>CATOUR010000022.1:5000000-10000000 GCA_951848785.1 Callosobruchus maculatus | reverse complement strand
CAATACCCAATAGAAAGCTTTTGCTAAATCACATCCAATAGAAAAGCTTTATTAAATTCTTTGTTAAATATGCATATTTATAAAATCGGCCCTTAATGTTGTTAAGAGAATTGTGCAAAGTGGATTCTTGGCGTACTAACAGTAAATCGAGTGGGGGGGCGATGAGAACTGTGGGAACTGTGAGCAATTCAAATTTGGGTCGCAAATCCTGAAAGGTTGAGAAACATTACGCTACGCCAATGACGATACTTGAAGATACTCTGAAATATTGCAATAGAAACCTTGTTGGCTTAATTGAGATTTTATTTATATGAACGTAAGTGTGTTGGACGTTCTTACGGCGTGTGTGACTTACGGTTGGTCGAGAAACGAGGAAAACACCTCACCGGTTGATTGAGTGGATTTCGATATGCACAAGGACTGACCCAGTTACTAATTCGTATGTAACAGACAATCTTCTCTCTCTGTCTCTCTCTTTTGGTATTTATTCAAAAATAGTAGCGTACCAGGAAAGAGAAACGTGTGACTGATTTATTGAGTCCCAGCAATGTATACGGCCATGCATAAACATGAGCAATTTGTCAACAGTTATGTGTCCATTAGTTTTTGGCGATTTGTCATACTTCAGCTTGCTCGACCAAACCAAAATGTTATTTACATAATATCTGAGATGTTTTTTGGTATAGGAAAATCTCACTAGTTGTTTCTGTCTATATAACCTCACCACAGTTTCAGGACGGTTTAGGATAGTGTTTTGCTTAAAAATAATATGGTTATTACATGGTCTTTCACAGGTTTCTGTTTCTCTTAACGTGTCAAAATACAGATTGGGAAGGCTTTGTCTAAAGCAGAACGTTGCGCTTTAGAATGACTACTACATGACATAACATTCGATATGGAGTTCAATTTAGATGAGATTACATTCATTTTGTTTTGGATGGACTTTAATGAAGTTGAACTCTTAGTTGTTGGGCTATTCGGCCACAAAAGTCTCTTTAGGCCCGTAATATATAAATAACTATTATTATTGCCATCACAACATGAAAATAGAATGGAACTACATGTGCTTTTCATAGAATTTAATGAAGCGTATAAAGCAATGGTGTAACTAGGAATTCCAGGAAAACTCATTAGACTGATAGAAATGACATTACAAAAAGCCAAGAACAAAATTACAGGGATTTGAAGTGAGTCACAGGCCTTTGAAGTGAGAGGCGGAATTAGGCAAGGCGATTCTCTATCAACGATACTTTTTAATATGGCCCTTGAAGCAATCATTAGAAAAAGCAAAACCAAGACAAATGGAACCATATTTAAAAACGAACACCAACGTATAGCATATGCAGATGACTTAACACTAGTAGCGAAAAAAAAGAAAGAACTAGAGAAAATTAAGGCAAGGATAGCCGCGGAAGCAAGGAGATTTGGGATGGAGACAAGTCAAAGTAAGACAAAATATATGGACATGGGGCAAATCTAACTTTTATGGCCTACAACATGAAATATACTTTTGAAGGAACTATGGAATGTATGTACCTATAGGTAACCATAGAGCAAAAGATACAAGAGACACAAGAAGTACAGGCAAAGATCAACAAAGGAAATCAGAAGTACGGAACTCTTAAAAATCTTATGAAATCCAAATTTGTATCCAGAAAGACCAAAGAGAGAATTTACACAACTGTTATAAGTCCAACCGCGACATATGCTTGTGAGACGTGGACTATGAACAAAGAGGAGAAAGAAAAAATTATAAGATGGGAAAGAAAAACCTTTTATGGAGGCGTAAGGACAAACGAGTGATAGAGGAGAAGAACAAACCAGGAACTGGAAGACATGTATAAGAACCCCAATATTATAGCTGTCATCAGAGCGCAGAAAATAAGGTGGCTAGTACATGTGGAGAGGCTGAATGGGATGAGAGTGTCACAACTAGTTCTTAACCGGAGACCAATAGAGAAAAAAAGGAACGGTAGACTAAGAGAGAGATGGCTGAAAAAGGCAGAAGATGATTTAAAGAAAATTAATATTAAACACTGGAAAGATAAGGCGGTAGACAGAAATAAGTAGCTTGGAATATTGTATGATATACTCAGAAATAGGTGGTGAAACAATTGAAACAAGCAACCAAAGACAATTTTAAGTTACATAAATTTTAGCGCTGTAAAATCAGACTGAACTTTTTTTTGCCCTAGGACTTCATGGCCAGTTAAGCAAACTAATACTTAGTAGAAAAGGTTCTTCGGATTTTGAATTCCTGTTCTTTAAATTTTGCTTGGTTCATTGCAAGATATGTTATAAACTACATTAGATTTATATATGATATCTAGTTTGTCCTTTTGCGAAGAGAAAAGTGAAAATACTGTTTTTGTGTGGTAAAAAACTATAGCATGTGTATCATCAGCAAGCTGATGTCTAATTCTCTCCCAAAGTCCCTTGACGTATGGAACTTTTGAATAAGTTACTCTTATGGAGCTGTTTTGCTTAGTGCGTAAAAGAGGAACGTTTGAACTTTCAATAACTACTAAGTTACAGAAGTATTCAGGATATTCATTAAGTTTAATTTTATTGTTATTTTAACATTTTAATGAGATGGAACGAAAAAATTGTTTTATTCTTTTTATTTTTATATTTTCATGCAACTGGTCAGTAGTTTAATGTTTTGGTTTCAATTTTGATTATTTTAACGAGTTGCGTTTTGTAAAAAATTGTTCAGACCTTTTTAAATGTTAATTGTGAATTTTACGTGTAAATATTTTTTTTAATTTGTTTGTAAGACTGAGTTGTTAAAGCTAATAATCAACTTTTTTCAATTTATATTTTTACTCATGTAATTGTTCGTCTCCATACGAATTTTAGCGCTGAAGAAGGCGTAAAATAAACGCCGAAACGTCGGCTTTTAGAGTAAATTAACCGCTGCAGTACTTTATTATCCTAAAATCCGAAGAACCGATTCTACTAAAAGGTAAAAAAGCTGGGATAGGATTTACCTACTTCTGTATTACTAAGCAAACTAATAATAATAATAGTAATAACAACAGCAACAAACATCCATATACTCATCCGAACAGAACTCACAAAACACAGAATGTCACATCCCAACGCATGCAAGGAAAGGCTCACCATAGAGAGAAAACAAGGGGGCAGAGCAATTATAGATATACAGTCACTTCATACAAAACAAATAAAATCACTCAGACATTTTTTCCACAGTAAACAAACGAACTTGCCCTTTCTTGTCCAGACCAAGCAGCAGACGCACACAACCACATACAAGCACAACAAGAAAAAATAAACACCTGGTCGCAGAAGGCACTCCATGGCAAACATAGATGCCGTGTTACACAAGACCACATTAATGAAAACCAGTGATACACCTGGCTGCAGGATGGCCAGCTCTTTCCGGAAACGGAAGGTTTTATGCTTGCTATCCAGGACCAAGTGATTGCGACACGAAATTACAAGAAGTACATAATTAAAGATCCATCCATCTCTGATGATAATTGCAGAAAATGCCACCAACAGAAGGAAACAATAGAACACATAACTAAAGCATGCAAAACTCTCGCTGGAACTGAGTATACAGCCAGACATAACTCTGCAGCCAAAGTCATACACCAAGCACTAGCCACAACAAACAAGCTAATTGAAAACACAGATCCATATTATAACTACACACCGACCTCAGTACTAGAGAACAATCAATTCAAACTATACTGGGACATTGAAATACATACAGACAAAACCATTCCAGCAAATAGGCCAGATATAGTTTTCCAGTCAAAGACAGACAAAGTGAACTACTTAATAGATATTGCGATTCCCAATGATATGAACATCCAAAACACCTACGCTAGGAAGGTATCTAAATACACCGATCTCGCCATAAAAATAAAACGACTATGGAAATAAAACAAAGTTGTCATTGTCTCCCTTATTATGTCGGTCTCAGGCCTTACTCCAAATACATTTACACCACACCTACAACAATTGAGCCTGGATGAAAAGTTACATAAAACCTTCCAAAAGTCTGTAATCCTTAAGACCTGCAGCATTGTACGGTCCTTCCTGAATTCGGAATCATAATAGGTCAGGTGTTGACTTGGCACAGCCCGTCAATACTTGTTACTACCGCAAGCATGCGAGAAAAAATAAGAAATGCAGAATAATTACAACAGAATGAGCCATAAGTGCAAAATCGTGCACTGGCCGTAGAAATCCATACTGCAAGCTATCAACAGTGTTTCGAAGACGATTAATCTTGCACTCTCAAATCTAATAGAGTGAAGCTTACAAAACAATTACGGAACGCGTCAGAGCAAATTATATCTCGCACCAGGTGCCCGTGCGAACCCGCACCGTACCATTCACCGTCTCCCGATGAGCTTTTGTCTAGCGACGGGGTCGCCGGGTTAAGCAAATTGCTTATTTATTATTTATTTTCCATCTATTTGCTTGACAACGCCAGCAACATATATCACAGGGCATCTCCTCCTACGTGCGACCCGTAACCTCTCTCCAATGGCTCCGTTAAATAAATAACGTGCCATAGCCATCGTTGAGGATGAGCTCTTGTACTACGGGGCGTTCTGTGCGCCAAATATGGATTGGGTCACACGCAATTTGTTATAAAGGGTGGTCCTTGGGTAAACATTCTGCAAGCCTGCTATACACTGGGTGTTCCAAAAATTCGGTGCCAAAGTTTATACAGGGTGTCCCAGAAGTCAACGTCAAGCCGCTACGGGGTGACAGGATTGGTTGTAACTATCATGAGAAAAATCAGAAAAAAAATCTATCCCATACAATTTGAAAATTATGGGCATTTGAAAAAATCCTAGAAATTTTGTCAAATTATAACAATTTTTCGGTTATTGTGGTTGACTTTTATTATTTTTGTTCATTTAAACTATGGAACCGAAACCCTAAATAACATTTCTAGAAGCACAATCAAAAATAATGGCACAATTGCCCCAAGTTTTCTAGAATGAAGACTATTTATGAAACTATGAATTCAAAATTTTCAAAGTTTGCCGACTTTGAAAGACCCTCCTTTAAAAAAAAATGTACTAAAGTACTCTGGCAAGTGCCACTAAAAGTTGACGCGTCTAACCAGAATTGTAAAATGCTACAATACTTGTTAGTTTCATACTAAAAAAAACGAGTAAAAAAAGGAAAACCTCAAGTAACTCGATTTTTGCTACCATTTCACTCAGGTCAGATGTTCTTTATTCGCACAAGCTTCTGGTAGGTTCTTAATTTTCGGCAAAATGATGAGAGGTGGATAGTAGACATGTTTGCCACGAGTGAGCAAGACAGATAGTGACGCCACTTTCAGCAAAGTCAACAAAAATAAGTAAAATTAATAAAATAATGAAAAATCTTGACCTAGCTTAGTTTAGGTTTAGGTTTTTATTACAATGAAAGTTCAAATTGTGTAGCATCAGCCTCAATACACGTCCTACATTTTCTTAAAAAAGATCTACTTATTAGCCAGGCACATTTAATGCGAGAAGACGGATCCCAGTATCGCTTTAAAGTAAGCCTGTGGACTGGAATTTTGAACGGCAAAATTGTTGAGCCTTTTGAGCTGCCTGAGAATTTGAATGGCACGAACTACCTACATTTTTTACGATAAAATTCACCAACTTTGTTAGAGGACGTACCACTAATGCGGCCTACAGACGTTGATGTAAGCTGCGATTCCTCAATCGACTCAAGGTTTCATGAAACTTGCATCAGTTGCATAAGTTCCTACTCGACTTGATATTTCATGCACGCTTTATGCAACACAGGAATAGTAGGGTGGGCTTATTTCTTTGCATCGACGTAATACTATACACGTTGAAACCTGCATCACTGCATCAGCGTCACCGGCTCGGCGACATGGCTCACCGTCCATAATAGGATTCCAGAATCTGCATCGCTGCAAGCCGCAACTGATACCAAATTCGTGATTCAGTACCACACACGCTGCTACTTGCGTTATGAAACGTAGAAGTCCATACCTGAATGGCAGCATGCATCAACGTCTGTAGACCGCTTAACAGATCGTCGCCTCATGAGGTATCAACAAGATGGCTGCCCAGCGCATTACGCAGTGCAAGTAAGAGGTTTCCTTGACAAAAAATATCCGGTAGGTGGATGTGGACGTTCAGGCACTATCTAGTGGCCAGCCCGTTCCCCAGATTCAAATCCCTGGAATTTTGTTATCGGGGTGTTCTCAAAGAAAAAGTTCATTTAAAGCTCATTGAGAGCGTAGCCGAGCTGCGTAAACGAATTTCTCAAGCTGCTGAGGATATCAACTCTCAAGGGTATGCCTGGCTAATAAGTAAAATTAGATAGTAAAATAGTAGTAGTAGAATAAGAAGGTGTAGGGCGTGCATTGAGGCTGATGGTAAACAATTTGTACATTATTTTATTGCCTGATTTTTGTTCCAATAAATCTAAACTAAACTAGGTCAAAATTTTTCATTATTTTATTAATTTTACTCATTTTTGTTGACTTTGCTAAAAGTCGCGTCACTATCTGTCTCGCTCACTCATAGCAAATATGTTCATTATCCATATCTCTCATTATTTTGCCGTAAAATTAAGAATCTACCAAAAGCTTGTGCGAATAAAGGACATCTGATCTGAGTGAAATGGGTTAGCAAAAATCGGGTTACTTGAGGTTTTTATTTTTTTACTCGATTTTTTTCAGTATGAAACTATCAAGTATTGTACCATTTTACAATCCTGGTTAAATGCGCCAACTTTTAATGGTGTTTGCCAAGGTACTTTAGTACATTTTTTTTAAAAGAGGGTCTTTCAAAGTCGGCAAACTTTGAAAATCTTAAATTCATAGTTTAATAAATAGTCTTCATTCTAGAAAACTTGGGGCAATTGTTTCATTATTTTTGACTGTGCTTCTAGAAATGTTATTTAGGGTTACGATTCCACAGTATAAATGAACCAAAATAAAAGTTAACCACAATAACCAAAAAATTGTTATAATTTGAGAAAATTTCTAGGTTTTTTTTAAATGTCCATAATTTTCAAACTACATGGGATAGATTTTTTTTATGATTTTTCTCATAATAGTTACAACCAATCCTGTCACCCCGAGGCGGCTTGACGTTGACTTCTGGGACACCCTGTATATGAGTCGTTTTGGCTACAGAATCATTTTTAAAACAAAAAAGTATCGTTTACTTTCTTGAAACACGTCAATATCTTAGTATTTGTTATTACAGAGGATGAAATATGTTATGATAAGGGTTTAAAATGACGACCAACAAGGGCGTTACATAAATTGGTCTTTAAAATTAGGAATTCACCGGGTACCCTGTTACCCGATATTCTTGGGTACCCGGCCTTATTTGACGCACCTGGCCGGATACCCGTTATCCGGTAAAAATATAAGTCAATAATAAGATTGTTTATTACTCAAAATTTAGAATTGGTAAATTGTTTTGGAGGAATCACCAATCTCTGGTAACCGTCTATTCCTTTCCGATTCAAATACATTTCCAGCTTCGGAGAATAGCTGTTCACTAAATATTGTTGAGGCTGGACGAGATATAAATTTTTTAGCCATCAAAGCTAGGTTAGGAAATTCGGTTTTATTAGTTTTTCACCATTCAAGGGAAGAAGCATTCCTATCAATTATGTCCATCTTTAAGTACAGCTGTATTTCATTTAAAATTTTATATTGATTAGAACAATTTACTGCCTCCACATGTGTCTTTACTAGAGACACCATATTATTATCTGGAAAGCTATCCCAAACTGACTTCTCAGAGGTCATTTTTGATTTTTTTCCAGAAGTAGGGAGTAAGGGTACTTCGTCACTATCAGAGACAAACCCCAAACAACTAGAAATGTCATCTTTCTCATTTGGCACAGTGACATCTGATAAAGAATGTAGAATATACTGTTTCATAGAATTGTGCTGCAGCATGCATCACCGGAGGTTTAGTATAGTAGAGCCCAGAGATATACCATTTGTGTACGTTTTGCGCTATATAAAAACTGCATTCCATCTCTTAGTACAGTTCATCATTTGGAATAGATACAGTTTTGATAATATTCAATGGTTACCATTATTTTACTTTCGTACTCGTAACCAATTCATGGAATGTGCTTCTAACCAATTTTCTAACATAACGTAACCTTTTAGAATGGTGAAAATGAAACACTAAGTTGTATTTGAACGTAAATCTGTCGGATGACGTTCACGATGTATATTTTGACTGAACTATGATAAGACCGACACATTTTAGGATTATTAGCGATTCCATCGATGAAGAGGACCGGACTTAGTCAAATTGTTTAGGCAGGTATTGCTACCGTTATTGATAGCAACGCCAATCTGCTTTTACTTTTGTGCGTTACTTTTCTGTCTGAATCGGACGTTTTTTTTGGAAGTGTGACAGCTAGAGTATGTTTCGGCCTTGGGAAGATAATGGGATTTCACAGCGATGTGAATTACCCTGCAGCAGTGAAGCTACGTCGGCGGTTTGTCATTACGGTGGTGAAAGTAGTGACTATAGTACGGACACTGATAATGAATTTGAACAGAGGGAGGTGGAGGTAGACCAATTAAAACCTCACAAAAGGTCACATCTTAGCGCAGATGCAAAACAAATAGTACTAAATGATAATGAACTAACGAAGGATCCGGAGAATGAAAATAAGGAGAGTATGATCAAAAAGACGTCAATTCTAACAGACGTTCCATATACAACAGTATGTGAAATTTTGAGAAATGGGCCACAAAAGAGGAAGCGTAGGTTTGATGCTGGTGTTTCAAAAGAACTAGATCCCACGATCACAAAATTATTGAGGAATATTGTGTACGAAAAGTACAAAATTAATGAACTACCCACAATCGAATCCGTTCAAAGACAATTGGCTAGAATGGGGTAACAGTATCCAAGGAGTACATTGCAGCGATGGATTAGGAAGACTGGGTTTAGGTACAGAACTGTGAACAAACGAATGGCTATAATGGAAAGTGCAAGGATTGTGGAATATCGGCACGATTACTTGAGAGCAATACCGGAACGAGCAGGGGAGGTCAGTGTACTACCTTGACGAGACCTGGTATGATCCCCATGATACCGCGTATACTTATCTTACACTGCGGATCATCTGAGGGCTAGGTCGAAAACGCACTCAAATTATGCGGAAAGAAAATTGAAGACTGCAATATAGACTACCACAAAAACATGGACTCGGGAATATTTGAGCAATGGTTTGAGTATACACTTATTCCCAATTTAAAGCCATTTGGCGTCATCGTAATGGACAACGCAAGCTATCACTCCAGACAAAGGTACAAAATTCCGAATTCAGCGTTATCGAAGGCGGAAATACAAGATTTTCTCATAAAACAGGATTTGTACTTTGAAGAAACTTACAAAAAAAACTGAATTATTGAAAGTCCTCCACACTGAACAGTTTGAGAAACAATATGTCATAGAAAGCATAGCTAAAAAGTATGGTCATGATGTCTTAAGGTTGCCTCCCTATTTTTGCATTTTCAGTCCTATAGAATTAATTTGGGGACAACTAAAACAACGAATCGAACATTAAAATTGAGTGTAGAAAGGAATAATTTACCATATGGTTTATACGGTTATATTGAAAAATCTCTACCATATATTTATCAACAGATAATAAAGTTTCAAACATCTTGTTCAACCAACTGATGTATGAGCACTTTATTGGATGGAACGAACATTTTCGTTGTTGCCCACTCCATCGAATTCGAACGCCTAGTCCGACCCCGTTTCCTTTCTCTGTCGGCACTTTTTGCGGAGATCCTCACTTTGTAAACAAATGGTATATCTCTGGGCTTTACTTATAATCAACACTGCTTTGTGTAATGTGTACCGTGGAAAGAGAGATACCAAGGGTGAGACGGAAGATGACATCGGCGGACCAGCGGGAAGAAAAAAATCAATAATGACCCTACTTAAAATCTATGATTCGCGCACCCGTTGGAAGAAATATCGAACTTCCTATATTTTTTGTGGTGGTATGCGCTTTGTAGCAATTTCTGTGGCAATTTAGCTATGGGTGCTTCAAACTATTAAAATTTGAGAACAGGTGCGCCAACAAAGCATAATTTTCCCCTGAAAACATTCATATGAATCTTCGTACAGTCGATAAATCTTTGTTTAGACGTGCTTCTGGATATGACTGCGACCTAAGAAAACATGTACACACATTGGGGATTTTCAAAGAAAACCCAATATGCAGATTATGTGACAAGGACGACGAAACAGCCTCTCACATAATCTTTGAATGTGAGGCCCTACGCTGGTGGAGATTCAGACTGATGGGCCAAACAACCCCATCAAATCACTCCCCAATCGAGATATCGTGAAGAGACTCTTGGGTCTCATCAAGGTCACAAAACTCTTCACGGATTAACAAACGCACAGGACAATACAATAAGCCAATGGCTGCAGTGTTGGGGCTACCTAACCCAGCCTGTACGTTTGACCCCCCTGACCTAACCTAACCTAACCTAACCTTTGGTCTAATTGATCCTCAAGTGGTTTAGATATGGAAACAGCAAAAAAAAATTTAGAAAATTCTTGTAAAGCACCCATTGCTACCCCAAGCCACAGTACATTAACAAAGACAAATAGGGTCACTCGCCGTGCCGACTTTTGATGTGAGTCTCACAAATGCGAGCCGCTTGAGCCGCCTCGATGTGAGAGGGGTTGAGTTCGTGCGGACTCGGACTCGTCTACTTACGGGAAATCCGACTGCGTGATATTCTCGACGTCGACGGTCGACGATTGTATCCCGCGCACCGTCGCGTGTTAGGTGGTGTTAGGTGGATTGAGCTGACCCTGTAAGCCATAGCTGTTAGCGTTCGGCACTGTTCGGCTAGTGCTCGAGATCTGCGGGTGCCAGAAATCTGCCAGCGATCCGCCAGCTTGTGTAGTATCCGAGAGCATAGATGGAAAGGCCACATTGGGGGCGGGGCTTAGAGTAACCCTGCTTGTCTTTGTTAATGTACGGTGACCAAGCACAGTGCGATTTTTGGACGACGATTTTGCTTCCTTAATGAATGAAGAATTATATCAAATAGGTCTTAGCTTTTAACAAGAAAGTGCAAACGAAAACCTTTTCTAGAAGGTATTTTTGAGCGACTGAACTTTACTAAAGTCGTGTCCAGGCTGTTACTCTACGACTCGACTAAACTACTAGACGTGTGCGAACCCCTCTTTATAGCTTCTGTCGGCACCAAATTCGGACCTACCACGTCACTCTACAAAAGTAAACTAGGCTTTATAAGGATCCGATGGCCGTATTACAGATAAAAAGAGAATAAATAGTACAATCAAGATAGAGCCCACGAAAAGCAGAATCACATCCAGATTTAGGTTAGAACGTAGGCGTAAACGGTTGGGACGATCAGTGGATGCATCGGTGCATCGGACGGCATTTTTTCCATTGTCACGATGGCGGCTCGGCGGGATTTTCGTATTATCGGCGAGCGAGCGCGGAATCTAATCTCAATAATAAATAAAATTAGTATAATCTGAGATCACGGCTGCCGTGGCCACCGTTTCCATCTGAGCAGAAGCAGAAGGCAGAAGCCGGCTGTGCGCCTTATTAAGGAGTCTTCGCGGCCACCTTGATCTGTTTCATCTCAATGCGTGTCGGTGGCCCATTAGCACGGGAGGAAACTCTCTTCGAACAGATATTCGGTTTTATTTATTTATTAAAACTATTTTGTTAGCTACACCTGTGTGTTTGTTTGTTTGTGAGTTTGTAACTCTCATTTGGTTGAGAGGTCGGACCCAATATTGAACGCTCCTTTAAGCTAAGAGCTCGGACCGAACATTGCACGCTCATTTGGATTAAAACGTCGGACCAAACATTGAACGATGCTTTAAATTAAGAGGTCGCACGAAGCATTGAACGCTCCTTTGGATTAAGAGGTCGGACCGAACATTAAACGCTTTTTTGGAATATGGGGTCGGATCGAACATTGGATGCACCTTTGAATAAAGAGGTCGAACCCAACATTGAACCACGGAACATTGAACGCTCATTTGGATTAAGAGGTCGGACCGAACATTAAACGCTCCTTTGGATTAAGAGGTCGAACCGAATTGAACGCTCTTTTGAATTAAGAGGTCGGACCGAACATTGAATACTCCTTTGGAATAAGAGGTCGGACCGAACATTGAACGCTCTTTTGGATTAAGAGGTCGGACCGAACATTAAACGCTTTTTTGGAATAAGGGGTCGGATCGAACATTGGATGCACCTTTTAATAAAGAGGTCGAACCCAACATTGAACCACGGAACATTGAACGCTCATTTGGATTAAGAGGTCGGACCGAATTGAACGCTCCTTTGAATCAAGAGGTCGGACCGAACGTTGAACGTACCTTTGAATTAAGAGGTCGGAACAAACGTTGAACGCTCCTTTGAATTAAGAGGTCGGACCGACTTGAACGCTGCTTTGAGTCAAGAGGTCGGACCGAACATTGAATACTCCTTTGGAATAAGAGGTCGGACCGACTTGAACGCTGCTTTGAATCAAGAGGTCGGACCGAACATTGAATACTCCTTTGGAATAAGAGGTCGGACCGAACATTGAACGCTCTTTTGGATTAAGAGGTCGGACCGAACATTAAACGCTTTTTTGGAATAAGGGGTCGGATCGAACATTGGATGCACCTTTGAATAAAGAGGTCGAACCCAACATTGAACCACGGAACATTGAACGCTCATTTGGATTAAGAGGTCGGACCGAATTGAACGCTCCTTTGAATCAAGAGGTCGGACCGAACGTTGAACGTACCTTTGAATTAAGAGGTCGGAACAAACGTTGAACGCTCCTTTGAATTAAGAGGTCGGACCGAACATTGAATACTCCTTTGGAATAAGAGGTCGGACCGACTTGAACGCTGCTTTGAATCAAGAGGTCGGACCGAACATTGAATACTCCTTTGGAATAAGAGGTCGGACCGACTTGAACGCTGCTTTGAATCAAGAGGTCGGACCGAACATTGAATACTCCTTTGGAATAAGAGGTCGGACCGACTTGAACGCTCCTTTGAATTAAGAATGTCGGTTTTCTTCATTTATGATACACATCGCTCATCCGGAGCAAAACCGTCACGTCACAGCTCAAAAAAAATATATACTTTTTCACGGAAAAGGATTCCTGATATACTAAATTTTCTAAAAACGATTCATTGAACTTGCGCTAAATTGCGCGAGATGGCAATAAGTGTCGTTTTTCCACAGAGCCTAAGTTAGCGACGCTGTGGATCTAAAATGACAAATCTCAGTTCTCAGTTTTGTTTCAGCTATCGAAAGTAAAGCATATGCCAAATAACAGAACAACGTCACATCTCAAGTTACAACAGCCAGCAGGAATGTTTTTTTTTTGTGAAAAAACTGTATTATTTTGTTTCGTATCTTTTTTCAGAAGCGAGGTAAGTGATTTAGTGGTAATTATTTCAATTCAACATTGTCACATTTCAATATGTGACAGTTTTCTACCGGATAACTTGAGTTTCATGTTGTAATATTTTAAGTTATGACACTTTTTTGAAATAGTAAAACGAGCAACCTATTAGTTTTTTTTGTATCATTTCGAAAAGTGCCAATTTTCCACTGAATGTTTTCTTTTATATAGTATTGTTTCAAGTTGTGAGCTGCTTTAAAAATACATAAATTTATACATAATTTTTTTATACCGGAGTCGAACAACAAGAATTATGGAACAAGTAGGGATTTCTCAAAATACCTCAAAGAAACAAAGTATAATAAACAGCATTCAGAACAGTTAAATCCAGTAGTTTTTCAAATGCCAGCCGGAAACGAAAACCGCCACATCTCAATGCGTCAGTTCAATGAAACAGTTGGAACAAGCACCCAAATACTGGTTTTGTAGGTTGAAGGCTAGACGGACTCACTACACACGAAAACGAAAACCTCGAAGCCTCAATCCCTTAAGTCAAGGGACATGTTAGAACAAGCAGCCACACACCAGTTTTGCAGGTTGAACAACCAAACGAAGCTACTACAGAAGGAACCCAATGCTTCACCTGGATTATTATAAAAATGTTTGAGATTTGAGTTAAGCGTAATTAGTTTTATTGTCATTTATTTGATTACACCAAAAAAATCCTTAGGGATATTAATGCAGACACTGGTCTGATCTCTTGATATATTTTTGATAAATGGCTCTTCATCTACTTTAACGAATAATAATTCTGTTAATTTTCTGGTTCTCAATAAAACTAGAACCATAATGCATAGTTGTTTTAATGTAGTACGTACTGTTGCGATTAATTGAAGTTGAAATGTAATATGTTTATCAGCACTATTGTGCAATATTTTGGAAGAAAAGCAACATTTCTATGCACTCTATTAGTTCAAGCATTGTTTCTTATTATTAAAGGTGATATAAAGCTATTTCTATGAATCCGAGCATTCAATACAAGTCCATTTTACTCGAAAAAAAGATCTATCGCAAACACAGAATGATTAGGATCAGAAATATCGTACTGAAATGTATAACTGAAAAACTTCAAACTGCTCTACTGAAAAATTTGCACTTTTTGAGTTATGACGGTATTCCTCCAGATGAGCGACATTATAAATACCGTAGACGTGGAGGGAAATGCTGAGATTTCCTTATACCGCCCGTCGAACTAACGTTTCCATACTGGATGAGCTCGGTGATCTTCATTGTGTCGACGAGACATATACACAGAAGCGATAATATGGAGAAACTTGTAGTTCAGGGTCATGCCCCGAGTGGGCGACGCCGTGGCCGTTCCCCTACACGCTGGGTGAATACGACGAAACAGTTGCTGGATATGAGTATCAAGAGCGCTACTGAACTGACAGTAAATCGCGAACGATGGCGAGCAACAGTTGATACAACTATTGATAATATTCATGTCGGCAATACTCTAGCTCCGACTTGATGCATTTTACGAGTTCACAACATGTATGTTAAGACATTGTTACTATGATGATAATTACAAACACCAAATGTAATTACATGTGTCAAAAAAGAAATCCAAAACCGATCCAATCAACTAAAGACCTATAGCTGTGCTCTCTGTGATAAGTAAAGTAATGGAGAAATGCGTCAACCAAGAGCTCATGAAATACGTAGAGCTCCATCACTTAATCAACGACAGACAATATGGATTCCGACTCAAAGATCAACTGGAGATCTCCTGACTTACGTCACACATGTGTGGAGCAAACTCATCCAGTCGTTTGGCAAGGTTCACGCCGTTGGTCTGGATATTTCAAAGGCATTCGATCAACTGTGGCATGCAGCTCTGCTAAACAAGCTCCCGTCTTACGGGCTCCCTGTCAAGCTTTGCGGAAGAATCTATAAATCAAATTATTTGATTGTTTCGGTCCGTAAATTCTTCATTTGACACGTTGTAACTTCTGAAATGAATGTATAATGGTTGCAGAGGGTCAGGGACTTTAGTACAATCTAGTACATTTTGTTGCTTTGGTTCAGTACATTACAGAAAAACGCCGTGGCAACACTGCGTGTGTAGCTTCTCTGTTAGTTGCATTAGAGATTGCGCACTCCAGATCCAACACACGTGGCTTTTCATGTCCGGTAATACCAATACGTATGGTCACAACTACTCTACGGAGTAGAAGCTTGAACTCTCAAGGCTCGGACAATCAAAAAACTGGAGGCTTTTGAAGTGTGGCTTTATCGGAGAAGATTAGAAATACCCTGGACGACTAGAGTCACCAATGGGAAGGTCTTGAGACGAATAGGACAAGAGAGGAAATTTATAATAGCAATCAAACGAAGAAAAACAACCATATGGCCATATTCTAAGAAATAACAAATTCGAAATACTGCAGACCATCATGCGAGTAGATGGAAAAAAGGGCATAGTAGAAATCCTGGCTGAGAAACATTAGAGAATGGACTGATATGAGTGTAAGAGAACTGTGTCACATTACAAAAGACAAAGATGCATTCAGAGAAGTGGTCGCCAACCTCCGCTAGGAGACGGCGCTAGAAGAAGATGAATACCAGCGCCGGTACTCTGTAACTTAGAAACGTGTTTCTATGCACTATGTACTATAATAATAATCATGATTTATTGTTCTTTTTTGACATACGTTATAAATATGTATAGAACTCGTCACACAAGAGAGACAAAGTCAAATTAAACACAAACAAAACAACACTAAATAAAAATATGTACACACAACTTGTATAAGATTGTACTAAAAGAAGAAAGAGACAAACAAAGTCACATATATAAATACAAACAAAACAGCCCTAAATTAGAAAAAACTCAGAAGTAGGGTAATAACATTTTTCAATAAAAAATTGCTTCAGCTTTTTTTTTGAATATTTGTAAATTGTTCGTATTTCTAATATCTGCTAGTAAATTATTAAAAACCTTAGGTCCTAAATTGTTTGGTGATTTTCTAGAAATATCATATTTCATGAAAGGTACATGTAACTGATCACATTGCCTTGCATTTCGTCCATGAACGTCTTTGTTCTTCATAAATTTTTCTAAACCTGTATATGTCAGTACAGACAATTCATACAAATACAGGCTAGGCAAAGTAAGTATTTTATATTTCCTAAACAATCCTCTACAGCTATGCAATCTATTCACGTTAGCCATACTTCTAATAACCCTTTTCTGACATATAAAGGCATCAATCATAGCAGTGCATGATACTACGACTCCAACAGATATGATCATTTGTCAGACAGTTTTCGTACCGGTCTGCGCATGACGTCACCGCGTGACAAAAGTGTACAAGCACATGGCGCCAAAGCATTGATTTTTGAAAGTTTCTTGTGATATCTGTCTTAGATATTTAATATTCATACAAAATAAAAATAGCTCATGCACAGTATAATATAAACAATATATATTGCTCTGTATTTGAATAAGAGATTGGTGAAATAGTTATACAGAGAATGGATACTACTCGACGCCCGACCCGTTTGCAGCAGTTCCGAGCGTACTGAATTTCAGGTACAAAAATTTTGTACTCAAAAAAATTTACAATGTGGAAAAGGGACAGAGCCAGAACGCTCTGGACGTATTTTTCTGAAATCTCATATAAGGGATCGATTGGAGTGCCTAGTGAAACAATCTTTTTGTGGGAAAATTTCTCGAATAGGGGGTGGAATTTTTATATACCCCATCCAGGAGCCTTTGATTACCGTTCTTGTCTTTTATATATAGATTATAATGATGCGTCACCAGCTCTTCAAGATAATTTGCATAATATGTATTTACTGTATAATTCTCTTAATAAAAGGTAGACAAGAAATTAATAACATGATTTTGTCATTACAGGTTTTAAAAAAAATCATGAACAAGCATAATAGCAATAATTATGTTTATAGCGAATAAATATCGACTTTTTTCTGCTAATGATTGGTAGAATTGGAATTTTTAAAATTAGGGGATAAGAAAAATACATTCTCAACTTATTTTTTATTTATTCAAATATATGAAACAACCACTATACATATATTTTATGTTATACATAAAGTGAAAAACATACCACAACACAATAAAACAATATCTTTCCGGGCATTGTATTTAACTAGTACAGGTTAATTCTCATATAGTAAAGATTCCTAGTAATAACAAGTTTTTCCTCAATTTTTTTCAAAATGTTTTCATACCATGTATCTGCTTAATAATAATAATATGTTTGAATTAAAGAGTTAGATGCACTTGTAGTGAGGGTTTCTGATACCCTGGGTATAGGCCAGGCACATTATTTGTTGCGCTCTTTTGTTGTAGTTATTGATTCTATAAATATGAGTCTGATAGGGAAATATATTTTGGACGGGCAATAACAATTGAAAAAGGGGTGCATAAGAACATAGAACTAGCCTTTCTCTATTATGAACTGAAAATGAAATATCCTAAGAAATAAGTTCTGCAAACTGTAAATTTCTAACCATCTTTTAGCGCATTTTCATTTTATGTAGTATTTTTTTATTCCAAGTAGGAAAGGTGCTAGGAAAGCTGGACGCACCGTCGCAGGACCCTGTATGCTTATTATTTTATACTATTTTACAATCTTAGTGAATTTCCGTTTTCTAATATTCGAGGTCTCTCTAATTTCCCCATTAAGAATTTTTATTCTGAAATACATTTTACATCTAAAAAATAAGCTCTTTGTCACATCTACATTCTCTGCTAATTTGTTTAAATAGGCAAGATAGTAAGTATATCAACTTAAATGCAATGAAACATGCCAAGCTTCTCAAATCATCCCATTCCTCCAAATCAGTATCTATAATGTCCAGTCTTTCGGACATTTATTCCTCGTCCTCATTCTGAATAGGCAAATTTAGCACACTGAATATTTCTCCAGTAAGAACCGAGAAATTTCGATGAAGCATAAGCATAAAAATATATTTATCCTAGAAAATATTGGGCTATAACCTGTAACTAAACAAGTAAACAAACTCCGTTTGTCACACGCTGACGTCACAGGTGGAAGCGAGACGGAAGATATCATGCGCGTGAGCATACCTTCTAAAGTCGTAGTATCATGATAGCAGTGGATGAGACTATGAGATCGGGTGGCCTAGTAAATATGACAGCGTGCCGTGACAGCGTAGTACACACGTTATAGGCACCCGAAACTGCCCGATCGTCATGGTCGTCATGGTGATAGAAACACGTTTCTATATATTAAGTTAGAGAGTACCAACGCAGCACCCGTGCTAAGTGGAAGCCCACAAGATGCTACCATGTCGATGTGTAGCACGTTTGGATCCGTACGGTAATCTCTTCTTAATACCCCCGCTTTTGGACGCGAGATCGATGCCGTGCCTCAGCGACCAGCGGTGCTCACAGCCTACTACTAGATAGCCGTGCCGCGATACACAACTACAGAACTTTACCGGCCAGCCGACCACAAAAAAAACAGATCTACTTGCTGGAAACGCATACAGGGGAGCTGCCTTTTACGATAACGGTGGCTGCACAATTGCCCGCAAATTAAAATAGCAAAATATGAACTTGTGGTTCTTGGGTTTTTAGGTCAGAGTGGTGGAGCATTGACGTTTCGCCACCACGAGTGGATGGCATCTTCAGAAGCTATTTCACATTCTGCTTGGAAGATTGTGGCATACCTCGCAGTCCTGGAATCAATTCATTTCATATGTTCATGATTTTATTCCAAGTACGGTGTTCTAGTCATATTATTGTAAATTTTCTATCACAACCAATACTTATTCAATATTTCTTAATAAAAAAATTATACTCAATATGTAATAATTAAATCATCTTACCTTGGCCTTAGCGAATATGTGTCCCCTTTAGCAGGAATTGCACTATCATAGCCATCCCTGTTGTTGTTATTGCTATCGGGGAAGTCCTGTTGCTCAATGGTGGTACCAAGTCTCTCCGAAAGTTCACTATATTGCAGCAGAGCATCCATTGTATCTCAGAAAATTATCACTACGATCACTGCATATATCACAAATCACGACGCATATAAGGAGAGTAATTGGTACTAGTTCAAAGTATCTGGGTTACCGGTAAAGTTTCAAATTCATCGTGTTGCTAGCTTCAAAAGTCTTTCTCCAAAATTATCGATGTAAGATTACCTCAGTGTCCTAACTGGCAATTAGATATAGTTTTCGTCAGTAGCCTCTCAAGCTATGCTCTGATCTATTGATAAGTTTGTGTTCAGAAGCTAAAGGTTTGTCTTTACACCTTACGCTCGAATCTCCACTTTAGTTTTATCTTTTAGTCTTCGGTCTTAAAGGTATTTTCTTTAACCTTCAAAGAAGTACTGTTACTTAGAGATGCTAGCTGTGGCAGATTCTTGGAAACAAAACAGTGTGTTATTGCTGTATATCTTGATGAAATAACTGTAACTTCACGTATTATTTGCATAATATAATCTTTTTGGCACTTCAGTATTCCTACATATAAAGCTGGTGGTAATTTTAACAGGTCACTAGCCTTACCCCTAGGCTCTTAAAGTCTTATTTTCAAGAAACGTTTCTTGAATGAGCTACTTTGGAACCCCAAACAGAAGTATGCTAATGTTCCACAAAATTTACCCAAATACAGATAACTTGGAACAAAAAAGTGTAGCAGGTTTGCAATATTTATATGCTCTCCTTCCTAGTCTTTCACAATCTTCCAGGAGTAGTACCAAGAGGTAGTTCTCGTACTTTGCTTTTCAAGATGCTTTGTCTTCAAATGAATCAGGGTTTTTTGATTTCCAAGTCGTTAATGTCTACTTCATCAGCTTCTCGCACTGAAACTCTCGATGATACAACCAAAAGCTCCGCCTATTGTGGGTTTACAATCGACCTCCAGCAACAACTTTCAATGATTCAGACTTATACGACCAAAGGGTACTGCCCATATGACGATAAGGCTTACTGAAATTTCAGCTCCTGAATTAGTACCAGGTACTCCCGCTTCTGTCCCCAGTTCTGACTTGGAGCCGGACGAACCAGTACGCTAGCTCCTGTCTATTCGTGTGATGAGTGCTGTGCGCTTGTCTGGATTAACAGCCATCATGCCAAGCTAATTGACGTCCAACTAAACCACACTATAAACCAGCAATAAAGACAACCCCAACTCAATGGCTGCCTGTACTCTATGGAATAGCCCTACCGCAGCTCCGAAGGACTGACGCCCTTCTAAGGTAGTATAACAAGATTACGGCCAACATCAGACTGCCCATCCACCGAACAATACCTCCATTGCAGATAAACAGACTTAAATCCAGACAACCACCGATAAGGGATGCAGAAGGGCTTAAAACCAATAACTTCGACTCCTTAAACCAATGGCGCTCCCAGTGGGAAGGTTTTGCAGAACACCACTCACGATGCGCATTTATGGGGGTAGCCTTCCAGGATCAGAACTACCCCGGAACGAGTGGGTAAAACTTTTATAGCCCGAACAGACCACGCCAGATATGCCGACTCCCTTCACAAGTTGGGCTACGTGCAATCTTCTTTATGTGACTGTGGCGCGCCCGGCCAAACTATAAATCATCATTACGAGAGACTGTGAACTGCGTGTGTTTCAGGGATCGCGAGAAGAGTTCATCACAGCCACACCGTTGGCACTGAAGTGGTTAAAAGATCTGGGCATCAACCTGTAAATCCCAAAGACTATGTATCTTAGTTTTTAGCTGTAAATATTCTATTTTTACTAGTTATATCAGAAGATGACGTAAAGAACATGACAATAGAAGATAAAGTGTAAATAAAGGGAACGAGGAAATTTAAACACCTGGGTTTTACGATAACGAAAGATGCAACAACCGAAGAAGAGATAAAAAATAGACCGGGGCAAAAAAGATCCTGCATAAGGCTCCCTGCATGAGACTCCACAGTGTGATCTAGAATAAAAACATCAGCGACAGAACTAAAAAGATGATATACATAAACGATGAAAGAAGTATTATGCAGCGGAAATGTGGATAATCAACAATAAAAACCAAACCAGCTTTCTGGCAACAGAAATGAAATACTGGAGTTGATGCTATGGTATACCAATAAATGGAGAGATATGGAGGAGAATGAAGGTGGAAAAAGACGCTCTACAATATATAGAAGAAAGAAGACTAATATGGTATGGCCACGTACGTATAGAGCAGAAAACACGTGGATAAATAAGGTTACAGAATGGAGCCACAGGAAGGCAAGAAAAAAAGGAAGACCTAGAAAATCCTGGAAAATTAAAGTCGACGAAGCCATGGCAAGAAATACCCCAACATATATTATTTCCACCTTCAAAACCAAAATGAAGACACGGTAAATAATTGAATTTGACAGGATCAACATTAAAATTGGTCTTTCCAACAAGGGCAGATATTAAGAAATGAAGTGAATAGAAGCACAAAAGGACCGGCTCTGTGACTTATGACCGATAGCTTGAACTTTCCTCTTGGTGGAGTGTTCGAAAGGAATGGATCACCCTGTAAGATAAAAAGTATGCGATATCTGTAGGCAGAAGGCGCAATCGATTGCGTATGCACGCTATCGATCGCTTTTATTGGTCCATGCGAAGGTGGCGAAGTGATTATTCGCACAGATATTTCACACGGTTGAGGTTTCCTGCTAGCAAGAAGGTCAATGTTAACGACTCAGATATGATTTGTTCTGATACGATGCATATTCCATGGTAATTAGGTATTCCTGGGGTTTATCTCGGATCAGATGCGTGCAGCGGCGTAGCGCTTGGGGTTATGGGGATGTTAGACCCTGCAAGAATTGTATATACAGTTGAGATTCCTTCCTTGCAAGAATGTAGAAGGAAATGAAACGTAAAAAGAGTTAGAGTAGCATTGGAAACAGCAAATCATATTATTATTATTAAATATTATAAAATGTGGATTTCGACATCAAAGATCAGCTGGAGATCTCCTGGCTTATGTCATACACGTGTGAAGCAAACTCATTCCATTCGTTTGACTGGCGTTGGCAGTGTTGTTGGTGAATAGAGACGTAATAACAGTAGTAAGCCAAAGAAGAATTACAAGCTCACAAACCCACAAACATACAAATGAAGCAAATAAAAGCGTGTTGATCATGCCTACTGATAGGATGGATATTGCATGGTGGATAAGTGTTCCTAGCGAATATATCACATCAGATGCATGCAAAAACGTAGTAGGGGGGTTTAAAGGGGTATTCCAACTTCCTAGAAATTTTGGAAATCGTCTGACAAATTTTCAATTTTTCAATTAAAATGGAAATGAGAAATAGTGGTCGAGTGCTTTGTTCAACAAATCAAGAGCGTATTTTCCTGGATATCTTTGGAGGTGTGGCTTGCTCTCCGGAGTTATGACAACACTGTAAACATTGAAACAGATAAATGTTGTCCCGTTTATAGCGTTCAAGCAGAAACTAAGAACAGAGAAGCTACTCTTTTGGAGGAACTTAATCTGGATCAGGATATCACCAAATTTGTGAAAAATGACATGTTAAACCTGAGTAAGGAATTTTCAGATATTTTTGCACTAAAAACAGGCAAGCTGACAACTAACTTGGAAACTTGGACTGTTAAAAAGGCAGATCGAGCTCGCATAGACGCTTTTGAAATGTGGACATGGAAGAGAATGCTGAGAGTTCCTTATACCGCCCATCGAACTAACGTCTCCATACTGGATGAGGTCGGTAATCCAAAGGGACTATCCTCCATTGTGTCGACGAGAATGCTAGTTCAGGGTCATGCCCCGAGCGGGCGGCGCCGTGGCCGTCCCCCTACACGCTGGGTGGATACGACGAAACAGTTGCTGGATATGAGTGTCAAGAGCGCCACTAAATTGACAACAAACCGCGAACGATGGCGAGGTACAGTGCTCAAAACTATTGATAATATTCGTGTCGGCAATACTCTAGCTCCGACTTAATGCATTTTACGAGTTCACAACATGTCTGTTAAGACATTGTGACTATGATGATGATGCCAACTAACAATTTTTCGAACAAAAACTGAAGCTGATAGATGAAAAACTTGCCTACATAAAAAACTATCGCATACCATACTCTCAGACAGCTGATATAAATCGACAAGTTGACAAAATTCTCTAAGATGGTGTTAATAGAAAACTCAATCTCGGGGTTCAACAGCCCTATACTCCTTATGCCAAAAAAGCAACTACTTGTGAGAAGAAGTGGAGAAAAAACCAATAAAAAGCTTATATCTGATAAATTTCCTCTACCAAGAGTAGACGATACCTTGGATCAGTTGAGAGGAGCGAAATGGTTCTTAACGTTGGATTTAAAGTCCAAATACAGTTTACACGAAGACTCTAGAAATATTGCCACTTTCAGCGCAAATTCAGGTTCATATAGATTCACCATGTCGCCTTTTTGGTCTTAGAGTGAGCCCTAAGAGTTTTCAAAGGATGATAGCAGTGGAGTGTGCCAGACTCTGGAAAGAGATGTAGGCCAATACAGGCAATTATTCCTGACTTGCGACTGTGATCGTCATACATGCAAGTTTTCTGTAATTACTGATTAAAAACCTTTAATAATGTCAAAAAGAAGAAGAAAAAAAATTAGTAAAAAAAATACATACAACTAATTCATTAATTCTTGTGTTAAACAAGTGTAGCTCAAACACAATTTAATAAATAAATGCCCATTTCTTAGGCAGTCGGGTACTATGCCAGAATATTTTACACTTCCCAGATTTTTAACTCATATATGGTAACTTATAATTACACGTTCACGTCATGTATTATTAATTCTTGTGTGGCGTGACGGTATCATTAAAAACCTACGAGGCAGTCTGAGACATTTTAAGTTGCACCGAATACAAAGGACAAAAGAAAGAAAATCGGAGCAAGGGGTGCAGCTTGGCAGTTGCATGCATGCAGATTTTCATAATGAACGCAAATATAAGCTGAAAATTTCCTTTTCATCGGTTTTACTTTTACTTTTTGCGTTAGTGGGCGGAAGAAGTACTGTACTCGTGTAAGGTTCGTAACTTCAATAGTACTACCATGTCACGATAGAGTCAACCACGCATTAGTCCTGTCAAAGCTAAACAGCTGTAATATCCATGGTCGCATGTTTTTTTTTTATAATGACCCTGGTCAGAGACCAACAGGCCAGATCACAGTGCCCCATATCCTTTCATAAGGAGTGGAAACTTTATACTGGACTAGATATAGGACAGTAGAATATGAATCATAGCTATGGAATAGCAGTTAGTATTTCATTTTTTTTCTTTTATGTTTTCTTTTTTTCTTTGAATTTTAGGGACCGTCCATTAATCACGTGATCCTTTATTTAGCATTTTTAACCCCCCCCCCCCCTCCCCCATCCAACATCACGTGTATTTTTAGTACCTACAAAGAATCTTCAAATTTTTCGAATATTGTCTTTAAATACAGGTATAAAGTATAATGTTATTTTATTTTGAAATTGAGGACCATTGAGGATAAACATATCTATACCTCATTCCACAGAACCAGATAGTAGAAATAAACAAAAAGGCGAAGCGCAAAATCCAGGACCGTAATGTAAAAACATAAATCGCAACAGACGCCATTGTTGTCAGGTTGTCATATGAGTTAATAAATTGCTCGCACTTTGTGTTTGTTTTCAGTATATTATTACAACTTCTCACTTTAGATGAATTTATGTTGCCATAAATTATTTCAAACTGATACGACGTGATTACATTGTGAATCTATCTAATATCCAATATTTTGTAAAATAACCTGAATATGTTCTAAAGAAAATCAGTGAATAATTTTCCAAAGTAGCAATGACGCATTTCTAACATGATGCAGACTTGCAGACATAGCGTGTGTCTGCGGCTGAGTCGTTATCAAATACTACGACGTACATCGTGTTTCCTTTCTCGTCTTGATCAATCGTATCGAGTTCCGAATTATATTTACGTATTACGTTTACTTGATCACTTGCTTCAGAACCAGCTCGCATCACTTGTGTTTATATTAAAGTTTTGGTGCCGCATTTTCTTGTTTTTTTATTATTTATAAAGCGTTCGGTGAATTCTTTTTAATAATTTTTTACTTTACTTTAAAACAATGTCAAGTTCAACAGATTCCGCAGACCGAAAGTTTTAGAAAAGGTAGACGATTTTGAAAAGCATGCCATAAGGCGGAAAGTCACGAGTTTTTCTTTCAAAATGTGATAAGTCTCAATGACACCAGCGATAGTGATGTAGACGAATTATCAAGCAATCTTGATTCTGAGTAAGGTAGGTGATTTTGTACATATTTATGTTTGTTTATCTCGAACAGAAATGAGAATTAAATTTCGTTATTTATATATTCAGATACGGTCCTACCTGTGGGCGGAGCATATGCTTTTCTCTCCAATAAAATTCGACTCAATAGTCAAAGTTTGCAGTTTGTATTTCATTGGCATACAAATAATGATAATGTGTTTGATGAAAAAATAAATACACGTGATATCTTACTAGACCCCCTCCCCCCTTGTGATATTTCGTGATTTTTGTCAAACCCTCCCCCCCCCTTACGTGACTAGTGGACGGCCCCTTATCTGACAGATCTCAGATGGCCAAATATGGTGGAAAAACATCTCGCGACATCATTGTAAATTCTGGAGAACCACAGGGCTCTCATTTAGGTCCGTTGTTGTTTAACATATTCATTAATGATTTAGCTAGTGCAATGGTCAGTGAAATTCTCATGTTTGCAGGTGAGGTTAAGATCTTTAGATTTTTAGAGAACATGACATGATGTCAAACTGTTACAAGGACTTAGATCGCCTTTCGCATTGGTGCGATGTTTATATTCTATATTTAAATGCTCCAAAATGTTTTAAAATAACGTTTAGTAGGTCTCATTCTCTTACAACATGCCACAATTACAATTAATGGTAAAGTATTACAAAATACCGATCAGATCAAGGCCATAGAAATTATTTTCGATACAAGATTACCGTTCAATTTGCATATTGAAAGTATCATTGCAATCGTGTTGAATTGTCATTTTATTCCTTTTAAATTTTGTATTTTTCACTAGTCCGTTCTTTACTGGAGTACTACAGTTCGATCTGGTCTCAATTTTTTTTTCCTCTGAGAGCCGTCAGGACTTAAGCATTTAAGGCCTATTGTTCTATAACTCCCAGAGGGGGGACGGTGCACGGCCAGCACCGTTGGAATGATGCCATCATCCCGGAGGGTCCGACGGGGGTCCCCCGTCCGGGCCTTCCGGTCGATCATCCAAAGTGCCGGCCGCGTAAGATGCTCTGCTCAGCGCTCGTGTGGGCGACACCATACGGTCGAAACTGAATACCCTGTGTATATTCAGTCACCCACCCAAGCGCTAACCTCTCACAAGGCTGCTGCTGCCCCACTGTCGAAGGCAGACGCTGTTCATCGCGCAGCCAGGTGGGTCCCCCTGGTCTCAAGTTACAATACACGTGTTTTGCAATTAGGGCGTAAACAAAGAAAATTTTTAAGAATTTGTGCCTTTAAAATGGGCTGCATAAGATAAGAGTTTATTCTGATATACATGAATATAGGTACTGTTGCGCGACGCAGGAAAGAATTCGACTTGTTTTTGTGACACAAAATGGAATGCTTTCAATGAACGAATTATGTTTGAACCCAGAACTAAGATTGTTAACTTTGTAATGAAACTGATGGGACACCGGTGCTGCCATACGCTCCAAGGGATACAAAGTCCGTTGTGGAGAACGAGAGATGACAGACTTACTGGAACTACTCGTTCCCCACGCTCGAGCTTGTACAGGCAAACAAGCCCGACATAGTCCTTCTCGACCACCAATAAAAGACGATGTTCGTTATAGATTTTTCGGCACCTGCCGAGCTGAACATCGCCTCTAAGGAGGAGAAAAAGCGGACCAAATAACAGAAGTTGCTCGGACAACTTCGCAGGCTTTGCCTAGACTACACTATAAGTCTGCTTCTGTCTGCACTGGACACAATGGCGGTCTGCCGTGCGGCGGCGCACAGCTTAGCCACCAGAATGCAGAAGGCAGTCAACCTTGGGTTCCTTCGTCTATTTTGAACGCACTATTCATGGACCCAGTGATTGCTCACCTCACGGTGTAAGGAGTAGTCACTGGATGATGGAACAGCAGCTCAGTGTGTCGGAGCCTGAGTTGTACCTTTTTGTTAAAAAAGAAATGCCACCCAGGTCTGTCTAGCTTCCAATATTGTGTGGTAATATTTAGCTCATCTAATAGACGGTCTAAGAAGCTTGTAAGCTGATACCCAGATGAAATTACTAGAATGAAAGCCATCCTTTTTCACCCATTTTTAACGTTCATCGTGTATCCCATTCCGAACAGCCTAGTGTAAAAGTGCTGTTTGAGATACCACTTAAAGTACGGAAGCAAATAAACTACACTTAGCTTTTCTCGATTTCTGAGTACCGCTCTACGCTAGACGGGTCTCGTGGTGATTTATTAGTTCTTCGGTACCCACCAAACGTACTAATTTCCTCTCAAATGATCATCTTGGCGAGCGAATAGAAAGCAAACGCATGCTTCGGCGTCTGCAAATGCGAAATCGGCGTTTCATAGCCATACGCTCAATCCATTTGGTGGAATATTCGAAATTAGTCGCATAACTATCAAACCGGAGCATCACCGTGAGCGGTTATAGACCAGTCAGTTTAATATTGTGCGTAACTATTCAGCTATATCAAGAATAGGACGAATGAATAAGGACCAGAGGCTATCCAGCACGGAATGTGGCTGGTGCATAGGCCACACGATGGGCCCTTTTGCGCCTCTATCCGCGCTAGTTCCTAAGACCTGCCCTTTTGGCAAAGGCAAGTACATTCTTAGGTCCTATCCGTTTTATCTCTATTGGTTCCAGGGTTCTTGAGCCCAGCATAGTCTGCCTGTGATAACCCAGGGTTTCACAGCGACACAAGATGTGTACCGAGGATTCTTCCTCTTCACCACACCACGTGCACGTTGGGTCGTTGACCACCCTCATCACGATCAAGTGACGCCTGAAGGTGTTGCGACCCGTTAATAGGCCTACCAGCAATCTCAAGTTACTCCTATCCAGAGAGAGACAAAATCGTCCTATTCTCTCTGCAGGCCCTGCTAATAGTTCCCGAGCTTGACGGAGATGACCAGAGATGTTGTTCCATCTCAGAGAGTGTTGATTCTGGATCCACTCTCCAGTTGTTTTCCTAATCAAGTTTGCAAATGGTCCTAAGGCTGGTTCCGGGCCCACAAAACTGTTGCCGGATCCCATCCTAGCCAGATGATCCACCATGTCATTACCCTTTACCCCAGCGTGCCCAGGTACCCACATCAGTGATACCTTGTGTTTAGCTGAGATGTCGTCAAGAGCCCTCCTGCACTCCAGGACCAGTCCCGACGTTATTTTCCAAGCACTCAGTGCTTTGATGGCTGCCTGACTGTCAGAGCAGATAGTAATCCGCCTCCTAGACCCGTCAATTTCCCGACTACGATTTACACAAGCAAGTATCGCAAAGACCTCAGCCTGGAATACTGAGATGTGCTCCCCAAGAGGGAGTGAAAGTCTTGTATGGGGTCCGTAGACTCCCGAGCCCGAGCCCTCTCTAGCGAGTGAACCGTCTGTATACCAGACTATATCAAGAATAGGTTTCGTTTTGATAGAAAGCCTAATACATTTTTTGTGACCGTAATTGTATCAATTAAGATGTAAATATACTCTTGTAACACTCACTAATTTTCACCTAAACTAAGTCACTCAAAATACAATGATAAAGAAAACGAAAGCTATGCCGGTGATCATACTGAGCAGAAAAACAAGCTATATGCTCCTCCAGGTATTTTGAAAACGCAACAAAAATCTAATCCAAAATCGTTTACCGACATTTCTTAGGTTAGATGAACCTGAAAATCCGTGGTTTCTAAAATTTTTGATTTTTGTTAATCGAGTTCGAACCTCAAAACAGCGAGCAGATTCAAAAATAGCGGCCAGATTTGTAAATAGCACCTTCAAATTATCCAGAATACGAGGTTTCGCCTCGATAGAAAGCCAAATGAAAATATTCGACTTTTTTTAGGTAAACCTGGAAATCCGGGTGATCGGAAACTTTTACTTTCGTTAATGGAGTCTGAACCTCAAAATAGCAGTCAGATTTGTAATAGGCGTCTTCAAATTATCCAGAACACTAGGTTTCGCCTCTATAGAAAGCCTAATAAAAATATTCGATTTTTTTATGTGAACCTGGAAATCCGAGTGACCGAAAATTTTTTACTTTCGTTAATTGAGTCTGAACCTCAAAAAGCGTCCAGATTTGTAAATAGCGCCTTCAAATTATCCAGAATACGAGGTTTCGCCTCGATAGAAAGCCAAATAAAAATTTTCCATTTTTTTTAGGTGAACCTGAAAATCCGGGTGATCGGAAATTTTTTACTTTCATTAATTGAGCCTAAACCTCAAAAAAGCGGCCAGATTTGTAAATAGCACCTTAGAAATTATCCAGGATACGAGGTTTCGCCTCGATAGAAAGCCAAATAAAAATATTCGATTTTTTTAGGTGATCCGACATTTTTTACTTTCGCTAATTGAGCCTGAACCTCAAAAAAGCAGCCATATTTGTAAATAGCGCCTTCAAATTATCCAGAATACGAGGTTTCGCCTTGATAGAAAGCCAAATAGAAATATTCGATTTTTTTTAGGTGAACCTGGAAACCCGGGTGACCGAAAATTTTTTACTTTCGTTAATTGAGTCTGAACCTCAAATAAGCGGCCAGATTTGTAAATAGCGCCTTCAAATTATACAGGATACGAAGTTTCGCCTCGACAGAAAGCCAAATAAAAATATTCGATTTTTTTAGGTGAACCTGGAAATCCGGGAGATCGAAATTTTTTTACTTTCGTTAATTGAGTCTGAACCTCAAATAGGCGTCCAGATTAGTAAATAGCGCCTTCAAATTATCCAAGATACGCGGTTTTGCCTCGATCGAAAGCCAAATAAAAGTTTTCGATTTTTTTTAGGTGAACCTGGAAATCGGGGTGATCGGAAATTTTTTACTTTCGTTAATTGAGCCTGAACCTCAAAATAGCAGTCAGATTTGTAATAAGTGCCTTCAAATTATCCAGAATACGAGGTTTGGCCTCGATAGAAGGCCAAATAAAAATTTTCGATTTTTTTTAGGTGAACCTGGAAATCGGGGTGATCGGAAATTTTTTACTTTCTTTAATTGAGTGTGAACCTCAAAATAGCGGTCAGATTTGTAATAAGTGCCTTCAAATTATACAGAATACGAGATTTGGCCTCGATAGAAGGCCAAATAAAAATTTTCGATTTTTTTTAGGTGAACCTGGAAATCGGGGTGATCGGAAATTTTTTACTTTCTTTAATTGAGTGTGAACCTCAAAATAGCGGTCAGATTTGTAATAAGTGCCTTCAAATTATACAGAATACGAGATTTGGCCTCGATAGAAGGCCAAATAAAAATTTTCGATTTTTTTTAGGTCAACCTGGAAATCGGGGTGATCGGAATTTTTTTACTTTCTTTAATTGAGTGTGAACCTCAAAATAGCGGTCAGATTTGTAATAAGTGCCTTCAAGTTATACAGAATACGAGATTTGGCCTCGATAGAAGGCCAAATAAAAATATTCGATTTTTTTAGGTGAACCTGGAAATCCGGGAGATCGAAATTTTTTTACTTTCGTTAATTGAGTCTGAACCTCAAATAGGCGTCCAGATTAGTAAATAGCGCCTTCAAATTATCCAAGATACGCGGTTTTGCCTCGATCGAAAGCCAAATAAAAGTTTTCGATTTTTTTTAGGTGAACCTGGAAATCGGGGTGATCGGAATTTTTTTACTTTCTTTAATTGAGTGTGAACCTCAAAATAGCGGTCAGATTTGTAATAAGTGCCTTCAAATTATACAGAATACGAGATTTGGCCTCGATAGAAGGCCAAATAAAAGTTTTCGATTTTTTTTAGGTGAACCTGGAAATCGGGGTGATCGGAAATTTTTTACTTTCTTTAATTGAGTGTGAACCTCAAAATAGCGGTCAGATTTGTAATAAGTGCCTTCAAATTATACAGAATACGAGATTTGGCCTCGATAGAAGGCCAAATAAAAATTTTCGATTTTTTTTAGGTCAACCTGGAAATCGGGGTGATCGGAATTTTTTTACTTTCTTTAATTGAGTGTGAACCTCAAAATAGCGGTCAGATTTGTAATAAGTGCCTTCAAATTATACAGAATACGAGATTTGGCCTCGATAGAAGGCCAAATAAAAATTTTCGATTTTTTTTAGGTCAACCTGGAAATCGGGGTGATCGGAATTTTTTTACTTTCTTTAATTGAGTGTGAACCTCAAAATAGCGGTCAGATTAGTAATAAGTGCCTTCAAATTATACAGAATACGAGATTTGGCCTCGATAGAAGGCCAAATAAAAATTTTCGATTTTTTTTAGGTCAACCTGGAAATCGGGGTGATCGGAAATTTTTTACTTTCTTTAATTGAGTGTGAACCTCAAAATAGCGGTCAGATTTGTAATAAGTGCCTTCAAATTATACAGAATACGAGATTTGGCCTCGATAGAAGGCCAAATAAAAATTTTCGATTTTTTTTAGGTCAACCTGGAAATCGGGGTGATCGGAATTTTTTTACTTTCTTTAATTGAGTGTGAACCTCAAAATAGCGGTCAGATTTGTAATAAGTGCCTTCAAATTATACAGAATACGAGATTTGGCCTCGATAGAAGGCCAAATAAAAATTTTCGATTTTTTTTAGGTCAACCTGGAAATCGGGGTGATCGGAATTTTTTTACTTTCTTTAATTGAGTGTGAACCTCAAAATAGCGGTCAGATTTGTAATAAGTGCCTTCAAATTATACAGAATACGAGATTTGGCCTCGATAGAAGGCCAAATAAAAATTTTCGATTTTTTTTAGGTGAACCTGGAAATCGGGGTGATCGGAAATTTTTTACTTTCTTTAATTGAGTGTGAACCTCAAAATAGCGGTCAGATTTGTAATAAGTGCCTTCAAATTATACAGAATACGAGATTTGGCCTCGATAGAAGGCCAAATAAAAATTTTCGATTTTTTTTAGGTGAACCTGGAAATCGGGGTGATCGGAAATTTTTTACTTTCTTTAATTGAGTGTGAACCTCAAAATAGCGGTCAGATTTGTAATAAGTGCCTTCAAATTATACAGAATACGAGATTTGGCCTCGATAGAAGCCCAAATAAAAATTTTCGATTTTTTTTAGGTGAACCTTGAAATCGGGGTGATCGGAAATTTTTTACTTTCTTTAATTGAGTGTGAACCTCAAAATAGCGGTCAGATTAGTAATAAGTGCCTTCAAATTATACAGAATACGAGATTTGGCCTCGATAGAAGGCCAAATAAAAATTTTCGATTTTTTTTAGGTCAACCTGGAAATCGGGGTGATCGGAATTTTTTTACTTTCTTTAATTGAGTGTGAACCTCAAAATAGCGGTCAGATTAGTAATAAGTGCCTTCAAATTATACAGAATACGAGATTTGGCCTCGATAGAAGCCCAAATAAAAATTTTCGATTTTTTTTAGGTGAACCTGGAAATCGGGGTGATCGGAAATTTTTTACTTTCTTTAATTGAGTGTGAACCTCAAAATAGCGGTCAGATTTGTAATAAGTGCCTTCAAATTATACAGAATACGAGATTTGGCCTCGATAGAAGGCCAAATAAAAATTTTCGATTTTTTTTAGGTGAACCTGGAAATCGGGGTGATCGGAAATTTTTTACTTTCTTTAATTGAGTGTGAACCTCAAAATAGCGGTCAGATTTGTAATAAGTGCCTTCAAATTATACAGAATACGAGATTTGGCCTCGATAGAAGGCCAAATAAAAATTTTCGATTTTTTTTAGGTGAACCTGGAAATCGGGGTGATCGGAAATTTTTTACTTTCTTTAATTGAGTGTGAACCTCAAAATAGCGGTCAGATTTGTAATAAGTGCCTTCAAATTATACAGAATACGAGATTTGGCCTCGATAGAAGGCCAAATAAAAATTTTCGATTTTTTTTAGGTGAACCTGGAAATCGGGGTGATCGGAAATTTTTTACTTTCTTTAATTGAGTGTGAACCTCAAAATAGCGGTCAGATTAGTAATAAGTGCCTTCAAATTATACAGAATACGAGATTTGGCCTCGATAGAAGGCCAAATAAAAATTTTCGATTTTTTTTAGGTCAACCTGGAAATCGGGGTGATCGGAAATTTTTTACTTTCTTTAATTGAGTGTGAACCTCAAAATAGCGGTCAGATTTGTAATAAGTGCCTTCAAATTATACAGAATACGAGATTTGGCCTCGATAGAAGGCCAAATAAAAATTTTCGATTTTTTTTAGGTGAACCTGGAAATCGGGGTGATCGGAAATTTTTTACTTTCTTTAATTGAGTGTGAACCTCAAAATAGCGGTAAGATTAGTAATAAGTGCCTTCAAATTATCCAGAATACGAGGTTTGGCCTCGATAGAAGGACAAATAAAAATTTTCGATTTTTTTAGGTAAACCTGAAAATCCGAGGTAGGTACTGGAACTTTTTTACTTTCGTTGAGTCTGAACCTCAAAACATCGGTTAGATTTTTAATTAGCGCCCTCAATTTATCCAGGACACGAGGTTTGGCCTCGATAGAAGGCCAAATAAAAATTTTCGATTTTTTTTAGGTCAACCTGGAAATCGGGGTGATCGGAAATTTTTTACTTTCTTTAATTGAGTGTGAACCTCAAAATAGCGGTCAGATTTGTAATAAGTGCCTTCAAATTATCCAAAATACGAGGTTTGGCCTCGATAGAAGGCCAAATAAAAATTTTCGATTTTTTTAGGTGAACCTGGAAATCGGGGTGATCGGAAATTTTTTACTTTCGTTAATTGAGTGTGAACCTCAAAATAGCGGTCAGATTAGTAATAAGTGCCTTCAAATTATCCAGAATACGAGGTTTGGCCTCGATAGAAGGCCAAATAAAAATTTTCGATTTTTTTAGGTGAACCTGGAAATCGGGGTGATCGGAAATTTTTTACTTTCTTTAATTGAGTGTGAACCTCAAAATAGCGGTCAGATTTGTAATAAGTGCCTTCAAATTATCCAAAATACGAGGTTTGGCCTCGATAGAAGGCCAAATAAAAATTTTCGATTTTTTTAGGTGAACCTGGAAATCGGGGTGATCGGAAATTTTTTACTTTCTTTAATTGAGTGTGAACCTCAAAATAGCGGTCAGATTTGTAATAAGTGCCTTCAAATTATCCAAAATACGAGGTTTGGCCTCGATAGAAGGCCAAATAAAAATATTCGATTTTTTTAGGTGAACCTGGAAATCGGGGTGATCGGAAATTTTTTACTTTCTTTAATTGAGTGTGAACCTCAAAATAGCGGTCAGATTAGTAATAAGTGCCTTCAAATTATCCAGAATACGAGGTTTGGCCTCGATAGAAGGACAAATAAAAATTTTCGATTTTTTTAGGTAAACCTGAAAATCCGAGGTAGGTACTGGAACTTTTTTACTTTCGTTGAGTCTGAACCTCAAAACATCGGTTAGATTTTTAATTAGCGCCCTCAATTTATCCAGGACACGAGGTTTGGCCTCGATAGAAGGCCAAATAAAAATTTTCGATTTTTTTTAGGTGAACCTGGAAATCGGGGTGATCGGAAATTTTTTACTTTCTTTAATTGAGTGTGAACCTCAAAATAGCGGTCAGATTTGTAATAAGTGCCTTCAAATTATCCAAAATACGAGGTTTGGCCTCGATAGAAGGCCAAATAAAAATATTCGATCTTTTTTAGGTGGACCTGGACATCCGGGTGGTCGGAAATTTTTTACTTTCGTTAATTAAGTCTGAACCTCAAAATAGCGGCCAGATTTGTAAATAGCGCCTTCAATTTATCCAGAATACGAGGTTTCGCCTCGATAGAAAGCCAAATAAAAATTTTCGATTTTTTTAGGTAAACCTGAAAATCGAAGGGACTGGAAATTTTTTACTTTCGTTGAGTCTGAACCTCAAAACATCGGTTAGATTTGTAAGTAGCGCCCTCAAATCATCTAGGACACGAGGTTTGGTCTCGATAGAAAGCCAAACAAAGATACTCGATTTTTTTTCGGCGAACCTAAAAGCCGAGGGGTCGGGAATTTTTTATTTTCGTTAATCAAGTTTGAACCTCGAAACAGCGTCCAGGTTTGTAATTAACGCCCTCAAATTATACAGGATACGAGGTTTGCTCTCGATAGAAAGCCAAATGAAGATTCTCGATTTCTTTCGGTAAACCTAAAAAATGTTTAATTCTCCTTAATCGAGTCTAAACCTCAAAAAACAGCCAGATCTATAATTAGCACCCCCAATTTATCCAAGACACGAGGTTTGGTGCTGTTAGAAAGCCAAGTAAAGATTTTGAGCCTATAAGATTACTGTACTACATCGTACATAACATTCTTTCAAAATCCCTTATTTTTCCTGCACTATAATATGCTTCTGAAGATCGCCAGCATTACGAAATTCATCTGTATATTGCAATATGCGCCAGTTGGCTATAATTTAGAAGTGGTTTACTACGAATTCGCCATAAAACGAACACCATCCAGCAAAAATGAGAGTAGAATGCCACCAGCCATCATGACGCCTCGAGTGATGGCTTGCAACACACAGAAGACAAGAATTCCGAAGATATCCATTGACATACCTTGGGCAGTCAATAAAGATAACTGTGGTAAATAGTACATGTCTTGCTTTTCACCTCTTTCTTGAAACAACGAGTATTTAGAAGAACAATAATGTGTACAGTGTAAAGACTTCTAGAGACACTATTTCTTGAACAGCCTCTTGAACAAGAATTCGAACAGCACATAGTTTGTTAGAGCATTTTTGCTATTGTGTACTCACACAGTATTCTTTAAAAGTTAGTTCAGAATTCTGCGCATAGAGATCGCGTGTTTGTGAACAGTCCGGTTTCAGATGTCAGATTTGGGATTGTGAAAAAAATATTGAAATATTTTCATGTATTTTGAAATTTTATTATTAATAATGTTGATATTTGATGCAAAAAACTTAGAAATATTTTGTTTCGGTTAATTATAAACAATTAAAATTAGACAAAATTTGGAACAAAATCACGTGAACGCGTCACGATTGTTTGTGATGTGATAATGTTAAAGCTACATTTTATTGTATTACAAATACTACAAATCTCTTCCATAGGTATTGAATGAATGAATGAATACGGACCAGAGGCTATCCAGCACGGAATGTGGCTGGTGCATAGGCCACACGATGGGCCCTTTTGCGCCTTTATCCACGCTAGTTCCTAAGACCTGCCCTTTTGGCAAAGGCAAGTACATTCTTAGGTCCTATCCGTTTTATCTCTATTGGTTCCAAGGTTCTTGAGCCCAGCATAGTCTGCTTGTGATAACCCAGGGTTTCACAGCGACACAGGATGTGTGCCGAGGATTCTTCCTCTTCACCACACCACGTGCACGTTGGGTCGTTGACCACCCTCATCACAAACAAGTGACGCCTGAATGTATTGTGATCAGTTAATAAGCCTACTAACAACCTCAAGTTACTCCTATCCAGAGAGAGACAAAATCGTCCTATTCTCTCTGCAGGCCCCGCTAATAGTTCCCGAGCCTGACGGAGATGACCAGAGATGTTGTTCCATCTCAGAGAGCGGTGATTCTGGATCCACTCTCCAGTTGTTTTCCTAACCAAGTTTGCAGACAGTCCTAAGGCTGGTTCCGGGCCCACAAAACTGTTTCCGGATCCCATCCTGGCTAGATGATCCGCCATTTCATTACCCTTCCTCCATAGGTATTGCGATGTTGACTTTAAACGTCTTGGGTCATATAAGAGCTAAACAAATTATCTCTGCATACCCCACAAAATTCTTCAAATCAAAATCAAAGTGTCAAAGGTATGACAGATACCAGTGGGCGGCTTGACAAAACTCATCTACTGTTATTCAAAGATCGTGTGTATTTTACTTACTTACTTCTGTGTCATCGGCATCGACTACTTTGGTCATTAGCCTCGTGTTCTGTGTAGGCTTTGTTACTGTTTCCCGGCGCCACTTAGGAACAGCACTGTTAATTAGAAGCCAACAGTGAATGCTCAGGTGGGGATTCTCGCTGAGCTTTTTTTTATGGATATTTATTTTTGGTTGAAAAAACCAGAAATAAATTTCCGCCTCTAACGAGAATCGAACCCGGGACCTTCCGGTCACGAGCCCTCGACCCTAACAACTGGGCCAACCCACCCCCCTCGTGTGTATTTTGCGATAAAAAGTGTTAAAAGTGGTTCATCAGTATTATACGTGTAAAAAATATTCTCATAAACCCTCAGTATGGTGTTTTGTTTTTTCTCATCAACGGTAAGTTGATATAATATGTCTATTATGTTTACTGTTTTTGGGCGTTACGAAAACCATACTAAAACTCCATTTTTTTAATTTTAAACCTGTTTATCTCATTATTTTTGTACTTTTTGTAATCATTTGGATACTTTATACGACTGTCAACAAATACTATCAGAAAACAGTGAAAAACAGCAATAAGCTAGCTACTTCCTCGATTACTTTAACCATAATTCGGTGAAACTTTTTTAATTGAAAAAGCTGCTTTCTTGATTTTTTTTATAGAGAATGTTTGTTATTTGGCTTAGTATATGCTGCTACTGTTGTATATTTTCATTGATACAGTGTTGTTTTGTATACTACTGCTACTGATTGTGGTACTAGTAGTATCAGATTCCAACGTCTGGGTTTGTGGAAGCTTGGAGAATCACGTGTTGTCCAAAGGCACCAGATTGTGTTCCAGACATTTTGCACCTGATGAATTTATCATGAGTCGAAACACTGTACTTATCATATATGTTTAATGGGTGAAAATTAACGTTATGACGTAACACGCGTACTGTTCAGTTCGGGAGCTGTCGACGTGTCTTCAGTACTGGTTTCAAAAATTAATGTTTATTTTGATATATTTTTGAATTATTACGAAAAAGAGTAATAGTTTTGTTACAAAGCTTATACATGATCTTTTCAAACATCACAAAAAGAATTATTTTCAAAAACTCAATTGTCGATCCACAAAACAGGTGAAAAAATCTCAACAACCAAGATAACTGTATTTGAGTTTGTGCATCCTAAGTAGTAGTAGTCAAGGATGTCAACCTATAATTTGGAACACCCTGTATTTTAATATCTCAAAGGTTTTAGTAATGGTCGCTATACATATCGGATACGCATATCCCTTCAGATTAATTCAGGTAATTAAAAAAGGGTTGGTTAAATTTTAATTTGTCAATGACAGTGCTGCACAAATAAAAAAATGTATTGATAAAAACACTCACTTTGCATCCTTCGCAGGTGAACGCGCCAAAATGGAAGCCTGCTGCTGGCTCGCCGCATACTTTACACAACTGGTTCATCTGGAACAAAAAAGAGGCGTCAAGTAGCTTGATTCAGTAATTTACACATACTGATGTCTCTAATAAGGTATTAAAATTTCAATAGAATCTAACTAGAAGTTTCCGATCTGCTCTACCCAAATTGACCCGTTCCAAAAAAGTATAAAACGATCAGGAATTTGTATATGTTGCACGAAATTGAAATTTGAGCAGTTTTCATGTTTCCATTTTTTTCATGATCTCTCCAACGCCTCTGGCAATATTTTAAAGACATGGCCTCAACTAGTTTGCCTCAGTGTATACCTACCTTCCCTTAATTCTTAGTAAAAACAAAAAAAAATCGTATGCCTCTATGTACTAAATATTATCAGTAGTTTTACCATAATCTCTTGCTATAGATTGCTGGAATCTTCATGTCTGACGTATCGTTGAAGTCTCCAACTTATAACTTTGTTATACTTAGGTATATTAGGCTGAGTTGAAAAATACCACCTTTCCGATTTTTTATATTGCTATCGAAATGCATATTAATTTGTAAAATAATCTTATAAAGACTCGTTATTATTATAGTTATTATACATCGTGATTCTTATATTATTTTCGTCTCTCTCTCTCTTCAGATCTCTTGAGAGCATAAATACGATGCTTCATGTTGAGACACTGCAATGGAATATGTTGCAATGTCGTATATATGAATACAAATTAATGCTGGTTCACTATCACACACAACATTTAACGTCATTAGTAAATTCTTACAAACCGCTGATTAATACTATTGACCATGTACTTCTGTACAACATAGTGAGTAATATGTGGACATCCACCGTCATTTGACGTGACACGTGTAGTAAACAGCCATATTCTTAGAACGTTCTTAATAACAATACATTGTGCACAGAACTTACTCTTGTAAATAAATGACAGACCTTTCAATAATATATAGGTATGTATAAGTCGTCTGCCGACTTGTTAGGAAACAAAGGTAGGTATATCTAACTTTTGTGATGCATGCTTGGTAAATTTTATACAAGCATGCCAGTTAAAACATGTTTTGTAGAAACGTAACCTAAAGAGATCATTTTCAAGTTGGTGGGTAGTGGGTACGAGTACATTTTAATATTTGGTGGATGTGCTATATGCTAGGGATCCAACATTACGCCATACAAACTTTAAATCTTAGCTTTTTATTACCTAGTTTACATCGTCAGTCAGTAATGTTAGTATGATATGCATAAAATATGTCGATTGGATAAAAAAATCCGGGATTTAACCTATAATATCCCGAAAAAAGGCAAAATCCAAAGGACGAGTGATAACTTGTGCTGTCCTTTAAAATAAAGCAATTAAACAGTTCAACGTAAGTAAAAAGCACTGTAAATAAATATAGTTTAAATAAATTAAAAAGCACGCTATTATAGCATCATATAAAAAGTGAAAAATAATTGTTAATATAAGCTAAAAATAGTAATGACACATCGACATTGCGCGCAGGTGTGCTCCAATAACCATAACCCTACACAGTGACCAGAGGCTTCGAAGTTTTCCGAGCAGCTCCTGATATTTGGTCCGATTTTCCTCCTCCTTAGAGGCGATTTTCACCTTGTCAGGTGCCGAAGACTCTATAATGTCTTCTGTTGGTGGTCGGGCTTGATTGCCTGTACAAGTTCGAGAATCGGGAATGAGTAGTTCCATTAAATCTGACATGTCTCCTTCACCACGGACTCTATATCCCCTGGAGCGTATGGCAGCACCGGTGTTTCATCGATACCGTATGAGTGCCTTAAATGATAATAGAGCACTCGTAGAGCCGCGTTGTGCCGATGGACGTAAGCCGTCCCAGCGTATGCCTTACACGCCGACAAGAGATGCATAAGCGTCTCTGGCGCCTATAGGCAGGCTCTACAACGGGTGTCAGGTAGGCCATTTTAAAGCCCTCAGTCTCCAACTTGAACCCACTGGACCTTAGGAAAGAAAAGGTCAACTGCTCAGACAAGCCATGTTCTTCTATAGATCTGTGTAGAAGTTTCCATGCATTATGGCGTATCTTTATGAAGTCTCAAAAGGAAGTCGACTTCATAGTTTACGCCCTTCCAGGTGTCTCGGGATGGCGTGGGAGGTAACTTCAGCAGCAACAGTCGCGCAAGTCTTTAGCTCAAATCTGCTCTGCACTCTTTGATCTTCTAAAGCGGGGTCTTCCTAGCAATGCACATTTTACGCGGCGTAGAACGTAATTTGGTCGGCGTAAAACGCTGAGGACATAGGTCACGGAAACAAATGGAGGCGTTTTCCTAGATGCGCAAAAACGTCGTGCGCCAGCGTAATACGTTCGACGCAACGGGACGACTGCTCTATTCAATTATTGTACGACGTGTTACGAAAAGTGCTATTTGAAAATGTGTTTACAAATCCGTTTTAGTGCTGCTGAGGATGAACAATTAATAGAAATAGTTAGTGGTTACGCCATTCTTGGGGATATGGAACTGAAGAAGTTTAAAAATGCAGCGGAAAAGGGCAGAATCAGGAATGAAATGGACAAAATGTTGTAATTTTTGTTGTAGTTACAGGACTTGTTTGTATGTATTGTGATAGAAAGTATGTGAGGCATCGTTTGTAAGTCCAGCTCTCTAAGTCAAAAATACGTCTTAACCTAAGTTTTCTGAGATAAGTGGCAAGTCATATACCGGGTGTCCCAGAATTTCCTTGACACGTGATATTTTCGTAACGAAAAACGGTTCAAGCAAGAACTGATTGGTACTTTTGAAGGTACTATAGGGTCTATCATACCATGTATTCAAAACATATTTTTTTTACGTCAACCACTAAAACTCACTCCCAACTTTTTTTTTCAAATACCACCCCATAGGTTTTCCTACATAAATGATATCCCCATTTTATTTAAAATCTTGTGGTACCTTTAATTTTCCATGCAAACTTATTTTTTCCGTAAAATCATAAGCATAAGACAAATGAAATGATAATTTGTTTGACCCCTGATATTTTTGTAACAAAAACGGATAAAAAAGAAAAGTAAGTGGGTTTTTCAAGGGTAGTAAATGACCTATCATTCCTTGCTTATGAACCATTTTTTTCTCACTTAAACCCCTGGAATCCACCCCTAGCTTGTTCTTTCAAATTTCAATCCACAATTTTGCCTGGAAAAATGAATTCTTTACTTGAATTTAATTATCGTAGTGCGTTAATTTTTATGCCCCTCGTCCCCATTCGTCTTATGCTTACGATTTTACCACAAGATTTCAAATAAAATGGGGATATCATTTATGTAGGAAGACCTATGGGGTGCTATTTGAAAAAAAAAAGTTGGGGGTGAGTTTTAGGGGTTGACGTACAAAAAAAATGTTTTGAATGTATGGTATGATAGACCCTATAATACCTTGAAAAGTACCACTCAGTTTTTGCTTGAACCGTTTTTCGTTACGAAAATATCACGTGTCAAGGAAATTCTGGGACACCCGGTATACAGATAATATAAGTAATCAGCAGAATAATTATTAACACGTTTTATGTAAAATGGGTTTGAAAAATATAGGTTTGATTATTAGGAAAAAATGTATTATAGTTATTTACTTTACGAAATAGGATGTCGGACACGGTTACATGGTTCCACATTCAATTCTTCTTTCACAAGATCGAGGAGAAACGGGAATTGCTGCCTTGTAACTCTAAAATATACTTTAAATTTTACCTCGTAGTCAAGCAGATGTTTATGGACAAGTAATTTAAATGCTCTTTCGCTGCTTCTTTTTGAAACATTTGACTAGCAAAATTCCCAATGCTATATTATGAATCGTGTTTATTATGTCAATTTCTTGCAAAATTTCATCTTGCAATATTAAAAGTGCCAAAGCTAATTCCTTTTACTCATCGCGATGGTCAGGGCGCAACTGACTATCCTAGGAAAACACTTTTTACTCAGCGCCATGGATGTTACGATGCGTCGGACGTATTACGTTCTACGCCGCGTAAAATGTGCGTTGCTAGGAAAACCCTGCTTAAGCATATTTACGCCAAAGGTACCAAATCCGCTTCCTCTGCCACCCTGTACGGCAGGGGTTCCCAACTGGTGGTACGCGTACCACTGGTGGTACGCGGGAACGTTTCAGGTGGTACGCGTGAGTGATGTGAGCAACATGCTATTAATGAAGATTATTCAAAAGTGGACTGGATCAAAAATCCTTTTTCGGGAACCTCATCAAATGAATTGGAACTAAAAGAAAGTTTCATCGATCTTACAGAAGATAATTCCATGGATTATTTTAAAGAGAAATTTTCAATTAACTTCTGGATCGGATGTAAAACCGAGTACCCTTTGATCTTCCGGCAAGCTCTGCTATTTTTGGTGCCATTTGTTATTTGTTACGAATTACTTATGTGAGAACTCTTGTACATAAAAAATAAACATAGAAGTAGAATAAGTGTTGAAGATGACATAAGAGTGAAGATAAATTCCATTACTCCTAATGTTGATATTTTAATCACAGGCAAACAAGAAAAAGTTTCGCACTAAAGACTATAAAGGTATAATTTGTATGATGATTAATTTTTTGCTGAGTTTGCGCTAATTTTTTATTTGTATGTTTTTAGTCCCAAATAGGGTAATTACCATTTTAATATTTTTATTTCTCCTTTATTATAAGCATGTTATTATTATAAATAAACAAATATCCATTAAATAGGAAGTTTTTTCATGAATTTAATTAAAAAGCCTTTGAATTTTTAGAAGTAAATATTACACGTTTATTAAAATGTCTAAGTTATTAAAATATTTAGGTCTGGTGGTACGCCAAAATTTCACAAAAAGTCAAGTGGTACGCAGGTGCAAAAAGGTTGGGAACCCCTGCTGTACGGCAATCTCGATACCGTCGAATATGAATATACATTCAGCTGTCAGCGCTGGCCGTTCTCCTGCAATACGCCAAAACGGAAAACGCGGACGGTAATCGGTCGGCAGGCATCTCGAGCACGTACCCGATGGTACAGCCGCGGTCGTACCACCAGATAGACATATCTATATGCCGGTACTGCCCCACGCATGGATCAGCGCCCGGCCAAATTCCTATGCTGACTGACTGACTGGCTGCAGCGGTTATGTGAAGGAATGGTGATTCATGCTCGAGTGTATGATAATCGTTGAACATTTGTATGGCTCAGAGTGCGTCAGGCATCACAATTAGTGTTAGGCGTTAGCCAAAGACAGGGTAGGCGCCGATACTTCAGTTAGTCCATTTGAAATTCCATGTTTGTTTTGTCAAACACACTGAAAAAAACGTGGGTATTTTTACAAGACGGTTGAGCATTTTACAGAAAAAATACAAATAATTTATTTTTTCACAAAATATTTATAAAATTACAAAACTGTGTTGCATTTTTGTAAGACAAAACTACAAGATAATTGCCATTATACAAAATGTTTGCTTTTTTACAATCTTCTTTTGTAAATTTATAATTATTTTAGAAAAAGACTTTAATAATGTTAGTAAAATAATTGATTTCCTCGGTTGGTATCAATGGTACCTAATTTGACTAAAACGCTTTATATGGCCACTTGCCCTCAGTACAGATTACGCGTTGCCGTTTGGAAGTGCCGGTGTATAACGTGTAGTGGTGCTATTTGTGTTTGAAGTTTGAAGATTCATTGGATAAAATGAATACAAAGTGCATTCAAACAAGGTAAGCCGCCATCTTGGAAATATGGCCATCCTGTATACCAAATTATTTAGGGATGCATTCATTTTTTTTTCTTCGATATGATATGGTCAATTAATGAAAAAGTTTTCGAGTCATAAAAATAAAATCCAGCTCATCAATGCAAGTTCCTTTGAAGAAGCAATAAAATTACTATTTGTCATATATTTTAATTCTAACCGGATGAATCCAAAAAATGTTTTGGTAACTTTGGAAATGACTCAAACATATTTTAGTAAACTTTGGGACTTTGGGAGAAAGTCAAACTGACTCAAACATATTTTATTAAACTTTGGGACTTTGGGAGAAAGTCAAGTCACACTCCCAGTAGGAAAACAGTAATTTCTTTTATTAATAAACTGGCACGTTAACTAGCTGTTGCCTGGCCAACAAGCTGATACAATATGCTTTTTTGTCAGCCGGTAAGACTGAAACAGTTGATTTTCTATTTTGTGTTTGTATAGAATTTTAATGTTGTGTTACCTTATTTTCATACATAAAATAAAAATATGTTTATAATGACAGCCTTTTCTTAAAACCTATAGTAGGTTTTTTATAAGACTACAAAGTAATTTTATAAAATGAGGTAAAATTACGAAATAGATTATTAAAAAATTTGTAATAAAACATATAATGGTTTTACAATATAATCTAGTGATATTACAAGTAAATTATGTGAAATTACATATCTTACAAAATAGTTTTACAAAATATATATGTAAAAAACCAATATGATATCCTTAAAATTGTGTAAAATCGCATAATAATTTTACAAATTATCATGTTGTATCACAGACAAATGTTGTGATATTACAGTTTTTGCGAATTTGCAATATTAGAAAATTGCTACATGAAATTACAAATCTGATTTCTAATATTACTAACAAAATCGGTGGCACTAAATAACCTACGATTTTGTTAGTAGTTTTGCAAAACAATTTTTAGAGTGTACGGTGAGTGTGGTGAAAATACCGCTGCGACTGCGCGAGTGTATGCCGATCGTTTCCCTAACCATACTCACCCTGCACCTCGTCGATTTGTCTCGCTCGTGCAAAGAGCTAGAGACATAGGATGTCTGATGAATCCACATCATGGTGGAACGCTGGAAGACCTAGACAACCTCGTATGGTCCAAATTGAAGAAGACGTCGTGAATCGTACTTTTACCTGTAAGTCGCCTGCGACAGGACCGCACTTACAACTTCGTAACAACCAAATAGTGAGTACTTGCTTGAAATTTTTTTTACTGTTTTGCTGCTGGTTCACCGTGCATTAGCTTTGCCGTTTCAAGGGCCGTTCTTCTAAAGAGGAAAGTCCCAACTTATAGAACACCCTGTATAAATCGTCCCCCAAAACACGAAGTGTCGTAACTGACATTTTTACAATTTTACAGGAGAGCGAAAAGAAGAAAATGGTGCATATTTACATAGCTGTACATCATATACTACATACTCTATCACGAAACTGAATACAATATATTTCAATCTACCAGTTTTCAAATTCGAGCAGTAAGAATCTTGTATGTGGAATATTTTTGGAACAAGAGACCGGAAATGTCAGATACGTCATTTCGTTATGTCAAAAATAGTTCTTCTATAACGATCCGACCGAAGATACGACCAGAAGATTATGATTTACAATCAAAGATAAATTGAACAAATAATGGTTTATCACTTTTATTATATACACAATGAATTTGTGAAGACAAAACTAGTTTTAAAATTCACATCACGTCATGAGGTAAGTTTTTGTAGAACACCTTTGTTTCAGGTAACCGAACTACAGGTGTTTTACCATTACACAAGACAACGTGATCATTTTATTTTTACTCATATATGAAACGGTCACTGGTACGGAATAGTGAATCAACTTTTATTTCACTATCTGCTGCGTCCCTTTTCAATTGAACAAAATCATACTCTTCTGTGAGACGGCTCATCTTGAAAAATATTTTATCTTGATATACACTGCTAACTACAACTTCCATGATATCTGGACAATCAATGGCTTTTCCTGGGCAGTCGTTCGTATCGACATGACCCTCAGTTTTCTGGACAAAGTCTTAAAATCTAGAAAGTCTTTGAAAGTTAGGGGGTAAACATGTTTGTGTCTTGCTAAAGTAATGAGATGGTTCTCAAATATCAACTGCCTTCAAAATTTCATGAGAAATACTGCTGTGTGTAAATCCCCACCATTATGTCCATGATGAGGAATAGACGCAACGTTTATTATGAAGATACGACTTAAAAAGTAAGCAAGTGCAAGGAACAGTACATCCACGAACTGTCGTATCTGCAAATACGATTAGATACGACAGTTCGTGCATTTATTCAAATACATTTTGTCAGATACATGGTAACCAAATACTTGAATTACTCAAAAACGGTTGAGAGTTCAGATACGGCAATTCGGGAGGAAGAAAAGGTGACTTCGAGTTGCTTATAGCTCGCGTAACTCAAATTTGAACGAAATGTCAGTTACGATACACGTGTTTTGGGGGACGAAATGAATAAACAACGTCCAACTACGTTCCTGTGTCGAGTAGGCACGCTCTCCAGTAATAACTGCGCCAAGTCGCACCGCTTGGCGTTACGCATGTCCAGCTACCTGTGTCGATTTATAATGGACCGTGTCTTGTGCTCAACGGAATCAAAATGCAGGATATGCGCCGGGCCGCCGTCAATACCTTCGCTTCTGCTGAAACATAGTGTAAAACCAACGGCGAATCGTCGTAAATTTCGTCTGCATGCGATGAACGGAGTTCGACGTACAGGAAGTCCAAGTCACGTGGCCATCGCGCTCCCGCCATCGTCACCGTCGCCGTCGTTAAAAATAAAATGTACGACCGTTGTTGCTCTTTGTGTATTCCTGTTGGTGTTTAATGAATCGTTATTTGCTAGACGTGATGAGGATTGCTGAATCGGTTATTCGCTCGAGGTGATTTTCCTTACATTCAGTTGAATGTCCAATGTGTCAGGGTGACAAAATTTTATAATTCGAAAATACTATTATCCAAGAGTGTAGTTAAAAGTACAACGTAAAAACGATGCCTTAAAATGCTAGGAAGACGGAATTTCAATCCTATGTAAGATAAACAACTAAACATCTGGCCCTTATTATTTTCTAAACAGTTTGAAGAGCGTCACGGTAATTTAGGCGGTTCGTCGCGTTAGAATAAAGTCCAAAGTTGGATAATGTTTACTTGATACCTGTATGCAAATACATCCGTCCCTTCAGACTAGTCGACCGCAAAAATTATTTCATTTAGTACCTAGTTATACTTCGTACAATAAAGTGTTCTTGTGAATTGTTGGTGACTGAGCAACAGCTTGGGTGAGTTTATCTCACAGAGTACCCAACTCTACTAATTGTGTCTTTGTTTATTGATATATTGATTTATTTCATTAAAATTCATTTGAGAACTTGTTATTAGACAATTGAACAACTTTGATTCACACATTTCTCTCATTAATGGTTCTATAATTCAACTACTGAATGTCTGCGATATGAAAACAGATAACACTCTCGAAGCACGTCGCGAGTGAACCCTTCGTGCTGAACTAAGTACAAAGGAGTGGATACTTTGCGAGTGGACCCCTAGTATCTTAGTGAGTTGGCCTCACAGTTATCATGATAATTCTCCGCCCTAGTTATTGGAGCTCTTGGAGAGGTATTTCGCGTGTTGACCCTTAATACCATAGACCCAAGTGCTGCTCTCGAGTTTGTTATATGATGTTTGATTTATGTTTCGTGTAATTTGTATTACCACATAATATGTGGATATGATTTTATCCGTTTGGGGTTAAAAGATATATTTGCTGTGTTATCTATTTATATTTGTGTGTTTATTTATTCTGCTTGCTTCATCAACCACCCCAGTGTAAAATAACGACATGTTCATTAATTTAACATATGTTAATACATTTTTTATTTATTCTTCTTTAATGAATTGGTTACTCAGGTATCTTTTAATTTAATTTGCAGATGTGTCGTCTCGAGCGCCTTCCTGATACAGGCCCAACATCTTATCGATGTTGAATTAGGTAGTTCTAGTAAGTTATCGTTTAAATATTGAATTGTGATCTTACTTAATTTACTTTGATCATTTGTTTATTGATCGAATTACTACCTTATTAAATGTTTGTTTTAAAATACGCCCAGAATGATCATTTAACCATTAATTCGTTTTTATCTCCTACAAATGTGCTGAAGATGAAGGGTCTTTTCTATGTTGTGCCAAAGTTTACGGAATACATATAAGTTGGATCACTCTCCGTCGGCACTTTGAAGAACTCACATGAAAGCGATGCCGCGGCCGCACGCGCCAGTTAGTTTTTGCGTTGGTTTTTGCCCAAGTACGAGGGTCTTTTAGGGGGACCTGCTAAAGCCTGGGTTGTACGTATATACGAGGGTCATTGAAAAACTATGTATTGACGGCGGATTTAGACACACAAATACAAATACAACGTTTATTTTGCTAATGCACTGAGTTACATAAATGGATATCAAAAATAAAACCTAATAAAACTATTACTAATGAATCTCAAATGATTAGCTATTTCGTAGATAGGTAAGTAAAAACTGATGCTTCAAAGGTGCTGTAGTATTTTTACCTTAATGTTTTGTTTATTTGGCTTATTTGGAACACAGTTTATAAATTTTATGGTATAGTATATACGAACTCGTATGTACAATTTTAAAAGATAATATGTGGAAATGCTTTACATGGATGTGAATAAATTATTTTTATATTTTGCTTTTCACTGTCATTCCTGTAGAAACTAAATTGTTGAAGTTATCAATAAAAATATTTTCGAGCTCTAAAATATAATTTACAATGTCTCTGGGTGGTATGGTAAGACCACCGCATGAATATTTTGTCTCACTATACGCTTTTAGCGTGATACAATCCTTTTAGTACCTGTAGCTCTTGAACTAATCACTTTAGACCCCAAGTGTGCTAGTTTGTTGGAATTATTTTATCGAGAGGAACAGAAGCACAAGTATACAGGGCGTTCCATTAATAATTTTGAATCGAATGTCACGTGACCAAAAACAAATACCTAATTGGGTAGTACAATGACAAAAAAAGACACAACATCTGCTCTAATTTACATGCCCAAAATTATAGTTCTCTACTACTGCCCAGTTTCGACATACCTCTTGTCTTAATCGTCGTGTCATACCCTGTATTTATATCCCTTACATTTCAAGGTTTACCACAAAATAAGGATGGATCTGGTTGTCATTCTCCATCTATTAATAAATTTAAATTGATTGGTAATATATTTTCTCGCGAAATTGATTACTCTCAAACTTCTAAAAAGATTATCCATTTCCTGCAAACAAATCCGAGATATCAAAATCCGATATTTTTGAGACACTGTATAGACTTCGCGTTAAACACGTTCGGCCTCTACTTTGCGCCGCCCCGTATCTCCCGGCTAACGTCGGTACACTGCTACCGGTGTACCGGGGTGACGGGGCAAGGGACAGGCCCTTTTGATATTTTTGCGGAGTGATCCAACTTATATGTATTCCGTAAACTTTGGTTGTGCCTTCGAAAGACGGGTCACACTCAGCTCTGCCTTCAATCCTAACTCTGTTGCTCGCTCTCTTATTGATTGAAAATTAATAATATTGAGGTTCCCAGGGCATATAAAACAATTGGCCAAAGATATTATCAATACCTAGCGCCCAGGGCATACACTTATGTACCTGATGAAATTAAAAGTATTAAATCAAGAACTGTATTTAAGAAGCTCTTACAAAGATGGTTATTAGATAAACTCAGAACGTTTGCATCAGAATTAATTGATCTGAAAAATAACTTACAATGACCAAAAGTAACGGATATTGTGATTTTTTTTTAGTGGGTTGAAGTCGGAGACTGGGGGCTTTATAAAGGCTTGCCAAGATAGTGTCTTCAACACCTGAAATATCCTAGCACCGGTACTCTGTAACTTAGAAATGTGTTTCTATGCACTATGGGATCGGCTGGCTTCGTAAATATGTCAGCGTATTAGGCACTGTGTGGTAGGCACCCAAAACTGACCGATCGTCGTGGTCGTCGTGGTTATAGAAACATGTTACAGAGTACGGATTATGAGAGTTTATATTATGTACCCGATATCCGTTGTAAAGCCTTGTTAGAGTGGAACACGTAAGCCTATGTTATCGGCATAGTTCTACGGGTGCTCTACTATCGTTCTCCACCCTCGAAATTGTACAGGCTAACAAGTCCGATATAGTCCTCATCGACTTCCAACAAAAGGGGACGTCATCGAGCTTTCTGCACCTGCCGAGATGAACATTCTCTATAAGGAGAAGTAAAAGGACCAAATCTCAGGAGCTCCTCGGACACCTTCGCAGGATCTGGTCAGACTACAGCGTAATTTGTTCTAACCTCCCTTGCTGCTAGCATCAAAAATCTAAAGTAATAATACAGAAATTCATCGAAGCCTTGATATGAAACTATCAAAGAGAAAGACTAGAGATGTGGCTATGGGGGAGAATGACAGAGGCCAGTTAGGGCCGGTTTCTCAATGTCCAGTTAAAGTGTCAGAGAGGTATCTGCCAGATAGCGTTGCTATGGATACAAATGTCAGATAAGATTTACGGGACTCCGTAAGTTTAGCCTTCAATTGTTTAGACAATTTATCTAACAGTTGCTGTTATCTTGTAGATACATATTTAACTGGACATTGAGAAACCGGTCCTTAGATTGACAGAAAGTGTAATGGTTAGGTTTTTTCTGTTACTTGAGACTTGTACATGTTAAAAATAAATGTGTTTTTCCAATAAATTTCGGTTTTCATGTCAAACCATATTCTCTGTGATTTCGAGGTCCACAAGCCTGGAGAGCGTCAAATTGACATGCTAAAGCCGTACCTCCATATTTTAAACATTACTACAAGTAGTACCGATACCACCAAGGACGGTCAAACATTACTGCAAGTAGTACCGATACCACCAAGGCCGGTCTCGAAAAAATTATATGTATGGTCTTTGAAGATCACCGGCGAGTGTTATCAGGTGAACAGTTGTCTTTGAAGATACTCAACGTCATAGCCTAGTAGTATCTGAATAAATTTACAGCCTTAAAAAATGACACAGTACCATGTAGCATACATATGTAGCGACGAAATGGCAAAGGATAATATAATTACAGACTGATACATGGATTGCTTGATCTACGTACTGTCTGCTTTGGAGACTACATTTCAGGAACGCAACAATTCCTACTTGTTCAGTACAAGAATTAGTTGGACAGATAAAATAATGGAGAAAATCAGCTAGACCTAGATGCGCCTGACAGTCAGTACACACAGCCAGCCGTACCGCATGTATACCTTTGAGAAGAGTTCTGCTTGCAAGTAGTACCGACACCACCAAAGCCGGTCTGTATATCGCATATAATGGTGATGAAAGGTCTAGCAAGGGAGCCTCGTACTATCTGAATAAATTTGCATCCTTAAAAAATGGCGCAGTACCATGTAGCGACGAAATGCCAAAGGATACTATAATTACAGGCTGATAGATGAATTGCTTGATCTGCGTACTATCTGCCTTGAGGACTACAAAATATTGTGTCCTTAGTGGGACAGATAAAAGAGTAGAGAAAATTAGCTAGACCTAGATATGCCTGACAGTCACAGCACACAGTCGTACCGCATGGATACCTTTGAGAAGAGTTCTGCCTGCAAGTAGTACCGACACCACCAAAGCCGGTCTGTATATCGCATATAATGGTGATGAAAGCTCTAGCAGCAAGGAAGGAATCCGCGGCAGCTATTCATGGCTAAAAATTCTATGGTCTTTGAAGATACTCAATGTCATAGCCTAGTAGTATCTGAATAAATTTGCAGCCTTAAAAAATGACACGCAGTACCATGTAGCACGCATATCTAGCGACAAAATGGCAAAGGATACTATAATTACAGACTGATAGATGGATTGCTTGATCTACGTACTGTCTGCTTTGGAGGCTACATTTCAGAATGCAGCAAGTCCTACTTGTTCAGTACAAGAATTGGTTGGACAGATAAAATAGCAGAGAAAATCAGCTAGACCTAGATGCGCCTAACAGTCAGTACACACAGCCAGTCGTACCGCATGGATACCTTTAAGAAGAGTTCTGCCTGCAAGTAGTACCGACACCACCAAAGCCGGTCTGTATATCGCATATAATGGTGATGAAAGCTCTAGCAGCAAGGAAGGAATCCGCGGCAGCTATTCATGGCTAAAAATTCTATGGTCTTTGAAGATCGCCGGCGAGCGTTATCAGGTGAACGGTTGGACAGTCTGTCAGATTCCTTGCGCGCCGGGCGTCCTCCAGAGTAGCAGGCAAATGACGCCCGCCGATGTCGTACCGCGGGCACCGATTCTCTAATTAAGCGTACGGCCGGCGGGCCGGGCACATGCCGCGTCGCAGGTCGTACCGAACACGACGACGACGTTTCGTCCTTTGATCGCTCGCCTTGTCACGCCGCTTGCCTACGCTCAATGAAGTCGATCGGTCGGCATTTGTCCGGGATGTCCGTGGGAATGCCGCGACCCCCAAGGGAGATCGCGCCGGTAGTACTGGAAGTACCGCTTCATACAGTGTTTGTGTAAAGGACTTTGACATCCTCAGGGTTGTTGTTTTGGAGCTCTTCTTGATTGCCTTGTGTGATATTTTTTCCAGTGGATATTGGACGGGTAGTACTGGAAGTACCGCTTGATACAGTGTTTGTCTAATGGCAATGTCGTTGTCCTATCAGCTTCTTTCCTGAGGTCCACAAGATTGTTATTCTAAAAGTCTTCTGTCCAATTTTTCTTTCAGGGGAGATTTGCGCCGGTAGTACTGGAAGTACCGCTTTGTACAGTGTTTGTGTAAAGGACTTTGACATCCTCAAGGTTATTGTTTTGGAGCTTTTGTTGATTGCCTTGTGTAATATTTTTTCCAGTAGATATTGGAGGGGTAGTACTGATAATACCGCTTGATACAGTGTTTGTCTAATGGCAATGTCGATGTCCTATCAGCTTCTTTCTTGAGGTCCGCAAGATTGTTATTCTGAAAGTCTTTTGTCCAATTTTTCTTCCAGGGGAGATTTACGATGGTAGTACTGGAAGTACCGCTTCATACAGTGTTTGTCGATGTCCCATTAGCCTCTTTCTTGATGTCCACAAGGTTATTGTTTCGCCTTCTATCCAATTTTTCATCCAATGGAGATTGCACTGGTAGTACTGGAGGTACCGCGCGCTTGATGCAGTGATTGTCTAAAGGCAATACCATGTCAATGTCCCATTAGCCTCTCCAAGGTTGTTGTTATACAGCTCCTCTTGATATCTGTCCATCCAATTTTTCTTCCAAGGGAGATTGTACCGGTAGTACTGGGAGCACCGCTTGACGTTTCGTCCTTCGATCTGTGGCTTTCCTCGCTCGCTCGCCATGTCACGCTTGCCTACGCTGAATGAAGTCGATCGGTCGTCATTTGTCCGTCCAATTCTTCTTCCAAGGGAGATTGTACCTGTAGTACTGGGAGTACCGCTTGAGGTTTCATCCTTTGATCTGCGGCTTACGCTGGCTCGCTAGCCTGGTCACGCCGCTTGCCTACGCTCAATGAAGTCGATCGGTCGGCATTTGTCCGATTTGCCGCCGGGACGTCCGTGGGAATGCCGCGACCCCCAAGGGAGATCGCGCCGGTAGTACTGTAAGTACCGCTTCGTACAGTGTTTGTCGATGTCCCATCAGACTCTTTCTTGGTGGTTGTTGTTTAGGAGCTCTTCTTGACTATTTCTGTCCGATTTTTATTTCAGTGGAGATTCCAGCGGTAGTAATGGAAGTACCGCTTTATACAGTGTTTGTGTAAGAGCCTTGGATATCCAAGGTTGTTGTTTAGGAGCTCTTCTTGATGCTTTCCGTCTAATTGTTTTTATAATAGAGATTGCTTTGGAAGTACCGCTTGATACAGTGTTTGTACAAAGGCTTTGTCGATATATTATCCCACCAGCCTCTTGTTCTATGTTCCAAAGGTTGTTTAGCTCTTCTTGATGCTTTCTGTCTAGTTTTTCTTCTAGTGGAGATTGCACCGGTAGTACTGGAAGTACCGCTTCATACAGTGTTTGTCGATGTCCCATCACTCTTTCTTGGTGATCCCAAGGTTGTTTTTGAAGCTCATCTTGATTTTTGTCCGCCCAATTCGTCATTCAAGAAGATTGCATCGGTAGTACTGGAAGTACCGCTTGATGCAGTATTTGCCGATATCCCATCAGCCTCTTTCTGGGTAACTCCAAGGTTGTTTTTGAAGCTCCTCTTGATTTTTGTCCACCCAATTCGTCTTCCAAGAAGATCGCACCAGTAATACTGGAAGTATCGCTTGGTACAGTATTTGTCGATGTCCCATTAGACTCTTTCTGGATGAACCCAAGGTTGATTTTGAAGCTCCTTCTGATTTTTGTCCGCCCAATTCGTCTTCCAAGAAGATTGCACCGGTAGTACTGGAAGTACCGATTGATACCTTGTTTGTTAGAGGCCTTGCCGATATCTCATCAGTCTCTTTCTTTATGTCCTCAAGATGTTGCTTTGGAGTTCTTCTTTATTTATCTCCGCCCAATGATTCTTCCAAAGGAGATTGCATCAGTAGTACCGATAGTACTCCGTGGATCGCTCTATGCTTGTCGATGTTCCATTAGCCTCCCCAAAGTTGTTGTTTTAGATCTCCTCTTTATTTTTGTCCACCCAATTCTCCTTCCAAGGGCACGGCACTGCACCGGCAGTACTGGAAGTACCGCTTGATACGGCGTTTGTTTTGGAAGTCTTCTTAGTTGCTTTCAGTCCAATTTTTCTCCCAATAGAGATTATAATACTGGAGGTACCGCGCGCTTCATGCAGTGTTTGTCTAAGGGAATGCCTTGTTAATGTTCTGTTAGTCTCTACAAAATCGTTGTTTTAGAGCTTTTCTTAATTTCTGTCCGTCCAATTCTTCTTTCAAGGGACATTGCACCAGTAGTACTATGATAGCACTGCGCTGTAAGTATCGTACTTGTCTTAAGGCAATGCCTTGTCAATATTCCATCAGCCTTCCCAAAATTGTTGTTTTAGGGCTCCTCTTGAATCCTCTCCGTCCAATTCTTCTTCCGAGAGAGATATTGCACCGGTAGCACTGATAGTATTGCTTTTTTGTGATCCTCTTAACTAAAATGAATGCTTTTCCGAAGGAGATTGCACTGGTAGTACTTGAAGGACCGCGCGGTCGAAGCAGAGGTTATCTAAAAGAAATGCTGTCCATGTCTCATCAGCCTGTTTATTGGTGTCCTCAAGGTTGTTGTTTTGGAGCTCCTCTTGATTTCTTTCCGCTTTATTGTTCTTCCTAGGAAGACTTCACTGGAAGTACTGATGGGACTGCGTGCGAGGATATTGCACCCATGATGATACTGATAATACTGCACAGTCGGTACTATGCTTGTCTAAAGGCCTTGCCGATGTCCCATTAGAATCTTGATGTCCCTGAACCTGTTGTTCTGGAGCTCCTCTTGATTGCTTTGAGTCCAATTTTCCTTTCAAGGAGATTTTACGGATAGTACCGGGAGTACCGGGCGGTTGATACAGTTTTTGACTAAAGGCAACGCCTTGTCCATTCATCCTCTTTTTGGTGTCCTCAAGATTGTTTGTTAGGAGCTTCTCTGGACTTCTTTCCGTTCAAGGTTTCTTTCAAGAAAGACTTTACTGGTAGTACTGATCGTGCCGCGCGTTTGGTACAAGTGTTTGTCTGAAGGCAATCTCTTGTCGATGTCCAGCGACTTGTTAACGAGCAACTGAACAATTATTATTCTATCCTGTCTGACATGTGACTTCGATTGGTTCCTGGAGTAAAAAAAAATTGTGAGGTCGAAAATTTTAGTCAGATTTAGAAACTGAAATGGACATACACAACAAACTACAGAAAATGGTTTTCCAAAAGTTTATGACATGTGGATAAATCGGTTGGATAACAGAATAACCACTTATTTTTCATGTTACTGAAATTACCTCGTCACGCTCCGTACTTGACATCATATATCTCAAACTCAAACAAACATAATCAACTTATAGAAAAACGCATCTTCTCATCGCTAAACAAGTCTTAAAAAAGTGCGCACCCATTGACTGTTCAGATTATGGAGATAACGACAATCGGAAACTAGTAAAGGCGATCGTATGCATATGTAGAATAGCTGGGAAGCAGTCGAACATGACACAGGCACGAATCTGTCTTGATCGAGATCCAGTTGGCGTGGATGTAAAAGGCATGGCATGCCTGTCGCACGCACGCCACTGCGTGTCGATATGTCCATGGCATGCTGCGATCGCCGGTCGAGTTGGACGTGTTTGTTACATGTCATGGCTGATATGATGCAGGTGATGATACGAGAATGTTAGATTTTCTTTGATAAACCATATTTCATTATTTTATCTATATTCAGGCCTGGTGACAGGGTGGTGAGATAAGACTGCAAAGTCCTTGAGGGAAAAAAATATTACTGAAGTGGCTATAAAAAAAATATTTTCAGACTTCCAAAATGCTCCATTCTTCACTGGAATCCACCCAGCAAATGTTAGCAAAAAATATGTGCTTTTAAAAGCTAGGATTTACTGAAGTAACATTTGTTTAACCCTTTTTGACGTATCTATCAAGATAAGAAGACAAAGATGATGTGGGGTAATTCAACAATTTTTTAAATAAACAGCTATAACTCGTAAACAACTGAATATATTCCAACAAACTTAGGGCCATTGAATTTGTGGTTCTTGGGTTTTTAGGCCGGCGTCGTTTAACGTTAAAGCATGACGTTTCGCCACCACGAGTGGATGGCATCTTCAGAAGCTATTTCACTTCGACGACTTCCAAAATACTAGTATACTAGTATACCGACTTCTAGTATACTAGTATTTTGGAAGTCGGTATACTAGTATGCTAGTATTTTGGAAGTCGCCGAAGTGAAATAGCTTTTAAAGATCCCATCCACTCGTGGTGGCGAAACGTCATGCTTTAACGCTAAACGACGCCTGCCTAAAAACCCAAGAACCACAAATTCATTGGACGATGGCCGCGAAAGCCTTACAGAGTAAACTTAGGGCCGGTTGTATAATGCAAGCTTAAGCTTCGGTTGAAGGTTGGCCGATGTTAAACTATGTCAGTTGCAAAATGTCCGTTGTACAATGATGGCTTAGCCCACCACTCCAAGCCTAATACGATCTTACCGTAAACCGGAGGTTAACCCCAGCTTAGCTGACGTTTAAACACAAATGACATGATGTGTCAAGTCTCATGGCGGCATTCGGCCAGCCAAGGAGCCAAGTCGATTTTAGCAGGGCCGTAACACGAGCATTTCAGTATCATCAATTTCTGATCTTTGTTAATCGTGAGATTTGATATACATTCTTAAATTGTCGATACGCGGTATTCATCTGTTTACGTAATTATGATGATATTTTCGAATTTTAATTAAGAAGTATAAGTGACGCTTTACTTTCTGGACTGTAACATGGCCAAGAGCCAGACTCTGTTGAAGTCCCTATAATATGCGGGTTAATTGTGCTAACGCGCAAAAGCCGTAAGGATAAAAGAAAGAAAAACATGAGGTGTCAAGAAGGACTCTTCAAATTGCTTGTCACTTTATTAGGTTATATTTATTGGAAAGATTTGTGTCTAATTCAACAAAGACAGCAAATAAAATAACAGACAAGATTGGCTGTTGCCCGAATTTGACCCAAATCGTCACACTGACAAACCCGAGGAGGTAATTTTTAGATAATTATAATAATAATCATAATCATAAGGTGCTTTCCTTTTACATGATTTATCTGATAATTCTCACTTGTGACATCATGACTCATTTCGATGTACGTTCCTTTTGTTTTCTAAATCTGAGTCTAAAGTGAGATATTTTACCCCCACTTAAGCCCATCTGCACTAGCTCGAAAGGTAGATCAGTTGCCTCAGATCATTTACATGTCAAATAAATGACGTTAGGATTTTTTGTTAGTTTGAATTTCAGCATTTCAGCGGGTTTTGTGGTGTATGGATATTCGATAGTGTATGGTGAGCTAAGATGGTGTCCGACGATCTATTCTAAAAAAGTAAAAAACTGGGTTACGGAAAGGATCGACAGATCATAGAACCTTAGCATATTACAAAATTTCGAGGAATGACATTTAACTACACAAACACATTCCTTTAATTCATCTGAGTATCTGAGGTTTCCAATTGAGCTGAGCCATCTCATTTTTAAGTGATCTGAGTTAGTGCAGATCTAAAAGAAAAGCACCTATAATCATATCACTTTATAGCCCAACAGATTTACATCCCTTTACAGGGCAATACTTCATGACAATATTATAAAATCACAATGGAACGAGTGTCAATCTACAGTAATAATCTTGTAGCGGTCGACTTTAACTCAGAAATGGTACAAGTGAAAATATCACAATGCTTAAAAATAGTATTATAATTTGAACACATCACTGTTATTGGCGATTTTAGTAATAAGATTGTTCGCGATCCCTGCTAATAAAATGTCTGATAGTGACGAGAGTTATAATGAGCTACATTTAAGCTTATGTAACCTAATAACTCACAACAGTCAATTTTGTTATACTTCCCACCACTTTATCTTAATAGATACGTCAAAAAGTGTTAAACCAAAATTACTCCAGTAAGTCCTAGCTTTAAAAAGCACATATTTTTTGATAACATTTGGATTTCAGTGGAAAATTACTTTAAATGATTAAGACGACGGTAACGTCCCCTGGTGACCATCTTTGAAATCTGAAAATGTTTTTTCACGGTCTTATTTTAGCCACTTTGGTAATAATTTTCTTCAGCTCAAGTCTCTATGGCAAATAATTTCCGAGATAGAGCACTTTGCATTCTGATCTGACTATACCCGGAACATTTCTTGTAGATGGTCAGATCCAATAGAATCTCGAAGGTTCCGGCTTACTGTGTTTATGTCCAGACCACAGAGTTAACATCTATAGAGGGAGTGTAAACAACAAAATGCACAGGTCGCTGACCAGCCAACATGTAACGGAAATTTTGACAGCTTAAGGGCATTACCAGTAGCGTGCGGCTTTATATCAAAATTGGATGTTCATTAATAGATTCAATTATTACTGTGATGTTACAAAATGATACCAATAAGTTGTATTAGTATTTAGCTATACTTAGAGAGTTACCCTTATTATAATTTCATTGTAACAGTTGATAATTTATTATTACCATGAAGTGTTTTTCAAAACATATCTAACAGTGTTCTGAAAGGTAGCCTGTTGGAAGGGCTGCATCGTATTTTTACTTCAGCAATAAAATATAATAATTGCATTAGGTAATATCCAGTTCCATAAAATTCTCATAGATAGATTTTCTGTAAGTAAATGTGGCATACATTTTTGCATTTCATGTCCTCAAATAGTTTAAAAAATGGAATTTGGAAAATTCATGTTGATTGACATGAATGTAATGCGTGCACAAAACATACATTAAACAACCATTATTATTCCTTAAACTGGAGTGAAGTTACTTTTGTTTCCACTTATCCCCATATATTACGCTACTGAAAACTAATACAAAACCTATACTCACCTATGATAAGAAGTGTCACCGATTCGTCGCTATTACAGCAAACTATGCACTTTTTATGTTGTCTCATCATGCAATTATGACAATATTGTTCATAAATAATTTAATTCACACCACAAATAGTCACAAAGTCAGTCAAATATATACTAAAATCACAAAAATCTCCACCACAACTAAGCTTAAGGGCACGCCGATTGTAGGTTGCCAGATTTACGACATATTAGAAGTTATTGCGACATTCCGCTATGAAATTTACCATTTTTGAGATTTCATTAAATCAAAACAAATTATCTTCACGTAAATCAGTTACATTGCAACTATATTGGAATGTATAGTTAAATACCCAGTTAAATACTTTGTGTTCAAACTGCGGAAACTGCCAGATTTTGAAGAAACTGGAAGCGGGCAAAGAAGAGTGGCAGTAGCGTTTTAGATGTTGACTGGCCAATATTCAAATTAGGCTCCCTCTAGAGATGTTAACTCTGTGAGCTTGATAGACTCTTGACAGTCCCAGCTTACTGTGTTTATGTCCAGTGTTTAAGTTATCTGGATAAGGGTTTTGGATATAAATATTCTTCAATTACACTTTACTATAAAAGTCTGTAAGATACGTAATATAAGGTTGCCGATAGACCCTCGACGGTTCCGGCCTACTGTGTTCATGTCCAGTCTATCAATTATCTGAATAGACTTTTAGATAAATATTCTTGAATCATACTATAACAGTCTTGGACTATGACAGCGAATTGAAAAGTGATCGGCCTATATGGAAAATGGATTCATTATAATGCGTGCGTCAGGACTTTCGACGTCGTCGTCGTCGATGTCTTGGGTGATCAAGGGCGGCGCCTAAAGAAGATCCGCCGATGCGAATTTGTCACGCGCCACAAGCTATCGTCGGATGTTTTGCCGTTTTAATTGAACGCATAAATATTTTTATGCTGCTGCCATGTCTGCCGACCGGCAGACGTATTAGGATCTCCGTGGCTTGCTGGATCGTATGGGAAAAGCGACGCGACTTGTTTTTTATGGAAAGCGACTCTTATGTGCACCGATTCCTACGATTTCGTTATTATTCAGGTGATCGGCAAGCGATGGGTATGTTCAAAAATTTTTATATGCTTCGGAAATTATTTAGTTTTCGTGCACAGAATGGGCCTATACCACATTTTTGGTTTATTGCCTTAAACGAACCCTGACACCACGTAGATGCCATAAATAATTTTACAAAATTTTTCTATCGTATTTATAACCGAAAAAAATGGCTCTAAATATTGAATTTTTTGAATCCATACACTTCCCGCCCAGATCGTGACGTCACCTGTAGGGAACCAACAGGAGCTCACTGGTACAAAACAATTTCATCCGCTCGTAGTCATCGGACCACGAAAGGACGCTTCTCATTGGTTCCCTACAGAAAGGATGCTTCTCAATGGTTCCCTACAAGTGACGTCATCATCGGCTATTTCAAATTACAGTACAATTTTCTTTTTAGTGTTATTCTCATTTGGATCAAGTTTTCTGCTGACTTTTTACAGTAAACGGTCCTATGTATCATCAAAAATAATACCGCAGTAAATAAATTGATCAATTTGAGATCACGGTATAGGCCCATTATCGTAGTAGAGTTTTATTTATCATTCAAACAACCAAACAATTACTATATTTCCATGGGCTTGCGAAGCAGTTTTCATAACGTTTTACGATTTTGGATTGTCGGTGTTTCCACGATAGGTTTCGAAACGCGTTCAAAACGCATTCAACTGACACTCTTCACAAATGTAATTTCCTAGTTCATCTTAACCATGATATGTTTAATGCCTGGTTATACCGCTAGACCGCGTTTTTAGATATAATAACAGAAAACTGCAAAAAATGAAATGCAATGATTCGAATTTTTTCAAAAAATCTAGCCAAATGATACTTAAATAGGCTAGCAAAATGTCAGGAACCTAGAAGTATATGAAACTAAAAATCCATTTTATAAACTCTAAATTAAACTTACGTCAAAATGTTCACAGAAAAATAGAACAAGATATGGTTCCAAATGCTTTCCGGGGTGGACTATTTCCTACATACCGTTATACCGTAAAGTCTGTAGGTACTGAATTCCGAAAATTTGGAATATAGCACTTTTTTACAGAAGACACAGTTAAATAATGTGGTGATAACATCACACATGATTGTAAACGTTTAGCGTTCAGCGGTACAGCCAATGGCATTCTAACTATTAGGTTATGATATCTATAGGGCTGTTCCAAGTTACGGTTCTATCACCGTCCCAGAACTGTTTTCATCATGCCCCGCCCATTTTACAGTTCTAAAAACGGTGATTGGTTGATCCGCCAGCGTACCAACCAATCATCGATTCTAGAATCACAAAATGGGCGGGGGATGATGAGAACAGTTCTGGGACGGTGATAGAACCGTAATTTGGAACAGCCCTTATGGGTACAGCACAACGATCAGTGAGTATGACGTTTCAAGCTTGTAAACTGTCAAAAAATTTTGTGCTACATGGAGTTTATGTTCTGAACAAAGAAAAGAAGACTGTTCAGAGTGACACATTGTCGCAAATCATTTACTGGGAAAGGAACATGGAAGGACGCCTCTCATTGGTTCCCTACAGGTGACGTCATCATCGGCTATTTCAAATTGAAGTACAATTTTCTTTTTAGTGTTATTTTCATTTGGATCAAGTTTTCTGATAACTTTTTGCAGTAAACGGTCCTATGTATCATCAAAAATGATACCTTAGTAGATAAATTGATTAATCTGAGATCGTGGTATAGGCCCATTAGTTAACATATAATTAGTATACATATTAATTCGAAAAAATCGCTATTACACTGATACTTATTAGTCTTCTTTTTTCAAGATTCAATGACAAAATTTCAGAATTTAATAATGTTTTAATGCTAAAAGTAGTTTTAGTTCAAAAAATAACAAAACCAGTTGGGTATGAATTCAATGCCACTTTAAATCTATTTGTTTTTCCATCATGGCTTTATCTTAACAGATACATCAAAAAGTCTTAAACAAAAACTGCTCCAGTGACTCCTACCTTTGAAAAGCACACATTTTTTTGTAACATTTACTAGGTGAATTTCGGTGAAAAAGAGACCGCAGTTACGATCCCTGGTGACCGTATTGTAAATCTGAAAATATTTTATATATCGTCTTTAATTTAACTTTTTTCAAGTCTTCATGACGAATAGTTTTCAAGAAACGGAGATACACTTTGCATTCTTTTTTTTATATTGTGCGATTTGTAATGTTAGGTAATGATCTTATGTTCATTGGTTTATCGGAGGTCTTACAGTTTAAAAAAGAGTGCAGCTATTTTAAGGAAGGTGATTCAGATCATTCGGTAGTCGCATCACGTTTCTTAAGTTTGTGTATAACAGACAATCATAGATGTGCCTTATTGTAAGGTTGACTTGACACTCACATAGAGGGGGGGGTTCTGACCTAGAAGTAGGTATGATGAGATAAGACGGGTGTGACCTATTCTGATTAGAGATATTATCACCTGCTCTCTGCGTTGGAGTGAGGTGCCTTTGTTTGCTATCCTTAACCGAATTACATATTTGACGGATTTTATTATTCGTGTCTCTGTGCCATTCATCTTGGCAACAGTCTTGCATTTTGTTCTTAAGAAAACACTTCAAGTCGTCTGCCCTGACTACTTGGTTTGTAGATGAACTCATTGGTACACCGCGAGCTGCTATATCGGCTTGTTGATTGCAAGCTATTCCAACATGTCCCAGTGTCCAAATAATATAACAAGCTTACCTTGCTGTCGCAGTATGTGATGGTATTGTAGAGGTTTCTGTACCAAGGGGTCGGTGTTAAAAATATTTTCAAGGGATTTCAACGAACTGTTATCTGAACACCCGGTACATTAGATTAGTACTCCACATACTGTACTATGTATTACTGTACTATGAATGTATAAACATGTCTTAAGCAGCTGTCTGCGATGAAGCTCTCATATACATCGAAGAAGAACAGAATATCCTTAACGCTGCTATCTTCTCGGACTCACAGTCAGTACTGAGGAGCTTGCAAAATTATAATTACACGACAAATCACAGCATACACACATTTGAAATTAAAAGACTCATCCATAACTTAGAACAAAGAGGTTACCACATAAAACTAGTTTGGGTAAAGGCACACTGCGGAATAGATCCCAATGAAACAGTTGACACACTGGCCAAAAATGCTGTAATATCTGGAAGGGTAACAAACAGCTCCCTCAGTATCCAAGACAAGCAACTGGTCCTTAGAAAAAAGATTCATAACAAATGGTCCTCCGAATGGCTAGAATACGCTCATACAAATACGACGAGATACACACATATCCATCCCACCTTACCAACGAGACACTGGCACAATAATTTTAAAATACCCAGGAAATATATATCGTCGATTATAAGAACAAGAATTGGTCATGGATCATTCCCAGCTCATCTAGCAAGACTACACTTAATACCTTCTGGAATTTGTGAGCCCTGTGGTGTTGAAGGGGACCTGGATCATATCTACTTCAATTGCTCTAGGAATATTGAACACATAAATTGTGGTTTAACTGCTCCTTTTAACACAGCTCATCTGTTATCTCTAGACAGAACTGATGTCATCTCATGTTTGATACTTTTTTTGAAAAATTCGCAACAAAAAATTTAGCTGATGTATATAGATTTCCTTTGTGACCAACCTCTGTCTATTATAACCCATCCTAACCGTGGCCTATATGTTGTTTGTACGAATCGAAATGCCTTAAAGGGTCCTTAGGCGAGAAGAACTTGTGACCCTGTTGAATCCTATCCCACATCCCTCCTATTTAGGGTTCTGTATGGTTGTTCTCTATAGGTTACTCACTACTCGATAGGTATTACGAATGAAGACGGTTCTATTGGCTGCAGGAATATTTTTGCGTGTGCGTAGATGTATTTAAATTTAGTATTAAAAAAAAAGCACAGCCTGCTGTCTGTGCAGGGGAGGTGAATTTTCGCCTTGAAGCATTTCATTAACAGGAAAAACAAAATATAGACATATTGTTTCTGGCTGGTGGGACTAGCTCCTAGTGCCAGTAATCAAACGAAAAAAAGAAAGCTGTCTGCGATTCATTGTTTACTAGAACCTTCTGTAATTATTGTTTAAAAAACAGAATCCTGAACCCCGTTTGCACGCGCGCCACTGCTGCCTTCGATCTAGCGTCGTCGCGTTCCGTGGAGGATCCTCATCAATTTCCCGCCAAAATAAAAACGCTCCCGAAGGCGTGTTCCGTGTTCCGTGTTATTCCCACGGATTTCACAATAGAGCGAGAGAGTTCGAGCAGTGCGCTCGTGTGAGTCGGGATCCGCTTGCAGATATTTCGCGTATAACTGTACTCAATTATTATCATTATTATTTTGTTATCTGTGCATCTCTTCTCGCGGACCTGTGACTCATACGTCAGAGAAGTCGGTAACGTTTTGCACGCCAGACGCTGGCATTGTTAGAAACGAAGCTGTCTGTTGATCAAAAGTATCATAATTATTTCCTACATAGTAAAAAATGTGTGGAAAAATATCATATGAAAACTTGGTTGTTATTTTGCCATTCTCTTGACTGTTTTACTTCCACCCTCTCCCACTCTTTGTATTTGTTCTTGGTATTTAACAATTTTAGGTACAAGGTTTCTGAAGGAGAAAAGTGGACAAAACAGGCACACGTGCCCAGGTCTGGACTCCTTCAGAATGCCTTGTACGTCAGAAAATATGTAATATTTAATGTAATTGGTTGGAGAAATAAATTGAAATTGAAAATTGGATTTTTTAGGATTAGGTCGGAATTAAAACAAAAACGTCTTATTTTTCTTTATGTGACGTTTCGACAAAACTGTGACCGGATTTGTAATTACCAGCCTCATATTATTCAAAACACGAAGTTTCATTGCAATAGAAAACCAGATAATTTTCGATTTTTCAGGCAAACCTGAAGATCTGCAAGATCAGAAATTTTTGATTTTCGTCAAACGAGCCTGAAACTCAAAACTGCGACCGGATTTGTAATTAGCAGCCTCATGTTATTTAAAACACGAGGTTTCATTTTAATAAAATGAAAGATTTTCGATTTTTCAGGCAAACCCTGGAGATCTGCAAAATCTGAAATTTTTGATTTTCGTCAAACGAGCCTGAAACTCAAAACTGCGACCAGATTTGTAATCAGCATCCTCAAGTTATTCAAAACGCGAGGTTTCATACTCATCGAAAGCCAAATAAAGATTTTTCCATTTTTCTGGAAAACCTGAGGATCTGCAAGATCTGAAATTTTTTATTTTCGTCAAACAAGACTGAAACCCAAAACTGTGAACGGATTTGTAATTAGCAGCCTCATATCATTCAAAACACGAAGTTTCATTGTAATAGAAAACCAGATAACGATTTTCGATTTTTCAGGCAAACCTGAAGATCTGCAAGATCAGAAATTTTTGATTTTCGTCAAACGAGCCTGAAACTCAAAACTGCAACCCGATTTGTAATCAGCATCCTCAAGTTATTCGAAACGCGAGGTTTCATACTCATCGAAAGCCAAATAAAGATTTTCGATTTTTCTGTAAAACCTGAGGACCTGCAAGATCTGAAATTTTTGATTTTCGTCACACGAGCTTGAAACTGAAAACTGCAACCCGACCTGTAATCAGCATCCTCAAGTTATTCAAAACACGAGGTTTCATACTCATAGAAAGCCAAATAAAGATTTTCGATTTTTCAGGCAAACCTGAAGATCTGCAAGATCTGAAATTTTTGATTTTTGTCAAACGAGCCCGAAACTTAAAACTGCGACCGGATTTGTAATTAGCAGCCTCATATTATTCAAAACACGAGGTTTCATTTCAATAAAAAGCCTAATAAAGATTTTCGATTTTTCAGGTAAACCTGGAGATCTGCAAAATCTGAAATTTTTGATTTTCGTCAAACGTGCCTGAAACTCAAAACTGCGGCTAGATTTATAATCAGCACCCTCAAGTTATCCAAAACACGAGGTTTCATCTCAATGGAAAGCCAAATCATGATTTTCGATTTTTAGGCAAATCTGGAGATCTGCAAGATCTGAAATTTTTGATTTTCGTCAAACGAGCCTAAAACTCAAAACTGCGACCGGATTTGTTATTAGCAGCCTCATGTTATTCAAAACACGAGGTTTCATTTTAATAAAAAGCCTAATGAAGATTTTCGATTTTTCAGGCAAACCTGGAGATCTGCAAAATCTGAAATTTTTGATTTTCGTCAAACGAGCCTGAAACTCAACACTGCGACCAGATTTGTAATCATCATCCTCAAGTTATTCAAAACGCGAGGTTTCATACTCATCGAAAGCCAAATAAAGATTTTTCGATTTTTCTGGAAAACCTGAGGATCTGCAAGATCTGAAATTTTTTATTTTCGTCAAACGAGACTGAAACCCAAAACTGTGACCGGATTTGTAATTAGCAGCCTCGTATTATTCAAAACACGAAGTTTCATTGTAATAGAAAACCAGATAACGATTTTAGATTTTTCAGGCAAACCTGAAGATCTGCAAGATCAAAAATTTTTGATTTTCGTCAAACGAGCCCGAAACTTAATACTGCGACCGCATTTGTAATTAGCAGCCTCATATTATTCAAAACACGAGGTTTCATCTTAATAGGAAGCAAAATAAAGATTTTCGATTTTTAGGCAAACCTGGAGATCTGCAAGGTCTGAAATTTTTTATTTTCGTCAAACGAGCCTGAAACTCAAAACTGCGATCAGATTTGTAATCAGCATCCTCAAGTTATTCAAAACGCAAGGTTTTATACTTATCGAAAGCCAAATAAAGATTTTTGATTTTTCAGGCAAACCTGAAGATCTGCAAGATCTGAAATTTTTGATTTTTGTCAAACGAGCCCGAAACTTAAAACTGCGACCGGATTTGTAATTAGCAGCCTCATATTATTCAAAACACGAGGTTTCATACTCATCGAAAGCCAAATAAAGATTTTCGATTTTTCAGGCAAACCTGAAGATCTGCGAGATCTGAAATTTTTTATTTTTGTCAAACGAGCCTGAAACTTAAAACTGCGACCGGGTTTGTAATTAGCAGCCTCATGTTATTCAAAACACGAGGTTTCGTTTCAATAAAAAGCCTAATAAGGATTTTCGATTTTTCAGGCAAACCTGGAGATCTGCAAGATCTGAAATTTTTGATTTTCGTCAAACGAGCCTGAAATTCAAAACTGCGACCAGATTTATAATCAGCACCCTCAAGTTATCCAAAACACGAGGTTTCATCTTAATAGGAAGCAAGATGAAGATTTTCGATTTTTAGGCAATAGTAGAGTTGATATGTACTCATCATCAAAAAAGAACATCTTTTAAATCAAATTTTGTGTCTTCTGTGTTGATAAATTTTCGTTAAATGTTATTACTGTGGGCTGCATTTTACTTATATCTAGTCATATTCTTGCCATGTTACAATATTCATACAATGAAAATTTCGAGTTTCTGAAGATTGTGGGCTTACTAAAACGTATTTCAAAAATCTGTCACATGATCATTGTAGGGAGCCTTAAGGGCTATAACGTTAAAATATTTGCACTTAAATTTTGACGTTTATACAGGGTGAACCCTCTATATATTATTGCATATATTTGGATTCCTGTGACCTTATGAATCATATATGCAACTTTAAGCCAACAGGTTAGGCGCAAATCACCATTTTTGGTATAAATAAGTATCCGAAAAAAATTGAATATTGCAGGGATTATTAAACTTTTAAAGGCCGCGACTAAGCATAAAATGTGTCACCTTAGATGAGACGGTCAAATTTGAATTCATTTTGTACTTTGAGAAATCACTATATTGATTAAGGAAACTTGAATCACAGTTAACTTGATTTTTTCAAATGGGAATGCCTATTTTTGCTTATAGGATCAAATGTATAATTTGATTCCTGTCTAACGATACGTGATTCTCAATATCATATTTTTTTAGTTTTCATTTTATTTTTCAAAATTTTTGGTCAAATCGGTGTTTTTCAATTTGTCTACGTATAAGCAAATTAGCAGGCCATGAAAAGTAAACAAAAATTCCTTACTATCAGCTCTAGCCAGAAGCAACAGGCAACAGACAAAAAACATTGGCATTTCCATTTGAAAAAATGAAGTTATCGCTGATTGAAGTTTCCTTAATTAATCGAAGAATTTCTTCAAGCACAAAGTTTAACGTCATTCAAATTTGACCGTCTAGCCTAAGCTGGCGCATTTCATGATGAATGATAGATGAAAGGCACAGCCTTCTGAGTTTTAAAATCTCTGCGATATTCAATTTTTTTCTGATATCTACTTATACCAAAAATGGTGATTCACACCTTAAGTTCCATGTGTGATACATAAAGTCACACTAGAATTCACCAAGGAATCTGAATATGCAATAATATACAGGGTATTCTATTTAAAAAAAATAACTTTGCTAACTTTCGTGTTTTGGGGACACTCTGTATAATATGAATTATTTTTAAAATGTAGCCTTAATGGGCCCCTATCTATCCAAAGTTATTTTTTTAATGGAATTTTACGGTATTTATAGCGGCATTATGAAAATGTTTGGTACTGAAACTTTAAATTTGAATTTTTCACTGTGAACTTCAATATAATCCATACCTCACTTTATTTGAGATTTGTAAAACTGACAGATCTACGAGCTGACACTGCGCTACAAGAGCTAAAGCCCCATGGACTACTCTGACAATCAAGGATGACTTGACCTTCCCGTCCAATACTTCCTTATCAATGCATCTGGTATGCCTGCACATGTAACCTCATCCGACCAGATTCGAGCCATCTAGAGTTTTTCGCGTGCCAACAATTCGGACAAATTGCGGGGCGTCAAGTGATGTATGCGTCTAATAGGACATGAAGTGGGCATATACTGTTTCACCCTTATAAATCGCGAGATGTACATACGCTATCATGTAGATTCGTTGGACAGTGACAAATGAACGCAGTAGGTATGTAGTGGCTGGCCATACACTACCAGTATTTCCAGAGCCTTGGAAGAATCAGGACCTGAATTAGGTTTTTGCTTGGCTAGTTGGCCGAGTGCCTTATTTTTATCAAAATCTACTGAAACTCAAAAGTGCGACCGGGTTTGTAATTAACACCCTTAAATTATCCAAAACGCCATGTTTCATCAGCGTCAAATAAAGATTTTTGATTTTTTAGGCAAACCTGGAGATGTGAATGATCTTTAATATTTACTTTCGTTAAACAAGATTGGAACCCTAAACTACGGTAGGATTTCTGATCAGCAACTTCAAATTATCCAAAACACGAGGTTCCATCTTAATGCAAATCCAAATGAAGATTTTCGATCTTTTAGACAAACCTGAAGATTTGAAATAAGTATCTGAAATTTTTAATTTTCGTCGCACGAAACTCAAACTGAAAACTGTGACCGGATTTGTAATCAGCACCTTCCAATTATCGAAAACACGAGGTTTCATCTTAATAGAAAGCCAAATAGAGATCTGAAATTTTTGATTTTTTTCGAACGAGCTTGCAATTGAAAACTGCGACCGGATTTGTAATCAGCACCCTTAAATTCTTCAAAACAGGAGGTTTTGTCTTAGACTGGTAGTGATGGAAATCTAACTATGCAGAAGAATGACGAGGACAACTTGGAGGGAAAGAAAAAGTAAGGAAAGATTCTTGGAAAAAACTGGACAAACAACAGTTGAAGTTGGTAACGTTAGTAGTCAACGAAAATAAAGCTAAGGCACATCAAAAGATCTATTGCGGACTTCCATTTAGAATTTGTTTGACTATCGCAAAGTTTTGACTGTCTTAATCTTCAGCTACCTTGTCTACAAATTTCAAACTACTAAGTGACGTATGACAGGATACAAAATTTAAGCTCAAATTTCATATAAAATTTGCGAACAAATTTTTTATGAAATTTCTTAACATTCATAGGGATTTGGCCAATATTTCAAATGAAATATTCTATCAAATTATTTAGAAAGTTTACTGAATGCTGGCAAATTCGATATCAAAACTACGTGTGAAGGTGTGCACAAGAAGAATAATGGAACTGACGTGTGTCAAAATTGACGTCCATTAGACTTGACTATGCATAGCGCAGCTGCATCAACCCCATACCAAAGAATATCTATATTTGGCAGGATTGCATTAATCCTTTATAGTCTATATCAAGACCTAAGGGTGAATCACTCACTCCTAACATAACCTAACAAACGCTTTTTATAGTGTACTTGTCATCTGTCACACTGATCCAAATTCTCTGCAATTTAGTGTGGCCTTTTTTGAAATTTCGTAACAAATTTGTACACAAATTTTATATGAACTTTCGTATCATAATAGGCAGTTTTCGTTACTTACAAAGTGATGTTCCGTTTAACGCTATTTGACAACTTTGACATTTGCATTTCATTTTACGTATATCTTAACCGCTAAATGCCGGTATTGTACGGACGATAGCCATAGCGATTAACGAAGCGACACGCATGCGCAGCACGAATAAAAATTATATCATAACCTGTTTTGATGTTTTGATTTTGACAGTGACACTGGTTTTGACTTTTGAGTAGATCTGCAACAATTATTATCCGCCGTTTTACAAAAATGCTTCCAAATTCGTCAAGCTCAAAGAGTGTGTTACAAATAATAAAGAGTCACAGTTTGTTTTACCGATAAAGACGACCAAATTTTATTAACAGAAATACTGGCAAATAATCCTTATGCGGATCCTTCAAAATGGAACCTGGTCGTTGCCAAAGTTGCAGCTCAAAATAAGGTTAGGGGGCATCTTACAGTGGTGTCTTGCTCCGAAAACTATTTACTTATCTGTCAAATAGCGGTTCTGACAACGTATTTGTTAACCGAAGCGGTAAGAACAGGCAGTTTTCGTTACTTACAAAGTGATGTTCCGTTTAATGCTATTTGACAACTTTGACTTTTGCAATTCGTTTTACGTATATCGTAACCGCTAAATGCCGGTATTGTACGGACGATAGCCATAGCGATTAACGAAGCGACACGCATGCGCAGCACGAATAAAAATTAGATCATAACCTGTTTTGGTTTTGACAGTAACACTGGTTTTGACTTTTAAGTAGATCTGCAACAATTATTATCCGTCCTTTTACAAAAATGCTTCCAAATTCGTCAAGCTCAAAGAGTGTGTTACAAATAATAAAAAGAGTCGCAGTTTGTTTTACCGAGGAAGACGACCAAATTTTATTAACAGAAATGGCGAATAATCCTTATGCGGATCCTTCAAAATGGAACCTGATCGTTGCCAAGTTGCAGCTCAAAATAAGGTTAGGGGGCATCTTACAGTGGTGTCTTGCTCCGAAAACTATTTATATATCTGTCAAATACCGGTTCTGACAACGTATTTGTTAATCGAAGCGGTAAGATTAATTAAGAACAACGAAAACTACCTAATATCATACGGCGTAACAGCAAAACTGAATCGGTGAATGTATGGTCGGCCTTATTGGAATCGCGCGCCACCGCTCGGCTCTCAGCTTCGGCTTCACCGCCGCGCGGCGGTTACCACGACAGAGGTTTAGGAAGGTTAACAAGCCATAAACTTACAGAATGATACCGGAAGACAAACGACATTTCTAAAGGAAGAGCCGTTAACGACGCGTCTGCCTTGCTTTTTTGCACCGGCCGCTCGATGGGTCATCTTACCAATGGGACATATCAGCACTGCTTGACGTGACATCCTGGCTGGGTGATATGCATAGCTAGTATTTAGGTATTTTTAAGAAGAGGAGAAAATCTTGGGGTTGCGGTCAGAAATTTTGAAGAAAAAACGAAAGTCATTGCATTAAAAAGGCTACCAACAGCCAAGCTTTCGGCAATATTTATTGATTTACTGCTAGTTTCTAATGTTGTATGATGTATAAAACAGGTGGTAAAATGACAGCAACCAAAATAGCTGTTTTCCTCTTGTCGCGTTGTTCGATTGACAAGAGACCCCATGACACAATGACTACAGTATACCTTTTCTAGCAATAGTTTAATAGGATCAAATTACATTTCTAAGGCCCGGTTGTACAATGCGAGCTTAAGCTTCGGCTTAAGGTAAGCTGACTTTAAACCACGTCAGTTGCAAAACGTCCGTTGTACAATGCTGGCTTAGCCACCCACTCCAAGCTTAACACTAGCTTACGTAAGCCGAAGCTTAACGCAAGCTTAACTGAGGTTTAAACCTAACCTCATACAAGTAACATAATATGTCAAGGAGGAACCTTCAAATTGCTTGTCACTTTATTAGGTCATATTTTTTGAAAGATTTGTGCCTAATTAAATAAAGAGAGCAAATGAAAGAACAGAGACAGAAACGGTCGTTGCCGAAATTTGACACAAACTGTCATAAGTACCTAACCAAAAAGGTAATTTTTCGGATGATTATGTCAGTACGTATTGCTTCATTGATTCCAACTGTAGTGAATTTCATTATCAACCAGGTTTAACTAAGCCGACGATTGTACATCGGGTGTCGACTTTAAGCCTGAGCTTAGGCTTAACAAAGCTCGTGCTAAACCCGCATTTGTACAACCGGCCCTAAAGTGTCAATTGTAAATTCAAACTGTCAGTTGTAATCTTATATCTGACAGTTTCAATTTTCAATCGACGCCCTAAAAATGTAATTTGATCCTTTTGAAACTACTACTAGCTGGAAAAGGTATACTATACGAGCCAATTCACATTGTTCAAGAAACTGGACCAAATATTGCTCAAGAAAAAGCAGTCTAAAGCAGTCTCATCAAGGACAATCGTGAAAAGGGTTACTTGTGTAACTAGTGTACATTTGTTGCACGATAGGCGATAAATGATGTTTGCAGTTTGAGACGAAGTCTACGATCGAAATAAATATGTTTTTGAATGTTTGAAATTAGGTCACAAATTCCAGTAATAAATATGTTTTTTTTGAAACAATTTCTGGGAGCATGGTAGCTCAGTGGCTAATCGCCAGCCTTTCACCCTATAAAGTACAGTTTCGATCTCAGAGCCTGACAACCTTCTTATTTTTTTTTTCGAAGAATTTATTGATTGGTTTTTGGCACATGTTACACAAATTCTTTCTACGATCTAAATAAATTATTTTTGAATCAAATTTGGCGATTGATATCGACGGAAAACTTCATTTTCCACCGATTTTTTTATTTCTAGTGCCTGTGTACTGTGCCACCGGCACTCTCATTTGTTGAACTAGTGCCAGTAAAATAATAATAATAATAATTAATTCACCGAATCTGTATAAAAAACATACCTACATTGCACAATAAATGGTAGAACCCATTGAAGGTGTAAACTTTGTACGTGGAAATAAAATGTTGCATAAAATTAATCAAAAAACATATTTATTTCGATCGTAGGAAAAAAATGTGTGTAACATGTGCAAAAAACATATCAAATTTTTGTAAATAAAACTCAACAAAACATATTTGATTAGGTACTTTATTACTGGAATTTGTGATCTAAATTAAAACATGAAATCATATTTATTTCGATCGTAGACTGTCTCGAACAGCAATCTCCATTTATCGTCTGTGGTGCAGCAAATATACACTAGTTACACAAGTAGCTCTTTTCACGATTAGCTGGGAATCTAAAAAAATATAATGATATATAGGTATATATAGGAGGTTTTTGGTGAAAACTAGCATTCTGACGTCACACGCGTTTGGTTTAGTTCAGGAGCTGTCGGCATGACTTTGGTACTAGATTCAAAAAACAGTTTTTATTTAAAAAACTTTTGAATTACTGCGAAAAGATGTTTTGTTATAAAACTTACATATGATCTTACCAATTCCAAAAAAGAAAGTTTTTTTCGTAGAAAAAGTATATCTTGTAGGTATATGAAGGGTCTAGAATCAGAATCCGCTATCTCCAAAATCTTGAATTTCTCAGGAAATAAGAAAAACGTGTAAGTCAATGGGTTTCTTGCTTTATGTAAGTACTATGTAGCATATTAACGATTCTATACTTGAAGGATTAACCTAAGTGTCAGTGAATTTGGCTGTTGTTTAACTTTTTTAATGGAGATAGCAGATTTTGATCAAAAATTTTGGACATAGCGCGTTTTGAAGACAAGCATGATGAATATGCGGATTTTCGTGCAATGTTTATTCTCGGGAATAATCAACAGTTCTATTATTTTAATATTTATTGAGGCAGAATCTAAAAACGGGACTTAATTTTTGTACTTTTTATTAGCAACCTTTGAAACGACAAACTGATATTCTGATAAACATTTAAACAAAAGATCCACAAAAAAACATTAGGTTGGTAGAGTAAGGGGTGCACATTGAGACGTTTCTAGCATATTCTTCCATTTTTTATGCAGTTATTTAGTCTAAAAGCAGCAAACGTCTAGAAAAACCAACGAAATACGTTGAGGAGCAGCAGTACAGTAAACACTGTTTTAGACAGCTCTCAGCCACGCATGCGCGGATTACTTCAACGGCATTGGCTGAGGTGGAGATAGCGTGTTCTGATTTCACTACTCTAATGGACTTACCGGGTTTTGAAATTAACTGCTATATTTCGTATACTTTTAGAAGAAGATTTGGCGGAATTTGCTTCCAAATACATTTATTTTTCGACTCCAATGAAAATTAACTACCGGGAACATGCAAAAAAGGTAAATTAGGACAAAAAGTGGAGTTAGCGGGTTTTGATTGCAGACCCCTCATATATAACTCGCACAAAATAGCACTTTTGAACTCGTTTAACTTCAGCCCGTATCGAAAACGAACTCTCAAAATCATGCATTAAAATGTATAGCATACTGGGCTTGTTACACAATATACTATTTTCGAATCATTTGATGGTTCACACACACTATTTTCGCATTTGTCGATACGCTTATGGTCCTAGGTACGGTGTAGTGGCTGAAGACCTTAAAGACCCACGTGACAGCTGACATATTTTACGAGATAAACACCCCTGGTAGTTACAAACAGCGCGAGCCACAGCGGCTGACGTTTTACGGCCTGCGGTCGTGTAGCGCGCCATTTTTTGCTTGTCATTCCTGCTGGACGTTTCGAATGGAAAAATTCGCGGGAATCGGTGAGCGTACGACAGTAAACGTCTTCGCAGGGTCGTATTTCATCGGTGATACACGCCACCTATAAATGTCTCGCGGAATTACTCTTTGTGTATCTACACGCTGTATGCATCTGTGAATCGCGTCGTGTTATGACCGAAACGGCAGAGTGACAAGTGCATGTTCTGGAGCAGCAGGTGCAATTAGATGGTTACCTTCTTCAGTGGCGTTCTAAAGTCACCATATTCTTGAAACAGGCTTTAGGAATGGCTCAACAGACAATCAGCTGTCTTACTCAAGGTCTGGAGATGCTTTGCGCTGATCTCTTTGCGCATAGATATTTTGGGTTAGAAAGAGATAGATTTCAACAGCGGCGGCACCGCCGTGTCATGGCTATCTACGTGGAATATGAGTATAGAGATAAATAATACAAATCTGTGTGCAAATCTAGTAATTTATTCTAGGTATACATTAAGTACAATATAAACTTTAGGTTCTTTAATGTTTACCTTTCTTTTTGCACCGCATAGGTTGAGTATTATTTCTTAATTCTGCCCTGCTGTACACTTTTTTCTACTCCGCCCCTATCAGGGCGAATGAAACTATCCTAAAATGGCGTCGGTGACGTCAGATACTTGCAACACGTCATAACAAAGGAACCGACCGTACGTATCGGCCTCCTGTGCGGCCTTCGTCAAAGTTCAAAAATTTGTCAAAAATTAATTTTTAATAACTATGTTTGACAACAATCAAACGGAGAAAAACAATATACCTCGGCCATACTCTAAGGAATAACAAATACGAACTACTGCAGGCTATCATGCAAGGACGAGTAGATGGAAAAAAGGGCATAGGAAGAAAAAAGAAATCCTGGCTGAGAAACATTAGAGAATGGACTGATATGAGTGTAGGAGAACTGTTCCACATTGCAAACGACAAAGATGCATCCAGAGAAGTGGTCGCCAACCTCCGTTAGGAGACGGCACTAGAAGAAGATGAAAGAATGTTTGACAACATTTCCAGGAGACAGAAGACTCTCATAGACAAGTCCCTCATGCCACACAGTGTGGCAAGGACATGAGGGACTTCAAGTCAAGCCTGCTGTTTATGGAGTATACCACCTGGCCTACGCCAGTAGCTGAATAGCTTTTTGAACGACCGATCTCTGTTTGTTGTAGTCGGAGCCTGTTAATCGCACGTATTTCCAGTAAACGCCAGTGTTCCTCAGGGATCTGTCCTATCCCCTACACTGTTTCTGCTGCACACTTGGAAATAACATTCAATCCAATCTACAGGGTGTCCCATGACGATTAAGACAAGCAATATATCGGAACTGGGCAGTAGTAAGGAATGAAAATTTTGGGGATGTATATTAGAGCAGATCCAGTATCTTTTCTTATTATTGTGTCACATAATAAGGTTTGGTACCACTACCATTGATTATAACATGTACCCCTACAGTTAAATTAGTTTGGTAGTGTTTCATAATGGTAATGGTGCAGGCCTTTAACTACCTGTAGCTCTTGAATTAATCACTTTAGACCCCAAGTGTGCTAGTTTGTTGGAATTGTTTTATCGAGAGGAACACAAAAAGTCACAAATATACAGGGTGTCCCATTAAAAATTTTGAATCGGCCGTCACGTGACCAAAAACAAATACCTTATTGGGTGACACAATAATAAGAAAGGATACTATATTTGCTCTAATTTACACCCCCAAAATTATAATTCGCTACTACTGCCCAGTTCCGATATATTGCTTGTCTTAATCGTCGTGGGACACCCTGTATATACAGCTTCGCAGACGACAGCACATTAATATCGTGCATGGAACCAGGCAAGCCGCTATCATCCCAGGAGACGGTACGTCGGCGACAGCAGTATGTCTCAGAGATCAAGGCAGATATCAAAATAATTGTCGAGTGGGGATTAGTAAGTGAAGTACAGTTTAACGTACAGAAAACCCAGGCAACAACATTGCCAAATAAGTTTCACATTGGCTTACCAACTGTGAAAATGGAAAGTCACCCAACAGTCGAGTCACCTTCCTTCAAGCTTTGGGGATCAACATCAGCAACAACATGTCCTGGCACGATAACGTCGTCAGTATTGCTAAAATGGCATTCCAGAAGCCTGGAGCCTTGTTCAGCTGTAGGAAGCTGTATACACCAGCTGCTCTAGAAGGTACAGATCCGACCATCATTGGAGTATTACTCCCATGTGTGGGGATGTGCTCGAATCACTCACGCACACAGTTTCTGGAAACTATCCAGAAGAAAGTAATTAGACTAATAAATACGTCTAACCTCACAAAGTACCTCCACAGCCTGTAACGTCGAAGAAGAGCGACTGACTTGTCCTTGTTTTACAGATTCTATCACGGAAGATGTTCGAGTGAGCTCTCCTAGATAATAACACTAAAAGCCGTCCGAACGAGGAACGCTAGAGAGGCGCTGCGAGCTCATCCTTACCAGGTCGAGATCCCTACTCCCCTAACCAGTCTCCTCCAACATTCTTCCTTTTGGAGAACTTCGACGCTGTGGAATGAGCTGCCAGGGAATTTGCTGCCCGACGGTTACAACCTGCAGCATTTCAAATCTAATGTGTACCAAAACTTATCCTCTCGCAGCGCTTCTACAGCGCTATAGGCTTTCAGCTTTTGCAGGAGGCTGACCATAAAAAAAACTTTCTGAAAGAAATTTTGATTTTTTGTGGGTAGCTATGTGATTCAGCAAAAAAATAATATCATCTACCAATAACTCTCGTGAACTAACGCCCCCAATTGGCAATTTTATGACAATTAGATAAAGTAATGGGATAAAGGTCCGGTCAAACAAAGGGCGTTCTAAAACGCGGCGTTACAGCATTCCGTTGCTTGTACCAAACAGGCCTGTTTGACGGGTTCAGCAAAAGTGTTACGCCAATTTTTGTCAAGATGTCTAGTGATTCGAACATAGATCAACTCACGGCCCGGTCAAACAGAGGGCATTCTAGAACGCGGCGGTATACGGCGTCATAGAACGCCGCGTTACGGCGTTCCGTTGTATTGTTAGAGAACGCCGGAACGCCGCGTTCTAGAACGCCCTCTGTTTGACCGGGCCTTAAAAGAGCCCGCGCACACATCAGACGGCGGTCGGTAGTTCCGAGTTCTGCGTTCAGAGTTTTGCGTTCATTGTTTGGAGTTCTGAGAGCACACAGGCGTTCCAGTTTTGTTCCTAATATTGTTCGTGAAACAGGTATTCAGACAGCTCATCATCCGACGAAGCAGAAGCATTGCTTTTGTTGAGCCTACAGGCGTCCAAGAGCAAAAGGAAACACAGGGTGCACCCAATTAACAGCAAACGAGAAGATCAAGGGGAATTTCATACGCTATTTGCTGAATTGCTTGAACGATTTTTTATATATTTTCGTATGTCAATAAATAGCTTCAATGAATGGTACATTTTAGTAAAACATGATATACAAAAACAAGATACCAACTGGAGAAAGGCTGTTCCTGCAAAAGCTTGGCAGTATTTTTACGATTTTCATAATCATTATCACGATTTTTATAATCATTATCACTTAAATCATATAACAAACGTCTTTCTCGAACCAATTCACTTAATTTTTCTATTTCCGACATGACGGAGTTCACGCGTTCTTTGTCTTTCTGTGAATAGAACTCCGGAACGCAAGAGTTCTCAGTGACCGCTACGGTTTGACTGCCGGCAGTGTGCTTTGTTACCGAGTAGTCAGTGATGCCAACCCTACTGAAAAATTAGTAGCTCTACTGAGTTCACCCTTAGATTACTGATCTACTGATTTTTATTGGAAATCTACTGATATATGGAATACCATTTTCAAATTCACTGAAAAACCGCATCACTACTGATTTTCCCACTGGTTTCATTTATAAATCTACTGAAATCTGTATGTACCTTATTGTTGACACCTCCATTCGTCCCGTCTACTATTTGGCAGGCAGCGCCATCAAGTAGCGAGCTTGACTTGGTAGTGTACAGAATACAGGGAACAGGGTTCGGTTTTCTTGGAGCATCTGAGCTTTAAAAATAAACCGTTAAGATAACGCTATGCAAAATAAAAATCAGGAATTCACAGCCACGGTAACGCTATCGCGTGTTTCGTGTTTTAACATCTTAAGTTATTATCTCACGTATTTCTGTTTCATTGAGCATTATTTTCATAAACAAAAAATTCCTAGAGCAACTTCACCCAAAAGAAGTCCTAAAATAGTCTAAAACCAGGCAAAATAGGAATATGGTGTCCAAAGGGGTTTGAGTGACGCTTGAAAAACGCATCTCCGCTGAAAACACCAATGAATAACTAGTTAGCACAAAAGCGGAATTCACCAGTCATATTGGCTGGCGCTGAAGCCCTCTGAAAAGGCGCTGATTTCTTAATCATGAGAATTCTACTGATTTCTACTGATTTTCGTTAGTGTCATCTACTGAACGCGAAACTCAGAACTCCTGACCGCCGTCTGTGGGCGCGGGCTCTTAGTGCATTGATCTAATGGAGAGTATACTCAGAACTGTAGTTGAGGATGAATTTTAGATAAATATTTCATTGTTCACTATCTTCTACTTCCCAACGTCCCCAGTCTTGTTAGTTACTGATAGCTCCTCGTAGTAGGTACCATCGTCGCTCCAGTTATACCGAAGCATTTTATTTTCAATAAAGTACAGGGAATATAGGCAAGGTTCGTGCCGTTCTGTCTCGAACGTCACAAATTGGCAATTGTTATCCCCGCCAGTCCCGCCACTTGCCGTATGCCAATTTACCAATTTCCCTATCGCGCCACTCTATGATTACGTCGTCGAAACCCCAGAATTCACTTTTTGAGTTCGGCGCGTTTCGTGACCGAGCGAGAGCGCAGCGTCGTGAGCCGACGCCGTCCGTTATTGATGTGCAAGACCGGCCTAATAACGATATCCTTACTTTTATGGCGTTTTTCAACGGACGGACGCGTTTATGGGGAGAAAGGCCATAATATCTATATACCACTAAATATACGCCATCAAAAGTTCCTTGCTAAATTGGTGTGACAGACTCCGTATGCCTTGTTTTCTCTCAATTTGTTAACAGGTCTGATTAGGCACTGCGTTTGTTGGTGTTAGCGTTTCTATTAAGAAAGATTGTCTTCTTGCTCCACCTTCTTCAGAGAAAATGGGGTTGAAATGCCTTACCCACAGAGTTAACATCTCTAGAGGGAGCCTAATTTGAATATTGGCCAGCCAACATCTATAGCGCTATTACCACTCTTCTTCGTCCACTTCCAGTTTCTTCAAAATCTGGCAGTTTCCGCAGTTTGAACATAAAGTATTTAACTGGGTATTTAACTATACATTCCAATATACTTGCAATGCAATTTATTTACGTGAAGATAATTTGTATTGATTTAATCAAATCTCAAAAATGGTAAATTTCATAGCGGAATGTCGCAATAACTTCTAATATGCCATAAATCTAGCAACCTACAATCGGCGTGCCCTTAAGCTGTCATGTGGCTGTCATTGTAGTTGCGGTTATTGCGTGTGTCGAGATTTTTGTGATTTTAGTGTATATTTGTGACTATTTGTTGTGTGAATTAAATTATTTATGAACAATATTGTCATAATTGCATGATGAGACAACATAAAAAGTGCATAGTTTGCTGTAATAGCGACGAATCGGTGAACACTTCTTATCATAGGTGAGTATAGGTTTTGTATTTGTTTTCAGTAGCCTAATATATGGGGATAAGTGGGAACAAAAGTAACTTCACTCCAGTTTGAGGAATAATAATGTTGTTTAATGTATGTTTTGTGCACGCATTACATTCATGTCAATCAACATGAATTTTCCAAATTCCATTTTTTACACTATTTGAGGACGGGAAATGCAAAAATGTATGCCACATTTACTTACAGAAAATCTATCTATGATAATTTTATAGAACTGGATATTGCCTAATGCAATTATTATATTTTATTGCTGAAGTAAAAATACGATGCAGCCATTCCAACAGGCTACCTTTCAGAACATTGTTAGATATGTTTTGAAAAACACTTCATGGTAAAAATAAATTATCAACTGTTACAATGAAATTATAATAAGGGTAACTCTCTAAGTATAGCTAAATACTAATACAACTTATTGGTATCAGTTTGTAACATCACAGTGATAATTGAATCTATTAATGAACATCCAATTTTAATATAAAGCCGCACGCTACTGGTAATGCCCTTAAGCTGTCAAAATTTCCGTTACATGTTGGCTGGTCAGCGACCTGTGCATTTTGTTGTTTACACTCCCTCTATAGATGTTAACTCTGTGGTCTTACCCATGCCCATGGTGCGGTTGGCCAGAATTTCAAATTAGGTACTGCATTATTTTGATAAAATAATAAGTTACTATCGTACTATCGATAATAATTATAAATACCTGCAATATACCTTTGTATTATAATAAAGGTGGGTAAATATAACATTTCACAAAGCTAAACAGACGATTAAACTGTTGGCCCATCTGTGTCACAAGTGTGCATTACTGGTTGCCTATCCTTAACGGCAAAGCTCGCGGGCTGGCGTATAACCTTATTTTTTGTTAACAAAAAACGTATAACTCGTATAGGCAGAAAGCGAATCAGGTGCTTTATAAGGGCTGTTCCAAATTACGGTTCTATTACCGTCTTAGAACTGTTTCCATCATGCCCCGCCCATTTTGTGATTCTAGAATCGATGATTAGTTGGTACGCTGGCAGACCAACCAATCACCGTTTTTAGAACTGTAAAATGGGCGGGGCATTATGAAAACGGTTCTAGGACGGTAATAGAACCGTAATTTGGAACAGCCCTAAATACTTTTTAGGAAGAATTCACTTTTTGAGTTCGGCGCGTTTATGGGGACGGACGGACGCGTTAAAGGCCGTAATATCTATATACCACTAAATATACGCCATCAAAAGTTGCTTGCTAAATTGGTGTGACAGACTCCGTAGGTATGCCTTGTTTTCTCCCAATTTGTTAACAGGTCTGATTAGGCACCGAGTTTGTTGGTGTTAGCGTTTCTATTAAGAAAGATTGTCTATTTGTTAAGTCGATATTATTTATACAGTCCATGGCCGACTCTACACTAGGCCGGAGCCTTAGATGTGGCAACGTGGCTTAGCTGTCAAATAGTGGCCCTATAGTTTCAGAATAATTATTACATTTTATATGTATTAGAGTTCATCTCGGTTAATAAATTAAGAAAAATACTTTTTAGAACTCCTACTACTAATACCACTTACATCTGATGTCTGTTTCATCACAGTCAGACACTACAAAATAAAAATAAACGCCTCTGCCACTTCCACCTCCACTTAAATGAACACTGAATTTACTTTGTAAATTATCACTTGAGCTAGAGAAATTCACTATTAGGTCACTGTGAAGCCATTCTTGCTGGTCTTGATTTCCCTTTCACTATCAAATCCTTTCGTAGGTATGCCCCAGGCCATGCCCAGATGAGTTCTATTAACTGTATTTTTCTGTGATATTTGGGAGGTCCAGAAAACATTATAGGTACCACATTGTGCTTTAAAATAGGTCTTATCCTTTGAAATGTTTGTCAATTATTGTCTTTATCCTTATAAATATAACCAGCCCTTCCGAGGAATACCTTTCACCCACTTCTGTTTATGTCCCTTATCGGACGCATAATTGCTAGTGCAACCTGGTACTACACACTTTGCAGGCATCTTTTTATCTTTATAGTTTCATTTGTGCAGGTAAATAAGTAGAAACCCATTCAAAATCACCTTGCAACGTTCTTTTTAATCTGGAATAAGGTTATGTTGGGCCATGGTTTGGTAGTCCTCTACTCATGCCTCTACTGGGCTGCAACCTGGTACTACACGCTTTGCAGGCATCTTTTTATCTTTATAGTTTCGCTTGTGCAGGTAAATAAGTAGAAACCCATTAAAAATCACCTTGCAACGTTCTTTTTAATCTGGAATAAGGTGATGTTGGGCCAAGGTTTGGTAGTCCTCTACTGGGCTGCAACCTGGTACTACACGCTTTGCAGGCATCTTGTTATCTTTATAGTTTCGTTTGTGCAGGTAAATAATTAGAAACAAATTAATAATCACCTTCCAATCATATTTTCTGCACCTGGAAGAATACATATAACAACAAATGAAAACACGGCCTGATCTCCAACGTTGCCATATTTCAATGCTCCGGCCTAGTGAGTAGAGACGGCCATGGGTTGATATTTTTTACTCATGGTGCGGTTGGCCAGAATTTCAAATGACTGCATTATTTTGATAAAATAATAATTTACTATGATACTATCGATAATAATTATAAATATCTGCAATATATCTTTGTATTATAGTAAAAGTGAGTAAAAATATTTTGTTGCATTTCACAAAGTTAAACACACGATTTAACTGTTGACCAATCTGTGTCACAAGTGTGCATTACTGGTTGCCTATCCTTAACGGCAAAACTCGCGGGCTGGTGTATAATATTTTTTGTTAACAAAAAACGTGTAAAGCTTAATTCAGATGCACTCGACATCCGACGATACAACGGTACGAAACTGTTCCTATTCGTTAAAATATTTTGATTTGACATCATTTTAAATATTTCAACCAATAGGAACAGTTTCCTACTGTCGTATCGTCGGATGTCGTGTACATCTGAATTAAGCTTAACTCGTATAGGCAGAAAGCGAATCAGGTGCTTTATAAGGGCTGTTCCAAATTACGGTTCTATTACCGTCTTAGAACTGTTTCCATCATGCCCCGCCCATTTTGTGATTCTAGCCAGCCTATCACCGTTTTTAGAACTGTAAAATGGGCGGGACATTATGAAAACGGTTCTACGACTGTAATAAAATCGTAATTTGGAACAGCCCTAAATACTTTTCAGAAAGAGGGGGTTCTATTTTTATTCATATGCACGCCTTAAAATGTGTTTCTCTCTCGCTACGGTGCCTTTTAATCAGTGCCACCCCGCTGCAGCTTTACATCCTCTGTGAATATTTCTATAAGAAGGTCTATAACAAACATGCATTCAGTAGATGGAAGATACTTCATACACGTAAAAGTATGTATTTGTCTATAATCCATTTGACTGAGATGTTATTCTGGGATTATTAATTATTAAATAAGGTTGCTGTGATTGATACCTACTACTTCTATGATCCTGTCAAAAACTATCGCAGTTTGCAATTAGTAATTATACAATAATTATAACGTAAGCATGAAAAATCTGACATTAATTTGCAAATCAATCGCTTTGTTCTGATTCTCTGCTATGATCTAGATCCATGAATTCTAAAAAATTTTTGACAAAAGTGTCATCCAGCTTTAACGTTTTGTTTTCAATATTGACAAAATACCATTGGATGATACCTTATCAACATAACCCTTAATACCCGATAGATAGCTTTTGCTAAACAACACCCAAAGCCGTTGTTAAAATATATATGTTGATAAAATCGGGCCTCATGTACCGATTTGTCCATTAGTTTTCCTATCCACAAGCTACGTTTTAGCTGCAACGTGTTGAACTACACAGAGAAAACGTACAAAACGTAGCGTTGAAGCAGCCTTTAACATTAGCAAATATAACAGGTTATCTTTTAAAATAAAAATTTAAAAACCCTTAGATAGTATCCTCTTTGATTCTAAACACTGTTTTGTAGAAAACTACTACAAAATTATTAATAATACATTGGAAAGATTTTGTTGCAAAACAAGAAATAGTGCAGATCTATAATAGCAAACTATAGTTTTAAATTTTTTTGGTGTACTCATCCCCACAATGTATGCAACCAATTATACGCCACATAGTTTTCTTTGAACGCAACTATCATTACATTACATATCACATTGCTTAATGCTTAGTAGGTAATGCTGCTCTAGCACTACCGATATTTTCTGTGGAATGAACAAAGCTAGGTATTTTAATTTTCAATCAATCCAAAACAATTCATAAAAGAGAAAAAAATTTTTAAGCATAAATATAGACATTTCCACATTTAATCCAGTTATAACCGACTTCAAAAATCACGGTTCCTTGCATAGAACGATCTTATATGCAGAGAAACCTATATAAATTTCCAAACTAATAAAAAAATGTGCTGTGCGTAAGAAAAACACCTATAGTGTCAATCAAACCAACAAATAGAAACAAATGCGAAAAGCGAATATCCAAATCTGCATATAAGCTATGTGGCTATACCATATTTCAATGAGAAATTAAACATTTTCCAACCTGTGATGCATAGACAAAACTCGTCGACTTTCTCGTATAATATAGACCCTCATCTCTAGTGTTAAAACATTTGAACTGATTTCTGCGCCATCTGATCGGTTGGTGTCGCTACTAAAATTTAGGCGGTAATTTTAAATCGGGGATTCGTAATTCAGTTGCCAGGAATAGCCTCGAATTTAGTTTATAATCTCTATATAAAGCCACATTTAACTTTGAAATACACTATAGCAGTATATGTCAAAGTTATATGTTGCCTTATAACGTGACATATTCTTTTGCGGTGCTAAATGAAATGAAAAACAATGAATGCTAAAAGTGTATTTATTAAGAATTGTATATACATATAAATAGATATTTTCTATTTCGATATAATTGTATACATATATACAAATTTGAAAAAAGTCTAAAAAGTAAATATCTGCTTAAGCTAGTAGTTGTACATAACTTAAAATGCACTGTGCTACAAAGAACTTAATTCTATGTTAACAAATTTGGTTTTGGCATATGGTTCAATGTCAGATAAATATTAAATACCTGAATAATCAATTCCTAATAAAAAGTCTAATGTTCGTAATAATTTTCATCTTGCGAGGTTGTAAAATTTAATATTGAAAGTAAGGTAGGTATACAGGTACTCTTTAAAATATTACCTTTTAGATGGTATATCGGTAACGCAATATTATGCAGTCTCCTTCGCATCCAAGGTTGAATACAACGTTGGGAGAAATGTTTTTCGCAAATACATTGTACAACTTCTTCTTGTCCATGTTTCTTAATGCATCAATTCCCAATCCATTCAAGTCAGACCTTGCGCACCTATAGTAATGCACATTATCATTTACTTATACAAAGGTTTTTATAATATAAATTTACCTCTTCATCCTTTATAGGTACTGCATCCAGGCAAGCAACAACTAAAAACCAGTTTCGGCAAAATAATGCAAACGCACAATGCAGAAATGAAAAGAAAATAAGAAAATTACCTTTTCTCACGAAAGACGCTTTCAAATTTTTAGAATCCAAATTTCAGTGACAAAACGTGACAGATCATTTTCAATCACGTGACTTTGACAGTTCGGCCAATTTGATTTTGCGTGGAAGTAAAACAGAAATTTTTCATGATCTGGTATGAACCTATGAACTTTTTGTAGTTTTTGTTGAAAAAAAAAATGGTGTTATATAAATCCCTAAGCGGTGACCGGTAAAACACGAGGATAAACTACAAGAGATAGTAGTGGCATTGATCCGTATACTCTTAAACCTGCGGATAGACTTTGTAAACTTCTTATCACAGTTTTTATATGGGGCAGCAATTGAGAGCATTCAAAAGTTTGAAAACTTTTTAATACTATAAAATTTCTGGTTCACAGAAGATACTACACTATTTATGAGAGATGCCTAATTATAATGAACAGCGATGTAGATGTTGTAGGAAGAGTAAATAATTGATTTTGTTACAACTTTACCAATTTTATCCATATATTTAATCTTTTTTTTAATACAGTGTACACTTATTTTTAGGTGAGAGAATCTCAGAAATTTAATGAAACACTATTAAAAGCATGAATAATAATCATAAATGATGGAAGTGCTGCATGTAGGCATTGCACATGTATGGATGGTCTAGAGGAAGTATGCAGCATAGTATAGTTGCCATTTATTCTTTGTTAAAGCAGGACACATAGCAGTAGATGATGTATGCACATCTAAATTATCACTGGTACTACCTTTAAAAAATGCATAATTATTATCTATCTTGTCAGTACTACCTTTGAAAAATGCAGGATGTGTTTCATTAAGTACATAAGTTGGACAGGAGGCTAAAACGAAGGCTTCAGTTGCAGTTTCTAAATTAACTGGAGGAAAAGTGATCAATTTTTGTGATACATTTTTACAATATTGGAAGAACATCAACAGTTTACCCAGCTTGTTAATATATGACTGTTATATATAGTGTTCTTATACACTTACATCGCTCGGATGTTATGTATGAACTATGAATTATAAATAAATAATAAAAGTTCAAATGGGTGGCATTTATAAAAGGAAATTTAAATTCTGTAACTGTTTAATGCATTTGCCATAAGACTAGTGGGATTATAAAAATCCATAATCATAAACAAAATAAATTTATTCCACAAAGACAAAGATACATGTATATATCTGTACCTATATGTTCAACTCGTACAAAAATTGATGATATGAAAGTAACTACAGTTACTAAACAAAAGCATGAGACATTTTGTTACAGACTAGTGAAAGAACATATCAATTGATTATCTGATTATTTAGGAAAATGTGACTGTTACTTATGAGGTACATATAATTTTATTATCACAAATAACAGATTTAAATATTTAGCTAACAATTTCTGTATGAGAATATACCTACATAAAAATGCTGAAATGATTACATTGTTATTTGTGCATGACCAAACTTTATAATTTTTTATTGCATACTAAATACCAATTGTTATTAGATATATACACACAGACGCAACAAACTATATTATATATAAATAAAACAATCAAATGTACATTTTTAATTACTTTTATTACGATATATCACAGTCTACAAATTCCCGCAGTTTATAGGTGTTGCATGCTCAGAATGAGTTCCAACCTTTTCTCAGTATATGACTCTTGAGGTTTATATAATAATATGTGGAGACCTTGTCTCAGATTTTAGTCAAAGAGTAGACAACATATTTCTGGAGATAGCTGTACCTGATGTTATAAGGCATAAGTCTATTGTTCCCTTTCGCTCCTCACTGGTGTCTTGCAGTAAATTAATATATCGATGCACTAATAGACAATTTTTGAAACAGTACTAAGAGCAAGTTAAGACATAGTTTCATCCCTGGCAAGCCAAGCATCCGGAATTGATCTATGAAGTATATCACCCTAGTATTATCATTATCTCCAAGATTTTTCATTTATTTCAAACTACTCCAATGTTCCTTCTAATTTCTAACATTTGACTAAATCACTGGCCAAAAGATCTGTTTGAGTAGAAGGAGTTGCTGTTTATTTGCTTCAATCAGGGCTTTAATACACTATCCTCTTTGTTACTAGTTCCAGGTACCAATGTCGTCAGATTTAATGCTTCAATGTCCAGCTATAAAAATGATAAATCAGTAAATCCAAATGTTCCCTGTGTTTTCCTTTGGATAAACTTACCTTTTTTACTCGGGCATGTTTAATTGTATGTCTGTGTCTGCTTACTTGAGTTATTGTGCCTCTGCCTCTTCTAGGGTTATGATAACCTACACTGTGAATCCTATTATTACTCTGAGGTAATTCCTTATCCTAATTATGTGGTGCACCTAGAAATTGATCCATCAGTTAAACATGCAACATTCTATAAGGAACATTATACCTATTACCAGTTATAAAGTGCCTAGAGCAAATTCTGCCATATTTTAGTGAGCTATCACTCAATGGGCCCTTGACTCTTGAGTCTTGAGTACTTCATCGACATTTCGCGGCGCTTTCTTGAAAGGAAGATAAGTTTTTTTGCCAGAATTGTTCTGCTGATCTTGTTTCATGGAGTAATTTATCACTGTACATCGAAGGCATTCTTAATATGTAGTATGTTATCATTAGTACAAGTCTGTAGCGGTATGTTGTAGCCATATCAGCAAGTAACTGAGAAAATCAGAAAAGAAAATACAAAATATTAAGTATTTCTCTCCTCTGTGATAAACTCTGGCTGTCATTTTGACGTAGTCATTGACATTGTAACCTAACCTTAAATGAAAATGAACTGACAGCTTATGTTTGGATAGCGGCCCTCTGGCGCTCGGTGTCACTACTATTCGTACCAAAACTTTGTTTGACCTTGAGCATTTAAGATAAACGGCTATGCTGTGATGCTTCTCGAATGATCTGGAAATCCTTGGACACCTTACAGCACCAACACACACCCATTTTGCAAGAATTCTACAATAATTTTTAATTTATCGCACCCACACTCCCGTCTTATTTCCTAATGAAATAACTAATAAAAAAAACCGATACGCCACTTGAAACACTGTTGAAAAACCAACAATGACACTATTGAAAATAGGTACTAAACTACTAAATAGAAAATAGACACATTTGACATTTCGCTAGCGTTCAAAAACAAATGAAAAGAAAGTGGCAGGGCTGGCAGCCAATGAGAAGCAAGCTCTCGAAATAGAGTGACAGGTTGTACTTCTCAAGGCCGTTCAAATTCAAATAAGTTAGCGCCTACCAAAAATACAGTAGGACATAATATTCACCTCATCTTTCGGAGTTTCTGTCTCGATAACCATCGTTCTGACCTAAAAGCTGTTTATACAGATGGAAAGCTCATTTTCTGCCTTAATTTAAGGGTATGTTTCATACCGAACGGGATTTTGATGCTTTTATAAACCATAAAATAATAAAGTCAGGTGGGCGGTAACCACACTGTACCAGTTATAGGCCGGGACTATTAGGGTGTGACTGGTGGATAATTAATAGAGTCACAGGCAGGTCGCAATAAAGTTAGGAACGCACATTTTTTTGGAGACGAAAGGATCCAAAGGGAGTCTAGTAGGTTGACTCAGTGCTACCCGTGTGTTATGTAGGTAAATATTTATTGTAATCTAGGTTTTACGATACCGACGTAGCAAAGTTATGAAAATCTTAATACTACAGCAAGTAATTTGGTGTGATCAATAGCTACACTCTTGATTATGCCTGTCATCACTTATTTTTTGGCTTTAGGAAACAAATCATTATATTCTGATAATATGGGCTTCGGAAATATATGTGTGTGGTTACATATTTAATTTTGCAACAACTATTCATATACAGACTAAAAAAATTAAGAAAAAAAAGCATTTTTTAAAGTGAGACAAATATAGCTATTCAGTAATATTCAGTCAAGCTTGTTATCTAGGTATTTCAAATCAATTCTGTTGTTTAAGATGCAGCAGAAAGCAGAACATACAAAGGATGTAAGTCGTGACATGAAGGAGGTGGATACTTGTGTGCAACTCTGGTTGAAAGGGGCAAGTGATATGAAGAATAGTAAAATCAATAAATTAAATGAAATAAATAATTAAACCGCAATGACTTTTTTTTCTAAACCTAACTCCGTTCACAACATTTACGATGTTAATTTTGCTCACGTTTACAATCATTGGTTTCCAAATAAATCACTATTCTTTTATAAAAAATTACTTATAACTTTTGTCTTTCAACCCTACGCAGGAAGTGTCAGAGCACATAAAATTTGACTAGGTATATGATATCCAGAATGAAAAATTTGAATTAGTCCTTATATCTGCTAAAAATTACCTCTATATTCTAAATTCAATAGTATAAAAAATATTTATTCATATAGGTATTCTAATGCTATTCCAAACTGAAATCATGAATTTGGAACAGGAGAGGCAAAACGATCGCACCTTATTTTGTATGACTTTTAAGAGTTAATAATTTTGTAGCGTCAAGATTGATATGTAGTGAAGATCTTGAATGTACATCCAAGAGATACCATGAGGAGGTATTGAAGATGTCTGAATTTCTATAGATTCTTAGACGTCTAATAGCCTGAATGGATATCTCTTAAGACATCCTTTAGACGTCTCAAAGATGTTCTGGAATCTAAAAAAGACATCCTTAAGATGTCTCAAGGACATCTCGACAACGAGATGTCTTTTTTTACGCAAACGTCATTCAGAAGATGTTTAATAGACGTGTATCAGACATAAGTGGATGTCGTTGAGACATTCTGAATTGCTGAATCAGACATCTATTAGACGTCTCAAAAATGTCTTTCTGTATTCTTAATATACAAAAGAAGAGATTCTACATTTTGCAAACACAACTATCAATTTACCTACAATAACATTGTTGGCGACAGCGTCATAATCCATAGAAGAAGCTTAAAGGTGGTGGTTGGGCCCCTCCAGACAGCGACAACAAAACAAAAAAATAAACTAAGAGCAGGCGGCGGCGCGTCCTTCCCGTCGACATTCAGTTGTTTTTGGCATCGCGACGTCAGACGCGGCGGCGACAGCGTCCCAAGCAGTAGGCATCGAAGTAGGCTGTGCGCGCGACCAACCGAGGCGACATCGATACCGCGCAGCGTATCGGATACTGAGCAGCATCCCGGCTGAGCGACGACTCGGCGTTGCCATTACCGTGCGACGTTGCCACATCTTACAAGATTTCCATAAATCTGCTCATTTTAATTTTTCGCTGGATTTTTCTTGGATTCAGCAGGAATGGGGACGGAATAATACGATTGCGATAATAATAAAAATAATCTTCATTTCCCCAATAAGTTTTAGATTGACAGAAAAAAAAAGAAAATTACATCCTTAGACTATACTGGAAAAACCTCAAGGAGGAGTTCACTTATAAAATCATCTTTCACCCAATGCTTGTTCATAATAAAGAAAAAAAATCGTAAATGGAAATTTAAGCACTAAAAACTAAATCTACAGACTAAACACACCGATATACTATCTGTGGGAGGTTTAAATTTACTTACAGATACTTACGATTTGTCATGAAACGATCTTTGACCCTTTGACGGAAAATGACTAAGCTACAAGATTTTAAGGAAAGGGGGAGGTTGTTGTATAGCTTACTTATATTGTACTTAAACCTACGCTCGAATAAAACAGTGTTATGTGACGCCACATCTAATAAATTCATGTATCTAGTACTAGCACTATGTAATATGTATATTTGACCTAAAAATCTAATTTTATGAAAAAGATATTGCGGCACTGACAAGAATTACCTTATGGTACAGTGTCAAATCATCAGCATGAAACAAATTTTTTACTAAGAATCATCTAAGCTCTTTTAATTTATGGGACATGCTGATATTGTCGTATGGTGTATCTGAATCTTATGAAAGAGTTCTGTAAGCGCTCAATCTTACTCAAACATACATGATCTACATAGACAGGGTCCGTATCATAGGCGTAGTTAGGTGGGGCCTTGGGGGTCCAAGCCCCCCCAAGAATGAAATTAGCCCTCCCAAAAATCCAAAAATAATCCGTTTTCTTACATTTATTGTATCTAGGGCAGTCCCCAGATCCAGGGACTTAAGCCCCCCCAGATTCAGGGACTTAACTACGCCTATGGTCCATATAACGATGAACAGTCACGGAACTATGAATCATTTTCGTTTGTCATTGGGATATTCTTTCATTTCACTTATTTGTGCTCAATCAAATACAAATACAGCCAGCTCAAATTGAAAATGTCACATTAAAGTTTATCTACAGCCTCACAGACGACGGTACATTAATATATCGTGCATTTAACCAGCCAAGCCACTATCGTCCTACGAGAAGTTACGTCGGCGACAGCAACATCCCTCACAGATCAACGTAGGTATCAAAACAACTGTCGAGTGGGAATTAGTAAATAAAGTACAGTTTAACGTATAGAAAACTGAGGCAACAACACTGACAAATAAGTCTCACGTTGGCTTACCAACTGTGGAAAGGGAGGATCACCCAATAGTCAACTCACCTTCCCTCAAGCTTTTGGGCATCAACATCAACAATAACATGTCCTGGCACGACCACGGCATCCCAGAAGCTTATTCCGCTGTAGGTAGCTGTGTCCACCATAGCAACTACTGCTGCTCTACAAGGCACAGATCCGACCATCGCTGGAGTATTGCTCCCATGTGTGGGGATGCGTTCCAAATCACTCTCTAAAGCTTCTGGATACTATCCAGAAAAACGCAATTAGACTGATCGATACACCTATTCTTACAAAGGACATCCACAGCCTGGAACATCGAAGAAGGGTGGCTGACCTGTCCCGTTTTACACATTATCACGTAAGATGTCTCCTCCAGCATTCTTTCTTTTGAAAAACTTCGAAGCTGTGGAATGAGCTGCAAGGGAATTTGTTTCCTAACTGACGGCTACAAACTGCACCGATGCTTATCCTGTCGCAGCGCTTCTACGGCACAATAGGCTTTCAGCCTTTGCGGGACACCAACCGCATTTCTGTACGTATCACCCTTTTTCAAGAGCAAAAATGAAAGGGTTAGGTTTTCGTATCTCAAACATTCGGGAGGAATATGTAGATAGCGTCACCAGGCACGTAGGTATTTAGCACAATGTCGCCCTGGACCACTGAGCCTACAAAAGCCTGGTTAAAATCAGATAACTGCAGGCAAGCTGAAAGACACATAGCGGGCCCTGAGAAGGGCCGTACGCTATGACTTCTGGATAGAGGCAGAGACGCTCAACCTTTTGGTGGGGATTCCCACAGGCCACTGTCAACTGCACATTTGTCACTCATGAGGAGGACGAAACAGCGTTCCACTTCCTGGGCTGTGTATCGCAAACTCAGGGTTCAGATATTCGGCACTACGGAGTTCGAGGAGTCACTTTATTCAGTGATATGGTCGGACATATACCTATTCGTTTTCGTCAAGAGGTCATAGGTAGGTTCACCAATAAACTTATACTAGGACGTAGGTTTTTATAGTGTTTTCAGTGTTGGTTCCATATGGGATTAACAAAAAGTTCCAAAAGTGGCCACAAATGAAACTCCTGCTAAAGATCGTAGTGTTGACGTATATGGCCACATCCTCTTTGTTTGAGTTAGAGATGGGAGAATAAGGTAGAATTAGAAAATCTTAGTTGGTAAAATCCTCACAAGTTTATCTTCGATCTTTTGGTAATCCAATAGCATAGCTCTAACACCATCACATACCTACAACAAAAGACGTCTTATAAAAATTATCACCTACGTAGCAACAACTACGAGTATATACAATATAAATCTACGCTCAATGACAATATCTATACGACACCATCAACGAATGGCAATTGCTTTGTAATTTCCAACAAAAATCTCAGATTCTCTCATCAATCACCCCTACAATGAATATCCATCCAGGACCGTTACGGAAAAACGCCTCCGTAGATATGGCAACGTCGCCGACTGGCTCATCTACCCCGCAAGCCCCGCCCTTTTGCGGGGTTAGCCACGCCTTCGAGCTCGCTGACAGGCCGAAAGTGTCTGAGAGGAATCAAGTAGGCATGCGTCGCTTAAGCGAAGCCACACCGCGAGGCAAAGGTGCGTTGTTAGGTTAGGGGGTCTTGTTTACATTTTTGTTGGAGGATTGTAGTGCGCAGTGGCGCACAGTGTGGGGGGCGAGATTCTGTAAATTGAAATAGGGTAAAGGGTAATTAATTTGTCAGTGGCATTTTATTTAAAAATACACGCAAAAGTTTTCCATAATAATTATGAATATTATGAGTGCTATAAATTTAATTAGACAATCCAAGTACCTATCAAATTAATTGAATGTAGTATAGCTATATCTACCTTTGGGCAAACATCTTTCTATCAGTATTTTAGGCAGGATGTTCGTTTATGTTTATTTTTGCGAATTTTGGCATTTGACTGGTTTCTCAAGAATAGTTTTTGACTAAAAAACGATATACCACATACATGTCTTATGGTTGGTTGGTTTTGAGTATACTTGAACATACATATCTCATTGGATCATTGGACTGCAACTTGCAACGAACAAAATTGAATTATTCTAAAGAGGCAGGAGTTTTTAGATAGGTAGCTGCAATTAAACGTGATGATCACAGACTCAAAGTTTAAACATAAAAAAGTTGATTCGCAAAATGTACAACAAAACTGTAAAATTTTATTAAGCCTTCAAGAACCGTCGAGGTTTTCTATCGATAACCGACTTAGGTAGGTACATCTTAAAACTTAAAAGATTAAAATACTGATTAAAACACACCAATATAGTCCAAAATCCACAAAAAACATCACTCATAAATAACCTCAAAAGGACCAACGCTATCAAGATGAAGTGTCACGACAACTCACGTGGTTTGTATCGTCTAATAAAAGTATGACGTGATGAAAGTGGACAACATCTTGACTCTAGAATATTTACAATTTTCGGGAAAGGTTTTCTTGGAGCGAATTTTTAGGCCAGCAAGTTATTTTGTAGTGTCTACTGTGTCTAGTCATACGTAGGTAAAACTTCCAGAATTGAGTAAGTATTCATTTGTTGAACCATCCCAGGGGAAAGTGGTGTCGCAGCTCTGTAAGAATTTCCATAACCACGCCATGGATGGTTATGGAAAATCTCACTGAACTGTTTCTTCCTGTTCACATCCCCTGCACAGGAGTGTATTACTTAGCCTCATATTGTAGGGGTGCTTCTTTAGCTGACATTGTTTAGCAACTGCACCAGTCGCCAGCTCTCAAGCTGAGTTATTACTAGCAACTAGATTATTATGTTTGACACTTGATGTTTATGGGTGTCCCTAATATAACTTGTGCATTATAAACCTAATGTCCTGATGTGTCAATAGGATCAGATCTGTTTTTGTGCTCTCTATAGAAAAATTGGTTTTAGGATATAATAAAGTATACATTTTGGTTCATCGATCGTTTTTATTAATACCTACACTTATTACAGATATCAATAAAATAGCATATGCTACAGTACCTACCTACTCATTTTAATCAAATGGTAACGGAGAAATTATCATGAGATGGAGTTAGAACAGAAGGTTTAAACAATATTTATCGCGTTATAAATCATAAATAGAGTTAAGTACCTGAATAAAAACGTGATACCTGTAGAAATTTGAACAAAGACAAAAACATGATTCGGTTCTAGATGAGGATTGAATATAGCCGATTTGAGCTGATACGTCTAAAGCCGGCGCCACATATGCGGTACTCGGCGAGTTACGAACCCCGATTAATTGCTACTCGGCTATGTGGCTGCAGGATTTTACCCGAATACTCGCCATATGCCGAGCACCGAGCATTCAGCCGGCGCCATAGCCGGCGCTACACATGTGGCATTTAGGGAACAACGAACAGCGAACATTCGCAATTCGGCAAACGCCTACTAGTGTGGCTGGAGCAGTTTGTGCGAATAGTCGGAATTTGCCGAACACAAATAAGTACCCGAATACTGACACAGAAACAGGAACAGGGCCGGACTAGAGAATTAAAAACTTTATTCGCATTGTTTATTTGTTAGCATGTTAGCATTTTTGAATTCTGTGTGTTCAAAAACCCCCAAGTATTGAATTTCACCGCCCCAGCTGTGACAGTTTTGGAAATATTTAAGCCTTCCGGTACTGCTTACTGAGAAGGCGGTGAGAAACACCAGTTGAAACTTGTTCGTGCTGTAAACCATTATTAGGGAATACTTCTATATTAAATAAAATATGCAGTGTGTTCTATTAATAAAAATCGGGGATATTTGTTTGTAAATTTAGAAAAATAATTTATAACTTGGCAATGTCGCAAAAATAAAACGTACAGGGTGTTACATTTAGATAAAACAAAGTAGAATGACCTTCAAATTACCGTAATTTAAAATTCTACCAATAACACCCTGCAGGTTGCTGGTGTCATCCAAAATAATATTTATTTAATATTTAAGTAACTCGCTGTATAATATTTTTGAGAAAAGTTAAAGGAATATATCAATTTGGAGGTATTAGGTACTTGCGACCTTGCAAATCCGGAAATTAATAGAAAATAAATTATAACTTGGAAAGATCGCAATAATATTTTAAGGTTTAATAGAGATCAATGATGGAAACTAGAAGAATTTAAAAAAAAAGTAATAGTACCATCTAGAAAAATCAAGTTGATCACTATCCTACTTTCCCGAAACACCCTCTATATTTCAGAATATTTTTAGGATATGCGAAACTTTGGTGAGAGCTTCACAAACTTCGGGAACGATTTCAGAAATGAGTTGATGTGATATTTTGAATAGATATTGAAGGCTTTGATAACTGTCGCCGGTCGCTAGAAATCGAAGCGCCAGAGCTAGTCGTTCTTTAGCAGGAACAGCTTTTCTCCATTTTGTGTCTTTTTTTGATATCAGTGGTCCTGTTTTGCTGAGTAGATATTCAAAATCTTCGGAAGACATTCTGCAAAAATTTTCAAAAAATCCAGACGGTTCTTTTAATAAATCGGCAACTAGGTGTGGTCCGCCATACCTGAAAATGTGTTTAACATTGTGGTTTGATGTTATTGCTAATTTTTTATTACCTCTCTCGGCTTCTATTTAATGAGACCATCCACCATCGCCTCCTTCTTGGTTGATTTTTTCTTTTCCTTATTAACATATAAGTACTACACATAACAAAAACAGCACTTGCTGCCACGACTATATCATTATTATTTTCCATTGATGATGACGTTGATTCTACTGTCGATAAATTTTAATAATAAATGAGTTTCAATTTGCTACGAATATTCGGGCTTTCCCATTCCCTTTCTTCTCGAAACTAAACATAGCCAACTACGTACATGTAGGGCGATGCGTGCTCGCTATTCGGCGAGCAAGGTTGAAAAACGGCAAGTATTGATACTCGGCAAATACCCGCATATGTGGCGCCGGCTTAATAATAAACAAGTTTCAATTTGCTATGAATATTCGGGCTTTCCCATTCCCTTTCTTCTCGAAACTAAACATAGCCAACTACGCACATGTAGGGCGATACGTGCTCGCTACTCGGCGAGTAAGGTTGAAAAACGGCGAGTATTGATACTCGGCAAGTACCCGCATATGTGGCGCCGGCTTAAAATGAGACGAATTCTGAGTCATTCCATATAGTCCCCCCCCACAGCTTCGTAATATGTGTATATAAGCGCCTTGACTTTGAACACATTTATATAATATGTAATCATATAAGTAATAAGATAAGCCGTCATGTCAATTTATGTCACTTTATTATGCTATTTCCACTCAAAACGTAGGGTAAAGTCGGGTATATTGTACCAGTTGTTAAATTGTACCACCTCAATATTTATTAAATTGTAAGCATCTAGCGTCATCTAGTTTGCTCTTTTGATACCTCCTGTTATCAAAACATTAGTTACCAGGACGTGTAAACGGCGGTCTCTCGTGAACCTTAAAATTTGTGTTTTTCTGAAAAACGACTTACGCAGTATTATATAACTTTAGATAAGCCTTTGTATCCGAATGATCAGTTTTTGGTAGTTGGGGTGGCGTTCTTCGTAATTATTGGACATTTGGAAATAGTTTAGGCGGTTTATATTTACCCTAATCTCGCTGTTTTAAAAGAGATAGACCAATTTGTGTCAATAATATCGGTTTGCTAATTTGGACCACCAGTTAGTTTGTTAAATCGTACCGGTGCAGTTTACCAAATTCCAGTATTTTTTTCAGTCATGCCTCGCAATGGTACAAAATACTGCCAATGGTCAGAGCATGATATGAAGGCACCAATAGGAAACTATAAAACTGGAAATTTTGTGCAAATTGGGTGCATGAAAGCTGTGCTTCGTTTCCCAGTCGATTGGACTATATTGTGACTTTTGTGTTTGAGTTAAATAAGTATTGAGTATTAATTATTTGCCACGACGATATTTTGTTTTACCCAATGGGTTCCTCATTTGTGATTTATTTAAGTTTTACAAATAAAAAGTTTAATTCATTCAACAATCATCTAATGCATTTTGCCATGGTACAATTTACCGAACCGGGTGGTACAATTTAACGTACCCGTTGGGTAGATTGTACCGTTTGCAACATTTTAAAGAAACATTTATTATGTTAAACTGTCAGTGTTTATGTAACTTTTCTATGATGCAATTTGATAGGAATATGTTAATTAACTCTAATTTATAGTTTTGTTGAATTCAAATCAAGTCAATAGCGAGATATTTGATGAAGTGTGCAATGTGGTACAACTTAACCGAATTTACCCTAATACCTATACGTTCATCAATATCATAAGCACAGATAGGTTTTTTCAAAAACAATTTATTTTCATCTAAATTCATAGATATACCTAATATCTTGTTTATTCAGCCAATTATGAAAAATCGAATCGGCGATTTAAACCAATTTCGAATATTTGAGGTTGATTAACTATTTAATTTAGCTCGAAACTATAGGTACCTGTTTCACTTTAGATCTCATATAAATCGTCGTTGTCATACCTTGATTGACTGTACTATGATCTTTACTTAGGATAAGCAGATTTGGTTGACAGGAGAGGCCGAGAGGCACATTCTGTCGGTGTATATCAAGTTGCCTATCTCTCTATCTCTAACAAAAAGCCGATTCCCTGATTCCCGTAACCCGTATTGCAGCGTGACGCGTGACCAGATGTGGTAGATTTCCACTTTTTTGGTAGTTTTTGAGAATTTGATAGCAAATCTTGGCATAGGCGCAGTTAAGTCCCTGAATCTGGGGAGGCTTAAGTCCCTGAATCTAGGGGGCCAAAGATACAATAAACTTACAGAACGAATTATTTTTGGGGGGCTAAGCCCCCCAAGCCCCCACCTAACTACGCCAATGAATCTTGGTAGAGAGAATTTCGAATTTTCTTATTGTTATTGCATATTTTTTCTAAGAATGTCCCCTTTAAAGGATCATTGACTCACTTTAGAGTGCTGTAGTGTTCCAAAAACACCTCTTAAGAAAGGGACTGATAATGCAAAAATTGTACGGTTGTAGAGGTTTGAGACGAGAGCTTTTTTGCCCTTCTGATGATCATAGCACCTTTTGGTTAGGTTTTGGTAGATTTCACCAACAAATCTGGCACTTGGATTTCCTAAATAAAATCAGGTCACACTGCCACATTGTTAAAAATAAATTCCTTCATTTTTAATTCCTTTATAGGTACACGGAGATATGGTTATTGGTTGCAAGTATCCAAGTTACAAAATCAGAGAAGGAGAGGAATCTCTGGAGATATTTGCCAATCTAGATACCTAACAGATTTCAGGACCTCTGGCCAGGCACGTATCCAGGCTTTGGTTTTTGGAGGGGTCCAGATTATGGGTATCCCTTTCGGGGGGTCCAGATTAGAGTTGGCACCTCAAATTTGCTCTCGTCAAGGGGTGCAAAAATTTGTGAATTCCATTTTTTAGACGGCAGTATGTAACGTTTCGGGGGGGTGGGGGTCCGGACCCCCTGGACCTCCCCTCTAAATACGTAGGTACCTGCCTCTGGCCAAGGTAGGGCAATTCTGTCTCTCGCTGGACAGAAGCCAACAAAACCTGATTTTTTGAGACCACACAGAATGCTGTCATCCTTAGTCAGTCAGTATTACCACTTATTTCATAAAAACTTCTCAAATGATTGGCACTTTTAAGAGAGGCTAAACGTTAGTAAACCCGTTTTGCCTCCAAAAAATGCATCAAAATAACCAGACATTATGCCTCCTTTAAATATACGAAAATTTGGCTTTTACAGTATAATTCAACAACACTCATACACTTCTAAAAATCTGAAAAAAAAACATTCCATGTTACCCAACATTACTTGAACAGTAACACAATCATTGGTAATCTCTGGTAGTCACTTAACCCACAGATGGAAGATAACCAGTGGTTATCGGGGAGTTCAGTTTCATAAAGAAAACCAGTGGTTAAACTTATTTATCTTTAAGTTGGCACCACTGATATATCTCAGAGCACTGCCATAATTATTTCTGTGAACACAACCTTGCCATTTGACAAAAAACCTAACCTTCCAAATTTCCATCGACGTCTTAGATATCAATGTCAAAACCCATGTTTTTATAAGCGGCAAAGCAAGCTCATCTGTCGGCGGTCCACTACAACAAACGTCAAGATAACCCATAGTTTATCCTTGAGTTAACTTTACTACTGGTTAACCAGAGCTTTTGACGTAAACCGCCGGTTCAGAAATGGATTGTTTTCTCTAACCACTAGTTTTCTTTTAACCACTAGATAGAAGTATTGTGAAACTGGGCCTAAGTTGTCTGCAAGAATAAAATATTGCCAAGTGCTTTTAGTTGCTCAAAACAAGTGTGATTTCTTGTAATGACGGTATTCTCATATCATTGTGAAAAAAATTGACATGATGATGGAGAAAACTGTTACCTAGTAAAAAAAAATAGAACGCATATTTCCATGAAAGTCGCTTTAATCATTAATCCTTACATCTAATTACAAGTTTATCAGTCTAGAACAACCATACACCACACCACTTTCAAAGTTCGAACAAATTATTTCTTAGCGAATGATATCTTCATGGCATGAGTAGGTGTAATCTTGAAGCCTTGAAGAGCATCTTTGGCGGCTCCAGACTGCATCTCGTTCTCAAACTCGACGAACGCAATGTCGTGCCTATTCGGCACCAAACGGACTTCTTTGAAACCTGGGAACCTGCAAACAACAAAACCAGAATTAGTATTAAATTAAAAAATATCATACCTTTTAATTACAGGTGCTAAGAGTCTACCAAAGATGCAAAACCAAATGCTCGTCAAATTTGTGGTATACTCAGTAAGCATTTTTTAAATTATACTCAATTTTATACAACAAGGCTTTGTACTGAACAATTTATTTTCTTCTACAGTTTTTTCATAAGCTCATTTTCCTAATCCCCCAATGTCTTTCTCTTAGACCTGTTTTATCTTGAAAAAGAATTCCCCATGAAGAGTATCACGGATTTTGTATTGGAAGAAAAGAAGCAGTCAGTACTGATTAAAATTATAACTGTTTTCTCTGATTATTTAAAAAATTTGAGAAGCTAAGCAAATAAATGCTTTGCTTTATTATTCATAAAAAAATTAAAATTATCCACTAAAACGGAAACAAAACGATTAGAATATTTTATTGCACGTAAAATTAAAACCAAAATTACTGTGAAATTTCTTTGACCATCTGAAACTACGTTCTGTGACTTTCTTAATGACTTATTGTATAGAAGAAAATAGAAAAAGAAGATATGCGTCTGATAATTTTTGATGTTCGCTACCTGAGGCTGAAACTCAAAACAGGTGCTGGATTTGGAATAAGCGCCCTCAAATTATACATGACACGAGTTTTCGTCCTGCTAGGAAGCCAGATAACGATTTTAGATTCTTAGGGTGAACTTGAAGATCTGAGGGTCTGATCATTTTTGATGCTTGCTACCTGATGCTTAAACTCAAAACAGGTGCCGGATTTGGAATAAGCGCCCTCAAATTATACATGACACGAGTTTTCGTCCTGATAGGAAGCCCGATAACGATTTTTTGTTTTTTATCGTGAACTTGAAGATCAGAGGATCTGATAATTTTTGATGGTCGCTACCTGAGGCTTAATCTCAAAACAGCAGCCGGGTTTGGAATAAGCGCCCTCAAATTATACATGACACGAGTTTTCGTCTTCATAGGAAGCCAGATAACGATTTTAGATTTTTAGGGTAAACTTGAAGATCTGCGGGTCTGATAATTTTTGATGTTTGCTACCTGAGGCTTAAACTCAAAACAACGGCCGGATTTGGAATAAGCGCCCTCATATTATACATGACACGAGTTTTCGTCCTCATAGGAAGCCAGATAACGATTTTAGATTTTTAGGGTAAACTTGAAGATCTGCGGGTCTGATAATTTTTGATGTTTGCTACCTGAGGCTTAAACTCAAAACAACGGCCGGATTTGGAATAAGCGCCCTCATATTATACATGACACGAGTTTTCGTCTTCATAGGAAGCCAGATAACGATTTTAGATTTTTAGGGTAAACTTGAAGATCTGCGGGTCTGATAATTTTTGATGTTTGCTACCTGAGGCTTAAACTCAAAACAGGTGCCGGATTAGGAATATGCGCCCTCAAGTTATACATGACACGAGTTTTCGTCCTGATAGGAAGCCAGATAACGATTTTTTGTTTTTTATCGTGAACTTGAAGATCAGAGGATCTGATAATTTTTGATGGTCGCTACCTGAGGCTTAATCTCAAAACAGCAGCCGGATTTGGAATAAGCGCCCTCAAATTATACATGACACGAGTTTTCGTCATGATAGGAGGCCAGACAACGATTTTTGATTTTTAGGATGAACTTGAAGATCTGAGGGTCCGATAATTTTTGATGTTCGCTACCTGAGGCTGAAACTCAAAACAGCGGCCGGATTTGGAATAAGCGCCCTCATATTATACATGACACGAGTTTTCGTCATGATAGGAGGCCAGACAACGATTTTTGATTTTTAGGATGAACTTGAAGATCTGAGGGTCCGATAATTTTTGATGTTCGCTACCTGAGGCTGAAACTCAAAACAGCGGACGGATTTGGAATAAGCGCCCTCATATTATGCATGACACGAGTTTTCGTCATGATAGGAGGCCAGACAACGATTTTTGATTTTTAGGATGAACTTGAAGATCTGAGGGTCCGATAATTTTTGATGTTCGCTACCTGAGGCTGAAACTCAAAACAGCGGCCGGATTTGGAATAAGCGCCCTCAAATTATACATGTCACGAGTTTTTGTCCTGAAAGGAAGCCAGATAATGATTTTAGATTTTTGTCTGAACTTGAAGATCTGAGGGTCTGATAATTTTTTATGTTTGTTACTTGATGCTGAAACTCAAAACAGAGGCCGGATTTAGAATACGCGTCCTCGAATTATACATGTCGCGAGTTTTCGTCCTGATAGGAAGCCAGATAACGATTTTAGATTTTTAGGGTCTGATAATTTTTGATGTTCGTTACCTGAGGCTTAAACTCAAAACAGCGGCCGGATTTGGAATATGCGCCCCCAAATTATACATGACACGAGTTTTCGTCCTGATAGGAAGCCAGATAACGATTTTACATTTTTAGGGTGAACTCGAGGATCTGATGGTCTGATAATTTTTGATGTTTGTTACTTGAAACTCAAAACAGCGGCCGGATGTAAAATACACGCCCTCAAATTATACATGACATGAGTTTTCGTCCTGATAGGAAGCCAGATAACGATTTTAGATGGGGGTGGGTTGGCCCAGTGGATAGGGTCGAGGGCTCGTGACCGGAAGGTCCCGGGTTCGATTCTCGTTAGAGGCTTAAACTCAAAACAGCGGCCGGATTTGGAATAAGCGCCCTCAAATTATATATGTCACGAGTGTTTTCGTCCTGATAGGAAGCCAGATAACAATTTTAGATTTTTAGGGTTTGATAATTTTTGATGTTCGTTACCTCAAGTTTTTTTACAGGAAAATGTTTTCAATCACACTGCACAGTCTATCCACAAAAAAAAAACATAAAATAACCCACAAAATAGCACTAGAGAGAGTTGCTCAACTTCCAACTTGTTACTGAATTTTTTTGAGATTAGAATGAAACTATTGGAAAATCAATAGCTGAAAAACTCATTAGTTACAGGTATAACTACTACAAACTCACTATTTAGAAAATTATTATAAGATTAATGTATACTATTGTAGATTTTTTTACATGAATGAATTATGCTAAAGGTAAACAAAGCTCCAAAACTAAGAATGCTTAACAGCAACACTATAAGATTGATATCCTAAAACAGTAAATATAAAATAAGAAAGTATTTCATCACTAACATTTTTTTGAAATCTTTTGTAGGACATAAGTCATAAACATTTGTGGAATGTGTTATGTTTTAAGCGAGGGGTGAACCGGTCGTGAATTGTGGTGTACAAGTTACAGGAATTGGCATGAATTGTCATGAATTGCCTTGAATTTGCCAAGAATTATCATGAATTGCCATGAATTGCCAGAATTACCATGAATTGTGTCGAATTCAATAGGAATTGTCTAGAATTGCCATGAATTGCGATGAATTTCTCAAATTTTACCATCCACTGCGCATGATCAGTAGATCCCGAATCGTCAACACGTGTTATTCCGATGGCGTCGCTTGCGAGATTTTGTAGTATTGTACGCGTCAAAAATACAAGAGCAGTTTAAATTTCTGTCTCCCTACCGAGTGCCGACACTACAAAGGATCAAAGAAGCCCGACGAGTGGGGTGACTGTTTGCCTTTCGGCATGTTTTATTACCCTGGCTATAAAGCTGACATTTTCGTTAGTGTAGTCAAAATTGTATAATCAGATTTAGATCAATTTATTTTGTTTTTATTTATTGCAAATTGGTATTTTCGATTATTTTGATCTCCTATCACTTTCTGAATTGTTATAATATATATTTTGTATATATAATTACGGTTTTATCATTACTCAGGTCTACATAATACCGTAACTGCACTATAGAAGTGTCGACACTGATTGAGACGTGAAAGAAATGTAAACAGCTCATATACAGGGTGTCCCACGACGATTAAGACAAGCAATATATCGGAACTGGCAGTAGTAGCGAATTATAATTTTGGGGGTGTAAATTAGAGCAAATGTAGTATCTGTTCCTATTATTGTGTCACCCAATGAGGTATTTGTTTTTGATCACGTGACGTCAGATTCAAAATTTTTAATGGGACACTCTGTATATTTGGGACATTTTGTGTTCCTCCCGATAAAGCATTTCCAACAAGCTAACACACTTGGGGTCTGAAGTGATTAATTCAAGAGCTAAGGGTACTTACAAGATGGTACCACTACATTGATTATAACATGTACCCCTATAGTTATTATTTTGGTAGTGTTTTTTGAATGTAACATTTTAAATCGAAGTCTCTACTAATACCCTATCTCGCTTTGTAATTTTTTTTTCGCGTTTGCGACGTTGCCAAGTTATAAATTATTTTTCCAAAATTTCAAACAAACATATTTCCGATTTTTATGAATGGAACACACTGTATATTTTATTTAACATAAGGCCTTTACGGAAACTGTGATCGGGTTAACCCGATCAGTTGGATCACTGATCTTGACGTTCGGAAAGTGATCTGGGATAGGCAAGAAATAGGGTGGTTCACTGTTGTACAGTAAGTGATTGCGATCGGATGATTCAGATCAGTAGCTGCTTTACTTTACCATCTGTTTTTTATTGTTAAACCAACTTTTTCGTTGTTCGATGTCCGTTAATTTAATGGAATCATAAATCCCACTTGACAGCCGTTTGACATATATATAACTGATCTATCGGGATCCAGATCAGTGTTTCCGTAAAGGCCTATAGAAGTACTCCCTAGTAATGGTTTACGGCGTGAGCAAGTTTTAAGTGGTCATACTATCTATTTAGAATACAGGGTTAGTAAAAGGTACAAGAACGCTTAAATATCTCCACAACTTGCACAGGTGGAAGGTTAAAATTCAATACCTATGGAATTTCGGATATGTATGCAGAATTCAAAAACTCTAACAGCAATGTTGCCAGACTTACTACTTTTACGTTACACGTCATAATTGTGTTATTTTAAACAGAATGCTCTACTTATTTTTATTTCAATGAATAGTGCACGTTGGATTTAGTAAGGCCTCATAATATCAATTTTTTTTCTATTAATTACTGAGATACGGCATCACTGCTGTTTCAGTAAACAGTACGGGAACGCTTTAATATCTCCACACTGCCACAGCTGAAACGAAAAACATCAATACCGGAGAGTTTTACAACATGCAAAATAAAAAAATGCTAACATCAGTGTTGCCAGATTTACCACTTTTACGTTGGACTTCATAAATAGGGTATTCCACTCAAAATTATGACGAGACAGGTTAAATTAGTAAATCTGACAACACTCATGTTAGCATTTTTGAATACTGTATGTTCAGAAGCCCCCAAGTATTGAATTTCACCGCTCCAGCTGTGGCAGTTTTGGGAATATTTAAGCGTTCCGGTACTGTTTACTGAAAAAGCGGCGTTGCCGTATCTCAGTAATTAATAGAAACAAAATTTTGAAATTGTGAGATCTTGCTAAATTCTACATGCGCAATTCATTGCAATAAAAATAAGTAAGAAGTTTCTACTTAACATAACAAAATTATGACGTGTAACGTAAAATTGGTAAATCTGGCAACACTGGTTAGAATTTTTGAATTCTGCATGTTGGAAAACCTGCAGGTATTTATTTTATCGTTCCAGCTGTGCAAGTTTTGGAGATATTTAAGCGTTCCTGTACCTTTTACTGACCTGGTATTCGAAATAGATAGTATGAGCAAGGAAAACGGTTTTATTTTTTTAGGGACACCACTTAAAACTTGGTCACGCTGTAAACCATTACTAGTACTTCTATGTTAAATAAAATATACAGTGCGTTCTATTAATAAAAATCGGGAATATGATAGTCGGTGGGAATGTGTTTGTTTGAAATTTTGGAAAAATAATTTATAACTTGGCAAAGTCGCAAACGCTAAAAAAAATATTACAAGGCGAGATACGGTATTAGTATCAACTTTGATTTAAAATAAAACATACAGTTTGTTACATTTAAAAAAACAAAGCTAAATGACTTTCAAATTGCCGTAATCTAAAACTCTGCCAAAAACACCCTGTAGATGCGCATAGTTAGTAACATCCAAAATAGAGAGGTTAATAGTTCTCTTACTCGAATCAACAGTCACACATAATAATAATGATACCATTTTCTTGTTTTCCCATTGCATGAAGAATAACTCAAATGATATTTAGCCATATTTAGCCTTGCAAAACGAGATTCATAGGCCTAATTTACCAACTCTGGAGTCCGCAAAATATGTGGCTTGTATTGGTAAACTGATTGTGTTTAAAAATGCATAAATACATAATTAACCAGAAGAGGAAATATTTGAAATCGAGGCATAAAAATGGGTAAAAATGTATTACAAAAAATCGCATTATTGTAGATGTAAGGATATGAGTACAGTCTAGGTGTCTCAAATAATAAGTGTAGTGTGGTGTGCAAAACATCAGTACTGAATTGGCATGAATTGTCAGGAAGTCCCATGAATTGTTTGAATTGCCATGAATTTCCATGAATTGTCACGATTTTTTATGAATTGTCATGCAATTCCTTGAATTGTGTGAATTGTTTGAATTTTTTGAATTGTTTTACATGGAAAGCATATGAATTGTGTGAATTGTTTGAATTGTGGTGTACAAAATTTCCGTGACCGGTTCACCCCTCGGTTTTAAGTAAATACATAAAATTGTGGGTTTTTATCAGGCTTGACAAACAACAAAACCAAAATTACATCAAATATTTTTGCAAAGACTTCAAGACACTATAGAGCTATTTTTTTTTATTAACTAACATATGAGTGATGCACCCAATTTGGGTAGACATTAGAATTCCTCAATGTCCCTGTAAGAAGGCTGGGGAGCAGATTTTACTTAGAACAAACAACAAATGTGCATGCCTTCAAAGCCTATATAGGTTCACTGGTTTGACATGTCAACAGCTCTATACAAGTGGACAAGTATACTCTGTTACCTGATACTTTAAACTGGCTTGACGTCTATTTGATAGATATCAGCTGACGAAGAAGTGTATCTCAAATTTAATTTTTTACTAGTGGTCTTGATTGGCAATCCTGCGATCAAAACCGTATTAGTAATATTCTTACCTCATTTAAATTGTAATCATCATCATGCAGACCAGCCATACTGATATACTGAAAGAAATGCCGGATTTTCCGAAAAAATGTAAAATAAGCATAGAGACCTCACAGCATAGACGAAAACGTCACCAAGTGTCGATTACTCGTTATTAGTAGCACTTGCACTCAGTACAGCCCTGTATTCCTTCAAAGCTTAAAATTGATACGTCAAGACTCAATCTGGGGTATTTTTAATTATCACTAGCCGAACAGCTGTTCGCTGTTGACACGTCTGAAAGTTTAAAGTATCGGGTAACAGGGTATAAATCAGCAATTTTAATTCTTTGTGTCAATATACTTTAGCTAGACCATTTCTAAGTGAACATAGAGCTTCTCTCTTCTACTTTATTATTCTTTACTGTATTATTTTGAAATTAAGACTGTGTCTGTCATTTATGAAACTTGGTATAGAAATTGACTATTTTAAATTTGTGATATGAATGATTTTCCTCATATGAAGTTTTAAATTATTTATTTCAACTTTCAACCGAATGTGATCTAATTTCATGTGCAAATTGTTTTGTTTAGGCTCTAAACTCCTGTTAAGACAATAAACTGACTAGATTGAATTGAAAATGGAACTTACTGATTGAACAACATGGACAACATCATCTCGCTAGTCTCGTCAGGTAGATTGGTGAGGAAGAGAATCTGGTTTGGAGGCTGTTCAGCATTTGCACCACCTGGCACTCTGTTGGGGTCCTTGTTCTTCTTCTTTTTCCTTGGAGCATCCTCATCTCTCATTGTGGGCGGCCTAACCTTCTTGGGACGTTCTTGGAATGTGCCCTTCAGCTTTGCAATGATGTCAGAGTCCGATTTTGAGTACTGAATTCTCTGCAAACACACGGTTGTGAAATTGTGCCTAGTGCAATGCACAATGTTGATACATTACTCAATGCAGATGGAATGTTGAAAATTACTCCTGACTAAAATATGACCAGCAGTTATAAATTATCTTCCTTCTTGAGTACTCTTTTATATTAAGTATTGAGATATATGTAAGGTTAATACCTTGCAGATCCAACAAAACAATTAATTGCTAACAAAAAAAAGGAATCTCTTGAACCAATGTGATGTATACTATAAATGAAACATATGAGAGTGATGATTATATCTACGAAAAGTTCACTGCCAGCTACATTTTAAGTTCAGGAGCAAATTTTTTAATACAGAATTAAGCCTCAGATTTTTTTGAAAGTAATAACCCTATATAAGGTAGGTACTTGTGGGTGTCTATGTGTGTATATGAGCAACATAATTATACTTTTACCAAAATGTGTTGCTTTTAAAGCATTGTTTTTGTTAAGTATATAGATCATCAACCCTCCTTGATCAATTTTAATCCATCAACCAACTAGTAGGCTAATTATAACATTTAATGACTTCACTCGCAGCATGTAGACTCAGGAGTTAAAAAATTAAGGGAAAACATAAAAAATAGATTTTAGCTATTTACTTCATCATCTATTCAACTTACCATTGGTTTATCATAGAATGGGAACCCTTGCATCGATCTCAAAGCATTTGTGGCACTCTGAATTTCCTTGAATATAACAAAGGCTTGGCCTCTCATCTTCAGTGTTTTCAGCGCCACAATGTCCAAAATCTGACCAAACTGTGAGAAAATGGCATAAAGAGATTTTTTCAGCTCCTCCTTTTTAACCTTTTCATTGAGGTTGTTGATGTAGATGGTATTATTTGGTCTGATATCCATTTCTAAAACAAAATAGGTTGTAAGCTTCCATCAAATTCACCATGAAAATCCTCAATATTTACTTGTTCAGATACGTAGCACTAGCTTGCAGAAGTTTTTGTTTAGAACCTTTTTATGTCTTTTTATATATTGTGTTCAAAGTAGCTTATTGATTATTTAACATATTTTTCAAAATACATTAACGAAAAGGCTATAATAAAAACACGCCGCTACACGCCGTTAAAATCACAAAACAAATAGATATGAAGATATGAGATAAGGTTAACACTGTTAACAGCTAGAAGTCAATGTCAGTTGTCAAGTGTCTATTATGCACGTTTCATGGCTTCGCCATCTTGTATCCAAAGGTGAATTTATGTATATCTGGTGGCATCTGTCACTATAGGTTTCTATTTTACGCTGACGATTACGTGTGTAGTAATATGATCTACGAATAGATGGCGCCACCGACGTCACCTCGAGCGCCATCTCAGGGCTAAAGCCGTAACTTTACCACTTACAAAATAGGTTCCTAACCACTCAACGAAGCGGAGACGAACTACATCCTTGAATATTTTAGATAGACGATTTGCATCTATGTTTTGATTGGCCTACGACTCCTTTTATGTTTTGTGACGTGATAAAACTGACACTACTGACAGATTTAAGACAGTTTATCACCACTTGACATCATGACATTCATGTCCACGTTTGTTTATATGTTTACAATTTGTGGTTTATCGTTTTATCGTTTACATTTTGAATATTTTGAATTTTGATCAAAGATGGAGGGTTATAATAAAAGCCATTATTTACTAGATCTTGAAAGAACATCCAAGGAAGCTGCAGAGGGGTATCTGGAAAAAATCAAATTGATAAATTTTGATCCTTTTTCAGTCGAGGAACATGAATTGGAGTACGACATTGAGGCGATACCAAATATTACCGCAGCGGATGTAGTGTCTTATTTAGTGCTAACGCACAAATATTATACCAAGGAGCAAATGATAGCATATAAAAGCCTAAAACCATATAAATATTTTAAGGCTGGATGTGTGGGGAAGATTGGAAGCAAGCACATAAAAGATTATGTGCTATTAATAACTAAAGTAAGTATTTCCCTTTTCCTTAGTACTTTCAAAGATTCCATATCCGTATGTGTTCTCTTTCTATCTTAGATAATACAATTCACTAATCTCGTTGATATTTCAGGTACAGGCATCTATAGAAACACAAGATGCTAAATTGAATGTTTGGCTGTTAGTACAAGCAGATGGTGAAATTCTTACAGCTCATTGTACATGTATGGAAGGATTAAGTGAAGTATGTGATCATATTGTTGGTGTATCATATGCTGTAGAACATATTGTCAGTAAAAGAGAGTTCAAACAGTTTACCGCTAGAAAAGCAACATTCCCAAACCCTACACATTGCCTCATTGAACCAACTGCAGTACGAGTAGCTGATATGGATTGGGGTGAATCAACAGTTAAACAGTTGGAAACCAAGATAGATGTACCAGCACTGGATATGCAAGGCATTCAATCCTTATTGGAAGAGATAGAGAAGCTAAATTGTAGAGCTACCTTAATGAGAGTTGTACCACCATTTTGTGATAGATATGAAGAAAAAGTTAGTCTACCTTTAGATTTTGATGCTCATGATAAAGCAGATGGAACATAAATCCTCTCAGGATTAGGACAAATTCACAAAATAGACCTTCCAGATGAATTGATCAGCAGTATTGAAGTCTATATGATGGTACATTTATTAGTTAGTTGTCCATTATGATTGTATTTTATGTTTCTATTACTGTTATTTTTTTATTGAACCAATAATGGTGTTTACAATAAATAAAGAGACATTTTTGTGGCAAATGTACTGTAGTACGATGCCAATCCACAGCGGAAAAAAATAAATAAAGAGATATTTTGTAATAATAATATTTGTGATTTTATTACTTTATTTTATATTTTCTTATAATCTTCATAAGTGGTTTTTTTACACAACTCATTTGGATTTTCCACTTTCTGCATAATTACTTCCATTTCACTGAACCTAACTGTTCGCTTATAGGTTGTAGCTAAAATAATACTGGTACATTATGAGCAATCGCAATTTACATATTCAAAAGTACTACTAATTTATCTACAATAAAATTAGAATCCTGGCCGTCCCGTACTAATAATATACCTCAGTGTTTTTATACAGCAAAAATTCCGCTGAAAATAATAACCCTATGAGCTTCCTAATCCAAACGTACAGAAAACTAAAAACTCACGAATTCGAATACTATTAAAATCACAAAACACCTGCACAAACGAAACTATAAAGATAACAAGATGCCTGCAAAGTGTATAGTATCAGGTTGCACTAGCAATTGTCCTTCGACCAAACATGCATAACCTTCCAGAGTAAACAAGAAGAATGGAAGGTGATTTTTAACGTGTTTCTAATTATTTACCTGCACAAACGAAACTATAAAGATAAAAAGATGTCTGCAAAGTGTGTAGTACCAGGTTGCACTAGCAATTGTGCTTCCATGCAATAAATAAAGGACATAAACAGAAGTGGGTGAAAGGTATTCCTCGGAAGGGCTGGTTATATTTATAAGAATAAAGACAATAATTTACAAACATTTCAAAGGATAAGTCCTATTTTAAAGCACAATGTAGTACCTACGATGTTTTCTGGACCTCCCAAATATCACAGAAAAATACAGTTAATAGAACTCATCTGGGCATACCTACGAAAAGATTTGATAGTGAAAGGGAATCAAGACCAGCAAGAATGGCTTCAAAGTGACCTAATAGTGAATTTTTCTAGCTCAAGTGACAATTTACAAAGTAAATTGGGTGTTCAATTAAGTGGAAGTGGAAGTGACAGCAGGAAACAGTTTGCGTTTACTTTCATTTTGTAGTGTTTGACTACGATGAACCAGACATCAGATGTGTAAGTGGTATTAGTAGTAGTAGCTCTAAAAAGTATTATTTTTAATTTATTAACCGACATGAATTCTAATACATATAAAATGTAATAATTATTCTATAGGCCCACTATTTGACAGCTAAGCCACGTTGCCACATCTAAGGCTCCGGCATAGTGCCATGCCTAACGGCATGCATTCACAGACCATAAAACAGCACAGATTATACATCTCAAACAGAGAGTCACATTTTACATTGCTGGCTGCTAATCTAGAAAATCATTTTTGATTTAGGTGTCGCCATCTTCCCTCTAAGACTACGAGTACTTATCTCTGGTGGGCTCTATGGCTATAGGTTTCTTTGTTACATTGACGATTTAGTTGCAGAATAATAGCTTTCCTCAATAGATGACGCCACCTGTATACATTTTGCTGCCATCTCGACGTCAACTCGCTAACCTTACCTTATAGGGATTGAGCCGCTACAGATTTCCTCTGCGAGTTTGCATGGCCAGAAGTGTGGTTCACGAGCATCCCAGTAGATGCCACAGCATACGTTTTGGTTGAACTCTTCTATACAGAACTTCGACATTGCCAATAATCTCTCTATAGCTTCCTCAATTGAAATTCTATTGACAGAAATCATTTTATTCTTTATCTGAAAGAAATTGAATCAACAATATTGGATAGTCACCATAGTATCGACCTCTAACAGTAGTTTACTTTACAATCTAAGACATTATTTATAATTCTCGCGAATAGATGGCGCCGCCTGTTTGATTCGTCCACAGTAATTATAATACAGTCATTGTAGGTTTGGTTAAAAAGAAAATAAAACAAGGTCCAAGGTTCTCTGCAGTGTTTGATCAAACATCTACCGTCACACAACATCCAGCAATAGGGTACTTGCAGTGGTCACAAATTTAGAAGAAAGAAAAAGCGTATTCAGAGGTTGTCTAGAACAAAACCTCTACTTTGCAGCTGTTGGATAAACAAACTTGTAATCATAGTTTAGTTTTTTTAAATTTTTCCACGAGACTGAAAACGGGTGAAAAAAACGGGGCCATCTTTTTCTCGACACTTTGAGTTTGCTTAAAATATCATAGCACGGAAAATAAATTCTGACAGGAAGGGTTAATTTTGAAATTTTGCCAAAAATTAACAGAAGCAACTGGTTACTTGAAACTATTCTGTGAAAAGGAACTTTATATGCAAGGAATTTAAGTTACTTTTTTATCACATCAAGTGTTGGAAAATCCCTTACAGAAAGTAAGCTGTAATCCTATACCCAAAATATGCTATGTGACGTGGAATTTCACATTATAAATTTTGTAACAAAACTTTTTTTGGCTTCCAGATTTTCAAAAATATTTACAACGCTGAGAACCTTTTTCACTGTTGTTTTCCAGGTCCTGACTGCACCAAAACCTATGTGATCTTTCCATATTATAGGTATTGTAGTTTTTTTTATGAACTATAAACAAAGCACTTGAGATACGAATATAGAATTCTTTTGAATCATCCTCTTGCATCCTTTAACTATGAAGACCGCTCCACAAAGCGATGGACAAAATTCTTGGAATTTTATAAACATTTAAAAGTAGTTCACCATAATTTGGCAGGGAGCTACAGCTACATTTGTATCAATTTATTGTTTCAAAATCCAATATCTGCCCGACATAAAATATATCAATCTTTCAAAATAACTTGAAACCTTATAGCAACCAAAAGCCAAAATTTTAACCACTTTTAACCAATTTTATGCCTTGTCCAAGGAAAATCAAACGCTTACTTTTTCACCTAGCGATATTATAGCCTATTATTTAAAAATAATTCCCTTAGTACGTTCAGTGTATTTACTATAACTCCCTCTGATTGATACTCAAATTTAATCAGAATGGAATTCTAGGATTATTTTTTAACCACTCAGACTGACTTATAACCACTCCAAGGGTGCAAAATCCTGTACAGTAGGTTACTCACTTACTATCATTTTCAGCTGAAAAAAATTCTGCAACATATTAGCACTTTTCCACATATTGTAATTTTTCAAATAAATGTACTTTCGTTGTGTTGGATCGTTTTTTTCTATTCATTTAAAACAAATTTCACATGGGTTTGAACACTTTGAACATACGCCAAAAAATACGAATATTGAATCGATTTTAACCGGCCTATAACTTCACTGAGATCGCGGCAAAAAACGCAGGAGGCTTTTCTGGACTTCTGACAGGTTGACAGGTAGACGTTTAGCCCGATAGTCAATTGTTTTTAATCTTTAGTGACTCCGAATTTTAGCGTCGACACTTGGTCTGTTCGCGTATCGTACTTTTTTCGTGATTTTCTGAGGCAGTGTTGAAAGTGCGATCAAGAAAATTACCTATTAATCAGTGCTGGGATGTGCAGTGAATGTGTTTCTGTTTGTGAGTGATCAAAGTCCCTATTGGATTATTAGAAGATCGAGAGTAGGCAGGTGGATCTCGAAGTTGACCACCGCAACATGGCGACTGATAAGGGCGTGAAGGGTGAGTTTTTTTTTAATCTATTATCATTTACATTTATCCTGCGAGTGCGAGGGCAATTGAATACGGTTGTGTTGCAAAATTCAAGTTCGAGAACGAGGTATTAGCATTTCCCTGAGCCGTGATTTATACTTTTTAGAAACTTTTTGTATTTAGTATTTATATAGGTACGGTTGTGCGGCTTGGTGTTTCGTTGCCAAGACGCATAATTATGCATGTTGTAGGTACTTGAAGTTATACAGCACAGAACTGCTCCATGTCCATGGTACGTTTCGAATCATCCACTTCTTACAGATTTAAATGTTCCACCTCTCAGTGAATTTATCAAAGAGCTTGCAACAAAGACATATTATGAAAGAGCCCAAAATCATTCGAACGCGCTCACAGAGTTAACATCTCTAGAGGGAGCCTAATTTGAATATTGGCCAGCCAACATCTGTAGCGCTATTGCCACTCTTCTTCGTCCGCTTAAGGACCTTCCAGTTTCTTCAAAATCTGCAGTTTCCGCAGTTTGAACACAAATTATTTAACCGGGTATTTAACTATACATTCCAATATACTTGCAATGTAACTGATTTACGTGAAGATAATTTGTATCGATTTAATGACTTCTCGAAAATGGTAAATTTCATAGCGGAATGTCGCAATCACTTCTAATATGTCGTATATCTGGCAATCTACAATCGGCGTGCCCTTAAGCTGTCATGTGGCTGTCATTGTAGTTGTGGTTATTGCGTGTGTCGAGATTTTTGTGATTTTAGTGTATATTTGACTGACTTTGTGACTATTTGTGGTGTGAATTAAATTATTTATGAACACTATTGTCATAATTGCATGATGAGACAACATAAAAAGTGCATAGTTTGCTGTAATAGCGACGAATCGGTGAACACTTCTTATCATAGATGAGTGTAGGTTTTGTTTTAGTTTTCAGTAGCGTAGTATATGGGGATAACTGGGAACAAAAGTAACTTCACTCCAGTTTGAGGAATAATAATGGTTGTTTAATGTATGTTTTGTGCACGCATTACATTCATGTCAATCAACATGAATTTTCCAAATTCCATTTTCCATTCATATTTGAGGACGTGAAATGCAAAAATGTATGCCACATTTACCTACAGAAAATCTACCTATGAGAATTTTATAGAACTGGATATTACCTAATGCAATTATTATATTTTATTGCTGAAGTAAAAACACGATGCAGCCATTCCAACAGGCTACCTTTCAGAACACTGTTAGATATGTTTTGAAAAACACTTCATGGTAATAATAAATTATCAACTGTTACAATGAAATTATAATAAGAGTAACTCTCTAAGTATAGCTAAATACTAATACAGCTTATTGGTATCAGTTTGTAACATCACAGTAATAATTGAATCTATTAATGAACATCCAATTTCAATATAAAGTCGCACGCTACTGGTAATGCCCTCAGGCTGTCAAAATTTCCGTTGGTCAGCGACCTGTGCATTTTGTTGTTTACACTCCCTCTATAGATGTTAACTCTGTGAACGCGCTAGTCAGGGAGTCTGTAAACTACACTGTAGCTGATGTCCATAAACACAAATGACCGAGGCTTGTCCTTCAATAGTTAAACCAATTTCTTATTATCATTATCTCACTATATCTCTTAAAAGGTTGCGTTTGGTATTTACTAACCTGGTCTCCACAGGTTAGGTCTACGCTCCTCCCGTAAGGGCTCTTACTTACGAGCTAAAGGAAAGTTACTTACAAACATACAGGTGAAGGTAATCAAAGCGTGTTAACAGTTTGTTGGACACAACGGCTATAGCCGTCTGCGGGGAGTGATCGTGGTACGCTACGACGGCTATATCAGTCAAAATGTTATCTGCTTTTCACGGCAGAATGGTGACGACCGTCAGAATGTCTGTATATTTGCCTTGTTAAGCAATGTTAGTGCCGTAACGTGAAGCTCGTCATTTCTGAAATTGCCAAATTCTAACCCACTATACGCTGTCCCAACTATTCATGTTTTTAGGTGCATGGGTAAAACGGCACGACGGCTATAACCGTCCATAGTCTGCAATGTGATGCATTGACCACGTGTATTGCTGCCATATTGCAAGTGTGTTTTTGTTTGATTTTCATGTTTTCAGTACTGATGGGAGGTAGGTAACAAAACTCGAAGCACGTGTGAGACATTTTCCAGAGAAGCTGCTTCTACCAGAGCATCATCAAATAAAATCATATTTTCTTAGATGCAAACAATGTTTCAAGTCTGGAAAATGCAATGAAACTAGCTATAGATGCAAGGGTTGTGAAAATAGACCTGCTTTGTGTCCAGACTGCTTTAAAGAGTGGCGTCAAACATAAATTTGTGCCTAAGTTCTGTTTTCTTCGGGTATACCTCTGTTTGCTAAAAAATTTGATTTTTTGTTTTTATACCGTCTATATTCTGAGAGATGCGTTTTTGTTTATAAATTTGATACAATAAAATGCTGTTTCTGTTTTAGCTTTTGTCTCGAAAATTGTGCTTTTCTTCCCACAAGATGTGTTTTACGATTACACTGATCAGACGGCTATAGCCATGGTTGTCATTATAGAACATAAAGTCTGCTCTGATATGACATGACGGATATAGCCGTCTTTTTTTATTGTCACCAAAAACCTCAAAATGAAAAAAAGAGTCAATAGTGAACACCCCTAAAATATTTTGATAACGCAAATCATGTTACAAACGCAAAAAATGGAAATGTTTTGAGGTGTCATATTACGAAGCCTCCCGGCCAGCAGAGTGTCCTACAATGTGTTAATAAAGCAAAATAAGGCAGTATAACAAGAAGGATAACAAAAAAAATACATAAACCTAATTCATAATGCGTATAGTAGGTATATTTATTTTCAGTATACAACTTTGTTGCTGGTTATACTCATTATACTGTAACTACCTTCCGAGAACGTCTAAAACCGCTAACGGAAAGTTATCATTTCAAATTAGGGTTTCAAAAATTAATTCGTAAATAAATTTCCTCTCGGAATTTCTAGCGATTCTGTAACTCTGCCAGAAGAATTCGCTGAATATTTCATACTCTACCTGAATCTCTGATTACTTATAAAGTTACTGGGATGTGAAAAAGCGAGTTTGTTTAAACTGCGAACTCTTAAAGTCCGCTTATTTCAGCTGAAATGTTTTGTCGGCCTCCGTTCGTTTTTCTTGCTTTCCGGCCGAATTTTAAAAGTTTCAGTGAATTTGGAAGCGCACTCAGCTACTGGCGCTGGAAACCGGAGAGCTTTGAACGTGCTAATAAGGGCTGTGTAAACTTCATTTTGTGCTGAAATAGCAAGCACTCCCATAAGTGTCAGTGTGTGTCATAAGGCATGAGTAACAACTGAACGTAGAGGTTTTTTTTTTCCAGGAGCCGTCCGACCTTACTGTCCCCGTCAATACTTAAGCCTTAATGCCTATTGTATTATTGCTCCTCTCATTTACAGTATCCACTCCAGCAATCTGGATCCCTGCATAAGTTTATGCAGTTTACCTACTGGTCATGGTGCTGAGCTGTACTCCATTGGTTCTAGCTTGGTCTTCCCAATGAGCTGTTGTCTCTTGTGATCTAGCGCTTCGCACCCACAGAGCACATGTAGGGCTGACTCAGTTCCTCTTTCACACAATCTGCAGCCGAGGTCTCCATTGTAGAGTCCCATTTTATTCAGGTGTTCCTTCAGGCCACAATGTTCTGTGAGGAGACCCGTCGTCATTCGGAGCTGATTCCTACTCAAGAAGAGAAGTGTTTCAGCTGTTTTCTTGCATGGAGCTTTAATGAATGTTTTTCCATGAACACATCCTGGCAACAAGTTCCACTGCTCCTTGTGCTGATGTTTCATCCATTCTCCGACCTGGTGTCTGATTGTGCTTTTGGGCACCCCCAGGGCGGGTTCTGCTCCAATGTATAGAGCAGATGAGCCTAGTCTTGCTAGCTCGTCCGCCCTTTCATTGCCTCTTATACCTGAGTATCCTGGCACCCACTCCAAAGTTACCTTGTTGTGTTCAGCCAGTCTTCCCAGTTCTTACATAGAGGTAGTAAACAACTAATCCTAATAGGCCGAAATCTTTTCTTACGTTGTCATATTGACCACCATATACGGCAATCATAATTGTTTACTATCGTCTTAATTGTATAATATTCAGAAATATTCCATTCCACGTGAAAAATACGGTATTTTGATGGTTCAGGAATGATTACAGCAAAATTAATATACTCTGATACTTTAAACTGGTTTGACGTCTATTTGATAGGTATCAGCTGACGAAGAAGTGTATCTCAAATTTAATTTTTTACTAGTGGTGTTGATTGGCAATCCTGCGATCAGGACCGTATTAGTAATATTCTTATTGAATATCTCATTGCCAAAAAGTAATGACTATTTTTGTAAACAAGAAATTGCTTCAATATCCAGAAATACGCAGCAAAAATGGATGGTTAAAAAGAAATAGATTATTTTATTGATTTGTATATTGTTAGAGACTATCAAAATACTCCTATATTTAGCAATAAGGACTATTCAATGAATAGCTTGCATCACTAGTGGGATATTTATTGGTTGAAACGTACAAGGTACAATTGGAGAAAAGCATAAAGTAAGTACATGGAGTAAAATTAATATAATAAGGTAGTTTAACTGAAGCTTAAGCTAAAAATGCTTTTATCTTCATTCTTACCTCATTTAAAGCGTACCTAATCATCATCATTCAGACCAGCCCTACTGATATACTGAAAAACACGCCGGATTTACCAAGAAAATGTAAAATAAGCATAGACCTCAGAGCATAAACGAAAACGTCACCAAATGTCAATTACTCGGTATTAGGAGTACTTGCACTCAGTACAGGCCTGCATTCCTTCAAAGCTTAAAATTGATACGTCAAGACTCAATCTGGGGTATTTTTAGTTATTACTAACCGAACAGCTGTTCGCTGTTTACAAGGCTGACAGTTTAAAGTATCGGGTAACAGGGTATAGATATGTTGACCTCTACTGCGTTACTGCATATTTCTTCATCATAAACGCAAATTGTGAAGTCTTACATAAATTTTGAGGAGCTGGCAACGCAGAAATAATTTTCATGCGACTTACGGTAGAGGCTCGACTGCCAAATGTTTGTTTGGTTTGTGCGTCTTTTATGCTTGGTTACAGCTGATCAATGTTTGTAGCATGAAGTGTCAAAGATGATGGCTTTGAGCACGCCAAGCTGAAGTGGTTTGTTTACTACCTCTATGTTCAGTTGTTACTCTGAGCTTGGAACACATTTTTTAACACCTTTCATTAGCTTAAACCATGGGCGTCGTTATTGTAAATTTTAGGGGGGCAAGGACACAGGTGACATGATATCAGCATTTTATTAAGACTCAGCTGGTCATAACAAAGTCAAATGGTTGATGGAGAGATAAAACAAGACTTTTTCTGCTGGGCAAAGGAAAATAAACAAAAATTTATAAAATATACATTTATTTCATTGATAATATAGATACAAAAGGTAAGGCCCTGTACAAAACAAGTTAAAAGATACAGGTACAAAACGAGACCATATTTTTAACTTCCCCGTAAAGGAGGGCTGAGAGTTATTAGAACCGGCCCGTTTTCGCAATTTTTACAGAAATCAACGTGCGAAGTGTCACTTCCATGGTAAAATCATCTCCCGACTCATTTTCTGAAAAAAAGATGCTATGTTATATTTTTATTTTTGCGAGTAACCACCACCATCCCCCAACCATTAAGTTATAGATTTGCACCAAAAGTGGACCAAAAAATAGAGAACAAAAACCTATTTATGACAGTAAAATTTGAAATCATTTGGGTCATTTTTGTGACAGCTACTGCCATCTTGAAGTTCGAAAATTTGCTACTTTTTATGAATTTTTATTCCGTCATTTTGAACATTTTGCGGCAAGCACGGTAGTGTTTTCAACATAAGAAAACATGCTCTTCATTGTGGTAGCATTAGAATTTCAAGTTATGACCTTATTTTTTGAGTTAGCCCCACCTCCATCCTTTTTTTATCATCGCAGCGGGACCAAAAAGTATATTTTTGTTTCTAATGATAACCTTTTACTTCCCACACCGATAGGTGAGGGGAGTATTGTGATCGCGAAAATTTTCTATTTTGAGATAATACACTTTTTGGGCGTTTCATGATGTCTACATAACGAAAATCCACGTCACTCATTTCCGTCGGTCTGTCTGTCTGTCTGTCGGTCTGTCTGTCTGTCGATCTGTCTGTACGCGTTTTTCTGTCCTCGTAATCTCAGTGACCACTGCATGGATTGTGAAGAAATTTGGGCAGCGATATGCTGTGGGGTCGTAGTAGGTAATGTTCCTATAATTTTGGGAATCGTTATACGGGGGGGGGAGTAATTAGCAAAAAACGGAAAATTTCAAATATTCCTCAAACTTCGTCTTTAGGCGTTTTAGAGGTTCCTGATCATTTTCTACTTTTTCTTGGATGGGGGTGGATTTGGGGTTGGTGGGGGGGGGGGGGGGATTGTAAATCTAAAAAATGTGTTGTACAATAATAGGCTATCCATTGACCTGTAAAAGAAAGACCTAGCGGCATAATACCCTTTTTTAGGCCCATCCGAAAATTGCCTTGCCTATTCCAGAAACCAAGTGACTTAGAATTTTCTGATAAATACATAGGAATATTGCTTTAAATCGTTCTGTATTGAGTAACATAAAAGTTATGGAATGGATTTTAATGAAACTTTGTCACAGTATTACTACCGCGGCGTGGATGGAAAACGCTTATGTTTTGGAATAATAATAATAATAATAATTATTCAAAAAAAGTGAATACATGTAATGTATTACAAAAAGTGGGATACATCTGGCGCAGCAATAATTAAAAAACGAAAAAAATAAAAACGCCTCGAACTTTGTTTTTAGGCGTTTTAGGGGTTCCTGATCATTTTCTACTTTTTTGGGTAGGGGTGAATTTGGGGTGGTGGGGGGGTGGCGGGTTGGGAAACTGAAAAACTTGGTGTATTCATAATGGGCTGTCCATTGGCCATGAAAAACCTAGCGGCATAGTACACTATTTTAGGTCTATTTGAACATTGCCTTGCTCATTATAGAAACCAATGGACTTAGAATTTGTGATGTATACAGACATACGAGTATTGTTTTAGACCGTTCTATATTGCGTAACGCGAAAATTATTCAATTGATTTTAACGAAATTTTGACACAGTATTACTACCACGGCGAGGATGGAAAACTTAGGCGTTTTAGGGGTTCCTGATCATTATCTACGTTTTTTTTGGGCGGGGGTGAAATTGGGGTGGTTGGGGGAGTGGGGGGTAGTAGAACTGAAAGATTTATTGTATTCATAATAGTTTGTCCATTGACCTATGGAAGAAATACGTACCGGCGTATTTTTTTTAAATCCATGTGAACATTTCCTTGCCTGTTACAGATACCAAGGGACTTAAGAGTTTTGTGGTGTATACATATACGAGTATTGCTTAATTTCGTTCTAGGTATATGGCGTAAAGCAAAAATTATTAAATTGATTTTAATGAAATTTCGACACAGGATTGACTGTCGCGGCGAGAGTGGAAAACGCGCCAGTGTCTGAAAAATCGTGTCAGTGGCGGCGCAACAATAATTAAAAAACTAAAAATATAGCTTATACTTCTCCTTTAGACGGTTTAGAGGCTCCTGATCGTTTTACATCGTTCAGTTGAAGCATACAAAATGAAAACTGTGGCGTCCTAGGAGACGCAAGAAACTATTTACGAGAGTTTTTGTGTTGCACGTTTTTGCGGGAAGGTGGGTGATGATTTGGTTGCAAAGGGATTTCAGACTATAGCTTCATGCAATGGGAAAACAATAAAATGAAATCATTATTATTTGTGGGAAGTACTGAGTCAATCAACTTGACTCCATTTTTGATGAGGATGGTATAGGGTAGAGGAACTCAAAATTTGTTGTTACCATCAACAGTGTGTGGGAAGTACTGAGTCAAGACACTTGACGCCATTTTTTAAAACTGTTTTTGTGACATCCTTCTGTGTGTCTGTAAGTCCGCGATTTCGTTCTCCAACGATTAGTCAAAAACGCCTCAAGCGATTGCTCCCAAATTTAGCCAACTTGAAAGAGTAAAGGTCCTTTCGAGTTGAAAGTTTTTGGTGCCGATCAGACAATGGGGGGTGGAAAAGGGTGGGGGAGGGGGTGCACAAATTAATACAACACATAAATGTGGTAGCACCAGTTGAAAGGGAATGTGTCTTTATGTCGAAAACGATATATCAGATGTTATTTTTTTCTGAAATGGAGGCTAAAAAAATTAAATAAACTGATATGCTCAAATGCATGAACAACAACCACTTAAGTCGGGGAAGTTCCTAGAACAAGGTGCACCTCGTTCAACGTCCACATTTTTTCTGCTGGGCAGCTCAACAAGAAAATACTGAAATTTACGAGATAAACATTTTGTTGATAATATAGGTATAATAAACAAGAGCACACGATACATACGGTGCGGAAAATTTGAAGCGTACAATGTTAATCTAAAGAAGAGTTACAAGCTTAGAAACAAACAAACAAACATACAGGTGAAGCTAATGAAAGCGTGTTAAAAAGCACCTGTGCGTACCAAGTCTCTAACATGAACAATGTGTTCAATTAAAAAAGAAGGCTAGTCATCAGCAGCTGTCTTTTTTTTATCGAGAAATTTCTAACAGCAGCATTATAATATATTATGGAAATGAACGCCGTATTATCTAGAGTGCTTTGTAAGTGAAATTGGATTACGCACGTTAAACAAACGACAGTTAGATTAAGATGACTTTTTACTTTGGCGCAGGATTGCGTCTAATAGATTTGTCAAATTAAAGTAGCATTTGTCTTTATCAAGATAATGCATGTTTGTTGATTGGATTCAGTAGGATTTGCTTATATTCATCGTGGCGTAGTTGGTTACGTAGACAGAGGCTAATAATGCTGTTTGAACCACTGAAATAACGATCAGTTTTTGATTCTTTTACTTCCCACATCGATAGGTGAGGGGAGTATTGTGATCGCGAAAATTTTCGATTTCGAGATAATACGCTTTTTGGGCATGTTATGATGTCTACATAACGAAAATCCACGTCATTCATTTCCGTCGGTCTGTCTGTCGGTCTGTCTGTCGGTCTGTCTGTCTGTCTGTCTGTCTGTCTGTCTGTCTGTCTGTCGGTCTGTCTGTTGGCGTTTTTCTAACGTCGTAATCTCAGTAACCGCTACATGGATTGTGATGAAATTTTGGCAGCGGTATGCTGTGGGGTCGTAGTAGGTAATGTTTGTATAATTTTGAAAATCGGTACATAGGCGGCGGGGTAATTAGCAAAAAACAAAAAAAATTAAATATTGCTGAAACTTCGTTTTTAGGCGTTTTAGGGGTCCCTGATCATTTTCTACTTTTTTTTGGGTGGGGGTGAAATTGGGGTGGTTGGAGGGTGGGAGGTTGTAAAATTTAAAAATTTGTTGCTTTCATAATAGACTGTCCACTGACCTGTGAAGGAAGGCCTAGCGACATAAATAACTTTTTTAGGCCCATCCGAACATTGTCTTGCCTATTACAGAAAGCAAAGGACTTTTCTGATGTAAACATACGAGAGTATTGCTTTAGATCGTTGTAACGAGGACACTGTTGAATTGATTTTAATGAAATTTTGAAGCAGTATTACTACCATGGCGAAGATGGAAAACGCGCATGGTTTTGATAAATCGTGCCAGTGGCGGCGCAGAAATAATAAAAAAACTAAAAATATAGAAACAGCTCAAACTCCGTTTTTAAGCGTTTTAGAGGTTCCTAATAATTTTCTGCGTTTTTTGGGTGGGGATGAAATTGGGGTGGTTGGGGGTTGGGGGTTGAAAAATAAAAAAAATTCTTGTACTCATAATAGGCTGTCCACTAACCTGTGAAGGAAGACCTAGCGACACAAATCACGTTTTTAGGTCCATCCGAACATTGCCTAGCCTATATCACGGAAACTAAGGGACTTAGAATTTTCTGTATACTATACGAGAATTTATTGGTTTAAATAGTTTTGTATTTTGCAACGTGGACACTATTAAATTGATTCTAATGAAATTTTGACACAGTACCGTGGTGAGAATGGAAAACGCGTATGTTTGTTAAAAATCTTGTCAGTGGCAGCGTAGCAATAATCAAAGAACGCGACAAGTATGAAAGCAACTCAAATTCGGTTTTTAGATGTTTTAGGGGTTCCTGATCATTTCCTACCAGTTTTTTGGGTTGGGGTGCAAGTGAGGTGGTTGGGGGGTGGGGGGTTGTAAAACTGAGAAGTTTGTAGTATCGATAATAGGCTGTCCATTCACCTGTGAAGGAAAGACCTAGCGGCATAAGACAATTTGGGGGGAGGGGGGGGGGGGGCTGGCGATTATTTGGTTGCAAGGGATCTTAGACTAAAGCTTCATGCTATGGGAAAATAATAAACTGGTATCAGCGTAATGTGTGGGAAGTACTGAGTCAATCAACTTGACTTCATATTTTACTTCCCACGCCAATAGGTGAGGGGAGTATTGTGATCGCGACAACTTTAGATTTTGAGATAACACGCTTTTTGGGAGTTTTATGATACCTACATAACAATCCATGTTACTCATTTCCGTTGGTCTGTCGGTCTGATGGCGTTTTTCTACCCTCGTAATCTCAGTAACCGGTGCATGGATTGAGATGTGTAGGCGTTTTAGGGGTGTCAGATCATTTTATTATTTTTTTTTAGATGGGGGGGGGGGGGTAAGTTTGGGGTGGTTGAGCGGTAAAGGACTGCAAAACTGAAAACACATATGGTGTGTTCATAATAGGCTGTCGATTGACCTGTGAAAGAAAGATTTAGCGCCATAATACACTTTTTTAAGAAACCCGCACATTGCCTTGTCCATAACAGAAACCACTTAGAATTTTCGAGTATTGCTTTAGTCAGATCGTTCTGTATTGTGCAACTTGGAAACTTTTGAATTGATTTTAATGAAATTTTTACACACCGTAGCGAGGATGGAAAACGCGTATGATTTTAGAAATCGTGTTAGTGTGGCGGCGCAGCAATAATAATAATAATAAAATTAAAAATATAAAACAGTGCGAACTGCGTTTTCAGACGTTTTAGCGGTTTCTGACTGTTTTCAACTTTTTCTTTTGTGGGGGTGAAATTTGGGTGGTTGGGGGGTAGGGGGGTTGTAAAACTGAAAAATTTCTTTCACTCTTTTTTTGCGGGTGGGTTGACGATGATTTGGTTGCAAAGGGATCTTAGACTCTAGTTACATACTACATATAGTGGAAAATAATAAACTGGTATCACCGTAATGTGTAGTAGGTACTGAGTCAATCAACCTGACTTCATTTTTTACTTAACAGTCACTGTATTAAATACCTATCCATTAATCAAATGTAGTAGGAAGAATAGCTTATTATTAGTGTATTCCATATCATATAGAGCCTGCGGATTAAGGATTAATTATATCGGAATCGATTGATCCCAAGTAATCCGTCTTATGGAAAGCCGATTAGCAATATCCCTATACAGGGTGTCCCACAATTCCCTTGATACGTGATATTTTGGTAACTAAAAACGGTTCAAGCAGGAACTGAATTGTAATTCTGAAGGTACTATAGGGTCTATTTTACAATGCATTCAAAATATTTTTTTGTACGTCATCCCCAAAAACTCACCCCCAACTTTTATTTATTGTTATCTGCCTGCTTTCTGTTGTTGTGGGCTGTTTTCTGTTCTATTCGGTTGTATTTGGTCGTTTTCTATCGTTTGCAGTTGTTATCTGCTTGCGTTCTCTTGTTTTTAGCTGTTTTCTGCTCTTTTCTGTTGTATTCGGCTGTGTTTAGTCCGAGGGGGAAACCGCTGAAGCAATGTGGTGTACACGGCCAAGAAAATGTGAAAGCAATGCTACCAAATGTGTGCAATGTATGAAAATTAGCAGCAATGGTCAAGCAATGCAGAAATATTTGAAGCAATGTGAAATAAATGCGAAAATTTTAAGCAATGCCATGCAATAGACAGCAATAAAACGCAGTAAAAAGCAATGTGATCCTAGAAAAGCAATGCTTTTTCTGGGAATAATCTGCGCGGGACAGTCAGCGACATCTGTGCGACCCGTGCCCACTCATCCATGCCAGAAAAAATCTGTAACGGCGTTGCTGTCATAATAGCCACTAGCCAAGTAGCCAGCTCAGTATGTTTGTTATAGCTAGTACGTACTACGTATCTCAGTAGGAATTACATTTCGTTACGTGGATTTCATCATATACAGGGTGTCCAGTTAGTGGGTAATTCTTCGATATCTCGCAAAGTATACCTGATAGGAGAAAATGTCAAATGCAAAAGTTATTTGGTTACTTAAGATGCATATTATAAAAATATTTTGAAATATACAGGATGTTGCGGGAAAGTAGGATAGTGACCAACTTAATTTTTTTATATGGAACTATAACTTTTTTTTAAATTCTTTAGTTTCCATCATTGATCTTTATTCAACCCTAAAATATTTTTGTGATAGCTTGCGACGTTGCCAAGTTATAATTTATTTTCTATTAATTTCCGGATTGGATATTAGTTTGGATGCTACCACTAATTTGTATCTACAGGGTGTTTTTGGCAGAATTTTAAATTACCGCAACTTCAAGGTCATTTTACTTTTTTTTTTTAAATGTAACACCCTGTATTTTTTATTTTAAATCGAAATATATACTAATACCCTATCTCGCCTTGTAATATTTTGCGTTTGCGGCGTTGCCAAGTTATACATTATTTTTTCAAATTTTTAAACAATATCCCCGATTTTAATTTATTTTAAATAGAATCCTCTACCTATTTTTTTGCAATGAATTGCGCATGTCAAATTTAGTAAGATCTCACAATGTCAGAATTTTGTTTCTATTAATTACTGAGATACGGCAACACCGCTTTTTTCAGTAAACGGTACCAGAATTCAAAAACGCTAACAGGAGTGTTGTCAGTTTTACCACTTTTACGTTAGGCTTCATAAATAGGGCATTCCATTCAAAATTATGACGTAAAAATGGTAAATCTGACAGCACTGCTGTTAGCCTTTTTGAATTCTGTATGTTCAAAAACCCCCAAGTATTGAATTTCACCTCTCCAGCTGTGGCGGTTTTGGAAATATTTAAGCGTTCCGGTACCGTTTACTGAAAAAGCGGTGTTGCCGTATCTCAATAATTATTAGAAACCAAATTTTGCAATTTTGAGATCTTACTAAGTTTGACATGTGCAATTTATTGCAATAAAAAAGTAGAGGATCGTGTTTAAAATAAAATAAAATCGGGGATATTTATTTAAAAATTTGGAAAAATAATTTATAACTTGGCAACGCCGCAAACGCAAAAAAAAATACAAGGCGAGATAGGGTATTAGTAGATATTTCGATTTAAAATAAAACATACAGGGTGTTACATTTAAAAAAACAAAGTAAAATGACCTTGAAGTTGCCGTAATTTAAAATTCTGCCAAAAACACCCTGTAGATACAAATTGCTGGTAACATCCAAAATAATATCCAGTTAACATTCAAGTAACCCGCTGTATAATATTATTGAGAAAAGTTGAAGGAATATATCAATTTGGTCGTATTACTTGCGACCTTGCAAATCCGGAAATTAATAGAAAATAAATTATAACTTGGCAACGTCGCTACCGATCCCGAAAATATTTTAGGGTTGAATAGCAATGATAGACACTAGAAGAATTTAAGAAAAAGTTATAGTTCCATATAAAAAAATCAAGTTGATCACTATCCTACTTTCCCGCAACACCCTGTATATTTCAGAATATATTTAGAATATGCGCCCTAAGTAACCAAATAACTTTTGTATTTTGCATTTTATTCTATCAGGTATACCTTGCGAGATATCGAAGAATTACACACTAACTGGTATAATATCATTATGTATTGCTTAGGCAGAATATGCACTGACTATAGTTATGTAGGTATGTGAAAAAAAAAGAAACATTTAGTGCGTGATAAGGGTTATCAAACCAAGAAAGAAATTTTAACATAGCTGGCTAAGCACGCAAAGGGAAACAACGATAGCTGCCGACACGTATTTCGGACTTATTGGACCTCTTCAGGGCAGCGTAATCTAAGTCAAGGATGGTAGGACTCAGAGATGAAAAGTACCAGGATGTCGTAACAGGGGACCAATCTCTGAGTCCTACCATCCTTGACTTAGAATACGCTGCCCTGAAGAGGTCCAATAAGTCCGAAACACGTGTCGGCAGCTATCGTTGTTTCCCTTTGCGTGCTTAGCCAGCTATATTAAAATTTCTTTGTTATGTATGTGTATCATATCAAGTGTTTTTTTTGTAAGTACAGTAAAATCATTGTACACAAATTGGAATAAATTTATGTATTTCACTTTATTTCTATTTTATTATACTTGCTGGTAACATATGCAAATATGTCTATATATGTATAATTAATTATATATAGACATATTTGCATATGACTCTACCTTAATATACTTCAACAAAATATTTATTTTAGCTTTTACAACAATTTCCCAACGATTTATCACTGATGATTTCTATCGAGTTTAGGTTCTTTTAGTCAAAAGCAATGTAAAGCAATGATTAAAAATTAGGCCAATGTAAAGAAATGTAAGCAATGTGTAGCAATTGGGAGCAATGCTTGGCAATGTACCGAAAATGCGAGCAATGTAATAAAATACGTGCAAGATTCAAGCAATGTGATACATTCTGTAGCAATGTTAGGCAATGAAGCAATTGGTGTACAAATTTTGATCCAGCGGTTTCCCCCTCGGTTTAGTCGTTTTCTATTGTTTCCCGCTGTTATCTACTTGCTTTCTGTCGTTTTTAGCTGGTTTTGACCCTATTCGGTTGTATTTGTCAAATAGCACCCATAGGTTTTTCTACATTAATGATATCTCTATCTTATTTGAAATCTTTTTGATGCTATAAGCAAATTCATTTTTTTCACAAAGTCATGAGCATAATATATAAAATAAAAAGAGAATTTATTTGAAGCTTAATATTTAAAGAAAATTATTATTAATATTATACCGTGCTTTCGGAAAAATTTACTCTTGTTATTACGAAAATATTACCCCTCAAATCCATCCTTATCTTAATTAATCCTTATTTTATTTATCTTTATAGCTTGAGTCTTTACGAAAAAAATTGTTTTATGTATGAAATTAAAGGCACTACCAGATTTTAAATAAAATAGTGACTTCATTTATATAGGAGAAGCTGGCAGTTGGATGTCACGCCTTTTAAGCCCTGGTCGCTACGCCTCTGTGTAATATTAACAAACTTTAAGGTTTTTTTTTTTTTTTTAAGGACCGTCGCTGGGCCGCAGCCCAGAGCGAGTGGGTCATGTGAACCGCCCCTTCCTCGGAACCGTCATACAGACATATCTTCGCGTTAGGGGCTGTCTTCTATCTTCTTCCATTCTGCTATTCGCCCTACGTCTCCCCTCCCCCAGATATGTGGGGATTAGGAGTTCGGGATTGAGTTTCTTCTGTCCCCTCTGCACTGTTCGGCATCTCTTCCCTTTCCTTCGCGGCCAGGATCTTTTTTATCATGGTGTGAATTACGCTCCACTTTATCTTATTTTCGACCATTTCTCGTATCAAGCTGTCAGGCTCCAATATACCGCATCTTACGCGTGCATCCTGCCTCCATACCTCCCACCTAGAGCACTCGAAGATTACGTGCTCAGCAGTTTCCTGATGTCCACAATAGGTACACGAATCATCCTGTATATGGCCTACCCGCTTCCTGTATACCCTGAAAGGTCCATGCCCGGTCAGGGCCTGCGTGAGGTAATAATCCGTGATCCGATGTTCACATTTTAGCCAAATTTCTAGGTTGGGAATGAGTCTTTTCGTCCATTGCGCCGTATCCGTATGATCATCCCACATACGCTGCCACCTTTGTAGAGTTTCTTCCCTCAATCTATCCTTAGTAGTCTTCAGATGGCTGTTTTCAGCTTCATCTAGAAGTTTTCTCTCCACCACCAACAGCTCGATAGGTGGGACCCCTGTTACTACCTGCAGTGACCTAGCTGAACTTTAAGGTGTCTGCGCCATCTTTTAGTCAGCGGATACGACCGCTGGTCCGACGGATTTGAAGCCGTCAAAATCGTTTTCGCGGTTGGAGCGTTCAATATTCAGTCCGACCTCTTAATCCAAAGGAGAGTTACAAGCTCACAAACATACACTGAAAAAAACGTGGGTATTTTTACAAAACAATTACAAACACTATTGGAGCGATTTTACTATATCAAGTTGTAAAACCACAGTAAAGTTTAATAAAAATACAATAGTTTTGTAGATTTACTAAATTTTGTAAAAATGGTTGAGCATTTTACAGAAAAAATACAAATAATTCATTTTTTCACAAAATATTTGTAAAATTACAAAACTGAGTTGCATTTTTGTAAGACAAAATTACAAGATAATTGCCATTATACAAAATGTTTGTTTTTTACAATCTTCTTTTGTAAATTTATAATTATTTTAGAAAAATACTTCAATAATGTTAGTAAAATAATTGATTTCTTCGGTTGGTATCACTGGTAATTTGACTAAAATGCTTTATATGGCCACTTGCCCTCAGTGGCCTCAGTACACGCGTTACCGATGAAAGGTAGCACTGGCGAGCGAGGAGAATCGGCTTGTGCGAATAGAGAAACAGCGGACGGGTCGTTATTTTATGGATTTTGTTTTGGAAGTGCCGGTATATAACGTGTAGTGGTGCTATTTGTGTAGTTTGAAGATTCATTGGATAAAATGGATACAAAGTGCACTTAAACAAGGTAAGCCACCATCTTGGAAATATGGCCATCCTGTATACCAAATTTATTTAGGGATGCATTCATTTTTATTTTTCTTCGATATGATATGGTTAATTAATGAAAAAGTTTTCGAGTCATAATAGTTTACTTTAAGAACAATATTTTCTTTAATTTCAGATGAAGAAGGGAAAAAGAAAATTTCCATTTACAACGAAAAAATCCAGCTCATCAATGCAAGTTCCTTTGAAGAAGCAATAAAATTACTATTTGTCTTATATTTTGATTCTATGCGGATTAATCCAAAAAATGTTTCGGTAACTTTGGAAATGACTCAAACATATTTTATTAAAGTGCTTGACTTTGGGAGAAAGTCAAGTTACACTCTCAGTAGGAAAACAGTAATTTCTTTTATTGATAAACTGGCACGTTAACTAGCTGTTTGCCTGGCCAACAAGCTGATATAAAATGCTTTTTCGTCAACCGACTGAAACAGTTGGTTTTCTATTTTGTGTTTGTATAGAATTTTAATGTTGTGTTATCTTATTTTCATACATAAAATAAAAATATGTTTATAATGACAGCCTTTTCTTAAAACCTGTTAGAATAGGTTTTTTGTAAGACTATAAAGTAATTTTATAAAATGAGCTAAAATTACAAAATAAATCATTAAAAAATTTGTGGTAAAACGTATAATGGTTTTACAATATAATCTAGTGATATTACAAGTAAATTATGTGAAATTACATATCTTACAAAATAGTTTTACAAAACATATATGCGGAAAACCAATATGATATCCTTAAAATTGTGTAAAATCGCATAATAGTTTTACAAATTATCATGTTATATCACAAACAAATGCTGCGATATTACAAAAATGCATTTTTGCGAATTTACAATATAAGAAAATTGCTAAATGAAATTACAAATCAAATTTGTAATATTACTAACAAAATCGGTGGCACTAAGTAACTTACGATTTTGTTAGTAATTTTACAAAACAATTTTTAGAGTGTACAGGTAAAGCTAATAAAATCGTGCTAATAAAGCTGATTGACGGTTCAACCTTGCTGCTTCTACATAAAAGCTAAAAAACAACTTTTCTAGTTTTTTTAATCTTATTTTCATACACTTCGCACAGATATGTCAAACGGTCTGAAATTAAATGCGCATATAGTACCGTATTTGATTTCCATTTTATCTGCTTTGGATATTTTCAAGCACCATTATTTCATAAAAATACATGGCATATAAAATCTGCGTTTAGTACACTGAACATAAATGTATGTTTATTTTCTGTTTAATTAAAATCCCGTATTCCAGAAAAACATATTCCAACCACAACTGAAACCCTAACAGAGTCGCTGATAGCAATTTAAAAATAGGTTTATGTCATGTACGAGATTTTATGATATGCTGAAATTGTGCGAAGCTTTATAGATTATTCTATATTATATATAATATATCTCGAAGTTAAAGTTAATAAATGTTTCATTGCCCTTCGATGGCCCATAAACCATAAATAAAGCAACATACGGTGGAATGAAGACGGTCTCTAATGTTTTGGCTGCCTTCACAGTACCTCTCAAAGCCCCAAACGGTAATTTTTAGCGCTATACAAGCGTGTTTTTTTGGTTTTTAATTTTTATTTATTTTCTACTTTTTAATTCAGGATAATGAGACAGACTCATTTAATTATTGTATTGTCACCGATTCTTGATAAAGGTACAACGTTCACTAAATTTGTTCATTTAAATCGTTACTTTGCCTTAAAGAGAATCATCAATCTTTGCCATTTTTTTGGTCATAGCCAGGAGAATGTGAGACATTTCGAGTTTACTGGAACGTTTCAAATTTTATTCCATGGCACTTGAACAGGTCATACACGTACACGCAAGTACATTCTACACAAATACAGTAAACAAGTTCCTAAGTATTCCTGCCTTGTGTTCTATTCTGTTTCATAACTTCCAATTTGGATAGGTTTTCCTAAGATTCTTAGTAACTCCTTGTTATACAGGGTGGGCCAATAGTGCGTGGACGGAGGATTGTGGGCTTACTAAAATATATTTCAAAAATCTGTCACTTGAACATGGTAGGCATCCTTGAGGGCTGCAACGTAAAAATATTTTCACTTACATTTTGACAGGGTGATTCATATCAAACTTACATTTTTTTGAATGGAACCCCCTATATATTATTGCATATTTGGATTCTTTGGTCAATTCTAGTGTGACTTTATGTATCACACATGGAACTTTAAAAGAACTGTTTAGGCGTAAATCACCATTTTTGGTATAAGTAGGTATCAGAAAAAAATTGAATATCGCAGCGATTATAAAACTTAAAAGGCCTTGACTTTGCCGTACGACTAGGCATGAAATGCGTCAGTGGTAACAAGAACGCTCATTTTTCACAGCCTACTAGCTATTAACCAATTTCCAAAGTCAGCAAAAAAGTATTTAATCAAAGAAAAACTACTAATGATTGTTGATGGCAGTAGAATATCTATGTCTTCTGAATGCATTTTCACATTTAATGCTTTAAAAAGTAGCCATTTCCGTAAGTCAAAAGTAATGATACCTCTGACTGGAACCCTTCAAATTCTTCAGTAGGTACTTCTGCTTATTAGAAAAATCGCGGAAAATGAAACTTGATTTGCAGTCTGTTTTAATTGTAGAACATAATTTAGTTTGTAGAAAACTACATGAAATAATCACAATTACAACATAGCGTAATTAAAAAATTCTAGCAATAGATGTTCAGAATGCTCCAGTTGGAGATACCTTCACTTTTGACTTAACTAAACGGAAATTTTTTATCCCATTGAATGCGAAATTTCATTCTAAACATGTTAAACTGTAAGCAAAAATCGCTGGTAGTTTTCCTTTTGTTTCAAAATTTTTAATCGTTTTGGAAAGTTGCCAAGCTCTAGTAGACCTCAATAGCTAGTAGGCTGTGAAAAACAAACACTTCTGTCATACCCCAGCTACTCATTGACATTAGACATCTTGCCGCTGCTGTATCCAGTTAGAGCTAATATGTTGTAAGGAATTTTCATAATCTTGCCTGGTTGCTCTAGTTAGTTTGCATCTTTCTACTAAGTTAGTTGGTTTCTTCCATATTAACGAGCTTTTGTTTATTTTTCATGGCCTGCTGGGTTGCTTGCACGCAGGAAAATTGAAAAACACCGACTTGACTGAAAATTTGAAATAAAATGAAAACCAAGAGAGATCGATATCAAGAACGCTATATCGTTAGAAAGGTAATCAAATTTTACATTTGATTCTTTAAACCAAAATAGGCATTCCCATTTGAAAAAATCAAGTTATCTGTGATCGAAGTTTCCTTAATTAATCTACCGATTTCTCCAAGTACAAAAAGAATTCAAATTTAGCCGTCTGACCTTAGATGACGCATTTCATGCTTAGTCGTGCCGCACAGTCACGGCCTTCTAAGTTTTATAATCGCTGCGATATTCAATTTTTTTCGGATACCTACTTATACCAAAAATGGTGATTTGCGCCTAAACGGTTCGTTTAAAGTTCCATGTGTGATACATAAAGTCACACTAGAATTGACCAAGGAACCTAAATATGCAATAATATATAGGGGGTTCTATTTAAAAAAATGTAAGTATTATATGAATCACCCTGTATAAACGTCACAATTTAAGTGAAAATATTTTTACGTTATAGCCCTCAAGGGTCCCTACCATGATCAAGTGACAGATTTTTGAAATATTATTTAGTAAGCCCACAATCCTCCGTCCACGCACTATTGGCCCACCCTGTATTCATAATTTCTTCTTAGTTACTTCAGAAACGCTATAATTCATCACATTGTTACATGAAATTTTAGTTTCTGTCATGTTTTGTCTACCACAGTTAAACCAGGAAAGAAAAATCTGTTTGTTACACTAGGAATATATTACTGCTGTAGCTAACAACAAGTCTGTCAAGCAGTACTAGAAATGACTAAATAGGCACCGCTGAGAATTACAGAGAATTACTTGAGAATTGGTAGAGGGCATTACTAATGAATAGTTGGCATTACGCAAGAAAAAAGTGAAAGTAGTGCTAATTATTGGCATTAGTGTACAAAATTCGGGTCAGCGGTTCACCCCCTGAACCTCTATATATCTGATTCAGTGGCGTATATAAGGGGGGGCCCGGGGGGCCCGAAACCAGCCACGCATTCAGTTTTGACGTCTGGAAGAGGCTGAAGTTAGGATCATAATACGCCAACATTATAACGTATGAAAATTTTTCCGATGGGGCCCCCCCGAAATCGATTTCTATATACGCCACTGATCTGATTGGAATTAAATCGACTTCCGAGTGAGATAAACTTATTTTAAAACTTCTTAGGGTCATTTGCTAATTGCGATTCAGGTCCTGCTTTTCAAATAATATTATTTTGAAACATTGGGGCATTTTTGGGCTACCAGAAATAACGAATTTCGTGGCTAATGGACAGGGGCGTTTTTTTCTTGGTGGGAATTTAGGGTGAGTAATTTTATTTCTTTATGGTCGGGGTAACTTTTTTCTTCTTGTGGGGGGTAAAGGTTTCTTCTATATATCATCAGCTTCAAAATATTATTTTCTTCAGAGGGAGGGGGGAGGGGGAGAATTACATGATCAGGGGGGTACGTATTTTAATCGATTAGATTTTTCGACATTATATAAAGTTCATTAAAAGAAGTAGGAAAGTATTTACTTGTAAATTCAAATGGCGCTCTCACTGTGGAAATTGTTGGTATAAAAATTTAATTTTTTTATTATAGTGACAAAACCGGATTTTTCCCGGACTAGTAATCAACAAATTTTACATTTAATCCTCAATTTAATCTTAAAAAAAAAGAAAAAAAAGTTGCGGACTGGTGCCTAGCGTCAAAGTTTACGGAATACATATAAGTTGGATCACTCTCCGTCGGCACTTTGAAGATCTCACATCAAAGCGATGCCGCGGCCGCACGCGCCAGTTAGTTTTTGCGTTGGTTTTTGCCCAAGTACGAGGGTCTTTTAGCGGGGACTTGCTAACGCCTGGGTTTTACGTATATACGAGGGTCATTGAAAGACTAGGTATTGACAGCCGATTTAGATATACAACTACATAACGCTAATACACTAAGTTACATAAATGGATATCAAAAATAAAACCTAGTAAAACTATTACTAATGAATCTCAAATGATTTCACATATTGTAGCAATTTAGTAGATAAGTAAAAACTGGTTCAAAGGTGCTGTATAGTAATTTCTGCCTTAATGCCTTGTTTATTTGGCTTATTTTTGAGACCACAGCTTATAAAATTTATGGTATAGTATATACGCTATTGCTACTGTAGAAACTAAATTATACTAAAATATAATTTAGAATGTCCCTGGGTGGTATGGTAAGACCACTGAATGAATATGTTGTCTCACTATACGCTTCTAGCGTGATACAATCGTTTAAGTACCTGTAGGTCTTGAATTAAACACTTTAGACCCGAAGTGTGCTAGTTTGTTGGAATTGTTTTATCGGGAGGAACACAGAAAGGCACAAATGTACACGGTGTCCCATTAATAATTTTGAATCCAATGTCACGGGACCAAAAACAAATACCTCACTGGGTAGTACAATGACAAAAAAAGGCACATCTACTCTAATTTACATCCTCAAAGTTATAATTCTCTACTACTGCCAGTCCCGACATATTGCTTGTCTTAATCGTCGTGAAACACCCTGTATTTATATCCTTTACATTTCAAGGTTTACCAAAAAATAAGCATGGATCTGATTGTCATTTTTATCCGTTAATACATTTAGTTGATTACTCTCAAACTTCTAAAAATATTATCCATTTCCTGCAAACAAATCCGAGATAACAAAATCCGACATTTTTGAGACACTGTATAGACTTTCCATTAAACACGTTCAACCTCTAGTTTGCGCCGCCCCGTGTCTCCCGGCTGACGTCGGTACACTGCTACCGGGGTACCGGGGAGACGGGGCAAGGGGCACGCCGTTTTGATATTTTTGCGGAGTGATCCAACTTATATGTATTCCGTAAACTTTGCTAGCGTTTTAACCGCTCGGCCATGCTGCATGTGCTTCAGGAACATCCTCGGGAACATCAATACACCGTACATAATACGTCGTCAGTTACCTGTCGTAATTTGATTCAATTTTTTTAAAACCGGAAACGATATTGACAGAAGCGGATTTTTCCCGGACTAGTTTTTTCATGCTGATTCCGAATCTGTATTTAGTTTTTCCCGAGGTTTTTCCCTGGCACCTGTAGTTTTGGCTATCTTTTGTATACGGACAGACGGACGGACAGACCGACGCTCTACATAAGCTCTCTTCAGTGACTTCAGTGAGTCAGTGAGAGCTAAAATTGTGGATTATTATTTATTATCCTTGTAGGGAGTGATAAAACCACCTTGATGATGGGATGAAAGGTACTTGCTTACTCCGCAAGATGGAGATGATTCCAATCATTTGGTTCACAGAAAAATCGGAAAACTGAAGGGTACCGGCTGGATTCGAACCAGCGTCTCCAGCATTCTAGGCCAGCGCGTTTACCAACTGCGCCAAGGTACTCCACACCACAGCCGATACACAGCGCCTACGACCTGTTGTCGACTCCACCGACACCCACCACTCCCCCGTATCCTCCCGTGAACCATGTATTTCAGTCATCCAGAGACATCTAGTCGGCAGTTGGGTGAGTGTGATCTCTCACCGCTGTTTTGCACGACAGCTTTCTATGTTACTGAAAACTACGACTGCTCAGTCGACCAGGATTTCATGGGATGAAAGGTACTTGCTTACTCCGCAAGATGGAGATGATTCCAATCATTTGGTTCACAGAAAAATCGGAAATCCAGCCGGTACCCTTCATTTCCTCCGATTTTTCTGTGAACCAAATGATTGACACCTTGATGATTCCACGAAGTAACCGGACCGATGAGCAGATGGCGCTGTTGGAACCTTGCCTTCTATGAGTACCATCAACGAAGAACCCGAAGCAAAAGGAACACGAACAAGGCAACCTTTTCTTCGACTGCGGCGGCCGACTTGATTTCGTCGGAGCTAAATAAGACATTTCGAAATGATTTTCGTGCGCCGGTAATGACGGATTGCCTCGGAAATTACAGGGAAGAAACGCAAGCGGTTTTCGAAAATCAGCCACGATGTAATTGGTACTTGGAATTACTTTGTCCGATTTGGACAGTGACGGGTCTTCTTTTGTATGAATAACACTGTCTGCGAAAAGTAAAAGAAGATTGCAGTTAATGCCGTCTTTATTTTTGTAATGTGGCTGTTGTGGTGCCCTTGTGGGGGCGGGTTAGAACATCTCCCATCGTATATCCTGCGTGTCATAAAAGGCGACTAAAAGGAGCCGAACCACTGTCGGTATAAGCAGTAACCTCTTCTCAACCAATAGCTTTGGGTGGACGAGTTGAGAAGAGTCAGGACACCTTCTTGTCCTTGAAGTGAGAAATTGCACCTAAAGGCGGACGAACCAGTAGATATCATCTGGTCAACGGCATGAGGATGCAAAAAGCAAATGGGAAACTACTGCATTAAAGATCCTGAAGATATCCCAAAAGAAACTCGTAAAATGTGTAAATGCATTTTACGAGTTCACAACATGTCTGTTAAAACATTGTGACTATGATGGCTGTTGTGGTGAAGGCACAAAATCACTTCGTAATACAATACATACATAGTCGTCAGTAACTATTTGCCAACTGCCCTCAATCCGGGAGGACCTTGGGGAGGACGGTCCTCCTTGAAATAAAAACGTCCTCAGACTTCCGCACCATACTATGGAGGAAAACTACTTAACATTACAGAAAATCTGATCTGGCACGAACTTGTTTCGTCAATTGCAACAGCTGGTAAAAGCTTGGGTACCTATTTAGAGTCAGAAAGCACTTCTCACCATGTAACCTCCTCACGCTATATCGAGCGCTATATAAAGCCCAGATAAGACCTGGCCTGGAGTATTGCTCTCATGTCTGGGGAGCTGCTGCCCCTACTACCCTGTCTATACTAGATGCCGCTCAGGGAAGGGCAATTCGACTAATTTGCGACCGTGCCTTAACGCGCCACCTCCAGCCATTTTCTCACTGGCGTGTTGTTGCTGACTTCTCCGATATTCAAACGGAATCTGCTCCTCTGAGCTATCCTCTATCGTTCCGCTGCTCACCGCTCCTATCAGAGGTACCCGTGCGACCGCTGAATCTAATCCTATGACGGTCGTTCTTCATACATCAAGAACTGAGCGGTACAACCGCACATTTATTCCCAGGGTGTTCAAGGCTTGGAATGAACCACCAGAAGTTGTATTTGTTGGGCCTGCGGGTATTGGCTCATCCAAATCCCGCGTTAACAAACTTCCCCTAACATAACCCTTTCACAGCAGCCGCGGTACTCTGGTATTCAGGCTCTGCCTACGCGGTCTGCTCAGTTATAAAAAAAATAAAAAAAATCCAAGATTCTACCCAAGTGCGGGAAACTTGATAACACTGGTCACCTGACGGTTGTCAAAGTACGGAAAAGTTATCTGGAAATTTTTTCAAGTATATCTGTCTCATTGGATCATTGCTTTCCAGAGTAAAATTTTTTTGCTCTCCAGAATCCGCTGCATTAGATAATCGCTTCCCCTTCCCCAGGACAATTTTCTCAAAAAAGGTTGGTAATGTTTTTTGCTCAAATTTTTGTCTTATCGTTTGGCATTTTGTACCAGCCAATTAGTCCACTAGTCGGTTTAAAGTACCTAGTTAGTTCTAAATATGCAAATCCTAAAAGTTGCGTTCATAATAATGTGCCACTTTTAGGCTTTACCAATTTAAAACTAACAAAGATGAATAGAAAGTGACTGTTGCACTATCTGACAGGAGCGATGCCTGATCAGTAATAATAATAATACAAAAATCTGAGCTAAACATAAACAGAGTATGTACGTCTTGATACACAAACCCAGATTCACATTTTTTATTCTGAATCTCTTGTTTTTCAGTTTTCTGAAAACAGTTATTTGAAACAGTAGTTTATTTCGACGACACAGTTAAAAAAAAGTACCAATTTAGAACTCACCCTGTATATATTAAAAATAAAATCTTGGGGTTGTGGCCAAAATTTTGAAAAGCGACACGAGTCACTACATAACATGGTGTTAAAGATGTCAAGCTTTCGGCAATGTTTATTGCCATCTTTAGGGCTTTAGCGTTGAGGTTTGCTCACAAAAAAGCAATGTGCACAGACTTTCAAATCCAATTCTCAAACAAATTAAACCTCAAAAAATGTTTGGCTAATTTAGCACGGTGTCTTCCACAACACAGGTCACGCAAACGACCAACACATCGGTGTAAAATAAAAACTGAACAACGAAATCACCCGAAAAATTACAAAATTCCTGGTTTGAAAACAAACATTTTTCGATTTATTTTTTATAGAAGGTCGTTGTTCAGTTTGTATTTTACTGCGGATACTGTGCCGATTTTTAGAGTTTAGCTTAAAATTAAAAATGCAATACTGTCCCACTTTGAACGATAGGTATGTATCATGGTGTTCATAGGTTGAAGATATTATTTGTAAAACATACTAACATAAAAGGAAACTGATTTTTTAATTTAGTACTTGCACAAATGAGGGTGCATGAGAACCCTGGGACTCCAGCTTTGACTATTTATAAGCTAGTCCTGCAATGTATTGGCCGACGTTCATAGAACCAGAACCATTTGCGGGCAGTGCAAAAAGCACCGTTAAAAAGACGATCTCAGACTGGGCAGAGAGGAAAGCACTCCTGCACTGGCGAGATACGCCAGGGCTACTGCACTCGAAGGCGTTCATAAGATACCCCTCGATTTAGCCCCCCCGAGGAAAATGGAATGCAAGAGGAACGATCTCCGCATTCTGGTTGGTCTGCTGACGGGACATGGTCGTCTGAGGAACCATATGCGGAAGTTGGGTCTTGAACAAACTTCAGACTGTCGCTTCTGCTACGTGGAGGACGAAACAGCGGAGCATATTCTTTGCTCCTGTCCAGTACTGGATAACGCTAGGTTTTAGACATTTGGATTTGCCCAACTGGAATCTCATAACTTCAAGGAAGTTGCACCCTTCACGTTGATCGCCTTCGCAAAGAGGTGCGGACTGTACGGTGAACTCTAAAAAGGTGTGAGCCACAATAGACACAACTGAGTCGCAGTGGAAGGAGGCAGCTCTGCCCCACTCACTTTCAACCTAACCTAAGCTAGTTCTGGAAAATGACGATACGCCACTGATCCGCGAAATAACTTCATCATACCTGCTTTGGCGCGTCACGTTCTTCAATGGAAGCTCAAGCAGTCGTTATACTAGCGCATCTTAATTCGCTTCATGTGATCAAGCTCGGTTAGGAATTATGCCATTCCTCCAATTTGCATACATATGATGTTTATTTGCGTGCACATTAGCATGCTTTGATACTTTGTGTGCGCATCAACACGGAGATCCACAATGAAAGCCGTTTTACACCAACAGAGCAATTCCACGAACATAACCTCAATCGATATGATCAGCTGATCTTGGACAAGCGGTAGCTGTCCATATCATCATCATCATAGTCACAATGTCTTAACAGACATGTTGTGAACCATGGCCGACTCTACTCACTAGGCCGGAGCATTGAAATATGGCAACACTGAATCGGGGGCCGAGCTTTTATTTGTTGTTAAGTCATTAGTGTAATCTTCTAGAGCAAAAAAGGAGATTGGAAGGTGATTTTTAATGTGTTTCTAATTATTTACCTGCACAAACGAAACTATAAAGATAAAAAGATGCCTGCAAAGTGTGTAGTACCGGGTTGCACTTGCAATTGTGCTTCCAATAAAGGACATACCAACCATAACATTCCAGAGTAAACAAGAAGGGTGGAAGGTGATTTTTAATGTGTTTCTAATTATTTACCTGCACAAACGAAACTATAAAGATAAAAAGATGCCTGCAGAGTGTGTAGTACCAGGTTGCACTGGCAATTGTGCTTCCAATAAAGGACATACCAACCGTAACATTCCAGAGTAAACAAGAAGAGTGGAAGGTGATTTTTAATGTGTTTCTAATTATGTACCTGCACAAACGAAACTATAAAGATAAACAGATGCCTGCAAAGTGTGAAGTACCAGGTTGCACTAGCAATTGTGCTTCCACAATTCATTTCAAAGGATAAGACCTATTTTAAAGCACAATGTGGTACCTACAATGTTTTCTGGACCTCCCAAATATCACAGAAAAATACAGTTAATAGATCTCATCTGGGCATGCATCTGGGCATACCTACGAAAAGATTTGATAGTGAAAGGGAATCAAGACCAGCAAGAATGGCTTCACAGTGACCTAATAGTGAATTTTTCTAGCTCAAGTCACAATTTACAAAGTAAATTGAGTGTTCGTTAGCAATTGTGCTTCCAATAAAGGACATAAACAGAAGTGGGTGAACGGTATTCCTCGTATGGGCTGGTTATATTTATAAGAAGAAAGACAATACTTTACAAACATTTCAAAGGATAACACCTATTTTAAAGCACAATGTGGTACCTACAGTGTTTTCTGGACCTCCCAAATATCACAGAAAAATACAGTTAATAGAACTCATCTGGGCATACATCTGGGTATACCTACGAAAAGATTTGATAGTGAAAGGGAATCAAGACCAACAAGAATGGCTTCACAGTGACCTAATAGTGAATTTTTCTAGCTCAAGTGACAATTTACAAAGTAAATTGAGTGTTCATTTAAGTGGAAGTGGCAGCAGGAAACAGGTTGCGTTTATTTTTATTTTGTAGTGTTTGACTACGATGAACCAGACATCAGATGTAAGTGGTATTAGTAGTAGTAGTTCTAAAAAGTTTCTTAATTTATTAACCGAGATGAACTCTAATACATATAAAATGTAATAATTATTCTGAAACTATAGGCCCACTATCTGACAGCTAAGCCACGTTGCCACATCTAAGGCTCCGGCCTAGTGTAGAGTCGGCCATATTGTGTGAACTCGTAAAATGCTTTAAGTCGGAGCTAGAGTATTGCCGACATGAATATTATCAATAGTCTTGAGAACTGTTCGCGATTTACTGTCAGGTTAGTGGCGCTCTTGATACTAATATCCAGCAACTGTTTCGTCATACCCACCTAGCGTGTAGGGGAACTGCCACGGCGCCGCCCACTCGGTGCATGAGCTTGAACTACAAGTTTCTCCATACTATAGCTGCTGTGAATATGTCAGAAGAATGTAAGCATTCTCGTCGACACAATGGAGGATAGTCTATTTGGATTGTTGAGCTCATCCAGTGTGGAAACTTTAGTTCGATGAGCGGAATAAGGGACTCTCAGCATTCTCCTCCACGCCCACATTTCAAAAGCATGTATGCGAGCTCGATCTGCCTTTTTAGAAGTCCAGGTTTCCGAGGCATACAGAAATATGGAGAATACAAGAGGCTGAACCAGCGAAATTCTGGTAGCTTTAGTGATGTTGTGGTCACGCCATATTTTAGTAAGCTTTGTCATGGCCACACGTGCCTGTTGAATGCGCCGTCGAATCTCATTTTCACAGCTACCCGAATTGTCGATCAAAGAACCGAGGTATACAAAACTTTGAACTACTTCACAACGGCCTACCGGCTTTATTTCTCGATGATTATCGTCCATATACCACCGTGCAAAGTTTAGAAGTAGATGTTATTTGTTTTTACAGTTTTTTTGGACATTTTAGCCACAATTGGTATTGTGTTGTATAATAAAAATATAGGAAAATTGAAACAATAGTTTTTTGTCCAAGTAGTGGTCCTCTAGCTTCATAAAGTCAGGAACGTTTAGGGCACATAAAATATTTTCTAATAGAGCTCATCTTTACGCCTATGGCCCGGTTGTACAATGCGAGCTTAAGCTTCGGCTTAAACCACGTCAGTTGCAAAATGTCCGTTGTACAATGCTGGCTTAACCCCCCACTCCAAGCTTAACACGAGCTTACGTAAGCCGAAGCTCAACGCGAGCTTAGCTGAGGTCTAAACCTAACCTGATACAAGTGACATGATATGTTAAGGAGGAACCTTCAAATTGCTTGTCACTTTATTAGGTCATATTTTTTGAAAGATTTGTGTCTGATTTAACAAAGAAAGCAAATGAAAGAACAGAGACAGAAACGGTCGTTGCCGAAATTTGACACAAACTGTCGTAAGTGCCTAACCAAAAAAGGTAATTTCTCAGATGATTATGTCAGTACGTATTGCTTCATTGTAGCCAACTGTAGTGAATTTCATTATCAACCAGGTTTAACTAAGCCGACGATTGTACAACGGATGTCGACTTTAAACCTGAGCTTAGCTAAGCTTAGTTAACAAAGCTCGTGTTAAACCCGCATTTGTACAACCGGCCCTAAGAAGTTTGACTATAACCCTCCACCAAACACCCTGTATATATTACTAATAGTAACCACCAAGGATGGCACAGAGTCAAGGTTCTGCTTATGTCGATGTCACAAAACGTTCAGAAGACTAATAGACTCAAACATCAAATTTTTTGCGATTACCAAGTACTTACTATTCGAAAAGTAAAAATTAGTTGTCACTTTCTATGCAATACTATTTATATAATTTCGACCATATTAAAGGACGAAACGTGGTCGCCATAGCTCTTAATCTAAATCAGCCTGTTTCTGAAAGAGTCACATTAAACCGAATGTTAAGATAAGAGAACATACCAGATACCCGGCTGTTATAAGGTAATTAATCAATAAAATGGAAGCTCGACAAGACATTAAGGTTATTAATTCTCGAGATCTGTCAGAAGATAAACTGAAAACAATCACTCTACTCTGCATACGTCTTATGTAACGTACAATAATAATTTGAGGGGCGCAAGTGAGTGGGCCTCCTATAGACTGTAATTATTATTTTGGTACTCAAATTTGCGAAGCAATTGTTTTAATAGTTTCGTAGTGTTTTGTTACGATTCCTTTGTTTTGTATTCTTGTCAAAAGGCATTCAAAGGTGTTCCTTTAGTTTTGTCCCACCGACTATACCTAAGTATATAGTCGGTGTTTGGTCCAGATATAGTACTCTAAGCTGTTGTAAGCAATATAAGTAGCAGAAAGTGTAAGCCAAATGTTTGTTATTATTCGGAAATGTATGTACAAGTTGTCAGCTGATCGTTGAGAGCTTACTGTGCTGGCTCGACCTAGTGACATCCGGAGTCTAACGCGGTCGGAGATCGTTACTGACCCAACAGATTCCTTCCATAATACAGATACGAGCCACTCCGGACTGCCAGAGGATGGCGCCAGTGGAAGCGTCAGTTGGCGTGATGATCCGACGCATCTGGTTGTCGCTTTGCAGGCTGGGTTGGCATGACCGCCATGGCTCAGCTGGTAGAGCGTCGGACTAGAATGCCGGAGGTCACGGGTTCAAATCCCGCTGGCAGTCGCAGTCGGTTCTTTATACGGTATTTTCTGGTAGCATCCTGATCTGAGAGCCTGACGTGCAGCCAATATAGCGATTTAACGGTTCTGAAAAAAAAAATCGTTAAAATTAGAATAAATACGTATTTTTCCATTTTTTCCCGAATTCGGAAAAATAGGAAAAAAACGGAAAATATAATTTTTTTAAACTTATAGCCAGAAATCTAAAAATAAGTTAATATAATTGTAAGATAAATGTATATTCGTGAATATACATCGTTCTAATAAAAAATCAACAATTATGTATTATAATAATATATTTATTACTTTATTTGATAATATTTAGAAAAAGGAAAAACCCTGGCTTTCAAAATAACAGAAACTTTAGATACCTACATATATAATAAAAAATACATGAAGAAAATTGAAAGGACTGCCAGAGTAAAAAAACATACTCGGCGAAACCACCATTATTTCAAAATACAAAATATATATATAAAAAAGGAAAACCCTTAATTTGGTTAACAGAATAACAAACTTGAGAGCATGTAATATAATGAATAGAAATTAACATAAAAAAACTTGAAAAGCATGACACAACAAGTAGAAAAAGAGCATTGTTTGGCCAGAAAGCCAGAAGACTTAGAGGCACTTCATCGTCAAGATTTGAGTCTTCGGAGAAATAATCTGGTTCTGATTCTGTTTCCCTAGCATTGCCATCCTATAATTCATGAATATGCTTAATATCCATGCTCTAAAAACGGAAATGGTCTACAAGCATTGTAGAATTTTTTCATTTACGTTCAACAACAATGTTGTCAGGAACGTAACCTGCATTTTATATGTAAAATATGTTTAAAACAATTATTGTTGAATTGACTAATATTTAATACGTATATCTCCCTGAATATTAAAGTAATTTCTTTTATTCCTAAGGAAAATGCATTTTTCCGAGATCTACGGCTTTTTCCAACCCTTCCGGGAAAAAATCCGATTTTTTCCGCCACCCATTTTTTCCGGAAGTTTCGAAACACTAGGCCAGTAGCAAGAAAAATGGTAATACATGGTATTTCATATCCTCTTCAAACCCAGCGTCTAGTTAAATAGACATTACGGTTTTCGATTTCAAGTTTCTCATGTCTTTTTTAGAGTAAAACTGTGTTGTCCATTTAAATGGAACTATAATAATTAATACTGATGATATTAATTATAGCCGTTTTACTCTTAAAAAGACATATAAGAAACTTAACATAACCATACTGTCCATTTAAACGCTGGGTTTGAAGAAGGTATGAATGAATGAATAAGGACCAGAGGCTATCCAGCACGGAATGTGGCTGGTGCATAGGCCACACGATGGGCCCTTTTGCGCCTCTATCCGCGCTAGTTCCTAAGACCTGCCCTTTTGGCAAAGGCAAGTACATTCTTAGGTCCTATCCGTTTTATCTCTATTGGTTCCAAGGTTCTTGAGCATAGCATAGTCTGCCTGTGATGACCCAGGGTTTCACAGCGACAGCGACACAAGATGTGTTCCGAGGATTCTTCCTCTTCACCACACCACGTGCACGTTGGGTCGTTGACCACCCTCATCACAAACAAGTGACGCCTGAAGGTGTTGTGACCCGTTAATAGGCCTACTAGCAATCTCAAGTTACTCCTATCCAGAGAGAGACAAAATCGTCCTATTCTCTCTGCAGGCCCTGCTAATAGCTCCCGAGCCTGACGGAGATGACCACAGATGTTGTTCCATCTCAGAGAGTGTTGATTCTGGATCCACTCTCCAGTTGTTTTCCTAATCAAGTTTGCAGACAGTCCTAAGGCTGGTTCCGGGCCCACAAAACTGTTGCCGGATCCCATCCTAGCCAGATGATCCGCCATTTCGTTACCCTCTACCCCAGCGTGCCCAAGTACCCACATCAGTGATACTTTGTGTTTAGCTGAGATGTCGTCAAGAGCCCTCCTGCACTTCAGGACCAATCCCGACGTTATTTTCCAAGCACTCAGTGCTTTGATGGCTGCCTGACTGTCAGAGCAGATAGTAATCCGCCTCCTAGACCCGTCAATTTCCCGAATACGATTTACACAAGCAAGTATCGCATAGACCTCAGCCTGGAATACTTTGGTGTGCCTCCCAAGAGGGAATGAAAGTCTTGAATGGGGTCCGTAGACTCCCGAGCCCGAGCCCTCTCTAGCGAGTGAACCGTCTGTGTACCAGACCTGTCCTCCTCCTTCGATGAGCTGTCTTTCTCTAGACTCCCACTCTTCCCTTGACGGAAACACCACTGTGAATTTGCGAATGAAGCGATGCGTAGGAGAAACTATATCGCTCCTCGCCAACAAAATAGGACTATCCTCATGCAACTCTGCTAGAATCGTCGAATGTCCTTTGCCTGGATTCATAAAAGTCCAGCTACCCTGACTCCAGAGACGGAACCCAGTTTTTCTAGCTTCCCCTTGAATTACCAGATCCAAGGGAGGAAGATTGCAGAAGATTGAAGAAGATATTGCAGATCATATTAAAACGTTCTCAAAAACTTATTTTATAAAATTTGAAATTTGTTCGCCTATTGGCGATCTTCCACCTCATCTTTCTCTGTCACTTCTCCATGACTCCGATAAACCCCAATATTCAGCGTCCCAGTGAAACGCATCGGTTATTAGGAGTATGGGAGCGATGCAATCGGGGGTGGCCGTGGCCGGCGGGGCGGCTGTTGGCGAGGCAGGGCACGTCTCACCGGCGGCATCGGTATCATCGCGGCGCTATTCGGCCGCTGGCGGAAAGGGTTGCCGCCGCACCGCACATACCAAGCAGGCTATGGACGCGAACGGGCCCAAACAAAAGAGGCGCGCCTCCGTCCGTCGCGGCCGATCGCCAGCGTTTTGCGCTTCCTCATGGCCAACTCTACACTAGGCCGGAGCCTTAGATGTGGCAACTTGGCTTAGCTGTCAAATAGTGGGCCTATAGTTTCAGAATAATTATTACATTTTATATGTATTAGAGTTCATCTTGGTTAATAAATTAAGAAAAAATACTTTTTAGAACTACTACTACTAATGCCACTTACATCTGATGTCTGGTTCATTGTAGTCAAACACTTCAAAATAAAAATAAAGCAAACTGTTTCCTGCTGCCACTTCCACTTCCACTTAAACGAACACTCAATTTACTTTGTAAATTGTCACTTGAGCTAGCAAAATTCACTATTAGGTCACTGTGAAGCCATTCTTGCTGGTCTTGATTCCCTTTCACTCTCAAATCTTTTCGTAGGTATGCCCAGATGCATGCCCAGATGAGATCTATTAACTGTATTTTTCTGTGACATTTGGCAGGTCCAGAAAACATTGTAGGTACCACTTTTTAGAACTACTACTACTAATACCACTTACATCTGATGTCTGGTTCATCGTAGTCAAACACTACAAAATCAAAATAAACGCAACCTGTTTCCTGCTGCCACTTCCACTTCCACTTAAACGAACACTCAATTTACTTTGTAAATTGTCACTTGAGCTAGCAAAACTCACTATTAGGTCACTTTGAAGCCATTCTTGCTGGTCTTGATTCCCTTTCACTATCAAATCTTTTCGTAGGTATGCCCAGAGGCATGCCCAGATGAGTTCTATTAACTGTATTTTTCTGTGATATTTGGGAGGTCCAGAAAACATTGTAGGTACCACATTGTGCTTTAAAATAGGTCTTATCCTTTGAAATGTTTGTAAATTACTGTCTTTATCCTTATAAATATAACCAGCCCTTCCGAGGAATACCTTTCACCCACTTCTGTTTATGTCCTTTATTGGAAGCACAATATTGCTAGTGCAACCTGGTACTACACACTTTGCAGGCATCTTTTTGTCTTTTTTAGTTTCGTTTGTGCAGGTAAATAAGCAGAAACACATTAAAAATCACCTTCCACTCTTCAGTTTTTACTCTGGAAGGTTACACTAATGACTTAACAACAAATAAAAGCTCGGTCCCCGATTCAGTGTTGCCATATTTCAATGCTCCGGCCTAGTGAGTATAGTCCGTCATGGCTTCCTTGATGCTCGAACAGTACGTATGGCCGTATGACGTCACACAAGTCGCCGGACGTATCTGCGCAGGGATTAATAGAGAAATTCCGGCGCTACGAGCATTTTCTTGGAATACTGCGAAAACGGTCAAAAATACAAAAGTAATGTATAGGAATGAATTTATAGGAAATAGGAATTGTGATGCATGGAGTCAGGTGATTATCTATTTAACCAGAGTCGTTTGGACGTGAGAAGGTTAAAAGTTGGACCCAAGCGCACCCAAATGGTATAAAATTATCTTTTATTCACAAAATGATGTACACAGTAATGTTATAGCTGTAATGATTGCAGTAGCAGTAGTAGCAAAAGAGACACGTGATATTCTCGTAACAGAAAAAGTTCAAACGAAAACTGAGTGGAATTTTTGAAAGTACTATAGGGTTATCATACCATGTTTTCAAATATTTTCTTTGCATTTCAACCGTTAAAACTCACCCCCAATTTTTTTTCATATAGCACCCAATAGTGCTACTTTTATTTTATTTAAAATCTTCTAGTAGCTTCGATTTTATACACAAACCTATTTTTTGTGTATTCGTAAGCATTATATAGATAAAATAAGGATTTATCAGCGCGATGTACCACTAAAAATTATAATTCTCTGCTAGTCAGTGCTGACTTAGTATCTTATTGCAGTAAAAAACACTTCCATATTACAAAAAAATCGACTCAATGATCTTGAAGAAATCAATAGAGGTTGATTTCTTCCAAACTTTCTTGAAACACAGACTCTTTATCTGAACCTTTTTCTATTGGAATTTCAGTCTGAAATGCCTCTTTGGAATTGCAGCCCAGCATGAACTAACATCCTGTATACACATATCACAACTTCAAGGAAACCAATTTACAGTTTAAACCTTCGAACACTAAAGCTTTAATATTCGAAAGTAAAATCTTCTCAAAATCTTCAACGATCTATTTAAGACTACATCTCTGCCCCACCTCGTATGTGCAGTGTTTGTTTCGCTTCTTTTATGCCGATCGTGAAGTAGGACATGTGGAGAATTCTTATTGAATTCTATAAAATTCTAGGCAACTCATGACAATTCCTGGCAAATTCAAGACAATTCATGACAATTCATGCCAATTCCTATAATTTGTACACCATAATTCACGATGAAAACGTACGTGGAGGCCAGATCTGGACAATATGGTATTATGATAGATGGAGATGCAATTTGCTATAATTTTAATTAATTTGTGACAAGAAAGACTTTTTCAATTCATCTATCAAACGCACGTCACATCATTTGCAAATATAAGAATTCTACTATCCACTGCACTAGCTGTATCGATAATTAATATTTGAAACAACAACGGGCCTAAATGAGAGTCCTGCGGTACTCCCAAAGTTACAATGATATTGAGAGATGTACATTCACCATATTTAACTATCTGTGATAATCTGCCAGATTAGTAACTGTTTATCCAATTTAACGGCTGACCATGGATACCATAGCTGTTCAGCTTAGGCACAAGTAATGCATGGTTGCCTCTATCGAAAGCTTTAGAAAAGTCCTCATATATACGAAATCAACTTGTTGCCACGTTCGATTGAATTGCATAAATAATTACTAGTATGAAACGAGGTATGAAATTAGTATAGCTTGACCTACGAAAATCATGTTGCTGATTAGCAATTGTTTTTGAAATGGGCTTGGTTTCAAATCTGAACTGAAAATCTCATATCATTTTAGGCGTCTTGTTCTTTTAGGGCCGGTTTCTCAATGTCCAGTTAAAGTATCGGATAGGTATCTGCCAGATAGCGTTGCTATGGATACAACTGTCAGATAAGATTTACGTGACTTCGTAAGTTTAGCCTTGAATTGTTTAAACAATTTATCTGACAGTTGCTGTTATCTTGCAGATAAATATTTAACTGGACATTGAGAAACCGGTCCTTAGAGCAGAAATTGGAGATTGATATCAGTTTTTTTGGAAAGATTAAAATATATTGTATAAACAAACTCAAATTGGGATTTTTTTCAGACAGTTACTTTCTGTAATATCTGCGATTTCAATAGAATATCAATAAATCAATTTATTACATCAAGTTTTAAGGAAAGCAGCTTGCAACCCACTCTTCCCATTATCAACGCCCTACATAAGACTACTTCTCTGCTCCGCCTCGTATTCGCAGTGTTTGTTTCGCTTCTTTTGTGCCGATCCTGAATTAGGACATGTGGAGGATTCTTGCGGCAGCCGCGGAAATTGGATTGGTCCTGGCTCATTGAAGATAAGGGTATAAGAGTTATTCTCTTCTGGATTAGGTTTGCTCAGAGAAAACCGAGAGCTGCTTTATTTTAAAAATTGTGAAACGCAAGGAAAATATCATAAAGGCAACCGGTAACTCTATTATATTTGTGCGGTCAGTAATGAATTTTGTAGGTTTTTCCCTCACGGGGCGGCTGCACAACGCTTCTGTTTCTGTCTTCTTTTGCGCAGGGTGGGGAATTTTAAGGAGGAACGTGACTTGTGTAGATTTTCAGGAACATTATGAAGAGTTTCTGGCTAACATAATATAATTTTTGACTTGATTTTACGCCTCAGTTGAAGTCATGTTTATATACAGAAATCTGCAGGATTTAGGTCGTGTGGAATTATTTAAAATAGCCTTTTAACACTTATGCACTGTTAAAACTCAAAATACACCCAAAACTAACAACTGACCCGAAACGATCAACCAAAACAAAGTTGCTATTTTTATTAGTCCACTGTAATAGTGCTGTTATGTTTAGGGTTTTTTACCTGCTATCTCACCGCGGGTATACAAAGGGTATACGGGTTTATCAGCGTGTGCCAGTATTAGCAAGCTGCCGCTTTAGGATTGTGGTCACAAACAAAATGCTTGTTTACTTCTAACATATTCGAATTCGTTGCCCCTATCACATACAAGTGACGTCTAAAGGTGTTATGGCTAGATAGCTGTCAAAAAATAACCTTAGCTGACTTCTGTCCAAAGAGAGACAGAACCACCTATCAAAATAAGTGGTATACTCGGTGCTATAGCTTGACGAAGAAGATGTCCAGAGATTCCTCTCCATCTCATAAGATATCGATTTTGCAACCACACATCTGTTCGTATACAAAAGATAGCCAAATGTACAGATGCTAGAGAAAAATTAAATACAGATTCGGAATCAGCATGAAAAAACTAGTCCGGGAAAAATCCGGTTTTGTCAATATAGCTTCCGGTTTAAAAAACATTGAACTAAATTACGACAGGTAACTGACGACGTATTATGTACGGTGTATTGATATTCCTAAAGCACAGGCAGTGTGGCCGAGCGGTTAAGACGCTAGGCACCAGTCCGAAGGGACGTGAGTTCAAATCTCACCGCGGTCAACAATTTTTTTTTAGGATTATTTTGTCGATTACTAGTCCGGGAAAAATCCGGTTTGTCAATAAAATGAAAAAAAAATAATTTTTATACCGACAAATTCCACAGTGAGAGCGCCGTTTGAATTCACTCAAGTAAATTCTGTCCTACTTTTTTTTTCGTTATTAATAGGGTACTTGCAGTGGCCGTAATTTTGGATTAAGGGTAAGAAAAACGTATTCAAAGGCTATCTATAACAGAACATCCACCTTGATGCTGTTCAGATGAAGAAATTGGTAATTATAATTTAAGGGTTTTTCAAATTTTTCCACGTGACTGAAAACGGGTGCTGACGTCACAAGAGAGTACAATAATCGACATTATTAAACCCATCTCTAACTTTAAATGATAACCCCAAAAAGCACAAAACAACATGTTGTTCTGTGACACAGAAACACGAGGTAGGTTTTGTTTACGTCAATCTTGTGCCAGTCTTCCATTTTGATCATAGCCGGATTAAGCTTTTATGAGGCTCGGGGATTATAATTTTAAGGGGCCCTTTATAAATAAAATGCAACTACTATTATTTATGAAACTATATTCCCGATATAACAAAAGAAACTACTTTACACTTTTTTATAAGTACGTCATGAGTCCCGCTTATAGTATCAGCACTGCTCTCAATGTTTACGTTTGCTTAGTAATCAGAACTGTTTTCAGTGCAATCCTTTTCAAGCGGAGCGTTAGGTTTGCTTAAAAAACTCATTTTTTCACTGCTTTCAATTTATCCTCAGCAGCCTTAAAATATTTATTTAGAGTTATCTTGGTAAATTGTAGCGATGTAGCATATAGACATAACACTAACAAACTATATGGATAACTTACTTTTCTTTTTTGAGCGTCGCCTTGTATCGGTTCAACTTCGATTTATTCATTATGTTGGCACGTGCCACAGGTGCCGAAAGTATCCAATGGGTTAGTATAGGTATTTTCTATTTTCTTTTTATACAGGCGGAGTCAAGCTCAACGCCTCGGACTCTTGTGACCAAACCATAACACTTTTTAGAAAATTTGCGAATGTATGTAGGTCGAGTTGGGCTACATTTTAAAAATAATGACTTTTATACAGGGTTTCTAATAAAAGCGTGCCATATCAAAGTTATGATTTTTTAAATAGGACACCCTGTATATATTATTGAATATTTAGATTACCAGGTCAATTCTAATAGTGTGACTTTATGTATCACACCTGGGACTTGAAGTGAGCCGTTTAGGTGTAAGTAGATATCAGAAAAAAATTGAATATCGCAGCGATTATAAAACATAGACGGCTGTGAGTTTGCCGTGCGACTAAACTTGAAATTGGTCAACTTAGGTTTGACGTTCAAGTTTGAATCACATTTGTACTGTGAGAAATCGGTAGACTAATTAAGGAAACTTCAATCGGAATTAACTTGATTTTTTCAAATCGGAATGCCTAATTATTTTTATACAGTCGAATTTAAAATTTGGTATCAATCTCTGGTAGTTTTCATTTAATTTCAAATTTGCAACCAAACCGGTGTTTTTCAATTTTCCTACCTATAAGCCACTTAGCAAGCCATGAAATACGAACAAAAAACTATTTAGATGGAAGAAAACAACTAACTTAGCAGAAAGATACAGACGAACTAGAGTAAACGGTTAAAATTATAATCATAAATAACAGAGGTAACACCTATCAAATCAAATTATAAAACATAATTTGCCTCGCAAAAAATTAAAATCTGATTTGTCAGTAATCCTTTTTTTGCGATCTTGGTAATAGATGCTGAAAAACTAGAAGGGCTACAGTGGGACAGTCAGAGGTGTCGTTACTTTTGATTTTGACTGAAATGACTATTGTTTTATATCATTAAATGTGAAATTTTGTGCTGAAGATACTAGACTGCTAGGAACTATCGCTGAAAGTTTAATGGTTTTGGAAATTTTACATTGCAGCAGCTAGTAAGCTGTAAAAATTATTCATTTCTGACGTATTTCAGCTTCCCTTTGACCTAAGACCGGCGTTGTTTCTAGTTAGAGTTCATTGGTTGTAGGGAATTTTTATAACCTTGCCCCTTTACTTTAGTTTATCTGTATCTTTCTGCTTTCTGCTGGTTTGCTTATAGATAGGGAAATTGAAAAACACTGAAATCTCGAAATTAAGTTTTTTGTAGATCTACTGATTTTATTGTTCATCTAGTGACCTAATATTTGCTCTGTCACATTATATGAAAGTAGGGCCCCTGCGGGGCCTCTCTGAACCGCGGGGCCCGGGGCTCCAGCCCCTTTAGCCCCATGGTTAATCCAGGCATGATTTTGATTTGTGATGTGACAAGTCATCAAGTGTCGTAACCAAAATTATCGACCAAAAAGTGTTTATGGCACCTCAAATCCCATCACTATAATGTCTTGTGACGTAAGAGGTTGTTCACTAGTTCAAATTTATAGTTGGAATAAGTCTCACAAGCAACTTAAACAATCAAAAACTTCTATTTTATGATGTTTAATATACGTTATAATGAATGCTTTAAACCAATATTTTTTTTTTGTGCAAGGACCCTATTGTCCACTCTATACGCGTCTCCTTTACGTGTCACCCAAAAATAACATAAATTTTATATGTCGGCATATTTATCGTGCTCATAAAAACAAACAAGCAATCCAGGAGGCACTCGAGTCGACGTTTTAACCAGCTTTACGGGCTCCAAACGGTCAATGATGAAACGGAACAGTTGACACGAGTGGGATTAGTTCAGCAACAACAATTAAACTTGGACCATTAAGGGGTGCGCGTCGCTGCCGTTGCCCTTAATTAAAGGGATGTTGTTATAATTCAAAGGGACGATTCGCTATTTGCTTATCATAACAGGTTAGGCAACTTCCCGATGTGATTATTTCTACAGGGGCGCTTCCACCGTCCCTTGTACTCCTCTAACTGGATTTTACGTTGACGTCTAGTTGGATTACTAATTTTACTTTATATGTAAAATAGAGGGGGTTATTCTAGTAGGTAAGCTGTTGTACAGCGAGGTTTCTCAGCTTGTTGGGTTTGCTGGTGTTAATGTAGGATTAATTATAATTATTATTGGAGTATAACCGAATTTAGCGTCACGAGGACGTCATATTCCTATAATAGTTCTATAATGGTCTATACTATAGCGTGAGCAGTTTGTTTACTTTTGATGAAAACTAGCAACATTTTCTGTAAATCGAATATACAGGGTGAGTTTTTAGTACCGGCTCGGTCGATAACTCCACTACTGTAGAAGATAGCGAAAAAAGTTGTATATAAATGTTGTAGCCACGGATATGCTCCTTGCTCAGAAAATATTTTGATTTATACAGGGTGATCCGTAACTACGTGGTGATGCAAACATGCATTTTTTTAAATGAGACACCCTATATATTATTCCATATTTAAATTCTACTAATGATTTCCATTCTTCCGATATAGGGTATTGTTACATTATACAGGGTATTTCAAAAGTTATGACCATTTTTGTATTCAACTCGCTGTCAAATGAACGTACTGTATATCAAAAAGTGGTAAATCAAAAATCATTTTTTTTACACGGATGGATAAAAAATATTACCTAGTCTTAAAATCGGCGATAAAAAGAGCCTGCGATACAGGGTGATGTAGAATGCAAAAATCCAGATTTTCTCTTTTTTTTTTAAACGTAACCCCCAATATTTTATTATCCCAAAGAATTGCTCTTAATATGCTCTTTCATCTTTATATAGCACTTGTTGTATCTATATTCATCATTTTCCGAGATATTTCGATTTTTCGGTAAATTTAAAATATAGCTTCTATTTGTGCACTGAAATTTATTTATTTTGACAAAGTACTACCGAATTTGTTTTTTAGTTTACGAACAACTAAATTATAAGGTCATGATACTATTTGATGAAGTCAAAACCCTAAATTAACGAGATAATAAAGTCAAGTATGCTGAAGAAACAATTTTGTAGGCGTGATGCATAATTATCAAGCAGATTTATCAGGTAGGCTTTGAAAAATTGACAGTTCTCATAACCTGCTCAATAATTCTGTACTGTGTGAAGAACCAGCTTTAAAAATTAATTTTTCCATTGGGGGTATTTAGGAGAATGTTTGAGAAATTGCCTACTTGCCTCTAGAATATATCAACTATGAACAGCAATATACAGAACGGAGGCACTCTAAAACTAATGCGTTTGAAAGATTGGAGAATCGTTTTATTTGGACTGTGTCGTTTAATATTTCATAGCCTACCTGATAGATATGCTTGATAATTACGCGTGACGCCTATAAAATTGTTTCCTCAGCACACTTGACCTATAATATCTCGTTAATTCCGTGTTTTGACTTGATCAAGTACTATTATGGCCTTATATTTTAGTTGTTTGTTGAGCAAAAATAAAATTTGTTATTATTTTCTCAAAATAAATAAATTTTAGTAACCAAATAGAAGGTATATTTAAAATTTGTAGAAAAATCGAAATATCTCAGAAACTAATGAATGCAGCCATAACAAATGCTATACAAAGATGAAAGAGCATAATAAAAACAATCCTTTGGTATAATAAAATATTGGGGGTTACATTTAAAAAAATAGAGAAAATCTAGATTTTGCATTCTGCATCACCCTGTATATGAATATGCGTCGCGGGCTTTTTTTATAGCCGATTTCAAGATGATATTTTTCATCCATCCATGTAAAAAAAATGATTTTTGATTTATCACTTTTTGATATACAGTACGTTCATTTGACAGCGATTTGGATACAAAAATGGTCATAACTTTTGAAATACCCTGTATAATGTAACAATACCCTATATTGGAAGAACGGAAATCATTGGTAGAATTTAAATGTGGAATAATATATAGAGTGTCTCATTTAAAAAAATGCATGTTTGCATCACCACGTAGTTACGGATCACCCTGTATAAATCAAAATATTTTCTGAGCAAGGAGCATATCCGTTGCTACAACTTTTATATATAACTTTTTTCGCTATCTTCTACAGTAGTGGAGTTATCGACCGAGCCGGTACTAAAAACTCACCCTGTATGTAGAACAATTTTGTCTAATAGGACCAATACTTTCCAAATTATCTGTATCTGTATTGGTCAACTGGAATAGCGGTATAACTATTGGCGGAAGCAAAATATCCAACTTAAGATTAGCTGATGACAACTCTTACTGTCGCTTCTTAGGAACAAATAGTAGCTCTATTAAACATCTTAGAACAACACAGTGCAGCATATGGTCTTGGTATTCACTACAACAAGACCAAGGTTAAGATACTGGATAGAGAGCACGATAATAATCGAATAAGGTTAGTAGGCCATTGTGAAGTAGCTCTGGATCCCCCAAAACCAAATCCTGGATCCGTGCCTACTATGGGGGACTTAAAAATTTTATTTCGGAAAATGTACCTAATATTATTTGTTTATATAGTACTCATACACATGTTATCAACAAAACTACCTGCTTCATTCCTAACTCCCTCTTGAAAGGTTTAAATGTGGGGTAAAATTCATTCTAACTTCATCGAAGAATCTACTATACTGAAACACCATTTTCCTACCGTTTAGTCACTGTTCCTTCCAAGATTTATATTAGAAACAGTGAAGTGAATTATATAGCAAGAAGCCCTCCTGTTTCTTTGGAGATTACCGGATTTGCGCAAACGACTTTTGGGGCCTACGTACGCACAGATAAAAAATGACATGTCATGCTCAAACACAAAGGCCATTACGTGAAGTAACATGTGGTGTTTTCCCCCTCACGCTGCTTGAAACGACATTGAAAAAGTTTCCTCTGCAGCAATAAGCTTGCCTGAAGTGACTTTCAATGTACACAGGATGAAAGTTATCTATACTGAGTGTTTTGGAATGGCTCATGAAAAAATTCAGGGAGTGTTTCGATGATGAAAATGAATGGTAGTTTTACGAGAGTGCGTCAAAATTAAATATATGAATAAATGGTCGAAATAATGGTAATAATAATAATATAGTTTATTTATGAATTTCAAAAAAAATATAATGTTCAACCGTACTTAATATAATAAACAAAGATACACAGAAGCTACTTAAGTATGTTGCTTGTTTGTGCAAGTCGTTGCAAACGGGATGATTGTCTTTATTAATTAAAAATAGTCTGATCCGGTTTTAGTTACTGTTCGGGATAAAGTCACTATTGGGCACACATACACACTTAAAAATATATTTTTAAACAGTTTCTGCGCAATTATTATAGATCAAATATCATTTCTATACAAATTTCTAATATGTTGTCTCTCTTTGGTGTACATCCATCTTTTCAATTGTACGACAAAGTTTTTTTCATAAACACTTGTTCTTAGTTATCCTGGCAGATAGTTAACAAATTTTGCAGCTAAATATTTAAAATATTTGTGCCCAATTTCCTTTTTCATAAAACGGAAGCAGAATTCAGTTGTTGCCGAGTGTTTTGTTGATGAGTGGTTTTTTGGTCGTTTTTGGACACAAACGAAATAGTCTTAGCTAAGTGGTATATTGGACAAGGTTTGCCTAAAGTCACTGGATTACACATCATCATCATCATAGTCACAATGTCTTAACAGACATGTTGTGAACTCGTAAAATGCATTAAGTCGGAGCTAGAGTATTGCCGACACGAATATTATCAATAGTTTTGAGAACTGTAGCTCGCCATCGTTCGCGATTTACTGACAGTTCAGTGGCGCTCTTGATACTCATATTCAGCAACTGTTTCGTCGTATCCACCCAGCGTGTAGGATCACCGGACACATTGTATAACTACTTAATGACATCCATTTTTTTGAGTTGTTTATTTTGAGGGCTTTAAGTCCGTTTAAAGGACTTCAAGCACTTTTTAAAACATGTATCTGCCTACCAAAAGTACTTGTCTGTTCACTGTAAATCAGGTTGTTAACCACATTCGAAGTCCTGTAAGAAACTGCACGGTGTAGGAGTTAACTCAAACCATTCGCTGCCTTGGCTATTCATTTCCCCCACCACTGTTTCCAATTGGATTCTGCTGCATCCCAACCCGAGATTTATCTCTTTTGGTTACAAAGTCAGGGGAGACCAAAGACTGAAACTTTCCCTTTCGTACTCAACTCTCCAGAGGCCAGGCTAGCCACTGCACGTCTGAATATATTGGACACAGGATGTATTGCCTCTTCCTAGAAGAGTTATGAGTTGTGTCAAATATTGTGATAGCTGCAAAGAGTGCGGTGGATGATAAAACCGAAACAAATGGAGGGGGGGATTAATGTAATTCATTTTATTAACAAACTTTATGGTGGTAAAGTTGCTGAGGTGGGAGCTTGATGCTTGATGGAAGGGGAGTGGGAGCGGAGTTTCTGTGTATTTCAGCCCATTATTTAACTGTGAAATAAATATACTTAAAAAACAAAAAAATACGGTTTCAAAGAACATCAGAACAAAAACTTATAAATAGCGCCCGTGTTTTTTTCACAATTATAGTAGCATTTTTCGTTCATTATTGTTTTAGCTTATTTTAAAGATCGTTTTTAACTTCTTACTCCGATGTTCTATAAAACCGTGTTTCTGAAATTTTATAACATTTTTTTTTAGCTAACTTTATCATTAAAGCGTGTTTTTTGAATTTTTTAAACTGTATTTATTAATACTCTGGTAACCTGTCTGGTCAAACTGCAACCAGAAAAGGAGTTCGTCAGGGATGTGTATTATCTCAGATGCTATTTAACATTTAATCTCAATTTGTGATGAGACAGTTATTGGACAACTGAAATGGCAGTATAACTATTGTCAGGAGCAAAATATCTAACTTAAGATTTGCTGACGATGCAACCCTTATTGCTGCTTCTCAGGAAGAACCAGTAGGCCTATTAAACATCTTAGAACAACACAGTGCAGCGTATAGTCTTGGTATTAATTACAACAAAACCAAGGTTATGATCGTAGATAGAGAGCACGATAATCATCGAGCAATAAAGTCAGTACGCCGTTGTGAAGTAGTTAAAAATTTTTCTCGGTTCTTTGATCTATAATTCGGGTAGCTGTGAAAATGAGATTCGACGGCGCATTTAACAGGCACATGTGGCCATGACAAAACTTACTAAAATATGGCGTGACCATAACATCACTAAAGCTACCAAAATGTCGCTGGTTCAGTCTCTTGTGTTCGCCATATTTTTGTATGCCTCGGAACTTGGCCTGCTAAAAAGGCAGATCGAGCTCGCATAGATGCTTTTGACATGTGGACATGGAGGAGAATGCTGAGAGTTCCTTATACCGCCCATCGAACTAACGTTTCCACACTGGATGAGCTCGGTAATCCAGAGACTATCCTCCACTGTGTCGACGAGAATGCTTACATTCATCGGACATATACACAGAAGCGATAATATGGAGAAACTTCTAGTTCAGGGTCATTCTCCGAGTGGGCCGTTCTCCTAGTCGGAGAGAGTTAGGGGGATGAAATATAGTATTTTTTATCGGCAATACCCCGCCATAAGTTGTTTCTCTCCCTCCATAATAAAATGGCAGCCATTGTGTGTTTTGTTTAATTGATGCGCGAGTGTTGTACTAATTTAGACATAGCTACCTATGTAGAGGTTCTACAAACACAAAGTAAGTCTCATTCGATAGTGAAACATGTAGACCATGAAATAATGGTAAACATTTCCCAAATTTCATTTTATATCAGGACAAAAAAATTGTTGAAAGAAAATAATATGTAATTTTTTGCGTTTTTTCTTACAATTTTAGTTTTTCCAAAATATCTAAGCTGTTAGCCTACATTTTTTTTATTTCTAAGCGATAGTACATGGTGGTTCCGAAAAACACTTGGTGTACATCTTAGCTCTAAGTAAAGCAGTTTAGAAGCTATGATGGTTTGAATATGACCCTTTAGTGTCTAATCCGGCAGTAGAGAAGGCAATTAAACAAAATAGTTACTGTTCACGACATTTATTTTGGGAAAAAAAGAAACAAATGTTATAACGATTGTTAGAAATGTCCTCCTTGGTGTTACCTACATGCTGTTGTACTGACCCATGTTGGGTAGAGCCCAGTAGCGTGTCAAGGTCTTCGGGAGCCCTCCCGCAATTTTTTTCACCGGCCCCCCTTCTATATAAAAAAATAATATTTCAAATCGGTTTGTAGATAGAAAAAATTTGGTGTGACCTCAACTTAGAAACTAGAAACAACTGAAATGCGGTGCAAATCTCAGGAACACTACTAATCAACAATTGATTTTTCTCGAAAATAAAAACAGAAAATTCCCTAATAGTGTTAAGATTTTTCAGGCTTACATATAGAAGATTTTTTATTTGAATTAGTTCTGGCGCAAGATTTTGTGTGAGATCGTCTGGATATTTTTCAGCTAGTTCTTTACTTTATCAATAATTCCCACTTCTTGAACTTCAATAAGTGTTTTGGGGTTTCAAATATCGAATTTTGAATAGACATCTGTGCATGCCTCACATATATTTTTTAGTTGTACTAAAATAGTTCTAAGCATGTGTTGAATACTAAAATTCTTAAATGATTTTTAGGGTCTTCAATTGGTTCATCAACCGCCATTTCATCAAAAAACTTTTTAGTAGTACGGATTCTTTTGTCTGTAAATTGTGGCTCAATATCCCATCCTTTTGCTACTGAAATTTCAAACACATTTTCAAAATTATTTCTAAAATTCCCTAATTGATCTGAAACATATGCAATTAACTTTTTTGCAAACATTTTGAAAGTAAATTGACGTTTTCAAATATTTTTCCTTGAAATGTTAATGAAAATATAAATTCAAATTTTATTTTGTAAAACCTTTGCCACATCACTATCAGATTTTTTCTTTTCTATTATAGCTGGATTCGATAAACATTTAACGAGTTACTTTTAATGAAATTATAGATTCGACCTTGGATGATCATCTGGTGGGACATAGTTTTTTTAAGGTGGATCCCACAGCATCACTGTTTCTTATTGCAGTGTTTAAGGCTTGGCAACGAGGCAGACTTTCGCGAAAAAAACACAAAGTGTCTGAATGGTGTCAAAGGGGGCCCCCGGATGCTCGGGGTCCCCCGCACCGCAGGCCCTGCGTGCCCTTTCGGCACGCCACTGGTAGAGCAACTAACAAAGAACATTGAAATGGAGTTTAGAGTACTTTTTTCAATTACATGTTTACAACTGCCTTTCTAACGCAAAAACCTCGGATGCCCAATCAGAGCCGATATTCAAAATTTATCCGACATGTCCTTTACAAAGCTAACCAGTCACGTCATATAAACGCCAACGCAACATATTTTCCGGTTTATTCAAACAGTTGTTTATCCTTCCGCTAAGCCTTCTGCACCCCACTTCCTTTTGCCATTCACTCCAGGCGTCATTAGAGCGTCTTTAAGCCGCGATCCCATAATGTGCTCTTGTTCGAGCTCTAATCACCAACCACCCCTGCTTAACCTGTCACTTGCAATGACAGGACGGCGAGATAATTACCCCCAAATCTTTCCAATTAGTCATATTAACGAGATTTCTTGGTATACAGGAGACTCCCTTCGTTCTCTCAGTAAAGCCCCCCCGGTGACAATAACCCTTTTATTAGGCCGTCATACTACTCTGCAGCCCTATACTGCAAAGTCTGACCCTTAAAGCGTATATAGATAGATAGCTATATACTTTATTGTCTACAATTACGCACCTAATCACAAGAAATGCTTAAGTAGTTTCAGAAATACTTATTTTTTATAATACATTGCTTGGACGGACTACTCTAGACTCCACCTATCAGGCAGGAAATGAGCAAAGGTTTATAGTAGTAGTAGTATAGTAGTATAACTTATTGATGCTATATACATAAATAAATGTTTGCACAAGTCAAAAAAATAAGTAAACAAAAACAGTAAAAAACAAGTAAAGTAAAAAACATGTACAATAACACAGAACACGAACAATCTGAGTACAGGAAAAACCTAATTAAAGGTAAATAGAGCAACAAATCTAGTTATAAAGATCATTCCGACATATCGGTGAATTCGTTTTTTAGATACTCATCAAAAGTACAAAATGCCTTTTTTATCAAGTACGACTTTATTGTTCTCTTAAAACTTGATGCTTCTAACTTCTTTATGCACTCTGGATGGACATTATAAAAAACGATACCATAATAATTTGAGCCATTTCTGGTTTTCTGTAGGCGATTATATGGAGTCACTAGCGCATTCTTGTTACGTGTATCGTATGTAAATTATTGTGCGTAGTGTACTGGTCTAAGTTTTGTTTCATAAACAATAAACACTCCAGTATGTATATACATGGAATCGTTAAAATTCTCAGATTAATAAAAGAATGTTTACAAAATAAGTTTAAAATTTTGCTATGATGACGACTACGTAAATTGAGATGTCTAAAAAAATTTCTCTAAGAATGAGAGATAACTTACACAAGAATTCAAATCCCGCGTTAATAAAATTCCCCTAACATAACCCCTTCACAGCAGTCGCGGTACCTCTGGTATTTAGGCCCTGCCTATAAAAAAATGTATTAGCAGCAGAATTTGTACGTTTCCCAAATTTGATAGGTTGAATCTATTCATTAGTCTATCATTACGTACACTCCTTTCCGGATAGACATCACCTTCTTTGCACCACAAGTACTTCACAAAGCGGCGCTGGATTCTCTCAGTATTATGGACATGAACATCATGAGCAGGGTACCAAATAATAGAGTAATATTCATGGAAAAGTATAGCAACATTTCTCAGTTTTTTTATCATTAAACTGTCTAATATTTCTGATAACGAAGCCAAGGTGCTTCTGCTGCAAACATATTTATGTGATCTACAAATGCCAGCTTAGAGTTGAATGAAACTTCCAAATCTCTGTGTTTACTCATTGAAGCTTATTTTTTTTACTTCTGTGTCATCGGCATGGACTGCCCTGGTATTAGCCTCGCGTTCTGCGTAGGCTTTGTTACTGTTTCCCGGCGCCACTCTAGGAACAGTACTGGCTATTAGAAGCCAACAGCGAAGGCTCAGGTAAGGATTCTCGCTGAGCCTCTTTAACAGTTATTTATTTTTGTTTGAAAAAAGAAACATATAATTTTCCGCCTCTAACGAGAATCGAACCCGGGACCTTCTGGTCATGAGCCCTCGACTCTAACCACTGAGCCAACCCACCCCGTTGAAGCTTATTGCCCCCAATTTCAAAATCAATACATATTCGTTCGATTTTACGAGTGAACGTCATCGAGCAACACTTATCTCAACATTCAAAAACATATTATTATCCCTGTTATTATCCTTATACCACTGATGCACGAGTATAATGTCTAAATCTACTTGCAACTTCATACTATCATCTAAAGTGTTAATACTTTTAAATAACTTAGGGTCATCAATATAGAGCAAATACTCACATTGGAGATTATTTACTATGTCATTAATGAAAAACAAGAAAAGGGCCAAGATCTGAACCTTGGGGTACATCTGATATAGCCAGTAGCTTCAAACGTATTACCCTAGGTATAACCTCGATATTCTACACATAAACATCAACCATCAAGGTACGACCTGAAAAAAATCAAGAAAGATTTAAATCACACTTGTCCAATTTTTTTGTAGATTGTCGTGGTCCAATAGGTCAAAACCTTTCGAAAAATCGGTGAAGACTGCATCAAACTTTGGTTTAATTTTTTGAGAGGTATACCTTTTTCTTCCAAGTTTAGGTTGCGCTTATTCATAAAATATTATTTTCTTAGGTTAGGTGGAAGAGTAGTTCTGAGCTAAACATCGCCCCTTGGCGTTTATTATTATTACTACTCTGTTTTTCTAAATTTTTCTCGAATGTTTGCGGTAGTAACAAGTATTGAAGGCCTGGTGCTGTATCATTATCATTACTAAATGTAAAAAATTACACGACTGCGTTAAACATTGCATGTAAAACCATCAAATGAGTGTTCTATAACACAGTAAAATAACACAATTATACATACCCCAATTTGAAGCTATCAAAAAACATATAATTCAATCCTGCTACTTTCGAAATAACCGTTCAATTGGAGACAATCGCCATCTGTCATTTCACCACAGCCTTCTGGGATACCCAATAAAATTTCACACTCCATCGGATTTATTCGAATATAAATGGTGTTGATAATATTCTTCCTCTTTAGAAGTAGCATCTGTTGTCTCTAATAATTATTTATTCTGATGATGCTCATAAATTTTTTGCCGCTTCTAAAATTAACATGAGAGTCTCTGTTGGTACATGTGTTGACAAGAATTAACTGGGATATTATTTGTGTGCAATATGATTCCCGAACAGCTGTCAGATTAAGTAAGGCGGTTAGAGAGGAATATATTGCATAGCCGTTTCTCTGTGCCGATTTGTAATTCTGTTAGAAGGAAGACTCAGGCTGTGCTGTTTATCTATAAAGCAGCCCACAGACGCTGCGGAAATCCTCAGAGGAAAAACTGCACAGTCCTGGCCTCAAGGATTATCGGAGCGTATGTGGAGGTTCGCCGGACTGTACAGGCCGCCGGATGTGGAACTGAAAAACCATTCGATCGTCTGCGCAGGCCGTCTTTTGATGCCATCTCAGAGTAACAAGTGAACATAGAGGTACAAAAACAAACCGCTTCAGCATGGCGTGCTCAAAGCCATCATCTTTGACACTTCAGGCTCCAAACAGCTGTGACCTCGCAGTGACAGTTCAAATTGTAAACAATGCTGTGTAACGCCAACTAACCTGAAAATTCTTTCAATGCAACCCATGTTACAAACACTGCACTTTTTGAGTTTCATCTCGAAAAACTGGACTACTGGTGGGAGAAAACAAACTACATTCGTTATACTTCGCCGATGATCGAGTAGTAATAGCGAAAGATGAACAAGACTTAAATTACATGGTGAGAAAATTACAGGAGGAATATGAACGAGCAGGATTAAAAATTAATTTCGACAAATGTGAATACCTTCTAGTAGGAAATAACACACGCAATACATTAGAGTTAGAAAAGGAACAAATAAAGGGAGTAGAGAAATATGATAGGGGAGTAGATAGGTGTGATATCTAATAAACAAGTAATGACGAAACTCAAGAAAGGATACGTTAAGGAAGACAGGCCATTGGAGCACTAAACTCAATATTGCGGGAAAGGAACATTAGAAAATATACAAAAAAGAGAATATACAATACAATAGTAAAAAGTGTAATTACATATGGGTCGGAAAGTTGAGATGTAACCAAGGACAACACAAGAAAATTACGGGCGACTGAAATGGATTTTATGCGGAGAAGTTGTAGACGGTCAAGACTCGAAAGAGTCAGAAATGAAGTTATCAGAAGGGACATGGACCTTGATAGAGATATCATAGACGAAGTTGAGAAGAAGCAACTGAAATGGTTCGGACATAAAAAAGAATGAGGAGGAAAGATGGCCAAGAAAAGTACTGGAATGGACACCACCGGAACGAAGAAAAAGAGGAAGACCTAGAAGAAGCTGGAGGGATGATATCAACGAAGCAATGGCAGCTAGAGATTTACAAGAATATATGTCTTATGACAGAAAAGTTTGGAGGCTGGGTACGGAGAAGCGGCGACCGCCGTAAAAATCCGTGTATATATATATCTCGAAAAACTGTTACACTATACTCGAATATAGCACAGAATGTCCGTAAAGCTTCACTACAGTTACCAACAAATAGCAAATTCGATTTTACTGACCAAGCATAAAAAACGCGCAAACAAAACAAACGTTTGACAGTCGAGCTTCTACCGTAAATAACGCGCATGAAAATTATTTCGGCGTTGCCAGCTCCTCAAAATGTATGTAAGACTTCAGAATTTGCGTTTATGATGAAGAAATATGCAGTAACGCTGTAGAGGTCAACATATCCTCTGATTTTGCTGTAATCATTCCTGAACCATCAAAATACCGTCTTTTTTAACGTAGAATGGAATATTTCTGAATACTATACAATTAAGACGATAGTAAACAATTATGATTGCCGTATATGGTGGTCGATATGACAACGTAAGAAAAGATGTCGGCCTATTAGAATTAGTTGTTTACTACCTCTATATTCAGTTGTTACTCTGAGGATGCCATGCTTGCTAGAACTGAACAGAGCTGAAATGTTTCCTGAGCGTCTCTGAAGGAGGGTGTATTCAGGCCAATGTGCAAATGCCTTCAGGCCAGGACTGTGCAGTTTTTCCTCTGAGGATTTCCGGAGCGTCTGTGGGCCGCTTAATATTGTCACGACGGCCTCTTTTTCTTCACCAAAGAATCAAACTGGACGTAACTTTCACTGTTTTACTTCACAACTCAATACAATATCTCTTAACCTTATCTCAACTAGAACTTAACTCAACTGAACTACTGCCACGCTACTCGTGGTGCGGCGCCTTATATACTTCATCGAACCATCTAGAAGATTCGAGACACTCAGTCTGTGTCTATCAGGAAAAACGGGTGGTACAGCTGTTAAACAACGCTCACCTGCACCAAGTTCTTGCAGCTCCTCTCTGACGATTTCCTTGACACAATCTTTCACTTGCTGTAGTTGTTCACGCTCACCTCCACTAAGTCCTCGCATTTCATCTCTCACGATTTCTTTGACACGATCTTCCACCTGCTGTAGCTGTTCTTCGACGCGTGTCTCTATTGCATTAATACGCTGGTCTTGATTTTCTAATGTCTGACTTACGGCTTGGTTCTGCTCCTGCAGTCTAGCCATCACCAGTTCCTGACCACTTTTCAAGTCATTCTTCAAACCTGCGACTGCCTCGTCCTGGTGGTTCTTTAGCTTTTCTTCCAGGTTCACGACGGTTGCTTGTATAACGGCTGTTTGTACTACGCTGTTTCTCATGTCTGCCGTCATTTCTTGTATCATAGCCATCAATGCACTCATTTCGGACGCCACAGCTTTGGTTATTGGCATGGACTAATGCTGTACTCACTTCTTGTTTCCCTTTCCTGGTTTAATTCGATGGATGATCCGACACTTCTGACACCAATTGTCACGACGGCCTCTTTTTCTTCACTAAAGAATCAAACTGGACGTAACTTTCACTGTTTTACTTCACAACTCAATACAAATATCTCATAACATTATCTCAACTAGAACTCGACTCAACTGAACTACTGCCACTCTACTCGAGAATGCCGATCTGACAGTCCAGAAAATTTCCAGATGATTCGATGACGTTTACATATCAAACAAAACTAGCCTAACATTTTGAAAGAAACATCAACAACAATACAAATAAGCAATGCTATATATACAGGATGTTACAATATTGTCAATAATTTAAAGTATTCCGACTGTCATCTTGTAATCTGTATCATGTTTAATGTTCCTAAAATAAATTTATGAATATTGTCGCTTGATCTCTTCTATGTAGATAATAAGAGATTGTCACCCCTAGAACATGGTTTCTATATGGCTTGATTAAGTAGTATTCTGGTTACGTCAATGGTTAGTATCGACCAAATTGCTTTTAGATAACCATCTCGGTATTCATGCGGCACAAAACAACATTAATACTCGTTTGTTGGCGATTAAGAACTTTGTACCTAATCTCGTTACCTCCAAATATTATCGCATAAACGCTTTACCCTGAACCTCCGAAATCTCCTTCGAATGACCACTTCGGGTTGGAAACAACCTATTACCAAAACTAAATAGACTAGATTTCGCAAGTAGAGATGGGAGTAACAAAAATCAGATACGTTAAACATCGATGTTGAGATACACGAAACAGTCGACTAAATGGTTAACAGTAACTTCATCGTGGAAAAGGCTAGTTTACACTGGTCAAGTAAGCGGTAAAGTTATTCGGCCCAACGCATTGGGCCCAGTAACTGAACTCTCCCGTTTTGATTATTACTTTGTTTACACGCGATTGTAAGTAGATCGGATGCTTTTAATTTTCTGCTTAACTTCTGCAGAACCAAATCCTTCTCGATCCATCGCTCTCATTATATCATTCTCTGCCCACTTCATTCTCAAATTATTTATTTCGCTAGATATTCCATTCAACACGATACAAACATTGCAAGAAAACGGAATGTTCACTCTACTTGCTTACTCTACTGCTGCGGCTCGAGTTTAGACAGGTCAAGTTTCAAGCGAATTAACAGTCGAGTAGTAGTGGGGGAGGATGAGTGATCCAGTTACTATGCTGTCCACTCTACTACTTGACTTGCCTGATATTTGCCCGTGTACTCGACCAATTACTTGACCAACTGTTTACACTGGTCAAGTTGGACATGCTTTTCTTATCTCGCGCTTCTACTTTACCGTTTACTCGACCAGTGTAAACTAGGCTTAAGGATGACCTCGCAGAGCCTCTCTAGTGTTCCTCGTTCGGACGGCCTTCGGTGTTAACACCTAGGAGAGCTCACTCGAACAGCTTCCACGATAGAATCTCTAGAACAGGGAGAGGTCTGCCACCCTTCATTGATGTTCCAGGCTGTGTAGGTCCTTTGTGGAGCAATACTCCAACGATGGTCAGATCTATGCCTTGTAAGAGCAGCAGCAGTTGCTCTGGTGTATACAACTTCCTACAGCAGAACAAAGCTCCAAGCTTCTGGGACGCCGCTTTAGCAATACTGACGACGTGGTCGTGCCTGGACATGTTATTGTTGATGTTGATCCCCAAAAGCATAACATTCCCTTATCATCATACTAAGCAGGAGTGAATAGGGTTTGATGTTTGTTAGGGCAGTTGGTAGATAAAAAGTGTCATTTACTCTAGAGGACATTCTCGGAATATTCATGGAAGCCTTGGTCAGGAGATGAATGTCGTTTATACCCCCAAAATTCTGTCAAATAGTGTAATTCAAAATTATGTTTTGTCAAACTTGTATATTGTGGGCCTTTACGGAGACTGTCATCGGGTTAACCCGATCACAAGGATCACTATTCCTGACAGGAAAGTGATCTAGAATCATCCAGATCACTGTTTCCATAAAGGCCTTTTAACAAAGGTCATAGAGGTGGCCATAAAATCTTCTTCTTCTTCAGGTGCCATGTCCTGAGTGGTACGAATTAAGGATGATGTGTTTATACCAGTTCAACCGCGTATGTTTTTTAACCACGAATGTTGTCTGCGACCAGGACCACGTTTTCCTTTGATTTTTCCTTCTATTATTAGTTTTAGTATATTATGCTTGTTGTGACGACATCGTTTTATTGTGGTAACTCTCTTTCCCTTCTCATACGTCTAAGCACTTCATCCTTAGATATGTGTTGAGTCCATGATTTTAATGTTCTACGGAAGGTCCACATTTTGGAAGCCTCGATTCTGTTCATGGTATCCACTTTTAATGTCCATGTTTCTGCTCCATACAAGAGAACTGAGTGCACATGTGCCTTTATAAAACGGTAGAGACAAAGTTCTAGGGGTAGCAGCTCCCCAGACATGAGAGCAATACTCCAGGCCAGGTCTCATCTGGGCTTTATATATAGCGTATGGAGGTTACATGGTGAGAAGTACTTTCTAGCTGTAAATACGTACCCAAGCTTTTTACCAGCAGCTGTTGCAATTGAAGCAACGTGTTCATGCCGGATCAGATTTTCTGAAATGTTGACACCTAACAGCTTGAATGAGTGACTCCTTGGCAGAGCCCGATTGTTCATTAGAACCTGGTATTGGCTTGGGCACTTTTTGTCTGATATCGTACAATACTGGGCTTGGAGGCATTAAATTTTACCATATTCTTGAGCCCTCAAGCGGTAATGGTATCGAGATATAGCGTATGGAGGTTACATGGTGAGAAGTACTTTCTAGCTCTAAATACGTACCCAAGCTTTTTACCAGCAGCTGTTGCAATTGACGCAATGTGCGTCATTAGAACCTGGTATTGGCTTGGGCACTTCTTGTTTGATATCGTACAATACTGGGTCTTGGAAGCATTAAATTTTACCATATTGTTGAGCACCCAAGCGGTAGTGGTATCGAGATCCTTTGTAAGTTAAGCTGCCACTGTCAGTCTTCTGCGTTCCACCTCGATCACAGATCATTTTAGGTTTAGGTTCAAGGTTGCGGGTACATAGTAGGTTCTCTATCTTTAGGAACGTGGCTCTGGCTTGTTCTTACTTGAATGACAGGGTCTACATTTGTCGTTATGCAGTTGCCAAGATATTTAAATTTCTCATCTTTATTGCGGTGTCTAGATGTTTATGTTCAGTTGTGGGCTTGGAGATCTTGTTATGGCCATCACTTTAGTTTTTGTCACATTAACTTTCATTCCTAGCTGGTCTCCTACCTCTACCGCTTTGTTGATTAGGCGTCAGAAATGTGCTTCTAGCTTGTTCTATACGTGATCTTACTTTAATCATCGATACTAAACGTGAACCATATCGATATTTGCGCCCATCTCTAATCAGGATCCGCGTTATCAAATGGCAGAGTTTCCATAAATAATAATGCGGTTATCGCCTGATCTCGTAATCTGTTTATAGTGCAAATAAGTGGGAAGGGTTCAGAGTGGAAATCGGGACTGCGGGATCGGGATTACCCTCGGGATCCTGCTGGGTTGTTTTGACTGATGACGATAGAGGTGGAAGTGGCGTTAGGTTACTTCAAGTTATATTGGTAGCGGGTGTATCAAAACTGAATGGGGCTTCATTTGAATATTATTTGCTAATCATTCAAACTTTTATATTTCATCAGAAAGAAACTACAAGACTGGTCTGCAATGATCGGATGGACCTAAAAAAGGGTATTATGCCGCTAGGACTCTCTTTTATAGGTCAATAGACAGCCTATTATGAATACAATTTTCTAGTTTTACAACTACCCAACCATCCCAATTTCACCCCAATCAAAAAAAAGTAGAATATAATCTTAAAACGCCTAAAAACGAAGTTTGATGAATATTCAAATTTTTGTGTTTTTTGCTAATTACTCCGATGCCAATGCACCGATTTTCAAAATTAGGCCCAGCAGGCCCAATAAATACATCTCCTGGTAGTCCATTCCAAGCCTTGGACATCCTGGGAATAAATGTGCGGTTGTACCACTCGGTTCTTGAAGTATGAAGAACCACCGTCTTATGATGAGATGTAGCGGTAGCGCGGGTGCATCTGACAGGAGAGGTGAGCAGCGGAACGATAGAGGATAGGTCAGAGGAAGAGATTCCCTTGGAATATCGGTAGAAGAGTGAGAGGTCACCAACAACACGCCGGTGAGAAAGTGGCTGGAGGTGGCGCGTTGTTCTCTAGACGGCATCTAGTATATGTAGATAGAGTAGTAGGGGCAGCAGCTCCCCAGCCATGAGAGCAATACTCCAGTCCAGGTCTCATCTGGGCTTTATATAGCGTGAGGAGGTTACATGGTGAGAAATACTTTCTGGCTGTAAATAGGTACCCAAGCTTTTTATCAGCAGCTGTTGTAATTGACGCAACGTGTCCGTACCAGATCAAATTTTCTGGAATGTTGACTCCTAACAGCTTGTATGAGCGAGTCCTTGGCAGAGCCCGGTTGTTCATTAGAACCTGGTATTGGCTTGGGCACTTCTTGTTTGATAGCGTACAATACTGGGTCTTGGAAGCACTAAATTTCACCATATTCTTGAGCTCCCAATCAGTAATGGTATCGAGATCCTTTGAAAGTGAAGCTGCCACTGCCAGTCTTCTGCATTCCAGCTCGACCACAGAGATCGGTCTATTGCTCATGATGCCTGCATGCAGCATACTGTCATCCGCAAAACTGTGGATTGGATTTGTAGTGCTAGATAGTAAATCATTAATGTGAAATAGAAACAATGTCGGTGCCAATACTAATCCCTACGGAACCCCAGCATTGATGCTATGGTAAGAAGAGGAAAAGCCGCCTACCACGATAGAGATTTTCCGACCTGAGAGGAAGTCTGCGAGCAAACCACAAAGCTTAACAGGGAGCCCGTAAGACAGGAGCTAGTTTAGGAGAGCTACATGCCACAGTTGATCGAATGCCTTTGAAATATCGAGAGCAACGACGTGATTCTCGCCAAATGACTGGATGTGTTTGCTCCATGTATGTGTCACGTAAGCCAGGAGATTGACAGGCTGATCTTTGGTGTCAGAATTCATATTGTGTGTCGCTGACTAAGTGATGGAGCTCTAGGTATTCCATGAGCTCTTTGTTGACGCATTTCTCCACCACTTTACTGATTACAGATAGCAGAGCTATAGATCTGTAGGTGGTCGGATCAGTTTTGACTCTGTACAGACTTGACTCTAGACGGTTGAGTTTGTTTTAGGGATCGTTCTGGATACAGCGGGGCTAAAGGCCCGGTCAAACAGAGGGCGTTCTAGAACGCGACGTCCCAGCGTTCTCTAACAATACAATGGAACGCTGTAACGCGGCGTTCTAGAACGCGGCGTTACGGCGTTCTAGAATGCCCTCTGTTTGACTGGGCCTTCAGTTCATCTATGTTTGAATAACTAGATATCTTGACAAAAATTGGCGTAACGCATTTGCTCAACTCATCAAACAGGCCTGTTGGTACAAACAACGCAATGTGGTAACACCCACGTTCACATCGGACGCGCCCCGCTTGGAGCATCGCGCTTTACTTTACCGCCAAGCGAAGCACCACGCTATCCAACCGTTCACATCAGACGCGTTTTGCTGCTCGCTCAGTCCGCGCCTGATCAAGGGACTGTCGTAACTTGTCCGAAAAATATTGTTATTCCAAAATTCGATTTAGCTTGCAAGATGAGGTAAAGGCGTGGAAAACGTGAGTGCATACATGGAATCAATATGTGCACCGAGATACTCGAACCTACCCGCAAAAATTTTACGAATATTTAAGAATTTCAAAAGAATAATTCGACCTGCTTTTTCACCATCTGGAACGCTACTTAACTGGATTGTGGGAATTTAAGCGGAGCAGGGAATAATTATAACACTGAGGTGAATAAAAGGTATTACATAACTTTAAAAGTAAAAATCTGATTATTCCTAACCAATTTACCCAATGAAATCAAGTGAAGGCAAGCGTCGAAGAACCGACACTGTGCGTTACCTGGCGCTTTGCATGGCATAGCGCTACGCATACTGCTAAGTCACAGAGTTAACATATCTAGAGGGTGCCTAATTTGAGTATTGGCCAGCCAACATCTATAGCGCTATTGCCACTCTTCTTCGCCCGCTTCCAGTTTCTTCAAAATCTGGCAGTTTCCGCAGTCTGAACACAAAGTATTTAACTGGGTATTTAACTATACATTCCAATATACTTGCAATGTAACTGATTTACGTGAAGATAATTTGTATTGATTTAATGAAGTTTCAAAAATAGTAAATTTTATAGCGGAATGTCGCAATAACTTTTAATATGTCGTAAATCTGGCAACCTACAATCGGCGTGCCCTTAAGCTGTCATGTCATTGTAGTTGTGGTTATTGCGCGTGTCGAGATTTTTGTGATTTTAGTATATATTAGACTGACTTTGTGACTATTTGTGGTGTGAATTAAATTATTTATGAACAATATTGTCATAATTGCATGATGAGACAACATAAAAAGTGCATAGTTTGCTGTAATAGCGACGAATCGGTGAACACTTTTTATCATAGGTGAGTATAGGTTTTGTTTCAGTTTTCAGTGGCGTAATATATGAGGATAACTAGGAACAAAAGTAACTTCACTCCAGTTTGAGGAATAATAATAGTTGTTTAATGTATGTTTTGTGCACGCATTACATTCATGCCAATCAACATGAATTTTCCAAATTCTATTTTTTTCACTATTTGAGGACGTGAAATGCAAAAATGTATGCCGCATTTACTTACAGAAAATCTATCTATGAGAATTTTATAGAACTGGATATTACCTAATGCAATTATTATATTTTATTGCTGAAGTAAAAACACGATGCAGCCATTCCAACAGGCTACCTTTCAGAACACTGTTAGATATGTTTTGAAAAACACGTCATGGTAATAATAAATTATCAACTGTTACAATGAAATTATAATAAGAGTTAACTCTCTAAGTATAGCTAAATACTATTACAACTTATTGGTATCAGTTTGTAACATCACAGTAATAATTGAATCTATTAATGAACATCCAATTTTAATATAAAGTCGCACGCCACTGATAATGCCCTCAAGCTGTCAAAATTTCCGTTGCATGTTGGCTGGTCAGCGTGCTTTGCATTTTGTCGTTTACACTCCCTCTATAGATGTTAACTCTGTGTGCTAAGCGCTATGTGCCCGATGTGAACGGCTGCATCTAAATGTATGGGTTTGCGCTAGACGGAAAGCAAAGCGCGATGCTGCAGGCGAGGCGCGTCCGATGTGAACACGGGCTTAGAGAACGCCCTCTGTTTGACCGGGCCTTAAAAAAACACAGTTTCCTCATATAAAGCCACTTTTTGTAACAATGGCTCTCACGAAAAAGTCACATTATAAAGTTATCACTTCCTTTTTAAACGGCGCACCGTGGCTTTGTCGCGTTCTTGGTACCCTTTGAGATTTTAATTGTTCCCGTTGGATGTCGGCTAATTCCCCCTTTTCAGCGTGGGCCTTTGTTATTTTTACGGATGAGATGTCTCATTGTCCGTCAAAGAAAAGCGCATCTCTCCGCTCTAGTTCGTCGGGTAATTATATTAAAAGTTATCCGGTTGATTCGGTTCTCGATAATCTTTGAGAAAATAACATTTCCAGAAGGGCTGGCAATTAACAACAATATCGCTCGGCGTTCTTTGTCCTTTGAAGCGCCATTGTTTCATTTTCGGAGCCAGATTCCGGTGATTCCTTTTAATTTTCCACAAGCCAATCATTGTTTCATAAAAGGCCAGCGGCGGCTCGTGCCAACTTAGAGAGGTAGTGTCAGAATGACAGCCAACATTTCAAACCCATATAAAATTGAAAAAAAATTTTTTTTTTGAAACATCGTTTATTTCTGGAAATAATTATATAACAATAAACTTTAACAATTTTTTAAACAGTACGGAAGGTTCTGGCCTCGAGAATTATAAACATAAACTTATCAACAGTGCTTATTCTTTTTCTTTAACTAGATTGCTACTAGAGTCCTTAATTATATTATATACTACTTAATTAACTACATACATGCCTAGGTGTTGTTTTAAATTATACAAGAAGCTATTATAACATATTCTAGATCTAATTTCAACTGGTAACCTATTATAAGCTCTAGACGCGGATTGCATTGGACAATTCAAAGCTATATTTGTACGGCTGTAAACCGGATATATATTGTTTTGTGACCTGGTAAAATGATCATGTATTTCATTTACAAAATTATAGATAGGCAGTGCCTGCTATCAATTATTTTAAATATTAATTTACATTGTTCAAGTTCTAAAATTTTATCCATCTGAGCAACTTTTAGTTCTGTATATAACGTGATTGTATTGGTAAGTTTGCTATAATTAAATAATATTTTCAAAATCTTATTTTGTAAAGTTTGAACATTTTGAAATAAAGTTCCTGAACAAGTTCCCCATATTGGAATTAAGTACCTTAAATGTGCAAGAAAAAATGCGTTATAAATGCTATATTTGGTTTTCTTACTTAAAACTAGCCGATAAGCCGAATTTAACTGAGCCTTTATGTTTGACTTACCAAGCACCGATAAACTGAAAACATTATTCATATTCTCCCATATATGAATAAGATCATCCGTGCCTTTTTTCGCCCAAGTTTCATCGCCTCCAAATAGAACACACACAAAACAAAACAGTTTGTTAACGTTTTCACAGTCACTTATCCAATTGTTTTCATCAGAAATAGTTTTATTAAATTTACGACAACGCGATTTCTGTCCACTACCAATAAGTTTTTCAATTTTTCTTCCAGCGGAAGATTACTAAATGAGTTTATTAATGCGCCAATTTTATTCGTTTTCGCTCCAATGATATATTTTAATTAAACACAAAAGAGATACCGATCCGAAGACAGTGCACAACTCACTCAAACTAATAAGAATAAGATCTAAATTTCAAACCTTTAACGAGAAAAGCCGAAATAAGCATCAAACATAAACAAATCGAAACTGCTGAAACAAAACAAAAATAGTAAACCATGAATGGAAATATGGGTAATGTGTCTGGCACGATCTACTTCGGATTTTCGTATTTAAAATCTATTCAAACGTCCATCATTGCGTTCTCTCTGTCACTCGTAAGCGTTTGTGATAACATTTCTCTCACTCTGTTTGTGCCTTATAAGAAACGGCACCGTAAGCTGTTGCCATCTCGCCATTTCGTCGCGTCGTCAGCTCTCAGCATGTGAGTTGCGACGATGCCATGTGTTGCCTGGTGCAAGCATTGATGCGCTGAGCCGCAATTGCTATTTCATATAATACAGAAAAAGTCGTTGTAAACTAACATAGAATAATAAAAGTTTAAGAGATAGATAAATATGGCACTGTGGCGCTACCTCATCAGCCGCCACTGTAAAAGGCTGTCTTGCGAACGACAAAAGTATACGGAGAAAATCAAATTTTACTTCCAACAGCCTCAGTAAGTGTTTTTGATTGAATCCTGCGGATTTTTATTTTTCTTGGATGAAAAATCGGTGCGGATAGCGAAATCATTAAGTAAGGAGGTGTTTGTTAAGTGTGGTGTTCCACAAGGGACAGTTTTGGAACCAGGTTGATTCGGTTCTCGATAATCTTTGAGAAAATAACATTTCCAGAAGGGCTGGCAATTAACAACAATATCGCTCGGCGTCCTTTGTCCTTTGACGCGCCATTGTTTCATTTTCGGAGCCTGATTCCGGTGCTTCCTTTTAATTTTCCACGAGCCAATCAGTGTTTCATAAAACGCTGTCTTGTGAACCGCAAGAGTACAAGGAGAAAATGAAATTTCAGTTATATTTAGTAAAACAATCTTGGGATACGGTCACTTATTATATTTCCAAAATATAAAAAAGATAAAAGATACGTAGAAGAAAGAAGAAAAGATTTATATTTTGGAAATATAATAAGTGACCGTATCCGTGATTGTTTTACTAAATATTTGGTACCGACGGTCAGGATTCAAAAAACAAAAAATTTAAGTTATAATGATAAGAATTGTGTCTATTTGAATGGTACAATACCTTAAATTGAGCGTTATGAAGGCGAGGTTTCATCTCAATATAAAGGCAAATAAAGATTTACGATTTTTTTAGGTAGACCCGCCAGCCGGAGAGATCTGAAATTTTTTATTTTCGTTAAACGAGACTGAGACTCAAAACTGCAATAGGATTTGTAATCAGTACCTTGAAATTATCCGAAATGCGAGGTTTCATCTCTATAGAAAGCCAAATAGAGATTTTAGATTTTTTTAGGTACACCCGCCAGCCCGAGAGATCTGACATTTTTTATTTTCGTCAAACGAGACTGAGACTCAAAACTGCAACTGGATTTGTAATCAGCACCTTGAAATTATCCGAAATGCGAAGTTTCATCTCGATAGAATGCCGAATAAAGATTTTCGATTTTTTAGGTACACCCGCCAGCCCGAGAGATCTGAATTTTTTTATTTCCGTCAAGCGAGACTGAGACTCAAAACTGCGACTAGATTTGTAATCAGCACCTTGAAATTATCCGAAATGCGAAGTTTCATCTCGATAGAATGCCGAATAAAGATTTTCGATTTTTTAGGTACACCCGCCAGCCCGAGAAATCTGGATTTTTTTATTTCCGTCAAACGAGACTAAGACTCAAAACTGCGACTGGATTTGTAATCAGCACCTTGAAATTATCCGAAATGTGAAGTTTCATCTCGATAGAATGCCGAATAAAGATTTTCGATTTTTTAGGTACACCCGCCAGCCCGAGAGATCTGAAATTTTTTATTTTCGTCAAACGAGACTGAGACTCAAAATTGCGACTGGATTTGTAATCAGCACTTTGAAATTATCCGAAATGCGAGGTTTCATCTCGATAGAATGCCAAATAAAGATTTTCGATTTTTTAGGTACACCCGCCAGCCCGAGAGATCTAAAATTTTTTATTTTTGTCAAACGAGACTGAGACTCAAAACTCCGACTGGATTTGTAATCAGCACCTTGCAATTATCCGAAATTTAGCTAAAGCTACTCTTACACTCAACCCTCAAGACCTTAAGAAATTAAAACTGAGTAATCAGCACTTTCTAGTTATTCAGGAAACGGTTTTATATTGATACAAAGCTGAATAAAGATTTTAGACTTTTTGGGGCGAATTTGTAAAATGAAGGGTATGGGAAATTTATGATCTTGGTTCTGCTATATTGAAGCTTGGAGCAACAACCAGATTTATAATAAGCACCCTCAAGTTACCCAGGAGACGTGATTTCATATTGATAGAAAGCAGAATTAATATTTTAGACTTTTTGGGGTGAAATTGAAAATCAAGGGTATCGGAAATTTCTCGTCTTCGTTCTGCGAGACTAAAACTCAAAATGCCAACCATATTTGTAAAGAGCACCCTCAAATTATCCAAGATATCTCATTTCATATTGATAGAAAGCCGAATCAAGATTTTAGATTTTTTGGGGTAAAATCTCGAGTAAAATTGAAAATCAAGGGTATCGGAAATTTTTGATCTTCGTTCTGTGAGACGGAAACTTAAAACATAGACCGAATTAGTAATCAGCACCCCCAAATTATCTAGGATACACGATTTCACATTGATAGTATGCCAAATAAAGATTTTAGACTTTTTGGGCTGTATTTGAAAATCAAGGGTATCGGAAATTTTTGATTTGCGTTCTGCGAGACTGAAACTTCAAAAATGAACCAGATTTGTAATGAGCACCCCTAAATTATCCAGGATACGAGATTTCATATTGATAGAAGGCATAATAAAAATTTTAGACCGTTTGGGGTGAATTAGAAAATCAATGGTATCTTAACATAATTCACGAACCTGTAGTAAATTTGTCGGACGGACGTGTCACAACATTGTTCTTGTTCAGCTTGCATTTCTTTGCTGGAATGCTAGACTTACACTGCACATGTCGAATCCATCAGCTGTATTTGTAGACTCTCACATCTATTTTCTTCTTCATCTTGATGAAATATCTATTCCTTCATTCAATTTCCGCTGACTCAGTGAGCTACTTACCACAGATAACAATTTATCTTATTATATTTACGTACTATAATTTCAGTGATTCATTGCCACGAATATATGGCTTCACTTATTTCAGTGAAAAAAATATATGAAAAGATCTTAGCAGTTATTCCCTGGCAAAAAAAGTTAATCTTACTTATCCCTTCGCGGGCATTTTTTACTTTCCCGCAGAACGGGCTTCGGTTGCTTAACCCTCGACCGTATTAAGATTTATTCTGGATAATCAATTATCTCTGGGAGCTCCGACTGGATTTCCCAGGATAAAAATATTACTGCCTCGATAACCTGCTAACTATGGACACCCCCATTTCTCATCCAAGAAAAAGAAAAATCCGCAGGATTTAATCAAAAACCGCTGTGCTACGTTTGTAACAACTATAATTAAAACCGATTTGATCAACTTACCAAGGTTGAAAGTTCATTAATACAATATGAGCATCAAAAATACAGGGTGGCCAATCGGGTGACGATAATAATTTTTTTTCAGATAGCCCGTACCGAGACCTATCCAAAAACACCCCCATGTATGTGTACCGATTATTGATAGTTTTCGAGTTATGATTTTTTTTTTGAAAACTAAGAGATTTTCCAGTTTTTCCAAGAAATCGTCAAAAACAAAAACAACAATGCTTTTTGGTTTTTATTTTTTTCTGCAATTATACTCAGTATTAAGCCTATTTTAATATTCAATAAAGAGAACCTGTACATCCGAGCAATAATTAGGTACATTTTGGGTCCAAAGTTTGAAATTTCTGTTTTTAGTCAGGAGACCAAAACCTTCAAAATAAAATTAAAAATACCTATGCCTGGTTCTGGAGCTCCAATCTAATCTTAATCTGCAAGACATTGCACATTCGAAATAATAATGGAAAAATAGTACTTATGGGGCCATTTTGCGCTGTACGTGACTGTTAAAGGTAAGAAGGTGATAATTCACGAATTTCCAAAATGATTTAAAAAACTATTATTTTACTTTATTATGACAAATTAAAGAAAAAAAACTCGTAACAACTAATAAACGCGATAATCATTGACATTTTAATCACTTTTAATAAAAAAATTAATACCTGTGCTTTTTGCTGTGTACTATTGAACTTCTGCTAAATTAAGTTGTATGGAAAGTTAACAAAGGAAAGGAATAATAAAACAACAATCTGACCTTTAATTCCATGTCGAAATTACCTGGGAAGCGTTATCGAGGCACACGCCATCCCATTTACTTTCCACACCGATAGGTGAGGGAAAATTTTCGATTTTGAGATAATAGGTTTTTTGGGCGTTTTATGTCTACATAACCAAAATCCGCGTCACTCATTTCCGTCGGTCTGTCTGTCTGTCGGTCTGCCTGTCTGTCGGTCTCTCTTTCTGAACGCGTTTTTCTAGCCTCGTAATGTCAGTAACCGCTGCATGCATTGTGATGAAATTTGGACGGCGGAGTAATTAAAATAAAAATTTCAAATACTCCTCAAACTTCGTTTTTAGGCGTTTTAGAGGTTCTTGGCCATTTTCTGGGTTTTTTTTTTGGGTGGAAGTGGAATTTGGGTGTTTGGGGGGTGGGGGGTTGGAAAACTGAAAAACTTGTTGTATTCATGATAGGCTGTCTACTGACCTGTCAAGGAAGACCTAGCAATATAAATCAGCTTTTTAGGTCCATCCGAACAGTGCCTTGCCTATTACCGAAAATTAATTAACACAACTGAGCTCGCAAAAAGCTACTCTGAAAGAAAGGGATGGCGTATGCTACGACATCGCTTCCCAGGTAATTCTGCCATGAAATTGGGAGTCAGATTATTGTTTTATTATTCTTTTCCTTTGTTGCTTCCATACAACTTAATTTAGCAGAAGTTCAATACTACATAGAAAAAACACTTCAAAAATCACAATTTGGGTATTAGTTTTTTATTAAAAGTCATCAAAACATCCATGATTATCGGGTTTATTAGTTGTTACGAGTCTTTTTTCTTTAATTTGTCATAATAAAGTAAAATAATAGTTTTTTAAATCATTTTGGAAATTCGTGAATATCACCTTTTTGCTTTTAACACTTACGTACGGCGCAAAATGCCCCCATAAGTTCTACTTTTTCATTATTATTTCGAAAGCGCAATGTCTTGCAAGGTTTTTAAGATTAGTTTGAAGCTTTAGAACCAGGCATAAGTATTTTTAATTTTATTTTGAAGATTTTGGTCTCCTGACTAAAAACAGAGATTTCAAACTTTGGGCCCAAAATGTACTTAATTACTGTTCGGATGTACAGGTTCTCTTTATTGGATATTAAAATAGGCTTAATACTGAGTATAATTGCAGAAAAAAATAAAAGCCAAAAAGCATTCTTGTTTTTGTTTTTGACGATTTCTTGGGAAAACTGGAAAATCTCTAAGTTTTCAAAAAAAAAAATTATAACTCGAAAACCATCAATAATCGGTACACATACATGGGGGTGTTTTGGATAGGTCTCGGTACGGGCTATTTAAAAAAAAATTATTATCGTCACCCGATTGGCCACCCTGTATATATTACAGAATGTCAGGGTATATCATCATCATAGTCACAATGTCTTAACAGACATGTTGTGAACTCGTAAAATGCATTTACTCATTTTACCAGTTTCTCTTGGGATATCTTTAAGATCTTTAATGCAGTAGTTTCTCATTTGCTTTCTGCATCCTCATACCGTTGACCAGATGATATCTACTAGTTCATCCGCCTTTAGAGGCAATTTGTCACTCCAAGGATAAGAAGGTGTCCTGACTCTTCTCAACTCGTCCACTCAAAGCTGTTGGTTGAGAAGATGTTACTGCTTATACCGACAGTAGTTCAGTTCCTTTTAGACGCCTTTTACGACACGCAGGATATACGAGGTCTGTTCAAAAAGTATCGCGAATTTTGAATTTCCGCGGGCTACGTATTGATTTTTGATTTTTTATAGCGTTATGTTGGTACTCATGTCCCTTACTTATGCTGACAAGATCGGCCATATTGAATGTTTGGTTAAATTTTGACAGCTGTTTGATTTGGTTGGATGTGTTTTGGCTCGTCTTCGATTTTTGCCCATTCCAAAAAATGGATCAAAGAATCTGTCACAAATTTTGTGTGAAAAACAAAATAAAGTGCGCGGACGCATTCTGAATGTTGACTGTGGCATATGGTAAAGCTACCTTGGACCAAATAAGCAATGTTTATCGGTGGTACAAAATGTTCTCAGAGGGCCGAGAAGATGTGAACGACGAAGAGCGTGCCGGACGCCCGAGCACGTCAACAACAGACGAAAACATTGATAAGGTGAGGAAAATAGTATTGGCCAATCATCGAATCACCGTTAGAGAAGTTGCTGAGGACCTAAACATATCGATTGGCTCGTGCCATTCGATTTTAACCAATGATTTGGGCATGAGTCGGGTCGCCGCGAAATTCCATGATAACGCCCCTGCTCACACATCGTTGCTTGTGCGCGAATATTTGACCAAAAACAACACAGTAATGGTGCCGCAGCCACCGTACTCCCCAGACCTGGCCCCTTGTGACTTTTTCCTGTTTCCAAAACTGAAGAGGCCCATGAAAGGACGACGCTACGTCACGATTGAGGAATTAAAGACGGCATCGAAGGAGGATCTGAACAAGATAAGAAAAAATGATTTTTTTAAGTGCTTCGAGGATTGGAAAAGACGTTGGCATGAATGTATTATATCCGAGGGGAGTTACTTTGAAGGGGGCAAAATAGATATTCATGAATAAATAAATACTTTTTGAAAAAATATAAAATTCGCGATACTTTTTAAACAGACCTCGTACGATGGGAGATATTCTAACCCGCCCCCACAGGGTATAAAGAGGGGTATAATATTGGTCTCTTTAAAACAAATTCGTCTTATGATCTATAGATTTCACTTTTTTAAAATATTAGGCAAATATTGAAACTAGAATGTAGACGAGGCGCAAAAAATCTCATCACATCACATTTTTTGTCGCTCACTCGGCGATAATCCTAAAACTGTTTCAAAAGCCACCATCTAATTCTCTTAGGGACTAAGACCAAAAGCCAAAGTATACCCACAGCTTCTTGAAGATACCCCTGTGGGGTTTAGTAAATAAAGTACAGTTTGACGTACAGAAAACGCAGACAACAACACTGACAAAAGGAGTCTCACCTTAGCTTATCAACCGAGTTATCAACCATGGAAATGGAGGGTCACCCAAGAATCGCCTTGCGTCAAGCTTTTGGGGATCAACATCAATAATAACATGTCTTGGCACACCAGGTCGTCAGTATTGCTAAAACAGCATCCCGGAAGCTTGGAGTTTCATTCTGCTGTAGAAAGATGTACACACCAGACCAATTACTGCTGCTCTACAAGTAGCAGATTCGACTATCGTTGGAGTGTTGCTCCTATGTTTGAGAATGCACTCCGAAGCACTCTCTAAACCTTCTAGACACTATCCAGAGGAGAGCAATTGGACTAATCGATAGCCTAACCACACAAAGGACCTCCACAGCCTGGAACATCGAAGAAGGGTGGCTGACCTGTCCCTGTTTTACAGATTCTATCACGGAAGGTGTTAGAGTAAGCTCTTCCAGATAATAACTCTAAAGGCCGTCCGAACGAGAAACACTAGAGAGGCTCTGTGAGCTCATTCTTACCAGGTCGAGGACCCTACTCCCAGTCTCCTCCAGCATGCCCCGAACTGAGGCCAATCGATATAACCACGCCGACCATTTTTACAACTCCGGTTAACTATAGGTACCTATTTGAAATATTGGCAAACTGTTGAAATTGGAACATTAGACACAGCGACACAGATATTATCACATCACATTGTTTGTTGCTCATTCGGTGATGATCCTCAAACTATCTCAAAAGCGTCTATTTAATTCATTTGAGGATTAATAATAATAATAATAATTTAATTAATTAATTTAATTAATTTAATTAATTTAATTAATTTAATTAATTTAATTAATTTAATTAATTAATAATTACCACGAGGGGTTGCTAGATCCTCTCAGTGGCGCCTCCCCAAGGTGGCGGATAGGGGAATGCCTCCCAGATATGGGTGGTACCGGGGAAATGAAATACCCGGGGCGGACCAAAACTAGCACAGTGGAATAGCGTCTGCATCCAGAGGATCGGCTATTCCACAATTAATAGGACACGACGGATCTCCATGTGAGGAGCGGTACTCCGACAGCGTCTGTTCTTCATGTTAGAAGCGGCTGTTTTCATAAACCCCCAGGAAGCCGCCCAACATCAACAGGCTATTCGGTGCGTGGCGACACCGAGGGGTATACCGAAGCCAAAGGATGTAAGTCGGTCGGCAACCTTCACAGGTCCATCCTCTGGAGGCAATTTGGACGGCTGCCTCCGGAAAGGTCGGCTGCGGGCCCTAAGGCTAACCACCTGACGGGCCCTATCTTCGGGTTCGACCACCTCGAAGGAAAAGCACCCACACCGAGCCGGTTTCGGAAGCCGGCGTTGGGCAAGGTGGCGGTGCTTCGATTTGCCCTGATGACGACCCCCGCAATAACATGGACCGTTTTAGGTGGACGACGGAGCTCAAGGATGACCTGCTGAGCTGCTACGAGAGCAGTAGCCCGCGCCGTAGGGGATACATGTCCCGCATGTATGAGAGGTGGTGTGAAATGCACCCAGAGCATAGCACGCTTACCTCTCAGAATTTGCGAGATTATGTATCGTACCTCCGGAGGCAGGGATATGTTCGTGCTCCAGCTCAGCCTGCCCCTTCGGCGGACGGAAGGCCTGTTAACCAGGCTGAAAGTTCGCCGGTAAGGTCCGCTGAGAGGGAAATCGACCAAGTCGTCTCACCTGGGGATTTCAGGGACCGAAGGGCCTTGCATAACAACGGAAGGTCCTTGAAGCTGGCAGATTTAAAGAGAGAGGACGAGGTTGTTGGTGAACGTCTATCGGAGGCCTCTGACATTTGGAGCATCAATTGCGAAATTTACGCTGCGGCTCTGAGGCTAGCTAGACAGGGGAGAGTGAGAGACTCTCCTGTTGAGAGAGCACAGAGACGGGTGCGCCAAATGGAAGCGAAAATCCAGTTGGCTCGCCAGGAAGCATCCCATATCCAGTGTGTGATGGAATATAGAGCGGCTGGGAAGCCTTTTACGCGCCGAGTGCGCCAGATAGCCTGCGGGTTGAGGCGCGACCATCATACACTCAGTCAAGCGGTACTGGTTGTTGTCAAGCAACACTGTCTTGACAGGATACGGATGCTAATCGCTGCTAAGCGATCGTTGGTGGCGCGGGCGAGAGGTCTGGAGCAGAACAGAATGTTCTACGAAAGACCTTCTCGCCTTTTCCAACAGCCGCCACCAGCCATAGAGCAGCCGCCAACTGCTGATCGCGTGGAGGCCTTTTGGAGGGACATTTACGAACAACCCAAACCTCTCTCAGCAGACACTCCGGCCTTGGCGCAGTTCGAGTCCGTTTGTAGGAGGACTCCTAACTTGAATGTACTGCGTCACCCGATAAACACGGAAGAAATTCTTGACGCCTTACGAGGCGCAAAGAATTTCGCAGCTCCTGGCCCGGATGGCATAAACACCTAGTGGTGGAAAAAATTCCCCAGTTGCCACCGGCATTTAGCTAGAGTTTTTAACTCGTGGCTAAATCAGGAGCAGCCAATTCCGGCTTGGTTTGTCGAGGGTCGAACCGTGCTTCTCCCGAAGACCGGAGATTTGTCTGATCCCAAAAACTACAGGCCAATAACATGTCTGAACGCGTGTTACAAGCTCTTCACCAGAATCTTGTACATGCGTATTCTTCAAGCTGTGAATCCTGTATTTCTCGACGTGTATGAACAGAGAGGGTCAAAGAAAGGAGTAGCTGGCTGCAAGGAGAACCTGTTGATTGACCGATGTGTCACGCAGGACTCTGTGCAGTACAAGCGAAACCTTTCTATGGCCTGGATTGACTATCGCAAGGCATTCGACAGCACGTCTCATGACCTCATTCTGCGGCTGTTGGAATGTCTTTCGGTGGATAATCAGATAGTGGGATGCATCAAACAACTGATGCCGCTCTGGAAGACCCGGTTTACCATAACATCAGGTGAAACTCGGGTTCAGACAGAGTTGGTGTCATTGAAAAGAGGTGTCTTCCAAGGAGACTCCTTGAGTCCCTTGCTCTTTTGCATCTCACTTTTGCCTCTGTCCATAGCGCTGAGAAATACTAAAGGATACAGCTGTGGCACGCCCAATAACCGGAGGCACAAGGTCACCCATCTGTTTTATATGGATGACCTAAAACTTTATGCCTCCGGCCAACGCGAACTACAACAATCGCTGAGGGTGGTGCAGGAGTACAGTCATGCTATCGGAATGGAGTTCGGGACAGACAAATGTGCATTGGTTCATCTCAAGAAAGGACGAAGCGGAGATAGTGGAGATGAGGAACAGCTCGTTGATGGGAGCATCTTGCGACAACTGCATGCCGGAGATACTTATACCTACCTTGGAGTGGCGCAGCGTCATGTCCAAGAGGCAGCATTGGTTAAAGAGTGTCTCCGCCGCAAGTATTTGCACCGACTCCAGCAGATCTGGTCGTCAGAACTGTCCGGCAAGAACAAAGTCGCTGCCACAAACATGCTTGCGGTCCCATTGTTATTATACACCTTTGGTGCTATACACTGGAAAGTGAACGAGCTGAAGGAAATCGACACGAAGACCCGCAAAAGGATGAATATGGAGAGAAGCCTGCATCCTAAGTCCTCTGTCCCGCGAATATACCTCCCGTGACACCTGGGAGGGCGTGGACTATTGAGTTTGGAGCGTCTGCACAACAGAGTAGTACTGGCCACTGCCTGCTATGTAACGAACAGCACCGATCCCCTGATCCGCTTTGTGCGAGAGCACGAGAATGCGGGAAAAGGAGCCTTTCTTTTCAGCGCAGCGAAACGAGCAGCCGAGGAGCTCAGCCTCACACTCGACTTCAAGCGGAGGTGTCAGCAGTCCATTACGGAACTTGCTCCCGCAGAATTAAAATCCCACCTTAAAACTGCCGAAGTCGACTTCCTTTTAAGACTTCATAAAGATAAGCCAATGCATGGAATCTTCTACAAACATCTGGAAGAGCATGGCTTGTCTGAGCAGTTGACCTTCTCTTTCCTAAGGTCTAGTGGGTTAAAGTCGGAGACTGAGGGCTTTATAATGGCTTGCCAAGACGGTGTCTTCAACACGTTGGTGTACCGTAAAAGGGTTATGGGTGTAGATGTACCCGACACCCTTTGTAGAGCTTGCCGACAGGCGCCAGAGACGCTTATGCATCTCTTGTCGGCGTGTAAGACGTACGCTGGGACGGCTTACGTCCATCGGCACAACGCGGCTCTACGAGTGCTCTACTGTCATTTGAGGCACTCATACGGTATCGATGAGACACCGGTGCTGCCATACGCTCCAGGGGATATAGAGTCCGTTGTGGAGAACGCGAGATGCCGGATTTACTGGAACTACTCGTTCCCCACGCTCGAGCTTGTACAGGCAAACAAGCCCGACATAGTCCTTCTCGACCACCAACAGAAGACGATGTTCGTTATTGAGTTTTCGGCGCCTGCCGAGGTGAACATCGTCTCTAAGGAGGAGGAAAAGCGGACCAAATATCAGGAGTTGCTCGGACAACTTCGCAGGCTCTGGCCAGACTACACTGTAAGTCTGCTAGTTATGGTCATTGGATCCCTAGGTGGAATGAGGAATACGCTGCTCTCTGCACTGCGCAAAATACCGGTGTGCTGTGCGGCGGCGCACATCTTAGCCGCCAGAATGCAGAAGGCAGTCATCCTTGGGTCCCTTCGTCTACTTAGGGCGCACGATTCGCGGACCCAATGATTGCTCACCTCACGGTGTGAGGAGTAGTCACTGGGTAATGGAACAGCAGCTCGGTGTGTCGGAGCCCGGGCTGCACTTTTTGTTTTTTGAAATAATAATAATAATTTATTCACCAGTAAATGTACATACATTGTTGGTACGTCACATAAAGCCTTGAAATATTACAAATTAACATGCAAGTGTAAATTACAATATACATTAACAAATACTACAAATAAAAACAAAATAAGGACTTTAGTCCTGAGCCTTTAGCCTGCCATTTAGCCTCAAATAATTGATATAATCATCTGTTTTATATGGAGCTATATCTTTTAGTAGATGTTTAATTTTTCTCTTGAAAGCACTAATTGACAGGTTTGAAATTTCGTCGGGTAAAGCATTATATAGTTCGATTCCTAAGACGTTAGATCTATTCACTCTTCTACGGGGTTGTATCAGCTTATTCTTACCTCTTGTTTCATACGTATGCACAGAAGATAACTGAATATACTTATTGATGTTATTTTTTATGTACATCAGGTTTTCAAATACTATTAACCCAAACAAGGTCATTATTTTAAAATGTCTAAACAAACCCTTACAATGTTCGACAGGTCTGGCGTTCACTATGCCACGCGCAGCAGCTTTTTGTATGATAAAAATTTTCTGGAGTTGACTAAAGGAGGCATTACCCCAACTTAAAATTCCACAGCTTAGTGAAGAGTGGAATAAACGATAGTAAGCAGTCACTGCTGCTTCAGTGTCCACCGTCTGAGACACCTTTCTTATCGCATAACTCTACACACTACCTGTACACGGCTTTTCTAAGACAGCCCTGTACAAAACAAAAGCCAAAGTCGCGACCCCCCCATTCCTCATTCCATCCAGATAACGTCCCGTAGATTTAATTAACAGCCTCCATCTCGATGGCCCGAACTGAGGCCAATTGATATATCACGCCGACCGATCTTATCTGCCCGGCTAACTGTAGGTATTGGATATCAACGCGTCTCGATGGATCTCGAGGACGAAAAAGAAGAAGAGCGGCCTCGAAGAGCTGTTGAACACCTGTATATAATAGAGTACCAGGCCGGCTTCGTAAATATGGGCGGTACCATTGTCCATATCCAGGATATAAATTTCTTGGTATGCGCCCTGCCAGTGCAGTAGTGGTAGCACTTCATCGCCTTGCGTGCTTGGTCTGTGTCCACATGCTTATTCAGCATATTGTGTTTTTGTTCTGTTGGTAGTAGTTTAGACCTAAAATTCCTGGTTAGACGGTGAAATCTGCGGTAGTTACACTTGGACCAAGGAAACGGTGACCACAAGATAGTGGTAGCACTTCATCGCCTTCCGTGCTTGGTATTTGTCCACATGCTTATTCAGCATGTTGTGTTTTCGTTCTGTTGGTAGTAGCTTAGACCTAAAATTCCTGATTAGACAGTAAAATCTGCGGTAGTTAAACTTGCACCAAGAAAGCGGTGACCACAAGACATAATGAGGTTCTTCAGTGGTCATTTTTTTCCCATGAGGCGTCCGACCATGCTGATCCCGTCAATACTGAAGTCTTAAGGCCTATTGTATTATAACTCCTCTCATTTACAGTATCCACTCCAGCAATCTAGATCCCTGGATAAGTTTATGCAGTTTTCCTACTGATCCTGATGCTGAGCTGTACTCCATTGGTTCTACCTTGGTCTTCCCAAAGAGTTGCTGTCTGTTGTGATCTAGCGCTTTTCACTCACAGAGCACATATAGGGCTGACTCAGTCCCTCTACCACACAGTCTGCAGTTGAGGTCTCCATTGTAGAGTCCCATTTTATTCAGGTGTTCCTTCAGGCCACAATGTCCCGTGAGGAGACCCGTCGTTATTTGGAGTTCAGTGGTCATAGATACATAGATAGATAATTATAATTTATTTATGATATGTGAAAGAAAAGAAAAGAAAATAACAAATAAAAAAGTGTTTTGGTTGACAAACAATTTTGGATCTAAATGTATGCCTAAGAACTTTGCAGAGCTGGCGCTATCATACTGTTCAACATTTTTGGTGGTAAGGGGTATCTCTACAGTTTTGGAATCGTTCAGCCTTAGGTGCTTCACAACAAACCACGACTCAGCAACCAGCTTTACGTTGCAGATGTTTTGCAGCAGTCGATCCATATTATCTGCTCTAATTAAAATTGTTGTGTCGTCACATGAAAGACACTGTCTATGCCTGTTAAAGCGAATGAGAGGTCGTTAATGTAAAGGAGGAATAGCACTGGCCCAAGGATAGAGCCCTGTGGTACGCCCTCTATTACATCAATCATCTCAGATCGCGTCTCCCCTGACCTTGCAGTTTGTTTTCTGTTTTGCAGGTATTTTTTAATGAGACACACACTGCTAGCATTGAAACCATAAAATGGTAATTTCCTGATGAGAATGTCATGAGATACACAGTCGAAAGCCCTGCTCAAATTAAATTAGTATAGCATAAGTTGTTCCACGTTTTTTTTCTAAAGCCAAATTGTTGTTGGTTTAACAGATGTGATACTAAATATTCAACGTTTGTAATTTTAACAATTCTTCTAGAATTTTAGAAATTATGGGTAACAAAGGTATTGGTCTATAATTATTTGTGTTATATCTCCATTTTTAAATATGGGTATTGCTGATGCCTCGGCTGATGCTATTTCAAAAGCGTTTCGGAAAATATCGTACCTTATACACATGTTAAATAGGTTTGTTATAGGTAATATTATTAAATTTTTAAACTTTCAAGAGTTCAACGCTGAACCCATATATGTCTTTACTGCTGCTGTTATTTAATAAATTTACGACCTCCATAACTTGGTTATAATTGACCCCTTGGAAACTAAATATCTTGACATACTTTTGTTCTGCACTTTTTAGATACTTTAATGTGTCATCGTTTGAGCTAGACCATCAAGACAACAATCAATACAATCCATACTGGGATGTTGAAATACATATAGACAATACTACCCCCACCCCCCACCACATATAGTTTTTCAGTCAAAGGCTGACAAAGTTACCTATTTAATAGATATTGATATTGCCATTGATAACACTTACTCTGGGAAGATATCTAAATACACAAACCTTGCCATAGTAATAAAACGACTCTGGAAATGAAACAAAGTTATTATATTGTCCCCTCCATTATGTCGGTCTCACCAAACAGATTCACACCACACCTGCAACAGTTGGGCCTGGACGAAACGTTGCACAAAACATTCCAAAAACCTTTAATTCTGAAGACCTGTAGTATTTTACGATCCTTTCTAAATTCAATACAATAATAGTACAAGTGCTGACCTGGCAGTCAACCTTGAGTCCCTTCGTCATCTTAGGGCGTACGATTGGTGGACCCAGTGATTGCTCACTTCACGATATGAGTAATGGACCAGCCACCCTGTGTGTATGCAAAATTTAGCCACAGGCTATTCTTACATATAACCCTATACCTATAATATTTAAATATTCCAAAAATACCAAACTGTGAAACTGAAAAGTAATATGGAAATTGAACAATAAATGCAATTGCTCTAGATAGAACTAACTGCTGTGAAATTAAATCACTAGTTGATCTGCAGTTCCTCCCAAATCAGGGGTGCTCAGACTTGATCTGCTGGCGATCTACCTCAATATGTTTAGACTATGATTGAAATTGATTTTGTATGGGATTGTCATCTAGGTGAAGTGTATTGCTGCATATTATGATTTTTTTAGTCAGGGTAAATTCAGGTCTGCTCTAAAATGTGAATGAAAAAACTCGTAGTTATAAAAAATCACGAGTTTATTGGTTCTTACAGAATGCACAAGTTCTACTGTCTAAACTCAACTAAAAAGTGATATTGGATGATGAAGCGTGATACTGCATATTCTCAGCATACTTTTCATAAGATGGTTCATAGTTACCGAGTGCTAATTGCAAGGATTGTGACATATGTTCTTCAGTTAGTCGATTACGATATTTTGACTTAATTATTTATTTCTGAAAATACAAATTACAAAATTGCAAAAGCAAGTCGACCCAAATATTGCCGTTCTCTGAAGGGCGATTTGCTTTAATTTCTGATATTTATCCTTAGATATGAAACATCATCAACAGAACATAATATGTAAATAGGTTTTTATGTCTGATATGTTTCTATCTAGAGATCGATTTAAAGAGCACTAGCGATCGACCCTGTACCCTAGGTTTAATGAATATCATAGCCTTAATCCAAAATCGAGTACATACTTGAAACCAAGGTTTTTAATACACAACCCCCCGCCCAAGCTTATATAAGTTATTGATTATATATTCGATACATTTAACACAGGCAAATAACATTGGAACGATGAAACATATTAAACGGCCCAGTTATAGTCTATTGGTTGCATTATTCTAGCATATAGTGCATGAATTGTTTTTAATTAAACATTTCCATCCCCTTTGTGCAAAATACACTTGAATAATAATACATGCATTTATAGCTCTATAGCATTAAATATTTACGGTCAATAGCAGCGATTGAAGCGAAGTCTAGATACGCAATTGATTTTCAGGTCAATAAATATCCCCCTTTTTTGTAATAAAAACTATAATATTTTTGTAGTAGTATGGAAGAGAAAAAACAGTGTCGTGAAGATGTTCTAATAGGGTGTTCGCATTGTTGGTTTACAAAAAGCATTGGATACAGTGAAATTACTTCTAAACACATTAAAAAAACTTTAATTTCGTGGGAAAATGTATAATTTGTTTGCTTGCTATCTGTCTAACAGGCCACAATCCGTGAGGATAGCGAAATCATTAAGTAAGGAAATGTTTGTTAAGTGGGGTGTTCCACAAGGGACCGTTTTGGAACCACTACTAAAATGATCTTTTTCAAATTGATTGTGTTGGTAAAATAATCAGCTTTGCAGACGATATGGCCATACTGTATAAAAAAAGAATGGAATAAACTAAAAAACATGATTGAAAACGATTTTATCAAAATTATTCAAGGCTTACTCAAAAAAAATTGACAATCAACTTTTCTAAATCACACTTTTTACGGTTTACATCCTATTCTAGGTATTTACCTTCTTTCAACAATCTTACGCTAAACATTAATAATAAAAATTAAAATTGACAGATTAAACAGTATAAAGTATCTAGGAATATATTAAGGCCCGATTTTATCAACATGCATATTTAAAAAAGACGTAGACAAAGCTTTTCTATTGGATGTTGTTTAGCAAAAGCTTTCTATTGGGTATTGAGGGCTATGTTAATAAGTATCATCCAATAGTATTTTATCAATATTGGAAACAAAACGTCAGAGCTCGATGACACTCTTATCAAAAATATTTTAGAATTCATGGATCAAAATCATAGCAGAAAATCAGCACACAAAGCGATTGATTTGCAAATGGATGCTAGATTTTTAATGTTTACCTTATAATTATTGTACAGTTACCAATTGCAATTGCAGTCAGATTGATTGTAGACTGGATGCATGTTTGTTATAGATCTTCTGATAGGAATATTCACAGAGGATATAAAGATTGTAAAGGCACTACGTAAAAGGCACCGTAGTGCAGAAACACATTTATATAAACCACGTTATTCACTTTCTGACTATACAAAAGGTTTCTAGTTTAGGAAAAATAAGGTTATAGCTATACTTTTGCCAGATCGCAAGCTTTGCTAGCTGTTAAGGTTAAGAAGGATAGGCAACCAGTAATGCACACTTGTGAAATCACATGTGCCTATTTGCGAAATGCAATAAAATGTTATTTTTCACCCTTTTTACTATAACACATAGGTATATTGCAGGTATTTATAATTATTATCGATTGTGAATTATTATTTCATAGAAATAATGTAGTAATATGAATCTCTTGTCATCATTATATCATTTGATACACTAAAAAACCGGTGATTTTCTGGAATCTGATTGGTTGAGATTAATAATTGTTAAACTCTTTGTTAAACAAGGAAATGCAACTTTTCACCCATTTAGGATGGAAAATCAGATCGGAAAAAATACTAGATGGTTCATAATGGTCGATTGTATATAAAGCATGTCATTTTTGACCTTTTTGGGGTAGGTTTCAAGAGAAATCGATAATTTTCAGAGTACTTTGACAGATGCATGTTCTTGAATGGGTTGCTTTGATTGGTCAAAACCTTTGTTAAAATCCGCGTGTTGATAAAATCGGCCCTTAGATCCACACTTGCGTTGTGATGTATATATTAATAAGCTATAAAAAAATTAGATTCATTTCATATAAGATAAAATGACTAATAAACTTTACCCATGCCTGAATGTGAAAATGCGACAGGGCCTTACCCACATCTTTTTTCCATGTTAAACATCTGATGCTAGCCGGTTGAGTTGTGACGGGTTGACGTCTCATTTATTTTTGGTCAAGTCAACAATGGCGTTAGCTATTTTATCTGAATTAAATCCTGGTTATATTCCTGGCACGCCGCTGATTTTAATCGAAAAATATTTCACTTTGTATCTGTACAAGGGGCCTCACGTTTGATATCGGTGTAATTATAGCACTTAATAAAAATATATTGGACAGCGTTTCAGATATCCGATTATTTATGTCCCCTAAAATATTCACGTCTTATTCGATATAACTGGTCATAAACAACTTCGATAAATCCGGCTGAAAGGTGGTCGCTGCACTTCGGTTGCTTCTTTTTTCCGAATGGGAGGGGCTGGGGGGGGGTTTGGGGGGCAGAACGTCGTCAACGCCGTTAAATAACGTGCTGTCGCTTTCGGTTATTTATGGACGCATGACGACAGCCGACTCTGCATGGTCGCCATTATAAATCACTGAATAAGTATGTAGATGCATCGTTATTTCCATAGGTTTCAATCGAGGAGGCATCTATGTAAGTGTATACATACGTACGAGTCATTTATCTTATGCTATTTAAGCTTTATTCAAGATAGGGCACAATCTATCTATCGTAGTGTATCATAATTTATGGTGGATTTATAAACTCAACCAAACTAAGCATTATGAATTAGCAATCAACGACTAAGAATTAAAATTACGAATGTGTTTATAAACGTCGACTAAGGATCAAGATAAAAATCAATTTGGTTCTTATTTCAGGATACAAACAAGACAAGAATATAAAATGAAATCACAAATTCCAAATGATGGAATACATGGAGAATCTAATCTCCTCCCCCTCTTTTTTTAGGTCCATCCGAACATTGTCTTACCTACTAGAAAAACCAAGGGACTTAGAATTTCCTGATATAGAGTGACGTGGAAATTATGAAATTGATTTTAATATTTTAATGAAACTTTGCCACAGTATTATCACAGAGATTATTACCGTGTCAAGGATGGAAAAAGCGTATGGTTTTTTGAAATCGTGTCAGTGGTGGCACAGCAACAATCATCATCATAGTCACAGTGTCTTAACAGACATGTTGTGAATTCGTAAAATGCATTAAGTCGGAGCTAGAGTATTGCCGACGCGAATATTATCAATAGGTATGAGAACTATAGCTCGCCATCGTTCGCGATTTACTGGAGTGGAGCTCTTGATACTCATATCCAGCAACTGTTTTGTCGTATGCACCCAGCGCATAGGGGGACGGCCACGGCGTCGCCCACTCGGGGTATGACCCTGAACTACAAGTTTCTCCGTATTGTCGCTTCTATGGATATGTCCGAAGAATGTAAGCATTCTCGTCGACACAATGGAGGATAGTCTCTTTGGATTACCGAGCTCATCCAGTATGGAAACGTTATTTCGATGGGCGGTATAAGGAACTCTCAGCATTCTCCTCCACGTCCACATTTCAAAAGCATCTATGCGAGCTCGATCTGCCTTTTTAACAGTCCAAGTTTCGGAGGCATACAAAAATATGGAGAACATAAGAGGCTGTTCCACCATCATATCGACAAACTTTGAGGTATGAAAATACAATTGAAATTGTCGAGAAAAAATGCGAAAAAAAGGGTCAACTTTTAATTAATTTTTTATTAAATTTTCAATTTCTGTATCACGACTCCATGAGTTCGCGCAGTTGTAGCGCCATAGCTTGATTATTTATCGATCGATTCACGACATTTTGGACTCATTTTATAGCAGAATGACCGGGCATATCTACTAAGGCAAAAAATATCATACCTGACAATTTCTAAGGCTAAAAAAATTCACCAATCTGAAAAAAAATTTGTTTGAATAGCGCTTATTTGGGTTACTTACAAATAAATTGAAAAAAAGCCGTATTAGTGCCTATTTATTAAGGCCTTTTAATGTTTAGCAGAACGTTTCCACATGCAGTTCTTGTATGTAGCACTAAAATTTTTTACAGAATAGGCCTTTTTGTATTATGACTTCTATATCACAGCGCCATGTGTTCACGCAGTTGTAACGCCATATCTTGATTATCTATCGAGCGATTGACGACTTTTTGGACTCATTTCATAAGGGAATGACTTGGTAAATCAACCAAGGCATAAAGTACAATATATGACAATTTCTAAGGTTAAAAAAATTCAACAAACTGAATTTTTTTTTTGAAATGCACTTATTTGGGTTACTTACAAATAATTTGAAAAAGGCCGTATTACTGCCTATTTATTAAGACATTTTAACGTTAAGCAGGATGTTTCTTGTCTTATCACGTGCAATTCGTGTATGTAGCACTAAAATTTTCGACAGAATAGGCCTTTTTGTATTATGACTTCTGTAGCACAGCGCCATGTGTTCACGCAGTTGTAACGCCATATCTTGATTAGCTATCGAGCTATTCACGACTCTTTGGACTCATTTTATAGGGGAATGACTGGGTATATCAACTAAGGTAAAAAAATACATCTGACAATTTCGAAGGCTAAAAAACTTCATCATACTGGAAAAAAATTTTTTTCTAATGCACTTGTCTTGGTTACTTGCAAATAATTTGGTAAAAAGCCATATTAGTGCCTATTTATAAACACAGTTTAATGTTTATCAGGATGTTTCCTGTCTAGCCACACGCAATTTGTTTATGTAGCACTAAAATCATCGACGAAATAAGCTTTTCATTACGACTAATTTTGAAATAAACGAGAATTTAGTATGTATCCATTCTAACGACATGTATAATCCTTCTAATACCAGTATTGACATACAATGCAATTAAAACATACTTTTGTTTTCGAAATTTAGCCTATGTTTCATTTAAGCAAAGCATACAATCTATTCAAAGTACAAAAATTATTACTGCAACAGCAGTTCGTCATAACTCATCTGATAAAAGTTAATTTTGTTTCAATGGCCTTTGTCGTTCGCTGAACTATAATCAATATTCGGCAGGACTGATGTCCGGATTCAATTTACGTGAAACTAAAGAACAGGTGGATCATCTCAGTGTTACTATCGCCGCGAACCCGCCAACATGGAAGAGGTTGTGTCGTTTCGGTGGTAGCTGTGTTGTGTCATCTCGTGCTTTGCGTATTGCATCAGCAATTGTGTGATTTAAATGTGTCCAGTTATATATTAGATGGAGGACCTTCTCAGAAATTTAGACTTACAAGAGCTAACACCCACATTTGAATGTAGGTATTTAGATTAGTCAGACAGTTATATTTAAGGTAAAAATGCAACAACTGGTGCAGGCTTATGTCTAATTCTTATATGATGCTCCTTATAACTTCATACAAAATCACACAATTAAACATCCAAACGAATCAATCAGCTGTCCTCGCAAAAAAACCTGTTGGTCCAAGAAAAAAAAAGTAGTTTAGTATCAATAATTACCAAACACAGATTTGATTCAACGACAGGCTGGGATTGAATTATTCATTGGAATCCAATCACATCTTGGAGTTGAATCGACAATACGATATAATTCGTTACCAACTATACACTTCCCTTTGGAGAAAACGTCGCTGTATTTGAGGAATGCTGAGTGTAACGTCCCATTGAATCCTAATATGTACCATTTCCAGGAAAGTTTCCAGAAAAGTAGGAACACCCCTAACAATTTAAATAAGAAGTCTGACATTGATGGTTTGAGCTGCATTTACTCTTATATCTTAAACATGGAAAGGGAAAGGTTTTCCGGTGTTCCTTCACGACCTTAATAGTCTTGTTGGAGTCTCGGAAAATTTTTTCTTTTTCGTCTTTATATATCTTTCACGACAATTTTATTATCCTATTTTAGGCCACCGTGTATTCACGTTTTACAACTGAGATCTTGGGTTCTTCAGTGTTTTTTGACTTTTCAGGTTTTTGTTTTCTCACAGTTGGTATCGTTACAACTGTCAATATAATTAATATTAATAATTCATATGTCAATTTTATCACCTGTTAGACCAAGAAGGTCTTTATTTAAGAAAAACCTAGATCATATAATGTGTGTTTTCAAACCACGGATTTAGTAATACACCTACGGGTTTTTTAAAATTTCAACATGTAAAGGTCGTTCTTGTATGTTTGTTATTTACAAGTATATGTTCGTTTGTTTCCTGACCTGTTAGTGGAAGACGCCATGATAGCATAGGTTTTGAAAGATTTTATGAAAAATTGTGACGATTATTTATTTGCATTAAGAAGTCGTTTGCACTCAATGCAATTGCTGTTTTCAAATTGGCAAACTTCAACGTTGTGAGTATAACTTTAATAATTTATTATACATTTTGAAACTAATTTTTTTTTTTGTTTTCCTTTAACTATGTAGAAAGCCCTGAAGATGGCAATAAACATTGCCGAAAGCTTGGCTGTTAGCACCAGAGTCTCCTCCATGATGTGACCCAGTCTCTTTTTCAAAATTGTGGCCAGAACCCCAAGATTTTCTCATCTAAATTCAGTTTTTTGGCCATAAGCTTACCTTGTATTAGAATAATAAAAAAATATACTATATTATTTATAATTTACACCATCAAAATTATAATTTGCTACTAGTGCCCAGTTCCGACATATTGCTTGTCTTAATAGTATTAAGTTATTTTGAAAATTACGCTCAAAATTGTAACTAATGTCCATTAAGGTTAGTGGATCACCATTTGGACAAAATTGTTGCTGTCGCTTTACTAAGTAAGTTCATAAATAACTAATTCAGTTGGATTTTGGACCATCTCTATGAATATAGAATTAAAAAAGTAATATCGTAACAAAATTACACAACATTTCTCCAACTGTAATGCAAATCTGTAAGTGTATTTCCTAATGACGATAAATAATAGGAAATAAAAGGACAACGTGGTTGCATCAGATAAAATCGAAATGGAGCATTATAAAATACACAACCGATCCATTTATATGTAAATCGCACCGATACGCAGCAGCTATAGGTGAACTGTCCCTTAATATTCAAATTCAAATGCGCATCTCGAATATCTATTCCAAGAATTCAGTTCGGCGGTTTGGCTCTTTTATCTGAGGGAATCTTTGAGTAACAGCAGCAGGATTTATAGGTGAAAGCAGCCCGGGCAGTTGTACCCCATCATTTCGGTTGCTCGTTGTTAATAGCGTACACGGCTTTGTTGGAAAATTCCAGTTTTCGAATCGAATTTTTACAGACGGAAATAGCTTTAGGCCGCTTTCTGATTTGTCGGTGCGGAAGCGGCGCGGGATCTGTTAGCTCGGCACCGAAACGATTCCGCACTGCCTTCAGTTACTCACCTATCTGTATATTCTCGGTAAAATGTCGTCTTCAAGCGATGAAGATATTTTAGTGTGTTATTTATATCGTCTACGTAAAAAAATAAAACGTTTTTGGCGTCATCCTTACATCGAGAAGAACATTAACTGTCGACTTTTTGTTGCGGCTCAAGAACTTTCCCAAGACGACCAAAATTGTTTATCGATGTATAGAATGTCAAAAAAAACGTACGAAGAGCTTTTGAATTTGTTATCGCCAGTGTTAACAAAGCAACATACAAGATTTAGAGAATGCGTGACTGCTGATGAAAGATTACTTATTACTTTAAGGTAAGTGGTAATTAAAAGGTCTCATTTTAGTTCGAAGTTATTTACAGTTATTGATATATTACAATCATTTAAAACCAATACCGTCACCATACGAAATTCTAGGATTTTATATTTTGCGTATAGTTACTATTATAAAGAAAAAAAAAACAGTTCATTAAAGGTTTTAATAATACGACAAATCAAGAGTATTTTTATTATAACAAATGTAAAACAGTTGATTACAGTTCTTCATATGACATATCAAGAGTATTATTGCAGCAAAATGCCAACCGGCTCCTGGACACGCGTCCCGACTGACGGTAAAACGAAAGGATCCCTCTCCGCGCCCGTACTTTCCGCGTCAATCAGAAAACGCACATTGAAATATAGGTGCTCGGCAAGCTTTCGGTACCGCGTATACCGAGCGAACCGAATCCGCGCCGCTCCCGCACAGACAAATCAGAAAGCGGCCTTAGGTGGGGGAATGTGAAGTAATAGGCAATAACGCGTTGTGGGACGAAAAAGAAACACACTGAAAAACAGTTCGTGATATTAACGAAAAAATGAAGTCAAGCTGATTGACTTGGTACTTCCCACACATTATGGTGATGCCAGTTTATCATTTTCATATATCATGAAGCTATAGTCTGATTGATATCCACTTGGTACCGAAGCATCGCCCGCCCGCCCGCAAAAAAGTGTTATTTTTGTTTATGGTCTCCCGCAAAGACTGAAAGCCTATGGCGGTGTACAAGCGCTGGGAGAGGATAAGTCTCGGTCCACGTTAGATATGAAACGCTGCAGATTATAGCCGTCGGGAAACAAATTCCCCGGCAGCTCATTCCACAGCTTCCGAGTTCTCCTAAAGAAGGAATGCTGGACGAGACTGGCTCGAAGAGTATAGACCTTGACCTGGTAAGGATAAGCTCGCATAGCTTCTCTAGTGCTCCTCATTCGGACAGCCTTTGGTGTTATTATCTGGGAGAGCTCACTTGAACATCTTCCGTGACAGAATCTGTAAAACAGGGATAGGACAGCCACCCTTCTTCGATGTTCCAAGCTGGGAACGATCTTTGTGAGATTAGGGGTACCGATCGATTAATCTAATTGCTCTCTTCTGGATAGCGCCCAGAAGCTTTAGAGGGTGCTTCGGAGCGCATCCCCACACATGGGAGCAATACTCCAGCGATGGTCGCATCTGTGCCTTGTAGAGCAGCAGTAGTTACTCTGGTGTATATAGCTTCCTACAGCGGAACAAAACTCCAAGCTTTTGAGATGCCGTTTTAGCAATACTGACGACGTGATCATGCCAGGACATGTTATTGTTGATGTTGATCCCCAAAAGTTTGACGAAAGGTGACTCGACTATGGTGTGACGCCCCATTTCCACAGTTTCCATAGTTGGTAAGCCTTCATTTACTAATCCTCACTCGACAACTTGCTGATTGATCCTCCTTTTGAATATGCCCCCCCCCCCCGGGTCACCTCAACTCCAGCAGCAGATGTTGCGAAATTCTAGTGATTTTCTTAAACGTCATCTAGTTGAATTTTTGAATTTTGACCTGGCAACAGTGGCTCACCAGCAGCCAATGACAGATGCATTTAAGCATGCTCAATAAGCATGCTTAAATGAATAAGCAAACCTGTCCACATTTTTTTTTCAGATAAAACTTTATTTTTTTAAACAGAATCTATACGAGCCATTTACATCATGATATACCATACTTTATAATTTACTAAAATTAAGAAAACATTACAATACCACACACCTCGTTTGTAGAGTTTAGCATCGACATTCATATATTAAAGGATTGTCTATATATGTTACACTCAATACCCGAACCCGGGCAATGCCCGAAAAAAAAATTATTTATTATTTTGCATTTCTTATTTTTTCTCGCATGGTTACGGTAGTAACAACTATTGACGGGCTGTGCCAAGTCAATACCTGACCTATTATTATTCTGAATTCAGGAAGGACCGTACAATGCTACAGGTCCTGAGGATTACATACTTTTGGAAGGTTTTATGTAACTTTTCATCCAGGCCCAATTGTTGCAGGTGTGACGTAAATGTATTTGGAGTAAGGCCTGAGACCGACATAATGAGGGGACAATGACAACTTTGTTTTGTTTCCATAGTCGTTTTATTTCTATGGCGAGATCGGTGTATTTAGATATCTTTCCAGCGTAGGTGTTTTGGATATTCATATCATTGGGAATCGCAATATCTATTAAGTAGGTCACTTTGCCTGTCTTTGACTGGAAAACTATATCTGGCCTATTTGCTGGGATGGTTTTGTCTGTATGTATTCCAATGTCCCAGTATAGTTTGAATTGATTGTTGTCGAGTACTGAGGTCGGTGTGTAGTTATAATATGGATCTGTGTTTTCAATTAGCTTGTTTGTTGTGGCTAGTGCTTGGTGTATGACTTTGGCTGCAGAGTTATGTCTGGCTGTATACTCAGTTCCAGCGAGAGTTTTGCATTCACTAGTTATGTGTTCTATTGTTTCCTTCTGTTGGTGGCATTTTCTGCAATTATCATCAGAGATGGATGGATCTTTGATTATGTACTTCTTGTAATTTCATGTCGCAATCACTTGGTCCTGGATAGCAAGCATAAAACCTTCCGTTTCCGGAAAGAGACGGCCATCCTGCAGCCAGGTGTGTGACTGCTTTTCATTAATGTGGTCTTGTGTAACACGGTATCTATGTTTGCCGTGGAGTGCCTTCTGCGACCAGGTGTTTATTTTTTCTTGTTGTGCTTGTATGTAGTTGTGTGCGTCTGCTGCGTGGTGTGGACAAGAAAGGGCGAGTGGTGTGTAGTTTTTGTCTGCTTTTACTATTGCTTTATGTAAGTTTGTTTGTTTACTGTGGAAAAAATGTCTGACTGATTTTATTTGTTTTGCATGAACTGAAGTGTATATCTATAATTCCTCTGCCCCCTTGTTTTCTGTCTATGGTGAGCCTTTCCTTGCATGCGTTGGGATGTGACATTCTGTGTTTTGTGAGTTCTGTTCGGATGAGTATATGGATGTTTTCAATGTCAGTGTGCGACCACTTTATAATGCCAAATGAATATGTTGGGATTGGTATAGCAAATGTGTTAATAGCTTTTGTAAGATTTCTAGAATTTAGTTTCGTTTTTAACAGTTTAATAAGGCGGTCTTTAAACTCTTGTGTTAGTTGTGATTTGATTTTTGTGTGGTCTATCTTAACGTTTTGATTGATACCCAGGTACTTGTACGTTTCATCCTTGTCCATGTTGTCTAGCGCCTGGCCAGTTACTACTTCCTTTTCGGGATGGTTTTTCCATCGGCCTTTATTGATGTGAAGCACCTTGCATTTACTCATGCCAAATTCCATCTTTATATCTGACATACAAACTTCTGTTATTCTGAGTAATTCTCTCAGTTGCACTTCTGTGGCGGCATATAGTTTTATATCATCCATGTAGAGAAGATGATTGATTTTGTGCTGATTTGCTTTCTGGTGCTTGATGGTGAAACCACAGTTTGTGCTGTTAAGTGTGTTGGAAAGCGGATTGAGACAGAGGCAGAACCATAGTGAACTGAGAGAGTCACCCTGAAAGATACCACGACGTATATGTAGCTTGGAGTAGTTTGGATATGACCGTCCTCAGTTTGAAGGTGTATATTTGTTCGCCATCGTTCTTGTAAGAAACTGACGAAGCCCTGGGTTGGTTTTATATATTTGAAGAGTTTTTGTTAGCCAGCTATGGGGTACAGAGTCGAAAGCTTTTTTATAGTCGATGAAACAGGTATGAAGGTTCCTGTGTTCTTTTCTGGTTTGCTCCATGATCACACTATCAATTATAATTTATTATATTATTATTATTATTTCGAGCAAGGCGCGTATACACGTGCTACGAAGTAGCAATGCTCATTAATAGCATGCTTTTCAAGCATGTGTATCTGTACCTTTACTTTTACAGCTCTAATTCAAAACCTAATCTACCGTCGTCGGTTGTGCGTTGGCTGTTCCTCTCCCGTGCACAAAAACAATTGGCCACCGATGGGCGGCATTCGTTCTCATGCCGGCTCGGCCCGGCCTGTCATATCGCCGGCCGGGTGCCCCCCGGCCCCGCCCACTGCTACGAACATCCGCCGATCACGCGGCCAGATAGTTTTTAATTGCGTTTTTATTTAGATAATTACCAGCCGTGCCGTCGTGGCCACGGATGAGTCCGAACGCAACAGCTCGAAAACGTCTTGATGTCTCAATTGTGTGGACCGGTTATCAAGCAGGCATCGCCTTTGCGTGCCTCCCGACTGCCTCCCACACCAATGGCGTGCCAAATATAGTTTCACATAATTATGGTCTTTTGTATGGAATGGATGAGGCACAGAATGTCAAATACCAGTACCCATCAGAGAATGCAGAAAAAGGAACCGAGGGTCAGCGGGATTTGACCCACGACCTCCGGAATTCTAGTCCGACGCTCTACCAGCTGAGCCCTGGTGGTCATGGCAACCGGTATTTTCAATAAACGCTGGTGTTCCTCAGGGATTGGTCCTACCCCCTACACTGTTTCTGCTGTACATCAACGAGCTGCTAGAAATAACATCCAATCCAATCTACAGCTTCGCAGATGACAGTACATTAGTGTCGTGCATGGAACCAGGCAAGCCACTATCATCCCAAAAGACGGTACGTCGGCGACAGCAGCATACCTCACAGATCAACGCAGATATCAAAACAATTATCGAGTGGGGATTAGCAAATAAAGTACAATTCAACGTACAGAAAACTCAGGCAACAACACTTATAGAGAAGCCTCACGTTGGCTTACCAGCTCTGGAAATGGAGAGTCACCCCATAGTCGAGTCACCTTCCGTCAAACTTTTGGGAGTCAACATCAACAATAACATGCCCTGACACGACCACATCATCAGTATCGCTAAAACGATAACCCAGAAGCTTGGAATTTTGTTTCGCTGTAGGTAGCTGTACACACAGATTTGACCATCGATGGAGTATTGCTCCCATGTGTTGGGATGCGCTCCGAAGCACTTTCTAAAGCTTCTGAACACTATCCAGAAGAAAGCAATTAGATTAATCGATACGCCTAACCTTACAAAGGACATTCACAGCCTAAAACAACGAAGAAGGGTGGCCGACTTATCCCTGTTTTACAGATTCTATCACGGAAAATGTTCGAGTGAGTTCTCCCAGATAATAACACCAAAGATCGTCCGAATCAGGAACACTAGAGAGGCTCTGCGAACTCATCCTTACCAGGTCGAGATCCCTACTACCCGAACCAGTCTCCTCCAGCATTCCTCTCGACACTGTGGAATTTGTTTCCCGACAGCTACAACCTGCAGCGTTTCAAATCTAACGTCCACAGACACTTATCCTCTCGCAGCGCTTCTACAGCGCCATAGGCTTTCAGCCTTTGTGGGAGGCTGGCCATAAAAGCAACACATGGTCTTTTATATACAGTGGATGAGGCACAGAATATCAAATACCAATCAACATGCTACCAAAAAATGCCAAAAAAAACGACCGACTGCCAGCGGGATTTGAACCCGCGACCTGTGAAATTCCAGTCCGACGCTCTACCAGCTGAGCTATGACGGTCACGACAACCCAGCTTGCAAAGAGTTGACCAGATGATATCAGATCCTCACACCAAGTGACGGCTTCACTGCCTTCATCTTCTGGTAGTCCGGAGCAGCTCGTATCTGTTTCATAAAAAAAAAACAGTAACAAACTCGGCAGTCTAATTACGTATCTTTCAGACATCAACGTGTTTTTTCGAGTGTTAGGTAAGGTCAAGGTTGCTCATGAAGGAGGAGGACAGGTCTGGTACACAGACGGTTCACTCGCTAGAGAGGGCTCGGGCTCGGGAGTCTACAGACCCAAGACTTTCACTCCCTCTTGGGGGGCACATCACAGTATTCCAGGCTGAGGTCTATGCGATACTTGGTTGTGTAAACCGTATTCGGGAAATTGACGGGTCTAGGAGGCGGATTACTATCTGCTCTGACAGTCAGGCAGCCATCAAAGCACTGAGTGCTTGGAAAATAACTTCGGGACTGGTCCTGGAGTGCAGGAGGGCTCTTGACAACATCTCAGCTAAACACAAGGTATCACTGATGTGGGTAACTGGGCACGCTGGGGTAAAGGGTAACGAAATGGCAGATCATCTGGCTAGGATAAGATCCGGCAACAGTTTTGTGGGCCGGAACCAGCCTTAGGACTATCTGCAAACTTGATTAGGAAAACAAGTGGAGAGTGTGTCCAGAATCAACACTCTCTGAGATGGAACAACAACAGAGAGAATAGGACGATTTTGTCTCTCTCTGGATAGGAGTAACTTGAGATTGCTAGTAGGCCTATTAACGGGTCACAGCACCTTCAGGCGTCACTTGTTCGTGATGAGGGTGGTCAACGACCCAACGTGCACGTGGTGTGGTGAAGAGGAAGAATCCTCGGCATACATCTTGTGTGCTGGGTTATCACAGGCCGACTATGCTGGGCTCAAGAACTTTGGAAGCAATAGAGATAAAACGGATAGGACCTAAGAATATACTTGCCTTTGCCAAAAGGGCAGGTCTTAGGAACTGGCGCGGATAGAGGCGCAAAAGGGCCCATCGTGTGGCCTATGCATCAGCCACATTCCGTGCTAGATAGCCTCTGATCCTTATTCATTCAAGGTCAAGGTTTGAATGAACGGATGAATGAATGAAAGTATAGAGGGTTTCTAGTTTAGCAAAACGGTGATATTTCAACGATTAGTGTCTGAAACACGTCGAAAGCTCTCTTGAGCGAATGCAAATTAAAGACAAGACTTTCATGTCTCATTTTTTTGTTTTACAAAGTTTTGCTTTTGGAAGGAGTTGCAGCAATACCATAACCTAGACGACCGTGACCGTACGCCGCTGTATCCTCACACAAACTCTTGAATACTACGAAAACGTCCAAATTACTTCATTGCAGTGTCGGGAGGTAATTAGACGACGGAGACGAATGACGATTAGAAGGTTGCCTAACAACTAACAACTCAGCTGCTGGTCGCCTGTGCTGTGGATGATGAGGATAGGCGCGTCAGAAGAAATCACCGCTCCCCTGAAAACCACGCCACGAATTCCGCTTAGTGTGATCTTTGCCGCTCGATACGGATCAGAGCTATGATGTGATACGCTGTGGAGATTACCGATGCAGTCGTTGCGGAAACCTAGCTATTAGCTATGGCGCAGTGTTGCCAACTGCTATAAGAAAAGTCTTCATAAATGCAGTCAAAGCAGTTCATCCCGCAAAACTATAGCCGCATTCGTTTTGTAAAGTGAGATACTTCAAACTAAAGTGAGATTACGAGGGTTGCTCTATACCTTCGGGTACCAGATGGCGCACCGGCAGAACTTTCTGTCATTTACTAAAGTGAGATTGTCAAAGCAGTAAATATCAGTTATATTATACCTTCAAAAAGAACAGCTGAGGACAGTAGTGATGTAACGAATATTCTCATTCGCGGATATTTGCATATTTGTGCATATTCGCATTCGGGAGATTACTCCGAATGTTTTGCGAATACATTTTTTTTTAATGTAATAGTTGGTTAATAAAACAAAATCCATTAATTTCCTGAGTTTTTTTAATGTACAAAAGTAACTTAAACTCGTAATCACATCAGTGTGAATCTTATGAATCATGTGAATCTTGAGACTTTTGTGAATCTTGCGAATCTTGTGAATCTTGCGAATCTTATGAATCCTGTGAATTTTCCGAATCTGGCGAATCTTGCAAATCTTGGGAAATTTAGGAATCTTGCGAATCTTGCAATCTTGTGAATTTTCCGAATCTGGCGAATCTTGCAAATCTTGGGAATCTTGAGAATCTTGAGAATCTTGTGAATCTTGCGAATCTTGAGAATTTTCCGAATCTGACGAATCCTGCAAATCTTGGGAAATTTGGGAATCCTGGGAATATTGGGAATCTTGGGAATCTTGGGAGTCTTGGGAATCTTGGGAATATTGCGAATCTTGCGAATCTAATGAATCTTGTGAATCTTGTGAATCTTGTGAATTTTCCGAATCTGGCGAATCTTGCAAATCTTGGGAATCTTAAGAATCTTGCGAATCTTGTGAATCTTGCGATTCTTATGAATCTTGTGAATCTTGTGATTTTCCGATTCTGGAAAATCTTGCAAATCTTGGGAATCTTGAAAATCTTGTGAATCTTGCGAATCTTGTGAATCTTGCGAATTTTATGAATCTTGTGAATCTTGTGAATTTTCCGAATCTGACGAATCTTGGGAATCTTGGGAATCTTGCGAATTTTGTAAATCTTGCGAATTTTATGAATCTTGCGAATCTTGTGAATTTTCCGAAGCTGGCGAATCTTGGGAATCTTGCGAATTTTGTAAATCTTGCGAATTTTATGAATCTTGCGAATCTTGTGAATTTTCAGAATCTGGCGAATCTTGCAATCTTGGGAATCTTGAGAATCTTGTGAATCTTGCGAGTCTTGTGAATCTTGCGAATCTTATGAATCTTGTGAATCTTGTGAATTTTCCGAATCTGGCGAATCTTGCAAATCTTGGGAATCTTGCGAATCTTGTGAATTTTGTGAATCATGTGAATCGTGTGAATCGTGCGAATCCTGTGAATCTTGTGAAACTTGTGAATCTCGCGAATATTGCGAATCTTGCAAATCGTGGCAATCTTGTGAACGTTGTCAGTCTTGGGAAGCGTGCGAATGAATTCTGCGATCCCGCGAATCCTGTGGATCGTGCAAATACTGAAAATCTTGCGATATTTTGAGAATCCTGCGAATTTAGAGAATCTTGCGGATCTTGTGAATCCTGTGAATTTCATGAATCCTGCATACCTGCAAATCCTGCGAATCGTGCAAATCTTGCAAATCTTGCGAACTTTGTGAATCTTGCGAATCTCGTGGATTCTGTGCCATGAATCCTGCGATCCTGCGAATTCTGCTTATCTAAATCTCCTAAATCTCGTGAATCTCGTAGATCTCATAAATCTCGTAAATCCAGTAAATCTCGCAAATCCAGCAAATCTCGTAAATCTGGTAAATTTGATAAATCTTTTAAATCTTGTAAACGTGTTCAACCTTGTTTAAAAGATTTATCTGGTAAATTTTCTAAATGTTGTAAACCATGGAGTCTCGTAATTTATGTAAATTATGATGACAATACGAATATTTCGAAAAATTTCTTTTAAGTAAAAAAATCAATATAGAGATAAAGCTAAGCTAAAATGGCGGTTGTTTGATCTTTACTTCTTTTAGAGCCCAAGGTTTTGGATAAAGCCGAATAAGAACGAATATTTTTATTCTGTCTCACTGACGCTGGTGCATCATATCAGCTCCTACCGAAACTGAAAAATTCGTCGATTTTCCTTCGTTTTTGAGAACACTTCCTGCTCCATGTTCGTCCCCGGGCGGCCCTCGAGAAGCGCCTCCACATCCACGAAATAAAAATCCACAAATCCACTAGCGACATTATTTTATATTCATCAGATCTTTTGAATCATATATGAATCATGTGAATCTTGTAAGTCTTGCGAATCTCGTGAATCTTGTGAATCTTGAGAATCTTGCAAATCCTGCGAATTCTGCGATCCTGCGAATCCTGCGGATCTTGGAAGTCTTGCAAATCCTGTAGATCTGGTAAATCTTGTAAATACTGTGAAACCTTTAAATCTTGCAAATCCCGTGAATCTCGTAAATCTCGTAAATCTAGTAAATCTCGTAAATCTGGTAAATGGGATAAATCTTGTAAATCTCGTAAACCCGTTAAACCTTGTTTAGGAGATTTACCTAGTAAATTTTTTAAATCTTGTAAATCATGTAATTTCGGAATTTATGTAAATCATAATGAATATCCTGAAAAATTTCCTTGAACCGAAAAAAAATCTGTTTAGATTTAAAGCTAAGCTAAAATGGCGGTTGTTTGATCGTTACGTCTTTCAGAGCACAAGGTTATGGATGAAGCCGAATAAGAAAGGATACTTTTACTTTGCCTCATTGACGCTAGTGCATGATATCAGCCACTACCAAAATTTGAACGGCGTAGAATATTCGCCGATTTTCCTTCGTTTTTGAGAAGACTTCCTGCTCCATGTACTTGCCTGGGCGGCCCTTGACAAGCGCCTCCACATCCACGAAATCTACAAATCCACTTGCGACATTATCTTATATTCATCAGATCTTGTGAATCTTGTGAATCTTGTGAATCTTGTGAATCTTGTGAATCTTGTGAATCTTGTGAATCTTGTGAATCTTGTGAATCTTGTGAATCTTGTGAATCTTGTGAATCTTGTGAATCTTGTGAATCTTGTGAATCTTGTGAATCTTGTGAATCTTGTGAATCTTGTGAATCTTGTGAATCTTGTGAATCTTGTGAATCTTGTGAATCTTGTGAATCTTGTGAATCTTGTGAATCTTGTGAATCTTGTGAATCTTGTGAATCTTGTGAATCTTGTGAATCTTGTGAATCTTGTGATTCTTGTGAATCTTCTGAATCTTGTGAATCTTGTGAATCTTGTGATTCTTGTGAATCTTCTGAATCTTGTGAATCTTGTGAACCTTGTGAACCTTGTGAACCTTGTGAACCTTGTGAATCTTGTGAATCTTGTGAATCTTGTGAATCTTGTGCATCTTGTGAATCTTGTGAATCTTGTGAATCTTGTGAATCTTGTGAATCTTGTGATTCTTGTGAATCTTGTGAATCTTGTGAATCTTGTGAATCTTGTGAATCTTGTGAATCTTGTGAATCTTGTGAATCTTGTGAATCTTGTGATTCTTGTGATTCTTGTGATTCTTGTGAATCTTCTGAATCTTGTGAATCTTGTGAATCTTGTGAACCTTGTGAACCTTGTGAATCTTGTGAATCTTGTGAATCTTGTGAATCTTGTGAATCTTGTGAATCTTGTGAATCTTGTGAATCTTGTGAATCTTGTGAATCTTGTGAATCTTGTGAATCTTGTGAATCTTGTGAATCTTGTGAATCTTGTGAATCTTGTGAATCTTGTGAATCTTCTGAATCTTGTGAATCTTGTGAATCTTGTGATTCTTGTGAATCTTCTGAATCTTGTGAATCTTGTGAACCTTGTGAACCTTGTGAACCTTGTGAATCTGTGAATCTTGTGAATCTTGTGAATCTTGTGAATCTTGTGATTCTTGTGAATCTTGTGAATCTTGTGAATCTTGTGAATCTTGTGAATCTTGTGAATCTTGTGAATCTTGTGAATCTTGTGAATCTTGTGAATCTTGTGAATCTTGTGAATCTTGTGAATCTTGTGAATCTTGTGAATCTTGTGATTCTTGTGATTCTTGTGATTCTTGTGATTCTTCTGAATCTTCTGAATCTTGTGAATCTTGTGAATCTTGTGAACCTTGTGAACCTTGTGAACCTTGTGAACCTTGTGAACCTTGTGAACCTTGTGAATCTGTGAATCTTGTGAATCTTGTGAATCTTGTGAATCTTGTGAATCTTGTGAATCTTGTGAATCTTGTGAATCTTGTGAATCTTGTGAATCTTGTGAATCTTGTGAATCTTGTGAATCTTGTGAATCTTGTGAATCTTGTGAATCTTGTGAATCTTGTGAATCTTGTGAATCTTGTGAATCTTGTGAATCTTGTGAATCTTGTGAATCTTGTGAATCTTGTGAATCTTGTGAATCTTGTGAATCTTGTGAATCTTGTGAATCTTGTGAATCTTGTGAATCTTGTGAATCTTGTGAATCTTGTGAATCTTGTGAATCTTGTGAATCTTGTGAATCTTGTGAATCTTGTGAATCTTGTGAATCTTGTGAATCTTGTGAATCTTGTGAATCTTGTGAATCTTGTGAATCTTGTGAATCTTGTGAATCTTGCTAATCTTGTGAATCTTGTGAATCTTGGGAATGTTGCGAATTGCGAATCTTGCAAATCCTGTGAATCCTGCGATCCTGCGAATCATGCGAATCTTGGAAATCTTGCAAATCCTGTAAATCTCGTAAGTCTCGTAAATCCTGTAAATCCTGCAAATCCCGTAAATCTCTTAAATTCTCGTGAATCTCGTAGATCTCATAAATCTCGTAAATCCAGTAAATCTCGTAAAATGTGGTAAATGTGATAAATCTTGTAAATCTTGCAAACCTGTTCAACCTTGTTCAGAAGATTAATCTAGTAAATTTTCTAAATCTTGTAAATTATGTAATCTCGTAGGTAATTTATGTAAATTATAACGACAATACGAATATTTCGAAGAATTTCCTTGATGCGATAAGTTAAAATGGCGGTTGTTTGATCGTTACTTCTTTTAGAGCCCAAGGTTATAGATAAAGTTGAATAAGAAAGAATATTTTTATTCTGTCTCACTGACGCTGGTGCATGATATCAGCTCCTACTGAAACTAAAAAATTCGCCGATTTTCCTTCGTTTTTGAGAACACTTCCTGCTCCATGTACGTTCGTCTCTGGGCAGCCATTGTGAAACGCCTCCACATCCACGAAATAAAAATCCACAAATCCACTTCCGACATTATTTTATATTCATCAGGTCTTGTGAATTTTGTGAATCTTGTGAATCTTGAGAATCTTGCAAATCCTGCGAATCCTGCGATCCTGCGAATCCTGGGAATCTTGGAAGTCTTGCAAATCTGGTAATTTCGACAAATCTGGTAAATCTTGTAAATCTTGTAAATCCTGTGAATCCTGTAAATCTTGCAAATCCCGTATATCTCGCGAATCTCGTAAACCCGTTAAACCTTGTTTAGGAGATTTATCTAGTAAATTTTTTGTAACCTCGGAATTTATGTAAATTGTATGACAATACGAGTATATTAAAGTGAAAAAATATACCTATTTAGATTTAAAGCTAAGTTAAAATGGCGGTTGTTTGATCTTCACTTCTTTTAGAGCCAAAGGTTATAGATAAAGCCGAATATTTTTATTCTGTCTCACTGACGTTGGTGCTTGATATCAGCTCCTACCGAAACTGAAAAATTCGCCGATTCTCCTTCGTTTTTGAGAACACTTCCTGCACCATGTTCGTCCCCGGGCGGCCCTCGAGAAGCGCCTCCACATCCACGGAATAAAAATCCACAAATCCACTTCCGACTGTTCAAAAGGCGAGCCGAGCTTGGCTTGGCTTGGCCCTTTGTCATGTAAATTTCTCGACTGCGGCCCCGCAAAAGGTGCGACTTTATTTTATATTCATCAGATTACCTAATCTTGCGCCATCCTAAATACTTGTAAAGTGACAGTTTCGCAGCGGGAAGTACGCTTTTCTGGCAGAGTCGACTTTATTCTGTAGAAATAATCTTTACGTTAGGATTGGTCATAAATTGGAATTCTCGCAATCAGGCACGTATCCAGGATATGGTTTTGGGGGGACGGGGGGGTCCAGATTATGGCTGTCACTTGTTAATTTTTAATTCTGCTTGACCCTTCGGGGGGACGGTGGCAGGCTAGTGTTACCACCTTAAATTTTTGGCCATAGGACACTAGCGCGCCGCGGTCAGATTGGTCCTAATCCCACCGGTCGGAAGCGCGCAAAATATTTCGATCACCTGATGGGCCATAGGACACTAGCGCGGCGCGGTCAGATTTGTCCTAATCCCACCGGTCAGAAGCCCTTAAAATATTTTGGATAACGGGCAGGTATGTGGACATCAGCGCGCGGGGCGGCGAGGTAAACTTATGTGTTATAATTTTAACCGATTTTATTTCATTCGTCATTTTTTGCGATCTTGCTAATAGTTGCTGAAGAATTTGTAGAACTCCAGTCAGAGGTATCGTTACTTTTGACTTGACAGAAATGAATTACTTTTTTATATTATTAAATGCGAAGTTTTGTTCTGAACATAATAAGTTAATCTGATCACTATAATAGATGCAAAAAATTTTTAATTAATCAGAACGTGTTCTAATTTCTCAGAATTTTGATCGATTTCTTGACGATGTAAAAAAAAGTCCGAGAAATTTACCTTCACAGCTTGTTTTGTGTGAGGATCATGGTTGTGCTCATTATTTCTTTTAAGTACAATCTCTTCCGATTGATCCATCAGCAAAGATGCTATGCATCCTCTTCTAGAGCATCTGTAGGCTACACTACGGGTGGTTTCTTTATCTCTTCGAAACGTATACTCTTCAAGGACTATTAATTTCTTCCTTTTCAAACCTAACATAGTCTCCATGATGAAAAAGTAGAACACAAACAATACTCACAAACAGCAACTAAGGATTGCAAACTACTGAAATATTTTCATTAATCTAAGAAGTAACTGTAAGATACCGCAAGTCGTAAGAAGACAGATGAAAGTTCGCAAGAATAAAAGGGATGTGGTCATTAGGAATAAACAAGCTTAATTTTCTTTCAGCGCGCAAGTGAGCGGTGCCGATGAAAGCCACATAAATATTTTCGATTTTTTTTAGGTACACCCGCCACCCCGAGAGTTCTGAAATTTTTTATTTTCGTCAAAGGAGACTGAGACTCGAAATTACGACTGGATTTGTAATCAGCACCTCGAAATTATCCGTAACGCGAGGTTTCATCTTAACAGAAAGCCAAATAAAGATTTTCGATTTTTTTAGGTACACCCGCCGCCCCGAGAGATCTGGAATCTTTTATTTTCGTCAAACGAGACTGAGACTCGAAACTGTGACTGGATTTGTAATCAGCTCCTCGAAATTATCCGTAACGCGAGGTTTCATCTTAATAGAAAGCCAAATAAAGATTTTCGATTTTCTTAGATAAACCCACCGCCCCGAGGGATCTGAAATTTTTTATTTTCGTCAAACGAGACTGAGACTCGAAACTGTGACTGGATTTGTAATCAGCACCTTGAAGTTATCCGAAATGCGAGGTTTCATCGTAATAGAAAGCCAAATTCGATTTTTTTAGGTACACCCGCCGCCCCGAGAGATCTGAAATTTTTTAGTTTCGTCAAAGGAGACTGAGACTCGAAACTGCGACTGGATTTGTAATCAGCACCTCGAAATTATCCGAAATGCGAGGTTTCATCTTAATAGAAAGCCAAATAAAGATTTTCGATTTTTTTAGGTACACCCGCCGCCCCGAGAGATCTGAATTTTTTTATTTTCGTCAAAGGAGACTGAGACTCGAAACTGCGACTGGATTTGTAATCAGCACCTCAAAATTATCCGTAACGCGAGGTTTCATCTTAACAGAAAGCCAAATAAAGATTTTCGATTTTTTAGGTACACCCGCCGCCCCGAGAGATCTGAAATTTTTTATTTTCATCAAACGAGACTGAAACTCAAAACTGTGACTGGATTTGTAATCAGCTCCTCGAAATTATCCGTAACGCGAGGTTTCATCTTAATCGAAAGCCAAATAAACATTTTCAATTTTTTTAGATACACCCACCGCCCCGAGAGATCTGAAATTTTTTATTTTTGTCAAACGAGACTGAGACTCGAAATTACGACTGGATTTGTAATCAGCACCTCGAAATTATTCCTGACGCGAGGTTTCATCTTAATAGAAAGCCGAATAAAGATTTTCGATTTTCTTAGATAAACCCACCGCCCCGAGAGATCTGAAATTTTTTATTTTCATCAAACGAGACTGAGACTCGAAACTGCGACTGGATTTGTAATCAGCACCTCGAAATTATCCGTAACGCGAGGTTTCATCTTAATCGAAAGCCAAATAAACATTTTCAATTTTTTTAGATACACCCACCGCCCCGAGAGATCTGAAATTTTTTATTTTCATCAAACGAGACTGAAACTCAAAACTGTGACTGGATTTGTAATCAGCTCCTCGAAATTATCCGTAACGCGAGGTTTCATCTTAATCGAAAGCCAAATAAACATTTTCAATTTTTTTAGATACACCCACCGCCCCGAGAGATCTGAAATTTTTTATTTTTGTCAAACGAGACTGAGACTCGAAATTACGACTGGATTTGTAATCAGCACCTCGAAATTATTCCTGACGCGAGGTTTCATCTTAATAGAAAGCCGAATAAAGATTTTCGATTTTCTTAGATAAACCCACCGCCCCGAGAGATCTGAAATTTTTTATTTTCATCAAACGAGACTGAGACTCGAAACTGCGACTGGATTTGTAATCAGCACCTCGAAATTATCCGAAATGCGAGGTTTCATCTTAACAGAAAGCCAAGTAAAGATTTTCGATTTTTTTAGGTACACCCGCCGCCCCGAGAGATCTGAAATTTTTTATTTTCGTCAAAACAGACTGAGACTCGAAACTGCGACTGGATTTGTAATCAGCACCTCGAAATTATCCGAAATGCGAGGTTTCATCTTAATAGAAAGCCAAATAAAGATTTTCGATTTTTTTAGGTACACCCGCCGCCCCGAGAGATCTGAAATGTTTTATTTTCGTCAAAGGAGACTGAGACTCGAAACTGCGACTGGATTTGTAATCAGCACCTCGAAATTATTCCTGACGCGAGGTTTCATCTTAATAGAAAGCCAAATAAAGATTTTCGATTTTCTTAGATAAACCCACCGCCCCGAGAGATCTGAAATTTTTTATTTTCGTCAAACGAGACTGAGACTCGAAACTGCGACTGGATTTGTAATCAGCACCTCGAAATTATCCGAAATGCGAGGTTTCATCTCAATAGAAAGCCAAATAAAGATTTTCAATTTTTTAGTTACACCCGCCGCCCCGAGAGATCTGAAATTTTTTATTTTCGTCAAAAGAGACTGGACTTGAAACTGCGACTGGATTTGTAATCAGCACCTCGGAATTATCCGAAATGCGAGGTTTCATCTTAATAGAAAGCCAAATAAAGATTTTCGATTTTTTTAGGTACACCCGCCGCCCCGAGAGATCTGAATTTTTTTATTTTCGTCAAAGGAGACTGAGAGTCTAAACTGCGACTGAATTTGTAATCAGCACCTCGAAGTTATCTGTAACGCGAGGTTTCATCTTAACAGAAAGCCAAATAAAGGTTTTCGATTTTTTTAGGGACACCCGCCGCCCCGAGAGATCTGAAATTTTTTATTTTCATCAAACGAGACTGAAACTCAAAACTGTGACTGGATTTGTAATCAGCTCCACGAAATCATCCGTAACGCGAGGTTTCATCTTAATAGAAAGCCAAATAAACATTTTCGATTTTTTTAGATACACCCACCGCCCCGAGAGATCTGAAATTTTTTGCGAAACGAAACTGAGACTCGAAACTGCGACTGGATTTGTAATCAGCACCTCGAAACTATCCTTAACGCGAGGTTTCATCGTAACAGAAAGTCAGAAATCTTTATTTAAAGATTTTCGATTTTTTTAGGCACACCCGCCGCCCCGAGAGATCTGAAATTTTTTATTTTCGTCAAAACAGACTGGGACTCGAAACTGCGACTGGATTTGTAATCAGCTCCTCAAAATTATCCGTAATGCGAGGTTTCATCTGAATAGAAAGCCAAATAAAGATTTTCCGTACCTTTCTGTCGTGCTTACTTTCCGAGATTTTTTGTAAAGTACTACAAACGTCAAATTTTCTAGAGACTGCTGAATTACTTTGAAAATATGCTCCGTAAAATTAAACTATGGCTAATAAACTGGATCCAAAAATCAATTCAAAAGCGTACTACCATACAGGGTATTCTATTTAAAATAAAGAAGTTGATACCATCTTCCGGTATATCCAGATTCCAGCCATCTTTGAGATTTTTTCTACAAGTAGACCATTTGAAAAATCGCACGGGCACAAAAAACATTTAAAACATATTTATTTTTCTATCGGAGTATTGTGTCAATTGATATGATGAATTATATAATAAGAACTCTAACCTTTCACATAATGTGTATCCTGGTTTTCTACCACTTAAAAACATACCTCCATTAGTATGCATATAATTTTTCCTGGTTTTATCTAGAAAAAGACGTTTATTCACAGTAATGATTATGTATGTTGTCATACGATCCATATTCAATAATTTTACTCCTAATACTGTATTTAGTAAACGCTGAATACTGTATCAGTTCTATTCATTTCTTCATAATGAAGACTTCACTGGTAATCTTCTGGTTGCAGATCACGACCAAAGTATGTCAGATTATCAGATTATTCAACCGCTTGATTTATACGTAGAGTCAGAACTGAGAAGATCATTCTCAAGAATCCCTTTAAGGTACAACAGTTGCTACATTGTGATCATTGTGATGAAGAAAGAATCAGTGGCATCCGATCATATCTCTAACATGTTCATAGAAGAGTCAAAATGTGTCGTAGAAGTGGCTACTTTAGAACACAACTTCACCAAAGCCAGCATTCTGAAATACGAAGCTTTGATGATATTCGTCGATACTTTAGAAGAAATTCATGAAATAATTAAAACTTTGGAAGACCAAATAGTGTGGGACACTAACGCCAACTTGCACGTCGTTATATGCCAGGAAGTGCGACAATTGACACAGGTGAATTTGATGTTTCAAGCTTTATGGAAAAGCAAGATGTACGGCTTCGTTGTAGTGCTTGTTTATGAACAACTGCAGATTCTTTCGTACAATCCCTTCAAAGACCAAGTTATTAACCTCACTGCTTGCGCTGGTTGTCCTGCTTTTGACCATTACATCACAAATATGGACGGATATCCTTTGAAGGTTTGTCTCGCGAACTATCCACCAACTTTGACTAAAATAAATGGGACATGGATAGGGTATGACTGGACGATTGTAAATGTTATGAAGAAAGCAATGAATTGTACAATTGAGGTCAAAGAAACCAACTTTTCTATCATATTGACATCAGAACAAGAGAAGATGTGCGATATGCATATGAACAGCATCAACGATAGAGTGGAAATGATAAGACATAGCTTGGGAACTAGGTACTCCGATATAGTTGTTTTAGTTCCTATTTTTCAACGGAAGCAGTCACCTAGCATCTTTGGTGTTTCTCTCTTGGGCGTGTTATCTATAATTTTATTGGTGGGACCATTACTATACCTGATTGCAAGATACATGGAAGAAAAAAGAGGTACCCGCACAAATCTAAGTTCGTTCGTTGTTTGCGAACTGACGATGTTCCAGTGCCTAGCACAGAACTCTGTGCCTTTCCTAGAAAAGGAACCACCGTTGCTCAAGTGGCTGCTGATAGTTTTGACGTTTGTTTGCGTCGTACTAGCGACGTATGCTCAGTGCATTTTGACAACTAACTTTTTCGTTGAATCGCCATCGTCACAAGAAATAGTGACTGCTAAAGACGTTTTAAAATCAAATCTATCACTGCATATGCATTATTTATTATTAGATTATTTGCCACAAAAATACAATTTGCACGGTAGGCTGCATTTGTGGGAAGATATGTCCGAACTGGATATGATGATTCGATCTAAGAATAGATCCAACGCTTATATTCTGAAGACCACTCAAGCCAGGACTTATAAAAAAGAAGTTTTGAAAGAGCATAAAGTACCATTTTATACCGTAATAAAGGAAGTGCTGGTTCCAGGATTTGAAGCGTACTGGTTTCAGAAGAACTCTCCATACATGAGTACTGTGCGTCGCATAGTACAGAGTTGTAGGGAGAATCGTAGAGATTTTATACCTCACCCCGGAAGAAAAAAATTTCAAGGTCATGCTACGGTAATAACTATGGGTCATTTTGGTGCACTACTGAAGTTGCTAGGTGTCCAATACATTATCTGTTGTGTAGTTTTTGTCGGTGAACTGGTTACTCACAGGATTATGGAAGGCTCAACAAAAGCAAAGCGTAATCTACAAACTGCATAGTTTTGCAGTGATGTGTTGCACCTTTAGCTCAAAGCTTTGTGCCTTTCATTTAGAAGGAGCAAGCGTTGATCAAATGGTTGCTGATATTTTGGAATTTTGTTTGAGTTGTATTAACTAGACTAGAAATAGTCACTGCTAAAGACGTGACAAGATCAAGTCTATCACTGCATATGCATTCTTTATTATTAGATTGTTTGGCACAAAAATACAATTTGCACAGTAGGCTGCATTTGTGGGAAAATATGTCCGAACTGGATATGATGATTCGATCCAAGAATAGATCCAACGCCTATATTCTGAAGACCACTCAAGCCAGGACTTATAAAAAAGAAGTTTTGAAAGAGCATAAAGTACCATTTTATACCATAATTAAGGAGGTGCTGGTTCCAGGATTTGAAGCGTACTGGTTTCAGAAGAACTCTCCATACATGAGTACTGTGCGCCGCATAGTACAGAGTTGTAGGGAGAATCGTAGAGATTTTATACCGTACCCCGCAAGAAAAAAATTTCAAGGTCATGCTACGGTAATCACTATGGGTCATTTTGGTGCACTACTGAAGTTGCTAGGTGTCCAATACATTATCTGTTGTGCAGTTTTTGTTGGTGAACTCGTTACCCACAGGATTATAAAAGGATGAACAAATGCAAAGAGTAATCTACAAACTGGACAGTTTTCCATTGATAATATGTTGCACCTTTGGCCCAAAACTTTGTGCCTTTCATTTAGAAGGAGCCAGCATTGATCAAATGGTTGCTGATATTTTGGAATTTTGTTTGAGTTGTATTAAAGACGACAGTGTATTTTAACAACGCACGTTTTCGTTAAATCACCATTATTACTAGAAATAGTCACTGCTAAAGATGTTTTAAGATTAAATCTGTCAATATATGCTGCATTTGTGGAAATATATGTATGAACTGGATACGACGATTCAATCTAAAAATAGATACAACGCTTATATTTTGAAGGTTGTGAATGTCAAAGTTGTCAAAACCAAAACGCTCCGTATGACATATTCTGTCGGTGAGAGTAACCAGGAACTGCAAAAATGAATAACCTGTTATTGAAATAACCGGTTATTTATGCCCATCCCAACTGAGCAGTCACACAAGTCCAAGCGATTATTTCTACGGTGAGACGCGCTCTGGTAAGTTCGAAAAAAATCCAATTTATCCCGTCGGACGTCTCAATCTGACGGAGTTAACCGATTGCCGAAAAAAATGAGTGAACTGGCGTCACCCTGCGGCGCGACCTGAATGCCGCAAACCGGTTAATGAAATAACAGGCTAAAAAATTACCGGTTATTGAAATAACTTGTTATTGAAATCACCAGTTATTGAAATATCATGTTATTGAAATAACCGGTCATTTATGCCCATCCCAACCGAGCAGTAACACAAGTCCAAGCGATTAATTCTACGGTGAGACGCGCTGGCAAGTTCGAAGAAAATCCAATTTATCCCGTCAGACGTCTCAATCTGATGGAGTTAACCGATCGCCGAAAAGAATGAGTAAACTGGCGTCGCCCTGCGGCGCGACCAGTATTCCGCTAACCGGTGAATGAAATAGCCGGCCATTAAAATAACCGGTTATTGAAACAACCAATTATTAAAATAACCGGTTATTGAAATAACGGGTTATGGAAATAACCCGTTATTGAAATAACTGGTCATTTATGCCGATCCCAACTGAGCAGTCGCACAAGTCAAAGCAATTAATTTCACGGTGATACGCTCTGGTAAGTTCGAAAAAAATCCAATTTATCCCGTCGGACGTTTCAATCTGACGGAGTTAACCGATCGCCGAAAAGAATAAGTGAACTGGCGTCGCCTTGCGCGTAACCAAAATGCCGCTAACCGGTTAATGAAATAACAGGCTAAAAAATTACCTGTTATTGAAATAACCTGTTATTTAAATCACCAGTTATTGAAATATCCTGTTATTGAAATAACCAGTAATTTATGCCCATCCAAACCGAGCAGTCACAGAAGTCCAAGCGATTAATTCTACGGTGAGACGCGCTGGCAAGTTCGAAGAAAATCCAATTTATCTCGTCGGACGTCTTAATTTGACGGAGTTAACCGCCAATCGCCGAAAAGAATGAGCGGACTGGCGTCGCCCTGCGGCGCGACCAGAATGCCGCAAACCGGTTAATGAAATAACCAGCTATTAAAATAACCGGTCATTGAAATGACCTGTTATTTATATAACCTGTTATTGAAACAACCGGTTAATGAAATAACCTGTTATTGAAATAACCTGTTATTAAAATATCCTGTTATTGAAATAACTGGTCATTTATGCCCATCCCAATTGAGCAGTCGCACAAGTCAAGGCAATTAATTTCACGGTAAGACGCCCTGGTAAGTTCGAAGAAAATCCAATTTATCCCGTCAGACGTCTCAATCTGACGGAGTTAACCGCCAATCGCCGAAAAGAATGGCGCCCGCGGCGCCACAAGAATGCCACTAACCGGTTAATAGAATAATAGGTTAATAAAATAACCGGTTATTGAAATAACCTGTTATTGAAACAACCTGTTATGAAATAACCTGTTATTGAAACAACCGGTTATTGAAATAACCTTTTATCGAAATAATCTGTTATTAAAATATCCTGTTATTGAAATAACTGGTCATTTATGCCCATCCCAACCGAGCAGTCCCACAAGCCAAAGCAATTAATTTCACGGTGAAACGCCCTGGTAAGTTCGAAGAAAATCCAATTTATCCCGTCGGACGTCTCAATCTGACGGAGTTAACCGCCAATCGCCGAAAAGAATGAGTGAACTAGCGTCGTCCTGCGGCGCGACCAGAATGCCGCTAACCGGTTAATGAAATAACCGCCTATTGAAATAACAGGTTATTGAATTAACCGGTTATTTAAATAACCTGTTATTGAAATAGCCGGTTATTGAAATAACCTGTTATTGAAATAACAAGTTCTTGAAATAACCGATCATTTATGGCCCATCCCAACTGAGCAGTCGCACAAATCAAAGCAATTAATTTCACGGTGAGCCGCCCTGGTAAGTTCGAAGAATATCCAATTTATCCCGTCGGACGTCTCAATCTGACGGAGTTAACCGCCAATCGCCGAAAAGAATGGCGCCCGCGGCGCGACCGTAGCATAATTCACGGCAATTAAAAAACCCACACCAACTCGACGCCCACCTTCGATATTCTTGTTGACGGTGATTAATCAGATTCGTCGAATTTCCTTAACTGCTTCGTTAGATTCCCAAGCCTTCAAGCTGGTTTTTTAGAATGAGGTGGAACCGTCACGAAAACGTCTTTGTTAAGTTAATTATTCGGAAACCCCCCAAATTTAGACCAAAATCCAACGTCTTGCGTGCTAGGAAAAATTGGAGTTTCATCTCAATATTTGATCCTTTGATACTCTTGATCTCTCTATTTTACTTGAGAAACTGCGTTATTTTGGCTTGGATGAAGTTTCCTTCCCATTTTTGAACAATTGTCTATCTAACAGCCGCCAAAGAGTTGTTCTAGGTGGAAATAAATCTCAACTTGAAATCATTACTCAAGGTGAACCACAAGGTAGTATGTTAGGCTCTTTTCAATTTATATTTACGATTTGTGTTCTTGTGTACTGAAAAGTAAAACGTCACTTTAGGATGGATCATGTTGACGTCGGCGGTTCATGTCGATTTTGATACAATAGCAACGTAGTTAGTCGTGTCAACAGGTTACACATCTTTTTTTACTTAATCCGACGTTTCTAAAGGGTTATATTTAGGTCGAACTCAGGTAAATCTTTCCTAGAGAGAAGTGGAAACACAAATAACAAAATATCATCATAGTCTCAATGTCTTAACAGACATGTTGTGAACTGGTAAAATGCATTAAGTCGGAGCTAGAGTACTGCCGACACGAATATTATCAATAGTTTTGAGAACTGTACTACAAGTTTCTCCATATTATCGTTTGTGTCTATACGTCCGAAGAATGTAAGCATTCTCGTCGATACAATGGAGGACAATCTGTTTGGATTCCCAAGCTCATCCAGTATGGAAACTTTAGTTCGTTGAGCGGTATAAGGGACTCTCAGCATTCTCCTCCACGTCCACATTTCAAAAGCATCTATGCGAGCTCGATCTGCCCTTAACAGTCCAAGTTTCCGAGGCATACAAAAATATGGGGAACACAAGAGACTGAACCAGCGACATTTTGGTAGCTTTAGTGATGTTATGGTCACGCCATATTTTAGTAAGCTTTGCCATGGCCACACGTGACTGTTGAATGCGCCGTCGAATCTCATTTTCACAGCTACCCGAGTTGTCGATCAAAGAACCGAGGTACACAAAACTTTGAACTACTTCACAACGACCTACTGACTTTACTGCTCGATGATTGTCGTACTCTCTATCTACGATCATAACCTTGCTCTTGTTGTAGTTAATACCAAGACCATACGCTGCACTGTGTTGTTCTAAGATGTTTAATAGAGCTACTAGTTCTTCCTAAGGAGCAGCAATAAGGATTGTATCGTCAGCAAATCTTAAGTTGGATATTTTGCTTCCGCCAATAGTTATACCGCCATTCCAGTTGTCCAATACCTGTCTCATCACAAATTCTGAGTAAATGTTAAATAACATCGGAGATAATACACATTCCTGACGAACGCCTTTTCTGGTTGCAGTTTGACCAGACACGTTATCATCAATTCTTACACGAGCCGAATTAGACTCGTAGAGTTGCTGTATGAGAAACACTAGGCGATAAGGAACTCCCATAGAGGGTTTCCCACAGTTAGGCCACTTTACGTTATCAAACGCCTTAGAATAGTCCACAAAGCAGATAAAAACTGGAAAATATTGCTCTCTGGCTTTTTCAATAATTTGTCTTAAGTTTAAGATCTGTTCGCGCATACCGCGTCCTTTCGCGAAACCTGCCTGCTCATGAGAACTTTGCCAGCCAATAAAACCCTCCAAACGAGATTGTAAAATAAGTATACAGTAGAACCTTACTTGTATGAGAGATTAACGAAAGTAAGCGGTAAAAAAATATACATAAATATAAACGAAGACACACAGAATATGATGAAGTTTTGGAGTTTTCGAAGTACCAGCTTTGTTTAGAAATTTGAAACTGCCGTTAAAATAAACATCATTATTACCACATGCCATTCCATTACAAAGCAAAATATCAGCTAATATCCGAATGCCTAAAAAAAATCAGCTGGCCTACATAACGGTATAGACATAAATATAAACAAAGACATATAGAATACGATGAAGTTTTGGATTTTTCGAAGTTCCAGCTTTGTTTACAAATTTCAAACTACCGTTAAACTAAACATCATTATTACCACATGCCATCCCATTACAAAGCAAAATATCAGCTAATATTCGAATCCCTAAAAAAAATCAGCTGGCCTGCATAACGGTATAGACATAAATATAAACAAAGACATATAGAATACGATGAAGTTTTGGATTTTTCGAAGTTCCAGCTTTGTTTACAAATTTCAAACTACCGTTAAACTAAACATCATTATTACCACATGCCATCCCATTACAAAGCAAAATATCAGCTAATATTCGAATGCCTAAAAAAAATCAGCTGGCCTACATAACGGTATAGACATAAATATAAACAAAGACATATAGAATACGATGAAGTTTTGGATTTTTCGAAGTTCCAGCTTTGTTTACAAATTTCAAACTACCGTTAAAATAAACATCATGAATACCACATGCCATCCCATTACAAAGCAAAATATCAGCTAATATCCGAATGCCTAAAAAAAATCAGCTGGCCTGCATAACGGTAGCGAAGACATTTTCTATAATTAGATTACATCGGCAAAACTGCCCGGTGTAAGCTTTCAAATTTAGTTAATGTACGCGGTTGTATGGGTGGAACCTAATTTGCTGCTTAGATAGCAAAAAAGGGGATAAGACTGGTGAAGAGAAAGCCTTCTTGATGACGTTTTCCATCAACGGTGGCATAGGTGACTTGCAATTTTTAATGAACACACCTGCACAATACAGAAGATTGACTTGCATTTGTCTCTATGGTTCATAGATGGGTGCCTCCAGAACAACTCCGATAGCAAAGAGTAGCCGATAGTCTATATTTTTTTTCAGTTAAGGGAGAGGGAGGGGGCAAAGAGGCTTTCAACTATATAGCTTAAGGCAAGATCCTATTATACTCCCAATAAAGACACGTTAAAACTACGTCATAATATTTTCCAACTTGTAATAATGGACTAGTATCATGAATTTTTTTTTTGGTTGCATATGATAGAGTACGTCATAAAAAGCATCTCATTTTTTTCTCCGATTTTTTTGGGCACAGAAAGCCGTGAAAATAAGGAAAATATTTGAATTCTCCTATGGCAGTGACGTTACTGCCCTAAAGGCGAACAGCCAATCAAAAGTCAGATATGTGTGCTGTGTTGCCGCATTCTGATGGCGCGCGAAATGCCGGAGCTGTACGCGGGCTGGCTCATCTATCTTGTCTTCTCTTCTCGTCTGCGAGTCGGAGCTGTTCTTGGCAACAATGCACTGCTGATGATTCGCGCGGTTGGCACTGATTGAGTGAATTTGAATTCCTTTCTTTAAACTTTAGAATGGAATTAATAGAAAACAAAATGATGCAGAAAGTAACGAAATGCAGCAGTACGTTTATTTTTGTATGCACTAAGCGGTTATGACAATTAAAAAATAATTGTTCTTAACCTCGTGATACTAATCCATTGCTGCTGATTTGGACTTCCTCAACACCTCGGGACTGACTTTTAAAAATTATCTGACACAGTGTCTAACATAGAGAGTGTCGTTTGTCTAAATTGCATAGATTATCTAATAACTTTATTAATCATCTAATAATAATAATATTCAACTTCAACTGTTTATGCAGCACTTCTATCATACCATATTTCCAACTCTTTACTTTAAATAGATTTCTACACAATACCAAACTGTATTGCATCCTACCATAATATTGTAGTTTAATCCATATCAATTTTAGTTTTTTTCCATCAATGTACATACTATATGTGATACCCTCTATACCCGTAAGGTTGGATTATTCATAAATTTCATTTTATTAAATAGCCGGTGCTATTATGGAATCTGATTCTGTTGTACCCTTAATTTAATAATGATAATAATAAATAATTGAGCTCCTGTTACTTAGATCAAGAATTCAAGTAGCTTGAGGATTATGGAGTACCATCACAGTATAAAGAGTTAACCACATTGAGAATACCACTGACTATAAACCCAGATCACCCCTGGGTTATGTAAATTCATAATTTTACCTATGTCTGTGTGTTATATCTTTTAACGCTCATGAAAGGTTTGTTGTGCAATTGGGTTGAGTTATTTTTATGTATATGGGAGACAAGCAATGCGTTAGAGACCTGAGGGTAGGGAATTGGTATGTAAGAGAACCGTGGAGGACAAAAACGACAAACTCTTAAGAGAAACTTCTAAAGAAGAAGAGGAAGAAAAAGACCAAAAAGAAAATAAGAAGAAAACATATCGAGAGCAACGACGTGAGCCTCGTCAGACCTATGGATGAGTGCTCCACACATGTATGAAAGGTTGATGTTTGATTCCAGATTGTTGATTAAATGATAAAGCTCAAGTTATTTCATTAAGCTCTTTATAGATGCATGCCTCTATCACTTCGCTAACCATAGAAAGCTGAGCTATAGGTCTGTAGTTTGGGTAGATGATGGAGTTTCCAAACGTTTTTGGTTTGGAACGCCAATTCGCTCATAGCTTGAGGTATTAGCGTTATCGATAATACCTGGATACTGAAAAAGTAACTTCTCACGATATAGATGTCATAAAACATGCAAAAAACGCGTCTTTTATGGTCAGCCTCCCGCAAAGGTTGCGCCATCGGGAAACAAATTCTCCGGCAGCTCATTCCATAGCGTCAAAGTTTTCCAAAACAAGGATTGCTGGAGACTTGTTCTGGGAGTAAGGACCTCGACCTGGCAAGGATGAGCTGGCAGAGCCCCTCTAGTGTTCCTCGTTCTGACGGCCTTTGGTATTATCATCTGGGAGAGCTAACTTGAACACCTTCCGTGACAGAATCTGTAAAACAGGGACAGGTCAGCCACCCTCTTAGATGTTCCAGGCTGTGGAGGCCCTTTGTGATATTAGGCGTATCTCTTCTGGATAGTGTCCAGAAACTTTAGGCCTTAGGGAGTGCTTTGGAGCGCAACCCCACACACGGGAGCCTTATAGAGCATCAGTAGTTCTGGTGCATACAGCTTCCTACAGCGGAACAAAACTCCAAGCTTCTGAAATTTTGTTTTAGCAATACTGACGACGTGGTCATGCCAGGACATGTTATTGCTGATGTTGATCCCCATGATATCGAATTAGTAATGCTTCGCGATTACAATCCTTTTTCCGCCTATTGGTATGGAAAGTAAAGCTTTTGGGCCTACAGGACTCACGTATGACAGCCACAAAAAAGGAACGAATAAATTAAGTGGCTTGTATTCAACACAATACCTGAAAGGTGCCTAAACTGTGGGTGGCAACACCCTACATTCGCCCGTATAACATCTCTAGGTAACAGGGTGTCTACAAATCACTCGTTTGTTTCCACTGTTAAAAATTATAGCTTATTCTTGCGGGTGGGCCCATGTCCCGTCCAATTTTTACATCGTACTGACTTATTTATTCGTTTGTATGTGTCAGCTGGTGGAGCGGGTATTGTCCGAAAAATGTTTTATCGTGTAAAAAGCGAACGGTAATGGCCGACTCACGGCCTACTGCGTAATTGGCGTGATTTAGTAGCAGCTTCCATCAGTTGCTTCCTGTGTTTCAAGCAGTTACGCTCCTGAAAAGTTAAATAAACATGCCTGTTTACAAAACAACAACACATTTCAAGAGATTAATGAGGTGGCTATACGTTATGTTGGTCAGAGCTCACACGTTGGTTAGAAGAGCTGAATTGGGTAACAAGTGGCTTCCGTGATATCCTGTTTTGTATCAAAGTGAAACAATTTGAAAACGACATGTTCTGAGAATCCTGGTTTTTGTGTTAAAACAAATATTTAAAATGTAGCAAATTGATAATAATGAGAACGAGAGATGTTTGGATTTACTGGAACTACTCGTTGCCCATGCTCGAGCTTGTACAGGCAAACAAGCCCGACATAGTCTTCTCGATCGGCAACAAAAGACGATGTTCGTTATTGAGTTTTCGGCACCTGCCGAGGTGAACATCGTCTCTAAGGAGGAGGAAAAGCGGACCAAATATCAGGAGTTGCTCAGACAACTTCGCAGGCTCTTGTCAGACTACACCGTATGTCTGCTGATTATGGTCATTTGATCCCTAGGTGAATGAGAAATACGCTGCTCTCTGCACTGCGCAAAATGCCGGTGTGCCGTGAAGCGGTTTACCACATCTTGAGTAGGGCGACCATCAGAAAAAATGCCCTTATTGGACGTTGTATGACTGCGTTTTCGGAAATAGCGGGAATTTTTGTTAAAAGAATATTCTACACTTCAGAATAGTTTACATTAGATATTATGCGCCAGCTCTTAAACCCGATCCTTGGAAATAGCCTTTAGTTCATGCAAAGAGGTACAATTTATAATGACTACAAACGCCCTTTGAGGTTCTTTTTACTTTTGGAAGTAGGAAAAAGTCACACGGAGCTATTTCTGGTGAACATGAAGGCTAGGCCATCACTATAATATTATCTTTGGCCAAAAATTCACGAACAAGCCGTAAAGTGTAGTGAGCTGGTGCATTATCATGCTGCAAAAAAAAATATATAGATCTTAACCGTCACGTTTGAAGGCAGTTGGTGAGCCTTTTTCGGTCTTGGCGAGCCAGAATGCCCTCTCTGGAACAATTTTGGAAAAAAATTATGTCTATACAGGGCGTTTCCTTAATTAATCAATTGATTTCTCCAAGTATAAAAATAATTCCAATTGGAACGTCATTCTTAGTCGCACAGCACAGTCACAACCTTTCGAGGTTTATAATCGCTGCGATATTAAATTTTTTCCAGATATCTGCTTATACCAAAAATGGTGATTTGCGCCTGTGCGGTTCATTTAAAGTCCCATAATTATGATACATGAAGTCACACTAGACTTCACCAAGGAATCCAAATATGTAATAATATACAGGGGGTTCTATTTAAAAATGTAAATTTATATGAATCAACTTGTATAAAGGTCAAAATTTAAGGGCAAAAGTTGTAACGTTATAGTCCTTAAGGGCTCAAGATCAAGTGAAATATTTTTGGAATATTTTTTATAAGCCCACCCTATAAGTTCAACAATTATTGTTGGCAAACATGTGAAGTTCATTTGATATAGATTTTAGGTTTTCTTTGAGTTTAGTGGCAAAATAGGAATATTGCTAAATTTCGTACATATTTATTTATTCTGTGATTATAAATAAAGTTGATGATTATTATTTAAACTGAAAATGGAATCCAAAATAAATAACAAAGTATAAAACCAAATCAAATAAATTATGCATAAGTAGGTATACCGTACGAATGCCATGCGGTTAATAAATAAATTAATAAAAATCTACAAAAGTAGGGAGGTAAGCATATAGCCTTTCCTACGGCACTGACAAAAATTGCGGGATTCCGTGATGTGCAATCGAATTGGCTGCTGGGATACACCAAAGATCATTACGATGAACAGACGCTCTCAGTGTATCTGTAACCAGGTAGCAGACTGGAAGATGCATCTGCAGGTGCATCGTCTTTAATGACTGTATGCTGCAAACAGTGACGGTGTCTTCAGTGAAAGTGGATTTTAATGGAAGGCCAATGAGAAAAGAGTTTTTTTTTTTAAATTAATCCCGACCTCCACAACAGTTTGCGAGAGTCAAATTTTAGTTTGAAAATATTGTAACATACTGCATATGGTGCTTGTGATCTATATGTTATTGTTGTCATGTATATAATGCCACTGTTAAAATCATAGGTTAGATTTTCCATTTCGAGGCTATCAGTGTGGCGATTCTATAACTCTAAGCGAAGCGATAGCGACATTCTTCCAACGCTTTCGCTCGTTTCGGCATTCCATAAATGTCTTCGTTCCGACTCGGATATAACGAACGCAGACGAACGTTATAAGCGATAGCGAAAGAATTTGGATCGCGTTTGTCAACTTCTGACGTTATTATTGCTGTGTGTCAAAGTGACAATTTGCTTAAATTTATTTGTGTACTTAATTAACAATGAATGAATCGAAGAGAAAAAACTAATCCTTCGCAATGGTCGGCATTGCTGGATTTTGCAGTCTGTCATCCAGAGATATTTAAGCCAACTCGCGAATGCTCGTGAGTCATCGAGCTCCATGCCGAAAGCGTAACGAAGCGTTAAGCTTTGGTTGTGGAATGCCGTCAAAAATCGTTTTCGTAAATGCTTAGCTTCGCTTTCGTCTGCTTTCGTTATTATAGCGAAAGTTACAGAATCGCCACACAGATGTGCGTTCTAGAATCGACTAGATGTTAGCTGGATGCCTCGAATTCTACAGAAACGATTACAAATAGGTATACATGTACAAAAGAAGATTCTTTGGCATTTGTTAGGACTAAAATTTCAAATAAACATGTAGCTCCTTTACCGATCTACAGTGCTGAAAATTTCAATACTTTTTCAGTTTTTTCTCAATTTGTGAGATATTTATCTCAAATTTGAAATATGGAATAAGCAATAGGAGATACATAATTGCACATATCAGTCGGTTGCCAGAATCTACAGGGTGTTATCTTTTCAGGGGTCATGTTCCCTTTGCTTACCCTGAACTTTTTTGCGGTTTCTCTCTTTTGTTCTCTTATATTTTTTTATATCTCCTATCCTTATCGAGAGAAAAAAAAACAAAATAGGATTCTCACTTATTAGGTAGATAAAATAATGTACTCGAAATACGGTCTAGTAGGTTATGGCTTTATTTGGATAACATTTGTTTTATCAAATTTGACGTTCTTTTATACTTTCTGAGATATTTGACTTTAAATAATAGACAAAAAAAATCAGTGACCGTATCGAAGTTAAGCTCCATTTAGCTAATTACAGAGCATCGTGTTTTTTTTCTCGAAAAGGGTCAGAGATACAAAACAATTGCAAGATGACAAAAAGTTTTTGAACATAATAGAAAAACGATTTTTTTTGTCTAACAGCGGCGCACCGAAAGAAGTTCAAGGTAAGAAAAGGGGACATCACCTCTGCAAAAATATGATCCTGTAGATTCCGCCAACCGTTTGACATGTGCAATTATGTAGCTTGTATTGCGTTTTTTATATTCCAAATTTGAGCTAAATACCCCAAAAATTGTGAGAGTTACGAGGGTTGTTCTATATCTCCGTCAATCCATCAGTACGCAGACAGCTGTTTCACGCTTATTAGCGATCATCAGTGCATCATAGGTCGATTGACAGAGATAAAGAGCATCAGAATTTTCATGTCTACCAGACATGTGAAGCACGTGAGAGCAGGTGACAAAATCGGCAGAACCTTTCTGTCGCCTGCTCTCACATTGTGAGAGTTATTAAGAAAAAAATGAAAAAATGTTGAAATTTCAACACCCTGTATATCAGTAACGAAGGTGTTTGCGGACCCATGTTTATTTGAAGTTTTAGTCTTTAAAAACACCAAAAAATCTCTGCTCTTCATTTGTACATGATTTTTAGGAGTACCCTGTATAGTATATGGAACGCCATTAAGGCCGAAGTGGAAATTGTCACACTGATATAAGGTTTTGTGATTTTGTGTTCAAATAAAAAATAAAAAGTTAAAAATTACGTCGAATTTGATTCCTTGACCGTCGTGAAAATATAAAGGTCGTAGAAAATAGGACTTCAATGACCATGCAATATTTCTCTCCATACACTTGTGGACACCAAACTCATAAGGTCTTACCTTCGTTGTAGACATCAGTAAGGGTGGATGGGGTGACATCAGCTAAGAGTCCAGTTAACATTGGAGGCCTCAGGGTTTGGTTCTGGGGCCCATTCTATTTTTTATTTACATTAATGACCTGCCCAGTATTGATACAACTGCTAAATATCTGTCTTTGCTGATGATACAAAAGTTTCTTATGCTGCTGACAACCTTGTAGAGTCAGTGAATGGATCCATGTTGGCGCAAGCAAAGGCCGAAAATTGGTTCAGTGCAAATAGGCTCTTGCTAAATGCAGAAAAGACAAGCCGAGTCGTATTTTCCATGAGAGATCTTTCTGATGTAAATGGTCCCTGTGAAGCTAAATTTCTGGGTGTTATCCTTGATGCAGCTTACAGTGGGGAAGCCATATCAATAAACTGGCAGAAAAACTTAACAAAAGCCTCTATGTATTGCGGGGCTTGTACTTTTGTGTTTCAGCTGATATATTGCGAACTGCTTATTTTTCTATTTTTCATACGCATTTGTCTTACGCAATTCTTTCATGGGAATACTAAGCTGGGATGCTTAGGGTATTTGGCCTGCAGAGAAAGGCTGTAAGAATCATTTCAAGCCTGAGGTATAGAGATGACTGTAGAGCTATGTATGTAAAGCTGCGCTTACTGACTGTGCCAAGTGTGTATATATTGGAATGTTTGATGTATATGAGACAGAACATTGGTCTGTACCAAACTCATGAAAACATTCAGACTTATAACACCCGTGTTCGGAAAAATTTAATTCCTGCATACTGGCGGGTAGGGAGATGTCAGAATGGTCCAGAATTCTGGAGCATAAAATTTTTTAATGCACTACCTGATGAGGTTAAGGGTCTTTCAGAAAAAGTTTTTAAAGTGAGAGTAAAAACATATTTGATAAAAAACGCCTTTTACGCCTTTAATGAATTTTTAAACTCTGATTTTAGCGTGCTGTGAAATGTCATTTATAGGTTTTTTAGTGTTTTTAAATGTCAATGTTTGGTGTCTCATAATGAGTATGTAATATTGTATTGTTATTTTTAGTAATATAACTTGTATTTTCTTGACGGGTATAAACTGCTCTGATATCGACATAAATAAACTATCTATCTATCTATAATAACTACTGAATAATAACAAATATATATACACGGTGAGTTTTTAGTACCGGCTCGGTCGATAACTCCACTACTATAGCAGATAGCGAAAAAAGTTGTATATAAAAGTTGTAGCCACGGATATGCTCCTTGCTCAGAAAATATTTAGATTTATACAGGGTGATCCATAACTACGTGGCGATGCAAACATGCATTTTTTTAAATGAGATACCCTATATATTATTCCAAATTCAGATTCTACTAATTATTTCCGTTCTTCCAATATAGGGCGTTGTTACATTATACAGGGTGTTTTAAAAGTTATGACCATTTTTATATCCAAATCGCGGACAAATGAACGTACTGTATATCAAAAAGTAATGAATCAAAAATTATTTTTTTTATATGAGAAGATAAAAAATATCCTCTAGTTTTAAAATCGGCTCTAAAAAAAGCCCGAGACGCAAATTCGTATACAGGGTGATGTAGAATGCAAAATCCAAATTTTCTCTTTTTTTTCAAATGTAACCCCCAATATTTTATTATCCCAAAGAATTGCTTTTAATATGCTCTTTCATCCTTGTATAGCACTTGTTGTACCTACGTTCATCAGTTTCCGAGATATTTCGATTTTTCGGTAAATTTAAAGTATAGCTTCTATTTGTGTACTGAAATTTATTTATTTTGAGAAGGTACTATCTGATTTGCTTTTTATTTAACGAACAGCTAAATTATAAGGTCTTGATAGTATTTGATGAAGTCAAAACCCTAAATCATCGAGATAATAAAGTCAAGTATGCTGAGGAAACAATTTTGTAGGCGTCATGCATAACTATCAAGTAGTTTTATCAAGTAGGCTTTGAAAAATTGACAGTTTTCATAACCTACTCAATAATTCCGTACTGTGTGGAAAACCAGCTTTGAAAATTAATTTTTCCATTGAGGGTATTTAGGAGAATCTTTGAAAAATTGTCTACTTGCCTCTAGAATATATCAACTATGAATAGCAATATCCAGAACGGAGGCACTCTAAAACTGATGCATTTAAAAGATTGAAAAATCGTTTTATTTGGACTGTGTCGTATCATATTTCATAGCCTACCTGATACATCTGCTTGATAATTATGCATGACGTCTATAAAATTGTTTCTTCAGCACACTTGACCTATATTATCTCGTTAGTTCAGTGTTTTCTCTTGATCAAGTATTATTATCGCCTTATATTTTAGTTGTTTGTTAAGCAAAAACAAAATCTGGTAGTATTTTCTCCAAATAAATAAATTTTATTAAACAATTAGGAGGTATATTTAAAATTTGTAGAAAAATCGAAATATCTCAGAAACTAATGAATGCAGCCATAATAAGTGTTATACAAAGATGAAAGAGCATATGAAAAGCAATTTTTTGGTATAATAAAATATTGGGGGTTATACTTAAAAAAAGAGAGAAAATCTAGATTTTGCATTATACATCACCCTGTATACAAATACGCGCCGCGGGCTTTTTTTATAGCGTATTTTAAAACTAAGGGATATTTCTAATCTTCTCATGTAAAAAAGTAATTTTTGATTAATTACTTTTTAATATACAGTACGTTCATTTGACCGTGATTTGGATACAAAAATGGTCATAACTTTTGAAATACCCTGTATAATGTAACAATATGCTATACTGGAATAACTGAAATCATTAGTAGAATTTGAATATGGAATAATATATAGGGTGTCTCATTCAAAAAAATGCATGTTTGCATCACCACGTAGTTACGGATCACCCTGTATAAATCAAAATATTTTCTGAGCAAGGAGCATATCCGTGGCTACAATTTTTATATACAATTTTTTTCGCTATGTTCTACAGTAGTGGAGTTATCGACCGAGCCGGTACTAAAAACTCACCCTGTATATAACAAAGGGACTCAAAAATAGCTGTTTGGGTTGTTGACATTATACCACCTGTTTTATACGTCATTGAACATTAACCTATTCGATGCGTTTGTCGAAATTGACAAAGCCGACATAATTATGAAACTTGACTATGCCCAAAATCCTGAATTATTTGTTGAACAATAAATTGAACCAAACCTTGTTCATAAATAGTGTATAACGCACTCTTAAGATGCCTTGTAGGATTAGGCGCCGTTTCTTAATATTCCTCATTGTAGACGGATTTCTAAAATAAGCAGTTTTGTGAAACCGCAACGTATTGTTACTGGAAAATTATACCCGTAGCTGCGAGCAGACAGCAGTTAAAATGCCAAAAAGGCACGGCCGTGGACTGACCATCGCTGATGAAGTTATTAGGAGAGTACCCGAGGCAGTGCCCCGACAGGTGCTTGTATGCCTTCTTGGTTAGCCGCTCACCTCGCAGGTAATCACCGAGAGTCTCGTCTGTTCGATTGTATTCAGCCAGGTAGTTTGGGAGCTTTGCAGGAGAAGTGCTCTAAAGAAAATCATACGCAAAGATGAACAAACTGTTTAAATTTAATAGAGGTACACTCTAAAAATTGTTTTGTAAAATTACTAACAAAATCGTAGGTTATTTAGTGCCACCGATTTTGTTAGTAATATTACAAATCAGATTTGTAATTTTATTGAGCAATTTTCTAATATTGTAAATTCGCAAAAACGCATTTTTGTAGTATCACAAAATTTGTCTGTGATATAACATGATAATTTGTAAAATTATTATGCGATTTTACACAATTTTAAGGATATTATATTGGTTTTTTACATATATATTTTGTAAAACTATTTTGTAAGATATGTATTTTCACATGATTTACTTGTAATATCACTAGATTATATTATAAAACCATTATACGTTTTATTACAAATTTTTTAATGATTTATTTTGTAATTTTACCTCATTTGATAAAGTTACTTTGTAGTCTTACAAAAAACCTATTATAATAGGTTTTAAGAAAAGGCTGTCATTATAAACATATTTTTATTTTATGTATGAAAATAAGATAACACAATATTAAAACTATACAAACACAAAATAGAAAATCAACTATTTCAGTCTTACCGGCTGACAAAAAAGCATATTATATCAGCTTGTTGGCCAGGCAAACAGTTAGTTAACGTGCCAGTTCATTAATAAAAGAAATTACTGTTTTCCTACTGGGAGTGTGACTTGACTTTCTCCCACAGTCAAGATGCACTTTAATAAAATATGCTTGAGTCATTTTCAAAGTTACCGAAACATTTTTTGGATTAATCCGGTTAGAATTGAAACATATGACAAATAATAATTTTATTGCTCCTTCAAAGGAACTTGCATTGATGAGCTGGATTTTTTCATTGTAAATCGAAATTTTCTTTTTTCCTTCTTCATCTATTCTGAAATTAAAGGAAATATTGTTCTTAAAGTAAAGTATTATGACTCGAAAACTTTTAATTAATTAACCATATCATATCGAAGAAAAATAAAAATGAATGCATCCCTAAATAAATTTGGTATACAGGATGGCCATATTTCCAAGATGGCGGCTTACCTTGTAAATGCACTTTGTATTCATTTTATCCAATGAATCTTCAAACTTTAAACACAAATAGCACCACTTCTGGTTATATACCGGCACTTCCAAAACAAAATCCATAAAATAACGACCCGTCCGCTGTTTCTCTATTCACACAAGCCGATTCTTCTCGCCTGCCAGTGCTACCTTTCATTGGCAACGCGTAATCTGTACTGAGGGCAAGTGGCCATATAAAGCGTTTTAGTCAAATTACCATTGATACCAACCGAAGAAATCAATTATTTTACCAATTAATTGAAGTATTTTTCTAAAATAATTACAAATTTACAAATGAAGATTGTAAAAAACAAACATTTTGTATAATGGCAATTATCTTGTAATTTTGTCTTACAAAAATGCAACACAGTTTTGTAATTTTACAAATATTTTGTGAAAAACTGAATTATTTGTATTTTTTCTGTAAAATGCTCAACCATTTTTACAAAGTTTAGTAAATCTACAAAACAATTGCATTTTTGCTAAACTTTACTGTGGTTTTACAACATGACATAGTAAAATCGCTCCAATAGTACTTGTAATTGTTTCGTAAAAATACCCACGTTTTTTTCAGTGTATAGATGAAGTCAGACCTGTATGAGATATAGAGCAACCCTTGTATATCAACTCTCACATGCAGTTGGCATAGAAGCGCTCTCTTCTGGTTAGGTGAAGCGAATGTGCATTTGCGTTCATCATCAACGTCAAGGAAGGCGATTTTTTTGTTTTCTTCTACCTCCATGGTGTTCTTCTTCTTCTAACAAGAAAAGGAGTTACATTAGGACACAAGGTATATAGAAAGCCAACTCATACTGACTGGTACTTACATAAAGAATCAAACCACCACCCATCTCAGAAGTACGGAATTATTAGAACTTTGACAGAACGGGCTAGAAAAGTGTGCGAACCAGAACTCGACACCGAACTGGAATATCTAAAGAATGCTGTTAAGGCAAATGGTCACACAGAAAAGGAAATAACAAGAACAATGGGAAGAAATAGGGCAAAACCAGAACCTAAACCGATAGCAAAAGCTTTTCTACCCTATGTGGCTGGAATAATAGGCAGAATAGGAAAAATGTTACGAAAGAAAAACGTCAAGACCATCTACAAGCCCACAAGAAAGATACAGGAATATTTGAGGACGGTGAAGGATAAAAGAGACCCACTCACAACATCGGGGGTTTATCGCATACCATGCACATGTGGGAGTGTATACATAGGTACAACAAAGCGATCTATAAACACAAGAATTGCAGAACATAAGGCTAGCTGTCGACTAGGCCATACGGACAAATCAGCGGTAGCCGAACATGCGTTTAAGGAGGGAAGTCACAGGACCAAGTTTGAAGAAACTCACGTTCTTGCCGCTACGTCTTCATACCATGCCAGACTTCACAGAGAAGCCATCGAAATACAAAAACATCATAATAATTCCAATAGGAAAGAAGAAACACAGAAAGTCAACCGGACATGGGTACCCATCCTAAAGGACCTGAAGACATTACCATATCGAGAAGGGGAGGGCTACCAACGCTACCTGTTTGGGCCACGTCACTATTAGCAGTTATAAATACAGGTGCATATCCACCAGCCATCAGTATTTTGGAAGACGCCAAAGTGAAATAGCTTCTGAACATGCCATTCACTCGTGGTGGCGAAACGTCAAGCTTTAACGCTAAAAAACCCAAGAACCACAAATTCATTGGACGATGGCCGCGAAAGCCTTACACAGTAGATATTTACGTTTTTATCATTAGTCAGGTCTACATAATAATGTAGCTGCACTATAGAAGTGTCGGCACTGATTGAGGCCTGAAAAAACTATATGTAAACAACTCATATACTGTTGTCTTCATATGTAAAATACTCTGTCAATCTATTTTCCACTCAACTCTTGTTCAACAAATTGAACCGAATCTTCTTGTTCAAGAAATATCATACGCAAAGCTAAAAACCCTTACATTCACAAATATGTTCTTACAGCCTCAGTAGTAGCGAAACTGTGCAATTCTTTGATTCTCTCTTCCTTAGCATATACGGTGACATAGTTTATTGGCCAGTACTGTTCTCCAGGGACAAAACTAGTTTACAAAAGGTCCTAAATTTTCTTACTGCTTGAGAACATAGAGCACTTTTGTGATGCATTTAGAAAATCACGTTGGTTCAATTTAGATGAACCCTTCAAGTTGTATATGTCAAGCCTCATTTTCAAAATTTCCGACAACATTACTGTTCCAACACATTCAATTGCGCTATTTGAAAAGTCATGTTCCTACACCGCGGCTTCAATTCTTTACCTATGTATGTTGAAAGTACTACCACGTTTCACGTATTCCGGAGAAGGGTCAAAACCTGTCTGCTTCCTTTGAGTTCCTAATTTTCACTTTGCTTCGATATTATTATTATATCTTGTGTCGTAACTCACGTTGATATGATCTGCTTTTTCTATTTAACTATATTTTGTTTGGGGGTTCTATGGAAGAGTAAGCTGGTAGAATATAGCCCCCTCTACTACAATTTGTATACTTCAGTATTGTGAGGAGATCCAATAAGAACACATAATGCCATTCGCTCCAGGGGATATAAAATCCGTATAGAGGACGAGATATCTCGGATTTACTGGAACAGGCTATGGTCAGACTACACTACAAGTCTGCTGGTTATAGTCATTGGATCTCTAGGTGGAATGAGGAATTTGCTGCGCTCTGCACTGCGCCCAATGCCGATATGCCGTGTGGCGGCGCACATCTTAGCCGCCAGAATGCAGATGACAGTCATCCTTGGGACCCTTCGTCTACTTAGGGCGCACGATTCGCGGACCCAGAGATTGTTCACCTCGCGGTGTGAGGAGTAGTCACTGGGTAATGGAACAGTAGCTCGGTGTGTCGGAGCCCGGGCTGCACCTTTTTCTTAAACTTTAAACTGTTAAAGATGTTAAACGATCTTCACTCATTGGATTTCTAAAAAACGTTTAATGTCTTGGGAGTTGTCGTTACAACAATTTTTTTAATGATTTACTCATTACAGGCTGCTATTAAAGCAGATAAGTTTCGTCAAACAACACTGTAGATGCAAAACACAAAATAAATTGACATAGATAGCGTGAGTGACAAAATAAGTACAAAATATAGACAAACAACGGTAGAAAATACGTTACGAATGTAAATAACAAAATTACTAAAGTTTACGTCGTTTCAAGAAATTCCTTCGGGCTATAAAAACATTTCTTCACAAGATAATCTCTAAAATTTTTTCTAAATTTAATATTTGATTGGATGTTTTTTGAAACTATCAGGTAACAGATTATGCCAGCATAATCAGGGGATTTTTTATAAAAACGTGATGGTACTTGTTGAATATGAGTGAATATCTGAGTGTTTTTTCAAATTGTTTAAATTGTGTTTTACATAGATAAGTAATTTGTATAAATATATACCTGCAACTGTCAAAAGGCTATTATCCTCGAATATTTTATGACAAGACTCCATCGGTTGATGTTGAAAATTAATCGTAAAATTCCCAATACATTCTCAGTCTCTTTCCGTCTAACTGCTAGATGTTTTTTTGTTAAAATTTCTGTAAGCGTTAGTGCGCCATCCAATGTCGGGAAATCATCTCTTGAATAAATATCAAATAGTTCTTTATCAAATCTAGGATAATAGAAAATATAATGATGTTCATTACCTAATATTTATTTTCATTTGTGCATTATCAACGACAAAAATAGAATGCTCATTGAAACGACAACACTCTAAATCAAGTAAATAGCCAAACAGCGCATTCCCTAGTACGACTAACAACGCTTTTACTCAGGTAATAACACATATCGGTACCACAGAAAGACATGTCTTGTCGCGGTGAAATATCTAAAAGATACGTTATCTCGGAGAATATTTAATTTTATTGGTACCTTATTTCAAACGACCTGTGCAGGAATCATGTTCTTCGTTGGCGTCAACAATTATTTATAATTAATTTAATAGCGTCGCTAGTTAGGCCTCTTCAATGTTAACAGTACCATGATGCTAAAATCTTAATGGAAATGATAGTACCATATATCAGTCGTACAAATTAGAGAAAGGTTTGTGAGGACGTGAGGACACTCTTTTTGATGGTCAGTACCGTTGTATCGGTAATCCAAAGAGACTATCCTCCATTGTGTCCACGAGAATGCTTACATTCTTCGACATATACACAGAAGCGATAATATGGAGAAACTTGTAGTTCAGGGTCATGCCCCGAGTGGGCGGCGCCGTGACCGTTCCCCTACACGCTGGGTGGATACGAAGAAACAGTTGCTGGATATGAGTATCAAGAGCGCTACTGAACTGACAGTAGATCGCGCACGATGGCGAGCTACAGTTCTCAAAACTATTGATAATATTCGTGTCGGCAATACTCTAGCTCCGACCACCGTACATTAACAAAGACAAGTAGGGTCACTCGCCGTGCCGACTTTGATGTGAGTCTCACAAATGCGAGCAGTCTCGATTTGAGGGGGTTCCCTTCGTGCGGACTCGTTTACTTACAGGGAATCTGACTCTGCGATATGGTCGACGTCAACGGTCGACGTTCACTTTACTTATACGGGGGTCAATAGAAATGAATTCTATAGTATAGATAGAATATAATTTATTATTCAATAAACCATTCAACACAATAACTGCAGATGCAGCTAATGGGGTGGCAGATAGCTCATGTTTTGTCAGATGGATGTAGTAATTTGAAATGTACGATTCAAGTAGTAAGTAACAGTAACAGTCTGTTGTCAATAACCTTAGGTGTAAACATAAAAGTACTTGCGACACAATATAGAAAAGAAGTCTTAGATCATAAAAAATTCATCTCTAAATTTGGAAAGAATATTCAAACTACAGAAGTTCAATCATTTCAGGAATTAATTGACTTGATCACTTCTTGATTCGGAATTCAAAAAGACGAATAAGATACGTGAAAATAATGACTGGATAAATCAAGAAATTCTCGAAGTGATTGAAAACCGGGCCAAAATTTAAAAACAAAAAGTTAAAGAACCGGGAAACACGAATTTGGAAAATGAATTAAAAAACTTAAGAATCATGTCAATAATAAAATTAAAGTATTAAAAACTCAAAAAGTCAACGGGAATAAATAGGCACAAATATAAAAAAATCATGGGGCTATATACAGAGCATGTCGCCGGCAACTTTTTGTGAAATACGCGCAGAACGCTCAATAACACACAAACACCACTTATTTAGGTACCCCGGTAGATCCGACCGATTGTATCCCGTGCACCGTGTCGCGTGTTAGGTGGTGTTAGGTGGACTGACCCTGTAAACCACAGCTGTTAGCGTTCGGCTACTGCTCGAGATCGCCGGGCGCCAGAATCCGCCAGCTTGCGTAGTATCCGAGAGCACAGCTGGAAAGACCACATTGGAGACGGAGCTTAGAGTGACCCTACTTGTCTTCGTTAATGTACGGTGCTCCGACTTAATGCATTTTACGAGTTGACAACTCGTTTTTTAAGACATCGTGACTATGATGATGCTTTAGTGCCTTTATTTATGTACGTACTGCCCAGCAAGGAGACTTACGTCATTATGACGTCAAATTGTGGTGAATTTTGGTCACGTTCGTCATATGCCGAATGAATAACGTCGCACTAACGTCATTTTTAAAGACGTCACATAAACGTTTGTCACTTGACGTCGTTATCACGTCAAAATGTGATGGATAGAGGTGGGAGAAAATGTATCTCAAAACCTAATGATTTCACTTTTCTTATTCCTTCCTTATATATTTATGAAAAAATGTCTATGCTCACATAAGTACTAAAAAATATTAATTAATTATTATCTAAAAAGACAGTCGACTTCAGGTAACGTAGGTATATCCCAAATAAAGCAGATACGACAAAATTGTGGCTAATTATTCCGTTGTTCGGGTTTTGATAGCTTTTTATGTTTGCATGAGGTAATTTTGTATTAACCGCGCCCTAGTTCACTGATGAATCACTGCACAACTTACCTAAGGTACAGACCAATGAATGAATCGCATGTAATCCGACCCGATCCGACTGAAGCCGAACCGTTGATCTCGATCCTAATCATCACCACAAGGCACAAATTGCCATTTTCGCCATTTTCTACTTGTGTTTTCTACGATGAAGCTGTGACATGGGGACGGAGATTTTAACCTTATGTGCTGTGTGTGCAGTGTCTGTATGTGTGGATTCCGCCATAAATAATAATAGGTATAGGTATAGTGTCCAGTGTTTTGTCAGGTATTGTGGATTTATTTAGCTTGTAGCCTCTTATTATATATGGATTGAGCCGATTGAAAATAAAAAGTACTTTGTGATTTAGATAGGCTTCTATAGAAGGCTAGCAAAGCTATGATCATTATTTTTGTATCCTGTCTTTACTGTGAAATACATGATTAATTTATTTTGAATTAGTATATTTTATTACCCTTACTCAAATTCATGCTACAAAGATTCCTCACAGCATTATCGCATAAACATTTATCCTATAAGGTAATTATAACGTCCAAACTACTTTATCTAGTAACTACACGACTGCACCAGAAGATATCGTCAGATCAACATTGACTATTGGAGAGACATAAAGTAAGACAAAGTAACCGTCGCCAATAATCAGTGCTGATCTGACGATCTGGTGCAGCCTTGGTTGCTATATAAAATAGTGTCGACGGAACGACACGTACATGACGATATTGAGACGACACGTTTGTGACGTTATTGGGACGGCGGTTAGGTGACGTTACTAACACGGCACTGAATGACGTCTTTGGGCTGTGACATTGTGCCGTCACAGACACGTCATATATTCCTCTTTATCGACGTGATAATGACTTAGAGAGTTACTCTTATTATAATTTGATTGTAACAGTTGATAATTTATTATTATCATGAAGTGTTTTTCAAAACATATCTAGCAGTGTTTTGAAAGGTAGCCTTTTGGAATGGCTGCATCGTGTTTTTACTTCAGCAATAAAATATAATAATTGCATTAGCTCTATAAAATCCGCATAGATAGATTTTCTGTAAGTAAATATGGCATACATTTTTGCACTTCACGTCCTCAAATAGTTTAAAAAATGGAATTTGGAAAATTCATGTTGATTGACATGAATGTAATGCGTGTACTTACCACCTGGTAAAGAAACTGTATGAGGGCGATAGGTAAAAGCAATAATAGTATAGAATACAGATATGTATGTATTTATTCACATGATGCAGTAATAAGAGCGGACAATAATATTGATAAATAAACTAGTTCAGCGATAACAGGTACAATAATATTTAAGCAACATGGAAGTCATTGAAAACTAAACAGTTTATCTTTATCATATTTTTTTGAATCTACAACGACATAGCCGCAGTATCAGAGGCATAGTTATTAAAAAGAGTGGAAGATTCAAAGTAAAACATCTAACAAACAAGGTAGTATGCATTTATTTACAATAGCCTGCATCGATTCAATAATTTGCATTTTTCTCGTAAACGGTTAGCCCTATCGAGATGTACCAAGAGACCATTTTTACATAGAAATCTCTGAAATACCATAGTCTAAAATCAAAATGTCAAAAAAATTACCATTTAGAAAATGGGGTTATTTTTACCCTTAACTCCTCCCGTATGATACGCCTCTGATTAAAATTATGAAATTCTGAGAATATCGAGGGAAAACCGCCTTCAGGGTGCCCGTAACTCCCTTAGGAAGCATTTCCGGACCCATATTCGTATGACATTTTCTTTCTATTTTTTGGAGTACTATTCGTGGTTAAAGTTTGTTAACATACTTAATTAACACCCTGTATACCTCTGTCTAGACAATTAGCACCAAAATAGGCTTTCTGTTTATGATCCAGATAACTATCATTACCTATTTTTGACTTCTAAATTAAGTTGATTTCATTCCTCACTTTGGGAAAAAGAACGAAAAGAGGTAAATTTAACTTGATAGAACAGGGTATGGGACTTGGAAGTAAAAAAGAGGTAAATTTAACTTTAAATGCTTGTTGGGTAAACAGTTCTTTTGCCCGCGGCTTGTAGTGCATCTTTGCTAGTTGGGCTGTTCTCATGTTTCCAGTGCCATGTAATGGTTGTCTGGAACAAATACATTGCATGACATATTAGACTTGAAAAAAGAGTAATAGTACCGGGCAACATTGCCACTAAGCCCTTAACGACCGTCTGCAGCATTTTTCCATAAAACAGTGCGCAGCCTGTCGTGTTTCCCTTATTGTCCCTAATTCTCTTCTAGCATGAATTACGTATACACCTGCGCCTGGAGCACAAAACGAAGCATTCGTGTGCCGGAGTCTACTATTTTCCTTTCTAAACAATGTTTATAATATGGCGTGATCACATAAAGCCGGTTGTAGCGTAGGAACGCGCCAGCGACTTTACGTTGTATTTTCCTGCTGTTTTACCTTCTGCTGCATATAATTATTTGGAGTCCTTGTTCCGAAAAATGGGCATGTCGTTATCGCACTCTGTTTGCCCTGGAAAAATATAACATGGGCGTGGGATATCCAGGGAATGTTTTTCGACATTAATTTGCACACACCCAGCAAACACGATGTCGTTATACTGACGTCATTTTGACGACATCGTGTTTGCTGGGTGTGTGCAAATTAATGTCGAAAAACATTCCCTGGATATCCCACGCCCATGTTATATTTTTCCAGGGCAAACAGAGTGCGATAACGACATGCCCATTTTTCGGAACAAGGACTCCAAATAATTATATGCAGCAGAAGGTAAAACAGCAGGAAAATACAACGTAAAGTCGCGGGCGCGTTCCTACGCTACAACCGGCTTTATGTGATCACGCCATATTATAAACATTGTTTAGAAAGGAAAATAGTAGACTCCGGCACACGAATGCTTCGTTTTGTGCTCCAGGCGCAGGTGTATACGTAATTCATGCTAGAAGAGAATTAGGGACAATAAGGGAAACACGACAGGCTGCGCACTGTTTTATGGAAAAATGCTGCAGACGGTCGTTAAGGGCTTAGTGGCAATGTTGCCCGGTACTATTACTCTTTTTTCAAGTCTAATATGTCATGCAATGTATTTGTTCCAGACAACCATTACATGGCACTGGAAACATGAGAACAGCCCAACTAGCAAAGATGCACTACAAGCCGCGGGCAAAAGAACTGTTTACCCAACAAGCATTTAAAGTTAAATTTACCTCTTTTTTACTTCCAAGTCCCATACCCTGTTCTATCAAGTTAAATTTACCTCTTTTCGTTCTTTTTCCCAAAGTGAGGAATGAAATCAACTTAATTTAGAAGTCAAAAATAGGTAATGATAGTTATCTGGATCATAAACAGAAAGCCTATTTTGGTGCTAATTGTCTAGACAGAGGTATACAGGGTGTTAATTAAGTATGTTAACAAACTTTAACCACGAATAGTACTCCAAAAAATAGAAAGAAAATGTCATACGAATATGGGTCCGGAAATGCTTCCTAAGGGAGTTACGGGCACCCTGAAGGCGGTTTTCCCTCGATATTCTCAGAATTTCATAATTTTAATCAGAGGCGTATCATACGGGAGGAGTTAAGGGTAAAAATAACCCCATTTTCTAAATGGTAATTTTTTTGACATTTTGATTTTAGACTATGGTATTTCAGAGATTTCTATGTAAAAATGGTCTCTTGGTACATCTCGATAGGGCTAACCGTTTACGAGAAAAATGCAAATTATTGAATCGATGCAGGCTATTGTAAATAAATGCATACTACCTTGTTTGTTAGATGTTTTACTTTGAATCTTCCACTCTTTTTAATAACTATGCCTCTGATACTGCGGCTATGTCGTTGTAGATTCAAAAAAATATGATAAAGATAAACTGTTTAGTTTTCAATGACTTCCATGTTGCTTAAATATTATTGTACCTGTTATCGCTGAACTAGTTTATTTATCAATATTATTGTCCGCTCTTATTACTGCATCATGTGAATAAATACATACATATCTGTATTCTATACTATTATTGCTTTTACCTATCGCCCTCATACAGTTTCTTTACCAGGTGGTAAGTACACGCATTACATTCATGTCAATCAACATGAATTTTCCAAATTCCATTTTTTAAACTATTTGAGGACGTGAAGTGCAAAAATGTATGCCATATTTACTTACAGAAAATCTATCTATGCGGATTTTATAGAGCTAATGCAATTATTATATTTTATTGCTGAAGTAAAAACACGATGCAGCCATTCCAAAAGGCTACCTTTCAAAACACTGCTAGATATGTTTTGAAAAACACTTCATGATAATAATAAATTATCAACTGTTACAATCAAATTATAATAAGAGTAACTCTCTAAGTATAGCTAAATACTAATTCAGCTTATTGTATCAGTTTGTAACATCGCAGTAATAATTGAATCTATTAATGAACATCCAATTTTTAATATAAAGTCGTACGCCCCTGGTAATGCCCTCAAGCTGTCAAAATTTCCGTTACATGTTGGCCGGTCAGCGTCCTGTGCATTTTATTGTTTACATTCCCTCTAGAGATGTTAACTCTGTGTCAAGAACTGAGCGGTACAACCGCACATTTATTCCAAGGGTGTCTAAGGCTTGGAATGGGCTGCCAGAAGATGCATTTATTGGGCCTGCGGGTATTGGCCCATTCAAATCCCGCGTTAACAAACTTCCCCTAACATAGCCCGTTCACAGCAGCCGCAGCACTCTGGTATTTAGGCTCTGCCTGCGCGGTCTGCACATTTATAAAAAAAAAATTGTATAATTGTATCACTCAAAACTGCATAGTTGGCTATGGGTCTTTTTATTGCTTTTAATAAATTTGACAGACGAGGCGTTTTGCTGTATTTAACAAGTCGTCTACAAGTTTTTCTGCGTTTACATCATTCCAAGAGGATCTTCAACTGCTGTCAGGTACATTGATGAAATTTTGCAAGATTTTGTTGTTCCTTATGTTGATTTGATTGTAGATAATTTTATTCTGATGCTTGATAATGCCAGGCCCCACACCGCGAGAACTACTCAACGATACTTGAACGATGTAGACAGTGATGTCTTGGAGTGGCCACCGTTAAGTCCAGATACGAATCCAGTTGAACATGTCTGGGGATATGCTTGGGCGAAGCATACGAGGTCGTGTTCCTATTCCTTTAACTTTAAATGAATTGCAGCTCTCTCTCTCTATTTTCTATTCTTCCTCAGGAACACATTCGTCATTTGATTCTAGGTAAGCCCAGAAGAATATGCAGGCAGGCGGAGGCAGCACTCGTTATTAAAAATACCCCTACCCAGTTTTGCTAGCAATGCGTTTCGTTTTTCAATAATTCAAGGTCATTTTAGCAGACTGTGGGCTTGAGTCGAGCATAGTGTCACACACTTTCGAGCATGTTCGTCGGGCCAGTTTCCAAATACATTTACCAATATGTTCTAGTATATAATAGGTATTTGAGGCACTTAAAATACTGCTTGATTTAAAAAAAATCAATAGGACACGTTTGGTGTGACATGGCCTTAAGCGACGGTTTAACGAGGTGTCCTTTCAAAATAACAACCAACTAACACAATGGTATATATATATCAGGTTAGAATACACAATTCGTATTTTCAGCAAGTTGCATTTATGACTAGCTGTAGGGGATGCGAGATTCACGAGCAACGGAACGGTTTGTTTATGAAACAATAAATTTCAATTTAATTCCCGACAAAACGGCCTAGCTTTCTAATTAGTACAATTTGGAACAGCTCAGTTTGTTAACACGGGCGTTCTACACAATGGCAGCGACCCAGGATCTGTGCTGCTGAAGGATATAAGCTGGCGGTCTACCAAATACCTCTTAGCTTCTATTTTCTTCTAAATATTGTAGAAAGCCCTCAAGATGGCAATAAGCATTGGCAGTTTTAACACCAGAGTCTCCTTTATGCAGAGACCCACAGTCTTTTTTAAAAATGTTGGCCACAACCCCAAGATTTTTTCAACTATACTAGTCTTTTGGCCATAAGCTCCCGCAAATAAAACTATAAGCCTTTTTACTTCCCACACCGATAGGTGAGGGGAGTATTGTGATCGCGAAAATTTTCGATTTTGAGATGATACGTTTTTTGGGCGTGTTATGATATCTACATAACGAAAATCCACGTCACTCATTTCCGTCGGTCTGTCGGTCGGTCGGTCTGTCTGTCTGTCTGTCTGTCTGTCTGTTGGCGTTTTTCTAACGTCGTAATCTCAGTAACCGCTGCATGGATGGTGATGAAATTTGGGCGGCAATATGCTGTGGGGTCGTAGCAGGTAATGCTACTATAATTTTGAAAATAGGTGCATGGGCGGCGGAGTAATTAGCAAAAAACGATAAATTTCAAAAATGCCCGAAACTTCGTTTTTAGGCGTTTTAGGTGTTCCTGATTATTTTCTACTTTTTTTTGGGTGGGGGTGAAATTTGGGGTGGTGGGGGGTGAGGGGTTATAAAATTGAAGAATTTGTTGTATTCGTAATAGGCTGTCTATTGACCTGTGAAAGAAGGACCTAGCGGCATAACACACTTTTTTAGGTCCATCCGAACATTGCCTTATGCCTATTACAGAAACTAAAGGACAGAATTTTTTCCGATGTATACAGGCTGTCCATTTAGTGTGTAATTCTTCGATATCTCGCAAGGTATAGCTGATAGAAGAAAATCTCAAATACAAAAGTTATTTGGTTACTTGAGATGCATATCCAAAAAATATTTTGAAATATACAGGGTGTTGCGGGAAGGTAGGATAGAGATCAACTTGATTTTTTTATATGGAACTATAACTTTCTCTCAAGTTCTTCTAGTGTCCATCATTGATCTCTATTCAACTCTAAAATATTTTTGGAATCGGTTGCGACGTTGCCAAGTAATAATTTATTTTCTATTAATTTCCGCATTTGCAAGGTCGCAAGTAATACGTTCAAATTGATATATTCCTTTAACTTTTCTCAATAATATTATACAGCGAGTTACTTGAATATTATGCGGATATTATTCTGGATGCTACCAGTAATTTGTATCTACAGGGTGTTTTTGGCAGAATTTTAAATTCCGGCAACTTAAAGGTCGTTTTACTTTGTTTTTTTAAATGTAACACCCTGTCTTTTTTATTTTAAATCGAAATATCTACAAATACTCTATCTCGCGTTGTAATTTTTTTTTTCGCGTTTTCGACGTTGCCAAGTTATAAATTATTTTCCCAAATTTTTAAACAAGTACCCCGATTTTAATTTATTTTAAATAGAATCCTCTACTTATTTTTATTGCAATGAATTGCGCATGTCGAATTTAGTAAGATCTCACAATTTCAAAATTTTGTTTCTATTAATTAATGAGATGGCAACTCCGCTTTTTCAGTAAACGGTACCGGAACGCTTAAATTTTTCCAAAACTGCCACAGCTGAAGAGGTGAAATTCAATACAAAAGTTTGTATTATTGATAATAGGCTGTTCATTGACCTGTGCAGGAAAGACCTAGCGGCATATGACAATAATTTGGGGGGGGGGGGGTACTGGCGATGATTTTGTTGCAAGGGGATCTCAGACTAAATCTTTATGCTATGGGAAAATAATAAACTGGTATCACCGTTTGTGGGAAGTACTGAGTCAATCAACTTGACTCCATTTTTTCAGTAGTGCTTTCGGTGATCCCGGTAATAATGCCATAAATATAGCAATTTGTATGTTCATTTTTCTTCTATTGATGAGAGTGAAGTCAGGAATGCCATATAAATTCTGAAAGACAAAATGTCATCGGGTCCCGATGGATTTTCGTCTTTTCTAGTGAGAGATTGTGAGGAAGCATTTGTTGACAAACTGACTAAAACTTTTCATCTTATTCTGATGTCAACAATTCCCTCAGGCCTGAAAGGTAGCAAAAGTCTGCTCAGTCCTTAAGAAAGGAGCTAAGATAAACATAGAAAACTATAGGTCAATCTCAATATTATGTATCCTTCAAAAGTCTTTGAAATTGTTTTGTATAATCACTTATACACGAAGTTACATCGTCAGCTTTCATTGTAATGTATTGTATCTACATCTACAATCTGTTACCTGATAGTTTAAAAAACATCCAATCAAATATTAAGTTTAAGAAAAATTTGAAAGATTATCTTGTGAAGAAATGTTTTTATAGCCTGAAGGAGTTTGTTGAAACGGCGTAAACTTTAGTGATTTTGTTATTTACATTCGTGACGTATTTTCTACTGTTGTTTGTATATATTTTGTACTTATTTTGATACTTACACTATCTATGTCAATTTATTTTTGTGTTTTTACATCTATTGTGTTGTTTGATGAGACTTATCTGCTTTAATAGCAGCCTGTAGTGAATAAATGATTCTATTCTATCACCATGGATTTGTTGCTAATAGGTCTACAATTACTATTTGTATATTATTATATCTTTGAGGCGATTGATCATAATGACCAAGTTGATGTAATTTATACAGATTCTTCAAAGGCCTTCGATACAGTTGATCACCCGACCTACCCTATAGCGTCGTATCTATCCAGCTATCTGTCTATCTATCAACAATACGGGATTGGCCGTGATTTTCAATTGCTCTGTTCGAAAGCATTTTTTGAACGTTTTATACTTTGAGCGCATGAACTTTAATGAACCCTTTTAATTAATAATAATAATAATAATAATATAAGTGCAACATATGAAATGCTCACAGACCAAATCAATAAAGCCATACTCCAACCCAACAGGCTACCCAAATTCCTCACACAAGGAGTAACATATATAAAACCAAAAAACGCAGACACCAAGAACCCTGCCAATTACCGTCCGATCACTTGTCTCCCCACCTTGTACAAGATCATCACCGCAACAATAGGCAAAAGGATTGAACAGCACCTTACTCAAAACAACATCCTCACCGAAGAACAGAAAGGATGTAGAAAACAAAGCCAAGGTTGCAAAGAACAACTAATAATTGATAGTGTGATCATGGAGCAAACTAGAAAAGAACACAGGAACCTCCATACCTGTTTCATCGATTATAAAAAAGCTTTTGACTCTGTACCCCATAGCTGGCTAACGAAAACTCTTCAAATATATAAAATTAATCCAACCCTTCGTCAGTTCCTTACAAGAATCATGGAGACATGGAGAACCAACATACATCTTAAAACTCAGGACGGTCACATCCAAACGGAGGAGCTATACATAAGACGCGGTATCTTCCAGGGTGATTCACTCAGTTCACTGTGGTTCTGCCTTTGTTTAAATCCACTCTCCAACGCACTTAACAACACAAATTATGGTTTCAACATCAGACACCAGAAAGTTAATCAACACAGAATCAGTCATCTTCTCTACATGGATGATATAAAACTGTACGCAGCCACTGAAGTGCAACTGAAGGAATTACTCAAAATAACAGAAGTTTGTACGTCAGACGTCCGGATGGAATTCGGAATGAGCAAATGCAAGGTGCTCCACATCCATAAGGGTCAATGGAAGAACCATTCCGAACAGGAAATATTAACTGGCGAGACTCTGGATAACATGGAGAAGGACGAAACGTACAAGTACCTAGGCTTCAATCAGAACATTAAGATTGACCACTCAGAGGTTAAGGCTCAACTAACACAAGAGTTTAGAGACCGTCTCATTACACTTTTGAAAACAAAATTGAACTCCAAAAATCTTACGAAAGCAATTAACACATTTGCGATACCGGTTCTCACATACTCCTTTGGTATCATCAAGTGGTCGCACACTGATATTGAAAACATCAACATACTCATACGAACGGAACTCACAAAGCACAGAATGTCTCATCCGAAAGCGTGCAAGGAAAGGCTTACGATAGACAGGAAACATGGGGGCAGAGGAATTATAGACATACAGTCACTTCACACAAGACAAATAAAAACACTCAGAGACTTTTTCCAAAGCAAAGAGACAAACTTACATAGATCAATAGTAAAAGCAGACAAAAACTATACTCCACTCACCCTATCCCGCCCAGATCACCCAGCAGACGCACACAATCACATAGAATTACAACAAGAAAAAATAAACACCTGGTCACAAAAAGCACTTCATGGCAAGCACAGATACCGCGTTACACAAGACCACATTAATGAAAGACAATCATACACCTGGCTGCAGGATGGCCAACTGTTTCCAGAAACCGAGGGTTTTATGCTTGCTATCCAGGACCAAGTGATTGCGACAAGGAACTACATGAAATACATAATTAAAGATACATCCATAACCGACGACAATTGCAGAAAGTGCCACCAACAAAAAGAAACAATAGACCACATAACAAGCGCATGCAAAACTCTAGCTGGAACCGAGTACACAGCTAGACATAACTCTGCAGCCAAAGTCATTCACCAAGCACTAGCCACAACAAACAAGCTAATAGAAAACACAGATCCATATTACAATTACACACCGACATCAGTACTCGAAAACAATGAATATAAACTGTACTGGGACGTTGAAATACATACCGATAAGACTATCCCGGCAAATCGGCCAGATATAGTTTTCCAGTCGAAGGCAGACAAAGTTACCTATTTGATAGATATTGCTATTCCCAACGATACGAATATCCAAAACGCCTACGCTGGGAAGATATCTAAATACACGGACCTTGCGATAGAAATAAAACGACTCTGGAAGCAAAACAAAGTTACCGTTGTCCCCCTAATTATGTCTGTCTCAGGCCTCACACCAAACACATTTACACCACACCTACAACAGTTAGGCCTGGACGAAAGGTTACAAAAAATATTTCAGAAGTCTGTAATCCTGAAAACCTGCAATATAGTTCGATCTTTCCTAAATTCCGATCCGTAATAGTTCAGGTGCTGACTTGGCACAGCCCGTCAACACCTGTTGCTACCGCAGTCATGCGAGAGAAACTTGGAAAATCAGGATAATAATAATAATAATAATAATTACACCACACTTACAACAGTTAGGCCTGGACGAAAAGTTACACAAAACATTCCAAAAGTCTGTAATTCTGAAGACCTGTAACATCGTACGATCCTTCCTAAATTCCGATCAATAATAGTCCGGGTGTTGACTTGGCTCAGCCCGTCAACACTTGTTGCTACCGCAATTATGCGAGAGGAACTTAGAGAGATGAATAATAATAATAATGCGAGAGGAACTTAGAAAGATGAATAATAATAATATAATCGTCTTCATTGAAAATAAACATATCATGTAAGACGAGGCTTACATCAGGATAGGGCATCGGTGGCGAAGTTTAGCAAAGTGCTATTCTTACACTTAACCACCAGTGTCTCACATTTATTAGATGTTAAAAATAAACTAAACAAACAAAAACGAAAAATCAAATGATCCGTTAAATTATAACACAAAAAAACAAGCTTCATTATAATAATTTGGCGTAGCAGTAGTTTCCCAGCTGTTACGAAGAGTTATTGCGATATTAAAGACCAAACATTAAGGCCTTGACTTTTTTTTTGAAAATGTTCAACGACATTTCTTTATACTGGGCACTAATCGAGTTATAAACAATAGCAGCGTTATACGAGAAGCTACGTTGAAAAAGTGTGGTAACATGGTAGGGTATAGTAAGACTGGAACCATGTCTTATATTTAGATTGTGCGCATCCGCCCGTAGTAATAACTTTTCCCTCAGATACTGTGGTTTTGAGGTCGTAATAACCTTATGAACAAATACGAGATAATGGAATTTAATTAACTGAGACATTTTCAGCCATTTAATAATAGGGTACTTTTCTGAAATATGATCGTAACCCCTTAAGCTAAAAATTAACCTAACACAATTATTTTGAACAATTTGTATGCGATTTCTAGTCACCTGATCAAGACATGGATAAAATAATACATCACAGTAGTTAAAAATTGACATTACTAGAGATTCACAAAGTTTTTTCTTTGTTTTAAAGTTTAAAATGAATTTATGGGCATAAAGTGTACGTAATCTTAAGTAAGTTTTCTTCAAGAGATTTTTAACATGGTTAGTAAATCTTAGCTTCTCATCAAATGTAACCCCGAGAATTTTGACACTTTCGGAGAATTTTAAATTCTCTGTGCTGATCTTGACATTAAGATGTGATTTAATAAATTCTCTTTTAGCATCAGGACAGAACAAAATAAGACTAGATTTTGTGGCATTTATTTGAAGATTGTGATCTTCGCAATACTTACATATGTTTGCTAAGTCATTGTTCAGATCAGATTCAGTTTGCTGTATGTTATCTGCGTCAAAGTAGTGGATGAGCTGCGTGTCATCCGCATATGAATGCGTATCTGGTTGTATTTATGGGGCAGCGAAGAGCAACGAACCTATCGTACATAACTTTTGAAATGACGTGCCCCACCTCCTCGTTTCACTCTTGGAAGAGGCAATGCCTTCCGGTCATATTTCCGGGCAGAGATCTATTAGCGGCATAAAAGAGCGCCCGTAAAATTTCCGAGTAGGGGCACGAACTGCCCCTAACCGCCAGTAAATAACCTGCAGCACCGTCTCATATTTACCAATAACATCATCTTCAGCGCGTCCTGAATTCAGGTCAGATCGTCCGTCGTCCGTTCAACCATGGAACTCCGGAGTTTACGAGGACCGACTTTCGTGGCTGGTATATCAAATTCACAGAACGCCGGAAGTTTACTACGTCGATCAGAATTCCGCTGGATGTTTAGATGGTAATCATTTTATCTTATGGCAACCCAAGAGACATTAAAATACCAGAATTTTTAACGTTCTATCGGTTACATTCTGTAAAAAAATGCAGCCGATGCCCTTAAACGCTGTGCCGTTGAACTTGCACAACTTGCACCTATTATTTGCAAGTTCTTCGTATCAGGGAGGCGTGCTATATCGAAGATTTGCTGCGTACAACCCATTCCAAAGAAAGGCATAAAACTGATCCCACCTTTGGCTCTTCTCAGAATCATGTCTAAGGTTATGAAGACTGTCATTAACACAGCTCCTCAAATACCTGGACAACAGTAACATCATAAATGATGGCCAGTATAGGTTCCGTAAGCATAAGTCTACGGGTGACCTCCTGGCCTACGTCACTCACTTGTGGAACAGAGCAATAATTGTAAACCATAGCGAATTCAGTGTTGTTGCCCTGACACATCGAAAGCCTTCGATAGAGTGTGGCATGAGGGACTTGTGGTCAAGCTTGCTGCTTATGGACTACCACCTGGCCTGCGCCAGTGGCTGAATAGCGTTTTGAACGACCGATCTCTGTTTATTGTAGTCGAAGGTTGTTCATCAGACGTATTTTCAATAAACGCCGGTGTACATCAACGAGCTGCTGGAAATAACATCTAATACAATCTACAGCTTCGCAGCCGACAGTACATTAATATCGTGCATGGAACCAGGCAAGCCGCTATCATCCTAGGAGACGGTACGTCGGCGACAGCGACATGCCTCACAGATCAACGTAGATATTAAAATAACTGTCGAGTGGTGATTAGTAAATAAAGTACACTTTAGCGTACAGGAGACTCGGGCAACGACACCGACAAAGAAGTCTCACGTTGGCTTACCAACAGTGGAAATGGAGCATCACCTAATAGTCGAGGCACCTTCCGTAAGCTTTTGGGGATCAACATCAACAATAACATATCCTAGCATGACCATTCCATCAGTATTGCTAAAACGGCACCCCAGAAGCTTGGAGTTTTATTCCGCTGTAGGAACCTGTACACACCAGAGCAACTACTGCTGCTGTACAAGGCTCAGATCCGACCATCATTGGAGTGCTGATCCCATGTGTGGAGATAAGCTACGAAGCACTGGCTAAAACTTCTGAACACTATTCAGAAGAAAGCAGTTAGGCTAATCGATACGCCTAACCTCACAAAAGGGTCGGTATTCCCAACTCGCTCCCCTCGCAAACGAGCGATCCGTCAAAGGAGCGATATGATTTGCAGCGATATGGCATTTCTAGATTCTCATCTACCGCTCCCCTCGCAAATTTGGAAAGCGAGCCCTGAGATACGACAACATCGCGTATTGATGTAAAATGACCGAACAAAACGTCAAGTTGTCAAAACATAACCAATATGTTTGTTTGATAAAGTACAGTATACATCACAGACGATAAATAAAAATAATAATTTTCGGTGATATACATCGATCGAGGTTAAACTAACTATTCTAGATATGAAGATTAGTATCAACCAAAAAGCAACATTCAGGATAAATCTGATTAGATTAGCCGAATTTGGCCCCCATTTAATGTGAAAGAACTGTCGTTTTCTATTTCGATATCAATATTCTTGTTTGAAACTAAATAATGTAAATCACAGCGACTATACTTTAGTTATAGTACATATCATAACTTCGAATCATATATCAGTACATTAAACTATAAATTCTTTATAAAATCACTGAGAAGTAGTAAACCAAAATTTTTACTATTGGTTGAGGATATAAGTCTGTAGTTTTTACAGGGACATCCAGATAAATGCTAATTGTGTCCAAGACATATCAAAAGGTTTGTTTTGTTAATCTAAATAACCTTTTGAACTAGTTTTCAGCGAGTTTTGTTAGTGTTTTTTGAGTGGGAACTCGGTAAAAAAATCTATACGTTTTAAAAAGGTACATTTTAATGTGAAGGTTGCGGTTGACTTTATCCAATCAATTTCTCCCATAACGGATCCGACATTTTTTTATGCTTCTTCTTGGTTTAACAGTCCAATACATACAGGATCGTCCACTATAAAGCATAATAATTATAAATAAGAGCACACACCTCAACTTAATGTAAACTAATCGTCGGTGATAACCTATTTACATTGATACACCAGTGACACGAGCGACAGAAAACACTCCCCTTTGACGCGAGCGCGTCAATTGTGAGGAGAGGATGTGAGAATCTAAACAGCAGTGATTTTCGCTCCCCTCGCGTTTAAAGGCAGCGTTATCGCTCCACGCGAGGGGTCAAGAATACCGGCCCAGGTCGAAGTCCCTACTCCCAGAACCTCTCCTCCAGCATTTCTTCTTTTCGAGAACCCTGACGCTGTGGAATGAGCTGCCGGGGAATTTGTTGCCCACCGGCTACAACCTGAAGCGTTTCAAATCTAAAGTGCACCGACACTTATCCTCACGCAGCGCTTCTACAGCGTCATAGACTTTCAGCCTTTGCGGGAGTTTGACCATAAAAAAGTGCTAGTAGTTAGCATCAGTGACCTACGGGAGAACTCTCTCATTGCCCGATAGACCAATAACTTCCAAAACCAGGTCAAAATCTTGTGACACACTGATTTCTAAAGAGCTAGAGCCCTCAGCTGTGAAAATAAGATTGGACAGCGCATTCAACAGGCACGTGTGGCCATGACAAAGCTTACTAAAATATGGCATGACCATAACATCACTAAAGCTACCAAAATGTCGCTGGTTCCGTTTCTTGTGTTCTCCATATTATTGTATACCCCGGAAACTTGGACTGTTAAAAAGGCAGATCGAGCTCGCATAGTGCTTTTGAAATGTGGACATGGAGGAGAATGCTGAGAGTTCCTTATACCGCCCATCGAACTAACGTTTCCATACTGGATGAGCTCGGTAATCCAAAGAGACTATCCTCCGTTGTGTCGACGAGAATGCTTACATTCTTCGGACATATACACAGAAGCGATAATATGGAGAAACTTGTAGTTCAGGGTCATGCCCCGAGTGGGCGGCGCCGTGGCCGTCCCCCTACACGATGGGTGGATGCGACGAAACAGTTGCTGGATATGAGTATCAAGAGCGCCACTAAACTCACAGTAAATCGCGAACGATTTAAACTATTGATAATATTCGTGTCGGCAATACTCTAGCTCCGACTTAATGCATTTTACGAGTTCACAACATGTCTGTTAAGACATTGTGACTATGATGTCGATGATGAGAGGCCTCACACAGAACAAATTTGATAAGCTTATTATAAGCAATTTAGTGTAGAGTTGAACTTACGATATACTCCAACTACAATTACTTGCACTTCACTTGAAAGTACTCTAGTTTATGAAGATTGTATTAACTCAAATATTACACTAGAAGTAAAGTCTGATACTTCGATTAGTAGACTAGATCTGACACTACAGTACAGTGTCTGTCAATATTTCTCTAATTTCATCTTTATTTTCACTTACGACTCTCCGGAATTGTTTATCGACGAATAATTTACTCTCCGCTATTAGAAGTCGTGAACATTGCTGGTTCACAATTTAGTTTTGTTTGCTTTGTTAAACACATCGTGGAAATCTAGAATGCCTTAAATTAATGAAATGTTGGCGTGTCCAAATGTTCAAGCCGTTCTTGCTGGTGACTCATAAAAGTTTTTTTTTCCAGGAGCCGTCCGACATTGCTGTCCCCGTCAATACTTAAGCCTTGAGGCCTATTGTATTATTGCTCCTCTCTTTTACAGTATCCACTCCAGCAATCTGGATCCCTGCATAAGTTTGTGCAGTTTACCTACTGGTCCTGGTGCTGAGCCGTACTCCATTGGTTCTAGCTTGGTCTTCCCAAAGAGCTGTTGTCTCTTGTGATCTAGCGCTTCGCACTCACAGAGCACATGTAGGGCTGACTCGGTTCCTCTTCCACACAATCTGCAGTTGAGGTCTCCATTGTAGAGTCCCATTTTATTCAGGTGTTCCTTCAGGCCACAATGTCCTGTGAGGAGACCCGTCGTTATTCGGAGCTGATTTCTACTCAAGGGGAGCAGTGTTTCAGCTATCTTCTTGCATGGAGCTTTAATGAATGTTTTTCCATGAACACATCCTGGCAACAAGTTCCACTGCTCCTTGTGCTGATGTTTCACCCATTCTCCCACCTGGTGTCTGATTGTGCTTTTAGGCACCCCCAGGGCGGGTTCTGCTCCAATGTATAGGGCAGACGAGCCTAGTCTTGCTAGCTCGTCCGCTCTTTCATTGCCTCTTATACCTGAGTGTCCAGGCACCCACTCCAAAGTTACTTTGTTGTGTTCTGCCGGTCTTCCCAGTTCCTGTAAGCATTCCCAGACTAGAGCAGACGTAACTTTGGGCGCTTCTAGTGCCCTAAGTGTAGCCTGACTGTCTCTACAGACTCATAAAAGTTATAAAAATTCGCAGCATAGTAGGCGTTGTTTATAACTCACGGCTGGAGCATGAGTTGTGAAAAATAATCGTTATTACCTGTTCAAAAGTACCGCTAATTTCTATATATCTTAATGAGAGAACACAGAGAACACATATCTAACTAGATAACTGGATTTTTCGAAAGAGCCAAAAATTGAAGGTTGGCATACAAAAATAACCACTTCAATAGCACTAGCACGCTAGAAGTCCGAAACATTGAAACCCGAACTTATGGAGAACTATCGCCCTATCGCACTACCCGGGGTCTGTCTCAAACTCCTCGAGTCTTGATAAAAATAGGTCCCAAGTCCAGGCTCGATGCTATCTTAAAGCCTAATTACTGTTTAGATCGCATTTTTTTTGATTTTGTGTTGTTTGTCTTAACTGTTTTACTTACTTTTTTTGGTGCTGGTAAATCTGGCTGATCTCCGAATTTCGCGAAAAAAAAAATCGTAACGTAAAGAGGACGGTCTGTTATGTCGTTTTCAAAAAGAAAATGTGTGGATTATCCACGTTTTTTCTTAAAAAAAATGTTTGAAAATCCCAATTTCCTACCTTATAACGTCAACAAACTGAACAAACAACAACACAAAACAGAACAGATACGTCAAAGTGACCTTAGGAGCACGAACCACAAAACACCTGTCGCCATCATACGCTGCGACGTTGCCGCATCTCCAACTTTCGGATGCCTGCCGAAATTGTTTGAATAAATGAATAAAACAAATTTAATTTTTAATACCACCCACCCCATCACCCCAATTGCATCCCCTCTCCAAAAAGCAGAAAATGACCAGGGACCTCTGCAAAAACTGAAAACACGGTTTGACCGCTTTTTTATATTGTTCTTTTTTGTTATTCCTCTGCCGGCACCGCCACACAGCAAGATTTTCAAAAACGATAATCCCTCTATTCTTTTTGTATCTCGGCACCGGTAATATTGCGGTGTTAAGTCTATGAGAATTTTTCGTAAAATTTGTTTCTCATTAAGTCATTGGAATCAAAAGGAACATGTTTTTTTTATTTATTAAGAAAGAAAAAAGCAAGAATAAAGTCAGTCAGTCATAAAGCTGACTAGTCAGCCTAACCTAACCTAACCCAACCTAACTTAGCCTAGACTAGCCTAATCTAACCTACGTGGAAGATTTCATTCACTTTTAACGAGAAAGAAACATTCCCATAGACTTAACATGGGGATTAGTGTCCTCCATAACATTTTTGTCCTTCGTTTCCGGGTGTTGTGCCCAGGGACATTATTGCTCCCCACCTCGAGCCCTTTCGATTGACATATGGGGGCGCCACCTATCGGCTGTACCCTAAAGTAAATCGTAGCCAAAATTCAATTTGTTTTATTCATTTATTCAAACAATTTCGGAAGGCATCCTAAAGTTGGCGAGATGCGGCAACGGCGCAGCGAATGATGGCGACAGGTGTTTTGTGGTTCGAGCCCCTAACGTCGCTTTGACGTATCTGTTCTGTTTTGTGGTGTTGTTTGTTCAGTTTGTCGACGTTATAAGGTAGGAAATTGGGATTTTCAAACATTTTTTTCTCAAAAAAACGTGGATAATCCACACATTTTCTTTTTGAAAACGACATAATAGACCGTCCTCTTTACGTTACGCTTTTTTTTCCGCGAGATTCGGAGATCAGCCAGGTTTACTATAACCCTTTTTTTATGACCTTTCTTTCATGTGTAAATAAATAGAGTCCGAAATAAATATCCAACTAGGCATCTGACAACCCAAAAAGCGATATAATCAGAGTTGTTCGTTTAACAAGAACCTAAAACCTACGGCCGTACAGGTGACAGAAAGACATAACTACGGAATCAATATTGACGTCTGTTAACGAGATCTCTATCTGGAGAAATGTTTCGAAGGCCTGTCTAACGTTTGATCTGAGAATAAGGGGCTGTATCACGCAGGATCTTCTGGCGAACACGAACCCAGCCAATTAAATGTTGACGAAAACGAATGAAGTATAACCATCAGAATAAATGTACCGATCGTTATTTCAAACCTCTGTTAATAGTCTGTTTTCGACGAGGTGATCAGTGGCGTAGCAAGAGAGCACGTCAGTAGGCAAGGACCATCAAATTAACTGGGTACATTGGGGCTTACACACAGAAAAATATGTCGTTTTGTCAATGACTTACGCTTGGATTCAATGGGACGTTACACTCAGCATTCCTCAAATACAGCGATGTTTTATCCAATGGGAAGTGTATAGTTGGTAACGAATTATATCGTATTGTTGACTCAACTACAAGATGTCATTGGATTCCAATGAATAATTCAATTGCAGCCTGTGTTGAACGAATCTGTGTTCGATAATTGATTCTAAACTACTTTCTTTTCCTTGGACCAACAGATTTTATTGTGAGGACAGCTGATTGATTCGTTTGGATGTTTAATTGTGTGATTTTGTATGAAGTTATAAGGAGCATGATATAAGAATTAGACATAAGCCTGCACCAGTTGTTGCATTATTACCTGAAATATAACTGTCTGACTAATCTAAGTACCTACATTCAAATGTGGGTGTTAGCTCTCCTAAGTCCCAATTTCTCAGTAGGTCCTCCATTTAATATATAACTGGACACATTTAAATCACACAATTGCTGACGCAATACGCAAAACCACGAGATGACACAACACGGCTAACACCGAAACAATACAACGGAACAAAATCGTCCATGTTGGCTTATTCGCGACGATAGTAACACTGAGATAATCCCACTGTTCTTCATTTTTACGTTCCTTGAACCGGGACATTAGTCCCGCCGAATACTGATTATAGTTCGGCGAACGACAAGGGCCATTGAAACAAAATTGTGAATTATCACGAACCGCTGTTGCAGTAATAATTTTTGTACATTGAATAGATTGTATGCTTTGCTTAAATAAAACATATTGTAAATTTCGAAAACAAGAGGATGTTTTGATTGCACTATATGTCAATACTGGTATTAGAAGGATTATACATATCGTTAGAATGAATATAAAATTATTTTCAATTTATTGGCGTACCTGTGATTACTTCGAATATAAGGATTGAATTCTTTCAATGACATGGATTTGAAACAACTGTAAATATATTTAAAGTGATGGAAAAACATCCAAATACTAACAATTAATTGGAAACGCAACAGTATTTTTTTCTGTGTACATCGAATTAGTTGCTCTAACTATACTATTACTGTAGTATATTATTGACATCCATATAATAATAATAATATTTATTGACCTTCACTATACAATTGTGATGAATTAATATAAAATATACAATCAATAAATAGCATAGCATGAAAAGACATCGAAGGTGTTATTACACCTGGTTGAGTAAGACATCCTAAGCATCTGGTTTAACTGCACCAGGCGACCGAAGACAAGGATAAACGTAATAAAATCGTGTAAAATATTGTCCGGACTCCTGGGGAATCTCAGAAATGTTCCGTAATCTTGTCGCGACGTTATGGCTCTCTCAGCAGATTGCCGCTTGCCTACCTGCTCTAATAGTCTGATATACGTTGACGAGCGATACCGGCTAGATGATACTTGACGGCGAAAATTGTTCTGATTTAAAAGGATTTCTGTGACATAGATGCTTAAAGTCCAGTGGCGGCATAACAGAAACTACAGGTCATAGATGGATTGAACTCTCCTATAAACGTTTCAACAATATATTTCAATATACTGGTAGATGTAGTTTATTTTAGTGGCTCTTCCGGAGTTATATTACCAAATATATTACTTTTTTCTACTGCACAATCAGTATCTTTGTTCATCAAGTACATAATATGGCTGATTTATTTTTCTCTATTTTCCTTCCCACACCTATAGTAAAGGAAATTATTGTAATCGCGAAATTTTCAATTTTGAGATAATACCCTTTTTGGGCGTTTTATGATGTACGAGGGTTGCTATATACCTCCGCCAATCCACCAGTACGCAGACAGCTGTTTCACGCTTATTTGCGATCATCAGTGCGCCATAGGTCGATTGACGAAAATAAAGAGCATCAGGATTTCATGTTAACAAAACATGTGAAACATGTGTAGGCAACAAGCCCTTATGATGTGTACATAACGATAATCCACGTCACTTATTTCGTCGGCCTGTCTGCCGGTCAGTCGGTCTGTCTGTCTGTACGCGTTTTCTAGCCACGTAATTTCAGTAACCGCTGCATGGATTGTGATGAAATTTGGGCAGCGATATGCTGTGGGGTCGTAGTAGGAAATGTTCCTATAATTTGGAAATCGGTGCATGGGCGGCAGAGTAATTAGCAAAAACCGACAAAATTAAATATTCCTCAAACCTGGTTCTTAGATGTTTTAGGGGTGCCTTATCATTCTCTACTTTTTTTTGGTGGAGGTGAAATTGGGGTGGTTGTTGTATTTTTAATAGGCTGTCCACTAATCTGTGAAGGGAAGACCTAGGGTCATAATGCACTTTTTTAGGACGGATTTGGTTACAAGGCAATCTATATAGCTTCATCATAATATATGGGAAAATAATAAACTAGTATCACCATAGAGTGTGGGAAGTACTGAGCCAATCAGCCTAACTTCATTTTTTTTGTTTGTAGTAATGATAAATTAGTGCTTTTTGGATTCTCATTTTTTTGTGTATACTGATGGGCCTTTATGTATCATGCTTAATTTAATCTTTGTCATTGAGGGATTTTCTGTTTTTTTTTTTGGTTCTTGTATGAATACTTAATCTTGCAATTGGAACTTTGTTCTGTTGGGAAATAAAAATTTACTATAGTGAAAGGTGACATTTCTATAGGCAGTAGGTAGTATAACAAAATGGAAACCATTTATACATACTGGCAACGTTGATCTATGAAAGCAACACTGCAGTGTTGTAAGTTATTCACGGGTGACCACTGATGATCATATTCTTATTATTGTTATTAGGTATATTATTATAAGTCCTGTGTTTCTACTTGAAGAAATTTGCTAATTTTACCAGAATCGATTACCCCCATTTTTCCAAAGTAACCGCAACCTGTCTGCCACTGTCTTGTCAGTGTTTAGAAGGACGTTTTATGAAGGAATAGAGATATCTATCTCCTTTATTAGTCGTTGGATCTGCCCCCTTCCAAATATTCCGGCTTAGTTGCTTACGTAATTTTTATCTGATGTGCTTTTGTTGACAGTAGAAACTTCGTATAGTTACTAAAATTCTTACTTCTTCTGCTTTCAAGTCAATGAAAAGGGTAACAGTTATAATGGATTGCGAATGCTTTTGATGATGATGATTTTGAATAACTATCCATTTACAAAGGCATCAATATGGTTTAAAATAACTAAAAACGCGCTTCTGAAGAACGTTGGTCTAAAAAGTTAAAAATAATTCTTAAAATAGGCTTAAAACGATAACGAACGAAAAAATACCAGTATGATTGTCAAAAAACATCGGGCGCTTGATTTTCGAACAATGTGGCACAAAAAAAACCCGTTTTTTCACAATCATCATCATCCTAGTTACAATGTCTTAACAGTCATGTTGTGAACTCGTAAAATGCATTTACTCATTTTACGAGCTTCTCTTGGGATATCTTCAAGATCTTTAATGCAGTAGTTTCCCATTTGCTTTCTGCATCCTCATGCCGATGGCCACCTATACTGGTTCATCCGCCTTTAGGGGCAATTTCTCACCCCAAGGACAAGAAGGTGTCCTGACTTCTCAACTCGTCCACCCAAAGCTGTTGGTTGAGAAGAGGTTACTGCTTATGCCGACAATAGTTCGGTTCCTTTTAGTCGCCTTTTACGACACGCAGGATATACGATGGGAGATATTCCAACCCGCCCCCACACACACAATCATGCTAGTTCACTATTGTTTCTGGTTATTTTAAAATTATTTTTTACTTTTTAGACCGATGTTCTTCAAAAGCGTTTTTTTTAACTTTTTTAACAGTATTTACTTACTTCTGTGTGATCGGCATTTTAACTGCATTTATTTATCTATTGACTAACTTTATCACTGAAACGCGTTTTTATTTTTTTTAACTGTACTTAGTAATCGTCGGTGCAAAGAAGATGAACCACTGTTTTCGATCAATATTAATGGCATAATCATTACCATAAACGATAATTAAAACTATCGACTTTCCTGAACTAATTTCACAAAAATACCAACTTCCGAACAGTTGAATGTCACGCCAGAGTGTGATGCCCTGAGACAGCCAGGATTTGTCAGTAGTTCCTTTTTTTTGACACCAACAACGCTGATGATGATGAGGTATTCTCAGGTCTAGATGAAATAAATGGTAAAGTATTGGCATACGTTAATGACCTTGTTTGTGAACCATTGTCGCATTTAATAAATGAATCATTCCTTAGTGGCAGATTTCCAGATCAACTAAAATTATCCAAATCAATACCGGTATTCAAAAATAAAGGTTCTCGCGAAAATGTTAAAAAATATCGTAACATAAATGTAATAAGTCAATTTGCTAAAGTATTTGAATGCGCATTCAGTGTTAGACTTACCTCATTTCTGGAACTCGATAAATTATTATCATCCTCTCAACATGGTTTCAGAAGTAAACACTCAACAACATCAGCTCTAAAAGATTTAACAGAATTTGTTTATAACTGTTTGCATAATAAGGAACTTCCATCTATTATATCATTTGACCTAAGTCGAGCCTTTGATACGGTAGATCACCAGTTATTGTTAGTAAAGCTAAATCGTATGGGAATCAGAGGAATTTCAAATGAATGGATTGAGTCTTATTTACAAGGACGACAGCAAGTAACTGTAGTTAACGGAAGTAAGTCACAACCAAAAAATGTTGATATCGGTATTCCACAAGGATCAGCCTTGGGGCCGATCCTTTTTGTCGTTTTTATGAACGATATTGAATCTACTTGGAACAAACATGGGAACACCATATCAATGATATTACCTCAAAACTAAGTAAAACAGTATATCTCATTAGACGATTAAAAACGTCGACGAGTGCAGATATACTCAGGTTATCTTACTTTGGTTTGGTACAGTCTGTCATAGGAAATAATCTTATTTTATGGGGAAATTCCCCACATGCATCAAAAGTATTCATAATACAAAATTATCAGAATTATAGCAGGCGTCCACCCACTTTATCCTTGTAGAGAATTATTTAAAAAATTAGCTATATTAACATTACCATCATTATATATTTATCTAACAATTGTTGATTTGATGAAATGTTCTGAATACTCACAGATGAGAAACAGCGATGTACATTCACATAACACGAGAAACAATCGGAAAATCCATCAACCCTATTATAGGCTACAAATATGTCAAAATAGTATTAAATATAAACAAATAATGTTCTATAATCGGCTGGTAGACATATTTGGAGAGCCAGATGACTGTGCATCATTCAAAAAAAATTTATATTCATATTTAGTGAACAAGGCATTTTATTCTGTAGATGAATTTCTTAAAATATGACAATCACCTCTATTCACTTGTATTTGAACTTGTATTTTTTGAAAAACTCTTGTATGTATCTCTTGTGTGATAATGTTTGTGTTATACTTATGTATGTGTGTTGTGAATTTAAGGACTGCAATTGACCGGACTCTGTTTTTTCTGTCTTAAATGAATTATTTTTGGTTTTTGACAAGCCTAACTGTTGCAGTGTAACAAAAAGGTGAATAAATGCTATTATTATTATTTTAAGCTGCCGTCGCTACGCCTCTGTGCAATATTAACAGACTTTGAGGTGTCTGCGCTATCTCTTAGGCAGCGGATACGACCGTTGTACTGATCTGACGAATTTGAAGCGGTAAAGTTGGAGCGTTCAATGTTCGGTCCGACGTCTTAATCCAAAGAAGAGTTACATGCTCACAAACAAACAAACAAACATATAAGTGAAGCTAATAAAAGCGAGTAAAAAAGTTAATGGACTGCAAAGGCTCTTGATGAAGCTGCACAAAGTTCGAAAACTGCCCATGTACAAAGACATAACTTCAAATTCCGCTAACGTTCGTGCAAACTGTGGAAATAATGGGAGTACTGACAAAGTTGAAGTACTTTACGAGCATCATTATCATAAACCACAACACTTCCTGGCCAATTGCACTCCTGGCATTACAACGCGTCAGCGTCATACTTTCCGGTAGAATAAAAGAATTTTTTGCCGCATTAAAAACATGGAGGGACCCAATTAAATTAGTGTCCACTGCGTTTTCCATTCAAACGCGAAAAACTTTTTAATTACATAAATAGGCAAAGGATAAGTTTATTAGGGGAAAAGCGTATTTCGCCTGCGTCTGTCGGCCTGTCAGGAAATGTTGAAATATAAATTTCTACGAAATACGAGGTGTTATTAGATTTTGTGGAAAAGGTAGTTTGTTGAATAATAAACAGCGAATTTTTTAAGTTCATACTACCTTCTGTAATAATTGGGGAGGCAAATAATTTTACTTCCCACAGTATACGTGTCAGGTATTGCCGTAGTGATATTTGACGATATTCGGGTTAATGAAGATATGAAATATCTGAAATTTTTCGTGTACGTCAAATGATACTAAAACTCATCAGCACCCCCAAGTTATCCAAAACACGAGGTTTTATCTTAATAGAATGCTAAATAAAGGTTTTCGATTTTTTAGGTATACCTGATAAGAATTTTTTGATTTCGCCAAATGATACTAAAACTCAAAACCGAGACCATATTTGTAATCAGCACCCTCAAGTTATTCAAGATACGGGATTTCATATTGATAGGAAGCTGAATAAATATTTTAGACTTTTTGGAGTCAAATTGAAAATCAAGGATATCGGAAATGTTTGATCCTCGTTCTGCGAGACTGAAACTTAAAACATTAACCAGATATGTAACCAGTATCCTCAAACTATCCAGGATACGGGATTTCATACTGATAGAAAGCCGAGTAAAGATTTTAGACTTTTTGGGGTCAAATTGAAAATCAAGGGTATCGGAAATTTTTGATCCTCGTTCTGCGAGACTGAAACTTAAACCATTAACCAGATATGTAACCAGCATCCTCAAACTATCCAGAATACGGGATTTCATATTGATAAAAAGCCGAGTAAAGATTTTAGACTTTTTGGGGGTAAAATTGAAAATCAAGGGTATCGGAAATTTTTGATCTTCGTTCTACGAGACTGAAGCTTAGAACATTAACCAGATTTGTAATCAGCACCCTCAAGTTATCCAGGATACGTGATTTCATATTGATAGAAAACCGAATAAATATTTTAGACTTTTTGGGGCAAATTGAAAATCAAGGGTATCGGAAATTTTTGATCTTCGTTCTGCGAGACTGAAACTTAAAACATTAACCAGATTTGTAATCAGCACCCTCATACTATCCAGTATATGCGATTTTATATTGACGGAAAGACGGATAAAGATTTTAGAATTTTTGGAGGTAAAATTGAAAATCAAGGGTATCGAAAACGTTTGATCTCCGTTCTGTGAGACTGAAACTTGAAACATTAACCAGATTTGTAATCAGCACTCTCAAATTATCCAGGATACGTGATTTCATATTGATAGAAATCCGGATAAGGATTTTAGACTTTTTGGGGTGAAATTGAAAATCAAGGGTATCGGAAATTTTTGATCTCCGTTCTGCGAGACTGAAACTCGAAACATTAACCAGATTTGTAATCAGCACTCTCAAATTATCCAGGATACGTGATTTCATATTGATAGAAATCCGGATAAGGATTTTAGACTTTTTGGGGTGAAATTGAAAATCAAGGGTATCGGAAATTTTTGATCCTCGTTCTGCGAGACTGAAACTTAAAATATCAGTCAGATTTGTAATCAGCACCATAAATTTATCCAGGATACGGGATTTCATATTGATAGGAAGTCGAATAGAGATTTTAGACTTTTTGGGGTCAAATTGAAAATCAGGGGTATCGGAAATTTTTGATCCTCGTTCTGCGAGGCTGAAACTTAAAATATCGGCCGGATTTGTAATCAGCACCATAAATGTATCCAGGATACGGGATTTCATATTGATAGGAAGTCGAATAAAGATTTTAGACTTTTTGGGGTCAAATTGAAAATCAAGTGTATCGGAAATTTTTGATCCTCATTCTGCGAGACTGAAACTTAAAACATCAGCCAGATTTGTAATCAGCACCATAAATGTATCTAGGATACGGGATTTCATATTGATAGGAAGTCGAATAAAGATTTTAGACTTTTTGGGGTCAAACTGGAAATCAAGTGTATCGGAAATTTTTGATCTTCGTTCTGTGAGACTGACACTTAAAATATCAGCCAGATTTGTAATCAGCACCATAAATTTATCCAGGATACGGGATTTCATATTGATAGGAAGTCGAATAGAGATTTTAGACTTTTTGGGGTCAAATTGAAAATCAGGGGTATCGGAAATTTTTGATCCTCGTTCTGCGAGGCTGAAACTTAAAATATCGGCCGGATTTGTAATCAGCACCATAAATGTATCCAGGATACGGGATTTTATATTGATAGGAAGTCGAATAAAGATTTTAGACTTTTTGGGGTCAAAATGAAAATCAGGGGTATCGGAAATTTTTGATCCTCATTCTGCGAGACTGGAAACCTAAAATATCGACCAGATTTCTAATCAGCATCATAAATTTATCCAGGGTATGGGATTTCATATTGATAGGAAGTCGAATAAAGATTTTAGACTTTTTGGGGTCCAACTGAAAATCAAGTGTATCGGAAATTTTTGATCCTCGTTCTGCGTGACTGAAACTTAAAATATCAGCCAGATTTGTAATCAGCACCATACATTTATCCAGGATACGGGATTTCATATTGATAGGAAGTCGAATAAAGATTTTAGACTTTTTGGGGTCAAATTGAAAGCCAAGTGTATCGGAAATTTTTGATCTTCGTTCTGCGAGACTGAAACTTTAAATATCAGCCAGATTTGTAATCAGCACCATAAATTTATCCAGGATACAGGATTTCATATTGATAGGAAGTCGAATAAAGATTTTAGACTTTTTGGGGTCCAATTGAAAATCAAGTGTATCGGAAATTTTTGATCTTCGTTCTGCGAGACTGAAACTTAAAATATCAGCCAGATTTGTAATCAGCACCATAAATTTATCCAGGATACGGGATTTCATATTGATAGGAAGTCGAATAAAGATTTTAGACTTTTTGGGGTCCAATTGAAAATCAAGTGTATCCGAAATTTTTGATCCTCGTTCTGCGAGACTGAAACTTAAAATATCAGCCAGATTTGTAATCAGCACCATAAATTTATTCAGGATACAGGATTTCATATTGATAGGAAGTCGAATAAAGATTTTAGACTTTTTGGGGTCAAATTGAAAATCAAGTGTATCGGAAATTATTGATCCTCGTTCTGCGAGACTGGAACTTAAAATATCAGACAGATTTGTAATAAGCACCATAAATTTATTCAGGATACGGGATTTCATATTGATAGGAAGTCGAATAAAGATTTTAGACTTTTTGGGGTCCAATTGAAAATCAAGTGTATCGGAAATTTTTGATCTTCGTTCTGCGAGACTGAAACTTAAAATATCAGCCAGATTTGTAATCAGCACCATAAATTTATTCAGGATACGGGATTTCATATTGATAGGAAGTCGAATAAAGATTTTAGACTTTTTGGGGTCCAATTGAAAATCAAATGTATCGGAAATTTTTGATCTTCGTTCTGCGAGACTGAAACTTAAAATATCAGCCAGATTTGTAATCAGCACCATAAATTTATTCAGGATACGGGATTTCATATTGATAGGAAGTCGAATAAAGATTTTAGACTTTTTGGGGTCCAATTGAAAATCAAATGTATCGGAAATTTTTGATCCTCGTTCTGCGAGACTGAAACTTAAAATATCAGCTAGATTTGTAATCAGCACCATAAATTTATTCAGGATACGGGATTTCATATTGATAGGAAGTCGAATAAAGATTTTAGACTTTTTGGGGTCCAATTGAAAATCAAATGTATCGGAAATTTTTGATCCTCGTTCTGCGAGACTGAAACTTAAAATATCAGCTAGATTTGTAATCAGCACCATAATTTATCCAGGATACGGGATTCCATATTGATAGGAAGTCGAATAAGGATTTTTAGACTTTTTGGGGTTAAATTGAAGATCAAAGGGTATCGGAAATTTTTGATATTCCTTCTGCGAAACTGAATTTTAAAACATCGATTGGAGTTGTTATCAGCACCCTCAAATTATCCAGGAACGCAGTCAACCTACTCCCATGTTAGAAACCTTGTATGAAGATTGACACGCTTGAAGCGGCAAACGCGTTGTCGTCCAACTCTTATCCCTATTCTAACACACGACCCAGTACCTCGAATAGCTCAATAACCCTCAAAACGATCAACCAAAACAAGGTTGCTATTTATATTATTCCACTATTCATGCCATTATTTTTAGAGTTCTTTACCTGCTATCTCGAAAAGGGTGTAGGAACAAAGGGTATAGGGCCAGTAGGCTATAGTTTTCAAAACTAAAACTATTAAAACGTTTTGCAAGATCGAGAATGGATGAATCGCGCCTAACTTATTCGGCATTAATTTCAATAGAAAATGAATGGGCAGAAGGCATAGACTTAGACCAAATACTTGATACATTTGTTGCTTTACATACAAAAAATACTTTTTTTTTCTTTAAATGAAATGCAAGTCAATTCATAATAACAATTTTTAGAGTTAATGTGTTTTATTTGTTTATTATTGTTACATTTTTATATGTTATAAATTTTCTATTTGTTTATTTTTGATTTTGTTATAGTTTTATGTTGTGTGTTAGTAATGTTTATTAAATATAGTTATATCTCAAATTCTGTAGTTTTCTAAACCTAAAAGTCATAGTGGCCATATTGTACCTAAGGTCTATAAATTATTATTCTTCAAAAACTTGAAAGAAAAAAATATAAAGTTGAGGTCACACATTTTTTTTTATCTATAAGCCGATTTGAAGTATTATTTTTTTTATACAGAGGGGGGCCCCACGAAAAATATTGCGGGTGGGGAGCCCTGAAGACCTTTGCACGCTACTGAATTGGGCCATGGTTGAGAAGAAGTTTCTTTTTGTTGATGACACGCTTGAAGCGGCAAACGCGTTGCCGTCCAACTTTTATCCCGGTTGTATCATACCACCCAGTACCTCGAATAGCTCAATAACCCTCCAAACTTCACATCTCGCTTCCTCTCGCCCGATATAAGTTACAACAAATAATGGCTCGGTGTTATCCGCAGCTGCCCCTGATTTATAATCTTTACTTTTCATATGAGTACCGCGGTCGGCGGGCTCTTATCTCGATTCATGTATCGGGCAAATTGATTCTGGAACGAGTGTAGGTTATGTATGGTTTCATCTTCTCTGCGATCGGCCATCTGATAGGGCGCTCGACGAGGGCATTATAGATATATACTTTGTTTGCGCTTGCAGGTGCTGCTGGGCCACCGCACTGACGTCGCACCGGTGAATAATGGCTGCGGCACCCTCTTCAGATACATACAGGGTGAGTTTTTAGTACCGGATCGGTCGATGACTCCACCACTGTAAAACATAGCAAAAAGAGTTGTGTATAAAGGTCAGATTTACGTGACTATGATAACATAACATGTGCACTAAAGTTACGTTTTGAAGATGCACACTTAACAGAGCTGTTGCATGGCCAGTTGCATAACCGGACACAACAACCCAAGGAAGATTTAACCACATTTGCATACGAGATCCAAAGCTTAGCTAAACGAGCATTCGTCAGCAGTCCCATCGAGACACAGGAATACGTCGCTGCTCGTCAGTTTGTCGAAGGCATTGCGGACCTGGACGTTCAGCGAATCGTAAGACTGTTCAGTCCGAGAACCTTACAAGACGCTTTTGTCAAGGCTCTAGAAATTGAAGCTGCCACGAAAGCCACGCGAATGACATGGAGGGTGCGCTCTGTAGAACAAGATGATGAAGTAGAAGTCAGGGCCACATCGTTCGTTCCAAGAGGAAGAGGTGGTATCTTCCAGAGAAACCCAGTTCGCAGAAATCTAGAAGGAGCTGCGAACTTCACGTGTTGGAGATGTGGGCAGAAGGGACCTTAGAGTAGGCTGCCGCATATAGGTCGATAAGACGCAGGTAGATGTAGAAAAAGCAGAAGAATATGCCAGCAAAATGAAATCTATCCAAGACACGATAAACTCAATGAAGGAGCAGTTTGACAGAGACACGGAGAATTTGCTGAAGAGGAGCAAGGACACTATCGCTAGGCTACAAGGACAACACAGAGTAGCCATGAGGGAACTTACAGCAGACCGAGATAGGTTAAACCAGTTGCTTGACTCTCAGAAACTGGAATGTATGGGTATTAAGAGCAAATTTGAAAGGGACAAAAAGAAACTGTTGAAGAAGAATAACCAAGACGAGGCAGCCTTGAGAAAGCTCAACGAAAAACACGACAGACAAGTTTCTGCTTTGAAAAATGAAATCAAGAGATTGAAGGCTTTGGATCATCCGAAGAAAGCGGAGGATAGATGTGACCAAGTTAAGGACGAAAATGCAATGCTCAAACAGAAGATTACCCAGCTGGAGGCTGAGAATGCATCCTTAAAGAAATACCTGGACCACGCGATTGTGCAAGCCAAAAAGACTGGGTCAAGGAAAACGAGTCAAGGTTGAGAGAAAGGTTGGTGCATCATGAAGCGGAAATCAAGAAGATGAAATCAGATATGACAAATGCGCTTGGTAGTGTGAGAAAGGTTATGAAAGACTTGTATAAAGCAAGAGACGTTGACAATAAGATGAAAGAGCAACTGACGAATTTGGAAGATGAGAACGTTCGACTGAAAAAGGAGCTGGAAGACGCTTTGGCTGCAGCACAGGCTGATAGCTCTGGGATGAGACAATTGAAGTACGGGCATAATAAGATGAAGCAGAAGATTGCGCAGATGGAAAGCGAGGTCGATAGCGATAGGCTAAAGAAGAATTCGAACAAAGTCATTGAAAATGCAAGCAAAGATGTGTACGAAATATCAGCGATGCAAAACGACGATGTAGATTTGAGGCAAATATTGGCGCAGCTGGAGCATGGGGCTCCGATCAAGCCGCGCAACTAAGGAGCGAGAGTGGTAAGCAGAAGAACAGGATTGCGCAACAGGAAGACAAACTGAGCAAACTCACAGAGGAACTGGAGAGCAACCTGAGTGACGAGTGTTGACAGCCGACAGGACGTCAAAATGACGTACAAATTAGATATTCGGAAGACTATTTACAGTCTAGTTGGACGACTTGAAAGAAAAGAAATAGTTCGCCTATATCAAGATCAAAATATTTCTGTTGCCACAATTTATCGAGCGATCCGTGAATGCGAAGAAGCTATTCCTTGTATAAATTTACCAGAAAGTGGACGTCCAAGAGCGTTGAATGCTACTACAGTTCAAAGAATGGTCAACAGAAGTGAACATCGAGTTGGAACTTCAACACGATAACTTGGACGCATTTTTCACGCCAATGCTAGCACAATCTGTAGAGAAAAGAACAGAAATAACCTAAAATTCCGAAAAAGAAGAAAATTTCCAAAGCATTCCCCAAATCAGTTAGAAAGAATTCCTCAATGCTGTCACAATTTACGTCGCACTCATTTTTCTGGCAACATAAAATCTATTCTTGACGATGAAAAGTATTTCACATTTTCGAACTCACAAATCAAAGGTAATGATGGCTTTTATACAAGAGACTTTAAAGCCTGTCCAGGTAACGTAAAATTTGAACGAAAAGAAAGGTTTGAAAACAAAATGTTAGTGTGGTGCGCTATATCAGACAACAGTATTTCACAGCCGTACGTTGGACGAGTTAGGGCCGAAGCGGTTACCGCAGAAATCTATACTCAAAGATGTTTGCCTAAACTACTCAACTTTATTAATACCTACCATGCTAATGACAATATAATGTTTTCGCTAGATCTGGCTTCAAGTCATTATGCTTTGTGTAAGAAACTGGCTAGAACAGCACAGAATACCTTTTGTACCACGAAACGACAACCCTCCCAATCACCCTCAAGCAAGACCTATGGAAGCTTTTTGGGCTCAACTGAGTCCCAAAGTTTATAACAATGGCTGGGAAGCTCAAAACCAATAGCAGTTAAGAAGAGGAATAATGCTAAAGATCAGAAAAATTGATTTAGAATCTGTCCAAAACCTAATGAGGAACATTAAGAGGAAATTGCGAGCCGTGAAAGATCATGGCCCATTAGCAGTACTTTAATATCATTTTTATATTAAGAAATATTGTTATTTTTGTAGTTCTTGTTACAGTTCAAATATATTATTGTAAAATATTTTTTAATTTTTTGAAAAACCTCTCAAAACATTTGCAACATACGTTATCTACAATATTGCGATCACAAAGTTCCTAGCAAAGCTTGATTCTATTACAACTTCTCTAAACTAATTCACACATCCAAACCGAAGGTATCCTACACAGCACCACAAAATCATTCAGTTCTTCAACTACACTTTGCTTTCATTAAGTCTTTTCATAATCCTTCCAGTAATAACTTCACCAACAAAAACCGCACAACACATGATATAATGCGCAACTAGCAACTTCAGTGCTACGTCAAAGTGACTCATAGTGATCACCGTAACATGATCTTGACGTTTTTTGACAACTTGTCAAGGTCCTCTGTCTTTACGATACTCTCTAGACCTCAACAAAATCGTATTCACAGTGCTTAAGTAAGGAGAGTTACTCTGGAACAAGTACGCTTCAAATCCTGGAACCAAGACTTCTTTCAGTAAGACATAAAATGGTGCTCCATGCTCGTCCAAAACCTCTCTTTCGTAAATTCTGGCTTGTGTAGCCTTCAAAATGTAAGCATTGGATCTATTCTTGGATCGAATCAGCATATCCAGATCAGACATATGCTTACACAAGTGTAGCCTCTTGTGAAAATTGTATTTTTGTGGTAAAACGTCTGACAAGTGAGAGTACATGTGCAATTATAGATTTGATTTCAGAACATCTTCAACAGTAGTTATTTCTGAAGATAAGGGCTTTTGTGCGAAAAAGTCTGTTGTCAAAGTACATTGAGAATACGTCGTTAGTACAACGCAAACCAACGTCCAAAGCATCAGCAGCCATTTGATTAATACTGGCTCTTTTTGAATGAAAGGAACAGGATTTTGTGCTAGACACTGCAACAATGTCAGCTCACATGCAAGAAATGTATTTAGCTTTGTGCGGATAGCTCTTTTTTTTCTCATGTATCTTGCAATCAGGTAGACTAATGCTCCTATCAATGAAACAAAGATTAACATACTTAAGCGGACACGGCTAAGGACATCAAATGATTGCTTTGGAAGAGAAAGTGGAACTAAAACAACTATGTCGGAGTACCTCGTTTCAAAGCTATGTTGTTTTATCATGTTTAGCCTAAAGTTGATGCTATTGACAGTCATTTCGCATATGTTATCTTGCTTTGATGCCAATATGATAGAAAAGTGGGTTACCGTGAGCTCAATTGTAAAGTTCATTATGTCCTTCAGCAGGTTCAAGAATTTCCAGTCGTCCCCTATCCAGGTCCCATTGCTTTTTACCAGAGTTGGGGGATGGTCCACGATGCAAACCCTCAAAGGATATCCGTCCATATCTGTGATGTAGTGGTCAAAAACAGGACAACTGGGGCAAGCAGTGAGGTTGAAAACTTGGTCTTTGAAAGGGTTGTACGAAAAAATCTGCAGTTGTTCATGAACAAGCACTACAACGAAGGCATACATCTTGCTTTTCCATAAAGCTTGAAACATCAATTTCATCTCCGTCAAGTGATGCACTTCCTGGCATATGACGATATGCAAGTTGGTGTCAGTATCCCACACTCTCTGGTTCTCCAGAGTTCTGGTGATTTCATAAATTTCCTCTAAAGTGTCAATGAATATCATCAAAGCTTCGTATTTCAGACTGCTGGCTTTAGCGAAGTTGTGTTCTGAAGTAGCGACTTCTACGACACATTTTGACTCTTCTATGAACATGTCAGAGATATGATTGGATGCCACTGATTCTTTCTTCATCACAGTGTAGCAACTGTTGTACCTTACAGGGATCCTTGAGAACGATCTTCTCAGTTCTGACTCTACGTAGAAATCAAGCGGTTGAATAATTTGACATACTTTGGAAGTGATCTGCAACCAAAAGATTACCAGTGAAGTCTTCATTATGAAGAAATAAATGGAACTGCCAATGTTACGTTTTTGGTTACCTCAAGAAAAATGGTATTAGGAATTAGATTATTGAATATGGATGGTGTGACGAATCATCTATTAATCATTATCATGAAACATTTTTTTCTGGGCAAAACCTAGAAAAGTATTTGTATTAATGGACGCAGAAAGAAACGAGAAAACATTAAGTTACACTATTGAAGGAACGTTAACGTCGTAATTATATAATTTATCATCTAAATTGATGACATAAATGTGTTTTAAATGTTCTTTGGGCACGTATGATCATAACTTTTACGTCACATGTGTAGTAAAAATAAGTCTGACAAGCTAGATCATTCAAACCCCAAATCCGTTCTAGAACCTGGTCTCTAGCTGCGGAAAGGCTAATTAGAGAGGCTTTCAATCTATGTATGTATAAAGATGTCATTAGTATACGTAATATTTCTAAATAGAAATCTTTATTATGCATTGATATACCGGGTTATTGAAAAGTAGTTACCGTAATCCTTAAATATCTCCAAAACTGCCACAGCTGGAATGATAAATTTTTGAAAATACAGAATTCAAAAATGCTAACAGCAATGTTGTCAGATTTACCACTTTTACGTTACACGTCATAATTTTGTTATTTTGAATAGAAAGTCCTGTTTATTTTCTGTAATGAATTGCACACGTCGAATTTAGCAACGTCTCCTAATTTCAAAATTTTATTTCTATTAATTACTGAGACACGGCAACACCGCTTTTCCAGTTAAAAGTACCGCAACGCTTAAATACGAGTATCTCCAAAACCGCCACAGCTGGAGCAATAAAATTCAATAGCTGGGGATTTCTGAGCATGCGAGAATCAAAAGTATTGACAGCAATGTTGCTAGATTTTACCTACATTTCACGTCATACCTAATTTTGTTATTTTAAATGGAATGCCTTTTTATTTTTGTTTGTGTGAAAGTGGTGAATCTGACAAGACTGTTGTTAGCATTTTTTAATTCTGAATGTTAAAAAATTTCCAGGTGTTGAATTTTATAGTTCCAGCTGTGGCAGTTTTGGAGATATTTAAGCGTTCAGGTATTATCGCGGACAGAAATATAAGCTTTGTTTACATTTTTTGTGCTCATACAGAGTGCCAACACTAAACACCATAGTCATATTAGGGTATATGTATGAGTAAGCAGTGATTCATCCTTACAACACATACGTCTGAGTTAGGCACAAAGACATAATTATAAGGCACTACTAGTTCAAAATACCAGTTTTGAATCAAGCAAAATAAATTATGCATTGTAAATGTATCGATACCTGTTGAGGCGCCGATAAATCTATATACATGTTTACTGGACTATGGTATCGATGGGTGCCTAAAAGGGTCGGTCGGTTTAGGTAAAAGGCGATCACAACGCGTGCGGCCAGAGTAGTAAGCATTGGGGATTATTACGTGTCATATTCTAAGCCGCCCCTGTCTTTAACTTGCAGGTGTTCAGTTTTTGTTGCTTTCTTTCCCTTGCTCGCAAAAAATGTTAGCAAATCTTAAAGCGCTGTCCTCGACTATACTTCTTACTGGTAAATCGGTGTTGCCAATGTTGCCATATCTCAGTAATTAATAGAAACAAATTTTTGAAATGATCAGGCCTTACTAAATTCGACATGCACAATTCATTGCAACAAAAATAAATAGAGAAAATCTTAAGAGTGAGAACCCACGTCTTGTCATAAGTATATTTTTACAATATCATCGCTACGCTTGAACGGATAATTTGTGTTTATACCTTACTATCATCATCATCATCATCATCATCATCATCATCATCATCAGCATCACATGTTCTGTACTCGTAAAATGCATTAAGTCGGAGCTGGATTATTGCCGACACGAATACTATCAATAGTTTTGAGAATTGTGGCTCGCCATCGTGCGCGATTTACTGTCAGTTCAGTGGCGCTCTTGATACTCATATCCAGCAACTGTTTCGTCGTATCAACCCAGCGTGTGGGGGAATGGGGAACTAAAGTTTCTCCATATTATCGCTTCTGTGAATATGTCTGAAGAATGTAAGCATTCTGATCAACACAATGGAGGAAAGTCTCTTTGGATTACCGAGCTCATGCAGTATGGAAACGTTAGTTCGATGGGCGGTATAAGGAACGCTCAGCATTCTCCTCCACGTCCACATTTCAGAAGCATCTATGCGAGCTCGATCTGCCTTTTTAGCAGTCCAAGTTTCCGAGGCATACAAAAATATGGAGAACACAAGAGACTGAACCAGCGACATTTTGGTAGCTTTAGTGATGTTACGGTCACGCCATATTTTAGTACGCTTTGTCATGGCCACACGTGCCTGTTGAATGCGCCGTCGAATCTCATTTTCACAGCTACCCGAACTGTCGATCAAAGAACCGAGGTACACAAAACTTTGAACTGCTTTACAACGGCCTACTGACTTTGCTATTGCTCGATGATTATCGTGCTCTCTATCTACGGTCATAACCTTGGTCTTGTTGTAGTTAATACCAAGACCGTATGCTGCACAGTGTTGTTCTAAGATGTTTAATAGAGCTACTAGTTCTTCCTGAGAAGCAGCAATAAGGGCTGTATCGTCAGCAAATCTTAAGCTCGATATTTTGCTTCCGCCAATAGTTATACCACCATTCCAGTTGTCCAATACCTGTCTCGTCACAACTTCAGGGTAAATGTTAAATAACATCGGAGATAATACACATCGCTGATGAACTCCTTCTCTGGTTGGTTTGACCAGACAGGTTAGCATCAATTCTTACACAAGACGAATTAGACTCGTAGAGTTGCTGTATGAGAAACACTAGGTGACAAGGAACTCCCATAGAGATAAGGATTTTCCGCAGTTTAGGTCACTTTACGTTACCAAACGCAAGTAAGGCAACTAGGATTAAATTAAGTTAGTACGGTATTCCCGTCCATGGGTTATTTCTGCGCTTTCTACGTACATACATCAACCTGTCACTGGATAGATTGAATCCTGGCCTCGCAAAAAACGGCGCACCGTGATTCGGATGGCTTTCAATTACCGGAGTCCTAGCGGATTTTATTAGTTGAAGAAGATGGACTGCGCGCTGGTTCACCTTTCAGAATACTCTTCGAACGAAATTCCCATTTTAAATTAGGTCGCGGAGACGTAGTTAAGGTGCTCCCAGAATTTCCACAACATTAGCGGAGAGCGTAATAAAGGGGATAGGCCGCAGAAAAGATTGCCTATGCGAAGGTAACGGCAAACCAAAGAAAGTCGCTGCTAAACAGCAGCAGACTTCTTGGTGGAACGCAAGGGCGCGTTCGCTTGGCCTGACCAGAAGAGCGCGCTTCTATGCCAACTGCATATGAGAGTCGATATACGAGGGTTGCTCTGTGTCTGGTAGACATGAAAATTCTGATGCTCTCTATCTCCATGACGCACTGATGATCGCTAATAAGCGAGAAACAGCTGTCTGCGTACTGGTGGATTGACGAAGATATAGAGCAACCCTCGTAACAGCTAAGTTGGTGACACAATCATCCCCCATAACCTCTGCAGCCTTTGCTGCTCTGTAAACATTTTTTGGGAAAGAATACGGATTGAATATCAATGCTTAGAGGTAATGAAAGCCTTTCAATCGACAACCAGCAAATCCAAAGAGTGGAGAAATTCAAATATTTGGGGGCCACTTTAAACGCGAAATGCTATTGTGATGAAGAAATAAAGATCCGGATTGCTGTGGCCAGAAATACTTTCATAAAGTTTAGTACATACCTCCTTCGCCGAGAAGTGCCTCTGGACTTAAGATTGCGTGTACTCAAATGCTACATTTGGCCTATAGTAATATATGGGTCAGAAAGCTGATCAATGAAAGTAAGATCAATGAATCGCATAGAAGCGTTCGAAATGTGGACTCTCAGAAAACTTCTAAGAATACCCTGGATGGACCACGTCACCAACGAAGAAGTTCTACGAAGAGCAAATGAAGAAAGACAGCTGCTGCACATTATCAAAAACAGAAAAGTAGCTTACTTGGGACATATATTAAGAGGCTCCAAATATAAAATCCCGAAAGAAATTTTAATGGGCAAAATAGAAGGAAGAAGAGGGCCAGGACGAAAACAACATTCTTGGCTCAGAGATATCAGAAACTGGTGCGGTATCAGAGACATCGGAACATTATTCAGAAAAGCAAGAGAACATACCTTACATATGATATAACATGATGAACAGTGACTCGCCTATACGCTGCATTGCGTACGGCACCTAAAGAAGAAGTAACATTTTTTGGAATAAATTAAATTGGGTCTTAGACTTTTTTTGTGGGGATGGGACGATCATTATAGAAGTTTTATAACAAAACTATTTTATGCACGATCAAGCGGTAAAGTATACATTGTTGATACATTTAGCGGGCGTAAAGTGCGACTTTAGCGCCCGTGGGCTCCTTTTCCGCCCGAGGGCCTTGTCGTACATTTTCTTCGATTTTGCGGGTAGTAAATTTAATTTTAATAAAATTCAACGCTTGGCTTGGCTTGTGTTAGTATAACAAGTGCAGTACGCACGACTCCGTTGAGCGCGTTAAAAGCACTGCTGAATCTACCTCCACTCGACTTGGTGGCTCAAGGGGAGGCAAGGGTGTCTGCGTTACTATTGTGGAGTCAAGGCAGTTGGTTCTTTGTGAATCCTGGGAGGGGACAGTCTGCCATCCTCTCGGAACTACAAAGGGATGACCCTATCCTACATACGAGGAGTGATGGAGGTGTGAGTCGTGACCGACACAGTTACAACTAACAACTAGAAATAGTTGGGTATGCGGTCAACACAACCAAAACAGGGGGCTCAATTGAAGGAGTACTCTTCGTTTAAATCAAGCTTTCGAAAAATTTTATTTTCTTCATCAGGATTCTACAAAATACAGAAAAAACACCCAAAGTTAAACAAATAGTACTATAAAATAAAATTTTTAATACATACTGAACATGTGAGGTTCAACAAAGAAAGCACTTTCTTGGAACGTGGTGATCTAGTCAGCTATCCTACAGTAGAACGGGTAACTATCCTTAATATTCTTAATTCTACATATCTTCCATCAGGAGAAAATAACATTTACACACGGTCACATAGTTAAAAATTCATAAGACAATTAAAACATTTTAAAATAATTCAGGTGGCTGAATCATTATCACGAGAACGGAAGGAACCACCATTTTGTAACCTGTTGGACCACACAACAATAAAACTCGGGTGGATAGAGAGCACAAAACTTAAAAGTGCAAAAGTCTTTGATTGACACGTGACATTTGGGATGACAACCACGTTGGTGCCTGCCATCTCAAACGCACAAAACCTCAGTACTGACAGGTGACAAAATCGTTTTGTACTGTCTTTCATAGAACTTCACACATACCCGTGGCTTGACCACACTACAGAGATACCAATAGGTGACAGATGTGAGTCTCTGCGCATAATCAAACAACGCATTGCGGTAAATTCAAAATACCGCTGAAAAGCTAATAAGATGTTACTGTTTACGTGAGATAAGGTGGGGAAAATAAAAAGGGAAAAATTCAACCCCTACCTGATATATTTCTGTCTTGTTTTATGAATTTTTAACTATGTGACCGTGTGTAAATGTTATTTTCTCCTGATGGAAGATATGTAGAATTAAGAATATTAAAGATAGTTATCCGTACTACTGTAGTGTAGCTGATTAGATCACCACGTTCCAAGAAAGTGAGCATGCTTTTTTTGTTAAACCTCACATGTTCAGTATGTATTAAAAACTTTATCTTATAGTACTATTGGTTTAACTTTGGGTGTTTTTTCTGTATTTTGTAGAATCCTGATGAAGAAAATATAATTTTTCGAAAGCTTGATTTAAACGAAGAGTACTCCTTCCATTGAGCCCCCTGTTTTGGTTGTGTTGACCGCATGCCCAACTATTTCTAGTTGTTAGTTATGAGGAGTGATATAATTCCTCTTACATATCGCTTCGACTGCAAATTTACCGTGAGGTATCCTACAAGGGAAGAGTGGGGCCTAAGCGGCAGGTGGCCTTTTGAGGGGAGAGGGCTAGTCTGGTACACCGACGGCTCACTTACCGACGAAGGCTCTGGCACTGGGGCCTATGGGCCAAAAACAAAGCTCTCCCTCTCTTTTGGGGAAACACCACGGTATTCCAAGCGGAGATATATGCGATTTTAGCTTGTGTCTTTCGCATTTACGAAATTCAGAGGCCAAACAGGCGGATCACCATCTGCTCTGACAGCCAGGCAGCATTAAAAGCATTAAGTGCTTGCAGATTTACATCAAGGCTCGTTCTGCAATGTAGTAAGGACTTGGATGACATTTCGGCGAGACATCAAGAATCACTTATGTGGGTGCCGAGTCATCCTGGAGTTAGTGGTAATGAAATGGCGGACGCGCTCGCAAGGCGAGGGTCGAGGAATAACTTCCTGGGTCCTGAGCCGGCTTTGGGACTGACAGCAGGTACTATCAGAAGGAAAACAGAGGTGTGGTTGCAAAATCAGCAACTTATCAGATGGAGAGGAATATCCGGACACCTCTGTCAAGCTAAAGAACTTATTTGAGGACCTCTGGCTAAGGTGGGACGGTTCTGTCTCTCGCTGGACAGAAGCCGACTAAGGCTACTTGTTAACATCTTCAAACGCCATTTGTATGTGATGGGGGTGGTAAATGATCCGACGCGTACACGCTGTGGCGAGGAGGAAGAATCCTCGACACACATTATTTGTCGTTGTGAAGCCCTTGGGTATCACAGGCAGACTATACTCGGTTCAAGGGTTCTTGAACCTGAGGATATAAGATGGTCAGGAACCAAGGCCATCCTCACCTTTGCGATAAGGGCTGGACTTGGGAACTAGGGTAATGAGGGGTGCAAAAGGGCCCGTTGGTAGGCCTATGCACTGGTGGTTCCAGCCACCAGATAGCCTCTTTCCCTCTTTTATTCATTCAGTCAAATTTCATTTTGCATCTTCCGCTGCTTAAAAAATCTCCGGTGGTGTTCCGGAAACTATTTCATCGTCACTACTTTCCGCGATATCGAAATATTCGAAAATATTCTGACGTACGAATGTATAGAACTTATAATTTGCAGTCCAACTGTAGTTAAAAATGGCGACCATATATTCCCGTCTTATTTACTCAATTGCTGTGGTAACACGGACGCTGGTGTCCAGATTATTGTTTTATAATCTGTTATTAGTTGTTTCTGTAAAACGAATATAAATGATTTGGCAGATTACTACACAAGGTGAGTTGTAATATATAACAATAATATATACCACCGAAGTATAAAATTAAAGCAAAAAAAAACGACGTTTATTATAAGCTAGTCACAGAAGGTGAAAGAGAAAAACATATTTATTTATTAATAAAGGATTACAAAATCGATTGTGCATGAAATTTTGTATGTATTTCTGGCGTAAATAGCATTTATGGACCTTAGATGGTAATAGCACAAGCCGCTAGGCTACGCTACATGATGCGGTCCATAAACGCTTGTTTTATGCCTTTGATACATAAATAACTATTTTTTCTTATTTCCAATAATTAGATTCACATTTTTTCATCATGGACCAAAGTGCTCCGCAACTCTCTCTCTCTCTTCAGTCGTAGTTCGCTCCCGAACGTCGTGACTCATACATGGTTACGGTGTGTCAGTGATCGCCATGTTTCTTGGTCTTCCACGGCACGCATTACTTCTGGGACCGACATGTGCGTGAGGTCCCTTATTTGGTCCGTGAACCTTATAGGGGATCTGCCCCTCGTTCTTTTGCCGTCCACCGTCCCTTGGACCATGAGCTTCTCCATCCCGTCCCTGCGCATAACGTGTCCGAAAAATTTGAGCATCCCACGTTGTATGGTTGGTAAAAGCCGGTCATGATCTTTGATTTTGAGCTCCCTGAGGATGGGGATGTTCGTTCTGTGTGCTGTCCAGGGTATTCTTAGCATCCTCCGATAACACGTCATTTCAAACGACTTTATTGTTCTACGACAGGAGGCGTTTAGAGTCCAGCATTCTGACCCATAAGTTGCTATGGGGAAAACTAGCGCTTTCGTTAGTCTAGTTTTCGTTGCTTTGTGGATGTTGTGGTCCTTCCATATTCGCCCCAGTCTACTCAATGCCTCCTTCGCCATTCCGCGTCTACGCTTTATTTCGGGTTCAAAACCTCCTTTGATTTGTATACGTGTGCCCAGATAGATAACGTTGTCGCTCATTTCAATATCGTTGATTAGCCGTAATGGTGGTAATGTCTTGGCTCTGTCCACTATCATGAGGCAGCATTTTGACCTATGTAGGCGTAGGCCCGATTCTAAACTTGCTTCCTCCACGCGCTGCAGAAGTTCATGCGTTTCTGGTTCGTCTTTAATAATAATAATAATAATTTATTCACCAACAATACAGGGCAAATAAATTGTTTGACCCACAGAAGGTTGACCTTGTGCGTGGGTTATAAGTTATAATACATACATATATTTTACAATACGTATATTAAAACTAATACTAACTGTATTAAAAACTTGTAAGTGTGTCAGTTTAAAATCGTGTTAAAAACATTTGAAAAAATATCTCTAGGTGTGTCCATTATCCAATTTTTGACTTTTTTTTGTATACAATATGAGATTTTATGGATTTCAGTGAAGCAGGAAGTAAATCGTATATGCAGCAACATAGATATATTAAACTTTTTTGGCCTATTGACTTAAATATAGGAGGTCTTAAGGTCCTATTCTTGGTTCGTGTATTATGTTCATGGCTATTGAAGTTGCTGTAATTTTTATGTTTGTGGACGAAATTCAATATGTTATAGCTGTATAGTTGTCGGATATCAAATTTTTGGGATTCTTTAAATAAATTATTTGACGGGTAAGTGGGTTCTTTATAATAAATAACCTTCAAAACACATTTTTGCAAGGAACTGATACTCTTCAAATGAGTTTGATGCACTCCTCCCCAACCTAAGTTGCCATAATTTAGTTGGGACTGCACAAGAGAATAATACAATGTTTCTAAACAACGTGTGTTTAGAAATTGTCTAAGATATTTGAATTTAGGTAATAGTTGTCTGACTTTTCGCGAAAGAAATTTTATTTGTAAATCCCATTTTAAATGTTTGTCAATTATTATACCTAAATATTTGACACTATCAGCCTCAAAAATTTGTCTTTTGTCTATTTGCCTTGTGGTACGCCGTACTCAAATATTTTGCACTCACTCAAGATATTATCTATTTCGACATAATTTGTGCGATTGTTTAGATAGCTTTCCATTAGCCTGAATGATACTCCACGAAAGCCGATATGCTCTAATTTATTCAATAGAATCATATGGCTGACAGTGTCAAATGCTTTAGCTAGATCAATAAATACAGATACGGTAGGGATTTTTTTATCTAACGATTCATATATATGATTAGTAAGATATAAGATGGCATCTTGAGTGGAAACTCCTTTTTTAAATCTTTGGCTAATATGATTGTATCATCGGCGTAACGTAGGTTAGATATTTTCGCAACTGCAGGCAAAATAATCACCGTTCCTAAAAATACCGAAATTATTAAGTAATACACTCGTATAAATTTCAGCATATCCATAGCCGCAGTCGATACATCATCCCAGCGGGCTGGCTGCATACCCGAGACAAAAAAGCAAGAAACAAATGAAAGTGTTGTCCGTTTTGATTAATCTGCCGTTTGTCGGCTCAGTTCGGGCCGTCAGCGAGCAAATGAAGAAGAAAATGAGAAGAAGGATGCCGTTAATTAGCGCGTTATTTTTTTTTTGAAAAACGTCCGGCCGTTATCTCTAAATTAAAAGTGGTTGCGACTAACACCCGCCCGTCAGCCGTCATTAATTTTTTCCCTTGGGTGCCACGTACACGGCTAATGTGATGGGGTACATGCTCGTCAGCTTAACTGCTTTATACCTGCGGTGTTAATCGGTGTGATGTATCAATGTTCACATGTTCGTTATCAATTATTTAGACAAGAGTTTGAATTATTATCAGTATAGTTTATTTGTCATTAACGTACATCATACATATACAGGGTGAGTTTTTAGTACCGGCTTGGTCGATAACTCCACTACTGTAGAAGATAGCGAAAAAAGTTGTATATACAAGTTGTAGCCACGGATATGGTCCTTGCTCAAAATATATTTCAATTTATACAGGGCGATCCATAACTACGTGGTGATGCAAACATGCATTTTTTTAAATGAGACACCCTATATATTATTCCATATTCAAATTCTACTAATGATTTCCGTTCTTGCAATATAGGCTATTGTTACATTATACAGGGTATTTCAAAAGTTATGTAGTAGTAAGTTGTAGCCACGGATATGGTCCTTGCTCAAAATATATTTCAATTTATACAGGGCGATCCATAACTACGTGGTGATGCAAACATGCACTTTTTAAATGAGACACCCTATATATTATTCCATATTCAAATTCTACTAATGATTTCCGTTCTTGCAATATAGGCTATTGTTACATTATACAGGGTATTTCAAAAGTTATGACCATTTTATTTCCAAATCGCAGTCAAATGACCGTACTGTATATCAAAAAGTAATGAGTCAAAAAATATTTTTTTTACATGCGAAGATTAAAATTATCCTCTAGTTTTAAAATCGGCTATAAAAAAAGCCCGAGACGCATATTCGTATACACTGTGATGTAGAATGCAAAATCCAGATTTTCTCTTTTTTTTTTAAATGCAACCCCCAATATTTTATTATCCCAAAGAATTGCTTTTAATATGCTCTTTAATCTTTGTATAGCACTTCTTGTACCTAGGTCCATCAGTTTCCGAGATATTTCGATTTTTCGATAAATTTAAGATATAGCTTCTATTTGTATACTGAAATTCATTTATTTTCGGGAAGTACTATTTAATTTGTTTTTTATTCAACGAACAACTAAATTATAAGGTCATGATACTATTTGATGAAGTCAAAACTCTAAATCATCATGATAATAAAGTCAAGTATGCTGAGGAAACAATTTTGTAGGCGTGATGCATAATTATCAAGCAGATTTATCAGGTAGGCTTCGAAAAATCGACAGTTTTCATAACTTGCTCACTAATTCCGTACCGTGTGAAAAACCAGCTTCAAAAATGAATTTTTCATTGAGGGTATTTAGGAAAATGTTTGAGAAATTGTCTACTTGCCTCTAGAATAATATATCAACTATGAACAGCAATATCCAGAACGGAGGCACTCTAAAACTAATGCGTTTGATAGATTGAAGAATCGTTTTATACGGACTGTGTCGTTTAATATTTCATAGCCTACCTGATAGATCTGCTTGATAATTATGCATGACCTCTATAAAATTGTTTTCTCAGCACACTTGACCTATACTATCTCGGTAATTCAGTGTTTTGACTTGATCAAGTACTATTATGGCCTTATATTTTAGTTGTTTGCTAAGCAAAAATAAAATTTGATAGTATTTTTTCAAAATAAATAAGTTTTAGTATACAAATAGGAGGTATATTAAAAATTTGTAGAAAAATCGGAATATCTCAGAAACTAACGAATGCAGCCATCACAAGTGCTATACGAAGATGAAAGAACATATTGAAAGCAATTCTCTGGTATAATAAAATATTGGGGGTTCCATTTAAAAAAAGAGAGAAAATCTAGATTTTGCATTCTACATCACCCTGTATACGAATATGCGTCACGGGCTTTTTTATAGCGGATTTTAAGATTAGAGGATATTTTTGATCTTTTCATGTCAAAAAAATAATTTTTGATTCCTTACTTTTTGATATATAGTACGTTCATTTGACCGCGATTTGGATATAAAAATGGTCATAACTTTTGAAATACCCTGTATAATGTAACAATACCATATATTGGAAATCATTAGTAGAGTTTGAATATGGAATAATATATAGGGTGTCTCATTGAAAAAAATGCATGTTTGCATCACCACGTAGTTATGGATCACCCTGTATAAATCTAAATACTTTCTGAGCAAGGAGCATATCCGTGGCTACAACTTTTATACAGGGTTACTGGCAACTCGACCACTTTCCTGCAGGAAGTGATAGAGGGACTCAAATGCAATAGATTTCATCCCCCATATGTGATTCCGAAAACCGATAGTTTTCGAGATAATTAACATTAACGTTTTTCAGCGATGTGTCCAAATTTCCACACTACATCCCAAATTTAGAAAAAACCCTGCTGTCGATTTTAGTAATTTCCAATTTAGTTTTCTACTGACACATATGCAAATCTAATTCAGTATTTAAATGTGTAAAAATACTAAACAGTTTCAAACTACGTACAATTATTTAAAAAATAAAGTACAAAATTTCTACATTCACCGTGAAAGAAAATTGTCTAGCTCAAAAAAAGATAGACAACCAGTCAAACAAATTATTTTAAAAACTTCCTTATCTGATGGCCTATTCCAAGGATAAGAATGACAGTACAACCACAAGTAACTATTTAGCAAAATTTATCAACATAACACAGAATCATCAACAACATGATATTCCAGCATGATGGTTGTCCAGCACATTACCGTATCACAATTCGGCAGTTGTTGGACAACACATACCCGAACACATTGGATAGGGAGGGGTGAACCCATCCCATGGCCTGCGCGGAGCCCAGATCTGACACCTCTTGGTTTTTACGTCTGGGGTCACATGAAGGCATTGGTTTACGAGACTCCAGTTAATACTGCTGACCAACTAAGGCAAAAAGTTATCAATGCGACGGAGGAGATGAAACGAACTTTTTCAACACGAGTTACAAAAACCGGAGTGAGGAAGCGGATCCGTACTTGTATCCGAAATCAAGGGCAACACATTGAGCAAGAGAAGACTTGAATAAAATCATCGACCCCATTTGCAAACATTCTAGTATGTAACTGAGTTATCAATAATGATTGAACTGCCATTCGTTCTTTGTGAATAGATGATTTTTATTCATTGCTGTTTATAGCCTTTCTGAAAAGGTTATTAGGTAGCGATCTGTTCAACCGTTTGTATAATTTTTTTCAGCTAGATAATTTTCTTTCACGGTGAATGTAAAAATTTTGTTGATTATTTTTTAAATATTTGTATTTAGTTTGGAACTGTTTAGTATTTTGGAACATTTTAATACTAAGTTAGCCTTGTGTATGTGTTAGCTAAATACTAAAATAAAAATTATCAGAATCAACAACAGGTTTTTTTCTTAGTTTAGGATCTAGTGTGGAAATTTGGACATTTGGTTGAAGAACATTAAATTTAATTATCTCGAAAACTATCGGTTTTCGGAATTACGTATGGGGGGTTAAATCTATTACATTTGAGTCCCTCTATCACCTCTTGCAGGAAAGTGGTCGAGTTACCAGTAACCCTGTATACAACTTTTTTCGCTATCTTCTACAGTAGTGGAGTTATCGACCGAGCCGGTACTAAAAACTCACCCTGTAGATACAAATGAAGCTATCGTACGCAAGAGCAACACTCTCAATGCAGCTATCAACTTAGTGTCAATTTTACATACAAGAATATGCGTTTTCCATGAATCTCCATTATACTGGGGTAGAACTATCTATCTGCAAAGCTTTTAGGGCCTAGTTTTAAGTATGGTCCTAAGTCAATCTTTCACGTTATACAGGGTGTTTCATATGTTGGAACTTTTTTTCATACAGCGAATAGTACTCGCCAAAAGGAGTGTTCTTTCCCAGCAACATATAAACGAAATATTTAGAGAAAACAAGATACTGACCATTAAAGAAATCCTCAATTCTAAGTCCGTCCCTGGGCAATGGCTCACCATGTCATAATATCACAACAAACAAGGCAGCGCTAGCGGTGCCGATGCCGGTGAGAAAACACTAAAACGGGCAGTTCGTCATACGTCGCGTTGCTGTGGCATAGTGTGCGAGAGTGCTTGACTTGCTGCATCTGACGATCGGGCTTTAGAACAACAACAATGGCGCACGCTTATAACAATAGTGAACTGATGGACATGATTTTAATGTACGGTGAGTGTGGTCAAAATACCGCAAGTGTATGCCGATCGTCTTCCTAACCGTACTCACCCTGCACCTCGTCGATTTGTCTCGCTCGTGCGAAGAGATAGAGACACAGGATGTGTGAATCCACATCATGGTGGACATGCTGGAACACCTAGACAACCTCGTATGGTCCAAATTGAAGGAAGACATCGTAAATCGTACTTTTACCTCTAAGACGCCTGCGACAGGACCGCACTTATAACTTCGTAGCAACCAAAGTACTTGCTCGAAATTTTTTTTTCTGTTTTGTTGTTGGTTCACCGTGCATCAACTTTGCCGTTCCAAGGGCCGTTGCTTCTAAAGAGGAAAGTCTCAACTTTTAGAACACCATGTATTATCATTGATGTTTGGCATATTATGCTTTGCCTCGTGCTTTGTTTTGTATGAATATGTATTATGGTACTTCTTTGTTTAGGTCCTCAGTTAAGTTGAAAAGCTCTAGTTTGACTTCGTTGAGGTAAAGATAAAAACGATCTATTATTATTTAAAAAACAAAAAGGTGCAGTCTGGGCTCCGACACAGCAGGCAAAACAAGGCATGTTGACGAGGAATGTGTGCTATTAGTGTGTTTTGAGAGATGTGCGCTAGAAATGTGTTGCGTGGGATGTGGGCGAGGGACGTGTGTTCTTGATGTAGGCGAGCAAAAAGAAAACTCTGAAAAAAGCCCGCTACACATCCTCACAACGCTCATCTGAACACTGTTTTACAGCTCCGCCTCACATCTTCATTCCGCTCATCTTCCTAGCACATCTCTGGTGGAAAAACCCACACCGTTTCACAGCTCCGCTACACATCCTCGCTGCACACATTTTCCTAGCACATGTCTGGTGGGAACGCAGCGTAAGGCGCCAAGAATTTCTTCCGTGTTTATCGGATGACGCAGTTCATTCGCGTTAGGAGTTCACCCAGAAACGGACTCGAGCTGCGCTAAGGTGCACCTCCCTATCAATACTATACTACTAACTATACCTTTTGTGATAAATATAGAGAGCCCATTATAAATAAATTACTAACATATGAGCTTCATGGAAGACTGGCTGCATACAACCCATCCTTAAGAAAGGCAAAAAAACTGATCCCACTAATTATAGACCTGTGGCTGTTCTCAGCATCATGTCTAAGATTATGGAAACTGTCATTAACACACAGCTCCTGAAATACCTGGATAACAATAACAACATCATAAATGATCGCCAGTATGGCTTCCGTAAGCACAGGTCTACAGGTGACCTCCTTGCCTACGTCACTCACTTGTCGAACAGAGCAAGAGACAATCATGGCGAATCCCGTGTTGTTGCACTTGACATAGCGAAAGCCTTCGACAGAGTGTGGCATGAAGGACTTCTGGTCAAGCTTGCTGCTTATAGACTACCACCTGGCCTGCGCCAGTGGCTGAATAGCTTTTTGAAAGACCGATCTCTGTTTGTTGTAGTCGAGGGCTGTTCATCAGACGTATTTTCAATAAACGCCGGTGTTCCTCAGGGATCTGTTCTATCCCCGACACTGTTTCTACTGTACATCAACGAGCTGCTGGAAATAACATCCCATCCAATCAACAGCTTCGCAGATGACAGTACATTAGTGTCGTGTAGGGAACCGGGCAAGCCACTATCACCCCAGGAGACAGTACGTTGACGGCAGCAGCATGCCTCACAGATCAACGTAGATATCAAGGCGGTTGTCGAGTGGGGATTGGTAAATAAGGTACAGTTCAACATACAGAAAACTCAGGCAACAACACTTACAAATAAGTCTCACGATGGCTTACCAACCGTGGAAATGGAGGGTCACTCCATAGTCGAATCACCTTCCGTCAAGCTTTTGGGGATCAACATCAACAATAGCATGTCCTGGCACGGCCATGTCGTCAGTATTGCTAAAACGGCATCCCAGAAGCTTGGAGCTTTGTTCCGCTATAGGAAGTTGTATACACTAGAGCAACCGCTGCTGCTCTACAAGGCACAGATCTGATCATCGCTGGAGTATTGCTCCCATGTATGGGGATGCGCTCCGAAGCACTCCCTAAAGCTTCTGGACACTATCCATAAAAGAGCAATTAGATTAATTGACACGCCTAACCTCATAAAGGACCTCCAAAACCTGCAGCATCGAAGGAGGGTCGCTGGCCTATCCCTGTTTTACAGATTCTATCACGGAAGATGTTCGAGCGGGTTCTCTCAGATAATAACACCACAGGCCGTCCGAACCAGGAACACTAGAGAATCTCTGCGAGCTCATCCTTACCAGGTCGAGGTCCTTGCTCCCCGAACCAATCTCCTCCAGCATTCCTTCTTTTGGAGAACTTCAACGCTGTGGAATCAGCTCCCGCGGAATTTGTTTCCTGACGGCTACAACCTGCAGCGTTTCAAATCTAACGTGAACCGACACTTATCCTCTCGCAGCGCTTCTACAGCGCCATAGGCTTTCAGCCTTTGCGGGATGCTGACTAAAAATAATGTCATTGAATTGAATTGCCTATTGGCTCGAGTGCTTACTTTAGGGGAAACATGAAGAAAATAATTGCCAACTTATAAAAAGCGAGCTGAAGGATATCACAATCCTTGTTTGGAACATGTCCTGAATCACAACAGACACGATGTCCTTAGTTCACCTCGCGCTGTTTCGATCTTTCGGATCTCATCAGGTAAACCAGGGTAAGAGCCAAACTACACGAGCGGACTTTTCGCGGCGTATTTCACGCGGCGGGATTTCCCTTGGAATTGGCAGCAAACAGAAAGCGTGTTTTTCGTTGAGTAGGTACAGGGTGACCGACGGGAACCGGACGTTTTTCAAATGGTTAGTATAACGCCGCTAGCGGTGGTAGGGAGCGGATTCAGGTATCAGTCGCCTTGCTGTGTAATGCCATTTTAGTCGCTATGGAGCAGTGGACCGTAGAGCACCGTATGTTCGCTTATGACGCGTATGTTAAAAATGCTGAGTCGGTCCCGGCCGCGCAGCGACTGTTTCGCGTTCATTTTAATCTTGGACGCCACGATATTATTCCAAGCCGCAATACCATTCTCAGATGGGTTAATAGCCTGAGAACAACAGGAATGATTGTGAAGAAAAAGCCACTTGGAGACCAGTCTTGGAAATTTTGTTTGTTTATCTCTCCGCTTGAATGAAAATGAGCTTCATCACTCATGACGATTACTGCACTTTCATGGTCTCCAAGCAGCATTTGAATTCGAATGGCGAAGTCTTCTCGTTGCTCATAATCTGTTGGCCTAAGCTGCTGAACAATACACATCTTGTAAGGATGAAACGCTAAATCTTTTTTCAATATTATGCGCACTGATTCACGACTTAAGTTTAATTCACGCGCGTGTCTTCGTGCAGACCGTTGAGGGCTCCGAGTAAGCGCTTGTCTCACCCGCTCGATGTTTTCTGGCGTCCTAGCAGTCTTCGTGGGACCAGGTGGCTTTTTCCTCACAATCATTCCTGTTGTTCTCAGACTGTTAACCCATCTGAGAATGGTATTGCGGCTTGGAATAATATCGTGGCGTCCAAGATTAAAATGAACGCGGCCGTGACCGACTCAGCATTTTTAACATAGGCGTTATAAGCGAACATACGGTGCCCTATGGTCCACTGCTCCATAGCTACTAAACGGCATTATACAGCAAGGCGACTGATACCCGAATCCCCTCCCTACCACCGCTAGCGGCGTTATACTAACCATTTGAAAAACGTCCGGTTCCCGTCGGTCACCCTGTACATTCAGTTACAAAATGGACAGCAATGTCTTAGGTTGCGCTGGTGTTCGTACACAACCATGGCCACTTCTTCCTACATTTTTGCCTTAACGTCCTTATTGCTATAGTCTTTACGTGTTGTTTTGTAAATTGCAGGCCGTTTTTCAATTTCAACAAAAAAAACCTCCGTGTCAAACATTTTTCTTCGACTGTACCGTCAACGTATCCGTCACGCGCCGTCACCTAGTCTAGTTTACTCCGTACTTTAAATAACGCTTAGTTCAGATGACGCGCGTCGACGTGGCGCACGTTTGTTGCGCCTGTGTTCAGATGACGCGCGTAGGACTTCGTACAACTTTTATACAGAGTGAGACTAGGCAATCGAGTGTCAGTTTAATTGTTGTTATTAACGAGAATGGATGTAGGAGAAGCTGTTTGTGTTTGGTTAGCATATAGAGGAAGGAAACGACGTAGGACGGAAAGGACACACTGGGTTCACCCAATTTTAAGGAATAGACTTTCTACAAGTTTATACTTTACAGTGTCTTCCATCAGCCTGCGAAATCACGAACCTAAATTTTTATCATCGGATTCGCAAAACATTAGGATCAGTTCCTCCCTGGCGCTCTTTTTTGCCGTCTGATATGAATACAATTTGGAATGCATGTCCCAAATCGTAGGCCTCTTCTCAATTTCATCAATGAAAGCATCTGTGTGAATTCTTCTGTTTCCATTTCAATAGCATACGTGAGAAATAAATTTTTGCAGAGAGACACTAGGTATGTCGACTGAACGCTAGAAAAGACGCGTGCCAACTGAACAGGCAATGGAAACGTCTAGTATTTCAATACGCGCGTCGCCGTTGACCGACGCGCGTATTGAGATTCTCTTCGTCTAGTGGCGTCGTACGCGCGTACAATTTGTCGTGTTCACGTCCCTGTGAACAACTTGAATGAATTATGTGTAATTTCAAAACGAGCGACACGTTGACGCGCGTCGTACGCGCGTCATCTGAACTAAGCCTAAGTTGAAATTTATTTTCTTCCTCTATTTTATTTGCGTGAATGATAGACCTCAGAATCCGACCCTGTTGCATGTTTTATACAAATAAACCTTTCGGGGATGTTTTTAATTTATAATTGTTGAATTTCCAGAGGATGATGCGGTAAATTTGTCCGCCATTCATTCAAACGGGGGATTATTTTTTTTCATGCGACTGCAGGCGGCAATCGATACGGATGCATCTGCCTGCGTAAAATGCGATTTTAAGCAGTTTCGCAGCGCTTTCAAAGCCCTCTAATCGCTCCGAAACATATTTTGTCGTTCGACAAAAAAAGCCCAGCACGCTTTTATTTCGAATTGTTTTTCATCCGGCCTCTAAAAGCACGTACCCGTCAGTAAGCTGGTGGATCACAATCGATCCTTTAACGAAAATTGCTATTTTCATCGGATCATCGTTCAAATTGCCAGGAATTCGGATTTGCAATACTGCTACTTTGACTTATTGGGTTTGTAACAATAAAAGAGCTGATTGGTGATGAGCCACCAACCAACATATTGCTCATAGCAACCAGCAGCTCAATCAGATTACATGAAACAAGGGCTGTGGGTAGTGCGTGTGTGCGTGAGTCTAGCTAGCCGCCAAGAAATGAAAACAGGACAACAATGGTTTTATTTATTTCATATATATGATTATATTATTATTATATTATTTCATATATATGATTATTATTATATTATTTCATATATATGAATGCAGTACATTTGTGTTCTATTTGATTTTTTTTTAAAAACAAGAACTTAACTTCGGAGGGAAGTCCAGGGAGTAGTTCTCGTGGTGCCCTTTCGAAGAGAAGGTGGTGCTCCAGAGAAAGGTGTTACATCCGCACCCCAAAGAAGGCTGGCTTCCTCCAAACGGAGTTCTGGTGGTGTCACCCCAAAGAAGTGTTCATGGCCATGGCACCCCGAAAAAGGTGCAGAGACCCTCCAAAGAAAAGGTGGTCTTGATGGTGGCACCCCAAAAAAAGAAAAGGTGGTTTTCCTTGGTTATCACATAACTGCACAGCCACAAGAGATTGTCTTAGAGAGACATAATTATATTAGGTATTAACTGTTCGAGTTCAAGTGACAGGAATAAACCATTACATTTCATCTAGAAGCTAACGTCGGTAGAGAGAGAGCATACCCCCCCCACTCATTAGGTTTTTCCCAAAATTTGTGCGCACTTGCGCAGTTTGTAAAATTAATAATATTTCCAGCTAAAAAGAATAGAGATGGGAAAAGGAAGAAGTAAGAAGTAAAACAGTCATGAAAACGTGACCAGTATAATGAGGAAATATAGCTGCTGAAAATGGAAGTTGTAAACTATTTGTATATGGTAGCCAAGTAAATAATATAAAAATAATTTTGAAATCGGGTGAACCGTTAGAGGTTGATACACTAGTATCAATATTTATGTGTAGTCATATATTGTTGTATTTTGTACATAGCATGGGGTTGCGCATTCCGGTTCAATAACCGTCCCCAAATTGCTGTTTTTGTTACTTCCCGTAAAACTTGGCAACGTTGCCATCGGGTATTCAACACCACACCTTTGAACCTTATTGCGTCTCAGTTGATATTTAGATTAGGACAACGTAATACTGATCTGTGAACAGGCATGTATCCAGGATTTGGTTTTAGCGGGGTCCAGATTATGGGTGTCACTTGCTTCCTTTAGGGGGGAGGGTTTAGAGTTACCACCTTAAATTTGCTCTCGTGAGGGGGGGGTGTAAAAATTTGTGGATTCCATTTTTTAGACTGCATTATATAACGTTTCGGGGGGAAAGGGAGTCCGCATCCCCTGGACCCCAAATTTTCGATTTTGAGATAACACGGTTTTTGGGCGTATCGCCGGTCTGTCTGTCAGTCAGTCTGTCGGTCTGTTGGCATTTTTCTAGCCTCGTAATCTCAGCAACCTCTGCATGGATTTTAACGAAATTTAGGCAGCAATATGCTGTCGGGTCGTAGTAGGCAATGCTGCTATAATTTTGAAAATTGGTGCATGGGCGGCGAAGTAATCAGCAAAAAACGAAAAAATTCAAATATTCCCCAAACTTCGTTTTTAGGCGTTTTAGGTGTTCCTGGTCATTTTTTAATTTTTTTTGGTGGGGGTGAAATTTGAGGTGGTTGGGGAGTGGGAGGTTGTAAAATTGAAAAATTTGTTGAATTGGTAATAGACTGTCCACTGACCTGCGAAGGAAGACCTAGCGGCATAAATAGCTTTTTTAAGTCCATCGGGACATTGCCTTGCCTATCACAGAAAGCAAAGGACAGAAGTTTGTCTGGTGTAAACATACGAGTATTTCTTTGATCGTTCTATAATGTGTAACGAGGAAACTGTTGAATTGATTTTAATGAAATTATGACACGGTATTGCTACCGTGGCGAGGATGGAAAATGCGTGTGGCGTTTATAAATCTTGTCAGTGGCGGCGCAGGAATAATAAAAAACTAAAAAATTAAAAACAGCTCAAACTTCGTTTTTAAGCATTTTAGAGGCTGATCATTTTCTGCGTTTTTGGGGTGGGGGTGAAATTGCGGTGGTTAGGGGGTGGGGGGTTGAAAAACTGAAAAATTGGTTGTATTCATAATAGGCTATCCAGTGGTCTGTGAAGGTAGACATAGCGACATAAATGACCTTTTTAGGTTCATCCGAGCATTGCCTTGCCTATTACCGAAACTAAGGGACTTAGAATTACCTATCTGTATACATACTAGTATTTATTGCTTGTATTGTATTTTGTAAAGTGGAAACTATTAAATTGATTCGAATAATATTTTGACACAATTATTACCGTGGTGAGGATGGAAAACATGTATGGTTGTTAGAAATCGTCTCAGTGGCAGCGTAGCAATAATCAAAAAAACTAGAAAAACGAAAACAGCTCAAACATCGTTTTTAGATGTTTCTTTGGGTGGGGGTGAAAGTGGGGTGGTTGGGGGGTGGGGGGTTTTTTAACTGAAAAGTTTCTAGTATTGGTAATAGGCTGTCCATTGACCTGTGAAGGAAAGACCTAGCGGAATAGGACAATTTGGGGGGGGGGGAGGACTGGCGATGTTTTGGTTGCAAGGGGATCTCAGACTAAAGCTTCATGCTATGGGAAAATAATAAACTGGTATCATTGTAATCTGTGGGAAGTACCGAGTCAATCAACTTGACTTCATTTTTTTTAATGGCACATATGTACGGACGTTTTGTCAAGTTTTTGTAATCTGTGTTTGTTATAATGATTTCTAACCCTCTTGACATTATTAAGCATTTTTTGCCCCGGAAAGAAGTTCATCACCCAAACATAAGTTTTAAGTCGAATTTTTCCATCCCCGAACATTGGACTGCTATTGTTATTCATTCTTCACTCATATTTCGAACGGTAAACATCTATCCTGTATCTTTGTTTATTTGTATATTTAATCTAATTGAAACATTATGTCATAAGTCGGTGCCAGAAATCATCCCTTAGGCCCGGTTTCACCAAACCCATACTAATCCCGTATTACGTAATCTTGGATAAAATTAATCGAAGTATTTGCGCAAATATATCTAGGATTAACTAATCTCGGATATATTCAAACTAAGACGTGGCTACAGTATAACGGGAGCATTTATAACCTCACAATTTTGAGAATTTGACATGAATTTGACATAATTCTGGGTGTGGTCATAGCGGATAGCGGTGTTCATTTTCAATTTTGTGTTTCCTTTGGTCTATTGAGATTTTGTTGTGTTTTTTTCGTTGTGTCTTGTATAATGGCTGAACAGACGAGCTCACAGTTAAAGGGAAAGAGGAGAAGAGATCCCAATATGGTATACAATGAAAAACATATATTACTGGAATTAATCAAGAAATATTTCGGCGCGATCGAGAATAAAAAAACCGACGCAGTGTCGGTTGGGAAGAAAAATGAGGTGCGGGAAAAGATTCGCATATAATTTAATTCTCAAACCTCAGTGCCAAGAACCACGGACACACTGAAAAATACGTGGAAAAATCTGAAGGCGGATGCACGCAAAAAAGCAGCAGAGGAGAGGCAGTTCCAAATAATAATAATAATAATAATAATAACCGTCTTTTATTAATGATAAATAACACAATGAATAAAAAAGTGAAAAAGAACAATATGGCGGAGTCTAGCTACAAGCTATTCTACTCAACCATATAAAAAATATATATATATATATATATAAACCGTCATTGAAAGAAACAGTGCAGATGCTTCATATATACACACATATACAGATATATACATAAATATCTCTCTATTTCATCAATCTATATCTTCTGGGTAACAATCCCTGGTTATTGTTGCACACCGAGACAAGGGCTTACATTGCTTTGGTCAACCTACTGAGCACTTAAAAGAAGAAGTTTCAATTTATATTTGAATTTATTGATGTTGTAAGCCCTGAATTCATTAGGTAATAGATTGTACATACGTATAGCATTGTAAATGAACGATCTTTGGAACATTGCAGTTCTGTGCTGAGGAATAGTGAAAAAGAAATTTTGTCTGATATTTTTAGCATGTATTGAAGAACGGGGGATAAACTTGGCTGAGATATTGGGCGGATTAGGATCATTCAAAAGCTTATGTGTGAAAGCGCATAAATGTAACGTCCGTCTATTCTCCATATTGAGCCAATTGCTTTCCTTAATTTTATGTGATATTGGATCATACTTCCTAATCCCATGTATCAACCTAGAACAGCTGTTCTGAACCTTCTGGATTCGCAATTTGTCTGTTTGTGTGAGGCAGGGACCATAGATAAAATCACAGTGGTTGAAATTGCTTAGAACAGGAGATTCACATAACGTTGTCTTAAGCTTCTTATTGAGATAATGCCTACTATTATAAATTAATTTTAATGTTCCAAATTGGTGGGTAGATTCTTTACATTCACCAAGTGTAACTTGTTTTACATATTGCATGTTTATTTGTAGGTGGAGGCCCATATCCCGTCATCCAGTCATCAATTTAAATAGGTTAGGTTTTGAGCCAACTGTCATCTGCATTCTAAATCTCCGATTAAACATTTTATTCGCCAAATACGGGAGATTAAATTTTATCTCGGATATACCTGCTTAATTCTGGATAAGAATGTGGTGCAACTCGTCTATAAAATTATCTAGGATTTAATCCCAGATAATGTTTTAATCCTGGATAAAATATTATGGTGAAACCGGGCCTTATTAACGGGATTTATCCTAGGATACGGTGTATAGGAGCATTGGGTAAGTTTTTCAGTAGCACACAACAACCTGAAATCTCCCGTGCGTCCGCCGTGCAGTTTACCCCCACCACCAGCCCACCCAGACACATAAAACACCCTTTGTCTGATACAAAAGCTACCGACCCTTGCATATATGCATTTTTAGTGCGTTTTTTAGGTATGCGTGTGCATACGAGCCGGCAATAACAACCGAAACTGGAAGGTCCACCCTGGACGTGAACGCTCATAACTTTCTACCGGTATAACTCATGCAATATCCACTCCGGAAAAAAAAGGACCGACCGGCCCGACGTAGACCGGATGTTGAGGAGCATTTATAGCGGAGGATTATCATACGACGTACGTTCGGAACAGAAAAAAGCCATTACGGAAAACAAATAGCTTATCTTGTGTATTCGCCGTTTCGGCTGCGTTCAATAAGATAAATGCGGATCATAGGCTGCCGTGAGATCTGCCATTCCAGTAGCGTGCGGACCTTCATGCTCCATATTTGGATCATCATCATAGTCACAATGTCTTAACAGACATGTTATGAACTCATAAAATGCATTTACAAAGTTTACGAGTTTCTCTTAGGATATCTTTAAGATCTTTAATGCAGTAGTTTCCCATTTGCTTTCTGCATCCTCATGCCGTTGACCAGATGGTGTCTACTGATTCATCCGCCTTTAGGGGCAATTTCTCACCCCAAGGACAAGAAGGTGTCCTGACTCTTCTCAACTCGTCCACCCGAAGCTGTTGGTTGAGAAGAGCTTATACCGACAGTAGTTCGGTGTTCCTTTTAGTCGCCTTTTACGACACGCAGGATATACGATGGGAGATATTCTAACCCGCCCCCACATGGGATATTTGGATAACTGTAGGTATATATGTTTTAAGCTATTGATTATTGTATTTATAGAAAGAGCACTCCTAAGGGAACGTAGGAATGTAATCCACAATACTTAACTTCCTGGTGATACGGACTTAAATCATCTGAATATTAATAGGCCACGATCTAGACAACCCCCCACGATATCGTGCATCTACCTTTTTCTTCATGTGCCATCTCCATCTTTGGCAATAATTTCAGAAAACCTATTTTAATCCTGAGTGGTACCAGGAGCACATTTTTCTTCGATTTTTCCTTCTATTATTAGTTTCAGTAACCTGTTGTTAAAATAAATTTGACCTTGACGAGTCCTTGAATGTTAGTTTCACCATAAATGTGAAACTGAATAAACCATCGGATAGCCAGGAAAAGTTTCTACGACTTTTGTCTTGACCATATTTTTGTAACCCCTACTTCTCGAGATACCCCGCTGGTCACATTTTGACCTTGACCTAGTTACTCAAGGTCAAAATTTTAAAATGGTCAAGCTCATATCTGGACGTAGAATTTTCAGTGCCTTTCATTCCCGGCTTCATAAGTAGGGGGTTTCCATTCAAGAAAGTCGATTTGACCTTGATGTCACCGTGAGTTCAAGGTCAAGATCGCTATAAAGGTCACCATCGCATTGCCAGGACATCTTCCTACCTTGGCTTCTACGCCTACTTCTCAAGATACCCTGCTAGTCACATTTTGACCTTAACTTAGTCCTCCAAGATCAAAACTTTCAAGTGTTGTAACCTTGATGCCAAGCTCAAGGTCTCCCGACGTAGACCGGATGTTGAGGAGCATTTATAGCACAGAATTATCATACGACGTACGTTCAGAACAGAAAAAAGCCATTACGGAAAACAAATAGCTTATCTTGTGTATTCGCCGTTTCGGCTGTGTTCAATAAGATAAATGCGGATCATAGGCTGCCGTGAGATCTGCCATTCCAGTAGCGTGCGGATCCTCATGCTCCATATTTGGATAACTGCATATATGTTTTGAGCGATTGATTGTTGTCTTTATAGAAAGAACGCTCCTAAGGGAATATAGGAACACAATCCACAATACTTAACTTCCTGGTGATACCGACTTAAATCATCTGAACATTAATAGGCTACGATCTAGACAACCCCCCACGATATGGTGCATCTATATTTTTATTCAGGTGCCATCTCCATTTTTGGCAATAATTTCAGAAAACTTATTTTAATCCTGAGTGGTACCAGGACCACGTTTTCCTTCGATTTTTCCTTCTATTATTAGTTTCAGTAACCTGTTGTTAAAATAAATTTGACCTTGACGAGTCCTTGAATGTCAGTTTCACCATAAATGTGAAACTGAATAAACTATCGGATAGCCAGGAAAAGTTTCTACGACTTTTGTCTTGAGATTTTTCCTTCTATTATTAGTTTCAGTAACCTGTTGTTAAAATAAATTTGACCTTGACGAGTCCTTGAATGTCAGTTTCACCATAAATGTGAAACTGAATAAACCATCGGATAGCCAGGAAAAGTTTCTACGACTTTTGTCTTGACCATAGTTTTGCGACCCCTACTTCTCAAGATACCCCGCTGGTCACATTTTGACCTTGACTTAGTTACCCAAGGTCAAAATTTTAAAATGGCCAAGCTCAGATCTGGACGTAGAATTTTCCGTGCCTTAAATTCCCGCCTTCATAAGAAAGTCGATTTGATCTTGATGTGACCGTGATGTCAAGGTCAAGATCGCCATAAAGGATACTAGAGCATTGCCAGGAAATCTTCCCACGAGATTTCTCTTTGACTATTTTTTTGTACAGCCCTTACTTCTCAAGGTACCCTGCTAGTCACATTTTGACCTTAAGTTAGTCATCCAAGATCAAATCTTTCAAATGTTGTAACCTTATGTCAAGGTCAAGGTCACCCGACGTAAACCGTACGTAAAACAAATAGCTTATCTTGTGTATTCGCCGTTTCGGCTGTGTTCAATAAGATAAATGCGGATCATAGGCTGCCGTGAGATCTGCCATTCCAGTAGCGTGCGGCTCTTCATGCTCCATATTTGGATAACTGCATATATGTTTTGAGCTATTGATTATTGTCTTTATAGAAAAAGCGCTCCTAAGGAAATATAGGAACATAATCCACAATACCTACAGATCATCCGAACATGAATAGGCTACAACCTAGACAACCCCCCACGATATGGTGTGTCTATCTTTTTTTCAGGCTCCATCTCCATTTAATGAAGGTTGGCGACAATTCTAGAAAACTTATTTTAATCCTGTGTGGTACTAGGACTACGTTTTCCTTCGATTTTTCCTTCAATTAATAGTTTCAGTATAGTATACCTGTTGTTAAAATAAATTTGACCTTGATGAGTCCTTGAATGTCAGTTTCACCATAAATGTGAAACTGAATAAACCATCGGATAGCCAGGAAAAGTTTCTACGACTTTTGTCTTAATCTTATTTTTGCAACCCCTACTTCTGAAGATATCCCGCTGGTCACATTTTGACCTTGACCTAAACATTCAACATTACAACATTCAAATGTTGTAACCTTGATGCCAAGGTCACGGTTGCCCGATGTAGACCGGATGTTGAGGAGCATTTATAGCGGAGGATTATCATACGACGTACGTTCGGAACAGAAAAAAGCCATTACGGATCCCGTGTGACGAAAATTAAAAAAATCAGATATTTGAGACCTTCAGGTTTGCCTAAAAAATAGAAAATCCTTATTTGGCTTTCTATCAAGGTGAAACCTCGTGTTTTGGATAATTTGATGGTGTTGATTGCAAATACAGTCGAAGTTTTGAGTTTCAGTTCCATATGACGAAAATAAAAAAAAATCAGTTATTTGAGACCTTCAGGTTTGCCTAAAAAATAGAAAATCCTTAATTGGCTTTCTATTAAGGTGAAACCTCGTGTTCTGGATAATTTGAGGGTGCTGATTGAAAATACAGTCGAAGTTTTGAGTTTCAGTTCCATGTGAAGAAAATAAAAAAAATCAGGTATTTGAGATCTTCAGGTTTCCCTAAAAAATAGAAAATCCTTATTTGGCTTTATATTAAGGTGAAACCACGTGTTTTGAATAATTTGAGGGTGCTGATTACAAATGAGTTTTGAGTTTCAGGCTCGTGTGACGAAAATAAAAAAAAAATCATATCCTTCAGATCTTCCGGTTAGCTTAAAAAATCGAAATGTTTTCATCTTCTTATTAAGATAAAACCTTGTGTTTTGGATAATTTGAGAGTGCCGATTACAAATGAGTCTTGAGTTTCAGTCTCGTGTGACGAAAATTAAAAAAATCATATCCTTCAGATCTTCCGGTTAGCTTAAAAAATCGAAATGTTTTCATCTTCTTATTAAGATAAAACCTCGTATTTTGGATAATTTGAGAGTGCTGATTACAAATGAGTTTTGAGTTTCAGTCTCGTGTGACGAAAATTAAAAAAATCATATCCTTCAGATCTTCCGATTAGCTTAAAAAATCGAAATGTTTTCATCTTCTTGTTAAGATGAAACCTTGTGTTTTGGATAATTTGAGGTTGGTGATCACAAATCTGATCACAATTATGAGTTTCAGTCTCGTGTGACTAAAATAAAAAAATTCAGATCTTTCAGGTCTTCAGGTTTGCCTAAAAAATCGAAAATCCTTATTTGCCTTTCCATTAAGATGAAACCTCGTATTTTGGGTAATCTGAGGGTGCCGACTTTAAGTTTCAGTCTCGTGTGACAAAGATAAAAAAATTCAGATCATCAGGTTTGCCTAAAAATCGAAAATCCTTATTTGGCTTTTTATTAAAATGAAACCTCGTGTTTTGCTTAAATTAAGGATGCCGATTACAAATCCGGCCATAGTTTTGAGTTTCAGTCTCGTATGACAAAAAGAAAAAAAATCAGGTTTTTTAGACTTCAGGTTTGCCTAAAAAATCGAAAATCTTGATTTGGGTTTCCATTAAGCTGAAACCTCGTGTTTTGAATAACTTGAGGGTGCTAGTTACAAATCCGGTCCCAGTTTTGAGTTTCAGCCTCGTGTAACGAAAATAAAAAGCATTCAGATCTCTCAGATCTTCAGGTTTGCGTAAAAAATCGAAAATCCTTAGTTGGCTTTCTATTAAGATGTAACTTCGTGTTTTTCATAATTTGAGGGCGGTGATTACAAATTCCATCACAGTTTTGAGATTCGGTCTCGTGTGACAGAAATAAAAAAATCTGATCTATCAGATCATCAGGTTTGAATAATAAATCAAATAGCCTTATTTGACTTTCTATTAAGATGGAACCTCGTGTTCTGGATAATAAGAGGCTGCTGCACTGTTTCACGTTTCACCACCACGAGGCGTGGATGGCATCTTCATAAGCTGTTACCTGTTGGACGATTCTCGAGAAACTTCTTGTTTTACTACTCAAATGAAATAGGCATACTGTATTTTAGTTAGCACGATACTATATTTATGGCTAAGTATGTCTCCTTCGCAAAATATATAGATACACCACTGCTTACAGATAAGTATAAGGAAAATACTGTGTACGATACTTACATAAATTCTTCGTATCGTGAATTTACGGCGAGCGTCGTGTAAATAATGGACCGGTTGAGGTTTTTTGCGATATGGAATTTTCACCGCAGATTAAGTGTGTGCCTGCTCCAAAGATAGCATATGTTTCCTGAGATATATTGCTGTCGATAGTAATGAAGCTCAACAAGCTCCCTTGTCAATTTGCTTTAGATAACTCCTTTGAATTGTGTGAGAGGGTGGAGGTAACCACACAAAAGAAAATGTTGTTGTATTGAGGTACACGAAGAGGATTGGCTGATGCAGCTAAAATGAAATAAAAAAAACTTAACCTTCACCTATTAGCCCTCATAACTGCTGTACTTTCAAGGGTGTTTCTGCACCACACTGTACTAGTTTATACATTCGTTGCTACAATGTTTGATGTATAATGTAAGCGTGAATAAAATAATATTTCCATAATAATGTACATATTATCACATTTTACACTTTATATGAACGACTATTATGTCAAACATAATTTAACAACGGAATCTATACATATTTGTGTACATGTGATGGATGTACGTATACACATAATATTAATTATATTATTTATTAATATCTGCTGCTATTATTAATATCTGCAGCATTGTCATAAATACTGGTATTTCAGCTTATCATTTATAAGAGGTGTTTTGTTAATTTTTTTGTGTCAGTATCTGAGGATCTTCGTCTTAGGGCTAGATTGAGATGATCTGCCCTGCGTTTGGTACATTCTGCAGCCAAGTACTGTGCTCTAGTGTGGCTCAACAGGAACTGCTTCTAAGGCAATATAGGAAAACAACCCAAAATCCTCAACTGTCTGTTAATACCGTCTGAACATTAACAGGCTGCGATCCGAGACTTGGAGGGAAAAGTGAGTGAATAACTGGCGTACCTTAAGGAGCCTGGGTATACATATGCATTTGTCTTGTAAAACACGGTTCGTAGGTAAACGCACAACTTACTTGTCTTTCAAACTGCATACATTGTGGATTTGTGGTTCTTAGGTACAAATACAATATTTTGGAAGTCGCCGAAGTGAAATAGCTTCTGAAGGTGCCATCCACTCGTGGTGTGAAACGTCAAACCTTAACGCTAAACGACGCCGGCGTTAAAACCCAAGACCACAAATTCATTGGACGATGGCCGCGAAAGCCTTACACAGTACATGCGTAGAAAAATATACTAACAAGCAAGTGCTATTACTCAGTCACTGAGTTTAAAGAAGACATTACTATAAAGTGATCTGCATGTTTTTTGTGACTGTAATTTTTATATGTATATGTTTGTTTGTTTATATATGCATTCCGCATGAATGTTTGTAATCTGTTCTTTATATTTTCGATGAATGCCCGATTTTTGACGACGGCAACGCATATTGTGTGACACATTTTAGCCAATGTAATATTTCTTGTACTTTTCTTGTCTTTAATCTCTAGTGTACTTAAATGACGTATTCTATATCATTATTGTATGATTCAAGGAACCAATAAATAAATAAATAAAAAAAATAGGCGGGCTGAGATACGGTAGACTCCAGTCAGAGGAACTACCTTGCCTTAGTTATGAGTTTCAGGATGTTTTATAGGAGAATGCTCTATTCGCTCGACCTCTTCGTTAATTTTTTATACATCTATCGTACTATGTGACCACCCCGCATCTATTCTTTCGACATCAAAGATGTTTTTTGATATTTTTCCGAGTATTTTTCAATGACTACTACCTCGACCGCCATTGTCTGTTTTTCGCGGGTGGTTATAATAGCGCCTAGACCCGCAGAAGGGCAGCTGATTGTTAGCCACGGTGGGGATTTTCTTTAACCAGTCAATAGAAGCGCCTTCACGCTGATTAGCCTAACGCGCTTTCTCGGTTCACGTGGGGATGCTCGGATTACAGCGGCTCTCAAACAGTTTAGTGTTTTCTGTCTACCTCATCATCATCATCATCATCATCATAGTCACAATGTCTTAACAGACATGTTGTGAACTCGTAAAATGCATTGAGTCGGAGCTAGAGTATTGCCGACACGAATATTATCAATAGTTTTGAGAACTGTCGCTCGCCATCGTTCGCGATTTACTGTCAGTTCAGTGGCGCTCTCGATACTCATATCCAGCAACTGTTTCATCGTATCCACCCAGCGTGTAGGGGGACGGCCACGGCGCCGCCCACTCGGGGCATGACCCTGAACTACAAGTTTCTCCATATTATCGCTTCTGTGAATATGTTCGAAGAATATCAGGATTCTCGTCGACACAATGGAGGATAGTCTCGTTGGATTACCGAGCTCATCCAGTATGGGAACGTCAGTTCGATGGGCGGTATAAGGAACTCTCTGCATTCTCCTCCACGTTCACAATTCAAAAGCATCTATGCGAGCTCGATCTGCCTTTTTAACAGTCCAAGTTTCCTACGCATACAAAAATATGGAGAACACAAGAGACTAAACCAGCGACATTTTGGTAGCTTTAGTGATGTTATGGTCACGCCATATTTTAGTAAGCCTTGTCATGGCCACACGTGCCTGTTGAATACGCCGTGGAATCTCATTTTCACAGCTACCCGAATTGTCGATCAAACAACCGAGGTACACAAAACTTTGAACTTCACAACGGCCTATTGACTTTATTTCTCGATGATTATTATGCTCTCTATCTACGATCATAACCTTGGTCTTATTGTAGCTAATACCAAGACCATACGCTGCACTATGTTGTTCTAAGATGTTCAATAGAGCGACTAGTTCTTCCTGAGAAGCAGCAATGAGGGTTGTATCATCAGCAAATCTTAAGTTGGATATTTTGCTTCCGCCAATAGTTATACCACCATTCCAGTTGTCTAATACCCGTCTCATCACAAATTCAGAGTAAAATGTTAGTGGTTATGGAATTTTTTGACTGTGCGTGTCCGGTAAAAGCATGAGGCATGAGGTAAAGGAAGCGGGAGGTTCTCTCAGATAGCGATCGCCATCATGTCGAGTCTATAAAGGGATAGCGAAAATAAGTAAAACAAGGACATTAAATATTGTTTGCAACGACTATTCAATCACGATGCTGCATCTTCTTTAATGTGGGGAAGAAAATCTGTTGTTGCGTCAATCAATCAATCAATCATGGTTTATTTCCAAAAGCCAATATATATAGTATAGGAAAATGTTATCACGGTGTCTAATTAAAAAAAGAACCGCTTGTAGTTATAATTTTTTTGAACTAGATAAAAAGGATATTAAATGATATAAGTTATTTGCCATTTCCTTTATAAATAAAATAAAACAAGACGTAAAAGGAAGAAATTTGATTGATTAGTTAGCATATTTGGCAGCTATTGAAATTTCGGTGTTCTGCATTCCATCGAAAATAATGAAAGTGAAGCAACAAGATGTTGTTGGTTTTACTATTACGACCCTAAGATGAAGTGTCAAAGTATGCAATGGAAGCATAAAGGCTGGAGAGGGCAAAAACTGTTAGAGGCTCAAGATATCTCCTGACGTCAAACATTCCTTATTTTTGACCGCAGAGGCGATGAGTATCAACTTCTCCATTTATTATTAAGGCTGTAACGTTTCTGTTACTTCTATAACCTCCCTCAAAATGCCAAATGTAAAACCCTAAAGTGGGTGACACACGTACGAACTTTATGTACGCGGTTTTTAAGTTCGCGAACTTACTCGGCTCGACGTCGGTGAGACACGTGAAGCTTATATCACTTATTTTGATAATTTTCTTAAATAAACAAAACTTATAACAAACGCCAAACACAACAAGCGTTGCGCATCGATGGCCTGCCGAAACAAAGTGGTGGCTCGCGGCTCGCAGTACGAGCCGAGACAAGCTACGAGCAAGATTTCAAACCAGTTGGATCGCCGGCGGTTTGCGCGACGGTCTTAAAGTACGCGTACTTACGGTGTCACACAGGCGAAAAAGGTCATCGAGCCATAAGTACGCGTACTTGCTCGTACGTGTATCATCCCTTTAAGGCGCACCTGCTTTGGGATCAGTGGTTTATAAAGACTATATGTCTTGATCTAACTTTAGGATTGCACTGTTGAGCGTTAAATATTTGCTCATTATAGAGATAACACGGTCATAATAATCGACTTTCCTAGGGGTTCAGTTTTCACAACAAAATCAGCCATACTGCAGTAATTAATGAATCAACAAATGTCACTTATTCTAAGTCTCTTTCCATTAAACATTTTGTACTTTAGGAGAGCCTACAGAGTAAACAGTAGTGGTGGTCTCTGTTCACTTGTTTTTCAGACACTAAAACATAACATTTTGGCATGCACTGGTGTAATCCACATTACGCATTTCACGCGTACACCATGACTAAACTGCGTTATGCTTGCTAAATCAGGAGCTATAGCTACTGGTAGGACAATTTTCTTGAATGTATTGTACCACCCTAGGGATATCTCACAAACAACCTTCCTTTGTGGTTTTCTATGCATGTGAATATTTACAGAGACATTTTGTAGACAAGTTGTGTATTTGCTTTGAAGATTTTCAGTTCCAACGACCAGATTAAGCTAGCGATGAATGTGAATACTGCAGCTGGGCAAAAAGTTCTCAAACGGATATAATTGTAATGTGATGGTGATTGAGTTTATAATTCATCCACGTTAAAAATTTTTAATTTTTTTTATTTTATTTTTATTTTTACTTCCCACACCGATAGGTGAGGGGAGCATTGTGATTGCGAAAATTTTCGAGTTTGAGATAATACGCTTTTTGGGCGTTTTATGATGTCTACATAACGAAAATCCATAACCATTTCCGTCGGTCTGTCTGTCTGTTGGCGTTTTTCTACCCTCGTAATCTCAGCAACCGCTGCATGGATTGTGATGAAATTTGGGTACCGATATGCTGTAAGATCCTGGTAGGTAATGCTGGTATAATTTTGAAAATCGGTGCAGGGGCGGGGAAGTAATTAGCAAAAAACAAAATAAAAATATCCCTCAAACTTCGTTTTTAGGCGTTTTAGGGGTTCTTGGTCATTGTTTACTTTTTCTTGGGTGTGGGTTAAATTGGAGTGGTTAGGGGGTGGGGGGTTGTAAAACTCAAAAATTTGTTCTATTTATAATAGGCTGTCCATTGACCTGTGAAAAAAAGACCTAGCGGTATAGTACCCTTTTCTAGGTCCATCGGAACATTGCCTTGGCTATTACAGAAATCAAGGGACTTAGAATTTTCTGCTGTATACATACGAGTATTGCCTTAGATAGCTCTGAATGTAGTAACATGGAAATTATGGAACTGATTTTAATGAAATTTAGACGCAGTATTATTACCGTCGCAAGGATGAAAAACACGTATGGTGTTCAAAAATCGTGTCAGTGGCGGCGCAGCAATAATAAAAAGACTAAAAATATAAAAATAGCTCAACCTTCGTTGTTATGCAATTTGGGGATTCCTGATTGTTTCGTTTCGTCCAGTTGATGCTCGCAGAATAAAAATTGTGTCGTTTTAGTGCCTACGGAGAGATTTAGGAAACTATTTACTACTTTCTGTGTTGGATGTTTTTTGAGGACAGGCGGGCGATGATTTGGTTGCAAGGGATCTCAGACTATAGCTTCATACAAAGGGAAAATAATAAACATATCACTGTTATGTGTGGGAAGTACTGAGTTAATCAACTTGACTCCATTTTTTTATTCCTTTTGACTCTTATAAAAGTATAGGAAACGTCACAGACATATATTTAATACCAAACGCACAACAGTTAAAATACATAGGTATATATGCAATAAAAAGACATTTGCAATAGAAATTCTTCTTGGATCCGTCGATTATAGATCCTTGGATAGATCAGACTTTTAAGTTAATATCGTATGTTTCCTGAAATGCATCTAGTGGAATGAGAGATAAGCTATAGTTTTATCCTGGAGACCATCTTGGATAGCCTATTATGAATATAATAAATTTTTCAGTTTTACAACCTCTAACCCCCAACCAGTACAATTTCATCTCTACCAAAAAATGTCCCATTGTCCAATCGGAACCTGTTCAACTCGGAAGGAGCTGTATTAATTCAAATTTAGGAGCTATCGCTTGAGGCATTTTTGACTTTTTTTTGACGTTTTTATCATTAGATACAAAACTATAGCTTTTGGATGATAAAACAGGGGTGGGGGTGGGGGTAACTCAAAAAATGCCACAACGTGAAATTCTAATGCTACCACAATCAAGAGCATGTTTTCCTCATGTCAAAAAAGCTACCGCATGCCACAATATTATCAAAATGGCAAAATAGAAATTCATGACAAAAAAGCAAATTTTCGAACTTTAAAATGGTAGTAACTGTCACAAAAATGATCCGAATAGTTTCAAACTTTATTGTCTTAAAGAGGATTTTATTCTCTATCTTTTGATTCACTATTGGTGCAAATCTATGATTTAATGGTGGGGGGGTGGTGGGGGTTACTCGAAAAAAATATATCATAACATAGCATTTTATTTTCACAAATTGAGTCGGGAGGTGATTTTGCCTTGGAAATGACACCTCGCAAGTTGATTTCGATAAAATTTGAGGATACGGGCCGATTCTAATAACTTACCCCTCATTGTCAAAGGAGGAAAATTAAAAAAGCAGAAAATGACCAGAAACCCCTAAAACGCCTAAAAACAAAGTTTGAGAAAAATAAAACACACGAAAAGCGTATTATCTTAAAATCGATAATGTTCGAGATCACAATACTGCCCTCAGCTATCGGTCTGGGAAGTAAAAGTAATGAAAAATGATGACCCTATTTTCTCTACCTACAGATCCATGATTGTGATGCCTATTACTCACTGTTGTAAATTTCCACTAGTATTTCACGAGTTTTGCATTCCTATCCGATTTAAAGCGTACATAAATTCAAAATTTACTGAACCAACTACACATTCGCTCAACTCATCCACCTTTTCAGAGCAATCAACCGTCCATTGAAAAACTCCCATTGTGCTCATTTTCACCGTTTGCTGTGTCCCTGGCGACTTCTGAAAATACACAAAATCGAAATCAATTTTCTATAAACGAACATCGGCCGAAACACACGTTACCGCACAAAATGAATTAAAAATTTAGCGGTTAACATATAACGATGCTGTGGATGAAACAATGAATTTTCATTTGTCGGCAATTGTGCAGAGGTAGGCCATGGTCCAGCGGATGTTTTTACTCGTCCGCAGCACACTAGATGTATTTTTTGTTGTGTCTAAGGCATCGACTACATGGTCATTAGTCATATTATCCCATTGTATACTGTGCGATTTGTAATATTTTGTAATGTAATTAAGGGACGGTTATTGTATAAAACGTACAACTTGAGAGCTGTTTGCAACGGTTCAGCTGGTTTTGTACAATTAAGTTCATTGCAACATTTTTGTTCAATTCTACTTCCCACACCGATAGGTGAGGGGTACTGTGATCGCGAAAATTTTCGATTTTGAGATAATACTCTTTTTGGGCGTCTTGTGATGTCTATGTCGCAGTCTTATTGTAAAATCAGTCATATTATAATACGCCTAGGCTTTTTCAATACGACTAGACGTATTGCAATATCACCGAAATAATGAAGGAGCTTACTATTTGACTGACAATTTAAGGCGTATTATAATACGCCTGTTGCTTATTAGGCTTATTGTCAAAATTCTAAAGCGCGCGATTACTCTCGATTCTGATTGGTTATACTCGTCGTACTGTAATACGACTGACGGCTTGTCAGGCTAATTGTGTGTTGTTCACAGATGTTATTGTTGTGACTTACTGTTCAGCTTCTCTGTGCAATATTAGTGCAAATGATTGCATTGAAAATGAGTGATGACGCGCAAGGTGTATTTGTTCACAAAGACAACTATTATAAAGAACTTGAAAAGTTTTACAAAGGTGAGAAATTGTTATAGAGAAATATTACCTACCATAACCTTAAAATTAAAAAAAAAAGGTTTAATAGGGAGAGTATATTAATGATGGTGATGCTACAACGGAATTCGCGAAGAAAGCTCCTGAAATATCACAGCAGAAACCTGTTAGTTCTGATAAGCAATATATTGCTGATGGTGTATGTAGAGGATGTGGACAATATTACGAAGGTCCTTCTAATTTCACAAATGAATCAGAACGGACGTGCAGTCTATGCAAAAATGAAGAACTAGTCAAGAACTAAAGAAAAGAATGTGTAGTGGGCCAAAAAAGAGCTGCAGAAAAAATGTTAAATGTAAGTAATAAGAAATTAAAACCTCTTGAACTGGGTCAAACCGCAGCAATCGAAGTTCCTAAAGTAGATAGAGGACCTCTGGATCCCAAAAATATCTTAGGAACCATAGTAAATGTCTCCAATGATGTTTACCAAATTGGTACCATCCATGGACTGTTAAACCGATAGTTTTCGAGGGATGAAATGACTGATTGCCAAAGTAGTGAAGTGATTAATATTCCAGAGGATAAAGTGATTTCCTTAAGAGAAGCTTTAAGGTTATTTTCAAAATTCGAAGGACAGGGATTCAAAAAGTGTTCTTGTAAACCAAGCAAGTCACAGTGCCGTAACAATAAATGTTTATGTTTTAAATCCCATATGAAATATACAAGCAAATGTCATAACAGTGGATCATGTTGTAATAAATAATCCAAATCTATAGTTATTTATTTTTTTTGTCCTATAAGCGATTTCGATAATTTGCCTGGCACACTGCTAGTCGTATTATAATACGACGTATTTTATACAGTCAATTTCTAAAAACAATTGCGTACAGATTCTTTTGGACAATAAGACTAAGATGCGTCAGGCGTATTATAACACGTCTGAAATAATCAGTTATATTGTCAGATTTTCATTTACGTTGATAGTTTTACACTACGCCTCGTCATATTTAAAAGCCTAGGCGTATCATAATAAGACTGATATTATGATACACCTGTGAACAACACACAATTAGCCTGACAAGCCGTCAGTCGTATTACAGTACGACGAGTATAACCAATCAGAATCGAGAGTAATCGCGCGCTTTAGAATTTTGACAATAAGCCTAATAAGCAACAGGCGTATTATAATACGCCATAAATTGTCAGTCAAATAGTGAGTTCCTTGATTATTTCGGTGATATTGCAATACGTCTAGTCGTATTGAAAGAGCCTAGGCGTATTATAATATGACTGATTTTACAATAAGACTGCGACATCTACATAACGAAAATCTACGTCAGTCATTTCCGTCGGTCTGTCTGTCGCTTTTTTCTACCTTCGTAATCTCAGTAACCGCTGCATGGATTGTGATGAAATTTGGGCAGCATTATGCTGTGGGGTCGTAGTAGGTAATGTTCCTATAATTTTGAAAATCGTTATACGGGAGGCGGAGAAATTAGCAAAAAACAAAAAAATTCAAATATGCCTCAAACTTCGTTTTTAGGCGTTTTAGGGGTTCCTGATCACTTTCTACTTTTTCTTGGGTGCGGGAGAATTTGGGGTGGTTGGGAGGAGAGGGTTGTAATACTGAAAAATTTGTTGCATTCGTAATGGCCTGCCCATTGATATGTGAATGAAAAACCTAGCGGCATGATACACTTTTTTAGGTCCATTCGAACGTTGTATACTTATTATAGAAACCACGGGACTTAGAATTTGTGATGTATACATAAGAGTATTATTTAAGATCATTCGGTATCGCGTAACGCGAAAATTGTTCAATTGATTTTAATGAAATTGTGACACAGTATTACTACCGCAGCGAGGATGGAAAACGCGTTTGGAAAAATAGTGTCAGTGGCGGTGCAGCAATAATAAAAAGACTAAAAATATGAAAACAGCTCAAACTTACGGGTTCCTGATCATTTTCAATTTTTTTTTTTGGGTGGGCTGAAATCGGGGCGGTTTGGGGGGGGGGGGTGGGGGGTTGTAAAACTGAAAAATTTGTTGTATTCATAATAGTATGTCCATTGACCTGTAGAAGAAATACCTAGCGGCATATTACACTTTTTAGGTCCATCCGAACAGTGGCTTGCCTATTACAGAAACCAATTTTGTGATTGTACATACGAGTTTTGCTTTATTTCGTTCTATGTGTATTGCGTAAAGCGAAAATTATTGAAATGATTTTAATAAAATTTTGACACAGAATTTATTACCGCGGCGGGAATGGAAAACGACCAGTAATAAAAAAACCAGAAACATAAAATTAGCTCAAACTTCGTTTTTAGACGGGTTGGAGGCTCTTGATCGTTTCGCATCGTCCAGTTGAAGCATGCAGCAAAAAACTATGGCGTCCTAGTTCCAAAGGAGGAAGACGCAAGAAACTATTTACGAGGGTTTTTTTGTGTTCGATGTTGTTTTTGCGGGCGGATGGGCGATAATTTAGTTGCAAGGGGATTTTAGACTATAGCTTCATGCAATGGGAAATAATAAAATGGTATCATCATTATATGTGGGAAGTACTGAGTCAATCAAATTGATTCCATTTTTTTGTGTGCGAATAGCAATCTAAACGTAATTTGAAAGCTTGCATTATCCAAGATGGTGATTGTGATATTTCAACGTCTTCCCAACATCTGAGGCAGATAGTGTCCTTTACCACTTTTATGAGTGATAAATATTTAGTAGAAACAAACTTCAAAAAAATTAAAAAAATCTTTATTGCGTGAAACGGTTATAAAACTAGCCGAAGCCGCAAATGCATCATTGATTCCCTGCTACGACATCCTGGTATTTGTCATCTTCTGAGTCCTCTCATCCTTGACTTAGAATTACGCTGACCTGAAGAGGTCCATTTAGTCCTAAACACGTGTCGGCAACTATCGTTGTTTCCTTTTGCGTGCATAGCCAGCTATCTTTCTCTTCTTTGGTTTTATTTGGTAGAAAGTTTATTTGAAAAATCCACATGCGCTTGACAGCATGAAGATAACACAATATGACTCCTTATGTAACTGTGCACAGCTAGCTAATAAGAACAATCATGTCTGAGCAGCAGTAATAAATTTTCCTTCGAATATCGTCGAATATTCACCATCAAAGACCTGTCATGACAAAGAGCAATCGTGCAGTTGCATATTATGCAAGTGCAGTTCCTGTTCAGAAATCAACATCGAAATCGGCAACGTAAGTGGAATGCATTATTCTAAATAGAAGGCGTAATAGAAGATACTGACTTGTTACCATGCACATTACGTCAAATGAGGCCAGTAAAATGCACAGCTCAAATTAACCAATTTACATTTTATAGGGCTGCCCTACAAAGCGCACTATAAAATCTGTGTCGCGTGTTAGTCCAGGCGAATTTCCACATTCAGGTGGATTTTTTCGAAAGGGTGAAATATAGAGGAGCAGTTTTTATTTGAATACCAATAGTAAAATGAGAGGTCACCGACCGTACGCTGGTGAGAAAGCAGCTGTGGGTAGCGGGGCTATGTTAAAGGGATATGTGAACAACACTCCTGGTAAGTAAAGAGCTGGCGACAAGCAACCAAAATTTTTTTCCAGCAGCCTTTGCAACTAATGAGATGTGTTCGTATACATTATTAGTACAGCTGTATTGGAGTTTGAACCAGACTTGAATCAAGCTGAAAGAAGACCATTTCTTCTTTTTCTTCTTTTGCTTTATCCGTTCCGGACGTTAGCGATCATCATGGCGATTCTGATCTTGTTTGCAGCACATCTAAACAGCTCGGCAGACGTGACACCATACCATCTACGAAGATTCGCTAGCCAGGATATTCTTCTTCTACCTGGGCCTCTCCTACCTTCCACTTTACTCTGGATTTCTCATAATGTGGCCAAGGTACTTCAGCTTTCGTTCTTTAATTATCAGCATAAGTTGTGGTTGGCAGTTCATTCTGTTAAGCACTTTCTTATTTGTAATATGCTCGGTGCAAGGTATTTTGAGGATTCTTCTATAAATCCACATTTTGAACGCTTGAATTCGTCTTTCCATGGCCTCTGAAATTGTCCAACTCCCCACCCCGTACAAAAGCACCGAATACACATAGCTTTTTGAGACTTAAACTAAGGTCTTTGCTTGTTAGAAGCATTTTCATGTTAATAAATGCTCTACGGGCTTTTTGTATGCGGCATTTGATTTCAACAGAGTGGTCCCAAGTTTCTGCCAATGTGCTTCCCAGATAGGTAAACTTCTCCACTCTTTCGATGATCTCTCCATTGACTCTCAGATCTTCCCGGGGTACGGGGGTTTTGCTTATCACCAGAGACCATTTGATTAACAGTTATTGGTTGATTCTACAGTTAATGTTGGCTCTATATTAGTACATTATTTGGAGAAGCATGTGTTTCAAAATGAACGGTTTTTGAGCCTGTCTAAAAACGTACTCTTCTATATTTTAACCGTCTTTTCATCCAAGTTTTTCAGCTTTGATTTAAAAACAAATTGCTCAATTAAGAGGTTTTTTTCTCTGGAAGTGCTAGTATTTAGGCTAAGCGTATCAAAACTTACGATTCTCGGGATTTCTCTTAATTTTTCACATAAGTGAATATCGATGTTTTTTCTGCCGTCAGTCTCAGAGTATGACCAACGGAGGAAGGTCAAGGTAATTCTTTGCTCTTTGCTGTATGCTTTTTCACAGGACTTCAAAAAAAATTGTAAATTTTCTATTCTTTGATAAAGGCCACAAATAAAACCAAAACATAAACAGCAGAGTGAAGAGACAGTCAGTTTCAGTTAATCGTCAGTCGGTAGTCAGTTTCAAACGGTTTTTATTAGAACTCAAATGATCAGCGATGGAAGAAAGTGCTAATGTCAGGATAAGTTTATTAAGCCTTCGGCGAATTCTATTCACTTTATTTCTAGATCTATAGTATATGCACCGTGTCCCAGGATGAATCCCGAGAACAGAAATCCCATTTAGGTTCGAAATGTGAAGCCGATATCTAAAGGAATTATTCTGAATTTCGCATTTGTTTCAGAGAAATAAACGTTTGAGGTTTGGTTGTGAAGGTAACCGTAACGTGTGTCGGATTACGCTAATGGGTATTTTGAATGTTTTTGTCGACCGTTTACAGCTAACACTAGTTGCACACACAACGATTTTGGACCGCCGGTTTTATTCCGGCCATCCAAATTTCAATAGTGAACCACTGGATTGAATGGGACTTTGCACACACGCCGACTGTAAAATAACACCGGTAAAATATCGGCGGCAGCCGGCCACTGCCACTGCAGACAGCCGGTACCGGGACGTACCGGCGACACAGTGACATACGTGGCTAAATACAACCTTGCACACGTATCGATTATTTACCGACCGATAGTCGCTACGAATCTTCCAGTCCAGCTGTCAGAAACACAAAACGCCGATTGTTTGGCCGGTGAAAATCCGGTGTGTGTGCAAGCACCTGCTACCGATAAAATATCGGCCGATTTTTTACCGGCCGTCCAAAATCAGTGTGTGTGCAACTAGCGTAATATCATATGATGTATTACTTGTACGGTACGAAGCTGATAAAGGGGCCCACACATTAACCATTTCGCGATATAATTGAGGGAATTTCAACTTTTTTGCTATTAAGAATGAACATATAATTTAATCAATATCATAAGTCGGTGCCAGAAATCATCCTTCAAAGTTTTCGGGATTCGTCCTGGGACAAGGTGAAAAAAATTCCGGTGAAAAGCTGTTTGTATTACTTGAGATTTATAAGCACTAGCCACTTCAAGTTAAAATACCATTGTACTAAAGTTTACAGAGTTTATTCTGTAAACTTTGGTTATACCCATGGACATAGGAGTAAACGAAGAGAATAATAACTGTCATTGCAAAAAGATTTCTTGACTTCTCTAAGCTGGGCATTCTCTGAAATTGATTGCAGATGGGTGTTTTCATATATTCCTTTTATACGGTATTTATAATAGAAGACTTTGGTTTCAGATAACATCCCACGCTGTTCTGAAATTGAAATTTTAACACAATTAAACTCAGCACATTAAGTTCGTCAATTAAATAGGTACTAGTTCATTTACTCAAGTGAACCTTGCGACAAGTTTTTATGATCATATGAACTGTGAATAGTGAGGCTATAAGTTGATTGTTAACATTTTTAAGGAAAATTTTATTTTCTTCTTTTTAGAGCACTAAAAAAATATCTTTTTTTAAGGTTTTTTGTTATAATTCATCCTTTTTTTTGTCGCAATAATTCAAGAGTTATATCAAAATAAGAATTCAATAAACAGGAAGCATTTTGGATCTGATCTTCCTGGAGTATATCCCAGCAATTCCATGTTATTGCAGGTGCGTGGTTAGCATGTGAGAGTTACGTCACTCGTTTCCATTTGACAATTGCGGGTTATACAGCGGCGCCAAAATCGACAGTAGTTATTGGACGATCATATGCAAAAAAATCGCAAAATAGGCAAATATCAATCAGTATTTCACAGGATAATTGAAGAAATTATCGCACTGTACGCAAATAGTTTTAACACAGTTTTGTGCGTTACGAAAATTAAAAATGAATATAGTCGTTTTCGGGTACTGATCTCACTGATTAAAGTACGCCAGTTAGGGTTGCCAAGAACCAAGCAGTTGAAGAAAAACATGCGTAAAATTTTCCGAGAATTGACCTTTTTGAGAAGGCTGGCAGGGCGCGAGGAGTTAAATCTACTGTTTTGTCTTATTTGGGGGAAATAATGAGCCATCAAGACAGATCTCACTTTTAAAACATAAATTAATTGTTGTCAGAGGGGTGAGTTGGCCCAGTGGTTAGGGTCGAGGGCTCGTGACTGGAAGGTCCCGGGTTCGATTCTCGTTAGAGGCGGAAATTTATTTCTGGTTTCTTCAATCAAAAATAAATATCCATAAAAAAAGCTCAGCGAAGAATACCCACCTGAGCCTTCACTGCTGGCTTCTAATTAACCGTGCTGTTCCTGGAGTGGCGCCGGCAGACAGCAACAAAGCGTACACAGAGCATGAGGCTGATACCAGAGCAGTCGATGCAGATGACATAGAAGTAAAAAAAATTATTGTCAAATACCTCCCCATAGCCAATCAACCCCAACACTTTCTTTTCTGTTAAAAAAACCGATGCAGCGTGGATACATCTTGAGGCAACCCTGTAGTTGTATTCATGCTCCCACAATTTCCGCAATCTTCTCATCCAAACACAATCCGTCTCCATTCCGGCTTAACATCACCGTCTATCTGGTAATACCGGCATTAGCAAGCTTGTCATCGCAACCCATCCTTGAGGTTATTTGTCTGCGATAAACAGTCGCCTCTTGATGTTGTTTCAGTAGCCGGATAAGCAGACGACTTTAGACGTAATATCATGTTTAATAACTGCCGCAGAATAATTAACAGACGGCTACATTCGTATAATCGCACGTTGAGTTACTTTTATGATTTCCCCCAAGTGAAGATAGTCTGAGAGCCAGGTGGAAGCTTGGCTAGCTTGACAGAGTTAGAATTTTGTGGATACGGTCTGAATATGGTTTTTTCGTTATCAAATATATAATCAAATAACTGTATAATATAACCCTATGACATACATCAAATTTCAGAGTTCTTCCATGGTCGAATATATACCCATATAACTCAAGCTAGATGGCTGGGTAGCGGCAAATAAACAGCGAAGTGTACTCTTAAAACTCTATTTCCAAGCTTTCGGGATCATTTGATCCCTTCTTCAGGGCTACAAAGACAATTTAGCAATCAGCAACATTAGAAAAATTAAGATTGAAAAGTTTTTACTTACAAAAGTTTGTGAGGATGTTGCTGGAAGATGTTATAAAACAAGCCAAAAGAGCAAGTGACAACACATATCTTGCATGAAGCACGTTATACAGACACAGAAATTTACGAAAAACATTACACTGTTTACTGTTAAAAGTTAAAATCTTAATAAAATCGTAGAATGTCCGTTCGATGATTATTTTGCGTGCCGGCAATTACGTCTTTATCGAAACGGTCAAGCACACGTGTCTGAGCGGAAATAGGTTAGTGGAGAGAAATTCAAATTTTGTTCATTTGTCAATTGTCATTTGCCTAATTTTGGCGCATGTGCAATCTATGTTAAAATTTATGTGGAAGGGATTTATGTATAGGGTGATTCAAAGTATCACTATACAGTGTCAAACAGAATGATCTGATGCGATAAAATGTTTTAATGTATGTAATTTTATGAAATGTGCGTGGTTAGCAATTAATATATCAAAAGGTAGAAAAAGAAGAATTAAATATGCGTTAATAGCAAGATTTGTAGTGATAATGTGAAATTATTCATTAAGGGGGAAATTTTAAATGATATATGTGGTGTAAATTAATTTTGTATGTGTTACATTTATATTGATGAATTCTCCACAGAATTAGCAATACGATATTTTTCAAAAGATATGAATAAATTATGCTGAGGCTGTTAATATCAGTTTTTTTTATTAATACAATTGTCACATTGAAAAATATGTGCCATTTCAAGGAAACATCTTTTCTTTAAATTTGACTCACTTGCCAAAACTTTAACAGAATTATAATCAATAGTATGATTGGGAAGATTAGCATGTGAAGCCAAAGTACACCTGTTAGGGTAAAGTCTGGCATCACTTTTATGAGAGGTAAGCCTCCCTTTTAGGGACCTGGAGGTTTGACCAATGTATACTGAGTTACAAGTACTGCAAGGGATACTATAAACCACATTAGTTAAGCTAAGCAAGGGTACTTTGTCCTTTAATTTGGAAAAAAGATTATTAATTGTTAAAACTGCTTTTGAGGCAATTTTATTATTATTATTTATTCATACAAGTACCAGTACAAATAAAGGCCACCTTTGAAAGTAATAACTTGTATAAAGGTATTGGCTGATAATAATGAAACATTAAATTTTTTACACTTCGTGACAGATCTAGCAGGTCTTCAGCAGCGGTCTTCAGTTTACACTTCTGAAAATCCTGACCAGTCATGGAGTTAATTCTATGATAAAAGGCAATTTTGCATATATAGTGATAGGTTGAGTGGTAGGTTGAGAATTTTCAGCTTGTGAATTATTTATATTGGCAATGTTATGGTTAATATTAGTAATTTGTGGTAAATTATTATTTTCTGAATTAAAAAGCATACTGTTAACCAAGTGTTTAGTGTAACCATTATTAATAAATAATTTAGACAAAGTATGAAGATTTGGATTGTGGAAGGAGTTATCAGCTATTTTTGTGACCCTGTTTTTCATCTGTTTTATAAGGTTAATCTTGATTTGCATTCTATGGTAAGACATATAATTAACGAATCTGTCAGAACTGCTAGGCTTCCTGTACCAGTCAACCAAAAGAATGTTATTTTCAGATCTTATAAACCTTGTGTTTTGGGGGAATTTGTTTCGGCTATAACCTGCAGCGTTTCAAATCTAACGTGAACCGATACCTATCCTCTCGCAGCGCTTCTACAGCGCCATAGGCTTTCAGCCTTTGCGGGAGGCCGACCATAAAAAAAAGAACTAGTTCTGTGGTACGGAATGACAACCAAAGTGAACATTCGTTATGCATTGTGTATCAAATCGTGAAAACGCAAAAAGAGCTTTGCGCTGGTACTCTGTAACTTAGAAACGTGTTTCTATGCACTATGCACTATGGAATCGGGTGGCCTCGTAAATATGACAGCGTGCCGTGACAGCGTAGTAGACACGTGATAGGCACCCGAAACTGCCCGATCGTCATGGTCGTCATGGTGATAGAAACATGTTTCTATCTATCAAGTTCTAACTTACTCTCTAGAGTACCGACCTTGGAAGCACAGGCCAGTTTGATGCTCACACAATCAAATAAAAAATTTAAACCAGCCTCAGTTGGCGATTTATTATTTGTTGGTATTCATTGAAATATATTTAACTTCTCCAACTTTATATTTATTTGAGTCCGTCGCTGGCGCTGATTAAATGGAAGAAATAGAATGTTTGCTGGTCATTCGGAAAATCTACAGAACTAGTCATGTGCATTTCAAGTTGCGCAAAACTAGTTCTGTGAATTTCAAGATGCGCAAAACTAGTTCTGCCTATTGGGTAACGCTCAATAGCCGTATAAAACTCATGTTTCGGGTTCGGGAAATATTCCTTGCTCAAAACTAGTTTTGCGTATTTTTTCGGGCATTGCCCGAATTCGGGTATTGAGCGTAACACATACACAAAATCTCAGCATTTCTAAAATGAGATACGCCGTATGCGAACTGTCTCTCAGACTACGAGACGAGACGATATGAAAGTTGTTACATGTTTGCGGTAAGGTAAAGTCTGGATGCTTTGAGAGACGCGATACCTGAGTTGGCAAACGAAATTGCTAGAATGGATAATAATAATTATCTTTGAAACCGTATTGTGCCAGCCTATCCATACACGGGTCGAACAGTGACGTAGTCGATGCGAATCCAGTCGCACGTTCAACTTGGCTTGGCTCACGCACCTCAAGTGGGTCGTTTGATGATCATACTGAAATGCAAGTTTTACGACCCTGAATAAAGATGGGTTTCATAATACGTAAATCATATTCAGTAAGGTTCGTTCCCATAAATTTGTGGTTCTATGGTTTTTAAACACGCGTGTCGTTGATGTCTTTGTATTTCGATGCCTTCTCTGTGGAGTCTGGCGTAGTATGAAGACATTGCGGCAAGAACCAGAAACTCATTAGACGATGGAAGCGAAAGCATTACACATTACGTGAGAAAAAATATCTCGACGACTTCAAAGTGGTCTTCCTGAGATTGGAATAAGTAACGAGAGTTGTCATTTCTCCATCTCCTTTCCATTTTCCCTTTCCAGTGAAGACAAACAGCGCGGATTTTTTCACGTTGAATATAAAGCGTCCTTATCAAAATCCTGGCTAAGATATGCGATAACCGAGGCACGGGGTAATTTCCCAGGGGCAATTAAAACTATTTCGTCTGTTTCCCCTTGTCCCTAGCAGGGATCATTGTATGGTTTCATAGACGTGCTTTTGGAAATACTTAAGGGTTTTCTGTTTGTTGTTAGATCCTGCTGCAGTGCCTTGACGCCAATAAGGCTTCCGGTCCTGACATTTTTTTGTAGTGAGGCAGTTAGGGTTCAGTTTCTGTAATGGTTGTCGCTTAGCCTTAAGGCTCATTATGCACTCCCGATCAAAAGGATCGAAGTCCCATCCTAGGTTCTTTACGAACCTTGAGGTGCATTGAACTATGCTCTTATGTCTTCTCTCCTAGCCTACATTTAGATAGAAGTTTCTGCTTTCACTTGCAGGCAGCACAGTCGAGGATAAAGTGAAGTTATCCCGACATGACCCCCATTGTTGTGAAAAAGTGCACACCGGAGCTCGCTTCCATATTCATCCCCTCTTTCGGATGTCGTACAACTCTGGCATCTTCCCAAAAGGGCTGGAAGTCAGATTGTAGCCAGCCAGTGTTAAAAAAGGGATCCACAAAGTGGTCTAGAGTGTCTTGACCTATAGCCCGGCTTTTTTTGGTCAGCAAAGTGATGAAGAAAGGAAGATGAATAAAGGACTTACGAAATACCTGAGCTACATCACTTAACTATCAAACAGACAATATAGATTCCGACATTGAAGTTCATGTGCAGAGGTACTGGCTTACGTGACATGTGTGGAGTAAACTCATCGATTTGTTTGATAAGGCTCACTTCATTGCTCTCGATATTTCAAAAGCATTTGATCTAAAATCGTTATCTGGCTTCCTATCAGGACGGAAACTCGTATCGTGTATAGTTTGATGGTGCCAATTTCAAATTCGGCCTTTGTTTTTTGCTTCAGTCTCAGCTAAAGAAGATCCAAAAAGTTTCAGACCGACAGATCCTCAAGTTCACCCTAAATGTCTAAAATCGTTATGTGACCTCCTATCAAAACGAAAACTCGTATTTTGTATAGTTTGAGGGTGCCAATTTCAAACCAGGCCGGTGTTTTGGGTTTCAGCCTCAAGTAAAAAAGATCCAAATTTTTCAGACCCGCGGATACTCAAGTCCACCCTAAATATCTAAAGTCCTTATCTGCCTTCCTATCAGGACAAAAACTCGTATGGTGTAAGGTGTGAGGGTGCCAATTCCAAATTCGGTCGTTGGTTTGAGTTTCAGACTCAAGTAAAGAAGATCCAAATTCTTCAGTCCCGCGAATATTTAAGTTCACCATAAATAGCTGTGCTACGCCATTCTCCTAAGCAAGCTTCCATCCTAAGGCATTTCTGCTAAAATTTATGGTTGGGATTCCGCAGGGATCTTGGTTCCAACGATGTTTCTGCATCACATACATGATCTAATCTCTAACACTACAAACTCACACTTCTGATATAAAAGAGTGCTGATCAGGATTATCACTGGCTTTAGAAGATATAAAACTATAAAAATGTTTTGTGAGGTACTATAATTATCATCTAATGTATGCCTATATCCTGCCACACGGCTGAGCCTTCCAGGAGTGGCTTTATTTGTATCTTATGAATAAATGAACGAAAATGGACAAAAGACCGACCTCTGTGATCGAGTTGTTTCGCTGTCTGGAGATCGTTACCACTTCTGGATTCAAAAATGTGACTGCGCACTGTCGACTTACCCTGTAGAGTAAAAAGCAAAGCATGCATTTAATATAGCTTGTTACAGAACATTTCCAAAAACTGGAGTATGCTGATAAAATTGTGGAAGCTATATTCAAGAATATTTTCGCTACGCTACTGAGCGTTATTCGTTTGGGATCTGAGTGCTTGCCCGAGATCATCTACAGAAGGGATTTGTAAGAGATACGACAAAAAGTACGTAGCCTGACTGAGAATTTAGCTTAACGTAACAGAAAATAGAAAAGTTGATGTTTGACGAAGAAAGTGCGGTGTACAGTGCTACGATACTTAAGGTCCAGGGCAGTGCTGACGCGGTCCGTTTCTGAAATGTACTGAACCAAAGCAATAAAATGTACTAAATTGTACTAAAGTCCGTGGATATTATTGTGACCTGCAAATGAACCGACATGGATTTGTTGAAGAACCAAAGCTTGCTATAATTTTATGACGAGCAAAAAAAGCTCTCGAATGTGCAACCGTACAATTTTTTAATTGTTTAACTGTACATCTACTTCAGAATGAAGAATTACTGACCGAAACGATCAAATAATAATTTGATTTTTCAGTCCACTTTTCGAAAACCGAAAATCTACTAGATTTTGGCTAGAATGTACTTTTATACTTCAACTAGGAATAAAAATCTCTACACTCAATGAACATGTCGGACGTATTGATATATCAAGAGGTATGGTAGGTTTTCTAGAAGGTCATGAGGGTTTGTTAGTGTTGGTTCTTTATACAAAATATAAAATATATGATGTAACAAAATGAGCATTTAATGATGTTATAATTATCTTATACCTGGCGGGCCAGCCCAGAGGATCTGTCCCACATGGGAATTCCCACTGAACCCAGGTCGTTCCTGATGCGTTGCCAAGTGCAGGAACCTCCTTATGTAGCGCGTCCAATGTTAATGTTGTTCCCAATGCTCACAACGCATATTATCTCAAAATCGATAAATTTCGCGATCACAATACTCTCCTCACCTATCGGTGTGTATCGGAAGTAAAAGCTATTCTAATATTAATGTTTAACAAAAGAACAATGTGCCCGACCAATGATATTACGAGACCAAAATATATATACACAACCACAACACTAAATATAGGCTAGGTGCCACAATAATTCCCAAACCAAACAAATCCGTCATGCGGCGGTCATATCTCAATTTAGCGCCAAAATGATACAACACTTTTACCTTTTGATACCAAAAACTTGTTTACAAAGCGATTCAAACAGTCTCTGCCAGAGTGAATAGCTTCCCGCACAAGAATTCGTTGAACGTGTACAGTATCAGTCACATATTCATCTGATTGACAAATTTCAAATAAATAGTTCTAATGTATAGGTATGATGTGAATCTATATGTGTATGTACTAATAGTTCATTTGACAACTTCCCACCACGGATTTATCACAAACCTCTGATTAAACAAAAAAACCCCAAGACACGTCAAAATGTTTGTCCAAAGAGACAACTTTTTAACCAAAAACTATTTTACCCTATTGTACCCTCTAGCCCCTCAGGAGAATCATTTCCAGTGTTTCTGCAACTGTCCCTCATTGTTCTGCCAATAATGGGCAACATCTTGAACCCTTACTGCATGTTTCCTATACCGTGTCTAGATGCGACTGGCCAATCTTTGTACTCTTTATCTTGTCTGTTTTCACTGTACCATGCACTGGTGTGTTTGACTGCGTGCGGAACCGGCGCCGGCCTGCTTCTACCTGCCGAGGGGATTCGGCGCTGGCCAACGCTTTCCAACGCACTCCAACGCTCCTAACTGCCGCTACTGTGCATGCCTACTATGTTACACCGCATTCAGGATATCCCTGTATTTTCTGAGAACTTCCATCTGCTTCCAGCGACCATTATCCTCATCGCTCCAGTTACCCACATTCTATCCCAAGACGTTCTCCGCAATAAGTCGCAGCATAAAAAATGTGCACATCAAAGACTTGTGGTGCGTAATTTTCGTGATACGCGGCAACACCCAGCGCATATGAAAGAGCTCCGTAAGCACAAAGACTCCTTTCGTGTTCAGTATATTAAAATGTCTCCGTATACACAGACAGCGCAGCGTATGGAAGATAAAAGGGATTTCTTATTTATCATACAGATGATGGAAAAATTCATGAAACCGCTCATATTTTAGATATCTGCCAGGAACTGCTCATCGTAGACGCGTTTTGAAGCAGAAGATGGAACGTTCTTGAATGTGGTTGGGTTATTTACTCTTTCCTGTTCCTTCAATAAAACCACATATGCTAAAAGGTAAACATTTTACTAAAGTTTGGGTCACCTCTGTTGCCTCAATCAGATGTAACACAGGAGAGGGGGCCTTGGATGGTTTTAATCTCAAAGTAAGAACTGAATGTAGAGGTGGTAAACAACTAATTCCAATAGGCCAACATGTTTTCTTACGTTGTCATATTGACCACCAGATACGGCAATCATAATTGTTTACTATCGTCTTAATTGTATAGTATCCAGAGATATCCCATTCTACGTTAAAAAAGACGGTATTTTGATGGTTCAGGGATGATTACAGCAAAATCAGTATATATGTTGGCTTCTACTGCGTTACTACATATTTCTTCATCATAACCGCAAATTCTGACGTCTTGCATAAATTTTGAGGAGCTGGCAGCGCCGATATAATTTTCACGCGACTTATTTACGGTAGAAGCTCGACTGTCAAATGCTTGTTTTGTTTGTGCTTCTTTTATGCTTGGTCAGTAAAATCGAATTTACTATTTGTTGGTAACTGTAGCTTTACGGACTTGCTGTGCTATATTCGAGTGTAGTTTAACAGTTTTTGAGATGGGACTAAAAAAGTGTTTGTATCATGGGTTGCATTGGAAGAATTTTCAGGTTAGTTGGCAATGTTTGGAGGCTGAAGTGTCAAAAATCTCTTTATTTACTTAAGATGATGGCTTTACTACCTCTATGTTCAGTTGTTACTCTGAGGTTTCAATAAAACCTGATTTCCCTCTTCATAGCTTTTATTTTTCACGCCCTTTTTCTCTGACTGCCGAAGTGACAAGTGATCAGTCTGTTTAGTGACAACTGACAGGTGATTGAAACAATGTTGCGAATCCGTACAGAGTTGCCAACTCGAACACAGAACTTCTTCTCATTTAAAATAGATTCTTACACATAGTACAAAATGACATTGACAGTTGTTTTGTATGCAGTAAATTCAAGTCTCGTTACTGGAATGTGGAAAAACAAACTGTTGCAACTGTATTGTCGTTAAATCCAAAATGAGACAGATCCGGATAAAATCTGGGAAATAAGGAAACATGCCTCAAAAAGTGAAGTCAAGTTGATTGATCAAGTATTAAGTATTTCCCAAACATTACGATGATACTAGTTTATTTTGCCATAGCACAAAAATGTAGTCTGAGATCTCCTTGCAGCTAGGTCTTTTTTCACAGATTAATGGACAGCCCATTATGAATACAAAAAAAATCAGTTTTACAGCCCGTCACCCCCAAACACCCCAATTTCACCCCCACTCAAAAAAGTAGAAGACGATCAGGAACCCCCAAAATGCCTAAAAACGAAGTTTGAGCAGTTTTTATATTTTTAGTTTTTTTGCACCGCCACTGACACGATTTCTGAAAACCATATGCTTTTTCCATCCTTGGCACGGTAATGATACTGTGGCAAAGTTTCATTTAAAATAATTCCATAATTTTTTTTTATTTTTGCTATTTACTTCGTGGCTCATACATAGATTTTCAGAATTATAGCAGCATTACCCACAACGACCCCACAACATTTCGCCAAAATTTCATCACAATCCATGCAGCGGTTACTGAGATTATGAAGCTAACAAAACGCCAACAGATAGACAGACCGACGGAAATGAGTGATGTGGATTTTCGTTATGTAGATATCATACAACACCCAAAGAGCGTATTATCTCGAAATCAAAAATTTTCGCGATCACAATACTCCCCTCACCTATCGGTGTGGGAGGTAAAGATCTGAATGAGTGGCGTAAGCCGTATTGTAAACCGTAAAAAATGTGACAAATCGGAACAACTGAGAAAAAGCCCTGTAGTTTTGAGAAGTCGAGGAAAACCGTGACAAACTGGGACGAATTATAGAAACTCGACAAAAATCGGAAAAATACAGGAAAAATCAGTAATTATTGCTGAAAATAAAAGAAACTTGAAGTAGATCAAAAAATATGTGGAAGCACCGCGAAAAAATGGAAAGAAGTGTAAAATTTCGTTAAAATTTGAAAAATTGTAAAGAGTTGGGTATGTGGAAAATCCGGAAAAAAATCTGCAAAATGGCGATATATCGGTAAATATCCAAAAATATCGGAAAACTGGGAAAAATCGTAAAAAATCGGAAAAACTCGAGGAAAGCCGGGAAAAGTCATAAAAAAGCAAATAATTGAGAAAAAACTTGAGGGCATGGAAGTTCTTGAGGTAGAAGTTATGATAGATCTGGAAATATCTTAAAGAATCTAGAAGGACGGAAACATGTTGGGAAGAACGGGTAAACACTGGTGACACTCGAGAAACATCGACAAGAATAAGGGTACTGCAAGTGGTTGTGGTGCGAATGAGTGAAACTGCATATATCCTTCGAATGCAAGGAACCTTGCGCTGAACTAATTTATAATCTAGCAATCCCATAATTTCATTTTCATTTGACTAATCTTGTTGAACACAGCTGTGGAAAGTTCGCCTCAAGAATCAGCCATAACTAGTACGTCTACTTTCCCAAGAAGCCACATCAGGCGCGAAACTCCTAACGTCTACCAAAACTCCTTACGTTTCCACTTCATATGCAAATATTACGGCTGTCTCTTGAAAAGTTTATAAACCCGCTTTGTTCATTTCCTACTATATGAATTTCCAGCTTTGTTCCGTTTTCCGTTCAATGTTCTGGGATGAGGAAACTTATTGGTATGAATACTTTTCTAAACAGATCAAAAACAACAAAAGTATATCCACAGTATATCCAATTATACAGTAGCGCAACTCCCTAGAAATTTGTCTCCGAAAAACTGGCCTCTCATAACCCCACGTCGGCTCTTCAGCACGAGCCGCGAGTATTGCCGTTTACGTTTTGAGCACAGGGTCGGCTTAGCAATAATCGAGTGAAGAAGCGTAATTATTGTGTTGCAATCAGTTTGATGGGCGGGATATGTCTCGTAAAAAGAGTAAATTTTGAGAGCACTGTGGTAATGTGATATTCTTCATCGAGGTTAGGCAGCTGTCTTTGGAATTCTGAATTATAAGTTATATCCATGCATTCGCATTTATTGTACGTGAAAATGTTTTGTACTGATTCTTCTAATTCATCATGGATGCTTTGCATATAAATGGGGTGTAAATATATTTTTTTTAAGCAAAACAAGAAATAGTCGGTGTATGAAAGAAAATTGTTAACTCCGAGAAAATAGGTGGCTTTATTGTTTGTGAGTAAGTTACAAAAATGCGAGATTTATTCAACTTTTTTATCTTATCTTACCTAACCTTAAACATTTAAATAAATATGAAAGCTTTATAATATCTTATATGATTCAAATATGGGTATATGTAACGACGTAGCGTTCAAAATCACATTTATGTCTAGTTATCCCACAACCTTTAAATTTATCTTCATCAACCATCATAGAAAAACGTTTTTAAGGTACGAAAACGTGGTAAACAGCAAAACCGATGAAAACTTCTTAGGTGTACATAAAAAATAATGATCAGTATGTTTAGAACAACGACAAAATATACTAAACTCTGGTCGTTATTCATAAGAAAATTGCAAAACTGTCTTTTATCTGGTTTACCAAGACTACCTTTCCTTCTGTATTTGTATATTACATAATTATGAATAGGCATATTGAAGAAAATAATCCATGTTTATAGAGGAAAATGATATATTTTTGAAACTATCATGTTGATTCTTTTTATTGTGAACTTTCTATTTGAGCATCCATTAAAATAGACTTCCTGCTTAAAATTTCATAATGTTGGAATGCATAATCACATTCATTTTGTTATATGTCGTGAAAGAACTTTTGAACGTTGTGATGCTGTTAGGAAACAGTGAGAAATTATTATTCTGACTTTAGGCTCATAATTAAAGAACGACTTTCCGTAACGTCTAACTCTTCTAAAAACTGAAAAAAAACACACAGCTACCCTGATAACCGACAGACTTTGTTAGAGACAAATGGAGCTATGCTATCACACTTTAATATCATTAGGTAATAATAATAATTAGGTATTAAACATTGGAGTAATCGCATACCTGGCAGCATCTTTAGGAAGCTTAAAAAACTATAGTCACAGTTTTTGGACTTGTTAATACAGCCTACAGCGCCAGCGGCGCAATATTTGACTTCACGCGTCCCGATATCCATATCAGCGTATCACTCACCAAATTCCTGAATGAAATCCAGAAAAGATTATAGACTCGTCATCGTAACCCAAAATTTAGGACCCGGTTAGAAAACATTTCAACTAATTCAGAAGGTCAACATTAAAAATAGTCTTTCCGGTACAAGAAAGCTTGCAAAAGGTGAGAAGAATCCATTTCAGATGAAATTTTATTTATTCTATAGTCGAGAAGTCGATTTAATTACAGAAACTTTACTTTTCTAAAATATTGAAAAATTCTGAAGATTTAAAAACCATTAATTTGATGGAATATTTGCAAAACTGTAACTCACGTGACATTAAATTCCTTATTTGAATTTCTATTGCTGTTGTTCTATTGTATTTTGGATAACTTGAGGATTAAAAATCTGGTCGCAGTTTTGAGTTTCAGTCTCGTTTAACAAAAATGAAAAATTTTAGATCTCTCGGGCCTGCGGGTTTACCTAAAAAATCGAAAAACCTTATTTGGCTTTCTAGTAAGATGAAACCTCGTGTTTTGGATAACTTGAGGGTGCTGATTACAAATTCGATCCCAGTTCTGAGTTTCAGTCCCGTTTAACAAAAATCAAAATTTTCAGATCTCTCGGGCCTGCGGGTTTACCTAAAAAATCGAAAATCCTTATTTGGCTTTCTATTAAGATGAAACCTCGTGTTTTGGATAACTTGAGGGTGCTGATTACAAATCTGGTCGCAGTTTTGAGTTTCAGTCTCGTTTTACAAAAATGAAAAATTTCAGATCTCTCGGTCCTGCGGTTTACCTAAAAAATCGAAAATCCTTACTTGGCTTTCTACTAAGATGAAACCTCGTGTTTTGGATAACTTGAGGGTGCTATTTACAAATCTGGTCGCAGTTTTGAGTTTCAGTCTCGTTTAACGAAAGTCAAAAATTTCAGATCTCTCGGGCCTGCGGGACTACCTAAAATATCAAAAATCTTTATTTGGCTTTCTATTAAGGAGAAACCTCGTGTTTTGGATAACTTGAGGGTGCTGATTACAAATCCGATCCCAATTCTGAGTTTCAGTCTCGTTTAACGAAAGTCAAAAATTTCAGATCTCTCGGGCCTGCGGGACTACCTAAAATATCAAAAATCTTTATTTGGCTTTCTATTAAGGAGAAACCTCGTGTTTTGGATAACTTGAGGGTGCTGATTACAAATCCGATCCCAATTCTGAGTTTCAGTCTCGTTTAACAAAAATCAAAAATTTCAGATCTCTCGGGCCTGCGGGTTTACCTAAAAAATCGAAAATCCTTGTTTGGCTTTCTATTAAGATGAAACCTCGTGTTTTGGATAACTTGAGGGTGCTGATTACAAATCTGGTCGCAGTTTTGAGTTTCAGTCTCGTTTAACGAAAGTCAAAAATTTCAGATCTCTCGGGCCTGCGGGACTACCTAAAATATCAAAAATCTTTATTTGGCTTTCTATTAAGGAGAAACCTCGTGTTTTGGATAACTTGAGGGTGCTGATTACAAATCCGATCCCAATTCTGAGTTTCAGTCTCGTTTAACAAAAATCAAAAATTTCAGATCTCTCGGGCCTGCGGGTTTATCTAAAAAATCGAAAATCGTTATTTGGCTTTCTATTAAGATTAAACCTCGTGTTTTGGATAACCTGAGGGTGCTAATTACAAATCTGGTCGCAGTTTTGTATCTCAGTCTCGTTTAACGAAAGTCAAAAATTTCAGATCTCTCAGGCCTGCGGGACTACCTAAAATATCGAAAATCCTTATTTGGCTTTCTATTAAGATGAAACCTCGTGTTTTGGATAACTTGAGGGTGCTGATTACAAATCCGATCCCAATTCTGAGTTTCAGTCTCGTTTAACAAAAATCAAAAATTTCAGATCTCTCGGGCCTGCGGGTTTATCTAAAAAATCGAAAATCGTTATTTGGCTTTCCATTAAGATTAAACCTCGTGTTTTGGATAACCTGAGGGTGCTAATTGCAAATCTGGTCGCAGTTTTGTATCTCAGTCTCGTTTAACGAAAGTCAAAAATTTCAGATCTCTCAGGCCTGCGGGACTACCTAAAATATCGAAAATCCTTATTTGGCTTTCTATTAAGATGAAACCTCGTGTTTTGGATAACTTGAGGGTGCTGATTACAAATCAGATCCCAGTTCTGAGTTTCAGTCTCGTTTAACAAAAATCAAAAATTTCAGATCTCTCGGGCCTGCGGGTTTATCTAAAAAATCGAAAATCGTTATTTGGCTTTCTATTAAGATTAAACCTCGTGTTTTGGATAACCTGAGGGTGCTGATTACAAATCTGGTCGCAGTTTTGTATCTCAGTCTCGTTTAACGAAAGTCAAAAATTTCAGATCTCTCAGGCCTGCGGGACTACCTAAAATATCGAAAATCCTTATTTGGCTTTCTATTAAGATGAAACCTCGTGTTTTGGATAACCTGAGGGTGCTAATTGCAAATCTGGTCGCAGTTTTGTATCTCAGTCTCGTTTAACGAAAGTCAAAAATTTCAGATCTCTCAGGCCTGCGGGACTACCTAAAATATCGAAAATCCTTATTTGGCTTTCTATTAAGATGAAACCTCGTGTTTTGGATAACTTGAGGGTGCTGATTACAAATCAGATCCCAGTTCTGAGTTTCAGTCTCGTTTAACAAAAATCAAAAATTTCAGATCTCTCGGGCCTGCGGGTTTATCTAAAAAATCGAAAATCGTTATTTGGCTTTCTATTAAGATTAAACCTCGTGTTTTGGATAACCTGAGGGTGCTGATTACAAATCTGGTCGCAGTTTTGTATCTCAGTCTCGTTTAACGAAAGTCAAAAATTTCAGATCTCTCAGGCCTGCGGGACTACCTAAAATATCGAAAATCCTTATTTGGCTTTCTATTAAGATGAAACCTCGTGTTTTGGATAACTTGAGGGTGCTGATTACAAATCCGATCCCAGTTCTGAGTTTCAGTCTCGTTTAACAAAAATCGAAAATTTCAGATCTCTCGGGCCGGGTTTATCTAAAAAATCGAAAATCCTTATTTGGCTTTCTATTAAGATCAAACCTCGTGTTTTGGATAACTTGAGGGTGCTGATTACAAATCTGGTCGCACTTTTGAGTTTCAGTCTCGTTTAACGAAAGTCAAAAATTTCAGGTCTCTCAGGCCTACGGGTTTACCTAAAAAATCGAAAATCCTTATACTTGGCTTTCTATAAAGGTGAAACCTCGCGTTTTGGATAACTTGAGGGTGCTGATTACAAATCCGATCCCAATTCTGAGTTTCAGTCTCGTTTAACAAAAATCAAAAATTTCAGATCTCTCGGGCCTGCGAGTTTACCTAAAAAATCGAAAATCCTTATTTGGCTTTCTATTAAGATGAAACCTCGTGTTTTTGATAACTTTAGGGCGCTGATTACAAATCTGGTCGCAGTTTTGAGTTTCAGTCTCGTTTAACGAAAGTCAAAAATTTCAGGTCTCTCAGGCCTGCGGGTTTACCTAAAAAATCGAAAATCCTTATTTGGCTTTCTATTAAGATAAAACCTCGTGTTTTGGATAACTTGAAGGTGCTGATTACAAATCTGGTCGCAGTTTTGAGTTTCAGTCTCGTTTAACGAAAGTCAAAAATTTCAGGTCTCTTGGGTTTAGGTACCTAAAAAAATCGAAAATCCTTATTTGACTTTCTATTAAGATAAAACCTCGTATTTTGGATAACTTGAGGGTGCTGGTTACAAATCTGGTCTTAGTTTTGAGTTTCAGTCTCGTTTAACGAAAGTCAAAAATCTCAGATCTCTCGGGCCTGCGGGTTTACCTATAAAGTCGAAAATCCTCATTTGGATTTCTATTAAGATGAAACCTCGTGTTTTGGATAACTTGAGAGTGCTGATTACAAATCTGGTCACAGTTTTGAGTTTCAGTCTCGTTTAACGAAAGTCAAAAATTTCAGATCTCTCGGGCCTGCGGGTTTACCTGAAAAATCGGAAATCCTTATTTGGCTTTCTATTAAGATGAAACCTAGTGTTTTGGATAACTTGAGGGTGCTGATTACAAATCCGGTCGTAGTTTAGAGTTTCGGTCTCGTCTGACGAAAATCAGAAATTTCTGATCTTTCATATCTTCAGGTTTAGGTACCTAAAAAACCGAAAATCTTTATTTGGCTTTCTATTAAGAAGATTCTAATAGAGAAAATTCCACTAGTCATAGTATGTATTAAACACTCAGCGTCACTTTACAGACCTCGCCCAGGGTTTTTGATCTTTGGTGATAAGATATCCATCTACCGAAGTTTGCTAGAACGTTGATTGCAGATTTTCACCGATGCCGTGGTCTGAGTAATACGTATCGCTTCCCGGGACCTGTAGATTAGCCGTTCAAACATAGCGCGGGCGTTTTTGGAGGGTTTGGGTAAACAGCGCTAAGAGTAAATCAACAGCAGAGAGCTGATGTTTGCCAGCTGACGCTAAGTGTAAGGAATTTTAGCCCAGATTGAATTTCGGCCAGATTACCTGACCACACCACGCAGAGATGCTACGAGCTTTAATATGATACTTAATGAATGTATATCGTACATATAATGTAGATTTAGGCTTACTATAAATAGTGTAAGCATTTTAGAAAAAGCCGGCAAAGCTCTAAACATAGAGATGTTAAAGACGAATTTTCTTGTCGACTTATTTGAAATATAAATGAATTGATTAGTTAATATATCAGATAACGAGTGTATAAAAAAGTCACTTAAATATGCGATGATCATAGACGTTACAAATCAGAAATGATTGTATCGGCTCATATCTCTATTGGCAATTCCAAAAATCGATGAGACCTCTAGCGGCAAAAATCTACACTGACAAAGCAGGTACTCGAATTTCAGACGGCACACAATTAACATGCCATTAACCGTTTATATGCCGTTTATGTTTCTTCGTTCAGTCGTGTTTTCGAGTTTGTGCTTTGTTAATTGGTATATAGTGTGTTAGAATATTTCTTCGGACCTTCTTCATACGCTATTGCCAAGAATATGGCATCTACATCAGGCTTCAAATCAAGAAAGGCTAGCGAGTTTAATACAAACTGTAGTGTTTATGGTTGCCACTCCAAAAGAGACTATGATAAAAGCATTCGTTGCCACGCATTTCCTCCAAAAGCGTGTCACAGCGTGCATATTTGTTTACAAACGCCAGCGCCCTCATCGGTAATTGGAATCGCCAATAACTTAAGAGATAGAAACATGTTTCTATCACCATGACGACCATGACGACCATGACGATTGGGAAGTTTCGGGTGCCTATCACGTGTCTACTACGCTGTCACGGCACGCTGTCATATTTACGAGGCCACCCGATCCCATAGTACATAGTGCATAGAAACACGTTTCTAAGTTACAGAGTACCGGCGCTAGATTGTGCAAGGGGTTTTTAAAGATGGGCAAGAAATAATAATAACAATAAACATGGTTGACATAACTGTTATGTTACATTTGTTGTATCATCTTTGGTGATATATTCAGTAACAGAAATGTTTCCATCACCGCTATAAGGCTCCTAAAGAGCTTGAATGTGGCATTTATAGACTTATAAAGGTTGCCTAGACCATTGATCTACTAAAGTTATATACAATAAAGGGATGTAACCAAAAATAACAGATATGTCTTGGTAACCAGTACATAAATTACTATGTAACCTTCAGAAATAAAAAACAGTAGCGCTTTGTGTTTCGGTCAGCACTATATACTTTGCCTATAAAGGTGTCGTGAACGTTACTGTTACTTCTTTCTGTCATTTGTCACCTGCCAGTCGTCTGTACAATTCGTCACTATTAGTCAGAGCGGTCCGGAGGACCGTTGCTCTTAGTTGCGGTCGTGTCGGTCGATCGGTCTGTCAGGTCTGGTTACCCAGAGACCAGACAAAGTCATGGAGAAGAAAGGGAAGAAAAAGAGAGGAAGGAAGGAGAAGAGCAAAGAGGAGGAAGTATGTGTCGGATGCAGGGTATAGCTTGACATAGTCGATTTGAGTTCGGTAATTTTTGGGTTTAACCAAAACTATTAATTTTGAGGTTCGATATCTAAAAAGACAAACATTTTGTTGTTTCCAAAATTGCACGATCTGATTTTGATCACAGTGCGAGCCGCGGCCTTGTGTGCTTGCGAACTTGCTCGACTGTGTAGTCCACTGACTCGCGCATCAAAGGGTTGCTGCGCGATCTCGCTTAACCATAACGTCGTTGCGCCTGTTGTTTAATGTAATCCCTCAAGTAATGAAGGTCAAGGTCCCTGTGATGGGTTTCGTCAGAAACATACCATGGGGCGTTAGTAATTGTAGGCAATGTCCTGCTCTGCACAACCTGCAAGTTTTGCATGTGCGTTTTGGCGAGGAAACACCAAGCCGCACATGCGTAAGTAATTGCTGGTCTAATAATCATCTTGCAGAGTCAATTTTATTAACGTAATTTCGAATTTTATTTTTAACGCTTGAGTGTGTTTTTGCTAAGTCAGGGTAATTCCTAGGTACTTGACAGAATTTTCCCATGGAATCCTAGCACCGTTCACTGAGACCTCTAACGGGGCACCACAACGTTTTTAGTACAATATATAGCCTGTGTTTTCGAATGATTAATTTTGATGAGCCACCGATCCGCCCACTCTAAAACTTCATCCACCGCAAACTGCAACTCATCGCGGACTAGATTTCCATTCCGCGACTGAGCTACAATTGCAGTGTCGTCAGCGTAGAGATAGACTTCACAGTTGCGGGGACAGGGGTCATCGTTTATAAAAAGTGAATAAAGGATTGGCCCCAGGACCGAACCCTGAGGAATAAAGAGCAGAATATTCCTCATTCTACCTAGAGAGCTAATGGCCATAACCAGCAGTCTTACAGTGCAATCTGGCCAGAGCCTGCGATGTTGTCCGAGCAACTCCTGGTATTTGGTCCGCCTTTCCTTTCCTTAGAGACGATGTTCACCTCGGCAGGTGCCAAAAACTCTATAACGAACATCGTCTTCTGTTGGTGGTCACGAAGGACTATGTCGAGTTCGTTTGCCTGTACAAGCTCGAGCGTGGGGAACAAGTAGTTCCAGTAAATCCGGCATCTCTCGTTCTCCACAACGGACTCTATATCCCCTGGAGCGTATGGAAGCACCGGTGTCTCATCGATACCGTATGATCATAGAGCATGCCGATGGATGTAAGCCGTCCCAGCATAGGTACGTCTTACACGCCGACGAGAGATGGATAAGTGTCTCTGGCGCCTGTCGGCAAGCTCTACAACGGGCGTCGGGTACATGTGCACCCATAACCCTTTTACGGTATACCAAGGTGTTGAAGACACCGTCTTGGTAAGCCATTATATAGCCCTCAGTTCCGACTTCAACCCACTAGACCTCGGGAAAGAGAAGGTCAACTGCTCAGACAAACCATGCTCTTCTAGATGTTTGTAGAAGATTGCAGGCATTGGCTTATCTTTATGAAGCCTTAAGAGGAAGTCGACTTCGGCAGTTTTAATGTGGGATGTTAATTGTGCGGGAGCACGTTCCGTAATGGACTGCTGAGCTCCTCGGCTGCTCGTTTCGCTGCGCTGAAAAGAAAGGCTTCTTTACCCGCATTCTCGTGCTCTCGCACAAAGCGGATCAGGGGATCGGTGCTGTTTGTCACATAGCAGACAGTGGCCAATACTACCCTGTTGTGCAGACGCTCCAAACTCAATAGTCCACGGCCTCCCAGGTGTCGCGGGAGGTATATTCACGGCAGAGGACTTAGAATGCAGACTTCTCTCCATATTTATCTTTTGCGAGTCTTCGTGTCGATTTCCTTCAGCTCGTTCACTTTCCAGTATATAGCACCAAAGGTATATAATAACAAGAAGACCGCAAGCATGTTTGTGGCAGCGACTTTGTTCTTGCCTGCCTGTTCTGATGACCAAATCTGCCGGAGTCGGTACAAATACTTACGGCGGAGACACTCTTTGACCAATTCTGCCTCTTGGACATGACGCTGCGCCACCCCAAGGTAGGTAGGTATAGGTATCTCCGGCATGCAGTTGTCGCAAGATGTTCCCATCAAGGAGCTGTTCCTCATCTCCGCTATCTCCGCTTCGTCTTTTCTCGCAGACGCTCCAAACTCAATAGTCCACGCCCTCCTAGGTGTCGCGGGAGGTATATTCGCGGGACAGAGGGCTTAGGATGTAGACTTCTCTTCGTGTCGATTTCCTTCAGCTCGTCCAAAGTGGCAAATTTCTGAAATGTTTCAGTAAGCACTGTTGGTTTGCCCCTTGTATCTCCGTGCTTGATTCTCAAATTAAACTTGCAACAGAGACAGTTCCTTTCGCCCTGGCTTTGGCACCATCGATTCTGCATCCGTCCGTGGCTAAATACGGCGTGAGTCGCATGTAAATCCGAATGGAAATTGGCTCATTCAACTATCTGGCACGTCGTCGCTCCTGTCCTGTCCGCCATCGAACTAACGACGTCCTAAACGTCCTAAATCCAGCCACCTATACAACGACCAGCGGCTCCGTACACACATAATAACATCCCGTAAATTAAGTTGTCAACGACACAGGCGAAATTCAATGAGAGAACTTCGGCCGGCTTTCTGCTTTCCGTTGTGGAGGACAAAGCGGCCATTTATGTGTCTACCACTTCTAGGACGGCCACGGCAGAGGCAGCGGAGGCCCAAGCGCAAGCACAACCCAGGCCGAATCGAAGACGGCGGTGACATGAGATGGGAACGGCGAAAATCGACGGTGGCTCTGGAAAGGAGACAAAACAGCTGCGGAACGGATGGATATAGTCCAGGACACTTAAAAGTGCTCGCCCACTTAGGCGAAGCATCGCGAACGGAAGCGGCGCGAAGAAAATTATTGATTTGACGCCAGAGAAGTTTACATTAGTTTATATGGCAGCCCGCCCACTCAGGCGACGCGAAGCGAAGAGGCGCGTCGTTTGACGCGCGGCTTCTCCTCGGACCAACTAGGCGTCGTTTCTCTTGACGCTTCGCTTCGCCTCGCTTCGCCTGAATGGGCGGTACCAGGCGGCGCACCGCGGCGAGAAGATCCAAATATTTCTTGATGCCTCTCGCATATTTTCAGTGTTTAGCAGAATTTGGTAGGAAGTGGTGCTAAATTGCAGTCTCTGGCCGTGATACAAAGACATTCGTTACAAAGGTAATTTAATTGCCCAGCATTTTATTTTGTTTTTGTTTCTTTTCTCCTTCCATAGTGGCATTTAAACTCAATACAAAGAGTTCCTCTTCGGACGAACTGCTCATCGTACCTCACTAGACAACGTATCTCGTTCAACAGCTTAAAAATAAATAAAATTCGCGTCGCGCCGTAAATCACGCGACGCGATGCTTCGCGCCGCTTCGCCCCAGTGGGCGGACATCGGTTAAATGACGCTTTGCCTCTTCCGTTCGCGACGCTTCGCCTAAGTGGGCGAGCACTGGGGCGAAGCGGCGCGACGCGACGCGCGGCTTCCAAGGCCGCAACGCGAATTTTATTTGTTTTTAAGCAGTTGAACGAGATACGTTGTTTAGTGAGGTACGATGAGCAGTTCGTCAGAAGAGGAACTCTTTGTATTGAGTTTAATTGCCACTATGGAAGAAGAAAAGAAACAAAAACAAAATAAAATGCTGGGTAATTAAATTACCTTTGTAATGAATGTCTTTGTATCACGACCAGAGACTGCAATTTAGCACCACATCCTACATAATACTGCTAAACACTGAAAGTATGCGAGAGGCAAGAGAAACGACGCCTAGTTGATCCGAAGAGCATTCGCGCGTCAAACGACACGCCTCTTCGCTTCGCGTCGCCTGAGTGGGCGGGCTACCATATAAACTAATGTAAACTTCTCTGGCGTTAAATCAATAATTTTCTTCGCGCCGCTTCCGTTCGCGACGGTTCGTCTAAGTGGGCGCGGACGTTTGACGCGACGCGCCGCTTCGCGACGCTCCCGTTCGCGACGTTTCGTCTAAGTAGGCGAGCACGTTAAGAGCCCCACTCACCTCGTTCTTCTCCGCCGTTTTTAATCGACGGTTAAAAACGTTGGAGGGAAAGTGTTGACTGATACAGTTTTTTCCGCGCCAGTTTATCACGATGAACCGTACGCGTACGTGCTTGGCAGCAGTGGCAGCGGTTTTGGTAGTCGAAAAAAATCGCGAAAAAAGAAAAACTCGAAGAAAGTGGACAAAAGACTGGCTACTTAAACACAGTGCACTGTCGCATACAAATTTACTGGAGGAGTTAAGATTTGAGCCTGGCGATTGGCACAATTACTTGAGGATGGACTAGGATACGTATCGAAAACTGTTAAAACTAACAGGTTGTCATATAGTACCAGAGGTGCGGTTTGTATGTATCCTCTGATCCAGTACCTGATTTCAAAGAGTCTTTCACTTTTTTCAATTCCTTTCGTAAAGCACCCCGTCGGGAATCAATTTTTTGTTTTATTGATTTTACTGTTCCATCAGCATCCACTTCTTTGTATTTCACCAGTAATGCTTCATACGCCTTGTTTTTTTTTATTCGCTTATGGTACTCCGCCGATTTAACTTTCCGCACGCAAGGAAATGATCTATAAAGTTCGATAAACTCTCATAAAAAGTCTCTGTTCCACTGCCTAATATCCGACATTTTTATTATCACCAGTTGCAATCATAAAAAAAGCAGGGCTATAGGTCAAGACACAGAAGACCACTTATGTATCCCTTTTTTGGCACTGGCTGAATACAATCTGACTTCAAGCCCTTTTGGGAAGATTCCAAAGTTGTACGACCTCCGAAAGAGGGGATAAGTATGGAATCGAATTCCGGTGTGCACTCCTTCATAACAATGGGAATCATGTTGGGATAACTTCATGTTATCTTCAACTGTTCTTGTCTTGTTTAACAGCAGAAACTCCTGTCTAAACGTAGGCCAGGAGAGAAGACAGGAGACCGTAGTCCTATGCATCTCAAAGTTCGCCAAAAACTTAAGATGGGACCCTGTTTGATCCCTCTGAGTGGGGATGCACTATAGAGACAACCAATAGGGGAACTCAACTCTAACCTCCTTACTATCAAAACAAAAAGGGTGTCGCAAGAAAACTATCACAATGTTTGATTGCCAAACAGATAACCACCTATTAGCTAGATGCGACAGAGTGAAGGATTTGGGTTTTGTTTTTGATAACTATTTTGAGTTTAAGACCCATATTTACAATATAACCAAAGCTACTCTAAATCTTTGGGCTTTACGAGTATCTCACATTCAAATCATACGAATCACGTCTAAAACGTAATTCTAAGGCAAGGTGGATTTGATGTGTGAAGCCTAGGAAGAATTGTAATATTTTTTAACATATTTGTCTGAAAATAAAGAATTTGACGTTTATCGAAATTAAATTTCAGGTTGTGCTTCGAACTGTGAAAGTTGAGGAACCCCTCACATTTGGTCATACTTTTCTGTTCCTTGAACACGATTTTCCCCTTGGTAAGTACCGAAAAGTCGATAACGAGCATAGTCTTGTATTGGTGAACAAGAACTATGTACGGCTCGAGCGCGGTGAACGAGTAGTTCGAGTAAAGCCCTCATTTCTCGTTTTTCCACAAAGGACTCTATGCCTGGAGCGTATGGCAGCACCGGTGTCTCACTTATACTAAGGGGTCAAATACAATGTTTTATTATGATTTTTAAGGTGGTTTGCCACGTTTTGAAGACACTGTATATTAAGTCCTAATATTACTATTAGCATGTCTATAACTCCTGCACTATGTGATACGTCGTTCGGTTGTCAATGCCGTTCGGTTTCGGAAATAAAGTGGTCCTACACGTGTTGCGGTCGCACAAATTGAAAGAAAACACGACGGAACGATTAGCGATACACAACGGCGATCACGGAAATGACGTGAATGCCAGTCAAAGATTAATGACGTGACACTTTCTCTGTCTGTGAGGCAAATTCGGAATCGTAACCGCACAGGGTACGTTTGCGGTGAATATGGAAAAATCAATCGGGAAATTTCTGTTAGAATGGGAATTGTTGATTTGGCAAAAAATGCTTGTAAGGGGATAAGGATGATCCATCTATTATTTATTTAAAACTAATACTACTACTACTACTAATAATAATAAAACACCGAATGTCACATCCAAACGCATGCAGGGAAAGGCTCACATTAGGATAGAAAACAAGGAGGCAGAGGGATTATAGATATACAGTCGCTTCGCACAAGGCAGATAAAGACACTCAGACATTTCTTCCAAAACAAACAAACAAATTTACACCGAGCAATAGTAAAAGCAGACAAAAACTATACACCACTCAACTTGTCATGTCCAGACCACGCCGCAGACACACATAATCGCAACAAGGAAAAATAAACACCTGGTCACAGAAACCACTCCATGGCAAGCATAGATACCGTATTACGCAAGACCACATAAACGAAAAACAGTCCTACACCTGGCTGCAGGATGGCCAGCTCTTTCCAGAAACTGAAGGATTTATGCTTGCTATCCAGGACCAAGTTATTGCGACAAGAAACTACAAGAGATACATAATTAAAGATCCATCCATAACAGAAGATAACTGCAGAAAATGTCACCAACAAAAAGAAACAATAGATCACATAACAAGCGAATGCAAAGTTCTTGCCGGTACCAAATACACAGCCAGACATAACTCTGCGGCCAAGGTCATACACCAAGCACTAGCCACAGCAAACAAACTTATAGAAAACACAGATCCATATTACAATTACACTCCGACATCAGTACTCGAAAACGATCGGTACAAACTATACTGGGACGTTGAAATACATACAGACAAGACTATCCCAGCCAACAGACCAGATATAGTTTTCCAGTCAAAGGCCGACAAAATTACCTATTTGATAGATATTGCCACTCCCAACGATGTGAATATCCAAAACACCTACGCTGGGAAGATATCCAAATACACGGACCTTGCCATGGAAATAAAACGACTTTGGAAACAAAACAAAGTCACAATTGTCCCCCTCATCATGTCTGTCTCAGGCCTTACACCAAACACGTTTACACAACACCTTCAACAGCTGGGCCTGGACGAAAAGTTACACAAAGTATTCCAAATGTCTGTAATCCTGAAGACCTGTAATGTTGTGCGATCCTTCCTAAATTCCGATCAATAATAGTCAGGGTGTTGACTTGGCACAGCCCGTCAACACTTGGTGCTACCGCAATTATGCGAGTGGAACTTAGAAAGTCAGATAGTGGTTTGATCCGATGGCTCGCAACCGGAAGGTCCCGGGATCGATTCCCTTCAGAGGCAGATTTTTTTAATTTTTTTTTTGTAATCAAAAATAAGTTTCCATAGAACAAAGCTCAACGAAAATTCCCACCTGAGCCTTCACTGTCGGCTTTTAATTGACGGTCCTGTTCCTAGAGTGGCGCAGGGATACAATACCAACGTAGGGTAATGACTAGAGTCAGTCTAAGCAATGTAATTTTAGATTTTGCTCTCCGGCATACAAGGACGACAAAGGTCCATATTTACGTGATCTGATTTTTGGAAATAAATTTTTAAGGGGCCTAGGTAGACACCTTTATACGTATGTATTTTCCATGTAAAACACGAACTCACAATTCCCCACACAAATCACTTTATTTTCAAACTATATATTTAATATTTCAGAAGGCGATAGTTAAGATCTTAATGAATGACAACTATTTCCGATTTACTCAAAAAAGTTTTTTAATGTGCAAAAAAGCTCGCAATGCAAAATCATACATTCTTCAAATGTCTGTAATTTAACAACCAAACACGATATCAAAAAAAGGCTAAATAGTTGCACAAGCGCAAGCTTTCTTCTTCAATATGCTTTTTGAATCATTACTGTAAGTTTAAAGGTAATGTTAGGAGCTTGGCAATGCGAAATTCATTTTTATAGTGACCTTTTAGACCTTACCTTTGGACCTTTTGACCCTACCTTTGGATTTTTGGACTTATCTCCCCTCATTTTAGACACACGCGCTAGAGAAAGGGAACAGGCGGCCACGCCTCCTCGCTAACACGCAAATACGTCTTATCTTGGATTCTCAATTTCGCGTGCTATACCCTAGAGCCTTAAGTTTATTACGAACGAGAAAAATTGAAGAAAATGTGAGTTAAAGACCACACTGTTGGAGGCATGGATTGGATAGATTCCTTTCAGCCAAGAACATTTGTAATACACAACAGACACTAGAAGAAAAACTACGTCATATTAAAGAAAATTTGTCAAAAAATGCATATCTCAAGAAGGTAGTGAAAGAAACGGTACAAGAAATGGTACAGCAGAAATACAGGTCCTGAGGAGCACAGAAATGTACTCAGTATCATCATCATCATCATAGTCACAATGTCTTAGCAGACATGTCGTGAACTCGTAAAATGCATTTACACATTTTACGAGTTTCTCTTGGGATATCTTTAAGATCTTTAATGCAGTAGTTTTGCTTTCTGCATCCTCATGCCGTTGACCAGATGGTATCTACTGGTTCATCCGCCCTTAGGGGCAATTTATCACCCCAAGGACCAAAAGGTGTCCTGACTCTTCTCAACTCTTCCATCCGAAGCTGTTGGTTGAGAAGAAGTTACTGCTTATACCGACAGTAGTTCGGTGTTCCTTTTAGTCGCCTTTTACGACACGCAGGATATACGATGGGAGATATTCTAACCCGCCCCCATACAGGCGTACCAGTATACCATACATGCAAGGATTCAGAAGAAGGCAGACAGAAGATTAGGACAAGAATATAAAATTCAAACACACTGAGGTTACTGATAAAGAACCTCACGGGAATCGCCAAAAATTCAAAGAAGCAGCTTATATCGAAAATAACAAGAACGTGTATACGTGTTAGTGTGGAAATTAGACCAATATGGCAGCTCCTCATAAAAATCATATAAAAAATAGAATTGGCCAGTGACCATCGAACGGCCACGTCAGTAAGAACCGGAAAAACGATACGTCAGCTAGACGAGAATACAAAGCAGCAATGAAAGGACAGTTCACCTTAAGACAATGAGAGCTTTTTCATGCCTCTTTTAGGTTGTGGGAGTCTCAATCTTGCCTTTACCTGTAAGGTGTTTGTAAAAAATAAAATAAATAAATTTTTTGATACCTCCTCGTAAAATCGCGTCTTGGATCATCATCACCGACAATGAATGCTGATTGTTCTTTTATTCCTAAAAACGTAGTATGCATTTTATTATTTTTTATACATTGTATTCCTTGCTTTAGATCCCGCGTGAGAGCGGATGCCACCTGAGAGGGAGCGAGACGAAAAAAAAGGTAATTTATGTCCGCTAGACACAGTGTTTATGTTCTAGTAATTAGTAGCATCCTGGGGTGCAATGGCGACAAAAAAAGGGAAATTAATTTGCGTAATAAATATTTTTCAAAACTGAGGGAGGTCTAAATAAATGCAGATGCGGTGCTAGCCGAGGGTCCGATGTTCATTTATCTGTCTGACGCGACGCTTAGTTCTAAGAATAAAAAACTACGTACACACAGAAAAATCTGTCGTTCTGTCAAAGACTTACGCTTGGATTCAATGGGACGTTACGCTCAGCATTCCTCAAATACAGCGATGTTTTATCCAATGGGAAGTGTATAGTTGGTAACTAATTATATCGTATTGTCGATTCAACTACAAGATGTCATTGGATTCCAATGAATAATTCAATCGCAGCCTGTCGTTTAATCGAATCTATGTTTGGTAATTGATACTAAGCTACTTTCTTTTCCTTGGACCAACAGATTTTATCGCGAGGACAGCTGATTGATTCGTTGGGATGTTTAATTGTATGATTTTGTATGAAGTTATAAGGAGCATGATATAAGAATTAGACATAAGCCTGCACCAGTTGTTGCGTTATTACCTGAAATATAACTGTCTGACTAATCTAAATACCTACATTCAAATGTGGGTGTTAGCTCTCCTAAGTCCCAATTTCTCAGTAGGTCCTCCATTTAATATATAACTGAACACATTTAAATCACACAATTGCTAATGCAATACGTAAAACCACGAGACGACACAACACGGCTAACACCGAAACAACACAACGGAACAACCTCGTCCATGTTGGCGGGTTCGCGGCGATAGTAGCACTGAGATGATATCCCTGTTATTTATTCTTACGTTCATTGACTCGGGACATCAGTCCCGCCGAATACTGATTATAGTTCAGCTAACGACAAGGGCCATTGAAACAAAATTAATTTTTATCAGATGAATAAGCGCGAACTGCTGTTGCAGTAATAATTTTTGTACATTGAATAGGTTGTATGCTTTGTTTAAATGAAACATAGGGTAAATTTCGAAAACAAAAAAATGTTTTGATTGCATTATATGTCAATACTGGTATTAGAAGGATTATTCATATCCTTAGAACGAATATAAAATTATTATGAATTTATTGGCGTGCCTGTGATTACTTCGAATATAAGGATTGAATTCTTTCAATGACATGGATTTGAAACAACTGTAAATATATTTAAAGCGATGGAAAACATCGAAATACTAACGATTAATTGGAAACGCAACAGTATTTTTTTCTGTGTAGACATGAGCTGGCAAGACATGTGATTGATTTTGGTTTTTCTATATTAATTCAAGCTATTTTTGTATGGAAAACAGTTTGTAGGGTTTTAACTTGGCAAAGGGTATTGTATGACCTGGAGAGTAAAGTAGCGTCAAGTGGATTGCCTCATCCACCAAGAATTATGGAGTTACCAAATTCACTTCATCTTGGCCACCTCAATTTCATCGTCATTTTCATCATCATCATCATCGTCATCATTTGTTCATCGGTCATCAGTTTTGGAATCCATCTTGCTGCGATCTTCCACTGCTCTATATCTTCAAGAATAATTTTATGAGTGCAGGCATCATTTTGTACCAAGTCGTCAATTGCTGCAATTTTTGTGGCAGTTAGTGCAGTTTGTAGTCAACCAGGACTAGGTTCATCTTCAGCTGACTCACAACCGTCCTTAAACTTCTTATGCCACTCAAACTATCTACAGCGTGGTAAGCTAGCACCTGGATATGCACCTTTTTTAATATCAAATCTTTCATCGGTCTCCTACCTATAATTTTATCACACATCTTTGTTCCACTTAAATTTTTCGACAGATTGTAAAAACGCTGACATTACAATACTCAATCTCCAAATCCAGTTGGTCTGGGTGTTACTTTAAACAGGATTCTATTCTATAAAAAATACGTAGGGAAGACCAGAGCAAAGGTGAATACGAGGGACGGTGTTATTCGCAAGCTGGTTAACTCCCAAAGGGTGGTCATTAGATAAAAGACACCCTCTAGACAGACTGACAGACTCCAAACCAATAACCAAAGAGATACTGAGGGAACAGCGGCTAACCAACCACCTGTTAACTTGGAATCTTGGAACCCAACTGAAAGCTTCCCTGCCAGATCACAACTGGAATGAAGGACCTGAAAGAGTCTCAACAGGATTAGATGCCAAATGGGCAGGTCTGGGGATAACCTGGTGAGCTGGGGATAAGCTGAGAACGATTTATGTGCCTGCGGGGAGGAGTATCTCCTATCTTGCCCATCCTTGAAAACCCCTTGCACAATCCACGACCTATGAGAAGCGAACAACATCGCAGTGCACTGTACCAGACAATGGAAAGAGATATGAGCAAATACAATCGTATCTGACCAGTAACGTCTGTCATCGTCACATGTATAAGCGTTTTTCTCCTTTCTCTAATTAATAATTAACTAATACTAATAATGCATACAAAAAATAAAAAAGCTAAAAAAATAAAATTAAAAAAAAAAATTACATAAAACTAATCAATTAATTCTAGTGTAGCTCAGACACGACTAGATTTCTAAGACACGTCAAACGTTAAACTAAAGCCTATTTGAGCCAAAGTATACTAAACATAAAGCTTTCTTGTCTCTTCTTGTGTTTTATAAAAGACCACCTTTAGCCGTTAATATACACACTTATTTTTTATGACACAATTATCATACTGTGGTCTGACAAAGTATTTTTCAAACCTTTCATATATAACTTATATAAGTAGACATTTTCATTCATTAAACTCATTACTCAAATGTTAGTATTAACATGATTTCAAAAAAATGAACGAAATATATGATGAGCTATTTACATAGATGTAACAAAACTTAAATTCTTAACCGAAAACACGACACACACACAACAACACACATGAAATCAAAAAAATGAAGATAAAATAACAAAACTTTTATGATTCTTGTAGTATCTCTAAAGTACCATTTTCTAAATTAATAATTTCATCTTTACGTTTCGTTCACACAAATTGAGTCTTTCTTTAAGTCACAAATGGACTTTGCACACGGGGGCATCAACAAGGTCCTCCTCTGTATTTTCAACTAAAATATTCTGAATTTCTAACTCGAAAACTCTCTAAAGTTCCTTTTTTTAAATTAGTCATTCCACCTTTACATTTCGGCATTACAGTTCACACAAATTGAGTCTTTATGTTAGTCACTAATGGGCTTGGCTTGGGGGTCTCCAATAAGGTTCTCCACTGCATTTTCAACTAAATATTCTGAATTTACAACTCCAGTTCTCTCTAGGTCTAGGAAATATTCAACGAAACAACAAAACTGCGCGTTGAAATATACACCTTTAAATAACACTCTGGGGTCGATTAGACCCAAAGCTAACTTCACACGCTAACGGCTCCACAGGTCTGGACAAACTAACATATATCGAATCGCATGCACAGGTCTATATCAAAGTAAACTAAGATATACTGTCCAAAATAAAGAAGCAGTGTAGATTTCAAATAATGACAGTATCTCATAGGGCCGGTTTTTCAAACTGTAATTAATTATTAATTAATCTCGAATCATGAAATTACGAATTACTTCTTAATTACCAATTGAACTCCAGAAGTGTATTTCATAGCTCATATAAATTGATAATTTGCTAATTTTTGATTACGTAATGTTGGCTACACTGGGGATCACCATTCTATTAAATTGTGTGTCGTAAGTTGGGCGATATTTGTCTAATTTTGTTGTTCGGTGGTATTTTGGCCTTTGTAATGGTGATGTATGTGACAATTGAGTCACCATAATGTCACTTTTGGAAATACTATTTCGCTAATTTCACTTGAAATCCTGTTTAGTTTTACGGCTATTTTGTGATTTACGCTTCCGGAAAAACAAATTAAATTTTGATTAAAACATAACTTGATTATGGACTCTGACAATAGGTAAGCAAGGTATTCTGAATCACACATTCTTGTCTTTCAATAATGTCTCAGAAAATATAGCTGTGTAAATTTCAAATACAATTGCAGAGGTAAGAATGTACATCGAAAGAGGTTACCAAACTTCACAAGCCAAGAAGAAGCACTTGTAAAATTAGTGAATACATATAAATGCACTATTGGACTAATGAATGTAAAAAGAGCAGAACCACCACATGGAAGGAATAAGACATGTGTTGGACAAAAATTAAGCTAGAGTTTAATGTGAATGAAAATGCATTTAAAGATTGGGGATGTTATAAAAATCAAATATAACAATATGAAACGAAAAACCAAGCTTAAGTTTGTTCTTCATCACTTGAATGGGCATTTATGTCATATTACATATTGAAATCGAAAGATAACAACGATTATAGGTTATCAGAATATCGTAACTTCTGACATGTTACTGTCAAATCTATTTTAATTAATAATTATTCCTGGTAATCATAACTCAAACCTCTGATTAGCTTAATTTCTAATTAATCCCCAGTTGCGAACAAATTATGAATTAACTGCCAAGTGAAAAACGCACATTTTGCGCTAATTTCAAGATTAAATTTAATTTATACGTAATTAGACTTTGAAAAACCGGGCCATAGACTCCAGTTTGGTAATTAAGGGTTAAAAATTACAGTCTTGTTATACATGTTCTCATATATCAAACATATAAAATGTTTGTTTAATTTGCAAACAAAATCGCTCAATGGCATCGGCCGCCTTGATCTGCACTTCTTCCACACCGCACAACAAAACAGTTGACAATCGCCGATTTATATTTGGTTCTTCCGCTCGGTTGGCTGTGTGAATCGTTGGCGATCGTCTTCTGTCTTGTAACCGACACCTTTTTCGTGTTCCGCCGCCATTGTACCGCGAACAATGGCGGGTGGTACCACCAAAGGGATTTCTGGTGCCGTTGTTGCCCTAAATAGGTTTGGCGGTTAAGGTCAAAGTTGCCGTCAATATTGTGTTTGGGTATTTAGGTGGCTCTGAGACGCCGAAAGGTACTGTTCCGCACCTGATGGACAATGCGACTGGTGAAGCAAGAATGCGGAGTCATTCTGGAGCATACCTTTATGGTGTTAAGTTTTCGTCAAAAGAGGTGGCCGCTATGCATGTGATGTATTGGTATTCAAATCAAAGTTTATATGGAAGCAATGCTCATGGAATATTTGAAATTACACCATGTAGGGTAAAACCCCCAATTGTTGGCACCTCGTTGATCGTTGGCATCTTACACAATTTTTGTAGAATTTAACGATTTTCAGAAAGCGGCAGCTAATTGTTGTGCTACTAGTAGAAGCGGCAACAGTTTATGGTAGTATTAGTATAATTTTTATAAAAGTGTGCTTTAACCAGTAGATGCTTGTCAGCAGAGAAGTGAGGGTGTCACGTGAAAGACTGCAGAATCAGCGCGAAATTTAGACCGGTAGGTATTACAAAAGTACCCTCTATAGCGAAATGACTGGTGATACACCTGCATTTTTGACAGAAATAGATCATGTAAGGTCCATTCAAGTATATTCAGGATGGACAAATTTTTTTTTATCATCTGTTTCAGTAAAAATTGGAGTGCCAACGATTGGAACCTATTTTTGTGAAGTCACGTAATGTTGTCATGGGGTGCCAAGATCTTAGGGCTGCGGACTAAATAAAGTTCCAATACTTGCCACTACTCTTTTTTTCGATTGTGTAGCTTCCAGTACACTATAAGTACTTCAAGTTAAAGCAAAACTATCTTAGCGTTGATCGTAATGGCCCGGAAGGCTAGTAAAAAAGGTAAATTTAATATTCTCCATATGTTTATGCTTGCTATCTGCTTGCAAATTAGGTATGAAACACACACACTCTTCAGGCAGTTAAATCATTCTATTACAGCCAATACAAGTATATAGATGATTTTTAATAATAGTAAGTAATCTAAAATAGTTATTTTCCTATAGGATAAATATCAGTTCAAAAATAGTTCTGTTTTTGGTTTTCATGGCAAATCAACCCTTTTATGAACCGCATAAGCAAATTGATTTACAGTACCATTTTTGCCTTCCCGGTACGCCGAAGATATTTTGGCTGTTTTCAAAAAATTTGGGATGCCTAGGTCGACCATACAGTTCAGACTGGAATACAACTTAAAAAATAATGGAAAAGAGCTACCTAGTATCCAATGGAGAAACTAAAATTGTAATTTGAGGCTTGTAAAATTACAAGATCCAATCGACCTTCAGTTAAAGAGTTTAATAACAGAGAAACGGTCCGTTCAAAAAAATATGCCTGGTAAGGATTGGTTGAAGTGCCGTCCAGGGCTGATTGAAGCACTTTTGAAGGAATAACCTCCGCTTCTTCTTGCATTGCGGAGAAGGACATCAGAGGTTGGTTCATGGGTATCGAAGGGTACTTAAAAGAAGAAGGGGACAAAACATGTTCCCAGTACAACCCAGAACCGTAAACGCTCCAAAAGGAAAAAAGTCTACGAAAAAGATGTGTGCACGGCAAAAGAAAACTCTAAGAAGAATAGAAAACTTGGCTGAACCTGAACTTATGTTTACGTTAGCTGGAACAATTTAGCTTCCAATAATTATTACTGTATTAGGTACTGATTTATTTCATGCATACAGAACTGGTAGTACACGGTGTGAATCTGATTTGGCTTAATTTGGCACTCAGGATGTCGTTTATTTTTCGTAGATACCTATACTGAACTGTTTCGATTGAAGTTTGTTTAATAACTACACTTGTTCCTTCATACAGAAGCTAAAATCAATCTGATATCTATTTTAAACCACTACATATAATACAAAAAGCGTAGTGCCAATAATTACCATCATCCAGTGCCAACCATTAGGAAAAGGGTGCCAATAATACGGAATTTGCAATTGTCTGTATTTTTTGTCTTATTCCCTGGTTTTTCAGCTTGCTGAGAAATTATTTCTCATCAGTTCAAAACTACAGTGATTTCTGGCTATATAATCATAAAAATCATACATGTCTCGCATTTATGGCAGCAGTTATCGTTATCTTCAAGGAAATGATACCTTAAAGTGCCAACAATTGGTGGGTTTCACCCTATATCATATCCAATAATAATAATAATTGCTTTGTTCCCCAACAGATTATCAAGGCTGCGCCATCCCCGTGTGCACGGTATGCACCGCACACGGGCGGAAAGCCTAAAAGGGCGGCGGCGCGGCGCCCATGATATTACGTTCATCTGGATAACTCTGTCTTTTTTAGACGCCATCATTTTGCGATCAGCTCAGTCCTGAATGTCCCGCTTCCCGGTCGATACGCCTGTTAATGTTAAGTACCGCCCCACATATTTAAAAATGATTTATCTGATACATTCCCAATATTTCGATTGCTCTTAGAATCCTTTTAACACTTCCAATATCAGTTGCAAGCCGAGAAAGATCATTTTCAAAGCTAAAGCTCATTAAAAATTACTTAAGATCCTCGATGAACCAGGAAAGACTCGATAATTTATTATGCATTAATTTCCATTGAATATGAATTATGTGAAAAACTAAATACAGACCAAATTATAAAGGATTTTGCAGCACCCAAAGAAAGGCGAGTGTCTTTTCTATAAACTTTATAAAAAGATAGGTGCATCATATTTTATTTTCTAGGAGTTTTTGTTTTTAAGTTTAAAGTTCATAATTATCTGTTTTGTTTGTTTTTGTCTGTGTTTAAGGTATTAAACTTAAGTTTTTAGAAATTATTCTATATTATTTTGTAGGAGTTTTTGTTTTTAAGTTTGAAGTACATAATAATGTTTTGTTTTTTCACTGTTTAAGTTTGGAACACTAAACTTAAGGTTTTTAAAATATTTAATTTTGTTTTTTTGGAAGTTTTTGTTCTTAAGGTTAAAGTACATAATTATATGTTTCATTTTTTTGTTGCTTAGTTTTAAGGATCTTTGTTTATGTGGTATATTTGTAAAAAAAAATATTAAATTTTTAACAAAACTTAAAAGTAAACATCTCTGAAATTTTATTACCGTCTCTCATTGTGCTTGGGGTAATTGGGCGGCCACTTATCATTTGCACACGGGCGGCAGAAACACTTGGCGCGGCACTGCAGATTACACATATCTACCTTTTACAGGACAATTCCAATGTAAGTTTACAGTCATAATAAATGTTTGCCGAAGAAAAAAAATTAAATCAAGGTAATTCACTCAGTACTTACTACACATTACGGTGATATCATTTCGTTATTTTACAATAGCATGAAGCTGTAGTATAAGATCCCTTGCAACTAAATCATTCATCCAACACAGAAACGGTAGGACTAGGAATTAGGATGACATAGTTTTTATTCTGGAATTTTCTACTGATATTTTACAATATTTTCCAAAAGAGATTATTTTTTTTAATATTGCCAGTATCAATCTTCAAGGGGCAATGAAATGTTCTGAGATTTCCCAACCACCCCATCCAAGACCCCATCCTACCTTGGCTCATTTTAACCACTAGGAAAACAAAAAACTAGAAAATGATTAGAGACCCCTACAGTACTCAAAAACAGCTTTTATATTTTACTATTTCTTTTTCAATTCAGTTTCACGCCCACTAACACAATTTTCAAAAACCACAGATTTTATCGGTCTGTACCGAGGCCTACGGTACTGTTTAGAGATTTAAATGCTATCAGTTAATGATGACCTACACATATTACAGAATTATCTACAACAATATAATTAATAAAATTGTTTTTTGTCTAAGATAGGGCATTTTCACAACGTCCACTCTCAAATTACCTCAATTTCACTCCCTCTAAAAAAAATGTGGAGAACGATCAGGATCCCCTAAATCGCCTAAAAAAGAAGTTTGAGCTGTTTTTATATTTTTAGGTTTTTTAATATTGCTGTCCCGCCACTGACGCGATTTCTAAAAGCCATACGCGTTTTCCATCCTCGCCACGATAATAGTCGAGGTAATAGTACTGTGTAAAAATTTCATTTAACTAATTCAAAGATTACCCAGGTTACATAATACCGAATAATCTAAAGCAATACCTACTCGTAAGTATACATCAGAAAATTCTAAGACCCTATTTCTGTAATAGGCACCCCCCAACCACCCAAAAGCAAGTATAAAATGATCAGGAACCCCCAAAACGCCTAAAAACGATGGGATGTTGGAGTTTTTTTTTTGCTAATTACTCTGCAGCCTATGCACCGAATTTTAAAATTACATTATCTACTACGACCCCATAGTATATCGCTGCAAAAATTTCATCATAATCCATGCAGCAGTTACTGAGATTACGAGACTAGAAGAATGACAACAGACAGACATGCCGATAAACCGACAGACCGACTGATAGACAGACCGACAGAAATGACTTACTAATTACTTAAATAGTGATAGTGATGTAGATTTTCGTTACGTTGATATCAAAATCGAAAATTTTCGCGATCACAATACTCCTCTCACCTATCGGTGTGGGAAGTAACAGTACATAAAACATATTAGATAAAATATAATAATACTCGTATATGTGGATATTACGATGACCATAGAAAGTTAAATAAAATTATAAATATCTTCAGTCAAATATGTCAACTTGCTTACATATTTTCATGTAGTTGTTGCACATAACATGCACCGGTGATATGTCTATATTCGTTCTGTCACAACTGAAATATAAGCTACCTCTAGAATTTAATTTTGGCACCTTGAACTTTATTTTAATCCAAAACTTCTGTACAATCTATGCAATAATGTAATAAATGGTAACTAAATAGACTACAAAAAGAGTAAAATGTTTGTGGAATACGGTGGCATTAAATCTAAGAATTACGTCGCAAAATCTGGAGTACCCCAAGGGTCCAACTTGGGCCCTCTGTTATTTTTAATTTCCATTAATGACCTCTCTCTGGAATTACCCTGCATGCATTTACTTTATGCTGACGATTTAAAAATTTATTCCACTACTAATAACTATAACGATTGCAAAATGTTGCAAAATAGCTTGAGCTTAGTACATTCATGGTGTTCTAGTAATCGACTTAATAATTAATATATCTAAATGTAATATTTTGTCTTTTACAAGGCAACGCAATATGATTTTGTATGACGATTACAACATCAATGGTAAACTCTTTGAATGCACCACTGATTTCAAGGATTTGGGAGTCACTTTCGATGCGAGGCTGACGTTCAATGATCATATCTTTCATATGGTGAAATCATCATTCAAGCTTTGTGTTAGAAGTTGGTCGGGCTTTTCGAACTTTGCAACATTGAAGCTTTTGTACAAGACATTCGTTAGAAGTAAGGTTGAATACGCATCAGTCATTTTGGTCTCCCATTTAGCAAACTCATAGGAATAGCATTGAATCTGTACAGCGGAAGGCCTTAAAGTATTTCTATTTCAAGTGTTATGGCAACTATCCTGTAAGGGGTTTTGCTGAATATTTTTGACGTAGAGCCATTGCACGTAAGGCATGAAATATCAGCGCTACGCTTTTTACATAAAATTTTAAATAATGTAGTAGATTGTCCCCCTATATTGGGTAAAATTAATTTTCATGTGCCTAGATTAGGGAGTCGTCATCAAAACATGTTCTACCCTGAAAATTACAATACTAATGTTATATCTAGATCTCCTGTAAACATTATGTGTACATGTTTCAATGCTATTCGTGAATTGTGCGATTTGTTTTGTGATAGTGAGGATTGTGTTCTGGAATGTTACAAAGTCTGGTATTCTGGTCAGTGAAAGTCAATTGCGGTATTATAGTGGAGTAGAGTGGTTTAGTATTTAGAGTAGAGACATTGTTCATATGTTTTTATCTATGTTACAACGTATTTCTACCTTCGGTGTCAAATTATTTAGATATACAGGGTGAGTTTTTAGTACCGGCTCGGTCGATAACTCCACTACTATAGAAGATAGCGAAAAAAGTTGTATATAAAAATTGTAGCCACGGACATGCTCCTTCCTCAGAAAATATTTAGATTTATACAGGGTGATCCATAACTACGTGGTGATGCAAACATGCATTTTTTTAAATGAGACACCCTATATATTATTCCATATTCAGATTCTTCTAATGACTTCCGTTCTTCCAATATAAAGCACTGTTACATTATACAGGGTGTTTCAAAAGTTATGACCATTTTTATATCCAAATCGCGGACAAATGAACGTACTGTATATCAAAAAGTAATGAATCAAAAATTATTTTTTTTACATGAGAAGATTAAAAATATCGTCTAGTTTTAATAGCGGCTATAAAAGAAGCCCGAGACGCATATTCGTATACAGGGTGATGTAGAATGCAAAATCCAAATTTTCTCTTTTTTTTCAAATGTAACCCCCAATATTTTATTATCCCAAAGAATTGCTTTTAATATGCTCTTTCATCTTTGTATAGCACTTGTTGTACCTACGTCCATCAGTTTCCGAGATATTTCGATTTTTCGGTAAATTTAAAATATAGCCTCCATTTGTGTACTGAAATTTATTTGTTCTGAGAAAGTACTATCTGATTTGTTTTTTTATTTAACGAACAACTAAATTATAACGTCTTGATAGTATTTGATGAAGTCAAAACCCTAAATCATCGAGATAATAAAGTCAAGTATGCTGAGGAAACAATTTTGTATGCGTCATGCATAATTATCAAGTAGTTTTATCAGGTAGGCTTTGAAAAATTGACAGTTTTCATAACCTACTCAATAATTCCGTACTGTGTGAAAAACTAGCTTTGAAAATTAATTTTTCCATTGAGGGTATTTAGGAGAATCTTTGAGAAATTGTCTACTTGCCTCTAGAATATATCAACTATGAATAGCAATATCCAGAACGGAGGCACTCTAAAACTAATGCATTTGAAAGATTGAAGAATCGTTTTATTTGGACTGTGTCGTTTCATATTTCATAGCCTACATGATACATCTGCTTGATAATTATGCATGACGTCTATAAAATTGTTTCCTCAGCAAACTTGACCTATATAATATATTATCTCGTTAGTTCAGTGTTTTGACTTGATCAAGTATTATTATAGCCTTATATTTTAGTTGTTTGTTAAGCAAAAATAAAATTTGGTAGTATTTTCTCAAAATAAATAAATTTTATTAAACAAATAGAAGGTATATTTAAAATTTGTAGAAAAATCGAAATATCTCAGAAATCAATAAATGCAGCCATAATAAGTGCTATACAAAGATTAAAGAGCATATTAAAAGCAATTCTTTGGTATAATAAAATATTGGGGGTTACATTTAAAAAAAGAGAGAAAATCTAGATTTTGCATTCTACATTACGCTGTATACGAATATGCGTCGCGGGATTTTTTTATAACGTATTTTAAAACTAGAGGATATTTCTAATCTTCTCATGTAAAAAAATAATTTTTGATTAATTACTTTTTGATATACAGTACGTTCATTTGACCGTGATTTGGATACAAAAATGGTCATAACTTTTGAAACACCCTGTATAATGTAACAATACCCTATATTGGAAGAATGGAAATCATTAGTAAAATTTGAATATGGAATAATATATAGGGTGTCTCATTAAAAAAACTGCATGTTTGCATCATCACGTAGTTATGGATCACCCTGTATAAATCAAAATATTTTCTGAGCAAGGAGCATATCCGTGGCTACAATTTTTATATACAATTTTTTTCGCTATCTTCTACAGTAGTGGAGTTATCGGCCGAGCCAGTACTAAAAACTCACCCTGTATATTTAGTATATTTCCTGTCACTGGGTGTTAACCTGTTGGAAATGAATCAAATAAATAAATAAATAAATGCTACGCTGCAGATATATGCCATCAGTTTTAATTGCAAGAAGCTTTAACGTGTGTCCAAGATCCTTATGAACTTCTTTTGGTTGTATTTGAAGTCTGGTATAGCTCATTCGCGCCAACCTCCACTCTCACTATTACAAGAAATATGGAATCCACTTTTTTTATGTTTTTTTGTTTCCCTTAATGAGAATGGTCAAAATTTAAAAATCTTCCCCTACCTATCTACTCCACCCTAGATAAATTCAATATTGACTTCGGCACTTAGCGGATTAAAGTGCTCGGTTTTCTCAGCCACTTCCTGTGGCCAGGTAACCACGAAAGTCAATCTGTGATAACAGAATAAACAGAGATGTTGACTTTATGGACCGCAGTTCTGAAGGGTTTTTCAAAAATGTAGCAGCGGTTGTGTACATAATAAATCCTGAGGTATTTATGGGGTATAACAGTAAGCTTCTTTGAAACAGATGCCTGTCTGGGCCAACCATAACTTTGAATACCTGAGGTATGCAAGACTACCAGGGAATAAACAAAAACAGTAAAATTTGATGAAATTAGAAAATGCTGTTCCTTAAATGCAAAAGGTACCATTTGTATCAAATCATCATCACCATCATAGTCACAATATCCTAACAGACATATTGTGAACTCGCAAAATGCATTAAGTCGGAGCTAGAGTATTGCCGATACGAATATTATCAATAGTTTTGAGAACTGTAGCTCGCTATCGTTCGTGATTTACTCTCAGTTCAGTGGCGCTCTTGATACTCATATCCAGCAACTGTTTCGTCTTGTCCACCCAGCGTGTAGGGGAACAGCCACGGCGCCGCCCACTCGGGGCATGACCCTGAACTCCAAGTTTCTCCATATTATCGCTTCTTCCGAAGAATGTAAGCATTCTCTTTGACACGATGGAGGATAGTCTCCTCCACGTCCACATTTCAAAAGCATCTATGCGAGCTCGATCTGCCTTTTTAACAGTCCAAGTTTCCGAGGCACACAAAGATATGGAGAACACAAGAGACTGAACCAGCGACATTTTTGTAGCTTTAGTGATGATATGGTCACGCCATATTTTAGTAAGCTTTGTCATGGCCACACGAGCCTGTTGAATGCGCCGTCGAATCTCATTTTCACAGCTACCCGAAGAAACCGAGGTACACAAAACTTTGAACTACTTCACAACGGCCTATTTACTTTATTTCTCGATGATTATCATACTCTTTATCTACGATCATAACCTTGGTCTCCTTGTAGTTAATACCAAGACCATACGCTGCACTATGTTGTTCTAAGATGTTTAACAGAGCTACTAGTTCTTCCTGAGAAGCAGCAATAAGGGTTGTATCATCAGAAAATCTTAAGTTGGATATTTTGCTCCATCAATTCTTACACGAGCCGAATTAGACTCGTAGAGTTGCTGAATGAGAAACACTAGGTGGTAAGGAGCTCCCATAGAGATGAGGATTTCCCACGGTATCAAGTACTTAGGGCCTATTTCACCTGTGTTATTTTATATGGCATTATGTGGCAGATAGGCTATCTGATACTATCAGGTACCGGTAAAACCGGCCCTCACTATGCAACCAAAACATGAGAAATACTTAGTAACAAGTTTAAATACGGTTGTAAATCTGTTGAAAATGGGTGCCCCAATCGACTACAAGCTGTGAGAACTGTCACAAAAATTGCAGGAAATAACAATTTGGTGCAAAATGATCATCATATTGGCATAAAAAGAATCTCTTACTATGTTAGTTTGTCTTATCGATGAGCAAAAAGCTAATCTAGTGACAAATGTTAAGCAGTGGAAAATGCAACTGCAACGTAATCCATAGTTTTCAAATGTGGTTATGTAATATATCTTTCTGTTACACACTGCCCTAAACTGGAGGCTTAGGGGAGCCCTGAGTAAAACCACTTCATACTTGAAACTTGGTGTATACTGATCTGACCTCGTTACAAACTCTAGATGTATCTTATATCTAACCCACATCCTATTGACATACTTAACACACTCATTCTGTTTATAAACAATCTTAGTTAAACAAATATACGCTTATTTTCCAATATCTCACGCCCCGAACTGGTAACCTCCTTACGAATTGAAACAATACAATATACTGGGTGTTACCAGTTCCCTTCACTTTAGTAATCTACAGCATAACCCTTAGGCCCGATTTTATCAACACGCATATTTAACAAAAACTTTGACAAAGCTTTTCTATTGGACGTTATTTAGCAAAAGCTTTCTATTGGGTATTGAGGGCTATGTTAATAGTATCGTCCAATAGTATTTTATCAATATTGAAAACAAAACGTCAAAACTGGATGACACATTTGTCAAAAATATTTTAGAATTCATGGATCAAAATCATAGCAGGATATCAGAACGAAGCGATTAATTTGCAAATTAATGCCACATTTTTCATGTTTACATTATAATTATTCTATAATTACTAATTGCAAACTGCGATAATTTGTGACAGAATCATAAAAGTACCTAGTATCAATCACAGCAACTACCTTCTTTGATAATTACAAATCCCACCTACGTCAGTCAGATGGATTATAGAAAAAAATATACATACTTTTATGAAGAACCAATCTTTCATTTACTGGATGCATGTTTGTCATAGACCATCTTATAGAAACAGTCACAGAGGATCTAAAGACGCAGCGATGTAGCATTTATAATGTAAAATATAAGGTTATAGGCAGCTAAATAATGAGCTTTGCCGTTCTGGATAGGCAACCAGTAATGCACATGTACGCTTGGAAAATAGCTTGCCTAACAGTCAAATCGTTTGTTTAACTTTGAAATGTAACAAAGTGCTATGTTTACCCCTTTTTACTATAAAACAAAGATGTATTTCATGTATTTATAATTATTATCGATAATAAATTGTTTTATCTAAATAATGCAATGAGTGAATTTCTTGTCATCATATCATTTAATACAGCATGTAACCAGCGATCAAATGAAAATGGAATCTGAAATCTGATTGGTTGAGATTAGCAATTGCTAAACTTTTGATTAAACAAGAAAATGCAATTTTTCACCCATTTAGGGCTGAAAATCCGACTGGAAAAGATGCTAGATGATTTACAATGCTCGATTGTATATAAAGTATGTCATTTTTGAGCTTTTTGAGGTCAATTTCAAGAGAAATCAATAATTTTCAGAGTACTTTGACAGATGCATGTTCTTGAAAGTGCTGCTCTGATTGGTCAAGTTTTTGTTAAATTGCGCATGTAGATAAAATCGGGCCTAAATCTATTATAAATGTACATACCAGGTTTTTTTTACATAAATGTAGAGCTATTTACAATCACATTTTACTATTCTTCGAGGTTCCTTCAAGGCATAATTAAAGAAAACAGTGTTTGGTTTGTGGAAGAAACACAACGTAGGTTTCTAGTACTACTCCCTGTAATGCAAAACTACTTTTATGAAAAGCCAGCGCTCGTAGGTAGGTCACGCCTTTGGAAATAATACCCAATTTGAGCATGCGATTACGAAAGTTCCGCTAAGATCCTGCAGGCATTCAAATTCCTGATGAAACTAGCAATTTTCTCAACTCCAATTAGTCCATTAGCGCGCCATATTAGCATACAATGAAGTGAAAAATAACCAGGTATGGAGATGCGAAGGTGCTCTAATAAGGCGTAGCAATATGCAATGGGTAATTTGACGTATATAGGCCGGTCAAACTAGGAAACCAATCAAATGCCTTGTAATGCGTAATGCTCCATGGTTACTAATCCCCATATGCCAATTTTTAATCTCTCATGTTACGCTGGTTCCTCGTTAATGCAAACAATAATCAAGCAGTAACACGATATAAAAAAAAAGTTGCAAATACCTAGTATCTGATGAAGGCTTCTTGCTATGTTGTTACTCTCATGTTTTTTTAATAATTTTTCTTTTTGGCTTATATGTGGTTGCACGTTTAACAAATATTTTTATGTATCTATGTATTGTCAACTGTCAAGTTTGTGATCCCTGATAGGAATTGTGGCCTTTTTGAAATTGCGAATTACAAAGGAACAATGGCTTGTTTATTACGGTGAGTGATTTTCTATTATTAACCCAAAATGTACATTTCAATTTAAGGAAAACGAAAACTGTCAAAAGCATTACATGTACTTGTAATGCAAATACTGTCAGTGATCCCTAAGAATCCTAAATATAAAATTTTAATATTTCTTATATTTTTCGCTTTAGTACCATTTACCCATCGCTAGATTTATTTTCTTGTATAGAACTCTGTATTTTTGTACAGTGGAAATATTATTATTGTATTTTTTTACCAAAAACGTGCAGCCCGGGCTCCGACACACCGAGCTGCTGTACCGTAACCCAGTGACTACTCCTCACACCGTGAGGTGAGTAATCATTGGGTCCACGAATCGTGCGCCCTAAGTAGACGAAGGACCCAAGGATGCCTTATACATGTATTGTATTGTAACTTTTATTTTCTTCTTTTTAGAACATTTGAACAAATGCTTTTTTGAGTTTTTCCTTTTAATTTATTGTTTATATCCTTCATTATGTAGAATTAAAATTTGTACCACTTCAGCTTCATATTGCACTGTCTTACTGGTGGCACAATGACGTTTATCAATGAAGGAAAAAACAAACACTTTTCACTATTACTTAGTTAATTATACTATTATTCTTAAATATATTTATGTAATGCATTATTTTTGACAAAATGCGTTAAAGACAATAGCACACGCCATTAATGTAAATTAAACGTCAAAATATTAAAAATAAGAGAATAGTAAGCCTACTAGATCAGCACATATACGTTTATTGCGGCAATTTAAAATTATTTTGAAATAATAGTGATTATAAAAAATATTCGATAATTTAGTTCAACACTTTAGTTCAAAAAACTAAAAAATACGCTTTTAAAGAACATCGAACTAAAAAGTTAAAAATAATTCTTAAAATAAGTTTAAAACAATAAGTCGGGTGCCCTAAGCTTTTCACAATAACAGCAATATTTTTCGTTTATTATTTTATCAAGCTTATTTTATATATAATTTTAAACTTTTTACTTCGATGTTCTTCAAAAGCGTTTTTTGGTTTTTAGTTTCTCCGGCAAAGGAGGGGCAAGTTATTAGAATCGGCCCGTTTTCGCAAATTTTACCAAAATCAAAGTTCGAGGTGCCATTTCCAAAGTAAAATCATCGCCTGACTCATTTTCTGAAAAGAAAATGCTGTTATATTATTTTTTTTTGAGTTACCTCCACCTCCAACCCCATTTTTATCATAGCAGCGGGACCAAAAACTAGATTTTTGTTTCTAATGATAACCTTTTTATAGTGGCCAAGTTTGAAAAAAATCGGAAAGCTTTGGTTTTTTGATGTCCTTCTGTGTGTCTGTACGTCCGTGATTTGATAGCACCACTTGAAACAAAATGTGTCTTTATGTCTAAAACGATATATCACATGTTAATTTAGGATAATTAAATAAATTAAAATACTCAAATGAATGAACAACAGCCCCTTGAGTCGGAGAAGTTGCTAGAACGAGGTCTACCTCGTCACCGAACATTAACAAAGACAAGTAGGGTCACTCTAAGCTCCGCCCCCAATGTGGTCTTTCCAGCCGTGTTCTCGAATACTACGCAAGCTGGCGGATTCTGGCGCCCGGCGATCTCGAGCAGTAGCCGAACGCTAACAGCTGTGGTTTACAGGGTCAGTCCGCCTAACACCACCTAACACGCGACACGGTGCACGGGATACAATCGGTCGGATCTACCGGGGTGCCTAAATAAGTAGTGTTTGTGTGTTGTTGAGCATTTTGCGCGTATTTCATAAAAAAATGCCGGTGACATGCTCTGTATATGGCCCTATTGTTTTTTTATATTTGCGCCTACTTATTCCCATTGATTTTTAAAATATGTTTTTAATACTTTAATTTTATTATTGACTTGATTCTTAAGTTTTTTAAATTCATTTTCCAAATTCGTGTTTTCCGGTTCTTTAACTTTTGTTTATAAATTTTGACTAGTTTTTCAGTCATTTCGAGAATTTCTTGATTTATCCAGTCGTTATTTTCACGTATCTTATACATCTTTTTGAATTTCGAATCTTTTTTACGAGAAGTGATTAAGTCAATTAGTTCCTCAAATGATTGAACTTCTGTAATTTGAGTATCCTTTTCAAATTTTGAGATTAATTCTTATGATCTATTCTGCTTACTTCTTTTCTATATTTTGTCGCAAGTACTTTTATGATTACACCTAAGGTTATTGATAACAAATTATGAATGATCAGACTGTTAACTGTTACTTACTACTTGAATCGTACATTTAAAATTACTACATCTATCTGACAAAACATGATCTATAATACTCCTTGAGCTATTTGCCACCCCAGTAGCTGCATCTGCAGTTATTGTGTTGAATGGTTTATAGAATAATAAATTATATTCTATCTATACTATAGAATTCATTTCTATTGACCCGCGTATAAGTAAAGTAAACGTCGACCGTTGACGTCGACAGTATCCCACAGTTGGATTGTCTGTAAGAAACGAGACCGCACGAAGGGAACCCCTCTGGATTCGAGGCGGCTCGCATTTGTGAGACTCATATCAAAGTCGGCACGGCGAGTAACCCTACTTGTCTTTGTTAATGTACGGTGACCTCGTTCAACGTTCACATTTTTTTGGCTGTTTATTTGTTAGGTTGATCATCTTCGTTGGGTCTTACCAGTTCACTTCAAAACACGTTCGCCGTTCATTAGTAACGAAACAGGGAGCACCGCAAAACTTTATTAATAAATCGTGGGAGCGTGCTCGGAGGTGGTGCATGCACGACTGGCGCCAGCCAGCCCATCTTAAAACTTCCAAACAATATCAGGCAACAAACTTGTCTCCAGACATTAACTCCGAGCGAGTTGTCTGGAAGCGCATAAGTAGAATTTACATAAACGGCCCATTCTGATACCTGCAACGTGCACATTTAATCTACATCAAAATTACCTACAACCTACAACTACGCGTCTTCCTTGCATTTAGCGCATTGTTAATGCATCGGGCTTTAGGTCAGTCAAACTAAGGCCCGGTTGTACAATGCGAGCTTAAGCTGCGGCTTAAGGTAAGCCGACGTTAAACCACGTCAGTTGCAAAACGTCTGTTGTACAATGCTGGCTTAGCCCCCCACTCCAAGCTTAACACGAGCTTACGTAAGCCGAAGCTTAACGCGAGCTTAGCTGAGGTTTAAACCTAACCTGATACAAGTGACATGATATGTCAAGGAGGAACCTTCAAATTGCTTATCAATTATTAGGTCATATTTTTTGGAAGATTTGTGTCTAATTTAACAAAGAGAGCAAATGAAAGAACAGAGACAGAAACGGTCGTTGCTGAAATTTAACACAAACTGTAATAAGTGCCTAACCAAAAAAAAAGGTAATTTTTCAGATGATTTTGTCAGTACGTGTTGCTTCATCGATGCCAACTGTAGTGAATTTCATTATCAAACAGGTTTAACTAAGCCGACGATTGTACAACGGGTGTCGACGTTAAGCCTGAGCTTAGCTAAGCTTAGGCTTAACAAAGTTCGTGCTAAACTCGCATTTGTACATCCGGCCCTAAGTCCAGTTCGTGATGTCCGATTGCAACTTCGGTTTCAGCAAAACAGACGGGTGCGATTGATGACTGAAGATGATCCATCGAAACGTTGTGATACTCAAAATTTTATAGACAGTTGAAGTCCGAAATGGATCTTCTGAAAATATTACTTTGTTTCTTTTATCAGAAATTCGGCTTATTTTGTAGAAAAGATCACACCAATTACTGTTGAGTCACCCGCAAAAAATCTAGAATGTTTATTTGACCTTCTATGAGGATGAAACCTCGTATCCTAGTTAATTAGAGTATCCCTATTACAAATCCGGTCGATGTTTCGCCCGGATCCTGAGATTCACCCGCAAAAAATCTAAAATCTTTATCCGACCTTGGTTGAGGGCCAAACCTTGTATATCAGATAACTAGAGTATCCTTATCACAAATCCGGTCGATGTTTCGAGCTTTAATCTCGATCATCGAAAATGGAAAATCTCGGATGCCCGGATCCTGAGGTTCACCCGCAAAAAATCTAAAATCTTTATCCGACCTTCGTTGAGAGCGAAACCTCGTATCTCAGACAATTAGAGTATCCTTATAACAAATCCGGTCGATGTTTCGAGTTTTAGTCTCGTACAACGAGAATGGAAAATCTCGGATGCCCGGATCCTGAGGTTCACCCGCAAAAAATCTAAAACCTTTATCCGACCTTCGTTGAGGGCGAAACCTTGTATATCAGATAACTAGAGTATCCTTATAACAAATCCGGTCGATGTTTCGAGTTTTAGTCTCGTACAACGAGAATGGAAAATCTCGGATGCCCGGATCCTGAGGTTCACCCGCAAAAAATCTAAAATCTTTATCCGACCTTCGTTGAGGGCGAAACCTTGTATATCAGATAACTAGAGTATCCTTATCACAAATCCGGTCGATGTTTCGAGTTTTAGTCTCGTACAACGAGAATGGAAAATCTCGGATGCCCGGATCCTGAGGTTCACCCGCAAAAAATCTAAAATCTTTATCCGACCTTCGTTGAGAGCGAAACCTCGTATCTCAGACAATTAGAGTATCCTTATAACAAATCCGGTCGATGTTTCGAGTTTTAGTCTCGTACAACGAGAATGGAAAATCTCGGATGCCCGGATCCTGAGGTTCACCCGCAAAAAATCTAAAATCTTTATTTGACCTTCTATGAGGACAAAACCTCATATCGTAGATAATTAGAGTATCCTTATTACAAATCAAGTCGATGTTTCGAGTTTTAATCTCGTTCACCGAAAATGGAAAATCTCCGATGCCCGGATCCTGAGGTTCACCCGCAAAAAATCTAAAATCTTTATTTGACCTTCTATGAGGACAAAACCTCATATCGTAGATAATTAGAGTATCCTTATTACAAATCAAGTCGATGTTTCGAGTTTTAATCTCGTTCAACGAAAATGGAAAATCTCCGATGCCCGGATCCTGAGGTTCACCCGCAAAAAATCTAAAATCTTTATTCGGCCTTCGTTGAGGGCGAAACCTCGTATCTCAGATAATTAGAATATCCTTGAAAAACATAGTTTGGAGGTAATAGCTTTCATTGGTCATTATGTTGTTTCATCCTTCTTATGCTTTGTGTTTTAAATAATGTTCTTGAGGTTTGTTCTGTTGCGGAAGGCCAATTTGGAATCATCATCGAAATGGGCATCACATATCACAATGTTGTTCCTCAAAGTGGTAACGCTCTTCTCTTGCAGATCCACACAACCGGTAGCTTTCACCCACATTTTTTATTACAGTTTTCACATACTCAAGCTCAAACCATAGGCCATTGCTTATATTATGGATATTGCAAGACGATAAATATTTGATGTAGGTACTCACCTCAGGGTCCTTAGGGAACCTATGCACTTATTTGTTTTTAAAAGGACAGTTTTTCAAACTATAAGGGAAAAGCGCAGACAATTAAATAATCCAAATGAAAAGCTAAATAATACCGAAAAAATCACAATGGACGCTAAATACACAAAACACCAAGTTGACATTTCATTGCAAAACGCTAGTTAAAAGGTTATAAGGTTACTTAGGCTGTCAAGAGTCGAAGAGTTTTAGTGTCATTCACAAATTAGCTCCAGCGCTACCCGTGACGGCGGTAGGAACTAAAAGAGTGTCCAGGGCATAGAATCATATACGTCAGGAACGTGTAATATTCAAGTGAAACGTCTCTCTTAGTGCTGGCCACACAAGCGCGAACGCATAAACGGACCCGTTCCTGGCGAGCGTTAAACTTTATTAAAGCGGTGTGAGAAACATGTTTTATTACGGCTTATCTGAAGTTAAGAAGCCGCCGTATTATTAGATTTCGGGAAGCATTTTATCGCGCAATAAAAGCGCCGCTATAACCGAATCCTTAAGTTCGCGTTATTATCTGATCCAAGACTTCTCGGTTGCAATAAACTTATTTTTCATCTTGGCTTCTGCGAAATACGCAGTTGTTTGTAACAACACCAACTTTTGGCGCATTTCTGGCGAAGTCGTTGAGATTTCTGCGGTTGTCGAGGTACTAGTCAACAAAAGAGAGGTTCATCTGCAGACCCAGACAGCCCTCTGCAAGAAGAAATGGAGGCTGCAACAGGAGCTCTTAAGAGAAAGAAGATCTACTCTTCATCCGACAAAGAGAAGATTGAGACGAAAGCCAAGAAGAAGCCCTCTAAAATCTTTTTCAATAGTGACCAAAAACAGGCCAACGCCTTCAAGATTGCTGCTAAAGAAGACGAAGAATAAACAGGCAACGGAGAAGAAGAAATGGAAAAGAAAGCGTCAAAGTAGAAGAAGAGGCGGCCAACGAATAGCGCCCAAGAGAAAAGACATCTCCTTCTCTATACATTCAGAAAAAATGGAGTCAAGTTGATTGACTCAGTACTTCCCACTTTAGCCTGAGATCCCTTGTAAACAAATAATCACCAGCCACCCCAAAAAAAAGGCAGAAATCCCTAAAACATCCAAAAACGAAGTTTGAGTTGTTTTCATACTTTTATTTTTTTTATTATTGCTACGCTGCCACTGACACGATTTTTAACCAACATACGCATTTCCCATCCTCACCGCGGTAAGAATAATGTGTCAAAATTTCATTAGATTCAATTTAATAGTGTCCACGTTACAAAATATAGAAAATTCTAAGTCACTTAGTTTCCGTAATAGGCTAGACAATGTTCGGATGGACCTAAAAAGGTGATTTATGCCGCTAGGTCTTCCTTCACAGGTTAGTGGACAGCCTATTATGAATACAAGACATTTTTCAGTCTTTCAGCCCCCCATCCCTCAATCACCTCGATTTCACCCGCACCAAAGAAAAAAACGCAGAAAATGATGATGAGGAACCTCCAAAATGCTTAAACACGAAGTTTGAGCTGTTTTTATATTTTTAGTTTTTTTATTACTTCTGCGCTGCCACTGGCACGATTTATAAAAACCATACGCGTTTTCCATCCTCGCCACGGTAGTAATACTGTGTCAAAATTTCATTAAAATCAATTCAACAGTTTCCTCGTTACACAATATAGAACGATCTAAAGCAATAGTCTCGTATGTTTACACCAGAAAGTCCTTTGGTTTCTGTAAATAGCAAGGCAATGTTTGAATGAACCTAGAAAAGTGATTCACGTCGCTAGGTCTTCCTTCACAGGTCAGTGGACAGTCTATTATGCAAGTTACACATTTTTCAATTTTACAACCCCCCACCCCCCAACCACCCCCATTTCACCACCAGCCAAAAAAGTAGAAAATGATCAGGAATCCCTAAAACCCCTAAAAACGAAGTTTGAGCAATTTTTAATTGTTTTTCGTTTTTTGCTAATTACTCCGCCGCCCATACACCGATTTTCAAAATTATAGGAACATTACCTACTAAGACCCAACAGCATATTGCCGCCCAAATTTCATCACAATCCATCCAGCGGTTGCTGAGATTACGAGGTTAGAAGAAAGCGACAGACAGACCGACAGACAGACAGACAGACCGACGGAAATGAGTGACGTGGATTTTCGTTATGTAGACAACATAAAACGCCCAAAAAGCATATTATCTCAAAATCGAAAATTCTCGAGATCACAATACTCCCCTCACCTATCGCTGTGGGAAGTAAAATGATCAATTCACAGCTAAACCAAACGGTGAGACTCAAGACATGGAACTAGCAGAGCAAATGCTTTAATAAAGCAATACGAAAAAAACGATACTTACATCTGACCTAGTAAACAGCTGGAAACAGAGTTGGAGTTGCTCTATAGCTTCTAGCTTCTCAACTGTTTGTTTTAAGACAATATTACCTATTTAAAAAAGTTTAGTAACCGCTGTATAACGTAATGACACTAGATAAAAATAATTTTCACTATGTGTTTCAACGAATGTGTTTTCAATTATTGACCATCCGAGTCACAAGGCCACATTCTTGTGGAAACACGGTAAAACAAGAACAGATCACTTCCGTATAGACTGCGGTATTTTCAGAGACCAAGCTGTCACATTCGCATAACAGCAGATAAATTATAAAGACTGAAACATCTGCCCAAGGGATGTTTCGTCAAAACAAGTGATTATCTGTCGTCTTCCTTTACATCTGATGCACGTGTTTAGGGTAGTGGCATTCCTTCTAATATATCTATTAGGGCGCTTGGGAGGGATATAAATTCGCCTTGCGGTATGCAAGGTGCAAAAAGTCATTATTAGAGGAAGTAAAGAAATAGCTGGTAATTTATGTGAATCTGCAAGGGCTTATTTCGTCTGTAATATTATCCATCTTGCTGGCATCCTCTAGAATGAAAATTGAAACGTTATGTTTTCTCTACTCACTGTACTGTACGGTGTTGAGGCTTGGACAATGACAGAAGCAACACAAGAAAAGAATACAATCTTTCGATCTCTGGTGTTACCGCAAAATGCTTAGAGTATCTTACGTCAGTCATACGACAAATGAGGAAGTCCTGCGGAGAATGAATAAGACAACAAAGCTTATGAACCTCAAAAAAGAAAGAAAAACACAATATTTTGACCACATTATGAGAAACGAGAAATACGAACTGCTCCATCTTATCATCGAAGGCAAAATCAATAGTAAGAGAGGACCAGGAAGAGGACGCAACTCCTGGCTCAAAAACCTGCGACAATGGTCAAATATGACCTCCATAGGATTATTTAGAGCTGTCACAAATAAGATTAAGTGGGCAAATGTAATAGCCAACGTTCTCAAGGATAAGGCACCTTAAGAAGAAGAAAGTGAAAATTAATTTCATCTAGATGATAATCACAAGGTTTACTTTTGTAAACCTATAACCCTACATCTGGCACTTGATCTCTGACATAGTCAGCTGCTTGTGACGACTGTACCCGTGCGACTAATATTGAAGTGTGGTTTTGATGTGGTTGACGTTACTTGAAGGTTTGAAGGCCTTTGATTTATGTCAAAAGGAGGAGGACCTATATGTGTATTTACTCACCGACTTTGGGGATCACTATGTTGCTGCTCAGACAACATCAATTACGTTACAGTCTACTACTAAAGAAAGAAGAACTCCATCACGACAAATAGTACGTCTCACAGGTCATTGGTTTGTCAATAACGAATAACTGGAGAATTAATAGTGGACATTATGGCTCACTCTCCTCTACTCTTCCGACCATCTCCATGCATCATCATCATAGTCACAGTGTCTTAACAGACATGTTGTGAACTCGTAAAATGCATTAAGTCGGAGCTACAGTATTGCGGACACGAATATTATCAATGGTTTTGAAAACTGTAGCTCGCCATCGTTCGCGATTTACTGTCAGTTCAGTGGCGCTCTTGGTACTCATATCCAGCAACTGTTTCATCGTATCCACCCAGCGTGTAGGGGAACGGCCACGGCGCGACCCATGCGGGGCATGATCCTGAACTACAAGTTTCTCCATATTATCGCTTATGTGAATATGTCCGAAGAATGTCAGCATTCTCGTCGACACAATGGAGGATAGTCTCTTTGGATTACCGAGCTCATCCAGTATGGAAACGTCAGTTCGATGGGCGGTATAAGGGACTCTCAGCATTCTTCTCCACGCCCACATTTCAAAAGCATCTATGGGAGCTCGAACTGCCTTTTTAACAGTCCAAGTTTCCGAGGCATACAAAAATATGGAGAACACAAGAGACTGGATCAGCGGCATTTTGGTAGATTTAGTGATGGTATGATCACGCCATATTTCAGTAAGCTTTGTTATGGCCACACGTGCCTGTTGAATGCGCCATCGAATCTCATTTTCACAGCTACCCGAATTGTCGATCAAAGAACCGACGTACACAAAACTTTGAACTACTTCACAACGGCCTACTGACTTTATTTCTCGATGATTATCGTGCTCTCTATATACGATCATAACCTTGATCTTGTTGTAGTTAATGCCAAGACCATATGCTGCACTATGTTCTTCTAAGATGTTTAATAGTTTTGCCACCATTCCAGTTGTCCAATACCTGTCGCATGGAGATAATACACATCCCTGACGAACTCCTTTTCTGGTTGCTGTTTGATCAGACAGGTTACCATCAATGCTTACACGATCCGAGCTATAGCTGCTGCATGAGAAATACTAAGTGGTAAGGAACTTCCATAGAGAAGATTTCCCACAGTTTAGGCGACTTTACGTTATCAAACGCCTTAGAATAATCCACAAAGCAGATAAAAACTGGAAAATAATGCTCTCTGGCTTTTTCAATAACCATGGATACATTGTTATTTATATGGCCTTTGTTATAAAGTCAAACCGAAAAATAATTTAAAATCTCTTTTATTTGCCGGGCGTATGGCCACGCCCTCAATTTCACTGAGTTTTCCGGCTGTTTACTGCCTGTTTATCCCCCAATTTAGACGATTTTCCTTACAAGTGCCGCCCTTCCTTTAAAAGGACACCTAAATAAATAATCCCTAATTAGTGGAGGTCCCCCAAGCAAATAGTACATTATCCGTGTAAACTTTGTGTACATCGTCCTCTTGTTTTTCCCAAAACAGATCCCCTTGTAATGGCGCCCGCATTTAGAAACATGTCCAAATTACATTATGTAGGCGATATAGAGTAGCAGAATGTATTTAGAACAGACAACAAGTCATATGGTCTACTTGAAGTATCATGATTGTGCAATTCTAATTCCTTGCCGATTTAGGCCAGGGTAGGTAGATAACTTTGGAAACGGAAAAAATTGTAATAGGAGGAGAACACAATAAAAATGAAAAGAAAATAATTTACGTACGATCTGAAGTCGGGAAGAGTAAAGGGGTCACTTTTTAATGGTAAAAAAGGGTATATTTCGATTTCCGGCAAAACTACATACCCTATAGAAAAAAACTAAAATTGTAGTGCATTTAGGACATAAAAAGTTAAGTTTTCACCAATTTGCATGAAAATAAATGAATGTTGGTGAAAGAAAAAGACAAAAAACCAAAAACTTGGTTTTTTTATTTTTTCACATACATTTTGAGGTTCTGTGAAAAAAAGTGTAAATACAAAGGTTGCAGACATTTTTATTACCTACAACTTTGCCATTTGACATTTTTCCATGGTCCACGCCCTCCCAGGTGTCGCGGGAGGTATATTCGCGGGACAGAGGACTTAGGGTGCAGACTTCTCTCCATATTCATCCTTTTGCGGGTCTTTGTGTCAATTTCTCGCAGCTCTTCCACTTTCCAGTGGTTAGCACTAAAGCTGTATAATAAAAACGAATTCAAAAGCATGTTTGTGGCAGCAACCTTGTTCTTGTCGGACAGCTCTGATGACAAGATCTGCCAAAATCGGTACCAATACTTACGGCGGAAACCAAACCTGACTCTTGGACATGACGCTGCGCCACTCCAAGATAGGTATAAGTGTCTCCGGCATGCAGTTGTCGCAACATGCTATTCCTCATCTCCACTATCTCCACTTGGTCCTTTCTTGAGATGAACCAATGCACATTTGTCTGTCCGGAACTCCACTGCGATAGCATGACTGTAATCCTGCACCACCCTCAGCGATTGTTGTAGGTCGCGTTGGCCGGAGGCATAAAGTTTTAGGTCATCCATATAAAACAGATGGGTGACCTTGTGCCTCCGGTGATTGGGCGTGCCACAGCTGTATCCTTTAGTATTTCTCAGCGCTATGGATATTATTATTATATCTGACCTTCTAAGTTCCACTCGCATAATTGCGGTAGCACCAAGTGTTGACGGGCTGTGCCAAGTCAACACCCTGACTATTGTTGATCGGAATTTAGGAAGGATCGCACAATATTACAGGTCTTCAGGATTACAGACCTTTGAAATACTTTGTGTAACTTTTCGTCCAGCCCCAGCTGTTGAAGGTGTTGTGTAAACGTGTTTGGTGTAAGGCCTGAGACAGACATGATGAGGGGGACAATTCTGACTTTGTTTTGTTTCCAAAGTCGTTTTACTTCCATTGCAAGGTCCGTGTATTTGGATATCTTCCCAGCATAGGTGTTTTGGATATTCACATCTTTGGGAATGGCAATATCTATCAAATAGGTAATTTTGTCGGCCTTTGACTGGAAAACTGTATCTGGTCTATTGGCTGGGATAGTCTTATTTGTATGTATTTCAACGTCCCAGTATAATTTGTACCGATCGTTTTCGAGTACTGATGTCGGAGTGTAATTGTAGTATGGATCTGTGTTTTCTATTAGTTTGTTTGCTGTGGCTAGTGCTTGGTGTATGACCTTGGCCGCAGAGTTATGTCTGACTGTGTATTCGGTACCGGCAAGAACTTTACATCCGCTTGTTATGTGATCTATTGTTTCTTTTTGTTGGTGACAATTTCTGCAGTTATCTTCTGTTATGAATGGATTTTTAATTATGTATTCCTTGTAGTTTCTTGTCGCAATAACTTGGTCCTGGATAGCAAGCATAAATCCTTCAGTTTCTGGAAAGAGCTGGCCATCCTGCAGCCAGGTGTATGACTGTTTTTCGTTTATGTGCTTCTATCTATGCTTGCCATTGAGTGGTTTTTGCGACCAGGTGTTTATTTTTTCTTGTTGCGATTGTGTGGGATTGTGTGTGTCTGCGGCGTTGTCTGGACATTATTATTATCATTATTATCAGAAATTTTTCCTGAAGATGCAGAGATGGCAAAACACGAGTGGGGGTTTGAAATAGTCCTTTGGTAGCCTGTGTACAGTTATAACGAAGTCATTAATAACATATTTTGAAAACTTCTCCGTAATTCCAAATATCCAATTCTAAAATGATAAACAGCATTAGCAATCCGCCTGTTTGTCAATAAATCACATTAGCTCGACATCTACCGACACCGTTTAGGCATAGCCTTCATACCGCCCTTCCCATAAATATACAATTTATAGGCTCGAATGATAACCCTGCTTATCTTTTAATTGAATCGGCAGGCGACAGCGCCACCTGATACCGAGCCGTTTTTCCGAAATTCCACGAACCGAATTATGTATTTCGATTCCGCATTAGCATATTCCATCATGGACTTGAATTCAGTCGCGCTCAAATCCCCTCTATTCTATGGTGACGCCGGTATTCGGTGTACTAACTAGTTCCCAGCGCAAATTTGTTACAACACAGTTGCAACCTATGCTGCTATGGGAGATAACTTTTTTTCGGATTCCTGGGAATAAAGGCAGCTACACACTCCAATGCAGGCCTGGCAGCTTTATAAATCATTCGATAATAAAAATGAAAGGATTTGTATATTTAATCGTGTATAGTACAAATAAATAAATAGAAATAAATAAATAAAATATATGGTAACATACTGTACATTATGGTAGTAGTGTATTGTCTATTAATTGTCATGGATAATGTAAAGTCAAAGTGTTATGTTAGATCTTTGACCTGTAAACGTCATCGAACCCTGTTACCCGATACTTTAAACTGTCAGCCGTGTCATCAGCGAACAGCTGTTCGGCTAGAGATAACTAAAAACACCCCAGATTGTGTTATGACATATCAATGTTAAGCTTTGAATGAATACAGAGCTGTACTGAGTCCAAGATGACGAGTAATTGACACTTGGTGACGTTTTCGTCTATGCTCTGAGGTCTATGCTTATTTTACGGCGTTTCTTTCAGTATATCAGTATGGCTGGTCTGAGTTATGATGATTACACTTTAAATGAGATAAGAATGAAGATAAAAGCATTTTTAGCTTAACCATACACAAACACTTCATGTACTTACTTTATGCTCTTCTCTAATTGTACGTTGTACGTTTTAACCAATAAAAATCCCACTAGTGATGCAAGATATTCATTCAATCATCCTTATTGCTACAAATCAATAAAGTAATCTATTTCTTTTAACTAACTGATTTTGCTGCGAATTTCTGGATATTGAAGCAATTTCTCGTTTACAGAAGAAGAGACTACTTTTTGGCAATAAGATATTCAGTAAGACTAGTAAAAAATTAAATTTGATATACACTTCTTCGTCAGCTGATACTTATCAAATTGACGTCAAGTCAGTTTAATGTACCAGGTAACAGAGTATAGAGTTTTCGGGAATGACGGATGGGCCTTCTAGAATGTCATTTGGATGTCTCGAATTCTCTAGATGGTTTGATGAAGTGTCTATAAGGCGCCACGGGTAGCGCGGCAGTAGTAGTTGAGTAGTTCAGTTGAGTTGAGTCGTAGCTGAGATATGGTTAAGAGATATTGTATTGAGTTGTGAAGTAAAACGGTGAAAGTTACGTCCAGTTTGTTTCCCTGGGTCAAGAAAAAGAGGCCATCGTGACAATATGATGGCAGGTCATAAAAATTTATTGAATTGTTTAACTGATCCAACCAATACCCTTAAACAAGATATGACCTTCAAGGATGACCACCTGACACTTTGGACTGGCATGCCGTCTATTTGATAGGTATCAGCTGACGAAGAAGTGCATCTCAAAGGTGTCATACTCGTACGAGCAAGTACGCGTACTTATGTCTCGATGAGCTTTTTCGCCTGTGTGTCACCGGAAGTACGCGTAGTTTCAAACCGTCGCCGATCCAACTGGTTTAAAACCTTGCTCGTAGCTTGCCTCAACTCGTACTGCGAGCCGCGAGCCACCACTTTGTTTCGGCAGTCCATCGATGCGCAACGTTTGTTGTGTTTGGCGTTTGTTAAAAGTTTTGTTTATTTAGGAAAATTATCAAAATGAGTGATTTCAGCTTCACGTGTGTCACCGACGTCGAGCCGAGGAAGTTCGCGAACTTAAAAACCGCGTACTTAAAGTTCATACGTGTGTCACCCACTTTACAGTTCAAGGAACCGTCAGAATTTTGGCAGTGGCTCTAGGTGTTTTAGAAATTCATTGACTATATCATATGGACCAGGCTCCTTCCTAGGTTTTAGTGATACTTACCTACTTACTCACTTAACGTTTATTGGCCAAATTACAACAATTTACAACAAAAAAACACAATAAACAAGACTATGACCGAGACTATGACTATGTGGACTTAAAACTCATCCACAGAATGGGGGCTATGGTCCAGTAAGAACCGCTTTGCGTATGTGTACAATCTGTAAATACAGAGATAGAGCTGTTTTGATTTTCAAATACAAATTATGTTAATTCTACTAGCCCCATGATGACATCAATGGTACCTGTACTTTTCATAAAACCAAATTATGCTTTGTTTTAACGGCTGCTCAGTTATAAAAAAGGCAATGGATCAGGTCCCGGCAGCCGGGACCTGAAAATTACAATCTAAATCCCGGCAACCGGGATTTTTTACATTTTAATTTGAAATCCCGGCATCCGGGATTTTGATTGCAATTTTCAGGTCCCGGCTCCATCAGAAAATAAATCCCGGCAGCGCGTTAATTTCGTCAAAAATTTTGCAATTCTTAATATTATTGTAAGTTGTACTTAAATGAAAAAAAAACAACCAAACAACCATTGTTGGTTTTATAGTGAAACTATGAATTAGCTTTGGAGAATAAGCAAATGAAAATCTACGTTAGATAGACAAAGATAACGCTAGTTACATAAATGACTATATTTAACACGTTTGTACAAAATAGTACGTTTTTATTTCATTTAAAGGATACAAACTTTTAGTTATTATTATTATTATTATTTAACATATGAATACAGTTTTATAACATTTATTCTTTGTTTGCTGAACTAACACATCCGACAAAACCAATACTTCTATTTAGGTCTTCTTGCCAGAGAAACACATAAAATGGTACCGATTCAAGCAGCTACTACATCTGATGAGACATTCATTGTGATCATGGTTAGAAACAGCACATATCCAGTGGTTCAATTCTTTTTTCTTTTTAATGATGGACTCTAGAGTATTCCATGCTTCATTTGTGAAATATCTTCGATTATAGAAAACGATCACAATTGACTCTTCAATAACCTTGTTGTTGATAAGATCTGCTTCTTTTATATCGCAGTCCTGTATAAGGAAACTAAGTGAGGATAAATTTTCAACTTTATTTTGTGTCTTTGATAATCCAGGACAATAATAGTTATTCTTTTTTATTGTAATTAAATTTGATGAAAAGATTTTCTTTAATCGCTTTTATTTTCTTGGGTATACCCATTAATTCGATGAAAAATAATAATTGTTTATAGAATTATTACCTTGTCTTTCTGTTACTCTTTTTTTCCTTAATCTTTAGCTTTTGACCCCCATGTATATATGTATATAATACTTTAGATTCACAGAAGTACCTAAAAGTTCTATTATCTCTCATCCAGTATTCAATTTATGTTTGCCTCTCATGTACCTCTAGTTCCTTTATGAAATCTTCAAATGAATTAAACTTATCTCTAAGCTTCATTTTCACCAGTAATAATAGTAAAACCGAGGTTAAAACTAAAAACACCATTCACCAAAGACTGAAGGGAAACAGAGCATGAAGATAACCCCAAACTTCTTATGCGGAACTGTAAGGTGCCGGGAGTATTTTTCTAAAGTAAAAAATGGCGGTTGCCGGGACCTGAAAAATACAATCAAAATCCCGGATGCCGGGATTTCGAATTAAAATATAAAAAATCCCGGTTACCGGGATTTTGATTGTAATATTCAGGTCCCGACTGCCGGGACCTGACCCACTGCTTAAAAAATTGCCGGTTACCGGGACCTGAAAATTACAGTCAAAATCCCGGATGCCGGGATTTCAAATTAAAATGTAATAAATCCCGGTTGCCGGGATTTTGATTGTATTTTTCAGCTCCCGGCTGCTGGGACCTGATCCACTGCCTATAAAAAAACCTTCCACCCTGCATGTTTACAAATTGCATCGGTTTTTCTGCTAAATGCAAATATCTGATATTCGCCCCTACCCGTAGCAACAACAACCATCAGTTGGTCGATCATCAAATTGTTCGCATATCATGCGATACCCACACATAACGAAGCGCATCGTTCTCCCTCTCTCTCGCCCTACGTTTCCCCCCGCGCCTCCCTGTCTCTGTGTACCTGCGGTTAGAATTCCAGGGAGGCAGCAGGAGTAGTGACCGCACTTCGACCCCCTTACTTCCCTCCCTTCAACCACCCCTGCTACGTTCGCATTCGCTGTCATTCATTATCATTCATCACATTATTGCCGACTGCCTGTATGCATAAAGGGAAAATGGAATTATCCTGACTAGTGTGGGCGAGATCATAGACGTCCAGGATACCAGGAAGGAAGGACGGTCTCATATCATATAATTATGTTTAAACAAACGTAATCCAAATGGCTACAAATAGTTTCATCTACGCCGATGACGTGGCTATGACGTGCCAATCCCAAGGCATCGAAAAAACTGAAAAAAGGTTAAACAGAGTGTCTATAGCAAGAATGGCCGAATACTACAAGTTAAACCAGCTACGCCCAAATCTAGATAACACTAAAACTTGCCTATTCCATCCATCTATCATAATCGGCAAGCGAATAGAATGGAAATCGACCAGGCGTGTGGGGGCGGGCTAGAATATCTCCCATCGTATATCCTGCGTGTCGTAAAAGGCGACTAAAAGAAACCGAGAAGAGGTTACTGCTTATACCTGTCGGTATAAGCAGTGACCCCTTCTCAACCAACAGCTTTAGATGGACGAGTTGAGAAGAGTCAGGACACCTCTTCTCAACCAGCAGCTTTAGATGGACGAGTTGAGAAGAGTCAGGACACCTTCTTGTCCTTGGGGTGGGCAATTGCCCCTGAATCCTACCCTGAACGGCTATGTAGTATATTTTATTCACGGGCTGTCTAAAACCTACCACCCTGAACCACCTATACATGTTAGCGGGAATAGCCCCTCCACAAATCAGGCAAGAAATCTGATGTATGGCAGAACCTAGTAGCCATTAGATAAAAGACACCCTTATCGAATGACTTAAGATACTTATAAAAAGTTTATCTGTATTGTTGAACCACTAATACTGCATTGCAGAAGTGTGCTACCTCACTTCAAGCTTTATGTGTAATAGCTCTTCTAGAGTATTTTGACATCCTCAGAAGCTGATGTTACCTCTTCGGTGGGTTCCGAGAGACTGACACCCGTATGCACCGTTTGGAGATTCTAATCCTAGTTCCCTAATCGCGTTTTGCTAATCTTTGGCATCTAGCCATGCACCGTCAAGAGATTAACTAATCCAGATTGGAGATACGGCAAGGTTGTGTTCGCAAGATTGTTTTGACAGTGACAATGTCAAAATTGTCAGTTTACGTAACTAATCGCGCAATTGACTTACGGTGCATACGGGTGTTAATATTACATTCACAGTACAACAAATTATAGAAAAAAACAGAGAATGCAACACACGAAACGCATATAAGCTTTATAGGCTTTGTGAAAACTTTTGACAATGTAAGCAGATCTAAATTAGGGATGTTTATGAAAGAACAGGGGTACCTAAACACTTAATAACAGCAATACGAAGTTTATACACTGACAAAAAGAACTGCTGTAGATGTGGGAGGGGGGGATTAGCCCGAGAAATATCAATAAATAAGGGAGATGCTTTCGATAACATTATTTAACATCCGCCCGATCATACGCCATTATAAGAGACTGGAAAACGAAATGCTCTGAAGGCTATGGCTATGACCTAGTTCTTTAACCGAAATAGAAGACGATCTACAGAGAAAAATATGCACCCTACAATCTGTCAGAAATACTACACGAAAATACCAAAACCATGGCTTTCTCAGGTAAATGTCCAGTTAGGACAAGGATTGTCGTAAATGATGTACTAGGGCAGGTAAAACACTTCAAATACTGAGAGCCGGTTTCTCAATATCCTGTTAAAAGTGTCAGATAGGTAGCTGCTAGTTAGCGTTTCTATGGGTTACAACTGTCAGATAATATTTCACCTTCAACTGTTTAAACAACTTATCTGACAGATAACCGTTAACTCCAGATAAATATTTATCTGGACATTGAGAAACCGGCCCTTAGTCTGCGACTTATGTTATGACAGAAGCAAATATACAGGGTGCTGTATATATAGAAGAAATATTTAATAAATTCAGGAACATTCGCGGAAGATTGAAGAATAAGCGAGAAAAAACGCTTAAATGAAATTTTACAAGACGATAGCTGTTCCAAACCTCTTATACGGTAGTGATATATGGACAACACCGGAAAAAGAAGAAAATAGGATACAAACACAAGAAATGAAATATCTAGGAATAGTGAAAGGTTGCACAAAATTAGACAGACTGAGAAACAGTTATAAGAGCAGAATTAAACATCTTCAATATAAACGAAAAAAATAAAAGAAAATAGCAGTAATTGGAAAGAACGTGTAGAATAAATACAAAAAAAATAGAGGAAGAAGAGATATCGGAAAGTTAAGAAGAAGAAGAAAAAGAAGAAGTTGCCTTTGGAGTACCATGGGTGGAGAAAGTTACAAACGATAAAGTACTACTAAGAATAAAAAAGCAAGGAGAAGTATTGTCAACTATAAAGAGAAGAAAATTACAGCATCTGGGACGTTTAAAGTAATAATAGAAGGAAAAATCGAAAGAAAAAGAACAAAAAAAAGCCACATTCGTGGCTGAAAATTTTGAGAGATTGGTAAAATTGCTTCTATAATCAGCTATTTAGAATGCCGGTTTCCGAAGTTCGAATTGTCTTGATGATTGCCAACCTCCAGAATGGGATGGCATTAGAGGAAAAAGATCCCGAAAAGTGCGCACTGAGCAGAATCGTCAGCGTACCTTCTGCATCTTCTGTATGCATGTATGTTGAGACTGAGGCGGTTCCTGCTAAAACCGGATTAGCAGATCGTTTTGGCGCTTTCTACTTTATGGAAAGCATATATGAAATTTTGGATCACGGCTGTTTTTGTAATAAACGCCTCAATGATGCCGGATCGCCACAAGGGGGGGGCAACTGGGTACTGTTGCCCCGGGCCCGGGCCCCTTAGGGGCCCGGTCTGGGCCTAGACCTTAGTACATAGAACAGGGCTCAATCGTTCCTTTTGGTGATTCATTTCCATGGTATCGATTCCGCCGCATTGTACACAATTTATATGATCATAAATACTTGTTGCGCGATTTACTTAGTGAAGTAAACTATGTAGTATACCTATTTGATTGAGTAACTTAATCTCCTAAGTTTAATTGTTTAAAAATTCCAGTTTAATTAAATACTTATAGGTACTTACGCAAACCTCGCGACAAGCTTTTATGATCACATAAGTTCTATATAAGTTGATAGTTGAAATTTTAAAGGAAAATTATATTTTCTTCTTTTTAGAGCATTTACATAAAAGCTTTTTTTACAAAGTTTTTTTCATTTAATTTATTTTTTACTTCTTAGTTATTAACATGCATTTCCATTCTCGGCGAACCTTTCGTTTAAGACCGATACTATAGGAAAGCGTAAAAACCTTTAAGGGTCCATCATATTAGATTAAGAGTGATTTCAGAATATTTTTCTAATTATATTCTCGGCAAGTCTATATGTATGTTATTTAACAAAACGAAGTTCATATTTTACTTCAATTGTTTTGTTAATAATCTAATTCTTTCCTGAGTAACTTTATTACAAATAACTATAATGAATTGTGAATAAACTATAATGAAGCAACTTCATTTTTGTAGCAATTATTTTTTGTTCTGGTTTTTCACCTAATACCCTATACATATAATACGTCAATCGACGCTAATACACATTCTATATTCTTTCAAGTGCTGTTTCAATCAAACCCTTCAGTCAAGTTGCACACAGAGACTCTCTTTTCCAATCAGTCTCTAAAATTTCAACATCACTGTTTGAATGTGTTGATTATAAAATTTAGTCAATCATTATTTTCTGTCAGCTACTCTTCTGAGTTGAGTGATTATTAATTTCTCTGATTACAGCTTCTATATGCAATTCGTACTATTCCAAGATGAAAAAATAACAAAATCCCATAACTAATAACTACTTAACGTACGTGAATACTAGTGTTTCTAGTTTTCAGTTAAAGTTTCTTATATTTATTTGAGAAAATGAAGGATGAAAAACATAGTTCAGTAAAAATTTAGACAATTCAATCACTGAAACTTGAAAGCAAGTACAAATGACGTTTTATGTGGAGAGAGGAAATGAATAGTTTTTCAACATGGTATTGGCATAGCCATCTGTTGCCAATTCGAAGGTCACTGCCTCATCACTTGAGACAGCTATGGTATTGGGGGCCCGTGGCCAGAATCTGGTCCTGGGCCCAAACTTGTGATGTGGCGGCCCTGCAATGATGTTTAAATAATTTTGAACGAAGCTTATTGTGAAAAGCTGTTCTTATTTTTCACATTTTTTGCTTTGCCTTTGGAAGCTGTCACTGCTATATCTCATCCTTTGACCAGGATTTGGGCTAAACGCCTATGCCTGTCCACCTGTGTCGTTCGGTCGTTGTATTTAACGGCCTAGCTAATAAACGCTGTGCTTTGTATCCTAATTAATGACGTGTGTAGCGGCGAATTGTCATTTGATACCCGTGAAGCTAATTGTCAGTGAAGGCCGTTCGGCGTTGCTGGTCGGTGGACGGCCAGATTGAAACGGAAGTCGGAAAAGCGACCGGATCCGACGGACTGTTTGAGTTCGACGACTGCTAATCGTGTTGTCACTAGGATCTGCAGGGATCGCTGCACATTTATGCTGAATTACGATAATCGGGAACGGCAGTCCGGTATGCATGCCACAGAGAACTGGGTCGACCCTGGGATCGACCGGATGTCGAGGTGTACGGGTAGACTAAGGCGGTATGGTAATGCACACCCAAAGAAAAGTAGTGTCAATATTAAACTACTGACACGGCTCAACAAAAAATCAGCTGTCTTACTCAAGGTCTGGGGATGCTTTGCGCCGATTCCTTTGCGCACTGATATTTTGGGTTAGAGAGAGATAGATTTCAACAGCGGCGGCACGACAAGGTGATGGCTATCTCTACATAGAATATGAGTATAGAGATAAATAATATAGATCATAGCGCTAATCTAGTACTTTATGGGGGGGTAAACATCGAGGACAACATAAACTTTATGTTATATTTAATGTTTACCTTCGTTTTACACCGCATGGGTTGAGTATTATTTCTTAATTCTGCCCCGTTGTACACTTTTTTCTACTCCGCCCCCCCCCCCCCCCCCCCCTTTGTTGCATGGAACCAGGCAAGCCATTATGATCCCAGGAGACGGTACGTCGGCGACAGCAGCATACTTCACAGATCAACGTAGATATCAAAACAACTGTTGAGTGGGGAATAGTACATAAAGCACAGTTTAACGTACAGAAAGCTCAGGCAACAACACTGACAAAGAGGTCTCACGTTGGTTTACTAACTGTGAAAATGGAGAGTCACCAAATAGTCTTAGTATTGGAGTTTTAATCCGCTCTAAGAACACCAGACCAACTAGTGCTGCTTTACCACGCACAGATGCGACCGCCGTTGGAGTATTGCCCCCATGTGTGGGGATGGGCTCCGAAGCACACTCTAAAGCTTCTGGACACTATCCAGAAGAGCGCAATCAAACGAATCGATATGCTTAACCTCCACAGCCTGGAACATCGAAGAAGGGTGGATGACCTGTCTCTTTTTTACAGATTCTATCACCGAAGATGTTCGAGTGTGCTCTCCGAGATAATAACGGAAGGCTGTCTGAACGAAGAACACTAGCGAGGCTCTGCGAGCTTATCCTCGCTAGGTTAAGGTCACCCGAACCAGTCTCCTCCACCATTCCTTCTTCTGGAAGATTTCGACGCTGTGATATGAGCTGCCGGGGAATTTGTTTCCCGATGGTTACAACCTGCAGCGTTTCAAATTTGACCTCCACCGATACTTATCCTCGCGCAGCGCTTCTACAGCGCCATAGGCGTTCAGCCGATGCGGGAGGCTGACCATAAAAAAAGTTGTAGTCTTGAATGAAATTGTGAATGCGGCTGATATTTTTTAATAACTTCCATTAAAGAGAATCAATCTTAAATCCGATTACACTGTTGTATTTGTCATTGAATTCCCTTCAAAATGCTGCATCACAAGTGTGTTGGTATAGCACAAGAAATATGAAACCTGCATCCACCACCTTAGTACAGCGGTAGCTAATTTCAACGTATGGGCAACTCAGAATGGTTTTACCATATTCGCAGAAAAATCATCATATTGCGTTTTTAGTAGACATAATATTAGTTACACGGACCAGATTGCAAGATTGCAATGGATAATTACCAGCTGCCGTTTGTTAAGCAAATAAAGTACCTAGAAGTCGAATTAGACCGAAAGCTGACTTGGAAACCATTTGTATCAAGAATCCAAAGCAGATGCCAGAAGGGACTCAACTTCCTACGTATGATAGCAAAAGTCCACTGGGGTGCAAACCAGAATATTTGTCTATTATTTTATCGTGCATATATACTATCAATATTGGACTATGGAAGCATTCTGTACGGAGCTGCTAGTAAGAATTTACTAAAGCAGCTAGATATTATTCAGAATAAAGCATTAAGGATCTGTCTAGGTGCTATGTCATCAACACCAATAGTACCCCTCCATGTTGAAGCCGGTATTCCTCTCCTTCAATTTAGACGCCAGTTTGTAGCAAGGAAGCTTATTTTAAAATCATAGGCTAAAAACTCAATACACAAACAAAATTAGTACTCTTGCAACCTTGGATTTGGTAAACAGCTACTGGATCCATAAAAGGAGTCCTCCACTGTGCGAGGCATTTAGGGAGACCTCCAGTATGTTGAAAAAACTATCGCATCTCTATGAGGAAGGTTTCACTCACTCATTCTTTGATTTCACAGCACAAGCAACAGTTATAATTCCAACATACACTGACAACAGCATTACCAATAAATGTATTCTACAAAGAGTATTAGAGAATTATACAGCGTACACCAAAGTATACACCGATGGATCCAAAAAAGAGTCAGGAACAGGGTGTGCCTTTCTTATACCCAACGGAAATGTATCAGCCAGCTACAGATTGCCTGATGACGCTTCCATTTTTTCAGCGGAGGCATACGCAATAATGAAAGCCTTAGAAGTCGCTAGTGAGGAAAATAACAAAATTACAATACTGTCGGATTCCCTGTCTGTAATTAAGGTGCTGCAGCAAAACCTTCCTCCCAGTATAATACTCAATCCATACGTTGCTAGGATCAATAGTAAGGTGTACGACCTGCGACGATGCCACAAGGAAGTTGTTATAATTTGGACAAAAGCTCATACAGGAATACATTACAATGAAGCAGTAGATGCCTTGGCGAAGTCAGCAGCTCGGAAACAAAACATCGCAACAGATGCAGTCTGCTTGGGAGACTGCATCAGCTCCACCAAGAAACTTCTTCGAACATCATGCGGTCAAAATATTATCAAAATTACTGCAGAAATAGTCCAACCCAATACACCTCAATACTCAACTGTCAAAATGTCCAGAAAACTTATTTCAATGTATAGTCGACTAAGGTTCGGGCATGGCTGCTATCCATCATTACTTGCAAGATTTGGAATTGTGAATGATCCTTTATGTGACGAATGCCAAACTGAATGCACTTTGGACCATATTTTCTTCGAATGCCGTAAATATCGTATCCAGCAAGACCAAATGCAAACAAAACTAATTCAGAGCAACTACTTTCCTCCTTACAATATCGTCCACCTTCTTTCGTTGAATTGTAGTAGAATAATGAACATCATCATGCTCTTCCTGAAAACAACGAACCTCCGTATTTAGACATCCTATATGAATTTAATACCGCCGATAGACTCCATCGAATTTGGATTTAGATCTTATGTTACCTCATGTTTATCCTTTTGTGTATATCCTTACCTTACCGTGGCCTGTGTTGTGTGTCTATGGAAAATGCCATGAAGGGCCCCTTGGCGAGAAGATATGTGTCCCTGTTTTATCCCTTTGATTCTTCAAACGACCTATTCTGTGGGTTTGCTAGGTAGTCTACATGAGTGTAGGAGTACAATACATAAGAGATTTATTTTTTCTTCTCTGTAATCTTCAAACGAGAGACTGGCTTCATGGACTGCTACTGAGTCCCAAAGCCAACAAAAAAAAAGTGTGGTGGTATCATTTCATATTCTGAAGTAGGGGTTGCTGGGGGGTGAGGGGATTGATGGCACAATGACGACTTATTCGATAGAAGAATTTCCCCTCGAAATACAAATCGACGTGTCACAGCCAGCTTTTACTTTTTTTTTAATATTTCAGAGCTAAGGTGGGTGGCAAATTTTAGCTGTATGTTTTCCACAATTTTTGTATTTTCTTTGTCGGAACCACCCTCGTATGTTTAGCTATGCCTCTGACGTAGTGCCCCATCTTTGAATACATTTGGTTGAAATGCAGTCAGATTCAAGTCTGCATAATCAGTACCAGTTCAGTGAAGTATCCGATTGACAGATGACAGCGTCTCTCCTCACTGCTCACTGCCTCTCGAGCGGCTGAGTTTTGCATCGCATTCCGGGCAAATCTGCATCCAACACGTCCGGCCATTATCGTCGCTACGCGTGGGGAGAGCCAATCATCGTCAAGTCATCGATGACACGACAGACAACGCGAACACGTGGCTGATAGACGTGTGATCGACATGGTTCTGGATCAGAATGTTCCCAGCTCGGTTACCGCTACCGCATAGTGGCATGTTGGATCCAGTCGGTTTGGCATATGTATATGCCACTGTTGCCAGGTCTAGTGAAATTTCACTAGATCTAGTGATTTTTCTGTAATTTAGTGATTTAGTGAAAACTTTTATCATATTCTAGTGATTTTTTTCACACTAACATTTTGCGTAACATATTTCATTATTTTTATATGTTCATCTTATAACATGAAATAAAACTTCAATTTTTCCTTTAAAATGATAAAATTCTGATGCCTTGTACCAAAGTTTTGTTTAACGCATCACTTTTTATGACTAATTATGATGTATTTAGCAGACTATTCAAGTAACCATAACAAAAATTAGAAATTCGATGCCAAGTTTTTGCCGAATGATCTGTTGAAGCTTTTTATCTTATTGCCTATATTTTCAACAAGTTTATGGCACCAATAGATAACTAGAAATATTGACATGTTTTTGCATTTTGCAGCAAAGTGCACTGTTAATTATTTGATGACTTTTTTTAAGATAAATACATTTTTTTGTAACGTTTCTTAAATTCACTATTCAACATTTGCTGATTTTGACGCTAACTATCTCGCAAAGTGTTTATATAAAGGGAGATATTAGTCCATATGTTTGATAAACTTGTCTTCGAGCAAGCTGTAAAGTGCATTTGTAAAAGGTCTCATCTGTTTATATATGGCCAATCTAAAATTACGCCATACGTATATCTCAATATTTAAATACGTATAGATATTATTAATGTAATATATCAATACCAATGGATGTACTATATCTTCCCCTGGTGTACACACTGCTCCAACGGGGGCTTACGGGAACCCCGAGTAAAACTACTTCATACTCGTAACGTGATGTATATTGATCTTACTTGTTACAAACTACAGATGTATCTTATATCTAACCCACATCCTATTGACCTACTTAACACACTCACTCAGTTTATAAACAATCTTACCTAAACATATACATAATTATTTTCCCATGTCTCACGTACGAAACTAGTAACCTCCTTACAAAGTGGAGCAATACAATATACTGGGTGTTACCAGTTCGCTTTATTTTACTAACCTACAACACAACCCTTAATCTATTATAACTATACATATATACATATTACATTAACTAATCAATTCTATGTTGAAATCGATACATGAAAATACGTACGTATACGTTAAAATACAAATTAGGACATTTAAAATATATTTTCTATTTGTTTTGTACAGGTTAAGCTACTATAGCATTTAGAGTTGCATAATAAGTTCTGTTATCGAAAAGTACACTTCTTCGATTGACATGTAAACTTACAATTACACTTTTTAAAACCTTGCTTATGGCCTGTCCACTGAGCAGTAGCCACCGATCTAAGGAAAAGAGAAAGTGTATTATCCGCTAGGCCTCTCTTTCTCACGTCAATGGACAGCTTATTATGAATACAACAAATTTTTTAGTTTTAAATCCCTCCACCCCCCAATTATATATACGCCGCCTATGCACCGATTTTTTTAAATTATTGCAGTATTACTTACAACGACCTCACAGCATATCGCTTCCCAAATTTTATCACAATCCATGCAGCGGATACCGAGATTACGAGGCTAGAAGAACGTCAACAGACAGACAGACCGACAGACAAACCGACAGTGTGGGAAGTAAAAGAAGTTTTATATCCTCATCTGAAATGGTTGAGATTTGATTACTTTGTAAAATAACACTTTCTTGTTTTTATAAAAAAAACTTATTCCAACCGGTATAACCTAACATTAGTCTTATTCCCTACCCCACAACCACCCCAATTCTACCAACACCCAAAAAAAAAAAATAGAAAATGATACAGAACCCCTAAAACCCCCAAAAACGAAATTTGAGTAATATTTGATTTTTTTTTTGTTTTTTGCTAATTACTCCACCGCCCATGCACCGACTTTCAAAATTGCAGCATTACTTACTACAGCCTCAGAGCGTGACGCTACCCAAATTTCATCACTATTCATGCAGTGGTTACTGAGATTACGAGGCTAAAAGAATGTCAACAGATAGACAGACCGACAGAAATGAGTGACGTGGATTTCCGTTATATAGATATAAGACACCCAAAAAGCGTATTACCTCAGAAAGTCTGAGTCAGAATCGAAAATTTTCACAATCAAAATACTCCCCTAACCTATCGGTGTGGGAAGTAAAAGTAGTCATTTTCGTCAAATAAAAAGCAACAATACCTCTGACTGGAGCCTTCAAGGTTTCCTACCATGACCAAGTGACAACCTTCTGGAATATGTTTTAGTAAGCCTTCCGTCCACGCACCGTTGACTCACCCTGTATACCAAATCCGAACGCCATGCATCCTGTAAACATACCCGAACGCTCCAGGCTACTGGGCGAAATCCTTCAAAAGCGTCCAGGATAAAAAGCGTCGCTCGAAAAGATTCTAATACACTTTTCGAAATTAGATTTGGCGAGGGCCGGCCTGTGCACACGCGAAAAGAGGAGCAAACAATTTCTTTTATTCGCAATGGATGCGAGGACATTGTCGGGAACACTATCGGAACGGTTTATGTAAATGCTTAGCGCCGACAGGGAATTTGTTTAGGGCTTGTTTATTATTCATGGCAGTTTTTCGGCTCGTTTTTTGGAACGATGTCGAGCGAAAATGACGTTCCTGTGAAAAGGCGCCATTCGACTACATGAAAGGGAGGCTAGGTAGATGCAAAGTGGTTTGGGGACCTGGGGGGGAGGAGTTGTATACGGTAAGTGAAAAATGCAAGTGGCAGAAAGGGAAGGTACTTTTGTAGAAAAACAAAAGTCAAATGAATAATGTAAAGAACACATTGCAAGAGAATAGAAAATAAAACAATGGTCAAGTGTCTTGACTCAGTACTTCCCAAACATCGGTGGTTACGAAAAATTTTGAGTACCTCTAGTCCTACACAATCCTCACGAAAAAAAGCAGAAAATTCTATTGGGCCTAAAAAAGTGTATTATGCCGCTAGTTCTTTCTTTGACAAGCCAATGGACAGCCCACTATGAATACAACAAATATTTCAGTTTTACAACCCCTCCCCCTCAAGCACCCCAATTTAAGCCCTACACCAAAAAGGAGAAAACGATGAACAACCCCTAAAATGCCTAAAAACAAATTTTGAGCTGGTTTTATATATTTTTTTTATTATTGCTGCGTCGACACTGACATGATTTTGTAAAAACCATACGCGCTTTCCATCCTCCCACGGTAATAATACTGTATCAAAATCCTATTGAAATCAATTCAATAATTCACCGGTTACACAATACAGAACGATCTAAGGCAATACTCGTATCAGCATCAGCATCAGCAAATTATGAGTCCCGTCTCTGTATTTGGCAATATTCGGATGGACTTAAAAAAGTGTATTGTGCCACTAGGTCTTTCTTTGACCAACCATCTCAATTTTATCAAAAAAAAAAACTAGAAAATGATCAAATTTAAATTTTTTGTTTTCTGCTAATTACTCCGCCGCCTATGCACCGATTTTTAAAATTATTGCAACATTACTTCCAACAACCCACAGCATATCGCTGCCGAAATTTCATCACAATCAATGTAGCGGTTACTGAGATTACGAGGCTAGAAGAACGCCAACAGATAGGCAGACCGGCAGACAAACTGACGGTGTGGGAGGTAAACGAAGTTTTATACCCTCATGTGAAATGGTTAAAATTTGATGACTTGGTAAAACACCACTTTCTTGTTTTTATTAAAAAACTTATTTCAACCGGTAGAACACTTGTCAGAAAAGTTAAGCTTCTCTTTTGAAGTACATGGCTAAGAGAGTTGCAATATTAGGATACATCCACACTCATCTACCGTGTCAAATGTAGTTTTAGCTATATTGCAGCTAAGCTATACAATTACTTAGTTCTAGTCATTGAAGTAGGTATGCCATAATCTTGCTTCTGAAAAAAAAAATAAGCAGCTTAAGTTTTAATTGTGGTACTCGCCACTTTTCAGATTCTTTCTTCACTTTTTCTTTAACTATTTTATAAAACTTCACTCAAGTATTTTAAGTAACATTGCCACCTCAAATTTTTACTTTGAACTTGTGATTAGGATCAGGAGCAAGGCCTATCCAAACTATACAAGAAAATTTAATATAAACAGAATATTGACCACGCTACTATGAAACAAAAATGGATATATTATAAACAACCTAGGAATTTAGTTGATGATGCAATGCGTCGGGAATATAGTCGCAATAACAGAAAAAGCATTAAGGATTGGTGGAGTGATATCAAGCAACTAGGTTGTCATCATCGTCATAGTCACAATGGCTTAACAGACATGTTTTGAACTCGTAAAATGCAGAGTATTGCCGACACGAGTATTATCAATCGTTTTGAGAACTGTAGCTCGCGATTTAGTTCAGTGATGCTCTTGATACTCATATCCAGCAATTGTTTCGTAGTATCCACCCAGCGCGTAGGGGAACGGCCAAGGCGCCGCCCACTCGGGACATGACCCTGAACTACAAGTTTCTCCATATTATCGCTTATGTGAATGTGTCCGAAGAATGTAAGCCTTCTCGTCGACACAATGGAAGTCTCATTTCTGAGTCTTTCAAAATCGGTCATTATCTCATTTGTAGTAATAAATGTTAATTTTTACCTTGAGGGATTTTTTGGGGACATAAAAACCTTATATTTTTTTATAATAGCTTTTCTAAAAGCAGCTTTTTGCAGCACAAACTTGCCCAGCTTGTTATTTTCCTGCTTCCATATCCATATTTTGTACAGTTATCACTACACAAAATACGACGACTAAACAGCAAACGAAACAATGCTAAAAATTACGACAAACTATTCAAAAGTCCATAGCAAAACGCAAAACAGCTCGAATGACAGCTCTTTTATTAGTGACACTACCACTGTCACTACGCCTCTGTAAACACGAAACCTAGTTAGCCATGACCCTGCCGTGCCGTCACTGTTCAAATCAGAACAAATCTAACCCAAAATGGCGATGCGCAAAGGATCGGCGTAAAGCATCCCCGGACCTTGAGAATGACAGCTGATTGTTTGTTGAGCCGTGTTTTCGGCCTTTGCGGGAAGTTGGCCAAAAAAAAAAATAAAAAACCTGTCTTTCTGGAACAATGCGTTTTTCCGTAACTTAGCAATTTCTGCGGTAACACCCGTGTACAGGGTTGGGATAAAGTATGGACCCAAGCAAATAACTTTGGAATGGAAAGAATGATATTGCTGAAAATTTGCACTCAAGTGTAGCGACGTATAGTACATCCGAAGACATAATGTTAGCTATTAATGTACTTCCGGTTTAACCGGAAGTACCGTCAACTTTTTTAATTTAAATAGGACACCCTGTATATTTTTTCAGATTTTAATACATCTTCTTTTTCCGAATACGTCCATTGTAGTTTGGGTATTAGTTTTTGTAAAAACGGGAAAGATAAAGCGTCTGAGATAATTCATTTTGAATTTTCTTATCACACACATCAAATAAAATGAACGTTTCAGTAAATAAAAAAGCTTTATCTTTCTCATTTTTACAGAAACAAATACTAAACCCTCTATGAACGTATTTGAGAAAAAAAGATGTATTTAAATCTGCAGGAATATACAGGGTCTCCCATTTAAATTAAAAAAGTTGACGGTACTTCCGGTTAGACCGGAAGTATATTAATAGCTAACATAATGTCTTCAGATGCATTATGCGTCACGACATTTACCTGCAAATTTTCAGCAACGTCACCCTTTCCGTTTCAAAGTTATTTGCATGGTTCCATACTTTATCCCAACCCTGTATATCTCTCTATGGGACACCTTACGCGTGTCTTTACCCAAAACCCACACACACAGGCAGCTGTTTATCGCGGTCACAATCAAAAAATTCAGCGGAGCACATGAAGTGATCTCGCAGCCGCATGTGTCTCCAAAGGCTGTCCATATCTTTTCCACCCGAATGACTCCACCTCAGATTACGTCGATCCCCGTCCATTATTGTTAAATTTACCGCGGCTACTGGCCGGTAGGTAGGTCTTTGTCGATGGCTTATGCGACAGAAAGACCCCGGCCGTCGCAATACGGTTGTAGATGTAGAAATTGGGTTTCTTTCCTATGCATGAGGAAGGAACGTGTCCATGTGATAGTAACTGAGAGTTGAGGAGGGCTCGTTTCAGTGGGGGTCTGTGAGAACAATCGGCACCATTTTGTCAAAACTATGGCAACCTAGTTGACAACCATAACATCACTAAAACTACCAAAATGTCGCTGGTTCAGTCCCTTGTGTTTTCCATATTTTTGTATGGCTCTGAAATTTGGACTGTTAAAAAGGCAGATGGAGCTCGCATAGATGCTTTTGAAATGTGGACGTGAAGGAGAAGAATGCTGAGAGTTCCTTATACCGCCCATCGAACTAACGTTTCCATACTGAATGAGCTCGGTAATCCAAAGAGACTATCCTCCATTGCGTCGACGAGAAAGCTTACATTCTTCGGACATGTACACAGAAGTGATAACATGGAGAAACTTGTAGCTTGTAGTGCGACAGAAAGACCCCGACCGTCGCAATACGGCATTGGCAATTGGGTTTCTTTCCTATGCATGAGGAAGGAACATGTCATGCGATAGTAACTGAGAGTTGAGGAGGGCTCATTTCAATGAGGGTTTGTAAGAACATTCGGTACCATTTTTGTCAAAACTATGGCAACCTAGTTGACAACCATGACATCACTAAAGCTACCAAAATGTCGCTATCTGTAAGACAGAGACATGTCAGCCACCATTCTTCGATGTTCCAGGCTGTGGAGGTCCTTTGTGAGGTTACGCGCAAGGATTAGGCTAATTGGTCTTTTCTGGATAGTGTCCAGATGCATTAGAGAGTGCCTACGATGGTCGGATTTGTGCTTTGTAGAGTAGCAGTTGTTGCTCTGGTGTATACAGCTTCCTATAGCGAACCAGCTCCTGGGATGTTATTGTTGATGAATTTGTGGTTCTTGGGTTTTTAGGCCGGCGTCGGTTAGCGTTAAAGCTTGACGTTTCGCCACCACGAGTGGATGGCATCTTCAGAAGCTATTTCACTTCGGCGACTTCCAAAATACTGACGGCTGGTGGATCTTTACCTGTATTTATACCTGTTAATGGTGACGTGGCCCAACCAGGTAGCGTTGGTAGCCCCGCCCCTTCGCGATATGGTAGTGTCTTCAGGTCCTTTAGGATGGGTATCCATGTCCGGTTGACTTTCTGTGTTTCTTCTTTCCTGTTGAAATTATTATGATGTCTCTGTATTTCGATGGCTTCTCTTTGAAGTCTGGCATGGTATGAAGACGTAGCGGCAAGAACCTGTGTTTTTTCAAACTTGATCCTGTGACTTCCCTCCTTAATCGCATGTTCGGCTACCGCTGATTTGTCCGTATGGCCTAGTCGACAGCTAGCCTTATGTTCTGCAATTCTTGTGTTTATAGATCGCTTCGTTGTTCCTATGTATACACTCCCACATGTGCATGGTATGCGATATACCCCCGGTGTTGTGAGTGGGTCTCTTTTATCTTTCACCGTTCTCAAATATTCCTGTATCTTTCTTGTGGGCTTGTAGATGGTCTTGACGTTTTCCTTTCGTAACATTTTTCCTATTCTGTCTGTTATTCTAGGCACATAGGGTAGAAAAGCTTTTGCTATCGGTTTAGGTTCTGTTTGCCCCATTTCTTCTCATTGTCCTTGTTATTTCTTTTTCTGTGTAACCATTTGCCTTAAGAGCATTCTTTAGATGTTCCAGTTCGGTGCCGAGTTCTTCCGGTTCGCACACTTTTCTAGCCCGTTCTGTCAAAGTTCTAATAATTCCGTACTTCTGAGATGGGTGGTGGTTTGAACTTTGACAGAACGGGCTAGAAAAGTGTGCGAACCAGAAGAACTCGGCACCGAACTGGAACATCTAAAGAATGCTCTTAGGGCAAATGGTTACACAGAAAAAGAAATAACAAGGACAATGAGAAGAAATAGGGCAAACAGAACCTAAACCGATAGCAAAAGCTTTTCTACCCTATGTGCCTGGAATAACAGACAGAATAGGAAAAATGTTACGAAAGGAAAACGTCAAGACCATCTACAAGCCCACAAGAAAGATACAGGAATATTTGAGAACGGTGAAAGATAAAAGAGACCCACTCACAACACCGGGGGTATATCGCATACCATGCACATGTGGGAGTGTATACATAGGAACAACGAAGCGATCTATAAACACAAGAATTGCAGAACATAAGGCTAGCTGTCGACTAGGCCATACGGACAAATCAGCGGTAGCCGAACATGCGATTAAGGAGGGAAGTCACAGGATCAAGTTTGAAGAAACACAGGTTCTTGCCGCTACGTCTTCATACCATGCCAGACTTCAAAGAGAAGCCATCGAAATACAGAAACATCATAATAATTTCAACAGGAAAGAAGAAACACAGAAAGTCAACCGGACATGGATACCCATCCTAAAGGACCTGAAGACACTACCATATCGCGAAGGGGCGTGGCTACCAACGCTACCTGGTTGGGCCACGTCACCATTAGCAGGTATAAATACAGGTAAAGATCCACCAGCCGTCAGTATTTTGGAAGTCGCCGAAGTGAAATAGCTTCTGAAGATGCCATCCACTCGTGGTGGCGAAATGTCAAGCTTTAACGCTAACCGACGCCGGCCTAAAAACCCAAGAACCACAAATTCATTGGACGATGGCCGCGAAAGCCTTACACAGTATATGTTATTGTTGATGTTGATCCTCAAAAGCTGACTCGATTATTGAGGGACCCTGCATTTCCACAGTTGGTAGGCCAACTTGAGACTACTTTGACAATGTTGTTGCCTGAGTTCTCTGTACGTTAAACTGTACTTTATTTACTAATCCCCACTCGACAATTGTTTGGATATCTACGTTGATCTGTGAGGCATATTGCTGTCGCGACCTATTTTGTGCAAGGCTTAGGTATTTGTGATTATGTTGTTGACTATTACACGATCTTGAAAAAATTAAAAGAAACATAAGAACAAGCTTAAAAAACTTATAAACGAAATACCACAAAAAATGTAACAAAGGAGAAATCTTCAAAACCTCTGTACATACAATAAGTGAATCCTATGCTATACATACATAAATAATTGCCTCTAGGGAAAAATGTACACAAGTTAACTGTTCATTGTAATATTGTCCCTGAAATTCATGGTTCAGCAGTACGCTAGCATCCTATTGAAAGATTTCTTGTGTCTGTACGCTATGTCGCCATGAATACACTTTAAAGAACCACCACAATTGTCAAGTTCTGTTATATTCGGAAAAACCCAGTGGAGCGCGGTACCTAATCCAATGCGTCTTTGTACATCGATGTGGGAATACGCGCTTGACAGATCCTTTCGGTTGGGTAGCCCTCTAAAAAATATCGCAGAGCAGTGATTTGGGTATATGTAAATAATATGCCTGCTGAGTCAGATTTTGGTAGCATATATTGGAGTGCCGTACGCGTCAGAAATATAAGAGCTGTTTACATTTTTTGTCCTCCTACCGAGTGCCGACACCACAAAGGATCCCTTATTCCTTCAAAAGATGCTCGACGAGTGGGGTGACCGTTATCCATTTCGGCATGTTTTATTGCCCTGGTGATATAGCTGGCACCGTCATTAGTGTAGTCAAAATTGTATATGTCTGTGTATAATCAGATGTTAGTATACAATATACGATAAATAGATCAATTTATTTTGTTTTTTCTATTGCAAATTTTGATCTCCTCTTTCTGAATTGTTATAACATATATTTTTTACAGATAATTACGGTTTTATCTTTACTTAGGTCTACATTATATCTTAACTGCACTATAGAAGTGTCGACACTGATTGAGACTTGAAAGAAATGTGAACAGCTCATATATATCTGACTTCTACAATACTTCAGGTGTTAACTGAAGACTGTGTTAAATCTCGAGAAACGCGATTACATTTTCCCCTTAAGCAAAATCTATTTCAGGTAACCTGAATGGCTGTTTATTGGATTGATCCGTCTTTATGTTTTTCTGCAAGAAGCATAACTATGTTGTTCTAGGTCATGTATAGCTCGCACGCCACCATTGACAGGAGGGATTACAAAATTGAAAGTTAAATATGTATAGTTAACAACAGCTTGCTTTCAGATTTCAAACGTTTAAAAATATACATATAGAATCACATTAATGGTGTGTCTACATAGAAAATTGGGTCGCTTTCATAGAAAAATATGGGTAATCGTGACGATAGAATAGCTGAAGTCCACGTTATCTTGTTTTCTTCCTTGCTCTCAGATTCTCCATGACTTAGAACGGACTGTCAAGTGCCTTTATTGAGCCTGAAAATATTGGTCACATTAACAAACTTAAACAATTTCTTTAATTTTTATTTTGTTGTTTGTTGACAAAAGTTCATCTCAAGCAACGCGTTCACGCGATTATCCATTTTAAATAATGGGTTAGTAGGTTAAAATCGCCAATGTAAGCAAGCAAAGCGTATATAGCAACAAGAAGAAATGGCTGAGGCGTGTCAGCAAAAGAAGCAGAAGAAGTCTGTTTATATATGATCTGTAACCCTTTGGTTTTCATTGGTATGTGACTGACTTATAGAAACACTTAATAACATGCGATTGATCAATAGGAGCACTCTTGGTCCGCTACCTGTTCCTTGGCCCTCAGTCAATCACGTGACAAGACACTGGTTATAGTCCGAGCTTAGTGTGCTGCGACTGCTAGTTCTCATAGTCTGAGCACTGTGTACTACCTACAGATCAGGCAATTGCTAGAAACTGGCAGTGCATACAGACCTCAGAGTAACAACTGAACATAGAGGTAGTAAACAAACCACTTCAGCATGGCGTGCTCAAGCCATCATCTTAAGCAATTCTACAAATTTTTGACACTTCAGCCTCCAAACACTGATGAGCTGTGACCTTGCAGTGACAGTTCAAATTGCAAACAATGCTGTGTAACGCCAACTGACCTGAAAATTCTCAATGCAACCCATGTTACAAGCACTGGACTTTTTGAGTCGCATCTCGAAAAACTGTTAAACTACACTCGAATATAGCACAGCAAGTCCGTAAAGCTTCACTACAGTTGTCAACAAATAGCGAATTCGATTTTACCCACCAAGCGTAAAAGACGCACAAACAAAACAAACGTTTGACAGTCAAGGTTCTACCGTAAATAAGTCACATAAAAATTATATCGGCGTTGCCAGCTCCTCAAAATTTATGTAAGACTTAAAGACTTTGAGTTTATGATTAAGAAATATGCAGTAACGCAGCAGAAGACATCATATCTATTGTTTTTACTCTAATAATTCCTGAACCATCAAAATACCGTCTTTTTTAAAGTAGAATAGAATATTTGTGGATACACTGCAAAAAATGGGGGTAAAATCACATTCTGTATTATGTAAACTTTGCATAATATATCATGTTTTTCATGACATTACACTATTTATCATGTGCGTTTACATAATACTGTGTTATCACAGATATCATGTACTTTTAATATGTAAACAACAATTTTTACATTAAAAAACATGTAATAAAAATAAAGTTACAATGTATTATTAACTGTCCACTTTAAATTCACACAAACACTGTGAATCTCTAAATAGATTATGTGAAATCACATAACATATTAAGGAAGCGCCTTCGTGCCGTCTAAGCGCGCCATCTATTCATAGGTTATGAACACATAACCTAAAATCTCATGTTTCGCATAAAGAACGTACAACAGACGCCACCCACCTTTTGCAACCTGTTTTGGTGATTTATAGGAGTGTAATTGTGTATTTAACGTATTTTGTGAAGGACGAAGGTTGTGTTTCTGAAGGTAAGCTTATTAGCATCGTGTTTATTTGCTGTATGTACTTGCCACTTCAAATGCCATACACTGACGAAATATAACAGCCACCAGTATGTCCATAGGAACTGGCAAGGCGTACAATACGCACAAACAAAACAAACGTTTGACAGTCAAGGTTCTACCGTAAATAAGTCACATAAAAATTATATCGGCGTTGCCAGCTCCTCAAAATTTATGTAAGACTTAAAGACTTTGAGTTTATGATTAAGAAATATGCAGTAACGCAGCAGAAGACAACATATCTATTGATTTTACTCTAATAATTCCTGAACCATCAAAATACCGTCTTTTTTAAAGTAGAATAGAATATTTGTGGATACACTGCAAAAAATGGGGGTAAAATCACATTCTGTATTATGTAAACTTTGCATAATATATCATGTTTTTCATGACATTACACTATTTATCATGTGCGTTTACATAATACTGTGTTATCACAGATATCAGGTACTTTTAATATGTAAACAACAATTTTTACATTAAAAAACATGTAATAAAAATAAAGTTACAATGTATTATTAACTGTCCACTTTAAATTCACACAAACACTGTGAATCTCTAAATAGATTATGTGAAATCACATAACATATTAAGGAAGCGCCTTCGTGCCGTCTAAGCGCGCCATCTATTCATAGGTTATGAACACATAACCTAAAATCTCATGTTTCGCATAAAGAACGTACAACAGACGCCACCCACCTTTTGCAACCTGTTTTGGTGATTTATAGGAGTGTAATTGTGTATTTAACGTATTTTGTGAAGGACGAAGGTTGTGTTTCTGAAGGTAAGCTTATTAGCATCATGTTTATTTGCTGTATGTACTTGCCACTTCAAATGCCATACACTGACGAAATATAACAGCCACCAGTATGTCCATAGGAACTGGCAAGGCGTACAATCTATTTGCCTGCAATGAAATGTAACAGAATGCCGTTTAAATAATTTACTGATGTAAAAATATCAACTCAGTTTGGAATGTGTCACTTGTAAAACGAACCCAACATAATGCTGCTTGCTATTGGCATTAAGGTTAGGATAAGTTGGGATAAAATGTCCTACGTAAACTTTCAAATCTAGAGAATTTACAGAAATGTTTTGACTGAATTCTAATATATCTACAGTCCAAATCCTTATTTCGCACTTCTTTTACGTGTTTATTTACATTACTCTTACAATGTGCTTCATTTTACAGATTTAACAGAAACAAATGGTAAAACAAGATTCTATCTTTTTATGGAAAAACATTTGATTGACCTCTACGAATCATTTATTGAAGCATTTAAGCTTGCTGACGCTGGCTGAAAAATAAAAAGTGGCTGCATGAGAAAGGAAAGTGTTGGACTTAGTCAGCAACTTCAAACAGTGAATTTTCAATAATACATATCCATCGTATAGTATACTATACAATCAAGACGATAGTAAATAATTATGATTGCCGTATGTGGTGATATGACAATGTAAGAAAAGATGTCGTCCTATTAGAATTAGTTGTTTACTACCTCTATGTTCAGTTGTTACTCTGAGATACAGACCTTTCCTATAATCTGAGCCACACTACAACACTGCCACTGGCTCTCTGAAGGTATACTGAATTGAGAATAACGTGGTAGAACAGCATATTTCTGTGTGATAGGTGGCAGACATGGTTAAAAGGAAACAAATACAAGGGAAAGCAAAACAACAGTGAGATTCAAGAGTTGAAATTTTAGTCAACCTTGGGAGGTATACCACAGTCTTCCAAGCAGAAATGATTGCCATAGAGCTGGGAGTCAGGGAACTAATCAAAAGGCCCCTGACAAACAGATCTATAAAAATCTTTTCAGACAGCCAGGCTGCATTGAAAGCACTGTGCTCCAGTCGGGTTGATTCAAGACTGGTATGGAGCTGCATGCCCCTCCTCAACAAACTCGGAACGGGAAACAGGGTATCCTTGATTTGGGTTCCGGGTCACAGCGGAGTGAAAGGCAATGTATTGGCCGACACGCTAGCAAAAGGAGGAACTGAATCTGTGTTCATAGGACCAGAGCCATTCGCGGGTATTGCAAAAAGCAGTGGGCAGTGAGGAAAGCACTCCTGAACTGGCGAGATACACCAGGGCTACTGCACTCGAAGGCATTTATAAGATACCCCTCGAGTCAGGCCCCCCGAGGATCATGGAATGTAATAGGTACGACCTCCGCATCCTGGTCGGTCGGCTGACGGGACATGGTCGTCTGAGGTACCATATGCGGAAGTTGTGTCTTGAACAAACTTCAGACTGTCGCTTCTGCTACGTGGAGGACGAAACAGCGGAGCACATTCTTTGCTCCTGTCCAGTACTGGATAATGCTAGGTTCCAGACATTTGGATTTGCCCAAGTGGAACCTCATGACTTCAACGAAATTTCACCCTTCACGTTGATCGCCTTCGTAAAGAGGTGCGGACTGTACGGTGAACTTTAAAAAGGTGTGAGCCACAATAAACACAATTGAGTCGCAGTGGAAGGAGGCAGCTCTGCCCCACTCACTTTCAACCTAACCTAACCTATACTGTATTCACACCCAAGCCAGACCAAATGAAAACAAGCCCGCGTGCGTGATCGGCTCATGTGGTTAGGGTCCCTAATAGTCCAGTATACTATGCGTGAATTGTATGTTATAATCCGGCAAGTAAAAACCCCCAAGACTGACTGGAAATCAGATCCAAATATGCGATGTCAAGTGTTCATTGCCTAAATGATCATTTCAAACTGGCAACTGGCTACTTTTAAGTTGCAATGGGTTAATAGGACAACTCTTTTAAATAGTAATATAAAATTCCATAAATGCACTGGACTATAGCAGGCGCGTTCGCAGATGGCAGCGGACAGTAACCACGCTAATGCTGCATGCGACTGTTTATGTGAAGTCTGTCTTGGAATTGAATATACTGTATAGACCTATCCTATAATCTGAGCCACACTATAGCACTACCACTGGCTCTCTGAAGGTATATTGAACTGAGAATAACTTGGTAGAACAGCGTATTTCTGTGTGATAGGTGGCAGACATGGTTAAAAGGAAACAAACACAGAGGAAAGCAAAACAACAGTGAGACGCGCCGCGACGTGACGGCCCGTTCGCTGCCTCTGAAATTAATTAAACGAAATCCAATAAGGTAAAGCCGCCGCCGCCGACGATTCCGAACGGAGCAGCCGTTCCAACTACAAAGGGCCCTTTATCCCTCAGCAGGATGTGTCTATATTATTATCTAAGTTTCTGTGTATTGTGAAAGCAACTCCGTACGTAAAACGGCACCAACAGAAACGAACGAACAGCCATTATCGTTTGCTACCGCTTTTCGTTAAAGTATATTTGCTTCATTAGAACTGACTCGAGAAATGATCGCTCTTAGCTTTGCAGTGGCGCACGTTTCTATTACTGTTACCCCTCTCGTTTTAATTGGTATTCGAGGTTTATCGATGGATTAGGATATTCTAAGGGTAAAGGTACACCTACATGGGCCACAGCAGTATCACTGGAAAAATACGTGCAAACCATGCTTTAAAGCCTGTTGAACAACGCGATGATATACAATATACTTCTTGTTGTCATACAAATTTGGAGTTAATTTCGGAATCTTTGTTTTACCATTTGGAGAGATCATACTTTCAACGAAAAACGGAAAGTAACCCTTCAGGATATCGCACCTTCAAGTCCCATATTATAGATAGTCGAAATTTAGGACTTTAATCCAAAGAAAGAGTAATAATGGTTTTAACTATGTTATAAAAGTTTTTTTTATAGTCAGTCTCCTGCAAAGACTGAAAGCCTATTGCGCCGCAGAAGCGCTGCGAGATGATAAGTGTCGGTGCACGTTAGATTTGAAACACTGCAGGTTGTAGCCGTCTGGAAACAAATTCCCCGGCAGCTTATTCCACAGCCTCGAAGTTCTCCAAAAGAAGGAATGCTGGAGGAGACTGATTCGGGGAGTAAGGACCTCGACCTGGTAAGGATGAGCTCGCAGATTCTCACTAATGTTTCTCGTTCGGACAGGCTTCGGGGTTATTATCTCGGAGAGCTCACTCAAACATCTTCCTTAAGCTTAAGAGAGTGCTTCAGAGCGCATCACGACACATGGGAGCAATACTCCAACCGTGGTCAAATCTGTGCCTTGTAGAGCAGCAGTAGTTGCCCTACAAAACTCCAAGCTTCTGGGATGCCATTTCAGCAATACTGGCGATGTGGTCGTGCCAGGACATGTCATTATTAATTTTGATCCCCAAAAGCTCGACGGAAGGTGACTTGACTATTGGGTGACCCTCCATTTCCACAGTTGGTAAGCCTAGCCTATGTGAGACCTCCTTGTCAGTGTTGTTGCCTATGTATTCTGTACGTTAAACGTACTTTATTTAGTATATTAAATACACTATCAAGAAAATGTTTTCGCAGTAGTTTATGTCAAGTGGATGTAGCGATAGAATCATCGGCGTAGTTAGGAGTTTTTTTCTAGGGGAGGGGGGCAGCCTTTTCGTTGAACTATCCTCAGTCTCATGAAATGAGAGACCATAAGTGACACCTAGAAATACATAATAATGCAGCTCACTCACTCACCTCGTTACCATGTGGCATGTGGCACCTCAAGAGGCAATGAAAGGGCGGACGAGCTAGCAAGATTAGGCCCGTCTGCTCTATATGATTGCCGTAACTGGTGGTCAATACGACAACGTAAGAAAAGATTTCGGCCTATTAGAATTAGTTGTTTACTACCTCTATGTAAGAACTGGGAAGACTGGCTGAACACAACAAACTTTGGAGTGGGTGCCAGGACACTCAGGTATAAGAGGCAATGAAAAGGCGGACGAGCTAGCAAGACTAGGCTCATCTGCTCTATACATTGGAGCAGAACCCGCCCTGAGGGTGCCTAAAAGCACAATCAGACACCAGGTCGGAGAATGGATGAAACATCACCACAAGTAGCACTGGAACTGTTATGGAAAAACATTCATTAAAGCTCCATGCAAGAAAACAGCTGAAACACTGCTCTCCTTGAGTAGGAATCAGCTCCGAATAACGACGGGTCTCCTCACAGGACATTGCGGCCTGAAGGAACACCTGAATAAAATGGGACTCTACAATGGAGACCTCAACTGCAGATTGTGTGGTAGAGGAACTGAGTCAGCCCTACATGTGCTCTGTGAGTGCGAAGCGCTAGATCACAAGAGACAACAGCTCTTTGGGAAGAACCAAGCTAGAGCCAATGGAGTACAGCTCAGCACCAGGACCAGTAGGTAAACTGCATAAACTTATGCAGGGATCCAGATTGCTGGAGTGGATACTGTAAATGGAGGAGCAATAATACAATAGGCCTTAAGGCTTAAGTATTGACGGGGACAGTAAGGTCGGACGGCCCCCGGAAAAAAAAATGTGGCACCTCAACTTCTCAGTAAAGTTACGTTTCTTAGACGGGTGAACTAATGTATATGAGGTGTAAAATAATTGATGTTCATGAAAACAAAATTGGAAAGAATGGGCAAACGGGATGTTTCTCCCCTTTGCCCCCTGGCTACGTCTATGGATAGGATTAGTGTATTGAACAGAATGCAAATGTATATAGGTGAAAATGATGCATATTGCATATCTAAATTTAAAGTACTACATATTGTTGTACTATTAAGGTACAGATACACATGCTTAAAAAGCATGCTATTAATGAGCAATGCTACTTCGTAGCATGTGTATGTGCGCCTTGCTTGAAATAAGCATGCTAATTTTGAGCATGCTTAAAAAGCATGCTATTTATGAGCATGGATATCTGTTAGTTATTACTTTTGCTGGATTATTTCGACCCTCCACCCTTCATGCGATATTTATTTAAATGCGCTTTGTTACTTTAAAAAATATTTAGATATTGTTATCATTATTAATCATAACGACACTACATACTGCCCTACCAGATACGTGACGCCTGACCTAATAGGCGTATCAGAAATCGAGCTATAAATATATCGGGAGCTCGCGTAAATAGTAAATTTTCCGTTGGAAACGTAGCTGGCCGTGAGAAAAATGAACCATCCGCAGAGAGCGTCGACGATATCCATAAAGAACCACCACCTTCGCTACCATGTTGCTACCACATCCTCCATAAATCTACTAAAACTGTTTATTTACACGTACGCCTTCGGTAGGTTTTGACTTCGGAAATTACTGACTGGAAGTTATGGTGATAGCATGGTCGAATTATACGACCACGCAGAAGAAAAAATATACAATACAGCGATTTCCTCCTCTTTAAGAGTATTGTTTTGTTATATTCGGTTTCTATTTGATGGTTTTCTGTTGTGTTTGGATGTTTTCTACAGTATCTAGTCGTTTTTTCCCGTTTCCCGCTGTTAACTGCTTGTTGTCTGCTTGTTTTCTTTTGTTTTTGGTTGTTTTCTATTGTCTACCGCTGTTATCTGCTTGTCTTTCGTTGTTTTGAGCTCTTTACTGTTCTTTTCTATTGCATTCGGTTGTGTTTGGTTAATTTCGGTTATGATTTGACATTTTCTGTTGTATTTGATGGTTTTCTGTTGCGTTTGGATATTTTCTGTTGTTTAGAAACATTGTATTATTCTCTTGTACAGTCCCAACTAAATTATGGCATCTTAGGTTGGGGAGGAGTGCATCAAACTCATTTGAAGAGTATCAGTTCCTTGCAAAAATGTGTTTAGAAGGTTATTTATTATAAAGAACCCACTTACCCCTCAAATAGTTTATTTAAAGAATCGCAGAAATTTGATATCCGACAACTATACAGCTATAACATATTGAATTTCGTCCACAAACATAAAAATTACATCAACTTCAATAGCCATGAACATAATACACGAACCAAGAATAGGACCTTAAGACCTCCTACATTTAAGTCAATAGGCCAAAAAAGTTTAATATATCTATGTTGCTGCATATATGATTTACTTCCTGCTTCACTGAAATCCATAAAATCTCATATTGTATACAAAAAAAAAAGTCAAAAATTGGATAATGGACACACCCAGAGATATTTTTTCAAATGCTTTTAACACGATTTTGAACTGACACACTTACAAGTTTTTAATATAGTTAGTATTAGTTTTAATATACGTATTGTAAAATATATGTATGTATTATAACCCACGCACAAGGTCAGCACCTTCTGTAGGTCAAACAATTTATTTGCCCTGTATTGTTGGTGAATAAATTATTATTATTATTTAGTCATTTTCTGTTGTTTTGAGCTGTTTTCTGGTCTATTCTATCATATTTGGTTGTATTTGGTCGTTTCCTATCGTTTACAGCTATTATCTGCTTGTTTTCTACTGTTTTGAGCTGTTTTTTGTTCTGTTCTGCTGTATTTTATATTTTCTCTTGCATTTTAATGTTTTCCGTTGTATCTGTTGTTTTCCGCTGTTATCTGCTTGCTTGCTATTGTTTTGAGTGTTTTGTGTTCTGTATTCGGTTGTATTGGGTTGTTTTGTGTTGTTTGTTCTTTGCTGTTGTATTCTGTTCTATTTGACTTTTCTGTTGGGTTTGGATGTTTTATATTGTATTCAGTAATTTTCTGTTGTTTCCAACTGCTTCCTGCCTGTTTTCTGTTATAAGTATGGCTTTTCCAGAACCTGGTGGTCTGAACTCCCACTACAACGTTACTGTTGCCTCTTTTCTATGACTAATAAGATTTTCATATTACTAATAGCTCCTAGTTCCTTTTGGCAAACAATTCAACTTGAATATGAGCAAACCCATGTCTAATACAGAATCTTCATGCGTCTAAACGGTCATTATTAAAACCAACACCTGGAGAAAATATTAGTCGGGATGTTACCTTTATTAATTTGATCTGATCTGATCTTATTATTATTATTAGAAAAAAACAGAGGTGTGGCTGCAAAGTCAACCTCTTCTGAGATGGAGAGGAATCTCTGGACATCTCCGTCAAGCTAGAGAACTTATTTAAGGACCTCTGACTAAGGTGCTCCAGTCGGGTTTATTAAGGACTGGTATGGAACTGCATTCACCACCTCAACAAACTCGGAACAGGAAACTGGGTAACCTTGATTTGGGTTCCGGGTCACAGCGGAGTGGAAGGCAATGTATTGGCCGACGCGCTCGCAAGAGGAGGAACTGAATCTGTGTTCATAGGACCAGAATAATTTGCGGGCATTGCAAAAAGCACCGCTAAAAAGACCATCTCAGACTGGGCAGAGAGGAAAGCACTCCTGAACTGGCGAGATTCACCAAGGCTACTGCACTCGAAGGCGTTCATAAGGTACCCCTCAAGTCAGGCCCCCCCGAGGATCATGGAATGTAACAGGAACGATCTCCGCATTCTGGTTGGTCTTCTGACGGGACATGGTCGTATGAGGAACCATATGCGGAAGTTGGGTCTTGAACAAACTTCCGACTGTTGCTTCTGCTACGTGGAGGACGAAACAGCGGAGCATATTCTTTGCTCCTGTCCAGTACTGGATAACGCTAGGTTCCAGACATTTGGATTTGCCCAACCGGAACCTCATGACTTCAAGGAAGTTTCACCCTCCACGTTGATCGGCTTCGCAAAGAAGCGGTGAACTCTAAAAAGGTGTGAGCCACAATAGACACAACTGAGTCGCAGTGGAAGGAGGCAGCGCTGCCCCAGTTTCAACGTAACCTAACCTGGCTAAGGTGGGGCGGTTCTGTCTCTCATAAACGGAAAATTAAAAGAAAATAAAATTAAATGGAAGAACGAATGCACGAAAATAATATTGCAGCCAGAGCCAGATTTTATCAATACTCTGGAAGAAAAGATATCTCAAGGTCGAGAAAAAGATTGGTATCATAACAAAGTGCTTTAAACCTTAAGTGAAAAAGACATTCTAATTCGACCTGACTATAGTATATAGTAGCCCTGTAGTAAACGTAGACAGGCGGGCGGTTACTTTGAACCAATAAATAATATCGAATTATCGTATCAGCCGGAGATAGAAGCAGCCAGCAAGTGCTTCCAACTGCGGATACAGCTGTTTTAACATCGGATTAAAAAAGCATGAAAACAGGATCAACCACACCACGGATGCCGGCCTCAGCTTACGAGGCTCACGTTTTTCTTCCTTGGGGCACCACGGATGCTGCAGCGTTTGCGGAATTCGATGAAGAGGGAGGTTCACAGGATATAGCTTAATAAAGAAACTTACACGCAGATTGGAATACTATTATGGGGAACTTCACGATATGCAAACAGGATGTTTATGTTACAAAAGTTTGCGGTACGCATAATTGCTGGTATCAATTGTAGGGCTAGTTGCCGTTTGTAATTTAATCAATATAAAATTTTAACCATACACTCAATTTACATATTAGAAGCTTGTACATATACCTTTTCAAAGACAGGAAAAGAATGAGTAACAACGGAGCTACAGATCACCACAACACACGAAATAAAGATATCTTATAAACAGGTCAGCATAAGACCACATTATATCAGAAGGGTTTCTATTTTAATAGCTAAGCTGTATAATAGTCTATAGTATATATAATAGTATATAATAGTAATATTTTCAAGAGAAAACTGAAAAGCCTTCTATTGGAAAAAAATGCTATAGTATGGGCGACATTTTTGACTAAGATTTCTATTCTTTAGTTTTATTTCATTACTGTCATGTATGTGTTTGTCATCTCAGTATTTATAATTTGTGTATGTTAAGAGTTTGTCGATGATTCACATGTAATTATGCTTTACTGTTTGTATTTTTACATTTAACATTTACTTCAACTATTTATTTATGCTCCACATTGACGTATTCCTGCACTTCGTGTCGTTTTATTCGACAGAGAAGTGTGGAAATAAAGATACATTAATTATTATTATTGTAAATCGGGGTCTTAGATATTGGGATCGAACCTCAGAGTAACAATTCTTTCTCCAGATGGAGCATTATTCAAATTTGGAGGTACAAGCATACATTACAGCGATGACCACTTTCTATCTTATACCAAATTTTTTATTTGAATAAAATATAACACCACAAAATTGTAGTTGCAAATCCACAGCTATTCAGACTTTCGATGAGACTCTACATCACCTATGACAACCCAAATACTACTTTCAAAGTGGCTTAAATTTTATGTCAACGTTTTATTGTTGTGTATTTGAATGTCACCATGCAACTTTCAATAAATTCAAAACTTCTATGACAGTTCTTCCTAAGAGTATTTCTGACATCAAGTTTTGGGGATCAACTTCAACAATAACATGTCCTGGCATGACCACGTCGTCAGTATTACAAAAACGGCATCCCAGAAGCTTGGAGTTTTGTTCCGCTGTAGCAAGCTGTATACACCAGAGCAACTACTGCTGCTCTACAAGGCACAGATCCGACCATCGTTGGGGCATTGCTTCCATATGTGGGGATGCGCTCCGAGGCACTCTCTAAAGCTTCTGGACACTATCCAGAAGAAAGCAATTAAACTAATCGATACGCCGATACCTCACAAAGGACCGAAGGCCGTCCGAACGAGAAACACTATAGAGACTGTGCGAGCTCAGCCTTACCAGGTCGGGGTCTCCTCCAGCATTATTTCTTTCAAAGGACTTCGACAGACGGCTACAAATTGCTGCGTTTCAAATCTAACATGCACCGACACTTATCTTCTCGCAGCGCTTCTACAGCGCCATAGTTTTTTAAGCCTTTGCGGAAGAATGACCAAAAAAGATTTCGTTATCACGCTAAACATACTAAATATTTCTGAAAAATGAATAGTATCATAAAATTAAAGTCAAATAAGTGACATTTCTAATTAAACCCTCTGTTTGCAACTGCGTCTGAAATGAAAATTAACGGTCCTGAAGAAAATACAGTTTGTTATTTATTCAAAATGGAACTCTGATAGCCCAGGTTTAATCTACTGTTTCGTTACGAAATAGTTTTAAAACACAGAATGCAGCGATATGGCTGGCACTTACTTACATATGAATGAAAAACTGTCAGTTTGATACTATCTCTGAAGCCTACTTCGACTACTATGAATATGCATAAATTTTCTTCACACTTCGAGATAGATAAGGTAGAAGTCTACTACATCGACCACACATTAGATGTCAGGAAATGTTAAGATTGTTATCTACCAGATCCTTCATCAGAGTAGCTTTTATTCATTATGCAAGACCAGTGGTGGCGGTGTGGGATAGAAGGTTCATACATAGATACTTTTAGGAAGAGCGTTGCACCAAATTAGAAAATCCTGCCGTACTTATAAAATAAATAATCATTCATCTTAATAGAAAGCGAAATAAAGATTTTCGATTTTTTAGGTAGACCTGGAAATCTGAAACATCTGAAATTTTTGATTTTCGTCAAACGAGAGTGAGACTAAAAACCGGGACTGGATTTGTAATCAGCATCTTGAAATTATCCGAAATGCGAGATTTCATTTCAATAGAAAGCCAAATAAAGATTTTCGATTTTTTAGGTAAACCTGAAAATCTGAAGGATCTGAAATTTTTGATTTTCGTCAAACAAGACTGAAACTCAAAATTGCGATCGGATTTGTAATCAGCACCCTCAAATTATCCAAAACATAAGGCTTCATCTTAATAGAAGTCCAAATAAAGATTTTCGATTTTTTAGGTAAACCTGGAAATCTGAAAGATCTGAAATTTTTGATTTTCATCAAACAGGACCGAAACTGAAAATTGCGATCAGATTTGTAATCAGCACCCTCAAATTATCCAAAACAATAGGTTTCATTCTAATAGAAAGCCAAATAAATTTTTTCGATTTTTTAGGTAAACCTGAAAATCTGAAAAATCTGAAATTTTTGATCTTCGTCAAACAAGACTGAAACTCAAAATTGCGATCGGATTTGTAATCAGCACCCTCACTTTATCCAAAACAAGAGGTTTCATCTTAATAGAAAGCCAAATAAAGATTTTCGAATTTTTAGGTAAACCTGAAAATCTGAAAGGATCTGAGATTTTTGATTTTTGTCGTACGAAGCTGAAACTCAAAATTGCAATGGGATTTGTAATCAGCACCCTCAAATTATCCAAAACACAAGGCTTCATCTTAATAGAAGGCCAAATAAAGATTTTCGATTTTTTAGGTAAACCTGAAAATCCAAAAGATCTAAACTTTTTGCTGCCCATCAAACGAGACTGAAACTCAAAATTGTAATCGGATTTGTAATTAGCACCCTCAAATTATCCAAAACAAGAGGTTTCATCTCAAGAGGAAGCCAAATAAAGATTTTCGATTTGTTAGGTGAACCTGAAAACCTGAAAGACCTGAAATTTTTGATGGTCGTCAAACGAGACTGAAATTCAAATTTGTAATCGGATTTGTAATCAGTACCCTCAAATTATCAATTATCTTCTTAAGAGGAGGCCAAATAAAGATTTTCGATTTGTTAGGTAAACCTGAAAATCTTAAGGACCTGAATTTTTTTTATTTTTGCCAAACGCGACTGAAACTCAAAATTGCGCTCGGATTTGTAATCAGCACCATAAAATTATGCAAAACAAGGTGTTTTATCTTAACAGAAAGCTACATAAAAAGTTTTGATTGATTAGGTAAACCTGAAAATCAGAGTGATCTCGAATTTTTGATATTCATCAAACGAGACTGAGACTCAAAACTGCGACCGGATTTGTAACCAAATTATCCAAAACACGAGGATTCATCTCAATAAAAAGCTAAATCTGAAGACCAGAACGAAATATATCTGTATTCAATGAAAATTTAAGTGAATACTACGATACCCATAATGCCTCGGAAGTGGCTTCTATTTCTTTTGTCGAAAATGCAGCAAGATACAAGAAAAACTCAAAGGATTAACAAGTTGTTATTTAAGGTGCAATTTCATTTGCTTAATACAAAAAATTAATATTACAAAAAGTCAGTGGCGTATATTATTTTCTCGATAATGTTGTACAAGGGGTGCCCTGCAGGACTTTTTTGATGATCATTTTCATCTGTTTATGGCTAAATAAGCCTTGCATCGCTTCAAACAAACTTTACGAAATTTCAACAAGACTTGTTAAACAAAAGATTTTGAAGTATGTTTCCAACACCCTGTATGTAGAAATATCAGCGAAAAAAATATACTCCATATTTTCGTCTTAAATTTAGTTTGTCATAAATGTTTTGTATATCAATATTTGCAACGGACTAGTATCACGAGGTTAAGAACAATGATTTAATTGTTACAACCGCTTAGTGCATACAAAAATAAACGTACTGCTGTATTTCGTTACTTTCTACATCATTTTGTTTTTTAGTAATTCCATTCTAAAGTTTAAAGAAAGGAATTCAAATTCAGCCAATCAGTGCCAACCGCGCGAATCTTCAGCAGTGCATTGTTGCCAAGAACAGCTCCGACTCGCAGACGGGAACAGAAGACAAGATAGATGAGCCAGCCCGCAAACAGCTGCGGCATTTCGCGCGCCATCAGAATACGGCAACACAGCACACATATCTGTCCTTTGATTGACCGTTCGCCTTTAGGGCAGTGACGACACTGCCCTAGGAGAATTCAAATATTTTCCTTATTTTCACGGCTTTCCTGTGCCCAAAAAAAATCTGAGAAAAAAATGAGATGCTTTTTATGACGTACTCTATCATATGCAACCAAAAAAAAAGATCTAGATTTATACCTATTACTACTAACCTTCGTGGCTCTATCCTCTGATCCATCTTGGTTTAATATATTCTCTATAATCAATCTTAGCGAGCGGGTTAAAGTTGGTCAAGTTTTTCATTGTACCAACCATGGTTTTATTAGCTGTTTTTATGATAAATACATAATTTGTTTTCTCGAGATGGTTCCTAGCTCTTTTTTTTGTTGGTTGTGAATACAAACAATCCATGAATTCAGACTCAGATTGACTAAAAGCTTCTTGAACACTATATTCGCTCTCGGAACCACTATCCAAAGCACTCTATTCTCCTCACTTTCACCGGGCTATAATCCTGCTAAACCTTGTTTCGCTTTTAATGGTATAATTATCTTTGTCATATCCCATTTGTTAGCTTCCATAATGTTATAGTCTGAAAAAAATTAGAAACTAACGATATTGACAAAAAATAGTCAAAATAACGCTAAACTGGTCTAATGTTTAAATATAACATTTATACTAACTTTCGTAAAATTTACGACGCCGTTGTCCGAATAAAACTATTCCAATTACTATCAAATGCACTTTGGGTCACTAACTTACTCACACCGATCTAATAGAAGCTTAGGCGAGCGTACAAGGTCAAGGGCTAAGCCGCGTCGATAAAATTGCAGATTAAACTAAGTCTCGTCGTAAAATTTACGATGGTTAGTTAGTATTCTAGGGTTAAAACCACCCGTATTATAAGAAACCGTGGTATGCCACTGGACGCTTTGACGCGTGAGAATAACTTCCATGATAGTCCAGATGCCACTGCTTCGATCCAAACAAAGCCTACTACGATAGTGGTCAGATTCCTACGAAGATAACTTTGACCACCCTAGCGGCGTACGTCACTGATGACGGGCGAATTTCACGAATTAAGTCAAGTCGGCCTTTAAAAAGCCCTGACAGTTGACGATAGTTCATGGCCTACTGTTGTTGCTCTGCCATAGACGACGGGAATATCCACGACAGCTGCAAACAAGTTATGTGGAGTAAAAAAAGCTGGCAGCTCATTCCCGTTCATATTTCTGATAGTGATCAAAAAGGCTTACGTACGAGTATATATAAATAGGGTAGATAAGTTTTAACGGTCTCTCCAAAAAATAAACAAGATGTTGAGATATAGGGTTCGATATATCTTTATTTTATCTGATTCTGAGGAATGCTGTAATTGTGGGTTCAATATATTTTGCTTTCACACTTTGGAGTCAGTTTCTAATTATACGACAGTTAGGAAACATACATACAGAATAACTCTACATAAAAGATTTTGAAAGGCATGGTAAACTGAACATACCTTTATTACAAGGCCGTTCATAGCGTCGACAAAATCTGTTACCTCAGAGTAATAACTGAACATAGAGGTAGTAAACAAACCACTCCAGCATGGCATGCTCAAAGCCATCATCTTTTGACACTTCAGCCTCCAAACATTGCCAACTAACCTGAAAATTCTTCTAATGCAACCCATATTACAAACACTGCTCTGCACTATCCCATCTCGAAAAACTGTTAAACTACACTCGAACATAGCACAGCAAGTCCGTAAAGCTTCACTACAATTACCAAAAAATAGCGAATTCGATTTTACTGACCAAGCATAGAAGACGGACAAACAAAACAAACGTTTGACGGTCGGAGGTTACCGTAAACAAATCGCAGGAAAATTACATAGGCGTTGCCAGCTCCTCAAAATTTATGTAAGACAGAATTTGCGTTTATGATGAAGAAACATGCAGTAACGCAGTAGAGGTCAACATATCTATTGATTTTGCTGTAATCATTCCTGAAGCATCAAAATACCGTCTTTCTTAACGCAGAATGGAATATTTCTGGATACTATACAACTAAGATGATAGTAAACAATTATGATTGCCGTATCTGGTGGTCAATATGACAACGTAAGAAAATATGTTGGCCTATTAGAATTAGTTGTTTACTACCTCTATGTTCAGTTGTTACTCTGAGTCTGTTACTTATTAACATATTTTGATTTAATGACGTAACAAGACAAAAACCGGTAATCAGTATGTACTTAAACATAACCTCAACTAAGAAATATGGACCAGTTAAACATCAGATTTTCAAGACCGTCTCTTTCAAGACCGTCTCAGCTTCGTTTTGTTTTATACTGGTACGATCTTGAATTCAGTCAAGAGGTTCATTAACGTTTGTAGATTTGTACTGTATAATTTATTTTAGTGTAAAAAAACGGATGAGAAGTACAAAAATCTTAAAGAGCAACTAAGAGAGAACAAGGAACGAGCGTAAGATAAATATCAAAATAAAAATGAGGTGAAGTTGATTGACTTAGTATTTCGCACATAATTATTACGGTGATACCAGTTTATTATTTTCCCATAGCATAAAGCTATAAGCCTGAAATACCCTTGTAATCAAATCACCGCCCGACCGTAAAAAAAGTGTGTTATGCCGTTAGGTCTTTCTTTCACAGGTCAATGGATAGCCTATTATTAATACAACAACTTTTTCAGTTTCAGAACCCCCTACCCCCAGCTATCCCAATTTCACCCCCACCCAAAAAAAAAAATTGAAAAAGGTCAGGAACCCCTAAAACGCCTAGAAAAGAGGTTTGAGCTGTATTTATATTTCTAATTATTTGATTATTGCGCCGCTACTGACACAATTTCTAAAAACCATAAGCTTTTGCCATCCCCGCCACGGTGAATACTGTGTCGAAATTTCACTAAAATCAATTCAATAGTTTTCAAGATACACAATACAGAACGATCTAAAGCAATACTCGTATGTTAGGAGCAAACACCGAATTCGGCCAATGGACGGAAAATATGGTCAAAACGCGTTTTGGCTGCTACCATTTTGCCAATGTCCGAATTATCACTTTCCGGCTGTTCAATGTAGCCCAGAACGCGTTTTGGGTCAACTACGATTGCCAGAACACGTTCTATATTCTACTACGAATAAATAAATCTCAATTATTTGTCGTGTTGTGTTACAATATTTCCTCTGAGCTTAGAATTCATAACTAAAATGAATAAAAGCACTTGTAGATCTTAGGTCCGTGAAAAAAAACTGAAAGAAACATACCTCACAATCTCTTATGTCCAGCTCCCACATGAGCGGAATGAATAATGTCAAATAACTCGTGGGTCATGCAAAAATAAAGCAGTTCGGCTGTTTCGTCTTTCCTTCTTTCAATTAGCATTTCGATATAGCCAATTTTTAAAATATCATACCTTTTCAATCGTTGTCTTTGTTTCGAAGATATTGTATCACCGTTACTTTTACAAGCTTTTGCCGCCTTTACCTCTGTGAGTGTTTGGTCGTATCTTTCTCTTGTACAAATATTACTACGATCATTGCTATCACTTATGACTTTTTGCAGTTCGTCATTAAAACATAACCTTAGGTCTTCCATGGCACTCTCTAGCTACTATCTAACCCGCAAAAAGATCAAATACTAAATGAATACACTAGCTTCAGAGGTATCGTTTACAAGCTGAGACACACAAAATCCACCACGCGTTATGGCAATCGCAGTAGAACAGGACGCGTTTTGGCAATCGTAGTTGAGCCAAAACACGTTCTGGGCTACATTAAACAGTCGGAAAGCGATAATTCGGACATTGGTAAAATGGTAGCAGCCAAAACGCGTTTTGGCCATATTTTTCATCCATTGGCCGAAATCGGTGTTTGCTCTTAACATATACATCAGAAAATCTGTTGGAGTCTGTAACAGGCAAGGCAATGTTCGGATGAACCTAAAAAAGTGTATTATGCTACTAAACTTTTCTTTCACATGTCAGTGGGCATCAGCCTTTTAACGAATACAACAAATTATTCAGTTTTACAATCCCCCACCCCCTATTCACTCCAAATTTCAACCCCCTTCCAAAAAAGTAGAAACTGATCAAAAACCCCTAAAACGCCTAAAAACGAAGTTTGAGAAGTATTTGATTTTTTTTTGTTTTTTGCTAATTACTCTGCCGACCATGCATGGATTTTCAAAATTATAGCAGCATTACCTACTACGACTTCACAGAATAAATTTCATCAAAATTCATGCAGTAGTTACTGAGGTTACAAGGCTACAAAAACGCTAACAGACAGATAGACAGACAGGTAGGTAGGCAGACAGACATCAGACCGCCGTAAATGAGTGACGTGGATTTTCGTTATGTAGATATCACAAAACGCCCAAAAGGTGTATTATTTCAAAATCGAAAATTTTCGCCATCACAATACTCCACTCACGTGTATCGTTGTGGGAAATGAAATATTCTTTGTCTTGTTCTTGAAAATGTGAACACCCAGATTTTAGTTGTTGCTCTAGGGTGGCAATTTTTTGAAACTTTCTTGCTTGAAATACTTAACACACATACATAAATGACTTTGTTGAATGGGGTACTTTCCGAACTATACCCTCGTAGAAATAATAAGTCTAATCATGCAAACTAAAACTTGTACATAATCTTTCCCGTAATAATACATCATGCGTTTCCTTTTGCCAGATATTATCGGAAAACTTGGAAAACCATTAGCCACGTCGTATTCAATGTAATCCAATTGCGAAGAGTGGAAACCGGCACGACTGCAGCACCGTTGCACGCAGGCAGAGTTTTCCACCGCAATTACCTAGACCAGGGTTTCGTGATCGCCAATCCTCGGGGGTTTTTTAAACGGGCTCTAATAATTAAGGGTGCCTATTTCCATTTCGCAGCCCTGTCTAGCACGCAATTGGAAAAATCACAAAAAACAACCTTTAATTTGGCTTCTATTTGATGATGATTTGCATATCAGGACACGCAGCGCGACCTGTCGTGTTGTTGTTCTGCTGCCAATTTCAACAGCAAAATGGGGAAGAAGGTTCTACTAGGGATGGGCTGCCTTTGTTTCTAACACGATTTTATTAGCTGCGCCTGTATGTTTGTTTGTTTATTTGTGAGCTTGTAAGTTTCCTTAAGGGTCTAGAGTATAGGGCGCGAAATTGAGAATCCAAGAAAAGACGTATTCCCATGTTAGCGAGGAGGCGTGGCCGCCTGTTCCCTTTCTCCAGTGTGTGTGTGTCTAAGATGAGGGGAGATAAGTCCAAAAATCCAAAGGTAAGGTCAAAAGGTCCAAAGGTCACCATAAAAATGAATTTCGCATTTCCAAGCTTCTAACGTTACCTTTAAACTTACATTAATGACTCAAAGAACAAATTGAAGAAGAAAGCTTGCGCTTGTGCAACTATTTAGCCTTTTTTTGATATCGTGTTTGGTTGTTAAATTACAGGCATTTATAGAATGTATGATTTTGCATTGCAAGTTTTTTTGCACATTAAAAAACTTTTTTGAGAAAATCGAAAATAGTTGTCATTCATTAAGGTCTTAACTATCGCCTCCTGAAATATATACAATGTGTTCCACCATCATGTCGACAAACTTTGAGGTATGAAAATACAATTAAAGTTATCGAGAAAAAATGCGAAAAAAAAGGGGACAACCTTTTGATTAATTTTTTATTACATTTTCAATTTCTGTATCACAACTCCATGGGTTCGCGCAGTTGTAGTGCCATAGCTTGATTATTTATCGACCGATTCACGACATTTTGGACTCATTTTATAGGACAATGACTGGGCATATCAACTAAAGCAAAAAAAACATACCTGACAATTTCTAAGGCTAAAACTTTAGTTGATATGCCCAGTCATTGTCCTATAAATGAGTCCAAAATGTCGTGAATCGGTCGATAAATAATCAAGCTATGGCGCTACAACTGCGCGAACCCATGGAGTCGTGATACAGAAATTGAAAACGTAATAAAACATTAATTAAAAGGTTGACCCTTTTTTTCGCATTTTTTCTCTACAACTTTAATTATATTTTCATACCTCAAAGTTTGTCGACATGATGGTGGAACACATTGTATGTAGTTTGAAAATAGAGTGAGTTATGCAAGAAATTGTGAGTCCCTGTTTTACATGGCAAATACGTATGTATAAATGTGTGTATCCAGGCCCCTTAACGATAACGTAAAGTGGCCTAAACTGTAGTAAATCCTTATCTCTATGGGAGTTCCTTAGTATCCAGTATCTAGTGTTTCTCATGCAGCAACTCTATGAGTCTAGCTCGGATCGTATAAGAATTGATGGTAACCTGTCTGGTCAAACTATGAAGAATGCATGCTGCTGTTCAGGGTGGATCCACTGAAGGTGAACCCATTGAAAGGCCTACGAATAGCAGTACAAGGGGAGGCAGCGTGGAAGCAGCAGCTTAGTTAGGTTAGCAAAATTTCAAATGTACATTTTCAAGTTATCAAAGCCAAAACCTCACACAAGGCCTAGCCTTCGAGGTGGCAATTATTTGTAATGAATAGTACAAATAAATAATAATAATAATATAAAAAAATGTTAAGGCTCTAATCAGGGTTTTGTATTATCTCCGATGTTATTCAACATTTACTTATTGGACAACTGGAACGAGTGTACAACTATTGGCGAAAGAGGAAGCAATATATTCAATCTAAGATTTGTTGATGATACTACCCTTATTGCCGCTTCTCAGAAAGAACTAGTAGCTCTATTAAACATCTTAGAACAACATAGTGCAGCATATAGTCTTGGTATTAACTACAACAAGACCAAGGTTATGATCGTAGTTAGAGATAATCATCGAGGAATAGTCAGAACACGTTGTTAAGTAGTTCAAAGTTTTGTGTACCTCGTTTCTTTGATCGCCAATTCGGGTGGCTGTGAAAATGAGATTCGACTGCGTATTTAACAGACACGGGTGGCCGTGATGAAGCTCGCTATAATATGGCGTGACCATAACCTCACTAAAGCTACCAAAATGTCGCCGGTTCAGTCTTTTGTCTTCTCCATATTTTTGTATGCCGCGGAAACTTGGGCTATTAAAAAGGCAGATCGAGCTCGAATAGATGCTTTTGAAATGTGGGCGTGGAGGAGAATGCTGAGAGTTTTTTATACCGCCCATCTAACTAACGTCTCCATAGTGGATGAGCTCGGTAATGCAAAGAGGCTATCCTCCATTGAGTCGCTTACATTCTTCGGACATATTCACAGAAGCGATAATATGGAGAAACTTGGAGTTCGGTGTCATGCCTCGAGTGAGCGGCGCCGTGGACGTTCCCCTACACGCTGGGTGGATACGACGAAACAGTTGCTGGATAATGAGTATCAAGAGAGCCATTGAACTGACAGAAGCCTGGAGTTTTGTTCCGCTGTAGAAAACTGTATACACCAGAGCAACTACTGCTGCCCAACAGGGCACAGATCCGACCATCGCTGGGTGTATGGCTCCCATGTGTGACGATGCGCTCCGAAGCGCTCTCTGAGGCTTCTGGACACTATCCAGAAGAGAACAATTATACTAATCGATACGCGTAACCTCACAAAGGACCTCCACAGCCTGGAACATCGAAGGAGGGTGGCTGACCTGTCCCTGTTTTACAGAGTCTATCAAGAAGGATGTTCAAGTGAGCTCCCCAGATAATAACATCAAACGCCGTCCAAACGAGGAACACTAGCTAGGCTCTGCGAGCTCATCCTTACCAGGTCGAGGTCCTTACTCCTCGAACCAGTCTCCTCCAGCATTCCTTGTTTTGGAGAACTTCGACGCTATCGGATGAGCTGCCGGGGAATTTGTTTCCCGACGGCTACAACCTGCAGCGTTTCAAATCTAACGTGCACCGACACTCTTCCTCTCACAGCGCTTCTACAGCGTTCAGCCTTTGCGGTAGGCTGACCATAAGAAAATTACTTTTGTAACATGGTTAAAACCATTACGACTATACCAAAAAATATATCTTTGGATTAAAATTCTAAATCTCGACTATCTGTAATATGGGACTTGCAAGATAAGGTCCCATCTCTATAGAAAAAGCACTCAGCAGGTATTTTACTGTATTTTATCGGTACAAAGCCCGTTTACACGATCCATAGATCTCGCCTGTTAGATTAGCTGCGACGGAAGTAATTCACAGGATTTTTTTCGGTTTTTATACCAAATGGCTTTATTTCCTTATCTAATCACGGAATGGGATCGGATTTCTTTTATTGGGGGGTAGTTCTGCCGTTGGCAATCAGGCTGCGGCATTTCCATGGTCTGGATACGTTTGGAATGCCGCATTGGAAATAATATGCTTAGGATTTCCTTTTAATCACATGCTAATATCTTTTTAAGGGGATGACTCTTGAGTTCATTTCAAAAAAAAATCATAAGAAGGTAGGTATGTCCTGAAAGCAATAACTTGAGTACAGGGTGGTGGTGAAATTTTTGTAAAAAGATTTATTTTTTATATTTCGTGTACTATTTTGTAGATGTATTTGTTGAGGTAGACACGCGTTTTCTATACAATCATGAAGTAAAATTTTCTAGTGAAATTTTTTTTTAAATTCTTGTTAGTGGCGATCGAATGAGATTTGCGTTTCATATTTACATGTTCTGGATACGAAGTATAAAAGTTTCTGCCATCTCATCATCATAGTCACAATGTCTTAACAGACATGTTGTGAACTCGAAAATGCATTAAGTCGGAGCTAGAGTATTGCCGACACGAATATTATCAATAGTTTTGAGCACTGTAGCTCGCCATCATCATATCCAGCAACTGTTTTGTCGTATCCACCCAGCGTGTAGGGGGACGGCCACGGCGCCGCCCACTCGGGGCATGACCCTGAACTACAAGTTTCTCCATATTATCGCTTCTCTGTATATGTCCGAAGAATGTAAGCATTCTCGTCGACACAATGGACGATAGTCACTTTGGATTACCGACCTCATCCAGTATGGAGACGTTAGGTCGATGGGCGGTATAAGGAACTCTCAGCATTCTCCTCCATGTCCACATTTCAAAAGCGTCTATGCGAGCTCGATCTGCCTTTTTAACAGTCCAAGTTTCCGAGGCATACAAAAATATGGAGAACACAAGAGACTGAACCAGCGACATTTTTGTAGCTTTAGTGATGTTATGGTCACGCGTATATTTTAGTAAGCTTTGTCATGGCCACACGTGCCTGTTGAATGCGCCGTCGAATCTCATTTTCACAGCTACCCGAATTATCGATCAAAGAACCGAGGTATATAAAACTTTGAACTACTTCACAACGGCCTATTGACTTTATTTCTCGATAATTATCATGCTCTCTATCTACGATCACAACCTTGGTCTTATTGTAGTTAATACCAAGACCAAAGAGTAGGTAACTAACAAGAGGAGACAGTCAGACAGAGCGAATAAAATTAGACAGAGATGCAGCTACACCCAAATTTAAAGGGCCTCGAATTCGTCCGAGCTGACCCGAGCTAGTTCGGTGTCAAGCGTTGCCACATTGAGATTTGTATTCGCATTTCCTGCGACGTCATTATTTGGGAGATTGATAGAAAGTAGAAACACTTCGTCGCAATATTGATAATTTAGATATATTTTAACTCTTTTTTTATTGACCAAAATAAGTAGGTACCTATTACCTATTCAAATTTACTTTCATTCATAATATTCAAAGATGCGTTTGCTGCTGGTTAATATTTTATTATGTCATTAGACCACGTCAATATTATAACTTTATGACAGAAAAAAGATTTGAAGCTAATTACCAAAGCAGTCGATGCCGATGACACAGAATTTAAAAAAAAAAAGAAAAACGATTTCGTTCCATCATTGGAACATACCACATTACAATATTGTTTTTATTTTAATTTTCGGTAAGATCCGTTTATGTTTGGTGATATATTAATACAAAAATTTACTGGTATCTTTATTTAATATCATATCTGCTAATTCTCCTGAAGTAAATATAATCAAAAATACACAATGTAATGGACCTAGAGATTTTTACGATAGACGTACAAGAATTGGCAACGCCGCATCGATTCCACGTGCCACGCCAAACCAAGACCAACCGCCGCCGCCGTCCGCACTCCGCCATTGCGTTTGATATCGTATTGCGTTTTGTTTGTATTTCGATTTCTATCATTGTGTTTTTAAAAACTATTGTTTTATTAATTTGTTCTGCTTGTTTGTTAAGATATGCTATCACCTCCTTAATATGTTTTAGTTCCTTGTTGCCTTTTATTGCAACAAACTGGTCCATACATTGAATAACATGCGTAAAACATAAGCGAACTGTGCTTTGACAGCTAATAGACAAACATTTAAAAGAGATTTTCAGCGATATGAGAAACGTCACAGACGTCGCGAAAACGTCAGTAAACAGTAATAAACAGTTTTTTTTGTTGTTTGATGCATTTGGTTCAACTTATGGGCCAGTTTTTGGCAATAATTTGGAAGAGACAAATCACAGGATAAGTTTCAGGACCCATATTCCTTGTCACTAAAATATTCATGACCCAAAAAAAAAATTGGTATTTTAACTCCAAATTTTCCTAGTTTGGTACTTTTTGACGGTCAGATCATTAAAAATCACAACTGTTGTGCAATCATTCATATAGAGTAATGAAACAGAATTTACTTAAATTATTTATTTATTTTCAATCCCTTCAGGATACATTCCGTTTAAGCCATATTAAAAGTAAGGTTATTACTGAAAAACGGAAATGGCAACATTGCTTTTTCCCGCTAATTCAGGTATTGCAAGACATCTGGCAACTACTGCACACCCAAATTTAAAGGTCCGAGGTCAATGGGAGCGGATTGCAAACATAAAAGGAATTCCGCCGGGTGTCTCCTCTTGTTAGTTACCTACTCTTTGCCAAGACCATACTCTTCACTACGTTGTTCTAAGATGTTTAATAGATCTACTAGTTCTTCCTGAGAAGCTGCAATAAGGGTTGTATCGTCAGCAAATCTTAAGTTGGATATTTTGCTTCCGCCAATAGTTACACCGCCATTCCAGTTGACTAATACCTGTCTCATCACAAATTCATAGTAAATGTTAAACAACATCGGAGATAATACACATCAATTCTTACGCGAGCCGAATTAGACTCATAGAGTTGCTGTATAAGGGTGATAGGGAACTCCCATAGAGATGAGGATTTCCCACAGTTTAGGCCACTTTACGTTATCAAACGCCTTAGAATAGTTAATCTACCTATACTTTTTTTTCTTAGATAATTGGTACCAGCACGATGGGTGCCCCAACATAGTAAAGAAACAAAACATATGGAGAGTAAGAGTTTATGTATCGATTTATAAGAGGAATAATAATGTTTATTATAGAAAAAAAAGTTGCGATCCTGCCAGGATTCGAACCTGGAATCTTCTGATCCGTAGTCAGACGCGTTATCCGTTGCGCCACAGGACCTTGTTGTCCCCCTTTTCTATAACCGGAATATACGCTTTCGGTAAAACAAAATTTCTTTGGTCACTAAAAAAATTATTTTTGTTTATCCTCACATTCCGGGTTATTGTATCTAATCCATTGATTTCTGTTATACGAATTGGAATAATGAATTGACAATATTGACATTGCAAAGCCTGTAGTTTCACTTGTGTTTACTATAACATCCAAAAGAAAAACAGCAATGCAATAATACGCCTATATTATTATATCATTAATAATAATATGTGTTTGTAATAATAATATTCTATAAGGTGTATATATCCAGGTATTGAGTACATAACATTAAGATGAGAGAAATTATTGGCACATTAACGACTTAAGAACATTTTTAATTAAACAACGTCAAGATGGAAAACGTTATTGACTTAGCAAAATATCATAAGGTCTGTATAAATTTTATACGAATATAAACTAAACCCTAGTACAATACTTACAGCATCAGAAATAAAGTAAAAAATTGACGCCCAACGTGGGGCTCGAACCCACGACCCTGAGATTAAGAGTCTCATGCTCTACCGACTGAGCTAGCCGGGCTGTTGGTATGAGGATTTTTAATGCGGTATAGATGCCGCAGCGGTAATGCAGTTTGTAAAACAATACTCGTTTTAACAAGAATTTTGTCATTTAGTAGGTACCATGATGATGAATCTTGTAATACAGATCGATCTTCACCATTAATGAAAACTTAAATCGAAAATAACACCTATTACCTAATCTAATATAATCTACCTACTTATTTATTTCATGACCATCTAGGTATAGTGGTATAGATATTTAAATAGTATAGTTTTCAGCATACTAAATATATCCAAACGTACTTGTTTGTACTCTGTTGACGAATTAGGATTGTATTTGTGATTGAACTTCATAAAAACAATTGCTTTAACAAAAAATAGTTTCGAGGCCCTTCTACGAGTGAGTAGTGCGTATAAACAAGATACATCAACAGGGGGCGTAGCTCAGATGGTAGAGCGCTCGCTTAGCATGCGAGAGGTACCGGGATCGATACCCGGCGCCTCCAATTCCTTTTTTTTCTTTTATTTTCAAGTATATGTTACGATTTACGCGAAATTATGTAAATACCGAATAACTACAGCTACAACGCGAATTTTTCAAATTATTCAGACGCGATTAATACAAGCTGAATGGTCGAACATGATTTATTAACAGGTAAAAATAATAAATGGATAAATTAATCTGCATTGCATGATTCTGCATTAGCAGAACTCCATGAATTGATCAAACAATAAGATACATTGTATAAAAATAAAAAAAGAAATCCCCATAATATTTAATGAGCTAGACTTCAAAACAATAAAGAAAAGAATAAATAATAAGATAAAATCCTTAAAAAGTACATATTTTAAAAGAAAATGAAAAGAGATAGGTACCAATGTAAAAAAAATGAAGTCAAGTTGATTGACTCAGCACTTCCCACACATTACGCTGATACCAGTTTATTATTTTCCCAAAGCATGAAGCTTTAGTCTAAGATCCCTTGCAACCAACGATCTGACGCAATACTCTCGTATGTTTACATCAAAAAAAATGTCCTTTGCTTTCTGTAATAGGCAAAGGCAATATTCGGATGGACCTAAAAAAGTTATTTATGTCGCCAGGTCTTCTTTCACAGGTCAGTGGACAGTCTATTATGAAAGCAACAAATTTTTCAATTTTACTACCCCCCCACCCCCAACCACCCCAATTTCACCCCCACCCAAAAAAAAGTAGAAAATGATCAGGGACCCCTAAAACGCCTAAAAACGAAGTTTCAGCAATACTTGATTTTTTTTTTGTTTTTTGCTAATTACTCCCCCGCCTATGCACCGATTTTCAAAATTATAGAAACATTACCTACTACGACCCCACAACATACCGCTGCCCAAATTTCGTCACAATACATGCAGCGGTTACTGAGGTTACGAGGGTAGAAAAACGCGACAGACAGACAGACAGACCGACAGACCGTCAGACCGACAGACCGACAGACCGACAGACCGACAGACCGACAGACCGACAGACCGACAGACCGACAGACCGACAGACCGACAGACCGACAGACCGACAGACCGACAGACCGACAGACCGACAGACCGACAGACAGACCGACGGAAATGAGTGACGTGGATTTTCGTTATGTACACATCATAAAACGCCCAAAAAACGTATTATCTCAAAATCGAAAATTTTCGCGATCACAATACTCCTCTCACCTATCGGTGTGGGCAGTAAAACCATGGAATTTTGTAAATATTTTTTAATAACAAAAATTTACAAATCAATATTAATAGTTTAGATTCAAATAAAATAGAAGATCCAAAAAATAATGTACAGCATTTGAATCAACATTTTACTAAGGTAGGAAAACATATTGTAGAGGAGCTTGACGACGAAAATCAAATACTACGGCTTAACCCAAGTCTGCTGATGCAACATGTCAAAATAGTATTTTTTTTAGACCTAACTGATAAACAGCAACTTTCCGAAACCATATCTAAACTGAAAGAAAACTCTGCTCCGCTACTTGACGGGGTAACAGCCAGAGACACAAAAACCTGAAAGATGATATTTTAAGGTTTAGGACTAACCTTGTTAACAGAGTATTAAGGACTGGTATGTTCCCAGATAGACCAAAAGTAAGCAGAGTATGTCAAATTTTCAAATCTGGTAGCAAACAAAATACATAAATAATTATAGACCAATTACTGTGGCAAGTGTTTTCTCAAAAACTATAGAGAAGGTAACTAAAAAAAGAATGTTATTATTTATAGATAAATATATTCAACTAAACCAGTTTCAGTATGGTTGTATTAAATTTAGCAGTACTCAGGGCATTAGATGAGGGACTTCTGTTGGTAGCTGTGTTTGTTGATCTGAGAAAAGTCTTCGACGTAGCACTGAAATTTTGTTAAGAAAGCTTTATTTGATGGGATTTAGAGGATCTTTATATGATTTAATTAAAACATATTTAACGGGTAGAAGCCAATACGTTCTGCGAATAGCGACATGTTGAACGGGTATGGGGTACCATAAGGTTGCGTCCTTGATCCACTACTATATTCACTCTATGTATTGAATTTAAGATTGTCTGAAAACAAAGCAGAGTAGCTACTTTACCTTCGCTGACGATACAGTCTTGGTTTCTACAAGTGGAGAAGGAGAGGCAGTGAACAACACTGTAACTAGTGACCTAGACCGCTATTCAAATTAGTTGTATTATAATAAACTGAAGATAAAATAAACATCGGTTGAAACGTCTATAATCTACTAAAAAAATGTTGGATGTGGAAATATTGTAGGTGGTCATTTCTAACACTTTGTGAATACAAATACTATGCTCTTAAACTGTTATTACGTTAAATTAAAAAATGGCTCATTAAATAAATATCATGCGGAGAACAAAGTTACCTTGTTTTGTCTTAAAATTCTTTTCGGCATGCTATGAAGTTGTATTTGATTTTCCTAAAAAGTAAAGTGAGTTACGAAGAGCCATCAGGAGATAAAAAAGTTGTTTTTATCATTCTGTTTAATCTGAAAAAAATTATTTTTTTTAAGGTCAGTGTCGTACATTTTTTTGCTAATATCTATCGTGAGACGTCACTGGAAATGATAATGAATTATATTCTAGCCAGTACTAACTTAGCATCTTACTGTAATGAACAGCACTGCCAAATCACAAAAGAAATTAATAAAAAATATTTTTCCCACACTTTTGGTCTCTGTATCTGGATAATCAGACTCTAAAGTGGGTGACACACGTACGAACTTTAAGTACGCGGTTTTTAAGTTCGCGAACTTACTCTGCTCGACGTCGGTGACACACCTGAAGCTGAAATCACTCATTTTGATAATTTTCCTAAATAAACAAAACTTTTAATAAACAGCAAACACAACAAGCTTTGCGCATCGATGGCCTGCCGAAACAAAGTGGTGGCTCGCGGCTCGCAGTACGAGCCGAGACAAGCTACGAGCAAGATTTCAAACCAGTTGGATCGCCGACGGTTTGCGCGACGGTTTTAAAGTACGCGTACTCACGGTGACACACAGGCGAAAAAAGTCGTCGAGCCATAAGTACGCGTACTTGCTCGTACGTGTATCACTCCTTTAAGATCAACTTTTCGAAAGTGACATCGAAATGTTCAGATCCAGACCAACTATGACCAGACCCATTGGAGTACGAGTGAAGGAACTTCTAGAAAATAATTCTATAGAATTACCAAACGTATACAACATGACCTTTCCCAATGTACCACCCTGGACAATTCAAGCCCCGAAAATCCATTTAGATTGCTCTGCCCACACAAAAAATGAAACAAATGTAGCCGTATACTTATCAACTGTTCGAAGCATTATAGACTCCTATGAAACGAGCAGAGTGCTTTACACTGATGGATCTAAGTCCGACGCCGGTGTGGGTGCTGCAGTAGTATCTCAAGACGAAGTTTGGCAATGGAGCATAAATCCTATAGCGTCTGTGTATACTGCTGGACTTTTCGCTATATACCAAGCACTACAGCGCATAGAAGATTGGGAAATAGGGACCTACTCAATATGTTCAGACTCTCTGAGTTCATTGAAATCCCTTAAAAAAATTTTTAACACCGACCCCTTAGTACAGAAAGCTCTACAACTCCACCACAGCCTGCGACAGCAAGGTAAGCTTGTTATATTCATTTGGACACCGGGACATATTGGAATAGCTGGCAACCAACAAGCTGATATAGCAGCTCGTAGTGCACCAAGGAGTTCATCTACACATCGAGTAGTCAGAGCAGATGACCTAAAGTGTTTCCTTAAGAACAAAATGCAAGACTGTTGGCAAGATGAATGGTACAGAGACACCAATAACAAACTTCGTCAGATATGTAATTCGGTTAAGAATAGCAAACACAAAGGCATCTCACTCCAACGCAGGAAGCAGGTGATAGTAACTCGAATCAGAATAGGTCACACCCATCTTACCTCATCATACCTACTTCTAGGTCAGAACCCTCCTATATGTGAACAGTGTCAAGTCACCCTTACAATAAGGCACATCTTCTATGATTGTCAGTTATACACAAACTTAAGGAACATGATGCGACTACCGACTGATCTGAATATTTTAACCACCGTTCCGACTGAAATAAGAAAATTAATCACCTTCCTTAAAATAACTCTTTTTCAAACTGTAAGACCTCCGATAAACCAACGAACATAAGCTCATCACCTAACATTATAAATCACTCAGTACAAAATAGTTGATAAAAGATATATGGCTAATGACCATGCAGTCGATGCCTTATTTTCCAAATAAAAAAAAAGATCAATTTTTATATGAGCTTTTCTAACTGAATTTGGGTCAGAAATACCCCTTGAATCTACGATTAAGTAACATCCTGTATAGTAGCAGAAACGTCTCTATCGATTTCAAGCGTAACGCGCGAAACACTGCAAGTCAAGTTAGCTAGGTGACAGCGGAATGGGAACAAATTAGTGTCAATTAGCGAGGTCTCAGAGGAGTCCCAAGTTTCTTGGAAGCATCGACAGCGCAAGATTGATCGTCTCCTCTCTCATCCATCAACTGGACTGGACGGCACATTTTCCACGACACTGGCACAGAGAATCACGTATTTCAATTTACTGGCTCGCAAAAAGGACGGACTGGCTCGCACCTACCTTCGAGATAAGGCGTACGTTTTCGTTTCACGATTTGATGTTTTTTCTAGCAGCTGGATTGTAGCTGTTACTTGGTTGACGTACAGTGGGATGTACAAGTAAAATATAACATACAGGGTGAGTATTTAGTACCGGCTCGGTCGATAACTCCACTACTATAGAAGATAGCGAAAGAGTTGTACATAAGAGTTGTAGCCACGGATATGCTCCTTGCTCAGAAAATATTTTAATTTATACAGGGTGATCCATAACTACGAGGTGATGCAAACATGCATTTTTTTTAAATGAGATACCCTATATATTATTCCACATTCAAATTCGACTAATGATTACCGTTCTTCCAATATAGGGCTTTGTTACATTATACAGGATATTTCAAAAGTTATGACCATTTTTATATCCAAATCGCGGTCAAATGAACGTACTGTATATCAAAAAGTAATAATTCAAAAATTATTTTTTTACACAAAAAGATTAAAAATATCCTCTAGTTTTAAAATCGGCTATAAAAAAGGTCCGCGACGCATATTCGTATACAAGGTAATGTAGAATGCAAAATCCGAAGTTTCTCTTTTTTTTTAAATGTAACCCCCAATATTTTATTATCTCAAAGAATTTCTTTTAATATGCTCTTTCATCTTTGTATAGCACTTGTTTTACCTACGTCCATCAGTTTCCGAGATATTTCGATTTTTCGGTAAATTTAAAATGTAGCTTCTATTTGTGTACTGAAATTTATTTATTTTGAGAAAATACTATCTAATTTGTTTTTTATTTAACGAACAACTAAATTATGAGGTCATGATACTATTTAATGAAGTCATAACCCTAAATCATCTAAATAATAAAGTCAAGTATGCTGAGGAAACAATTTTGTAGGCGTCATGCATAATTATCAAGCAGATTTATCAGGTGTGCTTTGAAAAATTGACAGTTTTCATAACCTGCTCGATAATTCCGTACTGTGTGAAAAACCAGCTTTAAAAACTAATTTCTCCTTTGAGGGTGTTTAGGAGAATCTTTGAGAAATTGTCTACTTGCCTCTAGAATATATCAACTATGAACAGCAATATCCAGAACGGAGGCAGACTAAAACTAATGCGTTTGAAAGATTGAAGGATCGTTTTATTTGGACTGTGTCGTTTGATATTTCATAGCCTACCTGATACATCTGCTTGATAATTATGCATGACGTCTATAAAATTGTTTCCTCAGCACACTTGACTTAAATTATATCGTTAATTCAGTGTTTTGACTGGATTAAGTATTATTATGGCCTTATATTTTAGTTGTTTGTTAATCAAAAACAAAATTTGATAGTATTTTCTCAAAATAAATGAATCTTAGTAAACAAATAGAAAGTATATCGAAATATCTCAGAAACTGATGAATGCAGCCATAACAAGTGCTATACAAAGATGAAAGAGCATATTTAAAGCAATTCTTTGGTATAATAAAATATTGGGGATTATATTTAAAAAAAGAGAGAAAATCTAGATTTTGCATTCTACATCGCCCTGTATACAAATATGCGTCACGGGTTTCTTTTATAGCGGATTTTAAAACTGGAGGATATTTCTAATCTTCTCATGTAAAAAAATAATGTTTGATTCATTACTTTTTGATATACAGTACGTTCATTTGACAATGATTTGGATATAAAAATGGCCATAACTTTTGAAATACTCTGTATAATGTAAGAACACCCTATATTGAAATAACGGAAATTACTAGTACAATCTGAATTTGGAATAATATATAGGGTATCTCATTTAAAAAAATGCATGCTTGCATCCACGTAGTTATGGACCACCCTGTATACATCTAAATATTTTCCGAGCAAGTAGCATATCCGTGGCTACAACTTTTATATACAACTTTTTTCGCTATCTTCTACAGTAGTGGAGTTATCGACCGAGCCGGTACTAAAAATTCACCCTATATGTAGGCGATAAGACGAATTAATGATTATTCTGGGCGTGTTTTAAAAACATTTAATGAGGTAGTAATTCAGTCAATAAAAAAATACTCAAAATGAACTAAATACTACTAAATACTCGAGCTACCAAATTTAACATCAATAAAAGGTTGGGCCTGTATCAGGAAACACGCTCGAGATGACACATCTGGAAATTAAATAAGCAGGTTCCTGAGTGATCAATTCACTAAAGAAGAATAAATTTTAAAAGTAGATTACCATAGGTTTAATTGAAGATCATGACGTTATTTTATATTGGTGTGATTCGCATAACCTACAGGTTGGCAATTGTTATAATTTACACAAATAAACATAAATAGATACACACCAAATAACTCTTCAAACGCCAAATAGGTAGATGAAATAATATACAGAATAATATACAAATTATGTAGTCATACAAATCACACAGAACGTAAATCAAGCATCTCTCGGGTCATGGGTATTAAGGGTCAACTCACGAAATACCTCTCCAAAAGAATACATGAAATAATATACTGTGTAACTTTACAAAAAGCATATAACTTGTGCAGTCATATAAATCACACAGAACATAAATCAAACACCTCTCGGGTCATGGGTATTAAGGGTCAACTCGCGAAATACCTCTCCAAGAGCTCCAATCACTAGGGCGGGGAATTATCATGATAACTGTGAGGCCAACTCACTAAGATACCAAGGCTCAACTCGCAAAGTATCAACTCCTTTGTACTAGTTCAGCACAAAGGGTCAACTCGCGACGTACTTCGAGATTGTTACCTGTTTTTATATCGCAGACATTCAAGAGTTGAATTATCAAACCATTAATAGTATAAATGTGTGTATGAAAATTTTAGTCAATTGTCTAGTAAACTAGTCCTCAAATAAATTAATAAAATAAATCAATATATCAAGAAATAAAGAGACAATTAGTAGAATTGGGTGATAAACTCACCCAAGCTGAGGCACAATCATCAAATTCACGTCTTAATTGTAAGAAATACAACTATGTATTACGTATTTTTGGTCGACTAATCTGGAGCGTCGAACGAAATTCCCAGTAGGGATTAAGTGAACATTATACAACTTTGGACCTTATTGTGATATAAGGGACAGCCTAAATTATTGTGAAGCTTATCAGAATGTTTGGAAAATAGGATCGGCCGGATACTGATTATTATCTTACCCTCGATTGAAATTCTTTCTGTCCTAACACTTTAAGGCATCGTATTTACGGTGCATGTTTTACTAAACTCTTGGATAATAGTATTTTTGAATTAGAAAAATTTCTCACCCTGACACGTACAGTCGAAAAAACGAAAAACATGGCACGCCAGTAAATTAAATTAACAAAAGTATAAATATCGACTTGAATACAAGTTGAATCGTTAATCGTTGCATGCATAGACCTGAAAAGTCTACATCGTATTATGATTATTAATAGTAACAAGCCACCTCTAGCTATAATTGTTAACTTCAAATGTTTACGTCAATCTTGCATTTTGATTTTGACTTGTTGACGCGAAAAACTCATGGAAGTTTTATTACAATCAAGTTAGTAATTTCCAAGTTAGGTATGAGTTAGAGTAGCAAGTGTAAAACACTCTCAGTGTTGACGTTTTCTAGTAAATGGTTAAATAAGTATTTGATGTAAATATAATGTGCCACTATCAGCTTATATAGTTAAAGTTTATCAAAGCGTCTGTCGAACTGTTCAATGAAAACGAAACGGTGCCATATACGACTGTTTTTTTGTATAAATGAGTGAAGCTACAACTTTCTTATTTCAGGATAAGTCACAATCATTTATCTGCTTGCTACGTGAACAATTTCTTCCACAACCTTCAGAATTCATCTCTCTACTCAACTACAAAGAAATTATCCTGACCAACCCTCCGTACCCTTGTTTGCTCACCGGTTGACAGATGACAATACAGATTAGACGATCGCTCCATCATCCTCGTGGCGTGCTACCTAAATTCCCTATGCATACATCACGGTGACCTTGGGACATAGCCGCAGTCCGGGGGGCCGTTTTTGGTCCCATAATATTGCATCTTTTAAATAGTCGATGGATTTGACTTGATGGAGATCCGTGCTCATACACAAAGTATCTCTAATGGATAATCACCACTTTTATTTAAAACTTGTCACGATCGTTTCGACACACGGTGTCTTTACCTAATCTAATCTAATCGACTCTATAATAAAAAAGAAGCAATACAAAAAAGAGTACACCCTTAGATTACCGATAATCGATCGAATAACAATACAGGGTGGCCAATCGGGTGACGATAATAATTTTTTTTTAGATAGCCCGTACCGAGACCTATCCAAAACACCCCCATGTATGTGTACCGATTATTGATAGTTTTCGAGTTATGATCTTTTTTTTGAAAACTTAGAGATTTCCCAGTTTTTCCAAGAAATTATCAAAAACAAAAACAAAAATAATTTTTGGCTTTTATTTTTTTCCGCAGTTATACTCAATATTAAGCCTATTTTAATATCCAATAAAGAGAACCTGTACATCCGAACAATAATTAAGTACATTTTGGGCCCAAAGTTTAAAATCTCTGTTTATAGTCAGGAGACCAAAACCTTCAAAATAAAATTAAAAATACTTATGCCTAGTTCTGGAGCTCCAATCTAATCTTAAAAACTCTGCAAGACATTGCGCTTTCGAAATAATAATGAAAAAATAGCACTTATGGAGGCATTTTGCGCCGTACGTGACTATTAAAGGTAAAAAGGTGATAATTCACGAATTTCCAAAATGATTTAAAAAACTATTATTTTACTTTATTATGACAAATTAAAGAAAAAAAAACTCATAACAACTAATAAACATGATAATTATTGATGTTTTAATCACTTTTAATAAAAAAAATTAATACCTGTGCTTTTTGCTGTGGGCTTTTGAATTTCTGCTAAATTAAGTTGTATGGAAAGTTAACAAATGAAAAGAATAATAAAACAACAATCTGACCTTTAATTCCATGGCGGAATTACCTGGGAAGCGTTATCGTAGCATACGCCATCTCTTTTACTTCCCTCACCCATAGGTGAGGGGAGGATTGTGATCGTGAAAATTTTCGATTTTGAGATAATAGGTTTTTTGGGCGTTTTATAATGTCTACATAACGAAAATCCGCGTCACTCATTTCCGTCGTTCTGTCTGTCGGTCTGCCTGTCGGTCTGTCTGTCTGTACGCATTTTTCTAGCCTCGTAATCTCAGTAACCGCTGCATGGACTGTGATGAAATTTGGGCAGCAGTATGCTGTGGGGTCTTAGTAGGTAATTTCAAATATTCCTCAAACTTCGTTTTTAGGCGTTTTACAGGTTCTTGATCATTTTCTGCGTTTTTTTGGGTGGGGGTGGAATTTGGGTGTTTGGGGGGTGGGGGGTTGAAAAACTTGTTGTATTCATGATAGGCTGTCTACTGACCTGTCAAGGAAGACCTAGCGATATAAATCACCTTTTTAGGTTCATCCGAACATTGCTTTGCCTATTACCGAAAATTAACACAACTGCGCTTCGCCGGCATGAGCTCGCAAAAAGCTACTCTGAAAGAAAGGGATGGCGTATGCTACGACATCGCTTTCCAGGTAATTCTGCCATGAAATTGGAAGTCAGATTATTGTTTATTATTCCTTTCCTTTGTTAACTTTCCATACAAATTAATTTAGCAGAAGTCTAATAGTACATAGTAAAAACACTTCAAAAATCACAATTTGGGTATTAGTTTTTTTATTAAAACTCATCAAAACATCAATGATTATCGAGTTTATTAGTTGTTACGAGTTTTTTTTCGTTAATTTGTCATAACAAAGCAAAATAATAGTTTTTTAAATCATTTTGGAAATTCGTGAATTATCACCTTTTTGCATTTAACACTCACGTACGCCGCAAAATGTCCCCATAAGTGCTACATTTTCATTATTATTTCGAAAGTGCAATGTCTTGCAAAGTTTTTAAGATTAGTTTGAAACTTCAGAACCAGACATAAGTATTTTTAATCTTATTTTGAAGGTTTTGGTCTCCTGACTAAAAACAGAGATTTCAAACTTTGGCCCTAAAATGTACTTAATTATTGTTCGGATGTACAGGTTCTCTTTATTGAATATTAAAATAGGCTTAATACTGAGTAAAATTGCAGAAAAAAATAAAAGCCAGAAAGTATTCTTGTTTTTGTTTTTGACGATTTCTTGGAAAAACTGGAAAATCTCTAAGTTTTCAAAAAAAAAAATCATAACTCGAAAACTGTCAATAATCGGTACACATATATGGGGGTGTTTTGGATAGGTCTCGGTACGGGCTATCTAAAAAAAAATTATTATCGTCACCCGATTGGCCACCCTGTATAACTCAATTACGTACATAGGACAGTTTTGAGAAAACGTTGCACTTAAACCCAAGAAATTAGACCGCAATATATCCTTCAGATGCAAAGAGACACTAGGCAACTTAATTAAAAACAATAAAACGAAATCAACTAAAAACGAAATGTCTACAACGTGTGGATTGCCCTAAAGTTTATATCGGACAAAGTGGAAGAGCCTTCAAAAACTGCAACAAGGAACATAGAAAATCATTTGTAAACGAACTCTGTAATTCAAATTACGCCAATCATTTGATTTCCGACAACCATCATTTCAACGAAGATTTTAGAATATTACACATGGAGCAAAAGGGATGCAAATTAAATCTTTTAGAAGCATTAGAAATCAATAAGCTCAAAATCTCAGATAACCTCCTTAATGACCAAACGAATTTAAATAATTCACCCTTACTATATCTGTTCGATGGTTTTCAGATACAATCTACATCGAATACTATACTGTTGATGAAATGAAATGAAATGTTGATGAAATCCACTCTAGAAGGAGTAAATGTAGGTGGCATTTTTATTTTATATTTTTGTTTTGTTTGTTACATATTTCTGTTAAAAAATTAATAGTTTTTATTTAAACAAATATAAATTTTATTTGCCTTTCTCTCTTATTTTAATGATGTGTTGTATGCCATACGCTAAATAAATAAATAAATTTATTTGCCTTTTTCCAAGAACAGTGACCCACCTTCCAATGAGAAAGAGAAAAACGAGTTATCTCTGAAATTATCAGAACAACTGAAAATCGCCGTGACACGTCGCTTTGTATTTCGAGAGGGAACTTTTCCCCGAATTCGTCATCATTGTGCTATCAACCCCCTCACCTCTAGCAGCCACTACTTTAAAATCTTACATCAGACCACGATACTTACGATATATCATTTTGAAGGGAATTCAAATTAATGTATGTATGGTAGTCTCATTTAAGATTTTGAAGTAGGGGTTGCTGGGTGTGAGGGGGTTGATAGCACAGTGTTTACGTATTCGATGGTAAAAATCCCCCTTGAAATACAAATCGACGTGTCACGGCGATTTTCAATTTTACTTCCCACACCGATAGGTGAGGGGAGTATTGTGATCGCGAAAATTTTCGATTTTGAGATAATACGCTTTTTGGGCGTTTTATGATGTCTACATAACGAAAATCCACGTCACTCATTTCCGTCGGTCTGTCTGTCTGTCTGTCTGTCTGTCTGTCTGTCTGTCTGTCTGTCTGTCTGTCTGTCTGTCGGTCTGTCTGTCTGTCTGTCGCTTTTTTCTAGCCTCGTAATCTCAGCAACCGCTGCATGGATTGTGATGAAATTTGGGCAACGATATGCTGTGGGGTCGTAGTAGGTAATGTTCCTATAATTTTGAACATCGGTGCATGGGCGGCGGAGTAATTACCAAGAAACAAAAAAAATTAAATATTGCTTAAACTTAGGCGTTTTAGGGGTTCCTGATCATTTTTTACTTTTTTTGGGTGGGGGTGAAATTGGGGTGGTTGGGGGGTGGGGGGTTGTAAAATTGAAAAATTTGTTGCTTTCATAATAGACTGTCCACTGACCCATGAAGGAAGACCTAGCAACATAAATAACTTTTTTAGGTCCATCCGAACATTGCTTCGCCTATTACAGAAACCAAAGGACTTAGAATTTTTTCTGGTTAAACATTCTAGAGTGTTGCTTTAGATCCTTCTATATTGTGTTACAAGGAAACTGTTGAATTGATTTTAATGAAATTTTGACACAGTATTACTACCGTGGCGAGGATGGAAAACGCGTATGGTTTTTATAAATCGTGTCAGTGGCGGCGCAGAGATAATAAAAAAAGTAAAAATATAAAAACAGCTCAAACTTCGTTTTTAAGCGTTTTAGAGGTTCCTGATCATTTTCTGCGTTTTTTTTGGGTGGGGTGAAATTGGGGTGATTAGGGGGTGGGGGGTTGAAAAACTGAAAAATTTCTTGTATTCATAATAGGCTGTCCACTAGCCTGTGAAGGAAGACATAGCGACATAAATCAACTTTTTAGGTACACCCCAACATTGTCCTAGTCTATTACGGAAACTAAGGGACGTAGAATTTTCTGTACACATACGAGTATTGCTTTAGATCATTTTGTATTTTGTAACGTGGACACTGCTAAATTGATTCTAATGACACAGTATTACTGCCGTGGCGAGTATGGAAAACGCGTATGGTTTTTATAAATCGTGCAGTGGCGGTGCAGAAATAATAAAAAAAACTAAAAATATAAAGACAGCTCAAACTTCGTTTTTAGATGTTTTAGGCTGTCCATTGACCTCTGAAGGAAATACCTAGCGGCATAAGACAATTTTAGGAGGGGGGAGGCTGCCGATGATTTGGTTGCAAGGGGACCTCAGACTAAAGCTGCATGCTATGGGAAAATAATACTCTGATATCACAGTAATGTGTGGGAAGTACTGAGTCAATCAACTTGACTCCATTTTTTTTGATAATTTCAGAGATAAGATGGGTGGCAAATTTTAGCTGGGACACCTTGTATATTTATTAAATCAATAAACTTGCTTTGCTGGAATTCACCAACAGTGTTTATAAAATACATAACTATTCTTTGTGAATACAGTTAATCACCTTATTGATACAAAATGCAGAATACGCTGCGATCATAAACATTGGGAATTGATTTAATAAATGCGTTTGTGAGCATAGTAAACAATAATCACTAAAACCATAACATATATTTATTATATCAATAAACTTACTTTGTGTAATTCACAGACGTTGTTTATAATATTCAGAAACTACTATCTGTGAATACAATTACTGAGACACATCTCTCAACAATTCATAAATACTCGTTTATTGGATACATAAAACCGTTGGTTGGCACAAATTTCATAATCGAGTTTGTTGTTAGCACAAACTTTTTTATTATAATTACGTACCTTTTTGGTTGAGTGTGTTCGTCAGTTTACCTGAAGACGATTGAAGATACCATATCAATCGAAACGTTGTAATCTAAAATTATATAAATAATGGAAGACCTACTGAGACAAAATTTAATTTGCAACCTTGACAATAGAATCACTCAATCATTGAATAATATCCCCTTTTTAAAATTCTTATGGAACGCACATGGTCATTCGTATGATTTACGACCCGGCTCTCGAGGGACCAAAAGATATTTGCAAGATTTCTTCTCTATTATAGAGAGCACAATGCACTACCGGTTGCATCACAGAGTCGAGTTAATGCGGCAAATATATTGGAAGGATTATTACCCACAGTGGAATCTTCAATCAAACTCTGAAGCCTGCACGTCCCATGGGGCTCCGCAGGAGATGAGGAGGTATTAGAGTAGCGACTGATATGGCGGAGAAGCTCTTGGAATGCCATGACGCATAACTATCTTTGAATGATGAATTATTGTACGTGTTGCCATGGAAATAGTCGTGCTTTGTCTGTCTTTTTACTTCTCACACCTATACGTGATCGAGAAAATTTTCGATTTTGAGATAACACGCTTTTTGGGCGTTTTGGGATGTCTACATAACGAAAATCTACGTCACTCATTTCCGTCGGTCTGTCTGTCTGTCGGTCTGTGTGTCTGTCTGTCTGTCGCTTTTTTCTACCCTCGTAATCTCAGCAACCGCTGCATGGATTGTGATGAAATTTGGGCAGCGATATGCTGTGGGGTCGTAGTAGGTAATGTTCCTATAATTTTGAACATCGGTGCATGGGCGGCGGAGTAATTACCAAGAAACAAAAAAAATTAAATATTGCTTAAACTTAGGCGTTTTAGGGGTTCCTGATCATTTTTTACTTTTTTTGGGTGGGGGTGAAATTGGGGTGGTTGGGGGGTGGGGGGTTGTAAAATTGAAAAATTTGTTGCTTTCATAATAGACTGTCCACTGACCCATGAAGGAAGACCTAGCAACATAAATAACTTTTTTAGGTCCATCCGAACATTGCCTTGCCTATTACAGAAACCAAAGGACTTTTTCTGGTGTAAACATACGAGAGTATTGCTTTAAATCTTTCTATGTTGTGTTACAAGGAATCTGTTGAATTGATGTTAATGAAATTTTGACACAATATTGCTGCCCTGGCGAGGATGGAAAACGCGTATGGTTTTTATAAATCGTGTCAGTGGCGGCGCAGAAATACTAGAAAAAGTAAAAATATAAAAACAGCTCAAACTTCGTTTTTAAGCGTTTTAGAGGTTCCTGATCATTTTCTGCGTTTTTTGGGTGGGGTGAAATTGGGGTGGTTAGGGGGTGGGGGGTTGAAAAACTGAAAAATTTCTTGTATTCATAATAGGCTGTCCACTAGCCTGTGAAGGAAGACCTAGCGACATAAATCAACTTTTTAGGTACACCCCAATATTGTCCTAGGCTATTACGGAAACTAAGGGACGTAGAGTTTTCTGTACACATACGAGTATTAGATCATTTTGTATTTTGTAACGTGGACACTGCTAATTGATTCTAATGAAATTTTGACACAGTATTACTGCCGTGGCGAGGATGGAAAACGCGTATGGTTTTTATAAATCGTGCCAGTGGCGGCGCAGAAATAATAAAAAAACTAAAAAAATATAAAGACAGCTCTAACTTCGTTTTTAGATGTTTTAGGCTGTCCATTGACCTCTGAAGGAAAGACCTAGCGGCATAAGACAATTTTAGGGGGGCAGAGGCTGCCGATGATTTGGTTGCAAGGGGATCTCAGACTAAAGCTGCATGCTATGGGAAAATAATACTCTGATATCACAGTAATGTGTGGGAAGTACTGAGTCAATCAACTTGACTCCATTTTTTTTGATAATTTCAGAGATAAGATGGGTGGCAAATTTTAGCTGGGACACCTTGTATATTTATTAAATCAATAAACTTGCTTTGCTGGAATTCACCAACAGTGTTTATAAAATACATAACTATTCTTTGTGAATACAGTTAATCACCTTATTGATACAAAATGCAGAATACGCTGCGATCATAAACATTGGGAATTGATTTAATAAATGCGTTTGTGAGCATAGTAAACAATAATCACTAAAACCATAACATATATTTATTATATCAATAAACTTACTTTGTGTAATTCACAGACGTTGTTTATAATATTCAGAAACTACTATCTGTGAATACAATTACTGAGACACATCTCTCAACAATTCATAAATACTCGTTTATTGGATACATAAAACCGTTGGTTGGCACAAATTTCATAATCGAGTTTGTTGTTAGCACAAACTTTTTTATTATAATTACGTACCTTTTTGGTTGAGTGTGTTCGTCAGTTTACCTGAAGACGATTGAAGATACCATATCAATCGAAACGTTGTAATCTAAAATTATATAAATAATGGAAGACCTACTGAGACAAAATTTAATTTGCAACCTTGACAATAGAATCACTCAATCATTGAATAATATCCCCTTTTTAAAATTCTTATGGAACGCACATGGTCATTCGTATGATTTACGACCCGGCTCTCGAGGGACCAAAAGATATTTGCAAGATTTCTTCTCTATTATAGAGAGCACAATGCACTACCGGTTGCATCACAGAGTCGAGTTAATGCGGCAAATATATTGGAAGGATTATTACCCACAGTGGAATCTTCAATCAAACTCTGAAGCCTGCACGTCCCATGGGGCTCCGCAGGAGATGAGGAGGTATTAGAGTAGCGACTGATATGGCGGAGAAGCTCTTGGAATGCCATGACGCATAACTATCTTTGAATGATGAATTATTGTACGTGTTGCCATGGAAATAGTCGTGCTTTGTCTGTCTTTTTACTTCTCACACCTATACGTGATCGAGAAAATTTTCGATTTTGAGATAACACGCTTTTTGGGCGTTTTGGGATGTCTACATAACGAAAATCTACGTCACTCATTTCCGTCGGTCTGTCTGTCTGTCGGTCTGTGTGTCTGTCTGTCTGTCGCTTTTTTCTACCCTCGTAATCTCAGCAACCGCTGCATGGATTGTGATGAAATTTGGGCAGCGATATGCTGTGGGGTCGTAGTAGGTAATGTTCCTATAATTTTGAACATCGGTGCATGGGCGGCGGAGTAATTACCAAGAAACAAAAAAAATTAAATATTGCTTAAACTTAGGCGTTTTAGGGGTTCCTGATCATTTTTTACTTTTTTTGGGTGGGGGTGAAATTGGGGTGGTTGGGGGGTGGGGGGTTGTAAAATTGAAAAATTTGTTGCTTTCATAATAGACTGTCCACTGACCCATGAAGGAAGACCTAGCAACATAAATAACTTTTTTAGGTCCATCCGAACATTGCCTTGCCTATTACAGAAACCAAAGGACTTTTTCTGGTGTAAACATACGAGAGTATTGCTTTAAATCTTTCTATGTTGTGTTACAAGGAATCTGTTGAATTGATGTTAATGAAATTTTGACACAATATTGCTGCCCTGGCGAGGATGGAAAACGCGTATGGTTTTTATAAATCGTGTCAGTGGCGGCGCAGAAATACTAGAAAAAGTAAAAATATAAAAACAGCTCAAACTTCGTTTTTAAGCGTTTTAGAGGTTCCTGATCATTTTCTGCGTTTTTTGGGTGGGGTGAAATTGGGGTGGTTAGGGGGTGGGGGGTTGAAAAACTGAAAAATTTCTTGTATTCATAATAGGCTGTCCACTAGCCTGTGAAGGAAGACCTAGCGACATAAATCAACTTTTTAGGTACACCCCAATATTGTCCTAGGCTATTACGGAAACTAAGGGACGTAGAGTTTTCTGTACACATACGAGTATTAGATCATTTTGTATTTTGTAACGTGGACACTGCTAATTGATTCTAATGAAATTTTGACACAGTATTACTGCCGTGGCGAGGATGGAAAACGCGTATGGTTTTTATAAATCGTGCCAGTGGCGGCGCAGAAATAATAAAAAAACTAAAAAAATATAAAGACAGCTCTAACTTCGTTTTTAGATGTTTTAGGCTGTCCATTGACCTCTGAAGGAAAGACCTAGCGGCATAAGACAATTTTAGGGGGGCAGAGGCTGCCGATGATTTGGTTGCAAGGGGATCTCAGACTAAAGCTGCATGCTATGGGAAAATAATATCTGATATCATAGTAATGTGTGGGAAGTACTGAGTCAATCAACTTGACTCCATTTTTTTAATGGCCCTCTGATAAAAGCACATATTCAATTCAATTTCAATTTATTAATTATTATTAAAGGTACATTAATGTTCAATTGAGACTTTGTATGTAATAGGAAATCGGAACAGTGCGACATGCCTAGGCATAGCTGCCCGTCTTGCTGTAGCACTCTCCCAATATTCCAGACAAACGTGTACATATATACATATGTTTCAGCAGTAACAAGCTAATAATGAAAACATTAAAGCAACATTGGATACTTATTTTCTAGTTTAACACTTAGAAGATCACATAAGCTAGAGAAAAAAAGCAACGTTGAAATTCGAGACAGCAGGAAGGCGAAATATCAGTACAAAATTTACATGATTTACACATAATATACAACACTTACTAATTTATTGGGGTGCTTTATAATGTAGTCTTTTATTTGCTGTTTAAATTTTTTTATTGAGGTAATTAGTTTTAATTGTTTGGGAATTTCGTTGTATAATTTAAGACCCAGGAAGAAAAACGATCTTTGAGTGACTGTTTTTCTGAAACGTTGTATGTTCAGATTCATGTTAGCTACCGCTCTTGTCATCCTATCATTCTTAACGTTAAATTTATGAGTACTGGTATGTATTTTAATTAGTGTTTGATAAATGTAAAGTGACCTTATGTTTAACACTTCTGTTTCTTGATATAAAACAACATATGCTTGAAATTTGAAATACATAGTTAGGTTATTGACTATTCGCACCAGGTTTTCAGTTTTTCTTCACTAAGGTGATTTTATCTAACAAGGCATGTGTTTTTGTCATGGAGTGCGACGATCATCATCATAGTCACAATGTCTTCGCAGACATGTTGTGAACTCGTAAAATGCATTAAGTCGGAGCTAGAGTACTGCAGATATGAATATTATCAATAGTTTTGAGCACTGTAGCTCGCCATCGTTCGCGATTTACTGTCAGTTTAGTGGCGCTCTTGATACTCATACCCAGCAACTGTTTCGTCGTATCCACCCAGCGTGTAGGGGGACGGCCACGGCGCTGCCCACTCGGGGCATGACCCTGAACAACAAGTTTCTCCATATTATCGCTTCTGTGTATATGTCCGAAGAATGTAAGCATCCTCGTCGACACAATGGAGGATAGTCTCTTTGGACTACCGAGCTCATCCAGTATGGAAACGTTAGTTCGATGGGCGGTATAAGGAACTCTCAAAATTCTCCTCCATGTCCACATTTCAAAAGCATCTATGCGAGCTCGATCTGCCTTTTTAACAGCCGAAGTTTCCGAGGCATACAAAAATATGGAGAACACAAGAGACTGAACCAGCGGCATTTTGGCAGCTTTAGTGAAGTTATGATCACGCCATATTTCAGTAAACTTTGTCATGGCCACACGTGCCTGTTGAATGCGCCGTCGAATCTAATTTTCACAGCTACCCGAATTGTCGATCAAAGATTCGAGGTATATAAAACTTTGAACAACTTCACAACGGCCTACTGACTTTATTTCTCGATGAATACCATGCTCTCTATCTACGCTTACGATCATAATCTTGGTCATATTGTAGTTAATACCAAGACCATACGCTGCACTGTGTTATTCTAAGATGTTTAATAGAGCTACTAGTTCTTCCTGAAAAGCTGCAATAAGGGTTGTAACGTCAGCATATCTTAAGTTGGATATTTTGCTTCCGCCAATAGTTATACTGCCATTCCAGTTGTCTAATACCTGTCTCATCACAAATTCAGAGTAAATGTTACACAAAATCGGAGATAATACACATCCTGATGAACTCCTTTTCTGGTTGCAGTTTGACTAGACAGGTTACCATCAATTCTTACACGAGCCGAGTTAGACTCGTTACTGTCGAGTTACTGTATGAGAAACACTAGGTGATAAGGAACTCCCATAGAGATGAGGATTTCCCACCGCTTAGGCCACTTTACGTTATCAAACGCTTTAGAATAGTCCGCAAAGCAGATAAAAACTGGAAAATAATGCTCTCTGGCTTTTTCAATAATTTGTCTTAAGTTTAAGATCTGTTCACGCGTACCGTGTCTTTTCACGAAGTTTGCCTGCGCCTGAGAAAGTTGCCAGCCATTAAAACCCTCCAAACGAGATTGTAAAATATATAGTAGAACCTTACTTGCACGAGAAATTAACGAAAGTAGGCGATAATTGTCTGGATTTGTTGGAGATCCCTTTTTATGAAGTGGAACAAAATTTGATGTGCACCATTCATGTGGCCAAACACCGTAGGACTAGACACTCTTACAAATATTATGTAAAAGAGAGATGCCGTCGTCACCCAAGCATTTTAACGTTTCAGCAGAAATAGGATCAATGCCCGTGGCTTTATTAGTTTTTAGCTTGTTGAGGGCATGTTCCACTTCAGACAAAAAAACATCTCTTTCGGGTGGTTAGTATTGGCATGCAGTGCGACCAGATGTCTATTTTTTGTTGTTCTGATTATATGAGGTTGTGTGCGTCTTCTGCGCAGTTTATTTGTTTGCTTTGTAAAAAATGTCTCAGTGTCTTTATTTGTCTTGTGCGAAGTTTCTGAATGTCTATGATTCCTCTGCGCTCTTGTTTTCTGTCTATGTTACTTATGTTAGGTCTTTCCTTGCATGCGTTCGGATGTGACGTCATGTGTTTCGTGAGTACTATTCGTGTCAGTATATGGATATTTTCCATATTAGAATGGGACCATTTGGTTATGCCAGAGGAGTATGTGAGTTGTGATATCGCAAATTTGTTAATGTGTTTTCTAATATTTCTAGAATTCATTTGTATTTTTTGTAGTCTAATGAGGCGGTCTTCAAACCCTTTTGTTATTGTTGCACCTTGCTTTGACCTGGCGAAAAGCTTTTTGAATGTCCGATCTCTGTTATAGTCGAAAGCTGTTCATCAGACGTATTTAAATAGACGGCGGTATCCCATACACTATTTCTGCTGTACATCAATGAGCTACTGGAAGTAACATCTACAACAACATCTACTACAACAATCTACAGCTTCGCAGACGACAGTACATTAATATCGTGCATGGAACCAGGCTAGCCGCTATCATCCCAGGAGACGGTACGTCGGCGACAACAACATGCCTCACAGATCAACGTAGATATCAAAGCAATTATCGAGTGGGGCTCAGTAAATAAAGTACAGTTTAACGTACAGAAATCCCAGGCAACAACACTGACAAAGAAGTGTCACTTTAGCTTGCCAACTGTGGAAATGGAGGGTCACCCATAAGTCGGGTCAACAAACTTTTGGGGATCACCATTAACAATAACATGTCCTGGCACGACCACGTCCTCAGTATTGCTAAGACGGCATCTCAGAAGCTTGGAGTTTTATTCCGCTGTAGGAAGCTATATACACCAGAGCAACTACTGCTGCTCTACAAGGCACAGAGTCGACTATCTCTGGAGTATTGCTTCGATGAATGAGGATGCGCTCGTAAGACCTCTCTAAAGCTTCTGTACACTATCCAGAAGAGACTAATCGACTAATCGATATGCCTAACATCACAAAGGACCTACACAGCCTGGAACATTGAAGAAGGGTGACTGAGCTGTCCTTGTTTCACAAATTCTATCACATAAGAAGTTCGAGTGAGCTCTCCCAGATAATAACTCCGAAGGCCGTCCCAACGAGGAACACTGGAGAGCTCATACTTACAAAGTCGAGGTCCCTACTCCCTCTAATCTCCTCTAGCATCCCTTCTTTTGGAAAATGTCGACGCTGTGGATTCTGCAGCGTTTCAAATCTAAAGTCCACAGTCACTTATCCTCTCGTAGCGCTTCTACAGTGCCATAGGCTTTCAGCCTTTGCGGAAGGCTGACTATGAAAAAATTGACGTTCTGATTGAAACCCAGGTATTTCTATGTTCTGCCTTTGTCCATGTTATCCAATTACTACTCACTGTTTCTGTTATTATGATTACTATCAGATTGAAAGGAAAGTTAGATGGAAAAAAGTCATCATATTATACATCGACAAAGCATTGGCTCTCGACAACCTTTCGTTGTGACTTTTAAGAGCGATAACAGCCCTGGACGACACAGTTGAGCACATTTCAGACCACCGACTGCATCTAATTCAATCCTGCATACAGCGACATCCATAAAAGTCAGTAGAATCTCCTCATAACTCAATTTCGCCGTCGCTAAAGTGCGACGAATGCGAATGCGAATGCGACTATGGGCCAAAAAATTCAATCTGCACTGCACAGTGCACCGGAATCGCTCTTGTAAATCTTAAAAATGCATTAGATTTCACAAAGGCGCGGCGCGGGGGGTGCGGTGATTTGATGTTTATGCGACGCAGCGGGGAGCTTCAAGCTTTTCAAGCTTCGCTGTCGTCCTCGGCAGGCAGGCCAGGTCCGCGTGCGAGCAGGACCATAAAAGTTTCGGCTGCAAATAGGGTGGTTATTTATGTATTTGCCGCAGTAAACGGTGCTTAGGCGCTTCGGAGATGGCGTCGTGGCAGACGCGATCGTTCGGTACATAAGTTGCTAATATGTGCAGCTGCATTTGAGTGCGATTTTGCAGGACAACGGAAAGATTGGTACTGCGTCGTTCTATCTACATATTCTCCACACACATAAAAATAATTTCTTAGATGGAGCACAGATGCTTTAATTCAAGTATACCATAACTTCCTATACGCGCAAAGTTATGCTAATCTTAGAGTGAGAATACGATATCTTTGACCATATAAGGGTTAGATTGAGAAAATATCTTCAATGCAAAACTGGGAAATTCTTGATGTAAGAATACCAAAATCTTAAATCAAGCATATGGTAATCTTGACCGAAGTATTTCATAATCTTGACTGAAGCATTTCATAATCTTAACTGGGAGCATTTCATAAACTTGACGTAAGTAGCTCAACTTTATTCTAAAATTGTGATATTCTTGGATGAGGAATCTAGTAGTATTGATTTGAGCATTCAAACTCTTCTATGAGCAAGGAGAAATTTTTCTGGAGAAATAGTTCTGCAAAATTTCTTAAATCATTTTTAATATACTTAGTACTTATCTAGGAACACCTGAGTCAGGCAGTCAGGTCTTTGCATCCCAATTTTTTTAATAGCTCATTCATGGTTGGATAGATCCATCAGAACTGGGACGCGACTCAAATGGCGGTGGACCAGCACTACCGGTAGGTTCGATGACTGATGGTTGACGGTGGTATTACGGGTATCACGTGGCAATGGCAATTTATTTAACAGTTAGACTAGATACTATTGTGTGCTATTATGCAGGATCCAGGTATTACGCTACGGCGCTAAAGACGGCGGCGAATGCGACAATCCGAAAACCGATAATGGCGGCGCGGACGCGGACGGGCAACAGGCTGTTGAGTAGAGAGGGCGGAGAGGTTAGGGTTGACTCGTGACACGGTGCGCGTCTGCGCACTCCGACGTTGGTAGACGTCAAATAAATGATTTACTTGATACAAATATAGGGTGTGCTTGTAAAACGGCGTTCATTTTCAAACCAAGATTATCATATTGTAAATGAAGGTTCGCATTTACAAGCTGTCTATATTCTTGATAGAAATAAACTGGGCACCGCTGGGAAAAATGATAATCTTGAGATAAAATTATGAAATATTTGTTACTAAATTATTATAGTCTTGGTTGCAAAGGAAATTATATTTTATTTCGGAGCATATTTCTTTAAAATAAGTATATAAATCAAAAATATATTATTCTGGATACAAATTTTCTATAATTTTCTCATCAAATGCTCTTTCTTAGAGTGAGAACCGATATTCTTGTTGTGAGTATGTATTTACAAGAATATCACAATTCTTGACTTGAGAATTTCTTTTTATGTGTGCATGTACAAAGCATATTCACACCATACAACAGATCATGAAAAAAAAGAGCTAAGAACAAAGATGTACATATGGCATTTATTGACCTTAGGAAGGTATATGATAGACTGCCAAGCAAAGAACTATACAGGGTGTCCAGTTAGTGCGTAATTCTTCGATATCTCGCAAGGTATACCTGATAGAAGAAAATGTCAAATACAAAAGTTATTTGGTTGCTTAAGATGCATATTCTAAAAATATTTTAAACCATACAGGGTGTTGCAGGAAAGTAGAATAGTTATCAACATGATTTTTTTATATGGAACTATTACTTTTTCTTAAATTGTTCTAGTTTCCATCATTGATCTCTATTCAACCCCAAAATATTTTTGGGATCGGTTGCGACGGTGCCATAATTTATTTTCTATTAATTTCCAGATTTGCAAGGTCGCAAGTAATACGTCCAAATTGATATATTCCTTTAACTTTTCTCGATAGTATTATACAGCGAGTTAGTTGAATATTAATTGAATATTCTTTAGGATGTTATCAGCAATTTGTATCTACAGGGTGTTTTTTGCAAAATTTTAAATTACGGCAATTTCAAGGTCATTTCACTTTGTCTTTTTAAATGTAACACCCTGTATGTTTTATTTTAAATCAAATTATCTACTAATACCCTATCTCGCCTTGTATTTTTTTTTCGCGTTTGCGGCGTTGCCAAGTTATAAATTATTTTTCCAAATTTTCACAAATATCCCCGATTTTAATTTATTTGAAAAAGAATCCTCTACAAATTTTTGTTGCAATGAATACATGCCGAACTTAGTAAGATCTCAAAATTTCAAAATCTTGTTTCTATTAATTACTCAGATACGGCAACACCGCTTTTTTAGGAAACGGTACTGGAACGCTTAAATATTTCCAAAACTGCCCCAGCTGGAGAGGTGAAATTCAATACTTGGGGGTTTTTGAACATACAGAATCCAAAAACGCTAACAGCAGTGTAATCAGATTTACCATTTTTACGTCATATTTTTTAATGGAATGGCCTATTTATGAAGTCTAACGTAAAAGTGGTAAATCTGACAACATTGCTATTAACGTTTTTGAATTTTGTATGTTCAAAAACCCCCAAGTATTGAATTTCACCTCTCTAGGTGGGGCAGTTTTGGAAATATTTAAGCGTTCTGGTACCGTTTCCTGAAAAAGCGGTGTTGCCGTATCTCAGTAATTAATAGAAACAAAATTTTGAAATTGTGAGATCTTACTAAATTCGACATGCACAATTCATTGCAATAAAATTAAGAAGAGGATTCTATTTAAAATAAATTAAAATCGGGGATATTTGTCTAAAAATTTGGAAAAATAATTTATAACTTGGCAACGTCGCAAACGCGAAAGAATATTACAAGGCGAGATAGGGTATTAGTAGATATTTCGATTTAAAATGACAAATACAGGGTGTTACATTTAAAAAAATAGTAAAATGACCTTCAAGTTGCTTTAATTTAAAATTCTGCCACAAACGCCCTGTGGATACAAATTGCTGGTAACATCCAAACTAATATCCACTTGATATTCAAGTAACTCGCTGTATAATATTATTAAGAAACGTTAAAGGAATATATCAATTTGGACGTATTACTTGCGACCTTGCAAATCCGGAATTTAATAGAAAATTAATTATAACTTGACAACGTCGCAATCTATCCCAAACATATTTTAGCGTTAAATAGAGATCAATGATGGAAACTAAAAGAATTTAAAAAAAGTTATAGTTCCATATAAAAAAATTAAGTTGGTCACTATCCTACTTTCCCGCAACACCCTGTATATTTCAAAATGTTTTTAAAATATGCCTCTTAAGTAACCAAATAACTTTAGTATTTGACATTTTCTTCTATCAGGTATACTTTGCGAGATATCTAAGAATTTCCCACTAACTGGACACCCTGTATAAAGCGATGACAAATTAATATTGGGATACCGACTAACCTAATACAAGCAGTCAAGAACATATACAGTTGACACGAAGTATACATAAAAACTAATAAAGCAGTTGCCCACTTTACAACAACAAAAGGACTACTACAGGGATGCCCCACGTCACCAACTCTATTTAAAGTATTTTTAGAATATGGACTAACAGTTGGGAAGACAAAATGTAGAGATATGGAAATACGGATAAGAGTTTATTACCTTTACACATTGTGCTTTGCAGACGATCAGGTCGTGATGGCTCAGGATGAGGAAGATATCAGCTGTATGGTTAGAAAGTTAAAAGAAGAATATGCAAAGGTGGGTCTAGAGATAAACATTTTTTTTATCTTTATCGTTGATGTGTGATGGTTTGGCAATGATTTTTTATATTTGTTTTAGTTGTTCTTAAAGGAGGTTTCTTTGGCATGGTTGCAACAGCAACAAGTTTTGATGGGCTGTGCAAGGCCTACACCTAAACTATTATAGTTACCATTTTTTGAATGTCTTGTGCAAATTTTCGTTTAGACCCAACTGTTACAGGTGTGGTGTGAATATGTTTGTTTGGTGTAGGGCCTAACACCAACACAATGAGGAGGACAACAATAACTTTATCTTGTTTCCAGAGTCGTTTTACTTCTACGGTAAGGTCTATCTAGATATCTTCCCAGCGTAAATGTTATGAATTTTCTTATAATTGAAAACAGCTCTACTAAATAAATAAATTTGTCTGCATTTGAAAAAAAACTGTTTCTGGTCTATTGGTTGGGACAGTTTAGTTGGTATGTATTTCAACGTCTGTATTGATTGTTTTTGAGTAGTGATGTCGGTGTGTAATAATTGTAATACAGATCTGTGTATTCTGTTTATTTGTTGTGGCTTATGCTTGGTGATGTATGACTTTGGCTGCAGAGTTGTTTGGCTGTGTACTTTGTTCTAGCGAGAGTTTTGCATGCGTTTCTTATGAGTTTTATTGTTTCCTTCTTTTGGTGATATTTTCAGCAGTTATCGTCGTTAATATTATGGCTGCACTTAAACTGCCGCTCAAATGCAGCCTACTGCCCACTGAAATGCTGCTAATAGCATATTCGATTTCTTGTAAAAATCGCTATATTTCATTATCGAGTATATTATTTTGATTTGTTTGCATTATAGTTGTGACAATTTTTGCTGAATTATGGGAATCTGGATATTATTGGCATTGACTGGAGTAAGTTTTTCAATTAGTTTTGAGCCGCTCAATGGACAGACCTGTTGTTTAAGCAAGGACCTAATGTATTGAAAAACCTTAAAACGCTATGGGCCAATGATACTGATGCTGTAATTGTAAATGTAAACAATAGTGGCGAGAATCAGACTCAGTTTTTCATTGTAAGCAATGAAGTTTTTTCATAACTGAGCAGACCGCGTAGGCAGAGCCCAAATACCAGAGTACCGCGGCTGCTGTGAATCATATGCGCCTGGTGACAAGGCGATTCTGGTATAAGACAACAGAAATTCCTCATCTCTAAGACCATATGTGACATTGTAGAGGAGGATATAATACCTGATTCAACTAAAGTTGATGAATGAAGATGTCTGTTCCAATAAAAAGACGAGGTCAACCGAAAGGATAAGACAAAAAGATTATCATAGAAAGAGGAAAGAAGTACTGTAACATCTGTGAAAAGATCCCATAATGTTGCATGATGCATTCCTCTGGGTAAAGTTGTCAATAAAAGTCTGGAACCGAACACCAAATTTTAAATTTTATCGAAAGGTAGAGAAGCAGACTTTCTAATTGCGTTTTATCTATTATTACAAATTTTCAGGAGAAGCAAAAAATCGGTACAGAGAAACCAAATCATAGAGAAAAAATATTTGGGATAATAATAATCATATGGGGTCTATGAAACTCAATCGCAAAACTTGGTACAAGAAGTTGAAAAACAACTGGTAAAAATTAAAAAAAAACTGTAGGACATAATGCAGTATGTGTAGAAGATTATTAATTTTTTTAACAAAAACATTTTGATTATTCTCAGTTTTCTCACGTATTGCGGCTATTATTTCAGCTCCCGAAAGAACAATAAACGAAAATTATACTATATCATAGGAATAGACGGTTCAAAAACGACAAACGGTGTAGGATGCGCTTTCTACCATGAAAATAAAAAATATCAAGAATTATACAAACTGGAGGAGATTGTTCAATATATACAGCTGAGTTGACAGCCATTCAAAAAGCACTAGAATATTCTCTCAGTAATACTGAGCTTAGAGACGTTATGATCTTCAGCGACAGCAAGAGTGCAGCTATGAGATTAGAGCATTTAAGAATTTCACCGACTTTCAACCGTATCATCTCAAACATAATAAAATTGATTTACAGACACAACAATTTAGATAAAAATGTAAAAATTGTATGGATTAAACGACATACAGGTATACCGCAAAACGACACAGACGACATTCTAGCAAAGATGGCGACTACAGATGGAATATTGATGAAGGATTTCAAAATTCCCTACGGTGACTTGAACAGTAAATTAAACAAGAACCTGAAAGAAAAGTGGACTGAACACTACCATAGAAATCCATCCGGAATGATATACAAACAGATCCAGCAGAACATAAGAACAGAACCCTGGTTTAAGAAACGAATAGACCACTTGTGAGAACACTTTGCAGATTGAGGTGTGGTCATTGCTTAAGCCCTCAACTCAAAACTAGAATAGGGCTAGACGATGACCCTCACTGCAGATGTGGAGAAATTGGTACTGCTCCGCACTGTATATTAGAATGTTAATTGATCAGTAATGAGGTAACAGACCTGTATCACAGATTGTCAAACTATATTCCGTTACCTGCTAATATGATCTCTATACTAGCTAGTGAAAACAACTGTGTATACAAACTATTATATAACTTTTGCACACAAAAACTAAAAATAACACTGTAGCTTTCAACTATAACTAATATAAAACAATGTTCGTATTATTAAGAAAAAATAGATGTCTATCCAAAATAGAACTGGCCAGTTGATCTCAGATCAGAGCCAATAACACAGGTAAATAAAAAAAAATATATCATAGGAATACTGATGAAGCTGTTAGAACGTCACTTCAAATACGTCACTTCAATGACGTCACATCTGTTAACGGCATCTTAGTAGGCTGCCGTTTAACGGCAGTTTAAGTACAGCGTATTATTATTATCCTGTGTAAAGATGCTGTTTCTCTTGTTGTAATTCTTCAACACAGTCTTCAACATCGGCCAGCCCAGCCGACCCTATCCGAAGACATCAATTACTCGAGTCAGTTGTAAATCCTTTAGGTGTGACCTCGATGACTCGCCCAGATATTTATCGTTGACGTTTACAGGGCGGCTGAGCCCCATTACCGCGAATCCAACAAGTTGTGCGTACACGAAGTTATCTTGTAATGCGCATCAGGTGCAAAAATCATCAGGAAAGATTAATGCGTAAGCGCAGTGTGGGTCGGCCAAGGCCCGTGTTCCTATTTACATAAGAATCATTATGGACACCTCGACACCCACGTTTATCAGAAATATAGCGAAAGGGCGTACCCAGTATCGTGACAAATAATTGGAAGGCTAACTGTGGAGGCTTAAGCCAGGTCACTCCGGTATAGCTGATAATAAAAAGCCTGATAGTAGAGGTGTTGCTACCATCGCTGGAGTATAATGAAAACTGAGTCAGTTTCATTCAGTAATACATATGGTTTAACAAACTAAAAAACATGCTTTTAAAGAACATCGAACAAAAAAGTTAAACAGAATTTTTAAAATGAGCTTAAAACAATAATGCATTTTTTCCAGCGATGTCCGGTTTACCTCTATCAAGAATATAGACAGCTTGCAAATGCGAACCTTCATTTACAATATGATAACCTTGGTCTGAAAATGAACGCTGTTGTTGTATATTTGTATCAAGTAAATCATTTATTTAACGTCTATCAACGCCGGAGTGCGCAGGCGCGCAGCGTGTTACGTGTCAACTCTAACCCCTCCACCCTCTCTACTCAACAGCCTGTTGTCCGACCGCGTCCGCGCCGCCATTATCTGTTTTTGGGTTGTCCCATTCGTCGCCGTATTTAGCACCGTAGCGTAATACCTGCATCCTGGATCCTCCATAATAGCACATAATAGAGTATCTAATCAAACTGTTAAATACATTGCCATTGCCACGTGATACCCGTGATACCACCGCCAACCATCGGTCAACGAATCTGCCGGTAGTGCTGGTCCACCGCCATTTGAGTTGCGTCCCAGTTCCCGTCAGTTTTCTTATCACTGGATCTATCCAACCATGAATGAGCTATTAAAAAAATGGGGATGCGAAGACCTGACTCTGGTGTTCCTACCAGCACGTATGTTAAATGTGATTTAAGAAATTTTCTTGCAGATAATGACATAGACGAGAAAAATTTCTACATGCTCATAGAAGAGTTTGAATGCGCAAATCAATACTACCAGATTCCTCATCCAAGAATATCACAATTTTAGAATAAAGTTGAGATACTTGCGTCAAGTTTATGAAACGCTCCAATTAAGATTATGAAATGATTCAGTCAATATTATGAAATGCTTTGGTCAAGATTACCATATGCTTGATTTAAGATTTTGTTATTATTACTTTCAAGAATTTTCCAGTTTTGCATTGAAGATATTTTCTCAATCTAACATTTATATGGTCAAAGATATCGTATTCTCACTTTAAGATTAACATAGCTTTGCGCATATAGGAAGTTCTGGTATACTTGAATTAAAGCATCTGTACTTCATCTAAGAAATTATTTTTATGTGTATGTGAACAAAGCGTTGGGCACTATATTTAGTTTAGTTCGATGTTCTTTAAAAGCGTGTTTTTTAAACTATATATAGATGTATTTATTTTTTTGATTAACTTAATCACTAAAGCCTTTTTTGTTTCTTTTAACCATATTTTTTTCATTAATTTTACCCCCACCAAGAAGTATATCATCTGAATTGTGCAGTCTGTTATACATCATTTACAAGACACTGTAAATTGTTAATGCAAACCCCAACTGAGGCGAAGGGTGACGCCAAAGTTCCGCACCGTCAGTTGTAGGTGGCTATGACACGAAGTCAGCTCGACAGCTATATACACATTACCGTTTAAGGCAGCAGATGGCGCATTTATTGCAGTTACTATCAGACGCGTGACAAAATTCAACAACTATCTTTCCAAGAGCATGGGAAAGGATGCTTATCTGGCGTCGGCATTGTTGTTGGCGAACAGAATAACAGTAGTAAGTCGATGGAGAGTTACAAGCTCACAAACTGACAAACATACAGGTGAAGCTAATAAAATCATGTTAAAAACAGGCGTAGTAGTACTGCTTCCCATTTTTATTGCAATGTTCGTCTTAGAGCTCACAAATATTCTCAGCATTCTTCATACAAAAAAAAGATATGTTATATGTTTTAATATCCGGGATTTTTTTGAATCAAAAAGTATCACCGTATGGCCTTCAACCATATTTGAAGTTTTGCTAGAGGCCTTTGAAAAGCCTTGAAAGTTGGAACGCCTGCTTTAGACAATGGTAGGGCTACATGCTACGTACTTTTAGCCTAGCTAGCTAACTAGCTAACTCTATTGAGTCGCGTTAACGAGGAAAGCCAAAGGCTGGGTCTGAAGATAAATATCAACAAAACCAAGTTCATGGTGGTTAGCAGAAACCATATCCCAAACACCCGAATCCACTTGAATGGAGGGGACATCGAACGGGTCAGCAAACTTAAATATCTGGGATACATGGTAAACGAAAGATGGGATCCAGATCAGAAGATAAGATGCAGAATTGAACAAGCTAAGACAATTTTCCTGAAACTTTGAAAATTTCTTACCAACAAAAATCTGAACTTCAGTCTTAGATACAGGATGATAAGTGTTATGTTTGGTCCACTCTGTTGTATGGCGTGGAAGCATGGACGCTGAAGGCAGCCATTGTAAATAAGATTGAGGCGTTCGAAATGTGGACTCTGCAACGAATGCTGAGAGTGTCCTGGGTCGACCATGTAAGAAATGAGAACGTTCTCCAGAGAGCTGGGTTAGCAGAACGGGAACTTTTTGAGTATATAAGGAAGAGGAAAATAACTTACCTAGGTCACATAATGCGTGGGGAACGCTATCACCTCCTGCATCCCCATTCTTCAAGGTAAGATCGAAGTTGGGAGAAGAGGAATTGGAAGAAAAAAGCTATCATGGCTGAGAAACATCCGTCATTGTACAGGAATAAGCGACTTTCAGGAATTACAGAGGGATGCAATGAATAGGATGATCTGATGAGAGAAAGGATGAACGCCTACGCAGGAATCTGCATGACACCCTAAGAAGAAGAAGCTAACTGACAGAGGGCCGTATTCACCAAACAAAGTTAAATCTCTAACTGACTGTCAAACTAGCTATCAGCTTGTTATCCATATTTTTGCTATTCGCCAATTAAGGTTAACGCTAACCAGCTGATAACTGCGTTAATTTTAGCAATCCGATTTTTGCCAGTTCAAATTCAATATCTAGTCATTTGTCACTTACGAAAAATGTTATGTTTACTTTAATCGACGAAAATAGTATATGTCTAACTATATGCTTATATTTTGCTACCAGAGACGTTGATTGGCAGATATTATGCGTTCCTCCTTTTTCATGTTAATAATTAGAAGGTTTCTTATGCCAAGGGAATGGCCAGCGATGGTGGAAATGTTCATGAGTAATATGATTATAAAATAAAACATAAAAACTAAAAACAAACACAAATTATTAGGTTATGTAGAATGAAGATGCGATTACTGCTGCACAAAACGTTTTATGCAGCACGGAACATGAAACTACGCAGTGTTTGCAATATATTATTGCAATGCTTTTAGTTTGGCACTGGAGTGCTCCTGATGGGATCAATGTGAGTATGTTTCTTTAGATGTTTTGTTTATAGGATTGTATATTGTATTGAATGTATGGTATATTTATAGTGTATATGGGTTCAGTGGTGCTGTACTAGTTCGTATCAGTATTTATACTTTTTATTCTCTATTATTTTTCTGTCATAATCATATTTTTTCCCACAAACAAGGGCTGTGACCCTTATGTGGCTGTCCAATGTATTTATGAGTATAAAAAAAAGAATTATTTGTTATTTGCTTATACTGAATAAATACATTTTTGTATTGTATCTCTTTTTTAAGTAACTGGGAGCTGAAAATTCACGGTGAATACGATACTTAACTGTGTAAGGTTTTCGCGGCCATCGTCCAATGAATTTGTGGTTCTTGGGTTTTTAGGCCGGCGTCGTTTAGCGTTAAAGCTTGACGTTCCGCCACCACGAGTGGATGGCATCTTCAGAAGCTATTTCACTTCGGCGACTTCCAAAATCTCCTTTTTGAAAATGGAGATTTTGGAAGTCGCCGAAGTGAAATAGCTTCTGAAGATGCCATCCACTCGTGGTGGCGAAACGTCAAGCTTTAACGCTAAACGACGCCGGCCTAAAAACCCAAGAACCACAAATTCATTAAACGATACTTAACTATTAGGCAGTTATACTTAAACGCTGCTCCTACAATCCGGAATAGTTTCTCCGGAAGATGCGGGGAGCTGAAAAGGAACCGACGATGGGCGTGATAAATAAACAGGTGCGCGCTACATTAGAAAGAAATGGAAACAGTCATGTTAGCGCGTCGCCCGAAATTTGTTAAATTGAAGAGGAAGGCGATTTGCAGATGTTTTCTATCCCAATTCCTGACGCTTCATTTTCCAATATTTTTAAATTTTTAAATGAAATTTTCACATGATGTTTAGAAGCATATTGCCCAGAGTGATATCGAAGTACTTTTTCATTTTTGCTTCTGGGCTTTTCTTAAAAAAATTACAAAGTTAACGAAGAAAATAGGCAACTTCAAGCGATCATATTTCTTGTTCAATCATTTTTTTTCCAAAAATGTTTCGACAGCCCCCTGTGTAATTTCCTTTTAAGCTTCATGTAAAAATTTCATGCAAAAATATTGAAAACTAGAGCGTCAGGAATTGGGATGAAATCACTTGAAAATGACTGTTTATGCTCTCCGTAGGAGCCGCCTTAACTGAATGTTAGTAAACAGACGGTTATCCAGAAAATGGTGTACTCGGGCCAAAAACCTCAAAATCCGTTGCGGATATGTTAACAAAACAATCGCGGTCCACAGCTGACTGGGATGTAGGGGCCTAATTGGAAATACCCAGCGCATTGTACTGGGCCAGGTACTGACGATAATGCGTACGTGTATGTGTGTGTACGGATATCTGCATACGCCGATAATACTATTAATAGCATTCGAGGGGGCAACTGGCAATCTCTGGGATGGTTTGCATGTCAGATGCACATAATATGGCGGCAGGCCCGGGCCTATCTGCGCGCCAACCTCCAAATGACGATGGAATCCGACTGATCTAATTAGTGGAATTTATGTTGCTTGTTGGGGGAGGGGGGGAGGCATGGCTCGGATGATTAGCGAGCTGAATCCGTGTATAGCTGTGGATGAGCTGATATACCTGGATAGGAGGCTTAGAGATAAGGTAGTTGTACAATATTAGGGTCCAATTTCACAGTAACAACGGAACATAGAGGTAGTAAGCAACTAATTCTAATAGGCCGACATCTTCTCTTCTTACGTTGTCATATTGACCACCAGATACGGCAATCATAATTGTTTACTATCGTCTTAATTGTATAGTATTCAGAAATGTTCTATTCTACGTTAAAAAAGGCGGTATTTTGATGGTTCAGGTATGATTACAGCAAAATCAATAGACATGTTAACCTCTACTGCGTTACTGCCTATTTCTTCATCATAAACGCAAATTCTGGAGTCTTACATAAATTTTGAGGAGCTGGCAATGCCGATATAATTTTCATGCAACTTATTTACTGTAGAAGCTCGACTGTCAAACGTTTGTTTTGTTTGTGCGTCTTTTATGCTCGGTCAGTAAAATCGAATTCGCTATTTGTTTGGTAACTGTAGTGAAGCTTTACGGACTTGCTATGCTATATTCCATATATATACCCAAATGTCTTGAAGAAAAGATTAATAAATCGGTGAGTGACTTCAAACTCTGGTGTTTTAAAAACAGATTAATAATAAATACTGAAAAAACGGTTTTAATTGAATATCGAATGAATCCTAGAATTCCACTGGACCTCAAATTCAAACTTCAGGACAATAAAATTATTGAACCTTCAAAGTCTGCTACGTTTCTGGGGATTAATTTTGACTGCAGTTTAAAATGGACAGACCAGATTAATTCTGTGTGTGGTAGGTTGGGAAAGAGCTTGTATCTAATAATGACGCTGAGTAGGATGTTGAACATCAATGCGTTGCTAGATGTCTACTACGCTTGTGCACACTCTATTATATTATATGGTATTATTGCATGGGCAGTTCAAATGATGTGTGCAGAATGTTTGTGATACAAAAGAGAATCATTCGCACGATATTTAAAATGCAGTCTAGATCATCTTGTCGTGAAATATTTATAAAATACAGGATACTCACTGTGACGTGTGTTTATCTATATAAGATCTTGACTCACATTTTTGAGCATGAAAGTAATCTTACCAGCCATAAAGATCTCCATAGCTACAACACGCGTAACAAAAATAACATTATTAGGCCTAAATTTTACCATACGTTTCACTCCAAATCTCCTGTGGTAGCAGGTATCTACCTTTTCAATTTGCTACCATCTGGATTGAAAAACTGTGATTCAGTTGGGTTATTTAAGAGACGTCTGACATGCAACTTGCTAGATCGTGGCTTCTATAACTTAAATGAATTTATGGATTACTACAATGGTCCTGATAAACCATCTGTATCTGTGTGATCTTGTTATGTGTACTGTACTACATATTTTAGATTATCTGTTGCTTGTTTTATATTTGCCTATTCTCTTTACGTTTGTACTTAAATTTATTTGCTTTGTTTTTACTCTATTTAACATAAATTGTCTCTGTTTTAACTGTGACGTATCCAATATCTCAGCTTGCTCACTTTCATTAAAAATATTTTAGAATTCATGGATCAAAGTCATAGCAGAAAATCAGAACAAAGTGATTGATTTGCAAATTAATGCTAGATTTTTAATGTTTACCTTATAATTATTGTATAATTACCAATTGCAATTGCAGTCAGATTGATTATAGACTGGATGCATGTTTCTTATAGAATAGACCTTCTTAGAAATATTCACAGAGGATGTAAAGATTGTAGGCACCGCATAAAAGGCACCGTAGCGCAGAAACACATTTACTTTAAGCACCTTATTCACTTTCTGACTATACGAAAGATTTCTAGTTTAGGAAAAATAACGATATACGTTATACTTTTGCTAGATCGGAAGGCTTTGCTGTTAAGCAGAATAGGCAACCAGTTATGCACGCTTGCATCGTGTGTGTCTATAATAGCTTTGCGAAATGCAATAAAATGTTATTTTTACCCTTTTTCACTATAATACAAAGGTATATTGGAGGTATTTATAATTATTATCGATTGTAAATTATTGTTTTATCAAAATAGTACAGTAATTTGAATTTCTTGTCATCATCATCATTAAATTAACAGTAAGTACATTTTATCCAGTGATCAAATGTGTCGGTTTTGTTGAATCTGATTGGTTGAGATTAGCAATTGCTAACCTCTTTGTTAAACAGGAAAATGCAAGTTTTTACCCATTAAGGATAGAAAATCAGAGTTAAAAAGATACTACAGAGTTCACAATGGTCGATTATATATAAAGCATGTCTTTTTTCACATTTTGAAGTAAATTGCAAGAGAAATCAATAATTTTCAGAGAACTTTACAGATGCAAGTTCTTGAAAGGGCTGCTCTGATTGGTCAAAACCTTTGTTAAAATGCTCGTGTTGATAAAATCGGGCCTAAGGGTTATATTTGCGATGCCACAATATAATCCTCCAAAATTTTCATTCGCTACCCTATAATCGAATGAGTACTAACCTTCTATGAAATGTATTCGCGGCTTTAGAAAATTTGCAAAGTATAATAATAATCTTTATAGTCGACTGAATCATAAACACTTTACACCACTTTATTAGACTAAACTGTCACTATTGAAGTAAGCCAAACTACTGTCTTCTGTCGATTTTGCAATTTTCTTCTTTTTACAACACTTGTTATAGGCAGCATACATATTTTCATAAGCACTTTTTGACTTAGTGGGTGGGAGAGATTCTTTGGAGCTTGCGGTTAAATCTTCTAGGCCTTTTTCTCCCGCACTATCCATTTTCTGGATTATTATGACGTTTTTCACAAAATTAACGAAGTAAGCAATACGTAAGCAACTTTGTTTGCCAAGGTTATTAAGGTCGCTGGTTACTAAGGTAATAAAAGCAAAAGCACACTTAGGCCCGATTTTATCAACATGCAGATTTTAACAAAGACTTTGACCAATCAGACCAGCCCTTTCAAGAACATGCATCTGTCAAGGTACTCTGAAAATTATTGATTTCTCTTGAAGTTGACCTCAAAAAGCTCAGAAATGACATATTTTATGTACAATCGAGCATTGTAAATCATCTAGCATCTTTTCCAGTCTGATTTTCCATCCCAAAATCGGTGTAAAATTGCATTTTCTTGTTTAATCAAAAGTTTAGCAATTGCTAATCTCAACCAATCAGATTCCAGATTCCATTTCCATTTGGTCGCTTTTTTCATGCTGTATTAGATGATATGATGACAAGAAATACACTCATTGCATTATTTGAATAAAACAGTAATTTACTATCGCTAATAATTATGAATACCTGCAATATATCTTTGTTTTATAGTAAAAAGAGGTAAAAATAGCATTTTGTTACATTTCAAAGGTTACAGCTACTTCACAAACGTATGTGCATTACTGGTTGCCTATCCAGAACCCCAGAACGCCGAAGCTTGCCATTTTATAATATTAAAATTAAGTATAACCCTATTTGATGTACAATGCACCTGTGAATACTTCTGTAAGAAGATCTATAACAAACATGCATTCAGTAAATGAAAGATTGATTCTTCATAAAAGTATGTATTTTCATATAATCCATCTGACTGACGGATGTGGGATTTTTAATTATTAAATGAGGTAGGTAGTTGCCGTGATTAAACATGAAAAATGTGGCATTAATTTGCAAATCAATCGCTTTGTTCTGATATCCTGCTATGATTTTGATCCATGAATTTCTAAAATATCTTTGACAAAAGTGTCATCCAGCTTTGACGTTTTATTTTCAATAATGAGAAAATACTATTGGATGATACTTATTAACATAGCCCTCAATACCCAATAGAAAGCTTTTGCTAAACAACATCCAATAGAAAAGCTTTGTCAAAGTCTTTAAATATGCGTGTTGATAAAATCGGCCCTTAACGTTCTTTAGTAGTAAGGCGACGAGCATAATAATTGCCATTTCAAAAAATAAAATTTCTGCATTGCTGCCAAACATAAAGTTTCTGCTTCATGCAACTTGTACATCATTAGGCTGTATGGACTTGCCCAACTTTTGGACTTTAGCATACATACCTAATTTGTGCACATGAATAGATATTATAAGTAACAATTATTTTATAAATTCTTTTTTTAAATATAAATTAGATATTTGTAAGATCTCTATTTGAAAATATCAGTTGATCTAAATTAGATATTATTCTGACTGATGATCATTCTTTTGCAAGCTATTCTGCCCTTCTATCAGCTACACCTGAATGTCCTGGCACCCATTTCAATCTTAGACATGCAGTGTGATTGTTTATACAGGGTGGGCCCGTGGAGGGAGGATTGTGGGCTTACTAAAAAATATTTCAAAAATCTGTCTCTTGATCATGATTGGGACCCTTGAGGGCTATAACGTAAAAATATTTTTACTTAAATTTTGACGTTTGTACAGGGTGGTTCATATCAAACTTATATTTTTTTGAATGGAACCCTCTATATATTATTGCATATTTGGATTCCTTGGTCAATTCTAATGTGACTTTATGTATCATATATGGCACTTTAGACGAACCGTTTAGGCGCAAATCACCATTTTTGGTATAAGTAGGTATCAGAAAAAAATTGAATTTCGCAGCGATTATAAAACTTAGAAGGCCGTGACTTTGCGGTGCGACTAAGCATGAAATGCGTCACCTAAGGTCAGACGGCTAAATTTGAATTCTTTTTGTACTTGGAGAAATCAGATGATAAATTAAGGAAACTTCAGTCACAGATAACTTGATTTTTTCAAACGGGAATGCCTATTTTGGTTTAAAGAATCAAATGTAAAATTTTATTACCTCTCTAACGATATAGCATTCTTGATACCAATCTTTTTTGGTTTTCATTTTATTTAAAATTTTCAGTCAAATCGGTGTTATTCAACTTTCCTGCATGCAAGCAACCTAGCAGGCCATGAAAAATAAACAAAAGCTCGTTAATATGGGAGAAAGCAACTAACTTAGTAGAAAAATGCAAACTAACTAGAGCAGCGGGGCAAGATTACGAAAATTCCTTGCAACACATCAGTTCTAAGCCCACAATCCTCCGTCCACGCACCATTGGCCCACCCTGTATAGTGGTTGTCTGGACTGTGTGCCTCGACAACACCTCCAACAACTTGCAATAAAAAAACCCAGTTGAAATAAAGCTTTAGAGCGTTATACTCAATACTACACGAAGTCCATTTTAAGACACAGACACTAAATCAATTTATTCCTTAGACTCCGATTTCTGTCCAATGCAAATCCATAACCTATATTTAGCTCTCAACGGTTCATCAAATATCCAGACAGATACGTATGCTTCCGTGCTTTCCGAGAGTTTTCCTAAAGCTTCTCTTTGAAATTTCAAAGCTGGCAGCTTTAAGCGTACTCCCGGAGATGATATTTTATCGTAGTTGCGCATACTTCAAGATGTTTGTACTTCAAAAACGTTCATTTAAATTTAAATTGTATTGCATACAGTGTATAAGCGGCTGAAATGCACGGGCGGAGCACAATTCTTTCTTACGAATACTCTGAGTGACTCTATACTTGTTTGGAGAGTACAAGAATATCCTATTTACAAATCCGGCCAATGTTTTGTGTTTTAGTCTCGTTCAACAAAAATGGAAAATCTCCGTTGCCCGCATCCTGAGGTTCACCCGCAAAAATCTAAAATCCTTATTCGACGTTCGATGAGGATGAAACCTCGTATCCTAGATAACTAGAGTATCCTCATTACAAATCCGGCCGATGTTTTGAGTTTTAGTCTCGTCCAACCAAAATGGAAAATTTCCGATGCCCGGATCCTGAGGTTCACCCGCAAAAAATCTAAAATCCTTATTCGACCTTCGATGAGAATGGAACCTCGTATCCCTGATAACAAGATTATCCTAATTACAAATCTGGCCGCTATTTTGAGTTTCAGTCTCGTTCAAGAAAAATGGAAAGTCTCCGATGCCCGGATCCTGAGGTTCATCCGCAAAAAATCTGAAATCTTCATTTGATCTTCTATGAGGATGAAACCTCGTATCCTAGATAAGTAGAGTATCCTAATTACAAATCTGGCCGAAGTTTTGGGTTTTAGTCTCGTTCAACGAGAATGGAAAATCTCCGATGCCCGGATCCTGAGATTCACCCGCAAAAAATCTAAAATCTTTAATTGATCTTTTATGAGGATGAAACTTCGTATCCCAGATAATTAGAGTATATTAATTACAAATCCGGCCGATTTTTTGAGTTTTAGTCTCGTTCAACCAAAATGGAAAATCTCCGATGCCCGGATCCCGAGGTTCACCCGCAAAAAATCTAAAATCCTTATTCGACCTTCAATGAGGATGAAACCTCGTATCCTTGGATAACTAGAGTAACCTAATTACAAATCCGTCCAACGTTTTGAGTTTTAGTCTCGTTCAAGAAAAATGGAAAATCTCGGTTGCCCGGATCCTAAGGTTCACCCGCAAAAAATATAAAATCTTTATTCGGCCTTCAATGAGGATGAAACCTCGTATCCTTGGATAACTAGAGTAACCTAATTACAAATCCGGCCAATGTTTTGAGTTTCAGTCTCGTTCAAGAAAAATGGAAAGTCTCCGATGCCGGGATCCTGAGGTTCATCCGCAAAAAATCTAAAATCTTCATTTGACCTTCTGTGAGGATGAAACCTCGTATCCTGGATAACTAGAGTATCCTAATTACAAATCTGGCCGAAGTTTTGGATTTTTGTCTCGTTCAACAAAAATGGAAAATCTCCGTTACCCGAACCCTAAGGTTCACCCGCAAAAAATCTAAAATCTTTATTCGACCTTCGATGAGAATGAAACCTCGTATCCCTGATAAAAAGATTATCCTAATTACAAATCCGGCCGACGTTTTGAGTTTTAGTCTCGTTCAACGAAAGTATAAAATCTCTGTTTCCCGGACCCTGAGGTTCACTCGCAAAAAACCTAAAATCCTCATTCGACCTTCGATGATGATAAAACCTCGTATTCCTGATAATAAGATTATCCTAATTACAAATCCGACCCATGTTTTGAGCTTTAGTCTCGTTCAACGAAAATACAAAATCTCCGATGCCCAGATCCTGAGGTTCACCCGCAAAAAATCTAAAATCTTTGTTTGAACTTCGATGAGGACGAAACCTCGCATTCTAGTTAATTAGAGTATCCTAATTATAAATCTGGCCGCTATTTTGAGTTTCACTCTCGTTCAAGAAAAAATGGAAAGTCTCCGATGCCCGAATCCTGAGGTTCATCCGCAAAACATCTGAAATCTTCATATGATCAAATCCGACCCATGTTTTGAGCTTTAGTCTCGTTCAACGAAAATAGAAAATCTCCGATGCCCGGATCGTGAGGTTCACCCGCAAAAATCTAAAATCCTTGTTTGAACTTCGATGGGGACGAAACCTCGCATTCTAGTTAATTAGAGTATCCTAATTATAAATCTGGCCGCTATTTTGAGTTTTAGTCCCGTTCAAGAAAAATGGAAAGTCTCCGATGCCCAGATTCCGAGGTTCATCCGCAAAAAATCTAAAATCTTCATTTGATCTTCTATGAGGATGAAACCTTGTATCCTAGATAATTAGAGTATCCTGATTGCAAATCCGGCCCCTGTTTTGAGTTTCAGTCTCGTTCAACAAAAATGGAAAATCTCCGATGCCCGGATCCTGAGATTCACCCGCAAAAAATCTAAAATCTTTATTTGATCTTCGATGAGAACGAAACCTCGCCTGCTAGATAATTGGAGCATCCTAATTACAAATCCGACCGCTGTTTTGAGTTTCAGTCTCGTTCAAACAAAATGCAAAATCTCCGATGCCCGGATCCTGAGGTTCACCCGCGAAAAATCTAAAATCCTTATTCGACCTTCGATGAGGCTGAAACCTCGTATCCTTGGATAATTGGAGTATCCTAATTAGAAATCCGGCCAATCTTTTGAGTTTTAGTCTCGTTCAAGAAAAATGGAAAATCTCCGATGCCCGGATCCTGAGATTTACCCGCAAAAAATCTAAAATCTTTAATTGATCTTTTATGAGGATAGAACTTCGTATCCTAGAGAACTAGAGTATATTAATTACCAATCCGGCCGATCTTTTGAGTTTTAGTCTCGTTCAAGAAAAATGGAGAATCTCCGATGCCCGGATCTTGAGGTTCACCCGCAAAAAATCTAAAATCCTTATTCGACCTTTGATGAGGATGAAACCTCGTATCCCTGGATAATTGGAGTATTCTAATTACAAATCAGGCCAATGATTTGAGTTTCAGTCTCGTTCAACCAAAATGGAAAATCTCCGATGCCCGGATCCTGAGGTTCACCCGCGAAAAATCTAAAATCCTTATTCGACCTTCGATGAGGCTGAAACCTCGTATCCTTGGATAATTGGAGTATCCTAATTAGAAATCCGGCCAATGTTTTGAGTTTTAGTCTCGTTCAAGAAAAATGGAAAATCTCCGATGCCCGGATACTGAGGTTCACCCGCAAAAAATCTAAAATCCTTATTCGACCTTCGATGAGGCTGAAACCTCGTATCCCTGGATAATTGGTGTATCCTAATTACAAATCCGACCAATGTTGTGAGTTTTAGTCTCGTTCAAGAAAAATGGAAAATCTCCGATGCCCGGATCCTGAGATTCACCCGCAAAAAATCTAAAATCTTCATTTGATCTTCTATGAGGATGAAACCTTGTATCCTAGATAGTTACAGTATCCTGATTGCAAATCCGGCCCCTGTTTTGAGTTTCAGTCTCGTTCAACAAAAATGGAAAATCTCCGATGTCCGGATCCTGAGGCTCACACGCAAAAAGTCTAAAATCTTTATTTGACCTTCGATGAGGACGAAACCTCGTCTGCTAGATAATTGGAGCATGCTAATCACAAATCCGACCGCTGTTTTGATTCTCAGTCTCGTTCAGCAAAAATGGAAAATCTCCGATGCCCGGATCCTGAGATTCACCCGCAAAAAATCTAAAATCTTTAATTGATCTTTTATGAGGATAGAACTTCGTATTCTAGAGAACTAGAGTATATTAATTACAAATCCGGCCGATCTTTTGAGTTTTAGTCTCGTTCAAGAAAAATGGAAAATCTCCGATGCCCGGATCTTGAGGTTCACCCGCAAAAAATCTAAAATCCTTATTCGACCTTTGATGAGGATGAAACCTCGTATCCTTGGATAATTGGAGTATTCTAATTACAAATCCGGCCAATGATTTGAGTTTTAGTCTCGTTCAAGAAAAATGGAAAATCTCCGACGCCCGGATCCTGAGATTCACCCGCAAAAAATCTAAAATCTTTAATTGATCTTTTATGAGGATAGAACTTCGTATCCTAGATAACTAGAGTATATTAATTACAAATCCGGCCGATATTTTGAGTTTTAGTCTCGTTCAAGAAAAATGGAAAATCTCCGATGCCCGGATCGTGAGATTCACCCGCAAAAAATCTAAAATCTTTAATTATTCTTTTATGAGGATGGAACTCCGTATCCCAGATAATTAGAGTATATTAATTACAAATCCGGCCGATTTTTTGAGTTTTAGTCTCGTTCAACCAAAATGGAAAATCTCCGATGCCCGGATCTTGAGGTTCACCCGCAAAAAATCTAAAATCCTTATTCGACCTTTGATGAGGATGAAAGCTCGTATCCCTGGATAATTGGAGTATTCTAATTACAAATCCGGCCAATGATTTGAGTTTTAGTCTCGTTCAAGAGAAATGGAAAATCTCCGATGCCCGGATCCTGAGATTCACCCGCAAAAAATCTAAAATCTTTAATTGATCTTTTATGAGGATAGAACTTCGTATCCTAGAGAACTAGAGTATATTAATTACCAATCCGGCCGATCTTTTGAGTTTTAGTCTCGTTCAAGAAAAATGGAAAACCTCCGATGCCCGGATCTTGAGGTTCACCCGCAAAAAATCTAAAATCCTTATTCGACCTTTGATGAGGATGAAACCTCGTATCCCTGGATAATTGGAGTATTCTAATTACAAATCAGGCCAATGATTTGAGTTTTAGTCTCGTTCAAGAAAAATGGAAAATCTCCGATGCCCGAATCCTGAGATTCACCCGCAAAAAATCTAAAATCTTCATTTGATCTTCTATGAGGATGAAACCTTGTATCCTAGGTAGTTACAGTATCCTGATTGCAAATCCGGCCCCTGTTTTGAGTTTCAGTCTCGTTCAACAAAAATGGAAAATCTCCGATGTCCGGATCCTGAGGCTCCCCGCAAAAAGTCTAAAATCTTTATTTGATCTTCGATGAGGACGAAACCTCGTCTGCTAGATAATTGGAGCATCCTAATCACAAATCCGACCGCTGTTTTGATTCTCAGTCTCGTTCAGCAAAAATGGAAAATCTCCTATGCCCGGATTCTGAGGTTCACCCGCAAAAAGTCTAAAACTTTATTTACGCATCCTAGATGACTAGAGTATCCTAATTACAATTCATATACTAATATTTTTCGTTCATTATTATTTTAAGCTTATTTTAAAAATTATTTTAATCCGATGTTCTTCAAAAATGTAATTTTTAGTTTTTTTTAGACTTAATTTTTTCGTTTTTTGCATGTTTTTCCTAAAAATCACGTATATAACTTTTAATTGTACTGTATAACTGGGTTACTGGGATAAAAAGTAAATTACATCAGACACCCCATAAAAACGACTTTTATGGTTTTACGCAAAAAGTGTATACAGTGACCTGCCAGCAAGTCTGTTGCCTTCATCCCTTATATATCATCCTGGCCCTAACTTTTCCGGCAAAAAGATGCGGATAAAGTACAACGTGGCTTACAAAGGTTTCTACTTTCCATTAACATTTCCTCGGCCTACTGGCCCAACCCCCAAAATAAGGGAAAAGTAACAAATGACCGCACTTTTTGTGCGTTAGCGATTTTTTGCACATTAAACCCGTAAAATTTATGCTGATTAAAATGGCCACCCGTCTGCTGTATAATCCCAACGGGGATATAGTAGAATATCTAAATTCCTTGTTTGATGGATTGAAAGCCGTTATAATTTCCTACCCCATAAGCAAAATATTTTAATAAAGAAAATTTTTGAATCTGATAATTTTTTTGTCGTTTGCCTATTATCTTGATATAGGAGGTTTTCTATAAGAGGTTTTTGCGGATCACGTGCCGGACTGGTTTTTTGTGTATGAAACTTTAGAGCTGTTGGATTGTAGTGATGTAAGATTGTGAATATCAATCTCTGGTAATTTCAAAAATTTTCGATAAAATCGGTGTTTCTCAATTTTCGTACCTAGACGGCCATGAAATATAAACAAGAACGTGTTCAGATGGAAGAAAACAAGTAACTTAGAGTGAAGGGGCCAGATTAAATTTCTTACAAAAAATCTAAAATAATCTAACTAAGAATAACGCGGCAACATATCTAAGGTCAAAGAACAGCTGGAGTACGACAAAAATGGAAACTTTTCAGAGCCTACTAGCTACTATAATCTACTAGAGATTAAAAATTTCCAATTCGTTTATTCCGAAAATGATTTTTTATCGTAAAAAGATTTAAATCAAAAAGTATTTTAAATAATAAGCAAACGATTTTAAGTCAAGAAATGATTTGAAATCATTTGATAATGTTGATAATCGACTGCTTTGGTCATTAGCCTCGTGTTCTATGTAGGCTTTGTTACTGTTTCCCGGCGCCACTTAGGAACAGTGTAACGGTTCACCCGTTTTCAAAATTATTTTTATATTATTTACTTGGCTACCATATACAAATAGTTTACGACTTCCATTTTTAGCTACTGCGTCCTCATTATACTAGTACATTTTTATAACTATTTTGCTTCTCACCCCTACCTTTTTCCCATCTCTACTTTCTTTCAGATGGAACGATTTTTATATTACACCGCCTGCGCATATCTAATGAGTGGGGATATGCTCTTGCTCTCCACCAAGGTTACCTTTTATGTCGAAACACATATCTCCTTCCTTTTGCGTTTTGAACTCAAACAGTTAACAGCTAATGTAATTATGTCTCTCTAAGACAATCTTTTGTGTCTGTGCCATTATGTCTTAATCAAGGTAATCATAACGATTTAATTGCTAAGGTTTCCCACATTTTCATTGCTTCTGCATATTTATCTTATCTTGTGTAGGAATGTGATTTTTCTGATTTATACATTTCTTTTCATGAACATGTGATGGCGAACATTTTAATCTTTAAATATCAAGTCAATCATACACTGTATATTTATTAATTACCTAACAAAAGATTCGCTGAACACTACTCTTTGTTTCTAGCCATATATTTTTGTGTTAAGATGCCTTATCTTGTGTGTATTTAATGTTTCACTTTTTTTTATGACATTCCTTACGTAAAAATACCTAGCACTCAGATTTGCTAATTGAGAACGCAATGAAAAGATCTTTTGGACATTTTTGTAATTTTGTTTTACAAGGCGTGAGGAAAAAGTTTGTAAATTTTTGAACATACTTTGTACATTTATTTTATTTGTCACTATATATCTGAAAAGATCCGGTAGGACTGAAAATGCAAAGTATTTAAGAATCTTTTTTTAAACTATTCGCTCTTGTATATATCTATATTTTTTTTTATCTTTACCATGTGAACATTTGAAAGTTATCTGCTTTTTGGCTTTTTAATTCCCCCATGCTACTTCATAGATTTGTTTCTGAAGTATATGAATGCAATTTATCAAAATGTAAGAACGCATGAAGATCCATACTTCAGGAACAGATCGTGAAGTCCTGTTGAAGTTCTCCACAAGGTGCTAATACCAGCCATAACTCTTTCACAGGAGAACCACCCTTTTTGTCGGGGTGCCACAATGAAGCCACCTTTTTGTCGGGGTGCCACAATGAAGCCACCTTCTTGGTCGGGGTGCCACCATGAAGACCTAACTTTTTTTTTCGGGGTGCCAACATCGAAGCCACCTTTTTGTCGGGGTGCCACCATGAAGACCACCTAACCTTTTTCTCGGGGTGCCACCACCAAAGCCACCTTCTTTTTCTCGAGTTGCCAAAATGAAGACACCACACCTTTGGGGCACCACCTGAACTCCTGAAAAAGCCAGCCTTCTCTGGAGCACCACCTTCCTTTCGGAAGGGCACTACTACGAGGACTTCCTTCTGAAGCTAAGTTCTTTAAAAAAAAAAAAAATAAAATGTACTGCATTCATATATATACTAAAATAAATCTTTATTAAACCATTGTTGTCCTAGTTTTCATTTCTTGGCGGCTAACGAGACTCACACATTCACGCACACACGCACGCACCTACATACCCTAGTCTCATGCAAACTGATTGAGCTACTGGTTGCTATGTGTAATGAAAGTGTTGGCTGGTCATACATGACCAAACAACATTTTTATTGTTACAACAGCACTGTTAATTAGAAGCCAACAGTGAAAGCTCAGGTAGGGATTCTCGCTCTCTAGTTTTTTTTATGAATATTTATATTTGATTGAAAAACAAGAAATAAATTTCTGCCTCTAACGAGAATCGAACCCGGGACCTTCCGGTCACGATCCCTCTACTCTAACCACTGAGCCAACCCACCCTCCTGCGAATTATTTTAAATCATATTTTGCTGAGTAGCAAATTATTTGAAATTTTGGTAAGAGTTCATCTGAGCGAAACCCGAAACGGGCGTTGAGATTGGTGTCAATCGACGCGGATTGACGCTCTGAGTCGAACGATACCACTCCCAGACTGAGGAAACGTTCTGGTGACAAACTACAGCACTTTGAAAATTCCAAACCTAACCTAACTTAACCAAACTGGTTGAATTATTGAAGCTGAAATGGGTTCCAATCATGTTCCAATCGATTCGGCTTGAAGTCTTGAGACGAACTAGACCATTACCAGCGCGAGAAAAGATTTTGGTGAAAGTCTATGCTACTTTGAAATTCACAAATTCCAATAGCTTACCTAATATAAAGTAAGCAAATCGGTTCATGTAAAAAGGTGTGTCTAGCGACTCAACCTGATGTCTTGTCTTAAATTGTACCAAATCTAGACTGTACAACCGTTTATTTTGATTCTCAATTGGAAATTAATCAAAATACGTTCATCTGGGCCCTACCCCCGCATGCTATGGAAAAAACCGAACAGGTGAGAATCCTACTTGGGAAACTTCTGTTGCTTAGACTATTCAAAATATTCAAAGACAGTGACTTCTGGTGGGATCGGGCCCCTCCAGGCTCCCCGTCATACGTTTACACAAACCTAATTCAACATAAACTTACCTGGTTTTCGGTTATTCATATTTCCTCGATAGCTTTCACATTAAACATTTAAAGTATCATAACTTTTTTATTTCCCATTTTAGGATGTTGCGACTGGTGGCGTTGTGTTGTACTCATTTAGCGCTTTCGCACGATATATAGTTTGACCGCACATTTCATAAAAACTCACCGAAATATCGAAGTAATTTTGAGGTTAGGTTTGAAATTTTAAAGTGGCGCAGATTCTCTTCGGAGCGTTTTCTCAGTCTTGGAGAGGTCTAATTTGACTCAGGAGATCAAGCAGAATCGATTAACACTTATTTAACGACCAATTAAACCGAATTTGACCTCGATAAGTTTACCGTTTGGCACAAGTGAGGTTAGGTACTGAAACTTTAAAGTGTCATCGAATTTTATCGGGGCGTTTCCTCAGCCTGGGAGTGGTATCGTTCGACTCAGGGATCGATTGACACCAATCTCAACGCCCGTTTCGGGTTTCGCTAAAACGAACTCTAGCCATTAGTCAAATCTCTTTGCCGAAAAACATTCAAATCACAAATTACTAAGCTGGGAAAATATTTTAAATAAAACGATTTGAATAAAAAAGATTTTAACCAAAAAAAGATTTAAATAATCGTTCTGCTTGTTAGGCCTATGCATTGGTGGCTCTCGTCATCGGAAAGCCTATCTCCTTCATTCATTTCATCATTAATTTATTCATTCGTTAGATATCAAAACAATTGTCGAGTGGGGATTGGCAAATAAAGTACAGTTCAACGTACAAAAAACTCAGACAACAACACTTACAAAGAAGTCTCACGATGGCTTACCAACCGTGGAAATGGAGGGCCACACCATAGTCGAATCACCTTCCGTCAAGCTTTTGGGGACCAACATCAACAATAACATGCCCTGGCACGACCACGTCGTCAGTATTGCTAAAACGGCATCCCAGAAGATTGGAGTTTTGTTCCGCTGTAGGAAGTTGTATACACCAGAGCAACTACTGCTGCTCTACAAGGCACAGATCCGACCATCGCTGGAGTATTGTTCCCATGGGTGGGGATGCGCACCGAAACACTCTCTAAAGCTTCCGGACACTATCCAGAAAAGAGCAATCAGACTAATCGATACGCCTAACCTCACAAAGGAACATCGAAGGAGGGTGGTTGACCTATCCCTGTTCTACAGATTCTATCACGGAAGATGTTCGAGTGAGCTCTCCCAGATAATAACACCAAAGGCCGTCCGAATCAGGAACACTAGAGAAGCTCTGCGAGCTCATCCTTACCAGGTCGAGGTCCTTACTCCCCGAGCCAGTCTCCTCCAGCATTCCTTCTTTTGGAGAACTTCGACGCTGTGGAATCAGATGTCGAGCAATTTGTTTCCAGACGGCTACAACCTGCAGCGTTTTAAATCTAACGTGACCCGACACTTATCCTCTAGCAGCGCTTCTACAGCGTCATAGGTTTTCAGCCTTTACGGGAGGCTGACCATAAAAAAAATTTGTTACGTGGCTAGCTTTAGCACTTTTCGGAAAACCACGCCAACTGCAGCGACGTTCTCCGTGTCACGGCCGCCTTCGATAGTGAACAAAGGCAAAGCGACCGTTCGTCCGGGGCGTAGTTTCCATAACCTCGTAAGCATCGAATGGCGTCGTAGTGGGCCTGGACGTGAAGTTATATCGCCTGGAAAAGTCGCGTTATGCGGTGCAGTCGGCCACCGCTGCCGCCGCCGGCCAGCGTCGATGGTGACGCGACAAAATTTACATATTTCATAAAACTCCGGGATCGACCTAGTCCGGCGCTGCTGTATTGCGACATGCTCCGGTCACCTCAGGCGAAGCCAGATTTATACTCGAATGATGGAGATTATGGGAAGTGAGAGGTCTCTGCGTAATCAATGATGCATTTAACAGTAACCACATTGAGGACATGTCATCGTCTTTACTCAGAAGGCTAGGTTTTGTTACTAGAAACTACAAATCCTTTGTTAGCAAAAGGCAGAAAGTTCTGCCGGTGCGCCATCTAGTACCCGAAGGTAACGGCAACCAAAGAGTAATGCTACTAACAGCAGTAAAACTCTTTGGTGGAACGACAAGGCTCGTCCGCTTTTAGCCACCAGAGGCACGGGTCCTGTACGCAGCAGCGTATGAAAGCCGATATACGAGGGTTGCTCTATACCTCCGTCAATCCACCAGTACGCAGACAGCTGTTTCACGCTTATTTGCGATCATCAGTGCACCATAGGTCGATTGACGGAAATAGAGAGCATCAGGTTTTCATGTTAACAAAACATGTGAAACATGTGTTAGCAAAAGGCAGCTGCTGCGTACAGAACCCGTGCCTCTGGTGGTTAAAAGCGGACGAGCCTTGTCGTTCCACCAAAGAGTTTACTGCTGTTAGTAGCGTTTCTCTTTGGTTGCCGTTACCTTCGGGTACTAGATGGCGCACCGGCAGAACTTTCTGCCTTTTGCTAACACATGTTTCACATGTTTTGTTTGCATGAAAACCTGATGCTCTCTATTTCCGTCAATCGACCTATGGCGCACTGATGATCGCAAATAAGCGTGAAACAGCTGTCTGCGTACTGGTGGATTGACGGAGGTATAGAGCAACTCTCGTACAAATCCTTTGTTAATATATCTTTTACTAAAATCCTTTATTACATACTATAAATAGACACCTGACATCGTCCTCTTTCGGGACGAGAGGGCGACACGTGAAGACGGTATTCACCGCCCATCATGGCCGCCAATAAAGCGGTTCTTGCTACTTTTTTTGCGTATGATTTATTGAGTGATATGGAGTAGTGCAATTAGAATGGGATATTTTCCACATGGTGTGTAGACGATCTTAGAATATTTTCTATCGTTGCACATTCTCTAGTTCTTCATTTTTGGTCCGATAGTTTAGGTCTGATTACATCATTTTTTGTTCACACTATTCTTCTCGTATTACACTATTAGTTTACCGTCAATATGTCAATTTCTAGGTTCAGTTTTACCGCAGGTGATGGTGTAAACATCTAAGTAACTTCTTTTCATTCCATTTAGTCCTCTCTTGCAGTAAAATACAATTTCTTGCTTATAGTTTTTTCTTCCGGGCTATACACCTTTTATTAAAGGATAATAATAATAAAGTGTGATTTACATTAGCCCTGTCTGTCTTTTCAGACAGTACCTTTTTAGGGAGTATCTTTAGTGTCTTGGGTGTTTTAAGAAAAGTTCCTTTGGGAGAATCTTAGAAATGTCTTTGGGGCCTGTGTCTTACGAAGTTTCACAGGAGCATCTTATGAGCATGTCGTAGCATTTTTAGTCTGAGAAGCCTCTTTGCATCTGATGGCTCCCTTCTGGCTCATTAGTGTCTGGGGCATTTATCCCTTACTTGTGTGTGCAACTCGTCATCGATGCTGGGTTTGAGGGCATCCTGGATAAGCTGCTGAACTCCCTAGTGTCTGTACACCCCTATAATATACAGTGTACACCCCAGGAGCAGGGATTTTGGTGAGGCTGAGACATGTCATCAGGGGCTGGGATTTTTATTTCTTCTTTAAATCACTCCCTCAGCAATATCACCATTCATAAAGTTTTGTATACTTAAAGTGTCAAGGAGATGAACTCAGAGTGAGAAGGCAATCTATGTATTTACCATTTATAGTCCTTTGTTGCATTTCTAATTGACTTTGATATCTTTACCTCTCTCACCTACCTCATCTTCCTTAGATTGTGAGTTTTTGTGTAGGTTTTAAATCTTTTTTATAAACTGCTGCGCATAATTTTTGTCAAATTAGTTCGCTATATCTCGCCACTGATTTTTTATGTAGTATATACCATTTCATCTAATAATTACCATCGCCATTACCACGTTGATCATTTACCTATTTTACTTTAGTCGTTTACATTTTTAGATTAGTAAATATCGAAACTTTATACATTTGTTTAAGTTTCCCCGCCACTTCTTGTAGTACAGTCGTTACACTCAAGACCGCTAAAAGGTAAAACTATTGTATTTCTAATACTATTAAATTTTTGCGATTAATTTATTCATTGATTTTTGGTCAGACAGTGGCGTACTACAGTATGGTTGATCAACTTAAATATAGTTAAGGTTGTGGAACTTTATTAAGGCCTATATGCTTCAGGCATGGGAAACCTTGTCCATGCCTGAATGTGAAAATACGTCAACATCGCATTCCGGTACAGAATATCTTTCTTGCCGTTTTACGTTTTATCTCAATTCATCGCGGATTTTCTCGATTTTACACGTTTTTTCCCGATTCTTCCGATTTTTTTCCGAATTCTCCGGATTTTTCCTGATTTTTTGTTTTTCTCAAATTTTTGCAATATTCCTGGATTTTCCAAATATCCCACAATTTTTTCCAATTTTACCTGTAACTCGCCATTTTTTTTAAGAGGATTTACGGATTTTCTCGATATTACCCGGTTCGTCTCGATTCTCCTTTATTCTGGTAATCTTCAGATTGTTTCCGATTTTTTTTGTGTTTTCCAAATATTTTAAATTTTCCTCGATTTTCCAAAATATTGCACTATTGTTTCAGATTTTTCCTTAGTTTCACAATTTTATTTTTCGGATTCTTCGCGAACTTTTTCGATTATTTTGTCTTATTACCCCACACTTCTTTCCTATTTTCACCATTTATTTTTCAGGTTCTACATTGTTTTTACCGCTTTTACCCGGTTTCCCTTGAGTTTTTGGGACTGCATTGATTTTTTTGTCAGCACAACTTTACTTCCCACACCGATAGGTGAGGCAAGTGTGATCGCGATAATTTTCGATTTTGAGGTAATACGCTTTTTGGGCATTTTATAACATTTACATAACAAATATCCACGTCACTTATTTCCATCGGTCTCTCTGTTGGCGTTCTTCTAGTCTCATAATCTCAGTAACCGCTGCATAGATTGTGATGAAACTTGGGTAGCGATATGCTGTGGAGTCGTAGTAAGTAATGCTGCTATAATTTTGAAAATAGGTGCATGGGCGGCGGAGTAATTAGCAAAAGACAAAAAAATTCGAATCCTCCTTCAGACGTTTTAGGTGTTCCTTACCATTTCCTACTTTCTTTTGTAGATTGTCTTCTACACCTTTTCCAGCTGTTGAACGTCTGACGCTAGCCGGATGAGTTCTGACGGGTTGACGCGTCATTAATTTTTGGGACATTCAACAATGGCGTTACACCATGTAACATGAATTTTGCGAAAACCTGACTGCAATTCAGGGAAAATATCATGTTCTTTCTACAAACACCATTATATCTCATTCGCGATTCCTATACTTCCCCGCCTATCGAGGTGCGGATGGAAAGCACAAAGGTCGCCAGCAGGGCAATTTCCGCGACTGCACTGTCTCTCTCTGGTGTCCAGCGCAGGACGCCAAAGGCATAAAGACGGTCGGTCCACTGCTCTATTCAGCTGCCGTCGTGGATGCACCTTGTAATTCGGCCCCAATAAAAGCTTTCCGATGTATCAGCGCCCGAAGACCGAATAAAACGCCCTCCTTCGGATATTTACGGCTCTCCAAATAGAGCCGCGGACGCCGTACCGGCCGTAATATCGGCTGCAATGGCGTCCGCTTGGCCGGAATCGCCTCCACGGACTCCGGAACAGGAACCGGGGGCGTTTGATAAGTCCCGTTAACTGCCACCCCCATGGGTAGACTATACTGTGTCCAAATAACAGTTGTTTCTCCTTACAGGCTACATTCTGTAACAGCATGGTTAAAAATAACGTATGGTTAAAATAACTAACGCCCATTAAAACTATCATAGGTATTCTGTAAATAGAGAGCTGGTTAAAGTTATAATCAGCAGTGATTAAAATCGACGGCTAAAATTGTACGAATACCGGCAGGGCTTTTGGGTAGCGTTAAACACCTAACCTAGAAAAAAAATTGATCGAAATGGCTGCTGTATCAATTTATTTCGTGATTACAAATCATGGGACATGGTTGCTACCGACTCCCGCCCGTGTGGGGGCGGGTTAGAATATCTCCCATCGTATATTCTACGTGTCGTAAAAGGCGACTAAAAGGAACCGAACTACTGTCGGTATAAACAGTAACCTCTTCTCAACCAACAGCTTCAGGTGAACGAGTTGAGAAGAGTCAGGACACCCTCTCGTCCTTGGGGTGAGAAATTGCCCCTAAAGGCGCATGAACCAGTAGATACCATCTGGTCAACGGCATGAGGATGCAGAAAGCAAATGAAGATATCCCAAGAGAAACTCGTTCACAACATGTCTGTTAAGACATTGTGACTATGATGATGATGCTACCGACTAGACACTGGAACAACATCTCACTCTGCGGGTGGGCATAAATAAATGAAGTCATTGCTGCTACTTGTTTTTTTGTTGAGCGCACTTTGCGCGTGGGCATAAATAAATGAAGTCATTGCTGCTACTTGTTTTTTTTTTGTTGAGCGCACTTTGCGCGTGGGCATAAATAAATGAAGTCATTGCTGCTACTTGTTTTTTTTTGTTGAGCGCATTTTGCGGGTGGGCATAAATAAATGAAGTCATTGCTGCTACTTGTTTCTTTTGTTGAGCGCACTTTGCGGGTGGGCATAAATAAATGAAGTCATTGCTGCTACTTGTTTTTTTTTTGTTGAGCGCTCCTGCTTTTTCCATTCTAAAATTTGCTGAAATGTCAACATTCAACTGGGATGCCTTGCCAAATCTTCCAGTGTTGCCAGAATACGCGGAATATGATTTCTACTATATATAAAATATTTCATATACGATAGTGAGTACACCAGCTTCATTTTTCCCACAAGCATAGTTACCGTGTGAGGTTCTGATAAGACAACACTGTTTCATCATATTTCACATTGTCTGTGATCTGTGAATAGTGTGAACATGAAGCATGACAACATCACATGCTTAGGTGGTTGTGTGCGTGGTGCGAGTATACATGGTGTGCTCGCCAGCTGTACGAAATTGCGATCGCTCTGCGCATTACGTCAGCGCAACGAGATTTTTCGCGCGGGGAATTATTAGACGTCGTGATACCACGGCCCGTTTAATCGCGTTTTAGATAGAATCGCTAACGATTTTTGTTTAATTTACTTTGTATTCCTTATTTTGAGTTATAGAAGACTGAAATTTGTATACATAATACCAAATTGTGCAGTTGTCGGTTGTAAAAATCATAGTAAGATGAAAGAGCCAAATGTTAAACTCTATAAGTTCCCGAAAAATTAAAATCTCGCAATGCAATGGAGTAATGCTTGCCGCCGAAAGTACGAAATTAATATGAAAAATGGTAATCATTTCACAAATTAGTATTAAACATTTATTAAAACTGAAATTTTTATGGTACATCCTCGGAAAATATTCACCTGCCGTATTTTCAATGAATAAATATGCAGAAGAAAGCAATGAATCGTGCCTACTTGAACCATTACAAGTGAAAAACTTAGTTTCGAGTAATTCTAACATCGAAGCTGATGACGTGTGCTTTACTCAGTTTTTCGAGAACGTTCTTTTTAACAGCGATATTGTTGGGACAGAGAATGATTCGAATGATATTCATTTTTCGAACTTTACCTTTCAGAGTCCAGATTATGACCTAGATAACTTTATTTCTGAAGAACATGACCTTTTGTGTCAATTGGAAAAAAAAAATAAAATGCCAGACACGATTTCCAACGAGGGACTGAAATTTATTGACGGATATGTGGCCTACAGATTCAAAAACGAATATCCTAATCTAGCTTTGGGGGCGCAAACCAAATTTCATTCTTCTAATCGGGCCCCAGACTGGATTGAGTTTCTATCTAGAGTCAGTCTTGTATATCCAAGTGAGGAGATGATTAAAGTAGCCCGTTTTGGTTGAGATAGAGTTCGATAAATTCCATGGACAGTCGTGTTCTAAACAATCACACATATTTAAAAAATTATTAGAGATAGACCCCAGTGAAAGCCATCAAACAATTTCCTGACAAAATAATATTACATCTAATACGAACGAGAATATACGTCAGGCTCAGACATTTAAACAAAAGGATTAGTTTCGAAAACTGTAGGCGTAAACTGAAAAATTGATCAAATTTACCAATACATTTTTGTAGAAAAAGTCGTTAAATTACCTATTTTACACTCTATAACATAATTATCAAATAATTGGCTATTGAACTCCTTTAATCTATCACTTTGAAATTAAAATATAATCCATCATGTGGTATTCCTGCTAGTTCGCCGACAGAAATCTCGTTGCTGACGTCACAGCGTGCCGGCGCTCGGACGGCTGCATGCGCGTGAGCACACCATGTTTATTTACAATTACACTATGGTTGTGTGTATACTAATTTTTAACCAGTTAAAACGTCTCGCCTAACCGCCTGGTTAAATGTTTTGTTTGCCGAATACCAATTATGGTTAAATTTTCAACCTGGCTGTTGTAATTCACTTTTTGTTGTATATTGTATTGTATATTGTTTTCTAGTTTGTCCAGTACGCTGGGGCCTTAGGATCCGCCGTATGGGTGGATTATAGTGCTCTCTGGTACTCGCGGGAATCGAGGGTGTGTCAAGCCCAGTGCGGTTCCTGGTTTTTGAACGGAGGGGGCGCACACAATTTTAAATAGAAAAACTACAGGAAAATCCTAGTAGACATTGTTGAGGCCGCAGCTGCACCTGCTCATACGGCTATTTTTTTTAAGTTTTTTCTAGCTAGTATCACAAAAAGTCACTTCTAAAGAGTCTTTTGCTTACCACTCATCACTAAATGTTATTTCTTAAGAGCTTTTCACTTATCATCCCGCCTAACCAAGGAAAAAAGTTATCTAGCTTGTTAATCGAACTCCCAACGCCTGATTTAAACACGTCAGTGCACGGTACTGAACCAAGTAGCCATCTGACTCATTTTGACAGAACATTGTACATTATATTAGTGTCTCCTTATTTTCATATTTGTAATTTGATTCATAATTTCCTTAATTTTTATTATGTGCTCTAAGGAAAGTCGGCCAAAGTAACGCGTTCACCTGATTATCCATTTTAAATAATGGGTTAGTAGGTACCATCGCTAATGTAAACAACGCATAGTGACTCGAACAAGAAGATGACTGAGGCGCGTCAGCAAGAGCGGCTTCTGTTCGTATTGGTTCGTTTGTCACCGGTAACCTTTTGGTTTTCATTGGTCAGTTTCAAAGTCGATTGCGGTGTCATTGACCAATAGGAGCGCTCTCAGTCCGCTACCCGCCGTGCCTTGGCGCCTTCGGTTAGTCACACGACGGGATACTGGTTCGAACTTAGTGTGCTGAGAGTACCAGTTTTTATATTCCGGGCACTGTGTGCTACTTACAAATCAGGCAACCGATTGTAGCTAGAAATAGGTACATACTAGCACTGCATACATACCTACCAAAAAAGTATTTTTTTCTCGTTTGCTCAGGGGAGAGCGCGCGACATTTCACCTTAAGGAGAAACCCCCCCTGGTCCAGCCAGTCCAGCAAATACATCATTGATTCCCTGTTACGACATCTTGGTATTCATCATCTTCTAGGTTCTCCTATCCCTGACTTCAATTACGCTGTCCTGATGAGGTTCCTTTAGACCAAAATACGTGTCGTGTGTGCACGGGGGAGTTTTACACTCCAGCATCTATGTCCCGTGGGAAACCTGAGGCCTTCAGTCTATTCCCGAAAAGCTATAAAAGTGAGCACATTATGGAAGCGAGTATGCGTCAAAGCAAAGCCGGATGATTTTAGAATGTAAAACACGTGTCGAAATCCGGCGGCATTATTTTTCATGTCGAGATGTTTAATTGATTTAATGGCGCTTTCAGCGCACACGCGCTGCTCTAATGGAAATGCACGTACCGGCAATTTTTTTTAGATTCGGTCCTGGCCGCTAGCTGGCGACTTTTCAAAATAATGCGTTTTGCATTCTATTATGATTAATTGCTCGGTAATTTCCGTCTCGTTTATGCAAATTACACTTCCTGGTTGCATTGCGGGGAATTGAGAATTTATATAATTCAAAACAGAATTCAACAACCACTAGTTTAGGAAGTTTCAACCTATCTATATTTAAATTAATTCTTGCTTGATAATCGCTTGCTGTAAAGCGATAAAATGCTTTTCTGTGCGACCGGACCATTCGAGTCATCAAGCCCAAACATTCGATCACCAACTTCGAAAGCCCATTAGTTTATCATTTGTTGTTCGATTTGCATAATTTTTTCGAAAAACTTTAGTCACATTCACTAGTTTTCACACACGTTTCTCGTTTGATGAACCTTGTTGTTGTTGTGAATAAGAATAACTGTAGTTTTAAAACATCCTGCAGAGTAATAGTGTCAATAAATCATGCGTTGTTTTGTGTCAATGCATAGTGAGGTTGATTTTATCCTTGCACAGTGCCAGATCGCATATACTTCTTGTTCAGAGTATAATTATCAAGAAATATATTTTTCTTTCCAACAAACTATAATTTTCACACCAAGTGATTTGTCTTGCAATGAAACATGTTATTGTTGTAATTAAATTTTATTTATTTATTTAGTTATTTTTCAACGGGCCATAAGCCTACTAAGTTTTACAATAATTTCCTTAATTCTAAGTATAAAAATTAAAAAAATAAGAACACTAAACTGACCTTTGCCATTTGCATAAGGGTATCACATTTAATTAAACACAACATTACCAGAAATACAATCACAGAGTTGATGCTTGTAAGCAAAATAAAAATGATCTAGAAAAGTTCTATTTTGGTTCAGGAATATGTTTCTTTGGACAAAGCAACATAGATTATGACAGTGTTTGTTGACTTGCCTGGCTGACCTCAATAGAAAGGTATTTCTGGACGGAACATGAATCTCAATTTTACTCAGTGAATCTGGACAAATGCAGTTTGAGTGCAAAATATTTTAGAAAACAACTAGGTCTCTATGTTCACTACAGGTTTATAAGGCTTAATATTCAGGGTCCATTCATTGTACCACAAAAACTTATGCTGTACTCTCTCTATATTTTGGAACTGCTGTATATTATAATTTACAGTAAGATGACCAAACTCATAAGTCATACGTAAGGGCGAAGATCATAGTCACAATGTCTTAACAGACATGTTGTGAACTCGTAAAATGCATTAAGTCGGAGCTAGAATATTTCCGACACGAATATTATCAATAGTTTTGAGAACTGTAGACTGTAGCTTACCATCGTTCGCGATTTTCTGTCAGTTCAGTGGGGCTCTTGATACATATATCCAGCAACTGTTTCGTCGTATCCACCCAGCGTGTAGGTAAACGGCCACAGCGCCGCCCACTCGGGGCGTGACCCTGAACTACAAGTTTCTTCGTATTATCGCTTCTGTGAATATGTCCGAAGAACGTAAGCATTCTCGTCGACACAATGGAGGGTCGTCTCTTTGGATTTCAGAGCTCATCCAGTATGGAAACATTAGTTTGATGGGTGGTATAAGGAACTCTCAGCATTCTCCTCCACGTCCACATTTCAAAAGCATCTGTGCGAGCTCGATCTGTCTTTTTAACCGGTCAAGTGATGTTATGGTCACGCCATATTTTAGTAAGCTTTGTCATGGCCACACGTGCATGTTGAATGCGCTGTTGAATCTCATTTTCACAGAAGTTTAGTAGATAAGATTTTACGCAGTTCGACAACGTTTGATGAAACGCATTACTTGCAAGGACTTTGATACTACTGAATACTGCCAACCCTTTATCTGAGAACATGGGTCAAATGGAATATTATTTATATTATAATGTGTGGCTGCATGAATTTCTACCTCCGCTGAAGACTATAGAACGGCATTTTACAACATTAAGATCAATATCATTACCACGACATCAGATCAAGTCTGTCCAAATCTGATTGAAGCCAGATGCAACCATCAGTGTCTTTCACATTTATGACCAACTTCAAAACATCAACAAAGAGCATAAACCTATTCTTTTTTTTGAAGGATGTTTGGATATCATTTTGACAAGATGATTACAATTGAGTACTTCTGATCTTATGTGGACGCTCCTGATCAAACTTTTTCCCAACACGCTCATACAAACACCGTGTATATAAAAAATCATAACGCTTAGCAAACACGCTGTTTACCCATGGGGTAAATACAACAAACTCACCCCTCGGTTTTTTCGCCACCCCCACGTTTCCGCAAATTCGGCTTAGCTGTCTCTCCTTGCGACACCCTTGTATCGAAAAAGCATAAAAAGACAATAACGCGAAACTAGCCAGTGTGCCAGCGTATTCGGTGCCATTGTCCCAGTCACGTGCTACTAGAGGGGTGACAAAATTTAGGGGATGCTTCGTGACAGCTGTCGAGCTGTTTTGTATCCTGAGGTTGAATGCTGGAAGCGCTAATTTTTCCCGTTTTTACGGCATATTTAGTTTTCTCAATGAGGTGCGATTTGTAGAGAGGGACAAGTGTTGTGCTATACATCATGTTTGCTTTAGTCAGAATGAGGGTCACCCTATGACGTAACAAGAACAATGTATCATAGAGATAAAGCCACATTGTAGTGTTTGTTGCTGATAATAATAAAATTGAATCCCTTGTTTTGAACAAAATTGATCTACCAAAACACTAAGGCATCCCAAAATTGTTTTTGCATGTAGAATTTTTTAACATTGGAGATTTCTGAACAGAGCTTAATGGCTTAATACATTGAAACAATAAAAGTTAAACAGAAAAATGTACACACAAAACTCAGGAAATTAGTACCTTCTCCATCAATATAAACATTCACTCAATCAACCTATGCATAATGAAGGAGTTGTTAGGTAGCTTTCATTGAAAAAACACCGACCTCTGAAGATGCTAGCCACTCGCGCTAGTGAAATGTTACCTAGACCAACCTATATATTTATATCAACTATTTTATTTCCATTGACCCATGTAATATTCTTAAGCATCTTGAGAATCGAATACAATGAAAATTATATTAATATACTGTATTCAGATATAAGTTTCACAAATTTATAACCAAATGAGCACCTCTAAGGCGAGGCCACTCTCGACAAATAAGAGCTGGAATAGGTCAAGCTAATGCTGCATTCACAAACAACACGAGAGATCTGAACAACGAAGTTAAGGGTCTAGGGTATAGCGCGCGAAATTGAGAATCCATGAAAAGACGTATTCCTGTGTTAGGTCAGTTGCACACACGGCGGATTTTATCGCAGCGGACAAGTGACCGTCGACGCCAATTCTGCAGTGGCGCTTTGAAGTAGATGAGAGCTTACACATTAGACGAAAAAAAAAAAACGATCGGTAAATTTGCCGTTGGCGGTAGCGGTGCAACCGTCGACTGCCACTGGAGCCGACGTTATTTTACCGTCGATGTCCACATAGTGGCCCACGTGGCCAATTGAACGATTGCACACACAGCGTTTATTTTACCGTCGGCTTAGTTTATTTCGCTGTGGTTAGAAGGTTTGACTTGTGAAAAATAAACAGATCGTTTTTAGTTAAAATAAATAGCAGCATGATGAGTGACCTGGATATATACGCAATGATATTTTAATTTCATTAGTCGAAGAAAAACCTGTCCTGTGGGATAAAACCCTCAACATATTTAAGGACCGGGATGCCACGAGAAATGCTTGGCTTGAAGTTTGTCTGGGCTTGCATAGCAAATTTGATGAATTGGCTGAAAAATAGAGAACTGCGTTTGGTAAGTACTTTATAGTAAACAGCGGTTTTCGGCTCAGCGTTTTGTAATTGTAGGTCTTATCTGTGAAAACATTATAATGCAGTGAAATATTGGTTTGACTGCTTTTGAATCAATATGCGATTCAATATCAACTGTTCAAACAACGTGTAGAACGTCCCAACCTCATTTCTGCTTTAATTTATTGGATGGATCCATATAAGTCGATTTTGTATTCTTCTTTTCATTCAACGGCGATATAGCAATAAAGCTAAAAGTTGTTGCCTGTTCATTTCCAAAATAATTTATAGTTCGATAGAGAACGCAGCTATGTTCATATAAACATACTCCAACCACGGTAACGTCGCGAATTCAGTGACAACGGCGTTTGCAGCGGCGACGACCGCCGTGTGTGTAAACCGAGAAAATTCTATGGACGGCGACGGTAACTTGACCTTTCTCCAGTGTGTGTCTAAGATGAGGGGAGATAAGTCCAAAAATCCAAAGGTAAGGTCAAAAGCTCAAAATGTAAGGTCCAAACGTCACCATTAAAAAGGATTTCGCATTTCCCAGCTCCTGACGTTACCTTTAAACTTACAGTAATGACTCAAAAAGCAAATTGAAGAAGAAAGCTTGCCCTTTTGCAACTATTTAGCCTTTTCTGATATCGTGTTTGGTTGTTAAACTAGAGGCATTTATAGAATGTATGATTTTGCATTTCGAGGTTTTTTGCACATTAAAAAACTTTTTTGAGAAAATCGAAAATAGTTGTCATTCTTTAAGGTCTTAACTATCGCCCTCTGAAATATTATATATGTAGTTTGAAAATAGAGTGAGTTATGCGATAAATTATGAGTCCGTGTTTTACATGGCAAATACGTATGTATAAACGTGTGTATCTAGGCCCCTTAAGATCAGATTGGCCAGACGATACGTTTTCTAGCGTTTTCTAGTTCTTTACAATCCAGAAAATTTGTAAAATCAGAAAACTCTGGAAATGGTTAAAAAATCTTGAATATCTGGATAATCTGAACAATCTGAAAGCTCTGGAGAATTTGGAAAATCCGAAAAATCTGAAAAAAATTGAAAAATCTGGAAAATCAAGACAATCTGGAAAATCAGAAAAAATGGAAAATCTGGAAAACTCAAAAATATGGAAAATAGTCGGGAAAATGTGGAAAACATATATAAATATCTGGAAAATCTGGAAAATCAGGTTAATCTGGAAAATATGGAAAATCTTGATAGTTTGAAAAATCTGGAAAATTTGAAAAATCTGGCAAGTCTGGTCTGCAAGATCAGCAAGATCGGGAAACTCTAGATGCTACGTTTTCTCAATCCTCTATGGGATAGTGTCATGAGCATCGAACAAAGTTGATCTAAAAAGACTTGAGGCTTTCGAAGTGTGGGTATATGTATAGAGGCATACACAGAGTTTCTTGGACGTAAAGAGTTGCAAATGTTGATATCTTGAGGCGTATGAACAGATGTAAACAGGGGTAGAAGAAACGTTGAAAATGGGTGAAGCTTTCTTACCTGGGTCACGTTATGCGTCGAGGAAAATACAAGAAAACAGAAGTGGGGGGAGAAGAGGCACTTAATGGCTGAAAAACTTACGAAAGTGATATCACTGTATTGTGGAAATTATTAAGAATTTTAAAATCAGTATTTGTTCTTGCATTTAACAGTAATTTATACGCTGGGGTTTGCTTGCAGTTGACTCAAACCCAAGTTACAAACCTTTATTAATGATAGAACGTACAAGGCATTGTCCTGCTGGAAGCGCTTCTGGAAGTACTTTTGTACATGAAACATGTTCTGCTGGAAGGACATGCTTCGGCTCTTATGGCTGTCCTTCCAGAAGGATCACGGGCGTCCTGCCAGCAGTACGTAGCAAGTATTATGAAATTTTGAGCAATGCATATATTTTTGTAACAGTATAACAGACAGGTTTGGTGTATTTCAAGGAAAAATACAGTGGCGTATCAACAGTGATGCAATAAAACGATGGAGGCACATAACAGTATATTTAAAAACGAACATAAATATGACATAAGATATGCATGTAATGTTGTACCAAAAGCAAGGAAAAATACTTTATTGTGATGTCATACATTTCTTGCTGCAAGCCAATACAACGAGATACCAGAAAGCATGAAATGTCTAGTGCCTTTAAATTCATTCAAGTATGGTTTAAAACAATGGATAGTGAATAATAATCGCATTAAAATTCACCAACTTGTAGACATATGTAATACCTATTATTACTAATATCTGTAGAATACAAATATTCCTGAATTAACCCTTATTTGTTGTTTCTATTTTATAATAATTACCTTTTACCCAAGCACAAGTTTTTAACTTTTTTGGGGCACTTGTTTATTGTATTTTATTTATTTTATATTTACAATAAACGCTATACTACTTAGACCTTTTTCTCTTGATATACATTTTATAAGTGAACATGTATCTATTCATAATAACACACAAAATAAAACTATATTTTATAAAACAAAAAGTAATTAACTATAGAGTACAGATATATTTCACAAAAACACATTTATTAGGATCTCATTGACATAAGCGCATGTAGCCTGTAAATGGAGCTTCTGTTCCTGTAAGCTTGTGCTTTTTACGCTGGAATATTTTCAGTATTTATATCAGGATTTAAAATGATTGTAACTACAATCAGATAAATACCTGGTACATCATTTGAATCTTCGTTTTCAAGTTTCAGCTCGTTCAGAGATATTTTGGCAACGCTGTTGTCAAAATCCCATAAGACTATGGCACATTTGGTTGATATATTTTTTTTATAACCACGTAGCATCTTGCTGACTGCTACTGGTCTCCAAACATAGAAATACTCCAGGAATGGTCGTTTTTTGGGTCGAATACGGTAGCTAACACTGACACGCGCTGCCCCTTTTGTAGCATTTTGGCGACTGAATTCACAAGATTCAACAGGTCATAACTTCAGAACGAAGCAACATACTACCCTGCAAAAAACATGCGCTGAGAGCTTGTAATTTATAGAACATTTCGGTAGTATTCTTAAGCCTGCAGGAGGTACGCAAATGTCCTAAACATACAATTTTCTAACGTACTAAAGTGAGTCGCTTCTGGCCTGCCGGAAGGACGCTGTACGGTTCCTGCATTGGCACCCCCTGTACATCTGGACCACCCGTTCTCGCTCACATTCGAACAGAGTGTATAGGGCTGCTCTTCCGGCTCCCCATTCAATCCACGTAGAGATTCGGATCTATAAAATATGATAAATACCGTGCGCATGTGGCCGGTTCGCACGGGCATTAGCAATGTCGGCCTGGTGTGGCCGCGTTGTTGAGCCGATTTACCGCAACGCAACATTCTTCCTGTATTGCCCGACGCACGACCGTGTCCGACGACATTATGCCCGATATTATGGGAATCGGAAGATTTATAACGCGCCCCATGCGTGATATTGCCACCACCGATGTGTGGGGTGGCCGAAAGTATTGTGTAAAATTTTATATTAAAGTCGGTGTAGTCGATAACTTGAACGACTTACAGCAGTTGTATCGAGGCTAAAGGCTGAACGAGGTGTAGCCCAGCTACAGTCTTCAAGGTTGCCTGATGACTTTTTCTTATTTCCCTAGATTTTTTACTACAAATTCCCTAAATTTCCCTAGATAAATATATGTGATATATTTTGGGGTATAATAAATTAATTATAAGTCACTCTGTATACAATTCTTTATTTTTTGTTTTTGGTGGTATTTTCTCATATTGTGAACTGAACTTTTGTGTGTTTTATTTCTCATTTTTGGTAAAGACTGTTTATTTGCTTCTGAGGAGGATAGTGACGACATCGAATTGTCGTAATATTTAGATAAGGTGCTTTAGAGGAGCTAATTTTTGCACGTTCTAAAAAAGTGTCTAGCTAAAATAAGTAACCGTAATTAAATATATTCAAAACAATTAAAAGAAAGGCGGTTTTTCAGGGTATTATACTTACTGTTCTATTTTTAAATTTAAAATCCAGAACACTACCCTATGTTGGAAAATGTACTATGAGTCTTATCAAAAATGGAACTAAGTAGGTCGTCTAGTACGTACCTTTGAAGATCTAACTACCTATTATGTTAGAAAGACAAAAGATTATTTACTAGTTTTTATTTAATTATTAGCTTAGTTATTTTCTCTCATTCATTAAATATATCAGTATTTCCCTAATTTTCATATTAAAAAGAAAAAAATCCTTTTTTCCCTATTGTGCCGTGAAATTCCCTAGATTTAGGGAAATTTCCCTAGGTCTGGCAACCCTGACGGTCTTTCGATGTCAAGTTGTTGCGCAAAAATGAATAATCATACTATTTTATTTTCCAAACTCATAGATTCTCGTAGCGTAGATGGTTGTTGTTTGTTGACCTTATACATAATTCGTGAATAGCCCTATCAAGATCTTTAAAATTTGTTTTACATAAGGCCATAGGGCAATTCGGATAATATTCTTATTGTATACTTTTGCATTACAAATATTTTATGGCTCAAATATGAGTTGCCTTAAAGTAAAATTCCGTAGGAAATCTATTCTATTTCTGCGAAGATGAAATCTCGTGTTTTATATAACTTGAGGGTGCTGATTACAAATCTGGTCGCAGTTTTGAGTTGCAGTCTCGTGTGATGAAAATAAAAAATGTCGGGATCTCTCAAATCAGGTTTGTCTAAAAAACTTTTTTTGGCTTTCTATCAAAATTAGGCCTAGTGTTTTGGATAACTTGACGGTGCTGATTACAAATCCGGTCTCAGTCGGTTATAGTCTCGTATGACGGAAATAAAAAAATCAGATCTTTCAGAACTTCTAGTTTGTCTAAAACATCGTTTTTATTTGGATTTCTATTAAGATGTTTTGGGTAACTTGAGGGTGCTGATTACAAATTCGGTCTCAGTTTTGGGTTATAGTCCCGTATGACGAAAATAAAAAAACTCGGAATCTCTCAGATCATCAGCTTTTGCCTAAAAAATCAAAAATGTTTATCTGGCTTTCTATTAAGATGAAACCTCGTATTTTGGGTAACTTGAGGGTGCTAATTACAAATCCGGTCACAATATTTAGTTATAGTCTCGTATGACGAAAATAAAAAATTGCAGATCTTTCAGAACTCCAGGTTCGCCAAAAAAAAAAAATCGAAATTGTTTATTTGATTTGCTATTGAGATGAAACCTCGTTTTGGGTAGGTACTTTGAGATTACCAATCTGTTCGCAGTTTTGAGTTATAGTCTCGTATGACGAAAATAAAAAATTCACACCTTTGAGAATTCCAGGTTTGCCTAAAAAATCGAAAATGTTTATTCAGCTTTTTATTAAAATGAATCCTCGTGTTTTGGATAATTTGAAGGTGCTGATTACAAATTTGATCGCAGTTTTGAGTTTCAGTCTCGTGTAATGAAAATAAATAATACCAGATCTCTCAGACCGTGAGGTTTGCCTGAAAAATTGATAACCTTCATTTGGCCTTTTACTAAAATGAAACCTCGTGTTTTGGATAATTTGAGGGGGTTGGTTAGAGATCCGGTAGCAGGTATGAGTTTCAGTCTCGTGTGTGCGTCTTCTCCCTGCACATCTTTTTCCTTGTATTTTCCCCTGTATTATCAGTTGTAGAATGTGGTATGTTTCGCCACGCATAACGTGACCCAGGAAAGAAAGTTTCTCCATTTTTATGGTTTCTACTATTTCTATTTCTTTATTCGTACTCCTTAATGTTTCAACATTCTGACTCTTTCCATTCAAGAAACTTTTGAGTATGCGTCTATATTCCCACATTTCGAAAATCTCAAGACTTTTTGGAGTCTGGAATTTCCAGATCTTCCTGATCATCCAGACCTTCAGATTTTCCAGATTTTCCAGACCGTCCTGATTTTCCCGACCTTACATATTATCCTGATTTTCCATATTTTTCGGAAATTCCGGATTTTCCAGAGTTTCCGGATTTTCCGGATTTGACTGATTTTCCTGATTTTCCTGATTTTCCTGATTTTCCTGATTTTCCTGATTTTCCTGATTTTCCTGATTTTCCTGATTTTCCTGATTTTCCTGATTTTCCTGATTTTCCTGATTTTCCGGATTTTCCGGATTTTCCGGATTTTCCTGATTTTCCGGATTTTCCGGATTTTCCACATTTTCCATATTTTCCACATTTTCCACATTTTCCACATTTTCCACATTTTCCAGATTTTCCAGATTTTCCAGATTTTCCAGATTTTCCAGATTTTCCAGATTCTCCAGATTTTCCAGATTTCCCAGATTTTCCACATTTTCCACATTTTCCACATTTTCCACATTTTCCACATTTTCCACATTTTCCACATTTTCCACATTTTCCACATTTTCCACATTTTCCACATTTTCCACATTTTCCACATTTTCCACATTTTCCACATTTTCCAGATTTTCCAGATTTTCCACATTTTCCACATTTTCCACATTTTCCACATTTTCCACATTTTCCACATTTTTCACATTTTCCACATTTTCCACATTTTCCACATTTTCCACATTTCCCACATTTCCCACATTTTCCACATTTTCCACATTTTCCACATTTTCCACATTTTCCACATTTTCCACATTTTCCACATTTTCCACATTTTCCACATTTTCCACATTTTCCACATTTTCCACATTTTCCACATTTTCCACATTTTCCACATTTTCCACATTTTCCACATTTTCCACATTTTCCACATTTTCCACATTTTCCACATTTTCCACATTTTCCACATTTTCCACATTTTCCACATTTTCCACATTTTCCACATTTTCCACATTTTCCACATTTTCCACATTTTCCACATTTTCCAGATTTTCCGCATTTTCCGCATTTTCCGCATTTTCCGCATTTTCCGCATTTTCCGCATTTTCCGCATTTTCCACATTTTCCACATTTTCCACATTTTCCACATTTTCCACATTTTCCACATTTTCCACATTTTCCACATTTTCCACATTTTCCACATTTTCCACATTTTCCACATTTTCCACATTTTCCACATTTTCCACATTTACCACATTTTCCACATTTTCCACATTTTCCACATTTTCCACATTTTCCACATTTTCCACATTTTCCACATTTTCCACATTTTCCACATTTTCCACATTTTCCACATTTTCCACATTTTCCACATTTTCCACATTTTCCACATTTTCCACATTTTCCACATTTTCCACATTTTCCACATTTTCCACATTTTCCACATTTTCCACATTTTCCACATTTTCCACATTTTCCACATTTTCCACATTTTCCACATTTTCCACATTTTCCACATTTTCCACATTTTCCACATTTTCCACATTTTCCACATTTTCCACATTTTCCACATTTTCCAGATTTTCCAGATTTTCCAGATTTTCCAGATTTTCCAGATTTTCCAGATTTTCCAGATTTTCCAGATTTTCCAGATTTTCCAGATTTTCCAGATTTTCCAGATTTTCCAGATTTTCCAGATTTTCCAGATTTTCCAGATTTTCCAGATTTTCATTGAAACATTGCTAATGCCCGTGCGAACCGGCCACTTGCGCACTCTGTATGGGTAAGCACGGGTGGTCCAGATGTACAAAGGATGACAATTTCAAATGGCAATATCTAAACGAAGGAGGATGATTTCGAATATATTATATTCTGTACTGGAAGGAGAGTACTTTTTTGTGAATATTTCGTCGAAGTCCCAAATGGCGACAGCTTGCCGATTGTTTTTGTATTCATGAATCAGCTTTGAGTAACCATACAGGAGACAACTGTACTGTAAAAGATAGGAATTATACTACAATAAGCCTTGAGGCTGTAGCATTAACTGGGACAGTTTCGTGGCATAGTTCCTAGGAGAATAACCCTACTCAACACTGCACCAACATGTTCCAACTTATGGCCATTACAGCTCATCCCCGTTACCAATAAAACAAATAATCTGGCAACTGCTTGTCGTCAAATAAACTGGAAATGCGACCCACTACTTTTAATGAAATTGCAGCATCGTTAATTCATGGGGGCTGAAGGTTATCCGCGGACCCAATTAAGTTTATCTCGCCACACATAGCCACCGAAAAGGCGGTAAAACTCTAAAACCATTTAGAAGGATTACCTTATCGCTTAAGCGCTTCATTGAGAGCTGCACCGGAGAAAATTGTTTCAAGACCATTCCGCGCACTGGCAGAGGCGGACAGTATCGAGTATGTGGGGGAATATAGGTGAAGCCATCAGATAATGTACTTAAATATATTGGGCGGTAGTAGTCGTAGCTGTAGGCCCTTTGTGTCATCTCAGAATACCACCACTGCCTGCCCCTCCCTCCCTTCCAAACATTGCAGACCTTTTAACTAAGGCCAGTGTTGCCAATGTTTAGAGATTACATATGCTGTCTGTCACTAACGTTTAAAATTTAATTCATTTTTTGCTTATTCGCACTTCAACTTCGGGAACACATCACCTCTCTGACCAAGGTTTCTATACAGGGTGGGCCAATAGTGCGTGGACGAAGGATTGTGGGCTTACTGAAAAATATTCCAAAAATTTGTCACTTGATCATGGTAGGAACTCTTGAGGGCTATTACGTAAAAATATTTTCACTTGAATTCTGACGTTTATACAGGGTGATTCATATCAAATTTACATTTTTTTGAATAGAACCCCCTATATATTATTGCATATTTGGATTCCTTGGTTAATTCTAGTGTGACTTTATATATCACACATGGAACTTTAAACGAACCGTTTAGGCGTAAATCACCATTTTTGGTATAAGTAGGTATGAGAAAAAAGTTGAATATCGCAGCGATTATAAAACTTAGAGGGCCTTGACTTTACAGTACGACTAAGCATGAAATGCGTCACCTTAAGTCAGACGGCTAAATTTGAATTCTTTTTGTACTTGAAGAAATCAGAGGATAAATTAAGGAAACTTCAATCACAGATAACGTGATTTTTTCGAATGGGAATGCCTATTTTGGTTTAAAGAATGAAATGTAAAATTTGATTACCTTTCTAACGATGTAGCATTCTTGATATCAATCTTTTTTAGTTTTCATTTTATTTCAAATTTTCAGTCAAATCGGCGCTTTACAATTTTCCTGCATGCAAGCAACGTAGCAGGCCATGAAAAATAAACAAAAGCTCGTTAATATGGAAGAAAGCAACTAACTTAGTAGAAAGATGCAAGCTAACTAGAGCAACGAGGCAAGATTATCAAAATTCCTTACAACGTATTAGCTCTAACCAGAAACAATAGTGGTAACAAGAACGCTCATTTTTCACAGCCTACTAGCTATTATCCAATTTCCAAAGTCAGTAAAAAAATATGTAATCAAAGGAAAACTACTAGTGATTATTGCTGGCAGTAGAATATCTATGTCTTCTGAATAAATTATCACATTTAATGCTATGAAAAAGTAGTCATTTCCATAAGTCAAAAGTAACGATACCTCTGACTGGAACCCTTCAAATTCTTCTACCTATTAGAGAAATCGTGGAAAATGAAACTTGATTTGCAGTCTGTTTGAATTGTAAAACATAATTTAGTTTGTAGAAAACTACATGAAATAATCGCAATTACAACATAGCGTGATTAAAAAATTCTAGCAGTTATTTCAATAGATGTTCAGAATGCTCGAGTTGGAGATATCTTGACTTTTGACTTAACTAAACGGAAATGACTTATTTGTTTATCCCATTAAATGTGAAATTTCATTCTAAACATGTTAGACTGTAAGCAAAAATCGCTGGTAGTTTTCCTTTTGTTCCAAAATTTTTAATCGTTTTGGAAAGTTGTCAAGCTCTAGTAGATCTCAATAGCTAGTAGGCTGTGAAAAACAAACACTTCTGTCATACCCCAGCTACTCATTGACATTAGATATTTTGCCGCTGCTATATCCGGTTAGAGCTAATATGTTGTAAGAAATTTTCATAATCTTGCCTCTTTGATCTAGTTAGTTTGCATCTTTCTACTAAGTTAGTTGGTTTCTTCCATATTAACGAGCTTTTGTTTATTTTTCATGGCCTGCTAGGTTGCTTGCACGCAGGAAAATTGAAAAACACCGATTTGACTAACAATTTGAAATAAAATCAAAACCAAGAAAGATTGATATCAAGAACGCTATATCGTTAGAAAGGTAATCAAATTTTACATTTGATTCTTCAAACCAAAATAGGCATTCCCATTTGAAAAAATCAAGTTATCTGTGATTGAAGTTTCCTTAATTAATCTATCGATTTCTTCAAGTACCAAAAGAATTCAAATTTAGCCGGCTGACCTTAGGTGACGCATTTCATGCTTAGTCGTACCGCAAAGTCATGGCCTTCTAGGTTATATAATCGCTGCGATATTCAATTTTTTTCTGATACTTCCTTATACCAAAAATGGTGATTTGCGCCTAAACGGTTCGTTTAAAGTTCCATGTGTGATACATAAAGTCACACTAGAATTGACCAAGGAATCCAAATATGCAATAATATATAGGGATTTCCATTCAAAAAAATGTAAGTTTGATATGAATCACCCTGTATAAACGTCAGAATTTAAGTGAAAATACTTTTAGGTTATAGCCCTCAAGGGTGCCTACCACGGTCAAGTGCTAGATTTTTGAAATATTTTTCAGTAAGCCCACAATCCTCCGTCCACGCACTATTGGCCCACCCTGTATATCATTTGTATAATCGAGAGAATAGATTGATCCTCCAGAAAAGGTGTTTGACTGGAAAGCTGGAGACCAGGAAGATATACACTTACACATACAGTCCATTCGTTACACTCAATCACACTTTGGGTTAACAATAAGGAATCTAACTCAGAGGCCCCCACAGCCAGTATGTCGACCCAGCTTAGGGAGGGTAATTCCTCTGGCTAAAGTCTATCAGATCCAAAGATCTCGTATCTCAGCCCGCCTAACAACTCACGTTCCGCAAGGAAGTGGTAGATAGTTTCATCGGCATCTCCACAACCCATATCTAGGGAGCCTTCTTTAATTCCTAACAGTAACAGATGCCGCCTGAGCGTACAATGCCCCATCAGAACACCCACGATGTTTATGATTGCCCATCGGCCTTGGTTCCGTAGCCATGCTGATCTAGATGTACTCAGCTCGCTTCTTGGCTTGTTTGCATCCCTATCTTTGTCTCCACCGCTCATCTGTTGTATGTCTCACCCACCTTTTGAAGGCTGCCTACTTAATCCTGTAACGGGCCTAGGGCCAAAAACGGTGCCGAGTTTGACCAGACTATCGGCTTCCTCATCACCAGGAACCCCGTAGGATGCAGGACCTACATAATGGTAACTTTCTTCAGCTTTGCCAGCTCTACCAGTCTCTCTGCGTACTCCTGAACCAGATATCTCTGGTTTTGGGCCCGCAGATGCCTTTCAATGCCGCCTGACTGCCAGAGCAGATGTAAACATTCTGCTCTATGCCCTTTCTCACCTCCTCATTGCATGCAGAGAGAATTGTATATACTTCTGTTTCGAAAATCGTTGTTTCTAACGAATGAAAATCTCAAAAAGAAACATTTAGTGCGTGATAAGGGATATCAAACCAAAGAAAGAATTTTAACATAGCTGGCTAAGCACGCAAAGGGAAGCAACATACCGGCCACTATGTTCTTTTGCCTGTACCCGTCACCATTCATGTCATGCTATTAGATAAACTACAAGACAGCTTGAACCTTCTAAGATCAATATCGAGTTCAGATCATTAAAATTGGAAATAAACTGTCAGAAACCGAACACTGAAGGATTGGCATTCCACAAGGATCCATCCTTGGGCCTCTGTTGTTCCTCCTGTATATAAATTACTGGCCATGGATACAAGAATCACCAGCCTGTTTTATGCGCAGGCGACAAAACTATATCAGTCAGATTTCATAAGTTTCGTCTAAGGATTTTTTAATCTGCGACGCAAGCTCTTCTTCACGCAAGCCACATCAAACTAAAGTTATCCGACTCCAGTTAATTGCTTTGCTATGCAAGCATCATCGCTGGCATTTTTTTATCCTCAAAATAATACCGGCCATTATGTTCTTTTGCCTGCACACGTCATCGTTTATGTCAGATATGTTAAAATTCTTTCTTTGGTTTGAAAATCTCAAGTTAAGTGGTGCTTTTCTAAAATACTTCGTTACCGAAACAAGTCAAACACCTTCTTAAAAAAATCGAGCTACTTGACATGAACTGGATTGTTCTCTAGTTTAGTTTTTTATATCACTATATCTATATCACTTCATAAAAGTCGGATATTTTCATGAATCTGGTTATTGCTGCAATTTTTTGTGACTGGCAAAATTCCGAAGTAGAAAAGTGCAAAATGCGAATTTGCCAAACTTCTATGAAGCTTTCTAGGCAAATCTCTGGTACCGGACCATACCATGGGCACCTGCTGAATACTAACAAAACTAAATGCATACGTTTCTCTCATGCAAATCGCAATTTTGACCACAGTTTGTTAGTAAAATGACCTAAAAGCTCAGTTGAACAAGTCAGTGTTGTTAAATTCCTGGGCATAACTTTGAACAGCTCTCTTAGGTGGCACCCTCACACTGATTATATTTGCAAAAAGGTTGCCTCGCAGATCCACTGCCATTAGTCAACTGCGTTTTGTGGATGATAGATCTTTGTTATTGTGGTACTATTTTGCCTACATACACTCCTTGATTTCCTATGGAATCATCAGTTGGGGAGGATCCACAGAAGCAGGGTTTTTATCATGCAAAAACGTGTGGAACATCTGACAGCAGGTATTAGCAGAAGGACTAGCTGTCGAGATTCATTTAGGGAATTAGGTTATATTATTACTGCCTTGTGTCAATATACTTAAATTCCTAGTTTATGTGAAAGAAAACCTGCATGACTTCCCAAAACTCAATGATCACAAAACATACGCACCTAGAAATTCACTCGTCATCCAGATTCCTAGGCACAGATTATCTAAAACAGAAAACAGCCCTAAACTCATGGTTGTGAAACTATACAATAAATTACCAAGCATGTTCGAGGCTCTTTCATCGAAGCACTTCAAAAATATATTAAGGTTATTCCTAAAACAGAAGGTTTATTAATCTGTAGAAGAGTATCCTTCAGATGCCACTTATATTTGATTTTATCTATATTATTCATAGTTTTATTTATATACTTATTGCTTTGTGTGTATCTTTTTATACAGGGTTGGGATAAAGTATGGAACCAAGCAAATAACTTTGGAACGGAAAGAGTGATATTACTGAGAATCTGCAGGCAAGTGTAGTGACGTCTAATGCATCCAAAGACATTATGTTAGCTATTCATGTACTTCCGGTTTAACCGGAAGTACCGTCAACTTTTTTAATTTAAATGGGACATCCTGTATATTTTTGCAGATTTTAGTTCATCTTTTTTTTCCGAATACGTCCATAGTGAGTTTAGTATTTGTTTCTTAAAAAATTTGTCTCAAAAATTCGTCCGTGGCGGTCTGCGGTCTTCCCGTTTGAGGTAATTTTTTTGTATTTTTTTTTTAGTCACCGTCAAACGTGTTATAGGACCCCTGTCGGGACGTAAATCATTAAAAGCTGACACACTTCTTTGTGAGTTCTCACGCGATCGCCAAAACCGGCTTTGAATGACCGGCATTTTAAACACCTGAAATGATAAAGAAGCTTTATCTTTCCCGTTTTTACAGAAACTAATGTTAAACCCACTGTGGACGTGTTCGAAAAAAAAATGAATCAAAATCTGCAAAAATATACAGGGTGTTTCATTTAAATTAAAAAAGTTGACGGTACTTCCGGTTAAACCGGAAGTACAATAATAACTAACATAATGTCTTCGGATGCGCCAGATGTCACTACACTTGCCTGCAAATTTTCAGCAATATCACTCTTTCCGTTCCAAAGTTATTTGCCTGGTTCCATACTTTATCCCAACCCTGTATTAATCGTATCATCTAAGTACCTACCTTTTACTTCTTTTTTTTTTGTGTACATGTATATATTGAATTATAAGCAATTGTGGCTATTGTTACTATTGACTCTAGTATAAATATTGACATATCCTATATAACTCTGTGATCATTGAGGACTAATAAAAATTTATCTATCTATTAGTACGTACAGGCCAACGCTCTATGTACGCTACTGATTCATGAAAGTTGGAATCAATTCCTTCCTCGTCACCGCCTTTCAAGAATTAAGACTTACCTAACACAAAAAGGAAAACAGACAAAACTCTTTGTCTTTCCTAACTAGCTCGAGGATAAAGTTTCTGAGCAATGTATTAACGAGGAGAAGGTTACAACTGAAACAATTGAGTTTTCGGGTAGAGTAAACGTTGAATTAACACGAAGAAGTTCTTACACTGAAACTTCCTAGAGCTCGCAATCATTAGAGATAAATTAATATAGCATTATACTGTCTACCTGTGATTCAGATATGGAAAGTTATTTCTAGTAGTAATTTTTGGTCTTGGATCTCCTCAATAACGACCAGGGACTGGGACTCAAATCCAGGATGGAGAGTGAAAGGGAAAAAAAGGAAAATGGGAATAGGAATTCGGAAATTGGAATTTGGAATATGGAAATTGGAATTTGGAATTTGGAAATTGGAATTTGGAATATGGAAATTGGAATTTGGAATTTGGAATTTGGAAATTAGTATTTGGAAATTGGAATTTGGAAATTGGAATTTGGAAATTGGAATTTGGAAATTGGAATTTGGAAATTGGAATTTGGAAATTGGAATTTGGAAATCGGCATTTGGAATTTGGAAATTGGAATTTGGAATTTGGAAATTGGAAAACTGAATTTGGAAATTGGAATTTGGAAATTGGAATTTGGAAATGGGAATTTGGAAATTGGAATTTGGAAATTGGAATTTGGAAATTGGAATTTGGAAATTGGAATTTGGAAATTGGAATTTGGAAATTGGAATTTGGAAATTGGAATTTGGAAATTGGAATTTGGAAATTGGAATTTGGAAATTGGAATTTGGAAATTGGAATTTGGAAATTGGAATTTGGAAATTGGAATTTGGAAATTGGAATTTGGAAATTGGAATTTGGAAATTGAAATTTGGAAATTGGAATTTGGAAATTGGAATTTGGAAATTGAAATTTGGAAATTGGAATTTGGAAATTGGAATTTGGAAATTGTAATTTTGAAATTGGAATTTGGAAATTGGAATTTGGAAATTGGAATTTGGAAATTGGAATTTGGAAATTGGAATTTGGAAATTGGAATTTGGAAATTGGAATTTGGAAATTGGAATTTGGAAATTGGAATTTGGAAATTGGAATTTGGAAATTGGAATTTGGAAATTGGAATTTGGAAATTGGAATTTGGAAATTGGAATTTGGAAATTGGAATTTGGAAATTGGAATTTGGAAATTGGAATTTGGAAATTGGAATTTGGAAATTGGAATTTGGAAATTGGAATTTGGAAATTGGAATTTGGAAATTGGAAATTGGAAATTGGAAATTGGTAATTGGAAATTGGGAATTGGAAATTGGAAATTGGAAATTGGAAATTGGAAATTGGAAATTGGAAATTGGAAATTGGAAATTGGAAATTGGAAATTGGAAATTGGAAATTGGAAATTGGAAATTGGAAATTGGAAATTGGAAATTGGAAATTGGAAATTGGAAATTGGAAATTGGAAATTGGAAATTGGAAATTGGAAATTGGAAATTGGAAATTGGAAATTGGAAATTGGAAATTGGAAATTGGAAATTGGAAATTGGAAATTGGAAATTGGAAATTGGAAATTGGAAATTGGAAATTGGAAATTGGAAATTGGAAATTGGAAATTGGAAATTGGAAATTGGAAATTGGAAATTGGAAATTGGAAATTGGAAATTGGAAATTGGAAATTGGAAATTGGAAATTGGAAATTGGAAATTGGAAATTGGAAATTGGAAATTGGAAATTGGAAATTGGAAATTGGAAATTGGAAATTGGAAATTGGAAATTGGAAATTGGAAATTGGAAATTGGAAATTGGAAATTGGAAATTGGAAATTGGGAATTGGGAATTGGGAATTGGGAATTGGGAATTGGGAATTGGGAATTGGAAATTGGTAATTGGAAATATTTTTTTTTTTTTTTGTTATGGTCGGCCTCCCGCAAAGGCTGAAAGCCTATGGCGCTGTAGGAGCGCTGCGAGAGGACAAATGTCTGTTCACGTTAGATTTGAAACGCTGCAGGTTGTAACCGTCGGGAAACAAATTCCCCGGCAGCTGATTCCACAGCGTCGAAGTTCTCCAAAAGAAGGAATGCTGGAGGAGACTGGTTCGGAGAGTAAGGACCTCGACCTGGTAAGGATGAGCTCGCAGAGCTTCTCTAGTATTCCTGGTTCGGACGGCCTTTGGTGCTACTATCTGGGAGAGCTCACTCGAACATCTTCCGTGATAGAATCTGTAAAACAGACATAGGTCAGCCACCCTCCTTCGATGTTCCAGGCTGTGGAGGTCCTTTGTGAGGTTAGGCGTATCGATTAATCTAATTGCTCTTTTCTGGATAGTGTCCAGAAGCTTTAGAGAGTGCTTCGGGGCACATCCCCATACATGGGAGCAATACTCCAGCGATGGCCGGATCTGTGCCTTGTAGAGCAGCAGCAGTTGCTCTGGCGTATACAACTTCCTACAGCGGAACAAAACTCCAAGCTTCTGGGATGTCGTTTTAGCAATACTGACGACGTGGTCGTGCCAGGACATGTTATTGTTGATGTTGATTCCCAAGAGCTTGACGGAAGGTGATTCGACAATGGGGTGACCCTCCATTTCCACGGTTGGTAAGCCATCGTGAGACTTCTTTGTCAGTGTTGTTGCCTGAGTTTTCTGTACGTTGAACTGTACTTTATTTGCTGGAAATTGGAAATTGGAACTTGGAACTTGGAACTTGGAACTTGGAACTTGGAACTTGGAACTTGGAACTTGGAACTTGGAACTTGGAACTTGGAACTTGGAACTTGGAACTTGGAACTTGGAACTTGGAACTTGGAACTTGGAACTTGGAACTTGGAACTTGGAACTTGGAACTTGGAACTTGGAACTTGGAACTTGGAACTTGGAACTTGGAAATTGGAAATTGGAACTTGGAACTTGGAACTTGGAACTTGGAACTTGGAACTTGGAACTTGGAACTTGGAACTTGGAACTTGGAACTTGGAACTTGGAACTTGGAACTTGGAACTTGGAACTTGGAACTTGGAACTTGGAACTTGGAACTTGGAACTTGGAACTTGGAACTTGGAACTTGGAACTTGGAACTTGGAACTTGGAACTTGGAACTTGGAACTTGGAACTTGGCACTTGGAACTTGGCACTTGGAACTTGGAAATTGGAAACTGGAAATTGGTAATGGGAGATTGGAGTTTGGAGATGGGAGATTGGAAATTGTAGATTCCAAATGGTACATTGGATTGGATATGGAAAGTTGCTTCTGGTAGTGATTTTTGGTCTTGGATTACCCCAATAAAGACCAAGGACTTGGAATCAAACCCCGGATGGAGGGGCAATGGGAAAATGGAAATTGGGAATTGCAAATTGGAAATTGTAATTCGGAAATATCAATTCGGAAATTGGAATTCGGACATTGGAAATTTGAATTTGGGAATTGGACAATAGAAAGTGGAAATCGGAAATTGGAATTCGGAAAACTGAAATTAGAACTTGGAACTTGGAATTTGGAATTTGGAAATTGGAATTTGGAAACTGAAAACTGGAAATTGGTAATGGGAGATTTGAGTTTGGAGATGGGAGATTGGAAATTGTAAATTACAAATGGTACATTGGAAGGAACGTATAAGTTGGAATGTGGAAATTGGTACTTACAAATGAGACATTGGAAACTGGAGATTGAAGGTTAGAAATGGGAAACTGGAATTCTAAATTGGAAATTCTTAATTACAAATAGGACACTGGAAGTTGGAAATTGGAACGTGGAAATTGGAAAGGGAAAATAAGGCATTGATGTGCAACAATTTCACGACCAACCAATTTTCTCTTTTTTTATACTTTGTAAATTTTATCCAGTAATCTATCATCTCCATCAACCCTGTAGAATAAATTCATTAGGTAATGATAATTATGCATAACTTAACTGGTCGTTCAATTAGACAGTCAACAGAGAGATCCCAAAACTAAACATTAGGAGTATGTCACTGTAAAACATTAGATTCCCCCAAGTCAAGAGCCCTTTCTGTTAATGCTCAAGAAAGTACAAACGTCTATGTGGTCTTCCTACTGAAAAAAAGCGCGAGGCAAAACCGATACGATATCTGGTTCTATACCAAGCCAAATGCGAGTCCGTTTTCAATTATACCTGAATTAAATCGCTTCTTATCGCTGGCGCATAAAACAGATAATGCTGCTCGGGCCGCTACTTTGAAACGGCTCCAAACGATTTAGGACCGACCGAACTCGTCGGCTGTTAGTCCGGACTATTTAGAGCAACACTATCACGAATCCACACTATACAGGGTGAGTTATCAGTACCGGCTCGGTCGATAACTCCGCTACTGTAGAAGATAGCAAAAAGAGTTGTATATAAAAGTTGTAGCCAAGGGTATGCTCCTTGCTCAGAAAATATTTTTATTTATACAGGGTCCTCCATACCTAGGTGATGATGCAAACGTACATTATTTTTGAAAGAGACACCCTACATATTATTCCATATTTAAATTCTGCTAATGATTCCACTTCTTAAAATATAAGGTATTCTATCATTATATCATCATCATAGTCACCATGTCTTAACAGACATGTTGTGAACTAGTAAAATGCATAAGTCGAAGCTAGAGTATTGCCGATACGAATATTATAATAGTTTTGAGTACTGTAGCTCGCCATCGTTCGCGATTTACTGTTAGTTTAGTGGCGCTCTTGATACTCATATCCAGTAACTGTTTCGTCATATACACCCAGCGTTAGGGGGACGGCCACGGCGCCGCCCACTCGGGGCATGACCCTGAACTACAAGTCTCTCCATATTATCGCTTCTATGTATATGTCCGAAGAATGTAAGCATTCTCTTCGACACAATGGAGGCTAGTCTGTGTAGATTACCGAGCTCATCCAGTATGGAAACGTTAGTTCGATGGGCGGTATAAGGGACTCTCAGCATTCTCCTCCACGTCCACATTTCAAAAGCATCTATGCGCGCTCGATCTGCCTTTTTAACAGACCAAGTTTCCGAGGCATACAAAAAAATGGAGAACACAAGAGATTGAACCAGCGACATTTCTGTAGCCTTGGTGATGTTATGGTCACGCCATATTTTAGTAAGCTTTGTCATGGCCACACGTGCCTGTTGAATGCGCCGTCGAATCCCATTTTCACAGCTACCCGAATTGTCGATCAAAGAACCGTGGTACACAAAGCTTTGAACTATATAGTGTATTTTAAAAGTTATGAGCATTTTTATTTGCAAATCGCGGTCAAATGACTGTCCAAAAATGATTTTTCAGAAATTTATGACAAATGATATTTTTGATATTAGATCGCTACGTATAGCCTATAAACACTAGGAACGCTGCGGTAGATAGTTTACAGTTTAAGCTACGCGCACATAAATCCGCATCGGATGGACGGTACGGATCGAAGAAAAATACATTCTATGAAATTTAATGGACCATCGCACATACGTGCGGATGGTAGGCATCGTATTTTCAAAATCCGGCGAGAATAAAGCAACTAGAATTAAAAGCCGGCAGACATGTGCCTTGTGTGCCTATACCGACGTATGTGCGATGCTGATCGGAGACTGTCGAGGCACCGTCGGCATTTTGCAAGTATCTACTTGGTTGACTCAATAGATAATGATGTTGTCATTTCATTAGTGGAGGCAAGACTTGTTTTCCTATTTTGGTATTCTGACGTTGGATTTTATTTTTCATCTTCTCATGGAGTTCTTAAAAGGAACAGACATTCTAAAGAAGTGGAAAAACTTCGTTCCATCACGCCTTAGTTCTTCAAAAAGAGTGTAGAATGGTCCACTGTGTTCCCTGCTTTGATTGATAGGATGAATCCGCCACTTGCGCTTAATCCTACGGCGCTTAATGCGGCGATACTATAACCACATAGCAATTACACGTTTACGATTCATTGTTATTGAAGAACCTCGCGTCAGAAACACAAAACAACTGATTGTTTGGTCGGTGAAAATCCGGTGTGTCTGCAAGCACCTACTACCGATAAAATATCGGTCGATTTTTTACCGACCGTCCAAAATCGGTGTGTGTGTGTGTGCAACTAACGTTACGATGACTGGACTATTGAGATTTGTAATGACGGCGACCCAGAGTCCGATGAAACGAATTAAACGATAACGCGCCATTTTGCCGAAACAATACCCGGTGGATGGAGCCAGCGCTACAGCTAACTAGATTTTATGGTCAACGGCGGTTGAGTTTGAGATTGAGGGTGCGATTGTGCTGATGGAGATCGTTTGTCAGGTAGACGAATGTTGCTCTATGAATGAACATGTCAGAAGTCATTCGAGGTTCTCCAGATCTGCGTTTTGGTGGTCACGGGTGTATTCAACATCATCATAGCCACAATGTCTTAACAGACATGTTGTAAACTCGTAAAATGCATTTACACATTTTACGAGTTTCTCTTGGGATATCTTTAAGATCTTTAATGCAGTAGTTTCCCATTTGCTTTCTGCATCCTCATGCTGTTGACCAGATGGTATCTACTGGTTCATCCGCCTTTAGGGGCAATTTCTCACCCCAAGGACAAGAAGGTGTCCTGACTCTTCTCAACTCGTCCACCCGAACCTGTTGGTTTAGAAGAGGTTACTGCTCATACCGACAGTAGTACGGTTCCTTTTAGTCGCCTTTTACGACACGCAGGATATACGATGGGAGATATTCTAACCCCCCCCACACGGACCCAAAAACTTCGTTTTTAGGCGTTTTATGGGCTCCTCATCATTTTCTACTTTTTTGGGTAATGGTGAAATTTGGGTGGTTGGAGGGTGAGGGGATTGTACTGAACTGAATAATTTGTTTTATTGTGGGCTGGCCAGTGACATGTAAAAGAAAGTCCTAACGGCATTACTGTAGATCGTTCTGCATTGTGTAACGTGGAAACTATTGAATTGATTTCACTGAACTTTGGACACGCTATTGATATCGTGACGAGGATGGAAAACGTTAATGGTTTTTAGAAATCGTGTCAGTGGTGGCGCAGCAATAATCAAAAATCTAAAAATGTGATTCTGTTAATATAATCTGTTTTTAAATATTAGAAAATCGGCATGCCGTGTTATAAGGGATATTACTAGAAGATTACATAATAAAAACTGTGTCGTTCTAGTTCCTAGAGAGAGAGAGATGCAAGAAACGATTTATGAGAGTTTTGTGTTGGATTTTTATTGCGGGCGGGTTGGCGATGATTTTGTTGGAACTCAGACTATACCTTTATATTATGGTATCATCATAATGTGTGGAAAACACTGAGTCAATCAAGTTGACTCTTCTACTGTACGTCTTTTTTTTTGGTCAGCCTCCTGAAAGCCTATGGCGCTGTAGAAGCGCTGCGAGAGGATAAGTGTCGGTTCACGTTAGATTTAAAACGCTGCGGGTTGTAGCCGTCTAGAAACAAATTCCCCGGCAGCTGATTCCACAGCGTCGAAGTTCTCCAAAAGAAGGAATGCTGGAGGAGACTGGTTCGGGGAGTAAGGACCTCGACCTGGTAAGGATGAGCTCGCAGAGCTTCTCTAGTGTTCCTGGTTCGGACGGCCTTTGGTGTTATTATCTGGGAGAGCTCACTCGAACATCTTCCGTGATAGAATCTGTAAAACAGCGATAGGTCAGCCACCCTCCTTCGATGTTCCAGGCTGTGGAGGACCTTTGTGAGGTTAGGCGTATCGATTAATCTAATTGCTCTTTTCTGGATAGTGTCCAGAAGCTTTAGAGAGCGTTTCGGAGCGCATCACCACACATGGGAGCAATACTCCAGCGATGGTCGGATCTGAGCCTTGTAGAGCAGCAGCAGTTGCCCTGCAGCGGAACAAAACTCCAAGCTTCTGGGATGCCGTTGTAGCAATACTGACGACGTGGTCGTGCCAGGACATGTTATTCTTGATGTTGATCCCCAAAAGCTTGACGAAAGGTGATTCGACTATGGGCTGGCCCTCCATTTCCACGGTTGGCAAGCCATCGTGAGACTTCTTTGTAAGTGTTGTTGCCTGAGTTTTTTGTACATTAAACTGTACTTTATTTGCTAATCCCCAATCGACAATTGTCTTGATATCTGCGTTGATCTGTGAGGCATACTGCTGTCGCCGACCTACCGTCTCCTGGGATGATAGTGGCTTGCCAGGTTCCATGCACGACACTAATGTGCTGTCATCTCCGAAGCTGTAGATTGGATTGGAAGTTATTTCCAGCAGCTCGTTGATGTGCAGCACAAATAGTGAAGGGGATAAGACAGATCCCTGAGGAACACCGGCGTTTATTGAAAATACGTCTGATGAACAGCCCTCGACTACAACAAACAGAGATCGGTCGATCAAAAAGCTATTCAGCCACTGGCGCAGGCCAGGTGGTAGTCCATAAGCAGCAAGCTTGACCAGAAGTCCCGCATGCCACACTCTGTCGAAAGCTTTCGATATGTCAAGTGCAACAATACGGGATTCGCCATGATTTTCTATTGCTCTGTTCCACAAGTGAGTGACGTAGGCAAGGAGGTCACCTGTAAACCTGTGCTTAAGGAAGCCATACTGGCGATCATTTATGATGTTATTGTTGTTCAGGTATTTCAAGAGCTGTGTGTTAATAACAGTCTCCATAACCTTAGACATGATGCTGAGAAGAGACACAGGTCTATAATTGGTGGGATCAGTTTTTTTCCCTTTCTTAGGGATGGGTTGTACGCAGCCAATCTTCCACGAAGCGGGAAACACTCCTTGTTGATACAAAAGTTTGAAGATTTTGCAAAGAATAGGTGCAAGCTCAGTGGCACAGCATTTAAGGACAGTGGCTGGAATTTGGTCAGAACCGGTAGCTTTATTCGTGTTCAGTTTTTGGAGAATGTTTTTAACATCTTGATGTTGAAATTTGACCTCTGCCATTTTCGAGTTCACGCTTATGGTGGTGGGGGGAGTACTGCCTTGAAAGTCTACAGTAGAATTGGCTGCGAAGAGCTTCCCTAAGATGTCTGCTTTCTCTTTAGGAGCAGAAGCGATGGATTTATCCACTCTGGTCAAGGGTGGTATTGACGAATAGGAAAAGTTCTGACTAACAGCCTTAGCTACAGACCAGAATGATCTGGACGAACTAGGACATGAGAGGAGCTTGTCCTTAATTTTTTGGTTGTATTCCTCCTTGCTGCTGTCAATCAGGCGTTTACAATGACTTCTGGCGTCGATAAAACTGCGGTGGTTCTCGGCATTTGGATTTTTCCTCCAACCTTTGTAATGTTTGTTTTTAGAGGGAACGTTTTTGATAGTTAGGTATTCAAAATTCAACAGGATCCGTAAGCAACTTTTTTTCTAGTGCTTGTATAGAATACAGAGAGTTTTTACCGATTCAATCAGTTATATTTCATATCGATTTTTAGAAACAAACGAAACCGAGATGAATCAGCAAATCCCATCTAATCTAACGGCAACTGTTTTCTCTCATGGCCTTGACCCCAGCTGATCGCATTGTGTCGGTCAGGGGAACATTCGCCCTTTACCCTCCCAGAAACAATTCCAAAACCCAGCATCGCCCAGAAAGCACGCACGCACTTTAAACGGGCATTTCGCGCACTATCAAGACTCGCCCAAAAACATCTGCTGAATCATCGGGATGGTAATCTCTCTGGGCCGGTGAAAGACCCATTGTAAGGGCGGCACGCGCCCATTGTCGCCGACGAACTAATGGTGGGTTTACGCCTCGTTCGCGTGGATCAGATACCCTTATTAAAGGCTGCAATTCGCTCGAGAGGGTTGCCCGTGAGCCTGAAGAGGCGGAGCAGGAAGTGAGATATCTGTAGATCTCACGAGAAATGTATCCGACATATGGGGGGTCAACGACTGAATTGAGTAGGGTGGTCAAAATGCAGGGCCAAGGCCTAGTAACCTTCTTTCATTTACTGCCATAGGTGAGGAGTGTATTGCGATTGCGATTGCTACACACACAAAAATTTAGCGTCAAATTTAATGATAAGTTATTGTAAGCAGGTGAGGTTAGAATTGAGCTTACGATATACTTCAACTACATCTACTTGTACTTATTAAAGCTTGAAGTCTTTTTTTTTAAATTATACATTTTTGAGTCTCCGTACCGAAGTTTTTGTTAACCGTTCACTTTATATAACTAATCATGATGTAATAGCACATTTGGCAAGTATCTATAATAAAAAATTAGCAATGCCATGACTAGTTTTGCCAAACTATGTAGGCATTCACAGTAGCGGCTTATAGGAGCGTTGGAGAGCGTTGGAGTGCGTTGGCCAACGCCGAGTCCCCTCGGCAGGTAGAAGCAGGCCGGCGCCGGTTCCGCACGTAGTCAAACACACCAGTGCATGGTACAGTGAAAATAGACAAGAAAAAGAGTACAAAGATTGGCCAGTCGCATCTAGACACGGTATAGGAAACATGCAATAAGGGTTCAAAATGTTGCCCATTATTGGCAAAACAATGAGGGACAGTTGCAAAAACACTAGAAATGATTCCCCTGAGGGGCTAGAGGGTGCAATAGGGGGTGAAATAGTTTTTCGTTAAAAAGTTGTCTCTCTGGACAAATATTTTGACGTGTCTTGGCGTTTTTTCGTTTAATCAGCGGTTTGTGATAAATCCGTGGTGGGAAGTTGTCAAATGAACTATTAGTACATACATATGTAGACTCACATCATATACATTAGAACCATTTAGTTGAAATTTGTCAATCAGATGAATATGTGACTGATACTGTACATGTTCAACGAATTCTTGTGCGCGTCTTATTAGGGAAGCTATCCACTCTGGTAGAGACTGTTTGAATCGCTGTGTAAACAAGTTTTTGGTATTGAAAAGGAGAAGTGTTGTATCATTTTAGCGCTAAATTGAGATATGACCGCCGCATGACTGATTTGTTTGGTTTGGGAATTATTGTGCCTAGCCTACATCTAGTGTTGTGATTGTGTATAAGTGTGTTACGCTCATTTGAATATATCTCTGATACTAAGTGATAGTACGTAGTAAATACAATTGCCTAACGTTATATATTTGGGTCTCGTAATATCATTGGTCGGGTGCATGGTTATTTAGTTAAACATTAATATTAGAATAGCTTTTACTTCCGATACACACCGATAGGTGACGGGAGTATTGGGATTGCGAAAATTATCGATTTTGAGATAATATGCTTTGTGGGCATTGGGAACAACATTGACATTGGACGCGCTACATAAGGAGGCTCCTGCACTTGGCAACGCATGAGGAACGACCTGGATTCGGTGGGAATTCCCGTGTCGGGCAGATCCTTTGGGCTGGCCCGCCAGGTATAAGATAATTATAACATCATTAAATGCTCATTCCTTCCAACATTTGTCTATCGCAGTGCGGTTATAGTGCAGCTTGTGTCTTTTATCCCAAATAGGAGTTTTCGCAAACACTGAAGCTATAAGTAATTCTTTATCGATACTCATCTTCGACCGGCACAGACGAAACTAGGTAGCAAACCAAATTTCTGTTACTATAAAGGCGTTCAAGCGGGCTTCCGACGCTGGTAAGCGGTCGAAAACTCAGTTGAGCGGGTGAGCCTGCATGCGGTACCTGCACGCCTTCGCACGCCCTTGCACGCTCACTAAAAAGCCCCACTGTGTTTGCGCGCTATCTGTTGAAGCTTTGTAGTCCAGAAGACCCATCACGCTTTTAGAGCTTATTATCACAAATCTTATGGCTCCAATGGATAATTAGAAAGCTGTGTATGTTTTTACCGAAAAGTGCACGGTTTCTTGAATTCACTTTTCACCAAATGCTGATTTTGAGACTACTTCGCGAAAGTTTTGATACATAATCACTTTCTTTTAGTCGATCATTCTAACAGTTAATATCAGAAATTCAAAAATCTCATAATAACATTTAGTTTTATTAGGGTTTTCGTTTGGCGGTCTGCATTTTAATGAAAATCTATAAATTTCAATTTATCTCGGAAATTTTTAGAAATTGGACATGGTAGTATAACTTTCTAGGATGCGAAAATCAACTTAGATAGAAAAATATATAAGAACAAATTGTATATAAAATAACACGGCTCAACAATAAATTGTAGTATATTAAGAGGCAATTAAAAAAAGTAATTATAGCTGAAAAAAATAATAAGAAATAAAAAAAATAAGACATAAAACAAATCATAAAAAAACGAAATACTAACTGCTATTCCATAGCTATGATTTATATTCCACTGTCCTATAGCTAATACAGTTTAAGGTTTTCCCTCCTTATGAAAGGATGGGGCAAAATGACCTCGCCTGTTGGTCTCTGACCAGAGACATTGTAGTAACAAAATAAAAATAAACAAGTGAATTCTGATTGTAGGAGTATAGTTTTTATTGGTCAGTTACCGTGACATCATGAACTTTGCGGTTAAAAAAATACGAGTATATAAAATAGGACTTTTAAAGCAAGCAATAATGTAAGCTGTAAGATATATCAAACAAAAAGCATGTACGGTTCGTTTAAAGGTTCATGTGTGATACGTAAACTCACACTAGAATTTACCAAGAAATCCAAATATGCAATAAGATATAGGGGGTCCCATTCAAAGAAATGTAAGTTTGATATGAATCACCCTGTATGAACGTCAAAATTTAAGTGAGCATATTTTTACGTTATAACCCTCAAGGGTCCCTACCATGATCAAGTGACAGATTTTTGAAATACTTTTTAGTAAGCCCACAATCCTCCATCCACGCACTATTGGCCCACCCTGTATAGTATCAATATGCTGGCACAAGAAGACTATAAACTCCATCCTTGCACCGTCGTCTTTGGCATCGATAAATCAAGAAGGCGGTGAGAGAGCGAGCAAGAACCAAGGAGGAAGCCATCGCCACATCGCCAGTTACATATCATAGCAGGCGGTGACGCGCCAGCGTTGCGGCGGCGGCGTGGTGGCGTCACGGCGGTAACTGGAACGGGTGTTGGGGGTGTGCAAGAGATCGGGAGGTGGGAGGTGGTTACCGCTGATTTATAGACGGCCGACGTTCCTTCTGGAGCTAACGACGCCTGGTAGGAAGCTTGCGGTGAAAGAGCGGGTCCACTGTGGACCATACCATGCTGGGTGATGCTTCATTGCGCTTCTAGTTTCGCTCCATGTCCGAGAAGCTACGAGGAGGTAGTGTGTCAACTCAACTACATACTATCTACATGCCTTTTTGTTTGTTATACCTTACATACAAGTCTGTACAGTTTAAGAAATAGGGGTTAAATTTAGATTTATTTAGAAACATAATGATCTTCAGCATCCTTTTCCATCTATATACAAGACTGCATATACCATTTTTATAAAAATCTTGCTTTTGGGAACCGAAGAAGTGTATCATATCGTTTTCCAAGGCCTCTCCATTTCCAAATCGCCGATTCCACATATGGTTGACCAAGGGCAAAAACGAATAGTAGTCACTCGGGGCAAGGTCTGGTGAGTATAGAGGGTGGAGTCAAGCTATAGTTTCTGGATGATTCTTGCTGTATGTGGTCTTTCATTATTCTGATGGAAAACAACACCTTTTCTGTTCGCCAAAGCAGGCTGACTTAGAGCGACCGCAGTTCTGCTAAGCTCTGCTGTGTCATCAGCATATTATATAAGTTTGCCGATTGTATTATTAGAAAGGCATTTTGATATATCGTTTATGTATAACAAAAATAAAAGCGGACCAAGCACCGATCCTTGAGAGACACCGTATAAGATTTGGGTGATTGTAGACGTGCAGCTTTTATACTCTACGACAGGGGTTCCCAATCTTTTTCAACCCGCGGCGAACTATCAAGTTTGGCATTTTGTCACGGTGCCCTACCTTAGACCGCTATTTTAAATAGATACTGTCGAAACAAATAGGTATCTACAATAATAGTAGACACAAAGATAAAAACTTCCTCAATAGAAAATGAAGTTTATTTTATTATATTTATAAGAATTCAGAATTGAAACAGAAAACAAAAGGATAGACTCAAGAGAAACAAAAATGAAATACGACAGTCAAATGAATGTGACGATTGAGCTTTGTGATCTCCGCATAGGGGAATAAAATTCGACACTGCGACTCTCATTTCTTACTCCTCATTTAACCTTTGAGCGATACTTGTTCTTGATTACAGCTACGGCTGAAAATCCAGCTTCATATAAAATATGACGTTGCGAACGGAACAAAAATTCTTAAAGCTTTTGAAGTTAGGTTTGGATATTCATTTTGAATCGATAACCAAAGCTCCACCAAATCGGATTTGGATAATTCTGGCGGAGCTTGCGTATGAAAGGGATCTTGGATCCAGGCAAATTTTTCGACATCATTATCTGCAAAGTATTTCGAAAACCATTCAGTGAGCTTTCATAAGTGTTCCGTGAAAAGGGCCATCAGGTCTTGTGAGACAACCAGTTCATTGGATCCCGCATATTTATACAATTGTGGAAAGCAATCTTGACCGCCGCCTTCATTCGTCTTTTTTATCCGAACTTGTAGTTTCTTCCTGAACGTTGTCATCGTCTCCAGTGGTTTCAAAATGTGGTGAGCGTCAGAACAGATATTGTTGCTTTTTAGGCACCCACAAATATTTGTGCTTTAGACTTAGAGGATCGACTCACGGCGCCCCTCTTTACTTTCTACGGAGCACCAGGGCGCCGCGGCGCACAGGTTGGGCACCCCTGCTCTACGAGTTATTTTCCTTCAGTTAGGTATGATTGTAAAAGGTGTACCCTGGACGGAAATATGGCATAAAAAGGTAGCTCAGAAAGAACTATGTCGTGTTGAACACAGTCAAATGCTTTAGATAAATCGTAGAAACTTGCTTGTACGTATAATTTGTAAGTAAGTGTAAGTCTATTTAGATCAAATAATTTAGAGATATTTGTAGCTTAGGTCTGCGGTAAAGTCAATTTTTACTTCCCACACCGATAGGCGAGAGAAGTATTGTGATCGTGAAAATTCTCGATTTTGAGATAATTTACTTTTTGGGCGTTTTATGATGCCTACATAACGAAAATCCACGTCACTCATTTCCGTCGGTCTGTCTGTCGGTCTGTCTGTCGGTCTGTCTGTCGGTCTGTCTGTCGGTCTGTCTGTCGGTCTGTCTGTCGGTCTGTCTGTCGGTCTGTCTGTCGGTCTGTCTGTCGGTCTGTCTGTCGGTCTGTCTGTCGGTCTGTCTGTCGGTCTGTCTGTCGGTCTGTCTGTCGGTCTGTCTGTCGGTCTGTCTGTCGGTCTGTCTGTCGGTCTGTCTGTCGGTCTGTCTGTCGGTCTGTCTGTCGGCCTGTCTGTCGGTCTGTCTGTCGGTCTGTCTGTCGGTCTGTCTGTCGGTCTGTCTGTCGGTCTGTCTGTCGGTCTGTCTGTCGGTCTGTCTGTCGGTCTGTCTGTCGGTCTTTCTGTCGGTCTGTCTGTCGGTCTGTCTGTCGGTCTGTCTGTCGGTCTGTCTGTCGGTCTGTCTGTCGGTCTGTCTGTCGGTCTGTCTGTCGGTCTGTCTGTCGGTCTGTCTGTCGGTCTGTCTGTCGGTCTGTCTGTCGGTCTGTCTGTCGGTCTGTCTGTCGGTCTGTCTGTCGGTCTGTCTGTCGGTCTGTCTGTCGGTCTGTCTGTCGGTCTGTCTGTCGGTCTGTCGGTCTGTCGGTCTGTCGGTCTGTCGGTCTGTCTGTCGGTCTGTCGGTCTGTCGGTCTGTCGGTCTGTCGGTCTGTCTGTCTGTTGGCGTTTTTCTAGCCTCCTAATCTCAGTAACCGCTGCATAGATTTTGATAAATTTTGGTAGTGATATGGTGTAGGGTCGTAGTATGTAATGTTGCTACAATTTTGAAAATCGGTGCATGGGCGGCGGAGTAATTAGCAAAAAACGAAAATTTCAAATATGCTCAAACTTCGTTTTTAGGCGTTTTAGGGGTTCCTGATCGTTTTCTACTTTTTTTTTGGGGTGGGGGTGAAATTAGGGTGGTTGGAGGGGTGGGGGGTTGTAAATCTGAAAAATTTGTTGTACTCATAATGGGCTGTCTACTGACCTGAGAGAGAAAGACCTAGCGGCATAATACACTTTTTTAGGTCCATCCGAACATTGCCTTGCCGATTACAGAAACCAACGGACCTGAACTTTCTGATGCATACAAAATACATACGAATATTACTTTGGATCGTTTTGTATTGTGTTACGTGGAAACTTCTGAATTGACTTTAATGACATTTTGACCCAGATTTATTACCGCGACGAGTATGGAAAGCACGTTTTTAGAAATCATTTCAGTGGCGGCGCGGCAATAATAAAAAACTAAAATTATAAAAAACACCCCAAACTTCGTTTTAGACGTTTTAGGGGTTCCTGATCATTTTAAATTTTTTTTTGGTTGGGGGTGAAATTGGGGTGGTTCGGGGATGGGGGTTTGTAAAATTCAAAAATTTGTTGTATTCATGATATATTGTCCATTGACCTGTGAAAGAAGCACCTAGTAGAATAAATTTTTTTTTGCGGTCGGGCGAGCCATGATTTGATTGCAGGGGCATCTAGACTATAGTTTCATGCTGTGGGAAAATAATAAAACTGGTATAATCGGAATGTGTGGGAAGTACTGAGTCAATCAACTTGACTACATTTTTTGGGATAGTGTTATCGTCGTTGTGTTATAAATCGCAACTTATTATTTTTATTGTTTGTGTGTTTTCAGTTGTTTATTGGTTATTCTTTTAATACTGCATTGAGTTTATAAGAGTTTCATTTAAACATTTCTATACTGTTATGTCATTATTTTCATGAATATTATAAAACTGTTGTAGTAGGTTTTTCCTATTAAATAAAGCTATCTATCTATCTATCTATATCAAAACTATCACTATGTCAACAAATTCGCGTAACACTGACCAATTTGGTCCATTTTGCTGCCTGTCTTGAAACTTAGGAGACGCACCTTATACGCAAATAGCCGTGCGGATGTCCGGACGAATTACACGGCCAATAATATCGCGGACATTATTCCGGCGATTGCCAAAACCGGGGCACAATATTGCCGTTATCATAGATCGCTGTCATTTCGATGCCGCAGAACAAGGAACGTTCTCCTACGGTCCCGAAATAATTAAAATGAAATACGAGTACATCCAGAGGCATTACTGTCAAAACAAGCCTAATAAATTGTCCGACTACCATGGAAATAAATTCGAAAACAAATGATATATTCTACATGTGACTATTAAATTACGGGACGTATTACGTTGGACCGGGGTGCCTGTTAGCACTGCGTCCTGCATGTCCTGTGTTTACCATATAATGAGTCCAAATTGATGTTGAAATAACGTGTGTTCCTAGTGACAGTGCGCGTGATTAATGTATTTTTCGTTGCGTTCCATGTGAAATAAGGCTACTGGGCTTATGTGCTTACATTTCATGCTACACTGAACCTATATTGAGCTCGTTCCAATTTTTTGCCAGCTACCGTTCACGTTAAAATATTTAAAATATCTTATTGGTAAAGATATCATATTTTCAACTTAGCTCCTATTGCCTCGATCTATAATATAAACAGCTTGAGAATTACGAGGGTTGGTCTATCGACTTTAATATGCAGTACCATGTAGAACCCGCGATCTCTGGTGGCTAAAGCGGACGCGATGTGGCGTTCCACCAAGAGGTCTGCTGCTGTTTAGCAGCGATTTTCTTAGGTTGCCGTTGCCTTCGAGTACCAGATGACGCACCGGCAGAACCTTTCTGTCTCTGCTCTCAGCTTGAGAATTGTGGAGTACCATTGTGATATGATAAGCTTGATTCATGCTCATCCACAGGTCAACTACTGAATGACCTGATTAATTTCTTTATTTCCTTCATTTGAGACTAAAACTCAAATCTGCGACCGAATTTTTAATCAGCACCCCCAAATTATCAAAAACACGAGGTTTCATTATAATAGAAAGCCAAATAAAAATTTTTGATTTTTTAGGCAAACCCTCAAGATCTGAGAGTCCTGAAATTTTTTATTTTAGTCAATCGAAATTGAAGCTAAAAACTATGACCAGATTTGTCAACAGGACCTTGAAACTATCCAAAGCACCAGGCATCATCTTAATAGAAAGCCAAAATAAAGATTTTTGATTTTTTATTCTAAAGATCTGAAAGACCTGAAATTTTTTATTTTCGTCAAGCGAGAGTTAAACACAAAACTGCCACTGGATTTTCAATCGACGCCCTCAAGTTATCCAAAATACGAGGTTTCATCTTGATAGGAAGCCAAATAAAGATTTTCATTTTTTTGGGTAAACCTCGAGATTTGAAAGACGTGAAATTTTTGATTTTCAACAAACTGGACCGAAACTCAAAACTGTCACCGAATTTTTGAGCAGCACTCTCAAATTATCCAAAACACGAGGTTTCAACTTAACAGATAACCAATTAAAGATTTTCGATTTTTTTGGTAAACTTCAAGATCTGAAAGACCTGAAATTATTTATTTCCATCAAATGGGATTGAAACTCAAAACTACCACCCTATTTTTAATCAGCACCCACAAATTAGCTAAAATACAAGGTTTCATCTTGATAGGAAGCCAAATAAAGATTTTCATTTTTTTGGGTAAACCTCGAGATCTGAAGGACCCGAAATTTTTTATTTTCGACAAACGGGACCGAAACTCAAAAACTGTTACCGAATTTTTGAGCAGCACTCCCAAATTATCCAAAACACGAAGTTTCAACTTAATAGATAACCAGTTAAAGATTTTCGATTTTTACGGTAAACTTCAAGATCTGAAAGACCTGAAATTATTTATTTTCGTCAAACTAGACCGAAACTCAAAACTGTCACCGGATTTTCAATCAGCATCCTCAAGTTATCCAAAACACGAGGTTTCATTTTAATAGAAAGCCTAATAAAGATTTTCGATTTTTTAGGTAAACCTCGAGATCTGAAAGATCTGAAATTTTTAATTTTCGTCAATCGAAATAGAAACTCAGAACTAATTGTGATGGGATTTGTAAGTAGGATCCTGATATTATCCAAAACACGAGGTTTAATCTTCATGGAAAGCTAAATAAAGACTTTCGATCTTTTAGGTATACCTCAAGATCAGAAAACCTGAAATTATTTATTTTCGTCAAACGATACTGAAACTCAAAACTACCACCGGGTTTGTAATGAGCACCCTCAAATTATCTAAAACTCGAGCTTTCATTTTAATATAAGATAAATAATAAATAATAAAGCGTGCAGTGCAATTGTATCTAGTATTGAAAATACCTACCTACATGAGCTGAGTGTTAGTATTTTTTTTTAATTGGCACTAGAAGTTTATCCCATTAGCCAGAAACAAAATATAAATCTAATGTACATAATGTGTAAATGATTTTAATTTTCCAGCGTAAACCTATCTAATCTGTGCAAAGCTGAGAAACCTACAAAAGACAACCATTAGAACAAACCTAAAATAGGTAGGATATGGGATCGCGTTGGACAGGGTCACAAATTCTTCTCGCCTAAGGGCCCCTTAAGGCATTCACACTTGACACAAACAACAATTAGGCCATGGTTAGGATAGGTTTTATTATGTACATGGGATAGATACAGAGGAGAGCTAAAAACGACAACTATATTTTCAAACCTGTATTTTTCAAAAATATTATCGCGCACGAAATTACAGCTGGTTTGTCTACAGAGAAAATGTGTGCTGTATTCAGAGGAGCAAGCTGAGTGTTCAGTATTTAGTTTTCCACATTTCATGATTTTGTAAGATAGATCCCTCTAGATCTCAACGCCTCAATCTTAGCTATCTACATAAAGTCCCTATAAGGAATAGAGTATGTAGTCCTTTTTTGTCCGGCAGTGTACGTAGCGACGTGATTCATCCTTTCCTTTAGTCGTCATCGATTATTTATTTATACCGCAGGTTTGATTATCTATACGATGCAAACGTCGACAACTCATAAAACTGGCCGTAATATGAGTAATGCAACGTTTATAACTGGAATAGCACACTATCCGCTACAAGGCTCGTTAGCTCAGTGGTTAGAGCGTCACACTTCAAACTGGTTCGTGACGGTCGTAGGTTCGATCCCTACACGAGCCCTTTATTTTTTTTTCAATACTGCAATAGTCGTTTAAGCCTTGTGCTGACTACGTTAGTGGTTAGTCGAGTAGCCAATTTTTTAGGTAAACATCAAGATTTGAAATATGTAAAATTTTCGATTTTCGTCAATCGTGAGACTGAAGCATAAAACTGTAACCGGATTTATAAACAGCACCTTCAAATTATCCAAAACATGAGGTTTTATCTTGATAGAAAGCCGAATAAAGATTTTCGATTTTTTAGGTAAACCTCAAGATCTGAAATTCGTGGAAATTTTTGATTTTCGTCAATCGAGACTGAAACTCAGAACTGTAACCGGATTTATGAATGGCAGCCTCAAATTATCCAAAACACGAGGTTTCATCTGGATAGAAAGCCAAATAAAGATTTTTGATTTTTTAGGTAAACCTCAAGATCTGAAATACGTAGAAACTTTGATTTTCGTCAATCGAGACTAACACTCAGAACTGTAACCGGATTTATAAACAGCACCCTCAAATTATCCATAACACGAGGTTTCATCTTAATAGAAAGCCGAATAAAGAATTTCGATTTTTTATGTAAACCTCAGGAACTGAAAGACCTGAAGTTTTTTATTTTTGTCAATCGAAACTGAAACTCAAAACTGTAACCGGATTTTCAATCAGCAGCCCAAAGTTATCCAAAACCCGAAGTTATATCTCAATAGAAAGCCAAATGAAGATTTTCGATGTTTTGAGCAAACCTCAAGATCTGAAAGACCTGAAATATTTTATTTTCGTCAAACGAGATTGAAACTCAAAACTGCTACCAGATTTTTAATCAACACCCTCAAATTATCCAAAACACGAGGTTTCATCTTAACAGAAAGCCAAATAAAGATTTTCGTACTTCTAGTTAAACCTCAAAAACTGAAAGATGTGAAATTTTTGATTTTCGTCAAACGAGACTGAAACACAAAACTGCCACCGGATTTTTAATCAGCACCCTCAAATTATCCAAAACATGAGGTTTCATCTTAATAGAACGTCAAATAACGGTTTTCGATTTTTTAGGTAAACCTCAAGATCTGAAAGACTTGAATTGAAATTATTTATTTTCGTCAAACGAGACTGATACCCAAAAATGCCTCCATTTTCAATCAGCACCCACAAATTACCCAAAACACGAGGTTTCATCTTAATAGAAAGCGAAATAATGATTTTCGATTTTTTAGGTACCTACATAAATCTCAAGATCTGAAAGATCTGACATTAATTTGTTATTTTCGTCAAGCGAGACCGAGGCTCAAAACTGCCACCGGATTTATATCAACACCTTCAAATTATCCAAAACATAAGGCTTTCTTCTAATGTGCGATAAGTAATAAAGCGAAATCGGTCATAGGCAATTAATTGTAGCATTGAAAATACATGAGTTGGCTGTTCAGTATTTGAAGTTTTCCACATTTCCTGTTTTTGTGGGATATATCACTCTAGCTCGCAACGCCTCAATCTTAGCTATCTAAAGTCCCTATAAGAAATAGAGTATGTACTCCTTTTTTGTCCGGCAGTGTACGTAGCGACGTGATTCATCCTTCCCACATCGATTATTTATCGCAGGTTTGATTATCTATACGATACAAACGTCGACATCTCATAGAACTGGCTGTAATATGAGTAATGCAATGTTTTTAACTGAAATAACACACAATCCGCTACAAGGCTCGTTAGCTCAGTGGTTAGAGCGTCACACTTCAAACTGGTTCGTGACGGTCGTAGGTTCGATCCCTACACGAGCCCTTTCTTTTTTTTCAAAACTGCAATGGTCATTTAAGGCTAGTGCAGCCTACGTTAGCGGTTAGTTGGAGTTATGACACTCTTAATGTCTGAAAAGTTGATCTTCCACAACCACAGTTATACGTGTTTATGTATGTATTAAATGATTTTTGTTATTTTTGTCAAACGAGGCTGAAACTGAAAACTACGACTGGATCTGTACTCAGCACCCTAAAATTATCCAAAACACGGGTTTTTGTCTTAATAGAAAGCCAAATAAGGATTTTCGATTTTTTCGTTGAATCTGAAAATCTGAAAGATCTGAAATTTTTGATTCCCGTCAAACGAGACTGAATTTCAAAATAAACAACCCATATTGCAGACCGTTCTCTGTCCAGGGTGGTACTGAAATACTTTTTATATCAATAGTAAAACTTGTAAGTGAGACTATCATTTCCGTACAATGTCGAATTATATAAATGGGTACATAAATAGTTGTACTGTTGTCGGACTGTACGGATTGTCATTTTCTTAAAAAAGTGGACTACCTTATCTTTGATTCAGGTAGAAAGCTATCATGATTATTCCGGAAACGTTTGTTAGTTATCAGTTCTTTAAGTAATTGAAGGAATAGAAAAAATAGGAAAATATAAATTCGAGATTTTTGAAAAGAATACCTAACACTTTGTTTAGAAAAGTTGAGATTGTTGAATTTGTTATAAGTAAAAAATCACAGTTTCACCAGAGGTTAAAGCAAAAGTCAATTACTGGAATTAGTAAAAAGTTACAACTTTGATAAAAAGTGTATCGGTGATGAAATGGCGAAAAATAGTGAGCGTGAAGCTTTAAGACACTCTAGTTTTGCACTGTTGTCCGATTGAATTAATATGGAGCGATGTAAAAAAAATATCAGAAAGTATAATAATCACCCCAAAAGCTATCAACAATTAGAGATCAGGTACATTTAATAACTCAACAAAAATTGCAAAACCATTAAATGAGATCAACTTGAGAAGTTAGGACCATATGATTACTGCTGGATATATCCCGAACATTTTTACTATATTTTAGTAGCTATGAGTGCGAAAATAGATCATACAACCCATACAAAAATACTAAACCAATAATGCGACGATTTTTACTTGATTCTGGTAGCCAGAGCAATTTTATTATCAAGGATTTAGCTAGTAAGCTTGGATTTAAACTGAACGACCACAATCAACTTACGTATTGTAGGAACCAACCAATATTCGTCTGTAGTTAGTAGATTTATATCAAATCACTGGGTTTTATACCAAGAGAATCGTTCAGTGCACAAGAGTTGAACATTTTTAACAATATAAACTTAGGCGATACGCATATTGACGAATCCCAAAAAATTGATGTTTTATTGGGTGTCTTGATGTGTTATGAGCTGCTATGTATGGGACAAGTTAAAGTAGGTCCAAATCAACCAATTCTGGAAAAATCACTTTTAGCATGGGTAACTTCGGGACCTTTTAATACAAAAATTAATAGTCAATCGCGTGTCTAGTGCGATTCTGGAAATAAAATTTCAAGCAGTTCTCTTTTTTCTTGCTACTGGATGCAGCTCATTGGCCTGTAGTCTGTAGTTCACTGATTTTACGTATAAAATATTCCTTTGTGACTTGTACACAAAAGCACTCATTTCGTCAATTCTTCTCTAAAAACGAAAACACGCCTCAGCGAAACTAGCCATTAGCTGTCGGCCAGCCCTGTTTATAAAGACATTAAGGCTGCGTGTTTAGTGGAAATATACGTCTGACATTTTTTCAACGGCTGTCCCCTGAAATTTGTGGCGTACTGTTAACACCTGCCCAGCGAACGTAACAAAGGTCTAAACCCAGTGTCCGTATCCTTTCGAGCCCTAACCTGTAATTACGAAAATTACTCCCAAATAACTTCATCAGCGGGCTGCTAGAATACGAGCGATTTTCGTTGATCTACAGCGAGGCGTTAGGGAAAGGTTACCTGATAGTTATTGCAATTTTTTTCTCCCATGATATTTTACTTAAAAAGCTAGAAGCATACGGTACAATAGGCTTATCCTTGAAGCTTCTTGGGCGTTACTTCAAGGATAGGTCTCAGTCAGTTTTTTTCAACAAGCAGCTGTCAGAACAAAAAAATTTAAATTATGGAGTCCCTCAAGGCTCAATATTGGGTCCTTTTCTGTTTGACATCGACATGTATGATCTAAGCTATCACATGATCGAGATAAAATGCGCCAGATTTGCTGACGATACCATTTTTACAACCCATAGCCCTACATTTGATGGTCTACTCGTTAGTTCAAATGATGCTCTAACTCCAGCAGAAAAATGGTTTGATGCTAATAATTTGCTTCTAAACGAAAACAAAACCCAAAGGTTGATAATTCCTAAAAACTCGAAATAAGCTTAGGGCAACTCAGTAAAACTTTTGGGACTCACTATAGATAACATACATGAAAGGACTCAGCACGCTGATAATTTAGGGCGTTCATTGTCAAGCATAATATTTTTGATAAGAAGGCCCCGTTCTTTTGTTAGTTTCAATATTTTAAAAATGTGCTATTTTGCTCTGTTTCATTCTAGGATTACAGAATGCAATCCCCTTATGGCGTCAAAGTACGGCAGCTATTTCTGTTTTTGGGTTACAGAAAAACATGATTAGGACTTATGTGGTACTCACTATCGAGCTCATTGTAAACTCCTATTTGCAGATCATAAAATAATGCCTCTACCTCTACTTTGCTCATATATTTAACATTCTCTCCTAGAAATACATTATAAAAAAAATTAAGCTGTCTTCAACTAGCAAAAATCACTCTCATAATCTCCGATCCAATCCGATTGTCATTCCTCTCCATAAACTTAAAAAACCAACTATAAATTCAGTAAATTACAATTTATACAATAAATTACCTGAGTCGTTAAAGAAACTGTCTAATAAAAAATTCAAAATCTCTATAAAAGTTTTTTATTATCACAATGTCTTTATTCTACTTAAGAATACCTTGAAAGTAATTTCGTATAACACACGCACTTGTGCTATTCTGTTTACTGTTCTGTTTTTTATTTTGTATGTTTTAATTGTTTCATTGTTTTTTGTAACTGACTTGCTTCAGTGCACATTGTACAATTAATAGTCAATAAGTGCTCTACCCTACTCTACTCAATATTTGGCGTACTTCCATGATGTATTTACAGGCTTCACAACAAGCGCTATATCTACTACTCGTCATCTGAATATTTGAGGTTAGCCAAAATTATATTTTCGAATTTTGTATGTGCGTATATAGTCAAAAAGAAATAGAAACAAAAAAAAAATAGAAAATATGCAACTAGGTCAATATCGATATATATGACCGATGAACAGTGGGAAAGGTGAGCCCTTTGCAACTTCACACACATAAAAATACTTGGACGAAAAATAAATAATTTCATTTAAGTATACCATATCTTTCTATTTGCTCAAATCTGTAATAGTCTTAAACCTAGTATATAGTATTTTTGATATATTGAGTGAATACTTCCAATTCAAAACTAGGAAAGTCTTAAAAGTGAGTATCCTTCGATGAGAGTGTAATAATATAACACACAGACATATGTAAAATTATGAATTATTAACAAATGAGGCCTGTGGCGACCTGTTAATGTGCATGAACCAAGATTATCACATTCTCAATGGAGCTACTCCATCCACAGTTCTCAAGCTGTTTGTATTCTTGATCAAGTGAATAGGACCTAAAACGTGAAAAGTGTTGAAATTTGAGTTGGGAAGAAAATTAATTTCTTGGTCTGAACATGTTTCATTAGAGTGAGTATTGAAATCGAAATATATTTTTCTTGGATCAAATTAACCATAATTTCCTTATCAACTAAGTTTTCTTAGAGCGAAAACAGATGTTCTTGTCGCAAATGTATCATTACAAGATTATCAGAATTCTTGAAATGAGAATTTCTCTTTTCTATATCCCTACTTGCCAATCGTGTATATCTGGGAATGTTTTGAAAAAAGAGGTTGGGTGGTTTTGTATAGAACTTTGACATTTTAGGGGAGGGAATCAACCCCCGTATCCCTCTCTGGGTTCCTCCCTGTTTAGTGGCCTTAATACGGAATAAGCAAATTTCCCCAATTAATAGTGCAACCCCCAGTCCCTCTGTCTTCGAGATATGAGAGTCCGTCATATATCACCCGCACAATGCGGTGCCATCGGAACACCGGGTGTATTTCAGCGGCATCCCCCCTACCCCTCCCGTCACCCCCCACCCCCCGTCCACGTGTACAGATGTCAGTAATAACCGGGCAAATGGTACAGAAACCAGAAGGCTGATATGGGGTGAAATATCGCTGTTTGGTATTACTCAGCTAATCGCCCTTGTTATTGAATTATGGCTGGTTTACAGGAAACAGGAGAGTGCCCGAAAGCCCCCTGTCCTTCATAGATACGAGAGGGAAAGAATATTGAAATTTGTCGGATTACCGGAAAGTGGGCAGGATGTAATTCTATCGTACTGTGGGATTTCTCGTTTTCCTAGCGTACGCTCCAACGCTGTATACATAGTGGTAGTAGTAATTGAAAGGCTAAATGCAAGAATTCACATTTTCATCAATGATTATAGATTATCGGTGCCATAAATGTGAACTTTTTGTAAGCTTTCCGGTATAGAATATCTAAAGTTATTGTAAGTTGTTCCTAAGTGATTATATGAGCATATAAAAATCAATAGATATGTTGACCTCTATTGCGTTACTGCATCTGTCTTCATCATAAACACAAATTCTGTCTTACATAAATTTTGAGGAGTTGGCGACACCTATGTAATTTTCCTGCGATTTGTTTACGGTAAACTCCGACTGCCAAACGTTTGTTTTGTTTGTGCGTCTTTTATGCTTGGTCAATGAAATCGAATTCGCTATTTGTTAACTAGTGGTAAATGTAGTGAAGCTTTACGGACTTACTATGCTATATTGGAGTGTAGTTTAACAGTTTTTCGAGATGGGCCAGTGCAGAGCAGTGTTTGTAACATTGGTTGCATTGGAAGAATTTTCAGGTTAGTTGGCAATATTTGGGTCTGAAGTGTCAAAAGATGAAGGCTTTGAGCACGCCATGATGAAGTGGTTTGTTTACTACCTCTATGTTCAGTTGTTACTCTGAGAGCTGTTCCAACGAAGTAACAGCAATCTACGAGGGCACCAGTACAAGTTGAAGAAGGAAGCCTTCAGGAACACAATACGGCAGCACTTTCTTCCCAACAGAATTTTCGACTGCTGGAATAATCTGCCAGGATTTGTCGTGAACTCTACCAGTGCCAGTGTGAATAATTTGACAAAATTTTTGAATCCTGATACTTTAATGTCTATCTTAATACCCCTGTAGTCGAATTTTATGTTATGTTCCTGTTCTGAGTTTATAACCTCTAGGCTCAACTCTTATCTGTCGATTAATAATAATAATAATATTATTTATGCGTGGTTTGTGGCTTATCACTCAATTTGTCTAATCGTTTATAGTTGAAAAATTATGGAGAAATAGTACAAGAAACATAGATAAGTGCGTTTTTTTCATATTGTCGACAATATTGTGTTTATATAGGAAAATCCTATTTAATGCTGAGTTAACCTAAAATTTTTCTCATATAAAGCAAAACTCTCAATTTTACCGCATTTCTCTCTTATAGATATCACAGATCTGACGTACGGATAATAATACATCTGATATGCGTCCTGGTTTGGAAAATGAAGCTCTTGATGAAGCAATAGACTTTGACACCGATATTTATGAATAACTTTTGTATACAGGGTGGCCAATCGGGTGACGATAATAATTTTTTTTTAGATAGCCCGTACCGAGACCTATCCAAAACACCCCCATGTATGTGTACCGATTATTGATAGTTTTCCAGTTATGATTTTTTTTTGAAAACTTAGAGATTTTCCAGTTTTTCCAAGGAATCGTCAAAAACAAAAACAAGAATGCTTTTTGGCTTTTATTTTTTTCTGCAGTTATACTCAGTATCAAGCCTATTTTAATATTCAATAAAGAGAACCTATACATCCGAACAATAATTAAGTACATTTTGGGGCCAAAGTTTGAAATCTCTGTTGTTAGTCAGGAGACCAAAACCTTCAAAATAAGATTAAAAATACTTATGCCTGGCTTTGGAGCACCAAACTAATCTTAAAAACTTTGCAAGTCATTGCACTTCCGAAATAATAATGAAAAAGTAGCACTTATGGGGACATTTTGCGCCGTACGTGAGTGTCAAAGGTAAAAAGGTGATAATTCACGAATTTCCAAAATGATTTAAAAAACTGTTATTTTTGCTTTATTATGACAAATTAAAGAAAAAAACTCGTAATAGCTAATAAACCCGAAAATCATTGATGCTTTGATGACTTTTAATAAAAAAAACTAATACCCAAATTGTGATTTTTGAAGTGTTTTTGCTATGTACTATTGAACTTCTGCTAAATTAAGTTGTATTGAAAGTTAACAAAGGAAAGGAATAATAAACAATAATCTGACTTCCAATTTCATGGCAGAATTACCTGGGAAGCGATGTCGTAGCATACGCCATCCCTTTCTTTCAGAGTAGCTTTTTGCGAGCTCACGTCGGCGAAGCGCAGTTGTGTTAATTAATTTTCGGTAATAGGCAATGCAGTGTTCGGATGGACCTAAAGAGGTTATTTGTACCACTAGGTATTCCTTGACAGGTCAGGAAACAGCCTATCACCCCCACCAAAAAAAAACGCAGAAAATGATCCAAAACGCCTAAAAACGAAGTTTGAGGAATATTTAAAATTTTTTGGTTTTAATTACTCCGCCGCCCATGTACCGATTTCCAAAATTATAGCAGCATCACCTACTAAGACCCCACAGCATATTGCTGCCCTAATTTCATCACAGTCCATGCAGCGGTTACTGAGATTACGAGGCTAGAAAAACGCGTACAGACAGACCGACAGACAGAACGACGAAAATGAGTGACGCGGATTTTCGTTATGTAGACATTATAAAACGCCCAAAAAACCTATTATCTCAAAATCGAAAATTTTCACGATCACAATCTTGCCCTCACCTATCGGTGTGGGAAGTAAAAGTGATGGCGTATGCATCGATAACGCTTCCCAGGTAATTCCGCCATGGAATTAAAAGTCAGATTGTTGTTTTATTATTCTTTTCCTTTGTTAACTTTCCATACAACATAATTTATCAGAAGTTCAATAGTACACAGCAAAAAGCACAGGTATTAATTTTTTTATTAAAAGTGATTAAAACATCAATGATCATCATGTTTATTAATTGTTATGAGTTTTTTCTTTAATTTGTCATAATAAAGTAAAATAATAGTTTTTTAAATCATTTTGGAAATTCGTGAATTATCACCTTTTTACCTTTAACAGTCACGTACGGCGCAAAATGCCGCCATGAGTGCTATTTTTTCATTATTATTTCGAAAGTGCAATGTCTTGCAGAGTTTTTAAGATTAGATTGGAGCTCCAGAACCAGGCATAAGTAATTTTAATTTTATTTTGAAGGTTTTGGTCTCTTGACTAAAAACAGAGATTTCAAACTTTGGGCCCAAAATGTACTTAATTATTGTTCGGATGTACAGGTTCTCTTTACTGGATATTAAAACAGGCTTAATACTGAGTATAGTTGCTGAAAAAAATAAAAGCCAAAAAGCATTCATATTTTTGTTTTTGACGATTTCTTGGAAAAACTGGAAAATCTCTAAGTTTTCAAAAACAAAAAATTATAACTCGAAAACTATCAATAATCGGTACATATACATGGGGGTGTTTTGGATAGGTCTCGGTACGAGCTACCTAAAAAAAAATTATTATCGTCACCCGATTGGCCACCCTGTATGTAATATATTTTGCATTCTCATACATTACAAAATAAAAACACTTTAAAGTTGTTACCGGTTTTTATTACCCTTTTGAAAACCTAAGAAAAAAGTGCCTAAGTCCATTTTCTAAAAGTACAAAATTTTGGGAATTATGATTATCCGAGAAGGTAATATTTCGAGATATACTTTTAAATCGTTTTTCTCGAAAATTGAAAAATGTAGCTTGAGCAGATTTTACATTGGATCCTTCAATTTATTAGTGTGACCCAGGTCGTAGTAAAAGAATGGTACCTACCGGAAAGTATGAAAATTCAAACTTTCATCAATAAAATTAATAAAAATAATATTACTATAATAGTAAGCCCAAAATACAAAAAAACTACTACACCTATATTCAGTATTTCAGAAGTTACCTAAGTGAAATAGCTTCTGAGGATGCCATCCACCTAAGAATCCTTGTATTGTAGCCAACAAATTCCCAATTTTTATTACTAATTTTAATATTGCATTCTAATTTATTTATTTTCGATTAGACCAGTTTGCGTATTGTGACATATCAACTATAAAGATTAGAGTCGCAGCATTGAATATTCACTCGGCGCTTCGACTGATTGGTACCCTACATGTGTGGTACCGCCACAATTGTCGATCAGTATCGCCGAAACAATGGTCGGATCGGTTTCACAACGAAGACTGCAGACGAGATGCGTGGGTGTTCCTTTGAAAAGAGTATAGCTTTCCAGCCGTACCTCCAGCGCCAAGCAGTACCGCGCGCCAAGCAGTACCAAGACAAAGCAATTCCGGCGTATACAAATGAAGTTATTATCTTGTGATGAGTGCGGTCACGCAAAAAAAACACCTCCACGTATACCCGGCCGTTTCCCCTTCCCCCTCTGGCACTTCTTTGCTGGCGGTCGAGATTCGTGAGAAACGCTAAGGTTGTTAGAGATGGGCGGTACTGTTCGTGAATCGATTCAACGATTCGATTCGGTACACATATAAATATAAGCATGGCCGGCTTTACTCACTAGGCCGGAGCATGAAATATGGCAACACTGAATCAGCGGGCCGAGTTTTTATTTGTTGTGATGTCATGTGTATTCTTCCAGAGCAGAAAATATGGTTGGAAGGTGATTATTAATGTGTTTCTAATTATTTACCTGCACAAACGAAACTATGAAGATAACAAGATGCCTGCAAAGCGTGTAGTACCAGGCTGCAGCCCAATAGAGGACATACCAAACCATGGCCTAACATAACCTTATTCCAGAGTAAAAAGAACGTTGCAAGGTGATTTTTAATGTGTTTCTACTTATTTACCTGCACAAATGAAACTATAAAGATAAAAAGATGCCTGCAAAGTGTGTAGTACCAGGTTGCACTAGCAATTGTGCGTCCAATAAGGGACATAGACAGAAGTGGGTGAAAGGTATTCCTCGGAAGGGCTGGTTATATTTATAAGGATAAAGACAATAATTTACAAACATTTCAAAGGATAAGACCTATTTTAAAACACAATTTGGTACCTATAATGTTTTCTGGACCTCCCAAATATCACAGAAAAATACAGTTAATAGAACTCATCTGGGCATGCACCTGGGGCATACCTACGAAAAGATTTGACAGTGAAAGGAAATCAAGAGCAGCAAGAATGGCTTCACAGTGACCTAATAGTGAATTTTTCTAGCTCAAGTGACAATTTACGAAGTAAATTGAGTGTTCATTTAAGTGGAAGTGGAAGTGGCAGCAGGAAACAGGTTGCGTTTATTTTTATTTTGTAGTGTCTGACTGTGATGAACCAGACATCAGATGTAAGTGGTATTAGTAGTAGTAGTTCTAACAAGTATTTTTCTTAATTTATTAACCCAGATGAACTCTAATACATATAAAATGTAATTGACAGCTAAGCCACGTTGCAACATCTAAGGCTCCGGCCTAGTGTAGAGTCGGCCATGATATAAGTAGTGTCAATTTTAGACTAAAGCTTAATTCAGATGCACACGACAACCGATGATACGTCGACGGTACGAAACTGTTCCATTTGGTTGAACTATTCAAAATGATGTCAATTCAAAATATGTATTTCAACCAATAGGGACAGTTTCGTACCGTCGTATCGTCGGATGTCGTGTACATCTGAATTAAGCTTAATAATAGTATTTTGAGACTATGGCCACAATATTCAGGTACTCGTAATAAAAATTAGAAATGGGATAACAAAGTTTTCGCCAAACAGGCTGTTGAAACTTTATACTTTTGGAGATCCATCATGCATTTAGAGCTTAAATGCAATCTTATTGCCTGTGTTTATTTACCACATTTACAACAAGTTTATGGTACCAATGGCTAACTAGAAACATGAACATATTTTTACCGAAAAGTGCACGGTAAACTATTTGGAGACTTTTTAAGATAAATTTATTTTTTTTGCAACGCTTCTCCAAGTCACTTTTCAACACATGGCGATTTTGACACCATCTCGCAAAGTGTTTGATACATGATCACCTTCTTTTAGTCGATGAAGACGCAATAGCATATTTTCTAAGAAGCAATACCAAAAACTCCAAAATCCGACAATAAAATTTTGTTTTAATAGGGTTTTCGTTTGGAGGTCTGTATTTTAATAAAAATCTCTAAAATTCAATTTATCTCGGAAACTATTAGGAATTGGATATGTTGTTATCTAATCAATTTTATAGCTTACCACCTCTACCATTACTACTCCAAATATAAATAAATAACAATAAATAAATAAATGAATGGACTTTATTTACCTCATAAGTAAATAGGCGAAGTATCGAATTACCAATAACCCTGTATACGCCATCTAATTCAAAACAGAGGTACTTGATAGGCTTTCTCTGAATGTTTCCTAAATTGCTCAAATGAACCATCTCATTAAGGATACCAAACAGTACATTAGTATCCAGCTTAGACCTAACAAAGGCTGAAAACAAATCCTTAGAATTCTGCATTACAAACTCTAAACTTTAACAGGTTCCCCATAACAGAGAGTTAATGTGATGTACGAATGGTAATTTGGTATCGAAGACCATACCCAAGTCCTTAAACTCTTGGCTACTGGTAGTATAGAGTTAAACAGCTCATAATTGTCTACTGCACTCAAATTCCTAGTAAAAAAAAGCTGGGGTGTAGGTTTTTGGGGACCAGTGAGGATCTTTTGTGGCCGTACATAGGCAGTCAGACTGACGAATTTATTAACCCGTATGGTTTTTAGAAATCGTGTCAGTGGCGGCGCAGCAATAATGCAAAAATTAAAAATATAAAAACAGCTCAGACTTGGAAAATTCCTTAGCATCTTCCATATTTTTTAGAGGGGTAAAATTGGGGTAGTTTGGGGGTGGAGATTGAAGGACTGAAAACTTTGTAATACTTATAGTAGGCTCTTCATCGCCCTGTAAAGAAACGACATAACATACTTTTCAGCTTTAAACGAATGCTGCCCCACCTTAGACAGAAATTAAGTTTTGAAATTATATTGATGTAACGTGAGCCGTGGTAGAGATCGATAAAATCTATGGTTTTTGAAAATTGTGCTAGCGGCGGTGAAACTGAATTAAAAAGGAAACAGTACAGCATAAGCTGTTCAAACTTTCTTTTTTGGATACTCAAAGGACCTTTGCTCATTTTCTGCTTTTTTTGGGTCTTCGAGCTGAAATAGGATGGGGTCTCGGATAGGTTGGTTGGGAACCTCGGAACACTTTTGATTGCCCTTTAAAGATCGATACTAGTAATATAACTTGTTTTTAATTGGCATGCCATGTGATTAGGGTAACAGTCAAACTTGTGATCACGAAAATTTTCGATTTTGAGATAATACACTTTTTGGGCGTTTTATGATGTGTACATAACGAAAATCCACGTCACTCATTTCCGTCGGTCTGTCTGTCTGTCGCGTTTTTCTACCCTCGTAATCTCAGTAACCGCTGCATGGATTGTGATGAAATTTGGGCAGCGGTATGCTGTGGGGACGTAGTAGGTAATGTCCCTATAATTTTGAAAATCGGTGCATAGGCGACGGAGTAATTAGCAAAAAACGAAAAAATTAAATATTGCTAAAACTTCGTTTTTAGGCGTGTTAGGGGTCCCTGATCATTTGGGTGGGGGGCTGTAAAATTTAAAAATTTGTTGCTTTCATAATAGACTGTCCACTGACCTGTGAAAGAAGACCTGGCAACATAAATCACTTTTTTAGGTCCATCCGAACATTGCCTTGCCTATTACAGAAAGCAAAGGACAGAATTTTTTCTGATGTAACGAGGAAACTGTTGAATTGATTTTAATGAAATTTTGAATCAGTATATTGTTACCGTGGTGAGAATGGAAAATGCGTATGTTTGTTAAAAATCGTGTCAGTAGCAGCGTAGCAATAATCAAAGAACGAAAAGTATGAAAACAACTCAAATGTTTAGGGGTTCCTGATCATTTCCTACCAGTTTTTTTGGGTGGGGGTGAAAGTGAGGTGGTTGGGGGGTGGGGGGTTGTAAAACTGAGAAGCTTGTAGTATCGATAACAGGCTGTCCATTGACCTGTGAAGGAAAGACCTAGCGGCATAAGACAACTTTAGGGGGGGGACTGGCGATTATTTGGATGCAAGGGATCTTAGACTAAAGCTTCATGCTATGGGAAAATAATAAACTGGTATCAGCGTAATGTGTGGGAAGTACTGAGTCAATCAACTTGACTTAATTTTTTTTTCTTATTATATTGGTGATATCGTTTGCTTGTATTTTGTTTAACCTCTATAACGTTTCCACAGAGAAAGCGCCGTTTGGATTTACTCAAGTAAATTCTTTCCTACTTTTTTATAACGACTATAAATGCCTCTAATCCATTCTGTCTCTCCGCCAAGCCTACTGTAGCTCTACGTACCACAACTAGTAGCAAATTTCCGCATCCTGAGCAACACGTGATTAATGACCTTTTAACGCTGAATTGGCACTTCCAGTCGAAGGCCCAGTGGCGCCATCGATAAGCATGGCAATCGCAGCAAAAACCATTCATCTGCCTTGTACTAGGTACAACGAGGGCTTAAGCCAAATTACCCGAAGCCTCAACCAAACGGAAACAATCACCAAACCGCACACAGGCAGATTGAAATGTAATCAGTGGATTCGCACGGGTCCCGTTTTGTACAACACAATGTAGAGATGGGTTACCTGGTATGCTGTCAGATGGAGATCTTCTTTAACAGTAGGATAAGGTAGATAAAAACGGAAGACTTTTCATATCTATTTGTGTTGTCTATAATGCAGGATCAACAGATGATGTTGAAATACAAAAGGGAGTTAGACAAGGGTGTATTTTGTCGCCGATGTTATTCAACCTATATGTGGAGAGAGCATTTGCTGAGGCAACCTTAGATAGCCCTATGTCGGCATTAAAATAAGCGGATTTCCAATCAACAATCTCCGATATGCAGATGATACTGTCATACTAGCAGACAATGTGAATGACCTTCAAACTCTATTGAGTCGCGTTAACGAGGAAAGCCAAAGGCTGGATCTGAAGATAAATATCAACAAAACCAAGTTGATGGTGGTTAGCAGAAACCATATCCCAAACACCCGAATCCACTTGAATGGAGGGGACATCGAACGGGTCAGCAAATTTAAATATCTGGGATACATGGTAAAAGAAAGATGGGATCCATATCAGGAGATAAGATGCAGAATTGAACAAGCTAGGACAATTTTCCTGAAACTTTGAAAATTTCTTACCAACAAAAATCTGAACTTCAGTCTTACATACAGGATGATGAAGTGTTATGTTTGGTCCACTCTGTTGTATGGCGTGGAGGCATGGTCGCTGAAGGCAGCCATTGTAAATAAGATTGAAGCGTTCGAAATGTGGACTCTGCGACGAATGCTTAGAGTGTTCTGGGTCGACCTTGTGAGAAATGAGAACGTTCTCCAGAGAGCTGGGCTAGCAGAACGAGAACTTTTTGAGTATATAAGAAAGAGGAAAATAGCTTACCTAGGCCACATAATGCATGGGGAACGCTATCACCTCCTGTGCCTCATTCTTCAAGGTAAGATCGAAGGTGGGAAAAGAGGAATTGGAAGAAAAAAGCTATCATGGCTGAGAAACATCCGTCACTGGACAGGAATAAGTGACTTCCAGGAATTACAGAGGGCTGCAATGAATAGGACGATCTGATGAGAGAAAGGATGAATGCCTACGCAGGAATCTGCATGGCACCCTAAGAAGAAGAAGATTTGTGTGTGGAGACTTGGATCTTTCTTGTATGGAGTTGAGCTGATTTCGGGATTTTAGGTCCGGAGAAAGACACATAGTGTCCTCCGCAGTAGTTGCGGATGACGGAGGACATTTCGAATCAATCCAATCCAATATATAGCTTCGTAGACAACAGTACATTAATATCGTACGTGGTACCAGCCCAGGATACGGTACTTCGGCGAAAGCAACATATCAGATCAATGTGGATCATATCAAAACAATTGTCGAGTGGGGATTAGAAAATAAAGTACAGTTTAATGTACACAAAACTCAGGCAACAACACTGACAAAGAAGTCTCACGTTGGTTTAGCAACTGTGAAAATGGAGGGTCACCCACTAGTCGAGTCACCTTCCGTCAAGCTTTTGGGAATCAACATCAACAATAGCATGTCCTGGCATGACCACGTCGTCAGTATTGCTAAAAAGGCATCCCAAAAGCTTGGGATTTTGTTCCGCTGTAGGAAGCTGTATACAGAAGAGCAACTACTGCTGCTCTACAAGGCACAGATCCCAACATCGTTGGAGTGTTGCTCCCATGTGTGGGAATGCGCTCCAAAGCACTCTCTAAATTTTCTGGGCACTAGAACTGAGCAATTAGACAAATAAATACGCCTAACTTCACAAAGGACTTCCACAGCTTGGAACATGGAAGAAGGATAGCTGAACTGTCCCTGTTTTACAGATTCTATCATGGAAGATGTTTGAGTGAGCTCTCCCAGATCATAACACCGAAGGCCGTCTGAACGAGGAACACTAGAGAGGCTCTGCGAGCTCACCCTTACCAGGTCCAAATCCCTACTCTCCAAACCAATTGTAATATATCTTCCTCCGGTACACACTGCACCAAACTGGAGACTTAGGGAAGCCCTGAGTAAAACCACTTCATGCTTGAACCGTGATGTATATTGATATTCCTCGTTACAAATTACAGATGTATCTTATATCTAATCCACATCCTATTGGCATACTTAACACACTCACTCTGTTTATAAACAATCAAAGTTAAACAAATATACGCTTATTTTCCAATATTTCACGTCCCGAACTGGTAACCTCCTTACTAATTGGATTAATACAATATACTTGGTGTTACCAGTTCCCTTCATTTTACTAATCTACAACTATTAAAAATATACATATATACATATCACACAATCTCTCCCAGCATTTCTTCTTTCTTCGACGCCGTGAAATGAGCTGCCGGGGAATTGGTATCCAGACAACTACAACCTACAGCGTTTCAAATCTAACGTGCACAAACACTTATCCTCTTGCAGCGCTTCTACAGCAACATAGGCTCCCAGCTTTTACGGGAGGCTGATTAAAAAAAATTAGGACTGTCCTCTCGGCTAGAAGATGGTTTGCAACCCTACATACCACCCTGTATGGGTACAAAGAGCATCAACAATGAATAACAAGAGAGCTGCGAGACGTTCGAAGCATCCGAACAGTCTACCGAGTGCGCGAGGCCCTAATAAAAACTATACTAAGAATAATGGCCGAGGCATGACGTGGCCGTTTGATACATCTGTTCCTGCTGCTCCCCCGAATTTACATATATATTTATAAGGAGACATCTCGGCCCAGTTACGGCAGCAAAAGACGGCTACGACAAGAGTTGCGCTAGTCTATACCTAACAAGTAAAATTCGACATCTAAAAGCAATTTTTACCGACCATCATAATATGTGCTGTTTTAAAAAAATCGTAATTTTGAATTATATGGTATTTGGGTATACAAGCTATTCTCAAAAAATTTGACTACGATGTTAGGGTCTTTGAGTTCCTACTAAGTAGTTAAAGATATTAATTTGCAGACTAGTCTTTGTACAAAATCGCTAAAACCCCTAAAAATACTCAAAAATCCCCAAAAAAACGTCAAAGATCTTCAAAACTCTCAGAAATGCACAAATTTGCCTAAAATCGCCATAAATCCTCAGAATCTCCCAAAAAAATTTTAAAATTCCCACAACTCCCAGAGAATAAGAAAAATCTTCAGGTATCCCAAGAACGGCAGGCACCCCCAAGACCCTCATAAAAGCTCATTTTCCCTAAACGTTCTTGGATATCCCCAACAATCCAAAAAAATAACAAGAGACTCCCATAGATCCCTGAAATTGCCTTTTAGAATCCCAAAAAACTACTAGAAATTCACACAACTTTCCGGAAACGCCCAAAAACCCACAGTTAACTCAAAAAAGTCCAGAAATGCCCAGATATCCCCAGAGTCTCAAAAAATCCCCATAAATCCCGAAAAGCCATCACATAAAATAGGACAATTTAATTTAACCGACTACATACGATCACAGTTTACATGATTACTGTAACTGTGCTCGAAATTTGCTCATTTGTGCTTTGTCTACCAATATCAGCTTTGCTTATTTCGTTTTTTTTTTAGTTTTTGTCACTAGAAGACTGATTTCCTTTTAGCTCAACTTTTACATGGAGAAACAGCGAGAGCAGGGTCTGGACTTCAGAAGGGTGTGCGAGAAGTCCTGTTAAGCATTACCGTGACAGAGGAACCAGGTATCCATTATTGACTTAGGATCCAGGTTGTTCATAGATGCAATGACTTTATAGGCAGGCACTGTTCAGGATACTACTTAGATGTTACTATCGTTCTGTGTGTCCAAAATGATGCGTTCTACAATTCTACTCGACATGAAAATACAACAATCATTTTCTTCTTTACAGATTGGGACTTTCTGACAGCTACGGATGAATCCTCATTATCAAAGAAGCAAACTATGTATTTGGTCTTGGACGGCATATTGTAATAATACAACTAAGTCTAGTGACATCTTACGAAGTTGTTCGGAGATTGCCGATTATCAAACTCATTAGCATCTTCTGACACCAAGCTGCACGTTGTGTCATCTGCTTTTCAGTCAGTTGATGCGGCAATTTTTCCACGTACAGATGCGTACGTAGAATCGAACGAATTACTGATTAAATAAAAATAAAGCAAAAATGAATATCACTAAGTCTTCCTAGTACGCTTTTAAACGAAAAACCAGTGAAGCCGCGGCCTATCATTGCAAATTGATGAGGGTTGTTCTATATCTCCGTCAATCCACCAGTACGCAGACAGCTGTTTCACGCTTATTAGCGATCATCAGTGCACCATAGGTCGACTGACGGGATAGAGAGCATACCTATCAGATACGTAAAGCATGTGAGAGTAGCTGATAGCGAGATTAAGAGAGCAATCCTCGTATATTGACTCTGATATGCAGTTGGCATAGAAGCGCGTTTATCTGGTTAGGTGAAGAGAATGTACCTTTGCGTTCCGCCAAGAAGGTTGCTGCTGTTTAGCAGCGACTTTCTTTGGTTTGCCGTTACCTCCGGGTACCAGATGGCGCACAGGCAGAATTTTTCTGCCGCCTACTCTCACATTGCAAATTGAGCTTTTCCACTGGAGCCATCCGGAAATATCACGGAGTGGAAGACCACGACTCAGTTGTATGTGCCCCATACACACAGAAAAATCTGTCGTTTTGTCAAAGACTTACGCTTGGATTCAACGGGACGTTACACTCAGCATTCCTCAAATACAGCGATGTTTTATCCAATGGGAAGTGTATAGTTGGTAACGAATTATATCGTATTGTCGATTCGACTACAAGATGTCATTGGATTCCAATGAATGATTCAATGACAGCCTGTCGTTGAATCGAATCTGTGTTTGGTAATTGATTCTAAACTACTTTCTTTTCCTTGGACCAACAGATTTTATTGCGAGGACAACTGATCGATTCGTTTGGATGTTTCATTGTGTGATTTTGTATAAAGTTATAAGGAGCATGATATAAGAATCAGACATAAGTCTGCACCAGTTGTTGCATTTTTACCTGAAATATAACTGTCTGACTGATCTAAATACCTACATTCAAATGTGGGTGTTAGCACTTCTAAGCCCCAATCTCTCAGTAGGTCCTCCATTTAATATATAACTGGACACATTTAAATTACACAATTTCTGCTGCAATACGAAACCACGAGATGACGCAATAAGGCAAACAACGCAATGGAACAACCCGTCACCGAACAACCTCGTCCATGTTGGCGCAGTTAACACTGAGAACTGAGATGATCCTCCTCTTCTTTCTTTTTACGTTTATTGAATCGGGACATCAGTCCCGCCGAATACCGATTATAGTTCTGCGAACAACAAGGGACATTTAATTCGATATATGATGTTGTTGGTACGAATACTACTTAACAATTTCTTTAACAGCATAGACAATGTTTTGAAAGCATGGGTTATTGTTCGCGTAATAGCTACTTTTTGAAACAAAATTAGATGAATTATCACGAACTGCTGTTGCAGTAATAATTTTTGTACATCGAATAGATTGTATGCTTTGCTCAAATGAATCATAGGGTAAATGTCGAAAACAAAAGGATGTTTTGATTGCATGATTATACATATCGTTAGAACGAATATAAAATTATTTTGAATTTATTGGCGAACCTGTGATTACTTCAAATATAAGGATTGAAATTCTTTCAATGTCATGGATTTGAAACAACTGTAAATATATTTAAAGCGATGGAAAAACATACTTAATTAGAAACGCAACAGTATTTTTTTCTGTGTATATCAGAGCTGCGGAGTCTACCCTTTGTGTAGATTTATCTGAGTTACCTTCTTTTATGTAGATCACAAGAAGGGTTGTGTGATCTGTATTATAAAAACAATTATTATTATTATATTATATGAATGAAAGCCAAGTTGAATTTTTTGTACCCACGCTCTACTTGAAACATTTGACGAACGTCTATTCAACCTCAATTTTGGCACGTGCCCCCTTCTAACATCATAAAAACAAGCAGATACCCTTTTAAAACCTTGGGGCTAGCCAGGGCAAGCGTCTGCGGATGCCGCAGTATCCTCACGAAAATTTATAAGCGTCTAAAAGAAAACCTCTGCGCCGGAAAGTGGTTTTTCGCAGGTAAGTTCCTTAAGTAATCCCCTCCCCACCAAATAAAATTTTAATGCGGCGGCAGCAGAGCTTTTTATGGGCAGTAACAGATGAGCTTAATCTCACACAGCTTTGCCGACGGTTTTTTACCCAGCTCGGCTCCTAATGTACGATTATGGCACTATGGCAGAACTTTAGAGGTGTGGACGGACAAAGATAAATCCTGGAAGTTTCGAACCAAGATGGAGAGTCTAATAAAAGTTTAATTAAAAATGTTTAAATTTAGTATGGGTCTTCCCCATGATGAAGGATATAGATAGCATAGAAGGTACAATATAGATGAAGCTGATCTATAAAAGATCCTTGCAACTGTGGATCTTGGGATAATTTGATGTCATGATTTGAATATTTAAAAAAAACTCGGAGATTCCAAAGTGTTCTTGAGACCTTTTTGGCCATCCCGGCTCCTAATGTACGATTATGGCACTATGGGAGAACTTTAGAGGTGTGGACAGACAGAGATAAATCCTTGAAGTTTTGAAGTAAGATAGAGAGTCTAATAAAGGTTTAATCAAAAATGTTTAAACTTAGTATGGGTCTTGTCCATGAAGAAGCACGTAGATAGCACAGAAGCAATCATTTGGCAGGTACACTATAGATAAAGCTGATCTACAAAAAATCGGACCACTGTGGATCTTAAGCTAATTCAAGGTTATGTTTTGAATATTTCCAAGAGTCAGGAAGGGCCCTTAAGGGCATACTTCTGGAATTTTGTAAAATCTGGAAGGTTCGTAAGGTACGATGAAGGCACTATGGGCGAACTTCAGAGGTGTGGACGAAAAAGAATAAATCCTTGAAGTTTCGAGCTAAGATGGAGAGTCTAATAAAAGTTTAATCAAATATTTTTAAATTTAGTATAGGTCCTATCCATGATGTAGCATGTGGATAGCATAGAAGCAATCGGTTGGAAGGTACAGTTTGACGAAAATTAAAATTTTCAGATCATTCAGATTTCCAGTTTAACCTAAAAATTCTAAAATCTTTATTCTATCTATCCAAACATGGTGTGATAACAACCACCTTAAACTTAATATACAAAAATGCTTCGTTGTCTCTTATTGTAAAAGAAAACAGATTACACATTTCGATTATAAAATAGGCTTTGACATACTACAAAGAGTGAATGAGATAAGTGATTTGGGTGTTCTGTTTGATAGCAGTTTATCTTTCGGTCCACACATCAGTAGGATGGTATCATCAGCGAATAGAATGTTAGGATTTATAATTAGAAATGGTAGAGACTTTACTGATTTGAATGTAATTGGAATTCTTTACACATCATATGTTCGGTCTAAGGTTGAAAGTAATTCACTTATATGGTATCCCATATATGCTGTTCACATAAGTGCAATTGAACGAGTGCAACGGAAATTTTTGAAGTATTTGTCTTTTAGAGTATCAGGAGTTTACCCTGACAGGGGGGCTGATTACTCTGCATTACTAAGCACTTGTGGATACATTACGCTTAATACTAGGCGAATTCTTAGCTCAATATCCTTTTTGTTTAAACTATTGCATAATGAAATCAGTTGTCCTTATTTATTAAGCAAAATAAACATCCATGTACCACGCATAGCCACTAGACACGGCAGTACATTTTACGTTGAAACACCGCGCACAAATATTTTGCGCAAATCTCCTGTTGCTGTGATGTGTCAAAATTTCAATCTCATTAGCAGAACATGTGATATACATTTCTCGCCCCTAAACTACATGCGAGAATGTGTACTGGAAATAAATAATCATCTGTAGTGTAGCAAACTCCTTGTTTTTTGTTTTCTTTTTTGGTTTGGTTTTTTCGTACTACTAGAGATAAGTTTATCTATATTGTTATTCATATACATAATTCATTAATATATATTCATTCATATATGATGAAATTGTACTAGTATTTCAACATTTCCTGTAATTGGGTGCACTTGTACCTGTTGGAAATAAATGTCTATCTATCTATCTATCTATCTATTTGGCTTTCTCTTAAGGTGAAGCCTTGTGTTTCAGATTATTTGAGAGTGCTGATTACAAATCCTATCGCAATTTTGATTTTCAGTTTCGTTTGACGAAAATCGAATATTTCAGATTTTCAGGTTTACCTAAAAAATCGAAAATCCTTATTTGAATTTCTATTAAGATAAAACCGCGTCTTTTGGATAATTTGATTATAAATCTGCTCGCAGGTTTGAGATTCAATGTCGTTTGACGAAAATCAAAAATTGTAGATGTTTCAGATTTTCACGTTTACCTAAAAAATCGAAAATCTTTATTTGAATTTATATTAAGATAAAACCTCGTCTTTTGGATAATTCAAGGGTGCTGATTACAAATCCGCTCCTAGTTTGGAGATTCAATCTCGTTTGACAAAAATCAAAAATTTCAGATTTTCAGGTTTAACTAAAAAATCGAAAATCATTTAATTTGAATTTTTATTAGAACAAAAACCTTGACTTTTCAATAATTTGAGGCTGCTGATTACAAATCCTCTCACAGTTTTGAGATTCAATCTCGTTTGACGAAAATAAAAAAATTGAGATATTCCACATTTTCATGTTTACCTAAAAAATCGAAAATATTTATTTGGCTTCCTATTTGTTCCTGAATAAATTTCAGAAAAATACCAACTCCCAAACAGTTGAATGTCACGCCTCTTACGCTCTCGTCGCTACGCCTCTGTATAATATTAACAAACTTTAAAGTGCCTGTGCCATCTCTTAGTCAGCAAAGTGACCACAGATCCGACGGATTTGAAGCCGTCAAAATCATTTTCGCGGCAAAATTGGTGCGTTCAATGGTCAGTCCGACCTCTTAATCCAAAGGAGAGTTACAAGCCCACAAACAAGCAAACAAACAAACATACAGGTGAAGCTAGTGAAAGCGTGTTAAAAACTCAAATGTAATTTAATTCATAGGCTTAAAATTTGAAATCTATACAATAATTTGTTTAAAAAAAATCTTGTTGCCAGGCTTTATCGCCACCTGGTATAATAAATTTTCGACAAATAACTGCCCAGAAAATGTCGAATAAATTACCATTCTCGAGAATATACCAGAGTCATGACAAATATTGCGGTGTAGTTTCGTGTACATTTTTTCACTCAAAAATCAACAAACAAAACGGCACCTAGTCCAAAAAAAACTGGTGCAACTTTTTCTAAGATGGCGGCATCATAATTATACATTAAGAAAGCTTTTAATTTTTTCCATCTAGAGAAGCCGCTCTCTTGGCTCCTGAGTCGCATTCCTTTAATACATATAATTATTATGGCCGACCCATAAAAACTCGGATCTACATACTTATCAAGTCAATTTATTGCTACTTCTTATATGGATCTAGCAATTACGAGTTCCTTTCTGCGAATGCGAAGAAGAAATATACCAATTAATTGGATATAATTATGCCCAATCATATCCGGTATTTTTAATGGCGCGGCTCATTGCGATATGAATATTTTCAGTTGGTAGTGATGGGGTTCAACCAACGAGTCATTGGGTTCAACAGACTTCGAATGAAGGTCGAGTCTGATCAATGGGGTCACTTCAATGATTTCATACACTTTATCAACTGTATAGAGAAACGCTTCCTCAAAAGACCAAAAAAATACACATCACATTACTGTGATACCAGTTTTTTACTATTTTCCTATATAGCATGCAGCTATAGTCTGAGATCCCTTTGCAACCCTTCACCCCCAACCACCCCAACTTCACACCCGCCGAAAGAAAATTAGAGAAACCCTTAAAACGCCTAAAAGGGAAGTTTGAGCTATTTTAATATTTTTTTATTATTGCTTCATCGCTACTGACACGATTTCTCAAAACCATGCGCGTTTTCTATTCTCATTATGCTAATAATACTGTGTCAAAATTTCATTAAACTCAATTTAATAATTCGCAGGTTACACAATACAGAGCGATCTAAAGCAATACTCGAACGTATACCGCAAAAAATTTCCTTGGCTTCTATAATAGGCAAGTGAATGTTTGGATGGACCTAAAAAAGTGTATTATGCCTCTAGGTATTTCTTCCACAGGTCAATGGATAGCCTGTTATGTATACAACAAATTTTTCAGTTTTACAACCCCCCACCCCCTAAGCACTCCGCCCATGCACCGATTTTCAAGATTATAGTAGTATTACCTACTACGACCCTACAACATATCAAAATACCCAAATTTACTCAGCAGTTATTGAGATTACAAGGCTATAAAAACGCTAACAGACAGACAGATAGGTCGACAGACAGACAGACAGACAGACGGAAATAAGTAATGTAAATCTTCATTATGTAGATATCATGAAACGCCCAAAAAGCGTATTATTCCAAAATTGAAAATTTTCGCATTTTTACTTCCCACACATGTAGGTAGGGGAAGTAAAAATTTAAGTAGGTGCGTTTTCTTTGTAGGTTTAGGGAAAATGAATGAGTGGTTCTTCAAAAACTAGAAATTTGTGGTACATTCAGAAGTGTTCACTGAATTCAGACCTCTATGATACTTCTGCAAAATTTGGGGCGGAGGTAATTTCGACACTAAGCAGGTAGCGACTAAAATTTAATGGCAATTTTCGACACCAGCCCCAAGTTCCGTTTTTATCTGACAGGTATATTCGACACCAAATAAATATAGCTGCGAAATAAATAAAATATCATAATTAATTTATTTATTTATTTTAATAAAAATAATGTACATTTTATATTTTTAAAATTAATAATATCTGAATACAATACTACCTAACCTAACCTAACCTAACCTAATTTTTGTACATTTTATCGTTAATATACTTGTTATATAATTTATTTGCTATTATAGGAATGGTAAGATATAGCTTTTATAAAATCTAACCTACATATTTGTTGGGATCATAGTTTATCCACCATTTTCTCCATAAATACCAATTTAGCCTTAACGGTATTCTTTGACTTTTGCTGGTATTTTTAAACTATTTATTTTGACATAAGTCTCTACTTGAAATTCTTTTAACTTTTCAATAAAAATAAAAATAGAAGGATGCGTTGAATAAAAAGAAGAATTAAATCTTGAATGAAAGGATTCACAGGCATTCGTGGTCCTCGCAATAGACGGATTCTGATTAGACCATATGTGCGGTGGAAATAGAGCGCTATCGATTATGTAATTTTCCAGTAAATAGTCTGCATATAAATCAAGTGATGCGTTTTTAGGTTTATATGACATAAGATCATAAACAAAGCAATCTTCAACATCTACTGGATTTAAATAAGTTAAACCAAACGTATGTCTTAACCATTTTCCAATTTCTGAATTTGTATCCTTATATTCTTGTACCAAACCCAAAGATTGAATTTTTTTAAACCAGTTCTGGTGTAAGTGAAAACGGCATCCACTAATTTTTACATTTGGCCACACAGACAATAAAGCACAGTGAATTGCTTTTTCAAAGTCCACAAATATTTCAGTTGGCTCTAATGATAACTCAAATGTTTCAAAAATCTTTGACTTTAATAAAGAAAATAAATGTTTGTATGTCATTGACAATTTGTCCTTTAACAAACAGTATGCTAAAGGTGCATAGTGTCCATTTTCAAAGCCATGTATTGTAAATAATTGGAGAAAAAATTTGGTACTGTATGAAAATGTACCATCCATATACAAAGTTTGTAATTTACACAACAAACGAACATTTGTCTCGCATGAAAATACAATTACATTAAATTCAGGATGATTTAAAAACAAAAAACTTTCATTGCGACAGGTTTTAGGAGAATAATTACTAACCGTGATATGAACTTCTGATATGCTTCTAGGTAACGGACCTGGTAACAGTTTACGACGACAGTTGTAAATGTTTTTTCTTATGCAAGCTATGTCAGGAACCGTTAGCAAATTGGCATCACACTCAGTAACAGCAGTTCTTGTAATTTTTGCAGGCTTTTCTGATATATCCTCTTCGGCTTTTCTTTTACATGCATTGGTAACCATCTTTACTTAAAGCTTTTTCGGATCGGCTTCATCATTATGTACCAAATCACGTCTTGTGATGGTGAGGTCATCACAGCCTATTGTAAACACTTTTGCGGAACACTTGGTGTTTCTTTGAATGCAGCGCCAAAATATCTCGCCGCTTTTTAACACTTTCTGTTTTGAGAACGAATGATGCTCCACCACTAATAAATCTCGACCACGGGAACTTTTTATCAAACTCATGTTTAAAATATCTGTACGTGCACTAGTCAACGTCAAACAATAAATGAATTGCAACTGAATAATTTTCGTGTAAATTTAGTCAAAAGTACAGAAGTGACAATAAATATTGGGAAACCCAACTAATTACCTATCTACCTGCTTTAGGGCGCGGTGTCGAAATTTCCTATAATAAAATTTGACCCTTCGATTACCACAGGTACAAACACAATTTGGTGTCGAAAGTTCGCCCGCCGAAAATTTGTGACACATATCAGAATTGTCCGTTTTCTGGGTAAATCCTAGATGTACAAACGGAAAATAGACTATTTGGCTATTTTTAGGTAGCTAAACACGAGGATAACCTCCATTTTCTCGCGGTATAACGAAAATTTGTGATAATGCGGGAAAATCATATATCTATATAAATTGAGGCGTTTAGAACTAGAGTAGCCTATCACACAAAAACGAGAAATTTTGTAAAATTCAAATACACTCAGCTTATGTATTTTCAATACTTCAATGGCCTATGACTGATTTCGCTATTATTACCTAGATGTTGCTACATATGTCAATGTTACTCACATCCACAGAGTTAACATCTCTAGAGGGAGTCTAATTTGAATATTGGCCAGCCAACATCTATAGCGCTATTGCCACTATTCTTCGTCCGCTTCCAGTTTCTTCAAAATCTGGCAGTTTCCGCAGTTTGAACACATGTTCCTCAAAGTATTTTACTGGGTATTTAACTATACACTAAAATATACTTGCAATGTAACTGATTTATGTGGAGATAATTTGTATTGATCTTACGAAATCTCAAAAATGGTAAATATCATAGCGGAATGTCGCAATAACTTCTAATATGTCGTAAATCTGGCAACCTACAATCGGCGTCCCCCCAAAGCTGTCATGTGGCTGTCATTGTAGTTGTGATTGTTGCGTATGTTGAGATTTTTGTTGTTTTAGTGTATATTTGAGTGACTTTGTGACTATTTGTGGTGTGAATTAAATTATTTATGAATAGTATTGTCATAACTGCATGATGGAACGAAATAAAAAGTGCAAAATTCGCTGCAGTAGCGACGAATCGGTGAACACCACTTATCATACGTTAGTATAGGTTTTGTTTTGGTTTTCAGTAGCGTAAAATATGGGGAAACACTTCATGGTAATAATAAACTATCAACTGTTACAATCAAGTTATAATAAGAGTAACTCTCTAAGTATAGCTAAATACTAATACAACTTATTGTATCAGTTTGTAACATCACAGTAATAATTGAATCTATTAATGAACATCCAATTTTAATATAAAGTCGTACTCCACTGGTAATGCCCTCAAGCTGTCAAAATTTCCGTTACATGTTGGCTGGTCAGCGACCTGTGCATTTTGTTGTTTACATTCCCTCTAGAGATGTTAACTCTGTGCTCACATCCCATCCAAATTTCACGTTCAAATGACGAAATCACCAAAGAAATATGGAAGAACGCATGCTGCTGCTGAGAATGAATTCGTATAAGGTCAAGAAGAAGAAGAAGAGGCAAATCATTGAAAGGCGAATGAATATAACAGTCCAAAGGGAAATTAGGTTAGCAACATTTTAGTGTATATTTGAGTGCCAATGCCCCTCACAAGGCGTAACCTTTGAGGTGGCAATATTTGTATCACGCAGTACAAATATATGAAATGAAATGAAAAAATATCATTATAGCATTGATATAGTTCCTGGCATTTGCAAATCTCAACCAGCACCTCTGTCAGCTTCTGAATTTTGGGGATAGGCCACTCTAGCTCTCAAAGCCTCAATTATGCCTCTATACGTCATATACAGATAAGCATAGCAGATAAGTATAGGTAATTCTGATGTGTATATTTTTCAATCAGAACCTAAATTGATGGACAAATGTGACTATTTCATATACTTACAGGCAGAAGTAAGCTAAAACTAGTGAAATTTTGTGAGGTTGTTTCATAATGTTCCATTGATATAGTTTGCTCCAGACTGGACTTTTCCCAACTCAAAATGCTGAAAATGCCACTGCTTTATTACAGTGTAGCACTCAAAAGATTACAATTTTGACCAAAGACAATGCCAGTTTTGAAGGCAGATTTCGTAAGCGAATACTCCACTCTAAAATAAAACTTGTCTCAATTCGCAAAATACACTGTTAGCTAGATGACATAAAACACGACTCTTTTTCAGCTCATATACAGGGTTGGGATAAAGTATGGAACCAAGCAAGTAACTTTGGAACGGAAAGAGTGATATTGCTGAAAATTTGCAGGCAAGTGTAGTGACGTCTAATGCATCTGAAGACATTATGTTAGCTATCAATGTACTTCCGGTTTAACCGGAAGTACCGTCAACTTTCTTAATTTAAATGGGACACACTGTATATTTTTGCAGATTTTAATTCATCTTTTTTTTCCGAATATGTCCGTAGTGGGTTTAGCATTTGTTTCTTAAAAAATTTGTCTCACAAATTCGTCCGTGGCGGTCTGCGGTCTTCCCGTTTGAGGTAATTTTTTTTTAGTCACCGTCAAACGTGTTATAGGACCCCTGTCGGGACGTAAATCATTGAAAGTTGACACACTTCTTTGTAAGCTCTCACGCGATTGCCAAAACCGACTTTGAATGACCGGCATTTTAAACACCTGAAATGATAAAGAAGCTTTATCTTTCTCGTTTTTACAGAAACTAATGCTAAACCCACTATGGACGTATTCGGACAAAAAGATAAATTAAAATCTGCAAAAATATACAGGGTGTCCCATTTAAATTAAAAAAGTCGACAATACTTCCGGTTAAACCGGAAGTTCATTAATAGCTAACATAATAATAATAATAATAATAATAAAGAAAGGCTCACCATAGACAGGACACAAGGAGGCCGAGGGATTACAGATATACAGTCGCTTCGCACAAGACAGCTAAAGACACTCAGACATTTCTTCCAAAACAAACAAACAAATTTACACCGAGCGATAGTAAAGGCAGACAAAAACTATACACCACTCAACCTATCATGCCCAGACCACGTCGCAGACACACACAATCCCACCCAATCACAACAAGAAAAAATAAGCACCTGGTCGCAGAAACCACTCCATGGCAAACATAGATACCGTGTCACCCAAGACCACATTAACAAAAAACAGTCATACACCTGGTTGCAGGATGGCCAGCTGTTCCCAGAAACGGAGGGTTTCATGCTTGCTATCCAGGACCAAGTGATTGCAACACGAAACTACAAAAAATATATAATTAAAGATCCATCCATAACTGACGATAATTGCAGAAAATGCCAACAACAAAAAGAAACAATAGATCACATAACAAGCGGGTGCAAAACTCTTGCCGGTACCGAATACACCGCCAGACATAACTCTGCGGCCAAAGTCATCCACCAAGCATTAGCCACAACAAACAAACTAATAGAAAACACAGATCCGTATTACAATTACACTCCGACATCAGTACTCGAAAACGATCAATACAAACTATACTGGGACGTTCAAATACATACAGACAAGACTATCCCAGCCAATAGACCAGATATAGTTTTCCAGTCAAAGCTCGACAAAGTTACATACCTGATAGACATTGCTATTCCCAATGATGTGAATATACAAAACACCTACGCTGGGAAAATATCTAAGTACACGGACCTTGCTATGGAAATAAAACGCCTTTGGAAGCAGGACAAAGTTACTATTGTTCCCCTCATTATGTCAGTCTCAGGCCTTACACCAAACACATTTACACCACACCTACAACAGTTAGGCCTGGACGAAAGGTTACACAAAACATTCCAAAAGTCTATAATTCTGAAGACCTGTAACATCGTACGATCCTTCCTAAATTCCGATCAATAATAGTCCGGGTGTTGACTTGGCTCAGCCCGTCAACACTTGTTGCTACCGCAATTATGCGAGAGGAACTTAGAAAGATGAATAATAATAATAAATCGTCTTTATTTATACATCTGACAATAGGCGAAATTTAGCCACATGGCTACTCTTACATTTAACCTATTGCAGACGAAACATGCTAATAACTGTAGTTACAAAGCGATAATGAACAAAAATAGATATATATACACATAAAAATGAAATCGGTGTAAACATACAAACTGGTCACAATAACCTAGGCAAACTTACAAAAAGACACATATAGCACTATAAAACAAACAAACTAAGACATAAGCGACTTAAACTGCATCGTTTAGCAAACCTAACGAGCTTCATTTAAAAGAAAAGTTTTAAAGTTCTTGCGCAGCTGTGATACAGGCATTGTTTTGAAATGATGTGGTATCGAATTATATAAAATAACTGCGTTATAAGTAAAACATCGACTGAAAAACGTAGTTGAATGTAGAGGCATGGTCAGAGTTAGACGTGGCCGGATTTGCACATTGTGGGAATTACATCTGAATACTAACTTTTCGTAGAGATACTGTGGACTAGATGTACTGAGCAGTTTCCTCAAGAAAATAAGTAAAGTGTACTTAAACATGCTATCCATTTTCAACCAGTGCAGCTGCAATATTTTATCAGATACATGATCAAACTTTCTTAGGTCGAATATGAGACGGCAGCAGGAATTTTGTATTTTTTGTATTTTGTATTTAGTTTTTGAATCTAAGTTAGGATAATAAACAATGAAGCAGTAATTAAGAACAGACAGGACCAAAGATTCACACAATCGTTTTCTGAGTGCCCTTCCAAGAACATGCCTGTTACTATATAGCCTCCTAAGACGCGCGTAGGCCCTCTGTATCAGATTACCAACATGTTCTTTGAAGCGTAGGCGGCAATCTACTGACACACCTAAGTTCTTAGAAATATCTTTAAATTCTAAATCCGTACCCCCAATGCTGACCTTCATCTCTGATTTCAGTTGTTCTTTGGTGTGCTCTGATGAAAACAGTACCGCACTGCACTTTACCGGGTTTAGTTTGAGATTATGTTCTTTAGAATATGTGGCTATTGATCGTAGGTCCTCGTTAAGTTGAACAGCGGCATCGTTTGAATACTCTGGGTCGAAGTGGTGAAGAATTTGGGTGTCATCCGCGTATGTTTGAATGTGAGAATAACTCAGTTCTTTACATAGGTCAGCCGTGTATAAAAGAAAAAGGAGAGGGCCCAGCACTGAGCCTTGCGGAACGCCAGAAGCCACGCCGGCTGGAGATGACATGCTGTTGCTTGCTAGAACTATTTGCTCTCTACCTTTGAGATAGGATTCGAAGAAACGTATCGAGTTATTGTCTTCGGATGCACCAGACGTCACTACACTTGCCTGCAAATTTTCAGCAATATCACTCTTTCCGTTTCAAAGTTATTTGCTTGGTTCCATACTTTATCCCAACCCTGTATAAGTCTACCCCTAAATTGCTCTATCAAATACGTATAAATAACCAAGGCAGTTCCACGTACACCAAAGTGCCTCATTTATGTCTCATTAAGTCCAGAGCGATAAAAATAACCCTCGTGAATTCCAGTCATAACGCAAAGTTACCAACCGTGCTGTAAAAATTAATAAAACCATAAACACACAACAATTTTTCGATAACGTCCTGCTTATCACGCAAGAAAACCATGAAGCATTCTCAACGTCACGACAGGCAAATTTTGTACTGTGAGCTTTCTAGATTGATCTTACCAATCTATATCTATGCTCGTAACGTAACTGTTTCGTGAAAATTGCTTTTTACTTGAACTCAGACAGGCACGGACCAAGGACTGTCAGAAGAGAAAAAAAAATGAAGTCAAGTTGATTGACTCAGTACTTCCCACACATTCCGCTGATACCAGTTTTATTATTTTCCCATAGCATGAAACTATAGTCTAGATGCCCCTGCAACCAAATCATCGCTCGCCCGACCGCAAAAAAGTGTTTTATTCCACTAGGTGCTTCTTTCACAGGTCAATTGACAATCTATCATGAATACAACAATTTTTTTTGTTTTACAAACCCCCACCCCCGAACCACCCCAATTTCACCCCAACCAAAAAAAACATTTAAAATGATCAGCAACCCCTAAAACGTCCCAAACAAAGGTGTTTTTTATATTTTTAGTTTTTTTATTATTACCGCGCCTCCACTGAAACGATTTCTAAAAACCATACTTGCTTTCCATACTTGTCGCGGTAATAAATCTGTGTCAAAATGTCATTAAAATCAATTCAAAAGTTTTCACGTACACAATACAGAACGATCCAAAGTAACACCCGTATGTATTTTGTATGCATCAGAAAGCAAGTCCTTGGTTTCTGTAATCGGCAAGGCAACGTTCGGATGGACCTAAAACGTGAATTATGCCGCTAGATCTTTCTGTCACAGGTCAACGGGCAGCCTGTTATGAATATAAAAAAAAATTCAGTTTTAGAACCCCCCCACCCCTTAATCACCCCAATTTCACTCCCACCCCAAAAAAAAGTAGAAAAAGATCGGGAACCCCTAAAACGCCTAAAAACGAAGTTTGAGCTGTTTTCATATTTTTAGTTTTTTTAATATTGCTGCGCCGCCACTGAGACGATTTCTAAAAATCAGACGCGTTTTCCATCCTCGCCAAAGTAGTAATACTGTGCCGAAATTTCATTAACGTCAATTCAGTCATTTCCACATTATAAAATATAGAACGATCTAAAGCAATACTCGTATACATCGGAAAATTCTGTCCCTTGGTTTCTGTAATACATAAGGCAATGTTCGGATGGACTTAAAAAAGTGTATTATACCGCTAGGACTTTCTCTCTCATGTCAGTGGACAGCATATTATGATTACAACAATTTTTTCAACTTTACAACCCGCCCACCCCCCAACGCTTAAAACGCGTAAAAACAAAGTTTGAGGCATATTTGAAATTTTTCGTTTTTTGCTAATTACGCCGCCGCCTATGCACCGATTTTCAAAATTGTAGCAACATTATCTACTACGACCCTACAACATATCGCTGCCCAAATTTCATCAAAATCTATGCAGCGGTTATTGAGATTAAGAGGGTAGAAAAAAGCGACAGACAGACAGACCGACAGACAGACAGACCGACGGAAATGAGTGACGTGGATTTTCGTTATGTAGACATCATAAAACGCCCAAAAAGTATATTATCTCAAAATCGAAAATTTTCGCGATCACAATACTCCCCTCACCTATCGGTGTGGGAAGTAAAATAACTCAAAGAAAGTTTTATTACAGTTCAAAATTAGTGTTTCGTTGATCAGTGAACCTTACAACTTTTTTCCTCAGTGCTTACTTCGTGAACTGAATCAATCGTGAATCAATATAAAAAAATGGTACGTCAAGAATCTATTTTATTTATAGTAATGAAATGGTCAGTAGGCCACATGCCACCGGTGCTCCCAAACACCTGGATCAAATCTCTGCTCTGTCAGGCCTTTGGTCCTGAGCCGTCTAAGGGATTGGCAGTAGGTACCATTAAAAAGAAAACAGAGGAAACAGACACGAGCTCGCAGAGCTTCTCTTCTGTTTGTCGTTCAGACGGCCTTAGGTGTTATTATCTACGTGAGCACACTCAGACATCCTCCATGATAGAATTTGTAAAACAGAGACAGGTCATCCGCCCTTCTTTGATGTTCCAGGCTGTGGAGGTCCTTTGTGAGGTTAAATAGTGTCCAATAGCTTTAGAGAGTGTTTTGTAGCGAATCCCCACACACGGGGGCAATACTCCAACGATGGTCCGATCTGTGCCTTGTAGAGCAGCAGTAGTTGCTCTGGCGTATACAACTTTCTACAGCGGAACAGAACTCCAGGCTTCCGGGATGCCGTCCTAGCAATACTGATGACACGGTCGTGCCAGGACTTGTTATTGTTGATGCTGATACTTAAAAGCTTGACGGAAGGTGACTTGACTATTGGGTGACGCTCCATTTCTACAGTTGGTAACCCAGCGTAAGACTTCAGTGTTGTTGCCTGAGTTTTCTGTACGTTAAACTGTACTTAATTCACTAATCCCCACTCGACAATTGTTTTGATATCTACCTGGACTTGTGTGGCATGTTGATGTCGCTGATGTACCGCCTCCTGGGATGATAGTAGCTTGCCTGGCTCCATGCACGATATTAATGTACTATCGTAACTGGTAGAAGAGACTCTTTAAAAAAAAATGTTTTTAGCAAAGATTCTAAAACATAGTTTATGAAAAACATTTTAAGAAAATTGATTCATTTACAGAAATAGAATATAGTAAATTCATAGTTCAGAAACACATAAAAAATAGGTCCTATAGAAGTGCCAATCTAAGAATTTTGCTTTGCTTTGTATTACTTGCAATTACTTGCAATTTTTTAGCTGTAAAATAGGACGGTGCACATGCGTAGTTATAGTTGGAAGTATTATCGATTGGATGTTCTTGGTTGTCACAGACACATTATACTGGGTTCAAGGTTCTTAAACCTAAATACATAAGATATATAGGCAGGACCTGAGGCCATCCTCACTTTTACTATGAGGGCCGAACTTGAGAACTAGAGGAAGAAGAGGTGATCTTGTCATCAGAAAGCCTCTCTCCTTCATTCATTCATTCTGGCAGTTCTTCACAGTCTACGAAGGATGCTCCGAGCATCAATTGTGTGCCCTGATTCTTCTAAAATTTAATGTCTTTATCATAGCTGACATAAGATAAGCCTTTAAGGCCCGTTTTTATCAACAAGCAGATTTTAACAAAGACTTTGAACAATCAGAGCAGCCCTTTCAAGAACATGCATCTGTCAAAGTACTCTGAAAATTATTGATTTCTCTTGAAGTTGACCTCAAAAAGCTCAAAAATGACATACTTTATATACAATCGAGCGTTGTAAATCATCTAACATCTTTTCCAGTCTGATTTTTCATCCCAAATCGGTGAAAAATTGCATTTTCTTGTTTAATCAAATGTTTAGCAATTGCTAATCTCAACCAATCAGATTCCAGATTCCATTTCTATTTGATCGCTGGTTTCATGCTATATTAGATGATATAATGACAAGAAATTCACTCATTGTATTATTTGGATAAAACAATAATTTACTATCGATAATAATTATGATTACCTGCAATATATCTTTGTTTTATAGTAAAATAGAGGTAAAAATAACATTTTGTTACATTTCGAAGGTTACAGCTACTTCGCAAACGTATGTGCATTACTGGTTGCCTATCCAGAACCCCAGAACACCAAGGCTTGCCATTTAATAAAGGCCCGGTCAAACAGAGAACGCGGCGGTCCGGCGTTCTCTAACAATACAATGGAACGCTGTAACGCGGCGGTCTAGAACGCGGCGTTCGGCGTTCCATTGTATTGTTATTGACGGACGTGGGATTTTTAATTATTAAATAAGGTAGGTAGTTGCTGTGATTGATATAGGTTCCTACTACTTTTATCACAAATTATCGCAGTTTGCAATTAGCAATTATACAATAATTATAATGTAAGCATGGAAAATGTGGCACTAATTTGCAAATCAATCGCTTTGTTCTGATATCCGGCTGTGATTTTGATCCATGAATTTCTAAAATATCTTTGACAAAAGTGTCATTCAGCTTTGACGTGTTGTTTTCAATATTGATAAAATACTATTGGATGATACTTATTAACATAGCCCTCAATACCCAATAGAAAGCTTTTGCTGAATAACAACCAATAGAAAAGCTTTGTTAAATTCTTTGTTAAATATGCATGTTGATAAAATCGGCCCTAAATATAGCATATTCTACTATTTTCTGACTTACGCCTGGAGCTTGACCTCCATCTTTGGCAGCACTTTAGTTTACGCGTATCATCCAACCTCGCGATAAACTCTTACATTTTCCATACAAAGCTTAGCTATACGGTACTATAAACAATGGCACGAAAGTTTCCAGTCCTCCCTCTGGACAACCACTTTGCTCCAGGATGACAAAAACACTGTTCCAACTTGGCGTCTACACATAAGCATTACGATAAATACGATCCGGAAAAGCCTTCTGGCAGCCGAAGCAAGGCATGAATCTTAACAGAATAGGCTAAAATGAATAGTGCATTACTGAATGGCGAGTTGTATTTCATTTTTGGCCGACAAACTCTGCCAAATCCGTCGACGTTCGTAAATATGCTACTGTCTTAACCTACATCCAGTTCGATTGCTTCCCTTGTCCAAGTAGGTCTACTTCCAGGAAATTAACCAGCGAATTGAGGCTAATGTACGCAGTTATACTTACAGCTAGTTGCACCAGTAAACCTTAAGGGTCTGGGGTATAGCGCGCGAAATTCAGAATCCAAGAAAATAAGCACTCCCAAAAGGTCCAAAGGTAAGGTCCAAAGGTCACCATAAAAATGAATTTGGCATTTCCAAGCTTCTGACGTTACTTCTAAACCTTTAGTAATGATTCAAAAAGCAAATTGAAGAAGAAAGCTTGCTCTTTGTCACTTTGGTGGCCTTTTTTCGATATTTTGTTTTGTTGCTAAATTACAGACATTTGAAGCATGTAGATATGATTTTGAATTGCGAGTTGTTTTTCACACTAAAAAACTTTTTTGAAAAAATTGCTCTTAGATGTCATAAACTTTGGTCTTAACTACCACCTTCCGAAATATTGTGTATGTAGTTTGAATAACAAGTCAGTTCGAAATGGGAATCCGTGTTTTACATGGTAAATACATAATGGAGAAGTCTCATGATACTCATAATGAAATAAGCAGTTACGTATCCGTAAAATATAGACGAAAAATAATTAGTCAGTGAAAAGATTTTTGAAATCCGTCAATAAATGGCAGAGAAATCAATAATTAAAATTTGCATATTTAGCGCGAAATAGTTGCCGCCTTCAATTTGGCTGTGACGTCACGTCTCCGCAATACGCATAGCCAGCCGTCTGTGCCGCGCGCTGCCGCAGATCTGTGTATCGTGGAAGCTGTAGAGTGTATTGTATGTACAGTTTGTGCAAAACGCATTAGAGCTCAACGCATCAGACGTAATTTATTTTTGATTTTTAAATGTTTTTTAGTTTTTGACCATAACGGAAGAAAGACTTGTAAAAGGACAAAGTGATATTAAAATATCTCTTATTGATCTTCTTTAAGATAATAGTTTCGTCAGAAAATAAACGTCTTCCGGTAAACGCAAATAAAAACCAGCATTTGTTGATATTTTTGTTATTGTCTCTTTGCAATACTGAGGGATGATTGTTGTACGAGTATTTAAAATATAACTAACTGAACTGTAGCAACTCTTAGCAAGAAACTGACTCTTTTGTAGGAGAACTCTCGGGTGATTGGGGGATGGTCATCAGACACTTATATTCTGTATCGTTCGTTTTTTCCTTATCATGATTGTCTGCACTTTTTGATCCTTTTGTTTAACTTTGATGTCAACTTGCACTTTGTTCAAATTTTGTTGTCGGGATTATCTGATACATTTACTGTGCAATCCTTAGATAGTGGATTTTCTAGTACATCCGGCTCTTTGTAGGTATATTGAACGATACTGAGTTACTTCGAAAGGCTGCCAACTTGAGGTCGATGAAGCATCGTTCTGCAATAAATTTTCTAAACATTCTGCGCGTCGCCTTTTTTCATATGCTCCGAGTTTTCTTCTAGGATGAACAACTTTTTGACAGTCAAACTTATGAAGACAGCCTTCAGTTTTCAGCTTTAATGTACCATCAACTAGTTTATATATAATTAGATTTTCAGTATCATTTTCAAGCTGTAACAACAAAAACATAGGTTACGAATCCGAAAATATAGAAATATATAACACAATAAAGTAATTCCGAATACATATTACATTATAAATGTAACTAATTTACTATTAGGTAAAGTAATCTTTTACAACCAGTGTTGGCATCCATATATAGTTGATAATTAATACTTATCAATACAAGATAAATACAATAGTATACTCACATCAAAATGATCATCACAAACATATTTTATACTTTTTGATATTATTAAATCCCGTTTCATCACTTTGCACCACTTCTTTTGCATGCAAAGGTACGTGGAAAAAAACTTTATTAGGTGTTTTAATAGTTGTGCTCACACACTTTGGAACAATGCAATATTTTTTATAATATCCTTTTTTAATGTCACTCATCATAGCAATATTATTTGATATACACTAAACTAGAAAACAAATGAGACGATTGGTTGCTCAGCTCACGCCACCACTACGCTGTGCCTGTGTGCGTTCGCGTTGTCTGATACGTGCGACGCGTCGTATAGCTCAGCGGCCGCGGCCGCCCGCACTGGCTACGGAGACATGACGTCACACCACTCGGTCAGTCGTCCCAAAAATATTTCTGCGGAGCGCGACTTTGAAACATTATAAATTTTTTGTGTTTAGAGATATATTCATATTTCTTTCACGCTTTTCTTTTATTTTTCTTATATTTTCTTTTGAATCGATAAAAAAAATTTGGTAAACTTCTCCATTGTATAACTGTGTGTACCCTAGCCGCTTAATGTCGACCGGGTACTTGGGTGGACCTAGGATCACAGTGTTGCTGTGCATTTGCATTGCTGTCTAAGGAGCAGTTAAGAGTAGGTTAAACCATGGGAAAGATAAGCGTTAGATTTTTCTGGCTTAAGGTATCTATACTTAGCTACACTTTTATGCTATTTCTAGTTCTGTGGATTGTTGTCAATCCTTTTAACATCCTTGTTGTCGATATAATGAGTACTTAGTCGAGTTAATATGTGGAAAAATCTCAGGAAAAAAAATGAACCGTAGAATTGAAAATAACGTGCTTGACGACGATGATGATGAAATGGAAGAATATATTTAATATTGTCTAGACAATTGTTTGGGAGGGTGGGTTATTTCGTATGTTTGATAAACTCACTTTTTTTTTGTCAATTCAGGGTAACGAAAGGTGTACAGACATTCTAAGTCTGATTGGGGATGAAATTGAATAGCCCTATGACAAGTAAGATAATGTTGCTAACTGTACCTATATATACATATTTATAAAACAGATAAACTTGCAGCAATAATATAGTGTGGCTCCTATGAATCTTGAAACGAAATGACATGTGAGTGACATTCTAATGTGGAACATTATTCATCACAAAAACTATAATGTTAATTTTCAATATTTAGATATCCTTCAGTTACGATTGCGATGGTGCAACGGTCTTCACCTTAAAGTGCACATTAATATAAGCCTCCTCATAACTTAGTTTCTTATTGAGAGGGACCGGTGCAACTAGCAGTTAGTGACTGATGGAAAGTAATTATTTGTTGTAGTTGTAGTAGTTATTGACATACTGCTTAAAGAAAAGGACGTTGTAGTAGTAATACTAGTAGTGTGTAGTAGGCATAGGAAATTTTTTTTTGTCAGATCTCTAGATGAATCTCAGGATTTTATTTTTCTGCTTTAATTGCCAATGATAGGTGAGAGAAGTATTATGACAACATTTTTTGAGATAATACATAACGAAAATTTCTGTCGGGCTGTCTTCTTGTTGGTCTGTCTTTCAATACGTTTATCTGTTTGCGTTTTTACACTTAATCTCAGTAACCGCTGGATGGATTGTGATGAAACTTGGGTAGCAACATGCTGTGGGGTCGTAGCAGGTAATGCTAATATGATTTTGAAAATCGGTGCGTCGGCGATGGAGTAATTATTGAAAAACAAAACTTTTCAAATATTCCTCATACTTAGTTTTGAGGCGTTTTAGGTTCCTGTGGTGGGCATGGGTGGCTGTAGAACCTATCGCATATTTTGCCTATTGCCTATTACAGAAACCAAGGGGCTTAAAATTTTATGATGTATAAATACGAGTAGGTCGTTCTGTATTGTGTAACTTGGAAATTATTGGTGATACCATATAGGTATACTTTTTGGACCTATCCGAATATTGCCTTTGAATTGTGTATCTATGGAATAATTTAATAATAATAATAATAATAATAGCGATGATGTCTTTATTCAAAAAAAGTGAATACATGTAATGTATTACAAAAAGTGGGACACATCTGGCGAAGTTTAGCATAGCTACTCTTACACTTAACCAGATGTGTCAACAAAGCAAGAGTGAACCCAAGCGATGTTATACTACGTCAAGTATATACTACAGGAAAAGAAAGAAAAGGAGACTAAACATCATAACCAAGCTTGAATATACAGTGCTTAAACTTAAACATAAGAAATTAAAATAAACTAGACAACAACTTCCGTTTCACACATCTTTTAAAGCTGGACAAATTCATAAGCTTGCAATTATCATCTAATTTGTTATACAGAACTGCTGCATTGTATGAGAAGCTGCGTTGGAACAGAGAAGTGCTGTGAGGTGGGGTCCTTATTATATACCTATTCCTAATTAACCTATCGTGTACCACATGATTAAATGTAATTTTTTCTTTCAAATACTCGGGCTTTGATGTGGTTAGTACTTTGTGAATAAATACTAAATAATGATATACTACTAATGTGTCGAGCCTAAGCCACTTCAGCATAATATACTTCTGAGACACATGATCGAATTTCCTCAAACCACATATAAAACGTATACAGTTGTTTTGCATAATCTGTAGTCTATTTTTTGTTACCTGGTCAAGACATGGGAAGTATAAGATGTTGCAGTAACTCAAGCAGGACATCACCAGCATTTCACTTAGCTTTTTTCTCAGTTTAAAGTTTAGTAGATATCTACAGGCGTATAGAGTTCGTAGTCTCAGATACGTTTTCTTTGTGATATTGTTTATATGTTTATTGAACCTCAATTTAACATCAACCTCAACTCCTACATACTTATTACAATCCTATAACTTGTAACTTGGAAACTACTAACTTACTTGTGATAAAATTGTGTTAACATTTTTGGAACTCTTGCCAGTGGCGGAGAAGAATTCAACAAAAAACGAGCAATTTCGAAATCGTTTTTAGATGTTTCAAAGTTCCCTGATAATTTTCTCCTTTTTATGACGTAGGGACAGAGGAAATGTTTTGTTAGAACCAATAATGTGTTGGAAGTACTGAGTCAAGACACTTAACGCCATCTTTTTTTGCTAGCTGCAGTAACCAGATGTTGTACGGTATCACTAAACGAGGAACAAATCATCGTCCCACTCAAGTCATACTAAGAATAAAGCTACATTTGGAAGGATCTTAATTTCAAATAAGCATAAAACAATCCTATAGACAAACAGTGAATCGTGTTGTCAATTCGCGTGGGATTTGTATGTATTAGATGTGAAGCGCTGTCTCATGTTTACAAGTCACAATGCAAATAGGAATAAATTGGGGTGTTCACTTCTAAGAGAAACTGAGGCGTCGACATCTATTTGTCAACTTATACACTCGTATATTCAAATTCAAGATCAATAAACTTAAGCAAGGCATATTTGTACTATATTTATATTTTTCAGATTTCATACGTTGAATTTCACAATTATCAAATGTAATTGAATCGGCGTCGGCATCTATTTGTCAACTTATACACTCGTATATTCAAATTCAAGATCAATAAATTTAAGCAAGGCATATTTGTACTATACATATTTATATTTTTCAGATTGTATAGGTTGAATTTCACAATTATCAAATCTAATTGAATCACCGAAGTGCTTTTATTTAAAAAAAAAACCAAAAGATGGTTGAGCGCAGACAGCTTAGTGATGAACCCCAACAAAACACAAAGAATCAAATAATTCCAGATCATCAAACGGTGAATCAATTTCCACGTTAGGTGTAAAAATGGATGGTATTCTAAATTCGCAAAACTATATTAATTTATTTGGTATTTTTCACAGGCTTTCAAAACGTTTTGGGAACGTTTTGAGTTTGGAAATGTATCAAAGTAACGTCAGTTGGATGAGTTTGCAAAACGTTTCCTATTCAAGGTCGATTCTCTAATTTTTGGGATCGGATCGAGATCCAAATGTCCTGGAAACACTAGCTGTCACTTTCAAAACGTTTTTAAAAGGACAATGCGTCCTGCGTTGATGGTGGGTTGCTGTCTGGTATCGTTATAGTCCGTTTATTGAAGTTTACTTGAAACTTGAACCTAAAGATTCATGATAAACAAATTTAGGTTATAAAACTAAGAAATGACGTTTGTGAAGGATAATAGTTGAAAACGTTTTGAATTGCGTTTAAAAAATTGAGTTTTGAGTCTCAAGGTGGCGTTTAACCAGCCGAGTCGATTTTAGGTTAGGACAATTGTAACGCGTGCATTTCAGTATTTTCAATCCTTCAATCTTTGTTAATGGTGAAATTTGATTCACACTTTTAGATCGTGATGATATTTTCGAGTTTTGATTAAGAAAAAGCATAAGTGACGCTTTATTTTTTTGGACTGTAACATGGCCAAGAACCAGACTCCGTTGTAGTCCCATAATGTGCTGGTTGATTGTGCTAACGCGTACACCGTATTAAAAGAAAGAAAGGCAAACAGTTTAGAAAATCGTTTCTAAACCTATCGTGGAAACATTGGCAATCCAAAATCGCACAAAGCTTTAAAAAATGTTTTGAAAGGTCGTGGAAACGTAGTAATTGTCGCAAGCTCTCGAGTAATATAGGCACAGTATATTCAATTATACAGTAGCGCAACTCTCGAGAATTTTAGTGGTTCGCGCATAGCATCCCGCGCATCGACGCAGGATGTTTAGCACGGCGATCGCCTGAGTCGTGTTCAGTCTATGAGAGTGAAGGTAGTGTCTTTGACAGAACCGGATTAAGGAATTTTGTGATACGCTGATATGGATATCGGGACGCGTGAAGTCAAATATTGCGCCGCTGTAGGCTGTACTAACAATTCCAAAAACTGTGACTAGTTTTTTAAGCTTCCTCAAGATGCTGCCAGGTATGCGATTCCTCCAATGTTTAATATGCTGCTTTATTACCTAATAATATTAAAGTGTGATAGCATAGCTCCATTTATCTCTAACAAAGTCTGCCAGGTATTAGGGTAGCTGCGTGTTTTTTTTTAAGTTTTTAGAAGAGTTAGACGTTCCGGAAAGTCGTTCTTTAATTATGAGCCTAAACACAACGTTCAAAAGATCTTCCACGACATATAACAAAATGAATGTGATTATGCATTCCAACATTATGAAATTTTAAGCAGGAAGTGAGGTCCATTTTAATGGATGCTCAAATAGAAAGCTTACAATAAAAAAAATCAACATGCTAGTTTCCAAAGTATATCATTTTCCTCTACAAACATGGATTCTTTTCTTCAATATGCCTATTCATATGTAATATACAGATACAGAAGGAAAGATAGTATTGGTGAACTAGATAAAAAACGGTTTTGCAATTTTTTTATGAATAAGGACCAGTTTAGTATATTTTATCGTTGTTATAAACATATTGATCCTTATTTTTTATGTATACCTGACAAGTTTTCATCGGTTTTGCTGTTTACCACGTTTTCGTACCTTAAACGTTTTTCTATGATGATTGATCAAGATGAATTTAAAGGTTGTGGAATAACTAGACATAAATGTTATTTTGGACGCTACGTCGTTACATATACCCACATTTGAATCATATAAGATATTATAAAGTTTCCATATTTATTTAAATGTTTAAACTTAAGTAAGGTAGGATAAAATAAAGTTGAATAAATCTCGCATTTTTGTAATTTACTTACAAATAGTAAAGCCACCTATTTTCTCGGAGTTAACAATTTTCTTTCATACACCGACTATTTCTTGTTTTGCTTCTAAAAAAATGTTTACACCCCATTTATATGCAAAGAATCCATGATGAATTAGAAGAATCAGTACAAAACATTTTCACGTACAATAAATGCGAATGCATGGATATAACCTACAAATTGTAATTCAGAATTCCTAACCTCGATGAAGAATATCACATTACCACACTGCTCTCAAAATTTACTCTATGTACGAGACATATCCTAAGCCGACCCTGTGCTCAAAACGTAAACGGCAATACTCGCGGCTCGTGCTGAGGAGCCGAGGTGGGGTTATGAGAGGCCAGTTTTTCGGAGACAAATTGTCTGCATGATTTCTAGGGAGTTGCGCTACTGTATAATTGGATATACGGTGATATAGGTATATCTTTTCAGAAAACTTAAACTATAATTTTACTAAATAAATATTTATTGATTTTCTATCATATGAACTATGGATTATTGTTAAGGGGCCATTCTCAAAGTGCTATAAAAGTTTTCAGATTACAGAAAAAACTATTAGAATCTTATCTAAGGGATTATACTGCAAACCACTTTTTATAAAACATAATTTGCCAACAATGTCGTGAATGTTTATGTTGTCTTCTGTAAATGAAGTACATAGAAACAAAACACAAGTACACTACCATTCAGAAATTCACTACCATAACACTAGATGTGCAAATCACTCACGTTGTCAGCGTTTAAGGCTAAACAAGTCTAGGAAGAACTCCTTAGAACTTCGACTTTTTATTAAAATTAGTGATAGCACAGATCAAAGCCGAATAAAAAATGTTAAATGATCAAAAACCCTATTTGATATTGTATTGTCACCGGTTCTTGATAATTGTACAAAGTTTAAATTAAATCTGTTCGTTTGACGTGGGTCAAAATCGAGTTCAAAGAGTCTGTTACAAACATGCTCGAGTTCAAAGAGTCTGTTACAAACATGCTAACAAACGTACAGATGAAGCTGATAAAAACGTGCTGAAAACACGCAGTCTCTGTTTGACTATTGACTACGCCATTGTCCTCCATGAACACCTGACTATCACACGAAACTCGACAGTTTATGTAGATTGTCAACGCCAACTCCGTCATGGCCCTATTATGTAAATGAAGGACACACGACTATCGTCAGTCGTTTGTTTTTATTTTTGTTTAACCACAATCAGGAAGCGGGATATTGCCCCACGCTTTGTGTTACAATATGAACGAAGAATTTTAATAAGTGGTTTCTTTTGTGACTGAATGATAGGCACGCTCATTACGCGTTTGTTGAGAAGATAACATAATAGAGAGGACGTGATTGTGGGGCTTGATTTCTGATGCCAGGTGTCAAGTGGTTTTCTGGTAGTATGACGGTGACGATAATATTGGGTTTAATTTTTGAATGGGTGATGTATCAGTAGTATAAACATTGAAAGATTAAATGAACTGATGCAAGAATATATGTTTAGTTCTACTATTGCTAGCTAGGCATGGCGGTTATGTAAACAAGCAAGGGAATGACAAGTATTTAGAGACAGGAATGTCATTCTCTCCCAACAAATCAGGTAAGGTGAAATGCGAATATCAAATACATGAGAGTTTGCCGACCTTAGGTACCTATTGATAAGGTTTAACCTTTTTATTTCACACATGACAGTGAGACTTTGCAAATGAATTTTTTTTGACTATATCGACACTCAAATTAATGAAGGGAAAGAGGATTTCTAGTGACAAGAATCACAAGTGCATTAGCATACAGACGGGCGCTTTTGCATCTGTCCTTACTTTAGCCAGCCCTCATCGCATAGGTGAGGATGGCCTTGGGTCTTGCCCCTTCTCGCTCAAGAACCCTTGACCCCAGTACAGTCTGCCTGTGATATCCAAGGGCATCACAGCTGCATAGAATGTGTGCTTGCCACCCACATCACACATAAGTGACGTCTGAAGATGTTATAACCTCAGCCGGTTTTTGTCCAGCGAGGCAGCGAGAGACAGAACCTCCCCCCTTGGGCCTAAGATAGGTTCTCTAGCTTGACGTAGATGTCCAAAGGTTCCTTTCCATCTCATAAGATGTTGATTTTGTAAGTACACCTTTGTTTTCTTTCTAGCCCTACAGCCGGCTCAGAACTCGGGAAGTTATTCCTCGACCCTCGCATTGCGAACGCGTCCGCCGTTTCATTACCGCAAACTCCAGCATGATTCGACACGCACATAAGTTAAAAATGATTTTACAAACTTCTTTTTCCTATGCCCTTTACTTAGTGGTCCATTCCAATCAATTTTTACGACAATTTTCTTAGTGTAAATTTAACTTCAGACTCATCAAGGATTCTTACATTTTGTTAAGCTTTTTCTCTTCTGCCTAGTCCTGGTTATAAACCTGCGAACTGTTCTGAAAACTGTATTCGTCATAGAGTAAGCTAGACTATGAAATAACTGTCAGGATTGAAATTCACTCTAGCCAGTTCAGGCAGTGTACATCAACAAATAGCAGAAGCATAAATGACAGTTTATTAACTCACAGCCTGTATTGAAAATTTTAAGCTAGACAATATCACCCTCACTTTGTAGAATTGAAGGATGTGATTCATCTTCACGTTCTTGATTTATTTCAGTGAATAACGCAACTTCTGTATCAGTTTCAACTTTAATTTTAGTTGTTGTCTTTGGCAGGATACTTGAACATTACTATAGTCAACCTTTTTTCAATTTCCTCATCGGTCCCAATTGACAACTTCACTTCTGGATGGAACTGGAACACACTGAACAGATGTTTCAAACGCATTTAATTTCTTGCCGAAATGTAATCTAAGACCTTTCAGCAATGTATTGCGGAGTGAGCCTTAATGTAAACCTACTGCTGCCTGATTATCAGAACAGATAGTAGTCCACTTCCTAGGACCCTCTCTTTCGTAGATACGAGAGATGCACAAGCGGAAACTGTGTATATTTCTGCTTGGAACACCGGGATGTATCTATACTCCAAGATAGACCTACATATCTTTTCCAACAGTAGTTTCAAAATTTCTAAAGCGTTGATTGTAAATTCAAATTGCCAGATGTAATATTACAGGTGATAGTTTGGACTTTTGACAATTGACTCTTTAGAAATGTAATTCGAGCCTTTTGGAACTTCTGCTAAAGAAAAATATATTGCTGGGGTTTATTACTAATGACTGCATAGTTTCTGAAGTTATAAAATTATCAATACTCCTCATTATAGTCCGGCATATATTTGTATTCAGAACTAACTAATTCCTCTTTGTTAGTAAATGACAGAAAGTTCTGCCGGTGTGCCATCTGGTACCCGAAGATAACGGCAACCAAACAGAAACGCTGCTAAAAGCAGTAAACTCTTTGGTGGGACGACAAGGCTCGTCCGCTTTTAGCCACCAGAGGAGCGCGGTTCTGTACGCAGCAGCGTCTGACCTTCGGGTACCAGATGGCGCACCGGCAGAACTTTCTGTCATTTACTAACACATGTTTCACATGTTTTGTTAACATGAAAGACCTGATGCTCTCTATTTCCGTCAATCGACCTATGGTGCACTGATGATCGCAAATAAGCGTGAAACAGCTGTCTGCGTACTGGTGGATTGACGGAGGTATAGAGCAACCCTCGTAATTCCTCTTTATCTTCCAGCAAAGACTAGTCTCATCCTTGACCGCCACTGATACCCACTAACCTAGATCAAGATCTGAAATTACTAAAACTAGCATCAAATCACCAAATTGTAGCCTTATTCACACCGAAAACCCCTAATTTTCTAAACCACTTCCCAGTTTCTTCTCATACATACATTATTCCAAATTACAGTTTCTGTGTTCGAGATGCACACCATGACTCTGTCATTTGCTTGAGAGAAGATGTTCCGTACCATTACAGACACGGTAATTGTTCCAATCGCTTCGACTGGCTGTGACTACAAAGATAATTTTTATTTCTTTATCTCCTTTGGCTCCCATTATCTCCGGCTCCTGAGAGTTGTCAAAGGAGCCAAAGGAATGGGACTGGCGACCGGCACCTTGTTAGAGCTACGTATTTATGGAGGAATTAGCGGATTGGACGGTTTGTGGAAGCTGTGTATGCAGGGTGATCCTTTTGCTTCATACGTCGATAAATGAGGATCGGTTTTGAGGAGGAAGAGGAGGACATATTGTGCTCCTGTCTACATCATTGCCATTTGTGGTTTTTAAAGGATCAAATTACATTTCTAAAGCGTCGATTGAGGTTTTGGATAAAGAAAAAAAAATATTTTTTTTTGTGATAAATGGAAAGATCATATATAAGTTTTATAACAGAACTGTTTTTGTTTTCTTCTTTTTCGCAATAATTCAAAAGTTATATCAAAATAAAAATGGGTTTTTGAATCGAGTACCGAAAACACGCCAACGGCTCCCGAACCCTTCGTCCCTTTGACCAACGTCGTCCTACTTCGATCTAGCACCCTGCTGTTATTTTCATAACTAGAAGAACATTTTGTGTACGCGTTGAAGACAGCTACTCATCTACCCACAACGTAAGCAGCGGAGTACCGGGTCTGTGCTAGGTTCAGTTCTTTTTGTTTTGTACACGAGCGATCTTCATAAACTAACCTCATCTCTGTGCTCTGTTTATGCAGATGACACTAAAATTTACAATACAGTTGCGAACTCCACTGTGCTTCAAGAGGATCTGGATATAGATAGTCTTTGGTCAGAGCATTGGCTTCTCCCTCTCAATCTCGTCAAGTGCTGCGTTCTCCTTCTGGGTAAGAACAATTTAAGATTGCCACATAAAATCGGCAACCAGACCATCGAAACAGTTTCTAGTCACACCGATCTAGGAGTAATAGTCACAGATAGGTTATCTTGGTCTGAACACATTCATAGCGTTACGTCCAAAGCCAAGAGGCTGCTTTACATGATGGAGAGATCTTTCCATGGATGTGACGTTAGTACCTGTTCTTTGGTATATAAAACTTACTTACGACCCATTTTGGAATTTGCCGGTCCTGGTTGGGATTCAGTTCTCATGCGCGACAAGAACTTGTTAGAAGATGTACAACGACGTGCGACGCGGATTCCCTTTGGTATCTAAAGCCCAAGCTATGATGCACGTCGTGTGTTATTTGACCTATCAACGTTTGCTGCCAGAAGACTGCGGGGCGACCTCATTATATCATATAAAGTTATAAATAACATGTTCACTGTAGACCTATCTCATCTATACCGCCTGTCGCAAAGCAACCTCAGAGGCCACAAATTCAAGTTACAGAAAGAAGCTTTCCGCACTTCAGTTCGTCAGTGTTTCCTGTCCAACCGCATTCTCGACGCATAGAACAGCCTGTCTTTCCACCTGGTGAACTCAGCTTCTATGAATAATTTTAAAAACAATTATGACAGGTGGTGCAGCGCCTTGTGACTATTTTCTTTGTAATTCAGTTCTTCATTCTGTTTGTCTTGTCCGTACACTCTTATTCTTGTACATTTGAGTTTATAGTACTTGTACTTTACTCAATACTGTAATATAATAATAACAAATAATAATAATAAATTGATGAAGAAGATATCTAAATACACTGACCTTGCAATACCTTGCAATAGAGATAAAACGACTCTGGAAGCCAAACAAAGTTACTATTGTATCCCCCTCATTATGTCTGTATCAGGTCTTACACCAAACACTTTTACACCACACCTACAACAGTTAGGCCTGGACGAAAGGTTACACAAAATATTTCAAAAGTCTGTAATCCTTAAGACCTGCAATATTGTACGATCCTTCCTAAATTCCGATCCGTAATAGTTCAGGTGTTGACTTGGCATAGCCCGTCAACATTTGTTGCTACCGCAGCCATACAAGAGAAACTTGGAAAATCAGGATAATAATAAATTGTAACAATCCTTAGATATTTGATTGTACATCCTGTATATTTCAGTTCTGGTAGTCCGCATCTAAATATAACTCCGTAATTTCCGTCTCATATACCCCAAAAGTTCAAGACGAAAAGCTGTAGCGCAATGCAGCAAGCAATATGTGATAAACTTCCAGCGAAAATAACATACCTCTAAAAGGGATCTAATAGAATCTCTCGAGCAATTTTCTGCATATGAAATATTGAATGCATTGAAGTTGAGATGAATAGATGCACATTTCTCTAAACGGAGATGGGCGTGTTTGGAAACTTGGGAAAGGTGAAAGGCTCCTTCAAGTTTAAAATTAATATATGAGGAGGAAAGACTTTTATATCAACCATACCTGCGTCTTCTCTATTTTTACTTCCATGTATGTTCCAAGAAAATATGCTGAAAAATTGTTAGTTTCATCAGAACAATTCAGGGGTGCATACAATATGGAACGAACTGCAATTCCATCCACTACAGGGTGGGCCAATAGTGCGTGGGCGGAGGATTGTGGGCTTACTAAAAAATATTTCAAAAATCTGTCACTTGATCATGGTAGGGACCCTTGAGGGCTATAACGTAAAAATATTTTCACTTAAATTTTGACTTTTATACAGGGTGATTCATATCAAACTTACATTTTTTCAAATGGAACTCCCTATATATTATTGCATATTTGAATTCCTTGGTCAATTTTAGTGTGACTTTATGTATCACACATGGAACTTCAAACAAACCGTTTAGGCGCAAATCACATTTTTGGTATAAGTAGGTATCAGAAAAAAATTGAATATCGCAGCGATTATAAAACTTAGAAGGCCGTGACTTTGCGGTACAACTAAGCATGAAATGGGTCACCTTAGGTCAGACGGCTAAAATTGAATTCTTTTTGTACTTGGAGAAATCAGTAGATTAATTAAGGAAACTTCAATCACAGATAACTTCATTTTTTTAAATGGCAATGTATATTTTGGTTTAAAAAATCGAATGTAATATTTCATTACCTTTCTAACGATATAGCATACTCGATACCAATCTTTTTTAGTTTTCATTTTATTTCAAATTTTCAGTCAAATCGGTGTTTTTCAATTTTCCTGCATGCAAGCAACCTAGCAGGCCATGAAAAATAAACAGAAGCTCGTTAATATGGAAGAAACCAACAAACAACTAGCCTAGTAGAAAGATGCAAACTAACTAGAGCAACGGGGCAAGATTATGAAAATTCCTTACAACATATTAGCTCTAACCAGAAACAATAGCGGTAACAAGAACGCTCATTTTTCACAGCCTACTAGCTATTAGTCAATTTCCAACGTCAGTAAAAAAATATCTAATCAAAGGAAAACTACTAGTGATTGTTGCTGGCAGTATAATATCTATGTCTTCTGAATAAATTTCCACATTTAATGCTATAAAAAAGTAGCCATTTCCGTAAGTCAAAAGTAATGATACCTCTGACTGGAACTCTTCAAATTCTTCAGTAGGTACTTCTACTTATTAGCAAAATCACGGAAAATGAAACTTGAATTGCAGTCTGTTTGAATTGTAAAACATAATTTAGTTTGCAGAAAACTACATGAAATAAACACAATTACAACATAGCGTAATTCTAGCAATTATTTCAATAGATGTTCAGAATGCTCCAGTTGGAGATTTCACTTTTGACTTAATTAAACGGAAGTGACTAATCTCTTTATCCCATTAGATATGAAATTCTAAACATGTTAGACTGTAAGCAAAAATCGCTGGTAGTTTTCCTTTTGTTTCAAACTTTTTAATCGTTTTGGAAAGTTGTCAAGCTCTAGTAGACCTCGATAGCTAGTAGGCTGTGAAAAACAAATACTTCTGTCATAGCCCAGCTACTCATTTACATTAGATATCTTGGGGCTGTTGTATCCGGTTAGAGCTAATATGTTGCAAGGAATTTTCATAATCTTGCCTCGTTGCTCCAGTTAGTTTGCATCTTTCTACTAAGTTAGTTGGTTTCTTCCATACCAACGAGCTTCTGTGTTGTTTTTTATGGCCTGCTAGGTTGCTTGCACGCAGGAAAATTGAAAAACACCGATTTGACTGAAAATTTGAAATAAAATGGAAAACCAAAAAAGATGGATATCGAGAATGCTATATCGTTAGAAAGGTGATGAAATATTACATTCGATTTTTTAAACCAAAATAGGCATTGCCATTTGAAAAAATCAAGTTATCTGTGATTGAAGTTTCCTTAATTAATCTACTGATTTCTCCAAGTACAAAAAGAGTTCAATTTTAGCCGTCTGACCTAAGGTGACGCATTTCATGCTTAGTTGTACCGCGAAGTCACGGCCTTTTAAGTTTCATAATCGCTGCGATATTCAATTTTTTTCTGATAACTACTTATACCAAAAATGGTGATTTGCGCCTAAACGGTTTGTTTAAAGTTCCATGTTTGATACATAAAGTCACACTAAAATTGACCAAGGAATCCAAATATGTAATAATATATAGGGGGTTCCATTTAAAAAATGTAAGTTTGATATGAATCACCCTGTATAAACGTCAAAATTTGAGTGAAAATATTTTTACGTCATAGCTCTCAAAGGTCCCTACCACGATCAAGTGACAGATTTTTGAAATGTTTTTTATTAAGCCCACAATCCTCCGTCCACGCACTATTGGCCCACCCTGTATATTCTCCAGATTTACTCGTCCTGACTATTTCTTGTTCCTAAACCAGAATAAATGGTTAACACCCGTATGCACCGTTTGGCGATTCTAATCCTAGTTCCCTGATCGCGTTTTGCTAATCTTTGGCATCTAGCCATGCACCGTCAAGAGATTAACTAATCCAGATTGGAAATACGGCAAGGTTGTGTTCGCAAGATTGTTTTGACAGTGACAGGGTCAAAATTATCAGTTTGCGGTGCATAGTAAACAAGTTATCTAATCCAGGTTTACGTAACTAATCGCGCAATTGACTTACGGTGCATACGGGTGTAAGAAATTTAGGTCGAACGAAGAGATCATCGTCGAAAGGAACGAAAAATCTCATTTGAAAGGAATAAAAATTTAGAAATACGTTGGGGATTAAACTTATCTAAAGCTAAAAGGCAAGTACGAAAAAGAGTGATCATAGACGGATTTCCTGAAGCTTTTTGTTCCAACATTGACACTACCTATTTCTAGCTCTTTACTGTTTATTAATTGATATTTAAAATTTATTGTTTATACTTGCTGTAAGATGACAGATCCTTAAAAGATGATATTTTGTATTTAGGAGTATAAAATTGCTTATTTTGCTTTACGTAAGACACATTGGAGTACCTCAAGGATCAGTGTTTGGGCCTTCTCTTTCCTTAGTTTACATTAACGCTTAAACCAGTTATTTGTGTTACTTTCACAGTACTTGCAGACAATACTACCATTGCAATAGACCACAGTACAGATTGCAGAACAGAAATGTTTCAATTGTTAGTGCTCTGTAAGTGATGGAAGTTTTCTATTCTTAAGAAAGCAGAGATTTTGAGCGGTTCCATACATGGCTTTTGGTGCTTGCACTGTGAAATTTGGATGATTCTGTAGTGCCAGAAAATGACTACGAATCCAAAAACGTTCAATTTGAAAACACAGTTGAAATTATTCGGTTTCTAAATCGGTCTTCATTAGGGTTTTAACAAATATTTTTAGATCGGGCCTGAGAGATTATCAGTCGCCTTTTGAGTATGTAGCACTGATACAGACTAGATTTTCTTACCCAAGTTATTGGGAGGACACTATTAGATCTAAAACTCTGTACTTAAATGAGTAAATTGAGAATATATTTTTATATCTCTTGAACAACGAGAACTAAGATCACCTACTAGCATAGTTACTAAAAGTCTGAACTTTGATTTCAAAGTATCATATTAAGGGTCTAGGGTATAGCGCGCGAAATTTAGAATCCAAGAAAAGACGTATTCCCGTGTTAGCGAGGAGGCGTGACCACCTGTTCCCTTCTTCCACTGTGTGTGTCTAAGATGAAGATGAGGGCAGATAAGTCCAAAAATCCAGAGATAAGGACAAAAGGTCCAAAGGTAAGGTACAAGGGTCACTATAAAAATGAATTTCGCATTTCCAAGCCACTGAAGTTACCTTTAAACTTACAATAATGGTTCAAAGAGCAAATTGAAGAAGAAAGCTTGCGCTTGTGCAACTATTTAGCCTTTTTTTTTGATATCGTGTTTGGTTGTTAAATTACAGGCATTTATAGAATGTATGATTTTGCAATGCGAGTTTTTTGCACATTAAAATACTTTTTTGAGAAAATCGAAAATAGTTGTCATTCATTAAGGTCTTAACTATCGCCTTCTGAAATATTATATATGTAGTTTTATAACAATGGTAGTTGGTATTATGGTGTGCTGCCCGCTATCTTACGTTGCTATTCCGCTGCTATATCTACGTCTGGTAAGTATACTGTCTAATGGCAAAAGATGAAAATAGCTAAACTAAATCCTAATTTCAGAGGTTCTTCTAATGAAGCAGTTACAGGATCTACAACTTATGCTATCTCCCACCTGTATTCCAAAGCACTATGTCCTGGGTCTTCTGGAAATACCTTATTAGCTGGCAGGCATAAAGCGAGGTAGCAAAGCATGCACACAATAATAGAGCGAAGCAGTAGTTCTAGCAAGTACCAAGCAGATGATCGGAGGTGACATGCAAGTGGACAGTCTTTAGAGTTGGCAGCTGGTGATGTGGTAAAAAGCCGTTGGTGTTGGGTGGCTTTAGAGTATTTCCTTTGGAAGCTGTGTGAGGTGGATTTGATACGAATCCCGCAGAAGTGGTTCTACAGACACTGTAAATAACAAAATCCAATCCTACACAGTATTTCTTCTCACTCAAATCCGCAAAATATGCGAAGTGACCACCTGGTCCAAGTAAAACAGAGAAGTGAAAAGGTAATGGCTTTTTCCCATGAAAATCGGCGCCAAACTCGCTTGTCATATGGTAATGCACTGTGGTGATTTAATTCTGTGGTTCGACCTTGGTTCAACTGTCTACAAGGTACAAAGCGATAGGTGTCAATCAGAAGCAAGACTAACCTCATCTTCATCAACATGGACATGTAAACAATAGTTTTGGGTTGATGGAAAGCCATGGTAGGTTTATATGAATTTAATTAAATGTAATATTGATATTTTTGTTCTTTCCAGGTGACTGCAGCTATAGAAGACCGGAATACTTTGTAAATACAAACTGGACTAGCATTGCACATACATTATGCTTAATAAATGAACTTAAATACTATAACCATATATGTATGTGTTATTTACAATAAGCCTAAATCTGAGTCAGTATTTAATATATACACTATTTTACCAAAGATAATGCTGGGCGATATTGCCATTTAAATAACATTCAAGCGAATAAGTACAGATATATTTTTGACACGTAACAGTTTGAAAATAGAGTGTGTTATGCGAGAAATTGTCAGTCCGTGTTTTACATGGCAAATACGTATACATAAATGTGTGTATCCAGGCCCCTTAAAATCTTATCATTTCAGAAAAGAAAATCTTCAACTTTCAAAGATTGTTTCATTGATGATTCCAACTAAGAATCTAACGTAGATAATTCTGCTTAATACCCATCTCTACTTCCACGAGTTCGAAATCACATGTCACGGAATTGCTTTTGTCTAGCCAGATATTTTATTTCCCTCTGCTTTCATCTGAATGTCGACCATATTTACTTTAAAGAGAACTGAATGCAATATCCAACGTGAATTAGAGCAGCATAGCTCTGTTTATACTCCGATCAATAGACCAAAGCCTCTGTCAACTTTGTAACCAGAATAGAGGCATAAAAGCAGTAAAAATATTTTGATTGTCTATTTTTATTTAATACAGGCTCCGGCACAGAGACGTTTTTTAAATGGGAGGTGGGAGAGGTACCGTATCGCTTTGTGGAGTGCTATAGCTATAACTTATATAGGCGCAAGTGAAAAGACGACATTCAAAATAGATCAAAGATCATAAGCTACTGTTTGATGAAGGTATTAAGGAAGTAACACCAGAAAACTGGCGAAACGCAGTCCAAAATGTCATTAAACAACAGGTAAAAATGGGGAATTCTGACAACTTGATCTATCGGGCCGTCGAATAGTTAATTATATCATCAAGAGGAGATGACAAAGAATACTATGATTGTTCATAATTGAGGTTTTGAATCCATTTTTTTTTGTCATAAATCGAAAGATCATATATAAGTTTTATAATCAAACTGTTTTTGTTTTCTTTTTTTTTTCGCAATAATTCAAGAGTTATATCAAAATAAAAATGGGTTTTTGAATAGAGTACCGAAAACACGCCGATGGCTCCCGAACCCCTGTGACGTAACGATGGCGGTTAAGATGCTCCTTTGACCAACGACGTCCTACATCGACACTAGATTCTAGATTCCCAGCCAATCGTGAAAATACTTGCTAGTAACTAGTGTATATTTGTTGCTGTATAGCCGATGAATGGAGTTTGCAGCTCGAGACGACTTCTACGATCGAAATAAATATCTTTTTGAATGTTTGAAATCAGATTACAGATTCTAGTAAGTAAGTACCTAATCAAATATGTCTTGTTGAAACTATCTGGTGCATGTTCGGCTGGCCTAGTGGTTAGAGTGTTGGGTAATGGATCCGTTGGTCTAGGTTCAAAGCTCAGCCTGCCCATTTTTTTTTATTTTTTTTTTGATCAAATAATTCATTCATGTGCTTTTTGCACTTGTTACGTACATTTCTTTCTACGATCAACATAAATATGTTTTTGAAACAAATTCTATCAGACATATTACTTGCACTGCATAGTGCAAAAACTAAGTACAGGACGCGGTGGACAATTCAAAAAATCAGTGCAAATGGTGTTTGTCCGTCAATATCAATCGCCAATATTTTTTTTAAATGTAATAGTTGGTTAATAAAACAAAATCTATTCATTTTTTAAGTTTTTAATATAAACATAAAGTAACTCAAACTCGTAATCACAATAGTCTTCTGTTTATCACTTGGTATCTTTATTTATTTAACTTTGAGCAATGTTATAGTTATCTTCTTGACCAAAACTTAAAACAATTATTTTATTATTTAATATTATTATTGATCATAAATACTTATACGATAAATAAACTATACGTAGATGCTTTTCTGTTAAAATTTTTGTTAGTAATTCCATCTTATATGAAATGAATCCAATTTTTTTTAATAGATTATTAATATGTACATCCCAACGTAAGTGTGAGTCTAAATATATTCCTAGATACTTTATACTTTTTTCTTTGTTTGGGACTAAAAAATATAGTTTTATTTTTGTCTACTTGAAGTGCTAACTCTTATGTAAAATAATTTATACTTATAATTTATTTATCGCATAAGTATTTATTATCAATAATAATATTAAATAATAAAATAATTATTTTAAGTTTTGGTCAAGAAGATAATTATAACATTGAAACTCATAGAAGAATAAGTTTTGTTTGTTTGCATTGCATTTATATATTGTTTGTTAAATTTTTATGAAAATTTAATTTTATTATATATATATTTTTTAAGCTTCATTGCTCAAAGTTAAATAAATAAAGATACCAAGTGATAAACAGAAGACTGTTGTGATTACGAGTTTGAGTTACTTTATGTTTATATTACTGACTAAAAAATATAGTTTTATTTTTGTCTACTTGAAGTGTAACTCTTATGTAAAATAATTTATACTTATAATTTATTTATCGTGTAAGTATTTATTATCAATAATAATATTAAATAATAAAATAACTATTTTAAGTTTTGGTCAAGAAGATAATTATAACATTGAAACTCATAGAAGAATAAGTTTTGTTTGTTTGCATTGCATTTTTATATTGTTTGTTAAATTTTTATGAAAATTTAATTTTATTATATATATATTTTTTAAGCTTCATTGCTCAAAAATAAATAAATAAAGATACCAAGTGATAAACAGAAGACTGTTGTGATTACGAGTTTGAGTTACTTTATGTTTATATTAAAAGCTTAAAAAATCAATCAAACACCATTTGCACTGATTTTTTGAATTGTCCACCGCGTCCTGTACTTAGTTTTTGCACTATGCAGTGCAAGTAATATGTCTGATAGAATTTGTTTCAACGGAACAAGTGCAAAAAGCACATGAATGAATTATTTGGTCAAAAAAAAAAAATAAAAAAAAAATTGGACAGGCTGAGCTTTGAACCTAGACCAACGGATGAGGCGGAAAGGGAGGGTGGGGAAGGGCCCACAGTCGGACAAGCGATTCAGCGGACGACAGCCTATGGCGTTGCCGGAAGTAGCAGATTATCTCAAATACTTCTCAACCTTCTTCTTATTCAGAAATATTTATACTGTTATTCCTTAATAACTATATATTTTTATTGAAAATATTGCAGTACATATATTATACAGCATTCCATGTTATGAAAGTACGTGATGTAGAGTATTTTTATCATCGTTCAGCAACATTATAGGAAACTACTGAAAATAGCAGATCGTGAACTATATTTCAAGCGGAACATCTGACAACACCGCTATTTTCCTCCGCATTCTTTTGCCTCGCATTCCTTTCTTGCCAAACAATACAAGTATGCACGCCTTTGGTACACCATTTTTACTGTTATTGTATAGATCACAATAGGCAAAACCTAGGTGGTGCTACCTTCAATTACTGAAAAAAGAATTTTGCATACGTAAAGAGCTTTTATTGCTTTCTACATTTCTGACTATAAACATATTATGACATAAGTCCGTGCCAGCAATCGTTTTCGGAATTCGTCCTGGGATTCGGAGCATAGTATATCGATGAATGGGGGTCTCCATACAGATCCATCTGCAGTAATTCACACTCCCATTAAATATTTAACTGCCCTTTCAGCAGCGAAACGGTCAGCAGGGGGTGAATTTCGCCACCTTTGCCCTTTCGGACGGCCAGCAGCAACAAAGGCAAACATTTGGGCGTGCGCACCCATGTAATGACATCCGAGGCGCGCATTTTTCTAAAGCACCCCCATACCACACACATCCCCCCTGCACTCCCGTGCCCCCTGCTGATTTATGGCGAGGGCCTGCATGCCCCCTCATTTACCAAGTGGAAACTTATCTAATTACCCACGATTGTGTTTCCCGATACGGCCCATAAACAAGGAAATGAAGATTTAGGGTGAGCCGCTGTACAGAAAACTAAAATATTCTAACGACGTATCTGCTGGTTTGTTCCGTTCCGTTTTTTTTAAACAGCAGAGGTAAACTTACGTTTACTCTACATATGAAAATCACACTCCAAATGGACGTCCCTGACACAAAAAAAAGTTCAAACGAAAACTGAGTGGAATTTGTGAAAGTGCTATAGGAACTATCATACCATGCTTCCAAAATATAACTCACATCCAACTTCTTTTTTTCAAATAGGACAGAATAGTTCTTTCCACATAAACTAAGTCTTTATTTTATTCAAAATCTTTTTGTACCTTTGACTTTATATACAAATCTATTTTTATTCGGAAAGTCATAAGCATGAAATAAATAAAATAAGGATGCTACCTATTTTTAACTCTTTATTGTTTATTAGTTAATATTTAAAACTTATAGTTTAGTATTCCTGCAAAATGATTCATTCTTATAACACAATATTTTGTACTTTGTAGTATAAAAATTTTCCTTTGGCTTTACTGAAGGCACAAATATTGGAGTACCTCAAGGATCAGTGTTTGGGTCTTCTCTTTACGTAGTTTGCATTAACGCTTAAACTGCTTTCACAAGATGTTGGAAGTATTCTATTTTTAAGAAAGTAGATATTTTGAGGTTCCATATATGGCTTTTGGTGCTTGCACTGTGAAATTTGCATGTTTCTGTAGTGCCAGCAACTGCCTACGAATCCACAAACATTCAATTTAAAAAGACAGATTTGGGGTGAGCGGCTGTACAGAAACTTAAAATATTCTAACGACGTATCTGCTGGTTTGTTTCGTTCCGTTTTGTTTTAAACCGCAGAGGTAAACTTACGTTTGATCTATATATGAAAATGTCATTCGTCCCTGAATTTCCTTGACAAGTAACAAAAAAAGGTTCAAACGAGAACTGAGTGGAATTTGTAAGAGTGTTATAATTTTGAAAGTGCTATAAGGTCTATCATACCATGCTTTCAAAATATTCCTACTTCTTCCAACTTCTTTTTTCAAACAGCACCCAATAAATTAAGTTCTTATTTTATTTAAAATCTTTTTGTACCTTTGATTTTATTTATACAAACCTATTTTTTTCGTAGTCATAAACATAAAATAAATAAAATAAGGATTTGTTTGTAGCGTAATATTTTCGGAACAAAAACAGATTAAAAAACTAATTGGACTTTTCAAGGGTATTGACTGGCCTATTATACCATGCTTTGGAAAACAAATTTTTTGTAAGAGCAGGGGACATAAAAGATCTGCCGGTGCGCCATCTGGTACCCGAAGGTAACGGCAAACCAAAGAAAATCGCTGCTGAACGGCAGCAGATTTCTTGGTGGGACGCCATGGCGCGTCCGCTTGGCCAACCAGGAGGGCGCGGGTTGTATATGCCGCTGCGTATCAGAGTGGTGGATTGACGGAGATATAGAGCAATCCTCGTAATTTTTTTGTACTTCAACCCCTGAAACTCACCCCTAGTCCTTGAGCTCACTTCGGTAGCAGGTCCGTTATAGAATCAGAAATTTGGGTTGACTTCAATTGGATTGCCGCTGCAAATATTTCCAGTAGGTACAGCTGCCTTAGTAACCCATAAGATTCTTAAGACGAAGTCTGCTTGCTTAATTTACTAAATTTGTTTTTCGCAGGTTACAAATTGCGAGTAATTTCAGGTTCCAGTAACAATTTGAAATTCCGTTTTAAATGCTCGTTTTAAATAGCCTTAACGAAGGCTCAACTCTTTCTTTTCTTCATCTGATAGTTCTGATACCACCTTCGCACTTAATCGTATGTCTATCCTTATAATTAAGCAGTATTAAGGAATATTACTGTCACTTGTGATTGAGTATAATAGCCAGTCTATACACTGGTACAAAAAAATGTATCTCATCTTAAGAAATGTCTCCAGGCGTAAAGAAAAAACTCATCTGGATTTAACCGCAGCCAGCACCAGCGCTATCAGAAACAAAGTTGCCGTTGTGGCTTTACGGTCCTTGATACTGGAATATTTACGCGTAATAAAAGCGACCGTGCAGTTTAGTGGCCATTACCGAAAATTTCCAGGGTTTATTAGCCTCAGAAACGTCACTCGAAGAGGCCGGGTTTTAATTAGAGTCTGATTACGAGGAGATCTGACGTTCTCGGTTGACCTGCCAGATTATTACTTAATTGCAAATTTTGCCGAGTAAAATGGATGTAGTATCCCTTATTCTACAGAAAAAAACCGTGACAATTAATGTTGGTCACACTCCTAGCTATAATCAAACTGCTACGTAATAATTACTTCTGGTATTTATAGTGGCAACTTTCGAGACATACCCGGCAGTAATGTTTCAAAAGTTTCAAAAAACCCTTATTGCACACTGTTCTCTATCCAGGGTAGTACTGAAATAATTTTTATAATCATAGTAGAACTTATAAGTGAGACTATAATTTCGATACAACCTCGAATTGTGTAAATGTTTACATAATTACTTGTACTGTTGTCGGATTGTACGGAATGTCATTTTCATAAAACAGTGAACTACCGTATCTTCGGTTCAGGAAGGAAATTATCATGATTAATCCGAAAACGTGCGCTGGTAATCGGTGCTTTAAGAAACAAAAAAAATTCCAGATTACTGGAAAAAATACCTAACACTTCGTCCAGAAAAGCCGAGATTATTGATTTCTTACAAGAGAAGATATCACAATTTCATCAGAAGTTAAAACAAAAAGTCAGTTATTGGACGTAGTGAACGTTACAACTTGGATAAAAAGTATGCCGTTGATGAAACAGCACGAAGTAGTGGGTGTGAAGTTTTAGGACATTCACCCTATTTTTGTATTATTAATCCGATTAAATTAATATACATTGATTTAGAAAGGAATGTCAGATAATACAATAATCACTCCAAAAGCTCAACAGCGATCACAAGAAAATCTTATTAGAGATCAGGTACAATTTAACTTAAGAAAAATGGCGCAACTGCTTTAAACATGTAATACACGGAAAATTAGTCATCATTTTGAAATACACAACCGAATAAAATTATTGTCAGCCTGAGTGACAGCGACTCATGTGTTAGAATGTAAGTTTGAATGGCGTTTACTGTACATTCCGTAATGTTAATTAATATCTATTAAAAAAGATGGGGTCAAGTTGATTGACTCAGTACTTCCCACACATAATAATTATTTCGTCTTATTGTTTTCCCATTGCATGCAGCTATAGTCTGAACCCCCCACCGCAACCAAATCATCGCCCACCCTCCCGCAAAAAAAAGTCCAACACAAAAACTCTCGTAAATAGTTTCTTGCGTCTCCCTTCTTAGAAACTAGGACGCCACAGTTTTCATTCTGCATGCTTCAACTGAACGATGCAAAATGATCAGGAGCCTCTAAACCATCTAAAGGCGAAGTGTGAGCTGTTCTTATATTTTTAGCTTTTTAATTATTGTTGCTCAACTACTGACACGATTTTTCAGACACTGGCGGGTTTTCCACTCTCGCCGCGATAGTCACTTCTGTGTCGAAATTTCATTAAAATCAATTCAATAATTTTTGCTACATACATAGAACGAAATTAAGCAATACTCGTATCTGTATAAATCACAAAACTCTAAGTCCTTTGGTTTCGGTAATAGTCAAGGAAATGTTCACATGGACTTAAAAAAACACGCCGGTGCGTATTTCTTTCATAGGTCAATGGACAAGCTATTATGAATACAACAAATCTTTCAATTTTACAACCCCCCACCCCCCAACCACCCCAATTTCACCCCCATCAAAAAAAAGTAGAAAATGATCGGGAACCCCTAAAACACCTAAAAACGAAGTTTTAGGAATTTTTATTTTTTTTCTGTTTTTTAATAATTACTCCGCCGCCCCTGTACCGATTTTCAAAATTATAAGAACATTACCTACTACGGCTCCCCAGCATACCGCTGCCCAAATTTCATCACAGTCCATGCAGCGGTTACTGAGATTACGAGGTTAGAAAAACGCGCACAGACAGACAGACAGACAGACAGACAGACCGACGGAAATGAGTGACGTGGATTTTCGTTATGTAGACATCATAAAACGCCCAAAAAGCGTGTTATCTCAAAATCGAAAATTTTCGCGATCACAATACTCCCCTCACCTATTGGTTTGGGAAGTAAAAAGGCAACCACGTTTGTTTTTCTTCTTTAGTGTTAATGTGGCCCTAATAATCTTAATATATCCTATTTATCTAGATCATAAAACATAATTAGAACCAACAACAGCAGTTTTGCAGCAAACAATGTTTAAGTCCTTTTTTAACTTATTTTGTTTATCCGTCTTTAGACTCGATAAATAAATGATCGTTACTTGAAGGAACCTCCCACTCCCATTTCTCATGCTGCGCTGGTCAATTTACAATGACCATACAATACATAGTATATTTTCTCCAAATCTGTCCGAATGCACTAACGTCGTTCTTCCACTGTACTCTTCAGGTATAGTATATAGCGTCAAGATAAAGGCGGAGATACACATGCCTGAAAAAGGAATAGTAGCTTGCATGCAAGTTAAAGGCATGTGCAAGTAACTAGCACACTGTGGATACATTTGCAAGTCAAACTTGCATGCAATTTGCGCTATTGCATGCTAGTTTCTCCAAGACGTATACATATGCCAGTTCACAAAACAGACAGTGCGTGTCAGTTGCTTTTGCTTTTCTGGAATGGAAGATATCCGAGGTGAATTAAATACTATTATATTGCATCTAGGTGTAAAATGTGTGGCTAAGTTAATAAGACACAAAAAGAAAAGAAGAAGACAGATTTGGGTGAAAAGTTGGATTAGTAGAAGGGAAAATTTTGGAGCAAGTAGCTGTCTTCTTACAGAAATGCGACAAGAAGATGAAGGTGGTTACAGAAACCATTTAAGAATGCTTCCAGAAAAATTTGACGAATTATTCTCAAAAATTATCGACAACATTAAAAAAAAATGATACCCGTATGCGAAATGCAGCTACTGGCATGCCTTTAGCTGTCCCGTACGTTCACACGTGCCGGTTTTACAGCCCCCCGCGCCCCTCTTTCAGCGTGCATGCCAGTAAGTCAAATGTTGTGCTATCTACTTGCATGCCAGATAGAGGCATGCCAGTTAGAGTATACACATGACAGTAGGTGGCACATGCAAGGAGCTGTTATGCCAGTGTGCCAGCTGCAGGCATGTGTATCTCCGCCTTATATTGAACAGAATAGAGTATTTTGAAGGCTGTAGTTGACTAAGATTTGTAAATCAATATTTCGTTGCTATACAGTCTCTTATATACATTATAATCTATGTAGGGCGATATGAATAAATGGATAACCAGTCAAATTGGCCGCAATAATCAGAATCAGCAGCGTTAATCCCGAAACTTCCGATGCATATCCATCATGTCGTCGGAACGTTTTAATGTAGACCTGGCAGCGGCGGACGTGCCCGTTTCGCTATCTCATTGTGTCTGCTGGCAGGAAAACAAATGTCTGGACAGTGATTCGTTGTTTTTGCGTTTCGGGCTTTTATTTTTCGACCATCGCTCATCTCTCGTACGGCTCTATTGAGATTTTTGTTCATTATGAGGCGCTCGCAGCCAGCCGATCGCAGCGATAACAACGGGGGCCTGATGCATGAATATAAATGGATCATCCGTTCGGGGGCAGGGGGCGAGGGTTGGGGTTAGGGGGGGGGGCGGCCCAAGATGGACTTCCGATGCTTTTTCGAATATGTATCGGGTCATCGGTCGCTTCTGGGTATCGATAAATTATTTTTGTTTTTGAGCCGACTAGGGCTGCAAGGAGGCCGGGGTTGCCCAAAAAGTGTTTTCTTGATACTGAAATGTCCCGTGTGGGAGCGGGTTAGAATATCTCTCATCGTATATCCTGCGTGTGAAAGGCGACTAAAAGGAACCGAACTACTGCCGGTATAAGCAGTAATCTCTTCTCAATCAACAGCTTTGGGTGGACGAGTTGACAAGAGTCAGGACACCTTCATGTCCTTGAGGTGAGAAATTGTTCCTGAAGGCGGATGAACCAGTCGAAACTACTGCATTAAAGATCTTAAAGATATCCCAAGAGAAATTCGTAAAATGAGTACATTTTACGAGTTCACAACACTGCCGCTCTCAGCCTAAAAGGCGTATCTCAAGAGACTGTAATTTTTATTATGACCATTTTAGTAAATTTACATACCGCGCACCAAGTAGATACAGTTGGATTAAAGCAGTTTTCAGTTTCTATCCGTAAGTTAGTAACTGTATTCTTAAAAAATATTCAAATAAAAATCCTGTCAAATTTCATATTTAACTGAGATGCGTCCATTTTGCCATTAGGAAAATTCATTTGTCTAGCATAACTAAAAAGGTGTTATCTCAAGGATAAGCATGAGCATTAAAATTTTTAAACACTTTGAGAATGGTTTTAGTGATATGCATTTACAATAAGTTCTTGATTTGGACATAGCCAAGAAAAATAGCTCATATATACAGGGTGGGCCAATACTGAGTGGACGTAAGGTTGTGGGCTTACTAGGAAATATTTCAAAAATCTGTTACTTGATCATGGTAGAGACCCCTGAGGGCTATACCATAAAAATATTTTTACTTACATTTTGACGTTTATACAGTGTGATTCATATCAAACTCACATTTTTTTGAATTGAACCCCCTATATATTATTGCATATTTAGATTCCTTGGTAAATTCTGGTCACAGCCTTCGAAGTTTTATAGTCGCTGCGGTATTCAATTTTTTTATGATACCTACTTATACCAAAAATGGTGATTTGCGCTTAAACGCTTCATTTGTACGATACATAAAGTCACACTAGAATTCACCAAGGAATCCAAATATGCAACAATATATAGGGGGTTCCATTAAAAAAATGTAGGTTTGATATGAATCAATGAATGATGAATGAATTTCTAAAATATTTTTTAATAAGCCCACAATCTTCCGTCCACTCACTATTGGTCCACCCTGTATATAACATATGTCAATACATTTTTGAGAACTCGCTACTATTTCTTAACATTCAGGAATTTGTTCGGAAATTGTAACTGAAATGCTTCATGCTTGGCAAAAAAGGCGTAACTCAGAGTTCCGTCACTTCAGCTGATGAAACTGAGATACTGCTGATTACCCTAGGATTTCAACAATTTTTAGAGATACGTCTTTTAAAATAAGCGTTTAGTTACGAACTCTGAACGATTTACGACTTTTTTGCTTAGGAATAATGTGAAGCAGCCCACAAACATTACAAAGCAGTAAAAAAGTCAAATTATGAAAAAATTGAGATACGCCTTTTTAGCTTAGGAGGGCAGAACATGTCTGTTAAGACATTATAACTATGATGATGATGATACTGAAATGGCCCACTCTGTCTTGATTAAAAGGCCAATTAACTTCTCTCAACTTCTCCGCAAAGCGGACACCCTAGAGCCAAGATTCCATTCAAGTATTTCCATTCTTCATACTGTATAACAATGTATACCTATCAAAATTAAATCTTTTTCAAATTGTTATGATTTTTCATGTCTGGACAGCTAAATCACACGCACTCACATGCTCTAGTCTCATGCAATCCTTCTGAGCTGCCGATTTCAATGGGCAATATTTTGATTGGTGGCTCAGTAACCTAGTCTTTACTAACTCCAAAGATTATAAAATTGAGCTTTCAGTCAATTATATTTATTATAACATTAAAACAAAAAAAATACTGTATCAATTACACATTTCAAGACGTACTCTCCACGCATGCACACATAAAAAGAAATTCTCAAGTCAACAATTGTGATATTCTTGTAAATACATACTCACAACAAGAATATCGGTTCTCACTCTAAGAAAGAGTATTTGATAAGAAAATTATAAAAAATTTGTATCCAAAATTTTATATTTTTGATTTATATACTTATTTTAAAGAAATATGCTACGAAAGAAAATATAATTTTCTTTGCAACCAAGGCTATAATAATTTAATAACAAATATTTCATAATTTTATATCAAGATTATAATTTTTTCCAGCAGTGCCCAGTTTATTTCTAACAAGAATATAGACAGCTTGCAAATGCGAACCTTCATTTACAATATAATAATCTTGGTTTGAAAATGAACGCTGTTTTACAAGCACACCCTATATTTGTATCAAGTAAATCATTTGTTTGACGTCTACCAACGTCGGAGTGCGCAGACGCGCAGCGTGTCTCGGGTCAACCCTAACTCTCCACCCTCTCTACTCAACAGCCTGTTGCCCGTCCGCGCACGCGCCGTGGCGCCATTATCGGTTTTCGGATTGTCGCATTTGCCGCCGTCTTTAGCACCGTAGCGTAATACCTGGATCCTGCATAATAGCACATAATAGTATCTAGTCAAACTGTTAAATAAATTGCCATTGCCATGTGACATCAGTGATACCACCGTCAACCATCAGTCATCAAATCTGCCGGTAGTGCTGGTCCACCGCCCTTTGAGTCGCGTCCCAGTTCCCATCAGCTTCCTTATCACTGGATCTATCCAGCCATGAATGAGCTATTAAAAAAATTGGGATGCGAAGACCTGACTCAGGTGTTCCTAGATAAGTACTAAGTATATTAAAGGTGATTTAAGAAATTTTGCAGAACTATTTCCCCAAAAAAATTTCTATATGCTCATAGAAGCGTTTGAATGCTCAAATTAATACTACTAGAGTCCTCATCCAAGAATATCAGAATTTTAGAATAAAGTTGAGCTACTTGCGTCGAGTTTATGAAATACTCCCAGCTAAGATTATGAAATGCTTCAGTCAAGATTATGAAATACTTCAGTCAAGATTACCATATGCTTGATTTAAGATTTTGGTATTCTTACTATCAAGGATTTCCCAGTTTTGCATTGAAGATATTTTCTCAATCTAACCCTATACGGTCAAAGATATCGTATTCTCACTTTAAGATTAGCATAACTTTGCGCGTATAGGAAGTTATGGTATACTTGAATTAAAGCATCTGTGCTCCATCTAAGAAATTATTTTTATGTGTGTGCGGTGTTAAAATATATCTGTTAAAATCACTTCTTTCAGCAAAGCCAGTCATCTAAAAATATCTCCTTCACACATGACTTGATAAGAGATCCTTTCAGGAAAGTCGGGGGAATCTCTTTAGGTCATTTTGAGCACACGCCCAAATACACAAAACGACAATAAAGCCGTTCCAGCCATCCCGAAACAGTCTCTACATTGCGAGGAATCTCAAAAAACACTTTAGATGTCTATAGGGCAGGCTTTTACACATTTTGCGCACCCTTCCTTTCTACTTTTTATTTTTTTATTCCTTCCGGCATGTGATTTGCGCCTACCATCCAGTAGCGTACATTTTTTAAGATCCGCATTAAACTTTGTAATACAGGGTCGTCATTAAGCAGCGTTTTACCAGTGCAGATCGTACTATTTATGTAATCATGATCAATGAGCATTCTTCTTCTTCTTAGGGTGCCATGCAGATTCCTGCGTAAGCGTCCATCCTTTCTCTCAATTGCAGCCCTCTATAATTCTTGGAAGTCGCTTATTCCTATCCAGTGACTGATGTTTCTCAGCCATGATAGCTTTTTTCCTCCAATTGAGATTTTGAACAAATTTCTTTTGTCTTAAATGGAAAGATCATATATAAGTTTTATAATAAAACTGTTTCTGTTTTCTTTTTTTTCGCAATAATTCAATAATTCAAAACAAAAATGGGTTTCTGAATCAAGTACTGAAAACACGCCGACGGCTCCCGAACCCGTGTGACGTCACGATGGCGGTCACGATGCTACGTTGGCTAACGACGTCCTACTCCTATACTAGATTCCAGATTCCCAGCCAATCGCGAAAATACGCACTAATAAACTGGTAACTAGTGTATATTTGTTGCAACATAGTCGATGAATGGAGTTTGCAGCTCGAGACAAAGTCTACGATTGAAATAAATATGTTTTTGAATGTTTGAAGTTGAAGTCAGATTACAGATTCCAGTAAGTACCTATAATCAAATATGTGTCGTTGAAAACATCTTCTAGTGGTTAGAGCATCCGCTAGTGGATCTCAGGGTCTTTGGATCGAAACCCAGGCGTTCCAAAAGTTTTTTTTTTCTATCAAAAAATTTTTTTATCAAAAAATTTAATGTTGTGCTTTTTGCACTTGTTACGCACATTTTTTCTACGATCAACATAAATATGTGTTTGAATCAAATTTTGTTAGACATATTACTTGCACTGCACAGTGGTTGTTAAATTTTTATGAAAATTTGATTGTTAAACTTTATTTCCCAAAGTTTAGTAAATAATAATACCAAAAAACTGAAAAATGAATGGATTGAATGGATGAAGGGATTTTGTTTTATTAACCAACTATTACATTAAAAAAAATAATGGCGAGTGATATTGACGGACAAACCGCATTTCCACTGATTTTTTGAATTGTCCACCGCCTCCTGTATTTAGTTTTTGCACACAGTTGTTCACAGTTCGCAGTTTGCACAGTTTTTGGACAGTGCAAGTAATATGTCTAACAAAATTTGATTCAAACACATACATATTTATGTTGATCGTAGAAAAAATGTGCGTAACAAGTGCAAAAAGCACATCAATAAATTATTTGATAAAAAAAAATAAAAAAAACTTGGAACGCCTGGGTTTCGATCCAAAGACCTTGAGATCCACTAGCGGACGCTCTAACCACTAGGCTATGCTTCAATTGAGAAGATTTTTTCAACGACACATATTTGATTATGTACTTACTGGAATCTGTAATCTGACTTCAACTTCAAACATTCAAAAACATATTTATTTCAATCGTGGACTTCGTCTCGAGCTGCAAACTTCATTCATCGACTGTGTTGCAACAAATATACACTAGTTACCAAATTATTAGTACATATTTTCGCGATTGGCTGAGAATCTAGTATCGGAGTAGGACGTCGTTGGCCAAAGGAGCATCGTGACCGCCATCGTGACGTCACACGGGTTCGGGAGCCGTCGGCCTGTTTTCGGTACTCGATTCAAAAACGCATGTTTATTTTGATATAACTTTTGAATTATTGCGAAAAAAAAAACAAAAACAGTTTTGTTATATAACTTATATATGATCTTTCCATTTATCACAAAAAAAATATTTTTTTTCTTAATTCAAAACCTCAATTCCTCTTCTCCCTCCTTCGACCTTTGCTTGAAGGATGAGACGTAGAAGGTGATAGCGCTCCTCTCGCATTATATGTTCCAAGTAAGCTACTTTTGTCTTCCTTATAACCTCAAAGAGTTCTCGTCGTCCTGGTAACCCGGCTCTCTGGAGAACACTGATTTCTCACATGATCGACCTAGGACACTTTAAGCAGAGCACGCATTTCTAACGCTTCGATCTTATTTGTAATTGCTGCCTTCAGCATCCATGCTTCGACGCTGTACAATAGAGTAGACCAGAGATAACATTTCATCATCCTGTATCTGAGACTGAAGGTCAAGTTTTTGTTGATAAGAAATTTTCGAAGTCACAGGAAAATTGTTCTAGTTTGTTCAATTCTGCATCTTATCTCCTGATCTGGGTTCCATCTTTCGTTTATTATGTATCAAAAAATATTTAAATTTGCTGACCTGTTCGATGTCCTCTACATTCAAGTAATTTCTAGGATTTGGTTTTTGCTAACAACCATGAGCTTGATACATGAAGCAGTGACGATGCTGATCTGCAAGGCACAGATCCGATCATTGCTAGTGAGCTCCCCCAGATAATATCACCAAGTCCGTCCGAACCAGGAAGACTAGAGAAGCTCTGCGAGCTCATCCTTACCAGGTCAAGGTTCCTACTCCCCGAAGCAGTCCCCTCCAGCATTCCTTCTTTAGGAGAACTTCGACGGTATGGAATGAGCAGCCGCCGAATTCGTTTCCCGATGGCTGCAACCTGCAGCGTTTCAAATCAAACGTGCAGCGACACTTATCCTCTCACTTCTACAGCGCCATAGGCTTTCAGCCGTTGCGGGAGGCTGACCATAAAAAAAGGAGAGGCAAGGGCGTCAGCATTCCGACTGTGGGGTCAGGGCAGTTGGTCATTAAATTTGTCAATCTTGGCAAGAGACACTCTGTCATATTATCGGAACTGCAAAAGGATAATCATGACCTACATATGAGGTGTGATATAATTTCTCCTACATATAGCTTCGACTATAAATTTACGATGAAGGGTCCTACAAGGCAAGAGTGGGGTCAAGCGGCAGGCGGTCTTTTGAGGAGAGAGGGCCAGTCTGGTACACCGACGAAGGCTCTGGTGCTGGGGCTTTCAGGCCAAAAACAAAGCTCTCCCTCTCTCTTGGATGATACACTTTGGCATTCCAAGCAGGCATACAGGGTGGGCCAATAGTGCGTGGGCGGAGGATTGTGGGCTTACTAAAAAATATTTCAAAAATCTGTCACTTGATCATGGTAGGGACCCTTGAGGGCTATAACGTAAAAATATTTTCACTTAAATTTTGACGTTTATGCAGGGTGATTCATATCAAACTTACATTTTTTTAAATGAAACTCCCTATATATTATTGCATATTTGGATTCCTTGGTCAATTTTAGTGTGACTTTATGTATCACACATGGAACTTTAAACGAACCGTTTAGGCGCAAATCACCATTTTTGGTATAAGTAGGTATTAGAAAAAAATTGAACATCGCAGCGATTATAAAACTTAGAAGGCCGTGACTTTACGGTGCAACTAAGCATGAAATGTGTCACCTTAGGTCAGACGGCTAAAATTGAATTCTTTTTGTACTTGGAGAAATCAGTAGATTAATTAAGGAAACTTCAATCACAGATAACTTGATTTTTTCAAATGGCAATGCCTATTTTGGTTTAAAAAATCGAATGTAATATTTGATTACCTTTCTAACGATATAGCATACTCCATACCAATCTTTTTTAGTTTTCATTGTATTTCAAATTTTCAGTCAAATCGGTGTTTTTCAATTTTCCTGCATGCAAGCAACCTAGCAGGCCATGAAAAATAAACAAAAGCTCGTTAATATGGAAGAAACCAACCAACTTAGTAGAAAGATGCAAACTAACTAGAGCAACGAGGCAAGATTATGAAAATTTCTTACAACATATTAGCTCTAACCAAAAACAATAGCGGTAACAAGAACGCTCATTTTTCACAGCCTACTAGCTATTAGTCAATTTCCAAAGTCAGTAAAAACATATTTAATCAAAGGAAAACTACTAGTGATTGTTGCTGGCAGTATAATATCTATGTCTTCTGAATAAATTTCCACATTTAATGCTATAAAAATGTAGCCATTTCCGTCAGTCAAAAGTAATGATACCTCTGACTGGAACCCTTCAAATTCTTCAGTAGATACTTCTACTTATTAGCAAAATCACGGAAAAGGAAACTTGAATTGCAGTCTGTTTGAATTGTAAAACATAATTTAGCTTGCAGAAAAGCACATAAAATAGACACAATTGCAACACAGCGTGATTAAAAAATTCTGGCAATTATTCCAATAGATGTTCAGAATGCTCCAGTTGGAGATTTCACTTTTGACTTAACTAAACGGAAGTGACTAATCTTTTTATCCCATTAGATGTGAAATTCTAAACATGTTAGACTGTAAGCAAAAATAGCTGGTAGTTTTCCTTTTGTTTCAAAATTTTTAATCGTTTTGGAAAGTTGTCAAGCTCTAGTAGAGCTCAATAGCTAGTAGGCTGTGAAAAACAAACACTTCTGTCATAGCCCAGCTACTCATTTACATTAGATATCTTGGGGCTGTTGTATCCGGTTAGAGCTAATATGTTGCAAGGAAGTTTCATAATCTTGCCTCGTTGCTCCAGTTAGTTTGCATCTTTCTACTAAGTTAGTTGGTTTCTTCCATATTAACGAGCTTCTGTTTATTTTTCATGGCCTGCTAGGCTGCTTGCACGCAGGAAAATTAAAAAACACCGATTTGACAGAAAATTTGAAATAAAATGAAAACCAAAAAAGATTGATATCGAGAATGCTATATCGTTAGAAAGGTAATCAAATTTTACATTCGAGTTTTTAAACCAAAATAGGCATTGCCATTTGAAAAAATCAAGTTATCTGTGATTGAAATTTCCTTAATTAATCTACTGATTTCTCCAAGTACAAAAAGAATTCAATTTTAGCCGTCTGACCTAAGGTGACGCATTTCATGCTTAGTTGTACCGCAAAGTCACGGCCTTCTAAGTTTCATAATCGCTGCGATATTCAATTTTTTTCTGATACCTACTTATACCAAAAATGGTGATTTGCGCCTAAACGGTTCGTTTAAAGTTCCATGTGTGATACATAAAGTCACACTAAAATTGACCAAGGAATCCAAATATGTAATAATATATAGGGGGTTCCATTTAAAAAAATGTAAGTTTGATATGAATCACCCTGTACAAACGTCAAAATTTAAGTGAAAATATTTTTACGTTATAGCCCTTAAGGGTCCCTACCATGATCAAGTGACAGATTTTTGAAATAGTTTTTATTAAGCCCACAATCCTCCGTCCACGCACTATTGGCCCACCCTGTATATGTGATTTTAGCTCGTGCCTAACGTACTCACCAAATTTAAGAGCCTAAGAGGCAGATTACTATCTGCTCTGACAGCCAGTGGCATTGACAACATTGAGTGCTTGTAGGCTTACATCAAGGTTCGTTCTTCAATGTAGAAAGGAGTTTGCGGTAATGAAACGGCGGACGCGCTCGCAAGCTGAGGGTCTAAAAATAATTTTCTGGGTTCTAAGCTGGCTGTGGGGCTGGCAGCAGGTACCATTAGAAAGAAAACAGAGATATGGTTGCAAAATCAACATCTTATGAGATGGATAGGAATCGCTGGCAGGCAGCTCAGACCGACCAAGGAATTGTACGATGTACAGTTACGCAATAACTGATGAGTTGCGCAGAAAAGCTTTATTTTGATACCTGCCTTTTCGTGCCTCACCTCTTCCACGCAGTTGGAGCCTTATTAGCTGCTACTTGGAGTGCTTCCCATCCAATATCGAAACTTTTTATCCCGGCGACAAGGCAAATCCCGGCGACAGCCCGCAAATCCGTCCCGAATAGCCTTTTTCACTTCCTAAACGTATTCCGCTCGACGCTCGACGCCTAGAGCTCCACGTCGAGCAACGTTGCCAAGTCGGCAGATTTTTCCCTAAATCTGGCGCTTTTTTTATACACGACATTCACAGTCTCAATAAATATAATTTGAGGCAACTATCGATAATGATATTTCTAATCGAGACCTCGTTGCGGTTGAACGTATGAAACTTGCTTGCTTTTTGTTTTATGGAACGTAGTACGTGCGATATGGGGCGACAATTTTTCAATAGCAACTACACTGATTCGCTTCTTATTTTCTGCAAAAGCTACTGCTAGACATTATGCTGTTAAATTCAAACTACAGGGGAATTTCATGGAGTAGCTGAGTAGCAAATCCAAGGGTTGAAATTTCAGTAAATCTTGGGAGGTATACCACAATATTCCTCGCCAAGATCATAGGCGTAGACTTGGGAGTCAGGGAGCGAAACAAAAGCCCACTGGCAAATAAATCTATAAAAATGTTTTCAGATAGGCAGGCTGCCTGAAGGTACTGAACTCCAAACGGATTGACTCAAGACTCATATGGAACTTGATTTGGGTTCCAGGTCATAGCGGAGTGGAAATAAATGAATTGGCCGACACACTCGCAAGAGGAGGAACTGAATCCATTTACGCGCATTGCAAAAGCACTGGTAGAATGGACAGTGAGGAAAGTGCTCCTGCACTGAAGATACACCACGGCTACTACGCTCGAAGGCGTTCATTCCATAACCTTCTAAGTAGGCCCCCCTGGTATCCTAGAATTAAGCAGGAATTGTCAGCGCATTCTGGCCGGTCTATTGACAGTACATTGTCGTCTGAGAAACCACTTGAGCAAAATAGGTCTGGATCAAACATCGGACTGTCGTTTCTGCTATGTGGAGGACGAAACAGTGGAGCACATTCTGGGCTCCTGCCCAGTACTGAAAAGAGCTAGGTCTCAGACTTTCAGATTTACCCATCTGGAATCTTCTCACTTCAAGAAAATTTCACCCAACCACTCGCTATCCTGCACTTCTAAACCAATATAATATTAACAATCCAGGAGCAAAATTCGATTTTTTACATAGAATTTTTTCTATCATTTAAAATTACCATGAAAATCGTAGAGGATGCGTCATTGCAGAGAGCGTATACTAAAGTGTACACATACATTAAATAAAAGGCTTACAATAGATAAACTATTTACAAAAAACAAATTTACATTTTTTTTGAATAAGCGAAAACAAAGCCGCATCAACCGCGTAGGGTTATTAGCGGCTATAGCGGGGTAATTAGATTAATTTGTAATAAACAGTAGCTTTAAGGAGTTTTAAAGTAGACTTATATTGTTCTGTAAGGGCACTTCTAATGTTTGTTGGCACTTCACAAGTCACTCTTTCACTAGTGAATTTAGGACAGTCCATTAATGTGTGTTTGATGGTTAGTCTGATATCACAAACACATCTACTCACTAACGCTATAAAACATTGTTCTATCATAAATTCCTTCGAATTGTTGGCAACATTGTGCTGCTTCCACGAAATTTTATTATGGCTTTTCCCGCCTCTGTCAGATCATTTCCAGCTATTCAGCGTCTACAGTGAGCCACGTACGTACGGATACGTCAGGATATGGAATTATGGATGGGTAGTGTCGTCTCACCCCATTAATGGAGTCACTCTTCAGTAGGTCAAATTTCGTGGCCTTTGTGATTCACAGCGACACTGTCTCCATAATTGGCAACTTGAGCGGCAGAGGTAGCGGCGATTTTTTTTATTTGAGGTCTACATCACGAGCAAATATTAAATAGTAAGCTTGACTCACCAGCAACATATTCCGAGACAACTATACACCTATTGTCTATCGCAACACGCTTTGTATACCATACCAAAACGGTTTCTGTTCTTAGAGTGGCGCCGGGAAACAGTAACAAAACCTACACAGAACACAAGGCTAATGACCAGAGCAGTCGATGCTCATGACACGGAGGTAAAAAAAAGGTAAGTGAAAGATGCTAGGCAAACATTCGATATACAAAATATACTGTAGTGGGAATCCTTGTTACATATAATGTGACAGATCGATTTATACAATAGAAATCTACTTTCCAACAGTGATCGTTGAGCCTACCTTATATCACTATCGATGTCCATTTGGCAAGATTCTTAATATAAATGCATTAGTCGTCCTAAACAAGTTGATTGAATTTTGACTTTGGATTTGCATTTTGATAATTAATATTTGATTGTCAAACGAACCTAACCCATTTTCATCAATAGTCAACTTTTCGCAGTAGTTTGTCATTTTTGTGTGATTAGGAAGTCACCGAAGTGTAATAGCTTCCAAAGATTCGATCCACTAGTGGCGGGGAAACTTAAATTCAGGCTCCAAAATCCAACGACGTCAGCCTAATAGTCCAAGAACCACAAATTCATTGAAGTTTTCTTCTATTTTCGAGGACTTGTTGCACGGAAAACAGCAACAATAGAGTCAATACCTAATAAGTCAGCAATTGAAGATCATAAAGATTTGCGACTAATTTGTTTACTACTTCGAATTTTCAAAAAATTTAGAATATGTTCTAAATATACAAAATAAATATCACCTACAATCCAGCAGTCTGATTTTAGGAGTGGCCATTGTTGTGTAACAGCTTTACTGAAAATTACAAATGACATTTTAAACGCGCTAGATGAAGGCAAATCTAGTGTTCTGGTAATGCTAGATTTCAGTAAAGCATTTGGCTGTCTGCGTGTATATAGCTTCCTACAGCGGACAAAACTCCAAGCTTCTGGGATGCCGTTTTAACAATACTGACGACGTGGTCGTACCAAGGATAGTTACTGTTGTTGTTGACCCCCAACCGCTTGACGAAAGGTGACTCGACTATTGGATGACCCTCCATTTCCACAGTTGGTAACCCAACCTGAGACTTCTTTGCAAGTGTCGTTGCCTGAGTTTTCTGTAGGTTAAACTGTACTTTATTTACTAATTTCCACTCGACAGTTAATTGTTTTGATATCTATCTGAGGCATGTTGCTGGAATGACAGTGGCTTGCCTGGTTCCATGCCTCACAGATCAACGCAGATATTAAAACAATTGTCTAGTGGGGATTAGCAAATAAAGTACAGTTCAACGTATAAAAAACTCAGGCAGCAACACTTACAAAGAAGTCTCACGATGGCTTACCAACCGTGGAAATGGAGGGTCACCCCATAGTCGAGTCACCTTCCGTCAAGCTCTTGGGAATCAACATCAACAATAACATGTCCTGGCACGACCACGTCGTCAGTATTGCTAAAACGGCATCCTAGAAGCTTGGAGTTTTGTTCCGCTGTAGGAAGTTGTATACACCAGAGCAACTGCTGCTGTTCTACAAGGCACAGATCCGACCATCGCTGAAGTATTACTCCCATGTGTGGGGATGCGCTCCGAAACACTCTCTAGAGTTTCTGGACACTATCCAGAAGAGAGCGATTAGACTAATCGATACGCCTAACCTCACAAAGGTCCCTCACAGCCTGGAACACCGAAGGAGGGTGGCTGACCTGTCCCTGTTTTACAGATTCTATCACGGAAAATGTTCGAGTGAGCCCTCTCAGATGATAACACCACAGGCCACTAGAGATGCTCTGCGAGCTCATCCTTACCAGGTCGAGGTCCTTACCCCCCGAACTAGTCTCCTCCAGCATTCCTTCTTTTGGAGAACTTCGACGCTGTGGAATCAGCCGCCGGGGAATTTGTTTCCCGATGGCTACAACCTGCAGCGTTTCAAATCTAACGTGAACCGATACTTATCCTCTCGCAGCGCTTCTACAGCGCCATAGGCTTTCAGCCTTTGCGGGAGGCCGACCATAAAAAAAATATAGTGTCGTCTGCGAAGCTGTAGATTGGATTGGATGTTATCTCCAGCAGCTTGTTGGTGTATAGCAGAAACAGTGCAGCGGATAGGACAGATTCCTGAGGCACACCGGCGTTTATCGAAAATACTTGAACTACCAAGTCAAGTGGAGGGAGATCCAGGAGTGCTTTTCGCGCGCTCCTAATTGACTAAGTCATTATTAAAGTAATGAGTTCGCAGACAAAAAAGAACTTAAGCCTTATTTAGAGTTACTTAGTTAAGCGAAACGCGGCGCAAACCGCCGTTACTGACCTAACTTGTATTTGAAGCCTAAACGCCCCAAAGACAAACTGCAGTACGCCGCAAATGAGCTCGATATGTACCGACCGACAGCCAAACCGTACCTAAGACAAACAGCGCAGGGTGTGTACACACGCGCGCGATAGTTTGACGGATCCGTCATTTCCGCGCCGACCGCCGTAATTGCCGTTGTCGAGCCGACGCCGGGTGTCAAACAAGCACAAAGCACCGGTTTGCGGCCGCTATTTACACTGGATCTTAATTAAATTGAGGAGAGCGGGGCCGATCCCAGCACCCAACAGCCCCTATTTGTCTTAGGGTGACGTCCACATGTAATTGCATGTAACAGTGGGTGGACAGCGGAGATGAGGCCGGTCATCAGAATATTGTGACGTCACAGCGCTGGCGGTGCGGTGATACTACATTCAAATTCAAATTTATTGACAATCCCTTTACAGTTGTACTAAATAATAACATTTGGATTTATCTGTAAACCATCTTATATGACTACTTTAACAAGGTTTAATAATGATAATATACATATAACACAGCAACAAGGCAATGACACTAGGCTCTTTCAAAGAAAGTCATAGTTGGTTAAAAGCAGTGTTACAACGCAGCAATCAATCAAGTCATGGCCGACTCTATACTAGGCCGGAGCCTTAGATGTGGCAACGTGGCTGAGCTGTCAAATAGTGGCCCTATAGTTTCAGAATAATTATTACATTTTATATGTATTAGAGTTCATCTCGGTTAATAAATTAAGAAAAATACTTTTTAGAACTACTACTACTAATACCACTTACATCTGATGTCTGTTTCATCACAGTCAGACACTACAAAATAAAAATAAACGCAACCTGTTTCCTGCTGCCACTTCCACTTTCACTTAAATGAACACTCAATTTACTTTGTAAGTTGTCACTTGAGCTAGAAAAATTCACTATTAGGTCACTGTGAAGCCATTCTTGCTGGTCTTGATTTCCCTTTCACTATCAAATCCTTTCGTAGGTATGCCCCAGGCCATGCCCAGATGAGTTCTATTAACTGTATTTTTCTGTGATATTTGGGAGGTCCAGAAAACATTATAAGTACCGCATTGTGCTTTAAAATAGGTCTTATCCTTTGAAATGTTTGTAAATTATTGTCTTTATCCTTATAAATATAACCAGCCCTTCCGAGGAATACCTTTCACCCACTTCTGTTTATGTCCCTTATTGGACGCACAATTGCTAGTGCAACCTGGTACTACACACTTTGCAGGCATCTTTTTATCTTTATAGTTTCATTTGTGCAGGTAAATAAGTAGAAACACATTAAAAATCACCTTGAAACGTTCTTTTTACTCTGGAATAAGGTTATGTTGGGCCATGGTTTGGTAGTCCTCTATTGGGCTGCAACCTGGTACTACACACTTTGCAGGCATCTTGTTATCTTTATAGTTTCATTTGTGCAGGTAAATAAGTAGAAACGCATAAAAAAATCACCTTGCAACGTTCTTTTTAATCTGGAATAAGGTTATGTTGGGCCATGGTTTGGTAGTCCTCTACTGGGCTGCAACCTGGTACTACACGCTTTGCAGGCATCTTGTTATCTTTATAGTCTCGTTTGTGCAGGTAAATAATTAGAAACACATTATTAATCACCTTCCAACCATATTTTCTGCTCCTGGAAGAATACACATGACATAACAACAAATGAAAACTCGGCCCGCTGATTCAGTGTTGCCATATTTCATGCTCCGGCCTAGTGAGTAAAGTCGGCCATGATCAAGTCTATATCATAACATCACATAAAGCTACGAAATCTAAATGAGTCTAACTTAATAACCCGTTATGCATTAAGAATGTTATAGAACAGATGAGAGTTTTATAATATGATGTAAAGCTTAGCAACCACTTTATACCTTTTCAAAGTTATTATCTGTTTCATATGTAACGGAGTGCAGTTGTAGAACTTGCATAAATGCTTCAGAATCTGCTTCTTCTTAAGGTATAACTCGATTCAGTGAACATCGGAAACAATTTTGGCAAATGGACAGAGTATAAAAATCCAGTCCCGTCCATTCTCTGATGCTTTTCAGCCATGAGTTTTGCCCTACACCTCTTTTGCCTTCTATTATTGGTTTCAGAAGGTCATACACCCACATTTGAAAAGCCTCCATTCTATTCCTTGCGTTGATCATCGTCCACGCTTCAACGCCATATAGAAGTACCGAAAAGAATCAATATTTAACGAAGCTCTATCTTATTTGGGCGTTCAAAGTTTCATCACCCAGCACACTACGCATTTTCAAGAATATCAATATTAAGCATCTCGATACTTGAAATCCAGCTACACAGATATCTAAATTTTTGGAGCCTTGATATAGACGTTCCGTCAACTTTTATATCAACTAGCTGATTTGTCTTTTGTTTATCTATTTATAGTCCCATCTGATCACCTGATTCTACCAGTACATCCACCAAATGCTTCAGCCTAATGCAATCTTTAAATAACTACTTCAATTGTAACCACCTATATTTCAACGAAACGAAATCAGAGTTGATTTGGTATCACCCTAGACAAAAGAGGGATATTCCCAGCAAGATTATTTATAACAGCGATATGGACACTAATACAGTCAATAGTATCAAGTTACTAGGTATTCATTTCGATGAGTCTCTATCCTGGAAACTACAATGCGATAAACTAATGTGTAGGATTCATTCATGTATGTATATGTTTAGGAGTCTAAAACAGGTTCTGAATAAAGACGAGTTAATAAGTCTGTATCATGCGTATGTTGACTCCAGGCTTAGATATGGTATATGTTTATGGGGTATGTGTTCTTCTGCCTCTGACGTTTTTATAACCCAGAAAAAGGTTATACGCATAATAGCTGGTATTCCACAAATTCAGTCATGAAGACCTTTCTTTAAAGAATACAAAATACTCACTTTACCTTGTATATATATTTATGAGATATGTACTTATATTTTTAAGGAAAAAATTTATTTCATAGAAAATCGTAATGTTCACGAAAAGAATACCCGTATTCGCAACGATCTGCACATTCCTCACGCGAAGTTACAGTTAGTATATAATGCTCCTAATTATATAGGGCCTAAAATTTATAACCACCTACCAGCCAATATTAAAAGCAGCAGGACTCTATACTTATTTAGAAAGTGTTTAAAAGAATTTTTAATTCATAATAGTTTTTATTGTTTGTCTGAATATTTTGACGCTAAATCATGGCAATGATTTTTCTGTTTTGTTTGTACTTTACTTTGTTTGTTTGTTCATATTATACCATGTTTTCTGTATTTGACAATATCCTACACCTATGTGTTAAATGGAAATAAATATTATTATTATTATTATTATTATTACCTACTGAAGCTATTCTGTCGATTGTCTTTGAAGACCATCAGTTTGCCATTAACTTTTATACTGTCTTGGCATCCTTCAGCTGCTTGCTCGCATATAACCTCGGAATGCATATTGGATATTGAGAAGCATGGGTCTAAGCATGCGTCCCTGTCTGACTCCGCACTTTACAGACACAGCTCTTGTCACGATACTTTCTAGTCTTATTGTATTGAAGCTACTTGGTGTTCGTATAAATTCGGTATGATCTTTAGATGCTTTCAATCAAAATCTTTGCTTCCTAGTATATTCAGCAATTTTTTCAGCAGTTTTTTTTTTCAGAATCACCAACGATAAAATAAGACGCTGCTATTAACGAATAAATATAAAACGGATAGGACCTAAGAATGTACATGCCTTTGCCAAAAGGGCAGGTCTTAGGAACTAGCGCGGATAGAGGCGCAAAAGGGTCCATCGTGTGGCCTGTGCACCAGCCACATTCCGTGCTGGATAGCCTCTGGTCCTTGTTCATTCAACGAATAAATAGAGGCCACATTGACCATGTTGATCTACCAAGTTGACAATAAGCAACAGAAGTGTATTTGATGATGGAATGAAAGAATATAATAAACTTCCTCTATATTTATGCAAAGTATTCTCCAGATGTTGTATTCGGAAAAAGACTGGTCAACTATTTATGACATTTATATTTGTTTTTCTCTTTCTTAGTCACCTATACATAACCGGTAACCAGTAGTATTATATAAGCATCATAATTCTACTCATAGGTCTAGTGGAGCTTATGGATTTTGCTTTTTATTTTTTTCCTCATATGTATAGCCTGTGTATGCGAAATAAACGTCTATACAACCACTACAACCACATATTAGTTGTCTTGGATATCGTCAGATCTTTTTGAAGTGAACACTGGAGTTAAGTTTAAGAAACACTACACCATAAATGATGCTCAAGATATTTTTCGAGTTAAGGCTTTATTTTCATGTTAAGATATTTTTGTTATCATCATCATAGTCACAATGTCTTAACAGACATGTTGTGAACTCGAAGAATGTACTCATTTCACGAGTTTCTCTTGGGATATCTTTAAGATCTTTAATGCAGTAGTTTCCCATTTGCTTTCTGCATCCTCATGCCATTGACCAGATGCATCTACTGGTTCATCCGCCTTTAGGGGCAATTTCTCACCCCAAGTACAAGAAGGTGTCCTGACTCCTCTCAATTCGTCCACCCAAAGCTGTTGGTTGAAAAGAGGTTACTGCTTATACCGACAGTAGTTCGGTTCCCTTTAGTCGCCTTTTACGACACGCAGAATATACGATGGGAGATATTGTAATCCGCGCCCACACGGCACATGGCATTTTTATTATAAACGTTAACAAATTTAAGGTACGCTGATGACACTACGTTGAAATTTGTTGAGTTATACGAAGAAAATCCGTGTCTTTAGGATGTGTCAAGAATCATTGATGAAAATGGACAGCTAAGAGATGCTGCTAAATACATGAATTAAAAATAGAGGATTTTGGCCCTCAAGGTATACAGAGTGAACCTCTCATCAAGGCTCATTATCAGCCACATCATCTTCTTTTGGATCTTCTAATACAAACTCAGAGAGAAGTTAAGCTGAATCTCTATGTATGTATCTTCTTTGTAACCACTTTGAAAACCAGACTTCATTGCCAGTACTTTGACCATCATCATAGTCACAATATCTTAACAGACATGTTGTGAACTCGTAAAATGCATTTACACATTTTACGAGTTTCTCTTGGGATATCTTTAAGATCTTTAATGCAGTAGTTTCCCATTTGCTTTCTGCATCCTCATGCCGTTGACCAGATGGTATCTACTGGTTCATCCGCCTTTAAGGGCAATTTCTCACCCCAAGGACAAGAAGGTGTCCTGACTCTTCTCAACTCGTCCACCCAAAGCTGTTGGTTGAGAAGAGGTTACTGCTTATACCGACAGTAGTTCGGTGTTCCTTTTGGTCGCCTTTTACGACACGCAGGATATACGATGGGAGATATTCTAACCCGCCCCCACACGGGCAAGATGGAAAGAACTATATTCGATCCCATCGTATCCCACCTTGGCCAGTTCGCAGTACTTGGCAGCTCCGACAAGAACGTTATCACGCCACTCGGCTTCCGGTTTGGCGCGGAGGCATGTGACGGCCTCCATTGCTGCCCCTTCCAACGCTCGTAACATCCACCTTTCCATTGTCGGCGGCGCGGCGGCGGTGGCAGTCGAGCATGTTCGAAACGTCGACTCGGTTTTTGTGCGTCTAGCCGGCAGCGAGGGTGAAAACCAGGAAAATGGAAAACGAACAGCGACGTCAATCATTTCCAATCTTCGTTAGCGGAGCGGATTTCCTTGCAACAGCCGACGCGACGCGCCGCGTCGTGACGTTTTGAGAAACAAAACAACATCGCTTGATGCGCCTCAGCCAGCGGTTCCCAAACTTTTTCTGCGACAACCTATAGGAACTCTTTTATGGTGAGCCTCCCGAGAAAGCCTATGAAGCTATAGAAGCGCTGCGAGAGAATAAGTGTCTTTGCACGTTAGATTTGAAACGTCGCACACACACAGAAAAATCTGTCGCTTTGTCAAAGGCTCACGCTTGGATTCAATGGGACGTTACACTCAGCATTCCTCAAATACAGCGATGTGTTATCCAATAGGAAGTGTATATTTGGTAACGAATTATATCGTATTGTCGATTCAACTAAAATATATCATTGGATTCCAATGAATGATACAATCGCAGCCTGTCGTTGAATCGAATCTGTGTTTGGTAATTGATTCTAAACTACTTCCTTTTCTTGGACCAACATTTTATTCCGAAGACAGCTGATCGATTCGTTTGGATGTTTAATGGTGTGATTTTGTATGAAGTATAAGGAGCATGATACAAGAATTAGACATAAGCCTGCACCAGTTGTTGCATTTTTACCTGACTACTACTACTACTACTGTCTGTCTAATCTAAATATCTACATTCAAATGTGGGTGTTAGCTCTTCTAAGCCCCAATTTCTCAGTAAGTCCTCCATTTAATATATAACTGGACACATTTAAATCACACAATTGCTGATTCTAAAAGCAAAAACACGAGATGACACAACACGGCTAACACCGAAACAACACAACGAAACAACCTTGTCCATGTTGGTGGGTTGGCTCCGATAATAACACTAAGATGTTCCCCCTATTCTTTCTTTTTACGTTCATTGAATCGAGGCATGAGTCCCGCCGAATACTAATTATAGTTCAGCTAACAACAAGGGCCATTGAATTCGATATATGCTGTTATTGTTACGAATACTGCTTACCAATTTCTTTAACAGCATAGACAATGTTTTGAAAGCATGGGTTATTGTAACAAAATTAATTTCTATCACATGAATTATCACGAACTACTGTTGCAGTAATAATTTTTGTACATCGAATAGATCGTATGCTTTGCTTAAATGAAATATAGGGTAAATTTCGAAAACAAAAAGGTGTTTTGATTGCATTATATGTCAATACTGGTATTAGAAGGATTATACATATTGTTAGAAAGAATACAAAATTATTTTGAATTTATTGGCGTACCTGTGATTACTTCGAATATAAGGATTGAATTCTTTCAATGACATGGTATTGAAACAACTGCAAATATATTTAAAGCGATGGAAAAACATCCAAATACTAACAATCAATTGGAAACGCAACAGTATTTTTTCTGTGCAGGTTGTAGATGTTGGGAAACAAATTCTCCGATAGCTCATTCCACAGCGTTGAAGTTCTTTAAAAAAAGAAGTGCTGGTGGACACTGGTTCGGGGAGTAGGGACCTCGACCTGATAAGTATGACCTCGCAGAGCCTCTCTAGTGTTCCTCGTTCGGATGTCCTTCGGTGTTATTATCTGGGAGAGCTCGCTCGAACATCTTTCGTGATAGAATCTATAAGACAGGGACAGGTCAGTCACCTTTCTTCGATGCTCCACGCTGTGGAGGTCCTTTTTGAGGTTAGGCGCTTCGATTAGTCTAATGGCTCTCTTCTGGATAGTGTCCAGAAGCTTTAGAGGGTACTTTCGAGCGCATCCCCACGCATGGGAGCAATACATCAACGAGGGTCGGATCTGTGCCTTGTAGAGTAGCAGTAGCATCTTTTAAATGTTAATTGTGAATTTTATGTGAATTTTTTCAAATTTGTTTGTAACATTGAATTGCTAAAGCTAATACTCAAAGTTTTCCAATTTATATCTTTATCTATACAATGTATATATGTTCATCTTCATATGATGTTTTAGCCCTGAATAAGGCGTAAAATAAACGCCGGAACCTCGGCTTCTTGAGTAAAAAAACCTCTCCATTATTTTATTTTTTATCCCAAAATCCGAAGAACCTTTTCTACGACTACTAATTAGTATACAGCTTCCGACAGCGGAACAAGATTCTTAAATTTCGAGGATGCCGTTTCAGCAATACTGGCATCCTGGTGGTGCCAGGATACGTTATTGTTGATGTTGATCTCCAAAAGCTTGACGGAAGGTATCTTGACTATTGGGTGATCCTCCATTTCCACAGTTAGTAAGCCAACTTAAGACTTCTTTGTAAGTGTTGTTGCCTGAGTTTTCTGTACGTTGAACTCTACTTGATTTATCAATCCCCATTCGACAATTGTTTTGATATCTACTTTGATCTGTGAGATGGGATGATAGTGGCTTGCCTCGTTCTATGCCTGATACTAATACTGGTATACTGCGAACTGCAACATTAGAAACCAACTTACGCATGGAGTATAATATCACCCTAGTGTGATGTTATATCGCATGCATCCGTATCCCCCAAAATCCACTTTCAGGATGGAATACATGGAATTTGGCAAAACAACCATCCACAGTGTGTTTAATACAGCAAATAAAATTAAATCATGAACCAGCAATGGTAACCATTTATAATAGAGAATGACAGTTTATTCACTGATTGAAATATGTCAGGTTATGTAATTAACATTGTATCCTATATTAATCTATTCACAAACCAACAACTGTAGATGAAAAATCAGTAAGTGGTATACATTTTCATAGGCAGTTTGATCTGCAGACACTTAAAATAAAAAAAATGTCGGGCTTCTTCACAGGCCAAATTATAACAGTAATTGCGTATTTTGAAGTGAAGATAAAGCAAACAGTTTAACGCAGATCAAATAGAGAACAGCTAAAGGTAAACACTCTTCCTGGCTATTTCCTCCGGTCGTTTGGAATGTCCCTCTAAATCAGACCTCTATCTCACTGCCCTTTCTCCCTTCACTTGCCTTCAAGGGCATTTCTCTGGGGAAAAACGGTCACAGTAGCGTACAACTGATACGCCGCATTATAAATAGTAAGAACGCGTTCGAAAAGTACAGCCACAGTATAAGTGTTATACCATGGCCGACTCTACACTAGGCCGGAGCCTTAGATGTGCCAACGTGGCTTAGCTGTCAAATAGTAGCCCTATAGTTTCAGAATAATTATTACATTTTATATGTATTAGAGTTCATCTCGGTTAATAAATTAAGAAAAATACTTTTCAGAACTACTACTACTAATATCACTTACATCTGATGTCTGTTTCATCACAGTCAGACACTACAAAATAAAAATAAACGCAACCTGTTTCCTGCCGCCACTTCCATTTCCACTTAAATGAACACTCAATTTACTTTGTAAATTATCACTTGAGCTAGAAAAATTTACTATTAGGTCACTGTGAAGCCATTCTTGCTGGTCTTGATTTCCCTTTCACTATCAAATGCTTTCGTAGGTATGCCCCAGGCCATGCCCAGGTGAGTTCTATTAACTGTATTTTTCTGTGATATTTGGGAGGTCCAGAAAACATTATAGGTACCACATTGTGCTTTAAAATAAGTCTTGTCCTTTGAAATGTTTGTCAATTATTGTCTTTATCCTTATAAATATAACCAGCCCTTCCGAGGAATACCTTTCACCCACTTCTGTTTATGTCCCTTATCGGACACACAATTGCTAGTGCAACCTGGTACTACACACTTTGCAGGCATCTTTTTATCTTTATAGTTTCATTTGTGCAGGTAAATAAGTAGAAACCCATTCAAAATCACCTTGCAACGTTCTTTTTAATCTGGAATAAGGTTATGTTGGGCCATGGTTTGGTAGTCCTCTACTCATGCCTCTACTGGGCTGCAACCTGGTACTACACGCTTTGCAGGCATCTTTTTATCTTTATAGTTTCATTTGTGCAGGTAAATAAATAGAAACCCATTCAAAATCACCTTGCAACGTTCTTTTTAATCTGGAATAAGGTGATGTTGGGCCATGGTTTGGTAGTCCTCTACTCATGCCTCTACTGGGCTGCAACCTGGTACTGCACGCATTGCAGGCATCTTTTTATCTTTATAGTTTAATTTGTGCAGGTAAATAAGTAGAAACCCATTCAAAATCACCTTGCAACGTTCTTTTTAATCTGGAATAAGGTGATGTTGGGCCATGGTTTGGTAGTCCTCTACTGGGCTGCAACCTGGTACTACACGCTTTGCAGGCATCTTGTTATCTTTATAGTTTCGTTTGTGCAGGTAAATAATTAGAAACAAATTAATAATCACCGTCCAACCATATTTTCTGCACATGGAAGAATACACATGACATAACAACAAATGAAAACACGGCCTGATCTCCAACGTTGCCATATTTCAATGCTCCAGCCTAGTGAGTAGAGACGGCCATGGTTATACCAATGACTACACGTTTCGTTCGAAATCCGACAAGGTGTCACCCGGGGTGCACTCTTCTTTACCCATGTCGAAGACATCGTTAAAAGTTACCCGACATGCGCATTGTAAGTGTGCCGCCAAAAACATTTAAAAACTCCGTCAGCTGATATATAAGCGATGTGTATTTGAGTAATAATACGATCACCAAATTAACTTTGTTTCACAGATTGTTTTCGTGTATATATTGTTTTTACTATATTTGAGGTTATAATGTGACTTGTGACAGCAGTGAGGTTACCCGTTACCCCACAAGGTTATCCTAGCCGTTCTAGCATTATTCGTCAAGGTGTAGCTACACCAGGTCAGCTGATTTACACCTTACATATACATTTACCTCTAGTATATACACTTTTCGAACGAGCTCTAATGGTTGTTTGAAATGCAGAAACAATGCCAGTCCATTGGAACATTTACTCGTAATCATTTTCTATCTAGTTCTTTCATATAAGAATATAGACACGGATTCTAAAAGTTGTTCCAGCTTCTATGAACTGGAATAAATTTCGGAATAGATTATCTCCCAATTTTTCTCAGACATCAGATACCAGTTGACCGGTACATTGATCGCGAAGGATTATAGAATTCGATAGACAGATGGATGTTTGTTATCAACCGGTTTACACCCAATAAAATAATATAAAGCAAAATAAATCAGTATAAATATTGACACTGATTACCACATGCAATCTCATAAATGTTCAAGACTGTTAAAATTGATATAACAAACTTGACATGATTTGTTTGACGAAAATCAGAAATTTCAAATCTTTCAAATCTTCAGGTTTGTCTAAAGAATCGAAAATCTTTATTTGACTTTCTATTAGGATGAAACCTCGTGTTTTGGATATTTGGGGGGTGCTGACTACAAATCTGGTCGCAGCTTTGAGTTTTGGTCTAATGTGACGAAAATAAAAAATGTCAGGTCTCTCACATCTTCAGGTTTGCCTAAGAAATCTTTATTTGGTTTTCTATTAAGATTCAACCTCGTGTTCTGGATAATTTTTGGGTGATGATTACAAATCCGATTGTATTTTTGAGATTCAGTCTCGTGTGACGAAAATCAAATATTTCAGATCTTTCAGATCTTCAGGTTTGTCCAAAAAATCGAAAATCTTTATTTGGCTTTCCATTAAGATAAAACATCGTGTTTTGGATAATTTGAGAATGCTGATTACAAATTCGGTCGCAGCTTTGAGTTTCAGTCTCGTTTAATAAAAATTTCAGATCTCCAGGTTTGCCTAAAAAATCGAAAAGCTTCATTTGTCTTTTTGTCAAGATGAAACCTCGTGTTTTGCATAATTATAGAATACTAATTACAAATCCGATCGCATTTTTGAGTTTCAGTCTCGTTTGACGAAAATAAAAAATTTCAGATCTTTCAGATCTTCAGGTTTGTCCAAAAAATCGAAAATCTTTATTTGGCTTTCTATTGAGATAAAACCTCGTGTTTTGGATAATTTGAGGGTGCTGATTACAAGGCTGATCGCACTTTCAAGTTTCGGTCTTGTGCGACAAAAATTAAAATTTCAGGACTCTCAGATCCTCAGGTTTGTCTAAAAAAATCGAAAATCTTCATTTGTCTTTTTGTCAAGATGAAACCTCGTGTTTTGCATAATTATAGAATACTAATTACAAATCCGATCGCATTTTTGAGTTTCAGTCTCGTGTGACGAAAATCAAATATTTCAGATCTTTCAGATCTTCAGGTTTGTCCAAAAAATCGAAAATCTTTATTTGGCTTTCTATTGAGATAAAACCTCGTGTTTTGGATAATTTGAGGGTGCTGATTACAAAGCTGATCGCACTTTCAAGTTTCGGTCTTGTGCGACAAAAATTAAAATTTCAGGACTCTCAGATCCTCAGGTTTGTCTAAAAAAAGCGAAAATCTTTATTTGGCTTTCTATTAAGATAAAACCTCGTGTTTTGGATAACTTGAAGATGCTGATTACAAAGATGGTCGCAGTTTTGAGTCTCGGTCTCGTGTGATGAAAATAAAGTATTTCAGATCTTTCTGATCTTCAGGTTTGTCTAAAAAATCGAAAATCTTTATTCGGCTCTCTATTAAGATAAAACCTTGTGTTTTGAATAATTTGAGGATTCTGATTACAAATCAGGTCGCAGTTTTGAGTTCCAGTCTCATTTAACGAAAATCAAGCGATTGCTGGCTCTCAGACTATAATTTACACTATGTGGATAAGGCAGCAGAATTATGTATCAATCTGTTTTGGATTCTTTTCGGACACTGAACAGAAAAAATCCTCGCCCACGCACCTGACCCCCAGCAACAACGGGTGGACTTATCGCTCGCCGTCACCGGTCGTCGAGGCGTTTTTTCTATTTTCCACCCCATAGCTTCGGGGGTAGCTGCGAAATTAACTTTCGGTTCTTTATATCTCTAATACATCCCCTTCTACAGGCGACGATCTCGATGGCTTTCAAATGTCACGACCACCAAAGGGTAGTTTTCGGGGCGTATGACTCAACGTCATCGAGCCTATAGCTGTAGGGCACTAGGGGGAGCACAGTTGATAGAATTCCCAGGGGTTTTAGGAATATGCACGAATTCCTTGTCATTATATTTCTTACGACAGAAGGCGGGTTAGGTATTTTATTAGCAAAATATTTCGAATTTTAGGTACAAGCTTTTCTGGGCATTAATAATAAGTAATAATAATTTATTTATTATTTGTCAAGTGAAATATACAAGTCATAAGAAATTAAACGCAAAAATAGCTAACATATAGAACAAGAAAGATTAAAAACCAAAAATGACATACGAATACTAAAAACAGTCGTTGAATAAAGAATTCTTCCAGAATTTAAAAACTTCTGAATATCTGAATCATGGTTATGCCATATGGGAACCATTTGAAACTATTAGGATAAGGCACGTTTTTTGTTATGTTTGTACAGATAAACTGCGACAGTGTCGAAAAATCTCTAGCATTTTACTTCCCACACCAGACGCCATACGCTTTTGGGGCATTTTATGATGTCTACATAACGAAAATTCACTTCACTCATTTCCGTAGGTGTCGCTGTCGGTCTGTCTGTCGGTCTGTCTATCGATCTGTCTGTTGGTCTGTCTGTCGGTCTGTCTGTCGGTCTGTCTGTCGGTCTGTCTGTCGGTCTGTCTGTCGGTCTGTCTGTCGGTCTGTCTGTCGGTCTGTCTGTCGGTCTGTCTGTCGGTCTGTCTGTCGGTCTGTCTGTCGGTCTGTCTGTCGGTCTGTCTGTCGGTCTGTCTGTCGGTCTGTCTGTCGGTCTGTCTGTCGGTCTGTCTGTCGGTCTGTCTGTCGGTCTGTCTGTCGGTCTGTCTGTCGGTCTGTCTGTCGGTCTGTCTGTCGGTCTGTCTGTCGGTCTGTCTGTCGGTCTGTCTGTCGGTCTGTCTGTCGGTCTGTCTGTCGGTCTGTCTGTCGGTCTGTCTGTCAGTCTGTCTGTCGGTCTGTCTGTCTGTCTATTGGCGTTTTTCTAGCCTCGTAATCTCAGCAACCGCTGCATGGATTGTTATGAAATTTAAACAGCGATATGCTGTGGGGTCGTAGTGGGTAATGTTCCTACAATTTTGAAAATCGCTGCATGGGCGGCGGGGTAATTAGCAAAAAAACAAAAAAATTCAAATATTCCTCAAACTTCGTTTTTAGGTGTTGTAGGGGTTCCTGACCATTTTTTACTTTTCTTTGGTGGGGGTGAAATTGGGGTGATTGGGGGGTGGGGGGTTGTAAAACTGAAAAATTTGTTGTATTCGTATTAAGCTGTCAACCGACCTGTGAAAGAAGGATCTAGGGGCACTCTTTTATGTCCGTCCGAACATTTCCTTGCCTATTACAGAAACCGAGGGAGTGAACATTTTCAGATGTAAACACTCGAGTAATGCGTTAGATCGTCCTGTATTGTGTAACGTGGAAACTATTGAATTGATTTTAATGAAATTTCGACACAGTATTGTTACTTTGACGAGGATGAAAAAGGCTTATGGTTTTTAGAAGTCGTGTCAGTGGGATACCTGGTCAGTTTATACATTTTTTTTTGGTGGGGATGAAATTGGGTGGTTGTGGGGTGGGAGGTTGTAAAAGCGGAACATTTTTTGTATTTATAATAGGCTGTCCATTGACCTGCGGAAGAAAGACTTAGCGGAATAACATACTTTTTTTGTGGGGAGGTGATGGTGCTTTGATTGCAAGGGGATCTCAGACTATACCTTCATGCTATGGAAAAATATTGAACTGGTATCACAGTAATGTGTGGGAAGTACTACGTCAAACAACTTGACTTCATTTTTTAAATTGCTCTAGACGCGACGCTGTCATAATTGGAAAACGGAAATATACAAGAAATGCGTAAATCGTTGTAGGTACATAATTTTGGGAGTACCACAGGGCTACCATTTAGACCCGTTGTTGTTTAACATATTTATTGACGATCTAGCTAGTGCACTGGGTAGTGAAATTATTATGTTTGCAGATGATACGAAGATTTTTAGAGTTGCAGAGAACATGTCTGATTGTTACAAAAGGACTTTGGTGCGATATTAATGTTTTATATTTAGATGCTTCAAAATGTTTTAAAATAACGTTTAGTAGGTTTCATCCTCTCACACCATGGCAATTAATGGTAAAGTATTACATGTTCATCAGATTGAAGGACTCAGGAATTAGTTTCGATACAAGAAAAACGTTCAATTTGCATATTGAAAGTATCATCAGCAGAGCGTTCAAGATGCTAGGTTTTGTAAATCGGAATAGTGTTGAAGTGTCACTTTATTTCTTTAAAATTTTGTATTGTTCACTGGTCCGTTCTTTACTGGAGTACTGGGCTTCTATCTGATCTCCAAGTTACAATACGCATAATTTTCAAAGAATTTGTGTGTTGTGTTTTTCAAATGAGCTGCATAAGAGAAGAGTTTAGTTATACTGATATATGAACATTATTGTACTCTTGAGCGACGTAAGAAAGAATTCGAATTGTTTATGTTACTCATAATAATAAAGCTACAATATAGAGTTCCGGTTTATTATAAAAACATTCTTTGAATACTCACCCTAAGAGAATGAGGCACTCTGATACCTCTTATGTTTATGTATCCTTTCATTCAATGAATTAGGGTTAAATGAACCCATAACTGGAGTTGTTAAACTTGCAGTGAAATTATACCTACTGTAGATATATAAGGGTAAGTCTTGCCAAATATACTGGTAATATGTAATGTGCCTTTGTATATTTGTAACATGGGTTTTACCTAAATCAATGAAGTTCACACTGAAGGTGTAACGGTTCACCCGTTTTCAAAATTATTTTTTATATTATTGACTTGGCTACCATATACAAATAGTCTCAAACTTCCATTTTCAGCAACTATATTTCCTCATTATACTAGTCACGTTTTCATGACTGTTTTACTTCTTACTTCTTCCTTTTCCCATCTCTATTCTTTTTAGCTGGAAATGTCATTATATTATACAATCTGCGCAAGTGCGCACAAATTTTGGGAAAAATCTAATGAGTGGGGGGGTATGCTCTCTCTCTCTACCGACGTTAGCTTCTAGATGAAATGTAATGGTTTATGCCTTTCGCTTTCTGAACTCAAACAGTAAAGACATATACAGTGTGGTCCAAAGAGTGTGCAACAAATGGGATTTTTTTTATTAGCTGCACAATCAAAAATCCAATATTGCCAAAAGTTGGAGCATGTCCGATAACTAATTTAGGTGCCCTTAGAATGGTTCCAAGTTCATCAGTATACGGGGTGAATCAAAAAATATAAAAATTGTACAAGAGTAAAGTACCCTTATTTTCAAAAATTCAGCAAAATGTTATTAACAAAAGTTGTTTAGAATCAAGAGTTATGCCTAAATACCAAAACCTGGCCTCCTCTGCGAAAAAAATTTTTTTTTTGAAAAAAGTGCAATAACTCCCAAAATTTTTTTTTTTTTTTTTAGTAAAACTGTTTGATACACTAATTGAAATTGAATTAATTTTGTATAACTTTATTTAAATTCAAGCATTTTTGTGAAATTTACCTGAGGTTAAAATTTTTTTGGGAATCACAAGCTAAATGTTTGTTGCAAAGATATTAAATATGGCTTTATAATTTCGGAAAAAATCTTTTTACTAAGGCAAGAGGTTTTGTTAATAACATTTTGCTGAATATTTGAAAATAAGGGTACTTTACTCTTGTACAATTTTTATATTTTTTGATTCACCCCGTATACTGATGAACTTGGAACCATTCTAGGTGCACCTAAATTAGTTATCGGACATGCACCAACTTTTGGCAATATTGGATTTGTGATTGTGCAGCTAATAAAAAAAAATCCCATTTGTTGCACACTCTTTGGACCACACTATAGAATAGCTATGTCTCTCTAAGACAATTTTTGTGTCTGTGCAATTGTGTGGTAACCAAGGAAAACCACCTTTTTTTTGGGGGGTGCCGCCATCAAGACCACCTTTTCTTTGGAGGGGCTCTGCACCTTTTTCGGGGTGCCACCATCATGAACACTTCTTTGAGGTGACACCACCAGAACCCCTTTTGAAGGAAGCCAGCCTTCTTTGGGGTGCGGATGTAACACCTTTTTTGGAGCACCACCTTCTCTTCGGAAGGGCACCACGAGAACTACTCCCTGGACTTCCTCCGAAGTTAAGTTCTTGTTTTTAAAAAAATAGATAGAACACAAATGTACTGCATTCATATATATGAAATAAATCTTTATTAAACCATTGTTATCATGTTTTCATTTCTTGGCGGCTAGCTAGACTCACGCACACACGCACGCACCCACAGCCCTTGCTTCATGTAATCTGATTGAGCTGCTGGTTGCTATGAGCAATATGTTGGTTGGTGGCTCATCACCAATTAGCGCTGTTATTGTTATAAAGCTCATGGAAGTCAGTATATTAATTCAAAGGTTGTGATACTTAAAAGTGACAACGGAAGTAGACCTTTTGAAATCAGAGCCTAAAATGTAGTAAATGAACCTACAAATTTAAGGATGTTCGTAGTTGTTTTTTGAGGCTCTTTCAAGTGTTTGGAAGACTTTTTGTGGCACTGAAAGATATATGTTGGAATGGAAGTAGACCTTTTGAAATCAGAGCTGAAAATGAAGTAAATGAATCTACAAATTTAAGGATGTTCGTAGTTGTTTTTTGAAGCTCTTTCGAGAGTCTGGAGGACTTTTTGGGGCACTGAAGGATATAATGTTTTTGTCGTCATCCGTGTCATTCCCCTCTTCACACCAGAAGGTCATAGAAGTCAGTACATTAAACCAAAGGTTGTGATACTCAAAACTAACAATGGAAGTAGACCTTTTGAAACCAGAGCTAAAAATGAAGTAAATGAATCTACAAATTGAAGGATGTTCGTAGTTGTTTTTTCGGGCTCTTTCAAGTGTTTGGAGGACTTTTTGGGGCACTGAAGGATATAATGTTTTGTCGTCACCCGTATCATCCCCCTCTTCACACCAGAAGGTCATAGAAGTCAGTACATTAAACCAAAGGTTGTGATACTTAAAAGTGACAATGGAAGTAGATGTTTTTGCCATCATCTGTATCATCCCCCTCTTCACACCAGAAGGTCATAGAAGTCAGTATATTAAACCAAAGGTTGTGATACTTAAAAGTGGCAATGGAAGTAGACCTTTTGAAACCAGGGCAAAAAATGAAGTAAATGAATTTACAAATTTAAGGATGTTCGTAGTTGTTTTTTGAGGCTTTTTCAAGTGTTTGGAGGACTTTTTGGGGCACTGAAGGATATAGTGTTTTTGTCGTCACCCGTATCATCCCCCTCTTCACACCAGAAGGTCATAGAAGTCAGTACATTAAACCAAAGGTTGTGATACTTAAAAGTGACAATGGAAGTAGATGTTTTTGCCATCATCTGTATCATCCCCCTCTTCACACCAGAAGGTCATAGAAGTCAGTATATTAAACCAAAGGTTGTGATACTTAAAAGTGGCAATGGAAGTAGACCTTTTGAAACCAGAGCAAAAAATGAAGTAAATGAATTTACAAATTTAAGGATGTTCGTAGTTGTTTTTTGAGGCTCTTTCAAGTGTTTGGAGGACTTTTTGGGGCACTGAAGGATATAATGTTTTTGTCGTCACCCGTATCATCCCCCTCTTCACACCAGAAGGTCATAGAAGTCAGTACATTAAACCAAAGGTTGTGATACTTAAAAGTGACAATGGAAGTAGATGTTTTTGCCATCATCTGTATCATCCCCCTCTTCACACCAGAAGGTCATAGAAGTCAGTATATTAAACCAAAGGTTGTGATACTTAAAAGTGGCAATGGAAGTAGACCTTTTGAAACCAGAGCAAAAAATGAAGTAAATGAATTTACAAATTTAAGGATGTTCGTAGTTGTTTTTTGAGGCTCTTTCAAGTGTTTGGAGGACTTTTTGGGGCACTGAAGGATATAATGTTTTTGTCGTCACCCGTATCATCCCCCTCTTCACACCAGAAGGTCATAGAAGTCAGTACATTAAACCAAAGGTTGTGATACTCAAAAGTAACAATGGAAGTAGACCTTTTGAAATCAGAGCTAAAAATGAAGTAAATGAATCTACAAATTTAAGGATGTTCGTTGTTGCTTTTTGAGGCTCTTTCAAGTGTTTGGAAGACTTTTTGGGGCACTGAAGGATATCAAGTGCAGAATAGAAACAGCTCGCACAACTTTCCTAAAAATGAAGTCATTCTTCTGCAATGACAACTTAAACCTCGGATTGCGCCAGAGAATGGTCACATGCTATATTTGGTCGGTGTTGTTGTATGGTGCTGGGACCTGGACCCTCAAGGCCAACGCTATTATTTGCCTGGAAGCATTCGAAATGTGGTTGCATAGAAGAATGCTGCGAATACCGTGGACGGCCCTACAGACCAACGAAGCAGTTTTAAATAGAGCAAGTGCCGTTCGAGAGTTGATCAAGGCAATCAAAATACGGAAAATATCGTACTTAGGGCATATCCTCCGAGGGGACCGCTACAGAATCCTTCAACTCTTAACGAAAGGTAAAATCGAGGGTCGCAGAGGTATTGGAAGGAAACAAATGTCATGGCTGAAGAACATTCGCGATTGGACCGGAATACGCAGTGCCGAACAACTATTTAGATTAGCCGAAGACCGTGATCAATTCGCCAATGTAATTGCCAACGTTAGGGGGACCTGATACGGCACCAGAAGAAGAAGAATAAACTCCATAGATCAATTTGTAATTCAAGATTTTAACTTGAGTAGCTTTTTCTGCAGGAATCAGTATAGAGGTGGAGGTATAGCTATATACAGTAGAAACCACGTAAACTCCAGCTCAATTGATCTATCACAGTTTTCAGTTGAAAAGCACATAGAACTATGTATTATAACGAATCAAGACGTAACATTATCATTTTATGTTATAGGTCTCCATCAGGTTGTATGAATCTGTTCCTTGATAGTTTAAATAAAGCTCCAAACTTCATTTATAGGCCAAATATTGATATAGTTCTTTGTGGGGACTTCAATATAGACTCCTATAAGTACAATACCGATCATGAGAACTTAATTTATATGTTATCTGAATTTAACCTACACCCAGAGGTACAGTGGCCAACCAGAATCGGTCGCACTTCCATTCCTACAATAGATCAAATTTTTACGAGTTTCAAAGAAAGATGTATCAACTGTACAATAGACAATACCATATCTGATCATCAAACAATACTTACTGAATTAGTTGATCATCTCACAGTCAAAAGTACTGAGGCATGTATGGTTAAAAGGACTTTTGATTCTCAGTCAGTACGTAACTTTACATTAGATTTAAGTAATGAAGACTGATCAGCGTTGTATGGAACGGTAGATGTAGACAGTGCATTCAATTATTTTTCTCAAGTGTTCGATTATTATTTTCATAAAAATTTTCCATGTCGAAAGAGGGCCATTTCAAGTAACAAAAAGTCGTGGGTAAATGAAACTGTGAAAGAATCTAGTTTAGCGCTGAGGCAACTGCACGGTATGACAAGGATTTTTCCAGACAGCAGAGAGACATACCAAGAAGCTAAAAAACAACACTAAAAGCTGGTAAGAAACACAAAGAGAACATACTATCAGAATCGTATATTCAATTCTGATAATGCAACAAAGGCTGCCTGGAATGTGGTATCGGAGATTACTAGAAAAAAAGTGCCACGGAAAAATATTATTCTAGATAGTGAAGGAGTTACAATTACTGACCCTTCTAAGATTGTCAATTATTTTAATGAGTATTTTAAAAGCGCTCCCCTTGATGTAATTAATAGCATACCAAAAAATCGCAGTAATAGCGCAATTAATCTGAATGATAATCCTAGTAAAATGATATTGTACCCCTTCACGGATGATGAATTTTTTAATCTGATTAATACAAAACTGAAAAACAAACCATCTTCAGGTTCCGATGAAATTCCAAACTTTTTGGTAATATGCATCTTATTCCATATAGTAAAACCTTTCGTATATCTTGTTAACTTATCGTTTTGTTCCGGTATTTTTCCTAACAGATTAAAAACAGGCAAAGTTACTCCTATTCACAAAAAAGGAGATACGTCACAGGCCAGTAATTATAGACCAGTGACTGTACCGTGCTGTTTCTCAAAAATATTCGAGTATTGTTTCTTGGACCGGTTGACTCTGTTTTTAAATAATAATAGTATACTATCAGAAAATCAGCATGGCTTTCGTAATGGAAGATCAACAGTTACAGCTTCTCACTCCTTCATTGGTGAATTAGTCAAAAAAATGAGGATGGAGAGTGTCCTGTCGGCATCTTCTGTGACCTCAGTAAGGCTTTTGACTGTGTCGATCATGATTTATTGTTGCAAAAGTTATCTGCATATGGAATAAACGGGCTACCATATCTCTGGGTGAAGTCTTACTTACAGAACAGATACCAATACGTGTCTATCACATACACTTCTGACGAGGAAATTAGACAGGTAAAATCAAATCTGACAAATATAGACATAGGCGTACCGCAAGGATCTATTCTGGGTCCAGTGCTGTTCTGTTTGTATGTCAACACCCTTGAGCAATCGTATCCTAGGGCGCACTTTTCATTATATGCTGACGATACATCAATAATAGTGTCTGCAAAGGATCACATGATCTTGAGAGAGTACTGTGATTCTTTGCTTTACAATATTGATATCCGGTTCAAAGATAACCAGCTACATTTGAACGGCGAGAAAACTTCAATTATTAGATTCCGTAATGCACAGAAGTCACTTACACCACTAGACCTGACATTAGACAACTCGCCTGTGCAAACTAACGCGAACACTAAGTTCTTAGGATTGTACTTGGACGAGTGCCTTAATTTTAAAAATCACTGTGAATACGTATCCAATAAACTGAATTCGCAGTCCTATATGATCAAAAACCTACGTGCAATTTTTACGGAAAGACAGTTATTGATGTTTTATTACGCTCAAATTGAGTCGCGCTTACGTTATGCGCTGTGTTTTTGGGGATCATCGGTAAACGCTCAAAAAGTATTTTTGAGCCAAAAAAGAGTGATACGATGCATGGTGGGTGTTGACAGCACACACAGCTGCAGAGAGCTATTTAATCAGCTGAAAATATTGACATTACCCTCCCTGTTTCTTTACGAAATGGCTATATATACTTTTCGAAATAAAGATAAATTTCAGCTTAATAATTCTGTACATAAGTTTGATACACGACAGCAATTCGATTTTCACATTCCTTTTGCCAATATCAGATAGGAAGTAGATCTCCGGATGTTTTGGGTCCCAAAATTTTTAACAAATTACCAGATAACATTAAGAAGATTACGTGTTTCAAACTATTTAAAACCGAGTTGAAAAAATATCTAACGCAACAGTGCTTCTACGCCATTAAAGATTTTATTCTCATTTGAATTTTACTTTGTCTGTCTTAACTATTAGTGTGGTTTGTTTCATATAATGCTTGTACTATTGTATTATGTACTTATGTAATGTGTATATGTGTTTTTGTATTTTATTTAACTATTATTTATCATATACTCCTTATGGATGTATATATTTGTAACTACATGTTGTACATTTTGACGAATCCTATACATAATTTTGTATGTCAATTGGATAATAAAGGAAAATGAAAATGAAATGAAATGAAAAAAGAAGGATATATGTTTTTGCCGTCATCCGTATCATCCCCCTCCACGCTTTTCTAAAACAGGTCTTTCATTCATCACCTTGCACCTCCCGTCTTACCTCGCTCATTAATATGCAACCGCGGTTTTCGATAGACGACAGCACCTCCCGAATATCTCTAATGTGCTTTAGCATATACACGCTAAGTGCTCCGTAAACAGATAGATGACAGACAGAAGACAGCCATTCATAAAGCGAGTCTCCTGCCGCAGCTAAATTCGACTGGCATGCCGTTGGCTCCGTGATGTATAAATCTTGTACAGACTTAATAACTGCCGTTGCCACTAACGCACACATTCGTCCGAATGCAGCAGCAGCAGCCTTAATAAAAGATATAAAAGCAACTGGGGTGCTCCGTCACCATTAGGGAGTGTCATGGAGACAGGTGGTCTGACGATGTAGTTAGTTCGTTTTATTCGACATCGAGGGGAAACCGCACTACGAGGGATAGTCGGAAACTTCAACATTCTGTAACAAATATGATTGATTGACAAGTCAGACTGCTAATCTCCTAAGTTATTAAAGATTAGGTCACTAATCCACCAATCAATATATTATCCTCAGCAACCAGTAGCTCAGAAGGATGCAAGCAACCAGGGCAGCCAGACTCAGGCTGGCGGCGGTGCAACGCACCGACTGTTTCGTCATCACTGGAGCCATGTCTACCACACCAACGTTAGCCATGGAGACCCTTCTAAACTTAACACCTCTGCACATTGAGGTGGAAAGAGTTGCAAAAGTGGTCGCCTACAGACTGCTATCAACCGGCAGACCTGACAAAACGGAACTAGGTCCAGACACAACGGGTATAATGGGTGAAATTACCCATCATCATGCACTCGGAATGCTCTCGGACTATATGGTTCCCCAAGCGCATATAGAACGATCCTATAACGTCGTTTTCCCAGGCAGGGACGAATGGAGGAGGGACGATTTTATATTACCATCTGATCTTGCGCTGTTTACTGATGGCTCCATGTCTGAACTAGGGGCAGGAGCGGAAGTAGTGGGTACCAATCCAAGAGTTGAAATTTCAGTCAACCTTGGGAGGTATACCACAGTCTTCCAAGCAGATATGATTGCCATAAAGCTGGGACTCAGGGAAAAGGCCCCTGACAAACAGATCTATAAAAATCTTTTCAGACAGCCAGGCTGCATTGAAAGCACTGTGCTCCAGTCGGGTTGATTCAAGACTGGTATGGAACTGCATTCACCTCCCCAACAAACTCGGAACGGGAAACAGGGTAACCTTGATTTGGGTTCCGGGTTACAGCGGAGTGGAAGGCAATGTATTGGCCGACGCGCTAGCAAAAGGAGGAACTGAATCTGTGTTCATAGGACCAGAACCATTCGCGGGCATTGCAAAAAGCACCGCTAACAAGATCATCTCGGACTGGGCAGTGAGGAAAGGACTCCTGAACTGGCGAGATACACCAGGGCTACTGCACTCAAAGGTGTTTATAAGATACCCCTCGAGTTAGGCCCCCCGAGGATCATGGAATGTAATAGGTACGACCTCCGCATTCTGGTCGGTCTGCTGACGGGGCATGGTCGTCTAAGATACCATATGCAGAAGTTGGGTCTTGAACAAACTTCATATCGTCGCTTCTGCTACGTGGAGGACGAAACAGCGGAGCATATTCTTTGCTCCTGTCCAGTACTGGATAATGCTAGGTTCCAGACATTCGGATTTGTCTAACTGGAACCTCATGACTTCAAGGAAGTTTCACCCTTCACTTTGATTGCCTTCGTAAAGAGGTGCGGACTGTACGGTGAACTCCAAAAAGGTGTGAGCCACAATAGACACATTTGAGTCGCAGTGGAAGGAGGCAGCTCTGCCCCACTCACTTTCAACCTAACCCTAACCTAATCAGCAGCTCAGAAGGATGCATGCAACCAGGGCGTGTGATTTATTTCTGATATATTATTGCTGTACATTATTTTTATTCTAAATAAAAAAACTTATCTTCGTTAAGTCATTCATGGGAGTTCGGCCCCGAGCGGACCTCCAAGCTAAGGAGGCTTGGTTCTATGGTGGGAGTACTGCGAGTTGGATTGAAGAGACACCAACGGCATTCTCTTCCAACTGTATTCCCTACAAAGAGGGTGGGTTCACAGAATAGTAGACTCTTCATTAAGTGTCTCCAGGAAAAAGTCTGGTGCACTTTTCTAGAAGAAGAAGAAGTGATTCCAGAAAGAAGTGTCTACATACCCTGAAGAAGAATGATGCTTTTAGCAAGAAGAAATGGTCTCTACAAGAAGAAGTGGCCTCAAGGAGAACAATCTGTTTTTCTTACCCAGCAGAAGAAAGACATCTCTCCAAGAAGAATGGGCTCACTTGACTAGGAACCAATCTGGCTCACAGAAGCCTAAGTATGATGTCTTCGAAGCCAGCGATCACATAAAAGTCCATTACACTCATCAGAAGTTGACTTTTTCGGGGAGGGAGGGCTAGTATGGTATACAGACGGCTCCATTCACCGACGAAGACCAGCTTTAAGAACTGGGATCCCTCTCTCTTGGAGAATACATCACGCTATTTCAGGCAGAAATATATGAGATTTTAGCATGTGCCCATCGTGTCCAAGAAATTCAGGTGCTCTCAGGTGTTACTACTAATTCTGACAGCCAGGCAGCATTGAAAGTATTGAGTGCTTGTAGGCTTACATCAAGGCTCGTTCTGCAATGTAGAACGGTCTCAAATGATATTTCTGCACACAGAAAAAAATACTGTTGCGTTTCCAATTAATTGATAGTATTTGGATGTTTTTCCATCACCTTAAATACATTTACAGTTGATTCAAATCCAGGTCATTGAAAGAATTCAATCCTTATATTCGAAGTAATCACAGATACGCCAATAAATCCAAAATAATTTTATATTCGAGTAGACAGAAGGAATTCTGCCGGTGCGCCATCTAGTACCCGAAGGTAACGGCAACCAAAGAGAAACGCTAATAGCAGCAGTAAACTCTTTGGTGGAACGACAAGGCTTGTTCGCTTTTGTCACTAGAGGCACGGATTTTGACGCAAGCAGCGTAAAGCGATATACGAGGGTTGCTCTATACCTCCGTCAATCCACCAGTACGCAGACAGCTGTTTCACGCTTATTAGCCGATTATACCAGTCGTAGCATTGACAGTAACGCAACCTCTTTGATATAAATATCCAGAGGTGTAATACCAATTATTTCTTTTTCGTCAGATCGTATTATTTTCTAAACTGGTAAACTATTATTATTGTAATATAGGTATTGTTGTAATATCAGTGGTCGGCTGATAGCAATTTGGATTTTGGACAGATACCTGGATATTTCGCGGACCGGTAAATAATTCTTGCTGACCGGCAGTTGAGAAACACTAGGCTAGACTGTTTTTTTAACGTATGATATCTAGCTTATTCAACTGACGCCGAGATAAATTGATAATGTGCAGTTCAGTAGCTGTAATAAAGCATGCAACAAATTGTGCAATGAGTAATTACATTCTTGTTGGAACTCTTCAGTACTACTTTGGAATGAGGTGCAATAAGGTACAGTTCAGCTGTATACGCCTAACAATGATTTTTAAATGTCAAGGCAGAAACTACCGAATGTCCCTCGTAAGGCTCCCATCCTGCTATGCCTGAGGGTCAGGGGAAACAGTATAATTCGATTTGTGTAGCGTCATGTGGGTCTTTTTACTTATTGAAATGTAAAATGTCGTGTATTTTTATTGGATTTAAATAGGGCGTTACGCCAGCGGAGAGACTAGTTGAAATCCACGTTCAAGCGACAACTGTCATAATAGCGATAACTAGGGGCCACATCAACGGTCGGGATAGAACCAAGCTTTGGGAGATTTGGTGTTAATCTGTTAAGAAAATACAGATTAATTTGGCTACGAACGGGGGATTATTAGAAACACACAGTGTACAGTTTCGGAAGCTGATGTCATTAACGGGCAAAGATTAAACTCGTGGTTCAAATTAACAACAGCTTTTTGATAGTAGGAAATAAGTGCTGCTATCTTGAGTTGGTTAAATGATATGAATGCCATTCCTTGCCCTAAGATCTCCTATTATTTTTCTATCCAATTTTCTTATACGCTATTAATGACGTGGTAATGTCTCTGCAGGTGTCTAAAGAGTTTAGGTTTTCCATTATGCTTCATGATTTCCTTAATTTCTTCCAAGAATCAATGACGCCTGCAGTATTTCCCAGTATTCAGCCCAGTATATTCGGTGGGTAAGGGTGACTTCTGACCTACGGAACTGCATAAATATGTCAAACTGAGGGGGGCAGGGTCTAGACTGTAGAAGGGTAGAACTTTCAGTCCTGTTAAGCATTACCGTGATGGAAGAACCACGTGTCCACTATTGACTTTGGATCCAGGTTCCCCGTAGATGCAATGACTTTGGGCAGGTACGGTTCAGTATACTACTCAGCTGTGACTGTCTTTCTGTGTGTCCAGAATGGTGCTTTCTACAATTCTACTTGACTTGAAAATACAGCTATCATATTTATTGTGGAAACTAAGGGCTATGGGCTATTTTATCTGCTTTGTGGTCTATCCTAAGGCATTTTATAACGTAAAGTGGCCTCAGCTGTGGAAAATCCTTACCACTATGGGAGTTCCTTACCATTTAGTATTTCTCATACAGCAACTCTATGAGTCTAGCTCGGCTCTTGTAAGAATTGATGGTAACCTGTCTGGTTAAACAGCCACCAGAAAAGGAGTTCGTCAGGGATGTGTATTATCTCTGATGTTATTTAACATTCACTCTGAATTTGTGATGAGACAGGTATTGGAAAACTGAAATGGCGGTATAACTATTGGCGAAAGCAAAATATCCAACTTAAGATTTGCTGACAACTCTTATTGTTGCTTCTCAGAAAGAACTAGTAGCTCCGTTAAACATCTTAGAACAACACAGTGCAGCATATGGTCTTGGTATTAACTACAACAAGACCAAGTTAATGATCGTAGATAGAAACCACGATCATCATCGAGAAACAAAGTCAGTAGACCATTGTGAAGTTTTTCAAAGTTTTGTGTACCTCGGTCCTTTGATCGACAATTCGGGTAGCTGTGAGAATGAGATTCGACGGCGCATTCAACAGGCACGTGTGGCCATGATAGATCTTACTAAAATATGGCGTGACCATAACATCACTAAAGCTACCAAAATGTCGCTGGTTCAGTCTCTTGTGCTCTCCATATTTTTGTATGTTTCGGAAACTTCGACTGTTGAAAAGGCAGATGAAATGTGGTCGTGAAGGAAAATGCTGAGAGTTCCTTATACCACCCATCGAACTGACGTTTCCATCATACGGGATGAGATCGGTAATCCAAAGAGACTATCCTCCATTGTGTCAACGAGCATGCTTATTCTTCGGACATATCCACAGAAGCGATAATATGGACAAACTTGTAGTTCAGGCTCATGCCCCGAGTGAGCGACGCCGTGGCTGTTTCCCTACACGCTGGGTGGATACGACGAAACAGTTGCTGGATATGAGTATCAAGATCGCCACTGAACTGACAGTATATCACAAGCGATGACGAGCTGCAATTCTCAAAACTATCCAGGAAACGGATGGTTGGGTTTAGGTCAAGAAAAAGAGGGAGTCTCTTTTACTGTTTTGCCGACGTTTCGGCCTTTATTAGGCCATCTTCAGGGCAACCAGTGATGGACTCCTTGAGTCCTTTTTCTTGACCTAAACCGAACCATTTGTTTCCTGAATAGTATACAGTAGGTCACTAAACAATTGAGTTCTCAAAACTATTGATAATATTTGCGACGGAAATACTTTAGCTCCGACTTAATGCATTTTACGAGTTCACAACATGTCTGTTAAGACATTGTGACTATGATGATGATGTTAGCTTTTGTTGCTCAAAACAATTCTTATATCTTTAAAACGCGCTGATTTCGATATATTTTTAAATATATCCTCCACTTTTAATAAATACCGAAATTCTGCACGTAATCTTTACTAAATCGAACAGACGGGGACTGATACATAAGTCAGCACGCATGTACGCTAGGGTGGAGCGAAATCGGATAAGAAAATTTTTTTCCAGAAATCGGGCAACACTGTATGACTAAACATTGCTATGGGTAATTAGCTGTTGAATCTTATTAAAATGTTTTGTTTTAATTTTGTTCTTCAGGTGGCACACACGATTTATTCGCAGCCAAAAAACGACATATCTCGAAACATTAAATAAAACAATTAATGATTGTTAGACATTATTATTTATTATGTAGATTGAAAAAACAAAGAAACGTATTAGAAAGAAACAAACTGATGCCATTTCAGTCTTCAACATTGTCATCAACATTCTGGGTAGATTGTTGATCTTCAATAAAAAACTGTGATTTTGTGTCAAATCTTGGTATACCATTTCTGGATTTAATTTGCATTTTAGAAGCCCGTGTTCACAGCAGTTCCATCACATCCAATTGCCACTAAAGTCAGGACATCTATCATATGAATATTCAAAGATTCTATGATACTGTTTCTTATTGAAGTAGCAGTTTCAGAGGCAGGCGTAACGTGACCAATATACTGAGAACCTGGTTCGGAAAGCAGGACAGTATATTCCTCTGTAATGGTTTTTCTGTGGTACCTGCTACCACGTTTCTCTTTAGCGATGGTCTTATCTTTTCGACCGTCAAAGTATAATCTAACTGTTTTGTTATCACGAACCTTTCGTCGTTCACGTCGCAGCTTATTTCTGTTTATTACTTGCGATGTATTTTCGTTAGAAATTAAGCCAACATCTTGAAAAACTGCACTGGAAATGAGTGATGCAGATCTGTCGGAGACACCAGTCCTATCACAAAGCAGTGGCAAGGTTTTCTAGTCGGTACCTCATCTGATTTTCCCGTGTTCTTGCTTATTCGCACGGTGTTTCCCCCACTTCTGATAAATACCGAAATTCTGCACGTAATCTTTATTAAACCAAACAGACGGGGACTGATGCCACAGTATATCTAATTATACAGTAGCGCAACTCCCTAGAAATCATGCAGACAATTTGTTTGCGAAAAACTGGCCTCTCACAACCCTACATCGGCTCTTCACCACGAGCCGCAAATATTGCCGTTGACGTTTTGAGCACAGTGTCGGCTTAGCAATAATCAAGTGAAGAAGCGTAATCATTGTGTTGCAATAAGTTTAATGGACGCGATATGTCTCGTAAATAGAGTAAATTTTGAGAGCAGTGTGGTAATGTGATATTCTTCATCGAGGTTAGGTAGTTATCTTTGGAATTCTGAACTACAATTTGTAAGTTATAGCCATGCATTCGCATTTATTGTACGTGAAAATGTTTTGTACTGATTCTTCTAATTCATCATGGATTCTTTGCATATAAATGGAGTGTAAACATTTTTTTAGAAACAAAACAAGAAATAGTCGGTGTATGAGAAAATTGTTAACTCCGAGAAAATAGGTGGCTTTATTGTTTGTAAGTAAATACAAAAATGCGAGATTTATTCAACTTTATTTTATCTTATCTTACTTAACCTTAAACATTTAAATAAATATAAAAACTTTATAATATCTTATATGATTCAAATATGGGTATATGTAACGACGTAGCGTCCAAAATAACATTTATGTCTAGTTATCCCACAACCTTTAAATTTATCTTCATCAATCATCATAGAAAAACGTATTAAGGTACGAAAACGTGGTAAACAGCAAAACCGATGAAAACTTGTTAGGTGTACATAAAAAATAATGATCAATATGTTTATAACAACGATAAAATATACTGAACTGGTCGTTATTCATTTTTTATTTATTTTACCAAGACTACCTTTCCTTCTGTATTTGTATATTACATATGGATAGGCATATTGAAGAAAAGAATCCATGTTTATAGAGAAAAAAGATATATTTTTGAAACTGGCATGTTGACTCTTTTTATTGTGAACTTTCTATTTGAGCATCCATTAAAATGGACTTCACTTCCTGCTTCAAACTTCATAATGTTGGAATGCATAATCACATTCATTTTGTTATATGTCATGAAAGATCTTTTGAACGTTGTGGTGCTGTGAGGAAACAGTGAGAAATTATCATTCTAACTTTAGGCTCATAATTAAAGAACGACTTTCCGTAACGTCTAACTCTTCTCAAAAACTGAAAAAAAAAACACACTGGTACCCTAATACCCACCAGACTTTGTTAGAGACAAATGGAGCTATGCTATCACACTTTAATATTATTAGGTAATAAAGCAGCATATTAAACATTGGAGGTATCGCATACCTGGCAACGCTTTGAGGAAGTTTAAAAAACTATAGTCATAGTTTTTGGATTTGTTAATACAGCCTACAGCGGCGCAACATTTGACTCCACGCGTCCCGATATCCATATCAGCGTATCACCAAATTCCTTAATCCGGTTCTGTCAAAGACACTACCTTCACTATCATAGACTGAACACGACTCAGGCGATCGCCGTGCTAAACATCCTGCAAACAATGCGCGGGATGCCATGCGCGAACCACCAAAATTCTGGAGAGTTGCGCAACTGTATAATTGGATATACTGTGCTGATGCATAGGTCAGCACGCATGTACGCACACGCGGTTTATCTTTACGAGACAGCGGCAGCGGAGGACGCCCTCCTCCATTTATTATTTCGAGCTTTAATAAACCGTAATGACAGCCAGTCGATAAATTTTCTTTATGAGCATTCGCCTTGCTTTCGTCCGTCGTAAGCGACTCCTTTTTGCGCCATGCCTCGTGCGTTATTACTACGTCATAATGAGGAATAATAGCGATGTGACGCCGCAGCAGTTGCTTGCAATAACTCGGTTTCAGGATTTACTATCAATAGGGTACTTGCAGAAAAAAATATTATGTCATTTACGCGTTCCTTAGAGCCTAGTAAACATGACAAAATCACTTGTTTGGTTTTTTGGAATCGGCTGTGAGAGATATTCCAAAAATTATTTCAAATGCCGGAAAATCCCGCGCAAACAACCTCTGACGTCAGTAATATCGTATACTGATGGGATTTAAAGTATTGATATTCGATATCGATAGCCAGTGCTAACCTAACAGTTTGACATTGATCATTATAACCACAAAACAGTCACACACAAAAGTACAAAAGTCAAAAGAATAAAAGTTAGGCTAGATTACTAATTCGCTTTGTAGGGATGGGCTTGAATTAGATTCTATCTTTGGATTCATTCATGGGATGCGCCGAAATAAAATGATGGCTTCGATTAGTTGCGAATCTCGTTCACAAACAGGATGAACTGTGATACCTATCAGATATAAAAATGTATTGCAACAAAAATGCTAGTGGATTAATTGCCTGTTTCAAATATGTTTAAGTATCAATTAATTTGAGTCGCTTTGTAAAGAATTCAGATCATCTCTAGTCGAATGCGCAGTTGAATCTCACTGACCTGCGCTCTAGCAGTATCGATTGTCGATATCGATAAGATATCTGTGACGTCAGCCCTTGTCACGTGGAAAAAATTGAATATATCCTTATCTTATTTTGCAAATATATTTTTTTGGCCGTCAGTAAAATCATGTTTTTTGTTTCCTAGTGCTTCTTGATATGGTTTTCTTTACGCTATGTATACTCCCGAGGCGATTTCACGACCTCTGCAAGTACCCTATTGATAGAGGAAGGATGAGTGAAGCGAGCTAGAGGTTCTGGAGCAACTAGGAATACTATAAACCAGCACTATAAACCCTACGGATCAAGACGTCCATCGTACGAAGAACGGCTAGAATTGTTTGATCTTCATACCTTCCATGAAAGGCGCACGCGAGGTGATCTAATCATTACTTACCGGGCACTACACGGACTTTTCGGCGTTGATCTTTCTACTCTGTTTTGCCTCAATACTAACCGCTTGAGAGGTCACAACTTTAAGCTTAAGAAGGAGTCCTTCAGATCTACTATAAGGCAGCACTTCCTGAGCAACAGGTGTTCAGCTTATGGAACGAACTTCCTTCGGATGTAGTCAAAAGTCCCTCAGTGAACTCATTCAAGAACAGCTATGACAATTGGCGTTTTATGCGTGCATGAGCTAGTTTATTTGTCTTCAAATAATTTTTGCCTAATTTCTTATTTTGTTACTCTTAAGCCTTGGTTGTATTTTTATTACACTTTGTAACTGCAATTTGTAGCTATCCTAGCATGTAGAGTTTATAGCACTCTGTGCTCAACTCTTGTATTTTTAATAATAATAATAATAAGATACTCATCTACGACTATTGGCCCTTCGAGACAGAATGAGATCAACTCGAGCTGTTGCTGACGCTTGATGTGCAGCTATAGGGAGGCCCATTCGAATCTGCACGGTGTACCACAGATTGAGTGAAATGGGCGTATGATCATATCATCCGGGGCCTTAATTCTAATTCGGAAACCGTCGAAAAGTGTTGTTGACGGCTGTTGGGATTACCTTGGATCTCGATGAGCTTCTTACGGCTTCCCTGTTTTATAACTTCGGACTGGTAGGATCAATTTTCTCTGCTACGTTCTTTGAGAATCAGGAACAATGATACTGACGACCTTCTTTCTACAATGCTTTATTGGCGACTGACTAATGAATTTGTGGTTCTTGGGTTTTTAGGCCGGCGTTGTTTAGCGTTAAAGCTTGACGTTTCGCCACCACGAGTGGATGGCATCTTCAGAAGCTATTTCACTTCGGCGACTTCCAAAATACTGACGGCTGGTGAATCTGCACCTGTATTTATACCTGCTAATGGTGACGTGGCCCAACCAGGTAGCGTTGGTAGCCCCGCCCCTTCACGATATGGTAGTGTCTTCAGGTCCTTTAGGATGGGTATCCATGTCCGGTTGACTTTCTGTGTTTCTTCTTTCCTATTGAAATTATATATATTATTATAACTTGATCCTGTGACTTCCCTCCTTAATCGCATGTTCGGCTACCGCTGATTTGTCCGTATGGCCTAGTCGACAGCTAGCCTTATATTCTAGCGATCTATAAACACAAGAATTGCAGAACATAAGGCTAGCTGTCGACTAGGCCATACGGACAAATCAGCGGCAGCCGAACATGCGAGTAAGGAGGGAAGTCACAGGATCAAGGATTTGAAGAAACACAGGTTCTTGCCGCAGCGTCTTCATACCATGCCAGACTTCAAAGAGAAGCCATCGAAATACAGAAACATCATAATAATTTCAATAGGAAAGAAGAAACACAGAAAGTCAACCGGACATGGATACCCATCCTAAAGGACCTGAAGACACTACCATATCGCGAAGGGGCGGGGCTACCAACGCTACCTGGTTGGGCCACGTCACCATTAGCAGGTATAAATACAGGTGCAGATTCACCAGCCGTCAGTATTTTGGAAGTCGCCGAAATAGCTTCTGAAGATGCCATCCACTCGTGGTGGCGAAACGTCAAGCTTTAACGCTAAACGACGCCGGCCTAAAAACCCAAGAACCACAAATTCATTGGACGATGGCCGCGAAAGCCTTACACAGTATATTTGGCGACTGACTTTTTAACATGATTGACAGTAGTTGTCACACTGACTGACAACAACGGCCGCTTAAATACTTAGCTCCCATTGGTCGAACCCGCCAAATTAGGCGACCGTCACCAAGAGGCAACTGTCGCCTGCGAATCAGAATCAAGGAATCTAGTGCTTCCACTCACTGTAAATCAGCATCGATAACAGTATTAGATTGGTGCCAACAAATAATGGCAATAGCCTACTGAGTGTTATCAAATGACCTTTTCCGATTAGTTCAGGTTTTGTCTGGGGGCACACGATAGACGCCAACGCGTTTGACGACGACGGGATGAACGACGTGATCTCTAGTTTGTTGTTGAGTGCCATGTACAATGTCCTATTAGTTTGATGGTTTGAGGAGCCACTGCATTCAACAGCAAGTCACCTTTACTTGTGATTCGTGATGGCACAATGACAGCCCAATGTTAAGTGGAAGAGGTATTAATGATTGAGGCCTCGAAGAGGGTTTCTTCCACCCACAGAAAAATCTGTCGTTTCTTCAAAGACTTAGGCTAGGATTCAATGGGACGTTACACTCAGCATTCCTCAAATACAGCGATGTTTTATCCAATGGGAAGTGTATAGTTGGTAACGAACTGTCGATTCAACTACAACGTATCATTGGATTCCAATGAATAATTCAACCGCAGCCTGTCGTTGAAGCGAATCTGTGTTTGATAATTGATTCTAAACTACTTTCTTTTCCTTGGACCAACAGATTTTATTGCAAGGACAGCTGATCGATTCGTTTAGATGTTTAATTGTGTGATTTTTGTATGAAGTTATAAGAAGCATGATACAAGAATTAGACATAAACCTCCACCAGTTGTTGCATTTTTACCTGAAATATAACTGTCTGACTAATCTAAGTACCTACATTCAGATATGGGTGTTAGCTCTTCTAAGCCCCAATTTCTCAGTAGGTCCTCCATTTGATATATAACTGGACACATTTAAATCACACAATTACTGACGCAATACGCAAAACCACGAGATGACTCAACACGGCTAACACCGAAACAACCCGTTACCGAACAACCTCGTCCATGTTGGCGCAGATAACGGATAACACTGAGATAATCCTCCTCGTCTTTCTTTTTACGTTCATCAAATCGGGACATCAGTCCCGCCGAATACTGATTATAGTTCAGCAAACAACAAGGGCCATTGAAACAAAATTAATTTTTATCAGATGAATTATCACGCACTGCTGTTGCAGTAATAATTTTTGTACATTGAATAGATTGTATGCTTTGCTTAAATGAAATATAGGGTAAATTTCGAAAACAAAAGGATGGTTTGATTGCATTATATGTCAATACTGGTATTAGAAGGATTATACGTATCATTAGAACGAATATAAAATTATTTTGAATTTATTGGCCTACCTGATGTGATTACTTCGAATATGAGGATTGAATTCTTTCAATGACATGGATTTGAAACAACTGTAAATATATTTATCGCTATGGAAAAACATCCAAATACTAACAATGAATTGGAAACGCAACAGTATTTTTTTCTGTGCAGCAAGATAATGTGCGCCCTAACATTGCAAGGGTATCTATAAGGCTCCTATAGGAAGCTGAGGTCAGGGTGCTCCCCTGGCCTCAACGATCACATGATTTACCACCAATTGAAGAAGTACAGAATTGGGTGGGTTGTCCAGTCGTATTGTTGTCCGTAAATGCAAAGGACAATGGCCGCAAAAATCGTTGATCCCGCCAAATATGAAGTGCGTTCTGTGATTTGTTTCTTATGTGCAAAAGGACCGTCGGGAGTTATGCCTGGTTTATGGACCTGCAGTCAGTGAACGACAGATTAGAGAATAGTGCCGTGATGTTAAAAATGGCCTAACAAATGTCCATGATGAAGAGAAGAGTAGCAGGCCCAGTATCCAGACCGAAGAAATCCTTTCATAAGTGGCCCAAGTATAGTACACGTCAGATATACATAAGAGCCGTTTACATGTTTTGTGCTCCTATTTAGTGCTGAAACTACAAAGGATCTCTAAATCCTTCACGAAACGCCCGACAAGTCGGATGACTGTTATCTCTTTCGGCATTTTTTGCTGCGCTGGCTAGGGTACCTGGCACGGTCATTAGTGTAGTCAAAACTGTATATGTCTGTGTATAATCTGATGTTAATAAATAGATCAATTTATTTTGTTTTTATCTATTGCAAATTGGTATTTTCGATTATTTTGATCTCCTACCACTCTCTGAATTGTTATAATATATATTTAACAACTCATATATTATATCTGACTTCTACAATACTGCTATCTGATCGTCAATTGACTATTAGTGGCCTGGCTGAAACCATAAGCCAGGCATAACTTCCGAAGGATTTCAGCAGCCGAAGATCCTTTTGCACATAAGAAAGAATCATAGAACGCACTTCACTTTTGGCGGGTCAACGATTTTCGTGACCATTGTTCTATGCATTCATGGACAACAATACGAGTTCAGAATCAGAACAAATGACGCTGTAGCTTCGCACTGAGTCGGTAGATGGCGCTGCAGTAGTAAAACATGCTCAGAAGCGCCATTATTTAAATACTATAAGCAAACGGCCCTCACTTTATGAACACGCCTCATATATACTAGGATAAATCACTCCTTTTGGCGAGTACTACAGTGCGTAATTCTTAGATATCTCGCAAGGTATACCTGGTAGAAGAAAATTTCAAATAAAAAAGTTATTTGGTTACGTAAGACGCATATTCTAAAAATATCTTGAAATATACAGAGTGTTGCGGGAAAGTAGGATAGTGATCAACTTGATTTTTTTATGTGGAACTATAACTTTTCTTAAATTTTTCTAGTTTCCATCATTGATCTCTACTCAACCTAACATATTTTTGGGATCGGTTGCGACGTTGCCAAGTTATAATTTATTTTCTATTAATTTCCGGATTTGCAAAGTCGCAAGTTATACGTCCAAATTGATATATTCCTTTAACTTTTCTCAATAATATTATACAGCACGTTACTTGAATATTAAATGGATATTATTTTGGATACTACCAGCAATTTTTGTCTACAGGGTGTTTTTGACAGAATTTTAAATTACGGTAATTTGAACGTCATTTTACTTTGTTTTTTTGAACGTAACACCCTTTATGTTTTATTTTAAATCGAAATATCTACTAATACCCTATCTCGCTTTGTAATATTTTTTTTCGCATCTGCGGCGTTGCCAAGTTATAAATTATTTTTCCAAATTTTTAAACAAATATCCCCGATTCTAATTTATTTTAAATAGAATCCTCTACTTATTCTTGTTGTAACGAATTGCGCATGTTGAACTTAGGATCTCACAATTTCAAAATTTTGTTTTTGTTAATTATTGAGATACAGCAACACCGCTTTCTCAGTAAACAGTACCGGAACGCTTAAATATTTCCAAAACTGCCACAGCTGGAGGGGTGAAATTCAATACTTGGGGGTTTTTAAACATACAGAATTCAAAAAAGCTAACATCAGTGTTGTCAGATTTACCACAGTTACGTTAGACTTTTTAAATAGGGCATTCCATTCAGAATTATGACGTAAAATTAGAAAATCTGACAACATTGATGTTAGCGTTTTTGAATTCTGTATGTTCAAAAACCCCCAAGTACTGCCTCAAGCTGTGGCAGTTTTGGAAATATTTAAGCGTTCCGGTACCGTTTACTGTTGCCGTATCACAGTAATTAATAGAAACAAAATTTTGAAATTATGAGATCTTACTAAATTCGACATGCGTAATTCATTGCGATAAAAATAAGTAGAGGATTCTACTTAAAATAAATTAAAATCGGGTATATTTGTTTAAAAATTTGGAAAAATAATGTATAACTTGGCAACGTCGCAAATGCGAAAAAAGATATTACAAGGCGAGATAGGGTATTAGTAAATATTTCGATATAAAATAAAAAATACAGGGTGTTACATTTAAAAAAAACAAAGTAAAATGACCTTCAAGTTGCTGTAATTTAAAATTCTGCCAAAAACACCTTGTAGATACAAATTCCTGATAACATACAAAATAATATTTACTTGATATTTAAGTAACTCGCTGTGTAATATTATTAAGAAAAGTTGAAGGAGTATATCAACTTGGACGTATTACTTGCGACCTTGCAAATCCGGAAATTAGTAGAAAATAAATTATAACTTGGCAACGTTGCAACCGATCCTAAAAATATTTTAGGGTTAAATAGACATCAATGGTGGAAGCTAGAAGAATTTAAAAAAAAAGGTATAGTTCCATATAAAAAGATGAAGTTGATCACTATCCTACTTTCCAGCAACACTCTGTATATTTCAAAATAATTTTATAATATGCATCTTAAGTAACCAAACAACTTTTGTATTTGACATTTTCTTCTATCAGGTATACTTTGCGAGATATTGAAGAATTACACACTAACTGGACACCCTGTATATGCTCTGTGAAGAAAAGTCCCAACTTAGGAAACGCCCTGTATGATGACGAGTCACAATAACCATCAAATGTGGCAATTCAAACCTTCTCTCTCAACCACCCTTAAAATACATCGATAATCGTCACCAGTCTGACTGATTAGTGTCTTGTGTCGAAGCCGTAATTTACAAGGAGCCGCGATTCGCGTCAGCAAAGGCAAATCCTCCGTTACCCAGCCGCTTCCTTGCCGGTTGTGGTAAGCTGCTAACAAAGTGGCTGTCGCTCATAGCCAACCCCGATTCAGTATTAGTTAAACCCGTTTAGCGAGTGCCGCGTCTGACGTCTATATCGCCTTATAATGACGCCCTCTGTTTGAGCTCACCGCTACCCATTACGTTGAGCACATGCGACAAGACGGAAGTCAGCGAAGATCACGATTGGAGAGCATAGTCGGAAGTACATTCAGTCAGCCTCGATTGGAAAGTTCCATAGGCATTGTCTTTAGAAAGTTCTTCAGTTTCGGATTGGAACCTGCAACTGATTTGCATTAACACAATAATTCGTCGTTAATCTCACAAAGTGACGTATCTCAAAAAATGGATTTTTTAGTTAGGATCAAAAATAGACTCCATATAGGATAAACATTCATCCCAGAATCCAACATGATTGAGAGTGGTCTAGTTTTCTAGAACTGGGACCACGACATAACATCGTATCTCATAATGTGTAAGATTTTATTCACACAAAGAGACGTAAGTCGAGATACGACGTTTTGTGAGAAGATGTTCGAAGCAATCGCGAATAGATGAGCGACGTATCTCATTTTATGTCTGTTTGGACCTGCATATTTTCTACTATGTACACATTGTGAATACTTGTTTCGGCAGCAGCTAATCGTTAGTGCTAGCGCGCACGGGTGACTTTTGTCACCTTGTAAATTTCGTTGCTTAAATAACTGTTTTGTCACCAGTGAGTGTGCGGCTATGGAAGCCTATTAGGCTTGTGATAGTTTCGTCATCGGCATCACACAAACATCATCATGGAGTAAAAAATAAAGAGACTACGATCAGGAAACTTAGCTCTACAAACAAAAACTTGCAACCTGAACAGCATGCAGTTGAAGGTGCTGCACCATTCCCTGCACCAGCAGGGAATATTTAGACTGCGACCTTTCTGTTCCGAAATGTATTTTCTGTATTTACATGAATTACCAGAAGGTCAGCCCAAGCTCAGATTGTCTACGTACCAGAGGGTTTTTAAATCCAAGAAACTATCATTTCACGTTCCAAAAAAAGACCAGTGCTCTTTATGTGTATAATGTTCAAAAACGGCGATTAGCTAAGCTAAAAGCAAAATTTAAAAAGCACGAATTGGGTAAAACAGAGGTACGAAGATTGCAAGGCAACTGCAAAATAATAGATACTGAACATCCTACATTTCTGTGTGCATCATTTGACTTTCAACAAGTCATTCCTTTATTAACGGTAAATGAATGTAAAGTGTTTTACAAAAGACGTTTATCAATATTCAACTTTACTTTCTATAACATTTCAACAAAATGGTTTTTGTTATACTGGGCCTGAATACGCAAGCAGTAGGGGTTCCTCAGAAATTACTACGTGCGTTTTCAAAGCTCTAGATATTTATGACCTCAAAGGAATCGAACAAGTTTTAATCATTACTTTATTGCGACGGATGCAGTGGCCAGAATAGGAATAGCATTATGGCCACCATGCTACTTTACGTTGTTTTGCATAGTGTAAATATAGAGACCATTACTTCACGATACTTTGAATCTTCTCACGGCCAAAATGAAGGCGCTTCTGCTCATAGTCTCATATGCAATTATACATGCTGGTAATATTTTTGTGCCTTCCCAGTTACTCACCATCTTCAAGCTAGCGAGACGCAAAGATCCATATCATGTATACACACTTGAGCACGATCAGTTTTTAGATTTCAGAAGTCTTTCACAAGACCTAAGAATTCTTTCCATAAAAACTTCAGAAAATGGAGAGGCCATGAAATGGACAGACATTGTGGAATTTAAAGTATCTAAAGCTATTGCTCAACAGACACTCTTCATAAACAGACACCTGGAACGAGCGCTTTCCTTAAAGCGTCTCAACACAGACCTTAGAAATATCATTCTCCGAAAATTAGATGCTGCACCAGCTAAACTTTCCCAAGAAAAGTACGATGACTTACAAGCCTTGTTTATTGGAGATGAGCCAGCAATAAAACTTGAGGAGCACAAGATTTTCTATCGTTTGTTACTACATTAGAAAAACTCATAAACGGTAGAAATTAGTTATATGTTTATTACTTGGTTTCAATATTTATACATCAGGGTGTCCCACGACGATAAAGTAAGCAATATATAGAAACTGGGCAGTAATAGAGAATTACAATTTTGGAAGTGTAAATTTGAGAAAATGTTGTATCATTTCTCATTATTGCGTAACCGAATGAGGTATTTTTGTCTCTGGTCACGTGACGTCCGATTCAAAATTTGTAATGAGACACCCTATATATTAGCGACTTTCTGTGTTCCTCCCGATAAAACAATTACAACAAACTAGCACATTTGGGGCCTAAAGTGATTAATTCAAGAGCTACAGGTACTTAAAGGATTGTACCACTACCATTGGTTATAACATGTATATCTACAGTTAAATTATTTTGCTAGTGGTCGTTTCATTTTTTGCCTTAATGGTAGCGGTACAATTCTTTAAGTACCTGTAGCTCTTGAACTAATCACTTTAGACCCCAAATGTACTAGTTTGTTGAAGTTGTTTTATCGGGAGTAACACAGAAAGTCACTAATATACAGAGTGTCTCATTAAAATTTTTGATTCGGACGTCATGTGACCAAAAACAAGTACCTCATTGGGTAACGCAATAATAAGAAATGATACAACCTTTGCTCTAATTTACACCCCCAAAATTATAATTCTCTACTACGGATATATTGCTTATCTTAATCGTCATGGGATACCCTGTATGATGTTACTTTGTTTGTTGTTCTGTTTATTAAAATAAAATTAAAGCAAATCGGTATTGTTTTTGCAGAATAATCACCATTTCCACTCAAATAAAAAAGACGTATACCGCTATAATGGTAAGTGATCCTATCTCACAAATGGTCGTAATTGATCTTTCTCAAAAAATCTCAAAAACGGCCATTCTCATTGCTTCGCAATTTCAAACAACTGAAAGTAAACATCCTTTCCAAAGCAATGCCTGTACGAAAATATTATCATTTATATCGTTAATACTTTTATACTGCATTGAATAATGTAAAAATCTTTAACAGGCTCTCCTGAAAAATGAGCATAAATGAGTTACGCCGGTTTGTGAGACTAACGACGATTATGTCAGTTTTACTTCCCACACCGATAGGTGAGGGGAGTATTGTGATCGCGAAAATTTTCGATTTTGAGATAATACGCTTTTTGGGCGGTTCATGATGTCTACATAACGAAAATCTACGTCACTCATTTCCGTCGGTCTGTCTGTCGGTCTGTCTGTCTGTCGTGTTTTTCTACCCTCGTAATCTCAGTAACCGCTGCATGGATTGTGATGAAATTTGGGCAGCGTTGTGCTGTGGGGTCGTAGTAGGTAATGTTCCTATAATTTTGAAAATCGTTATACGGGGGGCGGAGTAATTAGCAAAAAACGAAAAATTTCAAATATGCCTCAAACTTCGTTTTTAGGCGTTTTAGGGGTTCCTGATCATTTTCTACTTTTTCTTGGGTGGGGGTGAATTTGGGGTGGTTGGGTGGTGGGGGGTTGTAATACTGAAAAATAAGTTGTATTCATAATGGGCTATCTAATGACCTGTGGATGAAAGACGTAGCGGCATAATATAATTTTTTAGGTCCATCCGAACATTGCCTTGCTTATAATAGAAACCAAGGGACTTAGAATAAAATTTGTGATGTATAAATACATCCGGGTGTTGTTTTAGATCGTTCTTTATTGCGTAACGGCAAAATTATCGAATTGATTTTAATGAAATTTTGACACAGTATTACTGCCACGGCGAGGATGGAAAGCGCATATGTTTTGGAAAAATCGCGTCAGTGGCGGCGCAGCTATAATAAAAAAACTAAAAATGTAAATATAGCTCAAACATTGTTTTTAGGCGTTTTAGGGGTTTCTGATCATTTTTTGCTTTTTTTTTGGGTGGGAGTGAAATTGGGATGGTTAGGGGGTGGGAGGTTGTAAAACTCACAAATTTATTCCATTTATAATAGTGTCCATTGACTTGTGAAAGAAAGACCTAGCGGCATAATAGACGTTTGTTAGGTCCATCCGAACATTGCCTTGGCTATTACAGAAATCAGGGGATTTGGTATTGGTAGGGGTAGGTATTAATTTAGATCGTTCTGAATTTAGTAACATGGAAATTATGGAATTAATTTTAATGAAATGTAGACACAGTATTATTACCGCGGCAAGGATGAAAAATGCGTATGGTTTTCAAAAATCGTGCCAGTGGCGGCGCAGAAATAATAAAAAAACTAAAAATATAAAAACAGCTCAAACTTCGTTTTTAAGCAATTTGGGGGTTCCTAATTGTTTCGTTTCGTCCAGTTGAAGCTGAGTTGTGTCGTTTTAGTTCCTACGGAGAGATTTAGGAAACTATTTACTAGTTTTTGTGTTGGATGTTTTTTGACGACAGGCGGGCGATGATTTGGTTGCAACTGTTATGTGTGGGAAGTACAGAGTCAATCAACTTGACTCCATTTTTTTGGTTATACGATGGAAATGTGAAGCATGCATGTGATCAGTTCTAAGTCTGGTGATTTTGCATTAATGTCTTCTATTTCAAGGGATGAATGGTCTTATATAAAGATATGAAACAACCTGTAAAATGTCTATTTCTAAAGTTTTCTGGACCACTATGAAGATATTTTGAAGTTATATTGTTGAACTGCCTCTGAAGTAACACGTAGCAAAATATATAAACTACCCCGTTCAGACGATTGCACGGTACATTCTATGAACTGCAGCCCGCCGGTTTCCGCGAAAAGGATTTTTCGTTCGTGTTATTGCTGGACTCATAAAGTATAATAGCGCCAGGAAAAATAAAATCCTGGCCGCTTAATATAGGAAGAGGTAGCCGTAGCCGGTAGAGTCGGTTCGGTTTTCGTAAATTACCTTGTATGGAGTTCACGCCATATCTGGAAATAAACGTATTTTAATTTCCGCTACGCTCTAATTGCTCTCGCTACTGGATATGTTTTAATTTTAAATTTTAACAGAACTTGCACATGCTCTTCGTACAGTTCAAGGGCGCCCTGCGTAAGTGGCGAAAAAGGGCCCATATGGCTGCGCGATGAACAGCGTCTGAAAATTTTACAGATATTTAGTGCAAAATAGCCTACTTGCTGACAATATAATAATAATATCTTTATTTCAATAACATAAATACTACATAAAACAATAGTAATATATCAGGGGAGCGAAATTCAGAATGCGGTGCCAAAACACTGCCTCTGCACTTCCATTTAACTCCCATACTTATAGAATTCTTTTACAATAATAAAAAATATAACAAAATTGCCAATTGTCAGTAGCTCCATATAGACGTAAAAATATATATAACGAAAGTTCACTGTATAGAAAATTGTACACTAGTTAACCATATTAAATGGTAGTATGAATAAATCAGATATAAGGGAAGCATAATATAAAAAAATGGAGTCAAGTTGATTGACTCAGTACTTCCCACACATAACGATGATACCATTTTATTATTTCCCATTGCATGAAGGCCATGAAGCTATAGTCTGAAATCTCCTTGCAACTAAATCATCGCCCACCCGCCCGCAAAAAAAACATCCAACACAACAACCCTCGTAAATAGTTTCTTACGTCTCCCTCTTCAGGAAATATGCATTAAAAATCAATTGAACAATTTTCACGTTACGCAATCTAGAACGATCTAAAACAATACTTGTATGTATACATCACAAATACTCGTGGTCCCGTGCGTTCTATAATAAGCATGCAACGTTCGGATGGACCTAAAAAGTGTATCACGCCGCTAGGTTTTTCATTCGCATATCAATGAACAGCCCATTACGAATACAACAAAATTTCCAGTTTTACAACCCCCCAACCACCCTAAATTCACCCCCACCCAAAAAAGTATAAAGTGATCAGGACCCCTAAAACGTCTAAAAACGAAGTTTGAGCTGTTTTCATATTTTTAGTTTTTTTAATATTGTTGCGCCGCCACTGAGACTATTTCTAAAAATCATACGCGTTTTCCATCCTTGCCAAAGTAGTAATACTGTGACGAAATTTCATTAACATCAATTCAGTGGTTTCCACTTATAAAATACAGAACGATCTAAAGCAATACTCGTATGTATACATCACAAATACTAAGTCCCGTGGTTTCTATAATAAGCATGCAGCGTTCGGATGGACCTAAAAAGTGTATCATGCCGCTAGGTTTTCTATTCGCATATCAATGGACACCCCATTACGAATACAACAAATTTTCCAGTTTTACAACCCCCCACCCCCCAACCACCCTAAATTCACCCCCACCCAAAAAACAGTATAAAACGATCAGGAACCCCGAAAACGTCTAAAAACGAAGTTTGAGCTGTTTTCATATTTTTAGTTTTTTTAATATTGCTGCGCCGCCACTGAGACGATTTCTAAAAAGCATACGCGTTTTCCATCCTTGCCAAAGTAGTAATACTGTACCGAAATTTCATTAACACCAATTCAGTAGTTTCTACATTATAAAATACAGAACGATCTAAAGCAATACTCGTATGTCATACATCGGAAAAAATTCTAAGTTCTTTGTTTTCAGTAATAGGCATAAGGCAATGTTCAGATAGACCTAAAAAAGTTATTTATGTCGCTAGGTCTTCCTTCATAGGTCAGTGGGCAGTCTATTATGAATACAACAAATTTTTCAATTTTACAACCCCCCAACCCCCAACCACCCCAATTTTCACCCCCACCCAAAAAAAGGTATAAAATGATCAGGAACCCCTAAAACGTATAAAAACGAGGTTTGAGCTGTTTTCATATTTTTAGTTTTTTTAATATTGCTGCGCCGCCACTGAGACGATTTCCAAAAATCAGACGCGTTTTCCATTCTCGCCAAACTAGTAATACTGTGCCGAAATTTCATTAAAATCAATTCAGTTATTTCAACATTATAAAATACAGAACGATCTAAAGCAATACTCGTATGTATACATCGGAAAATTCTCTAAGTCCCTTGGTTCCTGTAATACAAAAGGCAATGTTCGGATGGACCTAAAAAAGTGTATTATACCGCTAGGTCTTTCTCTCTCAGGTCAGTAGACAGCCCATTATAAGTACAACAATTTTTTTAGATTTACAACCCCCCACCCCCCCAACCACCCCAATTTCACCCCTACCCAAAAAAAAGTAGAAAATGATCAGGAACCCCTAAAACACCTAAAAACGAAGTTTGAGGCATATTTGAAATTTTTCGTTTTTTGCTAATTACTCCGCCGCCTATGCACCGATTTTCAAAATTGTAGCAACATTACCTACTACGACCCTACACCATATCACTACCTAAATTTCATCAAAATCTATGCAGCGGTTACTGAGATTAGGAGGCTAGAAAAACGCCAACAAACAGACAGACAGACAGACCGACAGACCGACAGACAGACCGACGGAAATGAGTGACGTGGATTTTCGTTATGTAGGCATCATAAAACGCCCAAAAAGCGTGTTATCTCAAAATCGAAAATTTTCGCGATCACAATACTCCCCTCACCTATCGGTGTGGGAAGTAAAAATGTATAAAAGTTGTGCACTAGTTAAGCACATTAGAAAAAAATTGTACACTAGTTAAGCACATTAAATAGTATATATAATAGTATAATAAGAAGTCATTTAAGAGGAAAGATCAAACAGTAAATGGATTACATTGCTTGTTATATAACCATAGACGCGTATATCTTTCGAAAGCATGAGCTTTGAGTGCTTGAAGCTTATTAGGTGGTTTATTGTAATGATGTGCCACCGAATAACTGAAGGACCTTTCATATAGCACAGTTTTATGGTATGGATAATAGACATTTTTTTCTTACGTGAACAGTATGAGCTTGTTTTCTAAATTCAATTTTATTAAAGAGATATACAGTTTCTCCGTTTGATATTACACGATTATAAAGACTAAGCATACTAAGAATGAATCTATTCTCCATATTAAGCCATTGGAGTTTTTGTAATGTATGTGATATATGATCATATTTTCGTATGCCAAATACAAATCTTAAACATGAATTCTGTACTCTCTGGATTCTATTCCTATCAGCTAATGTTAAGGGGTTCGCATATACGCTGGAGCCATGAGAAAAATGGCTTAAAACAAGAGAATTACATAATTCTGCCTTGACTTTGGTACTCAAGTAATGACGATGCGAATAGAGCTGTCTCAAGTTCCCTTAAACTTTCTGTATACAATAGGAGATATGGTTTTTATACCTAAATGTGGTATCTAAAATAACACCTAAATTTTTTGCCTGTGTGACTAACTTAAGATCTGTATATACCATTAATTTTTAATGCAATACGATATCCCATTGTCCCATCTGGATAGGAAAACCCGGAAACATGGTCTAATCTACGACCTTATTCTTAGAGAACCTTCAGTATAAATATGTATTATATAGTCTGTAAATAATGTAAATAGTGTAAATAGCTAGATTTAGGACACAACAGCAACATCATTTTTTTAAGTGGGTATTTTGCCATTTTCCTGCAACCTTTTTACCAGAAAAAAATGTGCTTGAGGATGAACTATTTTGGTTACCTAACAATAATAATATGGGGTATATCAGACTTATCACATGCCAGGAGGTGATAAAGCAAACTTACATTAATATGTCAAATAGGTATTTGTTATAAATACAGCCTACCACCAGGCACCCGAGGGAGCACAACTGGGTTTCGGGCTCAATTCCCTTGGTTGAAATTTGAGCCCTAGGGCCAATCCCATGTATTATAAATACCACGACAAGTATTATAATAATTGATCATTTCTATCCATTTAAAACCTCGTGTTTTGGATGAATTCGAGGTGCTCATTACAAGTCTGGTCGCAATTTTGCGTTTCAGTCTCGTTTGACGAAAATCAAAAATTTCAGATCTTCAAGTTTCCCTAAAAAATCGAAAATCTTTATTTGGCATTCTGTTAAGATGAAACCTTGTGTTTTGGATAATTTTGAGTTTCAGTCTCGGTTGACGAACATAAAAAAATGTCAGATCTTTTAGATCTTAGGTTTGCCTAAAAAATCTAAAATCTTTATTTGACCTTCTATTAAGATGAAACCTCGTATTTTGAATAATTTGCTGATTTCAATTCCAGTCACAGTTTTGAGTTTCACTCGCGTTTGACGAAAATCTTAAATTTCAATTCTTTCAGATCTTCAGGTTTACCTAAATAATCGAAAATCTTTATTTCGCTTCCTATCCAAGAGAAACCTCGTGTTTTGTATAATTTCATAGTGCTGATCACAAGTCTTGTCGCAATTTCGTTGTCGTTTGACGGAAAGCAAAAATTTAAGATCTTTCGGATCTTCATGTTTGCCTAAAAAATCGAAATTCTTTATTTGGATTTCTATTAAAATCAAACCCTGTGTTTTCGATAATTTGAGGATGCTGGTTACAAATCCGGTCGCAGCTTTGAGTTTTAGTCTCGTTTGACGAAAATCAAAAACTTCAGATCTTTCAGATCTTCAGCTTTGCCTAAAAATTCGAGAATCTTTATTTGGCTTTCTATTAATATGAAAATTCGTGTTCTGGATAATTTGAGGGTGCTAATTCCAAACCCGGCCGCAGTTTTGAGTTTCACTCTCGTTTGACGTGATTAAAAAATTTCATTTGTTGAATAACACAAATACGTCATTGGCTTAAAATTAATTTTGCCATTAATTTGAAACATATTTTCATTAGCCTGTCCGTAACAGCATCAACCGACTTCTGTATAACTTCTTATTTATAAGGGCCAATGTTTGGTGATAAAAATATAGTTGTTGGTGTGCTTTTTTTATAAATCCTTGTGTCATCTCTATTTTGGTTATGGATAAAGCATTAAAAGTCATTAAGAACCAAAGGATCTTAATAGCCTTAGGCTAAAATACCAGCAGCAATTGCTCCTACTGCGAATTTCTCATCCCTATCCGCCCAAATTCCTTCAGAAAGGAAAACCGAGGAAAATTTATACCCCCACGATTTTTTACCAATACCAGACATAAAGTATGGAATTTTTTCACACCAGAAAGCGATCAAAAGAAAAAGAACTGCCATTACTCGACGGCAAAGGTATATATCGGCAAAGTGTCTGGATTTATAAGTTATGGCATTGGCAATCTCAAGGGAGACCGCAAGGTCGATTTTAACTGCCGCCCGATCCATAAAAATGCGTAGCATAATGTGGACTTGGCTGGTTTTTATGCTGCCATTTCGGTTGATTTGGCTTTTTAGAGGGATGCTTTTCGGATATAGGTCGGGGATAGGTGCGTATATCATAGCTACAAAAACAACCCGAGGAGCTAGTAGAAAACGTTGGCCCAGGAGAGAAAGCGAGATGATGCCTGGCTATAAAAGTAAATAAATTAGAAAAATGGCACGAAGAGCATACTATTTCGGGTTTTGTTTTTGGCTGATGAAAATCTGCTTTTACTTCCCACACCGATAGGTGAGGGGAGTATTGTGATCGCGAAAATTTTCGATTTTGAGATAATCCACTTTTTGGGCGTTTCATGATGTCTACATAACGCAAATCCACGTCACTCATTTCCGTCGGTCTGTCTGTCAGTCTGTCTGTCGGTCGGTCTGTCTGTCTGTCTGTCTGTCTGTCGCGTTTTTTCTACCCTCGTAATCTCTGTAACCGCTGCATGGATTTTCATGAAATTTGGGCAGCGATATGCTGTGGGTTCTTAGTAGGTAATGCTGCTAAAACTTTGAAAATCAGTGCATTGGCGGCGCAGTAATTAGCAAAAAAAAATAGATATTCCTCAAACTTCGTTTTTAGATGTTTCAGGAGTTCCTGATAATTTTCTACTTTTTTTTGGGTGGGGGTGAATTTGGGGAGGTTGGGGGGTGGGGGGTTGTAAAACTGAAAAATATGTTGTATTCATAATGGGCTGTCCAATGACCTGTGAATGAAAGACCTAGTGGCATAATTCACCTTTTTAGGTCCATCCAAACATTGCCTCGTTTATAATAGAAACCAAGGGACTTAGAGTTTGTGATGTATACATACGAGTATTGTTTTAGATCGTTCTATATTGCTTAACGCGAAAATGATTGAATGGATTTTAATGAAACGTTGACACAGTATTACTACTGCGGCGAGGATGGAAAATACGTATGTTTTGGAAAAATGGTGTCAGTGGCGGCGCAGCAATAATAAGAAAACCAAAAATATAAAAACAGCTGAAACTTTGTTTTTAGGCGTTTTAGGGGTTTCTGATCATTTTCTACTTTTTTTTGGGTAGGGGTGCATTTGGGGTGGATGGGGGTGGGGGGTTGTAAAACTTAAAAATTTGTTATATTCATAATAGTGTGTCCATTGACCCATGGAAAAAATACCTAGCGGCATATTCTTTTTTTAAGTTCATCTGAACATTGGCTTGTCTATTACAGAAACCATGAGACTTAGAATTTTGTGATGTTTACATAAACAAGTGTTGCTTAATTTCGTTCTATGTATATTGCGTAAAGTGAAAATGCTTGAATTGATTTTAATGAAATTTCGACACAGGAATTACTATCGCGGAGAGAATGGTAAACACGTCAGTTTCTAGAAAATCGTGTCAGTGGCGGCGCAACAATAATCAAAAAACTAAAAATATAGAAACAGCTCATACTTCGTTTTTAGACGCTTTGTAGGCTCCTGAGCATTTCGCATCGCATGCAGAATCAAAACTGTGGCGTCCTAGTTCCTAAGGAGGGAGACGCAAGAAACTATTTACCAGAGTTTTTGTGTTGGGTGTTTTTTTGCGGGCAAATGGGCGATGATTTGGTTGCAAGGGATTTCAGACTATAGCTTCATGCTATGGGAAAATAATGAACTGGTATCATCGTAAAGTGTGGGAAGTACTGAGTCAATCAACTGACTCCATTTTTTTCGGTAATTAATATACACAGTGTTTCATATTGATGTACAAATATTTCAGGGGTGATTTCCTGGATGATTTTGAGTAAAAACGTTATATGAACGTATGTCCTAAATGTCATAACTTTCGAACAACAGGGTGTTAAAGTTCTAATGAAAAAAATCATTTTTGTAATAACTTTGGTAACGCTTTAGTTTTCTTTATGAAACCTGGTATATTGTGTCCATGTACCAACAGTTACTTTTTGATGAAGAAACTTTTTTTATTTCTACCAGTGGCGTTCATGCGGGACATGATTTCAACATTTTTAGCAAAAAAAAAGTGGTACGACACCGTTTGATTTTGAATTAAAAGCTTATTTTGAATTCGCCTTTTATTTTTCAACAATTTCGGTCCCTTGATTTTTTTCGTCTACGGCTCGGTTTTTGTTAAAAAAATCATGCACATTGCACATGGTATACGTTAGTTTGTTATTATTAACATGGTTCTTATGAATAGGCAATGTTAAATACCAGTTTACAAGTTTGTTACTAAGAAACGTTATTCCTAGCATTATTTAATGTTTTAGTACCTATTTCCTTGTTGTCTTAGTTTAAAAGTTTAGTATTCGTCTAATATTAAATATCTATTAAAGCAACTTTTTACCAAGAATAATCTGTTTGATGCATTGTATATCGGCCTGCAATAAAATGACTATTGTTTCAACAAAAACCGAGTCTCGGACGAAAGAAAATCAAGGGACCGAAATTGTTGAGAATTTAAAATAAGCTTTCGGTTCAAAATCAAACAGTGGCGTACCACCTTTTTTGCTAAAAATGTCGAAATCATGTCTCGCACGAACGCCACTGGTAGAAATAAGAAAAGTTTCTTCATCAATACATGCAATATACCAAGTTTCATAAAGAAATCTAAAGCGTTACCAAAGTTACTACAAAAAGAATATTTTTTTAATAAAACTTTAACAACCTGTAGGTCGAAAGTGATGACGTTTAGGACATACGTTTGTATTAAAGTTTTCTACTCTAAGGCCTGATTTTATCAACACGAGCATTTTAACAAAGGCTTTGACCAATCAGAGCAGCCCATTCAAGCACTTGCATCTGTCAAAGTTCTCTGAAAATTATCGATTTCTCTTGAGATTTACCTCAAAAAGGCCAAAAATCACATGCTTTATATACAATCGACCATTATGAACCATCTAGTATCTTTTCCAGTCTGATTTTCCATCCTAAATGGGTAAAAAACTACATTTTCTTGTTTAACAAAGAGTTTAGCAATTGCTAATTTCAACCAATCAGATTCCAGAGAATCTGTACATTTGATCACTGGTTTCTTGATGTATCAAATGTTATAATGATTACAAGAAATACATATTACTGCAATATTTTGATAAAACAATAATTTACTATCGATAATAATTATAAATACCTGCAATATATCTCGTATTTTTTTATCGTCGTTGAACATACCTTTGTATTATAGTAAAAAAATGGTAAAAATAACACTTTATTGCATTTCACAGAGCTATTATAGGCACACACGATGCAAGTGTGCATTACTGGTTGCCTATCCTGCTTAACAGCAAAGCTTGTGATCCGCCAAAAGTATAACGTATAACCTTATTTTTCCTAATCTAGAAACGTTTCGTATAGTCAAAAAGTGAATAAGGTGCTTTATATAAATGTGTTTCTTTACATCCTCTGTGAATATTTTTATAAGGACTATAACAAACATATGCATCCAGTCTATAATCAATCTGACTATAATTATAATTATAATTTCAATTGATAATTATACAATAACTATAAGGTAAACATTGAAAATCTGGCATTAATTTGCAAATGAATCACTTTGTTCTGATTTTTTCCTATGATTTTGATCCATGAATTCTAAAATATTTTTGGTGAAAGTGTCATCCAGCTTTGACGTTTTGTCTCCAATATTGATAAAATACTGATGGATGATACTTATTAACATAACTCTCAATACCCAATAGAAAGTTTTTGCTAAATAACATCCAATAGAAAAGCTTTGTTAAATTCTTTGTTAAATATGCATGCATCCAGGATAATCACCCCCTGAAATATTTGTACATAAGTATAAAACATCCTGTATACGTCATTCCAAATTCCTTCTTTTGATAAACTTCCAAGGTAGTTTTGGTAGAACAACCGTATAAGGCAGCCTCAGCAGAAGTTTCCCAAAGGACCGGAGAGTCGGTCAAATGGCCGCACAAATTCAAACGAAAATCCCCCTTGCGAGCATACAAAATGAATCCCGGCCCCCTAAAACGAAAGTAATGTACCTTACGGCGTAATGCTCAAAACCCGCCATTGTTCACCGACCTAAGCCCTTAGAGTCCACCTCCGTTTTTCACCGAAACCAACCGGACCGAAAACAGTCACGACCATTTCCATAATTATCCAACTCACATTTTGCCCAAACGAAATCCCTTATAAATCTAAAGCTGGTACCATACTGTAAGCACCAGATCAGGTTAAGGGAGTTTTAAATAATAGAAAGCTGATTAATGACCACAACTTTACTTCAACATTACTTTTACAGTGTATATTTTAACAGTATACGGTTCCAATAAATAAACCAGTGGGTACTTACTGCTATTCTGGGTTACAGCCAACAATATACAATAATTGTATACCCAAAAATACCTTCACCCTCCACGCGTAAACATAAACATCCAACAACTCTTCAAACGGTACCGTAAACGCAGGCTACTTTGGCCCACTTTTCAGTAATTATTGTATGTACGTTTCTCTAGAAACTGTTGTTTCCACTGCCCAGAAGTTCTGGTAATCTTTTTTGCAACTATAATATCTTACATTCTAATTAGTAATCCTTTTTTCACTTACAAAACGTTTTTTGAATTAATATATTTTTTTTAAATTTTGGGCCAATGTTATCCTGCGGTTAGGGTAACTTTGGCCCAAGTCAATTTTTGGCGTTAAAAGCATGATACAAATGGTATGGACACAGAAGGACTTGGATATTCACTAGATCAGGTTCTTCAACGAAGATTATATTGAATGAATTTGTGGTTCTTGGGTTTTTAGGCCGGCGTCGTTTAGCGTTAAGGCTTGACGTTTCGCCACCACGAGTGGATGGCATCTTCAGAAGCTATTTCACTTCGGCGACTCCCAAAGTACTGAAGATTATATTATCAAATGTTATCAAGTTTCGTCATATTTATGAATATTATCAGGTGAAACATCTTTGACCACCTCTTTCAGACTTTCAATGTAGTCCGCGATGATTTGTTCATGAATCTGAGTACGATTTCTTTTGACGGTTGATGAAAACTTGACAGTCAGTTGGGGGTGTCTCTTTAGAGACGATTTGACCCAGTCACGTCCTGGAACACAGTTACAAAAACACTGCACAGTCTTCCATTGCCTAGTCAAATAAGATTTTATGATGAATTTTAAATCTAGTTCATCGAGAATGCCAGTTCTTCTTCTTGCGAAAAAACTGTTGGATGGCCTGGTGAACATGAAAACAAATTTTTGGACTTATTTTTTATAGGGGTATCTTGGAATGATCAGCAGCCTGCCTTTGTGTCATATCACCAGATCTGATTGCTTCTAGACAAGTTAGAAGTTGTTCGTTGCTATAGCCAGTGTATATTGGGCCTCCAGGAAGTATTTTACAGCATCCTGAACAAGCTGATAACGAGAATACGCAATATAAATACGAAAATAATATTTTATAGCAATTCGTAACTTAATATTATGGGTTTTGGCCCAAAAAAAGGTTGGGCCAAAGTAGGACGTTTTTTATAGATTACCGGGTCTGATTTAAAAAAAACATGAAAATAAAAAAGCTTGTTGAGTTTAACAGTGTTGTAACTACAGCACGGCTTAAAGAAAGGAAAAGTGTTTAATAGGGGGCACTTACCAGATTTGTTCAACGAGAAATACGTTTTTTGTAAATGGAAGTTTGGGAGGTAAAGATTGCACGTGGTTTCACTAGTCAAACAACTATAGGTGCTGCTATTTAGTGGACAGCAAAGGAACCACTGGACTTATCAGATAGCGTGTATAGTGCTGCTACCTAGCAGAATGAGCCGGAAGAATTTTAAATACAGTCACAAATATGTTTGTAGAGTACGATTTTGTTTTGTTTTCATTTGGGCCAAAGAAGGACGTTAGGGCCAAAGTAGCCCATGTTTACGTTACGTCCTATACGACGTCTCCAAAAAATCTGCCCACCGGCGCAACCATCACCCGATAGCGGGCAGTACACCAAAGAATAGGTAGTTTTCGTCGTTCTTAATTAATCTTACCACTTTGGTTAACAAATACGTTGCCAGAACAGCTATTAGACAGATAAATAAATAGTTTTCGGAGCAAGACACCACTGTAAGATGCCCCCTAACCTTATTTTGGGCTACAACTTTGACACCATAACGTCAAAATAGCAGATGAGTATTGTAAGGGTTGTTGTTTGAAAGGAAATCATAATTCAATAGTGTTCGCTGTAGTTTGCCCTAAAATGATGGACGAGTTGATTTTATTGGACTCCAGTTATGACTCAGATTTTGCAGATGCGAGCTTGTTGGAAGTATTTAAGTTTTAACTTTTCAAAGGATCCGCATAAGGATTATTTGCCAGTATTTCTGTTAATAAAATTTGGTCGTCTTCCTCGGTAAAACGAACTCTGACTCTTTCTATTATTTGTAACTCACTCTTTGAGCTTGACGAATTTGGAAGCATTTTTGTAAAGCGACGTAATAATAATTGTTGCGGATCTACTCAAAAGTCAAAACCAGTGTCACTGTTAAAACTAAAACAGGTTATGATCTAATTTTTATTCGTGCATGCGTGCTGCTTCGTTAATCGCTATGGCTATCGTCCGTACAATACCGGCATTTAGCGTTATGATATACGTAAAACCAAATGCAAATGTCAAACTTGTCCAATAGCGTTAAACGAAACATCACTTTGTAAGTAACGAAAACTGCCTATAGCTCGCCCAAAGACGTTAGACGTCAGAAATAGACGACTGACTGACCGAACATCTGGATAAACGGTAATAAAGCTAACAATACGTTTTGTCTGGTGCAGATGCGGGCTGCGTAGAGTATGAACTTCGTACTCCAGGGACGCTAAGCAAAGCAAATGTCAAGGAGATTGCAATGCAATGAGGCAGTCGAGAGAGTAGGTACCATTTTGAGTGAGACTGGGCTGAAGGACACTATCGAGAAATAAGACCTAGGACCAGGTCAAGCTAGAGCTGCATTCACAAACAAACATGCTCAATAGAGCAGATCAATAGATCTGAGCATCGAACTTGAGAGATTGGCCAGATGTTACGTTTTCTCGATCCTTCTCTATGGCATGGAGTCATGGATAATGAACATAGTTGATCTGAAAAGACTTGAGACTTTCGAAATATGGGTATTCGGATGCCTGTTCAAGAGTTTCTTGGACGGAAAGAGTCACGACCATTTCTGTAATTATCCTAATCGGTTTGTCGGTCTGTCGGTCTATTTGTTGGCCTTCCTTTAATATCGTAATCTCAGTAACCGCCACATGGATTCTGATGAAATTTGGGTAGCGATATGTTGTGGGCTCGTAGTAGGTAACGCTGCTATAATTTGGAATATCGATTCATGGAATAATTTTCAAAAGACAAACAATTTGAGATATTCCTCAAACTTCTTTTTTAGACGTTTTAGGGGTGCCTGATCGTTTTCTACTTTCTTTGGGTGGGGGTGACATTGAGGTCGTGGTAAAACTGAAAAATTTGTTGTATTTATAATAGATTGTCTATCGACCTGTGAATAAAAGATCTAGACGCATAATAACCTTTTTTAGATCCATCCGAACACTGCCTTCCCAAGAAACATTTTTAGTTTTATCAGAGTCTACAGGAGGCTCAGTATGTCTTGTCCTTTTAAGAACTTCATTAAGGCAATGATATTACCTTCTCATAGCAGGGATGGCCCACACTCAAGAGAGCTGCCGCGCCTTTCGTTAAAGATAGTTTCAAAATCACAAGTACTTGAGCAAGTCTCTGTTAACTCTCGGATAAATGCTCATTCTTTCAATCTTAAAGCTTTGTTAAATCGTTTAGGTATTAAGACTTCATCACCTGAAGCCATCATATAACTATTCTATCTTAAGATTGCTTTAATGTAGAGATTTTGGTAGCCAAATGACGTATCAGGATAAGATGGTTTTATGTACATTTTATCAGTGTTCTATCACAAACACGGAAAGCCTGTTTATCTAAACTTTTACAACATGGAATATTGTAGGTATATGTATATACCACCTATTACTATTTTATGAGCATAAGTTCTGAATATTCTCGAATGCTGAAATAAAAAAAATAAAACGAATCAGAGTTTATTTATGAAACTTAATCAAAAATGGAAGACAGCTGAAAGGGCAAAATAGCTTTAACAGAATTTATATGATAGCACCATAAAGCTTCCTTAAAACTTTCCAGTTTTAATTGACAATTGGTCGTATGAATTGGTTTTAGGGATATTCCTTATAACACTTATCAAATGCCACCTTAAAACCTATTTAAAACTTCTATGAAACTAGTAGGCTGCTGAAATGTTTTTTGGGTTGCCTATTGCAGAAACTTAGGGCCGATTTTATCAACAGGCGCATTTTAACAAAGGCTTTGACCAATCAGAGCAGCCCGTTTAAGAACATGCATCTGTCAAAGTACTCTGAAAACTATTGATTTCTCTCTCAAAAAGGTTAAAAATGACGTGCTTTATATACAAATCGACCATTATGAATCATCTAGTATCTTTTCCAGTCTGATTTTCCATCCTAAATGGGTGAAAAATTGCATTTTCTTGTTTAACAAGAAGTATAGCAATCGCTAATTTCAACCAGTCAGATTCCGCAAAAACTGTGCATTTGATCGCTGGTTTTTTCTTTTGCTAAATGATAATGATGACAAAAAATTACGGTTTTGAATAATTTTTTTTGTGATAAATGGAGAGATCAAATATAAGTTTTACAACAAAACTGTTTTTGTTTTGTTTTTTTTTTCCAATAATCCAAAAGTTATATCAAAATAAAAATGAGTTTTTGAATCCAGAACCGAAAACACGCCAACGGCTCCCGAACCCGTGTGACGTACTTCATGAAAATACAACGATTTTCCTTTCCGCTGTCAGATTAATAATGCCCCGATTTTCTTTTCGGTGCGCTCCTATACCCCTTTTACATCGACATTTTCTCCACGAATTTATTCTTTGGTCAATCCATGGTCGTGTTCAAGGTCAAACTGATTGTGTTTTACATCTGTGAATAAAACCATGCATTTTGTGACAGCATGCAGTGCTGCCAGCACTGTTGCTGTGTTGTGGCTTTTTGACGACAGATAGGACCGGTTTCTCAATGTCCAGTTATATATTTATCTACAAGATAACAGCAACTGTTAGATAAATTGTTCAAACAATTGAAGGCTAAACTTACGAAGTCACATAAATCTTATCTGACAGTTGTATCCATAGCCACGCTATCTGGCAGATACCTATCTGACACTTTAACTGGACATTAGGAAACCGGCCCTAAAACTCTCAAACTCGACCACAGATTAGAAGAGGTTCTAAATCTGTGAAGAAATCCAAGAAAAAATCCACTTATTTGACGTCAAACTCCTGTTTCACACTTGTCAATTTTGACCGCGGACTGAATCCACGAATTAAAACTATGGGTTTATTGTTGATGTAAAACGGATATTAGACAAACGGACTTAAAACCTTGAAGGGAACAAACAGTAAGTATTTTCTTACACATCTTTTTATACTTCTGCTGCTATTTCACCGTACATTAGCTTTGTCATTTCAAAGGCAGTTACCTCTGAAAAGAAAAGTCCCAACTTTGAAAACACCCTGTATATTTACCGCAACAATGGAAGCAACACACAGAAACAAATACTGTTGCGTTTTCAATTAATTGTGAGAATTTGGATGTTTTTCCATCGCCTTAAATATATTTACAGTTGTTTCAAATCCATATCATTGACAGAATTCAATCCTTATATTCGAAATAATCACAGGTACGCCAATAAATTCAAAATAATTTTATATTCGTTTTAACGCTATCTATAATCCTTCTAATACCAGTATTGGCATATAATGCATTCAAAACATCCTTTTGTTTTCAAAATTTACCCTATGTTTCATTTAAGCCAAGCATACAATCTTTCAATGTACAAAAATTATTACTGCAACAGCAGTTCGTGATAATTCATCTGATGAAAATTAAGCTTGTTTCAATCGTCCTTGTGGTTCGCTGAACTATAATCAGTATTCGGAGGGACTGATGTCCCGATCGAATCAACGTAAAAATAAAGAACAGGGGGATCATCTCAGCGTTTCACTGCGAACCCGCCAACATGGACGAGGTTGTTCCGCTGTGTTGTTGCGGTGTTAGCCGTATTGTGTCATCTTGTTGTTTTGCGTATTGCACCAGCAATTGTGTGATTCACATGTGTCCAGTTATATATTAAATGGAGGACCTACTGAGAAATTGGGACTTAGAAGAGCTAACATCCACATTTGAATGTAGGTATTTACTTTAGTCAGACAGTTATATTTCAGGTAATAATACAACAGCTGGTGAAGGCTTATGTCTAGTTCTTATATCATGCTCCTTATCACTTCATACAAAATCACACAATTAAACATCCAAACGAACAATTGGCTGTCCTCGCAATAAAATATGTTGGTCCAAGGAAAAGAAAGTAGTTTAGAATCAATTACCAAACACAGATTCGATTCAACGACAGGCTGCGATTGAATCATTCATTGTTATCCAATAACATCTTGTAGTTGAATCGACAATACGATATAATTCGTTACCAACTATACACTTCCCATTGGATAAAACATCGCTGTATTTGAGGAATTCTGAGTGTAACGTCCCATTGAATCCAAGCGTAAGTCTTTGACAGAACGACAGATTTTTCTGTGTGCAGCAATTCATCCCAAATGCACACATCCAACGAGAAGCCAGTCCAACAACAATTTTCCTTAAAACTTTGAAGTTAACAAATAGTAAATCTTTTCTTACAAATTTTTTTATACATCTGTCGCTATTTCACAGCACACTAGCTTTGTCATTTCAAAGGCAGTTGCTTCTGAAGAGAAAAGTCCCATTTTTGAAAACACCCTGTATATTTACCGCAACAATGCAAGCAACAACGGCAATTCATCCCAAATGTACCCATCCAACAAGAAGCCAGTCCAACAACAATTGTCTTTAAAACTTTGAAGCGAACGAATAGTAAGTATCTTCTTACACATTTTTTTATTCTTCTGCTGCTATTTCACCGCACATTAGCTTTGTCATTTCAAAGGCAGATGCTTCTGAAAAGGAAAGTCCCAGCCTTGAAAACACCCTGTATATTTACCGCAACAATTCAAGCAACAGCAATTCATCCCAAATGCATCCATCCAACAAGAAGCCAGTCCAACAACAGTTTTTCTTTCCCCTGTCAGATTAATAATGCCCCGCTTTTCTGTTGGATGCGCTCTTATACCCGTTTTACATCGACATTTTCTCCGCGAATTTATTCTTTGGTCAATCCATGGTCGTCTTCGAGGTCAAACTAATTGTGTTTCACATCTGTCAATAAAACCATGCATTTTGTGACACCATGCAGTGCTGCCAACACTGTTGCTGTGATACGATTAGCGGTTTTCGCAAGATCTATTTAATTCGTATTTGTTTGTGGCTTTTTGACAGTAAAACTCTCAATTTGATTGCGAGCTTTTATTTAGAAAATGTCTACTAATATACATAGACGGATATGCAACATGCATGACATACATCATATGATTTTTAAGGTTGGCACTACCGAATGTCACGTCAAACTTGACCACAGACTAGAGCAGGTTCTAAATTAGTGAAGAAATCCAAGAAGAAATCCATTGCCTTATTTGACGTCAAATTCCTGTTTTACACTTCTCAATTTTGACCACGAACTGAATCCACGAATTAAAACCATGAATTTGTTGTTGATGTAAAACGGGTATTAGACTTCTTCTTCTTCTTCTTCTTCTTCTTCTTCTTCTTCTTCTTCTTCTTCTTCTTCTTCTTCTTCTTCTTCTTCTTCTTCCCGTCTCCTAACGGAGGTTGGCGACCACTTCTCTGAATGCATCTTCGTCTTTTGTAATGTGGAAAAGTTCTCCTACATTCATATTAGTCCATTCTCTAATGTTTCTCAGCCAGGATTCCTTTTTTCTTCCTATGCCCTTTTTTCCATCTACTCGTCCTTGCATGATAGTCTGCAGTAGTTCGTATTTGTTATTCCTTAGAATATGGCCGAGGTATATTGTTTTTCTCCGTTTGATTGTTATTATCAGTTTCCTCTCTTGTCCTATTCGTCTCAAGACCTCCTCGTTGGTAACTCTAGCCGTCTGGGGTATTTTTAATATTCTGCGATAGAGCCACATTTCAAAAGCCTCCAGTTTTTTGATGGTCCGAGCCTTGAGAGTCCAAGTTTCTACTCCGTACAGTAGTTGTGACCACACGTAGCACTCGATAAACTTCAATCTTAGTTTAAGGCACAGATTTTTGTTGCTAAACAGACGGACTTAAAACCTTGAAGCGAACAAATAGCAAGTATTTTCTTACACATATGTTTATACTTCTGCTGCACATTAGCTTTGTCATTTCAAGGGCAGTTAATTCAATTCAATTCAATTCAATTCATTTATTTATCCATCAGATCTGATACAGATATTGGATACGTCAGCATACACAAGATTTAAAATCTGTATTGTAAATTCACATTTGCTAGAAATTTAGACAGACATATATAAAAACACATAATAGATTACACAAGTTAAAGACAATTAATACTCATGCATTACATGGATCGTAAAACTCTTGCAAGGAGTAGAAAGCGCCATTTGTCAGAAAGCCTTTCAAAGCACAATTTTGCCCCATTTAGACAACTAATGGAACTAGGTAGAGATCTGAATTGTTTGTGGCCCATATAAAAAGGACTGTCCTCGTATATTGCGGTATTGTGCTTAATTGATCTAAGTGAGCTGCTGCCTCTAGTATGGTAACTATGCAAATTAGAATTTTTTTCATAATGATCCAAATGTATCTTGTCAGATAGTATAGATTTATATATATATATAAATTGATGGTAGGGTGAGAATGTTGCATTCCCTAAAGGTAGATCTACACGACTCCCCAAACTTCAAATTGAAAATTAGTCGAATCAGTCTTTTTTGCGCTATAAAGATTCTATTTGCTAACGAGGAATTTCCCCAGATTATTATATGGTATGATAGATGTGGATATACAATCGAGAAGTAAATGCTGACTAGCTGGGCAACATTAAAATAGCTTTTCAGTTGTAATAGAGCATAATAACTTTTACTCAACTTTTTACTAATTTCGTTGATGTTTCTTCTCCAGCTCATATCGCTATCGATATATAAACAGTTACTTCTGAACAGGAAAGTCCCAACTTTGAAACCCCCTGTATATTTACCGCAACAATGCAAGCAACAGCAATTCATCCAAATGCATCCATCCAACAAGAAGCCAGTCCAACAACAATTTTCCTTTCCGCTGTCAGATTAATAATCCCCCGCTTTTCCGTTCTGTGCGCTCTTAGACAGGCGGACTTATTTAATATCACCCGGAATTACATTATTGTCGTGGGAGTTGTCATTCGGCTCTGACTTACGCCCGCGACGCCGATGATATTGAATTATGGCAGAAGAGAGGATCCGACGCCATCTCTCTAGGATAATTGACTTGATCCTTCACGTCAAACTGACGGCTAATTGGATCCGGAGTGCCGATGCCGAAAGATCTATAACGCCATACCCCCCCCCCCCTCCCAGCGTCGACCCGCTCCCGGTTCGATTCTTCAGTCGCTTTCGCTTCTCGATGCACTCGATAGGTTTCGCGACTTTCCATGTACAAGGATGTATCAGATCAATGACATCATTATCACTATAGTCACAATGTCTTAACAGACATGTTGTGAACTCGTAAAATGCATTAAGTCGGACCTAGACTATTGCCGACACGAATATTAACAATAGTTTTGAGAACTGTAGCTCGCCATCGTTCGCGATTTCAGTGGCGCTCTTGATACTCATATCCAGCAACTGTTTCGTCGTATCCACCCCGCGTGTATGGGAGCGGCCACGGCGCCACCCACTCGGGGCATGACCCTGAACTACATATTATCGCTTCCGTGAATATGTCCAAAGAATGTGAGCATTCTCGTCGACACAATGGAGGATAGTCTCTTTGGATTACCGAGCTCATCCAGTATAGGAACGTTAGTTCGATGGGCGGTATAAGGAACTTTCAGCGTTCTCCTCTACGTCCTCATTTCAAAAACATCTATGCGAGCTCGATCTGCCTTTTCAACAGTCCAAGTTTCCCAGGCATACAAAAATATGAGACTGACCCAGCGACATTTTGGTAGCTTTAGTGATGTTATGGTCACGCCATATTTTACTAAGCTCTGTCATGGCCGCATGTGCCTGTTGAATGCGCCGACGAATCTCATTTTCACAGCTACCCGAGTTGTCGATCAAAGAACCGAGGTACACAAAGCTTTGAACTACTTCACAACGGCCTACTGACTCTCTCTATCTACGATCATAACCTTGGTCTTGTTGTAGTTAATACCAAAACCATATGCTGCACTGTGTTGTTCTAAGATGTTTAATAGAGCTTCTAGTTCTTCCTGAGAAGCAGCAATAAGTGTTGTATCGTCAGCAAATCTTAAGTTGGATATTTTGCTCCTGCCAATAGTTATACCGTCACTCCAGTTGTCCAATACCTGTCTCATCGCAAATTCAGACCAAATGTTAAATATCATCGGTGATAGTACACATCCCTGACAAACTCCTTTTCTGGTTGCTGCCTGACCAGACAGGTTACCATCAATTCTTACACGAGCCGAGCTAAACTCAGAGAGTTGCTGTATGAGAAATACTAAGTGGTAAGGAACTCCCATAGAGATAAGGATTTCCCACAGTTTAGGTCACTTTACGTTATCAAGTGCCTTACAATAGTCCATAGAGCAGATAAAAACTGGAAAATAATCCTCTCTGACTTTTTCAGTAATTTGTCTTAACTTTAAGATCTGTTCATACACTATATTTATTTGCAAGTCTTCTACAAATATTATTCTCAATTCCATTCAATACACTTATACTTTCGCTTTATCCGCTTTTCATAAATTTTGTTGGGTAGTTGGTAGAACCTGAGGCTTCAAGACCAAGGTCCTAAACTGGCCGTACACCGCAGTAGTCCAAACCAGGATCCAATGTAGCTGCTCGGTCTGGTGGTCGAGTCTAGAGAAGGTCTCTGTCACGCTCAAGCTCGCTAAGGTTCAGAAGCTTGTAGCAATGAGCATAACGGGTGCCGTGAAGACAGCACCCAGTACTGCACTGGAGGTACTCTTGGGCTTGCCGCCTCTGCACCTCTGGATTAAAAGAGAGGCTATATCGGCCTGCCTGGGAATGCGCGACGGGGGAATGTGGACAGCATGAGAACCACTGGTTTTTTATGGTCAACCTCAGGCAGAGGCTGAAACCCTATGGCGCTGTAGAAGCACTGCGAGATGATAAGTGTCCGTGCACGTTATATTTGGAACGCTGCAGGTTGTAGCCGTCGAGAACCAAATTCCCCGGAACTCATTCCATAGCGTCGGAGTTCTCTAAAAGAACAAATGCTTGAGCAGACTAGTTCGGGGAGTATAGGGACTTCGACCTGGTTAGGATAAGCTCGCAGAGCCTCTCTAGAGTTTCTCGTTCGGACGGCCTTCAGTGTTATTTTCTCGGAGGGTTCACTGGAACATCTTCCGTAATAGAATATGTGAAACAGAGACAGGTCAGCTATCCTTCTTCAATGTTCCAGGCTGTGGAGGTTAGGCGTATCGATTAGTCTACTTGCTCTCTTCTGGATAGTGTCTAGAAGGTTTAGAAAGTGCTTCGGAGTGCATCCCCACGCGAGGTAGCAATACTCCAATAATGGTCGGATCTGTGCCTTGTAGCAGTAGTTGCCTTGCCATATACAACTTCCTACAGCGGAGCAAAACTCCAAGCTTCTGGGGTGCTGTTTTAGCAATACTGACGACGTGGTCGTACCAGGACATGTTATTGTTGATATTGATCACTAAAAAGTTGACGGAAGGTGACTCGACTATTGGATGACCCTCCATTTCGATAGTTGGTGCCTACCGCCTTCTGGGATGAAGCTTTAGATTGGATTGGATATGATTTCCAGCAACTCGTTGATGTACAGCAGGAACGGTGTAGGGCATAGGACAGATCCCTGAGGAATACACAAGCGTCTAGCCGTACCAAATGTACTTTGGCTCCCTGACTTCCGCATGCGCAGAGTACTAATGTCATGTTACGATTTGAAAATTGTCACACCTTATATTTTTAAACTTGAAAATGAAAATGTAACGTAAATTGTATTATTTTAGTATGTGCCTATGTATTATACACTGTGGTCATTTTAGTGTGCAACATATGGGAAACTTTTTTATTATCGATATCTCAGAACATTTTATTCGTGATAAAAGATGGTGCATAATGAGAAACTAGCTGTGAGTTGATCAAATCTGCCATTGTGCAGCTTCAACGACAATTTTCACGGTAACCACAGCCGATACGCAAAAACTTTGTAGTGCTTTTCTGCTCACAATTTTAGGATCTATAATTTGGTTATCTCAAAAATATTTTTTAGGTTAGTTTCATCAGATTTTCTGAATTTTTACATACCTTGTATACACAATGGTATGGCGCAGATTTGATCAACTCACTGCTAGTTTTCTCTATGCACTATCTTTTATCATGAATAGAATTTTTTGAGATATCGATAATAACAAAGTTTCCCGTATGTTGACCACACTTTATACATATATATCAATCTTTTATTTCTTCATAGTTGTAAAATTAATTAGTTTATATACTTAGGTATTCGAAAAGGAATCAGTTTTAAAATTATAAATGATCGAAATAAAAAATAATAAACAATTTATTTATATTGAAATTCAATCACTTTTATTCTGGTGGATATAAAAGGTTTAGCGCGATATTATTTTGCTTCTTCGGCGTCTGGTTTGGCAAGTATTTTAAATCTTTTGATGGCGGTTTTTTTGTGTTCTGTACAGACGTCTCCGTTGTAAACTTACTACGGTGATATTTTTTCACATGCAGCCTTAAATTGCAATGCTTTGAAAATCATTTATTGCATACAGTACATCTTAAAGCTATTTGTTTAATTAATTCACAGTAAATAATAGACGTTAGTTCAATTCCAATATTATTAAAAACCTCAGGCGAAAAATATCAGCGATACATAAACCGCGAAAGCGGCGAAAATCCCAAAAATAATGCGGGCCCACCGATGATAAAAAAACAAAAAAACTCTCTTTTTATCGTGGGTTGCGGGCTTTTAGTTTTAGGTTATGTTCCGTGTCAACGTGAACTGTCAAAGTCAGGGAGCCAAAGTACACTTGGTACGGCTAGCTGCTTGTGAGGAATACCGGCTTTGATTGAAAATACCCCACACCAGAATAGAGCGGCTCATGGAGAATAATATCCCGATATCGTCATTCAGGTTGGAAAGAGCCAAAGACACCTTAAGTCTAGAATGGACAATAGATTCACCGTTACTACTAATTATAATTACCAAACTGAAGCCAGTTTATCGCATAAAGGACTAACAAAAAGGGACTCTCGAGGTTTCATGATGGACTGTGACTGTCCAGGTAAAACCGAGCTAGCTGTAAGCACCGCAGCAAAAACTTTGCGTCGTACATTACAGCTCGCGCGAACAAACCTCTGGCATTAGGGCTTTTTAGAACTTCAACTCGGGAGGTTATTATGTTGGCGACAGACGGTAGAAAGTGCTTTGGAAATTGCGGTACATTAGCTTTTATAGATACGAGTAATGACGGCATTCGTTACACGTGAAAATTTGGATTGAAAAATTGGTTATGTGGACGACGAATATTGAACTCTGGGCAGTGTCACTTGATATAGTGTATGTAGTTAGTGTGTAATCCTTCGATATCCCTCAAGGCATACCTGACAGAAGAGAATGTTGAATACAAAAGTTATTTGGTTACTTAAGACGCATATTACAAAAATATTTTAAAATATACAGGATGTTGTGGGAAAGTAGAATAGTGATTAATTTGATTTTTTTTATATATGGAACTATAACTTTTTCTTAAATTCTTCTAGTTTCCACCATTGATCTCTATTCAACCCTAAAATATTTTTGGGATCGGTTGTGACGTTGCCAAGTTATAATTTATTTTCTATTAATTTCCAGATTTGCAAGGTCGCAAGTAATACGTTCAAATTGATATATTCCTTTAACTTTTCTCAGGTTACTTGAATATTGAGTGGATATTACTTTGGATGTTACCAGCAATTTGTATCTACAGGGTGTTTTTGGCAGAATTTTAAATTACGGTAATTTCAAGGTCATTTTACTTTGTTTTCTTAAATGTGATACCCTGTATGTCTTATTTTAAATCGAAATACCTACTGATACCCTATTTCGCTTTGTAATTGTTTTTTCGCGTTTGCAGCGTTGCCAAGTTATAAATTATTTTTCCAAATTTTTAAACAAATATCCCCGATTTTAATTCATTTTAAATAGAATCCTCTACTTATTTTTATTGCAATGAATTGCACATGTCGAACTTAGTAAGATCTCAAAATTTCAAAATTTTGCTTCTAATAATTACTGAGATACGGCAACACCGCTTTTTCAGTACACGGTACCGGAACGCTTAAATATTTCCAAAACCGCCACAGCTGGAGAGGCGAAATTCAATACTTGGGGGTTTTTGAACATACAGAATTCAAAAACGCTAACATCAGTGTTGTCAGATTTACCAATTTTACGTCATAATTTTGAATGGAATGCCCTATTTATGAAGTCTAACGTAAAAGTGGTAAATCTGACAACACTGCTGTTAGCGTTTCTGAATTCTGTATGTTCAAAGAACCCCAAGTATTGAATTTCATCTCTCCAGCTGTGGCGGTTTTGGAAATATTTAAGCGTTCCGGTACCGTTTACTGAAAAAGCGGTGTTGCCGTATCTCAGTAATTAATTGAAACAAAATTTTGAAATTTTGGAATCTTACTAAGTTCGACATGCGCAATTCACTACAATGAAAACAAGTAGAGGGTTCTATTTAAAATAAATTAAAATCGGGGTATTTGTTTAAAAATTTGGAAAAATAATTTATAACTTGGCAACGTCGCAAAGTCAAAAAAAATTATTACAAGGCGAGATAGGGTATTGGTAGATATTTCGATTAATAATAAAAAATAAAATATTTATTTAAAAAAACAAAGTAAAATGACTTTCAAGTTGCTATAATTAAAAATTCTGCCAAAAACACCCTGTACATACAAATTGCTGGTAACATCCAAACTAATATCCACTTAATATTCAAGTAACTCGCTGTATAATACTATTGAGAAAAGTTGAAGGAATATATCAATTTGGACGTATTACTTGCGACCTTGCAAATCCGGAAATTAATAGAAAATAAATTATAACTTGGCAACGTCGCAATCGATTCCAAAAATATTTTAGGCTTGAATAGAGATCAGTGATGGAAACTAGAATAATTTAAGAAAAAGTTATAGTTCCATATAAAAAAATCAAGTTGATCACTATCCTACTTTCCCGCAACACCCTGTATATTCAAAATATTTTTAGAATATTCGTCTCAGGAAACCAAATAACTTTTGTATTTGACATTTTGTTCTATCAGGTACACCTTGCGAGATATCGAAGAATTACCCACTAACTGGATTGTTTCACGTTACAAGTATCTTTTATCTAAAGTTGGTCAAATGATCGATCGATCGAATTACACTTTTTGTTTTGTTTCAGCTCGTTTGGTGCCTTTCTCGTAAGTACGTCTGTGGCAAAGGAACCAACAATATTTGTATAATAGCTACATAGCTATATTATTAATATGTCTACCAGTATTATCAAACCATTAGACCCATTTACTTATGCCAACAAATCTTTCATCACCTCTTTAAAAAATATATAAATTAGCATGAACAATTAGGTTATTGAGAGAATAATGTATGTAGTTTCAAAAAAAATTATGTATACACCCACTTAGAGTCATTACATCTGTTGTTTCTTACCACACACATAAAAAGTACCATACATCCGCTGAGTCTTTGTAGTCATCAAGAACGTCTACTGATTTGTTGTTTACATAGTCTAACACTGCGCTAAAAAAAGTACCAACAAACGACCTTGTTTGTGTGAGCTGAAAAACTCTCAACAATATCTCCAATTACTTGTACACATGCTTCGCAGATGGTATTGCAGACATGAGGCAAATCAATATAGCAAGCGTGTTATTTGAAATATGATTACAGTGGTAGCTGAGTTCCTTTAGTTCTTTTCAGTTATTTGCGAACCTTTTTTGCAGCAACGTCTACTATAATTTCTTTGAAGAAGCAATAAAATTACTATATGTCAATGTATTTTAATTTCAACCTAATGCATCCAAAAAAGGTTTCAGTACCAACAGTTTGCTATCGTTGTTTTTCAGGTCAATATTTTCATTTTTTTGTTCCAGCCGATAAGACTAAAACAGTTGATTTTTTTGTTTTACACTGAAAAAAAGTGAGTATTTTTACAAAACAATTACAAGCACTATTGGAGCGATTTTGCCATCTCATATTATAAAACCCCAGTAAAGTTAAACAAAAACACTGTAATTTTGTAGATTTACTAAATTTTATAAAAATACTTGAGCATTTTACGAAAAAAGTACAAATATTTCAATTTTTCACAAAATATTTGTAAAATTAGAAAACTGAGTTGCATTTTTATAACACAAAGTTACAAGATAATTGTCATTTTACAAATTGTTTGTTTTTTACAGTTTTCTTTTGTAAATTTATAATTATTTTAGAAAAAGACCTCGACAATGTTAGTAAAATAATTGATCTCTTCGGCTGGTATCAATGATAATTTGAGTAAAACGCTTATATGGCCATTTGCCCTTAGTAAAGATTACGCGTTGCCGATGAAAGGTAGCCCTGGCGGGCGACAAGAATCAGCTTGTGTGAGTAGAGAAACAGCGGACGGGTTGTTATTTTATGGATTTTGTTTTGGAAGTGCTGGTATATAACGTGTAGTTAAATATTTATGTTTCAAGTTTAAAGTATCATTGGATAAAATCATAAAATGAATACAAAGTGCATTTAACCAAGGTAAGCCGCTTAGAAATATTTTAGCCTGAATGGCCCCATTGACCTTTTCAAAGTATTAAATTAAAAAAAATGTGAAACCTATTTCCCTAGAAATTGATCACGTTGGTCGATATCGATCGTGGGCCATCCTGTATACCAAATTTATTTAGGGATTTTTATCTTTCTTCGATATGATGTGATTAATTAGAAATAAAATTTTCAAGTAGTAATACTTTACTTTAAAAACAATATATTCTTCAATTTCAGATGAAGAAAGAAAAAAGAAAATTTCCATTTACAATGAAAAAACCCAGCTCATCGCCACAAGTTCCTTTGAAGAAGCAATAAAATTACTATTTGTCATATATTTTAAAGTTAGCTGAATTTATCAGAAAAATGCTTCAGTAACTTTGGAAATGAGTCAAAGATATTTTATTAAAGTGCATCTTGACTCTGGAACAAAGTCAAGTCACACTCCCAGTAAGAAAACAGTAACTTCTTTTATTAATGAACTGGCACGTTAACTAGCTGTTTCCCTGGTCAACAAGCTGATATATGCCTTTTGCCAGCGGATAAGATTCAAACAGTTGATTTTTTTATTTTGTTTTTATATATAATTTTAATGTTGTGCTACCTTATCTTCATACATAAAATAAAAATATATTTATAATGACAGCCTTTTCATAAACCCAATTATAATAGGTTTTGTTGTAAGATACAAAGTAATTTTATCAAATGAGGTAAAATTACAAAATAAATTATTAAATAATTTTTAAAAGAACGTATAATGGTTTCACAATATAATATAGTGATATTACAAGAAAATGATGTGAAATTACATATCTATAATACGATTTTACAAAATATATATGTATCCTTAAAATTGTGTAAAATCGCATAATAATTTTACAAATTATTATGTTATATATGTTATATCGCAGACAAACGTTGTGATATTACAAAAATGTGTTTTTCCGGATTTACAATATTAGAAGATAGCTGAATGGAATTATAAATCTCATTTTTAATATTACAATTACAATTTCTGTGGCACTAAATTACCAACGATTTTGTTAGTAATTTTATAAATCAATTTTTAGAGTGTACATTTCTGTATATTCATGGATGGACTATAGTGCTTTTTCTGTGACTGAAAACAACATCGAAAGTATTTTGATTGCAAAGGTACATACATCAACTTTACACCAGTGCCGGTAAAACTTGAATCCAAATCTTCTTAGCAACACAGGCAGTAACAATATTTCAGGTGGGTTGGCAGTACAAGTCTTACTAATTTCCCTGCTTCGAAGCGCAGACGGCATTCAAGTTTTACCATTATTTGCACCATGTGCCCGGAAAGCTTTCCTTTGGAATACATAATTCGTGTTTAAGGTAACAAATCTGAATGGAAAACGAGGTCCTGTTACGTGCTTTTCCCGGCCGTATGCACCATAGGGAGGAACAGAAAATCCGGATATGTACATACATACAAGTGGGAACATTTTGAGTAGGATATGAGGACGAGAGACTTGAGATAACAAGCAAGTGTTGAGTACAATCTCCAAGGTTCAGTGATAGCTACAGATGGCTTACCGCAGGCTTGAAGCTGTGGATGTATTTACAAGGAATGACATGGCTGATTGGCTGCTATGACACAATTGATTATATGAGAATGAAAAGGGCCTAAGTCCAACAGGAAGAATTCTGGAAAATTAACAAAATCAATTTTTAGCTTCCATATTTTTTTGTTATTTATCATATATTTTCCAACATCAAATATATGATATGTTAGATACCAAAACTGAAAGGATACGCCATTAACTGTTCTCAAAATACTACAAAAAAAATATAACAAAAATATGGACTTGGGGCCAGTTTTACTTTCAAACTACAAAAAACATTTTTTTCTGATATTAACACACTAACCTTCAGGTTTTCGCTTTCTTTTAGGCGTTATTTCGCTATCAGAATCGATCTCGAGGGAAATCAGAGTGACAGTGAAAGAATAACATAATCTAACTAAAACTCGTGAGGCCACTGTCAAAAATAAAACAATTTCACTTTCATACACATCTTTCATGCGGCACAAATCAGGTTTCAATCGTCGACTTGAGCCTGTTTTCAGTGTGAACTTTGATTGTACGCAGTTAAGTCAATTTTTAAAAATATGGACTTGGGCCCATTTTATTCTCATATAATCAATTGAATAACACCACACTGAACAATCTCTGAGGATTTCCTATACAGAGTGTATCAACGATGTGTAGGTGGACGATAACTATTTCCCTGTTTGAGAAAAAATAAAATAAAAAATGTATGGGGCAATAAAATCTATGTTCCAAAAATATTTACCATTATATAGGGTGTCCAATAGATGTTGTATATTGTTGTTTATTTAGATCCCTTGGTCGATTTAAGTATGACTTTATAAATTACACATGATACTTAAAACGAATCGTTTTAGAAAAAGATTGAATATCGCAGCGTCTATACAGAAGGCTGTGATTAATAACGAAATCTGTCAGGTTAGGTAGTACTGTAGTACTTTTGTACTTTTTGCTTATTTGTCATGGCTTGCTGGCTTGCTTACATGCAGAAACATTAGAAAAGCACCGATTTGACTGAAATTTTGAATAAAATGGAAACTATAAGAGATTAATATCGACAATGTTATCGTTAGAAAGGCTATCAAATTTTAAATTTAACTGTTCAAAAAATGGGCAGTTTGATTTAAAAAATAAAGTTACATGTGACTGAAGTATCCTTTATTAATCTACCGATTTCACCAAGTACAAAAAAAAATTGAATTTCGATAGTACTACTAATCGCGAAGTCACAGCCTTCTAAGTTTTATAGATTCTGCGATATTCAATTTTTTTCTAACATCTACTTATATCAGAAACTGTGATTTGCGCTTAAAAGATTCATTTTATGTGTCATGTCACACTGAAATCGACTAAGGAATCCAAATATGCAATAATATACAGGAGCTTCTATTAAAAAAATGTAACTTTGATTGCACATAATTACTGGACACCCTATCTCAAATAGGGGAGCAGTTATCGTCCACCCACACATCGTTGATACACCCTGTATAAAAATGGTTCCTTAAGAAGTTGCCTTTGATGGCGCTATTACGGATTAGAAATCTTGGTAGGGATGGGAAAAAACAAAAAGTATGGATACCGATACCAATTCGATATTTTTTGGCCTAGTATCGATACTCTCCGATACTTGAAGGCCAAGTATCGAATTTCTTGAGTATCGGTATCGACAACATGGATTATCGAAAATTTGCTTACAATGCTTTCTCAAGTTGAAAGATGTATATTCCCTAGTTTTTATACTCTTAAGATATTGTTTAGCTGCAGTGGAACTTTTTTGAAATAGAACTAATAATTACTTTTAATTGGTGGCATACTTAGACGCAATCAATGAGTATCATTAGGAGAGTACAGGAACCCAGAAAAAGTCTAGTTTCATTATCCACCGAAACACGGTTTGACTACCCAAAGAAATAAGACAAATAAAGAATGACCTCAAGAGGTCAAGATCCACTTCTTTATAAATAAAAAATGGGAGTAAAACCTTTACCCTTGGGTAATAGATGGCGATAGTAGCATAAAGGTAGATGGTAGCGTTAAACGCTGATGATTAGTTAATGACACTTCTAAGTTAATTTTAACCAAAAATACTACTGAGACAAACATTTAAGTGAACAGTTACATCTTTTAGTGAGCTCCATATTTTATGTTCAGTAATTACTTAAAAACATAGGCTCATATAAAATTTAGATCATGGCTGATCAGCTGTTATCTATACAATCAACTGAGTCATCTCAATCGATCCGTAAAAATAGTGTCCGTAGATTTTTGAGTACATATTTTATTTGTCGTATACGTACCTTAAGGGATGATTCAGAAATCTAAGAAAACTTTTTCTTCAATTATAGTACCTACTTATTTCGCAAAATTGGGGTGTTGTGAGTTGGAGACTACAACATTTGGAAAAGGTAACTCTAGCGCCCGCAGAAATCAAGGTGGTGAACCCAGAAACCGTTTTAACGTTTACAAAATGACCAAAACTCTTTTAAGGTCTAACCACTATACATTAGTATACATCCTCGCGGTCCCAGTGCCCAAGAGTTTAGGAGTATATGGAACTCATAAGCCCTCCAGTAAATAATAAATAATAATCTATAAAACGAGGTCCTGTCTATTCCCTGACCAAAAATCAACAAGATATTTGGATTTTTTTTTTAGGTAATTGGATTGACTCGAATCCTCATCCTAACGTCGTGATAGAACTAGCTGTTCAAATTTTAAGTGCTGTATAAAAATATAGATACACATCTTGTGAAAAGTTCAGATTAAAGGTTATTTCCTTACAATCCCTCCTATAATTCCAGACTGTACAGACAAAAACTACATAGATTATAAACCATCTACGTAAATATCTGTAGACCAGATACTTTACCATAATAAGCCAGTTTGTCTTATTATTTATAATTGAAATACTTAATATGGATCGAGCTTATCTAGATAAACGTTTTGCAAAATTAGCTTTTGTATCATACGGTGCTCTCTTATGGAAATTGGCTTCGTGTCATCAGATTATATCTCTCCCGCGACTTCCATATTATTTCGACCGCCTATTAAAACTAAATATCTTTTAGAGCATACGTGAGCAACAAGGTTGAAGAAGGAAAGTGGTGCAAGATATGGGAAACAGCATACAGTCCACAGTTTAAAATTTGTAATCACAGTCCTGAAATTATCTAGGATACAGGATTTCATTTTGATAGAAGGTCGAATGCCAATTTTAAGCTTTTTGCGAGACAGAAACTCAAAACATCGATCAGATTTGTAATCACTCCCCTAAAATTGTCTAGAATATGGTATTTTATTCTGATTAAACGTCGAGTGAAGAGTTTCGAGGCGAAACCGAAAAAAAGGGTGTCGGAAATTTTTGATCTTCGTTCTGCGAGTCTGAAACTCAAAGCATCTACCCGATTTGTAATCACTACCTTGAAATTATCTAGGACACGGAATTTCATTTTGATAGAAGGTCGAATGCAGATTTTAAGCTTTTTGAAGTGAAACTGAAAATCAAGGACTTCGGAAATTTTTGACCTTCGTTCTGCGAGACTGAAACTCAAAACATCGACCGGATTTGTAATCACTTCCTTGAAATTATCTGGGAAACTGGATTTCATTTTGATATAAGGTCGAATGAAGATTTTAGACTTTTTGAGGTGAAACTGAAAATCAAGGGTGTCGAAAATTATTGACCTACGTTTTGTGAGACTGAAACTCAAAACGTCGATTGAATTTGTAATCACCACCCTAAAATTATTCGAGGATACTGGATTTCATTTTGATAGAAGGTCGCATAAAGATTTTAGACTTTTTGAGGTTGAAACTGAAAATCAAGGGATCAGAAATTTTTGACCTTCATTCTGCGAAACTGAAACTCAAAACATCGACCGGATTTATAATCACGACCTTGATATAGGACATTGGATTTCATTTTGATGGAAGGTCGAATGAAAATTTTAGACTTTTTGAGGTTGAAACTGAAAATCAGGGGTGTCGTAAATTTTTTATCTTCGTTCTGCGAGACTGAAACTCAAAACATCGACCGGATTTGTAATAACTAGCCTGAAATTGTCTAAGATATGGTATTTTAGTTTAATAAAACGTCGAATGAAGAGTTCAGACCTTTCGAGGCTAAACTGAAAAAAAGGGTGTCGGAAATTTTTGATCTTTGTTCTGCGAGATTGAAACTCAAAACATCGACTGAATTTGTAATCACCACCTTGAAATTATCTAGGATACAGGATTTCATTCTGATAGAAGGTCGAATGAAGATTTTAGACTTTTTAGAGGTGTAACTGAAAATCAAGGATTGCGGAAATTTTTGATCTTCGTTCTGCGAGACTGAAACTCAAATCATCGACCGGATTTGTAATCACCATCCTGAAGTTATCTGGGATACGGAATTTCATTTTGACAGAAGACAGAAGGTCGAATGAAGATTTTAGACTTTTTGAGGTGAACCTGCTAATCAAGGGTGTCAGAAATGTTTTATCTTCGTTCTGCAAGACTGAAACTCAAATCATCGACCGGATTTGTAACCACCATCCTGAAGTTATCTAGGATACGGGGTTTTATTTTGGCAGATGGTCGAATGAAGATTTTAGGCTTTTTGAGGTGAAACTGAAAATCAAGGGTGTGGGAAATTTTGTATCTTCGTTCTGAGAAGCTAAAATCCAAACATCGACTGGATTTGTAACCACTACCTTGAAATTATCTAGGATGAGGGATTTCATTAAAAGCTTTTATTTAACTTGCAATGTATGTACGTTTGTTCGGGTGGAATCTTGAAGCAGATATCTTCAACCGATTGAGCTGAAATATTGTATGCAGTTTAGTTTGGATGACAATGCACGATGAGCTGTATGACGTCGTCCTAAATCCAATAGTGGAATAGTTATTTAATGCATCTCTACAATATGGGTTGGGTATACATATTGATATGAGAACGCCCAGTAGATGGTAAGGGGAATGACATTCTTATGAGAGGAATGTCATCACTGACAATAAATAGATCCACTAATGTAATTTTTAGTCAAACGATGAATTTTGTTGTGAGAGTTTGGGGAAAATATACTATTCAAAGCCGGCAAGTTGTTCTATCACTGCATGATCCTGACGACCCGAGAGGAGAGAGTTTTTGTATTTGACGCTCAACTAGAGGCTAGCGGTGTGAGCAAGAATCTGGCAAGAGTCACAGGAGATTCTGGATCGAATTGTACGAGTTCCTTTATACAACCTACACAGTGGTCATCACCAGGTTGTATCGACGACGGTGACGACATCGACATGAGGTTAGGGGGTGGCTAACGAACCGCTGGTGCACCGAGCAACCACGAATGGTGGACCGGACAGCCAGTGTGTATGACTGTGACGCGACGTACGTGGTAAAGAAGATGCGCGGTAAGGATTTTCCAATAATAAGTAAAGAAACATTTGGGGTGCTGGACTGACTTTGGGAAAGTAATAGGGATAAACTTGTGTTAGTGGACTCTTATCACCAACACAGTTTTAAAGTTATGTTTAGAGTAGGTCTATATTTTTAGTTTTTAGTTTAGTTTAAGGTTCTCATGATGTCTAATAAAAGGAAATCTACGAAAATGCGTGGATATCAGGATAGCGCAAATTTTAAGTTAGAAACTATCGTTCAAATGCACTTTTGATACAAGGTCGAATGAAGATTTTAGACCTTTTGAGGTGAAACTGAAAATCAAGGGTGTCGGAAATTATTGACCTTCGTCTTGTGAGACTGAAACTCAAAACGTCGACTGAATTTGTAATTTCCACCCTGAAATTATCCAGGGTACAGAATTTTATTTTGATAGAAGGTCGATTGAAGATTTTAGACTTTTTGAGGTGAAACTGAAAATCGAGGGTGTCGGGAAAAAATTCAAAATTCAAAACTAATCTTGGTTCTGCGAGACTGAAACTCAAAACATCGACCGCATTTGTAATCACTACCTTAAAATTATCTAGGGTACGGGATTTCATTTTGGTAGAAGGTCCAATGAGGATTTTAGAGTTTTTGAGGTGAAATTGAAAATCATCTGTGTCGGAAACTTTTGATCTTCGTTCTGCGAAACTGAAACTCAAAACATCGACCAGATTTGTAATCACTACCCTGAAATTGTCTAAGATATGGGGTTTCATTTTGATAGAAGATTACATGAAGATTTTTAGACCTTTTGAGGCGAACCTGAAAGAAGGGTGACAGAAATGTTAGATCTCCGTTCTGTGAGACTGAGACGCAAGACATCGATGGGATTTATAATTATTAAGTACTACCTTGAAGTTATTCAGGATACGGGATTTCATTTTGGTAGAAGGTCTAATGAAGATTTTAGAGTTTTTGAGGTGAAACTGAAAATCAAGGGTGTCGGAAATTTTTTACCTTCGTTCTGCGAAACTAAAACTCAAAACATGGACTGGATTTGCATCAACTACCTTGAAATTATCTAGGATGAGGGATTTCATTTTGATACAAGATCGAATGAAGATTTTAGACTTTCTGAGGTGAAACTGAAAATCAAGGGTGTCGGAAATTTTTTACCTTCGTTCTGCGAAACTAAAACTCAAAACATGGACTGGATTTGCATCAACTACCTTGAAATTATCTAGGATGAGGGATTTCATTTTGATACAAGATCGAATGAAGATTTTAGACTTTCTGAGGTGAAACTGAAAATCAAGGGTGTCGGAAGTTGTTGATCTTCGTTCTGCGAGACAGAATCTTAAAATATCAACCGGATTTGTAATCACCACCCCATTCCATTATGATTGAAGTTAGATAAATATTTTAGACTTTTTGAGGTGATAGAAGGTAAATGAACATTTTACACTTTTTGGGGTGAAAAAAAAATCTACTCCCATTGGCTTATATAGCAATTACCATTATAGTGGAGCGATTTGCGCGAGCTAACTCGCTTAGTTTTCGAGAAAAAAAGGTTGGCGTATAACCAAATCAGACCATGTGCGATACTTTGGCAACATAATTGTCTATATGAAATCGTTATTTACGACATTTTTTAGTGGTCTGGAGCTTTTCTATACCAAAAAAATATGAAAAATCTCATTTTTCTGAAAATATGTTTTCAAGCATTTCCACCGGTATAACTATGAAAGTAATGGAGATATCGAGATGATTTGATTTATAATTCAACCAGATGAAATAGAACATCGAAGCATGTCATATCCGAAAACGAAAATTATGTCCAAAAATTGTTGCAAAAATAAAAACAATAACCATGTCATTTTTGGTAGCGCATTTTTCAGCAATCGAGAAAAATTTTTATTTGTGAAAATTTCTATATACATGCAGCGAACAAAGTGAAGCTAATATATGTAGAATGTTTTTATATTTACAGTTTTTCACGTAGGAGATACGGCATATGGTATGTGAATTTTTAAAGTGAGAACATTCCCACCCGCCGTCGCGTCGCCTAGAACTGCTGACAATCACAACCATCCGAACGCGTCGAGCATTGACGTGTGCGCGTTTCAAAATTACTGTGGTTTCAGCATAAAGGTCCTTTACGAAATTCTAAGAGGTAGGCAAATGTATACTGTGTATTATGCCATAATTCAGATTTTTTAATAAACTCATATAATAGAAGAAACATAAAATATACGCACACGCTTTTTACATTTCCTTCCTTAAATGTCAAAATTTTATTTCTCGTCCTATGTTTCCAAAAATTTAGATGATCGACCTTCCAAAACCTTTCTTTATTACTGACGGTATCATCGATAAAGTTAGTTAGGCTTAATTCTTCTTTTCCCGTACAGATATTTATTAAACTGGAAGGCACATTATTTATGTCGAATGGATTGCACCAATCTCGCTCAATAGTGTGTATAATGTTTGACACGTTGGTTTCATTTAACTTCTGCAAGGAACTACCTTCCTTTGTGTTTAGTGATTCATTACCCGACATTGATGCTAAATTGGAATATTGTTTGTTGAGAAAATGTTTTGAAAATCACTGCACCCCAGAAAAGAATACTCTCTTTAGAAGAACTTTAGCAATCGCCAAGAAAAATTTATGTTTTTGTAGAAATATGATTTTTCGTGTTTTATTGCTGGTAGCACTAGTTCAAGTGGTGTAGGTCGGGTTGCCGGCTTATTATATCTTTTAATTCGCTGCAAACTTATATCAGTTTCTTCCTCGATTAAAGCTAACGAACCTCCTTTGAGCCTTTCTCTGGTTGACTGTACTGACTGCTTTTCTTTAAATACAACCATAGCCATAACATGTGTTGTATTTTTTCCATCAAGAGTTTTACTTCATTCATATCGAAATTGTCAAGACTGGCTCGAATAAAATTTTGTTTTTCAGCTGTTACCTGCTCCAAACATTTAGGTACGTATAATTCTTCATTGTCATCGATTTGTCCCTCTAGTGTTACAAATAAGGTACATTGTTCTAACATCAAAACCGCATGACATAATCCTAGTTTTGGCGTAATTTGAGGGACCGGCTACGTTAGCTGACTGTTGAAGATACTGAACATTCACAGAACTTGTATATGATTTTCGGCAGTCTATATGATATTTTACTTTGTATTCGCCACTCAAAATCGATTTTTTCCTAGACATAATTTCTTTTGAGATATAATCCCGTCTCTTTTCTGCACTGTTCAGTAACGACAGCATACCCTGTATCCTAGGTTTCTGTACTACAGATTTATCAGCCTCCTGCACACTTTTTTTGCAAATTATACACTCCATTGTCCTATTACGAGGCTATAAATACTGCACAATGAAAACGCGTAAATACTTGCTCCGATAGTCAATCACACCACTGTTACCACCACGTTACCACTTGACTACAAACGACAACAGGCGATACTAATACGCACCGCCCCGCCTGCGCCGGTGTCAGGTCCTATCCCGGCTGCCAGAGTCTAAGCGCGGCGATTAAAAAATCCTCGTTTCCAAACGGTATACTTTGTTGCTGAACTAATTATTTTAAAAACTTCTCTGGAATGTAAGCTTAATTTGCTTCGCTGTATGTATATAAAAATTTTCAGAAATAAAAAAGTTTCTCGCTTGGTGAAAATTTTGATGCATAAATCTACATTTTTTAACTTTCGTGATTTTTTACGCTAAAAAAAATGACGATTTTGTGATCACATTAACCAATGTTTGAAGCGCTCTGGTATCACCTTGAAGATACAGAAAAAATGATTTCAATAGCTTTATTACTTTTGAAGATATGGGCGTGGGAACAAAAAAAAGTACACTTCTTTTAGAACGCAATTATTTACAGTTATTTAACATTTAAATTGTTCCAGACCACAAAAAAATATCGTAAAATGCGATTTCATATGCCTAAAAATATAATAAACAAAACATACTATGTCTGATCTGGTTATACGCCAAAAAAAATAAACGGCACGATAGAGCCTCGAAATCGCTCGACTATTATTGAACTAGTAATGCTACCTATATAAGCACAACGTAAAACCAAGTACTTTGAGATATGCTTGTTGAAGATTTTTAAATAAATATTTCGATGTTACACTATAGCATGCGATTTACCTATCAACAAACGTAAATAAATTCACATTAAACTTAAGGCGAAAAATCAAACGTTTTGCCTTATTTGGAGCCTGTACACGAATGTATATGTATAATGCTTAGAACCATTGTTTACTCACTAGTATCTTATTGAGCTCAATACACCTCCAAGCAAGTCCATGCTCTATAGTCATTTACAGACTTCCTGGTGTTTAAATAGCAGTTTTTTCTACAAGCCGTTGTCACCCAGTATGGCTGCCATCCGTATACAAACTCCTTAAGCCAAGCTAGTGGGTGCAGTCCGTATAGAAAGCAGCTCTTCCATTATTTTGAGCTTCCGAATATGTTCAAAATGCAACAACACGCACAACTGCATGCAGATATCTGCCGAATATAGCCCGGTTAGATTCAGATAGCGCTTTGGCAAAATTAGTCGGGCATTTGCCGTTTTCCGTGTTTAGCCGGCAGCGGACATTTCAGTGGCGTACCAACATTTCGCTTGTCAAACAAGTTGGGACTATTCTTTATAGGGCATATACAATGTGTTCCACCATCATGTCGACAAACTTTGAGGTATGAAAATACAATTAAAGTTATCGAGAAAAAATGCGAAAAAAAAGAGGTCAACCTTTTAATTAATTTTTTATTACACTTTCAATTTCTGTATCACGACTCCATGGGTTCGCGCGGTTGTAGCGCCATAGCTTGATTATTTATCGACCGATTCACGAATTTTGGACTCACTTTATAGGAGAATAGCTGGGCATATCAACTCAAGCAAAAAAAGATAATACCTGACAATTTCTAAGGCTAAAAATTCACCAAACTGAAAAAAATTTTTTTTTTGAAATGCACTTATTTGGGTTACTTACAAATAATTTGAAAAAAAGTCGTATTAGTGCCTATTTATTAAGACATTTTAATGTTTAGCAGGATGTTTCCTGTCTTACCACATGTAACGCGTGTGTGTAGCACTAAATTTTTCAACAGAATAGGCGTGTTTGTATTATGACTTCTGTATCACAGCGCCACGTGTTCACTCAGTTGTAACGCCATATCTTGATTATCTATCGAGCGATTCACGACTTTTTGGACTCATTTTATAAGGGAATGACTGGGTATATCAACTAAGGAAAAAAACACAATATCTGATAATTTCTAAGGCTTAAAAAATTCACCAAACTGAAAAAAAATTTGTAATGCACTTGTTTCGGTTACTTGCAAATAATTTGGAAAAAAGCCATATTAGTGCCTATTTATAAACACAGTTTAATATTTACCAGGATGTTTCCTGTCTAACGACATGCAATTTGTTTATGTAGCACTAAAATCATCGATGAAATAGGCTTTTCTACTACGACTAATTTTGAAAGAAACGAGAATTTGGTATGCACATTGTCTTTATTGGACTTCGATACAGATTATTACTTAAATGCAATTTACATGAACAAATATTTACCAGGATGTTTCCTGTCTAACGACATGCAATTTGTTTATGCAGCACTAAAATCATCGATGAAATAGGCTTTTCTACTACGACTAATTTTGAAAGAAACGAGAATTTGGTATACACATTGTCTTTATTGGACTTCGATACAGATTATTACTTAAATGTTTGTTTTTAGTATTATTTATTTAGTATTTAGCCAAATGACTGAAAGGCAACTAATTGAAATGAGATATGTTGGAATTACTTGGAAATCAAAGAAAACAGACTGGAGCGTAGCTTAGCGTCGAGTAACCCAGAGCGTTAGTTTCAGAAGTCAAGCGCGCCTAAATAAAAATGGCGGACATTTTGAAAATTTCGTTGATTAATTTAAATACTAAATAATCATATTTGTTCTTGTAAATTACATTTAAGTAATAATCTGTACCGAAGTCCAATAAAGAAAATGTGCATACCAAATTCTTGTTTATTTCAAAATTGGTCGTAATAAAAAAGCCTATTTCGTCGATGATTTTAGTGCCACATAAACAAATTGCGTGTCGTTAGGCAGGAAACATCCTGATAAACATTAAACTCTGTTTATAAATAGGCACTAATATGGCTTTTTTTCCAAATTATTTGCAAGTGACCAAAACAAGTGCATTACAAATTTTTTTTAAGTTTGGTAGATTTTTTTAGCCTTAGAAATTGTCGGATATTACTTTTTTGCCTTAGTTGATATACCCAGTTATTCCCCTATAAAATGGGTCCAAAGACTTGTGAATCGCTCGATCAATAATCAAGATATGACGTTACAACTGCGTGAACACATGGCGCTATGATACAGGAGTCATAATACAAAAAGGCCTATTCTGTCGGAAATTTTCGTGCTACATACACGAACTGTATGTGGTTAGACAGGAAACATCCTGCTAGACATTAAACTGTCTCAATAAATAGGCAGTAATACGGCTTTTTTCAAATTATTTGCAAGTAACCAAAACAAGTGCATTACAAAATTTTTTTTTTCAGTTTGGTGTATTGTTTTAGCTTCAGAAATTATCAGATATTGTATTTTTTTGCCTTAGTTGATATACCCAGTCATTTCCCTATAAAATGAGTCCAAAAAGTCGTAAATCGATAGATAGATAATCAAGATATGGCGTTACAACTGCGTGAACACATGGCGCTGTGATAAAGAAGTCATAATACAGAATGGCCTATTCTGTCGAAAGTTTTAGTGCTACATACACTAATTGCATGTGGTAAGACAGGAAACATCCTGCTAAACATTAAAATGTCTTAATAAATAGGCACTAATACGGTTTTTTTTTTCAAATTATTTTAAGTAACCCAAATAAGTGCACTACAAAAAAATTTTTTTTTCAGTTTGGTTAATTTTTTTAGCCTTAGAAATTATCAGGTATTATCTTTTTTGCTTTAGTTGATATGCCCAGTCATTCTCCTATGAAATGAGTCCAAAATATCGTGAATCGGTCGATAAATAATCAAACTATGGCGCTACAACTGCGCGAACCCATGGAGTCGTGATACAGAAATTGAAAGTGTAATAAAAAATTAATTAAAAGGTTGACCCCTTTTTTTTCGCATTTTTTCTCGATAACTTTAATTATATTTTCATACCTCAAAGTTTGTCGATATGATGGTGGAACACATTGTATACCAAACTACCAAACTACTCTTGAACAAGTACTACGACCAATATAAGCACAACGTAAAACCAAAGTTATTCACTCAATTTTTAAATATGCTTCAGTGAGGATCAAAACCGGCATATCTATACTTCTATGGGAAGTACTTTGAGATATGCTTGTTGAAGATTTTTAAATAAATATTTCGATGTTACACTATAGCATGCGATTTACCTATCAACAAACGTAAATAAATTCACATTAAACTTAAGGCGAAAAATCAAACGTTTTGCCTTATTTGGAGCTCTGTACACGAATGTATATGTATAATGCTTAGAACCATTGTTTACTCACTAGTATCTTATTCAGCTCAATACACCTCCAAGCAAGTCCATGTTCTACAGTCATTTACAGACTTCCTGGTGTTTAAATAGCAGCTTTTTGTGCAAACCGTTGTCACCCAGTATGGCTACCATCCGTATACAAACTCCTTAAGCCGAACTAGTGGGTGCAGTCCGTATAGAAAGCAGCTCTTCCATTATTTTGAGCTTCCGAATATGTTCAAAATGCAACAACACGCACAACTGCATGCAGATATCTGCCGAATATAGCCCGGTTAGATTCAGATAGCGCTTTGGCAAAATTAGTCGGGCATTTGCCGTTTTCCGTGTTTAGCCGGCAGCGGACATTCCAGTGGCGTACCAACATTTCTCTTGTCAAACAAGTTGGGAATATTCTTTATAGGGCATTCTCCAAAAAAAAGAGATTTTTGCCAGGAACATACAGGGTGTCCCACGACGATTAAGACAAGCAATACAGGGTGTTAATTAAGTATGTTAACAAACTTTAACCACGAATAGTACTCTGAAAAATAGAAAGAAAATGTCATATGATCATGGGTCCGGAAATGCTTCCTAAGGGAGCTACGCTCCTTTGCATGGGGCACCCTGAAGGCGGTTTTCCCCCGATATTCTCGAAACCATTCATAACAAAATTACGAAATTAGGTATGATGGGTAAACTTTTGACGCTGAATCTGACCCTGATTTCAGATTTTCATAATTTCAATCAGAGGCGTATCATACGGGAGGAGTTAAGGGTAAAAATAATCCCATTTTCTAAATGGTAATTTTTTTGACATTTTGATTCTAGAATATGATATCTCAGAGATTTCTACGTAAAATTGTCTCTTGGTATATCTCAATAGGGCTAACCGTTTTCGAGAAAAATGCAAATTATTGAATCGATGCAAGCTATTGTAAGTGAATAAATACATTTTTCTCGAAAACAGTTAGTCCTATCGAGATGTACCAAGAGACCATTTTTACGTAGAAATCTCTGAAATACCATACTCTAAAATCAAAATGTCAAAAAAGTACCATTTAGAAAATGGAGTTATTTTTACCCTCAACTCCTCCCGTATGATACGCCTCTGATTAAAATTATGAAATTCTGAATTCAGAATCAGATTCAGCGTCAAAAGTTTACCCATCGTACCTAATTTCGTAATTTTGTTATGAATGGTTTCGAGAATATCGAGGGAAAACCGCCTTCAGGGTGCCCTATGCAAAGGAGCGTAGCTCCCTTAGGAAGCATTTCCGGACCCATGTTCATATGTCATTTTCTTTCTATTTTTCGGAGTACTATTCGTGGTTAAAGTTTGTTAACATACTTAATTAATACCCTGTACATATATCGGAACTGAGGAGAAGTAGCGCATTATAATTTTGGGAGTTTAAACTAGAGCAAATATGGTATCTTTTCTTATTACTATATCACCCAATGATGTATTTGTTTATGATCACGTGACGTCCGATTCAAAATTTTTAATGGGACACCCTGTATATTTGTGACTTTTTGTGTTCCACCCGATAAAACAATTCCAACAAACTAGCACACTTGGGGTCTAAAGCGATTAGTTGAAGAGCTACAGGTACTTAAAGGATGGTACCACTAGCATTGATTATAACATGTACCCCTACAGTTAAATTACTTTGGTAGTGTTTCATAATGGTAGTGGTACAGTCCTTTAAGTACCTCTAAGCCCTTGTATTAATCACTTTATGCCCTAAGTGTGCTAGTTTGTTGGAATTGTTTTATCGGGAGGAACGCAAAAAGTCACAAATATAGAGGGTGTCCCATTAAAAATTTTGAATCGGACGTTACGTGACCAAAAACAAATACCTCATTGGGTGACACAATAATGAGAGAGAATACTATATTTGCTCTAATTTAAACCCCCAAAACTATAATTCGCTACTACTGCCCAGTTTCGATATATTGCTTGTCTTAATCGTCGTGGGACACCCTGTATATACGAAATGTTTAGGAACATTGACGGTTTTGCAATCAAACCTCCGAAATTTCTAGTCTTTAACAGCACTAGCACTCATAAAAGTAAGCTTAGTATTTATCCGGTGCCCCTCTTTGGAAGAATGTCCGATAACAAGTATGGAAAAATAACAAGCAAATACAGAAGAAAGCTGCCAACAATTACCATCCAATTCTGATAAGAAAGAGTGCAGAAAAATATTTGTGCCTTTTTGTGTTCCTCCCTATAAAACAATTCCAACAAACTGCACACTTGATTCATTATAACATGTACCCCTATGATAGTGTTAATGGTAGTGGTACAATCCTTTAAGTACCTGCAGCTCTTGGATTAATCACTTATCACCACAAGTAGTGAGCTAGTTTGTTGGAATTATTTTATCGAGAGGAACACATAAAGACACAAGTATACAGGATATCCCATTAGTAATTTAGAATCGTACGTCACTTGACTAAAAACAAATACCTCAGTGGATAACACAATAAAAAGATACAAAATTTGCTCTAGTTTACACCCATAAAACTATAATTATTCTCTACTATTGCCCAGTTTCGATATACTGCTTGTCTAATCGTCGTAGGACACCCTTTATTCAAAACTTAACCACATAGCTTCTTAATATGACACATTTTCTGAATTTATCAATGTGACTCAAATTATAGTATAATTCTAAATACCACTTCGCAACCGTATCTGCTGCTTATTTTTCTGTAGTCCGTTATCCGCAGTCTTTCTGCCTCGTCTCTGTGTCTCCTTGTGAGATGTAGATGTTACTTCTCTCTTTAGCCAGCAGATGCGTCTCTATTAAAATTCGCAAGGCTTTACCAGGCACTGTGCAGTAGGTTCTTGCGACCCTCTGCAGTGATTTCGCATCTGCAGTCTATCCATCTTCTGTTGATGTTTTTTTTCCTTTTGCCAGTAAAGGACAATCGACTGGATAATTCCGTTCAGGAGTACTCCTTTTTCTACTGCTGGGTCCCTCAGTATTTAGCATCAGTCTAGAGAGCATTGCTATTCTAGCTTCTGCCTTCTGGGTTGACTCCTTAATGAGGTCTGAGAAGCATCACGTATTGCCTATATAGACTCCCAAATACCTCACTAATTACCTAGGGAATATCCTTCTTCCTCTGACCTAGAACTTCACCTCCATCGCCTTCATCCCATATCTTTTTTTTATGGTCAGCCTCTCGCAAAGGCTGAAAGCCTATGGCGCTGTAGAAGTGCAGCGAGAGGATAAGTGTCTGTGCACGTTAGATTTGAAACGGTGCAGGTTGTAGCCGTCGCGACACAAATTCCCAGACAGCTCATCCCACAGCGTCGACGTAGTACTGCTAGGACATGGTATTGTTGATGTTGATCCCCAAAAGCTTGACGGAAGGTGACTCAACTATTGGACGACCAACCATTTTCAGCCAACGTGAGACTTCTGTGTCACTCTGTCTTCATAGTAACACTGCTTTAGTCTTTTCTGGAGTTAAATCTAAGGTGATGATCCCTGATTCAGTCGTCAATCTTCTGCAAGGCCCGGTTAACCCTCTATGAGAGGGATACCTTCTGCTTGGCTGTGCTAGTGCACAGAAAAAATACTGTTGCGTTTCCAATTAACTGTTAGTATTTGGATGTTTTTCCATCGCTTTAAATATATTTATAGTTGTTTCAAATCCATGTTATTGAATGAATTCAATCCTTATGTTCGAAGTAATCACAGGCACGCCAATAAATTCAAAATAATTTTGTATTCGTTCTAACGATATGTATAATCCTTCTAATACCAGTATTGACATATAATGCAACCAAAACATCCTTTTGTTTTCGAAATTTACCCTATGTTTCATTTAAGCAAAGCATACAATCTATTCAATGTACAAAAATTATTACTGCAACAGCAGTGCGTGATAATTCTTCTGATAAAAATTAATTTTGTTCTAATGGCCCTTGTTCGCTGAACTATAATCAGTATTCGGCGGGACTGATGTCCCGATTTGATGAACGTAAAAAGAAAGACGAGGAGGATTATCTCAGTGTTATCCGTTATCTACGCCAACATGGACGAGGTTGTTCGGTAACAGGTTGTTTCGGTGTTAGCCGTGTTGTGTCATCTCGTGGTTTTGCGTATTGCATCAGCAATTGTGTGATTTAAGTGTGTCCAGTTATACAGGGTTACTGGTAACTCGACCACTTTCCTGCAAGAGGTGATAGAGGGACTCAAATGTAATAAATTTAACCCCCCATATGTAATTCCGAAAACCGATAGTTTTCGAGATAATTGACATTTAATGTTGGTCAACCAAATGTCCAAATTTCCACACTAGATCCTAAACTAAGAAAAAAAACCTGTTGTTGATTCTGATAATTTTTATTTTAGTATTTAACTAACAGATACACAAAGCTAACTTAGTATTAAATTGTCTCAAAATACTAAACAGTTCCAAACTAAATACAAATATTTAAAAAAAATAATCAACAAAATTTTTACATTCACGGTGAAAGAAAATTATCTAGCTCAAAAAAATTATACAAACGGTTGAAAAAATCGTTAAAAGATCTTACCTAATAACCTTTTAATTAAATCCACTCAAAGTTTCTACAGATCTTGCTCAATGTATTGCCCTTGATTTCGGATACAAGTATGGATCCGCTTCTTCACTTCGGTTTTTGTAACTCATGTTGAAAAAGTTCATTTCATCTCCTCCACCGCATTGATAATTTTTTGCCTTAGTTCGGCAGCAGTATTAACTGGAGTCTCGTAAACCAATGCCTTCATGTACCCCAGACGTAAAAATCAGGAGGTGTCAGATTTGGGCTCCGCGCAGGCCATGGGGGTTCACCCCTCCTTATCCATTTGTTCGGGTATGTGTTGTCCGACAACTGCCGAATTGTGATACGGTAATGTGCTGGACAACCATCATGCTGGAATATCATGTCGTTGATGATTCTGTATTATGTTGATAAATTTTGTTAAATAGTTACTTGTGGTTGTACTGTCATTCTTGTCCTTATAATAGGCCATCAGATAAGGAAGTTTTTAAAATAATTCGTTTGACTGGTTGGTATCTTTTTTTGAGCCAGACAATTTTCTTTCGCGGTAAATGTAAAATATTTTGTTCTTTATTTTTTAAATAATTGTATGTAGTTTGAAACTGTTTAGTATTTTTACACATTTAAATACTAAATTAGATTTGCGTATGTGACAGTAAAAGAAATAAATTGGAAATTACTAAAATCGACAGCAGGTTTTTTTCTAAATTTGGGATGTAGTGTGGAAATTTGGACATATCGTTGAAAAACATTAAATGTTAATTATCTCGAAAACTATCGGTTTTCGGAATTACATATGGGGGGTTAAATCTATTGCATTTGAGTCCCTCTATTACTTCCTGCAGGAAAGTGGTCGAGTTACCAGTAACCCTGTATATTAAATGGAGGACCTACTGAGAAATTGGGGCTTGGAAGAGCGAACACCCACATTTGAATGTAGGTATTTAGATTATAGTCAGACAGTTATATTTCAGTTAAAAATGCAACAACTGGTGCAGGCTTATGTCTAATTCTTATATCATGCTTCTTATAACAGTTATAACTTCATACAAAGTCACACAATTAAACATCCAAACGAATCGATCAGCTGTCCTCGCAATAAAATCTGTTGGTCCAAGGAAAAGAAAGTAGTTTAGAATCAATCATCAAACACAGACTCGATTCAACGACAGGCTGCGATTGAATTAGTCATTGGAATCCAATGGCATCTTGTAGTTGAATCGACAGTACGATATAATTTGTTACCAACTATACACTTCCGATTGGATAAAACATCGCTGTATTTGAGGAATGCTCGGTGTAACGTCCCATTGAATCCAAGCGTAAGTCTTTGACAGAATGACAGATTTTTCTGTGTGTGTCAGTGAGTATAATTGTAATCTACAATTTTTTGTCGTTGACATCTACCTTCATGGCTTCTTAGGCATAAGACTTTATTTCCTTCTTTCTTCTCGGACCCTTGCAGCGTACGTCTGAGATCTGGCTACCGCTTGCTGTACGTACTTAGATACGCATTGTATGAAAACAGCAGCAGAAACAGAAGCCGAAGCACAATATCGGCGATCGAGCTGAGCTGCCTTTGCAGAAACGGTCATACGCTCTCTCATTAATTCTCCGTAAAAGCGGGAAGATTGGCACGTAAATGGAGGCATTCTGCGCGCACTGTACGCCCTATTTGCATACCGGTGTACGACTGTTACGGACGCCAACAGTCAGCGTGGCATCTCGACTCGGTGGACCATACAGTGACGACTCTATCAGGGCGTGTACACCTTATACATATATGCAAATACTACGTCTGCGTGACGGTTATACAGGGTGTCCCAAAAAATAGTGTCAAGCGGAAGCCCAGAGATAGAACACACCTAGAAGTATCTGAATCACCCCCATATATGTCATGCAATTTTTTGTAGTTTCCGAGTTATGAATTTTCTTCTGAATTTCAGAGAATTCTCTACCTCGGCAAATTAAAACTGTTCCAAAAGAAAAATTAAACGACTTTTCCAAATTATCTTTGTTGGTAATTAATCTCCAAGAGTTTACTGTTCATACATAAAATAATCGGCTTTGTAACTTTGATCAAAGTCAAAAAAATTTTAGTGTAAAGTGAAAAATTTACGATCTGATAATTATGACTTAAATCTTCGACTCGCAATTAAAAATCCAAAGAGGTGATTTCATGATTTCTAAGCAGGTCTAAAAACTTCTTCGGACACTCAGCTATCATAATCATTAAAAAAGGAGTATTTGATGGAGCTACTTTCGCTCCAATTGACCTTCAAAGGCAAGAGGCGAAGATTTCTTGAAATTAGCGATGTGTTTTTCAATTCATCAATAACTTATGTTAACGCGTTAATAGCAGATTTATTGTCAGTACCACAATAATAAACATTAAAAACGGTGCATAAATTAAACACTTATTAAAAAAGATCCTATTTCTTGCTAAAAAACCACAAGGAGCGCATTCTTACCTGAGCGCCAACTAAAAGGGCTAACGCTAACGCAGTAAACGATGGCGATGTTAGAAAGAGATAGCTATGATATTGTTTGTGATGCCTTTTCAAAATGTGTCATTGCATAGGTTTTTTCCGTTGTCTTTATTCAGTCGTCTGTCTGTCTTTGCGGCTTTAAAACGATACGCTTTTGTTTGGATTGGTGTTGTTTCTGTTGTCTGACTACTTGGCTATTCCTACGGACCTTGAGTGCACGACAACTGAATTTAAGGATGCTGTTTTCTGCAAGAGACTATGCAACAAATGGATAGGTCGTGGTGGACCCACTGAATGGCCGCCACGGTCACCTGACTTAAATCCGATAGAGTTTTTTGTGTGGGACTACTACAATAAACTAGTTTATGCTAAAAAGTGTCGAAACATCAGCGAATTACGCAACAAATTAACACAGGCTGAAGAAACAATAGAAAACAATCGAAGAGCTTTTGTTAATTTAAAAAACAATTTTTTTCGGAAGATGTAGATTATGCATCGAACAAGAAGATAGATATTTTGAAAATTTCTTGTGAAATTTAATAAACTTAGTGAAGAAATTTGATAATTTCGTTTCATTTTACAATTTCCCGCTTACAAAAAAGAAGTCGTATATGTAACAAAAAATCTTAGCAAAGTGACACAGATGGTCATCTATCGATATTCTGGTCGCACTGAACGTTTTTTATTGCGGCACTGACAATCATTCGACTATTAGCGCCCTAAACTTAGTTATTGTTTCTTTTAAAGTCCCATCGCTAATTTCAAGAAATCTCTACCTCTTGTCGTTGAAGGTCGATTGGAGACAAAGTAGCCCTATTAGGTACTCCTTTTTTTTAATGATTATGATAGCTGAGAGTCTGAAGAAGTTTTTAGACCTGCATAGAAATAATGAGATCACCTCTTTAGATTTTTAATTGCGAGTCGAAAATCTAGGTCATAATTCACAGAACGTGAATTTTTCACTTTACACTATAATTTTCATGACTTTCATCAGATTTACTAAGTCTATTCCTTTATGTATGAACAGTAAACTCTTAAAGATTAATTAGCAAAAAAGAGAATTTGGAAAAGTCTTTTAATTTTTGTTTTGGAACAGTTTTAAGTTGTCGAGGTAGAGAATTCTCTAAAATTTAGAAAAAAATTCATAACTCGGATTCAGATACCTCTAGGTGGGCTCTATCTCTGGACTTCCGCTTGACACTATTTTTTGGGACACCCTGTATATTACCAGATATCCTTTTTCATAGCTGCAAAACAAAACATAGAAACTACTGTACTGCGTCTGCTATTAAGAGGTTAGATTTAGGGCAGTCTGAGAGGAGGCGGCAGAAAAGATCTGCCTGCCTAATAAGCGTGAAACGCTGTCTGAGTACTGGTGGATTGACGGAGATATAGAGCAACCCTCGTATGTTAAGGCAGTTGGTTTACGCAGACTTGGAGAGATCTCGTCCAGAGATCTGATTCATTCTGAATTTCATGATCTTTATTCTCCCACCGCAATGTTTGCCTTCTTTATTCGGTGGTCCGTGGTAAAAGTATCATTAGCTCCTAGATAGCTTCATATATAATTGCCTTGGTATTTCTGTTCACCTTTTTCCATCGAATTTTTCTCTGAAGGTTTTGATGGTAATTTGATTATCCAGATTCATGTCCTTCTCCAATTTCTGTGACCACTTTTTTAAGTATCTAGCTTGTTATTGTGATTCTCCTCCATGTCCACATCTCAGTGAGTTTGAGTATATCTCTTTCAAAACCTTTCATTGGCAAAGTCTAACAGCTCTACCAGGATGCCACAGGTTAGGTTCTTCACAAGGGATAGAAGGGTGGAAGAATTAGTATCAAGTAGTGGTGTGAAATAGGGAAATGTTTTGTTGTTTAGCATAGTGCTAGATTGCTTAATGAGTAAAGTATGTGATGGCCGAGGAGGCATTAGATGAGGACTGATGGGTAGCCTCCAAAATATGGATTATGCTGTCGATATCTGCCTAATATGGCTATACAAGACACGAAAAGGAAGATCGAAATTCAAGAATGAACGTGAGTAAGACAAAAGAAATGCCAATTAATATAGACAACTAAGGGACTCTTCTTGTTTACAACGAAGAGTTGACTACTTTAAACACCCAAGCAGTATAGTTAGTAACACAGAGGAGGAACTGATCAACACACGTAAAAAGAAATTTTCAAGTCAAGAATTGTGATATTCTTGTAAATACATACTCACAACAAGAATATCGGTTCTCACTCTAAGAAAGAATGAGATGATTATAGAAAATTATAGAAAATTTGTATCAATAACAATATATTTTTGATTTTTATACTTATTTTAAAGAAATATGCTCCGAAAGAAAATATAATTTTCTTTTCAACCAAGGCTATAATAATTTAATAACAAATGTTTCATGATTTTATATCAAGATTATCATTTCTTCCAGCGGTGTCCAGTTTATTTCTATCAAAAATATAGATAGCTTGCAAATGCGAACCTTCATTTACAATATGATAATCTTGGTTTGAAAATGAACGCTGTTTTACAAGCACACTCTACATTTATATCAAGTAAATCATTTATTTGACATCTACCAACGTCGGTGTGCGCAGGCGTGCAACGTGTCACGAGTCAACTCTAACCTCTCCGCCCTCTCAACTCAACAGCCTGTTGCCCAGCCGCATCCGCGCCGCCATTATCGGTTTTCGGATTGTCGCATTCGCCGCCGTCTTTAGCACCGTAGCGTAATACCTGCATCCTGGATTCTGCATAATAGCACATAATAGTATCTAGTCAAACTGTTAAAAATTGCCATTGCCACGCGATACCCGTGATACCACCTTCAACCATCAGTCATCATCAGTCATCGAATCTGCCGGTAGTGCTGGTCCACCGCCATTTGAGTCGCGTTCCAGTTCCCATCAGCTTCCTTATCACTGGATCTATCCAACCATGAATGAGCTATTAAAAAAATTGGGATGCGAAGACCTGACTCAGGTGTTCCTAGATAAGTACGTACTAAGTATATTAAATGTGATTTAAGAAATTTTGCAGAACTATTTCTCCAAAAAAATGTCTACATGCTCATAGAAGAGTTTGAATTTTCAAATTAATACTATTAGATTCCTCATCCAAGAATATCACAATTTTAGAATAAAGTTGAGCTACTTACGTCAAGTTTATGAAATGCTCCCAGTTAAGATTATGATATGCTTCAGACAGGATTATGAAATACTTCGGTCAAGTTTACCATATGCTTGATTTAAGATTTTGGTATTCTTACTATCAAGAATTTCTCAGTTTTGCAATGAAGACATTTTCTCAATGTAACCCTTATATGGTCAAAGATATCGTATTCTCACTTTAAGATAAGCATAACTTGGCGCGTATAGGAAGTTATGGTATACTTGAATTAAAGCATATGTGCTCCATCTAAGAAATTATTTTTATGTGTGAATATATTCAAAAGCATCTACTAAAAGCAATAAGAGTACTTGGCTCCCTTTGGCAATCCATCACGTATTCCAAAACCAAATTGACCATTTTCAATAGTGCTATCGCCAATGAGCAAAAAATCCAGATTTTCATTAATAGATGACGGGGAGCCTTACGAATTTTTGGCCAAGGACAATATTGGATCAAGAACTGTAGTAAATATCAGGGTTGAAGAAAGTAGGCGCCTAAATTAGATAGAGAAAGTTGAATTGCATAGGTCACAGTCTGAAGAGGAACAGAAGAACTGGTAGCTAGAGCGGCGTCGGACTGGAACCCCAGAGAAGCAGACACATAGGAAGACCCAATGTGACTTGGAGAAAAACGGCTATAGATGAAACAAGAAGAATGGGTAAGAGATGGAGAGAGATAAAAGTGCTTGCGAATACAGCAGACTGGCGTCAGCTTCTAAAGGCTCTGTTCCTTAATGGGATGATGGGACTATTGGCATGAAACGAATTTCTGACAATTTTCGATAAAAAGTATCACGAGAATGCTTTGGCTCACAGATCCGCGATTTGTCAACGAACAATATTGAAAGACTATATGGAAATTATGGATCATCCTACCTACTCTCCCGACCTTGCTCCATGTTACTTTTAACTGCTTCCGGAGGCATTGAACATCATCATCATAGTCACAATGTCTTAACAGACATGTTGTGAACTCGTAAAATGCATTAAGTCGGAGCTAGAGTATTGCCGACACGAATATTATCAACAGCTTTGAGAACTGTAGCTCGTCATCATTCGCGATTCACTATCAGTTTAGTGGCGCCCTTGATACTCATATCCAGCAACTGTTTTGTAGTATCCACCCAGCGTGTAGGGGAACGGCCGCGGCGCCGCCCACTCGGGGCACGACACTGAACTACAAGTTTCTCCATACTATCGCTTCTGTGTATATGTCCGAAAAATGTAAGCATTCTCGTGGACACAATGGAGGATAGTCTCTTTGGAGTACCGAGCTCATCCAGTATGGAAACGTTAGTTCGATGGGCGGTATAAGGAACTCTCAGCATTCTCCTCCATATCCACATTTTAAAAGTATCTATGCGAGCTCGATCTGCCTTTTCAACAGTCCAAGTTTCCGAGGCATACAAAAATATGGAGAACACAAGAGACTGGACCAGTAACATTTTCGTAGCCTTAGTGATGTTATGGTCACGCCATATTTTAGTAAGCATTTTCACAGCTACCCGAATTGTCGATCAAAGAACCGAGGTATACAAAACTTTGAACTACTTCACAACGGCCTATTGACTTTACTTCTCGATGATTATCATGCTCTCTATCTACGATCATAACCTTGGTTTTATTGTAGTTAATACCAAGACCATACGCTGCACTATGTTGTTCTAAGATGTTTAATAGAGCTATTAGTTCTTCCTGAGAAGCTGCAATAAGGGTTGTATCGTCAGCAAATCTTAAGTTGGATATTTTGCTTCCGCCAATAGTTATACCGCCATTCCAGTTGTGTAATACTTGTCTCATCACAAATTCAGAGTAAATGTTAAACATAATGGAAAGTAATTGAAGGACAGTTGGATCTTGCACCATAGCACCAGTTCCGTTATTTTCTAATATATGCTAGCATACAGGGCAGACAACATTTTCACTCCGCGCAAAAATAAATTAAAAGCAAATACACCGGTACGTCCCAGATACATGTCCTCTCCAATTTCTGTGACCACTTTTTTTAGTATCTAGCTTGTTGTTGTGATTCTCCTCCATGTCCATATCTCAGTGAATTTCAGTATGTCTCTTTCAAAACCTTTCACTGTCAAAGTTTAACAGCTTTACAAGGATGGATCGAACGAAAGTAAATCTCGCGAGCACATCTTGCCCCCCAATAACCCGGTACTAATATCAAACATCCCTTAAATGAAATTAGCCGGCACCTACGCCACGTCCTTTGCCAATTACATCCCCCTGCACAGCGGAGCGTGTGAGGAGCGATTCCCCCCTCTCCCTCCCCCGTTCCGTCTTCAACTAATAGAGTTCCTGCAGCCTTCAGCTAGCTTCGCCGCCGACGCGCGTCTTTGACAGCTCGACTTATTTAATCAAACCCTCGCCGCACCCCCTGCTCTCGTCAAGATTCCGTTACCGCGCTGTCGTTCCAGGACCTGTCAACCGGGCTGAAGTGACGTTTACGTGCACGTGCGTCGAAAGATATCATCCGCATTCGAGAAGCCACAAGCGAGTAAGTACTCACTTTTTTGGACGTTTTGGTTTCCAATAGATCAGATGGGCGTTGAAGATAGCAACGTATAATCATGTGAAAATTGATAATACCCATAAAAACCTTGTTCATAGAATTAAGTTGGCTGCAACAGAAAGAAATAAAAAAAGAGAAGAGATAAAAAAGAGAAAGAAAAATGAAGTCAAGTTGATTGACTCAGTACTTCTCACATATTACGGTGATACCAGTTTATTGTTTTCCCATAGCATGAAGCTTTAGCCTGAGATCCCCTTGCAACCAAATTATGGCCAGACCCCCCCCCCCAAAGTGTCTTATGCCGCTAGGTCTTTCCTTCACAGGTCAATGGACAGCCTATTATCAATAAAACAAACTTTTCAGTTTTACAACCCCCCCACACCCCAACCACTCCAATTTCACCCCCAACTAAAAAAGGTAGAAAACGGTCAGGAACCCCTGAAACATCTGAAAACGAAGTTTGAGCTGTTTTTATATTTTTAGTTTTTTGATTATTGCTACTCTGCCACTGACACGATTTCTAACAAGAATACGCGTTTTTCCATCCTCACCACAGTAATAATAATGTGTCAAAATTTCATAGAATCAATTTAATAGTTTCTACGTTACAAAATACAAAACGATCTAAAGCAGTAAATACACGTATGTATACAGAAAATTCTAAGTCCCTTAATTTCGGTAATAGACAAGGCAATGTTCAGATGGACCAAAAAAGGTGATTTATGCCGCTAGTTCTTCCTTCACAGGTCAGTGGACAGCCTATTATGAATACAGCACATTTTTCAGTTTTCCAACCCCCCATCCCCCGACCACCCCAATTTCACCCCCACCCAAAAAAAACTTAAAAAATGATCAGGAACCTCTAAAATACTTGAAAACGAAGTTTGAGCTGTTTTTATATTTTTAGTTTTTTTATTTTCTGCACTGCCACTGGCACGATTTATAAAAACCATACGCATTTGCCGTCCTCGCCATGGTAGTGGTAGTGTCATGTAGCGGTTACTGCGACATCATAAAACGCCCAAAAAGCGTGTTATCTCGAAATCGAAAATTTTCGCGACAACTATACAGCTATAACATAGGAATTTCGTCCACAAACATAAAAATTACATCAACTTCAATAGCCATGAACATAATACACGAACCAAGAATAGGACCTTAAGACCTCCTATATTTAAGTCAATAGGCCAAAAAACATATTTATGTTGCTGCATATACGATTTACTTCCTGCTTCACTGAAATCCATAAAATCTCATTTTGTATAAAAAAAAAGTCAAAAAATGGATAATGGACACACCCAGAGATATTTTTTCGAATGTTTTTAACACGATTTTGAACTGACCCGCAAGTTTTTTAATATAGTTAGTATTAGTTTTAATATACGTTTGTAAAATATATCTATGTATTATAACCCACGCACAAGATCAGCACCTTCTGTGGGTCAAACACCTTAATTGTTGGTGAATAAATTATTATTATTACAATACTCCCCTCACCTATCGGTGTGGGAAGTAAAAAGGAAAATAGGGGTAAAAAAGCAAAAGGCATATAACCATTAGAAACATTATAAAAAGATATAGAAACCCTACATCTGCACCCAGAAAAAATAATAGGATTAAGCTTTCACCAACATAGGTATGGTTACAAAAATACATAGAGCTAGACTTACAATTTATCTCCTATGAGCGAACATTGATTAAACGAATTGTCACATAGACTTTTCCTACTTTTAGGAAGACAAAAATAGTCTGGCCTGTTGGTCTCAGACCAGTGCCATTAAACTAGAGAAAAAAAATATAGCAACGGGAGCTACTAAATGAAGACCATCGAAGTATTCGATAATTGCTAGTCATTTGAATTATTCGATGCTCCTGGAGTATTCATTCATTTTAGGCAGTCTAATGAAAATGAATCATTCAATTTCTTCTGCAATTGGCGTTGAAATTTGCACAATAGGAAGTAAAAGGATGAATGAAGTGAGGCATCAGCTATCGATATATGTGCGCCTGATTGCATTCACAATGTGGCATATCAGTTGATTAATACCTATGATTAGTACGCGATATTTATATTTATACATTTGTGACTATCGCAGTATGTATTAATTTACATTATTTCATTATACGTTTCTATTTTGGTAGAATAACAATACTCTTTTGTCTGTGTCGTTTCATGTTTCGTCTATGCGAATAGCGCTGCTGCCGGATCATATTTTCATTACTAGATGGAACGTAGGTAAAGGCACTTCAAAGCTGTACGTATTGATATAGATATTTTTCAAAAATATAGGTCTTCAAAATGCTTAACTATCCTCTTAAATACGATAATTTGCGATAGTTGTTCAATAAAGTCTACCAATTGGGCATTTTTCGATTCATTTGCGCAGGATGGTTGATTTAGCTGGTAGACTAGTGAATGTTTTTATTCGAATGAATTCATTCGATATTTGCACTTATTCAATGGCTATTCGATTCCCTATTTCATTCAATAATGCCCATCACTAATTTAGGGCATTCGTTAACGTGCTCGCACACTTGGACGAAGCGTCGCGAAGAAAATTATGGATTTGACGCCAGAGAAATTTACACTAGGTTATATGGCAGCCCGCACACTCAGGTGGCGCGAAGCGAAGAGACGCGACGTTTGACGCCCGAATTCTCTTCGGACCAACTAGGCGTGGCGTCGTTTCTCCTGACGCTCCTAGACGCTACGCTTCGCTTCGCCTGAATGCGCGGTAGTAGGCGGCGAGAAGGTCCAAATATTTCTTGATGCCTCTCGCATATTTTCAGTGTTTAGCAGTATTTTGTAGGAAGTGGTGCTAAATTGCAGCCTCTGGCCGCGATGCAAAGACATCAATTACAAAGGTAATTTAATTACCCAACATTTTATTTTGTTTTTTTCTTCTTCTTCCATAGTGGCAATTAAACTCAATACAAAGAATTCCTCTTCTCATCAGAAGAGTTCATCAGTTCATCAACTGCTCATCGTACCTCACTAAACAACGTACCTCGTTCAGCTGCTTAAAAACAAATAAAATTCGCATCGCGCCGTCAAAGACGCGACGCGACGCTTCGCCCAGTGTACGGACATCGGTTAAATGACGCTTCGCCTCGCGACGCTTCGTCTAAGTGTGCGAGCACGTTAAGAAGCCCACACATACGGATAGGTATCTAAACAGTTTTTCACACCATCATCCAGCACAGAAGAAATCAGTGATTACTTGTTATCATATCATATCATTATATATCATGTAAAAGCAGTCCATGTACGAAATAACTATTCACACCATAATATCCAATAAACAAATTCACTTCGCCGAGATCCACCTTTACTGCTTTTAAATATGAATCCATTTGTGGCGGGAAAACAATAAAAGAAACTGTAAGAAAACTAAAAAATACCGTTTTTAGGCATAATATCAAAATAATTCACAAAAATTTTTCACTCCAACAGTGTAGGCCTTCTTTTGGGGGGTACTAGAAACTTCTTTGAAACGAACTATAAGTCGTAATAAGCAAAAAGGTTTTCGCTCTTTGCAGGGCAATAAGGAACCCACCACGAGTATAACAAATTTTTCAGTTTCACAACAACGTACCCACAAACTACCCTAGTTCTACCGCTTCTAAAAAACGTAGAAGACAATCAGGAACCTTCAAGTCGCCTAATGCGAAGTTTGAGCTGTTTTTATATTTTATGTTTTTTATATTATTGCTGCGCCGCCACCGATACGATTTCGAAAATTCCTACGCGTTTTCCATCCTCGCCACGATAATAACACTGTGTCACAATTTCATTAAAATACATTTAATAATTAACAGTTTACACAATACACGTGTGATCTAAATCAATAATTGTATGTCATACATCAGACAATTCTACATCACTTTGTTACTTTCTGTGCAATGTTCTGCCCTCATCGGTGTGGGAAGTAAAAACACTACAATATAAAAGTCGTTTAGACTGTTTTTGTACACACTAGGATTATTTGATCACTTTCTACTTTTTTTTTTAAGTGGTTAAGATGAACTGAGGTGGGATGGGGTCTCGAATATGCCGATTCAGAGATCCCGGAATATTTCATTGCCTTTTAGGATTGATATTTATAATCGGTTTTTAAATATCGGAAAATCGGTATGCCATGTGATTAGGATATCAGTTGAGGGCTGCAGGATAAAAGCTGTGTCGTCCTAGACCCTACAGAGAGAGATGCAAGGAACTATTTTCGAGAGGTTTTGTGTTGAATGTTTTTTTGCGGGCGGGCGGGTTATGATTTGGTTGCAGGGGAATCTCATACTATAGCTTCATGTTCTCGGAGGATAATAAACTGGTATCACCGTAATGTGTGGGAAGTACTAAGTCAGTCAACATGACTTCATTTTTTTCTGATTTAACCTCGTAGACATCGAAACACCTCATCCTTTGGGTAAAAACTCTATATGGAAATAAGCCTCCTACGCCTCACGTTACATAGACTCCATGAAATACGAAGAAAATTCGCTAAAGTAAATACAACTCCCAAACTCCCAGTGGCTGCGAGAGAGTGGAGATGCCAGGAATGACCTGAATAAAATCCCATTTATATGTATGTCCCCTTGACCTATAAATAAGAGTCTGGTTTCCTCGCCATTTGACGACATTACCTGCATGCCTGCACTTTACGGCGCAATCTTGATCCCGGTGAATTGAATTTGAACTTGTCTGCGGCATTAGCTGCCGGTAAGGGAGCTCATTGCATTTCGGTTCGTGTACAAGCTGCCGTTTGTTCACCAGCTTGCTGTGTTTTCAGAGTATTGTTCGGGGCATATCATGTACGTAGGTTGATATCGAGCCTGAGTGGGACAGAATCTTTGCCCATAAAGCGGAATATTCGAATGCGCAGAGACAGAGAGAGAGAGAGACCAAATGAAGTCAAGTTGATTGAATCAGTACTTCCCACACATTACGGTGGTACCACTTTATTATTTTCCCATAGCATGAAGCTTTAGATCCCTTGCAACCAAATAATCGCCACCCCCCTTCGTAAAATTGTCTTATGCCGCTAGGTCTTTCCTTCACAGGTGAATGGACAGCCTATTACCAATACTACAAACTTTTCAGTTTTACAACGCCCCACCCCCCAACCACCCCGATTTCACCCCCACCCAAAAAAAAGTAAGAAATGATCAGGAACACCTAAAACATCTAAAAAAGAAGTTTTCATACTTTTAGTTTTTTTATTATTGCTACGCTGCCACTGACACGATTTTTAACAAACATACACGTTTTCCATCCTCACCACGGTAATAATATCGTGTCAAAATTTCATTAAAATCAATTTAATAGTGTCCCTTAGTTTCCGTAATAGGCTAGGCAATGTTCGGATGGACCTAAAAAGGGGATTCATGTCGCTAGGTCTTCCTTCACAGGTTAGTGGACAGCCTATTATGAATACAAGAAATTTTTCAGTTTTTCAACCCCCCACCCCCCAACCACCCTAATTTCATCCCCACCCAAAAAAACGCAGAAAATGATCAGGAACCTCTAAAACGCTTAAAAACGAAGTTTGAGCTGTTTTTATATTTTTAGTTTTTTTATTATTTCTGCGCCGCCACTGGCACGATTTATAAAAACCATATGCGTTTTCCACCCCTGCTACGGTAGTAATACTGTGTCAAAATTTCATTAAAATCAATTCAATAGTTTCCTCGTTATACAATATAGAACGATCTAAAGCAATACTCTCGAATGTTTACACCAGAAAAAATTCTAAGTTCTTTGGTTTCTGTAATAGGCAATGCAATGTTCAGATGTACCTACCTAAAAAAGTTATTTATTTTGCTAGGTCTTCCTTCATAGGTCAGTGGACATATTATGAAAGCAACAAATTTTTTAACTTTACAAACCCCCCACCCTCCAACCACCCCAATTTCACCCCCACCCAAAAAAGTAGAAAATGATCAGGAACCCCTAAAACGTCTAAAAACGAAGTTTGAGCAATATTTATTTTTTTTCGTTTTTTGCTAATTACTTCGCCGCCCATGCACCGATTTCAAAATTATAGGAACATTACCTACTACGACCCCACAGCATATCGCTGCCCAAATTTCATCAGAATCCATGCAGCGGTTGCTGAAATTACAAGGCTAGAAAAAAGCGACAGACAGACAGACAGACAGATAGACAGATCGACGGAAATGAGTGACGTGGATTTTCGTTATTTATACATCATAAAACGCCCGAAAAGCGTATTATCTCAAAATCGAAAATTTTCGCGATCACACTTATCGGTGTGGGAAGTAAAAGAAAGGATTTTTCGAATTACAAACATTATAGTATAGCCACTTGCAGTGGCTTTGATCTAGTGATCAAATGTAGACAGACAGAGTCAAAGAAAAGTATCACTCAATACTTTGTATTCTTGAAATGCTGCCTGGTTTTTATTTGTCTTGGAATTCATGAGCTAGGCTCAACAGAGTCAAAACACAAAGATGGCGTCAAGTGTGTTGACTCATTGCTTCCCACTCCCACGCATTATCGATGCGAACAAAAAATCTAGAGTTCCTTTATCAGTACACCATCCTCATCAGAAAAGACAATAATCAGGGACCTTTGAAATATCTAAAAACGATGCATTGTTACCATTTCCTCCATGGTACAGTATAGTATAGTATGATTTATTGGTGCTATATACATAGATAAATGTTTGCACAAGTCAAAAAAAATGAGCAAAAAAAACAGTAAAAAAACAAGTGAAGTAAAAAACATGTACAATAACACAGGAGACGAACAATCTGAGTACAGGAAATATTTAATTGAAGGTAAATAGAGCAATAAATCTAGGTATAATTCATTCTGACATATCGGTGAATTCGTTATTTAGATACTCATCAAAAGTATAAAATACCTTTTACTTCCCACACCGATAGGTGAGGGGAGTATTGTGATCGCGAAAATTTTCGATTTTGAGATAATACGCTTTTTGGGCGTTTTATGATGTCTACATAACGAAAATCCACGTCACTCATTTCCGTCGGTCTGTCTGTCTGTCTGTCTGTCTGTCTGTCTGTCTGTCGGTCTGTCTGTCTGTCTGTTGCTTTTTTCTAGCCTCGTAATCTCAGCAACCGCTGCATGGATTGTGATGAAATTTGGGCAGCGATATGCTGTGGGGTCGTAGTAGGTAATGTTCCTATAATTTTGAAAATCGGTGCATGGGCGGCGGAGTAATTAGCAAAAAACAAAAAAAATTAAATATTGCTTAAACTTCGTTTTTAGGCGTTTTAGGGGTTCCTGATCATTTTTTACTTTTTTTTGGGTGGGGGTGAAATTGGAGTGGTTGGGGGGTGGGGGGTTGTAAAATAGGAAAATTTGTTGGTTTCATAATAGGCTGTCCACTGACCCATGAAGGAAGACCTAGCAACATAAATAACTTCTTTTGGTCCATCCGAACATTGCCTTGCCTATTACAGAAAGACAGAATTTTTTCTGGTGTAAACATACGAGAGTAGGTATTGCTTTAGATCCTTCTATATTGTGTTACAACGAAACTGTTGAATTGATTTTAATGAAATTTTGACACAGTATTACTACCGTGGCGAGGATGGAAAACGCGTATGGTTTTTATAAATCGTGTCAGTGGCGGCGCAGAAATAATAAGAAAAGTAAAAATATAAAAAAAGCTCAAACTTCGTTTTTAAGCGTTTTAGAGGTTCCTGATAATTTTCTGCGTTTTTTTTTTGGGTGGGGTGAAATTGGGGTGGTTAGGGGGTGGGGGGTTGAAAAACTGAAAAATTTCTTGTATTCATAATAGGCTGTCCACTAGCCTGTGAAGGAAGACCTAGCGACATAAATCAACTTTTTAGGTACACCCCAACACCTACTCTTTGCCCCAACATTGTCCTAGTCTATTACGGAAACTAAGGGACGTAGAATTTCTGTACACATACGAGTATTGCTTTAGATCATTTTGTATTTTGTAACGTAGTCACTGCTAAATTGATTCTAATGAAATTTTGACACAGTATTACTGCCGTGGCGAGGATGGAAAACGCGTATGGTTTCTATAAATCGTGCCAGTGGCGGCGCAGAAATAATAAAAAAAACTAAAAATATAAAGACTGCTCAAACTTCGTTTTTAGATGTTTTAGGCTGTCCATTGACCTCTAAAGGAAAGACCTAGCAGCCTAAGACAATTTTAGGAGGGGGGAGGCTGCCGATGATTTGGTTGCAAGGGGATCTCAGACTAAAGCTGAATGCTATGAGAAAATAATAAACTGATATCACAGTGTGTGGGAAGTACTGAGTCAATCAACTTGACTCCATTTTTTTATCAAGTACGACTTTATTGTTCTCTTAAAACTGGATGCTTCTAACTTCTTTATGCACTCTGGAAGGACATTATAAAACACGATACCATAATAATTTGAGCCATTTCTGGTTTTCTGTAGGCGATTATAATATGGAGTCACTAGCGCATTTTTATTACGTGTATCGTAAGTATGTACATTATTGTGCGTAGTGTACTGGTTTAGGTTGTGTTTCATAAACAATAAACACTCCAATATGTATATACACGGAATCGTTAAAATTCTCAGGTTAATGAAAGAATATTTACAACAGTCACGATAATGTAAACCGGCAATATGACTCCAGTTCAAAATACAGTATTGTGAATTTGACTGAAAATACCCGAAATAAGCCACCAACATTGATCGCCTGGATGCGATATTATTAAGATTTCTAATTAGATATGTAATTCTAGACAACTTCTTAGATAGATCCCCGATACGGGGCTGGTAGTTAAAGTTATTATCTATAGGTACACCTAAAAATTTAACTGGACTAATTTGGCTAATGTTATTATGGTGACGAGTGCTAATTACCATACATTGTGTTTTGGCAGGATTCATTGTCAACTTATTTCTAATAAACCAAACATGTAATTCCAATCGATTACTTTCTACTTGTTCTAGCAATATGTCATAACTTTTGCTCGTACTGATCGATGTGGTGTCGTCAGCATAAAGGATGGATTTAGCAGTAGTACCAGCAGGCAAGTCGTTTGTGTATATTAAGAACAGAATAGGCCCTAATACACTACCTTGCGGTACTCCGTATTCAATTGTTGCAGTCTCTGATGAACAACCATTATAAGTCACGTATTGCTTTCGGTCGGATACATACGAATCTATCAACAATATACTGCTTTTACTGAATCCATAGTATTTTAATTTTTTAAGTAAAATGTTGTGTTGAACACAATCAAAGGCCTTTGTGAGGTCATGGAATTCGGCAAATACAAAGCAATGATTTTCAAGAGCATCAAGTAATTTATAGCTAAAGTTGCTGAACTATTGCTACGATAACCAAACTGAACAGGAGAATATAGGTTATTAGATTCAAAGTAAGCATTAATTTGGTTTTTCAAGAGTATTTCGAAAATCTTAGCTACGATGGGCAGTAACACGGTGTCCCTTTTCACTAGAATAAAATTGGTAGTTTCCAAGATACACGTTATAGAATTATAATATGTATATGTCAAATTTTTCTATAGACATAAAATGCAAAGCCAAATACCGGATTAGTTTTTTTACCAGCGCAATACATAGTATTTATAAATACCACAAATTTTTTAACTTTCAAATATCCCTCTTGCCCCACCACACCGATTTCACCCTTACCAAAAACAAAAATGGAAAAAAATGACGAGAAGCTGAAACGCCTGAAAATGAGGTTTGGAGGGTTTCTGATAATTTTTTGTGTTTTTACCAATTTCTCCGCCACCAATCATCGATTTTCAAAATTATAGCAGCATTACCCACTAAGACACTAAGGCACTCATAAAAGTAGAAAACGTCTATGAACGTAGTTAAAGGAATATTAAAAATTCTTTGTTTTTTTGCTAGTTACTCCGCCGCCCCTGCATCAATTTTCAAAATTATAGCAGCATTACCTACTATGATTCCACAGAATATAGTTACCCAAATTTCATCATAATCCATCCAGAGGTTACTGAGATTACCAGGCTAGACAAACGCTAACAGACAAACAGACAGACCGACGGAAACGAGTGGTGTGATGATTTTTATTATGAAGGTATCATAAAACGCCCAAAAAGCATATGATCTCAAAATCGAAAATGTTATAGCCACTTGCACTGACTTTGATCTAGTGACCAACTGTAAACAGGAAGCAATCGAAAAAAAAAGCAGCACACACCCAATACTATAGATACTAGAGTCGCTGCCATTCTCTTATCTAAGGCTCATAGAATATTATCCTGCAGACTGAGTGGAGCAGAGATTGTACTAGAGTTCTTACTAAACCAAACTTCAATGACCTGTCACTGTATTATGATCTATTGTGGATCTATTTTTTTGACAGGTGTAGTAAGTTGCAATTTTACAATTTTGTGCAGTATTTCGAGAAGTATAAGCAATAAAATAATAATTGGTCTAATGTCAGTGATTTCAGATGAATTCAATTTTTTTGGCATGGGTACAATCAGTGCTTCTTTCCATGCTGTTGGAAAATAGCCCTAATCCAAACATGTATACATGATATGTGACAAAGGATAACTGGTAGGCAAAACTTGACCATTGATAAAGATAGGCCATCAATCTCTTTAGCATTTGTTTCAAGTTTTTTTTGCCTCTGATACTTTTTCTGATCTAGCAGTGTCTCATGAAAAAACGTTTGAAGGATTCATCTTATCTTTTAAATATAATCCGCACACAATTGTGTCAGCTTCCTGAGAATTATAAATCGACATGAAATAATCATTAACTTTACTTGGACTGTTGAGTTTAACTGATAAGGTTTGTTCACTGCGAAAATTTATATGAAGCATTTTAAATGAAATATTTCAGTAAGTCTTGTTGTTTTCTAATATATGCTCTTAAATATTACCCATACCTGATAGTTCAAAGATAAGATCCTCCGATACTTCATTTTCTATCATGTCATGAGCAGCTCGAATACCATCACGTATATAAATTGTTATTCCTCGAATTCCTCAGGCAACTTCGTTATGCAAAGTATCTTCGTTTAAAGTATAAATTCAGAATTAACTCTCCGCTATTTACGGTCTGAATATTTGAGGGGTTGTAAAATCTAGTTACTGAAGATTGAATATCTGCACGCTGATTGGCAGGGCAACAGAGGCGTGCGAAAAAGGGTCTAAAAGCAAGCAGCTATTGATGATATGACTCTCTGAAGATGGGAAAATGTTTGTTTGGCAAATAAAAAACCGAAAAGGAGATTTGTTTTAGTCAAGCGAGCAGCTTCAAAATTTTTCCTCCTTGATACGGATAGCCATAAATTTTTTTTGTTTTTGTCCGTAGCTTCATACTAAAAATATAAAAATAATTTTCGTTTGTGCTTGGTCAGTCCAAATTGCTGTTAAGTTTGTGAGATATTCCGAAAACTGAATCCACAGATCCAACACGAAAAACCTTCATGGACTTCTGGGACACTCATTTCTGTCGAATATACCAGATCTTCTGCAAAGTATAAAAATTCCTCTTTAAACAACGTTGTTGCAAATATCTGAACCTTGAGGTTGCGAGAGCACATCTGCTTATGTCTTTTTAACAATATTTTGAGCGAATGGTGTCTTTTAGCTCTTAGAAATGGCCTGTAAGAATTCCTGCCAAAAGATTGGGCGATTCTCTGCTTTGCTTATGAGATTCTTTTCTGGGTGCAACTTGTGGAAACTTTAAATTGATCCATCTATGTAAAAGCATTATTAAATCTAGAAACGCTGGAATTGATTTTTTTTTAGTCTACTTCCGCAGAGTTTGACAAATCTAGACGAATATACATCCAAGGCAAATATTAATCTAAAAAAAGTGGCGCCTTAAAGAGGAACGTAAAGAACACCTGGAGGCCTGTTCTTAATCTGTCTTTAACCTGTGTTGATGTACTTTTATCCTTTTTCAATGGCTATGCTAGGTCCCTTATTAGTGCATGATTGTTTTGTCATTATATTTTACAGTAACCAAGAAATTTTTACCCCCCAAGAAAAAAATTGGCAGCGCTCGTGTTTCAACTACCAGGTCTCGTGCCACCCACATTCCCCTGCATTCTCAGGCAAGCCGACATTGCCTCACATTCTGACGAAGAGCCAGCAAGCCTAAAAGTACCTCCAGAGTAGTAGTTGGTGTTATTTTCATGAAAATGCTGTTATCTTCTGAACCTTAGTGAACTTGGGCAAGACAGAGTTCTTGTCTATACTCAGTCAGCAGATCGAGCATCCATCAAACTGAGTGGGACGCTACTGACTGTAAATTTATTCAGTGCCTTATCATGCTACATAAATCTAAATCATAACTTTGGTATGAGATCGATTTTGCTTAAATGCTGATGATATTACTTCTAAACGTAACAGACTTCTATTATACGATCAGCATCGCACAGTGAGTGCCTGGTCGTTCTCTTCAGTTAGTCTGGACTAATTACTTACGTAGTCTGAACTGAGTCAATGATTTGACTCCATTTTTCAACCAGCTGTTCGCATGTTATCCAGATAATCTAGCATATCATTTATTATTCCTAATCCCGATACTCATTTATCCCAAGGTTCAGCCGAAGTGTTTACAAACCACCGGAAAAATGTCTTATCATTTTCGACACGTCTCAGTACCTTCATTGATTTTATGATTAGGCCCAATTTCCGGTTTTTATGAACCGTACGTGTCCGGAAATACTTGTTGGGCCCACAGAAAGGGGTGGAATTTCATAACGCAGCAAAACCTGAGAGGCATAAACTGGCTGTATCGTCAACTCCCCCATAGCGGGCGTCAGATACTAATAAAAATAAAACTGATCCCCTTAGATCGACAAATATAGTCACGTGGTGGACAAAATGGCTACCGAGACGATTTTGAATATAATAAAATGTACTGTGATAAAATGTCACGTCTTCGTCGTCTGAATCTACCAATCCCATCCCCATCTGGATTGTACAAAAAAGAACTAAATTTACCATCATTGTCCTTTTCTTTGAAATACGCCTACATACAGGGTGAGTTTTTAGTACCGGCTTGGTCGATAACTCCACTACAGTAGAAGATAGCGAAAAACGTTGTATACAAAAGTTGTAGCCACGGATATGCTCCTTGCTTAAAAAATATTTTGATTTATACAGGGTGATCCATAACTACGTGGTGATGCAAACATGCATTTTTTTAAATGAGACCCCCTTTATATTATCCCTTATTCATATTGTATATTATACAGGATATTTGAAAAGTTATAACTATTTCTATATCCAAATCGCTGTCAAGTGAACATACCGTATATCAAAAAGTGATGAATCAAAAATTATTTTTTTCACACGGACAGATAAAAAAATTTTTCTAGTTTTAAAATCGGGTATAAAAAAGCCCGCGACGCACATTCGTATACAGGGTGATGTAGAATGCAAAATATAGATTTTCTTTCTTTTTTAAATGTAACCACCCAATATTTTATTATACCAAACATTTGCTTTTAATATGCTCTCTCATCTTTGTATAGCACTTGTTATGGCTGCATTCATTAGTTTCTGATATATTTCGACTTTTCTACAAATTTTAAATATACCTCCTTTCTGCTTACTAAGATTTATGAATTTTGAGAAAATACTATCAAATTTTATTTTTGCTTGACAAAAAACTAAAACATAAGGCCATAGTAGTACTTGGTCAAGTCAAAACACTGAATTAACGAGATAATATAGGTCAAGTGTGCTGAGGAAACAACTTTATAGACGTCATGCATAATTACCAAGCAGATCTAGATAGGCTATGAAATATTAATCGACACAGTCCAAATAAAACGATTCTTCAATCTTTCAAACGCATTATTTTTAGAGTGCCTCCGTTCTGGATATTGCTGTCCATAGTTAATATATTCTAGAGGCAAGTAGACAATTTCTCAAAGATTCTCCTAAATACTCTCAATGGAAAAATTAATTTTTAAAGCTGGTTTTTCACACAGTACAGAATTATTGAACAGGTTATGAAAACTGTCAATGTTTCAAAGCCTACCTGATAAATCTGCTTGATAATTATGCATCGCGCCTACAAAATTGTTTCCTCAGCATACTTGACTTTATTATCTCGATGATTTATGGTTTTGACTTGATCAAATACTATCATGACCTTATAATTTAGTTGTTCATTAAATAAAAAACAAATTCCATAGTATTTTCTCAAAATAAATAAATTTCGGAACACAAATAGAAGCTATATTTTGAAAAATCAGAATATCTCGCAAACTAATGGGCATATGTAGGTGCAATAAATGCTATACAAAGATGAAAGAGCATATTAAAAGCAATTCTTTGGTATAATCAAATATTGAGAGTTACATTTAAAGAGAAAACCTGGATTTTGCATCCTACATCACCATGTATACGAATATGCGTCACGGATATTTTTTTTACAGCCGCTTTTAATACTAGAGAATATTTTTAATCATTCCATGTAAAAAATAATTTTTGATTCATTACTTTTTCATATACAGTACGTTCGTTTGACAGCGATTTGGATATAAAAATGGTCATAACTTTTGAAATACCCTGTATAATGTTATGATACCCTATATTGTGAGTAGAGAAATTATTAGTAGAATATAAAAATGGGATAACATATAAGGTGTCTCATTTAAAAAAATATGTATTTGCATCACCACGTAGTTATGGATCACCCTGTATAAATGAAAATATTTTCTGAGCAAGGAGCATATCCGTGGCTATAACTTTTATGTAAAACTGTTTTCGCTATCTTCTACAGTAGTGGAGTTATCGACCGAGCCGCTACTAAAAACTCGAACTCACCCTGTATAAGACAGTTTTGAAAGTTCAACGTTATCTAACTACTTTGTGAATAACGTAGAGGGCGGAGCGGTCCTGTCCAATTGAGCTGAGGTGAACAAAAATGGGCGCTATGTGTGAAAAGACTCGTACCTACGCCCCACGCCTAATCTATACAGAAAGAAAACAGTAAATTGAGGAATCAATTACCAAAACCTATGAAATTCTACCATAAATATTTATCTCCCGCAAGCAGATGAATATCTCTATTTGCATTCCCACTGATCGTCCATTTTCTAGTCCATTACACAACCAATCTTCCCTGAGCATATCGAGTGTATCAAAAAACAAATCCTCTCTCTGTACGAAATCCTCGTTTTCCAGATATTAAAAACAAATATCCAAATGCCGATCCTTCCCTAAGAGACACCGCTTTGTCCCGATCCGTTTGTCCTACATTATCCGTCCAAACTTTTCCCATCCGGCATTGTATTTTTCAAGTCAACTTTCTCATATTCGATTGTCGTCCTTTTTGCTTCTTCTAGATCACAGAGCTCCAAAGGTCTATCGGCGTATGTATACGTATCTCTTTGGGGCCTCTCCAAACGTGAAACAGATATACGTATTTTGTCGAGCTTTATGAAGTTCCTGTGTTGTGGCACGAAAGACTGAAGCCAAATTGAAGCCTGGTACTAGAAAGTTTTGCAATACAGCTTTGTTTATTTCTTTTTTTGAAGTAATTTCCTCTACATTCAATGCATGCTGTGTCATTTGCTTTTCAGTCAGTAAATGATGCACCCATAGAGAACAAAGTTTTTCACGTGCAAATGATCATGATACTAATACAAATATAACCTCCGATTTTAAAAGTAGGCCTTAACACAGTTTAAAATGTTTGACTTTGTAAAAGATAGCCATTTTTTTTTTCAGGAGCCGTCCGACCATGCTGTCCCCGTCAATACTTAAGCCTTAAGGTCTATTGTATTATTACTCCTCTCATTTACAGTATCCACTCCAGCAATCTAGATCCCTGCATAGGTTTATGCAGTTTTCCTACTGGTCCTGGTCGTGAGCTCTACTCCAAATTTTCTAGCTTGGGCTTCCCAAAAAGCTGTTGTATCTTGTGATCTAGCGCTTCGCACCAACAGAACACATGTAGGGCTGACTCGGTCCCTCTATCACACAGTCTGCAGTTGTGGTCTCCATTGTAGAATCCCATTTTATTCAGGTGTTCCTTCAGGCCACAATGTCCCGTGAGGAGACCCGTCGTTATTCGGAGCTGATTCCTACTCAAGGAGAGCAGTGTTTCAGCTATGTTCTTGCATGGAGCTTTTATGAATGTTTTGCCATGAACACGTCCCGGTAACAAGTTCCACTGCACCTCGTGCTGATGTTTCATCCATTCTACCACCTGGTGTCCGATTGTCTCCAATGTATGAAGCAGACGAGTCTTGCTAACTCATCCACCCTTTCATTGCCACTTATGTCTGAGAGTCCTGGCACCACTCCAAAATTACTTTGTAATGTTCTGTTAGCCTTCCCAGTCCTTGTCGACATTCCCATACTAGAGCAGACGTAACTTTGGGACCTTCTAGTGGCCAAAGTGTGGCTTGAATGTCTAAGTATCGTGATCCTCTTGTTTTAGTTGGATCGCTCATTATTAATTTATCCTTGCGCAATGCAAGATGGCGTACACAGACGGCAGAATACTAGTTCCTCTTCCAAAGATGCCCGCTCCAGTACCGTGCTAGGTCTGATCCATCTGTATACCAGCCTATTTTCTGTTGCAGGTTGTTTACTTCACAGAGTTCTCGATCTCTAATTTATAGTCTCGAATTTCTTGTTGAAGATATATTTCGGAGTCATGTGGTCCTTTCTGGCATCCATTATGGTATGCCCCACATATTCTGAGATTTGGTTGTGTCCAAGATCCCTGTAAACTCCTCTTGGTGGAGTTTTTAGTCTAGAGTAGTAGAGTTGGTTTCTGCCATACAATTTGCAATGGAGGAAGATTTAAGATGGTCTCTAAGCGCTTTTCATTACATCTGTTATGAATAAACAAGCAAGTTCTTGCACCTTACTTAGTTCTTTAGTTTCGTTATGGCAGTATCAGGGAGCCATAGTACATTAACATTTCTAGAGGCTAGTATAGTTTTTGAAGTTTGAATCGAGCAAACCGCGTTGATTGATTTTCTATATATATGTATAACATACGGCGCGGCGCAGAGATCAGAAGACAAACATCCGCAATAATTGCTCATACCCTCTGAGCACCAAATCAAACATTCGATTGCACGTACTTTCCAGAACGCTGGACGTAATAATTAACAGATCAGCCGACTTAATCTATTACAAATTGGATTTTTGCGACCTCAGGCCGGAAAACCAATCATCGCTGTAGATCGTCCCGTGGCCGCTTTTCAATTCGTTCTCGAATGTTATACGAGTTTCCAATTAGATTGCCCACAGGGATACAATGCTAGCTACCGAATGATACTCCATCTCCATCACATATACAGCGAGGTTGTCAGATCACTTTTTCTCTGAATATTTTATAAAGAAGGACCAGGTGTAGTGAGCAACTAGTCACTGTCAAAACCGATACCAAATTTAGAAGTAGCCAAAGTGATCAAGACGTCTAGTGGTGGAATTTAGAACCCAATGTTGTATGTGTGCCCATGGTAACCAGATTCTTTTAGCATGCATGTGTACCAACTCAGAGAGAATGAAATCAAACACAGAAATGTTGTGATATGGTTTTTTTATTATTTGTTTCTTAACATTTGTTTTGTATTTATTAATCATGAGTGCTGAGTGTTTATGGTATGGTTTTGTTACTTGATTCTTGTATCTATCAAATCATGAGTGCTTTGTATTTCATATATTTTACTGGTGTAATATTTATATTGATATGTTGAAATATACGATTCAAAAATGTCTTAATAATAGTGGTAAACTGGCTCTTGTTATTGATATTGTATAATAAAGAAATGGTTATAAACATACACAGTCTAAATGATAAATAATAATAATACATGGTGGGCTAGATCTCTGTTTAACGTCAGGGAGAGAAATATGGATAGAATGTGGAAAAAGGTAAAATATCAGCATATATATATAAATAAATTAATATAACCAACCATATAAAGGAGTAAATAAAGGAGATAATTGGAATAGGTCCGACCTGGGTTGTTACCAGGACATCGGCCTTCCGTAAATAAATATCATATATATATAAAGAGAAATCAGTAAAGGTTGAAATAGATACAGATAAATAAGACAGAGTTATCTCTGTTCACCATTAGCCTGCAATACCTAGAGTAGACGGAAATCAGAGACCCAACGCCATATAGTATCGTCTCAAAAGCAGGATGTATAAGTATATACCTTGTGAAACACTCCAAAAATAGTAGCCAGACCACATTAGTTAATAATACAAACTCAAAAGACAACATACCTGCAAATATTCGTGAAAAAGACTCAAAAACCCCTGTGTTGAAATTTTGGTCTCCAGCTTGTTACGTTTTTTTCAAAACAATCCCCTCTTGTAATTATTAAACAAAACTATCAACAAAACTATGGCAACGAATATCACAAGCCACTAGTTTATTCAAGTTTCGAGTGACAAAGCCCAAAAGCATCACAAAACAGTAGCTTTAGTCACAGAATGAAAGAAAAGGAAGGAAGCATTACAGAACAGTAGTACAGAATCACAGATGGAAAATTAATATAGAAAGTCACTCATGGTCTGACAAGTATCAAAATATCTGAACAATATAGAATGTAGTAATAATCAAATACATTACTTATCTGAACTTCATTAAGTCACTTCATGACTATACACTCATACACTTAGATCTTACATTTTTTATAAAAATCATCCGTCGATGACATCAATGTCAAACTTCGGTCACGTGACCGCTAAAGGTGCGTTCTAACGTCTGGCAGCCAGGAGCGCGTTCCGGATCACCACAAACGCCCCTTTGGAAAGGTATCCAAAGACGAAGGAGGCTGGGTAGCTTTCCAAGATCTCTTAGTTCCTGGCTGGAAAAATTTTCTTGTAGTTCCATGGCCTCATGAGCACCGCCGCGTCGATACATGCAACAAGAAAAATTCAATCAGCAGATTTATGAAATCAAATAGTAAATAATCTTCTAAAACTAGAAATGAGGAATAACCAACGACTTCAAAGAACACATATGTATTTCTTTTAAGTCACAATACTTGATAACAATTCAAACAATTGAAAACTTCAACCAAGCATTCGACTGAAAAACTTCAAGTTGGAAATATTAAGTTTCCATAACATTCACCAGTTTGTAGGTACCACAAAGTGTAAATATTAGAATAGGATAGGGTTGACACACAGTGTGGACCATAATAGAACTAAAAGTCAGAAATGTACTTGACTTTACCTCGCCCCTAATGTAAAAGACCAAGCAATCACATCGGTTATGACCTGGCAACATTGGAGCTCGCCCCTCATGTAAAACCAAACATGTGTTACGACCTGGCAACATTGGTCACTCGTGGGCTAGACAGCACAGTTCGAAAGAGGCCAGCCGTCAGCTGTCAAGGTAGACTTCACAAATGTCATTCTTGACGTAACATATCCCAATGTATAATGTATTATAAAATCATAACAATGATTATTATTGTAACTAATGCATGAGGGAAAGAAACAAAAAAAACATCACCAGACAAATGTCAGGATTTAATAGCAAATCACTATAACCCTGGTTAAAATGAAGATAAAGAACACACAATCCTAAGAAAGTTCCAAACTGTTTTATATTTTTGGCTGTAGGCTACCTGAAAATGACCTTTACATATCCTTGGTCGATCTCCACGCCCCTAGAGGTGAGACTATGCTGAAAAAGAAAGCTTCACAGACACCAAGGAAAAAATAGTATCAGATATAGAATAGGAAGAGTGAAGAAATAGTTTTGTGAGTAAGGGAGGACTCCACATCACTTCAATTGCAGTGTGTTTACCAAAAACTGAGGTAGAGCAATGTTACACCTAGTTGGCACCAGAAGAATAAATTCTGATTGAAGATGAGTACTGAATGGCATACATGAAGCAAAAAGCAAAACAGTAGATAGATATCTTATAAGAAAATTTAAAGTTCCCTGAAGAGTTCAATCAGCTGACGCATTCATATGTGGCTGCAATGGTTTCAGCAAACTAGCCTGTTCGCAGCTAAGAAAATAAGAAATAAGTTATCATAGTAAAATTTCTCATAGGGAAATAGCAATATTCAAAACATATAGGATTTGAAACTTTCCTGTTCTCAGAGAACAAACAATAATATAAAAAACAGAAGTTTAAATGGTTGATAGGATATTAAAAATGAAACTGACCTGCCAAAGTGTCTGCGAGAAGCTATAACATGGCTGATGGTTGTCTTAGAAGATTTTTCAACTGGTTGGCATTCTTTACAAGGGACAAGGGCTTTCTTGCTGTCATACTGTCTGATTGATCAGGAACAGGCATACCATCTCTTGATAAGACTTGAGAAATTTGGGTTTCATCTAACTCGATCAGATTCTTCCTGGTTCTTGGTGTAGAATTTTGGTTCTCCATCGTTCAGTATAGATCACCCTGCAAACATTGCTACGCAGTATCACACTTGACAATGACAAAAGGTTTTTCATGATTAATAAACCATACCTCATCTGAAATTAGTACACAGTGACATGCCTCCTTCGCAACAGCAACAATTTTGACCAGAACAACAATCTCCGGGCCCTGAGACAGTCATCCTGGTCACGGCACCAATTTTGTAGTGAGCAACTAGTCACTGTCAAAACCGATACCAAATTTAGAAGTAGCCAAAGTGATCAAGACGTCTAGTGGTGGAATTTAGAACCCAATGTTGTATGTGTGCCCATGGTAACCAGATTCTTTTAGCATGCATGTGTACCAACTCAGAGAGAATGAAATCAAACACAGAAATGTTGTGATATGGTTTTTTTATTATTTGTTTCTTAACATTTGTTTTGTATTTATTAATCATGAGTGCTGAGTGTTTATGGTATGGTTTTGTTACTTGATTCTTGTATCTATCAAATCATGAGTGCTTTGTATTTCATATATTTTACTGGTGTAATATTTATATTGATATGTTGAAATATACGATTCAAAAATGTCTTAATAATAGTGGTAAACTGGCTCTTGTTATTGATATTGTATAATAAAGAAATGGTTATAAACATACACAGTCTAAATGATAAATAATAATAATACATGGTGGGCTAGATCTCTGTTTAACGTCAGGGAGAGAAATATGGATAGAATGTGGAAAAAGGTAAAATATCAGCATATATATATAAATAAATTAATATAACCAACCATATAAAGGAGTAAATAAAGGAGATAATTGGAATAGGTCCGACCTGGGTTGTTACCAGGACATCGGCCTTCCGTAAATAAATATCATATATATATAAAGAGAAATCAGTAAAGGTTGAAATAGATACAGATAAATAAGACAGAGTTATCTCTGTTCACCATTAGCCTGCAATACCTAGAGTAGACGGAAATCAGAGACCCAACGCCATATAGTATCGTCTCAAAAGCAGGATGTATAAGTATATACCTTGTGAAACACTCCAAAAATAGTAGCCAGACCACATTAGTTAATAATACAAACTCAAAAGACAACATACCTGCAAATATTCGTGAAAAAGACTCAAAAACCCCTGTGTTGAAATTTTGGTCTCCAGCTTGTTACGTTTTTTTCAAAACAATCCCCTCTTGTAATTATTAAACAAAACTATCAACAAAACTATGGCAACGAATATCACAAGCCACTAGTTTATTCAAGTTTCGAGTGACAAAGCCCAAAAGCATCACAAAACAGTAGCTTTAGTCACAGAATGAAAGAAAAGGAAGGAAGCATTACAGAACAGTAGTACAGAATCACAGATGGAAAATTAATATAGAAAGTCACTCATGGTCTGACAAGTATCAAAATATCTGAACAATATAGAATGTAGTAATAATCAAATACATTACTTATCTGAACTTCATTAAGTCACTTCATGACTATACACTCATACACTTAGATCTTACATTTTTTATAAAAATCATCCGTCGATGACATCAATGTCAAACTTCGGTCACGTGACCGCTAAAGGTGCGTTCTAACGTCTGGCAGCCAGGAGCGCGTTCCGGATCACCACACAGGTCATTCATTCCGGTTCTCGATTTTTTGACTTTTCGATTTTTCGATTTTTCGATTTTTCGATTTTGCGATTTTTCGATTTTTCGATTTTTCGATTTTTCGATTTTTCGATTTTTCGATTTTTCGATTTTTCGATTTTTCGATTTTTCGATTTTTCGATTTTTCGATTTTTCGATTTTTCGATTTTTCGATTTTTCGATTTTTCGATTTTTCGATTTTTCGATTTTTCGATTTTTCGATTTTTCGATTTTTCGATTTTTCGATTTTTCGATTTTTCGATTTTTCGATTTTTCGATTTTTCGATTTTTCGATTTTTCGATTTTTCGATTTTTCGATTTTTCGATTTTTCGATTTTTCGATTTTTCGATTTTTCGATTTTTCGATTTTTCGATTTTTCGATTTTTCGATTTTTCGATTTTTCGATTTTTCGATTTTTCGATTTTTTCGATTTGTCGATTTGTCGATTTGTCGATTTGTCGATTTGTCGATTTGTCGATTTGTCGATTTGTCGATTTGTCGATTTTTCGATTTTTCGATTTTTCGATTTTTCGATTTTTCGATTTTTCGATCTTTCGATCTTTCGATCTTTCGATCTTTCGATCTTTCGATCTTTCGATCTTTCGATCTTTCGATCTTTCGATCTTTCGATCTTTCGATCTTTCGATCTTTCGATCTTTCGATCTTTCGATCTTTCGATCTTTCGATCTTTCGATCTTTCGATCTTTCGATCTTTCGATCTTTCGATCTTTCGATCTTTCGATCTTTCGATCTTTCGATCTTTCGATCTTTCGATCTTTCGATCTTTCGATCTTTCGATCTTTCGATCTTTCGATCTTTCGATCTTTCGATCTTTCGATCTTTCGATCTTTCGATCTTTCGATCTTTCGATCTTTCGATCTTTCGATCTTTCGATCTTTCGATCTTTCGATCTTTCGATCTTTCGATCTTTCGATCTTTCGATCTTTCGATCTTTCGATCTTTCGATCTTTCGATCTTTCGATCTTTCGATCTTTCGATCTTTCGATCTTTCGATCTTTCGATCTTTCGATCTTTCGATCTTTCGATCTTTCGATCTTTCGATCTTTCGATCTTTCGATCTTTCGATCTTTCGATCTTTCGATCTTTCGATCTTTCGATCTTTCGATCTTTCGATCTTTCGATCTTTCGATCTTTCGATCTTTCGATCTTTCGATCTTTCGATCTTTCGATCTTTCGATCTTTCGATCTTTCGATCTTTCGATCTTTCGATCTTTCGATCTTTCGATCTTTCGATCTTTCGATCTTTCGATCTTTCGATCTTTCGATCTTTCGATCTTTCGATCTTTCGATCTTTCGATCTTTCGATCTTTCGATCTTTCGATCTTTCGATCTTTCGATGTTTCGATGTTTCGATGTTTCGATGTTTCGATGTTTCGATGTTTCGATGTTTCGATGTTTCGATTTTTCGATTTTTCGATTTTTCGATTTTTCGATTTTTTCGATTTTTCGATTTTTCGATTTTTCGATTTTTCGATTTTTCGATTTTTCGATTTTTCGATTTTTCGATTTTTCGATTTTTCGATTTTTCGATTTTTCGATTTTTCGATTTTTCGATTTTTCGATTTTTCGATTTTTCGATTTTTCGATTTTTCGATTTTTCGATTTTTCGATTTTTCGATTTTTTCGATTTTTCGATTTTTCGATTTTTTTTCGTCGATTTTTCGATTTTTCGATTTTTCGATTTTTCGATTTTTCGATTTTTCGATTTTTCGATTTTTCGATTTTTCGATTTTTCGATTTTTCGATTTTTCGATTTTTCGATTTTTCGATTTTTCGATTTTTCGATTTTTCGATTTTTCGATTTTTCGATTTTTCGATTTTTCGATGTTTCGATGTTTCGATGTTTCGATGTTTCGATCTTTCGATCTTTCGATCTTTCGATATTCCGATCTTCCGATCTTCCGATCTTCCGATCTTCCGATCTTCCGATCTTCCGATCTTCCGATCTTCCGATCTTCCGATCTTCCGATCTTCCGATCTTCCGATCTTCCGATCTTCCGATCTTCCGATCTTCCGATCTTTCGATCTTTCAATCTTTTGATCTTTCGATTTATCGATGTTTCGGTCTCTCGATCTTCCGATATTTCGATCGTTCGATGTTTCGATGTTTCGATCTTTCGACCCTTTGATCTTTCGACCATTCGATCTTTTGACCCTCCGAACTTTCGATCTTGCGATCTTTCGATCTTTTGCAATTTCTCAGTTTTTCGTTTTGTCAATACTCAGCTTTTTCGATTTGTCGACTTTTCGATATTTTGAAGAACAGACTGAAAATAATCTGGATGCCTAAGCTCTCCCATATCTGGAAACAGCAGGCTATAATGATTTAAGCCTCAAAATATATATACGTTTGAGTCTAATGAGAATTCTTAGCCATTCATTTCTCCTTGTTTCCAAAATAAGGTGCAGTTCCTGAAACCGCCCTGGAAAATAATAATAAGAATCCTCCGCTGGTTTCTTTGTGTTCTGGAGGCAATAATGAACTGTGCGTCAGCGAACATGTAGCAAGGGGAATTCTTTCACCGAACCGCTTTTGGAATTCCTAACTAAATAAATAACAGATTATCCTGCGTTAGCGGGGAGAATTTCCGACGTTTCGCCTATTTCTTGAGAGGAAACCGGTATCGAATCAATAAAATTTGCAGTATTTTCGAAAAAAAATACTAGTGACTTCGCGTTTATCAATGACTTGGGATATGAATTATGAAACATGCGCAAAAATGTCATAACGATTTTAATAGATTTCTTGCGATTATTACTTTATACAAAAACTAAATAGCAGAAAACTATATAGGCTTGGTAACTTCAACCACCTAATGGTATGAAGTCAGAAACATGATATGATATCAGTGGATGCGAAATTAAATTCTCTTTCACTTTTATCTAGGCAATTTGTTATCCAACCGACATCCTTTATAATGAATCAGACATTTATGATTGCAGACAACTATATTTTGGAAAGGTTTTCACGTATTTTACACAAAATAAGCATCTCTTGAATCCTGTCACGCATCATCATCAAACCAGATCAAAGGAAAACTCAGTATGCATACCAAAATTGAGTAAAAGTATAGGTCAAAGGAGTTTTACCTTTTTAGGCCCGAAATTTTATAACGTAATTCCCTCTCAAATCAAAGAGACGACGAATATCTATAGTGTGAAAAAACAATTAAAATTTTGGATTTCGAGTCAACCTAGACTTAAAATCCACCAAATGATTGATCTAAGAAACATGTATTATTTTTAAGAAGTATTTATGAACTATGTATATGTTATTTCTCACCGACAAGACATAAACCCGATTTGGAATTATATTCTGATTTTGAAGCCCAAGCACAAGTTATGCCTAACTTTTTTGGGTACTACACGTTTATTGTAGGAGCTTTTTATTCTCATTTGTTCATTATCAATAAACGTTATTATTATTATTATTATTATTATTATATGTGGTTCTATATCTGATGGTTATAAAGATATTTACGATTTTGTAATTATTCCCTAATGGCGCGTAGGAATTGGAAAAATCGTAGGTGGCGTGGCTCGCAGACGAATCAATTGCCTGGACACTTTTCATCAAGTGTTTCGGCCTCTAATACTAAATTGTACAGGCGTTCCACCTAACTGTACATTTAGAAAATTTTGGAACACATTAGTTTTATATGCTGTTTCCAATAATAGGTCTGTTTTTACAGAGAATCACAAACCAGTCAGAGCCAATCAGTATTCACCATTGCAGATGTCAAACTATTTCTGACTAGTACTGGCCAACAAACCTCTCAAAATTTGGATTTACAAAGATAGAACCACATATGTCTAGATAAACGTGAAAGAGAATTTAATTTCGCATCCACTGATGTGAAACATATCATACCATCCCATTTGAAAAAAGGTTTTTAACGTTTTAGACTTTTCAAATTTGATAATTGCTAGTCTACTGATATAATATGATTTTGAAACCAGGATTTTACTGAAACACAAGTATGTCACTTGCTCGTTTTAAAACCGGAAACCATATTTCAGTGTCATACTTAGTTCCGGAGATATTAACATTTTTTTGTAAAGTATTACAAACGCCAAATTTTTTGAAGATTGTTGAATATATTCGATAATAGGCCCCGTAGTATAAACTATGGTTAATAAACTGGACCTTAAAATCAATGCTGAATTCAAAAACGTAATAATGGTGTTATTGTTCTATTTAAAATAAGGAAGTTGTGATATCCAGTATATCCGGATATCACAAAAAAAAAGAAAGGAAAAATTTGAACACACGCTCAGAACACTTTCATGTCTGTTTTTAATCAAGTTCACAGAGGGACTGTTCCACACACTAGCCTGTTATTCAGAAAGTGCTGTTTTATGGATGACCTGAAGGCTTCTTTCTTGAGTTTCAGGTTGAGACCTCTCACATGGTTCGTATTGAGGGCGACTGAATGAATGAATGAATGACAGAGGGAGAGAGGCTTTCTGGTGGCAAGAACCATCACCAGTGCGTAGGCCTACAAGCGGGCCCTTATGCACCTCTCCTTATACCAATTTCCCAAGTCCAGCCGCCCTCATCACACAGGTGAGGGTGGCCTTGGGTCCTGCCCATCTTATATCCTCCGGTGCAAGAACCATTAAACCTAGTATGGTCTGCCTGTGATACCCAAGGGCTTCGCAGTGACATAGCCGATGACTCTTCCTGATCGCCACAGCATGTGCACGTCGGTTGAGGGGGGTTGAGGGGGGTTGAGGGGGGTTGAGGGCGAACTGGGTTACAGACCATGCAGTGCGTGGTCATAGTAATCAGATCACCTCTGGCGCGCTTCTTGTCGAAGCTGTATATCGATTAGTTTTTGTGAATGTGAATGAAGTCCTAAGTCAAACCTTCTGCAAGCTAAGTAAATCTTACATAGAGTAAATCAGAATCCCAACACTACATTCACGACATTTCTCTTCGTCCTATCACAGGCTTGAAGCCGTCGCACGAAGAATTATGTGTAGGTTGGAAATTCCGCCGTTTCAAAAATTCTCCAAAGCCGATGCAGCTCTCCGAAGACAAGTATTGATGGCTGCGCGTTCTTACGTTTAATTGCCCAAGATGCATGGCCGTCTTTTTTCTTCGGCCATTTTTTTTTTTGGCGTTGGGGTTTCGCCATAAATTTTCCTCCTTCAGCCAACGCAACGGGTTGAAATTTAAATACCAACATGCCGCAATTTCAGTACGGGCAAGTACAGCCGAGTTCCCGTCTTGTACGGACTAGAGTAATTAGTTACAGTATACTGGGTGGCCCAGAATGTTTTTCATAAGCTGGCAAATGCTAAAGCGGGTAAATATGATTCCACGGAACAAAAATAAAGTTGATTATCTGATACAGCTATTCAGGGGCGCCGGGTTTTAAAAATTTTTGTGGGTGCTCCACTTTTTTAATGACAAGAGTTACCTATATTTTTAGTTATTTTTATCAGTACTACCCTTACCTATTGCTATTTATCTGTTTACATGCACTACCATATAATTATTCAGCCTTTGCTGAGCCCTTAAATAAGTCTTTATTCTTCGTAATGCTGAAAATGACCTTTCGCCGATACATGTCAATATTAGAATAGTTAAAATGATTTTTAATAATTTGATGACTGCAGGTATATCACATCTTTGGTAGATGCGCAATGAGTATTTACAAATGAAACAATATCCTCCACACTATTGAATTTGTAATCTTTTGTTCTATCTAAAAAAGCATATTTCGATGAAGAGTCAAACGATCCATATATCAAAGTCATCTCCATAAAAGTTTTCACATAATTGCTGCTTGTATCATTATTTTTCTGAGGAAGAAATAGTTCCATGTTGCTCAAGTGTATCATGGTATCTCTAGTAAAGCGCTGCTTAATACTACCTGCGACTTTATCTAACACATCAAAATACATTTTTTGTATAAAAGTCAGCTGCATCAGAAAATTCGTGTGGTTCGCTTGTAGAGCCGTCTATCCTTTTAGGTATTATCCGTATTTTTGTAGTGTTAGGTTCATCCAATTCCAAAATACGAGCTAAATCTACAGCAGACTTGCAGATGTTTTCAAAATTTTTTTCAGTTCTTTGGGACGATATAACTTCCTTGACTGTATTAGTATTATCAATGGCTTTTTGCAGATGCAGAGATGTCTTCTGTAATGTAGCATTCAAAGCTTCAGTACGACCAAGAATTTCTATCAGTAATTTCATGATAAACAGAGATACGAAAGACTGAAGCTGAGAATGAAATAATGAAAATTATTTTGGATACATAGTGGGTGCTCGGCACCCACTATTTACCTCTCGTGGGTGCTGGACCACCCGAGCACCCACGGAGTTGGCGCCCCTGCAGCAATTTACTGTGACTACCAAAAGTCTCCTATTTATAAAATATAAAGACTAAAGGCCCGGTTAAACAGAGGGCGTTCTAGAACGCGGCGTTCTGTCGTTCTCTATCCTTCTGTTTGACCGGGCATTGAGCTCATCTATGTTTAAATCACTAGATATCTTGACAATAATTGGCGTAACGCTTTTGCTCAACCCGTCAAACAGGCCTGTTTGGTACAAACAACGGAATGCGGTAACGCGGCGTTACAGAACGCCGGTCCGCCGCGTTCTAGAACGCCCTCTGTTTGACCGGGCCTTAAGGGTCCTGGATATACACAGTTATACATATGTATTTGCCATGTTAAAACACGGATTTCCATTTCGAACAGAACTCACTTGTTTTTAAAACTACATACACAGTATTTCAGAAGGTGATAGTTAAGACCTTACTGAATGACAGCTATTTGTGATTTTCTAAAAAAAGTTTTTTAGTGTGCAAAAAAACTCGCAATGCAAAATCATACATTCTTCAAATGTCTGTGATTTAACAACCACACACGATATCAAAAAAAATGGAGTAAAGTTGATTGACTCAGTACTTCCCACACGTTACTGTGATATCAGTTTATTATTTTCCCATAGCATGAAGCTTTAGTCTGAGATCCCCTTGCAACCAAATCATCGGCAGCCTTCCCTCCCCTAAAATTGTCTTATGCCGCTATGTCTTTCCTTCAGAGGTCAATGGACAGCCTAAAACATGTAAAAACGAAGTTTGAGTTGTTTTCATACTTTTAGTTTTTTTATTATTGCTATATACGCTGCCACTGACACGATATTTAACAAACATACGCGTTTTCCATTCTCACCACGGTAATAATACTGTGTCAAAATTTAATTAGAATCAATTCAATAGTGTCCACGTTACAAAATATAAAAAGATCTAAAGCAACAAATACTTGTATGTATATATACAGAAAATTCTAAGTCCCTTAGTTTCCGTAATACGCTAGGCAATGTTCGGATGGACCTAAAAACTTGATTTATGTCGCTAGGTCTTCCTTCACAGGTTAGTGGACAGCCTATTATGAATACAAGAAATTTCTCTGTTTTTCAACCCCCCACCCCCTAACCACCCCAATTTCACCCCAACCAAAAAAACGCAGAAAATGATCAGGAACCTCTAAAACGCTTAAAAACGAAGTTTGAGCTGTTTTTATATTTTTACTTTTTTTTATTATTTCTGCGCCGCCACTGGCACGATTTATGAAAACCATACGCGTTTTCCATCCTCGCCACGGTAGTAATACTGTGTCAAAATTTCATTAACATCAATTCAACAGTTTCCTTGTAACACAATATAGAAGGATCTAATAAAGCAATACTCTCGTACGTTTGCACCAGAAAAAATTCAAAGTCCTTTGGTTTCTGTAATAGGCAAGGCAATGTCTTCCTTCATGGGTCAGTGGACAGTCTATTATGAAAGCAACAAGTTTTTCAATTTTACAACCCCCCACCCCCCAACCACCCCAATTTCACCCCCACCCAAAAAAAAGTAAAAAATGATCAGGAACCTATAAAACGCCTAAAAACGAGGTTTGAGGAATATTTAATTTTTTTTGTTTTTTGCTAATTACTCCGCCGCCCCTGCACCGATTTTCAAAATTATAAGAATATTACCTACTACGACACCCCAGCATATCGCTGCCCAAATTTCATCACAATCCATGCAGCGGTTACTGAGATTACGAGGACAGAAAAACGCGTACAGACAGACCGACAGACAGGCCGACAGACAGACCGACAGACAGACGGACAGACAGACCGACAGACAGACAGACCGACAGACAGACCGACGGAAATGAGTGACGTGCATTTTCGTTATATAGACATCATGAAACGCCCAAAAAGTGTATTATCTCAAAATCGAAAATTTTCGCGATCACAATAATCTCCTCACCTATCGGTGTGGGAAGTAAAAGGCCAAATAGGTGACAAAGCGCAAGCTTTCTTCTTCATTCTGCTTTTTGAATCATTACTGTAAGTTTAAAGGTAACGTCAGGAGCTTGGAAATGCGAAATTAATTTTTATGGTGACCTGTGGACCTTACCTTTTTTGGACTTATCTCCCCTCATCTTAGACACACACACACTGGAGAAAGGGAACAGGCGGCCACGCCTCCTCGCTAACACGGGAATACGTATTTTCATGGATTCTCAATTTCGCGCGCTATACCCTAGACCCTTAGCACTACTTGTAAGCACATAAAGTTTCTTTGTTCGACTGCACCATAAACACTCGATTTATGAATTTTTGTTTACTGTCTCTAATTGACTCAACTTTATTGAACTCAACTGTCACTATTGAAGCAAGCCATACTGTCTTCTGTCAATTTTGCAATTTTCTTTATTTTAACTGACTTGATATATGCCGTATACATAATTTCATAAGCACTTTTTGATTCAGTGGGTAAGAGAGATTCTTTGGCGCTTGCGGTTAAATTTTCTACACTTTGTTCTCCCGCACTATGCAGTTTTTTGGATTATTATGACGTTTGTTACAAAATAAACGAAGTAGTTAACTTTGTTTACTAAGGTTGCTTAGGTCGCTGGTTACTGAGCTAAGAAAAGCAAAAGCACACTCAATGCTTTTTAGTAATAAGGTGACGATTATCATAATTGCCATTTCAGAAAATAAAATTTCTGCATTCCAGTCGAACATAAAGCTTTATGCACTTTTCCATCTTCTGCACTCGTTCTCAAAGACCTAAATTATGTACTTGTTACATAAATAGCTATTGGCTAGCGCCCTTTACATTTTTTTTTTAGATATTTAGACATCCATTTTAATTATCTACTCCATAGTCTTTCACAAATTTAATTATCTGATTGAAAATGATCTAGAAAACTGTTTTTGGGCGGAGATGGGATTAAAGTTCAAAAAAGTTAAAGGGGTGATAAACGTACGAGCAAGTACGCGTACTTATGGCTCGATGACCTTTTTCGCCTGTGTGTCACCGTAAGTACGCGTACTTTAAAACCGTCGCGCAAACCGCCGGCGATCCAACTAGTTTGAAATCTTGGTCGTAGCTTGTCTCGGCACGTACTGCGAGCAGCGAGCCTCCACTTCATTTCGGCAGGCCATCGATGTGCAACGCTTGTTGTGTTTGGCGTTTGTTAAAAGTTTTGGTTATTTAGGAAAATTATCAAAATGAGTTATTTCAGCTTCATGTGTGTCACCGCGTCGAGCCGAGTAAGTTCGCGAACTTAAAAACCGCGTACTTAAAGTTCGTACGTGTGTCACTCCTTTTAAAGTTTCATTTTAATTTTTCTAACGGGTCACAATATTGACATGTAATCGAAAAACCTTTAGATTCTGAAAAAATTGAAGAAAAAAACTGATATGACTATCGAAGTTTGTATCAAATTATCCATCACAGTTGCTCAAAACTGAGGACCATTCCATCAATGAGCTGCTAGTTCTTGAGCTGTTCGGCCGGTGTCGACACGCTCCGCTACTTGACGTTTCGCTAACACGAGTGGATGGCATCTTCCCAAACTATTACTTCTTCGGCGAATATCAAAATCAAAAACTAGTTTATTAGTTGCTTTCTTTGACTGTAAATCAGAGTGTGCGGTAATAGATATTACTAAGTAATAAAAAACTCCATGAGTAAACATTTTGTAGTATCAACCCAACGTCGTCACTTCCACCCATCCCAATTTATCCCCTTCCACGATTTTTCGAAAGTGAATTTTGAAGCTTTTCAATTTTTTGTCAGTTCTCTGACACCACTGGGCGAATATTAAATCAGTAAAGGTTCTGTCTCTTGTCTTCTTTTTCCTTGATCTGATCGACACTTTGTAATACTTCACCACTAATTGTATATTGGCATGTTGTAAGAAAACGAGTCCTACTGAATGTTATTTTAAAGCATTTAGATAAAGGACATTAACATCACACCAATGCGAAGAACGATCTAAGTCTTTTTTCATCAGACATGTTCTCTACAACTCTAAAAATATTACATGATACTCCAGGTCAGGTCTTATCCAGGCTTTATATAGAATGAGAAGATTGGGTGGACTGGCGTAGTCAGTTTTAAGGAATTTTTCCGAAGGATACAGCCCTTATTTCCCTTTAATAGCAAATCCTGCTCAAAAAGAGCAGCGCAATTGGAAACTTTGTCCGCTAATGGTGGATATTTTTTGTCTTGTTGCCTACGGGCAACACTCGCAACTGCTACTTGTGGATTCTTATCAACGCTCGACAGCTTTATTCAATCAAAACTTTCTAAAAACTCGCTTAAAATTTAACGCCTATTTGCCGCATTCAATAAAGTTTTACTTCCGTTTTGATTTTATCCCCGTCCGCAGAATCGGCGCCGGGAACTTTCCGATAAGTGACGCTGTTCTTTGCTTTCTTATTTTCTAAAGGTGGGAAAAGGGAGAATTTTCACCTCGGTTGGATCGTCGCGCTTAGAGAGAATTGTTTCTTTACATAATAATAATATTAATTGTATTTATTTTCATGCTTTCATATGGATTTTTCGATTTAAATTCGCAACAGAAAATATCTGAAGGGCTCAGGTTCGAGTCCTGTCGGTTTCAGACTTTTTCAGGCATTTTCTGGTGCGAATTTGAATCTTATTAATAATAGGAAGGTATAATATCCAAACGTACAAGCTACACACATGACGCGGTATCTTGCAGGGTGATTCTCTCACTTTGCTGTGGGTTTGCCTTTGTTTAAATCCACTCTCTAATGCTCTCAACAACACAAATTATGGTTTCAATATCAGAAAACAGAAAGTCAAGCAAGACAGAATCAACCATCTCCTCTACATGGATTATATAAAGCTATAAGACCTTTACGGAAACTATGATCGGGTTAACCCGATCACTTCGATCACTGATCCTGACGTTCGGAAAGTGATCTGGGGTCAATCAGAAATAGGATCAGTTCACTGTTGTGAGTACGATCGGATGATTCAGATCAGTAGCTGTTTCCCTTAACCATCTATATTTTATTCTTAAATCAACTTTTTCGTTATTCGATGTCCGTTAAATCCATGGAATCATAAATCCCACTTGACAGCTGTTTGACGTATAACTGATTTATCTGGATCCAGATCAGTGTTTCCGTAAAGGCCTATATGCTGCCACTGAAGTGCAACTGTGGAAATTACTCAGAATAACAGAAGTTTGGACGTCAGACGTCAGAATGGAATTCGCACTGAGCAAATGCAAGATGCTCCACACAATAAAGGCCAATGGAAGAACCATCCCGAATAGCAAATATTAACTGGCCAGACGCTGGACAACATGGACAAGAACGAAAGGTTCAAAGAAATCTTGAAGTAACTGTAGAGGAAGTAGGTATTCTTGAACAGGCTGTCGTGTATAGAAAAAGGTCTTATGATAACACCACAGCCATAATAAACAACCAGCATAATATCTTTGCGGATTTCCTATATAAAAATGGTTCCCAAAAAATTTGACCTTGGGAGGGTTTATGGATGATTTTACGGCTGTGAAGTCTGGGTAGAGATGCGAAAATGAAAATATCGATACCGGTACCAACTCGATATTTTTTAGCCAAATAGGCGCGTTTGTTTCGTGCAGAGCATATTGTGCATCTGATTACACCCCTCAATAATTATATAATTATTTTCGATACCGATACAAAAGTATCGATACCAGCTTGGAATGCCTCAAAAAGTATCGATGAAGTATCGATGACAAAAATACTCGATATTATTGCAGAAGTATCGAAGTATCGTTAGCATCCCTATAAAAAATCCTCAAAAAGTGGGGATGCGCGTGTAATTTCCGCCATCTTGAGTTATTGTGCTGGTTGTTTACTATGCTGTGATAACACTTTATCTCCAATAGACCCTATACAAGAACATTCAATCGTATTGTACATCCAGTCTAGATCAGCAGCATTTCAGAATCGTCCATATAACTCAAAGAGATTTCGCTCCCCAGCGAGATAACGATAAGGCAGTCGCTGTTAGGACGTCGCATTTGGGATACTTTTATTTCCAGAAAACACACGTACATGCATGCTGGAGAACCTTTTGTTCGGTATAATAGCGATTTTAAAATCACTTCCAGGCCATTTCTTCCACAGCGCAGTTGGACGACGTATACGTACGTGTGCTGCTTTCAAATCTGATACATCTTGTCTTATTTAAATTACACTGATCAAAAAAGTTTTATTTCTGAGACTAACTACTAACGGTCAAATATATTAGGTTAGAGGAAATACGTTGACGCAAGTTTTGAATAGCCGAACACTCGCAGGCTCAACAGAAACATCTCCATGCTCGTCCTTCTCGGAGTTCAGAGGAGTAGGCTCCGTATCATTAAAAAAGTGAAAGGTCACCTTCCGCACGCCGGTAAGAAAGTGACTGTAGGTGGCGCGTTAAGGCCGGGTCATCGATTAGAAGAATTGGTATTCTCTTGACTTCATCAAGTGCAGATAGGGTAGTAGAGGCAAAAGCTGTCCAGATATGTGAGCAATACTTCAGGTCAGGTCTTATCTAGGCTTCACACTGCGTGAGAAAGTTCGATAGTGAGAAGTACCTTCTGGCTCTGAATATTTATGAATTAGGGATCGGTATTTGTTCGCATTAAGGATATCTGAGATACATGCCATCTTTGAAATTAGGTGCAGGTTGTGTTACTTCATTGAAGCCTTGAATGGTTCCATAAAATGTTCTTTTGTTACAGTATCAAAAAATGCTTGACATTTTTGAAGTTAGCTATACGCTGTTTAACGTTTTGGTAATTAGTGGAACTACAGGGGTCGTTCACTAAGAACTTATAAAATCGTAGCCATTTTTATTAATAAATAGCACTCCTAATTCTAGAGTTAGTTGTTAGCTGCATGTCACATAGTTTAATTATCACTCATTTTTTTATTTTGGGTTATTTGGCTAAACTGTCTTTCTTTGACTTGTTTCATGTGTACTATAATCATACGCTAAATGAATAAATAACCCAGAATCCTACTTTTCGCACATCAGATTTTCGAAAACTTTAAGGCCCGATTTTATCAACATACATATTTAAGAAAGACTTTGACAAAGCTTTTCTATTGGATGTTGTTTAGCAAAAGCTTTCTATTGGGTATTGCGGGCTAGGTTAATAAGTCATCCAATAGTATTTTATCAATATTAGAAACAAAACGTCAAAGCTGGATGACACTTTCATTAAACATATTTTAGAATTCGTGGGTCAAAATCATAGCAGAAAATCAGAACAAAGTGATTGATTTGCAAATAATGCTAGATTTTTAATGTTTACCTTATAATTATTGTATAATTACCAATTGCAATTGCAGTCAGATTGATTATAGACTGGATGCTTGTTTGTTATAGAATAGACCTTCTTATAGAAATATTCACAGAGGATGTAAAGACTGTAGGCACTGCGTAAAAGGCACCGTAGTGCAGAAATACATTTAGGTATTTAAAGCACCTTGTTCACTTTCTGGCTATACGAAAGGTTTCTAGTTTAGGAAAAATAAGGATATACGTTATACTTTTGCCAGAACCCAAGGCTTTGCTGTTAAGCAGAATAGGCAACCAGTAATGCACGCTTGCATCGTGTGTGTCTATAATAGCTTTGTGAAATGCAATAAAATGTTATTTTTACCCTTTTCACTATAATACAAAGGTATATTGGAGGTATTTATAATTATTAACGATTGTAAATTATTGTTTTATCAAAATAATGCAGTAATTTGAATTTCTTTTTCATCATCATCATCATCATCATCATCATCATCATCATCATCATCATCATCATCATTAAATTAACAGTGCATTTTATCCAGTGATCAAATGTGTCGGTTTTGTAGGATCTGATTGGTTGAGATTAGCAATTGCTAAACTCTTTGTTAAACAGGAAAATGCAAGTTTTACCCATTTAGGATGGAAAATCAGTGTTGAAAAGATACTAGAGAGTTCACAATGGTTGATTATATATAAAGCATGTCTTTTTTCACCTTTTTGAAGTAAATTTCAAGAGAAATCAATAATTTTCAGGGAACTTTGGCAGATGCAAGTTCTTGAATGGGCTGCTCTGATTGGTCAAAACCTTTGTTAAAATGCCCGTGTTGATAAAATCGGGCCTTAGAAAGGTGTATCCAGCAGAAACAAGATTATGTTGTAAAATTTAGAAATTTCTGTTTATAAATAGCGGAAGGTAAATTACAGTACACAACACGCATTTGCTCTTCTGCCTTTTTGCCGACTGTCCATTGTTTGCGAACCCCTCCCCCCCTTTCCCCTCTGCCCCCTCCGTGCTAATTAGCAAGGTCGTTACGTACGCAAATTCGGCACTCATCATCAATATCCCCCCTCCCACCCCCTGGGCCCGTTGAATAAACGTGGTTCGGTTGTTTTGCCAATACAGCAGATGCATTTGGGTACGCAGCGCTCTGCTTAGTCACAACATTTTTTGCATAATTTTCAACGCTGCACCCGAGTGGCGAGCAAGGGTTGTTGGTCTCCGGTTTCACCCTGTGCAGGGTCGGGCTGGGCGTTTTATACAGTGTGCCCACTATGCATGAAATATTGTATACAGAGGTGTTTCATAAGTTGGGACTTTTTTTTCATATAACGGTTAGTACTCACCAAAATGAGTTTTTTTTCCCAGTAACAAACGAAATATTTAGAGAAAACAAGATACTGACCATTAAAGAAATCCTCAATTCTAAGTCCGTCCCTGGGCAATGGCTCACCGTGTCATAATATCACAACAAACAACGCAGCGCTGGCGGTGCCGATGTCGGTGAGAAAACACTAAAACAGGCAGATCGTCATACGTCGCGTTGCTGTCGCATAGTGTACGAGGGTGCTTGACTTGTTACATCTGACGATCGGACTTTAAAAACAACAAAATGGCGCACGCTTATAACAGTAATGAACTGGAGGACATGATTTTAATGTACGGTGAGTGTGGTCAAAATACCGCTGTGGCTTCGGGAGTGTATGCCGATCGTTTCCCTGTACTCACCCTGCACCTCGTCGATTTGTATCGCTAGGGCAAAGAGCTAGAGACACAGGATGTCTGAATCCACATCGTGGTGGATACGCTGGAAAACCTAGACAACCTCGTATGGTCCAAATTGAAGAAGACATCGTGAATCGTACTTTCACCTGTAAGACGCCTGCGACAGGACCGCACTTACAACTTCGTTGCAACCAAATAGTGAGTACTTGCTTGAATTTTTTTACTGTTTTGCTGCTGGTTTACCGTGCATTAGCTTTGCCGTTTCAAGGGCCGTTGCTTCTAAAGAGGAAAGTCTCAACTTTTAGAACACTCTGTATATCGCAGTAAGTATAATGATTGTATAAAAAGCTTTTTTATATAAAAGTCGTTTGATATCATATTTCCCATCATGCGGCAGTATCCAGTTGTTTTTGTATCAGAAAACAAATAAGTAGCGAAAAATATTTGATGTTTGTTGAATAGCAATAATTATTGCTTATGCCCATTTGATAGATATTTTTCTTCTATTTTCAATGACATAACATGTCCGACTTGTTTTATTTTATTTATAAAGGAAACGGCAACTAATTAGTATCACTTAATATCCTATTTATCTAGTTCGTAAAACTTATAACTACAACCGGCAACAGCAGATGATTTTCCCCACATTAAAGACGATGCAGCATCGGATAATTGCTGCAGACAATATTCAATATCCTTGTTTTACTTATTTTCTCTACCCCCTTTTAGGGTCGATATCATGTCCATTATGTCATTATCATCGATACCCGAGACAACCTCCACCTCCCCTTACCTCATGCCGCGCTGGCCAATTTGAGATGGTCACACGTAAAAGAATTCATAAAAATCATGTAATCGCTACTTGGTTAATTTTTTAAATAAAGCAGAACCCTAGCTTGACAAGGAACACTACTTATACTGCAAAATTGGGGTTTGACGTATTATTTTTTCGCTCTTGTTCCAGTCAGATACTGTGTAAAATTTCAAGGACTGTGAGTCTTAAGTAATAAATTTCAATGTTTTGAAATTTTCTCAGAGAATTTGGGGTTTTGCAAAAAATTATATGCAAGAGCATCTAAGGAGTCAGAAAATCGGGTTACATTTTTTGTTTCTTGATTCTTTCTCTAACAAAATATTTCTGTCACAGAAACAAAAACCAGTTAAAGCATTTTTGCCCAAAAGCTGTTTCAAAATTATAAACATAGTAATTCTACTATCAAATCCCCACCTGAGCCTTCACTGTCGGCTTTTAATTAACAGTGCTGTTCCTAGGCACCGGGAAACAGTAACAAAGCCTACAGAACACGAGGCTAATGACCAGAGCAGTCGATGCCGATGGCACAGACGTAAAAAAACACCTAGGGTAAATCTCTATTACATAGTACAGACCTGTTTTTAAGCCATTTAAACTGGGGTGCATTCTAATTTGAATCAGAAGTGATTCGTTCTGCCGGTGACAGAATCACTTAATTGCGTTTTCTTTATTAAAATCAATGAATCATTTGTCCCTTTTTAAATATATACAGTCCAGAGGGAAATACGGTAAGATAATGGTCGGTCATTAGGGTTGGAAAAAGGGTTATTTATTTCTATTAAGATAAACGTATTTCTAATCCGTCAGTGAACGCTGCAGCCCTTAACAAAAACGCAGTAACTCCAAAAAGGTTGAAGATTAGGTAAGTAGGTACTAAGAAAAAGTATAAAAGAAAAGAATATTTGAATTAATCTACAACGGCGAAGTCGCTTAACAAAAACCCTTTTTACTCAATTTCGACTTCATCATAGATACGGCGTATTGGTTAAGTAAGGCAGAACGGTGACAAAGTCCCTTTGAATATGAGGATGAGTAACAAGTGACTTGATGTATTACAGTTGAAAGCAGAAGATATAACTGACCACTTGGAACAGAGCAATAGAAAATCATGACGAATCCCGTGTTGTTGCACTTGACATATCGAAAACTTTCGACAGAGTGTGGCATGAGGGACTTCTAGTGAAGCTTGCTGCTTATGGACTACCACCTGGCCTGCGCCAGTGGCTGAATAGCTTTTTGAACGACCGATCTCTGTTGTAGTCGAGAGCTGTTCATCAGACGTATTTTCAATAAACGCCGGTGTTCCTCAGGGATCTGTCCTATCCCCTACACTGTTTCTGCTGTACATCAACGAGCTGTTGGAAATAACATCCAATCTACAGCTTCGCAGATGACAGTACATTAGTGCCGTGCATGGAACCAGGCAAGCCACTATCATCCCAGGAGACGGTACGTCGGCGACAGCAGCATGCCTCACAGATCAACGCAGATATCAAAACAATTGTCGAGTGGGGATTCGTAAATAAAGTACAGTTCAACGTAGAAAAAACTCAGGCAACAACACTTACAAAGAAGTCTCACGATGGCTTGCCAACCGTGGAAATGGAGGGCCACCCCATAGTCGAATCATCTTCCGTTAAGCTTTTGGGGATCAACATCAATAACAACATGTCCTGGCACGACCACATCGTCAGTATTGCTAAAACGTCATCCCAGAAGCTTGGAGTTTTGTTCCGCTGTAGGAAGTTGTATACACCAGAGCAACTGCTGCTGCTCTACAAGGCACAGATCCGGTAATCGCTGGAGTATTGCTCCCATGTGTGGGGATGCGCTCCGAAGCACTCTTTTAAGCTTTTGGACACTATGCAGAAAAGAGCAATTAGATAAATCGATACGCCTACGGCGGAAGATGTTTGAGTGAGCTCTCCTAGATAATAACACCAAAGCCCATCCGAACCAGGAACACTAGAGAAGCTCTGCGAGCTCATCCTTACCAGGTCGAGGTCCTTACTCCCCGAACCAGTCTCCTCTAGCATTCCTTCCTTTGGAGAACTTCGACGCTGTGGAATCAGGTGTCGGGGGAATTGTTTCCCGACAGCTACAACCTGCAGCGTTTCAAATCTAACGTGAACCGACACTTATCCTCTCGCAGCGCTTCTACAGCGCTATAGGCTTTCAGCCTTTGCGGGAGGCTGATCATAAAAAAAAACTTGCGGAGGAATTTGGCACACTAGCACACTAACTTTCATGGCGTAGTTGACAATCAATCTCATTTCCCTCTGATCTTCATAACTTTTATAATCAAAACGTCGTATTACATATCTGGTTTTAATGATAGGCAAACAAATAAAATTTATGATATTCAGCTGTCAACCACACGCCGGTGCATCCCTACAAATAGAACAGCAGAACATTGAAAGAGTCACCCATTTTAAGCATCTTGAATGCTACATCACAGAACATCTAGATCCAGATAAGGAGATTAAGTGCCGGACTGAAGCAGCTCGCACAACTTTCTTAAAAATGAGATCATTCTTCTCTAATGACAATCTAAATCTGAAATTGCGGCAAAGAATGATAAAATGTTATATTTGGTCTATATTGTTATATGGAGCTGAGACATGGACTTTAAAGGCCGCTACAATCAACCGCCTAGAAGCATTCGAAATGTGGTTACATAGAAGAATGCTCCGTATACCGTGGACAGCTATGCAGACCAACGAAGCAGCATTGAATAGAGCCAATGCAGTCCGTGAGCTGTTCGAAACGATCAAGATAAGAAAGATATCATATCTGGGACATGTTCTTAGAGGTGACCGATACAAAATCCTTCAACTTATAATGAAGGGAATTGGAAGGAAACAGATGTCATGGCTCAAGAATATTAGAGACTGGACAGGAATGAGCAGTGCAGAACAGCTATTCAGAATAGCCGAAAGCCGTGAACAACTCGCCATTGTAATTGCCAACGTTAGGGGGACCTGATATGGCACCGAAATAAGAAGAATGATAGGCCAATAAAACGAGATAAATCAAAGAAATAACCGCAGGATGAGCTTCAGAAGCTACATAAAGACCGTAAAGTTAAGACGCGAGCAGGCTATTATGAAAGTAGCTGTATATTTCGTCGTCGAAAAACAAAATCTTGAAGCAGCCGTCGCGTCGCAAACTGCATCTCCTGCGAGCTTCTCCAACTTTACAGTTACTTTCTTAAAAATGAGATCATTCTTCTCTAATGACAACCTAAATCTGAAATTGCGGCAAAGAATGATAAAGTGTTATATTTGGTCTATATTGTTATATGGAGCTGAGACCTCGACTTTAAAGGCCGCTACAGTCAACCGCCTAGAAGCATTCGAAATGTGGTTACATAGAAGAATGCTCCGTATACCGTGGACAGCTATGCAGACCAACGAAGCAGTATTGAATAGAGCCAATGCAGTCCGTGAGCTGTTCGAAACGATCAAGATAAGAAAGATATCATATCTGGGACATGTTCTTAGAGGTGACCGATACAAAATCCTTCAACTTATAATGAAGGGAATTGGAAGGAAACAGATGTCATGGCTCAAGAATATTAGAGACTGGACAGGAATGAGCAGTGCAGAACAGCTATTCAGAATAGCCGAAAGCCGTGAACAACTCGCCATTGTAATTGCCAACGTTAGGGGGACCTGATATGGCACCGAAATAAGAAGAATGATAGGCCAATAAAACGAGATAAATCAAAGATACAACCACAAGATGAGCTTTAGAAGCTACATAAAGACCGTAAAGTTAAGACGCGCGAAGGCTATTATGAAAGTGGCTGTATATTTCGTCGTCGAAAACAAAATCTTGAAGCAGCCGTCGCGTCGCAAACTGCATCTCCTGCGAGCTACTCCAACTTTACAGTTACTTTCTTAAACGATACCAGTGACCATAAACATCCAGCAAATCCCGCTTTCTGCTGCACCACCAAACAGAAATATGAAGAGAAAAGGAGAATTCCAGCTGCTCCGCCGCGTTGTTCCGAACGACTCCGACCACGTGATATTTACGACATATTGCACACAACATCAAACACGGAATGCAACGCATGAGCGTAGGGAAAGGCGGGGCAAATCTACTCTGGACATCATCATAGTCACAATGTCTTAACGGACATGTTGTGAACTCGTAAAATGTATTAAATGCATTAAGGCGTTCGCGTGTCAGTTCAGTGGCGCTCTTGATACTCATATCCAGCAACGGTTTCGTCGTATCCACCCAGCGTGTAAGGGAACGGCCACGGAGCCGTGGCATGACCCTGAACTACAAGTTTCTCCATATTATCGCTTCTGTGTATATGTCCGAAGAATGTAAGCGTTCTCGTCGACATAATGGAGGATACACACATAAAAAGAAATTCTCAAGCCAAAAATTGTGATATTCTTATAAATACATACTCACAACAAGAATATCGGTTCTCACTCTAAGAAAGAATATTTGATGAAGAAATTATAGAAAATTTGTATCAAGAATAGTATATTTTTGATTTATATACTTATTTTAAAGAAATATGCTCCGAAAGAAAATATAATTTACTTTGCAACCAAGACTATAATAATTTACTAACAAACATTTCATAATTTTATGTGAAGATTATAATTTTTTCCAGCAGTGTCCAGTTTACTTCTATCAAGAATATAGACTGCTTGCAAATGCGAACCTTCATTTACAATATGATAATCTTGGTCTGGAAATGAACGCTGTTTTACAAGCACACCCCATACTTGTATCAAGTAAATCATTTATTTGACGTCTATCAACGTCGGAGTGCGCAGGCGCGCAGCGTGTTAAGCGTCGTTCTCAGAGCAGCGTAGTGTCGTCAGCGACACTTCAGTAACCAGTAGTATGTCGACTTCCCCTATTCCTTCACCACTGTGTCGCAAGCGACAGCTTGTGTAGTTGGCTATTTTCAACTTCACTATCCGTCAAAGGACAGAAGTGTCATTAATAATTTTAAGTCATTTATTTACGGTCTCGGTTTCCGATTCGAACCGATTCGAACTGTTTCCAACACCGTGAGATAGAAGTGCCGAGACAGAAAATTCTTCTAGAATTAAGATGAGTGCAAATTTGATTACACTAAAAATAAATCATCACCATTCATCACGTTGTCATCTGTTGTCGTTGGCGACACATTCCAGATTTCGCAACACGGATGTGAAAAGAGAGGGCAAGTGTAGCCGCGACAGTTCGAAGCTCTGAGAACGCGGCTTTACGTGTCAACTCTAACTCCTCCACCCTCTCCACCCAACAGCCTGTTGCCCGTCCGCGTCCGCGCCGCCATAATCTGTCTTTGGATTGTCGCATTCGTCGCCGTATTTAGCACCGTAGCGTAATACCTGCATCCTGGATTCTGCATAATAGCACATAATAGAGTATCTAGTCAAACTGTTAAATAAATTGCCATTGCCACGTGATACCCGTGATACCACCGTCAACCATCGGTCAACGAATCTGCCGGTAGTGCTGGTCCACCGCCATTTGAGTCGCGTCCCAGTTCCTGTCAGTTTCCTTATCACTGGATCTACCCAACCATGAATGAGCTATTAAAAAAAATGGGGATGCGAAGACCTGACTCTGGTGTTCCTACCAGCACGTATGTTAAATGTGATTTAAGAAATTTTCTTGCAGATAATGACATAGACGAGAAAAATTTCTACATGCTCATAGGAGAGTTTGAATGCTCAAATCAATACTACTAGATTCCTCATCCAAGAATACCACAATTTTAGAATAAAGTTGAGATACTTGCGTCAAGTTTATGAAATGCTCCAGTTAAGATTATAAAATGCTTCAGTCAAGATTACGGAATGCTTCGGTCAAGATTACCATGTGCTTGAGTTAAGATTTTGGTATTCTTACTTTCAAGAATTTTCTAGTTTTGCATTGAAGACTTTTTCTCAATCTAACCCTTATATGGTCAAAGATATCGTATTCTCACTTTAAGATTAGCATTACTTTGCGCGTATAGGAAGTTATGGTATACTTGAATTAAAGCATCTGTACTTCTTCTAAGAAATTATTTTTATGTGTGTAATCTCTTTGGATTACCGAGGTCATCCAGTATGGAAACGTTAGTTCGATGGACGGTATAAAGAACTCCCAGCATTCTCCTCCACGTCCACATTTCAAATGCATCTATGCGAGCTCGATCTGCCTTTTTAACAGTCCAAGTTTCCGAGGCATACAAAAATTTGGAGAACACAAGAGACTGAACCAGCGACATTTTGGTAGCTTTAGTGATGCTGTAGTCACGCCATATTTTAGTAAGCTTTGTCATGGCCACACGAGCCTGTTGAATGCGCCGTCGAATCTCATTTTCACAGCTACCCGAACTGTCGATCAAAGAACCGAAGTACACAAAAGTTTGAACTACTTCACCAGGGCCTACTGACTTTATTGCTCGAGGATTATCGTGCTCTCTATCTAAGATCATAACCTTGGTCTTGTTGTAGTTAATGCCAAGCCAAGACCATACGCTGCACTGTGTTGTTGTAAGATGTTTAATAGAGCTTCCTGGCCTGCCTACATGACTTTTCTGTGAACCAAATGACTCAGAGAAAAATGATTTTTCTGCGAACCAAATGATTGGAATTATCTCTCTCTTGCGGAGTAAGCAAGCACCTTCCATTCCATGAAATCCTGGCCCACTGAGGAGTCGTACTTCAGTAAGAAAGAGAGCTGTCGTGCAAATGGCGGTGGGAGATTCACACTCACCCAACAGCCGACTAGATCTCTCTGGATGACTGAAATACATGGTTCGCAGAGAGGTGCGGGGGAGTGATGGTTGTCGGCGGAGTCGATACCATGTCGTCGGCGCTGTATATGACGGGGAACAGTGGTATAGTTGGTAACGCGCTGGCCTAGAATGCCGGAGACGCTGGTTCGAATCCAGCCGATAGCCTTCATTTTTCCGATTTTTCTGTGAACCAAATGATTAGAATTATCTGCCTCTTGCGGAGTAAGCAAGCACCTTACAATCCATAGAATTAACTATGTTTATCCGACCTAGATGTTGAATGAAGTGGTGGCATGTAGTGAAACATATGGACTCTCAATAAACATAAATAAAACAAAGCTTATGCTAATATCTAGAACCACACAAAACATTGGCAATTTCTATATACACGACCTAGCGGTTGAACGTGTTAAGCGATATACTTATCTTGGAACATGTCTAAATGAGAACAATGATTGCTCTGTTGAAATAAGAATACGCATAGAGAAAGCCAGAAATACATTAATGAAAATACAAAAAGTGCTGAATAGTCGGGATCTAAGCCTGGAATTGAAGATGCAGCTTGTGAGAAGCTGCGTATTTACAAGTAAGTTATAAACGAAACAGTTTTAATAAGAATGAAAAAACAAAGAGAAGTGTTGCTAACCACACAGAAAAGAAAATTATAGTACCTGGGACACATGATGAGAGGGGAGAAATATCATCTATTCCAAGTAATAATAGAAGGAAAAATCGCAGGAAAAAGAACAATAGGAAGGAGAAGGCATTCGTGGATGAAGAATCTGAGGGATTGGTATAATTGCTCCAATAACCAGCTATTTGTAGCGGATGTTTCCAAAGTTCGAATTGTCTTAATAACTGCCAACCCCAGAATGGGGATGGCACCTAAAGAAGAAGATCCGACCTAAACTGATATTTCCCCTCACTGACCCAATCCACGTTGCGGATTAATAAGTCACTACCGACGACAAGCAAATCTTTCTAGCACCCCTTGTATCGCGAAAAATGCAGGAGCACGCCTATATTGCAGCACGTTTACACCGTCTACTTTCTTGAGCCATTCAGTTGCCAAAAGTATTATTAAACTTTTATCTATACAGTCTGGCTTAGAGACCAAAAAGGACTGAAAAGATGGTGTTTGACACCGAATTCAATCGCCTACGTACAATGCTCACCTTATCGTCTGCAATATCGTTTACTTCACACGGTACACATACATTCAAAGCCTTATCAGGAGCTCGTTCAGTGTTTGTGCTGCTTGGGATGTATGTAGTATATTAGAATGGTTAGATCTTGATTCTGATTGCCTTTGTTATTGTTACCTTCTAAGCAGTATTATCAGGTATTTTGACTTTATGGTAGCTATGATGATGATGATGCTCCATTAGCCTGACTGGCTGCAACTCTGTGCTATGCTCAAACCGAAACCCAAATTTAACGTGGGGGAACACGTTGTGATCCGACGATAGATTCTCGAGGTGACATTTGATTACCCTTCCAGCAATTTTAGACTGACTATAATACTGCTGAAATCTAGGATTCGTCTTCTTAGAGGTTATGATGACTTCAGCACTTTCTATACTTTCGGAAGGCACTGAGATCTGATTATTGCCTCAGGTCTTTTGGCGATAGTAGCTTCAACGCCTTGCTGGTGGTTTGATCCTCTCCAGGTGCCTTACGCACTTTGAAGTCTTCAACATGACCCAGAGGCTCCACTGGTGTGACGTGAGGAATCACTGGTGATTCTACAGTTGTGCTGTGTGGTGCATCTCTAGGAGATTCCTCCGAAGAAGGCTCTTCAAAGGATCCACAGACACAAGCGCCATTGGCATCCACACTATTAGCTCTGAAATATCTTCTGATAGACCTTACAGTTGTCTCTCCTCATCAACCTCATTGCCTAAATCATAGGTGCGTGATAACTGTTTCTATAAGGGCTGAAGACAATGCCTCCAGGACGATGGATATGTGAAATTTGTTCCCTTTTGCCATCTTTGAATGATTTTGCTATCTACAAAGAAGAATACTTGAATCAAGATTCATAGCCCTAAAAATATTGTCATTGTGACATAAAAGATATGTCTTGCTTATTATTTTGAAGACCTAAAGTCGCACGATGGCTAAGGATAAGGAATAGTACAAAATGAGTATCTAAAGACTGCTCAATCTTTATTACACTTAAGTTGGACAAATATTGACATGTAGTTAAACAGTTAATATATTAGGTTCTGTCTTTCACTGGACAGAAGCCGTCTCAGGTTACTTGTGGGCCTACTATCTGGCCATAACACATTCAGGCATCACTAATATGTGTTGAGGGTGGCAAATTTACGTGTGCACGTTATGGTGAAGAGGAGGAATCCAAAATACACATTCTATGTGATGATGCTGTGATGCCTTGGATATCATAGGCAGACTATATTAGGTTCAGGGGCCTTGAAGATATAACATGGGCAGGACCTAAAGCCATCTTGGCCTTGGCAATGAGGGCTGGAGGGCTGGACTTGGGAACTAGGCAAAGATAAGATGCAGAAAGGCTTGCTGATGGCTCTTCTCACTAGAAAGCCTCTCTCCATTCATTCATAGACCAGGTTCCATGTACGTTGTATAAATGTATATGTATAGAAGCTAAATCACAGCTGGCTTTATTCTTTTAAATCAATGTTTCATTCATGTTGGCTAACAAGCGTACTCAAATGGATCCATTAAAATTCCTTCATTTAATTTTGCCATCAAGTTTAGATTACCATCAAATTCTCTCGCATAATAAATGACTCAAGGGGTTGCTCACCCCTTTTGATGGGGTGCATTCGAAATTATTGTCAACCCGTTCAATTGAACAGTGACCATAAAGGCGCGCCCAGACAAACTGTGCAATAAATCATGTCACATGCGGAAGTTGTGCAATACATTCATTTCCTATGCACTACCGTTAATAGAAACACAGTGGAAAGTAATTCTTATCTGAGTTTTTTATTTTTAGTATAATATTTTTTTTCGGATGTAGGGATAAAATCCTACAGAGATATTTTTCTCTGAGAGCCGACGTTTCTGCGTTTATTTTATGGTTTCTTCGGGGCTAAGATGGATATGAAAGATGTATGCTTTACAGTCTATTGTTATTTTGACTTTTTAATGATACGTAATGAAAAAGTGTGTTATTGTAACGATTCACCCGTTTTCAAAATTATTTTTATATTATTTACTTGGCTACCATATACAAATAGTTTACAACTTCCATTTTTAGCAACTACTTCCTCGTTATACTAGTAACGTTTTCATAACTGTTCGATTTTGCCACTGTTTACCTCTACGTTTTCCCATCTCTAGTCATTTCAGCCGGAAATGTCATGATATTACACAATTTGTGCATACCTAATGAGTGGGGAGTATGTCCCCTCTCTCACTACCGACGTTAGCCTCTATAAATGGGTGAAGGTATATGACTCGCCCCTTTTTAATCTTTGACAGTTAATACTTATAGTTATGTCTCTCTAAGACAATCTTTTGTGTGTGTGCAATATGTTGTAACCGAGGTAAGGAATTCATATTCCCAATGCAAAATCATAATGATTTGATTGCTATGGTTTCGCATATTTTTATTGCTTCTGCTTTCATTTTACAGCTTTGTGTAGGAATGTGATTTTTTCGATTTGTAAATTGTTTTTTCAATGAACATGTGATGGCGAATATTTTAATCTTTAAATATCAAGTCAATCATGCACTGTAGATTTATTAATTATCTAACAAAAGAGTCGCTGAGCATCATTCTTTGTTTCTAGCCATATATGTTTGTGTTAAAATGCCTTATTTTGTGTGTATCTCATATTTCATATCCTTTTTATAACATTCCTCACGTAGAGATACCTAGCAGTCAGATTTGCTAATAAAGATCTGTTGGACATTTGTATAATTTCGTTTTACGAGGGTTGAGGAAAAAGCTGTGAATTTTCGAACATATTTTATATATAGTTTTTTTTATTTATCACTATATATCTGAAATGATCCGGTAGGACTGTAAATATAAAGCATGCATGATTTTTTTAACTATTGTTCTATCTGTTCGCTCTTGTAAATATATGTAATTTTTTTAATCTTTACCATGTGAACATATGAAAGTTGTCTGCTTTTTGGCTTATTAATATGCCCATGCTACTTCATAGATTTGTTTCTGAAGTTTACGAATGCAATTTATCAAAGTGTAAGAACGCATGAAGATCCATACTTCAGAAACAGATCGTGAAGTCCTGTGAAGTTCTCTACAAGGTGCTCATACCAGCCATAACTCATTCACAGGAAAACCACCCTTTTTCGGGGTGCCACCATCAAGACCACTGGAGCATCACTACTTCTCCGGGGCATCACCCTTCTTTGGGGTGACACCACCAAAACTCCTTTTGAAGAAAGCCAGTCTACTTTGGGGTGACACCATGTGAACACCACCGCTTCTCCGGGGAATCACTATTCTTTGGGGTGCTACCATGTAGACATCACCACACTTCTTTGGGGCAACACTTTCTCTTGGAAGGGCACCACGAGAACTACACCATAGACCACCGAAGCTAAGATCTTGTTTTTAAAACAATAGATAAAATATACATATGTATTGCATTCATATATACTGAAATAAACCTTTATTAAACCATGGTTGTCCTGTTTTCATTTCTTGGCGGGTAGCTAGACTCAAGCACACACGCACGCACCCACCCGCCCTTGTCTTATGCAATCTGATTGAGCTGCTGGTTGCTATGGGCAATATGTTGGTTGGTGGCTCATCGCCAAGCTGGGTTTTTATTATTACAATATTTTTTATTTTCATGCAACTGTTCAACCATTCAACCGTCTGCCGTCTTTCCAATTCTGATTGTTTCACCGAGTTGCATTTTGTAAAAAATTGTTTAAACCTTTTAAATGTTAATTGTGAATTATTTGTGTGAATATTTTTTAATTTGTTTGTAAGACGGAATTGTTAAAGTTAATGCTCGACGCTTTCAATTTACATTTTTACTTATTTTCTTTTTTTCATTGTCATATGAATTTTAGCCCGGAGGAAGTCATAAAATGAATGCCGAAATGTCATCTCTTTGACATAAAATCTTTGCAGTATTTTATCCCTACATCCCAAGAACCTCTTCTATACTAAAAGTTGATATAAACATTGGCAGAACAGGCAAAAGCTAATAAATGTTTTAGAAGCTCAATATCGTATTATTTGTGCATGCATTGGATGTAGGTGTCAGATAAGTACTACCATAGAAGGAGGATGAATATCACAAAGAGAGATCCACAAGGAACTATCTTGGTGTCATTGCTGTGAAACCTATTTTACAATAGACTTTTAATTCAGACAGAATAGTGTGGATTCGTTTGAAAGGAGTTATGAGACAGCATGCTTGGGAACGCAAGGACACAGGATACACTAGAAGGATTGGTAGATCAATTAGATTTAGCGGTTTTTTTATAAAAATATTTACTCCTAAATTACTTTCTGTTCTGATCAAAACACTTAGCCAATCGCTTTATCCACTTGTCGAAAACTTCTGAGAAAAATACTTTTGGCAGTCAGTCTCCAATCTTCGACCTCTCAATTACCTTTGACTTCAGGAGGCAAGGACATTGAGAAACCGGCCCTTAGAGTCGTATTCATAGGGGTTACTTAAGGGTCCCGTAATACTTGAGGGTCCTTTAAGTAATGTTTTGTGTTTCGAAACCTCACTTTAGGGTCCCTTAAGTAAAGCTCCCTTGAGTAATACTCAATTAACGAAATGTCAACATGACATTTCGTTGCAGTCAAGGCGATTTTGTAGGCTAATTTTGGAGTACGTTGTTGTCAGATTCTGTCACACCCGGAAAAATGTCCGGCACAAAACACGAAATACTGGCACAAAACAGGAAGAGATAACAGAAAACATCAACATCACATCATCAAAACATCAACATATTGCTTAGGCATAGACATAACAAATTGACTTGTATTTGAAATACGACAACGTCGTCAAATGAATATCGCAATATCGTAGATGTTGTCTAGAAAACAGATACACAAGGAAAGCCAGACTTGAGGGTTGTAGTGAGCAACAGGTCACTATCAAAGCCGATGCCAAATTTAAAAATAGCCAAAATGATCAAGACGTCTAGTGGTGGAATTTAGAACCCAATGTTGTATGTGTGCCTGTGGTAACCAGATTCTTTTAGCATGCATGTGTACCAACTCAGAGAGAATGAAATCAAAACACAGAAATGTTATGATATTGTTTTTTATTATTTGTTTCTTAACATTTGTTTTGTATTTATTAATCATGAGTGCTGAGTGCTTTGTATTTCATATATTTTACTGGTGAAATATTTATATTGATATGTTGAAATATACGATTCAAAAAATGTCTTAATAATAGTGATAAACTGGCTCTTGTTATTGATATTGGTATAATAAAGAAATGGTTATAAATATTAACAGTCTAAATGATAAATAATAATAAAACATGGTAGGCTAGGTCTCTGATCAACGTCAGAGAGAGAAATGTGGATAGAATGTGGAAAATGTAAAATGTCAGCATATATAAATAAATAAATATAATCAACACATAAAGGAGTAAATAAAGGATGTAAATGGGATAGGGTATATAAAATATAAGCATAGCATCGCAAGCATAACAGCAAGCATGGTATCTAAGCATATTAATAGATCAATAACTAAATATAAACAATAAACAACATAAAAAAGGGCTGGTCAGAGGAAACGTATAGTTCGTGAACGCGTGATCATAACCCACCTCCACCTACGGTAAGTGATAGGCCGCCCCGGGGACAGTTATCTTGGTTTCCACAACCATAAAATAAATATCGTATATACATAAAGAGGATCAGTAAGGGTTGAAATAAATACACCTAAATAAGACAGAGTTGTCTCTGTTCACCATCAGCCTGCAATCCCTCAGGACCTAATACCTAGAGTAGACGTAAATCAGAGACCCAACACCATATAAAGTCGCCTTAAAAACCCGGAGGTATAGTATACGTTGTCAAACACTTTAAATATCGTAGCCAGTCCACATTAGTTAATAATACAAACTCAAAAGACAACATACCTGCAAATATTCGTGAAAAAGGCTCCAAAATGCCTTGTGAAAAATTTGGTGACTGAATTCGTCCTGTTTCCAAAAACAATCCCCTCTCGTAATCCATCAACAAAACTGTGGCAACGACTACCCACTACTTTATTCAAGTGACAAAACACAAAAGCATTACAGAACTGTAGCTTTGAGTCACAGGATGAAAATTAATATGGAACTATTTACTCTATGTAAAGTCACTCATGATCTGATAAATATCAATACATCTGAACAATATATGATGTAGTAATAATCAAATAAATTACTTATGTGAACTTCAACAAATGACTACACTCATACACCTAGATCTTACAATTTTTAAAATCATCCGTCAATGCCGTCAATGTCAAACTTCGGTCATGTGACCGCTAAAGGTGCGTTTTAACGTCTGACAGCCAGGCGCGCACTTCAGATCACCACAGGGTCCCTCAAGTATCCCTTGAGTGTTACTTAAGGTAACCTCAAGTATTAGGGTTAGGCATGGCCGACTCTACACTAGGCCGGAGCCATAGATGTGACAACGTGGCTTAGCTGTCAAATAGTGGCCCTATAGTTTCAGAATAATTATTACATTTTATATGTATTAGAGTTCATCTCGGTTAATAAATTAAGATAAATACTTTTTAGAACTACTACTACTAATACCACTTACATCTGATGCCTGTTTCGTCACAGTCAGACACTACAAAATAAAAATAAACGCAATCTGTTTCCTGCTGCCACTTCCACTTCCACTTAAATGAACACTCAATTCACTTTGTAAATGGTCACTTGAGCTAGAAAAATTCACTATTAGGTCACTGTGAAGCCATTCTTGCTGGTCTTGATTTCCCTTTCACTATCAAATCCTTTCGTAGGTATGCCCCAGGCCATGCCCAGGTGAGTTCTATTAACTGTATTTTTCTGTGATATTTGGGAGGTCCAGAAAACATTATAGGTACCACATTGTGCTTTAAAATAGGTCTTATCCTTTGAAATGTTTGTAAATTATTGTCTTTATCCTTATAAATATAACCAGCCCTTCCGAGGAATACCTTTCACCCACTTCTGTTATGTCCCTTATTGGACGCACAGTTGCTAGTGCAACCTGGTACTACACACTTTGCAGGCATCTTTTTATCTTTATAGTTTTATTTGTGCAGGTAAATAAGTAGAAACCCATTCATAATCACCTTGCAACGTTCTTTTTAATCTGGAATAAGGTTATGTTGGGCCATGGTTTGGTAGTCCTCTACTGGGCTGCAACCTGGTACTACACGCTTTGCAGGCATCTTTTTATCTTTATAGTTTCGTTTGTGCAGGTAAATAAGTAGAAACCCATTAAAAATCACCTTGCAACGTTCTTTTTAATCTGGAATAAGGTTATGTTGGGCCATGGTTTGGTAGTCCTCTACTGGGCTGCAACCTGGTACTACACGCTTTGCAGGCATCTTGTTATCTTTATAGTTTCGTTTGTGGAAGTAAATAATTAGAAACACATTAATAATCACCTTCCAACCATATTTTCTCCTCCTGGAAGAATACACATGACATAACGACAAATGCAAACTCGCCCCGCAGATTCAGTGTTGCCATATTTCATGCTCCGGCCTAGTGAGTACAGTCGGCTATGGGTTAGGATATAACTAGGGCTTATTTTCGACGTAAAGTAGGCCTTTAAAATTTGACGCATTAGCTTAGAAACACCATGTATAACTCGTACTACTAATAGTACATAGTATCGTAGCATACCGATGGAAACAAAGGAGGGGCACCGGAATCCGGAGTGGTGCAGCAGCGATCCGGAAGGACGATCACCGGACCACTCGAAACGCCGGAATCCGGGCCGGAGCGGAAGCGGCGACGTTTGGCACGTCGACGGTTGATTAATAACCGGCATTCATTAGAGCGAAGGATGCGGACACCGCCTTATCAGGATGCCCGCCTGCTGATAAATGACGGGCTCGCCACCTCAGCTATGCATGTAACGACAAACCGACTTGTCCAACATGCAGCTCTTCAGCGTCTGCTGGGTATTCATTTCTACAGCAGGTGTTCCCAAAATACAGGGTGTCCAGTTAGTGTGTAATTCTTTGATATCTCGCAAGGTATACCTGATAGAAGAAAATGTCAAATATAAAAGTTATTTGGTTATATGAGATGCATATTCTAAAAATATTTTGAAATATACAGGTTGTTGCGGGAAAGTAGGATATTGATCAACTTGATTTTTTTATATGGAACTATAACTGTTTCTTAGATTCTTCTACTGTCCATCATTGATCTCTATTCAACCCTAAAATATTTTTGGGATCGATTGCGACGTTGCCAAATTATAATTTATTTTCTATTAATTTGCAGATTTGCTAGGTCGCAAATAATGCGTCCAAATTGATATATTCCTTTAACTTTTCTCAATAATATTGTACAGCGAGTTACTTGAATATTATGTAGATATTATTTTGGATGTTACCAGCAATTTGTATCTACAGGGTGTTTTTGGCAGAATTTTAAATTACAACAACTTGAAGGACATTTTACTTTGTTTTTTTAAATGTAACACCCTGTATTTTTTATTTTAAATCGAAATATCTACTAATACCCTATCTCACCTTGTAATATTTTTTTTCGCATTTGCGACGTTGCCAAGTTATACATTATTTTTCCAAATTTTTAAACAAGTAATCCTGATTTTAATTTATTTTAAATAGAATCTTCTACTTATCTTTATTGAAATGAATTGCTCATGTCGAATTTAGTAAGACCTCACAATTTCAAAATTTTGTTTCTATTAATTACTGAGATACGGCAACACCGCTTTTTCAATAAGCAGTACCGGAACGCTTAAATATTTCCAAAACTGCCACAGCTGGAGAGGTGAAATTCAATATTTGGGGATTTTTGAACATACAGAATTTAAAAACGCTAACATCAGTGTTGTCAGATTTACCAATTTTACGTCATAATTTTGAATGTAATGCCCTATTTATGAAGTCTAACGTAAAAATGGTAAATCTGACAACACTGGTGTTAGCGTTTTTGAATTAAATGTGTTCAAAAACCCCCAAATGTTGAATTTCACCTCTCCAGCTGTGGCAGTTTTGGAAATATTTAAGCGTTCCGGTACTGTTTAGAAAAAGCGGTGTTGCCGTATCTCAGTAATTAATAGAAAAAAAATTTTGAAATTGTGAGATCTTACTAAATTGGACATGCCCAATTCATTGCAATAAAGATAAGTAGGGGATTCCATTTGAAATAAATTAAAATCGGGGATATTTCTTTAAACATTTGGAAAAATAATTTATAACTTGGCAACGTCGCAAACGCGAAAAAAAATATTACAATGCGAAATAGGGTATTAGTAGATATTTCGATTTAAAATAAAACATACAGGGTATTACATTTAAAAAAACAAAGTAAAATGACCTTCAAGTTGCCGGAATTTAAAATTCTGCCAAAAACACCCTGTAGACACAAATGGCTAGTAATATCCAGAATAATATCCACTTAATATTCAAGTAACTCGCTGTATAATATTATTGAGAAAAGTTGAAGGAATATATCAATTTGGACGTATTACTTGCGACCTTGCAAATCCGGAAATTAATAGAAAATGAATTATAACTTAGCAACGTCGCAGTCGATCTCAAAAATATTTTAGGGTGGAATAGAGATCAACGATAGACATTAGAATTTAAGAAAAAGTTATAGTTCCATATAAAAAAATTAAGTTGATCACTGTCCTACTTTCCCGCAACACCCTGTATATTTCAAAATATTTTAGGGATATGCGTCCTAAGTAACCAAATAACTTTTGTATTTGACACTTTCATCTATCAGGTATACCTTGCGAGATATCGGAGAATTACATACTAACTGGACACCCTGTATAATCAATTGATATTCGCTACTTTCAGTGATTCCCCGTAGGGGGGCGGGATTAGAATATCTCCCATCGTATATCCTGCGTGTCGTAAAAGGCGACTAAAAGGAACCGAACTACTGTCGGTATAAGCAGTAACCTCTTCTCAACCAACAGCTTTGGGTAGACGAGTTGAGAAGAGTCAGGACACCTTCTTGTCCTTGGGGTGAGAAATTGCCCCTAAAGGCGGATGAACCAGTAGATACTTCTGGTCAACGGCATGAAGATGCAGAAAGCAAATGGGAAACTACTGCATTAAAGATCTTAAAGATATCCTAAGAGAAACTCGTAAAATGAGTAAATGCATTTTACAAGTTCACAACATGTCTGTCCGATCATCTGTAATCACCTCTTGTGACGTCATACAGTAACGCCCGTATGCACCGTAAGTCAGTTGCGCGATTAGTTACGTAAACCTGGATTAGATTATTTGTTTACTATGCACCGCAAACTAGCAATTTTGACACTGTCACTGCCAAAACAATCTTGCGAACACAACCTTGCCGAATCTCCAGTCTGGATTGGTTAACCTCTTGACGGTGCATGGCTAGATGTCAAAGATTAACAAAACGTGATTAGGGGACTAGGATTAGAATCGCCAAACGGTGCATACGGGTGTTAGTCATTTCACCGGGTCAACCTACCTTTTGGTTTGTACATGTATCTTCCGCATAGGCATCCCCTATGTTTCTCCACTCTGCTTCAGATTTTGGATGAAAAATCTTGCACCTTGAAATTACCGAAATGCGAGGTTTCATCTCAATAGAACGCAAAAAAAAAAGATTTTCGATTTTTTTAGGTACACCCGCCAGCCCGAGAGATCTGATATTTTTTAATTTCACCAAACGAGACTGAGACTCAAAACTGCGACCGGATTTGTAATCAGCACCTCGAAATTATCCGAAATGCGAGGTTTCATCTCAATAGAAAGTCAAATGAAGATTTTCGATTTTTTTAGATACACCCGCCAGCCCGAAAGATTTGAAATTTTGTATTTACGTCAAACGAGACTGAGACTTAAAACCGCGACTGGATTTGTAATGAGCACCTTAAAATTATACGAAAAACGAAGTTTCATCTCCATAGAAAACCAAATAAAGGTTTTCGATTTTTTTAGGCACACCCGCCAGCCCGAGATATCTGATATTTTTTAATTTCACCAAACGAGACTGAGACTCAAAACTGCGACCGGATTTGTAATCAGCACCTCGGAATTATCCGAAATGTGAGGTTTCATCTCAATAGAAAGTCAAATGAAGATTTTCGATTTTTTTAGATACACCCGCCAGCCCGAGAGATCGGAAATTTTTTATTTTCGTCATACGAGACTGAGACTCAAAATTACGACTGGATTTGTAATCAGCACCTTGAAATCATCCGAAATGCGAGGTTTCATCTTGATAGAAAGCCAAATAAAGATTTTCGATTTTTTTAGGTACACCCGCCAGCCTGCATTTTTTTATTTTCGTCAAACGAGACTGAGACTCAAAAGAGCGACTGGATTTGTAATGAGCATCTCAATATTATCCGAAATGCGAGGTTTCATCTCAATAGATAGCCAAATAAAGATTTTCGATTTTTTTAGGTACATCCGCCAGCCCGAGATATCGGAAATTTTTTATTTTCGTCAAACGAGACTGAGACTCAAAACTGCGACTGGAGTTGTAATGAGCATCTCAAAATTATCCGAAATGTGAGGTTTTATCTCATTGTCGAACATTTTGGCGAATATCAAAGGTTCCTAGTTCCAATATACTATTTTGCTCTTACCGAAAGTGTATGTGTGACATTTATGGACAAGTGTTGAATAAATATTACCTTAATCTTAGCTCTAGTAGAATCAAATTTCCCGTGTACTATAAAACTATATAAAATATAAGAAGATTGTGTTGTTACAATGGGTGGTAAAGGAAAATGATATGAAACCGTTTATTGAAACTCTTATATTATTTGAGGTAGAGACTCAGATTTGGTAACAGACTCCTTTTTCTTTTTCTTCAAAGATTGCTGTATCTCTTCTAGTGTCATTCCTTTAGTTTCAGATACTATCCAGTATCTTATATTATTTGAGATAGAGGCTCAGATTTGGTAGCAGACTCCTTTTTCTTCTTCTTCAAGGACTGCTGTATCTCCTCAAGAGTCATTCCTTTAGTTTCAGGTACTATCCAGTTCGTTAACACAGACGAGACAGTGCTGCAAGCTGCAAACAGCATGAAAGGACAAAACATTCCAAACGTTGTATTCAAAAAATAAAATAACTGAATCACGGTCGTAGTTCCAGCTCCTATTATAAATGACATGATCATCAAACCCTTGGATTTAATGCTAGCAGAAAACAATTCGCTCAACATCAGTGTTGGTATCATCATGACACCAAATGACGAAACTATCGTATAACACACCAATCCCGCTAGTGGAACCCATTGGAAAGAACTAAGGTCTATCTGAGGTCGAAACTCGTCTATTACAAAGTAGGTTCCTAGTATCCAAAGTACTATAGCACAAGCACCTATTGAGTACGTATAGGCTCTTCTCCTACCAAGATATTCAGTGATGAAACACGTCGCACTATTCAGAATCAGTACCATCCCAGAGTAGACCAAGGTGAACATGTCAGGACTGAGGTTGCTTCCAGATTTCTCGAATATGTACTTGGTGTATACTGTAAAGGCTTGCAACCCACAGAATTGTTGAGAGATCCTCAAAAAGATCCCTGCTAGAAGTGCTTTTCGGTTAGCTTCTACGGTAACTAGCTCTTTCCAAGTACCTTTTTCTGAAGTCTGTCTCTGAACGTCTGCTTTCAGCTGTACAAAATCTTCTTCTATGTCTGTTTTTCTTCGCAGCCACTTCAGTACTGCTGTTGCTTCCTCGTCCTTGCCTTTTGTGAGCAAAAAGTATGGTGATCCTGGCATGAACGGAAATAGGATCAGGAAAGACATTGGAACAAACAGACATATCTACGATGTTTACTTAAAATCCAGGTAGGGCCCAATGAAATCTATAGCAAGCTGTCTAAGAAGGTTTTCAACGTTTTTGCTATTGTCAAAGGTTCCTAGTTCCAATATACGGCGTAAATGTGGCAAATAATATTCCAGAGGACGTTCCTACTAAAACTATTGGAATGTAAAATACCAAGACCTATTTTGCTCTTACCAAAAGTGTCTTTGTAACGTTTATGGACAAATTGTAATATGCCAATATTTTCACAGGTGTTGAATATCACCTTAATGTTAGTTCTAGTAGAAACAAATGTTCCTTGTACTATAACACTATATAAAATATAAGAAGATTGTGTAAAAAGTTGCAATGGGTTGTAAAGGTGAATGATATGAAATCATTGATTTAAAACAGTCTGTATTGAAACCCTTATATTACTTGAGGTAGAGGCTCAGATTTGATAACAGACTCCTTTTTCTTCTTCTTCAGAGACTGCTGTATCTCCTCAAGTGTCATTCCTTTAGTTTCAGGTACTATCCAGTTCGTCAACACAGAGGAGACACTGCTGCAAGCTGCAAACAGCATGAAAGGACAATACATTCCAAACGTTGTATTCAAAAAATAGAACAGCTGTATCATGGATGTAGTACCAGCTCCTATTATAAACGGCATGATCATCAAACCCTTAGATTTAATGCTAGGAGAGAACAATTCGCTCAACATCAGTGTTGGTATCATCATCACACCAAATGACGAAACTGTCGTATAACACACCAATCCCGCTAGTGGAACCCATTGGAAAGAAGTTAGGTCTATCTGAGGTTGAAACTCGTCGATTACAAAGTAAGTTCCTAGTATCCAAAGTACTATAGCACAAGCACCTATTGAGTACGTATAGGCTCTTCTCCTACCAAGATATTCAGTTATGAAACACGTCGCACTATTCAGAATCAGTACCATCCCAGAGTAGACCAAGGTTGACATGTCAGGACTCAGGTTGCTTCCAGATTTCTCGAATATGTACTTGGTGTATACCGTAAAGGCTTGCAATCCACAAAATTGCTGAGAGATCCTCAAAAATACCCCTGCTAGAAGTGCCTTTCGGTTAGCTTCTACGGTAACTAGCTCTTTCCAAATACCTTTTTCTGATGTCTGTCTTTGAACGTCTGCTTTCAGCTGTACAAAATCTTCTTCTATGTCTGTTTTCCTTCGCAACCATTTTGGTACCGCTTTTGCTTCCTCGTCCTTGCCTTTTTTGAGTAAAAAGTATTATGACTCTGGCATGAACGGAAATAATATCAGAAAAAATATTGGTAAAATCAGGCATATGTATGATGTTTGCTTAACATCCAGATAAGACACCATGGAATCTATAGCAAACTGTCCAACGTTTTGGCTACTGTGAAACGCTCCTCGTTCCAATATACCATTTTGCTCTTAACAAAAGTGTATGTGTGACGTTTATGGACAGTTTGTAGAATGCTATATTTTCGCAGGTGTTGAAAATTACCTTAATCTTAGTTTCAGTAGTATCAAATTTTCCTTATATATATTTCACTATATAAAATATGAGAAGACTGTGTAAAAAGCTGCAATCGGTGGTAAAGGAGAATGATATGAAATCGTTTATTTAAAGCATTCTGTATTAAAACCTTTATATTATTTGAGGTAGAGGCTCAGTTTGGTAACAGACTCCTTTTTCTTCTTCTTCAAGGACTGCTGTATCTCTTCCAGTGTCATTCCTTTAGTTTCAGGTACTATCCAGTTCGTCAGCACAGAGGAGACAGTGCTGCAAGCTGCAAACAGCATGAAAGGACAAAACATCCCAAACGTTGTATTCAAAAAATAGAACAACTGAATTACAGATGTAGTGCCAGCTCCTATTATAAATGACATGATCATCAAACCCTTAGATTTAATGCTAGCAGAAAACAATTCGCTCAGCATCAGTGTTGGTATCATCATCACGCCAAATGACGAAACTATCGTATAACACACCAATCTCGCTAGTGGAACCCATTGGAAAGAACTAAGGTCTATCTGAGGTTGAAACTCGTCTATTACAAAGTAGGTTCCTAGTATCCAAAGAACTATAGCACAAGCACCTATTGAGTACGTATAGGATTTTCTCCTACCAAGATATTCAGTCATGAAACACATCGCACTATTCAGAATCAGTCCCATCCCAGAGTAGACCAAGGTTGACATGTCGGGACTTAGGTTACTTCCAGATTTCTCGAATATGTACTTGGTGTATACTGTAAAGGCTTGCAATCCACAAAATTGTTGAGAGATCCTCAAAAATACTCCTGCTAGTAGTGCTTTTCTGTTAGCTTCTACGGTAACTAGCTCTTTCCGAGTACCTTTTTCTGAAGTCTGTCTTTGAACGTCTGCTTTCAGCTGTACAAAATCTTCTTCTATGTCTTTTTTCCTTCGCAGCCATTTCAGTACCGCTTTTGCTTCCTCGTCCTTGCCTTTTCTGAGCAAAAAGTACGGTGACTCTGGCATGAAAGGAAATAAGATCAGAAAAGACATTGGGACAATCAGACATATCTACGATGTTTACTTAATATCCAGGTAGGACCCAATGAAATTTATAGCAAGTTGTCCAATAAGGTTTGCAATATTTTGGCAATTTTCAAAGGTTCCTAGTTCCAATATACGGAGTAAATGTGGCAAATAATATTCCAGAGGACGTTCCTTCCAAAACTATTAGAATGTAAAACACCAAGACATATTTTGCTCTTACCAAAAGTGTCTTTGTAACGTTTGTGGACAGTTTGTAGAATGCCATATTTTCACAGGTGTTGAATATTACCTTAATTTTAGTTCTAGTAGAACCAAATCTTCCTCATACTATAACACTATATAAAATGTAAGAAGATTGTGTAAAAAGTTGCAATGGGTTGTAAAGGAGAATGATATGAAATCATTTATTTAATACATTCTGTATGGAAACCCTTATACTATTTGAGGTAGAGGCTCAGATTTGGTAACAGACTCCTTTTTCTTCTGCTTCAGAGACTGCTGTATCTCCTCAAGTGTCATTCCTTTAGTTTCAGGTACTATCCAGTTCGTCAACACAGAGGAGACAGTGCTGCAAGCTGCAAACAGCATGAAAGGACAAAACATTCCAAACGTTGTATTCAAAAAATAGAACAACTGAATTACAGATGTAGTACCAGCTCCTATTATAAATAACATGATCATCAAACCCTTTGATTTAATGCTAGCAGAGAACAATTCGCTCAACATCAGTGTTGGTATCATCATCACACCAAATGACGAAACTATCGTATAACACACCAATCCCGCTAGCGGAACCCATTGGAAAGAACTTAGGTCTATCTGAGGTTGAAACTCGTCGATTACAAAGTAGGTTCCTAGTATCCAAAGTACTATAGCACAAGCACCTATTGAGTACGTATAGGATCTTCTCCTACCAAGATACTCAGTCATGAAACACGTCGCACTGTTCAGAATCAGTACCATCCCAGAATAGACCAAGGTTGACATATCAGGACTCAGGTTACTTCCAGATTTCTCGAATATATACTTGGTGTACACCGTAAAGGCTTGCAATCCACAAAATTGTTGAGAGATTCTCAAAAATACCCCTGCTAGTAGTGCTTTTCTGTTAGCTTCTATGGTAACTAGCTCTTTCCAAGTACCTTTTTCTGATGTCTGTCTTTGAACGTCTGCTTTCAGCTGTGCAAAATCTTCTTCTATGTCTGATTTCCTTCGCAGCCACTTCAGTACTGCTTTTGCTTCGTCATGTCTGCCTTTTCTGAGCAAAAAGTATGGTGATTCTGGCATGAACGGAAATAGGATCAGAAAAGACATTGGTACAATCAGACATACGTATGACGTTTGCTTAACATCTAGGTAAGATCCAATAAGATTTATAGCAAACTGTCCCAGAAAGTTTGCAACATTTTGGACGTTGCCAAATGTTCCTCGTATCTTTGGTTCTGCGATCTCTCCAATATACGTGGGAAATGCGACAAATAATATTGCAGCTGAGAGTCCAACCAAAACTCTTGCAATGTAGAATACGTAGACTTGTTTTGCTATGATCAAAAGTGTCCATCCAAGGATGGATGGAATTGCAGCTGAAAGATAGACTTTCTTAGGTCCGACGGTGTGAGTCAGGTATGAGAAGATTGAGGAAGATATCATCATGGTTACTGGAGGAATCGTGGCGAAATACGAGGCTTCATCTTCTGTGATGTCGTAGTTGACTTTGTCTTTGGTGATTTTTACTATGAAGGGAGAGGTCCAGGCGAATTGCATTCCACTGTTTATAAATCCAAGACAGCCTGAAATTAAAAGTTTGATTGTGTTTTTTATCTAAGATTTTCAGAAAATTATACATTCTACAAAGGGTGCTATGGATGCAGTGAACCAACAGAAACAGCTACTCCAAGGGCTAATATCCCTACTGACATTACATTATTGGTTCGAGGTATAAATTACTCTTGACAGTTTGAAATTACAAGTGATGAGTTGGAAAATTAACTTGACCGTTTTGAATTATCACTCGACGCTTTAAAAACTACAGCTGGCAAAGGTGTGGATAGCTAACTAGATGCAGAAAACCTAGACAAAAATGTAACTGTAATAACTATAATAGTCTGTTTACTATAACAGTTAATGTCATAAGCATCACATATGGAATTAAATGAAGTGCACATATGGGATATAGAGTATATATTTCAGTAACCAATTATTATATAAAAACAATTATTTGGTATGGTATCGGCAGTACCTATTCATTTGTGTGATTTGCGTAAAGCTTTATGTTTTAAGACTCGTGTCCACTAGCAAATAAAATTGCTAGAGTTACTCTCACAAGTCACTTGCGTGTGCACGACGTCATTAGAGAAATATTGCAGCAAAATTACTTGCACATAAGGGACTTGCGACTTGCTGAGGGCTTGTAGTGTACACGGTTACTCCCAGGAAATTAGTTTGCCACAAATATTTCGAGACTGTTTCGAAAGTGTTGCGGCAAGGAGTATTGTAAATCAAATATGGAGAAGTTCAGCTGAACGAGAGAAGACACGTGTCTTTTAATTGAAAATTTTGGATTATATCCCGAATTATGGAATATACATACTACATAGTTTAAGAACAGAATCAAATAGCAGAATGCATTACAAAAATTGGTCGACTTATTTAATACCTCTACAGCGGAATTCAAGGGAAGCTACATAATTTGAAAACGCAAGTTAACTAATAATGGAGAATAATTCAAAAAAAGAAAAGTGGACAAGGGACTAATGAAATATATAAGAGTACTTAGTAGTTCTTTGAGTCATTAAAGGGAACCCACTTTATCACCCTACATTTTCTCCACCTTTTACTATCTTTCTCTTGTTTTCCTTTTTTTTAATTAAATATATCACAACTACCGCAGTAGCTACAAATTTTGCTTACGACATCTTATCTACAGTGTACACGGAATCAGAACAATCAAGCCCAAGTGAAATTGCGATAGCAATTTCCTAGATTAAATTTGCGAACAACTAAAGATAGTGTAGACAAACAAGCAAGTACTTGCTGCAAAAACTATCACAAGTTACTTGCAAGTAGACACGAGGCTTAAGAGACCCTAAGTGTTCACAATAACCATGAACAACAGGTCGAAATAGACGCAAACAGGCTACTGGATTTTTTTTCCTAGTAAACGGCGCTCTGAATATCACAAAATAGCTGGTGGTTGACCCATCGAACCATTAGGACTGAGCCAACGAATTACTGAATTTGTGGTTACATGACATGACCAGTAGGACGCAAAGGGTTAAGAGACATCTAGGTATGGCAATTCGAGAGTCAGGATAGATGATAGTGTAAATGGGATCGCAAATAATTCTCCTTGTCTTTACGGGCCATTGGATTATGCATGTGTGTAGATATGAATGACTTGCACAATAACTTTCAAAAAGTCAAGATAGGAATGCGAAATAATTTTGTTACGTTTTACCATACTGTATTTTATTTTAGTCTATGCGAACCTCAGACACGTTAGAATATCGAATTAGTGACACTTTAGAAACTACAATTAATTGATGACTTAGGATTTTAATTTGACTAACCTTAATCTGATGCTTTTGAATATTCCATTGATTATTTTTGAAACTACAATTTTGACGAGTTAGGATTTACCTCTGATAGTTTGAAACTACATTTGATGCCTTAGAAAATTCACCTGATTATTTCAATTTACAATTGACACTTTATATATTACAACTGACTAGCTGAATTTACAATTGACACTTTAGAAATTACAACTGACTATATGAATTTACATTTGACACTATAGAAATTACATCTGACTATCTGAATTTACAACTGACACTTTACAAATTACAACTGACTATTTGAATCTACAATTGACACTTTAGAAATTACAACTGACTATCTGAATTTACAATTGACACTTTAGGAATTACAACTGACTATATGAATTTAAAATTGACACTTTAGAAATTACAACTGACTATCTGAATTTACAATTGACACTTTAGAAATTACAACTGACTATTTGAATTTACAATTGACACTATAGAAATTACAACTGACTATTTGAATTTACAATTGACACTTTAAAAATTACAACTGACTATTTTAATTTACAATTGACGCTCTAGAAATGTAATTTGAAGCTTTAGAAACCACAGCTGGAAAACGTATAGACATACCTATGCCTATAGCTAGAATTTGCGGCCAACATCTTCCTTCGTTATCGGTTTTAGCGTGATCTTGAACCATAGTTTAAGCACATCATCACTTTTGGGTTCTCGGTCGCAACATACGTAACACTGAACATCGTGAACTAACAATAGAACAACACTACCAACAGATAACGATAACGTCATGCGAAACAGAAGCGAGCTAGTAAATATTTGATTATTTTATGTAGATTCGTAAGATCCGAGGTTTTAAGATAAACAGAAGCGTTGCTCTTTTGTTTAATTTTTATTGTTAAAGATTTGCAAGCGATTCCGTTATAGCAAGGCAGTAAGACTTTAATTTGTATCATCCCTAAAATAAGGGCACATCACTTTCACAGTTTTTATTTTTATATTTGATTACATTATTGAGGCAAAATTTTTATTACATTCAGTACACACACTAATGTTGCATTTGCTAGGATAAATATATGATATCTGTAAAACTACTCTGAAAATAATAGCCTGATCTGATTTATATAAAGTGGTTATATTAGCAACTCATATATAAATACGTAAGCCTGGGATAGTTTTGATTCATTCTGTCTGTCGGTCTGTCGGCATTTTTCTAGCCCCGTAATCTCAGTAACCGCTATACGGATTTTGAAATTATGATGAAATTAGGGCAGCGATGTGCTGTGGGGTACCAGGTAATGTGTCTATAATTTTGAAAATCGGTGCATGGGCTGCGGAGTAATTAGCAAAAATAAAAAAAAATTAAATATTCCTCAAACTTCGTTTTTAGGCATTTTAGGGGTTCCTGATCATTTTCTACTTTTTTTGGTGAAATTGGGGTGGTTGGGCGGTGGGGGGTTGTAAAACTGAAAAATTGGTTGTTCTCATAATAGGTTGTCCACTAATCTGTGAAAGAAGAACCCAGCGCCATAATTTACTTTTTTACGTACATCCGAACATTGCCTTGCCTATTACAGAAACCAAGGGACTTTTCTGATGTAAGTACATACAAATTAATATTGCTTTAGGTCGTTCTGTATTGTGTAACGTGGAAACTATTGGACTGATTTTAATGAAACTTTTACACCGCATTGTTACCGTGGCAAGGATGGAGAACCTTTATGGTTTTGGAAATCACGTCAGTGGCGGCGCAGCAATAATAAAAAACAAAAAATATAAAAACAGCTCAAACTTCGTTTTCAGGCATTTTGGGGGTTCCTGATTATTTTCTACTTTTTTTTTGGTTGGGGATGAAATTGAGGTTATTGAGGGATGAGGGGTCATAAAACTCAAACACTTTTTGTATTCGTAATATCGTTTTTTTGGTCAGCGGGCGATGATTTGCTTGCAAGAGGATCTCAGACTATAGCTTCATGCAATGGGAAAATAATAAAATGATATCATCGTAATGTGTGGGAAGTACTGAGTCAATCAACTTTTACTCCATTTTTTGCCTTTTATGTACACAAACCCTCGCTACATAATGAAAAAAGGTATTTTAAGTATTCCGAACCCATCAGTTACGATCGTGTTCCCAATTAGAGGAGCACTACGCAAAAAACAAAACTGCAGTGTTCGCAGAGCGTTAGTGCTTGAAAGGTCCTTCCGTGTTTTTAAAAGCTGCACGTTATCTAATAGCCCAGCTTTATTGGTAGCCCGGGGCATGCATCGTGCATATAAAAGCCCAATTAGCCGACACTTAAATAAGGTTTGCTACTAGGTTCCTCCATGGACGTATGAAGTCCTCTTATATGTTTACGTACCGCTTAGATAAAAAAAAAGTAGGAAAGAATTTACTGTCCAGAGAAGGGCAATTCGACTAATTGGCGATCCGGCCTTAACGAGCCACCTCCAGCCACTTTATCACCGGCGTGTTGTTGATGACCTCTCGCTCTTCTACCGATATTAAAACGGAATCTGCTCCTCTGAGTTATCCTCTTCCGTTCCGCCGCTCACCGCTCCTATCAGATGTACCCGTGCGACGCTGTATCTCATCCTAAGACGGTCGTTCTTCATGCATCAAGAACTGAGCGGTACAACCGCACATTTATTCCCAGGGTGTCCAAGGCTTGGAATGGATTGCCAGAAGATGTATTTATTGGGCCTGCGGGTATTGGCCCGTTCAAATCTCGCGTTAACAAACTTCCCCTAACATAACCCTTTCACAGCAGCCGCGGTACTCTGGTATTTAGGCTGTGAATGCGTAGTCTGCTCAGTTATAAAAAAAATTATCTAGTAGGTATATAAAACTTAAAACTCAGCGACAACAGTAGATTTTCATCGCCACCTCAAGCAGACAATATTCAATGTCCTTGTTTAACTTATTTCCTCTATCCCCTTTTTGACTCGACATGATGATGACGATCGCAACCTGAGAAAACCTCCCACTCCCCTTACCTCAAACCACGCTGTTCATTCTACGATGGCCACATAGCAATATCCTGTATCAACCACTAACATTTGACCAAGCCAAATATCATTAATATACTGTAAACTGTAGGTTTCAACAATAAAATATAAAGCACAACCAAATAACAAATTGATATAAATGGAATATTTTCCCTTTCTCGTATAAACTGGCTAGTCAGGTAAGCGTTTTATGATAATGGCCCTGATCCTGCCCTGTGTGCTCGCCCCTATCCATTCCGTAAGCTTTCCAGAGCCTGCTTTATTCTCTTTTCATAACTTTCCATTAAAGTTATGCAACATGCAAACACCTTCAGGTGTCGACGTTCCCTGGACTGTGAAAAATTACGCTCGCATGTCGTCTGTGAAAGAGGATAATCGATTTTCCTGGATGCTTACAGCTTTACGAGGTGCAATCAAGGTTCGGCTTTGCTTTTTAGGCAATTGTATTCAATAATGATAATATAATTTTGATAGCGAAGCAAAAAAGACAAACTTGCATAGAGCAATAGTAAAAGCAAAAACTAATGGTACGCGCACATAAATCGGCATCGGACGGACGGTACGGATCGGAAAAAGTTACTTTATTAAATTTAATTGACCATCGCACATACGTACGTCGGGATGGTAGGCATCGGATTTTCAAAATCCGGCGAAAATATAGCAACTAGAAATAAAGCCGGCCGATGCGTGCCGTGCGTGCAAATACCGCGACGTATGTGCGATACTGATCGGCGATTGCCAAGGCACCGTCGGCATTTTCCAAGTTTCTACCTGTACTGCCTGCAGACAGTGTTGCCATTCATAGCAACTTGTCCCGAAAATAGCGACATTTTGATTACATTGAGACGTAGCGGCGATTTAACAAAATAAACCGATTTGTAGCGACTTTTTGAAAAATTCTGTTACTATCTCTTTTTCGCCGCTGATTACTGCTTGTCTATTCTTCTTTTCGGTTTTGCCCAGACTTTCTTGTATCGGTGTCGAGACCACAGCATAGTAAACAGTCAGCACAATATCTCAGGTTGGCGGTATTACACGCGCATCCCCCTTTTGGATGATTATTTGTAGGGATGATAACAATACTTCGATACTTTAAATATATCAATACTTCTGCACTAATATCGAATATTTTTGCCTTACATACCTTTTGAGCGATTCCAAGCTGGTATCGCTACTTTTGTAGCGGTATTGGTATCGAAAATACGTTACGAACCAAACGCGCATCCATTGGCGTATACACTACACTTATATTTTTATTTTTGCATCTTTACTTAGACTTCACACCCGTGAAATCATCCGAAGGTCAAATTCTGTAGGAACCATTTTTATATAGGAAATCCTCAGAGATATTCTGCTGGTTGTTTACTATGCTGTGTCGAGACTATGTATCGGGTAATCCACTATTTTTGAATGACAGGTTATATTATAGGGCTGTTCCAAATTACGGTTCTATCACCTTCCCAGAACTGTTTTCATCATGCCCCGCCCATTTTACAGTTCTAAAAACGGTGATTGGTTGGTCCGCCAGCGTACCAGCCAATCATCGATTCTAGAATCGCAAAATGGGCGGGGCATGATGAAAACAGTTCTGGGACGGTGATAGAACCGTAATTTGGAACAGCGCTAACATCAATTACACCCCCCCCCCCCCAACGAATAAAGTTATTACACAGGCTGATTTATACGATATTTTTGTGGGGCGACAACGTGGCGCCATTCAACGCGGCTCAGTAGCGAATTTCAATCTGATCTGCCTGGCAACACTGCATGCATATCATTTGCATATTTTGCAACTGATTTACAATTCTCCCGACGATTCCGATCAGCTATGTGCGATACCCTAATGAAAAATCCGTACCGTACCGGCCGTTCCATCCGCTCCGTCCGTCCGATGCCGATTTATGTGCGCGTACCCTTACCTCCCCTTTTCCAGGCTACGCAGCAAACGCAAAGAATCACACATAATCACAACAAAAAAAACTAAACAGCTGATCAATGAAAATCAGTCACGCATCATAATTGAAGATCCATCCATAACCGAAGATGAATCGCAGAAAATATACCCAAGAAGAAAACAATAAAACATAGCAGATGCATTCAAAACTCTCGCTGGAACCGAGTACACAGCCAGCTATAGCTTTGCAGCCAGTCATACACCGACTACATAACAAACCTACTAACAGAAAGCACATATTCAAACACCGACATCAGTGCTCGAAAACAATCAATTCAAACTGTACTGGGACGTTGAAATACATACAGACAAACTATCCTAGTAAATAGACCAGATAGTTTTTCAGCCAGGGGCAGACGATGATGCCTATTTAATAGATATTGCTATACCCAAAGATAATAATTTCAAAACACCTACTCTGAGAAGATATCTGATGAAAATAATATTAATCTTTAAACAAATCGAAGTTATTATTGTTCGCTTCATTATGTCGGTCTCAGGCCTTACATCAAACACATTCTCAGCAATCCTGTAACAGTTGAGCCTGAACCCTGGCCTGAACAAACTATTTCAAAAGTCTGTAATCCCGAAGAACTGTATTGTAAGGTCCTTCATATATATAGAACAATAATAGTAACTCCTTGCTGTCTAACCTGCCTTTTTTGAGCAAATATATTAATTTATCGTCTCTCACGTTACCAAAGTCCTCATAATCTATAAAACATGCACAGACACTTCTTTGGCATTTCTAGGTTAACGTCTGTATCGAGAACGATGCGTCTCTAGTTCCCAAATCCCACAACATTTCTAAAGCCGAAGTGGGTTTCACCGATGCCTTCATCAATCTTTCTTCATAGTCTGTAGTGCAGCACCTGTAAAAAAAGCTTTTAATGAATGACAAAGAGAGCTTCGGTCTCAGAGTAACAACTGAACATAGAGGTAGTAAACAAACCACTTCAGCATGGCGTGCTCAAAGCCATCATCTTTGACACTTCAGACCCAAATATTGATCAGCTGCGACCTCGCAGTGACAGTTCAAATTGTAAACAATCCTGTGTAACGCCAACTAACCTGAAAATTCTTCCAATGCAAACCATGTTACAAACACTGCATTTCTTGAGTTCCATCTCGAAAAACTGTTAACTACACTCGAATATAGCACAGCAAGTCCGTAAAGCTTCACTAGAGTTACCAACAAGTAGCAAAGTCGATTTTACCGACCAAGCATAAAGGACGCGCAAAGAATAAACAAAGCAAACGTTTGACAGTTGAGGACATGCGGCGTTGCCAGCTCCTCAAAATTATGCAAGACTTCAGAATTTGCGTGTATGATGAAGAAATATGCAGTAACACAGTAGAGGTCAACATATCTATTGATTTTGCTATAATCATTCCTGAACCATCAAAATACCGTCTTTGACCGTAGAATGGAATATTTCTGGATACTATACAATCATGACGATAGTAAATAATTATGATTGCCGTACATTGTGGTCGATATGACAACGTACGAAAAGATGTCGGCCTATTAGAATTAGTTGTTTACTACCTCTATGTTCAGTTGTTACTCTGAGGCTTCGGTATTCTCTGAATTTTTTGGGGAGTGTAATAACTATGAATTGTAGTCACTGCCTGGGTATCTCTCCGGTATTGTAAATGCGATTGAGAAATTCAAGCAGAAGACACTTAAATCATCAGGGTGAAGTAAGAACGAAGAAGGTCATTAGAAGAAGGTCATTGGCTGTACGAAGCACCTGTTGATTGACCAACTTGTCACACTGTATCAGCGAAACTATCTTGAAAATGCCTGTATCCAGTCAATAAACTTGACGTTATCTTTCTACCAATCTGATATATACTCAATGACATTAAAAGTAGTGTTACACCGAGAAGGAAGGATTTCTTGAACTTGATTTTTTAACTATGGTATAGTCTTACATCAAGAATAAAACGATAACATTTGCAATACATTTTATTAACATATAGTATGAAAAGAGTTAATAATGTGTTTGGCGGTCCTGTAGCTGAATACACTCATGTACACGTCTAGGCACCGACTATATATCGATGCCCGCTTGTGGCAGCTCGTTCCAAGCAAGTTGAACTTTGTGGATTAACTGTGCCAGTATCTGTAGAGGATGGTGCAAATTGGACAGTCTTCTTTGCATCATATCCCACACATGTTCGATGAGATTTAAATCAGGTGAACGGGGTGGCCACGGCAAACGATCAACGCCAGCTTGTTGGAGAAAATCCATAGTTTGACAAGCAATGTGGGGTCGTGCGTTGTCTTGCTGAAAAGGGACTTGTGGACGAAGTGGACGGTCATCTAGATAAGGCAGCAAAGTGGCTTGAAGAACTTCATTAAAATAACGTGCAGCTGTCATACTGCCTCGAATAAACAAAAGTGGTGATCGGCTAAGCAATAGCCCCCAAACCATTACTTCAACAGTTCAACCCTTCAACGGCCATCGTGCATACCTAGACAGAATCGTGATTCGTCGCTGAATACAACGTTATGCCATTCTGCCTCCCAATGATCTCGTTCTCTGCACCAGTTCAAACGTTGGCAACAGTGGTCCACAGTCAAAGGAAGCACTAATCGTGGACGGTATGAAAAAAGTACAAAGGCGCGAATGCGGTGATATAGAGTAAGCATGGTAACTGGCCTACCTTCTTCGCGAAACCACTGATCAGCAATTTGACGCGTAGTAACAAAACGGTCTCGCAGAGCTAGTTGTCTGAAGTGCCTATCTTGACGCTCTGTGGTACGCCTCGCTCCTCTGTCTTCTTCTCTCCACACACGACACACACGCATTACCCTCACTGCAGTACAATTAACACGACGACCAATTTCGCGATACGACAAACCAACATCTCTATAGGCAACAATTCTGCCACTGTCAAAGTCACTTAGATGATGATAAATTTGTAGTCTTTGAACCCGAGGCATTTTGTTACGCTTAACACAAGTAGACTGACGCCTAATAACTAAAAATATTCATGCTATTTGCTATTCAGGTCTCATTAACGGGTTTCTTCACAAAAAATTGAAAGATAAACATATGTTTTTGCAAAAACTATCAACGATAAAACGTTGATATTCTTATCATAGCATGCATTCGACGATTCTAGCAGAGTTGCATGAGGATTGTCCTATTTTGTTGGCGAGGAGCGATACAGTTTCTCCTACGCATCGCTTCAATCGCAAATTTACGGTGGTGTTTCCGTCAAGGGAAGAATGGAAGTCTAGGGAAAGACAGCTCATCGAAGGAGGAGGACAGGTCTGGTACACAGACGGTTCACTCGCTAGAGAGGGCTCGGGCTCGGGAGTCTACGGGCCCCGTACAAGACTTTCATTCCCTCTTGGGGGGCACACCACAGTATTCCAGGCTGAGGTCTATGCGATACTTGCCTGCGTAAATCGTATTCGGGAAATTGACGGGTCTAGGAGGCGGATTACTATCTGCTCTGACAGTCAGGCAGCCATCAAAGCACTGAGTGCTTGGAAAATAACGTCGGGACTGGTCCTGGAGTGCAGGAGGGCTCTTGACGACATCTCAGCTAAACACAAGGTATCACTGATGTGGGTACCTGGGCATGCTGGGGTAAAGGGTAATGAAATGGCAGATCATCTAGCCAGGATGGGATCCGGAAACAGTTTTGTGGGCCCGGAACCAGCCTTAGGACTGTCTGCAAATTTGGTTAGGAAAACAACTGGAGAGTGGATCCAGAATCAACACTCTCTGAGATGGAACAACATCTCTGGTCATCTCCGTCAGGCTCGGGAGCTATTAGCAGGGCCTGAAGAGAGAATAGGACGATTCTGTCTCTCTCTGGATAGGAGTAACTTGAGATTGTTAGCAGGCTTATTAACGGGTCACAATACCTTCAGGCGTCACTTGTTTGTGATGAGGGTGGCCAACGACCCAACGTGCACGTGGTGTGGGGAAGAGGAAGAATCCTCGGCACACATCCTGTGTCGCTGTGAAACCCTGGGTTATCACAGGCAGACTATGCTGGGCTCAAGAACCTTGGAACCAATAGAGATAAAACGGATAGGACCTAAGAATGTACTTGCCTTTGCCAAAAGGGCAGGTCTTAGGAACTAGCGCGGATAGAGGCGCAAAAGGGCCCATCGTGTGGCCTATGCACCAGCCACATTCCGTGCTGGATAGCCTCTGGTTCTTATTCATGCATTGAATATGGTGATCCTGTTGTAAAAAAATCAAATTTAAGAAATAATTCCTTCTGGGTGTAACACTTCTAACGTCATTGAGTATATTAAAATACAGTATGCCGGTCCTGTTCATTTCTGTCCGCCAGTGAAAATGCTCCAGCTTTTCTTGGACACGGAAAATGTACAAAAGTAACGAATACATAATATATATGCATGCACGGATTTCAAGACTGAGATGTATCTTCTCATCTTTTATGCAGTTGCGATGCGTCATGGTGATATTTTATACATTAAAGGAGATAATACAACATTGCATTTTTCTGTACGAGAATGGGAGAGACATGTCGCATCTTGGAGTACTCTATTCGATCGGTTTATTTGACTAGTTAGATATTCAGTTTGAGCAACTGAACGGTAAAGAAAATATTGGAAGTGCTATAGTTGAGTTACTTTTGTAGAAACAATTACTATTAAAGACAAATGAGGTTTTGAATTAAGAAAAAAAATATTAATTTGTTTTTGTGATAAATGGAAAGATCATATATAAGTTTTATAACAAAACTGTTTTTGTCTTATCTTTTTTTGCAATAATTCAAAAGTTATATCAAAATAAAAATGGGTCTTTGAATCGAGTACCGAAAACACGCCGACGGCTTCCGAACCCGTGTGACGTCACCATGGAGGTCAGGATGCTCCTTTGACCAACGACGTCCTACTCCAATACTAGATTCTAGATTCCCAACCAATCGCGAAAATACGTACTGGTAAACTGGAAACTAGTGGATATTTGTTGCAATACGGTCGATAAATGAAGCTTGCAGCTCGAGACGAAGTCTAAGATCGAAATAAATATGTTTTTGAATGTTTGAAGTTGAAGTCAGATTACAGATTCCAGTAAGTAGGTACCTAATCAAATAGGTTTCGTTGAAAAGACCTCCTCAATCGAAGGATGGTCCAGTGGTTAGAGAGTCCGATAGTGGATCTCAGGGTCTTTGGATGGAAACCCAGGCCTTCCAACTTTTTTTTATTTTTTTTATCAAAAAATTTATTGATGTGCTTTTTGCTCTTGTTACGCACATTTTTTTCTACGATCAACATAAATATGTGTTTGGAATCAATGAATTTTTTGATAAAAAAAAATAAAAAAAAAAGTTGGAAGGCCTGGGTTTCGATTCAAAGACCCTGAGATCCACTACCGGACTCTCTAACCACTGGGCCATCCATTAATTGAGGAGATCTTTTCAACGAAACATCTTTAGTAGTAGTAGTAGTAGTAGTAGTAGTAGTAGTAGTAGTAGTAGTAGTAGTTTATTGTGATAAAAAGTAAACGCGTAAAATTTTATTAGGTACTTACTTACTGGAATCTGTACTGACTTCAAACATTCAAGAATATATTTATTTCGATCGTAGACTTAGTCTAGAGCTGCAAACTTCATTCATCGTCTATGTTGCAACAAATATACACTAGTTACCATCAAGTATTTTCGCGATCGGTTGGGAATCTAGAATCTAGTATCGGAGTAGGACGTCGTTGGTCAAAGGAGCATCTTGACCGCCATGGTGACGTCACACGGGTTCGGGAACCGTCGGCGTGTTTTCGGTACTCGATTCAAAAACTCGTTTTTATTTTGATATAACTTTTGAATTATTGCGAAAAAAAAAAGAAAACAAAACAGTTTTGTTATAATACTTATATATGATCTTTCCATTTATGACAAAAAATTTTTTATTCAAAACCTCAACTTCGGATCATGGACGCCTTTCAAGTGATGTTTTTCTGTAGTTGGTTGAACGAAATAGTACTAACTTCTTAATTTTTTCAAACATCATTATCTTTTCTTCTTTTCCGTCTAGTTTTCTATATTGGTAAACGAATGGCCCACTAGTTTGAGTGACGTATAGATTCCTGTCTTCTCCAACTTCTCCAAAATCCACCGATTTCTTTCTGTCTAAATTAACTTTAACCTCCTCTATAGCCACAACTCCATCAGCAGTGTTTGTCTTCCGTAGCATTTCATTAGTCTTACAGTATTTCATTAGTCTTACAGTCTTACTACAGAGAGTATTATTTTCCCGTTTTTATCTGCTTTGTGGACTATTCTAAGGCGTTTGATAACGTAAAGTGGTCTAAACTGTGGGAAATCCTTATCTCCATGGGAGTCCCTTACCACTCAGTATTTCTCATACAGCAACTCTATGAGTCTAGCTCAGCTCGTGTAAGAATTGATGGTAACCTGTCTGGCCAAACAGCAACCAGAAAAGGAGTTCGTCAGGGATGCGTATTATCTCCGATGCTATTTAACATTTATTCTGAATTTGTGATGAGACAGGTATTGGACAACTGGAATGGCGGTATAACTGTTGGCGGAAGCAAAATATCTAACTTAAGATTTGCTGACGATACAACCCTTATTGCTGCTTCTCAGGAAGAACTAGTAGCTCTATTGAACGTTTTAGAACAACACAGTGCAGCATATGGTCTTGGTATTAACTACAAGAACAAGGTTATTATCGTAGATAGAGAGCATGACAGTCATCGAGAAATAAAGTCAATAGGCCGTTGTGAGGTAGTTCAAATTTTTGTGTACCTCGGTTCTTTGATCGACATTCAGGTCGCTGTGAGAATGAGATTCGACGGCGCATTCAACAGGCACGGGTGGCCATGACAAAGCTTACTAAAATATGGGGTAACCATAACATCACTAAAGCTACCAAAATGTCACTGGTTCAGTCTCTTGTGTTCTCCATATTTTTGTATGGCTCGGAAACTTGGACTGTTAACAAGGCAGATCGAGCTCGCATAGATGCTTTTGAAATGTGGACGTGGAGGAGAATGCTGAGAATTCCTTATACCCCCCATCGAACTAATTTTTCCATACTGGATGAGCTCGGTAATCCAAAGACTATCCTCCATTGTGTCGATGAGAATGCTTACATTCTTCGGAGATATTCAATCCACAGAAGCGATAATATGGAGAAACTTGTAGTTCAGGGTCACGCCCCGAGTGGGCGGCGCCGTGGCCGTTCCCCTACACGCTGGGTGGATACGACGAAACAGTTGCTAGATATGAGTATCAAGAACGCCACTGAACTGACAGTAAATCGCGAACGATGGCGAGCTACAGTTCTCAAAACTATTGATAATATTCGTGTCGGCAATACTCTAGCTCCAACTTAATGCATTTTACGAGTTCACAACATGTCTGTTAAGACATTGTGACTATGATGATGACAATGGTATTTGTAGTGAGGGGCTTAGAGTTCAGTTACTCTAATGGTTGCTTTGCAGCGTTAAAGCTTATTGCGCACCCTAAGTCATTTTGTGAATCTGGCCTACATTCAGATAGGAGTTCTTGCTTTGACCCTGGACTATCAGGACTGTCGAGATAGCATGCTCTTCCTCACCGCATTTCCTGCATAAATGATTTTTCACATCGATCCACAACTTTTGCAGGTCTACACCTAACCTCCAATGACTCAATCTAGAGCTTCGGGGGTATTAGAACAGGACGGTCCCCTCAGCACCCTCTTAAGGGCCCCACAGACATCGTTCTTTTTCATCAGGTTTGCACGACGTGCCAACCGATGTCGTTTAAACCGATGGAACGATACCTCCACACAGTTCGGTTTTCTTTCAGTTTCTCGCAAATTTTTGGTCCGTTAACATGGATAGTACTTTAGCATTGGCGGCGGCTTATTATTTTAAAGTGAAATACAGCAAGAAAAAACGTTCTAAATGGGTGAAACAGTGGCTTTTAAGAAGAGGCCAATTCTCCCATATAAATCTATTAGAGGAATTACGTCTGAAACCAGGGGATTGGTACAATTATTTGAGGATGGATGAAGAAACGTAGTTAGAATTACTTAATTCAGTAGCACCTCTAATAAAAAACCAGGATACTTGGATGAGACAAAGTATTTCCCCTCATGAACGTCTGACAGCACATTTTTGATAGGTGTTGCTAACCCTAGATACGCTTACTCCAGGGCAACCAGAACGACACTGCAAAATCCCGTCGTGATTGCACGATGAACGGCCACACATGTACGAAGTTGCACGATGGCGTTCGAAACCGATGGGTAAAATCAAGCTCGGACAGATTTTTTGGAACGACGGTCAACAGGACGGTTTTTCGGCACACACGGACCGAAATGAGTGTGATCGATTGGCACGTCGTGCAAACCTGATGGAAAAGAACGATGTCTATGGGGCCCTTAGACTGAACATCCCCACCCATCTATCCCAACGCTTCTGAGTCTTCCTTGGCAGTCTTGGCACACTTGTTGGCCCTCTCATGTCCTATGTATGTGACTAGTCAACCAAGATAATGACTTTTTATTTCTTCGGCAGTGTCTTCAGGATATAACGGTAGCCCCACACTATTTTTAAACTATAATGGTAATTTGCCAAGGCCATCAGAACCGCCTGACTGTCTGTCTTCAGGTAGATAGTCTTTTCACTGTATCCTTTAGTATAGCCTTTAACAAACCTTTTTCTAGTTTTCATGCTTAGGTTTTTGTTGAACATGTAGATGCGATTCAGATATTTCCACTATTCTTTCCCGAGAACCAACAAGCTCTGTTTATTTATGTACTAGTGTAGGAGACAACTTCATTGTATATAATTCGTTAATTACGACGTACTCAAAAAAAATAAGCGCAAAAAATATTCAGCAGCTGTACATGTATGTGCATGGTTTTAATGGCTGTCTGAGTTACTACTGTCTCTGTTAGACTTTGTTTGCAGATTATAAATTCCAGCCGTAAAATATAATGAGGACACCACGACGAACAAGACGCAAAGTGCCATCACAAAAACTGCAGCATTGTGGGTCTATAGACCAGTTGATAGAGTATCTAGTTTCCTACCAGATTCCAGCACCATATCCTATTCTCCCATTAATATACAGGGTGTTAATGAAGTATGTTAACAAACTTTAAGCACGAATAGTACTCCGAAAAATAGAAAAAAAATGTCATATGAACATGGGTCCGGAAATGCTTCCTAAGGGAGTCCTTTGCATGGGGCACCCTAAAGACGGTTTTCCCTCGATATTCTCGAAACCATTCATAACAAAATTACGAAATTAGGTACGATAGGTAAACTTTTGACGCTGAATCTGACTCTGAATTGAGAATTTCATAATTTTAATCAGAGACGTATCATACCGGAGGAGTTAAGGGTAAAAATAACCCCATTTTCTAAGTGGTAATTTTTTTCATATTTTGATTTTAGAATATGGTATTTCAGAGATTTCTACGTAAAAATGGTCTGTTGGTACATCTCGATAGGGCTAACCGTTTTCGAGAAAAATGCAAATTATTGAATCGATGCAGGCTATTGTAGATAAATAAATGTATTTTTCTCGAAAACGGTTAGCCCTATCGAGATGTACCAAGAGATCATTTTTAGGTACACATCTCTGAAATACCATATTCTAAAATCAAAATGTCAAAAAAATTACCATTTAGAAAGTGAGATTATTTTTACCCCTAACTCCTCCCGTATGATACGCCTCTGATTAAAATTATGGAATTCTGAATTCAGAGTAAGGTTCAGCGTCAAAAGTTTACCCATCATACCTAATTTCGTAATTTTGTTGGATGGTTTCGAGAATATCGGGGGAAAACCGTCTTCAGGGTGCTCCATGCAAAGGAGCCTAGCTCCCTTAGGAAGCATTTCCGGACCCATGTTTATATGACATTTTCTTTCTATTTTTTTGGAGTACTATTCGTGGTTAAAGTTTGTTAACATACTTAATCAGCACCCTGTATATAATGTACAGAAGAAAACGCAACATTCAGATAGAATAATTTATTCTCAACACGTTATAATTAATAAATGGCAAAAATATAAACATGAAAATATAGAAGATAAACACAAAAAAATCAGTAATGTGCTGCACCTCCTCTGGTCATCCTTTGCCATTCCGTTATTCATTTCCAACTTGAATATTTTTGCTGATAAGCCCCTCGCGTGTATTTGGCACGTCGACGTAAACTTTCTCTTTCATTGTACCCTACAAGAAAAAAATCAAGTGGAGTCAAGTCCGGTGAACGCGGTGGCCAAGCGATTGTTCCACCGCGTCCAATCCATGGCGAATGTCGTTCATTTAAGTTGCTTCATACATTTGCAGCGAATTCTCAGTAAATGTATGGGCAGCAATGTTTGATGGTACTTTAATTCGCCCACTCATATTGCCAGCCACGAAGAATGGCCCTAGATTTCTAGAGTTCTTGGAAACCGACTTCCTGGACGCCATTATGGAAATACCACTGGCCTATAGGTCAAGCATTAATCTCCAATTGGAGGGAGCTCTGGCACACTTCGCTGCAAATGTGGAACAATCGCTTGATCACCTCGTTCACCGGACTTGACCCCACTTGATTTTTTCTTGTGGTGTAAAATGAAACAGAAAGTTTATGTCGACGAGTCAAATACAGCTTATTAGCAAAATTATTCATGTCGGAAATGAAAATGTGTCAGTAAGAGCAACAGCCTGCAACACCAAGGAGGACATTTTGAACAATGGTTGTCACGTTTGCTTCTTTTCTCCCAAAATAAATGTCGTAGCCACTAAGTGTTTTGTTTCATTGCCTTCTCAACTGCCGGATTAAACTAAAGGGTCATATTCAACCATCATAGCTTTTAAACTACTTTACTTAGGGCTAAGATGTACAGCTATTATTTTTAGGAAACATCATTTACTATCGTTTAGAAATAAAAAAATGTAGGCTATCAGCTTAGATTTTTTGAAAAAAATAAAATTGTAAAAAACCCAAAAGATTACACAACTATTTTCTTTTTACAATTTTTTGGCCCTGATATGGATTGAAATTTAGAAAATGTTTATCACAAGTTTACAGTTTACATGTTTCGTTATCCAATGAGACTTATTTTGTGTTTGTAGGACTTCTACATAAGTAGCTACAGCTAAATTAGTACAACACTCGTGCATCAATTAAACAAAAAACAAAATGGCTGCCATTACATTATGGCGGGAGAAAAAGTACTTTTGAGGGCTGATTTGTCGATATGAATTAACGTATTTTATCCCCCTAAAGGCTCTGACATCGACGACCACACATATTGTACATATTATTATACAATGTGTGACAAACATACAGGGTGCTCTAAAAGCTGGGACTTTCCTCTTTAAAAGCTACGGCCCTTGGAATGGCAAAGCTAATGCACGGTGAACCAGCAGCAAAACAGTAAAAAAAAATGTCAAGCAAGTACTCACTATTTGGCTGCTACGAAGTTGTAAGTGCGGTCCTGTCGCAGGCGTCTTACAGATAAAAGTACGATTTACAACGTCTTCTTCAATTTGGACCATACGAGGTTGTCTAGGTCTTCCAGCGTGTCCACCACGATGTGGATTCAGACATCCTGTGTCTCTAGCTCTTTGCAGGAGCGAGACAATTTGACGAGGTGCAGGGTGAGTACGGTTAGGGAAACGATCGGCATACACTCGCGAAGCCGCAGAGGTATTTTGACCACACTCACCGTACATTAAAATCATGTCCATCAGTTTACTATTGTTATAAGCTTGCGCCATTGTTGTTTTCAAAGTCCGATCGTCAGATGTAGCAACAGCAACGCGACGTATGACGAACTGCCAGTTTTAGTGTTTTCTCACCGACATCGGCACCGTTAGCGCTGCCTTGTTGGTTGTGATATTGTGACATGGTGAGCCTTTGCCCAGGGATGGACTTAGAATTGAGGATTTCTTTGATGGTCAGTATCTTGTTTTCTCTAAATGTTTCGTTTAGACGTTTTGTACTATCCGCTGTATGAAAAAAAGGCCCGGCTTATGAAACACCCTGTATGCTAAATTTAGTTAAAGTTTCATTAGGGGACGAAAACCTTCCTTTGTTGACCTTGTCGACCGTACTAACTGTCACCGCAAATAAGTACCGCGACAGTGTCAGGTCTAGAGCGCCTTCTGGTGTCGGTGTCTGTTTGTTTGTTTTAGCTTTGGCCGCTAGACGATTGGTTGTAAAAGATGGCAAAGGCGCCATCGTGAAAAAATGCACCCATTACGGATAGATGGGTTTCGGGGACGTTATTGCAGGATACCCATTATGGGGTGTCGTAAAATGGGTATAAGCCGCCGTTGACGTCGTCGTTGCAATGCTTAACTGCGATTCAGGGCTGGATTAATATTTTGAGCCTTAGTACTCCATTATTTAGAAAGTATCCGGTATTTTCACAATCTTATAATTTTATTATTCTCCTCAGATATACACAAATATCAAACCAGAGGAGCATCTGCTATAAGACCGCCACGATTTAGATTAGTAGCCTCTGCCCGCAATTTACAACACACTTCCTAGAACAATTGTAGAGCTAAGCTATATAAAATTTAAACAGCACATTAAGAACTTCCTCTTCGACCATTGTTTTTACGACATAGTCGACGTTTTTAATTTTAGGTTTTAATACCTTTGCATGCTTATGTCCTCGTTCTATACACAAATACAGGGTGTCCCACGACGATTAAGACAAGCAATATATCGGAACTAGGCAGTAGTAGCGAATTATAATTTTGAGGGTGCAAATTAGAGCAAATATAGTATCCTTTTTACTTCCCACACCGATAGGTGAGGGGAGTATTGTGATCGCGAAAATTTTCTATTTTGGATAACACGCTTTTTGGGCGTTTTATGATGTCTACATAACGAAAATCCACGTCACTCATTTCCGTCGGTCTGTCTGTCTGTCGGTCTGTCAATACGCATTTTTCTAGCCTCATAATCTCAGTAACGGATGGATGGATTGTTATGAAATTTGGGCAGTGATGTGCTGTGGTGTCGTAGTAGGTAATGTTCCTATAATTTTGAAAATCGGTGCATGGGCGGCGGAGAAATTAGCAAAAAACGAAAATTTTAAATATGCCTCAAACTTCGTTTTTAGGCGTTTTAGGAGTTCCTGATCGTTTTTTTACTTTTTTTTGGTAGGGATTAAATTAGGGTGGCTAGGGGATGGGGGGTTGTAAAATTGAAAAATTTGTTGCTTTCATAATAGACTGTCCACTGACCTGTGACGGAAGACCTAGCAACATAAATAACTTTTTTAGGTCCATCTGAACATTGCCTTGCCTATTACAGAAACCAAAGGACTTAAGATTTTTTCTGGTGTAAACATACGTGTATTGCTTTTAGATCGTTCTATATTATGTAACGAAGAAACTGCTGAATTCATTTTAATGAAATTTTGACACAGTGTTACTACCGTGTCGAGGATGGCAAATGCGTATGGTTTTTATAAATCGTGCCAGTGGCGGCACAGAAATAATAAAAAAACTAAAAACATAAAAACAGCTCAAACTTCGTTTTTAAGTATTTTAGACGTTCCTGATCATTTTCTGAGTTTTTCTTTGGGTGGGGGTGAAATTGGGGTGGTTGGAGGTGGGGGGTTGAAAAACTGAAAAGTTTGCTGTATCCATAGTAGGCTGTCCACTGACCTGTGAAGAAAGACCTAGCGACATAAATCACCTTTTTAGATCCATCTGAACATTGCCTTGCCTATTACAGAAACTAAGGGAAATGGCACACCCTGTGGTGAAGATGGCAAACGCGTATGCTTGTTAGAAATCGTGTCAATGGCAGCGGAAAATTAATCAAAAAACTAAAAATATGAAAACAGCTTCGAAACTCGCTGTATAATATTATTGAGAAAAGTTAAAGCAGTATATCAATTTGGACGTATTACTTGCGTAATATAAATTAGTAGAAAATGAATTATAGCGTGGCAACGTCGCAACCGATCCCAGAAATATTTTAGGGTTAAATAGAGATCAATAATGGGAACTAGAAGAAGTTCGAAAAAGTTATAGTTCCACATAAAAAAATCAAATTGATCTATCCTGCTTTCCTGCAACACCCCGTATATTTCAAAATAATTTCATCTACACACTGTAGATGCACATAGTAACATCCAAAATAATATTCATTCAATATTCTTGTTGAATTTCGTAGAGCCAGACCATTGCTAATTGAACAGCTCAACTGGACTATACATGTAATAGTTATATATTCGTAACTGAATATTATGTATTTGTTTATTAGAGCAGTGGCCCGCCCATTACTTACCGTAAATTATATTGGGGCCCACATACTTGAAATCTATTTTAAAAGATTTTGACGCAAGACTGATACATTAAAATATCTTTGTCATTCGTGCCAAAATGAACATAGCGTGCAACTTTAGAGAGACACACACATAAACTTTAACATTCATATATTACAGACAACAACAAAATTAACAAAAAATAAACAGACAATAAAAACTATCAAAAGGACTGGGTTAAGGAAAGTAGGGCTTTTAGTCCAGTATATTATTTTTTTTTATGGTCGGCCTCCCGCAAACGCTGAAAGCCTATGGCGCTGTAGAAGCGCTGCGAGAGGATAAGTATCGGTTCACGTTAAGATTTGAAATGCTGCAGGTTGCAGCCCATTCCCCGGCAGCTGATTCCACAGCGTCGAAGTTCTCCAAAAGAAGGAATGCTGGAGGAGACTAGTTCGGGGAGTAAGGACCTCGACCTGGTAAGGATGAGCTCGCAGAGCTTTTCTAGTGTTCCTGGTTCGGACGGCCTGTGGTGTTATTATCTGAGAGAGCTCACTCGAACATCTTCCGTGATAGAATCTATAAAACAGGGATAGGTCAGCCACCCTCCTTCGATGTTTCAGGCTGTGAAGGTCCTTTGTGAGGTTAGGCGTATCGATTAGTCTAATCGTTCTTTTCTGGATAGTGTCCAGAAGCTTTAGAGAGTGCTTTGGAGCGCATCCCCACACATGGGAGCAATACTCCAGCGATGCTTGGATATGTGCCTTGTAGAGCAGCAGCAGTTGCTCTGGTGTATACAACTTCCTACAGCGGAACAAAACTCTAAGCTTCTGGGATGCCGTTTTAGCAATACTGACGAAGTGGTCGTGCCAGGACATGTTATTGTTGATGTTGATTCCCAAAAGCTTGACGGAAGGTGATTCGACTATAGTTTCCACATTTCCAGCCAATGGTTAAAACTCAGTATTTTAAGAATCTGCAGTTTTGATGTGTACCATGCATTGGAGTATACCCTGTATAATGCAAAAAATTGTTTATCTTGATATGTGAACAAAAGCCCTAACTTGGATAAAGCCCATCTGGTAAGTAAACTGGGAAGTTAAAAATCTGTTTACCCCCAAAGTAGCTCTTCAGCTCGGCCATCTATTCAAAGCTACCTTTGGATCCCCTTGCTTCCAGATTATCCTCCCTTATTTCCCCCTCAAGACAATTTATCACCCGATAGGAATGTTCTTTATATCTTTTAGGTAATTGTATTCCCTTTGTCTATGGGGCTCCGGTAGCGAAAACCCTCTTTTTATGATGATTATGTTCGGTTCCCGAGGGTTTATTTCATGTTTGTATTTTTCCTGGCTGGCTCGCAAGCCATCGAGGGTTGTTTCAGCCCTACCGTCGTAAAACGCAGAACGGTGCACTTTCTGGTTTTAAAATGTTGCCGGTTTTCAGTCTATACATAGCTTGCGGAACACGTGCTTTGTTTTTACTGATACCTAAAGCAAAATTGAGATTTGCTGGCGCATTCGACAGGCACGAGTAGCCATGACAAAGATCACTACAATATGGCGTAACCATAATATCACTAAAGCTACCAAAAATGTCGCTGATTCAATCTCTTGTGTTCTCCATAGTTTTTGCATGCCTCGGAAACTTGGACTGTTGAAAAGGCAGATCGAGCTCGTATAGATGCTTTTGAAATGTGGACGTCGAGGAGAATGCTGAGAGTCCCTCATACCGCTCATCGAATTAACGTTTCCATACTAGATGAGCTCGGTAATCCAAAGATACTATCCTCCATTGTGTCGACGAGAATGCTTACATTCTTCGGACATATTCACAGAACATATAATATGTAGTTCAGGGTCATGCCCTGAGTGGGCGGTGCCGTGGCCGTTCCCCTACACGCTGGGTGGATACGCCGAAACAGTTGCTGGATACGAGTACCAAGAGCGCCACTGCACTGACAGTAAATGGCGAACGATGGCGAGCTATTGTTTTCAAAATTACTGATAATATTCGTGTCGGCAATAATCTAGCTCCGACTTAATGCATTTTACGAGTTCACAACATGTCTGTTGAGACTGTGTGACTATGATGATGATGAAAGCAAAAAGAACGTTCACATTTTTTTTTCGAGCAATGAATTTCCAAAAATCCAGAAGAGACCAAATATGCATCTCCCGTCTTAGAATTGGACATACGTTGTTTATTTGTCAATTATTTTATCAGCAACACTTAGACTTCAGATACTGGATACACATAGAAACCCTAAAATTTTTGTTTAAATGTATTTCAATCCCCTGAATATTTTACCCAATAATTGACCATCTCCAAACTTTATTGACACGGTTTCTTCTAGGCTCGCTTCTTTATTTATCTTTCTATTGATATGAAATCTCGCATTTCGGATAATGTCAAGGTGCTGATTACAAATCCAGTTGCAATTTTGAGTCTCAGTCTCGTTTGACGAAAATAAGAAATTTCAGATCTCTCGGGCGGGCGGGTGTACCTAAAAAAATCGACCTTCTTTATTTAGCTTTCTGTTGAGATGAAGCCTCGCATTTCGGATAATTTCAAGATGCTGATTACAAATCCGCTCGCAATTTTGAGTCTCAGTCTCGTTTGACGAAAATAAAAAATTTCAGATCTCTCGGGCGGGCGGGTGTAGCTAAAAAAATTGAACTTCTTCATTTAGTGTTGTATTGAGATGAAACCTCGCATTTCGGATAATTTCGAGGTGCTGATTACAAATCCGGACGCATTTTTCAGTCTCAGTCTCGTTTGACTAAAATATAGCTTATAGCTGTCATCTAATCTTTACATTATTACTTTTTACTTGTAAATGTAATGGTGAGCCGTGGCCTGACTGGTTTGTGCGTTTTTTTGTAATAATTAAAAAACGGTCGGTAGGGGGCAAACCATAATTTCCGCCCCTAATTTTTCAATTGTTTTTGCTTTAATTTTGTTTTTAAAGGCGCTAATTTGCTACGCTAGAGTCAAATATGCAATAACTTTCTATGAAATTTATTCGGGACTTTAGAAAAGTTGTAAAGTACATACAATATTCATAAATAATCTGCCAATTATTTAAAAATGCTTCCAATATAAACTAGGTACAAGGTCTCTATTTTGAAGTATAAGTTCATCTAAATTAGTTATTATTTTGGCTCTATTGTGATTATTTAATCAATTTATCAACAGCGCGTTTCTCAACACTAACGTCTTAGACGTAGTTTATAATATGGTGTCTGAACTAATTCATCTTTTAATGCTATAATATAATATACATATTTCAAAGAATATTTTTAAACATTATTTGTTTTTGTGTCTACTCTTAAAATATGTTTATTCCACTGTCATAAGCGCTTATCTTAAAATTCTGATTATTATTTGTTAATAACTTTTTCAAACGATCGATATATGATTAAACTTATCAAACCTGAAAAAAAAAGAATTTCATCTACCAACAACTTCCGTGAACGAACGTCCGACGTAGGTCACGAAAAAAATGCATATTTTGAATTTGAAAAATCAGTCCCTTAAATGTATTCGTAATTTGTGCAAAATTTCCTGCAAGGCCCCAGTGCACAAACGACATATCGATCGGGTAGTACAAAGCTGCCTCAGTCCACGTTTATGAAAAGGCGGCGTTCTGGTTACAATCGAAGCACAGCAGCATCCTTTAATCTGTCAAGCAAAACGGAGTATCCCGGGAGACCATCTCGTTAGATAGTTTTACCATGTGTGGCTCTGGTTTCGCCGCCGAGCTTCTCAAATTTCATCACCGATCATTAGGGGGCGACCTGTAGTAAGTACAATGCATAAAGGCTGTCTCACACTGGTGAGTTAAGTAGTTTGAACGATTTTTTCACGCGCAAGCTAAAATTGCATATACAATGTGTTCCACCATCATGTCGACAAACTTAGAGGTATGAAAATACAATTAAAGTTATCGAGAAAAAATGCGAAAAAAAAGGGGTCAACCCGAGGGTCAACCATTTAATTAATTTTTTATTACATTTTCAATTTCTGATTATTTATCGACCGGTTCACGACATTTTGGACTCATTTTATAGGAGAATGACTGGGCATATCAACTAAAGCAAAAAAGATAATACTTGACAATTTCTAAGGCTTAAAAAATTCACCAAACCTTTGTAATGCACTTGTTTTGGTTACTTGCAAATAATTTTGAAAAAAGTCATATTAGTGCCTATTTATAAACACAGTTTAATGTTTATCAGAATGTTTCCTGTCTAACGACACGCAATTTGTTTATGTAGCTCTAAAATCGTCGACCAAATAGGCTTTTTTATTACGACTAATTTTGAAATAAACGCGAATTTGGTTTGCACATTGTCTTTATTGAACTTCGGTACAGATTATTACTTAAATGCAATTTACATGAACAAATTTTATTATTTTTATTTTTAGTATTATTTATTTAGTATTCAGCCAAATGACTGAAAGGCAACTCATTGAAATGAGATATGTTGGAATCACTTGGAAATCAAAGAAAACAGACTGGAGCGTAGCTTAGCGTCGAGTAACACAGAGCGTTAGTTTCAGAAGTCAAACGTGCCTAAATGAAAATGGCGGACATTTTGAAAATTTAGTTGATTAATTTAAATACTAAATCATCACATTTGTTCATGTATATTACATTTAAGTAATAATCTGTACCGAAGTCCAATAAAGACAATGTGCATACCAAATTCTCGTTTATTTTAAAATTAGTCGTAATAAAAAAGCCCATTTCGTCGACGATTTTAGTGCTACATAAACAAATGGCGTGTCGTTAGACAGGAAACGTCCTGATAAACATTAAACTGTGTTTATAAGTAGGCCCTAATATGGCTTTTTTCCAAATTATTTGCAAGTAACCAAAACAAGTGCATTACAAATTTTTTTTTAAGTTTGATGGATTTTGATGGATTTTTTTAGCCTTAGAAATTGTGATATTATTTTCTGCCTTAGTTGATGTACCCAGTCATTCCCCTATAAAATGTGTCTAAGAACTTGTGAATCGCTCGGTCAGTAATCAAGATATGGTGTTACAACTGCGTGAACACATGGCGCTGTGATACAGAAGTCATAATACGAAAAAGGCCCATTCTGTCGAAAATTTTCGTGCTACATACACGAATTGCATGTGATAAGACAGGAAACATCCTGCTAAACATTAAAATGTCTTAATAAATAGGCACTAATGCGGCTTTTCTTCAAATTATTTGTAAGTAACCCAAATAAGTGCATTTCAAAAAATTTTTTTTTAGTTTGGTGAATTTTTTTAGCCTTAGAAATTGTTAGGTATTATTTTTTTTGCTTTAGTTGATATGTCCAGTTATTTTCCTATAAAATGAGTCCAAAATGTGAATCGGTCGATAAATAATCAAGCTATGGCGCCTCAACTGCGCGAACCCATGGAGTCGTGATACAGAAATTGAAAATGTAATAAAAAATTAATTAAAAGGTTGACCCCTTTTTTTTGCATTTTTTCTCGATAAGTTTAATTGTATGTTCATACCTCAAAGTTTGTCGACATGATGGCGGAAGACATTGTATCTCTGCTTGGAATACTCTCCAAGGGAGAGGGAGAACTTTGATTATGGCCCGCAGACCCTAACACCAGAGCCTTTGTCTGTATATTGAGACTGCTTTTTTACAGTCCCTTCCTCTTCGAAAATCAATACATCACTTGCTTTTTGTAGTGTTCAATGCTCTTTATGTCACTGACAAATGCTTGGAAAGTTCAAGTGGAGACTACTTTTTTTACAGTCTATCTTTTTCTGTCTGTCTGTCTGTCTGTCTGTCTGTCTGTCTACGGTCTAACATGCTAACCTGATTCCAGCTGGCGATCGATATTCGTTAAGATTTAAAGCGATTTGCGACGGTCATACGATTAATTGGTAGTGCCATTTTAATTTTTCACTGGTAAACTGGCTAATTTAGAAGCCGGTGCATGCAGGCGAAACTTTTTAGGGCTAATGGGGCCATGTTCCTACCGGCTAGAGACCATTTAGGACGAGCAGTCTGATATTTTAAATATTTACGTGCGCTGGATTCGGAAAAACGCCGCCGTTGCAATTGGACAAAACAAAGCAGGCTATTACTGCTGCATACAGAGGTGGGGCAAAGGTAATGTCATAATGTAGATGAGCTTTTGTTAGTACGTTCTGGAAAACATCTACGTTCCTTTCACTAAACGCTTACTTAAAACATTAGATTAAATTAGATTTAGTTGTACTGGACTCTGGCTTCGCACCTATTCGTCGAATATGCCAATTTCTGACCCTTCACCTGGAAAATCTGGAAAACCTGGAAAACCTGGAAAACCTGGAAAACCTGGAAAATCTGGAAAATCTGGAAAATCTGGAAAATCTGGAAAATCTGGAAAATCTGGAAAATCTGGAAAATCCGGAAAATCCGGAAAATCCGGAAAATCCGGAAAATCCGGAAAATCCGGAAAATCCGGAAAATCCGGAAAATCCGGAAAATCCGGAAAATCCGGAAAATCCGGAAAATCCGGAAAATCCGGAAAATCCGGAAAATCCGGAAAATCCGGAAAATCCGGAAAATCCGGAAAATCCGGAAAATCCGGAAAATCCGGAAAATCCGGAAAATCCGGAAAATCCGGAAAATCCGGAAAATCCGGAAAATCCGGAAAATCCGGAAAATCCGGAAAATCCGGAAAATCCGGAAAATCCGGAAAATCCGGAAAATCCGGAAAATCCGGAAAATCCGGAAAATCCGGAAAATCCGGAAAATCCGGAAAATCCGGAAAATCCGGAAAATCCGGAAAATCCGGAAAATCGGGAAAATCGGGAAAATCGGAAAAATCGGGAAAATCGAGAAAATCGGGAAAATCGGGAAAATCGGGAAAATCGGGAAAATCGGGAAAATCGGGAAAATCGGGAAAATCGGGAAAATCGGGAAAATCGGGAAAATCGGGAAAATCGGGAAAATCGGGAAAATCGGGAAAATCGGGAAAATCGGGAAAATCGGGAAAATCGGGAAAATCGGGAAAATCGGGAAAATCGGGAAAATCGGGAAAATCGGGAAAATCGGGAAAATCGGGAAAATCGGGAAAATCGGGAAAATCGGGAAAATCGGGAAAATCGGGAAAATCGGGAAAATCGGGAAAATCGGGAAAATCGGGAAAATCGGGAAAATCGGGAAAATCGGGAAAATCGGGAAAATCGGGAAAATCGGGAAAATCGGGAAAATCGGGAAAATCGGGAAAATCGGGAAAATCGGGAAAATCGGGAAAATCGGGAAAATCGGGAAAATCGGGAAAATCGGGAAAATCGGGAAAATCGGGAAAATCGGGAAAATCGGGAAAATCGGGAAAATCGGGAAAATGTGGAAAAGGTGGAAAAGGTGGAAAATGTGGAAAATGTGGAAAATGTGGATAATGTGGAAAATGTGGAAAATGTGGAAAATGTGGAAAATGTGGAAAATGTGGAAAATGTGGAAAATGTGGAAAATGTGGAAAATGTGGAAAATGTGGAAAATGTGGAAAATGTGGAAAATGTGGAAAATGTGGAAAATGTGGAAAATGTGGAAAATGTGGAAAATGTGGAAAATGTGGAAAATGTGGAAAATGTGGAAAATGTGGAAAATGTGGAAAATGTGGAAAATGTGGAAAATGTGGAAAATGTGGAAAATGTGGAAAATGTGGAAAATGTGGAAAACGTGGAAAACGTGGAAAACGTGGAAAACGTGGAAAACGTGGAAAACGTGGAAAACGTGAAAAACGTGAAAAACGTGGAAAACGTGGAAAACGTGGAAAACGTGGAAGACGTGGAAAACGTGGAAAACGTGGAAAACGTGGAAAACGTGGAAAACGTGGAAAACGTGGAAAACGTGGAAAACGTGGAAAACGTGGAAAACTTGGAAAACGTGGAAAACGTGGAAAACGTGGAAAACGTGGAAAATGTGGAAAATGTGGAAAATGTGGAAAATGTGGAAAATGTGGAAAATGTGGAAAATGTGGAAAATGTGGAAAATGTGGAAAATGTGGAAAATGTGGAAAATGTCGAAAATGTGGAAAATGTGGAAAATGTGGAAAATGTGGAAAATGTGGAAAATGTGGAAAATGTGGAAAATGTGGAAAATGTCGAAAATGTGGAAAATGTGGAAAATGTCGAAAATGTGGAAAACGTGGAAAACGTGGAAAACGTGGAAAACGTGGAAATCGTGGAAAACGTGGAAAACGTGGAAAACGTGGAAAATGTGGAAAATGTGGAAAATGTGGAAAATGTGGAAAATGTGGAAAACGTGGAAAACGTGGAAAACGTGGAAATCGTGGAAAACGTGGAAAACGTGGAAAATGTGGAAAAGGTGGAAAAGGTGGAAAATGTGGAAAATGTGGAAAATGTGGAAAATGTGGAAAATGTGGAAAAGCTGGAAAATATGGACAATCTGGAAAATATGGAAAATATGGAAAATATCGAAAATATGGAAAATATGGAAAATATGGAAAATATGGAAAATATGGAAAATATGGAAAATATGGAAAATATGGAAAATATGGAAAATATGGAAAATATGGAAAATATGGAAAATATGGAAAATATGGAAAATATGGAAAATATGGAAAATATGGAAAATATGGAAAATATGGAAAATCTGGAAAATCTTGAGAATATGGAAAATATGGAAAATATGGAAAATATGGAAAATATGGAAAATATGGAAAATATGGAAAATATGGAAAGTATGGAAAATATGGAAAGTATGGAAAATATGGAAAATATGGAAAATATGGAAAATATGGAAAATATGGAAAATATGGAAAATATGGAAAATATGGAAAATATGGAAAATATGGAAAATATGGAAAATATGGAAAATATGGAAAATATGGAAAATATGGAAAATCTGGAAAATCTGGAAAATCCGGAAAATCCAGAAAATCCAGAAAATCCCGAAAATATGGAAAATCTGGAAAATCTGGAAAATCTGGAAAATCTGGAAAATCTGGAAAATCTGGAAAATCTGGAAAATCTGAAAAATCTGGAAAGTCTGGAACATCTGGAACATCTGGAACATCTGGAACATCTGGAACATCTGGAACATCTGGAACATCTGGAACATCTGGAACATCTGGAACATCTGGAACATCTGGAACATCTGGAACATCTGGAACATCTGGAACATCTGGAACATCTGGAACATCTGGAACATCGGGAACATCCGGAACATTTTGTAAATCTGGGGTTAGCGGCGAGCATTGAAAAGAAAGACAGAGACGGAGGATTTGACGATCCTTTTACTTCGGCTAACAAACATCAACCGGCTGAAAAAATTCTTTTTGAAGTTATACGAGGGTTTCTTCTTTTAAGTTTTAATTAAATCCATCATTCCATCGACTGGCGGAGTTATTGCCTGTTTGTTTTCTGGTGCCGCACGATCTTTACTCTGTGCAGACACACAGTTCGCCAGGTCTAGCTTTCCTTTGCTTCTTTTGCTACCGTTTGGTTCATATCAGCGTCGAGGTACAATAATTACTATTTCCCCTTGAAAGAAAGAATCTACTGTTTTCATAGCATGGTAGCATTTCTTAAACAGTTCGTTCATTCTAGCGAAGCTGAAGGTCAGGCGATCGAGACTGCCCAATTCAGCCTCTTGGAGCAAGATCATGGAAGAACTGAGATACCTAGATACCTGCAAAACCTAGTTAGGATCTACTTTGACTCCAAGATAGTTATCATAGTGACTGGAGTTCCACAAGACACCGTGCTAGGACCCCTGCTATGAAACATCTCTTACGATGAAGTCCTGGGGCTCTGTCTATCCGGAAATACAAAAGCAGTATGATATGCAGACGGCTTGGCTATTGTATCAGTCGCAGGTGATGAGGTGATTTTCAAACACATGACAAATAAGGCTGTTCATCTATAGATGGTTGTGTCCCCAGGCATCACTATGGACAACGAAAAGACTTTTGGAGAGCATCTCAAGAGAGAAAAACTATAGCATCAGTAAACATTTCTACATTTTTTTACAATATACCTCTCAAATGTATTATCAAATAGTGCGAATACGCCCCTGTGTGATTTCAATGAGTCGTGTAATATTTGGACAGCCGTCAAGAGCAACGCGCATTGAAATCTGAGACCATTGTGGCCCCCTTCATTTACCTAACCGTTTCCTCCCAGCCCAGCATCAAACATCGATATCATTATTTTTATTGCGCGACGAGAACGGATGCCTGTCAAACATGCAAAAAAACTGCACACGTCTCTTTAGGCCCAGTTTGGGATATCCGGTAACTGGAAGATCTCGAATCTCTTGAAAACAAAACCGATGAATGGGTTCGTATCCACGAAATCAGAGGTAAACCATTGTGGAGTTAACGATCTGCCCCGCTCAATAATTTGTCCCTTCTCACGAAAACATTTTAAGGTTATAGCCTGCCTTCAAGGCTGTCTGCCATGGTGAATAAGTGACAAGCTTCTGGGATATGTTTTAGAAAGCCACCCACTGTTTGCCCACCCTGCAAAAATCCATTAACTATTTTTTAATCTTTTTATGGTCGCGCTGCGAGAGGATAAGTGTCGGTGCACGTTAGATTTGAAACGCTGCAGGTTGTAGCCGTCGGGAAACAAATTTCCGGGCAGCTCATTCCACAGCGTCGAAGTTCTCCAAAAGAAGGAATGCTGGAGGACACTGGTTCGCCGAGTAGGGATCTCGACTTGGTAAGGATGAGCTCGCAGAGCCTCTCTAGTGTTCTTCGCTCGGACTGCCTTTGGTGTTATTATCTAGGAGAGCTCACTCGAACATCTTCCGTGATAGAATCTGTAAAACAGGGACAGGTCAGCCATGCTTCTTCAACGTTCCAGCCTGTGGTGGTTAGGCGTATCGATTAGTCTACTTGCTCTGTTCTGGATAGTATTCAGAAACTTTAGACAGTACTTTTGAGAGCATCCCCACACACAGGAGCAATACTCCCGCGATGGTCGGATCTGTGCCTTGTAGAGCAGCAGTAGTTGCTCTGGTGTATACAGCTTCCTACAGCGGAACAAAACTTCAAGCTTCTGGGATGTCGTTTTAGCAATACGTGGTCGTGCCAGGACATGTTATTGTTGATGTTGATGCCCAAAAACTTGACGGAAGGTGACTTGACTATGGGGTGACCCTCCATTTCCACAGCTAGTAGGCCAAAATGGGACTTCTTTGTAAGTATTGTTGCCTGTACCATGAATAGTACTTTATTTACTAATCCCTACTCGACAATTGTTTTGATATCTGCATTGCTCTGTGAGGCATGCTGCTGTTGCCTACGTACCGCCTCCTGGGATGATAGTGGCTTGCCTGGTTCCATGCATACTGTCGTCTGCGAAGCTGTAGTTTGGATATATATTTTTATTTTTTTATTTATTGTGTATACAAGTAACTATTAGTCATAGTTCGCAGGAGGCTAGGCTTTGTGCGCGAATACCGACTAGTAGATACAGACTAGAATATTTCATAACCTTCCTTAGCTCCAAAGTCCGATCATCTCTTCTGCCCCATATCATTGTTAGTTTTTCCTATCTTCAATAGCTCAACTAGATGGGGGTTTCAACAGCATTTTGGAGCTCCCAGCACGACATACCATCACCAAAAATAATTAAATTGGATGCTATTTCCAGCAGCTCGTTGCCGTACAGCAAAAACACTGTAGGGGACAGGACAGATCCCTGAGGAACACCGGCATATATTGAAAATACTACAGCAAAGAGAGGTCGGTCGTTCAAAAAGCTATTCAGCTGGCACAGGCTAGGTGGTAGTCACAAAGACCCAGAACCGATTATATGTGATAGCTCATGATGGCCGTCCAAATACCAATAACCAGTGGCGCTTCTAGGAAGTTTGTCTGGGGGGGGGGGGTAATTACTCTATGGATAATGTAGTGAGCGTCGCCAAGGAGACGGGAGGGGGGGAACAATAAACATCTTGCCAAAATGAAGATATAATACGGTAAGAGATGAATATTTATGAAATTAAAATTTTTCAGCCGCAAAGATCAAATTAAACATTACACAGGTATTTTCCATTTTGTTATTATAAGGAAACAAAACAAAACACATATAATAAAACCAGACTTATTATAAATAATGTAAACAGAAAAATATATTTAAAGCAGTAAACATAAACAGTTAAATTTCAATGCATCTTATTGCATCTTATTTTTAATTAGTCAGTTTTGTTCCGTGTTCTGGGGGGGTAATTACCCCCTCTAGCCCCCCTCGGAAGCGCCCTTGCCAATAACAAGTAGTTAACTGAGATGCCATGAATTGAACTACCAATAAACGAGCAGCGATGGGCATTGTGGGTGTGTTTGGTGATGACTGGGTGTACAGACAAAGCGTTGCTACCACACCTCACGGTGGTCGCTAGCGACCTCTTTTCGGCTCCAACCACCACTTCGTGTTTTCTGGATTTTGGGCCTCGGGGAAGTATCCAGGCTGTAGCTGTTGCCATATGTTTTAATTATGTCATATTTCGCCGGAATACTCGATTAATCCTGGTTTACGACCACCAACAAAATATTTTTCACAACAATTCGGATGTCAATAGAAAATAAAATGGCCCATCAAGACCAACCTTTTACGTCAGTTCCCGAGTGACATAAACATACATATACCGACCGATTCACACCACAATAAAAATTTGAACTGACTTTTTACAACCGGTCGAAATTGAGCGGTGCGGACAATTTTCCGCAAAACGAGAACGGCTTTTTATGTCCGAAAGCGTTTTAATCAAAGTAAGTGAGTTTCATAACCTCTGCCGGCGGTATGGCGGCCAACTCTGACCATCCTAGTAGGCCGTGGATCGTAGATTTTGTTTACGATGCATTTTTGTGAAAGCAGGCGTATCCTTGGTAGATTTTACAATAACATGTACGCATTTTTTGTATGATAATGGTGTCTATTTGTCTTTAGTGCTACAGAACAGGTAATACCTCCCTTAAAGCGTGATTTTTGTTCCATAATACAGGCCCTAGCCGTATTTTTTCAACGTGTCTCAATTACATTTATCAGTGAAGTAGGCTCGTTTGACCAACATCGTTATACAGGGTGAGTTTTTAGTACAGGATCGGTCAATAACTCCACTACTGCAGAAGATGTTGTAGCCAAGGGTATTATGCTCCTTGCTCAGAAAATATTTTGATTCATACAGCATTTTTTAAATGAGACACCCTATATATTATCCCATTTTACTTCCCACACCGATAGGTGAGGGGAGTATTGTGATCGCGAAAATTTTAGATTTTGAGATAATACGCTTTTTGGGCGTTATGATGCCTACATAACGAAAATCCGCGTCACTCATTTCCGTCGGTATGTCTATCGGTCTGTCTGTCTGTCTGTCTGTCTGTCTGTTGGTGTTTTTATAACGTCATAATCTCAGTAACCGCTGCATGGATTATGATGAAATTTGGGAAGCGATATGTTGTGGTGTCGTAGTAGGTAATGTTCCGATAATTTTGGAAATCGTTGGACGGGGGGTGGAGTAATTAGCAAAAAACGAAGAATTTCAAATATTCCTCAAACTTCGTTTTTAGGCATTTTCCGGGTTCCTGATCATTTTCTACTTTTTTTGGGTGGAGGTAAATTTGGGGTGGTTGGAGGGTGGGAGGTTGTGAAACTGAAAAATTTGTTGTATTAATAATGGGTTGTCAAATGACCTGTGAATGGCAGACCTAGCGGCATAATACACTTTTTTAGGTCCATCCCGAACATTGCTTTGCTTATAATAGAGACCAAGGGACTTAGAATTTGTGATATATACATCCAAGTGTTGTTTTAGATCGTGCTATATTGCGTAACGCGAAAATCATCGAATGGATTTTAATGAAATTTTGACACAGTATTACTGCCCCGGCGAGGATGGAAAACGCGTATGTTTTGGAAACATCGTGTCAGTGGCGGCGCAGCAATAATAAAAAAACTAAAAATATAAAAATAGCCCAGACTTTGTTTTTAGGCGTTTTAGGAGTTCCTGATCATTTTTTTTTTCTGGGTGGGGGTGAAATTGGAGTGGTTAGGGGGTGGGGGGTTGTAAAACTCAAAAATGTATTCCATTCATAATAGGCTGTCTATTGACCTGTTAAAGAAAGACGTAGCGGAATAATAGACGGTTTTTAGGTCCATCCGAACATTGCCATGGCTATTACAGAAATCAAGGGACCTAGAATTGTCTGATGTATACATACGAGTATTGCTTTAGATCGTTCTGAATTTAGTAACATGGAAATTATGGAATACATTTTAATGAAATCTAAACACAGTATTATACCGCGGCAAGGAAAATGCGTATGATTTTCAAAAATCGTGTCAGTGGCGGCGCAGCAATAATAAAAGAACTAAAAATATAAAAATAGCTCAAACTTCATTTTTAAGCAATTTGGGGGTTCCTGATTGTTTCGTTTCGTCCAGTTGAAGCTGAGTTGTGTCATCTTAGTTCATACGGAGAGACTTAGGAAACTATTTACTAGTTTTTGTGTTCGATATTTTTTGACGACAGGCGGGCGATGATTTGGTTGCAACTGTTGTGTGTGGGAAGTACTGAGTCACTCAACTTGACTCCATTTTTTTTATTCTACTAATAATTTCTCTTCTCACAATATAAGGCATTATGACATTATACAGGGTATTTCAAAAGTTTCGACCTTCTTTATATCCAAATCGCTGACAAATGAACGTACTGTATGTTGGAAATTAACGAATCAAAAATGATATTTTTTACGCGGAAAGATAAAAAATATCTTTTTTTAACACAGGCTATAAAAAAAGTCGCTAACGCAAATTCATCACAGCGTGAGGTAGAATGCGAAAACTAGATTTTCCCTTTTTTTTAATTGTAATCCCCCTTTTTTATTATACCAAAAATTTGTTTTCAATAAGCTCCTTCATATTGCATTTGATATACCTACATTCATCAGTTTCCGAGATACTTCGATATTTCTGCAAATTTTAAACATGCTTTTTATTTGTATAGGTACTTAAATTTATTTATTTGGGAAAGTACTATAGAATTTCATTTTTATTTGAGGAACAACTAAATTATAAGGCCATAATAGTATTTGATGGAGTCAAAACCCTGAATTGTCGAGATAATATAAGTCAAATATGGTCGAGAAACAATTTTATAGACGTCGTTCATAATTATCAAACAGATCTATCAGGCAGGCTTTGAAATACTGGCAGTTTTTATAACCTGCTCAATAACTTCGTACTGTGTGAAAACCGAGCTCTAAAAAATGGAGTCAAGTTGATTGACTCAGTACTTCCCACACATAATGATGATACCTTTTTATTATTTTCCCATTGCATGAAGCTATAGTTTCAAATCCCTTGCAACCAAATCATCGCCCAGAAGCCCGCAAAAAACAACCAACACAAAAACCTCTCGTAAATAGTTTCTTGCGTCTCTCTCCTTAGAAGCTGTTAGCTCTAAACAACTACTTCAAGAAATGGAGACTGGTACCGAGCCCCAACAAAACCGAAGTTTCCTGCTTCCACCTGAATAACAAACTAGCTAAATATGAACTTCAGGTACTTTTTGCAGGCGAACCCCTGAAGCATAACCATTTCCCAAAATATCTTGGAGTAACGTTAGATCGCACCCTCTGCTATAAGAAACATCTCGCAAACACTGCAGGAAAACTCAGAACACGCAACAACGTTATCCAAAAGCTGTGTGGAACGACGTGGGGTGCCACTGCTCCAACTCTACGAACCAGTGCACTAGCTCTTGTCTATTCGTGTGCTGAGTACTGTGCGCCTGTCTGGATTAACAGCCATCATACCAGACTAATTGACGTCCAACTAAATCACACTATGAGACTTATTACAGGCGCAATTAAGACAACCCCAACTCAATGGCTGCCTGTACTCTCTGGAATAGCCCCACCGCAGCTGCGAAGGACTGACGCCCTTCTAAGGGAGTATAACAAGATTACGGCCAACAACAAACTGCCCATCCACCGAGCAATACCCCCGTTGCAGATAAACAGACTTAAATCCCGACAACCCCCAATAAGGGATGCAGAAGGACTTAAAACCAATAACTTCGACTCCTTAAACCAATGGCGCTCCCAGTGGGAAGGTTTTGCGGAACACCACTCGCGATGCGCATTTATGGGGGCAGCGTTACTTCCAGGATCAGAACTACCCCGGAAAGAGTGGGTAAAACTTAATAGAGTCCGAACAGGCCACGGCAGATGTGCCGACTCCTTTTACAAGTGGGGCTATGTGCAATCTCCCTTATGTGACTGTGGCGCGCCCCGCCAAACTGTAAACCATATTACGAGCGAATGTGAACTGCGTGCGTTTCAGGGATCGCGAGAAGAGTTCTTCACAGCCACACCGTTGGCGCTGAAGTGGTTGAAAGAACTTGACATCAACCTGTAAATACCAAAGACCATGTATCTTAGTTTGTAGCTGTATATATTTTATTTTAGTATAGGTTATAATAGTTTTTCTTTTAATCTATATTTATTATTGTCATGTTTTTGAGCCATACGATAAATAAAAAGAAGCTAAGACGCCACATTTTTTTTCTGCGTGCTTCAACTAAACGATGCGAAATGATCAGGAGCCTCCAAACCATCTAGAAACAAAGTTTGAGCTGTGTTTTTATATTTTTAGTTTTTTATTATTGCTGCGCCGCCACTGACGATTTTTCAAAGACAGACGCGTTTTCCATTCTCGCCGCGGCACTAAATTTGGTGTCAAAATTTCATTAAAATCAATTCAATAATTTTCGCTTTACGCAAAATACATAGAACGAAATAAAGCAAAACTCGTATGTATACATCACAAAATTGGTTTCTGTAATAGGCAAGCCAATATTCAGATGGACCTAAAAAAGTGTAATATGCCGCTACGTATTTTTTTCAACAGGTTAATGGACAAACTATTATGAATACAACAAATTTTTTCAGTTTTACAACCCCCCACCCCCCAACCGCCCCAATTTCACCCTCACCCAAAAAAGTAGAAAATGATCAGGAACCCCTAAAACGCCTAAAAACAAAATTTGAGATGTTTTTATATTTTTAGTTTTTTTATTATTGCTGCGCCGCCACTGAAATGATTTTTTCCAAAACATACGCGTTTTCTATCCTCGCCGCGGTAGTAATACTGTGTCAAAATTTCATTAAAATCAATTCAATAATTTTTGCGATACGCAATAGAATAATATATCGATCTAAAACAACACTCGTATGTATACACCACAAATTCTAAGTCCCTTGGTTTCTGTAATCGGCAAGGCAATGTTCGGATGGACCTATTATGCTGCTAGGACTTTCTCTCTCAGGTCAGTAGACAGCCCATTATGAGTACAACAAATTTTTCAGATTTACAACCCCCCACCCCCCCAACCACCCGAATTTCACCCCCACCCAAAAAAAAGTAGAAAATGATCAGGAACCCCTAAAACGCCTAAAAACGAAGTTTGAGCTGTTTTCATATTTTTTGTTTTTTTAATATTGCTGCGCCGCCACTGAGACGATTCCTAAACATCAGACGCGTTTTCCTTCCTCGCCAAAGTAGTAATACTGTGCCGAAATTTCATTAACATCACTTCAGTAATTTCAACATTATAAAATACAGAACGATCTAAAGTAATACTCGTATGTATACATCGGAAAATTCTCCAAGTCCCTTGGTTCCTGTAATACAAAAGGCAATGTTCCGAAGGACCTAAAAAAGTGTATTATAGCGCTAGGTCTTTCTCTCTCAGGTCAGTAGACAGCCTACCCCTACCCCCCAACCACCCCAATTTCACCCCCACCCAAAAAAAAGTAGAAAATGATCAGGAACCCCTAAAACACCTAAAAACGAAGTTTGAGGCATATTTGAAATTTTTCGTTTTTTGCTAATTACTCCGCCGCCCATGCACCGATTTTCAAAATTGTAGCAACATTACCTACTACGACCCTACACCATATCACCACCGAAATTTCATCAAAATCTATGTAGCGGTTACTGAGATTAGGAGGCTAGAAAAACGCCAACAGACAGACAGACCGACAGACAGACAGACAGGCAGACAGACCGACAGACAGACAGACCGACAGACAGACAGACTGACAGACAGACCGACGGAAATGAGTGACGTGGATTTTCGTGATGTAGGCATCATAAAACGCCCAAAAAGTGTGTTATCTCAAAATCGAAAATTTTCGCGATCACAATACTCCCCTCACCTATCGGTGTGGGAAGTAAAATGAATTTTTCCATGAAAGAGCAAATAGAGGATATTTAGGAGAATCTTTATCAATATCCTGGCCGCCTTTGGGCCTACTTTCAAATTAGTGAACATCTTTCATCCTACTGCCCAATGTCATTGAAATTTCTGTATTAGCGAAGTATGGTTTTGGCTAGCTTTAATTACCCTGTAAAAGTTTACGCCTTTATACCCTGCACACGTTATAGCTTCCGCTCTACTGTGACCGTTCTATCGTGAAAGACTTAAAAGGAATTATGTGCTATTACAAAGGAGGGCAATATTGCTCGCTGCGCTTGATGTATCTTAGAAAAACGGCTCTGCAGAGCATCATAAGAGTCATTTATTAGATGGTCTTTTGGGAATCGAGCAGATGATACGGGTATTGAGTCCTGAGAAGTCGAAGGAAATTGCTGTAGTCGAACGATGCTATTTTTGTTCGAGAATCAGAGATATTTGCTGAATGCTTCGGTCGTTTCTAAAGTGAGATGCGATGGGTATTGTTCTTGCTTGCTGTGCACAGCTAGAAAAGTCCTTTTACTGCGCAAACTTTACTCCCATATATTTCTGTGTGTGTCCTTGAAGAACACAAATACCTTGGATCAGGCACCATCGTGCAAAGCAAGTGAAAACAAATTTGAATTTCTAAGAATAATTTTCATATACGCACTATGTGATAAGCAAATCAAATAAATGCTTAACTACTAACTTAACCTCATAGCTTTTTGAAGAAAAAATAATTTTCAGACTTCTCCATTATAACAGTTTCTCTATCAGCGTCATTTTTCTTGACACCCCCAATTAACTCTGACTGACAGTGCTTTTAACCGTTCTACCCTTTTGATTATGATTAATTTTTTATGACAAGGCAAAGGGTATTTCAGTGTACTGTATAGGCTCCGGTAATTGCTTTTTTAGAAACGTTGGACGTGATTGGGTATTAATCACTTTGGAGACTGCTCCCCTTTTGAGCAATACGGTTTTGGGGTGGTAAGTTGAGCACTCAATAACAAACTTGTTTGTTTCTATAGTGGGTGTGGGAGCAAAAACTCGGAAATTCTACTTTACATGTAATATTAGTGCTTCGAGGGTGGATCCGGAAGTACCTGATCCAATAAAGAAACACAAAACATTTGTAAAGAAATACTTTTTTTCCAACATAATCTTCTTTTGCAAACATACCTTTCTTGCAGTTGCAGAGAGTTGTCAAGTTTTATAGTTTAAAAATTTAAAATTTTGTTCGTACATATTACAGCAGGTGTCGATTAATACAGTGGTAAGTCATCAGAAAGTCGCTAAGTTTTCCAACAACGGCAGCTCTTAGGATAAATCTGCTGCTAACACTAAACATTTTATTATTTTCGAAACCTTCGCATTATATTCGAAAGCAATATCCATGTATCAACAGACAGATAAAAATTGTTAGAGCTGCCATTTGTAGTAATATCTCCACACACCCTATTCAGATTCTGAACAACAGCTTCGATATAGCAATATTTCTTCCATAAAACTGAAGCTACAGGAAAACACACTTTTCTTTCTGCCGCAGAGAAAGGTCTTTTATTTTCTGTAATGGATATTAAGTCTGAGGCACCCCGTGGTTACGCTTAGACACCCCCTACTGCCATTCTGCAGCTTACTAGGAAAACTATATAACGGCTTTCCACTAGTTTTGAAGCCATCGGCTTTATGATAGAAACATGTTATTTTCCCCTCGTCATATTGAAGTGTGTTTTTGTAAAATATAGGTTATTTCCTGATTTTCCAGATTTTCTATATTTTCCAGATTTTACAGATTGTTGTCCAGAGTTTCCAGATTTTCCTGATTTTCAAGATTTTCCAGGATTTCCATAATCGCCAAAATTTCCGGATTCCCATATTTTCCATATTTTCCATATTTTCCATATTTTCCATATTTTCCATATTTTCCATATTTTCCATATTTTCCATATTTCCCATATTTTCCATATTTTCCATATTTTCCATATTTTCCATATTTTCCATATTTTCCATATTTTCCATATTTTCCATATTTTCCATATTTTCCATATTTTCCATATTTTCCATATTTCCATATTTTCCATATTTTCCAGTTTTTCCAGTTTTTCCAGTTTTTCCAGTTTTTCCAGTTTTTCCAGTTTTTCCAGTTTTTCCAGTTTTTCCAGTTTTTCCAGTTTTTCCAGTTTTTCCAGTTTTTCCAGTTTTTCCAGTTTTTCCAGTTTTTCCAGTTTTTCCAGTTTTTCCAGTTTTTCCAGTTTTTCCAGTTTTTCCAGTTTTTCCAGTTTTTCCAGTTTTTCCAGTTTTTCCAATTTTTCCAGTTTTTCCAGTTTTTCCAGTTTTTCCAGTTTTGCTTGATTTTCCAGTTTTGCCAGATTTTCCAGACTTTCCAGATTTTCCAGATTTTCCAGATTTTCCAGATTTTCCAGATTTTCCAGATTTTCCATATTTTCCATATTTTCCAGATTTTCCAGATTTTCCAGATTTTCCAGATTTTCCAGATTTTCCAGATTTTCCAGATTTTCCAGATTTTCCAGATTTTCCAGATTTTCCAGATTTTCCAGATTTTCCAGATTTTCCAGATTTTCCAGATTTTCCAGATTTTCCAGATTTTCCAGATTTTCCAGATTTTCCAGATTTTCCAGATTTTCCAGATTTTCCAGATTTTCCAGATTTTCCAGATTTTCCAGATTTTCCAGATTTTCCAGATTTTCCAGATTTTCCAGATTTTCCAGATTTTCCAGATTTTCCAGATTTTCCAGATTTTCCAGATTTTCCAGATTTTCCAGATTTTCCAGATTTTCCAGATTTTCCAGATTTTCCAGATTTTCCAGATTTTCCAGATTTTCCAGATTTTCCAGATTTTCCAGATTTTCCAGATTTTCCAGATTTTCCAGATTTTCCAGATTTTCCAGATTTTCCAGATTTTCCAGATTTTCCAGATTTTCCAGATTTTCCAGATTTTCCAGATTTTCCAGATTTTCCAGATTTTCCAGATTTTCCAGATTTTCCAGATTTTCCAGATTTTCCAGATTTTCCAGATTTTCCAGATTTTCCAGATTTTCCAGATTTTCCAGATTTTCCAGATTTTCCAGATTTTCCAGATTTTCCAGATTTTCCAGATTTTCCAGATTTTCCAGATTTTCCAGATTTTCCAGATTTTCCAGATTTTCCAGATTTTCCAGATTTTCAAGATTTTCCAGATTTTCCAGATTTTCCAGATTTTTCCAGATTTTTCCAGATTTTTCCAGATTTTTCCAGATTTTCCAGATTTGCCGGATTTCCCGGACTTCCAGATTTTCCAGATTTTTCAGATGTTCCAGATTTTCAAATTTTTCAGGTTTTCCAGATTCCTCGGATTGTCCAGATTTTCCCGCTTTCCCAGATTTTTCAGATTTTCCTGATTTACCAGATGTTCCAGTTTTTCCAGATTATCCGTTTTTTCGAGATTTTCCGGATTTTCCGAATTTTCCAGTTTGTTTTTGGATGTCCAGTTTTTACTGATTTTCCAGATTTTCAAAATTTTTATTGATTTTCCAAATTTTCCTGATTCTCCAGATTTTCCAGGTTTTCCAGATTTTACATAATCTGCAGATTTTCCAGAGTCCCAGATCTTCCAGTTATCCGGATTTTTTATTACTAGATTTCCTTAATAGACTTTTTCATATTTTCCAGATCTTACAGAATTTCCAGATTTTGTCAATTTTTGCTTCCTAGACTTTTTTGTATTTTCCAGATCTTACAATATTTCCAGCTTTTGTAGTATTTGCTGATCTTGCAGCATTTCTAGATCTTGCAGATTTTTCAGATTTTGCAGTATTTCCGGAATTTCCATGTTTTTCGATTTTTCCAGATTTTCAAATTTTCAGGAATTAGTGAACGTTCCAGATTTTGCAGAAACTCTAAATTTTCCAGATATTCCGGGCTATCCAGATATTACAGAATTTCCAGAGTTTCGAAATTTTCAAGATTTTCCCCATCTTTCGGATTTTCCAGACGTTGCAGTATTTCCATTTTTTCTACATTTTCCAGTTTTTGCAGCATTTCCAGATGTTCTAGGTCTTACGGATTTCCCAGGGTTTGCAGTATTTCCAGGATTTATCGAAATTTCAGTTTTTCCAGATGTTTCTAGATTTTGGAGATTTGTGATTATCCAGATATGCAGGATTTTTTCAGATTTTGCAGATGCTCCGGATTTACAGATTTTCCAATTTCCGGATTTTGCAGATTTTCATATTGTTCGGATTATCCAGTTTCAGTTTCAGTTTTTCCAGATTTACAGTTTCACTCTATTCCCTTGACTTTCCAGATTTTAAAAAGAAGTACAAATATTTCTCACTCTAGACTTTAGACCCTAACCCATTCTGGTCCAGAATGATTGACTGGCTGGGTTTAATATAACCAAGCAGGAGGTGAGGCACGAAGCCGAAATTCCAGCGTCTCCCGCTACAGCGAAATTCCACGCCTTCACGGTTATTCATCAAGTCCTCATCCCCCATTCCAGATTAATACGGAGATGGTGGATTATTGGAATGTGAAGGGTTAATTAATGGGGCTGCCTTATCGGGGTACATTTTAGTAGGAATCGTGTGTGATATCAACGGCTGTTTGATGACTAATGTGTCACGTATGAATATTTCCGGATTGAGTCGTTATGTGGGTAATTTGTCTGCTTCTGGAAGTCTGTTGGACACATGCTGTTTGATGGATCAGCTTATATATTAGCTATTTTTTAAAATGTGGATCAGATGCGTGAGAAGGTCAATTGCACGTATCAGGGTAGATAATGCTTATGATAAACGATGGAAAGGATGAAATGGGTTTATTGGGTTAAATAGGGGAGATTGTAATAAATACGGTTTTCCACGGTGTGATCATAAAAATTCGGTGGGAGCAACTCAGGTCTTACTTCCCATAGGGTAGTTGAGAGGGAAGACTGATTCAGATGTATCGAAAATACCTTTTATGGACGATCTATGATGTGAAGTGGCACTTGATCCTTTGAAACCGGACTAACAGGCACTACACTTAGCATCTTCAGGAGAAAGTTGGGGCTAAATACTAACCCCTAGCTGAGTACTCACAGTCCAAAAGCAATATTTTAGCGAACCTGTTAGCAGAAAAGGATGCCAAGATCAAAATCTTGGGAGGCGGGCCTCTTTGTGCATTCTCCTTCAGGCCTATGATTTCTGAGGGTCCTCAGGATGATTTACTAGGGTCTCAACGCAGTAATCTTGGGAGATCATCCTCCCTAAACAAACTCCTAATCGCCGTTTATGCTTGTGACTAAAAAGAGGGATATTCTAGCAATCTCTCTTAGCATCGCTAAGGGTCATTCAGAATACTTAAGATTCGAACTGGGCTATTTTCAACAGCAGCATTTGGTACTCAGAATGTCTAGTCTCCAGTTTTTCCAGATTTTCCACGTCTTCCTGATTTTACAAATTTCCCAGAATTTCCAGATTTTTCAGATTTCCCAGATTTCCCAGATTTCCCAGATTTCCCAGATTTCCCAGGTTTCCCAGATTTCCCAGATTTCCCAGATTTTCCAGATTTTCCAGATTTTTCAGATTTTCCAGATCTTCCAGAATTTCCAAATTTTGCAGTATTTTGAGATTTTGCTGATCTTGCAGCATCTCCAGATCTTGCAGATTTTACAGATTTTGCAGTATTTCTTGAATTTTCATGTTTTTCAATTTCTCCAGATTTTCAAACTGTTCCAGAATTTTCAAATTTTCCGAGATTTTTAAGAGTTCCTGATTTTGCAGAAATTCCAGATTTTCCAGGCTATCCATTACAGAATTTTCAGGTTTTTCAAGATTTTCCCGATCTTTGAAATTTTCAGTTTTTGCAGTATATCAGTTTTTTCTAGATTTTCCAGATTTTGCAGTATTTCCAGATGCTCTAAGTCTTACAGTTTTTCCAGGTTTTGCAGTGTTTCCAGGATTTATCGAAATTTCAATTTTTCCAGATGTTTCTAAATTTTCCAGATTTTTCTGATTATCCAGATATTCAGGATTTTATCAGCATCGCTAAGGATCATTCAGAATACTTAAGATTCGAACTGGACTTCAAACAGCAGCATTTGGTACTCAGAATGTCTAGTTCGTCGCTACTAAACTCCCAAACTAACTCCTAGCGTCCCTTCAAGCAACTTAATCTCTTGTACACCAGCTGCGCTACTGGCTCAGATATAACGACATCACTTTAAACGAGTTTTTCTTCGCCACAGTAATATTAAACTTCAGCGGAGGTTTTTAAACGATATAGTAATAGTGGAGGGCAAAAGAGCCAACAAAAACTCTCGAATAAGTCGCACGTATCGCGCGCAAAGGAGTAGCAATGGCAGCAGCACGCCCGGCTCCGTTCAGATAGAAAAACAAAAGGAAATCCGCCTTGTTAAATCGGAATTTTCCTGTTTGCGCCGTTAAAACATATAAAGCAGGGGCTCTTGGAATACCTCGTGCTTCCTCGAGCCTGAATTATCGCGAAACAGGGGTTGGAATAAGGAAACTGAACCGCATTAGAGTCCAGTGACGTTCGTAGCAGGACCTCTCCAATGGAGAAGTCTCATGATACTCATAATAAAATAAGCAGTTACGTATCCGTAAAATATAGACGAAAAGTAATTAGTCAGTGAAAAAATTTTTGAAATCCGTCAATAAATGGCAGAGAAATCAATAATTAAAGTTTGCATATTTTGCGCGAAATAGTTGCCGCCTTCAATTTGGCTGTGACGTCACGATTCCGCAATCCGCATAGCCAGCCGTCTGTGCCGCGCGCTGCCGCAGATCTGTGTATCGTGGAAGCTGTAGAGTGTTTTGTATGTACATTATTTGATTTTTAAATAAGTGTTTTTTAGTTTTTTACCATAACGGAAGAAGGACTTGTAAAAGGACAAAGTCATATTAAAATATCTCTTATTGATCTAGAAACGCTTTAAGATAATAGTTTCGTGAGAAAATAAACGCCTTCCGGTAAACGCAAATAAAAACTAGCATTTGTTGATATTTTTGTTATTGTCTCTTTGCAATACTGAGGGATGACTGTTGTGTTTAAAGTATAACTAACTGAACTGTAGCAACTCTTAGAAGATACTGATTCTTTTGAAGGAGAACTCTCGGGTGATTGGGGGATGGTCATCAGACACTTAAATTCTGTATCGCTCGTTTTTTTCCTTCTCATGATTGTTTGCACTTTTTGATCTTTTTGTTTAACTTTGCTGTCAACTTGCACTTTGTTTAAATATTGTTGTCGGGATTATATCTGATACATTCACTGTGCAATCCTTAGATAGTGGATTTTCTAGTACATCCGGCTCTTTGTATATTGAATGACACTGAATTACTTCGAAAGGTTGCCAACTTGAGGTCGATGAAGCATCGTTCTGCAATAAATTTTCTAAACATTCTGCGCGTCGCCTTTTTTCATATGCTCAGAGTTTTCTTCTAGGATGAACAAATTTTTGACAATCAAACTTATGAGGGCAGCCTTCAGTTTTCAGCTTTAATGTACCACCAACTAGTTTATATTTGATTAGATATTCAGTATCATTTTCAAGCTGTATCAACAAAAACATAAGTTACGAATCCGAAAATATAGAAATATATAACACAGTAAAGCAATTCAGCATACGTAACGTCAAAATTTTATGTATCAGATATCCTATTAATGTATTTATTCAAGAAACGAAGACATGTGGAAGGCTGCAGAAGGGTCGTTTCAGCCCCAGCGAAAGACAGGATGGATTTCACTTCAAAACTGAATAGAAGCCATGATGATCATTCAACAGATAGGATAAATGCAATAGGTTAGCTAAATTATCGTATGTGTATATGCCTATACCTCATACAAGCATTGCTTTCGAGGTGGCAATATTTGTAACTCATTAATAGGTACAAATAAATTGAAAAAAAAATGAACTAACTAATTTACTATTGGGTAAAGTAATCTTTAACAACCAGTGAAGCTATCCATATATAGTTGATAATAATTAATACTTATCAATAGAAGATAAATACAATGGTATACTCGCATCAAAATGATCCTCACAAACATATTTTATACTTTTTGGTATTATTGAATCCCGTTTCATCACTTTGCACCACTTCTTTTGCATGCAAAGGTGCGTGGGAAAAAACTTTATTAGGTGTTTTAATCGTTGTGCTCACACACTTCGGAACAATGCAATATTTTTTATAACATCCTTTTTTGATGTCACTCATCATAGCAATATTATTTGATATGCACTGAACTACAAAACAAATGATACGATTGGTTGCTCAGCTCACGGCGCCACCACCACGCTGTGCCTGTATGCGTTGTCTGATACGTGCGCCGCGTCGTGTGGCTCAGCGGCAGCGGCCGCCCGCACTGGCTACGGAGCTATGACGTCACACCACTCGGTCAGTCGTGCCAAAAATATTTCTGCGGAGCGCGACTTTGAAACATTGTAACTTTTTTGTCTTTCGAGATATATTCATATTTCTTTCACGCTTTTCTTTTATTTTTCTTATATTTTCTTTTGAATCGATAAAAAAATTTTAGTAAACTTCTCCATTACCGTCGCATTACGTGACACACATTCAGATCCATTTTGTTAATAGGTGACGCGTTGATGTTTTCCTACTTTCCTTTTTTTAGTAGTGAGGAGTTAGGATCTGACCATAGTTGGAGTATTGCTCCCATGTATAGAGATGCGCTCCGAAGCGCTCCCTAAAGCTTCTGGACACTATCCAGAAGAGAGCAATTAGACTAATCGATGCGCCTAACCTCACAAAAGGACCTCCACAGCCTAGAATATCAAAGAAGGGTGGTTTTTTCCAGTCAATACTTAAGCCTTAAGGCCTATTGTATTATTACTCCTCTCATTTACAGTATCCACTCCAGCAATCTAGATCCCTGCATAAGTTTATGCAGTTGGTCCTGGTGCTGAGCTGTACTCCATTGGTTCTAGCTTGGTCTTCCTAGAGAGCTGTTGTCTCTTGTGACCTAGCGCATGTAGGGCTGACTCAGTTCCTCTTCCACACAGTCTGGAGTTGAGGTCTCCATTGTAGAGCCTCATTTTCTTCAGGTGTTTCCTCAGGCCACAATGTCCTGTGAGGAGAACCGTCGTTATTCGGAGCTGATTCCTATTCAAGGAGAGCAGTGTTTCAGCTGTTTTCTTGCATGGAGCTTTAATGAATGTTTTTCCATGAACTCATCCTGGCTACAAGTTCCACTGCTCCTTGTGCTGATGTTTCATCCATCCTCCGACCTGGTGTCTGATTGTGCTTTTAGGCACCCCCAGGGCGGGTTCTGCTTCAATATACAGGGTGGGCCAATAGTGCGTGGACGGAGGATTGTGGGCTTACTGAAAAATATTTCAAAAATCTGTCACTTGATCATGGTAGGGACCCTTGAGGGCTATAACGTAAAAATATTTTCACTCAAATTTTGATGTTTATACAGGGTGATTCATATCAAAGTTACATTTTTTTAATGGAACCCCCTATATATTATTGCATATTTGGATTCCCTGGTTAATTCTAGTGTGACTTTATGTATCACACATGGGACTTTAGAAGAACCGTTTAGGCGCAAATCACCATTTTTGGTATATGTAGGTATCAGAAAAAAATTGAATATCGCAGCGATTATAAAACCCAGAAGGCCGTGACTTTGCGGTGCGACTAAGCATGAAATGCGTCACCTTAGGTCAGAGGGCTACATTTGAATTCTTTTTGCACTTGGAGAAATCAGTAGATTAATTAAGGAAACTTCAATCATAGATAACTTGATTTTTTCAAATGAGAATGCCTATTTTGGTTTAAAGAATCAAATATAAAATTTGATTACCTTTCTAATGATATAGCATTCTCGATATCAATCTTTTTTAGTTTTCATTTTACTTCCCACACCGATAGGTGAGGGGAGTATTGTGATCGCGAAAATTTTCGATTTTGAGATAATACGTTTTTTGGGCGTTTTATGATGTGTACATAACGAAAATCCACGTCACTCATTTCCGTCGGTCTGTCTGTCGGTCTGTCTGTCTGTATGTCTGTCGGTCTGTCTGTCGGTCTGTCTGTCTGTCTGTCTGTCGCGTTTTTCTACCCTCGTAATCTCAGTAATCGCTGCATGGATTGTGATGAAATTTGGGCAGCGGTATGCTGTGGGGTCGTAGTAGGTAATGTTCCTATAATTTTGAAAATCGGTGCATAGGCGGCGGAGTAATTAGCAAAAAACAAAAAAAATAAATATTGCTGAAACTTCGTTTTTAGGCGTTTTAGGGGTCCCTGATCATTTTCTACTTTTTTTTTTTTGGTGGGGGTGAAATTGGGGTGGTTGGGGGGTGGGGGGTTGTAAAATTGAAAAAATTGTTGCTTTCATAATAGACTGTCCACTGACCTGTGAAGGAAGACCTGGCGACATAAATAACTTTTTTAGGTCCACCCGAACATTGCCTTTGCCTATTACAGAAAGCAAAGGACAGAATTTTTTTTTTTGATGTAAACATACGAGAGTATTGGGTCAGATCGTTGTAACGAGGAAACTATTGAATTGATTTTAATGAAATTTTGAAACGGCATTACTACCATGGCGAAGATGGAAAACGCGTATGGTTTTGATAAATCGTGCCAGTGGCGACGCAGAAATAATAAAAAACTAAAAATATAAAAACAGCTCAAACTTCGTTTTTAAGCGTATTAGAGGTTCCTGAACATTTTCTGCGTTTTTTTTTTTGGGTGGGGGTGAAATTGGGGTGGTTGGGGGGTTGGGGGTTGAAAAATAAAAAAAATTCTTGTACTCATAATAGGCTGTCCACTGACCTGTGAAGGAAGATCTAGCGAAGGAAATCACCTTTTTAGGTGCATCCAAACATTGCCTAGCCTATTACAGAAAATAAGGGACTTGGAATTTTCTGTATAGTATACGAGAATTTACTGGTCTAAATCGTTTTGTATTTTGTAACGTGGACACTATTAAATTGATTCTAATGAAATTTTGACACAGTATATTGTTACCGTGGTGAAAATGGAAAACGCGTATGTTTGTTAAAAGTCTTGTCAGTGGCAGCGTAGCAATAATCAAAGAACGCGACAAGTATGAAAGCAACTCAAATTCGGTTTTTAGATGTTTTAGGGGTTCCTGATCATTTCCTACCAGTTTTTTAGGTGGGGGTGAAAGTGAGGTGGTTGGGGGGGGGGGGGAGGTGGGGGTTGTAAAACTGAGAAGTTTGTAGTATCGATAATAGGCTGTCCATTGACCTGCGAAGGAAAGACCTAGCGGCATAAGACAATTTTAGGGGGGGGGGGTGGCAATTGCCAAATTATTATTTGGTTGCAAGGGATCTTAGACTAAAGCTTCATGCTATGGGAAAACAATAAACTGGTATCGCGTAATGTGTGGGAAGTACTGAGTCAATCAACTTGACTTCATTTTTATTTCAAATTTTCTGTCAAATCGATGTTTTTCAATTTTGCTACATGCAAGCAACCTAGCAGGCCATGAAAAATAAACAAAAGCTCGTTAATATGGAAGAAACCAACTAACTTAGTAGAAAGATGCAAACTAACTAGAGCAACGAGGCAAGACTATGAAAATTCCCTACAACATATTAGCTCTAACCAGAAACAGTAGCGGTAACAAGAACGCTCATTTTTCACAGCCTACTAGCTATTAGCCAATTTCCAAAGTCAGTAAAAAAATATTTAATCAAAGCAAAACTACTACTGATTGTTGCTGGCAGTAGAATATCTATGTCTTTTGAATAAATGTCCACATTTAATGCTATAAAAAAGTAGCCATTTCCGTAAGTCAAAAGTAATGATACCTCTGACTGGAACCCTTCAAATTATTCAGTAGGTACTTCTACTTATTAGCAAAATCGCGGAAAGTGAAACTTGATTTGCAGTCTGTTTGAATTGTAAAAGATAATTTAGTTTGCAGAAAACTACATGAAATAAACACAATTACAACATAGCGTAATTAAAAAATTCTAGCATTATTTCAATAGATGTTCAGAATTCTCCAGTTGGAGATATCTTCACTTTTGACTTAACTAAACCGAAATGACTAATTTTTTTTTTATCCCATTAAATGTGAAATTTCATTCTAAAGATGTTAGACTGTAAGCAAAAATCGCTGGTAGTTTTCCTTTTGTTTCAAAATTTTTAATCATTTTGGAATGTTTTCAAGCTCTAGTAGGCATCAATAGCTAGTATGCTGTGAAAAACAAATACTTCTGCCATACCCCAGCTACTCATTGGCATTAGATATCTTGCGGCTGTTGTATCCGGTTAGAGCTAATATGTTGTAAGGAATTTGCATAATCTTGCCTCGTTGCTCTAGTTAGTTTGCATCTTTCTACTAAGTTAGTTGGTTTCTTCCATATTAACGAGCTTTTGTTTATTTTTCATGGCCTGCTAGGTTGCTTGCACGCAGGAAAATTGAAAAACGCCGATTTGACAGAAAATTTGAAATAAAATGAAAACCAAAACAGACTGATATCGAGAATGCTATATCGTTAGAAAGGTAATCAAATTTTACATTTGATTCTTTAAACCAAAATAGGCATTCTCATTTGAAAAAATCAAGTTATCTGTGATTGAAGTTTCCTTAATTAATCTACTGATTTCTCCAAATGCAAAAAGAATTCAAATTTAGCCCTCTGACCTAAGGTGACGCATTTCATGCTTAGTCGTACCGCAAAGTCACGGCCTTCTAGGTTTTATAATCGCTGCGATATTCAATTTTTTTCTGATACCTACTTATACGAAAAATGGTGATTTGCGCCTAAACGGTTCGTCTGAAGTCCCATGTGTGATACATAAAGTCACACTAGAATTAACCAAGGAATCCAAATATGCAATCACATATAGGGGGTTCCATTAAAAAAAATGTAACTTTGATATGAATCACCCTGTATAAACGTCAAAATTTGAGTGAAAATATTTCTACATTATAGCCCTTAAGGGTCCCTACCGTGATCAAGTGACAGATTTTTGAAATATTTTTTAGTAAGCCCACAATCCTCCGCCCACGCACTATTGGCCCACCCTGTATACAGCAGATGAGCCTAGTCTTGCTAGCTCGTCCGCCCTTTCATTGCCTCTTATACCTGAGTGTCCTGGAAGCCACTCCAAAGTTACTTTGTTGTGTTCTGCCAGCCTTCCCAGTTCTTGTAGACATTCCCAGACTAGAGCAGACGTAACTTTGGGGCCTTCTAGTGCCCTAAGTGTAGCCTGACTGCCTGTAAGTATTGCGATCCTCTTGTTTCTGTAGAATCGCCCAAGAAGGGTGGTTGATCTGTCCCTGTTTTACAGATTCTATCACGGAAGATGTTCGAGTGAGCTCTCCCAGATAATAACACCAAAGGCCGTCCTAGCGAGGAAAACTAGAGATGCTCTGTGAGCTAGTTCTTTCCAGGTCGAGGTCCCTAGTCTCCGAACCAGTCTGCTCCAGCATTCATTCTTTTGGAGAACCTCGACGCTGTAGAACGAGCAGCCAAGGAATTTTTTCCCGACGGCTATAACCTGCAGCGATTTAAATTTAGCTTGCATGGACATTTATCCTCTCGCAGCGCTACTACAGCGCCATGGGGTTTCAGCCTCCGTGGGAGGCTCATTAGAAAAAAACTAGTTACAATGTCATCTAAGATATTAGAGATTACAACCGAATTGAGCTTATCTGATCTACATAGTATTGCGTTGCTATTCCCATAAACTTCTACAGGCTACAGTTGCAATATATTTAATTGTCTTCTAAGTTTATTTCATCATATTATAATTATTAACGTGAAGCTTATAAAAAACTTTATTGGACAATTGCTGCTTATAAGCTTTGTCTAATAACCTTCCATTGATGTCGTCATTATGGAGGTGGAGCTATATTTTCTGTTCGTTAATTGCTCCACCCACATTGCCTTCAAATATGTCCTGGCGGGTGGTATAATGGTCATTTCGTAACGAAGCACGTAATTAGCTATAACATGCGATATGTAAGTTTGTTGGGCGTTAAATGTCCACAATTGGTTGGTCGCCTGTATGAAATGTTCTCACGTCATAATTACAGGATACATGGTGTCTCTAGATTGCTGCTAAGAACGTTTGACGCTTAATAATATAATAATAATAATAATAAGAAAGATGCCAACAATCTTTTTCAGAGAAGTGAAAAACAGTTTTACCAAAAGATGACATCAAATAATCAGATAACAACAACGGAACCTCCAAGTAGACAAGAGTTAACCGAGTTCTGGGGAAGCCTATGGTCAGAACCAAAAACACATAACGAAAACGCTGCATGGATCAGACAAGAAGAGGAAAAACATCAACACATAGCCGAGCAGGAAGACATTGTTCTTACACCAGAGGAAATAGCCGAGACAATAAAACACACTCACAACTGGAAGTGCCCAGGCGTAGATAACGTGCAAAACTTCTGGTACAAGCAGTTCAGTGCAACGTATGAAATGCTAACAGAGCAAATCAATAAAGCCATACTACAACCTAATAGGCTTCCCAAATTCCTCACACAAGGAATAACTTATATAAAACCAAAAAACGCAGATACCAGAAACCCTGCCAATTACCGCCCGATCACCTGTCTCCCAACCTTGTACAAGATCATCACCGCAACAATAGGCAAAAGGATTGAACAACACCTCACCCAAAACAACATCCTGACTGAAGAGCAAAAAGGATGTAGAAAGCAAAGCCAAGGATGCAAAGAACAACTCATAATCGATAGTGTCATCATGGAGCAAACCAGAAAAGAACACAGAAATCTTCATACCTGCTTCATCGATTATAAAAAAGCTTTTGACTCGGTACCCCATAGCTGGCTAAAGAAAACTCTTCAAATATACAAAATTAACCCAGTCCTTCGCCAGTTCCTTACAAGAACCATGGAGACATGGCGAACCAACATACATCTTAAAACTCAGGACGGCCATATCCAAACAGAGGAGCTACTCATACGACGCGGTATCTTCCAGGGTGATTCGCTTAGTTCACTGTGGTTTTGCCTTTGCTTAAATCCTCTCTCTAACGCACTTAACAACACAAATTATGGTTTCAACATCAGACACCAGAAAGTCAATCAGCACAGAATAAATCATCTTCTCTATATGGATGATATAAAACTATATGCAGCCACTGAAGTGCAACTAAAAGAATTACTCAGAATAACAGAAGTTTGTACGTCAGACGTCCGGATGGAATTCGGTATGAGCAAATGCAAGGTGCTCCACATCAATAAAGGCCAATGGAAGAACCAAGCCGAACAGGAAATACTAAATGGCCAAACGCTGGATAACATGGACAAGGACGAAACGTACAAGTATCTGGGCTTCAATCAGAATATTAAGATCGACCACACACAAGTCAAAGCTCAACTAACACAAGAGTTCAGAGACCGCCTTGTTAAGCTTCTAAAATCAAAATTGAATTCCAAAAATCTTACAAAAGCAATCAACACATTTGCGATACCGGTCCTCACATACTCCTTCGGCATCATCAAGTGGTCACACACTGATATAGAAAACATCCATATCCTCATACGGACAGAACTTACGAAACACCGAATGTCACATCCAAACGCATGCAAAGAAAGGCTCACCATAGACAGGAAACAGGGAGGCAGAGGGTTCATAGACATACAGTCTCTCCGCGCAAGACAGATAAAAACGCTCAGGCAATTTTTCCAAAGCAAACAAACAAATTTACATCGAGCAATAGCAAAAGCAGACAAAAGCTATACACCACTTAACCTATCATGTCTAGACCACGCCGCAGACACACACAACCCCATACAATCACAACAGGAAAAAATAAACACCTGGTCGCAGAAACCACTCCATGGCAAACATAGATACCGTATTACGCAAGATCAGATAAATGAAAAACAGTCATATACCTGGCTGCAGGATGGCCAACTCTTTCCAGAAACTGAGGGATTTATGCTTGCTATCCAGGACCAAGTTATTGCGACGAGAAACTACAAGAAATACGTAATTAAAGATCCATCCATAACCAACGATAATTGCAGAAAATGTCACCAACAGAAGGAAACAATAGACCACATAACCAGCGCATGCAAAACTCTCGCTGGAACTGAGTACACGGCTAGACATAACTCGGCAGCCAAAATAATACATCAAGCATTAGCCACAAAAAACAAACTAATCGACAACTCAGATCCATATTACAAGTATACACCAACATCAGTACTCGATAATGACCATTACAAACTATACTGGGACGTTGAAATACACACAGACAAAACCATCAATGCAAACAGACCAGATATAGTATTTCAGACAAAGGCAGACAAAGTTACCTACTTAATAGATATTGCTATTCCCAATGATGTAAATGTTCAAAACACCTACGCTGGGAAAATATCTAAATACACTGACCTTGCCATAGAAGTGAAGCGACTCTGGAAACAAGATAAAGTTATTATTGTCCCCCTCATTATGTCGGTCTCAGGCCTCACGCCGAACACATTTACACAACATCTACAACAGTTGGGCCTGGACGAAAGGTTACATAAAATATTCCAAAGGTCTGTAATTCTTAAGACCTGTAATATAGTACGATCTTTCCTAAATTCCGATCAGTAATAGTTCAGGTGTTGACTTGGCCTAGCCCGTCAACATTTGTCGTCACCGCAGTCATGCGAGAGAAGTTTGAAAGAACATGAAAATAATAATAATTTCCAAAATCAAATTAAATATATTTTGCCATATTTTGCCTTTTCAGGACTTATTTTATGGCAAAATTTGACAACACGACAATGTTGTCTTGTAGTCGAACGTAGAATCCAAAGCGGCAAGAATAAGTACAACATTACACTGACGTGACGCGTGTCTGTGCCAACGAATTCGAATAGGTTATAGAAAAATGCTCTAACAGGCATGTGTGTGTTCCCAAGATCCCGTTGTTATTATTTACTGTGTTCACAAACACGATGTTATTTTTCACAGAAATCCGCAGTATTTGAATCTTGTGGAATTGTTTAAAATAGTCTTTTAACTTTTGCACCGTTAAAACCCAAAATTTGCTCAAAACTATAACAATAAACCCGAAAAGATCAACTAAAACAAGGTTGCTATTTATATTATTCCACCATTCATGCCATTATTTTTAGAGTTCCTTACCTGCTATCTCGAAGAGGGTGTAGAGACAAATGATCTACGGGTTTATCAGCCCGTTCATATGGAAGAAGCCAACTAACTTAGTAGAAAGATGCAAACTAACTAGAGTAACGAGGCAAGATTATGAAAATTCTTTACAACATATTAGCTCTAACCAGAAACAATATAAATAGTTTTTTGTTTATGTGAAGTGCAAGTCAAATCATAATAAGATTTTTAGAGTTAAGGTGTTTTATTTGTTTATTTTTGTTACATTCTTGTGTGTTATAAATGTTTTATTGTTTATTTTTGATTTTGTTATAGTTTTTTTGTGTCTTAGTAATATTTATTAGATAATGTTGTGTCCCAGATTCTGTAGATTTCTAACCGTAAAACTCATAGCGACTATCTAATATAGATGGAGTTTGTTACATTAATGTGATTAATCGATGTATAGTTATGTTGTGCCTAAGATCTATGAATTCTTATTCATCAAAAACTCGAAAAAAAAGTAAAAACATAAAGTTGAGGTCACACATCATTTTTTTTATATAGAGGGGGGCCCCGTGAAGAAAATTGCGGGGGGCCCCGAAGACCTTGGCACGGTATTGTGCACAAAGGCTAACTTCGGTCCATTTAATAAGTACAACAAACTCATAAATACAGTTAAACCTGCCCTTTATCAAATTGCGTGAGGCTGCGCTTAGCATAGCGTAGTGTAACCATGGAAGCCAATTGAGATGTTCATTCCCTATTCCAACGCATGCATCCTTTGAGCCGCCGACGGGTTCACAACAGCTTCGTCCAAAATTAACCGTCGAATTCCACCGCCAGAGTAGCGTCGCTTAATTTACGATTTAGTCGAAATCGGCGAGACATTCGAAGGTGGGTTGTCGTCAGCGTGATTAACACGCACCTCGTCACACCATGGGCGAAATAGCCGCAGGCATGATCAAAGCTCATCGCACGTCCGTCGTTCCAGCATCTCTATTATTTTCTGTGGTTTAGGACCGGTAACACAAGGGTAATTTCCAAACAAGTTTAGGAGGAAAATTTTACTTTTCACGCCATGGATGTCTTTCAAACAATATATTGCCCTCTGGTACCCAAAGGTAACGGCAAACCAAAAAAAGTCGCTGCTATACAGCAGCTTCTTTTCTTGGTTGAACGCCACGGCGCATTCGCTTAGCCAACCAGAACAGCGCGGGTTCTACATGCTGCTGCATATGTGAGTCGATATACGAGGGTTGCTGTATATCTCCGTCAATTCACAAGTACGCAGACAGCTGTTTTACGCTTATTAGCGATCATCAGTGCGCCATAGGCCGATTGACGGAAATAGAGAGCATCAGAATTTTCATGTCTACCAGACATGTGAAGTATGTGAGAGCAGGCCACAGAAAAGATCTGTCTGTGGGCCACCTGGTACCCGAAGCCACGGCGCATTCGCTTAGCCAACCAGTAGAGCGTGGGTTCTACATGCTGCTGCAGATAGAGCAACCGTCGAATATATGAACAACTGTTCCTTGCCTTCTTGTAGGGGGTGACCTTGACCGCTGATTTTAAGTTCACCCTAGGCAGTTCTTGGATGAGTGACCGCTTGAGAACTCCTTAGGTCGGTGTTTCGCGCCAGTCCACCAGATGCCGCAGAAATACAGCCGTTTCACTCTTATTAGCTATCATCAATTGTTTTCGAATCGTTTCAATGGTTTTCGATAAATCCGTGGTGGGAAGTTTTCAAAAGATGTATGTAACAGCCTTGAGACAGTACGGAAATACCAAGGAGAGCAGGCTGATGCGTGTTGTAAGTTAAGCGAATTTGTGGTTCTTGAGTTTTTAGGCTGGTTTTCTTTAGCGTTAATGCTTGGCGTTTCGCCACCACGACTGGATGGCAACTCCTTGACTTTGGCGACTTCAGAACAACTGACAGCTGGTGGACCTGCACCTGTATTTATACTTGTTAAGGGTGACGTGGCCCAACCAGGTAGTAGGTAGCCCCACCCCCTCGCGTCATGGCGTCTTCAGTTTCTTTAAGATGGGTACCCCATGTCCGGTTGACTTTTTGATTTTCTTCTTTCCTATTGACGACAAACGTCGTGAAACAGGGGCTGCGATGGTGTTAAAGTTAATCATTAGTTAGTTAAGTCGAAAGTTAACTATTAACGATGTAAACCACTGTTAGAGGATAAAAGTTTCTAGCAAACTTTTCATATTTCACAGAACTCAACAAACTATTCATTTTTAGGTAACGGACATTGCTTTAAATATAAGACACATGTATGTTCAAAATACAGGACAAGTAGCTTTCAAAATATGTCGATTCTTACACCAGTGAATCTAAGTTGGTCTGCAATTGCCTGGAAAACCTTGAACAACTGGCAAATAGAAATCAGATTCTGGTGGTTGTCAGGGCAAGAGGGAATCTCCTTGTGGAATCATAAAAAGCCACTTAAAGAAGAAATTAGGTGCAGGGGATTAACAAGAAAGGATCTCGTATTGGAAAAGCATAATATCAAAACAGAAACAAACGAAAAAATGTGTAACTATTTAGCCAATAAGGGCTTATATATTCTTGCCAAGGAGTATCGCAGGATCCTTACCGATGAACTGTCACTTTCACAAAATTGGGGAGCCAAAACAGCCTGAAACAAACTTCAGTTATCTGAAACAAGTCTTTCTTTCAGTGTATAGACAAGACGACAAACGTCGTAAGACAAAAGCTGCACGCATCACCTATTTCACATGATCCGGTGCTGCCTGAACTAAATCGCTCGTTACGGCGGTGTTAAATAGCCCCAAGTCAAGCACTATGTAGCCTTAATTCGTAATTGCGCGGACAGTGTTCGGTGCCGGTGGCAAGCTCCTTTTGTCTTATGCAAACAATTCTTCTCAATCCTCGCAATTTCCAGCGAGGCTGGCAATCAGCAGAAGACAAAACGGCCGATTAGCGAGCTGACGACGAGCGTTGAAAAGAGAGGGAAAGAGACGGAGGATTTTACAATCCTTTTACTTCGGCTAACAAACATCAACCGGCTGAAATTAAGATTCTTTTAAGTTTTAATTAAAGCCATTATTCCATCGACTGGCGGAGTTATTGCCTGTTTGTTCTCCGGTGCCGCACGATCTTTGCTCTGTGCAGACACACAGTTCGCCGGCTCTAACGTTCCTTTGCTTCCTTTGCTTCTTTTGCTGCCGTTTCATATCAGCGTCGAGGTACAATTACTATTTCTCCTTCTAAGAGGATATCTACTGCTTGTCTTCCTTCATGGCAGCATTTGCTTACTGCTTGGCAAAATATAGTTTTTCCCTTAAAAGCCGTCTGGCCTGATACCAGATTTTTCAGATTTTCAAGATTTTCTAGTATTTTCTGGTTATCTCGTTTTTCCAAATTTTTGAGAGACCTTGAAAATCTTGAAAACCTTAAAGACCTTAAAAACCTTTATACCCTTGAAAACCTTGAAAAGCCCGAAAACCTGGAAAGTCTGGAAAATCTGGATAATCTAGAAAATCTAGAAAATCTAGAAAATCTAGAAAATCTAGAAAATCTAGAAAATCTAGAAAATCTAGAAAATCTAGAAAATCTAGAAAATCTAGAAAATCTAGAAAATCTAGAAAATCTAGAAAATCTAGAAAATCTAGAAAATCTAGAAAATCTAGAAAATCTAGAAAATCTAGAAAATCTAGAAAAATCTAGAAAATCTAGAAAATCTAGAAAATCTAGAAAATCTAGAAAATCTAGAAAATCTAGAAAATCTAGAAAATCTAGAAAATCTAGAAAATCTAGAAAATCTAGAAAATCTAGAAAATCTAGAAAATCTAGAAAATCTAGAAAATCTAGAAAATCTAGAAAATCTAGAAAATCTAGAAAATCTAGAAAATCTAGAAAATCTAGAAAATCTAGAAAATCTAGAAAATCTAGAAAATCTAGAAAATCTAGAAAATCTAGAAAATCTAGAAAATCTAGAAAATCTAGAAAATCTAGAAAATCTAGAAAATCTAGAAAATCTAGAAAATCTAGAAAATCTAGAAAATCTAGAAAATCTAGAAAATCTAGAAAATCTAGAAAATCTAGAAAATCTAGAAAATCTAGAAAATCTAGAAAATCTAGAAAATCTAGAAAATCTAGAAAATCTAGAAAATCTAGAAAATCTAGAAAATCTAGAAAATCTAGAAAATCTAGAAAATCTAGAAAATCTAGAAAATCTAGAAAATCTAGAAAATCTAGAAAATCTAGAAAATCTAGAAATCTAGAAAATCTAGAAAATCTAGAAAATCTAGAAAATCTAGAAAATCTAGAAAATCTAGAAAATCTAGAAAATCTAGAAAATCTAGAAAATCTAGAAAATCTAGAAAATCTAGAAAATCTAGAAAATCTAGAAAATCTAGAAAATCTAGAAAATCTAGAAAATCTAGAAAATCTAGAAAATCTAGAAAATCTAGAAAATCTAGAAAATCTAGAAAATCTAGAAAATCTAGAAAATCTAGAAAAACTAGAAAATCTAGAAAATCTAGAAAATCTAGAAAATCTAGAAAATCTAGAAAATCTAGAAAATCTAGAAAATCTAGAAAATCTAGAAAATCTAGAAAATCTAGAAAATCTAGAAAATCTAGAAAATCTAGAAAATCTAGAAAATCTAGAAAATCTAGAAAATCTAGAAAATCTAGAAAATCTAGAAAATCTAGAAAATCTAGAAAATCTAGAAAATCTAGAAAATCTAGAAAATCTAGAAAATCTAGAAAATCTAGAAAATCTAGAACGTCTAGAACGTCTAGAAAGTCTGGAAAGTCTGGAAAGTCTGGAACGTCTGGAACGTCTGGAACGTCTGGAACGTCTGGAACGTCTGGAACGTCTGGAACGTCTGGAACGTCTGGAACGTCTGGAACGTCTGGAACGTCTGGAACGTCTGGAACGTCTGGAACGTCTGGAACGTCTGGAACGTCTGGAACGTCTGGAACGTCTGGAACGTCTGGAACGTCTGGAACGTCTGGAACGTCTGGAACGTCTGGAACGTCTGGAACGTCTGGAACGTCTGGAACGTCTGGAACGTCTGGAACGTCTGGAACGTCTGGAACGTCTGGAACGTCTGGAACGTCTGGAACGTCTGGAACGTCTGGAACGTCTGGAACGTCTGGAACGTCTGGAACGTCTGGAACGTCTGGAACGTCTGGAACGTCTGGAACGTCTGGAACGTCTGGAACGTCTGGAACGTCTGGAACGTCTGGAACGTCTGGAACGTCTGGAACGTCTGGAACGTCTGGAACGTCTGGAACGTCTGGAACGTCTGGAACGTCTGGAACGTCTGGAACGTCTGGAACGTCTGGAACGTCTGAAAAGTCTGGAAAGTCTGGGACGTCTGGAAAGTCTGGAGAGTCTGGAGAGTCTGGAAAGTCTGGAAAGTCTGGAAAGTCTGGAAAGTCTGGAAAGTCTGGATAGTCTGGATAGTCTGGAAAGTCTGGAAAGTCTGGAAAGTCTGGAAAGTCTGAAAAGTCTGGAAAGTCTGGAAAGTCTGGAATGTCTGGAATGTCTGGAATGTCTGGAAAGTCTGGAAAGTCTGGAAAGTCTGGAAAGTCTGGAAAGTCTGGAAAGTCTGGAATGTCTGGAAAGTCTGGAAAGTCTGGAAAGTCTGGAAAGTCTGGAAGGTATGAAAAGTCTCGAAGGTATGGAAAGTCTCGAAAGTCTGGAAAGTCTGGAAAGTCTGGAAAGTCTTGAAAGTCTGGAAAGTCTAGAAAGTCTGGAAAGTCTGGAAAGTCTGGAAAGTCCGGAAAGTCCGGAAAGTCTGGAAAGTCTGGAAAGTCTGGAAAGTCTGGAAAGTCTGGAAAGTCTGGAAAGTCTGGAAAGTCTGGAAAGTCTGGAAAGTCTGGAAAGTCTGGAAAGTCTTGAAAGTCTGGAAAGTCTGGAAAGTCTGGAAAGTCTGGAAATTATGGAAAATCCGGAATGTCCGGAAAATCCGGTAAATCCGGAAAGTCCGGAAAATCCGGAAAATCCGGAAAATCCGGAAAATCCGGAAAATCCGGAAAATCCGGAAAATCCGGAAAATCCGGAAAATCCGGAAAATCCGGAAAATCCGGAAAATCCGGAAAATCCGGAAAATCCGGAAAATCCGGAAAATCCGGAAAATCTGGAAAATCTGGAGAATCTGGAAAATCTGGAAAATCTGGAAAATTTGGAGTGCTTAAAAATCTAGAATAACCGGAAAATCATTAGTCCTCAAGCAGCCGTCGATAACACACTCAAAGCGTATAAGCAATAACCAGTTCTGCTAGTTGGTATCGGTAAGTTTCGGGTTTAAATTCATACCTTATTTGAGTATCATCAGCAGAACATTGGATATGTCAAATTCGTGGGAAGTACGGAGTCAAGCCTCGTGACACAATTTTTCCGGTGCTTTTAGAGATAAAAACCGTCCGGCAGCACAGTTACTGCCAAACCGCAGAGAGGCAACTGCGGGATCATCAGTCCCGGTTTAAAGCCGCGCTTTCGCGTCGCATTTGAAAACTAGGCAATAACAATAAAGTTGGCGTAGAATTTTGACGGCGGCAAGGGAAATGTGTAATGGAAAGTCGTTGGGAAACCGCTGCCGTGTCGCAGCGGGCGTGAGCGATGGTCCAACGCGAGACACCAACTCGGGTCGGGTCACTTGGGACACTCCGCTGTCTCTCAGACACATTGTCGTTGGCCGGAAGTAACTTCAGGTGCAGCAGTTTGTACAACTTTCTCTGGTTACATGTTGCCATTATCGTCGTCATATGCCGCTTTAGGTAGAAGGTAGAAGACGAATGTGGTGCAGAACAAGATGACGAAGAAGATAATAAGGAATAAGAAATGATATCTGAGATAAGAAGCTTTTATACAAGGGTTGCTCCATATCTCCGTCAATCCACCAGTACGCAGACAGCTGTTTCACGCTTGTTAGCGATCATCAGTGCGCCATAGGTCGATTGACGGAAATAGAGAGCATCAATTTTTCCATATTTTCTAAACATGTGAAACATGTGAGAGCAGACAAAAATAATTCTGCCGGTGTGCCATCTGGTACCCGAAGGTAACGGCAACCAAAGAAAGTCGCTGCTAAAACAGCAGCATACTTCTTGGTGGAATGCCACGGCGCGTCCTCTTTGAGCCACCAGAGAAGCGCGGGTTCTATGTGCCGCTGCATGTTGAAGCCGATATAAGAGGGTTGCTCTATATCTCCGTCAATCCACCAGTACGGAGACAGCTGTTTCACGCTTATTAGAAATCATCAGTGTGCCATAGGTCGATTGACGGAAATAGAGAGCATCAATTTTTCCATGTTTACTAAACATGTGAAACATGTGAGAGCAGACAGAAAGAATTCTGCCGGTGCGCCATCTGGTACCTGAAGGTAACGGCAACCAAAGAAAGTCGCTGCTAAAACAGCAGCATACTTCTTGGTGGAACGCCACGGTGCGTCCTCTTTAAGCCACCAGAGAAGCGCGGGTTCTATATGCCGCTGCATATTATAGATATAGAGCAACCCTCGTATATCGGCTTTAAGGATATTACATGGTGGGCAAATTTGATGAAGAATACAAAAACTGAGGCGTCACAATTAATACCAATAAAACAGAGTATGTCGTTGTTGAGGATTCTGGAGAAGATTTTAGTATAGCACAAGGAGTGATTAGAGATGTGAGCTCGTATATGTACCTGGAAAGGAATAAAGGCATAAGGGACAGGCTCAACATCGCTACCAGCATCAGTGACGCAGTAGATGTGAAAATATTGAGGTGATATGGACATGGGCCAAGACACTGGGTCATAGAGAAAACAAAACACAGAAGAGTAGTCTTATCCTTATAAAAATTAGAAACACCATTCGATACTAGCGACACTAAGGACGTCTGGCAGAACTAATGTGGTTTCCGCGGGCTTTTTGAATACTGGTGTATTTGAGATGTTGTTTATTTAGTTCGTGCCACAATTTCGTAGCGGTAAGTGAGGTTAGGATAGTCGTCAGATGTGTCAAATATACCTTTTTGTTGCATTTTTTTTAGTTTGAACTATTAACTTACGAATAACACATATTTGACAACGATAACTACTCTAACATCACATCTGTACGAAATCGTGGCACAGACTTGAGACTTCATGATTTATTGCTGATATATCAGGAACGAATTTAACTAAAATGCAATTTATTTACAGCTTATTTTTTGGCTTATTTTGTAGTAGTAGTGATACTGGTGATTTTTCATTTTTGGGGCATTTTATACTATTAGGTGGGATGTGTTCTGAAGAGTGGTGGAATAAAAAGGGTAAAATGAAGTACAAAGCTCTTTTTAATAAGTTTTAACTTTCAAGTATGGTACATGAAATTAATGTGTGATAAGAATCTCACTTTACCAGGTACAAATCAGGAAATGTTAGACACTGAGCACTATATCCTATCTGTGTATCACATACACCAAAAATAAACAAGTGTAGAATGTACTTTTATTACATATCTGTCTTATAGGGCTTTCACGGTCGTATTGATCATTGACTCTGCACATTTTAGCTATTAAAATGGTTTTAAATTGGTAAAATGGTAAAACGTTTCCATTTCGCACAAACAATTGCACATTTCTCAATTTGAGGTTATTCAGGTTATATTGGAAAATGGCGACAATGGACAGCACAGAACCACTGTGACAGAATATACATAAAGTTAGGATTCAATGTCCTATGTCAGATCATATGTCATCACAAGTTCGAAGGATCGCCACAATGCGCAATGCGAGTCTGGCCTGCGCAAAAACTGTGTGTCAAGGTCATAGTATGCATAAAACCATCTCTCGCGTTTTATGTTATCTTTGCACTGGGTGTTCCAGTGGACACACAGTCAAAGGAAAAGGAGAGGAAGACCTAAGAACAGTTGGAGACAAGATTTTGAGAAAGCCATTAGGCAGAGAAATCTGTGTGAAGGCTACTGGAGAGACCGTAGGCTGTGGAAGATGAGATGCGATCAACGTCCCTAGAGTTGTATCCAAGTTGCTTGATGATGATGATGGTTTGACGCGCCAATGGTTTTACGCGCCAATGGTAGAGTCGGTGAGTCCCTAACAACGAGTAAGGCCGTCACTCGACTTACTCTCCAATGGCTCACCTACTTTATGTACACCTTTGAACTAATTGTCGTTTCGAGGTCCGCCAATGTACATCGAATGCGCACAGAAAGGCGTTCAGATCGATGTACAATATGGTGGAAACACACACTCGTACAGACGAACACACATATCCTGTTGCGATAGGGGCGAGGCGAGGCGACGGGGCGAGGCAGAGCGAGGCTCGGTCGGGTCGGGTCGGGTCGGTTGTAAATAAAGACGCACACCGATCGGTAATCCGATATGTTGACACCTATTCCGACACCTTACACAAAAGTTCGGCGTTAATCACGGCCGAAGATACAAAGGGCCATTCGCATTCAAATGCGGTGCAATGGCAACGGCAATGCGATACCAGACGCTCGGCAACGACACACGATGCCACAACAACCACAGGGATGGATTTCGTCCGATTTGGTCCGAGATTTTGCATTTTGCATTTTGTACATACGTACAAGGTGTTTCATAAGTTGGGACTTTTTTCATACAGTGGATGGCACTCGTCAAAATGAGTAACATATATACGAAATATTTAGAGCAAACAAGATACTGACCATTAAAGAAATCCTCAATTCTGCCCCTGGACAGTGGCTCGATCACAATAAACAAGGCAGCGCTAGCGGTGCCGATGCTGGTGAGAAAACACTAAACTAGGCAGTTCGTCATACGTCGCGTTGCTGTGGCATAGTGTACGGGAGTGCTTGACGTGCTACATCTGACAATCGAACTTTAAAATCAACAACAATGGCGCACGCTTATAACAATAAAGAACTGGTGGACATAATTTTAATGTACGGTAAGTGTGGTCAAAATACCGCTGCGGCTTCGCGAGTGTATGCCGATCGTTTCGATAACCGTACTCACCCTGCACCTCGTCGATTGTCTCGCTCGTGCAAAGAGCTAGGGACACAGGATGTCTGAATCCACATCGTGGTGGACCCGCTGGAAGACCTAGACAACCTCGTATGGTCCAAATTAAAGAAGACATCGTTAATCGTACTGTTACATGTAAGACGCCTGCGACAGGACCGCAGTTACAACTTCGTAGCAACCAAATAGTGAGTACTTGCTTGACATTTTTTTACCGTTTTGCTGCTGGTTCACCATCCATTAGCTTTGCCGTTTCAAGGATCGTTGCTTCTAAAGAGGAAAGTCCGAACTTTTATTAGAATACCCTGTGTATGGTTTCTCACTCAATTTGGTACATTAGTTTGGGCAAACCAACCCAATATGCAAGTGTTCGTGTGGGGCCAAAGACCAAACTGTCCATACTACAAGAGAGAGTGTCCTAAGGTCCTATGATGTAGATCACGATGATGTAACCTCTAAGAGAAGCTTCGCGCACTGGATAAATCTGGGCAAAACATTCAAAAACTCAAATGTACTCAAGTGTTGTGATCTAGTCATTATTCACACAGCCTGGAATGTTTAGGTCACAACAGTGTAGCTATAGCGATAAAACATAAACTGTAGGGAACACAAAAAATTGATACCGTCTTCTGTTAGATCTTCTGGAAGTTTTGCTAGAATAAGTAGTGGCTAGCATTTTCAGAGGTCAATTTCCTCACAGCGAAGCTAGCTTCGCTCTTGTAGCGAAGACACTGACATCTGAAGATGTTTGTGAAACGTTTGAGGGAATTTTCAAAAAGCAACGGCCGACACAAGCAACCCTTTGGACTGCGTACATTCCTAACACTTTTCGTACACAGGCTATCCGGGTGTTTAATATCGAATAAATAGTCTCTGTAGGTTTTTGGGGGCTCAAAGAATAAGCCAGATGAGTCCAGTATAAAAAGCGCTTAGGTAGTGTGCATTTCAGGATGGCTCAAGGTCAAACTTTATACCTCGTTTCGCGCCTAATTATGAGTAATAAAACTTCCAAGTTCTCTCATATCCCGCAGATATTGAGAAGATCACGCGAAGAGAACGACTAATGGCCATTTTCCTCCACTCTTCTGAAGAAGCCTTAAATTTTAAGCATCCTTATAACATGCTTAAGTAGTATATTTCATTACATACATAGAGATTAGAAGACTAGATAAAGGAATACTTTGAAATACATAATTTGTTTAATGACTGCCAATTCGGTCTCAGATGAGGCAAGTCTACTTCATTAGCAATATATAGTTTTGTGGAAATTACGTGGCTTTTTAAAGTAACTCTTATTGTCTTGCTAATTTTTGTGACCTCTCAAAAGCTTTTGATTGTGTTCGAAATGATATTCCATCAAAAAAACTATCATACTACAACTTTTATGATGAAAGTATCAAACTTTCATCATCTTATTTAAATAGCAGAAAGCAGCACGTAAATTTCTACAACACTACTTCTGCGACAATAATAGTTACTACTGGCGTTTCACAGGGCTCTGTCCTTGGACCACTCCTACTTTTAATTTACATCAATGACCTTCCTAACTGCAATACCATCATGGATCTAATACCGATGACACTACAATGTTACATACTGTAAAATCTATACAAGCATTATCCAGTGAAAATGATATCTATAGAGAAAATTTAGAAAAATGGTTCCTGGCAAATAGTCTTACATTTAATGAATCTAAAGCAGCACAATCAATGATAATTAATCTGCGTATACATAAAATTGATTCCTTTTAATCAGTAAAATTTTTAGGGGTCTGGGTAGATACAAATATGACATGGGAGGGCCATGTCAACAATACTGTTACTGAGCTGTCTAAATGCATTTGTATAATCAGTAATCTAAAAACTTCCCCTGATGTAAACTTAACCACATACCATGGATACTTCTAGTCAAAAATTTCATATGTACTACTGAACTGGGGCCATTCGGGGCATATGCTCTCTCAAGACGCTGTATCCGATACATTTCTGGACAGAAGTATACGCAACCCTGTAGAGTTGCCTTTATTGCACACATAATGTTAACACTTCCCTCTCTTTTTATAATTGTCTGTATATGTCATAAACATAACAACTTACATCAGAGACCTATGACCTGCCCAAATACGAAAGCTCTGAGAATTCTTGAAGATTGTGTGTGTTTTTTGGAAATGACTTTGCCTTTTTAGAAATATGACAGCTATCCCCTACTATGCCCTACATAAAAATTTAATAACACTCGACCGACCACTCCGAATTAGAAAGATAGGGAAGCTAACGTTAAAAAAATAGTCCATTACTTAGGACAAGGTTCTATGACCGTTTACGTCTACTATACCATTCTACCTACTGTCAAACAAAAATGCGTATCAAATGCCTTCTGAAATACATTGGATGATTCAGCAAAAGCCAGCGTATTTCAATCCATCTCATTTAAAATCACTTAACTGCATAATACATATTAAAAAGATGATTAAAACTAACACGTTTCCTATCAAGACTAACACAGGATTACTGCTTGATATATCTGTTTTAATTACATATTTAGATAATCAGGCTCTTGGTACATTTGAAAGACTCTACAGATGGCAGTTAATCAACTATATTGGGTTGGTACATCTTTGTTTATAGTAAAGTAGTATAGTAATAATAAAATATTTTACTACACAAAATACATTTTACAATAATACTATTAAACCTTATGGCATAACCAGTAGAGGGGAATGATCCCAAAACTTAAGATAAAAATAACTAATGTCAAAACCCTATTTAAAGTTGATAATGCACAGGTAGGCAACAAGAAGGGAATCAGAACGAAATAACTACAGTACAGAAACTATAAAAGGAGGCGGTTTTCAAAATAAAAGCAGCCAATTAGACAATAAGTATCATTTATTCAAATTTTTTTGCTAAACATTCTGTGCTTTGACAAAGATTGCAGATATACCTAAAGCTTTAGTAAACTGCTTATTTTAACAGATATAGTTTTAACTAAAGAGTAGCAATTTCATTCATTCATCCGAAACCAATCACAAACGATGTCGTTTTGCTTTTATTAAAGCTCGTCAGTGTGATTTAGGTTTCAGACAAATAAATGAAATTGCAAGCTAGTGCCTAGTTGGCAAAACTCGTACTAGTAGTAGCAACATAATATGCTTCCCAATATCATTTTAGGAAGCGGGTAATCGGTGCCGATTTGTTAGGAAACAAAACTCAAGCTAGATGGCTGGGTAGCGGCAAATAAACAGCGAAGTGTACTCTTAAAACTCTATTTCCAAGCTCTCGGGATCATTTGATCCCTTCTTCAGGGCTACAAAGACAATTTAGCAATCAGCAACATTAGAAAAAATCAAGATTGAAAAGTTTTTACTTACAACAGTTTGTGAGGATGTTGCTGGAACATGTTATAAAACAAGCCAAAAGAGCAAGTAACAACACATATCTTGCATGAAGCACGTTATACAGACACAGAAATTTACGAAAAACATTACACAATTTACTGTTAAAAGTTAAAATCTTAATAAAATCGTAAAATGTTCGTTCGACGATTATTTTGCGTGCCCGCAATTACGTCTTTATCGAAACGGTCAAGCACACGTGTCTGAGCGGAAATAGGTTAGTGGAGGGAAATTCAAATTTTGTTTATTTGTCAATTGTCATTTGCCTAATTTTGGCGCATGCGTAATCTATGTTAGAATTTTTGTGGAAGGGATTTATGTATAGGGTGATTCAAAGTATCACTATACAGTGTCAAACAGAATGATCTGATGTGATAAAATGTTTTAATGTATGTAATTTTATAAAATGAGCGTGGATAGCAATGAATATATATCAAAAGGTAGAAAAAGAGGAATTAAATATGCGTTTATAGCAAAAATTGTAGTGATAATGTATAAATTAATTTTATATGTATTACATTTACATTGATGAATTCTCCACAGAATTATCCATACGATATTTTTCACAATTCAAAAGATATGAATAAATTATGCTGAGGCTGTTAATATCAGTTTTTTTATTAATACAATTGTCACATTGAAAAATATGTGCCATTTTAAGGAAACATCTTTTCTTCCCAATATCTATATGTTGCTACTACTAGATATAGTTTTATTTAAGTACAATAGATTGACAACTTAATCGAGTTCTGTGATTTCCGAAATCCCATAGTCTCCATATCAAAAAGAGCTTGGACAGTCTGGTGATGTAATTGGCTGCAGCTGAGGTCAAGCGTAATCAGCAATACATCATCTGGTGGAGGAGTGTCACCGAGGCCAATCTAACGTCGTTCCGGACGATTTGGTAACCTGTCAACCGATGTGCCGGCTTGCGCTTGTGTTGAGCTACTGCACTGCATCAGGCTGGTTTGATGTGGTGATAGCAGAGACGCTTTGTTAAAAGGAAAGAGCCATTCAGTCGGCAGAGAAGAGAAGTGAGTTAAAAAACCTCCATGTGATGCAGAAAATGATAATGCGTTTGACTGATCCTTTGGGAAAGCATTGTTGTAGGCAGGTGTAGGAAATGACACCGAACTTGCGTCGGTTGTTTGAGCTGGATTTTGTAGAGGCACACCGCCTCAATTCCCTATTAGCAAGCCCTAAGCACCGCACCTTTCGGGTACCACTTGTTTACAAAAAGACGCATCATATTTAGTGTACGAACTTCACACACAACGCCTCAGATAGTCTATATTGGAAGTTCATACCTCTTGGCAAATGTTAGGTGCAGGTATCTGTTCTCACAAAGCTTCTAGACGATCTAGGATTGGTGGTTCCTTCCTCTGAACATATCGAAATGCTACGTAGAGGGCCCTTTGAAGTCGCTTTATCATCTTTATACAGGGTGGGCCAATAGTGCGTGGACGGAGGATTGTGGGCTTACTAAAGAATATTTCAAAAATCTGTCAATTGATCATGGTAGGGACCCTTGAGGGTTATAACGCAAAAATATGCTCACTTAAGTTTTGACGCTTATACAGGGTGATTCATATCAAACTTACATTTTTTTGAATGAAACTCACCAAATATTATTGCATATTTGGATTCCCTGGTCAATTCTAGTGTGACTTTATGTATCACACATGGAACTTTAAGCGAACCGTTTAGGCGCAAATCACCATTTTTGGTATAAGTAGGTATCAGAAAAAAATTGAATATCGCAGCGATTATAAAACTTAGAAGGCCTTGACTTTGCGGTATGAATAAGCATGAAATGCGTCACCTTAGGTCAGACGACTAAATTTGAATTCTTTTTGTACTTGGAGAAATGGATAAATTAAGGAAACTTCAACCACAGATAACTTGATTTTTTCAAATGGGAATGCCTATTTTGGTTTAAAGAATCAAATGTAAAATTTGATTACCTTCCTAACGATATAGCATTCTTGATATCAGTCTTTTTTGGTTTTCATTTTATTTCAAATTTTCAGTCAAATCGGTGTTTTTCAACTTTCCTGCATGCAAGCAACCTAGCAGGCCATGAAAAATAAACAAAAGCTTGTTAATATGGAAGAAAGCAACTAACTTAGTACAAAAATGCAAACTAACTAGAGCAGCGAAGCAAGATTACGAAAATTCCTTACAACATATTAGCTCTAACCAGAAACAATAGCGGTAACAAGAACGCTCATTTTTCACAGCCTACTAGCTATTAGCCAATTTCCAAAGTTAGTAAAAAAATATCTAATCAAAGGAAAACTACTAGTGATTGTTGCTGGCAGTAGAATATCTATGCCTTCTGAATAAATTTGAATAAATTTTCACATTTATAGCTATAAAAAAGTAGGTCAAAAGTAATGATACCTCTGACTGGAACCCTTCAAATTCTTCAGTAGGTACTTCTGCTTATTAGCAATATCGCGGAAAATGAAACTTGAATTGCAGTTTGTTTGAATTGTAAAACATAAATTAGTTTGCAGAAAACGACATGAAATAAACACAATTACAACATAGCGTAATAAAAAAATTCTAGCAATTATTTCAATAGATGTTCAGAATGCCAGTTGGAGATATCTTTACTTCTTTCTTTTTTACTTCTATCTTTACTTTCGACTTAACTAAACGGAAATTACTATTTTTTTATCCCACTAAATGTGAAATTTCATTCTAAACATGTTAGACTGTAAGCAAAAATCGCTGATAGTTTTCTTTTTGTTTGAAAATTTTTGGAAAGTTGTCAAGCTCTAGTAGACCTCAATAGCTAGTAGGCTGTGAAAAACAAACACTTCTGTCATACTACTACTCGATTGGCATTAGATATCTTGCCGCTGTTGTTTCCAGTTAGAGCTGATGTGTTGTAAGGAATTTTCATGTTCTTGCCTCGCTACTCGAGTTCGTTTGCATCTTTCTACTAAGTTAGTTGTTTTCTTCCATATTAACGAGCTTTTGTTTATTTTTCATGGCCTACTAGGTTGCTTGCACGCAGAAAAATTGAAAAACACCGATTTGGCTGAAAATTTGAAATAAAATGAAAACCAAAGGAGATTGATATCAAGAATGCTATATCGTTGAAAAGGTAATCAAATTTTACATTTGATTCTTTAAACCAAAATAGGCATTCCCATTTGAAAAAATCAAGTTATCTGTGATTGAAGTTTCCTTAATTAATCTACTGATTTCTCTAAGTACAAAAAGAATTCAAATTTAGCCGTCTGACCTTAGGTGACGCATTTCATGCTTAGTCGTACCGCAAAGTCACGGCCTTCTAAGTTTTATAATCGCTGCAATATTCAATTTTTTTCTGATACCTACTCATACCAAAAATGGTGATTTGCGCCTAAACGGTTCGTTTAAAGGTCCATATATGATACATAAAGTCACATTAGAATTGACGAAGGAATCCAAATATGCAATAATATATAGATGGTTCCATTCAAAAAAATGTAAGTTTGATATGAATCACCCTGTATAAACGTCAAAATTTAAGTGAACATATTTTTACGTTATAGCCCTCAAGGGTCCCAACCATGATCAAGTGACAGATTTTTGAAATATTTTTTAGTAAGCCCACAATCCTCCGTCCACGCACTATTGGCCCACCCTGTATAGGTTGTTACCGAGCAACCTTCAGAGGCCACATCTACAAACTTCAAAAAGGGCACTTCTGAAGTTCTATCAGCCAATAATTCCTGCCAAATCTCTGCTTCAATACATAGAAGGAACTGCCTGTGTGTGAGTGCTAAATTTCAGTATGATCAACGGTTCTAAAGACACAAATTATGACAGGTGACGTAGTTCTTAGTGATATACGTATCCATGACTATTATGTACATCGTACATCTAATTTTTAAGCTTATTTTTTCCTACACTCTGAACAATCATAACTCTTGTACACTCAACTCTATCATTTATTGCCTAATAATAGTACTAATTATCTAATTTATCTTATGTTAGCGAGATATTCTACTCTAACATGCCTCTGAGTATACTGTAGTATACTATAATCAAAATACAAATAAATGATAATGCACTTTACAAACTAATATAGTTTAGCTCTAGCTCTCATTATGTTGGTTGAGTCCATTTTCTAGCAGACTTAGCTAGTATTACGTGCATATTACACCATACATATCCCAACTTTGTTCTTAAAGGATTCTAGCCGCAAGCTGGGAGATATTCTATTGCATTTTTAATGCGATGGATCTTACAAACTTTTCAGTCGGCAGTGCTATATGCACCTCAGGGATGAATAAAAATTAGAGAAAATGTTGCTTTGTAGAACAGAAACGAAGCCGCATACTTTTGTTGTTTTTTTTATGGTCAATCTCTCGCAAAGGCTAAGCCTAAGGCGCTGTAGGAGCGCTACGAGAGGATAAGTGTCTGTGCGCATTAGATTTGAAAGGCTGCAGGTTGTAGCTGTCTGGAAACAAATTCACTGGCAGCTCACTCCACAGCGTCTAAGTTCTCCAATAGAAGGGACGCTGGAGGAGACTGGTTCGGGGAGTAGTGACCTCGACGTGGTAAGGATGAGCTCGCAGAGCCTCTCTAGTGTTGCTCGTTCGGACGGCCTTAGGTATCGAGAGCTCACTCGAACATCTTCCATGATAGAATCTGGGGAACAGGAACAGGTATAAATTACATCTAACAGTTTGAAATTACAGGTGACGAGTTGGAAAATTAACTTGACCGTTTTGAATTATCACTTGACATTTTAGAAACTACACACTGAAAAAAACGTGGGTATTTTTACAAAACAATTACAAGCATTATTGGAGCGATTTTACTATGTCATGTTGTAAAACCACAGTAAAGTTTAACAAAAATACAATAGTTTTGTAGATTTACTAAATTTTGTAAAAATGGTTGAGTATTTTACAGAAAAAATACAAATACAATTTTTTCACAAAATATTTGTAAAATTACAAAACTGTGTTGCATTTTTGTAAGACAAAATTACAAGATAATTGCCATTATACAAAATGTTTGTTTTTTTCAATCTTTTGTAAATTTATAATTATTTTAGAAAAATGCTTCAATAATGTTAGTAAAATAATTGATTTCTTAGGTTGGTATCAATGGTAATTTGACTGAAACGCTTTATATGGCCACTTGCCCTCAGTACAGATTACGCGTTGCCGATGAGAGGTAGCACTGGCGGGCGAAAAGAATCAGCTTGTGTGAATAGAGAAATAGTGGGCGGGTCGTTATTTTATGGATTTTGTTTTGGAAGTGCCGGTATATAACGTGTAGTGGTGCTATTTGTGTTTGAAGTTTGAAGATTCATTGGATAAAATGAATACAAAGTGCATTTAAACAAGGTAAGCCGCCATCTTGGAAATATGGCCATCCTGTACACCAAATTTATTTAGGGATGCATTCATTTTTATTTTTCTTTGATATCATATGGTTAATTAATGAAAAAGTTTTCGAATCATAATATTTACTTTACTTTAAGAACAATATTTTCTTTAATTTCAGATGAAGAAGGGAAAAAGAAAATGTCCATTTACAATGAAAAGATCCAGCTCATCAATGCAGGTTCCTTTGAAGAAGCAATAAAATTACTATTTGTCATATATTTCAATTCTAATCGGATTAATCCAAAAAATGTTTCGGTAACTTTGAAAATGACTCAAACATATTTTATTAAAGTGCATCTTGACTTTGACTTTGGGTCACACTCCCAGTAGGAAAACAGTAATTTCTTTTATTAATAAACTGGCACGTTATCTAGCTGTTTGCCTGGCCAACAAGCTGATATAATATGCCTTTTTGTCAGCCGATAAGACTGAAACAGTTGATTTTCTATTTTGTGTTTGTATAGAACTTTAATGTTGTGTTACCTTATTTTCGTACATAAAATAAAAATATGTTTATAATGACAGCCTTTTCTTAAAACCTATTATAATAGGTTTTTTGTAAGACTACAAAGTCATTTTATAAAATGAGGTAAAATTACAAAATAAATCATTAAAAAATTTGTAGTAAAACGTATAATGGTTTTACCACATAATCTAGTGATATTACAAGTAAATTATGTGAAATTAGATATCTTACAAAATGGTTTTACAAAACATATATGTAAAAAACCAATATGATATCCTTAAAATTGTGTAAAATCGCATAATAATATTACAAATTATCATGTTAAATCACAGACAAATGTTGTGATATTACAAAAATGCGTTTTTGCGAATTTACAATATTAGAAAATTGCTAAATGAAAACAAATCAGATTTGTAATATTTCTAATAAAATCGGTGGCACTAAATAGCCTACGATTTTGTTAGTAATTTTACAAAACAATTTTTAGAGTGCAGCTGGAAAAGGTGTAGACATAAATTAAACTTTTGTTTCCAGCCTCTTTGATATCCAAGACCACCTTGATTGTGTTAGTTTGAGAAAATTTTTGGTGCCATCAACTTCATCATAATTTTTAGACTTTTAGTCAGCTTTTTCAGGATGGCGATGTTAAGTTTTGACTTCAGGATCTCTCTTTGCCAGTGACTGATGACTAGACTATGAGTATTTCGGAAATCCGGATAATACGCGATGCTCGGACCAACTTTAGAGCCGACGCTGATTAATACGTCGATTCTCGCCGTTGCGTCGATGCAAACATTCGCCCTGCAACCGTTTTCGGTTAGGCAGCATGCAAAAACCGGCCCGAACCGCGAACCAATAAACTAAATTAAATTTATGTCTGATTTATTGCGACCTGCTGGTACAGCGGCGTGCAGAGGGGAAGGCCTAAAGCTTTAAAGTTGTCAAGACGCTGGCTCATTATTGTCATAAAAAATGGCGCGAACAAAAAAAATTGGAGATATTTCAACTACAGTAAATTTCAGTGTATTTAGGACTTAAAAAATGGGGTCAAGTTGATTGACTCAGTACTTCCCACACATAATGACTTCATTTTATTGTTTTTCCATTACAAGAAGCTACAGTCTGAAATCCCCTTACAACCAAATCATCGCCCACCCTCCCGCAAAAGAAGTATTGTACAACACAAAACTTTCGTAAATAGTTTCTTGCGTCTCCCTCCTTAGAAACTAGGACGCCACAGTTTTCATTCTGCATGCTTCAACTGAACGATGCAAAACGATCAGGAGCCTCTAAACGGTCTAAAAGCGAAGTATGAGCTGTTTTCATATTTTTAGTTTTTTAATTATTGTTGCGCCGCCACTGACAAGTTTTTTCAGACACTGGCGCGTTTTCCACTCTCGCCGCGTTAGTCAATTCTTTGTCGAAATTGCATTAAAATCAATTTAATAACTTTTGCTTTACGCAATATACATAGAACGAAATTAAGCAATACTCGCATATTTATACATCACAAAACTAAGTCCCTTGGTTTCTGTAATAGGCAAGGAAATGTTCAGATGGGCCTAAAAAAGGGTATTATGCCGCTAGGTTTTTCATTCACAGGTCAATGGACAGTCCATTATGAATACAACACATTTTTCAGTTTTCCAACCCCCCACCCCTCAACCACCCCAAATTCACCCCTACACAAAAAAGTAGAAAATGATCAGGAACCCCTAAAACGTCTAAAAATAAAGTTTGAGGCTTTTTTATTTTTTTTATTATTGCTGCGCCGCCACTGACACGATTTTTCCAATACATACGCGTTTTCCATCCTCGCCGCGGTAGTAGTACTGTGACAAAGATTCATTAAAATCCATTCCATAACTTTTACGTTACTCAATACAGAACGATTTAAAGCAATATTCCTATGTATTTATCAGAAAATAAGTCCCTTGGTTTCTGGAATAGGCAAGGCAATGTTCGGATGGGTCTAAAAAAGGGTATTATGCCGCTAGGTCTTTCTTTTACAGGTTAATGGATAGCCTATTATGAGTACAACACATTTTTGAGATTTACAACCCCCCACCCCCCAACCACCCCAATTTCACCCCCACCCAAAAAAAAAGTAGAAAATGATCAGGAACCCCTAAAACACCTAAAAACGAAGTTTGAGGAATATTTAATTTTTTTTGTTTTTTGCTAATTACTCCGCCGCCCCTGCACCGATTTTCAAAATTATAAGAACATTACCTACTATGACCCCACAGCATATCGCTGCCCAAATTTCATCACAATCGATGCAGCGGTTACCGAGATTACGACGTTAGAAAAACGCTAACAGACAGACAGATACACAGACAGACAGACCGACGGAAATGAGTGACGTGGATCTTCGTTATGTAGACATCATAAAACGCCCAAAAAGCATGTTATCTCAAAATCGAAAATTTTCGCAACCACAATACTCCCCTCACCTATCGGTGTGGGAAGTAAAAGGTAAGCTTTCACCAAATTTCTTGAAAAGAAAAAAGATTGGTTAAGGAAAAAGATAAAAATCCAAAAACTTGGTCAAGACACTAGCTTACTATTGTCATAAAAAATGGCGCCAACAAAAAAATTGGAGATATTTCAACTCAAGTAGATTTCAGTGTATTTGAGACATAATAAGGTAAGCTTTCACTAAATTTCGTGGAACGAAAAAAATTGGTTGAAGAAAAAATAGAAAACCAAAAACTTGGTTTTTTGAATTTCTCACATACATTTTGAGGTTATGTGAAAAAAGTCTAAATACAAAAATTGCAGACCTTTCTATTGCCTACAACTTTGCTATTTGACTTTTTCCCATAGGGCATGTAGTTTTGCCAGAAATCTAAATATACCGATTTTTACCATTAAAAAGTGACCCCTTTACCCTTATTTTTTATTGTATTCCCCTCTTTTTACAATGGGTTTCATTCTACAATTATTTTTGTCAACATTTATTGTTTGGAAATGCTTGTACCCTCGTCTACAGGTATAGAATAGAATCGATAGAATAGAATAACGTAAATCAAAAGATTTATAACAAACACATATACGTATATAGACAAACAAGGCGCATGAAAATATGACAAATAAGGCCTGCGCAGGTATAACAGTGTTTATTATAGGTCAACAATTATTCTGTGCGCAAGTCATCAGCAGAGTAGAAAAATTCATTTAACAAGTACTCCTGCAACGTTTTCTTAAAATCGTAATAGTTCAAATCTTTTAAACCACTTGGTAGATGATTATACAACTTAATATTGATAGAGTTTTCAGCAGACCTTGCCAGCCTGAATCTACGGTCTCTTAGCTGAGTTCTAGTTCGTGTGGGATAGTTGTGGTAGTCATACGTAAATATGTCAATATTTCTTTCAAATTCGGATACATTTTTGTGTGTTTCCAGTAGTTGGTAATAAATAAACAGCGTTGGCAGGGACATGATTCGCAGAGACATGGAATGCTTACGACAGGAATCACGATATCCAATTCCAGTAATTATCCGTATAGCTTTCTTTTGTATTTTAAAGATCGCGAGTGCACCGGTGGAATTACCCCACAGTATAAGACCATAACTCATACATGATTGAAATAATGCGTGTAAACGGTCAGCAGTACTTCCTGGCCAACCAATTTTGAGAGCCTACGGAGAGCAAAAATTGCACAAGATAAGGTATTGCATAAATATGTGGTATGAGGTTTCCATGATAGACGATCGTCAAGTATTCTCCCTAAAGATTTTACGGTATTACCACTAGTATATTGAGCATCGCTGGAAAAAACAATTTTTTGTGTTTTATTCATGTTGAGCTTGAAGTTGTTGTTGCTAAATCATGTTTCATCTTTCTGTTCCAAGCATTCCATCTTTAGATGTAGCTGAGTTAATGTTGAATCAGTGGAAACCAATTTTGTGTCATCCGCATAAGAAAAACAAGTATCTGGCTGGAGGTAATCATATAGGTCGTTTATATAGATAAAAAAAAGTAAGGCTCCTGGGACAGAGCCCTGTGAGACGTCGAATTTCAATGTGATAATGTTCGATTTTGTATCATCTACAACCACACACTGCTTCCTTCTTGACAACTATGACTTAATTAAATTCAAAGGCGCACCCCTTATGTCATATCTTTCTAATTTAGTTATTAATAAATCTACAGAAATACTACCAAAGGCTTCATGCTTCAGTAACTTGTGGTTCATGCATTGTTCACGTACTCTCTGTACTCATAAGAGCAGTCTTCTGATTTTAAAAAAATAAAAATATTGTCATACCCGGGTGTAACGAGAATTTTTGTTTTGTATGTTTGTCCCCCGACAATACCCCTAGAAAAGTTTTATCGTGCTGTCATTAGTCATTTTACTGCAACGTGATACGCCGCTGTCATGTCGGAAAGGTTAAAATGGCCCACCGATTAATTTTTGATCGACGCCACGTCAGCGTTTTGTATTTTTAATTAAATTGTTTTCGCTCCCTGTTGACAGATCAAATGATGGAGTGATACGGCCCGCTGTCATTTCCCCATGATAGCTGCCCATCGCCGATTATTTCGAATCCAATCGGAGCGCAATCCTCACTATTACTTCCCACCTATAATCTGCGAAGTATTGTTTATTTATTTTACGTGTCGTATACAATTCGCACATCGCATTTATATATAATGTTCTTTCCGATTTTTTATTTACTAAAAAATTATTTGTTTTTTCAATTATTCTACAGGGTGAGTCAACGCCTCGAACTTTTGCGGCCAAATGATACCACTTTACGAAAAACCAACTTTGCGAGTGCATGTAGGTCGAGTTGGACTACATTCCAAAAATAATTACTTTTACTAATAAAAGCGTGACATATCAAGGTTCTGTTATTTTAAATGGAATACCCTATATATTATTGCATATTTAGATTCCCGGGTGAATTTTAGTGTGACTTTATGTATCACACATGGGACTTTAAGTGAATCGTTTAGGTGCAACATAGAGGGCTGTGACTTTGCCCTGTCACTAATTATGAAATGCGTCAGCTATGGTTAGACGGTTAAGTTTTAACTTAAGGAAACTTCAATCAGTGGTAACTTGATTTTTTCAAATAGGAATGATTATTCTTTTGTACGATCAAATGTGCAATTTGATGGGCTTTCTAATGATATCAGGTTGTGAATATCATTCTAGTTTTCATTTAATTTCAAAGTTTCTATCAAACCGGTGTTATTCAATTTCCTGTCCTATAGGAAGCAGGAAACAAACTAATAGGCCATGAAATATAAACATAAACGTGTTCAGATGGAAGAAAACAACTAACTTAGCAAAAACAATCCAGAACAATTAGAGTAAAAGGACAAGATTACAAAAATTCCCTACAACAAATCAACTTTAACCAGAAACAACGGAAGTAATACGGCTAAGGTCAAGCAGAAGCTGGAGTACGACAGAAATGGATAATTTTCACAGCTTACTAGCTATACTGCAATGTACTAGATACTAAAAATTTCCAAAATCACTAAAAACTTTGAAATGAAAGCAAAACTTTTAGTGATTGTTGCTTTCAGTCTAAGAACATGGTATAAAACAGTAGTCGTTTCCGGCAAAGTCAAAAGTAACAATAAATTAAATTTTTCAGTATCTATTAGCAAGATCGCAAAAAAGGAATACTGCCAAATCATATTTTAATTTTCCGCCAGGTAAACTATATTTAATAACTTGAGCATATTTTTAATTCATTCTTCTTTTTCGGCGATCTTGCTTATGGGTACTGAAGAATTTGTAGAACTCCAGTCAGAGGTATTGGTTACTACTTTTTTGAATCATAAAACGTGAAATTTTATTCTGAAACTACTAAACTGCCAGCAACATTCGGTGGTAGGTTTTCTTTCATCTCAAAATTCATAATAGTTTTATGAATTGTCAATGTTTAGAATATTGTAGTAGCTGGTATGCTGTGAAAAATATCCATTTCTGTCGTAATCCAGCTGCTTTTTGACCTTAGATGTGTTACCTCTGTTATTTCTGGTTAGAGTTGATTTGTTATAGGTCATTTTTATAATTTTGCCTCTTTATATATTCTAGTTCGTCCGCATCTATCTGCTAAGTTAGTTATTTCCTTCCGTCTGGACAGTTTTTGTTTAGATTTTATGGCTTATAGGTAGGAAAATTGAGAAACACCGGTTTGATTGAAAATTTGAAATTAAATCAATTCAAGGCCACTGCTTATTGATATAATACACAGTACCAGTCTGTCAATGTATTCCGGTCAATAGTGTTAATGATCAACAATCATAACTTCATCCGCCCGAAGATTAATGTACTAACATTGTACTAACGACATAGATCATTGGCGCGAACTTAATATTGACAGTTGTTGATTTGATTTACTTTTTCTTAAAGCAGACACTCACACAGAGGGAAGAATGTACGGGTTTGACTGCTCACTTTTACACCAAATTAAATCTGTGGCCTATATTTCTCCACAAACACAACGGGTAGGATCGTCAGTTATGCGTAAAATGGCGCTACGAAAAGACCTTATGTTGATGACAGTAGCGATCTTAGCAGTAAAAATCGAATTGGCTCAAAAACCTAGAGACTCAGATCAAGATGGGCGAAGCAATGACTACTGAAAAGATATGAGTAGTTTCAGGTAAATTTATTGTCAGAATTAGAGCTACATCCTGCTGACTGACACATAATTAATTAAGAATGGACGAAGACACCTATTTGCTAGTTGTTGACTATTGTGAGTCCCCTTATAAAAAATTCTGATACTCAAATGAAACCCGCTATAACAGCTAATGAAAAATTAAAGGCTACTCTACGTTTCTTGGCTAGGGATCTAAAGTTTTCAACTATAAATTGAGATCGCTTCCTTCTTTCAGTTGGCGTACAAGTTGTACCCATTCTATAACAACAACAACAACAACATAGCTTTATTTCCATAGAAGTTAAATTACATTATGGAAAAGGTCAATAGGATTATTGGTATTTATAAAATTACATTTGTATAAAAAAATAAAATAAAATATCCAAAAAATTATTACCTGAGATTAAAAACTCTTCGATGGTGTAGTAACATTTCTCTATTAATCGGTTTTTCAGTTTTCTTCTAAATGTAACTACACCATGAGAAGACTTGATGTTCATATCCAATTTATTAAAAATGTTTATGACCAAATATGTAGCAGATTGTCGACATATTCTACATTTGTGAAGAGGAACCACTAACTTATCATGACCTCTAGTATGGTAATGGTGATAATCACTATTACATAGTAGTGTGCTTTGATTTTTATAAATTAATGTTGCAAGTTGAAGGATAGCTATAGAAGACAACTTGAGTATTCTAAAATGTTTAAAAAGTTCTCTACAAGATGTTCTCTGCGAGACACCTGCAATACATCGAACTATCCCCTGTTGGGGGATACTCCCCAAAAACATACACCATACCCTAACCTTAAGGAAATGTCAGCATGAGAAACAGTTAGGAGTAGATTTAGTGATACTATTATTCTGAGGTTTCTCAGTTAATAACATAGAGAGCTGAGTTTCGTGCAAATGTCCCCAAAATGTGCGTTCCAGTTGAAATTTTCGTCGAATGATATCCCAAGAAATTTGACATAATTAGATTTGTTTAGAGGATCTCCATGCAAAGAAAGTGTAATATTGCAGTTCTGATTATTATAGTTGTGAAAGACAACATAGCTTTTTTTTGCAGCATTGAGCAACAGTAAATTTCTACTGAACCAGTTGTGCAGGGTGTCCAGATTATTTTGCATAAGTGCTTCAGTAACTATGTTGTCTTTACCAGAAGTTGTGGCTGTTGCATCGTCTGCGAAAAGAAATAAATCACAATCAAGTGCCTGACTGATATCATTGATATATAGAAGAAATAATATGGGTCCTAATATGGAGCCTTGAGGAGTTCCTTCATCAATATTTAAACTTTCTGACTTTACCAAAGATTCATTTCCATTTTCGCTTCGCTTATACCTGCAAGCATCTTACGCGCTACTGACTTTGATAGGCGATCTTCTTTTTTCATAGCGCAATTTCAGTAAGCGATTAATGTGGCTAGATAAGTAAATAATACGACGACGGCAAAAAGAAGATACCTACGTGAGGTCAGGTTGAGATGTGGAAAGTATAACTTAGCTGACGGGCAGGATAAGATAGGCCGGCGTGCCCTGTTATCAGCAGCAGATCTCGAGGATGGCAGGATATGCGGGAGATCCGAAAGCGTCTGTACTCAGGCATCGCGGACTGGATGAAGTTATTATCCGCCGTAATTTTTGTGGAACCAGATGCAAGCTATAACCTATAATTTGGGTGATAATCGCACTCAGCTGCCGAAACTACGCTTAATAGAGACATCAAATGCACGCAAGGCTGCGCGGAGTCACACAGTGGCGTAGTACGTTTCATTTTTTGAAGGCGAATGGCACATGTCCAGTTGGTTTTGGAAAGCACTAGATACCCCCAGAACAACAAATAGTCGTGTATGTATAACATCTATTGGAGTACCCCTATCTTCCCACATCACAGTTTCCTTAAATTCTAGGTACTATAGATTTGTAATCTCGTATACCAAATTAAACATGAAACGATATATTTTGCAAAATCGAGAAAAATTGCGCGAAATCCCTAAAATCTCGAAAGATAAAGAAAATATTAGTAAAATAGAATGAGTAAAACCTGTATAAATGTGAAAAAATTTACAAAAATTAAAATGAAATGGGAAGAATTGTGAGAATCCTAGAACGACCTCGTGAAAACTGGAAAAAATCGACAAAAATCGGAAAAAAGTGTGGAAAACCAGAAACAAGAGAATGATTGCAAAAAATCTGAGGAATCGGACTAAATTGCTATGAATTGTCAAAAACAAGGAAAGAATAGCAAAATATTTGACCTGCTCAAAATTTTGAAAAGCCGGGAAGAAATGAGCAATTAAGGAAAAACAAAAGAGGTTCGGCAAAAACCTGGATAAACTAAGGAACAATTAGGAAGAATTGAAAAAATGTGGACGAACTAGTTAAAAAATAAGAAAAAATTGGAAATTGAAAAGAATCTATGAATTGATTTAATCGAATCCGCATTAGTGTGTCCCGTGACCTGTGACTCCTGTCACACCTGCGTCTCCGTATTCACGACAATCTCAAGTGCAATTTACGTTTCGCGTTTGTTTGACCTAACGAAGTTTGATTATGGTCTGTACAATGATTTTTATATATTTTTATTTTTTATTTAATACATACTTAAAACTACTTATTTTGCTATAAATATGTTTTAAGTAGTTAAGGGTATTCTTATAGGTCCATCCATATAGATCCACGTGACTCCATACCTGGCACCTGGGTAAGTTACTGAATCTGGACGGAGCAAACCATGGCCGACTCTACTCACTAGGCCGGAGCATTGAAATATGGCAACACTGAATCGAGGACCGAGCTTTTATTTGTTGTTAAGTCATTAGTGTAATCTTCCAGAGCAAAAAAGGAGATTGGAAGGTGATTTTTAATGTGTTTCTAATTATTTACCTGCACAGACGAAACTATAAAGATAAAAAGATGCCGGCAAAGTGTGTAGTACCAGGTTGCACTTGCAATTGTGCTTCCAATAAAGGACATACCTACCATAACATTCCAGAGTAAACAAGAAGAGTGGAAGGTGATTTTTAATGTGTTTCTAATTATTTACCTGCACAAATGAAATTACAAAGATAAAAAGATGCCTGCAAAGTGTGTAGTACCAGGTTGCACTAGCAATTGTGCCTCCAATAAAGGACATACCAACCGTAACATTCCAGACTAAACAAGAAGAGTGGAAGGTGATTTTTAATGTGTTTCTAATTATTTGCCTGCACAAACGCAACGATAAAGATAAACAGATACCTACAAAGTGTGTAGTACCAGGTTGCACTAGCAATTGTGCTTCCAATAAAGGACATAAACAGAACTGGGTGAACGGTATTCCTCGTATGGGCTGGTTGTGTTTATAAGAATAAAGACAATACTTTACAAACATTTCAAAGGATAAGTTTGTAAATGTAGATGTTTTCTGGACCTCCCAAATATCACAGAAAAATACAGTTAATAGAACTCATCTGGGCATGCATCTGGGCATACCTACGAAAATATTTGATAGTGAAAGGGAATCAAGACCAGCAAGAGTGGCTTCACAGTGACCTAATAGTAAATTTTTCTAGCTCAAGTGACAATTTACAAAGTAAATTGAGTGTTCATTTAAGTGGAAGTGGCAGCAGGAAACAGATTGCATTTATTTTTATTTTGTTGTGTTTGACTACGATGAACCAGACATCAGATGTAAGTGGTATTAGTAACTACTACTGTAGTTCTAAAAAGTATTTTTCTTAATTTATTAACCGAGATGAACTGTAATACATATAAAATGTAATAATTATTCTGAAACTATAGGGCCACTATTTGACAGCTAAGCCACGTTGCCACATCTAAGGCTCCGGCCTAGTGTAGAGTCGGCCATGAGCAAACAGTAACAGTATCCTGCTCCTGAGTAGCCGAGTGGCAGAGACTTTGAACCGATTAGGGTTCCGCCTTAAGACGTCACTGTCACGACTTTTTTGGTCGAAGCGGAGCAGGTCGTGACTGTGACGGTCTCGGCGCTGCGACAATACCACAAGTTGTGAAATGACACTCGAGCCCTAGTTTGTAGTGCTAGAGAGGGACTATTGAGCACTTCCATGATGACGCGCGTGCTGTCATGATCAGCTGATATTGGGCAAACATGGCTTGTTTACCGTATACCGCCATGTAAAATTGAGGACTTTTATATGTGTTTTTTACAATTTTTTGACATTTTTATCATAATTGTTGTTGTGTTGTGTTTTTCAAGGAACCTTTTTTGTCAGCTAAGCACATCTGTCAATTAAAATGATGTAATTTATGAGATAATGCATGATGAAAATTTGAATGCATATTGAAAACAACAAAGAAAAAAACGTTTATTCGCAAACTAGTTATCTCATTCACTAGGGAGACAGTTGTTATAGTCATACTGCATCTTTGCCACTTGATACTCGAAAGTAATGCATTTCTTTACTTGAAATTTTATTTGTGAAGTAGAAGTAGTGAAGTAGTTCATTGTAGTGGCCAACCTCTGGTGGATTATGTTAAAGTAGCAAAAACCTCCATTCGTAGGTAATAATTGCTAGTTTTATATGATCGTATATATATATACATATATATGCAAGTTCAAAGAATGGATCAATTAAAACATTAATCTTATGACATAACCGAAAAGTTGAGTTTCTGAAACAAGAGATATATGTAAATATGCACCAAAAAATAGGTACATTATATTATGACTATTCACTTCTCTATCAAAATAATGCACTATTTCAAAATGCTTCCTTTTTGTCATTAGAGGTGTGGAAAAAATTCTTCAGCTTCCCAAGTATTCGAGACAGGAGAGGCAGACCGATACCAGGAGGCGAAGGGTGTGATGACTTTCTAGAAAGTAGATCCTGGTATATTCCACATACTGTGTACAATAACAGCACCAATAAATGCTTATGTTACCTATCTATATATTTTTTAATAGATAGTGGAGAAAAATGAATTATTTATTATTATAGGGTATGCTTCTCACATAATCTAATTGTAAATATTTCATATCATTAGCTTATACCCACATTCATACTTTTTTTCCAAATATGTATCATGAAATGGTGTCTAGCTACAGCGAGGTGAAAATATGTATTTTAAATGGCACTTTGCTTAACATAGTGTGATTAATTTGTATCTTATCAAACAGGATGACTATCTAAAAAACTTTCATTGTGTGATTGTAAAGTTGCACACACCAGAAGCTTAAGGATTATTACTTGAATAAAAAACTATTAGTTATATTTTCCTATGCATTTATTATATATATTTTTCTTCGATGTATTAGGGCTTATTCCGAACAGTATATAATTCAGTGTATCGAAGTATGGGCCAATATTATTGATACTATTGAGTTTATGCCTATAAACATAAAGATGCTTCGGGTTTTACCCAGTTCCTTGAAGCAGTTATTCACTTCCATCTGACATCCTGAAATAAATCATATTTAACAAAAATGAAAAATAGAAGAAAGCTAACTGATGAGTGATGAAAATGCATTAAACATAGTGCAAGTAAGAACTTTCATTCTAATATTTTAAATAATGATTACTACTGTGACAGCTATTCATATACCTATTATGCACCTGGTTAAATACAATACAAAATAAAACTGAAACAGCTCGATTTATTTACTTGATCTGGTAAAGATTGAGTGAGAAAGATGCAGTATGACTATAACACCTGTCGCCCTCATCATTTCATTTTCATTTTCATCATGCACTATCTCATAGATTACATCATTTTAATTGACATGGCTGCTTACCTGCCAAAAAAGGTTCCTTGAAAAACACAACACAACAACAATTATGGTAAAATTGTCCAAAAAACTGTAAAAAAACGCAAATAAAAGTCCTAAATTTTACATGGCGGTATACGGCAAATAAGCCATGTTTGCCCAAGATCAGCTGATCAAGACGTTTGAGGTTATGGTCGTGGAATTGCTCTATACGTTTGTTCGGCGCGCCACTGGCGGTCATCAGTCAGCCATCACATCCGTAATTACGGGCTCGGCGTCCGTGCGTGTCCGCAAGAACAAACCGAAACCGAAATCCATCCCGAGCCTACAACAACGTTTCGCCGGCCCGGCGCGACGCGGCGTTTGCGGCCTGTTGGTCGGATGGTCAAATGGTCGATGGTCGCCCGGCCAAGCGTACCATTAATCACCCATCAGATAAGAAGAACCACCAGAGTCCGAACTATGTAGTCTGCGGTCGCAGCGCCAATTACTCTATCTCACGATACATACCCGATGATATTAACTGTCCTAATATTAATTTCATCAATTATGATTTAGGGTACTATAGAAAAGGCCATTTAAAGAATCAATTATTACCTTTAACTACAAGCGCTGGTGTACTCAGTACACCATCGGTTTTAAGTACGTTCAATTTCCTGAGATATGTAAGGTGTCACCTCTGCCGTTCTACCTAACCCTCAAAGATGCTTCGTCGTCAGTTCTCTCGCAAAGTTTGCCTAGCAAGTAAAGTTTGACCGCTAGTCCGTCTGGTGCCTAGAATACACCGCGCTTGCTGTTGTGTAAAAAGGATATTAGTATTGTTATTTAACAAACTTATTCAGTTGTTTTGTGTTTTTTATAAATATACTTTTTCAATACCTACAAAATTCTGACTATATAGTAAAATATTTCCGAAAATTTCAAAAAGAAATTTCTTCGTTTTTCTAGATGAAGAATATTCTGCTCTAATATCAAATACGGATATTATATTTGCTTTGAATAAGCCAACCGTCAGAAGACGGCAACATACACTTGATCTGCCCTAGGAATCCAATTTGCGTTAAATTGTGCTATTTTTTATCAAAACATTTGAACAATTTTTTCTGCGTTAGTAACTTAGGTACTAACTGTCATGTTATTTTGACTAAAATATAACTTAAAATACTTTATACATATTGTTAATAACGAAATTAATCATCCTCCGTTAATCAAGTCTCACCTCCGTTAATAACAATTCTGAAAAAATCCTAAAAAAGAAATATACTTGTGATAATGTATAACCACTGGCTTTAAGTAATTGTAGGCAATGTAATAAGTGGGAAACGTATCCTAAAAAATTATTTTCGTCCAATTTTTTTTAGGATAATTTTCCACTCCAAATATCCACTTTTTGTGAAAATGACCCATATAGTAACAACTACCAGTTATACGTGGTTCCACATTAAACAACAACCGTTATTGCAGATCGTGCTCTTTTAATGAAAAAGCTATATAAATGTAATGATGACAATATTTTAGCTAAAGCTACTTCGTCTGGTGCATAGAATACACCACGCTTCTATTTCAGTTTCAAAACAAGGCGCGTGTAGCTAAAGATTACTTTCCACACATTACGGTGATAGTGTTTTATTATTTTGCCATAGCATGCAGCTATAATCCGAGATCCCCTTGCAACCAAATCATTGCCCGCCCACCCGCAAAGAAACATCCAAGACAAAAACTCTCTCTTTCTCTCTCTCTCTCCGTAGGAATTAGTACGACGCAGTTTTTATTCTGCAATCTTCACCTTATATCCTGTTCACATGGCATGTAAGTTTTCCAATATTTAAAAAACGATTACATATATTACCAGTATCAACCTAATCTTTAAAGGGCAATGAAAAGTGCTCTATAAATACAAAAAATGCCGGAGTTACCTAAGCACCCTATCCTACCTCGGCTCGTTTCGATCACTCAAAAAGAAAACAATAGAAAGTGATCAGAGATCCCTCGAGTATCCAAAAACAACGTTTGAACGACATTTATATTGTACTTGTTTCTATTGTCATTTAGTTTCACCGCCACTAACATAATTTTCAGAAACCACATATTTTATCGATCTCTACACACATCGCAGAATTATCCACAACAATATAACTTCAAAAATTATTTTCGCCTAATGTAGGGCAGCATTCGGATAAAGCTAAAAGGTAGCCCACTACGAATATAAAAAAATTTTCACTTTCCAAACCCGCACCCTCAAATTAGGTAACACAATATTACCACCTTTAAAAAAATGTGGAAGGCGAAGTTCGAACTGTTTTTATACTTTTAGTTTTTCGATTACTGCTGCGCCGCCACTGATACGATTTCTACAAACCATTGGCGCTTACCATTCTCGCCACGGTTGTAATACTAGTTCAAAGTTTAATTAAAATTAATTAAATAATTACCAGGTGACACTATACAAAATGGTCAAAAGCAATACCAATGTATATGTACATCAGAAAACCCTTCGTTTATATAATAGGCTAGTAAATATTCCGATGGACCTAAAAAACTGTATCATGCCACTAGGTTTCTCTTTCACAGGTGAATGGAGAACTCATTATGAATACAACAGTTTTTTAGTTTTTCAACCTCCCCCTCTCCAAGCTCCCCAATTCCAACGCAAAAAATAGAAATTTTCATGAACCCCTAAAACCCCTATAAATAGGGTTTAAGGAATATATAAATTTTTTTTTGCTAATACTCTGCCGCCCATGCACCGATTTTTTCAATTATAGCAGCATTACCTACTACGACCTTATAGCAAACCAAATTTCATCACATCCCATGCAGCGGTTACTGAGATCACGAGGACAGAAAAACGCGTACAGACAGACCGACAGACAGACAGACCGACAGACAGATCGACAGACAGACCGACAGACAGGCCGACAGACTGACCGACAGAGAGATCGACGGAAATGAGTGACGTGGATTTTCGTTATGTATGTAGATATTGCAAAATGGCAAAAAAGCGTATTATCTCAAAATCGACAATTAATGCGATCACAATACACAATCCTGTCAGTGTGGGGAATAACACGCATAAAAACAAAAAAAATTAACTGAAAGCTACTTAGTAATGAGGTAAAAATCCAAAGAGAGTTGTATACTAGGAAGCATGAAAAAAATTGAGGATACTTTGCTAACCTGACATGCCTCCGAAGTACTTTCTGCCCGTTTGATGTAAATTTATCCCCAGATTCGCCGTATAAAACGTTAAAAACTAATAACGAACTTTGTTGATACAACACTTCAAAAAAGCTTACGGACACAAAAAAACTGTTTACTGTTTGATCGGAGCTTGTAGGCGGAATCAATTTGCCGGAATGAAAAGGAAACTACGTTGGCGCGACGGCTGCCTTTTTCACAAAGCCCTCTCCAAAGCTGCCAGTATTGATTGCCATGCCGTCCAAAAAAGTACCTACAAATTGATTATGACCTGGCATTTAAGGGACTTGAGACGATTTGTATGAAAGGAACTTTCAGCGACGAGCAAATATGGAGCCAAAAGTGATAGATAGGGAGCTAGATTAGATTTCATGTACAAATAATAATAATAATATGCAGAAGAATTGAAAAACACCTCACGGAAAACAGCATCCTGACTGAAGAACAAAAAGGATGTAGAAAACAAAGCCAAGGATGCAAGGAACAACTTATAATTGATAGTGTGATCATGGAGCAAACCAGAAAAGAACACAGGAATCTTCATACCTGTTTCATCGACTATAAAAAAGCTTTCGACTCTGTACCCCATAGCTGGCTAACAAAAACTCTCCAAATATACAAGATCAACCCAGGGCTTCGTCAGTTTCTTACAAGAACGATGGAGACATGGCGAACAAATATACACCTTCAAACTGAGGACGGTCATATTCATACGGATCAGCTACATATACGTCGTGGTATCTTTCAGGGTGACTCTCTCAGTTCCCTATGGTTCTGCCTCTGTCTCAATCCGCTCTCCAACACACTTAACAGCACAAACTGTGGTTTCACCATCAGGCACCAGAAAGCAAATCAACACAAAATCAATCATCTTCTTTACATGGATGATCTAAAACTATATGCCGCCACAGAAGTGCAACTGAGAGAATTACTCAGGATAACAGAAGTTTGTACGTCAGATATCAAGATGGAGTTTGGCATGAGTAAATGCAAGGTGCTTCACATCAATAAAGGCCAATGGAAAAACCATCCCGAACAGGAAGTAGTAACTGGCCAGGCGCTAGACAACATGGACAAGGATGAAACGTACAAGTACCTGGGTATCAATCAAAACGCTAAGATAGACCACACAAAAATCAAAACACAACTAACACAAGAGTTTAAAGACCGCCTTATTAGACTGTTAAAAACGAAACTAAATTCTAGAAATCTTACAAAAGCTATTAACACATTTGCTATACCAATCCTAACATATTCATTTGGCATTATCAAGTGGTCGCATACTGACATAGAAAACATCCATATACTCATCCGAACAGAACTCACAAAACACAGAATGTCACATCCCAAAGCATGCAAGGAAAGGCTCACCATAGACAGAAAACAAGGGGGCAGAGGAATTATAGATATACAGTCACTTCATGCAAAACAAATAAAATCACTCAGACATTTTTTCCACAGTAAACAAACAAACTTGCATAAAGCAATAGTAAAAGCAGACAAAAACTACACACCACTCACCCTTTCTTGTCCAGACCACGCAGCAGACGCACACAACCACATAAAAGCACAACAAGAAAAAATAAACACCTGGTCGCAGAAGGCACTCCACGGCAAACATAGATACCGTGTTACACAAGACCACATTAATGAAAAGCAGTCATACACCTGGCTGCAGGATGGCCAGCTTTTTCCGGAAACGGAAGGTTTTATGCTTGCTATCCAGGACCAAGTGATTGCGACACGAAATTACAGGAAGTACATAATGAAAGATCCATCCATCTCTGATGACAATTGCAGAAAATGCCACCAACAGAAGGAAACAATAGAACACATAACTAGTGGATGCAAAACTCTCGCTGGAACTGAGTATACAGCCAGACATAACTCTGCAGCCAAAGTCATCCACCAAGCACTAGCCACAACAAACAAGCTAATTGAAAACACAGATCCATATTATAACTACACACCGACCTCAGTACTGGAGAACAATCAATTCAAACTATACTGGGACATTGAAATACATACAGATAAAACCATCCCAGCAAACAGGCCAGATATAGTTTTCCAGTCAAAGACAGACAAAGTGACCTACTTAATAGATATTGCGATTCCCAATGATATGAACATCCAAAACACCTACGCTGGGAAGATATCTAAATACACCGATCTCGCCATAGAAATAAAACGACTATGGAAACAAAACAAAGTTGTCATTGTCCCCCTCATTATGTCGGTCTCAGGCCTTACGCCAAATACATTTACACCACACCTGCAACAATTGGGCCTGGATGAAAGGTTACATAAAACCTTCCAAAAGTCTGTAATCCTCAAGACCTGTAGCATTGTACGGTCCTTCCTGAATTCAGAATAATAATAGTCAGGTATTGACTTGGCACAGCCCGTCAATACTTGTTACTACCGCAACCATGCGAGAAAAAATAAGACATGCATAATATAACCGGCTTTTTTCATATCATTAATTTTTTACATTAGAATTTACTATGTAACGTTACTATGGCGGAGTCTAGCTAAATACCTACCTCTAAATACCTTCATATTCTACTATGGAGGTAGTCTTTACATGCACAGAGAGTTCTTACATCACAAAAGAAGGCAACGAGAGTTATAGTAAAGTCTGACAAAGGACCTCTAGATCATTGTAAGCTACTATTCACTAACAGGGTTATTCGACACGGAGCATTATGGCTAAAGTATTTGATAAAAAAGAAAATAGTAACTTGGGATGGATAGATACCCATAAAGGCAACATTTTAAAAATATTGTCGTGTTATACAGGGTGTCCCAAAAGCACGAAATGTATCAAAGTTGTGTTTTTTTAAATGGAACACCCCGCATATTATTGCATATTCAGATTCCTTGTTGAATTCCATTGTGACTTTATGTATCATACATGGGACTTAAAGCGAACCGTTTAGGTGTGAATCACCATTTTCGGTATAACTAGATATCAGGAAAAAATTGAATATCGCAGAGATTATAAAATTTGGAAGGCTGTGACTTTGCCGTCACTACTAAGCATAAAATGCGTCAGCTTCAGTGAGACTGTCAAATTTAAATTACGTATATGCTTGGAGATATCGGTCGGTGAATTAAGGAAACTTCGATCAGCGATAACTTGATTTTTTCAAATGGGAATGCCTAATTTTTTTTATACGGTTGAACGTAGAATTTGATAACCTTTCTAATGATATCAGGTTATGAATATCAATCTCTGGTAGTTTTCATTTAATTTTAAATTTTCAAACAAATCGGCGTTTTTCAATTTGCCTACCTATAAGCAACGTACCAGGCCATGAAATATAAACAAAAACCTGTTCAGGTAGAAGGAAACAACCAACTTAGCTGAAAAATACACACGAACGAGACTAAAGGGACAAGATTATAAAAGTTACTCACAACAAACAAAGTCTAACCAGAAACTACGTCTGTAGTTTGTTGTAGTATGGCAGAAGTGGATTTTTTCACGGCCTACTAGCTACTGCAATGTACTAGTGATTGGCAATTTCCAAAACCATTAAAAATGTTGAAATAAAATAAAAACTACTAGAGAATATTGTAAGCAGTTTATTATTTTCATAATAAAATTTAACATTTATTGATATAAAAAAGCATGCAATTCTGTCAAAACTCAATTCAAAAGTACTTCTGACTGGCGTTCTGAAAATTCTTCAGTACCTGTTAGCAAGGTCGCAGAAAATGAAGAATGAATTAAAATTTGTTCAAATTATAAAACATAACTTGCAGAAAATTTAAATCTGATTTGTCAGTATTCCTTTTTTGCAATATTGCTAATAGATATTGAAAAATAGAAGGGCTCCAGTCAGAGGTATCGACTTCTATGCAAATTAGTACTTTTTTACACCATTACATATGATTGATAGTTGCGTGCTGGAGCAACAGTCGCTGGTTGTTTCTGTTTCATATCAGGATTTTTAATTATCTTGGAAACTTTTAACCTCTAGTAAATTGTGGTAGCCAGTAGATTGTAAAAGATACCTATTACTGCCATACTCCAACTCCTCTTTGACCTTAGAGATGTTATCGCAGTTGTTTCTGGGAGAGCTGATTTGTTGTAAGAAATTTTTATAATCTTGTCCCTTTAGTCTAGTTAGTGTGTATTTTTCAGCTAAGTTAGTTTCCTTCTACCTGAATAGGTTTTTGTTTATATTTCATGGCCTGCTACGTTGCTTATAGGTAGGAAAATTGAAAATCGCCGATTTGTTTGAAAATTTAAAATTAAATGAAAACTACCAGAGACTGATATTCACAACCTTATATCATTAGAAAGGCTATCAAATTATACGTTTAATCGTATAAAAAAAATTAGGCATTCCCATTTGAAAAAATCAAGTTATCGCTGATCGAAGTTTCCTTAATTCATCGACCGATTACTCCTAGCATAAACGTAGTTTAAATTTGATAGTCTTAACAAAGCTGACGCATTTTCTGCTTAGTAACACGGCAAAGTCACAGCCTTCCATATTTTATAATCTCTGCGATATTCAATTTTTTCCTGATATCTACTTATACGGAAAATGGTGATTTACACATAAACGATTTGCTTTAGGTCCCATATATGATACATAAAGTCACACTAGAATTCAGCAAGCAATCTGAATATGCAATAATATACGGGGTATTCCATTTAAAAAAACATACCTTTTATACATTTCGTGTTTTTGGGACACCCTGTATAACATGAAAATATTTTTAAAATGTAGCCTTTATGGGTCTCTATCCATCCCAAATTATTATTTCCTTTGTTATCAAATACTTTAGCCATAATGCTCCGTGTCGAATAACGTGAATAACCCTGAATATGGCATATTACCTGTCTCACCTTTACATAATGTCCTTAACAAATGTTCAGACACATAAAAACTAAAAGATTCTCCAAAAAAATGGTTGCAATCATGATTACTTCACTAGATATAAGGATCATTTTAAGCTTGCTGCGTAGCTTCTACCAGGATGTATCGTGAATTCTGTGTGAGAATGATTTTAAAAACAATTTGGACAAGAACACATAATGCTTATTTAAGTACCACTATACTCTTGTACTCTTACTCTCTGTTCTGCTACTGATCTGAGTTTATAGCCTTTAGGCTCAACTCCTATCTGTTAATTCATTATAATAATTTCCAAGAAGGAGTCTTCAACAGATTGGTATACCGTAGTGGGGTTATGGGTACGCTGGGATGTCTTACGTCCATCGGCACAACGCGGCTCTACAAGTGCTCTACTATCATTTTAGGTACTCATATAGTATAGATGAGACACCAATACTGCCATACGCTCCAGTGGATATAGAGTCCGTTACGTTGTGGAGAACGAGAGATGTCGGATTGACTGGAACCACTATGACGGCATACTCGACGGAAGTCGAACAGTGCTCTGAACAGAGCATATATATATGCTCTGACAGCCAATCAGCTCTGAAAACGGTGGCAGCTCCGAGGGCCAGATCAGTTCTGGCTCAAGAATGCTCGGCCGTCCTTCAGAAATTAGCAATAAGAAGGTGACCCTGCTGTGGGTCCCCGGACACATTGGTATACCGGGTAACGAGAGAGCGGACCGATTAGCTAAAATAGGGGCCAGCAGTCCCTGCATCGACCCAGAACCTAAGCTGGGAATTAGCAGACGCCAGACCAATGTGGCTCTGGACAACTGGGCCTACAAGGAACTGGCGAAAGCCTGGTTAGAGAGAGACGACTGCAGGCAAGCCAAAAGATTCATAGCTATGGCTTTTGAATAAAGGCAGAAAGACGCTCAACCTTCTGGTGGGGGTTTTTACTGGCTATTTCCTGCTGAATAGACATTTGTCACTTATGAGAGTGGTAGGGGACCCCATTTGCTCCAGATGCTGAGAGGAGGACGAGACAGCATTCCACTTCCTGGGCAGATGTGCAGTTTATCGCAACCTTAGTGTTGAGATATTCGGCACGACGGAGTTTATATTCAGCGAAATGGTCGGACATACTGACTTTCGTCAGGAGGTCTGGTAGGTTCGACAAGGAGCTTTCTAGGGTGTAGAATTTTAGTGTTTTCAGTGATTGGTTCAGTGGGGTTGGCAAAAAGGGCCAAAGGTGGCCTACTTGCCTGGCTTCGCCTCCCCATCACTACTACTACTACTACTACTACTACTACTACTACTGGAACTACTAGTTCTCCACACTCGAGCTAGTATAAGCAGACAAATTCGACATAGTCCTCCTAGACCGCCAACAGAAGACGATGTTTGTTGTGTAGTTTTTGGCACCTGTCAAGGTGAACATCGTCTCCAAGGACGAGAAAAATGGACGAAATATCAGCAGTCGTTCGGACAACTTCGCAGGCTCTGGCCAGACTACACTGTAAGTCTGCTGGTTTTATTCATCGAATCCTTAGGTGAAATGAGGAATACGCTGCCCGCTAAGCCGGTGTGCCGTGCGGCGGCGCACAAGTTAGTCGCCAAGCTGCAGTTTCTTATTGCTACCTTTTTTCTTTACTTACTAGGATATATCAGTTTTTATAATCGCGAATGATTAATAAAGGTGGTACGACAAAAATATTATGCTCTTGTGTTGGATGAGAGTTTTGGTGCACGCTCTACTGGCTGTAAAGTTAAACACACTATATACAGATCGCATGTATTGTTAGGAGGCTAGATCATATTTTTGAAGTCAGCAATTCGAATCGCATAGAACACAGGTTCTTATTTTAATTGACCTGTTTTACTTCCCACACCGATAGGTGAGGGGAGTATTGTGATCGCGAAAATTTTTGATTTCGAGATAATACGCTTTTTGGGCGTTTTATGATGTCTACATAACGAAAATCCACGTCACTCATTTCCGTCGGTCTGTCTGTCTGTCTGTCTGTCTGTCTGTCTGTCGGTCTGTCTGTCTGTCTGTCTGTCTGTCTGTCTGTCTGTCTGTCGCTTTTTTCTAGCCTCGTAATCTCAGCAACCGCTGCATGGATTGTGATGAAATTTGGGCAGCGATATGCTGTGGGGTCGTAGTAGGTAATGTTCCTATAATTTTGAAAATCGGTGCATAGGCGGCGGAGTAATTAGCAAAAAACAAACAAAAATTAATATTGCTTAAACTTCGTTTTTAGGCGTTTTAGGGGTTCCCGATCATTTTTTACTTTTTTTTGGGTGGGGGTGAAATTGGGGTGGTTGGAGGGTGGGGGGTTGTAAAATTGAAAAAATTGTTGCTTTCATAATAGACTGTCCACTGACCCATGAAGGAAGACCTAACAACATAAATAACTTTTTTAGGTCCATCCGAACATTGCCTTGCCTATTAAAAAAACCAAAGGACTTAGAATTTTTTCTGGTGTAAACATACGAGAGTATTGCTTTAGATCGTTCTATATTGTGTAACGAGGAAACTGTTAATTTGATTTTAATGAAATTTTGACACAGTATTACTACCGTGGCGAGGATGGAAAACGCGTATGGTTTTTATAAATCGTGCCAGTGGCGGCGCAGAAATAATAAAAAAAGTAAAAATATAAAAACAGCTCAAACTTTGTTTTTAAGCATTTTAGAGGTGTCTGATCATTTTCTGCGTTTTTTTTTGGGTGGGGTGAAATTGGGGTGGTTAGGGGGTGGGGGGTTGAAAAACTGAAGAATTTCTTGTATTCATAATAGGCTGTCCACTAGCCTGTGAAGGAAGACCTAGCGACATAAATCAACTTTTTAGGTCCATCCCAACATTGTCCTAGCCTATTACAGAAACTAAGGGACTTAGAAGTTTTTGTATACATTGTAACGTGGACACTATTAAATTGATTCTAATTAAATTTTGACACAGTATTATTACCATGGTGAGGATGGAAAACGCGTATGTTTGTTAAAAATCGTGTCAGTGGCAGCGTATATAGCAATAATCAAAAGACTAAAAGTAAAACTCAAACTTCGTTTTTAGATGTTTTAGGCTGTCCATTGACCTCTGAAAGAAAGACCTAGCGGCATAAGACAATTTTAGGGGGGGAGAGGCTGCCGATGATTTTGTTGCAAGGGGATCTCAGACTAAATCTTCATGCTGTGGGAAAATAATAAACTGATATCACAGTAATGTGTGGGAAGTACTGAGTCAATCAACTTGACTCCATTTTTTTACTAGCATGAAACCTTAGCTGGCTCTGGAACTAAACAAACGAGGCGAAGTGTGCTGAGCGATAATAGAATCTGAAAGTAATTTTTTGTGTTATTGCTTTCCACCCTCTAGCTCATTTATTTTTAACAGAGCGACGAAAGCTCTACTTAAAACGATCGGTAGACGCTTTTTACAACAGACAGGTGGGAGATTCTAAAGAAAATCCTGCCAAAGAAATACTGAAATATATTTTCGCATTTCGGTTACTCAAATTAGCTCATTTCGAATGGAAGACATGTTTGTGTTATTCGATTCTAGGTTGGGGAGGCTTCAAAGCCTGGTGCTATTGCGTTAGCCACTCGAACAATTTATCTTGTAAGTAGAGTTGTCAAATTTTGTAAATTATGTTTCATTTCATTTCGTGTGACAGAGAATTAGTATTTAAGGGTCTAGGATATAGCGCGCGAAATTGAGAATCCAAGAGAAGACATATTGCCGTGTTAGCGAGGAGACGTGGCCTGTTCCGTTTCTCCAGTATGTATGCCTCCTAAGATGAGAGGAGATAAGTCCAAAATCCAATGGTAACGTAAAAAGGTTCAAAGGTAGGGTCCAGAGGTCACCATAAAAATGAATTTCGCATTTCCAAGCTCCTGACGTTACCTTTAAACTTACAGTAATGATTCAAAAAGCAAATTGAAGAGAAAAGCTTGGCGCTTTGTCATTGTTTTGGCCTTTTTTTATATCGTGTTCGATTGTTAAATTACAGACGATTGATGAATGTATGATTTTGCATTGCTAGTTTTTTTGCACACTAAAAAACTTTTTTGAGAAAATCGCAAATAGTTCATTAGGGTCTTAGATTAGGTTAGGTTAAGGGGGTCAAACGTATAGGCCGGGTTAGGTAGCCCCAACACTGCAGCCATTGGCTTACTGTATTGTCCTGTGCGTTTGTTAATCCGTGAAGAGTTTTGTGACTTTGATGAGATCCAAGAGTCTCTTCACGATATCTCGATTGGGGAGTGATTTAGGGTTATTTGGCCCTATCAGTCTGAATCTCCACCAGCGTAGGGCCTCACATTCAAAGATTATGTGAGAGGCTGTTTCGTCGTCCTCGTCACATAGTCTGCATATTGGGTTTTCTGTGAATATCCTAAATGTGTGTAGATGTTTTCTTAGGCCGCAGTGTCCGATTACGAGGTCGGTTATTAGCCTAGTTTCTTTCCTATTTAGTTTTAGGATCTCTTCAGCTAGTTTTGGTGTGGGTTGTTTCACCATCAGCTTGCTGTGTCTGAGCTTTGGATGTGATTGCCAGTAGTTTAGGTGCTGTGAATGCACCCACTGGTTTATCGTAGTTCTTACCAAAGACCCTGTAATGCCTATCACCGGTTCGGGGCCGGTAAAACTGGATGCCGATCCGTTTCATGCTAAGGTATCTGCTTTTTCGTTCCCTTCAATTCCCTTGTAACCTGACACCCATTTCAGGGCTACCTTGTTCGTGGTACTAAGTTGTTTGAAGTTTTTTAAGCATTCTCAGACAAGTTTGGATTTGATTTGGCAGCCGTTAAGAGCTTTAATCGACGCTTGGCTATCCGAGCAGATAAGAATGTTTTTACTTTTGTATCTCCTTCTTATGTTTTCTCTCTGACAAGAGTCGATTGCATATATCTGTGATTGGAATACAGTGGCGTAAACTGTCTTAACTATCACCTTCTGGAATACTGTGTATGTAGTTTGAAAAACAACTGAGTTCTGTTCGAAATCGGAATCCGTGTTTTACATGGCAGATACATATGTGTAACTGTGTATAACCAGGCCCCTTAAGTTTGTGTTGTTCATTATTGATAAACACAAAAAATAGGAGCAGGAGTTTTAGAAATTAGATGAGTCATTATTTGCTTTTGCCCTACTTACAAACTACTTCATTGTTACACACATAAAAAGAAATTCTCAGGTCAAGAATTGTGATATTCTTGTAAATACATACTCACAACAAGAATATCTGTCCTCACTCTAAGAAAGAATATTTGATGAGAAAATTATAAAAAATTTGTATCAAGAATAATATATTTTTGATAAAATAAGTATATTATTTTAAAGAAATATGCTCCGAAAGAAAATAGGTATAATTTTCTTTGCGACCACGACTATAATAATTTAATAACAAATATTTCATAACTTTATATGAAGATTATCATTTTTTCCAGCGGTGTCCAGTTTACTTCTATCAAGAATATAGACAGCTTGCAAATGCGAACCTTCATTTACAAGATGATAATCTTGGTCTGAAAATGAACGCTGTTTTACAAGGACACCCTATACTTGTATCAAGTAATTCGTTTATTTCTCGTCTACCAACGTCGGAGTGCCCAGGCGCGCAGCGTGTTGCGTGTCAACTCTAACCCCTCCACCCTCTCTACTCAACAGCCTGTTGCCCGTCCGCGTCCGCGCCGCCATTATATTTTTTTGGATTGTCGCATTCGTCGCCGTATTTAGCACCGTAGCATAATACCTGCATCCTGAGTCCTGCATAATAGCACATAATAGAGTATCTAGTTAAACTGTTAAATAAATTGCCATTGCCAAGTGATACCCGTGATACCACCGTCAACCATCGGTCAACGAATCTGCCGGTAGTGCTGGTCCACCGCCATTTGAGTCGCGTCCCAGTTTCCATCAGCTTCCTTATCACTGGATCTATCCAACCATGAACGAGCTATTAAAATTGATGGGGATGCGAGGACCTGACTCTGGTGTTCCTACCACGCATGTTAAATGTGATTTAATAAATTTTTCAGAAATATTTCTCCAGTGTACCCATCACTAAGCAGGCACTGACTGATTTACAAATATTTGAAAACTGCACACATCTTCAAAGTCCAAAATTCAGTTGGCTTCTACATGTGTATGTCTTGCAGATAATGACATAGACAAGAATAATTTCTACATGCTCATAGAAGAGTTTGGAAGCTCAAATCAATACTACTAGATTCTTCATCCAAGAATATCACAATTTTAGAATAAAGTTGAAATACTTGCGTCAAGTTTATGAAATGCTCCAGTTAAGATTATGAAATGCTTCAGTCAAGATTATGAAATGCTTTGGTTAAGATTACCATATGCTTGATTTAAGATTTTGGTATTCTTAGTTTCAAGAATTTTCCAGTTTTGCATTGAAGATATTTCCTCCATCTAACCCTTATATGGCCAAGATATCGTATTCTCACTTTGAGATTAGCATAACTTTGCGCGTATAGGAAGTTATGGTATACTTGAATTAAAGCATCTGTGCTTTATCTAAGAAATTATTTTTATGTGTGTACTAGACCAACGTGTCTGAGGTGATGCAAAAGGTTGTAACGGTTGAAAAGTAGGTGATCCGTGCTGCAAAATAATGCATCTGTAAGTGCAGATTTGTCCTTTTCTAATATTCCAGATGGAAACTGCAAAGCTACGAGCGCATTCCGCTTTTTCAAAAGACTGAATACGCAAAGAAACTCTGTGAAAATAACTCCGGTGTGACTCCGGGGCTTTTGGCGAGTTCGACACCGACCTGTTTTACAGTGGCGTACGCACTGTTTTATATAACTGGAAACACTCGCAAGACAAGGAATCTAGGTACCTACTACTTCATTTTTCAGCATAAAGCTCTAGACAAATGACTAACGCAGTAGTTTTCGCCCATTTTCGAAAAAGAAATAACAATTTTGGAGTTATTAAGTTCACCACCCGCTTTACCATATCCATTTAACCCCCAATACCTTTTTGGATAATTTTTGTTTCAGTCTCGTTTTACGAAAACCAACAATTTCAGATCTTCTTCTTCTTCTTAGGGTGCCATGCAGATTCCTGCGTAGGCGTTCATCCTTTCTCTCATCAGATCATCCTATTTATTGCAGCCCTCTGTAATTCCTGGAAGTCGCTTATTCCTGTCCAGTGACGGATGTTTCTCAGCCATGATAGCTTTTTTCTTCCAATCCCTCTTCTCCCACCTTCGATCTTACCTTGAAGAATGAGACGCAGGAGGTGATAGCGTTCCCCACGCATTATGTGGCCTAGGTAAGCTATTTTCCTCTTCCTTATATACTCAAAAAGTTCTCGTTCTGCCAATCCAGCTCTCTGGAGAACGTTCTCATTTCTTACATGGTCTACCCAGGACACTCTCAGCATTCGTCGCAGTGTCCACATTTCGAACGCTTCAATCTTATTTACAATGGCTGCCTTCAGCGTCCATGCCTCCACGCCGTACAACAGAGTGGACCAAACATAGCACTTCATCATCCTGTATCTAAGACTGAAGTTCAAATTTTTGTTGGTAAGAAATTTTTGAAGTTTCAGGAAAATTGTCCTAGCTTGTTCAATTCTGCATCTTATCTCCTGATCTGGATCCCATCTTTCGTTTACCATGTATCCCAGATATTTAAATTTGCTGACCCGTTCGATGTCTCCTCCATTCAAGTGGATTCGGGTGTTTGGGATATGGTTTCTGCTAACCACCATGAACTTGGTTTTGTTGATATTTATCTTCAGACCCAGCCTTTGGCTTTCCTCGTTAACGCGACTCAGTAGAGTTTGAAGGTCATTCATAGTGTCTGCTATTATGACAGTGTCATCTGCATATCGGAGATTGTTGATTGGAAATCCGTTTATTTTAATGCCGATAGGGCTATCTAAGGTTGCCTCAGCAAATGCTCTCTCCACATATAGGTTGAATAACATCGGCGACAAAATACACCCTTGTCTAACTCCCTTTTGTATTTCAACATTATCTGTTGATCCTGCATTATGGACTCGAACATTTGCTTTCTGTTTCCAGTACAGATTACTGATCAGCCTTATATCCTTGCCATCCAGCCCCAAATCGCCAAGATATGATATGAGAAGATCGTGCTTGACATTGTCAAACGCTTTCTCATAATCGATGAAGCACATGAAGACATCTTTTCTTTGATCTTGGCAGTTTTGTACTAGTGCTTGGAGACTGAATATGGCTTCTCTGGTTCCAAATCCACTCTTGAATCCGAATTGACTGCTTCCACTCACCTCCTCACATTTTTTGTGGAGTCTTGTATGTAAGATTCGAAGGAAAAGTTTTAGGAAGTGGCTCATTAAACTAATCAGACGATAATCTTTACATGATGTTGCACTATTTGATTTTGGTATTGGTATTCAGATCTTCAGGTTTACCTAAAAGATATGAAAATCTTTATTTGGTTTTCTATTAAGGTCAAAAATTTTTGATCTTTCATCTCTTCAGGTTTGCAAAGAAAATCGAAAATCCTTATTTGGCTTTCTAACAAGATGATACATTTTGATAATTTCAGAGTACTGATTTCGCATCTGGACCCAGTTTTGAGTTTCTGTCTCGTTTGACAAAAATCAACAGTATCAGATCTTCAGGTTGACCGAAAAGAAATGAAAATCTAGAAAGGAAATCTATTAAGATCAAACCGGATGTCTTGGATAATTTGAGCATGCTTATTACAAATCCGATCGCAGTTTGGAGTTGCGGTATCGTTTGAAGAAAATCAAAAATATCAAATCTTTTATCTCTCAAGGTTTGCTTAAAAAATCGAAAATACTTATCTGGCTTTCTATCAAGATGAAACATTGTGTTTTTAATAATTAGAGGGTGCTGATTACAAATCAGATGAAAGTATTGAGTTTCAGTTTCGTTTCCAAAAATCGAATAGTAATAAATAATCAAAAGATTAAGTTAATATAAACGTATAACATAAAACAAAGAAAAAATATTGAGTTACAATGTTAAGAAGATATTTCAGAAAATCTATATATGTGTATTGTGAATTCAATTACCATAAATAAAATCAAAAGATCGCGGCTACTTACTAAAACTAAAAGTTTTTATTATTGTATAATTCGCAACAACTGTTGAATTGTGTTTTGTAGTAGGTTTTATACATTTTCATCTTAAATTTATTTATAATTACAGTGAAGAATTAGTACAATTTTGCATTCGAGCCATCATCCGTTCCAGAATTTTATTATTTTTTCAGCATGCCAGCATTCCTTATTTTATAATTATTAGGCCTATTATGTCAACAAACTTGTGAAAATATATAAAACTCAGAAAAATTATTAATGTTATAAGAGGAATTCTTTCAGTATTTCAGTGTTATTTCATACCTTTCGAACCTGAGAGCATATTCAGTACATTCACCCTGAAATGTAATACCTACTTGGAAATATAGGATGGTAGGTTATCAAGTTTTCCAAATAATGCCTAACTTTATTTGTTTCATAAACTGTTACCTATTATACAGGGTGTTAATTAATTATGTTAACAAACTTTAACCACGAATAGTGCTCCGAAAAATAGAAAGAAAATGTCATAGGAACATGATGGGTCCGGAAATGCTTCCTAAGGCAGCTACGCTCCTTTGTATGGGGCACCCTGAAGACGGTTTTCCCTCGATATTCTCGAAACCATTCATAACAAAATTACGAAATAATTTTAATCAGAGGCGTATCATATGGGTAAAAATAACCCTATTTTCTAAATGGTAATTTTTTGAAATTTTGATTTTAGAATATGGTATCTCAGAGATTTGTACGTAAAAATGGTTTCTTGGTACATCTCGATAGGGCTAACCGTTTTCGAGAAAAATGCAAATTATTGAGTCGATGGAGGCTATTGTATTCAATAATTTGCATTTTTCTCGAAAACGGTTAGCCCTATCGAGATGTACCACGGGATCATTTTTACGCAGAAATCTCTGAAATACCATATTCTAAAATCAAAATGTCAAAAAAATTACCATTTAGAAAATGGGGTTATTTTTACCCCTAACTCCTCCCGTATGATACGCCTATAAAATTATGAAATTCTGAATTCAGAATCAGATTCAGCGTCAAAAGTTTACCTATCGTACCTAATTTCGTAATTTGGTTATGAATGGTTTCGAGAATATCGAGGGAAAACCGTCTTCAGGGTGCCCCATGTAAAGGAGCGTAGCTCCCTTAGGAAGCATTTCCGGACCCATGTTCATATGACATTTTCTTTCTATTTTTCGGAGTACTATTCGTGGTTAAAGCTTGTTAACATACTTAATTAACACCCTGTATAATAAAACGAAAGAAAAATTATGGAAGTAACTTTTGAGTTACAATGTTAAGAAATTATATCAGAAAATCTATATATGTGTATTGAGAATTCAATTACCATGAAAGTAAATAAAATCAAAAGATCGCGACTACTTACTACGGTACCAAGAGTTTTAGTTACCGCATATTTCTCAACAACTGTTGAGTGTTTTGTTATAAGTTTTAAACATTTTCAACGTGAACTTCTTTATAATGATAGCGAGTTAGTACAATTTTGCATTGGAGCCATCATCCGTTCCAGAATTTAATTGTTTTTTTCTGCAGCATTCTTTGTTTTACAGTTATTAGGCATTTAAGTCAACAAACTTGTAGAAATATGTAATATTCGTAAATTATTATTGTTATCAGAGAAATTATTTCAGTATTTCAGTGTTATTCTATACCTTTCGAAACCTGATAGCATATTCAGTACATTCAACCTGAAGTGTAATACCTACTTGGGAATATAGAATTATGGATTATCAGTTCTTCAAATAATGCTTAACTTTATTTTTTTTCAGAAACTGTTAGCTATTCGGCAGTTCCCGATGCATCTGTAAGAGTCGTCGACCAGGTAACAGCTTTTGAAGATGTCACCCATCGTGTTGGTGAAAATTCAAACAGCGAAGGGCACCGACGTCAAGACCCAAGAACAAGAAGTTTATAAATAAAATAAGTACCGTTTGATTCCTTGCCAAAGAATGGGCTCGTTCACCCTTCTTTTTTTATTTGTGCATCTGAAAGAATACATATTTTTTAGTCACCGTGCCAAAAATTAGACCTCTGTGAAGTTTCTAAGTCGCTCAAAAAAATTATAAACATGAATGCCGGGCGCATTTTCGATACGCTGTCGTGACGTCATCAGATACGTTGACCGCGGCTCTGCGCACATTTTAGAACACAAAAACTACCACCAGTCACAATCACTGACAATAGATGTCACAATAACATAAATACATACATCGAACGTAACTACGCGACGAGTCGTGATGATCACAAAACATATATACTGAGTGATGATCTGAAATCACATGCGAACATATCTGCTTACGTCACAGTTAGGTGTTCGCGCGCTTGGATTTCGCGAATTCAAATGATTATATTAGGCGAACGGAGCATCCTACAAGTATGAAATTTTCAGAATCATTTTTTTCCCATTTAAGCTTTATTTTAGGCAGGTCAAAATTGATTTTAAAAATTTTGTGAACAAGCCCATTATTTGCCCTTTTGTAACGCATCTGTCTTTCCTAGCTCTTTAGTTCGCGTTCCTGGAACTGTGCATCTCGCAATGATTCGCGGGTATTTCAGTAAAATGTCACGTTCAGCCCTTGTTACCAGTGCGAGGAAGCAGAGACTCATATGGGTTTCTCTAGGCTGGAAAACAGTTTCAGCGTGCCCTAGATTTTGACTCGTTTACAATCAATATAGATACCTGTATTATATTCCCTATATCAGGCATCGCAAAAAACTTCGTGAGGTGAAAGTATTCGAAAAATCACGAAAAAAGGTTCATACAAGCTAACCTTAGGAACGTGCATTTACGGGATGGTTAGTTGTTTGACTGTACATCTCAAAACAAGTAAAAACACTGAAGGGCTAACTGTGGGACTGCCCATACAGCACAATATATTCTAGAAACATGCTAAGGATCATCATTTTGGAATATTGCATCATTCCATGAAAAGTCTGTGAATATATAGATTATCTGATGAACATTCCAAGAATGTGAAAATGGGAATCCAAAAACTGTGCATAGGTTATTCCCTCAGAATATTCTACGATTATTATTAAGATGTATGGAATATTGTAGGAAGATTCCTGGTATATCTTTGAAGAAACGTAGATAGGTTATTCCCTCAGAATATTCTAAGATTGTTATTAGGATGTATGGAATATTGTAGGAAGATTCCTGGTATATCTTTGAAGAATATATGTTGGGAGAAACTGATACCTTTTATCACTTCATTTCATTTATTTGTAAGTCTTGTTGTCTGCCTAGGTACATAACGCGAGTAGTATACATATATATATAACCTAGTATCCAACTTTCATACAGTGTTTTGGGCAGCATTGATTTATAGGCACACACTAATTATAGGGATTGATGAAAAAAATATATATAAAACGGAACATGGAACCTGTATTTATAATTGCATATGTTAAATGTACACATAAAAAACACATTTCATTGCACGGAATCGTCCTCCTGTATTATCCTGCAAAATTAAGAAAAACCGTTTTATTTTAAAGCATACAATGTACATTCAAATACACTTCATTGACTACAATGCTAGATTTTCACCAAAAATGTTGTCGTATTTTAATCAATTTAAGTAGAATAAACACTCGAAATTCATAGTCACAAATACAGCAAATGTGTTGTTAGTGGTTGCTATTATATATTAATTAGGGTACCTACGACAAGTAAGACTAGAACATAGAGATTAGACTCTGGACAAGAGAGTTGCTACCACATGGTGCTACAAAGTCGATAATTTACAGAGACAAAATAGTTACACTCACCCTAGTCGCTCCTAGATGAAGTTGTAAACTAAATAACAAGTGAAAATCAGGATCCAGAACACAGATAACTATCCAATTATCACAGGAGAAAAATGCACAAGCACAAGCAGGCACCACCGACCACCGCCACCGTGACGAATGAAGCTAACCTCAAAGTTCCTAACCTAACCTGTAACGGTACCACGCCTACATCAAGAATCATACCAAAAGGCATATTCATAGATTATTCTTTAGATAATATTAATTTATGAATATTATCAGATTATTTTGATCGACACGTTCATGGAATAATCATGACGTAATATTCCTCGTTAATTCTCATGGGAATGAAACCAATAAAAACATCCATAGAACATTCTGTTAATGTTCTGAATATTCTCAATCTATTTTGGATGAAATAAGAATATTCCAGGAATATATTGTGCTGTCTGGGTGAGGGGGTGAATGTTACAACGAATATAACCAAACGTCCTCCTTCAAATGATTTTTGAACAATTTTTATATTTTTTCCAAAAAAAATATCGTGTTTATAATTATTCGAGGCTGATAGTTTTCATTGAAATGCACTGTACATTTTTCGATCTTGGGCTGGTACAGTGCCGATATGGCAAGTTGGATCAAAGCTACCCTTGATTGCCTGTGGCGCAATTAAAGTAGGCCTTGATAGTGAAATGTGGCCGGAACCGCTGAAACGCAGCCGTTGGTCTGTCGGTGAAGTTTCTGTCGCAGTTTTGGACAGTTATAACAGGGCTTCGGTCTGGTTTGGGCACGGCACACCGCGACCAAGGTAATCAAATGCACCCCCGCTCTAGAATCATTCGATTTTCGTTTCGGTTTGAGGGCGACTCTGTCCGCAACATGAAACGGTTCGGTTACACCGCCGACTGCGTAGGTTTGGGGAAAATTACATTGCATAGTTGCTGTATACAGGGCGGCTACGCCTTAATTGTTTGTAAAGTCATTTTTTGACAAGAGTCCAATTTTTCTGGCAACCTAAAGGTGATGAAGATTCCCCGATATCCAGATTCTCTAGATGCTTCAGTCCCCAGATCTTACAGATTTTCCAGATTTTCCAGATTTTCCAGATTTTCCAGATTTTCCAGATTTTCCAGATTTTCCAGATTTTCCAGATTTTCCAGATTTTCCAGATTTTCAGATTTTCCAGATTTTCCAGATTTTCCAGAATTTCCAGATTTTCCAGATTTTCCAGATTTTCCAGATTTTCCAGATTTTCCAGATTTTCCAGATTTTCCAGATTTTCCAGATTTTCCAGATTTTCCAGATTTTCCAGATTTTCCAGATTTTCCAGATTTTCCAGATTTTCCAGATTTTCCAGATTTTCCAGATTTTCCAGATTTTCTAGATTTTCCAGATTTTCCAGATTTTCCAGATTTTCCAGATTTTCCAGATTTTCCAGATTTTCCAGATTTTCCAGATTTTCCAGATTTTCCAGATTTTCCAGATTTTCCAGATTTTCCAGATTTTCCAGATTTTCCAGATTTTCCAGATTTTCCAGATTTTCCAGATTTTCCAGGTTTTCCAGATTTTCCAGATTTTCCAGATTTTCCAGATTTTCCAGATTTTCCAGATTTTCCAGATTTTCCAGATTTTCCAGATTTTCCAGATTTTCCAGATTTTCCAGATTTTCCAGATTTTCCAGATTTTCCAGATTTTCCAGATTTTCCAGATTTTCCAGATTTTCCAGATTTTCCAGATTTTCCAGATTTTCCAGATTTTCCAGATTTTCCAGATTTTCCAGATTTTCCAGATTTTCCAGATTTTCCAGGTTTTCCAGATTTTCCAGATTTTCCAGATTTTCCAGATTTTCCAGATTTTCCAGATTTTCCAGATTTTCCAGATTTTCCAGATTTTCCAGATTTTCCAGATTTTCCAGATTTTCCAGATTTTCCAGATTTTCCAGATTTTCCAGATTTTCCAGATTTTCCAGATTTTCCAGATTTTCCAGATTTTCCAGATTTTCCAGATTTTCCAGATTTTCCAGATTTTCCAGATTTTCCAGATTTTCCAGATTTTCCAGATTTTCCAGATTTTCCAGATTTTCCAGATTTTCCAGATTTTCCAGATTTTCCAGATTTTCCAGATTTTCCAGATTTTCCAGATTTTCCGTATTTTTCGGATTTTTCGGATTTCCCGGATTTTCTGGGTTTTCCGGATTTTCTGGAATTTCCGGAATTTCCGGATTTTCCAGATTTTCCGGATCTTTCCGATCTTCCGGATGTTCCGGATGTTCCGGAATTACCGGATTCACCTGATTTTCCGGATTTTCCGGATTTTGCGGTTTTTCCGGATTTTCAGGATTTTCGTGTTTTGGATAAATTCAGGATGCTGATTACAAAACCGGTCGCAGTTTTGAGCTTCAGTCCCGTTTGGCCAAAATAAAAAATTTTAGAATTTTCCGATTTTCAGTTACCTAAAAAATTAAAAACCCTTATTACTGGTTGAAAATCCGATCACAATTTTGAATTTCAGTCTAGTTTGATGAAAATCCAAAATTTCAGATCATTCAGATTTTCGGATTTACCTAAGAAATCGAAAATCTTTATTTGGCTTTCTATTGAGATGAAGCCTCGTGTTTTAAATAATTTCAGGGTGCTGATTACAAATTCGATCGCAGTTTTGGGTTTTAGTCTCGTTTGACAAAATCAAACATTTCAGATCATTCAAATGGCGACTGGGGTTAGGACAGCAACTCTCAAACCAACCAAATTTCAATATGATTTGAATACCACATGAAAACGGCACAGCTACTCGTATGTCTTACTACGAATGAATTCAATACCACATGATGTTTAACCTTCCAGCCACTAGAACGTAAATCAAAACCCCCTTCCAATACAAGAACGTAATAAACACTTTTTACGAACCCCTCGATCATTCATCCGCCATTATAAAACGTTTGTACAGTGCACAAAAACACGTACAATAACGCCTGTAGGATGGAGATTCTATTAAAATGCCCTCGTGCATACACACACCGTGTCCCATGCAAGATTGATAGAACGTGTTGATCCCCGGGACCATCCATCATCGTTTACTACGTAATTTAAGGGTGTAATTCCGTCACAGACGGCAGACACTGTCGCCCCAGGTCGAGTATTGGGTTTTTGCCCCTGGAGGATGGCTTTCCTAGTCAGATACACTCACAGACAAGCTGATGAACCATTTAACGAAATGGTGTTGACTGTTTTTGGTGTGCACGAATTATCTTGTATCTGAGATTACAGATGGAGTTACTAGTACTAACTTTCGGTAGGTACGTGTGTCGTAAGGTACGTGTATAAATCTAACAGCAAAATCTTACGGCTGTTGCCAGTTCTAGATTTGTCATTAGACCGTGGCCTAGGGGCAGCAGATGTCAGAGGATATGGTTTCTTATACATATTCTTTTAGTACCGTCTCCTCGGCGGAGGTTGGCGACCATGACAATCTGGAACTTCTCGAAAATCTGGAACTTCTAGAAATTCTGGAATATCTGGAAAATCCGGAAAATCCGGAAAATCCAGGAAATCAGCACTCTCAAATCACCCAAAACACGAGAATTCATCTTAATAGAAAGCCAAATCAAGATTCATCTTGAGAATCTTGAAAATCTGGTGAATCTGGAGAATCTGGAGAATCTTGAGAATGTTGAGAATGTTGAGAATCCTGAGAATCCTGAGAATCCTGAGAATCCTGAGAATCCTGAGAATCCTGAGAATACTGAGAATCCTGAGAATCCTGAGAATCCTGAGAATCCTGAGAATCCTGAGAATCATGAGAATCCTGAGAATCCTGGGAATCCTGGGAATCCTGGGATTCCTGGGAATCCTGGGATTCCTGGGAATCCTGGGAATCCTGGGAATCCTGGGAATCCTGGGAATCCTGGGAATCCTGGGAATACAGGGAATCCTGGGAATCCTGGGAATCTTGGGAATCCTGGGAATCCTGGGAATCCTGGGAATCCTGGGAATCCTGGGAAACCTGGGAAACCTGGGAACCTGGGATTCATGGGAATCCTGGGAATCCTGGGAATCCTGGGAATCCTGGGAATCCTGGCAATCCTGGGAATCTTGGGAATCTTGGGAATCTTGGGAATCTTGGGAATCTTGGGAATCTTGGGAATCTTGGGAATCTTGGGAATCTTGGGAATCTTGGGAATCTTGGGAATCTTGGGAATCTTGGGAATCTTGGGAATCTTGGGAATCTTGGGAATCTTGGGAATCTTGGGAATCTTGGGAATCTTGGGAATCTTGGGAATCTTGTAAATCTTGGGAATCTTGGGAATCTTGGGAATCTTGGGAATCTTGGGTATCTTGGGTATCTTGGGAATCTTGGGAATCTTGGGAATCTTGGGAATCTTGGTAATCTTGGGAATCTTGGGAATCTTGCGAATCTTGCGAATCTTGCGAATCTTGCGAATCTTGCGAATCTTGCGAATCTTGCGAATCTTGCGAATCTTGCGAATCTTGCGAATCTTGGGAATCTTGGGAATCTTGGGAATCTGGGGATTCTTGGGAATCTTGGGAATCTTGGGTATCTTGAGAATCTGGAGAATCTCGATATTCTCGAGAATATCGAGAATTTTGAGAATTTCAAGAATTTTGAGAATCTCGAGAATTTCGACTTTTGAGAATTTCGAGAATTTCGAGAATTTCGAAAATTTCGAGAATTTCGAGAATTTCGATAATTTCGATAATTTAGAGAATTTCGAGAATTTCGAGAATCTCGAGAATCCCGAGAATCTCGAGAATCTTAAAAATCCCGAGAATCTCGAGAATCCTGAGAACCTTGAGGAAGAGGAGGAGTAGGAGATTGACTAGGCATACCAACCTAAGACTTTCTCCATTAAAACCCAAAAAGCAATCATACGTTTTCCTGATGAAAAAGCAGTAAAGCCGCATAAAGTTTTATTGTCCCCAGTAGAAGCGATGCAAGAAACCACCTCAACTATTTACTAACGCGTGAAGAGCGGAAAACATTTTCCATTCATCATGGCAACCGAGGCATAACTCTGGAGAAAAGCGGCCGCCACAAAAGGAAAAGAAAAACAGGCAGTTAAAGTGACTTCTAAACACTTTCTCGCGGTGGAGGATTTTTATGAAGGAAACTTTGCGACAGATAACAACTTATCATATGTTATCTGGAGGGACAGTAAAACTTCCTAATCCATTTGGGGATAGTTGCGGCTTCGTTCCCGGAAAATGAGAAAGTGTTTCCAGAAGGCCTTACTCCTTTTTCTTAACAACTATGGTCATACATATTGGAACATACAGTAACGGCGGAAGATATTTTTCCTCAGGAAAATTTACACAAACCTTAGGTAGCACTTTCTTATTTTCTTTAGAAAGACAATGGTCACTCTAGTGATATATAGGGTGAACCATCAGTGCGTGGAGGGGACATATTTCAAAAATTGGTCACTTGTTATAATAGGGAGCCTTGAAGGCCTTATAGGGTTGGTTTCATAAAAGTATATAATAATTATAGAACCTACCTAAAATGCAAAAAATTGCATCCAAATATTCTGACCAAAATAGTTATAAAGAGGTAACTAGCTCTAACTGAACCATCTATTGTTGGATGAAATAAGACAGATCTACATTAATTTATACTTATCATGCCAAACAGCATATTTTGTTATAATTAGGTGCAACAAAAAGAAGTTAAAATATAATGTATCCTTACATATGGTATGTAAATGCCATACATTAAGATAGATAATGCTCTATAGGATGATTTCTCCCCTTCAAAACGCAGATGTATTCGCTCATTCGAAAAAATATTTAGAAGAATGGCAGGGTACAGAGGGTATGCCTAATACCCTGTATTAAAAACACACTCGATCATATCTGACACTTGAAACTTCCCCAATGCCCCACTTCAAGAAAGAATAGTTCGCTTGTTAACATACGTGCTGTTCGCACCTTTGAGCCAGTGTTGCCATATCCTTAAACTGACATTATATTGACCTTAAATAAGCAGTATCATGATGAAACGTTATGTAATGTACATTCATTTGTACTATACTATACTTACTACTATACTATGCTATACTTCTATAGTACCCCAATAGGTGATTTCTAAAACCAGTAAAATTTAAAATAATTTTGATGTCTGGAATAAAAAAAACGGTTGAAGATATTTGTGAACTCCTCACTTTCCAATACCCACTTTATAAAGTAAGTTTGTGCATACCTAAAATCTTTTTTGTAGTTTTTTGATAATTACTGCGCTTTCACTGGACTGCTATTTAAGAATGTGCGAAAAGAAGGACCAAAACAAAAACTTCAAAAATTAAAAAAATCCATAAAACGTTGAAGAACTGTTATTTGAAACTTGTAGATAAGGTAGATGCCTCAAAAGATTTTGGTCTTGTGTTACAATTGTTTTTCTATAACATGATATATTGAAACAAATACATGAATCCACAACAATTTGTCATATCTCTATTGCAGACGATGTTCATGAGTATGTTAAAAAATTTACAAAAAGACCTATTCCACCTTATACGTTGTTCTCTTACTTTATCTTATAAGATTTATACACTTTGAAATAAAGTAAAAACCACAAGATGTGTTGCCAATCTGATATCGCTAGATAAGCTATCAAGATCCAAATTTGACCCCATAAGAAAAGTAGGCCACCATTTAGAAGATCAAGATATCTGCGGCTGAAGTTTCCTTAATTCATCTACCGACTTTACCAAGTACAAAAACAATTCAAATTTGACCCTACATCCTAAGCTGACGTATTTTATGATTAGTCAAATCCCAAAGTCATATTCTTCTAAGTTTTAGGATTGCTGGGATACTCAATTTTTTTCTGATATCTACATAAATATTATACGAGATTTTGTTATTAACCAAAATCGTGATTTGCGCCTAAACTGTTTGTTTTAAAGTAGTAGTTTAGACATTTATTTAGTATACACAAGCTAGCTATAGGAAAAAATGAAATAAAATGACAAATATAACTATGAGTACAACACATCAACTCCTCTAAGCCTAAGATTATAATGTTAAAAAATATTACAGGTCACAAGTTATCTATAGACTACCACGAAATAGAGAAAACAAAATATTGGAATCCAAATATGCAATAATATACAGGAAGTCAAGCTAAAAAACAAATGACATGAATTTTACTAAGCCTACATTTTTTGAATAAATTTTATTGCTTCGCTTTGTTTGTAAATAAGTATATACACCTAGTGGGAATACTTAGACAACCAAATTACGTTTTGTAGTGTCAATATACTCGAAAAGAGATTTGGCAACACCGCATTCAGTTACCCCACCGCAAAACCCATTGTTATAGAATCTGCTCTCATAAATAATTTTTGACGCTCGCGCGTAATAACTTAATCTAGCAGGCATATGCCCGTTATTCCTTTGTAAAAATAACAATTGCTGCGGTCGGACTATATTGTGCGCACTCTATGATATACTACCGCACCCCCCTAGAGACGTCTCGTTTTCAGGGAAAATTTATAGGACGGAACACGACGAAAAACGGCTGTGGTTGCCTTTTTCTTTTTCGATTTAGTGCCATGTTAGCCAATTAAAACACGCAAAGCGATAATTCATTTGTTTTCAGAAGATCTAAAGCAATCGTTGTCTTAGCGCGGTATGATGGATTATGACATTACGAGTTTGGAAACTATGTATTATAATAAGAATAATAAAAGGTCTTCGTCTGTGATTTTTTTAAAAAGCACCTAATGATACAGTCGCAGTTTTGAGTCTTTATCTAGTTTAACAAAAATATAAAATTTCAGCTCCTTCAATCATCAGATTTACGTAAAAAATTGAAAATCTTTATTTAGCCTTTTATTGAGTTGAAACTTTGTGTTTGGGATAGTTAAGGGTGCTAATGACAAATACTGTCACTGTTTGGGTCTCAGTCCCGTTTAATGAAAATAAAAACTTTCACATCCTTCAGGTCTTATTGAGGTTTAGGTGCTAAAAATATCGAAAATCTTTATTTAGCCTTTTATTGAGCTGAAACTTTCCGTTTGGGATAGTTAAAGACTGCTTGACAAATACAGACACTGTTTGGGTCTCAGCCTCGTTTAACGAAAACAAAAACTTTCACACCCTTCAGGTCTTATTGAGGTTTAGGTACTAAAAATATCGAAAATCTTTATTTAGCTGCCTATTAACATGAAACCTCGTCTTTTGCATAATTTGAGGGTGCTGATTACAAATCCGGTCGCAGTTGTGAGTTTCAATATGCTTAAATGGAAATCAAAAATTTCTGCCCCTTCAGATCTTGAGTACTTATTACCTAAAATATCAAGAATCCTTATTTGCTTTTCTATTAAGGTGAAACCTCGTGTTTTGGATAATTTGAGGGTGCTGATCACATATCCCGTCGCAGTTAAGAGTTTCAGTCTTGTTTAGGGAAAATCAGATCTTGAGGCCTACCTACCTACCTAAAAAATTGAAAATCTTTATTTAGCATTCTAGTAGCTTGAAACACGTGTCTTGCGTAGTTTAAGGGTGCTAATTACAAATCCGGTCGCAGTTCCGAGTTCCAGTCTCGCATAACGAAAATCAAAAATTTGAAATCCTTCAGATAATCAAGTTTATGTAAAAAAAATCGAAAATTTTTATTTGTCTTTCTATTAACATGAAACCTCGTGTTTTGTATAATTTGAGGGTGCTGATTACCAATCCAGTCACATTTTTGAGTGTAAGTCTCGTTTGACGAAAATCAAATATTTCATATCCTTCAGATCATCAGGTTTACTTAAAAAATCAAAAAATTTTATTACACCTTCTATTAACAAAAAGCCTCCTGTTTTGAATAATTTGAGGGCCTTGATTACAAATCTGTAATCTCTCTCTCAGTTTTGAATTTCAGTCTCGTTTGTCGAAAATCAAAAATTTTAGATATGTAGTACGGCTGAGGTGACTTGATGCATATTGTCGTTACTTGGGGGATAACCCACTGAGCAGAGATTAAAACAACCTGATGCTTTCGAACACCTTTTAATTATCCTCGAGACTATACCTCACCCCGAAAGTAAACTCAATGATTCCTATGTTAATAAAACAATATAAAAATAACAATAACAACACTGGCTAATTGTTAACGTCAACCTTCGCAATATGATAACTTAAAACTAGAACAAATAGGTACCTTGTACACTGTGACAATCACAAGCTAAAACTTTCTAGATTTTCCTACAGATATTCCATATCTTGAGATTTACCTAAAAATCAAAAATCTTTATTTGGTTTTCTATTAGGCAGTTTTTGTTACTTACAAAGTGATGTTCCGTTTAACGCTATTTGACAACTTTGACATTTGCATTTTGTTTTACGTATATCGTAACCGCTAAACGCCGATATTGTACCGACGATAGCCATAGCGATTAACGAAGCGACACGCATGCGCAGCACGAATAAAAATTAGATCATAACCGGTTTTGGTTTTGACAGTGACACTGGTTGTGACTTTTGAGTAGATGTGCAACAATTATTATCCGTCGCTTTACAAAAATGCTTCCAAATTCATCAAGCTCAAGGAGTGTGTTACAAATAATAAAAAGAGTCAGAGTTCGTTTTACCGAGGAAGACAACCAAATTTTATTAACAGAAATACTGGCAAATAATCCTTATACGGATCCTTCCAAATGTAATCTGGCGGTTGCCAATTTCTTAGAGGCAACTGGAAAACATGTATCAGTGAGAGGCGTTAGAGAACACATACAATAAAATCAACTCGTCCATCATTTTAGGGCAATCTACAGCGAACACTCTTGAATTATGATTTTCTTTCAAACAACAACAACCTTTACAATACTCATCTGCTATTTTGACGTTATGGTGTCAAAGTTGTAGCTCAAAATAAGGTTGGGGGCATCTTACAGTGGTGTCTTGCTCCGAAAACTATTTATTTATCTGTCAAATAGCGGCTCTGACAACGTATTTGTTAACCTTAGCTGTAAGATTAATTAAGAACAACGAAAACTACCTACTAATATGCAACTTATAGTTAGCATTGAATGCTCCAAAGAAAAGTAACGATTCCACACGCGTATTGAAGATACCTTTACAACTACAGTAGCACCATAAAGTGGTAATAACGCTCGTCATAATTCAGTGCAACATTTTCAACTAGTGTGACTAAAATCCAACGCGACTTAATGGAGATGTACATGCAGGTCATCGGGCAATAACACGTGTGTGGTTTTCGTGTGATTACGCGCGATTCACCTATAGTGTGCCATTAATTTTCCGCAAATCACTATACATTTCAATCGCTATAACGCCTAAGTGGGACAGGGACAATTATGCTTCCAGCCACTGCCATTGTCCATGATTTTACTAATAATTACCATGGACGTCCCATGGAATTGGAATATACAGTAAACAAAAATAGTTAGTTGATAGATGATTCATGCGTTACTTGGCATGGAAGCAAGCTTACACAGGGTGTCCAGTTAGTGTGTAATTCTTCGATATCTCGCAAAGTGTACCTGACCTAAGAAAATGTCAAATGCAAAAGTTATTTGGTTACTTAAGACGCATATTCTAAAAATATTTTAAAATATACAGGGTGTTGCAAGAAAGTAGAATAGTGATCAACGTGATTTTTTTTATATGGAACTACAACTTTTTCTTAAATAGTTCTAGTTTCCATCATTGATCTCTATTCAGCCGTGAAATATTTTTGGGATCGGTTGCGACGTTGCCAAGTTATAATTTATTTTCTATTAATTTCCGGCTTTGCAAGGTCGCAAGTAATACGTCCAAATTGATATATTCCTTTAACTTTTCACAATAATATTATACAGCGGGTTACTTGAATATTAAGTGGATATTATTTTGGATGTTACCAGCAATTTGTATTTACAGGGTGTTTTTGGCAGAATTTTAAATTACGGCAACTTCAAGGTCATTTTACTTTGTTTTTTTAAATGTAACACCCTGTATGTTTTATTTTAGATCGAAATATCTACTAATACCCTATCTCTCCTTGTAATTTTTTTTCGCGTTTGCGGCGTTGCCAAGTTATAATTTATTTTTCCATATTTTTAAACAAATATCCCCGATTTGAATGTATTTTTAATATAATCCTCTACTTATTTTTATTACAATGAATTGCACATGTCGAATTTAGTAAGATCTCAAAATTTCAAAATTTTGTTTCTAATAATTACTGAGATACGGCAACACCGCTTTTTCAGTAAACGGTACAGGAACGCTTAAATATTTCCAAAACCGCCACAGCTGGAGAGGTGAAATTCAATACTTGGAGGTTTTTGAACATACAAAATTCAAAAACGCTAACAGCAATGTTGTCAGATTTACCATTTTTACGTCATAATTTTGAATGGAGTGCCCTATTTATGAAATCTAACGTAAAAGTGGTAAACCTGACAACACTGCTGTTAGGGTTTTTGAATTCTGTATGTTCAAAAACCCCCAAGTATTGAATTTCACCGCTCCAGCTGTGGCGGTTTTGGAATTATTTAAGCGTCCCGGTACCGTTTACTGAAAAAGCGGTGTTGCCGTATCTCAGTAATTATTAGAAACAAAAATTTGAAATTGTGAGATCCTACTAAATTTGACATGCGCAATTCACTGCAATAAAAATAAGTAGAGGATTCTGTTTAAAATAAATTAAAATCAGGGATATTTGTTTAAAAATTTGGAAAAATAATTCATACGTTGGCAACGTCGCAAACGCGAAAAAAAATATTACAAGACGAGATAGAGTATTAGTAGATATTTCGATTTGAAATAAAACATACAGGGTGTTACATTTGAAAAACAAAGTAAAATGACCTTGAAATTGCCGTAATTTAAAATTCTGCCAAAAACACCCTGTAGATACAAATTGCTGGGAACATCCAAACTAATATCCACTTAATATTCAAGTAACTCGCTGTATAATATTATTAATAAAACTTAAAGGAATATATCCATTTGGACGTATTACTTGCGACCTTGCAAATCCGGAAATTAATAGGAAATAAATTATAACTTGGCAACGTCGCAACCTATCCCAACAATATTTTAGGGTTAAATGGAGATCAACGATTGAAACTAAAAGAATAAAAAAAAAGTTATAGTTCCATATAAAAAAATTAAGTTGGTCACTATCCTACTTTCTCGCAACACCCTGTACAAATAACTTTTGTATCTGATATTTTCTTCTATCAGGTATACTTTGCGAGATATCGAAGAATGACCCACTAACTGGACACCCTGTATGTTAAAGAAGACTACTCACCCGATCCACAGTTCAATAATAGACTGATGTCGAGGCAGATTACTTAGATTACTATCTAGGTGCTACCAGAAAATGCCGGAAAAAGAACCGACTGCCAGCGGGATTCGAACCCGCGCCTCCGAAATTCTAGTCCGACGCTCTACCAGCTGAGCCAAGGCGGTCATGACAACCCATGGCGAAACGCTCATTAAACATTACTTAAGCAACTGACGGCCCGAATTCCGCCATCTTCTGGTAGTACGGAGCGGCTCGTGTCTGTGTGATCGAAGGGAATCTGTTGGGTGCAGCATTAATCTCTGACCACGTTCGACTCCAGATGGCACTAGGTGGAGCCGGCACAGATAGCTCTCTGTGTGGAGAATGGATGATGCCATTTTTCATGCTATTGCCAGCATGTCGGGCTCTCAAATCAAATGAGTGTTTTCATGACCGCCATGCTCAGCTGGTAGAGCGTCTGACTAGAATTTCGGAGGTGCAGGTCTGAATCCCGCTGGCAGCTTGTTCTTTTTCCAGAATTTTCTGGTAGCACCTTGATTTGAGAGCCCGATATGCGGTCATTAGCATGAAAAGTAGTATCAGATTACTATTTGCTCTGACAGCTAGACAGAATTTAAAGCATCGAATGCTTATAGATTTACATCAAGGCTCGTTTTGTAATGCAGAAAGGTCTTGGATGATATTTCAAGACATCAGGAGTCACTCATGTCTGTGCCAAGCTATGTTGGAGTTGGCGGTAATGAAACGGCGGATGCACTGATAACGTGAGAGTCAAAAAATAATTTCCTTGATCCTTAGCCGGCTGTGGGGCTGGCAGTAGGTACCATTAGAAATAAAACAGAGCTGTAGTTGCAAAATTAACATCTTATAAGATGATGAAGAGAAGAAGGTGGAACTTAATTTAGGGCCCCTGGTCAAGATGGACCGGACATTGGACTTGTGGGCCTGCTATCTGGCCATAACACCACCAGACGTCACTTGAGTGTTACGGGGGTGGCTGTGGCGAGGAGGAGGAATCTTCTGCACACATTCTATGTCACTGTGAAGCTCTTGGGTATCACAGGCAGATTAAACTAGGTTGAAGAATCCTTGAACCTGAAGACGCAAGATGGGCAGGACCCAAGGCTATGCTAACTTTTGCGATGAGGGCTGGACTTGAGAACTGGGGTAAGGAGAGGTGCATAAGGGTCCGCTTGTAGGTCTATGCACTGATGGCTCTGGTCACCAGAAAGCCTCCATTCTTCCTTCATTCAATCATTCATTCATTATCGAGTGGGAATGCACCAGCTGCCTCACAGTCAAGGATTTTGGGGACCATTACAGCTTGCCGACTCAATGTTATGGTAAAGTTCAATACTTCTAAGATCCAGTACTGATCCAATACTGAGCTCTATCACAAGAACAGTGCCCAAATGATCATCCGGTGCTAATAAACTATCAGACCCTGCCAAGAACTCATTCAATCAAGTTTTCAAGATTAAACAGTAGTAGTTAAATTGATAATTGATGGGGAGCTTCAGCGGACACACTGCGCACATCATCCATTGCACTGGTCTTTTCTACAGCCGAATATTGTGCCCCGATGTGGCTGAACAGCTACCACATCAATCTGGTCGACGTCCAGCTGAACCACACTATGCGCCTGATAACTGGAGCAATCCGACCGACACCCACCTACAACTGGCTTGCTTGGTTGAGCAACATATACCCACCCGCAATTTATAGGAGCGAGGCCCTGATTAGGGAATACCACAAGCTACAAGAGAACCTGGACCTACCCATACAGGAAGACATACCAAGCCTACGACGAAATAGACTCCGCTCACGGAACCCCCCGGTGCGGCAAGCAGAACAACTGGATACCAGTAATATCGAGGTGGGAGCAGATCTGCCAACGTATTGAAAATTTTGAGGAGCGCGAGTGGTTCCGAGGGTATAACCATGACACTGCTGGCACTGAACTCGACAGAAAGCTGTGGGTTAAATTGAACAAAATTCAGGCACATTAGGGACGAATGCCCCCTGCGTTCCTATCGGGGAAGTTGGAGCGACCTTATGAAAGCTGATGATGCACCTCTTGACTGGGTTAGGAACTTAGATATTGACATTTAGTTGGGTTCATGTGTAATTTTTTGTGATTTTTGTTTTTTTCTTTGTGCTATCACTGTATACACTTATTATTTGTTACGTAACTGTATCTTTACGCTGCATGTAAGCCATACGAAATAATAATAATAATGATAACCTTTATGCCACAATGAAAGAACTACCTTATATTATTATTTCTTCTCTACGCCTATGCGATGTACTGGTAATTAGAGCACTCCAATTTATGTGGTAATGCAGTCTGATAATAATTCATTTGTCACTGGTAATCAGCCACAACCGAAACCTCTTACACATCTGTCAATATAATCTGCAGGTGATGCAAAACTGACAGGCTATTGATTGATAATTCATAGTAAATTTATTGGACCAGTCAAGTTTTGACAGTACTGTTGTCGGTAACTCAACTGAACTGGTCTGCAATGAAGCTTCCATACCTGGAGAGCTATAACGATATAGATGAAGTCAGAAATATGTGAGTTGTTTACATTTTTTGTGCTCCTACCGAGTGCTGACACTACAAAGTACGTCTTGTGCCTTTACAAGACGCCCGACGAGTCCGACCACGGTAATCCCATTTCGGCATCTTTTGCTGCTTCCTTGCTAAAACTTTTTAGTTTTACAATCCCTCTCTAACCACCCCAAATTCACCCTCACCCAAAAAAGTAGAAAATGATCAGGAACCCCTAATTTTTTTTTCTGTTTTTTAATAATAATAATAATAGTAGCATTACCTACTACGACCCCACAGCATATCGCTACTCAAATTTCATCACAATCCATGCAGCGGTTACTGAGATTACGAGGATAGAAGAACGTCAACAGACGGACAGACCGACAGACAGACCGACGGAAATGAGTGACGTGGATCTTCGTTATGCAGATGTCATATTATACGTATATTAACTCAAAATCGAAAATTTTGGCGATCACAATACTCCCTTCATCTATTGGTGTGGGAAGTAAAAAGGTATTCTTCCAATGAATTTGCTTTTCTTGGGAGGTTTAAATTAATTGAGACGAATTATGAAAAAACCTCCTGCTCCATCAATTATTTTTGGAACCCTTCAATGAATCCCTACCATACCAATATAAATCTCAGAGCCAGGAAGCTTTGCTTGGCCTGTAAAAAATCCCTAGTTTTATGGAAAATTTCCCAGACTTGGCAACAACGCACCAGGCAGTAGCTAGACTGCAGCTGAGGGTTTAGACCGGTGACTCCCAAAGTGGTCTATATCGACCCCCAGGAATCTATGACTATCTGCAAGGGGTCTACATCAGCGAAAAAAAATTGGGGGTCCATGAAATGAAAATGGGAGTCCACGATAGTGGATCTTAACATACACTGATAGTACCTATTTTCTAATATTATACTTAACATCTTATAATATAAAGACGTATACATTATTCATAAAAGTACCTATAAAGTAAAAAATTGCTTAGTTTATTCTATGTTTATCTTAAGTTGCGTATATAACAGGTATACAACATTTTATTTTGAATAGTTTTAATTTAAATGCATTTAATACATGTATGAAACTTATGAAACAAATGTTTTTACATTGAGTTATTAACACCAAACTTCTCTACCTGCAGTTAGAAATTTACAAAAAATTAATATCTGGTAAGTAGGGGGTCTACACACATAAAAATAATTTGGAGCACAGATGCTTTAATTCAAGTATACCATAACTTCCTATACGCGCAAAGTTATGCTAATCTTAAAATGAGAATACGATATCTTTGACCATATAAGGGTTAGATTGAGAAAATATATTCAATGCAAAACTGGGAAATTCTTGATAGGAAGAATACCAAAATCTTAAATCAAGCATATGGTAATCTTGACCGAAGTATTTCATAATCTTGACTGAAGCATTTCATAATCTCAGCTGGGAGCATTTCGCAAACTTGACGCAAGTAGCTCAACTTTATTCTAAAATTGTGATATTCTTGGATGGGGAATCTAGTAGTATTAATAGAGCATTCAAACTCTTCTATGAGCATGTAGAAATTTTTCTGGAGAAATAGTTCTGCAAAATTTCTTAAATCACATTTAATATACTTAGTACTTATCTAGGAACACCTGAGTCAGGTCTGCGCATCCCAATTTTTTTAATAGCTCATTCATGGTTGAATAGATCCAGTGATAAGGAAGCTGATGGGAACTGGGACGCGACTCAAATGGCGGTGGACCAGCACTACCGGCAGATTCGATGACTGATGGTTGACGGTGGTATCACGGATATCACGTGGTAATGGCAATTTATTTAACAGTTTGACTAGATACTATTATGTGCTATTATGAAGGATCCAGGTATTACGCTACGGTGCTAAAGACGGTGGCGAATGCGACAATCCGAAAACCGATAATGGCGGCGAACAGGCTGTTGAGTAGAGAGGATGGAGAGGTTAGGGTTGACCCGTGACACGCTACGCGCCTGCGCACCCCTACGTTGGTAGACGTCAAATAAATGATTTACTTGATACACATATAGGGTGTGCTTGTAAAACAGCGTTCATTTTCAAACCAAGATTACCATATTGTAAATGAAGGTTCGCATTTGCAAGCTGTCTACATTCTTGATAGAAATAAACTGGGCATCCCTGGGAAAAATGATAATCTTGATATAAAATTATGAAATATTTGTCATTAAATTATTATAGCCTTGGTTGTAAAGAAAATTATGTTTTCTTTCGGAGCATATTTCTTTAAAATAAGTATATAAATCAAAAATATATTATTCTTGATACAAATTTTCTATAATTTTCTCATAAATATTCTTTCTTAGAGTGAGAACCGATATTCTTGTTGTGAGTTTGTATTTATGAGAATATCACAATTCTTGACTTGAGAATTTCTTTTTATGTGTGTACTGTATTTCTTTTGAGGACTTTAGTTCTCCTAGAAAATGACTACAATTAAAATCTCATCGAAATTTGTCTCAAACTACCTCCTGAATGCTTATAAGAGACAAACCTTCAAGCGATATTGCATTGAAACTCCAGAAAATTTAGGGAAATTTCCTGCCGAGATTATTCGGTGGATTCGTGCAATATTAAAATCATGCTGGGGGAAACGCGCAATTGTGATGATGTTTGTTACAAGTTCCTCAGCGGGGAGAGTTAGGGAGTTCTGGAAGTAGGTGGAAAGTTGGCGAAGAAAGGCATTATTAAATCTCTCGGATACGTTCGTTGCGAGGGTGTCCCGGTGAACAGCTAATTTTGAGCGTTTTTTAATAATTCAGCAAAATTTGGAGCTCCCACGGTGGAAAATGCAGATGGTACTTGAAAATGCTCAAACGTCGCTAAACAGAGTGAAATGTTGGTTAGATATTATGAACTTGCTCACACTCAAAATTTCTAAATCTACATATCTACCATTTTCACCGACTAATTCAGGTATGTCTCTACATTTCATCTTCTCTTTATCAGGGGTCTATGTCTATCACAGATATTTCAACTCTTGAATTAGTACCAAGTACTCTCACTCCTGTCCCCTGATCTGACTTGGATTTTAGGGATTGTGAGATTACACCATTAAAGAATATTTTAAATAAGAAATCTTCTTGTTGTACATAATACTTTTGTGGAATCCATAAACACATACAGGGTGGGCCAATAGTGCGTGGACGCAGGATTGTGGGCTTACTAAAAAATATTTCAAAAATCTGTCACTTGACCATGGTAGGGACCCTTGAGGGCTATAACGCAAAAATATATTCACTTAAATTTTGACGTTTATACAGGGTGATTCATATCAAACGTACATTTTTTTGAATGGAACCCCCTATATATTATTGCATATTTGGATTCCTTGGTCAATTCTAGTGTGACTTTATGTATCACACATGGAATCTTAAACGAACCGTTTAGGCGCAAATCACCATTTTTGGTATAAGTAGGTATCAGAAAAAAATTGAATATCGCAGCGATTATAAAACTTATAGGGCCGTGACCTTGCGGTACGACTAAGCATGAAATGCCTCACCTAAGGTCAGACGGCTAAATTTTAATTCTTTTTGTACTTGGAGAAATCGGTAGATTAATTAAGGAAACTTCAATCACAGATAACTTGATGTTTTCAAATAGGAATGCCTATTTTGGTTTAAAGATTCAAATGTAAAATTTGAATACCTTTCTAACGATATAGCATTCTTGATATCAATCTTTTTTAGTTTTAATTTTATTTCAAATTTTCAGTCAAATCGGTGTTTTTCAATTTTCCTGCGTGCAAGCAACCTAGCGGGCCATGAAAAAAAAAAAAAGCTTGTTAATTATGTAAGAAGCCAACTAACTTAGTGGAAAGATGCAAACTAACTAGAGTGACGAGGCAAGATTATGAAAATTCCTTACAACATATTGTAACTTGGTGACACCACCTGAACTCCCTTTGAAGAAGCCAGCCCTTTGGAGCACCACCTTCTCTTCGGAAGGGCACCGCGAGGACTTCCCTCCGAAGCTAAGTCATTTAAAAAAAATAGATAGAATACAAATGTACTGCATTCATATATACTGAAATAAATCTTTATTAAACCATCGTTGTCCTATTTTTTCATTTCTTGGCGGCTAGCTAGACTCACGCACACACGCATGCACCTACATACCCTTGTCTCATGCGAACCAATTGAGCTGCTGGTTGCTATGAACAATTTTATTGTTACATATTAACTTAGAAAACACTCTGTATAGGTTCCGACGCCGCTGACTCAGTCTCAGTTTTTCGGAAGTTGCCGAACAGGTAATATCTTCTGAGGATGCATCCGACTCGAGAAGGCGAAACGTCAAGCGATGTACAGCCCAAGAACCAACAGTTAAGCAGCCTTACTAAAATGCCTGGACTATGAAGTTGCGGCAATGGAATGATTGTGCATCAGAGTGAGCGGATTTCTTTAAAAATCGAGTGGGAGTTTCAGTCTGGAAGTTGTATTTTACGTTCGTCTTTTCCGCACGACAGATTCCTTTGCACACTTAAATGAGACTGTCAGAATTGTGCCTAATTAGGACAGAAACGGAACATCCTGTTAGATTCGAGGAAACGTTTCCGAGAATTCTCTGTAATTAAAATGAAAGGCAACCTACGTATTAAGATTGAATTTAATCCAGTGCTGACTTAAAGTAGCACTTTTCCAACGATATTAAAGACATGGAAGTTGCAGATTTTAACGCTGATATGAATAATATCAGTATTCCGTCATTATTGTTAGGTATCATGACGATAGCACGATACCAGTCTCTCTTGGTCTTGTTATATTGATTATTATCTATGTGCTAAGCTTTCACCACAATTGAAGGGTCCAATGTAAGTCACATTTTCATCAATTATATACTACGTTTCCACGTGCTTTCAAAACTGTTTTCAAAATGTGCGAGTAGACAGAAGGAATTCTGCCGGTGCGCCATCTAGTACCCGAAGGTGACGGCAACCAAAGAGAAAACGCTACTAGGAGCAGTAAACTCTTCTTGGTGGAACGACAAGGCTCGTTCGCTTTTGCCACTAGAGGCGCGGATTCTGACGCAAGCAGCGTAAAGCCGATATACGCTGCTTGCGTCAGAATCCGCGCCTCTAGTGGCAAAAGCGAACGAGCCTTGTCGTTCCACCAAGGAGAGTTTACTGCTCCTAGTAGCGTTTTATCTTTGGTTGCCGTCACCTTCGGGTACTAGATGGCGCACCGGCAGAATTCCTTCTGTCTACTCGCACATCTTTCACATGTTTATTAAACATGGAAAAATTGATGCTCTCTACTTCCGTCAATCGACCTATGGCGCACTGATGGTCGCTAATAAGCGTGAAACAGCTGTCTGCGTGCTGGTGGATTGACGGAGGAATAGAGCAACCCTCGTGTTTTCAAAATGTTTTGTGATTTTGGATTGTCGGTGTTTCTATGATAGGTTTCATAACGATTTTCAGAACGCGTTCAAAACGTTTGCAACTGACACTCTTGACAAACGTCATTTCACTCATTTCCTAGTTTTTTAACCTCTATTTTGTTGTTCATTATAAATCTTCAGTTTCGAATTTGAATAAAATTCATTAGTCTAATGATAGCGACATCAGACAGCAACGCTTGGTGCACAGTCCATTTCAAAACGTTTTGAAAGTGACAGCTGGTGTTTCTACGACATTTGGATCTCGATACGATCCCAAAAATTCTCGAATCGACCTTGAACAGGAAACGTTTTGAAAACTCATCCAATTGACTTTTCCACGGTATATTTGAAAACTCAAAACGTTTTAAAAACCTATCGAAAACCCGTGGAAACGTAGTAATAGACTATCAATGCCATCTATGCGAATTTCTTTTAGCTTTCTGGTAGTATATCTAAAATTGTATGAGCATTCGAGTTTTTTAAAATAGTTCTCAGTTCAGTGCAACACGTGATTATGTCCATCCAAACATTAGATAAATACCTTCAATGGAAGATAAGCCTAAGTACACGGTATGTAAGTCACTATGAATGTTCACTTCAACGCAAAAATTACCTCAGTCCACTAGGATATTATTTATGCTTAGTTTGTGATTTAGCACTTATTTTTCCATTCACTGAGAGAAGCGTGCTTATAGTGATTTATTATTTTATTCAATTTGACTAATCGTTTATAGTTGAAAAATTGTGGAGAAATAATTGCTATCTGTCTTGATAGCGAGGCGTTTTGAAGCATTCAGTGCTTGTAGGTTTACAACAAGGCTCGTTCTTCAATCTAGAAAGGTTTTGAATGACATTTCGGCATGACATCAGGTGGCATTTATATAGGTGCCTAGTCATGCTAGGAGATTTTCCATTTTTGTTGAATGAGACTAAAACTCAAGCCAGCTGTCGGATTTGTAATCAGAATGCTCTAACTATCTAGGATACGAGGTTTCGTCCTCAAATAAATATTTTAGATTTTTTGCGGGTGAACCTCAGGACCTTGGCATCGGAGATTTTCCATTTTCGTTGAACGAGACTGAAACTCAAGCCAGCGGCCAGATTTGTAATTAGGATATCCTAGTTATCTAGGATACGAGGTTTCATCCTCATAAAAGATCAAATAAGGATTTTAGATTTTTTGCGGGTGAACCTCAGGACCCGGGAATCGGAGATTTTCCATTTTTGTTGAACAAGACTGAAACTCAATCCAGCGGCCGGATTTGTAATTAGGATGCTCTAATTATACAGGGTACGAGGTTTTGTCCTCATAAAAGATCAAATAAAGATTTTAGATTTTTTGCGGATGAACCTCAGGACCCGGGCATCGGAGATTTTCCATTTTCGTTGAACGAGACTAAAACTCAAAAAATCGGCCAGATTTATAATTAGGATACTCAAATTATCTAGAATACGAGTTTTCGTCCTCATCGAAGGTTGAATAAAGATTTTAGATTTTTTGCGGGTGAACCTCAGGACCCGGGCATCGGAGATTTTCCATTTTCATTGAGCGAGACTAAAACTTAAGCCAGCTGTCGGATTTGTAATCAGGATGCTCTAACTATCTAGGATACGAGGTTTCGTCCTCATAAAGGATCAAATAAATATTTTAGATTTTTTGCGGGTGAACCTCAGGACCTTGGCATCGGAGATTTTCCATTTTCGTTGAACGAGACTGAAACTCAAGCCAGCGGCCAGATTTGTAATTAGGATATCCTAATTATCTAGGATACGAGGTTTCGTCCTCACAAAAGATCAAATAAGGATTTTAGATTTTTTGCCGGTGAACCTCAGGTCCCGGGCATCGGAGATTTTCCATTTTCATTGAACGAGACTAAAACTCAAAAAATTGGCCGGATTTGTAATTAGTATACTCAAGTTATCTAGAATACGAGTGTTCGTCCTCATCGAAGGTTGAATAAAGATTTTAGATTTTTTTGCGGGTGAACTCAGGATCCGGACATCGGAGATTTTCCATTTTCGTTGAACGAGACTGAAACTCAAGCTAGCAGCCAGATTTGTAATAAGGATACTCTAGTTATCTAGGATACGGGGTTTAGTCCCCATAAAAGATCAAATAAATATTTTAGATTTTTTGCGGGTGAACCTCAGGACCTTGGCATCGGAGATTTTCCATTTTCGCGGCCAGATTTGTAATTAGGAGACTGAAACTCAAGCTAGCGGCCGGATTTGTAATTAGGATATCCTAATTATCTAGGATACGAGGTTTCGTCCCCATAAAAGATCAAATAAAGGTTTTAGATTTTTTGCGGGTGAACCTCAGGACCTAGGCATCGGAGATTTTTCATTTTCGTTGAACGAGACTGAAACTCAAGCCAGCGGCCAGATTTGTAACTAGGATATCCTATTTATCTAGGATACGAGGTTTCGTCTCCATTAAAAGATCAAATAAACGTTTTAGATTGTTTGCGGGTGGACCTCAGGACCCGGGCATCGGAGATTTTCCATTTTCGTTGAACGAGACTGAAACTCCAGCCAGCGGCCGGATTTGTGATTAGGAAACCCTAGTTATCTAGGATACGAGGTTTCGTCTTCATAAAGGATCAAATAAAGATTTTAGATTTTTTGCGGGTGAACCTCAGGACCCGGGCATCGGAGATTTTCCATTTTCGTTGAACGAGACTGAAACTCAAGCCAGCGGCCGGATTTGTGATTATGATACTCTAGTTATCTAGGAATCGAGGTTTTGTCCGCATAAAGGATCAAATAAAGTTTTTAGATTTTTTGCGGCTGAACCTCAGGACCCGGGCATCGGAGATTTTCCATTTTCGTTGAACGAGACTGAAACTCAAGCCAGCGGCCGGATTTGTGATTGGACTACTCTAATTATCTAGGATACGAGGTTTTGTCGTCGTAAAGGATCAAATAAGTATTTTAGATTTTTTGCGGGGAACCTCAGGATCCGGGCATCGGAGATTTTTCCATTTTCGTTGAACGAGACTAAAACTCAAGCCAGCGGCCGGATTTGTGATTAGAATACTCTAATTATCTAGGATACGAGGTTTCGTCCTCATAAAGGATCAAATAAAGATTTTAGATTTTTTGCGGATGAACCACAGGACCCGGGCATCGGAGATTTTCTATTTTCGTTAAACGAGACTAAAACTCAAAAAATCGGCCGGATTTGTAATAAGGGTACTCTAATTATCTAGGATACGAGGTTTTGTCCCCATAAAAGATCAAATAAATATTTTAGATTTTTTGCGGGTGAACCACAAGACCCGAGCATCGGAGATTTTCCATTTTCGTTGAACGAGACTAAAACTAAAAAAATCGGCCGGATTTGTAATAAGTATACTCTAGTTATCTAGAATATGAGTTTTCGTCCTCATCGAAGGTCGTATAAAGATTTTAGATTTTTTGCGGGTGAACCTCATGACCCGGGCATCGGAGATTTTCCATTTTCGTTGAACGAGACTAAAACTCAAACAATCGGCAGGATTTGTAATGAGTATACTCTGGTTAGAGTTTTCGTCCTCATCGAAGGTCGAATAAAATTTTGGATTATAATTATTTAGGATACGAGGTTTCGTACTCATAAAAATAGATAAACCACCACCAAATAAAAATTTTAGGTTTCTTGCGGGTGAACAATATCTCGTTAAACTTAATACACATTCCATGATCGCATTGTTTTGGGTGGCCGAACAGGGGTTGTGCTGTAGGCCCTTCACAATTCTCATATACCCTATTGGTCATTGCCATTTTATATCCCGCAATTCAATCATCATTATAGCAGCAGTTATGGCGGGGAGCGGATCGGTAAATCTGCCATATTTGTTGTCGTAGTAAGGGACAGTGTTCCGGGCACGTCGTAACCGGAAAAAATGTAGCGTCCTCGAATTGCCATTAAAAACAACTAGCAAAACCCCTAAATCACAACCGGATTGCAACGACAGACACACAAACTGTCCCAAACAGCAATGTTTTCTGGCGAAATGATTTCGGTCTCATCATACAGGATGTCCAATAAACATGACAAAAAAACTCTCTCTCCCATATTGTTTGCAGTCAGGCCTCCAACGAATAATAAGTCGAAAGCGAGAATTTACGTGAAATAATCATTACGTCTGGAGTGCGACAAGGTTCCCACTTGGGTGCAATCCTCTTTTTATTGTACCTTAATGATGTCACAAGTGTTCTTAAAAAATCTCTTATGTATAAATAATATGATGATATAAAGTTATTCGGTACCTACCTATTTGTATAGGGATACAAATCCTCACACCAGAACCAGAACTGTTGGAGTTTCTATTATCTTTAATGAGTAAGCCGGACTTGAAACTTAGACATCCCAAGCCAGGTTCTGCGCCAATCTAGCACAATATAGAATATACATATATACAGGGTGAGTTTTTAGTACCGGCTCGGTCGATAACTCCACTACTGTAAAAGATAGCGAAAAAAGTTTCATATAAAAGTTGTAGCCACGGATATGCTCCTTGCTCAGAAAATATTTTGATTTATACAGAGTGATCCATAACTATGTGGTGATGCAAACATGCATTTTTTTAAATGAGACACCCTATATATTATTCTATATTCAAATTCTACTAATGATTTCCGTTCTTCCAATATAGGGTATTGTTACATTATACAGGGTATTTCAAAAGTTATGGTCATTTTTATATACAAATCGCTGTCAATTGAACGTACTGTATATCAAAAAGTGATAAATCAAAAATCATTTTTTTACACGGATAGATGAAAAATATCATCTAGTCTTAAGATCACCTATAAAAAAAGCCCGCTGCGCATATTGGTATACAGGGTGATGTAGAATGCAAAATCTCGATTTTCTCTCTTTTTTTAAATCTAACCCCCAATATTTTATTATACCAAAGAATTGCCTTTAATGTGCTCTTTCATTTTTGTATAGCACTTGTTATGGCTGAATTAATTAGTTTCTGAGATATTTCGATTTTTGTACAAATTTTAAATATACCTTCTATTTGTTCACTAAAATTTATTTATTTTGAGAAAATACTATCAAATTTTATTTTTGCTCAACAAACAACTAAAATATAAGGCCATCATAGTATTTGATCAAGTCGAAACACTGGATTAACGAGATAATGTGGGTCAAGTGTGCTGAGGAAACAATTTTATAGACGTCGTGCATAATTATCAAGCAGATCTATCAAGTAGGCTATGAAATATTAAGCGACGCGGTCCAAATAAAACGATTCTTCAATCTTTCAAACGCATTAGTTTTAGAGTGCCTCCGTTCTGGATATTGCTGTACATAGTTGATATATTCTAGAGGCAAGTAGGCAGTTCCTCAAAGATTCTCCTAAATACCCTCAATGGAAAAATTATTTTTAAAGGTCATTTTTCACACAGTACGGAGTTATTGAGCAGGTTATGAAAACCGTCAATTTTTCAAAGCATACCTGATAAATCTGCTTGATAATTATGCGTCACGCCTACAAAATTGCTTCCTCGGCATACTTGACTTCATTATCTCAATGATTCAGGGTTTTGGGTTCATCAAATACTATCATGACCTTATAATTTAGTTGTTCGTTAAATAAAACACAAATTCGATAGAACTTGCTCAAAATAAATAAATGGCAGTACAAAAATAGATGCTTTATTTTAAATTTACCGAAAAATGGAAATATCTCGGAAACTGATGGACGTAGGTACAACAAGTGCTATACAAAGATGAAAGAGCATATTAAAAGCAATTCTTTGGTAAAATAAAATATTGGGGGTTACATTTGAAAAAAAAGAAGACCTGTATTTTGCATTCTACATCACCCTGTGTACGAATATGCGTCGTGCGCTTTTTTTATAGCCGATTTTAAAACTAGATAATATTTTTAATCGATTCGTGTAAAAAATGTGATTTTTGATTCATCACTTTTTGATATACAGTACGTTCATTTGACAGCGATTTAGAGATAAAAATGATCATAAATTGTAAAATACCCTGTATAATGTGACAATACCCTATATTGGAGGAACTAACATCATTATTAGAATTTGAATATGGAATAATTATTTAAAAAAATGCATGTTTGCATCACCACGTAGTTATGAATCACCCTGTATAAATCAAAATATTTTCTGAGCAAGGAGCATATTCGTGGCTACAACTTTTATATACAACTTTTTCCGCTATCTTCTACAGTAGTGGAGTTATAGACCGAGCCGGTACTAAAAACTCACCCTGTATATACGTATTGTCTAAAAATCAAAAATTATCACCATTACCTGAGTAGGATGTAAAAAACAACCACGCGAACGAATATGGAAAGACAAGTAGCAGATAAATATGATATCTTTTAAAATCACCATATAAATCATACCTGTATAACCGAAAAACCCGAGACTTTAAAAAACGATGTCCGTTTTATCCCATACAGCAGTTTCTTTGCTATCCGAAAATGAACACAATCTCCCTTTTTGCGCCCATATATAGGTAAAAATATATTTTCTGTTGTGGCAGGGGAGAATTTATGACGCTCCAATTGATTTATGGGGAAGTGTTATAAATAAAATTTGTACCATTTTTCAGCGCTCAGCACTTCTTGCCTGCTGACGCTTTTGTGAAATATGACTTTCTAAATGGCTGAAAGTAAGTTTGTTTAATAGTGCTTTGGATTTTTCCGCTTTTTGTCCTTCTTATTATGACAGGACATGGAATAGCTTTCAGGAGCTCGATTGTTATAAAGATTATGAGTTAGTACCTACGTAAGGAACTGCAATATTCTGTACTAATGTCTAGTTTTCTTGCTGATTCTGATAGTGGTAAGTTGGGCGTTCCATTTAAAATACGAGTAACAAAATTATCACATGAAACGCACATCTGGAAAACCTCGAAAATCCGGAAAACCCGGAAAATCCGGAAAATCCGGAAATCCGGAAAATCCGGAAAATCCGGGAAATCAGGGAAATCCAGAAAATCCGGAAAATCCGGAAAATCCGGAAAATCTGGAAAATCTGGAAAATCTGGAAAATCTGGAAAATCTGGAAATTCTGGAAAATCTGGAAAATCTGGAAAATCTGGAAAATCTGGAAAATCTGGAAAATCTGGAAAATCTGGAAAATCTGGAAAATCTGGAAAATCTGGAAAATCTGGAAAATCTGGAAAATCTGGAAAATCTGGAAAATCTGGAAAATCTGGAAAATCTGGAAAATCTGGAAAATCTGGAAAATCTGGAAAATCTGGAAAATCTGGAAAATCTGGAAAATCTGGAAAATCTGGAAAATCTGGAAAATCTGGAAAATCTGGAAAATCTGGAAAGGCTGGAAAATCTGGAAAATCTGGAAAATCTGGAAAATCTGGAAAATCTGGAAAATCTGGAAAATCTGGAAAATCTGGAAAATCTGGAAAATCCGGAATGTCTGGAAAGTCTGGAAAGTCTGGAAAGTCTGGAAAGTCTGGAAAGTCTGGAAAGTCTGGAAAATCTGGAAAATCTGGAAAATCTGGAAAATCTGGAAAATCTGGACAATCTGGACAATCTGGGCAATCTGGAAAATCTGGAAAATCTGGATAATCTGGAAAATCTGGAAAATCTGGAAAATCTGGAAAATCTGGAAAATCTGGAAAATCTGGAACGCCTGGAACGTCTGGAACGTCTGGAACGTCTGGAACCTCTGGAACATCTGGAACATCTGGAACATCTGGAACATCTGGAAAATCTGGAAAATCTGGAAAATCTGGAAAATCCGGAAAATCCGGAAAATCCGGAAAATCCTGAAAATCTGGAAAAATCTGGAAAAATCTGGAAAAATCTGGAAAATCTGGAAAATCTGGAAAATCTGGAAAATCTGGAAAATCCGGAAAGTCTGGAAAATCTGGAAAATCTGGAAAATCTGGAAAATCTGGAAAATCTGGAAAATCTGGAAAATCCGGAATGTCTGGAAAATCTGGAAAATCCGGAAAATCCGGAAATCCGGAAAATCCGGAAAATCTGGAAAATCCGGAAAATCCGGAAAATCCGGAAAATCCGGAAAATCCGGAAAATCCGGAAAATCCGGAAAATCCGGAAAATCTGGAAAATCTGGAAAATCTGGAAAATCTGGAAAATCTGGAAAATCTGGAAAATCTGGAAAATCTGGAAAATCTGGAAAATCTGGAAAATCTGGAAAATCTGGAAAATCTGGAAAATCTGGAAAATCTGGAAAATCTGGAAAATCTGGAAAATCTGGAAAATGTGGAAAATGTGGAAAATGTGGAAAATGTGGAAAATGTGGAAAATGTGGAAAATGTGGAAAATGTGGAAAATGTGGAAAATGTGGAAAATGTGGAAAATGTGGAAAATGTGGAAAATGTGGAAAATGTGGAAAATGTGGAAAATGTGGAAAATGTGGAAAATGTGGAAAATGTGGAAAATGTGGAAAATCTGGAAAATCTGGAAAATCTGGAAAATCTGGAAAATCCGGAAAATCCGGAAAATCCGGAAAATCTGGAAAATCTGGAAAATCTGGAAAATCTGGAAAATCTGGAAAATCTGGAAAATCTGGAAAATCTGGAAAATCTGGAAAATCTGGAAAATCTGGAGAATCTGGAAAATCTGGAAAATCTGGAAAATCTGGAAAATCTGGAAAGGCTGGAAAATCTGGAAAGGCTGGAAAATCTGGAAAATCTGGAAAATCTGGAAAATCTGGAAAATCTGGAAAATCTGGAAAATCTGGAAAATCTGGAAAATCTGGAAAATCTGGAAAATCCGGAAAATCTGGAAAATCCGGAATGTCTGGAAAGTCTGGAAAGTCTGGAAAGTCTGGAAAGTCTGGAAAGTCTGGAAAGTCTGGAAAGTCTGGAAAGTCTGGAAAATCTGGAAAATCTGGAAAATCTGGACAATCTGGACAATCTGGGCAATCTGGAAAATCTGGAAAATCTGGAAAATCTGGAAAATCTGGAAAATCTGGAAAATCTGGAAAATCTGGAAAATCTGGAAAATCTGGAAAATCTGGAAAATCTGGAAAATCTGGAAAATCTGGAAAATCTGGAAAATCTGGAAAATCTGGAAAATCTGGAAAATCTGGAAAATCTGGAAAATCTGGAAAATCTGGAAAATCTGGAAAATCTGGAAAATCTGGAAAATCTGGAACGCCTGGAACGTCTGGAACGTCTGGAACGTCTGGAACGTCTGGAACCTCTGGAACATCTGGAACATCTGGAACATCTGGAACATCTGGAAAATCTGGAAAATCTGGAAAATCTGGAAAATCTGGAAAATCTGGAAAATCTGGAAAATCTGGAAAATCCGGAAAATCCGGAAAATCCGGAAAATCCTGAAAATCTGGAAAAATCTGGAAAAATCTGGAAAATCTGGAAAATCTGGAAAATCTGGAAAATCCGGAAAGTCTGGAAAGTCTGGAAAGTCTGGAAAGTCTGGAAAATCTGGAAAATCTGGAAAATCTGGAAAATCTGGAAAATCTGGAAAATCTGGAAAATCTGGAAAATCTGGAAAATCTGGAAAATCTGGAAAATCTGGAAAATCTGGAAAATCTGGAAAATCTGGAAAATCTGGAAAATCTGGAAAATCTGGAAAATCTGGAAAATCTGGAAAATCTGGAAAATCTGGAAAATCTGGAAAATCTGGAAAATCTGGAAAATCTGGAAATTCTGGAAATTCTGGAAATTCTGGAAAAACCGGAAAATCCAGAGAATCCGAAAAGTCCGGAGAATCCGGAATATCCGGAAAATCTGGAAATTCTGGAAATTCTGGAAAATCTGGAAAATCTGGAAAATCTGGAAAATCTGGAAAATCTGGAAAATCTGGAAAATCTGGAAAATCTGGAAAATCTGGAAAATCTGGAAAATCCGGAAAATACGAAAAATCTGAAAAATCTGGCAAATCTTGAAAATCTGGAGAATCGGAAAAATCTGGAAAAGCTGGAAATTATGGAAACTAATATGGACAATCTGAATAATTCGAAGTATCTAGAAAATCTGCATCGCCTGCAGGATATTCAGAAGCTTTCAAATCTGGTCAAAAAATGAGTTGACAAATAATAAAGGCTATGGTCAGCCTGTATACAGCAACTATGGAATGTACCTAATTAGTTTTAATTCTATCAGTCAAACTGATAAGCCCGAAACGTATAAATGTCAAAGAGCAAAATTAACATCACTCAGCATAAATGTTCTCCTCGAACATCCCTTTGTCTACAATGTGCTCGTTTAGCAGAAAATCAACACACGTGAGAAGGCACGTTTCACCAGTGCTGCCCTTAACCCACATAATGCTCTCGATCTGTTGTTCGGCTGCATGTAAGGCAAACTTTTCCGCTCGAAACATGTAACGTCATTAGGGCAAGTGGACTTCAGAAATGGGTCAGGGAGTAGAGCCCTAGAAAAGCTCTATATGAGCAGCTTTTAAGGCAAAGTAAGCTTGCACTTTCGGTATGCGCGGATGGATAGTCCTAATTGCGTTAAATATATCGAACTAGTGTAGGGCTCTTTGAAAGTTACACAATATGTTACAGGGTATTCATGCTATGAGGTAGTTATTGGCGAGTTTCTCGGAAACATCAGCTTCTGAGAAAGCCATCCACATTTGGTAAGGTGGCGGAGCGTGTCGACGCCAGCTGAACAGCCCAAGAACTAGTAGTTCGTATGATCAAAAGGAGGGCCTCGATAGACCTGAAGGGAATGGGGATATACGATGATTGATAAGTTCGGACTACGTAGTCTGCCCCTTATATAACAAGCATTATTTGGAAATAAAGTAAAATAAATAGGCAACAAAAATGCCTTATTGTTTATTTACTAAAGAGCCACAAATTCATTCAGCTACTCAAAATTTCACCCTTAGCTTTGACACAAACTCCTTTAAATGCTCAGATTGATTTAAGCGCACCACTAGGAGAGGTAAAGACACTGCTGTCTTCACCAGATCTGCTTTTAAGCTGTCTAAAATATTAAGTCATCCTCTAATAATTATCTGGCATCGAGAAACAACGTGTAGTCAATGCTCCTCTCGAGATCTGGATGAAGTCAGTATTTAATACGTCTTCCTAGTCTTCTGATGAAAGCCTGATCACCTTGATACCTTTTTCTTGTCTTTTCTGTAATGAAAACACGTGCTTTTGTAATGCTGAACTTGGACGAAATGACATAGGTATATTGTAACTTGCTTCATGCAAAAGTCATTATTTGAAACTTGCAGTCACCAGCAAATTACGACAAAGCGGACAGTGCGGATCGCTTGACATGACAGAAATACTGGCACCCAAGACTAACAAATATTGCCTGCAAACCCCGTACTATAAGCAACCTGCCTGTAAAACATACTCCACATCGATTTTCAGCCTCCATAGTTTCAAAATGATACAACGAACAACAATCATTAAGCCTGGCAGCCAATAATCAATTTCATCCCCATTTATAGTTTAATAACTCGCGTTCTTTCTGAATACGTAAAACAATCTGGAAAATCTGGAAAATCTGGAAAATCTTGAAAATCTGGAAAATCTGGACCATCTTGACCATCTGGACCATCAGGACGATCTGGACGATCTGGACGATCTGGACGATCTGGACGATCTGGACGGTCTGGACGGTCTGGACCATCTGGACGATCTGGACCATCTGGACGATCTGGACAATCTGGACAATCTGGATAATCTGGAAAATCTGGAAAATCTGGGAAATCTGGAAAATCTGGAAAATCTGGAAAATCTGGAAAATCTGGAAAATCTGGAAAATCTGGAAAATCTGGAAAATCAGGAAAATCTGGAAAACCTGGAAAATCTGGAAAATCTGGAAAATCTGGAAAATCTGGAAAATCTGGAAAGTCGGGAAAATCGGGAAAACGGGAAAATCGAAAAATCGGGAACATCGGGAACATCTGGAACATCTGGAACATCTGGAACATCTGGAACATCTGGAACACCTGGAACATCTGGAACATCTGGAACATCTGGAACATCTGGAACATCTGGAACATCTGGAACATCTGCAACATCTGCAACATCTGGAACATCTGGAACATCTGGAACATCTGGAACATCTGGAACATCTGCAACATCTGCAACATCTGCAACATCTGGAACATCTGCAACATCTGCAACATCTGCAACATCTGCAACATCTGCAACATCTGCAACATCTGCAACATCTGCAACATCTGCAACATCTGCAACATCTGCAACATCTGCAACATCTGCAACATCTGCAACATCTGGAACATCTGCAACATCTGCAACATCTGCAACATCTGCAACATCTGCAACATCTGCAACATCTGCAACATCTGCAACATCTGCAACATCTGCAACATCTGCAACATCTGCAACATCTGCAACATCTGCAACATCTGCAACATCTGCAACATCTGCAACATCTGCAACATCTGCAACATCTGCAACATCTGCAACATCTGCAACATCTGCAACATCTGCAACATCTGCAACATCTGCAACATCTGCAACATCTGCAACATCTGCAACATCTGCAACATCTGCAACATCTGCAACATCTGCAACATCTGCAACATCTGCAACATCTGCAACATCTGCAACATCTGCAACATCTGCAACATCTGCAACATCTGCAACATCTGCAACATCTGCAACATCTGCAACATCTGCAACATCTGCAACATCTGCAACATCTGCAACATCTGCAACATCTGCAACATCTGCAACATCTGCAACATCTGCAACATCTGCAACATCTGCAACATCTGCAACATCTGCAACATCTGCAACATCTGCAACATCTGCAACATCTGCAACATCTGCAACATCTGCAACATCTGCAACATCTGCAACATCTGCAACATCTGCAACATCTGCAACATCTGCAACATCTGCAACATCTGCAACATCTGCAACATCTGCAACATCTGCAACATCTGCAACATCTGCAACATCTGCAACATCTGCAACATCTGCAACATCTGCAACATCTGCAACATCTGCAACATCTGCAACATCTGCAACATCTGCAACATCTGCAACATCTGCAACATCTGCAACATCTGCAACATCTGGAACATCTGGAACATCTGCAACATCTGGAACATCTGGAACATCTGGAACATCTGGAACATCTGGAACATCTGGAACATCTGGAACATCTGGAACATCTGGAACATCTGGAACATCTGGAACATCTGGAACATCTGGAACATCTGGAACATCTGGAACATCTGGAACATCTGGAACATCTGGAACATCTGGAACATCTGGAACATCTGGAACATCTGGAACATCTGGAACATCTGGGAAATCTGGGAAATCCGGGAAATCCGGGAAATCCGGGAAATCTGGGAAATCCGGGAAATCCGGGAAATCCGGGAAATCCGGGAAATCCGGGAAATCCGGGAAATCTGAAAGATCTGAAAGATCTGAAAGATCTGAAAGATCTGAAAGATCTGAAAGATCTGAAAGATCTGAAAGATCTGAAAGATCTGAAAGATCTGAAAGATCTGAAAGATCTGAAAGATCTGAAAGATCTGAAAGATCTGAAAGATCTGAAAGATCTGAAAGATCTGAAAGATCTGAAAGATCTGAAAGATCTGAAACATCTGAAACATCTGAAACATCTGAAAAACCTGAAAAATCTGGCATATCTGGAAAATCTGGAAAGTCTGGTAAGTCGGGAAAGTCGGGAAAGTCTGGAAAGTCTGGAAAATCTGAAGCTTACAGTCACCAACAAATTACGACACAGTGGACAGTGCTGACAGTTGTAGTGTAGTTGGCTGTCGTGGCAGAAATACTGACAGTCGAGAGTCAAGACTAACAAATATTCTCTGCCGACTCCGGACTATAAGCAAGTGGCTGTAAAACGCACACTCCACATCGATTTCCAGTCCTCCATCGTTTCAAAACGGTATCACCACAACAATCATCAAGCCTGGCAGCCAATAATAAATTTCATCCCCATTTGTAGTTTAATAACTCGTGTTCTCTCTGAATACATAAAACACGATCGCGTTAGTGTTTATAAAAATTGCGTCCATGTAGCTAAACATGATATGGTTAAAACGTAATAATGTTTATTATCATATTATACCGCTGCGCCGACCGGCAACGGTCTGCATAGTTATTAAGCACACACAGACAACCAGAGCTTCGATAATTCAATTTGAGCACAAGTAGCACTCCACTGAAATAACTAATAACTGCTATTTATTTATTCAACGTATCCAGCCAGATGCTTTTACATTACTTTTCGTTGATAATAATTAACATTAACAGTAAAACCACACAGAAGTTATTCCGGTGATGTTTATAGATATATTCCATAATACAAACCTACGTTTTATACCTTTTTTCTTTTATGGTGAGCCTCTCGCAGAGGCTGAAACCTATGGCGCGGTAGAAACGCTGTGAGAGGATAAGTCTCTGTGCACGTTAGATTTGAAATGCTCCAGGTTGTATCCGTCGGGAAACAAATTCCCCACAGCTTATTCCACAGCGTCGAAGTTCCCCAAAAGAAGGAATGCTGGAGGAGACTGGTTCGGGGAGTAGGGACCTTGACCTGGTAAAGATGAGCTCTCAGAGCCTCTCTGGTGTTTTCCGTTTGGACAGTCTTTGGTGTTATTATCTAGGAGAGCCCACTCGAATACCTTATGTGATAGAATCTTTAAAACGTAAAACAGGGACAGCCACCCTTCTTCGATGTCCTAGGCTGTGGAGGTTCTTTGTGAGGTTAGGCGTATCGATTAGTATGATTGTTTTCTTCTATATAGTGTCTAAAAGCCTTAGAGGGTGCTTCGGAACGCATCCCACACATGGAAACAATACTACAGCGATTGTCATATCTGTGCCTTGTAGAGCAGCAGTAGTAGCTCTGGTGTCTACAGCTTCCTACATCAGAACAGAACTCCAAGCTTCTGCTCCTCCCACTCGACAATTGTTTGGATATCTACGTTGATCTGTAATAGTGGCTTGCTTAATTCCATGCATGATATTAATGTACTGTCGTCTGCGATGCTGTAGATTGGATTGGATGTTATTTCCAGCAGATCGTTGATGTACAGCAGAAACAGTGTATGGAATGAGATATTGAAAATATGTCTGTTGAACCGTCGACTACAACGAACAGAGATCGGTCGTTCAAAAAACTATTCAGCCACTGGCGCAGGATAGGTGGTAGTCCATAAGCAGCAAGCTTGACCAGAAGTCCCTTACGCTACACTCTGTCGAAGGCTTTCGATATGTCAAGTGCAACAACACGAGATTCGCCATGGTTTTCTATTGCTCTGTTCCACAGGTGGGTGACGTAGGCAAGGACGTCACCTGTAGACCTGTGCTTACGGAAGCCATACTGACGATCATTTATGATGTTATTGTTGACCAGGCATTTCAGGAGCTGTCTTTTAATGACAGTCTCCATAACCTTAGACATGATGTCCAATGTATTATCTCAAAATCTAACATTATTTTCGCGATTACAATACCTACGGTGGCGGTGTAGCAAGTAAAAAAGACAAAAAACTACGTATTCTTCCGACCGACCTCATAACTCTCTGGGACCGACCCCCAGGTATACCGGCGGATCCGTGGGTCGTTTATCACCTCTGCGTCTAGCACCACGTGTCTTCGCCATGATTTATTTTGGAAACGTTTAATGTGCACTAAAACAAGATTTATTAGCGTCTTCGTCTTATAAGCCAGCCGACACAAGCGACACGACGACGTGGTCAATAGATTCGGAAGCGGAGTTTTTATTTGATTTTCAAAACGCATTCCGCGGTAGCCTTCGACTTTTTGCTCCATACGCTTCACTGAGCCAACGTTGAATGACGTATATATATGCCGAAAGATGAACTTTCTGCTGACGTTTCGGGTTATTCTGTGGTATTTATGAAAAACACACGCTTGCGATCGGTTTGCCGGCTGGATTGCCATGACCGCCGTGGTTCAGCTGGTAAGAGCGCCGGACTGGAATTCCGGAGGCGCGGGTTCGAGTCCCACTGGCCGTCGGTACTTTTTCCGGCATTTTATGGTAGCACCTTGATCTACTTGGATCTAGGAACACATTCTTTGTATGTACCATATACACAGGGTGGAGCAACAGTACGTGGACGGAGGATTGTGAGTTTACTATAACATGTTTTGGAAATTTGTCACATTTGCCATGGCAGGTAGCCTTAGATGCTCCAACGTCAAAATATTTCCACTTGAATTTTGGTGTCTTTATAATAAAGTTACTCATTGCCTTAATAGAATTCTTTGTATGTTATTGTAGTAACTTAAAATGAACCGTTGTTGGTATATGTACATATTAGAAAAAATTAAATATCGCTGAGATTATAAAACCTAGAACTCTGTGACTAAGCATTAAATGCTTCAGCTTCAGTTAGACGGTCAAATTTGAATTTACCTTCTGTACTTGGAGTAATCGGTAATTAGGGAAACTTCAATCGAGTATAATTTGATTTTCTCAAATAGGAATTTCACAATTTTATATATGTTAAAATGTAAAATTTGGATTATCAATATCAATCTATCGCAGTTTTCATTTTTATTTTAAACTTTTACTCAAATCGGTGTTTTTCAATTATGCTACTTAAGCAGCCTAGCGGGCCATCAAGATAAAAATAATAATAAAAATACATTAAAACATATTAGCTTTAACCAAAAACAACGGTGATAACATAATTGTCCAAAGTCAAAGATAAGAGAAAAAGGTGAAGTGGTTCAAGAAAAGGATACCATGAAATCATCATCATAGTCACAATGTCTTAACAGACACATTGTGAACTCGTAAAATGCATTAAGTCGGAGCTAGAGTATTACCGACACTATTATTGTCAATAGTTTTGAGAACTGTAGCTCGCCATTGTTCGCGATTTACTGCCAGTTCAGTGGCGCTCTTGATACCCATGTCCAGCAGATGTTCCGTCGTATCCACATAGCCGTGTAGGGGAACGGTCACGGCACCGTCCACTCGGGGCATGACCTACAAGTTCCTCCATATTATCGCTTCTGTGAATATGTCCGAAGAATGTAAGCATTCTCGTCGACACAATGGAGGATAGTCTCTTTGGAGTACCGAGCTCATCCAGTATGGAAACGTTAGTTCGATGGGCGGCATAAGGAACTCTCAGCATTCTCCTCCACGTCCACATTTCAAAAGCATCTAAGCGAGCTCGATCTGCCTTTTTAACAGTCTAAGTTTCCGAGGCATACAAGAATATGGAGAACACAAGAGACTGAATCAGCGACATTTTGTTAGCTTTAGTGATGTTATGGTCATGCCATATTTTAGTAAGCTTTGTCATGGCCACACATGCCTGTTGAATGCGCCGTCGAATCTCATTTTTACAGCTACCCGATTTGTCGATCAAAGACCTGAGGCACACACAACTTTGAACTATATGCATATGATGTGAGGTATTTCCATAACCGATTTACCATTCGGAGTGTATGAATACGAATATTTGAAAATTTCAAATACTGTATAGTTTTATTACGTATACATGGAAATATGACTTGTTTCATATTCGGTATGGAAATTAAAGTTTTGTTTGTTCGGTCTTCCATGATATTGCTCTGTCCACAGGTTTTATATATGTATGATGTAACAACACTGCACAGTATAACTACTCTACAAACCCATTTTTTTAAACCCCACACATGTTTCGCTATGCTAAAAAGACTTAACACGATCCATACATAAGTTACAACTCGGCTGTCCCAAGGAAAAACACAGTATGTGCATTTGTTTCATATATTGAGGTTTTGATGAATTTGTACATACTGGGCCATGGTCTTTCTGTTTCAACAGTCAAAACCTCAATATATGCCGAAATAACGGAGATTTTGACTGACAAAACCTAGTATCTACACAACAACAAGAAATATCAAAAGTCCAAAACACAGTATCTGCGTACCAGCTAGATATTAAAATACAGTAAATGCACTAACCAATCAGGGATCATCATTTTGTAACGGCCATTGTAGATGCTGTGTTTTGACATTTGTTTTAGTAGGGTTTTAGTTTGTTTTGGCGGCTTAAACGGTAGTGTTTTGAGAGGCTAACTTGGACAAAATAGACAATTAAAGGTACCTACTGCGGTATAAATGCAGAGAAAAAATCTACTATAATCGGGTATCTAGTACCTAAAATGAAAAACATTAATCATCGTGCGTTTTGGCCAAATCTTCTTGAAACTGAGCAATCGTGTGATCTGAATCATCATCATGTTAGTCACAATGTCTTAACAGACATGTTGTGAACTCGTAAAATGCATTAAGTCGAAGCTAGAGTGTTGCCGACACTAATATTATCAATAATTTCTCACGTTACTCATTTTGCGGGTTTCTCTTGGGATATCTTAAAGATCTTTAATGCAGTAGTTTCCCATTTGCTTTCTGCAGCCTCATGCTGTTGACCAGATGGTATCTACTGGTTCATCCACCTTTAGGGACAATTTCTCACCCCAAGGACAAGAACGTGTCCTGACTCTTGTCAAATCGTCCACCCAAAGCTGTTGGTTGAGAAGAGGTTACTGCTTATACCGACGGTAGTTCGGTTCCTTTTAGTCGCCTTTCACAACACGCAAGATAAGTATATGTACGGTGGGAGATATTCTAACCCGCCCCCACATGGGGGGAGCCAGGTAGTAGTAGAAATCAGGCTAGCCAGCGTTAGAATTTAATTTTTGTTAATTTTTAGATTATAACTTATTGTTTCATAATATGTTTTCTATCAAAAATGTTTTTAACACACTGTTACTCTCGTCACCAGTTTTTATTTTCTGCACCATTATTAAAATTATTATAAATGTGATTATATGTTTTGTAACTGCCTGTAAGGTTACCTGTGCAATAAATGTTTATTTAGAATGCGTTAATGCTGTTATTAACTTTCCATGAATGCATATGATATAGTAAAAACACAGCATGTACTTCGTTATTTATATTATCTAAAAAATTATTAAGATCAAAACACAGTATATGCATTTCTTCCTAAGAACCTGTTTATTTCTTAGCATTCTTTGAAGTTCGTCCATATTAGAGCTCTAATATAACTAAATCAAGGCATTACTCTTTTATTTTACTTAAATTAATATAAGTACAGACTTAATTGTGACCGTTATAAGGAAGGAACTTTCACATCCGATTTCTCAGAATATATTTTTTTTTCATATACCTACTGTGTTTTTCCCTGGGACAGCCGAACTCATCTATATATGGAATGAAAGGTGCTTGCTTACTCCGCAAGAGTTAGATCATTCCAGTCATTTGATTCACAGAAAAATCTGAAAAATCAAGGGTACCGTCTGGATTTTTCATTCCATGAAGTCCTGGCGTACTTCAGTAAGAAAGAGAGCTGTCGTGTAAATAGCGGTGGGAGATTCACACTCACCCAACAGCCGACTAGATCTCTCTGGATGACTGAAATACATGGTTCGCAGAGAGATACGGGGGAGTGGTGGGTGTCGACGGACTCGACACCATGTCGTCGGCGCTGTGTATCGGATATATTACGGGGAACCGTGGTATAGTTGGTAATGCGTCGGTCTAGAATGCCGAAGATGCTGGTTCGAATCCAGCCGGTACCCTTCATTTTTCCGGTTCTTCTGCGAACCAAATGATTGATCTATACATAACTTACAACAGACTATCCTTAAATGTGGTAAAAACAATGTTCACTACTTTTACACCAACTCCTGCGAATCAACCTGAAATTCCTGAAATGTCCATGAAATTACGCTCAGCTCATTGTACCTGGGTTTAATACTGAATCTTAGATGGTTGTCTCATATTGCACATGTTGATAAGCGACTGAGGAGCCTTATGAATAAAGTTTACACATTACGACAAATTCTATCTAGAAAAAACCTAGTAACACTGTACCAGGCCTGCGCCAGTGGCTGAGTAGCTCTGTGAACGACCGATCTCTGTTGTAGTCTAAGGCTATTCACCAGACGTATTTTGAATAAACGCCGGTGTTTATCAGGGATCTGTCCTATCCCCTGCACTGTTTCTGCTGTACATCAAAGAGCTGCTAGAAGTAACATCCAATACGATCTACAGCTACAGCGTAGATACGTCGAGTGGGAATTGGTAAATACAGTTTAACGTACAGAAAATTCAGGCAACCACACTGACAAAGAAGTTTCACGTTTCACATATCTACATAACATAACTATTGCTGCTCTACAACAGATCAGACCATCGCTCCGAAGCACTCTCTAAAGCTTATGGACACTACCCAGAAGAGAGCAATTAGACTAATCGATACGCCTAACCTCACAAAGTAGGCACTTTCCTGTGGAGGTCCACAGCCTGGAATTTCGAAGAAGTTTGGCTGACCTATCCCTGTTTTACAGATTCTATCACGAAAGATGTTCGAGTGAGCTCTCTCAAATAATAACACCGAAAGCTGCCCGAACGAGGAACACTATAGAGGCTCTGCGAGCTCATCGTTACCAGGTCGAGTCCCTACTCCCTACGAATCAGACTCCTTCAGCGTTCGTTCTTTTGGAAAAGTTCGACGCTGTGGAAAGAGCTGCCCGTGAATTTATTTCACGACGGGTACAACCTGCAGCGTTTCACCGATACTTAACCTCTCGCAGCGCTTCTACAGCGCCAAAGGCTTGCAGCCTTTGCAGGAGTCTGATCATAAACAAAGCTTCATACGATCCATTGATGACTCGCATTGAAAAACGTGGGGAAGAGGTCTGGACCATACAACCACATCTCGCAATCACTATATGCTGATTCATCCAACACTTCCCCACAGTATACCTCACATCGACAGCGTCTACTTGACTAGAAAGTATTCTGTGATAATCTCACGGCGCAAATTCAATCATGGATGCTTTCCCTCACATTCCCTGCAACGAATTGGAATCAGAGACTCTCCTGTTTGTTCCTATGACAACACCTCAATCGGAGACATTAATCATATAGTATTTGCATGCAAGTTAAACGAAATTCACTCAAAATACCTAAACGACGAACTTATTAATCTTGGATTCCAGTTTCCCATAAACATTACCGTGATTCTAAGTTTTAACAAAAAAGCCTGAATGCGTAGTTGAGTCAAGTTAACTATATGTTATTTGGTAAGTGTCAGTTAAAGTGTTCATCAACGTCTTATTATATGCAAACTAATAGGTAAAGTAAAACTTAAAGTAACTGATAGTTGAAAATAGTCTTTCAGATACGGTTGAGGAACAGCACAGCACAGAACAGTGGCAACAAACAAAAGACAAAAATAAACACGTAACCAGATTTTCAGCAAACCCTTGACATCGATTCACGAAGCACTGTTACCAACCTTCACTAAACTGACAGTTTCAAAACTAAAGGTTAGATATGTATTTGATAAACACAATTCGTCTTAACAACAACATTAGCTCATAGTATTCTCTAACTGCCAGTCAGTTAACTACCACATTTGACTGAGTATTGACAAAGTTTACGGAATACATATAAGTTGGATCACTCCGCAAAAATATCAAAACGGCCTGCCCCTTGCTCCGTCTCCCCGGTACACCCGTAGCAGTGTACCGACGTCAGCCGAGAGATACGGGGCGGCGCAAAGTAGAGGTTGAACGTGTTTAACGCGAAGTGTATACAGTGTCTCAAAAATATCGAATTTTGAAATCTCGGATTTGTTTGTAGGAAATGGATAATATTTTTAGAAGTTTGATTTTATCAATTAAATTTATTAACGAATGGAAAATGATAATCAGATCCATCCTTATTTTGTGGTAAACCTTGAAATGTACTCGTAAAGGATATAAATACAGGGTGTTTAAGACAAGCAGTATGTCGGAACTGAGCAGTAGTAGAGAATTATAATTTTGGGGATGTAAATTAGAGCAGATGTTGTGTCTTTTTTTGTCATTGTACTACCCAAAGAGATAGGTATTTGTTTTTGGTCACGTGACATTCGATTCAAAATTATTAATGTGCCTTTCTGTGTTCCTCCCGATAAAACAATTCCAACAAACTAGCACACTTGGGGTATAAAGTGATTAATTCAAGACCTATAGGTACTTAAAGGATTGTATCACGCTAAAAGCGTATAGTGAGACAAAATATTCATTCCGTGGTCTTACCATACCACCCAGGGACATCCTAAATTATACTTTAGAGCTCGAAAATATTTTTATTGATAACTTCAGCAATTTAGTTTCTACAGTAGCAATTGGAATGACACTGAAAACAAAAATAATTTATTCACATCCAAGTAAAGCATTTCCACATGATTATCTTTTAAAATTGTACATACGAGTTCGTATATACTATACCATAAATTTTATAGGCTGTGGTCTAAAAAATAAGCCAAATAAACAAAACATTAAGGTAAAAATATCACAGCACCTTTGAACCAATTTTTACTTATCTACGTAGTAGCTACAATATGTGAAATCATTTGAGATTCATTAGTAATAGTTTACTAGGTGTTATTTTTGATATCCATTTATGTAACTTAGTGTATTAGCAAAATAAACGTTATATTTGTATTTGTATGTCTAAATCGGCTGTCAATACCTAGCCTTTCAATGACCCTCGTATATACATAAAACCCAGGCGTTAGCAAGTCCCCGCTAAAAGACCCTCGTACTTGGGCAAAAACCAACGCAAAAATTAATTGGCGCGTGCGGCCGCGGCATCGCTTTGATGTGAGATCTTCAAAGTGCCGACGGAGAGTGATCCAACTTATATGTATTCCGTAAACTTTGGTATTGATGAACTGGTTCTCAATGTTCAGATAATACCATCAGTTTGGAAGCTGTGACAGAGTTCTTAAAAAAAGCTAAAATTGACATTTAGATACCCACTCCTCTCTATATTCTATAGCAAATCGACTTTGATTCCCAATGCCAGTCTCTCCACACAAAAAACTTGCCTTGTACCTACAGTATATTCAATCCCAAGATAGACTTCAAATAAACAGTCGCATGCAACATTCGCGTGGTTACTGTCCGCTAACGTCTGCAAACGCGCCAGTTATAGTCCGGTGCAATTGTGAAATTTTATATGCCTATTTAAAAGAGCTGCCCTATGAGCCCATTGCAGCTCAAAAGTAGCCAGTTGCCAGTTTGAAATGATCATTAGGCAATGAACACTTGACACTGCATATTTGGATCTACTTTCCAGTCAGCCTTGGAGATTTTGACTTGCCAGATTATAACACACAATTTACACATAATGTACTGTACTATTAGGGACCCCACCGACACGAGCCGATCACGCACGCGGGCTTGTTTTCATTTGGTCCAGCTTGGCTGTGAATACAGTATAGATAGTACCTTTAACCGTCTTTAATCTGTTAGCTCGCCGCCTAGCTGGATATAGACCGAGCGATACGGGGCGTCGTTCAGTGGCCGAAAAACAAATGACTGCAACTGCAACAACAATGCAACAAAGCAGCCGCGATCGTCGTCGATGAGCAAACAGAAAAACAAACCGAGCGCCGTTTTTCCCCGGCGAATTTTAATAACATGGCCCGTTAGTCAGTCGAAATCGCGGAGCGCCATGAAACAAAAAAGTAAACAAAGGAGCAGCGGCCAAATTCAATTTCCGCACTGATTGGATTTTTATAAATCCAAACCGGGGATGAAACAAAAGGGGAAAAGGGGAAGGGTAGGCGTTCAAGGCGAAGAGATTTAAAATTAGAAAGTGCTCCTTCGCTGCAAGGCAGCCGAGCGAGATTTTGTTACACAAAATCGAAAGGGGAAGAAAATGTCTCAGACTTGTTTTTCCATTGTTTACTTTTTGCTCATCCACGAGGTAGAAGATAAGCAATCAAGTGGCAGTTTATAGGAAAAATATAAGGATCTCGGCATTTATGGCACCCAACATCGTAACTCAGGTTGCTTAAGCCTACTTTTTACTTATCCTACTTCACAGGTTTGCCTAAAAAATCCAAAATATTTATTTGGCGTCTTATTAACATGAAACATCGTGTTTTCGATAATTTGAGCGTGCTCATTACAAATCCAATCGCAGTTCTGAGTTTCAGTATCGTTTGACGAAAATAAAAAATGTATGACCTTTCAGATCTTCAGCTTTGCCTAAGAAAACGAAAACCTTTATTTGGCTTTCTATTACAATGAAATCTCGTGTTTTGGATAATTTGGAGGTGCTGACTACAAATCCAGTTACAGGTTTAAGTTTCATTTGGCTTTCTATTGAGATGAAATCTCGTATTTAGAATAATTCGCGGGTGCTTATTACAAATCTTATTACACTTTTGAGTTTCAGTCTCGTGTGACGAAAATCAAAAATTTCAGATCCTTCAGAACCTCAAATTGGCCAAAAAAATCTAAAATATTTACTTGGATGAAACCTCCTGTTTCGAATAATTTGAGGGTGCTTGTTACAAATCCAGTAGCAGTTTTTGGTTTCAGTTTCGTTTGACAAAAATCACAAATTTCAGTTCTACAGGTTTACCTAAAAAATCGACGATCTTTATTTGGCTTTTTATTAGGATGAAACCTCGTATTATGGATAATTTGAGGGTGTTGATTAGAATTCCGTTTTTGAGTTTCAGTCTCGTTAGGCGAAAGTAAAAATTTCAGATTTTCAGGTCTACCTAAAAAGTCGAAAACCTTTATCTAGCTATACGAGGGGTGCTCTATACCTCCGTCAATCCACCAGTACGCAGACAGCTGTTTCACGCTTATTAGCGATCATGAGTGCGCCATAGGTCGATTGACGGAAATATAGAGCATCAATTTTTCCATGTTTACTAAACATGTGAAACATGTGCGAGCAGACAGAAAGAATTCTGCCGGTGCGCCATCTAGTACCCGAAGGTAACGGCAAACCAAGGAAATCTCTGCCTAGCAGCAGTAGACTTCTTGATGGGACGCCAAGGTGCATCCGCTTGGCCACTAGAGAGCGCGGGTTCTATACGCCGCTCCGTATGAAAGCCGATATACGAGGGGTGCTCTACACCTTCGGGTACTAGATGGCGCACCGGCAGAATTCTTTCTATCTGCCCGCTTTATCTAGCTTCCTATTAAGATGAACCCCGTGTTTTGAATAATTTGAGGGTGCTGATTACAAATCCAGTCGCAGTTTTGAGTTTCAGTATTGTTTGGCGAAAATCAAAAAATCGAAAATCTTAATTGTGTTTCTATTAAGATGAAACTTCCTGTTTAGGATAATTTGAGGGTGCCGATCACAATTTTGAGTTTCAGTTTTGTGTGACGAAAATCTTCCAGATCCTCAGATTGACCTAAAAAATCGGAAATATTTATTTGGTTTTCTATTAAGAAAAAGCCTTATGTTTTATTTAATTTGGGGGTTCTCATTACAAATCCAAGTCGTACCTTTGAGTTCAGTCTCGTGTGACGGAAATAAAAATTGAAAATCTTATTTGTGTTTCTATTAAGATGAAACTTCCTGTTTAGGATAATTTGAGGGTGCCGATCACAAATCCAGTCGCGGTTTTTAGTTTCAGTCTCGCACTTAATTCACATGGCAGTTGATGTGTTGAGGAAATTTGAACCATTGTGGATAAATGGACAACTCTCACAAAAACACAGTATTACTTCAGGGGTTCCTCAGGGATCCAACTTGGGTCCCTTGCTTTTTTTACTTTTTATCAACGACTTGCCTAATGTTTTAGAACACTCTAATTGCTTATTATATGCAGACGATTTCAAAATATTTCTGAAAGTTTCCACAGTTAGAGACTGCATTAAGTTAAGGCATTGACAATATATACGAATGGGGTATTAAGAACCATTTGCAATTTGAAAACATGTCTGATCGTTAGTTTTACATTGAATAAAACTGTGATCACTTTCAATTACCTTATGGCAAATGTACATAGATTTAGTTCAAAAATATTCAGTTAATGACTTAGGAGTGACATACAACGGTAAATTTTCTTTTACATTACATATCAAAGAAACTGTGAATTCTGCAATCAGAATGTTAGGTTTTCTTATGAGGACTACTTATTACTTTAAAAGTATCAATACTATCAAACTATTATACAACTCTTTGGTTAGGTCAAAATTAGATTATGCTGCTACTATTTGGGCAAATCAACCCCAAACATATATGCAAGATGTTGAAAAAGTTCAAAACAGATTTCTGAGGTATTTGTATATCAAAGAATTTGGTAGATGGCCAGATTTCCATTCTATAAGGACCAGTTATCTCAGAACACGTTACAATTTATTACCTATATGTGTAGTGGATATAAAATATCTGTGCTTAAGTTTCTTCACAAAATATCGCAAGTTCAGGAATTCTAGCCCTAATTAACCTTAATGTCCCTCCACGTTTTACACGCTCTCCTCTGCTCTTTAAAGTACTCGTCTGTTCCACTACTTCATCGGGACTTTCATCATGGATATCGATGTTTAGGTTAGCAAACCAAATAAATGTTTCATGTGACTTGGATTTTTCTATTTGTGAGAATCAATTTATTAAGAAAGCTGTACACCATATTACAAATTTAATGGTTTGAGCTCTTGATGTCTCCTCAGATTCCTCTTGCAGTATTTTCTTTTCCTCTTCATATTGTATATAAATTTTGTCAGTTCTGTCATATTACTTAGTTTTTTTGTAAGTTTACATCCATGTAATTAGACTTAAGTCTGTTTGGATGATAATAAATAAATAAATAGACATTCCTCACAATTTCCGGGATTCGTCCTGGGACACAGTGTAATTCTGGCTCTGCCTCGATTGTAATGGTCGGACAAGGTAAAGCAGAACATCTTCTGTCCAATTTAGTTGGAAAAAGGGACGACGCAGCTGTATTCAGCAAGCGAAGAGGCCCATTCAAGTCCCATATTCATGTTCAGCAAAATATCGTCGGCAGATACACCGGTAATAATCTGGGTCGCATCTGCACCGATCCACATTCGGGATGAAAAAAACGCTACCATCATGCCGTTTAACCCTTAACCGGTAACGTGCAAGTTCGGGGCATAGTTGGTAACATGCAGTCTGTGAGACTGCAACCTCTTTGAAGCTTAAAAAATCAAATTCTCCTATTTATTTTTTTGAAAAAATGCATGAAGATTTGTTGGATATATACCCTTTAATAATAATTTTGTATAAAGTAGCAGATCACGTGATGTAAAGAAACAAAATTATGATAATTATTAACTAGAACACACGCACAAATTTGTAGGACCAAGATAATAAAAAAAAATTTGACCACGCTCAAATCTATATATTTTGTGATTGATAACAAGTAAAGAAGTAAAGCAATACACCTATAAAAATATTTTGGTAAAAAATGACGGACCTGCCATGACTACCAGTTGAGAAAAATTATAACGCAAACCGTAACGTGCCGTCTCGCAGACTGAACCAAACTAACAACTAAGCACATCTGGAATGTTGTTTATGCAAACTTATTGATAAACAGGATATAAAAGGGATACCAATGGCTGGTAGATTAGATGAGGTCATTTACCAGAAATGCGGTAAGGTTTTGTTGTAGGGTCGAATTTAAGATTGCTTGCAGTCTCACAGACGGCACGTTACCAGTTAAGGGTTAATATATCCGCTGCGAATAACTGTATCGCTTTTAACCAGTGGTGTACACACATATCTTTTATTTGTTTTTATTTTCATACATACACAGAAAAAAATACTGTTGCGTTTCCAATTATTAACTATTAGTATTTGGATGTTTTTCCATCGCTTTAAATATATTTACAGTTGTTTCAAATCCATGTCATTGAAAGAATTCCTTCACTGACTGCAGGTCCATAAACCAGGCATAACTCCTGATGATCCTTTTGCACATAAGAATCGAATCACAAAACTCACTTCACATTTGGCGGGATCAACAATTTTGGGGCCATTGTCCTTTGCATTTACGGACAACAATACAACTAGACAACCCACCCAATACTGTACTTCTGCAATTGGTGGTAAATGATGTGATCGTTGAGGCCAGGGGAGCACCCTGACCTCAGCTTCCTATAGGAGCCTTATAGCTACCCTTGCAATGTTAGGGCGCACATTATCTTGCTGCACAGAAAATGCACAGAAAAAAATACTGTTGCGTTTCCAATTAATTGTTAGTATTTGGATGTTTTTCCATCGCTTTAAATATGTTCACAGTTGTTTCAAATCCATGTCATTGAAAGAATTCAATCCTTATATTCGAAGTAATTCACAGGTACGCCAATAAATTCAAAATAATTTTATATTCATTCTAACGATATGTGTAATCCTTCTAATACCAGTATTGACATATAATGCAATCAAAACATCCTTTTGTTTTCGAAATTTACCCTACGTTTCATTTAAGCAAAGCATACAATCTATTCAATGTACAAAAATTATTACTGCAACAGCAGTGCGTGATAATTCATCTGATAAAAACTAATTTTGTTTCAATGGCCCTTGTTGTTCGCTGAACTATGATCAGTATTCGGCGGGACTAATGTCGCGATTTGATGAACGTAAAAAGAAAGATGAGGAGGATTATTTCAGTGTTATCCGTTATCTGCGCCAACATGGACGAGGTTGTTCGGTAACGGGTTGTTTCGCTGTGTTGTTTCGGTGTTAGCCGTGTTGTGTCATCTCGTGGTTTTGCGTAATATTGCATAAGCAATAGTGTGATTTAAGTGTGTTCAGTTATATATTAAATGGAGGACCTACTGAGAAATTGGGGCTTAGAAGAGCTAACACCCACTTTTGTATGTAGGTATTTAGATTAGTCAGACAGTTATATTTCAGGCAAAAATGCAACAACTGGTACAGGTTTATGTCTAATTCTTATATCATGCTTCTTATAACTTCATACAAAAATCACACAATCAAACATCCAAACGAATCGATCAGCGGTCCTCGCAATAAAATCTGTTGGTCCACGGAAAAGAAAGTAGTTTAGAATCAAACATGGGCCCAGAAATGCTTCCTAAGAGAGCTACGCTCCTTTGCATGGGGCACCCTGAAGACGGTTTTCCCTCGATATTCTCGAAACTATTTATAACAAAATTACGAAATTGGGTACGATGGGTAAACTTTTGACGCTGAATCTGATTCTGAATTCAGAATTTCATAATATTAATCAGAGGCGTATCATACGGGAGGAGTTAAGGGTAAAAATAGCCCCATTTTCTAAATGGTAATTTTTTTGACATTTTTATTTTAGAATATGGCATTTCAGATATTTCTACGTGAAAATGGTCTCTTGGTACATCTCGATAGGGCTAACCGTTTTCGAGAAAAATGCAAATTATTGAATCGATGCAGGCTATTGTAAATAAATAAATGCATTTTTCTCGAAAACGGTTAGCCCTATCGAGATATACCAAGAGACCATTTCTATGTAGAAATCTCTGAAATACTCTATTTTAAAATCAAAATGTCAAAAAATTACTATTTAGAAAATGGGGTCATTTTTACCCTTAACTCCTCCCGTATGATACGCCTCTGATTAAAATTATGAAATTCTCAATCAGATTCAGCGTCAAAAGTTTACCCATCGTACCTAATATCGAGGGAAAACCGTCTGCAGGGTGCCCCATGCAAAGAAGCGTAGCTCCCTTAGGAAGCATTTCCAGACCCATGTTCATATGACATTTTCTTTCTATTTTTCGGAGTACTATTCATGGTTAAAGTTTGTTAATATACTTAATTAACATCCTGTGTAGTAAACACATTGAACCATGTCTTGCCGTTAAAATTAACCTTCAGTAACTTTTGCTGAACTTCTCTGTGCCCAATTAGCGTTTGACCAGTTTGGGTGGATCCGAAAGCAACTCCAGCGCTGGTTTAACCTGTGACGACTGTTTTCGCAGAGCGGGAGGAACAAAAAATCCGCCAACAAAACATTAATGGCACACACCGAAACACAGCCAAGCTCTAAATTAAACCGTCCTATCCGTAAATCACATTAAAAAGGAAATAGAGGGAAGATTTACGGAAATATATTCGGCCGAATCGGCAGTTTATACACCGCTAGAACGATACACGTATCTGCAATAACGTATTTGCGGGGTAGGGGTGCCAAGGAAGTTCGTACGTCTTAAATTAAAGAAAAACTGAAGCATATGGGAAATAGATTTGAGATGGAAGCTTGTTTTACTGAAAAAAGAGAGAACCGGCTCGAAGGCAGGCATTGCTATTTAGCTTATGGTTGTAGTACTTTATGTACTATGTTATGTCAGTAGGCCGTTGTGAAGTAGTTCAAAGTTTTGTGTACCTCGGTTCTTCTTCTTACAGTCAGGCAGCCATCAAAGCACAGTAGGCCGTTGTGAAGTAGTTCAAAGTTTTGTGTACCTCGGTTCTTCTTCTTACAGTCAGACAGCCATCAAAGCACTGAGTGCTTGAAAAATAACGTAGGGACTGGTCCTGGAGTGCAGGAGGGCTCTTGACGACATCTCAGCTAAACACAAGGTATCACTGATGTGGGTACCTGGGCACGCTGGGGTAAAGGGTAACGAAATGCCGGATCATCTGGCTAGGATGGGATCCGGCAACAGTTTTGTGGGCCCGGAACCAGCCTTAGGACTGTCTGCAAACTTGATTAGGAAAACAACTGGAGAGTGGATCCAGAATGAACACTCTCTGAGATGGAACAACATCTCTGGTCATCGCCGTCAAGCTCGGGAACTATTACAGGGCCTGCAGAGAGAATAGGACGATTTCGTCTCTCTCTGGATAGGAGTAATTTGAGACTGCTAGTAGGCCTATTAACGGGTCACAACACCTTCAGGCGTCACTTGTTCGTGATGAGGGTGGTCAACGACCCAACGTGCACGTGGTGTGGTGAAGAAGAAGACTCCTCGGCACATATCTTGTGTCGCTGTGAAACCCTGGGTTATCACAGGCAGACTATGCTGGGCTCTAGAACCTTGGAACCAATAGAGATAAAACAGATAGGACCTAAGAATGTACTTGCCTTTGCCAAAAGGGCAGGTCTTAGGAACTAGCGCGGATGGAGGCGCAAAAGGGTCCATCGTGTAGTCTATGCACTAGCCACATTCCGTGCTGGATAGCCTCTGGTCCTTATTCATTCATTCACCTCGGTTCTTTGATCGACAATTCGGGTAGCTATGAAAATGAGATTCGACGGCGGATTCAACAGGCACGTGTGGTCATGACGAAGTTTACTAAAATATGGCGGACCATAACATCACTAAAGCTACCAAAATCTCGCTGGTTCAGTCTATTGTGTTCTCCATATTTTTGTATGCCTCAGAAACTTGGACTGTTAACAAAGCAGATCGAGCTCGCATAGATGTTTTTCAAATGTAGACGTGGAGGAGAATCCTGAGAGTTCCTTCTACCGCCCATCGAACTCACGTTTCCATACTGGATGAGCTCGGTAATCCGAAGAGACTATCCTTCATTGTGTCGACGAGAATGCTTTCTGCCGGTGCGCCATCTGGTACCCGAAGGTGTCGGCAACCAAAGAAAGTCGCTGCTAGAAACAGCAGCATACTTCTTGGTGGAAAGCCAAGGCGCGTCCTCTTTGAGCCACCAGAAGAAGCGCGGGTTCTATATGCCGCTGCATATTAAAGCCGATATACGATATACATCATAATTTACATCATTCTGTCTGCCTGTTGTTATTCTGCTAGCACCGTAATCTCAGTAACTGCTTCACTGATGCTGAGCATTAATTACCTTAAAATGGTGACCTAACGACTAGACTCATCATACCAGTGAAAAATTCAATGGTTGCGATTGCGAATAAGACAGTCTAATAATTTTCGTGAAACTATTTAGACGAGAGAGTTCAATGTGTCAATTTTGACAGCATTACAAATAAAAGGAAGACGATCTTTAGGTTAAAATTTTATAGTAAATGATGCTTTTAAGCATGATTGGGTGGGAGTCAATTCTACACCAAATATTCTTCACTTCTTGCAATATATACTTTGTGGATCCATCTAAACAAGAAAGGCATATAATATAGCAGTAAGCTAGAACAGAGAACAGCGTCGGTACTCTCTAACTTAAGAGATAGAAACATGTTTCTATGACCATGACAACCATCACGATCGGGAAGTTTCGGGTGCCTATCACGTGTCTACTACCACAGTATAGTAAACAACCAGCACAATAACTCAGGTTGGCGGCAATTACACGCGCGTCCCCACTTTTGGATGATTTTTTTTTGTAGGGATGCTAACGATATTTCGATACTTTTACTTCTGCACTAATATCGAGTATTTTTATCTTAGATACCTTTTAAGCGATTCCAAGCTGGTATCGATACTTTTGTAGGGGTATCGGTATCGAAAATAATTATATAATTATTGAGGGGTGTAATCATTCTCTGTACGAACCAAACGCTCCTATATGGCTAAAAAATATCGAGTTGGTACCGGTATCGATATTTTCATTTTCGCATCTCTACCCAAACTTCACAGCCGTAAAATCATCCATAAATCATCCCAAGGTCACATTTTGTGGGAACCATTTTTATATAGGAAATCCTCAGAGAGATTGTGCTGGTTGTTTACTACGCTGTCACCGCACGCTGTCATATTTACGAGGCTACCCGATCTCATAGTACATAGTGCACAGAAACACGTTTCTAAGTTACAGAGTATCAGAGCAGAAGAGCTTCATTTGAAATATATTATAACGCCTTTTTTTTTCTCTTCTAAAGATCCTTACCCTGCTACAGTCTCTTTTGCAGATAAGTTCGAACCACCCTCTGCAATGCTTAGCATGACCCCAACTCGCAAGTACCTAACAAACTTTTCCGCAGACAAATTCTAGTTCCAATCAGTATCTTATAACCGCACGCTTCCTTGGCTCTAACAAGTTTGGAAGTATAACTGGAAGGGTTTATTAAATTTCCTTGAAATGTTTATTAAATTATACCCCATCCATGAGTTTTACTCAGCACTCGCTGTGTCTGCATTAATAGCGGATGTGACCACATTGTTGCCACTAACTACAATCTAGAAAAAGAAATCTACCAGAATATCATATACCAGAATACGACCTTATATACAACAATAGATGTCAAAATGAGATTGAAGCCATTCATAAATAATCAACATATAATATTGTCACGACGGCCTCTTTTTCTTCACAGCAGGAATCAAACAAGACGTAACTTTCACCGTTTTACTTTACAACTCAATACAGTATCTCTTAACCTTATATCAGTTACAACTCAACTCAACTGAACTACTACGCTACCCGTGGCGCCTTATATACACTTCATCGAACCATCTAGAGAATTCGATGACATTCCAGAAAACTCTAGACGATTCGATGACGTTTACACTTCAAACATCTAACCTAACACTTTGAATGTACATCATGCATGACAACTAATACACAATACACGAATACCATAATATACAGTATGTTACAATATATTGTAATACGATTTACAAGTTAGATTCTTATTCGTTGTGTGTATGTAAGTCATGTAAAATACATCTCCAAAGAAACAGATCTAAATCTTTATTAAAAGAGTTAAAAATCGGGCTTCAATACCAAGATTTTCTTTACAGGAACCTGCAGTAGCTGTGACGGTTCACCAAAATCACCAAATGCTCAGATTCTTTTAAAAAAAAATGTAATCAAGTTGATTGACTCAGTACTTCCCACACATAACAGTGATGTCATCTTATTATTTTTCCGTAGCATGAAGCTATAGTCTAGGTGCCCTTGCAACCAAATCATCGCTCGCTCGACCGCAAAAAAAGTGTTCTATTCTACTAGGTACTTCTTTCACAGATCAATGGACAATCTATCATGAATACAACAAATTTTTGAGTTTTACAACCCCCGACCCCCGGACCACTCCAACCTCACCCCCACCCAAAAAAAAAAAGAAAATCGTCAGGAACCCCTAAAACGCCTAAAAACGAAGTTTGAGCTGTTTTCATATATTTTGTTTTTTTAATATTGCTGCGCCGCCACTGAGAAGATTTCTAAAAATCAGACGCACTTTCCATCCTCGGGAAAGTTGTAATACTGTGCCGAAATTTCATGATCAACAATTCAGTAGTTTCCACACTATAAAATACAGAACGATCTAAGGCAATACTCGTATGTGTACATCGGAAAATTTCCTCGGAAAAGTCCCTTGGTTCCTGTAATAGACAAGGCAATGTTCGGATGGACCTAAAAAAGTGTATTATACCGCTAGGTCTTTCCCTCTCAGGTCAGTGGCAGCCTATTATGATTACAACAAATTTTTCACCTCTACAACCCCCCATCCCCCAACCACCCCAATTTCACCCCCACCCAAAAAAAGTAGAAAATGATCAGGAACCCCTAAAACGCCTAAAAACGAAGTTTGAGAAATATTTGAAATTTTCCGTTTTTTGCTAATTACTCCGCCGCCCATGCATCGATTTTCAAAATTGTAGCAAAATTACCTGCTTCGACCCCACACCATATCGCTACCCAAATTTCATTAAAATCCATGCAGCAGTTACTGAGATTATGAGGCTATAAAAACGCCAACAGACGGACAGACCGACAGACAGACCTGACGTGGATTTTAGTTATTTAGGCATCATGAAACGCCCAAAAAGTATATTATCCCAAAATCAAAAATCACAATACTCCCCTCACCTATCGGTGTGGGAAGTAAAAAGAATAATTCATTAAAAGAAAGTTGAATTGCTTACACCAATAATATTGAATGCTCCAAACAACGTTGTTGTGTTTTTGCAGGAATTTCATCCGTCTTACTTTACGATTTTCACTTGCATAATTTAAGATTTTGGAGTTCTGGATCCAAGACTTACTCAGTGTTGAAGTTAGAACGTATTTGCATAACTGAAGCTTGTATAATCAAAAATATAGTAATAGTATTATTGGTTTAAGAATATTCTAGGTGTATATAGGAAGCTATGTTATACCAAAGCGTGATGGTAAGGGTAGTTTTCTATAACTAGCTTTATATCCGTTTCAGTTAAAGTTGGAAACAAAATCTCCAAAAATGTATCAACTTGGCAACTGCGTGGCTCTTCTATGCAAGATCTGAACCATTTTATTAAAACCGCCCGTTGTGGATGCAAATGCTTCAATTATTTTATTTTAAATAGCCGCGCCATGGTAGGGGTAAGACCACTGAATAGAAACACAAATAAACCTAAAAAAATTCTCTGTGTAATATGAAGAGCAAAATCAGACCAATTGACCATCTGCAAAGGCTTAGCTACTTCATTGATATAAAAAAGAAGAGCAAGACAGTCACACGTTAATAAAATCTTACTTTTTTTGAACCTTTCCTTATACCACTCGCAATAAAATTATGGAAGCCAAATGGACGACACTACGTCTACAGAAGAGTTGGAGAACAATTCGCCAACTGAAATTTCATAGAGACCTTCACGTTGGGAGGTGGGAGTTTAATGGTCTGGGAGGACCCACCGAACTCGTGGAAGCTATTGGACGAATGACTAATGACTTGTATATCGCAACCATGCTGCAAGATCATGTTTGACTATATGTTGGCTATTTTGTTTACAAGAGATTTATATTAACACCTAGAAAAAATATTTTCATTGAATATTTGTGCATCTCTAGGACACATGTAACAACTTTTTGTTCATTTAGACGCCACTTACCTACATGGCACCTCTAAAAAAACTCTAGATGTGTAAAAACAAATGATGGCTTTTTGTCGATTCAAAAACTATAATATCTGTTGCTAATGTGGCGAGAGACTAACTGCTTGTGTAAAGATGCCCCCTAGAAGACGACAGCCCCAGTTTATGCAGTTAAGTCCCTTTGAACGGGATCGGATTGTAGGCCAACGAGAACGTGGTGCTGCTTTCAGAGCAATTGCTGTACCCATGAGGCGCAGCGTGGCTACAGTTGTAACAGCATGGCGCACATGGATCGCAGAAGGGCAAGAGCAGCGAGCTAGAGGTTCTGGAGCACGTAAAAGAACTACAGACTGGCAAGATCGTCATCTACGACTACTGGCCCTTCGAGACAGAATGCGATCTACTGGAGCTGTTGCTGACGCTTGGTATGCAGCTATAGAGAGGCCCATTCAAATCCGCACGGTATACCACAGATTGAGCGAAATGGGCTTAGGATCATACCGTCCGCATCTAGTGCTTCTACTCACTGCATCTCATCGTCGCCAACGGTTAGATTGGTGCCAATAACACCGACAATGGCATGCTGAGTGGCATCAGACGGCCTTCTCCGACGAGTCCAGATTTTGTTTGGGGACACACGGTGGACGCCAACACGTAAGGCGACGACGGGGTGAACGACGTGATCTCCAGTTTGCTGTTGAACGGCCATGTACACCGTCCTATTGATTTGATGGTTTGGAGTGCCATTGCATGCAACAACAAGTCACCTTTACTTGTGATTCGTGGCACAATGTTGTGTAAATCATGTGTTACAATCAATTGCCGTTCCATGTGTCCGAGGCATCGAAGAGGGTTCCTTTCAGTAAGATAATGACAAGCGTCTACGTACACCCAAACCAATATCGATTGGAGTGATTCAGGCCGTACATAACCTCAAACTTTTCTTCTGTTGTGTATAGATGTTTTGACAGTTCGTTAGTTGGCAGATTATTTTGTGAGAATATTAATTTATATTTTGCGATTTATGTGTATTATTATTTTGTTTTTCGTAAGTTGTTTGTAACTTGTGCAGAAAGATGATGAGCTGTGAGGAATGCAAGACCGATTTCAGCAACAGATCGAACCTAAGGGCCCATGTGAAAAGGAAACATCCAGGTTTGCAGTTTATCTCATTAGAATATACCTCTATTTTTTGTCTTATTTGAGATTCACTTGTAATTTAATAATAGACCAAATGACTCGCGCTATTTATATTTCTAAATAAATACCTGTTTACTATTCTGTGTTTTTACTTAGCGTATGGTATAAAACAACAATAATCCCTAAAGAAATAATAATAATAATGAAATATATTATAGGTGCTTTCGTTTCACACAAATCTCAGATAATCTCAATTCACTTAGTTCAATACGAGTTCTTTTTATCCACTCAATTCAAATGATATTAGCAAAAACTGTCAATTTTCGGTTATAAACTGATATTTACACTTGCAAAACGAATGCGCCTAATATAAAAATACCCAGAACAACATCACTTTTCGTTGACCTGCCAAAAAATAAAGCACTTGCCATTATAATTTTTAATATTTTATTGAAGTGAATTTTTAGGAAGAAAGCTACAACGACACCCTGAAAAAATTCTTTCAAAAAACGAAATCTAACAATGTGACATAATACCAGTAATAATTATTACAAACTAGAGCCGTAGTAACCTGCAAGATAGAGCTTAACATTTCAAATAGCCCGCGCGAATGGGCCTATACTACATTTTTGGTGTATTGGCTTAAACGAACCCTGACACCATGTAGATGCCATACATAATTTTACAAAATTTTTCTATCGTATTTATAACCGAAAAAAATTGCTCTAAATATTGAATTTTTTGAATCCATACACTTCCCGCCCAGGTCGTGACGTCACTTGTAGGGAACCAATAAGAGCTCACTGGTACAAAACAATAGCATCGGCTCGTAGTCATCCGACCACGAAAGGACGCTTCTCATTGGTTCCCTACAGAAAGGACGCTTCTCATTGGTTCCCTACAGGTGACGTCATCATCGGCTATTTGAAATTACAGTACAATTTTCTTTTTAGTGTTATTCTCATTTGGATCAAGTTTTCTGCTGACTTTTTACAGTAGACGGTCCTATGTATCATCAAAAATAATACCGCAGTAAATAAATTGATCAATTTGAGATCATGGTATAGGCCCATTGTTCCAATCGATATTGGTTTGGGTGTACATAGACGCTTGTAGATAATGCACGTCCTCATATTAAAAGGGTATCGATGATGTTCCTACAGGAAGCTGAGGTCTGGGTACTCCTCTGGTCTCCACGATTACCCGATTTATCGTCAACTGAAAAAGTACAGGATTGTATGGGTCGATACATAGGTGATTGACCCAATCCTCCGACCACGCTGGACAAACTGGAACATGCTGTGAGAGCAGCTTGGGAAGCTGTTCCTCTACAGTTTTTTTTAGAAGAGTGCTTTCAAACATGGAGAGCCCACCCATTATTGATCTGTTGTATTTTTTTAAAAACTAATTATGGCAAACGAGTTCGAAATTATTAATGTATTTAGTCCTACCGTATTTCGTCAACCGCAACCTTTTTTTTTTCTAGTGTTAGGATCTCACTTGCGAATAGTATTATTTTGTAAAGTCTCCTGTAACCTTTGACCTTAGCTAAAAAACCTTTGAAGCTACTTATGATACCCTCTGCACAATTAGTCCTTAGATCCTCATAAATACTCCAGACCAATAAACCCGAAACCAATTTTTTAAACTACTAACTGAGTTCCAAATAGCATCGTGGTAGCACGTTAAGTTTAGTAGCAGCACAGTGCTTGGAAAAGCTCTATAAATAAATACCTCAGCCGCTTCATTTGCATAATCAAATAAGTACTGAAAAGCTCGGTAGCAGTGGCGCTATGTGCAAGCGCGGGAGCTTTTCTCAAAGAGAAGGTGATTTAATTTTTATTCGCGAGAGAAACTGTAGAATTAGAGTGTATTCGCGATTCAATAACTCCTCATTCCCTTTTCACGGCTTCAAAACTACGTGAGGAAAATGCCGTTATAGATTGGATTTGGAGCTGTAAATATTGAACTTTTGTCGATAGTGGCTTGGCTTGAGATTGAATAAGGGATTTTTTATTCTTTCCTTCTTCACGCCGCGTCAAGTTGTGCTATAACATTGGTAGGTACCTCAAATCTTATTATACCTGCACTCTATCTGTGTAACCATGTTTGATTATTAGAAAGAAAACACTCTTAGGCCCGATTTTATCAACACAGGCATTTTAACAAAGGCTTTGACCAATCAGAGCAGCGCATTTAAGAACATGCATCTGCCAAAGTTCTGTGAAAATTATTGATTTCTCTTGAAGTTTACCTCAAAATGGTAAAAAATGACATGCTTTACATCGGCGATTGTAAATTGCAGCGATGGTCAAGTATTCTTAATCCGGGATATGAAAATTGCAGCGGCTGGTTATTTTTCCATTTCGGGTAAACATGTAAATTGCAGCGGACGACCCTCTGTTAGGGATAGAAGAGATAGTAATTACTTATTACTAATTTGACATTTTTATGCAGTGTTGAATACATATTTGCTGACGGTACTTTTCAGTACTGTACAAAATTCTTCAAGCAGCTGTTTACAGCTGTTTACAACCCGTGGACTAAAGAATGGACATTACATTTCATCGGTTTTAATATTGTTAAAAGATAAGTGATTAATATCTTATGAAAAATGTTTTGCTATTCTCGAAAATATTTGTTGTAAAAACAGTTTAAATTTAGAACCAACAACTGTAGTCATAGATTTTGAAAAAGCAATACACACTGCAGTAAAAAATGTTTGGCCTGAAGTTCAGATTGTTGGGTGTCGATTTCACTTAGGTCAAGCGTGGTGGGGTGAAATTCAAAGTCTAGGTTTAGCGAGTGAATACAAAAATTTGACCGATATTGGTAAATGGTTAAAATATACATTTGGCTTACAATTTCCGAATCCTAATGAAGTAGGGGATGCTCATGCTTTCGGCTTTGCAGGAATTTAGCCTGCTGATGCAAGGGTGTTTTTATATGCAGACTATTTAGTCGAAGATTATATATTGGGGGATTCTGAGTTTCCTCCAGATATTTGGGCAGAACACTCTGCCAATACATCTCGCACTACCAAAGCCTGTGAATCACTTCATGCGCACTTTAACTAGAGTTTTTATAACAGCCATCCATCATTGTTTATTTTTGTGGAGTCTTAGATAAATACTCAAACAGACACATACATTAAAATGAATAGTGTCAGAATAAAGCATGCTCCAAATGCAACAACTAAAAAGAAGCAAGATTTTTTTAATCACTAACAGAAGTAGGTAAGTAAATGCCACCAAATTGTTGCTTGAGATAAAAATTAATTTGACCTATCATATAATATTATTTTTATATAATATTTTGCTATACAAATCGAAATTAATTTTTAGAATACCTCCAAACAGGTAGACTAACTCTAATCCACCCTCTGCGGCGACGCCGATAAGCCGATAAGGGATCCTCGCTGCAATTTTCAACATCTTTTATGGTCACATTTAAGATTTACAAGATTATACCCTAACCGCGGCTGCAATTTGCATCCGCCCCTTTACATATACAATCGACCATTATGAACCATCTAGTATATCTTTTCAACTCTGATTTTCCATCCTAATTGGGTGAAAACTTGCATTTTCTTGTTTAACAAAGAACTTGGCAATTGCTAATCTCAACCAATCAGATTCCACAAAAAAAGTACATCAGCTGATCATTGGATCAAATGTAATGTTAATGTAATGATAATGATGACAAGAAACTCATGCATTATTTTGAGAAAACAAATAATTTGCTATCAAAATAATTATAGATACCAGCAACATACCTTTGAATTATAGCAAAAAGGGGTAAAAATAACATTTTATTGCATTTCACAAAGCTAAGCACAGGATTTAAAAAGTGTGCATTACTGGCTGCCTATCCTTCTTAACAGCAAAGCTCGCGAGCTAAGCTTATTTTTCCTAAACCAGAAATCTATCTTATAGTCAGAAAATGAATCGTCAGGTGCTTTATATAATTTTCAGAGAAAGAGGGGAACCAGCAGTGGGTATTTTCATTCATATGCATGCGTTACAATGTGTTTCTGCGCTACGGTGCCTTTTACACAGTGCCTTTACAATCCTTACATCCTCTCTGAATATTTCTATAAGAAGGTCTATAACAAACATGCATCCAGTAGATGGATAAAGGTATATATGTATGTATTATAAGGTAAAACGTTAGAAATCTAGCATTAATTTGCAAATAAATCGCTGTGTTCTGATTCTCTGCTATGATTTTGATTGAATTCTAAAATATTTTTGATAAAAGTGTCATCCTGCTTTAACGTTTTGTTTCCAATATTGATAAAGTACTATTGGATTACACTTATTAACATAGCTCTCAATACCCAATAGAAAGCTTTTGCTAAGCAACATCCAATAGAAAAGCTTTGTCAAAGTCTCTGTTAAATATGCATGTTGATAAAATCGGGCCTTAGACATCTATTTGGGATGGATTAGATTTGATGGAAGACACCTATATTTTTCAGGAACTGAAACAGTTTTTTTTCCAAGTATATTCTTAGAGTTCACTATGCCCAGGTTTGAAAGTAGTTGCAGAAAATTTAATTGACTTCTATATATCAGACGATGCTAGAGATTCACGACTGGATTTCCAAGCTACCTGACTTGACTTGATTTCAAGTCAAACCAAGTCAAGTATTTGTTTTCGAAATTCAAGTCAAGTCAAGTTTTTCAAGCTAACTACTTGATTTTTCTTGAAAAAATAATTGTTTTTTGATATTAATCTGATTAACTGCCAAAACGTAATAACAATAAAAATCTATGTACCTATATAAAGATGTAATCTTTTATTTAAAAAAAAAACATCCAAAAACGAAAACTCCAACGAACCTAGTTAAATAATGGATGTAATGATATTAAATGGAAATACGAAATATTCTGAATTCTGACAATAATACATAGAAAAACAACAAACTCAAATGGGGGTGGGTTGGCTAAGTGGTTAGAGTCGAGGGCTCGTGACCGGAAGGTCCCGGGTTCGATTCTCGTTAAAGGGCTGATACACGTACGAGCAAGTACGCGTACTTATGGCTCGACGACCTTTTTCGCCTGTGTGTCACCATAAGTACGCGTACTTTAAAACCGTCGCGCAAACTGCCGGCGAGCCAACTGGTTTTAAATCTTGCTCGTAGCTTGTCTCGGCTCGTACTGCGAGCCGCGAGCCACCACTCTGCTTCGGCAGGCCATCGATCCGCAACGCTTGTTGTGTTTGGAGTTTGTTAAAAGTTTTGTTTATTTAGGAAAATCATCAAAATGCGTGATTTCAGCTTCACGTGTGTCACCGCGTCGAGCCGAGTAAGTTCGCGAACTTAAAAACCGCGTACTTAAAGTTCGTACGTGTATCACCCCTTTTAGAGGCGGAAACCTATTTCTGTTTTTTTCAATCAAAAATAAATATCCATAAAAAAAGCTCAGTGAAGAATCCCCACCCGAGCCTTCACTGTTGGCTTCTAATTAACAGTGCTGTTCCCAGAGTGGCGCCGGGAAACAAAGCCTACACAAAACACGAGGCTAATGACCAGAGTAATCATCGATGCCGATGACACAGAAGTAAAAAAAATTAATACCCTCACTTGCCATCCATGATTTGAGACGCATAAGACTTCTAACGGAGTTATGACCTAATCGATTTCTTGTTTTGGTAAGAGTTAAGGTAGCTCTAGAAAACTGCCTTTCAACTGGAGCTGAAGAAGCTGGCGTTGCCAAAAGGTCTTTGGCCATTGCGACAAGGTTTGGAAAAATACAGTCATGTCTTTCCCACCATTCTAAAATATCTTATACTGTCCCTTGCCGCTTGAATACCATTTATAATCTGTTCACCGGTTTCATCTCTCATCAGGTTTATTGTCAAGTTCCATATGCCAGGAATCTACTCTACCGAGCAGCATATTAATCCAAAAATGATGAAAATACTCTTAAAAACATTAAGGTAGGTACTGGCAAATTCGTTCAATTAACGCCCATTCTGTGTCGGTTGGCTTTAAAGTTTTAAAGTCATCGGGTGCCTGCTTGCTGTCGGAACCTCGGTGATTACAGATTACAGATCGATATCAAGTAATGTCAAGTAGTTTGATTTTACTTGATTTCAAGTCAAGTAGTTCAGATCGAGAATCAAGTCAAGTCAAATATAAAATTTTTAAAAGCTTGAGCTTTCAAGTCAAGTCAAGTATTTGAGAAAAAAACTCAAGCTACTTGGCTTAATGAATCCCTAGACGGTGGCAAAGGATGCTTTCAACTGTCACGTTGGCCAAGTAGTAGGTATAGGAAGATGTAAAATAGGTGTATCCAATTCTGAGTCTTGTTAGATTAGAAATACTATTTTTTTTATAACTGAGCAGACCGCGCAGGCAGGGCCTAAATACCAAAGTACCGTGGCTGCTGTGAAAGGGTTATGTTAGGGGAAGTTTGTTAACGCGAGATTTGAATGGGCCAATACCCGCAGACCCAATAAATACATCTTCCGGCAGTCCATTCCAAGCCTTGGACACCCTGGGAATAAATGTGCGGTTGTACCGCTCAGTTCTTGATGTATGCAGAACGACCGTCTTAGGATGACATGCAGCGGTCGCACCGGTACATCTGATAGGAGCAGTGTGCGGCGGAACGATAGAGAATAGCTCAGAGGAGCAGATTCCCTTGGAATATCGGTAGAAGAGTGAGAGGTCACCAAATACACGCCGGTGAGAAAGTGACTGAAGGTGGCGCGTTAAGGCCGGATCGCCAATTAGTCGAATTGACCTCCTCTGGACGGCATCCAGCATAGACAGGGTAGTGGGGGCAGCAACTATAACTCAGAATCGCGTAGTTAGTGTATGGTTCGCCTTACTGCCCAATGGCGGCACAGTATTTGCTCATATCATACCAGAGTTCCTCGAACCAGCCCCATAAAATCCATAAATAAACAAAATTCCTCCCAGGTGTGCTTCAGCCTGCTAATAAACACTTAAAATGCACGTCTTGATTAAAGACGGCTTCTTCTTCTATACGTGAGTATCTTCGTTGACCGTCTCTCGTCGCTCGACTCAGCTACCTGCGTTTTATGTTCCTTCCGCCAAATTACGACCGAGGAAATTAATAAATAAATTAAGCAAATATTCGTAAACACGTGTACTGGATTTACTGTTTTCTTTTGATGTCTTTATGACGGCATTACTTCAAAAACAAATAAAGGGTGGGCGCCTCCTGAATCACAAGTGTCTCTTTCTGATCTTGTCGCCGTCTTTATGCATGCTAGGCCAGTGAAATTAGTGTCATTTTGTGCTGAACAAAACGACGATCACAAAACATAGGCCTTTTTATGCATTCATAAAACGTCCTTCTAAAAGTTGACAGTATAAACAGTTGCCATCTTACTTCAATGCCAAGCTCCCGTCTTATGGGCTCCCTGTTAAGCTTTGCGGTTGGCTCGCAGACTTCCTCTCAGGTCGGAAAATCTTTGTCGTGGTAGACGGCTTTTCCTCTTCTTTCCATAGCATCAATGCCGGGGTTCCGCAGGGATCGATATTGGCTTCGACATTGTTTCTGCTTCATATTAATGATCTACTCTCTAGCACTACAAACCCAATACACAGTTTTGCGGATAACAGTACACATCATGAGTAATAGACCGATCTCTGTGGTCGAGCTGGAACGCAGGAGACTGGCAGTGGCAGCTTTACTTTCAAAGGATCTCGATACCATTACCGCTTGGGGGCTTAAGAATATGGTTAAATTTAATGCCTCCAAGATCCAGTATTGTACGCTATCAAACAAGAAGTGCCCAAGCCAACACTAGGTTCTAATGAACAACCAGGCTCTGCCAAGGAGTCACTCATTCGAGCTGTTCGGAGTCAACATTACAGAAAATCTGATCTGGCACGAACACGTCGCGTCAATTGCAACAGCTGCTGGTAAAAAGCTTGGGTACCTATTTAGGGCCAGAAAGTATTTCTCACCATGTAAACTCCTCACGCTATATAAAGCCCAGATAAGACCTTGCCTGGAGTATTGCTCTCATGTCTGGGGAGCTGCTGCCCCTACTACCCTGTCTATACTAGATGCCGTCCAGATAAGGGCAATTGGACTAATTGGCGATCCGGCCTTAACGCGCCACCTTCAGTCACTTTCTCACCGGCGTGTTGTTGGTGACCTCTCACTCTTCTACCGATATTCCAACGGAATCTGCTCCTCTGAGCTATCCTCTATCGTTCCGCCGCCCACTGCTCCTATCAGATGTACCCGTGCGACCGCTGCATCTCATCCTAAGACGGTCGTTCTTCACACATCAAGAACTGAGCGGTACAACCGCACATTTATTCCCAGGGTGTCCAAGGCTTGGAATGGACTGCCAGAAGATGTATTTATTGGGCCTGCGGGTATTGGCCCATTCAAATCTCGCATTAACAAACTTCCCCTAACATAAACCTTTCACTGCAGCCGTGGTACTCTGGTATTTAGGCTCTGCCTGCGCGGTCTGCTCAGTTATAAAAAAAATGGCAGACTTACTTAGCTACTTATCAGAGAACATAATATCAAATAGTATAAAGGCGCGTTTTATACTAATAATATAATAAGCGTTGTAGAGATGCAGTTATTTCTAAAAACCAACATTACTTCCGAGGAGGTACTCCGACCGCCACCATAAACGTGAACTAGAGAATGGCAGAAGGCAAATTTCAACATCGAGATCTAAAAAGCATTCTCCAAAATCTAAACACGAAAAACGCTATTGGTTCTGGCCAAGTTTCAGCCATTGTCCTTAAGTGCTGTACCGCTGAGCTTGCACCTATTGTTTGCAAGCTCTTCAAACTATCGTATCAGCGAGACATGTTTCCTATTACATACATGGAAGATTGGCTGCGTACAAGCAATTCCTCAAAAAGTCAAAAAACGATCCCCTCAAGATAGATCTCTGGCTTTTCTCAGCATCAGGTCTAAGGTTATGGAAACTGTCATTAATACACAACTCTTGAAGTATCTGGACAATAATAACATAACATCCAATCCAATCTACAGCTTCTTTGACGACAGTACATTAATATCGTGCATGGAACCAGGCAAGTCACTATCATCCCAGGACACGGTACGTCGGCGACAGCAACATGCCTCACACATCAATATCAATTTAGATACTAAAACAATTGACGGGGTTAGAAACAAATGGGTACAAGTGCACTATTGGAAGCAAAAAGGTACAACTACGTTTGTACCTGTTTGTGTTTGAGAAGTTTGCCATTTTGTTAACAAGCTTATGCTATCATAACAGAGATGGCCTTAGGCTGTAATAAGTAAAAAAGCACTTAACTCCGTCTCTATAGAAAAGTGTACTTGTACCCAATTGCTTCTATCCCTTTCAATCGAGTCGGGATTAATGGATAAAGTACAGTATAAGGTACAGAAAACTCAGACAACAACACTGACAAAGAGTCTCACGTTGGCTTAACAACTGTGGAAATGGGAGTTACCCAATAGTCGAGTCCCCATCCGTCAAGCTTTTAGGGATCAACGTCAATAATAACACGTTCTGGCACGACCACGTCGTCATTATTGCTAAAACGGCATCCCAGAAGCTTGGAGTTTTGTTCCGCTGTAGGGAGGTATATACTCCAGAGCAACTACTGCTGCTCTACAAGGCACAGATCCAACCATCGTTGGAGTATTGCTTCTATGTGTAGGGATGCACTCCGAAGCACTCTTTAAAGCTTCAGGACACTATCCAGAAGAAAACAATTAGAATAATCTATACGCCTAACCTCACAAAAGTACCTCCACAGCCTGGAACATCGAAGAAGGGTAGCTGGCCTGTCCCTGTTTTACTGATTCTATCACGAAAGAACTTCGAGTGAGCTCTCCCAGATAATAACACTAAATGCCGTCCCAACGAGGGATACTAGAGATGGCGACGCAAATTGTCCAACCTCGTGAAAGTTTCAAAAAGTCACAAATATAAATGGCAATATTTACCTTCAGGGACGTTCAAAAAATCACACAAACACCTAATACAAACACTTACGTTGTGCGGAACCAGTCGGTATAAGCTCAACGTAAACGAAAAAACGTAAGCTTACTCACCTCATTTTATAAAATGACCTTCAGGGAGGATCACAATCTCTGACATGCTGTAACCTTGAGCTTCCACCTCTGGAATGGATTCAGGTGTACTCGGCTCTTGCTCCTTAGTCTGAGGAGCGCAGTCTACTACAATACCATGAGTAGTTTGTAGATATGACCTCTGAAGCCTTCCAGGGGATTGATTCTTTATCAGATTCTCCCACCTCCCTGATCCTCTTCTGAATCTAAACTGAGAATATCGCCTTTTTTGTTGTCAAGACGGTTAAGAACTTTTTGAAGGAGTGATCTAGTGGCTGAAGATTTTTGCTCAAGTGCTGCTAATCTACCGGAGTTACCGACGTCCTTGCGTGCTATTGGAATAGATTGGGAGCAGCTTCCCATGTCATTCTTACCAGGTTGAGGTCCCTACTCCTCGAACCAGTCTCCTTCAGCATTCCTTCTTTTGGTGAACTCCGACGCTGTGGAATGAGCTGCCGGAAAATTTGCTTTTTGACGGCTGCAACCTGCAGCGTTTCAAATTTAACGTACACCGGCACTCGCAGCGCTTCTACAGCGCCATAGGCTTTCAGCCTTTGCGGGAGGCTGACCATAAGAAAAACAATATAAACTGCAAGCCAACTATCTCTCTGAGTAGTTCTTGACTACAACTAGTCGCTTCGGTCTGGAGAAACTTCTCCTTAGCATCAAATTCCAGCATTCCCGGAGCGGCAGTTCTTTCCAGCCGCTGCCAGATATGTGGCTTGTCTGGGGCGAAACCCCAAATACTTTACAGCATCAGGGAACTTGGTGCGAATCGGCAAACTATTTCGGAGGGCATATTCCGTAGTATATTCGATATATGCCGGAACGGTCGACCGCAGCTACATAACAACGCCCGGCTGTCCCTTGGCTGTCCCTGCGAAGTTCGGCCCTTTTAGGATAATTGGTTTGTCCGTTGGTGTGTCCCGAGCGATGACACCTAATTTCATACGACTATAAGCTGTGCGACAAAATCCAAGGTAAGTATATCTATAAGTAAGTATATAATAATGATAATAATAAATAATAGTTCAGGTGTTGACTTGGCACAGCCCGTCACCATTTGTTGCTACCGCAGTCATGCGAGAGAAACTTGATAAATCAGAATATAATAAGTGCAACTAAAAGAATCACTCAGAATAACAGAAACTTGTACGTCATACGTCCGGATGGAATTCGGTATGAGCAAATGCAAGGTGCTCCACATCAACAAAGGCCAATGGAAGAACCAATCCGAACAGGAAATATTAGCTGGCCAAACGCTGGATAACATGGACAAGGACGAAACGTACAAGTACTTGGGCTTCAATCAGAACATTAAGATCGACCACACACAAGTCAAGGCTCAACTATTACACGAATTTAGAGACTGCCTCGTTAAACTTCTAAAATCAAAATTGAATTCCAAAAACCTTACAAAAGCAATTAACACATTTGCGATACCGGTACTCACATACTCCTTCGGCATCATCAAGTGGTCACACACTGATATAGAAAACATCCACATCCTCATACAGACAGAACTCACGAAACACCGAATGTCACATCCAAACGCATGCAAAGAAAGGCTCACCATTGACAGGAAACAAGGAGGTACAGGGATTATAGATATACAGTCACTCCGCGCAAGACAGTTAAAGACACTCAGATATTTCTTCCAAAGCAAACAAACAAACTCATATCGAGCAATAGCAAAAGCAGACGCAAGCTATACACCACTCAACCTATGATGTCCAGACCACGCCGCAGACACACACAAACCAATAAATATAATCACAACAGGAAAAAATAAATACCTGGTCACAGAAACCACTCCATGGCAAACATAGATACCGTATTACGCAAGACCACCTAAATTAAAGACAGTCATATGGCTGCAGGATGGCCAACTCTTTCCAGAAACTGGGGAATTTATGCCTGCTATCCAGGACCAAGTTGTTGTGACGCGAAACTACAAGAAATATGTAATTAAAGATCCATCCATAAGCAACGATAATTGCAGAAAATGTCACCAGCAGAAGGAAACAATAGACCACATAACAAGCGCATGCAAAACTCTCGTTGGAACTGAGTACATGGCTAGACATAACTCGGCAGCCAAAATCATACATCAAGCATTAGCCACCAAAACCAGGTATACACCAACATCAGTACTCGACAAGGACCAATACAAACTATACTGGGACGTTGAAATACACACAAACAGAACTATCAAACAAACCAGATATAGTGTTTCAGACAGGCTAAGTTACCTACTTAATAGATATTGCTATTCCCAGTGATGTGAATGTTCAAAACACTTACGGCGAGAAAATATCTAAATACACGGACAATGCCATAGAAGTGAAGCGACTCTGGAAACAAGATAAAGTTATTATTGTCCCCCTTATTATGTCGGTCTCAGGCCTCACACCGAACACATTTACGAACAGTTACACAAAATATTCCAAAAGTCTGTAATCCCTAAGACCTGTAATATAGTACGATCTTTCCTAAACTCTGATCAGTAATAGTTCAGGTGTTGACTTGGCACAGCCCCTCAACAGTTGTTGCTACCGCAGTCATGCGAGAGAAGCTTGAAATAACATAATAATAATAAAATGTCTTTAATGAGGAAAAAAGTATTCACAATACAATCTCCTCATAAAGGCGGAGTCTAAAAAACTCACTCAACCTATTAGAATGAAAAGAAAAATCGCATAGACAAAAATAGTAAAGCATTGATGTCGAGTACAAAATACAATACAATGTGAACCTACTGGTTCATCCGCCTTTAGGGACAATTTCTCACCCCAAGGACAAGAAGATGTCCTGACTCTTCTCAACTCGTCCACCCAAGGCTGTTGGTCGAGAAGAGGTTACTGCTTATAACGACAGTAGTTCGATTCCTTCTAGTCGCCTTTTACGACACGCAGGATATACGATGGGAGATATTCTAACCCGCCCCCACACGGGGGTGGTAAGGAACTCCCATAGAGTTAAGGATTTCCCACAGTTTAGGCCTCTTTATCGTTATCAAACGCCTTGGAACAATCCGCAAAGCAGATAAAAACTGGAAAATAATACTCTCGCTTTTTCAATAATTTGTCTTATATAGCAGGTATTATGGTGGAAACCCCTCTGATTCACTTATCGCTAGTGACACCATTCATCCATTCCTCCTCCTTTCGAAAATCCAGCCCCAAATCCACTTTGCCTATCGACAGTCGTCTCGTTTGCACCATCTTATTTACTTCTCGAGACAACTCGATTTCTCCACCCCGCAACTCGATATTTTCGAATGAGGCTATCCTCTTTCGCAGAGACAATAATGGGATGTTCCCCCATCGTCTAGCCAGCTGCTGTGCTCTCTTTTACCAAATTGGCTTCTAAGGATCCACGGAAAGATTAGGCGTTTATCTGCTCGAGTTACCTCGTAAAAAATTCGAAATAAAGGCAACCCCTTTAATAAAGGCGGTGTGGTGGATCTCGGGTTCGATGTTAAAAAGTTGAAAACCATATAGGAGTGACATTATAATTGGGTAATTGAACTAGTCTTTTGATCTTCAATTAAGGGTAGGTATAAAAATGAAGAGATTATTAGAAGGCCTATCTACAGGGTGTCCCCGAATTTCCTTGACAAAAAAACTCAAACGAAAACTGAGTGGAATTTTGAAAGTACTATAGGGTCTATAACAGGCACGTGTGACCATGACAAAGCTTACTAAAATATGGCTAGACCATAACTTCACTAAAGCCACCAAAATGTTGATGGTTCAGTCTCTTGTGTTCTCCATATTTTTAGTAGTAGTAGATCTTTATTATTAGCATAATGCTATTTATAACTTTAGAATTAATTAATTTAAATATACATCAATGCTGAAATAATAGGCCTCATTATGATACTGTTTAAAAACAGACACAATTCATGTATGTAAACAGTACCGCTACTTATACATAAAATATAAATTATATCTGGACATTAAAAAAAACGATATGCAAACATAAGATCAAACACGTTGAAATATCCTGATTTATATTAATTACTATTGATTATGTAACTCAAATAATCGCTCCTTGAATACCCTTAAACTTGGTGCTGTTTTCACATAATCTGACGATTTGTTATATCCATTTATTCCATGGTCAAATATAGAGTTTTTACTACTCATTATGTTGCTGGGATGTGTACCTGTTCTTTTTGCCGTGTGTTATGGCCATGTATATTATAACGATATTGTAAGTTGGCTGTAAGTTGGCATACGCACTACACTGGTATATATACTGCAATTCAACAAAAATCTCATACACCTGTTCTGTAGTAATTGTAGTTTTTGCAAATCAGTACCGTTACACATGAATAATATAGTTATGCAATAATCAAAATGTGGTTTGATGATGGTACTGTATATTATATATTTAGATGCTTACTAATTCTGTAGGCAAACCCTAACTTCTTAGCGACTTTCTTAGCAATATAATCGACATGTTTAGAAAGACGTAAATGTTCGTCTACAATAGCACCTAAATATTTAATTTCAGAAACACGCTCTAACGATTTATTATTTAATTTTTCACAACTGTCGGTTTTCACATTATGTCGGTTTGTAATAATAATGTATTTAGACTTTTCAGTATTAACTAATAAAGAGTTTTCATCAATCCATTTGCTAATGTTGTTCATCAATGTAACATCAACTCTACGAACTACTTCATCTAAATGAGTTCCAGATACATAAAGAATAATATCATCTGCAAATAAATGCACTTTGCATCCATAAAAAATAAAAAAATATAATTTATGAAAAGTATGAAGAGCAATGGCCCTAATACACTTCCCTGTGGAACTCCAAACCCAATAGGTATATTACTGGCGATTTTTCCATTTATTTTCACATTCTAATACCGCTAAAATAGATACGACGACTGAAACCAGTTGAAGACAGTCCCTTGAATTCCAAAATACCTTTGTAGTTTTCTCAAGAAGAGTTGTCTGTTAACAACCTCGAATGCTCGCCGAGGATCTATAAATACAGCTATTACCATATGGCCTACGTCCAATGATTGCTTAAGGTCATTTACAACTCTCGGTAATGCTGTTTCGCATGAAAACCTATCTCTAAAGCCAGACTGATTGTTGTTAAGCAGTTTATTAGTATCAATGTATGCCTCGGAAACTTGGACTGTTAAAAAGGCAGGTCGAGCTCGCATAGATACTTTTGAAATACGGACATGGAGGAGAATGCTGAAAGTTCCTTATACCGCCAATTGAAATAGCGTTTCTGTACTGGATGAGCTCGGCAATCCAAAGAGACTATCCTCCATTGTGTCGACGAGAATGCTTACATTCTTCGGACATAATTATACACAGAAGCGAAAATATGGAGAAACTTGTAGTTCAGGGTCAAATCTTGTGATACCTTTGATTATAACATCATAATCGCAAACTTATTTTTTGCGTGAAATCATAAGCATAATATAAATTAAATAAGAATTTGTGTGACGCAGAAACGGATAACAAAACTAAGTAGGTTTTTAAGGATATTTGATACATATTTTCGGAAACAAGTATAATTTTTACCCTTTTACTACTACTTACTAGGTAATGATAGAAAACGCGTAAAAATATAAAGCACCCCAAACTTTGTTTTTAAGCGATTTGAGGGTTCTTGGTCGTTTTCAATATTTTTTTTATGATCCCTGCGTCTTGCTTGGAAGTAGAAAGTAGATAGTTTTAACTCTAAATCTTTGTTGAGTAGAAATAAAGAAATAACATAAATTTAAATAATGCCGCTACACTGTTTGCTATGACAGTCGTATTATCAGGCAATGAAGGCTCCACAAGCTTAACCAAACATTTGTAGAGCACACCATTTAATTCTTGATTTTGCAACTTAATAGACCCAAACTATCCGTGTAAAGGGCAAAGAGAGTGGAGCGAGTTTAATAAAAACTCGTAAGCTGTCCGGTAGAGTGTGATATTACTCAGGTGATTTTCACTAAGACCGTCCATACTATACTCGCATATGGGCAGAAAGTTTGAATTTCAGTAAGAGCAATAGAACAAAGTTATTGGCTACAGAAATGGATTTCTTGCGGAGAAGCTGCATGAGATCGAGGCTTCAGACAGTCAGCAATGAAGTTATTAGAAGGGACATGTGTGTCGATAGGGATATTGTACACAAAGTTGAAAAAACGATTGAAACGGTTCGGGCATACAAAGAGAATGGGAGCAGAGAGATGACAAAAAGAATGGACACCGCCGGAACGAAGAAAGAGCGGAAGAAAAAGCTGAAGGTATTATGTTGAAAAGGCTATGGAGATTAGAAACTTGAATGAGTGTACGTGTTATGATAAACTGGGTACAGAGAAGCGGTGACCGCCATAGAAATCTGTTGAGTAAATTATTATAGCTTGTAGTATAGAGAAGTTTAGTTTGAAATAAAAGTAAGTAAAGGTAGTAATTGAATGATTCACTGACATTCTATGACACGTTGTCGTTGGATCAACTACAGGATATGGTCAGTTACAAAATATAACTTTTTAAACCATTGCTGTATTGAGCAAAACTGAATGAAAGATCCTATTGAATCAAAGCATGAGTATTTGCTGAAACGGCAGAATGACAGCCCTTTTTATCACAAGCTACACCAAATATTTGTAGAGCAGGCCATTTAATTCTTGATATCTCCCATTGCACCTTAATAGGCCCAAACTATCCGTGTAAAAGGCAGAGAGAGTGGAGCGAGTATAATAAAAACTCGTAAGCTGTCCGGTAGAGTGTGATATTACTCAGGTGATTTCTCCAGAGACACTCCATACTATACTCGGATATGGAACAGAAAGTTGGGATTTGAGTAAAAGCAATAGAAGAAAGTTATTGGCTACAGAAATGAACTTCTTGCGGAAAAGCTGTATGAGATCGAGGCTTGAGAGAGTCAGCAATGAAGTTATTAGAAGGGACATGTGTGTCGATAGGGATATTGTACACTAAGTTGAAAAGAAACAATTGAAATGGTTCGGGCATACAAAGAGAATGGGAGCAGAGAGATGACAAAAAGAATGGACACCGCCGGAAAGAAAAAAGAGGGAATGATATAGAAAAAGCTGAGAGGATGATGTTGAAAAGGCTGTATGGAGACTAGAAACTTGAATGAGTGTACGTGTTATGATAGACAAGTATAGAGGCTACGTATAGAGAAGCGGTGACCGCCATAGAAATCTGGTGAGTCAATAACTATAGCTTGTAGTATCGAGAAGTTTAGTTTGAAATAAATGTAACCAAAGATATTAATTAAATCACTCATTGAAATTCTATGACACCTTGTCGTTGGATCAACTATAAGATATAGTTAGTTACAAAATATACCTCTTTAAAATATTGCTGTATTGAGCAATACTGAATCAAAGATCCCATTGAATCAAAGCATATTTGTTGAAACAGCAGTATGACAGCCCTTTTTGTCGCAAGCTGCACCAAATATTTGTAGAGCACGCCATTTAATTCTTGATATCTCCCATTGCACCTTAATAGGCCCAAACTATCCATGTAAAAGGCAGAGAGAGTGGAGCGAGTATAATAAAAACTCGTAAGCTGTCCGGTAGAGTGTGATATTACTCAGGTGATTTCTCCAGAGACACTCCATACTTTACGGGGTCATTTAAAGTAGGCACTCCAGGGATGGTCGCGCTGTATGTAAACGACGCTTGTTGAATTATTGTTTGCTTACGTTGCGACGCCGACGGACCGACTGCTGCAGTGTAGCGGAAGTGCACGATTAATACTTCAGCTCAGGAAAGTAATGCGCCGGAATACTTGAAGAGGAGGCTTCAACGGAAAGATTCAGGTAGGCGAATTTGGAGACTCGCTGCGTAAGGTGCGTTTTCCATTCATTCATTTAAATAGGATTGCCAGATCGCTTGGTTTCACTGGGAGTCTCCCGATGTTGACACCCAACCTCCACACAGATAGAAATCTGAAATCGGAATATAAGAATATCTATTGTTTGAATGTTATTCTGTTGACGTAAACAATATTTAATTTGCTGAAACTTTTGTTGTTTCGATGGCCATTTCATTATTTGATAACAGTAAATCGTGTTGTTCCAATGAGCCCTATGATTTGTTTCACTTGAATTTTTTTGACTATAACAAGAACCGTTAGGTACAAACAATCCGTTGTTTAATTGAATAGAATTGATATGATAAGATAAGTGCGGGTGCGTCTAAAATTACGCAACACTGGCTACAGTGGGGCACGTCACAGAACCGCTGCAGACGCCGCGCACCACTACACGCTCGCGGGCTCGCGCCAATTGCCAAAACAAGTGAGGCGTTTTTCATTTCGCTGTTGTCTAAGTTATTTTGAAATATTTGCGGAGCTCAGTGTTATAGAACTTATAGAAGTTTTGTGAAAGCTGACAGTTCCTGAACCAAGTCTGATGGTGTCTGCAGTTCTGCACTGAACATCTTATATTTCGTCATGGATGATGTCAGGTCATTATTAGTTCAGTTGGAACTAGACCATTTGATATCTCGTTTTGAAGGTAGGTAGAAGTGATTTTTTCCTGCACCTGTTGAATATGGCCCGAACTAAGCACAGTGATTATATGGTATGCTGTTGATTATCCAAATCAAAGTACCTAATGATTTTATACATACTCTAAATCCAATCTTGTTAACATTGCAGGCATTTATAAGCAAGCAGGTTGCGCGGATATTGTTTCGTTGTAACCAAATTGCCGTGGAATTCAAACAAATTATGTTTTGGTGGTATATACCTCGCTCATATTTTGTTGAAGTTAATAGATTTGAGATAAAATCCAAACAAATGTTTGTTTAATTTGACCCCTGTGTTATTTGTCGAAACGCTTCTCTTCATGTTTTATTCACTATAGATTTTTGCATTTGTATTTTTCGTTATTGAGATAAGGCTATACTCACCGACATAATATAATCCACAGTGTTGAAGGCAACTGTCTATGATTTTTAAGGTATGACAAAATACTTAGGTAGTGTACTTTGGTTGACTTAAATTCCCATTCATAAACAACCAGGAGAAGGGCAGTCTACTCCACATATGTTTGTATACCTATACATATGCTTGCATTCTCAAATCGTTTATCGATTATAATCATCAATTCAAACATTATTTTTAGAACATAAAGTTAACAACTTGGCAGTAGGAAAATCTTTGGAAACAAGGGACATCAAGGATCTGATTCCAGCTCTAGGAGACACGAAAAAATTTATTTCACATGTGAATAATCCAAAGGATGCACAAAATGATGTGAGTGTGTTGCAGCTGTTTTCTTTTTAACATTGTGGAGAAACAAAATTTAGTTAATCACCATTAGTTAGGTAATGTAATAAATAGATATAGACACTAAAAAAATAAGTACTCATATTCTTGTCATTCAACATTTTTTAGTGATAATAAGAAGGGCATTACTGACAAAAATATAAGTAAGCACATTTTAGAACATAAAATATTCAATTTTCATTAGGATTTGATTTTTTCTTTTAAATCCATTACTATGTAACTACAAAATTGTCATTACCTACATTAAATTCTTCTACAGTATACCAAGCACTTTCATTTGAGAAGATTCAAATACACTGTATTTACGTATTTGTAGATGATGGGTATCCATATAGATTTTTTTTATTTTCCTTGATTTCTATATAGATTATATAGAGACTGTTCATTTTTAGTTTATTCATGTTTCCATATCACTTGCACACATAATTGGATATATTTTTCTGCTATTTTTTTAGAAAACCGGAATTTTAATTAAAGTATTTATTTTTTATTGGTATTATAGAGATATTTATATCTATGTTATCGTTGAAAATAAATATTTTCATTGATTTATGATTTTTACTTATGAACCCGATGTCTCCATTATGCTAAACTTGAAATTCCACTACTGTCTTTTGTGTATGTGCTTTGTTATCAGATGAATATACATATAGTTAACTAGTCAAACACTTTTACTTCATAAATCTTGACATTTTTTTAATTGAAATGTGGACTATAGTTGACTACCTCTTATAAATAACCGAATAAAATATTTATTTAACTATAACAACTAACATTTCCATGAAAGCTATAGTAGCCTGGATATAACAATACGTTTACTCCGTATAAACAATTATTTGTTTGCTTTACTAAACTATAGTGATACCTTCAAAAATATGTTACATTGATATAAATAATCATATTTTTCAGGGAAACAAATATGTGCTTTGGAAAGTCAAACAAGGTAGTTATTTCATTGAAAAACTGATTTACTTGGCCCTATACCAAAGCACAAATTTATTTGAGTGAATAATTTTTTTTTTGTTTCAAACAATCTTTTCTAACTGTGCAGGCTTCTGCACGCACACAAAAAGGTAGTTTTAATTATAAACTGCTAATACTATTTTGATCATTTTGACACCATAGTAAAGTTGTATGTAACCTATAATAAGGTACACAATTGCGATGAGTACCTTCTTAAGGTGCGTTATCCTTGAGGACGTTGGCTATTGCATTTGCCCATTTAATCTTATTTGTGGAGGCTCTAAATAATTCTATGGAGGTCATATGTGACCATGTCGCAGGTCTTTCAGTCAGGAGTTCCTGGTCCCCTCTAACTATCGATTTTGCCTTCTATGATAAGACGGAGCAGTTCGTATTTCTCGTTTCTCATAATGTGACCAGAATATTGTGTGCTTCTTCCTTTTATGAGGTTCATAAGCTCTGTGGTTTTGTTCATTTTCGCAGGACCTCATTTGTCGTATGACTCACGTAAGATATTCTAAGCGATGAGCATACTCTAGTTTAAATATATATGTTCGTATTGATGGTAAAAGCATCGCTGTGAGTAAAACGGTTATCAAGGTGAAACTATCGAAAGCATTATTGCAAATACCTAAAACAATCTGGTTGAGATTGATATACTATTGAGGCATTGAAATAATGATAAATCTACCCTTATCAAATAATTCATTATAATAATATTCTCACAACGGGTACTACGAAAGCTTTATTTATCTATTTAATTTTGACAATTTGTCCGAGTCACAGTTTTGAGTTGCAGTCTCGTTTAAGGAAAATTAAAGTTTTCAGATCTTTAGGTTTAGGACCTAAAAAATCGAAACCCTTTGTTTGGCTTCCTATTGAGATAAGATCTCGTGTTTTGGATAATTTGAGGGTGCTGATTACTAATCCGGTTGCAGTTTTGAGTTGCAGACTCGTTTGAGAAAAATAAAAGATTGCAGATCTTTCAGATCTTCAGGGCCGGTATTCTTGACCGCTCGCGTGGAGCGATAACGCTGCCTTTAAGCGCGAGGGGAGCGAAAATCACTGCTGTTTAGATTCTCACATCCTCTCCTCACAATTGAAGCGCTCGCGTCAAAGGGGAGTGCTTTCTGTCGCTCGTGTCACTGGTGTATCAATGTAAATAGGTTATCACCGACGATTGTGGTACCTTAAGTTGAGATGTGTGCTCTTGTTTATAATTATTATGCTTTATAGTAGACGATCCTGTATGTATTGGACTGTTAAACCAAGAAGAAGCAAAAAACCGCAATTTTATGGCCACAGTAAGAAGTAAACTAAAAATCGCCTAAATTTGGAAAACGATTTAATATTAAACATTGCGAATCGGATCCGTTATGGGAGAAATTGATTGGACAAAGTCAAGCGCAACCTTCTCATTGAAGTGTACCTTTTTAAAATCTATAGATTTTTGTACAGAATTCCCACTCAAAAAACACTAACAAAAACTCGCTGGAAACTAGTTCAAAAGGTTATTTAGATTAACAAAACAAACCGTTTGATATGTCTTGGACACAATTAGCATTTATCTGGATGACTCTGTAAATACTACAGATTTATATCCTCAACCAATAGTAAAAATTTTGGTTTACTATTTTTCAGTGATTTTATAAAAAGTTTATAGTTTAATGTACTGATATATGATGCGAAGTTATAATATGAACTATAACTAAAGTATAATCGCTGTGATTATCATTATTTAATTTCAAACAAGAATATTGGTATCGAAATAGAAAACAACAGTTCTTTCACATTAAATGGGGGCCAAATTCGCCGCTAATTAAATCAGATTTATCCTGAATGTTGCTTTTTGGTTGATACTAATCTTCATGTTTAGAATAGTTAGTTCAACCTCGATCGATGTATATCAACGACAATTATTATTTATCGTCTGTGATGTATACGGTATAACGAACATATTGGTTATGTTTTGACAACTTGACGTTTTGTTCGGACATTTTACATCAATACGCGATGTTGTCGTATCTCAGCGCTCGCTTTCCAAATTTGCGAGGGGAGCGGTAGATGAGAATCTAGAAATGCCATATCGCTGCAAATCATATCGCTCCTTTGATAGATCGCTCGCTTGCGAGGGGAGCGAGTTGGGAATACCGGCCCAGGTTTGCCTAAAAAATCGAAAATCTTTATTTGGCTTTCTATTAAGGTGAAACCTCGTGTTTTCAATCATTTGAGCATGCTGATTATAAATCTGGTCGCAGTTTTGAGTTTCAGTCTCGTTTGAGAGAAATAAAATAATTCAGATCTTTCACACCTTCAGGTTTGCCCAAAGAATCAAAAATCTTTATTTGGCTTTGGAGCTTCATGTTTTTGATAATTTGAGGGTGCTGATTACAGATCCGGTCGCAGTTTTGAGTTTCAGTCTTGTTTCACGAAAATCAAAAATTTCAGATCTTTCAGATCTTCAGGTTTGCCTAAAAGATCGAAAATCTTTATTTGGCTTTCTATTTAGATGCAACCTTGTGTTTTGGATAATTTGAGGATGCTGATTACAAATCCGGTCGTAGTTTTGAGTTTGAGTCTCGTTTGACGGAAATAAGAAATTTCAGACCTTTCAGATATTCAGGTTTGCCTAAAAAATCGAAAATCTTTATTTGGCTTTCTATTAAGATGAGCCCTCGTATTTTCAATCGTTTGAACGTGCTGATTACAAATCTGGTCGCAGTTTTGAGTTTCAGTCTCGTTTGAGAGAAATAAAAAATTCAGATCAGTCACACCTTCAGGTTTGCCTAAAGAATCAAAAATCTTTATTTGGATTTCTATTAAGATAGAACCTCATGTTTTTGATAACTCCAGGGTGCTGATTATAAATCCGGTCACAGTTTTGAGTTTCAATGTCACTTGACGAAAATAAAAAAATGCAGATCTTTTAGATCTTCAGGTTTACATAACAAATTGAAAATCTTTATTTAGTTTAAACCTCATGGTTTACCATCCGGTGTAAAATATTCACATACCACAGCTCTGGCAAACGCAGGTAATTTTCACAAAGCTCTCTGTATTTACCTCTACTCTCATTACGTTGATTTCTGAATCCAGCTCAAATCCAGCGTAATTCTCATTGGATCAGTTGTTGCGCACAATTGTGGCCTGTTACAAAGCACATAGATTTCTAAACACCACTTGTCAAAGTAATTAAACACTTACGGTGCGTAATCCAATAGCGTTCTCCAGTAATTATAACAGTAGCATGACCTATCGAAGCGCTATAGCTGAATTTGAATTATGGCGCTCTGGAAAGCGTGTGACCTATTTTGCATTTCAGCGCTGACGGATTCAATAATCATGGAGTATACAGGGTGGGCCAATAGTGCGTGGACGGAGGATTGTGGGCTTACTGAAAAATATTTCAAAAATCTGTCACTTGATCATGGTAGGTACCCTTGAGAGCTATAAAGTAAAAATATTTTCACTTAAATTTTGACGTTTATACAGGGTGATTCATATCAAACTTACATTTTTTTGAATGGAATCCCCTATATATTATTGCATATTTGGATTCCTTGGTCAATTCTAGTGTGACTTTATGTATCACACATGGAACTTTAAACGAACCGTTTAGACGCAAATCACCATTTTTGGTATAAGGAGGTATCAGAAGAAAATTGAATATCGCATCGATTATAAAACTTAGAAGGCCGTGACTTTGCAGTACGACCAAGCATGAAATACGTCACCTTAGGTCAGACGGCTAAAATTGAATTCTTTTTGTACTTGGAGAAATCAGTAGATTAATTAGGGAAACTTCAATCACAGATAACTTGATTTTTTCAAATGGGAATGCCTATTTTGGTTTAAAGAATCAAATGTAAAATTTGATTACCTTTCTAACGATATAGCATTTTGGATATCAATCTTTTTTGGTTTTCATTTTATTTCAAATTTTCTGTCAAATCGGTGTTTTTCAATTTTCCTTGCGTGCAGGCAACCAAGCAGGCCATGAAAAATAAACAAAAGCTAGTTAATATGGAAGAAACCAACTAACTTAGTAGAAAGATGCAAACTAACTAGAGCAACGAGGCAAGACTATGAAAATTTCTTACAACATATTAGCTCTAACCAGAAACAATAGCGGTAACAAGAACGCTCATTTTTCACAGCCTACTAGCTATTAGCCAATTTCCAAAGTCAGTAAAAAAATATTTAATCAAAGGAAAACTGCTAGTGATTGTTGCTGGCAGTAGAATATCTATGTCTTCTGAATAAATTTTCATATTTAATGCTATAAAAAAGTAGCCATTTCCGTAAGTCAAAAGTAATGATACCTCTGACTGGAACCCTTCAAATTCTTCAGTAGATACTTCTACTTATTAGAAAAATCGCGGAAAATGAAACTTGATTTGCAGTCTGTTTAAATTGTAAAAGATAATTTAGTTTGCAAAAAACTACATGAAATAAACACAATTACAACGTAGCATAATTTAAAAATTCTAGCAATTATTTCAAAAGATGTTCAGAATGCTCCAGTTGGAGATATCTTCACTTTTCGCTTAACTAAACGGAAATGACTATTTTTTTTATCCCATTAAATGGGAAATTTCATTCTAAATATGTTAGACTGTAACCAAAAATTGCTGGTAGTTTTCCTTTTGTTTCAAAATTTTTAATCGTTTTGGAAAGTTGTCAAGCTCTAGTAGACCTTAATTGCTAGTAGGCTGTGGAAAACAAACACTTCTGTCATACCCCAGCTACTCATTGATATTACATATCTTGCAGCTGTTGTATCCGGTTAGAGCTAATATGTTGTAAGGAATTTTCATAATCTTGCCTCGATGCTCTAGTTAGTTTGCATCTTTCTACTAAGTTAGTTGGTTTCTTCCATATTAACTAGCTTTTGTTTATTTTTCATGGCCTGCTTGGTTGCCTGCACGCAAGGAAAATTGAAAAAAACCGATTTGACAGAAAATTTGAAATAAAATGAAAACCAAAAAAGATTGATATCCAAAATGCTATATCGTTAGAAAGGTAATCAAATTTTACATTTGATTCTTTAAACCAAAATAGGCATTCCCATTTGAAAAAATCAAGTTATCTGTGATTGAAGTTTCCTTAATTAATCTACTGATTTCTCCAAGTGCAAAAAGAATTCAAATTTAGCCCTACGACCTAAGGTGACGCATTTCATGCTTAGTCGTACCGCAAAGTCACGGCCTTCTAAGTTTTATAATCGCTGCGATATTCAATTTTTTTCTGATACCTACTTATACCAAAAATGGTGATTTGCGCCTAAACGGTTCGTCTAAAGCTCCGTGTGTGATACATAAAGTCACACTAGAATTAACCAAGGAATCCAAATATGCAATAATATATAGGGAGTTCCATTAAAAAAAATGTAAGTTTGATATGAATCACCCTGTATAAACGTCAAAAATCGAGTAAAAATATTTTTGCGTTATAGCCCTTAAGGGTCCCTACCATGATCAAGTGACAGATTTTTGAAATATTTTTTAGTAAGCCCACAATCCTCCGTCCACGCACTATTGGCCCACCCTGTATATATTTAGTATTTAGCGGAGCCCTTAGTAAAACACCTCATGCTCAAAACTTGGTGTATATTGATCTCTCTTGGTTACAAACTCCAAATGTATCTTATATCTGACCCACATCCTATTGACATTCTTAACAAACTCGCTCCGTTCATAAATAATCTTACTTAAACATATACATAATTATTTTCCAATATCTCACGCACCGACTGGCAACCTCCTTACGAATTGAAGCAATACAATATACTGGGTGTTATCAGTTCCCTTCGCTTTACTAATCTACATCACAGCTGCTCTTAATCCACTATAAATATACATATATTAAATGGAAGAGATATTCGTGAATTATGAGAAAATATTATCTAACGTAATGATTCTCCACACTCATACTAGGATGACTTCCGCCGTAGCGCCTTATAGTCTAAGATCTGAATATAAAACGACCTTCACCGAACTGGTTAATGGATGAAAGGCATTTTATATTAAATGTAATATGTTAAAAAACATATCGTGAGTGGGTTGGCTGAAAAATTTAAGTCCAGGATATGATTAATTAAATATTGAAAAATTAATTTTTTTTGAAAATTTCACTGGTTTGGTTAATAGACAAATCACATACCAATCCAAAGTATGAAACCCATAGAATATGCAAACGTTAGGTTGGCTACGTTTTTTCCATCCCAACTATAGGGTAGGCAGGTATAAACAGGTAAATCAATAATAGTAATTTGCACCGGGGTGGTTAACGCATAAAACATGTCAATTTAAAGATAAAGTCTGGAATTCCGGTTGTCGGATTTTAAAGATCAAAATATTGCTGCCAGTGAATACGTGCGCCAGAGAGGTCCGAGCGAACTATCCCATGTATTAACAAAGGTGCTGCGTCCTTTGTTCAGCCGCGTGTAGCTCGGCCATTGAATGAAAGAGAGTGCGCATGTCATATGTCCGTGAAATTGAACAGGATAGCGATACACTCATAAATGCTGTGCATCATTATACTGGAACAGTTTTCCTCATTCCTCTGAATTGAAAAAGCGTGCTACTACTACTATACTGCTTGTTGTTATTTATAAACATTAAATTGTGATAAAAAAGGCTAAAACGTGTTTTCTATGCAATTCGGACGATGATGTTCTTGATTTTAACGATGAAACGTATAAAAACTGTTCGTTGAAATTAAATTTTCGTAAAAAGAAAAATTTTAAATGCAGTGGCATTGAGTTAACCAATGCATCACTCGATTTTGTAGGTTATCATACCACGTGCTACAAAAAAGTGACTGCTTTGGGTAAAAAATATAATGAAGAGTTTAATAACTTCAAAAATATTAATAAACTATTAGTGCTCCCAAATATTGCACAGCTTTTACGATTGTATCGCTATCCTTTTCAATTTCACGGACACGTGACATGCGCACCCTCTTTCATTCAATGGTCGAGCTACCCGCAGCTGCTATGCTTTGTTAATACACGGAATAGTTCGCTCGACCTCTCTGGCGCACGTATTCACTGGCAGCAATATTTTGATCTTTAAAATTAGACAACCGGAATTCCAGACTGATTTTTTGCAGACAACCCTATATCGACGTGTTTGCAATAAAATTATCTTTATTTTAAAATAAGTTTCATGCATTAACCACACCGGTGCAAATTACTATTATTGATTTACCTGTTTATACCTGCCTACTTTATAGTTGGGACGGGAAAAACGTAGCCAACCTAACGTTTGCTTATTCTATCGGCTTCATACTTTCAATTGGTATATGATTTGTCTATTAGCCAAGCCAGTGGAATGTTTAAAAAATTAATTTTTCAATATTTAATTGATCATATCCTGGACTGAAATTTTTCAGCCAACCCACTCGCGATATTTTTTTTAGCATATTAAATTTAATATAAAATGCTTTTCATCCCTTAACCAGTTCGGTGAAGGTCGTTTTACATTCGGATCTTCTACTATTAGCTTCTGTAGATGCCATCCACTCGTGGTGGCGAAACTTAAAATGACGCGGGCCTACAAACCCAAAAACCACAAATTTATTGGACGATGGCCGCGAAAGCCTTACGCAGTACATACTATGGATAATGAGGGATTAAACGCATTGGCAATGACATCAAGAATTTTGAGGATGAAGTGAGGGAGAGGTTTATTTGTATGACAGATCGTCGAGCGCACTTTAATTCCAAAAAATAATGAGTGAGACAATTAAAAAAGTCTTAAGAATTAACTGTTTGTGGAAGCCAAAAGCTCTTATTACGTATTTTCTTATAACTAGTTTTCTATTTTTTATTTTGTGCGCGCCCCTACCTTCAAATATTTAGGAGGCACTTTATTAAAGAGTACGGGTCTTCACCACTTCGAAACGTTCTCTTCTTTTTATTGGAGAAATTTGGTCCGGATTTCTTAAACCCATGCTTTGATAGCGTTGGGACTGCTTCACGAGGACGCCACTGGTTTGCCGCATACGAAAATCAAATCGTCCTCCATTATTTGGCGGAGGCAATGTGTGGCTGATGCTTATAGCTGCCGTAAGTTTGTCAACAGCTCCTGAAAATTCACTTGGCTCCGCCATATTTCCTCGACGTCGTCTAGCTAATCGTGTGCGGTTTTCTTGTAAGACTCGAAAATTTTCATGCGGCCATAACCGTTCCGCAATATGGGGCTATAACAGTTCTTCGGGACCTAGTTCGTTGCTGTGAACGCCAGAGAGCTCGCAAATTTAACGGAGAACGCAAGTAAAAAGGAGTGTCAACTCTTAAAACTCGTAATATGAAAAGCGCAGGAAAAGAAGCAGCACTGGTTTAGAAATTTCCGCAGGTAAAGCTTACAATCATCATCATAGTCACAATGTCTTAACAGACATGTTGTGAACTCGTAAAATGCATTAAGTCGGAGCTAGATTATTGCCGACACGAATATTATCAATAGTTGTAGTAGAACTGTAGCTCGCCATCGTTCGCGATTTACCATCAGTTTAGTGCCGCTCTTGATACTCATATCCAGCAACTGTTTCGTCGTATCCACCCAGCATGTAGGGGAACGGTCACGGCGTCGTCCATTCAGGGCATGACTCTGAATTACAAGTTTCTCCATATTATAGCTTCTGTGAATATGTCCGAAGAATGTAAGCATTCTCGTCGACACAATGGAGGATAGTCTCTTTGCTCATCCAGTATGGAAACGTTAGTTCGATGGGCGGTATAAGGAACTCTCAGCATTCTCCTCCACGTCCACATTTCAAAAGCATCTATGCGAGCTCGATCTGCATTTTTAATAGTTCAAGTTTCCGAGGCATACAAAAATATGGAGAACACAAGAGACTGAACCAGCGACCTTTTGGTAGCTTTAGTGATGTTGTAGTCACGCCATATTTTAGTAAGCTTTGTCATGGCCACACGTGTCTGTTGAATGCGCCGTCAAATCTCATTTTCACAGCTACCCGAATTTTCGATCAAAGAACCGATGTACACAAAACTTTGAACTACTGCACAACGGCCTACTGATTTTATTTCTCGGTGATTATCATGCTCTCTGTCTACGATCATAACCTTGGTCTTGTTGTAGTTAATATCAAGACCATGTGCTGCACTGTGTTATTCTAAGATGTTTAATAGAGTTACTAGTTCTTTCTGAGAAGCACCAACAAAGGTTGTATCGTCAGCAAATCTTAAGTTGGATATTTTGCTTTCGCCAATAGTTCGCTAGCTTCAAAAGTTCTGTACAAAATACCGTATCCTTGTGAGGAAAGTATACAGTAAGTATACAAGTATGGCATGACGGACTTCTGGCCAAGCCTGCTGCTTATGGACTACCACCTGGCCTGCGCTGGCTGAATAGCTTTTTGAACGACCGATCTCTGTTTGTTGTAGTCGAGGGCTGTTCATCAGACGTATTTTGAATAAACGCCGGTGTTCCTCAGGGATCTGTCCTATCCCCTACACTGTTTCTGCTGTACATCAACGAGCTGCTGGAAATAACATCCAATCGAATCTACAGCTTCGCAGATGACAGTACATTAGTGTCGTGCATGGAACCAGGCATGCCACTATCATCCCAGGAGACGGTACTTCAGCGACAGCAGCATGCCTCACAGATCAACGCTGATATCAAAACAATTGTCGAGTGGGGATTAGCAAATAAAGTACAGTTCAACGTACAAAAAACTCAGGCAACAACACTTACAAAGAAGTCTCACGATGGCTTACCAACCGTGGAAATGGAGGGTCACCTCATGGTCGAATCACCTTCCGTCAAGCTTTTGGGAATCAACATCAACAATAACATGTCCTGGCACGACCACGTCATCAGTATTGCTAAAACGGCATCCCAGAAGCTTGGAGTTTTGTTCCGCTGTAAGAAGCTGTGTACACCAGAGCAACTGCTGCTGCTCTACAAGGCACAGATCCGACCATCGCTGGAGTATTGCTCCCATGTGTGGGGATGCGCTCCGAAGCACTCTCTAAAGCTTCTGGACACTATCCAGAAAAGAGCGATTAGACTAATCGATACGCCAAACCTCACAAAGGACCTCCACAGCCTGGAACATCAAAGGAGGGTGGCTGACCTATCCCTGTTTTACAGATTCTATTACGGAAGATGTTCGAGTGAGCTCTCTCAGATAATAACACCACAGGCCGTCCGAACCAGGAAAACTAGAGAAGCTCTGCGAGCTCATCCTTACCAGGTCGAGGTCCCTACTCCATGAACCAGTCTCCTCCAGCATTCCTTCTTTTGGAGTACTTCGACGCTGTGGAATCAGCTGCCGGGGAATTTGTTTCCCGATGGCTACAACCTGCAGCGTTGCAAATCTAACGTGAACCGATACTTAGCCTCTCGCAGCGCTTCTACAGCGCCATAGGCTTTCAGCCTTTGCCGGAGGCCGACCATAAAAAACCGTGATCCAGGACGAATCCGAAAAAAGACCCGTGTGCCGAGGACCTAAACCTACCGCTCTTCCGCACACAACGACGGTGGAAATCTTCTCGGGCCATACGCTTGGGAGGATGGGGGGCCATAAACCACGTAGGGGCCATTCGGCGAACGGTGCAAAGCCGGCTTAACGCCATGAGGTGCGCCCGTATTTCCTGACGGGGTGCAGTCGGAGGCAGGAGGGGAGGGGGGGGGGCGCGTTTGCATATGGCGTCGCTTATTTACGACGCCGACGCTGCTCGTCGCGACGCCAACGCCGACGCCGGATTATAATTGATAATGTTCGTTCGTAACGCGCGGATAAAACGTCCCTTTAATAGGGGATCATGTGTGGTGTGCTCTACCGGAGTTTTACAAGCCGGAAACGAAGGTGTAATATGGCTTTCCTAAACGTGGCTGTGATTTTTTTAAAACGCTTTTATTTGCTTCAACTGTATGTTTGTTTGTGAGTTTGTAACTCTTCTTTAGATTAAGGGGTCGGGCAGAATATTGAACGCTCCAATTTGGTTGTAACAATTGAACTATATATACATATACAAGGGGGGTTCCTAGGTCCTTCGACGCCTCCCGCATTTCGACCTCCATTTTTTCTTATCACCCCAGTCATCTTCTGATCGGCCTATCTATCATGAACTCTCTAACTCCATCTATCCAATTTCTTGATGGTCTTCCTCTTTTCCTTCTGTTTCTTGGTTCGTATTCCAACGCTCTATTTGGCCATCTTTCAGGGTTCATCCTCCTTACGTGTCCATACCATAAGAGTTGTTTTGATTCTACAGTATCTGCAGTAGTGAATACTCTTCCTGTTCGTCTTCTTATTTCCTCATTATATACATGTTCCAATCTTGATGTTCTACAAGCTCTACGTAAAAAATCCATTTCAACTGTTTCCAGTTTGGAACAATTGAACTAAAAGGTTTTAAATGGTGCTGGTTTTTTACTTCCCACACCGATAGGTGCGTATGTTTTTTTATAAATCGTGCCAGTGGCGGCGCCGAAATAATAAAAAAGTTAAAAATATAAAAACAGCTCAAACTTCGTTTTAAGTGTTTTATTAGAGGTTCTTGATCGTTTTCTACTTTTTTTGAGAAGTGGTGAATTTGGAAGGTTGGTTGGTTTTAAAAACTGAAAAGTCTGTTGTATTCATAATAGGCTGTCCACTGACCTGTGAAGGAAGACCTTCTTTCTGAGTAACCTATATTTAATCATATATACTATATGTTGTATAAAAAACTTTTTCAAAGAATTATTTGTTTTCCAGATATTTTAGTCAAGGAAATCTTGAGGAGACCAACTATATCTCAGAAAATGCAAATTCTATGCATGGGATAGTGATATATTATGCTGCAGATTGCTTGCCACATCCTAGCACTACTGATGCATTTGGGCCATTTTCTAGTCCCTCTCAGTTACTCAGTGCTATTGATAAATTAGAGTAAGTAGCAGACTTCAAGAATGTAAGATTCTTAATTTTTCATCTTTAAAGCAGATTAAAATCCCTTAATGAATTACTTAACTTCCCTCAGACTCAATCTTACCCTAACATGTTTGGGGGTACAAGTGCACTGTTACAGAGAAGTAGTCCGTTTAATAGGGGATCATGTGTAGTGCTCTACCGGAATTTTACAAGCCGGAAACGAAGGTGTAATATGGCTTTCCTAAACGTGAATGTGATTTTTTTAAAATTCTTCTATTACCTTCACCTATATGTTTGTTTGTTTGTGAGTTTGTAACTCTTCTTTAGATTAAGAGGTCGGGCCGAACATTGAACGCTCCATGTTGTCGGAAAGAATTTGGTTGTAACAATTGAACTAAAATGTTTGAAAAGCTACAAGTTTTTTTACTTCCCACACCCATAGGTGCGCATGGTTTTTATAAATCGTGCCAGTGGCGGCGCAGAGATAATAAAAAAGCTAAAAATATAAAAACAGCTCAAACTTCGTTTTAAGCGTTTTAGAGATTCTTGATCGTCTTCTACTTTTTTTGAGCAGGGGTGAAATTGGTAGTGGGGAGTTGTGGAACTGAAAAATTTGTTTAATTCAAAATAGGCTGTCTAGTGACCTGTGAAGGAAGACCTAGTGACATAAATCACCTTTTTAAGTAAATCTGAACAATGCCTTGCGTATTACTGAAACCAGGGGACTTAGATTTTTCTGCGTACATACGAGTATTTTTATTGCTTAAAATCGTTTTGCATTTTGTAACGTGGACACTATTAAATTGACCCTAATGAAATTTTGACACAGTATTATCACCGTGGTGAGGATGGAAAACGCGTATGGTAGTTAGAAATCATGTCAGTGACAACGTAGCAATAATAAAACAACTAGTAGTAGTAAAGATCTTTATTTAGCTATTCAAATACATAACAAAAAAAATATAATAAATAAATCATATGAGTCTATTTTGTAACAACCCTTTGACTCGCTTTTTGAACATAAAAATAGGAAAATTCTTCATCTCACTCGGTAGTCTGTGATAGTCCACTACTCCTTTGTAAAACACCTAACTCTGTGGCCTTGATTTTCTAGCTTGCTTAACAGTATAATTTTCTTTACCTCTAGTGTCATACATATGTACATCTTCAAATTTAACTAGAATATGTTTCAAGTAGTCAGGAACCAGATTAATTTTATGAACAAAAAGTAACATGCTATATCTTACATATGCCGTCACATCTAACCACTGTAATTTTTTTAACATACTGTCCACTGAAGTCCTATAATTACATTGCAAAATACATCTCATAGCTCTATTTTGTAGAATTTGTAACAAGTATTGCTTTAGATCGTTCTGTATTATGTAACCTGGAAATAACGTGAGGATGGAAAACACGTAAAAAAATATTAAAACAAATCAAATTTCGCTTTTAGCGTTTTAGGGGTTTCAGATCATTTTCCAAATTTTTTTGGAGGGAGGTCAAATTGGAGTGGTTGGGGGTGGGGGATGTAAAACTGAAAAATTTGTTGTATTGATAATTGGCTGTCTATTGACTTAGCGGCAAAACACAATTTTGCTATGGGAAAATGATACACTGGTATCACCGTAATGTGTGGGAAGTACTGAGTCAATAAACTTGACTTCATTTTCTTATTGTATTTTGGAGGGTCAGGAAAAATAGCTGAACAGATACAACCAAACGTATCGTACATAATTTAGTTAAAGTGGTCGGAACATAAAGTAGCATTTATTCAGGAATCCCACTCCAAAAACATCTAAACAAGGACAAATTCCTGTTAGTCTGTCTATTACGAGTGGACAAACATCACACAGAAAGTTCAAGAAATTTTCGTAATATATTTCTTGTTCAGAGCTTCAATTTATGGCAAAATGCATATAGAAAGTCTGCTCCTCAAATATATTTTAATTTCTTGCAAGCTATATTTTGAAACACCAACGCTCTGAAGTGAGACGCCACAAAATGGACTTGACTTTATAGTCGTTTTATGCTCAGTGAACCTGTTTACCGTCAACCTGCAAACATTTTTATCAAGGACCTTTAAAATTGTGTGAATTGCTGGGGCCGCTTTGCATTGGTCCGATAATGGCGAATGTAAATAAGGCAGTCGCAGTCGGTGTTTGCTTCTCCACCAGACCCACTTAAAACTTTATTGGTCGTATCAGCGGTGTTTCCACTGTTTGCGCGACATTCCTCAAATAACAAACATCGTTTAGGCATTTCTACTCACCTGCCATGCTTTTTGGATAACGGCCACTCAAGGCAAGATAGGTTATTTTCGGAATTAATTTTATAATGATGACGCTGAGTGTATGTAATTTCCGTGGGGCAAAGGATCATATGCGTAAAAAAATAATTTCCAGCTTACTCAAAGTAAGCTCAAGGATATCACTATCCTTTTACTTCCCACACCGATAGGTGAGGGGAGTATTGTGATCGCGAAAATTTTCGATTTTGAGATAATATATTTTTTGGGCGTTTTATGATGTCTACATAACGAAAATCCACGTCACTCCTTTCCGTCGGTCTGTCTGTCTGTCTGTCTGTCTGTCTGTCTGTCTGTCTGTCTGTCTGTCTGTCTGTCTGTCTGTCTGTCTGTCTGTCTGTCTGTCTGTCTGTCTGTCTGTCTGTCTGTCTGTCTGTCTGTCTGTCTGTCTGTCTGTCTGTCTGTCTGTCTGTCTGTCTGTCTGTCTGTCTGTCTGTCTGTCTGTCTGTCTGTCTGTCTGTCTGTCTGTCTGTCTGTCTGTCTGTCTGTCTGTCTGTCTGTCTGTCTGTCTGTCTGTCTGTCTGTCTGTCTGTCTGTCTGTCTGTCTGTCTGTCTGTCTGTCTGTCTGTCTGTCTGTCTGTCTGTCTGTCTGTCTGTCTGTCTGTCTGTCTGTCTGTCTGTCTGTCTGTCTGTCTGTCTGTCTGTCTGTCTGTCTGTCTGTCTGTCTGTCTGTCTGTCTGTCTGTCTGTCTGTCTGTCTGTCTGTCTGTCTGTCTGTCTGTCTGTCTGTCTGTCTGTCTGTCTGTCTGTCTGTCTGTCTGTCTGTCTGTCTGTCTGTCTGTCTGTCTGTCTGTCTGTCTGTCTGTCTGTCTGTCTGTCTGTCTGTCTGTCTCTCTGTCTGTCTGTCTGTCTGTCTGTCTGTCTGTCTGTCTGTCTGTCTGTCTGTCTGTCTGTCTGTCTGTCTGTCTGTCTGTCGGTCTGTCTGTCTGTCTGTGTGTCGGTCTGCCTGTCTGTCGGTCTGTCTGTACGCGTTTTTCTGTCCTCGTGATCTCAGTAACCGCTGCATGGATTGAGATAAAATTTGGGCAGCGATATGCTGTGGGATCGTAGTAGGTAATGCTGCTATAATTTTGAAAATCGGTGCTTTGGCGGCGGAGTAATTAGCAAAAAACGAAAAATTTCAAATATTCCCCAAACTTCGTTTTTAGGCGTTTTACGTGTTCCTGATCATTTTGTTCTTTTTTTGGGTGGGGGTGGAAATTGGGGTGGTTGGGGGTTGGGGGGCTGTCAAATTGAAAAATTTGTTGTATTCCTAATAGACTACAAACTGACCTGTGAGGAAGACCTAGGGACATAAATAACTTTTTTAGGTCTATCCGAACATTGCCTTATGCCTATTACAGAAACTAAAGGACTTTTTCCGATGTCTACATATGAGTATTCCTTTAGATCGTTCTATATTATGTAACGAAGAAACTGTTGAATTGATTTTAATGAAATTTTGACACAGTATTACTACCGTGGCGAGGATGGAAAATGCGTATGGTTTTTATAAATCGTGACAGTGGTGGCGCAGAAACGATGAAAAAACTAAAAATATAAAAACAGCTCAAACTTCGTTTTTAAGTGTTTTAGAGGTTCCTGAGCATTTACTGAGTTTTTTTTTGGGTGGGGGTAAAATTCGGGTGGTTGGGGGGTGGGGGGTTGAAAAACTGAAAAATTTGCTGTGTTAATAATAGGCTGTCCGCTGACCTGTGAAGGAAGACCTAGCGACATAAATCACCTTTTTAGGTCCATCTGAACATTGCCTTGCCTTTGCCTATTACCGAAACTAAGGAAATTTTCTGTATTACATACGAGTATTTATTGCTTTAGATCGTTTTGTATTTTGTAACGTGGAAACTATTAAATAGATTCTAATAAAATTTTGAAACATTATTATTACTGTGGTGAGGATGGAAAACGCGTATGCTTGTTAGAAATCGTATCAGTGGCAGCGTAGCAATAATCAAAAAACTAAAAATATGAAAACAGCTCGAACTTCGTTTTTAGATGTTTCAGGGGTTCCTGGCCGTTTTGTACCTTTTTTGGGTGGGGGTGAAATTGGGGTGGTTGGGGGGGGGGGGTAAAACTGAAAAGTTTGTATTATTGATAATAGGCTGTTCATTGACCTGTGCAGGAAAGACCTAGCGGCATATGACAATTTGGGGGGGGGGGGTACTGGCGATGATTTTGTTGCAAGGGGATCTCAGACTAAATCTTTATGCTATGAGAGAATAATAAACTGATATCACCGTAATTTGTCGGAAGTACTGAGTCAATCAACTTGACTTAATTTTTTTAATTTAAAATCATTTGCTAATTAATTATTTAAAATACATTTAGATTAAAATCTCTTCACGATTTAAAATCATTTTGCTGGATAGATAGTAGGTACTTACTTACTTAGAACTAAGTTTGTTACTTATCTGTTACCTGTTACCGCAATGTTGCCTGACATTTTTTTCACGAATGGTGTTACTTTTGTTTACTATTTATATTTTGTATTTTATTTCTCCAAACTTGTTTGCAGAATAATGATTAAAATGTTTTCAGTTTTAATTTGTTCTCAAGCTTGTGTAGTAGGACTAGTAGGGAATGGTGTTTGAGAAAGTATTTTTGATCATCAAAATGATTTACAATTCAAAAACGATTTAAATCGTAAAACATGACATACATCCCAAAAAACGAATTAAATCATAAAAAAGGATTTAAATCAGGACAAGAATGGTTAAAATCATATTATAACTTTTGATTTAAATCAATTTATTTCCTCAAAAGGATTTAAGATTTAAATACTTTTTTAAAACTACAATGATTTGTGATTTATGAAATATTTTTGAAAAGGATTTGTTTCAGCTCTGTCCATTGGTACTGTTTTCTGGGCAATTTTAATAAACCGTCTGTATATACTTAGCGGCCTCGCAAGCCCTTCGTTTTAGTGACCGCTAGCAAGGCGAATATTAAAAACTTCGTTAGTTTATTAGTTGCCGCGAGAGGGCGTTTGTGGTGGAGCCGTTGCGGGAATTCGAGCTGTTGTGCGATCGCAATTAGTTCGCTGGTTTAATTAAAATTTCCAGAAAATTGGGCTGCACATTCACTCCCCAGCCGGCTCGTCGTTTTGCGGTGCGAATGGACTTTTCAGTTTGCTGTTTGTCCACGGTTATTGTCGTGGAATGCTCGAATACATTAGAAGAGCATGCTCGAGGTAATTGTCATGACAATATATCACCATTTTTGGAATTTTCACTAAGGCCCAGTTTCACAATCGTTAGTTAACTAATGGTTAAAGGAAAACTAGTAGTTATCGAAAACAATATATAATATAAACAATATATTTCACAATCAGTAGTTTACGACAAAAGCTCTGGTTAACCAGTAGTTAAGTTAACTCAGCGTTAAAGTTTGGGTTATCTTGAAGCTTGTCAAGATGACAGATAAGCTTGCTTTGGGGGATCTCCACAGTTACGTCTATAACAGCACCAGTAAAGCTTAAGGTCAACTTGCTACTTAGGCATTTAACGGTTAGCTAAACCATGGTCAAGATTTAAGCGTTAGATTTTTCTGGCTTACGGTATACTTAGCCTTACTTTTATGCTAACGTATGTTGCAAAAGTTTTGAGGAGTTTTTCAAAAAATAAAATAAAAAATGTCTCGCAATAATATATTTGAACTGTAACAAGAACTACAAAAATAACAATATTTTTTAATATAAAAATGATATTAAAGTACAGCTAATGGGCCATGACCTTCCACGGCTCGCAATTTCCTCTTAATGTTCCGCATTAGGTTTTGCTTGAGGAAGATTGAAAGGGTTGTCGTTTCGTGGTAGGTAGGGTTGTTCTAGCCAGTTTCGCGTAGGCAAAGCATAATGACTTGAAACCAGGTCTGGCCAAAACATTATATTGTCATTAGCATGGTGGGTATTAATAAAATTGAGTAGTTTAGGCAAACATCTCTGAGTATAGACTTCTGCAGTAACCGCTTCGGCCCTAACTCGTCCAACGTACGGCTGTGAAATACCACTGTCTGATATAGCGCACCACACTGATACTTTGTTTTCAAACCTATCTTTTCGTTTAAATTTTGCATTATCTGGACAGGCTTCAAAGTTTCTTATATAAAAACCATCATTACCTTTGATTTCTGAGTTCGAAAATGTGAAAAACTTTCCATCGTCGTCAGCAAAATGAGTACGACGTAAATTGCGACAGCATTGAGGAATTCTTTCTAACTGATTTGGAGAATACTTTGGACATTACTTTGGACATTTTCTTCTTTTTTGGAAGTTTTAGTTATTTCTCTTCATTTCTCTATAGATTGTGCTAGCATTCACGTAAAATATGCGTCGTGTTGAAGTTCCAATTCGATGTTCACTTCTGTTGACCATTCTTTGAACTGTAGCAGCATTCAACGCTTTTGGACGTCCACTTTTTGGTGAATTTGTACAAGAAATATCTTCTTCGCATTCACGGATCGCTCGATAAATTGTGGTAACAGAAACATTTTGATCTTGATATAGGCGAACTAGTTCTTATTTTCAAATCGTCCAACTAGACTGTAAATACTGTTCCGAATATCTAATTTGTACGACATCTTGACAACTTATAACCAAAATGGTTTTATTATTACGTTTAGATGTTGACTGGTTACCATGGTTAAGATTTCTGAATTGCTTCCAACAAGCTTCCAACAGTGAAGCTATCTCCCGAGTTTTGAAAAAAATTCTCAAAACTTGTGCAGCATATGTTATTTTTAGGTCTGTGGTTTGTTGTCAATCCTTTTAACTCCTTGCTGTCGACATAACGACTACCTATTCGAAGAAATACATGAAAAAATCTCAGGAAAAGAAAACTGGACCGCAGAACTGAAAATAACATAGTTGACGATGAATGTAGTGGACGAATTAAATTTAATTTTGTATGGAGTGTCTAGGCAAGTGTTTGAGAGGGTGCATTATCTCGATAAGTTTGATGAAGTCACTTTTTGTTAACTATATTTATACAAATTTACAAAACAGGTAATAATAGTATGTATAGTATATATAGTATTATATCCTCTAATCAGCTTTTGATGTTTCTTCGATTTTGTGCAACAGGCTCTTATCGCGAATTTTTATAGAATCCATCTGACAACCACAAAAATGACATGTGAATGACATTTTAATCTGGGACAAAGGACATCATTCATCACAAAACTGTAATGTTTGCGATGTTGCGATGCATTTGCAATACTTGGATCATCTTCAGTTACGATTGCCATAATGCAAATCATCTTCATGTTCATCAGGTGCTCATGAAGATAAGCCTCCTCAGAACTTAGTTTCATAATAAATTAAAACAAAAAAACTTTTTTAAGAAAAGCCTTTATTTAAAGGTTCTAATGAAAAGAAAATATAATGTTCCTTTAAAGTGTTAACTATCAACTTATACCCTCATTATACGCGAGGTTTGCGTAAATACCTGAAAACTGAAATTTTAGCACACGTAAACTTAACAGACCAAGTTAGTCAATTGAATAGGTACTAGTTAATTTACACAAGTATATCGCGCGACAAGCTTTTATGATCATATAAATTGTGTGTAATGAGGCTATAAGTTGATAGTTAACACTCTAAAGGAACATTTCATTTTCTTTTTTTTAGAACCTTTAAATAAAAGCTTTTTTTTAAGTTTTTTTGTTTTAATTTATTTTTTACTTTTTAGTTATTAACTTGCATTTATATCAAACAAAATTTTTATTTACTCTCGGCAAGCCCTTTTATTTTATACCCATATTGCAGAAGTGCATTAAAAAGAACTATTTTGCCATCTTGGACGGTCCACCATAGTTGACTTAGAATGACGTCATATTATTTTTCAATTCACTCTCAACAAGCCCTTTCACTGTGCAAAGACTATCTTCTCTCATGTCGTAAACAAGGTTCATGCAGTGATAAAACAACTCACCGACTTTGAATAAATAGTATATTTTCCCCAAACTCTTACAACATCATCGTATTATATCTAAAAATACATATTATTTGCCATCATTTGCAAGACAGTTTCTAACTTACAATTTGCGCTATCCTGATATCCACTCATTTTCGTAGATTTCCTTTTATTAGACATCATGAATACCTTAAACTGAACTAAAAATATAGACCTACTCTTAGAGATAACCTTAGAACTGTGTTGGTGATAACAGTCCACTAACAACACGAGTTTATCCCTATTACTTTCCCAAAGTCAGTCCAGCACCCCAAATGTTCCTTTACAACTTATTATTGGAAAATCCTTACCGCGGATCTTCTTTACCACTTACGTCGCTGTCACAGTCATACACACCGGCTGATCGGTCTACCCTTCGTGGTTGCTCGGTGCACCAGCGGTTCGTTAGCTACCCCCTAACCTCATGTCGATGTCGTCACCGTCGTCAATACAACCTGGTGATGACCAATGCGTAGGTTGTATAAAGGAACTCCGTACAATTCGATCCAGAATCTCCTGTGACTGCTACCAGATTCTTGCTCACACCGCAAGCCTCTAGTTATGAGCGCCAAATGCTAAAACTCTCTTCTCTCAGGTCGTCAGGTTCATGCAGTGATAAAACAACTTGCCGGCTTTGAATAGTATTTTCCCCAAACCCTCACAACAAAATTCATCGTTTGACTGAAAATGACATCAGTGGATCAGTGAGTGGATCTATTGTGTCTATTGTCAGTAATGACATTCCTCTCATTAGATTGTCATTCCCCTTAGCATCTACTCTACAGGGCGTTCTCATATCAATATGGATACCCATATTGTAGAAATGCATTAAATAACTATTCCACTATTGGATTTAGAACGACGTCATATAACTTATCGTTCATTGTCATCCAAACTAAACGTGTATACAAAATTTCAGCTCAATCGACTGAAGATATATATCTGCTTCAAAATTGAGTTGCAAGATTCCACCCGAACAAGCGTACATATATTGCAAGTTAAATAAAAGCTTTTAACTTTTAATTATCAAGAGGGACCACTGCAACTAGCATTAAATGCAGCAGCATAATCAAGAACTAAAAAAATACCCTCAGGCAACTCGGCAGCTGCCAGAGTTGTTTCGAGATTAACTTAACTTTTAATGCAGTGGTGCGTCTAGGTATTCGTTGGCTTATCAACCAACCGTGCCGATGTTTACCTATCCTCATGTCACCCTTGGTTTGTTCCTTATCTATCTTGAAGAGAGCGTGAATTGGACGGTCGGTTTTCGGCTTAGCATTGTTTCGATAATGGCTAGTTCAAACAAGACCCTGATAGCGCCATGAGCCACCGACTATAAATCTAGGTAGAGACCTTTATTTACAAACTCTTGTGGTTGGAACATTTGACCGCTGTTTCCTGAATGCAATGTAGGAGAGCATAGCCGACTCTACTCACTAGGCCGGAGCATTGAAATATGGCAACACTGAATCGGGGGCCGAGCTTTTGTTTGTTGTTAAGTCATTAGTGTGATCTTCCAGAGCAAAAAAGAAGATTGGAAGGTGATTTTTAATGTGTTTCTGATTATTTACCTGCACAAACGAAACTATAAACATAAAAAGATGCCTGCAAAGTGTGTAGTACCAGGTTGCACTAGCGATTGTGCTTCCAATAAAGGACATACCAAACATAACCTTCCAGAGTGAAAAAGAAGATTGAAAGGTGATTTTTAATGTGTTTCTAATTATTTACCTGCACAAACGAAACTATAAAGATAAAACATGCCTGCAAAGTGTGTGGTACCAGGTTGCACTAGCAATTGTGCTTCCAATAAAGGACATAAACAGAAGTGGGTGAACGGTATTCCTCGTAATTTATAAGAATAAAGACAATAATTTACAAACATTTCAAAGGATAAGACCTATTTTAAAGCACAATGTGGTACCTACAAGGCCCAACATAACCTTATTCCAGATTAAAAAGAATGTTGCAAGGTGATTTTTAATGTGTTTCTACTTATTTACCTGCACAAATGAAACTATAAAGATAAAAAGATGCCTGCAAAGTATGTAGTACCGGGTTGCACTAGCAATTGTGCGTCCAATAAGGGACATAAACAGAAGTGGGTGAAAGGTATTCCTCGGAAGGGCTGGTTATATTTATAAGGATAAAGACAATAATTTACAAACATTTCAAAGGATAAGACCTATTTTAAAGCACAATGTGGTACCTATAATGTTTTCTGGACCTCCCAAATATCACAGAAATATACAGTTAATGGAACTCATCTGGGCATGGCCTGGGGCATACCTACGAAGGCATTTGATAGTGAAAGGGAAATCAAGACCAGCAAGAATGGCTTCAAAGTGACCTAATAGTGAATTTTTCTAGCTCAAGTGAAAATTTACAAAGTAAATTGAGCGTTCATTTAAGTGGAAGTGGAAGTGCGTTTATTTTTATTTTGTAGTGTTTGACTACGATGAACCAGACATCAGATGTAAGTGGTATTAGTAGTAGTAGTTCTAAAAAGTATTGTTCTTAATTTATCAACCGAGATGAACTCTTAATACATATAAAATGTAACAATTGTTATTCTGAAACTATAAAACAATTTACGGTAACCGGACCACTATTTGACAGCTAAGCCACGTTGCCACATCTAAGGCTCCGGCCTAGTGTAGAGTCGGCCATGAGGAGAGCCAAATTTAAGTGTGCATGCACAGTGAAAGCCTGCTTTGCCCAGCGCCAAACCGCTCGCAGGTAGAAGCAGATAAAGCGGGAACCTTAAAATAAAATCGAAGACACAACTGGATAAAGGTGTCATGTAACATTTTTTCAAAAATGTGTGTTTTTCATTCAATAAGCTTAAAGTATGCTTCCATTTCATTGTCCCAGTAAGTCCCTTTGTTATGTTATTTTCATAAATAACATCGATATTTAGGTGATAAAGGTGTCATGTACAATACTTTTACTTTTCACAGTGTATAAAGGAGTCAAGGTAACATGACACCTTTATCCACTGTTAAGAGTGTTAAGAGTAAAGTTTCTCTCTAGAGTTGGCAGCATGACACATGCGTTTGAGGTTATGGCATACTGTTTTGTTATGCTTTAGTCTAAAGGGGCTTCTAAACGGGCAACATTTTTACAGCAATGTGTGACTGCAATAGTATGACCGGCAACATTGTCGCCAATAGCGGCCACACTGTCGAATATTTCTTGTATGGCTCGGCCATATAGCCACATATATTCGGTATTGCCGATGACATTGTAATGTGCTGCAAGCACATGGCCGGACGATCGCTTGGCGAACGAAAATACTGCAATGTTGCTGTTTTGGTTTTTGTTTGTTGTTGTTTTTGACGAAAATTTCAGAGTGTAAAATGGCTTATACTTGGACCAACGAGAGGATTATAGACTTCATTAATGAAATACATTTACATCCTGAGTTGTGGAATGTGGAAAGCGGCTATATATGTACAGAGATAAAAATGTCAAAAAAGACGGATGGACTGTAATTGCTGAAAAAATCGACATATCAATTGAGGAGGCATACAAAAAATTTAGAAGCCTGCAAACGTACGCAAGGAATGAGGAGAAAAAAAAGATTAAACGTGGTAGTGCTGGCGGCAAACCAGTGAAATGGTTCGCCTTCGATGCCGTAAGAATCTACCGTTGCTAAAAACGAGTTATCGCCAGTCTTGTCATGACAGGGATTGCTTTTCGCATGATTGTATCATTTCTTTTTATTTTTGGTCCAATTGTCCTTAAAAGAAATTCAAAGGCACTCTTAGACATTCTTGAAAGGTTTTTGAATAATTTATCATCAAGACATTCCCAAGCTCAAGTTATCTAAAGTTTCACGCCTATTGAGGTAAGGTCGAATCCACAGTCTTCTCTTTTTTGCTTAATTTTTCTTTTAAAACAATATAAGTCGCTGATACGTGTATAATTTCATCAGCCATTGTAGCTCAATTGTGTAGCTCATCTATGAACAAGTTTGTGGGCCATACTATTGCAAGAAAATATTGCCGAGATATATCTTGCCGAGCCATACGCTGCAATTAAACGTTATCGTGATGGCCGGGATATAGTTGCCAACATTATAGCCACATATTGCAGTGGAAATGTTGCCCGTTTAGAAGCCTCTTAAGGGTGTTGTTGTTGAAACAGTTTTTTTGCTAAGATATAGTCAGTGATGTCTAGAGGAAAATACATTTGAAGACACAAGTGGATGAAGGTGTCATGTAACATTTTTTCAAAAGTGTGTATTTTCATTCAATAAGCTTAAAATATGCTTCCATTTCATTTTTAAGTCCCTTTGTTATGTTATTTTCATAAATAATATCGATATTGAGGGGATAAAGGTGTTATGTACAATACTTTTTACTTTTCACAGTATAAATATGGTTCTATGAAAAAAAAAATTGAAGATAACGAAGGGCATCCAAAGAAAGAAAGAAAAACCAATTAATGATTAGATTAGTTTCAAGTTTTGTGTTTTCTGCAATAAAGAAACACCAAAGTTTTTGTACGTAGCTCTTTTTTTCATATGCTTTTAACACAGGCGATGCCAATTTTTCATGTATAAAGGTGTCATGTACATTCAAAGTCCATTTTCCCGTGAAATACAAAAGTGTCTCCAAATTGGAAAAAACAGACAGACGAAGAAAATACATAACTAAGCTCTAAAAATACTTGAACTATATGCCGCATAAAAAAGTTCCAATCGAAAATCTTTAAATTGATTTTTCTCAGAATAATTATTTTGTGACATGACACCTTTATTCACTTTTAGTACATGCATTTACAAGCCACCTTCAGCGTGTAAAAGCAGTCTACCTGCTTGCGGGGAGTATTTTTATTAAATTTCCGGAAAGACAGTGGATACGACAATATTTTAAGTACCACCATAAGATCTGCCGTATTGCAAAACAACTCTCATACCCAAAACATTCCGTATAGTAACATATTACTAGACGAGTTGTAAATATGATGTATAAGGATCCTTTTCTAAGAACACAAAAAATTGTATTTTTCCGGAAAACTGGCAGAAGCCTTCCAAAACCAATCAATTAAGCTAATGAGCCAGTCGTCGTAATTAGCAGATAAATGAGGATTAAATCTGAGCTCCTGTAAACGGACGTTCAATGGCTCTTCTGTGCGATGAATCTCAAACAACTTCTTAAACAGTTAGCGACGAAAAAATCACCCCGCGAATCTCAAACTTTTCACTTTCTCAAAGAAACGTTCGTTCTTTAAAAGTTTGTCGCCCGGCGAAGGCTGCCTTCGAAATCTTAATTAAAAAACTTAATCTGTTATAAATTACAATTAGATACCGAGTGAAACTCGTCCGTTGAAGTTTTCCGAACAGTTTTCGCCTCTTTCGATGCCGTTTTTCCGCAGTTACGGGGTCTTTAGATGACGGTTTGTTCCGCTAACAAATTATTTTCTTGCAAAAAATTGTCTGGAGTTGTTCTAAGGAACTGGTTTTGAAGGATGAGTTAACATTTGGGCTGAAAAGTGTGTAGGCTAACACATAGATGGCGGTGATACAAGTAGAATAAAAACCAATATTTTTTTAGTTAGTTCTTACCTTGAAACAACAATTTCTAATCAATGAATAATGAAAAGATCATCAAAACATCTATCGTATAAACAACATTTTAGCCCCATGAACCCAGAAGACATTACGCTCCTTCTTCAGGTCGTATGCGGCAGAGCGCATTATTGCTAACCTATTCATTGAGTTGCCTGGAGGCAAGCTCCACTTGTCCTCTTTTCAGTCTAGTGACTACCATAAGTTCGCTCTTGCTATTGCAGGCTGCAAGTAAAGCTGTTTTTTTTTGCATGCCCTAGAGTCTTCATGACTTGGTTCACTTGTTGTGGGGGCGTGATAGCTTCTGCAGTTCTCAGCTGACAGACAACTAGTGGATGTAGGAAGATTCTGCGGCGCAGTTTTAAGATCCATCAGCCAAACGAATCTTCCTAGCCGGTTGGATACTCTGGACGTTGCTGCATCCTTTACACCTCGTGTAGCCGAGTCTTGAAACTCTTTGTCCCTTGTCAACGTTTTGACAATTTTTTTTCTCTATTTAGGTCTTAAGTATATTAGGTTTTGGTAGGTTGCGTACATTTTTTTTACTTCACAATCTATTATCTTCATTGTGGAGTACATATCCAGTGCAGCTTCACTGTACTTTTAAGCGAGTTGGTGCTATAACCATCCCTCTTGTTTGGTAGACTTGAGGCTATCTCTTTTTCTTCCCATTCCTCTTCTAACATTTTTGTCTTCTACCTGTGTCTTCTTGCTATTTTATGCGCTTTGATAGACTTTGTAGGTTGCAGATTACTACAATTTCTTGAGATTTGCATGGGAAAGCACGAAGACAGACTCTGACATTGTTATCAGGACAAATGGTTGATTTTGATCCCTCAGTGATAATTTTAACTTTACTTTCTGTTAAAAAAAATTCTCGAATGCTTCTCAAATTTTTTTTTCGTTAAGTGGGGCCGAGTGTAACGGTTCACCCGTTTTCAAAATTATGTTTACATTGTTTACTTGGCTACCATATACAAATAGTTTGCAACTTCCATTTTTATTTTTTTTTTATGGTCGGCCTCTCGCAAAGGCTGAAAGCCTATGGCGCTGTAGAAGCGCTGCGAGAGGATAAGTATCGGTTCACGTTAGATTTGAAACGCTGCAGGTTGTAGCCGTCGGGAAACAAATTCCCTGGCAGCTGATTCCACAGCGTCGAAGTTATCCAAAAGAAAGAATGCTGGAGGAGACTAGTTCGGGGAGTAAGGACCACGACCTGGTAAGGATGAGCTCGCAGAGCTTCTCTAGTGTTCCTAGTTCGGACGGCCTGTGGTGTTATTATCTGAGAGAGCTCACTCGAACATCTTCCGTGATAGAATCTGTAAAACAGGGATAGGTCAGCCACCCTCCTTCGATGTTCCAGGCTGTGGAGGTCCTTTGTGAGGTTAGGCGTATCGATTAGTCTAATCGCTCTTTTCTGGATAGTGTCCAGAAGCTTTAGAGGGTGCTTCGGAGCGCATCCCCACACATGGGAGCAATACTCCAGCGCTGGTCGGATCTGTGCCTTGTAGAGCAGCAGCAGTTGCTCTGGTGTATACAACTTCCTACAGCGGAACAACACTCCAAGCTTCTGGGATGCCGTTTTAGCAATACTGACGACGTGGTCGTGCCAGGACATGTTATTGTTGATGTTGATTCCCAAAAGCTTGACGGAAGGTGATTCGACCATGGGGTGACCCTCCATTTCCACGGTTGGTAAGCCATCGCGAGACTTCTTTGTAAGCGTTATTGCCTGAGTTTTTTGTACGTTGAACTGTACTTTATTTACTAATCCCCACTTTTAGCATCTATTTCCTGATTGTTCACCTCTACGTTTTCCCATCTCTATTCATCTCAGCTGGAAATATTATTATATTACACAGTTTGCGCATACCTAATGAATGGGGAGTATGCCCCCCCTCTAACTACCGACATTAACCTCTATAAAAAATGGGTGCGATACATCACTCGCTCTTTTTAATCTTTGACAGTTAATACTTATAATTATATCTCTCTAAGACAATCTTTTGTGTGTGTGCAATATGTCTTAACCGAGAAAAATCACCCTTTTCCGGGGTGCCACCATAAAACCACACTTCTTTGGAAGGGCACCACACTTCTTCCATGCCATGAACATATCTTTGGAGGGGCTCTGCACTTCTTTGGGCTTCCATGAACACTTCTTTGGGGTGACACCACCCAGAACTCCTTTTGAAGGAAGCCAGCCTTCTTTGGGCTGCCACCATGTGAATACTACCACTTCTCCGGGGCATCACCCTTCTTTGGGGTGCCACCAGCAGCATGTACTACGCACGAACCCACAGGCCCTTGTTTCGTGCAATCCAATTGAGCTGCTGGTTGCTATGGGCAATATGTTGGTTGGTGGTTCATCCCCAATCAGCGCTTTTATTGTTACAATCCTTGGTGCTGAGTTTCTGCAGAGTTCTGGCTGCGTAATAAACTTCACCGGTAATACCTTAAGCATTGGGGATTCAGAAGAGATTTCATTAAGCTGCCGAGCTGTTCAACTGGAGGAAATGAACGTCGTGTCACCAAGGAGTTTTTTATCACAAGGAGTTTATATTGTTCTGGGTCCAATATGCTCTCTAGTACATTAATTGTTTAGTTGTCGAAAAGGACCAGACAACATAGACAATGTTGTTGATTACATTACATGTTGTCATAAAAAATGTATGGCTTCATCGATCTTATGTTCAGTATATTCATAAATGCAAAGTCCTATATATCGGTAAGCTGAAGCTTTACTGTGGGCATGAATTTAAGCTCCTGAACGACGCGGGGAGAGGAAGAGGCGAAACGGGGGAAAGGGGGGGATTGCGGTCAGCCGAACAAACACCACGGTGCCGCGGCTGGCTGCCGATGCAGATATCCATGGCCGATTCTACACTAGGCCGGAGCCTTAGATGTGGCAACGTGGCTTAGCTGTCAAATAGTGGGCCTATAGTTTCAGAATAATTATTACATTTTATATGTATTAGAGTTCATCTCGGTTAATAAATTAAGAAAAATACTTTTTAAAACTACTACTACTAATACCACTTACATCTGATGTCTGTTTCATCACAGTCAGACACTACAAAATAAAAATAAACGCAACCTGTTTCCTGCTGCCACTTCCACTTCCTCTTAAATGCACACTCAAATTACTTTGTAAATTGTCACTTGAGCTAGAAAAATTCACTATTAGGTCACTGTGAAGCCATTCTTGCTGGTCTTGATTCCCTTTCACTATCAAATCTTTTCGTAGGTATGCCCAGATGCATGCCCAGATGAGTTCTATTAACTATATTTTTCTGTGATATTTGGGAGGTCCAGAAAACATTGTAGGTACCACATTGTGCTTTAAAATAGGTCTTATCCTTTGAAATGTTTGTGAAGTATTGTCTTTATTCTTATAAATATAACCAGCCCATACGAGGAATACCGTTCACCCACTTCTGTTTATGTCGTTTATTGGAAGCACAATTGCTAGTGCAACCTGGTACTACACACTTTGCAGGCATCTGTTTATATTTATAGTTTCATTTGTGCAGGTAAATAAGTAGAAACCCATTAAAAATCACCTTGCAACGTTTTTTTTAATCTGGAATAAGGTTATGTTGGATCATGGTTTGGTAGTCCTCTACCCGTGCCTCTACTGGGCTGCTACCTGGTACTACACGCTTTACAGGCATCTTTTTATCTTTATAGTTTCGTTTGTGCATGTAAATAAGTAGAAACCCATTAAAAATCACCTTGCAACGTTCTTTTTAATCTGGAATAAGGTGATGTTGGGCCATGCTTTGGTAGTCCTCTACTGGGCTGCAACCTGGTACTACACGCTTTGCAGGCATCTTGTTATCTTTATAGTTTCGTTTGTGCAGGTAAATAATTAGAAACACATTAATAATCACCTTCCAACCATATTTTCTGCACCTGGAAGAATACACATGACATAACAACAAATGCAAACTCGGCCCCCAGATTCAGTGTTGCCATATTTCATGCTCCGGCCTAGTGAGTACAGTCGGTTATGTATAAACAGTATTGTTGATATTCTATATTGTCATTGAAATTAATGTTCAAAAAATTGATCACAACGGTTCATCGATCTTATGCACAAATTATGTATATGTGCAAAGTCCTATATGTCGGTAAGCTTAAGCTTTATTTGAGGCATGAATTTAAGCTCCTGAACGGCGCGGGGAGAACGGGAGGGGAAACGGGGGGCAGGGGGGGGATTGCGGTCAGCCGAACAAACACCACGGTGCCGCGGCTGGCTGCCGATGCAGATATCTTAAGCGGTCGCGCGTCCATTACTGCTTACAATCGTGTTAACAGCATTCGGAACACAGCCGAGCAATACCGGCGACCTCTTAAATGATTTACAATCCCATGCAAATGCGGACAATTGTATCCCGTACGACCCGTGGACTCGAAAACCGAGAGCCGAGCCGTAGTCGAGTCGTAACGATCATCGCAAGCTTTCGTAGACTGGATGAACGATATTCATATGTGGTTGAGAATGCCAGAACTATAAGGTATTTAGTCACAAAGACTTAAGTTTCTAAAAGACTGGAACTACAAGGTTTCCCCATTGATACCATCCTGCAATGGTTGCTAAGGTAAGAGTTAGATGGGCACGTAAGTTACCATTTGTTTTACTCTATCCTTATACACCGTGTTCAAAAAGTACCGGACCAAATGAATAACTAAAGGCCGATTCACACATACGGTACCGTGCACCTACTGTGCGCCGACTGTGTCATGACCGCGCATCGGCTGTGATATTCACACCAGGCATGTCGTGTCCGTACTGTCCGTCAGTTGGCGGTTGGCGGTATGGATCGAACAGAGGAGGACGTAATTATAGCGTGCGGAACGTATCTAGTGTTGATCGAAGAGGAACAAAAAATAAGGAGAAAGATTTGGATTAACCGTTTGTGGAGAGCTAGGGAGAAAGAAGGAGAATTTCACACGGCATTTGCTCGACTCAAAGACGATCCAGAACAATTTGTTCTTCAAATTATTCGCAATTTCTCTCCAAATATTGTCTTTTACTAGATTATTGTCGTAATCTTTATGTTTTAAATCGTATAAACATTCATGGTCTTGCACGTAGATAATCAAACAATCTTCATTAACAGGCATTTTTTCCGCCTATTAACCTCAACAAAGGAATTTTCTTGAAATGCTAAGAACAGGGTGCTCCTGTACTAATTGTATTATGACAAATCGGAAATCGAGACACCCGAAAATCAACGAGCGCTGACCGAATCATGACGGGCGCCCCTTGGTCGCCTTTCAATAGTTCACACTACGGCGGTTGTGCACGTGCCATGCTCCTACCGTGTCGGACCGTAACCTTGAGAAATCACTTTCAGAGCGGTCGGAAGCATCACAGTCGGAGCACGGTCTGCGCCTAGACCTTTATGTGTGAATTAAAAACAGCTAATACGCCAATACATTCCAATGAATACTTTGGATGACCGATTCAGTTCAAATCAACACAGTCGGCGCTCAGTCGGTGCATAGTACGGTATGTGTGAATAGGCCTTAAGGAAGTAGGGGACGCACAAAAAAATAGTTAAGACAAAAGTCATAGAAAATTTTCCTGCCTATCCGAAGGTGATGTTTATGGTGACCTTGACCTTGACATTCAAGGTCAAATCGGACTTCTTAAATGAAAAACCCTACTTCTGACGCCAGAAATAAAAAACACGGAAAACGTTACGTCCAGATATGAGCTTGACCTTTTGGAAACATTGACCTTGGATAATTAAGTCAAAGTCAAGATGGAATTAGTAGGATATCTTGAGAAGTAAGGGTTTCACAAAAAGATAGTCAAGACAAAAATCGATTGTCTTAAATGGAATCCCCTACTCCTGAGGCCGAAATGAAAAGCACAGAAAATTTTACGTCCAGACATGAGCTTGGCCATTTGAAAAATTTGACCGTGGATGATTCAGTTGAGATCAAAAGTCCTTATGATTTTTGTCTCGACCATTTTTTGTTCGCCTCTACTTCCCAGGATATCCTGCTGGTCATATTTTGACCTTGACTTATTCATTCCAAGTCAAATTTTTGAAAAGGTCAAGCTGGACGTAGAATTTTCCGAGCATTTCATTTCCGGCGTCTAAAGTAGGGACTTTCATTTAAGAAAATCGAAGTCAAGGTCACGTATATTCATTATATGAAACAAAATATTCACAACTAATTATAAGAAGTACAACAACTGTTATGAAATTAGGAGTAGGCACGTGCAGGCATATAAGTAGTACGGTTTTCTTGAAATATAGGTTCAAGTGTCCCGCTAGATTAGTTTGGTCGCCAAAATGATGTATTTTGAAACAAGAGGTTTCTTGGATGCTTAAAATCACCGCGAAAGTATGTCGCTTACAGTGATTTCCACCGGTGAGTCGAAACGTTTTACAAATTTTGGTGAAATTTGGGGTGCATTACAATGTGGTAATGATGATAGGTAATGCTTTTATGGTTTTTGTTGAAAGTCCACATCGTTTATAGGACTACTTCTTATCATGGCCCATCTATTTACACAGGGTGTCCCACGACGATTAAGACAAGCAATTTATCGGAACTGGGCAGTAGTAGCGAATTATAACTTTGGAGGTGTAAATAAGAGCAAACATAGCATATTTTCTTATTATTTTGATACCCAATCAGGTATTTGTTGGTGGTCACGTGACGTCCGATTCACACCCATTGTGATCTATGTTTTTGATTTTTTGTATTTTTCCCGAAAAAACGATTCCAACAAACTAGCACACTTGAGGTCTAAAGTGATTAATTCAAGAACTACAGGTACTCAAATGTCTGTACCATTGTACCAATACCATTATGAAACACTACCAATATAATTTAACTGTAGGGGTACATGTTATAATCAGCGGTAGTGGTACCATACTTTAAGTACCTGTAGCTCTTGAATTAATCAGTTTAGACCCCAAGTATGCTTCTTTGTTGAAGTTGTTTTATCGAGTGGAACACAAAAAGTTACAAATATACAGGGTGTCCCATTGAAAATTTTGAGTCTGACGTCACGTCATCAAAAACAAATACCTCACTGGGACACAGTAATTAGAAAAGATACTATATTTGCTCTGATTTACACTCCCAAAATTATAATTCGCTACATACTACTAGTTCCGATATATTGCTTGTCTTTATCGTCGTATTTGCATCTATAAGACAATTAGTAGTTAGGTGCTGCATAGGTTGATGTAGCAAAGCTCTAAGAGCACTCGCAGAAATTAAAACAATTAACGATGAATTTTTCTTACTGAAGGTTTTCTTACTCGGAAATAGTTAATTTTCTGCTCCAGCAAACTCCAGCACGAATCGGCGCACACATAAGTGACACCTATATGATTATACTTACTTAATTTTTGATTAAACTTATTTAAAATAAATAACAAAACAAATAAAGATGTACTGAATATATCAGTAGGGGAAAGACTAAAACGATATCTAGGCGAGCCGCTGCTTATGGCAGTTAGCTACGTGCCACAGAAGCCGAATGAATATGGATGGCAGAAGGAGAGTCTTAAAAGTCGTGGCGTGTCCGTGTTGGAACATTTAAATTCGTCGGTTGGATGTTTGTTGGTTGCTGTTGAGCTTGTGCCTGCTCGCGATGCACCTGCTGATAAATACTGAAATGGACCACCGACACTGAGCCGTACCACGCTGGTCCACTTACCGAGATACCCGACCAAGCAACAGGCTCAAAGGAGGCAAAAGTGGGTCAAAAATTACTCGAACAGTTTCATTGAATAAACTGGAAAACTGTTTTCTTTATTGTTTTCATTTTTCATGCTTTCATCCGTACCTGGATTACTTTCTTTCTCTTCTTTATGATAGAAGAGATAGTCGAGCAACATTTCTGGCACTCAATCACGACAGAAAAACTCTGTTGGTTAATTTGAGGACATTGACCACGAATGTTCTGAACTTTGCCGTGCTTAAATAAAATTAAAAAAATTGAATTCCTACCAGATCTCCATGTTTACGAAAAATAATTTTCTGTGAGCATGTGAGGTGGAAAGGTCAACCTGAGTACACCTTTGGATTCATGAGACAGGTATTGGACAACTGGAATGGCGGTATAACTATTGGCGGAAGCAAAATATCTAACTTAAGATTTGCTGACGATACAACCCTTATTGCTGCTTCTCAAGAAGAACTAGTAGCTCTATTGAACGTTTTAGAACAACACAGTGCAGCATATGGTCTTGGTATTAACTACAACAAGACCAAGGTTATTATCGTAGATAGAGAGCATGACAATCATCGAGAAATAAAGTCAATAGGCCGTTGTGAGGTAGTTCAAAGTTTTGTGTACCTCGGTTCTTTGATCGAAAAGTCAGGTAGCTGTGAGAATGAGATTCGACGGCGCATTCAACAGGTACGGGTGGCCATGACACAGCTTGCTAAAATATGGCGTCACCATAACATCACTAAAGCTACCAAAATGTCACTGGTTCAGTCTCCTGTGTTCTCCATATTTTTGTATGCCTCGGAAACTTGGACTGTTAAAAAGGCAGATCGAGCTCGCATAGATGCTTTTGAAATGTGGACGTGGAGGAGAATGCTGAGAATTCCTTATACCGCCCATCGAACTAATGTTTCCATATTGGATGAGCTCGGTAATCCAAAGAGAGAGATCCTCCATTGTGTCGATTAAAATGCTTACATTCTTCGGACATATTCACAGAAGAGATGATGTGGAGAAACTTGCAGTTCAAGGTCACGCCCCGAGTGGGCGGCGCCGTGGCCGTTCCCCTACACGCTGGGTGGATACGACGAAACAGTTGCTAGATATGAGTATCAAGAGCGTCACTGAACTGACAGTAAATCGCGTACGATGGCGAGCTACAGTTCTCAAAACTACTGATAATATTCGTGTCGGCAATACTCTAGCTCCGACTTAATGCATTTTACGAGTTCACAACATGTCTGTTAAGACATTGTGGCTATGATGATGATAAATTTGTTTAGAATTTTTTGAATGCATACAGTTCCCTCTAAGGTGCTGACGTCACCTTGAGGGAACCAATAAGAGCTCAGTTGCAAAAAACAATAGCATTATCTCTCTTTTCTCGTCAATGGCACAGACCTCAAGTTTTCAAACAGCATCTTACAACCTGCGCCTGCCTGACACATCTGCTTAGACATCATATGGCATAATCCCACAATACAGCACCTGGAAATATATAAAATTAAGAATCCATTTTACAAACTCATCGTGGAAGCTTAAACTTACATCAAAATGATCTTCGCAGTAAAATAGACCAAAATATGATTCCAAAGGTTTTCTGGCGTGGACTAGTTCTCACCATATCCTACAAACGCTACGTCTAGAATTTTCGAACACCCTTAATTTTAATCAGAGCTTTCGACTACCTGTTATATCACCTAAATTCGACCAAAAGCTGGAAACCAAAGTATCCTCTCTAATCACACGACTAATTCTTCGGAAGACAATCGCCGAATTATCAGTTTAACATTTTTGTGCCCCATCACAAGTAGCTTAACAGCCTATCAGGTGCATTTTTGACCACATCATCAGCGCCTGCTTAGTGCGTAGGCAATTAGGGCAAACACAATTTAGAAATTGTTTCAGGTCGTCCGTCTAGACGAAAGGTGATTCGAAAGCAATCTTCTTATCACGCCCGACTGAATTGTGGATTCCTACCAAATTATTCACACTAATGTACTTTTTATCGGTACAATGTTCATCAGTACTTTTTACGTTGATGAGGGCTTACACCTGTCTCATTTTTTAGGCAGACACTGTATAGCTTGTACGTCAGAGGTACAAAAATATGATATATGGCAATACGTTATTTCAATATACGAAATTATATCAGTATAGAAGAGTAAGAAGTTTTATTTCAAAATAGGATTACCCTAATACAAAATAAAAGTATTGGTACCTAAATTAGCCCAAAATAATCAAATTAACACTAAAAAATTATTAAATTAATACCGATACTAGTACCACAATGCCAATGTTAGGAACTTTAATAACTTAGAGAAGCTAAGCAAGCATTATGTTAGAAAGCTTTTATGTACTTCAATAATTGTCGTTTATATTCTAAGTGAAAAACTCTGTTTTACTGTATAAGGAAGTTTATTTATTGCACTGATTGAATCCTTTAAAACAAAGAAAGAATTCGTACTATCTTTCATGTTAGTTCAAGAAATATACCTAAATAGTTTATTTTCTAGTCTGATGTGCATCTATATCACTATTATGGTTCAAGCATTGCATATACATTGGTGCTGTTGGAAATCGTGAAGTTTGTGGAAAAAATCTTAACAACCGTCATTGTGTTTGACATAAACGTCTGACATTATTGATAGTAGTATTTTATATTAGTACAACTGTAAGGCTGATTTGGCCATTAAACTTGTTGTTAAACTTTGGACGAGAGAGCATTTTTTCTTCTGGGACAACTATTCACAATACAGTCCACTCACAAGAAAGGAAGACACACTCGACACACTCCCTAAAGCTGGTTCGGCAAACATCGCAAAACACTTAACAGGTGCCATACCTGACACCATTTTAAAAACAAATATCATCGTAAGATAATATAATCTTTGTGATATAGATCAACAATTAAGAGTTGACAGCATCAATTGAATAGGTGTATATAGCGATTTGTTCTTATGATAATTCTCAACCCACGATTTTGCAACTTTTGTAACTGTGCCAGCTGATTTGAGTTAAAAAGGTAAATTACAAAAGAATAATAGTTAAAGTGGATTCGTATGATGAACTGATATATTTTCAACCTCATCTCGGCAGACAGAAAATTAGAAATCCTTGTGAAAAAGTATAGCTTTTTAGAGATTTTTTTGTCGACGTAATCAAAATGTTTATCAAATAACAAGAAGTTATCGAGTTGAATACCTCATCATTTTACGCTTTGATTATTAATAGTAATTTTTAAATTCGAAAAATCTATCTGGTTGTATTTATGTTTTGAGGTAATGATCATGGCTTTGGTCTTAAGGATATTTAATTTGAGCTTATTTGATTTTAAGTAATCGTCAGCACCACTTAAGGCATAATTCAGTTCTTCAATAGCAGTTAACATCTGAACATGCAAATACAGTATCAACTACAAACAGATTTACAAACTCACAATCCACAAATAAATGTATGTATGTATATGTTACGGTTAAAGTGTTTACTTTGATAGTTTATATACTATCCAGCTAGTATATAAACCATCCAAATGTCTCGTTATTTTAATGGAAAATTATATTTCTACTAAAATAGCGATGAATATTGGTTGGTTTGTATACTATCCAGCTAGTTTATAAACTATACAAGATATGCCGCTAAAGTATTATACCACAAAGATATCACCCATATTAACCAGTGTTTCTGGTTAGTTTACGAACTATCCACATCATTTGGATGAAGTATGCACCTAATATCTCTAGTACTACATAATATCCAACTCGTTGGTTAGTATGTAAACTAACCAGTCCTCTTTGGTTACTTTAGTTTAAAAAAACAATTTTTAATCAAAAGTGATGTTTATTCATAGATACAACATACAATTGCTATAATTACATAAAAATAAGTAAAAGAAACGGAAATACTATTTGTGTAACAAAATATTCATATAAAATAAACCTCTAGACCCTGGGCAGCTTTAATGGCATCATAGGTTTCACTCGAACGTAAAATAATCTTTCCAGATCTTTTATATTAGATTACATAAGATGATTCGATTCTCTGTAAATCATAAGTATTCATTTCATGATAATCAATCTTGTTATTAGTGTTAGGTCCTTGTTCGCGTATTCTCTTTATATGTTGCAGAAGTACATTATAATCACTATCGTTCATTAATTTTGAATTTTGGTACTTTTTCTCGTAACAACGTAACATTCTAATAGTAACTTTTCAAACTGCGGTTGCTGATCCTTTTTTGGTAACTAGATACCTGTTCTTAAACAAATTTTACAAGGCACGACAGTAAACAATACCAACACGTCACACTTGCACTTGCCATAAACAACCTCACTTTTCTGTTAAACTGACCAAAGAAAATTAGTTAGTTTACATACTAACCAAATAGAACTGGTTAGTTTACATACTAACCAACCAGTTGGTTGTTATGTATTACTAGAGATATTAGGTTCATACCTTATCCAAATGATGTGGATAGTTTGTAAACTGACCAGAAACAATGGTTAATATGTGTGGCATCTTTGTGGTATATACTTCAGCGGCATATCTTGTATAGTTTATAAACTAGCTGGCTAGTATACAAACCAACCAATATTCATAGCTATTTTAGTAGAAATATGATTTTCCATCAAATAACCAGGCATTTGGACAGTTTGTATACTATCCAGCTAGTATATAAACTATCAAAGTAAACACTTTAGCCGTAACATATACACTATTGGGAAAAAGATTTTGAAGTTATACAGGGTGTCCCCAAAATACGAAACGCATCGTTCTCATTTGAAAAAGCACAAACGTAATTCACATTTGACCGTCTAACCTAAGCTGATGCATTTCATGCTTAGTAGTATGGCAAAGTCACAGTCTTCTAAATTTTATAATCTCTGCGATATTTATTTCTCTCTGATATCTATATCGAAAATGGTGAGTTTCACCTAAACGGTTCGCTTTAGGTCCCATGTGTGACACTTACACCCGTATGCACCGTTTGGCGATTCTAATCCTAGTTCCCTAACCACGTTTTGCTAGTCTTTTGCATCTAGCCATGCACCGTCAAGAGATTAACTAATCCAGATTGGAGATACGGCAAGGTCGTGTTCGCAATATTATTTTGACAGTGACAGTGTAAAAATTGTCAGTTTGCGGTGCATAGTAAACAAATAATCTAATCCAGGTTTACGTAACTAATCGCGAACTGACTTACGGTGCATACGGGTGTTAAAGTCACACTAGAATTCATCAAGGAATCTGAATATGCAATAATATATAGGGTGTTCCATTTAAAAAATAGAACTTTGATGCGTTTCGTGTTTTGGGGACACACCGTATAACAAGAAAATATTTTTAAACTGTAGCCTTAAATTAGTCCCTGACCACCCGAAATTAATATTTTTTTTTATCAGATATTTTAACCATAATGCTCCTTGTCGAAATACGTGAGTAGTCAGTTTACTGAACAGAATAAAGAGTGCTGTGAGGGATATTATATTTGTTGGGGATATTTTAATAAATATATCGTTGGCATACTACAGCACCAGTTTAGATATTGTCTGATACACCACTTAAACTTATACATTAATTTACCGTACCAGACACCCTGTATATTGATTTAATGTAGGGCAATTTTGCTAAAGCGGTTTGATTTGACAAGGGGGTTTAGCCAGCAGACAATCTGACAAAACTGTTATCCTGGTATTATGAATGTGAGTACATTAATCAAACTACATTTAAAACCTGAACTACCTATGTGGAATTCCGCTAGATAAATTGATTATTGCAATGACATATTAATATTAAATTCCAGATATTAATTGCTTTTCATTTGTTATTTGTGTTCGTTTGTTTCACGCTCCGGTAAACAATGGAGTTCATTAATAAAGTTGAATTTATAAACGTCGGTTAGGATTTCGGAACAATTATATGTGTATTTATTATCTGGCAGTATTTATTATGAAAAAATTAACTATTCATTCCATATGATGTATGTACTGTCTGAATTTTGCCAGGGACTCCGATTATTCAACCGTTAATTTGCCAGTATATTACGGAAAGGCAAGCACAGAATATAATATTTCATGCCATCTAGGCCAAAAAATTGTGTTCCCCAGGTTAATCTCCCTAGCCCCTAACCCCCAAATCTAACATTGATACCACAAACATTAGGTAGATTAGGGACACCTAAACGTCACGGCAATAATACTGTGTCAAAATGTAATAATCTCCAGGTTACACAATACAGAACGATTTAAAGAAATACTCGTATGTATATGTTACGGTTAAAGTGTTTACTTTGATAGTTTATATAATAGCTGGGTAGTATACAAACTATCCAAATGTCTCGTTATTTTGATGGAAACTCATATTTCAACTAACATAGCTATGAATATTGGTTGGTTTGTATACTAGCCAGCTAGTTTATAAACTATACAAGATATGCCGCTAAAGTATATACCACAAAGATATCACACATATTAACCAGTGTTTCTGGTCAGTCAATTTAACAGAAAAGTGAGGTTATTTTTATGGCAAGTGCAAGTGTGACGTGGTGGTATTGTTTACTGTCGTGCCTTGTGAAATTTGTTTAAGAACAGGTATCTAGTTACCAAAAATGGATCAGCAACAGCAATTTGAAAGGTGACTATTAGAATGTTACGAGAAAAAGTCCCAAAATTCAAAATTAATGAACGACAGTAATGTAGGTACTTCTGCAACATATAAAGAGAATACGCGAACAAGGACCTAACACTAATAACAAGATTGATTATCATGTAATGAATACTTATGATTTACAGAGGATCGAATCATCTTATGTAATCTTATACAAAAGATCTGGAAAGATTATTTTGCGTTTGAGTGAAACCTATGATGCCATTAAAGCTGCCCAGGGTCTAGAGATTTATTATATATGAATATTTTGTTACACAAATAGTATTTCCGTTTGTCTTACTTATTTTTAGGTAATTATAGCAATTGTATGTTATATCTATGAATATACTTCACTTTTGATTAAAAATTGTTTTTCTAAACTAAAGAAACCAAAGAGGATTGGTTAGTTTACATATTACTAACCAACGAGTTGGAGATTATGTAGTACTAGAGATATTATGTGCATACTTTATCCAAATGATGTGGATAGTTTGTAAACTGACCAGAAACACTGGTTAATATAATGTGTGATATCTTTGTGGTATAATACTCTAGCGGATCTTGTATAGTTTATCCAGTATACAAACCAACCAATATTCATAGCTATTTTAGTTGAGATATGAGTTTCCATCAAAATAACGAGACATTTGGATAGTTTGATAGTTTGTATACTATCCAACTAGTATATAAACTATCAAAGTAAACACTTTAACCGTAACATATACACTACTTTGGTTTCTGGTTTCTGTAATAGGCAAGGCAATTTTGGTATTTGGTAAAGTGTATTATGCCGTAGTACCCCCTAACCACTTCAATTTGATCCCCACCTAAAAAAAAGGAGAAATGATCAGCAACCCCTAAAATGCCTAAAATTGAAGATGCCTATCTACCTCGATTTTTAAAAATTATCATTATCTATCTACTATAAACCCACAGTAAATCTCTACCCAAATCTCATCACAATCCATGCAGCGGTTACTGAGATTACGAGACTGAAAAACTGAAATGAGTGAAAATCTAAACATCCAGCGATCACAATATTCCCCTAACCTCATCGTCAATTCGTCATTCTGTCAGAGCGGTCCGGTGGACCTTTGCTCTTAGTTGCGGTCGTGTCGATCGATCGGTCTGTCAGGTCTGGTTACCCAGAAACCAGACAAAGTCAGGGATCCCCTAACCTATGGTAATGGGAGTGGGAAGTAAAATAAATCATCATTCTGTTGTTATCTTATTACATTGGTTCTTATTTATCATAAACTGAGAAACAAACATTTTGTTTCATTTTGTTCGATCGATACCTGGTTTCTTGTATATCAGGAGCCCATAACACAGAGATGATAATTATTATTCAGAATTGACGATAAGGAACTGAGTGCGTATCGGAAAAAAATCATCACAAGTCCCTGTAGCGCAGCGGATAGCGCGTTGGACTTCTAATCCAAAGGTCGTGGGTTCGATCCCCACCAGGGATGCATCAGTGGCGTGCTTTTTTTTCATATTTTAAACTATTCAGTGCTGAAATAACTTATGAACATGAACGTCAATAAATTCAGCATATAAATCGATGTGTCACGAAAAGCTTGATCGGAGAATAATGTTTTGAATATTTGTACAATAAAATTGATTCCAGATTATCTGACAACGCTGCTTCCGTCCTACAGATTACAGAATTCTGTTTACTTTGAACGATATTAACATATTCAGATGTGTTGACGTACTTATAGTGTTCGTAGATCACAAGGTAGAGGTCCCTATATGTCTATCATTGTAAATAGTAATTCTTTTTTATAAACTTTCAATTTTTTAGTAGTAGTATTGTGCGCGATAATTTTTGAATTTGCGATAATACCCTTTTTAGGCGTTTTTTTAATATCTACACTAAAATCTACGACACTCACTTATTTTCGTCGAGCTGTCTGTTTTTCTAGCCTAGTAGCCTCAGTAACCGCTGCATGTATTGTGATGATTTTAGAAATCGGTGCATGGGAGGCGGAGTAATAATTAGCAAACAACAAGAAAAGTCTAATATTTCTCAAACTTCGTTTTTAGGCGTTTTAGGGGCCCTTAGTTATTTCCTACTTTTTTTGGGTGGAGATGAAATTGGGGGGCTGGGGGTGGGGGTGGTAAAACAGAAAATTTTGTTGTATTCCTTTCAGGTGACCTGTGAAACAAAGACCTTGCGGCATAATACACTTTTTCAAGTCCAGCTTAATATTGCCTTGCCTGTTACAGGAACCATTGCTTTATATCATTTGTATATTGTGTAGCCTGATAGTTATTGTACTGATCTTAATAATATCTTGAAACAGTATTATCATCTTATCGAGGATGAAAATTCTTATGGTTTTTCGAAATCGTGTCAGTGGCGGCGCAGTGATGATAAAAAAGCTGAAAACATAAAAACAGCTCAAACTGGGGATTCCTGCGGTTTTCCAAATTTTTTTAGACGGTTAATATAGGGGTGATTTGTGGGTGGGATGTGCAAATGAAAAATTTGTTCTATTTATAGTGCGCTCTTCGTTGCCATGTGAAGGAGCGACATAATATAGTAAAAAAGTAATTTTTGAAATTATATTGTTGTAGATAATTCTGTAATATGTGTAGCACATCACTAAACTCATAGCAATGAAATTTCTAAGTAATACCGTAGGTCGTGCTGGAGATAAAGTCTATGGTTTTTGTAAAATTGTGTTAGTGGCGGTTAAATTAAATTAAAAAAGGACAATAAAAAAGCCGTTCAACCTCTTTTTACTTCCCACACCGATAGGTGAGGGGAGTATTGTTATCGCGAAAATTTTCGATTTTGAGATAATATGTTTTTTGGACGTTTTATGATGTCTACATAACGAAAATACACGTCACTCATTTCCGTCGGTCTGTCTAATTTTGAAAATCGGAAAATCGGTAATTAGCAAAAAACGAAAAATTGTAAATATGCCTCAAACTTCGTTTTTAGGCGGTTTAGGGGTTCCTAGATCATTTTCTACTTTTTTTTGGTAGGGGTGAAATTGGGGTGGTTGGTGAGTGGGGGGTTGTAAAATTGAAAAATTTGTTGCTTTCACTTTCCACTGTCCTGCGAGGGAAGACCTAGTGACATAAATAACTTTTTTAGGTCCATCCGAACATTGCCTTGCCTATTACAGAAACCAAAGGACTTAGAATTTTTTCTGGTGTGAACATACGGGTATTGCTTTAGATCGTTCTATATTATGTAACGAAGAAACTGTTGAATTGATTGTAATGAAATTTTGACACATTATTATTGCTGTGGTGAGAATGGAAAACGCGTATGCTTGTTAGAAATCGTGTCAGTGGCAGCGTAGCAATAATAAAAAAACTAAGACTATGAAAACAGCTCAAATTTTGTTTTTAGATGTTTAAGGGGTTTCTGGCCGTTTTCTACCTTTTTTGGGTTGGGGTGAAATTGGGGCGAAGGTTTGGTTGCAAGGGGATCTCAAACTAAAGCTTCACGCTGTGGAAAAATAATAAACTGGTATCACCGTAATGTGTGGGAAGTACTGAGTCAATCAACTTGACTACATTTTTTTTGGTACTCTAGGGATCGGTGATCATTTTCTAATTTTTTTTTTTGGCTGTGGAGAACCCCAGAACATTCAATTGACGTTTACAGATTCATAAGTAAGTAATGTATATTTTTTAATATCAAAAAATTGGCATGCAAGGTAATTAGGATATATCAGTTGTGGATTGCAGAATAATAACTGTGTTATCCTAGTTTCTATAGAGAGAGATACAGGAAACTATTTACAAGAGTTTTAGTATTGGATATTGTTTTGCTGTATATGTTCATATTATTTAACCAAAAGGGGCAGTGACACTTCAATAAATAAAAGTCATGCTTTACTGAACGATCCTGAATTCAGAAAAATTGCATATTATCATTCAAAATGCAAAAACCTTATAAGAACGACGCCTCCTTTGAAAAAGTACCCCTCAAGCGGAATATTACGTTACACAGAGCGAATAAAAAGCAACTCGGTGTCTCTTTCAGCAACCCCCCTTTTCAGATGTTGAGTTATCGCTTTTTTCCCAGATACAGTTATCACACCTCACTGCTTCCCAATTTAAAACTTCCAAGAAGTTCTTATAACGACCCGCCCTGTTCCGTAAAAAATCTTCCTCCGTCTGAAATGCCACCGGCAAGATTACATCTTCATTAGAATATCTGGCATCTTCCAATTTAGAGCGGCTCCTTCTAATTCCATGCTCAATTTGGAGCCTTTTCAGCCACATCGGCAGGTGAGGTGCCTCGGCCACTGTTGAAAAAATGCACACAAAAGCTCGGCATATGAGGATTTATCAACAAAAAAGTCCTCAATTAATCAACAAAGACAGACAGAGTGTCTAAGATTGAAGCCAATTTCGATACACCCAGATTCCTAGGGCAGGTAGAATTAACGATACAGTGGAAGATATTGTATTGACAGGCGTTGTTATATTTAGAGATGTTTATCTTATGGCATGACTTGATATTTTTTTTACTGGAATGGAGTAGATTGTTATCACTTTAAATAAAATAGAAGTTGTTAGACATTCAGGCTGATATGGTTTTCATGCCTCATTTTGAGTCATACGTATAAAATTATATCTTTGAAAGAAGTTACAGTACCGGTGTCGTTATATACTGCTACACGGAAAAAAGACTGTTGTAAATTTTTCCTAAGTTGTGGAGCTGTGGACCCAACAATTGTGTTCCTTATTACTACCACCAAGAGAGTTTATTTGCGACCCCTGTGGATTTTTTATACAAATATTGTGACAACAGGATAGCAACAATTTGTAGACTAATAGGCGACTCAGCCAATGTACTAATATTTCACAAAAAGTATAAAATCATTTAACACATTGTTGTAGTAAAATTTTGAACAATATTGTGAAGTCTATTACACTACAAAATTGGGGTTTAATAATCCATAATAAATGTCATGAGTGAGGTAGTTGTGGACGCAAAAGTAAAATGAGGTGTGTATACAATGGTTTATTGTCATACAAAAAAGGTGTTCACAAGAAGAATACAAAAAATAATCACACTGGTATATGTGTATGGCCACAATGATATTCACTTCCTCATAATCATCATTGACTGGATAGTTTGGATGTCCAATGGCACTGAAAAATAAAAATATCATAATGTGGCATAAATAATACAGTATCTTCATATCATTCAAGTCACAGGGTTCCAACCCGTATAGTTAATTTCAAATTAGTAGATTCTAAAACAGTCTAACATAGAAACATTCGCATAAATCAATATTTTGCTATTCTGCTACTATTTGTTGTATAGATAAATACTGCCTCACATCCATACAAATGAAAATGCCCCTGTAACCCTGTCTGGGCTTGAAAGACGTTATGGCGTTATACAGCGGTGAGCTTTCGCCGCATAAAATAAGCCTATTATGTTTAAATAATGTTATGCGCTATAATAATAATCCTTCATAGAAATGTGAAAAAACATGGTCATTTCACTGAACGAAAACAGCCCTATATCTATTTCTGCCTTTTATATAGGTGCGGCGTCCATATTGACATTACTTTTAGACAAACGACAGCATTAAAACATTTACACTTATTTACGTAGACAATCATAATCTCCGACATATAAAGTTTCGCCCGTGAATTTTTTCTACAACTGTTCAATAGGTACTAGCGGACACAGCTTTGTATTTTCGAATCAAAATACATTACAAAAATAACACACGTAAGTCGTTGATTCCACATTTAATTACAACCTCTTATGACTGCCTGTCTGTATCACAATGACACAAATAAACTAGTACTTATCCAGAAAAATAGGAATGCACTCAAACCCTCCATTTCTTAAAGTAAATGGTATCTGATATCTTCTATAGGTATATGTGTAAATTATACAATGCTTCACACGTGGCCGTTCTTTGTTCATACACAGTCACAAACCAAATGGGAACTCAACAAGAAAAGAACTATCAAGACACGGACTTGCGCAGACTCGCTCAGACTTCTTCAACAACAGTTTTGTGGATTTTTTAACAATAGATTATGGGAAAATGCTTAACACTATGTGAACTTCCCTATCGCATCATTGCGGAAAGGGAAACTGAATAGTTTGTGTAGAAAAGCTACATACTCCGATTGTGAAAGAGTCCATAGCAAGCCAACGCAATTTAGTGGAATACGTTGCTAGACCCAATGAAACTTTATTCAACAATCTTTTGGAAATATCTTACAATATGTAGAAAAATTACCAACAATCATACCACACAATATTGTTTAAAAATACTCAAGTCTGCTTTTTTCCGTGTATATCCTCATGTTGTGCAGAATGGTTCTAAGCAGTGTGGTTCTGTACGTAAGCAATTTACTCTTGAGCAGCAACGTCACATTGTGGCTCGAGTAGATGTTACACCAGTTGGAGGTTACTTTTAATACACGTATACTGTTGCAGTAAATATTTGAAGACTAAGATTCTTTTATAGTCAGCCTTCCGCAAAGGCTGGAAGCCTAAGGCGCTGTAGGAGCGCTGCGAGAGGATAAGTATCTGTGCGCGTTAGATTTGGAACGCTTCAGGTTGTAGCCGTCGGGAAACAAATTCCCGGCAGTTCATTCCACAGCGTCGAAGTTCTCCAAAAGAATGAATGCTGGAGGAGACTGGTTCGAGGAGTAGGGACCTCGACCTGGTAAGGATGAGCTCGCAGAGCCTCTCTAGTGTTCCTCATTCGGACGCCCTTCCGTATTATAATCTGGGAGAATTCATTCGAACATCTTCCGTGATAGAATCTGTAAGACTGGGGCAGGTCAGCCATCCTTCTTCGATGCTCTAGGCTTTGGAGGACCTTTGTGAGGATAGGCGTATCGATTAGTCTAATTTCTCTCTTCTGGATAGTGTCCACAAGCTTTAGAGAGAGCTTCGAAGAGCATCCTTGCACACGAGAGCAATACTCCAAAGATAGTCGGATCTGTGCCTTGTAGAGCAGCAGTAGTTGCTCTGGTGTATACAGTTTCCTATACAGCAGAACAGAACTCCAAGTTTCTGGGATATCTTTTTAGCAATGCTGACGACGTAGTAGTGCCAGGACATGTTATTGCAGATGTTGATTTCCAAAAGCTTGACGAAAGGTGACCCGACTATTGGGTGACGCTTTTACAAATGTTAAGCCAACGTGAGACTTCTTTGTCAGTGTTGTTGCCTGAGCTTTCTGTACGTTAAACTGTACTTTATTTACTAATCCTCGCTCGAGAATTGTTTTGATCTCTACATTGATTTGTGAGGCATGTTGGTGTCGCCGACGTACCGTCTCCTGGGATGATAGTGGCTTGCCTGGTTCCATGCACGATATTAATGTATTGTCGTCTGCGAAGCTATAGATTGGATTGGATATTATATATAGCAGCTCGTTCATGTACAGCAGAAACAGTGTAGGGAATAGCACAGATCCCTGGGGAATACCGCCGTTTATTGAAAATACATCTGATGAACAGCCTTCGACTACAACAAACAGAGGCCGATGGCGTAATTGAATGCGACACCCCAAATGTATTATAAATAGGATAGCATTTCAAGATAGATCGTCAAAGTTCTCTCAAAATTACGAAAACGTCAAAATTCTCTATGTGAAAACACTCCAAGAATTGAGACTGATTGAATTGGATGGTCTGCTGTAAACTTTGTGGATTCTAGTGGAGGTTCCTAAAAGTGAGCGAAAACCAAAGAGGCAAACAATAGAGACAGAATGATGAACCATGAAGTCCATGCAGATGTACCAGAGTACAGATAAGAGAAATTAAAGTTTAGGTAGTCTATGATTAGTTAAGCCAATACTACATACAAGGCCCAGCTTTCGTAGTGGCTGCATTTTTGTACGTAATAGTTATAACATGTGCACAAATAAAAAATACAAGGTCTGATCCTCAAAGAAGAGTATCTAGTCAAACTGTTAAATAAATTGCCATTGCCACGTGATACCCGTGATACCGCCGTCAACCATCAGTCATCGAATCTGCCGGTGGTGCTGGTCCACCGCCATTTGAGTCGCGTCCCAGTTTCCATCAGCTTCCTTATCACTGGATCTATCCTACCATGAATGAGCTATTAAAAAGATTGCGATGCGAAGACCTGACTCAGGTATTCCTAGGTTAGTACTAAGTATATTAAAAGTAATTTAAGAAATTTTGCAGAACTACTTCTCCAGAAAAATTTCTACATGCTCATAGAAGAGTTTTAATGTTCAAATTAATACTACTAGATTCATCATCCAAGCATATCACAATTTTAGAGTAAAGTTGAGCTACTTGCGTCAAGTTTATGAAATGCTCCCAGCTAAGATTACGAAATGGTTCAGTCAAGATTATGAAATACTTCAGTCAAGGTTACCATATGCTTGACTTAAGATTTTGGTATTCTTACTATCAAGAATTTCCCAGTTTTTCATTGAAGATATTTTCTCAATCTAACCCTTATACGGTCAAAGATATCGTATTCTCACTTTAAGATTAGCATAACTTTGCGCGTATAGGAAGTTATGGTATACTTGAATTAAAGCATCTGTGCTCCATCAAAGAAATTATTTTTATGTGTGTAAATAAACAAAAATTCCATTTGAGCCGAAAAATTCCGCACTCTGATTAAAAATCGTCGCATAAAATCCGAACCCCATCCCGTTACGCAACGAAAACTTGGCAGTATCAATTTCCAGCCCCGATTTCGTTTGAAGGAGACCGCGAGTGGTATAACTCACCTCCCCGGCCCATCAAAAAATCCGATAAAGTTTGTCTTTGTTCGGAAGCCAATTTTCACGTCTCCGTAAAGCCAGGTTGTCAGCCTCGGGAAAATATATACGTCCCTTAAAGCTAATTCGGCTTTGGAAACAATTCCTTGGTAGGCGCGCGATGTGGATACCTATGAATGCAGGGGTGGTGCTCACGTCTACTTCCCACACCAATAGGTGAGGGGAGTATTGTGATCGAAAAAATTTTCGATTTTGAGATAATACGCTTTTTGAGCTTTTTGAAAATCCTCTTCACTCATTTCTTTCGGTCTGCCTGTCGTGCTGTCTGTCTTTGTCCGTCTGTCTGTTTGTCGGTCTGTCTGTACGCGTTTTTCTAGCCAGTAACCGCTGCATGAATTGTGATGTTGGACATCGATATCAACATCAACGGTCTGCCATCGATAACTACGATATATCGTATTCAAAACATCGATGTTTGAACATCGCAATAACATCGATATATTGGGGTATTGGTGTTCTTCAATTTAAATGTTAGAAATAAATAATGATATGTTTTACTACTAAGAATTTCAAATTTCACAGCATAGTAAACGGGAAATAATAAAGACCACAAACTAGCTAAACTAACAAATTTTATTAAATTTTAATAAAAAATAGAAATGAGTTTTGGTTGTCTATTTCCTTTTTCAAATTGCTTTGCAACTTTAACGATTTGGAGAAGATGAAATCAACCAATGTCAAATGTCATTTCAAATCAATTTCAAATATGACAAACAAAAAACAATTCACATAGAAAACTCCATTGTGAGGATGTGAGCCGAGGTTTTTATCAACTTGCCAAATCTAGTAGCTTGTGCTTATACCCCCCTCCCATAAATTCGTAATGACGTCAATCAGTCACCATCGAGTCGGTGTTGTTTTGGTACAGAATAGTAGTAACTAGTTCACTGAAAGGAAGTAGAATGCACACCTCTACAAAAGCACCCAAAGCGCCTTCAATTGGTATTTCAAATCATGGGGCAAAACCGAAGACCAGAAAACTGCAGACTCGCTAAGTTTACTTTTTTGTATATTTTCAATTTGTTATTGAAACTTTTAAGATGCAAATTTTTAAAAATATCGAACATCGATCATCGGACGTGAAACATCGATGTTTTCCAAACATCGATAATTATCGCCCAAAATTTTCGATTTTGAGATAATACACTTTTTGGGCGTTTCATGATGTCTACATAATGAAAATCCACGTCACTCATTTCCGTCGGTCTGTCTGTCGGTCTGTCTGTACGCGTTCTTCTGTCCTCGTGATCTTAGTAACCGCTGCATGGATTGTGATGAAATTTGGGCAGCGATATGCTGTGGGGACCTAGTAGGTAATGCTGCTATGATTTTGAAAATTGGTACATTAGCGACGGAGTAATTGACAAAAACAAAAGATTTAAAATGTTCCTCAAACTTCGTTTTTAGGCATTTTACTTTTTTGGTTGATAAATATGATGAACTTTGGTGTATACATTATGAACTGGTAATATATATTTATGCTATTTGTTTGGTAATATTCACAAAAAATACCAGATGTAAAGTTATAAAGGTTCTAGAGATGCCCTGGAATCAAAGATAAATCAGTTAGATAAAAGCATAATAATTAAATGCATTCTAGTCACCTCAAGGGAGGCATTTTGTTTTAGTGGGCTTTGAATTCTGAAAGGAATATAATCTTTAAAAGCAAGAGTATTGTCCGTCAGCAAAATCTGCCAGGAAAGATAGCGAAATCATGATCACCTTAGTGGGAAACAAAGAATGATCTTTCATTTTAGTTTTCAATCAAGAAAAAATGTCAAAGTGTAGAATGACGAGAATGATTGCTAACGTATGGGTAGCTAAAGCCTACTTTGACTCTCAATCTTTCACATAAAACACTTGGCGTAACAATAGGTACCCATACACCAGCAGTCATTCCTGCCATTCTTTCCTTTGACGTTCTTTCTCGTTTAAAAACAAAAGTGAAAGATCGTTCTTCGTATCCCACTAACACAATCGTGATTTTGCTATCTTTCCTGGCAGTCTTTACTGACGGACAATACTCTCGTTTTTCAAAAGGATTATATTCCTCTCAGAGCCCACTAACACAAAATGTCTTTCGTTGCAGTTTTGAAAGGATTAATTGCTTATACCGCAAATTTGGCAAGATTGTGGAGAATTATCTCGACGAACGATCATTTCACTCGAGAAAGTGAATATTCTTCAAAATAAAAGCACAGTATAAAAGTGAGGATTCGACGGGATGTTGTGATTCAGTATTACAGGTGATATTTGAGCTGTTAAAATGGAACCTGGAAGAAGTATTACAATAGCCTGTATTGGTGTGGCAACTGAAGTTTTGTTTAAGAAAAAGAGGAGGCATCGTGTATGGTCAAAGCAGTGGTTACAGAAACGGAAAATGTACAGCGATCTGAATCTGTTACGAGAATTAAGAATATGTGAGCCTACTGATTTTCAAAATTATTTGAAAATGGACACGTTTGATGATTTGTTAGAATTAGTTAGTTAGAGACAGAGTATATCACCTGAAGAATGTCTTGTCTCTTGGCCGCATAATACCAGAAACATGCAAAGTCATTTATGAAGTTTTACAAAAAGAATATTTGAAAGTAAGTAAGTCAAGCAAGTAAGTATATGGTTTTATTACACAAAAAAGTTACAAAAATTTAAATGTCTTTATGAATACCCTCGAAATATTATTTTAATGCCGTGGATATCTCAGGACCTTCCTCATCAGTTATATTACTCACACTCTCCCTTCTAATGCTCGATTCTTCTATGATGTGATTTGATTTGCCTCAGGATCAAACCGTTTCCAAACTTTGACTAGCTCCAAGTAGCCTTGATTTTTCATATTTCTGTTAGTATACAATTCTGTATTCTTAACTTGCCACAAGGCAGGCTGAGCTCGATAGCAGTCTATAAATTGTTGTAGAGCTCTTTTAGGTACAACTCTTAAATCGCAATTTTCATTTTCTTTGTCTACTGTATACTGAGACTGGGACTCGTCTTCGTTCATCAAGTCCATGGCAAACACAAACACTCGTTTTAGCGGCAACTACTAATAAGTCTTTCACCCTGAATGAACACCAAGAAAGAACGCTCGCTCAGTTGTGCCAAATGATAGTCTGCAGCCAACTAACTGGGAAGATTTTACAGGTTTTATACTGTCGGTGAAGTACGCCGAGATAGCCGAAACGAATGAATCATTCGACGGCGCATCATTTCTTACTTCACTAACGCACAGATTTCTGAGAGGAAAAACGTCAAAGGAAAGAATGGCAGGAATGGCTGCTGATGTATGGGTACCTATTCTCTCACATAAAACACTTGGCGCAACAACTTTCCTCCAAGTTAAGAACGACACTGACGGTAGCCGAGTCAGAGTCCGTAAGTTTTCGGTACTTATTATTCAGTCCGTGTAACCTGATATTTTGATATTTATACGTGTAGGTACTTACGGCTAAAAAGCAGATGGACGACTTGATAACACGCTATTTTTTCAGGGTGGGCGACTAGTGCTTTACGGGGGCCCAGATGTATCACATAATATTACATATTATGCAGATTAAAGATGAGATGGCGTGCGTTTATTTGAACCTACGTATAGCCACACATAACACGTATCACATGGTCGCTTTCCTTGCAGAGGAGCTTATCTCAATTTTAGTAATTTTTGAGGAGAGCAAAAAGAAGTTTTTGCAAATACTTGAGATGCTACACGGAAAACAAACTATTATAAATGTTTCCACAATTTTTTTTAATTCAGTGTCATCGGCATCGACTGGTTTGGTCATTAGCCTCGTGTTCTGTGTAGGCTTTGTTACTGTTTCCCGGCGCCACTTAGGAGTAGCTCTGCTAACTAGAAGCCAACAGTGAAGGCAGGTATTTTTCACTACAAATTGTGGATGATATAGGTACAATAACAATTTGTATATTTGTATCACTAAGTTGTGCAGCTGTGCACTCAACAATTTTGTTCCATATTACTATAACCGAGAGAGTTTATTTGCGACCCCTGTGGATTTTTTATACAAATAATGAAATATTGTAACAACAGGATAGTAGCATTTGAAGGCTAATAGGCTCAGTGTATTAATATTTTACAAAGAGTATGAAATCATTTAACAGATTGTTGAGGGATTGTATATGGTTATTTTTATTTTATTTTGTATCCCCAACAGGTATATCCCAATTGTAGGAAACTTACAAAAATGAATATTAAACGTGTTTGCCTAAGTATAACAAAAACATATTTGGGTGGATGGACTGATGGTTCTTGGTACCAGAAAACGCCTTTCCTTTCATTCATACTCCTCAGGACCCCGACTCTCATAATCAAATTCGCTGAGCTTTTTTTGTGTCGCTGAGCATTCTGTGACGTCAATTTGTTTAGCACGTGATAAAAAAGAGAAATAGGTGTTCGCGTGGATTTAACTCTAAGCCCTTTTTAGACACGCCAAGCGCTTGAAAAACACCTACGATTTGGTTGCTGTTTTGCCGCGTGACTCGTATGTCAAACTTAAAACTGAGATTTTAACCTATAAAGTAAAAATTTTTAATTTGTTTCTATATTTTTAGCTTTTTATTATTGCTGCACCGCCGCTGACACGGTTTCTGAAAATCATAAAGATTTTCCATCCTCGCAGCGGTAGTACCTAATACTGTGTGAAAATTTAATTGAAATCAATCCAATAGTTTCCTAAATACACCATTCAGAATTATCAGAAGCAATACTCTCGCATGACATCAGAAAATCCTAAGTCACTTGGTTTCCGTAATAGCCAAGGTAATGTTCGGATGCTCCTAAAAAAGTGCATTATGACGCTAGGCCTTTCTTTCCAGGTTAGTGGACGGCCTATTATGAATTCAATAATTTTCCAGTTTTACAACCAACCACCCCCCAACCACCCCAATATCTCCCCCACCCAAAAAAGTAGAAAATGATCAGGAACCTCTAAAACGCCTAAAAACAAAGTTTGAGGAATATTTAAAATTTTTGGTTTTTTGCTAATTACTCCGCCGCCCACGCACCGGTTTTCAAAATTATAGGAACATTACCTACTACTACACCATATCGCTGCCCAAATTTCATCACAATCCATGCAGCGGTTACTGTGATTACGTGGCTTGAAAAACGCGTACAGACAGACCGACATACAGACCGACGGAAATGAGTTGTATGAATTTTCGTTATGTAGACATCATGAAACACCCTAAAAGCGTATTATCTCAAAATCCAAAAATTTTCACGGACACAATACTCCCCTCACATATCGGTGTGGGTAGTAAAAGCCCATAATCATGTCGAAATCCACTTTAGTAAGATTACTAGAACGACCGCGAACGTAACCTTCCTCCATACTTCAAAAATATACTGGCGTCTGCTCGTTACAACAAACACCTTCGCTGTTCTACTCAAGTCTAAATGTCGCACACTGCACAGCGCAGCGTATGCATAGTGGAGTCCCGACCTCTCGACTGCGGCTGCCGCGAACGATTCATGACATGTGACGTCATAAGGCATTCCACCACCGCGGTCGCTTTACGCAAATATAAAATTGAATAACGTTTTTTGGACTATTCAGATGATTTTTTCGACATTCTTGAAGTGAAGAAATAGACTATCAGATAATAATGAATTTTCCAAATTTTTGTTTTTTAGGAAACTTCTCCATTATGTTGTTTCAGTCATGTTACCTTTATGATTAATATAATTATAAGTAGATACCTTTTAGAATGCCATGGCCCTTCCATATATATTTAGGCGGGATATTGATCAATGAAGTTTCAAGACAACGTTTCGCACCAGAATTTGAATTTACAGATTAGAATTTTGATAAATTATTACGAAAACATTGCATTGCTTTTGGGTAATTAATTTAGAATGTTGTTCTGCTGCTTTTTTTCGAGAAGAGATTATTTTTCTATTCATGTTCACCGAAAGTTTATCTTAAGTATGTGAAAAAAAAATGCTACTACAACCCCTACAACCAGGATAACTTGGGATCACACACGGATCACAAGGTTCACAAAAGAGCTTGGAGTTTAAGCATTTGACATTTCAAAGAAACGCAAAACAGCACACACCGTTTCACAAAATCACAAACACATGAGTTTGCTGACACAAAACGCAAAACTTTATAGTAAAGCGCTGTGTTGCCAAAATGTGCTAAACGTATTGGTTAAAATCGTAACGCATTGCTAGAATAATGCCAAAACGAATCACTGAGCACACGTGACATGCGAAACGTTTCGTTTAGCACTTTCAAAACGTGTCGTTTTGAAGGCGAATTACTAGAATAGGGGTCCAGGTATGTTCAATAATTCTGTTTCGCTTGAATATTTGTCAAGGTATTTTTAATGCATCCTTGAACATCTCAAGCTCTGCCACTGTACTCAAAATCAAATATTCTTGCAATACCGCCATGGCCTACTCGCGTGGGAAGTAAAAAACCGCCCAAGCGTACACATTTTCCCTGTATCAGCCACAAAAGGAAGCAAAAGAATGGCCCAAACGGCAGACTATGCCATCATTTTACGGATGAGTCGTGGTCGACAGTCGTCTGTCGTCTGTCTTTGACGGGCGGACGAGTCCTTTTCGTGGAAACTCGACGGTGATTGATGCCTTGATGGATATCGGCCGCCCCGGATAACAATCGAAGATCGCCGGTTGCCGGCGTCGTCATGGCCCACTACCTGAAACAAAAGAATATCGGTTACCTTGAACGGGGTGCGCCAAGGAATGCCACCGAAGAAGGGGTGAGGACGTTTTAAGAACGAATAGGACATTTTTGTTAGCTTTTTGATATTTTACTTCCCACTTTAAACTTGGTTTTTTCTAATGGTATTGCGGTCAATTAAACAAACAAACTAGAACAAATTACACCTGACGATGGTTTAGATTTATAATAAACCGAAACGTCGTGGAAAGGAAAATTGTTTCATTTAATTGACCGCAATACCATTAGAAAAAACCAAGTTTGAAATCTACGGTCACGAAAATATAAAATCATTCTTCCCACTTTATACAGGAGGCAGAGGAAGTTACTCGTATGTGAAATCCGAACACTGAGAAAAAAAGATTGAGTAGGACTAAATACAATAATAAACGAACTTATTTGCCATAATTAGTTTATAAAAAAATACAACAGATCAATAATGGGTGGGCCCTCCATGTTGATGGATACACTCCTCTAGCCTAGGTGGCATGCTTGTAAGCTGGTTGTTGATAAACCCTAGAGGTACAGCCTCTCAAGCTGCACTCACAGCATATTCGTCCGGCCATAGGACACTAGCGCGCCGCGGTCAGATTGGTCCTAATCCCACCGGTCAGAAGCGCGCAAAATATTTCGATCACCAGATGGGCCATAGGACACTAGCGCGCCGCGGTCAGATTTGTCCTAATCCCACCAGTCAGAAGCCCCCAAAATATTTTGGATAATAGGCAGGTATGTGGACACCAGCGCGCGGGGCGGCGAGGTAGACTAATGTCTTATAATTTCAACCGATTTTAATTCATTCGTCATTTTTTGCGATCTTGCTAATAGTTACTGAAGAATTTGTAGAACTCCAGTCAGAGGTATCGTTACTTTTGACTTGACAGAAATGAATTACTTTTTTATATTATTAAATGCGAAATATTGTTCTGAGCATAATAAGTTAAATCTGATCACTATAATAGTTGCAAATAAAGAAGCTGGTATTGTCAGCAGACCGAAATGTCTTTATAATACCCCAAAAATTTTTAATTGATCAGAACGTGTTCTAATTTGTCACAAATTTAATCGATTTCTTGACGATGTAAAAAAAAGTCCGAGACATTTAACTTCACAGCTTGTTTTGTGGGAGCATCATGGTTGTGCTCATTATTTCTTTTAAGAACAATCTCATTCGATTGACCCATCAGCAAAGATGCTCTGCATCCTCTTCTAGAGCATCTGTAGGCTACACCACGTGTGGTTTCTTTATCTCTTCGGAACGTATACTCTTCAAGGACTATTAAGTACACAATACTCACAAACAGCAACTAAGGATTGCAAACTACTGAAATATTTTCATTAAGGGTAGTTTTATATACCTACAGAAGCCGAATAGTCATTAAAATAATCTAAGAAGAACAATAAGCTACCGCAAGTCGTAAAAAGACAGATGAAAGTTCGCAAGAATAAAAGGGATGTGGGCATTAGGAATAACCAAGCTTCATTTTCTTTCGGCGCGCAAGTGACCGGTGCCGATGAAGGCACCCTTTTTGTAAACAGGTACAAGTCAAACCGCGCGCGCTCGTGACCGATCACCATTCGTCCAGCGTGGTCGGAGGATTGGGTAAATCGCCTATGTATCGGTCCATTCAATCCCATACTTTTTCAATTGGCACTAAATCAGGTGATCGTGGAGGCCAGGGGAATAGAATAGAATAGAATATGTCTTTATTTGATCATATCCATTGTACCATAATTTATTTACAATGTTACCTATGGGGTGTTGATCTTGCCCAAATAGTACTTAACCTAGTTAAATTAAAATGTAATTAAATGAAATAATTGGTTTATACAACACTTAGAAGTTGAGTCAAGTACTCAATACACGATACGGGATAGACGTAGACACTCAAAATCATTTAAAAATATTAAAAAAAGCATAACTTAACATAAAATATAACATTAGCTCAATTTTTTGGCAACTTGCTTGTACTAGGTAGGTAAACAAGAATACCGTGACCTCAGCTTCGTGTAGGAACCTCATCGATACCCTTGTAATATGAGGACACGTGCATTATCTTGCTGGAAGAAACCCTCTCGAGGCCTCGGACATATGGAACGGCATTTGGTTCTAACACCTCATTCACATAACGTTGCTCAGTCACAAGTAAAAATGACTTGCTACTGATTGCAACGGCACCCCAAACCATCAAACCACTAGGACGGTGTATATGGCGCTCAACAGCAAACTGGAGATCACGTCGTTCACCCCGTCGTCGTCTTACGCGTTGGCGTCCATCGTGGTCCCCTGGACTCGTCTCAGAAGGCCGTCAGAGGCCACTCAGCATGCCATTGTCGGTGTTCTTGGCACCAATCTAACCGTTGGCGACGATGAGTTGCAGCAACTGTAGCCACGCTACGCCCCATAGTTACAGCAATTGCTCTGAAAGAAGCACCACGTTCCCATCAAAACGCGTAGGCATAAGCATAACAAATTGACATAGAACAACGTTACCAAATGTTTTCCCTCCCTCTTGTAAGTATTGACTATGAAACAGAAGCACAAGGACACACTTGAGTGTTACTTGTGAAAAGTACCCTCAAGTGCACACTTGAGAGACAACTGTGAGAATGGTCCTCAAAGATAAATCAATAATTCACTGAAAAAAACGTGGGTATTTTTACAAAGCAATTACAAGCACTATTGGAGCGATTTTACTATGTCATGTTGTAAAGCCACAGTAAAGTTTAACAAAAATACAACAGTTTCGTTGATTTACTAAATTTTGTAAAAATGGTTGAGTATTTTACAGAAAAAATACAAATAATTCATTTTTTCACAAAATATTTGTAAAATTACAAAACTGTGTTACATGTTTGTATATAAGACAAAATTACAAGGCAATTGTCATTTTACAAAATGTCTGTTTTTTTACAATCTTCTTTGGTAAATTCATAATTATTTTAGAAAAATACTTCAATAATGTTAGTAAGATAATTGATTTCTTCGGTTGGTATCAATGGTATTTTGACTAAAACGCTTTGTATGGCCACAAAGGTAGCACTGGCGGGCGAGAAGAATCGGCTTGTGTGAATAGAGAAACAGCGGACGGGTCGTTATTTTATGGACTTTGTTTTTGAAGTGCCGGTATATAACGTGCAGTGGTGCTATTTGTGTTTGAAGTTTGAAGATTCATTGGATAAAATGAATACAAAGTGTATTTAAACAACGTAAGCCGCCATCTTGGAAATATGGCCATCCTGTATACCAAATTTATTTAGGGATGCATTCATTTTTATTTTTCTTCGATATGATATGGTTAATTAATGAAAAAGTTTCAGAGTCATAATACTTTACTTTAAGAACAATATTTTCTTTAATTTCAGATGAAGAAGGAAAAAAGTTTACAATGAAAAAATGCAGCTCGTCAATGCAAGTTCCTTTGAAGAAGCAATAAAATTACTATTTGTCATATATTTTAATTCAAACCGGATTAATCCAAAAAATGTTTCAGTAACTTTGGAAATGACTCAAACATATTTTATTAAAGTGCATCTTGACTTTGGGAAAAGTCAAGTCACACTCCCAGTAGGAAAATAGTAATTTCTTTTATTAATAAACTGGCACATTAACAACTGTTTGCCTGGCCAACAAGCTGATATAATGTGCTTTTTTGTCAGCCGATAAGACTGAAACAGCTGATTTTCCATTTTGTGTTTGTATAGAATTACAATGTTGTGTTATCTTATTTTCATACATAAAATAAAAATATGTTTATAGTGACAGCCTTTTCTTAAAACCTATTATAATAGGTTTTTTGTAAGACTACAAAATACTTTTATGAAATGAGGTAAAATTACAAAAAAGATCTTTAAAAAATTTGTAATAAGAATTATAATGGTTTTACAATACAATCTAGTGATATTACAAGTAAATTACATATCTTACAAAATAGTTTTACAAAGTATATATGCAAAAAACCAATATGATATCCTTAGAATTGTGTAAAATCGCATAATAATTTTACAAATTATCATGTTATATCACAGACAAGTGTTGTGATATTACAGAAATGCGTTTTTACGAATTTACAATATTATAAAATTGCTAAATGAAATTACAAATCTGATTTGTAATATTATTAACAAAATCAGTGGCACTAAATAACCTACGATTTTGTTAGTAATTTTACAAAACAATTTTTAGAGTGTTTGACATACGAATCAGTACAAAACTTTTTTTGTAATAAAAAGTGGCTTTGATCCACTTTCAGCCAATAACAACAACGGATAAACCCGTCATGCAGCCACCATCGAAGCAGTCCGTGAACGCAAGTGACAAGTGACGATCTACCGCGCCGCCGGGCGACTAGATGTGATAAGGAGGCGCGCATCTGGTCGCTACATGACAGCTTGACAGCCGAGCATCAAACCTAATACAAACATGGCGCGCTTGCTAATGTGTTGATCTTAGTCACACGCCGCGTCGGTCCGCTCTGCCGTACACATTTTTGCTTGTCATGTTTTGCCGGCGTTTTGTTTGTTGTTTTAACTTAGGGCAATGGCCTACGTTGATTTGTTTCTGGTTCTGCGTTGGCTTTTTTAGTTCTCACGGCAGTAGGGTTACAAATCATTGCACAATCCACGTATGGAGATAAGACGATGATAATGTCAGGTGTCAGGTTTTTTTTATAACTGAGCAGACCGCGCAGGCAGAGCCTAAATACCAGAGTACCGCCGCTGCTGTGAAATGGTTATGTTAGGGGAAGTTTGTTAACGCGAGATTTGAATGGGCCAATATCCGCAGGCCCAATAAATACATCTTCTGGCAGTCCATTCCAAGCCTTGGACACCCTGGGAATAAATGTGCGGTTGTACCGCTCAGTTCTTGATGTATGAAGAACGACCGTCTTAAGATGGGATCCAGCGGTCGCACGGGTACATCTGATAGGAGCAGTGAGAGGCGGAACGATAGAGGATAGCTCAGAGGAGCAGATTCCGTTGGAATATCGGTAGAAAAGCGAGAGGTCACCAACAACACGCCGGTGAGAAAGTGACTGAAGGTGGCGTGTTAAGGTCGGATCGCCAATTAGTCGAATTGTCCTTCTCTGGACGGCATCTAGTATAGACAGGGTAGTAGGGGCAGCAGCACCCCAGACATGAGAGCAATACTCCAGGCAAGGTCTTATCTGGGCTTTATATAGCGTGAGGAGGTTACATGGTGAGAAATACTTTCTGGCTCGAAATAGATACCCAAGCCTTTTACCAGCAGCTGTTGCAATTGACGCGACGTGTTCGTGCCAGATCAAATTTTCTCCTTGGCAGAGCCTGGTTGTTCATTAGAACCTGGTGTTGGCTTGGGCACTTCTTGTTTGATAGCGTACAATACTGGGTCTTGGAGGCATTGAATTTAACCATAAGGTAAGTACAAATATTGAAATAGCACTTTTTTGAAAATCAAAACTATTTCAAATAGACATATCCCATTTTGGGCAATAGTTGTTACTTGTCACAGCTGAACGAAAAGTTCCTTGCTCTACCCATATCGACTTCATGTGACATTTATTTGTTTCCTGAAGTCAAAATAGAACGAAAAAATTTGAAAATAACTAAATAATCAAATAAATATTTCATTCATTACCTAATAATTTTGAACATGCACTAACTACATCTGTATGACTAGCGATTTTTTTTTATGGTCAGCCTCCCACAAAGCCTGACAGCCTATGGGGCTGCAGAAGCCCTACGAGAGGATAAACATTGATGCACGTTAGATTTGAAAGGCTGCAGGTTGTAGCCGCCGGGAAACAAATTCCCCAGCAGCTCATTCCACCGCGTCGAACTTCTCCAAACAAAGGAATGCTGGAGGAGACTGGTTCAATAGGTAGGGACCTCGACCTGCTAAGGATGAGCTCGCGGAGCCACTCTAGTGTTCCTCGTTCGGACGGCCCTTGCTGTTATTATCTGGAAGAGCTCACTCGAACATCTTCCGTGATAGAATCTGTAAAACAGGGACAGGTCAGCCACCCTTCTTCGATGTTCCAGGCTGTGGAGGTGCTCTGTGAGATTAGGCGTATCGATTAGTCTAATTGTTCTCCTCTGGATGGTGTCCATAATGACAGAGTATGATCAAATAGTATCCTATACTTGTGCTTCATAGCATAAAGGCGTGTCACTGATTGTGTAATCAAAATATTAGATACAATTATGGTTCAAAATAAATGAGCACGACTTACATCACTTGCTAGCATTCATACACAATTTATTTCTTTCGTAGCATACCACAGCGGTGTTCAGTTCCTCCTGTAAATACTGACAATTAGCTAGAGTCTTTATCCTATGATTACATTTTTAAGTTATCCGCAAATAACAGTTTACCACATGACAGAATCGAAGATAAGTCATTAATGAAAATTAGGCATAGCAGAGGCCCGAGATTAGATCCCTGGGGAACGCCTGACGTGCTCAAGTGTTTGCCATACTTAAATCCACTGTTATATAGTTTGAACGATCATTCAAATATGAGTCTAGTAGGGTCAATAATTGATAACTTTTAGAAATAGCGTATGATCAACCTTATCAAATGCCTTAGAGAAGTCCCTGTAAATTACATCCAATTGTTCTTTTTTGTCAAAAGCATCAGCTATGTACTGTTTGATTAAGTGTGATTAAATTTGATAAGGTTGATCGTTTACTTATGAATTCGTGTTGTAAATCAGCTATAAGAAGATTGATTTGAGGAAATATTTGAGAAGGATTTAAAGATCAACAACGATGGGTGATGGGTATGTTAGACAGTAAGACAGGTGGATGAAATAGTGAGATAGATGTACTGAACAGAGAGAGAAGTACTTTGAAGGATAGGATTTTTACATAAATATTCCACTGTTATATACATAAGTCTCATTATTTTCTGGTGCAACCTTGTACTACTAAAGGACATTCTAGTTTGACGAAGAAATCCATGAAGAAAGAAGAGCAACGTTTCCATGTCCGCTACTGACGGTAAGGGCCACCTACGCGAAAAAACAAACGAAAGTAACTAGACGTCATGTCCAGCGCCGACTGCGACTGCTTGTAATGAGGAAGTTGGAGCGATGGCAGTCAACAATCGACCTGATTAGGTCAGTGTGGGGATGGTTCCATACTCGTAAGGTATCGATATCACCTAACTTATCGATTACTGAAGAAAATGATTTCCATCTTACCCAATGCGAGCTCAAGGCTATCACAATCCTGACGCATTGCGAAGGCAGAAATGGCAGGAAGTTCTCTAGATTTTAGACAATCTTGCAGAAAAACATGGAGTCTACTAGGGAAGCTAGGGGAAGCTCGACCCACGAACCATCACACTCAATCGGTGTCACCTGACCAAGTCGCGTCGCACATCGTCAAAACATCAAAATCACCCTGCGATAAAGAATTCGCAAAGGGAATAAAAAAAGAACTAAGACATATCAAGGGAACGAGCACATCGCTTCCTAAATACTCCAGGCCTTTCTCATCAACTGAAATAGCCACCGCCTTGGAATGCATGAAAGCATACAAAGCCCCAGGTTTTGATGGAATTTTTCCAGAATTCATAGTTCACTGTGGACCACGCACAAGAAAGTGGCTGGGGGTATTCTGTACAGACATTTTAAAGACTGGTAAACTACCTCCAGAATTCTAAGCATTAAGTATAATTGGCAAAATGAAACTAGGAAAAGACTTGTGGAGAGCTATCGCTCCATCGCGCTACTTACAACTACTACTTTTGAGAACTGTAGCTCGCCATTGTTCACGATTTACTCTCAGTTAAGTGGCGCTCTTGATACTCATATCCAGCTACTGCACTACAAATTTCTCCATATTATCGCTTCTGTGAATATGTTTGAAGAATGTCATTCTAGTCGACACAACGGAGGATAGTCTCTTTGGATTACCGAGCTCATCCAGTATGGAAACGTTAGTTCGATGGACGATATAAGTAACTCTCAGCATTCTCCATCCATTATAGCACCGGCAAAAACACTATGCAATTCTAGCGTGGGGGCAATCTCCTCACATGCAAAAGGTCTTTGCCATGCAAAGGCGTTGCATTTGGACATGTCTGGGTTGAAATACGGAGACTCGTGCAAAAGAGAGTTCACCAAATTGAAAATTTTGACTTTACCTTGCGATACATTTTGATCTGTTTGTTGCACATTAAGAAAAACTTTGACAGTTATCTAGTACATAGCGGTATTCATTTATATGAAACAGGTAATAAAAATAACCATCTGCCCTAGTCACTGTCGTCTTGTAAGATCCAGGAATGGTACACATTTTTATGGAGTGAAATTCTTCAACTTATTACCTAGCACTGTCAAGTCACTGGATTTTAAAGCTTTCTTTAGAATTGTTAAGATTAAACTGTTGAATTGATTTTAATGAAATTTTGAAACAGCATTACTACCATGTCGAAGATGGAAAACGCGTATGGTTTTGATAAATCGTGCCAGTGGCGGCTCAGAAGTAATAAAAAAACTAAAAATATAAAAACAGCTCAAACTTCGTTTTTAAGCGTTTTAGAGGTTCCTGAACATTTTCTGCGTTTTTTTTGGGTGGGGGTGAAATTGGGGTGGTTCGGAGGTTGGGGGTTGAAAAATAAAAAAATTTCTTGTACTCATAATAGGCTGTCCACTAACCTGTGGAGGAAGATCTAGCGACACAAATCACCTTTTTAGGTCCATCCGAACATTGCCTAGCCTATTACGGAAACTAAGCGACTTGAATTTTCTGTATACTATACGAGAATTTATTGGTTTAAATCGTTTTGTATTTTGTAACGTGGACACTATTAAATTGATTCTAATGAAATTTTGACACAGTATAATGTTACCATGGTGAGAATAGAAAACGCGTATGTTTGTTAAAAATCGTGTCAGTGGCAGCGTATGGCAATAATCAAAGAACGAAAAGTATGAAAACAACTCAAATTCGGTTTTTAGATGTTTTAGGGATTCCTGATCATTTCCTACCAGTTTTTTGGGTGGAGGTGAAAGTGAGGTGGTTGGGGGGTGGGGGGTTGTAAAACTGAGAAGTTTGTAGTATCTATAATAGGCTGTCCATTGACCTGTGAAGGAAAGACCTAGCGGCATAAGACAATTTTAGGGGGGGGGGGGGGGGCTGGCGATCATTTGGTTGCAAGGGATCTTAGACTAAAGCTTCATGCTATGGGAAAATAATAAACTGGTATCAGCGTAATGTGTGGGAAGTACTGAGTCAATCAACTTGACTTCATTTTTTTTTGTATTTTAGGTTCTATTCCTCCATATTTTTCATTCATTTTATTGACATTTTGTAATTTTAATATTTTCTGCTTCTAGTTTTTTTACAATGATCTGTGTAAGCACTTTTGTGTATTAGCACTAATAAATTACTGCCACTACTACTACTACTACTACTACTACTACTACTACTACTACTACTACTACAATAACATAACTCAACACGGTCCTGAAATTCAGGATGCACACTCGACAACGGCATTGCGTATACTGAAAGTGACCTAACCCTCTGCATACGGATCGGGAGACGAAAAAGTTTGTACAAGTCTCTCGCATCAGTTTGAAGAGTTACGGTGCTGGTTTACTCTTTATGCTGCGATCGAGTATCGATCCTTCGAGAAGTCGTATCGTATCGAGCATCCCTAACCCAGCGCACTCGATTCGGTGCATGGGCGTCTGGAGTGCATTCCCTTGCAAATGGACCGTTTAACAACGTTCGCGGCCAAAACGTCAATGCATCAGATAATTCTGTGACAGAGGAAACGTGGTCGCGCACCCGAGCGCCTGCAGATGGTTGGCTGTTGGCTTTGGCTTTCTCATTAAAGGAGAGTTCAAAATGTTCCCGTTTGATTACACGCCGTGCTAAATTGGAGATGCTTGTATGCCGAGGTGGCAGCGCCTGCTTAACATGGACACCATGGGCGATGGTGTGGCTTATGCGTACCTGGGTCGATGACACAGCGAGGAAATGAGTTCTATTAGTGAAAGTAACATTTATATAACAAACATACAGGGTGAGTTTTTAGTACCGGCTCGGTCGATAACTCCATTACTGTAGAAGATAGCGTAAAAAGTTGTATATAAAAGTTGTAGCCACGAATTTGCTCCTTCCTCAGAAAATATTTTGATGTATACAGGGTGATCCGTAACTACGTGGTGATGCAAACATGCATTTTTTTAAATGAGACACCCTATATATTATTCCATATTCAAATTCTACTAATGATTCCCGTTCTTCCAATATAGGATATTGTTACATTATGCAGGGTATTTCAAAAGTTATGACCATTTTTATATCCAAATCACGGTCAAAGTAATAAATCAAAAATTGTTTTTTTTACATGCAAAGATTAAAAATATCCTCTAGTTTTAAAATCGGCTATAAAATAAGCCCGTGACGTATCTTCGTATACAGGGTGATGTAGAATGCAAAGTCCAGATTTTCTCTTTTTTTTAAATGTAACCTCCAATATTTTATTATCCCAAAGAATTGCTTTTAATATGCTCTTTCATCTTTGTATAGCTTTTGTTGTACCTAGGTCCATCAGTTTCCGAGATATTTCGATTTTTCGATAAATTTAAAATATAGCTTCTATTTGTGTAATGAAGTTCATTTATTTTGAGAAAGTGCTATCTAATTGGTTTTTTATTTAACGAACAACTAAATTATAAGGTCATGATACTATCTGATGAAGTCAAAACCCTAAATCATCGAGATAATAAAGTCAAGTATGTTGAGGAAACAATTTTGTAGACGTGATGCATAATTATCAAGCAGATTTATCAGGGAGGCTTCGAAAAATAGACAGTTTTCATAACCTGCTCAACAATTCCGCACTGTGTGAAAAACTAGCTTTAAAAATTAATTTTTCCATTGAGCGTATTTAGGAAAATCTTTGAGAAGTTGTCTACTTGCCTCTAGAATATATCAACTATGAACAGCAATATCCAGAACGGAGGCACTCGAAAACTAATGCGTTTGAAAGATTGAAGAATCGTTTTATTTGGACTGTGTCGTTTAATATTTCATAGCCTACCTGATACATCTGATTGATAATTATGCATGACGTCTATAAAATTGTTTCCTCAGCACACTTGACCTATATTATCTCGCTAATTCAGTGTTTTGACTAGATCAAGTACTATTATGGCCTTATACTTTAGATGTTTGTTAAGCAAAAATAAAGTTTGATAGTATTTTCTCAAAATAAATAAATTTTAGTAAACAAATAGAAGGTACATTTAAAATTTGTAGAAAAATCGAAATATCTCAGAAACTAATGAATGCAGCCATAACAAGTGCTATACAAGGATGAAAGAGCATATTAAAAGCAATTTTTTGGTCTAATAAAATATTGGGGGTTACATTTAAAAAAAGAGAGAAAATCTAGATTTCGCATTCTACATTACCCTGTATACGAATATGCGTTACGGGCTTCTTTTATAGCCAACATTAAAACTAGAGGATATTTTTGATCTTTTCATGTGAAAGAAATAATTTTTGATTCATTACTTTTTGACATACAGTAAGCTCATTTGACCGCGATTTGGATATAAAAATGGTCATAACTTTTTAAATACCCTGTATAATGTAACAATACCCTACATTGGAAAAACGGAAATCATTGGTAGAATTTGAATATGGAATAATAAGTAGGGTGTCTCATTTAAAAAAATGCATGTTTGCATCACCACGTAGTTATAGATCACGCTGTATAAATCAAAATATTTTCTGAGCAAGGAGCATATCCGTAGCTACAACTTTTATATACAACTTTTTTCGCTATCTTCTTTAGTAGTGGAGTTATCGACCGAGCCGGTACTAAAAACTCACCCTGTATGTTTGGCCAGGGAAAGAATGCGAGGCAAAAGAATGCGGAGGAAAATAACGCTGTCAGATGTTCCGGTTGAAATATTGTTCACGGTCTACTATTTTCAGTATTTTCCTATAATTTTACTGAACGATGACAAAAATACTCTACGTCACGTACTTTCGTAACATGTACTGCTGTATAATAAATATACTCCAATATTTTAAATTAAAATATACCTATAGTTATTAAAGAACAGCAGTACAAATGTTTCGGAACAAGAGAAGGGTTGAAAAGTATATTTGAGATAATCTGCTACTTCCGGCAACGCTGTAGCCCGGTTGAACAAGCATTAAGCAGTTTGTGCAACGGTTTTGGCTTACTATGACGAACTTTAGGTGTTATTTTTTACGGCTAGGTCAGAATTAAAACAATAATTTTTTAGACTTCTTTATGCGACAATTCAGATAATACAGGGTGTCCCACGACGATTAAGGCAAGCAATATATCGGAACTGGGCAGTGGTAGAAAATTGTAATTTTGGGAGTGTAAATTAGAGCAAATATTGTATCTTTCCTTATTATTGGGTTACCAAATGAGGTATTTATTTTTGGTCACGTGACGTCCGATTCAAAATTATTAATGGGATACCCTGTATATTTTGTGCCTTTCTCTGTTCCTCCTAATAAAACATATTTCATTCCATCCAACATATTTACGCCACATCTGCAACAGTTGGACCCGAAGAAAAGTTACACAAAATATTCCAGAATTCTAAATAATTTAGAAGACACTGTGTTAGAATACTCTAGAAGGAGGCTAAAAGAAAAGAGTAAAAAAAGAAAAGGTAAAGGTACACAGACAGATAAATAAATGTAGCTCAAATGCCCAACAATGGCTGGATAACAGCTTTCTTGGACAGTAATCATCTTCGAGTATGGTTCCCTTCCAGGACCTTACATTGTGATCTTAAGGATGATCTGAAGAAATAAGCCAAATGGTGAAGAGCTCGACTGCAGTCAATATGGGAAGCCTAGGATAGAACCTGCCCGTGTGGGGCCGGGTTAGAATATCTCCCATCGTATATCCTGCGTGTCGTAGAAGGCGACTAAAAGGAACACCGAACTACTGTCGGTATAAGCAGTAACCTCTTCTCAACCAACAGCTTCGGGTGGACGAGTTGAGAAGAGTCAGGGCACCTTCTTGTCCTTGGGGTGAGAAATTGCCCCTAAAGGCGGACGAACCAGTAGAGTATCTACTGGTTCATCTAGTCAACGGCATGAGGATGCAGAAAGCAAATGGGAAACAACTGCATTAAAGATCTTATTGATATCCCAAGAGAAACTCGTAAAATATGTAAATGCATTTTACGAGTTCACAACATGTCTGTTAAGACATTGTGACTATGATGATGATGAGGATAGAACCAACGGAGTTTAAGTTAGTACCAAGATCAGTAAGGAAGCTATACAACCTAGTGAAGAACGAAACGAAGAGGTGAAGAACGAAATGAAGGGATGAAGGAACGAAAAGGAAGTGCGTTGATTGGAGAGTATAGGTTGACATTAATAAATAGGATTCTTTTATTTTGGGTTCATTGAAAACTATAATTTTTTTAATTATCCTCGATTTGATTTTGATCACAGTGCACGTCACAGACAACATTGTGTGCATGCGGACTAGCACTACTGTCTAGCCAAATTAAATTAATTTCATCTTAATGATTCTGCTAATATTACTCTAAGAAATTCCAATCACCTCTCAGCTGTTCTCCGCATGTGAAGTCAACTCAAAAGAGAGGTAAACGTCCAGTGGCACAAAGGTACTTGTTCTCTTTCTGTATGCGGCGATACGATTTTCCGCCGAGCTCATTAATCGCAGCTTAAAAACTGAAAGAGCTAATGGAAATGCAGATGAATCAGATGACCTGGCCGCGAGCCAGGTCCATTCTTGCCTGTGCTGATGCAGATGAAGACATCGCTGCTTGCCAAGCCTACGAATATTTTCGAGTAATTAAATCGATGCGAGCAGTCCCGTGTCTACCTACTAACGAAAATAATCGGGAGTGGGTACTGAACCGAAAGTTCATCTGTATGTCTTTCAGGCCCAGTTTTGCAATCATTGGTAACCCCTGGTAGTCACTACAGGTAGTCACGACAGATGGAAGTTAACAAGTAGTTATCGGATCGCTGTGTTTCAGAAAGAAAACCGATGGTTAAACTTATTTATCTTCAAGTTGGCAGCACATATGGCTCTCAAGGCACTGCCAAAAATGTGATCTGAGAATACAACCTAACCCTTGGACAAATAAACCTAACCTTTGTATTCATATTTTTATGTCAAAACAGACTATAATCAAAATCTATCGACGTCTTAGACATCAATGTCAAAATGCGTGTTTTTCTAACCTCCAAAGCAAGCTTTAACAAACGTCAGATACCATGCATACTTTATCCTTGGATTAACTTAACTACTGGATAACCAGAGCTTTTGACGTAAACAGCAGATTATGAAACGCAAAGTGTCCACTAACCACTAGTTTTCCTTCAACCTTTAGTTAACTACCGATTGTGAGACTGGGCCTCAGAGAAAATAACTCCTAAGTACTAGAAGATCCGTGTCATAAAGGGTGACTAAAAGGAACCGACCTACTGCCTTTATAAGCAGTGACCTCTTCTCAACCAACAGCTTTGGGTGGACGAGTTGAGAAGAGTCAGGACACCTTGTTGTTTTTGGAGTGAGAAATTGCCCCTAAAGGCGGATGAACCAGTAGATACCATCTGGTCAACGGCATGAGGATGCAGAAAGCAAATAGGAAACTACTGCATTAAAGATCTTAAAGATATCCCAAGAGAAACTCGTGAAATGAGTAAATGCATTTCACGAGTTCACAACATGTCTGTTAAGACATTGTGACTATGATGATGACTAGAAGATCCAAAGCAGTCAGTTCGAGGTTATCTATGAATTTGACGCCGTCAGGCCTGTAAGATTTTCGGACCTAGTACACAATGGCACCCCACGTAATTTGGGAAAATTTAATTTTTTCGTAAAGAGGACGGTCCATTATGTGATATTCAAAAAGAAAATTTGCGGTTCAGGTACGTCTTTTTTAGCAAAAAACTTTTTAAAGTCGGTATTTTCACCGCCTTTTTATAATACGCCCGGATAGAACAAGACGACTTTAGAATCGAGAACCCACTTGACAGACGTTACAAGTGTGACAGCGATGTGGTGTTGCCAATATGTCCACCATCTAGGGAAAAACACTGTTAGCATTAATAGTATAGCAAAAGTAATCTGTTATGGATCGAATAACACTGAATCTGGGTCGAACGAGATCACTTCTAAACAGAGAAAACATTCTCGTAAAATACTACGGCATTTTGAAATTTAATTACCTAACCTAACTTAAACAAACTTGTTGAGTTGTTGAGGTGAAAATGGGTGTGAATCCGTTAATCGACCAGTCCCAGACCGAGGAATCCTTCCAGTGAAAATCTACGCCACTTAGAAATTTTGAAGTTTCCATACATGCCCAACATACCTAACCAAATCGGATGAGGTGAAACGCGGCTTCAATCGACTGGTCTTGATGTCCTTACTCGAATTGTATGAATTCTAGACGTTTATTTTGATCCTCACTACAAGACTAAGCCGAAAAAAGATCTTCTGGAGCCTCCAAGGGCATGTGATGAAAAAACCGAACAGGTGACAACCTTACCTGAGAGGATCTGTTTCCTAGAGATTTCCAAATATTTGAAATCGATAACATCTAGGGGCGCCTCGCCCTTGCCTAGGCACACCTTATAATCACGTGGCACAAACCTAATTCAACCTAAAATAACTTGAATCTACATTTTTTATGGTCAGCCTCCTGCAAAGGCTGAAATCCCATAGCGTTGCAGAAGCGTTGCGAGAGGATAAGTGTCTGATGTGCACGTTAGATTTGACCCGCTGCAGCTTGTAGCCGCCAGGAAACAAATTCACAATCCACAAATTCGTGTGTCTTCGAAATAACTAGTTTTTGTTAGTCGTTTTTTTTTTAAGCAATCTGGGGTGTACTCCTTTAATGTGCTTGAGGGGCATTTAAAGGGCTTGGATATCTACACATATTTATACATATCTATTTGTCATGTAAAATACTAATTCGCATGTACACGCACAACTCACTTGCTTTCCACACTGCATAATATAAGTATTTCAGAAGGTGATAATCAATAACATCTCAGCAATTTTTTCAAAAAATTTTTTAGTGTGTAAAAAAAAATTGCAATGCAAAATCATACGCTCTTCAAATGTCTGTAATTTAACAACCAAACACAGTAACAAAACAAAGCCACCAAAATAACATAGCGCAAACTTTCTTCTTCAATTTGCTTTTTGAATCATGGATGTAAGTTTAAAGGTAACGTCAGGAGCTTCTGAATGCGTCCACGCCTCTTCACTAACACGGGAATACGTCTTTTCTTGGATTCTTAATTTCGCGCGCTATACCCTAGACCCTTAAGGACAAAATCAAAACAAAAACGGCCGTCCAAGACTTCGGTTGCACGCACCAGCGATTTGTGAATGAACATTTGAAGAATTAAGTGTAGAAACTATGGTTCGCTCCCTGCCTCCTACTACACAGGAAAATACTGTTGCGTTTCCAATTAATTGTTAGTATTTGGATGTTTTTCCATCGCTTTAAATATATTTACAGTTATTTCAAATCCATGTCACTGAAAGAATTCAATCCTTACATTCGAAGGTACGCCAATAAATTCAAAGTAATTTTATATTCGTTCTAACGATATATATAATGCGTCTAATACCAGTATTGACATACAATGCAATCAAAACAACCTTTTGTTTTCAAAAGTTACCCTATATTTCATTTAAGCAAAGCACACAATCTATTCAATGTACAAAAATTATTACTGCAACAGCAGTGCGTGATAATTCATCTGATAAGAAATACGCAACAGTATTTTTTCTGTGTGCTTCTTATAACTTCATACAAAATCACACAATTAAACATCCAAACGAATCGATCAGCTGTCCTCGCAATGAAATCTGTTGGTCCAAGGAAAAGAAAGCACTTTAGAATCAATTATCAAACACAGATTCGATTCAACGACAGGCTGCGATTGAATTATTCATTGGAATCCAATGACATCTTGTAGTTGAATCGACAACACGATATAATTCGTTACCAACTATACATTTCCCATTGGATAAAACATCGCTTTATTTGAGGAATACCGAGTGTATCGTCCCATTGAATCCAAGGCTAAGTCTTTGACAGAACGACAGATTTCTCTGTGTGTAATCCAATTTTGCTGCCTATGACTTCGTTTTGTTTCAAGGTTTTGAGTTGAACTTAGAGGTCAACAAAACTATGATGGTATACTAAAAAGGCTATAAAAAAAGGTTACTAAGAAGTTTATGCCTAGTTGAGAAAGCAATGAAATTGGTGCATTGCACATATTGAAGAATAACTGAAGGGTAGTTGTTGAAGGCTTTGTGATACTATAGCGCCAGTAACGTTAATCTTATTATATGTGAAGATAAAACTAAGTCCATCTTCTTGACTCCAGTTTTTGAAGCGACTTTTGGTTGATGAACAGTACGGATTTTATTTATTCATTTATTTGTTTACGGATAAATCATTTAACAATTAATTTAAGATATCAGAAGACATACAAATAAAGTAGAGAATTAAAAATTCACAAATATAGTGAAAGTGTGCAATTTTACATCACAGAATATTACAAATATAAGGCTAATTATAGGTATATTCTTAACCACTAAATTAAAAGAAGCCACTGAGGAGTCAAAATATGGGAGATCGTCCTTGTTAGTAAGACGGATCATCCTTTTTAAAGGGTCATTTCTGCAATAATTAGTAGTATGACCTAGCTCAAAAAAATTCTCCGATACCCTAGTCCTCCTATTCATATTAAAATTAACGAGCTTCAATAAATCTGGACAGTCGACAATGCCGTTAATTAACTTGAGGAAAAACTTGAAATCAGCTTCTGTCCTACGATGCTTTAAGGTGTTTAGGTTCAAACATTTTATTAGCAAACTTCGGCTATCTATACACTTTCTGAGCATTTGGCACACCAGGCAAGCAACGCGGCATGTGTCTTGTACCTCTGCGTTTGTTCTGACAGAGTGAAGACGCCTCCTGGAGTCCTGTAATTAATTTATAGGACCAGCAGTTGCCATTCTCAAATAACATTCCTGCGCCTTATGCGAGTCAAAAGAACTGCTTAATGATTCTTGAACAACAGTTGTTCAATCCTATATAAATCGCACAAATAAAAAAGCCGCTATCTAAAAAAGGGTCGAGAGTCTTTTTTGTAACTTGACACTCCACTTACAGGTGAAGAATTAATATCAGATCGACTCATGATAATACAAGATCTGAATTGAAGTTGACCTTTACCCATTAATAATCGGATGATAATATTTTTATCTTGAATTTGAAAATGTCCAAAAAAGAGAGACGTCCATCTGTTTTTATTGTATTGATTGGTAAATTGTAACCAGGATTTGGGTTTTCAAATTCTACTCCATACCTATAGCAGTAGAATTTACAAAAGATACATCTATTCAAAATTTCACTGAGTAGCTTCATCCCTGCCAAAATAGGAGGTGATTCGTAAGAAGAATTTACGAAAGATAATGCAACTTTGATGGAACAAAGTAGATATACCATATGACAAATAGTTTTAATTTTCTGTGTCGTACATGCGACATGGAACTCAGTTAAGCAACAGTATTACACAACCCAATAATAAAGTAATGAGTTAAGCATGCCGTTATACGATACAGCAGAGATTACTTTTTGAACCATTATAAATTATATTATGAGACTTTATATCATTTCTCAGATAGATATCCGTGAGTATTTTTAACTGTCCCCCGAGGTCTGGTTGCACAACGTAAAAAACAAGGATCGTGTTCTGTTTGACACTAATAGTTATATTTACAGCTGCACTGCAGGGCTAAGTTACGTGGGCTATTGTCAAGATCGTGATCAGTGGCGGATACCAAGGAGTGTACCAGAAGAAAGTTGTCGATTTGAAATATCCTCAAATCAACTAATTCGAATAGGTTAGAAAAAGCAACGCCCATGCTCTATGTCTAAACCATGTGAGTGTTTACAAGATACCGTTGTTATTGTTTGCTGTGTTCACAAACACGTTTTTTTTTACAGAAAGATCTTACGGAATTGTTAGAGTAGTCTTTTCGCACTCTATTTAAAGTATTATGTGTGATACATAAAGTCACACTATAATCGACCAAGGAATCCAAATATGCAATAATATAAACGGGATAGGTTCTATTTAAAAAAAATGTAACTTTGATAATTCACAAATTTATTGGTGTAATTTATAATGGTGAATATTTTTGTAACATAGATTTTATTTCCCTCTACATGTTTTATTTAAAAAAGACATTTCTTTCCTATCTCAAACAGGGAAGTAGCTATCATCATCTTGATATACCCTGTACTTGATCAAGCGCGTAGCTAGAATTTTATCAGCTAGATATCTGCAAATTTTCAGATTCAATAAAATACTCCGAAATTTTTTCACAACTTACGCAGGTTCATGGATCTGGACCAGCTAACATAGACATTTTTATTCAAATCCCTGTAATTTCCACATCATTATTTTTTTAAATTGTAAATACGGGTTCGTATGTACTATACCACAAAATGTATAAGTTGTGATCTCAAAAATAAGCTAAATAAACAAAACATTAGAGTAAAAATACTACAGCACCTTTGAACCAATTTTTGCTTATCTATAAAATAGGTACAATATGTGAAATAATTTGAGATTCATTAGTAGTAGGTTTACTAGGTTTTATTTTTTATATCCATTTATGTAGCGTAGTGTATTAGCAAAATAAACGTTATATTTGTATGGCTAAATCGGCTGTCAATACCTAGTTTTCAGTGACCCTCGAGTAGGGAATTATTGTATGTATGGAAGAGGAGGAGCCTTGACCTTGAATATAACGTCGGATATGACCTTGAGAGTGAACTTGACCTTGGGCGCGACCTTGGATATGGCCTTAAGCATCAACATCAATAAAGCCTACACTAATAAATCCAGCCTTCCGGGCTATATCAACGGTCAGTGTTGGACATGCCACCATAAACAAGCTGTCGCTGAATCACTACTTTTAAGATTGAGCAGACAAACAAAATCCTTGTTTATTTCTTCTGACCTATCCGAATTCGTTGTATCAAATAGAAACAAAAGTGTACAGAAAACCAACGCTGGTGGAAACGCAACTCTGCGAGAGGATAAGTGTCTGAGTGCACGTTAGATTTGAACGCTGCAGGTTGTAGCCGTCGCGAAACAAATTTCCCGTCATCTCATTCCACAGCATCGAAGTTCTCCAAAAAAAGGAATGCTGGAGGAGACTGGTTTGGGAAGTAGGGACATCGACCTGGTAAGGATGAGCTCGCAGAGCCTCTCTAGTGTTCCTCGTTCAGATGGCCTTAGGTGTTATTATCTGGGAGAGCTCACTCGAACATCTTTCGTGATAGAATCTGTAAAAGAGGGACAGGTCAGCCACCTTTCTTCGTTTTTCCAGGTTGTGGAGGTCTTTCTGTGGTTAACGTTGACGTTAACACGCCTAATTCGTGAAAAAAAAGAAGCTAACTTCAAATGGAAAATATGAATTTTCAATAAATTATTGTCATGTCACCTGTGTAGGCAAGTATGCCTGTCTGTTTTGTCACACACATCATAAGCGTTTTCTTGCGGTCTTAGGTATTCGAATACATATTTGTCACGCATTAATCGCTGACGTCATAGACTTCAACCAGCGCTAGTATTAACAGTTTTGAAAACATCTCAGAAACGGTGCCAAACTTTAAACAAGTAATCTATCTATTTTCGATGTATTTTTGTGACAGAATGTGACAAAATATATACTTTGAAACATTTTGGTACTCGTATTAATAATAGGCAGTGAGAATTGGCGAGAATGGATATTTCAAGTGCCCTGGCAGTTGTTCTTTGGCGAATCAATAAAAGGAAGAATTTCTTCAGAATATTCTAAATATTTATGAAATGTTTTTGACCGAAGATTTAAATGGGTTTTTATCGGCTATAATAACCCACAGAGAAGAGCATCACAAAATTCCGGGATTTGCAAGAAACTTTGCGAGGCCAATATAATGAATATCATTTTTTTTCCAATTCTTCAGGCTGGCCAGAGAAACTTTTACCATCCTTTTACAAAGTGATTTCATATGTATATAGCTAGCTATGTAAATAAAACCACAATAGGTAATTAGAAAACTTTTTACACAAATATACATAGGTATATTATAATATCTATATATAACATTCATGAGTCGTTCAAGTCCACATATATCTAGATAATTCAATGTTAAGGAAAACAAAAATGTTACTTATCATCACAATAAAACCAAAATAATGATTAGAAAACTTAATAATTTAAAGACTGAAGTTGATTCCACATCATGTTGGATAGGATTTTTCAAAACTTTCCATGTAACATCAGGATTTTGAATCGCAGCCTTTGTTGCTTCACTCATTCCATTTCCAGTGATTTCACTAGCTTGATGCTGAATTTCTTCTAGATATTTGTTAGCGAATACAGGATTTATGTAGAAAGAAGTATCATTTTGAATGAACAAAATAAAGTATTAAATTATATTTTACCTACCCTGCAAAGAAATGTATGTTTCCAAATCAAAAGTAATTAAGAACTACCCCAACTGCACTTTCATCATATCTTGTTCTATTCTTCTTGTTGTATTTCGCTGTAGTGTTGGTTCATTCGCAACACAATTCGCAATTTTTGAAATTGCAAGACATGACATTACGATGACAGAATTTTAGGTTACGTTGGTTTGAAACTAACGTTCGGTTAGATTTGAATCGTTTTGAATACATTTTGAAATATTGTTACTATGACGTCATCGTTTCAACGCCGGAACGAATGTGCGGAGGTGACCTGGACAGTGACACGTGTCACATATAACGTAGGACGAGATGCCAGTCTATGTTATTCACTATCTACTTCGCTCAGTTGTTCTGGATATGCACACGCCGAAAGCAGCTGCCGCCAACTTTAATATCTTTCCTATAAGTTTGGCGGAAATTACTGAAACGTCTGTTCTACTAAGTAGAACTTGCTTTCGAAACATATTGTGCATCGATGCTCTTCTGTTTCAGACTGAACTCGACGAAGTTCCGTAATAATGTAGCTACCGAAATTCGAATACTGCCAAGATCAAGGGGGGAATGTTGCGCGTGATACTTTTGAAGTATAAGAATGAGGTTTGCGTATAGAAGACACTATAAGTCTATTCGCCCAAGAAAGGAACTCAATGTTAACAGTGAGCAGAAGAAAGTGTGGGTCTGCCACAGTATCCTAAAGACACTGGCGGAGACCAACAACGTAACATTATCTTGGGCAGAATTGAGGTTTTGAATAATTTTTTTTTTGTCATAAATGGAAAGATCATACCTAAGGTTTATAACAAAACTGTTTTTGTTTTCTTTTTTTTCGCAATAACTCAAAAGTTATATCAAAATAAAAATGGGTTTTTGAATCGAGTACCGAAAACACGCCGACGGCTCCCGAACCCGTGTGACGTCACCATGGCGGTAAGGATGCTCCTTTGACCAACGACGTCCTACTCCGATACTAGATTCTAGATTCCCAGCCAGTCGCCAAAAAAAACGAACTGCTAAACTGGTATCTAGTGTATATTTGTTGCAACACAGTCGATGAATGAAGTTTGCAGCTCGAGACGAAGTCTACGATTTAAATAAATATGTTTTTGAATGTTTGAATTTGAAGTCAGATTACAGATTCCAGTAAGTACCTAATCAGATATGTGTCGTTGAAAAGATCTCCTCAATCGAAGGATGGCGCAGTGGTTAGAGAGTCCGATAGTGGATCTAAGGGTCTTTGGGGTCTTTGGATCGAAACCCAGGCCTTACAACTTTTTTTTTTGTTTTTTTTTTGTCAAAAAAATTTATTGATGTGCTTTTTGCACTTGTTACGCACATTTTTTCTACGATCAACATAAATATGTGTTTGAATCAAATTTTGTTAGACATATTACTTGCACTGCACAGTGCAAAAACTAAGTACAGGAGGCGGTGCACAATTCAAAAAATCAGTGAAAATGAGGTTTGTCCGTCAATAACAATCGCCATTATTTTTTTTTAAATGTAATAGTTGGTTAATAAAACAAAATCCTTTCATCCATTCAATTCATTCATTTTTAAGTTTTTTAATGTAAAAAAAGTGACTCAAATTCGTAATTACATTCTGTTTATCACTCGGTATTATTATTTATTTAACTTTGGGTAATGAAATTTTCAGAAAAATTTAACAAGAACTGTGCAGCGCAAGTAATATGCCTAACAAAATTTCATTCAAACACATATTTATGTTGATCGTAGAAGAAATGTGCGAAACAAGTGCAAAAATCCCATCAATAATTTTTTTGACAAAAAAACAACAAGTTGGAAGGCCTGGGTTTCGATCCAAAGACCCCAAAGACCCTGAGATCCACTATCGGACTCTCTAACGACTGGGCCATTCTTCTATTGAGGAGATCTTTTCAACGAAACATATTTGATCAGGTACTTACTTACTGGAATCTGTAATCTGACTTCAACTTCAAACATTCAAAAACATATTTACTTCGATCGTAGACTTCGTCTCTAGCTGCAAACTTCATTCATCGACTGTGTTGCAACGAATATAGACGAGTTACTAGTTTAGCAGCACGTATTTTCGCGATTGGCTGGGAATCTAGAATCTAGTATCGGCGTAGGACGTCGTTGGTCAAAGGAGCATCCTTACCGCCATGGTGACGTCACACGGGTTCGGGAGCCGTCGGCCTGTTTTCGGTACTCGATTCAAAAACCCTTTTTTATTTTGATATAACTTTTGAATCATTGCGAAAAAAAAAGAAAACAAAAACAGTTTTGTTATAAAACTTATATAATGGACTAGTATCATGAATTTTATTTCTGGTTGCATATGATAGAGTACGTCATAAAAAGCATCTCATTTTTTTCTCCGATTTTTTTGGGGACAGGAAAGCCGTGAAAATAAGGAAAATATTTGAATTCTCCTAGGGCAGTGACGTCACTGCCCTATAGGCGAACAGCCAATCAAAAGACAGATATGTGTGCTGTGTTGCCGCATTCTGATGGCGCGCGAAATGCCGGAGCTGTACGCGGGCTGGCTCATCTATCTTGTCTTCTGTTCCCGTCTGATATGTTTTGTGGTTTTAATGTCCCGTGATCCAAAATTCCAGGGCTGTTCCAAATTACGGTTCTATCACCATCCTAGAACTGTTTTCATCATGCCCCGCCCATTTTGTGATTCTAGAATCGATGATTGGTTGGGACGCTGGTGAACCAACCAATCACCGTTTTTAGAACTGTAAAATGGGCGGGGCATGATGAAAACAGTTCTAGGATAGTGATAGAACCATAATAAACTATGAAACTAGTAAGTTAATGTCCTGTAAAACGTGTGGCAACACTGCGGATGCTAAGTTAAGGTTCCTGATCCGTCAATCCTGTCAATCAGTCGTCATTCGGTCATTGTCATTTCCAAATTCCATTGGGCTTTGACTGTAATTTTCAACAATCTTAAAGTTATTATTATTTGTTTGCGTTTATTTGTACAGGATATCCTTTTATTCCATTTTACTAGGTTTCAAGTTATTTTATCATAACATAACCAAAAGTATGAGTAAAATCGATAGTGGATTCGCAAAAGCCGATTCAGATAACCTGCCCAAAGTTGATATGGCTATGGTGAACGACTTTTATGGGGATAATATGCAGTTCTTCAATACGGAAATGAGAAATGTGAAAGCTAAGAAGTGAGTTTCAAAATATTTATAACACTTGGGATAGCAAATAACATGTTTATGTGAAATGTAAATGTTTTGCGAGTCGGAGCTGTTCTTGGCAACAATGCACTGCTGATAATTCGCGCGGTTGGCACTGATTGGCTGAATTTGAATTCCTTTCTTTAAACTTTAGAATGGAATTACTAAAAAACAAAACGATATAGAAAGTAACGAAATGCAGCAGAACGTTTATTTTTGTACGCACTAAGCGGTCGTAATAATTAAATTATTGTTCTTAACCTCGTGATACTAGTCCATTGTGATCTTTCCATTTATCACAAAAAAGTACTTATTTTCTCAATTCAAAACCTCGGGCCTGAACTAGTATGTGGTATATAACACAACATGGTACTGACAGCTGTCATCAGTTCGATGTCAAATTAGCACGAGAAGCACTGGGACAGAGCTTAACTGACTGTACTATATTGTCTTTGCGCTGCCTTGTTGAATCGTCGGTGCCTAAAACGCTCTGCCTATATGCAAGCGCATATAGGGGGATAATCAGTAATCACGTATGTGCATGTCTAATGGACTCCATCTCTCTGCAGATATGTCACAGTGGTAAGGCGATAAAGAATAATATGTTCGTTTGTAAGCAGACAGCAAGATGGCCGGGGTAACCCCGCTGCCAAGATCATCCTCATATAAATGAAAGTAATTTTACTCCGGGGAGAAATAAGATAATGCAATGCGCGACCTCCATCGCGTATGGTCCTTCATCCGTCATCCGACAAGGAGCATTAAGGACGTGAAATCGAGAAATCAAGATTTTCAGGCTTCAGCACGTAACTGAGTCGTCAAGTTTCAAAAACCGCTAAATCCAATTTTCAAATAAATTGAGCTAGTAGTGCTATCTTATTGCGGGAGGCCTCAGTAATGCTTTAGAACATGATACATCTTTCAAAACCCTCTAAATCCTGGTCTAAATCAATGTAGATTCTTAAGGTTGGAAACAAAATCCACTAAATCCATGAGAGAATGAGATTCAAATACCCCTAAATCCATTCGAAAACAAAAACCTCTTAATCCATATTAGCATTTACATGTAAACCATGATCCTTGAGAACAAATCCCACTAAATCCAGGATAGGACGATAAGTGAGTTTTCTGCTACTTGCACAACAGCCATCCTACCTATAAATTAACTCATACATTTAACCTAACCTATAATTTGATTTATATACAGGATGCCTCACGACGATTAAGATAAGCAATATATCGGAACTGGACAGTAGTAGCGAATTATAATTTTGGAGGTTTAAATTAGAGCAAATGCATGTAGTATCTTTTCTTATTACTATCTCATCCAATGAGGTATTTGTTTTTGATCACGTGACGTCTGATTCAAAATTTTTAATGGGACACCCTGTATGTTTGAGACTTTTTATGTTCCTACCGATAAAACAATTCCAACAAACTCGCACACTTAGGGTCTAAAGTGAGAGCTACAGGTACTTAAAGGATGGTACCACTACCATTGATTATAACATGTACCCCCATAGTTAAATTACTTTGGTAGTGTTTCAAAATGGTAGTGGTACAGTCCTTTATAGGTACCTGTAGCTCTTAAATGAATCACTTTAGACCCCAAGTGTGCTAGTCTGTTGGAATTGTTTTATCGGGCAGAACACAAAAACTCGCAAATATACAGGGTGTCCCATTGACATTTTTGAATCGGAGATCACGTGACCAAAAACAAGTACCTCATTGGGTGACACAATAATAAGAAAAGATACTATATTTTTATATTTATCCTTTCAGTGTGTTGACCTAATATCAGTTTTCATCTTATTTTGTATATTCTTAAATCCAACTGCGCAAAATATGCAATGAAATACAGTCATATCATGTAAGTTTCGAAGCAAATCCCTCCAAATCCAAGTGTATTTTCAGAAACAGCTAAATCGGGAAGGCTTTTTAAGTTTTTCACAAAACTACTAAAGTAGGATTTTTGTCCAAAAGACCTTTTAAAGCACTATGTTACTGTCTATTAATATCTATATTACAAATACTATTATTGTTTTTTGAGACTAACAGCAAATTTTCGCGTTTCCTTAAAAATATTATTGGAAGGATTTAGTGACTTTTGGAACTAGTTACTAGTGCTGTAACTAAACAACCAAGTCATACATATTGCTTGGGCAAAGAAGCCCCACTTTCAATGCAAACGTTATAACTCACCCCAAGCCTGAGTGTTCTGAACTCCAGTAATCTGGGCGAAATAAGAAAGATTATCCAATTTCTTAAAAACACGGGTCTGTTTTATAAAATTTAAAAATCATTAAGTAATACTATACTACCTGTTGATACTTACCTTAAGCGTCACACATGCTCATCGAGAATCTTCACCTGAGCCTTCACTGTTGGCTTCTAATTAACAGTGCTGTTCCTAGAGTGGCGCCGGGAAACAGTAACAAAGACTACACAGAACACGAGGCTAATGACAACAACAGTTGATGCCATTGAACGAAAAAAAAAACAACATGCGTCTTCCATAGCGTGACGAAGAGTGTATAACAGCAATACAACAAAACTTAAAAGTTTAAAATAGCAGTCATAGCGTCCATAGTATCGTATGTAGAGTAGCATTTATGAATCATATTTCCATTACAGCTGTATTGATATATTTTTAGATTTTATATATTATTCTTACCTTAGGAACCTTCATATTGGGGGTAAAGTTGAGAAGGTGTCAAAACTTCAGCTACATTTGTCCATCTGTTCCGAGTCTTATGAGCTTGATGTACTGCTACCAGCTACCATTGAGGTTAACTATAACAGGTTCAATATTCTCTATTATGGTGTCTAATCACCACATTTTTTGTTCCACTTTTTCTTGGACATGTCGAATGCACTTTTGCCATTTATCTGCAGTAATAGATCCTATTGCTTCTTGGAATGGTATGGTTTTTCACATCAGCAAACTTGAATATAGTGTTTTTTTCAGCTACAGTGTTTTTAATTTCAGCTCAAACTAGCTCAACAGGAAGTAAAAAATGTTCACAGTGGTAAGGTGGAAGCCTCAAAACTATTTTATTTTGCTCTTTGGCCATTTCATCTGTTCTATATTTATTGTACTCAGCCTTGTGCTCATTCACAATTTGAAGTAGTTCAACTTTCAGTAATGATTCGTCAAAACTAATGTTTTTCGATCGAAGCCAGAATATCTAATTTCCTGGAGGCATTTGTTGGAATATCATCATCAGCAGTTGTTAATGATTTTTTTTGTGTTTCGTGTTTATATACGTTTAGTATTACCTCCTTAAGCCTCACGTCAAAATGGCTCTTTTTTGATCTCTTCCTTGGTGGACTCAAATCCTGACTTGTAGCGACATCCATGGGCTCATCTGCAGTGTCTGTGCTACTAAGCCTCTTCCTTGATAGACTTAAATCTTGTCTTGTAGCCACATCCATGGATTCATCTGTAGTGTCTGGACTACTAGACATCCTTCAATATCTCCTTCAAGTTATCGGGGAATAACACAAACACCGATAATAACTATTAAAACAACAGTACATACAGATAACACTAAAATTCGCACAACAACACGGCAGGGTATGCGATGATAAAAGCACGATGTACGCTATCATTAACACGACGCGTCGTATACAATGATAAACACACGGAGCAACTGAATAAAATACAACCCTGTACTCTGTTCAACGACCCAGACGGGCGGCAGAGCGGCGAGCCGACAAGGTGTTCATTGCCTTCCGGCCAATCGCAATGAATTCGCCTTACTCGGGCGGCGTGCATGGTATCCTATTTGTTTACAATCTTCTGCACCTTGGATTTGAATACGGTTTAGTTCCGATTGGATACAAGCGTCCGCAAGTTCACGCAAACCAAGCCAAATGGCCTCTTTACACGCTTGTGCTTGTGGATGCTTGTCGAGCCTTGGCAAGCATGTAAATGCGGCATAACGCAGCAATGTGTTTTAAAAGGAAACCTCCTTTCTTGAAAAATATGGATTCATACTCAAAATATGAACAAATTAAGCTACTATTTATCATGCAAAAACTGATTCAAATAAATAATTATTATAGGTATTATTCAAAAATTGCGTTTCCTGAACAATTATTAAAAGTAGACATGTTGACTTTTGCGTGAAAGCTCCTCATTTGTGAACGCTTGGGGCTTGTAGATGCTTGTCAAGGCTTGGCAAGCGTGGGAACGTACATTTAGGAAACACCCTGTATAGAACGCAGACCGGTTGGTTATGTCGTCGACATCCGAGTTGGCGATAGAATACGAGCTGAGTGAATTCGGGGGCCAGGGGGGTCGAGGGGGGCCGGTAGTGGTCGCATATCAAAGCGACCCGGTTGTGGGGACAGGCGAGGCGGGGGGTGTGGCTCAGAACCGGGGCCCCCGTATCGTTCATCATTTCGACAATCCCGCTGGCTGCTGGCTGCTCTCTCTGCCGGCTCATTTGCACACAATGCTACCTGATATCTCTAATTAGAGGTTACAGTTAACATAACAATGCGCCGCCGCCGCTCGGTGGCTGTGCGGACCGCTTTTTCTGCTTTTCGGTGGCATTATTCATATTTATCTGGATCGCGGACCGTATTGGAATTCGTTCGCCGACAGTCCGATTTTTATTCATACGGGGCTTTCTGTTTGTTGCTCTGATGATATCCGGGACTTTTCAAAACTAGCCGGATATGCTACCCCAGGCATTGTGGAAAGCACACTGAGATGTTAAACACAAAATTCCAAATTATGTTTCGTTATATAGATTGTAGGGCCATAGGACACTAGCGCGCCGCGGTCAGATTGGTCCTAATCCCACCGGTCAGAAGCGCGCAAAATATTTCGATCACCAGATGGGCCATAGGACACTAGCGCGCCGCGGTCAGATTGTCCTAATCCCACCGGTCAGAAGCACCCAAAATATTTTGGATAATTAGCAGGTATGTGGACACTGACGCGCGGGGCGGAGAGGTAAACTAATGTCTTATAATTTTAACCGATTTCAATTCACTCGTTATTTTTTGCGATCTTGCTAATAGTTACTGAAGAATTTGTGGAACGCCAGTCAGAGGTATCGTTACTTTTGAATTGACAGAAATGAATTACTTTTTTCTATTATTAAATGCGAAATTTTGTTCTGAACATAATAAGTTAATCTGATCACTATAATAGACGCAAATAAAGAAGTTGGTATTATCAGCAGACCGAAATGTCTTTATAATACCCCAACAAATTTTAATTAATCAGAACGTGTTTTAATTTGTCACAAATTTCATCGATTTCTTGACGATGTAAAAAAAAGCCCGAGAAATTTACCTTCACAGCTTGTTTCGTGGGAGCATCATGGTTGTGCTCATTATTTCTTTTAAGAACAATCTCTTCCGATTGATCCATCAGTAAAGATGCTATACATCCTCTTCTAGATCATCTGTACGCTACACCACGGGTGGTTTCTCTATCTATTCGGAACGTATACCCTTCAAGGACTATTATTTTCTTCCCTTTCACACTTAACATAGTCTCCATGATGAAAAAGCAGAACACAAAACAGCAACTAAGGATTGCAAACTACTGAAATATTTTCATTAAGGGTAGTTTTATATACCTATAGAAGCCGGATAGTCATTTAAATAATCTAAGAAGTAACAGTAAGCTACCGCAAGTCGTAAAAAGACAGATGAAGGTTCGCAAGAATAAAAGTGATGTGGTCATTCGGAATAACCAAGCTTAATTTTCTTTCGGCGCGCAAGTGACCGGTGCCTATGAAGGCACCCTTTTTGTAAACAGGTAAAAATCAAACTGCGCGCGCTCGTGACCGATTACCAATTGTAGAACTTCAAACTTAGGTCTGGTTAACGAAATTCCGCTGTACAAAATTATTATTAGACCCGCAATTAGAGGCTCCAATGCAAGAACCGTTTATGTCCATTAGACTAAATACAGAATGTATCAACGATGTGTGGGTGGACGATAAATGCTTTCCTATTTGAGATAGAGAAAAAAGTCTCAAAGATATTTACCATTATACAGGCTGTGCAGTAAATGTATCACATGTCAAAGTTAAATTTTTGTAGAATAGAACCTCCTGTATATTATTGCGTAAATCACCATTTTTGATATAAGTACATGTTAGAAAAAAATTGAATATCGCAGCGTCTATAAAAATTAGAAGGCTGTGATTATGCTGCGTGACTAAGCATGAGATGTGTAAGCTTAGGTGGTACTGGCAAATGCAAATTCTTGTTGTACTTGGTAAAATCGAGATTAATTAAGGAAACTTCAATCATAGGTAACTTGATTTTTTTAAATCGGAATGCCTAATTTATTTGTTAAATATAAAATTTGATAGCCTTTACAACGATATAGGATTGTCGATATTAATATCTTGTAGTTTGCATTTTACTTCAAAATTTCAGCCAAATCAGAGTTTTTCAAATGTTTCTACCTGTAAGCAACCCAGCAGGGCATGAAAAATAAACAAAAGCTTGTTCAGATGAAAGAAAACAACAACGATGCAACAAAAATTTGAAAATTATCGAAATTTTCAAAATTTAGAAAATTTGGAATAGACTTGTTTAGGTCTATCCTAACACTGCTTATTACAGAAACTTATAATTTTCTGACATATACATATGAATATTGCTTTAGCTCGTATTGTGTAACGTGCAAACTATTGGATGGATTTTAATGAAATAATATTATAGTATTATTACCATGGCGAGGATGAAACCATTTATGAATTTTAGAAATCGTGTCAGTGGCGGCGAAGCAATAATAAAAAACTAAAAATATAGAAACAGCTCAAACTGCATTTTAGGGGTTTCGTGATCATTTTCTACTTTTTTTTTGATGGGGTACTTCGGGGGTGGGGGGTCATAAACTTCAATTTTTTATATTCATAATATCCATTGACCTGTGAAAGGCAGACCTAGCGGCATAACACACTTTTTTTGGTCGGGCGGACGATGATTTGGTTGCAAGGGAATCTCAGACTATGTATGGCTTCATGCTGTGGGAAAATAATAAACTGGTATCGCCGTAATGTGTTGGAGGTACTGAGTCAATCAACTTGACTCCATTTTTTAAAACTTATATCGGTGAACAAGACCAAAAAAATTGAAGTAAATTATAGGTCTTTTTATTTAATTGTAAAGCTGAACTTTATTACTTTTTGCTAGGTATCTAGCTAGCGTGTATGTAAAGAAATACAAAGCACAGCCTATAAGTCGCTCTGTTGATATGCATTACATGAAACCAGTTAATTAAGACATCGCTCAAAATAAAAGCAGCGCTATTTATATACGAAGAATCCCGCTGCTTTTAATTACAATTTTCCACGAAATTTGAATTAATATTCAAGCCGAAACAACCTCGGAGAAATATTTTTCCATTTAAAAATGAGACCTGAAGCGTTATTTACAAGGCGTGGGTGCGTGCTATCACCCTTTATTCATTCAATACCTCATAAGTCTAGAATAGCCTAAATATATGAAGACCAATGAGTCCAGTTGGTATAAAATAGAATAGAAGAGTTATAGAATAACTATTTGTTGATTTACTAAGCGCTGTTTTTATAGCAGATTTCTCATTGAAAAAAGTACATATGCAAGTTACACTACTTGGAGACACCTGTGGAAGTGCTAACTGATATGATTTTCGAACTTTCGTTTTTTCATAATTTTGCGTATTTTAATAAAAATTTAAATTTTAAATTTCCTTGATGAGACAATACCGCATCTCAACAAACCATAAAGAAATCTAGAAATGCTTATAGCCCACTCTTTGATTTGTTGAACATTGTTCAGATGTTTCCTTCAAACATATCCAACCACCCTGAGTCACAGCTAACTGGTGAATTAGAAATTCTGTCGTGATTCAACTTTATACAGGTGATTTACTTTATTTTCCTTTTATAACTACTATCCTATTTGTGATACTGTTTTACTCTATGTCCTGGCTACAAGCGTATTCGTTTAGGGGTGACTTCGATGTTTTGCCTTTAGCTATGTTCTTAGATGCTACAGTAGAGAGGCTTTGAAGACTCATCAATACAGGGTGTTACATAAGTTGGGACCTTTTTCATACAGCGGATAGTACTCGCCAAAATGAGTGTTTTTCCTAGTAACATATAAACGAAATATTTAGAGAAAACAAGATACTGACCATTAAAGAAATCCTCAATTCCAAGTCCGTCCCTGGGCGATGGCTCACCATATCATAATGTCACAACAAACAAGGTAGCGCCAGCAGTGTCGATGCCGGTGAGAAAACACCAAAACAGGCAGTTCGTCGTCATACGTCGCGTTGCTGTGGCATAGTATACGAGAGTGCTTGACTTGTTACATCTGACGATCGGACTTTAAAAACAACAACAATGGTGCACTATTATAACAATAGTGAACTGATGGATATGATTTTAATGTACGGTGAGTGTGGTCAAAATATCACTGCGGCTTCGCGAGTGCATGCCGATCGTTTCCCTAACCGTACTCACCCTGCACCTCGTCGATTTGTCTCACTCGTGCAAAGAGCTAGAGACACAGAATGTCTGAATCCACATCGTGGTGGACACGCTGAAAGGCCTAGGCGACCTCGTATGGTCCAAATTGAAGAAGACATCGTAAATCGTACTTTTACCGGTAAGACGTCTGCGACAGGACGGTACTTACAACTTCGTAGCAGCCAAATAGTGAGTACTTGCTTGAAATTTTTTTTACTGTTTTGCTGCTGGTTCACCGTGCATTAGCTTTGCCGTTTCAAGGGCCGTTGCTTCTAAATTTAGAACACCCTGTATAGCATCTTCCACAACCTATACACATATACCATTAAAGCATACTTTATCTTCATTATTCCAACTTCGGTATGCAAGCTCACAAAAATCCAATAAATAAAAAACAGACTATACGTGTCAAGATGCTGGATTCAAGTCTTGATACCGACCGAAATCATGAATACAGATAGACAGATGTGGGTGCAGGCATTTTCATATAATCTCCTCGTGAATGCTTGATCGATTGTCGGATCGAGATAAAGCTGTTTATGCAACCGTTTTGATGCAGACGCAGATAGATAGGCAGTAGCTGTTTTATATTGTCCACGTTACCGAACGTATTTTAGCGGCGCGTCTATATTATGTACTTATTCGATCCACGGGAGATGCCTTATCAGAGATTTATTTTATGCTACCGATGAATGGAAGATCAATTGTGGTATTCAAATATACATTGGTGTAGCTCAGATGTAATACAAACGGCTTTGAATGTTTAAGTAGGAGGATAGCGATAGATTTTTATTACGCTGTATTGGAATCCGTGGAATTAAAGTTTATAACTTGATCTGACTAACGATTCTCAAAAACGCCGAAAGTCAGGCCTCGGAAAGAGTCTATGGAGTATCTCCAGTAGTGACACGTGATTTGTTAACTATGCTAGCAAATATTCCCCTAAGAATGCTAACGTAGCTTAAAAAAATTATTTGGCGAGTGATTGGTACCTAAAAAAATCGAAAATTTTTATTTGCCTTTCTATTGAGATGAAACCTCACATTTCGGATAATTTCAGGGTGCTAATTACAAATCCAGTTGCAGTTTTGAGTCTCAGTCTCGTTTGACGAAAATATAAAATTTCAGATCTCTCGGGCGGGCGGGTGTAGGTACCTAAAAAAATCGAAAATCTTTATTTGCCTTTCTATTGAGATGAAACCTCACATTTCGGATAATTTCAGGGCGCTAATTACAAATCCAGTTGCAGTTTTGAGTCTCAGTCTCGTTTGACGAAAATATAAAATTTCAGATATCTCGGGCGGGCGGGTGTAGGTACCTAAAAAAATCGAAAATCTTTATTTGCCTTTCTATTGAGATGAAACCTCACATTTCGGATAATTTCAGGGTGCTAATTACAAATCCAGTTGCAGTTTTGAGTCTCAGTCTCGTTTGACGAAAATATAAAATTTCAGATCTCTCGGGCGGGCGGGTGTAGGTACCTAAAAAAATCGAAAATCTTTATTTGAATTGCTATTGAGATGAAACCTCGCATTTCGGATAATTTCAGGGTGCTAATTACAAATCCAGTTGCAGTTTTGAGTCTCAGTCTCGTTTGACGAAATTAAAAAATTTCAGATCTCTCGGGCGGGCGGGTGTGCCTAAAAAAATCGAAAATCTTTGTTTGGCTTTCCATTGAGATGAAACCTCGCATTTCGGATAATTTCATGGTGTTGATTACAAATCCAGTTGCAGTTTTGAGTCTCAGTCTCGTTTGACGAAAACAAAAAATTTCAGATCTCTCGGGCGGGCGGGTGTACCTAAAAAAATCGAAAACCTTTATTTGCCTTTCTATTGAGATGAAACCTCACATTTCGGATAATTTCAGGGTGCTAATTACAAATCCAGTTGCAGTTTTGAGTCTCAGTCTCGTTTGACGAAATTAAAAAATTTCAGATCTCTCGGGCGGGCGGGTGTGCCTAAAAAAATCGAAAATCTTTATTTGCCTTTCTATTGAGATGAAACCTCGCATTTCGGATAACTTGATGGTGTTGATTACAAATCCAGTTGCAGTTTTGAGTCTCAGTCTCGTTTGACGAAAATAAAAAATTTCAGATCTCTCGGGCGGGCGGCTATGCCTAAAAAAATTGAAAATCTTTATTTGCCTTTCTATTGAGATGAAACCTCACATTTCGGATAATTTCAGGGTGCTAATTACAAATCCAGTTGCAGTTTTGAGTCTCAGTCTCGTTTGACGAAATTAAAAAATTTCAGATCTCTCGGGCGGGCGGGTGTACCTAAAAAAATCGAAAATCTTTATTTGCCTTTCTATTGAGATGAAACCTCGCATTTCGGATAATTTCATGGTGTTGATTACAAATCCAGTTGCAGTTTTGAGTCTCAGTCTCGTTTGACGAAAATAAAAAATCTCAGATCTCTCGGGCGGGCGGGTGTACCTAAAAAAATCGAAAATCTTTATTTGCCTTTCTATTGAAATGAAACCTCACATTTCGGATAATTTCAGGGTGCTAATTACAAATCCAGTTGCAGTTTTGAGTCTGAGTCTCGTTTGACGAAATTAAAAAATTTCAGATCTCTCGGGCGGGCGGGTGTAGGTACCTAAAAAAATCGAAAATCTTTATTTGCCTTTCTATTGAGATGAAACCTCGCATTTCGGATAATTTCATGGTGTTGATTACAAATCCAGTTGCAGTTTTGAGTCTCAGTCTCGTTTGACGAAAATAAAAAATTTCAGATCTCTCGGGCGGGCGGGTGTACCTAAAAAAATCGAAAATCTTTATTTGCCTTTCTATTGAGATGAAACCTCACATTTCCGATAATTTCAGGGTGCTAATTACAAATCCAGTTGCAGTTTTGAGTCTCAGTCTCGTTTGACGAAATTAAAAAATTTCAGATCTCTCGGGCGGGCGGGTGTGCCTAAAAAAATCGAAAATTTTTGTTTGGCTTTCTATTGAGATGAAACCTCGCATTTCGGATAATTTCAGGGTACTAATTACAAATCCAGTTGCAGTTTTGAGTCTCAGTCTCGTTTGACGAAAATAAAAAAATTTCAGATCTCTCGGGCGGGCGGGTGTACCTAAAAAAATCGAAAACCTTTATTTGAATTGCTATTGAGATGAAACCTCGCATTTCGGATAATTTCAGGGTGCTGATTACAAATCCAGTTGCAGTTTTGAGTCTCAGTCTCGTTTGACGAAAATAAAAAATTTCAGATCTCTCGGGCGGGCGGGTGTACCTAAAAAAAATCGAAAATCTTTGTTTGGCTTTCTATTGAGATGAAACCGCGCATTTCGGATAATTCCAAGGTGCTGATTACAAATCCAGTTGCAGTTTTGAGTCTCAGTCTCTTTTGACGAAAATAAAAAATTTCAGATCTCTCGGGCGGGCGGGTGTACCTAAAAAAATCGAAAATCTTTATTTGCCTTTCTATTGAGATGAAACCTCGCATTTCGGATAATTTCATGGTGTTGATTACAAATCCAGTTGCAGTTTTGAGTCTCAGTCTCGTTTGACGAAAATAAAAAATTTCAGATCTCTCGGGCGGGCGGGTGTACCTAAAAAAATCGAAAATCTTTATTTGCCTTTCTATTGAGATGAAACCTCACATTTCGGATAATTTCAGGGTGCTAATTACAAATCCAGTTGCAGTTTTGAGTCTCAGTATCGTTTGACGAAATTAAAAAATTTCAGATCTCTCGGGCGGGCGGGTGTGCCTAAAAAAACCGAAAATTTTTGTTTGGCTTTCTATTGAGATGAAACCTTGCATTTCGGATAATTTCAGGGTGCTAATTACAAATCCAGTTGCAGTTTTGAGTCTCAGTCTCGTTTGACGAAAATAAAAAAATTTCAGATCTCTCGGGCGGGCGGGTGTACCTAAAAAAATCGAAAACCTTTATTTGAATTGCTATTGAGATGAAACCTCGCATTTCGGATAATTTCAGGGTGCTGATTACAAATCCAGTTGCAGTTTTGAGTCTCAGTCTCGTTTGACGAAAATAAAAAATTTCAGATCTCTCGGGCGGGCGGGTGTACCTAAAAAAAATCGAAAATCTTTGTTTGGCTTTCTATTGAGATGGAACCGCGCATTTCGGATAATTCCAAGGTGCTGATTACAAATCCAGTTGCAGTTTTGAGTCTCAGTCTCTTTTGACGAAAATAAAAAATTTCAGATCTCTCCGGCGGGCGGGTGTACCTAAATAAAAAAATCGAAAATCTTTATTTGCCTTTCTATTGAGATGAAATCTCACATTTCGGATAATTTCAGGGTGCTGGTAACAAATCCAGTTGCAGTTTTGGGTCTCAGTCTCCCTAAAATCTTTGTTTGGCTTTCTATTGAGATAAAATCTTGCATTTCGGATCATTTCAAGGTGCTGATTACAAATCCAGTTGCAGTTTTGAGTCTCAGTCTCGTTTGACGAAAATAAAAAATTTCAGATCTCTCGGGCGGGCGGGTGTACCTAAATAAAAAAATCGAGAATCTTTATTTGGCTTTCTATTGAGATGAAACCTCGCATTTCGGATAATTTCAGGGTGCTGATTACATATCAAGTCGCAGTTTTGAGTCTCAGTCTCGTTTGTCGAAAATAGAATATTTCAGATCAACTTGTTAGCTTTGTCTTCTAAGTAAGCCATTTTTATCTACTTTTCTAGTTATTCAATTATTATTCATTGTGCTCAATTTTCATTGAAAGACACTGTACCATTATTTTTACTGATTCCGTTTCTACTCCCATTCTTCTGTTCACGTTTGCAAACTGCAATTATGAGTATATAAAACTTTAATGAAACAACTTAGCGAAATATTTTCAAGTGAACGCTTCACCGCACTCTTGTTTGGCGATACAGAAAGAAGCTCGGCGTAATTGTTCCATGGCCTACTTTGTAAGCAGTTTATAATAATAGGGAGTTCGCAACTCCGCGCAGAAATCCTACTTGGATTAAAGTTATGCCGGACAAACGATAACAATGCAATAAACTCGCGAGATCACTCGGCGAAAAATTAATCCTGTTTAAAGGATTCGAGGACAAAATTCAAAATAACAGGTTCGGTGACCCCTTACCTTTGCTGGCAAGGCATTCTTTGCTTCCCAGGGACAAACGCAAAGCATAATGGATGGATGGCTTCTTTTTTAAGCCTTTAATAGCATTATTACTGAAAGCTGCTTAATATTTATTGTTTAAGGAACCTTGTCGCTTTTCTTTCATGGAGGATATAGTAGGCTGTGGGTGTCTTATGTCTACACAGAATCAATTATTGACGTTTGTAGAGTGTGTAAATATGATGGGAGTATCATTGTACATCGGATAATAATTGTGTAATTTTTATCATTTCGCCCCTTTCGCCTAGTTCGTGTGTATTTTTCTGCTAAGTCAGTTGTTTTTTTCTACTTGAACAGATTTTTGTTTATATTCCATAGCCTGCTACGTTGCTTATAGGTAGGAAAATTGAAAAACGCTGATTTGTTTGAAAATTTAAAATTAAATGAAAACTACCAGAGACTGATATTCACAACATTATATCATTAGAAAGGTTATAAAATGCTTCGTTTAATCGTATAAAAAAATTAGGCATTCCTATTTGAAAAAATCAAGTTAGCGCTGATCGAAGTTTCCTTAATTAATCGACCGATTTCTCCAAGAATAAACGTAACTTAAATTTGATAGTCTCATCAAAGCTGACGCATTTTATGCTTAGTAATACAGCAAAGTCACAGCCTTCCAAATTTTATAGTCTCGGCGATATTCAATTTTTTCCTGATATCTACTTATACCAAAAATGGTGATTTACACCTAAACGGTTCGCTTTAAGTCCCATGTATGATACATAAAGTCACACTAGAATTCACCAAGGAATCCGAATATGCAATAATATACGGGGTGTTCCATTTAAGAAAACATAACTTTGATACATTTCGTATTTTTGGGACACCCTGTATAACATGAAAATATTTTTAAAATGTAGCCTTTATGGGTCTCTATCCATCCGAAGTTTATTGTTTTTTTTTTTATAACTCTTACCTTTGGACTTTAGTCTATGCTTTAGCATAAGAAATTGTATCAAGGACTTGCCAATAGCCTTCTTGGTTTTGGCTCACTTATAAGCATCGTAGCGTAAAACCAAGTGACGCTCTCTCATAAATCGGTATTTTACTCTTTTGGACCCAGCCCATCTTCACTGTAGCTAGGAGGTCGCTACGAGCTTATTTCATGATAGGACAAGTCGAGGAGCTAAGTTGTTGGATAGGTATAGGAGAACATCACAAGTTATAATAAAATTTTCAAAATTTTCTGCGCGACACGAAGATCATCACTTTTGCAGACCACAGAAGGTGCGATTCGCACAAAAAAAATTAGCTGCCCGACCAGCTGTTGTTGTGTTGGCCAAGAATTAATGACACCGTCAAGTTCAAGATCCTCGCCCGGTTTTCGCCATGGCGACTCCAAAAGCAATTAAAAATATTTCCTCGGGTAATAAAAATTCTACTGAAAGGAACTAATAGAGACGTCCGTGGAAAGTCTCAATTAAAAATTTAATGGTTACGACTTTAAAAATATATGGCTCCTTAATGAGTTTTGGCTGTTAAGCCAATTTAAAGGCAATGAAGATCTTATCATTGTTTTGTAACGAATGTTTCTAGTATTGTTATTGAGTCACTGACTACCGTAATTTGAATAAAATTAATATGTATTAGTCTTTGTTTATATATAAGCAAAGAAGTTTGAGATTTCTTGTTTCCTTGCAAAGCATTAATTTGTTAGCGATGCTATAATTACCCGCTTCCTAATTATTTTGGGAACTTGTTTCAACTTTACCTCTATAAACGTATAAATCTTGGGTATCGAGACAGTGACTGTAGCTGAAAACTCGTATCTTGATGTGACAGTTATGAAGGTCAAGGAAAGGCAAGGAACGGAAGGTACGTCAATTTTGAAATTTTTGAAAATTCTAAATTTTCAAAATTTACAAAATTTTTAAGATTTTCACGATCTTCAAAATTTTCAAAGGTTTTCATATTTTTCAAAATTTTCATTTTTTTTTTAAATTTTGGGCGGCATCAACAATTAAAATAATTAAAGTTATCAGTCTTAGTCCCAGATTAGCGTTGTTTGTTCAGTTTATATTCACACTTCGTAAAATAAATTTGTTTTTTAAGAAGAGTATATATGTATAGCTTTTTGACAATTTTCCAAATTTTCATCATTTTCAAAATTTTCAAGACTACAAGAATTTTCATAATTTTCAAAATTTTCAAAATTTCCAAAATTTTCAAAAATTTCAAAATTTTCAAAATTTTCAAAATTTTCCAAATTTTCCAAATTTTCCAAATTTTCCAAATTTTCTAAATTTTCCAAATTTTCCAAATTTTCCAAATTTTCCAAATTTTCCAAATTTTCCAAATTTTCCAAATTTTCCAAATTTTCCAAATTTTCCAAATTTTCCAAATTTTCCAAATTTTCCAAATTTTCCAAATTTTCCAAATTTTCCAAATTTTCCAAATTTTCCAAATTTTCCAAATTTTCCAAATTTTCCAAATTTTCCAAATTTTCCAAATTTTCCAAATTTTCCAAATTTTCCAAATTTTCCAAATTTTCCAAATTTTCCAAATTTTCCAAATTTTCCAAATTTTCCAAATTTTCCAAATTTTCCAAATTTTCCAAATTTTCCAAATTTTCCAAATTTTCCAAATTTTCCAAATTTTCCAAATTTTCCAAATTTTCCAAATTTTCCAAATTTTCCAAATTTTCCAAATTTTCCAAATTTTCCAAATTTTCCAAATTTTCCAAATTTTCAAAAATTTCCAAATTTTCAAAAATTTCAAAATTTTCAAAATTTTCAAAATTTTCAAAATTTTCAAAATTTTCAAAATTTTCAAAATTTTCAAAATTTTCAAAATTTTCAAAATTTTCAAAATTTTCAAAATTTTCAAAATTTTCAAAATTTTCGAAATTTTTTTCGTTCCTCTCAGAATCCTCTAAAAGGGGTGACACACGTACGAACTTTAAGTACGCGGTTTTTAAGTTCGCGAACTTACTCGGCTCGACGCGGTGACACACGTGAAGCTGAATTCACTCATTTTGATAATTTTCCTAAATAAACAAAACTTTTAACAAACGCCAAACACAACAAGCGATGCGCAATGATGGCCTGCTGAAGTTTCCTTAATTAATCGACCGATTTCTCCAAGAATAAACGTAACTTAAATTTGATAGTCTCATCAAAGCTGACGCATTTTATGCTTAGTAATACAGCAAAGTCACAGCCTTCCAAATTTTATAGTCTCTGCGATATTCAATTTTTTCCTGATATCTACTTATACCGAAAATGGTGATTTACACCTAAACGGTTCGCTTTAAGTCCCATGTATGATACATAAAGTCAAACTAGAATTCACCAGGGAATCCGAATATGCAATAATATACGGGGTGTGCCATTTAAGAAAACATAACTTTGATACATTTCGTATTTTTGGGACACCCTGTATAACATGAAAATATTTTTAAAATGTAGCCTTTATGGGTCTCTATCCATCCGAAATTATTATTTTCTTTTTTATAAAATACTTTTAGCCATAATGCTCCGTGTCGAATAACGTGAATAACCCTGTATAATAAATTTGTCTCAATTTTTATTACTATTTTCTTTAATAAACAGGCAACAGTTTCGAGATTTCTAGGAGTTCCTTTTCTTAATTCGAATACTAAAGTTTATTGTTTTTTTTTTGATAACTCTTACCTTTGGACTTTAGTCTATGCTTTAGCATAAGAAATTGTATCATGGACTTGCCAATAGTCTTCTTGGTTTTGGCTCACTTATAAGCATCGTAGCGTAAAACCAAGTGACGCTCTCTCATAAATCGGTATTTTGCTCTTTTGGACCGAGCCATGGCCGACTCTACACTAGGCCGGAGCCTTAGATGTGCCAACGTGGCTTAGCTGTCAAATAGTTGGCCTATAGTTTCAGAATAATTATTACATTTTATATGTATTAGAGTTCATCTGGGTTAATAAATTAAGAAAAATACTTTTTAGAACTACTACTACTACTAATACCACTTACATCTGATGTCTGGTTCATCACAGTCAGACACTACAAAATAAAAATAAACGCAACCTGTTTCCTGCTGCCACTTCCACTTCCACTTAAATGAACACTCAATTTACTTTGTAAATTGTCACTTGAGCTAGAAAAATTCACTATTAGGTCACTGTGAAGCCATTCTTGCTGGTCTTGATTCCCTTTCACTATCAAATCTTTTCGTAGGTATGCCCAGATGCATGCCCTCGTTGGCATGCCCAGATGAGTTCTGTTAACTGTATTTTTCTGTGATATTTGGGAGGTCCAGAAAACATTGTAGGTACCACATTGTGCTCTAAAATAGGTCTTATCCTTTGAAATGTTTGTAAATTATTGTCTTTATTCTTATAAATATAACCAGCCCTAATGAGGAATACCTTTCACCCACTTCTGTTTATGTCCTTCATTGGAAGCACTAATTGCTAGTGCAACCTGGTACTACACACTTTGCAGGCATCTTTTTATCTTTATAGTTTCGTTTGTGCAGGTAAATAATTAGAAACACATTAAAAATCACCTTCTACTCTTCGTTGTTACTCTGGAAGGTTATGTTGGTATCTCCTTGTTTGGAAGCCCCAATTGCTATTGCAACCTGGTACTACACACTTTGCAGGCATCTTTTTATCTTTATAGTTTCGTTTGTGCAGGTAAAGAATTAGAAACACATTAGAAATCACCTTCCAATCTTATTTTTCACTCTGGAAGATTACACTAATGACTTCACAATAAACAAAAGCTCGGCCCGATACCAGTGTTGCCATATTTCAATGCTCCGGCCTAGTGAGTAAGTCGGCCATGACCGAGCCCATCTTCACTGTAGCTAGGGGGTCGCTACGAGCTTATTTCATGATAGGGTAAGTCGAGGGTGATAAGTTGTTGGATAGGTATAGGAGAACATCACAAGTTATAATGAAATTTTCAAAATTTTCTGCGCGACACGAAGATCGTCACTTTCGCAGACCACAGGAGGTGCGATTCGCACAAAAAAATTAGCTGCCCGACCAGCTGTTGTTTGTTGGCCAAGAATTAATGAGACCGTCAAGTTCAAGACCCTCGCTCGGTTTTCGCCATGGCGACTCCAAAAGCAATTAAAAATATTTCCTCGGGTAATAAAAATTCTACTGAAAGGAACTAATAGAGACGTCCGTGGAAAGTCTCAATTAAAAATTTAATGGTTACGACTTTAAAAATATATGGCTCCTTAATGAGTTTTGGCTGTTAAGCCAATTTAAAGGCAATGAAGATCTTATCATTGTTTTGTAACGAATGTTTCTAGTATTGTTATTGAGTCACTGACTACCGTAATTTGAATAAAATTAATATGTATTAGTCTTTGTTTATATGTAAGCAAAGAAGTTTGAGATTTCTTGTTTCCTTACAAAGCATTAATTTGTTAGCGATGCTATAATTACCCGCTTCCTAATTATTTTGGGAACTTGTTTCGTCCTTACGTTCATAAACTTATAATTCATGATAAAACAGAGTAGGTATGTTGTTGGGGATCTAGATTTGAGTAGCTATACCACAATAGTGACTACAGCTGAAAACTCGTATCTTGGTGTGACAGTTACGAACGTCAAGGAAAGGCAAGGAACGGAAGGTACGTGAACTTTCAAAATTTTCAATTTTTAGAATTTTCAGAATTTTCAAAATTTTGAATAGGTATTTTGAAAATCTTGAAAAAAATTATGAAAATTTTGGAAGTGTTGAAAATTTTGAAAATTACATATTTTTGAAAATTTCGTAAAGCTATACATACCTACTCTTCTTAAAAAACAGATTTATTTTACAAAGTGTGAATATAAACTGAATAAACGACACTAAAGTGTAAATACTGTGACCTTTTCTCTCAAATGAGAAGCTGGAACGCGGCTAATAACTTTACTTGTTCATGCCGTCTAAAATTAAACAAAAAATTGAAAATTTGTAAATCGTGAAAATCTTGAAAATTTTGTAAATTATGAAAATTCTCAAAATTTTCAGAAATTTTCTAAATTTTCAAAATTTACAAAATTTTTAAGATTTCCACGATTCTCAAAATTTTCTAAAATTTTCATATTTTTCAAAATTTTCAAATTTTTTTTTCATTTTGGCCGGCATCAACAATTAGGTAAAGTTATTAGCCGCGTTTCAGCTTCTCATTTGAGAGAAAACCCCACACAACACTATATGGATGTGTACATCCATAGAATGTACATTAGATATTCCGGTTTGAACATGTATATTTTGAATATTCATAAGACGTTAAATGTACATATGAAAAATGATATACACTAGTGTAATATACTATGTATGTTCACGTAGGTATATCCATATGTGAATATACATAAGATGATGGTCTATGTATCATATATACATCTAGTAGTTTACGCCTGCGCGAAGTACAACTAGTGCCGCCATTGCTGATTTCGAGTCATTCCGTCGTACGACTCGTTGGCGTCCTTCACGTGTGTGTTGGTGCTGGTTGTGCCTGATTACCTGAGTGAAATATTGTGCAATGTTACTTATCTTCTTACTACTGATAACACTCACATCCAGCGTTTGACGGTAAGTCATAAGCGGAACAAACCACCTGCAAAATTTTATAACCTTGATTTCTTCGTGATTTTATGCCATTCAACAGAAAAGAGATGACAATCACAGTAATCGATTTTGCCAAGTATTATTATTGTAATTAGAAATTGAATTAATAACAATGCATAATGAAAGCATAAAGTCTGTTTATCTTACTGCCTCTACATTGAACTTTCATACACTATGCATGTGCATTAAAAGTACATGAATGTACATTTAATGGATATACCATGGATGTGTAAATTCACGACAAACGTACATGAAATGTAATTTTTTTATGTCTATTTTACATCTATTAGACGTTCATGCTCCATTTGTGGATATACAAATCCACTGTATGTACAGTGTATATAATATGCATGTACATTAGACGTCCATATGTACATTCTATGGATATGCCATGGATGTGAAAGTTCGCGACAAAGGTACATGCAATGTATATTTTTTTGATGTCTATTTGACATCCATTGGACATTCTTGCTCAATTTGTGGATATACATATCCATTCATTTGATATCCATTATATGTACATTGTATATACTTTTGTTATGTGGGACGTCATAGTATTTACACTATTAATCCCAAATTAGCGTTGTTTGTTCAGATAAGTAATCAGTAAAATGAATTTATTTTTTAAGAAGAGTATGTATAGCTTTTCTAAATTTTCAAAACTTTCAACATTCTCAATTTTCAATTTGTACAACTTATGTCAGTTTTAAGCCTAGGCCTATCTAAGCTTGAGTTAAACCGGAATTTGTACAACCGGCCCTAAGGCGTACTAAACAGAACAAGAACAGAAAACTTCTTCAGTGGAATATCACTAACTTGCCCCCTGTCCTAATAGCTTCAATGACGTTGGTGACCAGAGTGATTCGGTCACGCAAGACGTCACTAATTCAGACAAATGACATTCCTGGGAACAGCTCCAGCTAAAAAGCGTTTTCGCCTCCGATTATTTTTCCGTATTTTCTCCGACAGAGGGATGGTGTTCCGCTAACTTTTAATGCAATAACAAAGTCCGTCGTAGAACTCGAGCGCTAATCTCTCGCGATAGGGAATAAACGTCGACGTCCTTCCAGTGTACGGTGCATTACAAGTTTGTTGGCAGTTTCCGAACGGCTTTATTATTAACGAAAATGTTTATTCTGTCGAGAGTTTAGCATCGCTTCTCTGCACTGGAAATCCTACGATTGTGTTTCTGAGGGACGGGAGTTTAGACGTATTATTAGGATTTGTAACAATAATGTTGCAATGCAAAGGGCTGTCGAATACTCTTGTTGATATACAGAAGAGATAGCCGAAAACTGATATTTTGACGCTGAAACAGACTATGACAGTGGTACTTCTGCAGAAAACTGTTTTGCTACAGAAAGTGCTCTTCTGGCAATATTTGTTGGATATGTTTAGAAATTCAATGTTTTTTTCTTTTCTACACAGAAAAAAATACTGTTGCGTTTCCAATTAATTGTTAGTATTTGGATGTTTTTCCATCGCTTTAAATATATTTACAGTTGTTTCAAATCCATGTCATTGAAAGAATTCAATCCTTATATTCGAAGTAATCACAGGTACGCCAATAAATTCAAAATAATTTTATATTCGTTATAACGATATGTATAATCCTTCTAATACCAGTATTGACATATGATCCAATCAAAACATCCTTTTGTTTTCGAAATTTACCCTATGTTTCATTTAAGCAAAGCATACAATCTATTCAATGTATAAAAAGCTATTGCTGCAACAGCAGTTCGTGATAATTCATCTGATAAAAATTAATTCTGTCTCAGTGGCCCTTTTCGTTCGCTGAACTATAATCAGTGTTCGGCGGGACTAATGTCCCGATTCAATGAAGGTAAGAATAAAGAATAGGGGGATGATCTCAGTGCTACTGTCGCCGCGAACTCGTCAACATGGACGAAGTTGATCCGTTGTGATCCGTTTCTGTGTTAGCCGTGTTGTGTCATCTCGTGGTTTTGCATATTGCATCAGTAATTGTGTGATTTAAATGTGTCCAGCTATATATTAACTGGAGGACCTACTGAGAAATTGGGACTTAGGAGAGCTAACACCCATATTTGAATGTAGGTATGTAGATTAGTCAGACAGTTATATTTCAGGTAATAATGCACAACTGGTGCACGCTTATGTCTAATTCTTATATCATGCGCCTTATAACTTCACACAAAATCACACCATTAAACATCCAAACGAATCAATCAGCTGTCCTCGCAATAAAATCTGTTGGTCCAAGGAAAAAAAGTAGTTTAGAATCAATTACCAAACACAGATTCGATCCAACGACAGGCTGCGATGAATCATTCATTGGAATCTAATGACATCTTGTAGTTGAATCGACAATACGATATAATTCGTTACCAACTATACACTTCCCATTGGATAAAACATCGCTGTATTTGAGGAATGCTGAGTGTAACGTCCCATTGAATCTAAGCGTAAGTCTTTGACAAAACGACAGATTTTTCTGTGTGTAAACTATTTAGTAGTGTAGTTTTGTTATTCTCTAGGCTTAATTAATGTGAACTGAATAGCACTAATTTAATATTGCATGATTTGCCGAGGTTTCTGAAGGGCCCGACATTTTCGTTGATTTTCGTAGTATGGGAACTTAAGGGTCAGTGGCTTTGCATAAATTCGTGGTGAGAAGTTTTCAAATGTCCCACTTTCCCCCACGTCCCGTCGTGGATTAAAAACAGCTTCGTCAGTGCTATGAGAAATTTCAGGACAATATGTCATGGCAGCCACATGACTGGTCTTCAATGATATCGCATAGTTTGCGAGGAAAGCCTTCAACCAAATAATTACTTTGCTTTTTATAACCGCAGGGCGTCGAATCCATCCAAGCGGTACTTTTGCAATTTTCCAGGAATTTTAAGAACGCCACGATGGCATTCTCTCTCGTATCCAAGGAAAAAGTGAAAATGATTCAAGGTTACAGAAAATTCGGCGACATATATAATGTCTTTGGAAGGTGGAAGGTATAGGTTGAGTTAGGTAACGGGTAACGGTATCGGTAACCACAAGATAAAGTTTGACGAGACACAGATACTGGCTACGACCTCCTCTTATTACGCCAGATTATACAGGGAGTCCATTGAGATGTATAAACATAAGAACGACTTCAATTACAGAGAAGAAGTATATAAGCTCAACAAAATATGGATAGCTGGATAGCCGCCCCCACTTCTAATCTGGGGAATATAGGTGCTGGCTCCATGATACTATTACTCGAGAAGATAAACCCACGCGCATGTCGTAGCGCTATCTCTTTCGTAACTCTGACGTCACCTGGTGACTGGCTTGCCGTGACAATTATCTGCTGTGTATTAGGTTTTTTGAAGGTCAAAAAATTTTGCGATCAATGTATTTCAAAGTTCGAAAGTTATATCAAGGTTTCAAGGAAAAATCGAAAGTAAGGACGAGAAAAATGAAATGATAGAATATTTGAATGTTGATTTTGTACCTAATCGCTATATTTAGTGGATTTAATAACTGTGTTCCTGATTACGAGAGCCTTTTATTGACACTTACCCATTGAATTTTTTTTGAGAGCACGATTATACCTTGAATTATATACAGGGTGTCCCTGAATTTCCTTGACAGGTGGTGATATTCTCGTAACAAAAAGAAGTTCAAACGAAAATTGAGTGAAATTTCTGAAAGTACTATAGGGACTATCATACCATGGTTTTAAAACATTTTTTTGTACTTCAACCCTTAAAACTCACCCTCAACTTTTGTTTTCAAACAGTACCAAATAGTTTTTTCTACACAAATTAAGTCCTTATATCATTTAAAAACTTGCAGTAGAATACCTTTGATTTTATACACAAACTTATTTTTTTTATAAAATCATGACATAAATAAAATAAGTATTTGCTTGACGCAAAAAACGGCTAAAAATAATACTAGTTGGGTTTTTAAGGGTACTGAGTGACCTATAGTACATGCTATAATACATGCTTTTGAAAACAAATGTCTTTTTAATGCTTTTTATTACGATTGCCTCAAGCAAATGCCCAATTTATTTATCTTATGCTTACGAAGAAAATTGGGTTGTGTATGATTTGAAATGTCAAAGGCATTACAAGGTATTAAATAAAATAGTGGCCCCATTAATGCAGGAAAAGCTGTGGGGTGCTATTTGTAAGAAAAAGTATGGACTAAGTTTTGGAGGTTGAGGTAAAAAAATGTTCCGAAAGTATGGTATGATAGGCCATTGGGTACCCTTGAAAGACCCACTAGTTTTGTTCTTTATCTTTTTTCCTTACGAAAATATTATGCCTCAAACAAATCCTTATTTTATCTAACTTATGCTTATGACTTCACGAAAAAAATTGCTTTTTGTATAAAATCAAAGGTACTACATGATTCTAAATAAAATAAGGACTTCTTTTTCATAGGAAAAATTATGAGCTGCTACTTGAAAGTTGAGGGTGAGTTCTAAGGGTTGAAGTACAAAAAAAATGTTTTGAAAGCGTGGTATGATAGACCATGTAGTGTACGTGTCAAGAAAATTCAGGGACACCCTGTATAATTATTATTGTAAGTTTGATTTGTTAAGGGGTTTGTTTATAATAAATATAAATCACTGATATTTTTCTACCAAGGTGTTGTTTCAAAAAGAACTGCTTCGGTTTAAATGAGAAACAAATACATGTATTTCAGCAATAAATTAAGTCTAGTATGAAATGCTGAAACATTTTCAAGATAAATAAGGCTCGAACTTTGATAACTTTCCATATTTTATAGTAATCCTAAAATCGAAATACTCATTGCTAAAAATATTTATGTGAACATTTTTCTAGGATCATATTCTTACAAAGAGAATTTATTTTATCTATAAAATACCTACTCTATTTAAAGCCGTACTGTCCCAGCATTGTTCCTAAGCTGTATTGAAAAAAGCAACGAATATGTGTGATGACTTTTTATAGTAAATCTCTTCCCACCGACAAGCGCGACTGTTGTCTCCGAGTGACGTCATGCGCAGTGCCGAACGAAATTGAAGCGCGAGGTGGGTTTATCTTCTCAAGTAACAGTATCATGTGCTGGCACTCAGTCTCTCGGAACACGCCGAACAGGTGACATCAGTTTCTGAAGATGCCGACCACTCGTGATGGTGTAACGTCAAGCAGCGAAGCGCGCCGACGCCAAGGCGGTGGAGAGTATCGACGCCGGTCGAACAGCCCAAGAACCATTTTAAGGCAGGTTACAACTCGCACGGAATTGGCACCCTATCAACTGATGCCTCTCGCGACCCGACAGCGATAGGGATGGAGCAAGCTTTTATTGTGGTTTCTTTGTGCGCTGGCTAGGGACGTTATAAGTTGCGCAAACTGAGACGTGTATGCTCAATTACATTTCTCTATTTATTTCTTCGTTTGAAGGTTTCCTGCCCCACTGTGAGGCTGAGCGGCAACTATTAGGGTGACTGAACACTGAGCCCTAACACTCTCACTACTAAAAAACTACACATCTACGTAAGCTGGACAAAAAGCCCAAAAAATCGGAAGCTGTCTGCATAATCCACGATCGCTTCAGAGCGATGTCAGTGACTTTCGCCTTTCATCACCGTGGATGCAGACAGAAGGGTGGCTGCCGGTCGGTGTAAATGGGTGGTCTGTCGCCATGCCAGACGCCCTTTGACTGGGGGCTATTAACGCTTTAATTCCAGGACGAAAGGACGATGTCGCCGACGTATCGAACGAACGATAGAGGGAGCTGAAAAACGAACAGACGCGATCGAGTTTAAAGGAAGTGCTACGCGCTTCATTACTGGCGGCGTACACTCTCGCCTCCGTGCACAGGTGCTTTGATACACACATAAAGACTGTCACTTTGGGATTAATTAAAAATGAACAGCAAGAAGGACGATGCGGAAAGTTACTCTTTGGGGTGGTCAAAGGGTCTGGATACGTATAGGGTGTTCTAACAAGTTATACATCGATTACTAAATTATTTTTGAACATGCACATCTATAAACAAACAGCGTGAATTAGTTTTCATAACTCATTCTCCAGCCGTGGGTTATGAACAACGCCTTCTAGATAGATAACAGTACTGATCTTTTAGAAGTACATATATGATTAAACAAACGCTATGATAACTGAAAATGGTAACATGTAAACTCGGGCCCACCATTTTTAACTGCCTTTTGATACCTGTGTAAATTCGGTCCCGGCCACAGATAAAACCCCGGTTCCCCTCCTATACCTTTACGTTAAGGCTAAAATAATACACTTAAGTAGCGATTGAACGATTTTATTTAAAAAAATATAGTACAAACAATATCAATATGTAATACAACAAATTATGCAAATATTTTCTTAAACGCTACAATGGAAGGAAACACATGTAAGAAAATGCAATCGACTTATTTCTAGTTTGTTGTATGATTCAATCATTTTTGTAATGAACTTTTCACGATTTTTAACCTTAATCTCGACTTTAATATCATATATTTTACATTTTACATGTACGCTTTGTAGTTTAACGTAAGTTTCCATTTGAAATTCTTTCGGTTTTTCGATAAAAATAAAAATATTTGGATGAGCTTTATAAAATGAATCGTTGAAATGTCTGTGAAAAGATTCACAGGCGTTCGTTGTTCGAGTAAGTTCAGCCGAATTTTGAGCCCAAAGTTGAGGAGGAAATAGAGAATCTTCAGATACATAGTTATCAATCAAATAATCGGAATATCTTTTAATTCTTTCATCGTCTGGTGCTATAGAGAGCAGATCGAATACAAAACAGTCGCTTACTTCATCGGGATTTAAAAAGGTCAATGCTGAACCATGACTGTGCAAGATGAAATCCGCATCCAATTATTTTTGCTAGTGGCCAAATTTCTTGAACAGCCGATGCCGATTTCAAAATCAATAACCACTTCGGAAATCTTTAATGTAAAGTTATTTTCCTTACAAATTTCTACTATTATTTTAAACATTTTTTTATAAGTTTCACTACGTTTATTAGGTAGCAAGGAAAAAAATAAAAGGAATGTAGTGTCCGTTATAATATCCGTGTATCGTAAAAAATTGGCAAAAAAGCTGCGGACAGTAATTAAAAGTGCCATCTAAATATATTCTTCTAACATTTCCCATGAATTCAATATTCGATTTACAGGAAAATACGGCAATTTCATCACTTCTGTTCTTAAAAAGTAAGAATTTCTCACCGGTACTTGTTGAAACACTGGTTTCCTGGAGAATATCAAAAGTTTCTTGCAGGTTTTTCAGCAACGCTGGCAGCATTTTCCAACGAGAGTTGTACAAATTTCTTCTTATGTAGGCAACGTCAGTTGTCGTCAGCGTTGGAGGCAAATTGTCTTGAAGTTCACGACGAATAATTTTTGCAGGCCTTTCTGACAAATCAGCTACAGCTTTCCTTTTGCATGAAGAGCTGACAATTTGTCGGTTTAAGTTTGCAACATTTGCGTTATGGCAATGCTCTTTTATATGTTTTGTAACAGTTATATTATCTACATTTACTTCACCCAAACTAAGAACAAATGATTTACACTTCTTGTTTATGCAAATCCACCGCTTTTCGCCACTTTTCAAGCACTTATGAAAACTGTACTTATAGCTGTTTATAACTAATAACTGTTTTCCTCTTTCGCTCAAAACAAGCTGAAGATCCATGGTTACAATGATTAAATCGGCCGAACTGGTAAAAATGCACAGCTAGAATGATTTGAAAATGTAACAATATTTTCTTCTGTGTCATCGGCATCGACTACTTTGGTCATTAGCCTCATGTAACAATATTTAGGCAGAACATTAATTACACGAAATCCTTGCAGGTACTTAAAGGGATATCCCAGGCCCCAATTTACCTATGGATAAGGGGGGGTGTAATATAATTATTTTCGTTTGGTACCTGCCGGGACCGAATTTACCAACACGGCTGAAAATATGGCTATGAGACGACAAATGCCAATTCGAACGGTGTACAGTACTTATTTTAGTGACAGAAGTGAGGTTAAGTTGTTAGTAGTTCATAGTTATTGCTTATTGAAGTCGTACTATTTACTGCTTCGGTAATGGTAATGACTCACTTCTTGATTTGAAGCACTTGCCTACAGCTCGTGCAACAAACTTCAACTGGGTGAGTTGTTATCGTCATTACCGCTCATTGAACAATATACTATTATTGAAACGACTATAATAAGAACAGTGTATCTATAATAACTAATCATTTCTAAACATAACTTCTTTTGCGGATCATTTTTACTAAACTGTAAGTTTAATATTCTGTATTGGAACGAAAATGATCTGCCAAGGTCACAAGCCTTATAGGCTTCTTGTACACCCAAGGCTGCCTCAGAACTGCGTGTTCAGCCAGTAAGAAAGGTATTGCCTGGAGATGGAGTCATAGTAAGTAATGCTGCTAAACAGATTTTATTCTCAAAACACTAAATTAGGGAGACAACCAGAAGATTAAACTATCCCCGGCGACGGTTCCTTATTTGGGCGTGAGCGGGAGACCAAAAGCACCAAAATGACTTCTAAAACGTGATTTCACCAAGTCTACCGTTTTGATAGATATAATGAAGTATATACAGTTTTTTATTCAGAAACTCAAAGGCAGACACCTAATCCGGTTCCCAGTGTTTTATGGAATTTCAAGTTGAAAATTTACATTACTTTAGCAAGGATGAAAATCATTCTTTTCGAAAATTTCTTATTCGCTCACTCTGACGAGGCACCACTGGTATGGATAAATTTAAGTGCGTTGACAAAAGCCCTGAGGCTCATCCGTAGTTGGTCCTCACCTTTCCCAATGCCCAATGTACATTGACGTTGACTGACGTGGTGATATTGCACTATATTCTTAAGGGCGCGTTCTGCGGATCGAATAACTGGTTTCAAGGACAGTGTGAAAACGACAAAACCAATTGTTGTGAAATTTTAGTATGATAAATAAGACACTACCTTCTATTTGATGTGGTAATATCATATAAAAAACATTTTTTTAAAAAAAAGTTATTTTTTGCAAAATTTTATAAGTGCTTTTGTACACATTTATATCTATTTCAAACAATGTACGATATTACACAGATGATATATGAATTTGATTTTTGCTGGTAATTTTGGTATTTTTTGAGTTCTCCTTGAAATACCCAAAGAAACACAACGACTGTGATTTTATGCAACCAATACAACAATGTCACCAGGCCATGTGTTCAGCATTTTCCCGGTAGGGGCGAGCCTGTTTCTGGTAATTTAGTTTTTCGATATTGGCTATTCTGCCTTATTGTATTCGACCACCTATTCGACATTGACAGTTTGTAATCTGTCACTGTGTTGACAACTAACCTAATATTTGTCGTGGTTGTTCAATGTTCATTGTTTATTTGTACACAAAATTTCTGAAAATAATGGTCTTATAAAAATTACACTTTAGGTGCATCGCATGTAGTGTCACATAGTATGTTGTGTGAATATTTAATGGATTTACAAAAGCTAATAATTATGTGTTCTAATCATTTTTTTTTTACTTCTGTGTCATAATTTAAATTGCTATAACCAAAAAACTATCTGGATGTGATGTATAGGTAAAAGAAACTTATCGCAATAAAATTTTAAATCTAGGTTAAGCTTTTTATTATTTCACTGTGCTAAACATGTTCTATTCAACCGAAATAGTACGAAATTGCGTTCTTATTAACTATCACTATTAAAGGCTGTTCAGTGGCCTTTTTAAAATTCTTAATTCTTTCTCTCTATTGATGTCAAAATGTACCTTTCAACCCCAGGGACTTGTGTGTATTCAATATTCAACATCGTTAGGGTTTTTGAAGTGTCAAAATGTACCTTTCAACCCCAGGGACTTGTGTGTATTCAATATTCAACATCGTTAGGGTTTTTGAAGTGTTCGATAACTTATTTCCAAATAAAGTCCCACCTAGCGTACTGTCTTTGAACAGGAGTGACTAAAGACTAAATTACATGAGGACAGTTTTGGAATCTTAAAAGTGTAGTAACATTTTTAAATATGTTTTCATCTAACAATTCAGAAAATAAACCCTTTGCTTGTTAAAAATAAAATTATAACAATTCCAATGACAATAATGGAATCTAACTTTGAAGATCAAGACTTTTTTACCCAATACAATATGAATCTAGATTGAGATTATATGCACCCTCTATGTTGTGAACAGAAAATTTCATCATTAAGAAAATCTGATTATTGCTGAAGCAATTGAAAATTTTCTCCAATCTAAACAAAGGTGTGTACGTTTCATACACCTAAAGTCAGTTGTATATATTTTTTGTCAAATATTTGAATGTTGTTTTAAGTTTGTCAGGAGAAAAGTAATTTTCTATAATAATCTTGACAGAAAATGAATAAACACTATAAAAAGTATGAGGATTAGTAACATCCTTAAAATTTCTTTGTGGAACTCAAAATAATGACAATCTTCAAATTAGGAAACATCAGTATTTTTCATTATTAAATCATAAAACAATCTGTGGAATAAGATTTCTTGTAGAGGATAAGTAACAAGAAAGACTATATTTGTACTAATTCAGTTTATTACATAATATACATGCTATAGTATCCAATACCATAGAATTTTCCATCATCGTCTCCTCCTCTCGCTTTTAGCCCACTCTGAAATCAATTTAGTTAGTTAGTTCAAAGTGCTTCCTTATCAACAATAAATGGTCTCAGTAGCTTACTTATTATAAACAACATTTCAAAATACATGTTATTACCTATGCCGGTTAGAAACATACATTCATCTATTATTTGCTCGTCTTGTTTGGCCTCCTGGCTAGTCTGTGTTAGACTGTTTATTAAACCATTTCCTACTACTCCTACTACTACTTCTTTTGATTGTCTATCCAAGCACTCTTGTAGGCTCTCTGTTACAGCATGCTGTATTTACTTCTACCCCTTGTCAACATTTTCCTCCTCTCGCTTTTCGCCCACTCTGAAATCAACAATGTTTCTAAGTAGCTTTCTTATTATAAACCCAGATCAAAATACATATTTTCACCTTTCAAATAGCAGTCTAGAAACACATATTCATCTACTATTATTTGCTCCTCTTCTATTGAATTGATCTCCTGGTTAGTCTCTATTGAACAAATTCCTACACTACTTCTTTTTGATTGTATGTACCAAGGACTCTTGCAAATCCATTCTAAAATCAACAACAAATGGTCTAAGTAGCTTACTTATTATAAACAACATTTCAAAATACATGTTATTACCTATGCTGGTTAGAAACATATATTCATCTATTATTTGCTCGTCTTGTTGTTTGGCCTCCTGGCTAGTCTGTGTTGGACTGTTTATTAAACCATAGGGTCGACAATATCTGAAGAAAGTTTATCAGCATCACTCTAAAAAATTATTGAATTAATAAACTATGAACTGGAATAATAAACAATAATACTAACAAACCATTTTGAGCCACTTCTATGGCATGCTTCTGTGATGTCTATGCTATCTTGTATATCTTTAGTCTTAGAACTAACATATCCCATATTATGTTTGATTATCCATTATCCAGTCTTGGTTATCTCTGCAGGCTGCCCTAAAAATTGAATTTCTGTAAAACATTGACCTCTTACTACAAAAAATAGTCTTGGAGATAACTAAATCTTATATGATCAACTAGTCATACTTTTAACGAAGGTACTTACCCAGTATAAAGTGAGCAAATTCTAGTATTCTGCAAGAATGGTTTATACCATCGACGATAAATAATAATGCTCATTCCCTCGCTTCGAAGATATCACCCAACATTTTTAATGTTGATAAACCAACTTTTCGTCCTGATCCTTTAAAGCTGCTGGAATTTTGAAAAAGCCGACCTTATTCTTTTCTGGGCTTTCTAAACAACTTGCTAGTATATAAAAAGTTCGCCACGATTGAAATATTGGAAAAATGATTGGGAAACAGATTATATTACGATTTTCTAGGTTATAGTATCGGTGTTCATGTGTCATTCTCTAAAACATCCAAATGATAGAGATGCGGATTTCCCATCTGCTTTTGTTCTCGATACTTTGTATTTGATGACTGATATATAATAGAACATAAAGCTAAACGGAGGTAGAACTTCAGTATTCTGATAGTTATTTCGCATAATTATTCGTAGAGTGCTAAATTCTGAAGTCATAAACGTTTAGCCTACTCTTCTAAGGTCATCGATCTAAGGCTATCGAAGTTCGATAGCAAATAAGAATTACGTCCCATCATTACTTTCTAAAATCCTTTCATCGCCAAAATACTCGCAATAGCCAAAATAATAAAACTGAAATTACTAATGTATGCTAATCCGACCCGGTGCCGACCGGATGCAATGTCGCCCATGCAATTTTTCGATATGAATTACGTTTGGACGTGCTGACCTATCGACATGGCTTACTGTGACGAAATTTAATACCCAAATAGATATCCAAGCGACATCTTATTTTTACTGTGAACTATTAGTTTAACTAATGACAATTGGGGGACCGAATGCGACCTTAAATTGTATGCATAGAAACCATTGCATGGAAATCTGCAACGCAATAGCATCGTAAATCGGAAACTGTGGGTTACCTTTCATTTTGTAGAAAATAGGCATGAATAATTTTGGTTCGATGACGCACCGATAATAATGTTTCACATTCAGAACATTAGTCGGTTTTGGAATTTTAATATCTCTAGTAATACAGTAGCAAGTAATTCTTATCCCAGTTTTTTTTAGTAGAATAGGTTCTTTGGAATTTGGTATAAAGTATTGCAAGAGGTTTATTACTCATAGAGCCGACGTTTGGGCGTTTATTTTACGCCTTCTTCAGGGCTATTGAACACACCTCTATATAGCAACAAGGGATAACATATCCCTTTGGCTCAAGAAACAAATAACATTCCAGGAAGTAGTTAAAAAGAATAACAAATACCGTTTGTATAAATACACCTGATTTTTGGTATATCCTGCTGTACACTTTTTTAATATCTCTTCTCTGTCTGCTTAATTGTCGATGTCACAATACTTGTTTATTATTGTGTGAAAACCTACTGTTAGGATTTTTTGTGTTTTTAAAATTGTGACTTCCAACAGTCGTAGTAAGTAATATGTTTCTTATTAATCGTATTATTGACTTTAGTACAATCTTTATTGTGCGTGCGCACTCTGAAGGAAGAAATAGACATTTCCGAAAGCTTAGCATGAACTAAAGGTGATGAAAAAAACATAGACCTATTAATTCATGAAATGTCCTTCTAAATATTGACAAGATAAACATTCGCCATCTTCCTTCAGAGACAGACATGTTGCGATTTCTATTCAGAAAAGCTAGGCGTATCAAAATTGGGGCAATTTATTCTGGTAAATAAGTTAGTCCAATAGTTTTAATAGTAAAAATGCAAATTCTATTGTTTTATATAGATATTATCCATAATATCCACAAATATCACTCAAACCGCAGAAACATTCAAACACAAAAAATACAGAAATCCGTTGCCGTAAACAATACAACGTAGAATGTGAGGCTGTGGTATCGCTGAGTTGATAGTATTTCCCATTCAAAGTACTGTGCGACGTTACTTATTTCATTCTGCATTTAGTGTTATTGTAATCATTTGTTTCCAAACATTACCAAATAGGCAGTAAATAGCTTGACGATTATGTATGGAACCAAGCTCAAATTTATCAAGTCCAATATGCCGCCGATCCCTCAAAACGATGTCCAAAGCTTGTTCGATTTTGAGCGTTTGCAATACAAAGACTATAAAAACAAAAAAAAATAGAGAAAGCCTAAAGTACGAACCTCACTTATTCTACGCTACGATAAACAAAGGTGTATGCAAAAAAGTCAAAATAGCGCACCGTTACAATCGTTTGATGACTTAAATAACAGTTAACGTTTTACTACTGACACTTTGGAAAGAGCCATGCAAAAGGTCCCTAATATTACCAAAAGTACTTATCAGATCAACATGAGATTTAGAATCATAACATTTTGAAGCTTCCGTTGAAAATAATATAAACGATTCACGATTATATCTGTTGCGTTAGAAGCTATATAGAAAAAAACCAACATAACGATAGCCAGTATCACTTAATCTTATATAATCAAGATTATCAAGATCAGAATCAATATCTCGTATCCCTCACAGAACCCGCATAAGGTATATATTTATGGGTGTACAATATCTGATAGTGTATAGTGTATTTATGGCTTTCATCGAGACGCAGTTGCCACGTCGTAGAAAACCACTAAGTTAATTAAGACGTTACCCCAGTGTGGGAGTGTTCAAGCGCTGAGGTATTTTATGGCTACTGAACGGGCTTTCTGCACCCTAATCGCATTCCACGTTGCCAAATCTCCGATGGATAACACTAATTTAGCTGGAACGTGTAGATATACACGGAGGTTGATCAATGGAAGCGGTGTGATAAGTCTCAACTTATGATCGCTGGTGACCGTGGTAAACAAACATACTTATATTTTCTTATATACAGGGTATTAATTAAGTATGTTAACAAACTTTAACCTCGAATAGTACTCCGAAAAATAGAAAGAAAATGTCATATGAACATGGGTCCGGAAATGCTTCCTAAGGGAGCTACTCTCCTTTGCATGGGCACCCTGAAGACGGTTTTCGCTCGATATTCTCGAAACCATTCATAACAAAACTACGAAATTAGGTACGATCGGTAAACTTTTGACGCTGAATCTGATTCTGAATTCAGAATTTCATAATTTTAATCAGAGGCGTATCATACGGGAGGAGTTAAGGGTAAAAATAACCCCATTTTCTAAATGGTACTTTTTTGATATTTTGATTTTAGAATATTGTATTTCAAAGATTTCTGTGTAAAAATGGTCTCTCTGTACATCTCGATAGGACTAACCGTTTTCGAGAAAAATGCAAATTATTGAATCGATGCAGGCTATTGTAAATAAATAAATGCATTTTTCTCGAAAACGGTGAGCCCTATCGAGATGTACCGAGAGACCATTTTTACGTAGAAATCTCTGAAATACCATATTCTAAAATCGAAATGTCAAAACATTACCATTTAGAAAATGGGGTTATTTTTACCCTTAGCTCCTCCCGTATGATACGCCTCTGATTAAAATTATGAAATTCTGAATTCAGATCCAGCGTCAAAAGTTTACCCATGGTACCTAATTTCGTAATTTCGTAATTTTGTTATGAATGGTTTCGAGAATATCTAGGGAAAACCGTCTTCAGGGTGCCCCATGCAAAGGAGCGTAGCTCCCTTAGGAAGCATTTCCGGACCCATGTTCATATGACATTTTCTTTCTATTTTTCGGAGTACTATTCGTGATTAAAGTTTGTTAACATACTTAATTAACACCCTGTATATCAAAAGGAAAACGTATGATATAAAAAATGCAAAAGGCATATGATAAATATAGAGATAATTACAAAAAGATATGACAACCTTACAACTGCACCTAGAAAAAACAATAGAATTAAACTTTCACTAACATAGGTATACTAACAAAAATACATGCAGCTACACCTACAATTCATCTCCTATAAGCGAAAAACTGATTAAACGAATTTCCATAAACTTTTCCTCCTTTTCGGGAGACAAAAATAGTCTGACCTGTTCCTCTCTGACCAGTGCCATTACTCAACCAAAAAAATCATCTTTCAGTACTTTTAAGTAGAGAAAACGTTCAGTCACGTCTCTCAGAGCTATGCGTAAACAGTGACTGCCATTTTAATTGAACCAACTGCTTTCCAATACAATAACAAATGTTGGGATTGTTGCAAGACACGTTACATTTGAAATGATATGTTTTGTCTGTCAAGTTAAAAGGTTCCACACAAAAAGTCTGATTAATTTGCTTTTTCACGCATCAGTTTCAGACACACTGTCACCTCCCTCAACAAGGTTCATCTTTTTTTTTCATGTTTTATTTGTACTATTGTCAATTGTCAAATTTGGCTAAGCTATATTCACTACTGCCCCTCTTATACTGCTACGAGAGAATACAGTGATCATCAGGAAAAGGTATTTTACTGTGAAGCTGAGGGAAAGGAAGGTCGTCCATTGGCTACACTTCTTCTTTCAGTACTATCTCCTCAGCGGAGATTGGTGACCATCATTTGGAACTCTTCGCTGTCTTGGGCTAAACGAATGACTGTGCAGGCCTCTCTTATATTAAACCACTGGCGTAAGTTCCGAAGCCAGGAGAACTTTTCTCGCCCGATCCCTCGTCGTCCTTCGATCCTTCCCTCAACGATCAGTTGTAACAAATCGTACTTACCATTTCTAAAAATATGGCCAAAATATTCTATGCAGCATATTTTGGCATGGGCTACACTACGCTACTCAATCATACCATTGGGTTCATACAAAGGAAAACCATTCAATGGCTCTCACTTTGGTCTTTCTATACTTAGCCCAATAAAAACATATTTTTGACGAGAAGCATTTGGCAACGTTGCAGGGTACTTTGAATACCATCTCAGCGATAACAACCTCACTGCGATAAACAAGACCTACATTCAACGTTGTATTGTTTACGGCTGCGGATTTCTGATTTTTTTGTTCATGAACTTTTGTGTTGTTTGAGTAATATTTTGTGAATATTATGGATAATATCTATATAAAACAATAATGAGAACGTGATAAGTGTACAGTCACTAACTTTTTAACGCGAAGAAGTGTGAAGGATAATATCAGGGCGGACCTCTCAACAATGAATGTACCACTCGATCACAACCTAATAGAAGACCGAAGGACATGGATGCAAGTTGTGCAGTTTCTGATGATGATAATGATGATGATAAGTGTGCAAAATCTCGTTTTGGATCATTTGAGGGTGTCCTTGTTACAAATTCGTTCGCAGTTTTGAGTGTAATTTTTGTTTGACGAAAATAAAAAATTTTAGATCCTTCAATCTTCAGGTTTACCTAAAAAATTGAAAGCCTTTATTTGGCTTTCTATTAGGATGAAATCCCGTTTTGGATCACTTGAGGATGTACTGATTACAAATTCGATCGCAGTTTTAAGTTTCTTTCTCGCTTGACGAAAATAAAAAGTTTTATATCCTTCAGATCTTCAGGTTTACCTAAAAAATTGAAAATCTTTATTTGGATTTCTACTCAGAGTAACAACTGAACATAGAGGTAGTAAACAAACCACTTCAGCATGGCGTGCTCAAAGCCATCATCTTTTGACACTTCAGACCCAAACATTGCCAACTAACCTGAAAATTCTTCCAATGCAACCCATGTTACAAACACTGCTCTGCACTATCCCATCTCGAAAAACTGTTAAACTGCACTCGAATATAGCACAGCAAGTACGTAAAGCTTCACTACAGTTACCAACAAATAGCGAATTCGATTTTACTGACCAAGCATAAAAGACGCACAAACAAAACAAACGTTTGACAGTCAGAGGTTACCGTAAACAAATCGCAGGAGAATTACATAGGCGTTGCCAACTCCTCAAAATTTATGTAAGACAGAATTTGCGTTAATGATGAAGAAACATGCAGTAACGCAGTAGAGGTCAACATATCTATTGATTTTGCTGTAAGCATTTCTGAACCATCAGAATACAGTCCTTTTTAACGTAGAATGGAATATTTCTGGATACTATACAATTAAGATGATAGTAAACAATTATGATTGCCGTATCTGGTGGTCGATATGACAACGTAAGAAAAGATGTTGGCCTATTGGAATTAGTTGTTTACTACCTTTATGTTCAGTTGTTACTCTGAGGATTTCTGAAGATAAAACATCTTGTTTTGGATAATATGAGGATGCTGATTACAAGCCCGTTCTTAGGTTTGAGTTTTAGCTTTTTCTTTGACACCTAACAACGAGTAGTAGCTGAAGTTGAGTCGGCAACATCGCAACTTACGTATAGACTCCTTGATAGGAGGTGAGGTTATGGTAAAATATGGGCAGATTCGTGCGAGTCGATATGATCAGGAAGCGACTCACTATTTTCTCCTAATGGAACCAGAATGCAGGGCAAACGAGGAGCCGCGCCGTTTATACTCCCGTTAATTAGATCGTAATATCTGCCGGTCCCTTAATGGGCACTAAGAGGTTTTTTCCATGTCTATATGCAATAAACCTCAGTTTGCCTTGAATTGTATGGGCATATAGGGATTTTTATACGCTCGTTTTATCGCTCACTAGATTTCAAGATTAGTTTATTGAACAGGGTGGTTTTCTGCATTCTGTTTTGAATGAAGGGTGATCTGCCAAAGACAACAGCACATGAGCCGCTTGTGCAACCTCCTAATGATCCGTCAGAACTAAAAGTAAAAGAGCTCTCCCCTCAAAGTCCATTTCCATTTGTTAGGTTTTTCGCGACCCTATACATACCCCCACGTTTCGGGGGAAGGTGGTTCGGACACAATGGACCCCCTCCAAATACGTGCCTGCCCCCCGAAACCAAAATCTTGGGGCCCTAGCCTCTTTGTGTCTTGCCTTCCCGGTGTTATAACGAGACGAAGAACACTTCTAAACCTCAGGCTCCAAGTGGTAAAATGCTTGGTGCCTCAAGATGAAACTAATGAATGAAAATATCATATGCGTACAACCCATTCCTAAGAAAGGCAAAAAACAGATGCCATCAACTATAGACCTATGGCTCTTCTCAGCATCATGTCTAAGGTTATGAAAACTGTTATTAACGCACAGCTCCTGAAATACCTAGACAACAACATCGTAAATCATTGCCAGTATGGCTTCCATAAGCATAGGCCTACGGGTGACTTCCTGCCCTACGTCAGGCAATTCAAAAAATCGATGAGACCTCTAGCGGCAAAAATCTACACTGACAAAGCAGGTACTCGAATTTCGGCACGCAATTAACATGCCATTAACCGTTTATATGCCGTTTATGTTTCTTCGTTCAGTCGTGTTTTCGAGTTTGTGCTTTGTTAATTGGTATATAGTGTGTTAGAATATTTCTTCGGACCTTCTTCATACGCTATTGTCAAGAATATGGCATCTACATCAGGCTTCAATCAAGAAAGGCTAGCAAGTTTAATACAAACTGTAGTGGTTATGGTTGCCACTCCAAAAAAGACTATGATAAAAGCATTCATTGCCACGCATTTCCTCCAAAAGTGTGTCACAGCGTGCAGGATACCTGCTATCCTCCATATTTGTTTACAAACGCCAGCGCCCCCATCGGTAATTGGAATCGCCAGAGTCCACTTGCACTTGACATATCGAAACCCTTTGACAGAGTGTGGCATGAGGCCTTGCTGCTTATGGAGTCTGCGCCAGTGGCTGAATAGCTTTTCGAATGACCGATCTCTGTTTGTTGTAGTCCAAGGCTTTTCATAAGACGTATTAAACGCCGGTGTTCCTTCCTCAGGGATCTGTCCTATCCCCTACACTGTTTCCGCTATACAGGGTGACCTAATAAGAATGGACGCCGGCAATATCTCGGTAACCGTTAATCGTATAACTTCGAGCAAAACATATAAATCGGCTAAGAGAAACCGCTGGAAATTATTTTCAAGTTCCGCAAGTAGCCGCTAGGGGGCGTAACTGTTACGGTCAATCAGAAAAACGACTTTTTCTCAAAAAATATGCAAATAAAGGTATATTATAAATTCTACCGTCATGTAGACTGAACAATTCTCTCTAGTGGTGAGGCAATGTGATAAAGCTTATTATTTAAATGGCCATAGCTTTGGCATAAGTTAACGGAATTAAACAAGCTAGGTCTCGTTTGAAAGAGCTGTTCTTACCTAATAATCTGTTATATGAAAATTGTCCAAGTTTGTCTTGACTTAGTAGCTACAGGGCGATATTTGACATAATAACAATTATCACCCATTATTACGAAAATTTTAAATGGTATGCTATATATCTTTTAACATACGAGTAGGTCTATAGAGGACAAAATTCATAAAAAGTCAGCGAAAGAATCAACCTCCTAGCTATTTTCAAACCGGAGATATCAGTAAAACAGGTATTCTGACAAGTGTGCTGTGAGTTTCAGAAACAATTGCCGCCCTATAGGAATATAGCCTTCGTCTAATCGTTTTAGTAATCATACCCCAAATATAGGCTACTGAAAGAAATCTTAATGGGTGAAATTGAAAGGAGTGATCCAAGTCTCGGGTAATACCCATGGCTTCGAGATATCAGAAACTGGAGTCATTAGGTTGAGACGGCTGAGTGCCTAGGTGCTAGAGTAATCAGTTTTTGCAAACGGTTCTTTGTAATTTCCTTGTAAGGGTCTACTTCAATAAAAAATATAAGTCCAATCCAAAAGTGAAAAAATCTTTTGGAAGGCCACGTAAAACTCTTTTTAGCCGTTGAAATCATTTCACATTCGAATTAAAACGAATGGTTCAGATAAAACCGCCCTTGTAAGTCCAGTGGCCCTTCACCCACGCGTAAAAATGGTTCATCCATTACAGAAATGACATCCGGCAAGGGACGTATTCAAATTCGGTGGCCAAGCATGTCCGACGGCTTAATTTGTTGTTGCCGGATGTGTCCATTAGATTTTATCTGCTCGGAATATAATTTACTACCGAACTTGAAATTATAGAGCGACAGATAGAATGGATTTTAATCGAAAAGGGTTGTAGGCACCTATGTCTTTTTATTTCAGATTATTATGGATTGGGAACTGCCTACTGGTTTCCGTTCGAAAATGAGAAATATGATGGCCTCTATTTTTTTGTCTGAATCTGTGCAGGAAGAATATAAAAGCCTATTAGCTAAAGTACTAAAGGATATAATTATTTATTTCCAACAGTTTAGGCAGTTTTAATTATACAGGGCTATTCACATTATTCGACACGGAGTATTATGGCTAAAGTATTTGATAAAAAAGAAAATAATAATTTCGGATGGATAGAGACCCATAAAGGCTACATTTTAAAGATATTTTCATGTTATACAGGGTGTCTCAAATACACGAAATGTATCAAAGTTATGTCTTTTAAATGGAACACCCCGTATATTATAGCATATTCAGACTCCTTGGAGAATTCTAGTGTGGCTTTATGTATCGTAAATGGGACTTAAAGCGAACCGTTTGGGTGTAAAATTTGGAAGGCTGTGACATTGTTGTATTACTAAGCATAAAATGCGTCAGCTTCGATGAGACTGTCAAATTTAAATTTTATGCTTGGAGAAATCGGTCGATTAATTAAGGAAACTTCGATCAGTGATAATTTGATTTTTTCAAACGGGAATACCTACTTTTTTTATAGGGTTAAACGTAGAATTTGATAACCTTTCTAACGATATAAGGTTGTGAATATCAATCTCTGGTAGTCTTCATTTAATTTTATATTTTCAAATAAATCAGAGTTTTTCGATTTTCCAACCTATAAGCAACCTAGCAGACCATAAAATATAAACAAAAACCTATTCAGGTAGAAGAAAACAACTAACTTAGCAGAAAAATACACACAAACTAGACTAAAGGAACAAGATTATAATAATTACTCACAACAAACAAAGTCTAACAAGAAACAACGGCGGTAACATATCTTTGGTCAAAGAGAAGCTGGAGTGTGGCAGAAATGGATGTTTTCACGGCCTACCCGCTACTGTAATGTACTAGAGATTGGCAATTTCCAAAACCATTGAAAATTTTGAAATGAAACGAAAACTACTAGACAATGTTGTAGGCAGCTTATCTTTTATAGTTATATAATTGTTGATGGTTAGCGGTCAGGTTTAGTATTATTAAAAACAGTTCTTTCTTCTATTGACAACGCTTCAGTTTATTTCATTTTGAACCATCTTCACGTTGACTGCTTAGTCTTAACTCAACAGAAATCCAAAAAATCTAGAATTATTGGTAACGTAATTTCAATTACTTAAAACAAAAATTTATATAAAATAAGGAAGACAAGTTCAGCATTTAAATGCACAGCTAATTTTTGTATATTTTATACAACACTGCACCTATCCCGCTTTGTTTGCTATTACTCTGAATTTTGTTATATATGTTCAACTTAATTATAATCACATATCCACGAAAGTTAAAATAAGCAAAACCATAATGTGTGTATAAAACCCCTACAACCCTGGACCAGATGCCGTCCACAGAAGGACATTTCGACTAATTGGTGAACCGGCCTTAACGCGCCACCTCCAGCCACTTTCTCACAGGTATGTGGTTGGTGACCTCTCACTCCTCATCGATACTATCAGACGTACTCGCGCGACTGCTGCACCTCATCCTAAGACGGTCGTTCTTCATACATGAAGAACCGAGCGGTATGACCCAGGGTGTCCAAGGTTTGGAATGGACTCACAGCAGCTGCGGTACTGTGGTGATTAGGCTCTGCCTACGCGGTCTGCTTAGTTATAAAAAAATGTGAATGTGGTTACAGTAGATGTCCGTTAACTTCAATACATATAATGCGATCCTTCAAACGTCCCAGTACATTTTATAATATGCCTGACTGCTCAATTGTCAAAAAAATAATCCGTATGTTTCAATAATTAAAAAAATAAACATACATTTGAAGTAACAAATTTTATTATATTTCCGTAGAGAAGATAGAGATGGCACCACTGTAAATGCCATTGTTCGGCCTTATTGCAAAACCCCACACCCCAAATATCATATAAGCCTTGCAAACCGTTTCTGAGACAATTGAGGCGTCCCATACTCAAAACCCACACCCAGACAGCACAATATATCCCTGGAATATTCTTATTTAATCCAAAATAGATTGAGAATATTCAGAACATTAACAGAATGTTCTATGGATGTTTTTATTGGTTTTATTCCCATGAGGATGTGCTAGGAGTATTACGTCATGATTATCCCATGAACGTGTCGATAAAAATATTCCGATAATATTCATAAATTAATATTATCCAAAGAATAATCTTTGAATATTATGCCTTTTGGTATATGATTCTTAATGTAGGCGTGGCACCGTTGCAGGTTAGGTTGGGTTTGAGAATTTTGAGGTTAGCTACAGTCGTTACGATAGCGTTGGTCGGTGGTGCCTACTTGTGCTTGTGCATTTTTCTCCTGCGATAATTGGATAGTTATCCGTATCCGTGTTCTGGAACGTGATTTTACTTGTTATTTAGTTTATAACTTCATCTAGGAGCGACTAGGGTGAGTATAACTATTTTCTTTCTATAAATTACCGACTTTCTAGCACTATGTGGTAGCAACTCTCTTGTTCAGTCTAATCTCTATGTTCTAGTCTTACTTGTCGTAGGTACCTACCCTAATTAATATATAATAATAACCACTAACAAGACATTTACTATATTTGTGACTATGAATTTCCGATATTTATTCTCTTACGTGGTACCCACGTTTTGCTCTAAATGTAGGTACTAAAACTGATTAAAATACGACAACATTTTGGTGAAAATTTATCATTGTAGTTAATGGAGTGTTTGTGAATGTACATACATCGTATATATGCTTTAAAATTAAACGGGTTTTTTTATTTTGCAGGATAATACGGGGGGACGACTCCGTGCAATGAAATGTGTTTTTTAATATATACATTAAACTTATACAATTATTATAAATAGAGGTTCCATTTTATATATATTTTTTTTAATTAATCCCTATAAATAGTGTGTGCCTAAATCAATGCTGCCCAAAACTCTGTATGAAAGTTAGATACTAGGTTATATATGTACTCGCGTTAGGTACCTAGGCAGATAACAAGACTTACAAATAAATGAAATGAAGTGATAAAAGGCATTAGTTTCTTTCCAACATATATTCTTCAAAGATGTACCAGGAATCCTCCTACAATATTTGATACATCTTGATAACAATCGTTGAATATTCTGAGGGAATAACCTATGTACGTTTCTTCAAAGATATACCAGGAGTCTTCCTACAGTATTCCATACATCTTAATAATATTCGTAGAATATTCTGAGGGAACAACCTATGCACGTTTTTTGGATTCCCATTTTCACATTCCTGGAATGTTCATCAGATAATCTATATATTCATGGACTTTTCATGGAATGATACAGTTCAAAAATGGTGATTATTAGAATGTTCCTAGAATATATTGTGCTGTCTGGTATATGTGTAATCTATGGGCATATTGTACTTTTATGGACACTAAGCCTTAGTTCAGATGACGCGCGTACGACGCGCGTCGACGTGCCGCACGTTTGTTGCGTCTGTGTTCAGATGACGCGCGTAGGACTTCGTACAACTTTTATACAGAGTGAGACTAGGCAATCGAGTGTCAGTTTGTTTGTTGTTATGAACGAGAATGGATGTAGGAGAAGCTGTTTGTGTTTGGTTAGCATATAGAAGAAGGAAACGACGTAGGAGGGAAAGGACACATTGGGTTCACCCAATTTTAAGGAATAGACTTTCTACAAGTTTATACTTTACACTGTATCCCAGCCTGCGAAATCACGAACCTAAATTTTTATCATCGGATTTGCAAAACATTAGGACCAGTTTCCCCCAAGCGCTCTTTTTTGCTGTCTTATTTGAATATAATTTAGAATGCATGTCCCAAATCCTATGCCTCTTCTCAATTTCATCAATGAAAACATCTGTGTTTAATTCTTCTGTTTCCATTTCAGTAGCATACGTGAGAAATAAACTTTTGCAGAGAGACACCAGGTATGTCGACTGAACGCTAGAAAAGACGCGTGCCAACTGAACAGGCAATGGGAGCGTCTAGTATTTCAATACGCGCGTCGCCGCTGACCGACGCGCGTATTGAGATTCTCTGAGTCTAGTGGCGTCGTACGCGCGTACAATTTGTCGTGCGCGCGTCCATGTGAACAGCTTGAATTAATTATGTGTATTTTCAAAACGAGCGCTACGTCGACGCGCGTCATCTGAACTAAGTTTAGAGCCCGTCCAGATAAAGCGATTTACGCGCGAGTGGACTCGCGCGTAGTCAATTTATATTGCGTCCAGATGTCGCGTTTCACTTGCGTTTCTACGCTGGGAGGGATTTCCTTCCAGTTAAAAACATGGAGTTGGATACAGCAGTTGTGTTGTGGCGTGCATACCAGCGATGGAATCTTCGTAAACAAAGAGAAAGGCGACGATTCAACATGCATCCAATTCTACATGACAGAATGACGCACAGTATGTTTATGACATTATACTCAAAGCTGAGAGAACATAGTGAAAAGTGTTTCAACTATATCTTCCCAGTTCCTACGTTTTATGAGTCTATTGGAGTAATCGGATGATTCCATATCCCATATGGCTACTCTTTTTTCGACTGCGTCAATGAAAAGTTCTGTATCGAAGTTATCACGCTCCATTTTCAAAAACAAATACGTCCACACGCCACGGACTTGCGCGTTGTACTGGACGCAACAATGTCGCCCAAGTATCTCGACTCGCGCGGCGCTCGCGCGTACAACGGGCGAGTCGAGAGTCCCGCGCGTTACAAGCGTTTTACGCGCGAGTGAAACAACGCGCGAGAGCATCTGGACGGGATGTATGTAACTCTAGTATCTCGGGAACGCGCAAATGACTACGCGCGAGTCCACTCGCGCGTAAATCGCTTTATCTGGACGGGCTCTAAATCTGAATCTGAGTTACTGTGAGTAGCAATACTGCAGGTTGACCAGTCAGCTTTGACTTCGAGAGTTCTTCTCCTCGACATCACCCTCAAAATCACGATATGCCGCCGAAGTTTCGGTAGGAAATTGAAACACGGAGGGGTGAGGGGCAGGACAGGAGGGGGGGGGGGTGCGCGCTGCCGGGAGTTAATATCAAAAAGTTTCAGCTCATCCGAAGTTGGGCTGTAAATTACGGGCATATAGAAACTATATTTAAATTTATCTGTGTTGCTCTAGCAGAAGCTCCGGGTAAAGTCGTGGCCTTAGTTTGGGACATGTAATTTCTGGTGAGGATGTTTTGGAGTTGCGGTTCCATTTGATATACAGCTTGTTTCATTTGGTAGGCTTTCTGTTATACATGTTAGCTGTAATGAAGTTCAACCGAAACTCGTGTGATATCGTACAAATTTTGAGCTAGGCGGAGATGATTTTCATCAAACTATACTGAAAAACGAAACTGCGACTGGATTTGTAATTAGCATCCTCAACTTATCCAAAACAGGAGGTTTCATCTTAATAGAAAACCAATTATAAAGATTTTCGATTCTTTAGACAAACCCTAAGATCTGAAAGAACTGAAATTTTTTATTTTATCCAAAACACGAGGTTTCATCCTAGTAGAAAGCCAAATAAATATTTTCGACTTTTTAGGCAAACCTTATCTATAAGGTCTAAAAGATCTGAAATTTTTGATTTTCGTTGCAAGAGACTGAAACTCAAAAAGGCGACCGGATTTGGATTCAGCACCCTCAAATTATCAAAAAAAACACAAAGTTTCATCTTAATAGAAAGCCAAGTCAGAATTTTCGATTTTTTAGGTAAACCTGAGGATCTGAAATTTTTGATTTTCACCACACAGGACTGAAACTTAAAACTGCGACCAGATTTGTAATTAACACCCTCAAATTATCCAAAATACGAGGTTTCATCCTAATAGAAAGCCAAATAAATGTTTTCAAATTTTTTGGAAAGCCTGAGGATCTCAATGATCTGAAATTTTTAATTTTCGTCAAACGAGACTGAAACTCAAAACTGCGACCCGATTTGTAATCAGCACCATCGAATTATCCAAAATACGAAGTGACATCTTAATAGAAAGTCAAATAAAGGTTTTTAATTTTTTAGCCAGACCTGAAGATCTAAAAGGTCTCAAATTTTTTATTTTCATCAAATCGAGACTGATATTTAAAACTGTGGCCGGATCTGTAATCAATACCTTCAAATAATCCAAAACATGAGATTTCTTTATGATAGATAGTCACATAAAGGGTTTCGATTTTTTAGGCAAACCTTAAGATTTGAAAATTCTGAATTTTGTATTTTTGTCGCACGACACCGAGACTCGAAACTGCGACCGGATTTATGATCAGAACCTCTAAATTAGCCTAAACACGGGGTTTCATCAGGATAGGAGGTCAAATAAAGATTTTCAATTTTTTAGGTAAATCTGAAGATCTCAAGGAGCTTAGGTTTCTGATTTTAGTCAAACAATACTGAATATACAGTGTGGTCCAAAGAGTGTGCAACAAATGGGATTTTTTTTTTATTAGCTGCACAATCAAAAATCCAATATTGCCAAAAGTTGGGGCATGTCCGATAACTAATTTAGGTGTACTTAGAATGGTTCCAAGTTCATCAGTATACGGGGTGAACCAAAAAATATAAAAATTGTACAAGAGTAAAGTATCAAAAATTCAGCAAAATGTTATCAACAAAAGTTGTTTAGAATTAAGAGTTATGCCTAAATACCAAAACTTGGCCTCCTCTGAGAAAAAAAAATTTCATGTTTGTGGATTAATTGAAATACATGTTTAGAAATAAAAAATTGATAAAAGGTTTGCGGTTTTATTGAGAGTTATTCTGATATGCATGTAATTATAAGCAACCTCTTGCCTTAGTAAAAAGATTTTTTCCGAAATTATAAAGCCATATTTAATATCCTTGCAACAAACATTTAGCTTCCCAAAAAAATTTTAACCTCAGGTAAATTTCACAAAAATCCTTGAATTTAAATAAAGTTCTACAAAATTAATTCAATTTCAATTAGTGTATCAAACAGTTTTACTAAAAAAAAAAAAATTTTTTTGGGAGAGTTATTGCACTTTTTTCAAAAAAAAAATTTTTTTCTCAGAGGAGGCCAGGTTTTGATATTTAGGCATAACTCTTGATTCTAAACAACTTTTGTTAATAACATTTTGCTGAATTTCTGAAAATAGGGGTACTTTACTCTTGTACAATTTTTATATTTTTTGATTCACCCCGTATACTGATGATAAATTAGTTATCGGACATGCACCAACTTTTGGCAATATTGGATTTTTCATTGTGCAGCTAATAAAAAAAATCCCATTTGTTGCACACTCTTTGGACCACACTGTATACATAGGTATATTTTTTTTATTTTTTTTTTATTTTTTACTAGTAAAGGGACTAAATTTGTTTGTGACCAAATCTGTTTTATAAATTTTTGTTTTATTTTATAATTGTGTTACTGTTTTTGTTCATCTTATGCTTATTGTTATAAAATTGTATACTATTGTTACTGTATTGTATTGTTGTTCATTGTTCATTACATTACATTTAAAATTTATAATAATATTCCATATGAAATAATATAATAATGACATGTAATATCGTGTAAGTCAATATCATATAGGTCAAGTGTGGATTGAACTAATACATCACATTAGGCTTGAAAGTCTGTTTCGTAATAGTGTATTTATTGCTCAGTCCCACATATCATGTATAGAATATTAATAAAGTATATTACTTGAAATACAAAAACAAGAGGGAGTAGTGAGCGTGAACGAAACGGCCAAGGAGTAGTGTTTCAGAAGATATACAGGAATTGGTGTAAAGTTTAATAAATACATTTGCCCCGTATTTCCGCATGCGTTCATGATACTACGACTTTAGAAGGTATGCTCACGCGCATTATGTCTTCCGTCTCGCTTCCACCTGTGACGTCAGCGTGTGACAAACGGGGTTTGTTTACTCGTTTAGTTACAGGTTATAGCCGAACATTTTCAGTTTATTTTCTTGAGTCTACTCGTTTACCGTAGTAAAGTTTGATAAAACATTTAAACATTAATTATTTGCGATTCTGGAGTTTAACACATATTTGAGCAATGGTTTATTGTGCGGTTGTGGGTTGTTCCATCAATAATAATGAAGAAAGTAAAAACTATTCGTCACACTACTGTTACTTGGGATGGTTTGGACAATTTGGCAGGTTTCATTGCATTGAAGTTGAAAAATAAGGAGAAACTGGGTTATATCCCAGATTGCACAGATACTTCTCTCACTTGGGTCAACCATTTAACAGAAGGTGGATTACAAAAACATACAGGTGAGTTCTTGGCAAAATGTAATGAGCTCGGCCATATATTTTCCAACTATAATGGAAATGCTTTGAAAATTGAAAAAACTATCTTGCGAATTTAAACAAATTATCAGAGAATGTAGATGTGACTGATGAAGCAAAGATGAGCTTGTTTTTTAGATGTAAAATGTATTTCAGAATACGAATTCTTGCTAGGGGAATTAGAGAGACCTCGAATATTAGAAAACGGAAATTCACTAAGATTGTAAAATAGTATAAAGTAATAAGTATACAGGGTCCTGCGACGGTGCATCCGGCGTTCCTAGCGCCTTTCCTATTTGGAATAAAAAAATGCTACATAAAATAAAAATGCGCTAAAAGATGGTTGGAGATTTACCATTTGCAGAACTTACTTAGATATTTCATTTTCAGTTCATATAGAGAAAGGCTAGTTGTATATGCTCTTATTCACCCCTTCTTCAGTTCTTATTATCTGTCCAAAATATATTTCCCTACAGACTCATATTTATAGATTCAATACCTAACTACAACACAAGAACGCAACAAATAATGTGCCATATACCCAGGCCACCAGAAACCATTACTACAAGTGCATCAAACTTTTTAATGCAAGCATATTATTAAACAGATACATGGTATGAAAACATTTTAAAAAAAATTGAGGAAAAACCTGTTACTAGGAATCTTTAGTATATGAGAATTCACCTGTACTAGTTAAATACAATGCCCAGAAAGATATTGTATTGTTGTATTGTGATATGTTTTTATTTTATGTTTAACATATACGTGTAGTGCGGTTGTGACATATATTTGAATAAATAAAAAATAAGAAAATTTGATAATGTATTTTTCTCATCCCATAATTTCAAAAATTCCAACGTTACCAATGATTAGCAGAAAAAATACAATATTCATTCGCCATAAACATAATGCCATTATGCTTGTTCATGATTTTTAAAAACCTCTAATGACAAAATCATGTTATTTATTTCTTGTCTACATTTTATTAAGAGAATTATACAGTAAATACATATGCAAATTGGCTTGGAGAGCTGGTGACGCAACATCACAATCTATATACAAAAAATAAGAATGGTAATCAAAGGAATAGAGTATATAAAATTCCACCCCCTACCCGAGAAATTTTCCCACAAAAATATGGTTTCACTAGGCACTCCAATCGACCTCTTATATGAGAATTCAGGAAAATACGTCCAGACCGCTCTGGCTCTGTTCTTTTTCACAATGTAATTTTTTTTGAGTACATACATTCAAATTTTGGTATCTGAAATTCAGTACGCTAGGAACTACTGCAAACGAGCCAGGCGTCGGGTAATATCAATTCTCTGTATAACTATTTCAACAATTTTTTATTCAGATACAGAGCAATATGTATCGTTTATATTATAATACTGTGCAGGAGCTATTTTCATTTTGTATGAATATTAAATATCTAAAAAAGGTATAACAAGAAACGAAATAAAACTTTCAAAAATCAATGCTTTGGCGCCATGTGCTCGTACACTTTTGTCATCATATCTGTCAGAGTCGTAGTATCATGGCATGCGTTGACAGTTCACGTTTATACCACCGCTGTAAACAAAAAGCTAGTTGCCTTGGTGCCAATCCATGGGAACAATGGTGACAGTAATATTCCGCTGACGACGTGAGAATTTGCTTTGTGTGCCGAAGTGCATATCTCTTGCAATTAAAGGACCTTAATAATTGCTGTTTCGGGAGTTTGGAATTCTTGTCGTTATCTTTTGATGCAGTTGACATCGGCTGAACTATTGTTCTGAGCGGACGTATAAATCAGCTAAATATACAGCGCCGTATCTGTTGGAAGTTAGACCACACTATTTACCAGGATATATCAGTATACAGGGTTATTCACGTTATTCGACACGGAGCATCATGGCTAAAGTATTTGATAAAAAAGAAAATAATAATTTGGGATGGATAGAGACCCATAAAGCCTACATTATAAAAATATTTTCATGTTATACAGGGTGTCCCAAAAACACGAAATGTATCAAAGTTATGTTTTTTTGAATATAACACTCCATATATTATTGCATATTCAGATTTCCTGGTGAATTCTAGTGTGACTTTATGTATCATACATGGTACCTAAAGCGAATCGTTAAGGTGTAAATCACCATTTTCGGTATAAGTAGATACCAGGAGAAAATTGAATATCGCAGAGATTACAAAATAAGGAAGGCTGTGACTTTGCCGTATTAGTAAGCATAAAATGCATCAGCTTTGATGAGACTGTCAAATTTAAATTACGTTTATGCTTAGAGAAATCGGTCGATGAATTAAGGAAACTTCGATCAGCGATAACTTGATTTTTTCAAATGGGAATGCCCAATTTTTTTTATACGGTTAAACGTAGAATTTGATAGGCTTTCTAATGATATACGGTTGTGAATATCAATTTCTAACTAGACTAAAGGGACAAGATTATAAAAATTCCCTACAACAAATCAACTCTCCCAGAAACAACTGCGATAACATCTCTAAGGTCAAAGAGAAGCTGGAGGATGGCAGTAATAGATATTTTTACTGTCTACTGGCTACCGTAATTCACTAGAGGTTAAACATTTCCAAGGCAATCAAAAACCCTCATATGAAACAGGAAAAACCAGCGACTGTTGCTCCAGCACGCAACTATCAATCATATGTAATGGTGTAAAAAAGTACTAACTTGCGTCGAAGTCGATACCTCTGACTGGAGCCCTTCTATTTTTCAATATCTATTAGCAATATTGCAGAAAGGGAATACTGAAGAATAAGAAATTTTCTTCCATTTAAGTTATGTTTTATAATTTGAACAAATTTTAATTCATTCTTCATTTTTTGCGATCTTGCCAATAGGTGCTGAAGAATTTTCAGAACTCCAGTCAGAGGTACTTTTGACTTGAGTTTTGACAGAATTGCATACTTTTTTATATCATTAAATGTGAAATTTTATTATGAAAATAATAAACTGCTTACAACATTCTCTAGTAGTCTTTACTTTATTTCAAAATTTTTAATGGTTTTGGAAATTGCCAATCTCTAGTACATTGCAGTAGCCGTGAAAAAATCCATTTCTGCCATACTCCAGCTTCTCTTTGACCAAAGATATGTTACCGCCGTTGTTTCTGGTTAGACTTTGTTTGTTGTGAGTAATTTTTATAATCTTGTCCCTTTAGTCTAATTCGTATATATTTTTCAGCTAAGTTAGTTGTTCTCTTCTACCTGAACAGGTTTTTGTTTATATTTCATGGCCTGCTACGTTGGTTATAGGTAGGAAAATTGAAAAACGCCGATTTGTTTGAAAATTTAAAATTAAATGAAAACTACCAGAGATTGATATGCACAACCCTATATCGTTAGAGAGGTTATCAAATTCTACTTTTAACCGTATAAAAAAAATTAGGCATTCCCGTTTGAAAAAATCAAGTTATCGCTGATCGAAGTTTCCTTAATTCATCGACCGTTTTCTCCAAGCATAAACGTAATTTAAATTTGACAGTCTCATCAAAGCTGACGCATTTTATGCTTAGTAATACGGCAAAGTCACAGCCTTCCAAATTTAATAATCTCTGCGATATTCAATTTTTTCCTGACATCTACTTATACCGAAAATGGTGATTTACACCTAAACTGTTCGCTTTAAGTCCCATGTATGATACATAAAGCCACAATAGAATTCATCAAGGAATCTGAATATGCAATAATATACGGGGTGTTCAATTAAAAAAAACGTAACTTTGATACATTTCGTGCTTTTGGGACACCCTGTATAATATGAAAATATTTTCAAAATGTAGCCTTTATGGGTCCCTATCCATCCGAAATTATTATTTTCTTTTTTATCAAATACTTTAGCCATAATGCTCCGTGTCGAAAAACGTGAATAACCCTGTATAACTTTTTCAGAGTTAGAATTTTATAACACTAATTGAGACGTGAAGGCCTTATCTTTAATGTGCCTGTGATTTAACGTTTAACGTTTATTAGTAATTCATTACTGAAGTGTGTCATCTAGAGATGTAACATGTGGTGTTCCTCGGGGATCCGTATTGGGAGCTCTTCTGTATAAAATATTATACATCACAATTATTAGCCGGTCTGAAAACGCGTACCGCCCATTTGTATGCTGACGATACGCAAATTTATGTATCTTTAAAGCCTGAAGTTGTAATATCAGCTCTAAACAGCATAAACAAAAATTTGCAAGCTTCGAATAGAGGTAAAAGAAACTAAAAATGATGCAATACCTCTTCTCTTAGTGGATAGTGTGTATCAAATAAAATCAAATAAAATAAGACAAGCCTTTCCCAAGTGAAATTAATTTATTCTCAAAAAAGATACCTCAATGTCCATTGGAAAAAAAATATGGTAACGCCTTCTTCATTCATGCTTAACAAAATTTAATTCTGACAGAACTCAACTTATACAGAGTTCATGTGCTATGTATGTTGTAACGATTTCGATTTCTCGTGGCATCAAAGAAACCGACTTATGTATAGACTTCTCTATTTTGAGGTGCTTAAAGTATGTGTTATTTCTCCTTCTTCACCCATCCTTTCAAGTTACCGTTCGCTCGAGACCTTCTCAGTCCAAGAGATCCTCAAGATTCTTCGATAAACCCAAATTTGAAGGCCTCCAGCTCATCAATACTTCAAACTCTGACTGATAATGAATAATAGAGCTCATCAATTTGGTGCGGCTACTATACCATAATTCATGGGGTTCAGTGTCACACTTCATCAAAGCTTGTCAGAGCCGCCCGGTGAACCTTTTGGGGTCTGGTTACCCAGAGACCAGACAAAGTCAGTGTGACGTAAGGGAAGAAACGCAAAGGAAGTAAGGAAGGAAAAAGAAGAGCAAAGAGGAGGAAATTCGTCGGTTGGAGTGTATAGCTTGACATAGTTGATTTGAGTTCGGTAACGTTTGGGTTTAGCCTGTGGTTAATTTTGGGTTTGTTATAAAATATATAAATGATAAAAATGTGTTACCCATATATACTCACCTTTCTTGTAAATATAATAAATAGTATTATTGTCAATGCAAAATTTCCTACTTCATGGAAAAATGCTTCGATTATACCCATACCTAAGCTCAGCAATCCTAAAAATCTCTCTGACCTCAGGCCCATAAGTATCTTATGCGGATTATCAAAACTTACTGAAAAAGTACTTGCTCGTCAATTTATCAAGCATTTAGATGACAATAAGATATTGCCATCTACACAGTCAGGTTTCCGTTCTGGGTACAGTTGCACAACAGCTTTACTGCATATAACTGATGATATTATTCAAGCCTTGGACAACGATTACTGCACAATATTGGTCATGTTAGACTTTAGCAAAGCATTTGATACTGTCAACCATTCAACGCTATTAGCTATTTTGAAGTCATGTGGCCTTACAGATGAGTGATTATTGCTTTTTAAATCATATCTACAAAATCGTACCCAGTCTGTAAAATTAGAAGATCAAATTTCACAACCCCGAATAGTTAAATCCGGTGTTCCACAGGGATCTATTCTGGGCCCATTACTTTTCACGCTCTACACAAGCCAATTTCATAAATGCATTCAACACAGTTCTATACATACATATGCGGATGATACTCAAATTTATACATCTTTTCCAATTGCTGATATAGATGCTATGAACAATAATCTAAACATTGATCTAAATTGTCTGGCAGACGTAGCAGCTGATCATTCTCTTCTTCTAAATCCTTCCAAATCAGTAGCGTTAATATCTGCCAATAGAGACAAAAAAAAGTTGTGTGATACTTTAGTGCTCTCACAGTTTAATTATTGTTCAGCAGTATTTACTCCATGCTTAGATCGAGACACTTTGAATCGCGTTCAGCGTGTTCAGAATTCATGCATAAGATTCATTTATGGTATAAGAAAGTTTGACCATGTATCACATAGGCTAAAAGATCTGAGGTGGCTTTCTATGGAAGATAGATTCATTGTTCATGCTATATATCTGTTTCATAAAATAATAACAACCAAAACTCCTTCATACTTGTATCAAAAAATTTCTTTTCACACAAACATTCATGATCTAAATACTAGAAATAAAAATTTAATTGTTGTTGATACTCATCAAACTACTTTATTTCAGAGAAGTTTCAGGTTTTCGATCTATAAATTATACAATACCGTACCATTATCTTTTAAGAACGAACGTTTCAGGAAATTCAAAGTTTTGATTAGTCAACATTTCTTCAAAACTGTAGTTGTCTGATCTTGTAACCATCATATTAACTTAGTTTAGCTTTTTAGGTGACCCCCCATACATGTGCTCGTTTTCGTTTTCGTTTATGTGTGTCTTAGATATTAGACTTAGACTAGTGGTTTTTTGATGCTACTACCAGGTATGTTGTTATTATCAAGGGCTGAGTGGTTGAGCACTTAATGTGAACTCGCCCTTGCGGTTTCCCTTTTACTGTATTAATTCTTATGTCTCTTTTTCTTATGTTGTTATAATTATTGTTCAGTGGGAAAATAAAGCATTTATTATTATTATTATCTAAAAGGGCAACATTTTAGTTGTTTTCAAAATTGCTCGATTTGATTTTGATCACAGTGCAAGCCACGGCCTTGTGTGCTTGCGAACTTGCTTGACTCTGTAGTCCACTGACTCGCAGAGGCCTGCTTGCTTAGTACCCCTTCTATCTGCGTAACTTGGCCCATATAAACCTCCGCACCTACCCATGGTTTATATAAAATTGTCCATCGATACACCTATAGCATCTCTGACAAGAAGAAAACACGGCAAAGCGCTGAAGGCAGATCGCATGGTGGTTCAGTTGTCGGGCGGCCAGATTAATGAAAGACCCGCGCTGTTACCATCGCTGGCTAGATCGCGATGAAGACATCAGCCGCCGGCTCGCTTGCTGAAGGGGGGGGGGGGGGTGATGGGGGGAACCAGGGACGTCGCGATGGGACGCGACTAATTACGACGGTGCAATGTTGCCGATCTGACACCCCATGCTAGTTGCACACACACACCGATTTTGGACGGTCGGTTTTATTCCGGCCGTCCAAATTCCAATAGTGAACCGCTAGATAATAATAATAATAATTTATTCACCAACAATACAGGGCAAATAAATTGTTTGACCCACAGAAGGTGCTGACCTTGTGCGTGGGTTATAATACATACATATATTTTACAATACGTATATTAAAACTAATACTAACTATATTAAAAACTTGTAAGTGTGTCAGTTCAAAATCGTGTTAAAACATTTGAAAAAATATCTCTGGGTGTGTCCATTATCCAATTTTTGACTTTTTTTTTTGTATACAATATGAGATTTTATGGATTTCAGTGAAGCAGGAAGTGAATCGTATATGCAGCAACATAGATATATTAAACTTTTTTCGCCTATTGACTTAAATATAGGAGGTCTTAAGGTCCTATTCTTGGTTCGTGTATTATGTTCATGGCTATTGAAGTTGATCTAATTTTTATGTTTGTGGATGAAATTCAATATGTTATAGCTGTATAGTTGTCGGATATCAAATTTCTGGGATTCTTTAAATAAATTATTTGAGGGGTAAGTGGGTTCTTTATAATAAATAACCTTCAGAACACATTTTTGCAAGGAACTGATACTCTTCAAGTGAGTTTGATGCACTCCTCCCCAACCTAAGATGCCATAATTTAGTTGGGACTGCACAAGAGAATAATACAATGTTTCTAAACACTGTGTGTATAGAAATTGTCTAAGTTGTTTGAATTTAGGTAGTAGTTGTCTGACTTTTCGCGAAAGAAATTGTATTTGTAAATCCCATTTTAAATGTTTGTCAATTATTATACCTAAGTATTTGACACTATCAGCCTCAAAAATTTGTCTTTTGTCTATGTCAATAGGTCCAAAATTCGGTAACGTATTTTTATATGACGAAAAAGGTAATTGGAAGATTTATCAAAATTTGTCGTAAGAAGATTGGTATCAAACCAATTTTTAATAATTGTTATATCATACCTGATTATTTCTTGGATTTCTTTCCAGCTTGATGCTTGATAGTGTCACGACGGCCTCTTTTTCTTCGCCCAGGGAATCAAACTCGACGTAACTTTCACCGTTTTACTTCAGAACTTAATACAATATCTCTTAACCTTATCTCAACTAGATCTCAACTCAACTGAACTCAACTACGCTACCCGTAGCCTTATATATACTTCATCGAACCATCTAGAGGATTCGATGACATTTCTAGAATCCATCCGTCATTCTCGAAAACTCTAGACGATTCGATGACGTTTACACTTCAAAAGATCTAACCTAGCACTTTGACTTTACATCATGTTTGACAACCAATGACAAGTAATACAAATACACGAATACCATAATATACAGTATGTTACATTCTTCCCCCCTTAGCGTTCGGCGTCCTCGGCGAACAACTTCGATTCTTGTATCACCACAGACATCAGCATAGTCGACCTTCGGTTTTCCACTTTCCGTACATAACCGGTAGACTACGTCGTTGAGGCGCTTCATCACCACGTAGGGTTCCTCCTCATGGCGTTGTAGCTTCGGACATCTACCCTTCCTTCCGTCGTCTGTTGCAAGACCATACCAGATCATCTCGTAACTGCGATATTCTTTGCCCAACTTGCGATTCTCATTTTCAGCTCCAGCAGGATTCTCTTTTCCTAGCTCTGTTATCATTTTCTTCAGTTGCACCTTTTCGCCTTGACGACTGTCACCTCTCGACACTTCCTTCTTCCCATCACTCAGGCTATTCTCCACTTCCTCTATGAGCCTGCTGAGTTCGTCTTCCACCTGCACAATCCTGTTCTTTTGCTTAACATTCTCGCTTTTGAGTTGCGTGGTCTGGTCCAAACCCCATGATGCGTCCTTGAGTGCAGCGCCAAACTCTGCTCCTATCCTCGGGTTTTCTTTCCTCAGTTGTGCCAATCTCTGTTCTAACTTTACATCGTAAAATGGCTTCGCTAATATTGCGGACACACCCTTCTTTGTATCCCCGGTAACCTTACTCAGTTCTCTCTTCTTCTTATCGATCTCAATTTCCAGCTGTGTAGTCTTCTGCTCCACGTTACTGTTTTCATTCTTCATATGCTTCATCTTGGAGCTACCATACTCTACTTCAGTCAATGCGTTTTCCAGCTCTTTTTTCAGTCGAGCATTCTCATTTTCCAAATTCATCAGTCGCTGTTTAGTTTTACTATCAACTTCTCTTGCTTTAGACAAATCTTCCTTTCGCTTTTTCGCATCATCGACCTCGGCGCTCAAATCTGTTCTCAGCTTCTTGTTTTCTGCTTCAAGCTGCGCCAACCTTTCTCTCAACTCATTCTTCTTGATACCGACCCTTTTGGCTTTGTCATTCGCTTTGTTCAAGTTCTTTTTACAGAATGCATACTCAGCCTCCATCTGATTTATCTTCTGTTTGACCATTGCACTTTCATCTTTAACTTGGTCGTATTCCCTCTCTGATTTCTTCAACTGATTCAAAGCTTTCAATCTCTTGATTTCGCCCTTCAAAGCAGAGACTTCTTTATTGAGCTTCCTCAAGGCTATTTCGTGTTGTTCGTCCTTCTTCAGCAGATTCTTTCTATTCGTTTCAAACTTGCTTTTAATATGCATACTTCTCCTTTCCTGAGAGGCAAGCAACTGCTTCATCCTATCCCTGTCTGCTCTAAGTTCCCTCATGGCTACTCCGTGTTGTTGTTGAAGTTTGGCAATACTTTCTTCATTCTTCTTTACTAAATTCTTTATGTCTCTGTCAAACTGCTCCTTCATTGAGTTTATCGTGTCTTGCATAGATTTCATTTTGTTCGCATATTCATCCGCTTTTTCTACATCCGCTTGTATCTCATCGGCCTGGGTGCGGCAGCCTACCCTAAGATGCCCCTTCTGTCCACATTTCCAGCATGTAAACTTTTCAGCTCCTTCTAGGCTTGTGCGAAGTGGGTTTCTTTGGAAGCTAGCACCTCTTCTTCCTGAAATAAACGGTGTGGCCCTGACTTCTGCTTCTGTATCTTGCTCGACAGCGCGCACCCTCCTTGTCATTCGCATGGCTTTTATGTCAGCTTCAATTTGCAAAGCCTTGATCACAGCATCTTGTAAATTTATGGGACTGGATAGTTTTACCATTCGTTGAACTTCCGCGTCTGCAATGCCTTCGACAAACTGGCGAGCAGCGACGTATTCCTGTGTCTCGATGGGACTGCTGACGAATGCTCGTTTAGCTAAGCTTTGGACTTCGTATGCAAATGTGGTTAAATCTTCCTTCGCTTGTTGTGTCCGGTTATGCAACTGGCCATGCAACAGCTCTGTTAAGTGTGCATCTCCAAAGCGTAACTTTAGTGCAGATGTTATCTTATCATAGTCACGTAGGTCTGATGCGCAGAGATTTTCCAAAATAGCTGCGGCAGAGTCCCTTAGCATGGATGTCAGCACACAAGCTTTTTCTTCACTTGACCAGTTATTCATACGTGCGATACTTTCAAATTGCATATAATAAATGTCCCAGGACGTTTTGCCATTGTACGGATAGGGCTTTGCTACTACGCCACTGTGTCTATCAGGAAAAGCGGGGGGTGCAGCTGTTAAACAACGCTCACCTGCATTAAGGTCTCGCAGCTCTTCTCTGACGATTTCCTTGACACGATCCTCCACTTGATGTAGCTGTTCTTCAACGTACCTTCGTGATGTCGCTAGCTGTTCCTCAACATGCTTTTGTGATGTCGCTATTTGAGTCTCTACTGCACTAATACGCTGGTCTTGATTTTCTAATGCCTGACTTACGATACTCTTCAAGTCTGCGACTGCCTCGTCTTGATGGCGCTTCTGGTCCTCCAGCCTAGTCATCACCAGTTCCTGCCCACTCTTCAAACCTGCAATTGCCTCATCCTGGTGGTGCTTTAGTTTTTCTTCTAGGTTCACGACGGTTGCTTGCATAACGGCTGCCTGGCCCTCTTGGTGGTGCTTTAACTTTTCTTCCAGGTTCATGGCGGTCGCTTGCATAACAGCTGCTTGCTCGTCCTGGTGCTGCTTCAACTTTTCTTCACTCTTTTCGAAGCTGTTTCTCATATCTGCCTTCATTTCTTGTATCATAGCCATCAATGCACTCATTTCGGACGCCATAGCTCTTGTAACTGGCATTAACTGACGCTGTACTCACTTCTTCTTTCCTTTTCCTGGCTTGATTCGATGGATAATCCCACACTTCCGACACCAATTGTCACGACGGCCTCTTTTTCTTCGCCCAGGGAATCAAACTCGACGTAACTTTCACCGTTTTACTTCAGAACTTAATACAATATCTCTTAACCTTATCTCAACTAGATCTCAACTCAACTGAACTCAACTACGCTACCCGTAGCCTTATATATACTTCATCGAACCATCTAGAGGATTCGATGACATTTCTAGAATCCATCCGTCATTCTCGAAAACTCTAGACGATTCGATGACGTTTACACTTCAAAAGATCTAACCTAGCACTTTGACTTTACATCATGTTTGACAACCAATGACAAGTAATACAAATACACGAATACCATAATATACAGTATGTTACAATAGGTTATCACTGTATCATCTGCAAAGCAGTGTATCATTGATTTTGTGGCAATAGTAAGTAGGTCGTTTATATAAATATTGAATAAGAGCGGTCCTAAGACTTTGCACACACGCCGACTGTAAAATAATACCGGTAAAATATCGGCGGCAACCGGCCACTGCCACTGCAGACCGCCGGTACCGGGTCGTACCGGCGACACAGTGACATACGTGGCTAAATACAACCTTGCACACGTATCGATTATTTACCGACACATAGTCGCTACGCATCTTCTAGTCCAGCCGTCAGAAACACCAAAACAACTGATTGTTTGGCCGGTGAAAATCCGGTGTGTGTGCAAGCACCTGCTACCGATAAAATATCGGCCGATTTTTTACCGGTCGTCCAAAATCGGTGTGCATGTGTGCAATAATTAGCGTTAGGAAAACTTTTCACAGTCAATTCTAATGTAGACTTCCAAGCGAGTACTCCAACCATCACCATAAACATGAACTCGGGAATGGCCAAATTTCAACATCGAGATGTAAAAAGCATCCTGCAAAAACTAAACACGAAGAAAGCTACTGGTCCTGACATAATTCCAGCCATTGACTTTAAACGCTGTGCCGCTGGGCTTGCACCTATTCTTGGCAAGCTCTTTAAACTATCATTTCAACGAGGCGTGTTTCCCGCTTCATGGAAGATTGGCTGCGTACGTCCCATCCTAAAGAAGAGCAAAAAACCGATTCCACCAATCATAGACGTGTGGCTCTTCCCAGCATCACGTCTAAGGTTATGGAGACTGTCATTAACACACAGCTCCTGAAATACCTGGACAACAATAACATCATAAATGATCGCCAGTATGGCTTCCGTAAGCACAGGTCTATAGGTGACCTCCTTGCCTACGTCACTGATTTGTGGAACAGAGCAATAGAAAATCATGGCGAATTCCCTGTTGTTGCACTTCATATATCGAAAGCCATCGACAGAGTGTGGCATGAGGGACTTCTGGCCAAGCTTGCTGCTTATGGACTAACCACCTGGCCTGCGCCAGTGGCTGAATAGCTTTTGGACTACCGACCTCTGTTGTAGTCGGAGATTTTTTATCAGACCAAGTTACGTGGGGCGTTATTGCGTTGTAGCACCAAGATCATCATCATAGTCACAATGTCTTAACAGACATGTTGTGAACTCGTAAAATGCATTAAGTCAGAGCTAGACTATTGCCGACACGAATATTATCAATACTTTTGAGAACTGTAGCTCGCCATCTTTTGCGATTTACTGTCAGTTCAGTGGCGCTCTTGATACTCATATCTAGCAACTGTTTCGTCGTATCCACCCAGCGTGTAGGGGAACGGCCACGGCGCCGCCCACTCGGGGCATGACCCTGAACTACAAGTTTCTTCATATTATCGCTTCTATGAATATGTCCGAAAAATTAAGCATTCTCATCGACACAATGGAGGACAGTCTCTTTGGATTACCGAGCTCATCCAGTATGGGAACATTAGTTCGATGGGCGATATAAGCAATTCTCAGCATTCTCCTCCACGTCCACATTTCAAAAGCATCCATGCGAGCTCGATCTGCCTTTTTAACAGTCCAAGTTTCCGAGGCATACAAAAATATGGAGAACACAAGAGACTGAACCAGTGACATTTTGGTAGCTTTAGTGATGTTATGGTCACGCCATATTTTAGTAAGCTTGGCCATGGCCACCCGTGCCTGCCGAATGCGCCGTCGAATCTCATTTTCACAGCTACCCGAATTATCGATCAAAGGACCAAGGTACACAAAACTTTGACCTACCTCGCAACGGCCTATTGACTTTATTTCTCGATGATTGTCATGCTTTCTATCTACGGTAATAACCTTGGTCTTGTTGTAGTTAATACCAAGACCATATGCTGCAGTGTGTTGTTCTAAAACGTTCAATAGAGCTTCTAGTTCTTCCCGAGAAGCAGCGATAAGGGTTGTATCGTCAGCAAATCTTAAGTTAGATATTTTGCTTCCGCCAATAGTTATACCGCCATTCCAGTTGTCCAATACCTGTCTCATCACAAATTCAAAGTAAATGTTAAATAACATCGGAGATAGTACGCATCCCTGACGAACTCCTTTTCTGGTTGCTGTTTGACCAGACAGGTTACCATCAATTCTTACACGAGCTGAGCTAGACTCATAGAGTTGCTGTATCAGAAATACTAAGTGGTGAGGGACTCCCATGGAGGTAAGGATTTCCCACAGTTTAGGCCACTTTACGTTATCAAGCACCAAGATGTCAATCCACAAAAGCGAGAAACGACAATATCAGTTACTACAATGACTGACAACAGTAACAATAATACGTAAACCAGAATGGCGACAGACAAAAATGACATTGGGTGTCACAATTGGACGCCTTCTATTGATGCATCTAGGAATCTGTTTAAGACAGTCTTAAGTGATGTTTTTTTCAATAGGGAAGATAAAATATGTCAATTCAATAGCCTTTGGTCAGTTTTTTAAAGATTATGAGAACGCGTATGCTAACTGGTATCCATATGTATACTGTTTTCATTATACCTACTATAAATTTATTGTATTTTCTATTAGTGTCAGCTCGTACAGACGAGTTTTGTCGCCACGACTGTTTTGTCACCAGTGCGTGTGCGGCTATGGAAGCCTATCAGCGTGGTGCCACTTTTATCACCAGTGAAAATGTTACCCGGTTGTTACAACGCGCATCTCCATACCATATCCACTGTCATGGTGATAAAAGTCACCGGTGCGCGCTAGCACTTATCTGTTATTGAGTTAATGTAAGGTTCTTTCCAACAGCATATTTTGTACCATCCATTGAACCGTCACGAAACTGTTCGGACCGTTTGTGGTGCGCATGCGTTGATTTTGGATGGTTTCGTGACCGTGCAAATTGTAAATAGGAAAATGTGTTGGAACGGTTCTTTCTCTTATTTCACTGGACTCGTGGCAGTTCTGACAGCTATCAAAAAAAACTAACCTCGATTTCATTTTAAAAGCCACCGCCAAAAGCCAAGACGGCAACAGCTTTATTAAAATTGATCTGACGATGACTTGGTGTTAGTCTATCAACCACAACCAAAAAATGAGGATTATTTGGGTCATTTTAGCTATGAATAATGGTTGCCACTCACAACCAGGAATTCCTGTAGCTCTATAAACAAAGAACCTGGGTTATGTTTTCCATAAAAATGACCGAATTTGTCATAAAATACCATGTATAATATAACATTATTGTTTGATTCCATCTCCATTTTTGGCTTTGGTGAAGTTTCGGCCAACAAACGAGCCAGCCAAACAACAAGCAACAGCAAAAACAAAAGAAGTAAAATCAAATCACACTCAATCTCAACACTCAAGACTCAAGGAAGCAAGAAAACAGAAGGCGCATAGAAAGACAAAATGAAATTGTGCACTAAGCGGGCGATTTACTTTCTACTGCGCATGTCAGTCCTCACAGTCCTCACTCTGGACCGAGTACCGATTTGACCGTACAGAAACCGTCCCATGGACGGTAACGAAATCTGTTGGAACGCTTTATGGACCGTTTCATGAACGGTTACAAAACGTGTTGGAACGCATTTCACGTTCTGCGTATGTCCGTGACGATACGTTGTACGGTATCCAGGCCTGTTGGAAAGAACCTATAAACGTCTATCTATGTATCCATGTATCCATGGCCAACTCTACTCACTAGGCCGGAGCATTGAAATATGGCAACACTGAATATCGGGCCGAGCTTTTATTTGTTGTTAAGTCATTAGTGTAATCTTCCAGAGTGAAAAAGAAGATTGGAAGGTGATTTTTAATGTGTCTTTAATTATTTACCTGCACAAACGAAACTATAAAAATAAAAAGATGCCTGCAAAGTGTGTAGTGGTACCAGGTTGCACTAGCAATTGTGCTTCCAATAAAGGACATAAACAGAAGTGGGTGAAATGTATTTCTCTTAAGGGCTGGTTATATTTATAAGAATAAAGACAATAATTTACAAACATTTCAAAGGATAAGACCTATTTTAAAGCACAATGTGGTACCTACAATGTTTTCTGGACCTCCCAAATATCACAGTTAATAGAACTCATCTGGGCATGCATCTGGGCATACCTACGAAAAGATTTGATAGTGAAAGGGAATCAAGACCAGCAAGAATGGCTTCACAGTGACCTAATAGTGAATTTTTCTAGCTCAAGTGACAATTTACAAAGTAAATTGAGTGTTCATTTAAGTGGAAGTGGAAGTGGCAGCAGGAAACAGGTTGCGTTTATTTTTATTTTGTAGTGTTTGACTACGATGAACCAGACATCAGATGTAAGTGGTACTAGTAGTAGTAGTAGTTCTGAAAAGTATTTTTCTTAATTTATCAACCGAGATGAACTCTAATCCATATAAAATGTGATAATTATTCTGAAACTATAGGCCCACTATTTGACAGCTAAGCCACGTTGCCACATCTAAGGCTCCGGCCTAGTGTAGAGTCGGCCATGGTGTATCCATTAGTTACGCCGCATTCAGGAACATTTGAGGGTAAACCTTCACTTTCACCTCACACCGACACACGCCCATGCCGCCGATTATTCCAAGACCGGCAATAAACTGTTCAAAGTAACCGATTCTATTTACATTGCGCATCTAAACGGCCATTATCCAATTAAGTGCAATCACGGTTTTTATCCGCGAAGCGGATAATTGCGAAGCGCGGCAACAGCGCGTAAGTTATGCACGACAGACTCGGACGAATGAAAATTAAAGGTAGTTCCACCGGGTAATGACTATATCATAGAAGACGTGTCGTTACATAGAGTTGGTAATCCTGAATAGAGAATAACCGGTTATTTTTTAACCGGTGCTTGAGAGTTCTGTTTCGAATCTGCCAGTTTTAACGGAGCCTGAAATTCACCTGGTAACGGCTATGTCATTCAACACAGGGATGGGAATTCTGTTAGAATAACCGGTTATTGGTTAACCGGTGCTTGAGGAGACTGGTTTTAACCAAGTAGGTTTATCGGAGTCTGAAACATCAATTCGGCGAGAATAACCGGTTATACGTTCACCGGTGATTTAGAATCTTGTTTTGAATAGGGCAGTTTTAACCGAGCCTGAAAATCACCGGGTAATGACTATCATTCAACCCTTGTTTTTTGATAGGGATTAGGTTAGAATAATCGGTTTCAGCTTCACCGGTGCTTGAGAACCTTGCTTTGAATCGGGAAGTTTTAACGGAGCCTAAGATCACCGGGCAGTGGATAGTCATTATCATTCAACACGTGTCATTTAATAGATATAATAATTCTGTTAGAATAACCAGTTATTCGTCTTCACTGGTGCTTGAGAAGACTGTTTCTAACCAAGTAGGTTTAACGGGGTCTGAAAACCACCAGGTACTGACTATATGATTCAACACGTGTCGTTTGATAGAGACATCAATTCGGTGATAATAGCCGGTTATATGTACGTTAACCGGTGATATAGAATCCTGTTTTGAATCGGGCAGTTTTAGCGGAGCCTGCAAATCACCGGGTGATGACTATATTATCATTCAACACGTGTCTTTTGATAGGGATGGCAATTAGCTGAGAATAACCAGTTATAGGTCAAATGGTGCTTGGAAACCATCGGGTAATGGCTATATTATTAAACACGCGTCGTATGATAGGGATGGCAATTGGTAGAGAAAAACCGATTTCAGTTTCACCGGTGTGTGAGAATCCTGATTTGGATCGGAAGTTCTAACGGAGCCTAAAAATCACCGGGAATTATCATTAAACCCAGCATCGTTTGATAGGGATGGCACTTCTGTCAGAATAACCGGTTACAGGTTAACCGGTGCTTGAAAATCCTGTTTCAAATCGTGTGGGTTTAAAGGAGCCTGAAAAGTACCGGGAAATGACTAAATTTTTCAACACGTGTTATTTAATACGGATGAAAATTCTGTGAGAATAACCGGTTATTGGTCAACCAGTGACTGAAAATCCTGTTTTGAACCGGTAGGTTTACCGGAGCCTGAAAATCACTGGGTAATGACCATATCATTCTCCACGTGTCATTTGACAGAGACTGCAATTCTGTGAGAATAACCGGTTACTGGTTAACTAGAGCTTGAATAAATGTTTTGAATCGGCTAGGTTGAACTGGACATGAAAATCACCGAATAATGATTCAACTTGTGTCGTCCGATAGGTATGGCATGTCTGTAAGAATAACCGGTTATATGTTAATCAGTGATTGAAAATCCTGTTTTGAACCGGTTAAGTCTAATGAGGCCTAAATACTGGTTTAACCGGTAATATTTTGGTTTTGTAACACAATACTTCAGTATCAAGTTTTTTCCAATGAATGAAAACGTCCTAAAGGCAGCTCTGAAAAACAATTTTGGATGCAATTTCCTAAACTTATTCTGTGCTCGTCACTCTAATTCAGCAATGATTCAAACGTCTGCTGAAATATAAACTCTTCAAGAAGAGATTTCACAACCATAGAGAAGGTCTGCTAACTAACCGCAAATAACAAGAAAGCTTTAAGGCGGAAGCTTGTTTAGGAGAACTTTCAAAAAAATAACGGATTATAACCTGTTCCATGGAGCGAAAGATGCAGTTAAAATCAGTTTTTTGCCATCTCTATCCGTATACATTAAAATCCAAAGCAGAACAGGCTTGATTGACGCCTTCATAGTGAAACGTCGACTATGTTTGACGTAACATATGCTCCTGTCACGACTTTTTTCCTGCTGCTTCGTTTTTCGGTGTCACTCAACCAGCGGATGGGTTTTTAGGTTTCGGATTTCACTTTCAATATCGGGGATGGATATTTTGGAAGCGACCCAAAAAGATGATGAATTCGTTAGGTCTAATATAAATCTGTCTTTGCAAGGCGTGGTCTTAACTGTCAACTCGAAATAGTATATGAATGTAATAAGGTGTGGGACATGGGTGTTATGAGAAAAAGTTTGCTTTGAAGTCGATGCTATTTGTTCCACCCAACAAAGAAAACACAAAATTATGTTTATTTCAGCTATATACGCTCCAGATATGATGGATTCTTACTGTTTACCAGTGGTTTTAGATAATGTGAACTAAAAATGAACCAATTCAAGCAGCGACCAAAGTAAGAGGTATGACGCCCGACAAACATATGAAATTCCAACGTCCTATATGCTGGGTACATTTTTCAAAGTTTACTTGAAAATCTGAGGATCTGAACATTTTTGATGTATTACCTTAGGCTGAAACCCAAAACAACGCCCGGATTTGTAATTAGCGCCCTCAAACTATACATGACACGAGTTTTTGTTTCGACAGGAAGTCAGTTAACGATTTTAGATTTTTAGGGTGAACTTGAAGATCTGAGGGTCAGAACATTTTTGATGTTTGTTACTCTAAGCTAAAACTCAAAACAACGGCCAGATTTGAAATTAGCGCCCTCAAACTATACATGTCACAAGCTTTCGTGCTGGCAGAAAGTCAGTTAACGATTTTAGATTTTTAGGGTGAACTTGAAGATCTGAGGGTCTGAACATTTTTGATATTCGTTACCTGAGGCTGAAATCCAAAATAACGACCGGATTTGTAATTAGTGCCCTCAAGCTATACATGGCAGGAGTTTTCGTTCGGACAGGAAGCCAGATAACGATTTTAGATTTTTAGGATAATATTATACAGGGTGTTAATTAAGTATGTTAACAAACTTTAACCACGAATAGTATTCCGAAAAATAGAATGAAAATGTCATATGAACTTGGGTCCGGAAATGCTTCCTAAGGGAGCTACGCTCCTTTGCATGGGGCACCCTGAAGACGGTTTTCCCTCGATATTCTCGAAACCATTCTTAACAAAATTACGAAATTAGGTACGATGGGTAAACTTTTGACGATAAATCTGATTCTGAATTCAGAATTTCATAATTGTAATCAGAGGCGTATTATACGGGAGGAGTTAAGGGTAAAAATAACCCCATTTTCTAAATGGTAATTTTTTTGACATTTTGATTTTAGAATATGGTATTTCAGAGATTTCTACGTAAAAATGGTCTCTCGGTACATCTCGATAGGTCTAATCGTTTTCGAGAAAAATGCAAATTATTGAATCGAATAGCCTGCATAGATTTGACGTATGATACGCCTTTGATTAAAATTGTGAAATTCTGAATTCAGAATCAGATTCAGCGTCAAAAGTTTATCCATCGTACCTGACTTCGTAATTTTGTTATGAATGGTTTCGAGAATATCGAGGGAAAACCGTCTTCAGGGTGCCCCATGCAAAGGAGCGTAGCTCCCTTAGGAAGCATTTCCGGACCCATGTTCATATGACATTTTCTTTCTATTTTTCGGAGTACTATTATTCGTGGTTAAAGTTTGTTAACATACCTAATTAACACCCTGTATACTATATTATGATCAAAATATCACATTCTGGGTTTAAGATTATTACAGCCTTGAGCATATAGGAAGATGTGGTATATATCAATGAAAGTATATGTTCTCCGTTCAAGAATTTATTTTTATGTATGCATTTAGTTGCCATTTTAAAAAATTACAGCATGAGCACCTATTTTCTAGAATAGACATGCTTCTCAAAAAATGTGCAATGAGAGATTATGGATTCACAGAACATAATAATATAAAAAGTGTATATATATATATAGAGTCCGTTGTGGAGAACGAGAGATGCCGGATTTACTGGAACTACTCGTTCCCCACGCTCGAGCTTGTACAGGCAAACAAGCCCGACATAGTCCTTCTCGACCACCAACAGAAGACGATGTTCGTTATTGAGTTTTCGGCACCTGCCGAGGTGAACATCGTCTCTAAGGAGGAGGAAAAGCGGACCAAATATCAGGAGTTGCTCGGACAACTTCGCAGGCTCTGGCCAGACTACACTGTAAGTCTGCTGATTATGGTCATTGGATCCCTAGGTGGAATGAGGAATACGCTGCTCTCTGCACTGCGCAAAATACCGGTGTGCCGTGCGGCGGCGCACATCTTAGCCGCCAGAATGCAGAAGGCAGTCATCCTTGGGTCCCTTCGTCTACTTAGGGCGCACGATTCGCGGACCCAGTGATTGCTCACCTCACGGTGTGAGGAGTAGTCATTGGGTAATGGAACAGCAGCTCGGTGTGTCGGAGCCCGGGCTGCACTTTTTTGTTTTAAACAATAAAAAGTGAAATAATGAATTCCGCTCGCACGACAACACCGAACTTGCAAAAAATGTGCGCCATTCTGTTGTATCATATTTTAGTATGGCAAGCGATTTCGTGAGATAACCTAATGCTCACGTATTCTGTTATGCAAAGCGGTTACGTAAGTCTGCGTTTTTGTTGTACGTGAGATATGAGGCAGTCGTTACAGGTTTCGCGTCGTGTCAGAGAAGGTGTTCCCAGTAAAATTCACTCGATCCACGTTAAAACGTCAGCGTTCTGTGAAAGTGCAAATCGCGGTGCCTTGTTAAAGTGCACTTTCGTTCGTACGAGCGTAGATTATTATTAATTTTGTTTATTCTAGAGAATATCGGTTTTCACCATTTTTATTTGTAACTGTTATTTAAAGTGTGGTAACTCTTAACATTTACTCTAAATTTGTGATGAGACAGGTATTGAACAACTGGAATGGCGGTATAAATTTTGGCGGAAGCAAAATATGTAACTTAAGATTTGCTGACGTACAACCCTTATTGCTGCTTCTCAGGAAGAACTAGTAGCTCTATTGAACGTTTTAGAACAACACAGTGCAGCATATGGTCTTGGTGTTAACTACAACAGTACCAAGGTCATTCTCGTAGATAGAGAGCATGACAATCATCGAGAAATAAAGTCAATAGGCCGTTGTGAGGTAGTTCAAAGTTTTGTGTACCTCGGTTCTTTGATCGACAATTCAGGTAGCTGTGAGAATGAGATTCGACGACGCATTCAACAGGCACGGGTGGCCATGACAAAGCTTACTAAAATATGGCGTGACCATAACATCACTAAAGCTACCAAAATGTCACTGGTTCAGTCTCTTGTGTTCTGCATATTTTTGTATGCCTCGGAAACTTGGACTATTAAAAAGGCAGATCGAGCTCGCATAGATGCTTTTGAAATGTGGACGTGGAGGACAATGCTGAGAATTCCTTATACCGCCCATCGAACTAATGTTTCCGTACTGGATGAGCTCGGTAATCCAAACAGACTATCCTCCATTGTGTCGATGAGAATGCTTACATTCTTCGGACATATTTACAGAAGCGATAATATGGAGAAACTTGTAGTTCAGGGTCACGCCCCGAGTGGGCGGCGCCGTGGTCGTTCCCCTACACGCTGGGTGGATACGACGAAACAGTTGCTAGATATAAGTATCAAAAGCGCCACTGAACTGACAGTAAATCGCGAACGATGGCGAGCTACAGTTCTCAAAACTATTGATAATATTTGTGTCAGCAATACTCTAGCTCCGACTTAATGCATTTTACGAGTTCACAACACGTCTGTTAAGACAGTGTGACTATGATGATGAACTCTTGAAGGACATATCTTGTATAAGGATGTTGACCATATTTTGACAATATATTTAAATTTTGAGGGTCTCGTTGTTGATAGTTATTTCAGTGATTCCAATCTACCTTGAAGTGGTATCCTATCCATAATATGATTTGCGGTGTTGCCATCATCTTCTTGGTATTTGCTGATATAGAGTATTCTAAATGTTGAGGATTCCAGAAGTTTTTTAGGCATTTTCGACACCAAAATTCATTCCACAAACCATTCCACAAAGTATTCCACAGGCTTTCTTAACTGATTTTAGGACAGACTAGTTTAGCCTACGACACTCTGGTTTGCCCGAAGTAATAAATGTTCAGACCCACAAATCTTCAAGTTCCCTCTAAAGTCCGGCCGTTGCTTTGAGTTTCAGTCTCAGATAGCGAACATCAGATCTTCGAGTGCAGCCAAAAAATGGGGTCAAGTTGATTGACTCAGTACTTCCCACACGTAACGATGATAGCATTTTATTATTATCCCATTGCATGAGGCTATAGTTTGAAATCCCCTCGCAAAAAAACATGCAACTCACAAAAATGGTTGGTTTCTTACGTCTCCCTCCTTAGGAAATGATACGCCACAGTTTTTATGCTGCATGCTTCGAATGGACGACGCGAAACGATCAGGAGCCCCCAAACCATCTAAAAACGCAGTTTGACCTGTTTTTATATGTTTAGTCTTTTTCATATTGCTGCTCCGCCACTGACACGGTTTTTCCAAAACAGACGCGTTTTCCGTCCTCACCACGGTAGTATAATACTGTGTCAAAATTTCATTAAAATCAATGGAATAATTTTCGCGTGACGCAATATAGAATGATATAAAACAATACTCGTATGTATACATCACAAATTCCAAGTCATTTGGTTTCGATAATAAGCAAGACAATGTTCGTATGGACCTAAATAAATGTATTATGCCGATAGGTTTTCCATTTACAGGTCAATGGACAGCCCATTATGAATACAACAAATTTTTCAGTTTTACAACCCCCCACAGCTCAACCAGCCCAAATTCACCCCTACCAAAAAAAATAGAAAATGATGGAACCCCTAAAACGCCTAAAAACGAAGTTTGAGGAGTATCTGACTTTTTTGTTTTTTGCTAATTACTCTGCCGCCTATGCACCGATTTCTAAAATTTTAGAAACATTACCTACTACGACCACACAGCATATCGCTGCCCAAATTTCATCACAATCCATGCAGCGGTTGCTGAGATTACGAGGCTAGAAGAACGCCAACAGACAGACAGACAGACAGACCGACAGACAGACAGACAGATAGACCGACAGACAGAGAGACAGACCGACGGAAATGAGTGACGTGGATTTTCGTTACGTAGATGTCATAAGACGCCCAAAAAGCGTGTTGTCTCAAAATCGAAAATTTTCGCGATCACAATACTCCCCTCACCTGTCGGTGTGAGAAGTAAAAAATGGAGTCAAGTTGATTGACTCAGTACTTCCCACACATAACGATGATACCATTTTATTATTTCCCATTGCATGAAGGCCATGAAGCTATAGTCTGAAATCTCCTTGCAACTAAATCATCGCCCACCCGCCCGCAAAAAAAACATCCAACACAACAACCCTCGTAAATAGTTTCTTACGTCTCCCTCTTCAGGAAATATGCATTAAAAATCAATTGAACAAGTTTCACGTTACGCAATCTAGAACGATCTAAAACAATACTTGTATGTATACATCACAAATACTCGTGGTCCCGTGGGTTCTATAATAAGCATGCAACGTTCGGATGGACCTAAAAAGTGTATCACGCCGCTACGTTTTTTATTCGCATATCAATGAACAGCCCATTACGAATACAACAAATTTTCAATTTTACAACCCCCCAACCACCCTAAATTCACCCCCACCCAAAAAAGTATAAAGTGATCAGGACCCCTAAAACGTCTAAAAACGAAGTTTGAGCTGTCTTCATATTTTTAGTTTTTTTAATATTGTTGCGCCGCCACTGAGACGATTTCTAAAAATCATACGCGTTTTCCATCCTTGCCAAAGTAGTAATAGTGACGAAATTTCATTAACATCAATTCAGTGGTTTCCACCTTATAAAATACAAAACGATCTAAAGCAATACTCCTATGTATACATCACAAATACTAAGTCCCGTGGTTTCTATAATAAGCATGCAGCGTTCGGATGGACCTAAAAAGTGTATCATGCCGCTAGGTTTTCTATTCGCATATCAATGGACACCCCATTACGAATACAACAAATTTTCCAGTTTTACAACCCCCTACCCCCCAACCACCCTAAATTTACCCCCACCCAAAAAACAGTATAAAATGATCAGGAACCCCTAAAACGTCTAAAAACGAAGTTTGAGCTGTTCTCATATTTTTAGTTTTTTTAATATTGCTGCGCCGCCACTGAGACGATTTCTAAAAAGCATACGCGTTTTCCATCCTTGCCAAAGTAGTAATACTGTACCGAAATTTCATTAACACCAATTCAGTACTTTCTACATTATAAAATACAGAACGATCTAAAGCAATACTCGTATGTCATACATCGGAAAAAATTCTAAGTTCTTTGTTTTCTGTAATAGGCATAAGGCAATGTTCAGATAAAAAAGTTATTTATGTCGCTAGGTCTTCCTTCATAGGTCAGTGGGCAGTCTATTATGAATACGACAAATTTTTCAATTTTACAACCCCCCAACCCCCAACCACCCCAATTTTCACCCCCACCCAAAAAAGGGTATAAAATGATCAGGAACCCCTAAAACGTCTAAAAACGAAGTTTGAGCTGTTTTCATATTTTTAGTTTCTTTAATATTGCTGCGCCGCCACTGAGACGATTTCCAAAAATCAGACGCGTTTTCCATTCTCGCCAAACTAGTAATACTGTGCCGAAATTTCATTAAAATCAATTCAGTTATTTCAACATTATTAAATACAGAACGATCTAAAGCAATACTCGTATGTATACATCGGAAAATTCTCTAAGTCCCTTGGTTCCTGTAATACAAAAGGCAATGTTCGGATGGACCTAAAAAAGTGTATTATACCGCTAGGTCTTTCTCTCTCAGGTCAGTAGACAGCCCATTATAAGTACAACGATTTTTTTAGATTTACAACCCCCCACCCCCCCCAACCACCCCAATTTCACCCCCACCCAAAAAAAAGTAGAAAATGATCAGGAACCCCTAAAACACCTAAAAACGAAGTTTGAGGCATATTTGAAATTTTTCGTTTTTTGTTAATTACTCCGCCGCCTATGCACCGATTTTCAAAATTGTAGCAACATTACCTACTACGACCCTACACCATATCACTACCTAAATTTCATCTAAATCTATGCAGCGGTTACTGAGATTAGGAGGCTAGAAAAACGCCAACAGGCAGACAGACAGACCGACAGGCCGACAGACAGACCGACAGACAGACCGACGGAAATGAGTGACGTGGATTTTCGTTATGTAGGCATCATAAAACGCCCAAAAAGCGTGTTATCTCAAAATCGAAAATTTTCGCGATCACAATACTCCCCTCACCTATCGGTGTGGGAAGTAAAATCTAAAATCGATATATGGCTTGCTATCAGCACCAAAACTCGTGTCATATATGGTTTGACGGCGCTAATTACAAATCCGGTCGTTGTTTTGAGTTTCATCCTGAAAAATTTAGACAATCTAATAAAATCAGGTGTATCGACACTGTGAATAATAATTGTCTATTGTGAAAGGAGTATTACTTTGAAATTTTTGATGAACCGTCAGCGAATCTATGTAGCTCATAAAGTCAGTAACTTATTAAGAAATTTACTTGATTGTGTACAGCAGTCATAACTTTGTGATAATTACCAACCTATCTCGAAATATGGCATCGATTCATCACAGGCTAATAGGTATGCTTGCAACACAGGTTTCCCACTAATACTTTCTCATAAAAGAACTAGTTAATCTATGCGATTATAGCATGAAATGGAATTTTCAGTATGTTGCATGACGTAAATGGTCGATAACGAAACGGACATCTCTATAAGCTAAACGGCCAGTCATGATCTATCAAATTCCAATTCTCTTTTTTCCTTGCAACTTACAAAACTATTTCATGAATGCCATACACGGCCGTCACACCACCAACAGGCAACGAGAATCATTTCAGAAGTGGGATGCCACACAGATTTTACCTTAGACTTTGAACTACGGATATCCATGGGGAAAGCATCGCACTACAAACTACTAGGAAGGTTTTTCAATACAGATTTTTTTATTCCATTTTACTTCCCACATCGATAGGTAAAATTTTCGATTTTAAGATAATACACTTTTTGGGCATTTTATCATAACGAAAATCCACGTCATTCATTTCCGTCGTTCTGTCTGTTTGTCGATCGGTCTGTCTGTCTGTCTGTTGGCGTTTTTCTAGCCTCGTAATCTCAGTAACCTCTGCATGGATTGTGATGAAATTTGGGTAGAAATATGCTGTGGGGTGATACTAGGTAATGCTGAAATAATTTTTAAAATCTGTGCATGGGCGACGGAGAAATTAGCAAAAGACAAAAAAATTCAAATATAACTTCGGTTTTATACATTTTAGGGGTTCCTGATCATTTTCTACCTTTTTTGGGTGGGGGGAAATTTGGAGGGGTTGGGGGTGGAAGATCCTTAATCCGAAAAAAGTGTTGTACTCATAACAGGCTATGCATTGACCTGTGAAAGAAATTCCTAACGCCATAACACACTTTTTACAGAAACCAAGGGTCTTGAATAGTCTGATGTAAACATACGAGTTTTGCTTTAGGTCGTTCTGTATTGTGTAAGTTCGAAATTATTGAATTGATTTTAACGAAGTTCTGACTCAGTATTGTTACTAGAAATAAAAACGGTGGTTGAGGCATTTTAGGGGTTCCTGATCATTCTCTACTTTTTTTGGTGGGGGTGAAATTGGGGTGATTGGGATGTGGGAGTTTTTTTTTTCCTCTGGGAGCCGTCCGCACTTAAGCCTTTAAGGCCTATTGTACTATGACTTCCCAGAGGGGGGACGGTGCACGGCCAGCACCGTTGGAATGATTACACCATCATCCCGGACGGTCCGACGGGGGTCCCCCGTCCGGGCCTTCCGGTCGATCATCCAAAGTGCCGGCCGCGTAAAATGCTCCACTCAGCGCTCGTGTGGGATGTGGGAGTTGCAAAACTGAAAAAGTTGTTGTACTCATAATAGTCCATTGACCTGTGAAAGAAAGACCTAGCGGCGTACTACACTTTCTTATGTTCAACATGACAAAATGAGGCAAAACATCCTTGTACTGGGACAAAGAACTTTATAACATTAGCTGTAACTTACATTTCTTACGTCGAAAAAACAATTTATGGCAATTGATAACGCGGGTTCACAATATCAACTCGTCTTCTAAAAGAAAGTACCTAAAACTACGTACTCTAATCTCCCTTTCACTGTATGTATAGAATTATTTAGAATGGATATCTATCATGCAGAATCCAACGTTCTCAATATATACCGATGAAGATGTAATAAACAAAAGTGACTTGCACTTTATTCACGCCGAATAAAGAGGTGATTATGCCTATACTAGCATCGGTATGTCATGGTTTGGATTCTTGGAGATCGTACTGGCGATATCAAAATGTTTTGAAAGCAGTGGTTTATTATTACTGAAGGTCTGACTCTTTGTATTCTTCAAGCATTATTGATCTTAGCTGAAAAATCACATCAAGTGTAGAATAAATTCTGAAAAAAGTCAAAGAGCTCTGCAGTAAAGTGTTTGCCTATCCCAAAGCATTACAATGCAAAACGAATGATATAGCACAAGACCATGCAGTAAGTATTGTGAATGGAATATAGACAATGGCGGACCGGTGGTCGTAACATGTTCATCTAGTTCAAAAGTACAGGTATATATTCTGTTAATTCTGTGGTCATCAGCATGTTTCAACATGAATTTGGAAAGACACTATATATAAAATTACCGAATGCTTATGTAGATTTCCCTGGATTGTTGTTCCAAGGGGACCAAGATCTTGTGCTGTTTGCGCCAATATTATCATCATTTTCACAGTGTCTTAACAGACATGTTGTAAACTCCTAAAATGCATTAAGTCGGAGCTATAGTTAAGTTCCACATTCGATGATACCTGCGTCACGCCTGGTCACGCCGGGTAGCAGTGGCGCGCTCGATTTCTTTGAAGGTCTAGATAGGGATTCAGAGCCAATATACAATTTAAAGCTATCATAAAATTCTATACGTTCTGTATTCATTTTTTACAAATAGGTGTACCCGATTTTATTTTGAAATGTAAAGATATATTTTAATGATAAAATATTACTTATCCGAATCAAAGCTAGATATATGCTACTAGATATTGGAAGTTATAACTAGTTGAGTAGTTGCTAATGTTTCGTTTACATAAATGTGCAGTCTTTCTCAAAAATGCAAGTATGATATTGTCAAATAGCTATGGGCTTAATTATTGGCCATCAGCACAGCGGCTTGGTAGGGGCAGGCAACCACAGGTACAGTTTCAATGGAAACATTATATTACGTTAGACGTCAGCCAAAGATTTCAAATAGTAAAGTTCTCACATTCGGTCATACTGGAAGTGGAATTGAAATAATCTACAACAGTAATGCAGCTCTCAGCTAGTCTTTATGCGGACTACCCAGGACTCACCACGAGGAGGTGGCTGCATATCGAGTCCCACCACTCCTCCCACCCTTCTTTTATGTTTAACAAAATGAATAGGAAACTGAAAAGGTGCATGAATACGAAAATGAAACAATAAATAAACTCTCTAAACTTCAAAGGAGAACTTAGAATCCAACAAATTAAATTCAGAGTAAGAAGTAAAGTCTTAAAAGTTACAATGAACAAAAAATATATTCTGCTTAAGAAACTGGAGCAACAGCAACAAAAGTGATTGACTAAATTGTCTATGAACGTCTTAAAAATAAACAACGAATAAAAAAGTAAATATATAAATTAAAATAAATTAAAAAAATAAACAACAAAAAAACAACAAAAACAAATAAAAAGTAAATAAATATACTTGTTCTGAATCTCAGTCAGTTGCGGACGTGTGCGGTGGAAATTCGTCATCACTAGCAGAACTACAGTCAAAGGACTCGTCACTGTCACTGGTTGTATCACTGCCAAGGTTAACTATGACTGGCTCTATTACGGAATCTATATGGGGATCTAATTTCCAAAACTTTTCTTCCTCTGCTTTTACGTGTGATACGCATTTCTGCCAGTTATCTGCAGTTACCGCACCGATTGCTTCTTCTAAAAGGATACGTATATCGGCCAACTTAAAAGTTGTATTCCTACGCGCTACTTCATTTTTTACTTGTGCCCATACTAACTCGATTGGGTTTAACTCGCAGTGATACGGAGGCAGTCTTAAAACTGTAAAACCCTTTTCCCTAGCCATTTCGTCTACTGCTAATTTTATATACCTTTCTTTGTGGTGACGCGCGAGTTGTGACAGCTGTGCTTTGAGCATAGTCATATCGCATTCTATATTTTTTGACACGAGCCAGTCATAGATATCCGCTTTTTTCCAATTAGAAGTCGGAAGAGCTTCTAAACGCCGACTATGGTAGGACGCGTTATCTAATACAATAACCGAACCGGGTTCTAATTTTGTCAATATGGATTTAAACCAAGATTCAAAAACTACAGCGTCCATATCCTCATGATAATCACCAGTTTTCCGAGATTCAAAGACGTTCAATCCCCCATCCACAAACCCAGATTCGCTGCCAATATGCGTTATTATTAGCCGACGGCCTTTGCCTGAAGGGCATTTTAATCCCGTACTTAGGCCTTCAAGATGGGCTTGTCTACGACTCGCTATATTCAAATCCTGCCAACACCTAGTAACCGTGTGCCCTTCATTCAACCAAGTTTCGTCCAAGTAATAGATTTTTATTCCCCCGGCGTTACGAATACTACGTATTTTTCTTAAATATTCTCTACGCCATAATACTATATCGTCTCTTTCAATCAATGCGCTGTTCCGCTTTCTTTTCAAATATCTGATATTTATTTCGCGTAATGTTCTCAATAATACCCGACGAGATATCTTTGGCAGACTTTCATCATTTTGTAATTCCTGTTGTAGTTTTTTTATCGTTGGAAGTTCATTACGGAGATAAAATGAATGGACTTTTCGACGAATCGCATTTTTCACGTCACCATCCAAAACAATCTTTTTAACTCCTCTTTTTTGTTTAAGTGATTTTACCACAAATACTACGTCGCGCTTCTTTTCCTTCAAAATTCTGAAAATTGTTGCAACTGAGACCTTAGTCAGATCGCTGCAAAGTTTAACGATTTCCTTCACCGGCCTTTCAGGAAATCGTGTACGTACACCATCGTAAACATTCTTCACTATATTGCGTTCACCGGTTGATAAAACATGTCGTTTGGATGCTGTATTGCTAACCGATGTGCCTTGCTGCATTGTTATTAATTGTATCGTCTAATTTCCCGCGCAAACTTCAAGAATAACTTACCACACCTGCTATATCGCTACGCACCTGACTAAGACTGGCGCGTCAAATCTAAACGGGCGGCCACCGCGAAGCGGCAAGCCGGACCCTCGGCGGATCTTGCGGCATTGTCAAACCGTGCGTAATTGCTGCGAAACTGCTGTGATTTCATGGCCCCTCTCACAATGCGTCACATCGCGCAAAATAGATAAGCGACATGGTGTGAGCCTAAAACTGGTGTCGGTTTTTTGATTAACATGAAAGAAACATACATGTGCGTTGGTGCTCTAATTTACGGTTTTTTTGCTCCTCAGAAATTTTTATCACGATACCGAATGGATCAAGCGACTTGAGTTCGCACAGATATGCGACAGTACAAGTCTGCGATGAACGTTCTGAGTGCGAATATATTGAGTACACTCGCACATCTATAGCTTCCCACAGTATGCGTGTGCATGCCTGTACCGATCTCTAAGCTATGGCTAAAGGACCTGCACAAAGGGGCAACGCCGAGAGCTCGCATGCCGCCATTTCAAGCGCTGTTGCCAAGTGTACGTATGTTTCAGCAGTCGTGCTACCGTTGGTATGATTGGACGTGGATTAGGCATATTAGAAATTAAGGATTGCAATTAATGTTTGACTCCAAATAATAGAAAATTGAGAAACACTGTTGAATATTTGCTCACAGATTATGCATACAATCAAGCATACAGTAATATCTATTCGTTAGCTGAGCATCTAAGGGATCTTACGATTTTGTTATATAAGCGCGTGACAACATTGTTTGCGCCGATTTACCGCTAGCGGAGGTATCATGCAATGTGAAATTTAACTATAGAGTATTGCCGACATGAATATTATCAATAGTTTTGAGAACTGTAGCTCGCCATCGTTCGCGATTTACTGTCGGTTCAGTAGCGCTCTGGTTACTCATATCCACCAACTATTTAGTCGTATCCACCCAGCGTGTAGAGGAACAGCGAAGGCGACGCTCACTCGGGGCACGATCCTGAACTACAAGTTTCTCCATATTATCTCTTCTGTGAATATGTCCGAAGAATGTAAGCATTCTCGTCGACACGATGGAGGATAGTCTCTTTGGATTACCGAGCTCATTCAGCATGGAAACGTTAGTTCGATGGGCGGTATAAGGAACTCTTAGCATTCTGCTCCACGTCCACATTTCAAAAGCATCTATGCGAGCTCGATCTGCCTTTTTAACAGTCCAAGTTTCGGAGGCATACAAAAATATGGAGAACAAAAGAGACTGAACCAGCGACATTTTAGTAGCTTTAGTGATGTTATGGTCACGCCATATTTTAGTAAGCTTTGTCATGGCCACACGCGCCTGTTGAATGCGCCGTCGAATCTCATTTTGACAGCTACCCAAATCGTCGATCAAAGAACCGAGGTACACAAAACTTTTAACGACTTGACAACGGCCTCCTGACTTCATTTCTCGATGATGATCATGCTATCTACAATCACAACCTTGGTCTTGTTGTAGTTAATACCAAGACCATATGCTGCACTGTGTTGTTCTAAGATGTTTAATAGAGCTACTATAGTTTTTCCTGAGAAGCGGCAATAAGGGTTGAATCATCAGCAAATTTAAGTTGGTTATTTTCGAATTCATCTTCTGGTTGCTGTTTGACGCGACAGTTTACCATCAATTCTTACACGAGCCGAGCTATACTCATAGAGTTGCTATATGAGAAATACTAAGTGGCAAGGAACTCCCATAGAGATAAGGATTTCCCACAGTTTGCGCCACTTTACGTTATCCACCGCCTTAGAATAGACGACAAAGCAAATAAAAACTGGAAAATAATGCTCTCCGGCTTTTTCAATAATTTGTCTTAAGTTTAAGATCTGTTCACCCGTATCGCACGAGATTGTAATATATAATATAACCTTGCTTGCATGAAAGATTAACGAAAGTAGGCGATAATTCTCTGGATTTGTTCCCTTTTTATGAAGTGGAACAAGATTATAAAGATAATCATAATATATGCTTGATTTAAGATTTCAGTATTCCAATTTTCAAGACCTTTCTAGTTTTGATTTGAGAACATCTACTCAATATAATCATATGTGATCGAAGATATCGCATCTTTGATTATTATTGTAGCTTTGGGCATATAAGGAGATATGGTATACTTGAATGAAGGTATACAGGGTGTCCAGTTAGTGTGTAATTCTTCGATATCTCGTAAGGTATACCTGACAGAAGAAAATGTCAAATACAAAAGTTATTTGGTTACTTAAGATGAATATTCTGAAAATATTATGAAATATACAGGGTGTTGCGGGAAAGTACGGTAGTGATCAACTTGATTTTCTTATATGGAACTATAACATTTTCTTAAATTCTTATAGCTTCCATCATTGATCTCTATTCAACCCTTAACTATTTTTGGAATCGGTTGCGACGTTGCCAAGTTATAATTTATTTTCTATTATTTTCCGGATTTGCAAGGTCGCAAGTAATACGTCCAAATTGATATATTCCTTTAACTTTTCTCAATAATATTATACAGCGGGTTACCTGAATATAAAGTGGATATTATTTTGGATGTTACCAGCAATTTGTATCTACAGGGTGTTTTTGGCAGAATTTTAAATTACGGCAATTTCAAGGTCATTTTACTTTGTTTTTTTAAATGTAACACCCTGTATGTTTTATTTTAAATCGAAATATCTACTAATACTCTATCTTGCCCTGTGATATTTTTTTTCTCGTTTACGGTGTTGCCAAGTTATAAATTATTTTTCCAAATTTTTAAGCAAATATCCCCGATTTTAATTTATTTTAAATAGAATCCTTTACTTATTTTTATTGCAATGAATTGTGCATGTCGAACTTAGTCAGATCTTACCAATTCAAAATTTTGTTTCTATTAATTACTGAGATACGGCAACACCGCTTTTTCAGTAAACGGTACCGGAACGCTTAAATATTTCCAAAACTGCCACAGCTGGAGAGGTGAAATTCACTACTTGGGGGTTTTTGAACATACAGAATTCAAAAACGCTAACACCAGTGTTGTCAGATTTACCAATTTTACGTTAGATTTCATAAATAGGGCATTCCATTCAAAATTATGACGTAAAATTGATAAATCTGACAACACTGGTGTTAGCGTTTTTGAATTCTGTATGTTCAAAAACCCCCAAGTAGTGAATTTCACCTCACCAGCTGTGGCAGTTTTGGAAATATTTAAGCGTTCCGGTACTGTTTACTGAAAAAGCGGTGTTGCCGTATCTCAGTAATTAATAGAAACAAAATTTTGAAATTGTGAGATCTGACTAAGTTCGGCATGCGCAATTCATTGCAATAAAAACAAGTAGAGAATTCTATTTAAAATAAATTAAAATCGGGGATATTTGTTTAAAAATTTGGAAAAAAAATTTATAACTTGGCAACACCGTAAATGAGAAAAAAAAACATTCCAGGGCAAGATAGAGTATTAGTAGATATTTCGATTTAAAATAAAACATACATGTTACATTTAAAAAAACAAAGTAAAATGACCTTGAAGTTGCCGCAATTTAAAATTCTGCCAAAAACACCCTGTAGATACAAATTGCTGGTAACATCCAAAATAATATCCACTTAATATTCAAGTAACTCGCTGTATAATATTATTGAGAAAAGTTAAAGGAATATATCAATTTGGACGTATTACTTGCGACCTTGCAAATCCGGAAATTAATAGAAAATAAATTATAACTTGGCAATGTCGCAACTGATCCCAAAAATATTTTAGGGTTAAATAGACATCAATGATGGAAACTAGAAGAGTTTAAAAAAAGGTATAGTTCCATATAAAAAAATTGAGTTGATCACTATCCTACTTTCCCGCAACACCCGGTATATTTCAAAATATTTTCGCAATATACGTCTTAAATAACCAAATAACTTTTGTATTTGACATTTTCTTCTGTCAGGTATACCTTACGAGATATCGAAGAATTACCCACTAACTGGACACCCTGTATATTCTTGGCGAGTGCTGTCTGGTATCAAACGCGGTACTGAATTTCACCATATCCTTGAATCGTCAAAGGGTAATAATGTCATAAAGCGTCTAAAAAACATCTCTTTTTTTGGGACCATAGCATTTCCTCTGCCTACTGGCATGGGAAACTATTGGAACCAAAACCGCAAAGCTGTAAGGCATAAGCCATAAGCGTATCAGCCCTACTACTGTTATACGATTCTAGTATACTTGTTTCCGAATGAATAAAACTGATCAGGGTCTCTGACTGTTAGATTTGACCTGAGATTTGCGGATTTTTGTGTAACAGCAACGGTGCGGAAAACGAAGTATGCCGGTATTAAAAGATTTAGATTAACAAAGACCCTTCCAGCGATTGCTGAAGAGCTTTAAAAATAAGCTTCTCGCAATCCTCAGGGGATAAAGGTATTTCGGTGTTTACAAACGCTGCTTCCAATTAAATTCACATTTGTCCACAGCACACACAGATGTGCCAGTCCTGAATGCAGCGCTGTTTAGCAAGGGTCAATGTATACGGAACTGTGGTTTGCAACCATGCTTGAAAAGAATACCATGCTTTTGTGAAGAGCGTCGTCGCGCATTTTTTTAAAAGGGACAATTATACTGATCAATATAGGAAACCTATTGTTCAACAAACGGTAGTGAAAATTGAGTTATTACTATTATTGCGAGTTTAATATTCTTGAAAATATTGAGTAATTTTTCTACGAGTACGAACTCAGAATGTACATTTTTTTATAACTGAGCAGACCGCGTAGGCAGAGCCTAAGCACCAGAGTACCGCGGCTGCTATGGAAAGGTTATGTTAGGAGAAGTTTGTTAACGCGTTACTTGAATAGGTTGCCACCATCAGAACCGATAAAAACATCTCTTTTGGCGGTCCATTCCAAGCCTTGAGGTACAGAGTGACCGACGGGAACCGGACGTTTTTCAAATGGTCAGTATAACGCCGCTAGCGGTGGTAGGGAGTGGATTCAGGTATCAGTCGCCTTGATGTATAATGCCATTTTAGTAGCTATGGAGCAGTGGACCGTAGAGCACCGTATGTTCGCTTATGACACGTATGTTAAAAATGCTGAGTCGGTCACGGCCGCGCAGCGACTGTTGCGCGTTCATTTTAATCTTGGACGCCACGATATTATTCTAAGCCGCAATACCATTCTCAGATGGGCTAATAGTCTGAGAACAATAGGAATGATTGTGAAGAAAAAGCCACCTGGTCCCACGAAGACTGCCAGAAAACGTCGAGCGGGAGAGACAAGCGCTTACTCGGAGCCCTCAACGGTCTGCACGAAGACACGCGCGTGAATTAAACTTAAGTCGTGAATCAGTGTGCATAATATTGAAAAAAGACTTAATATTGGAAAAAGATTTAGCGTTTCATCCTTACAAGATGTGTATTGTTCAGCAGCTTAAGCCAACAGATTATGAGCAACGAGAAGACTTCGCCAGTCGAATTCAAATGTTGCTTGGAGACCATGAAAGTGCAGTAATCGTCATGAGTGATGAAGGTCATTTTCATTTAAGCGGAGAGATAAACAAACAAAATTTCCGATACTGGTCTCCAAGTGGATTTTTCTTCAAAATCATTCCTGTTGTTCGCAGACTGTTAACCCATCTGAGAATGGTACTGCGGCTTGAAATAATATCGTGGCGTCCAAGATTAAGATGAACGCGGAACAGTCGCTGCGCGACCGTGACCGACTCAGCATTTCCAACATACGCGTCATAAGCGAACATACGGTGCTCTACGGTCCACTGCTCCATACCTGAATCCCCTCCCTACCACTGCTAGCGGCGTTATAGTGACCATTTGAAAAACGTCCGGTTCCGGTCGGTCACCCTGTATGAAGAGCGGCCTCCTTAGGATCAGATTCAGCAGTCGCGCGGATGATAGGTGACCAACCGCACACCGCCGCCGGTAAAAAACTGTCTGGAGGTGGCGCAGTAAGGTCGGGTCACCAATTAGTCGAATTGGTGATCCGACGGCATCAAGTAGACAGAGTAGCAGGAGTAGCAGCTCCCCAGACATGAGAGCAATACTCGCGGCTAGATCTTATATTGGCCTGAGGAGGTTAGATGGTGAAAAGTACTTTCTGGCTCTGAATAGGTACCCAAGCTTTTTACCGACGGCTGTTCCAATTGACGCATCGTGTTCGTGCCAGATCAGATTTTCTGTAATGTTGACTCCAAAGAGCTTGAATGAGTGATCCCTTAGCAGAGCCTGACTGTTCATAAGAGCTGGATGCTGCTTATTTGATAGCGTTTAGTACTGGGTCTTGGAAGCATTAAATTTTGACATATTCCTGAGCCCCCAAGCGGTAATAGTCTCCTGAGTTCCAGCTCGACTACGGAGATCGGTCTATTGCTCATCATGCTTGCAAGCAAGGTACTGTCATCCGCAAAATGTGCAATGTGGAGCAGAAACAATGTCGGAGCCAATACCGATCCCTGCGGAACTCCAGCATTGCAAAAAGCTGTCTACCACGACAGAGATTTTCCGACCTGAGAGGAAGTCTTCTAGCTAATAGCAAAGCTTAGCAGGGAGGCCGTAGGCCTGAAGCTTGTTTAGGAGAGCTGCATCGGTACTCTCTAACTTAATATATAGAAACGTGTTTCTATCACCATGACGACCATGACGATCGGGCAGTTTCGGGTGCCTATCACGTGTCTACTACGCTGTCACGGCACGCTGTCATATTTACGAAACTAGCCGATCCTATAGTACATAGTGCATAGAAACACGTTTCTAAGTTACAGAGTACCGTCACTGCATGCTACAGGTGCTCGAGTGCCTTTGAAATATCAAGGACAACGACGTGAGCCTCGACAAACGAATGGATCAGTTTGCTCCACACATATGTGACGTCAGCCAGGAGATCTATAGTTGACCTTTGATGCCAGAATCCATATTATCTGTCGTTAATTAAGTGATGGAGCTCAAGGTATTTCATGAGCTCTTGGTTGACGCATTCCTCCATCACTTAGCTGATCACAGACAGCAGAGCTATAGGTCTGTAGTTCGTTGGATCAGCTTTGGATCCTTTCTTTGGCACCGGTTGGATGCAAGCTGTTTTCCAGTTTTCTGGAAAGATGCCAGAATCGTAAGACATCCAAAAAGAGGCGGTATGTATGGGATCGAGCTCCGGTGCGCACTTCTTCACAACAATAGAGATGATCATATCGGGCCTATTCGCCTTATTAATGTCAAGTAACTTCACCTTCCGGGCTATTGTTCAGAATGTTATTTCGCTCATAGGTTGGAGTATTCTCGGTATTGATGAATCAAAAATAGCTATTCTTGTCTTGTCTTGTCAGCTTGTCTTACACTTGCAGATATTTGGTCAACTAGAACTACTCTTTTTCTTTAAAATGGAGCTTTGGCTAATTATTTGTGATGTTTATCTCAAAAATTTGAGAGGAACGCATACTTTGATGATGATGAAGTTAATGACACACCAAAAACGAACATCCGTGAAAAAACCGATATTCATAATTGAAACATCTCTGTTCCCTGACACTGAAACCTACCCTAAAAACTTCTCAGCCTTCCAAATGTTACCGGTACCCCATAAGACGTCTTTATCTTAAGAGCGTGTGCCTTCTGTTTCAATTCCCAAAACGTCCCCAATTACCCGCTATTCACGGCGTGTACCTGATTTTTTTCGCCCATTTCCCAATCTGCTGGAATCCCTCGAACAAAAGGTGGGCCAATAATGTTACAGACCGTATGTCGTCTGTTTTGAAAGCTGTGACGGGATTTGTTAGTACAGGAAATGAAGTTGTTGAGGTGAATTTTTGTACGAAAATATATGGAACATTTTGGCTTTCGGCATTACTTGTGCAACATATTTTAGTGTACAAAAATGAAGCTACAGCTTAAAATAAAAAAAGTATATATTGTGTAGTGTCTCTAGTTTTATAAATAAATATTTAAATGGTGGTTTGGTCGCAGGATGTTGTTGAGCAAGTCTTGGGTTATGATTTTTTAGAAGATGACTTGGAAGTGACGTGTTTTATAGAAATGGGATTTCCAAAGTCTATTTATCTTTTACATGATTACTACATTATTATATTACAAGAAGCTGTCAGAAATGAATTCTTTTAAAAGAATGAGGTTAACTAACGCTGCAGTCATTTCATGTTTATTCGGAGGTTATATTTATAATAGGGTACTTGCAGAGGTCGTGAAATCGCCTCGGGAGTATACATAGCGGAAAGGAAACCATATCAAGAAGCAGTAGGAAACAAAAAACATGATTTTACTGACGGCCAAAAAAAGATATTTGCAAAATAAAATAAGGATATATTCAAATTTTTCCACGTGACTTAAAACAAGGGCTGACGTCACAGATATCTTATCGATATCGACAATCGATAGTGCTACAGGTTTGCCAACTGCGCATTCGACTAGAGATGATCTGAATTCTTTAACAATGCGACTCAATTTATTGATACCTGAACATATTTGAAACAGGCAATTAACCCACTAACATTTTCGTTGCAATACATTTTTATAACTGATAGGTATCACAGTTCATCTGTTTGTGACCGAGATTCGCAACTAATCGAAGCCATCATTTTATTTCGGCGCATCCCATTATGAATGAATCCAAATAAAGAATTTAATTCAAGCCCATCCCTACAAAGTAAATTGTAAATCTAGCCTAACTTTTATTTTTGACTTTTGTACTTTTGTGTGTGACTGGGTTTTGTGGTTATAATGATCAATGTCAAAATGTTAGGTTAGCACTGGCTATTGATATCTAATATCAATACTTTACATCCCATCGCTATACGATATCACTGACGTCAGATGTTGTTTGCGCGGCATTTTCCGGAATTTGAAATAATTTTTGGAATATCCCTCACAGCCGATTCCAAAAAACCAAACAAGTGATTTTGTCATGTTTACTAGGCTCTAAGGAACGCGTAAACGACATTTTTTTCTGCAAGTACCCTATTTTAGTGTCACCCACAGAAATACAAAAGAACTGTCATTTCAGATGTCACTCGAATGTTGCCAGATTGTTACTGACAATGGAGTACAGTCTTTGGTCAAATTGAGGGCATAAAACATTTTGAAAGACTCAAAAGAGGTCCATTGAAATCTTGAACAGTACTCACAGCGACATCTGTGCCACATTTTCATCTCAAAACTAGAGGTTGGTTTTTTTACTTCTGTGTCATCGGCATCGACTGCTCTGGCCATTAGCCTCGTGTTCTGTGTAGGCTTTGGTACTCTTTCCCGGCGCAACTCTAAGAACGGATTGTTAATTAAAAACCAACAGTGAAGGCTCAGGTGGGGATTCTCGCTGAGCATTTTTTAAGGATATTTATTTCTGTTCGAAAAACCCAGCCACAAATTTCCGCCTTCAACGGAAATCGAACCAGGGACCTTCCGGTCACGAGCTCTCAGCTCTAATCACTGAGCCAATCCACCCACTGGCCGCCACGATCAGCTGAGTGTGTCAGTTCTTGATGACGTGTCGTTCTTCGTGGCTTGTTCTGATTGTTCGTCCTGGCCCAGTGACGCAGTTCCTTCTTAGTGACGCAGCAGCCGATGGCCACTGCGTTCCACGTGTGTGTCCAAGTTTGTTTGTTTTGTTCAACTTTAGTCTTTCTATATTCCTTACCAGGGGCTGCTACAGTGAGGTCAATAATCTTAACGTTTTCTTGAATAATTTTGTGGTGCCCGGTCCAAACGTGATCTGCTATTCCAGAGCTTCCTGTCTCTACTCGCTAGGTGTTAGACGGTGCTCCTTAATTCATGCACCTAGAGATCTTTTCGTTCCTCCACTTCTTAGATGCAGTTTTTAGTTTCTTGATGTCCATTCTTGGGTTTTGTGAGTAGATTTAGGAGATTAGTGCTTCTTGAGAATCGCGTCTAAATTCTATATTCTTGCCCTATTCTTATGACTGAATCTGATAACACTTTTACATATGATATACTAAGTAAATGTGTTCTTCAACACTTATATTTCTGTTGGTTGACAGATCTTCTCCAACGTGACGTAGTTCTTCTTTCAGCCCCTGTTATGTATTACAAATGCTCTTGGCTCGATCGACCATGGACCAAATAACTACTTTCTTCATTGACGTTAGATGGTTTGAGGTATAATGCAAGTATTGTCCTCTGTCCGTTGGTTTTCTCTGCACTTTTGTTTCTATTTCAGTATTTTTTGTCGTTACCAAGACATCCAAAAAAGGTGGGTGTGGTGGTAGCTAACGAACCGCTGGTGCAGCGAGCAGCCACGGAGGGTGGACCGGACAGCCGGTGTGTCGCCGTGCAGAGGGTACATGAATGACTGTACCGAATACTGGTAAAGAAGCGGTAAACTGTGACGCGGCGTAAGTGGTAAAGAAGATCCTGCGATAAGGATTTTCCAATAATAAGTTGTAAAGGGACATTTAGGGTACTAGACTGACTTTGGAAAAGTAACAGGGATAAACGCGTGTTGTTAGTGAACTTTTATTACTAACACAGTTTTCAGGTTATGTCTAAAGTAGGTCTATCTTTTTTGTTTGGTTTAAGGTTTTCCTGGTGTGTAATAAAAGGAAATCTGCGAAAATGAGTGAAAATGATGATAGCGCAATTTGTGAGTTAGAAACTATAGTTCAAATGATGACAAATAGTATGTCATTTTTAGATATAATGCGATTGATTTTGATGTAAGAGTTTGGGGAAAATATACTATCCAAAGTCGGTGAGTCGTTTTATCACTGCATAAACCTTGCTTACGTCTTGAGAGAAAAGGGTCTTTGCACAATGAAAGGGCTTGTTCAGAGTAATTCAAAAAATGATGTGACGTTATTCTAAATCCAATATGGCGGACCATCCGAGATGGCGAAATAGTTATTTTCAATGCATTTGCACAATATGAGTATCCAGTGAAAGGGCTTGTTGAGAGTAGCTACAAATAATGTGACGTCATTCTAAATCTAATATGGCGGACCATCCAAGGTGGAGTAAGATATTCTTTATGCACTTCTGCAATATATGTATCAAATAAAAGGGCTTGCCGACAATAAGTAAACAAAAGTATTTTGACATCACTTTTAATCCAATATGGCGAAGTTTTGAAGTTTTTTATGTTTTATTATAGTATGATCATATAAATTGTGTATAATGAGGCTATCAGTTGATAGTTAACATTTTAATGGAAAATTTTGTGTTCTTCTTTTTAGAACATTTAAATAAAAGCTTTTTTTAAGTATTTTTGTTTTAATCATATCTTCTTCTGTTGTGAATTTTGTGGATCGTTCAATGTTGTTGAGATGCAAGAAAAAAGTTTCCAGTTCGCCTCCTCGGTTCCAGATTATGGACAGACCTTTTGGAATAGATGGAGTTTCCATAGCGTAGGAAATATCGTGTGTGTCAAGCAAAATATTCCTACGTTTCCTCTCCTAATTCCTGAGAATTCTCCACGGAAAGGATATTTGTCTGCTCCTGTCAGGATTCCTTTTTGTTTACCGCTGGCAATTATCTTTATGTCAGCTGCGTGACGGCTTCAAGACGCGTCTGAAGGACGAAGTGGCTGGCCTCCCGTCTTAATTATTTTTGCATGGTTGAGAATTATGTTTTTGCCGGATTTCGGAAAAGGATAATTACTACTTTAGCGCTAATTGCTTGGGCACAGCCAGATGGCAGGCATTTGTAAAATAGGATTTTGCAGCTCACTTCACACTGCTCATGATTTTCTTAATAGCTGCTAAAAATGTTAAATGAAGTATATCGCAAGGCACCCTTCAGGGACCGGATGTTTCTAAAATCATGTGTGTATCTTTAACATGTAGTGCATTTCAATGAAAACTATCTACCTTGAATAACTTTAAAGAGACTTTTATGGAAAAATGCTCTTCAGTTTTTCTAAATGAAACATCATAGTTATCAAAACAATAGTCGAGTGGGGATTAGTAAATAAAGTAAAGTTCAACGTGCAGAAAACTCAGGCAACAACGCTTACAAAGAAGTCTTACGTTGCCTTCCCAATTGTGGAAATAAACATCAACAATAACATGTCCTGGCACGACCACGTCGTCAGTATTGCTAAAATGGCATCCCAGAAGCTTGGAGTTTTATTCCTCTGTAGGAAGCTGTATACACCAGATCATCTACTGCTGCTCTACATTGCACAGATCCAACCATCGTTGGAGTATTGCTCTCATGTGTGGGTATAAGCTCCGAAGCACTCTCTAAAGCTTCTGGATACTATCCAGAAGAGAGCAATTAGACTAATCGATACGCCTAACCTCATAAAGGACCCCACAGCCTGGAACATCAAAGAAGGATGGCTGTCCTGTCCCTGCTTTACAGATTCTAACACGGAAGATGTTCGAGTGAGCTCTCCTAGATAATAACACCAAAGGCCGTCCGAACGAGGAATACTAGAGAGTCTCTGCGAGCTCATCCTTACCAGGTCGAGGTCCCTACTCCCCGAACCAGTCTCCTCCAGCATTGATTCTTTTGGAGAACTTGGACGATGTGGAATGAGCTGCCGGGGAATTTATTTCCCGACGACTACAACCTTCAGCGTTTCAAATCTAATGCACACAGACACTTGTACTCTCACAGCGCTTCTACGGCATCATAAAAATATATTTGTTCAATATAAGGATAAGCCTCTGATACTAAATTTCAAAAATGTATAGTACCTGAGTACCTGAGGTGTAAAATGAATCATTTTAGATCATATTCATTCCAGTAACTTGACTTGAATTGACCTATCGCGTGGAGTTTAGCACTTGTAAGATGCTAATAGGCTAATATATTCAACACGGAGAGACAGGACAAACAATTTTATCCAATTCTAATTTATAGCTCTCAGTTTGCTTTAGGTGTTGAAAACTCCAAATGAATTTCTGAAGTGCTCTTTGCCATGAGCGGCGGCTCAGCCATTTGTACGTGTCTCTTGTCTCTACTGTTGACGTAATAGACTATAATATTCAAGGGGATACTTTACGGGTTGAGACTTAATGAATTTGACAGCAATTTTGTAATTTTAAAAAAGTGTTCCGCATACAAATTAAGTATAAAAGTAAGTACTGGATTTTAAACTAGGGATGTGCTCCTCAACGAAGTTTGGGTCCATTTGTAGAAGGATATGTGATGCAGAAAAGGTTTTGGAAGTCTAATTGCAGACGACGATACATTATCAAAATAAATGAAACGAAGAACTAGAATCTCCAAGCAAGGACTTCTGTAGGAAAAGGCTCATTTCATCAACATGCACGGATACAAAACTTACATAATGATAGGCTACGAAAGAAAAGGAAATAAAAGAAAGGATAGAAGCGATGTTGATATGGTTATGTAAGAAAGTGATGCAGGCAAGCTGACAGAAAGAAAAAAGGAATGATAAGGTCCTTTTCGGGAAAGATAAAGATCACAATAACCCTTGAATGAATAAAGACCAGAGGCTATCCAGCACGGAATGTGGCTGGTGCATAGGCCACACGATGGGCCCTTTTGCGCCTCTATCCGCGCTAGTTCCTAAGACCTGCCCCTTTGGCAAAGGCAAGTACATTCTTAGGTCCTATCCCTTTTATCTCTATTGGTTCCAAGGTTCTTGAGCCCAGCATAGTCTGCCTGTGATAACCCAGGGTTTCAGAGCGACACAAGATGTGTGCCGAGGATTTTTCCTCTTCACCACACCACGTGCAGGTTGGGTCGTTGATCACCCTCATCACGAACAAGTGACGCCTGAAGGTGTTGTGACCCGTTAATAGGCCTACTAGCAATCTCAAGTTACTCCTGTGCAGAGAGAGACAAAATCGTCCTATTCTCTCTGCAGGCCATGCTAATAGTTCCCGAGCTTGACGGAGATGACCAGAGATGTTGTTCCATGTCAGAGAGTGTTGATTCTGGATCCACTCTCCAGTTGTTTCCCTAATCAAGTTTACAGATAGTCCTAAGGCTGGTTCCAGGCCCACAAAACTGTTGCCGGATCCCATCCTGCCCAGATGATCCGCCATTTCGTTACCTTTTACCCCAGCGTGCCCAGGTACCCACATCAGTGGTACCTTGTGATTAGCTGAGATGTCGTCAAGAGCCCTCCTGCACTCCAGGACCAGTCCCGACGATATTTTCCAAGCACTCAGTGCTTTGATAGCTGCCTGACTGTCAGAGCAGATAGTAATCCGCCTCCTACACCCGTCAATTTCCCGAATACGGCAAAAATATTTAATTTTGAAGACAAATTATTTTCTGAAAAATCATACTTTGAATCGAGATAATCAGCTATCTTCTTAAAAAATTGTAGAAACGATGCTTTTATTTTGGACTGCTTATTTGGAGATTTTAAAATAGAGATTTTAAAATATTAAAAACTTTAAAGCAAAGTAGGTCAGCTTTTTCAGGTTTTTGTTCCGTTTCAAAAAACAATCAAGCAGTTGTGGGAAAAGCTTAAATGAATATATTTATTTACTTACTTCAAAATCTGAAGGACAATGTTTCATTGCCTATTCTGCTGAGAAGCTATTATGCATAATCAATCAATCTTTATTTCATCCAGTAAGCCACCAAGGTGGATTGGATAAGTCAATAAATACAGATAAACTGCAAACAATGATGCCATAGACTAAATACATAAATAGTAAATACTTGTAAAAAATAAAATAAAATAAAATGAGGTCAGTTAAAATTTCTACGACACAGTTGACACATTAAAACAGTTCATAATAAAATTAATAAACAGTCACAAACACAAACTCATTACCTAACAGCTTCACATTGCTCCTAAGTACTATTAAAATAGTTCCTAAACTCACCCACAGAGTAGAATGCATTGTCAGTTAACAGTTTTTTAACTTTAGCTTTAAATTTATTCTCATCTTTCAAATTCCTGATTTCCATTGGAAGCATGTTGTCATATGCTCTCTTGAACTGGGGTCACTCAGCTCATATGCCAAGGGTGTTTTCATTGCAAAGAAGGTGCATAAGGTACATGACTGGTCTTAAGTATACTGACCCTTGCAGAGAAACTTTCACTGCACTAAAAATCCTGACATTATCTTCACTTTACATACAAACATGCTTAGATTACGTAAAAAACAACTTACATGACTATGTAAAGCATAGTCAAATCCACGAGTATAACACAAGGCATAACAATAACTTTATATTACCTAGAAGCCGACTAACAAGAACCAGGAATGGCTCTAATTACTATGGAATTCTCTTCTATAATATTCTTCCAGAATCCATCCGAAACTTATGTCCAAAAGCATTTAGGGATATAATTAAAGGTTACCTAATTGAGAAAGCGTTTTGCTCTCTAGAAGAGTACTTAAGCAATGATTTCGGTGACATGACGTGTTCGTAATATTCTCCGAAACAAAACAAAAAATGTTCTCTGTATACCTACTTGTTAATAATTCGTTAGTCTTGATATGTATTTGTTTGTGTATTTCGTAATTTATTTATTTTTTCTAATTGTAACACGTGACTTGCACATTCTTTTAATGTTACTCATATTTTTACATTTATTTTGTTATTTACTTTACTCTTGACCTGTGCAAACATTTAATTGTAAATTGCACCGATAAACTATACAATACAATACAATACAATTTTCTCGGGAGGGGGGCATGGTCCCCATGGCATCTCAGTGTCGCCTGTGCAAGAGTGCTTTCCTCTCTGCCCAATCTGAGATGGTTTTTTAGCGATTTGAGTTGAATCTGTTATTCTATTCACCTTGGCTATCTCCAGAGTGGACGCCAATGCCTCTTGTCTGCGCTGAAAGGGTTCAGATCGCGAATTTAATAAAGGTTTAATTGTGTCTTGACGCTGCGATAGATGAGGCCCTATTAGCGCAGCTCCTCCTCCAGAAGAAATTAAGGAAGTTACTCTGGCCGTCGCTGTTCGCAAAGTGGCTCCTGCAATATTTGAGGCGCTAATATAATTAGGAAAAGTTCCTCTAACTAGCCTGATTCCGTCTAATATGTGTAATAGACTATTCTCCACTACGCAAATGGATTTTGCTTTCTCCGTTCAACTGTAGTTTGGGGTTTGCGCAGCTTAGTAGAATAGATGAGCTCTGATAGTTGATGTACAGAATGCATCTCTTCTTGGTTGTAGAAGATAGATAGCTAGCAGAATTTTGACAACTAATATACAATACACGAATTCCATAATATACAGTATGTGACAATATAAACATTTAATGAAACTGCTAAGGTGAATATAAAGATTGAAGAATTAAATTTAAATGCACTATAAAATATATATAAAAACTGGTATAAGGTTAAAAAGGATCGCGTAACAGTGAAGCTGTTTAGATTAAGATAAAAAAACCTGCTTTTTTATAAATTTTCAGATAATAGTGGCTTAGCTCAAGTATGTTTTTTTTCTTACTTTGGCAATTCTTTAAATTTTATTTTCATGTAATTTTTATTATATAGGTATATAAAGTTTATGTTAAGAAATTTTTTACTTTCTTCAAACGAGACTAAGACTCAATATGCGACTGGATCTGAAATCAGCACCGTGAAATTATCCAAAATGCGAGGTTTCATGTCAATAAAAAGCAAAATAAAGATTTTAGATTTTTTTAGGTACACCCGCCAGCCCGAGAGATCTGAAATTTTTTATTTCCGTCAAACGAAACTGGAAGTCAAAACTGCAACTGGATTTGTAATCAGTACCTTGAAATTATCCGGAATGCGAGGTTTTATCTCAATAGGAAGCCAAATAAAGATTTTCAATTTTTTTAGGAACACCCGCCAGCCCGAGAGGTCTGAAATTTTTTATTTTCGTCAAACGAGACTAAGACTCAAAACTGCGACTGGATTTGTAATCAGTACTTTGAAATTATCCGGTATGTGAGGTTTCATCTCAATAGAAAACAAAATAAAGATTTTTGATTTTTTTAGGTACACCCGCCAGCCCGAGAGATCTGAAATTTTTTATTTTCGTGAAACGAGACTGAGACTCAAAGTGCGACTGGATTTGTAATCAGTACCTTGAGATTATCCGAAGTGCGAGGTTTCATCTCAATAGGAAGCAAAATAAAGGTTTTCGATTTTTTTAGGTGCACCCGCCAGCCCGGGAGATCTGAAATTTTTTATTTTCGTCAAACGAGACCGGGAGTCAAAACTGTGACTGAATCTGTAATCAGTACCTTGAAATTATCCGAAATGCGAGGTTTCATCTCAATAGGAAGCCAAATAAAGATTTTCGATTTTTTTAGGTACACCCGCCAGCCCGAGAGATCTGAAATATTTTATTTTCGTCAAACGAGACTGAGACCCAAAGCTGTGACTGGATTTGTAATCAGTGCCTTGAAATTATCCGGAATACGAGGTTTCATCTCAATAGAAAACAAAATAAAGATTTTCGATTTTTTTAGGTACACCTGCCGGCCCGAGAGATTTTAAATTTTTTATTTTCGTCAAACGAGACTGAGACTCAGAACTGCAACTGGATTTGTAATCAGCACCTTGAAATTATTCGAAATGCGAGGTTGCATCTAAATTGGAAGCCAAATAAAGATTTTCGATTTTTTTAGGTACACCCGCCAGCCCGAGAGATCTGAAATTTTTTATTTTCATCAAAGGAGACTGAGACTCAAAACCGCAACTGGATTTGTAATCAGCACCTTGAAATTATCCGAAATGCGAGGTTTCATCTCAATAGGAAGCCAAATAAAGGTTTTCGGTTTTTTTAGGTACACCCGCTAGCCCGAGAAATCTGAAATTTTTTATTTTCGTCAAACGAGACTGAGACTCAAAACTGCGACTAGATTTGTATTCAGCACCGTGATATTATCCGAAATGCGAGGTTTCATCTCAATAGGAAGCCAAATAAAGATTTTCGATTCTTTTAGGTACACCCGCCAGCCCGAGAGATCTGAAATTTTTTATTTTCGTCAAAGGAGACTGAGACTCAAAATCGCAACTGGATTTGTAATCAGCACCTTGAAATTATCCGAAATGCGAGGTTTCATCTCAATAGGAAGCCAAATAAAGATTTTCGGTTTTTTTAGGTACACCCGCCAGCCCGAGAAATCTGAAATTTTTTATTTTCGTCAAACGAGACTGAGACTCAAAACTGCGACTAGATTTGTAATCAGCACCGTGATATTATCCGAAATGCGAGGTTTCATCTCAATAGGAAGCCAAATAAAGATTTTCGATTTTTTTAGGTACACCCGCCAGCCCGAGAAATCTGACATTTTTTATTTTCGTCAAACGAGACTGAGACTCAAAACTGCGACTAGATTTGTAATCAGCACCGTGATATTATCCGAAATGCGAGGTTTCATCTCAATAGGAAGCCAATAAAGATTTTCGATTTTTTTAGGTACACCCGCCAGCCCGAGAGATCTGAAATTTTTTATTTTCGCCAAACGAGACTGAGACTCAAAACTGCGACTGGATTTGTAATCAGCATCTTTTCCTTTCTTATTTTTTTACCAGAGTTTTTGTTGCTTTCCTAAATATTATGTAATAAAGTATTAATATATCCCTGAATTTCATAGACACGTGATATGCTCGTAACAAAAAAAAGTTCAAACGAAAACTGAGTGGAATTTTTGGAAGTACTATAGCCTCTATCATACCATGCTTCTAAGAAAAATTGTTGTACATCAACCCTTAAAACTCACTCTCATCTTTTGTTTTTCAAATACCACAAAATAGTTTTACGCAGACTTATTTTTCTCGTAAAAAAGGTACTGAGAGGTTTTAAAAAATATAAGGACTTAATTGTGTAGAAAAAACGATTTGGTGGTATTTTAAAAAGAAAAGCTGAATGTGAGTTTATGGGTTGAAGTACAAAAAAAAGTGTTTTGAAAGCATGATATGATAGATTCTGTAGTACTTTTAAACATTCCACTCAGTTTTCGTTTGAACATTTTTTTGTTACTAGAATGTCACGTGGCCATAAAATTCAGAGATATATTAATACTTTATTTCATAATATTTAAGAAAAGGGAAAAAAAACTCTGGTTAAAAAAATAAGAAAGGAAAAGGTACTGTTTACAAATCCAGTCGCAGTTTGGATCTCAGTCTCGTTTGACGAAAATAATTTTTTTTTACTACAGCGATTTATATTCACGAACATACAGATATGTCACAATTATATTAACTTGTTTTTAGTATTCTGGCTTTAAAATAAAAAAAATTATTTTCCGTTTTTTCCAAGTTCGGGAAAAAACGAAAAAACGCGGGTTTTTTCCAATTTTTCCGGTGTTTTCCATACTAGATATAGTGCCATAAATCCATAGTTAAATGGATAGTGGGTTTCTCACAACAACTTCTCATCATCATAGTCACAATGTCTTAACAGACCCGTTGTTATTTTTTTACATTTTACGAGTTTCTCTTGGGATATCTTTAATGCAGTAATTTCCCATTTGCTTTCTGTATCCTCATGCCGATGAGGATGTATATACTGGTTCATCCGCCTTAAGGGACAATTTCTCACCCCAAGGACAAGAAGGTGTCCTGACTCTTCTCAACTCGTCCACCCGAAGCTGTTGGTTGAGAAGAGGTTACTGCTTATACCGACAGTCGTTCGGTGTTCCTTTTGGTCGCCTTTTATGACACGCAGTAGGATATACGATGGGAGATATTCTAATCTGCCCCCACACGGGCAGTGTGTTTCTTGTAACTTACAAAATAATTATAATTTATTTCTAACATCTCTTATTCCTTTTGGAGTTTAAGATCTCAATTGCTATCACCTAAGCCCACCCTGGTCACATTTCTAGTTGCATTACGCCTCTGTAGGGTTTAAAAATATTGCTTATTTGAATTTGTAAAAAAGTGTGGGTCCAAGACTACAAATTATATGGGATTGAGAAGAGTGTGCAGAAATATGTATCTCCATTTCCAATAAAGTCTTTCTACTGGTATTTACTGATTCACAATAAGAGTCACAGTCCTAGGTAGCATGCTTTGTCTGCAAGTTATTTAGAGGATAGTGGATTATTTATAATACTATTACAATTAAACTCTACGACGTCCTACTGAGCGTCGTTGATTAAACTTCATAAAAAACAAAATGGATAATAAAGTTCTACAAACTAAGGAAGAAAAAACTTATAAGCATATAAAGTACGTTTATTTTATAAACAATATGCATCCATTAATCACATTCTCCTCACCTCTCTCTCACCAAGTATGATATGATCCACTCCAGAGGTAAACTTCTTACATTATTACTTATATTTATATATAGCTTCCTCTTAAAACTAGGACATAAGATAAAAAATTACAAACAGATACAAAACAGGAAAATTGCTCCCTTGAGAACTTCATGAAGATAAGAAAAACTTTTTCATTCGCTATCTGTGAAACTGAACAAAAAAAATGACAGCCTATGCTTGATAAGGGCATTTTAGTCTAGAATTTCTAGATGAAGATGCAGCATAATTATGGAGATAATACGAATTCTGCTCTTCAGGGTGTTCTTTTTCCTCGGTTTTATTTTTTTTAGTGGTAGCATAATTTTCGAGAGGCTCTCTGTTATGCACTTTGCGAATATGAGCAAACAAATGTTTCCTCTATCGAAAGAAAGAGGGGCATTCTGTACAAGGGGTCCGTTCCATGTTTGCTTATATAGCGAAAATTCAAATACGATGAAAAATCAAAGCAAAAATCACAACTGATAAACTGATCACAACAAAACTAAAAAGGAAAGGCTTGGCTTAGTCCACAAGTTCACAACCGTACCTGTTTTGTGGTGTTCACACATATACGAGGTACGGCAACATCGCAATATAAGGAGCAACTGGGATGACGCGTTCTGCGCATGATCCACGCAACCAAGATTTTACTATCGCGAGACACTCGTCTAAAAACACGTGCCGACCAAAATTCTATTCCCAGCTTTTTTACCTTCCTTGGCTAATCAATTCCACACTGTCTGATTTTTCCACGCGACGATTTATCATCTTGAGCTTGTTAATTTTTTGCGATGTCCGAATCAACCCTTCCTCCAATTATGTCCACTTGCCGACCGGCTGCTGCCGATCAAATTACTTTTTTTTGCGCGATTCCCATTAAACTTGGATGAACTCGACTTCCTCCATAACGTCCAGCACTTTTTTTCAGTGGGGGCGATACGAGATCACCTCGTTATTCACCTAGTAGCTAGAAACACAAGAGGAAAGACGGCCTGGAAGTTGTTAAATCCGATCTCATGGGACGCTGACCATCTGTTGCGGCACCTTGAAACAAAAACAGTGTGACGCTGTGGGTTCTCTCTTTGGTTTTACGGTTTACCTGCCATAATCGTGAAATGCTAATAAAGGGTCTTTCTGTAAAGACCGCTTTGGAGTCACACTATTCAACAAAAATTAGAATGAATAGACATGGTTAAAAAAACTAGAAACAAAATACGCTTTTATAGCACAACAAACTAAAAGATGAAGTCAAAAAGGTGTGTTATCCGCTAGGACTTTCTTTCACTCGTCAATTCTGCCGATAGGACTTTCTTTCACAAGTCAATGGACATTATGGTTACAACAAATTTTGCAGTTTCACAATTCCCACCCCCTAACCACCCCAATTTCACCACCATTTAAAAAACGTAGAAAATGATCAAGAACCCCTAAAACGTCTAAAAACGAGGTTTCAACTGTTTTATATTTTTAGTTTTTAGATATTACTGCGCCGCTACTGACACTTTCTAAAAAACATAAGCGCTCACCAAGATCAATTCAATAATTTCCACGTTACACAATACATAACGATCTAAAGTTATACTCGTATGAATACACCAGACAATTATCAGTCCCTTGGTTTCTGTAATAGGCAAAGCAATGTTCGGATGGACCTAAATAAGTGTATTATGTCTTTCTTTCGCAGGTCAATGGACAGTCTATTATAACTACAACAAATTTTTCAGTTATATAACCCCCCCCCCATCCTCCAATCACTCCAACTTCACCCCCACCCAAACAAAAGTATATAACGATCAGGAACCCCTAAAGCGCCTGAAAAAAAGTTTGAGGACTATTTGAAATTTTTGGCTTCTGCTAATTACTCCGCCGCCCATGCACCGATTTTCAAAATTATAGCAGGATTACCTACTACGACCCCACTGACATTACAAGGGTAGAAGAACGCCAACAGACAGACAGACAGACAGACAGACAGACCGACAGAAATAAGTCAGGTGGATTTAGTTATTAGATATCATAAAACGCCAAAAAATCGAACATTTTTGCGATCTCAATGCCCACCTATCGATTTGAAAAGTAAAAGTTATGAATGATTCTTAATATATGCCGAAATTAATAATAAACGAAAAATACAAGTATTATTGTAACAAAAACCATGGATTGCTCGGTACTTGAAAAATATGGCACAAAGTGCCTCACCCGTACTATAAAATTTTTCGATCATCCTTTTCGCAGTTGATAAATTAGAAATATCCTGTTACCTACCGAATATTGGTTATTATGTTTACCAATGTGGACGTGTTATTCTGTATTCCTTAGAAATCCCCAAAAATTCCCAGATACACTCAGAAATTGATAGAATTTCCCAGAACTCCCCAAAAACAAAAATCTCCAGAAAACACCAAGAACGATTTCTGAAACTTCATAAATATTTGAAATTCCCCAGTTTTCAAAATTTTCCAAATTTTGCGCCATTTTTTTAAATTTTCGATGTCTGTTTCCCCAGAAAACAACACAGAAAACTATAGAATTCCTCAGAGATCCCTCAAAAACTCCAAAAATTCCCAAATATCCCCAAAAAGGTTTTTCAATGTTTTAAAAACTTTTCAAATTTACCAAAATTACCCATAATTTTCAAAGTTTTGAAGTTTTCCCTAGAAATACACATAAATCCCCATAAATCAATATGGCTTCTAATAAATCTTAGAGTATTTCAAGATTTCGAAAAATTTTCGAAGATATTCAAAATCTTGTCTTCAGAAGTCGACAGAACCTTCCAAAAATCCGCCAAGAATTGGTAAGCAGTCATTATTTGTATAGCGTGGTACGTGTTACTTATTCGAAACTGTTTGACTTAGAGAAAGGCTGCTTAGGAAGACAAAACGTTAGTAAATACTTCATTTTGTTTATGGATTTGTAAAAGATTTTGATCTATTGTGATGAACTTTAGTTACTTTTTTGTAGGGCAAGGTCGTTCAAACAAAAACTCCTTATTTTACTGTGTGCGACGTTTCGACTTATATTAGGTCATCCTCTGGCAACAGAAAATCGAAGTTCTCATCGTTTGTACGAAAATAATTATAAGAATAATTATAATAATTTGACTAGATAAAACATAACTGGATTAGCGAAATATTGCCAACGGTATCAAAATATAACATCACAAAACACATGTACAACAAAAACGAATTAAAAACAAAACAGACAGGAACAGAATCGACCAATGAAGAGCACCTTATTTGAAAGAGAGCTACAGTGTAAATACCAGAAATTTCATTTGTAACCCTTATCTCGGTGAATCATACGTTCGTAAGTCAGATATCGAGAAGGTAAAAAGATAAAAAATACACACCTACCTCGAAAACTACCAAACAGACCTCGTACTACTCAAACTTTTCAATCGAGAATGGCATCAACATGCCAAAAGACTTACAGAATGAACTACCAAATCAGTCGTCTAAATTCAAAACCCGACAAGTCACAAATTTTTCAAAATAGAGATTTATATACCATTTTGTTCATTATTTGAAGCGCTACCATTTTATATATTTTTCGCTTACAAAACCCGACACTAGACATGAGATATTTGGCTAAGAAAACTAGACTTAGGTGCAAACACCGACAAGTCCAAGCGGTGTTTTATTTCAAACACCGACATGTCCACAGGAGCCAATACGGAGAACGGGAGCAAGTCTCATGTCGATCACACGAGGCATTCTGACCGTTGTGTGTTTTTGTTTTATCCAGTCGCTGAAAATACGTTGTTGTGAATTCATCTGTTTTTCAGTTTACTGAGAGATTGAGATTAATTTATGCTGCATTGATAAATTATTGATAAAAATAACCATGTTTTTTGAAAAATGCTTTGGATGCGGATTTTGGAGAGCCTACTTCAACAGAAGCTAGGTCCACATTAATGCAGAGGATCGAAGCTAATTGTGAGAATGAATTTGCTTGTTCTGAAGAATTTTGTTTGTCAGAAAATTTAGATTTTGACGTTTAAACCTTGTAACCCTTGGAATGTATCCTTTCTAATATCTAGCTTTATGTTTATAGTTTCTGTCGTTGATTAGATTCCTTTATATGCAGTAAAATAATCCAAATTGATAAGTGTTTCATTTATTTTGATCCGATTCTACAAAAATAGCAATCAAAACACGACATGTCACAGTTCCTAACATGCAAAACCCGACGTGTCCAAATTTGAAAGTCAGATTTTAGAAAAACCATAGGTATGTCCTAGATTTTGGGGCGTTAAGACTTAACATCCTAAAACATCGTGTATTATCATACTCTCGATTTAGTATTATTTTCGCTCATAATAAGACTCTGATTTGTTTTTCTTGATTTCTGTAAAATTTGTTACCGTAGACTTGTCGGGTTTTGCATTTAGACGACTGAACTGAAACATGCACTTTGTTGCAACTGGTTCCATAAACTCTTCTCCACTCTAACTCTTTCCACTCGATTCGCCTTTAGCATCTCTCACGTAATAAATCCGTATACAATTTCAGACCGTTTCCAAATAAACCTGTAACAGGAGACAGCCAGGAAAGGATTATTGACCAATCAAGAAAGGTACCTGCCATCGGATCGATCCACAACCGTATCAGGTTACCCGAAAAACAACATGCTTTAAGCGATTAACCTTGTCCATAAGTAACTATAGAAGGCCCGATCGGTGATCACATCTTTCACATGTTCGAATCTACTCAAGCAAGCCTAACCTTCCGATATTTTTATTTTGTTCATGGATGTATCTCCAAAACTGTCAGAATTAAAAAAACGTCTTTTCATTAAAATCAATACAATGATTTTCGCTTTACGAAATTATGACGATCTAAAACAATACTCGTATGTACATATTATACACATCACAAATTCTTGGTTTCTATATAGTAAGCAAGGCAATATGTTCGGATGGACCTAAAAAAGTGTATTATGCCGCTAGGTTTTTTATTCATAAGTCAATGGACAGCCCATTATGAATAAAACAAATTTTTCAGTTTTACAACCCCCCACCCCCCAACCACTCCAATTTCACCCCCACCCAAAAAAAAAGTAGAAAATGATCAGGGACCCCTAAAACGCCTAAAAACGAAGTTTGAGGAATATTTGAAATTTTTTGTTTTTTGCTAATTACTCCGCCCCCCGTACAACGATTTCCAAAATTATAGGAACATTACCTACTACGACCCCACAGCATAGTGCTGCCCAAATTTCATCACAATCCATGCAGCGGTTACTGAGATTACGACGTTAGAAGAACGCAAACAGACAGACCGACACACAGACAGACTGAGTGATGTGGATTTTCGTTATATAGACATCATGAAAATGAAAACCTTACGTTTATCCCAAAATTGTATCAAAAGGTCTGTTTCGGTCTGCCAGTGTCTATATAATTTTATATTTTTTTTTCCTCTGGGAGCCGTCAGCACTTAAGCCTTTAAGGCCTATTGTACTATGACTTCCCAGAGGGGGGACGGTGCACGACCAGCACCGTTGGAATGATTACACCATCATCCCGGACGGTCCGACGGGGGTCACCCGTCCGGTCCTTCCGGTCGATCATCCAAAGTGCCGGCCGCGTAAGATGCTCCGCTCAGCGCTTGTGTGGGCGACACCAACACGGTCGAAACTGAATGCCCTGTGTATATACAGTCACCCGCCCAAGCGCTAACCGCGCACAAGGCTGCTGCTGCCCCACTATCGAAGGCAGACGCTGTTCATCGCGCAGCCACGTGGGTCCCCCATAATTTTATATTAAAACGTTTCGATTGATGTGGTATCTTCAATCGTAGGTAAACAGTTTACCTGAGGACGATTGAAGATACCACATCAATCGAAACGTCGTAACCTGAAATTATATAGACAATGGAAGTCCGAAACAGACCTCTTGAAACGACTACCTTGTCTACAAATTTCAAACAACAGTCCAAAAAGTATCACACACTGTAGCATGACATTTACGTGATAATGTACGGTAAATAATTAAGTGAACTAATAATTAAAGAGATAAATGAACAGACAATAAATCTATAAATAAATCAAAATCCACATTATACTCGAAAGTCCCTTTTTATATTCTCAACCGAAAGGTATTGATGCAAGGATACGGTTTGAGGTTTTTCTCTTTTAACTTGAAAGGTTGTGTGATCTAGAACCGTTTCCTTGGAGTTATGCTTTCTAACCAAATTCTCCACACTTTTTTAGTACCTCAACCTGTGGGCTTCCACTATAAGGCTAATATAAAGCCAAATAAATGTTTTCGATTTTTCATCAGGCTAATCTGAAGGTCTGAAAGATGTGATTTTTTTTATTTTCGTCTCACGAGACTAAAACTCAAAACTGCGACCAGATTTGTAATCAGCACTCTCAAGTTATCTAAAACATGAGCTTTTATCTTGATAGAGAGCCAAATAAGATTTTCGATTTTTCAGGCGAACCTGAAGACGTGAAAGCTATGAAATATTTGATTTTCGTCAAACGAAGCTAAAACTGAAAACTGAGACCAGATTTGTAATCAGCATTCTCAAGTCATCCAAAACACGAGGTTTCGTCTTAGTAGGAAGTCAAACAAATAATTTTTCAGGCGAACCTGAAGATGTGAAAGATCTGAAATTTTCGATTTTCGTCAAACGAGACTGAAACTCAAAACTGCGGCCGGATTTGTAGTCAACATCTCCAAGTTATACAAAAAACGAGGTTTTCTCTTGATAGAAAGCCAGATAAAGATTTTTGATTTTTCAGACGAACCTGAAGATATGAAATATCTGAAATTTTTTATTTTCGTCAATTGAGACTGAAACTCAAAACTGCGACCGGATTTGCATTTAGCTCCCCCAAGTTATCCAAAGCACGAGGTTTCATTTTAATAAAAAGTCAAATAAAGAATTTCGATTTTTCAGGCCAACCTGAAGATGTGAAAGATCTGAAATTTTTCACTTTCGTCACCCGAGACTGACACTCAAAGCTGCGACTGGATATGAAATCAGCACTCTCAAAATACCCAAAACACGAAGTTTGATCCTAACAGAAAGGCATATACAGATTTTGGATTCTTTAAGCAAACCTCAAAATCTGATATACCTGAATTTTTCGATTTTCGTCAAAACGAGGCTGAAACTCGAAACTGGGACCAGATTTGTAATGAGCACGTTCAAGTTATTCAAGAAAACGAAGTTTCATCTTGATAGAAAGCCAAATACAGATTTTGGATTTTTCAGGCGAACCTGAAGATGTGAAAGATCTGAAATTTTTTATTTTCGTCAAACGAGACTGAAACGCAAAACTGCGACCGCATTTGTAATGCGTATCCTCAAGTCATGCAAAACAGGAGGTTTCATCTTGATAGAAAGCCAAATACAGATTTTGGATTTTTCAGGTGAACCTGAAGATGTGAAAAGTCAGAAATTTTTGACTTTCGTTAAACGAGACTGAAACTCAAAACTGCGACCGGATTTGTAATGAGCACGTTCAAGTTATTCAAAAAACGAGGTTTCGTCTTAATAGAAAGCCAAATAAAGTTTTTCGATTTTTTAGGCAAACCTGAATGTGAATGATCTGAAACATTTTTATCTTAGTTACACGAGACTGAAACTCAAAACTGCGACCGGATTTGCAATCAGCACCCTCAACTTATCCAAAAACACGAGGTTCCATTTTAACAGAAAGCCAAATAAAGGTTTTCGATTTTTCCGGCGAACCTAAACTTTCATTATAGTGCTATATATGCTTTTAGTTTAGTTTTTCTAGAAATAAGCTTTGAATTCAGCATTTTGATAAGGCACCCGTAGAGGTAATTACGGTAGGTGGCCAAATTATTAGGGACAGTATTTATGTTTAAACAAATCTGTTGACATTATAAATTAGTTCTTTTTTATAGGTGTGCTACGGGTATCACTATCGTTTTGTTTTAAGTGAGGTGACGCTGGCAGTCAACATCGTCTGTCAGATAAGTGAGGCTATACCTCAATTGATTGCCATTAAGTTACAAGTGCCGTTTGAACGAATTTGTCTCTTAATTATCTACATATTTCTTCACGTATTTTTTGATGATAAAATCATCAGAATGTAAGAATAACTTACTAGCTTTTATATATCTCAAGTATAAATATCAATTTTTTCAACAATATGTAGCCATAATCTCAAGATATTTTTTTTTTAGTATGGGTAAGTCTTCAGACATATCCCCAGCCAAATGCAGAGAGATACGAGTAGGAGCGAAAAAATAAATACATTCTAAAATGTACTGTATCGATTTCATGTTCTGAATAATAGCAATTCAATAAAAAAATCAAGTGGTAGATCCAAGAACAGAAAATAAAAAAAATATTCATTCAACCATGAAAATACAGAAATAATAGAACTGTCTCTAATAATTTGGCCACCTACTGTACTTTGAAAAAAAAAATGAAATGAGTAAAGCTGTACTGCAAAGGTTTCTTAGTACCTACCTTTTTTAAAGTGTTATCGATAAGAGCATATATTTTCAGTGATGTTGAATGCCCTTCCGCCCTTTCACCGTCTGGTCGTCTCCCGTTTTTGCGGAAAACTCCGTCATAAAAAGTCAAAAGAGGCTCGTTTCTGGGTGTCTGTCTCGTATCGGAAGCCATCGAAAGCGCCTCCAATAAAACGGGCGGATGACATCGGTGAACGGAGGATAACCAGATTTGTATCGAAGTAGTAGGCGGCAGAAAAGATCTGCCTGTACGCCACCTGGTACCCGGAGGTGACGGCAAACCAAAGAAAGTCGCTGCTAAACAGCAGCAAACTTCTTGGCGGAACGCAAAGGCGCATTCGCTTCGCCTAACCAGATAGGCCCGCTTCTATGCCAACTGCATATGGGAGCCGATATACGAGGGTTGCTCTATATTTCCGTCAATCCACCAGTATGCAGACAGCTGTTTCACGCTTATTATAGAGAGCAACCCTCGTGTATCAAGATAACTTCCTCAAGGATGTTTAATAAATGGGGAAGTATTGTGATCACAAAAATTTCCGATTTTGAGATAATACGCTTTTTAAACGTCTTATGATATCTACATAACGAAAATCCATGTCGTTTATTTCAGTCGGTCTGTCTGTCTGTGAGCGTTTTTCTAACCTCGTAAGCTCAGTAACTGCTGCATGCATTGTGATGAAATTTGGGTACCGATATGCTGTGTGGTTCTAGTAGGTAATGCTGCTATAATTTTTGAACCTTCCTTTTTAGTCCTTTCAAAGGTCCCCTTATGATTACTACTTTTTGATGAGCATGCTGTAGGGATACAGGAACTCCAAAATTTTTATTAGCACCGATAATGTGTGGGAAGTCAAGACACATTTTTCCGCGCCACTTGTTCAGGTCGGCTAATATTCATTTTCAAAATTATTTTTGGGATATGTTAAATAACAGATATTTTTCAGATAATTACTCAGATATGATATACCTTAAAAGTTTTGGGGGGCGCTACACAAATGATCATTCTCAAAGTGAGCGGTGGACAAAATAAATTTGAGTACAGTAGAAAGCCAATCCTATCCCAGTTTATTAATACTATTTTGTAGAAAAGGTTCTTCGAATTATGAGATAAAAAAATGAAGTCCAGTTGATTGACTCAGTACTTCCCACACATTACGCTGATACCAGTTTATTATTTTCCCATAGCATGAAGCTTTAGTCTAAGATCCCTTGCAACCAAATAATTGCCAACCCACCCCCCTAAAATTATTTTATGCCGCTAGGTCTTTCCTTCACAGGTCAATGGACAGCCTATTATCGATACTACAAACTTCTCAGTTTTACAAACCCCCCCCCCCAACCACCTCACTTTCACCCCCGCCCATCTAAAAACCGAATTTGAGTTGCTTTCATACTTGTCGCGTACTTTGATTATTGCTACGCTGCCACTGACAAGATTTTTAACAAACATACGCGTTTTCCATTCTCACCACGGTAACAATATACTGTGTCAAAGATTCATTAGAATCAATTTAATAATGTCCACGTTACAAAATACAAAACGATTTAGACCAATAAATTCTCGTATAGTATACGGAAAATTCTAAGTCCCTTAGTTTCTGTAATAGGCTAGGCAATGTTCGGATGCACCTAAAAAGGTGATTTGTGTCGCTAGATCTTCCTTCACAGGTTAGTGGACAGCCTATTATGAGTACAAGATTTTTTTTAATTTTTCAACCCCCAACCCCCCAACCACCCCAATTTCACCCCCACCCAAAAAAACGCAGAAAATGATCAGGAACCTCTAAAACGCTTAAAAACGAAGTTTGAGCTGTTTTATATTTTTAGTTTTTTTATTATTTCTGCGCCGCCACTAGCACGACTTATCAAAACCATACGCGTTTTCCATCTTCGTCATGGTAGTAATGTCGTTTCAAAAATTTCATTAAAATCAATTCAACAGTTTCCTCGTTACAACGATCTGACGCAATACTCTCGTATGTTTACATTAAAAAAATTCTAAGTCCTTTGCTTTCTGTAATAGGCAAAGGCAATGTTCGGATGGACCTAAAAAAGTTATTTATGTCGCCAGGTCTTCCTTCACAGGTCAGTGGACAGTCTATTATGAAAGCAACAAATTTTTCAATTTTACAACCCTCCACCCCCCAACCACCCCAATTTCACCCCCACCCAAAAAAAAGTAGAAAATGATCAGGGACCCCTAAAACGCCTAAAAACGAAGTTTCAGCAATATTTAATTTTTTTTTTGCTAATTACTCCGCCGCCTATGCACCGATTTTCAAAATTATATGAACATTACCTACTACGACCCCACAGCATACCGCTGCCCAAATTTCATCACAATCCATGCAGCGGTTACTGAGATTACGAGGGTAGAAAAACGCGACAGACAGACAGACAGACAGACCGACAGACCGACAGACCGACAGACCGACAGACCGACAGACCGACAGACCGACAGACCGACAGACCGACAGACCGACAGACCGACAGACCGACAGACCGACAGACCGACAGACCGACAGACCGACAGACCGACAGACCGACAGACCGACAGACCGACAGACCGACAGACCGACAGACCGACAGACCGACAGACCGACAGACCGACAGACCGACAGACCGACAGACCGACAGACCGACAGACCGACAGACCGACAGACCGACAGACCGACAGACCGACAGACCGACAGACCGACAGACCGACAGACCGACAGACCGACAGACCGACAGACCGACAGACCGACAGACCGACAGACCGACAGACAGACCGACGGAAATTAGTGACGTGGATTTTCGTTATGTACACATCATAAAACGCCCAAAAAACGTATTATCTCAAAATCGAAAATTTTCGCGATCACAATACTCCTCTCACCTATCGGTGTGGGAAGTAAAATGCAGAGGTTTTTTTCTCAAAAGGCCGACGTTTTGGCGTTTATTTTACGCCTTCTTTAGGGGGTGAGCTCGATAGCCCTGAATAAGGCGCAAAATACGCGGCTTTTCGAGTAAAAAGCGTCTGTATCTTTCATCTCAAAATCCGAAGAACTTTTTCTACGAAACAACTTTTAAGCACTACTGGGTTAAGAAGGCAGTGTCACATGATCGATACGAACTCCATGATCATGTTCAGTGATGTCGAATGCCCTTCCGCCCTTTCACCGTCTGGTCCTCTCCCCTTTTTGCGGAAAACGCCGTAGGCTCGTTTCTGGGTGTCTGCCGCGTATCGGATGCCATCTGAAGCGCTCCCAATAAAACGGGCGGATGACATCGGTGAACGGAGGATAACCAGATTTGTATCGAGATAACTTCCCCAAGGATGTTTAATAAATCCTCCTTCTCGATATTTGTCGAGTCGCCGGGGACCGTCGGCCGCCCTTTGATCGGAAAATGTAGACATCACGAGCTGGGAGCAGCCCCGGAAAATAACGGGGCGGGAAAATGGCGGAGAATGAACTTCCGGTAGATGCTTCTTTACAGCGGAATGGCGTGGGTGGATGTCATCGAAATAGAGGATGATGGCACATCGGTAAATAAATGAGGTATCACTTTTGTACTTCGTAGCTTGTAGGTGAGGAGAGTATTTATTGTGAAGGGGATAAAAAATAAGATCATTCTGAACGATGAACATTTAATAAGGCTGTATTTTTTTTATAACTGAGCAGACCGTCCAGGCAGAGCCTAAATACCAGAGTACCGCGGCTGCTGTGAAAGGGTTATGTAAGGGGAAGTTTGTTAACGCGAGATTTGCATGGGCCAATACCCGCAGGCCCAATAAATTCATCTTCTGGCAGTCCATTCCAAGCCTTGGACACCCTGGGAATAAATGTGCGGTTGTACCGCTCAGTTCTTGATGTATGAAGAACGACCGTCTTAGGATGAGATGCAGCGGTCGCACGGGTACATCTGATAGGAGCAGTGAGCGGCGGAACGATAGAGAATAGCTCAGAGGAGCAGATTCCGTTGGAATATCGGTAGAAAGAGTTAGAAGTTACCAACAACACGCCGGTGAGAAAGTGACTGAAGGTGGCGCGTTAAGACCGGATCGCCAATTAGTCGAATTGCCCTTCTCTGGACGGTATCTAGTATAGACAGGGTAGTAGGGGCAGCAACTTTCCAGACATGAGAGCAATACTCCAGGCAAGGTCTTATCTGGGCTTTATATAGCGTGAGGAGGTTACATGGTGAGAAATTCTTTCTGGCTCTAAATAGGTACCCAAGCTTGTTACCAGTAGCTGTTGCAATTGACGCGACGTGTTCGTGCCAGATCAGCTTTTCTGTAATGTTGACTCCTAACAGCTTGAATGAGTGACTCCTTGGCAGAGCCTGGTTGTTCATTAGAACCTGGTGTTGGCTTGGGCACTTCTTGTTTGATAGCGTACAATACTGGGTCATGGAGGCATTAAATTTAACCATATTCTTAAGCCCCCAGGCGGTAATGGTATCGAGATCCTTTGAAAGTGAAGCTGCCACTACCAGTCTTCTGCGTTCCAGCTCGACCACAGAGATCGGTGTATTGCTCATAATGCCTACATGCAGCGTACTGTCATCCGCAAAAATGTGGATTGGGTTTGTAGTGCTAGAGAGTGGATCATTAAAGTGAAGCAGAAGCAATACCGGAGCCAATACCGATCCCTGCGGAACCCCGGCATTGATGCTATGGAAAGAAGAGGAAAAGCCGTCTACCACGACAGAGATTTTCCGACCTGAGTGGAAGTCTGCGAGCCAACCGCAAAGCTTAACAGGGAGCCCATAAGACGGGAGTTTGTTTAGGAGAGCTGCATGCCACAGTTGATCGAATGCCTTTGAAATATCGAGAGCAACGACGTGAGCTTCGCCAAATGACTGGCGTAATATGTGTGGCGTAAGCCAGGAGATCTCCAGTTGATCTTTGGAGTCGGAATCCATATTGTCTGTCGTTGATTAAGTGATAGAGCTCTAGGTATTTAATGAGCTCTTGGTCGACGCATCTCTCCATCACTTTACTGATTACAGAAAGCAGAGCTATAGGTCTGTAGTTGGTCGGATAAGTTTTGGATCCCTTTTTTGGCAGCGGCTGGATGCAAGCTGTTTTCCAGTCTTTTGGGAAAATGCCGAAATCGTAAGACATCCGAAAGAGGCGGGTAAATATGGGAGCGAGCTCCGGTGCGCACTTCTTGACAATAATGGAGGGGATCATGTTGGGCCCAGTAATTTAATTAATAAAGAAATGATCAAAATAAATTAAGAAAACACTATGAAATATTTAAATAACAACTTGCTAGTTATACGCAAATTTGGACATTATTTTCAATGCGACGAACAACCTGAAGTAATAAATTTAACGCCCAGATTATTCTGAAGCTCTTCAAACTGCTTACAAGACAACGACAAAATGATCTCCAGAACCGAATATGAGTCATGATAGAATAAATGCAGTATAGGTTAGCTTTATAGTCTGTATACACCGGGTGTCTGTGAATTTTATTGATACGTGATATTCTAGCAACAAAAAAAATTTTCAAACGAAAAAATTTTCGAACGAAAACTGAGTGGCATGTTTGAAAGTAGTACAAGGTTCATCATGCCATGCTTTCCAAAAATTTCTTTATACTTCAACCCTTAAAACCCACCCCCAACTTTGTTTTTTGAAATGACACCTAATAGTTTTTTCTATAAAAATTAGGTGTTTATTTTATTTAAAACCTCGTAGTACCATTGGTTTTGTACAAAAACCTATTTTTTTTCGTAAAGTCATAAGCATAAAGTAAATAACATAAATAAAATAAGGATCTGTTTGAAACGTAATATTTTCGAAACATTCTTTCTCACTTCAACCTCTAAAACTTACCCCCCACTTTTTTGCCAATTGCCGCAGCTTTTCCTACATTATTGAGGTGATTATTTTATTTAGTGTCTGCCGTGCCTTTCACTTCATACACAAACCAATTTTTTTCGTAAAGTCACTAACATAAGATAACTAAAATAAGCATTTCTTTGAGGTGTAACATTTTCGTAATAAAAAATCATAAAAAAGACATTTGTTTCCGAAGGCATGTATTATAGGTCAGTCAGTACCCTTAAAAACCTAATTACTTTTATTTTAATCCGTTTCTTGGGTCAAGCAAATTCTTATTTTATTTATGTTATGCTTATATGATGAAAAAAAAAAGTTTGCGCATAAAATCAAAGATATTAAATATATAAGAACTTAATTTGTGTAGAAAAAAACTATTTAGTGTTATTTTAAAAACAAAAGTTGAGGGTAAGTGTTAAGGATTGAAGTACAAAAAAAATGTTTTAAAAGCATGCTATGATAGACCCTATAGTACAAAAATTCCCCCCAGTTTTCCTTTGAACTCTTTTTGTTGCGGGAATAGAAATTCAGAGACACCCTGGATACTCATACCTCACACAGGGCACACAAGGCTTTGCTTTCGAACTGAAAGTATTTGTAATTCGTAAATAAATATAAATTGAATAATTCGTTAGTTAAATATTGGCCGGTTAGTGATTTATTATCTTAAAACACGGTTGGATTTCAGCTTTTCTTTATACAGGGTGTTCTAAAAGTTGGGACTTTCCTCTTTAGAAGCAACGGCCTTTGAAACGGCAACGCTAATGCACGGTGAATCAGCCGCAAAAGAGTAAAAATAAATGTCAAGCAAGTACTCACTATCTGGTAGCTACGGAAGTTGTAAGTACGGTCCTGTCGCAGGCGCCTTACTGGTAAAAGTACGATTTGCGATGTCTTCTTCATTTTGGCGAGTACTATATTACGCTGTATGCAGAAAAGTCCCAACTTATGAAACACACTGTATATTTACCATTATTGTATCGCTATTTTGTTGCACGTTCAACTTCACTCTTGGATAATATTACTTTCGAACTATAAAATTTAATCTAAGTCTATGACATATACACCAATAGGAGCGCGGTGATTAGGCCACATTTCCGTCACCCAATCACCAACTTCGTTTTGACGCGGTTTGAATGCTATGTGAACAGACTTTAGATTTCCACACTGTCCTACAATCATTTCACCGATTTTTTTTTATACACAAGAAAACTATAAGGAAAACGACAAAAACAAACAAAGAAAAAAAGTTATAACATATTGTAACATACTGAATATTATGTTGAGTTCAGTTCTAGTTGAGATAAGGTTAAGAGATATTGTATTGAGTTGTGAGTAAAACGGTGAAAGTTACGTCCAGTTTGATTCTTTGGTGAAGAAAAAGAGGCCGTCGTGACAATATATAGATTAAAGGTACATTAACTAAACTGTGTTGCATTGATGGCTTTAATGAATTTAAGAGTTGTTAGACAATTCTAGCTTACTAGTCACGGATCCTGGGATGTTGAACTGCTCTCTTGCTAGCGTGAGGTGTGTACATTCCACTAGAATGTTAAATTTTGTCCACGGCGTGGACATTTTTTTGTTTCTCCTTTTGTTATGGTATGGATTTGTGACGCATTTATGTGAACAGTTCTCAGCCTCGTGATTGTACATTGGTCTCTTCTATTTGAGAGATGAATGGTCTTGGCAAGTGGATGTCTTGCTTTATTGAATGGAGATGAGATCTGGAGGATTTCCACTTGTCGTTCCAGTGATTTTTTATAACCTTAGTGTAGTATTTATTAGCTTCTTTGAAGGTGACAGGAATGTTGCTGTTGAAGATCGATGTTGTTGTGGCCTTTTTTTTTAGAGAGTCTGCCTTTTCATTACCCACTATTTCTTGATGAGCTGGAATCCAGATAAATCCTACGTTTGTTCCTCGATCTTGGAGGTCCTTAATTAGCACTTAAATTGCTTGAACTAAACGGTTTTTCGTGAGGTAGTTTTCCAACGCTGTCAGACTAAAGTTAGAGCATATGACTACTTTCGGGTTGGCTGAAGTACGTTTAATTAGTTCTAAGGTCTGGTATATTGCACAAAATTCGCAGCTCAATATTTAGTACCGATCTATGTGCATCCTAAGGTATCGAGAAAGAGAGACAGAGAGCGAGATCCGGATTATTCCAGGCGGGCGCTAAAAGCGACTTCAGAAGCCGGAACAAAAAGAGGCCGATCATTAGCCGGCCTTTGAACGTGTCAACAGAGCGCTCGGAATGACCTAACAATTGATTGAGAAAAAAGTTTTCGCAGCCAATCAGTCTGCCGGCGGCGCTCCGGTCTTCAGTCCGGTCGCCCGACAGGACAGAATTTGATCAGAAGGATCTGGGCCGTTGGCATGTGTCCACGGAAATCCAGAGGTGCTGTAGCAGACAGCGGCGTATCTTGGAAGGGGTTCCGCATAATAGGAGCGTTTTGCATTTTTTTTTTCATTTTATTTATTTGTAAAACTTTATTACAAATATTGCCGCCCTCGAAGGTTATACCTTGTATGAGGGTATTAGCATAGTTGTGATATTCACATTGAATTTTTACAACGTAACCTATTAGTCCAGCTATTTGGTCATTCATAATGTGACTATTTGAGGTTGAAACTCTAAATTTTGACGTGACATATTTGACACTTCACAGCTCTATTCATAGGGGGTGGGTTGGCACGGTGAGAAGTGCCGAGGGCTCGTGACCGGAGGGTCCCGAATTCGATCCCATCAGAAGCGGCCGATTATTTCTGCTTTTTTCAATCACAGGTAAATTTTCACAAAAAAATCTCAGTGAAAATCCCCACCTGAGCATTCACTGTTAGTTTCTAATTAGCAGTACTGTTCCTAGAGTGGCGCCAGGGAACAGTAACAAAGCCTACACATAAATAAAACGAGGCTAAGGACAACAGGGGTCGATACCGTTGACACCAAAGTGAAAAAAAAGTAAAATCATTTCTTCAAAAATTTCCTACATACTCAATACACCTCTCTATTTTTCTGAACCACTCTTTGAACTAGAAAACCGCCTGCCTTTTAACTCCATTTTCACATGCATAAACAGTGTAAAGTCGCAGAGAAGACTATAGGAAGGGTTTTAGTTCTTACGTGATCAAAACTTCGGTGCAGGATTTGGTGCGGTGAGCTCGAGCGTTGTCGTTATGGAGGAACTATTTTTAAGTTTGTCCACAGTTCTGTTAGCTTTATTACCGTTTATCCAGGTGTTCGGTCATTTAGTCGTCTATTCCTGAAGTCTAACGTCTTTGGGCGAGCTATTCTTTTGTGTGTCGGGTGACAGTTGCGCGTTGCGCCGGCAGGCAGATTGTTTGGATGCGTCGTACAGGACGTACCGTTTGAGGAGTTGTTGGCTGTTTATGTTTACGCGTGGAGGGTGAAGGTATTCTTGCGTGTGCAATTATTGTATGTTGTTGACTGTAACCCAGAGTAGCAGTAAGTACACACTGATTTATTGGTTAGAACCATATACTGTTGAAATATACACTTTAAAAGTCATGTTGAAGTAAAGGCGTGGTCATTCATTTAGCTTTCTTTTATTTAAAACCCCCTTAACCTGAACTGGTGCTTACAGTTCTTTCTGGATCCAGTAGGCAGACGTGGTTCAGCGTATCTCTTATTTATCACTGTCTTTCATGTGCTTAAAATGACATATTCCTTAAGGAGTTAATACGTCAATCAATGTTTTTCGTTCCAGTCACGTAATAAGTTTTCAGAAATTGTACAAGAAATTTGCAGTGAATTTTAAGTTATCACAAGCTCTACAGAATTTTATTCCGACTTGAATGATACCTGGCACATATAATTTATTTAGAAAACCAGAGTTGTTCAAATGTACGAGGAGAATGTTCCTTAAGGAGTTAATACGCCAATCGATGTTTTTGGTTCCAGTCACGTATAATGGGTTTTCAGAAATCGTACAAGAAATTTGCAGTGGATTTTAAGTTATCGCAAGGTTTACAGAGTTTTATTTCGAATGGAATGATACCTGACACATATAATTTATTTAGAAAACCAGATTTGTTCAAATATATGAGGGAAATGAAAATTAGTGTACAAAATATGCGGAAATAGAAATAATAAAATATAATCATTGATCTGTGATTTTTATTAGGAAGGAAGCCAACCACCTTAATTTCACCCCCACCAAAAAAAAAAAGGCAGCAACCACTAAAACACCTAAAAACGAAGTTTGAGGAATATTTGATTTTTTTGTTTTTTGCCTAATTACTCCGCCACTCGTGCACCGATTTTCAAAATTATAGGCGGACGACCCGACAGAATATCGCCCAAATCGCCCAAATTTCATCACAATCCATGCAGCGATTACTGAGATTACGAGGTCAGAAAAAACGCGACAGACAGGCCGACAGACAAACATACAGACCGACAGACAGACAAACCAACGGAAATAAGTGACGTGGATCTTCGTTATTTATTTATTTATTTATTTGGAAGTTTGGGACGCGACAGAACAAATGATCCACAATACATCCACTACATAAAAAACCAATTAGGCTATTTATTCGTACCTAAAATATACTACTTCACTACTATATATTACAGGTATCAAAAATTACTGAAAGTGTATTTCCAAGAAATACCTCCTAAGTTCATTTTTGAACGCCATCAAATTGATATTAAATATATAATGGTTTTTGCAATGAGTGTTGAATTAATTGTATTTGCATTCTTATCAAATGCGAGTTTTGTCCGAGATTTGTTTTATAGAACGGAATACTAAGGCCCGATTTTATCAACATGCAGACTTTAACAAAGACTTTGACCAATCAGAGCAGCCCTTTTAAGAACATGCATCTGTCAAAGTACTGTGAAAATTATTGATTTCTCTTGAAGTTGACCTCAAAAAGCTCAAAAATTACTTACTTTATATACAATCGAGCATTGTAAATCATCTAGCATCTTTTCCAGTCTGATTTTCCATCCCAAGTGGGTGAAAAATTGCATTTTCTTGTTTAATCAAAAGTTTAGCGATTGCTAATTTCAACCAATCAGATTCCAGATTCCATTTCCATTTGATCGCTGGTTTCATGCTGTATTAAATGCTATGATGACAAGAAATTCACTTATTGCGTTATTTGGATAAAACAATAATTTACTATCGATCATATAATTATGAATCCCTGCAATATATCTTTGTTTTATAGTAAAAAGAGGTAAACATAGCATTTTGTTACATTTCAAAGGTTACAGCTACATCCCAAACATATGTGCATTACTGGTTGCCTATCCAGAACCCCAGAACGCCAAAGCTTGCCATTTGATAATTAAAATTAAGTATAACCCTATTTGATGTACAATGCACCTGTGAATACTTCTATAAGAAGATTTATAACAAACATGCTTCCAGTAAATGAAAGATTGATTCTTCATAAAAGTATATATTTTCATATACTCCATCTGACTGACGGACGCGACGTGGGATTTTTAATTATAAAATAAGGTAGGTAGGTAGTTGCTGTGATTGATTGATATAGGTGCCTACTCGGGTACCTACTACTTTTATCACAAATTATCCCAGTTTGCAATTAGTAATTATACAATAACTATAATGTAAACATGGAAAATGTGGCATTAATTTGCAAATAAATCGCTTTGTTCTGATACCCTGCTATGATTTTGATCCATGAATTTCTAAAGTATCTTTGACAAAAGTGTCATCCAGCTTTGACATGTTGTTTTCAATATCGATGAAATACTATTGGATAATACTAATTAACAGAGCCCTCAATACCCAATAGAAAGCTTTTGCTAAATAACATCCAATAGAAAAGCTTTGTTAAATTATTTGTTAAATATGCATGTTGATAAAATCGGCCCTAAAAGTCTCAGCAGATCTATGTTCTCTACTAGGAACCTTAAAAGAAATATTTGACAACAGATACCTGGCACTGATTATAGAGTTGATAATTTTGAAAATACAACACAAATTGGAAATAGATCTTTTATAGTGCAAAGGTAGGATCTTGAAGAGTTTGGCCGTAACATCGACCGGTTGTTTGAATTTAGCTGCTAGCATTTTTAAGAAATTGTTTTGAACTACCTCAATTCTTTTTATATGAACATTGTATCGAGGGCACCATATGACTGAAGCGAAAGACAATTTGCTATTTATGAACGAGTAATATAATGTTAGAATGCTTCCGGCATCATTAAAATCTTTACAAGTTCTGTATATAAATCCAAGCATCTTATTTGATTCTTTAATAACTTTTTCATAATGACTTCTAAATAACCAATGACTACCTAAAATAACTCCTAAATCTTTAATTTCTGTGACCCTTGTTAAAATTTGATTATTTATGTTATAATTGAATACTATCGATTTTTTTTCTTCGAGAATGTAATATAATGACACTTATTAATATTGAGGAAAAGGTAGTTCGAGATGCGGTAGTTTGATAATCGATCAATATCATCTTGAAGGTCGGTATAAATAAAAAATTTGCACACTTTGAAACAGGTAGCTATATATTTGATAAAAAACAAAAGCCCCAGGTGACTACCCTGTGGTACCCCAGATGTTGCGAAAAATGATTCTGAATGGTACCCATTAACTACCACCATTTGTTCTCGAGGACAAATATAGGACCAAACCCACTTCAAAAGCCCGTTATGTAGACATCCTAATCCGCTTAAAAAATCGAAAATTTTTAGGTTCCGCTCACCTATCGGTGTGGGAAGTAATACTGTTATGTTCAGATTTTCGCGCCGTACGCTGCTGTGGAATTTCAAACAAATTCTAACCTACTGCCTAGTTATGCCTGGTGGAATTGGACGAGCCTCCAGCTAACAAACGAGAGGTCAGCTGACTATATTGATTTGGACGGCCCCATCCAGCATCCAGCTAACCCGGATATGCCGGCTACCTTTCCGCTATTTGGACAACGCTGCTGCGTGTTTCGTTTAAAATTATAGAACACAAACAACCCCACAGCAATCGCCACACAGATGTGGAGGGATGTCGTCTTGTTTGTTTAGGCCCAATATCTGGGATGAGCTGCCATATTGGACATGTCGGTGTGATTTGGTAGCCTGGAATTCCCGATACTGTTTGCAACTGAGGGAAACTACACGTCGGATATGATAAATTCGCTCTTGATTGGCTGAATATCTCCATCGATTTGAAAGATTGTAGATTAGATTATTATTAATAGATTCAAGTCGTCTTCAAAAATTTTAAAATTCGTATTTGAGATTTGCGTACGGTATTCACAAATATGATCCTATAAGGCTTGACATACAGAAGTCAAAGTGGTTAAAACTGGAAGATTTAAGAATAGTTCCCATGTTAACATTAATTTATAAAACCGTTGTGAAGGGTATTCCAAGATATTTACATAATAGGTTAAGAAGTTTTTCATGTAATGCAACCAAACTTTACAATAACCTTTCCCATGAAGACAGAAACTAATCACTGCTTAATTTTAAGAAAATGCTTGGGGCTTTTATACTGAATACCAAAGATGCTGTTTTTTATATCAGAATCTTTGCTATCCCATTTTGGTTTTTCTCTTCTTTGGTTGAATATACTTAATCACAAGTACTTTAATATATGTGATCCAAATATTATTGTTCGTATATTTGTTGTATCTTTGTTCACTTATATGTAGCTAGGTACTGTGTATTACTTGTAGTTGTATTTTTATTCGTTTTTTTTTTGTAGATGGCGTGGAAAACATTGATCGCTGACACTTCGCCTTTTCAACAAATTCTGTTTTCCGTTTTAGTTATATCCATCTATACAGGGTAGGCCAATAGTGCGTGGACGGAGGATTGTGGGCTTACTAAAGAATATTTCAAAAATCTGTTAATTGATCATGGTAGGGACCTTTGAGGGCTATAACGTAAAAATATATTCACTTAAATTTTGACGCTTATACAGGGTGATTCATATCAAACTTACATTTTTTTGAATGGAACCCTCTATATATTATTGCATATTTGGATTCCTTGGTCAATTCTAATGTGACTTTATGTATCATACATGAAACTTTAAACGAACCGTTTATGCGCAAATCACCATTTTTGGTATAAGTAGGTATCAGAAAAAAATTGAATATCGCAGCCATTATAAAACTTAGAAGGCCGTGACTTTGCGGTACGACTAAGCATGAAATGCGTCACCTAAGGTCAGGCGGCTAAATTTGAACTCTTTTTGTACTGGGAGAAATCAGTAGATTAATTAAGGAAACGTCAATCACAGATTACTTGATTTTTTCAAATGGGAATGCCTATTTTGGTTTAAAGAATCAAATGTAAAATTTGATTACCTTTCTAACGATATAGCATTCTTGATATCAATCTTTTTCGGTTTTCGTCTTATTTCAAATTTTCAGTCAAATCGGTGTTTTTCAATTTTCCTGCGTACTACCAACCTAGTAGGCCATGAAAAATAAACAAAAGCTCGTTAATATGGAAGAAAACAACTAACTTAGTAGAAAGATGCTAACGAACTCGAGTAGCGAGGCAAGAACATGAAAATTCCTTACAACACATCAGCTCTAACCGGAAACAACAGCGGCAAGATATCTAATGTCAATGAGTAGCTGGTGTATGACAGAAGTGTTTGTTTTTCACAGCCTACTAGCTATTGAGGTCTACTAGAGCTTGACAACTTTCCAAAACGATTAAAAATTTTGAAACAAAAGGAAAACTATCAGCGATTTTTGCTTACAGTCTAACATGTTTAGAATGAAATTTCACATTTATGGGATAAAAAATAGTCATTTCCGTTTAATTAACTCAAAAGTAAAGATATCTCCGACTGGAGCATTCTGAATATCTATTGAAATAATTGCTATAATTTTTTAATTACGCTACGTTGTAATTGTGATTATTTCATGTAGTTTTTTGCAAACTAATTTATGTTTTACAATTCAAACAGACTGCAATTCATTTTCATTTTCCGTGATTTTGCTAATAAGTAGAAGTACCTACTGAAGGATTTGAAGGGTTCCAGTCAGAGGTATCATTACTTTCCACTTACGGAAATGGCTACTTTTTTATAGCACTAAATGTGAAAATTTATTCAAATTTATTCAGAAGACATAGATATTCTACTGCCAGCAACAATCACTAGTAGTTTTCCTTTGATTAGATATTTTTTTACTGACTTTGGAAATTGGCTAATAGCTAGTAGGCTGTGAAAAATGAGCGTTCTTGTTACCGATATTGTTTCTGGTTAGAGCTAATATGTTGTAAGGAATTTTCGTAATCTTGCCTCGCTGCTCTAGTTAGTTTGCATTTTTCTACTAAGTTAGTTGCGTTCTTCCATATTAACGAGCTTTTGTTTATTTTTCATGGCCTGCTAGGTTGCTTGCATGCAGGAAAGTTGAAAAACACCGATTGGACTGAAAATTTGAGAGAAAATGAAAACCAAAAAAGATTGATATCAAGAATGCTATATCGTTAGAAAGGTAATCAAATTTTACATTTGATTCTTTAAACCAAAATAGGCATTCCCATTTGAAAAAATCAAGTTATCTGTGATTGAAGTTTCCTTAATTTATCCTCTGATTTCTCCAAGTACAAAAAGAATTGAAATTTAGCCGTCTGACCGAAGGTGACGCATTTCATGCTTAGTCGTACTGCAAACTCAAGGCCTTCTAAGTTTTATAATCGCTGCGATATTCAATTTTTTTCTGATACCTACTTATACCAAAAATGGTGATTAGCGCCTAAGCGGTTCGTTTAAAGGTCCATGTGTGATACATAAAGTCACACTAGAATTGACCAAGGAATCCAAATATGCAATAATATATAGGGAGTTTCATTCAAAAAAATGTAGGTTTGATCTGAAGCACCCTGTATAAACGTCAAAATTTAAGTGAACATATTTTTACGTTATAGCCCTCAAGGGTCCCTACCATGGTCAAGTGACACATTTATGAAATATTTTTTAGTAAGCCCACAATCCTCCGTCCACGCACTGTTGGCCCACCCTGTATAATTTGGTAAATGAGGACCTATTATTATTATAAAATTTTTCTCTACCATAGAACATTACAATTAATTAAATTAGACTTTTCCATACTGTGGAACCTTGTGTTACGAGTCAAAAATATTGACATTAAATCAAAGATTCAAACAGAACAATGGCTTTTGAAAATAGACACTGAAGATGATGCTACTAAACTATATAGTTTCCAGTATCCAGTAGTACTAACTATCGTAGACAAAGCAGTGAACCGACAGAGGACTAACAACCTTACCGGCCTTGAATTACTTTATTACTTCTTGTGCTTCTCTTGAAGGAAAAAAGTGATTCCACCTTATCCAAAGCGAGCTCAATGGTATCACAATCCCTCTTTGGAACATGTCCTTAATTGTTATTTGAAAACTAAAAAAAGTGCAGATCGGGCTCCGACACACCGAACTACTGTCGTTTTACTCAGTGACTACTTTTCACACCGTGAGGTGAGCAATCACTGAGTCCGCAAATCGTGCGCCCTAACTAGACGAAGTGATCCAAGGATGGCTGCCCTCTGCATTCTGGAGGCTAAGATGTGCGCCGCCGTACGGCATACTGACATTTTGCGCAGTGCAGAGAGCAGCGTATTCCTCATTCCACCTAGAAATCTAATGACCACAACCAGCAGACTTACAGTGAAATCTGGTCAGAGCCTACGAGGTTGTCCGATCAACTCCTTATAATTGGTCAGCTATTCCTCCTCCTTAGAGACGATGTTCACATCAGCAGGTGCCGAAAACAGCAAACATAGTCTTCTGTTGGTGGTCGAGAAGGACTATGTCGAGCTTATTTGTCTGTACAAGCTCGAGTGTGGGGAAAGAGTAGTTCCAGTAAATCCGGCATCTCTCGTTCTCCACAACAGACTCTATATACTCTATATCCTCTGGAGCGTATGGCAGCGCCGGTGTGTTAATTGTTATTTTATTAATCTGCTATTTTTGTTATTCTTAGTATTCTGATTTTTCAAGTTTCTCTCGCATGACTGCGGTAGTAACAAATGTTGACGGGCTGTGCCAAGTCAACACCTGAACTATTACTGATCGGAATTTAAGAAAGATATAATAACCATACCATAATCGGACTATATTACAGGTCTGAAGGATTACAGACCTTTGAAATATTTTGTGTAACTTTTCGTCCAGACCTATCAGGTGCAGGTGTGGTGTGAATGTGTTTGTTATAAGCCCTGCGACCGACATAATTAGGGGGACAATAACAACTTTGTTTTGTTTCCAGAGTCGTTTTACTTCTATGGCAAGGTCTGTGTATTTAGATATCTTCCCAGCGTAGGTGGTTTGAACTTATTATTATTATGATTACAAACTTTTGGGATACTTTGTGTAAAGCTTTTTTCAGGCCTAACTGTTGCAGCTGTGATGTGAATATGTTTGATGCAAGGCATGTATTATTATTATATACACCATTTTCTGGTGGACACCCGCAATATCGCCTGAAAAATTTCCGATCTTCTATTACACGCCTAAAGCTAAGCGAAGTATCAATTTTCAGATTATCGGGAACCTACACTCTCCGCTATCACCACCTGGCTACAATAATAGCCACGTGTTGGCAATTTCTGCGGAGATTTTGTCCATAAAATCCATTTACTCCTCCTATAAAATGCGATGATGATATAACGTCTAGCGTCGCGTTAATGGTACCTCATTATCTTAATACCTTTTATTTTCAGCGAAGAAAGGCAAGAAAGGAAAGACAAGAACAGTCCATAATGTGCAGTGACATAGTATATCATGTAATAAGATATTCTGCACGTGCAAAATTGCTGCTTATCAGATAACTATCCTATTAAACTGTCGACTACAACAGTATAAATTTAATAAAGTTATGCCTAAAAAATCAAACACATTAAGTTTATCTCTCAGAGTAACAACTGAACATAGAGGTAGTAAACAAACCACTTCAGCATGGCGTGCTCAAAGCCATTCTTTGACACTTCAGCCCCCAAACATTGATCAGCTGTGACCTCGCAGTGACCGTTCAAATTGTAAACAATGCTGTGTAACGCCAACGAACCTGAAAATTCTTCTAATGCAACCCCTGTTACAGACACTGCACTTTTTGAGTTCCATCTAGAAAAACTGTTAAACTACACTCGAATATAACACAGCAAATCCGTAAAGCTTCACTACAGGTATCAACAAATAGCGAATTCGATTTTACTGTCCAAGCATAGAAGACGCACAAACAAAACAAATGTTTGACAGTCGAGCTTCTACCGTAAATAAGTCGCATGAAAAATATATATCGGCGTTGCCAGCTCCTCAAAAATTATGTAAGACTTCAGAATTAGCGTTTATGATGAAGAAATATGCAGTAACGCAGTAGAGGTCAACATATCTATTGATTTTGCTGCAATCATTCCTGAATCATCAAAATATCGTCTTTTTTAACGTAGAATGGAATATTTCTGGATATTATACAATTAAGACGATAATAAATAATTATGATTGCCGTATCTGGAGGTCAGTATGACAATGTAAGAAAAGATGTCGACCTATTAGAATTAGTTGTTTACTCAGAGTGACAACTGAACATAGAGGTAGTAAACAACTAATTCTAATAGGACAACATCTTTTCTTACGTTGTCATATTGACCACCAGATACGGCAATCAGAATTGTTTACTATCGTCCTAATTGTATAGTATCCAAAAATATTCCATTCTACGTTAAAAGAGACGGTATTTTGACGGTTCAGAAATGATTACAGCAAAATCAATAGATATGTTGACGTCTACTGCGTTACTGTATGTTTCTTCATCATTAACGCAAATTCTGTCTTACATAAATTTTCAGGAGTTGGCAACGCCTATGTAATTTTCCTGCGATTTGTTTACGGTAACCTCCGACTGTCAAACGTTTGTTTTGTTTGTGTGTCTTTTATGCTTGGTCAGTAAAATCGAATTCGCTATTTGTTGGTAACTGTAGTGAAACTTTACGGACTTGCTGCGCTATATTCGAATGTAGTTTAACAGTTTTTCGAGATGGGACAGTGCAGGGCAGTGTTTGTAACATGGGTTGCATTGGAAGAATTTTCAGGTTAGTTGGCAATGTTTGGGTCTGAAGTGTCAAAAGATGATGGCTTTGAGCACGCCATCCTGAAGTGGTTTTTTTACTACCTCTATGTTCAGTTGTTACTCTGAGGTTTATCTCAATGGGCAAACATCTAAAGACATAAGCATAGAAACAACAGTGCCACAGCTGAAACCAGTATTAATGAACATTTTGTTCTTTTTGCTAATAACACAGCAATATCCACAAAAATGAGTCATTGGAGACTTTAAAAGAGAAAATTAGTGACGCACCATGAAGGGCTGAAAACTGCTTTTAGAAAAATAGCTTCATTCTAAATATATTCAAAATAAAGAAAAACACTATCTCTCTTAGAAACGCTGATGAAGGTATTTGTGCAAATACAGATAACGTTATTAGATTTTTGGGTGTTCATCTTGACGTTTCTCTGAGATGAGACGTACATATAGAGTGTCTGTGCAAGAAGAAATTAAAAACAAATATTATGTTTCTCGGAAATTTATCCGACACAATTAGCTCAGATATATTGAGAATCGCATACTTTGCGATAACCCGTTCTATGATGTCCTATGCAGTAATAGTTTGGGGCCATGCTCCAGAATGGCGTAGGGCATTTGCTCTCCAACATAGGGTTTTGAGGGTGATCTCCGGGTTGAAACATCGAGATGATTGCAAACAAGAATTCATTGATCTAGGAATATTTACTTTTGCAAACATATATATTCTCGAGAATTTAACATAGACCTGCAAGAATTTAACTTTTTATTGAGAAAGCGGTCATTATCACCAGCATAGCACTAGAAACAGGGACCTACTGTCTGTGCTATTCTGGAGGCAAAAACGGACCAAACTTCTGGCCAAGTTTTATAATAAAGTAGCTACGATGTTATGTAATATTCTACCAGATAAATTCAGAAGTAGGCTGCAGCAATTTCTAATTAAACATCCTTTCTATGCCGCAAATCAGTTCTTAACTTTTAGTGATAATCATGTGTCTTCCTTTATTTATTCATTTTTGAAATAGTATTTTTCTGCATGTATGTGTGTTAATATTTGCTGTTTGTTTTGAAAGTGGTTCTGATATGTACATTTTTAATTGACTTGCGTAAACCTATACCTGTAGGTAATAGGATTTCCTTAAAATAAAAACTAAGGTAAAACTAAGTACTGGGTCCTGGAAGTATTTTTACCGTAGAAACGAAGCTTTACATGATACAAAACACATAACAGAAGTTACAAGTTCAAAGTCTTGTTCACAAACACACATCTAATCTAGACACATACCCAATCGAGGTGTCAGTTGCCATTAGGAAGTGATCAAAGTTTCCCCCATATGCTGTGTTTGTGCATTCCATCACCATATGTTTAACTGTTTGCTTTTCCGCCTCGCAGTCACACCTCGCAGATTGTACCTTGCCCCATTTGTGTAATGAGTCCCCGCATATGCCAAGGTTGGTGCGTATTTTATTCAGTGATGTCCATATTTTACGGGACTGATCGAAAGCGGGAGGTTTCGTTCTTATGCACGGAAGATTTCTGCCCTGAGAAGCGCAGTTATCTGTCCATTTTTGCTTCCAAGAGTCTATGGGGTCGAACTGTGACGTGTGAAGTTCTCTGGCAGTTCTTAAGGTTGGTCTTCTGGATCGTAAACTGTTTTTGCATGATTCATTCGTATCCTGGTGTATGGGAAGTTGAAAGTTGCCTTGTATACGTTTATATTCTCGGAGAAGAGCTGGAGGGGGTATATGGTTCAAAACAGGTAGCCATTCGGTAGGAGTTGATTTTAGCGTTTCGCTGACTATCCTCATGGTCTCGTTCAACCGTGTGTCTACCTTTTGGCACCGTACATTAACAAAGACAGGTAGGGTCGCTCTAAGCCCCGCCCCCATTGTTGCATTTCCAACTCTGCTCTCGGATACTACGCAAGCTGGCGAATTCTGGCGCCCGCTGATCTCAAGCAGTAGTCGAACGCTAACAGCTGTGGTTTACAGGGTCAGTCCACCTAACACCTCCTAACAAGCGATACGGTGCACGGGATACAATCGATCGGATCTACCGGGGTTCCAAAATAAGTAGTATTTGTGTGTTATTGAGCATTTTGCGCGTATTTCACAAAAAAATGCTGGTGACATGCTCTGTATATGGCTGCAATAGCAAGCAACTTTTTGTTTATAAATTTTGACTCGGTTTTCAATCATTTCGAGAATTTCTTGATTTATCCAGTCGTTATTTTCACGTATCTTAGACGTCTTTTTGAATTTTTTACAAGAAGTGATTAAGTCAATTAATTCCTGGAATGATTGAACTTCTGTAGTTTGAATATTCTTTTCAAATTTTGAGATAAATTTTTTATGATCTATTCTGTTTACTTCTTTCCTATATTTTGTCGCAAGTACTTATATGTTTACACTTAAGGTTATTGACGACAAATTGTGTATGATCAGACTGTTACTGTTACTTACTACTTGAATCGTACATTTCAAATTACTATATCTAGGTATCTGACAAAACATGATCTATAATACGCCTTGAGCTATTTGCCACCCCAGTAGCTGCATCTGCAGTTATTGTGTTCAATGGTTTATTGGACAATAAATTATATTCTATCTTCACTATTTCTATTGAGTATAAAGAAGGTGAACGTCGACCGTTGACGTCGACAATATTGCATAGTCGGATTACCTGTAAGTAAACGAGACCGCACGAAGGGAACCCCTCTCAAATCGAGGCGGCTCGCATTTGTGAGACTCACATCAAAGTCGGCACGGCGAGTGACCCTACTTGTCTTTGTTAATGTACGGTGCTTTTGGGTATGTGCACCGTTCAGTCGTATTCTGCAGTCGAATCATAGCATAATTATCCATTTATGGAAACTCCCTGAGATCCGCCAATGTGGCACTATCCATATCTTCCATCCACTGTAAGAGGATAGAGCCGCTGAAGGGGAGTCCTTTAAGTAAACGTAAGTGTAAGTCTCGTAATCCAAAAACCAATAATCGCAGCTCGATGGTGACTGGCTTTTTACTTAGGGTTCATTTAGCGCATAACTGGTAAGAAAGATTAAAGGGCCCTTAATCCTATTACCGGTAATTTTCAAGCGAAAATTTCGGCTTAAAAGTTTCTTTGCTGGGAACTGAGACGATGCGACGTATCTCATGGAAAATCGTCTCCAATATGAAAACTTGGAAATATGGAATGGCTTCTTTAAGCTTTGTTGCAGACACTCGAAGTTATTATAAGAGCTATGTAAAGGGTATATCGTCTATTGATTCAAGTGACACAGTCATAGTCAAGCTACTGATGTACAAACGGAGTAGACAGCTGTGCAAACAAGTACAAACAATGCAAAATTCACTGAGATACACTACTGTTTAAAAATATCTATTTGGCTTTTTATTAAGATGAGGCCTTGTGTTTTGGGTTATTTAACGGTGCTCATTACAAATGCGGTCGCAGTTTTGAGTTTCAGTTTCGTTTGACGAATATCAAAAATTTCAATTATTTCAGATCTTCACGTTCTCAAAAATTCGCATTATTTGGCTTTTTTTATTAAAATAGAGCCTCTTATTTTAGATAATTTTAGGGTTTCCGTTACATATCCGGTTGCGGTTTTTAGTTTCAGTCTCGTTTGATTAAAAAAAATTAATATCTTTGAGATCCTCAGATTGGCCAAAAAAATCGGAAATCTTCATTTGGTTTTCTATTACGATAAAGTTTTGAATAATTTGAGGGTGCTGATTACAAATCCGGTAGCAGTTTTGAGTTTCAGTCTCGTTTGATCAAAATAGAAAAAGCAGATCTTTCAAATCCTCAGGTTTGCCTAAAAAAGTGAACATCTTTATTTGGTTTTCTATCAAGATCAAACATCGTGTTTAAGATAAAATCTTTGTATCCTTGAATAGGATATTGTGGCTTGTGTCAATGTAATGTTCTGCAAGAGCAGATCCTGTTGGGTTCTTAAGTCTAGTATGCCGTCTATATTCCCTCAAAATACAGGTTGAGACTTTTCTTCATAGGGCAAATAGTACTCGCCAAAAGAAGTGACTTTTTCAGTAACATATAATCGAAATGTTTAGGCATATCAAGATGCTGACAGATATTGAAATCCTCCCTTCTAATACCGTCCCTGGGTTAGATCAAAACAGTGGCAAAAACCGAAAAAACCCAGTTTATTACGGAGCATGGATGTAAGTAGCAGCGCGTGTTTGACGTCTGTCAAGGTCGAGTTGTTGATGTGCTACATCGGAGTTTAGAAACAACAAAAATGGTGCAACCGGTATTACTATAATGAATTGGTGGATATGAGTTTAGTGTAAGGTGAATGTGATCAAAATGCCTCTCAAACTTCGCAAATGTATGCTGACCCAATTTACCTTGCACTCCGTCGATTTGTCTATCTCGTGTAAAGAGCTAGAGATACAGGATATTTGTATTCACATTATAGTGGACTCGCCGGGCGACCTATAGACAACCCCGAATGATCCAAAGTGAAGAAGAAATACTTGGCTTTTCAGCCTCGCGGTGCGAACTGCGAACCGTATCTGTAAGACTCATGTGACAGGAGCGCACATAAAACATGGCAGCGAACGAACAGTAAGTATTTTCTTACCACTTTTTTTATTCCTCTGTTGCTGATTCACCGTACATTATGCTTTTCGAAGCTAGAGGAGTTTGATCATTAACGGATCTGTAATGTTGAAGTAATTTGGGCATAGTGGAGATGTTATGCTTACTAAGAGCTCCTGATATTTTGTCGGTCTCATGTAAGGAAAGAAGGCAAATTTTGAGGATGAAAGACATGCCGAAGTTCGTTTTTGAGAGAGTTGGTATCAGACATGGTTCTATGCACAAGTTAGTCAATCATAGATTGGCTTCTATGTTTGATGATGGTGCGACAAACCATTAAGGTACCTATCCGTATGTGTGGACTGTTTGTAAACCAAATGTCCTAAATGCCCATCTGATCATCGAGAAACGAAAAAACAAAAAAAGGAAGCTAACTTATGGTGTTGTAGTGGGCTCACCTTTTCTAATTCGTTGTTTATCTCACAACAATTCTAAAGTCAGTATATCAAAGAGGAATACTTAAACTTTATATTTGACCAATAAAATAATAATAAATAATTGTTAAGACTGTAAAATCATGTTTTTTACAACTTTTATTTGCCTGTAAACCCCATGCAGCAGACAGTTAGGTTTTGCTCCTGTAGGTAAATATGATCCACAAAACTAGTCAGATCACTGGATCAACAACTGTCACGAGAAACGCCTTATTTCAGCGGACTTATAAAAAAGTCCCACCATTTAAAAAAAAATATGTCAGAATTAAAAGCGCCATGTAATTCAGCAAAGCTGTAAGTGTTCCAATACATATGACGCAACTTCCTCCTCCCTAAGTGCCCTTATAGAGTGCGAAACAAAACAAATCTGTAATATCCTTCCTTACCCAGATTTAATTATTTCATTAGCAAAGTTAATTAGAAACGGCAGCATTTAATCGAAAACCGATTAAGTACAGCGCAGAACGATTCACGGGCCACCGGATGAGCGCGAAGCAATTTTTTCTATCGTACTCGACTCCATCTTTCATTTCCGCCGTCCTGGATCTCGTTTAAGACAAACAAATACGCCGATAGTATAGTCAAAGTTTACAGAATAAGATCTTCGAGATAAGAATCGAGAGAGCGGTAAAACAGGAATGCGTACTATATATATATATATATTACGGGTACAGTTACGATACAAAATGTATTCCACTGTTGACAGCATCTTGCCGCATTCCCGTCATCCTTCGCCAACCCTTTCTATCCAAGGCATATTCTTCCTCTAGATCTCGTTCATTCATCGCTCTTCCTATGCTTTCAATCCACGATCTGCGTGGTCTGCACCTTTTTCCAGGTCGTCTCCACTGAAATATTCTTTTGGGCCACCTCTCATCAGGCATTCTCAATAAATCACCGAACCACTTCAAGGATCGTCTTTCTATTCGATCCAGCACTGTTTCCTCCGCTTTCATTCGAGATCTTACTTCTTCGTTGGTTTTTCTTTCTAATCGCGATATTCTTGCACTTCTTCTGATGTAGTCCATGTCCACAGCTAATATCCTTCTTTTTAGATCTGCATTCAAAGTCCACACTTCTGATCCATAGCCCAAAACTGACTCCACCATTGCTTCACCCACTCACTTCTACTGAATGCGTACTTCCTTCTATATTTTTCATCTCCTATTCAGAGAAAATTATGCAAGACGCTATATCTGAAAATGGGCATGAAGGTAAACGGTGAAATCATAAACAATTTCAGTTTTGCCGATGATACCTTGGGTAGTAGCCCAAAGTAGCCCGGACTCAGAAAAAATGCCGGAGAAAATCGTGAATAGTAGTGAAGAAGCAGGTCTTACACCGCAAAGTCTGAAAGCCGATGGCGCTGCAGAAGCGCTACGAGAGGATAAATGTCAGTGCACGTCAAATTGGACTTGAAACGCTGCAGGTTGTAGCATTCAGCGTCGAAGTTCTCCAAAAGAAGGGATGTTAGAGGAGACTGTTTCGGGGAGTAGGGACCTCGACCTAGTAAGGATAAGCTCGCAGAGCCTCTCTAGTGTTTCTCGTTCGGACGGCCTTTGGTGTTATTATCTAGGGGAGCTCATTTGAACATCTTCCGCAGTGGCGCTTCTAGGAAGTTTGTCTGGGGGGGGGTTAGTTACTTTATGGAGAGGGGGGTACAATAAACATCTTCTCAAATGAAGATATAATACGGTAAGAGATGAATATTTATGAAATTAAAATTTTTTAGCCGCAAAGATGAAATTAAACATTACACAGCTGTTTTCCATTTTTTATTATAAGGAAAATTAACAAAACACATAACAAAACCAGACTTATTATAAATAATGTAAACAGAAAAATATATTTAAAGCAATAAACATAAGCAGTTAAATTTCAATGCATCTTATTGCATCTTATGGGGGGGGGTAATTACCCCCTCTACCCCCCCCCTTGGAAGCGCCCTTGATCTGCCGTGACAGAATCTGCAAAACAGGGACAGGTCAGCAACCCCTCTTCGATGTTCCAGACTGTGGAGGCCTTTTGTGAGATTACGCGTATCGATTAGTCCAATTGATCTCTTCTGGATAGTATCCAGAAGCTTTAGAGGGTGCTTCGGAGCGCATCTCCACACATGGGAGCAATACTCCAACGAAGGTAGGATCTGTGCCTTGCAGAGCAGCAGTATTATGCTCTGGTGTACATAAGTTCATGCAGCGGAACAAAACTCCAAACTTCTGGGATGCTGTTTTAGCAATACTGTAGACGTGGTCGTGTCAAGACATGTTATTGTTGATGTTCATCCCCAAAAGCTTGACGGAAGGTATTTGTTCTATTGGGTGACCCTCCATTTCCACGGTTGGTAAGACTTCTTTGTCAGAGTTGTTGCTTGAGTTTTCTGTACACGTTATGGTATTTTATTCACTAATCACCACTCGACAATTGTTTTGATATCTACGTTGATCTGTATGGTATGTTGCTGTCGCCGACGTACCGTCTCCTGAGATGATTGTGGCTTGCCTGATTCCATGCACGATATTAATGTACTATCGTCTGCGAAGCTATAGATTGGATTGGATGTTATTTCCAGCAGCTCGTTGAAGTACAGCAGAAACAGTGTAGGGGACAGAATAGATCCCTGAGGAACACCAGCGTTTATTGAAAATACGTCTTATGAACAACCTTGTCCGCTCTGGTCAAGGATCAATCAATAGAATTATTCCGAACAGCCGCATCAAAAGCAAGAATCGCCATTATGATAGCCAACCTTCTAAAATCAAATATGTTGATTTAAATCCTAAGTCATGCGAAGAAAAGTCGTTTCGAACCAATATAATTTTCTGACCGCACTAATACCGCAGATGCGAAATTATTCGAGGAATCGATAATTAAATCAGCCAAATGTACTCGAAGTTAAATTGCTATCAGGAAATCGGCGTTTATCAAAAATATAATAAATTAGAAAAAGGCAATTAATTCTGTTGGAACTTTCACTCCCTTCTGCTGTAATTAATTTCTGGGCGGCCGGTACTGCAGAGCAGACGCCAATTGGAGAAATGAGAATTCCAAACAATATCTGATGCTGCGGACCACCCCAATTGCACTCTCAGTGGCGTACGAATTACGCAGTCAATGAGAAAGCAGACCACCTGGCATCCACTAACTGCTAGCTGCACCGATCTCTCTTAAGGAGCCTGGATACACACATTTATACATACGTATTTGCCATGTAAAACACGGATTCCCATTTCCAACAGAACTCACTTGTTTTTCAAACTACACACATAATATAAGGTGAAAGGTGATTTTTAAGACCTCAATGAACGACATCTAAGAGCAATTTTCTCAAAAAAGTTTTTTATTGTGAAAAAAAACTCGCCATACAAAATCATACATTCTTCAAATGTAGTTTAACAACCAAACACGATATCAAAAAACGGCCGCCACAGTGACAAAGCGCAAGCTTTCTTCTTCAATTTGCTTTTTGAATCATTACTGCAAGTTCAAAGGTAACGTCAGGAGCTTGGAGATGCAAAATTCATTTTATTGGTGACCCTTGGCCTTTACGTTTGGACCTTTTGACCTTACCTTTAGATTTTTGGCGGCCACATCTCCTTGCTAACATGGGAATACGTCTTTTCTTGGATTCTAAATTTCGCGCGCTATACCCTAGACCCTTAATATTAAACTAAGTTATGTTATGAGGAGGCTTATCTTGATGTGCACCTTAGCGTAAGGATGGTTTGCACCATGGCAATCGTAACTCAAGCTTATTTAAGCTTGACAACGTCGCAAACGTTATAGTTTTGTGGTGAATTGTGCCCTATGTCCCTGATTAGAGTGCCATTCATATGTCACTTTTGTGGCTGAGAGATGGACTCCGAAAAAGTCTGCTATACAGGAAAAATAAGAGCCTGTTGCACAAAGTCGAAGAAACATCAGAAGTTGATTCATAGGAGCCACACTATTATTGCTGCAAATTTGCTGCAAGATAGCGAAAAGACTTGTATATAAAATATATAAAATATTTTTATTTATACAGGGTGATCTATAACTGGTGATGCAAACATGCATTTTTTAAATGAGATACCCTATATATTTTATCTACTAATGATTTCCGTTCTTCCAATATAGGATATTGTTACATTATACAGGGTGTTTCAAAAGTTATGACTATTTTTATATCCAAATCGCTGTCAAATGAACGTACTGTATATCAAAAAGTGATGAATCAAAAATCATTTTTTTTACACGGACGGATAAAAAATATCATCTATTTTTAAAATCGGCTATAAAAAGGCCACGAAGCATATTCGTATACAGAGTGATGTAGAATGCAAAATCTAGATTTTCTCTCTTTTTTTAAATATAACCCCCCATTTTATTATACCAAAGAATTGCTTCAGATATGCTCTTTCATCTTTGTATAACATTTTTTATGGATGCATTCATTCGTTTCTGAGATATTTCGATTTTTCTACAAATTTTAAATATACCTTCTATTTGTTTACTAAAATTTATTTATTCTGAGAAAATTCTATCAAATTTTATTTTTGCTCAACAAACAACGAAAATATAAGGCCACAATAGTACTAGATCAAGTCAAAACATTGGATCAACGAGACAACATAGGGCAAGTGTGCTGAAGAAACAATTTTATAGACATCATGCATAATTATCAAGCAGATGTATCAGATAGGCTATGAAATATTAAACGATACGGTCCAAATAAAACGATTCTTCAATCTTTCAAACGCATTAGTTTTAGAGTGCCTCCGTTCTGGATATTGCTGTTCATAGTTGGTATATTCTAGAGGCAAGTAGGCAATTCCTCAAAGATTCTTCTAAATACCCTCAATGGAAAAATTAATTTCTAAAGCTCGGTTTTCACACAGTACGGAATCATTGAGCAGGTTATGAAAACCGTCAATTTTTCAAAGCATACCTGATAAATATGCTTGATAATTATGCATCACGCCTACAAAACTGTTTCCTCAGCATACTTGACTTTATTATCTCGATGATTCAGGGTTTTGACTTCATCAAATACTATCATGACCTTATAATTTAGTTGTTCGTTAAATAAAAATAAATTCGGTAGAAGCTATATTTTTAACTTACCGAAAAATCAAAATATCTCGGAAACTGATGGACATAGGTACAACAAGTACTATACAAGGATGAAAAAGCATATTAAAAACAATTCTTTGGTATAATAAGATATTGGGGGTTACATTTGAAAAAAAGAGAAAATCTGGATTTTGCATTCTACATCACTCTGTATACAAATATGCGGACTTTTTTTACAGCTGATCTTAAAACTAGAGGATATCTTTAATCTATCCATGTAAAAAAAATAATTTGTGATTCATTACCTTTTGATATACAGTACGTTCGTTTGACAGCGATTTGGATATAAAAATGGTCATGACTTTTGAAATATCTTGTCTAATGTTATAGAACTTTATATTGTGAGACGAGAAATTACTAGTAGAATCAAAAAATGGGATAATATATAGGGTCTTATTTAAAAAAAAATATGTTTGCATGACCACGTCGTTATGGATCACCCTGTACAAATCAAAATATTTTCTGAGCAAAGAGCATCTTCTATCTTCTACAGTAGTGAAGTTATCGACTGAGCTGGTACTAAAAACTCACCCTGTATATCATTCTTATAAAAATCTTGCTTTTGGGAATTAAAGGTGTATGTCATCTCGTTTTCCAAAGCCTCTCTATTTTCGCCGATTCCGCATGTGGTTGTCCGAGGCCAAAAACGGACGGTAGTCACTCGGGGCAAGGTCTGGTGAGTATGGAAGGTGAAGTAGATTTACCCAGTGGAGTCGCGCTATAGTTTGCTGGATGATTCTTGCTGTATGTGGTCTTGCATTATCCTGATGGAAGACAACACCTTTTCTGTTCGAGGTAGTCGAGGCCCCGCATGCCCCCCCCCGCGGGTCCTGCGGGCCCTTTCGGCACGCCACTGAACCCCTCACTTTCAACCTTACCTAACCTGTCGGGTTTAAAAAAGAAGTTATATAGTTGGGCTCTATGATTACACTTACTAAACTTTGCATTATCAAGCGCGATCTATCGCAAAACTCTCTCGCATCGTTTCCAAAGGAATAAAGAGCTCCGCTTTGTCATGTCTGGCATCATAGCACGTGACAGCTGAAACAATATACTGCAAAGCAAAGATGCAAACGACGGACGGACGTACGGACAGACGTAACGTTCGATGACAGTAAATCCGTCCGATCTGGAGACAATGTACTCAATACCTGTCCAATGTAAATAAATCCGATGTCAGATGCGACGCGCTACATAAAATCTCGATGATCGAAGCGTCGGATGCCAAACAGTTTTATATATGTGGGAGTGGGAGGGAGACCCGTAAAATTTTTACGCGGCCACAGATAAACTCCTCTAGGCGAATAGAACGGCCGCCGGGACGATTTATTTTAGAAAACGTAAATATTACGACCTTCATCAATTTATTGGGGACGGAAACGTGAGCGCACGATTTTGTCCTTCGAAGGCAGGCAGGATTGTAGTAACGCACATACGAGGGTCATAGAAATTCACTCATCATGATCTAAAGTTCTCGGGACTCAAATTATCTAAAACAGAAAACAGCCCTAAACTTATGGCTGTAAGACTATACAATAAATTACCAAGCATGCTAAAGGCTCTTCCATCAAAGCATTTGATTGATTGAAAAATATTTAATTGATAATGCATTCATTATTATATTGTTAAAGCAAATCTTGTATTTAACTTTTACTGGGTAGATGTGCTCAGAACAGATCAAACAGTATGACTCTGTTGCTGTGTACTTAGTATATATATTTTAAATTCCATGTTATCTCCTGACAATAGCAAAGATCTTCTTATAGCCTCCAATGTATTGATTCAGTGTGTAAAGGAATATTTAAGATACTGACAAATGGGAATGATAAAAAACATTTCAAAAAGAGTGTCTTATTTGATGTTTAAACAAAAGCAAAGATTGACATATCGAACTAAAGAATATAATAATTACATATAGTGTAATTCAAAACAATGGTGTAATTCACACAACTTATTAAGAAAAACTACAACATATGGCGAAACAGGTACATAAATATACATAATGTAGGTGCATCATAGTTATTAATGTATTTATAAAATAGTGTATATGTTTAATGATGTGGAATACATTTGTTTAATGTTTTAATGACATTTTTGTACAAAAAATGTACTTTTGAAGGAAGTCGGTAATCATGCTCTGCCTCAAAAACAAGTTCAAATTTTTTTATTTTAATATCATCAATAAATCTCTGACCTGTGATAAAATAGTACATCCTTGTTTTTGTGATTTCTGTACCATTTTTTAGATCTGCTTACAGATAATAGTTGTTAACTCGTCAGTACTGACTTCGAAACTTTCATTTTACCCTCAGAGGAACAACTAAACATAGAGAGAGTAAACAACAAGCAGGCATCCACACCTTTTTTGGCAGAATTATTGCTTTGTGTATGTATCTCTTTATATTAATCGTATCATCTAAGTATCTGCCTTTTATTTCTTTTTTTGTATTTGTGTGTTTTTTGACATGACTCTCACACAAGAACGAATCCCGAAATAATAAGGAATCACACTTAGGTTTCAGAATGTAACGCTGATATCAAAAAGGAGTTATTCTGAGATCCACATTTGTTACAGAGAAAATAACGTTTGAAGTTTGGTGGTAAAGATAACTGAAATGTGTGTGGAAGTGGTATTTTGGTACGGTGCACTGTGGTACGAGAACCCCAAAAATTCGGTCAAAAATGATTTCTGGTATATTTTGGTTTTGAGTAAATTTTATGTACGATATATCGGCAAAATCCCAAATGAACGGAAAATAGCAATCAATTTTAAATCTGTCAGCTTTGTTCCAGATCACGTTATCTCAAATCGAGTGTTTTTTGACGATCAGTTGTTCTTAACACTGTGTTACAACAGATTGTGAAGACAAATTGCGGGGGACTTTAGATAGCTTCTTTTAGCACTGCCACGAGGTCATATTTCTGTTTTTGATGAGCTGCCACATTTGCTGCCTCTACTAACAGCATTGTTTCACCTGAAGAAGATAATATTTTAAGCGTTTTTTCGATATGGCTCTATTTTCCTGGTTGTTTTGGAGTATCATATATTTTTTGAGGTTTAAAAAAAAGGTGAAGTGAAAGGAGGTAATCCATAAAAATAAAATATATTTTTGGCAAAATGACTTCTTATATCTTTTTGCAAGACTCCCGTACCGTAGAGGTAACCGAAGATTCTTATAACAGTTGAATAATACTAAAACATTACTATTTACCTTTGTGTACATGCCTTAGGATATGCTTGACTTACTACGTGGTTTCCGCGAACATTATTCATATTTGATTTAAACGTTCTTGTTACAAGGACCTACATAGGGTACGTGCACTAGCGCTCCTAGAAAAGAGATCATGTCAAAAAGCCTTATTTAAGTTTTGTTATCTCTTTACATAATCGCTCATAATTAGGAAGCCTATAACAGTAAGACTTCAATCATCACTATTTAAATTTTGTTTTCTCTTACTACTACTACTCTTATTTTGGAAGTCGCCGAAGTGAAATAGCTTCTGAAGATGCCCTCCACTCGTGGTGGCGGAACGTCAAGCCTGAACGCTAAACGACGCCGGCATAAAAACCCAAGAACCGCAAATTCACAGAGAAATTTTGATTTTGAGTTATCACACCCCCACTCGTGATCTCAAATTGATCAATTTATTTACTGCGGTATTATTTTTGATGATACATTGGACCGTTTACTGTAAAAAGTCAGCAGAAAACTTGATCCAAATGAGAATAACATTAAAAAGAAAATTGTACTGTAATTTGAAATAGCCGATGATGACGTCACCTGTAGGGAACCAATGAGAAGCGTTCTTTCGTGGTCCGATCACTACGAGCGGATGCTATTGTTTTGTACCAGTGAGCTCTTATTGGTTCCCTACACGTGACGTCACGACCTGGGCGGGAAGTGTATGGATTCAAAAAATTCAATATTTATAGCAATTTTGTTCGGTTATAAATACGATAGAAAAATTTTGTAAAATTATTTATGGCATTTACGTGGTGTCAGGGTTCGTTTAAGCCAATAAACAAAAAATGCGGTATAGGCCCATTCACAATTTTCCGTTAATCAATATCGCTAGTTATTACGTAAAGTGTTTTCAAAGAAGAATAAATTTCCACAGTTTTTAGTTTTTCCTGAGCCGATTCTTCATTTTTCTTTTTCAGCCTATTAATGACGCATTCTTCGCGGAATCTCTAAAGACGGGCCGAAAATACCGTTCCCAGAATGTTTCTAAATGCCTCTATCATCACTCAGCAGATGGAATGACAGTCTTGCTGCTGATGCACTGCCTTGCCTCCAATCCTCATCCTGTTTCATTGTTTCCGCTTACAGTGTTGCCTGCATTCGGAGAACGTTTGAGAATTTTCCTTACTATATAGATGTCAAATAATAATAACAGTAATAAGAAAGAAGTACTTGGTATTCAATCAGGATGTTAAGATAGACAACACACAAGTCAGTGCACAAATTACACAAAAGTTAGAGACCGCCTCATGGAACTACTAAAAACAAAATTGGGTTCTAGAAATGTTATCTATGATACCGGTCTATATGATCGGATCATGGGTACTTATATGTTTCAATCAATCAATCATTTTTTTCGTTGTTTCGTCCATATCTATGTGGTCCATCGTTTGGCCAGTTACTATTTCTTGTTCGAGATAGTTCATCTATTGTTCCTATTGATGTGAATTATCTTGTAATTACTCATTCCGAATTCCATCCTGACGTCTGAAGTACAAACTTCTGTTACTCTCAGTTATACTCCCAGTTGAACTTTAGAGGCGGCATATAGTTTTGTATCATCTATGTAGAGAGATGATTCATTTTGTGTTAATTTGCTTTCTGATATCTAATGTTGAAACATCAACTTGTGTTGTTGAGTGCGTTGGGGAGCGGATTTAGAGGGAGGCAGAACCACAGTAAACTGAGTCATTCTGGGTGATGATTTTGAGATTTATATTGATTCGCCTTATCTCCATGGTCCGTGTAAGAAACTTTTGAAAGTCTGGGTTGACTTTATGTATTTGTAGAGTTTTTGTTAGCCAGCTATGGGGTACAGAGTCAGAAGCTTTTCAATAATCGATTAAACAGGTATGAAAACAGCCATGTTCTTTTCTGGTTTGGTCCACGATCAATCACTCTTTCAATTATAAGATGTTCCTTACAACCTTGTCTTTGTTTTCTACAACCTTTTTGTTCTTCAGTCAGGATGTGGCTTTGCGTAACGTGTTTTTCAGTAATTTTGCCTATTGTCGCCGTGATGGTCTTGTACAAGGTGGGGAGACAATTGATTGGGCGGTAATTGGCAGAGAACTTGGTATCTGCATTTTTTTGGGAAGCCTAATAGGTTGGAGTATGGTTTTTTTAATTTGTTCTGCGTTGAATTACATTGCACAGATTTTGTACATTATCCACGCCTGGGCACTTCCAATTGTTGATATGTTTTATTGTCTCAGCCATTTCAGCAAACTTCTTTCTGCTCCATCATAAGTTGATGTTTTTTCTCTTCTTGTCTGATCCATGGAGCGTTTTCCTTATTTACTTAGGATTCTCACCATTGGCTTCCCCAGAACTTTATTTACGCTTGTCTACTTGAAGGTTCTATTGTTGTTATCTAATTATTTGATGTTATCTTATGGTGAAACTGCTTTTCACTCTCACAAGTTTATTACTTTTATTAGCATCCTTTCTGTCGTTGGATTCGTTGTATCAGCGGAGTCTAGCTGCATAAACTGCAAGTTTCTGTTGAGTGTCTCAAATATTTTGTCTGTCTGTATGCGTTCTGAGAGGTTGTTATTTTTTGGTGTATTGCGTGAGATGTGCGAGGTCCTTTCTGATTGTGCTTATTTTATTCTGGATTCTAATTTGCCATTTGGGTCTAGATCTTTTGCTTCAATGGTCTTTAGATCGTTTTGGAGGTTTTTTGTCATTAACTATGAGAGTATTTGTTGCAGTAGCATATATAACGGTATGGATGTTCTCTAGGTTACTGGCGTTTGTTAAGAAATGTGGTATTATGTTGGATTTATTGCAAGTAATATTTGTTAGGTGTTATTATTAAAAATTAGTCTTGGCAGGAGATCTCGCAGTGTAAGATTGATGCCATACCATGTTACTTTGTTAGACTATGCGTTCATTACTTGTTTTGACAGATTTTGTGATGAAAGGTGGTCTGTTGGACCTATATCTCACAACTACTCCAACGGTCTACACAGTGAAGGTAACCGCCCCACTGGGATCGTCTGACCACAACACCGTCTCGACGCTATGCAGAATGCATTCTCCAGATCTCTACCATGCAAAGCCTCGTCGGGTTTGGCATTACGGATCAGCAAAGTGGGACGACCTAAGCGAATACTACCAGTCCTTTCCCTGGAACGACGTCTGCTTCAAGTCACGAGACCCATCAGCTTGCGCCCAAGAAATAACAGAGGTATTAATATCCGGCATGGAAGCCTATATTCCTCATGTCGTCAAGCATCCCTCCAAAAACAAGCCATGGTTCAATCAGCGTTGCAGAGATGCAGTTGCCTCTAAAAACCAACATTACAGAGAATGGAGGAAAAATCCAAATGCTGAGAGCCACCGCAGTTTTATCGACGCCAGAAATCACTCTAAACGCGTGATTGACAGCAGCAAGGAGGAACACAACCAAAAAATTAAGAACAAGCTCCTCTCATGTCCTAGCTCGTCCAGAACATTCTGGTCTGTAGCTAAGGCTGTTAGTCAGAACTTTTCCTATTCGTCAATACCACCCTTGACCAGAGAGGACAAATCCATCGCTTCTGCTCCTAAAGAAAAAGCAGACATCTTGGGGAAGCTCTTCGCAGCCAATTCTACTGTAGACTTTCAAGGAAGTACTCCGACCACCACCATAAGCGTGAGCTCGAGAATGGCAGAGGTCAAATTTCAACATCGAGATGTAAAAAGCATCCTCCAAAAACTGAACACCAATAAAGCTACTGGTCCTGACCAAATTCCAGCCATTGTCCTTAAACGCTGTGCCGCTGAGCTTGCACCTATTCTTTGCAAGCTCTTCAAACTTTCGTATCAACGAGGCGTGTTTCCCGCTTCGTGGAAGATTGGCTGCGTACATAGACCTGTGGCTCTTCTCAGCATCATGTCTAAGGTTATGGAGACTGTCATTAACACACAGCTCCTGAAATACCTGGACAACAATAACATCATAAATGATCGCCAGTATGGCTTCCGTAAGCACAGGTCTACAGGTGACCTCCTTGCCTACGTCACTCACTTGTGGAACAGAGCAATAGACAATCATGGTGAATCCCGTGTTGTTGCACTTGATATATCGAAAGCTTTCGACAGAGTATGGCATGACGGACTTCTGGTGAAGCTTGCTGCTTATGGACTACCACCTGGCCTGCGCCAGTGGCTGAATAGCTTTTTGAACGACCGATCTCTGTTTGTCGTAGTCGAGGGCTGCTGATCAGACGTATTTTCAATAAACGCCGGTGTTCCTCAAGGATCTGTCCTATCCCCTACACTGTTTCTGCTGTACATCAACGAGCTGCTGGAAATAACATCCAATCCAATCTACAGCTTCGCAGATGACAGTACATTAGTGTCGTGCATGGAACCAGGCAAGCCACTATCATCCCAGGAGACGGTACGTCGGCGACAGCAGCATGCCTCACAGATCAATGCAGATATCAAAACAATTGTCGAGTGGGGATTAGTAAATAAAGTACAGTTCAACGTACAAAAAACTCAGGCAACAACACTTACAAAGAAGTCTCACGATGGCTTACCAACCGTGGAAATGGAGGGTCACCCCATAGTCGAATCACCTTCCGTCAAGCTTTTGGGAATCAACATCAACAATAACATGTCCTGGCACGACCACGTCGTCAGTATTGCTAAAACGGCATCCCAGAAGCTTGGAGTGTTGTTCCGCTGTAGGAAGTTGTACACGCCAGAGCAACTGCTGCTGCTCTACAAGGCACAGATCCGACCAGCGCTGGAGTATTGCTCCCATGTGTGGGGATGCGCTCCGAAGCACTCTCTAAAGCTTCTGGACACTATCCAGAAAAGAGCGATTAGACTAATCGATACGCCTAACCTCACAAAGGACCTCCACAGCCTGGAACATCGAAGGAGGGTGGCTGACCTATCCCTGTTTTACAGATTCTATCACGGAAGATGTTCGAGTGAGCTCTCTCAGATAATAACACCACAGGCCGTCCGAACTAGGACCACTAGAGAAGCTCTGCGAGCTCATCCTTACCAGGTCGAGGTCCTTACTCCCCGAACTAGTCTCCTCCAGCATTCCTTCTTTTGGAGAACTTCGACGCTGTGGAATCAGCTGCCAGGGAACTTGTTTCCCGACGGCTACAACCTGCAGCGTTTCAAATCTAACGTGAACCGATACTTATCCTCTCGCAGCGCTTCTACAGCGCCATAGGGTTTCAGCCTTTGCGAGAGGCCGACCATAAAAAAAAAAAAAAAGGTGGACTAACGTTTTGGCTTTGTGTGGATGTGGAAGGGATAATAGTGAATGTTGTGTCTGGACTGTCTGGTGTATGCTGATGGTCCTGCATCTATTAATAAGTGTATGTTGGTGTTATTGGTTTTATCTGTGTTTGGAGTCCGATTATTTCGGGTATGAATATTTTGACTTTCCTTGCTTGAATCAATGGCGAACGAATCGTTCGGTTGGACAGTATTATTTCGTTGTATACACTTCTCTTTCTTCTTCTTGTGGTGTAAGAGGGTTGTTTTTTGTTATTACTCGTTTATAGCCAACAAGTCTTTGTTCAGTTACAATTTTTGAGAGGTGTAGGTATTGTGCTGTAAATAGCCTGTACAAGTGTACAGCTCATGTCTGAAGCTTGTAGAGATGGTTTCTAGTTTTATGACGGTACAGTAATAGTGCATTACAGATTTCTTTATTTCAGTAGTCCACTGTAAGTGCTACCTTGGTTAACCAGCGTTGGTGTTTGCCGACTGTGGGTTGTATGGTATTGGTTGTTCTTTTTGGTTTTTGGGGTTCAGGTGAGTCTAATCGACGTACCCAAGGCCGTCGATGGTTATTTGAAAAACTAACTTTATCCTTTTATTATTCTGACTTTTAAGTTCCTCTCGAACGGTAACTATTATTATTACAAATATTGCCATCCGGCAACATGGCAGTGCCTGTCAAGCACCTCCTAATGGCACGCATAATCGGGAAAAAAGCTAACGAAACATCATATCGTGCATCTTGAACAGTCGCTCGGCTATGGTTGGTTTATTTTTAGAGCAATGCGCTAAGTAATATAGCAGAGCGGCAAGCATGGCGTCGCGTCGGTAGCGGTGGCCTACATGTGTTCTGGTTAGCTAAACGATCCCGCTGCTAGACGCTCAGTCATCGAGTTGCGCGGTTATTTAGTGCCCTGGAAGAGGAAATCGTTTGTCGGACGGATATTTATAATATCTACTAATGGAGTGTTTGACACTACGCCGAGGTGCTAGCGTGTCAATGAATAATGAACCTTCAGGCAAAGCTAGAAGGGGATGTGAGAGGCTCTACGTATCCTAAGGAACGGAAGAGAAGTCGAAAGTATAAAGTCGAGCAATGTTTTAGAAATTCACGCGATACTGTTCATGCGCAGTTGTTTGTAAATTTTTAGAAGTTATATAAAATTCTATGCAGTTGAAAGCATAGCTGTTACATTACAGAAGTGTTACGGTTCGATTTCAGGATCCCAAATATGTTGTACTTACCTAGACTAGTCACATTTGCTCATAATTTTAAGCCTTGTAAATGACATGTAGGTATGCAGTATGTAACACCTATATTTTTAAGCCAACTGTACAAGCAATTCGTATTTGTATCTTACAAAGTATTTGTGTATTGCCCCCCCCCCCCCCGCTATTGGAAGATACCCTGAGCTGCAATCACCTAAAAAGAACAGAAAATATTAGCACTAGTGTTACACCGACATAAAATTTCATTACATTAATTATATAGAATGTTTTTTTACATTACATAAAGAAGAGGAGGTTAGCCTTGCTTCTGATTGACATCTATCGTTTTGTACCTTGTAGACATTTGGACCAAGGTCGAACCTCAGAATTAAATCACCACAGTTCATTGCCATATGACAGGCGAGTTTGGCGCTGATTTTCATGGAAAAAAGCCATTTCCTTTTGACTTCTCTGATCTACTTGGACCAGGTGGTCATTGCGCATATTTTGCGGATTTGATCGAGAAGAAATCCTGTGTCGGATTGGATTTTGCTTTTGCAGTGTCTGCAGAACCACCTCTGTGGGATTCGTATAAAATCCAAATCACACAGCACCCATAGGGAACACCTTAAAGCCACCCAACACCAACGGTAGGTGCATAACCTTACTTCCATGAAAGCTAGTCACAACTCCCTCAGAGACACAGTTTTGAGTAATGCTTACCTCCTTCCAAACTTTACAGACTCCTTTTGCTTGCAGGCTTTTACGGTTGAGATAAGGACCATATCCGGGTTGAGGCACCAATCAACACCCAACAGCTAGGCATCGCCTGTATAAACACACTGCAATCTTTGTGGTACAGCTTAGTGCATAAGAACACCACCTGCTTTGCCGCATGCCTACCCCTCTACGACAGCCACATCTCTCTGTATGCTTGCATCATATTCGACTGCATGTTTTAACTCGCTTGCATGTCAGACTGTTAGCGAGGAGACTCCAGGTAACCTTGGACCACATCCGTCAGATTACAGGTGGTAATTCGCTTTATTTCGATAGGAACTGTAGTCACTAGGAGTGTTCACCTAGAACATCAGTTAGTTATGTTTTCTTTCTTGAGCAAATTGTAGGTAGTTAAGACTCTTACCAGACATAGATATAGGTAGCATGAGGACAGGGACCGTCAGGGAAGTGGGGCCCGCAGCGATCTCTTCATTTTATAATTATTGTACATATCTGTATATTTAGTGATCGTTACGCATTTGATTTAGCATATAGTAGGCAGTGTTTACGCAACTTTCAAGCATTGTATAAGATCTGATTTTCGGAACAAGCCGCAAACTCGCCCATACCCAAGAAGGCAGTAAATTCCTTTCTATATAAATTTTAATGAAAAGATTATCCATTTTTTTTATAATTACATGAATTAGAAGTCTCATTGAACTTCTAATTTTGGCATTTGTTAAATGAACGCACGATCGCAAAACAATCAGATCCACGGATAGTACGAACCCACCACAGAACACGGTTTGAAGTAGAGGTTGCAACGTTGCCGGTGCTACCGTTTAGATCCGCAGCGTTGCCGCGCTTGAAGCGACCTCTACGCCTAACAAAAGATGTCGGGAAACAAATTGCCCGGCAGTTCATCCCACAGGGAGTAGGGATCTCGGCCTGGTAAGAATGAGCTCACAAAGCCTCTCTAGTGTTCCTGATTTGAACGGCCTTCGGTGTTATTATCTGGAAGAGCTCACTCGAAGATCTTCCGTGATAGAGTCTGTAAAACAGTGACAGGTCAGCCACCTTTCATCGAGTCTGTGGAGGTCCTTTGTGAGGTTAGGCGTATCGATTAGTCTGACTGCTCTCTTATGGATAGTCTCCAGAAACTTTAAGGGGTGCTTGGGAGCGCATACCCACACATGGGAGCAGTGCTCCAACGATGATCGGATTTGTGCCTTTTAGATCAGCAGTAGTTGCTCTGCTGTATACAGCTTCTTACAGCAGAACAAAACTCCAAGTTTCTGGGATGCCGTTTTAGCAATACTGACGACGTGATCGTGCCAGGACATGTTATTGTTGATGTTGATCCCCAAAAGCTTGACCTAAAGTGACACGATTATGGGGTGACCCTCCATTACCAAATTTGGTAAGCCAACGCGAGACTTCTTTCTCAGTTTTGTTGCCTGAGTTTTCTGTACGTTAAACTATACTTTATTTACCAATCCCCACTGTCGAGTGCCTATAGATACTTAGGGACACTTCCTCTATCATCTGTTTATATCTATGACTGTTAATGAACATTCATCAAAACAAAGACATATTCTTGAGATATTCTGATGTAAACTCACATGATACAAGATATAAAAGTAATTATGTACTACCATATAGGCATTTGAACACCTCATTGAGAGAAAGTCAGACCCTGGGCGTGAGGTTGTACAATCTTTTACCCGCTGAATACAAAGAATTTGCATCACATGTATCTTTTAAATAGTATGTGAAGAATCGTTTATTAAATCTATGTGCCTATTCTGTAGATGATTACATTGTCTCTAAGTCAAAATAGAGACATTCTGTGCAATTTTTTATCATGCTCTTATTTTCAATGACTTGTCCAATAGAAAATTGAGAATGTAATCAATAAATACTACTACACACATAAAAAGAAATTCTCAAGTCAAGAATTGTGATATTCTTGTAAGTACGTACTCACAACAAGAATACCTGTTCTCACTCTAAGAATATTTAATGAGAAAATTATAGAAAATTTGTATCAAGAATAATATATGTTTGATTTATATATTTATTTTAAAGAAATATGCTCCGAAAGAAAATATAATTTTCTTTGCAACCAAGACTATAATAATTTAATAATAAGTATTTCATAATTTTATATCAAGATTATCATTTTTTCCAGTGGTGCCCCGTTTACTTCTATCAAGGTTATAGACAGCTTGCAAATGCGAACCTTCGTTTACAATATGATGATCTTGATTTGAAAATGAACGCTGTTATATTTGTATCATGTAAATCATTAATTTGAGGTCTGTTGCGGTTTTCGGATTGTCGCATTCGCCGCCGTCTTTAGCATCGTAGCATAATACCTGCATCCCGGATCCTGCATAATAGCACATAATAGTGTTTAGTCAAACTGTTAAATAAATTGCCATTGCCACGTGATACCCGTGGTAGTGCTGGTCCACTGCCATTTGAGTCGCGTCCTAGTTCCCATCAGTTTCCTTATCACTGGATTTATCGAACCATGAATAAGCTATTAAAAAAATGGGGATGCGAAGACCTGACTCAGGTGCTCCTAGGTAAATACCAAGTATATTAAATGTGATTTAAGAAATTTTGCAGAACTATTTCTCCAGTGTACCCATCACTAAACAGGCACCGACTGATTTACAAATATTTGAAAACTTTGCACACATCTACCAAGTCCAAAATTCAATTGGATTCTACATGTGTATGTCTTGCAGATAATGACATAGACGAGAAAAATTTCTACATGCTCATGGAAGAGTTTGAATGCTGGCTTCAATATAATACATTTTTTTGAATGAAACAACAGTGGCTTTGGTAACAGTTTATCAAAGTTATCAAACGCTCAAATCAATACTACTAGATTCCTCATCCAAGAATATCACAATTTTAGAATAAAGTTGAGCTACTTGCGTCAAGTTTATGAAATCCTTCAGTCAAGATTATGAAATGTCTCGGTCAAGATTACCATATGCTTGATTTGAGATTTTGGTATTCTTACTTTCAAGAATTTCCCAGTTTTGCATTGAAGATATTCTATCTTATATGGTCAAATATCTCGTATTCTCACTTTAACGCTGCTCCTACAATCCGGAATAGTTTCTCCGGAAGATGCGGAGAGCTGAAAAGGAACCGACGATGGGCGTGATAAATAAACAGGTGCGCGATACATTAGAAAGAAATGGAAACAGTCATGTTAGCGCGTTGCCCGAAATTTGTAAAATTGAAGAGGAAGGCGATTTGCAGATGTTTTTTATCCCAATTCCTGACGCTTCATTTTCCAATATTTTTACATGAAATTTTGACATGATGTTTAGAGGGAAATTACCCAGAGTGATACTGAAGTACTTTTTCATTTTTGCTTCAGGGCTTTTCTTAAAAAAATTACAAAGTTGACGAAGAAGACAGGCAACTTCAAGCGGTCATATTTCATGTTCAATCAATTTGTTTCAAAAAATGCTTCGATAGCCTCCTGTGTAATTTCCTTTTAAACTTCATGTAAAAATTTCATGAAAAAATATTGAAAACTAGAGCGTCAGGAATTGGGATTAAATCACTTGAAAATGGCCGTTTATGATCTCTGTAGGAGCCGCCTCAAGATTAGCATAGCTTTGCGCGTATAGGAAGCTATGGTATACTTGAATTAAAGCATCTGTGCTCCATCTAAGAAATTATTTCTATGTGTGTACTACTACTACTGCTATATACAGTATTTGATCGTCTGCCCTAGATCTAGTTCTAGTTCTAGCATATACAATAGGAAGGAAATTGGTGTATATCGCTTGAAGCTGAGCAAGAGACACGTGGCGCATAATCAGATCAAGATGCATTGTTTTGATTCGGGGATCCAGCATTGTTGCTCCTTCTCTCTGATCTCATTGTTGTCTGTGTGCCCGAATGTGTGTGTATAGACGATCCGAAAACAATGCTTTTGTTCCAAAATGCGCGTTAATTTCCTTCACGAGCCTGAGGCGAATCTAAACACTTGTGTTAGATAGATAATCCTGTGATTGTTCATATTGCCTGCTCTAGGAAGTCGACTCGAAGCATGTACGGGGGTAACGGAAATAATACGGACTGTCAATGGAAGGGGCATATACCAGAGCAGAAACATCAACAATTGTAGTAAAGTGGAACTAGTGTGTGGTCACGTGTAACCAGGTGACCAATGCGCAGAAGTGAATGAGAGACGAAAGAGGCGGACAGCCGAACCCGCTAACGGCACCAGGGCACTATAAAAATTGTTTTGTAAAATTACTAACAAAATCTTAGGCTATTTAGTGCCACCGATTTTGTGAGTAATATTACAAATCTGATTTGTAATTTCATTTAGCAATTTTCTGATATTGTATATTCGCAAAAACGCATTTTTGTAATATCACAACATTTGTCTGTGATTTAACATGATAATTTGTAAAATTATTATGCGATTTTAAACAATTTTAAGGATATCATATTGGTTTTTTACATATATGTTTTGCAAAACTATTTTGTAAGATATGTAATTTTACATAATTTACTTGCAATATCACTAGATTATATTGTAAAACGATTATACGTTTTATTACAAATTTTTTAATGATTTATTTTGTAATTTTACCTCATTTTATAAAATGACTTTGTAGTCTTACAAAAAACCTATTATAATAGGTTTTAACAAAAGGCTGTCATTATAAACACATTTTTATTTTATGTATGAAAATAAGGTAACACAACATTAAAATTCTATACAAACACAAAATGGAAAATCAACTGTTTCAGTTTTATCGGCTGATAAAAAGGCATATTATATCAGCTTGTTGGCCAGGCAAACAGCTAGTTAACGTGCCAGTTTAGAAAGAAATTACTGTTTTCCTACTGGGAGTGTGACCCAAAGTCAAAGTCAAGATGCACTTTAATAAAATATGTTTGAGTCATTTCCAAAGTTACCGAAACATTTTTTGGATTAATCCGGTTAGAATTGAAATATATGACAAATAGTAATTTTATTGCTTCTTCAAAGGAGCTTGCATTGATGAGCTGGATCTTTTCATTGTAAATGGAAATTTTCTTTTTCCCTTCTTCATCTGAATTTAAAGAAAATATTGTTCATAAAGTAAAGTAAATATTATGATTCGAAAACTTTTTCATTAATTAACCATATCATATCGAAGAAAAATAGAAATGAATGCATCCCTAAATAAATTTGGTGTACAGGGTGGCCATATTTCCAAGATGGCGGCTTACCTTGTTTAAATGCACTTTGTATTCATTTTATCCAATGAATCTTCAAACTTCAAACACAAATAGCACTACTACACGTTATGTACCGGCACTTCCAAAACAAAATCCATAAAATAACGAGCCGTCCGCTGTTTCACTATTCACACAAGCTGATTCTTTTCGCCCGCCAGTGCTACCTTTCATCGGCAACGCGTAATCTGTACTGAGGGCAAATGGCCATATAGAGCGTTTCAGTCAAATTACCATTGATACCAACCTATGAAATCAATTATTTTACTAACATTATTGAAGTATTTTTCTAAAATAATTATAAGTTTACAAAATAAGATTGTAAAAAAAACAAACATTTTGTATGATGGCAATTATCTTGTAATTTTGTCCTACAAAAATGCAACACAGTTTTGTAATTTTACAAATATTTTGTGAAAAAATGAATTATTTGTATTTTTTCTGTAAAATGCTCAACCATTTTTACAAAATTTAGTAAATGTACAAAACTATTGTATTTTTGTTAAACTTTACTGTGGTTTTACAACATGAAATAGTGAAATCGCTCCAATAATGCTTGTAATCATTTTGTAAAAATACCCACGTTTTTTTCAGTGATTGTCAAAAACTTAGAGTTGTCAACTGTATTTTTTGAGTACGAATATACTTTTCTACTGGACACGTAGTCTTCCCAAATTCCTTCTGACCCACCCTGACAAGAGTCTCGTTACACTAGTACTGAAACGACTAACATCAAAACATCACTAAAGCTACCAAAATGTCGCTGGTTCAGTGTTTTGTGTTCTCCATATTTTTGTATGCCTCGGAAACTTGGACTGTTAAAAAGGCAGACCGAGCTGGCATAGATGCTTTTGAAATGTGGACGTGGAGGAGAACGCTGAGAGTTCCTTATACATCGAACTAACGTTTCCATACTGGATGAGCTCGGTAATCCAAAGAGACTATCCCGTATTGTGTCGACGAGAATGCTTACATTCTTCGGACATATACGCAGAAGCGCTGGGTGGATACGACGAAACAGTTGCTGGTTATGGGTATCAAGAGCGCCACTGAACTGACAGTAGATCGCGAACAATGGCGAGCTACAGGTCTCAAAACTATTGATAATATTCGTGTCGGCAATACTCTCCGACTTAATGCATTTTACGAGTTCACGACATGTCTGTTAAGACATTTTGTGACTATGATGATGATTAGTACTGGAATTGACGTAAAACCTACAAGCAAATTTGCAATGTTCCCTGTGGATGAAATTTTTGTAATTGGTTTGCAAGCAAATTTGCAATATTCCCTGTGGATGAAATTTTTGTAATTGGTCGATTTTGAAAAATTTAGGATATGAGGAATTTTGGAATTTCCGACCTAGCTTTGGAAATATATTTATGAGATCAAGTGAACGATTCAATATAGCACCAAAAGTCGATACAACTGTTCTGATTTTTGCTAATCTGCCTATAGATTCGTGATATCCAATTACAACTCGAGTATCAATACTGGCATATAGCAACAACGATAAAAAAATATAAACTTTTCTATTAATTCATGTTACGCCTTATAAACATTAACAGGTTAAACAGCCGCCACCTTTCTCCAGTCGCAGACATGTTCGCACGCACGCGACAAAAATTAAATTAAACACAGAAACATACAAAAAATGAAAAGGTTCAGGATTCCAGCACAGAAAACATTATTACTAGTTTGAGAAAAAGTAGGTACTTCAATTTTAAATAAAACATATAGGGTTTTTAATCTAAATAATCTGAAAAAATGCATTTTAAGTTATAATAATTTGAAATCTATTTTAAGACGAAATTTCTAAATAAAATTAAGTGCAGTGAATAATTACAATTTAAAATTTACCTGTAAACTTTTGTTTATGCATATATGGTTCGTAATGTAATGTCCACAGCCTGGAATATCGAAGAAGGGTGGCTGACTTGTCCCTCTTTTTCAAATTCTATCACGGCAGATGTTCGACTGGGCTCTCCTAGATAATAACACTGAAGGCTGTCCAAACGAGGAACACTAGAGAGGCTGTTCGAGCTCATCCTTAGCAGGTCAAGGTCCCTACTACCCTAAACAGTCTCCTCCAGCATTCCTTCTTTTGGAGAACTTCGACGCTGTGGAATGAACTGTTTAAGAATTTGTTTCCTGACAGCTACAACCAGCAGCATTTCAAACCTAACGTGCACCGACACTCATCCTCTGGCAGCGCTTCTACAGCAAAATAGGCTTTCAGCCTTTGCGGGAGGCTGACCATAAAAAAAGGAAGTAAAACGTGGCTTTTAGACAAGCTTTTTCTTATTTTTCTACCCCCGTATGTCGACGTAATCGCTGGGAAGTATCCAGCGGACCCTTTAACAGGATCTGGGAAAGATAACGTAACCTAATTCCATTAGCAGTCAATAATTACGACCTCTTGTTGTTCCCGTTTGTGGGATTCAATTTGGCGCCGACAATGGATTCTGATGAGGCGTCAGTCAAAGGAGGCTCTGACACCCCCCTCCCCTCTTACGCACCGTGCGGAATACAAACACGCCACACCATAGACCTAGAAGGCTAGGAAGGGGATCTGTGTGAAATAACAACTATACAGCTATAACATATTGAATTTCGTCCACAAACATAAAAATTAGATCAACTTCAATAGCCATGAACATAATACACGAACCAAGAATAGGACCTTAAGACCTCCTATATATTTAAGTCAATAGGTCAAAAAAATTTAATATATCTATGTTGCTGCATATGCGATTTACTTCCTGTTTCACTGAAATCCATAAAATCTCATATTGTATACAAAAAAAAGTCAAAAATTGGATAATGGACACACCCAGAGATATTTTTTCAAATGTTATTAACACGATTTTGAACTGACACACTTACAAGTTTTTAATATAGTTAGTATTAGTTTTAATATACGTATTGTAAAATATATGTATGTATTATAACCCACGCTCAAGGTCAGCACCTTCTGTGGGTCAAACAATTTATTTGCCCTGTATTGTTGGTGAATAAATTATTATTATTATTATACAAGGGAGGCACGGAGGGGCAGGTGCCCCCCCCTAGATGAAAACCTGAGCATTTTATCGTAAGCTTTGTTGTTTATTGCCCAATTTGAATTCGCCGCATTACTTCATTTGATTAGAATTTGTTGTTCTCATCATCATAGTCACAATGTCTTAACAGACATGTTGTGAACTCGTAAAATGCATTAAGTCGGAGTTAGAGTATTGCCGACACGAATGTTATCAGTAGATATGAGAACTGTAGCTCGCCATCGTTCGCGATCTACTGTCAGTTCAGTGGCGCTGTTGGTACTCATATCCAGCAACTGTTTCGTCGTGTCCACCCAGCGTGTAGGGAAATTGTCACGGCGCCGCCCACTCGGGGCATGACCCTGAACTACAAGTTTCTCCATATTATCGCTTCTGTGTATATGTCCGAAGAATGTAAGCATTCTCGTCGACACAATGGAGGATAGTCTCTTTGGATTACCGACCTCATCCAGTATGGAGTAGTTAGTTCGGTGGGCGGTATAAGGAACTCTCAGCATTCTCCTCCATGTCCACATTTCAAAAGCGTCTATGCGAGCTCGATTTGCCTTTTTAACAGTCAAAGGTTCCGAGGCATACAAAAATATGGAGAACACAAGAGACTGAACCAGCGACATTTTTGTAGCTTTAGTGATGTTATGGTCACGCCATATCTTAGTAAGCTTTGTCATGGCCACATGCGCCGTCGAATCTCATTCTCATAGCTACCTGAATTGTTGATCAAAGAACCGAGGTACACAAAACTTTGAACTACCTTACAACGGCCTATTGACTTTATTTCTCGATGATTGTCATGCTCTCTATCTGCGATAGTAACCTTGGTCTTGCTGTAGTTAATACCAAGGCCATATGCTGCACTACGTTGTTCTAACATGTTTAATAGAGCTACTAGTTCTTCCTGAGAAGCTGCAATAAGGGTTGTATCGTCAGCAAATCTTAAGTTGGATATTTTGCTTCCGCCAATAGTTACACCGCCGTTCCAGTTGTCTAATACCTGTCTCATCACAAATTCAGAGTAAATGTTAAACAACATCGGAGATAATACACATCCCTGACGAACTCCTTTTCTGGTTGCAGTTTGACTACTACTTCTACTTGAATATATTAGGAAAGCTTTCCTTAATTTATAGCAAACAGTATTTAAATATCGACTAGCTTGCCATGTGATTTTGTGAGAATTTAAAAAAATCCATCTCAGCGAAGCAAGTGAGTCAGGGGGCTCATTTTTGTGGTAAGGAAGTTGAGATTAGAGAGCACGGAAGTGCACCTACTTGCCGTGAAACGGGACACAGAAAAGCTTTTAATTCGGCTGCTGCACTTCTACGGGCAGAGCAAACATTTCCTGCTATTTCATTCCACGATAGAGGCTACGTGCACATCGCCTAAGAAATTCTTCAAAGGCTACTTTGGAGAAAGCTTGCCTTCATTCATGGGAAGAACGGATTGTATGGAGTGAAGCGATTTTCAATATTCCCTTGAGTAATTTGGAATCCGTGTTGCCAACTTCAAGAGTATATTCGGGTTTGCTAACGGTTAAAGCAATATTCGCTCACAAAATTCTTGTGTTTTGGATAAGCTGTGAGTGCTGATTACAAATCCGGGCGCAGTTTTGAGTTTCAGTATCATTTGACGAAAGTCAAAAATTTTGGATGTATTAGATGTTAAGCTTTGCCTAAAAAATAGAAAATCCTTATTTGGCTTTATTTTAAGATGAAATCTTGAGTTTTGGATAATTTGAAGGTGCTGATGGCAAATCCGGTCACGGTCATGAGTTTTAGTTTCGTTTGACGAAAATCAAAAATTTCAGATCTATCAGATCTTCAGGTATGCCTAAAAAATCGAAAATCTTTATTTGACTTTATATTAAGATAAAACTTGGTGTTTTGAATAATTTGAAGGTGCTAATTACAAACCGGTCGCGGTTATAAGTTACAGTTTCGTTTGACGAAAATCAAAAATTTCGGATCTATCAGATCTTCAGGTTTGCCTAAAAAATCTAAAATCTTTATTTGATTTTATATTAAGATTAAATTCTTCAGAGGCTACTTTGGAGAAAGCTTGCGTTCATTCATGGGAAGAACGGATTGTATGAAGTAAAGCGATTTTCAACATTCCCTTGAGTGATTTGGAATCCGTGTTGCCAACTTCAAGAATATATTAGGGTTTGCTACGGTCAAAGCAATATTCACTTACAAAATCCTTGTATTTTGGATAATTTGAGGACGCTGATTACAAATCCGGGCGCAGTTTTGAGTTTCAGTATCGTTTGAAGAAAACCAAAAATTTCAGATCTTTCAGATCTTCATGTTCAACAAAAAAAATGGAAAATATTTATTTGGCTTTATATTAAGATGAAACCTCGTGCTTCGGATAATTTGAAGGTGCTAATAGCAATTCCGGTCGTAGTTTTGAGTGTCAGTCTCGTTTGACGAAAGTCAGATCATCAGGTCTACCTAAAAAATCGAAAAGCTTTATTTGGCTTTCCATCAAGATGAAACTTCATATTTTGAATAATTTGAGGCCGCTGATCACAAATCCTGTCGCAGTTTTGAGTTTCAGTATCGTTTGACGAAAGTCAAAAATTTCACATCTATCAGATCTTCAAGTTTGCTTAAAATATGGAAAATATTTATTTGGCTTTACATTAAGATGAAACCTAGTGTTTTGAATAATTTGGAGGTGCCGATTACAAACCGGTCGCGGTCTTAAGAAACAGTTTCGTTTGACGAAAATAAAAAATTTCGGATGTATCAGACCTTCAGGTTTGCCTAAAAAATCAAAAATCTTCAAATGGCTTTCTATTAAGATGAAACCTCGGGTTTTGGACAATTTGAAGGTGCTCATCATAAATGCGCTCGCGGTCTTGAGTTACAGTCTCGTTTGACGAAAATCAATAATTTCGGATGTATCAGACCTTCAGGTCTGCCTAAAAAATCGAAAATCTTCAAATGGCTTTCTATTAATATGATACCTCGGGTTTTGGACAATTTGAAGGTGCTCATCATAAATGCGCTCGCGGTCTTGAGTTACAGTCTCGTTTGACGAAAATCAATAATTTCGGATGTATCAGACCTTCAGGTCTGCCTAAAAAATCGAAAACCTTCAAATGGCTTTCTATTAATATGATACCTCGGGTTTTGGACAATTTGAAGGTGCTCATCATAAATGCGGTCGCGGTCTTGAGTACAGTCTCTTTTGACGAAAATCAATAATTTCGGATGTATCAGACCTTCAGGTCTGCCTAAAAAATCGAAAATCTTCAAATGGCTTTCTATTAATATGATACCTCGGGTTTTGGACAATTTGAAGGTGCTCATCATAAATGCGGTCGCGGTCTTGAGTTACAGTCTCGTTTGACGAAAATCAATAATTTCGGATGTATCAGACCTTCAGGTCTGCCTAAAAAATCGAAAATCTTCAAATGGCTTTCTATTAATATGATACCTCGGGTTTTGGACAATTTGAAGGTGCTCATCATAAATGCGGTCGCGGTCTTGAGTACAGTCTCGTTTGACGAAAATCAATAATTTCGGATGTATCAGACCTTCAGGTCTGCCTAAAAAATCGAAAATCTTCAAATGGCTTTCTATTAATATGATACCTCGGGTTTTGGACAATTTGAAGGTGCTCATCATAAATGCGGTCGCGGTCTTGAGTTACAGTCTCGTTTGACGAAAATCAATAATTTCGGATGTATCAGACCTTCAGGTCTGCCTAAAAAATCGAAAATCTTCAAATGGCTTTCTATTAATATGATACCTCGGGTTTTGGACAATTTGAAGGTGCTCATCATAAATGCGGTCGCGGTCTTGAGTACAGTCTCGTTTGACGAAAATCAATAATTTCGGATGTATCAGACCTTCAGGTCTGCCTAAAAAATCGAAAATCTTCAAATGGCTTTCTATTAATATGATACCTCGGGTTTTGGACAATTTGAAGGTGCTCATCATAAATGCGGTCGCGGTCTTGAGTACAGTCTCGTTTGACGAAAATCAATAATTTCGGATGTATCAGACCTTCAGGTCTGCCTAAAAAATCGAAAATCTTCAAATGGCTTTCTATTAATATGATACCTCGGGTTTTGGACAATTTGAAGGTGCTCATCATAAATGCGGTCGCGGTCTTGAGTACAGTCTCTTTTGACGAAAATCAATAATTTCGGATGTATCAGACCTTCAGGTCTGCCTAAAAAATCGAAAATCTTCAAATGGCTTTCTATTAATATGATACCTCGGGTTTTGGACAATTTGAAGGTGCTCATCATAAATGCGGTCGCGGTCTTGAGTACAGTCTCTTTTGACGAAAATCAATAATTTCGGATGTATCAGACCTTCAGGTCTGCCTAAAAAATCGAAAATCTTCAAATGGCTTTCTATTAATATGATACCTCGGGTTTTGGACAATTTGAAGGTGCTCATCATAAATGCGGTCGCGGTCTTGAGTTACAGTCTCGTTTGACGAAAATCAATAATTTCGGATGTATCAGACCTTCAGGTCTGCCTAAAAAATCGAAAATCTTCAAATGGCTTTCTATTAATATGATACCTCGGGTTTTGGACAATTTGAAGGTGCTCATCATAAATGCGGTCGCGGTCTTGAGTACAGTCTCGTTTGACGAAAATCAATAATTTCGGATGTATCAGACCTTCAGGTCTGCCTAAAAAATCGAAAATCTTCAAATGGCTTTCTATTAATATGATACCTCGGGTTTTGGACAATTTGAAGGTGCTCATCATAAATGCGGTCGCGGTCTTGAGTTACAGTCTCGTTTGACGAAAATCAATAATTTCGGATGTATCAGACCTTCAGGTCTGCCTAAAAAATCGAAAATCCTCAAATGGCTTTCTATTAATATGAAACCTCGGGTTTTGGACAATTTGAAGGTGCTCATCATAAATGCGGTCGCTGTTTTGAGTTTCAGTCTCGTTTGACGAAAATCTAAAATTTCGGATGTATCAGATCTTCAGGTTTGCCTAATAAATCTAAAATCTTTATTTGGCTTTATATTAAGATGAAACCTCGTGTTTTGAATAACTTGAAAGTGCTGATTACAAATCTGATCGCGGTTTTGAGTTTCAGTTTCGTTTGACGATAATCAAAAATTTCGGATGTATCAGATCTTCAGGTTTGCCTAAAAAATAGAAAATCTTTATTTGGCTCTATATTAAGATAAAATCTTGCGTTTTGGATAATTTGAAGGTGGTGATTGCAAATCCGGTCGCAATTTTAAATTTCATTTTTCTTTGACGAAAGTCAAAATTTTCAGACCTCTCAAGTCGTCAGGTTTGCCTAAAAAATCGAAAATCTTTAAATGGCTTTCTATATTAAGATGAAGTCTCGAGTTTTGGATAATTTGAAGGTGTTGATTGCAAATCCGATCTCAGTTTTGATTTTCACTCTCGTTTGACGAAAGTCAAAAATTTCAGGTATAGTATCAGATCTTCAGGTTTGCCTAAAAAATGGAAAATATTTATTTGACTTTATATTAAGATCAAACCTCGTGTATTGGATAATTTGAAGGTGCTGATCACAAATCTGGTCGCGGTTCTGAGTTTCAGTCTCGTTTGACGAAGATCAAAAGTTTCGGATGTATCAGATCTTCAGATTTGCCTGAATTGTCCAAAATCATTATTTGGCTTTATATTAAAATGAAACTTCGTGTTTTGGATAACTTGATTTTGCTGATTACAAATCCGGGCGCAGTTTTGAGTTTCAGTATCGTTTGAAGAAAACCAAAAATTTCAGATATTTCAGATCTTCATGTTCAACAAAAAAAATGGAAAATATTTATTTGGCTTTATATTAAGATGAAACCTCGTGTTTCGGATAATTTGAAGGTGCTAATAGCAATTCCGGTCGTAGTTTTGAGTGTCAGTCTCGTTTGACGAAAATCAAAAATTTCGGATGTATCAGATCTTCAGGTTTGCCTAATAAATCTAAAATCTTTATTTGGCTTTATATTAAGATGAAACCTCGTGTTTTGAATAACTTGAAAGTGCTGATTACAAATCTGATCGCGGTTTTGAGTTTCAGTTTCGTTTGACGATAATCAAAAAATTCAGATGTATCAGATCATCAGGTCTACCTAAAAAATATAAAATCTTTATTTGGCTCTATATTAAGATAAAATCTTGCGTTTTGGATAATTTGAAGGTGGTGATTGCAAATCCGGTCGCAATTTTGAATTTCATTTTTGTTTGACGAAAATAAAAAATTTCAGACCTCCCAGGTTTGCCCAAAAGATCGAAAATCTTTAAATGGCTTTGTATTAAGATGAAATCTCGAGTTTTGGATAATTTTAAGGTGCTCATCATAAATCCAGTCGCAGTTCTGAGTGTCAGTCTCATTTGACGAAAACCAAAAATTTCGCATGTATCAGATCTTCAGATTTGCCTAAAAAATCGAAATCATTATTTGGCTTTATATTAAGATGAAACCTCGTGTTTTGAATAACCTGAAAGTGCTGATTACAAATCTGGTCGTGGTTTTGAGTTTCAGTTCCGTTTGACGAAAACAAAAATTTCGGATATATCAGATCTTCAGGTTTGCCTTTTAGGCAAATCGAAAATCTTCAAATGGATTTTTATTAAGATGAAACCTCGTGTATCGGACAATTTGAAGATGCTGATCATTAATCCGGTCGGAGTTCTGAGTTTCAGTCTCGTTTGATGAAAACCAAAAATTTTGAATGTATCAGATCTTCAGATTTGCCTAAAAAATCGAAAATATTTATTTGGCTTTATATTAAGATGAAACCTCGTGTTTTGAATAACTTGAGGGTGCTGATTACAAATCTGGTCACGGTTTTGAGTTTCAGTTTCATTTGACGAAAATCAAAAATTTCGGATGTATCAGATCTTCAGAATTGCTTAAAAAATAGAAAATCTTTATTTGGCTCTATATTAAGATAAAATCTTCCGTTTTGGATAATTTGAAGGTGGTGATTGCAAATCCGGTCGCAATTTTGAATTTCATTTTTGTTTGTCGAAAGTCAAAAATTTCAGACCTCTCAGGTCTTCAGGTTTGCCTAAAAAATCGAAAATCTTTAAATGGCTTTCTATTAAGATAAAATCTCGGGTTTTGGATAATTTGAAGGTGTTGATTGCAAATCCGATCTCAGTTTTGATTTTCACTCTCGTTTGACGAAAGTAAAAAATTTCAGGTATAGTATCAGATCTTCAGGGTTGCCTAAAAAATTGAAAATATTTATTTGACTTTATATTAAGATGAAACCTCATGTATTGGATAATTTGAAGGTGCTGATCACAAACCCGGTCACGATTATGAGTTTCAGTCTCGTTTGACGAAGATCAAAAATTTCGGATGTATCAGATCTTCAGATTTGCCTAAAATCAGTGCCTGCCAAGGTCTTCGGCCTCCCCCCACAATTTTTTTCACGGGGCCCCCTCTACATAAAAAAATTATACTTGCTATATTGGGTTAAACGAAACTATAATGTCTACGGTGATATTTCGAATCGGTTTATATATATATTATAGATAGAAAAAATTCGGTGTGACCTCAATTTTATATTTTGGTTTTTTTTTCTTTTGAGTTTTTGAAGAATAAGAATTCATAAACCTTATGTGAAATATGATTATACATCGATTAATGTATAAGTATTATAATTATTACTATGTAAATAGCTTGCTCGGGGTAGTCGAGGCTGAGCGGGGGCCACTCGGATGCCCCCCCCCCCGCACCGCGGGCCTTTTCGGAACGCCACTGCCTAAAAAGTCCAAAATCATTATTTGGCTTTATATTAAGATGAAGCTTCGTGTTTCGTATAATATAAGGATGCTGATTACAAATCCGGTCGCAGTTTTGAGTTTTAGTCTCGTATGAATATTTATATAACAACGGTAATTAGTTGTGGTACAAAAAGTCTATAGATTACCGAAAGTACAGAGTACGGTAATTTTACGTCGCTGTAAGTTATGCAAACCTTCTAATCACTTTCTTGATATTGCACAATTATTTCATATTTTTCCTAAATATGAAATTATTGCAGACTCACCACAAGATTGTTCAACCGAAAAATGTTTCTTCTGAAATGAACCAACGTATTTCCAAAATAAAGGGTTTCCTCTGGCAAATGACTATCGCAGATTTTCCGCTCCCTCATAAACTTCCAACGAAGCTAATTTCCATCCGCGGTGCTCATAAGTAAGACATTTTTTACCGGCGGAGCAAATATAACGCGAGTCTCGAACACAAGCGATGAAAAAACCTTATTAAAACTTGAAGGCGCGCTCGAAACGATTTTCCACCCGCCAGAAAGGAATTTCCCAGGCAACCTAATAAAATAAAATGTGTATCTTGAGAGAGCCACATAACTTCCCGCGACCACGTTGATCAAAGTTCTATTTCCATAAGTTTTAATGAAACCGGTGTAAAAATAAAACAGTGGAAAACGCACGAAAATTCCTGTTTTAGTTGCACCGGAAAGTTGCCTGCACTTTTTGCCTTCCAGAACAGGAGGGACGGGTGGCCAACTTCCAAGTGGAAGACTTACTTGAACGCTACAGATAAACTTTAACTTGGTACGCAACCGTATTATATCAGGTATACCTCGTTCCACTCGAATTCGGTTTATAGTTTTTTTTTGTCTACTGAGAGCTTTGAAAGGTACAAATGTTGTACACATCGTGGTCTCGAAATGAGATAAGGGCAGTTTTGCGTTATTATTTCTTCCGTGATTAGAACATGGACCAGCGCTTGGCAGAAACGACTAGGTGATACTTGTTCACATCGTACAACGATATTCAGGTGGTATGAAGAATTCCAAAGGGAGAATTTCACTCTGAAAGATGCTGAGAGACCGGGAAGCCACGAATGTCATGTATCAGAAAATACACAAACTAGATTTCCAAACAGAAAGACTATACGAACTATCTTATACATAACATCTACATTAGGATAATCTGCAGGTCCTCAAAGTAAACATAAATAACGATAATAGGTACAGCAGCAAGCAATAGTTAAAACTACATAAATGCGAGCAAAAATATGTAAAATGATGTGTAAATGCAGATATGCCTATAAACACAGATAGAGGTAGCAGTATGGATTTACAAAATAGACCAAACAGCCATTACTGATATAGCGAGAAAGAATTCCGTTTTAGTTGAAGTTTTAATGTTTTCGTTGGCATACTAAATAAGTCTACAGACACAAAATAATCATTGGCACTTTTTAACATGCGACAGAAAGGTGAATTTTGAAAGTATTTTGTCTGCCGAAGCGGCACATGAAACATCTCTGCATAGTAAATATCAGAACGTATTATAATAAGATTTGTTTACATTTTTGTGCTCCTACCGCGTGCCGACACTACATAGTATATTCATATTATGGTATTATGGGTATGTGTATGAGTGTATGAGTAATATTGAGCAGAGTTTTATCCTTATAACACATACGTCTGGGTAAGGCACAAACGCATATAAGGCACTAATAGTTCAAAATACTAATTTTGAATCAAACAAAATAAATTATGCATTTTAAGTATATCGATACCTGTTGACGCGCCGTTAAATCTATAATTATACATGTTTACTGGAATATGATATCGATCGGTGCTTAAAGGATCGGTCGGTCTAGGTAAAAAACGATCACCGCGCGTGCGGCTAGAGTAGGCATTGGGGATTATTACGTTTATAGCCAGTTTTAACCGCTGCATGAGCGGGTAAGGTAAATATATCAACGCTACCAATTTTGTGATTGTGTAACTATCTTCAGAATGAGTACAATATTTCGACCGTGGCAAGGCACATATCATGTACCCGAAGTAAATCAACGGAACAAAAACCAAATAAGTGATGATGCTGAGATGGATATGGGCATTACTGATAAAGGCAGCCGCGCTTCATGGTAGCAGGGCATTTCGGACAGTAAAACTGCTGCTGCTTACGAGAGTAGCTGTAGTAGTGGCAGCCGTGATGGCAGTAAGCGTATGCCAAAAAGGAAAAGAAAATATCTCTCTGTTGATGCTCAGCAGGTCTGCCTCAATGTCTACAATGGACTATTAAATAAAATGGAAGACACTAGCAAGGGCATTGTCTTGAAGAAAGCGTCATTGCTAATAAATGTGCCATATGCAACAATATGTAGGATTGTTCGAAACGCTGTAAGCCCAGGAGGAAAAGGGTCGATTTGGGCAAATGTAGACTTCCACAATTTCTTCGTGTAGTGTGGTGTAGGACGCAACTGGTAACTGTAGATTGTACGAAGTACGAACCATCGACTGCGTGGTAAGGTGGAGGGATTCAAACCCTACATGTAGTAATACTGATAATTTCAGGTAGAAAAAGTCGCCGTTCATCGTTTATCATCTGATGCCCTTTTATTGGTGACTTATCACAGTTTAGCGGTTATTCAACGAACTTAAATTGATGGAATTGTTAAGCTTGTCACATATCTGTGCACATATTGTTCTTACCTAGATTGAATAAATATTTACAAATCAATATTCTAAGCCGCCCCTGTCTTGCAGCTTGCAGGTGTCGTTTTGTGCCTCTCCTGTCTCTTGCTCGCAAAAATGTGAACACCATTTTTTATGCTATTGGCGACATGTCGAGCTCTTAAATGACGCTTCCAGAAAAATAATCGAGTGCCAGCGAGATTTGAACCTGCGAATTCCTGAATTCTCGTTTCACGCTCTGCCAGCTGAGCCATGGCGGTCGTGCCAACCCAGCCTGCAAAGAATTTTCTGGTATCATATTGAAATATCGGAGCGTCATTAAGAAGTGACCTACATCCATTAAAAACATCTTGGAATTCCTGATGACAGAAGCCTTGAAACAAGCCACCCTCGCAGTTTCCCCTCTGCCCTCACTCGGCGCCCTTCGTTTGTCGTAAAGGTTGCAAGGGATGGATGGGTGATGTGGCCTGTCTCCCCTTTCACAGCTCCGCGAGCTGCTATTCAAGAAAGTGTCTAGTAAGTGATGAGATGACGCAGCTAAGTTCGTTAGGAGGGGGCCTTAGAATATAATTAGGTTATTTGGATTCATTACTGGAGCCATTCACGCCATTCTCAATACTGCATTCATCTCGTCCGCTTCTAGCCCGGAAGAAAAGGGAGCTGCTCCGGTTGCAGTCTGCAAGGATCATCGCTGCATAGCGGCTTGTAATTAATTAATTTTATTTTTTTGTGTTCATATATTTTATTGTACCTAGAGTCAGAGATCGACAGACTTACGTATTTTAGCGAACCTCATATTGATGCTAGGTATACTAGGACGCAAAAATTGGCTTCTTCAAAACCGCGACCGGATTTGTAATCAGCATCTTCAAATTATTCAAAACATGAGCTTTCATCTCAATAGAAAGCCAAATAAAGATTGCCAATTTTTTAAGCAAACCTGAAATTCTTGATTTTCGTAAAGCGAAACTGAAACTCATAATTGCGACCGGATTTGCAATCAGCACCCTAAAACTATCATAAAGACGAGATTTAATCTTAGTAGAAAAGCGTAAAAAATTTCGATTTCTTACGCAAACCTGAAGATCTGAAAGATCCGAAATTTTTTATTTTGGCGAACCGAGAGTAAAAATTGCAATTGCGACAGGAATTGTAATAAGCCCCGTTAAATTATCCAAAATACAAGTTTTCGTCCTAAGAGAAAGCCAAAAAAAGATTTTTGATATTTTAGATAAGATCCAAAGATCGGAAATTTTTGGTTTTGGTCAAACGAGACTAAAACTCAAAACTGCGACCCGATTTGTAATCAGCACCCTCAAACTATTCAAAACACTATATATCCTTCATCTCAAAAAGCCAAACAAAGATTTTCGATTTTTCAGGCAAACCTGAAGATCTGAAAGACCTAAAATTAAAATTATCCATTTTGGTGAAGCGAAACTGAAGCTCAAAACTGTGACTGGATTTGTAATCAGCATCCTCAAATGATTCAAAACACGAAGCTTCATCTTAATATAAGACCAAATCAAGATACTCGATTTTTCAGGCAACCTGAAGATCTGAAATGTCTGAAATTTTTGATTTTCGTGAAGCGAAACTGAAACTTAAAATTGCGACCGTATTTGTAACCAGCACCCTCAAATGATTTAAAACACGAAGTTTAATCTTGATAGAAGATCAAATGAAGATTTTCGATTTTTCAGGAAAAACTGGAGAATGAAAGGTCTGAAATTTTTGATTTTCTTGAAGCGAAACTGAAACTCAAAACTGCGACCGGATATATAATCAGCACCCTCTAATTATCAAAAGGAAGAGGTTTCATCTCAATAGAAAAACAAATGAAGATTTTCGATTATTAAGGCAAACCTGAAGATCTGAAGGGTCTGAAATTTTTTATTTTCGCCATACGGGACTGAAAATCAAAACATCGACCGAATTTGCACCTTCATAATACTCAAAACACTATGTTTTATCTTAATAGAATGCCAAATAAATATTTTCGATTTTTCAGACAAACCTGAAGATCCGAAAGATCTGAAATTTTTTATTTTCGTGAACCGACAATAATTGTGCAAATTCGACTGATGCCTTTTGGCACACCGACAGTAAATTGACGCCGAGAAAAGTTCAATCCAAGTTCTCAATGATTCGCTACAGACTCGCTTAAAAACGCTCAAAAACACATCTTTGGGAGGGAGAGGGACTCGATGAGAATTCTGATTCAGAATTCGGTCGCAAAAACTAAAGCTTTCAGAGACGCTGAGTTAGAGGTTATATATTGCGTGAATTATTTGTGTAATATAGGTAGTTTTCTAATATCTGAAAGAATGTGCTACTTGTGGTTTTTACAGATAATGGTAAGAGAAATTGTACGCATGTTCGCATCATGCAAAAGTATTTTACCTTCATTAGACAACACCATTTAAATTTCCTTATATTTTTGCGTAAAGCATACGGTAAACTTTGTCCAATTTAGGCAAAAGACACCTTTATAGTTGCCGCTGGCGTGACTAGCATGCCAACGTAACATTTGCTAGGGATGGGGCCATTCAGTCTATCCTCTACTGTTTTTATTTCTACTTTGATAAACATAATAAATAAATGGTAAGTAGATATAATAATCAGTTTTAATCTCTAGCCGACCAATGAGTCTGCTACGGGTCTTCTGATTGTATCAGTCCTTCAACTATTCTGTAGCATGGGACGCATCAAATCCAATATTCTTGTGAAGTTTCACCCTTTTTCTGATCTGGTACCTATCCAGTTGGCAGCTCATCCTCATTATTATCATCTATACCTGCGTGTTGCGACTCTAGGTGACCTTATACTCTATCGACTTACCGGGGGGGGGGGGTTGGGGGGGGGTATGGCGTAAGGCTGTGGTGCTGTGGTGGTTTTTTGTTTATTTTGCTATATATTGTGCCACCTATTTCCGATTAGGCCTCAAATTCAGGTCGGCTCTGAATTTACGGACGAATGGTTACCCTATCTGGCACCCACTTCAGTGTTACACTTTAAAGAATATGTTGGTAAGTAACCTTTTCTATGCTTCAAACTTCTGGGACGGGTTGTGGCCCAAACTTTCAACAGAATTTGAACTTAAATTCAGAGCTAAGAATTTTTGGGTACTTGTTTATTTATTTATTTAGCGTATGGCTACATGGATTAATTGGTAATAAGTCTTAAACAATATAATAAAATACAAATATTAAATTTAAAACAAACAAAAATAAATAGTTTTTAGATTTTAAAATTAAGACCATTTATCCAGTCAACTACAGACTTCGAGGCTTCGAAGAAATCCGACTGTTGTCCAGCATATGCGGTAATCGGGCATTCGGTGACAATATGCTGAACAGTCTGCCGGGGCTCTCCACAGTCACAGGACGGTGATTCAGATATCCCCCATTTAAAGAACGAGTCACGACAGATGCCATGCGACGTTCTGACTCGATTAAGGGTTTTCCATGTATGGCGAGGCAATTCCATTCCTGGCAGGGTTAAAGTGGGGTCCATAGTTGGTGGAGTCTGTACCGGCTTCTGGACTTCCCAATCCCTCCTCCAGTGCTCATCAACTTGGAAGCCATCCCGCAAGAGCCGTTCTGCAAATGGTAATGGGGGATTTCTAGATTTCAACCTCCGAAGATCTGCATCATCTAGGTCAGTATGCAGTGGAAGTTGGGGATTGGATAGTATTTTGTTGTATTCCTTCATGCAAAATATCTTCCCATCACACTAAAGTCTTCCGATAAGATACTACTGCCCTCCTCTATTGTATTACTACGAGCGGCTAGAGCAATATCATCGGCATACATGAACTTCTTTGAGATGGTGTTGGGTATATCAGAAATGTATAGGTTGAATAAGACTGGAGCAAGAACTGAGCCCTGGGGTAAACCATTATTTAGGTGCCTCATTTTACTTCTGCTGTCACCCGTTATTACTTGGAAGGACCTATCGCAAAGCATGTTGTTTAATAGCGACGTTATTCGGCCACACGGTACTACTTTCAGGAGTTTGAAAAGAAGGCCTTCCCTCCAAACTGTGTCGTATGCTGAAGTCAAGTCGACGTACACTACTGTAGTTTTCAGCCGTTTCTGAAACCCAGCCTCAATGTGGGTTGTTAGGCTGAGTACCTGATCCGTGCAGCTACGGTGTGGCCTAAAGCCAGCCTGTTCAACGGGAATATGGTCCAGTATTGTTGGACCTATCCGATTTAGTATCATCCTTTCAAGAAGTTTATAACATGAACTCAGTAGGGATATAGGCCGATAGCTCTCAGGTAGATTCTTTGGTTTGTATGGTTTCAGCACTGCAATAACTTTTGATTTTTTAAGCTTCGTTGGTATGTTTCCTGTTTGTAAGATGTCACTGAAAAATTTGCTCAGCCACATTCTGGTATGTTTCCCAGAGTTTTTGAGAAACTCAGGGTGAGCACTGGAGGTTATGTACGCAAAACAGTAAATTTTGGCTATTTTTGAGATCACGTACAGATATGTTCGTTTAATCGTATTTAAGCTAACACTTATTTGAAACATGAATTATTTGATCGTTTTATATTTTTTTAATTTTATTTTTTTAATTTCTTTTATACAAGTTGTTTTTAAAGTTGGAACTTTTCTTTTGAGAAACAATTGCCTGTGAAATAACATCAGCAGCAGAAGAATAAAAAAAATTTAGTCAAGTTGATTGACTGAGTACCTCCCACACATTCCGATGATACCAGCTTTATTATTTTCCTATAGCATGAAGCTATAGTCTAAATGCCCTTGCAACCAAATAATCGCTCGCCCGATCGCCAGAAAGTGTTTTATTCTACTACGTACTTCTTTCACAGGTCAATGGACAATCTATCATGAATACAACAAATTTTTGAGTTTTACAACCCCCCACCCCCGAGCCACTCCAACTTCACCCCCACCCTAACAAAAGTAGAAAATGATCAGGAACCCCTAAAACGTCTAAAAACGAAGTTTGTGCTGTTTTCATATTTTTGGTTTTTTACATTATTGCGCCGCCAGTGTAACGACTTCTAAAAATCAGACGCATTTTCCATCCTCTCCAAAGTAGTGATACTGTGCCGAAATTTCATGAACATCAATTCAGTAGTTCCCACATTATAAAATACAGAACAATCTAAAGCAGTACTCGTATATGTATAGTTACATCGGAAAATTCTCAAAGTCCCTTGGTTCCTGTAATAGACAAGGCAATGTTCGGACGGACCTAAAAAAGTGTATTATACCGCTAGGTCTTTCTCTCTCAGGTCAGTGGACAGCCTATTATGATTACAACAAATTTTTCAGCTTTACAAACCCCCACCCCCCAACCACCTCAATTTCACCCCCACCCAAAAAAAAAGTAGAAAATGATCAGGAACCCCTAAAACGCCTAAAAACGAAGTTTGAGGAATATTTGAAATTTTTCGTTTTTTGCTAATTACTCCGCCGCGCATGCATCGATTTTCGAAATTGTAGCAACATTACCTACTAGGACCCATCGCTCACCCAACCGCAGAAAAGTGTTTTATTATACTAGGTACTTCTTTCACAGGTCAATGGACAATCTATCATGAATACAACAAATTTTTGAGTTTTACAACCCCCCACCCCCGAGCCACTCCAACTTCACCCCCACCCTAACAAAAGTAGAAAATGATCAGGAACCCCTAAAACGTCTAAAAACGAAGTTTGTGCTGTTTTCATATTTTTGGTTTTTTACATTATTGCGCCGCCAGTGTAACGACTTCTAAAAATCAGACGCATTTTCCATCCTCTCCAAAGTAGTGATACTGTGCCGAAATTTCATGAACATCAATTCAGTAGTTCCCACATTATAAAATACAGAACAATCTAAAGCAGTACTCGTATATGTATAGGTACATCGGAAAATTCTCAAAGTCCCTTGGTTCCTGTAATAGACAAGGCAATGTTCGGACGGACCTAAAAAAGTGTATTATACCGCTAGGTCTTTCTCTCTCAGGTCAGTGGACAGCCTATTATGATTACAACAAATTTTTCAGCTTTACAAACCCCCACCCCCCAACCACCTCAATTTCACCCCCACCCAAAAAAAAAGTAGAAAATGATCAGGAACCCCTAAAACGCCTAAAAACGAAGTTTGAGGAATATTTGAAATTTTTCGTTTTTTGCTAATTACTCCGCCGCGCATGCATCGATTTTCGAAATTGTAGCAACATTACCTACTAGGACCCCTCACCACATCGCTACCCAAATTTCATCAAAATCTATGCAGCGGTTACTGAGATTAGGAGGCTAGAAAAACGCCAACATACAGACAGACAGACCGACGGAAATAAGTGATGTGGATTTTCGTGATGTAGGCATCATAAAACGCCCAAAAAGTCTATTATCTCCAAACTGAACATTTTTGCGATCACAATACTCCCCTCACCTATGGGTGTGGAAAGTAAAATGGTAAGAAAATACTATTCGTCCTCTGCGAAGTTTCAAGTGCGGTCCTGTCACATGAGCCTTATAGGTATGAGTCGAATTTCGCGCCGCGAGAGTGAAAAGTGTTTCGTCTTCGATTTTTAGTAGAATGTGGACCACTGAGAAAACAGTTGTTCATCCAGCTGGTGCAAGAATGGCCAATACTCAGACTATTTGAGCTTATTTGGTTGATGGCGCTCGATTCTACTCGACCAGTCTGACCACCTAGAGAGAGTATAAGTTAGTTGGCTAACTATTTTTGGAAGATATCTAAAATAAGATCTAGGCATACTACTGATACATGAATATCAAGATGCAGATATGGTGATATATTACAGATAGCAGCCCAAAAACTACATTATAGAAAAAGGTTGCTGAGACTTACCTCAATTCTCTACCTTTGTGTGGTGAAGGAGCAGCACAGCCTGATCCATTGTTCAACTTCAAGGCATTTGCATACTGTGTCAAATGGCTGTGGTTAACACCAGAACCTACTACTGCACATCTGCCACTAAGGAAAGTAGACGCCACATAATGCTGGAGGGTCTCTGAGGATATCTTGCCAATCTTGTTCTTGGGAATGAATAGGGAGTTTCCTAGGCCACTGCGAAAGGCAGCATTGTGCAGGAGATCCACAGTACGAATCTGCAAATATTAAAAAAAAAGTTTTATGTATCAATTTTGTTGACATTCATTTAGTGAGGGTATGTTCATATACAAAATATAAAAAACTGCACTTTTTTGGGTTCTACGAGGACATCTAGGTTAACAGGACATGCTATGAAAAAACCTTAACAGTCTGGGCACAAACTGGACAGCAAGCAAAAAATGCAGCATTGAGAACACAGCTTGGGATTATTTCTGTGCTGTGAATATGTGCACAGTATGTTAAGGCCAGGTCCTAGCATACCTCTAAACAGTATTTGAATTTACCTAGGGTACCTGAACATTTCAAAATTTTCAGCAATTTACAGATTATCTTGCAACTGCAACACATGGCATGTAAATGCCTTGCGAAGTACAAAGTTATTACCTGTAGAGTTCTAGTGGCAATGTCCAACTTCAGCCTGTTTGAATGAATTTGTGGTTCTTGGGTTTTTAGGCCGGCGTCGTTTAGCGTTAAAGCTTGACGTTTCGTCACCACGAGTGGATGGCATCTTCAGAAGCTACTTCACTTCGGCGACTTCCAAAATACTGACGGCTGGTGGATCTTTACCTGTATTTATACCTGCTAATGGTGACGTGGCCCAACCAGGTAGCGTTGATAGCCCCGCCCCTTCGCGATATGGTAGTGTCTTCAGGTCCTTTAGGATGGGTATCCATGTCCGGTTGACTTTCTGTGTTCCTTCTTTCCTATTGAAATTATTATGATGTTTCTGTATTTCGATGGCTTCTCTTTGAAATCTGTCATGGTATGAAGACATTGCGGCAAGAACCTGTGTTTCTTCAAACTTGATCCTGTGACTTCCCTCCTTAATCGCATGCTCGGCTACCGCTGATTTGTCCGTTTGGCCTAATCGACAACTAGCCTTATGTTCTGCAATTCTTGTGTTTATAGATCGCTTCGTTGTTCCTATGTATACACTCCCACATGTGCATGGTATGCGATATACCCCCGGTGTTGTGAGTGGGTCTCTTTTATCTTTCACCGTTCTCAAATATTCCTATATCTTTCTTGTGGGCTTGTAGATAGTCTTGACGTTTTCCTTTCGTAACATTTTTCCTATTCTGTCTGTTATTCCAGGCACATATGGTAGAAAAGCTTTTGCTATCGGTTTAGGTTCTGGTTTTGCCCTATTTCTTCTCATTGTCCTTGTTATTTCCTTTTCTGTATAACCATTTGCCTTAAGAGCATTCTTTAGATGTTCCAGTTCGGTGTCGAGTTCTTCTGGTTCGCACACTTTTCTAGCCCGTTCTGTCAAAGTTCTAATAATTCCGTACTTCTGAGATGGGTGGTGGTTTGATTCTTTATGCAAATACCGGTCAGTATGAGTTGGCTTTCTATATACCTTGTGCCCTAATCTAGCTCCTTTTCTTGTTAGAAGAACATCAAGGAAGGCGAGATTTTTGTTTTCTTCTACCTCCATGGTGAACTTGATGTTTTCATGCACACTGTTCAGGTGTTCTAGAAATTCTTCGAGCTTTTCTCTTCCGTGATTCCATATGACAAACGTATCGTCCACGTAGCTGAGCCATATCTTGGGCTTGTATTGAGCGCTCTTCAAGGCTGCCTGTTCGACCTTCTCCATTACAAAGTTCGCTACCACCGGGCTTAGAGGGCTTCCCATAGCTACACCTTCAATTTGTTCGTACATGTTGGCGTCCCAGACGAAGTAGGTTGTCGTTAACACGTGCTTGAAAAGGTTTGTAATGTCTTCCGGAAATATGTTCTTGATGTGTTCTATTGCACCGTTTAATGGCACCGTTGTGAATAATGACACCACGTCGAAGCTGACCAGCATGTCGGATTCTTCCAGCTGTACGTCTTTGATTTTCGTAATGAAATGGGCTGAGTCCTTGATGTACGAGTCGGTTTTTCCAACATATGGCTGCAGTAATGTAGTTAAGTGTTTTGCTAATTCGTAAGTAGGCGAACCTATTGCGCTTACTATCGGACACAGTATATTCCGCCTGTTTGACAGGTCAGCAAGTTCCCAGGGTTTGAACATCTGTTGGGTAGCAACCTCAGTCAGGAAGGGCAGTGCCTGTTCAATAGCTGATTTGGTTCCTTCCAAAGTGTATGCAATGGTCTCCCTGTCAGAGGCTTCCTGGATGTTACGGATGATAGCAAACTGGCTGGCGTTCTTTGTGGCCAGCTGCAGCGCGAAGGACATGAGTGGCTCCAGAATTTTCACCTTTTGCTTGATTGTGTGTGTTTGCGTTGTTGAACCCATCCCTAGCCGCAGACGCCTCGTGCGCCTCGTTTGTCTGATGCAACGCCAACTCAGCAAAGACTGCTCTCACCTCGCGCGTCGCGTCGCCGCGGGCAGTTTTTGTTTTCCGCGCTACGCCAGCGCCACCTACGTGACCCGTTTCGTTATGCGGCGCCGTTTAAATTGGCCCTTGCCCGTTACCCGTTGCCCCCTCCCCGTGCGCCGGCTAATTAATTTAAAATTAATTTTCTGTCGGTAATTGGACCGAAGCGTCCGTTTTAATTATGAGTTTTGCGGTGCAAATAAATATGCGCGGGCATATTTAAATATTTTAACGCTGTTGCGTTCTGGTTTTTTGACGTATCGGTCTTGCCTGCGTTCGGTAAATATAGAAATAGTCTACCAATTTATTTGTGAAATGTTTATCGATATTGCTTTCAGTAAATGGATTGTTTTGCTAAGGTGAATGCCCAACAAGCAAATATGCACTATAAGCCGCGAGCAAAAGGACTTTTCAGTTGTAAAGTTGTTATACTGTTGTTTCCTAAACACTCATTTGCTATTGTAATTGAGGTTTTGAATTAAGAAAAAAAATATTTTTTTTGTGATAAATGGAAAGATCATATATAAGTTTTATAACAAAAAGTTCAGTCTACATGACGGTAGAATTTACAATATACCTTTATTTGCATATTTTTTGAGAAAAAGCCGTTTTTCTGATAGACCGTAACAGTTACGTCCCCTAGCGGCTACTTGCGGAACTTGAAAATAATTTCCAGTAATTTGTCTTAGTCGATTTACCCGATAATATGTTTTACTCGAAGTTATACGATTAACGGTTAGCGAGATATTGCCGGCGTCCATTCTTATTAGGTCACCCTGTACATATTATGTGGTATTTTGAATTTTGGGTAAATAACCAAAGCTTTACTCCTGGTGTACAGGGTGTCCCTCAATTTTCTTGACAGGTGATATTCTCGTACCAAAAAAAAGTTCAAACAAAAACTAAGTGAAATTTTTGAAAGTAGTATCGGGTCTATGATACCATGTGTACAAAACATTTTTTTGTACTGCAACTCTTATAAGTCATCCCAACTTTTTTTTTCATATAGCACCCAATAGTTTTTCCTACACAAATGAAGTTCTTATTTTATTTAAAATCTTGTAGTGCCCTTCATTTTATACACAAACCTATTTTTTCGTAAAGTCATAAGCATAAGATAAACGAAATGAGGATTTGTTTGAGGCGTAACATTTTCGTGAGAAAAACAGTTAAAAAAACTAAGTCTGATGAACGTAGGTCTAGGGAATGCTATACAAAGATGAAAGAGCATAATAAAAGCACTCATTTCGTAGAATAAAATTTGGGAGGGGGTCACATTAAAAAAAGGAAATCTAGATTTTGCGTTCTAGGTCACCCTGTATATGAATTGCGTCGTTGACTTTTTTTAAAGTCGAATTTAAAACTAGAGAATATTTTTTATCTAGCGTTTTAAAAAAAATATTCTTGTTCCATTAGTTTTTGATTGATCATTTTAGATCTACAGGATTACAAAAAAAAATCGGAAACGTTTATTTGGTTTTCTATTAAGATGAAACTTCGTATTTTAGATAGCTTGAAGCTGCTAATTACAAATCTGGTCGCAGTTTTGAGTTTCAGTCTCGCTTCACAAAAATCAAAAATTTTAGATCTTCTTGATCTTCAGGTTTGCCTAGAAAATCGAAAATCTTCATTTGGATATCTATTAAGATGGAACCTCGTGTCTTGGATGACTTGAGGGCGCTGATACAAATCTGGTCGCAATTTTGGGTTTAGGTCTCATTTGACCAAAATCAAAAAATCTCAGAACTTTCAGATCGTTTGCCTAGAAAATCGAAAATCTTTATTTGGCTTTCTATTGAGATGAAACCTGAGTTTTGTATAATTTGAGGGTGCTGATTACAAATCCGGTTGCAGTTTTGAAGAACCCAATTTCGACATCCTTGGACTTCCGAAACGCCAAAAGGAACTACCGCCGATGATAGCATATCAAGCATCAATATGAAGTTATACGTGCATCTTGACCTGGACCAGAGAACCACGAGAGACATTTAAATACACACTGAGACCCCCACCAAACCATAAAATACATAAGATATAGCAGGCAGCCGATTGAGAAATACTTAAAAACAATTCCCCCGAAGTTTAACGCTGTATTTCAAGCGGACTTTTACGATACTTGAAACCTTCACAGATCCCAGTGGGGCATGCAATAAGACATAATGATTCTCTGGAACCGTCATAAACGACTTTGAGTCAAGTGCTTCGGCTGCAAGGCAGAATGATATTTGTACTCAATAAATGCGCCTAACGGTGTTTTTAATGGTCTTTTACCTGCACTTTTTACGCATGCCAGTGTATAAATTTACATGATGATGAACATTAAGAAATGTCGAGCGGTTTTATGACCAGGTTTTTGAACGTATTTTACATATTATAGGCAGAACGGAATGTTTATGCTTGGATGCAATGCACTCATCCAAATATGTACACGATTGTCAATGTTGCATCTTTAGTGCGAAATCTCTAGTGCAACTAATCAGTTAAAAAGGGACACCTAATCCCTCACACATCCTACATTCTCACGACGTTCACTGCCAGATACATGAAAAAATAGAGTCAAATTGATTTACTCAGTACTTCCCACACATAATGATGATACCATTTTATTATTTCCCATTGCATGAAGCTATAGTCTAAAATCCCCTTGCAACTAAATTATCGCCCATCCGCCCGCAAAAACAACAACCAACACAAAAAACCCTCGTAAATAGTTTCTTGCGTCTCCCTCCTTCGGAACTAGGATGCCACAGTTTTTTCTGCATGCTTCAACTGGACGATGCGAAACGATCAAGAGCCTCCGACCCGTCTAAAAACGAAGTTTTAGCTAATTTTATGTTTCTGGTTTTTTGATTATTGCTGCACCGTCACTGACACGGTTTTTCAAAAACAGAGTCGTTTTCCATTCCCGCCGCGATTAAAGTCCTGTGTCAAAATTTTATTAAAATCAATTCAATAATTTTCGCTTTACGCAATATACATACATAGAATGAAATAAATGCAAAACTCGTATGTACAGATCACATGGTTTCTGTAGTAGGTAAGCCAATGTTCGGATGGACCTAAAAAAGTGTAATATGCTGCTAGGTATTTCTTCTACAGGTCAATGGACAGACTATTATGAATACACCAAGTTTTTCAGTTTTACAACCCCCCTCCCCAATTTCATCCCACCCAAAAAAACGAAAAAGTTCAAGAACCCAACTTTGAGCTGTTTTCATATTTTTAGTTTTTTTATTATTGCTGCGCGGCCACTGACACTATTTTTCCAAAACATACGCGTTTTTCATCCTCGCTGCGGTAGTAAAACTGTGTCAAAATTTCATTAAAATCAATTCAATAATTTTCGCGTTACGCAATATAGAACGATCTAGAACAATACTCGTATGTATACATCACAAATTCTAAGTCCCTGGTTTTCATAATAAGCAAGGCAATGTTCGGATGTACGTAAAAAGTGTATTATGCTGCTAGGTTTTTCATTCAAAGATCAGTGGACAACCCATAATGAGTACAACAAATTTTTCAGTTTTACAACCCCCCACCCTCCAACCACCCCAAATTCAGCCTCACCCAAAAAAAACGTAGAAAATGATCAGAAGCCACTAACACGCCTAAAAACAACGTTTGAGCTGTTTTTTCCAAAACATACACGTTTTCCATCCTCGCCGCTGGAGTAATACTGTGTCAAAATTTCATTTAAATCAATTGAACAATTTTTGCGTTACGCGATATCCAACGATGTAAAACAATACTCGTAGATATGTCATACATCACAAATTCTAAGTCCTGTGGTTTCTATAATAAGTAAGCAACGTTCGGATGGACCTAAAAAAGTGTATCATGCCGCTAGGCTTTTCATTCACATATCAATGGACAGCCCATTACGAATACAACAAATTTTTCAGTATTACAACCCCCCACCCCCCAACCATCCCAAATTTACCCCCACCCAAGAAAAAGTAGAAAATGATCAGGAACCTCTAACACGCCTAAAAACGAAGTTTGAGGCATATCTGTAATTTTTCGTTTTTTGATAATTGCTCCGCCCCCCTTGTAACGATTTTCAAAATTATAGGAACATTACCTACTACGACCCCACAGCATAACGCTGACCAAATTTCATCATAATCCGTGCATTGGTTACTGAGATTACGAGGGTAGAAAAACGCGAACAGACAGACCGACAGACAGACAGACCGACAGACCGAAAGACAGACAGACAGACAGACAGACAGACCGACGGAACTGAGTGACGTAGATTTTCGTTATGTGGACATCATAAAACGCCCAAAAAGCATATTATCTCAAAATCGAAAATTTTCGCTATCACAATACTCCCCTCATCTATCGGTGTGGGAAGTAAAAGGGTCGTGTCATGAAAGCGGGTGGAAAACACTGGATTAAATTAATCGAATGACCACCCAACTAACAATTCTCAGTTCGTTGGCGTAAGAACGTTTACACAACATTTTTTTTATAGCATTATTTGCTGGAAGAACGTTTGCAAAACGTTCGCTGTAACACACATATACAGGCAAAATAGGCACAACTTCATAGAGCAGTTTAATCATGTAAGATTGTCTATTAAGATTGCTTACAAGTGTCAAGCAACAGTTATATAAAACGCTACAGGGCTGTTTCTAGTTTCTAGATACATTAAACAACAAAAACATAACAGGCTAAGACTTTCTGCTCTGTTATCGCTCCAATATAGTTGCCATTAAAATAGCTCTTAACAGCTATTAAACAACAGTTGTATAAAATCTACTGCTGAGAGCAATGTGTTGATTAAAACACATTCCTCAAGCTAAAGCAGTAAGATGAATGTTTGTGGTATAAAATACTACAAAAGGAACAGAACAGCTCAGAAATTGCACAGCTCTTATTGCGTAGCTGTTTTATTTGAGCAGCTGATCTGTTGCATAGAAATGCTTTAATAAGCTTTTATACAACAGTTCCAAATTCATCGCACAAGATGTTGTATAAATTTGCTACAAGAACGTTCTAAGCACTTCGTTAGACAAGAAGTATGTCGCAAGAAGCAAAACAGCATTTTGGATAGCAACTAAGGTTTTGAATAATTTTTTTTTGTCATAAATGGAAAGATCATATATAAGTTTTATAACAAATCTGTTTTTGTTTTCTTTTTTCGCAATAATTCAAAAGTTATATCAAAATAAAAATGGGTTTTTGAATCCAGTACCGAAAACAAGCCGACGACTCCCGAGCCGTGTGACGTCACCATGGCGGTCAGGATGCTCCTTTGACCAACGACGTCCTACTCCGATACTAGATTCTAGATTCCCAACCAATCGCGAAAATACGTACTGGCAAGCTGGTAACTAGTGGATATTTGTTGCAATACAGTCGATAAATACACTCCCCCACCACTACACCTTACAAGATAGAGCGAAAAACGATTGACAAAAAAATCGATAATTGTTCAGTCTACATAACGGTAGAATTAATGATATACCTTTATTTGCATTTTTTTTTTGAGAAAAGGCCGTTTTTCTGATTGACCGTAACAGTTATGCCCCCTAGCGGCTGCTTGCGGAACTTGAGAATAATTTCCAGCGATTTCTCTTAGCCGATTTACCTAATAATGTTTTTTGCTCGAAATTATACGATTAACGATTAGCGAGATATTGCCGCCGTCCATTCTTATTAGGTCACCCTGTACATTACACAATAGTTGGATCGCTTATCCCACTTCTGGTTATTTGTCATTGGCTTATTTGACACTACTTTCCTTTGCATGTGTAGTGAGCAACTGGTCACTGTCAAAACCGATACCAAATTTAGAAATAGCCAAAGTGATCAAGATGTCTAGTGGTGGAAATTAGAACCAAATGTTGTATGTGTGCCCATGGTAACCAGATTCTTTTAGCATGCATGTGTACCAACTCAGAGAGAATGAAATCAAACACAGAAATGTTATGATATGGTTTTTTTATTATTTGTTTCTTAACATTTGTTTTGTATTTATTAATCTTGAGTGCTGTGTGTTTATGGTATGGTTTTATTACTTGATTCTTGTATTTATCAAATCATGAGTGCTTTGTATTTCATATATTTTACTGGTGAAGTATTTATATTGATCTGTTGAAATATATGATTCAAAAATGTCTTAATAATAGTAGTAAACTGGCTCTTGTTATCAATATTGTATAATAAAGAAATGGTTATAAACATTCACAGTCTAAGTGATAAATAATAATAATAATAATACAAGGTGGGCTAGGTCTCTGTTCAACGCCAAATAGAGAAAATATGGGTAGGATGTGGAAAAATGTAAAATATAAACATATATGTATGAATAAATAAGTATAATCAAACATATAAAGGAGTTAAAAAGTGGGTAAATGGGATAGGGTATATAAAATATAAGCATAGCATCGCAAGCATAGCAGCATAGTAAGCATAACAGCATAGCAAGCATGGTATCTAAGCGCATAAATAGATCAGTAAATAAATATAAACCATAAACAACGCATAAAAGGGCTGGTTAGAGGAAACGTATGGTACGTGTGAACGCGTGGTAGAATCATTCCCCACTTCCACTCTGGGTAAGTGTTTGGGTAGTCAGTTACGGGAACAGTTACCGTGGTTTCCATAACACAACCATAAAATAAATATCGTATATATATAAAGAGAATCAGTAAAGGTTGGAATAGATACAGATAAATAAGACAGAGTTGCCTCTGTTCACCAATACCTAGAGTAGACGTAAATCAGAGACCCAACGCCATATAGTATCGTCTCAAAAGCAGGATGTATAGTATATACCTTGTGAAACACTCAAAAAATAGTAGCCAGACCACATTAGTTAATAATACAAACTCAAAAGACAACATATCTGCAGATATTCGTGAAAAAGACTCAAAAACCCTTCTCTTGAAATTTTGGTCTCCCGCTTGTTACGTTTTTCAAAAACAATCCTCTCTCGTAATTAATAAACAAACTATCAACAAAACTATGGCAACGAATCCCACAACCCACTACTTTATTCAAGTTTCGAGTGACAAATCCCAAAAACATCACAAAACAGTAGCTTTAGTCACAGAATGAAAGAAAAGGAAGGAAGCATTACAGAACAGCAGTTGAATCACAGATGGAAAATAATATAGAAAGTCACTCATGATCTGACGCATAACAAAATATCTGAACAATATATGATGTAGTAATAATCAAATACATTACTTATCTTAACTTCATCGACTAATCGCACTCATACTCAGACCTTACATTTTTATAAATCATCCGTCGATGACATCAATGTCAAACTTCGGTCACGTGACAGCTAAAGGTGCGTTCTAACGTCTGGCAGCCAGGAGCGCGTTCCGGATCACCACACATGCATTTGTAGAATTAATATTAAAAATTGCCTATGACGATCCATCGACCTTTTGCATAAAATCTTTTTCTCCGCATTCGGAGTGATTCGCGGTAATGATCCTTCCCCAGCGGTCGGGGGGGGGGGGGGGGGGGGGGGGGGTGCGAAACCGCAGACACGTGCAAAAATTGCAAATCGCGCGCGCGGCCTCCGTTGGCGTTGATGCCTCTCGATGAATATTGAAATATTGAAAGCAGCAGCGGCAGGCAGCAGCGGGGCTACAGCGGAAATGCAAGTTATTACCTATATAAAATTTATAACCAATTTCGGGGGGGTTTTGTCCACGTCGGCCGGTTTGTGTATCGTTTTGCATATTTTAGCAACTGCTGCGTGTATTATTGACGCGCGGACGTGTTCGGTGCGAATACCCCGGACAGCTTAGGCATCGGTATTAGGGGTGAAGGGGTAAACAAAACCACAACACATAACATTGCTGTATACCTTTGATTTGCCAAATGTAATAAAACACTGCTCTGTTCAATTGTACGCAGATGACACGCAAATTTATTTCAGTTTTCACCCAGAGGATTACGAAAATGCCACTTCCGCAATAAATACAGATTTACACCATATAACAACGTATGCTATAAAAAAAACCTTATCCACCGAACAAACGGAGTAACCATGCACAACATATATAAATTTTTACTGTATGGTCAAGGGTTATATGCACACTGTCTACAAAACTGCATACTGAGAGCACTGATGTTACCATAACCAGAAAAATTAAGTTCGATTTATCCCAGTAAAGCCCCAAAATATAGGCTTGAAATAATTTTTTACTCCTTTTCTTCAGTGGACAGACTATAATAACCACAATCTTCGCTTGAGTGCTGCCAAATCTACATCGGTGCTATTTTGTCCCAAGAAAAATAGAGAGTTCTTAAAATCTGTCATAAAAATCAAGGTTAATGATAAATACATACAATTCTCACAGTGTGCCAAAAATTTAGGTTTATATATTGATGAAAACAACCTCAGATTTCAACAACATGTTGTAAATATTAGTAAGGCTTGTTACGTTAGGCTGAGACTCCTATATGCTAATCGTTCAATACTTAGTCAACATATCAGAAAAACATTATGTGAATCTTTAATATTACCAAAACTGTCATACTGCAATCTCATTTATTTTTCATGCCTCGACGCGGTTACCAAATATAGACTGCAAAAAATACAAAATTCATGCTGTCGATACATAAACAATCTTCGTAAGTACGATCATGTAACAGCTGCGATATCATCAATGAGATGGTTAAAAATCCCACAGTCCTATGATTATTCTTTGATAACCTTTGTAATGAATGTGCTGAAGACATCTACTTCAGCGTATCTCAAGGAAAAGCTAGTTACACGGCGTGTGATTCATGATTTAAACACTCGCTATAACTGTCACCTCCACATGCCGCGGCATAGGACAGCCATGTTCCAGCGCTCATTCACATACATACAATGCTGTGAAGTTTAAGTATGTTAAGCCCTAATATGAGAGACAATTTCACAAAAATCATTAAGAAAATCGTATGTTAATTAATAACAGGTATTATTTACTTATTACTGCTATAAGTTACTGTTAAGTTAGGTTAGTTTTTCTTTATGACCTGGTTGAGTATGAATGGCCTTAGGCCAGACTTCGCCATTTGTATTTTTTACAATAAAATCGTTATTATTATTATGTTTTTTTCAAGCTTCTCTCGCATGACTGCGGTAGCAACAGATGCTGACGGGTCGTGCCAAGTCAACACCTGATCTATTACTGATCGGAATTTAAGAAGGATCGTACTATATTACAGGTCTTAAGAATTACAGACTTTTGGAATATTTTGTGTAGCTTTTCGTCCAGGCCTAGTTGGTGCAGGTGTGGTGTGAATGTGTTAGGTGTAAGGCCTGAGACCGACATAATTAGGGGTATAATAACAACTTTGTTTTGTTTCCAGAGTCGTTTTACTTCTATGGCAAGGTCTGTGTATTTAGATATCTTCCCAGCGTAGGCGGTTTGAACATTCGTATCATTAGGGATAGCAATATCTATTAAATAGGTGACTTTGTCTGCCTTCGACTGAAAAACTATATCTGGTCTATTGGCTGGGATAGTTTTGTCTGTGTGTATTTCGACGTCCCAGTATAGTTTGTATTGATTGTTGTCAAGTACTGAGGTCGGTGTATAATTATAATATGGAGCTGTGTTTTCGATTAGTTTGTTAGTTGTGGCTAGGGCTTGGTGTATGATTTTGGCTGCAGAGTTATGTCTGGCCGTGTACTCGGTTCCAGCGAGGGTTTTGCATGCACTTGTTATATGATCTATTGTTTCCTTCTGTTGGTGGCATTTTCTGCAATTATCGTTGGTTACGGATGGATCTTTAATTATGTATTTTTTGTAGTTCCTCGTTGCAATTACTTGGTCCCGAATAGCAAGCATAAAACCCTCCGTTTCTGGAAAGAGCTGGCCATCCTGCAGCCAAGTGTATGACTGTTTTTCATTTATGTGATCTTGTGTAATTCGGTATCTATGTTTGCCGTGAAGTGCTTTCTGCGACCATGTGTTTATTTTTTCTTGTTGTAATTCTATGGGATTGTGTGTGTCTGCTGCGTGGTTTGGACTGGAGAGGGTGAGTGGTGTATAGTTCTTGTCTGCTTTGACTATTGCTCTATGCAAATTCGTTTGTTTGCTCTGAAAGAAATGTCTGAGTGTTTTTATTTGTTTTGTGCGGAGTGACTGTATATCTATAATTCCTCTGCCCCCTTGCTTTCTATGTATGGTAAGCCTTTCTTTGCATGCGTTCGGATGTGACATTCTGTGCCTCGTGAGCTCTGTCCTTATGAGGATTTGGATGTTTTCTATGTCAGTGTGCGACCACTTGATGATGCCGAAGGAGTATGTGATGACCGGTATCGCGAATGTGTTAATGGCTTTTGTAAGATTTCTGGAATTTAGTTTTGTTTTTAGTAGCTTAATAAGGCGGTCTCTAAACTCTTGTATTAGTTGTTCTTTGACTTGTGAGTGGTCTATCTTAACACTTTGATTGAAACCCAGGTACTTGTACGTTTCACCCTTGTCCATGTTGTCTAGTGTTTGGCCAGTTAATGTTTCCCGTTCTTGATGGCTCTTCCACTGACCTTTGTTGATGTGGAGCACCTTGCACTTACTCATTCCGAATTCCATCCTTACGTCTGACGTGCAAACTTCCGTTATTCTGAGCAATTCTCTCAGCTGTACTTCAGTTGCTGCATATAGTTTGATATCATCCATGTAGAGGAGATGACTGATTTTATGTTGATTAACTTTCTCGTGTCTAATGTTGAAACCACAGTTTGTGTTGTTGAGTGCATTGGAGAGCGGATTTAGACAGAGGCAGAACCACAGTGAACTGAGAGAGTCTCCCTGGAAGATACCGCGTCTTATGTGTAGTTCATCCGTCTGGATATAGCCGTGCTGAGTTTTGAGGTGTATGTTGGTGCGCCATGTTTCCATGATTCTTGTAAGAAACTGACGAAGTCCTGAGTTGATTTTATATATTTGTAAAGTTTTCTTTAGCCAGCTGTGGGGTACAGAGTCAAAGGCTTTTTTATAATCTATAAAACAAGTGTGAAGGTTCCTGTGTTCTTTTCTAGTCTGCTCCATGATTACGCTGTCAATTATAAGCTGTTCCTTGCAGCCTTGACTTTGTTTTCTACATCCTTTTTGTTCTTCAGTGAGGATGTTGTTTTGTGTTAGGTGTTTTTCAATCCTTCTACATATTGTTGCAGTGATGATTTTGTACAGGGTGGGGAGACAAGTGATTGGACGGTAATTGGCAGGGTTCTTGGTATCTGTGTTTTTAGGTTTAATATACGTTATTCCTTGTGTGAGGAATTTAGGAAGCCTATTAGGTTGTAGTATGGCTTTATTGATTTGTTCTGTGAGCACTTCGTATGTTGAACTGAATTGCTTGTACCAAAAATTTTGTATATTATCCACGCCTGGGCACTTCCAATTGTGAGTATGTTTTATTGTTTCCGCTATTTCTTCTGGTGTAAGAATAACGTCACCCTGTTCCATTATATGTTGGTGCTTCTCCTCTTCTTGTCTGATCCATGGAGCATCTTGATTATGCGTTATGGGCTCTGACCATAAGCTACTCCAGAACTCAGTTAAGTCTTGTCTACTTGGTGGTTCTATGGTTGCTTCCTGGTTGTTTGCAGTTATTCTCTGGTAGAACTGCTTTTCACTTTTTTGGAAAAGATTATTAGCGTTCTTTCTCTCGTTGGATTCATTGTATCTGCGTAGTCGGGCTGCGTAAACTGCAAGTTTCTGTTTCAGTGTATCAGCTATTTCTGGTATCGATTTTTGGGGTGACTTGGATTTGAGTATATCTATTGTTGTCTGGATGCGTTTTGAACGGTTGTTGTTGTTAGTGTATTGTGCGAGGTGTGCCAAATCCTTTCTGATTGCGGAAATTTTATTTTGGATTCGTATTTGCCATTTAGGTTTAGGCCTGTTGCTTGTGTGGTCTTTAGACCGTTTCGGAAGTCTTTGGCCGTTTACTGTGAGTGTTGTTGCTGCTGCAGCGTATATAACGGTATGGATGTCCTCTAGGTTACTGACGTTTGTTAAGAATTGTGGTATTATGTTGGAATTTATTGTGTGTAATATTTGTTGGGTGTTGTTTTTAAAAATCAGTCTGGGCAAAGGATCTCGCAGCGCAGGATTGGTGCCACACCATTTGTTATATTGTGTGTCCATCACTTGTTCTGTGGATTGTGTGATGGAAGGCGGTGGCGTAACCTTTTGGCTTTGTGTGGCTGTGAGGGGTAGGTTAATTGATGTCTGGTCTGGTGTATCTGGTATGTGCTCATGTTCTGAGTCCATATCTGAATGTATGCTGGTGTCATTGGTTGTGTCTATATTTGAAGTCTGGCTATTTTGGGAATGAATATTTTGCCTTTCTGTGGTTGATTCATCCGCTAACGAGTCATTTGGTGGGACAGTATTTATTTCGTTGGATACAAGGCTCTTTATAGCTTGTAGTTCTTGCGGGGTAAGACGGTTGTTTTTAGTTATGACTCGTTTTTGATCAATCAGTCTTTGTTCGGTCACACGTGTTGAGAGGTGTGGGTATTGTGCTGTAAACAGCCTGTGTAGCTCATGTCTGTAGCCTGTAGAGATGGTTTCTAGTTTTGTGGCGGTATAGTAACAGTGCATTACAGATTTGTTCATCTCAGTAGTCCACTGTAAGCGCTGTCTTGGTTTACCAGCTTTGGTGGTGGTGGTGTTATTATTATTATGCATGTCTTATTTTTTCTCGCATGGTTGCGGTAGTAACAAGTATTGACGGGCTGTGCCAAGTCAATACCTGACTATTATTATTCTGAATTCAGGAAGGACCGTACAATGCTACAGGTCTTGAGGATTACAGACTTTTGGAAGGTTTTATGTAACTTTTCATCCAGGCCCAATTGTTGCAGGTGTGGTGTAAATGTATTTGGAGTAAGGCCTGAGACCGACATAATGAGGGGGACAATGACAACTTTGTTTAGTTTCCATAGTCGTTTTATTTCTATGGCGAGATCGGTGTATTTAGATATCTTCCCAGCGTAGGTGTTTTGGATGTTCGTATCATTGGGAATCGCAATATCTATTAAGTAGGTCACTTTGTCTGTCTTTGACTGGAAAACTATATCTGGCCTGTTTGCTGGGATGGTTTTATCTGTATGTATTTCAATGTCCCAGTATAGTTTGAATTGATTGTTCTCCAGTACTGAGGTCGGTGTGTAGTTATAATATGGATCTGTGTTTTCAATTAGCTTGTTTGTTGTGGCTAGTGCTTGGTGGATGACTTTGGCTGCAGAGTTATGTCTGGCTGTATACTCAGTTCCAGCGAGAGTTTTGCATCCACTAGTTATGTGTTCTATTGTTTCCTTCTGTTGGTGGCATTTTCTGCAATTGTCATCAGAGATGGATGGATCTTTCATTATGTACTTCCTGTAATTTCGTGTCGCAATCACTTGGTCCTGGATAGCAAGCATAAAACCTTCCGTTTCCGGAAAAAGCTGGCCATCCTGCAGCCAGGTATATGACTGCTTTTCATTAATGTGGTCTTGTGTAACACGGTATCTATGTTTGCCGTGGAGTGCCTTCTGCGACCAGGTGTTTATTTTTTCTTGTTGTGCTTGTATGTGGTTGTGTGCGTCTGCTGCGTGGTCTGGACAAGAAAGGGAGAGTGGTGTGTAGTTTTTGTCTGCTTTTACTATTGCTTTATGCAAGTTTGTTTGTTTACTGTGGAAAAAATGTCTGAGTGATTTTATTTGTTTTGCATGAAGTGACTGTATATCTATAATTCCTCTGCCCCCTTGTTTTCTGTCTATGGTGAGCCTTTCCTTGCATGCTTTGGGATGTGACATTCTGTGTTTTGTGAGTTCTGTCCGGATGAGTATATGGATGTTTTCTATGTCAGTATGCGACCACTTGATAATGCCAAATGAATATGTTAGGATTGGTATAGCAAATGTGTTAATAGCTTTTGTAAGATTTCTAGAATTTAGTTTGGTTTCTAACAGTCTAATAAGGCGGTCTTTAAACTCTTGTGTTAGTTGTGTTTTGATTTTTGTGTGGTCTATCTTGGCGTTTTGATTGATACCCAGGTACTTGTACGTTTCATCCTTGTCCATGTTGTCTAGCGCCTGGCCAGTTACTACTTCCTGTTCGGGATGGTTTTTCCATTGGCCTTTATTGATGTGAAGCACCTTGCATTTACTCATGCCAAACTCCATCTTGATATCTGACGTACAAACTTCTGTTATCCTGAGTAATTCTCTCAGTTGCACTTCTGTGGCGGCATATAGTTTTAGATCATCCATGTAAAGAAGATGATTGATTTTGTGTTGATTTGCTTTCTGGTACCTGATGGTGAAACCACAGTTTGTGCTGTTAAGTGTGTTGGAGAGCGGATTGAGACAGAGGCAGAACCATAGGGAACTGAGAGAGTCACCCTGAAAGATACCACGACGTATATGTAGCTGATCCGTTTGAATATGACCGTCCTCAGTTTGAAGGTGTATATTTGTTCGCCATGTCTCCATCGTTCTTGTAAGAAACTGACGAAGCCCTGGGTTGATCTTGTATATTTGGAGAGTTTTTGTTAGCCAGCTATGGGGTACAGAGTCGAAAGCTTTTTTATAGTCGATGAAACAGGTATGAAGATTCCTGTGTTCTTTTCTGGTTTGCTCCATGATCACACTATCAATTATAAGTTGTTCCTTGCATCCTTGGCTTTGTTTTCTACATCCTTTTTGTTCTTCAGTCAGGATGCTGTTTTCCGTGAGGTGTTTTTCAATTCTTCTGCATATCGTTGCGGTGATGATCTTGTACAAGGTGGGAAGACAAGTGATTGGGCGATAGTTGGCAGGGTTTTTGGTGTCTGCGTTTTTGGGTTTTATATACGTTATTCCTTGCGTGAGGAATTTGGGAAGCCTATTGGGTTGGAGTATGGCTTTATTAATTTGGTCTGTGAGCACTTCATATACTGAGCTGAACTGCTTGTACCAAAAATTTTGTATATTATCCACGCCTGGACACTTCCAGTTGTGAGTATGTTTTATTGTTTCAGCTATTTCCTCTGGCGTAAGAATAACGTCTCCCTGTTCCGCTATATGTTGATGTTTTTCCTCTTCCTGTCTGATCCATGGAGCGTTTTCATTATGTGTTTTGGGTTCTGACCATAGGCTTCCCCAAAACTCAGTTAACTCTTGTTTATTAGGAAGTTCTATTGCTGTTATCTGGTTGTCGGTTGTTATCTTTTTGTAGAATTGTTTTTCACTTTTCTGAAAAAGGTTATTAGCGTCCTTTCTGTCGTTTGATTCATTGTATCTGCGTAGTCGAGCTGCGTAGACTGCAAGTTTTTGTTTGAGTGTATCAGTTATTTCTGGTATAGATTTTTGGGGCGACTTGGATTTGAGGATATCTATTGTTGTCTGTATGCGTTTTGAACGGTTGTTGTTGTTGGTGTATTGTGCGAGGTGTGCCAGTTCCTTTCTGATTGTGGTAATTTTGTTTTCGATTCGCATTTGCCATTTAGGTTTCGACTTTTTGCTTCTGTGGTTATTGGACCGTTTAGGAAGTTTTTGGCCGTTAACTATAAGTGTGGCTGCTGCGGCAGCATATATGACGGTGTGGATGTCCTCTAGGTTACTGTCCTTTGTTAAGAATTGTGGTATTACGTTGGTATTTATTGTATGTAATATTTTTTGGGTGTTGCTGTTGAAAATTAGTCTGGGCAGGGGATCTCGCAGTGCAGGGTTAGTGCCACACCATTCGTTAAATTGTGCGTTCATCACTTGTTCGGCAGATTGTGTGAAGGAAGATGTTTGAGTAACGTTTTGGTTTCGTGTGGTTGTGGGAGGCCGGTTAGTGCCTACTGTGTCTGGGGCATCTGGTATAAACTCATGCTCTGGGTTTTCTTCTAAGTGTGTGCTTGTGGTGTTGGTTGTGTTTGTGTTTGGAGTCTTATCGTTTAGGGTATGATCGTGTTGTGTTTCCATGATTGATTCATTGACTAGAGAATCATTCGTTTCAACTGTATTTATTTCGTCCGCTACAAGATTCTTTATAGCTTGTAGTTGTTGAGGTGTAAGTCGGTTATTTTTGGTAATGACACGTTTTTGGTCGATAAGTCTTTGTTCAGTTACCCGTGCTGAGAGGTGTGGGTATTGTGCTGTAAATAGCCTGTGTAGTTCATGCCTGTAGCCTGTGGAGATTGTTTCTAGTTTTGTGGCGGTATAGTAACAGTGCATTACAGATGTGTTCATCTCAGTAGTCCACTGTAAGCGCTGTCTTGGCTTGCCAGCTTTGGTGGTTGCCGGCTCTACCGGCAAAACATCCGCAACTGGGTTATCTCCTATTGGTTGTTCTTTTTCGGTTTGGGGTTCAGGTGAGTTTAATCGACGTACCCTAGGCCGTCGTTGGTTATTTGTAGAAGTAACTTTATGCATCGTGTTCCCACGAGTAGGGACGATCTAAATGTCGCTCTCCCGGGTGACGCCCATTCCAGGAGAGAAGGGACTTATATTTACTCCGAAGTTGGCCCAAGGTGCTCCGGAGGATTTGCGACTTTACTGTCGGGTTTTGTTGAGGCTTTCTCCTCGCGGGCCGGCCGGTTAAGGCAAGCCCCCCGGTTGCGTACCCCCCACAACGTTCCACAGCCACGCCCTGCTGAGGTCGTTGAAGTGTGGGGCGCAATAACGGTATATGACAGAAGGACCGGCGCTCAGCCTTCTGTGGCATTTCTCCCCGGATTTGCCAAATCCCTATCTGACTAAGGTCAGGATAGCTTGGGGAAAGAAGCTTTGTGCTCGGTAGAGGATGTAAAAGGGGTGATTCACGTACGAACTTTAAGTACGCGGTTTTTAAGTTCGCGAACTTATTATTATTATTATTATTATTATTATTATAACAAATCAACTGTTGGTTCTTGGAGTGTTCGGTCGTCATCGACAGGCATCGTCACAAAGAATCCAATGTTCTGGTTAGTAAAGACGTCGTATGTCGTATCACTCTTAACCAGTTTTGAGTTTCAGCTCCGTTTAAGGAAGAACGACATTTTCACAATCTCTGACTTTTAGATTTACCCAAAAATGTAAATTCTTCATTTGGCCTCCTATCAAGATGAAACCTGGTTTCTTGGAGGATTTGAGAGCGGTGATTACAAATCCGGCCTTTGTTTTGAGTTTCAACTCCGTTTAACGAAGATCGAAATTTTAAGAATCTCTGATTTTCAGACTCGCCCAAAAAATCTAAACACTTTATTTGGCATCCTATGAGGATGAAACCTAGTTTCTTGAATGATTTCAAAGCGCTGATTACAGATCCGGTCACTGTTTTGAGTTTCAGCTTTGCTTAACGGAGATCGAAATTTTCATAATCTCTGAGTTTCACAGTCACCCAAAAAATCTAAACTTTTTATTTGGAGTCCTATCATGAAGAAACCTGGTTCCTTGTATGATCTGAGAGAGCTGATTACAAATCCAGCCGCCGTCTTGATTTTCAGCTTCGTTTAGTGAAAATTGAAATTTTCAGAATCTCGAATTTTCAGATTCACCCAGAAAATCTAAAATTTTTATTTAGCGTCCCATAAGGATGAAACTTAGTTTCTCAAATAATTTGAGAGCGCTGATTGCATATCCGGCCGCTGTTTTGAGTTTCATCTGTGTTTAACGAAGATCGAAATTTTCAGAATCTCTGATTTTCAGATTCACTCAAAAAAATCGAAACTCTTTATTTGGCGTCCTATCAGGATGAAACTTAGTTCCTTGAATGATTTGAGAGCGTTGATTACAGATCCGGTCACTATTTTGAGTTTCAGCTTTGCTTAACGGATATCGAAATTGTCAGATTCTCTGATTTTCAGATTCACGCAAAAAATCTAAATTCTTTATTTGGCGTCTTATCAAGATAAAACCTGGTTTCTTGGATAATTTGAGAGCGCTGATTACAAATTCGGCCGCTGGTTTCAGTTTCAGCTCCGTTTAACGAAGACCGAAATTTTAAGAATCTCTGATTTTCAGATTTACCCAAAAAATCTAAACACTTTATTTGGCGTCCTATCAGGATGAAACCTGGTTTCTTTGATAACTTTAGAGCGCTGATTACAAATCCGTCCGCTGTTTTGAGTTTCAACTTCGTTTAACGAAGATCGAAATTTTCAGAGTCTCTGGTGTTCAGATTCATCCAAAACATCTAAACCTTTTATTTGGCGTCCAATCGGGATGAAACCTGGTTTATTGGATAATTCTTGGCTTCCATCTTGCCGTGACACTCCGGTACTTTGAATCTGCTTGAACAATTTTTTGAGCGAGTTTTTTTCCGATATTTTCAAAATATTCAAAATTCGCAACATAGTTACAAAGGGACAAATAACCTCAGCCTGGTGTTTCCTGAGCTTACAATGTCCAGTAACAGTGAATTCACATGGAGAACTGATTTATTGACCAAGTTACCTGGGGTAACACTAAAGAACTACTACATTTACAGCTTGTTGCTCTTTTTTCGGAATACTCATTATTCACAATTTCGTCGGTTAAATAATGGAAATGGTCACATACATCAATTTTGTACATCATGCTTCATACAACAGGACGGAAATGTTGTACAAAAATCACGTATTTTTTCGGCTACCGCTTTCACACCGACCGTATAATTGATTTATCACATTTTAAGCCTCGTTCAAAATAAATGCAGTAATGTAACTGGAAGCTTCAAAACAACTGGTTGATCCTGGCAGTCTTCATGTATGTACTCGTTCTCCAAAGAGAAAATTTCACTGTGGAGGATATTTTTTTTTTGAGTGAGGGGGAGGGTTCAGTTGCTTGCCGCTTAACCTTGAGGCTCATTTTGCACCCCTGGTCTGCTGGACGACAGGCGAGTGACTTACCGACAGATAGAGGATATTTTAGTCCTAAATCCACTAGCAATAGGCTACTTGCAGAGGTCGTGAAATCGTCTCGGGAGTATACATAGCGTAAAGAAAACCATGTCAAGAAGCAGTAGGAAATAAAAAACATGATTTTACTGACGGCCAAAAAAGATATTTGCAAAATAAAATAAGGATATATTCAAATTTTTCCACGTGACTTAAGACAAGGGCTGACGTCACAGGTATCTTATCGATATCGACAATCGATACTGCTACAGCGCAGGTCAGTGAGATTCAACTGCAAACTAGAGATGATCTGAATTCTTTAACAATGCGACTCAATTTATTGTTACTTAAACATATTTGAAACAGGCAATTAACCCACTAGCATTTTCATTGCAATAAATTTTTATATCAGATAGGTATCACAGTTCGTCCTGTTTGTGACTGAGATTCGCAACTAATCGAAGCCATCATTTTATTTCGGCGCATCCCATTATGAATGAATCCAAAGATAGAATCTAATTCAAGCCCATCCCTACAAACTGAATTAGTAATCTAGCCTAACTTTTACTCTTTTGACTTTATACTTTTGTGTGTGACTGTGTTTTGTGGTTACAATGATCAATGTCAAAATGTTAGGTTAGCACTGGCTATCGATGTCGAATATCAACTCTTTACATCCCATCACTCTAGGATATCACTGACGTCAGCGGTTGTTTGCGCGGCATTTTCCGGCATTTGAAACAATTTTTGGAATATCTCTCACAGCCGATTCCAAAAAACCAAACAAGTGATTTTGTCATGCTTACTACGCTCTAAGGGACGCGTAAACGAATAATATTTTTTTTTCTGCAAGTACCCTATTCGTTCTATTCTGCATGATCGTTTGTACGTGGGGAAACTTTATTCTTTCTGTGTGCTGCATCAACTGACTCAAGAGCAGATGACATAACCTATGATTTGGTGCCGGAAGATGCTAAGTTAAGATAGGGGTCAATCTCGGTATGTTTAGGCTAGGGTTGCCAACCATAATGTTGAAAACAGTATTATACTGTTTTTCGCTATATAATACTTTTTACTGTTTAACTTAAAAAAAGGTATCTAGTATACCGTTTTATATTAACGTTGTTTCCGGAGTTTCATCCGTAGCTACAAAGATTTTATCAACATGAGCATGGAAAAAAATGAGGTTGTTTGCTAGTAAATGCTTCGACATTCATATAAGGGTATTTTCTGTGATGAATGCGAAGTGGCGAGATTATAGGAACCGAGCCTCAATTAATTTAATGAAAAATGGGTCACTCATATATTTTAATTTTGACCTAAAATGTGATGAGGCCTTCAGAAATGATAGTTTATTGATAAGCTTTGCGAAAAGTTCCGAAAAGTATGTGTTTAAAACATGAAAAAAATAAAATACTGTTTTTTCCTTCTTGAACCCTATTGTACTTTTTTCTTACAAAAAAAAGTTGGCAACTTTAGCTTTGTGACACATTTCCATTGCTTCCTGTCTCTTGCCCAAATCCTCCAAATTTCAATCTTATTTTCTTTCAAATCTTCTAAATCACCTTCTATCTATTTCTTTCTAGGTCTAATTCGTTTTCTTTTTCCGTCAGGTGCTTTCCAACCGACATTTTTAATTAATCTCTCATCTTCCATACGCTTTAAGTGACCTAAGCATTGAAGGGGACGCACTTGTCCTACCAGTGCCCCATCAAACATTTATCTGACTCACCCAAAAATCATCTATTTTTCTGCCTCTCAAAAATTCCTCTCAGAATTCTTCGTTCCCATACTTTCAATATATCCTAAACAGTCTTTGTCATCTTCTATAAGTCAAAGTTGTCCTCGACACTGTCTCATATTGCCTTATTTTCGCCTTCCTTGATATATCCTTATATCTTCATATCTTGTTCATAGGGCTTTCAAATCCCTAAGAATACTTACACTGCCATCACTGTATATCCTAGAAAATCTTTCTTATGTAAGGCAAAGGTCTGACTCATTACTGACACATGAGGATGTTCATAGACATGACACAAGGCATAAGCAATATCTAATTCCTGCCTACTGGAGGCTGAAGAAGTGTCAAGATGGCCCAGCTTAATGGGCAATTAAATTTTATAACAAATTATCAGAAGATATTAGAAAGTTACCTTACGATCATTACAGAAATAGAATAAAAAATATCTTAATGCAAAAAGCCTTCTACTCTATAGATGAGTTTATGCAACATTCATTCAATGAAGAAATAGTTTAATTCATGTTCGTTAATTATAGATATTTTCAATTCTTATATTATTTTTAAGTGTATATGTATTATATAAATTTTAATGATGTATAATTTTAACACTATGAATTGTTTTTACTAGTTTTTAAAAATTATTTGACTTGTGTGAATGTGACCAGGCATGCTGACACCAATAAATGATCTGTATAGTTTTTTTATGGTCAGCCTTCCACAAAGGCCGAAAGCCTATGGCGCTGTAGAAGTGCCGTGCACGTTAGATTTGAAACGCTGCAGGTTGTAGGGGGGGTTGTAGGGTTTGCGGGAAACAAATTCTCTGACAGCTCATTGAACAGCGTCGAAGTTCTCCAAAAGAAGCAATGCTGGAGGACACTGGTTCGGGGAGTAGGAACCTCCACCTGGTAAGGGTGAGCTTGAAGAGGCTCTCTAGTGTTCCTCGTTCGAATGGTCTTCGGTGTTATTATCTGGGAGAGCTCACTCGAATATCTTCCGTGATAGAATCTGTAAAACAGGGACAGGTCAGCAATCCTTCTTCGATGTTCCACGCTGTGGAGGTCATTTGTGAGGGTAAGCGTGTCGATTAGTCTAATTGCCCTCTTCTGGCTAGTATACAGAAGCTTTAGAGAGTGCTTCGGAGCGCATCCCCATGGAAGCAACGATGGTCGGATCTGTGCCTTGTAGAGCAGCAATAGTTACTCATTCCCGTCCATCCGCCAGCCTTTTTGGGCCAAAGGCAAAATCATTCATAAACACATTTTTTTTTTGCTTTTTGCGATTATTATATCCTCCTCTTACACTTGTGTGATATGTAAATTATGGAATGCAAAGCATGAACCTGAAATGCCTCACCCTGTTTTATAACATTGCACTTTAAGGCCCACCCTAGCGTACAGCAAGTCAGCAGGGTGGCTTTCACCCCGCAGAGCGATGGACGGGGGGGAAGTTATTCCAAGCTACGAGCGATCAGACCGCGCGAGTATGTGGTAGGCAACAGGGTCGACGTACCTGCAGCCCCACCCTTCATAATTAACACCTAACTGAATTTTCAGCCACCCCATGGAGACCGACACCTTAACGGAATTTATGCTCCACGAAAAACGTGAGGTTTGTATGGAATTCGTTCGGAAATTGTAAGGTTGGGGGTGGAGTTCTGACAAAGTACGCATGAGGCCCACCAGGGCTTTTAGTGTTGGTCTTGGGTATGTAAAAATAAACTCTCTTTTAAGTTCCCTCTACCTCTAACAACAAATTGTTTGACCCAAATAGGTGAACTTTATTGTTCTTTTTTTGGTAGTGAAGAGGTAGGGTTCAGTTGATCTAACAGTTGTGCATCCCGGGTCAAAGGTATCAAACAGAGTCCTATCCTAAGTGCTTTGAGAACCTTGAGATGCATTGAGCTATGCTCTCCTTTCTTCATTTCTGCACACATAAAAATAATTTCTTAGATGGAGCACAGATGCTTTAATTCAAGTATACCATAACTTCCTATACGCGCAAAGTTATGCTAATCTTACAGTGAGAATACGATAACTTTGACCATATAAGGGTTACATTGAGAAAATATCTTCAATGCAAAACTGGGAAATTCTTGATAGTAAGAATACCAAAATCTTAAATCGAACATATGGTATTCTTGACCGAAGTATTTCATAATCTTGACTGAAGCATCTCATAATCTTAACTGGGAGCATTTCATAAACTTGACGCAAGTTGCTCAACTTTATTCTAAAATTGTGATACTCTTGGATGAGGAATCCAGTCTAGAAATTTTTCTGGAGAAATAGTTCTGCAAAATTTCTTAAATCACTTTTAATATACTTAGTACTTATGTAGGAACACCTGAGTCAGGTCTTCGGATCCCAATTTTTTCATTAGCTCAATTCATGGTTGGATAGATCCAGTGATGGGGAAGCTGATGGGAACTGGGACGCGACTCAAATGGCGGTGGACCAGCACTACCGGCAGATTCGATGACTGATGGTTGACGGTGGTGTCACGGGTATCACGTGGCAATGGCAATTTATTTAACAGTTTGACTAGATACTATTATGTGCTATTATGCAAATTCCACGATGCAGACATTACGCTACGGTGCTAAAGACGGCGGCGAATGCGACAATTCGAAAACCGATAATGGCGGCGCGGACGCGGACGGGCAAGATTAGAGTTGACCCGTGACACGCTGCGCACCTGCGCACTCCGACGTTGGTAGACGTCAAATAAATGATTTACTTGATACAAATATAGGGTGTGCTTGTAAAACAGCGTTCATTTTCAAACCAAGATTATCATATTGTAAATGAATTTCGCATTTGCAAGCTGTCCATATTCTTGATACAAGCAAACTGGGCACCGCTGGAAAAAATGATAATCTTGATATAATATTATGAAATATTTATTATTAAATTATTTTGGCCTTGGTTGCAAAGAAAATTATATTTTCTTTCGGAGCATATTTCTTTAAAATAAGTATATAAATCAAAAATATATTATTCTTCATACAAATTTTCTATAATTTTCTAATCAAATATTCTTTCTTAGAGTGAGAACCGATATTCTTGTTGTGAGTATGTATTTACAAGAATATCATAATCCTTGACTTGAGAATTTCTTTTTATGTGTATGGCCTACAGTCAGATACAAGCCCCTGCTATTACTGCTATCACTTACAACGAAGTCTCACGTTGCCTTACCAACTGTAAAAATGGAGGATCACCCCATAGTCAATCATAAACAATAACATGTCCTGGCATGACCACGTCGCGCGCCATCAGTATTGCTAAAACGGCATCCCAGAGGTTTGGAAGTTTTGTTCCGCTGTAGGAAGCTGTATACACCAGAAAACAACTGCTGTTCTACAAGGCACAGGTCCTACCATCGCTGGAATATTGCTTCCATGTGTGGGGATGCACTCCGAAGCACTCTCTAAAGCTTCTGGACACTATCAAGGAGAGAGCAATTAGATTAGTCGATACGCCTAACCTCACAAAAGACATCCACAGTCTGGAACATCGAAGAAGGGTAGCTGATCTATCCCCGTTTTACAGATTCTATCACGGAGGATGTTCGATTGAGCTCTCCCAAATAATCATACCAAAGGCCGTTCGAGCCAGGAACACTAGGGAGGCTCTGAGAGCTCATCCTTACCACTTCAAGGTCCCTACTCCCCTCCAGTGTTCCTTTTTCTTGAGAGCTTCGACCTTACATCATATCGCTACCCAAATTCTATCACAATCCAAACAGCGGTTACTGAGATCAAGAGGCTAGAAAAACACCAACAGACAGACAGACAAACAAACAGAGAGATGCCCAAAAAGTGTATTATCTCAAAGTTGAAAATTTTCGCGATCACAATATTCCCCTTACTTATCGGTGTGGGAAATAAGAACGTATTTATTTGTGGTTTCTGCATTGCATTCTGCAATGTATACCATTATTGACATCTTGTACTTTGTACTTTGAGTTAGCCGAACCTCGCTGTATATAAAAACCTCTTTATGTAAGGTTTCTGGAGATTTCTTGTAAAATGATGCGATGCGGCAACACTGTAGAACAAACCGTGTTACTCTGAGAGCTGTGATTCCCAAGGTGCGTCCACTTCGGTGATTTGCTAATAATTCAGTCTCTACTAGAACGTCAATTAAATCGTGAATAAATCAGTACTCAACGTCGAGTTATGGGTAACATTATGGGTAAATGGCGTCACTACACCGACTTAATATTTGAATGTGTCATCTCCTCTGGCGATATCGGAATCTGGGAATTCTACCGTGATGGCAGAAGCAACAGGTTGCTGTTAAATATGCATGAAGATTTTAGTGCCTACTCCTGATGAGGTTCCAAAATGGCTCCGATTGAGTTCTGCTTACGTCATCTCAACAATGAAAATGCATTACATCTGTGACGTATACATTAAATGTCCTTCAAGGTACTAGGAGAGCATTATTTATTTCTTTTAATAACGTACAACGTACAAAAAACTCAGGTCACAACACTTACAAAGAAGTCTCACGTTGGATTACGAACTGTGGAAATGGAGGGGCCTCCCATAGTTGAGTCACCGTCCGTTAAGCTTTTGGGGACCACGTCGTCAGTATTGCTAAAACGGCATCCCAGAAGCTTGGAGTTTTGATCCGCTGTAGGAAGCTGTATACACCAGAGCAACTACTGCTGCTCTATAAGGCACAGATCCCACCATCTTTGGAATATTGCTCCCCTGTGTGTGGATTGCCCTCCAAAGCACTCTCTAAAGCTTCTGGACATTATCAAGAAGAGAGCAACTAGACTAATCGGTACGCCTAACCTCACAAAGGACCTCCACAGCCTGGAACATCGAGCTCATCCTTACCAGGTCGAGGTCCTTACTCCCCGAACCAGTCTCCTCCAGCATTCCTTCTTTTGGAGAACTTCGACGCTGTGGAATGAGCTACCGGGAAAATTTCTTTCCCGACAGCTACAAGCTGCAGCGTTTCAAATCTAACGTGCACCGACACTTATCCTCTCGCAGCGCTTCTACAGTGCCGTAGGCTTTCAGCCTTTGCGGGAGGCTGGCCAAAAAAAATGTAATTTCTTCTACATTTAATACCCCTATGCAGCCTCCCAAATCACTCTTTAAATCAGTTCTGCCAAGTGTCACTCAGAACTAAAGCTCACTCGTGGTCCCACGTCCGTTAAAGGTCCTCATGACGAGGAGCTATCATTTTCTCCTTCACAGGTCGGGATTTTATGGCTGTTACGGGTGTCTCCTTATCATCAAAGACGAAGCTTTGTTTTGAGCCTTGGTCAGTAGATTGAATAGTACATTCAAGTCCCGTTACCTATCAAGATTTTGTGTTCACATATCGAGATTGATTCTTATTGAAACTTATTTAGCACACACAGAAAAATCTGTCGTTTTGTCAAAGACATACGCTTTAATTCAATGGGACGTTACACTGAGTGTTCCTCAAACACAGCGTATTTTTTTCTGTGCATCTCCCGACAGAAATGCACACGTCTAACGATTTTTGAAGACCCTAATCTGCAATCCCCCCATCGACAAATTAGGTCCGTTTCAAGCAAAATTAAAAGTTTCCGACCCTAAAATCTGCACCCCTGTCAAGATTTTTTGCTACCGCACTCATGCAAGAGAAATTTAGAAAATCAGGATAATAATAATATACTTTATTCATTTTTAATTACAGTTGGACTTATTTTTGTTCTGGTGAAAAGGCGAAGTTCAGCTTTAAGCTGGTCTTTCACGTAGCAGTAACATTTTCCTCCATAATTGACCTTCGTGGCCTTCCCGACTCCTCAGCATCCTCCAGAGTGAAGTTTCTCTTAGGAATCCACAAGAATATCGTTGTAATGTGGACAAGCAACACCTATTGCGCGAGTCATTTCTTCTAAACACCAGCCTATGTTTAAACCACGCACGAAATTATAACGCAAAACTCTCATTACTAATGAACAACTGAGCTCATCTACTTGACGCGGTGATAACTATGCACGTATAAACATGTCTCAACATTCAGTGACGTGCAGCTTCCTGCGATTTATTGTTGCGTCATATTGCAAAACTTAGTACTTACTACTTACTACTTACTGACACCTCTTGGAAATAGTGCTGTCGAAATTATTCTTTGGGAAAGTTGTGTTACAATCGTTCATATCTAAACAATGCACCCTATGCAAACGTGTTTGAAATTCGTCACGTCACACCTTTTGAAAGGGAGCATTTAGGCATGCAAATTTGAATAAAATAGCATAGATTGTGCTAACCGACAACTGTCAGGGTTTCACATGACGACCTTCGTGACCTGGCTGCTTTTCTTGACATCAGGGTGTTGGCCTATTCATTTTGAATGCGTCACTCATATGTTGTTTCCAGACAACTGAGCAATCTGAACCGTTGACTAACGCAACGGGTTCGAGAATAGAAAGTTCTTTTTTTGTGTGGTCAAATTCAATTAAAACTATTTATACTGTGCAACAAGAATCTCTAAAATTTTTAAACAACCATCAGAACCGCGCAAGATTTTATTTTACCAAAAAGCATTTCTCTCAGTTTACCAAAGTTCGACACTGAAAAGGCTGGTTTGGTTTCTTCTCAATAAAATATTTAAAGCATCTGGAGACATTGATTTTTAGCCATAATTGCCTCTCCAATCCATGTGCGACTGAAGTGTATAAGGTCTGAGCCTCATTTAACTTCATAACTTCATACAGTAGATATTGAATATCAACTGGAGATCTCCTGGCTTACGTCACACACGTGTGGAGCAAACTCATCCAGTCATTTGGCGAGGCTCACGTCGTTGCTCTCGATATTTCAAAGGCATTCGATCAACTGTGGCATGCAGCTCTCCTAAACAAGCTCCCGTCTTATGGGCTCCCTGTTAAGCTTTGCGGTTGGCTCGCAGACTTCCTCTCAGGTCGGAAAATCTCTGTCGTGGTAGACGGCTTTTCCTCTTCTTTCCATAGCATCAATGCCGGGGTTCCGCAGGGATCGGTATTGGCTCCGACATTGTTTCTGCTTTACATTAATGATCTACTCTGTAGACCTGAGTATTGATCAAAACGTAATTATCTATACAAAATATATATTATAATAATTCGGAAAGTGGTAGGAGATCAAATAATCACATGTACCAATTTGCAATAGAGAAAAACAAAATAGTTTGATCTATTTGTTGTATAATTGACATCTGATTATACACAGACAATATACAATTTTGACTATACTAATGACCGCGCCAGCCCCATAGCTAGCCCAGTAAAAATTGCCGAAATGGTATAACGGCCATCGGACTCATCGGGCGTCTTGTGAATACATAAGGCATACTTTATAGTGTCGGCACTCGGTAGGAGCATAAAAAATGTAAACAATTCGTATATTTCTGACTTTGTCTATACCAGTATATGTCTATGGTAAAGGATCAGATTCTCGCTAATCATATATCACTGGTACCGTAGTGAATCTGTTGATAAACCCTTCATAGGTTTTGCTAATTTAATGTTACGATTTCCACGTAGGCTTGCCAGCCGTCCCGTTTTTCGCGGAACGTCCCGTTTTTTGCACCTACTGTCCCGCGTCCCGCTGCTAGCTCAAGCGGGACGCATATTGTTCCGCTTGTTATCGAACATGAGTAAAATGCACCGAGAAACGGATTTAAAGAAGTTTTGTTAGATACAATACATATGTAATTTATAAACCGAAAGAATGTCCTGTGTTAAGTGTCCCGCTTTTTCTTCTTTTCCACCGCTCACCTGATGTCCGAGTCCTGCCAAATGCAAATTTAAAGTTGGTAACCCTATTTCCACGATTCCTGCAAAAACCATTTATGTGGCAATTTTTCCCGGCGGTTTTACTGTGCTTGAACGGCTTTCCATCTCCAGCAAAGTTCGCCCACTTCTGAGTTCTGAGTCCTATCAGCTCGTAACCTCCGTCGGTATTATCAGGAGGGATTAACAGGCATTAGAGGCGAGTGCCCTGAATTATTTAACAGATCCCGACACGTCTTCAAGGCACTCTTGATCTTAACGATCGCCACAGGAAATAGAGGAACGGCGTTCATCCCCCTATTTGCTTCCGTAGTCTTGGTGGTAGTAGTAGGTATTTAATTGATCCGTACCAAACATGCTATTAAGCCTCGTGTCCACTTGCAAGCAGCTTGCGATAATTTTTGCAGCAAGTACTTGCTTGTTTGTCTACACTGTCTTTTAATTGCTCGCAAATTTAATCTAGGAAATTGCTCTCGCAATTGAAGGGTTTTCATCAAGAACAACCAATGTCATATTTTAACAAATTTCACGTATTGATAATAAGCCTTTATTCAGGGATCATCTGATGATGACATATAATGTGTTAGGATTGTTACATTAACAAATTGTCAACACTGCTTCAAACAACCAACATATATATGTTTACAGATACACACAGTAAAAAAACACAGATATCAATAATACCAGATAACAGGCACATTAAATAAATAAATTAAATAAGGAGCAGAATCCCACCAGTGGAATATTCTTATATGTATTGTGAGAACATTGCGCAGAAAAGGAGTTACAGATTATCACAAAGATATACAGAGATGGAATAATAGCCTTTCCTTATTAGCAGAGACTTAACTTGCTTTTTGAATACGTATGGGTTAGCTGTTTTGATATTGTTAGGCAGTTTGTTAAAAAGTTTTATGCCCATGTACTTAGGACTGGACTCTGTAATGGACAATCTATGTGCTGGTATCTCCAAAATATGCGAATTTCTCGTAGTATAGGTGTTGTTCCTGCTAAGTGAATGAAAACTGCTGTGGTTAGTTTTTAGATAAAGTAGCATCCCATATATATAAATGCAAGGTACAGTGAGAATTCCTAGATTAACAAACCACTCTCTACAGCTAGTTCTATTGGGCATCCCAAGAATCAGCCTAATTACTCGCTTTTGGATTAAGAAAATTATGTTTGCTTCTCGGGAACAACCCCAGGCAATTATACCGTAAGAAGCAATTGAATGGAAATATGCGTAATAATAAGTTAAAATTGCCGATCTTTCTACTAAAAATCTCAGTTGATTTATACAGTAGCAAATTGGTATAAGCCTTTTACTGATATAATCAACATGTATATCCCATTTACAGTTATATGATAGGTGGACTCCCAGAAATTTCACTGAATCACCTTGCCTGATACTACCCCCACGAGACTTAACGAGGAGGCTATGATTCAGGCTAGAGGTGTAAGAAAACTGAAGAAACATGGTTTTGTTTTGGTTTAGCTTTAGGCCATTTTGAGAAAACCAATCATTGACTTTGACCAGTTCTTTTGATGCTGATCCAGCTGTCTGAAGTACTACACGCATTTATCATTACAGGGGTATCATCAGCGTACATAACACTCTGGTTACTGGGAAAATCATTTACAAAGACGATATACAGCAAGGGTCCCAAAATGGATCCCTGTGGTACACCAACCTCGGCACTAATAGAGGAGGATTTGCTGTTCTTGATTTGCACATATTGGTACCTGTTCTGTAAATAGCTCCTAATTAGTTGTAATGGGTGTCCTCTGATACCATAAAGAGTCAGCTTCTGTAATAATAGACCATGGTTCACCAGATCAAATGCCTTGCTTAAGTCAACGAAGATACCTACAGTCTTCTTACCCTCATCCATACTAGCATACACCATGTTAAGGAATGCAGTAATAGCATGCTTGGTAGAAAGTCCTTTCAGAAATCCAAACTGATGGCTATTAAAAAATTTATTTTTTACAAAATACTCAGTTAAACAGGTTGCCAAATGCTTTTCTATTATTTTCGAAAATGGGCTCAAAAGTGAGATAGGTCTATAATTATTAATATCTCTGTGACTGCCTGATTTGAAAACAGGTAAAATTTTTGAAATTTTTAAGCAATCAGGAAATTGCCCAGATTCGATTCAAAAGTTCAACATATATGTGAGTAGATATTGGCGCCACTGTTAATAGAAACGTCATATGTATTAGCCGGAGATATTATTAAGGCATAAACTACCAACGTCCATGGATAAAGTGAGCCCAAAGTTACAGTGTTTTAGCAAAAACAGCCATTACATCACCACTACATTAATTGCAATTATGTGTATAAAAGCAACCAATGTCACAGAACTTATAAATGTTTTTGAGCCTCCTGAAAATTCTTTTTCTTTGAAATTTGTTGTTTATGAGAAAAACCCTCCAATTTCACTTGGGCGTGATTGTTCTGATTCCGTATACGCTATAGAAAAGATATCATATGCAAAATCTGTATAGCGGATGCTGCGGTAGTTGTGATATATTTAATTAAAAAAAAGAAAACAAGTGAGAGATAGTAAAAGGCGGAGAAAATGTTGGGTTAGAAAGTGGATTCAGCGAAGAACTACTCTAGGAATACATGAGCTTTAATGAGTCAAAGAATTCCCAAGTACTCTTATATTATTATTAGTCCCTTGCCCACTTTTCTTTTTTTGAATTTTTCTCCACTCCTGCTTAATCTGCGTTCTCAAATTATGTAGCTTCCTTTGAATTTGCGCTCTAGAAGTATTAAATAAGTCGTGCAAATTTTTGTAATGTATTCTGCTTTTTGAACCTGTCCTTAAATTCTGGAGTCTATAATTGTGTTGGTTTGTGACAAACTAATTTCCTGAGAATAACCGTGTACACTACAAGCTCTTAGCAAGTCGCAAGTCCTTTATGTGTAAGTAATTTTGCTGCAATATTTATCTAATAGTCCGGGATCCCAGGCCCATTTTCACTACTTACTACTAACAAGCTAATTTTGCATGAGCAGCTTCATTTTGATGAGACGCCCAACTTTTTCCTCTACAAAAATTCTCGATTGTGGTAGCTAACAGGGGTAGCAGGGACGAAATATGTGAATTTGACGAGTGTCAAAAATTAATTACTAACAGTTAGTTTTTCAACTAAATCTTAAGAATGTGATCAACCTTATTAGCAAAAATGTTTGTCCTACAAAATCTATGGTTTGAACACATTGTCCCCCTCCATCCAACATGTACCAATAACAAGGTCATACAAACTTATTACTAACAGCCTGATTTTTTCACTATCGCTTCGTTACTATTTATACAATTTGACAGTAACATTGTCCTACAAATCACGTGGTATGTTATCCTGGTCCTACGCTCAGAAGTTGTAGTACAAATCCCGGATGTAAAAATAATTACTATCAAGTCTAATGTTCGTGGATAGCTTCGTTGCGATGAGACGCCCAACTTTTTCCTCTACAAAAATTCTCGATTGTGGTAGCTAACAGGGGTAGCAGGGATGAAGTATGTGAATTTGACGAGTGTCAAAAATTAATTACTAACAGTTAGCTTTTCAACTAAATCTTAAGAATGTGATCAACCTTATTAGAAAAAATGTTTGTCCTACAAAATCTATGGTTTGATCACATTGTCCCCCTCCATCCAATATGTACCAATAACAAGGTCATACAACTTTATTACTAACAGCCTGATTTTTTCACTATCGCTTCATTAATATTTATACAATTTGATAGCAAGATTGTCCTACAAATCACGTGGTATGTTATCCTGGTCGTACGCTCAGAAGTTGTAGTACAAATCCCGGGTGTAAAAATAATTACTATCAAGTATGTTCGTGGATAGCTTCGTTGCGATGAGACGTCCAACAATTTTCTATACGAAAATTCTCGTTTGTGGTAGCTGACAGGGGCAGCACGTATCAATCAGGAGGTCATAAGGAATGATTACTAACTAGATAATACTTGAATAATTTGACAGCCACATAATCCCACAAATTGATTGGTATGTTATCCGGGTCCTACGCTCTGAAATGATCCTTATTACGAACTGCAGAGCATTGTGTATCATGTATTCCATGTTGGTGTTGACCATAAGGGTGTCCATGCAAAGATTTGCTTGAGCAGTTTTTTTCCAACATGTGAGATAGATACGTTTGTTTCCGGAAAAATGTATAGAACATTTTGTGTAAAAGGTCAGACATGAAGCAAAAATAGTATGCACAATTTACAGTACAAATATATAACAAACATATATATACCCAAAATAACACACAATATGCATATACATATAACAAACAAGTTGAAATTATTATCGCAGGAAGTCATCCATATAGTAAAATTCCTTAAGGAAGTTTTTTCTTAGAAACTAATAGGCTCGAGGAAAAGTTCAAATCACATTATTTCCTTTGGACAGAGAACACAGTTAACTTATTATGTGATATTTTGTCTTACAGTTAGTAATGAAAAAATGTGGTATTGACAACTTCTGAGCGTAGGACCGTGATAACATACCACGTGATTTATAGGACAATGTCGCTGTCAAATCTTATAAATATCAACGAAGCAATAATAACAAATCAGGCTGTTAGTAATAAATTTGTATGACCTTGTTATTCATACATGTTGGATGGAGGGGGACAATGTGATCAAACCATAGATTTTGTAGGACAAATATTTTTTCTAATAATGTTGATTACATTCTTAAAATTTAATTAAAAAACTAACAGTTAGTAATTAATTTTTGAAGCTCGTCAAATTGCTGCTACTACTGTTAGCTACCACAATCTAGAATTTTAAAGGAAAAAGTTGAGCGTCTCATCTAAAGGAAGCTACTCACGCAAAATTAGCTTAGTAGTAGTAGTTATTTATTATAGATTTCGGCAAAGATTACATTTTATAGTACAAGTAGAAAAATGACAATTCTTGTCGGACTAATGATATATACCTGTTTTCTTGTAGGACGTTATTTCGTTTGGTCAGAGAACACAGTAACCTATTATGTGATATTTTGTCCTACAGTTAGTAATGAAAAAAATGATCTTGTGGTATTAACAACTTCTGGTCGTAGGACCGGGATAACATACCACGTGATTTGTAGGACAATGTTGCTGTCGAATTGTATAAATATTAACGAAGCAATAGTGAAAAAATCAGGCTGTTAGTAATAAATTTGTATGACCTTGTTATTGGCACATGTTGGATGGAGGGGGACAATGTGATCAAACCATAGATTTTGTAGGACAAACATTTTTTCTAATAAGGTTGATCACATTCTTAAGATTTAGTTGAAGAACTAACTGTTAGTAATTAATTTTTGACCCTCGTCAAATTCACATATTTCATCCCTGCTACCCCTGTTAGCTACCACAATCGAGAATTTTTGTAAAGGAAAAAGTTGGGCGTCTCATCAAAATGAAGCTACTCACGCAAAATTAGCTTGTTAGTAGTAAGTAGTGAAAATGGGCCTGGGATCCCGGACTATAATGGTGTAATTTATACCTGTCAGTTTGAGTTTACAATTGACGAGTTGGAAAATTAACTTGACAGCTTTGAATAATCACTTGACGCTTTAGAAACTACAGCTGGAAGAGGTGTAGATGATGGTAAGTCGATGAATGAATATACTTTGTCAACACTTTTGCAAGACCGACAACAATTTCTTAAATTATTTATTTTCTTTGCTCATACACACATAAAAAAAATTCTCAAGTCAAGAATTGTGATATTCTTGTGAATATATACGCACAACAAGAATATCTGTTCTCACTCTAAGAAAGAATATTTGATGAGAAAATTATAGAAAATTTGTACCAAGAATAATATATTTTCGATTTATATACTTATTTTAAAGAAATATGAAATATTCCAGCGGTGTCCAGTTTACTTCTATCAAGAATATAGACAGCTTGCAGATGCGAACCTTCATTTACAATATGATAATCTTGGTCTGAAAATGAACGCTGTTTCACAAGCACACCCTATATTTGTATCAAGTAAATCATTTATTTGACGTCTAGCAACATCGGTGTGCGCAGGTGCGCAGCGTGTTACATGTCAACTCTAACCCATCCACCCTCTCTACTCAACAGCCTGTTGCCCGTCCGCGTCCGCGCCGTCATTATCTGTTTTTGGATTGTCGCATTCGTCGCCGTATTTAGCACCGTAACGTAATACCTGCTTCCTGGATCCTGCATAATAGCACATAATAGAGTATCTAGCCAAACTGTTAAATAAATTGCCATTGCCATGTGATACCCGTGATACCACCGTCAACCATCGGTCAACGTATCTGCCGGTAGTGCTGGTCCACCGCCATTTGAGTCGCGTCCCAGTTACCGTCAGTTTCCTTATCACTGGATCTACCCAACCATGAATGAGCTATTAAAAAAATGAGGATGCGAAGACCTGACTCTGGTGTTCCTACCAGCATGTATGTTAAATGTGATTAAAGAAATTTTCTTGCAGATAATGACATAGACGAGAAAAATTTCTACATGCTCATAGAAGAGTTTGAATGCTCAAATCAATACTACTAGATTCCTCATCCAAGAATATCACAATTTTAGAATAAAGTTGAGATACTTGCGTCAAGCTTATGAAATGCTCCAGTTAAGATTATGAAACGCTTCAGTCAAGATTATGAAATGCTACGGTCAAGATTACCATATGCTTGATTTAAGATTTTGGTATTCTTACTTCCAAGAATTTTCCAGTTTTGCATTGAAGATATTTTCTCAATATAACCCTTGTATGGCTAAAGATATCGTATTCTCACTTTAAGATTAGCATAACCTTGCGCGTATAGGAAGTTATGGTATACTTGAATTAAAGCATCTGTAATTCATCTAAGAAATTATTTTTATGTGTGTAACTTCATTCAAAATACCTTCATTCATTCATTAAGCAGTATCTAGTTAATAACTTTTAAAAAGCAAATCTGTATTTTCTTAAGACCGCCGTTTCATGCTCATTGGACATCTCATACTAATTGACATCTCTTCTAAAGCCCTCTTATACGCCGAATCCTCATTATTCCACAACAGTGGTAGCCTGAAGGACTTAACCATTGTTCATTGACCAAAAGGGTGTTAAAAGACCGAGATCTGTCACTTAAGATACTCCATCCTATTCTAGATAGAGCTGGATCGATATACGTGCACCACTTCACACTCTTTCTTCTTCTGAAGAGGCATTTAATAGGGATTAAGAAGCATAGCTGTGAGGCCTTTTCAGTTTTAATAAAATTGACATGACAGGTGGGTCGGGCAGTTTTAAGCTGGTAGGAATTAGGGATATGAGAGGAAGTGCTAAATTAACAATGGGTCCAAAGAAAGGTACAATTTGTAAGACCAATATAAGAGAGTGTCCTTGACGATGTCTAGATTCAATAGCACTATTGACAGAAAATTGGAAATGTCGGTTTTACTCAAATTCGGCCTTTGGGCGCTGCAGATTTTGGGGAATTTTAAAAAGCAGGAGAGGGGAAAGGTGACCAAAAATTTCAATCTCAGAACTTTTAATTTCCACGCAACTCTTGTTAAATACATTCGTTCACGAGAGTGGTTGGTAGATGAATTTTTTTTTCAATTTTGATAAGCTTAATCCTATAGGTATTTACCTTAAAATATTCAACACTTCTGATCGATCATTTCAGAAGGCTTAAATAGGCATTTTAACATGGGCCCTTATGACAGATTAGCGTTTCTCTGTAATTGACCCTAGAATACTGACCTTATTTTTATACCTATTACTACTAACCTTCGTAAAATTTACTACTTGAGAAAGGATCACAATTAAAAAAAACGTTTTTATCGTTTATTAACTTTTACTGAAAATCGTTCATAATAAGAATAGTTCTGAATACAAATATTAATAATAACAAGAAAAATTCCAATTTTGAACTGCAAGACACACAGCAAAGAGCAGATGTTCTCCGCAAAAGGACCTTTGGCAGTGCTCACATTAGCGCGTCGCCATTCTAAGTTTTTGGAAGGACAGTGTTGGCACCTTGCACTGTTGTTTAGACCAGGAGTGGCTCTATCCTCTGATCCATCTTGATTTAATATATTCTCTATAATTAATCTTAGCGAGCGTGTTAAATTTGGTCAAGTTTTTCATTGTACCAACCATGGTTTTATTAGCTGTTTTTATGATAAATACATAATTTTTTTTTCTCGAGATGGTTCCTAGCTCTTTGTTTGTTGGATTACACATAATCCATGAATTCCGACTTAGATGGACTGAAGGCTTCTTGAACACTATATTCGCTCTCGGAACCTCTATCCAAAGCACTCTATTCTCCTCATTTTCACCGGGCAATAATCCTGCTAAACCTTGTTTCGCTTCTAATGGTAATTATCTTTGCCATATCCCATTTGTTAGCTTGCACAATGTTATATTCTGAAAAAACCAACGATATTGACAAAAAATAATCAAAATAACGCTAAACTGGTCTTATGTTTAAATATAACATTTATACTAACCTTCGTAAAATTTACGACGTCGTTGTCCAAATAAAACTATTCCAATTACTATCATATGCACTTTTAGTCACTAACTTACTCACACCGATCTAATAGAAGATTAGGCGAGCGTACAAGGTCAAGGGCTAAGCCGCGTCGATAAAATTGCAGATTAAACTAAGTCTCGTCGTAAAATTTACGATGGTTAGTATTCTAGGGTTAAAGGTAGAATAAACATATCTAGGAGGAGACGCAAAAATAAATAATATTTAAAAATATTTTTTGGGATGTGTAGCTTATATCATTACATTAGAAAAATAAAGTTGATGACCATTTGAATTAGTTATGGTAGTTAAAACTATTTCGGTAAGGGACCATTTTTTACTCTGGCAGCAGCGTCTTTCCTTTGTTCACAAAATGCCTTGACGACAGTGACGAAAGTACGCAGTGTAACTACAATGGAGTCAAAATAAGAACTGATATTTTAAAATAGATATCTTATAAATATCTCGTATATATAAAGAATTTATAAATAATTGCCATATTATTAATATACTTTGACACTTTTCTGAAGTTCCTAATAAATTTCATAAAAGAATAGCATTTGACTCTAGTGTAGTGAACGAATATCCTTAGTTTCATATTGTTATCAAAACCAAGGAAACAAACGAAGATCTAAGGAATCAAATGAAAACGTGATAAAAACACAACAGATATTGTTACACCGTTGTATCATCAATAAAACATACCATGTAACAGAAATGAATGGATCAACTGTCAACCAAAAAACACATAGATTAACGCTGAACAACCTTAACGAGTCATCTACAGCCTCTATCCCACAGATGTGTGGTTTGTGCCCTCTCACTTTTCTACCTGTATTCAAACGAAATCTACTCCTCTTAGTGATCCTAACCTATCACTCACCAACCCTACTAGATGCACTCGTGGGACTGCTTCATCCTCAGAGTAACAACTGAACATAGAGGTAGTAAACAACTAATTCTAATAGGCCGACATCTTTTCTCACGTTGTCATATTGACCACCAGATACGGCAATCATAACTATTTACTATCGTCCTAATTGTATAGTATCCAAAAATATTTCATTCTACGTTAAAAAGGACGGTATTTTGATGGTTCAGGAAATATTACAGCAAAATCAATAGATATGATGACCTCTACTACGTTACTACATATTTCTTCATCATAAACGCAAACTCTGAAGTCTTCCATAAATTTTGATGAGCTGGCAACGTCGATATGATTTTCCTGCGATTTGCTTACGGTAGAAGCCCGGCTGTCAAACGTTTGTTTTGTTTGTGCGTCTTTTATGCTTGGTCAGTAAAATCGAATTCGCTATTTTTTGGTAACTGTAGTGAGGCTTTACGGACCTGCTGTGCTATATTCGAGTGTAGTTTACCAGTTTTTCGAGATGGGACTCAAAAAGTGCAGGGTTTGTAACATGGGTTGCATTGGAAGAATTTTCAAGTTAGTTGGCAATGTTTGGAGGCTGAAGTGTCAAAGATGATTGCTTTGAGCACGCCATGCTGAAGTGGTTTGTTTCGCACTCTGAGGCTTCATCTCACTTCAAAAAGGTCGAGTGTTGGCCTATTGAAGTCCTGCGTCAAAAAATGTCCCCTAATCTAACCTTTTCATAGGCTGGTATTTAGGTTTTGCCTTCGCGGCCTGCTTTACTGGCATGAATAAGAATCCGCGATGATGGAAGAACTTCAAAACAAAAATTTGCCACCTCTGTGACCATTACCAAGCACAACATTTTTCAAAAAAATTAATTTTGGACCTAAGTGACATTGCCTGGCTTATGAATTGTTAGAAGATTAGGGCGTGTGAGGCAAAGTTAAGCATCACAAAAGAAAAAATAATTGCATCTCCATATTGGGCATACTGTCTACTATTTTTTTCACAGCAAGCAATAAAAATCTGGAACAAGGTCATGTTTTATCTCACAATTTGGATTGAATCTATTGGCATGCGTATAAAAACGATCCGTACCAAAGCGTTTGTCCTCATACAATTACAGCTGACATGTGATTCACCTGAATTTAGGTAACGTTTACACAGAGCTCACAGTCTGTAGGACAATGAACTTTTTCGTCCTGAAAAGCCGCCCATCCTATATATATCAGCCACACAAAAAGGCTGTTGTTCTCTATTACCGATTGTGTGTTGGGAAATAACGTTTCATCTTACCTGACCGTGTTGATGTTATTAAATTGTATCGTAATATCTTAGACTCAAAGATATACTTTACATCTATAATAATGAAAGTACCTTTATGAGTCAGTATTTAAAACAGTTATGTAATAGTGTCAGGGTGACAAAATTTTATAATTCAAAAATACTATTATCCAAGAGTGTAGTTAAAAGTACAACGTAAAAACGATGCCTTAAAATGCTTGGAAGAGCGAGTTTCAGTCGAGCGTAAGATAAACAACTAAATATCTGGCCGATATTATTTTCTAAACAGTTTGAAGAGCGTCACAGTAATTAAGGCGGTTCGTCACGTTAGAATAAAGTCTAAACTTGGATAATGTTTACTTGATGCCTGTCTGAAAATACGTCCGTCCCTCCAGACTAGTTGACCACAAAAAATCATTTCATATAGAAGCTGGTTATACTTCGGACAATAAAGTGTTCTTGTGTATTGTTGGTGACTGTGCAACAGCTTGGGTGAGTTTATCTCACAGAGTACCCAATTCTACTAATTGTCTCTTTGTTTATTGATATATTGATTTATTTCATTAAATCGTTTGAGAACTTGTTATTAGACAATTGACAAACTTTCATACACACATTTATATCATTAATGGTTTGATGATTCAACTCTTGAGTGTCTGCGATATGAAAACAGATAACAATCTCGAAGTACGTCGCGAGTTGACCCTTCGTGCTGAACTAGTACAAAGGAGTGGATACTTTGCGAGTTGACCCCTAGTATCTTAGTGAGTTGGCCTCACAGTTATCATGATAATACTCCGCCCTAGTGATTGGAGCTCTTGGAGAGGTATTTCGCGTGTTGACCCTTAATACCAAAGACCCAAGTGCTGCTCGAGTATTGTTATATGCTTTTTGTATAATTATACAGTATATTATTTCATCTATTCTTTTGGCGAGGTATTTCGCGAGTTGACCCTTAATACCTATGACCCGAGAGATGTTTGATTTATGTTCTGTATAATTTGTATGACCACATAAGAGGTAGATATGATTTTATCCGTTTGTGGTTAAAGGATATATTGGCTGTGTTATCTATTTATATTTGTGTGTTTATTTATTCTGCCTGTATATTACTTCATCTACCTATTTGGTGGTTGAAGAGTTATTTGGTGTGTATCTGTTTATGTCGTTTTGTTTAAATTATAACAATTGCATAACCTGTAGGTTATGTGAATTACACCAAAATAAAATAACGTTATTTTACTTAATTAAACCTATGGTAACCTATTTTTCAAAATTTATTCTACTTTACTGAATTGGTTACTCAGGATCTTTTTATTTAATTTACAGATGTGTCATCTCGTCAGCGCTTTTCCTGATACAGGCACAACCTTTTATCGATGTTAAATTAGGTAAATTAAGTTATCGTTTAAATATTGAATTGTGATCTTACTTAATTTATTTTGATCATTTGTTCATTGATTGAATTACTTACTACTTTATTAAATGTTTTTAAGACACGCCCAGAATGATTATTTAATCATTAATTCGTTTTTCATCTCCTACAATAGTGAGTTGGAATTAGGGTTGTCATGACAAAGAAGTCTCACGTTGGCTTACCAATTGTGGAAATGGAGGGTCACCCAATATTAGAGTCACCTTCCGTAAAGCTTTTGGGTATCAACATCAACAGTTACATGTCCTGGCACGACCACGACGTCAATATTGCTGAAACGGCATCCCAGAAGCTTAGGGTTTTGTTCCGCTCTAGGAAGCTGTATACACCAGAGCAACTACTGATAAGCAACAGCATTCCTTCTTTTAGAGAACTTCGACGCTGTGGAATGAGCTACCGGGGAATTTTTTTCCTGCCGGCTACAACCTGCAGCGTTTTAAATCGAACGTGCACAGGCGCCTATCCTCTCGCAGCGCTTCTACAGCGTCATAGGCTTCCGCCTGACCATAAAAAAATTGTTCCTCGTTCCCATCATATCTTTGTGGTATGTTTCTTTCAATGGTTCCAATTCGGCGTATTTCATGTTTGGTGCGGCGTACCTCAAGGAGCGAATTAAGAGCAATTGCTCTTGCCTTGTATTGCACTGCACAATAATTATGAAGTTGATATTGTCGTCAGACCCAACTATCCCTAGAATTCCCCAGAAAAAAATCAGTAAGTTGGAGTACGTTTTAATTTGGCAATTTATTCAAGGTCATAAAAGTGAGCGATTTCTTGGACGGTGTAAGGTAGTTTTTACACATTTCTAAAGCAGCACTCGCCATCTGTCGGCGACTAAATTTACAAAAATCGCCGGAAGCACTTCACGGAGGACGAGAGGACGATACATGGGTGCGTGGCTACAAAACATCGCCTTAGGGAAGGATCTCTCTGATACCTGCCGTCAACCGATGTCAGGTCAGGTAGATTCTCAGATTGAGATATTCATGGACTTCCTCACAATAAGCAACAGAAGGAACGTTTAGTTACAAAAGGGACTGATACCTATTCACAAGTGGTATATGGTTTGATGGAGATAGGTGACAACGTCCGAAGCATTATAAATTTTGGAATATGGGTTGGTGACGTCGCCATATGGTTGAAATGGGAGTACTTTACATAATTAAGTAATTATTGAAGAACAAGGGTTGGGTTATAGGAAGTTCTCTTGTGATTTTTACTTGTATGGTCTTTGTATTTTTGACAATTAGATTATATACTTGTCATAGAGCAGCGAATTTTCAGGTTCATCTAAAATATCGAAAATCTGAGATCAATGTGAGTATATTTCTTTAGATGTTTTGTTTATAGGATTGTATATTATATTGAATGTGTGGTATATTTATAGTGTATATGGGTTCAGTGGTGCTGTACTTGTTCGTATCAGTATTTATACTTTTTATTCTCTATTATTTTTCTGTCATAATCATGTTTTTTTCCCACAAACAAGGGCTGTAACCCTTATGTGGCTGTCCAATGTATTTATTTATGAGTAAAAAAACAGATTTATTTGTTATTTGCTTATACTGAATAAATACATTTTTGTATTGTATTGTATTGTATTGCATTGTATTGTATTGTATTGTATTGCATTGTATTGTATTGTATTGCATTGTATTGTATTGCATTGTATTGTATTGTATTGTATTGTATTGTATTGTATTGTATTGTATTGTATTGTATTGTATTGTATTGTATTGTATTGTATTGTATTGTATTGTATTGTATTGTATTGTATTGTATTGTATTGTATTGTATTGTATTGTATTGTATTGTATTGTATTGTATCTTTATTTGGCTTTCCATCAAGGCAGGTTTTTTTATGGTCAGCCTCCCACAGAGCCTGAAAGCCTTATGCCGCTTTAGAAGCGCTGCGATAGGATAAGTGTCTGTGCACGTTATGTTTGAAATGCTGCAGGTTGTAGACGTCGGGAAACAAATTCCCCGGCAGCTCTCCAAAAGAAGGAATGCTGGAAGAGAGTCCGGGCAGTAGGGTCCTCGACCTGGTAAGGATTATCTCGCTTTTATTATGTGGAAAACATAAATTCAGTAGGTTAATATTTTATTCAGAACATCGTAAGTTACTCCATGCAACTTATGTTAGCAAATATTAGACAAACGTTTTGGCCTACTTCAGGCATAAGTAATGCAAAACGTATTGTCAACGAATGTGTGACATGTTGTACCTAAAGACCGCATAAACATTTCTCTCCCATTTATGATTACTGGCTTAGATTATTGCGGACCTATAATATTATTTATTACATAAAGGATAGAAAGGGTAAAAATTATAAAAAAACATAAAGCTTGGATAGTTTTATTTATATTTTTCACAACTAAAGCAGTGCATGTCGATCTTGTAACTGACTTAACTAGTGAAAATTTCATGGCAGTTTTGCGACGTTTTTCTGCAAGACGTGAAACTCTAGCAACAATATATTCAGATAATGCAACCATCTTCACTGGTGCACAGAAAGAGTTAAAACTATTTTTTACTTTTTTGTCTCATCATAATGATTCTATTACAAATTACTATGCCAACGAAGGTACTGCACGGAGCTTTATTCCACCACATTCTCCAAATTTCGGCGGATTGTGGGAATCTAACATTAAAGGGGTAAAGTATCACTTGACACATGTCATTGGACAAACTATACTTACCTACGAAGAACTGACAACACTCCTTGTACTGGTAGAGGGAACACTAAACTCCAGACCGTCGTATCCGTGGTCCAATGATCCTAATGATTTTGAACCATTAACACCCTCCCATTTTTTTATTGGACGACCTCTAATGATGGTTCCTGAACCCGAATTTGAAAACAATGTACGCTTGAATACATTATCAAGGTACCAATTGCTTCAACACATGTATCAATGTTTTTGGAAGCAGTGGTCTAAACTATACTTGAATCGACTTCAAGAACGACATAAGTGGAAGCAACCTACTGAGAAGCTCCTGATTGGACAATTAGTTATTATAAAGGTTGATAATTTACCACCAAGCAAATGGCAGTTAGGCCGCATAGTCTAACTACATCCTGGAGTAGACCAAGTCGTACGAGTTACGAGTTCGTGCTGTTAAAACATCATCCGGAGTCCAGAAGAGAGCCATCTCCAAGATACACCCTTTGCCAGTTATTCATGTAGAGCAGCCATTGACAGCTCAACGGGGGGAGTATGGTCAAGAAACTAAGTTCTCAACGGCATCGTTAGTGTACTGAGCAACGCCCTATGCACTTGAGCAGGAGAACGCGCTCCGATTAGCAGGCCAGCATGTCAATTTTGAAACTTGTATTCATGCATTTTGTCAATGTTACTATTTTTCAACGAATGCATCTTCAAGAAATAAGCCAGAATTGAATACAGTCCACGAAACCATTATTTAGAAGACAATTATTAACACTAGTGTTCCTCGTTCGGACGGCCTGTGGTGTTATTATCTGAGAGAGCTCACTCGAACATCTTCCGTGATAGAATCTGTACAATAGGGCGATCGTTCTTCGATATTCCAGGCTGCGGAGGTCCTTTGTGTTCTGAGGTTAGGCGTATCGATTAGTCTAATTGCTCTCTTCTGGACAGTACCCAGAAGCTTTAACCCACATAGCACTGGATATTATATAATATTCTTTAAATCTCCTACATGTTCCATGAATATTCAGTAGAATCATAGAATATTCGCTATTTCTCTTGATTATTCTGGATTATTAAAATAATATTCTTTATAGAATATTATTATTTTATCCACTTAGGATAATCAGTGATTATTCGTTTAATGTCTGAATTATTCCAGAATATACCAGTAATATTCTTCATAGAATATTATTTTAATCACCTACTAAGAACAAGATATGTAGCTATTTTCTGAAGAACATTTAGTAATATTCGTAACAGAACTATTTTCTGTATGTAGGCAAATAGTATTCAATATGAGGTATTATTAATTTATATTTACACCTTCCTCAGTGAATTAAAAAAACTTTCATTTAGTTCTATTCGGTTTGCGTTCATCCTCCTAAATATACCTAAAAAGTATTATGTCCAATTTTCAAAAGTTTATTAGTGAATTAGCCATTGGCAGCAATACGGTAAAGTGAGAGCATCTTATGGTGATGTATGATGACTATGGTGTCGTTCATTCGTCAGTTGTCAATCTTGTCAGGTTGTCACTCTATTCTTCGCTTCAAGTGTTCTGTGCTTCACCTTCGAATCCTTCGATTTGGATTTGTAATAAACATGTGATGTGGGCATCTTAGCGATTCACGAGTTTTATTCGTGAAAGGCGTGCATTTATACCCAATTTTGTACAATAAAGTTGCTAGTTGTTATAAAGTGTGCGACAGTGTTCCAAATTATGGTCACTTACTATGGTGTAGGGTTCGTTATATGATTATATAATGTGAGTAGAATTTTGAGGTTAAATGCAACAGGTTTACATGTTTACACTATATTTTAAACATCTTCAGACTGAGAGATGTCTAACCACTTAACTTTCGTGACCATCTGCCATTAGTAGGTGCTATTATTTTTGGAACAGTATCCATAATACCATGAAAATGTTTCCTATATGAGATAGTTTAGACAAAATGTTCCTAGAATATTCAAAAACATTCTACTACGATTGTTCCTGTAATATCCTTGCGGAATATTCGCCGGAATATTCTAGGAATATAGCGTGTTTTTCCCATTTCGAACGTTTAAAGAATATTATGTAAATATTCTAATTATCCATAGAATTTTATCAGAATATTTGTAATGTCCGTAATGAATGTGAACAGAATATTCTCATATCATCCAGTGCTATGTGGGTACGGCCCTGGACTGACCCTGCATTTTCATACTAGGTAAGCCAACGTGAGACTTCTTTGTCAGTGTTGTTGCCTGAGCTTTCTGTACGTTAAACTATATTAGTTTACTGATCCCCACTCGACAATAATTATGATATCTACGTTGATCTGTGAAGCATGTTGCTGTCGCGTACCGTCTCCTGGGATGATAGTGGCTTGCCTGCTTCCATACATACTGTCGTCTGCGAAGCTGTAGATTGGATCTGAGTGTCCGCTCTGTATTTTTCTTCGCCTTTCCTTATATAATACTTTCTTGCCTCCCACCCGATTCCCACACTCGACATTCTTCCGGCCGTACGAGCCGTCATCATCATTAACCAGCTAACTCTCCAACTCCACCGGCGGCGGCTGCCTAGTTCGGTCCGCATCCAATTAATTCCACGTCAATCCCATTATCCGCGGAAAGTGAGACCTGCCAAATCAATCACGGCCGGCCACGATCTTACCTGCCGCCGTCGCCGCGCCGTAAAACATGGCCAACTGTGAATTAGAAAATAATGACATTATTACCCCCACCCGGCGGTCGGCGCGCCGCTCATTGGCCGCGCGCGGCGGGGGGTGGGGGGGTGGGGGTCGCAGCTGTTCGCCGTGACGTGAACGCCTCGCTTACATCCTCAGTCTGCCGCCGACCGTCCTACAGGCAGGGTCGAGCTGCGTTTCGCGCGTTCTGTGTCTCTCGTACACGAGTGCCGGCGAGTGGTGCTTGGATTACTCTGATACTGTGTTTTTGTTGTTTTGTGTTACTCGAAATGTGTTGTGGTGCGACGACTGATGATTCGAAAGGTGTGTGGATTGAAGAATTTTATTTTTAGGATAATTTTTTTTGTTGGTTGACTAAAGTTTTGGATGTTCGGCATTGAGAGGAACTGAAGCTTTCTGTTTGGAGTAAATCCGTCAAAAAACGAGTCCTTTGTGAAGAGAATGTCATCTGCCATCAAAATGTAAAAAGCCTTAAAATCCGACTGGGACGTATATTATTTGATGTATGAAAAATAAATTCTATACACGATGTAAACTTTTACAATTTCTGATGTCACCATTTCGTACCGGAAAGACGAGCGTTTCGTTTTCAAAGTGCCGATCCGAAAAAATAAGAAAGTTGAAGATAAGATAATTGTGACAGGCCATAGACTTTCCTCCGTTTTCAAATCAAATTTCTCAGCCATTCTTCCTGATTTGGAAAAGTTTACCTAGGCTCCGGATCCGGAAGAGTTTTGTTTTTTTCCAGAACTATCATATTTTGCCTCTAATAGGCAAGAATCTATAATATATTCTGACCTTAAATTTAAAATACCCTCTGTATTTCACAGAGCTTTGGGTCACGTCAAATTTAAATTCTCCCAACTTCCTAGCTCTGACCTAATCTTAAAATCTAGTTCGATTAGCTTTCTGTCAACACTTTCGACACTTTTCGTCCTTTCTATGCTGCCTTTTACAAATGTCTGACAGAGCCAAAATCCAGTAATGGTTTCAATGCCCATAACCAAAGCTCCCCTCTCTAGCTCTTTGGAAACTCCGTCGTTTGACCACTATTTCTGGCTTAGATTGTAATAAACTCCTTCTTTCGGTTATCTTGGCTGTCGTTTGCTTTGTTCATTATACACCGTTAGTGGTTAGTCTACCAATACTGCCGGAAAAAGCAAAACAAAGTTTAAAAATATTCTTCTTCTCAAAGTACCAACTCTATTCAGTGCACGAGGTGTTGCTTGGATTACTCTGATACCGTGTTGTTTTTGTGTTGTTCAAAATGTGTTGTGGTGCGACGACTCAAAGGGGTGTGGATTGATGAATTTTATTTTTATAATAGTTTTTGTATCATTGGTATTGGGAGGAACTGAAGCTTTCTGTTTGGAATGCGTCTTATAAAAAACGTGAGGAGAATATTGTTTATGCCAACCTCAAAATGTAAAGAGTCTAAATGTGATGTATGAAAAATAAATTCTATACATGATGTAACCTCCAAAGTTTTTCAATTTCTGAGGGTGGTGAACATGTCACCATTTGGTACCGAAATGAAAAGCTTAGTGCTTTCGTTTGAAAGATTCAGATTCGCAAAAAGTGAAAAACCTGAAGATTGAATCTGATACAATAAATCGTGACAGGCAATTTTTTCACTCTTTTTTTCTGATTTGGGATTTACAACCCCGAACTCGAAAAAATGGGTTTGTTTTGCTTCATGACCATCAACTTCTCTCTAATATGCGGAAATCTGACTTAAACTCAAGACCCCATTGTCTATTTCTTCAAAGTAGTCTCTCACAGAGACAAGGTTTAGGTCTTGTCAACCTAAATTAAGGTTCACTCTACAACTCCTTAGCTCTAACCCAAGGTGTGAGCACTTTTCGTCCTTTCAATACTGTCTTTCTTCAAATGTCTGCAAAATAGGTAAGCTTCCTCCAATAGATTTAAAGGTCTGAAGAACACACTAAAATTTTACCCAAATAGATACAAAAAATCCTGTGGCATTGTCTTCTTTCCATCCTCGTCTTTATTTCCACTGTGTTGTTACCTGACAAAACCAAAATCCAGTAATAGCTACAATGCCCATAACCACAGCACCTCTCGATTTGGCCACTACTGTTTCTGGCTTGGGCTGTAATAACCTCCTTCTTTGATCGTTTCTTAAAGTCCCAACTCCATTCAGTGCAGGAGGTGTTGCTTGTTAATTACTCTGATACTGTGTTTGTTGTTTTTGTGTTATTCAAAATGTGTTGTGGTGCGACGACTGATGATACGAAAGGTGTGTGGATTGAAGAATTTTATTTTTAGGATATTTTTTCGGACGCCCTATGATTCTTGTTGGCTAAAAAATGTTTTGGACGATTCAGATTGGGAGGAACTGAAGCTTTCTGTTTGGAGTTAAGGGAGTTGATTATGTAAAATGTTTTAAAATCTAAATGTGGCGTATAAGATTTGATATGTGAAAAATAAATTCTATACTTGATGCAACCTCGTGTTTAAGCTGCCGATTCCGTTTCGCAAAAAGTAAAAAAAGTTGAGGATAAATTGTAACAGGTAGTCTTGCCATCGTGAATTTCTCACTAATTTTTCCTGATTGGGGAAAGAATAGTTTTGTTTTACTCCACAACTACCAAATTCTATCTCTGATATGCATGAATCTTCTAACTTAAATCTAAAATACCCGCTCCATCTCACAGATGCGACAAGCTTTAGATGTCATAAATTAGTGTTTTCTCTACAACTCCCTAGCTCTGACCTAATCTTATCTAATTTAATTAAATTACTATTTAAACATTTTCAACAATGTTCGTCCTTTCTATACTGTCTACTCTAAAATATCACGAGCTTCCTCCACTGTACACACGACATCGTTTGATAATACGTCTCTTCCATCATCGCCCGGTTTTCACTATCTTATTCAGGCAGAGCCAAAATCCAGTAACGCTTACAACGCCCAAAAAAAAGCTCCTCTCACTAGCAGTTTGGACACTCCGTCGTTTGGCCACCACTAGGTATTTCTGGCTTGGATTGTAATAACCTTCTCCTTGGTTTTTCGGTAGTCTACCAATACTGCCGAAAAAAGCAAAACAAAATTTAAAGAGATTGCCTCAATTGTTAGTGACCTACTGTATACTATCCAGGAAACAGATGGTTGGGTTTAGGCAAGTTTAGGTCAAGAAAAAGTGGGAGTCTCTTTTACTGTTTTGCCTACGTTTCGGCCTTTATTGGGCCATCTTCAGGGCACTAAAAAAAAGAGATTCTTCTTCTGATACTGTGTTGTTTTTGTGTTACTCAAAATGTGTTGTGGTGCGACGACTGATTATTCGAAAGGTGTGTGGATTGAAGAATTTTATTTTTAGGATAATTTTTAGGTTGTGTTCGGATATCCTATGATTTTTGTTGGTTGACCAAAGTCTTGGATGATTGGCATTGGGAGGAACTGAAGCTTTCTGTTTGGAGTAAATCCGTCAAAAAACGAGTCTGCCATCAAAATGAAAAAAGCCTTAAAATCCAACTGAGACGTATATTATTTGATGTATGAAACAAATTCTATGCACGATGTAAACTTTAAACTTTTTCTATTTCTGATGGTGGTGAAAATGTCACTATTTCGTACCGGAAAGACGAGCGGTTTCGTTTTCAAAGTGACGATCCGCAAAAAATAAGAAAGGTGAAGATATCTGCTCCGTTTTCAAATCAAATTTCTCACCCATACTTCCTGATTTGGAAAATTTTTCCTCAGCTCCGGATCCGGAAGAGTTTTGTTTTGTTCCAGAACTATCAACTTCTGCCTCTAATACGCGAGAACCCAATATATTCCGACCTTAAATTTAAAATACCCTCTGTATTTCACAGAGCTTTGGGTCACGTCACAGAGCTTTGGGTCACGTCAAGTTTAAATTCTCTCAACTTCCTAGCTCTGACCTAATCTTAAAATTTAGTTCGATTAGCTTTCTGTCAACACTTTCGACACTTTTCGTCTTTTCTATGTTGCTTTTTCCAAATATCTGACAGAGTCAAAATCCAGTAATGGTTTCAATGCCCATGACCAAAGCTCCCCTCGTTTGACCACTATTTCTGGCTTAGATTGTAATAACCTCCTTCTTTCGGTTATCTCGGCTGTCGTTTGCTTCGTTCATTATACACCGTTAGTGGCGGAAAAAGCAAAATAAAGTTTAAAAATATTCTTCTTCTCAAAGTACCAACTCTATTCAGTGCACGAGATGTTGCTTGGATTACTCTGATACTGTGTTTGTTGTTTTTGTGTTACTCAAAATGTGTTGTGGTACGACGACTGAAAGGTGTGTTTTTGGATCATTGGGACTGGGAGGAACTGAAGCTTTCTGTTTGGAATGCATCTTATAAAAAACGGGCCGTACGTGAAGAAAATGTTGATTATGACGGCCTCAAAATGTAAAAAGTCTAGATGAGACGTATGAAAAATAAATTCTATATACATGATGTAAGCTCCAAAATTTTTCAATTTCTAGTGGTGGTGAACATGTCACCATTTGGTACCGAAATGAAGAGCTTAGTGCTTTCCTTTGAAAGATTCAGATTCGCAAAACGTGAAAAACCTGAAGATTGAATCTGACAAAATAAATTGTGACAGGCAATAGTGTTGCCCCATTTTTAAATCAAATATCTCACTCTTTTTTTCTGATTTGGAATGGAAATTTGCAACCCCGAACTCGGAAAAATGGGTTTGTTTTGCTTCATGACCATCGACTTCTATCTCTAATATGCGGGATCTGACACAAAGACCAGACCCCGTTGTCTATTTCTTTAAAGTAGTCGCTCACAGAGACAAGGTTTGGGTCTTGTCAACCAAAATTAAGGTTCACTCTACAACTTCTTAGCTCTAACCCAAAGTGTAAGCAGCTTCGTCACTTTTTGTCCTGTCTATACTGTCTTTCTTCAAATGTCTGCAAAATAGGTAAGCTTCCTCCAATACATTCAAAAATCTGAAGAATACACTAAAACTTTCCCCAAAGAGATATAAAAAATCGTCTGGCATTATCTTCCTTCCATCCTCGTCTTTATTTCCACTGTGTTGTTACCTGACAAAACCAAAATCCAGTAATAGCTACAATGCCCAGAACCACAGCTCCTCTCGATTTGGCCACTACTGTTTCTGGCTTGGGCTGTAATAACCTCCTTCTTTGATCGTTTCTTAAAGTCCCAACTCCATTCAGTGCAGGAGGTGTTGCTTGTTAATTACTCTGATACTGTGTTTGTTGTTTTTGTGTTACTCAAAATGTGTTGTGGTGCGACGACTGATGATACGAAAGGTGTGTGGATTGAAGAATTTTATTTTTAGGATATTTTTTCGGACGCCCTATGATTCTTGTTGGCTAAAAAATGTTTTGGACGATTCAGATTGGGAGGAACTGAAGCTTTCTGTTTGGAGTTAAGAGAGTTGATTATGTAAAATGTTGTGGTGCAACGACTGATGATTCGAAAGGTGTGTGGATTGAAGAATTCTATATTTAGGATAATTTTTAAGGTTTTGGATTATTGGGAGCTTTCTGTTTGGAATGCATCTTATAAAACTTGGGTCGTACGTGAAGAAAATGTTGATTATGACAGCCTCAAAATGTAAAAAGTCTAGATGTGACGTATGAAAAATAAATTCTATACATGATGTAACCTCCAAAGTTTTTCAATTTCTAGTGGTGGTGAACATGTCACCAATTGGTACCGAAATGAAGAGCTTAGTGCTTTCCTCGGTGCTTTCGTTTGAAAGATTCAGATTCGCAAAAAGTGAAAAACTTGAAGATTGAATCTGATAAAATAAATCGTGACAGGCAATTTTCTCACTCTTTTTTTCTGACTTAGGATGGAAATTTACAACCCCGAACTCGGAAAAATGGGTTTGTTTTGCTTCATGACCATCAACTTCTATCTCTAATATGCGGAAATCTGGCTTAAACTCAAGACCCCATTGTCTATTTCTTCAAAGTAGTCGCTCACAGAGACAAGGTTTGGGTCTTGTCAACCTAAGTTAAGGTTCACTCTACAACTCCTTAGCTCTAACCCAAGGTATGATCACTTTCGGGACTTTTCGTCCTTTCTATACTGTCTTTCGTCTGTAAGATAGGTAAGCTTCCTCCAACAGATTAAAAAATCTGTAAAATACGTTTAAAAGCTTCCACAAATAGATACAGAAATTCGTCTGGTGTTATCTTCCATCTATCTTCGTTTCTATTTCCACTATGTTGATACCTGACAAAACCAAATTCCAATAGTAGCTATAAATGTCCAGAACCACAGCTCCTCTCGATTTGGACCCTTCGTCATTTGGTCACTATTGTTTCTGGCTAGGGTTGTAAAAACCTCCTCCTTTGGATGGTTCTTAAAATCCCAACCCCATTCACTGCAGGTATTGTTGGTTGGATTACTCTGATACTGTGTTGTTTTTGTGTTACCCAAAATGTGTTGTGGTGCAACGACTGATGATTCGAAAGGCGTGTGGATTGAAGATTTATATATTCAGGATATTTTTTTGGATGCCCAATGATTCTTGTGGATTGACAACAGTTTGGATGATTGGGACAAACTGAAGCTTTCTTTTTGGAATGCATCGATAAAAATTCGGTCCTAAGGTGAAGAAAGCTTTGATTATGCTGGGCCCTAAAAAATCTAAATGTCACGTATAATGTTTAATGTATGAGAAATGGCAGGCCATAAGTCTTGCCGCTGATTTTAAATCAAATTTAACACTCAGTTTTCCTGATTTGGAAAAGTTTACCTGATGTTCTACCTCAGCACCGATCCCGGAAGAAGAGTTTTGTTTTACTCCACATCCATCAAATTCTCTCAGATACGCGGGAATCTAATATTTTCTGACTTAATTCTAAAATGTTCTCTCTATCTCACACAGGCAACAAGCTTTAGGTCATGTCGTTATAAATTAAACTTCTCTCTACAACTCCCTAGCTCTGACCTAACCTTATCTAACGTAATTCACTTACTTTAGGCATTTTCAGCACTTTTTATACCGTCTGTAAAATACCACGAGCTTCCTCCACTAGATACATGATACACAAAATCGTTTGGTATTACGTCTCTTCCGTTCTCGTCTCTATTTTCACTATCTTCTCATTCAATTAGACCAAAGTTCCAGTAATGGTTACAACACCCAGGACTAAAGCTCCTCACACTAGCAGTTTGGAGACTTCGTCGTTTGGCTACCACCATTTCTGGCTTGGACTGTAATAACCTCCTAGTTTGATGGACTTTGTTGTCATTTCGACTCTTGTTGGTTTCTCAGTAGTCCAGCAATGTTGCCGGAAAATGCAGAACAAAGTTTAAAAAAATTATCCTCTTCAAAGTACCAACTCCATTCAATGTAGAAGGGTTTGCTTGGGTTACTCTGATACTGCTTTGTTTTTGTGTTACCCAAAATGTATTGTTGTGCAACGACTGATGACACGAAGATGTGTGGATTGAAGAAATAAATCTGTTTTTGTAGGATAATTTTTTGACTCGTTGTTTGGACGTCCTATCATTCTTGTTGGGTGACAAACGTTTTGGATGATTGGGAGGAACTCAAGTTATGTTTGGAACGCTTCAGAAAAAACCAGGTCCTACGTGAACCGATTATGCTTGTCCCAAAATGTAAAACATCTAAATGTCTCGTAAATTTGCTGTATGAAGAATAAATGTAGTGAAGTAACCATTGCGGTACCAGTCCTCGAACGTAATAGATATCTTATTTTATATTGTTAATCTATAGATTTTTTAACCTAAATGTTGTGTGAGATGAACTAATTGACGAGGATATTATTAAATATCATAATATTTTTAAAGAATTTTGATGCGAGTCTAACCAATATGTTCCATTTCGTATTTTCTAACCTAAGCAACAATCTCAACAAACTTGCCCTGATGATGGAGGCATAGTTCTCCGAAAGCTTGGAATTTAGTTTAAAGAGTACACTTCGCTTTAATATATCTTTTGCAGCTTCCCAGCTATAGCTAATTTTGTTTCATGAAGTAACCTCTATGATTTTCAATTTCTGGTAGTAGTGGTGAATGTTACCATTTCGATTTTTAGATGACGAGTGTGATTAGTAGCAAAGTAAAAAAGTTGAAGATAATATAATTATTGTTATGATAGCTTTACTCCGCTTGCTACCGTTTTGGGTGGTAGATGTCTTGTTAACCATGAGTTATCTTGATATATCTCTAGAGGGCACATACCTTGGAATTCCTCTCAGGTTTTGTTTTATAACTGAGCAGACCGCGTAGGCAGAGCCTAAATACCAGAGTACCGCGACTGCTGTGAAAGGGTTATGTTAGGGGAAGTTTGTTAGCGCGGGATTTGAATGGGCCAATACCCGCAGACCCAATAAATACATCTCCTGGCAGTCCATTCCAAACCCTGGATACCCTGGGAATGAATGTGCGGTTGTACCGCTCAGTTCTTGATATATGAAGAACGACCGCCTTAGGATGAGATGCAGCGGTCGCGCGGGTGCATCTGATAGGAGAGGTGAGAGGCGGAACGATAGAGGATAGCTCAGAGGAGAAGATTCCGTTTGAATATCGGTAGAAGAGCGAGAGGTCCCTAACAACACGCCGGTGAGAAAGTGGCTGCAGGTGGCGCGTTAAAGCCAGATCGCCAATTAGTCGCCCTTCTCTGGACGGCATCTAGTATAGACAGGGTAGGAGGGACAGCAGCTCCCCAGACATGAGAGCAATATTCCAGGCAAGGTCTTATCTGGGCTTTATATAGCGTGAGGAGGTTACATGGCGAAAAGTACTTTCTGGCTCTAAATAGGTACCCAAGCTTTTTACCAGCAGCTGTTGCAATTGACGCAACGTGTTCGTGCCAGATCAGATTTTCTGTAATGTTAACTCCTAACAGCTTGAATGAGTGACTCCTTGCCAGAGTCTGATTGTTGATTAGAACAGGGTACTGGCTTAGGCACTTCTTATTTCATACTGGGCCTTGGAAACATTAAATTTTGCCATATTGGTGGTATTAAATTAAAACGTACGAGGTACGTCAGGCATAACTGACCGGTGATTCATAAGTCAAACAATTATTAGATTGTTGTATTTAGTGCTGTTGCTGTGCTGTTTTAGATACGTTGGATCTGAGTGACAAGTGACAGCCAAGGCGTCAGTCTGTTAAAACAGTGGTGCCAACAGTAATCGTAATGAGGAGATTTTTTTTTCGTACCGCGCTGCTTCCTGTTGAATAAGTAAATAAATAAATAAATAAATAAACTTTTAATTAGTACTTGGCTAGATACACAAAGAAATACAACAAAATCAAATGCTCTACATATTACTAACTTAGTCCCCTGAGTAACTTCCTCAAATTACGCCTCGAATTACGCTGACAGGTCGTGATTTAGCTTTAGATGTTTTTCTGACTTGCTGCACGATTCTTCTTCTTTATTATTATTATTATTATTTATTTGTACTGTTAATTACAAATAATTGCCACCTCGAAGGCCAGGCCTTGTGTGAGGTATTGGCATTTATAACTTGAAAATGTACATTTGAAATTTTGCATACCTAACTATGCTGCTGCTTCCACGTTGCCTCCCCTTGTACTGCTATTCGTACGCCTTTCGATGGTTCGACCTTCAGTGGATCCACCCTGAGCAGCAGCATGCATTCTTCATCAGTTTTATCCATGATCTATTCATTTTAAACTTGAAATTTGGATGTGATGTCTGAGTGACAGTGACATGTCAAATGCTTATCTACATATTACTAAGTTAGTCCCCTGAGTAACTTCCTCAAATTACGCCGAAAGGTGGTGATTTAGCTTTAGATGAAACTTTTTGTATTTGAAACTTGAAACCTAACTACAATATTACTCATTGCCTAATGGTGCAGTTTTTGGTTATTCTCACAATTTCTAAACACATTTTGTACTCTCAGCGTGTTATGTTAGCTGTTTCTGTCATTCACGTCGTCTATGCCATTTTCTTAATGGGTTTTTAAGAGTGGTGACGACCGACAAGCTCAAGTGTTACTCTAAGGTCGTTACTGTTTTTGAAATGTGTCGTGATACATTGACTAGTGAAAGAAAGGTAGTGGTGGGTGTATTTTCTTTCACCATGCTATCTGGGTATGTTGAGATAATTTTTTTCTTGTTTATCTGCCTTGGTAATGCAACAGAATTGGCCAAAAATTGAACTGAGTGTAATATTCAGCCGAAATTAGTTTTTGAGACCGAAATCAAAACCCGAAGATCTAAAATTTTAGATTTCCGTCAAACGCGACTGAAACTCAAAACTGCTAGAGGATTTGTAATCAGCACCCTCAAATTATCCAAAAGACGAGGTTTCATCTTAATAGAAAGTCAAATAACGATTTTCGATTTTTTAGGCAAATCTGAAGATCTGAAAAATCTGATTTTTTTTATTTTCGTCAAACGCAACTGAAACTTAAAACTGCGATCATATTTGTAATCAGCACCCTCAAATTATCCATAAGACGAGGTTTCATCTTGATAGAAAGCCAAATAACGATTTTCGATTTTTTAGCCAAATCTGAAATCTGAAAAATCTGATTTTTTTTATTTTCGCCAAACGCAACTGAAACTTAAAACTGCGACCATATTTGTAATCATCACCCTCAAATTATCCAAAAGACGAGGTTTCATCTTATTAGAAAGGCTAATAACGATTTTCGATTTTTTAGGCAAATCTGAAGATCTGAAAAATCTGAATTTGTTTTTATTTTCGTCAAACGCAACTGAAACTTAAAACTGCGACCATGTTTGTAATCAGCATCCTCAAATTATCCATAAGACGAGGTTTCATCTTAATAGAAAGCCAGATAACGATTTTCGATTTTTCAGGCAAATCTGAAGATCTGAAAAATCTGAATTTTTTTTATTTTCGTCAAACGCAATTGAAACTTAAAACTGCGACCATATTTGTAATCAGCTCCCTCAAATTATCCATAAGACGAGGTTTCATGTTAATAGAAAGCCAGATAACGATTTTCGATTTTTTAGGCAAATCTGAAAGATCTGATTTTTTTTTGTTTTCATCACACTCAAAAAAAACGCAAAACTGTGACCATATTTGTAATCAGCACCCTCAAATTATCCAAAAGGCGAGGTTTCATTTTGATAGAAAACCGAATAATAATTTTCGATTTTCAGGTAAACCCGAACTAAAGCTCTGAAAGATCTAAAATTTTTATTTTCGTCAAACGATACTGAAACTCAAAACAGTGACCGAATTTGTAGTCAGCACCTTCAAATTATCCAAAACACAAGGCTTCATCTCAATGGAAAGCCAAACAAACATTTTCGTTTTTTAGGCAAACCTGGAGATGTGAAAGATCTGAAATTTTGGATTTTCCTCAAATGCGACTGGAACTCAAAACTGCAACCACACTTATTTTGTAATCAGCACCCTCAAATTATCCAAGACACGAGGTTTCATCTTAATAGAAAGCCAAATAAAGGATGTCGATTTTTTAGGCAAACCTGAGGGTCTGGAAGATCTGGAATTTTTGATTTTCGTCAAACGACACTGAAACTCAAAACTGCAGTCGGATTTGTGATTATCACCCTCAACTTATCCAAAATTTGTGGTTTCATATTAATAGAAGGTCAAATAAAGATTTTCGAAAATGTGAAAGATGCGAAATTTTTGATTTTTGTCAAGCGATACTGAAACTCAAAACTGCGACCGGATTTGTAATCAGCACCCTCAAATTACCCAAAAGGATCGACTCGGTTTTAGATTTTTTAGGAAAACCCGGAGGTCTAAAAGATCTGGAATTTTTGATTTTCGTCAAACGACACTGAAACTCAAAACTGCAGTCGGGTTTGTAATCTGCACTCTCAAATTATCCAAAACACTAGGTTTAAATCAAAATAAAGCTTCTTTGATCAATATTATTTTTTAGTTATAATCAGATTTTATTAATTTATTTGTACCACTCTATTTCCGGCTCAATAACCTCACTGAAAAACTGGACCAAACAAGTCCGTTAAAACAGCATACCATCAGAAATCCATTTTCCTGCCACAAAGCGGTATGATTACGAACCCAAAACGCGTACGAGAAACTTCATCCTTTCTCATTTAATCCAAACAACGGATGATGTTACTGAGGCTTTTAGCATCAAAGAAACTAAACCGGTCGTCCATTGAAGCCTGCTAACGTTTTACAACCTCATACAAACTCACTGTAATGGCGGCTTAAATTTCGCCGCCAGTAGTAAAACTACATCGTTCATCGAGACTGTTATTGCGCAGCACATGTTGAGATTCTTTTTTACTGAAGTCGACTATGAAAATGTTTCTTATGCCTCAAGGCTGATGCTATGCCAACCAATACTTGCTTACTGTGATATTGTTAATAAACATATTACAAAATTACACAATGAGGATGTTTCCATTTTTTCAAAGTTTAGTTAATCAGATAGTCCTAAAGAGTTAGAGAACAACGGCGAAAAATTTTTGTAATTATCTCCATTAATAGAAAAGTTTGAATTGCCGTATCCTCCGCGCGAAGCCGCTGTGACGTCACACGTCACACGACACAACGCAAGCCTGTGTATGCCCTATCGAGGATGCTGTTCCCGCAAGCTACCGCGCCGCCGCCGGCCTCCTCGTTCATGTTGTTCTTCCTTGTTTTCAGTAGGGTAGGCGACGCCGACGGTGACAAAACGATACACTGCAGTTTATTGGTACTCGTATTATTAGAATATGTCTAGCAGACCGAGAAAAACCACCATAAAAACATCAAACAAATATTTCAATGGATAGCCTATTATGAATACAAAAAATTGAGTTTTATGTTTTTAGTAATACTGTGTGAAAATTTAATTGAAATCAATCCTATAGTTTCCTAGTTACACCATACAGAATGATCAGCAATACTCTCGCATGTATACATCAGAAAATTCTAAGTCGACAATCCGTAATAGCCAAGGTAATGTTCGGATGCCTCCAGATTTTCGAAAATCTTTATTTGACCTTCTATTAAAATGAAACCACAAATTTTGGATAAGTTTGAGGAATATTTAAAATTTTTTGGTTTTTTGCTAATTACTCCACCGCCCATGCACCGATTTTCAAACTTATAAGAACATTACCTACCACTACCCCACAGCATATCGCTGCCAAATTTCATAACAATCCATGCAGCGGTTACTGAGATTACGTGGCTAGAAAAACGCGTGCAGACAGACCGACGGAAATGAGTTGTGTGGATTTTCGTTATGTAGACATCATAAAACACCCAAAAAGCGTATTATCTCAAAATCGAAAATTTTCACGATCACAATACTCCCCTCACCTATCGGTGCGGGAAGTAAAAGCCCATGATCATGTCATCCACTTTAGGAGGATGACTAGAATCACCACGAACGTAACCTTCCTCCATACTTCAAAAATATACTAGCGTCTGCCCGTTACAACAAACACCTTCTCCGTTCCACTCAAGTCTATGTCGCATACTGTACAGCGCAGCTGCGCAGCGTATGCATAGCGGAGTCCCGACCAAACTGTGGCTGCCGCGAACAATTAATAACATGTGACGTCATACAGATTTTCACCTCTGCGGTCGCTTTATGCAAATACAAAATTGAATAACTCCGCCGTTTTTGGAATATTCAGATGATTTTTTCGACGTTCTTCAAGTGAAGAAATAGGCTATCAGATAGTAATGAATTTTCCAAATTTTATTTTTTTTGGAAACTTCTCCATTACGTATTACAAAATATTCCGTGCCTTGACCTACCAAAAAAGCCAAAAACACCGTCATCTAAAATTTGATGATCTGGATACCAGTTCTTTGAATGCCACCAATCTTTAGCCCATGCTTCAGACAGAAACACCACCTGACGTGGGTTAAAGGGCACAACAACTACAAAGCCAGGAAAGCTGTTGACCAAAGAATGTTAGGACCATGTGACCTTTATGGGTTTTCGAAAACCACATTTGCAGAGATAGTCAAAAAACACTCCCATGCCCAAATGGTAAAACGATGGGAAGAACTATAGGATGTGGATTTGCTAAGGAAACCCTTGCAGGTTTAGGCATGGCAATATCAAAGGAGTACTTGGCGACGACCTGGTCAAACCTACGTCTCATACTAGGTCCCCTGACTGGCCATTGTCAACTCAGAAAACACCTCCACATTATGGGGCTAAGTGACACACCGATATGCAGAATGTGTCAAAGCGAAGACGAAACTGCAAAACACGTCATATGTGAATGCCCAGAGTTACCTTCTATTAGAGATTGTGCGTTCGGCGAGACTTGGCCTATACCTGCCTACATAAGGGAGATGTCCTCTAGCGACTTGCCCACCTTCCTAAAATTAGCAGGATGGACGATGACCTCAGGAAACAACTCCCTGGGAGGATGCACAATTGACTATTTGTAGCCTAAATACACTGGGGCTACTCAACCTGCCCACTCTACAGATTCGGAAAGAGATACCATTTTCTTATGCAATATTTGTAACAAAATATTTAATCGTTTCATACAGGAAGAATATAAAGAGATAGAAAATCTTGGGGAAGTTGCAGCTTAAGACAACAGATGGCGCATTGTTGCAGTTACTATCACATGCTGACAAAATTCAACAACTATCTTTCTAAAAGTAGGCGAAGACAAACTTATCTGACGTAGGCAGTTATGCCAACTTAGTGTATCTTTCGTTAGATGTAACAAATTGCATTGTTTGCACTTGATCTTAAATCAAAGGAGTTTTACAAGCTCACAAACCCACATACAGGTGAAGCTAATAAAAACGTGTTAAAAACTGGTTACATTTGAATACACTTATCCGAAAAATATGCCAATTTTTGGTAAGTACAGTGCAACTCCTGCTGTCATTCCTCTTTGGGACGCCTGTGTGCATCAAATTCTATTTTTCCTTATTCTTTGAAGGTGGACCAATTAGCGGCCATTTTACAGACACATGTGTTTCTCACAAGTGTCTTTCCCTAGAACGTTTTATAAAGCAGATAATGTTACGGTTGTCTTTTGGAATCGTAAACCTATCATTATAATTTCAAAAATATGGCGGCTAGAGGTATGGTGTGAAACATGTGTTTGCCTCCTCACTAATTAAATGTTATTTTTTTATAAAGCTTTTCTGGTGACTTTGTACAGGAGATTTCGTGGATCTCTGTTTTGATTTTTGTACCTTTGAAGATTTGTGCCTTGTATTAATAGTGGTGGACGATGAATTTTTAGCATAGGGAGGCTGGACGATGCAACTTTAGCTTCACTACTTTGTCAGTATACGATATTCTCTCATCATAGTCACAATGTCTTAACAGACATGTTGTGAACTCGTAAAATGCATTAAGTCGGAGCTAGAGTATTGCCGACACGAATATTATCAATAGTTTCGAGAACTGTAGCTCGCCATCGTTCGCGATTTACTGTTAGTTCAGTGGCGCTCTTGATACTCATATCTAGCAACTGTTTCGTCGTATCCACCCAGCGTGTAGGGGAACGGCCACGGCGCCACTCACTCGGGGCGCGACCCTGAACTACAAGTTTCTCCATATTATCGCTTCTGTGAATATGTCCGAAGAATGTAAGCATTCTAATTGACACAATGGAGAATAGTCTCTTTGGATTACCGAGCCCATCTAATATGGAAACATTAGTTCGATGGGCGGTATAAGGAATTCTCAGCATTATCCTCCACGTCCACATTTCAAAAGCATCTATGCGAGCTCGATCTGCCTTTTTAACAGTACAAGTTTCCGAGGTACATACAAAAATATGGAGAACACAAGAGACTGAACCAGTGACATTTTGGTAGCTTTAGTGATGTTATGGTCACGCCATATTTTGGCAAGCTTTGTCATGGCAACACGTGCCTGTTGAATGCGCCGTCGAATCTCATTCTCACAGTTACCTGAATTATCGATCAAAGAACCGAGGTACACAAAAACTTTGAACTACCTCACAATGGCCTATTGACTTTATTTCTCAATTATTGTCATGATCTCTATCTACGATAATAACCTTGGTCTTGTTGTAGTTGATACCAAGACCATATGCTGAACTGCGTTGTTCTAAAACGTTCAATAGAGCTACTAGTTCTTCCTGAGAAGCAGCAATAAGGGTTGTATCGTCAGCAAATCTTAAGTTAGATATTTTGCTTCCGCCAATAGTTATACCGCCACTCCAGTTGTCCAATACCTGTGTCATCACAAATTCAGAGTAAATGTTAAATAACATGGGAGATAATACGCATCCCTGACGAACTCCTTTTCTGGTTGCTGTTTGACCAGACAGGTTACCATCAATTCTTACACGAGCTGAGCTAGACTCATAGAGTTGCTGTATGAGAAATACTCAGTGGTAAGGGACTCCCATGGAGATAATGGAGATAAGGATTTCTCACAGTTTAGGCCACTTTACGTTATCAAACGCCTTATAATAGTCCACAAAGCAGATAAAAACGGGAAAATAATGCTCCCTGGCTTTTTCAATAATCTGTCTTAAGTTTAAGATCTGTTCAACGTACCGCGTCCTTTTACGAACTCTTGTGAGTACGTAAAAACAAATAAAAGTAAATTTACATCAATTTGGGACCTATTGGACAGCTATTCTGTCCTTCCAAAAATTTTGAAGAGTACTGTTGTAGCCGAGGTTGTAGCAGTGTAACTATCAGGCTCTGTATTTCACGAAAAATTGAATGGCGAGTCCACCAAAACATATTTTTAAATTGAGGACATACCTGTTTGAATTTATAAAGGGCACGTAGTCTGATGTAACATTTCATAAGAATGTGTTTAACATAATCCGTAAATTTGAGCTTCTTATCAAAAGCCGCACTTAATAATTTGTGGTCTAATAAATTCACATCTACTCTCAGAATAGAATAAAAGAAGGTTACATTTAGACAAGTTTATAAAAAAATTGTTTCGTTCACAGTATTCGCGAATACTCTTAATGTCAGAATCCAATTTAGCCTCAGCTTGCAGCAACTTAGAGTCTTGAAAGCTTGATTGAAAGCTGATTGAAGCTTGATTTATTATTACTGCTAAAGCCCCAAAAACAGATTCTGGTTGTTTGTATGTAACTTTCTTAGATTTTTTTTCTGTACATTATTAAGTTCGGTATTTATATTAGATTAAGTTTGAGCAGTTATTGAGCTAAGTTTGGTTTTAATTATAATTTAAAGTAAATAAATAAAATAAAAAAAAAAACAGTTTAAAAAACTAAACCATAGCACCAGTTCTGATCCATTCTCCTATTTTGAAAAACCGGGAAATCTACAAGTGAAAGGTTAAAAGACGCTCCCAACCCTCAAAACGAAACCCCATAGGGGGTCCGCTCATCACCGTGGGATTTTTGTCTCTTTCTAGAAAAGGGGTTCGAGCAAGACAAATGTGACAAGGGTAGGTAGAAAACAGGGAATGGGCTCACTTTCGTTAACCCGAGCGTCCTGATTACGGAAAGATTTGTATATTGGTCGTAATCTTTTGTGTCCGCCACACCATTCTCTGCAGGCGGCTGTCTAGAAATTCTTCGGAACTGGTTTCACTTCATTATAAGTGTGGTGTTTTGATACAAAGCTTTTAATGAGGTTGCTTTGATTCATGTCTTATTTATTTATGGTATGATTATGTTTTCATCTTCCTGCCTTCGCTGTTGTTGTCGTATTTCAAGAGGGTTTGACGGCCTTATGGTATTACAGCATATGTCTGGACATGCGGATAACATCCAATAATTACGTTGTTTAGAATGGCTTTTGTTCAATCAATATAGAAATCAATATAGAAAGACTGTTTTAATAATAAGAAGGTAAGGTGTGTATGACAGTTAGAATAACAAGTGACAGGCCAAATGTTGGCTTATGGGCACTAACAAACAGTGACCTTTCAATAGGCCTAAAACAGTTCACCTTAAAAGTAAGTATTTTCAGATCATTTGAGCATTTCTAGTAAAACTAAAAGTTCAAGGACAAGTAATTTGAGGACTATAAGCCTTTCATCTATGTATCTTACCTAAGAGATTGGAAAAGGCAACTACTAACCTATTTTGATAAACACTGCACTCGACATACCGAAAGCCTTCGACAGAGTGTGGAATGACGGACTTCTGGTCAAGCTTGCTGCTTATGGACTACGACCTGGCCTGTGCCAGTGGCTGAGTAGCTTTTTTAACGACCAATCTCTGTCAGTTGTAGTCAAGGCTGTTCATCAGACGCATTTTCAATAAACGCCGGTGTTTGTGAGGGATCTGTCCTATCCCCTACACTGTTTCTGCTCTACATCAACCAGCTGCTGGAAATAACATCCAATCCCATCTACAGCTTCGCAGATGACAGTATTTTAATATCGTGCATGGAACCAGCCAAGCCACTATCATCTCAGGGGACGATACTTCCGCGACCAACAAGCAATGCAACGCAATTGTCGAGTGGAGATTAGTAAATGAAGTACAGTATAACGTACAGAAAACTCAGGCAACAACACTGACAAAGAAGTCTCACGTTGGCTCACCAACTGTAGAAATGGAGGGTTACCCAATACTCGAATTACCTTCTGTCAAGTATTTGGGAATCAACATAAACCATAATACGACCTGGCACGACCACATTGTCAGTATTGTTAAAGTGGCACCCCAGAAGCTTGGAGTTTTGTTCCGCTGTAGGAAGCTGTATACACCAGGGCAACTACTGCTGCTCTACAAGGCGCAGATCAAACCATCGCTGGAGTATTGCTCCCATGTATGGGGATGCGCTGCGAAGCACTCTCTAAAGCTTCTGGACACTATCCATCAGAGAGCAATTAGGCTAATCGATATGCCTAACCTCACAAAGGACCTGGAGAACTTTGACGCTGTGAAATGAGCTACCGGAAAATTTGTTTCCCGACGGCTACAACCTGCAGTGTTTCAAATCTAACGCGCACCGACACATATCCTCATACAGCTTTCATAGGCTTTCAACTTTTGCGGGAGGCTGTCCATAAAAAAAGAATATGGGAAACTGGATATGTATCAACAAAAATTGAACTTTTTATAAAAAGTACGGTCAAATAGGTCCAAATTGGAGTCTTGACAAATGCAAAACCTGACCAAACCTTTAGGCTTTGGGCAGTGAAATTTTATAATAAAATAGTCAGGAAATTAGAGGATATTGCAGCAAACCAATTTAGAAATAATTATATGATATTTAAATATTATTTTATTTAATAGACCGGTGAAGGCGCGATGAATTGAGTATTAGATATTCACTGTGGAAAAAATGTCTGAGTGATTTCATTTGTTTTGTGTGAAGTGAGTGTATGTCTATAATTGCTCAGCCCCCTTGTTTTCTGTCTATGGTAGGCCTTTCCTTGCGACATTCTGTGTTTCGTGAATTCTGTTACTATTATTCTATAGTTAATATTTTGCATTTCTTATTTTTTCTCGCATGCTTGCGGTAGTAGCAAGTATGGACGGGCTGTGCCAAGTCAACACCTGACCTATTATTATTCTGAATTCAGGAAGGACCGTACAATGCTGCAGGTCTTGAGGATTACAGACTTTTGAAGGTTTTATGTAACTTTTCATCCAGGCCCAATATAATTATTACAATTTTTATTTCAACGATTTGGTTTTATGAAATGGACCGTTGAAGGCGCGATGAATTGAACATTTGTTAGAATTTTTGGGGAAGTTGCTAGAAGTTGTAAAACTTGTAAAGGAATTCGGAGAAAATGAAACACAAAGGATTTATGAAAACTAGTTATTTATTTCATTGTTTAGTTTCCGGTTCTAGAAATGTCAATATGACAATTAATATGGCATGTCTAGAGCAGGGTACAACGATACACAAACAGTTGTTAATACATAGTTGAAAAGCGAGGGTAGTTTAATTTTCGATATACTTTTCTAACAACATTAAGATATTCAAAGACCACTCTACACAATCTAGTAGGTATAAAGCTGAGTATAAAGTATTTCAAGCGGCTGAAAAACCGGTCCCGAAAGAATGGAAATCGGCGTCGGTAGCAGGGAAGAAGACAATAGAGAAAAAGAGGCCGTATCAGTGGAATCAAAGCAGTTCAATAGCCACAAACACAAAAAATGCCGGCGGCAACGCAACGACTTATTCTCCACGTCGCCATGGTAACGAAAATATGGTTGAATAATGCAAGATGACGCCCGATTGGCAGGCTGGCGTTCCATAAGGATCGAATGCGTCCCTTCGGTTGGCCTTCATCGCAATTATTCATCAAAGAGGCCCATGGAACGGGGTGGGGATATGAAAAATTCAAAGGGGTGGTTGATGGCTTTGTCTTTGCAGATGCAAGTACCGGGTGGTCAGATATGAATGCAAACTATTTTTCGTTCGAAGTCGGAGCTATAGTATTGCCGACACAAATATTATCAATAGTTTTGAGAACTGTAGCTCGCCATCCTTCGCGATTTACTGTCAGTTCAGTGGCGCTCTTGATACTCATGTCTAGCAACTGGTTCGTCGTATCCACCCAGCGTGTAGGGGAACGGCCACGGCGCCGCCCACTCGGGGCGTGACCCTGAACTACAAGTTTCTCCATATTATCGCTTCTGTGAATATGTCCGAAGAATTTAAGCATTCTCATCGACACAATGGAGGATAGTCTCTTTGGATTACCGAGCTCATCCAGTATGGAAACATTAGTTCGATGGGCGGTATAAGGAATTCTCAGCCATCTCCTCCACGTCCACATTTCAAAAGTATCTATGCGAGGTCGATCTGCCTTTTTAACAGTCCAAGTTTCCGAGGCATACAAAAATATGGAGAACACAAGAGACTGAACCAGTGACATTTTGGTAGCTTTAGTGATGCTATGGTCACGCCATATTTTAGTAAGCTTTGTCATGGCCACCCTTGTTGAATGCGCCGTCAAATCTCATTCTCACAACTACCTGAATTGTTGATCGAAGAACAGAGGCACACAAAACTTTGAACTACCTCACAACGGCCTATTGATTTTATTTCTCGATGATTGTCATGCTCTCTATCTACGGTAATAACCTTGGTCTTGTTGTAGTTAATACCAAGATCATATGCTGCACTGTGTTGTTCTAAAACGTTCAATAGAGCTACTAGTTCTTCCTGAGAAGCAGCAATAAGGGTTGTATCGTCAGCAAATCTTAAGTTAGATATTTTGCTTCCGACAATAGTTGTACCGCCGTTCCAGTTGTCCAATACCTGTCTCATCACAAATTCAGAGTAAATGTTAAATAACATCGGAGATAATACGCATCCCTGACGAACTCCTTTTCTGGTTGCTGTTTGACCAGACAGGTTACCGTCAATTGAGGTTTTGAATAAAGAAAAAAATATATTTTTTTTTGTGATAAATCGAAAGATCATATATAAGTTTTATAACAAAACCGTTTTTGTTTTCTTCTTTTTCGCAATAATTCAAAAGTTATATCAAAATAAAAATGGGTATTTGAATCGAGTACCGAAAACACTCCGACGGCTCCCGAACCCGTGTGACGTAATGATGGCGGTTAAGATGCTCCTTTGACCAACGACATCCTACATCGATACTAGATTCTAGATTCCCAGCCAAACGTGAAAATACTTGCTAGTAACTAGTGTATATTTGTTGCAATATAGCCGATGAATGAAGTTTGCAGCTCAGGACGACCTCTACGATCGAAATAAATATCTTTTTGAATGTTTGAAATCAGATTACAGATTCCAGTAAGTAAGTAAGTACCTAATCAAATATGTCTTATTGAAACTATCTGGTGCATGTTCGGCTAGCCTAGTGGTTAGAGTGTTGGCTAATGGATCCGTTGGTCTGGGTTCAAAGCTCAGCCTGTCCATTCTTTCTTTATTTTTTTCTTATCAAATAATTCATTCATGTGCTTTTTGCACTTGTTATGTACAGTTTTTCTACGATCAACATAAATATGTTTTTGAAACAAATTCTATCAGACATATTACTTGCACTGCATAGTGCAAAAACTCAGTACAGGACGCGGTGGACAATTCAAAAAATCAATTGGTGTTTGTCCGTCAATATCAACCGCCAATATTTTTTTTAAATGTAATAGTTACTTAATAAAACAAAATCCATTCATTTTTTAAGTTTTTAATATAAACATAAAATAAAACTCGTAATCAAAACAGTCTTCTGTTTATCACTTGGTAATTTTATTTATTTAACTTTGAGCAACGAAGCTTAATAATTAAATTTTCATAAAAATTTAACAAACAAAAATATATAAACGCAATGCAAACAAACAAAACTTATTCTTCTATGAGTTTCAATGTTATAATTATCTTTACTGTACGTAGATGCTTTTCTGTTAAAATATTTGTTAGTAATTTCATCTTATATGAAATGAATCCAATTTTTTTTAATAAATTATTAATATGTACATCCCAACGTAAGTGTGAGTCTAAATATATTCCTAGATACTTTTTTCTATGTTCGGGACTAAAAAATATAGTTTTATTTTTGTTTACTTGAAGTGCTAGCTCTTATGTAAAATAATTATACTTATAGTTTATTTATCGTATAAGTATTTATTATCAATAATAATATTAAATAATAAAATAATTATTTTAAGTTTTGGTCAAGAAGATAATTATAACATTGAAACTCATAGAAAAATAAGTTTTGTTTGTTTGCATTGCATTTTTATATTTTTATTTGTTAAATAAATAAAGATACCAAGTGATAAACAGAAGACTGTTGTGATTACGAGTTTGACTTACTTTATGTTTATATTAAAAACTTAAAAAATGAATGGATTTTGTTTTATTAACCAAGTATTACATTTAAAAAGAATATTGGCGGTTGATATTGACGGACAAACACCATTTGAACTGATTTTTTGAATTGTCCACCGCGTCCTGTACTTAGTTTTTGCACTATGCAGTGCAAGTAATATGTCTGATAGAATTTGTTTCAAAAACATATTTATGTTGATCGTAGAAAAAAATGTAAATAACAAGTGCAAAAAGCACATGAATAAATTATTTGATAAAAAAAAATAAAAAAAAATTGGACAGGCTGAGCTTTGAACCCAGACCAACGGATCCATTAGCCAACACTCTAACCACTAGGCTAGCCGAACATGCACCAGATAGTTTCAATAAGACATATTTGATTAGGTACTCACTTACTGGAATCTGTAATCTGATTTCAAACATTCAAAAAGATATTTATTTCGATCGTAGAGGTCGTCCTGAGCTGCAAACTTCATTCATCGGCTATATTGCAACAAATATACACTAGTTACTAGCAAGTATTTTCACGTTTGGCTGGGAATCTAGAATCTAGTATCGATGTAGGATGTCGTTGGTCAAAGGAGCATCTTAACCGCCATCATTACGTCACACGGGTTCGGGAGCCGTCGGCGTGTTTTCGGTACTCGATTCAAAAACCCATTTTTATTTTGATATAACTTTTGAATTATTGCGAAAAAAAAGAAAACAAAAACGGTTTTGTTATAAAACTTATATATGATCTCTCGATTTATGACAACAAAAAAATTGATTCAAAACCTCAATTCTTACATGAGCTGAGCTAGACTCATAGAATTGCTGTATGAGAAATACTAAGTGGTAAGGGACTCGATCCCATGGAGATAAGGACTTCCCACAGTTTAGGCCACTTGACGTTATCAAACGCCTTAGAATAGTCCACAAAGCAGATAAAACGGAAAAATAATGCTCTCTGGCTTTTTCAATAATCTGTCTTAAGTCTAAGATCTGTTCGAAGTATTGTTTAAGAAATTGAACCAAAACTTGTACAAAAAATCGTGTAATATATCACAGTCTTTACATTCATCTTTCAGATCAGCAGTTACTGCTGATAAAATGAAGTCATCAAGCCACCACCTGTCGGAAATTTTTATTCAAATTTCCCTGATATAATAGCAGTTCTTTTTCATACAAGCTGATTGATGAGTGTCACTAGACCTTTAGGGTGCATACGCACTTTTTAAAGGGTTGTCACATGAATCGTCAAGAGGATAATCTAGTCAACAATGGTACTGTTTCTCCCTAATGGAATGATAATATCATCAGCATAATCAATCATTCGGTTTCGGGTATGTGACGTTGGACATTGATGGCTATGTTTGAAGACCCTGGTGTACATTATTGTATTGCCATTATACAGGGTGATCAATGAACAGTCGACTGATATGTGACTTTTTAAATAAAAAATGTATAGTCAACTTCGCCTGCTGTATGTCGGCATTCACAGTAGCGGCAGTTAGGAGCGTTGGAATGCGTTGGCCAATGCCGAGTCCCCTCGGCAGGTAGAAGCAGGCCTGCGCCGGTTCCGCACGTAGTCAAACACACCAGTGCATGGTACAGTGAAAACGGACAAGAAAAAGGGTACAAAGATTGGCCAGTCGCATCTAGACACGGTATAGAAAACATGCAATAAGGGTTCAAAATGTTGCCCATTATTGGCAAAACAATGAGGGACAGTTGCAAAAACACTGGAAATCATTCCCCTGAGGGGCTAGAGGGTACAATAGGGGGTGAAATAGTTTTTGGTTAAAAAGTTGTCTCTCTGGACAAATATTTTGATGTGTCTTGGCGTGTTTTCGTTTAATCAACGGTTTGTGATAAATCCGTGGTGGGAAGTTGTCAAATGAACTATTAGTACATACACATTTAGACTCAGATCATATACATTGGTGGAAAAGATATACAGTTTGAACAGGAATGCCTCATACCCCATTATCTCGGGCTAGAACATGGATTAGGCGTAATTACCAGTAAATGCCTCCAAATGAGACCAAAACAATTCGAGATATTTTTGTTAAATGTCTTACAGAGCACCTCTTATCTTATCTATCACTACCATATTTATAACAAATTTCTTGATGTACTACCTCAATTCCAAGTTTATGAATAATATATCCAAATAACTATTGTATATAAACTTACCGTCTACTTTCATAACCGCACTTATTTCCTTCCAACATTTTTCTATCGCAGTGCGGTTATAGTGCAGCTTGTGTCTTTTATCCCAAATAGGGGCTTTCGCAAACACTGAAGCTATAAGTAACTCTTTATCGCTACTCATCTTCGACCGGCACAGACGAAACCAGGTAGCAAACTAAATTTCTGTTACTATAAAGGCGTTCAAGCGGGCTTCCGACACAGTCGAAAACTCAGTTGAGCGGGTGAGCCTGCATGCGGTACCTGCACGCCTTCGCACGCCCTTGCACGCTCACTAAAAAGCAAGCAGAGTGGATAACTTCCTTAATAAGACGCGCACAAGAATTCGTTGAACATGTACAGTATCACATATTCATCTGATTGACAAATTTCAACTAAATGGTTCTAATGTATATGATGTGAATCTACATGTGTATGTACTAATAGTTCATTTGACAACTTCCCACGACGGATTTATCACAACCCGCTGATTAAACGAAACAACGCCAAGACACGTCAAAATATTTGTCCAGAGAGACAACTTTTTAACCAAAAACTGTTTCACCCTCTAGCTCCTCAGGGGAATCATTTCCAGTGTTTCTGCAATTGTCCCTCATTGCTTTGCCAATAATGGGCAACATTTTGAACCCCGATTGCATGTTTCCTATACCGTGTCTAGATGCGACTGGCCAATCTTTGTACTCTTTTTCTTGTCTGTTTTCACTGTAGCGTGCACTGGTGTGCTTGACTACGTGCGAAACCGGCGCCGGCCTGCTTCTACCTGCCGAGGGGACTCGGCGTTGGCCAACGCACTCCAGCACTCTCGAACGCTCCTAACTGCCGCTAGTGTGCATGCTTACTAAGGCTATACGTCACGTTCTACTATTCTCGTTCTGTTGTAAAGTTGGTGTAGTTTCCCTGAAGCTTACTCAACGTCGTGGTTAGCCCAGATTAAATATATATCTGTATTCGTAATTAGGGTGAAGTTACGAATTTACCGTTATACGCTTCGCGTATAATTGTGTAATTTATATATATGGGATAACATGCCAGAAACAGAACAAACAAATGAGTAAACGTGTGAGTTTCTCAGTTTTGCTTCTATCACAGCTCATACGCTTGTTTTGTGGCTGAGCTATCGTTTTCCCCATACCAGAAACTTCTGAAATGATGTTTGTACTGGCGATAGAGCTAGCTAATAAACATGCAGCAATTATAAGTTTTAGAAATAGTGGTGGGGGTGGGATTCTAAATAAACTGTAGACACCAATAAAATTGAAATTTGTCGGCCACGCGTTGTTTCAGATCGTATATCTTCAGGCACGTATCCAGGATTTGGTTTTGGGGGGGTCCAGATTATGGGTGTCACTTGGTTGACCTTTCAGGGGGGGGGTCCAGATTAGAGTTGCCACCTTAAATCCTTAAATTTGCGGGGGGGGGGGGGGAGGGGGTGTAAATTTGTGGATTCCATTTTTTAGACGGCATTTTATAACGTTTCGGGGGGGGGGGGAGGAGGGGGTCCGGACCCCCTGGACCCTCCCTAAATACGTGCCTGTATATCTTGCATCGAGAGTTTTTCGACGATCGGTTCTTCTTGATTAGCTTGTTACTGGAAGTGGTGAAGACAAAAAGATCTATTCGGGTTTCGACGAAAACCGTTTGCAAACTGTCAGGAGCGTGCGCCGTAGAAATGACTGAGTTCGGGTTCTATTTGTTGACGGCTTGGAAACGGTCAAACTAGTCAGAGAGGGTACTTGCAGAGGTCGTGAAATCGTCTCGGGAGTATACATAGCGTAAAGAAAACGATATCAAGCAGAAGTAGGAAACAAAAAACATGATTTTACTGACGGCCAAAAAAGATATTTGCAAAATAAAATAAGGATATATTCAAATTGTTCCACGTGACTTGAAACAAGGGCTGACGTCACAGATATCGATATCGACAATCGATACTGCTACAGCGCAGGAGAGTGAGATTCAACTGCAAACTAGAGATGATCTAAATTCTTTAACAATGCGACTCAATTTATTGATATTTAAACATATTTGACACAGGCAATTAACCCACTAGCATTTTTGTTGCAATACATTTTTATATCTGATAGGTATCACAGTTCATCCTGTTTGTGACCGAGATTCGCAACTAATCGAAGCCATCATTTTATTTCGGCGCATCTCATTATGAATGAATCCAAAGATAGAATCTAATTCAAGCCCATCCCTACAAAGTGAATTATTAATCTAGCCTAACTTTTATACTTTTCACTTTTGTACGTTTGTGTGTGACTGTGTTTTGTGGTTATAATGATCAATGTCAAAATTTGAGGTTAGTACTGGCTATCGATATCCCATCACTATAGGATATCAGTGACGTCAGAGGTTGTTTGCGCGGCATTTTCCGGCATTTGAAATAATTTTTGGAATATCTCTCACAGCCGATTCCAAAACACCAAACAAGTGATTTTGTCATGTTTACTAGGCTCTAATAAACGCGTAAACGACATAATATTTTTTTCTGCAAGTGTGGGTAAGTTCTCGGACTGCTACTTGCGCGTGCCCACTTCACTCTATACACGCTGTTCGCTGATGCTTCCTAGGGTATCGTGACAGCTGATCGGTGGTTTTGTAATTTGTGGTCGGGTTATTTTCAACTCGGATCGGTTTTGAACGGTTTGTAGATAATACACTCTGGCCGCGCACCTAGATTTGCGCAGTCCATGGACAGTTTCCAAATCGTCAGCACATTCGAACACGAATGAAGCTAAAGTGTTGACTCAGCGTATTGTATCCATGAATACTTGTAACTTTTATGATGGGCGATAATAATGAAGGTATGTTATACTCCAAGAAATAAACGGTTCATCAAAGTATATGATATATATTTAAAATATTTATAGTTAGAAAAATTTAAAAACACGCTTGCTGGCTGAGCTCTCCTGAATGAATAAGGACCAGAGGCTATCTAGCACGGAATGTGGCTGGTGCATAGGCCACACGATTGGCCCTTTTGTGCCTCTATCCGCGCTAGTTCCTAAGACCTGCCCTTTTGGCAAAGGCAAATACACTCTTAGGTCCTATACGTTTTATATCTATTGGTTCCAAGGTTCTTGAGCCCAGCATAGTCTGCCTGTGATAACCCAGGGTTTCACAGCGACACAAGATGTGTACCGAGGATTCTTCCTCTTCACCACACCACGTGCACGTTGGGTCGTTGACCACCCTCATCACGAACAAGTGACGCCTGAAGGTGTTGTGACCCGTTAATAGGCCTACTAGCAATCTCAAGTTACTCCTGTCCAGAGAGAGACAAAATCGTCCTATTCCCTCTGCAGGCCCTGGTAGTAGTTCCCGAGCTTGACGGAGATGACCAGAGATGCCGTTCCATCTCAGAGAGTGTTGATTCTGGATCCACTCTCCAGTTGTTTTCCTAATCAAGTTTGCAGATAGTCCTAAGGCTGGTTCCGGGCCCACAAAACTGTTGCTGGATCCCATCCTGGCCAGATGATCCGCCATTTCGTTACCCTTTACTCCAGCGTGCCCAAGTACCCACATCAGTGATACCTTGTGTTTAGCTGAGATGTCGTCAAGAGCCCTCCTGCACTCCAGGACCAGTCCCGACGTTATTTTCCAAGCAGTCAGTGCTTTGATGGCTGGCTCTCCTAGATGATAGCACATAAGGTCGTCCTAACGAGGAACACTAGAGAGACTCTGCAAGCTCATCCTCATCAGGTCAAGGTTCATACTCCCCAAACCAGTCTCCAACATTCCTTCTTTTGGAGAACTTCAACGCTGTGGAATGAGCTGCCTGAGCATTTATTTTCTGACTACAACCTGCAGCGTTTCAAATCTAACATGCACAGGCACCCAGATTCTGATATTTTTACCTTTTGGACAGCCTCCTTCGCTGCTATGGCTACACCAACCAGCTCGAGATGAGTTATGCTGTGCTTAATTCCCCTTTGCCAGTTCAGCCCTTGAAATATGAGCCCTTCATCTCGTCTAATCATCCCGGAATCTGTGTACTCGTCTACACGCCGGGGAATGAACTTACCTGGAATCCGAAACACTTTCCAAAAGTTCCTAATCTCATAAAAAAATTAACCGTCGGCTAACTATGACGAGGTTCATCTGAAATTCAGAGAGAGCCGGGCCGGTAACAGACTCGGGATTTAATTAGAACCAACTTCAAAAGAAACTTGTCTCGAACGAAGACGTTATTAGTCTTTATTAATTCCTCTCCCTTAATAAATACATTACAGGCTTGAAGACTTGCATCCAAGCCACAGCGCACTACGATGCTGCGAAAGGTGAACAGAGCAGTGTTGCCAGATTACGGAAGTTTCCCTAAAATGAGGATTTTTGCCTTTGGCTTACTTTGTAGTTCGACAAGGTCACAGGCGGTTTACTCAGTATGATGCTTTTTGGAATTTGAGAACTTGTATTTGTATTTACGCATCATGATTCTTTGAAAATATAACAGAGCAGTGTTGTCAGATTATACGATCTTCCCTAAAATAAAGATTTTTGCCTTGGGGATTTTACGAGTTTCTTTTAGGGACAGCAGTGTTGCCAAAGTATGAGATTTTCTGGGGATAGACTCGGGATTTAATTAGAACAAATTTCAAAAAAAAACTTGTCTCGAACGAAGACGTTATTAGTCTTTATTAATTCCTCTCCTTAATAAATACATTACAGGCTCGAAGACTTGCATCCAAGCCACAGGAGGTTTGCGCACTACGATGCTGCGAAAGGCGAACAGAGCAGTGTTGCCAGATTACGGAAGTTTCCTTAAAATGAGGATTTTTGCCTTTGGGTTACTTTGTAGTTCGACAAGGTCACAGGCGGTTTACGCAGTATGATGCTTTTTGGAATTTGAGGACTTGTATACCTGGCCGCAGGTTTACGCATCATGATTCTTTGAAAATATAACAGAGCAGTGCTGTCAGATTATCCGATTTTCCCTAAAATAAAGATTTTTGCCTTGGGGATTTTACGAGTTTCTTTTAGGGACAAGCTGAACGACTTGTCAGCAGTGTTGCCAGAGTATGAGTTTTTCTTTGAACTAAGTATTTTTTGCGTTTGAGTATTTTTTTGGAGATTTTTTGGGGACAGACTCAGGATTTAATTAGAACCAACTTCAAAAGAAACTTGTCTCGAACGAAGACGTTATTAGTCTTTATTAATTCCTCCCCCTTAATAAATACATTACAGGCTCGAAGACTTGCATCCAAGCCACAGGGGGTTTGCGCACTACGATGCTGCGAAAGGTGAACAGAGCAGTGCTGCCAGATTACGGAAGTTTCCCTAAAATGAGGATTTTTGCCTTTGGGTTACCCTGTAGTTCGACAAGGTCACAGGCGGTTTACTCAGTATGATGCTTTTTGGAATTTGAGAACTTGTATTTGTATTTACGCATCATGATTCTTTGAAAATATAACAGAGCAGTGTTGTCAGATTATACGATCTTCCCTAAAATAAAGATTTTTGCCTTGGGGATTTTACGAGTTTCTTTTAGGGACAGCAGTGTTGCCAAAGTATGAGATTTTCTGGGGATAGACTCGGGATTTAATTAGAACAAATTTCAAAAAAAAACTTGTCTCGAACGAAGACGTTATTAGTCTTTATTAATTCCTCTCCTTAATAAATACATTACAGGCTCGAAGACTTGCATCCAAGCCACAGGAGGTTTGCGCACTACGATGCTGCGAAAGGCGAACAGAGCAGTGTTGCCAGATTACGGAAGTTTCCTTAAAATGAGGATTTTTGCCTTTGGGTTACTTTGTAGTTCGACAAGGTCACAGGCGGTTTACGCAGTATGATGCTTTTTGGAATTTGAGGACTTGTATACCTGGCCGCAGGTTTACGCATCATGATTCTTTGAAAATATAACAGAGCAGTGCTGTCAGATTATCCGATTTTCCCTAAAATAAAGATTTTTGCCTTGGGGATTTTACGAGTTTCTTTTAGGGACAAGCTGAACGACTTGTCAGCAGTGTTGCCAGAGTATGAGTTTTTCTTTGAACTAAGTATTTTTTGCGTTTGAGTATTTTTTTGGAGATTTTTTGGGGACAGACTCAGGATTTAATTAGAACCAACTTCAAAAGAAACTTGTCTCGAACGAAGACGTTATTAGTCTTTATTAATTCCTCCCCCTTAATAAATACATTACAGGCTCGAAGACTTGCATCCAAGCCACAGGGGGTTTGCGCACTACGATGCTGCGAAAGGTGAACAGAGCAGTGCTGCCAGATTACGGAAGTTTCCCTAAAATGAGGATTTTTGCCTTTGGGTTACCCTGTAGTTCGACAAGGTCACAGGCGGTTTACGCAGTATGATGCTTTTTGGAATTTGAGGACTTGTATACCTGGCCACAGGTTTACGCATCATGATTCTTTGAAAATATAACAGAGCAGTGTTGTCAGATTATCCGATTTTCCCTAAAATAAAGATTTTTGCCTTGGGGATTTTACGAGTTTCTCCTAGGGACAAGCTGAACGACTTGTGAACAGTGTTGCCAGATTAAGAGATTTTCTTAAAACTAAGTACTTTTTGCCTTTGGGGATTTTTTTTGGAGATCTTTCTGGGGACAAACTCGGGATTTAATTAGAACCAACTTCAAAAGAAACTTGTCTCGAACGAAGACGTTATTAGTCTTTATTAATTCCTCGCCCTTAATAAATACATTACAGGCTCGAAGACTTGCACCCAAGCCGCAGGCGGCTCAAGCACCACGATGCTTCAAAGGAAGACCATAACACTGTTGCCAGATCACGGGAGTTTCCCTAAAATGAGGATTTCTCCGTTTGGGTTGTTTTGTTCTACAACTTATATCCAGGCCACAGGCGGTTTACGCATTATGATGCTTTGAACAGAGAATAGAGCAGTGTTGCCAAATTATGTAATTTGTCCATGAAATGAGGATTTTTTGCATTGGATATTTCTTGGTGTTTTGGAATTCGAGGGCTGCATACCAGGCCACAGGTTTACGCACCATGATTCTTTGAAAATATAACAGAGCAGTGTTGACGCTTTGAAAGGGTAACCGAGCAATGTTGCTACATTATTAGATTTTCCTTAATATAAGGATTTTTTTGCATTTGAGGATGTTTTTGGAGATTGTTCTGGGGCAAAGTTGTCGATTTTCGACGAAGCCACAGACGGTTTACGCACCACGATCCTTTGAAAATATAACAGAATAGTGTTGCCAGATTATGTAATTTGTCCCTAAACTTGGGAATTTTTGCATTGGGTAATTTTTTGGAGTTTTGGAATTCGAGGACTTGCATACCTGGCCACAGGTTTACGCACCATGATTCTCTGAAAATATAACAGAGCAGTGTTGATGCTTTGAAAGAAGAACAAAGCAGTGTTGTCAGATTATCCGATTTTCCCTAAAATAAAGATTTTTGCCTTTGAGATTTTTTTGAGTTTCTCCTGAACGACTTGTGAGCAGTGTTGCCAGAGTATGAGATTTTCTCAAAACTAAGTACTTTTTGCCTTTGAGGATTTTTTTGGAGTTTTTTCTGGGGGCAGACTTTGGATTTAATTAGAACCAACTTCAAAAGAAACTTGTCTCGAAGGAAGACGTTATTAGTCTTTATTAATTCCTCTCCCTTAATAAATACATTACAGGCTCGAAGACTTGCATCCAAGGCGCAGGAGGTTTGCGCACTACGATACTGCGAAAGGTGAACAGAGCAGTGTTGCCAGATTACAGAAGTTTCCCAAAAATGAGGATTTTTGCCTTTGGGTTACCCTGTAGTTCGACAAGGTCACAGGCGGTTTACGCAGTATGATGCTTTTTGGAATTTGAGGACTTGTATACCTGGCCACAGGTTTACGCGTCATGATTCTTTGAAAATATAACAGAGCAGTGTTGTCAGATTATCCGATTTTCCCTAAAATAAAGATTTTTGCCTTGGGGATTTTAAGAGTTTCTTTTAGGGACAGCAGTGTTGCCAGAGTATGAGATTTTCTTTGAAATAAGTATTTTTTGCGTTTGAGTATTTTTTTGGAGATTTTCTGGGGACAGACTCGGGATTGAATTAGAACCAACTTCAAAAGAAACTTGTCTCGAACGAAGACGTTATTAGTCTTTATTAATTCCTCTCCCTTAATAAATACATTACAGGCTCGAAGACTTGCATCCAAGCCACAGGGGGTTTGCGCACTACGATGCTGCGAAAGGCGAACAGAGCAGTGTTGCCAGATTACGGAAGTTTCCCTAAAATGAGGATTTTTGCCTTTGGGTTACTTTGTAGTTCGACAAGGTCACAGGCGGTTTACGCAGTATGATGCTTTTTGGAATTTGAGGACTTGTATACCTGGCCACAGGTTTACGCATCATGATTCTCTGAAAATATAACAGAGCAGTGTTGTCAGATTATCCGATTTTCCCTAAAATAAAGATTTTTGCCTTGGGGATTCTATGAGTTTCTTTTAGGGACAGCAGTGTTGCCAGAGTATGAGATTTTCTTTGAACTAAGTATTTTTTGCGTTTGAGTATTTTTTTGGAGATTTTCTGGGGACAGACTCGGGATTGAATTAGAACCAACTTCAAAAGAAACTTGTCTCGAACGAAGACGTTATTAGTCTTTATTAATTCCTCTCCCTTAATAAATACATTACAGGCTCGAAGACTTGCATCCAATCCACAGGGGGTTTGCGCACTACGATGCTGCGAAAGGCGAACAGAGCAGTGTTGCCAGATTACGGAAGTTTCCCTAAAATGAGGATTTTTGCCTTTGGGTTACTTTGTAGTTCGACAAGGTCACAGGCGGTTTACGCAGTATGATGCTTTTTGGAATTTGAGGACTTGTATACCTGGCCACAGGTTTACGCATCATGATTCTCTGAAAATATAACAGAGCAGTGTTGTCAGATTATCCGATTTTCCCTAAAATAAAGATTTTTGCCTTGGGGATTCTATGAGTTTCTTTTAGGGACAGCAGTGTTGCCAGAGTATGAGATTTTCTTTGAACTAAGTATTTTTTGCGTTTGAGTATTTTTTTGGAGATTTTCTGGGGACAGACTCGGGATTTAATTAGAACCAACTTCAAAAGAAACTTGTCTCGAACGAAGACGTTATTAGTCTTTATTAATTCCTCTCCCTTAATAAATACATTACAGGCTCGAAGACTTGCATCCAAGCCACAGGGGGTTTGCGCACTACGATGCTGCAACAGGCGAACAGAGCAGTGTTGCCAGATTACGGAAGTTTCCATAAAATGAGGATTTTTGCCTTTGGGTTACTTTGTAGTTCGACAAGGTCACAGGCGGTTTACGCAGTATGATGCTTTTTGGAATTTGAGGACTTGTATACCTGGCCACAGGTTTACGCATCATGATTCTCTGAAAATATAACAGAGCAGTGTTGTCAGATTATCCGATTTTCCCTAAAATAAAGATTTTTGCCTTGGCGATTCTACGAGTTTCTTTTAGGGACAGCAGTGTTGCCAGAGTATGAGATTTTCTTTGAACTAAGTATTTTTTGCGTTTGAGTATTTTTTTGGAGATTTTCTGGGGACAGACTCGGGATTTAATTAGAACCAACTTCAAAAGAAACTTGTCTCGAACGAAGACGTTATTAGTCTTTATTAATTCCTCTCCCTTAATAAATACATTACAGGCTCGAAGACTTGCATCCAATCCACAGGGGGTTTGCGCACTACGATGCTGCGAAAGGCGAACAGAGCAGTGTTGCCAGATTACGGAAGTTTCCCTAAAATGAGTATTTTTGCCTTTGGGTTACTTTGTAGTTCGACAAGGTCACAGGCGGTTTACGCAGTATGATGCTTTTTGGAATTTGAGGACTTCTATACCTGGCCACAGGTTTGCGCATCTTGATTCTTTGAAAATATAATAGAGCAGTGTTGTCAGATTATCCGATTTTCCCTAAAATAAAGATTTTTGCCTTGGGGATTTTACGAGTTTCTCCTAGGGACAAGCTGAACGACTTGCGAGCAGTGTTGCCAGATTATGAGATTTTCTTAGAACTAAGTACTTTTTGCGTTTGAGTATTTTTTGGAGATTTTCTGGGGACAGATTCGGGATTTAATTAGAACCAACTTCAAAAGAAACTTGTCTCGAACGAAGACGTTATTAGTCTTTATTAATTCCTCTCCCTTAAATACATTACAGGCTCGAAGACACAGGTCGTTTGCGCACCATGATTCATTGAAAAGATAACAGAGCAGTGTTGCCAGATTATGCGATTTTCGATAAAATGAAGATTTTTTGCCTTTGGGAATGTTTTTGGAGATTTTTCTGGGCACAAGCAGGATCACTTGCGTCGAGGCCACAAGGGGTTTACGCTTTACGTACCACGATCATTTGAAAAGAGGATAAAGCGGTGTTGTCAGATTACGGGATTTTTTCCTAAAATAAGTAGTATTTGCCTTGAGCATTTTTTGTCGATTTTTCTGGGAACGACGGCTCTCCTGACGAGGTCACAGGGGATTTTGTGTATCATAGCAATATTGCCAGATTATTCTATTTCCCTAAAATAAGGCTTTTTGCGTTGGGGAATTTTTTTGAGATTTTTCTGGTGACAATCGCAACAACTTGCATCGGAGCCACGTGGCTCCGAAGCACCACATTACCTCTAAAGGCAAACCTAGCAGCGTTGCCAGATTATGGGATTTTCCCTAAGATAAGGATTTTTTGAGATTCAGATTTCGACGCCCTGGAGATTTGTTAGAGATTTGTATGGGGACAAGCTCGACGACTTGCATTAAGGTCACAGACGGTCTATACACCATGATCCTTTAGAAAGAGAACAGCGCAGTGTTGCTAGATTATGTGATTTGCCCCTAAAATGAGGATTTTTTGTCTTTGGGGATTTTTTTGGAGATTTTTCTGGGGACAACTTCGACGACTTGCATCGAAACTACCGGTAGTTTACGCACCACAATACTTTGAAAGTGAGAACTGGGCAGTGTTGCCAGATTGTTGGATTTTCCATAAAATAAGGATTTTTTGGAGATTTTATCATTACTTGATACCGGTATATTTTTAATTTTGATTTTCATTGACTGCTTCAGGTGCGAACTTATAATATGGCTTTTTAATTCTTTGTGCTGTTGTTGTGTTTGTTTAGAATTTTGGCTGTTAGGCTACTTAGGTATTCTGTTTAGGCTAAGCTGAAGCATCCTGACGTTGTGTTGTATTGAATTATTTATATTTGATAATTATTTGTTGGTATAACGTCATGAAGCCCTCTGTTTATACATATAGATATCCTAGTTACATCCATCCATTACTGAGATCATTCTTGAATCTGCATTGTATTATTATTATATTAATTATTTTCGGATTTATTTGTCAGATCTACTTTTTTTAAATAAGCATTGTCGAAAAAGTGTCTGCTGTAGCTGCGGTGCTCTGATGTACTGGCAGCCACTGCAGGGAACTGAAGAAGAGAGTCACAAAAAAACTTCCTTTGAAGTTATTAGATTGCATTTAGAGTATCAAAGCAACAATAAACAGCATCTTTGCTGTCATCCGAAAGCCCGACTGTTTACAATTCCCGACACAAACAATTAGGTGATGTTTTTCACGACGCCTCGACACGGTCTTCTTATTTTCATTTGTGAGAGGAGAAGGCCGACCTGTGTAGTCGCAGGATTCTGAGCATTTGTCTCCATTCCGGTGGAGAATTATGAGGTTGTGTTTACGTTCTGTTTTCTTTAACAGTTTGCTTGAAAGACGCGCGTTTTCAGCCGCCGCTCTAAGCCTGAGAAGCATGGTTTTACTCGTCCTTTTTCCTAGTCTTCTGTGTACTGTAAATCGGGAAGAGAGTCATTAAGAAATGTCCTTCCAACTAAGGAAAACGTATAATTAAAAAGATGGTCTACATCATGGCGTCGCTATGCAGAGTTTTGAGGAAATATCGGTATATTTCCTCAAAACTCTGCAAAGGAGGTTTAACAACCGAGTACAGTAGTGTGAGTCATTAAGGAGCTTTTGCAAGAAATAACCGATAAAGTTGTACGTAACCTACGGAAGATTACGGTACGTATGGTTGCGTGCGGTATTGCCAGGTCTAAAACGCTATGCCGCAGTGAGAACAGAACCGTGATGATTTTGATAGCAAGAATAGTTATTATTTGGTTTATCGTTGTAGAAAAGGATCAGGTTTTCTTCCATCGGTTTGAGTTGACAGTATTTTACAATAAAAGCTACAAAATTAGGTGTCCGTCAACAGCGTATTACCATCACGACACTGAACCATGAAAGTGAATGTCATGCTTTGGTGGTACCGCAAAACCTATATTGTTAGGTGTTTATTTGTTAATGATCACGTCCAATATGCTTTGCCTCAAAACGATTTCCAAAGCTTGTTCCATTCTGTGCATTTGCAATACAAAAAGTATAAAAACAATAAAAAAAACACAGAAAGGCTAAAGCACGAACCTTACTTATTCTACGCTCCGATAAACAAAGATGTATGCAAAAAATGAAGTCAAGTTGATTGACTCAGTACTTCCCACACATTACGCGGATACCAGTTTATTATTTTTCCATAGCATGAAGCTTTGCAACCAAATAATCGACAGCCCCCCCCCCCCTAAAATTGTCTTATGCCGCTAGGTCTTTCCTTCACAGGTCAATGGACAGCCTATTATCGATACTACAAACTTCTCAGTTTTACAACCCCCCACCCCTCAACCACCTCACTTTCACCCCCACCCAAAAAACTGATAGGAAATGACCAGGAACCCCTAAGACATCTAAAAACCGAATTTGAGTTGTTTTCATACTTTTCGTTCTTTGATTATTGCTACGCTGCCACTGACACGATTTTTAGCAAACATGCGCGTTTTCCATTCTCACCACGGTAACAATATACTGTGTCAAAATTTCATTAGAATCAATTTAATAGTGTCCACGTTACGAAATACAAAACGATTTAAACCAATAAATTCTCGTATAGTATACAGAAAATTCTAAGTCCCGTGGTTTCCGTAATAGGCTAGGCAATGTTCGGATGGACCTAAAAAGGTGATTGGTGTCGCTAGATCTTCCTTCACTGGTTAGTGGACAGCCTATTATGAGTACAAGAAATTTTTTAATTTTTCAACCCCCAACCCCCCAACCACCCCAATTTCACCCCGACCCAAAAAACGCAGAAAATGATCAGGAACCTCTAAAACGCTTAAAAACGAAGTTTGAGCTGTTTTTATATTTTTAGTTTTTTTATTATTTCTGCGCCGCCACTGGCACGATTGATTAAAACCATACGCGTTTTCCATCTTCGCCATGGTAGTAATACTGGTTCAAAATTTCATTAAAATCAATTCAACAGTTTCCTCGTTACAACGATCCAAAGCAATACTCTCGTATGTTTACATCAGAAAAAAGTCTTTTGCTTTCTGTAATAGGCAAGGCAATGTTCGGATGGGCCTAAAAAAGTTATTTATGTCGCCAGGTCTTCCTTCACAGGTCAGTGGACAGTCTGTTATGAAAGCAATAAATTTTTCAATTTTACAACCTCCCACCCCCCAACCACCCCAATTTCACCCCCACCCAAAAAAAATTAGAAAATGATCAGGGACCCCTAAAACGCCTAAAAACGAAGTTTCAGCAATATTTAGTTTTTTTGTTTTTTTGCTAATTACTCCGCCGCCTATGCACCGATTTTCAAAATTATACGAACATTACCTACTACGACACCACAGCATACCGCTGCCCAAATTTTATCACAATCCATGCAGCGGTTACTGAGATTACGACGTTAGAAAAACGCCAACAGACAGACAGACAGACCGACCAACAGACCGACGGAAATGAGTGACGTGGACTTTCGTTATGTGGACATCATAAAACGCCCAAAAAGCGTATTATCTCGAAATCGAAAATTTTCGCGATCACAGTACTCCTCTCACCTATCGGTGTGGGAAGTAAAAGTTAAAATTGTATACTCTACATAGCGTAACGTTAGAATCGTTTCATGACGAAAATAACCTTTAACGTTTTACTACTGACACTTTGGAAAAAGCTGTGTAAAAGGTTCCTATTGATACAATCATAAATTTTCGTTGTTCAACAGGATTGCGGAACATTGAGTCCAGAATTATTGTTTAGTATGTTATGTTGTTGTTTTATCATTTAGTATCCATTTGTATGTTATTTCTGCATACAACTTGGCAACCTTTGTGAAAACAGGGAGTGATCCCACATGCTCGGTTTGTGTAGGTCACGAAACTTGTGCTTCGGGGTAATATAGTTATTTAAAGCGAAAACCGTGTGTTAATCACCTAAAAACGTGCACAGATCAATATTTGCTAGTTATGAAAATGATTTAATAGAATAATCAGTTTACGTCTACCGTGCATAGTGCATTGTATCAATGAAAAATGGAGTCAAGTTGATTGACTCAGTACTTCCCACACGTAAAAGTGATGCCATTTTATTATTTTTTCATTGCAATGAAGCAGGACATGAAGCTGTATTCTGAGATTCTCTTGCAACCAAATCATCGTCCGCCTGCCCGCAAAAAGCATCCAACACAAAACCTCTCGGAAACAGTTTCTTTCATATCTCTCTCTCTCTCTCTCTCTCTGTACGAACAAGGACGACACAGGTTTCATTCTACAAGCTTTAACAGGAGAAAACGAATTAGGAACTCTCAAATTGCCTAAAAACGAAGTTTGAACTGTTTCTATACTCTTGGTTTTTTTATTATTACTGCGCCGCCACTGACACGATTTCTAAGAACCATACGTTTTTTCTAACTTCGCCACGGTAGTAATACTGTGTCGAAATTTCATTGAAATCAATTCAACATTTTCCAGGTTATACAATACAGAACAATCTAAATCAATTCTTCCCTTGGTTTATGTAAGAGATGTTAATGTTCAGATGGCCATAAAAAAATGCAGTATGCCCCTGAATACGCCGCTGTATAGGACTTAGGAATTCAACAGTTTTTTCAGTCTTACACTCGTAATATGGATCAATTGAAGGTGCTGATTAGAAATCTGGTTGCACTTTTGAGTTTCAGTCTCGTTTCACGAAAATAAAAAATTCAGACGTTACAAATCTTCAGGTTTGCCGAAAATTGAAAAGGAACCTTTATTTGGCTCTCTACTAAGATGAAACCTTGTGCTTTGTATAATTTGAGGGAGTTGATTACAACTTCGGTCGCCGTTTTGAGCAGCTGTTATCGTTTGAGGACAAAAATTTTAGACCTTTCAGATCATCAGGTTTACTCAATAGATCGGAAATCTTTATTTGGCTTTCTACTAAATAAAATTTGGATAATTTGAGGATGCTGGTTACAAATCCGGTTGCTGGGTTCGACTCTTATCTAACAAAAAAATTCAGATCTTTTACTTTTTCAGGTTTGCCCAAAAAACCGAAAGTCTATTAAGATGAAACCACGTGTTTTGGACAACTACAGGACCGACAGACAGACAGGCAGACTGATGGAAATGAGTGACGTGAATTTTTGTTATGTAGATAACATAAAACGGTCAAAAACTTATTATCTCAGAATCGAAAATTTTCGCAACTGGTGTGGGCAGTAAACGTGGCCTAGAATCTATGATCCCCTGTCATTGATATAATGAGAGAAACAACAGTTGTTAATATTAGGGTCAGGGAATATTAATGCTGATCTCAACCATTCTAACCTTGTTAAAGCGCCAGTTTTTCTTCATGAAGCTTATTCGTACACACATCATGCAGTATGTCATCTGATCTAAGTGAATTGAGTAGCATACAGAGACAAATGTGGACAGGCAATTTATTTAATTTGACCTTCGCTAAATTAAATTTATTGTTAAGTGTTTGTTGACTTGCTCCGTCGGTTTAGTATCGGTCTGGTTGGCACTGGCATGAAAAACAATGAAATAATGATCGTCGCTATGATCGATGCCATGCACTAATGAAAATTGCAAAGTTCTGCATGGTTGGTAATGAGATGATTTATTGGCAGTGGTCACGTTATTTAGGACATTGGGCATGGACTGCCTGTGTTGATGTTTGGTCCCGAAATGTAAATTCTGTACTATCAGAATACTCTTTAAACCTTTTGGTGTCAGAAGTATCAAGATGTCACCTATAGATATCAGTAGGCTGTGAGAGGAATGTCAGATGAAGTGGTGCTTAGTAGGAGAACAGATCCGCAACCGCTTAGCTTTTCTAAATATGCGTTTTTGGCCAAATTTAGGGGTTCTTATACCATTGTGCCTTGGCGAGATTCGGTTCTCTTGGAAGAATCAAAAGATGATTTAGGAGCACTATTAGTTACTTTAAATGTGTTATAGCTATTCATCGTCGGTGGGTATTTGCAGGGGAGGAGCAATCAGTGGAAGATGGATTCAGAAAGTTTGCAATTCATGAAACTATTATTCAAAAACAAATTTACTTCCCTCATTGATAGGCGAAGGAAGTATTGTGATCGCGAAAATGTTCGATTTTGGGATAATCCACATCACTCATTTCCGTCGGTTTATCTATCTGTCTGTTTGTCGGTCTGTCTGTCTCTGTCTGTCTGTTTGCGTTCTTCTACCCTCGTAATCACAGTAACCGCTACATGGATTGTGATGAAATTTGGGCAGCGATATAGTGAGGGGTCGTAGTACTAAAGGCTACTATAACTTTGAAAATTGGTCCATGGGCGGCGGCGTAATGAACATAAAACGAAAAATTTCAAATATGCCTAATTTAGGCGTTTTAGGAGTTCCTGTTCATTTTCTACTTTTGTTTGGTGAAGGTGAAATCGAGGTCGTTGGGAGGGCTATCCATTGACCTGTGAAGATAAACATTGCGTTGACAATTACAGAAATCAAGGATCTTAGAATTTTCTGATGTACACATACGAGTATTGCTTTAGATCGTTTTGTATTGTGTAACCTAGAAGGTACTGAATTCATTTTAATGAAATTTTGACACAGTATTATTACCGTGGCGAGGATGATAAGCGCCTATGGTTTTTAGAAATCGTCTCAGTGGCGGCGCAGCGATGAACAAAAAACTAAAACTATAGAAACAACTCAAATTTCTTTTTTAAGCATGTTAGGGGTTTCTGATCATTTTCAATTTTTTTTAGTGGGAGTGAAATTGGGGTGGTTGAGGGTAGTGGGTAATGAAACTCAAAAATTTGTGGTACTCGTAAAATACTGTAACAATGCGCTGAAAAAGTGACTTCCGCGATATCGTGTGCTTTTTACACCTATTCGAATGTTATCTTTGAATTTTATAGGAATTGGTAACAGTGTTTTGTTGTTGGAAGTCTTGGAGGAATCAACAAAAAAGTAAAAATTTTATAATCGCTCAAACTTCGTTCTTGGATGTTTGAAAGGGTCACTGTTTACTTTTTTGATCAGGATGTTGTAGATATATAGGAACTCTCAATTTTTTGTTAGCAGCGATAATGTGTGGCAAGTACTGAGTCAAGACACATAACGCCATTTTTTTATCGGTGTATTTTTTTATTATTTTGTATTATTTGCCATAGATTTCTATCCAAAGCCCCCTTTCTTCTGTTTTTATCTGGATACGCCCTTGTCAGCAACCCTTCATAAAACAATTTCATCCAAAGCTCACATACACCGTTTCTTCATCTTGTAACTTTAATAAGTCTCTCAAACAAATTAACTGGAAGGATACCGCTTTATAAATATTGAAATAACCAAAAAGCTGACTGCACGAGACCCACCGTGGATCTGGTGCGAAATTAAAATTTTATGTTAATCTTGGGGCGAATGGAAGAGACTGCTAGACGACAAAAAGGTGCGTCAACTGGAAGTGATGATGTTTGCACATGCAGCCAGGAAGCTGTTCCAGAGAATGGAGGTAATGGAATTCAAGTTGCTGGAAGGGTCACTTTGCTGGAAAGATAATTTCGACTGGCTGGTGACGATGGTGGAATGGGAGGACTAATTTGGCTCGAATTCGCTAGGGCGTCTTCGAGGTCCAGATCCAGAACGATTGGCAAAGGACAAATGAAATCATCGTCATAGTCACAATGTCTTAACAGACATGGTGCGAACTCGTAACATCCATTAAGTATTGCCGACACGAATATTATCAATAGTTTCGAGAACTGTAGCTCGCCATTGTTCGCGATTTACTGTCACTTCAGTGGCGCTCTTGATACTCGTATCCAGCAACTGTTTCGTCGTATCCACCCAGTGTGTAGGGGAACGGCCACTGCGTTGCTCACTCGGGGCATGATCCTGAACTACAAGTTTCTCGATATTATCGCTTCTGTGAATATGTCCGAAGAATGTAAGCATTCTCGTCGATCCAATGGAGGATAGTCTCTTTGGATTACCGAACTCATCCAGTATAGAAACGTTGAATGAATGAATGAATGAATGAATAAGGACCAGAGGCTATCCAGCACGGAATGTGGCTGGTGCATAGGCCACACGATGGGCCCTTTAGCGCCTCTATCCGCGCTAGTTCCTAAGACCTGCCCTTTTGGCAAAGGCAAGTACATTCGTAGGTCCTATCCGTTTTATCTCTATTCGTTCCAAGGTTCTTGAGCCCAGCATAGTCTGCCTGTGATAACCCAGGGTTTCACAGCGACACAGGATGTGTGCCGAGGATTCTTCCTCTTCACCACACCACGTGCACGTTGGGTCGTTGACCACCCTCACCACAAACAAGTGACGCCTGAAGGTATTGCGACCCGTTAATAAGCCTACTAACAATCTCAAGTTACTCCTATCCAGAGAGAGACAAAATCGTCCTATTCTCTCTGCAGGCCCTGCTAATAGCTCCCGAGCCTGACGGAGATGACCAAAGATGTTGTTCCATCTCAGAGAGTGTTGATTCTGGATCCACTCTCCAGTTGTTTTCCTAACCAAGTTTGCAGACAGTCCTAAGGCTGGTTCCGGGCCCACAAAACTGTTTCCGGGTCCCATCCTGGCTAGATGATCCGCCATTTCATTACCCTTTACCCCAGCGTGCCCAGGTACCCACATCAGTGATACCTTGTGTTTAGCTGAGATGTCGTCAAGAGCCCTCCTGCACTCCAGGACCAGTCCCGACGTTATTTTCCAAGCACTCAGTGCTTTGATGGCTGCCTGACTGTAAGCAGATAGTAATCCGCCTCCTAGACCCGTCAATTTCCCGAATACGATTTACACAGGCAAGTATCGCATAGACCTCAGCCTGGAATACTGTGGTGTGCCCCCCAAGAGGGAATGAAAGTCTTGTACGGGGTCCGTAGACTCCCGAGACCGAGCCCTCTCTAGCGAGTGAACCGTCTGTGTACCAGACCTGTCCTCCTGCTTCGATGAGCTGTCTTTCCCTAGACTCCCACTCTTCCCTTGACGGAAACACCACCGTAAAATAGAAACGTTAGTTCGATGGGCGGTATAAGGGACTGTCCTCCACGTCCACATTTCAAAAGCATCTATGCGAGCTCGATCTGCCTTTTTAACAGTTCAAGTTTCCGAGGCATACAAAAATATGGAGAACACAAGAGACTGAACCAGCGACATTTTAGTAGCATTAGTGATGTTATTGTGTAATGGAATAGGTCCTGAAATATTTATATAATAATAATAATAATAGTTCAGGTGTTGACTTGGCACAGCCCGTCAACATTTGTTGCTACCGCAGTCATGCGAGATAAACTTGGAAAGTCAGGATAATAATAATAACGAATGTCTTTATTACTGTAAGGCAATAAACCAAATAATTAAGAGTTTCAAATAGGGCGAGGTTCAGCACATGCCCTTAACGGGAAAGGCTGCTCTACCACCTAACCCCATAAAGAAAGAAAGGATAATACAAGATAACCATTATGGTTTAGTACATATCCAACTTAAATTATTTTGTACACTATCAGAAGCTGCATGTTGTTTGAGATTAACTAGGTACTGACTGGTTACTCTGCTGGCTCATCAAAGCTTGAGCGAATTTTGCTTTGAACACTGATTTACTAGATATAACTCTTAGATCATTCGTCAGACTGTTGTAAAATTTGACGCCATTGTAGGAGAAAGATCTTTTAAACTGCTCAGTGTTATGTACAGGCTGGGTAAGCAGATGTTTGGATCGCAGTTTTACATTATGTGTTTCAATACGAAACTTCATCTTTTCAAGAAGGTACTGGGGTTCATTTGACTTAGGCATAAACTACAAACTTCAAGTATTTAGGCTTTGTATGTACAGATACGGTGAAATTCAATGCTTCTAAGACATTGTTCCTTAATCTGTCATACAAGAAACTCCCATCCAGGAGTCACTCTGGTCACCCATTCAAGCTTTTAAGTAGGGTTTCGTTGCTTGACCTCATTTTCAAGTTACTTGGCTTGCCTTGTCTTGAAATCAAGTCCAAATCAAGTTAAGTAGTTATAATTTTTCCTTATTCTTCTTCAGGAGCCATCTTCATTTAATGAAGGTTGGCGACAGTTTAGGCATACTTATATCGATCCCGAGTGGAACGACTTAAAGATGATGTGTGTTCACTGTTCATACCAGTCAGCGAAAGGTATGCCTTTACAAAACGGTATCTTAGGTGTAAGTTCAAGGTTGCGTTACATAGCAGGTTTTTCATCTTCAGGAATGTAGGTAGCTCTGGCTTGTTCTATGCGTGATCTTATTTCAACGTCAGAGGTCTATATTTGTCGTTATGCAGCTGCCAAGATATTTAAATTTCTCAACTTTCCTTATTGCGGTGTCATAGACGTTTATGTTCAGTGGTGGGTTTGGAGAACTTGTTATGGCCATTAGTTTAGATTTTGTTACATTAATTTGCATGTCTAGTTAGTGTCCTACCTGTACAACTTTGTTGATTAGACGTTGAAGGGCTTCTGGATTGTCCGCAATGATTACCGTGTCGTCTGCATATCGCATGTTGTTCATAATTCATAATTTCAGGAACTTAAATAATCAAGTAGTTCAGTTTTTGAATTATTATTATATTATATATTTACATTACATCCATACAAATTTGGTGTTTGTTTTAAAAAAACCGAAAACTTTTGCCATTGATTCGAGCTTTTTTTGTACAACAAAGAAAAAACTTGAAGAACAAACTGTGTATTAACGGTGTCATTTAAAAGCAATAATCTGAACCTGAAAACACCCATTAGCTAGTATTAGTAATGGGTAAAACACTCTTTCATCCATTGTTTCGTCCAGATCGTTGACTCCAAAACCAAGTGAAAATAACAAGTTTCTTATCACCCAACTGAAGGTAAACATAAAAACCTATTCCAGAGGAATTAGAACTGTCGATATTGGAATCCATAAATATCGATAACATCCTTTATTTGCCTTCCACACATGCACCTGATAAGCCGTAATGGAGTTTTGTTGACTATGCTGGATATTTAGGTGCTGTGACCGATTAGGTGAAATGACTAATATTTGTATTGAAAGATAAGGGGTAGCATACGTGTCTGTCGTTAAATAAGCGTTTGATAATATAGCCGTTAAAATGCGTTGCATTAACAAATGCTTATTTAACTGTCAACACAATTGAGTCGTTCCACTTCACAAGTCGTCTCATCCATTTTTTATGGAAATAGGGTACTAAGTAAAGAAAACCATATCAAGAAGCAGTAGGAAACAAAAAACATGATTTTACTGCCGGCCAAAAAAAGATATTTGCAATATAACTAAGGATATATTCAAATTTTTCCACGTGACTTAAAACAAGGGCGTCACAGGTCGATATCGACAATCGATACTGCTACAGCGCAGGTCGGTGAGATTCAACTGCAAACTAGAGATCATCTGAATTCTTTAACAATGCAACTCAATTTATTGATATTTAAACATATTTGAAACAGGCAATTAACCCACTAGCATTTTCGTTGCAATACATTTTTATATCTGATAGGTATCACAGTTTATCCTGTTTGTGACCGAGATTCGCAACTAATCGAAGCCATCATTTTATTTCGGCGCATACCATTATGAATGAATCCAAAGATAGAATCTAATTCAAGCCCATCCCTACAAAGTGAATTAGTAATCTAGCCTAACTTTTATTCTTTTGACTTTTGTACTTTTGTGTGTGACTGTGTTTTGTGGTTATAATGATCAATGTCAAAATGTTAGGTTAGTACTGGCTATCGATATCGAATATCAATACTTTACATCCCATCACTATAGGATATCACTGACGTCAGAGGTTGTTTGCGCGGCATTTTCCGGCATTTGAAATAATTTTTGGAATATCTCTCACAGCCGATTCCAAAAAATCAAACAAGTGATTTTGTCATGTTTACTAGGCTCTAAGGAACGCGTAAGCGACATAATACTTTTTTCTGCAAGTTCCCTATTGTACTAACCTCGCAATTGGAATCCTGCTTGCCATACACTCTACATTTTCAGTAGAAAATATCGTTCCGAAACTTGCCTTAACCAATAGCAAAGTGAAGGAGAAAATTGAGAATCGTTCCAAAACTCGCCTAATCCATTCAGAATGTCGCGCTAAAAGTTCCCTTGTCCCACTGACCAATCAACAGCGCTCTGAATGGTTGGCAGACGTGTAGACGGTGTTTTAGTGTGTAATGAGGTGCTGTATCATAAATATCATGTTTTATTATGTTGTTTAGAACAAATTTGTATAGTGGGTATTATTATTAAAAGTGAAAATAATATTAGCAATATTATGGAGACTCATATTTTGCCACAATGGAAGTAGAAAACCTAGGTTTTAGTATGCTTTCTGTTACTTGAGAACAACCTTATGTTTTATGTTGCATAACCAGAATTAGTTTCCTTTCTGATATTTAGAAACAACCTCACTTCTTATGTTAAATGAAAGAGGTCTTGAGTTTAGATTAAATCATTTGTTTCTTTTTATATGCCTTCATGTGACGATTTTTTTTGCGTCAAAACCTGCTTTATCCACTGGTGATACATCAAAACTCGCCAAATTCAAACCAAAAAGTTGAAATTGTTGTTATTTATATCAGTTTTCTTTAAAAGAAAAACACCGTTGCTATTACTATCACGTTATCAATACATAAAAAAATTATGCAACGATAGTGTAATAAGTATGTTCAAAAAACGATTTTCTTCATTTACGAAAAATTGGGTAAACTGCAAAAGAAGACTTTTGGTATGGAACGACTCAATTATTCAATACAGTTTCAGTACCATTTTTATAGTAATATTTGTATTTATCCCTAAAATAAGTCTTAGTTTCCGAGATTATGTCTTTTCTGTAAAAGTCCCATCCAGTGCCCAGTTACCATCCATACCGAGAGTACCCCATGCCATGAGTGAAATAACGTTCAGAACAAAAATAGTTCGGAAGGTGCTGCAGTCATTTGACATTAATAAGGTGAATGGGCCCGACATGATCCCCTCCATTGTTGTCAAGAAGTGCGCACCGGAACTCGCTCCCATATTTACCCGCCTCTTTCGGATGTCTTACGATTCCGGCATTTTCCCAAAAGACTAGAAAACAGCTTGCATCCAGCCGGTGCCAAAAAAGGGATCCAAAACTGATCCGACCAACTATAGACCTATAGCTCTGCTTTCTGTAATCAGTAAGGTGATGGAGAGATGCGTCAACCAAGAGCTCATTAAATACCTAGAGCTCCATCACTTAATCAACGACAGACAATATGGATTCTGACACCAAAGATCAACTGGAGATCTCCTGGCTTACGTCACACATGTGTGGAGCACACTCATCCAGTCATTTGTCGAGGCTCACGTCGTTGCTCTCGATATTCTAAAGGCATTCGATCAACTGTGGCATGCAGGTCTCCTAAACAAGCTCCCGTCTTATGGTCTCCCTTTTAAGCTTTGCGGTTGGCTCGCAGACCTCCTCTCAGGTCGGAAAATTTCTGTCTTGGTAGACGGCTTTTCCTCTTCTTTCCACAGCATCAATGTCGGGGTTCCGCAGGAATCGGTATTGGCTCCAACATTGTTTCTGCTTCACATTAATGATCTACTCTCTAGCACTACAAACCCAGTCCACAGTTTTGCGGATGACAGTACGCTGCATGCAGGCATCATGAGCAATAGACGGATCTCTGTGGTCGAGCTGGAACGCAGAAGACTGGCAGTGGCAGCTTCACTTTCAAAGGATCTCGATACCATTACCGCTTGGGGCCTTAAGAATATGGTTAAATTTAATGCCTCCAAGACCCAGTATTGTACGCTATCAAACAAGAAGTGCCCAAGCCAACATCAGGTTCTAACGAACAACCAGTCTCTGCCAAGGAGTCACTCATTCAAGCTGTTAGGAGTCAACATTACAGAACATCTGATCTGGCACGAACGCGTCGCGTCAATTGCAACAGCTGCTGGTAAAAAGCTTGGGTACCTATTTAGAGCCAGAAAGTATTTCCCTAAGTAACCTCCTCACGCTATATAAAGCCCAGATAAGACCTTGCCTGGAGTATTGCTCTCATGTCTGAGGAGCTGCTGCCCCTACTACCCTGTCTATACTAGATGCCGTCCAGAGAAGGGCAATTCGACTAATTGGTGATCCGGCCTTAACGCGCCACCTTCAGTCACTTTCTCACCGGCGTGTTGTTGGTGACCTCTCACTCTTCTACCGATATTCCAACGGAATCTGCTCCTGTGAGCTATCCTCTATCGTTCCGCCGCTCACTGCTCCTATCAGATGCACCCATGCGACCGCTGCATCTCATCCTAAGACGGTCGTTCTTCATACATCAAGAACTGAGCGGTACAACCGCACATTTATTCCCAGGGTGTCCAAGGCTTGGAACGGACTGCCAGAAGATGTATTTATTGGGCCTGCGGGTATTGGCCCATTCAAATCTCGCGTTAACAAACTTCCCCTAACATAACCCTTTCACAGCAGCCGCGGCACTCTGGTATTTAGGCTCTGCCTGCGCGGTCTGCTCAGTTATATAAAAAATACAGTGCATGGGGAAGCAATTCGTAGCTTAAGGACATATGCTCAAATCTGGCACAAAAGCATGCTATTAATGAGCAATAATTGCTACTTTGTAGGATAAGTGTGTGCACAAGTCAAATATTATTTTTCAACATTTTACCTCACTTTAGCTTAAAAGCGTGTGTTTTAATTTTTAAACTATTATTTCGCATTTTATAAAAGCAGACGCTTCATTTATGAATATTATCATAGATAATAAATGGAGCTTGCTTTTAACTATAATGGAAAGTATAACCTGCTCTACATAATATATTTTAAAAAAGTTTTTATTAGCGTCTCCCATTTCAGTGATAATCAAATCTCCTAAAATATTTAAGAATCTCTTGAAAAATACAGCCGAAGCGAGGCGTAACTGTTAAAACTTTACGTTTTCATATCATCCTCATAAAAATTGCAAGGTCTTTCAGAAAGTTTTCAAGTCTACTAAAATATGCATTCGCTGCTTTACGACACGCTGATATACAGTTTTGTCCTTTGTCTTGCCAGCGGCTTATTACAGCTGTAGTCTAAGGGCTGGTTGAAGCATTTCTGAAGATAGAGCAAGAAGACTGAGAAGAAAAAGGGAAGCAGTGAATGAAATCCGGCAGGACTAGAGACAATAGTAAACTAATTTGCAATGTTTAGTTTAGAAAATTTTAGGGCTTATTATTGATGAACACATGAAATGATTCTTTAATCTTTCAAACGCATTAGTTTTAGAGTTGCTCCGTTCTGGATATTGCTGTTCATAGTTGATATATTTTAGAGGCAAGTAGGAAATTTCTCAAAGATTCTCCTAAATACCCTCAATGGAAAAATTAATTTTTAAAGCTCGTTTTTCACACAGTATGTAATTATTGAGCAGGTTATGAAAACCGTCAATTTTTCAAAGCATACATGATAAATCTGCTTGATAATTATGCATCACGCCTACACAACTGTTTCCTCAGCATACTTGACTTTATTATCTCGATGATTCAGGGTTTTGATTTCATCAAATACTATCATGACCTTATAATTTAGTTGTTCGTTGAATAAAAAACAAATTCGATAGTACTTTCTCAAAATAAATGTCAGTACACAAATAGAAGCTATATTTTAAATTTACTGAAAAATCGAAATATCTCGGAAACTGATAGACGTAGGTACAACAAGTGCTATACAAAGATGAAAGAGCATATTAAAAGCAATTCTTTGGTATAATAAAATATTGGGGGTTACATTTGAAAAAAAAGAGAAAATCTGGATTTTGCATTCTACATCACCCTGTATACGAATATGCGGCGCGGGCTTTTTTTATAGCCGATTTCAAAACTAGATGATATTTTTTATCCATCCGTGTAAAAAAATGATTTTTGATTCATCACTTTTTGATATACAGTATGTTCATTTGACAGCGATATGGAGATAAAAATGGTCAAAACTTTTGAAATACCTTGTATAATGTAATAATACCCCATACTGGAACAACGGAAATCATTAGTAGAATTTGAATATGGAATAATATATAGGGTGTCTTATTTTAAAAAGGCATGTTTGCATCACCACGTAGTTATGGATCACCCTGTATAAATCAAAATATATTCTGAGCAAGCAGCATATCCGTGGCTACAACCTTTATATACAACTTTTTTCGATATCTTCTATAGTAGTGGTGTTATCGACCGAGCGGGTACTAAAAACTTACCCTGTATATCTTACCAACAAATAATTTTAAACTAATACATTAATATACAATATATACGAGCATGTATGTTTGTTAGCTCACGTACAAAATCCACATTTAATCATGGTATTCCAGTCCAACTTTGCACAGCAATTCTCCAGAAATCCACTTCGCGTACGACTGCAAGACAAATTGATATGCAGAGTGTTTAGAGTGGTTATTAAACATGACCTAGTTTGAGATGATTTGTCTAATTCCGTTTTCCGGCGCTCTATGAAAATCGATTCGAATTGTTGTGCTCATAGTCTAAGAGGTGTGTGGTGTAGAGTTGCAAAAGTAACATCTCATAATATGAGTATGAATGTGTTATGTATGACAGATGCCGTATCATATTTATATACTTATATATTTTACCAATACCAATAGTTTATTAATGTTAATTCCCACAAGGTTTACTGACGTCAATTTTATGACTATCTCACTCATTTATTTGAGTAACATAAATAGCGCACGACGAATACCACTGTATATTCGAATTCTATACCGACAACTTCCCATCACTAATCAGATATTGGTAAGAGTAAATTGAGGTTAACCACAGACCATAAAACGGGGGTTTGTGGTCTGTAACGTCTATGTATTATGCAGTGGTCTTAGATCCATCAGTGTAAATAATTTCGCATGGTTGGTATTTTGCTACAATATTTAAAAAGGTTTGCTGCATAACATTTTTGCAAACAGTTCCTTTTTTGTACGAAGTTGTGCCAGTATCAATTATTGGTGTGGCCATTGCCCATGGTGCTACTTCAGAAAACGTTAGGTTGGCCATGTCTGGTAGATTGATGTTCAGGTTTGTCAAGATTTCATTTATACGAATACCAAGTGGGTGGGTAACGGTCGGTTTGTCATGAAAAAGTTCTTCTATTTCACCACTGAAAATAATCGGGTTGTTGATGTGCTGGGGTTGTGCTGAAATCTTTACGGCATAGTTCAGCCTGAGATGCTGTCTTCTATATTTTAAGTGAGGTATGCCAGTTTCACAATATGGTGAAACTGACGGACTTGTTCTGAAGGCACCGATACATCGTCTCAAGTCGTCTCGATGGAGACTTTCTAGTTTTTCGATGTGTGATTTCCTTGCGGACGCAAAAACCACCAATCCATACTCTATTTTTGAAAGGACTAGGGATTGGTATAGCTTGAGGAAAACTTCTCGGTCGCTTCCCGATTTACCTGTTATTTTACAAAATTCAAACTTTTGCCTTTTCAAATTAAAAACAGTGTCCAGTAGACATTAAATATCACGCAAATGCAAATAACAGATCGTCATAATATTTGAGCTAGAAGTCCAAGGAATTTGTATATCTTAAAGAGGAATCTGATGAAGTACCTCCATATTTATCCTTAGGCCCGATTTTATCAACACGCACACTTTAACAAAGCAGCCCATTCAAGAACATGCATCTGTCAAAGTTCTCTGAAAATTATTGATTTCTCTTGAAGCTTACTTCAAAAAGGTCAAAAATGACATGCTTTATATACAATCGACCATTGTGAACCATCTTGTATCTGATTTTCCTTATTTTTTTTTGTAAACAAGGAGCCTGTCGTATAACGTATAACTCGTATAGTCAGAAAGTGAATCAGGTGCTTAATATATTTTCCAGAGAAAGGGGACAACTAGCAGGAGGGATTTTTATTCATATGCAATAATCGTGCCTTACAATGTGTTTCTCGTAGTATTTGCAGTACGAGGGCCCCGCTGCACCTTTACATTTGTCTATAATCTATCTGATTGACTGAGATGGTATTACTATTAAATAAGGTTGCTGTGATTGATACTACTTTTATAATTCTGTCACACACTATCGCAGTTTGCAATGAGTAATTATACAATAATTATAAGGTAAACATGAAAAATCTGGTATTAATTTGCAAATCAATCGCTTTGTTCTGATTTTCCATGAATTTTTAAAATATTTTTGTCATCCAGCTTTGACGTTTTGTATCCAATATAGATAAAATAGTATTGGATGATACTTATTAACACAGCATAGAAAACAACCATCAGCATAATATCTCTGACGATTTCGTATACAAAAATGGTTCCCACAAAATTTGACCTTGAGAGGGTTTTTGAATGATTTTGCGGCTGTCAAGTTTGGGTAGAGATGCGAAAATGAAAATATCGATACCGGTACCAACTCGATATTTTCTAGCCAAATAGGCGCGTTTGGTTCGTACAGAGCATTTTGTGCAACTGATTACACCCCTCAATAATTATATAATTATTTTCTATACAAAAGTATCGATACCAGCTTGGAATGCCTCAAAAAGTATCGGTGACAAAAATACTCGATATTAGTGCAGAAGTATCGAAGTACCGTTACCATCCCTACAAAAAAACCCCTCCAAAAGTGGGGAAGCGCGTGTAATTTCCGCCATCTTGAGTTATTGTGCTGGTTGTTTTCTATGCTGTGCTTATTAATATAGCCCTCAATACCCAATAGAAAGTTTTGCTAAACAACATCCGATATAAAAGCTTTGTCAAAGCATTTGTCAAAATATGCATGTTGATAGAATCGGGCCTTACTATAATAAAAATATACATACAATACAGCTATTTATAATTTATAGATAACTTTTTGGAGAGAGTGGCATCAGTTATGTTTTATTAGGGGTAGAATCTGTAGTCTACAATAATTTGTTCAATAAATTGACTTTCTTATGAAATTGTATGGGGCAGATAGGTTTACAGAATAGTCCAAGAACGTAACGATATAGTATTCAAACCGGACGATATTCTGGGCGGATGATGAGAATCCATGGTGCTTTTTTTCTTTGAGCTCTAGCAGCTTGGAAACGTGATACTACCACTTACTGTTCCAGGTGTCAATTTGTGACTGCTTCAAGTAGACTAATTATATCTGGCGTTAGTAGTTGTAGTCCAGATGTGCTGCTATGCTTTTGTATACAGAATCGGTCCTGCTATAACTTCATCTAAGGGTACCCAAATAGACGTGATTTGGTAGTGAATTGTTCTCAAGGAGTATAGAGTTTCTCTGACTTTCATTTTGGATAAAAGAAGACACTTTTTTGCTGATCTGTTTATTTTTTTTTTGGTTGCAGTGTTAGATTAAGGTGGCCGATGTCGGCGGAGTACGAGGACCCCCCGTTCGGAGTGGAGGGGGTGTGGTCGGAGTGCGACTGCCCGGGCCCCCCGCCCGAGTTTCTGCTGCCGCCCCCGCCGAGGCCGCCCGTCCTGCAGCCCCCCGACCCCGCTTACTGCACCGAGGACCCCCTCCCCATCGAGACCTGCGATGCTTTACCGGTAAGTACACTGCTTCATTACCTCAACCAATGTAGAAAGAAATCGGCAAAAATTGATAGAAATCTGGGAAGATCGAAAGATACGTGAAAAGGTTAGGTATAAAGTCATATAAAGTTATGTAAACGCCTGTAATGAAGATGAAGAAAAACTAGGACATATCAAAAAAATGGAGTCAAGTTGATTGGCTCAGTACTTCCCACACATTACGCTGATACCAGTTTATTATTTTCCCATAGCATAAAGATTTAGTCTGAGATCCCCTTGCGACAAAATCATCGCCAGTACCCCCCCCCCCCCCCAATTGTCATACGCGCTAGGTCTTTCCTGCACAGGTCAATGAACAGCCTATTATCAATAATACAAACTTTTCAGTTTTACAGCATATTTTTCGGTTTTTCAACCCCCCACCCTCCAACCACCCGAATTTCACCCTCACCCAAAAAAACTCAGTAAATGATCAGGAACCTCTAAAATACTTAAAAACGAAGTTTGAGCTGTTTTTATATTTTTAGTTTTTTTATTGTTTCTGCGCCGCCACTGGCACGATTCATAAAATCCATACGCATTTTCCATCCTCGCCGCGGTAGTAATACTGTGTCAAAATTTCATTAAAATGAATTGAACAGTTTCTTCATTACATAATATAGAACGATCTAAAGCAATACTCGTATGTTTACACCAGAAAAAATTCTAAGTCCTTTGGTTTCTGTAATAGGCAAGCAATGTTCAGATGGATCTAAAAAGGTGATTTATGTCGCTAGATCTTCCTTCACAGGTCAGTGGGTAGTCTATTATGAATACAACAACTTTTTCAATTTTACAGCCCCCCAACCCCCAACCACCCCAATTTCCACCTCCACCCAAAAAAAGTAGAAAACGATCAGGAACACCTAAAACGCCTAAAAACGAAGTTTGGGCAATATTTGAAATTTTTCGTTTTTTGCTAATTACTCCGCCGCCAATGCACCGATTTTCAAAGTTATAGCAACATTACCTACTACGACTCCACAGCATATCGCTGCCCAAATTTCATCACAATCCATGCAGAGGTTACTGAGATCACGAGGACAGAAAAACGCGTACAGACAGACCGACAGACAGACAGTCCGACAGACAGACAGACAGACAGACAGACCGACAGACAGACCGACAGACAGACAGACTGACCGACAGACAGACCGACGGAACCTATCGGTGGGGGAAGTAAAAATGTGTGATTGCTAAAACAGGAAAATCGGGCAAAATCAAGCAGAATTTTCAAATTTGGGAAAAGCGAGGAAACATCGATAGAGACAAATAGAGAAGAAAATGGTAAAAATACGGAAAATTGGGAAGTTGGTAAGCAGCAAAATCGAAAAAAATTGAGAGAAATTTATCAAAATTGGAAAAATTGAGGAAATCGACAATAATATCTAAAAAATGTAGTCAAGTCAGTAAAAAAGCATCCAACACAAAAACTCTCGTAAATAGCTTCTTGCACCTATCTCCATAAGGACGACACAGTTTTTATCTGAGATCCTAAACATCCTAATCACATGGCATGCCGATTTTCCGATATTTAAAAACAGGTTATATCAACAGTTCCATTCTTTAAGGAGCAATAAAAAGGTATCCGAGATCCGCTCCTACCTCGGCTGTTTTTAACCTCTCAAAAACAACTGAAAATGAGCAGAGATCCTTAGAGTACTCAAAGAGTTTGAAGGGTTTAATTTTGTACTGTTTCTTTTTTGATTTAGTTTCATCGCCACTAATACAATTTTCAAAAACCCTAGACTTTGTCGATCTCTACCATGCTACCGCTCATGGTACCGTTTAGAAAAAATCATTTTAGAATTTAGTGATGAGCCACAAACATTACAGAATTATCTACAGCAATATAATTAGAAAAGCTGTTTTTTTTCTGAGGTGGGGCAGAATTTATATATCTAAAGCTAATTACTGATATACTAAATATCGATTATTATGTCGTTTCTTTACAGTGCAAACTACGCCAATTTTTGTCCCCTCTAAAGAAATGTGGAAAACGGGTTAGCAACCCCCAAATCGCCTAAAAAAAGTTTGTGCTGTTTTTATGTTTAGTTACATGATTATTGTTGCGCCGTCACTGACAAGATTTCTTAAATCCATACGGGTGTTCCATACTCATAGTTGTAATACTGTTACAAAATTTAATTATAATCAATTCAGTAATTGCCAGGTTACACAATACAGAATGATATAAAGCGGTACTTGTATGTATACATCAGTCCATTGGTTTCTTTAATAGGCAAGGCCAGGTCTTTCCTTTACATGTCAACGGACAGCCTATTATGAACACACACCATTTTTTAGTCCTAGAACCCCCACCCCCGAGCTCCCCTAATTTCACCTCCACCCACAAAAAGCAGAAAACGTAACAAAGAAGTTTGAGGAATGTTTGAATTTCTTTTTTTAATTGCATACTTACTACGAACCTACCGCATATCGCTACCCAAAATTAATTACAATCCGTGTAGCGGATACTGAAAATACAAGGCTAGAAAAATGCCAACTGTGACGTGGATTTTCCTTATCTAGATATCATGAAACGCTCAAAAATCTCGAGAAAAATCGAAATAGTACGATAAGAAAGCAGCAAACATCACAAAAAATCTAGACAAATCAGGATATATTGCTAGCCTAAATTCATAAGCGTTGATGTTGTAAATTATAACCAATAAACCTTCCTTCCTAACTAATGGGTATGTATATGGGTATGTATATATCTATGTCATACAGTCAGATTTACAATGAAGAGGAGGAGGTTCACAGCCTCCCTGACCGACTTATCGGAGCACGCTCAAGAGGAGATACCATCACAGGAGGGGATTATAACGCTCAATAGAAACGTCTGATGAGATGCAGGATAAGGGAAGACGGGCGTGTGTATATCACCCTGTGAGTTATAGGGCCACGGAGTGTCCTGCATTCAGGGCAGTGATGGCCTCTATCTGATTATGTGCGAATGCATATTGCCCCTCCTGCGACTGGGATTCCAGGCACTAATTGAATATGAAGGATGCATATAGATATGTCCAGTCCATATGCTGAAATTGTGCATTCCATAATCCGTAAAGCTTTGCTAGCATATTAATAAAATTACAAGATATATAGACCTTCTACTGACGTTACGATCACCTGTCAGAGTATAAAATACTTGACACACCGTTCCAATTGTGATAACAATAATATTAACCTAATAACACAAGACAAATAAAAATATTTACTTACATTTTTTCCGAAGCAAACAGACAAACTTACAGAGGCCAAAGCACGCAGCATAGCAGCTGCGTGTAGCTTGGCCATTGAATGAAAGAGATTGCGCATGTCATGTGTCCGTGAAATTAAAATGATTTATTTGAATAGAACATAATCAAAAATGTATAAATTTATGAATCTTCCATGTCATTATTTCACAATTAAAAAAATTTAAAAGATGTATTTACTAAGATGGTTTTGAAGGTTAAATTATTATGCACTTACCGTATTCTCACCAAGAAAGTTATTAAACTCTTCATTATATTTTTACCCAAAGCAGCCCCTTTTTTGTAGCACATGGTATGATAATCTACAAAATCGAGTGATGCATTGGTTAACTCAACGCCACTGCATTTAAAATTTTTCTTTTTACGAAAATTTCATTTCAACGAATAATTTTTATACGTTTCATCGTTAAAATCAAGAACATCATCGTCCGAATTGCATAGAAAACACTTTTTAGCCATTTTTTATCACAATTTAATGTTTATAAATAACAACAATCAGTATAGTAGTAGTAGCACGCCTTTTCAATTCAGAAGAATGAGGCAAACTGTTCCAATACAATGATGCACAGCATTTACGAGTGTATCGCTATCCCTTGTTAATACACGGGATAGTTCGCTCGGACCTCTCTGACGCACGTATTCACTGGCAGCAATATTTTGATCTTTAAAATTCGACAACCGGAATTCCAGACCGATTTTTTGCAGACAACCCTATATCGACGTGCTTGCAATAAAATTATCTTTATTTTGATATAAGTTTCATGCATTAACCACACCGATGCAAATTACTATTGTTGATTTACCTGTTTATACCTGCCTACCCTATAGTTGGGACGGGAAAAACATTGCCAACCTAACGTTTGCATATTAACAAAGCCAGTGAAATGTTTAAAAAAAATAATTTTTCAATATTTAATTAATCATATCCTGGACTGAAATTTTTCAGCCAACCCACTAGCGATATGTTTTTAACATATTAAATTTAATATAAAATGCTTTTTATCTATTAACCAGTTCGGTGAAGGTCGTTTTGTATTCGGATCTTCTACTATAAATAATGTTATTTAACAGTGTAGATGTGGAGGTCATTTATTTAGAATAATTCTATGGAACAGGCATAAAATACAGAAGCGTATTTCCCAAGCAGAACCTCTCTTAAATAACCTCGTCTCTGAATATCTACTGAGCAGTAACAAAATTAATTATAATAAAACACAATTCAAATATCTTAAAATCCCCAAGTGAAGGGTAACTCTCATCTCTTCGAATTCATTCAAATTGGATGCAGTTCTTGAGATACAATCACAACCCAATTATATGTACAGATCTGCGTAATTGATAGCCGGCAGCCAATAATGGAATAAGATCGCTGCGAGGCCCCTCCAAACTTCGCCGCGCAGCAACTTTGAATGCAATTTTGAGGCAAAAAAAGAACCGTATCGATTTTCTATCAGCAGAACCCGCGTCCGCGGAATTTCGATGTAAAAATCTTCCTCTAGTTTCGTTCGGCCGCGTTTCTCGGTACGGATACCTCAATTTGTAATTCGATGAGACGAGTTTAGTGGTCGAGTGCAGTCTCCAACAAATCCGACGGCCTATTGAACTACACCGGGAACAGGGCGACTCATGTTCAGTGGTTTGCGCCAGTCAGTGACGGGAATCTGTGTCCTATACAGGATGGGCCAATAATGCGTGGACGGAGGATTGTGGGCTGACTAAAAGATATTTCAAAAATCTGTCACTTGATCATGGTAGGGACCCTTAAGGGCTATAACGTAAAAATATTTTCACTCAAGTTTTGACGTTTATACAGGATGACTCATATCAAACTTACATTTTTTTAATGGAACTCCCTATATATTATTGCATATTTGGATTCCTTGGTTAATTCTAGTGTGACTTTAGGTATCACATATGGTACTTTAGACGAACTGTTTAGGCGCAATTTTGGTATAAGTAGGTATCAGAAAAAAATTGAATATCGCAGCGATTATAAAACTTAAAAGGCCGTGACTTTGCGGTACGACTAAGCATGAAATGCGTTACCTTAGGTCATAGGGCTGAATTTGAATTCTTTTTGCACTTGGAGAAATCCGTAGATTAATTAAGGAAACTTCAATCACAGATAACTTGATTTTTTCAAATGGGAATGCCTATTTTGGTTTAAAGAATCAAATGTAAAATTTGATTACCTTTCTAACGATATAACATTCTCGATATCAGTCTTTTTTAGTTTTCATTTTATTTCAAATTTTCTGTCAAATCGGTGTTTTTCAATTTTCCTGCGTGCAAGCAACCTAGCAGGCCATGAAAAATAAACAAACGCTCGTTACTATGGAAGAAACCAATCAACTTAGTAGAAAGATGCAAACTAACTAGAGCAACGAGGCAAGATTATGAAAATTCCTTACAACATAATTAGCTCTAACCGGATACAACAGCCGCAAGATATCTAATGTCAATGAGTAGCTGGGCTATGACAGAAGTGTTTGTTTTCCACAGCCTACTAGCTATTGAGGTCTACTAGAGCTTGACAACTTTCCAAAACGATTAAAAATTTTGAAACAAAAGGAAAACTACCAGCGATTTTTGGTCACAGTCGAACATGTTTAGAATGAAATTTCACATTTAATGGGATAAAAAATTAGTCCTTTCCGTTTAGTTAAGTCAAAAGTGAAGATATCTTCAACTGGAGTATTTTGAACATCTATTGAAATAATTGCTAGAATTTTTTAATTACGCTATGTTGTAACTGTGTTTATTTCATGTAGTTTTCTGCAAACCAAATTATCTTTTACAATTCAAAGAGACTGCAAATCAAGTTTCATTTTCCGCGATTCTGCTAATAAGTAGAAGTACCTACTGAAGAATTTGAAGGGTTCCAGTCAGAGGTATCATTACTTTTGACTTACGGAAATGGCTACTTTTTGATAGCATTAAATGTGAAAATTTATTCAGAAGACATAGATATTCTACTGCCAGCTACAATCACTAGTAGTTTTCCTTTAATTAAATATTTTTTTACTGACATTGGAAATTGGCTAATAGCTAGTAGGCTGTGAAAAATGAGCGTTCTTATTACCGCTATTTTTTCTGGTTAGAGCTAATATGTTGTAAGGAATTTCCATAATCTTGCCTCGTTGCTCTAGTTAGTTTGTATCTTTTCACTAAGTTAGTTGGTTTCTTCCATATTAACGAGCTTTTGTTTATTTTTCATGGCCTGCTAGGTTGCTTGCATGCAGGAACATTGAAAAGCACCGATTTGACCGAAAATTTGAAATAAAATGAAAACTAAAAAAGATTGATATCGAGAATGTTATATCGTTAGAAAGGTAATCAAATTTTACATTTGATTCTTCAAACCAAAATAGGCATCCTCATTTGAAAAAATCAAGTTATCTGTGATTGAAGTTTCCTTAATTAATCTACTGATTTCTCCAAGTAGGTACGAAAAGAATTCAATTTTAACCGTCTGACCTAAGGTGACGCATTTCATGCTTAGTCCTACCGCAAAGTCACGGCCTTCTAAGTTTTATAATCGCTGGGATATTCATGTTTTTTCTGATACCTACTTATACCAAAAATGGTGATTTGCGCCTAAACGGTTCGTCTAAAGTACCATATGTGATACATAAAGTCACACTAGAATTAACCAAGGAATCCAAATATGCAATAATATATAGGGGGTTCCAGTCAAAAAAATGTAAGTTTGATATGAATCACCCTGTATAAACGTCAAAATTTAAGTGAAAATATTTTTACGTTATAGCCCTCAAGGGTCCCTACCATGACCAAGTGACAGATTTTTGAAATATTTTTCAGTATGCCCACAATCCTCCGTCCACGCACTATTGGCCCACCCTGTAGAATTTAAACTAATAATACTATTTTGACACTATGATAGTGTTGTATATCACCTAAAATACGGTAGACTCACAATGAGTATGCTCTAGTTTTTAAAAGCCAAAGGAGGCTTATGCGGCCAAGAAACTAGTTTAGATGAGGTTGTGGCCAAACATTTTGAAAAGAAACAATGGGCTACTGCATAAAGGAGACTGTGGCGTTAACTGCCAAGTTTTCAACAATGTTTATTACTATTTTCAGCGCTTTCAACAATACTTAGAGAAAAATACGAGTTTGAAAACTAACACTAAAATTAAGTTTATAATTATACTCTCAACGTTGAGGTTTGCTCGCAAAAAACAGCAGTATGCATTGAGTCATAGACTTAAAATGCAAGTTCTGAAAGGAAAAATCTCGGGAAAAATATCAATATTTTATATTTTTGCAGATTTTAATTCATCCTTTTTTTCCGAATACGTCCATAGTGGGTTTAGCATTAGTTTCTGTAAAAACGGGAAAGATAAAGCTTCTTTATCATGTCAGGTGTTTAAAATGCCGGTCATTCAAAGTCAGTTTTGGCGATCGCGTAAAAACTCACAAAGAAGTGTGTCAACTTTTAATGATTTACGTCACGACAGGGGTCCTATAACACGTTTGACGGTGACTAAAAAAAAAAAATACAAAAAAATTACCTCAAACGGGAAGACCGCAGACCTCCACGGACGAATTTGTGAGACAAATTTTTTAAGAAACAAATACTAAACCCACTATGGACGTATTCGGAAAAAAATATGAATTAAAATCTGCAAAAATATACAGGGTGTCCCATTTAAATCAAAAAAGTTGACGTTACTTCCCGTTGAACCGGAAGTACATTAATAGCTAACATAATGTCTTCGGATGCATTAGACGTCACTACACTTGCCTGCAGATTTTCAGCAATATCACTCTTTCCGTTCTAAAGTTATTTGCTTGGTTCCATACTTTATCCTAACCCTGTATATGCATCATTGTAAGTAAAGTGGTTATTACAGTAAAACTACCGAGTCTTATGGCAAGTATAAGGATAATATGGTTAAATTGATACCATATATTTGTATTAAATATCAAAGCATCAATGTGAGTAAAGCAGCTATCATGTTGAAACTACCAGGTCTTATTGCAAGTATAAGGATGTGGTTAAATTGATACCATTGGTGCATCTAACTAATCATAAAGCTAGTTTTGCAATACAGCTTTATTTATCTCTTGTTTTTTTAAATACACCTCTGACCTCTCCATTCTCCGAAATTACTATTTAACTGGCTCTGCCAAATGTCGCTTAGGAATTAAAGTACAGTCGTGGTCACAAGCCCGCAGAAGGTCCTGATCACTAGAAAATCGCATCCCTTTCAGATTCGATGAACTGTTGGTTCTTGGACTGTTCGGCCAGCGTCGTCACGCTCCGTCGCCTTGGCGTCCGAGAGGCGAATTGTTCCCAGGCACTGTCATTTCCAAAAATGGTGACATTGGGGCCTCCAAGGTCACCTGACCTGTCCACCTTGGACTTTTACTTCCCACACCGATAGGTGAGGGGAGTATTGTGATCGCGAAAATTTTCGATTTTGAGATAACACGCTTTTTGGGCGTTTTATGATGCCTACATAACGAAAATCCACGTCACTCATTTCCGTCGGTCTGTCTGTCGGTCTGTCTGTCTGTCGGTCTGTCTGTCTGTGTCTGTCTGTTGGCGTTTTTCTAGCCTCCTAATATCAGTAACCGCTGCATAGATTTTGATGAAATTTGGGTGGTGATATGGTGTAGCGTCGTAGTAGGTAATGTTGCTACAATTTTGAAAATCGGTGCATAGGCGGCGGAGTAATTAGCAAAAAACGAAAAATTTCAAATATCCCTCGAACTTCGTTTTTAGGTGTTTTAGGGGTTCCTGATCATTTTCTACTTTTTTTTGGGTGGGGGTGAAATTGGGGTGGTTGGGGGGGGTGGGGGGTTGTAAATCTGAAAAATTTGTTGTACTCATGATGGGCTGTCTACTGACCTGAGACTGAACTTTCTGATGCATACAATATACATACGAGTATTGCTTTAGATCGTTCTGTATTTTATAATGTTGAAATTACTGAATTGATTTTAATGAAATTTCGCCACAGTATTACTTCTTTGACAAGGATGGAAAACGCGTCTGATTTTTAGAAATCGTCCCAGTGGCGGCGCAGCAATATTAAAAAAAACTAAAAATATGAAAACAGCTCAAACTTCGTTTTTAGGCGTTTTAGTGGTTTCTGACCATTTTCTACTTTTTTTTGGGGTGGGGGTGAAATTAGGGTGGTTGGGGGGGGGGGGGGACTTGGAGAATTTGGCGATGTATACATACATACGAGTATTGCTTTAGATGGTTCTGTATTTTATAATGTTGAAATTACTGAATTGATGTTAATGAAATTTCGGCACAGTATTACTACTTTGGCGAGGATGGAAAACGCATCTGATTTTTAGAAATCGTCTCAGTAGCGGCGCAGCAATATTAAAAAAAATTAAAAATATATGAAAATAGCTCAAACTTCGTTTTTAGGCGTTTTAGGGGTTTCTGACCGTTTTCTACTTTTTTTTGGGGTGGGGGTGAAATTAGTGTGGCTGTGGGGGGGGGGGGGGGTTGTAAATCTGAAACATTTGTTGTACTCATAATGGGCTGTCTACTGACCAGAGAGAGAAAGACCTAGCGGCATAATAAACTTTTTTAGGTCCATCCGAACATTGCCTTGCCGATTACAGAAACCAAGGGACTTGAACTTTCTGATGCATACAATATACATACGAGTATTACTTTGGATCGTTTTGTATTGTGTTACGTGGAAACTTCTGAATTGACTTTAATGACATTTTGACACAGATTTATTACCGCGACGAGTATAGAAAGCGCGTATGTTTTTTAGAAATCATTTCAGTGGCGGCGCGGCAATAATAAAAAAAAACTAACAATATAAGAAACACGTTAAACTTTGTTTTAGACGTTTTAGGGGTTCCTGATCATTTTAAAAATTTTTTGGGTTGGGGTGAAGTTGGGGTGGTTCGGGGGTGGGGGTTTGTGAAACTCAAAAATTTGTTGTATTCATGATGTATTGTCCATTGACCTGTGAAAGAAGCACCTAGTAGAATAAAACACTTTTTTGCGGTCGGGCGAGCGATAATTTGATTGCAGGGGCAGCATCTAGACTATAGTTTCATGCTGTGGGAAAATAATAAAACTGCTATCATCGGAATGTGTGGGAAGTACTGAGTCAATCAGCTTGTCTACATTTTTTTTTGTGGTGATATCTTAAAAGTCGTGTCTACGTGGATCCTCCAGCTAACATCCAGGAATTGAAGGAGCACATTCAGAATGAAATTAACACATTCTGTTGCAAATGTGTCAGCACGTGTTCCAAAACTTGATAATACTTTCGCAAGAGTGCTATGAACACTATGGTGGACATAAGAACAACATCATATTTAAATCATGAATCCGCAAGTATGTGTCACTGTTTCTTAAATAAATTGATAAACAGCTTCTGTACCCCTGCTTTATGATTTTACAAAAAAAGAATTCTACTCTGAGTCACCCGGAATACTTAAATTAGTGCTGTAACTGATTCATTCATTTATATGTATCAGCTCCAGTCTACTGATTGAAGTATCATGTGGTTGATTTAAACTTATTCAGGGCTTGACTTGTAGTCATATATTATATTTGAGTTAATGCTATGTTTATAAAGTATTTTCAAGTGAAGCACAAGTAGTTGTAGTCCAAGTATATCTCAGTTCTAACCTAATTAGCTGATAATAGTTATTATTGTGTGTTCATTTATTTATGTAGAGCTGTTGAAATAAATAAATAACAATAAATAAATAGAATAAATAGCCACTGCGAATTTGATGTAGTGGGATAGTGGGATTCTAGCCCCTTGGACGATGTACCACCCTGTATAATCAGGTCGAACGGCTCTTCCGATCAACTCCCAACTCGTATTTCAACTTTTCCGGCTCCGTTTATTAGTCCGGGTTTCACTTTGAACATCGCCAGAGCCTTCAGGCTGCCATATCGCATGTGCCTTTTCTCTATGTACGACCGTGTTGGACATTTTCCGATGCATGAAAACGCCGAAGGGCTGTAGGCTGGCTCTAAATAGAGACGCTTAGAGCCCGGGTTGCACCTTTTTTGTTTTTGTTTTGTCTATATATATATATATATATATATATATATAGAGAATCGAGATTTTCACGTACGAGGTTGTATCAGAAAATACCGAGACTATAGTAGAACAACGACTATAGTATACTAGTCCTTTTCCAGATGATTCCTTAACGTTTAAGGGGTAATTCAGAAGCACACGACATCCGACAATACGACGGTACGAAACTATTCCTATTGGTTGAAATATTTTTATTTGACATCATTTTGAATACTTCAACCAATAGGAACAGTTTTGTATCGTCGTATCGTGAATGTTGTGTGCTTCTGAATTAAGCCTAAATATCTAATATCTAACATGTATTTTTAACAGCAACGTCATACATGACAACAATAATAAACAAATCACTAACACTATATATCCAGTATGTTACACCCTTTGTAGTCGTTAAGTTATCTCGCATTTTCATAAATTTTCTAATATTTCGTATAATTTTTCTCAGATTTTCTTCCCGTAAGAATAACCTTCTACAAAGTAACAGAAAATTTATAAAAAAAAAGATGGATGAAATTGGTGAAGTCGTTCTCACGTGATGCCGTGACCACAGCATAGTAAACAACCAGCACAATATGTCAGGTTGGTGGAAATTACACGCGCATCCCCACTTTTGGATGATTTTTTGTAGGGATACTAACGATACTTGGATACTTGTACTTCTGTAATAATATCGAGTATTTTTATCTAAGATACTTTTTTATCGATTCCAAGCTGGTATCGATACTTTTGTAGGGGTATCAGTATCGAAAATTATTATACAGGGTTACTGGTAACTCAACCACTTTCCTGCAAGAGGTGATAGAGGGACTCAAATGTAATAGATTTAACCCCCCATATGTAATTCCGAAAACCGATAGTTTTCGAGATAATTAACATTTAATGTTTTTCAACCAAATGTCCAAATTTCCACACCACCTCCTAAACTAAGAAAAAAACCTGTTGTTGATTCTGATAATTTTTATTTTAGTATTTTACTAACACATACACAAAGCTAACTTAGTATTAAAATGTTTCAAAATACTGAACAGCTCCAAACTAAATACAAATATTTAAAAAATAATCAACAAAGTGTTTACATTCACCGTGAAATAAATTTATCTAGCTCAAAAAAATTATAACAACAGCTGAACAAATCGCTAAAAAAACTTTCCTACCTAATAACCTTTTCAGAAAGATTATAAACAGCAACGAATAAAAAAACCTATTCAAAAAGAACGAATCACAGTACAATCATTATTGATAACTCAGTTACATACTAGAATGTTTGCAAATGCGGTCTATGATTTTATCCAAGTAAAACAAATTAAATCCACTCAAAGTTTCTAGAGGTCTTGCTCAATGTGTTGCCCTTGATTTCGGATCAACTTCGGTTTTTGTAGCTCGTGTTGAAAAAGTTCGTTTCATCCCCTCCGCCGCATTGATAATTTTTTGCCTTAGTTCGTCAGCAGTATTAACTGGAGTCTCGTAAACCAATGCCTTCATATGACCCCAGACGTAAAAATCAAGAGGTGGGCTCCGCGCAGGCCATGGGATGGGTTTACCCTCCCCTATCCATTTGTTCGGGTATGTGTTGTCCAACAATTGCCGAATTGTGATACGGTAATGTGCTGGACAAGCATCATGCTGGAATATCATGTTGTTGCTGATTCTGTATTATGTTGATAAATTTTGTTAAATAGTTACTTGTGGTTGTACTGTCATTCTTGTCCTTGGAATAGGCCATCAAATAAGGAAGTTTTTAAAATAATTTGTTTGACTGGTTGTGTATCTTTTTTTGAGCTAGACAATTTTCTTTCGCGGTGAATGTAAAAATTTTGTTCTTTATTTTTTAAATAATTGTATGTATTTTGAAACTGTTTAGTATTTTTACACATTTAAATACTAAATTAGATTTGCGTATGTGTCAGTAAAAAACTAAATTGGAAATTACTAAATCGACAGCAGGGTTTTTTATAAATTTGGGATGTAGTGTGGCATATCGTTGAAAAACATTAAATGTTAATTATCTCGAAAACTATCGGTTTTCGGAATTACATATGGGGGGTTAAATCTATTGCATTTGAGTCCCTCTATCACTTCCTGCAGCAAAGTGGTCGAGTTACCAGTAACCCTGTATAATTATTGAGAGGTGTAATCAATTGCACAAAATGCTCTGTACGAAACAAACGCGCCTATTTGGCTAAAAAATATCGAGTTGGTACCGGTATCGGTATTTTCATTTTCGCATCTTTACCCAAACTTCACAGCCGTAAAATCATCCCAAGGTCAAATTCCGTGTGAACCATTTTTATATAGGAAATCCTCAGAGATATTGTGCTGGTTGTTTACTATGCTGTGCCGTGACTAAGGGAAAAGGATTCATTTTTATATATAGAGATGATGAACTGTTGGCTCTTGGGTTGTTCGGCCGGCGTCAGCGTGCTTCGCTGCCTGACGTTTGGTTGGCATCCTCAGGAACTGTTACTAAGTTTAATTAGTTTCTAGTTTCTCGTAACACGCTGAAGAGGTAGCGGTTAGGTTTCCTTACTTAGATTGGTTTTAGCGATCTATCTGAAAAATAATTAGGGTTTTTTGGTATAGATGGAAGTAGTAACGTAAACAAAATTTATGTAGTTTAGATTCAAAATTCAGTATTCAATAGACACAGTTACTTTGATCTAACAATGGAAAGCCAGGATTTGTAATCAGCACCCTCAAATTATCCAAAACACGGGGTTTCGTCTTGATAGGAGGCCAAGTAAACATTTTCTGTTTTTTAGGTATACCTGAGATCTTAAATTTTTGATTTTTGTTCAACAAGACTGAGTCTCAAAACTGCGACCAGACTTGTAATCAGCACCTTCAAATTAACCAAAACACACGTGGTTTCATCTTAATAGATAGATAGATAGATAGATATACTTTATTGTCTAAGAAATTACAAAAATTCTTATGGACAAAGCTATATAACAACAGAATGTGGAATATTCACTAAAACTCGTCATAGAACTCATCTAGCGCAAGGTTTTTGGAACAGGAAATTTTTAAGTTATTTACGGAAAACCCTTAAATCTTTTTGAATTTTAAAAGAGTTAGGAAGTTTGTTATACATTTTGAATCCATTGTATATAATTGAATCTTTAATCAGTGATGATTTGGGGGTGATCAGTTTAAAATCATTCTTTTGTCTTATATTATATTCTATATTTATGGTCTCAAATTTTGATTTATTTTTGAAAATTAATGATGCCGTTTCCAAAATAAATAGTGCAATTACGGTCATAATAAAGATTTTCGATTATTTAGGTAAACCCGAAGACCTGAATGACCTGAAATTTTTTATTTTCGGCAAGCAATACTAAATTTCACAACTGGAACTGGATTTGCAATCAGCACCCTCAAATTATCCAAAGCATGAGGTATCATCCTAATAGAAAGCGAAATGGAAATTTTGGATTTTTTAGGCAAACCTGAGGATCTGAAAAATCTCAAATTTTTCACTTTCGTCAAATAAGAGTGAAACTCAAAACTGGGACCGGGTTTGTAATCAAAACCTTTCAGTTATCCAAAACACGAGGTTTCACTTTAAATAATAATAAAATATAGATTTTTCGATTTTTTAGGCAAATATGAAAATCTGAAAGATCTGATTTTTTGTATTTTCAACACCCGAGATTGAAACAAAACTGCAATCGGGTTTGTAATCAGCGCCCTCAAATTATTCAAAATACGATTGTTCATCTTAATAGAAAGCCAAATAAAGATTTTTGATTGTTTAGACAAACCTTAAGTTCTGAAAGATCTCCAATTTTTGATCATCGTCAAGACTGAAACTCAAAACTGCGACCGGATTTGTAATCAGCGCCCTCAAGTTCAAACACGAGGTTTCATCTTAATCGAAAGCCAAATCTAGGTAACAGTGTATCGAGCATTCTGCTCTTTCTAACTGACTATCTCATTCTATTCGCATCGACAAAAAGCTACTTTAATTTGTTCCAAATTAAGAAACCTGATACGTTTCCCAACAGATGATTGACATCAGTTCATAATTTAGCTGATTACAAAAACTTCAGGCGTATTTCTACAAGACCAATAAATGCTGGCGGAAAGGCGAAAGAAAATGGAATGACAAGTCGCTGTTTAATATTTTGACATAATAATTAAGCCACAAAAACTGACGTCTGTGATCGAATTTTTAATGAGATTCGTTACGAAATCGGTCGAAGCTAGCCTTTTTACTTCGGCAGACAAAATGGCCGTCATATCCAATTGTCTAGGCTTTATTGAGTTGGTGCTTTGACATACAGGGTTGCAGAAAAGTTGAGGTTAACTCAGTTATAGAAGGTACAACACAAAAGTTGCTATGAAAGTAGAATGTCAAAATTGTCAAAACCGAACAGCAAAAATATGTCAAACTGAAATTATCCTTTTATTAACCTGTGTTGAAGGTCTTATTTATTGTAGAAACTAAGGGCTATTGTGATCCTCTTGGACTCTCAGGTCTCTTAAAAGGCCTTTGACTCCTGGAGGAGAGTACATCAAAACTGGTATGGGACTGCTTCAGCACTCTTAGCTTACTAGCTTTACGTAAAGCTGTATATCTCAGTTGGGTACCAGGCCACGAAGGAATTGGTGGCAATGAGTGTACAGTTGAAAATACATAAACACTACTGGTTACAATTCAATCAAAAAAAATAATTGTCGTCAAAAAGTTAATGTGAAGGACCAACTAAATTGGTAAATAACCTCAAATGACTCACGAGGACCGAAGTTAATCATGAATCGGTTGACTCACCCCGGATTCCAGATTCTAGAGTTAGCTAAGGGGTGGCTGCTCTAATTGAGAGTACGCACTACACACAAGGTGACATATCACGCACACGTCCGTTCACCTCGGTAGTTGAAGTACGACCCTTTTTCTCTTCTTCCACGTCAACCGTCAGCCTTCAAAAACTTGCATATCAAAACGCGGGAGATTCGAATATACAAATTTAAATGCTAAATACCATTTACCAATTACTAAGTATTTGTTTTTTTTTACTTCAATAGAAAAAAATCAGAATTAACTTTCTGTCTATCTGATTGGAATTAAAATAAGTTCCCAGCGAGATTAATTTATTTTAAAATTTCTATAGGTCATGTGCTAATTGCGAATCAAATCCAGCTTTTCAAATAATATTTTGTAACACTGGCACGCTTTTGAACCAGCAGAAATAACAAATTTTGTAGCTATCGTTATTTTAAGCATGCGCAGTAATAAGAAATAGGTAAATCATGCCTAATGACGATGGCGTAGGTCGACCAATTTTAGTTGCCTGCTCTCTCTCTCTCTCTCTCTCTCTCTCTCCTGGAAGACTCATTATGGTCAATAATTGTAAAACAACCTCAAATATCCCAGGAGACGGTACGTCGGCGACAGCAGCATGCCTCACAGATCAACGTAGATATCAAAACAATTGTCGAATAGAGATTAGTAAATAAAGTACACCTACAGTTCAATGTACAGAAAACTCAACAACAACACTTACAAAGAAGTCTCAGGTTGGTTTACCATCTATGGAAATGGAGGGTTACTTCATAGTCGAGACACCTTCCGTCAAGCTTTTGGGGAACAACATCAACAACAGCATGTCCTGGCACCACCACCAGAGCAATTGCTGCTGCTCTATAAGGCACAGATCCGACCATCGCTGGAGTATTGCACCCATGTGTGGGGATGCGCTTCGAAGCACTTTCTAAAGCTTCTGGACACTATCCAAAAGACAGCAACTAGACATCGAAGAAGGGTGGATGATCTGTTCCTATTTTATAGGCCGTCCGAACGAGAAACACTGGAGAGGCTCTGCGAGCTCATCCTTACCAGGTCGAGGTCCCTACTCCTCGAACCAGTCTCCTCGACACTGTGGAATGAGCTGCCGGGGAATTTGTTTCCCGGCGGCTACAACCTGCAGCGTTTCAAATTTAACGTGCACCGACACTTATCTTCTCGCAGCGCTCCTACAGCGCCATAGGCTTTCAGCCTTTGCGGGAGGCTGACCATAAAAAAAAATCTGGCCATATTTCCGCTTCATGCTTCTAGCCCTTATTTTTGAGGAGGAAACTAATAGAACGGAAACCAAAAGCCGCCAATTTCCCAGCTACAGTTTTTGGTCCAACTCTGTTTTGAAATCGTCACCTTGGCAGGAAATCGCCACACCTGGCAACACTGCGGAGTGCGTGTTCTAAAGAATGGAAGCGGGAGGTAGGACATATTGTGCTCTCTCTTCAACCTGCGTCCGATCCGTTCATATCGACTTGCCAATCGTGCATTTTACAAAATCGTCTAATGAAAGTTATATAGAAGAAATTATAGCATTACGCTAGAAAAACAGCACCAAGAAGCTAGAAAATATTACACTACGGTTATAAAAAATCACTGGAATGACAAGTGGACATCCTCCAGATCCCATCTCCAATCAACAAGACGAGACATCCACTCGGTAAGACCATTCATCCCTTCAAATAGAATAGACCAATATACAATCGCCAGGTTGAGAACTGGTCGCATAAATGCGTCACATATCCATATCATAACAAAAGAAGAACCAAAAAAATGTCCACGCTGTGGACAAAATTTAACAGTGCTACACATTCTAGTGGAATGTACACACCTCACGCCAGCAAGAGAGCAGTTCAACATCCCAGGATCCACAACTAGTAACATAGAATCTGCGGTCGATTATCTAAGAACCCTCAAATTCATCAAAGCCATCAACGCAACTCAGTTTATTTAATGCACCTTTGATCTATATACAGGGTGTCCCACGACGATCAAGACAAGCAATATATCGGAACTGGGCAGTAATAGCGAATTATAATTTTGGGTGTTTAAATTAGAGAAAATATCTTTTTACTGTGTCACCCAATGAGGTATTTGTTTTTGATCACGTGACGTCCGGTTCAAAATTTTTAGTGGGACACCCTGTATATTTGTGACATTTTGTGTTCTTCCCGACATTTTATAATAATTCCAACAAACTAGCACACTTGGGGTCTAAAGTGATTAATTCAAGAGCTACAGGTACTTAAAGATGGTACCACTACCATTGATTATAACATGTACCCCTACAGTTAAATTACTTTGGTAGTGTTTCATAATGGTAGTGGTGTAGTCCTTTAAGTACCTGTAGCTTTTGAATTAATCACACAATCACCCCAAGTGTGCTAGTTTTTGGGAATTGTTTTATCGGGAGGAACAGAAAAACTCACAAATATATAGCGTGTCCCATTAAAAATTTTGAGTCGGACGTCACGTGACCAAAAACAAATACCTCATTGGATGACACAATAATAAGAAAAGATACTATATTTGCTCAAATTTACACCCCCAAAATTATAATTCGCTAATACTGCCTAGTTCCGATATATTGCTTGTCTTAATCGTCGTGGGACAACCTGTATGTTCTAATTTGTATAAATTCCTTATAATTTTCTTGTATATATTTAAAATCTGTATAATGTCGTCGCCAAAAACCTTGCTGTTATAAAGCGACATTAAATAAATAGACCAAAAAAAAAACACCGCAGAAACTTTAAGGATAACTCTTTTATCTGACACCCTTAACGACGTAGTAACGAAACTTTTCTCTAACCTTAAGTCTCGGCGGTGGTCCTAAAATTAAGTTATTATTTCCGTAAAGACCATCCTTCTCCTCGGCCTGACGTCTCTCGGATTTCGTGATTTATCGACAATAATGGCCAACCATAAAACACTTAAGCCCAAAGACAAATGAAAGAGAGGAGAAATTTCTACGGTAATTATAGTTTTGGAAATAGTTAACAGCTTCATTTTAAACTTCTCGGAATTTATTACCTTCTGCTGTAAGTGGTTGCTCCTTGCTTCGGATCGTCTACGGAAGGTATTTTCTACTTAACGTCTTTAATACCTCTTTGTTGGTTCGTATTTGATACTTTGTCGGAAGTAGTCGATACTTTAGGTTTTATTGTTTTATTTAGGGTGCTCTACCGTTTCATTTCCAACGTAATAACGAAACATTTCGAATGTAAGATTTTTTCTTGTTGTATTTTAATATGTATGTTAACCCCCTTGCAGTATACAGGTTTGAATAATAGGTTTATGAATTGTGCGATACCATACACACAACGAAGAATAGTATCAATTTTAAATTAATAATTATACTATTATGTTAGCAAAGGATACAGGATGTCCGAATATTCAACCGACAACGCTTGACAGGTGATAGACCTCATATTTTTATGAACATTTAGAAACATGAAGCCTTACGTTGCTCAATTTAAAAGATACAGGGTGTCAAAGTTTTAGTTTTATTGTCGTTTTTCCTCAATTATTGCGCAACAAAATGTCACAACGATTTCAAATTGCGTACCGGGGGTTTTTTAATATGAGAAACCGACACTTTATCACGGTTTTGCTTTCGTGAATAGAGCGCGCCACCTATGGCACACTCAACTCGTTTAAATCATCATAACTCTTATTCCGATTTGGTTTATTAATGTGGGTATCAAAAGGTTTAATTTCCTCAATATGCTTCAAGTGAAAAAGGTAAACCTTCTTTAAGTCCGTGGAGGTAACCGTTTTCGAGATAACTTTCATTGAAATTTCCATTGCGACTGAATTGTAAATTGCAATCGAAAGAAATATCGGTATTTCCGCACGAATGAATTTTAGGCTCATGCTTTTACATACCATTACGAAGTATTCTTAAACTTCAACACCCCCTATTCTAAAAATTAGAGATACATGCTTTTTGCTGTAATATTAATTCGCGAGATAATGCCGATATTTTTTTCGGTCACATTTTACAACTAATTGTGGTGCCTTGGAAATTTCAATAAGGGTTATCTCGAAAACGGTTATCTCTAGGGACTTGAACAAAGTATACCTTTTTTCCGTAGAACATATCGAGGAAACAATTTTTTTAATCGTAAAGCGATTCCGACTTCTTGTTACTCTTTATGCAACGTTTCGACTGATGTATAGTCATCTTCAGGCATCAGAGAAACGAAGTTTTCATGGTTCTACGTATCATCATCATCGGAGTTGGTTAAATAACGAAGACGCACAATATTTAAAAAAATGACAAATTAAAAACTGCGGTTAAAAACAGCTAGAACTACCACACAAATACTAGTATTTGGAGAGTATTTGGAGAGTGGCGCTAGCTATTTTTAACCGCAGTTTTCAATTTGTAATTTGTGCCGTCATTTTCTTATATTGTGCGTGTCTTCGTTATCTAACCAACTCCGATGATGATGATACATAGAACCATGAAAATTTCGTTTCTCTGATGCCTGAAGATGACTATACATTAGTCGAAACGTTGCATAAAGAGTAACAAGAAGTTTTTGTTTTTAATTGACCTAACCCTAAAAAACACCACGACAGATTTTTTTAATATTTACACTCATGCACCGAACCGAAAAAAAGTTTTGTTATTTTAAAAGGATTCGATGTGCCGTAGGTGGCGCCCTCTATTCATGATAGCAAAACCGTGACTGAATTTGAATTTCTCACGTTTAGTTTTTTGGACTATGAGGACAAAATAAAAATTGAATTGAACCATGGATACCCTCCTCGCTTATGGGGAGTCACACAAAAACAGAAACTGATATATGCGTTACAGTTCCGACCGTGCATGGCGCGGTATATGCAAAAGTTGGAGCTCATTATTTTTTCGCGGTCCGCTTGACGAGACGCTGATGATGCACTACGATGATTGATCGTCTCTATGCGGCCCGCAGCTGATGAGATTCGTGTTTCGGAAAATCCAGATTAGTCGCACTCCTCCTGGCAAATGAGTTTATGATTTCCATGCAATGCTAGAACCATCAACTTGGACGGACAATTTTTTCCATTCCGCGTCCAAGTCTTCGTTAATGTTTCCGCTTAAATAGAGTTTTGTTTTTTTCTTAAGGGGCCTGGGTATATGTATACTTATACATATTTATATACTTATACATATACGGAAATACTAGTGGGATATGCAGTCAATCTCAGAAGATGGCCAACTGAGAAGTTTCAAGAAAACTCTTTGAAATTTTTCAACGTTTCGTCAGTGTTTATTGACTTCTTCAGGAAAACTACAATATGAATAAACAATGTAAGCAAATGAATCGAAAAGTTCTGAATGTTACTTACTTTTCGTGAGGTTAACAAAAAGTCACTAGTCGTCGGAAAGACAGAAATATCATCTTAAATCTACTCTCCTTGTCTTGTTAAAAATTTTAAACACACAACATATTAAAATTTACATTTAAAATATAGGATTCACCCCGATTAAACAAGGGGGAATACACCCTATGAAGATTTCACATTTTACATCTTTAATGTTATGACAAGCTCACCATGACATGGAACAGGTAAAAAGGAATGACAGCTAACCTCAGTCAGCACAGAACCAACATCGGTTCAGTCCGAAACAGAGAGAACAAAACGGTTAAAATGAGAGTCCCATAAACTGTCACGTCAACGGTAGAACAATTGGAACTGTGGTTTACATAGATCACAGACACCAGGTGAACAACAGGCTTCTAGATACTGTAAGAGAGTAAGAGAAGAATACCGCCAATATTTTACTATCCTGGGTACTTGGCCAACAGGTATCTCGCTATGCAGTCCACCATCATTGATATAGAGTCAACGATGGTTGTGTGGACACGCAATCAGCACCATGTCGCTCACGACAGATGACCAATGCCAAGTACATCTTATGTAAAATAAGGAAAACATGACAGTGGGACATCAATCGAGAGACAATGCTGATTGAACATCCACAGAAGACCCATTTCACATCCCAGAGAGACAGCAATGGGAATCAACCGAGGCAACAGGTATGGTGATCTGCCACCTGCCACGCAGCAGCCACCACCCTACCATCTAAGGACTCCCACACCACTCAATCCAGAATGCAACCTGAGATCCCTATTATTTATGCTGGCATCCCAGGGAGTAATACGAATCTACCCAGACTACAGGCGAGGACCACCCACTGCCAATAGGAAGTCACCACCCACAATCTAGGCATCATCATACCCCTCACCATACACATGTATAATTTGCCATGTAAAACAAGGATTCCTATTTCGAACAGAACTTACTTGGTTTTCAAACTACATATACAGTACTTCAGAAGGTGATAGTTAAGACCTTTAATGAATGACATCTATTTTTCATTTTTTCAAAAAAGTTTTTAAGGGGCGGTTGTACAATGCAACCTTAAGCTTCGGTTTAAGGTAAGCCGACGTTATACCACGTCAGTTGCAAAACGTCCGTTGTACAATGCTGGCTTAGCCCCCCACTTCAAGCTTAACACGGGCTTACGTAAGCCGAAGCTTAACGCGAGCTTAGCTGAAGTTTAAACCTAACCTGATACAAGTGACATGATATGCCAAGGAGGGACCTTCCAATTGCTTGTCACTTTATTAGGTCATACTTTTTTAAAGATTTGTGTCTAATTTAACAAAGAGAGACAATGAAAGAACAGAGACAAAAACGGTCGTTGTCGAAATTTGACACAAACTGTCATAAGTGCCTAACCAAAAAAGGTAACTTTTCAGATGATTATGTCAGTAGGTATATTGCTTCATTGATGCCAACTGTAGTGAACTTCATTATCAGCCAGGTTTAACTAAGCCGACGATTGTACAACGGTAGTGCTCAACGGGACTTAGCGGACCTCAGCGCTTGTGGGCGCTTTGCGCTAACCGATGAACGACAAGCTGTCAAAAAAGCGCCAGTCAGCTTGATAAGCGCTTTAAAAAGCGCTGTTTGGTTAGCAAAGCAGCACATAACTGGAAAAAAGTTATTTGTGGTTCTAAGAGAAGCAGTTACCTTTGTTTAGTGTCAATTTAATATCAGGTTTTGTGATTTTATAGCCTAGGTTTTTGACAATACAAATAATAAATATTAAAATATGGAAATGGATATGACAGTTTTATGACATCAAAAGGAAAGTCGTTCAACGGTCACTCCTAGCGCCTGCAAGCGCTTCCACGCTTAACAAAGCTCGTGATAAACCCGCATTTGTACAACCGGTCCTTAGTGTGCAAAAAAACCTGCAATGCAAAAGCATACGTTTTTCAAATGTCTGTAATTTAACAACCAAACAGGATACCAAAAAACAGTGAAAAAAAAACAGTGAAAAAAAGCGCAAGCTTTCTTCTTCAATTTGCTTTGTGAATCATTACTTCAAGTTTAAGGTAACGTCAGGAGCTTCGAAATGCGAAATTCATTTTTATGGTGACGTTTGGACTTTTTGACCTTAACTTGGTTGTTTGGATTAATGTTCCCTCATCTTAGAAACAGACACACAATGGAAAAAGGGATAGGCGGCCACGCCTCCTTGCTAACACGAAAATACGTATTTTCTTGTATTCTCAATTTTGCGCGCTATACTCTAGACCCTTAACAGGCCATTCTACAGAGTGTACCAAATTTCAGAATAGAATCAGAATCTGTTTAGCGCTTACTGAGAATATGCGGTTCAAATCATGGCGACAAACAAAGAATGATTAACCCGAATTCTAAAAATTTCGAGAACACGATAGTCCGCGATGTTATGTTGTGATGATTAAAAGATGAAGAACGTCACAACAAAATCAATAAGGGTTTGACAAAAGGTTGTTTTTTTCAAAGGTAGAATTTTATATATCACAAAATGAGACATGACAGCCTCATTTTTGACGTTTGTTAAAAAGTGGTGCAAATATATGCGATGAAATTTTGTTTTAACTTGCTTTAGGGCGCACACAAAGTGGAGCGGTTTCCTGCTTGCAGGTACATACCCCCGAAGCAGGCAGACTGCTTTCACTGTGCGTACGAAAGCAGGGAACCCGCACTGACCGGCGCTGAAAGTGGCTTATAAATGCATGTACTAATTTTATTTTAAGAGGCCTGGGTATACACAGTTATATATAAGTATTGGCCACGTTAAAACACGGATTCCCATTTCCAACAGAACTCACTTGTTTTTAAAACTACATACACAGTATTTCAGAAGGTGATATATAGTTAAGACCTTAATGATTGACAACTATTTGCGATTTTCTCAAAAAAGTTTTTTAGTGTGCAAAAAAACTCGCAATGCAAAAACATACATTCTTCAAATGTATGTAATTTAACAAACAAACACGATATCCAAAAATGCCAAATAGGTGACAAAGCGCAAGCTTTCTTCTTCAATGTGCTTTTCAGTCATTACTGTAAGTTTAAGGGTAATGTCAGGAGCTTGGAAATGAGAAATTCATTTTTATGGTGACCTTTGGACCTTACCTTTGGCCCTTTTGACCTTATTTTTGTACTTTTGGACTTACCTCCCCTCATCTTAGACACACACGCACTGGAGAAAGGGAACAGGCGGCCACGTCTCCTCGCTAACACGGGAATACGTATTTTCTTGGAGTCTCAATTTCGCGCGCTATATCCTAGACCCTTAAGATTACCCGTTTTGTCTGCTTCTACCTGCATGCGGTTCGGCGCTGGACAAAGCAGGCTACGCGCTTTCACTGTGCATGCATACTTAGGCTTTGGAAAGCAACATACGAAAAAAATCCTAGGCTGCCTTGAACTTCTTGACATGCATCCTTTCCCAAGCTACAAACACGGTCGTTGAAGCTTCCAGTCTAGACAAAGGAAATATTAGTCATTCCAAACACCTGGTCGCTAGGTAGCTTCCCGCATCCACAGCATTGTCGCGAAATACATAATATCGTATGCATAGCTCGATAATTAAATAAATCGGCAGTTAATTGAAACGCATATCGCTTCGAATGCGAGGAAGTGAGCACTGGCTGCTGACATAATATCATCTGGAAATATCAATGAGCTAGCCGAGCCGAGCCGGCCGTGGCAAGTCTCCCGTGAATATATTTAAATATTCATGGCCCTGCGTTCGCATATTAAATAGCGAATGCATTGCGTGCCGAACCGTTTTCCTCTTTCCGCAAATGGAAAATGGCAAATGCATCCGCAGATATGATGAAAACCATGACTGGAAGCCTATGTGTCATTTCGAAAGTCTCACTTCGGTCTAATAAGGCTGAGCCTGTCTCTTTGGCTTCTTAGGGGCCCATGGCACTTTATTGTGCATCGATAAAACCCTTCTCAACGTGGCTATGTCAAGACTGTTCAAAGAGCGCACCCAAAAAGTGAGGAGGAAGCTATATATACTACTCGCAAGTGAAATCCGAACACCTAGAAAAAAAAGGGATATTTGCATTGAAAATGTATACACAGCTTTGCAGTACCGTCTTTAGTATACGTGTTACAAATTTTTGTTCATTCAGACTCTATTTACCTACTTGGCACCTGTAAAACGCTCTAGACGTGTAAAAAAGCATGGATTTTTATTGTCGATTCAAAAACGATGATGCTAATGATAATGTGACGGGAGACCAGTTGGTTGTAAAAAAGACAAGAAAACTGGTTGTGTAAAGATGCCCCCTAGAAAACGGCAGCCCCAGTTTACGCAGTTAAGCTTCTTTGAACGGGGTCGGATTGTAGGCCAACGAGAACGTGATGCTTCTTTCAGAGCAATTGCTGTAACCATGGGGCGTAGCGTGACTACAGTGGACTAGTATCACGAGGTTAAGAACAATGATTTAATTATTATGACCGCTTAGTGCATACAAAAATTAACGTTCCGCTGCATTTCGTTACTTTCTACATCATTTTGTTTTTTAGTAATTCCATTCCAAAGTTTAGAGAAAGGAATTCAAATTTAACCAATCAGTGCCAACCGCACGAATTATCAGCAGTGCATTGTTGCCAAGAACAGCTCCGACTCGCAAAACATTTACATTTTACTTAAACATGTTATTTGCTATCCCAAGTGTTATAAATACTTTGAAACTCACTTCTTAGCTTTCATATTTCTCATCTCCGTATTGAAGAACTGCATATTATCCACATAAAAGTCGTTCACCATAGCCATATCAACTGTTACGGTTACCTGAATCGGCTTTTGTGAATCCACTATCGATTTTAGTCATACTTGTTGGTTATGTTAGGATAAAATAACTTGAAACCTAGTAAAATGGAATAAAAGGATATCTTGTACAAATAAACGCAAACAAATAATAATAACTTTAAGATTGTTGAAAATTACAGCCAAAGCTCAATGGAATTTGGAAATGACAATGACCGAATGACGATTGACAGGATTGACGGATCAGGAACCTTAACCTAGCTTTCGGAAGGGCTGTTCCGAATTATGGTTCTATCACCGTCCTAGAACAGTTTACATCATGTCCTGCCCATTTTACAGTTCTAAAAACGGTGATTGGTTGGTCTACCAGCGTACCAACCAATCATCGATTCTAGAATCACAAAATGGGCGGGGCACGATGAAAACAGTTCTAGGACGGTGATAGAACCGTAATTTGGAACAGCCCTGGAATTTCGGATCACGGGACATTAAAACCACAAAACATATCAGACGGGAACAGAAGACAAGATAGATGAGCCAGCCCGTGTACAGCTCCGGCATTTCGCGCGCCATCAGAATGCGGCAACACAGCACACATATCTGTCTTTTGATTGGCTGTTCACCTATAGGGCAGTGACGTCACTGTCCTAGGAGAATTCAAATATTTTCCTTATTTTCACGGCTTTCCTGTGCCCAAAAAAATCGGAGAAAAAAATAAGATGCTTTTTATGACGTACTCTATCATATGCAACCAGAAATAAAATTCATGATACTAGTCCGTTGTAACAGCATGTTGACGCTTGGTATGCAGCCATAGGGAGATCCATTCGAAACCGCACGGTGTACCACAGATTGAGTGAAATGTGCTCAGGGTCATATCGTCCGCATCTAGTGCTAGTTAGATTGGTACCAAGAACACCGACAATGGCATGTTGAATGACGTCAGACGGCCTTCGCTGACGGGTCCAGGTTTTGTTTGGGGGCACATGACGAACGCCAGTGCGTAAGACGACGACGCACAGTGGGGAAGGAGAAGCTCAAATGTGGCATCAAATCGGATACTTTCTATTAATATTTCTTACTATTTTATTTACATCTAGTAGTGTTAAAAATATAAAATAAAACCCAATTCAAGTATATATATATTTGTCATTTTTACTAGAAAAAAAAACGTTACAAATTAAAAAAAGAAGGAGCATATTTCTAGAAAAATTGCCAAGAGACAGAAAAATGTTTCTATTGGTACCTATTTATAATCAAAAGATGACTATTGATACCAAGATCATCGCCCTCATCAGCGCCCTCATCATCATCATTTTCATCATCATCTTCATCGTCACTATTTTCATCTTGGATTGTAGAGCTTCTCTGGGAAAGCGTTGTGTTTTTTCTTATGTACTTTTAATTGCTTGAGATAAGGGGAACAGAACTTAGAAAAAATGCGTTGAATATATCTTGGTTTGTACTCGACTACATTTCTGCCCCACTGTGCGACGGGGCGAACAACGTGATCTCCAGTTTGCTATTGAGCGCAATGTACACCGTCCTATTGGTTTGTTGGTTTTGGGTGCCATCGCATTCAACAGCAAGTTACCTTTATTCGTGAGTCGTGGCACAAAGACTGCGCAACATTATGTGAATGAGGTGTTAGAACAAATTGCCGTTCCATATGTCAGGCATCGAAGAGGGTTTCGTCCAGCAAGGTAAAGCACGTCCTCATATTGCAGGGGTGTCGATGAGGTTCCTACAGGAAGCAGAGGTCAGGGTACTGCCATGGCCTCCACAATCACCAGATTTATCGCCAATTGAAAAAGTATTGGATTGCATGGGTCAATACATAGGCTATTTACCCAATCCTTTAACCACGCTGGATGAACTGGAGCATGCTGTGAGGGCAGCTTGGAAGCCTGTCCCTCTAGAGTTTATCAACAACCAGATTACAAGCATGCAGCGTTGGCTAAAGGAGTGGATTCGTCAACATGAAGAGCCCACCCGTTATTAATCTGTTGTATTTGTTTACAAACTAATTATGGCAAGCCAGTATCATCCCAGGAGACGGTGCGTCGGCGACAGCAGCATGCTGTGAGGCAGATATCAAAACAATTGTCGAGTGGGGATTAGCAAATAGAGTACAGTTCAACGTACAAAAAACTCAGGCAACAACACTTATAAAGAAGTCTCACGATGGCTTACCAACCGTGGAAATGGAGGGTCACCCCATAGTCGAATCAGCTTCCGTCAAGCTTTTGGGAATCAGCATCAACAATAACATGTCCTGGCGCGACCACGTCGTCAGTATTGGTAAAACGGCATCCCAGAAGCTTGGAGTTTTGTTCCGCTGTAGGAAGTTGTATACACCAGAGCAACTACTGCTGTTCTACAAGGCACAGATCCGACCATCGCTGGAGTATTGCTCCCATGTGTGGGGATGCGCTCCGAAGCACTCTCTAAAGCTTCTGGACACTATCCAGAAAAGAGCGATTAGACTAATCGATACGCCTAACCTCACAAAGGACCTCCACAGCCTGGAACATCGAAGGAGGGTGGCTGACCTATCCCTGTTTTACAGATTCTATCACGGAAGATGTTCGAGTGAGCTCTCTCAGATAATAACACCACAGGCCGCCCGAACCAGGAACACTAGAGAAGCTCTGCGAGCTCATCCTTACCAGGTCGAGGTCCTTACTCCCCGAACCAGTCTCCTCTAGCATTCCTTCTTTTGGAGAACTTCGATGCTGTGGAATCAGCTGCCGGGGAATTTGTTTCCCGTCGGCTACAACCTGCAGCGTTTCAAATCTAACGTGAACCGATACTTGTCCTCTCGCAGCGCTTCTATAGCGCCATAGGCTTTCAGCCTTTGCGGGAGGCCGACCATAAAAAAAATGAGTCTGTTTATTATTGTATTTAGTTCTACCGCATTTTATCAACCGAAACCCTTTTTTCTCAGTCTTCGGATTTCTGTTGCAAGTAGTATACCTGTTCAGGCCCAGAGTCAGTCATCAGTTTGTTATAGTGTGTGCTTAAAGTAAGATTTAAGGTTTTTATTGTTAAATGGAATCTACAAGTGCTGAGATGTTAGCAGAACATCCTCCTTCTATTATCTCGTTTGACATCAGACTCTAAGTCTGTTGGCCAATTTCAATGATAATTTCCGATTAACGACCATGTATTCTTATATCCTTCAAGAGTGAGAACAAAAATGGAGCGACATGTGTGGCAAAATTATTTTATCTACCATGTATCCTTAATGCTGAGATATTCATGCAAATGCCAACATTCGGATATATGGTAATCACCACTCGCATCATTATCGATGCCTTAATGCTTAATGTTTGAAGTTGCGAAGTGTACTATTATAATTAATTATACTCATATACATAGTAATTATACTTATCCCGTTCATATAAGCTTTTCAATTGTTTTGTACTTTAGATTCATTTAATTCATGTATTCCTTATTTAGTCATTATTTGTAACAAATGTACCGAACATAGTCACAACAAGAGGACTCAGCGTTGTTTGCAAACTCCGTACATTACACATGGTGTGTTGTGTAGACTTTTATTAATCCTAGTACCCAACAGGATTAATTATCATTCAATTTAACCAATAAGACTTGGTGCTTCGCCTTGATAAACGCTTCACTCACAATGATGATTATATACTTAATACATCTTCTAACGTAATACTAATCTAATTTTATATCTTCAATCTATTGCTCTTTTAACTTAAAATGTTGGGTTTTATGAACAAATTGACGAGGATATTAATAGATATCAATATTTGTGTGAGTCTATTCCATTTCGAACTTTCTGACCTAAGCAACAATCTCAACAAACTTTCTAAGTACTCTATTTTTGCTTACCTGTTGCTTAAGTTAATTCAATATTTCAGCCCTGATGATGGAGGCATAGTACTCCGAAAGCTTAGAAAGTACACTCCACTTTATTATATTTTTTCCGCTCCCCAGCTATAGTACAATATTGTTTTTTAACAAGTCAGCAGACGACTTAGGCTTGCCTATAAAAAATACAAATATACATACATATTTGAACTAGAGTACTCATCGTGAATCTACCGTATTGTAGATGACACAGATAACATATTTGTATTTGATCGGTTTGATCTTCCGTGCAATTATACAGTTCAAACAGTTGAACCAAATCTTGTTCAAGAAATGGCGGTTCTCAGAAATAAACATGAATCGTTCATTTGTAACCATCATGCATTATTTCCGATACTATTCGTCAATTCTTGTGACAGCGGTCCTGTGGACCGTTGCTCTTATGGTTCGTGTGGATCGATCGGTCTGTCAGGACTGGTTACCCAGAGACTAGACAGTCATACATATATAGTATAGCTTCACATAGTCGATTTGAATTCCGTAATTTTTAGGTATAATCAAAAAGTTGATTTTGAGGCCCGGTATCGTCGAGAAATAAAGTCAGTGGGCCGTTGCGAAGTAGTTCAAAGTTTTGTGTCCCTCGGTTCTCTGATCGACAAGCTACCAAAATGTCGCTGGTTCAGTCTCTTGTGTTCTCCATATTTTTGTATGCCTCGGAAACTTGGACTGTTAAAAAGGCAGATCGAGCTCGTATAGATGCTTTTGAAATGTGGACGTGGAGGAGAATGCTGAGAGTTCCTTATCCCGCCCACCGAACTAACGTTTCCATACTGGATGAGCTCGGTAATCCAAAGATACTATCCTCCATTGTGTCGTCGATTATTTGGACATATTCAAAGAAGCGATAATATGGAGAAACTTGTAGTTTAGGGTCATGCCCCGAGTGGGCGGCGCCGTGGCCGTTCCCCTACACGCTGGGTGGATACGACGAAACATTTGCTGGATATGAGTATCAAGTGCGCCATCGAACTGACAGTAAATCGCGAATGATGGCGAGCTACAGTTCTTAAAACTATTGATAATATTCGTGCTGGCAATACTCTAGCTCCGACTTAATGCATTTTACAAGTTCAGAATATTGTGACCATGATGATGATCTAAAAAGAGCACTATTTCTGATATAAACTAATCTAAAGAAATACTAACAATTCATCGACATATAATTAAAGGGAAAAGGTCAACAAACAGCGTGACTTTGCAACAGATGTGCTGTTTTAAATAAAGCCGAGGGGTGTTATGTTTTTGAAACCCGCTGCGCTGCAGTCGAACTACAATATGACATTAACATTTTTCAACATATGGGTTCGAATTTACATTTTTCTCATTTGGCCGCTAGCGCTGAAGTCGATTCGTTGGCACAACAGCACTGGAAAATAATTATTATGCAATGAGGTAACAATAGCCGGAAATGCTTTGATCTAACCGAGATAGTTCGGTGTTTCGTTAAAGGCGACACGTTGTTAGAGATGTTCGATATCGGGCTGTTTTTCCGGTATCGATAGTCTAATAGCTAACTGTCATGGTCTATAATAATAATAAGGATGAATATGAGGAAAAGTCTACATCCTAGGTCCTCTGTCCGGCGTATATACCTCCCACGTAACCTAGAAGGCTGTGGACTATTGAGGTTGGACCGTCTGCACAACAGGGTAGTATTGGCCACTCCATGCATGTGACGAGAAGCACCGATCCTCTGATCCGCTTTGTGCGAGAGCCCTAGAATACGGTTAAAAGAGCTTTTTTTTAGAGCAGCTGAGGAACTCAGTCTCACACTCGACTTTACGCGGAGGTGTCAGCAGTCCATTACGGAACATGCTCCTGCACTTTCAAAATCCCACATTAAAGCTGTTGAGGTCCACTTTCTGTTAAGACTCTATAAAGATAAGCCAATGCATAGAAGACGTACGCTAGGACGGCTTACGTCCATCGGCACAACACGGCTGTACGAGAGCTTTACTATCATCTATGACACTCATACGGTATACATGAGACACCGATGCATCCATAGTCCATACGCTCCAGGGGATATGGAGTCCGTTGTGGAGAATGGGAGATATTGGATTGATTGGTACTACTCTTCTGGTTTGTTATAGAGCTTTTGGCACCTGCTGAGGTGAACATCGTCTCTAAGGAGGAGAAGCGGACCAAACATCAAAAATTGCTCGGACAACTTCATTGGATCCCTAGGTGGGACGAAAAATACGCTGCTCTATGTACTGTGCCCAATGCCGGTATGCCGTGCGGCGGCATACACCTTAGCTGCCTTGGGTTCCTTCGTCTACTTAGTTCATACGATTCGCGCGATTGTCCCTTTTTGTTAAAAAAAATAATAATGATATCTGGTAGCTAAGATAACTGACATAACGAATATTTAACTAAGCTACAAGAAAGACCTGTTTGGATGAAACGTTCTGTTAATATTCAGCCAGGTAACATGATTCTGTTAAAATATGATAATTTCCCCCTATTGATGTAGTGGAGCTTAGCACTAGTCACTGAAGTAATACCAGCCAAAAACGGAAATGTTACGTAAGAACAAAAGAAGCAATAATCACTATTATTATTATTATTGTATAACACCTCAATTTCGAAAACGCCGACCAGATACGTGAAATCATCCCGTCAGCCGCCTGGATTAGGGATTTTCGTGCAGTTCGGGAAAAAAGATTTTTTTTTCGGATTTCTTTCGGTAGTTATATGCCTTTCGATTTTGCCCGGTTTTGGAGCGCCCCCAGTTTTTGTCGCTTTCTATTCTTCCTCAAAATTTACCGCTGAATCCTATAGTGTAACTAGTTTGACCCTACAGCGTCTCATTCTCCATCCAAAAATACGTTTTATGACTCTGAAAACTGGACAAAATTTCTTACTTCCTCAAACGGGACGAAAATGCGAAACGGAGGTCAGATTCGTGATCTGTGCACTCGAAGTTCCGGGTTAAGGATTTTCGCGTAGCTCGGGAACAAAGAATTTCTTTCGGATTTTTTTTTGCTAGTCGTTGACTGTAGCTCAACTGGCAAGAGCGCCGCAGTACAGATCTGGAGGACTAGAAACAGTCTTGCACATTGCTACAATGTTGTCTTTGGTTGATTTCCCCATCTTTAAAAAATCGGCGCCCACCAATGCCCGAAGCGCGTACTTGCCAACGCGGCGTTTTATTCTGTAACGAGGATCACAGGCGGCTGTTCGGACATAGCAGGATCATTTAAAAGGATAATGAGTGGAGAAGATAGCGCCCCGGGGACCATCTGGATGCATAACCATGTGAACACCAATCGTTTGTGTTATTAACGAAGCGCTCAAGTCAGGCCCTACCGCAGACATAATCGGCCCTGCTACGTACCCGATTTGACCTCACTGGACTCGTTCGCATAATCGTTCGTTAGAAAAGCTGTACAGTGCTAAGATATTGATGATGTGTTGTAGTAAACCCCCAAGATGCAATATCTTTTTAGTTTTTAACTTCCCCGACAAAGAAGGGGTAAATTATTAGAATCGGCCCGCTTTCGCAAATTTTACGAAATCAACGCACGAGGTGCCATTTCCAAGGTAAAATCACCTCCTGACTCATTTTCTGAAAGGTGAATGCTATGCATTATTATTTCTCTGAGTAATCCCCACCACCTTCCACCATTAAATCATAGATTTGTACCAAGGTGAACCAAAAGATGGAAAACAAAGACCTCTTTATGACACTAAAGTTTGAAATTATTTGGATCATTTTTGTGACAGTTACTGCCATTTTAAAAATCGAAAATTTGCTAGGTACCTTATAGGAATTTTTATTCCGCCATTTTGAAAATGTTTGAAGAAAATCGGAAAACTTTGATTTTTTGACGTCCGCCTGTGTGTCCGTCTGTCTGTCATTGATCAATTCATGGTCGTCTTGAAGGTCAAACTGATTGTGTTTTACATCTGTGAATAAAACCATGGACCATGTGATTTTGAGTGCTGCCAACACTGTTCTGTGATATGATCAGCGGTTAACAGTTAAACCACAGCATAGTAAACAACCATCACAATATCTCAAGTTGGCGGCAATTACACGCGCGTCCCCACTTTTGAATGATTTTTTTGTAGGGATGCTAACGATACTTCGATACTTGTTTTTGTCTTAGAGACTTTTTGAGCGATTCCAAGCTGGTATCGATACTTTTGTAGGGGTATCGGTATCGAAAATAATTATATAATTATTGAGAGGTGTAACCAATTGCACAAAATGCTCTGTACGACCCAAACGCGCCTATTTGGCTAAAAAATATCGAGTTGGTACCGGTATCGATATTTTCATTTTCGCATCTCTACCCAAACTTCTCAGCCGTAAAATCATCCCAAGGTCAAATTTTGTGGGACCCATTTTTGTATAGGAAATCCTCAGAGATATTTTGCTGGTTGTTTACTATGCTGTGTGCTGTTAAACTCTCGATTTGATTGCGAGTTTTTATTTAGAAAATGTTTAATAATATACAAAGACGGGTATGACATGCATCTTATGATTTTTAAGGTTAGCACTACCATTGTCAGTGGTACTACCAAGCACTACCGAATTTTACGTCAAACAAAATTTAGTTAGAAGGGAACATATCATCCGTATAGACTGCCGTTTGCTAGTAATTATATAATGAATACTACTCCTCACACTGTGAGGTGACCAACCACTGGGTCCACGAATCGTGCGCCCTAAGTAGACAAATGGACCCCAGGATGTCTGCTTTCTGCATTCTGGTGATTAAGATGTGCACCGCCGCATAATATCCCGGTATTGCGATTGAATTAGAAACTGTGCAACTTCTTTGTTGGGATAAAACAATTTCAAAAATGTGCTTTCAGGGCGCTGAAAGACGCGAAGACGTCAGTGGTGTCTCTCAAGTTGCGGTTCGCCAGCATCCTATCAACAAACAATTTACCTCATAGATGAATCGGTTGCAAACCAATTTATCTTTGCCTTCTAGATTAGATGTATAACGCTACCTTAAAGCTCTACCGTTATACATACAATTTTAACTGCCAAATTTAATCACTGTCGGTTATAATGCTAACCAGCTCTGTTTTTACAGAATGCCTATGATGGTTATAATGGGCGTTAGTTATTTTAACCATATGTTATGTTTAACCATGTTGTAACCCGACCCCTATGTCTAGCTTGTTTGCCTGTACAAGCTCGAGCGTGTGGAACGAGCAGTTCCAGTAAATTCAGCAAATCTCGTTCTCCACGATGGACCTAAAAAATCGAAAATCTTTATTTGGCTTTCTATTAAGGTGAAATCTCGTGGTTGTGGTAATGTGAGGATGTTGATTACAAATCCGGTTGCAGTTTTCAGTTTCAGTATTTTTTGACGAAAATCAAAAATTTCAGATCTTTCAGATCTCCAGAGATTTACCTAAAACATCGAAAATCTTTATTTGGCTTTCTATTAAGGTGAAACCTTGTGGTTTTGATAATTTGAGGATGCTGATTACAAATCCGGTCGCAGTTTTAAGTTTCAGTCTCGTTTGACGGAAATCAAAAATTTCAGACTTTTCAGATCTCCAGAGGTTTACCTAAAAAATCGAAAACCTTTATTTGGCTTTCTATTAAGGTGAAGCCCCGTGGTTTTGATAATGTGAGGTTGCTGATTACAAATCCGGTCACAGTTTTAAGTTTCAGTCTCGTTTGACGAAAATCAAAAATTTCAGATCTTTCAGATTTCCAGAGATTTACCTAAAACATCGAAAATCGTTATTTGGCTTTCTATTAAGGTAAAACCTCATGGTTTTGATAATTTGAGGATGCTGATTACAAATCCGTTAGCAGTTTTAAGTTTCAGTGTCGTTTGACGAAAATCAAAAATTTCAGATTTTTCAGATCTCCAGAGGTTTACCTAAAAAATCGAAAACCTTTATTTGGCTCTCTATTAAGGTGAAGCCCCGTGGTTTTGATAATGTGAGGTTGCTGATTACAAATCCGGTCGCAGTTTTGAGTTACAGTCTTGTTTGACGAAAATCAAAAATTTCAGATATTTCAGAATTTTCAGATCTCCAGAGGTTTACCTAAAAAATCGAAAATCGTCATTTGGCTTTCTATTAAGGTGAAGCCCCGTGGTTTTGATAATGTGAGGTTGCTGATTACAAATCCGGTCGCAGTTTTGAGTTACAGTCTCGTTTGACGAAAATCAAAAATTTCAGATATTTCAGAATTTTCATATCTCCAGAGGTTTACCTAAAAAATCGAAATTCGTCATTTGGCTTTCTATTAAGGTGAAGCCCCGTGGTTTTGATAATGTGAGGTTGCTGATTACAAATCCGGTCGCAGTTATGAGTTTCAGTCTCATTTGACGAAAATCAAAAACTTCAGATATTTCAGAATTTTCAGATCTCCAGAGGTACCTACCTAAAAAATTGAAAATCGTCATTTGGCTTTCTATTTCTGTGATTGGTTTCGGATAAATGAATGAAATTGCTACTCTTTAATTAAGTCTCTATGATATAACGAATCGTTGCGTATGACCAGCTCCACGATTCAGCTGAACTCAGCAGACATGACATCATACTGTTATGTTGCCGAAGCCTGGTTTCAAACCCCGTCCTAAAAAATTGTTCAGTTACGTTTTGGTAAGTATAACATTCTGTCCGACTATCCGCTAGTGCGAAACATGGATACTATTTCACATCATAACACACAGTGCCCACATTCTGCTCATTGACTTGGCATTCTCGGCGCTACTTGTATAATTCAATATCGAAAAGATTGGCAATAAAACTAAAGCTGTCGAACGGCAAGTAAGAAGGCGTTTGTCCCGCACCGCAGTCCATTTGACTATATAGGCGTAATTTATCTGTCGTTCAGTCGTTACGGCTTGCCGTACTACTGCCTACGTCGCTTAGAAATGCGTTTACTTTGAGAATTTACTGTTTGCATTTTCTTAAACTATTCTCACGTAGGCAGCCCGAAGGAATGCTTTTGAAAACGAGAAGCGGGACAGATGATAAACTTACAGGTCGTTTGCTGATAGCGCGATTGTATTACGAGGGTGACTTCAAAAGTTCATGACTTTTTGAATTCCGCGCGCAGTAAATTTAGTGATTCGTCTTATTGATTGTCATCTATAAATAGACTTGAATTCCAATGCTTAAGTGTTATATTTTCTCGGTTGTGTACGGACTGGAGGCATTGACTCTGAACAAACAGGGTCTTCAAAATGTGGGCTTATCGGAGAATTTTTTAAGATCTCTTGAACTGAGAAGAGTTCCAACGATCGAACGAAGTTATAGCGTCTAGGACGTATTATACGGAGTGACAAATACCAACTATAAAATTGTGTAAGATACAAGGAAACCGGAGTTTACCCCCCCCCCCCCCCCACTCGGAAGGCCACCAAAATTATTATTGGTTGCACCGCTAACTCCGAGACCATAAATATCCTCTCCATAATGAAACTGTATCTACGCCACTGTATAGAGTAGATCATTAATGTGAAGCAGAAACAATGTCGGTACCAATACCGATCCCTGCGGAACGGATCATCGATGGAAGGCAGAGAAGGATCTGAATACACAAGACAGGGACTTTGAGACCAGAAAGGAAGACCGTAGGATGGAAGCTTGTTTAGGAGAGTTGCATGCCAGGGTTGATCGATTTTTGGAGATATCTTAATATCTTTTTTTCCCTTTTTTCTTGTTGTTTTCTCCACTTAGGAGGTTGTTCTATCTTTTTTCACCAAACAAGGGAAAGATGCCATTCGTAAAATAAATTTAGTATTGAAAATCCGAATGATGACCAATTTTCGGGTAGGCGGTGCTCATGGCTGTCCTGTTGAGGACCGGTTTCTCAATGTCCAGTTAAATATTTATCTGCAAGATAACAGCAACTGTTAGATACATTGGTTAAACAATTGAAGGCTAAACTTACGAAGTCACGTAAATCTTATCTGACAGTTGTATCCACAGCAACGCTATCTGGCAGATACCTATCTGACACTTTAACTGGACATTGAGAAACCGGCCCTTAGAGAAGCATACAAAAGTGAAAAATATAAGTCTACTGGTGTTTCGAATCAGTGACGCCAGTTCCTCTTGACGTGGCTGTTCCACGATTAATGCTTTCTACGTTTGTAGTTATGCTTGGCCTATCGAGTTTTAGTTTCTGATTTTTCTTATTATGGGGTGGATATGTTTTTGTTGTTTTTTTTTAAATTTTAAGCGATACAGGTGAGGTTCTTTGTCAATCTTCTTCGTCTCAAATAATTTTGTGATAGTCGTTTCATGCATGACTTGCTATTCCAGACTTTCCTATCTCTGCTCGCTGGGTGTTGAGTTGATGTTCCTTGATTCTTCATTCCTAGGGGTGTGATCAACTCCAATATGACAATACATTCATAGTTTAGTTATTATAAGTGGCCAGAAGACATGAGTACATTAGGTACTTTTCTGACTTTCTGTAGAGCAAAATCACAAAAATCGGCGTATTTTTTAACACGCCTTTATTAGCTTCACCTGTATGTTTGATAGTTTATTTGTTTGTGAGCTTGTAACTTTCCTTTTGATTAAGAGGTCGGACCGAACATTGAACGCTCCAACTTTGCCACTTTGGTTTCAAATCCGTCGGACCAGCGGACAAAACCGCTGACTAAGATGGCGCAGAGACCTTTAAGGTTTTTAACATTACACAAAGGCGTAGCGACAAGAGCTTAAAAGTAGTGCCATCCAACTGTTTGGGAGTTGGTATTTTTCTGAAATTTGCTCAGGAAAGTTGGCAGTTTTAATTATCGTTTATGCAGTAACATAAAAATAATTTCTTAGATGGAGCACAGATGCTTTAATTCAAGTATACCATAACTTCCTATATGCGCAAAGTTATGCTAATCTTAAAGTGAGAATATGATATCTTTGACCATATAAGGGTTACATTGAGAAAATATCTTCAACGCAAAACTGGGAAATTCTTGATAGTAAGAATACCAAAATCTTAAATCAAGCATATGGTAATCTTGACTGAAGTATTTCATAATCTTGACTGAAGCATTTCATAATCTTAACTGGGAGTATTTCATAAACTTGACGCAAGTAGCTCAACTGTATTCTAAAACTGTGATATTCTTGGATGAGGAATCTAGTAGTATTAATTTGAGCATTCAAACTCTTCTATGAGCATGTAGAAATTTTTCTGGAGAAGTAGCTCTGCAAAATTTCCTAAATCACATTTAATATACTTAGTACTTATCTAGGAACACCTAAGTTAGGTCTTTGCATCCCAATTTTTTTAATAGCTCATTCATGATTGGATAGATCCCAGTGATAACTTGATAAGGAAGCTGATGGAAACTAGGACGCGGCTCAAATGGCGGTGGACCTGCACTACCGGCAGATTCGATGATTGATGGTTGACGGTGGTATCACGGGTATCACGTGGCAATGTCAATTTATTTAATAGTTTGACTAGATACTATTATGTGCTATGATGAAGGATCCAGGTATTACGCTACGGTGCTAAAGACGGCGAATGCGACAATCCGAAAACCGGTAATGGCGCAGCGGCGTGGACGCGGACGGGCGACAGGCTGTTGAGTAGAGAGGGTGGAGAGGTTAGGGTTGACCCGTGACACGCTGCGCGTCTGCGCACTCCGACGTTGGTAGACGTCAAATAAATGATTTACTTGATACAAATATAGGGTGTGCTTGTAAAACAGCGTTCATTTTCAAACCAAGATTATCATATTGTAAATGATGGTTCGCATTTGCAAGCTGTCTATATTCTTGATAGAAATAAACTGAGCACCGCTGGGAAAAATGATAATGTTGATATAAAATTATGAAATATTTGTTATTAAATTATTATAGCCTTGGTTGCAAAGAAAATTATATCTTCTTTCGGAGCATATTTCTTTAAAATAAGTATATAAATCAAAAATATATTATTCTTGATACAATTTTTCTATAATTTTCTCATCAAATGTTTTTTCTTAGAGTGAGAACCGATATTCTTGTTGTGAGTATGTATTTACAAGAATATCACAATTCTTGACTTGAGAATTTCTTTTTATGTGTGTATGCTATGAATGTTGATCAAACACAATTGTTCATCTTCATTCCACAGAGTATTAATAAGTACAGGTTAAAAAAACTGAAAAACACACTCTTAAAGAACATCGGACTAAAAAGTTAAAAATAATTTTTAAAATAAGTTCAACAATAATGAACGAAATGTATTATTATAAAAAAACGTCGTGCGATCGATTTACGAATATGTTATATTTATACTAATTATACTAGTATATTTCTCGTTTATTATTATTTTAAGCTTATTTTGAAAACTATTTTTAACTTTTGAGTCCGATTTTCTTTGAAAGTATGATTTTTAGTTTTTTTTTTAAACTACATTTATTACCCATTCAAGAAAAGATCTCCACGTAAAATAAACTTATTATTGAAAACGTGAAAGATGGCCGATTTTCGAATAGGCTGCGCTCATGGCTGCCCCGTTCAGAGAAGCACAAAAAAGCGAAAAATACCGGGAGACCGTCTCGGGGCAGTCGCGACAGTCGTTATCGCTAATTAAGAGCAAAAAAGGAAGGAAGAATTCCGTAATGATCCACGTTTCGCCTCATGGAGATCCACCGCCATGCCACCGTTGCGTCGCTCGCCGATTAATATTAATTCCTCGGCGAACCGTTTGCTGCGCATTTTATACCGCTGTCTCGCTCTCTGCTGATCGCTAATAAAGTAATTGGCTCATTATTCGAGAACACCTGATAACAAACAAGAGTAACGACCGGTTCACACGGAAAACGTGCCCGCGTGTTTTGAATGCGGACGACGATACCACAGTATATCCAATTATACAGTAGCGCAACTCTCCAGAATTTTGGTGGTTCGCGCATAGCATCCCGCGCATCGCTCGCAGGATGTTTAGCACGGCGATCGCCTGAGTCGTGTTCAGTCTATGAGAGTGAAGGTAGTGTCTTTGACAGAACCGGATTAAGGAATTTGGTGATACGCTGATATGGATATCGGGACGCGTGAAGTCAAATCTTGCGCCGCTGTAGGCTGTATTGACAATTCCAAAAACTATGACTATAGTTTTTTAAGCTTCCTCAAGATGCTGCCAGGTATGCGATTCCTCCAATGTTTAATATGCTCCTTTATTACCTAATAATATTAAAGTGTCATAGCATAGCTCCATTTGTCTCTAACAAAGTCTGGCGGATATTAGGGTAGCTATGTGTTTTTTTCCAGTTTTTTAGAAGAGTTAGACATTACGGAAAGTCGTTTTTTAATTATGAGCCTAAAGTCAGTATGATAGTTTCTCACTGTTTCCTCACAGCACCACAACGTTCAAAAGATCTTTCACGACATATAACAAAATGAATGTGATTATGCATTCCAACATTATGAAATTTTAAGCAGGAAGTGAAGGCCATTTCAATGGATGCTCAAATAGAAAGTTCACAATAAAAAGAATCAACATGCTAGTTTCAAAAATATATCATTTTCTTCTATAAACATGGAATCTTTTCTTCAATATGCCTATTCATATGTAATATACAAATACCTCGACAAATACAGAAGGAAAGGTAGTCTTGGTAAACTAGATAAAAAACAGTTTTGCAATTTTTTTATGAATAACGACCAGTTTAGTGTATTTTATCGTTGTTATTAACATATTGATCATTATTTTTTATGTACACCTAACAGGTTTTCATCGGTTTTGCTGTTTACCACGTTTTCGTACCTCAAACGTTTTTCTATGATGATTGATGAAGATAAATTTAAAGGTCGTGGGATAACTAGACATAAATGTTATTTTGGACGCTACATCGTTACATATACCCATATTTGAATCATATAAGGTATTATAAAGTTTTTATATTTATTTAAATGTTTAAGGTTAAATAAGATAAAATAAATTTGAATAAATCTCGCATTTTTATAATTTAATTACAAACAATAAAGCCACCTATTTTCTCGGAGTTAACAAATTTCTTTCATACACCGACTATTTTTTGTTTTGTTTCTAAAAAAAAAATGTTTACACACCATTTATAAGCAAAGAATCCATAATGAATTAGAAGAATCAATACAAAACATTTTCACGTACAATAAATGCGAATGCATGGATATAACTTGCAAATTGTATTCAGACTTCCAAAAATAACTGCCTAACCTCGATGAAGAATATCACATTACCACACTGCTCTCAAAATTTACTCTATTTACGAGACATTTCGCGTCCATTAAACTTATTGCAACACAATAGTTACGCTCCTTCACTCGATTATTGCTAAGCCGACCCTGTGCCCAAAACGTAAACGGCAATACTCGCGGCTCGTGCTGAGGAGCCGACGTGGAGTTATGAGAGGCCAAGTTTTCGGAGACAAATTGTCTGCATGATTTCTAGGGAGTTGCGCTACTGTATAATTGGATATACTGTGACGATGCGTCTCGAAAGTGCCGGTCTCAATTTTGCGGCTACCGACGCGACGGTGGAAGTAAATACCGCCTACTACTTGCACCATATAAGGCAACTGTCGTAGGGGCGATCTGTTGATAGGAATTGCATACGAGGGTGGTCCTGAATATAATAAGGCAAAGTTTCCTATTATTCGATAGATATTGCTATTCCCAATTATATCCAAAACACCTACACTATGAATATATCTAAATACACAGACCTTGTCGTATACAGGATGTTCCGGTGATCATGTTACAAACTTCTAGGGTAGATAAAACACAAGAAAATAAGCAGAAAAGTTCTTATGAACATGGGTCCGGAAACTCTTCCTCAGGGAGCTAGGGCCCTTCGAAGATGACCTTCAAAAACTACTCTTTGTTTTATGGCTTCGGTACTACTGCAGCTATAGCCACCAATTTTGAAACATGAAATGTAGTCAGTAGGTTCATCAATTTGAGCCTTCCGGACTTTGCCACCTTTGACCAGGGGCGTAAAAACTAGAAGGGGGTACTTGGGTAAATTTGACCCTACTCCTCTAAGGCATCAATTTCTGGCCATTTTTATATCTGATTATGATTCTGCAATGCCTTTTATATAAAAAGGTACTCTTAGTAACAGTCGCTATCCTCGGAAAATGGCTAAATCCAATCAATAATAAATTATTGGTTTTAAACAAGTTATTACGTTGAAATATGAAAATGAAGTTCAGTACAGATAGTGAGCATTAAAAGTTAGTCCTTCAAATCTCCTTTAATGAAAAATTAAATTAGATTAGAGAGATCTATTCCTTTTTAAAATTGGGGTATAAAAAGTAAAAGGAAACGTATACAAAATATTCCAAAAAAAAAACAAACCTACACAATCAACACTAATAATAAATTTGCAATAAATCATTCACGAGCACCAATGAAAAACTTAAAGTTTAGAAGTTTTAAAAGTACAAAATAAACAAGTAACACAAACAAGTTTAACGAGTTAGTCAAGGAGAAGGCAGAGTAAATTTTTGTCCTGAAGATGAACTTACTAACGCTTAAATGATCACTATCTGTACCGAACTTCATTTTCATATTTCAACGTAATAATTTGTTTAAGACCAATAATTTATTATTGACTAGATTTAGTCATTTCCCGAGGAAATGGTGACAGATAGCGACTACTACTAAGAGTACCTTTTTTGTGTAAAAGGTATTGGAGAATCATAATTAGATATAAAAATGGCAAGAAATTGACGCCTTAGAGGAGTAAAGTCAAATTTACCCAAGTACCCCCTTCTAGTTTTTACGCCCCTGGTCAAAGGTGGCAAAGTCCGGACGGCTCAAATTGATAAACCTACCGACTACATTTCATGTTTCAAAATTGGTGGCGATAGCTGCAGTAGTACCAAAGCTATAAAACGAAGAGTAATTTTTGAAGGTAATCTTCAAAGGGCCCTAGCTCCCTGAGGAAGAGTTTCCGGACCCATGTTCATAAGAACTTTTCTGCTTATTTTCTTGTGTTTTATCTACCCTATAGGTTTGTAACATGATCACCGGAACACCCTGTAGATAAAATGACTCTTGACACAAAACAAAATTATCGTCACCGTGTATAGGCAGTTTTAGGTTGCAGTCTCGTTTGATGAGACTCGAAAATCTTTATTTGGCTTTCTATTAAGATGAAACCTCGCATTTTTTATATTTTGAGGGTGCTGATTACAAATCCGCTCTCTGTCCTGAGTTTCAGACATCTTTGACAAAAATAAAAAATTACAGATCTTTTAGACCCTCAGGTTTGCCTATAAAATCGAAAATGCTTATTTGGCCTTCTATTAAGGTGATATTTCGCATTTTTTATAATTTGAGGGTGCTGATTACAAATCTGCTCTCAGTTCTGAGTTTCAAATTGGTTTGACAGAAATAAAAAATTTCAGATCTTTCAGACTCTGGTTTGCCAAAAAAAAAAACGCAAATGCTTATTTAGCCTTCTATTAAGATGATACTTCGCATTTTTTATAATTTGAAGGTGCTGATTACAAAACCGCTCTCAGTTCTCAGTTTTAAACTGGTTTGACAAAAATCAAAAATTTCAGATCTTTCAGATCCTCGGGTTTGCCTAAAAAAATCGAAAATCTTCATTTGTCTTCCTATTATTATTCCTTGTTTTGGATGATTTGAGGGTGCTGATTACAAATCTGCTCTCATTTCTGAGTTTCAGCCTCGTTTGACAAAACTCAAAAATTTCAGGTCTGTCAGACCCTCGGTTTTGCCTAAAAAAATCGAAAATCTTCATTTGTCTTCCTATTAAGATGACACCTCGTGTTGTGGATAATTTAAGGGTGCTGATTACAAATACGCTCTCAGTTCTGACTTTCAGTCTCGTTTGACAAAAATCAAAAATTTCAGATCTTTCAGACCCTCGGGTTTGCCTAAAAAATCGAAAATCTTTATTTGGCTTTCTGTTAGGATGAAACCTTTCATTTCAGATAATTTGAGGGCACTAATTACAAATCCGATCGCGCTGTTCAGTTGCAGTCTGGTTTGATGTAAATAAAAAATTTCAGATCTTCAGGTTTACCTAAAAAATCGAATCGCTCTCTGCACTACTAGCGATGCCGGTATGCCGTGGTGCAGCGCACATCCTAGCCGCCAGAATGCAGAAGGCAGTCATACTTGGGTCCCTCCGTCTACTAGTACAATTGCATATTGGATAATTTTAGAATTCTCTGCTGCCTTTCCTGAATCAGAGCCTTGCCTCACGTCAAAACATTGCTGTATATTATTTGCTAAGTGTGACTATTGGGATCATTACATCTCAGAACTAGAATATGTAGTGATGGTGATATATGGTGGAAAATGTTAATGATTAAAATACGCTACAGGAAGTTAGAATCAATAATCTAGTCTCTAGTATAACAATAGCTAATATCAAAATAGAACCCTTGAATGACCAGACAACATTCTACACCATCCTCAATAATGTTAAACGCCCTACCAAGAAAACAAACACATCCTCATGCAGTTGCCTCATCACAAATACACCTGAAGTGGAATAAATTACAATAAATTTATTCAAAAACCAACTGCCATAGCAGAGCAGATGTTAAAGATATAGTAATAACATTTTAAACAGACTATTTTCGGCTTATTTGAAGGCTTTAATGATTAGTACCTATCAAACCATATAATAGTTGAACGTGGGTTTTAATGCCATTTGGGACCACCCTTACTTTGGTCGAAATTTGTGTGGGCATGTTCGTATAGGTATAAAACCTCTACACATCTGTATTCATGAAGGCCTTGTTTGGCCGTTTTGTCGTTGTTGTAGCTCCATATTATTCTGGGATTGATTTTTATTACAACTATAACACGCTTTTGGTCTTTTTTCGTTTTAATATGTTTTTCTTTTTTTGTTTCAGGTGAGTAATCTTTTGTCAGAGATGCTGTAATTGGATCCGTAATGTAAGTAGCAGAATTGTATTCCACTGTATCATATTCTTCTACTCTTGAAAATGCGTAGGCTGCTAAGGGATAAAAATCTGAATGGCTATATAAGATATAGTTTCGTCAAAATAAATGTTATGCTTTCCTGGTGCTTCTGAAGATGAAGATTAATGCAATGAATAGAATGTTGGCTTTTGAGATGTGAGTATACCGTCGAATGAACAAGGAATGTGATTTCTTAACCACGATAAAGAAGAGGAAAACCGCAGTCTTGAACATATCATGAGGAATAATAAATGTGGCTCTCTGAAAATAATTATAGAAGACAAAATCGAAGACAAAAGAAGGCCGGGGCCCACAAAAAAACTCATAGTCGAAAAAGTTAGAGACTGGGCGGGACTGGAGGCTCATACTTTACTCAGGAGAGCACAAGGTAAAGAAGCATTTGCCAAAGAAGAAGAAGTACTTCTTCTTCTCTAGGTATAGCTCTTTCAAACGACATCTAGCTTGTTTAATTCCGTTAACTTATACCAAAGTAACGGCCATTTAAATAAAAAGCTTTTCTACATTCCTCCACCACTACATCTCACAAGATAGAGCAAAAAATGATTAACAAAAAAAATCGAGAATTGTTCAGTCTACATGACGGTAGAATTTATAATATACCTTTATTTGCATATTTTTTGAGAAAAAGCCGTTTTTCTGATTGACCGTAACAGTTACGCCCCCTAGCGGCTACTTGCGGAACTTATTAGGTCACCCTGTACATACTGGAAGGATGTGTGTACATTTTTCAAAATAAGACCAAATTCCTTAGGGATAAAAATCTATAATAACTTGCCAAATATTATTCGAACAAGTGTGACCGTGAACCAGTTTAAAAAAAGATTGAAACAATTTTTGAACGAACACTGTTCTTACTCGTTGGAAAAGTATAAGGACATTAAATGAGACTGTAATGTTTTCAATTTATTGCATTTGTATGTGTGTTACTATTATTGTAATACTTGTTTTTGACAATTCCAATACATATAGTGTCATGTCCTTTTGGAAAAAATAAAGATTGTAAGATTAAGGATTAACTTTGGGAACCGCCGCTCTAAATAGCTGATTATTGGAGCAATTATATCAGTCCATCAAATGTTTAGCCACGAATGTCTTCTCCTTCCTATGATTTTTCATTGGAGTAGATGATATTTCTCCCCTCTCATAACGTGTCCCAGGTAATGTAGTTTACTTCTCTTTATAGTTATATTTATCTCTTCACCCATGGTATTCTCAGAATTCAACGATATTTCCACATTTTGGAACTTTCGAGGCATTGGGTATCTATTTCTTCATTTTCCACGTTTCCATCCCACTGTAAAGTACAGAAAACGTAGCATCTCAACAGCCGCATTTTCAATCCCTGACTTAGATCAGTATTTTTTTTTACGGCATCGACTTCTATGGTCATCAGTATTATTAGCACTTTTATCATTTTCAGGAATATATTTCTGGCTTTCTCTGTACGTATTCTTATCTTAACTGAGCTATCCTTGCTCTCATTTATATATGTTCCATGATAAGTCTGTATATCGCTTCACATGTCAACGGTTAGGTCGTGGATGTACAAATTTTGTTGTTTTTTTATATTATCGTAAGCTTTGTCTTATTTATGTTCAAAGAGAGCTCATATTTTTCACTACTTTCCACCACTTCATTTAACAGCATCTGTGAGTCCTCTAGGGTTTCTCCCAACAAAACCGTCTCATCAGCATATCGTATATTGCCTATTGGTCTTCCATAATTTTAATGCACTCTTCTATTTTTTCTAAGGCCCTGTTGATTATATCTTCCGAGTATAGATTAAATAGAGTTTGCGAAAGAACGCTTCCCTGTCTGACTCCTCTCTTTATTTCAATATCGTTCGATATGCTCTGCTCTACTCTTATTTGATAATAATCCAACAGCTCTGCGGTCTAATAGAATAATGAAAGATATAAGTAAGAATAGTAAAGATACAAGAAAAAGACAATTTTATGAGGATTTGAGACCTATAGAGCCATATAATCTAGCTCTTAACTAGTTGGTAACCCCTCAACACTCCAATGTAAAAATAGTTTCCATTTGACGTACCATGAAAGAACAGTTTCTTCATAAACGTACATTCCATAACGGAAACGAATCTACTACCAAACTAAGTAGTAAAGTCTGTACGAGTGCCTCGGAACGATATTTCTTGTCGAAGCCGTAATGGCAGAAGTATGTCATAAACGTAAACTTCATTAGTTATCTGCGATGACGTGCCGCAGGTCGGCAGCTCAAGGCGTCAAATTTCGACTCGGTTCCAGACCCACAGTCCACAGAGCCGCGCTCAAGCATTTTTCAGATTTTTACAAGGATTCATTCATTTTATTTTACAAAAAAATTAAGTACAAATAATGTGTCATAAAATGATTTAATGGTAATAATAATTTTAATTATATTAAATAATTTATTGTCAACAAAGTCACATTGTGTAAAATTCTACTATCCTATCTACTAATTTAAAACGTTTAAGTGTATTAGTCACCGTCGAACGTATTATAGGACCCCTGTCGGGATGTAAATCATTCAAAAGTTGACACACTTCTTTGTGAGTTCTCACGCGATCGCCAAAACCGATCATCATTAAGACTTTAAATGAACATCTGAAATGATAAAAAAGCTTTATCTTTCCTGTTTTTACAGAAACGAATACTAAACCCACTATGGAAGTATTCGGTAAAAAAGATGTATTAAAATCTGCAAATCTGCAAATTCCATTTAAATTAAAAAAGTTGACGGTACTTCCGGTTAAACCGGAAGTACATTAATAGCTAACATAGTATCTTCGGATACATTATACGTCCTACACTTGCCTGCAAATTCTCAGTAGTATAATTTTTTCTTTTCCAAAGTTATTTGCGTGGTTCCATTCTTTATTCCAACCCTGTATATGGACGCTCACGCAGGTGCTTCGACTTAACGTCATCTAGAGAAGCTTGTGCTAAAGATACAATATTGTGTTTTTTTTTCTTTAGACCCGATATTAGATCGGGATCAAGGGCACGAGACACAAAAAGTATGGTTATGGAGGTACTTCCTTTAAAATCGATAATTGGTTTAAAAATGTCTATTACTACTTTTGAAGCTCACCTTTTTCTTCGATGAGCAGCATATATTATTCGGCTTTATGAATGTTTTTATTTCAACGAAACGCAAGCAATGTGTCAAAAGTTATGATTTTTTCAAGTAAAAAAGGCAAAAGATGTAATTGTCAATATAAGGCAAACAAATTTTTCGAATTTTCAATTTCTTTAAATATATTTTTGTCGATAAATCCTGATCTATTTTCACCCAATTACGCTTGTGGACTTCATCTAGTGACACCTTGTATTGTGTCTTCTGATACTTTGATTTCGTTGTTAAATGATTCATCCGATAATCAATAATGAGATATCAAAAGATGGCGTCAAAAGTCTCTATAAAAAAATTTTGTCGGTCTCTACACCATCCTCATCAAAAAAAGTAGGTAGATAATGATTAGGGACCTTTAAAACATCTAAAAATTGAATTTGAACGATTTTGAATTTTTCCATTTCTTGTCGATTTCTCCTCCACTGGTATGAGTTCCAACAACGAAACACTCTTACCATTTCCTCCAAGGTTGTGATGTGGTGTCACAGTTTCATTACAATCAAGTTCGTAGTTTCCAAGTTTCACGGTATGATCATAATATATATGTATCAAATTATTCCACAGATATACAAAGCAAATGCAACATTCGAATGGTCTAAAAAACATACGATATCGACTATTTTATGAATACGATAAGTTTTTTGGGTTTTACAGCCATCTACACCTGCTCACCCCAATTTCAGCCGCACCCAAAACAAAGCAGAAAATGATCAGCAACCCCTAAAATGCCTAAAAATGAAGTTTGAGATGTTTCTATATTTTCAATTTTTTTTATTACTGCTGCGCAGCAACTGACGCGATTTCTCAAAACCATCCGAGATTTCCATCCTTGCCACGGTAATAATACCGTATCAAAATTTCATTAAAATCAATTCAATAATGTCCAGGTTACACAATACAGAACGACATAGAGTAAAACTCGTATGGATACATAAGAAAATTCAAGTATCTTGGTTTCTGTAATAGGCAAGGCAATTTTCGGAAAAAGTAGAAAATGACCAGGAGTCCCTAAACCGCCTAGAAATAAAACTTAAGGAACATTTGAAACTTTTTGTTACTTACTCCGCCGCCCATGAACCGATTTTCAAAATTATATCTGCACTAATACTAGGATCCTACAGCATATGGCTACCAAAATTTCATCACGATCCATACAGTGATTACTGAGACTAAGGCCCGATTTTATCAACATGAAGATTTTAACAAAGACTTTGACCAATCAGAGCAGCCCTTTTAAGAACATGCATCTGTCAAAGTACTCTGAAAATCATCGATTTCTCTTGAAGTTGACCTCAAAAAGCTCAAAAATGACATACTTTATATACAATCGAGCATTGTAAATCATCTAGCATCTTTTCCAGTCTGATTTTCCATCCCAAATCGATGAAAAATTGCATTTTCTTGTTTGATCAAAAGTTTAGCAATTGCTAATTTCAACCAATCACATTCCAGATTCCATTTCCATTTGATCGCTGGTTTCATGCTGTATTAAATGCTATGATGACAAGAAATTCACTCATTGCATTATTTGGATAAAACAATAATTTACTATCGATAATAATTACGAATACTTGCAATATATCTTTGTTTTATAGTAAAAAGAGGTAAAAATAGCATTTTGTTACATTTCAAAGGTCACAGCTACTTTCCAAACATATGTGCATTACTGGTTGCCTATCCAGAACCCCAGAACACCAAAGCTTGCGATTTTATAATTAAAATTAAGTATAATCCTATTTGATGTACAATGCACCTGTGAATACTTCTATAAGAAGATCTATAACAAACATGCATCCAGTAAATGAAAGGTTGATTCTTCATAAAAGTATGTATTTCCATATAATCAATCTGACTGACGGACGTGGGATTTTTAATTATAAAATAAGGTAGGTAGTTGCTGTGATTGATATAGGTACCTACTACTTTTATCACAAATTGTTCCAGTTTGCAATTAGTAATTATACAATAATTATAATGTAAACATGGAAAATGTGGCATTAATTTGCAAATCAATCGCTTTGTTCTGATATCCTGCTATGATTTTGATCCATGAATTTCTAAAATATCTTTGACAAAAGTGTCATCCAGCTTTGACGTGTTGTTTTCAATATTGATGGAAAACTATTGGATGGTACTTATTAACATAGCCCTCAATACCCAATAGCAAGCTTTTGCTAAATAGCATCCAATAGAAAAGCTTTATTAAATTCTTTGTTAAATATGCATGTTGATAAAATCGGCCCTAAGAGTACAGAAAAACGCCAACAAACCGACAAACAGACCGACAGACAGACAGGCAGACTGATAGAAATGAGGGACGGGGATTCTCATTATGTAGATATCATAAAACGCCCAATAAGCGTATTACCTCAAAATCGCAGTTTACCTCACCTATCGGTGTAGGAAGTAAAAACTCCAAAAGAAATGACATCTTCAAACTTCTTTGTTTTGTCTGCAGCTTTACCTTTTATCAAAAGTTTCGTTTCCAATACACCTGGATCCAAATATAAGGCAAGAAACCTCTTAGGATAACGTTCGGAACAATCAGTTTTATCGGGCACTTGGAGAACGTAAAAGTTTAGCAAAATGGCGGCCATAACCCGGCCGACTGGTACTCCTCTGCAAATATAAAATCCCCCGAAATTACTCGAGCTGCATTCGGCTCGCTGTTAGCTGCAACTGCAATTGCAGCTGCAAATACCTCCTTCGAACGAATTAAATTCTAATATCCGTGGCGAAACAAAAATGCTGCGGTCGTATTAGAGTCGCTCCGATGCCGAAGTAGCGGCCATTAATACATCAAGCTTTAATGGTGCATTGAGACGTTATCGTAAAATAATAATACGTTTCTAAAAGACCATTACTTCTGGCAGTTTCGGGCCAAGTACACTCGTTTTCTTAAGAGCCGTTTGTACCTGCACGTAGTGCAAATAACAGAATACAAAATACATGAGGAGCAGACTTTTTTTTTAGGAGCCGTCCGACCATACTGTCCCCTTCAATACCGAAGCCTTAAAGCCTATTGTATTATAACTCCCTTCGTTTACAGTATCCACACCAGCAATATGGATCCCTGCATAAGTTTATGCAGTTTCCTACTGGTCCTGGTGCTGAGCTGTACTCCATTGGTTCTAGCTTGGGCTTCCCAAAGAGCTGTTGTCTCTTGTGATCTAGCGCTTCGCACTCACAGAGCACATGTAGGGCTGACTCAGTTCCTCTACCACATAATCTGCAGATGAGGTCTCCATTGTAGAGTCCCATTTTATTCAGGTGTTCCTTCAGGCCACAATATCCCGTGAGGAGACCCGTAGTTATTCGAAGCTGACTCCCACTCAAAGAGAGCAGTATTTCAGCTGTTTTCTTGCATGGAGCTTTAATAAATGTTTTACCATGAACACATAGCGGCCACAAGTTCCACTGCTCCTTGTGCTGAGGTTTTATCCATTCTCCCACCTGGTGTCTGATTGTGCTTTTAGGCCTGCAAGGCGGGTTCTGTTCCAATGTATAGAGCAGACGAGCCTAGTCTCGCTAACTCATCCGCCTTTTCATTGCCGCTTATGCCTGAATGTCCTGGCACCCACTCCAAAATGACTTTGTTGTGTTCTGCGAGCCTCCTCAGTTCTTGTAGGCATTCCCGGACTAGCGCAGACGTAACTTTGGGACCTTCTAATGCCCTAAGTGTGGCCTGACTGTCTGTAAGTATCGCGATCCTCTTGTTTCTGTAGGATCGCTCATTGTTTATCCCTGCACAATGCAGAATGACGTACACCTCTGACTGAAATACCGAAACGTATTTTCCAAGGGGAATGCTGTGTCTAGTTCCTCTTCCAAAGATTCCCGATCCTGTACTCTGCTCGGTCTTTGATCCATCCGTATACCAGACTATTTCCCGTTGCAGGTTGTTTACTTCACAGAGTTTTCGAGTCTCGAATTTCTTGTTGAAGATATATTTAGGAGTTATGTGGTCCTTTCTAGTATCCATTATGGTATGCCCCACATATTCTGCGATTTGGTTGTGTCCAAGATCCTTGTAAATTCCTCTTGGTGGAGCTTGTAGTTTAGAGTAGCCCATTCTCGCCTCTCCCACTATTACAATTTGCAGTGGAGGGAGGTCCAGGATGGTCTGTAAGTGCTCTTTTCATTGCACCTGTTACGGAGGAGCAGACTTGCGAAATGCGGTTTGTCCAAACTTGTATAACTTCAGAAATGGCAAAAAATTTGGTGGTTGGAAACGTCTTTGTTTGCTGGATTGCAATTTCTTCTTCTTCTTCTTCTTCTTCTTCAGTTCAGATTTTAGGCAATGGACTAGTATCATGAAGTTGAAAGTAGCATTTTCGCATGCAGGACGTTGTATGGCATACAAAAATAGTCGCAAAGCAGGATTCAGTTACTTTTTTCAACACTTAGTAGCTTAATAAAATCGCCTTAAAATCCAGAAGCTGAAACTCAAATGCAGCTAACAGTTGCAATGTGCGGTTTTGATCACGCGGATGGTAGTTTTGACAAATATATGCATCAAACGACATTTCTCAAGTTATAAAGGGTTTTCCAATAAGAGGTGTTATTTTGATATTCAAAGAAACATGGCATATTCTGAAATAAATGATGTGATGTTTATTTCAATGTAAAGAGGAAGGTTTGCCATTAAGAATGGAAAATAATATCAGCCAAATGGCCACCACGGCTACGCTTGCAGGACCATATCCTTTTCATGAAATTGTCCATCACCAAATCGCAAAGTGGTTGCGAATAGCTTCACGAATTCCATCTTTGAGTTCTTGAATCGACGCTGGGCTGTTGGCGTAGACCTTATCTTTCACGTGGCCCCAAAGGAAGGAGTCGCAAGTTGTTAAATCACAAGATCTCGGTGGCCAATTATTGTGATCACCTCTTCGAGAGATAACACGGTCCGGAAACTTTCCCTGTAAAATAGCTATGGTTTCGTTGCTTGTGTGATACGTAGCGCCGTCTTGTTGAAAGTAAACGTTGTCCAGATCAATATCATCCATTTCCGGCCATAAAAAATTATTAATCATCTCTCGATAGCGCAATCCAGTCACCGTGACTGTTGCTCCAGCCTCATTTTCGAAAAAGTAAGGGCCAATAACCCCGCCTGACCATAAACCGCACCAAACAGTTACACGTTGAGGATGGAGAGGCTTATCAACAATGATTCTTGGGTTTTTCGAGCCCCAGATGCGACAATTTTGCTTGTTGACGTAGCCAGCAAGGTGGAAATGGGCCTCGTCAGTCCAGATGATTTTTCGATGAAATTCCGGATCATTTTCATGCATTTCAAGGACCCAATCAGCAAAGACACGACGTTGTTGGTGATCGGCCGGCTTGAGTTCCTGTGTTAACTGAACTTTATAAGCCTTAAGGCCCAAGTCTTTATGCAAAATATGGTGTAATGACGTTTGTGGAATGCCCAATTCCAAAGAACGACTAGGAATGGACAAACCTGGGTTTTCTTCAACACTTTGGGCTACAGCAGCAATATTCTCCGTTGTTCTTGAGCGACGTGCACGATTTTTATTCTTCACATCACTCACTTGTCCCAACAGCTCGAATTTTTCCACCAATTTCTGTATTACGGATCGACAAGGTGCTGCACGACGACCAAAAAGTGTACTAGTTTTACGAACCGTCACTGACAAATTTTCAGCATTTTTGTAGTGGATTTTAATAATTTCAATGCGTTGTTGAAGCGTGTATCGTTCCATTTTTCTTAACGGCGCCGGCGCTAGGTTCTACTTGTCAAATGTCAAACGACTGCAGCATCAAAACTGACGTCGACCGAAATAGCCAGCTATTCAAAATAACACCTCTTATTGGAAAAAATCGAAAAACAATGAATATCGAAAAAAAAAATTCGATATCAAAATGTTATCATACTCAAAAAATTATATACACAATGGAAGTCCGAAATAGACGTTTTGAAAAAGATATTCTGGGTTTATTAACGACTTTTCGTAATTGTGTTCATCCACCAAAACCACTGAAATAACTCGACGACACATTCACAGTCGCTCATTAGCAAAGATGACAATGCAAAGCCGTGTCACTTACTTGAAGCCATCAGTCAGTCTCGTTGCGCATACTTAAACATACAGGAAGCCAACGTTCTGGCAGTTACGCATCACTCACCGGGCTGCTTGTCACCGCCATTATTAATAAAGATAAAGAATCCAACAGGTCACATTGTTATTGTAAGATTTATCGATATATGTCATGCCCAGCCACGGTATGTCTAAGTAGCGTTGTGACGGTACAAATATCGATATATCAACTGCAAATAGCTATTGCGACATTGAAGATGCATGTAATGGCTATATTTTCTATCATAAACGTAGTTGAGAAGATCAAAAGCTTTGAATCATAAATTTTGCTGTACTGTGACAAAAATAAAAATCGCCGAAACACGTCGATTTTTATTTCGTGGGGGAACTTTTCCACCCACTACGTCATTATTGTGACATCAACCCCTTCACCCACAGCAACCCCTACTTCAAAATCGTAAATGAGACCTCCATACTTGTGATACATCATTTTGAAGGAAATTTATCGAAAAATACAACAGTATAATCAGATTGAAGATTGATTCACTACTATGGAGGTTAATAAAATATACCGGGTGTCCCAGAATTTCCTTGACACGTGATATTTTCGTAACGAAAAACGGTTCAAGCAAAAACTGAGTGGCACCTTTGAAGGTACTATAGGGTCTATCATACCATGCATTCAAAACATTTTTTTTGTACGTCAACCCCTAAAAATCACCCCCAACTTTTTTTTTTCAAATAGCACCCCATAGGTTTTCCTGCATAAAAGATATCCCCATTTTATTTGAAATCTTGTGGTACCTTCAATTTTATATACAAACTTATTTTTTCCGTAAAATCATAAGCATAAGACAAATGAAATGATAATTTGTTTGACGCCTGATATTTTTGTAACAAAAACGGATAAAAAAGAAAAATAAGTGGGTTTTTCAAGGGTAGTGAATGACCTATCATTCCTTGCTTACGAATCATTTTTTTTCTTACTTAAACCCCTGGAATCCACCCGTAGCTTGTTTTTTCAAATTTCAATCCACAATTTTGCCTGGAAAAATGAATTCCTTACTTGAATGTAGTTATCGTAGTGCCTTATTTTTTATGCCCCTACTGCATTTTATCATTAATTTTGGCGCCCGTGTGCGGGGCACACGGGGTTGGCGCGGCCCGATGTAACCATAAAACCTTTTCACGTTTTTGCACTTAGTTTTGTTGTCACATTTTAAAAAATATTCCCCAAACATGTGTTTTTAATTAATTTATCCTTACGATTTCATGGATTAAACGAAAAAAATTAACGATGAATTGCAGTAGGGGCATAAAAAGTAACGTACTACGATAATTAAATTCAAGTAAAGAATTCATTTTTCCAGGCAAAATTGGGGATTGAAATTTGAAAGAACAAGCTAGGGGTGGATTCCAGGGGTTTAAGTGAGAAAAAATAGTTCATAAGCAAGGAATGATAGGTCATTCACTACCCTTGAAAAACCCACTTACTTTTCTTTTTTATCCGCTTTTGTTACAAAAATATCAGGGGTCAAACAAATTATCATTTCATTTGTCTAATGCTTATGATTTTACGGAAAAAATAAGTTTGCATATAAAATTAAAGGTACCACAAGATTTTAAATAAAATGGGGATATCATTTATGTAGGAAAACCTATGGGGTGGTATTTGAAAAAAAAGTTGGGGGTGAGTTTTATGGGTTGACGTACAAAAAAAAAATGTTTTGAATGCATGGTATGATATACCCTATAGTACCTTCAAAAGTACCACTCAGTTCTTGCTTGAACCGTTTTTCGTTACGAAAATATCACGTGTCAAGGAAATTCTGGGACACCCGGTATATGGTGATTATCAAAATTAAGTATTATTTTCATTACCTGAAATATTATCGTAAGAAAGGTTCCTAATGGGAGCCGTTTTGTTCTATACAGATGTCCGGGTGTTTTCTCATACTTCGCCACCCCTCTCACTTTTTTTATTTAAAGAGATAGAAAAAAGTTTTTATATGAATGTTTTATAATTTTCTCTTGTCGTTTAGAATTTGATACGAAGCAAAAAGAAAAAATAGTAAAAAGAAAGAAATATATGTTTCTCTTGTTTTCAAAAATATAGTGTTCGATCACCTTATTTTGAAAGGTTTTCAAATATTTAGCTTCAAAGTTTCTAAAATGTGGATCCACTATAGCTATGGCGGCCGATAAGTAATTGAATGCGGTAATGTTTTGTGTCATTCTGACATTTTGCTAAGAAAAAACTATAAAACCTTCATATAAACACTTATTTTCTGTATCTTCAAATAAAAATGATAAGAGGGGTGCCGAAGTATGAGGAAGCACCCGGTACAGGCGATGTTCAAAATGTCTTGTTTTTGTGAGGACATTTAAAATCCAAAGTTTATATTATGCAGCCCGGTCGTATAGACGATCTATCTCTACGGTGACTTCGGAGATGATGAGAAATGTACGAAGATATTTTGAATGTCTCCTGTACGATTTTTATTTCTTGTTATCATTTAAGATATAAGGTGAGTGGCAAACTTTAGCTGGCACATTGTGTATAGTTCTTGGGGTCCAGTGCAGATAAGAGCAACTTGACTAGCTGGTGGCTTGATTTTAACGCGCCACTTCCAGTCTCGTTATCATGTTGGGTGCGGTTGGTGACTTCTCGCTGTTTTACCGGTATTCAAACGAATACCAAAGTCATTCTCTATAATTGTGCAGCTTGACTAGCGGGTGGCTCGACTTTAACGCGCCACTTTCAGCCTCGTTATCGTGTTGAGGGTGGTTTGTGACTTTTCTACCGGTATTCAAACGGACGCTAAAGTCACTCTTTATAATTCTACAGCTCACCAAGCCTGTTAGCAGTAGCAGTACATGGTGACAGAATATGTAAACCACAAACACAGATGGTTTCGAAACACTAAATTTTTAATAACGCAGTTATTATCAAAACCATAAGAGAAAGCGTAGTAGTTGATGATGACGATATGATGATAACTCATGCCGGTTTTGTCAACAACATAATTTGAGAATACCTTCTAGGTGAGGTAGTTAGTGTACATATGAAAACTATATGAGCTTGGTCATGGACAACTTGTATATTCCACATTATGATTAACTTTTTTTATATGGTATGTCCAAACATAGTAATGAATGTCTTTCATAAAATTTTATTCGGATATAAACAATCTTCTTTTACCTTCATCATGCATGTGAAGTAATCCTTGGACACATGTAGGCGAAGCTCAAGCTAGATTTGAAATACCCATCTTGGTGTGAAAAATTTGCTGTCTTTTTCCAATATTTTCGTTTCATTATTTAGAAAATGTTAGAAACTTTTACGTTGTTTTGTCTACGGCAACGGAGTTCTGCATTTTTTCTGCTTGAATTTTTGTGTTGCTTCACAAAAGTGATATTTTGTGAAAATTATAGATGATATCTATAAAAAAACAATAGTCAGAACGTGTAGTTTGCAAAATAAATAGTGGTGGTCCAGAATTTTTGTATTTGACATCTTGTTATTTTTGGTTATATTATGGGTACACTAAACTGTTGTAGAACAGCAGATTATTAATTGAGCTTGATTTCGCTGAGATAAAAACAAAGACCCTTGATTACCTTTATTATTGTTATTATATTATGATTATTATTTTAAAACGTGCCTTTGTACTTGAAGGCATCTGCTAATTCACCAGATTCGATTGCCCAAATTTTGATACGGCTATGTTTCCTGATAAGTAATCGCATAATGTCTGCCACTGAAGGAAGATATAGCGGTTATTTATCTTGTCAATGCTCAGAAGGTGGCAATATTTGTATTTATTAGAAATAAATGAAATAAAATAAAATAGAAAGGGCTGAATTTTTTATTCATCGTTGCCTGTAGCATTATTTTCTGACTTCACCCGCTGCTTTTGACAGTGTTGACCATAAATTATTTATTGAAAAGCTGCGCTGTCTTGGGGTAAGAGCTATCCCTAATAAATGGACAGCATCATACCTCAATAATAGAAAACAGACAGTAGATATTAAAAACGCAAGGTCTGAATGCAAGGTAGTCCAAGCAGGGGTACATCAAGGATGGATTTAAAAATATTTTATGGAGACGATACAAATTTTTGTATTAATGCAAAAAATGTCAAAGAAATAACATCAGCAACCGAGACATGTGCGAGATTTTTATAATTACTGTTCAAATAATGACCTGAAAGTTAATGCCTCAAAAACATCTTACTCGCTACCTTCCACGAAACATTCTGTACTGGTAAGAATGAATGGAAAATCAATACAGCAAGTTGACAGTATACAATTTTTGGGAATTACCAAATTAAAATTAATTAAAAATCTTGTAGGAGTCATTGTCTCCCCAACTTTTTACCTTGTGATACAATGGGCAACATCTACCACTTACTTTTGTCTTGCAAACTATACTATACTACTGAACTCGTTCAATCAAGGCACAAATAACATGGAGTGAATTGTTGGTTCTTGGGCTGTTCGGGCGGTATCGACACGCTCCGCCGTCTTGGCGTCGGTCGAACAGCCCAAGAGCCAACAGTTCATCGGATCATGGCCGCGAAAGTCTTACACAATACTCTCAGTGAAATTAATAAGCAGGAAACGTACATGTTTCATTAGAAAACATGAAAGAAAGCACACAAAAAGGTTTTACGACAACGGCAATCAACACGTAGCGGCATTAACAAGCAAGGTATCCGACTTTTTACAGCAGACAGACCAAATTGTACCTCTTCCTGTGGAACAGTCAGCGTTTGGAAGAAGTTTCCTCAGTTTTACGGCAGACTTTACAACTACTTGGGCGAATTTAAGAAATTATCTTCGTTTTGTAGCGCGGCATTAAAGTCAAACTTGGGAATTCAGATGCGTTGGAATGCTCTGAATGCATTCTGGAGTGGTAAGCATCCGTTTTAAGGATATGATACTGAGTATTATAATATCAATCCAACTTAAGATTTGCTGTCGAAACAACTCTTATTGCTGCTTCTAAGGAAGAACTATTAGGTAGCTCTATTAAACATCCTAGAACAACACAGTGCAGCATATGGTCTTGGTATTAACTACAAGACCAAGGTTATGATCGTAGATAAAGAGTACGATAATCATCGAGAAATAAAGTCAGTAGGCCGTTGTGAGGTGGTTCAAAGTTTTGTGTACCTCAGTACTTTGATCGATAATTCGGGTAGCTGTGAAAATGAGATTCGACTACGCATTCAACAGGCACGTGTGGCCATGACAAAGTAAAGTAAAGTAAAGTATGGCGTGACCATAACATCACTAAAGCTACCGAAAATGTTGCTGGTTTCGTCTCTTGTGTTCTCCATATTTTTGTAAGCCTGGGAAACTTGGACTTTTAAAAAGGCAGATCGAGCTCGCACAGATGCTTTTGAAATGTGGACGTGCAGGAGAATGCTGAGAGTCCCTATTACCGCCCATCGAACTGATGTTGCCATACTGGATGAGCTCGGCAATCCAAAGAGACTATCGTCCATTGTATCGACGAGAATGCCTACATTCTTCGGACATATCTTCAGAAGCGATAATATGGAGAAACTTGTAGTTCAGGGTCATGCCCCGAGTGGGCGGCACCGTGGCCGCTCCCCTACACGCTGGGTGGATACGACGAAACAGTTGCTGGATATGAGTATCAAGAGCGCTACTGAACTGACAGTAAATCGCGAACGATGGCGAGCTACAGTTCTCAAAACTATTGATAATATTCGTGTCGGCAATACTCTAGCTCCGACTTAATGCATTTTAGGAGTCCACAACATCTGTTAAGACATTGTGACTATCATGATGATTTGACATCAGATTCTGTAAAGTGGTTGGAATTGACGATAAATAAATAAATACGGCCATCCGTTTATGAAACTACATAAGCCTATTACATACGGTACTGTGCACCGACTGTGTCATGACTGCGCATCGGCTGTGATATTCACACCAGGCATGTCGTGTCCGTACTGTCCGTAGTGTCCGTCAGTTGGCGGTATGGATCGAACAGAGGAGGAGGTAATTATAGCGTGCGGAACGTATCCATAGGCGTAGTTAGGTGGGGGCTTGGGGGGCTTAGCCCCCCCAAAAATCCTAAAATAATTCGTTCTGTTAAATCTTTGTATCTAGGGCGGGAACTTGAGCCCGCCAGGTCCAGGGACTTAAGCCCCCCAGATTTAGGGACTTAACTACGCCTATGAACGCATCTAGTGTTGATGGAAGAGGAACAAAAAAAAAAGGAGAAAGATTTGAATTAACCGTTTGTGGAGAGCTAGGGAGGAAGAAGGAGAATTTCACACGGCATTTGCTCGACTCAAAGACGATCCAGAACAATTTGTTCTTCAAATTATTCGCAATTTCTCTCCAAATATTGTCTTTTACTAGATTATTGTCGTAATCTTTATGTTTTAAATCGTGTAAACATTCATGCTCTTGCACGTAGATAGTCTAACAATCTTCATTAACAGGCATTTTTTCCGCCTATTAACCTCAACAAACGAATTTTCTTGAAATGCTAAGAACAGGGTGCTCCTGTACGAATTGTATAATGACAAATCGGAAATCGGGACACCCGAAAATCAACGAGCGCTGGCCGAATCGTGACGGGCGCCCTGTGGTCGCCTTTCAATAGTTCACACTACGGCCATAGATAAAAAATTTTTGGGTTGGGTTAGGTTATAGATGGGGAACTGACCTTCAGCGCCATCTCGCGTTTGGAGCAACGAAATAATGATATACGGGGGCGTAAGAGAAATACCTGACTACGAGGGCGATTAGAAAATTTCAGATAGAAAATTTTGTGGTGATAGTAAAGTTCTAACACGGCCTAAGTCAAAATTTACAATTTGCCAGACAGCCACACAAACATCATAAAGGAACTATTTCAGCGCTAGATATAGGTTTTAGGAGTATGTCTGCGCTAAAAACAGCACTTTATAATTGTTTCTATTTGTCTGACAAAATGCAAATTCTGACCTAAGCTAATGTTAGAACTTTACTGTAATATTAAAAAGACAGGTTAGCAATTCCACCACAATACTGATGGAGCCATGAAAAAATTAAAGTAGAACAGTAAGGTCCACATAGCTTCATTATTTTCTAATAAAACATGATACAAGAAAATAAAAACGATAAGTAACAGTAAATTGAATAATAATAAGGATGACGATAATAATAACTCCTGATGCACACTCTTGGCAGTCACTGCTGCTTGTAGCAGTTTTCTGTCCTTCGGTTTCAGTGCTGATCCCTTGAGACTGTCAAAGGTTTTGTCAATGAACATTAACAATTCTATTCCAGCCTGTTCCATCATACCTAGAAGCAAACATTGGCAAATGTAATCTTGGTGTACAGTACAGCTACATATGAATCAATATAATAATAAGAATCAATACAGAAGGTGTGGCATTCAAATGTCCATGTTGATACCAATCATAAGAAAAACTATGATTATGATGGCGAATGACTCCTACATTAGAACCCAATGTTTAGGTGACCATTTGGCATTGAGCAAATGGATCTTCAGAGTATAATAAATGTTCAATTATACAGTCACAAAAAACTGATTTGTTGAAGCTAATATCTCCATATTTGTACAGTGCAATAGATGAATGACGACATGACTGGTAAGGCAATATGAGGTGCATTACAGAATGTCCCCAGACAAGCTGCATGTATGGAAATGGTGGAAAGTAGACCAAAGTTCATTGAAAAGCTCACATCTAAAACCAATTTAGCTGTTACAATTTTATGTTTTATGGATTTTTGTTGGCATGACCCTAAAAATTAACCCAAAAATCAGTCTTATATTTTTCTTCTGAGCCCAGACTTGCCTACCAGTATCAGGCAACCTACCCCATGTGACGATGATACATGATTATAGTCAAAAGTGTAAAAGGGCTATATATATTATATGAAATACATCTAACCTTGATTAGGCAACTACAGTGATGGATTTGCATTACCTTTAAGTTGGATCTTCGTCTCTTGTGTATTGGTCGATCTGCCTCTTTATCCTCTAGTCCAAAGTGCCTGTCACAGACTCGATAAGCTTTTCTGACTTCTGTTGGGGTTTTCTGTCGAAGCTTCGAATTTCCAACCAGTATTATCCAGCGACACCTCGGCAATCATAAATCCACCCTAAGTTATGTGAATTGAAACTTTTAAACTTTGATTAAGTGTCATCACAAATGTGATATATTACAGAATTAGTAGCGGCAATGAGGCACCCTTGTTGCGCAAGGAGAGCCCTGTTTTTGTGGGAGCACTGGGGCCCTACTCTGCCTACCAGGCTGACGTATTTACAAAATTACAAATTTATAAATTATTTATAACCAAACTTATGGAAGTCGACTGTCAAGTAGCTTTAGGGTTAGGGTGAATGACCATTTTGGAGTATATGAATTTTGACATAAAACGGCTGAGTTTCCCACGTATGACTACGGCGGTTGTGCACGTGCCATGCTCCTACCGTGTCGGACCGTAACCTTGAGAAATCACTTTCAGAGCGGTCGGAAGCAGCACAGTCGGAGCACAGTCTGCGCCTAAGACCTATATGTCTAAAAACAGTAATTCAATTCATTCCAATGAAAACTTTGGATGACCGATTCAGTTCAAATCAACACAGTCGGCGCACAGTCGGTGCACAGTCGGTGCACAGTACCGTATGTGTGAATCGGCCTTTAGGATGCAGCTCCGACACACCGCTCATTTTCCTAGCACATCTTTAGTGAAAAGCATCGTAAGCCGTTTCCACCAGAGCTGTGCTGAGCGAGGCGACGTAATTCAAGCGATTCTATTGGTTCGTTAAAGACACATTCCTCGTAACACATCCTCGCACATCTCTGGTGGAAACGCAACCTTAAACGTTTTATCGCCGTATTAACTGGCGCAAGCGTTTTTCTTTGAACTCTGAAGCGTCGACATTTGAATACCGGTATTCGTTTCGACCTGCCGTATCATTAGGATAGGATGGCGGACCGCGAAGCACCCATAAAGCGAACCCAAGCCACCAAATTACCACGTCGTTTCGCGCCAAATGGAACGGTTCTTACAAAAACCAGAGCGATGTGTAGCGTATAGCAGCCAGCGGCTGAAGGGTCATAACAGAACTCCCACAGACCACGAAAAAGTGTAACGTCTTTATAATCGAAGCAAGAACGACCAGAGGAATGTTGGATTCCGAAGAGCTCGGTGTAGAGATGATGGTTTGCGATGCTAAGCGAGCTGCTTAACAACTACTACGTTTACATGTGACTTGAATACGACACCAAAGAGACGACACCATATCAGGGCTTTCATGTATTTACATGTTCAGTTTTCAGATCGATTTGAATCCGTTTTGTAGGGTGGCGAGAAAGCTGTCAAAACTATCCTAACCTACAAATCTCACATAGCCTACAACTTAGCCTAGTTTTTACTGAGTACGCGAACATTTGGTAGCATTGCATTTTCACGATTTTCATTTCTTTGTGGTTTTCTTGTTAAAAAATGATATAACAGATTTAGACGCGCATGCGCAGTTGCCGAATTGGTTTCAATACGGTTGCCTGTTTACGTGGATTTCAGTCCGATGCGATCCACATTCGATCCCAGAAAGGAGCGGTATCGACCTTGAAACTTAAGGACCGTTTATAATTATTTATACTATAATTATTTATTTATTTACTTATTATTATCAAACAAATTTACAAAAGCATATTACAGATTACGAGTATTCATGACAAGACTTAAAAACACCAAAGATATCTACACTGAGCATAATTTCTTTGCTGTTTAACAATCCTAGTTATGGGTTCATTTAAATCATAATTCGTTGAACGAAAAAGGTACATAAAAACTATCAGAATACCTCGTTCTTTTAGGGTTAGCATTCTATGAGATGTTTTGTGATAGATCGGAATAATCTATATAGCTGTTTATTAAACGAATTCTTTCCTACGTCGCTCAAGAATATTTATATTCATATAGAGAAGTGTATCAGTATAACTATACTTTTCTCTTATGCAGCCCATTTTATAGGTATAAATTCTGAAATATCTTCTTTGTACACGATCGAATTGAAAAATGTGACCTACTGAACGTTATTTTAAAACACTTTGAAGCATTTAGATGAAGAACATTAAAAGGGGTGATACACGTACGAGAAAGTACGCGTACTTATGGCTCGACGACCTTTTTCGCCTGTGTGTCACCGTAAGTACGCGTACTTTAAAACCGTCGCGCAAACCGCTGGCGATCCAACTGGTCTGAAATCTTGCTCGTAGCTTGTCTCGGCTTGTACTGCGAGCCGCGGGCCACTACTTTGTTTCGGCAGGCCATCGATGTGCACGCTTGTTGTGTTTGGCGTTTGTTAAAAGTTTTGTTTATTTAGGAAAATTATCAAAATGAGTGATTTCAGCTTCACGTGTGTCAGTGACGTCGAGCCGAATAAGTTCGCGAACTTAAAAACCGCATACTTAAAGTTCGTACGTGTATCACCCCTTTAACATCGCAGCAATGTGGAAGGCGGTCTAAGTCCTTCTCTAACAATTTGACAACGATGCAAAAATTTTGCTTTGGTGCTATTAAGAGTAAACACAGTACCGGTCTTGCACACAGCTTTCGCGTGTCCAAAGTTTCGAATAATATGCGATTTACCACACTTTATGTACTCCTACTAAATCTATTAGTTCGCGCATTGTCAGATGACAGTATACTAGGACTGCTTTGTGAATTTTCTTTGCCATTTCTTCTTATTTGATCGATGCTCGTCTTGGCATCTCATGCCGCCTGGTTTAAACTCTCCCACCCGACACTGCCACCGTGTGGGGGCGGGTTAGAATTTCTCCCATCGTATATACTGCGTGTCGTAAAAGGCGACTAAAAGGAACCGAACTACTGTCGGTATAAACAGTAACCTCTTCTCAACCAACCGGTTTGGGTGGACGAGTTGAGAAGAGTCAGGACACCTTCTTGTCCTTGGGGTGAGACATTCACCTGAAGGCGGATGAACTGGTAGATACATCTGGGCAACGGCATGAGGATGCAGAAAGCAAATGGGAAATTACTGCATTAAAGATCTTTAAGATATCCCAAGAGAAACTCGTAAAATGATTACGCATTTCACGAGTTCACAACATGTCTGTTAAGACATTGTGACTATGATGACCAAAATATTTTAGTAGGTATTGGAAATCAAGGGGCAAACTCATCCAAAGTATCATCTAGTTCAGTTTTCAGACTGCTTGGGCTGAGGCCTTTCAAATATTGATAACAATGACCACTTTTCTCCATATTCACATAATCACTGAAAACCTTCACTATTAATGAAAATGAAATATATTTTAATGACCGGTGTAACTATAGTAACAACAAACATTTTAGCCATATTCAGTTCCCCTCTAGTTGTTATTTGGTAGAGGAGATTCTATCACGGAGGATATTCGAATGAGCTCTCCCAGATAATAACACCAAAAGCTGTCCGAACCAGGAACACTAGAGAAGCTCTGCGAGCTCATTCTTACCAGGTCGAGGTCCTTACTCCCCGAACCAGTCTCCTCCAGCATTCCTTCTTTTGGAGAACTTCGACGCTGTGAAATCAGCTGCCAGGGAATTTGTTTCCCGAGGGCTACAACCTGCAGCGTTTCAAATCTAACGTGAACCGACATTTTTCCTCTCGCAGCGCTTCTACAGCGCCATAGGCTTTCAGCCTTTGCGGGAGGCTGACCATAAAAAAAAATGTGTTACATGACATTTGACATGTCCAATATCTGTAAAAGGATCCAAAGGATGAATAAATTATTATTATTATTATTATTAATGGCTGCCAACCAAATATTGTGCAACGTGTGGCGCCTTTAAAGTTAAAACATTAATTGTTTTATTGTTAATTCGTGTACTTTCTGAATGCAGTTATCTTTTTGAAACTGAAACTACTGGCACCTCTATGTATCTGACCTCCCTCGTAATTGGTTCAATTTTCAGAAGGAGATTATCAGATCCCACCTCTAGCATAAATGGACGCCTGAGGTCCTGTGGCGAGCAAGCGGTCACTGGTCAGCTCAGCGCCCAGCATCGCTGGTTTCGGCACGTCTTATTTTCTAACGTGCCCGCTTGATTACGCTCTTCGGGCAGCTCGTTCTTCTTTTGTTGGGCGCCAGATCGCTCGAAAGCTGCTGCTCACAGCGGCGTGCTTTTGTTTTTCTTACGCTAAAGGCACTTCTTTCCTAGCCGTTTATCCCTGTTGTTTTTTAAGTTCCCTTAGTTGGATTCTGTGAATAGTTAAAAACATGTCTATGTACGGAAGGGAGGTGGATCTGTTAAGATATCAGCACTAAAACCCCATTGAGATCCTTGACATCTTCCTGAGGATTTATCAGAACCGAATGTTCAACCAGTTCGACGTAGTGATACTGCGGAACCTTAACCTAGTCACAGAAACCTGGCACTTGAGGGGCCTGGGTATACACAGTTATGCATATGTATTTGCTATTCCCATTTCAAACAGAACTTACTTGTTTTTCAAACTACATACACAGTATTTAAAAAGGTGATAGTTAGGACCTTAATGAATGAAAACTATTTGCGATTTTCTCAAAAAAGTTTTTTAGTGTGCAAAAAAACTCTCAATGCAAAATCATACATTCTTTAAATGTCTGTAATTGAACAACTAAACACAACATAAAAACAGGTCAAATAGGTGACAAAGCGCAAGCTTTCTTCTTCAATTTGCTTTTTGAATCACTACTGCAAATTTAAAGGTAACGTCAGGAGCTTGGAAATGCGAATTTCATTTTTATAGTGACTTTTGTACCTTACTTTTGGAGCTTTTGACCTTACCTTTGGATTTTTGCACTTACATCCCCTCATCTTAGACACACACGCTGGAGAAAGGGAACAGGTGGCCACGCCTCCTCGCTAACACGGGAATACGTCTTTTCTTGGATTCTCAATTTGGCGCGCTATACCCTAGACCCAACCATCTTATGTTTCTCTATATAATCCCATAACCGGTCACAAAGCTAAGTTTTTGTTTGAGCATGGAGATTAGGCACAGCAATCTTCTTACTACCAGACCAAACTGCCCAGGAGGACAATACCTGCCCAAGGTGGCAGGAAGCCAAAAAATGCTGTGAAAACAGAGTACGAACAGTCATCTCTCTCTCTCTCTCTCTCTCATCTCACATGTTACCATTGATACTGCACTCTGAAGACCATTGGAATTCCATTCACAGCATGATTAAGTCCAGAATGATCGAATAAGAGATCGAGGACTCGCGCACAGGTAGCATTCCTTAAGGGTCTAGGGTATAGCGCGCGAAATTGAGAATCCAAGAAAAGATGTATTCCCGTGTTAGCGAGGAGGCGTGACCGCCTGATCCCTTTCTTCAGCGTGCGTCTCTAAGATGAGGGGAGATAAGTCAAAAAATCCAAAAGTAAGGTCAAAAGGTTCAAAGGTAAGGTCCAAAGGTCACCATAAAAATGAATTTCGCATTTCCAAGCTCCTGACGTTACCTTTAAACTTACAGTAATGACTCAAAGAGCAAATTGAAGACGAAGGCTTTCGCTTGTGCAACTATTCAGCCTTTTTTTGATATGTGTTTGGTTGTTAAATTACAGGCATTTATAGAATGTATGATTTTGCATTGCGAGTCTTTTTGCACATTAAAAAACTTTTTTGAGAAAATCGAAAATAGTTGTCATTCACCAAGGTCTTAACTATCGCCTTCTGAAATATTATATTATGTAGTTTGAAAATAGAGTGAGTTATGCGAGAAATTGTGAGTCCGTGTTTTACATGGCAAATACGTATGTATAAATGAGTGTATCCAGATAAGGAGATATTGTTAATTAAAAGACACTCACAGCAATGAAGCAAATCTCACGTACTCTCATTGCTGTATGGAGAAGAAGCAGCATGAGGTTTTTTACTGATGAAATGGTATCGCCGTTATGTGTGGGAAGTACTGAGTCAATCAACTTGAGTTCATTTTTTACCAGTAAGACCTTAGAGTATCATGTAAGAATGTGCAGTTAACATTTGGCTCCCGGCTTACTAGGCTAACTAAGCATTTCTTTAGCAAACAGTAGCTAGAAGTTTCAATCTAAGTAGCCCTAAAGACTTTGTAGGATTTGTGGGTGAGCTCTTTTAACATTTTTGTACAGCTCCAGAGAGCATAAGACAAAAAGGCTTCGATTCCAGGAGTTTCGCCTTGCTCTGAGTGTCTCGCTGTTTAAAATTATATATCAAGCAATCCCTTGAGAGTGATGGCAAAGTCTACACTCCTTTTCTCTATTGGCGACTTCAAAAGAGTATAGATGCTGGCTCAAGTCCAGTAATAAGAGGAACAACCTGCTTAACATCGCACTTCACTTGAGCTTCACTTGCCAACTAGTGAACCGCAGCATTGGGTCTTCTTTAGGCAGCTATTTGCCTAGTTATTTATTTATCCTATGGCTCAAAAACATGACAATAGTAAATAGAGATTAAAAAAAAATTACAACCTATACTAAAATAAAATAGATACAGCTACAAACTAAGACACATAGTCTTTGGTATTTACAGGTTGATATCCAGTTCTTTCAACCACTTCAGCGCCAACGGTGTGGCTGTGAAGAACTCTTCTCGCGATCCCTGAAACCAGTCCACATTCGCTCGTAATATGGTTTATAGTTTGGCGGGGCGCGCCACAGTCACATAAGGGAGATTGCACATAGCCCCACTTGTAAAGGGAGTCGGCACATCTGCCGTGGCCTGTTCCGACTCGATTAAGTTTTACCCACTCTTTCCGAGGTAGTTCTGATCCTGGAAGTAAGGGTGCCCCCATAAATGCGCATCGTGAATGGTGTTCTGCAAAACCTTCCCACTGGGAGCGCCATCGGTTTAAGGAGTCCAAGTTATTGGTTTTAAGCTCTTCTGCATCCCTTATTGGTGGTTGTCGGGATTTAAGTCTGTTTATCTGAAACGGGGGTATTGTTCGGTGGATGGACAGCTTGTTGTTGGCCGTAATCTTGTTATACTCCCTTAGAAGGGCGTCAGTCCTTCGCAGCTGCGGTGGGGCTATTCCAGAGAGTACAGGCAGCCATTGAGTTGGGGTTGTGTTTACTGCGCCTGTAATAAGTCTCATAGTGTGATTTAGTTGGACATCAATTAGTCTGGTATGATGGCTGTTAATTCAGACAGGCGCACAGTACTCAGCCCACGAATAGACAAGAGCTAGCGCACTGGTTCGTAGAGTTGGAGCCGTGGCACCCCACGTCGTTCCACACAGATTTTGGATAATGTTGTTGCATGTTCTCAGTTTTCCTGCAGTATTTGCGAGATGTTTCTTATAGCAGAGGATGCAATCTAACGTTACTCCAAGATATTTTGGGAAATGGTTATGTTTCAGGGGTTCGCTTGCAAAAAGTACCTGCAGTTCATATTTAGCTAGTTTGTTATTCAGGTGGAAGCAGGAAGCTTCAGTTTTGTTGGGGCTCGGTACTAGTCTCCATTTCTTGAAGTAGTTGTTTAGAGCTAACAGGTCGTTAGAAAGAGTATGCTCAATGTTCTTGAAGCTCTTATCGGAAAAAGCCTAGTACTTGTCTATAGCAGACTTCACCGTCATATCAACAATTGCACGTCTACAGTAGCTCCTTTTGAGTCACAATATTCAAACCCTTCGCTGAGTACGTCACTGATGGGCAGAGAACAGTGTTTCTTTCACTCTATCTCGACAGGTACCCATAATTCGATGCTATTAAAATATTTTTCTAAGACGATTACGGAAGACGTTGTTTAGAGTTCGGCTCATACATCGATTAGTGTGTGTCTTCATTCGAATAGGTTACACAACACGTTTTCCATATAGGTACCTGTCTGCGATACAAGTCATGATTTTCTATGATTTATTGATAGGTGGATAGAGTTGTGTATGAAGCAAATGATTATACAGGGTGGGGCATAAAAACCAAGTGTTTTTGGTTTGAGTAGTACTCATATATTAGAAAAGGGAGGAGCGCGCGGTTTATTACATTTACTACATCCATTCCTTGACTCAAACCAATTCACTTTCTTACTTGCCACTTGCCATCATAGAGCGGTAGACGCTAGAACAACGCGTGGCATATGGCGTGGCATCATTGGCCCATATTTTTTTGGAGAAAATGAGGTCACCGCTACAGTAACATCTGAACGTTACATTCATATGGTGAGTACCTTTTTCATACATGAATTGCAAAGAAGAGGTGTGGATATCAAAGATTTGTGGTTCCAGCAAGATGGGACCACGGCACACACCGCCAGAGCATACATGGCTGTTCTTCGCCACCTGTTTCCAAATCGTTCAATTTCGAGGTTTGGTGGCATTTCATGACCTCCTCGGTCTCCCGACAATTTCTGATTTTTTATATGGGAGTAACTCAAGTCACGTGTTTAAAGGGCCAAGCCCCGTACGTTAGACGTAGAGAAGGAAGCGATTCGCCATGGAATCTCTCAAAAATCGACAAAGACATGCTGGAAACAGTGGAGTGCAATTTTCGTGAACAGCTGCATCATATGCCAGATATAATTTTGCCCTTAGATATTTCAAAATGGTTTATTATCAGCTATGTTCTACTACGAATAATTTTTTTTAGAGTAAAAACTAATAATTTTATGATTATTTCAAAGACACTTGATTAATATGCCCCACCCTGTATAATCAAATGAAGTTGAATCTAAATACTTTATCCTTCCTCAATAAGCTACGTTCATGTTATCGTCTAGATAGGCTAGAAGAATTCATATATTGCTCCAGAATGAGTGACTTACTCCTAACTTCGAACATTTATGGCTTTTAAAAAAACGTAGAGGATTACTGTCACTTCTGTCACTTATATAATGGATAGAGGCTCTATCTGTTCCAGTTGCTGAAAGGAGGACGACACTACATACTCTGGGCAATTGTAACGTGTATTTCAACCTCAGGGTTATGATGTTTGACTCACTAATTTCGTAGAAGAAGGTACTAAAAAATGAAGTCAAGTTGAGTCACTTAGCGCTTTCCACATATTACGGTGATTTTATTACCTTCAATTCAATAGTGTCCACGTTACACACGATATAAAGCAATACTCATATATATCATCATCATCTTAACAGACATGTTGTGTACTCGAAAAATGCATCAAGTCAGAGCTAGAGTATTGCCGATACGAATATTATCAATAGTTATGAGAACTGTAGCTCGCACATTGTTCGCGATTTACTGTCAGTTCAGAGGCGCTCTTGAAACTCATATCCAGCAACTACTTCGTCGTATCCACCCAGCGTGTAGGGGAACGGCCACGGCGCCGTCCACTCGGGGCATGACCCTGAACTACATGTTTCTCCATATTATCGCTTTTGTGAATATGTCCGAAGTGTGTAAGCATTCTCGTCGACACAATGGAGGATAGTCTCTTCGGATTACCGAGCTCATCCAGTATGGAAACGTTAGTTCGATGGGCGGTACAAGGAACTCTCAACATTCTCCTCCACGTCCATATTTCAAAAGCATTTATGTGAGCTCGATCTGCCTTTTCAACAGTCCAGGTTTCCGAGGCACATAAAAATATGGAGGACACAAGAGACCGAACCAGCGAGATTTTGGTAGCTTTAGTGATGTTATGGTCATGCCATATTTTAGTAAGTTTTGTCATGGCGACACGTGCCTGTTGATACTCGTATATATACATGAGAAGAAATACTCAACGATGCAAGCTTAAGCAATGACGTTTTCATAAAACAGCGCCTGTTCTGAAAAAGAGGTCGATATTTGGCAGGATCATAACAAACCAACCCTATGGTTGTTATTTCGGCCATAGGACACTAGCGCGCCGCGGTCAGATTGGTCCTAATCCCACCGGTCAGAAGCGCGCAAAATATTTCGATCACCAGATGGGCCATAGGACACTTGCGCGCCGCGGTCAGATTGGTCCTAATCCCACCGGTCAAAAGCCCCCAAAATATTTTGGATAATAGGCAGGTATGTGGACACCAGCGCGCGGGGCGGCGAGGTAAACTTACGTCTTATAATTGTAACCGATTTTAATTCATTCGTCATTTTTTGCGATCTTGCTAATTAGTTACTGAAGAATTTGTAGAACTCCAGTCAGAGGTATCGTTACTTTTGACTTGACAGAAATGAATTACTTTTTTATATTATTAAACGCGAAATTTTGGTCCGAACATAATAAGTTAATCTGATCATTATGATAGATGCAAATAAAGAAGTTGATATTGTCAGCAGACCGCAATGTCTTTATAATACCCCAAAAAAATTTAATTAATCAGAACGTGTTTTAATTTGTCACAAATTTCATCGATTTCTTGATGATGTAAAAAAGAGCCCGATAAATTTACCTTCACAGCTTGTTTCGTGGGAGCATCATGGTTGTGCTCATTATTTCTTTTAAGAACAATCTCTTCCGATTGATCCTTCAGCAAAGATGCTATTCATCCTCTTCTAGAGTATCTGTAGGCTACACCACGGGTAGTTTCTTTATCTCTTCGGAACGTATACTCTTCAAGGACTATTAATTTCTTCCCTTTCACACTTAACATAGTCTCTATGATGAAAAAGCAGAACACAAACAATACTCACAAACAGCAACTAAGGATTGCAAATTACTGAAATATTTTCATACCTACAGAAGCCGGATAGTCATTTAAATAATCTAAGAAGTAACTGTAAGCTACCGCAAGTCGTAAAAAGACAGATGAAGGTTCGCAAGAATGAAAGGGATGTGGTCATTAGGAATAACCAAGCTTGATTTTCTTTCGGCGCGCAAATGACCGGTGCCGATGAAGGCACCCTTTTTGTAAACAGGTAAAAATCAAACCGCGCGCGCTCGTGACCGATCACCGTTATTTCGATGTGTCCATTGCATCGGGGAACGACCATTACCATTCCCCGCTATGGAAGTACCAAATTCAAGCGGCAGAATTTACACCATCCCATAATGTCTTGATTGGCACAAATCAAACTGAGCGAGATCGTATTTCGAACGGTTGCCGTTGGAAATTTGTATGGAAATCCCGCCATTATTTATTCAACCCGAAATGCAGTCCTTTCGCATCATTTAACGCGCGGATTTGTTTTGATTATGGCCGGCCCGGTAATTAAAATCAAATATGGCGCGTTATCAGGTAAATGAAGTGTTTTCAGCGCGGGTTATTAACGTTATTGTCGGTCAAATCTGGGCTCGTCCAAATGTCGCCTAATTTTGTTTGTTTTCTGCGCGGATGGTTGTGGTTGTCAACTGCAGTGAGGTTGTCTTGTATAAAGGGTACTATTGCCCTCGACCAAGTGCGTGAACTACAATTGTCAGGGTGACAAAATTTTATAATTCAAAAATACTATTATCCAAGAGTGTAAAAGTACAACGTAAAAAACGATGCCTTAAAATGCTAGGAAGACAGAATTTCAATCGAATGTAAGAAACAACTAAATATCCGGCCGTTATTATTTTCTGAACAGTCTGAAGAGCTTCACAGTAATCTAGGCGGTCCGTTACGTTAAAATAAGGTCCGAAGTTGTATAATGACTTAATGCCTGCCTCAAAATACGTCCGTCCCTTCAGACTAGTCGACCTCAAATATCATTTCATATAGAACCTAGTAATACTTCCTACAATAAAGTGGTCTTGTGAATTGTTGGTGATTGTGCAACAGCTTGGGTGAGTTTATGTCACAGAGTACCCAATTCTACTAGTTGTCTCTTTAGTTGTTGATATATTGATTTATTTCATTAATTCATTTGAGAACTTGTTATTGGACAATCTACAAACTTTCATACACACATTTATATCATTAATGGTTCGACAATTCAACTACTGGATGTCTGCGATATGAAAACAAATAACAATCTCGAAGTACGTCGCGAGTTGACCCTTCGTGCTGAACTAGTACAAAGGAGTGAATACTTTGCGAGTTGACCCCTAGTATCTTAGTGAGTTGGCCGCACAGTTATCATGATAATTCTCCGCCCTAGAGTTATTTGGTGTGTATCTATTTATGTTTACTTGTATAAATTATAACAATTGCTAACCTGTAGGTTATGTGAATCACACCAATATAATATCATCATGTTCTTTAACTAAACCTACGGTAACCTAGTTTTCAAATTTATTCTGCTTCACTGAATTGGTTACTCAGGTATCTTTTTTATTTAATTTCTAGATATGTCGTCTCGAGCGCTTTTCCTGATACAGGCCCAACCTTTTATCGATGTTAAATTAGTTAGTTCTAGTAATATTTATCTCCTACACAATTGAGGATATTTAGATAGAAAGCAAATATTTTTTTGTGATAGGAAAGACTTATAACAAACAGCAAGTGACCGTAATGATTATGCCACCTATAAAGGCATTAGTTTGCTGTCTAGTGTATCTAAAACTTTTGAACTTAACATGAAAAGACTTTTGTAATAAGAATAATATTATACCACAGAATCAGCATGGGTTTATAGCCAAAAAAGCACTGGGACTGCTGTGTACACATTTACAGAGTATATACGAGTACTCAGCGCTCTTGACAGAAAGTACCATGTATCTGATCTTTTTGTATATTTTTCAAGAGCCTTTGATTATGTGGATCACAACTTACTCCTTGAAAAGTTATATAGATATGGCATACGTGGCTTACCCTTAAAACTTTTTCATTCATACATCTGTGGTAGAAAACAATATGTTTCCATAAACGGCACAAATAGCGACACATCGGAGGTAAAAAGAGGTACCTCAGGGATCGATATTAGGCCTCTTTTAGCACTAATGCAAGTAAAGATCTGCAATCGAAATAAATATCTTTTAGAGTGTTTGAAATTAGGTCATAAATTCCAGTAATAAAACCTATTGGAGCAACGTTTTCGGAAGCGCTACCGTAGCCCAACGGTTAAAAATCAACCTTCCAACCCGACAATGTCCGTGTTCGAGCCCATAGGGCTTGACAACTTTTTTTAAAAAGTTTTACAAAAAATTGATTGATATGCTTTTTGCACATGTTACACACATTTTTTTCTGCAATCGAAATGAATATGTCTTTGTTTCGCTACGCAGAGTAGTTTAATGTTGTGTTGCAAAAATTTCATGATACCCGTTATAAATATATGATATAAACAGGGTATTCTCTAAAAACGTCGAATTTGAAAAACAAAAACGACGTCATCAGTTCCAATCATGCGTAACGACCTGAATTTTCATTAAATCTGACATCGCTTTAAGGCCACATTTAGTTCGAAGTCAGATAGTTCTTCCTTGGATTAAAACTCTCTGATTCAATATCTTAATATCTTGCTTCAAAATGCATCTGCTTCTAGATACCTCGTCAATAATAGACGTTATGTATGCAAGGCAACTAATTCGGAGCTCTATTTTTTTCTTGTACCCAATTACCAACAAAAATAGATTTAGCAACGCTTTTAATCGCTGCTTTTAATTCATACGCGTATATTTCCGTGTTCTACATGTCAATTGAATTTCGCCCGTTGATGAACTGGTTGAAACTGGACAACAGCAGTAGGTTCACACGCGGATTTTTTCAAGCGGATGTTGCAAATGTAAAACATTTCAGGTGCAATGTAGGTCGTGGTTGCCAAATCTGTTAACATTTCAGTAGATTTCTTACTGCAATAACAGGAAAAAATAAAAATGATTAAAAAAGTCAGTTGATTATAAACTGTAAGCAGTCTGTAAGCCAACCAAGAAGGCATGAATGAATGAATCAATAAGGACCAGAGGCTATCCAGCACAGAATGTGACTGGCGCATAGGCCACAGGATGGGCCCTTTTGCGCCTCTATCCGCGCTAGTTCCTAAGACCTGCCCTTTTAGCAAAGGCAAGTATATTCTTAGGCCCTATCCATTTTATCTCTATTGGTTCCAAGGTTCTTGAGCTCAGCATGGTCTGCCTGTGATAACCCAGGGTTTCACAGCGGCACAAGATGTGTGCCGAGGATTCTTCCTCTTCACCACACCACGTGCACGTTGGGTCGTTGACCACCCTCATCACGAACAGGTGACGCCTGAAGGTGTTGTGACCCGTGAATAGGCCTACTAGCAATCTCAAGATACTCCTATCCAGAGAGAGACAAAATCGTCCTATTCTCTCTGCAGGCCCTGATAATAGTTCCCGAGCTTGACGGAGATGACCAGAGATGTTGTTCCATCTCAGAGAGTGTTGATTCTGGATCCACTCTCCAGTTGTTTTCCTAATCAAATTTACACATAGTCCTAAGGTTGCTAATCCACGAAGATATACATGATCTCTCCTTGCACCGATTACTGTCCAGAAAACCACCAATCACAACAGCTCTCCAACTCGAGTCTGATCGTTTTAACCCTGCGGAAAAATGGACAGAAATGTGTGCGACCCAAACACCAGAAAAGGTGAACAGTAATCTGGTCAAGAACCCCCTGTTTTGAGCTTCACCGAAGGGGAATGATCAACCCTAAACAGTAAAACTTCACCTCACATGTAGTGTTCGCTGATTTGTTGTTTAAGTGGAACAAGCGCGTGTTGAAAAAATGAAAAATTTGATGTATTCATAATATGTCCATTGCCTGTGAAAGAAAGACCTAGCGGCATAATACACTTTTTAGGTCCTTCCTAACGTTTCCTTCCCTATTACAGAAACCAAGGGACTTAGATGTAGATACATACGGGTATCGTTTTAGATCGTTCTGTATCGTGTAACTTGGAAACGACCGAACTGATTTTAATGAAATTTAGATACAGTATTATCACCTTGGCGAGGATGGAAAACACGTATGGTTTTTAGAAATCGTGTCAGTGGTGGCGCTGCAACAACCAAAAAAACTAAAAAGACAAAAAAGATCAACCTTCGTTTCCAGGCGTAATTTGAATGTAGGTGAAATTGGGGTGGTTGGTGGGTGGAGGATTGTAAGAGACTGAGAAATTCGTTGTATTGATAATAGGCTGTCCATTGATATGTGAAGGAAAAACCTATCGGCATAACACAAATTGGGGGGGGGGGTTTGCGGTGATTTGGTTGCAAGGGTATCTCATGCTATGGGAAAATAATAAGCTGGTATCACCGTAATGTGTGGGAAGTGCTGAGTCAATCAACTTGACTTCATTTTTTACTCGTATGATAGGTCGCTAAATTTGCTGTAGAGATTTGTCTCTTCATCAAATTAGCTGTGAAGTGGTTCATGGATCTTAGTTTATTAATAATTTCTACTTCCAATATCTTTGCCGTTTGAATATGATTTAACACCACCTCATCAAGTGTCAAATGACACAAACCCGCTACATTTCTTGCGTATTATGGAAAGCCTGATGTCAGTGAGTGTACAAATTTGTCTTTGTCTTTGTATAGTAAAAGTTACAAACAAAATGCCTACAGGGTTTCACAATTTGTGTAATAGTTACAAATAAATGAAAAAATAAATAAAATAAAATTTATTATGTTTTTTTCGACAAGCCATGTTGTATGGTCCCCTTTATGTGCAACTTCTCACATGGTAAACAAATGTTTTACACTGACGGCAATCTCCAAATCAGTGTATCGGGGTGAGGGGCAAGCAAGGGGGGTAACAAGAAACTCCAAACCGAAAATTTGCATATGAAGATATTTTATAGCAATCCTGGGGTCACTGAGTGTACAAATGTGTCCTTGTCCACACTGATGACAATGACCAAATCAGTGTGTCCGGGTGGGGGGCAAGCAAGGGGGGCAACCAGAGGCTCCAGACCGGAAATTTACATATGAAATGCGATTGGGCTGCTGGGAAATCCAGCGGCGGTACATTAAATATTAACAGTTCATCGCAAATGTGCTAATAATAATAAAAGCGGGGCCAAATCCGCGAGCTGCGTTCACATCAAAAATTCACGCGTTATTATGGAAACGATGCGCTTTTACAGCATTAGCGGTAATGAGGACATTCATAGAGACCATGGTAAGCATACCGTAACATGCAGATATATCGTTACATTTTACGGCTGATTGCACATTTGATGCGAAATTGCTAATGTATTACATATGTAGTTGGAAATGCAGGCAAAGGGCATAAGCTGGATGTCCAAAATTAACGGTCACATTCAGGGATCAGATTCTGTCATCCCATACAATACCGTAAGCATTTATACATTCCGTACATGTATACAGCACCTAGCACAATCTCATTGGTCAGATTTGAGCTTTGAACCAATCAAACTCTGAGTGCCATGTGCGAATATGGTATTTAAATGAGTGCTATATGCACTTACGGAATGTAGTTCTTAATGCAGCTGAAAATTTACAAAGAGGAAAACGATATGAGCGAAAACCGTTTTTTAACTATACATTAAACTGCAGTAAACTTTATTACGAATCAAGTTATAGTATGGTGTATAAATGTTTGTCCTTTTTACGAAATGTTAAATGTAATAATTGCAAACATCTGGTGTATTAAGTATTAAGTTTCAGTGGGCAAAGAAAACATACATTTAGGTACTTACAAGATTAAAGATATTAAATAAAATAACAAAATAAAAAAACGTTATATAAAATTAGTGGGATGAATCATGCACATGAATTGCATTGTGTTTATCTGTTTTAATATTTTGGGAAAGATCATCTTTTTTGTTTGGCCTTTTCTTGGCAGGTTTTTCAGTTGCTGGACGGCCTACATGCCTTTTTTATTTCCTCTTGTTACTATAAGTTTTTTTCTATTTAAAGCTGTAGGCTGAATTAGGACGTAATTTTTCCTCAGCATGCATGGCGATTTTCATGCGTATGGCGCTCGAAACTTAGCGCATAACAATGTTCAATTCCGCATATGGCACTGATTTACACTTCGTACACAAGTACGGCACTCGAAGTTTGATTGGGTCAAAATTCAAATCTGACTAGTGGGATTCTGCTAGGTGCTGTCTACATGTACGGAATGTGTAAATGCATACCGTAATAAGTCTAGTGTGATTCCCTCAGAAGAAAAAATACCTAAATACTGGAATTCAGGGCTGATAATCAATTTTTTTTTCCAAAAAAGGAGACCTCAGGGAATGCAGAAATTGGAGAGGTATAACTTTGCTAAACACGCTGTATAAAATACTAGCGATAATAGTACTGAAGAAAGTGGAACCTTACATAGAGAACACTTTGAGGATTAAACAAGCTGGCAGTCGTACGAGTAGAAGTCCCCGTTGCATTTAGTGTTCATTTTGATTTTGAAAGGGCGACACACAAGTGTATGGGAATGCATGAGACAGATAGGCACACCCTTGAAGATTTTAAGCATGGTCAAAGAGCTAAACATATGAAATAATAATTATTGTAGCAAGTGACAGAAGGTTCTGCCGTTGCGCCATCTAGTACCCGAAGGTAAAGGCAAACCAAGGAACCGCTGAACATCAGCACAGATTTCCTTGGCGGGACGCCACGGTGCATCCGCTTGGCCACTAGAGAGCGCGGGTTTTTTATACGCTACTGCGTATGAAAGCCGATATACGAGGGTTGCTCTATACCTCCGTCAATCCACCAGTACGCAGACAGCTGTTTCACGCTTAGTAGCGATCATCAGTGCGCCATAGGTCGATCGACGGAAATAGAGAGCATCAATTCTTTCATGTCACCCAGACATGTGAAGCATGTTGTAGCAGGCAGAACCTTCTGTCACTTGCTACAACATGCTTCACATGTCTGGGTGACATGAAAGAATTGATGCTCTCTATTTCCGTCGATCGACCTATGGCGCACTGATGATCGCTAATAAGCGTGAAACAGCTGTCTGCGTACTGGTGGATTGACGGAGGTATAGAGCAACCCTCGTATAATAATTATTATCTAGCATGATGTCAAGCAGGGATGTGTACTTTCGCTTTTGAGATCTTTGACATAGTGCTAGACTGCTTAATGAGAAAGGTATGTGATGGCTGAGAGGGCATAAGATGGAGAATTATGGGTAGTCTTAAAGATCTGTATTACGCTGATGGCATCTGCCTAATATCGCACACTATCCAAGACACGAAAAGGAAGATCGAAGTCCTTAAAATTGAAGCAGCAGAAAATGTGAGTAATAGTAAACATGAAAAAGATGAAGGGAATGCGGATTAATATAGCCAAGCAAGAACCTCTTATTCCTTACAATGAAGTGATAGGAAGAATTGACTAGTTTGAATATCTAGGCAGTATAGTTAATATTACAGGAGGGGCAGGTCAAGATATTCAACAGCGTCTACTTAATGTAAGGAGAGTATTTGGCTCCTTAACAAGGTTTGGCAACCTACCACATACTCAATCAGAACCAAATAGAGCATTTTCAATAATAATGTTAAATTTGTGTTATTCCAAACTTGGAAAGGCCAAAAGCCAATGAGCAAAAAATCCAGGTTTCCGTTAATAAATGTCAACACATGATTTTTTGGTCAAGGACAATATCGAATAAAGGACTGTGGAAATTATCAAGGTTCAAGAAAGTCGGGACGGAGATTAGACAGAGAAAGTGGAACTCTGTAGATCTCAGCGTCTTCAGTCTACAACCCTTATTGCCGCTTCTCAGGAAGAACCAGTAGCTCTATTAAACATCTTAGAACAAAACAGTGCAGCATGGTCTTGGTATTAATTACAACAAGACCACGGTTATGATCGGAGATAGAAAGCGTGATAATCATCGAGAAATAAAGTCATAAGGCCGTTGTGAAGTCATTGAAAGTTTTGTGTACCTCAGTTCTTTGATCGACATTCGGGTAGCTGTGAAAATGAGATTCAACGGCGCATTCAACAGGCACGTGTGGCAATGACAAAGTTTACTAAAATATGGTTTGACCATAACATCTCTGAAGCTACCAAAGTATCGCTGGTTCAGTCTCTTGTGTACTCCATATTTTAGTATGCCTCGGAAACTTGGACTGTTAAAAAGGCAGATAGAGTTCGCATAGATGCTTTTTAAATGTGGACGTGAAGGAGAATGCTTAGAGTTCCTTATACCGCCCATCGAACTAATGTTTCAATACTGGATGATCTCGGTAATCCAAAGAGACTATCCTTCATTGTGTGGACGAGAATACTTACATTCTTCGGACATGTTCACAGAAGCGATAATATGGAGAAACTTGTAGTTCAGGGTCACGCCCCGTGTGGGTGGCGCCGTGGCCGTTCCCCTACGCGCTGGGTGGATGCGACGAAACAGTTGCTGGATATGAGTATCAAGAGCGCCACTGAACTGACAGTAAATCGCGAATGATGGCGAGCTACAGTTCTCAAAACTGTTGATAATATTCGTGTCGGCAATACTCTAGATCCGACAATGCATTTTACGAGTTCACAACATGTCTGTGACTATGATGATGAGTCTACAAATGTTCGAGGTACTCCAAAAGTAGCCATTATAAGCGTTTAAATAAAACCCAAGAAAAAAAGACGCTTAAAAGTAAACAGCCAACATTTCTGCATAATTTTCATTATCTGCATCGCATGCAAGACACCAACTATTTAATCGTTTAATATCTCGCTATTACTGCCGCGTTGCAGATGAGTAGAAGCTCATCTGTTTCTTTTTTCTGCCCAGCTTTCATAAACCCTATGAACAATTGGTGCAATGCAGAGCTGTAAACATCGGCTGGCTATTTTGACGTGCGAAATCCATGCGTGAGGAGGCCAATTACATTTGTAAATTATGACGGGAAACACAATTGGACCAACACTAATTATTGCTGGACTGAACTCGCTGACAATACGTTATACGCTAGTCACGACACCCAGTCCAGTACTCAGAAACTGGTGTCCTTTTCGACGAAGCAGAACGAAAACTTTCGTTTGAAAATTTACGCAACCATAGTCACTAGGCAATTGGTATAGGAGCCGGATTACTATCTGCTCTGACAGTCAGGCAGCCATCAAAGCACTGAGTGCTTGGAAAATAACGTCGGGACTGGTCCTGGAGTGCAGGACGGCTCTTGATGACATCTCAGCTAAACACAAGGTATCTCTGATGTAGGTACCTGGGCACGCTGGGGTAAAGGGTAACGACATGGCGGATCATCTGGCTAGGATGGGATCCGGCAACAGTTTTGTGGGCCCGGAACCAGCCTTAGGACTATCTGCAAACTTGATTAGGAAAACAACTGGAGAGTGGATCCAGAATCAGCACTCTCTGAGATAGAACAACATCTCTGGTCATCTCCGCCAAGCTGGGGAACTATTAGCAGGGCCTGCAGAGAGAATACAACACCTTCAGGCGTCACTTGTTCGTGATGAGGGTGGTCAACGACCCAACGTGCACGTGGTGTGGTGAAGAGGAAGAATCCCCGGAACACATCTTGTGTCGCTGTGAAACCCTGGGTTATCACAGGCAGACTATGCTGGGCTCAAGAATCTTGGAACCAATAGAGATAAAATGGATAGGACCTAAGAATGTACTTGCCTTTGCCAAAAGGGCAGGTCTTAGGAACTAGCGCGGATAGAGGCGCAAAAGGGCCCATCGTGTGGCCTATGCACCAGCCACATTCCGTGCTGGATAGCCTCTGGTCCTTATTCATTCATTCACTAGGCAATTCTTCAGTTCCTTATGGAACCTGCAACTTCTTCTTCTTCTTGGTACCTTCTTCTTAGCGGGAGTTGGCGACCGTCATTTGAAATTCTTACCTGTCTTGCTCTAAACGGATGACTGTGAAGGCGTCTCTTATATTTTGTAATAAAATCTTAGGATACGGTCAATGAAATATTCAAAAAAATATATAATATCCAACTTTTCGACTCATGTCCTGAAGATGACGCACTCTTAGCGTCGAAACGTTGGATATTATATATTTTTTTAAATATATCATTGACCGTGTGCCAGGATTTTATTACAAAATATTGGATTACAACGGTCAGGATACAAAAAGTAAATAAGGCCTCTCTTATATTAAAACACTGTCGTAAATTCCGAAGCCAAGAGAACCTTTGGTGCCCGATCCTTCGTCGTCCTTGGATCTTCCTCTCAAGGATCAGCTGAAAAATCGTACTTGCTGTTTCGGAAAATATGGCCAAAATAAGCTGCTTTTTTCTTCGTTTTAATTTGGTTAAAAGTTCCTCTTCTTTATTCATTCTTTCTAGTACCCTATAGTTTGTTACTCGCTCGGTCCATGATATCATTAATATGCGTCTGTAGAGCCATATCTCAGGAGAATCTCAAACTTGACATGGTCCGTGCTTTTAATATTCATTCCACAACTCCGTATAATAATATGGACAGTACATCGCATTTTGTTGCTCGCCATCGAGTAGTCAGACTTGAAGCTTGGTTGCAAAGTGTCGTTTTCATTTTGAAGAAAGTATTTCTGACTATTCTCAATTCTGCTTCTAATCTCTTCATCAGGATCCCAATTGCCATTTAGCCAGCACCCTAAATATTTAAACTTACTCTTACTATGTCCTGATTTTCTATTTCTAGTCTAACATTATTGATATTGAATCTAGGAATGACCATAAGTTGTGTTTTCTTTAAGTCTATTTTTGACATAACTTTGACTAAGATTGTTGACACCATGTACTGTAATACTTTCTCGCCCCTAATCATGGACGAAATCTTGGATTTGAATGCAAATCAATTAAGGAAGTAAAGAGTTTTCATAACACAAATCCTATTACGAAAAGCTTTTGTCTCTTTAAGAAATGGAGAAGTACATTTTAGAAAAGAATATCCAAAAACACCACATAGTCTAAACTATCGCCAACCGATTTTTCCAAACCCCACATGGTTTTTCACAAGATGTTTTAGCATCTCAACACATCGATAGTACAAAGGAAAGCATTTACACTTAAATACTAAGTTTGCCGTGTTTCATCAAAAGTCTTTACTAAGTCAAAATTGTGGGAAAAATATAATACCTATTTGTCAACATAATCGCTATCCATTTTTTTGATAAACTTTATCTTTTTCCCCAAAATACGGACATTACTTCATCATCTTCATCGTTGGAGTATCTTTGCCCTTTGTGTGAAAGTGCTAAAAACGACGGCTACACTAGTGATGTAGATTAATCAGCACGAAGTCAAACGCCAAGCTTTAATTTATCTGAAGCTATTTTTGTCAGATCTGAAAGCAAACTAAATATAGCCAAAGATCGATTAGGAATATCTTATTAAACGCCTGGCTCCGTAAATTTCCAAAGAGTCCCTATTTGCAAGGTGATGTGATTTATTTATTTGGATAGGTTGTGATTTCTACTTTCCTCTTGCGTATAGCCACCGAGCTGATATACATGTTTTGGCTAAGGTGGAGCAAATAAGCAGCCAATGTGCATGACCTTATCCATACTTGATGCAGTCCAAGAGTACTTCGACTAATCGGTGACAAGGACTTAGCGCGCCACCTACAGCCACTTTCTCATCGGCGGTCCGTAACCTCTCACATTTCTACCTCAGTTCAACCAGACCCTGTTCTAAGCCTGTATTAACAAACTGCCGCTATAACATAAGAGTCGTGGCTTTCTAGTATTTAGGCTTTGCTTTGTGTCTGCTAAACTATATCTAAGAAATAATACAATGGAGAGTGCAAGATTGGACTGAAACTGCTGGCTAGAGAGTGCAGCTACACAGAAAAAAATACTGTTGCGTTTCCAATTAATTGTTAGTATTTGGATGTTTTTCCATCGGTTTAAATATATTTACAGTTGTTTCAAATGCATGTCATTGAAAGAATTCAATCCTTATATTCGAAGTAATCACAGGTACGCCAATAAATTCAAACTAATTTAATATTCGTTCTAACGATATGTATAACCCTTCTAATACCAGTATTGACATATAATGCAATCAAAACATCCTTTTGTTTTCGAAATTTACCCTATGTTGCATTTAAGCAAAGCATACAATCTATTCAATGTACAAAAATTATTACTGCAACAGCAGTTCGTGATAATTCATCTGATAAAAATTAATTTTGTTTTAATGGCCTTTGTTGTTCGTTGAACTATAACCAGTATTTGGTGGGACTGATGTCCCGATCCAATGAACGTAAAAAGAAAGAACAGGGGGATCATCTTGGTGTTATCATCGTCGCCAACCCGGTGTTAGCCGTGTTGTGTTATCCCGTGGTTTTGCGTATTGCATGAGCAATTGTGTGATTTAAATGTGTCCAGTTATATACTAAATGGAGGACCTACTGAGAAATTAGGACTTAGGAGGGCTAACACCCACATTTGAATGAAGGTATTTAGATTAGTCAGACAGTTATATTTCAGGTAATAATGCAACAACTGGTGCAGACTTATGTCTAATTCTTATATCATGCTCCTTACAACTTCATACAAAATCACACAATTAAACATACAAACGAATCGATCAGCTGTCCTTGCAATAAAATCTGTTGCTCCAAGGAAAAGAAAGTAGTTTAGAATCAATTACCAAACACAGATTCGATTCAACGACAGGCTGCGATTGAATTATTCATTGCAATCCAATGACATCTTGTAGTTGAATCGACAATACGATATAATTCGTTACCAACTATACACTTCCCATTGGATAAAACATCGCTGTATTTGAGGAATGCTGAATGTAACGTCCCATTGAATCCAAGCGTAATTCTTTGACAGAACGACAGATTTTTCTGTGTGTATTCCAATATGTTTTATACAAATCTGATTTGCCATACCGGCCAATCCGCAAAATCGACTTTTGGACTATTTGGAACAAATACCCCGACCCCCCCCCTCCTATGTGCGGCGTGGCGATGTGAACTATTCCAATATACAGGGTGGCCAATCGGGTGACGATAATAATTTTTTTTTTAGATAGCCCGTACCGAGACCTATCCAAAACACCCCCATGTATGTGTACCGATTATTGATAGTTTCCGAGTTATGATTTTTCTTTGAAAACTTAGAGACTTTCCAGTTTTTCCAAGAAATCGTCAAAAACAAAAACAAGAATGCTGTTTGGCTTTTATTTTTTCCTGCAATTATACTCAGTATTAAGCCTATTTTAATATCCAATAAAGAGAACCTGTACATCCGAACAATAATTAAGTACATTTTGGGCCCAAAGTTTGAAATCTCTGTTTTTAGTCAGGAGACCAAAACCTTCAAAATAGAATTAAAAATACCTATGCCTGGTTCTGGAGCTCCAATCTAATCTTAAAAGCTCTGCAAGACATTGCACATTCGAAATAATAATGAAAAATAGCACTTATGGGGGCATTTTGCGCCGTACGTGACTGTTAAAGGCAAAAAGGTGATAATTCACGAATTTCCAAAATTATTTAAAAAACTATTTTTTTACTTTATTATGACAAATTGAAGAAAACAAACTCATAACAACTAATAAACACGATAATCATTGATGTTTTAATCACTTTTAATAAAAAAAATTAATACCTGTGTTTTTTGCTGTGTGCTATTGAAGTTCTGCTGAATTAAGTTGTATGGAAAGTTAACCAAGGAAAGGAATAATAAAATAACAATCTGACTTGTAATTCCATCGCGGAATTACCTGGGAAGCGTTATCGTAGCATACGCCATCCTTTTTACTTCCCACACCGATAGGTGAGGGGAGGATTGTGATCGTGAACATTTTCGATTTTGAGATAATAGGTTTTTTGGGCGTAACCGCTGCATGGACTGTGATGAAATTTGGGCAGCAATATGCTGTGGGGTCTTAGTAGGTAATGCTGCTATAATTTTGGAAATCGGTACATGGACGGCGGAGTAATAAAAATAAAAATAAATAAATAAAAAAAACTGAAAACCTTGTTGTATTCATGATAGGCTGTCTACTGACCTGTCAAGGAAGACCTAGCGATATAAATCACCTTTTTAGGTCCATCCGAACATTGCCTTGCGTGTTACCGAAAATTAATTAACACAACTGAGCTCGCAAGACGCTACTCTGAAAGAAAAAGATGGCGTATGCTACGACATCGCTTCCCAGGTAATGCTGCCATGAAATTGGAAGTCACATTATTGTTTTATTATTCCTTTCCTGTGTTGTTTCGATACAACTTAATTTAGCAGAAGTTCAATAGTACATAGCAAAAACACCTAAAAAAATCACAATTTGGGTTTTTATTTTTTATTAAAAGTCACCAAAACATCAATGATTATCGGGTTTATTGGTTGTTACGAGTTTTTTTTCTTCAATTTGTCATAATAAAGTAAAATAATGGTTTTTTAAATCATTTTGGAAATTCGTGAATTATCACCTTTTTTGCCTTTAACACCCACGTACGGCGCAAAATGCCCCCATAAGTGGTACTTTTTCATTATTATTTCGAAAGTGCAATGTCTTTCAAAGTTTTTAAGATTAGTTTGAAGCTTCGGAACCAGGCATAAGTATTTTTAATTTTATTTTGAAGGTTTTGGTCTCCTGACTAAAAACAGAGATTTCAAACTTTGGGCCCAAATGTACTTAATTACTGTTCGGATGGACAGGTTCTCTTTATTGGATATTAAAATAGGCTTAATACTGAGTATAATTGTAGAAAAAAATAAAAGCGAAAAAGCATTCTTGTTTTTGTTTTTGACGATTTCTTGGGAAAACTGGAAAATCTCTAAGTTTTCAAAGAAAAATCATAACTCGAAAACTATCAATAATCGGTACACATACATGGGGGTGTTTTGGACAGGCCTCGGTACGGGCTATCTAAAAAAAAAATTATTATCGTCACCCGATTGGCCACCCTGTATTTCACAACGGCGAGTGTAGATACAGCGTATATAGCTGATTTTAGTTGCAATCACAAAACATCGACCACCAGCTCTCTGACTAATACTATATTCATATTTATTGGATGACAAATGGTTGGTTTGCGTTAATCCATGTGTTACAGGTTTAAATGGCTGTGAGTAAATATTGGTTCTGTCAAAGCGCAAGTTAAAAACATTAGTAATGCTTCGACGGAGCATTTGTCTTACTATGAACACCGCAAGGTGTTAGATTAATGTTCTTACAAGGATAATCAGCTATCAGACTTTTTCGATTAATGAAAAATTGGCGTCCCGTTGAGACGTTTGTTAGTAAGGAACCTGTCTGTGAAAGTTAACCATATAAATATAAGTAAGGTAAATTACTTTTCCTTTTTTTTACTTCCCACACCGATAGGTGAGGGGAGTATTGTGATCGCGAAAATTTTCGATTTTGAGATAATACACTTTTTGGGCGTTTTATGATGCCTTCATCACGAAAATCCACGTCACTCATTTCCGTCGGTCTGTCTGTCGGTCTGTCTGTCGGTCTGTCTGTCGGTCTGTCTGTCGGTCTGTCTGTCGGTCTGTCTGTCTGTCTGTTGGTCTGTCTGTCTGTTGGCGTTTTTCTAGCCTCCTAATCTCAGTAACCGCTACATAGATTTTGATGAAATTTCGGTGGTGATATGGTGTAGGGTCGTAGTAGGTAATGTTGCTACAATTTTGAAAATCGGTGCATGGGCGGCGGAGTAATTAGCAAAAAACGAAAAATTTCAAATATGCCTCAAACTTCGTTTTTAGGTGTTTTAGGGGTTCCTGATCATTTTCTACTTTTTTTTGGGTGGGGGTGAAATTGGGGTGGTTGGGGGGGTGGGGGGTTGTAAATCTAAAAAAAATGTTGTACTTATAATGGGCTGTCTACTGACCTGAGAGAGAAAGAGCTAGCGGTATAATACACTTTTTTAGGTCCATCCGAACATTGCCTTTTGTATTACAGGAACCAAGGGACTTAGAGAATTTTCCGATGTATACATACGAGTATTGCTTTAGATCGTTCTGTATTTTATAATGTTGAAATAACTGAATTGATTTTAATGAAATTTCGGCACAGTATTACTAGTTTGGCGAGGATGGAAAACGCGTCTGATTTTTGGAAATCGTCTCAGTGGCGGCGCAGCAATACTAAAAAAACTAAAAATATGGAAACAGCTCAAACTTCGTTTTTAGACGTTTTAGGGGTTCCTGATCATTTTATACCTTTTTTTTTGGGTGGGGATGAAAATTGGGGTGGTTGGGGGGTTGTAAAATTGAAAAATTTGTTGTATTCATAATAGACTGCCCACTGACCTATGAAGGAAGATCTAGCGACATAAATAACTTTTTTAGGTCTATCTGAACATTGCCTTATGCCTATTACAGAAAACAAAACTTAGAATTTTTTTCCATGTATGACATACGAGTATTGCTTTAGATCGTTCTGTATTTTATAATGTAGAAACTACTGAATTGGTGTTAATGAAATTTCGGTACAGTATTACTACTTTGGCAAGGATGGAAAACGCGTATGCTTTTTAGAAATCGTCTCAGTGGCGGCGCAGCAATATTAAAAAAACTAAAAATATGAAAACAGCTCAAACTTCGTTTTTAGACGTTTTAGGGGTTCCTGCTCATTTTATACTGTTTTTTGGGTGGGGGTGAATTTAGGGTGGTTGGGGGGTGGGGGGTTGTAAAACTGGAAAATTTGTTGTATTCGTAATGGGGTGTTCATTGATATGCGAATAGAAAACCTAGCGGCATGATACACTTTTTAGGTCCATCCGAACGCTGCATGCTTATTATAGAAACCACGGGACTTAGTATTTGTGATGTATACATACGAGTATTGCTTTAGATCGTTCTGTATTTTATAATGTGGAAACCACTGAGTTGATGTTAATGAAATTTCGTCACAGTATTACTACTTTGGCAAGGATGGAAAACGCGTATGATTTTTAGAAATCGTCTCAGTGGCGGCGCAACAATATTAAAAAAACTAAAAATATGAAAACAGCTCAAACTTCGTTTTTAGACGTTTTAGGGGTCCTGATCACTTTATACTTTTTTGGGTGGGGGTGAATTTAGGGTGGTTGGGGGGTTGTAAAACTGGAAATTTTGTTGTATTCGTAATGGGCTGTTCATTGATATGCGAATGAAAAACCTAGCGGCGTGATACACTTTTTAGGTCCATCCGAACGTTGCATGCTTATTATAGAACCCACGGGACCACGAGTATTTGTGATGTATACATACAAGTATTGTTTTAGATCGTCCTAGATTGCGTAACGTGAAAATTGTTCAAGTGATTTTTAATGCATATTTCCTGAAGAGGGAGACGTAAGAAACTATTTACGAGGGTTGTTGTGTTGGATGTTTTTTTTTGCGGGCGGGTGGGCGATGATTTAGTTGCAAGGAGATTTCAGACTATAGCTTCATGGCCTTCATGCAATGGGAAATAATAAAATGGTATCATCGTTATGTGTGGGAAGTACTGAGTCAATCAACTTGACTCCATTTTTTTTTCTTTTTTGGTATGTTTCTGGGTATCATCATCATCGTTGTTGAAGCAATCGTGGATATCTGAATAGTTGAGGGTACTAGCTTTAATTTCAGAATGCTCAAGTATTTTGGGTCTCATGTTTTCCATCGCTTTTATATTGGACTCTTGTCTTCCTATTTTTTTTATCCACGATAGAATTTCATAACATAATACCTTTTTGATAATACAATCATTTTTATTCCGAAAAATGACAAAAAACAGATTAAAAATTAATAAGAAGAAAGGACCAACTTTGAAATGAAACTAATGCCTTTGAATGTATTTGTTTTTCGTCCCTGATCTTCTCATCATATTCTGCCTACCTTGCATTTTTTTTGTAATATCTTGAATTAAGAATTGTTTTTAATATTTAAGAATTATTAGATGAAATTTTATCCTGAAAAAAATTTAAAAAAAGTCCCAACATGTCATTTGATTTTTTAGAGGATTTTACAGTTTTCCGTTATTATAATAATTTTTATTGACATAATACAATAGAATTTAATAGCAGTATATAAACATCTCGACCCTCAATAAAACAAAGGTAACCACAGAAGTACCTGATTGTACTTTATGTGGTATATATTTTAATATCATTTTCGGGTGTATAGTCCTGGTATGTATCTATTTAAATGTATTTTTCCAGTTTATATTCATTATCAGAAGTTATCATCATCATAGTCACAATGTCTTAACGGACATGTGAACTCGTAAAATGCATTAAGTCGGAGCTAAAGTATTGCCGACACGAATATTATCAATAGTTTTGAGAACTGTAGCTCGCCATCGGTCGCGATTTACTGTCAGTTCAGTGGCGCTCTTGTTACTCATATCCAGCAACTGTTTCGTCATATCCGCCCAGCGTGTAGCGGAACGGTCACGGTGCCGCCCACTCGGGCATGACCCAGAACTACAGGTTTCTCCACATTATCGCTTCTGTGTATATGTTCGAAGAAAGTAAGCATTCTCGTCGACACAATGGAGGATAGTCTCTTTGGATTATCGAGCTCATCCAGTATGGAAACGTTAGTTCGATGGGCGGTATAAGGAACTGTCAGCATTCTCCTCCACGTCCACATTTCAAAAGCAATCTATGCGAGCTCGATCTGCCTTTTTACCTGTCCAAGTTTCAAAGACATACAAAAATTTGGAGAACACAAGAGAAGGAATTGGACATATCATAGGTAAAATAGTTTGAAGGAACAATGAATGCTCTTTCCAATAAAACCCACTCCCAACAACTGTGTTTTAAATAATAAACACTCCAGTAAACCCTGGCTTTGAAAAGCAGATATTTTTAGTAACATTTACTAGGTGGATTTCAGTGAAAAATCCCTTTAAATGTTTAAGATGGCGGTGGCGCCCTCTGGTGACCATTTTTGAAATCTGAAAATATTTCTCAAGGTCTTCTTAACAGCCACTTTGGTAATAATTTTCTTACTGACGTAGAGCACTTTTTCATTCTTATCTGACCACCCAGTACAGAGAGGTGAATTATAAATTCATCAAGTTCAGCTAATATTGCAAAATCTACATGCTTGTGGTAGTTAATATTGACTACAATACTCATATTTTAAAGCCATCGAAAATGAACCGTCAGCCGGTCGTAAATATTTTGCTGTAAAATCCAGGAAAATGTAATCTCACACAAAACACGCTATTGTTTGGTCGTGATGGTTGAACATCGGGTAATTGAAATCTGTTTTCATATTTACTCTATGTTTGTAGTTGGATCATTTTATAATCACTTGTTTTTTACAAAACGTCGCTGTTACAAAATTCCGACAACAAAGCTTATATTTTCGAATATGCTTTTCAACTACAGAATTCCAACACTGGCTCTGGCATGTTTATTATATTCTATTAAATAATTAAATACACTCACTTCTAAAACAAGTGTAACAGTGCATGTTTTACCTGACTTTTTAAACAAATAGATTGTTTTTTATATTTATACATATTCGCTCATAAGTCCATTATGCGTTTTAAATAATCACCAACCCACTTTAAAATTTGTATTTCATGAGTCTGGGCACATTGGAGTTTTATTTTTTCTGCATTTTTACAACAATAATACAAACAAGTCACTAATCGATTTTAAATTGAGGGAATAGCTTTGCGTGTCCCTTGTTTTATCTGTGTTTAATTACTGTAGCATCATGTATTGTCCCTGTCTTCGTTCCACATCAAAAAATGGCATACAAGTTGTTTAAAATAATTGCGTAATACTTGTCTTTGGCTTAAGGCGCTTTGAGAGAGTTTTTGGACGTCCGTTTCCTAACTTTATTGCACGTTATCGGCTATTTGTCTGTGGCATGCGCAGTTCTCCCGAAATAACCGAACCGGCGAATAACCGATAAAGTTGTACGTTAGCTACGGAAGTTTACGGTATGATATGATTACGTGCGGTATTGCCAGGTCTAAACCAATATGCGGTATTGCCAGTTCTAAACCAATATGCGGCAATGAGAAAAGAACCGTGATGATTTTGATAGCAACAATACTTATTTTGTGGTTTATCATTGTACAGAATGGATCAGGTTTTCTTCCGTCAATTTTAGTTGACAGTACGATCCAATAAAAGCTACAAAGTTAGGCGTTTCCGGCAACAACGTGTGATCGTCACGGGACTGAACCATGGTAATGAAATCTGAAATGTCATGCTTCGGGGATCCTGCATAACCTATATTTTATTTTACTTGTGATGTGATCTATTTTCTGCTTGTGGTGTTTACTTGTTGCACGTAACATTTCTTGGACATTTCCGACCAAATCGATCATAATTTGAGGTTAAGTTAAAATCAAATGGATCCAATAATTGTTAATGTCAATTGTCAACTAACGCAACGATACACGTCACAGATTTCGGTTACAAAAACTGTGCACAAGACACACGCTTATCAGTTATTCGAAACACACTGCGCATGCTTACGGATAGCGTCGTCTCAATTTTTAGTGGCTCAAAATCTCTCTATTGCTTCGAAATTTAACGTGTCTGACGTCAGTCAAAGCCTACTATAAGCATTTTGAATTGAGTTAAACGAATGCAAACTATTTGGAATCTATCAACTTTACGTATCGGACATATTTATATGAAAATACAGAGAACTAATCAGATAATCCGTCAATACTAAAATATACAGGGGGTTCGCACCGTCTACCGTATTTCGAATTTAATAAAGAAAAACATAGCCTTGAATTAAAAACTTTAAGTCATTTGGTATCTGTCAACTTTGATATAGGACGCACTTATATGAAAACACAGAGAATTAAGCAGTGAATTCGACGAAACCAAAATGTACAGGGATTTCCATTTGAAATAGCTAAGATATCGGTATTTGAAAAATGACTTCTTCCAATGACTGTAGCAAACATCCTGTATATTATTTCTCAATAAATACACAAAAATCGTTAAATTCCATTTCCTAGTAGATCTCATAGATCATAGTAGTAGCGACATGTGCCTTACAGAGCGGTTAAGATAGGTTTTTTAGAAAACATTGATTTTTCGAAAAAATTGTAATTTCGATTTACACAAAAAACACAGAATTTAAAAAACTTAACAGCAGAAATATTTGGATTCAAGAGCGTTGTCTTAAAATCGAAAAATATATAGGGTAGGTATTCCATCTGAAATAAAAAAAATTGACATTGATTTAGGCACAACGGGCCTGTATGTACAAAAATTATAATAAAATTAAAGTAGGCTTAAGATTAGGTCATTGCGAAATTACTTCTATACAAAGTACAAAAATATGGTTGCAAACATTTTTTCAAACTGAAAGCTTCTATGTTAAAATAATTATAATAATCTCTACGGCTTTCAACCCAAAATCCAACATGTCTATCTTTTATCAATATAAATTCTTGGTTTCGTTGTCGGTAAAACTGCCCTTTCGAAAAGCTTAATCCCGTGTTGTGTCGTATTCTTTTGTGTCATTGGTATTGCCGTGTTTATTTTCTATTTTCGTATACATCAAGGAAAAAATTGTCTCCACTGGGTCGTGTTACATTTCAAACCACCGAAAATTGCGGGATTTTGTAAATAATAGGCAAAACACGCTCGGTTTAGGGCCAGGTAGTTCCATCTTCCAGTGTCGTAGTTAAAGTAAGATATAGAGGTAGCGAATTGGAGCAATGCAACAGTGCTTGGTAAGAAGCCTTAAAGGCTACAATATGATGTGATTTATACCAAAGTTACATCTTTTTTAATATAACCCCCAGTATGTTATTGCATATTCGGATTCCTTGGAACATTTAAGTCCAAATCACCTTTTTTGTGTATAAGTAGATAGCAGAAAAAAATTGAACATCGCAGCGATTATAAAACTTAGATGGCTGTGTCTACATGAAACGCATCAGTATTGATTAGATGGTCAAACTTGAATTTTTTTGTACATACATAAAATAATTAAGATAACTTGAGAGTTAATTTGATTTTTTGAAAAGGGAATATGTAGCTAATTTTCCATACGATCTAATGGTAATTTGATAGCCCTTATAGCGATGTAAAATTTTTAGAAGAGGTTTTTCAGATTTTGGGACAAAGTACTGCAAGAAGTTTTTTACTCAAAGAGCTCTTTGCGGTACTTCAACCCAAAATCCGAAGAACCTCTTCTACTAAAAAAGACTGATAAGAAATAAGATCATCATAGTTACAATGTCTTATCAGATATGTTGTGAACTCGTAAAATGCATTATGTCGGAGCTAGAGTATTGCCGACACAAATATTGTCAGTAGTTTTGATAACTGTAGCTCGCCATCGTTTGCGATTTACTGTCAGTTCAGGGGCGCTCTTGATACTCATATCCAGCAACTGTTTGGTCGTATCCACTCAGCGTGTAGGGGAACGGCCACGGCGCCGCCCACTCGAAGTAAGATAAGAATTACATGTTACTATATTGCGATATAAAATGGACAATATCACAATACAAGATATCTTGTAGCTTTCATTTTATTTCAAATTTTCAGTAAAATCGATGTTTTCCAATTTTCCCACCTATAAAACCCAGCAGGCTATGAAAAGTAAACACCTGTAATGTAACTTAGCATGAAGATGTAAACGAACTAGAGTAGCGAGACAAGATTATAAAAATGTCTTACAACTTGTCAGCTTTAACCAAAAATAATATCTGTAAAATATCTGAGGTCAAAAATAATTTCCAGTACCACATATATGGTTAATTCTCAGAGCCCACTCGCTAATGAAAGGTACTAAATATTGATAAATTTCCAAAATAATTAAAAATGGAATAAAACTTCCCGCGATTGTTGCTGGCGCATCTTCAGAATGAAATTTAATTTAATGTTACACAAAAATAGTCATTTCCCTCTAATCAAAGGTAAATACCTCGTAGCTAGATCCCTTCAAATTCTTCAATACCTATTACCAAAATCTAGAAAATTAAAACAGCATCGTTATGCATATACATATGTTATGGTTGTTTTTCATGGGATGATTCCAATGTTTGACCGACTCCCATGAAAAACAACCATAATCTATAGTCGCGGTTTTTTTTATGGTCGGTCTCCCGCAAAGGCTGAAAGCGTATGGCGCTGTAGAAGCGCTGCGAGAGGATAAGTATCGGTTCACGTTAGATTTGAAACGCTGCAGGTTGTAGCCGTTGGTAAACAAATGCCCCGGCAGCTGATTCCACAGCGTCGAAGTTCTCCAAAAGAAGGAATGCTGGAGGAGACTAGTTCGGGGAGTAAGGACCTCGACCTGGTAAGGATGAGTAGAAAAATAACCATATACATATATCGTATCGAACCCTTCGCAAATATGTCAAGGCCACACCACTGCCCTATGCGGCTTTGTCCTTCTTTGTCCCTTGTCCAGTCATGGCAAACATGTGTAAACTTATTCAGAGATGTGTGTTGCACAATGTGGCGACAAGTGAGCCTTGAAATGCGTAAGGAGATTAGACAGGCATGGCAGGAAGCGCTTTTCAAAACATCCCAGCTCAGCTGCCTGGAAGAGATTTGATTGTTCGATTGTGCTTGCAGACCAGTCATCGCTCACAAACGTTTCTAGGGACTTACGCTCGCTACCTAACCACAACGTGTTAGGATTAGGAACAGTACGGCTATCATTTAGTGTATGGTTATTATACACATGAAAAAAAGGCATACAAAAGTAAAACAGATTTTTTTATTTTTTCAATTTTTTTTTGTTTTTATTTTTTTGTTGTATTTTTTGCGATCTACCTAAATATTAACTAGCATATAGGTTAATATCGTATCTGAAAATCCATTCTACGGCAGATGGTTTGGTCATAATAAAGTAAAACAGTTTTTCTTTGTTTTTTATTTTTTGTTATTACTTTTTTGCTATTATTTTTTTGTTGCTTTCTGCGATCTAAATAGTAACTAGGATACATATAGGTTAATATCGAGCCCGGAAATTCATTCTACAGCTGATGGTTTGGTCATTAAAAATTAAAACAGTAGGTATTTTCCTGTTCTTTATTTTTTAATTTTTTTGTTTTTATTTTTTTTTGTTGTTTTTTTCTTGCGACCTAAATAGTAACTGTGCTATAGGTTAGTATCGACCCTGGATATCCATTCTACGGCTGATGATTTGGCTTGAGGGAAGTCCTTGTTGTTGCCTGGGTATGCTTTAAGGCCACATTCTTATACTGTTTGGCCTTCCGCTCCACAGTCGCATCGTGGTGAGGATTCACAGTTTTTCAAAATTTTGCCCACACCCACAACCCCAAGATTTTCTCATCCATGAAATCATTTTTCTATCTATTATACAAAATAATTATACATAATGTTACTTAGTAAAACAATCTTGGGATACGGTCACTTATTATATTTCCAAAATATAAAGTTTTACGACGTTTCGACGCTTCTATTAGGCGTCATCTTCAGGTATTAAAACTAAAATAAAATATCAGAAATGTCAAACAGATACAAAATGACTAACATTCACAATTAATTTTTAAAAAAATCAAAATTACAATTTAAAACAAATAATTAAAATGCAACAGAAAACTTACATTATAACATAACCAAATTGTCAACACCACCCGGCATAATACATATGACCGTTATGGTATAATGTAAGTTTTCTGTTGTATTTTAATTATTTGTTTTAAATTGTAATTTTGTTTTTTAAAAAAATTAACTGTTAATGTTAGTCGTTTTGTATCTGTTTGACATTTCTGATATTTTATTTTAGTTTTAATACCTGAAAATGACGCCTAATAGAAGCGTCGAAACGTCGTAAAACTTTACATTTTGGAAATATAATAAGTGACCGTATCCCAAGATTGTTTTACTAAATATTTGGTACCGACGGTCAGGATTCAAAAAGTAAAAAAATGCATAATGTTACTGTAATCGCTAATTTTAATACTAATATAATATTTATAAAATGTATTATAACTATACTCTGTTGCGTAACCAAATTGAGGACAGTTTCTTATTAAGTAAAATGAACTTTCATGTTCTTAGAACTTGGAGGCGTCACAACTTTTTTACTGTGAGGTCCCACGTACAGGGTGAGTCCTAAGTTGATACTTCTTTTTCATCTATGTAGGGAAAGAATGGCAAAGGTGGTATTTCTGTACGCTAGAGCCAGGTATTGGACAACTGGAATGGCGGTGTAGCTATTGACAGAACCAAAATACCCAACTTAAGCTAAATTCAGATGCATACGACATCCGACGATACGACGATACGAAACTGTTGCTATTGGTTGAAATATTTTGATTTGACATCATTTTGAATATTTCAACCAATAGTAACAGTTTCGTACTGTCGTATCGTCGGATGTCGTATGCATCTGAATTTAGCTTTAAGATTTGCTGACGATACAACCTTATTGCTGCTTCTCAGGAAGAACTAGTAGTTCTATTAAACATCTTAGAACAACACAGTGCAGCGTATGGTCTTGGCATTAACTACAACAAGACTAAGGTTATGATCGTAGATAGAGAGCATGATAATCGCCGAGAAAGAAAGTCAGTAGGCCGTTGTAAAGTAGTTCAAAGTTTTGTGTACCTCGGTTCTTTGATCGACAATTCGGGTAGCTGTGAAAATGAAATTCGATGGCGCATTCATCAGGCACGCATCACTAAAGTTACCAAAATGTCCCTGGTTCATTCTCTTGTGTTCTCCATATGTTTGTATGCCTCGGAAACTTGGACTGTTAAAAAGGCAGATCGAACTCGCATAGATGCTTTGAAATGTAGACGTGGAGGAGAATGCTGACAGTCCCTTATATATACCGCCCATCGAACTAACGTTTTCATACTGTATATGAGCTTGATAACCCAAAGAGACTATCTTCCATTGTGTCGACGAGAATGCTTACATTCTTCGGACATATTCATAGAAGCGATAATATGGAGAAACTTGTTGTTCAGGGTCATGCTTCGAATGGGCGGCGCCGTGGCCGTTCCCCTACACACTGGGTAGATACGATACGTTGCTGGATATGAGTATCAAAAGCGCCACTGAACTGTCAGTAAATCGCAAGCGATAGCGAGCTACAGTACCGAGTACAGTACTGATAACTATTAATAATATTCGTGTCGGCAATACTATAGCTCCGACTTAATGCATTTTACGAGTTCACAACATCTCTGTTAAGACGTTGTGACTATGACGAGAGCCAGGTCATCAGCGTATGAGAGTATGACTATAAACAGAGGCACTGATTCTAGAGGCTCGACCTCTCAATCAAATATTGATTATAGTTGATGAGTGTACCTCATAATGGGTTACAAAATTACATTCCCTTATTGTATTGTCAATTTCACTGAAATCTCAAAATTTTACCAATTATTTTTTTTTATAACTGAGCAGACCGCGCAGGCAGAGCCTAAATACCAGAGTACCCCGGCTGCTGTAAAAGGGTTATGTTAGGGGAAGTTTGTTAACGCGAGATTTGAATGGGCCAATACCCGCAGGCCCAATAAATACATCTTCTGGCAGTCCATTCCAAGCCTTGGACACCCTGGGAATAAATGTGCAGTTGTACCGCTCAGTTCTTGATGTATGAAGAACGACCGTCTTAGGATGAGATGCAGCGGTCGCACGGGTACATCTGATAGGAGCAGTGAGCGGCGGAACGATAGAGGATGCTCAGAGGAGCAGATTCCGTTGGAATATCGGTAGAAGAGTGAGAGGTCACCAACCACACGCCGGTGAGAAGGTCACTGAATGTGGCGCGTTAAAGCCGGATCGCCAATTAGTCGAATTGCCCTTCTCTGGACGGCATCTAGTATAAACAGGGTAGTGGGGGCAGCAGCTCCCCAGACATGAGAGCAATACTCCAGGCAAGGTCTTATCTGGGCTTTATATAGCGTGAGGAAGTTACATGCTGAGAAATACTTTCTGGCTCTAAAAAGGTACTCAAGCTTTTTACCAGCAGCTGTTGCAATTGACGCGACGTGTTCGTGCCAGATCAGATTTTCTGTAATGTTGACTCCTAACAGCTTGAATGAGTGACTCCTTGGCAGAGCCTGGTTGTTCATTAGAACCTGGTGTTGGCTTGGGCACTTCTTGTTTGATAGCGTACAATACTGGGTCTTGGAAGCATTAAATTTAACCATATTCTCAAGCCCCCAAGCGGCAATGGTATCGAGATCCTTTGAAAGTGAAGCTGCCACTGCCAGTCTTCTACGTTCCAGCTCTCCAAATTATATATTCTTCCGAATATATAATTTATACGACATTTTGACAACTTATATCATAACCAAAATGGTTTTATTCTTACGTTTAGATGTTGACTGGTTACCATGGTAACGATTTCCGAATTGTTTCCAACGGTGAAACTACCTCCTGAGTTCTGAAAAAAATTCTCAAAACTTTTGCAACAAACGTTATTATTACATTCTTCACATTGCATATCCATACAGTCTGGCCTACAGTATCAAATATAGCGCTTTAACTAAAATATCAGCGAGTAATTCCAGCGTCCCGACCTAGCAATTAAATATTGATCAGTAGGTCAGGTTGGCTACATATCCAGTTAATGCTATATCACAGTATATCCAATTATACAGTAGCGTAACTCTCCAGAATTTTGGTGGTTCGCGCATAGCATCCCGCGCATCGTTCGCAGGATGTTTAGCACGGCGGCGATCGCCTGAGTCCTGTTCATTCTACGAGAGTGAAAGTAGTGTCTTTGACAGAACCGGATTAAGGAATTTGGTGATACGCTGATATAGATATCGGGACGCGTATTTTGCGCCGCTGTAGGCTGTATTAACAATTCCAAAAACTATGACTATCGTTTTTTAAGCTTCCCCAAGATGCTGCCAAGTACGCGATTCCTCCAATGTTTAATATGCTCCTTTTTTACCTAATAATATTAAAGTGTGATAGCATAGCTCCATTTGTCTCTAACAAAATCTGGCGGGTATTGGGGTAGCTGTGTGTTTTTTTTTTAGTTTTTAAAAGAGTTAGACGTTACGGAAAGTCGTTCTTTAATTATGAGCCTAAAGTCAGAATGATAATTTCTCACTGTTTCCTCACAGCACCACAACGCTCAAAAGATTTTTCACGACATATAACAAAATGAATGTGAGTATGCATTCCAACATTATGAAATTTTAAGCAGGAAGTGAAGTCCATTTTAATGGATGCTCAAATAGAAAGTTCACAATAAAAAGAATCAACATGCTAGTTTCAAAAATATATCATTTTCCTCTATAAACATGGATCCTTTTCTTCAATATGCCTATTGATGTGTAATATACAAATATAGAAGGAAAGGTAAACTAGATAAAAAACAGTTTTGCAATTATTTTATGAATAACCACCAGTTTAGTATATTTTATTGTTGTTATAAACATATTGATCATTATTTTTTATATACACCTAACAAGTTTTCATCGGTTTGCTGTTTACCATGGTTTCTTGCCTTAAACGTTTTTCTATGATGATTGATGAAGACAAATTTAAAGGCTGTGGGATAACTAGACATAAATGTTATTTTGGACCCTACGTCGTTACATATACCGATATTTGAATCATATAAGATATTGTAAAGTTTTTATATTTATTTAAATGTTTAAGGTTAAGTGAGATAAGATAAAATAAAGTTGAATAAATCTCGCATTTTTGTAATTTACTTACAAACAATAAAGCCACCTATTTTCTCGGAGTTAACAATTTTCTTTCATACACCGACTGTTTCTTGTTTTGCTTCTAAAAAAAACTGTTTACACCTCGTTTATATGCAAAGAATCCATGATGAATTAGAAGAATCAGTACAAAACATTTTTACGTACAATAAATGCGAATGCATAGATATAACTTACAAATTGTAATTCAGAATTCCAAAGACAACTGCCTAACGTCGATGAAGAATATCACATTACCACACTGCTCTCAAAATTTACTCTATTTACGAGACATATCGCGTCCATTAAACTTATTGCGACACAATAGTTACGCTTCTTCACTCGATTATTGCTAAGCCGAGCCTGTGCTTAAAACGTAAAAGGCAGTACTCGCGGCTCGTGCTGAGGAGCCGACGTGGGGTTATGGGAGGCCAGTTTTTCGGAGACAAATTGTCTGCATGATTTCTAGGGAGTTGCGCTACTGTATAATTGGATATACTGTGGATATATTTGAAACGTCTCTTCCACCGAAATACACATGCCAAAACCGGCCTATGAAGTAAACGCTGCAATATTAACACCGCTCAAAATTAATAATCAGCTAATGACCATAGTAGTCGATGCTGCATAATCAAAAAAAAAAAAAAAAAAAATTAATAATTTCAACTCCAATCAACACTGGCCAGAAGTGAAGCCTCGGTCAAATGAATATTACAAAGTCAGAGCTAGTTACATTTTCACTTGAATATGCGATTGGCTAATAAACTTTTGATTTACCGCCACAATTACATCGGTCTATTTATGTATCCGCAATTTAATTTCAATCATAAAATTATTACGTTCCACTGTATGTCTGTCTGGCTTTATTCGGATTATGCACATTATTTAACAGCGAATCTAGAGTTGGAAATGCGTGTTATGTTAATTTTAGAATGACTGAGAATCTAGGGATTTTTGTAGGGATTCATCAAGTCAAATAGCTTGAGTTTTTTCTTAAATACTTGACTTGACTTGAAAGCTCAAGCTTTTGAAATTTTGATATTTGACTTGACTTGATTTTCGATCTGAACACTTGACTTGATATCAAGTAAAATCAAACTACTTGATATTACTTGATATGGATCTGTAAAATGCGAATCGAAGCGTTAAAATAGGTTACGACAGCAAGTAGGCACCCGATGACTTTAAAACTTTACAGCCAACTGATGGTCGTTAATTGAACGAATTTGCCAGTACCTTAATGTTTTTAAGAGTATTTCCATCATTTTTGCATTAATATGCTGCTCGATAGACTAGATTCGTGGGCTATGGAGCTTGACAGTAAACCTGATCGAGATGAAACCGATGAGCAGATTATAAATAGATTTCAAGCGGCAAGGGACAGTACTGATGATGTATTAGAATGGTGGAAAAGACAAACCTTGCCGTAATGGCTTAAAACTTTTTGGCAAGGCCAGCTTCTTCAGCTCCAGTTGAAAGTCAGTTTTCTAGAGCTGTCTTGACTCTTACCAAAACAAGAAATCGATTAGGTGATAACTCCGTCACAAGTCTTATGTGTCTCAAATCTTGGATGGTAAATGAGGATATATTTTTTTTTACTTCTGTTTCATCGGCATCGACTGCGTTGGTCATTAGCCTCGTGTTCTGATGTTCTGTTTTCCGGCACCACTTTAGGAACAGCACTGTTAATTAGAAGCCAGCAGTGAAGGCTCAGGTGGGGATTCTTCGCTGAGCTTTTTTTATGGATATTTATTTTTGATTGAAAAAACCAGAAATAAATTTCCGCCTCTAACGAGAATTGAACCCGGACCTTCCAGTCACGAGCCCTCGACTCTAACCACTGAACCAACCCACCACCATTTGAGTTTGTTGTTTATCTATGTATTATTGTCATTATTTCGTATTTTTATTTCATATTATTACATTCATTATTTAACTAAGATTGTTGGAGTTTTCGTTTTTGAATTTTTTTTTAAATAAAAGATATACATAGATTTTTTACTGTTATTGCGTTTTAACAGTGAATCAGATTAATATCAAAAAAGAATTATTTTTTCAAGAAAAATCAAGTAGTTTGCTTAAAAAACTTGATTTTCAAGTTGCTTGATGTGTAACTACTTGACTTGAATTTCGAAAACAAATACTTGACTTGATATCAAGTCAAGTCAAGTAGCTTGAAAATCAAGTCAAGTCGTGAATCTCTGGATTTTTGACATCGACGATTGATCAGCTATGGCTTGCAGCTCTCCTTAACAAGCTTCCCTCTTACAGCCTTCCTGCTGCTGCTTACCTGACCTCCTCAACGTTTCACCTCCAGCCGCTTTTGCAATGACTTGTGGTTGGTGACCTCTCACTGTTTTACCGGTATTCATTGATCACTTAATGACTCCTGGAGAGAAGAGCTCTTACACAAACTGTACCGTATCATACCCTGCAAAACAGTAGGCACCCTAATAAACACTATGCTTTCAGCCAGATCATTCCAGGTCATCACGAGCTCTGATACCAACAAAATGAGGTATCTAAATAACAGATTACCCCAGGGATTCAGGAACAAACATAGCTAGTAAAATTTTTCAAAATTGTGACGACTACAGTAGAGCTGGGACTTCAAAGTCGTTGTACTCTATGCAGTCGTTGTTTTATGTTGGCAAACCTCAACGTTGTGAGTATACTGAGAAAATTTATTATAACATTTTGAAACTCATTTTTTTTTCGTTTCTTCTAACCATTGTAGAAAGCCCTAAAGATGGCAAAAAGCATTGCGGAAAGCTTAACAGTTACCACCAGAGTCTCCTTTATGCAGTGACCTACAGTCATTTTTCAAAATTTTGGCCACAACGCTACAAGATTTTCTCATCTAGAGTATGGGTATATAAATGTGTATACACAGGCCCTGCTCCGCTATTACTAACAAATAACTGCATTAAGACCTACTAGTAAGGCATCGTATTGTAATATATCAATAGCAATTGATGTAATGTATCTTTCTCTGGTACACACTGCACCAAACTGGGGGCTTACGGGAGCCCAGAGTAAAATCATAGTCTAAACGTGATGTATATTGATCTTACTTGTTATAAACTACAGATGTACCTTATATCTAACCCACATCCTATTAACCTACTTAACACACTCACTCTGTTTATAAATAGTCTTACCTAAACATATACCTAATTATTTTCCAATGTCTCACGTACGGAACTGGTAAACTCCTTCCTAAGTGGAGCAATACAACATACTGGGTGTTACAGCTCGGTTCTTTGATCGACAATTCAGGTAGCTGTGAGAATGAGATTCGACGGCGCATTCAACAGGTACGGGTGGCCATGACAAAACTTACTAAAATATGGCGTGACCACAATATCACTAAAGCTACCAAAATGTCACTGGTTCAGTCTCTTGTGTTCTCCATATTTTTGTATGCCTCGGAAACTTGGACTGTTCGCATAGATGCTTTTGAAATGTGGACGTGGAAGAGAATGCTGAGAATTCCTTATACCGCCCATCGAACTAATGTTTCCATATTGGATGAGCTCGGTAATCCAAAGAGACTATCCTCCATTGTGTCGATGAGCATGCTTACATTCTTCGGACATATTCACAGAAGCGATAATATGGAGAAACTTGTAGTTCAGGGTCACGCCCCGAGTGGGCGGCGCCGTGGCCGTTCCCCTACACGCTGGGTGGATACCTACGACGAAACAGATATGAGTATTAAGAGCGCCACTGACCTGACAGTAAATCGCGAAAGATGACGAGTTACAGTTTCCCAAAACTATTGATAATATTCGTGTCGGCAATACTCTAGCTCCGACTTAATGCATTTTACAAATTCACAACATGTCTGTTAAGACATTGTGACTATGGTGATGACAGTTCCCTTCATTTTACTAACCTACAACACAACCCTAAGGCCCGATTTTATCAACATGCAGATTTTAACAAAGACTTTGACCAATCAGAGCAGCCCTTTTAGGAACATGCATCTGTCAAAGTACTCTAAAAATTATTGATTTCTCTTGAAGTTGACCTCTAAAAGCTTAAAAATGACATACTTTATATACAATCGAGCACTGTAAATCATCTAGCATCTTTTCCAGTCTGATTTTCCATCCAAAATCGGTGAAAAATTGCATTCTCTTGTTTAATCAAAAGTTTAGCAATTACTAATTTCAACCAATCAGATTCCAGATTCCATTTCCATTTGATCTCTGGTATCATGCTGAATTAAATGCTATAATGACAAGAAATTCACTCATTGCATTATTTTGATAAAAAAATAATTTACCATCGATAATAATTATGAATACCTGCAATATATCTTTGTTTTATAGTAAAATATATCTATATATAATAATATATCTTTGTTTTATAGTAAAAAGAGGTAAAAATACCATTTTGTTACATTTTAAAGGTTACAGCTACTTCCCAAACGTATGTGCACTACTGGTCGCCTATCCAGAACCCCAGAACGCCAAGGCTTGCCATTTTATAATTAAAATTAAGTATAACCCTATTTAATGTACAATGCACCTGTGAATACTTCTATAAGAAGATCTATAACAAACATGCATCCAGTAAATGAAAGATTGATTCTTCATAAAAGTATGTATTTTCATATAATCCATCTGACTGACGGACGTGGGATTTTTAGTTATTAAATAAGGTAGGTAGTTGCTGTGATTGATATAGGTACCTACTACTTTTATCACAAATTATCCCAGTTTGCAATTAGTAATCAAACAATAATTATAATGTAAGCATGGAAGATGTGGCATTAATTTGCAAATCAATCGCTTTGTTCTGATATCCTGCTATGATTTTGATCCATGAATTTCTAAAGTATCTTTGACAAAAGTGTCATCCAGTTTTGACGTGTTGTTTTCAATATTGATAAAATACTATTGGATGATACTTATTAACATAGCCCTCAATACCCAATAGAAAGCTTTTGCTAAATAACATCCAATAGAAAAGCTTTGTTAAATTCTTTGCTAAATATGCATGTTGATAAAATCGGCCCTTAATCTATTATAACTATACATATATACATATCACAGTATGGCTGTGAAATTTGGAGAGCATCTACCATCCCCAAATAAGATTTTCTATAAACTTAGGGAGTTCGCTCCGAGTAGACGTCAATGGAGAAAACTGATAGCAAATTCCTCCGGCAATTTCTCAGGCAAACTTCTGCCTGCCAAGGAGGAAAAACAACCAGGAATTCTGCAGCCAGCTTGCGGTCGACGTTGCGACGCAGATATTATATCTAGCGGAATAAATCCGGTAATTTTCAAGTTGTCCCAAAATATTTTGTCGCTTAATCAAAGTCGGCCGTTTTCTTATGCAGTCGCGAGATTTACTGTGCAGTCGTTTATCTTTTAAGACTCTGACCGTATTCTGGATAGATTAATCGGGTCACTGTTTTCTGTCTTACATAAGGACATAGAATAGAATAGAATCATTTATTCACTACAGGCTGCTCTAAAGGCAAGATAGAGACTTAAGGAACTGGTTTTACATATGTATTTGCCATGTCAAAACACTCACTTGTTTTTCAAACTACATACAACACATACACAGTATTTCAGAAGGTGGCAGTTAAGACCTTAATGCGAACTATTTGCGACTTTCTCAAAAAAAATTTTAATGTGCAAAAAAAAGGTCAAATAGGTGACAAAGCGCAAGCTTTCTTCTTCAATCTGCTTTTTGAATTATTACTGTAAGTTCAAAGGTAACGTCAGAAGCTTGGAAATACGAAATTCATTTTTATAGTGAGCTTTGGATTTTTGGCCTTATCTCCACTCATCTTAAGGCTGGTGTCCACTTGCAAGTAACTTGCGATAGTTTTTGCAGCAAGTACTTGCTTGTCTGTCTACACTATCTTCTAATTGTTCGGAAATTTAATCTAGGAAGTTGCTCTCACAAGTTCACTTGGGCTTGATTGTTCTGATTTCGTGTACACTATAGATGATAAGATGTCGTACGCAAAATCTGCAGCTGCAGCTGTAGTTTTGGTATATTTAATTAAAAAAAGAGAAAACAAGAGAAAGATAGTAAAAGGCGGAGAAAATGTTGGGTGAGAAAATGGATTCAACGTAGAACTACTCTAAGGATACTTGAAAAGTAGCTTACTGAATTGAGAAATGAAGATCCGATAGAGCTTAAACAGTTTTTGCGGATGTGTATGTATGACGGGTTGCCTGCCTACGGAGAGCTGTAAGAACGAGAAACAATAAAGAATAGTGTTCAACCGGACCTAGCCTAATTAATTACTTTCCGACCATTGCTACAATTACTGCTAGAAATACAACATAACATTCTTTTTTTCTAAAAATCGACTTTCAACTTACCAGATTATCTTCCGTAGTATTCTGTATATTTCAGTCAATTATAAACCATAATGAGTCAAAGAACTCCCAAGTACTCTCATATATTTCATCGCTTGTCCATTTTTCTTTTTTTGAATGTTTCTCCACTCTTGGTTAATTTGCGTTCTCAAATTATGTAGCTTCCTTTGAATTTCTGCTGCAGAAGTATTAAATAAGTCGGCCAATTTTTGTAATGCATTCTGCTTTTTGATTCTGTCCTTAAATTCTGGAGTATGTACATTCCATAATTCAGGATATAATTCAAAATTTTCAATCAAAAGGCACGTGTCTTCTCTCGTCCAGTTGAACTTCTCCATATTTGCTCGATTTACAACACTACTTGCTGCAAGACTTTCGGAACAGGCTCGGAATTTTTGCGGCAAACTAATTTCCTTAGAGTAACCGTGTACACCACAAGCTCTCAGCAAGTCGCAAGTTCTTTAAGTGCAAGTAATTTTGATGCAATATTTCTCTAACGACGTCGTGCACACGCTACGCAAGTGACTTGTGAGAGCAACTCTAGCAATTTTATTTGCTAGTGGCCACGAGGCTTTAGACACACACACTGGAGAAGGGGAACAGGCCTCCACGCATCCTCCCTAACATGGGGATACGTCTTTTCTTAAATTTTCAATTTCGCGCGCTATACCCTAGACCCTTAAAACTATTGAGACGCACACAAAACTAAAAAAACAGACAGAGAAATACGCATAAGTTAAAACCGCGGTTAAAACATTGTGTGGGAGGCTATTAATGGTACTTGAAGGTTTGTAAATAAATGTTCAATTATTATACTATAGCATAGGTGTTAAAAAACGTTTTGGAGTGATTTAATCCTTTTACAAGTACTACAGGCTGATTCAAATTATTAACAAACGAAATATAGCTTCCACTACAAAGAACTTCATAAATATATAGCTCCGCAAAATTGCCTCGGCTGTACAAAACCAGGGAAAGGAATTTCCAATTAGACTGTCCGAAAGGAATTTATGGAAATTTTTCAAGTACAACAGGAACTTTGCCAGAGGGAATATTATGAGAATATCGATATCAAAAGCAAACATTTCTCTACACACGCGAGATTTATTATCTGAATTGAGCTGGAATTTTTAATAAGATCAGGAGGATGCATATAGACTAATCGGAAGAACCGAACTAGTCGAATATTCACTGAAAGTTTCTAAATTTTATGAGTATGTTAGAGCCTGCTGAAAACAGGCTATAAGATTTTTCAGAGGCCTTAGGCGAATGTTTGTTTGTTTAGAATGTAAAAAAACCTTTACAATTCTATTTATGCATTAAATATTACATAATTGTTCAAACCGAGAATACCGCTACAGACTATTTATAGTGTTATCGGCATGTTAAAATTATGTGGATTGTATTTCTGAACGTGTATTAAAGAAATGTTGCATTTATTTATAATACACGTAAACACCTACATGACATAATTGTTACTATGGAAATCGTTTACAAAAGTAATATAATGTAGTGGTCCCAATATAGACCCTTGTGGTGCACCTGTCTCGGAATTAAGTACTTTGTTACAATAATACGGTTATATGAATCAATAATTCATAATATTTCAGGTTGTTATCTATTTTCCTCAACTTTGTATGCTTTGCAGCTAGTATTTCATATGTTCTTTGATCTATATTTAACAGGTATGTGTGGTCATGACAAAGCTCACTAAATATGGCGGGACCATAAATAACATCACTAAAGCTACCAAAATGTCGCTGGTTCAATCTCTTGTCTTCTCCATCCGCCCATCGAACTAACGTTTCCATACTGGACGAGCTCGATAATCCATTGTGTCGACGAGAATGCCTACATTCTTCGGACATATTCACAGAAGCGATAATATGGAGAAACCTATAGTTCAAGGTCATGCCCCGAGCGGGGGCCGTTCCCCTACATGCTGGGTGGATACGACGAAACAGTTGCTGGATATGAGTATCAAGAGCGCTACTGAACTGATAGTAAATCGCGAACGATGGCGAGCTACAGTTCTCAAAACTATTGATAATACCCGTGTCGGCAATACTCTAGCTCCGACTTAACGTATTTTACGAGTTCTCAACATGTCTGTTAAGACATTGTGACTATGATGATGATGATTCCATATAAAACCAGTGAACCAACCATCTGATGAGATCCAAAAGATCTAAACAGCGCTTTCCTGGACTATGGACATCAGAACATGCTCCAAACAAGGATTACACTTACATCTAGTTTAGCTAAGGTATTTGAAAAAGTATTAAAAAGTAGGATTGAATCCTTCCTAGAAAAAAATAAAATTTTGTCTGAGAACCAATTGGTTTGATACCAATCTTCTTACGATAAATTTTGATAAATCTTACTATTTAACTTTTTCGTCATATAAAAATACGTTACCGAATTTTGGACCTATTGAAATAGACAAAAGACACATTTTTGAGGCTGATAGTGTCAAATACTTAGGTATAATAATTGACAAACATTTAAAATGGGATTTACAAATAAAGCTTCTTTCGCGAAAAGTCAGACAACTATTACCTAAATTCAAATATCTTAGACAATTTCTAAACATACGTTGTTTAGAAACATTCTCTAGTGCAGTCCCAACTAAATTATGGCATCTTAGGTTGGGGAGGAGTGCATCAAACTCATTTGAAGAGTATCAGTACCTTGCACAAATGTGTTTTGAATGTTATTTATTATAAACAACCCACTTACCCCTCAAATAATTTATTTAAAGAATCCCAGAAATTTGATATCCGACAACTATACAGCTTATAACATTTGAATTTCGTTCACAAACATAAAAATTACATCAACTTCAATAGCCGTGAACATAATACGCGAACCAAGAATAGGACCTTAAGACCTCCTATATTTAAGTTAATAGGCCAAAAAAGTTTAATATATTTATATTGCTGCATATACGATTTACTTCCTGCTTCAGCAAAATCCATAAAATCTCATATTGTATACAAAAAAAAGTCAAAAAAGGGATAATGGACACAGAGATATTTTTTCAAATGTTTTTAACACGATTTTGAACTGACACACAAGTTTTTAATATAGTTAGTATTAGTTTTAATATACGTATTGTAAGATATATGTATGTATTATAACCCACGCACAAGGTCAGCACCTTCTGTGGGTCAAACAATTTATTTGCCCTGTATTGTTGGTGAATAAATTATTATTATTATTGTTATTTTGGTTAAGGTGAAAATAATTTTCTTTCTTAGTGTTCCTTATTTTTGTATCACCTTGTAAACAGTTAACTTGAACAATAGTTGAAGCCATACAGCATATACCCAAATTAGTGAAGGTTCCGATAGCAGCATACAAGGCCGGTTATTCCGAAACATGCGTCCATAGAATCCAGACAATCGCTTCGTCAATTATCTGAGGATTCATCGGAGCTCGAAGAGCCGCATTCAGCGAATCTATGGCGCGATCTAACTATCCAACTGCGAGCCCGCATAGTAACTAGTCCGCGATAACAGTGCGTTAATTTCAATCTACACAGTGCTTATATCTCCATGTCCTCCATGCCTGCCGACTTCACCCCAAACAAGGCACAATAGGCGGCACATACACAGCCGTATACATGCATCCTGGTACGTAGGAACACTACAAAGCCAAATCGGCGAATCAACGTCGAACCACATCGTAATCATAACGATGCCATGACGGAAATGCTAAGTTGCAAACTCGGGATGGGAAACTAACGTTACAATGCCGTATTCTATCACAACAGCTACGGTACTTTGATATTTAGGCTTTGCCTCAGCGGCAAAAAAGTACATCTGATGTTACATCGCAGATGACAGCACATTAGTGTCGTGCATGGAACCAGGCAAGCCACTATCATCCCAGGAGACGGTACGTCGGCGACAGCAGCATGCCTCACAGATCAACGCAGATATCAAAACAATTGTCGAGTGGGGATTAGCAAATAAAGTACAGTTCAACGTACAAAAAACTCAGGCAACAACATTTGCAAAGAAGTCTCACGATGCCTTACCAACCGTGGAAATGGAGGGTCACCCCATAGTCGAATCAGCAGGCCCTGGTCCTGGCACGACCACGTCGTCAGCATTGCTAAAACGGCATCCCAGAAGCTTGGAGTTTTGTTCCGCTGTAGAAAGTTGTATACACCAGAGCAACTGCTGCTGCTCTACAAGGCACAGATCCGACCATCGCTGGAGTATTGCTCCCATGTGTGGGGATACGCTCCGAAGCACTCTCTAAAGCTTCTGGACACTATCCAGAAAAGAGCGATTAGACTAATCGATACGCCTAACCTCACAAAGGACCTCCACAGCCTGGAACATCGAAGGAGGTTGGCTGACCTATCCCTGTTCTACAGATTCTACCACGGCAGATGTTCGAGTGAGCTCTCTCAGATAATAACACCACAGGCCATCCGAACCAGGAACACTAGAGAAGCTCTGCGAGCTCATCCTTACGAGGTCGAAGTCCTTACTTCCCGTACCAATCTCCACCAGCATTCCTTCTTTTGGAGAACTTCGACGCTGTAGAATGGGCTGCCGGGAATTTGTTTCCCGACGGCTACAACCTGCAGCGTTTCAAATCTAACGTGCACAGACGCTTATCCTCTCGCAGCGCTTCTACAGCCCTGTAGGCTGTCAGCCTTTGCGGGAGTCTAACCATAAAAAAATAATAATACTGAACTTTAAACTATCTGAACAAGTAGTGTCCAGCAAACAGCCAGGTCTAATAAACAATAGCAGCCTACCAAAATATTTTATGTTACGTACAAAACCTACTAGGACATTTTTGCAATGCAGCTTTATTTTTTCGTTTTTTCAAAGTAAAAGTAATTTCCTCTACACTCAATATACCTCTCCGTCATTTAAACCAGTTCTGCCAAATGTCGGTAGATATTTCAGCACACTCGTGATTCCAAGCCCACAGAAAGTCCTCATCACTAGAAAACGTCCTCCTTTTAGTTTCGTTTCCAGACGCGGAAACAGTGCAAAGTCACAGGGGGCAAGGTCTGGACTGTAGAAAGGTTTCATGTTACGCGAGATGATTCAGTTCTGTGGTGGTCAAATATTCTGTGCAGGCTTTGGCGCGGTGAGTTGGAGTATTATTGTGATGGAAGAAGCAGCTGTTCATGCTTGACTCATATGTCCACTGACTTGAAACAAATACTGAAACTCAAAACTGCAAATCAGCATCCTCAAATTATACAAAACACGAGGTTTCATCTCAATAGAAGGCCAAATAAAGATTTTCGATTTTCTAGGCAAAGCCGAAGATTTGAATGTTCTGGAATTTTTTATTTTCGCCAAACGATACTCAAATTCAAAACTGCCACCATATTTGTGATCAGCACTCTCAAATTATCCAAAACACGAAGTTTAGTTTTAATAGAAAGCCAAATAAAGATTTTAATTTTTTAGGCAAACTTGAACATTCAAAAATCTGAAATTTTTGATGTTCGTCAAACGAGACTGAAACTCAAAAATTGCGACCGGATTTGCAATCAGCACTCTCAAATTATCCAAAACACAAGATATCATTTTAATAGAAAGCCAAATAAAGATGTTGGATTTTTTAGGTACCTATATCTGAAAGATCTGAAATTTTTAATTTTTGTCAAACGAGACTGAAACTCAACATTGCGACCGGATTTGTAAACAGCACCCTCAAGTTATCCAAAACAAAATGTCTCGTTTTAATAGAAAGCCAAATGAAGATTTTCGATTTTTTAGGTAAACCTGTAAGTCTGAAAGATAAAATTTTTTTATTTTCACCAAACGAGACTCAAACTCAAAACTGCCACCAGCACTCTCAAATTATCCAAAACACAAAGTTTAGTTTTAATAGGAAGCCAAATAAAGGTTCTAGATTTTTAGACAAACTTGAACATTCAAAAAATCTGATACTTTTGATGTTCGTCAAACGAGACTGAAACTCAAAACTGCGACTGGATTTGTAATGAGGACCCACAAATTATCTAAAACACGAGGTTTCACCTTAATAGAAAACTAAATAAAGATTTTGGGTTTTTTAAGCAAACCTGAAAATTTAAAGGACCTGATTTTTTTTATTTTCGTCAAACGAGGCTGAAACTCAAAACTGCGACTGGATTTGTGATCAGACACTCAAATAATGCAGAAACACGAAGTCTCATCTTAATAGAAAGAATTTTTTAAGTGAACCTGAAGATCTGCAAAAACTCATAGTTTCTGATTTTCGTCAAGCGATACTTGCAGTCCTGTCAGTTGCTGTGGTTGTCGATCAAAGTCAGGGAAAAGTAAGAGAAGATTAGAAAAAATAATGAAGAGAAAGATCAGTATAAAACATTGAGGCTGTTGCTATGCGATTCCGCGTAGCCAAACCCGCACTCTGGTTTGCCGGTTCGTCTTAAGGGGCCTGGATACACACATTTATACATACGTATTTGCCATGCAAAACACAGACTCACAATTTCTCGCATAGTACACTCTATTTTCAAACTACATATATAATATTTCAGAAGGCAATAGTTAAGACCTTAATGAATGACAACTATTTTCGATTTTCTCAAAAAATGTTTCTTAATATGCAAAAAAAAACTCGCAATGCAAAATCATACATTCCATAAATGCCTGTAATTTAACAACCAAACACGATATCAAAAAAAGGCTAAATAGCTGCACAAGCGCAAGCTTTCTTTTTCAATTTGCTCTTTGAGTCATTACTGTAAGTTTAAAGGTAACTTCAGGAGCTTGGAAATACGAAATTCATTTTTATAGTGACCTTTGCACCTTACCTTTGGACCTTTTGACCTTACCTTTGGATTTTTGGACTTATCTGCCCTCATCTTAGACACACTCACTCCTCGCTAACACGGGAATACGTCTTTTCTTGGATTCTCAATTTCGCGCGGTTTACCCTAGACCCTTAATCATGCTGTGAATGGAATTCCAATGGTCTTCAGAGTACAGTATCAACGGTACCATATGGGCTGGAGAGATGCCTGTTCGTACTCTGTTTTCACAGTATTTTCTGGCTTCCTGCCACCTTGGGCAGGTATTGTCCTCCTGGGCAGTTTGATCTGGTAGTAAGGAGATTGCTGTGCCTAATCTCCATGCCCAAACAAAAACTTCGCTTTGTGACCGGTTATGTGATTGTACAGTGGAACATAAGATGGTTAAGTGCCAGCTTTCTGGGACTAGGTCAAGGTTCCGCAGCATCACTACATCGAGCTGGTTGACAATTCAGTTCTAATAAATCCTCAGGAAGATGTCAAGGATCCTAATGGTGTCTTAGTGCTGATATCTTAACAGATTTACCTTCCTCCCGTACATAGGTTAGTTAGGTTGAAAGTGAGAGAAAGAGAACAGGTGGCCACGCCTCCTCGCTAACTCTGGAGTACAGCCTTTCTTTTGGATTCTCAATTTCGCGTGCTATAACCCTAGACCCTCAAGGGAGTTATTTTCCCATCTCTAGCAAACTCCGCGTCGATTACCCTTGCGTATCGGCAAAAGCACGGAACAATCGACTTCGGTGGGTCTTTGTGCTCCGGTTTGGACCGAACAACAGTGCAGCAACAGCAACAGAACCGGCAGCAGCCGCGTCACACTCTAATGAAGTTTATTCGGTGATGCACCGGCATGACAACAGCTGCCACTGCCGCCACCAATTCTCAGCTCTCTCTCTCTCTCTGTATGCTCGGGCTTGTGCTCGTCGCCCACAACTTTTCGTTTAATCAATACAGGAACTATTGACAGTGTTTTGTTGATAATCGGCACCACAGACTCGAATAATTCCCGTCATTACTGGCTTTGTGCGATGGACCATCGCTAGGCTCGATACAATACGGAACTAGGAGCAGGAAGAGCGTCGATAAAGGGGGAAAATGGGGGTTATTACCCCCCTCTAAGAGTAATAAGTAGTGTTCCACAATTTTTGAGTAAACGTTTAATGCCGCAAAAATGTGGGCCGCCATAAAAATGCACCCCTTCCCCCCGACAGGTGTTTTTGCTGGTCATGTAATGCAGTTAAAGATGTTATCTGCATAAATGACCCCTGTCCCGGAATTTCCTTGACACGTGATGTTCTCGTAACAAAAAAATGTTCGAACGAAAACTGAGTTTCACCCCCTACTGATAAGTCTCATATAGCCTAACCGTAAGTTTTTGTCACTTTCTTGCTTATGTCAAGTGGCAAAGACAAAATATGTATATAAGCTATCCCATATTTATCAGAAGGTGGTGAAATTAGCCTTTAATGGACTAAGTGACCTAGAAAACAGATCACCCATTATTACTGAATTTGTTATGTTTGTATACATGTATCGTAAGGTTAGGAAAGTAATCGATCAAAACCTGATATACAGGGTGTTAATTAAGTATGTTAACAAACTTTAACCATGAATAGTACTCCGAAAAATAGAAAGGAAATGTCATATGAACATGGGTCCAGAAATGCTTCCTAAGGGAGCTACGCTCCTTTGCATGGGGCACCCTGAAGACGGTTTTCCCTCGATATTCTCGAAACCATTCATAACAAACTTACGAAATTAGGTACGGTGGGTAAACTTTTGACGCTGAATCTGATTCTGGATTCAGAATTTCATAATTTTAATCAGAGGCGTATCATACGGTAGGAGTTAAGGGTAAAAATAACCCCATTTTCTAATTGGTAATTTTTTTGACATTTTGATTTTAGAACATGGTATCAGAGATTTCTACGTAAAAATGGTCTCTTGGTACATCTCGATAGGGCTAACCGTTTTCGAGAAAAATGCAAATTATTGAATCGATGCAGGCTATTGTAAATAAATAAATGTTCATCTATTTAGTAAGTGTGCTGTGAAAAACAATTGCAATAATTGATAAACAACTTGAGCACTGTCAGTTTATTAAGTATAGAGTTTGTTGTCAAGTAGAAGTGTACTGATATTCCGCTTAAAATGGTCCAATTTACTAACGGAGAAATGACAGATATGCATTTATTTATTTATTCACAATAGCCTGCATCGATTCAATAATTTGCATTTTTCTCGAAAACGGCTAGCTCTATCGAGATGTACCAAGAGACCATCTTTACGTAGAAATCTCTGAAATACCATATTCTAAAATCATGATGTCAAAAAAATTACCATTTAGAAAATGGGGTTATTTTTACCCTTAACTCCTCCCGTATGATACGTCTCTGATTAAAATTATGAAATTCTGAATTCAGAATCAGATTCAGCGTCAAAAGTTTACCCACTTTACCTAATTTCGTAATTTTGTTATGAATGGTTTCGAGAATATCCAGGGAAAACCGTCTTCAGGGTGCCCCATGCAAAGGAGCGTAGCTCCCTTAGGAAGCATTTCCGGACCCATGTTCATATGACATTTTCTTTCTATTTTTTGGAGTACTATTCGTGGTTAAAGTTTGTTAACATACTTATTAACACCTTGTATAGTTTTAAAAAAAACTAAAAATAAGCTTTTGAATAAAAAGGATTAAAAGGCACTAATATACAGGACGTCCCATTAATAATTTTGAATCGGACGTCACATGTCACATGACCAAAAACAAATACCTCATTGGGTAACCAAATAACAAGAAAAAATACAACATTTGCTCTAATGTACACCCCCAAAATTATAATTCTCTACTACTGCCCAGTTCCGCTATATTGTTTGTCTTAATCGTCGTGGGAGACCCTGTATATAGACATATACAATAACGCTTGATTTTACCCTTGTGCTGTAAGAATAGGGTGACTTTTTGAAATGAATACTATCGAGGTCGAGCGGTCAAACTGGTTAGCTTACGTTTGCAATACATGTTACTTTGTATAACCAATTCTTTCGTTTGACAGGTCACAATAACAGTCTAAAATTATCTTGACGTTTGATTGATACCCAGGGATATAACAATAATACAAAAAAGAGAGGGTTTGAAACAGTGAACAGTATATCAGATTGATTGATTGTTAGATGTTAAGATATTGTTTTACACTTTAAAGCCCGGTTTCATAATTAAAGTTAATTCACCCATTATGTTTAATCCGAGCGTTAGGAAATAAATGGTTTTCATAATCGCTAACTGAGAGATTAAAATGGCCAGCGAAAGCGCATTACTGAAAAATCAACCTATAAATCTGACATGCCGTTTGTATCACGTTTAAGAGTTGACACACATATCAGAATTTCATCAGGTTGAGGTTGAGTTGAAAGTGGGTGTTCACTTTTATCGGTGTTTATAAAATTTATTCCACAGATTACATCGATTCATAGCTGCTCTTGAGTACAATTTAAAGCAGTTATTTATCTAATTGCATAATCTTCTCTTTATTGATCTCTATATGTATTTGTAGACGACTATATTATATCCTCAGTCATCAGGTTCCTTCTTCTGATTGTTCAATTTATCTCTAAATTTGCATTCTATAGTGCTTTTGAATATTGCTACTGTACGAATGAGTAGCAGCTTTTCTTTAGTAAAGTAAAGCCACGCGCACGTTTTGCTTTTTGTTGCTTTGACTCCATACCTTTCTAATAATAGTAATAATGCTATAACAATATTAATAGAATTGCAAAAACGGAAACTTATGCCACAATCTGACACATTCATCCTTGTAGATTAAGCGAAATGTCATAATGTCGTTCAAACAGCACAAAATGTGGCATAAAACGTTCTTTCAGGTGTACCAACCACATTTTGTTGCCTGTTAATTAATTGACGTTTGAATGATTAAGCTAATAGGTAGATTTGGTAATCAATGCATTAGTGAATGATTATGAAACCGGGCCTTACTAATTTTTGTATGAAATTTTTAAGAACGAATAAACTCATAGCTCATAACTCTAAATTGATGACATGTTAAGACGACTGTTTGGTAAAGCAATATAAGAAATTCTGTTTTAATATTCATTTCATTCATGACGTCTAAACGTGATAAACAGCTGTTTTGTTCCGAAAAATTCGAAAATAATATCTAGCAAATCATTTGCCTGATTAATCCACAAATCAGTTGGGCAACATGGTAATTCGCTATACAAAATATAATCAAGGATTAGTGTCAGCTTAGCAGGACTACAAATACCGATAAGTTTCTTATTAACGTCACCTTGTTTGATGTATGCAAATATATAGCTGTTTAGTTTAATATACCTTCAGAGAGGTCCTTGTATCACCTACGTGTTTGATATGGATCTCCACGGACGTTGCTTTGATCTCTTTCGACATGGGTGGTCAGCGTTTAGTTGAATGCCTGCCGTGAAAAGCGAGTTAGAAACGATTTCCTTTTTTGATACTGGAATTATGTTACTCATATTTTTATAGCACCGTCAATATGACTAGTTCTAAGGATTTATATTTTCTTTAAACGAGAATGAAACTCAAAAATGAGACCGGATTTGTAATTAATGCCCTGGAATCAACTACACGAGGTTTTATCCTGACTGAAAGCCAAATAAATATTTTAATTTTTTTAGATAAACCTGAAAATCCATAGCTCTGCGAATTTGTTTCCTTTAAACAAGACTGAGACTCAAAACTGAGACCGGATTTGTAATTAATGCCCTGGAGTCATCTACTACACGAGGTTTTATCCTGACTGAAAGCCAAATAAATATTTTAATTTTTCTTAAATAAACCTGATAATCGATAGCTCTGAGAATTTCTGTTTCCTTTAAACTAGACTGAAACTCAAAATTGAGACCGGATTTGTAATTAATGCCCTGGAATCATCAACTACACGAGGTTTTATCCTGACTGAAAGCCAAATAAATATTTTAAATTTTCTTAAATAAACCTGAAAATCCATAGCTCTGAGAATTTCTGTTTCCTTTAAACTAGACTGAAACTCAAAACTGAGACCGGATTTGTAATTAATGCCCTGGAATCATCAACTACACGAGGTTTTATCCTGACTGAAAGCCAAATGGATATTTTAAATTTTTTGAAATAAACCTGAAAATCCATAGCTCTGAGAATTTCTGTTTCGTTTAAACAAGATCGAAACTCAAAACTGAGACCGGGTTTGTAATTAATGCCCTGGAATCATCAACTACACGAGGTTTTATCCTGACTAAAAGTCAAATAAGTATTTTAAATTTTTTGAAATAAACCTGAAAATCCATAGCTCTGAGATTCATTTAAACGAGACTGAAACTCAAAATTGAGACCGGATTTGTAATTAATGCCCTGGAGTCATCAACTACACGAGGTTTTGTCCTGACTGAAAGCCAAATAAATATTTTAAATTTTTTTAAATAAACCTGAAAATCCATACCTCTGAGAATTTCTGTTCCCTTTAAACGAGACTGAAACTAAAAATTGAGACGGTATATCTGATTAATACCCTTGATTCATCTATTACACGAGATTTCATCCTGATAGAAAGCCAAATAAAGGTTTTAAATTTTTGAAATGAACCTGAAAATCCTAAGTTTGAGGATTTCTGTTTTCTTTCAACGCGACTGAAACTCAAAACTTAAACCGGATTTCTGATTAATGCCCTGAAATCGTCAACTACACGAGGTTTCATTCTGATTGAAGGCCAAATAAATATTTTAAATTTTTTGAAATAAACCTGAAAAACTATATTTCTGAGAATTTCTATTTTGTAAAACGAGATTGAAACTCAATACTCATCAGCTATACGAGAATTCGTCTTGATGGAGAGCCAAATAAGGATTTAATTTTTTTAGACGAATCTGACGATCCATAGTTCTGAGGATTTCTATCTTTTTTTTATGGACTGAAACTAAAAACTGAGACCGTATATATCAATGCCCTTGAACTATCGATTACACGAGATTTCATCCTGATAGAAACCCAAATAAAGATTTTAAATTTTTTGAAACGAACCTCAAAATCCTAAGTTCTGAGGATTTCTGTTTTCTTTCAAGAGATTAAAACTCAAAACTGAAGACGGATTTCTGATTAATGCCCTGGAGGCATTAAGTACGCGAGGTTTCATCCTGATTGAAAGCCAAATAAATATTTTACATTTTTTGAAATAAACCTGAAAAACCATAGTCCTCAGAATTTCTGTTTTCTTAAAACGAGACTGAAACTATCAACGGCAAGTTTTATACAAACTTCTTTCAACGTTTGAACAACAAAATCAAACAACAATGATCGAATTTTGCTAAGAATTTAGTGTTTTTTTATCCACATAATGCACCGGCTCTAAAGTCCGTTATTGCAATGACCAAAAATAATAAAGTTTGCATTTACTCCCTCATGCACCACACTCGCCAAAAGTCAAATTTTTTCCAAGTATGAAGAAGAGATATCAGCACTTAATGACTATTTAAAGAAGCAAAACTGTTATTTTATTCATAAAAAAATGGAGTCAAGTTGATTGACTCAGTACTTGCCACACATTATAAGGTGCTAACAAAATATATGGGGTTCCTGTATCACTACACCGTCCCCATCAAGAAAGTAGAAAATGATGAGGGACGTCTAAAACATTTACAAACGAAGCTTGAGGAATATTGAATATTTTTTGTTTTTCGTTGATTACTCCCCCACTCGTGCACCAATTTTCGAAATTATAGCAGTCCTGCTACGACCCCACAGCATATCGCCACTTAAATTTTATCACAATTCATGGAGCGCTTACTGAGATTACGAGGCTAGAAGAACACGTACCGGCAGACAGACAGAAATGTGTGACGTGGATTTTCGTCTTGTAGATATCCGTACCTTAAAACGCCTAAGAAGCGTATTATCTCAAAATCGAAAAGCAAAAGGGTAACGAACATAACTTAAAGAATATATTTTTTCCTAAAATTTTGTGATTTCTTTGTTATGTCTCTCACGTACGCCCAATTATTTTTCTCACAGCCTCCACAGATAGTTTATTTTTCCAGGGATATTTATAAAAATGCCGCTAAGTACGTCTCACAGACAGCAGTCACCGCTAGCAAACGCTAAACACTCGTCCGCGCCCCCAGCTTCTGGTGACCGAAAAGCAAATAAACTCCTCCAAAACGCCCGCCTCGTTGACTGACAAATTAAACGGGGTTTCCAATCTTCCAGTCTAAAAGAAACGTACCGTATACAAAACAGGATAGCTCCCGGAGAGCCGAAACACAAACACGCAAAGGTAAATAAACAGAATTTTTCCTCTAAGAGGACTTTTTCAACGGGATACATTTTTTCCGTGTTTCTCGTGTGCATTAAATTCTCAGCGGGTTTGTTTGAAAGAAGCAAAAAATAGATCTGGAGCACGTGAAACTGGTGATTTAGAGGGCTTAAGCGGTTCACGGAGGTTAACGCTCCTTGGAATATTTTTAGGAAAGAGTTGGGATTACCCTAAAAAAGAGTTGTTTGACATTTTTCCGTGGGAGTGTTTTTACTGTTAAATGCGAGCGTATCCAAATCCGTGACACGTTAAGGAGAGAGTAATAGGTTAAATAAATCGTTAACGGATTTGTTTTACGATAGTGTAAATTTAATTGTGTACTTTCCTGCTCGGAACATATCAAGCTGTTAAGCTAATGTAATTTCTGGAAGTTACTCCTAAATTGGCTGCTAGAAATGTGTGAACTTATAACTGTGGAGATAGTACAAAGGATACTATATTCAATACACATCTCCATTCTCCAAAATTAGTCTAAACCCCTTCTATCACACACTCTTGGTCGTGACTCGTGACTTGTAGACGTTTTCATCTTTGGGAAACCGCCTTTTAGCTTCATTTTCACATGCGGAAATAGTGTAAAGTCATAGGGAGTAATGTCTGGACAGTAAAGAGGGCACAGGAGAAGTTTTAACTCTACTGTGGTCAAACATTTGCTTTGCTTTGGCATGGTAAGCTGGTGCATTATAGTGATGAAGAAGCTAGGTGTCCATTCGTGACTTTGACCGCAGGTTATTCATAGATCCAATGACCTTAGGCAGAACTGTTTAATATATCACTTAGCTGTGACTGTCTTCTATTTGTATAGAAGAAAATGACAGTTGTATTTTTCAAATCGAGTAGAACTCCGATCGCGTCGATCTAGATGTCACTCGTTCGGGCTGGCACTGATCCTCTGTGTACCCAAGTAACAATTTAACGTTGTGGCGACGTGTTTGAAAAAGTTGCGCAACTACACATAAGTTGTGTGGCCGCCTCCAACACCAATTTGGTCAATCATTTTTGGGTTGTCACGACGTTTAACTTTTAACTGGAAGCTGAAGTTTCTGGTTTCCTAAACGTTGCTGATTTTACTTTCAAACGCCTGCACACCTGCGCCCTCTAGTGTGGAGATAACAGTTGCAATATTGTTAAAAATGTAGGAGCTCTTTTGACCAAATAATACTGCTGGCCAGAATGGAGACTTTCTGGCAACTGTGACTACCATCTTGATATCGAAATGTGTTGTTCCTTTGATCAGGCTATATCTTATAAATAAAGTTGCTACAAATTAACGATTTGTACACTTAATTCAACAACGCATCCCAGTTTGCTGTCAAATATAGTATTACTTCATGCTAAAAAACTCGCGCGCTTTCAATCCGTTGCGAATTTCGCAGAGTTCAAAGATAAATGGATTAAAAAAATAAATTTAGATAAAAAATATAATATAACGTTTACATTAACTGAAAATCAAACTAAACAGAATATTTATGAATTGTTTCAAAAAACTAACATAAGATAATGTATAATGTTCGTTTATATGTTCTTTGTCTTAAAGGCGAAGGAGAATTGCATTCAAACATGGCGTAAAAATGTAATCGGCATAAAACCACATAAACCCGACTTTGAACGTCAAGTAACCAAAAATCAACTATTTTTCAACGAAACTCTTCTAGACAACCAGATGTATACCCAAAATACAACTGAAGTTGTTTGTCCGACCAAGGTTCGACTAAAAACTGACTATGTTAACTGACGAACCCACTTCCCTTTCCAAACGCACCCTCTGTCGCAGCTGTCAATTGTCAGATGTCACCTTTGTCTTTCGGCATTTGGAATGTGTCTAGGGCTTTGGTTATTGGTTAACCTTACCTATTTTGTTTTTGTGGCTTTGGTCTCATTCTCGTACTCATAGGTTTTTATAATTTGTATTATAGTAAAAAATGGTGAAAATAACAATTTATTACATTTCACAAATCTATTATAGACACACACGATGCAAGTGTGCATTACTGGTCGCCTATCCTGCTTAACAGCAAAGCATTGCGATCTGGCAAAAGCATAACGTATAACCAAGTATAACCTTATTTTTCCTAAACTAGAAATCTTTCGTATAGTCAGAAAGTTAATAAGGTGCTTTATGTAAATGTGTTTCCGCGCTACGGTGCCTTTTACGCAGCGCCTACAATCTTTACATACTCTGTGAATATTTCTGTAAGGTCTATTCTATAACAAACATGCATCCAGTCTATAATCAATTTGACTGCAATTGCAATTGATAATTATACAATAATTATAAGGTAAACATTCAAAAGCTAGCATTAATTTGCAAATCAACCACTTTGTTCTGATTTTCTGCTATGATTTTGTCCATGAATTCTAAAATATTTTTGATGAAAGTGCCATCCATATTGATAAAATTCTGTTGGATGATACTTATTAACATAGCCCTCAATACCCAATAGAAAAGCTTTGGCAAAGTCTTTGTTAAATATACATGTTGATAAAACCGGGCCTATATCTGTTGGGCAATAAAGTTATTATTATTAGGTATTATTATGACCGATTTCTGGCTACGAACACACATTTGCCGTCCCAAGGCTTCTCATTAGAGAAAACCAGCCAGTTGGAAGCCGTCGACACCAATAAACTTCGTTTCTCGTCGAGACGGAGAGAAACTAAAAACGCCTGTCGACCAATAGATACAGCTTCTGTCGAAATCCTACATATTTCATCGAAGAATGTGAAAAATTCCGATGTTCGTCGAAAATAAAACGGCTTGTTTATAGCCTTTCGCACTCGTAAAGCTGCTCGTCGAACTACTGTTTAATATTGTAATTTATACCGGATAAAAAACTGGAAACGTATGTCGAGCAGGTGCCGGAGACGAACAAGCCTGATCTGGGAATAAATCCCGAGGAATAATACAATAATAAAGATCGCGCCTGTGCCTGCGGGCCATTACCGTTTATTCTGGACGGGATTTATGTTAACAGCTTGGTGGGCTGTAATTCTCACGGACTAATGCGAAAAACCCAGTGCATTTGGGATAAATCGTGTATTTTGGCGAGGTTTACGAAATAAAATATCAGTTGGGGTATTTTGTGCCGATTTCAGTGACGTTGGAAATCAAATTTAAATCATTTTGTTAAAAACACTTATTCTTTTTCTGGATATTTTATTGAAGCCACCAAAAACGATAAACAAATACAGATATTTCTCCTTCCACCTCTTCTTCCTCTTCCTCTTCCTCTTCCTCTTCCTCTTCCTCTTCCTCTTCCTCTTCCTCTTCCTCTTCCTCTTCCTCTTCCTCTTCCTCTTCCTCTTCCTCTTCCTCTTCCTCTTCCTCTTCCTCTTCCTCTGCCTCTGCCTCTTCCTCTTCCTCTTCCTCTTCCTCTTCCTCTTCCTCTTCCTCTTCCTCTTCCTCTTCCTCTTCCTCTTCCTCTTCCTCTTCCTCTTCCTCTTCCTCTTCCTCTTCCTCTTCCTCTTCCTCTTCCTCTTCCTCCTCCTCCTCCTCCTCCTCTTCCTCTTCCTCTTCCTCTTCCTCTTCCTCTTCCTCTTCCTCTTCCTCTTCCTCTTCCTCTTCCTCTTCCTCTTCCTCTTCCTCTTCCTCTTCCTCTTCCTCTTCCTCTTCCTCTTCCTCTTCCTCTTCCTCTTCCTCTTCCTCTTCCTCTTCCTCTTCCTCTTCCTCTTCCTCTTCCTCTTCCTCTTCCTCTTCCTCTTCCTCTTCCTCTTCCTCTTCCTCTTCCTCTTCCTCTTCCTCTTCCTCTTCCTCTTCCTCTTCCTCTTCCTCTTCCTCTTCCTCTTCCTCTTCCTCTTCCTCTTCCTCTTCCTCTTCCTCTTCCTCTTCCTCTTCCTCTTCCTCTTCCTCTTCCTCTTCCTCTTCCTCTTCCTCTTCCTCTTCCTCTTCCTCTTCCTCTTCCTCTTCCTCTTCCTCTTCCTCTTCCTCTTCCTCTTCCTCTTCCTCTTCCTCTTCCTCTTCCTCTTCCTCTTCCTCTTCCTCTTCCTCTTCCTCTTCCTCTTCCTCTTCCTCTTCCTCTTCCTCTTCCTCTTCCTCTTCCTCTTCCTCTTCCTCTTCCTCTTCCTCTTCCTCTTCCTCTTCCTCTTCCTCTTCCTCTTCCTCTTCCTCTTCCTCTTCCTCTTCCTCTTCCTCTTCCTCTTCCTCTTCTTCTTCCTCTTCTCTCTTCCTCTTCTTCTTCCTCTTCTCTCTTCCTCTTCCTCTTCCTCTTCCTCTTCCTCTTCCTCTTCCTCTTCCTCTTCCTCTTCCTCTTCCTCTTCCTCTTCCTCTTCCTCTTCCTCTTCCTCTTCCTCTTCCTCTTCCTCTTCCTCTTCCTCTTCCTCTTCCTCTTCCTCTTCCTCTTCCTCTTCCTCTTCCTCTTCCTCTTCCTCTTCCTCTTCCTCTTCCTCTTCCTCTTCCTCTTCCTCTTCCTCTTCCTCTTCCTCTTCCTCTTCCTCTTCCTCTTCCTCTTCCTCTTCCTCTTCCTCTTCCTCTTCCTCTTCCTCTTCCTCTTCCTCTTCCGCTTCCTCTTCCTCTTCCTCTTCCTCTTCCTCTTCCTCTTCCTCTTCCTCTTCCTCTTCCTCTTCCTCTTCCTCTTCCTCTTCCTCTTCCTCTTCCTCTTCCTCTTCCTCTTCCTTCTACATTTTCCACAGCGAGCCCATATGATAAGGTCCAGAAGAATCTGGCTCTGAGCAATTTCCATGGATCTCTAGTTTGTTGCTTCTTTCCAAACAAAAATCAAAACTATCATTATAATTGCTTAAAAACATTAGTACTGTTTGAGCGATATTCTGTAAATATTAATGTAATAAATATATTTCGTCTTTATCTATTCACCCTTTTCTAATGTATGACATTTTTTTGCAGGTAAGTTGTGGTGCCGCTGTCCTCTAGAGCCCAATACATACATAATGTAAGTCAATGGATAGTTAAAGGTAAAACTTTCAATTTCAAACTGCTATATATCTCTAAAATCTGTATCGTTTTCAACATTCTCAATGCCTATGAAACAAATGCTTTATGCTTTATTTTCACATCCATCATTTAGCAAAGTAAATTGATACAAAAACAGAACAAAAAACATATTATACATGGTAAAATCCCAACAGGGAGTTCACATAAAGTGTTCTTCCACTCAACCCTTGCGACTTTGAATTCGCTAAATTAAATTAGACTACATTCCGTCAAAAAATGCTTTAGATGTATTTACACTACGTATATGAAAAAATAACTACCTAATACTAACTTTAAGGTGTCACCAACTTAAACTAGGTCAAAGAACTATAATTCGTGACTGCTAACTTAAATTTCCTGATATTAAGCGATTTCATTTCTGCTAGTAACGAATTATAAAAGGTATAAATACTAAAGAGAATCCTCTTTCAAAGAGAATTTTTATTCTTGACATTAACATTATAAATATAATACTGTTTCTGGACCACATGCTTCGTAAGAGATCTGCATGTACCTTATTTCTATATCACGAATCAGAATGAATATCCCATAGTTATTATCAACGACAAACAAACAAATAAATGCTTGCTAGTAACTACACTCAACAATCTTGATGAAAATGTAGCTTGTTTTTCGGTTAGAAAGAAAATTCGATATTTTTTTCATGTCATTCTAAACTCGTTGCTATTCGCCTTTACTCTGTCTTTATGTATTCCTTTAAACCAACACAATACTTTATATAGAGCTTTATATACGGGTAGCTTACTAACATGAACTTAATAAAGTTTAATTGTCGTCTATTGTAGCACCCAATGTAACGTCCACAAATATATAAAAGATAATTTAACCGCCAATTTTGAAACACAACAGGCACTATGTGGGAACGAATCTTATATGCAGGCCTGTTTGAGAAATCATCTTGATTATATATCTCTCTCTATCTTTCCCAAGCAGTATCTTGATGAAAGATTTTAAGACCAGTGGCACTTTTATAGGCACCACGATCTCCCGACTGGAACCCTATCGATTTCAGTATGAGGATAAGGTCTTAGTTTAATTTTTCACACATTCTAAACTCTTGGATTGGAATTTTTTTTAATATGATGCTATAGAGAAAAGCTTTACTAAATTCACAGTTCCTACTGACAACGATATTGGTATAATGATTAGGGATGGTTTCGGTTGAGTTATTTGGAATAATTTAAAATTTTCCGAATTTGCACCAACTTCAGCATTCACGAATCTTTTATCATTGTAATTGTATCAAATCTGACAACGGCAAGGCGTACTGTTTATCTAATTCAGCAAAAAAAATCAAGTAGATATCTCTAATGTGACCCTTAATTTCTTGTAAAGGATTGAGAAGAAAATACGAAAAAATGCATAACTAATATACGAGGGTTGCTCTATATCTCTATATCTCTCTTTGGTTGCCGTTACCTTCGGGTACCAGATGGCGCACCGGCAGAATTATTTCTGTTTGCTCCCAAATGCATAACTAGTAAACTACAAAAAATTGCAAAACATATATATGGGGTTGATACAGATACTTCTAGGTGTGCTCTATCTCTGGACTTCCGCTTGACACTATTTTTTGGACCACCCTGTATATATATCCGTTACATCAGTGCAAAGTTTCGGTTACGGTTTCATCGAAAGAGAAAAAAACAAGGAAAAGGACGCGACAATCCCACGAAAAACTTTTAATTTCGCAGAATTGAAAAAGTTACAGACACCTATAAATTGACCTATAAATTGCGCGACGGGAAAAAATGGAATTTCGCTCAGGTTCCTGGCAGAGAGGTCATTTCATTTCCTCAAAATTGGAATTTCAAATATATTTCGTTGTAAGCGAATATTCAAGAAGGAAAGTGGGAGGCATCATTATTTGATTCAAAAATATATTACTTTCACAATGACTCTGGAAAAGTAAGATATACTTCGCACCGTTATTATTATTAAAAAAGTTTCGATTTCTGTAGAACGGACTCGCTTCAAACTTTGCTGAGCTTTTGAAATTTTGATGCCATGATTATATATTTGTAAGTATAATTTTTAATTATAATTACGAGTTGGATATTAATTTAAATCTTTGTCTGAACGTTTCTGGTATAAAAAAAATGACTCGGCGAGTGCTTGAATGAATGAATGAACTTGTGAGATTCACAATCACGATACAAGAAGGCTAACAAATTTATACCTAGCACAGGGCAGAACCAACGTCTGACTAAATAATCCAGGGCAGCTTGCATCAAAATGTTACAATAATTTAAGCCATAACATTAGGTCAACCACTTCTTATCTACTTTTTGTTAAAACATGCAAAGACCACCTGAATATTCATTGAAACAAAATTGTTACTTTAAAATAACTCTAAGAATATTATTACAACTTACCAACTAGTCAACGTAATACTGTTAGTTTATTGGATAAGTCTCGAGGCCAGGGCTATTGAAGGACTGATTTGAGATTTAAAAATATATTATTGTTATAATTTTGAATTAATAAAGTTGTTGTTTCGGAAAAAAATGACTGAATGAAAGAGGGAGAGAGGCTTTCTGGTGAAGAGGGCCTTGGGTCCTGCTCATTTTATATCCTCAAATTTAAGAACCCTTGAATCTAATATACTCTGCCTGTGATACCCAAGTGCTCAATAGCGACATATAACGTGGGCCGAGGATTCTTCCTCCTCGTCACAGCGTGTACACGTCGGATTACTTGCCACCCCCATCACATACAAGTGACGTTTGAAGAGATGTTATGGCCAGATAGCAAGTAACATAAAATCCTTATTTGGCTAAAACTTCGTTTTTCGATACTTTCAGAGCGCTGATCACAAATCTGTTCGCAGTTGTGAGTTTCTGTTTCGGCGAAAAAAAGTTTCAGATGAATGATCTGAAGAGATGTTTAGGTTTCCCTACAAAATTTAAAATTTTTATTTGGCTTCCTACTACGATGAAACCTCGTAATATGGAGAATTTTAGTTTTATTTTAATTTCTACTTGAGTTTAGGTCAGAAATGCCAGAAAGTAGTAGATCGAATTGACTCAGACTGTAGATGGTACGAAGGAATACAATATTATATTCCTGCCTGGAAGTCAAGAAAATCAAATCCGGTTCTGCTCAAGTTGCGTGACTTGTATGTAAACCAGACAGGAAAGGCGTGCAGACAAAAAAGCGAATTAATTCATTAAAATAATAACTTCGATAATTTTATAATTGAACACGACATGTTGGATAAGTTATAGAGCGGGTATAAGTTGATCGGTAGGAATGGTACTCAACTTCAGTCACTGAACCTGATATCGTTAACTTCAAGCTCATCTGGTGTCACAATTCAGAAAGTTAACAAATGCTATACAGTGTAACCACTCTCCTGTCGTATTCACGATATTCAGGGGCCTAGCAGGTAAAACCTATTGTATATAATTCTACATACCTTAAGAAAGCAAAATCGACTTTTCGTCCAAAAATTGTACTGTCCATATCTAAACCACTTGAAGATCATTCAGGCCAAATATTATTTTAAAATTTCAATCGGAAATATTTTTTCCTTAATTTTAAATAATCGCTGCACAATGCTTTTATATGGAGCGCCGTGTTGAACAACGCCTTCTCCTGAAAACACAAAAATGTGACATCGTTCACTCCACAAGAGGGAGATAATTCTAATCGTTTGGTTCACAGTGATCGTAGCTCTATAACACTTGTACAAATTATTCAAAACACGAGGTGTCATCTTAATAAAGCGCCAAATAAGGATTTTAGATTTTTTAGGCAAACCTGAAGATTTGAAAAATCTGAAATTTTCGATTTTTGTCAAACGATACTGAAACTCAAAACTGGGACTGGATTTGTAATCAGCACCCTCAAATTTTCCAAAAACACGAGGTTTCATCTTAATAAAGACTCAAATACAGATTGTAGATTTTTTAGGCAAACCTGAAGATTTGAAAAATCAGAAATTTTCCATTTTTGTCAAACGATTGTGAAACTCAAAACTGAGACGGGATTTGTAATCAGCACCCTCAAATTATTCAAAACACCAGGTTTCATCTTAATAAAGCGCCAAATAAAGATTTTAGATTTTTTAGGCAAACCTGAAGATTTGATAAATCTGAAATTTTCGATTTTTGTCAAACGATACTGAAACTTGAAACTGAGACTGGGTTTGTAATCAGCACCCTCAAATTATTCAAAACATGAAGTTTCATCTTAATGAAGGGCTAAATAAATATTTTAGATTTTTTAGGCACACCTGAACATTTGAAAAATCTGAAATTTTCCATTTTTGTCAAACGATTGCGAAACTCAAAACTGAGACGGAATTTGTAATCAGCACCCTCAAATTATTCAAAACACGAGGTTTCATCGTAATAATAAAAAAATAAAGATTTTAGATTTTTTAGGCAAACCTGAAGATTTGAAAAATCCGAAATTTTCGATTTTTGTCAAACGATACTGAAACTCAAAACTGAGGCTGGATTTGTAATCAGCACCCTCAAATTTTCCAAAAACACGAGGTTTCATCTTAATAAAGAGTCAAATACAGATTTTAGATTTTTTAGGCAAACCTGAAGATTTGAAAAAACTGAAATTTTCGATTTTTCTCAAACGATACTGAAACTCAAAACTGAGACTGGATTTGTAATCAGAACCCTCAAATTACCCAGAATACGAGTTTCATCTTAATAGACAGCCAAATATAGATTTTAGATTTTTTAGGCAAACCTGAAGAGTTGAAAGATCTGTGATTTTTATTTTTGTCAAACAATATTGTAACTCAAAACGGAGACCGGATTTTTAAGCAGCACCCACAAATTGTTCAAAACACAAGGTCTAATCTTAATAGAGAGCCAAATAAAAATTTCAGGTTTTTTAGGCAAACCTGGAGATTTGAAAAATTTGAAATTTTTTATTTTCGTCAAACGGTACTGTAACTCAAAACAGAGACCGGATTTGTAATCATCACCCTCAAATTATTACATTTTCCACATAAAAAGCTTACTTAAACTGGTATTTAATGCACTGACATTGTTTCCAAAAAAATGAAGCCTCTGACTTTCGATTGAGTTTAATTCTGGCTCACTACCAAATATTTCAAATTAGTGCCGGTAGTCAATTATTTTGAATGGATCCCATCAGTAACATGTTTTTGACGAAAACTGCGCTCTGATGGAATTGCAACTACAACCGGGCGTGTGTACATAAATACAAAATACACATTTTAATCTACTTCCTATTAGGGGATGAAAATCACTGAAATGTTAAACATATAACCTCTGATAACAGACTAGTCACACTAGTAAAAGAAAGAAAATGAATGAAGAAGTATATAATTCTGAAATTTTAGTCTGATTTTGAAGATTTTTACTTTCCACAGCGATAAGTGCGGGGAGTATTGTGATCTTGAAAACTTTCGAAAATACACGTCACTCTTTTCCGTCGGTCTGTCGGTTTGCCTGTCTGTAGTTGGCGTTTTTCTAGCCTCGTAATCTCTGTAACCGTTGCATGGATTGTGATGAAATTTGGGTAGCGACATGCTGTGGGGTCGTAATAGATAATGCTATGCTATGCTTTTGAAAATCGTTGCTACATGGGCGGCGGAGTAATCAGCAAAAAACAAAAAAATTCAAATAATGCTCAAACTTTGTTTTTGGGCGTTTTAGGGGTTCTTGATCATTTTCTTATTTTTTGGGTGAGGGTAAAATTATGATGGTTGGGGGGGAGGGAGGATTGTAAAACTGAAAATTTTGTTGTATTCATAATGGACTGTCCACTTACTTGTGAAAGAAAGACCTAGCGTCAAAATATACCTTTCTAGGTCCATCTGAACATTGTCTTGCCTGCTATTATAGAAACGAAAGGACTTTTTTTTTATTTCTGATGTACACATTCGAGTATTGCTTTAGACTGTTCTGTATGGTGTAACGTGGAAACTATTGGCGACACAACAATAATAGAAAAGTAAAAAAGCTGCTCAAACTTCGTTTTTAGGCGTTTTAGGGTTTCTTGACCATTTGATACTTTTTTTTGGCTGGGGGTGAAATGAGTGTTACTGGGGGGTCTCCTTCTTCGATCGTTGTCCGTTTTCGGACGTCGTGACTCATTCATGGTGGCTGCATAGTGACCCTGCGCCATGCTTCTCTATCTTCTACAGCGCGCAGCACCTGAGAAACCGACATGTATGTGAGATCTTTTATTTGGTCGATATATCTCACCGGTGACCTTCCTTTTGACCTTTTGCCATCCACCTTCTCCTGGATCATTAGTTTTTCCATGCCGTCCTCCCGTATTATATGTCCGAAGTATTCAAGCATGCGTCTCTGGATTGTTTTCCAGAGCCTTCCTCATTATCCATTCTCCATAAATATTAAAGAGTATCGGGAAGAGAATGCATCCCTGCCTTACGCCTTTTTCTACTCTGATGTTTCGTGAGTATTCACTTCCTATTTTTATTTGGGCTGGATTGTTGTCATATAGCTGTTTAATAAGGTACGTTAAATGGTGGGGGACTTCCATTTCTTTTAAGATATACAACAGTTTATTCCACTGTAATATAGTCTAGGAAACATAAGATAGCGTATATTCTTCTTCTCTTCTCGACCATCTGTCTCACATTTAGTATTTGATCTCTCGTTCCTAGACCTGGCACAAAATTTGCTTGCTCTGGGGGTATGTTGGGAAGGAGATAGTTTTTGAGCCTTTCTTGTATAATGTACAGTAATAACTTGCTCTCGTGGTTTATTAAAGCGATAGTTTTATAGTTACTGCATTCGTCTTTTGGGCCTTTTTTATGTATTGGAATATTACTGGGGGGTGGAGGAAAGTAAAACTTGTTTACACACTTTTTTTGGTTGTTAACACACTTTTTTTGGTCGGGCGAGCGATGATTTGATTACAAGGGGATCACAGAGTATAGCTTCATGCTATGTGAAAATAATAAACTGGCATCACCGTAAGGTGTGGGAAGTACTGAGTCAATCAACTTGGCTTCATTTTTTTTTTCAGCAGGTCACAGAAAAGCCTATTGCTTTTAGTAAAAAATTAAATTTGAGAAGATCTATGATAATTATTCTACATGGTCCTTTGAAATTGAACCCATAATATCGTCTTCCCTTACCTGATTAATTAAAAAGCTAGATATTTTTTTACAATTTCATTTCACTGGGTGCTGGCATAATTACTGCCGGCACATTTGCATGATCAAAGTGAACCATCAGATCGAATCCAGATAGTGCTGTCTCTACCCGAGTGCCTTCCCATCAATAATAAATTCATACATTCATACTCCGCTAAGTACACCCAATATGAATTAGCGCTCGATCAATCAGCGATAATGCGTATCGCGGATCAAATCTCATTAAATCTCACAGTTAATGGTAATAATCAGAGATATAGCAGATATATCCAGAGTGGATGAAACGCTTTTTGCATTTATACCGAAGGTATGAAGTATCTTGATGTTTTATTGCATTATTTAGAGTATAGAATGCTTTGCGTGTCTTTGGTAGATTTAATGATTGGCATGGAGTTTATTCACATACAGGAGTCACAAAATGTCGATATTACTTCACTAAGAAAACCAAATATAGCATTTATAACGCATTTTTTCTTGCACATTTGCGGTACTTAATTCCAATATGGGGAACTTGTTCAGGAACTTTATTTCAAAATATTCAAACTTTACAAAACAAAATTTTGAAAATCCTATTTAATTATAGCAAACTTACCAATACAGTCACGTTATATACAGAACGAAAAGTTGCTCAGATGGATAAAATTTTAGAACTTGAACAATGTAAGTTAATATATAAAATAATTAATAGCAGGCAGAAGAATAACACTATCTATAATTTTATAAGCGAAAAACATGATCATTTTACCAGGTCACAAAACAATATATACCCGGTTTACAGTCGTACTAATATAGCTTTGAATTGTCCAATGCAATCCGCGTCTAGAGCTTATAATAGGTTACCAGTTGAAATTAGATCTAAAATATGTTATAATAGCTTCTTGTACAATTTAAAACAACACCTAGGCATGTATGTCGTTAATTAAGTTATATGTAATATAATTAAGGACTCTAGTAGCAATCTAGTTAAAGAAAAAGAATAAACACTGTTGATAAGTTTATGTTTATAATTCTCGAGGCCAGAACCTTCGGTACTGTTTAGAGAATTGTTAAAGTTTATTGTTATACAATTATTTCCATTAAATAACGATGTTTAAAAAAAACAACGTTGGCAATCAATAGGTGCTTTCCTTTAACATCTCCACTAACTCAGTTCATTTGAAAATGAGTCGGCTCGCTCAGTTGGAAGCCTCATAGCTCAGATGAGTTAAAGGAACGTATTTGTGCAGTTAAATGTCATTCTTCGAAATTTTGTAATATGCTATGGTGCTAAGATCTGTCGATCCTTTCCATAACCTAGTTTTTACATTGAGGTTGTCCTAGTTGCAACGACAACGGAATGGTAAATCGGCAATCGCAAACATACGACTGAAGCAAAAACAGAAAATCTGATATTACCAATAGCTTAGTACCCAAAAATGCTAAGATACTTGGAATGATTTGAGATGAGTCTTTGAGCTGGGATATCACATCGATTTTCTAGTTATAAATTAATTAATTACATGGTAAGAGAAACTATATAGAAAACGTCATTGGCAAAGTTTAGCTAGCGCTACTCTTACACTTAATCAGTGAAGTTAGCAACAATTTTTAAAAATTTTAGGTAATTTTGAATTGAACTATTTCAGTTATAAGACACAAGAATTAAATACAAATCTTACAGTATATCAAAATAAATGACGAATTAAGTATACAAAATTTGAAGTTTTGTCGAAATACTGATAATGAATATTGTTTAAATGTCTTTGGTATAGATTTATAAATAATAAGGTTAAACGAAAAAGTTCGTTTTAATAATATTGTGTATGTTGTGGTATGATAATAAGTTTGTTCTAATTTCAAGGTGCTGGTTACAAATCCGGTCGCCATTTTGAGTCTCAGTCTCGTTTGACGAACATAAAAAATGTCAGATCTCTCGGGCGGGCGGGTGTACCTAAAAAAATCGAACTTCTTTATTTAGCTTTCTATTGCAATGAAACCTCGCATTTCGGATAATTCCAAGGTGCTGATTACAAATTCGGCCGCAATTTTGAGTCTCAGTCTCGTTTGACGAAAATTAAAAATGTCAGATCTCTCGGGCGGGCGGGTGTACCTAAAAAATTCGAACTTCTTTATTTAGATTTCTATTGAAATGAAACCTCGCATTTCGGATAATTTCAAGGTGCTGATTACAAATTCGGCCGCAATTTTTGAGTCTTAGTCTCGTTTGACGAAAATAAAAAATTTCAGATCTCTCGGGCGGGCGGCTGTATCTAAAAAAATCGAACTTTTTTATTTAGCTTTCTATTGGGATGACACCTCGCATTTCGGATAATTTCAAGGTGCTGATTCCAAATCCGGTTGCAATTTTGAGTCTCAGTCTCGTTTGACGAAAATAAAAAATGTCAGATCTCTCGGGCGGGCGGGTGTACCTAAAAAAATCGAACTTCTTTATTTAGCTTTCTATTGAGATGAAACCTCGTATTTCGGATAATTTCAAGGTGCTGATTCCAAATCCGGTTGCAATTTTGAGTCTCAGTCTCGTTTGACGAAAATAAAAAACTTCAGATCTCTTGGGCGGGCGGGTGTACCTAAAAAAATCGAACATCTTTATTTAGCTTTCTATTGAGATGAAACCTCGCATTTCGGATAATTTTAAGGTGCTGATTACAAATCCGGTCGCCATTTTGAGTCTCAGTCTCGTTTGACGAAAATTAAAAATGTCAGATCTCTCGGGCGGGCGGGTGTACCTAAAAAATTCGAACTTCTTTATTTAGATTTCTATTGAAATGAAACCTCGCATTTCGGATAATTTCAAGGTGCTGATTACAAATTCGGCCGCAATTTTTGAGTCTTAGTCTCGTTTGACGAAAATAAAAAATTTCAGATCTCTCGGGCGGGCGGCTGTATCTAAAAAAATCGAACTTTTTTATTTAGCTTTCTATTGGGATGACACCTCGTATTTCGGATAATTTCAAGGTGCTGATTCCAAATCCGGTCGCCATTTTGAGTCTCAGTCTCGTTTGACGAAAATAAAAAATGTCAGATCTCTCGGGCGGGCGGGTGTACCTAAAAAAATCGAACTTCTTTATTTAGCTTTCTATTGAGATGAAACCTCGTATTTCGGATAATTTCAAGGTGCTGATTCCAAATCCGGTTGCAATTTTGAGTCTCAGTCTCGTTTGACGAAAATAAAAAACTTCAGATCTCTTGGGCGGGCGGGTGTACCTAAAAAAATCGAACATCTTTATTTAGCTTTCTATTGAGATGAAACCTCGCATTTCGGATAATTTTAAGGTGCTGACTACAAATCCGGTCGCCATTTTGAGTCTCAGTCTCCTTTGGCGAAAATAAAAAATGTCAGATCTCTCGGGCGGGCGGGTGTACCTAAAAAAATCGAACTTATTTATTTAGCTTTCTATTGAGATGAAACCTCGCATTTCGGATAATTTCAAGGTGCTAATTACAAATCCGATCGCAATTTTTAGTCTTAATCTCGTTTGACGAAAATAAAAAATTTCAGATCTCTCGGGTGGGCGGGTGTACCTAAAAAAATCGAACTTCTTTGTTTAGCTTTCTATTGAGATGAAACCTCGCATTGCGGATAATTTCAAGGTGCTGATTACAAATCTGGTCGCAATTTTGAGTTCCAGTCTCGTTTGACGAAAATAAAAAATTTCAGATCTCTCGGGCGGGCGGGTGTACCTAAAAAAATCGAACTTCTTTATTTAGCTTTCTCTTGAGATGAAACCTCGCATTGCGGATAATTTCAAGGTGCTGATTACAAATCTGGTCGCAATTTTGAGTTCCAGTCTCGTTTGACGAAAATAAAAAATTTCAGATCTCTCGGGCGGGCGGGTGTACCCCAAAAAATCGAAGATCTTTATTTGGCCTTCTATCAAGATGAAGCTTCCTATTTCAGATAATTTGAAGGTGCTGATTATGAATCCAGCTGCAGTCTTGAGTCTGAGTCTCGTTTGACAAAGATAAAAAATTTCGGATCTCTCGGGCGGGCGGGTGTACCTAAAAAAATCGAACTTCTTTATTTAGCTTTCTCTTGAGATGAAACCTCGCATTTCGGATAATTTCAAGGTGCTGATTACAAATCCGGTCGCAATTTTGAGTCTCAGTCTCGTTTGACGAAAATAAAAAATTTCAGATCTCTCTCCCTAAAAAAATCGAACTTCTTTATTTAGCTTTCTATTGAGATGAAACCTCGCATTTCGGATAATTTCAAGGTGCTGATTACAAATCCGGTCGCAATTTTGAGTCTCAGTTTCGTTTGACGAAAATAAAAAATTTCCGATCTCTCGGGCGGGCAGGTGTACCTAAAAAAATCGAACTTCTTTATTTAGCTTTCTATTGGGATGAAACCTCGCATTTCGGATAATTTCAAGGTGCTGATTACAAATCCGGTCGCAATTTTGAGCCTCAGTTTCGTTTGACGAAAATAAAAAATTTCCGATCTCTCGGGCGGGCAGGTGTACCTAAAAAAATCGAACTTCTTTATTTAGCTTTCTATTGAGATGAAACCTCACATTTCGGATAACTTCAAGGTGCTGATTACAAATCTGGTCGCCATTTTGAGTCTCAGTCTCGTTTGACGAAAATAAAAAATTTCAGATCTCTCGGGCGGGCGGGTGTACCTAAAAAAATCGAACTTTTTTATTTAGCTTTATATTGAGATGAAACCTCGCATTTCGGATAATTTCAAGGTGCTGATTACAAATCCGGTCGCCATTTTGAGTCTCAGTCTCGTTTGACAAAAATAAAAAATGTCAGATCTCTCGGGCGGGCGGGTGTACCTAAAAAAATCGAACTTATTTATTTAGCTTTCTATTGAGATGAAACCTCGCATTTCGGATAATTTCAAAGTGCTGATTACCAATGCGGTCACAATTTTGAGTCTTAGTCTCGTTTGACGAAAATAAAAAATTTCAGATCTCTCGGGCGGGCGGGTGTACCTAAAAAATTCGAACTTCTTTATTTAGCTTTCTATTGAGATGAAACCTCGCATTTTGGATAATTTCAGGGTGCTGATTACAAATCCGTTCGCAATTTTGAGTCTCAGTCTCGTTTGACGAAAATGCGAGCTCTATTATCTATATTACTGTTGAATATAGCTTTTTTCATTCAATTTACACTATTGTTATGAACATTTTTCGATGTTATCATAGAAAAAGCTTTATTGAAAATCGAAATAAAATTTTTGTATATTCTATCTACTATAGAGCCCCTTTTGCAATTAAACATTTAAAGCACGTACGCAACTGCATATCTACTGAAGCATAATACACCACAGAGTTAACATCTCTAGAGGGAATGTAAACAACAAAACGCACAGGTCGCTGACAGCTTGAAGGCATTACCAGTGGCGTACGACTTTATATTAAAATTGGATGTTCATTAGTAGATTCAATTATTACTGTGATGTTGCAAACTGGTTCAATTATTATTAGTATTTAGCTATACTTAGAGAGTTACTCCTATTATAATTTGATTGTAACGGTTGATAATTTATTATTACCATGAAGTGCTTCCCTATATTTTACGCTACTGAAAACCAAAACAAAACCTATACTAACCTACGATAAGTGGTGTTCACCGATTCGTCGCTATTGCACCAAACTATGCACTTTTTATTTCGTCCCATCATGCAATTATGACAATATTGTTCATAAATAATTTAACTCACACCACAAATAGTCACTCAAATATACACTAAAATAACAAAAATCTCAACATACGCAATAATCACAACTACAATGACAGCCACATGACAGCTTTAGGGGACGCCGATTGTAGGTTGAATACAAATTATCTTCATGTAAATGAGTTACATTGCAAGTATATTGGAATGTATAGTTAAATACCCAGTTAAATACTTTGAGGAACATGTGTTCAAACTGCGGAAACTGCCAGATTTTGAAGAAACTGAAAGGTCCTTAAACGGATGAAGAAGAGTGGCAATAGCGCTATAGATGTTGACTGGCCAATATTCAAATTAGGCTCCCTCTAGAGATGTTAACTCTGTGATATACACATACTCTGGTATGTTCGCACTTCAAAGCCGAAATTCAAGGCACTCCAGATTAATCGAGCATGATAATTATCGATGAAAAAGTTGAGTGGCGACTGAGAGAGTTCGCAAACAACCTAACGCGCGGTGCGAAATTTTTAATGTTGCACTCTGTGCTATTGGAGGAGTGGAGTTTCATTGCCCGACGTGCTTTTACGACTACTTCCGATATTTTTAGAAAGGAAACAGTCCGTTGTAAAATGTGCTATAAATTGCAACATTGAACGCGTTGCGTCCCAATTTTGCCATGGTATGCATTTCCAGTTTTGATGTACTGGGATTGAACTACAAAGTTTTACATTAATCAGGGGTTGTAATAATAATATAATTGTGTTTTCTAAAAAAATAAATTTTTTTCTAAAAAAAATAATTTTTTTTCGTAAAGACGAAATCATTTAATTATTCCTATTATAGTTGTTCAGCTATCAAGACCAAGCAGTAGTAACTGGTGCAAAAAAGCTGGAGAAGCTGTAGGCAATACCTCATTTTAGCAATGTGTATCTTCAGAATCGAAACTCTTCTTTTGATTTTCTACTAAGATGAAACCTCGCGTTTTGGATAGTGCTGATTACAAATCCGGAGGCAGTTTTGAGTTTCGGTCTTGTTCGACAAACATAAAAAATTTGAGATCTTCAGATGCTCAGCTATGCCTAAAAAATCCAAAATTTTCATTTGGCTTTCTATTAAGATGCAACGTCGCGTTTTGGATAATTTGAGGGTGTTGATTACAAATCTGGTCGCAGTTTTGAGTTTCAGTGTCGTTTTACGAAAATAAAAATTTGAGTTCGTTTGATCTTTAGGTTTGCCTAAAAAATCGAAAATCTTTATTCGGCTTCCTATGAAGATGAAGCCTCATGTTTTAGATAATTTGAGGGTGCTAATAAGTCTGGTCGCAGTTTTGAATTTCAGTCTCGTTTGACAAAAATAAAAAAATTTAGATCTCTCTGATCTTAAGGTTTGCCTAAAAAATTGAAAAATCTTTATTTGTCTTTTTATAAAAATGCAATCTCGTGTTTCGGATAAATTTGGGGCTTCTGATTACAAATCCGGTAGTGGTTTTGAGTTTTAGTGTTGTTTTACGAAAATCAAAAATTTCAGATCTTTCAGATTTTCAGGTTTTCCTAAAATATCGAGAACCTTTATTTGGCTTCCTATTGAGATGGAACCTGGCGTTTTAGATAACTTGGGGGTGCTGAATAAAAATCTGATGGCAGTTTTGAGTTTCAGTTTCGAGCCTGAGTCTCGCTCGACGAAAATAAAAAAATTCAGATCTCTCTCGGGCGGGCGGGTGTACCTTAAAAAAATCGAAGATCTTTATTCGGCCTTCTATCAAGATGAAACCTCGTATTTCAGATAATTTCAAGGTGCTGATTATAAATCCAATTACAGACTTGAGGCTGAGTCTCGTTTGACGAAAATACAAAATTTCAGATCTCTCGTGCGGGCGGGTGTACCCCAAAAAATCGAAGATCTTTATTTGGCCTTCTATCAAGATGAAACTTCGTATTTCAGATAATTTGAAGGTGCTGATAATGAATCCAGCTGCAGTCTTGAGTCTGAGTCTCGTTTGACGAAAATAAAAAGTTTCAGATCTCTCGGGCGGGCGAGTGTACCTAAAAAATCGAAGATATTCATTTGGCCTTCTATGAAGATGAAACCTCGTATTTCGGATAATTTGAAGGTGCTGATTATAAATCCAGTTGCAGCCTTGAGTCTGAGTCTCGTTTGAGAAAAGTAAAAAAATTCAGATCTTTCGGGCGGGCGGGTGTACCAAAAAAATGGAAGATCTTTATTTGACCTTCTATCAAGATGAAACCTCGTATTTCGAATAATTTGAAGGTGCTGATTATAAATCCAGTTGCAGCCTTGAGTCTGACTCTCGTTTGAGAAAAGTAAAAAAATTCAGATCTTTCGGGCGGGCGGGTGTACCTAAAAAATCGAAGATCTTTATTTGACCTTCTATCAAGATGAAACCTCGTATTTCGAATAATTTGAAGGTGCTGATTATAAATCCAGTTGCAGCCTTGAGTCTGAGTCTCGTTTGACGAAAATAAAAAATTTCAGATCTCTCGGGCGGACGGGTGTACCCAAAAAAGTCGAAGATCTTTATTTGGCCTTCTATCAAGATGAAACTTCGTATTTCAGATAATTTGAAGGTGCTGATTATGAATCTAGCTGCAGTCTTGAGTCTGAGTCTCGTTTGAGAAAAATAAAATTTTTCAGATTTTTCGGGCGGGCGAGTGTACCTAAAAAAATCGAAGATTCTTATTTGACCTTCTATCAAGATGAAACCTCGTATTTCGGATAATTTGAAGGTGTTGATTATAAATCCAGTTGCAGTCTTGAGTCTGAGCCTCGTTTGACGAAAATAAAAAATTCAACGTTTTAGAGCTGAGGGTTTGCCTAAAAAAACGAAAATCTTCATTTGGTTTTCTATTAAGATGAAATCTCCTGTTTTGGATAATTTGATGGTGCTGATTACAAATCCGTTGGAAGGTTTGTGTTTCAGTCTCGTTTACGAAAATAAAAAATTCGGATCTTTTAGATCTTCAGGTTTGCTTAAGAATCGAAAATCTTTATTTGGATTTCTATAAAGATGAAACTTCGTGTTTTGTATAATTTGAGGGTGCTGATTACAAAGCCGGTCTTAGTTTGAGTTTTAGTCTCGTTTGACGAAAATAAAAAAGTTCGAATCTTTTAGGTTTGCCTAAAAGACCGGAAATCTTCATTTATCGTGGTCAGGATAATGTGAGGGTGCTGATTAGAAATCCGGTCGCAGTTTTGGGTTAAAGTCCTGCCGCGAATATCTGCCATCACTCACCAAGCTCATTTTGCGCCTAAAAAATAGTTGGCCTAAAAAATAGTTGTAAAGTGTATACGATGTCACTTGGAACAGCAAAAAATGCTTGGGCGGCATCTCCTTTGTGAAACGCGATAGCACCGACACTCGGTTTATCGTCGGTGCGCGGCAGGTATACAGGATCCCGAGGGCGTTTCACAAAGGAGAAGCCGCCCAAGCATTTTTTGCTGTTCCAAGTGACATCGTATACACTATACAGTTAGCTAAAGCTCTATTATCGACCCATTTGCAACGTATATATGCAAAATGCGCACAAAGCGCCAAAAAATAGGCAAACAACATTTTTTGCGGCGTACCACGTCGCTCGGCCTCCCACACGCCCCATTGTGCGTTGCACAACTTGATCCCTGTCTATCCGAAAAAAAGCCCTGTACCTGTCACTCACTTAATTAATTACTCGACCGACGTGATTAACAGGCCATTATTCGATCCACTTTTATTGCGGCTATTCGTTGCCTCCGGCACAACTCAACTGACGCATAGACTGGTAAAGGAGGTTAACTCTTCTTATACCTCTTATAATTCTTTTAACTTGGACGATATAAATGGACTTACCCAAAAAAAATTAGCAGCAGACAACAGACCGTTCTTTGTCGCCTTCGTATTGGTTACTGTAATATGACACATTCGTACCTTCGTATTACAAATGTCTGACAATATACAAGAGGAATGGCAGAAAACCCTTATTTTCTGCGGACTCGACCGTCATGCCATACTGTGTCGAAAGCTTTCGATATATCAACTGCAACAACACGGGATTCGCCATGATTGTCTATTGCTCTGTTCCACAAGTGAGTACGTAGGCAAGGAGGTCACCTGTAGACCTGTGCTTACGGAAGCCATACTGGCGATCATTTGTGATGTTATTGTTGTCCAGGTATTTCAGGAGCTGTGTGTTAATGACAGTCTCCCTAACCTTAGACATGATACTGAGAAGAGCCACAGGTCTATAATTGGTGGGATCAGTTTTTTTGCCTTTCTTAGGGATGGGTTGTACGCAGCCAATCTTCCACAAAGCGGGAAACACGCCTTGTTGATACGAAAGTTTGAAGAGCTTGCAAAGAATAGGTGCAAGCTCAGCGGCACAGCGTTTAAGGACAATGGCTGGAATTTGGTCAGGACCAGTAGCTTTATTGGTGTTCAGTTTTTGGAGGATGCTTTTCACATCTCGATGTTGAAATTTGATCTCTGCCATTCTCGAGTTCACGCTTATGGTGGTGGTCGGAGTACTTCCTTGAAAGTCTACAGTAGAATTGGCTGCGAAGAGCTTCCCCAAGATGTCTGCTTTTTCTTTAGGAGCAGAAGCGATGGATTTGTCCTCTCTGGTCAAGGGTGGTATTGACGAATAGGAAAAGTTCTGACTAACAGCCTTAGCTACAGACCAGAATGTTCTGGACGAACTAGGACATGAGAGGAGCTTGTTCTTAATTATTTGGTTGTGTTCCTCCTTGCTGCTGTCAATCACGCGTTTACATTGATTTCTGGCGTCGCCGTCGATAAAACTGCGGTGGCTCTCAGCATTTGGATTTTTCCTCCATTCTCTGTAAAGTTGGTTTTTAGAGGTAACTGCATCTCTGCAACGCTGATTGAACCATGGCTTGTTTTTGGAGGGATGCTTGACGACATGAGGAATATAGGCTTCCATGCCGGATATTAATACCTCTATTATTTCTTGGGCACAAGCTGATGGGTCTCGTGACTTGAAGCAGACGTCGTTCCAGGGAAAGGACTGGTAGTATTCCCTTAGGTCGTCCCACTTTGCTGATCCGTAATGCCAGACCCGACGAGGCTTTGCATGGTAGAGATCTGGAGAATGCATTCTGCATAGCGTCGAGACGGTGTTGTGGTCAGACGATCCCAGTGGGGCGGTTACCTTCACTGTGTAGACCGTTGGAGCAGTTGTGAGATATAGGTCCAACAGACTAGCAAAATCTCCGTGGCGGCTGGGAATCCTTGTTGGTTCTTTGACTATCTGCTCCAAGCCGCAGCTGATAGCGAAGGCTTCAGCTTCACGTCCCTCGTCGTCCGTTTTGTTTGAGTGTTTCAGCCAGTATGAGTTGTGAACGTTGAAGTCACCCAGAAAGACTATCTCTGAATGAGGGTGATCTGATTGCAGCGCGTCCACAGTGGCTGAAAGCTTCTCGAAGAGCTCTTTGCAGTTGTTACTGCTTGGTGGCCTATAAATGCAGCATATAAATTTGGAATGATTTTGGAAGGATATTTTGAGCCATATGATGTCAAATCCTTCCAGTTCGAGCTCTTCTTCTCGATGACAAGAAAGCCCAGATTTAACGTACATGCATACGCCAAACCTACGTCTAAATCGGGTGGGTTCTTCTATAACAGCATCTTCCAAAAGGCTATCCATTTCTGCCTTCTTAAGCGTACAAGCCTCGGCACCATATAGCAGAGTCGAAAAGACACAACACCTCAACATTCGTACTCTAAGTTTAAGGTTCATATCTCTGCTGCAAAGAACTTTTCTTAGTTTTAAAAATGCTGTTCTTGCACACTCTATTCCAGCTGTTATGTCCTGATATTGCTTGGCAGTTTCGGTTAGTTCCTAAGTATCTATATCTTCTTACTCGCTCTATTGACCCGTCGTCTATTGTAATATTTCCGATTACGTTGTTATTTTTTATAGAAACCACGAATTTCAGATCTTTCAGTCCAGTTATTAAACTGGTTCTCTTCAGACAAAGTGTGGAGGGGGTACCACAGAAGAAGAAACTCATCACAGACGCAGGTGGTCTAGGACTTAAATGACACTCACATTATTTGCATATACATTTCTCGTTGTTTTGCAGAGTATTAACTCGAGTGTTCATCGTCACCGTTCAAATATTTGTCAAGTAAAATCTTAGCAGGCCGTAAACCTAAAAATGCGTCGCAGTCGGCGATTGTGACGGTGTGACGCCCACCATTGGTGGTTAGTGGACCGTCACAACAATGGGGCTCCTTGTGCGGTTTCGATGGTAAATAAATACAGGGTTTCCATGTCGGTTCTTTCTCTCTCGCGTTTTTTATCCAGAGATAATGGGTTGCGGTATATTTTGTAAGTATAAGTGGGGGGAGGAGAGGATACGCGGTCGCGTGACAGTCAGTTTTGGTACCGCGGCACCGCCTTTTACTAAAATTAGTGTAATTCAATGTGTTTCCGTGTTTGTATCGAATGATGGCCGAATAACTAAGGGAACTTGTGGGAATACTTTTTACTCATGCTATAAGTGACGAGGGTATTGTTATCGCGAACATTTTTTGACACTTCTAACAACGAATTTGTGGTGCTTGGGTTTTTAGGCCGACGTCGTTTAACGTCAAGGCTTAGGTTAGGTTAGGTTGAAAGTGAGTGGGGCAGAGCTGCCTCCTTCCACTGCGACTCAATTGTGTCTAGTGTGGCTCACACCTTTTTAAAGTTCACCGTACAGTCCGCACCTCTTTACGAAGGCGATCAACGTGAAGGGTGAAACAAATCCGAATGTCTGGAACCTAGCATTATCCAGTACTGGACAGGAGCAAAGAATGTGCTCCACTGTTTCGTCCTCCACGTAGCAGAAGCGACAGTCTGAAGTTTGTTCAAGACCCAACTTCCGCATATGGTACCTTAGACGACCATGTCTCGTCAGCAGACCGACCAGAATGCGGAAGTCGTACCTATTACATTCCATGATCCTCGGGGGGGGGGCCTGACTCGAGGGGTATCTTATAAACACCTTTGAGTGCTATAGCCCTGGTGTCTCTCGCCAGTTCAGGAGTGCTTTCCTCACTGCTCTGTCCGAGATGGTGTTTTTAGCGGTGCTTTTTGTAATGCCCACGAATGGCTCTGGTCCTGTGAACACAGATTCAGTTCCTCCTTTTGCTAGCGTGTCGGCCAATACATTGCCTTCCACTCCGCAGTGACCCGGAAGCCAAATCAAGGATACCCTGTTTCCCGTTCCGAGTTTGAGGAGGTGCATGCAGCTCCATACCAGTCTTGAATCAACCCGACTGGAGCACAGTGCTTTCAATGCAGCCTGGCTGTCTGAAAAGATTTTTATAGATCTGTTTGTCAGGGGCCTTTTGATTAGTTCCCTGATTCCCAGATCTATACGTCAAGGTTTGAAGGTGCCATTAAACGATGCAATTGAACATATTTCCAGAGACCATAACAAATCTTTTCAGGCACGTGTTAACAACCTATTTCGTCTGGGACTCTAAAATGTACGAACATATTTAAGGTGTAGCCAGGGGAAGCCCTCTAAGCCCAGTAGCAGCAAACTTTGTAATGGAGAAGGTCGAGCTTTAAAAAGCGCTCAATACAAGTCCAAGATATGGCTCAGATACGTGGACGATACGTTCGTCATTTGGAACCACGGAAGACAAAAGCTAGAAGAATTTCTAGAACAGCGTGTATAGAAACATCCAGTTCACCATGGAGATAGAAGAAAACAAAAAACTAGTCTTCCTTGATATTTTAACAAGAAATGGAGCTACATTAGGACACAAGTTATATAGAAAACCAACTCATACTGACCGTTACTTACATAAAGAATCAACCCACCACCCATCTCAGAAGTAGAATTTTGACAGAATGGGCTAGAAAAGTGTGCGAACCAAAGAAACTTGACACCGAACTGGTTCATATAAAGAACGCTCTTAAGGCAAACGGCCATACAGAAAAAGAAATAACAAGAACAATGAGAAGAAATAGGGCAAAGCAACAAACTGAACTGAGAACAAAAGCTTTTCTACCCTATGTGCCTGGAGTAACAGAGAGAATAGGAAAAATGTTACGAAAGGAAAACTTCAAGACCATCTACAAGCCCGAAAGAAAGGTACAGGGGTATTTGAGGACGGTGAAGGATAAAAGACACCCACTCAGCGGTAGCCGAATATACGATTAAGAAAGGAGGCCGTAGAACCAAGTTTGAAGAAACTCAGATTCTTGCCGCAACGTATTTATACTATGCCACATTCCACAGAGAAGCTATCGAAATATAAAAACACCACAATTATTTCTATAGAAAAGAAGAAATACAGAAAGTCAACAGGACATGGGTACCCATCCTAAAAAACCTGAAGACACTGCCATATCGCAAGGGGGCGGGGCTAACAACGCTACCTGGTTGGGCCACGTCACCGTTAGCAGGTAAAAATACAGGTGCAGCTTCTCCAGCCGTCAGTATTTTGGAAATCGCCGAAGTGAAATAGCTTCTGAAGATGCCATCCACTCGTGGTGGCGAAACGTCAAGCCTTAACGCTGAACGACGCCGGCCTAAAAACCCAAGAACCACAAATTCATTCATCTTATTGTATATATAAATACATAGTAGGTTGAGTGTTCCTAGGTCATCAAACCACTCTCTACAGCTAGCTCTATTGTGAATCCCAAGAATCAGCCTAATAGCGTTTTTCACTGGGCACATTTTAGTGCACTCCGTGCGAGTGCAAAATACTGAAAAAATTTACCTAGGATAACACCTTTGCACTGGGTTCTTCCAGTGGTATACACATCAAGAAACAACAACTTGTATTGACAACAATCTTATAAGTAAGTTATACAGGGTTGGGATAAAGTATGGAACCAAGCAAATAACTTTGGAACGGAAAGAGTGATATTGCTGAAAATTTGCAGTCCAGTGCAGTGACGTCTAGTGCATCCGAAGACTGACTGTTAGCTATTAATGTACTTCCGGTTTAACCGGAAGTACCGTCAACTTTTTTAATTTAAATGGGACACCCTGTATATTTTTGCAGATTTTAATTCATCTTTTTTTCTGAATACGTCCATAGTGGGTTTAGCATTAGTTTCTGTAAAAACGGGAAAGATATAGCTTCTTTATCATTTCAGGTGTTTAAAATGCCGGTCATTCAAAGTCGGTTTTGGCGATCGCGTGAGAACTCACAAAGAAGTGTGTCAACTTTTAATGATTTACGTCCCGACAGGGGTCCTATAACACGTTTGACGGTGACTAAAAAAAAAAAAATACAAAAAAATTACTTCAAACGGGAAGACCGCAGACCGCCACGGACGAATTTGTGAGACAAATTTTTTAAGAAACAAATACTAAACCCACTATGGGCGTATTCGTAAAAAAAAGATGAATTAAAATCTGCAAAAATATACAGGGTGTCCCATTTAAATTAAAAAAGTTGACGGTACTTCCGGTTAAACCGGAAATACATTAATAGCTAACATAATGTCTTCGGATGCACTAGACGTTACTACACTTGCCTGCAAATTTTCAGCAATATCGCTCTTTCCGTTCCAAAGTTATTTGCTTGGTTCCATACCCATTCCCAACCCTGTATACTACTTACTCGTTTGTCTGAAAACTGTTCAACAGTTTCCATGTAATTGCTAATTCTGCGAATTTTTGCTCCCGAATTTCTCCTTAAACACATTATTTGTTCAACCTCAGAAGGCAAGCAAGATTCTGCCTATTAAAACAAGGAAATTAAAAGTTTGATTTTTTTCGTTTACTCTACTCATTCTGACTGAAAATAGTGAAAATCAAGTAGATATTACCGTACTCAAAGATCGATAGTTTAAACAGCTAGAGCACAATTCTATGATTTGAAGTTTTCCGCTCAAATCTACTGTCATTTTCTTGGTTCAGTTCCACGACACTCACTTTGAAATCAGTGCAAAATTATTGCACTTAGTTCGGTCGCCCCGAGTGGAGAAATGCCAGTGAAATGAGTGCACTGAAAAAATTTTGCACTGGAACTGCCACTGAAATATAAAGCAGAAATCCAATGCAGCCCGAGTGCAGCCAGTGAAAAACGCTATAAGTATATTGTTAGGTGCAGTGGAAAAGTGGGAAAAAATTACCAATCTTTCCACAAAAAATCTTACCCACAGAAATACAAAATAACTCTAACTAGTACATTAAGTGCATGTATAGAGGAGGTACGATGCGATTCTTTGATGAAACTATGATCAATTATTTCTTCCCTCGTGACTGGTCTGTAAGGCCATTATGTCTCCTCAAAGTTTCCTAATAAAACGTCGTACCAATAAAAGGTAGGGACCCTGGCAATGTGACGATTATTAAATAAATAAAAGTGTCTTTTATTACAGCCAGACACGTATGGAAGCTTAATGTGACTATAAAAGTTTCCTTTGGGGTGATGTAATTAGTTTTTTCATCTGCGGATATCCAGAAAAGTTGGGAGTGTATGGTCTTCGGAGCAGCAATATGTGTTACGTAAAAGGACAGAAAGTAGATTTGCTTGGTATCATTTTTTTAACCACATGTTGTCTACAATTATGTCGCAGTAGAGCACCATTTTCATCGTCGTAGGTAAATTTATCTTATTCCAGACTGAAAGATAACTTTAAGGTCAAATTCTATTTTAAGGCGAAACTAGGTCCTGGGGTAGAGTCAGATTCGTAAGTGACAATTCACTATATATAGAGTGCGTCTTAGGTCCGAATGTCATACCTATGGATATGATGTGCATTATTTATAGAGGTTCGTCGCTCACTCTTGGATGTACAGTTTATGCTGAGGAAGTTTCCAGCTTCCACCTGAATAACAGACTAGCTAAACAAGAACTGCAAGTACTTTTCGCTGACGAATCCCTAAAATATAACCATTTCCCAAAATATCTTGGAGTAACATTAGATCGCACCCTCTGCTACAAGAAACACCTCGCAAACACTGAGAAATCGCAACAACATTATCCAAAAGCTGTGTGGAACGACGTGGGGTGCCACGGCTCCAACTCTACGAACCAGTGCGCTAGCTCTTGTCTATTCGTGTGCTGAGTACTGGGCGCCTGTCTGAATTTAGAGCCACCATACCAGACTAATTGTTGTCCAACTAAACCACACTTTGAGACTTATTACAGGCGCAATAAAGACAACCCCAACTAAATGGCCGCCTGTACTCTCTGGAATAGCCCCACCGCAGCTCCGAAGGACTGACGCCCTTCTAAGGGAGTATAAGGCCAACAGCAGACTGTCCATCCACCGAGCAACACCCCCGTTGCAGATAAATAGACTTAAATCCCGACAACCACCAATAAGGGATGCAGAAGCGCTTAAAACCAACAACTTCAACTTCTTAAATCAATGGCGCTCCCACTGTGAAGTTTTTGCAGAACACCACTCACGATGGGCATTTGTGGGGGCAGTCTTACTCAGAACTACCCCGGAAAGAGTGGGTAAAACTTGATGGAGTCCGAACAGGCCACGGCAGATGTGCCGACTCGACAATTGAGGCTATGTGCAATCTCCCTTATGTAACTGTGGCGCACCCTGCCAAACTATAAACCATATCACGAGCGAATGTGAACTGCGTGCGTTTCAGGGATCGCGAGAAGAGTTCTTCACAGCCACACCGTTGGCACTAAAGTGGTTAAAAGGACTGGACATCAACCTGTAAATACCAAAGACTATGTATCTTAGTTTGTAGCTGTATATATTTTATTTTATTAGAAGTGATAATAGTTTTTTATCTATAGTTATTATTGCCATATTTTTGAGCAATACGATAAATGAATAAAATAAATAAGCTGGGACTAAAACTGTTTTTGGTAACAGCAGAGTTTATTCTTTTACTTACTCAATATTGCGATGTACGCCTATAAAACTGAGGCCGTTTCAGTTTTAAATCTTGAATTAAGTATCTTCAAAATGATGTTATAATCTGACCTGCACAAAATGATCACAACAATGCTGCTGGGACAGTCTGTGGATATCTTCTAGGAGCGAAATTTATTCAAAGACGTTTGGCGTCACCCTTCGAGACATCACGTCATGTCGTCAGAATCAAAGCCCATTATGCTTAGGCGCATAGCTGAACGTCTGGGGGTTGGAAAACAAAGAGTCCGTCAACCGGCAAGCAGAGAGAGTCTATTTACGGCTTCCTGAAGGCTGCCTGTCAACTGTCCTAATATTTGTGCATCTCTATACAGACGCACACGCACATAACTTGCACGTTTTATTGCTAGTCTCGTTGCATACGGACCGTTCAGTCGTTTGACGTGCCCGTCCTGGGAGACAGATGTCTCTTGATTATTAATAACATCACTTGTTTCACTGACGATTTCAGACGTTGTCTGCCTCGTTTCTGGTGAAATAAAGACGTAGCCGTGTGTAAGAATAGAGATGTTGGCTGTTTCAAAAAACGGTGTCGGGTAGACTGACTTACACCCATAGAAGGTCTTGAACTACCGCCAGAACTTTTTCAGTAATTTTGTATCTCACGAGTAAATAAATTGTTATAATTGTTATATAACATATACTTCATAAATAATAAAAATTAGTAATGTCAAAAAAATAGTATAACAAAACTGCTTACCTCAAAGTTATAACAAGCCTTTCTTCTGGGAAAATGGGCTGTTTGTGTAGATTGCACCATTTCCTTGTTAAGCGATATTCCACTTTGTCCAAAATATATTTAAACGTACCCAGGGTCATTCTGGTTTATTGAAAAAATCTTTGATTATTATTCTTTAAACTTTGAAATAAATAATGATATTCTCCATATTTTGTTCTTTCGCGATTAAGCGTATGTATATGCGTATAAGCGTATGTAACTTTTTTCCTTTTCAATTTAGTAAACACCGATTCTAACGCAATAAAGTCGTCATCTGAAGAAGACGGCATGCTTTCCTTGCGTGTCTAGATACGACTGGCAAATCTATACAAAATTATTTGCCGCTACCCAGCCATCTAGCTTGAGTTTTGTTTCCTAACAAATCGGCAACGATTACCCGCTTCCTAAAACAAAATATAAAATATATGAGGTAACAAAATGAGCATTTAATGATGTTATAATTATCTTATATCTGGTGGGCCACCCCAAAGGATCTGTCCGACACGGGAATTCCCACTGAACCCAGGTCATTCCTGATGCGTTGCCGAGTGCAGGAGCCTCCTTATGTAGCGCGTCTAATGCCAATGTTGTTCCCAATGCCCACAAAGCATATTATCCCAAAATCGATAATTTTCGCGATCACAATACTCCCCTCACCTATCGGTGTGAATCGGAAGTAAAAGCTATTCTAATATTAATGTTTAACAAAATAACAATGTACCCGACCAATGATATTACGAGACCAAAATATATATACACAACCACAACACTAGATATAGGCTAGGTGCCACAATAATTCCCAAACCAAACAAATCAATCATGCGGCGGTCATATCTCAATTTAGCGCCAAAATGATACAATACTTCTACCTTTTGATACCAAAAACTTGTTTACAAAGCGATTCAAACAGTCTCTACCAGAGTGAATAGCTTCCTTAATAAGACGCGCACAAGAATTCGTTAAACATGTACAGTATCAGTCACATATGCATCTGATTGACAAATTTCAAATAAATGGTTCTAATGTATATGATGTGAATCTACATGTGTATGTACTAATAGTTCATTTGACAACTTCCCACCACGGATTTATGACAAACGCTGATTAAACGAAAAAACGCCAAGACACGTCAAAATATTTGTCCAAAGAGACAACTTTTTAACCAGAAACTATTTTACTCCCTATTGTACCCTTTAGACCCTCAGGGGAATCATTTCCAGTGTTTTTGCAACTGTCCCTCATTATTTTGCTAATAAATGGGCAACATTTTGAACCCTTATTGCATGTTTCCTATACCGTGTCTAGATGCGACTGGCCAATCTTTGTACTCTTTTTCTTGTCTGTTTTCACTGTACCATACACTGGTGTGCTTGACTGCGTGGGAAACCGGCGCCGGCCTGCTTCTACCTGCCGAGGGGACTCTTCGCTGGCCAACGCTCCTAACTGCCGCTACTGTGCATGCCTACTTAGAAATTTGTTGGTGAAGATCAATATCGAATGAAGAACTGGAAAATGTCAGGGCTGAAGTAAGTAGGGACCGGAATCAGACAGAGACAGTGGAATTGGAGTACATTATATTATAATTCCCAAAGAAGCAGACACATAGAAAGACACAAAGTGACCTGGAGAAGAACAGTTACAAACGGGGCAAGAAGAATGGGCAAGACATGGAGAGAGATAAAAACGCTTGTGAAAAATGAGGCAAACTGGAGGCAGTTTGTAGAGTGCCATGTTCCTCGATGGAATGATGAGAGTTTATAATTATATAGATAGCTCATTTTTTAGTGTCATAAAGATGTCGATTCGTTCTCAGGTGAGTGCCCATCTCTAGCTTGCTCCTTATTACTAAAGTCGTAATCTAGATGAGGCCGATTGCAAGGAAATGGAACGGTTTTATTGCGTTATTAAATTGGGGTAATTGCGAGAGCTTCTACGAAAGAAGGAAGGCTTACTCATGCCTTGCCAATTCCGAGTTTATTAACAAACGATGAAAGTACTTCCGTAGACGATTCCAGGGATTTTTAGAACAGCAGTATTTTTATATTATACCTACTTCGCATTCTAAAAAACCTTTCCATATACCCTTTCTTTCGTTTGATAAGTCCCCCACCGATGATATGCCCATTTTTTACAATATGAGGCAGATATATGCTCACTTCATATTAATTCTCAAATTTAAGTGACCCAGACTAGAATGTGATTTTTGAGTGCTAAATTTTTTGTCTGAAATATTGTAACAGAAAGTTATATGGTTCTAGAGCTCGTGAAGATTTGGAAATTACACTTACCCAAAATTTTATCTGAATATAACCTATGTACAAAAACAAATTTATTAATTAATTATTTAATTTGTCTGGTATGTAAAATCAAACCGTCTTTCCTTATTTTTTGCAAAAGTGTCATTGACTTGTTTGTTAAAATTGTCAATGTTATTTAAACACTTTTTTCGGCCGATAACATCCCAAGAGCACTGAGTTCATTCACAGAGTTTCTTAAAAACGCTAAAGAATCGTTCTGCTTCCGATATTCCTCGTCCAGGTAGGATCACCACCACACAAAATACATACATGAGAAACAAAATAGTGCGTTTTTCTTATCACATCCACAATTCCAATTGTTTTTATTGTACATATTTCGATTGCTTTTATCATTTGACGAATTAGACACATTTTGCGTTTTTTTGAATATCTAAATCAGGAAGCGGTTTTCCCAATTCCTTGATTTCAATTTTTCCTCAATCGAGTATGCGGAAAACGGCTTTAAGAAAATATTGCTGATACTATTCACTTTGGCAATAGTCCCTCACTTATTACGAGTCACCACTAAATATTATTAAAACACCTTGCACCGGACGACGGTGCATCATGTACTATTGTCTCTGCAATCAGCCACAGGGGGGAGAAGTGCAGTCACTTAGCTTCGCCCGCGGTGCAATCACCCCCACATCGGAATATTTCCGGGAAACTAGAAACAGGTTCCTGGAAATAGGCGGCGCCAAATGGTCTCACGGTTCATGCTCCGTCGCTGGGCTGATGTTCTCGGTTTCTCCTAAGTGACAAATTGGATTAATTTCAGTAAAAAAAATGCTCAATGACTCTTCCAGGTTCAAAAGATTCCGGAGATAAGATACCTGGCCGTTCGGATCTCCGAGTGCCAGGTGGAAGTTTGTTTAAAGAATTGTGCTGCCACTCCTCGTCGGGCTAATAACAGAAGCCGTCCTTCGCAGCAACTTCGCACTGACGACAGGCCCGAAGGCCAGAGAAACTTGTTCAGATCCGACTTTACAAATATACGAGGTCTTGCCTCCAACATAAACTCTGTCCATCAACACCTTCAAGCAGAGAAGCCACACATTCTGGCTCTTACGGAATCTCAAGTCGGCTCTTCAACAATGGATAACTGCTTTAGATATCCCGGATATGACTTATACACCCGATTTAGACGTAGGTTTGGCGTATGCGTGTACGTTAAATCTGGGCTTTCTTGTCATCGAGAAGAAGAGCTCGAACTGGAAGGATTTGACATCATATGGCTCAAAATATCCTTCCAAAACAATTCCAAATTTATATGCTGCATTTATAGGCCACCACCACCAACTGCAAACCGAAGAGAAGGCCCTTCATAACGGCGATAATTCGTAACGGTCGGTGTAGGTGGTGTACGCGACGCCGTCGTCCTGTCTTATATTCCCGCACGTCGCATAAATTAGAGCCGGCTCCCATTCTGGCCAACTTTATATTCCACGGTCGATTATGCGGGCAGCGGCAGCGGCAAAGCGGCATTCGTCGCCGGCGCGGCGAACGCGATTGTTTTTTATTTTGGCGGGAAAGCAGCGTCAGCGCCGCGCGGCCTCCCGGTTCCACTAGCATGAACATGAACACACATAAAAAACGACGATCGCAGCGCCTGCGCCTACTGAGGATCTTTCGCTGGAAACTTTCGAGACAAGAAAATCGATATTAACCATCGATATAAACTATTAGGCCCGGTTTCACCACAATATTTTATCCAGGATTAAAACATTATCTAGGATTAAATCCTAGATAATTTCTTATCATAATTCTTATCCAGGATTAAGCACGTATATCCGAGATAAAATTTAATCTCCCATATTTGGCGAATAAAATTTTTAATCGGAGGTTTAGAATGCAGATGACAGTTGAGGTGACGTGACTGACGTGTCTGCGAACTTCAAGGGTGTACAAAGAAATAACTGGTAAATTATTATGAGAAGAAGCATATAGCTAGGTATCTTTTATTTAAAAACAAAAAAAAATGCTCCAGAACCAGTAATTTTCCTGTTCACGCCTCATTAAAATTTGTGTTCCACGTTCGTGTTCCAATTCGTTTATACCCCAAGTTCGACACAAAGTTGGTATCGGTTGTTTAGCGTCGTGGTAAGACGTCGGTCTCCCATGCAAAGGGTTGTGAGTTCGCGTCTGGATAGGACTATTTTTTTCTTTGTTCTTTTTTTACAAAACCGATTATTTAGGCCAGTGTTTCAAATTTTAGCAGATATATGTTTATATGAAAGGATTTTTTACAAACAAACTAAAAATTTGTCGTTGACTCCCATGCAAAAGGCTTTGAATTCGCGTCTGTGTATATATAGGGACTTCTTTCATTCTTTTTTACAAAACGATAATTTAGACCAGTTTTTAAACTTTAGCAGACATATGTTGATCTAAAGCGTTTTTTTAAATAAAAACAAATATTTTAATTTCTTTTTAATATAGGTACTCTTAAATCACTCGAAAATCACTCTACAACGCAAATAAGTAGTCACAAAACCTCGCACAATAAACCACCATCCACACAAATTCGCATATGAAAAGACAATTAATTGGGTCTGAAAATTTTTGACCCTTTCTACCTGAGGCCGAAACTCATTAATTATTATCCATCTTCCCGAACAAACCACTTGTTTGGAACCAATCAAAAATGAGACATCCTGTTGTCAGGTTATTTCTATGGGAAAACCCACCAGAAATCCCTTTACATATCAACAATCAGCTATCAGCTAAATCTAAAAAAAAAAAAATTTAAATGAAAAAGAAGGGATCTACTCAGATTCGAACTTGCAACTTCTTGCATGGACGACCGATACACTACCTCTAGGCCACCCTGGCTATGTTTACCTTTTGCCGAACCTCGCATATAAGCCGATTAGGACGCGAGCATGGACGGCGAATTTTAACGATGCATAAATAGAAAATGACTGATTCCGGTAGCGTTTTTTTTTTGTTTTTATATAGAATAAAAATAATCATATACTCCTACTGATAATCATTTGCTAATTATTCCCTTGTTTCAACTTGTATTACGTAAAAATTGTGTTTTTCTCCTATGCTGCTAATGCAAATTCTCAAAATTGTGAAGCTATAAATGCTCTCGTTACGCTGTTGCCACGTCTTAGTTTGAATATATCCGAGATTAGTTAATCCTAGATATACTTGCGCAGGTGGAACAGAAATTAGTCTAATCGCGGATGAAATACTTCAATTAATTTTATCCAAGATTACGTAATACGAGATTAGTATGGGTTTGGTGAAACCGGGCCTTATACCCTGTTTTAGCCCACAATACAAAACTTACCCCCGTGTGGGGGCGAGTTAGAATATCTCCCATCGTATATCCTGCGTGTCGTAGAAGGCGACTTAAAGGAACACCGAACTACTGTCGGTATAAACAGTAACCTCTTCTCAATCAACAGCTTCGGGTGGACGAGTTGCGAAGAGTCAGGACACCTTCTTGTTCTTGGGGTGAGAAATTGCCCCTAAAGGCGGATGAACCAGTAGATACCATCTGGTCAACGGCATGAGGATGGAGAAAGCAAATGGGAAACTGCTGCATTGAAGATCTCTAAGATATCCCAAGAGAAACTCGTAAAATGAGTAACGTGAGAATCAGCGAGGCCTCGGATGTGATGCCTCGCGATCCGACTGGCAATCGGCGCTTATTGATAATATTCGTGTCGATAACTAGCATTTTACGAGTTCACAACAGGTCTGTTAAGACTTTGTGACTATGATGATGACAAAACTTACAACTTTCAAATAGGAGTATAATATACGAATTTTCATCAAGATGGCCCAACCACATAATATCAAGTTTAAACAAAAGGTAGAAAAAAATGGGATCCATGTGAATGCATATACTCAGACCGCTCAAAGACGACAAACGGTGTGAGGTGCGGTTTCTACCACGAAAATAAAAATCATCAGAAACTATACAAACTCACTCCCAAATATTCAGTATATACACCTGAGTTGACAGCCATTCAAATAGCCCTAGAATATTCCCTCAGTAATACCGACCTTTTTTGTTATGGTCAGCCTCCCGCAAAGGCTGAAAGACTATGGCGCTGTAGAAGCGCTGCCAGAGGATAACACTGTCTGTGCACCTTATAGATCTGAAGCGCTGCAGTTTGTATAGCTGTCGGGAAACAAATTTACCGGCAGTTCATTCCACAGCGTCGAAGTTCTCCAAAAGAATGAATGCTAGAGGAGGCTGGTTCGGGGAGAAGGGACCTCGACCTGCTAAGGATCAGCTTGCAGAGCCTCTCTAATGATCCTCGTTCGGACTCGACACTCGAACATCTTCCGTGGTAGAATTTGTATAACAGCCATTATTCTACGATGTTCCAGGCTGTGGAGGTCCTTTGTGAGATTAGTCGTATCGATTAGTCTAATTGCTCACTTCTGGATAGTGTCCAGAAGCTTTAGAGAGTGTTTCGGAGCTCATTCCCAAACATGGGAGCAATAGTCCAACGATGGTCAGATCTGCGCCTTGTGGAACAGCAGTAGTTGCTCTGGTGTAAACAGCTTCCTACAGCGGAACAAAACTCCAGGCTTCTGGGATGTGGTTTTAGCAATTCTGGCGACGTGGTCGTTCCAGGGCATATTATGGTTGATGCTGGTCCCCAAAAGCTTGACGGAATGTGCCTCGAGTATTGGGCGACCCTCCATTTCCACAGATGGTAAGCCAACGTGAGACTTCTTTGTCACTGTTGTTGCCTGAGTTTTCTGTAAGTTAAACTGTATTTTATTTACTAATCTCCACTTGTTGATATCTGCGTTGATCTGTGAGGCATGCTGCTGTCGCCGACGTACCGTCATCTGGGATAATAGTGGCTTGCCTGGTTCCATGCATGATATTAATGTACTATCGGTTGCGAAGCTGTAGGTTAGATTGAGTGTTATTTCCAGCAGCTCGTTGATGTGCAGCAGAAGCAGTGTATGTGTTAGGGCAGATCCCTGAGGAACACCGGCGTTTATTAAAAATACATCTGATCCATAGCCTTGGACTACAACAAGCAGAGATCGGTCGTTCAAAAAGTTATTCAGCCACTGGCGCAGGCTAGGTGGTAGCGACCTTAGAGATGTTATAACCTTCACCGGCAGCAAGAGTGTCGCTATGAGATTAGAGTTTTTAAGAATATCACCTAATTTCAGCCATGTCATCTCAGTCATAACTGAGTTGATTAACAAACATAGCAATTTGGATAAAATTGCAAAAATCATATGGATTAAAGGACATGCAGGGTTACCTCAAAACGACACAGACGACAGACTAGCAAAGACAGCGACTATTGATGGAATACTGCTGAGAAATAATAAACAAGAGCCTGTCAGACAATTGAAGTGAACACTACCATAGAAATCCATACGGCAGAACATAAGAACAGAGCACTGGCTTAAAAAAGAGTTGAATAAACCACTTGTGAGAACTCTTTGCAGATTAAGATGTGAGCATTACCTAACCCTCAATACAAAACTAGAATAGGTTTAGACGATGACCCACACTGCAGATATGGAGAGATTGGTACTGCTCAACACTGTATATTATAATATCAATTGATCGGTAATGAGTTAACAGCTTTATAAAGCTTTTAAAGATTGTCAAGCTATGTTCCGTTTCCTCCTAGTGTGATCGCTATACGAGCTAGTACGTTAACTAAAATTACCTCATCAAGATCAAGACAATATCCTGAAATTTTGAAGAAATTGGCGGTCCATATCTTCTGTGAACGATGGTCTATCAAGACGAACGAACTACATAATTATATCAAGTTTAAACACCATATAGAAGAAAAATGGGATCAATGTAAATGCATGTACAGAGACAAAGAGGACATATCACCATATCGCACACCTGCTTTCTACCACGAAAATAAAAATCATCAAAAACTCCACTCCAAAATGTTCATATACAGAAATGTTATAATCTTCACCGAAAGCAAGAGTGCAACTATGGAGATTAGATCTTCTCAATATTATCGACTTTCAGCCATGTCATTTCGGTTACAACTGAATTTGTAAAAAAATGCAAAAATTGTATGTATTAAAGAACAAAGTCGATAGACTAGCAAAGACGGTGACTATTGGTGGAATACTGCTGAGAAATTTCAAAATTCTCTACATTGACTTGAACAACAGTTTAAACAACAACCTGAAGGAAAAATGGAGTGAACACTACCATAGAAATATATCCAGAGCGACGTACAAGCAGATCCAGCAGATCATAAGAACAGAGCCCAGAGACGATAAGACAATATCTTGGAATTTTCAAAAAATTGTCTACCCCTATCTTCAATGCACGCTGGTCCACTGAGGGGTCTGGTACGTCGCTGATTGGAGCTTCAGCTTTTATCCAGGAAGTGGTAACGCGATTCGTCTGCTCGGATGCTCCAGTGCTAACAGACAACGAACGCGGGTCGGATTAAACGCCAAAGTTTCGTTATTAGTCGGCGCATTAGATTAGGGATGATATTGAAGCCAGAATTGAGTTGTTCCAGATTATATCTGGCTGCTCTGCTGCCGCTGCCGTTCCAGGGCTAATCAATTTGTCGGAAAGTACGTCTTCTCTTCACTAGACGATCGATAACTATAAAACGCCGGGGTTTCCAATGGATAATATCAGGTTTTACGACCCTCACATAAACGGAGAGGGTACTGTAACTGTGAAGTATTCCTGGAAAATTAGTACATTGGCCCAGGCTGTATTGGCACCCTGAGAAAGATTAACTCCAGTGAAAAACGCATTTCAGAATCAAAAACTTTTTTTTTGAACGAGCGTTCTCAGGTTGCAACCTGAAAAATGATTCCTCTGAACCGTCCCTGTCCCGGAACCATCATCCATCATGTTGACATCTCTTCAAGTTGGGGGCTGTCTTTTTTTCCTACTATCTATTGCGTCTTGCGTCTTTCTTCTTCTTACCCTCCTAAGAGTGAATTTGGAGTTCGGACTTCGGACCATCATCCCTCTGTTCTTCCGGTGCTGAGTTCTGGATCATCCATTCTTCCCGTTCTTTACTGGATATAATCACTCCAATCAGTTTCTGAGCTCTATCCAGTAATGCATACCTTGCATCATTTTCTGCACTAGTTCGGCTGGTGCTCTTTCTTCCAAGTCCATATTTAACTGCACTGAGGCTGCCCTTCTTGGAGTTAACCCCTGGGGCACTTGAGAACAGTATGTTGTCTAGGTGCCCGCAGTATACACATATGTCGTCTCTGCTCTTGCCATTTTTTTACTATATTATGTTTTTTTTTTAAGCACCATTCCCACTTAGGAATTGGGACAGATGGTAGTCTACCTCACGGTGGGTGCAATTAATCCAAGATTGGATGTTCGGGCTAGTTGTTTTGTCCACTGTGCGATGCTCTCATTCTGGGGAATGACTGACCCAGGATGTATTTGCACCCTGAGAAAGATTAACTCCGTTGACACGCGTTTCAAAATAAAAAAAACAAGACCAAGGTTTCTGGCAACATCACTAACTTGTAAAACACAGCCGTCTATTTTAACTGACAGACTGGTTTTTAAGAATACTTACTAGGTTACTTACTAGGAGGAGGAATTTCACTATGAATAAAAATATATTTTGTTCAATAAAAAATGAGACGAACGCATTTTTTACCACATTCTAGTATTAAATCGAATGTACTATCATTCGAAAATCTATCTTTCCAAAATTGCCGTACTATTACTTTTTGAGAGCTTACTGCCAATCCTGGGTACATGGCAAGCCATTTATGTAAAGAAACTTGTAAGGCATTATTCCGCAAATATAATATTTTGACCGTTCTTGCCCTGATGACTCTTGAAATGTGCCTTAATGACTTTAAAAATAGAGATTAATTTACTACAGTGAGTCAAGTCCGTAAGAAAAATACCAGGCAAAAGGAAAATTCATATAGTTTAGGATTCTTTAACAAACTACCATGTAAGATCAGAAATTGTAATAATACGAATTTGTTCAAATTTTGTTTAAAGGAACTGCTCAATCACTGTATTTACAATGAATGATTTTTGACCAAATACTGTCTATGATATACTTTACCTGTCTATGTATTTTCATCTTTTTTTAACAAGCTTGTAACTCTACTTTGGATTAAAAGGACGGATCAAACATTAAACGCTCCAACTTTGTCGCGAAAACTATTTTGACGGCTTCAAATTCGCCGGATCAGCACTCGTATATACGCTGACTAAGAGATGTGGTATAGACACCTTAAAATTTGTATATTACACAGTGGCGTAGTGACGAGAACTTAAAAGGCGTGACATTTAACTGTTTGGGAGTCGGTATTTTTGTGAAATTTATCCAGGAAAGTCCACAGTTTTAATTATCGTCTATGCAGTAATGGTAATGATTATGTTATGAATTTTCTGACACAGAGTATTAATATACCGGGTGTCCCAGAATTTCCTTGACACGTGATATTTTCGTAACGAAAAACGGTTCAAGCAATAACTGAGTGGTACTTTTGAAGGTACTATAGGGTCTATCCTATCTATACCATGCATTCAAAACATTTTTTTTTTGTACGTCAACCCCTAAAACTCACCCCCAACTTTTTTTTCAAATAGCACCCCATAGGTTTTCTTACATAAATGATATCCCCATTTCATTTAAAATCTTGAGGTACCTTTAATTTTATATGCAAACTTATTTTTTCCGTAAAATGATAAGCATAAGACAAATGAAATGATAATTTGTTTGACGCCTGATATTTTTGTAACAAAAACGGATAAAAAAGAAAAGTAAGTGGGTTTTTCAAGGGTAGTGAATGACCTATCATTCCTTGCTTATGAATCGTTTTTTCTTACTTAAACCTGGAATCCACCCCTGGCTTGTTCTTCCAAATTTCAATCCACAATTTTGCCTGGAAAAATAAATTCTTTACTTGAATTTAATTATCGTAGTGCCTTACTTTTTATGCCCCTACTGCAATTTATCGTTAATTTTGGCGCCCGTGTGCGGGGCACACCCTGCACACGGTGTTGGCGCGGCCCGATGTAGCCATAAATCTTTTTCACCTTTTTGCACTTAGTTTTGTTGTCACATTTTTTTTTTATTAGTTGATTCATGATAATTAAAAAAAAAATTCCACGCATGTGTTTTAATTAATTATGCTTACGATTTCATGGATTAAACGAAAAATAACGATAAAAAAACGATAAATTGCAGTAGGGGCACAAAAAGTAAGGCACTACGGTAATTAAACTGAAGTACAGGATTTATTTTTCCAGGCAAAATTGTGGATTGAAATTTGAAAGAACAAGCTAGAGGTGGATTCCAGGGGCTTAAATAAGAAAAAAATGGTTTATAAGCAAGGAATCATAGGTCATGCACGACCTTCGAAAAACCCGCTTACTTTTCTTTTTTATCCGTTTTTGTTACAAAAATATCGGGCGTCAAACAAATTATCATTTCATTTTTCTTATGCTTATGATTTTACGGAAAAAATAAGTTTGCATATAAGATTAAAGGTACCACAAGATTTTAAATAAAATGGGGATATAATTTATGTAGGAAAACCTATGGGGTGCTATTTGAAAAAAAAAGTTGGGGGTGAATTTTAGTAGTTGACGTATAAAAAAAATGTTTTGAATGCATGATATGATAGACCCTATAGTAACTTCAAAAGTACTACTCAGTTCTTGCTTGAGTCGAAAAGTACGCTTTAATGATGGAGTCAACTAAAAAATTAAAAATAATTATAGTTTAAAAAACTGAAAAAACGCTCTCAGAAACATCGGACTAAAAAGTTATAAGTAATTTTTAAAATAAGCTTAAAACAATAATGAAAGAAAAATACTAGTATGATTGTATTCGACGCTTTTTTACAATAATACTAGTGTTTTTCGTTAAATATTATTTTAAGCTTATTTTAATAAATATCTATAACTTCTCAGTCTGATGTTTTTTAAAAGGGTGATATTTAGTTTTTTTTAAACTATTTATGTAACCTATAAGGCCTGGACTATAGTAACGCGTGTGCATAGCACGTCATCTCCGTTGATTATCGGACGCATCACAAATCACGCGTAGTCTCTCTGGACTGCGCCACCGCTATCATTGCGGCTCGATTTGATTCTAATAACTGACGTTATCAACAGATAGCGCCGCGGACTACCCTGACAGTTACAAATTTTAATTATTTATGGGCTCTGATTACGCACAGGCTGTGCATCACCGGCCGGGCGGTCCGACACTCCACGCTGTCAGGGAAGATGTTATCGCCTATGGCACGTGTCCTATATGAAGCTGTGATAGTCTATGAATGCAATGTACACTTCACTGGTCAATTATCCATACCGAAAATCCCGGTATTTGTCAGTATCCAACCTCGAGATCTTCCTGATCTTTAACATACACTTTTTTCTCATACAGCGACTCTACGATTCTAATTCGGCTCATGTAAGAATTGATGGTAACCTGTCTAGTCAAACTGCAACCAGAAAAGGAGTTCGTCAGGGATGTGTATTATCTCCGATGTTGTTTAACATTTACTCTGAATTTGTGATGAGACAGGTATTAGACAAGTGGAATGGCGGTGTAACTATTGGCGGAAGCAAAATATCTAACTTAAGATTTGCTGACGATACAACCCTTATTGCAGCTTCTCAGGAAGAACTAGTAGCTCTATTAAATATCTTAGAACAACATAGTGCAGCGTATGGTCTTGGTATTAACTACAATAAGACCAAGGTTATTATCGTAGATAGAGAGCATCATAATCATCGAGAAATAAAGTCATTAGGCCGTTTTGAAGTAGTTCAAAGTTTTGTATACCTCGTTTCTTTGATCGACAATTTGGGTAGCTGTGAAAATGAGATTCGACGGCGCATTCAACAGGCACGTGTGGCCATGAGAAAGCTTACTAAAATATGGCGTGACCATAACATCACTAAAGCTACAAAGATGTCGCTGGTTCAGTCTCTTGTGTTCTCCATATTTTTGTATGCCTGGGAAACTTGGACTGTTAAAAAGGCAGATCGAGCTTGCATAGATGCTTTTGAAATGTGGACATGGAGGAGAATGCTGAGAGTTCCTTATACCGCCCATCGAACTAACGTTTCCATAATGGATGAGGTCGGTAATCCTAAGAGACTATCCTCCATTGTGTCGACGAGAATGCGTACATTCTTCGGACATATACACAGAAACGATAATATGGAGAAACTTGTAGTTAAGGGTCATGCCCCGAGTGGGTGGCGCCGTGGCCGTCCCCCTATACGCTGGGTGGATACGACGAAACAGTTGCTGGATATGAGTGTCAAGAGCGCCACTAAACCGACAACAAATCGCGAACGATGGCGAGCTACAGTGCTCAAAACTATTAATAATATTCGTGTCGGCAATACTCTAGCTCCGACTTAATGCATTTTACGAGTTCGCAACATGTCTGCTAAGACATTGTGACCATGATGATGAACAGTCACTATTGGTTAGGAGATGGATTTCAAAGAAAGTGGGAATGAACTATTCCACCTAGAAGCTTGAAATCAGGGAGGATTCTTTATAGCTGCAGAAACTGTCAGTCAATCTGTATCTGTATCTGAAGAGTGGGGAGGGTGAGTGGTCCCACTGCAGTTAGGCCACAACTGGCCCATTGTGCATCTTCCCAGGGAGTTGTTTTCTCAGGTCATCGTCCATCCTGCCAATTGTAGGAAGAACAAATCGCTAGGGGACATCTCCCTTATGTGGGCAGGTGTTTGTTGGCCAAACCTCGCCGAACGCACAATCTCTAATAGAAGATAACTTTACTTCTTTACTTTACTTGGATATTTCCATGTCAAAACCTGCAAGGGCTTCCTTGGCAAATCGGCAACCTTGTAGTTCTTCCCATCGTTTTTCCATTTAGGCATGGCAGTTTTTTTTGGCTATTTTTGCAATTGTGGTTGTAGACATTCCAGAAAGGTCACATGGTCCTAAAATTCTTTGGTCAGCGGCCTTCCTGGCTAGACCGTCCGCTATACGGTTAGCTTTGTTGTCCTCTCAGGACAATATTGCTCTTGTCTGAACCATGGGCTAAAGATACTGTCAGTTAATATTTCAAGATGAACAAGAGATACAGTTACTTGACACCAATTAGGCGACTATGCCCGACAAGATCCCCACTGTCGTTGGGAAAAAGTGTTCACCAGAGCTGACTCCCATACTTACCCGCCTCTTTCGGATGTCTTACAACTCTGGCATCTTCCGAAAAGTCTGGAAGTCAGCTTGTATCCAACCGGTGCCAAAAATGCTCTCGATATTTCAAAGACGTTCGATGAACTGTGACATGCGTCTCTCATAAACAAGCTTTCCTTCTACGGGCTTCCCGTTAACAACTATTCGTCAGGAGCTGTTCCTCTTTTGAAGGAAGTGGAAATGAAGGAAGAAATTTGCTGTTGGTGAACTTGCTAACTACTTTAGCCAGAAGTGTGAAATCAGAGACGTTTTTTTCAGTTGCAGAAACTATTAGTCAACAATTCAAGATGAACCTGGTCCCATTCGACCACAAAAAAACAATTTTTGACAGTGTTAATTTCTCGCGGCAAGATGAATTCCAAAAGTGATGTCCAATGAACAAAAAGCAAATATTCTGACAATCTATCAGTAGTAGAAAACGCAACTGCAACGTAATCCACAGCTTTTAAATACAATTGCCATTTGGCAGAAGTTCTGAGCTCACAGGATAGCATGCTGGCGCCTCTTCTATTCAATTGGTACAGGAATGATCAGCCTATCGGCCCTTCTATGAATAGTTTCATCTACGCCGATGACGTAGCCATTACGTGCCAATCACAAGACATCTCATCATCATAGTCACAATGTCTTAACGGACATGTTGTGAACTCGTAAAATGCATTTACACATTTTACGAGTTTCTCTTGGGATATCTTTAAGATCTTTAATGCAGTAGTTTCCCATTAGCTTTCTACATCCTCATGCCGTTGACCAGATGGTATCTACTGGTTCATCCGCCTTTAGGGGCAATTTCTCACCCCAAGGACAAGAAGGTGTCCTGACTCTTGTCAACTCGTCCACCCAAAGCTGTTGGTTGAGAAGAGGTTACTGTTTATACCGACAGTAGTGCGGCTCCTTTTAGTCGCCTTTTACGACACGCAGGATATACGATGGGAGATTCTAACCCGCCCCGACACGGGGAACAAGACATCTAGTAAATCGAAAAAACTTTAACAAAGTTACTGGCTACAGCACAGCCTAAATCCAGTTTATCTGAGGACTTAGTCTTGTAAAAAACACGGAAATAAGACTAGAACAAAAGTGAATACGAGGAACGGTACTACTCGAAGCTGGTCAACTCTCAAAGGGGGGCCCACACTGGACGACATTGCGGACGACATCCATTGCCATATGCTTTGCCCTAGCCAAATACGCATGCCCTGTATGGTCCAGATCGACTCACGCTCTTACGCTAACAAACTGGACCGTATCCTGAACAACACCTGTAGGATAATCATGGGCTGTCTAAAACCTACCAACCTGGATCACCTATACATGTTATCGGGAATAACTAGGCCTAGGAATAACCCCCCACAAGTCAGGCGAGAAGCCTCAGGTATGGCAGAACGAAGTAGACAGTCATTAGATAAAAGACACCCTCTGTATGGGCACAAGCCCCCAGCGTACAGACTTATATCCAGGAATAATTACATGTCCACAGATCCTCTGATAGCTATGGCTAACAGTGAACCACATACAAACTTAGAACTCAACTGAAAGCCTCCCTACCGATTCACAAGTTAGAATTAGATGCCAAATTGGCAAGTCTGGGGATAATCTAGTAAGATGGGGATAAGCTTTGGACAATTTATGTGCCTGCGGGAAGAACCAGATGTTGAATCACCTCCTATGTTGCCCATTCTTGAAAACTCTGTGCAGTGCAGTGTGCACAGAGACTGGAAAGAGATATGAGCAAATACAGACATCATATCTGACCTGTCACGTCTGTGATCATTACAAATATAATTTTTCTCCTTTCTCTAATTACTAATTAAATAATAGTAATATCTATAGAAAAAATTAAAAAAGTCAAAAAATCCAGTAATATTAAAAGAAATATATAAAATTTACCAATTAAGTAAATAAATTTGACGATTTTGGTTTTATCATTATGACCCTGTATTGAAGTGTCAAAGTATGCAATGGAAAATTGTACCTAGAATACATACAACAGGGGACTTCTATTCTGATGCACTTCGAGGACTTTGAAGGCAAAATTAAACCACTAGACTTATAAAAATGACCTCGTATATCACTTAATTTCCTAATTACGGATGTGAAATTAGAATCAAGCGAAAAGGAGGAGCACATTTGGAGTGTGAGGGTGTAATATATGAGGAAATTAGTCTGAACAAGTTCCCGTTGCGGATGATTAAGCTGCGGAACCCTTGATGAATTTGTGTGGTAAAATTCATTTGTACTTGCGAAGCATTCCAATTCCTTGTATTTAGAAGCCCTATTCATTAGCTTTCTAATTAGAACTTTAGTCGCTGATCCTTCAATAGAGAAGGTTCACTGAGCTGTAATGCCTGCTTGCACAAATTGCATTGTGTTCCTTCTTAGTACGTTGGTAGGTAGTGGCTTCTGTTGGTGACGTTTTCTGTAATATCGACGGCTATTATTATGATTATTTTTCTTGAATTGTTGTGGGAGCAAGAAGTATTGACGGGCTGAAGAAGCAACAAGAGAGTTATTACTAAGAGTCCGGATTTTGAGGCATTATGCTTTTTGTAAATATTACAGGCAAATGTTGGACAGCTTAAAATATTGATGAATTAGACAAAAAAAATCCAAAAAAGCACGGTTTATAATGCTTATTTTGCTTTTTTTAAATTCATGCATATGTTCTGGTTTGTGCTCATTTACAGCCTTTTTTTGGGTTTTTGTACGTACTGCAAAAGCTTTGGGAACAGTGTATTAATCACGTACAACAACAAACCACAGATTCTTGTGGAAGATATGTTGCAAATTTAATTATAGTTCTTGATGAAGAAATTGTGCCCACAGGGTATTTAATATATTCCCAGGAGCTAGAAGCCAAACAGCAATACAGTGTCTAGATTTGCGAATGATGCACTAACAAAATTTTACTTGCCAGAACCAGTTCCCTGTAGCAAAGTGTTCCTCATCATGCTCTCTGACGCAGCAGCATATATAGTTAAAACAGCTACTAATTTAAAATTTATGCCATTGGACTTGTTTAGCTCATGGCTTGAACATAGTTGCGGAAAGTATAAGGCAACAATTTCCTCTTCTCAATGAACTTATAAAAAATGGGAAAAAAGTGTCAAGGCGCCTTTGCGTGTGCAACTTTTCAAAGAACGACTACCGAGTTTTCCATTACCACCTGAACCAGTTTTGACAAGATGGGGCACATGGTTAGATGCCGCATTATATTATGCAGATAATTTTGAAAATTTCAGAAAACTTATATTCAAGCTACCCAAAACACCTAGCAAAGCAATTAAAGATTGTCAAATAGTTATTTAGCTTATATAAAAGCTAATTTTAGTCTTGTCAGTACCACCATAAAGTCTTTGGAGAAACAAGGAATGACATAGGATACATCCATCAAAATTGTTAATGCTTTCGAAAAAGCCATTGACAGTGTACCTGGAGCAACCGCCCAAATAGTTTGGAAAAAGTTGAAAGATACCTACACTGTCTAAGAATGAAGGTTTTCAGAAATTAAAAAAATTACTTTGGTACTGGCAGGGAGTACTGACTCAGAGTTACAAGTAACCCCAAATGTGCTGGCAAAATTTAAATATACGCCTATAACAAGTGTTGACATAAAAAAAGGACTTTTTCCGACTACGAAAATATTTTAAGTGATAGAAGACAGAACTTTACTATGGAACATCTAAATCAGCATTTAGCTATTTCTTGTTTCTACAAGATGTAAGTTATTTTTCTTTCCGTTTCATTATTCAATGGAGACTGTTTATTTAAATATTTGTTTGTCCTTCTTATGTATTTTATAGATAAACAATAAATTTTGATTTCATTTTTATGCCTTGTTTATGCATATTCCATGCTTCTTTTGTGTAAAATTGGATGCTTTTTAAGCACTTATTTTAACTTTTTTTATGCTTCTTAATCCGGACTCTGGTTATTACCATTACCACGAGTTGAATACTATACTTTATCTACGACCAAATTTATGAACAGTGCGATTTGAATAAATAATAATTACACAATATTGACAATTTAACCTCACTTCTCTGTCACTTAAATAAATAGTCACCGTTCGATTTAGCGTTTGAAGTTTCATAGCGACATTTGCGGTGTTACAGCGACTATTCAATCCTATGCATTTCCAAGAGATCAGTACTAGTATCCAGTAGGCGGTGTTCGTAACTCACGGATAGACCGTGAGTTATTGTTCATAACTCACAGTCCGTCCGTGAGTTATGAAAAATAATAATAAAAATACGCTATTTGGTTCTAGATAGAATACGCTGTTCAGAAGTAGTTTGGTAATGGCTGATTGGCGTAATGGGAGTAGATAAAATATGTTTGTTTACTATGGTCACCAGTGAATAACCAGTGAACAACAATTTATGTCGATATTTTTCATGTGAATTTTGGTCAGTTTAGGAACATAATAAAGGGTCGTTTCAGCGCAAACTAATAAAATGGTTTTTATTTTTCGTATTAGGTTAATGAATATTTTTGGGGTATGATACATTAGAGAGTCTATTTTTTCTCTTTGAAGAGACTTCTTCTATAGGCTAATGTTTTTGTTATTTTTTTTGTCCTTTTAGCTCTCACTAAATCACTGAAGTCAGTGAGCAGAGCTTATGCAGAGCCTCTGTCTGTCCGTTCGTCCGTCTGTGCGTACACGAAACTACAGGTGCTACAGAAAAACTAAATACAGATTCGGAATCAGCATGAAAAAACTAGTCCGGGAAAAATCCGGTTTTGTCAATATCGCTTTCGGTTTAAAAAACATTGGATTAAAGTAGGATAGGTAACTGACGACGTATTATATACGGTGTATTGTTATTCCTGAAGCACAGGCAGCGTGACTGAGTGGTTAAGACGCTAGGCACCAGTCCGAAAGGGCGTGGGTTCGAATCTCACCGCGGTCAACAACTTTTTTCCCTTTTTTTTAAGATTAAATGTTAAATTTGTTTATTATTAGTCCGGGAAAAATTCCGATTTTGTCAATATAAAAAAAATAAATTTTTAACCAACAAATTGCACAGCGAGGGCGACGATTGAATTTACTGAAGTAGATTCTTTCCTACTTTTTTAATTAATTCATGTTTATATAATAATGTAGGTGTATATTTCCAATTATTCTAAAACTTGAAATTGTGTGATTGATTGCACAATATCAAGAACAACACAATTTTTACACCATATCTTCGCTGGATTGATAATACTGACTCCTTAATGCTTATTTTCCTAATGACCGCGACTACAGATTATGGTTGTTTTTCATGGGTTTCGGTCAACGATTGAAACTATAATTTTTCTTCACTGCGTTACGGTTTATTTTAATCTAAACCATCTTCAGCTGTCTATAAATGAAATAGGAAATGGTCGGTATATATAATAAAAATAAGAATCAAAGTACAGAAAAAAACAACAAAAGAACAGTAAAATAAAAGAATTATAAATTGTATGTGTAAAGTAGAAATATAACTAACTATAAATGTATATATAGAACTTTTAAACATAAACTCAGTGATTTTATTTTCGCTTATTGAAAATGAATATAAATGAATTAAATTTACTGAGACAGGGGAAATAATACTAACAAACCTACTTACCTCTCAGTAAATTTATTTATATTCATTTTCAATAAGCGAAAATGTTTATGTTTAAAAGTTCTATATATACATTTATAGTTAGTTATATTTCTACTTTACACATACAATTTATAATTTTTTTTTATTTAACTGTTTTTTTTGTTTTTCTTTGTATTTTTTTTTTACTTGTGTGTCATCGGCATCGACTGCTTTGGTCATTAGCCTCGTGTTCTGTGTAGGCTTCGTTACTGTTTCCCGGCGCCACTTAGGAACAGCACTGTTAATTAGAAGCCAACAGTGAAGGCGTCGGTAGCGATTCTTCGCTGAGCTTTATGGATATTTATTTTTGATTGAAAAAAAAACAGAAATAAATTTCCGCCTCTAGCGAGAATCGAACCCGGGACCTTTCGGTCCACGAGCCCTTGACTCTAACCACTGAGCCAACCCACCCCGATTTTGTATTTTTATTCTTATTTTTATTATATATAGACCATTTCCTATTGATTTATAGACACCTGAAGATGGTTTAGATTAAAATATATAAATATGGATACATGAACAAGTAATATTCACCTAAATAAATAAAATGACCAATTTGTTGTTATAAACAAAGACGTCATCTATGTAGTGTTTATAAGAATAAGACATATATGTAGATGTAGAATGAATACATGGACAATAATTCAAAAATTACACCTTGGTCGTACTCACACACTGAGAATTCAGCTCTCTCAACCCGTAGAGGCTGCTTCACAAATACAAAAAAGGTTAACAGAAATGTAACCGACATCTGGCCCCGTGTGGGGGCGGGTTAGAATATCTCCCATCGTATATCCTGCGTGTCGTAAAAGGCGACTAAAAGGAACCGAACTCCTGTCGGTATAAGCAGTAACCTCTTCTCAACCAACAGCTTTGGGTGGACGAGTTGAGAAGAGTCAGCACACCTTCTTGTCCTTGGGGTGAGAAATTGCCCCTAAAGGCGGATGAACCAGTAAATACCGAACTACTGTCGGTATAAGCAGTAACCTCTTCTCAACCAACAGCTTTGGGTGGACGAGTTGAGAAGAGGCAGGACACCTTCTTGTCCTTGGGGTGAGAAATTGCCCCTAAAGGCGGATGAACCAGTAAATACCGAACTACTGTCGGTATAAGCAGTAACCTCTTCTCAACCAACAGCTTTGAGTGGACGAGTTGAGAAGAGTCAGGACACCTTCTTGTCCTTGGGGTGAGAAATTGCCCCTAAAGGCGAATGAACCAGTAGATACTATCTGGTCAACGGCATGAGGATGCAGGAAGCAAATGGGAAACTACTGCATTAAAGATCTTAAAGATATCCCAAGAGAAACTCGTAAAATGGGTAAATGCATTTTACGAGTTCACAGCATGTCTGTTAAGACATTGTAACTATGATGATGAACCGACATCTGAAATTAACACACCTGAAGATGGTTTAGATTAAGAAGAAGAAGAAGAAGAAGAAGAAGAAGAAGAAGAAGAAAAATTATACTTTCAATCGACGACCGAAACCCATGAAAAACAAACATAATACTGACTCCACGTAGATCCACCTTAACTGTTGATGTCTTCTCGAGTACGAGTTTCACAAACCATACATCATCGCGTCAAAGAATTCTTTCGCTTGACGCGCTTCCTTCCGCGAAACCTTGAGAGTATTTCACGCCGAAACGGAGACAGACCCCGAAAATTCCTTAAACACAAAACGAACATAAATTGTGCGGCGCTACTCGCTGACAGAACAGTTAAAAAGGGACTTGGAAGTTATTTCATTGTTCGAGAAGTTATTCGGAAACTATCTCTGCGTCTTTGTCGCGCGACGCGTCGTTTTTTGCCGCTTCTTTTCGTTTTTGCGTGAAGCGACGACGCACGGTAGCGTCTTTTTCGTCGCCGCCCGAATTCTTTTGGCGTTTGATGTGCCTGAGAAATTCGAAGACTTCTCTTTGAAGATGGGTAACGGTCTACTGGGATGCTTTTAGCGTTTGAGCTGGGGAACAACAGAGGATTTTGAATATCCTGTACTTAACCCTTTCAGTCCAAAATTAACATTTTTTTTCAAGTAAAAGTTTATTCATTTCACTTCCCACACCGATAGATGAGGGGAGTATTGTGATCGCGAAAATTTTCGATTTTGAGATAATACGCTTTTTGGGCGTTTTATGATGTGTACATAACGAAAATCCACGACACTCATTTCCGTCGGACTGTCTGTCGGTCTGTCTGTCTGTCGCGTTTTTGTACCCTGGTAATCTCAGTAACCGCTGCATGGATTGTGATGAAAGCAGCGTTATGCTGTGGGGTCGTAGTAGGTAATGTTCCTATAATTTTGAAAATCGTTATACGGGGGGCGGAGTAATTAGCAAAAAACGAAAAATTTCAAATACGCCTCAAACTTCGTTTTTAGGAGTTTTAGGGGTTCTTGATCATTTTCTACTTTTTCTTGGGTGGGGAGTTGTAAAACTGAAAAATCTGTCGTATTTATAATAGTCCGTCTATTGACCTGTAGAGGACATCCCTCCGAGCATTGGCTTGCCTATTTCAGAAACCAATTTTGTGACCTATACATACGAGTTCTGCTTTATTTCGTTCTATGTATATTGCGCAAAGCGAAAATTATTGAATTCATGTATTAATATTTTAACACAGAATTTATTACCACTGCGAGAATGGAAAACGACTCTGTTTTTGTCAGTGGCGGCGCAGCAATAATCAAAAAACCAAAAACATAAAATCAGCTTGAAACTTCGTTTTTAGACGGGTTGGAGGCTCTTGATCGTTTCGCATCGTCCAGTTCAAGCATGCAGAAAAAGACTGTGGCGCCCTAGTTCCTAAGGAGGGAGACACAAGAAACTATTTACGAGGGTTTTTGTGTTGAATGTTGTTTTTGCGGGCGGATGGGCGATAATTTAGTTGCAAGGGGATTTTAGACTATAGCTTCATGCAATGGGAAATAATAAAATGGTATCATCATTATGTGTGGGAAGTACTGAGTCAATCAACTTGACTCCATTTTTTTAACAGTACTTATAGCATAAACTTTGTGAAAATGAGATTCGACATTCAACAGGCACGTGTGACCATTATAAAGCTTACTAAAATATGGACTGACCATATAACATCACTAAAGTTACCAAAATGTCGCTGGTTCAGTCTGTTGTGTTCTCCATATTTTTGTATACCTAGGAAACTTGGACTGTTAAAAAGGCAGATCGAGCTCGCATAGATGCTTTTGAAATGTGGACGTGGAGGAGAATGCTGAGAGTTCCTTGTACCGCCCATCGAACTAACGTTTCCACACTGGATGAGCTCGGTAATCCAAAGAGACTATCCTCCATTGTGTCGACCAGATTTCTTATATTCTTCGGACATATACACCGAAGTGATAATATGAACAAACTTGTAGTTCAGGGTTACGCCCCGAGTGGGCGGCGCCGTGGCCGTTCCCTTACACGCTGGGTGGATGCGACGAAACAGTTGCTGGATATGAGTATCAAGAGCGCCACCGAGCGGACAGTAAATCGCGAACGATGGCGAGCTACAGTTCTCAAAGCTATTGATAATATTCGTGTCGCCAATACTCTAGCTCCGACTTAATGCATTTTACGAGTTCACAACATGTCTGTTAAGACATTGTGACTATGATGATAATAACATCACTAAAGCTACCAGAATGTCGCTGGTTCAGTCTCTTGTTTTCTCCATATTTTTGTAAGCCTCGGAAACTTGGACTATTAAAAAGGCAGATCGAGCTCGCATAGATGCTTTTGAAATGTCGAACTAACGTTTCCGTACTGGATGAGCTCGGTAATCCAAAGAGACTATCCTCCTTTGTCTCAACGAGAATGCTTACATTCTTCGGACATATACACCGAAGCGATAATATGGAGAAACTTGTAGTTCAGGGTCATGCTCCGAGTGGGCGGCGCCGTGGCCGTTCCCCTACCCGCTGGGTGGATGCGACGAAACAGTTGCTGGATATGAGTATCAAGAGGGCCACTGAGCTGACAGTAAATCGCGAATGATGGCGAGCTACAGTTCCCAAAACTATTGATAATATTCGTGTTGACAATACTCTAGCTCCGACTTAATGCATTTTACGAGTTCACAACATGTCTGTTAAGACATTGTCACTATGATGATGATGAGATTTGCGAAGTATTCACATTCACTACAGATATTATGAATATTCTGAGAAAATTCCATGTATAATTAGGCCATAATTTGGAACACTGTCACACAGTTTATAACAACCAGCAAATTTATTGTACAAAATTGGGTATATATAAATGTAGGCCTTTCAGGAATAAAACTCGTGAATTCGTGAATTGCTAAAGTGCCCACATCACACACACACATGTTGAAGCACAGAATGACAGAACACTTGAAGCGAAGAATAGAGTGACAACCAGACAAGATTGACAACTGACGACACCATGGTCACCATACATCAGCATAAGATGCTGTCACTTTATCGTCGGTGGATGCTGTATCTGTATTGCTGGCAATGGCTAATGACTAACAAACTTTTGAAAATTGCACGTAATACTTATTAGGTATATTTAGGATGAACGCAAAACGAATGAAGGTTTTTTTTTAATTCACTGAGAAACGTGCAAATATAAATTAATAATACCTCATGAATATTTGCCTACATACAGATATTTCTATTACAAATATTACTAAATGCTCGTCAGAAAATAGCTACATCTTGTTCTTAGTAGATTATTAAAACTAAATTCTATGAAGAATATTACTGGTATATTCTGGAATAATTCAGACATTAAACGAATAATCACTGATTATCCTAAGTGGATAAAATAATAATATTCTATAAAGAATCTTATAATATCCAGTGCTATGTGGGCTTATTCTGTCCATGGACTTCGTTCACCTTCCAACTCATCATTTAGCGGTAAGCAAACGCCAGAGCCAAGTTTTTCCTCTCGCATTGTCCCTGGCGGATTCCTGCGATCGTTTCGCCGTTTGATCCCGAGAGCGAAAGCCCGGTTGGAATCCAAGAGATTTTTCTGGATTTTTTCCCAACGTTGGCGCCCGGTTTTGTCCGTCTGCGCCGCCATCCACTAAATTTCATCCAGATTGTCTTCTGGCTGTAATAAATCGCGGGAATTATTGGGTCGTTAAGATATCTTCTTTTTTAACGGCGGCGGCGGTGTGGTGGAGGCTCCCAAGAAAAACGGGCTTATTCGACTAGAAAATTCATTAGAAAGACGCTTTCCTTCCCGCGTTGAGGATTATCGGAGGATGGAAGGGCTTATGATGGAGAGTGGAGCTGATAATTGGTAGTTTTTGGTTTTTTTTACTATGTGGTCTTAAGGGCCTAGGGTACAGCGCGCGAAATTGAGAATCCAAGAAAATACGTATTCCCGTTTTAGCGAGGAGGCGTGGCCGCCAGTTCCCTTTCTCCAGCATGTGTGTCTAAGATGAAGGGAGGTAAGGTCAAAAGGTCCAAAAGTTCATAAAAAAGATAGCAAAACCGATGTGAAAAACTATCGACCAGTCTCACTACTATCATGCATCTTTGAACACGCAATGTTGCTATGTTTAATGACATTTTTGGAAAAAAACAACCTCTTATCAAAACACCAACATGGTTTCCGTAAGAGTAAATCTACCTCAACAGCCTTACTTGACATATATGAAAAAATTGTGGATGATATTGATGAAGGCTCCTACCCAATAGGCATTTTTTGTGACCTCGGTCGCGCGTTTGACTGCGTCGTACACAAATCAGTATTGCAAAAACTTTACCACTACGGCATGCGTGGCCTTGCTAACGATTGGTTTGCTAGCTATTTGCTTGATCGACCTCAAAGTGTTGAAATTTCCTATTTTGAAAACAATACTCAAAGGATGGTGAGGTCAGAGAATATAAATAATAGTGTAGGAGTTCCCCAGAGATCTATCCTGGGACCTATTATATTTGCAATCTATACAAATGATCTTCCCAATTTTATTCATGATATTACAGCATTTGCAGATGACTCAACGGTGATAGCATCTGACAAAGACGAAACAGTTAAGTATCAAAAAGCCACAGATGCACTGAAAATCTTACATACCTGGTTCTCTGGAAATAAATTGTTTCTCAATTCTTCTAAAACTAAATTCACAGTTTTCCATCCACATCAAAAAAACATCGATGATATCCCTGATCTTGACATTAATGAAGTGCATATTGAGCGCTCGTCCAACATTAAAATACTCGGCTTAACCCTAAACAAAAATCTTTCTTGGGAAGTGCATTGTATTGGCCTAAACAATACACTCAATAAAAAAGGATATCTGACAAGAACGTTAAAATTATATTTAAATATACATTCCTTATTCTTTTTTTTTTTTATGGACGGCCTCCCGCAAAGGCTAAAAGCCTATGTCGCTGTAGAAGCGCTGCGAGAGGATAAGTGTCGGTGCACGTTAGATTTGAAGCGCTGCAGGTTGTAGCCGGCGGGAAACAAATTCCCTGGCAGCTCGTTCCTTAAAACAATACTACTATGGAGATATTGAATCAAGATTACGGTATGGAATCCAATTTTGGGGAGCTTCTGCTCACTGTGAGAAAGTTCTTTTGAAACAAAAAATGATAATTCATAACATGTTAGGGACGAAATATATAGCAGAATGTAAACCGCTGTTTAAAAAACTAAAGATTTTAACCATCATTACCCTATATATTTTAGAAGTGGCATGTCTTGTACACCAAAACATCACCTTTACATTAATCCCAGTGAGCATAAGTATAGTACCAGACAAAAACAATTAATTCTTCCCAAACATAACTTAAAATTAAAGAGCGATGGTCCTACCATAATGGGAATTAAAGTTTATAACCACTTAAAGAACGCGCATCTTAAAACCAAAAACCAGAAGCAATTTAGAACAGACTTGAATTACTTGCTGGCTGAAAATCCCTTTTATTCCTTACAAGAATTTTTTGATTCACAAATTTGAATTTGAATGTGATATTGTAATATTATCTATTTTTTAATATTATGCTCGTTCATTTATTTTATTTATTTGTTTTATTCTTTACCTGTATTTTGACGTGTCTTATATCTATGGATTTAGACCTTTGGATGAAATATACTATCACTATCATTAAGTAAGGTCCAAAGGTCGCCATAAAAATTTTGTATTTCGAACCATTTTCTAATGTATACATACTGTCTTAGACCAGGGGTTCCCAACCTGTGCGCCGTAGAAAGTAAAGAGGGGCGCCGTGAGGCGATCCTCTAAGTCTAAAGCACAAATATTTGTGGGTGCCTAAAAAGCAACAATACATCTTCTGACGCTCGCCACATTTTGAAGCTACCGGAGAAGATTACAACGTTCTGGAAGAAACTACAAGTTTGGATAAAAAAGACGAATGAAGGCGGCGGTCTAGGTTGCTTTCCACTATACGGGATCCAATGAACTGGTTGTCTCACAAGACCTGATAGCCCTTTTCACGCAACACTTATGGAAGCTCACTGAATGGTTTTCGAAATACTGTGCAGATGATGATGTCGAAAAATTTGCGTGGATCCAAGATCTCTTTCGTACGCAAGCTCCGACAGAATTCTCCAAATCCGATTTGGTGGAGTTTTTGTTATCGATTCAAAATGAATATCCAAACCTAACTTCAAAGGCTTTAAGAATTTTTATTCCATTCGCAACGTCATATTTATATGAAGAAATGAGAGTCGCAGTGTCGAATTTTATTCCCCGTTTTGAAAAACTATGCGGAGATCACCAAGCTCAATCGTCACATTCATTTAACTGTCGTATTTTATTTTTGTTTTTCTTGGGTCTTTCTTTTTGTTTTCTGTTTCAATTCTGAATTCTTATAAATATAATAAAATAAACTTCAGTTCCTATTGAGGAAGTCTTTATTTTTGTGTCTACTATTATTGTAGATACCTATTTGTTTCGACAGTATCTATTTAAAATAGCTGTTTAAGGTAGGGCGCCGTGAAAAAATTCCAAACTTGAAAGTGCGCCGCGGGTTGAAAAAGATTGGGAACTCCTGGTCTAGGGTACAGCGCGCGAAATTGAGAATCCAAGAAAATACGTATTCCCGTGTTAGCGTGGAGGCGTGACCGCCTGTTCCCTTTATCCAGCATGTGTGTCTAAGATGGGGGGAGGTAAGGTCAAAAGGTCCAAAGGTAAGGTCGCCATAAAAATGAATTTCGTATTTCGAACCATTTTCTAAAGTATACATACGAGTATTGTCTTAGATAGTTCTGTATTGTGTAGCGTGGAAATTATTAAATTGATTTTAATGAAATATTGACATAGTATTATTACCGTGGCGAGGATGGAACATGGATGTGGTTTTTAGAAATCGTGTCAGTGGCGGCGCAGAAATAATAAAAAAACTAAACATATAAACGACAGCTCAAACTTGATTTGTAGGCGTTTTACAGGTTCCTGGTCATTATTTTTAGAAAGAAGACAAAGTAGTTCGTTTCCGAAAACTTTGCCTAAGTCATACTTTTTGCTTTGCTTTTGTAAGAGTAGCGCGTACAAATGTGTAAAATAATGTCCGTGTCTTATGTAATAGTATTATTTTGTTGTATTATTGTGATTTATTAGTGAATATTTCCTGAGATGCTTTTATGTCCTTGTAATTCTTGCTTAATAACCATTTCTTTATGGTGTTTTCTATGTTTGACGAGAATCGAATTTTAAACACCCAGTATATAAAATGATATGCATAGCCTTCCTGACGGTCTGAGATCAGACTTTGTGCTTAAAAATAGCTTTTCTGAAACATTCCCACCCGACCGTTCAGTCAATTTATCGCCGCAGCTTGATTATTTTTATGTCCGTTTACATCGAAACCAATAAAAATCCATTTTGTAAAGGCAAACATGCTAATTTGAAAAGCTGTGTGGGCGAAATACACAGCCAACGTGTAATAAAATTTTTATGTGAACTTCATTGAATTACTGCAGTCGGCTGCAATAAATAATACTTACTTCTGCTGAAAACAGCCTTGTTAATCGTAGAAAAGAGATGTGAATTGAATAACTTTGTCTGACCTCCATCCACATTAAACACAATTATTTTGGAATTGAGTTTCTAGAAAAATTACGTTACGTTGTGGACCTGGTGAAAAAACTCAAAATGGAAACAAGTGGCAGTCACATTTTTCTGTAAAACAGAGACAGATCAGCCACCCTTCTTCGATGTTCCAGGCTGTGAAGGTCCTTTGTCAGGTTAGGCGTATCGATTAGTCTAATTGCTCTCTTCTGAATATAATATTTATAACAGTTTTTTAAATTTTCTATTTTAAGCTTGAGAAACAGGGTGATACATAATCATATTTTCTTAAACCATGTAGAAGACGACAACATGTATTTTGTATTAGTTAGAGCCTCCTGGCTGAAACTTGATCTATAAATACGAATAAAAGACAATAAGTCCATAATTGATTTTTAAAAGCACTAAACATTCTTTTGTAATGTAATTGAGAAGACGTCTATTAGCAAATAAAATTTTCAAAATAACAAAACAACTTTTCACCAGTTTATCCATATCAACACCCAGATCATTTACTAAATCTTCATAGACTAATGGACAACTTTCAATGAGTATACTGTGGCCCTACGCTTTATATGCAAGATTTTGTTTTGAGGTCCAAACAGAATAGTTCTTGATTTGGAAGGATAAAGTGTTAAGGAGCTACGTTTATAAAATGCAACGATTGTATTTAAATCTCTGCTTAATTCATCAATAGCAGCCTCACAATCTTCGGGATCAAAGGTTCTATAGATTTGTGTATCGTCTGCAAAGAGCATCACCTCTGATGAATGGATAATTTCACAAATATATGATGCGTAGATCAAGAACAGTAGAGGTCCCAAGATAGAGCCTTGGGGGACACCTGATATCACATTTTTGAATGAAGAGTTTGAATTGTCCAAACACACTCTTCGCATCCGATTCATGAGATAGCTGTTAAAAAACTTCATTGAATTGTCTGAAAATCCAAAAAATTTGCATTTTGGAATCAATAATGGGTGGTTGATAGTGTCAAACGCTTTGGAGAAGTGCAGCCAGGACAATATCATCTGTAACTTCCAGTAAAGTAGTGGTAGTACTGTTCCATGGGAGCAGTACTCCAGCGATGGTCGGATCTGTGCCTTGTAGAGTTGCTCTTCTGTATACAGCTTCCTACAGCGGAACAAAACTACAAGCTGCTGGATGCCGAAAAAAGAAAGAACTTCAAACGTTGGCATATCTTCTCATTCCAAAACCTAATTTCATTTTGTTTTTTCGGGACTCGCATATAATTTTATACAGGGTTACTGGTAACTCGACCACTTTCCTGCAGGAAGTGATAGAGGGACTCAAATGCAATAGATTTAACCCGCCATATGTAATTCCGAAAACCGATAGTTTTCGAGATAATTAACATTTAATGTTTTTCAACGATATGTCCAAATTTCCACACTACATCCCAATTTTATAAAAAACCCTGCTGTCGATTTTAGTAATTTCCAATTTAGTTTTTTTAGACACATACGCAAATCTAATTTAGTATTTGAATGTGTAAAAATACTAAACAGTTTCAAACTACATACATTTATTTAGAAAATTAAGAACAAAATTCTTACATTCACCGCGAAAAAAAATTGTCTAGCTCAAAAAAAGATACACAACCAGTCAAACAAATTATTTTAAAAACTTCCTTATCTGATGGCCTATTCCAAGGACAAGAATGACAATACAACCACAAGTAACTATTTAACAACATTTATCAACATAGTACAGAATCATCAACAACATGATATTCCACCATGATGGTTGTCCAGCACATTACCGTATCATAATTCGGCAATTGTTGGACAACACATACCCGAACAAGTGGATAGGGAGGAGTGAACCCATCCCATGGCCTACGCGGAGCCCAGATCTAACACCTCTTGATTTTTACGTCTGGGGTCAGATGAAGGCATTGGATTACGAGACTCCAGTTAATACTGCTGACGAACTAAGGCAAAAAATTATCAATGCGGCCGAGGACATGAAACGAACTTTTTCAAAACGAGTTACAAAAAACCGAAGTGAGGAAGCGGATCCGTACTTGTATCCGAAATCAAGGGCAACACATGGAGCAAGATCTCTAGAAACTTTGAGTAGGTTTAATTTGTTTTACTTGGATAAAATCATCGACCGCATTTGCAAATATTCTAGTATGTAACTGAGTTATCAATAATGATTGTACTGTCATTCGTTCTTTTTGAATAGGTGATTTTTATTCATTGCTGTTTATAATCTTTCTGAAAAGGCTATTCGGTAGGAAAGTTTTTTTAGCGATTTGTTTAACCGTTTGTATAATTTTTTTTGAGCTAGATATTTTTCTTTCACGGTGAACGTAAAAATTTTGTTGATTATTTTTTAATTATTTGTATTTAGTTTGGAATTGTTTAGTATTTTGACACATTTTAGTACTAAGTTAGCTTTGTGTATGTGTTAGTTAAATACTAAAATAAAAATTATCAAAATCAACAACAGGTTTTTTTCTTAGTTTAGGATCTAGTGTGGAAATTTGGACATTTGGTTGAAAATGTTAATTATCTCGAAAACTATCGGTTTTCTGAATTACATATGGGGGGTTAAATCTATTACATTCGCCCTCTATCACCTCTTACAGGAAAGTGGTCGAGTTACCAGCAACCCTGTGTATCTTGTCTTTGAAGAATTGGATGGTTGAAATACAAACATTTCCAACGTTGCAAATATTATGTTAATGAAAGCTTTCTGTATAGCTAAGCACTTATTACTTCCTTGTCGAAAAGCGTAAAAAAGAAATAAAAATTAATGAACACAGCTCAACTACCTTCTTAATGAAACAACAGCACCTGCATTAAGTTAGCGAAGGAGTAATTAGCGAGAACAATGAACCCTTCGTCGAATAAAACGGAAGAAAAAATGCATTTTATAGCCCTGTCGAACAGCTCTTCACTTAAATTTGAAGTGAAACTTAATAAAACCCGCTTACATGCACGAGCTGCCACTATGCCTCGTTTAACGGGCGGTTAAAGTTTTATATGGGTTATAAAACGGAATTTAGGTTTTAATATAAACACCGGGTGGTGAATCGTCAAAGTTATATAATGCGCAAGATTGAGTTCCACTTCAAGAGAAGGTCATAAAGGGCTTCTCTGCGTTAGTGTGCAGTACCTACCCTTTTGGTAGTTTTTCAGAATATTTTTAGTAGCTTTGGTAGAAAAAAGTCTTAAGTAGTTTTGTAGATTATAAGAAACTGTAGAAGCAAAGCAAATTAAGGCCCGGTTTCACCAAACCCATACTAATCCCGTATTACGTAATCTTGGATAAAATTAATCGAAGTATTTGATCCGCGATTAGATTAATTTCTGTTTCACCTGCGCAAATATATCTAGGATTATCTAATCTCTCTCTCAAACTAAGACGTGGCAACAGTGTAACGGGAGCATTTATAACCTCGCAATTTTGAGAATTTGGCATAATTCTGGGTGTGGTCATAGCAGATAGCAGTGTTCAATTTCAATTTTATGTTTCCTTTGTTCTATTGAGATTTTGTTGGGGGTTTTTCGTGCCCGCAGACACCTCAGCCACGTCACCTCTGCCCGGTCGACGATTTAAGTACTACTTTAACGGGACGTACAAGGATGCATGGTGCGCCGGTACTGCACATAGCTGATGGCTGGGTCGGTCGGGATTTACCCATATTCATTTGATAGAAGCTTGTTGTAGTTCATCAAAAGACGAGCCATGATTCTTTAAGGAGTACCCCAGTACGACACTTGATACCATGGCTTCTGTAAAACTCATAGCTTAAGAATGCCTTGAAACTACATCTTCTTCACTTCTCCAAATTGCAACATTTGTACACCCTTGAAGTTCGCAGACACGTCAGCCACGTCACCTCAACTGTCATCTGCATTCTAAATCTCCGATTAAACATTTTATTCGCCAAATACGGGAGATTAAATTTTATCTCGGATATGCGTGCTTAATCCTGGATAAGAATGTGGTGAAACTCGTCTATAAAATTATCTAGGATTTCATCCCAGATAATGTTTTAATCCTGGATAAAATATTGTGGTGAAACCAGGCCTTAGTTATTGTTTTACACTGGCCTAATAATAACCACATATATGCTTGAAATAGACTACTCAAGGTCACACCACTTTTGCACTGGGTGATCACTAAAAATTCAAAGTGGAGGGAGGAGTGCCTAGGATGTACTTTAATTTCTATTTAAAACTCTTTGAAAAATCTATCATAAAGTGGTGGAGGTAGTTCAAGGGTAATTCAATTTTTTTTAATAAACAGCTAACTCCTAAGCGAGTGAATGAATTTTAACAAACTTTAATCTTATTGGGAAAAGCATTTATTGTTCCATCAAACCCGTCTTACATATGATATGTCTAATTCCTAGTGATAGCACTACAGCACGTTTTTTGACATAATAATCGAAAACTGCAAAACTTTCCAAAAAATCAGATTCAATGATGTGACTTTTTTTCATAAAAATCTAGAGAAATGATACCTAACTAGGCTGGCGAAAACCGTAAGTTGACATATGTAGTTTTTGAAGATAAAATTTTATTATTAAATAATTCTTAAATATTAAAAGTATTCTTGGTTAAAAAAATTACAAAAAGCGAGTAGGCTTCACTTCACTTGTTTTATGTTATTGTTTGGAAATAAAAATACTTGTGTTATTACAAAATTATTAAATTATGAAATTTTATCATTAGATCTTAAAAAGATGACTTCAAATAACAATAAGTACCAGTGTAATAGCCCCTTTTTTGAATTATATGAACTAATTCTTTCTTCGATATTTCAGGTTAGGAATAAGATCCCGGCGTACGGTTTTCGCTAGCCTATTTAGATATCATGGCTAGATTTTTATGAAAATTATTGTTTTTTTTTTTTGGACACTAGCTCATGTATCTTCCTTTTGTTTCAGTTGATCGATGCAAGCTACCGCAGTAGTCCATCTTTCCAGACATCGGCTGTGATAGTTTTGTGTTCTGTGCTCCTTGGACTTCTTGTATTTATAGCAGTTATACTAATTTGGAAGTAAGTACTGTCTATGCTTAATGCTTTTCTATCTATATTTTTTAATCAACGTTCATTGTTTTTGCAATAATCAAGGTTGAAACCTTATGTTAATACGTTTCTAAAGACGGAGTTTGGTAATACATGATTACTAGTCTTCCACACAACAATATCTATTCTAAAACTTATCCTAAAACGTTGAGATTTCAGTCACGCAGTCGGTGATGGTAGATGGCTAGATACTCTAGATCTAGACCTTGCAAATTCCAGACACCAAACTTTATTAATCAATGAACTGACAGATACTTCCCTGTCTTGTGCTCTCCTAAGTGGAATATGAGGATCTAGTCCCGTCCAGTCTCTGACTTTCTTCAGCGATCATTTTTGTCTGCGCCCTTATTTCCAGATCTGGATTCAAGTCCTCTATCTAAAAATATCTAAGGCCCGATTTTATCAACACGCGCATTTTAACAAAGGCTATGACCAATCAGAGCAGCCCATTCGAGAACATCTGGCAAAGTTATCTGAAAATTATTGACACAGCATAATAAACAACCAGCATAATATCTCTGAGGATTTCCTACATAAAAATGGCCCCAAAAAATTTTACCTTGGGAGGGTTTATGGATGATTTTACGGCTGTGAAGTTTGGGTAGAGATGCGAAAATGAAAATATCGATACCGGTACCAACTCGATGTTTTTTAGCCAAATAGGCGCGTTTGGTTCGTACAGAACATTTTGTGCAACTGATTACATCTCTCAATAATTATATAATTATTTTCGATACCGATACATAAGTATCAATACCAGCTTGGAATGCCTCAAAAAGTATCGATGACAAAAGTACTCAATACAGAAATGTAAATTTGCAAGTAATATTTTGTTTGTTATTTTTAAGTTTTTATTCAAATAATATAAAATTGAAAATATATGTACTTGATATTTTGGAAAAATGATTGAGAACCTCTTTTAATTGTGACTAAGAAACTTTTTCATAAAAGTATAGGGAAGAATATCAATAGGTACGTTTTTGTACATGCACCAGCGCTATCGTGTTTTGAAATTGATTCAAAGTATCGAAGTATCGTTAGCTATAAAAAACCCTCCAAAAGTGGGGATGCGCGTGTAATTTCCGCCATCTTGAGTTATTGTGCTGGTTGTTTATTATGCTGTGTTATTGATTTCTCTTGAAATTTACCTCATAAAGGTCAGAAATAACATGCTTTACATACATTGTCTATAATCCATCTGACTGACTGAGATGGGATTATTAATTATTAAATAAGGTTGCTGTGATTGATACTACTTTTATGATTCTGCCACAAACTACGTAGTTTGCAATTAGTAATTATACAATAATTATAAGGTAAACATGAAAAGTCTGGCATTAATTTGCAAATCAATCGATTTTTTCTGATTTTCTGCTATGATCTTAATCCACGAATTTCTAAAATATTTTTGACAACAGTGTCATCCAGCTTTGACGTTTTGTTTCCAATATTGATAGAATACTATTGGATGATATTTATTAACACAGCCCTCAATACCCAATAGAAAGCTTTTGCTAAACAACATCCAATAGAAAAGCTTTGCCAAAGCCTTTGTTAGAATATGCATGTTGACTAAATCGGGCCTAAATCTCTCAACCCTTGACATAGACGTTGATAAATATCGATAAATCAATAAGACCCAATACAAGAGAATTATTCCCTTCTGGTAAACCTTATATTTGCAACAATTACCTAAATGGCAGGGATCATAATACATAAATTCAATTCGACCAAAGTTCTTCTTTGGCGTCCCAAATATCCATTTGAATGCACCGTTCAGTAATTGACTTACCATTAGTCGAAACGGCGATCCATGAAATACGACACCGAACTTTATAAATCAACCACTCCCTCCATTTCCATCGTATTCCATGTCGTCCAAACCACCCCGTTTCGCTGCACCCACCTCCCTTACCCCTTGAGCCCCAGCATATACACGTAACCATCAGTGTGACTGGATTGAAATTACGCAAACTTTTTTATGACTATTAATGACCTTGAGCAAGCTGCTTCAACGTCACCGCAAAGACGTTTCAGCTCAGTGTCATGTTATTAATATTCGTAACTAATCCTATAAAGAACTGTGAGAGCAGACAGAAAGAATTCTGCCAGTGCGCCATCTGGTACCCGAAGGTAACGGCAACCAAAGAAAGTCGCTGCTAAAACAGCAGCATACTTCTTGGTGGAACGCCACGGCGCGTCCTCTTTGAGCCACCAGAGAAGCGCGGGTTCTATATGCCGCTGCATATTAAAGCCGATATACGAGGGTTGCTCTATATCTCCGTCAATCCACCAGTTCGCAAACAGCTGTTTCACGCTTATTAGCGATCATCAGTGCGCCATAGGTCATGCGTACTGGTGGATTGACGGAGATATAGAGCAACCCTCGTATATCGGCTTTAATATGCAGCGGCATCTAGAACCCGCGCTTCTCTGGTGGTTCAAAGAGGACGCGCCGTGGCGTTCCACCAAGAAGTATGCTGCTGTTTTAGCAGCGACTTTCTTGGGTTGCCGTTACCTTCGGGTACCAGATGGCGCACCGGCAGAATTCTTTCTGTCTGCTGCCACATGTTTCACATGTTTAGTAAACATGGAAAAATTGATGCTCTCTATTTCCGTCAATCGACCTATGGCGCACTGATAATCGCTAATAAGCGTGAAACAGCTGTCTGCGTACTGGTGGATTGACGGAGATATAGAACAACCCTCGTCTATAAAGAACTGTTCAAAAATGTTGTTACAATAGCTTGGTTTGGAAATTTCTACAATCATTATCACTAGAGAATTCTTCACTTCTGGATAGAATGTTATACACTACTGTATTGAGGCACCTTTTTTATGAGTAAATTAATTCTAACTTAGGCAAAGGCGTGGTTGACGTTATTTGATACATGTTCCTGAAATCTCAAATATGCGTCAATTTGGACTAAATTTACCCCACTATGCACTAAACTTACAGATACTACATCTATATTCAATCTCATAGAATCTATTGAACAGTTACTAGTTTCTTTCTCATACAAAATGAAATAGCTTTTTTTGCGAAATCTAGACGGTGATTTATTTAAATTCTATTTAAAACTTGTAATTCTTTGTTTATTTTATACCTCGAAATATGTGACGTCACATGAACTGACCAATAAGAACAATAGTATCCTGATTCTGACCCGGTTGCGTTTTGTACTTGACACATCATGATACTGATAACAAAAGATATAACATATAACCTTAAAATACTTGTTTGCTGATTACTTGTGCTGCCTACTTCATAGTAACATCCATTTTATAATCCGCAGGTTACCATATTACAACAAAATGATCTCCTTAACAAAATAGATTACTTTGGCTACAATGGTACTGAAATCAGCACTTTGCTGCCTCTAGTAGTACGGCAGTTAGGACCGTAGCACTTTTTCACACATGACATGTAATTAAGACAATAAACACAATTCGATTAAAAGTGAATTAAGGTTGAACATGAAGTTGTCAGTACAGACTTTCCAGTATCGTGTCACAGAGAGCTCTACCGTCATGTAACTGTAAGACTACAGCATAAAACGTATGTTATAGATGACTGAACTTAGTGTTCTTAAAGTCACACATTGTCGTCATATTAACGTTGGGCAGGTTATGGGAAAAACACAAATATTATTGGTTTAGAGTTTACATCGTGTGACGTATTTATGGGGGAATCAAAATTATTTTAATTTGGAGTATAATTTTCTTCATATTACTTATATTGAACAAGAACTGGAAATGTTTGATAATATACATTATAGAAAGTCTTCTTAAAGAGGCAGAGAGCTCTCATTTTTCTCAATGTGGATTGGTTTATACTCAAGCATATAACAGACACTAATAGAAAAAAAACTGATCGCACCAATTATAGACCTGTGACTCTTCTCAGCATCATGTCTAAGGTTACGGAGACTGTCATTAACACACAGCTCCTGAAATACCTGGACAACAATAACATCATAAATGATCGCCAGTATGGCTTCCGTAAGCAGAGGTCTACAGGTGACCTCCTTGCCTACGTCACTCACTTGTAGAACAGAGCCATAGAAAATCATGTCGAATCCCGTGTTGTTGCACTTGACATATCGAAAGCTTTCGACAGGTCAAGCTTGCTGCTTATGGACTACCACCTGGCCTGCGCCAGTGGCTGAATAGCTTTCTGAACAACCGATCTCTGTTTGTTGTAGTCGAGGGCTGTTCATCAGACGTATTTTCAATAAACTCCGGTGTTCCTCAGGGATCTGTCCTATCCCCTACACTGTTTCTGCTGTACATCAACGAGCTGCTGGAAATAACATCCAATCCAATCTACAGCTTCGCAGGTGACAGTACATTAGTGTCGTGCATCAAACCAGGCAAGCCACTATCATCCCAGGAGACGGTACGTCGGCGACAGCAGCATGCCTCACAGATCAACGCAGATATCAGAACAATTGTCGAGTGGGGATTAGCAAATAAAGTACAGTTCAACGTACAAAAAACTCAGGCAACGCCACTTACAAAGAAGTCTCACGATGGCTTACCAACCGTGGAAATAGAGGGCCACCCCATAGTCGAGTCACCTTCCGTCAAGCTTTTGGGGATCAACATCAACAATAACATGTTCTGGCACGACCACGTCGTCAGTATTGTTAAAACGGCATCCCAGAAGCTTGGAGTTTTGTTCCGCTGTAGGAAGTTGTATACACCAGAGCAACTGCTGCTGTTGTACAAGGCACAGATGCGATCATCGCTGGAGTATTGCTCTCATGTGTGGGGATGCGCTCCGAAACACTCTCTAAAGCTTCTGGACACTATCCAGAAAAGAGCAATTAGATTAATCGATACGCCTAACCTCACAAAGGACCTCCACAGCCTGGAACATCGAAGAAGGGTGGCTGACCTATCCCTGTTTTACAGATTCTATCACGGAAGATATTCGTGTGAGCTCTCCCAAATAATAACACCAAAGGCCGTCCGAACCAGGAACACTAGAGAAGCTCTGCGAGCTCATCCTTACCAGGTAGTGGTCCTTACTCCCCGAACCAGTCTCCTCCAGCATTCCTTCTTTTGGAGAACTTCGACGCTGTGGAATCAGATGCCGGGAATTTGTTTTTCGACGGCTACAACCTGCAGCGTTTCAAATCTAACGTGAACCGGCACGTGTCCTCTCGCAGCGCTTCTGCAGCGCCATAGGCTTTCAGCCTTTGCGGGAGGCTGACCATAAAAAAACACTAATAGACTTCAATGGACACCCCAAACCAAATATTATTCTTATTAGGTTCAAGTTTTCTGTATTCTTTTAATAGTAAATGATGCTAATCTTTATCAAAAGTCATACGATAATGAAAAAAGTGATTTCTATGAGATCACGATATAGGTCCGTTGTAAAAATGGAGTTTCCTTTAAAAAAATAAATAAATAATTGTAGACAGTTGCGCTGTTGGTGGTTGTATATGCTGTTCCTGAGCTGTAGGGCGTCTTCCAGCCACGTCTCACTTATCAGCCCCATATAATTTGGATAAATGCCGGCTAGACGCCACTTTCATCTGTTAAAAACTCTCTTTTGTTTTGCGCCGTGTTTTCCTTTGTTTTCCTCCGCGTCTGCTAGCGCTACGGATTTTTCAATGACGCCTTCAAGGAAATACGAGTGAGAATGCTCGAGTCATGAAGCAGACGTGACGTCAGCGGGAAAACGGGGAAATGCAATTTCATTTATTTATCTACTCCTTTCAGTTGTAAGCGATTAATAGACTACATTTGAACATAAACAAAGAGAGCATACTAGATAGCGAGTTATCAGAAAATCAGAAGATATTTGAATTGGAAGTCGGATAATTAATCCGAGGATTTTTTAATCCGATATCGCGCATCCGAGTATTTAAATCACTAGAGTGGAGACAAGAATGAAATGAGCACCTTCAGTGAACCGAGTCGTACGTCCCAATCCTATGTTTCAGTATTCTTCAGACATATTTGTTCAAGTTGTATTAAAATAGTACGAGTCTGATCTAAGCTCCCAACAATCAGTTATTAATCAGTGACATCTTCTGTAAGCGTGACTTATTAACAAGGCCTATTAGGATAGCACGTGATAGGAAAATCCGAAGCTATTTGAATTCAAAATCGGATGAATAATCCGAGGATTTTTTATTCCGATTTCACGTATTTCTAAAATCTCGATTCGAGTATTTATATCACTACTCTGAACAGAAATGGACGAATAGAGCACGCTCAGAAAAAAGGGTCAAACGCCCCAATCCCAAGTTTCAGTATTTTACATCGATATATTTTTTCAAGCTTTATTAATAGCATGCTGGTGATCTGAGCTTTCAGCTATCAGTTATTAATTCGTGACATCCTCAAGAAAATACGAGTGAAAATGCTCGAGTGATGAAGTAGAAAAAGGGCAGAATTGCAATTTAATTTATCTACGAGGGCTGCTCTATATTAATTTATCTAATCCCTTTATATAGCGATTACCAGACTACTTTTAAATACTACCTATAAACAAACGGAGCGTACTAGATAGCGTGTGATCGGAAAAGCTGAAGCTATTTAAATTCGAAATCGGATTATTAATCCGAGGATTTTTTATTCCGATTCCGCGTATTCCGAATATATCCAGCATCCGAGTATCTACATCACTACTCTGAACAGAAATGGACGAATAGAGCACGCTCAGAGGAAAAGGGTCAGATGCCCCAATCCTAAGTTTCAGGACTTGACAGACATATTTTTTCAAGCTTTATCAATAGCATGCTGGTGATCTGAGCTTTCAGCTATCAATCATTAATCCGTGACATCCTCAAGGAAATACAAGTGAAAATGCTCGGGTTATGAAGTAGAAAAAGGGCGGAATTGCAATTTAATTTATCTACTCCCTTTATACAGCGATTAAGACTACCTTTTAATACTACCTACAAATAAACAGAGCATACCAGATAGCCGGTGGTCGGAAAAGCCGAAGCCATTTGAATTCGAAATCGGATTATTAATCCGAGGAATTTTTATTCCGATTCCGCGTTTTTCGAATATCTCGATCATCCAAGTATCTACGGCCCGTATTTATAGTCCCGACCTTGAGGCTCCCTTGAGGAAGCCTTAGCCAAGGACGCCTTGTAATGTTCTAATTTATAGTCGTTCCTCAAGGCCTCCTTAGCCAAGGAAGAGGAAAATCTGGCAACGTTCCAAAGAAACCAGAGAAATAGCAAAATCCACTGTCATTAGTGTCATTTTCTGTATGCACTGTCGATAATTATAATTATAAATTTGAAAACATTTATTTAAAAAATATGGAGAAATTGAAATCTGATTCATTTACAACAAATCATGGACTGCAACAAGGAGGAGCTATCAGTCCTTTGATATTTATAACGTTTATGGATGAAGGGAAGTACACAGAACTGTGAAACCTGTATAGGATTTGCTGTATATATTTGATATCGAAATTTGGAAAAGGGAAAGAATTTCGGAATGTGCATTTGCAGATGATGTAGCGATACGATAGTAGCCAACAACGAGAAAGATACCTATGCAACATTTATTCACAATGAAAAAAAACCAAAGGGGTCAGTGGTATCAGCTTATCTGCAGAAGGAAAAGAGGTGCAAATACAACAAGTTGATTATTATTTTGAATATCTGGGTGTAGCATTAGAACAATCAGGGAGCCAACAACTGGAAATAAACTAGGTTATTCAAGAAACCAACATATCACTACCTGAAAAATCGTTTTCTAGGACATGGGAAATAAGCAGGTAGACAAAGAGGTCAATTTATAGAGCGATTTATAGGCCAGTCCTGACTTACTATTGTGAATCGTGGATATTTAGAGCATGGAGTAAAAGCAAGTTAAAAGTAATAGAAATGAAATACTTTAGGAAGGTTATTAAAGGTGTTACCAGAAGAGAAAAAATCAAAAACAGTGTAATTAGAAAAGAGTTGGGAGCTGCAGGCATTAGAAGAATGTATAGAAGAGCGACAGGAAGAATTTTGGAAAAAAGATAAAATACATGGACCAAAGTGAAAAGAATGCACTGCAAGAGATTAAAAAGAACACAAGTTGATTTATGTGCAATAATTTGTTGTTTTTATATGAACTGTAACTTTTGACACACTCTACATCAGACTGTGTAAAAGAGTTTCTGATTATATATATAATATATTTAAAAAGTGGAAAATAAAAAAGTTTTTGCAAAATTGTTCTATTGACTTTACACTTTTTTACAGATTTTAATAACTTTTTTCTATCACAAGCAGTTGGTACAAAATTAATACATATTTGCAAATGAAGTTTCTTATGGAAAAGTCACTGCAGCTGCAATATGTGTGATAAGAAATATTTCAAGTGTTACACATTAAACAGCTGTTAGATGAAAGTTTTTGACACAATAAATTTGTCCAGTTTCACTACAAGGTAAAAGCAATAGTAAAATTGTTTAATACAGCAGCTCTGTGCCTTGATAAAATATTTTTTTGTGTGAATAGTGTACTTGCCTTTAATAACGGTTATAGTTTATCCCTAATATATTCCAGGAGCTCATGCAAACTATTATTTAACATCTTCATTTTCTTTCCATCCAAATAAAAATACTTTATAAGTTGGAGCATTTATTCTAACCACATAGCGTTTATTATACATGTTTTGTTTATGATACAATGTGCCAAAGGTCAAGTTATGAGTTTCAACACCTAGGAGCAATTGTAAAATAGTATTTTGTAGGCTAAATAGGTTAAATTCACCCATGCCAGTGCTCTGCGATGAACATTTTATAACTTCATACATCTCTGATCACTGCACGGTCAATGTGCCATGACCGCAATATTTGTAGTTTAGCTGCTCCCATTATACTGGACCAAGCACTCTAAAAAGTGGTAACAATATCAGTCATGAATACTTTTAGAGAAACTAAACATAGATTTAATTTAATCACCTCAAAAAAAAAATCATAAATACATTTTCTGTATATTACTAAAAATAAGACATACTAGTACTCCTTCCCCAAATTTGTCCACTACGATAACAGTAGACAGATCAAAATCATAAATGTTTAAAACATGGGTCACATCTATAGCTACTATATTGTTTCCAAACTAGCATAGTTCATTTGAAATTCTGACATAACAAATCAGACAAAAATCTATACTATACAACTTATGCTTGTATAAATGATCCTTCACCTCCATACCTTGTTGTTTATAATACAATAATGTATAATTATTATTATTATTTTTTGTCTTCTTTCTGTGTCATCGGCATCGACTGCTGTGGTCATTAGCCTCGAGTTCTGTGTAGGCTTTGTTACTGTTTCCCACAGCCACTCTATTATTATTATTTCTATCTTGCTTACACTGATTTACTCATAAAAGGGCTTATGTAACATCATTATTCTGTTTAACTCCTTGTTGACAAGTCAATAGGACATGATGTTTTAATACTTTGGATATCTTTTCTCCTTGTTGAACCTTCACAATTTAGATTATCTGAATCTAAGATCCTGAAATAAAAAATTAATTCAGAAACTGTTATTTAATACTGGTGAACAGCTTGAAAGTAGGTACTTGCCTTGAAGGTGGAACCCCCAATGCAAGTTTAGGTGCCACTATCGATTTATTCATTTGTGGGAGTGTATATTATATGTTGCATGATCGTAGTGTGTTTTAATACAAATCTCTAATCACTTTTCTCCTTCAATTACCATTATCATACTGGTAGTTTCAGTATTTCAGTATGTTTGCATGAACATTGAACACTTTTGGTTTGGACTTTGGAGAAAACATTATTTATTATTATAAACCGCGCACCATACACCTACTATCTCTCATAGATATACCAAAAAATCAAGTCAAAACTCTGGAAAATAATTCAAAACACTATTTTTTGGTGAATACAAAACAATATTTTTCACATATTTTCAATTAACATAATATAACCTTACTCTTAAATGTCAAACGAGGGTAAGGAACACATAAGGAAGGTCTAAGGAAGAGCCAAGGGAGCTCCCATGCTACCTTAGGCTCAAGGAGCACTTGAGGAAGACTTGAGGAAGCCTCAGCGACTATAAATTGGATTTTGTCGCTAAGGAAGACTCAAGCATCAAGGCGACCTTGAGTCTCCCTCAAGGAAGGTTTATAAATACGGGCCTAAGGAAGAGCCAAGGGAGCTCCCATGCTACCTTAGGCTCAAGGAGCACTTGAGGAAGACTTGAGGAAGCCTCAGCGACTATAAATTGGATTTTGTCGCTAAGGAAGACTCAAGCATCAAGGCGACCTTGAGTCTCCCTCAAGGAAGGTTTATAAATACGGGCCTACATCACCACTCTGATCAGAGGTGAACTCGAAATCGGATTATTAATTCGAAGATTTTTTATTCCGATTCCGCGTTTTCCGAATATCTCGATCATCCGAGTATCTACGTCACTACTATGATCAGAGGTGAACGAAATAAGCTGTATTAACAGCATAAAGTCATCAGCTCTAAGCTCCCAACAATCAATTATTAATCCGTGACATATTCTGTAACTCTTTAAATGACTGTCGTTTACTACGCGCGTCTCATGGGGCATTAACTACTGCCACATGTGTTCAAGTTCCTTAGGTCAACAATTTTTCACCGATTATTTAAATGCTCCATGACAACACCCCATCTTTTTTTAGAACGTATCTTGAGGATTAATTTATCTCATAGTTTTCCTTGTTCACAGACAACTTGCTATAGAACATTTATCACGTCAAGCAATATATCACTGAAGTCGTCAGCATTTGTGATATTGGAGTGTGTATTTATCACGTTGTAAACTGGTTTATACTGTTTTTCGTTATACTACAAATTTTTGAAACTGTAATGAGTAATCCTTAGAATCGGCTTGACGGTTGTGCACGTCCAGACTTATCTGGAGAGTTGAAGCGGGGTATACAAAGTTTAATTTCAGGCATTCTGCATTTCTAAAATACCAGGTAAATAAATACTGATAGAAAGCCAGATAAATATTTCCGATTTTTTAGGTAAAAGAAAGATCTGAAATTTTTGATTTGCGTCAAATGCGACTGAAACTAGAAACTGTGACCAAATTTGTAATCAGCACCTTCAAATTACCTAAAACACTACGGTTCATATTAATAGAAAGTCAAATAAATGTTTTCGATTTTTCAGGCAAACCTGAAGATCTATCTGAAAGATCTGAATTTTTTTATTTTCGTCAAGCAAGTATGAAACTCATATCTGCGACCGAATTTGTAATCAGCAGCCTCAAATTATCCAAAACACGACGGTTCATCTTAATAGAAACCCAAATAAAGGTTTTCGATTTTTTAGGCAAACCAGAAGATCTGAATGAACTGAAAATTTTGATTTTCGTCAAACGAGACTAAAAGTCAAAACTTTGACCGAATTCGTAATTAGTACCCTCAAATTATCCAAAACACAATGGTTCATCTTAATAGAAACCCAAATAAAGTTTTTCGGTTTTTAGGCTAATCTGAAGATCTGAAAGAACTGAAAATTTTGATTTTCGTCGAACGAGACTGAAAGTCAAAACTGTGTCCGAATTTGTAATTAGCACCCTCAAATTATCCAAAATACAATGATTTATCTTAATAGAAACGCAAATAAAGTTTTTCGGTTTTTTAGGCTAACCTGAAGATCTGAAAGAACTGAAAATTTTGATTTTTGTCAAACGAGAATGAAACTCAAAACTGTGACCGAATTTGTAATTAGCACCCTTAAATTATCCAAAGCACGATTTTTCATCTTAATAGAAAACCAAATAAAGATTTTCGATTTTTTAGGCAAACCTGAAGATCTGAAAGAACAGAAAATTTTGATTTTCGTCAAACGAGATTGAAACTCGAAACTGCGACTGAATTTGTAACCAGCACCCTCAAATTATTCAAACCACGATGGTTCATCTTAATAGAAAGCCAAATAAAGATTTTTGATTTTTTAGGCAAACCTGAAGATTTGAAAGGTCTGAAATTTTTTGTTTTCGTCAAAAGATACCGAAACTTAAAACTGTCACCAAATTCGTAATGAGCACCCTCAAATTATCCAGAACACGATGGTTCATCTTAATAAAACACCGAGTAAAGTTTTTCGATTTTTTAGGCAAACCAAAAACCAAAGGTTTTCGATTTTTTAGGCAAACCTGAAAGAACTGAAAAATTTTGATTTTCGTCAAACGAGACTGAAACTCAAAACTGTGACCAAATTTGTAATCAGCACCCTCAAATTATCCTAAACACGATGATTCATCTTAATAGAAAGCCAGATAAAGATTTTCAATTTTTTAGGCAAACCTGAAGATCTGATAGAACTGAAAATTTTGATTTTCGTCAAACGAGACTGAAGCTCAGTGGCGGACCTAACATGACGCAAATGACGCACTCTGCGTCGGGCCCCCAGATCTGAGGGGCCCCCACTGGTAAAGAAAAGTTTCGGATAAATGTCGTCAACAGGTTATTAGATTGTTTATCTACGCAATGTACGCAATCAGTGTTTGGGGAGGAGCAAATGAAAAACACATGAAAGTTTTGGAGAATCTAATCTTGAAAATAATTTACAATAAACCTTATAGATACCCAACTGAAGAATTATTTAAAGAAACAAAGTTCTCTGATGTCAGGCAATTATTCTTCCATTACATAATAATATCTCAGTATAAGAAAAAATATAGACACAGCACCTTATCACATGACTACAAAACTAGAAATAAAAATGAACTAGATGTTCCCAAACCTGCAAAAAATGTGATGCAAAGGTCATTTTTATTTTTAGGCCCTAGATCTTATAATCTCATACCAGATTATATGAGACACGTCCAGTCTATTCATTTGTTTAAATCGATGTTGAAAAATTGGATAGCTAGCATTCCCAGGTATCAGGTGCATCAGTACATTGATGTAAAAAATATATACTATGGTACTAAATAAATAAAAAAAATAGTCTATAGTTTCGTGTGAATGCATTTTTTTAGCTATTTTGTGTATCTAGTCTTTTAGTAGTAGTATAGATGTTTATTCAGCATACATCAGCTATTTACAGGAAAACAGTATAATTGAAACTTAATGTCTTGATGTTTTATAATTTTTAAGTAATTTACATATTAAGATGATTTTATAAAAGTTTTGAACAATTCCTCACGCACAAGGTTTTACCTTCAGTGAGTGTTCTCATATTTATTTGCCTGTGTACAAATGTTTATACCTTGTCAAATAAATATTATTATTATTATTATTAACTAGATCGACGTAGCACCGCCTATCAAGACGTAGTGAATAAATTCCAACCACTCCTTGATTTAGGTAATCCTCTGAAGGAGGAAATATTTGAAAAGGATCTGAGAACCCTTTTAGAGTACTACTCTGATGATCTTGATGCGGAATTAATAAATGAGGTCAAGCAATTTAAACAGTATTTAAAAATTTCTATCAAATCCGACAACATTATTAGTTGTTCAGAAATGTTATGCATACTTTACAACAAAAATATGACTGAAGTTTTTCCAAATTTAAATATTGCTTTGAAATTGTTTTTAACAATTCCTATCACAAGTTGTGAAACATTTTCCAAACTTACAATTATTAAAAATAAATACAGAACTGTAATGATGGAAAAAAGACTCCAGTACTTAAGTATTTTGTCAATTGAAAATGACCTTACTGCTTCAATATCCTTTGACGATACTATAAGGCAATTCGCAAATGCTAAGGTACGCCGGCCATATTTTTAATATACCTAGTCGTATTAAAACTATTTTTCGATGTTCAAAAAACCTTAATGGTTTTTATTATTTTTTTGTATACAACTTATTAGTTCTGTATAAGTAGAGTAGGATTTTGATCTCCTAGTATTTTTTGACTGTGCAATAATTTATTTTTAGTTCCTTAAGTGAAATAATTTTTTAAGTTTGCATATTTTGAAGTTTGACTTTCCTTTTTTGTTTTTACAAACTGCCTATTTTAGTTTTTTGTTTATTGTTTTTTTGTAACTATGTAGTATGTACTATGTTGATTTTTTGTTTAAGTTCCCGAATTTTATTTTTTTCGTTAAACTTGTTTTCTCTGCGTTTCATAATAATATGTTCATTGTTCCTAATAAACTTGTTTTTTAATTAAATTTATTTTTATTTTTGGCTGTGAAAAACTTCAAAAATATAAATAACTTTCGCACATCCACCTCATACTTCAACACAAGAAAAAAACCTAAAAAAATGCATAAGAGGGCCCCAAAAAATTTTTTGCGTCGGGCCCCAAAGGTCCTAGGTCCGCCACTGCTGAAGCTCGAAACTGTGACCGAATTTGTAATAAGCACCCTCATATTATCCAAACCACGATGGTTCATCTTAATAGAAAGCCAAATAAAGTTTTTCTGTTTTTTAGGCAAACCTGAAGATCTGAAAGAACAGAAAATTTTGATTTTCGTCAAACGAGATTGAAACTCAAAACTGCGACTGAATTTGTAACCAGCACCCTCAAATTATCCAAAACACAATGGTTCATCTTAATAGAAAGCGAAATAAAGATTTTCGATTTTTTAGGCAAACCTGAAGATCTGAAAGAACTGAAAATTTTGATTTTCGTCAAACGAGACTGGGGCTCGAAACTGTGACCGAATTTGTAATAAGCACCCTCAAATTATCCAAACCACGATGGTTCATCTTAATAGAAAGCCAAATAAAGATTTTCGATTTTTTAGGCAAACCTGAAGATTTGAAAGATCTGAAATTTTTTGTTTTCGTCAAAAGATACCGAAACTTAAAATTGTGACCAAATTTGTAATGAGCACCCTCAAATTATCCAAAACACGATGGTTCATCTTAATAGAAAACCGAATAAAGATTTTCGATTTTTTAGGCAAACCTGAAGATCTGAAAGAACTGAAAATTTTGATTTTCGTCGAACAAGACTGAAACTCAAAACTGCGACCGGATTTGTAGTCAGCACCCTCAAATTGTCCAAAACACGATGGTTCGTTTTAATAGAACGCCATCAAATAAAGATTTTCGATTTTTTAGGCAAATCTGACGAGTTGAAAGATCTGAAATTTTTGATTTTCGTCAATCGAGACTGAAACTCAAAACTGCGACCGAATTTATAATCAGCACCCTCAAATTGTCCAAACCACGGTGGTTCATCTTAATAGAAAGCCAAATAAATATTTTCAATTCTTTAGGCAACCCTGAAGAACCGAAAGATCTGAAATTTTTAATTTTCGTCAAACGAGATTGAAACTCAAAACTGCCACAGGAGTTGTATTCTTCTTCTTCTTATGACGCCGTCTCCTTTCGAAGGTTGGCGATCCAAATAGCCAACGTTGTCCTTGATACAGCCATCCGGAATATGTCGAGCGAAGAGCAACCAAACCATCTGCGGTTGTCCTTTAGCCAGGAATTTTGGCGTCTGCCGATGGACCTTTTTCCCTGTATTTTGCCTTCTATAATTACTCTCAGAAGCTCATACTTTTGTCCTCGCATTATATGCCCTATATAGCGCGTTTTTCTTTCTTTGATGGTAAGCATTAGTTCTTTTTGCTTCCTCATGCGATGTAGAACTTCCTCATTGGTAATCCTTTGGACCCAGTTGTATTCAGCACCCTCAAATTATCCAAAACACGAGGTTTCATATTAATAGAGACCCAAATAAATATTTAGGCAAGCCCAAGAACGAAACTGAAACTCAAAACTATGACCTGGTTTCGATTCCCATCAAAGGCAGAAAGAACCGACGCCGATGACGTCGAGTGATCTCTCTTGTCTTCCCGATGTTCGAAGCAGACGTCAACTGTCATTTCGAATATTTAGTAAAATCCCTTCCGATAGCAGGTCGGTGTGGCAGCCTGAAATCACTTCCGACGCCACCTAACGACACACAATTTATGTTCGCCGCATCGGTATCACTATCTAAGGCGGCTGTGCGGTGGTACTGGTACCGCCGCAAAGTACCACCCAAGAATCGGGTCCGCGTAAGCTCCAGAACGTGACGATCGCGCCGTTCTGGGCGACTGACAGCTGTTTTTTTCACGTAAAGTGGCCGCGACACACTCGTCTCTACGAACCAGACCGGAATCATTATAGATTATGCGAGAGCTGACTTGCTTGAGGTTTTAATGGACAGGCCATCTGGAAGCAGATAAAGAGGCCAGATTCTCTCGATGGGCACTGCAGATCACGCGGCGGAAACTTGTTGTTGTTTACTTATGGTGAACATTTTTTGATTCTTCTAACAACCATTCAAATTCCCCGTTTTTGTATGATATCATCGATTTTTATCGAATCAAATCCAAATTGCACCCATAATTGCATTCAGTGCAATTGAGTCGTTCTACTTCAAAAGTCGTCTGATCCACTTTTTATGAAAATTGTACTAACCTCGCAATTGGAATATTTGTCATAAACTCTACGTTTTCAGTAGAAAATATCGTTCCGGAACTTGCCTTAACCAATAGCAAAGTGAAGGAGAAAATTGAGAAATGCTACAAAACTCGCCTAATCCATTCAGAATGTCGTAAAGTTCTCTTATCCCACTGACCAATCAAAGCGCTTTGAATGGTTGGCAGTGTTGCGTGTTTTAGTGTGTATCAGAAATATCACGTTTTATTATCTTGCTTAGAACAAATTTGGTATAGTTGGTATTATTATTAAAAGTAAAAATAATTTTAACAATATTATGGAGACTCATATTTTACGACATTGGAAGTAGAAAACCTAGGTTTTAGTTCGCTTTCTATTACTTGAGGACAACCTTAGTTTTTATGTTGTATAACCAGAATTAGTTTACTTTTTGATACTTAAAAAAACCTTACTTTTTGTGTTGAATGAAAGAAGTCCTGAGTTTAGATTAAATCATCTGTTTCATTTTATATGCCTTCATGCGACGTTTTTTTTTGCGTCAAAACTTGCTTTATCCACTGGTGATACATCAAAACTCGCCAAATCTAAACCAAAAAGTTGAAATTGTTGTTATTTGTATCAGTTTTCTTTAAAAGAAAAACACCGTTGCTGTTGCTATGACCCTATCAATATATAAAAAAATATATGCACCGATAGTGTAATTAGTATGTTCAAAAGACGATTTTCTTCATTTACCAAAAATTGGGTAAACTGGATAAGAAGACTTTTGGAATGGAACGACTCAATTACCGGTCGCTATGACTACACAATTGGGTTTGACAACTTCATTCGAAATTAATAAATTGATTTTAAAACGTCAAGTTTCGGTAGAGAGAACCTTCGAAGTATAAACGCGCTCACCAAAGAAAAAACTCAAAATCACAACTCAAACTCATTGATACGTAAGTTTATTTTCAAAAAATGTTCCGCCCAATATCCTTCGAACATTAAAAAAGGTCTCTAATTTTCTGAAATTTTTCTCAAGTTCGTTGCGAGCTTTCGATTTGCATAAAATTATCTCGTCTATTTTCAACGTCCTAGGGATATTACTACTGACATCATCATGTTCCAGAAGATACAGGGTGTTTAATTGGTTTGTTTCGATAGCTCACGAGCTCGTCAGGCTCTGGTATTTAAATATGTTCAGAGGAATCGGGTCGTTAACACGCTTTCATTAGCTTTACTTGTATGTTTGTTGGTGAGTTTGTAACTCTCCTTTGGATTAAGATTAACTTTGCCGCGAAAACGATTTTAACGACTTCAAAACCAGCGCACCATCTTATGTACATAGTAGTTTCCGACTTTTTAACAAATGTCAGTATTTCGCTCCAGTTTAGGGCCCGATCAAACAGAGGGCGTTATACAACGCGGCGTTACGACGTTCTCTATACCTTGTTATCACAATAATTGATGGCACCAAATAAGTTGGGACTTTCCTCTTTAGAAGCAACGGCCCTTAAACCGGCAGAGCTAAAGCACGGTCAACCAGCAGCAAAGCAGTAAAAAAAATTAGCAAGTACTCCTTGGTTGCTACGAAGTTGTAAGTGCGGTCCTGTCGCAGGTATCTTACAGGTAAAAGTACGATGTCTTCTTCAATTTGGACCATACGAGGTTGTCCAGGTGGTTTAGGCAGTAGAAGGAGGATTAGAGACTCTAATTCACAGTTTATGCATACCATGAAGTAAATACGAATTGCAAATCTGTAGTAAGTTTGTTAGAGGGACGCCCAACAATATTGCTCTTGCTCAGCCTCTTTATACAGGGTGCTTCATAAGTTGGGACCTTTTTTCATACAGCGGATAGAACTCACCAAAAGGAGTGTTCTTTCCCAGCAACATATAAACGAAATATTTAGAGAAAACAAGATAATGACCATTAAAGAAATCCTCAATTCTAAGTCCATCCCTGGGCAATGGCTCACCATGTCATCATATCACAACAAACAAGGCAGCGCTAGCGGTGCCGATGCCGGTGAGAAAACACTAAAACAGGCAGTTCATCATACGTCGCGTTGCTGTGGCATAGTGTACGAGAGTGCTTGACTTGCTACATCTGACGATCGGAGTTTACAAGCAACAACAATCGCGCACGCTTATAACAATAATGAACTGGTGGACATGATTTTAATGTACGGTGAGTGTGGTCAAAATAACGCTGCAGCTTCGCACGTGTATGACAATCGTTTCCTTAACCGTGCTCACCCTGCACCTCGTCGATTTGTCTCGCTCGTGCAACGAGCTAGAGACACAGTATGTCTGAATCCATATCGTGGTGGACACTGGAAGACCTAGACAACTTCGTATGGTCCAAATTGGAAAAGACATCGTACTTTTACCTGTAAGACGCCTGCGACAGGACCACACTTACAACTTCGTAGCAACCAAGTAGTGAGTACTTGCTAATTTTTTTTTACTGTTTTGCTGCTGGTTCACCGTGCTTTAGCTTTGCCGTTTCAAAGGCCGTTGCTTCTAAAGAGGAAAGTCCCAACTTATTTGGTGCCATCAATTATTGTGATAACAAGTTATGAGAACGCCGTAACGCCGCGTTATAGAATGCCCTCTGTTTGACCGAGCCTTGAGTTCATCCATGTTTGACCAAAATTGGCGTAACGTTTTTGCTCAACCCGACAAATAGACCTGCTTCTAATCCAGGGATTGCGGGATCCAGGAATTTCGTAAAATAATGACGAATTTTGAATCTCGGGATCGCCCGGGACTATAATTTCGGCCCCGGGATTGTAATATCGTTGGCATCCTTAAAAAGACATTCTCTCTCGGTAAACAAACGCTCTACGACAGCTAGGACTACAAAAATCCTTTGATACCGCCCAGGCGTTAAAGGCGTAACTGCGGCACGCTTGACCGAGTCCGTTATCGGCCGTTTTTGACGGCGACAACGTCACAAAAACTTTCGCGCCAAATTTGCATTTAGAGAGCGAAATAATTCCTCCTTCGATGCCTCTCCACGCCGCCGAAGGACGGTAATTCTATTCCGAAATTTAATTTCCTCTCTTGCAGCGACAAAACGTTCATGGTCCGCTTCATCATCGGCCTGCTATGCGCCGCTTTTTCATGCTACGTTTTTCTTTAATCTGCCATATTTTAATAACTCATTTAGTCGCTGCATCGTCGCCATCGACGTAAATCCCCATCCGAACTAGCGTAAAGGAGATAAAATTGCTACGGACAAGATAAAGGGGACGCTATTCCTACTTGGAGGGCTTTTCTAATTGGAAATGTCAGAGGAAAGCACTGAAACTGAATAGATTATTAGTTCACAGACTAACTGACCTAGAAAAAAGCGAGGCATATCCATAGAGATGAAAAACTATAGAGTGGGTATAAACACAAAAGAGTACAGCTCTATTTTGGACCAACACACATCCAAAATTTCAGTGTTAATAATATCGAAATTGAGAAATAGTAGTCTCTCGAACTACATTGTAAATTTTAATTTCTGAGTTGTAATCTCAGAGTGACAACTAAACATAGGAGGAAACAACTAGTTCTAATAAGCCAACATCTTTTCTTACGTTGTCATATTGACCACCAGATACGGCCACCGTCTTGATTGTATAGTATCCAAAAATACTCCATTCTACGTTAAAAAAGACGGTATTTTGATGGTTCAAGAATGATTACAGCAAAATCAATAGACATAGACCTCTACTGCGTTACTACATATTTACTTACATAAATTTTGAGGAGCTGGCAACGTCGATATAATTTTCCTGCGATTTGTTTATGGTAGTAGCCAGACTGTCAAAGGTTTGTTGTTGTTGTCTTTTATGCTTGGTCAGTAAAATCAAATTAGCTATTTGTTGGTAGCTGTAGTGATGCTTTACGGACTTGCTGTGCTATATTCGAGTGTAGTTTTTCGAGATGGGACTCAAAAAGTGCAGTGTCTGTAACATGGGTTGCATTGGAAGAATTTTTAGGTTAGTTGGCAATGTTTGGAGGCTGAAGTGTCAAAAGAGTAAAATATCAACAACAACAAAATATTAGCAAGGTACCAAAGAGTAACTATTATATGTATTATGAATCTTCTCTGTACAGGAAAAAACAATTAATAATATAATTCTTAAGGATTTTAACGGTCTGGCATATTTTTCATGGTTAGTGCATGGTAAGTGGCAGTACTAAAACAACCAGAGCGATACAAATTTTATACACGGGCAACAAAACTGCTATAGATATAGGCAAACTGAATTCAGAAATTAATACGTATATTGACGGTAAACCAACAGCTGTTAGTGTAATACGAAAAGAATAGAGTGAACAAAACAAAAAACGGGCAACAAGACTGCTATAGATATAGATAAACTGAAATCAGAAATTAATACACATATTGACGGTAAACCAATAGCTGATAGTGTAATACGAAAAGAATAGAGTGAACAAAAAAATGACGTAATTAAATCTGAGCTATCGGGCTAAAAATAAGCAATCAGGGAATGTGCAACGATGGAAAATATTCCTGGAATGTGTCCTCACCATGAGGATAGGATCCCACCCTAACTGCACTACTCCATGGTATTATTCATGGCCGACTCTACACTAGGCCGGAGCCTAAGATGTGGCAACGTGGCTTAGCTGTCAAATAGCGGACATAGGTCCGTAGTTTCAAAATAATTATTACATTTTATATGTATTAGCGTTCATCTCGGTTAATAAATTAAGAAAAATACTTTTTAGAACTACTACTACTAATACCACTTACATCTGATGTCTGGTTCATCGTAGTCAAACACTACAAAATAACAATAAACGCAACCTGTTTCCTGCTGCCAATTCCACTTAAATGAACACTCAATTTACTTTGTAAATTGTCACTTGAGCTAGAAAAATTCACTGTTAGGTCACTGTGAAGCCATTCTTGCTGGTCTTGATTCCCTTTCACTATCAAATCTTTTCGTAGGTATGCCCAGATACATGCCCAGATGAGTTCTATTAACTGCATTTTTCTGTGATATTTGGGAGGTCCAGAAAACATTGTAGATACCACATTGTGCTTTAAAATAGGTCTTATCCTTTGAAATGTTTGTAAATTATTGTCTTTATCCTTATAAATATAACCAGCCCTTCCGAGGAATACCTTTCACCCACTTCTGTTTATGTCCCTTATTGGACGCACAATTGCTAGTGCAACCTGGTACTACACACTTTGCAGGCATATTTTAATCTCTATAGTTTCGTTTGTGCAGGTAAATAATTAGAAACACCTTAAAAATCACCTTCCATTCTTCTTGTTTACTCTGTTTGGTCGAAGCACAATTGCTAGGGCAACCTGGTACGACACACTTTGCAGGCATCTTGTTATCTTTATAGTTTCGTTGTGCAGGTAATTAATTAGAAACACATTAAAAATCACATTCTAATCTCTTTTTTTGCTCTGGAAGATTACACTAACGACTTAACAACAAATAAAAGCTCGGCCCGATATCCAGTGTTGCCATATTTCAATGCTCCGGCCTAGTGAGTAGAGTCGGCCATGTATCATTCAATAAGTCAACTCTCGTTTCCCCATACCTCATTCGTGGAAGAACCCACATGCGCGTAAGGAACCAGTATACCATATTGCTGCTAGACAATGACCATGAGCATGGGCGTACCATCCATAAGTGATGAGAGGTATAGGCAAATATTATACATTACTAGTGTGCGACCAACCGTTACAATTTTGTCAACATTTAGAAGAATGTTTCATGCTTGAATAGAAAGGTATATATTTTTTGCAGTATTTTCTGCCGTCCGCCTCTGGCCAATGGCCTTTATCGAACCTCCATAGCAAAAATAAAAAAAAACCAACAGGTCCGCGGAAAGGCCAGTCTATCGTAAAAACAATAAAATTCGTTATAATTTGGGCGAGGTGCTTGCGACTAGCTGCAGATAATTTCCAGAAGAACGAGCCCATTGTGGGTCGCGCCGATAGAGCGACGCGTGTTCAAAAAAATTCCGCCGCTGGCGGCAAAGTTATCGGCGCATCGATCGCGCTTTTGTTCCGCCGGAATCGAAAAAATGAACGCCTGCTCGATATGATGTATGCAAAAGATTTATTTTTGGCCCGCACACGCACAATACAGTCGATTTCGACGGTGTGCTCATGCATGTATGATGCATGTTACCGAAAACAGATATCGCGTACAACGGCCACTTGATTGTACATACAGCGCTATCAGGTTATTAAATATAGTGGTCTTTGCAAAGAAGCGTCTCTTAGGTCCAATTTTATCAACACGGGCATTTTAACAAAGGCTTTGACCAATCAGAGCAGCCCGTTCAAGAACATGCATCTGTCAAAGTTCTCTGAAAGCTACTGATTTCTCTTGAAGTTTACCTCAAAAAGGTGAAAAATGACATGCTTTATATACAATCGATCATTATGAACCATCTAGTATATTTTCCAGTCTGATTTTTCGTCCTAAATGGGTGAAAAGTTGCATTTTCTTGCTTAACAAAAAGTTTAACAATTGTTAATTTCAACCAATCAGAATCCGCAAAAACTGTACATTTGATCGCTGGTTTTTTCTTCTAATGATGACAAAAAATTACGGTTTTGAATAATTTTTTTTGTGATAAATGGAGAGATCAAATATACCTTTTACAACAAAACTGTTTCTGTTTTCTTTTTTTTTTTTTCGCAATAATTCAAAAAGTATATCAAAATAAAATGGGTTTTTGAATCCAGAACCGAAAACACACCGACGGCTCCCGAACCCTTGTGACGTACTTCGTGAAAATGCTTGTAACTAAAATGTATATTTGTTGCAACATAGGCGATGAATGAAGTTTGCAGCTCGAGACGAAGTCAACGATCGAAATAAATATCTTTATGAATGTTTGAAATTAGATCACAGATCCCAGTAATAAGGTACCTGAACAAATATCTTCTGAGGCGATTTTTTAGCATGCTGGCCACCGGCCGAGTGGCATAGTGATCGAGATCGTATGACTGGATATCGCTCGTGGTGTTGGTTCGAGACCCAGCCTGTGCAACTCCTTTTTTTTATTTTTTTATCCAAAATATTCATTAGAATGCTTTTTACTAATGTTATACCGTCTTTTTGTACCATCGACATAAATGTGTTTTTGAATCAAATGTTATTAGATGTTTTACTAGTACAACAAAAATTACGATTGATTTTACTTTTTTGGAATAATTTCATTTTGATACCGCTATCAGAGCAATTGGCGATTGATATTGACGGATAAACTTCACTTCCACTGACTGAATTCTCCACCACCTGCGGTACTTAGCTTTTGCAATATGTCAAATAAAATGTCTAATAAAATTTGATTCAAAAATATTTTTATGTCGATGGTACAAAAAAATGTGTGTAACATGAGTAAAAAGCACATCGATGAATATTTTGGATAAAAAAAATAAAAAAAATAGTTGCACCGGCTGGGTCTCGAACCAACACCACCCACGAATACAGCCATACCAAGTCATACATCTCGATCACTATGCCACTCGGCCACCCAGCATGCTAGAAAAAAAATTGCCTCGAACATATTATTTGTTCAGGTACTTTATTACTGGGATCTGTGATCTAATTTCAAACATTCAAAAAGATATTTATTTCGATCGTAGACTTCGTCTCGAGCTGCAAACTTCATTCATCGCCTATATTGAAACAAATATACACTTGTTACAACAATAGCTTTGTTATAAAGCTTATATATAGGATATGATGAAAAGTGTCATCCAGCTTTGACGTGTTGTTTTCAGTATTGATGAAATACTATTGGATGATACTTATTAACATAGCCCTCAATACCCAATAGAAAGCTTTTGCTAAATAACATCCAATAGAAAGGCTTTGTTAAATTCTTTGTTAAATATGCATGTTGATAAAATCGGGCTTTAGTCTCACTGTCCACGACGCGGCGTCGGCGTCGTAATTTGCTGGTTGCACGATAGCTGCAAATAATCACAGGCATATTTTGAGTGTCACTTTTGTCCACGTCACGTCCACCAGCTCCATGTAAGCTCCAAATATATGTTATTTCTTTCAAGTCCAGCATTGCTAAAGCATGTGTTTTCGTTAGAGAAAAGACAGGAAATAAAACAAAACAAAATTAAAAAGGATTATATTCAAGTATCCTGAAAGGAAGAAAATAAAATGTTCTTCTAAAATGTTAACTATCAACTTATAGGCTCATTATACACAATTTATATGATCATAAAAACTTGTCGCTAAATTTAAGTTTTTTTGGTTTTAAATTGTTTTTACTTTTTAGTTATTAACTTGCATTTATATCAAATTTTTTTTCACTTATTCTCGGCAAGCCTTTTTATTTGATACTCATATTACAGAAGTGCATAAAAAATAACTATTCCTCCATCTTGGATGGTCCGCCATATTGGATTCAGAATGACGTCACATAATTTTTCGAATTACTCTCAACAAGCCCTTTCATTGTGCAAAGACCCTTTTCTCTCAGGTCGTAAGCAAGATTCATGCAGTGATAAAACAGCTCACCGACTTTGAATAGTATATTTTCCCCAAACCCTGACAACAAAATATATCGCAGTATATCTAAATACGAACGATAGTTTGTAATTCAGAAAAGAAGGCGCAATCATCATTTTCACTCATCTTCGCAGATTTGCTTTTAATAGATATAACGAAAACCTTATTACTACCTATTACTTTCCCAAAATCAGTTTAGCACTTCATATGTCACGTTCTAACTTGTTATTGGAAAATCCTTACTACGGGTCTTCTTTATCACTTAGGCCATGTCACAGTCACACACACCATCTGTTCGGTCCAGCCTTGCTGGCTGCTCGCTGCACCAGCGGTTCGTTAACTACCTCCTGACCTCATGTCGATGTCGTCACTGTCGTTGATACAACCTGGCGATGACCATTGCGTAGGTTGCATAAAGGAACTCGTACAATTCGATCCAGAATCCCCTGTCACTGCTGCCAGATTCTTGCTCACATCGCAAGCTTCTAGTTGGTCGCTAAATATAAAGACTCTCTTCTCTCAGATCGTAAGGTCCATGCAGTGATGAAATGGCGCTCTCACCAATTGAGCTACGCAGTACCAATCTGGAGATCGTAGGTTCGAGTCCCACCCACCATTTTCTGGTACGAACTTAGAACAATAAAAAAAAATGACACAGATTTTAACTTTGAAGCAGAAACTTCAAGAAGCCGTAGGTCCGTTACTACTAAAAGTAAGCATACTTGGCAAACATTTGAAAATTCAAAAGGTCGTCCTGGTACGCTCAACATAATTAAAAAAGAAGTGTGGCGATATATGTATAAGAAAAAGGAGGATTGAAAAGCTTACATTTGCAACAATCTTTGAACCTTACGAATATTGACGGACGGTATCAGTGGTACCACCTACGAGTGTGGAAGCTGAAAGAGCATTTTGTTCGACCGTTTCATTTGCGAACAAATCTAGATCGCGCTTAAAAGAGTCGACTCTGAACTGTTTGATTTTTCATTCAAGGTCATATTTTTTTACTAAGCAAGTCGCAGATTATGTTATTTGTACATTTAAATGAAACTTTTCTTTTTATTTTTGTACTTTCTTTACTATATTTTGCATTTTTATATCATTGCTGTGTTGGAGCTAAAAACATTACTGGTGGGATCCCGATAATCGGAAAACCTACCTCTAACATTAGAATACTAGTCTTCAGTTACTGTACGCCATCTAGTCGTAAGTAACTTTATCAAAAAAGACTATAATTACCGCAAAACTCTAGGCGCAGCGTTCAATCATTCATTTGTGATATATATTTTATCTGTATGCAACCTTGGCAGATCTCTATCAGCATTCTATGAAAAAAAATAAATTGATTATTATTGGTTAATTGAACCTCTACTTCCAGTAGAGAATAGTACTTTGACATGGCGTGTTATTGGTGACGAGCCGCTACTGTCGTTCAGTTTAGACGAAGTGAAGTATCTCGGCAGTATTGCGAAGAGCGTCTCGCATCAGCCAATGATTTATCATGTACAAATGGCCGGCTGTAAAGTAAGTTATTCCCAAACAAACGGGATTTATACACTAAAAACTTCGAGGTCCCGTAGCTGCGGAGAAATATGCCTTTGGCAGGGTGTCAAGCGCCATACTACACAACTGTTTATTGTGTGTTTGGATCGTTGAGGTTACGACTTGCGTTTAGCGGAAAAAATATGAGGCGCGCCTCAATTGATGGCTCTGTTTGCCGCATGGCTGCGAGATGTTATTAAAATGTTACCCAAGTATATTAGGAGTCGTAGTAGTATATTTAGGTAACTCAATGTTATGCCTCATGTCTCTGCAGTCTCGTCCAGTCTCTGAGGTTTTTCAGTCATGAATTGTGCCTGGGTGCCAGCCCTATTTTGTCTTCTACTATTAGTAGGCATTCACTAGCGGCTTATAGGAGCGTTGGAGAGCGTTGGAGTGCGTTGGCCAACGCCGAGTCCCCTCGGCAGGTAGAAGCAGGCCGGCGCCGGTTCCGCACGTAGTCAAACACACCAGTGCATGGTACAGTGAAAACAGAAAAAGAGTACAAAGATTGGCCAGTCGCGTCTAGACACGGTATAGGAAACATGCAATAAGATTTCAAAATGTTGCCGATTATTGGCAAAACAATGAGGGATAGTTGCAAAAACACTGGAAATGATTCCCCTGAGGGGTTAGAGGGTACAATAGGGGGTAAAATAGTTTTTGGCTAAAAAGTTGTCTCTCTGGACAAATATTTTGCCGTGTCTTGGCGTTTTTTCGGTTTAATCAGCGGTTTGTGATAAATCCGTGGTGGGAAGTTGTCAAATGAACTATTAGTACATACATACATATGTAGACTCACATCATATACATTAGAACCATTTAGTTTAAATTTGTCAATCAGATGAATATGTGACTAATACTGTACATGTTCAACGAATTCTTGTGCGCGTCTTATTAAGGAAGCTATCCACTCTGGTAGAGACTGTTTGAATCGCTTTGTAAACAAGTTTTTGGTATCAAAAGGGAGAAGTGTTGTATCATTTTGGCGCTAAATTGAGATATGACCGCCGCATGACTGTTTTTTTTTTGTTTGGGAATTATTGTGGTACCTAGCCTACATCTAGTGTTGTGGTTGTGTATAAATGTGTTATGCTCATTTGAATATATCTCTGATACTAAGTGATAGTACGTAGTAAATACAATTGCCTAACGTTATATATTTGGGTCTCGTAATATCATTGGTCGGGTACATGGTTATTTAGTTAAACATTAATGTTAGAATAGTTTTTACTTCTGATACACACCGATAAGTGAGGGGAGTATTGGGATCGCGAAAATTATCGATTTTGAGATAATATGCTTTGTGGGCATTGGGAACAACATTGACATTGGACGCGCTACATAAGGAGGCTCCCGCACTTGGCATGAGGAACGACCTGGGTTCGGTAGGAATTCCCGTGTCGGACAGATAATTATAACATCATTAAATGCTCATTCCTTCCAACATTTTTCTATCGCAGTATGCGGTTATAGTGCAGCTTGTGTCTTTTATCCCAAATAGGTGTTTTCGCATACACTGAAGCTATAAGTAATTCTTTATCACTATTCATCTTCCACCGGCACAGACGAAACCAGGTAGCAAACTAGATTTCTGTTACTATAAAGGCGTCCAAGCGGGCTTTCGACGCCGGTAAGCGGTCGAAAACTCAGTTGACTAGGTGAGCCTGCATGCGGTACCTACACGCCTTCGCACGCCCTTGCACGCTCACTAAAAAGCCCCACTGTGTTTGCGCGCTTAGTTTCAGAAAGGCATATTTTTGATTCCTCATGATATGTCCAGTATAGGCGGTTTTCCTCTTCCTTATGGTGGTTAAGACATCACGATCCTTGTTTATTCTTAACATTCGGCGGTACACCCACATCTCAAAGCCTCGAAATCATTGTGTTGACCTTAATTGTCTAAGTTTCGACTCCATGCAAAAGCACGGGGAAAACATAACATTCTACGAAACTATATTTTATTTCAGCTTTCAGTCTTTTTATCACTCAGCAGACTACGCATTTTCAAGAATGTTGTTCTGGCCATCTCGCTTGTTGCTCTTATTTCCACATGTAGATTCATGTCCTCTGTAATCCAACTACCAAAATATATAAATTTCTGCACTCATGTTTTAAACTAAAAGAAATATGAAAATAAACATGATTTTTAAATAATACATTTTTGATTTTTATTTGCCTAAACCTGTTTGGATGCAACCTTTCTGATTAAACGAATATTTTCCTTTTTAATTCGACTTGTCGTGAAAGCTTGCATTTTACATACTATTATTTATTTTGAAACACTTGGCAACCCCACGAATGACTCACCTAGTAACTGTTTATCCTACCAGTAGAGCCTACGTTAATCATTCGTCTCGTATGAGCAAAATCCTGTCTGCTGTTGCACAGTTTCATATTTCACCCGGATCCCTCCTTCCCTCCCGTTTCCCCCGCGACCCGCATTCAACCAAGGGCTGGATTAACAGGTAATCCCTCACCGCAAGAAATTATAAATTCAGATGTCAAAACACAGTCATAACTTCCAGCGTATATTTAGTGCCAGGGATTAAGGTTCTATTAAAAGTTTGCTGGGGAATGTAAAAACTCTGGAGTGACAGGATGACGTGGTGATCCTCTGACAAGAACAATGCACGAATACGTCAGTGGTTTCAGGAAATTTTGACAGGAAGATTGAGAACGGAGTTTTTCAATGGTGTATATTTTAAGTAACAAACTAAAATAGTAGGGGAGCCTATACTGGGAATATCAGGATTTGATGAACAGTGGCATAATTATATAGGAGGGGGGGGGGAGGTGGCTTGTACCCTCTACCGTATATATGAGCCCTACATATGCTTCAGGATGAATTCCAATAATTTTAAGAAATAATTGCTGCCACCCATATACAGGGTGAGTTTTTAGTACCGGCTCGGTCGATAACACCACTACTATAGATGATATCGAAAAAAGTTGTATATTAAAGTTGTAGCCACGGATATGCTCCCTGCTCAGAAAATATTTTGATTTATACAGGGTGATCCATAACTACGTGGTGATGCAAACATGCATTTTTTTAAATGAGACACCCTATATATTATTCTATATTCAAATTCTACTAATGATTTCCGTTCTTCCAATATGGGATATTGTTACACTATACAGGGTGTTTCAAAAGTTATGGCCATTTGTATATCCAAATCGCTGTCAATTGAACGTACTGTATATCAAAAATTGATTAATCAAAAATCTTTTTTTTACACGGATGGATAAAAAATATCATCTAGTTTTAAAATCGGTCATAAAAGAAATCCACGACGCATATTGGTATACAGGATGATGTAGAATGCAAAATCTAGATTTTCTCTCTATTTTTAAATGTAACTCCCAATATTTTATTACACCAAAGAATTGCTTTTAATATGCTCTTTCATATTTATATAGCACTTGTTATGGCTGAATTCATTAGTTTCTGAGATATTTCGATTTTTCTACAAATTTCTAAATATACCTTCTATTTGTTTACTAAAATTTATTTATTTTGAGAAAATACTATCAAATTTTATTTTTGCTTAACAAACAACTAAAATATAAGGCCATAATAGTACTTGATTGAGTTAAAATACCGGATTAACGAGATAATATAGGCCAAGTGTACTGAGGAAACAATTTTATAGACGTCATGCATAATTATCAAGCAGATCTATCAGGTAGGCTATGAAATATTAAATGACACGGTCCAAATAAAAAGATCTCCATTCTTTCAAACGCATTAGTTTTAGAGTGCCTCTGTTCTGGATATTGCTGTTCATAGTTGATATATTCTAGAGGCAAGTAGGCAATTTCTGAAAGATTCTCCTGAATACCCTCAATGGAAAAATTAATTTTTAAAGCTCGTTTTTCGCACAGTACGGAATTGTTGAGAAGGTTATGAAAACCGTCAATTTTTCAAAGCATACCTGATAAATCTGCTTGATAATTATGCATCACACCTAGAAAATTGTTTCCTCGGCATACTTGACTTTATTATCTCGATAATTCAGGGTTTTGAGTTCATCGAATACTATCATGACCTTATAATTTAGTTGTTCGTTAAATAAAAAACAAATTCGATAGTGCTTCCTCAAAATAAATAAATTTGGGTACAAAAATAGGAGCTATATTTTAAATTTACCGAAAAATCGAAATATCTCGGAAACTGATGAACGTAGGTACAACAAGTGCTATACAAATATGAAAGGGCATATTAAAAGCAATTCTTCGGTACAATAAATTATTGGGGGTTACATTTGAAAAAAATGGAAAATCTGTATTTTGCATTCTACATCACCCTGTATACGAATATGTATCGGGGCCTTTTTTTATAGCCGATTTTAAAACTAGGTGATATTTTTTATCCATCCGTGTAAAAAATATGATTTTTGATTCATCACCTTTTGATGTACAGTACGTTCATTTGACAGCGATTTAGAGATAAAAATGGTCATAACTTTTGAAATACCCTGTATAATGTAACAATACCCTATATTGGAATAACGGAAATCATTAGTAGAACTTGAGTATGGAATAATATATAGGGTGTCTCATTTAAAAAAATGCATGTTTGCATCACCATATAGTTATGGGTCACCCTGTATAAATCAAAATATTTTCTGAGCAAGGAGCATATCCGTGGCTACAATTTTTATATATAACTTTTTTCGCTATCTTCTAGAGTAATGGAGTTACCGACCGAGCCGGTACTAAAAACTCACCCTGTATGTTATAATCTGTTTAAATTATATTTTTATCTATAATAGTTAAAAATATGAAATTTCCTTAATTGGAAGATGAAATTGACAGAAATAGTAGTGTGTGGTAGCTTTAACCACCGAGGTATCATATTTTTACTTAATGGATTTCTGACAGTTGAAGTAAACAGTCGACAAAAATATTAAAAAGGCTTGTGAGCGTCACTGTAGTAAATAGTCGTCCCTGTTTTTTGCTATAAAGTAAATACATTCAGATTCAGTAAGGTGGACCACACATGTTTCAATTATAGTTACAACAAAACTTCAAAAGTTGATTTCTCTGAACCAAATGCGAATTCAAGACTAATTTCTTTTAATTTTTGATATCGACTTGACATTCCGAAACCCAAGTGTCATTTTTTCCGGGATTCGTCCGGAGCTACATACTATTTTACTTTACCTTCTGACTGCAGTTGTTTTCTGCGTAAATTTGCAGATCAAAGGGCAGTTCTTTGTAAGATTCTGGAAACCTAGGTTTACAAAGCATAATTCTGAAATCCTGGGATAAAAAATGGGGCCTAAAATCAAGCTCCCTAGTCTCAGTACATACCAACTACAACAGTTTGTTGTCCTTTTAATTCTTCAAATGAATCGGTAGTTGATATCAGCCTTTTCCCCCTAAATACCCACCTCTCTCTAACTTTTCAGTTATTAACTCAAACTACTGGACACAATTTTTTTCAGGTATCTCAATCTACCAGTATGTGAAGTCGTCTATTTAAAAATGGAAATTATACAATATCAGTCAGTCAATCAATTTTGTTAATATTTGCTACATGGAGGATTATTCAAACCGTGGGAACCCGTATTTCCAATTTATTTACTCGAAAAAGGGTTTATTTAGCCCGGTTGCGGGTAGGAAAATACGAGCGTACCGGAAAACATATTTTCCGTTGGTGTTCCAGTTTCAGGATCCAGCCTGATACTGTGTTACGACCTTTCTTGGCTGGCAAAGGGTTGCGTGAAAGCTTTCCTTCGTTCCACAATCAATAATCCTCCGGAATTCCAGACGGGCGTTTCCAAAAAACAAAACTCTTGCCAGTGGAAAATTAATTATTTTTCCGTTCCAGCGAACCATAAAATGCGGACGATCAGTAGCGCATCCTCTAAAGGAAACAAGTTGGAGTCATCACTTTATTGTAATTTCTGAAACATGTCCTGTGGTTGCCCTTTTTGTTCAATATAATGAATGATTTGTCGATTTTACACAAAATTATTAATGGAACCAATCAAAGTCCAAATCTGTTGTCACAAGTAGCCCTGAATGTTCCTCAGCGGAATTTAAGGAGCTGGGCAACGTTTTATGTGCCATTTCGTCGAACAAATTGTTCTCCAAATTCACCTCTTTCTCTTTGTCGTATGTTAAGAAACGCTAATTATTTCATTGAATACGTAGACTTCTTCGGCACATCAATAAGAATACTAAAACTTGAGATAAAAAAACATTTGTTATGCCAATGAATCCTGTTGCTCTATCTTGTCCACACTTCCATATACATATAATTTTTTACCTATACTTTTTTGTCTGTATTTGTGAATTCTGTATATTTGTATATATCTTGTGATCATACCTGTATATGACACACTTACGTTTACTGTTGGAGACACGAGAGAAGATCGGTTTGGTGGGGAGAGGCAGTTTTACGTTCTCTCTGACCAGGAGCGTCGCATGACGGGTCTTGGAGATAGTCGACTTTATTATAATATACTAATTTTATCAGCGGAAATTATTGGAAAAGTATATTTTAAACCGGTCACAGTTAAGCTTACCGCTATTTTTCTAAATAAAATGATTTTTACAAAAAAAAATGATGGAACTTATTATATTTTGTCTATATTTCTGCCTTTTTGCCCGGAGAAATTAAATAAATTTGATGTACATCTGTCGAAAAATGGAAATTACTTGAATAATATTGAATTATCTGTCATCCACCAGAACTAATAGCAACGTTGCTATATATATTTTTTGTATGCGGTAAGTAGCAGGGAAAGCGCTGTTTGTATCGATCCACGTTTCATCGATATATATAATATGACGTGCTTCTTGTTGGTACCTTTTGATAGCCCTTAAATATTTCAGACGTCAGTGTACAATTGAAAGTTTCTCTATAAGAATTTTTCTCTTATTTCCACATTTCTTCCAGCGGAGGCCATGCTTCTTCAGAAGCCTGTTCAGTGACTTAGCAAAATAAGGGAAATCAATTTTCTCTCTTATGGCCACTAAAAGCTTCGCGCATGTTGAAGCAATTTTTTTTCTATATAAAATTCTTCGATTGTCCTTCTGACAACACGAAAATCGAAATCATCAATTTTTCCCTCAATTGCTAAGCGTGGTCTTTTTGCGCCTGGTGTGGCAAGTGAACTTCCAGGATCTTCCATGTTCCTCTTACGATTCTCATTCCTAATCCTTTTAATACTGGTTGTCGACACTCCGGTATAATAAGCCGCCCTCTCAGTTTTTGCATGAAGAGGAATCTTCAACGCATGATTACGCAATTCCTCATCACACGCCTCAATTACTCGAGCTATTACTTCCCGAGCTTCGCCTCTAATCGTTTCTTCTTTCCTATGCGTAGCCATTATCGTTACAGCAAACGCAAACTGAGTCCTGCGAGCCTGCGACACTGACCAATGCAAAATTTCGGATGCTTGACCAGCGATGTCGTCGGCGAAATGTCGCTGCGTATAGACTACAAATGAACTGGACCACAGTATGTTCACTATTACTAATAAGCACTGATACTCACGCACTCTCATTGCTGTATGATTTTTAGCAACTTTACGTGCCGCTTTCCTTAAATAGTGAGTCTAATCTGCATTCCTGAGCCCGCTCTTCTTTCGTGTCTTGAACAGTATATTTCTGGCTCACATATGGCTTCTGTTTAATATTAATTTGTTAACAGTCATTTTTTTTAAGTATATACTTTACATTTCATATCATACTTAGCGGAAATTGGATATCTTGTTTGTAGGTTTGCAGTGTTACACCTATAATTATTGTAATCTGTGGATACTTTTATAGATCCTGTGTCTGTTGTATCCCTAGATAGTATAATAAATAAATAAAATAAAAAATAAAATAAATAAAAAATATCTTTTACATAAAAACTACACAATGTGTCCGGTCATCGGTGTCGGAGCCTTTAAGGGGATAAAATACGTTAATTTTTATTGACAAATCACCCCTCAAAGGTCGTTTTTCTCCCTCCATAATAAAATGGCAGCCATTTCGGTTTTTGTTTAATGGATGCACGAGTGTTGTACCAATTTAGCCATGATGCAAGCCTGTAAATGTATGAAGCCATTTAAATGAACGATATTTGCCGCGGATTGGACGCGGTGGGATAATCGCTTGGCCACCGCATTCACCGAACTTGACCCCACTTGATTCTTTCTTGTGGGGTATAATGAAACAGAAAGTGTATGTCGACGTGCCAAATATATGCGAGGAGCTTATTAGCAAAATTATTCAAGTCGGAAATGAAATACGGAATGACAAAGCGACGATCAGTCGCTTAACGCAACATGTGCCAGTAAGAGCAACAGCATGTCTGCAACACCAAGGAGACAACGATAACGAACAATGGTTGTAACATTTGTTTCTTGTTTTTCCAAAATAAATGTCGTGACCACTTTGTTTTATTGCCTCCCAACTGCCGGATTAGACAATAAAGGGTCATATTAAAACCATTATAGCTTCTAAACTACTTTAGTTAGGGCTAAGATGTATAGCCATTTTTTTTAGGAAACATCATGTACTATCACTTAGAAATAAAATAAAAAATTATGCGTTAACAGTTCACATTTTTTGAAGAATCTAAAGTTGTAAAAAAAGTCGCAAAAAATTGCATATTTTCTTTTAACAATTTTTTGACCTTTTATGAAATAAAATTTAGAAAATATCCACCGCTATTTTATGCTCTACATGTTTCGCTATCGAATGAGACTTATTTTGTATTTCTAGAACCTTTACATGGCTAACTATGGCTAAATTAGTACAAGGATCATGCTTCGATTAAAGAAAATAAAATGGTTGTCATTTTATTATGGTGGGAGAAAAACTACTTGGGGGGTGATTTGTCGATAAAAAATATTGTATTCCATCCCTCTAATTCTCCGACACCGATGGTCGGACACATTGTATATGTTGGATGTCTTTATCTTCCAAAAGCACTGATGTTTAAAACAATTCCGCCAAGAGTAACTGTGGTCCCAAACCCGCAGAAGGTCCTCATCACTAGACTAAAAAACGCCTACCTTACAGCTTCATGCTCGCATGCAGAACAAGTGCAAAGTCGCATGGAGCAAGGTCTGGACTGTAGAGATGGTGCGCGAGCAATTTCAGTCCTGTTGTGGTCAAACATTCGGTGCAGGACATGGCGGCGAGAAACAGTGCAAAGTGACCTGTGACTTTTGGTTATAATGAAACATATTTGAGCGAAATCCAAAAAATTCGAAGTAGGCAAAGTGAGTGTCTCCTTATCTGGCTATTCATCAATAACGTGATAGGTGATAGTAGCATATGGCAGTGTGTATAATATAGTGACCCACACAGATGGCTATACTGTAATTACGGACAGCCACAGGGAACTCTCCCATGGCCGTCCATTCACGCTCTTCCAATTATCAAATTCTTGACGGATATGAAGTCCGTGAGTGACCAATCCCGTGTCAGCAGTTCAACTGACTGCATCGATAGGAATGGCTGACCGTTTATACAGATTCGTATGGTTACCACGACTGTAATTACTATGGTGTTTCGTCGATGCACGATTCGACAGGGTTGCCAGATCGTCTGGAAGCAGTTATCGTACCAAATGCTCAAAAAATATTGTTAAAGCAAAACTTCGGGTTAATTTATGGACCCCTAAAAAAATAGATTTTTCTAAATTTTTGGGAAAAAATTATCGGCGCAGGAGGGGGGGGGGGGGGGCAGTCCACCTAATACTATCTCATTTCTGTCAATCTGTCATCAACGTTTTAAAATTCTGAATATCTCATTAATTTTTCAATCAATCCAATTCAATTTCAAAATGTTAATTTCAAAAATTTTAAGAATTTCAACAGTTTCAAAATCTTCCAAATTTTTCAGAGTTTATATTATCTCATTTCTGTCAACCTGACGTCAAAATTTTAAAATTCTCATAAATTAAGATCTGATAAATTTCAGAAAATTCATTAAATTCAATCCAGTTTAAAAAAAGTAGATTCCAAAAGTTTCATATCTCAAAATCTGCCAAAATTTTCAGAATTTGTAACATCCCATTTCTGTCAACCTGATGCCAAAATTTTAAAATTCTCATAAATTAAGATATGATAAATTTCAGAAAATTCAATCAATTCAATTCGATCTCAAAATGTAAATTCCAAAAATTTCAAGAATCCCGAAAGTTCCAAAATCATCTTCCGAATTATTCAAAATTATCAGGATTTTCAAAGAATGTATATTATAAAGAATTTTTCGAGGATATTTTATAAACTTGTTAGTAGTTTTCTTCTATTTAAGCGTTTTTGCTCACTTTTCATGGCCTGCTGGTCACTTATATGTATGTAGATAGCAAGATTGAAAAAAAGGAGATAAAATGAAAACTATAAGAGATTGATATTGACAATCTGATGTCGTTAAAAACCTATCAAATAGGGTACTTGCAGAGGTCGTGAAATCGTCTCGGGAGTATACATAGCGTAAAGAAAACCATATCAAGAAGCAGTACGAAACAAAAACATGATTTTACTGACGGCCAAAAAAAAGATATTTGCAAAATAAAATAAGGATATGTTCAAATTTTTCCACGTGACTTAAAACAAGGGCTGACGTCACAGGTATCTTGTCGATATCGACAATCGATACTGCTATAGCGCAGGCCAGTGAGATTCAACTGCAAACTAGAGATGATCTGAATTCTTTAACATTGCGACTTAATTTATTGATACTTAAACATATTTGAAACAGGCAATTAACCCACTAGCATTTTCGTTGCAATACATTTTTATATCTGATAGTCACAGTTCATCCTGTTTGTGACCGAGATTCGCAACTAATCGAAGCCATCATGTTATTTCGGCGCATCCCATTATGAATGAATCCAAAGATAGAATCTAATTCAAGCCCATCCCATGCCTACAAATTGAATTAGTAATCTAGCCTAACTTTTATTCTTTTGACTTTAGTACTTTTATGTATGACTGTGTTTTGTGGTTATAATGATCAATGTCAAAATGTTAGGTTAGCACTGGCTATCGATATCGAATATCAATACTTTACATCCCATCACTATAGGATATCACTGACGTCAGAGGTTGTTTGCGCGGCATTTTCCGGCATTTGGAATAATTTTTGGAATATCTCTCACAGCCGATTCCAAAAACCAAATAAGTGATTTTGTCATGTTTACTACGCTCTAAGGAACGCGTAAACGACATAACATTTTTTTCTACAAGTACCCTATTGTATATTTGATTGTATAAAAAGTATTAGGCGTTCCCATTCAAAGAAATATAGCTATCTATGGTCGAAACTACCGATTTCTCCAAGTACAAACGTTCGACCCTTTAATCTAAACTGACGCATTTCATCGCTAGTCCAACGCAAAGTCAGCCTTCTAATGTTTATAATCGCTGCGACGTTCATTTTTTTTTCTGATACCTACTTATATATTAAAGAATATCATTTGTGCCTGAACAGATCCCATGCGTGTTACATAGTCACGCTAGAATGGACCAGGGAATCCAAATATGAAATAATATACAGTGGGTTATATTAAAAAAAATGGTATAATACAGGGTGATGTATAAACACACCTAAATTCAGGTGGAAATATTTTAAAGTAGCCTTCAAGGCTCCCTATCATGCCCAAGTGTAATTTCTAAGAAAGAAATGGGATATTTTTCAAATCAACATCATTAATGCGAATTATAAAGAGTATAGGCCTCTGCATAGTACCCTGTGGAACGCCGTATCTAATAAAAACCTTGGAAAAGACATTCCCATGCAATTAAACATATTGCTGTCTATCGGAAGTGCTATCACTACTTTTGAAAAATGATACATTGAGCTATGTGTATCTTCCTGAATTTCAAAGCTATTACAATATAATTCAATATTTCAGTTGAAGCAGTAAAGCATGTGGTACCTCTATATTAGCGGAAAAGTCTGTGCTTTTCTATATGTTCTATGACTGTATACACTGATTTATATCACTAAATTTATTTTTATAGATTTATTTTACTTCATTTGGTTAGCCTGTTTACGACAAGTTAGCTACTTGATTTATTTGACATGTTTTCCCTAATAAATATAACATAAAAACGCCTTCGCTTTTCGAGAAAATGACCAAATGATAGTAAAATAAAACCCACAAAAATATAAAGCAATAAATCTCGGAACGCTTCAAATGAAGTTGATCACGTTTTTTATTTGTCTTTTACAGAGTTGACTAAAGCTGGTGATTTACACAAGTCTTCACTTTTTATACGAAATTTACGGTTATGGCCCGAAAAGGTGTCCGAAATTTATGGTCGGGTTAAAACTTACATGTCCGGATATAAATTACAAATTTAACGTCCGCGTCGGCTTTCGAGAACAACTTGAAGAAGTTTATGTAGATAAATATACATACATTGTCCCACATTTTTTACAGAGAATGTGCATTAAAATATCAGACCGTATTTCGTTACTACATCGGTCCAAAGATTACTCTGCTCGGTTTCAAATGAACAACTATAGTTCTGTTCTATATAGCATATTTTGTTCCGTCCACTGAACCGTCGCGAAACTGTTCGGATCGTTTGTGGTGCGCATGCGTTGATTTTGGATGCTTTCGTGACCGTACAAACAGGAAGATCTGTTGGAAAGGTTCTTTCTCTTATTTCACTGGACTCGTCTCAGTTCTGACAGCTATAAAAAGCTAACCTCGATTTCATTTCAAAAGCCATCGTCAAAAACCAAGACGCCAACAGCTTTATTAAAATTGATCGGGCCTGAGTTTTCTGACGATGACTTGGTGTTAATCTATCAACCACAACCGAAAAATGAGGATTATTTGGGTAATTTTAGCCATGAATAATGGTTGCAACTCACAACCAGGTATTCTTGTAGCTCCATAAACAAAGAACCTGGGTTATGTTTTCCATAAAAATGACCCATTTTATCATAACATGCCATGTATGACATTATTGTTTGACTCCATTTCCATTTTTGGCTTTGGTGAAGTTTCGGCCAACAAACGAGCCAGCCAAAAGGCAAGCAACAGCAAAAACAAAAGAAGCAAAATCAAATCACACTCAATCTCAACACTCAAGACTCAAGGAAGCAAGAAAACAGAAGGCGCATAGAAATGACAAAATGAAACTGTGCGCCAAGCGTGCGATTTACTTTCTACTGCGCATGTCAGTCCTCACAGTCCTTATACTCTGGACCAAGTACCGATTTGACCGTACAGAAACCATCCCATGAACAGTATGTAAATCTGTTGGAACGCTTATGGACCGTTTCATGAACGGTCACAAAACGTGTTGGAACGCATTTCACGTTCTGCGCATGTCCGAGACGATACAATGTACGGAAAGGACCTATTTACAACGGTTTGAAATCGTTTGAGTGTGCGCAACGACGAAATCATTTCTAAAGCATTGGTCACATGAAGCGAGCTTACTCGCAGCGATTAACTCGCTTCGATTAATTTGCTTCCTGTGACGGATGCTTAATCAAGATAAATTCCAGTTTGGAACTATTCGTTGTGCGTTCAAGCAACAACAATTTGTAGTTTGAGGACTGCTTTTGGACGGTCACAACAGTACACAGAATTTCGATGGGACTAGGAGTTAAGGGCATGAGCAGATTGTAGATTTTTTTCTGTGTTTCAAAGTTGAGCTTATAAAACTAGCTTTTCCTATTTTGGGCAGTAAACATCGTGAAAGTAAACATAATACAGGATAAAGTAGGTTTAATTATTATTTGTTATTTTATCCCATCATCCGATTGAGTGATAGGGCTCGATTGTATATTTTTCAATGTTGTTACAAAAATGGCATCAGAAATTTCCAGAAATAAATGCACAGACGAGACGGTGCAACATAGGGAAAAGGAAAAAGCATGGATGAACGTTGAGCATAAATTTAATACCTATCTGTAAAGCTTATTTTATCAGTTACAAAAATTAAGCAAAATATGGAATTTCTAAAGGATCTTAGGTCTTACCGTTATCCGTTGTAAGAATAATGAAGCAATATAAAAAATCCCTACTCTAGATACAAAATATAATCCACACTCAAAATATTTATACAGCAGCAGCAGCTTCAAAACAAAAACAAAAGGAAAAAAATGAAGTCAAGTTGATTGACTCAGTACTTTCCACACATTATGGTGATACCAGTTTATTAATTTCCATAGCATGGAGCTGAGATCCCCTTGCAACCAAATCAGTACCAGTAACCCCCCCCCCCCCCCCAAATTGTCTTATGCCGCTAGGTCTTTCCTTCACAGGTCATTGAACAGCCTATTATCAATAATACAAACTTTTCAGTTTTGCAACCCACCCAAAAAAGGTAGAAAACTGTCAGGAACCCCTAAAACATCTAAAAACGAAGTTTGAGCTGTTTTCATATTTTTTCCATCCTCACCATAGTAATAATAGTGCGTTAAAATTTCATTAGAATCAATTTCATAGTTTCCACGTTACAAAATACAAAACGATCTAAAGCAATAAATACTCGTATGTATACAGAAAATTCTAAGTCCCTTAGTTTCGGTATAATAGGCAAGACAAAGCTCAGATGCATCTAAAAAGGTGATTTATGTCGCTAGGTCTTCCTTCACAGGTCAGTGGACAGCCTATTATGAATACAGCAAATTTTTCAGTTTTTCATCCCCCACCCCCCAACCACCCCAATTTCACTCCCACCCAAAAAAAATTCAGAAAATGATCAGGAACCTCTAAAACACTTAAAAACGAAGTTTGAGCTGGTTTTATATTTTTAGTTTTTTTATTATTTCTGCGCCGCTACTGGCACGATTTATAAGCCATACGCATTTTCCATCCTTGATACGGTAGTAATACTGTGGCAAAATTTCATTAAAATCAATTCAACAGTTTCCTCGTTACATAATATCGAACGATCTAAAGCAATACCCGTATGTTTACACCAGAAAATTTCTAAGTCCTTTGATTTCTGTAATAGGCAAGGTAATGTTCAGATGGACCTAAAAAAGTTATTTATGTCGCTAGGTCTTCCTTCACAGGTCAGTGGACAGTCTATTATGAAAGCAACAAATTTTCCAAGTCTACAACCCCCCACCCCCCAACCACCCCAATTTCACCTCTACCAAAAAAAAGTGGAAAATGATCAGGAACCCCTAAAACGCCTAAAAACGAAGTTGGAGGCATATTTAAAATTTTTCGTTTTTTGCTAATTACTCCGCCGCCCATGCACCGATTTTCAAAATTATAGGAACATTACCTACTACGACACCACAGCATATCGCTGACCAAATTTCATAACAATCCATTCAGCCGTTACCGAGATTACGAGGCTAGAAAAACGCGTACAAACAGACCGACAGACCGACAGACAGAACGACGGAAATGAGTGACGTGGATTTTCGTTATGTAGACATCACAAAACGCCCAAAAAGCATGTTATCTCAAAATCGAAAATTTTCGCGATCACAATACTCCCCTCACCTATCGGTGTGGGAAGTAAAATAAAAAAAGTTAGGTTAAGGCTGCAATCACAAAACATAATACTCTGCTGCAATTAAAATCGTAGCTGCCAGTTAACAGCATAACTGACACTTTTAACTCCAGTCACTTTAGCAGTTACTTTAGCTGGCAGTTAACGGTTAGCAGGAGAAAGATAAACAGTATAACTGCTAGTTAACAGATAACTGTCAGTTGAATTAACTTAACTGAGCATTGATAAACCGGCCCTAAAAAATGCAGTTACAGTTATCTTTATAATCTCAGGTCTGAATCCATGCGATGATGCTATTTTAGCAAAACGCAAGCTATGAGTGTACCAAGTAAGTGACAGAGCTAGTGTTGTATAGAATTCATAATATCCACATACGCGGTGAAACAGTAACGGGACTATATTACAAGTTATCTCTCCTTTTAATCAACTTCTTAGGTACCTGCATTCTACTTAACCGAATGCCATGGGGACATCTTTAACATTCTCAGACTGAGGCGTGTTTTCTGGCATATCTGGGCGACAAAAATTCGGTTCTTGATACGTGTCTCTTGGATAATAATTTATCGCTACCATTTTCAGGGAGGGCAATCTTTCCAGGGGGCGTCATTATCTCTCGTATCCAACTTCTGTTCGAAACAGTGGCGTAGTTGGTTATCCAAGAATTTGGAGATATGCGCTCCTGTACTTTTGCTTGATTGAACTGCGCAATGGTAAAATTTCGAAAAAAAATTAAACTTGGCATATTATTCAATTAGAAACCAAAAAAATGTGGGTGAGCGAAACTATCTACTTCAAGTGTATATTATACAGGGTGTTAACTAAGTGTGTTAACAAACTTTAACCACGAATAATACTCCGAAAAAAGAAAGAAAATGTCATATGAACATGGGCCCGGAAATGCTTCCTAAGGGAGCTACGCTCCTTTGCTTGGGGCACCCTGAAGACGGTTTTCCCTCGATATTCTCGAAACCATTCATAACAAAATTACGAAATTAGGTACGATGGGTAAACTTTTCATGCTGAATCTGATTCTGAATTCAGAATTTCATAATTTTGATCAGAGGCGTATCATACGGGAGGAGTTAAGGGTAAAAATAACCCCATTTTCTAAATGGTAATTTTTTTGACATTTTGATTTTAGAATATGGTATTTCAGAGATTTCTACGTAAAAATGGTCTCTTGGTACATCTCGATAGGGCTAACCGTTTTCGAGAAAAGTGCAAATTATTGAATCGATGCAGGCTATTGTAAATAAATAAATCACTTCCAACACTTCTCTCTTAAACATTCTCTATTTGTCTTAGTATTTTATTTCTTATTTGTTCAAACTCTTATTAAATAATGTTACTTTAAAAATAATACCTAAATGTTTTGTAATAACTTTTAACCGAATAAACCGACAGTTCTCAAGTTGTTTATCAATTATTGCAATTGTTTTTCACAGCAGGCTTACTAAATAGATGAACATTTATTTATTTACAATAGCCTGCATCGGTTCAATAATTTGCATTTTTCTCGAAAACGGTTAGCCCTATCGAGCTGTACTAAGAGACCATTTTTACGTAGAAATCCCTGAAATACCATATTCTAAAATCAAAATGTCAAAAAAATTACCATTTAGAAAATGGGGTTATTTTTACCCTTAACTCCTCCCGTATGATACGCCTCTGATTAAAATTATGAAATTCTGAATTCAGAATCAGACTCAGCGTCAAAATTTTACCCATCGTACCTAATTTCGTAATTTTGTTATGAATGGTTTCGAGAATATCGAGGGAAAACCGTCTTCAGGGTGCCCCATGCAAAGGAGCGTAGCTCCCTTAGGAAGCATTTCCGGGCCCATGTTCATATGACATTTTCTTTCTATTTTTCGGAGTACTATTCGTGGTTAAAGTTTGTTAACATACTTAATTAACACCCTGTATACCTGACTCACTATTGGATTGTAGCAAAAACTGGTAGCGTACTTTTGTACTTTAAAAGAATGAAATCCTTACATTTGCATCTATTATTATATTTGTATCTGTTATGATCGTCAAAGAAAATATAGATGATGCTACGTTAGTTTACATTGAAGAGGCCGTGAAGACTCACCAATATAGTATTTTCTGCACAATCTTAAAGGGCTGATACACGTACGAGCAAGTACGCGTACTTATGGCTCGACGACCTTTTTCGCCTGTGTGTCACCGTAAGTACGCGTACTTTAAAACCGTCGCGCAAACCGCCGGCGAGCCAACTGGTTTGAAATGTTGCTCGTAGCTGGTTTCAGCTCATACTGCGAGCCGCGAGCCACCACTTTGTTTTGGCAGGCCATCGATGCGTAACGCTTGTTGTGTTTGGCGTTTGTTAAAAGTTTTGTTTATTTAGGAAAATTATCAAAATGAGTGATTTCAGCTTCACGTGTGTCACCGCGTCGAGCCGAGTAAGTTCGCGAACTTAAAAACCGCGTACTTAAAGTTCGTACGTGTATCACCCCTTAGATTTTTCAGACTTCTCTGAATATTACCTTTAGATATACTATGGATATGTTAATACGATTACATCTTGATTGTCCTATGAGTTATATAACACCCTTACCTTGATGAAACTTATAAAAACCCTACTTGCTTTTTAGGTATTCCAAAGGACTATGATAATTTTCTAACTTTAATTAAGAATCACGCCTGTGTCTTGAAGACTTCTAAATTTTATTTTATTTTTATAATTTGTTAGTACCGACAATCGACAAATACCTGGACTGTAAGAAAAACAGTACCTTTTCGCCTCGCAGGTAATGTTCCTATAATTTTGAAAATCGTTATACGGGGGGCGGAGTAATTAGCAAAAAACGAAAAATTTCAAATATGCCTCAAACTTCGTTTTTAGACGTTTTAGGGGCTCCTGATCATTTTCTACTTTTTTTGGGTTGGGGTGAATTTGGGGTGGTTGGGGGGGTGGGGGGTTGTAGTACTGAAAAATTTGTTGTATTCGTAATGGGCTGTCCATTGATATGTGAATGAAAAACCTAGCGGCATGATACAATTTTTTAGGTCCATCCGAACGTTGCATGCTTATTATACAAACCACGGAACTTCGAATTTGTGATGTATGACGTACGAGTATTGTTTTAGATCGTTCTATATTGCGTAACGCGAAAATTATTGAATTGATTTTAATTAAATTTTGGCACAGTATTACTGCCGCAGCGAGGATGGAAAACGCGTATGTTTTAGAAAAGTAGTGTCAGTGGCGGCGCAGCAATAATAAAAAAAAACTAAAAATATGAAAACAGCTCAAACTTTTTTTTAGGCATTTTACGGGTTCCTGATCATTTTCAGTTTTTTTTTTGGTGGGGTGAAAGCGAGGGGCAGTTGGGGGGTGGGGGGTAGTAAAACCGAAAAATTTGTTGTATTCATAATAGTCCGTCTATTGGCCTGTAGAAGAAATACCTAGCGGCATATTACACTTTTTTAGGTCCATCCGAACGTTGGCTTGCCTATTACAGAAACCAATTTTGTGATCTGTACATACGAGTTTTGCTTTATTTCGTTCTATGTATAGCGTAAAGCGAAAATTATTGAATTGATTTTAATAAAAGTTTGACACAGAACTTATTATCGCGGCGAGAATGGAAAACGACTCTATTTTTGAAAAACCGTGTCAGTGGCGGCGCAGCAATAATCAAACAACCGAAAATATAAAATCAGCTCAAACTTCGTTTTTAGACATGTTGGAGGCTCTTCGTTTCACATTTCCGTTTTCAATTGAAGCATGTAGAAAAAAACAGTGGCGTCCTAGTTCCTAAAGAGGGAGACGCAAGAAAGTATTTAAGAGGATTTTTGTGTTGGATGTTGTTTTTGCGGGCGGATGGGCGATAATTTAGTTGCAAGGGGATCTCAGCCTATAGCTTCATGCAATGGGAAATAATAAACTGGTATCACCGTAATGTGTGGGAAGTACTGTGTCAATCAACTTGACTCAATTTTTTTTAGCATATTCAAGCTCCTTCCAGCTGTACGCCAATGTACCGAGCTACCTACTTAAGTCATTGACAAAAACCAAGACATGAGCCATGGGATATTATCTAAAGTATGCCACTCGAGTCGAGATTATGCTGGCTGAGGACCACCTTAACGGCCAAGTTGTCGTCCTCATAATCGCCGACTCCTTTGAATCACTTTTTATCGCTTATTAGCCACTGGTTAAAGGTGGCTACACACACAGCTGCAATCTTGACAAGCATGCATGATCAGCCTTTCTGTACAAGCAGACAGTAGCATATTTAGGAAATATTTATGCAAGCATTTTTTCTGTACAATCGGCTTGATGATTATTTGAATAAGCAAGCGAAACTGAACGTGTCCAGTTTTTTTTTGACGTTGAACTGTGAACTGACATACTAACAGGCTGTCTTTTCTTCTAATTTCCATCTTGGCTCGTATCTCCCTTCTGTGCCCCTACATTTCCCGTCCTTCAGGTGGTCAAGGGGATTACGAGTTCGGGTTTACGATGTTTTTTGTTCTTCTTCTCCTTGCATTTCTGCATCTCTCCTTGCCTTTTTTTCATGACATGGCTGATAAAGTTTTGATTTTAGCCCATATCTCTGATCTCTCAGGAAGAACTAGTAGCTCTATTAAACATCTTAGAACAACATAGTGCAGCGTATGGTATTATTATTATCATTAAATAAAGTCAATAAGCCGTTGTGAAGTAGTTCAAAGTTTTGTGTATCTCGGTTCTTTGATCGGCAATTCGGGTAGCTGTGAAAATGAGATTCGACGGCGTATTCAACAGGCACGTGTGGCCATGACAAAGCTTACTAAAATATGGCGTGACCATAACATCACTAAAGCTACAGAAATGTCGCTGGTTCAGTCTCTTGTGTGCTTCATATTTTTGTATGCCTCGGAAACTTGGACTGTTAAAAAGGCAGATCGAGCTCGCATAGATGCTTTTGAAATGTAGATATGGACGAGAATGCTGAGAGTTCCTTATACCGCCCATCGAACAAACGTTTCCATACTGGATGCGTTCGGTAATCCAAAGAGACTATCCTCCATTGTGTCGACGAGAATGCTTACATTCTTCGGATATATACACAGAAGCGATAATATGGAGAAACTGTAGTTCAGGGTCATGCCCCAAGTGGGCGGCGCCGTGGTCGTCCCCCAACACGCTGGGTGGATACGACGAAACTTGCTGGATATGAAGAGCGCCACTAAACTGACAGTAAATCACGAACGATGGCGAGCTACACTTCTCAAAACTATTGATAATATGCGTGTCGGCAGTACTCTAGCTCCGACTTAATGCATTTTACGAGTTCACAACATGTCTGTTAAGATATTGTGACTATGATGATGATGCTCAGTAGCCACATAACTTGACTGAGGGATATTAATTTTTCTGGTGTAGGTACCAAGGATCCATGGCCCGATAGGGTTTGGGTCAGGAAGAAATCCAGGAAGAAATCCTGTGCTCACATATGGTCCAGTTTGTGACATTTGGTATAAGTAACTTGGTCCACCCGACCAAGACCGAATGAGTATCCCAGATTTGTTGCTTGAACATTTCCGGTCCTGAATAGTCAATTCCTCTCGTCCGCCAGTTGTGATATTGGAGTAATACCTGTTTTGATCAGAATTGCAGTCGTAGCCACCGTACGCTACCCACTTGCGGTTCCTAGAAGTGCCTTCCGTTGTACAGCGCTCAACATGTTTTCATATTTCCATATTTTCAGACCTCCTAACCAAATTGACGCTGCATACAAGACTGGGGAGTGTATCATCTTGCAAAGAATTGCTCTTTTGGAGCTACTAGGACCTCCTGTATTTGACAGGATTCTGGTTAACCAAATTGACGCTGCATACAAGACTGTGGAGTGTATCATCTCGCATAGAATTGCTCTTTTGGAGCTACTAGGACCTCCTACATTTAACAGGATTCTGGTTAAGGCCGTCATCTTCCTCTCTGCCTTTTCAGTCACATGTTTGACTGTCATCCTGTCATCTAAAAGTATACCCAGGTATCCGAGCTGCCTGGCTGGGGTAATTACTACTCCTAGTAAATGCAATGTCTGGATGTCTTTTGTGAAGGCCTTTCAAGATTATCGCTTCTGTCTTTGCGGAGCTAAACTCAACTTATTTTCTTGCATCCAGATGGCGATTCTAGCTAGTGCTTCATTTTTGATATCCTCTAGCTGCTGCTCCTGGTCGACTTCAACTACCAGGGTCAGATCGTCCGCGTAGGCTAAGGTCTTCACTCTTACAGGCAATTGCTGGTTTAACACACGGTCATATAGGACATTCCACAAGAGCGGTCCGAGGCCAGATCCTTGCGGTACCTCTGTCGTTAGCTCCTGGCTGATGTTCCGGGTACTAGAGATTGAGGGGTCGGATAGATACGATGTTTATATAAGGTAGGTACCGTTTTACTGGAGTTTTTTGATGATAAGAAGTGACCGAGTTAAACACGTTTGCTACATGCACAGTTACCAAAAACTTGAGTTTTCGATCCAACTCTTATGCTCTAACAGTAGAGAAGCGCTTCTGAACTTGTGTAATAGGAGATATGGAAAGCATATGGTGAAATTTAACGTTGAGTATTTTAGATCTCCATAACTTCTTCCAATCGCGAGACACCTATTCAAGTTGCTCAGTAGGTTAATGTGAGAGTAAATTTTTCTTTTCAATAACCCCTTCGTATACCACATATGACGGTACTTCTTTTCGATTTTTTGGCTTATGAACAAGGCAAAAGCAGCCAAGTCGAGCGCATCGTGGTCCAAGCTTGACAGTTTTCACGACAAAAACTAATGCTTGTTCAAGCGTACTTGTATCGTGAGGTAGCGAAGGGGAATTATGCAAGTTTGTACAAAATTATCCTACGTGCATGTTTGTCAAGCCTGCAGTTGTGAGTGTGTAGCCACCTTAAGACTAACAGGGCCGTGCAGTCAGTGTGCGTGTGTGTCGGCGATTGTTTTTCACAGATGAAGCCGTAAAAGGTCATGCGCCTCATATTTTGTCCGGTAAGCGGTCTCCACAAGAAGTGCTTATGGGATTATCGATAACTTGAGACACTCGAGCCGCTAGAAAATGGAGAGATTTACATAGTAATCCTTGTTTTCTAAACAGTTCATAATACCGGCACCTTAAGTAGTTGTAATAAATCTCCTTTCAAACTTTTCCGGTAAAAGCTTGTGGATTTTAGATTCTTATGTCTCAGATAGTGCTCATTTTCTATTTATCGGTAATAAGCTGAATATAATTATTTAAGATACATAAATCTAACAGCGTCCAAAGGCTATTAAAAGAGCATTTATAATGATTATTTCATAGTAATTTGTATAGACTTGAAACAATTGGTGCCTTATACTAAATATTCAATAAATAGCTTACTGAATTATATGTTCGTTTTGTTTTCGTCTTAATCTTTTATTGAAAATTTGTTTTACATACAAAACATAATACAATAACTCTGGAAATATTCTTGAATTACGGTTTCCACGATTTTTTTTCGTTTCGATATAAATATTTTTATTCAGAAATTTGTGTCAATATTTCGCTAAGAACGTTTCCAGGTTACTTACTCGATTCAACAAATTAAACGCAGCAAATCAGATGAATATCAGTATTAGGAAGCAATTCAACATTTACGGAATCGTAATCAAGAGGGCTCAGATTGGTACCGACTATATTTGAACTCATTTAACTATATTTAAAACATACTTCACTGACCTATATACCCCTATCGGGCTGAAGATGCTATTCATAAATTATAAATTCAGAAGTCACAAAAAAGGAGGAAAACATTTTCGAACAATTTATTTCGTACTTATAGTACTTGCCTCTAATCATTTAAAGTAAAAATATTGCACGAGTTTAAGCGCTTTAGTCTGCAAATTCTTTACATATCAACGCCTGAGTACTTCCATTTTCTCACGTATTTTAGGTATGAGACAGTGGAGTACTGAATTTGAGACAGCAACAGAAATCTGCCCCTATAGAATAATAGGAGCTTTGTGGACTGAAAAGTTAGCATTTTAAGGTGCGAAAATGATCAGGCAGATAAACTATTTAAACCACATCAGACATATTTTTTTATTGGATTTCAATCTTTGGTTTCAAGAGATATCAACTGAAACAAAATTACTGAAATCAGCTTTACTTATTTTGTATCTACACGTTTTCTAGCTGTAGTTTCTAAAGCGTCAAGTGATAATTCAAAACGGTCAAGTTAATTTTCCAACTCGTCAACTGTAAATTCAAATTGACAGGTATAAATTACACCTGACAGTTTGGAATTACAAGTGTCGAGTTGGAAAATTAACTTGACCGTTTTGAATTATCACTTGATACTTTAGAAACTTAGCTGGAAAAGGTGTAGTATTTCTGTAACATTTTTGGCAGCAGTACTGCAAAAAAAATTTTTTGCATAACTATGCATTGTTCAAGTAACCTGGGGAGCTACTGCATCCTGTCCATGTAGTCCAGAGAACAGTGATTCGATTAATCGGTGAAACCGCCTTGACGAGCCACATCCAGCCACTTTCTCACCTGCGTGTGGTTGGTGGCCTTTAACTTTTTTACCGGTATTCCGACAGATCCTTATCCTCTAAGCTATGGTCCCAAGAGGATCGTTTTTCATTCATTCAAGCTGCTGTATATTGTTGATGTATTATTTCATTTTTTATGTTTATTTTTTGTTTTCGGTATCCGTATTGCTCACGTGATATTTTTTTGTTAAAATGACCTTGTGATTGGTTTCTGTTGGGTACTAAGGGTACTATTTATTTATATATTTTATTTACTTATTCATTCCAGCGGCAGTGCTCTAGTAGTCTTTCTTTATCTAGCTATAAAAATATTTGATAGAATCGCCTTAATATATTAAGAAGACATTCGAAAACCATTAGGAAATATATGATTCTCTATAATTGATCATGTGTACCTCAATAACGATAACTGTTGTATTCTGTTCTATTTGATGTTTTTATGTTGTGGTTGGATTTTTCTGCTGTATCTGGTCGTTTTCTGTTGTTCTGAGCTGTTTTATGTTCCTTTTCTGTTGTATTTGGTTGTATTTGATGGTTTTCTGTAGTGTTTGGATGTTTTCTACTGTATCTGGTTGTATTCTGTTGTTTCCAGCTTGTTTTCTACGGTTTTGAGCTGATTTCTGTTCTCTTCTGTTGTATTCAGTTCTATTTGATGTTTTTTGTTGTGTTTGAATGTTTTCTGCTTGATCGTTTTCTGTTGTTTCCAGCTAGTTTTCTGTTGTTCTTAGCTGTTTTCTGTTCTTTTCTGTTGTATTTGATGGTTTTTCTATAGTGTTTGGATGTTTTCTACTGCATCTAGTTGTTTTCTGTTGTTGCCAGCTGTTTCCAGCTTGTTTTCTGCTGTGTTGAGCTGACTTCTGTTTTTTCTGTTGTATTCGGTTCTATTTGATGATTTTCTGTTTCTTTTTTTGATGTTTTCTGCTGTATCTAGCCGTTTTCTGTTGTTTCCAGCTTGGTTTCTGTTGTTTTGAGTTGTTTCCTGTTCTATTCTGTTTTATTCGGTTGTACTTGGTCGTTTTCGATTGTTTCCCGCTGTTATCTGCTTGTTTACTGCTGTTTTGAACTAATTTCTGTTCTCTTCTGTTGTATTAGGTTCTATTTGATGGTTTTTTGTTTTATTTGAATGTTTTCTGCTGTATCTGGTCGTTTTCTGTTGTTTCCAGCTTGTTTTCTGAAGTTTTGAGCTATTTCCTGCTCTATTCTGTTCTATTCGGTTGTACTAGGTCGTTTTCTATTGTTTCCCGCTGTTATCTGCTTGCTTACTGCTGTTTGAGCTACTCAAGATAATACTCATCACCTACGCCACTGTCGTGAGGCGAATCGACTCGTCACCCGACCTTCCCGATGCAACTTGATATCTGGGAACATCAGCTTTTCGCCCACCCTTTGCCATGGCGATGTCGACTCAGCAACAGGATGTTTATAATGCGAACACGATGTTATGACGGCGGTGTCAAGTTCGACGTTTCGGGATATTCCTACAGGGTGCGCCGTTGTTTATTTAGTATTGATCCAGAATCAAAAACGTTCTAAATAGGGTTGCTAACCGTCCGTCCTTTCAATCAAAATGCCCCCAGTTCTTCATAACTACTATGTAGGATGCAATATGTGTGTGCTTCACAATTTTCTAAAATCGCGAAAACAGGTTAACCTCGATATAAAAAAATCCCGTGGCCAGTATTCTCAACTGGCTCTCCTCACAAGCGAGCATTTCGTCAAAAGAGCGATATTATGATTTGCAGCGAGATGGCATTTCTAGATTCTCATCTACCACTCTTCTCGCAAATCTGGAAGGCGAGCATTGAGATACGGCAATATTATAATGTCCGAAGAAAACATCAAGTTTTCAAAACCTAACCCAATACAGGGTGTTTCATCAATTGGGACTTTTTTCATACAGTGGATAGTACTCGCCAAACTGAGTGTTTTTTCCCAGTAACATATAAACGAAATATTTAGAGAAAACAAGATACTGACCATTAAAGAAATCCTCAATTCTAAGTCCGTCCCTAGGCAGTGGCTCACCATGTCATAATATCACAACAAACAAGGCAGCGTTAGCGGCTCCGATGCCGGTGAGAAAACACTAAAACAGGCAGTTCGTCATACGTCGCGTTGCTGTGGTATAGTGTACGAGAGTGCTTGACTTGCTACATCTGAGGGTCGAACTTTAAAAACAACAACAGTGGCACACACTTATAACAATAATGAACTGGTGGACATGATTTTAATGTACGGTGAGTGTGGTCAAAATACTGCAGCGGCTTCGCGAGTGTATGCCGATCGTTTCCCTAACCGTACTCACCCTGCACCTCGTCGATTTGTCTCGCTCGTGCAAAGAGCTAGAGACACAGGATGTCTAAATCCACATCGTGGTGGCACGCTGGAAGACCTTGACAACAATGACAACCTCGTATGGTCCAAATTGAAGAAGACATCGTAAGTCGTACTTTTACCTGTAAGACGCCTGCGACAGAACCGCACTTACAACTTCGTAGCAACCAAATAGTGAGTACTTGTTTGACATTTTTTTTACTGTTTTGCTGCTGGTTCACCATTCATTAGCTTTGCCGTTTCAAGGGCCGTTGCTTTTAAAGAGGAAAGTCCCAACTATTAGAGCACCCTGTATAGTCGTTACAGTCCAGTATACCTATCAATTCTAAACATGAAAATCATTGTCAAAGAAAAAGCAACACTCATAGAGCTAGAATAAATCTGATTTAATTAGCGGCAAATTTGACCCCATTCCATAACACATTGAACTATAAACTTTTAAGAGCGCACATTTTTTAAGAAATCACCCAAAAAAAATGTTAAAAAAATCTTACTATTAGGTCAAGGTACAAATATGTAGTTTTAACAGGTTCATCCAGATAAATCCTTATTGTGTCCAACACATCTAAAAGTTTGTTTGGCTAAACTAGATAAACAGTTTCTATTATGTCAGAGGGTCTTCCCGTTTCTCCGCTGGATGGATATTAATGAATTTCTTTATTAGATTATTTATTGGTTTGACAATATTGAATAGGAACTTGCCCACAGATGTCGTCAAAATGTGAACGGTGGTTTAGGACATTACATTTATGCTCAATGTAGAATGGAACATCCAGGTTTTGGTATCAAATAAACGATGATAACAAAAATTATGTTAAATTCCTTATGGCACAACGCCATCCACATCGTGTTCGTTTCAAGAGGCGGTCTGCTGTGGTGTAAGCTTGCCTACGGCCAGGCGACAAGAATTCACTCATCTTGCGCGTGATCACTCTTTTTCTTCGCTGGACATAAGTAGTTTGGTAATGGTCGCTTAACTTGATGGAAGTAGACAAGAATATTAAACACTAGGTAATAAATCCACGGTATTGCTTTTAAACTGAGGGCTGATGTTTTTTTATTGTCTGCAAATTTCTTTAGGGTCACCCTATATGTCGGCTCGTATCCAGACTCGTTGTTAACATGAATTTATGGCGAGAAGGGGATTTTGGGATGATTTAATGTATTCGATATCGTGTTTTACTCTTTAGGAGATTGCAATTAAAATATTGCCTATCAAGCTTCGGTTAAATTTATGTATGTATGCCCCAGCTTAATGGTATTATGGGGATACCGTGAGAAAAACTATTGACGTTGACGTTATGAATTATGGCTCGCGGACCAGCCTTTTGCAGTGATTTAATATTGGCATATCCAAATTAGATTGATCAAGCTAATTAATTGATTTTTTTGTTATAATTGTGGATGGATGAAAATCAGTATCACCTGTAATAAGAAGAATATATCCAGTTTATATGCAACTTGTTACACTAATACATTTTCTTCGTCTTTGGGTACCTGAACCTGAAATTTTTGATTTTCGTCAAACGAGACTGAGACTCAAAATTGCAACCGAATTTGTAATCAGCACCTTGAAATCATCCGAAATGCGAGGTTTCATCTCAATAGAAAGCTAAATAAAGAAGTTCGATTTTTTTTTAGGTACTCCCGCCCGCCCGAGAGATCTGAAATTTTTTATTTTCGTCAAACGAGACTGAGACTCAAAAATGCGACCGGATTTGTAATCAGCACCTTCGAATCACCCGAATTGCGAGGTTTCATCTCAGTAGAAAGCTAAATAAAGAATTTCAATTTTTTTAGGTACTCCCGCCCGCCCGAGAGATCTGAAATTTTTTATTTTCGTCAAACGAGACTGAGACTCAAAATTGCGACCGGATTTGTAATCAGCACATTGAAATCATCCGAAATGCGAGGTTTCATCTCAATAGAAAGCTAAATAAAGAAGTTCGATTTTTTAGGTACACCCGCCCGCCCAAGAGATCTGAAATTTTTATTTTCGTCAGACGAGACTGAGACTCAAAATTGCGACCGGATTTGTAATCAGCACCTTGAAATCATCCGAAATGCGAGGTTTTATCCAAATAGAAAGCTAAAAAAAGAAGTTCGATTTTTTTAGGTACTCCCGCCCGCCCGAGAGATCTGAATTTTTTTATTTTCATCAAACGAGACTGAGACTCAAAATTGCGTCCGGATTTGTAATCAGCAGCTTGAAATCATCCGAAATGCGAGGTTTCATCTCAATAGAAAGCTAAATAAAGAAGTTCGATTTTTTTAGGTACTCCCGCCCGCCCGAGAGATCTGAAATTTTTTATTTTCCTCAAACGAGACTGAGACTCAAAATTGCGACCGGATTTGTAATCAGCAGCTTGAAATCATCCGAAATGCGAGGTTTCATCTCAATAGAAAGCTAAATAAAGAAGTTCGATTTTTTTTTAGGTAGGTACTTCCGCCCGCCCGAGAGATCTGAAATTTTTTATTTTCGTCAAACGAGACTGAGACTCAAAATTGTGATCGGATTTGTAATCAGCACCTTGAAATCTTCCGAAATGCGAGGTTTCATCTCAATAGAAAGCTAAATAAAGAAGTTCGATTTTTTTAGGTACTCCCGCCCTCCGAGAGATCTGAAATTTTTTATTTTCGTTAAACGAGACTGAGACTCAAAATTGCGACCGGATTTGTAATCAGCACCTTGAAACCATCCGAAATGCGAGGACTCATCTCATTAGGAAGCTAAATAAAGAAGTTCGATTTTTTTAGGTGCTCCCGCCCGCCCGAGAGATCTGAAATTTTTTATTTTCGTCAAACGAGACTGAGACTCAAAATTGCGACCGGATCTGTAATCAGCACCCTGAAATCATCAGAAATGCGAGGTTTGATCTCAATAGAAAGCTAAATAAAGAAGTTCGATTTTTTTAGGTGCTCCCGCCCGCCCGAGAGATCTGAAATTTTTTATTTTCGTCAAACGAGACTGAGACTCAATTGAATTTAGAGGGTGATATTCAAAAATGAACCTTCACACTCGGTCATGCTAACAATTTTAAGGTCTGAGGATGCTTTGCGTCGATCCCTTTGCGCATCGATATTTTGGGTTAGAAAGAGATAGATTTCAACTGCGGCGGCACGGCAAACTCATGGCTATCTACATAGAATATGAGTATAGAGATAAATAATATAGATCAAAGCACAAATCTAGTACTTTATGGGAGGTAAAAATTAAGGACAACATAAACTTTATGTTATCTCTAATGTTTACCTTCCTTTTACACCGCATGGGTTGAGTATTATTTCTTAATTCTGCCCTGTTGTACTTTTTTTTCTAGTCCGACCGAAGGGCCAGATTTGAAAAGAGAGGATGAGGGTGTGGGTGAATGCCTATCGGAGGCCTCTGACATTTGGAGCATCAATTGCGAAATTTACGCTGCGGCTCTGAGGCTAGCTAGACAGGGGAGAGTGAGAGACTCTCCTGTTGAGAGAGCACAGAGACGGGTGCGCCAAATGGAAGCGAAACTCCAGTTGGCTTGCCAGGAAGCATCCCGTATCCAGTGTGTGATGGAATATAGAGCGGCTGGGAAGCCTTTTACGCGCCGAGTGCGCCAGATAGCCTACGGGTTGAGGCGCGACCATCATACACTCAGTCAAGCGGTATTGGTTGTTGTCAAACAACACTGTCTTGATAGGATACGGATGCTAATCGCTGCTAAACGATCGTTGGTGGCGCGGGCGAGAGGTCTGGAGCAGAACAGAATGTTCTGTGAAAGACCTTCTCGCCTTCTCCAACAGCTGCCACCAGCCATAGAGCAGTCGCCAACTGCTGATCGCATGGAGGCCTTCTGGAGGAACATTTACGAACAGCCCAAACCTCTCTCAGCAGACACCCCGGCTTTGGCGCAGTTCGAGTCCGTTTGTAGGAGGACTCCTAACTTGAATGTACTGCGTCACCCGATAAACACGGAAGAAATTCTTGACGCCTTACGAGGCGCAAAGCATTTCGCAGCTCCTGGCCCGGATGGCATAAACACCTACTGGTGTCAGGGCGAATGAAACTATCCCAAAATGGGGTCGCTGATGTCAGATATTTGAAACGCATCATCACAAAGGAACCGATCGTGAATAAGACAGCTTATTATTGAGCCGTGGTAATACCAATCCAATGGTTGAATATGTACATATATGTCTTTCAAGCCTCTAATGCATATGGACAATCATCAAGGGACACATTTACCTCGTATCCAGTCATTAATCTTCCAGATATGATGTTTCTGAATTCTGAACTGCACGTTATCATTATTTCGAACTCCCTGTGAGCGCGACTGTCTCTAAGGAATTCCCCCCTGATAAAGAGCGGTGTTTGTGAAGGGACTCCACGTGCACATAATTTTCCAATTTTACCTCCCTGATTCTACCTTTCCACTCTGCTATTAATACACTTGTTTGTTTTTAATCAAATCTTTGCTTTCGGTATACTTTGAAGGTATATGCGCTCGATACAGGGTTGTATTCACAAACGTGCTCCCTATTTCGGTGGGATAAAGTTCCTTCTCCTCAGTGAGAATGTCACCATCATACTCACAATGTCTTAACAGATATCAATAGTTTTGAATTGTTGCCATTGTTCGCGATTTACTGTCAGTTCAGTGACGCTTTTGGTACTCATATCCAGCAACTGTTTCGTCGTATCCACCCAGCGTGTAGGGGAACGGCCACGGCGCCGCCCACTCGGGGCATGAGTCTGAACTACAAGTGACTCCATATTATCGCTTCTGTGAATATGTCCGAAGAATGTAAGCATTCTCGTCCACTAAATGGACGATAGTCTCTAGATTACCGAGCTTATCCAGTATGGAAATGTTAGTTCGATGAGCGGTATAAAGAACTCTTAGCATTCTCCTCCACGTCCACATTTCAAAAGCATCTATGCGAGCTCGATCTGCCTTTTTAACAGTCCAAGTTTCCGAGGCATACAAAAATATGGAGAACACAAGGGACTGAACCAATGACATTTTGGTAGCTTTAGTGATGTGAGAATGTGGGGATCAATAAATAAGCCATCCACTACATTACAAGAGAGTTGCAATGAACGCCCTAGCTACGAATAAAGACTGAAGCAGTAAGTCATAGAGCATTTCTGTGACTGACATCTAATGGTGAACCTTATTACTACGTATCGTCCACTCCATGGTTTATTTGGTACAGGATCTTTTCTAATCTTTTTTCCCTGAACACCAGCCAACCTACGTGGTCATAACTAAAGCTAAGCTAAAAAGAATTCTCCTCCTATATGTACTGCTATACAGAAGATGGCTAACATCAGTTACACTACAAATGATCATCATCAAGATTACAATTATTTCACCTTTTTGTCAAACCTGAAGATTATAATTCCATCCTACAGCAAATTACAACATGTTAATAGAGTCATCTACAATCAAATCAGTGCTGAGTTGGCAAGCATCTTCACCGACGGATCTAAAACTGGGAGAGGCACAGGATGTGCATTTTGCATCCCTTCTAAACATATATCAGCCATGTTCAAGCTCCCAGAACGGATGTCAATTTTTTCCGCTGAAGCCATTGCCTTCATGCAGGTCCTCGGGTACATAGAACAACAAAACATGCGAAATGTAGCTATTATGTCTGACTCACTATCTGTTCTGACTAGTCTTAAAGAGTATAACTACTCCAAATCCCACAGTGAACATATCTTCAAAATAAAATATAACATCCACAGATTGGGGCAAAAAGGCTATAACATCAAATTGGTATGCATAAAAGCACACTCCTCAATACATGATAACGATCGATTAGATGCACTTGCGAAAAATGCTATCATTTCTTGTGATGAAATACATAGTTCACTTAGCTTACATGACAGTTATATGGTACTAAAAGAAAAATTATACGATAGATAGTCTAGCGAATGGAAAGAATATGCTATTACAAACTCCACAAGATATACCCGCATCCATCCAGAATTACCCCGCACGTACCGGCACAATAACTTCAAGATATCGAGGAAGTATATTTCTATAATTCGGGCAAAAATTGGACATGGCGCCTTCCCAGCACATTTATCAAGGCTGGGTGTGATTCCATCATCGCTGTGTGAACACAGTGGTGTGGAAGGAGATATTAATCATTTACTTTTTGGCTGTTCTAAGTCCATTGTTCACTGCAATCAACTTTGCTACAGTTTAGTTAATTGCGGCTTATCTGCTCCTCTGAATACAGCATACATTTTCTCTGTAGACAAACCAGCTGTAATTTCGTGCGCGATAATATTTTTGAAAAATACAGGTTTGAAAATATAGTTATCGTTTTTAGCTCTCCTCTATATCTATCCCATGTACATAATAAAACCTATCCTAACCGTGGCCTAGTTTGTTGTTTGTGTCAAGTGTGAATGCCTTAAGGGGCCCTTAGGCGAGAAGAATTTGTGACCCTGTCCAACACGATCCCATATCCTACCTATTTTAGGTTTGTTCTAATGGTTGTCTTCTGTAGGTTTCTCAGCTTGTATGCGATAAACCCCCGGTGTTGTGAGTGGGTCTCACCGTTATCAAATATTCCTGTATCTTTCTTGTGGGCTTGTAGATGATCTTGACGTTTTCCTTTCGTAACATTTTTCCTATTCTGTCTGTTATTCCAGACACATAAGGTAGAAAAACTTTTGCTATCGGTTCAGGTTGTTGTTTTGCCCTATTTCTTCTCATTGTTCTTGTTATTTCCTTTCCTGTGTAACCGTTTGCCTTAAGAGCATTCTTTAGGTGTTCCATTTCGCTGTCGAGTTCCTCTGGTTCGCACACTTTTCTAGCCCGTTCTGCCAAAGTTCTAATAATTAATATAGGGCACAAAAGTTTGGCTTATCCTCTGCCAAACAACTGTATAGTGAACACGTCATCAGACAACAGTTTCAAGAACTTCTTATACGATAGTTGGTGCAGCAAGAAAATGAGTGAACTTAGTATTTAACTCAATTGGATTCTGTCGTGGTTCAAGTGTATAGCTTTTAGCTCAACTGAAATTCGATCCTTATTATTGGGTAACTGTAAATTACTCTATATACTTCTATACATGAGTTGTCACATAGGGAAACTTGTCAACCAAGATTGCTTCACTGACAAATAATGTGATTGCGATAAATATGACACCCTTCGAATATACAGGGTGAGTCCTAAATTGATACTTATTTTTATACTATAGTATAGAAGTCATTAAAATAACAAACTCTTTCAAATATCTTTTTCACGAGAACTAAAAAATAAGCGAGATACAGAATAAAAAAAAGTAAAACTGGGCTTGTGTATCAAGACTGCTTAATAGCTGCTAGCTGCTTAATCTGTTTGTTATTAGTTTTGACAAAAATCCGAGCAAAAACCTAAACATAAACAGACTAGGTACCTCTTGATACAGAACCCTAGATATACCTTTTACTTCCCACACCGATAGGTGAGGGGAGTATTGTGATCGCCAAAATTTTCGATTTTGAGATAACACGCTTTTTGGAGGTTTTATGTTGAGTACATAACGAAAATCCACGTCACTCATTTCCGTCGGTCTGTCTGTCTGTCGGTCTATCTGTCTGTCGGTCTGTCTATCGGTCTGTCTGTCGGTCTGTGTGTCGGTCTGTCTGTCTGTCGCGTTTTTCTACCCTCGTAATTTCAGTAACCGCTGCACGGATTGTGATGAAACTTGGGCAGCGTTATGCTGTGGGGTCGTAGTAGGTAATGTTCCCATAATTTTGAAAATCGTTATACGGGGGAAGTAATTAGCAAAAAACGAAAAATTCCAAATATGCCTCAAACTTCATTTTTAGGCGTTTTAGGGGTTCCTGATCATTTTCTACTTTTTCTTGGGTGGGGGTGAATTTGGGGTGGGGGTTGTAATACTGAAAAATTTGTTGTATTCGTAATGGGCTGTCCATTGATATGTGAATCAAAAACCTAGCGGCATGATACACTTTTTTATTGTTTTAGATCGTTCGATATCGCGTAACGCGAAAACTGTTCAATTGATTTTAATGAAATTTTGATACAGTATTACTACCGCAGCGAGGATGGAAAACGCGAAAAATAGTGTCAGTGGCGGCGCAGCAATAATAAAAAAACTAAAAATATGAAAACAGTTCAAACTTTGTTTTTAGGCGTTTTACGGGTTCCTGATCATTTTCAATTTTTTTTTGAGTGGGGTGAAATCGGGGCGGTTGGGGGGTGGGGGGTAGTAAAACCGAAAAATTTGTTGTATTCATAATAGTCCGTCTATTGACCTGTAGAAGAAATACCTAGCATCATATTACACTTTTTTAGGTACATCCGAACATTGGCTTGCCTAATACAGAAACCAATTTTGTGATCTGAACATACGAGTCTTGCTTTATTTCGTTCTATGTATATTGCGTAAAGCGAAAATTATTGAATTGATTTTAATAAAATTTTGACACAGAATTTATTTCCGCTGCGAGAATAAAAAACTACTCTGTTTTTGAAAAACCGTGTCAGTGGCGACGCAGCAATAATCCAAAACCAAAAACATAAAATCAGCTCAAACGTCATTTTTAAATGATCGTTTCGTATCGTCCAGTTCAAGCATGCAGAAAAAAACTGTGGCGCCCTAGTTCCTAAGGCGGGAGACGCAAGAAACTATTTACGAGGGTTTTTGTGTAGGATGTTGTTTTTGCGGGCGGATGGGCGATAATTTAGTTTTAAGGGGGGATTTTAGACTATAGCTTCATGCAATGGGAAATAATAAAATGGTATCATCATTATGTGTGGGAAGTACTTAGTCAATCAACTTGACTCAACTTTTTTATTCTGTATCTCGCTTATTTCTCAGTTTTCTGAAAAAAGTGATTTGAAAAGGTTGTTAATTTTAACGAGTTCTATACACAGTTTATCGACTTGGGACTCACCCTGTATACGCCTTAGTAATATGCGTACAGTACTACCGCCCTCCCCTTGTGATGAATATTTAAAGCCCTCTACAAGGAAAGTCGCTACCAGTCGGGTGACAAAGCAACGGCGGAAACGGCGAAACAAGTAGATCTGTAAATTTTCAGCAAGACCTGCTAAATTTTAATCATCCGCTAATACCCTTTCCGGCGGAAAACGTTCGGCGGGATTGAAAATCCCCGCCGGCGCTGGAACGGCACACGGACTCCCAGAAACAGCGCATTGGTCGCTTTCCCACGGGCATTTCCATACCTAACACGGGCTGAATACGCTGAGAAAAAAGATTGCTCGTCATCACTTTGCCACTTGGATACAACACCCATGACTCCGAGATATAAGAAACTGGTGCAACGTCAACGACATGTCAACAATAGCAAAGTTTACGGAATACATATAAGTTGGATCACTCTCCGTCGGCACTTTGAAGAACTCACATCAAAGCGATGCCGCGGCCGCACGCGCCAGTTAGTTTTTGCGTTGGTTTTTGCTCAAATACGAGGGTCTTTTAGCGGGGACTTGCTAATGCCTGGGTTGTACGTATATACGAGGGTCATTGAAAAACTATGTATTGGCGGCCGATTTAGACATACAAATAGAAATATAACGTTTATTTTACTAATGCACAAGTTACATAAATGGATATTAAAAATAAAGCCTAGTAAAACTATTACTAATGAATCTCAAATGATTTCACATATTGTAGCTATTTTGTAGATAACTAAAAACTCATGGTTCAAAGGTGCTGTAGTATTTTTACCTTGATGTTTTATTTATTTGGCTTATTTTTTAGATCACAGTTGATAAATTTTGTGGCATAGTATATGCGAACTCGTATGACAATTTTAAAAGATAATCATGTGGAAATGCTTCACATGGATGTGAATAAATTATCATTGACATTTTGCTTTTCACTGTCATTCCAATTGCTACTGTAGAAACAAAATTGTTAAAGTTATCAATGAAAATATTTTCGAGCTCTAAAATATAATTTACAATGTCCCTGGGTGGTATAGCAAGACCACCGAATGAATATTTTGTCTCACTATACGCTTTTAGCGTGATACAATACTTTTAGTACCTGTAGCTCTTGAACCTGAGACCCCAAGTATGCTAGTTTGTTGGAATTATTTTATCGGGAGGAACACAGGCACAAATATACAAGGTGTCCCATTGACAATTTTGAATCGAATGTCACGTGACCAAAAACAAATACCTCGGTGGGTAGTACAATGACAAAAAAAGACAACATCTGCTCTAATTTACATGCCCAAAATTATAATTCTCTACTACTGCCAAGTTCCGACATATTTCTTGTCTTAGTCGTCGTGGGATACCCTGTATTTATATCCCTTACATTTCAAGGTTTACCACAAAATAAGAATGGATCTGATTGTCTCAAACCTCTAAAAATATTATCCATTTTCTGCAAACAAATCCGAGTTAACAAAATCCGATATTTTTGAGACACTGTATAGACTTCGCGTTAAACACGTTCAACCTCTACTTTGCGCCGCCCCGTATCTCCCGGCTGACGTCGGTACACTTCTACCGGTGTACCGGGGAGACGGGGCAAGGGGCAAGCCGTTTTGATATTTTTGCGGAGTGATCCAACTTATATGTATTCCGTAAACTTTGTCAATAGTTAGGAGAGCAGAAGACGGCACTCTACACAACGTCGGCCATGAGAGTAGATAACCGCCTACACGCTGCAAAGCGTATGGCACCCAAAAAAGAAGAATACAATTCTATGGTCGCATCCTATCTTCCACAGCCTACGGTCTCTCCAGTCGCCACCAAACAGATTTCTCTGCCTCATGGCTTCCTCAACATTTTGTCTCCAACATTTCTTTGGTCTTGCTCTCCTTTTTCTTTGAGTGGGTGGACACTGCAGAACCCGTTTGGGTCATCTCTGTTGTCATCATCATAGTCCAATGTCTTGACAGACAAGTTTTGAACTCGTAAAATGCGTTAAGTCGGAGCTAGAGTATTGCCGACACGAATATTGTCAATAGTTTTGAGAACTGTAGCTCGCCATCGTTCGCGATTTACTGTCAGTTCAATGGCGCTCTTGATACTCATATCCAGCAGCTGTTTCGTCGTATCCACCCAGTGTGTAGGGGAACGGCCAAGGCGCCGCCCACTCGGGGCATGACCCTGAACTACAAGTTTCTCCATATTATCGCTTCTGTGAATGTATGTCCGAAGAATGTAAGCATTCTCGTCGACACAATGGAGGATAGTCTCTTTGGTCTGCCATCTGTTATCTTCTATGAGAAATACATGTCCATACCACCTCAGCCTTTTCGCATGTACGGTGTCAATGATGCTAGTGGCGATGTCGAGCTTGTCTCTTATGTCTCAATTTCTTGCTCTGCCCTGGACTCTCAGTTTACAGCCACTTTTTCAATTCCCTGAGTGTAGCTTGACTATCTGTGAGGCGCTCGTTCTTTGTACATTCGTACGTTTTGAGTCCCAAGAGCTTGAATGGGTGACTTCTGGGTAGCACCTGATTGTTCATTGATACCGAGCGTTGGCTTGAGCCTTCTTATATGAGCAGAATCAAGGAGAGATTTTACTGGATTGGCTGTCGAGAAGATGTGGAAAGTTACTGTTCCACATGCGATGTCTGCAACTCAAGAAAAGGTCCAAGTACTCGTCAACGATCACATATGCAGCAGTACACTGTTGGATCGCCGTTTGAGAGGATCGCCATAGACATTTTGGGTCCTTTGCCGGAAACCAGCGTTGAGAACAGGTATCTGCTTGTTGTAATGGGTTATTTCTCCAAATGGTCAGAAGCAATTCCTGTGCCCAATCAAGAAGCAGACACAGTGGCACAGGCTCTTTTAGAACACATTGTGTCCAGATCCTGAGTTCCAAATGAACTACATTCAGACCAGGGACGCAGCTTTGAATCAGAAGTCTTCATACAGCTGATGAGAAAACTCGGAATTCGGAAGACTAGAACAACTGCTCTTCATCCTCAGTCCGACGGTATGGTGGAACGCTTGAACAAAACAATCCTGGATTACCTGTCAAAATTCGTTAACGGACATCAGTCTGATTGGGATACGAAGATTCCTCTGGGAATGTTGGCCTACAGGTCAGCGGTGAAGCACAGCATACAGTACTGGGTCTTGGAGGCATTCAATTTCATCATATTATTAACCACCAAGCCTCTAGATCCTTTGAAAGCGAAGCAGCCCAGCGATCGGGCTATTGCTCATGATTCCTGCAATGCAAAGTACAGTGATCTCCAAAACTGTGGATCAGATTTAGGTGCTAGAGAGTAGATTATTATTGGTGTGAAGCAGAAACAGTGACGATCCTTGTGGAACCCCAGCGTTAGTGTAATAGAAGGAAGAGGAAAAGCCGTCTACCACGACGGAGAAGAAATTTGTGAGCCAACTTCAAAGCTTAACACAGAGGCAGTACGACGGAAGCTTGTTTAGGAGAGCTTCATTCAAGTGCCTTTGAAATATCGAGTGCAATGACGTGAGCCTCGCCAAACGAATGGATCAGTCTGCTCCACACATGTATGACGTCAGCCAGGACATCTCCAGTTGTTCTTTGAAGTAGGAATCCATGTATTCTGTCGTTGATTAAGTGATGGAGTTCAAGGTATTTCATGAGCTCTTGGTTGACGCACTTCTCCATCACTTTAGTGATCACAGAGGTGAGAGCTATTGGACTGTGGTTGGTTTGATCACTTTTGGATCCCTTTTTTTGGAACCGGCTGGATGCAAGGTGTTCTCCTGTCTTTTGGGAAAATGCCGGAGTCTTAGGACATTGAAAGGGGAGGCAAGTATAATGAGGATACTTCTATCATGCCAAATGAATGTTACTTCAGTGCCACCCCTAGAATTAAACAGCAACTTGACTGTACGGTTTGTTGACGTTAAACCTGGAAAATCAACCTCAATCGGGTCAAAAAACAAGAGATATATCATAAAGCAATAACAACTCAGTGAGGATCTACCCAAGTATTTATCACACTGCTGTAAAAATTACTTGAAAGGAGTTGTGTACAGCATTACATCAAAAAACTTCCGATTTGTAATTTACATATTTAGCATAATCCCTTAAAACACTTGGCAACACCGCGGTGGCGCAATACTCTATTATTTGTACGCAAAGCTTAACAAATTAGCATATAATTAAAATATTTTGCTGGCGCGTCGTACGGTCCACGAAAATGACTAATTATTATATCTACATGAGCGTAAAAAAGCAAAAGAAAGTTGAACATCAAACGGAGTTGCAGATACCTACCAGTGCCGCGTCGAAAGATCATTTATCAAATTTTAATTATGGCGAAAATCCGCAGTCGAGTCGCGCGACTTCCAAAACAGTGGCGTATCGTATAGGGGCCCAAGGGGGCGAATGACTCCCTTGAACACCTAGCCATGCTCAACTTTTTCAATGTAAGTATTTTATGAAATAATAATTCTCAACGCTATTGCTATCTTTAACATGCTTTTATTAGCGTCACCTGTATATATGTTTGTTTGTGGGTTTGTAACTCTGCTTTAAATTAAGAGGTCGGACCGAACATTGAATGCCTTAAAGTTTGTTAGTATTACACAGAGGCGGTGCGACGGGTGCTTAAAAGGCGTGACCTCCAAATGTTTGGGTGTTTTTTTGTGAAACTTTTTCACAAAAATCAACAATTTTAATTACCGTGTATGCAGTAATGATTAGTGATGATTATGCTATAAATATTAATCAAAAACAATTGTTCATCTTCATTACTCAGAGTATTAATAAATACAGTCTAAAAACCTAAAAAACACGTTTTTTTAAGAACATCGGACTAAAAAATGGAGAATAATTTTTAAAACAATAGTGAAAGAAAAAGACTAGTGTGATTGTGGAAAATGCATGAGCCATATTATTCGTAACTATTACTATTGGTACTGTTTTTTTTTATTTTTATTCTTTTAAGGTTATTTTAATAATTATTTTTAACTTTTCAGTCCGAGGTTATTCAAAATCCTGTTCCTCAGGCATTTTTAAACAATATTTATTACATTTGCAAAAACGGCTAATACATACTTTAAAAAGAGAATTGTAATACGTCGTTACTCATTACCCACCACTATGAAATGCATCAAGTATAACTATGGTGTAGCATAGATAGCAGAGGACTGATTGGTTTGTGCATTTTGTTGTGTGAGTATGCTGAGGTTACGTAGTGTCACACTTTGGACTGGAAAGTGTACTAATACAATCTCATCGAGGTTTTTTCTCCTATCAGGGTAGAAAAAACACCTGTCTAAAAAACTCTGGTAGAATCTATGAAAACTGAAATTTGCACTCAAAAACCAAAGTAAATATTATTCAAGAAAATTCTAAATAACATAATGTAATTATTTAAAATTATTTATCATAAATAAGTGTGAAATGCGTAATCTCTTACATACGTTTTACTAATATAAATAAATATAATATAAATAAACTAACATTAAATAATTGCCCAAAATCCAAAAATACCTTTTATAGAGGGTTGAATAACAGATAAAAAAATGCCTTATTTATGGCAAACAACTGTACAAAGCCAGCTAGCTGAACATAGTTGAAAACATTTTATAGTTCAAAATAATATGAATGGAGCGATGAATAAAAAAGTTATTGTAAGAGGCTTTAAAATAGATTGTTATAGATATCACTTAAATTAATTTTTTTCTTTCCAGTTACATCCGCTTATACGTGTTAAGTTATGAAATATTATTTCAATAATTTAATAACTTTTAAAAATGTGAATCAGTTAAACCTTCAGTGAAACAGATTTTTTTAAGTTAAATCAACATATTAAAATACGAATAGTAATTTTCCAAGGTTCAAAAGCAAAACTGTGGTCCCTAAACCCTTAGACCAACGCCACTGTGCTAACGCCCCAAATGACGCGCGCGCAGTGTTTGTAAATTTAGACCGGGATATTTCGGGTATCGCAGTCACGCCAAGATGTTCGGATGCTTTCATTGAAGCGGATTAATTGAACATTGATTAATTATAAAATTAAGTATCAGGTCATTTACACGGCTCCTTGTTCGGATTAATTATATAATTAAGTAACATGAGACAAAGCGCGCACCGGTCGCCGTTGGCGTTGACACCCTATGATTGCCAATATCGACGTAAGATGGCGCTTACTTTATCTGTTACAAGGATCAAGTGTTCTTCCATAGGCGAGCAAATTATGGCGGTGTTGGATAAACAGATTGAGGTTCTCTATGAGCTTGATGCCATCAAGCCTGTAAGGTTTTCATTTGATTTTGATTTTTGTGGATTTTCGAGTATTTTGTGTTTTTTCAGTATTTTACCTCCTAGCCTTTCAAGATGGATCTAAGACGATTATCGTTAGAAGCCCTGAGGTTTCACAAAGATTTGTGGAAAATGATACAGTTTTATTGTACACTTTGCGAATGAGTTGAAAGTTTTGTTGAAGTTTTGGGACTGAGATCGTCCCGTTTAGTTGCAGCAGCACAGAAACTCCTGCGCAATGACGTTTAAAAAACATAGGTATTTGCATTCACAGTGTAATATTTTGAAAATATATACACGGTCCCAGTCCCTTAGAGACGATATTTACCTCGGCAGGCGCCGAAAACTCTATAACGAACATCGGCTTCTGTCGGTGGTCGAGAAGGACTATGTCGGGTTTGTTTGCCTGTACAAGCTCGAGCGTAGGGAACGAGTAGTTCCAGTAAATCCGGCATCTCTCGTTCTCCACAACGGACTCTATATCCCCTGGAGCGTAAGGCATCACCGGTGTCTCATCGATACCGTATGAGTGCCTTAAATGATAGTAGGGCACTCGTAGGACAGCGTTGTGCCGACGGAGGTTAGCCGTCCCAACGTATACGTCTTGCGCGCCAACAGGAGATGCATAAGTATCTCTGTCGACTGTCGGCAGGCTCTACAATGGGTGTCGGGTAGATTTATACCCATAACCGTCTTGTCAAACCATTATGAAGCCCTCAGGATTCAACTTCAACCCACTAGACCTTATAGGAAGGAGATGGTCAACTGCGCAGACAAGCCATGCCCTTCTAGAGGATTGACTTATCTTTATGAAGTATTTAAAGGAAGTCGATTTCGGCAGCTCTAACGTATGCCCCTAATTATGTGAGAGCAAGGTTCATAATGGACTGTTGATATCTCCTCATGAAGTCGAGGGTGAGGCTGAGCTCCTCGGCTGCTCGCGTTTACTTTTCTGCGACTACTATGAACAACCCTATAATAGGCAAAGAGCCCGAGGGGGTGAAAAGACGGCGGCAAAAACGAAATATCCATTATTCAGCACCCGGATATTTTCTTCGGAACGACGACAACTCTCCGAAGAACCTCCATAAAAATGGCGGTTTTTCCGTGTAAGCCGGTGCAGGTGAAACGGCACTTAACCAAAGCGTCCGTTTTTGTCCGAACATATGTAATACTTGACCCCCCCTCCCCATACATCCAGCGCGAAGCCCACTTCCGACCACAAGTAGTCCTTGGCTCGCAGGCTTTCCTTTTTGGCGCACTCCGCTCAAACTTCCGGAACGGAGCTCGAAAGAAACCCCCCTCCTCCTACCCTTTCCCATCCTCCTTTTACTGATATGGATGGAGGTAGGATAGTGACATTACACAGGGTGGACGAGTGGTGTATTTTTATTATTATTTTTCTCCAATATAATTTGCTTCTTTTCAAGAAACTTAATAGCCTATGGGTTGCAGTATTATCCACCATACTTGCTGAAGTGTCACTGGGAGGTTGTATTTTGTCCGGATATGCTCATCGTTTCGATATTCGAAGAGTATTTTTATTATTATTTTATGATACTTCTGCACACATTAAAAGAAATTCTCAAGTCAAGAATTGTGATATTCTTGTAAATACACACTCACAACAAGAATATCCATTCTCACTCTAAGAAAGAATATTTGATGAGGAAATTATAGAAAATTTTTATCAAGAACAATATATTTTTGATTTATATACTTATTTTAAAGGAATATGCTCCGAAAGAAAATATAATTTCTTTGCAACCAAGGCTATAATAATTTAATAACAAATATTTCATAATTTTATATCAAGATTCTCATTTTTTCCAGCGGTGTCCAGTTTACTTCTATCAAGAATATAGACAGCTTGCAAATGCGAACCTTCATTTACAATATGATAATCTTGGTTTGAAAATGAACGCACACCCTATATTTGTATCAAGTAAATCATTTACTTGACGTCTACCAACGTCGAAGTGCGCAGGCGCGCAGCGTGTCACGGGTCAACTCTAAGCTCTCCACCCTCTCTACTCTACTCAACAGCCTGTTGCCCGTCCGCGCCGCCATTATCGGTTTTCGGATTGTCGCATTTGCCGCCGTCTTTAGCACCGTAGCGTAATACCTGCATCCTGGATCCTGCATAATAGCACATAATAGTATCTAGTCAAACTGTTAAATAGATTGCCATTGTCACGTGATACCCGTGATACCACCGTCAACCATCAATCAACGAGTCTGCCGGTAGTGCTGGTCCACCGCCATTTGAGTCGCATCCCAGTTCCCATCAGCTTCCTTATCACTGGATCTATCCAACCATGGATGAGCTATTAAAAAAATTGGGATGCGAAGACCTGACTCAGGTGTTCCTAGATAGGTACTAAGTATATTAAAAGTGATTTAAGAAATTTTGCAGAACTATTTCTCCAGAAAAATTTCTACATGCTCATAGAAGGGTTTGAATGCTCAAATTAATACTACTAGATTCCTCATCCAAGAATATCACAATTTTAGAATAAAGCTGAGCTACTTGCGTCAAGTTTATGAAATGCTCCCAGCTAAGATTATGAAATGCTTCAGTCAAGATTATGAAATACTTCGGTCAAGATTACCATATGCTTGATTTAAGATTTTGGTATTCTTACTATCAAGAATTTCCCAGTTTTGCATTGAAGATATTCTCTCAATCTAACCCTTACATGGTCAAAGATATCGTATTCTCACTTTAAGATTAGCATAGCTTTGCGCATATAGGAAGTTATGGTATACTTGAATTAAAGCATCTGTGCTCCATCTAAGAAATCATTTTTATGTGTGTAGTGACGTTACACAGGGTGGACGAATGATGTCTTTTTATTATTATTTTCCTCCAATATAATTTGCTTCCTTTCAAGAAACTTAATAGCCTATTATAGGTTGCAGCATTATCCACCATACTTGCTGAAGTGTCACTGGGAGGTTGTATTTTGTCCTATTATGCTCCAAATTTCGATATTCGAAGGGTATTATTATTATTATTTTATAATACTTCTGGGTTTTCTTTGAATACTTCATGGGAACTACAAAACTTCTTGCACTTCAACCATACTTGTTAAGCATTTGTCAAAATAATGACACCTGAAGGATAATCACAGTCTGTCTAAAATCTATCGACCTCCCCCCCAAATGGTGCGAGAAGTCTCATGTATTTTTTGGTAGTGAAGGAGGTTAGGGTTGTATTACGTTAATATACCCTGTTACCCGATACTTTAAACTGTCAGCCGTGTCAACAGCAAACAGCTGTTCGGCTAGTGATAACTAAACATACTCCAGACTGAGTCTTGACGTATCAATTTTAAGCTTTGAAGAAATACAGAACTGTACTGAGTGCAAGTACTGTTGATGCTTGTTGACGTTTTCGTCTATGCCATGAGGTCTATCCTTATTTTACATTTTCTCGGAAAATCCGGCGTTTCTTTTAGTATATCAGTATGGCTGGTCTGAATGATGATGCTTGCGCTTTAAATAAGGTAAGAATGAAGATAAAAGCATTTTTAGCTTGATCATGCACAAGCAATGAGTTTCAAACATTTCTTTTTACAACAGAGGAAGAAAAATAATATAACATTGAAGGGCAGCGCAACGGCTATACAAATAGTAAAAAATGTATGGAGCTGTTTCATAAAGTTTACACAGGTTCGATTTCCTGAAATAGAACTGAACATTACTGAGGTACACCAAATAATTAGTAGTTTAATTAGAAAATTTTTTATAAAAATGTATGAACATTTTATTATAAAAATCAATAAAATGGTATATTTATTTTAACCAACCATTTTTGCTGCGAATTTCTGGATATTGAAGCAATTTCTTGTTTACAAAAAAAGTAATTTCTTTTTGACAATGAGATATTCAGTAAGAATATTACTAAGACGGTCCTGATCGCAGAATTGCCAATCAACACCACTAGTAAAAAATTAAATTTGAGATACACTTCTTCGTCAGCTGATACCTATCAAATAGACGTCAAGCTAGTTTAAAGTATCAGGTAACAGAGTATAGTTGCCGCTCAGCCTTAAGGCTTATTGTACACCCAGTCAGGAGGATCAAACAGGGTCTCATCTTTGCGAACTTTGAGATGCATTGGACTATGCTCTTCTGTCTTTCCTCCTGGCCCATATTCAGTTAGGAGTTCCTGCTTTCACTCAGGCCACATCAATCCCCAGCTTTTGCAGGTATTTCAGAACGAAATAGACAGGCATTAGATAAAAGACACCCTTTATATGGGCACAAACCCCCAGCATCCAGACTTGAATCCAGGAAGAATTCATTATGTCAACAAACCCACTGACAGGCTCTTAAGTCAGTAACCAAAGAAGTAGTGTACAACTCAACTGAAAGCTTCCCTGCCGGAACACAACTGGAATGGAGGATCTGGAAAAGTCTCAACAGGATAAGGTGCCAAATGGGTAGGTCTGGAGACCTTTTGAGATGGGGATACGCTGAGGATGATTCATTCGCCTGCGTGGAGAATCAGACAATGAGGCATCTCCTCTCTTGCTCATCCTTGAAAACCCCTTGCACAATCCAGAACCCATGGGAAGTGAACGACATGGCAGTGCAGTGTGCCAGACACTGGAAAGAGATATTACCAAATACAGACAATCATTTCTGATTTGTGACGTCTGTGATCGTCGCCTATATAATTTTTTTTTATAATTACTAATTGACTAAAAACTTTTTTACCGTCAGCCTCCCATAAAGGCTGAAAGCCTATGGCACTGTAAAAGCACTCTGAGCATATAAGTATCGGTGCACGTTAGATTTGAAACGCTGCAGGTTGTAGCCGTCGAAGTTCTCCAAAAGAGGGAATGCTGGAGGAGACTGGTTCGGGGAGGGGACCTCGACCTGATAAGGATGAGCTCACAGAGCTTCTCTAGTGTTCTTCGTTCGGACGGCCTTTGGTGTTATTATCTAGGAGAGCGCACTCAAACATCTTCCATGAGAGAATCTGTAAAACAGGGACAGGTCAGCCACCGTCCTTCGATTTTCCAGGCTGTGGAGGTCGTTTGTGAGGTTACCCGTATCGATTAGTCTAATTGCTGTCTTAGAATAGTGCCCAGAAGCTTTAGAGAGCGCATCCCCACACATGGGAGCAATACTCCAGCGATGGTCGGATCTGTGCCTTGTAGAGCAGCAGCAGTTGCTCTGGTGTATACAACTTCCTACAGTAGAACAAAACTCCAACATTCTGGAATGCCGTTTTCGCAATACTGACGACTTAGTCGTGCCAGGACATGTTATTGTTGATGTTGATCCCCAAAATCTTGACGTAAGGTGCCTCCATTTCAACAGCTGGTAAGTCGACGTGAGAAAGAAATAAAATAAAATTTTAAAGAATCGTATATAAATAATCGACTGATTCATATTTTCAAGAAATATAGCTCAGATAAGATTAAACAAATAAATGTACCAAAATGTAATATTCGTAGCTACTTGACACAAAAGATATACGATCGTCACTTGCTTTCCTTCTGGGCTAGGTAAATAAAAAAATCCACTCATACAGGATGTCCCAAAAAATAGTGTCAAGCGGAAGTCCAGAGATAGAGCACACCTAGTGGTATCTGAATCACCCCCATATATGTTATGCAACTTTTTGTAGTTTCCGAGTTATGAATTTTTTTCTGAATTATAGAGAATTCTGTACCTCGACAACTTAAAACTGTTCCAAAAGAAAAATTAAAAGACTTTTCCAAATTCTCTTTTTTGCTAATTAATCTTTAAGAGTTTACTGTTCATTAAATAAAGGAATCGGCTTAGCACATCTGATGAAAGTCATGAAAATTATAGTGTAAAGTGGAAAATTTACTTTCTGTTAATTATGATTTAGATCTTCGACTCGCAATTAAAAATCTAAAGAGGTGATTTCATGATTTCTATGCAGGTCTAAAAACTTCTTCAGACTCTCAGCTATCACAATCATTAAAAATAAGGAGTACTTAATGGGGCTACTTTGTCTCCAATCGACGTTCACTGACAAGAGGTGGAGATTTCTTGAAATTAGCGATGAGATTTTAAATGAATCAATAACTTAGTTTAGGGCGCTAATAGCCGAATGATTGTCAGTGCCGCAATAAAACACATTCAGTGCGAACAGAATATCGATAGATGACCACCTGTGTCACTTTGCTAAGATTTTTTTTACATGTACGACTTCTTTTTTGTAAGTGGGAGATTGTAAAATGAAACGAAATTATCAAATTTCTTCACTAAGTTTATTAAATTTCACAAGAAATTTTCAAAATGTCTACCTTGTTGTTCGATGCATAATCTACATCATCTAAAAAAATTGTTTTTTAAATTAACAAAATCTCTTAGATTGTTTTTTATTGTTTCTTCAGCCTGTGTTAATTTGTTGCGTAATTCGCGCGACACTCTTTAGCATAAACTAGTTTTTATAGTAGTCCCAAACAAAAAACTCTATCGGATTTAAGTCAGGTGACCGTGGCGGCCATTCAGTGGGTCCACCACGACCTATCCATTTGTTGTATAGTCTCTTGCAGGAAACAGCATCGTTAAATTCAGTTGTCGTGCACTCAAGGTCCGTAGGAATAGCCAAGTAGTCAGAAAACAGAAACAACACCCAATCGAAACAAAAGCGTATCGTTTTAAAGCCGACAGACAGACGACTGAATAAAGACAACGAAAACAACTTATGCAATGACACATTTTGAAAAGACGTCACAACAATATCATAGCTATCTCTTTCTAAGATCGCCATCGTTTACTGCGTTAGCGTTAGCCCTTTTTGTTGGCGCTCAGGTAAAAACCGGTTTTAAAGAATGCGCTCCTTGTGGTTTTTTAGCAAGAAATAGGATCTTTTTTAATAAATGTTCAATTTATGCAACTTTTTTGACGTTTATTATTGCGGTACTGACAATCAATCTGCTATTAACGCGTTAACATAAGTTATTGATGAATTGAAAAACACATCGCTAATTTCAAGAAATCTTCGCCTCTTTGAAGGTCAATTGGAGCGAAAGTGGCCCCATTAAGTACTAGTTTTTTTCAATGACTGTGATAGCTGAGAGTCTGAAGAAGTTTTTAGACCTGCTTAGAAATTATGAAATGACCTCTTTAGATTTTTAATTGCGAGTCGAAGATTTAAGTCATAATTATCAGATCGTAAATTGTTCACTTTACACTAAAATTTTTATAACTTTCATCAAAGTTACGAAGCCGATTATTTTATGTCTGAACAGTTAACTCTTGGAGATTAATTACCAAAAAAGATAATTTGGAAAAGTCTTTTAATTTTTCCTTTGGAATAGTTTTAAGTTGTCGAGGTAGAGGATTCTCTGAAATTCAGAAAAAAATTCATAACTCTGAAACTACAAAAAATTGCATAACATATATGGGGATGATTCAGATACTTCTAGGTGTGCTCTATCTCTGGACTTCCGCTTGACACTATTTTTTGGGACACCCTGTATAACTATAGTTCTAATGAACCACGTTTAGAAATCTATTAACACCGGAAAAATAAATGACACGGACATTTTGCACAACCTGCTCAATCTCATAGGAGTCGAGTTTTATGGTGAAGTTTTCCAATTATTCGTATGTACGAGGAGCGTATAGTCTGGTGAGCAGTTGTGTGCGATATCAGGCATAACTCCATCCTGAGCGCTGCCAGCAGCGTGGCAAAACCTCTTTCAGCAATAATTAATCAGCAATCATTACTGCGGTTGCCGTCCATTAAGTGGCAGCGCAGGAAGTCATTAGGGCAAACGCACCCTTTACCGTGGCTCACCGTCGATAAATCCAGGCTAACGGCCTTACAGATACGAATACAGTCAAAATGGATCTCGTAGACTTAACACGAATATCGGTCTTCCTTTACATTGTCATAATTAAGGTTTTGCTCACGGCTGTGACCTAAAGTTGGGTATTTAGTTATTAAGTTAAATAAATTAAAACAAAAAAACTTTTTTAAAAAAAGCTTTTATTTAAAGGTTCTAAAAAAAGAAAATAAAATGTTCCTTTAGAGTGTTAACTATCAACTTATAGCCTCATTATCCACAATTTATGTATGTTTATATTTATAAAAGTTTGTCGCGAGGTTTGCGTAAGTACGTATAGGAATTCAGTTAAACTGAAATTTTGACACACTTAAATTTAGCAGACCAAGTTAGTCTATTGAATAGGTACTAGCTAATTTACACAAGTATATCGCGCGACAAGCTTTTATGATCATACAAATTGTGTATAATGAGGCTATAAGTTGATAGTTAACATTCTAAAGGAATATCTTATTTTCTTTTTTTTAGAACCTTTAAATAAAAGCTTTTTTAAAAAAGGTTTTTGTTTTGATTTATTTTTTACTTTTTAGTTATTAACTTGCATTTATATCAAACAAAATTTTTATTTATTCTCGGCAAGCCCTTTTATTTGATACCCGTATTGCAGAAGTGCATTAAAAAGAACTATTTCGCCATCTTGGATGGTCCACCATAGTTGATTTAGAATGACGTCATATTATTTTACGAGTCACCCTCAACAAGCTCTTTCACTGTGCAAAGACTCTCCTCTCTCAGGTCGTAAACAAGGTTCATGCAGTGATAAAACAACTCACCGACTTTGAGTAGTATATTTTCCCCAAACTCTTACAACAAAACACATCATCGTATTATATCTAAGAATAGATATTATTTGCCATCATTTGAATGACAGTTTCCAACTTAGAATTTGCGCTATCCTGATATCCACTCAGTTTCGTAGATTTCCTTTTATTAGACATCATGAAAACCTTAAACTAAACTAAAAATATATATATTAAAACTGTGTTGGTGATAAGAGTCCACTAACATCACGAGTTTATCCCTATTACTTCCCCAAAGTCAGTCCAGCACCCCAAATGTTCCTTTACAACTTATTATTGGAAAATCCTTACCGCAGATCTTCTTTACCACTTACGCCGCTGTCACAGTCATACACATCGGCTGTCCGGTCTACCCTTCGTGGTTCCTCGGTGCACCAGCGGTTTGTTAGCTGCCCCCTAACCTCATGTCGATATCGTCACCGTCGTCGATGCAACTTGGTGATTACCTCTGCGTAGGTTGTATAAAGGCACTCGTACAGTTCGATCCAGAATCTTCTGTGACTGCTGCCAGATTCTTGCTCACACCGCAAGCCTCTAGTTGAGCGCCAAATGCAAAAACTCTGTTCTCTCAGGTCGTCAGGTTCATGCAGTGATAAAACAACTTGCCGGATTTGAATAAATAGTATTTTCCCCAAACTCTCACAACAAAATGCATCGTTTGACTAAAAATGACATCAGTGGATTTGTTGTGCCTGTTGTCAGTGATTACATTCCTCTCATTAGATTGTCATTCCCCTTAGCATCTACTGGGCGTTCTCATATCAATATGGATACTCATATTGTAGAAATGCATTAAATAACTATTCCACTATTGGATTTAGAACGACGTCATACAGCTTATCGTGTATTGTCATCCAAACTAAACGTGTATACAAAAAATCAGCTCAATCGGTTGAAGACATCTGCTTCAAAATTCAGTTGCAAGATTCCACCCGAACAAGCGTACATACATTGCAAGTTAAAAGCTTTTAAAAAGGGTTGCCGCCTGTGGTCCAGAGCTATGTCAGGACTGTTGTCACAGAGTTCGCCAGGAGTTTGAGATATGACGCTTTTGATTGTTCACTTGCTATGAAATTTCTCAGCTTCCCAACTGAGGAGGTAGATAGTAGTAGTGGTAGTATTAGTAGTGATGGGGAGGCAAAGCCAGGCAAGCAGACCACCGTTGGCCCTTTTTGCCAACCCCAAGGAACCAACACTAAAAACCTACGTCGTAGACAGCCCCTTACAGGACCTACCAGACCTCTTGACGAAAGTTAATATGTCAGACCATATCCTTGAAACTCTCAATATCTGAATCCTAAGGTTGCTATACACATCACATCTGCGCAGGAAGCGGAACGCTGTTTTGTCCTCCTCCCAGTACCTGGGGCAGATGGGATCAGTTACGGAAACATATCCATAATATAATTGCAGAAGATGTGAACAGGAAGATGAGAATTACTACACACCTACACCTACTTTTTGATTGCTTAGCTTTTTTCTCATATCTGGGAATCCACTCTGGAAAGCACTGGCCTTCCTTGACCAGGATAAGGGAAGCTCCGCAGAGCTATTGCAATACCCAGTACTGGGATTTACAAGCAGCCCAAAAAGGATTTGAAAAATAAGGTCTTGGAAGATGCTCCTCTCTCGAATACTAAATACAGACAGACACGAATACAGTCAAACTAGATCTCGTAGACTTAACACGAATTTTTTATTGAATCACAAATAAGGAGCAGAGATTCAAAATGCATTTTGTTCAAATTTTTCATATTTGAGATAGATGTGGTGCTGTACTACTATGATCAAATACTTACTCTTTATGAACAGTAAGACAGACAAAACGCATCTAGTCTCCATGCCATTCGGTAGGAAATCATACCTTGACAAACAGACCGATCTAAGTCCATGGACAAAATTATTTATTACACGTACTATTTTATTACTATTATATTTTATTGTTTTATTTTAATATAATGCCAATATTTTCCAAATTTTTGTTTTTACTACTTAATAATGAAAATCAAATTACATTTTGTCCAGTAGTATTAGAGACAAACAAACTGCATGTCAGTTTTTTCTTATTTCTCCAAGTTGTTTTTCAACTTTCTTTTACCAAATGTTGCTATTGAGTTCCATAGATCCCATATCATTATATTATCCCAAATACTTTTTTTCAGTATGATTTGGTTTCTCTGTACTGGTTTCTTGCTTCTCCCAAAAATTTGTAATAATGGACAAAATGCAATTTGAAAGTAGTCTGCTCCTCAAATATATTGTCACGTGTAGGATGACTGAGGGGTGTACTCGTTTAGGTCTAAAAGGCTACAAAATGTTGCCAATACCAATATCCTGGAGCCCAAGTCTCTTTGTCTTGCTCTCTGGAGCTAGAATGGAAAAAATGATGTTATCTCTGATTGAATTATTAATCCACCGATTTCTCGAAATACAAAAACAATTCAAATTTGGCCATCTAACCTAAGCTGACTCATTTCATGCTTAGCAATACGCCAAACTCACAGCCTTCAAATCGTCGCGATATTCAATTTTTTCTGACATCTCAATATACCAAAAATGGTGTCTTGCACCTAAACGGTTCATATGAGATACATAAAGTTACACTAGAACTGACCAAGAAATCTGCATATGCAGTGGTATACAGACTATTCCATAAAAGAAAACAGAACTTTGATATATACCTCTCTTAATAGACATTATATTTAAAATGTTGTCCAGCTCGATCCGTACACACTCGCATAGATATTTTCTGAAAAGATATATCGATTTGTCACAAGAGTCCAATGCGCCAAGCTTGACTCACCCTGTATATATAGTGTAAAATTTCGTTTAAGCAAAAACCTAATAAATGAGGTATAGGCCCATTAAGTTCCTCTCTCTATTTTTCAAAATTGTATCAATATCATAATTTGTCTTTCACTTCAATCTTCTAGAAAACCGTTTTTTTAATATTCTAAGCAATTAGTTATTAAAACGACTGTACTATAATCGACGGGGCGATGGTGTCTTGGAGCGGAAGGGCGGGGATTTTTTGTGGCTGGCTGTGGATTATCGGCTGTTTACTGGATAAATGCATGTTCGCATGCACGGTTCAAGTTTTCTCGAGTGGAACTTAAGGGTTGTTACGTTGCCGGAGTTAACAAGCACATGCTCATGAATACATACATGCTAAGGGCTGGTCCTCCGTAAAACAGCAAAGTAAACGATGCAAGCGATAGGGGCTTACTTTGCAAAGAAGCGGGGTTTGTTTTTCGTAGGCTGTTGACATTCAGACGGATCCAGAAAATCTTCCACTCAACCCCGGCGAAATATTACTAAATGTCATGAATCGAGCAATACGATCCACAAAATCATACTAATGTAAATAGTACTACTATCAATAGGGTACTTGCAGAGGTCGTGAAATCGCCTCGGGAGTATACATAGCGTAAAGAAAACCATATCAAGAAGCATTAGGAAACAAAAAACATGATTTTACTGACGGTCAAAAAAAGATATTTGCAAAATAAAATAAGGATATATTCAAATTCTTCCACGTGACTTAAAACAAGGGCTGACGTCACAAATATCTTATCGATATCGTCAATCGATACTGTTACAGCGCAGGTCAGTGAGATTCAACTGCGCATTCGAATAGAGATGATCTGAATTCTTTAACAATGCGACTCAATTTATTGATACTCAACCATATTTGAAACAGGCAATTAACCCACTAGCATTTTCGTTGCAATACATTTTGATATCTGATAGGTTTCACAGTTCATCCTGTTTGTGACCGAGATTCGCAACTAATCGAAGCCATCATTTTATTTCGGCGCATCCCATTATGAATGAATCCAAAGATAGAATTTAATTCAAGCCCATCCCTACAAAGTGAATTAGTAATCTAGCCTAACTTTTATTCTTTTGACCTTTGTACTTTTGTGTGTGACTGTGTTTTGTGGTTATAATGATCAATATCAAAATGTTAGGTTAGCACTGGCTATCGATATCGAATATCAATACTTTACATCCCATCACTATACGATATTACTGACGTCAGAGGTTGTTTGCGCGGGATTTTCCGGCATTTGAATTAATTTTTGGAATATCTCTCACAGCCGATTCCAAAAAACTAAACAAGTGATTTTGTCATGTTTACTAGGCTCTAAGGAACGCGTAAATGACATAATATTTTTTTCTCCAAGTACCCTATTGCCACGAAACTGAGATAAATAACATATGTTGTGAATATGTTTGCCGAATATGTACTAAACTAGATCAACTATTCTGCTATTCAAAATCGCTAAATTAGCTTTGACTAACAGCGTTCCTATTTGTCTAACTTCAACCAGAATATTATTGTACGTTTTGGCTATATTATAAGAGAATGAGGACTTAATCAAACTAGTTTTGTGCTGAAGATTGGTAAGAAAATGTTTTCTTGTAATGTTAACATTATGTACATTTTCGCGGTACTAAACTTTTTTATACAAATAGGGAGAAACTTTGTAAGAAACTATTAGATGTGCCAACCAACAAAAGTGCAAAAACCGCTTTTATTTTATGTTGAGCTAGGCAACTTTGAAGAAGCTGATGAAGTATTATCGTATTTTGCGCAAAACACAAATAAGCCTCTGAATAAGTTATATTCGTTCTGCATAATTTAAGGACTCACAAAGTGTGGTTTTTTGTTTTTTATTAAGAATTTGTCTGTTTGGATAAATAAACTTTAAACTGCAAACGTTACATACTCTACGAGGGTTGCTCTATATCTCCGTCAATCCACCAGTACGCAGACAGGTGTTTCACGCTTATTAGCGATCATCAGTGCGCCATAGGTCGATTGACGGAAATAGAGAGCATCAATTTTTCCATGTTTACTAAACATGTGAAACATGTGAGAGCAGACAGAAAGAATTCTGCCGGTGCGCCATCTGGTACCCGAAGGTAACGGCAACCAAAGAAAGTCGTTGCTAAAACAGCAGCATACTTCTTGGTGGAACGCCACGGCGCGTCCTCTTTGAGCCACCAGAAAAGCGCGGGTTCTATATGCCGCTGCATATTAAAGCCGATATACGAGGGTTGCTCTATATCTCCTTCAATCCACCAGTGTATCGGCTTTAATATGCAGCGGCATATAGAACCCGCGCTTCTCTGGTAGCTCAAAGAGGACGCGCCGTGGCGTTCCACCAAGAAGTATGCTCCTGTTTTAGCAGCGACTTTCTTTGGTTGGCGTTACCTTCGGGTACCAGATGGCGCACCAGCAGAATTCTTTCTGTCTGCTCTCACATGTTACATACTCTGAAAACCGAAGCCTATCAATTTTCAATTATAAGGCCAAGGACAGCTGTCACCAGTTGGGTGTCAGAACTGTCAAATGAGTATCAGAAACGCTGGGATAGAGTGGTGGTGAATGTTCAGTGTGATACCTTGTTATCACGATTGAGCACCAACTCCTTGTATCTTAGTGGTTTAAGCACTAGGTGGAGGATTAGAGACTTTTAGTCACAGCTTATGCACACCACCCTGCTCTTAGTACAATTTGCGAACCTGTAGTAGGTTTCTGCCTGACAATATTGCTTTTGCTCAGTTTCTATTGATTTGGTGACATAAATTGTGATAACAAGGTACAAGTGGATGCTGAGGGGACTCTTGACACTCTCAGATTGGGCAGGAGGGAACTACTAAAGATGGTAGGATTTATAACTAGCCATTGGACGTTCAGTGCACACCTGCAAAAGAAGAGGATCTTTGTCGAAAACTCTTTATGCAGGGAGTGCGATGAGGTAGAGGAAACAGCTAAGCATGTTGTCTTCGACCATCCCATCTTGAGTGAAAGGAGGAACTCCTACCTAAATGTAGGCTAGGAGGGAAGACAGGAGAGCATAGTCCCATGTATCTCAAGGTTCGAAAAGAACTAAGTATGAGGTTCGGTCTGAGCCTTTTGACCGGTAGTGCAGAATAAGGCTTGAGGCTGAGCGGCAACCATTAATTCGAATGAACCCTAATCCCCTCACTACTTAAAGCAAGCTAGGTTACGGTTTTTAGACGCATTACTATACTCCTTTTTTTCCACTTCATAAAAAAGGATCTCCAACAAATCCAGACAATTATCGCCTACTTTCGTTCATCTCTCATGCAGCCAAGGTTCTACTATATATTTTACAGTCTCGTTTGGAGGGTTGTATTGGCTGGCAAATTTTTCAGGCGCTGACAGGTTTCGTAGAAGGACGCGGTACGCGTGAACTTAAACTTATACAGATTATTGAAAAAGCCAGAGAGCATTATTTTCCCGTTTTTATCTGCTTTGTTTGATAACGTAAACTGGCCTTCATGAAATACTTATCTGCATGGGAGTCCCTTACCACTTAGTATTTCTCATACAGCAACTCTATGAGTCTAGCTCAGGTCGTGTAAGAATTGATGGTAACCTGTCTGGTGAAACAGCAACCAGAAAAGGAGTTCGTCAGGGATGTGTATTATCTCCAATGTTATTTAACATTTATCTGAATTTGTGATGAGACAGGTACTGGACAACTGGAATGCGGTATAACTATTGGCGGAAGCAAAATATCTAACGTAAGGTTTGCTGACGATACAACCCTTATTGCTGCTTCTCAGGAAGAACTAGTAGCTCTATTGAACGTTTTAGAACAACACAGTGCAGCATATGGTCTTGGTATTAACTACAACAAGACCAAGGTTATTATCGTAGATAGAGAGCATGACAATAATCGGGAAGTAAAGTCAATAGGCCGTTGTGAGGTAGTTCAAAGTTTTGTGTACCTCGATTCTTTGATCGACAATTCAGGTAGCTGTGAGAATGAGATTCGACGGCGCATTCAACAGGCACGGGTGGTCATGACAAAGCTTACTAAAATATGGCGTGACCATAAGCTACCAAAATGTCACTGGTTTAGTCTCTTGTGTTCTCCATATTTTTATATGCCTCGGAAACTTGGACTGTTAAAAAGGCAGATCGAGCTCGCATAGATGCTTTTGAAATGTGGACGTGGAGGAGAATGCTGAGAATTCCTTATACCGCCCATCGATCTAATGTTTGCATACTGGATGAGCTCGGTAATCCAAAGAGACTATCCTCCATTATTTCGATGAGAATGCTTACATTCTTCAGACATATTCACAGAAGCGATGATATGGAGAAACTTGTAGTTCAGGGTCACGCCCCGAGTGGGCGGCGCCGTGGCCGTTCCCCTACACGCTGGGTGGATACGACATAACAGTTGCTAGATATGAATATCAAGAGCGCCACTGAACTGACAGTAAATCGCGAACGATGGCGAGCTACAGTTCTCAAAACTATTGATAATATTCGTGTCGGCAATACTCTAGCTCCGACTTAATGCATTTTACGAGTTCACAACATGTCTGTTAAGACATTGTGTCTATGATGATGACTATACTCCTGCGTTGGGATATGTTTATTAAATGAAGAGTACTTTAATTCTCAAACAAATATTCCATATTTATACTATGATATGGTATGGCTCATTAGTTTCTGCTATATCCGATAAAAACTTGATGAAAAAACAGTGATACTTTTACTAAGGTCATTTTTTTATCTGATAGGGGACCCCTTCAGCTATCTCCCACTTTCGTTTGATGTACTATTTACGGGACACCCTGTATATGCGAAGTGTTCGAAAATTCAAATTTTATCAAAATCCTTGTAACATTTACCCAGAATAGGAAAATGACCTTATAAAGGTCAACAAACTCGACGTCACACGAAGTGAAACATGTCTAGACTTCAGAAAATACCCATTTCGCTGCTACAGATATTATTTCTTCCAAGCAACATACGAGGTCTGTTCAAAAAGTATCGCGAATTTTATATTTTTTCAAAAAGTATTTATTTATTCATGAATATCTATTTTCCCCCTTCAAAGGAACTCCCCTCGGATATAATACATTCATGCCAACGTCTTTTCCAATCCTCGAAGCACTTAAAAAAATCATTTTTTCTTATCTTGTTCAGATCCTCCTTCGATGCCGTCTTTAATTCCTCAATCGTGGCGTAGCGTCGTCCTTTCATGGGCCTCTTCAGTTTTGGAAACAGGAAAAAGTCACAAGGGGCCAGGTCTGGGGAATACGGTGGCTGCGGCATCATTACTGTTGTTTTTGGCCAAATATTCGCGCACAAGCAACGATGTGTGAGCAGGGGCGTTATCATGGAATTTCGCGGCGACCCGACTCATGCCCAAATCATTGGTTAAAATCGAATGGCATGAGCCAATCGATATGTTTAGGTCCTCAGCAACTTCTCTAACGGTGATTCGACGATTGGCCAATACTATTTTCTTCACTTTATCAATGTTTTCGTCTGTTGTTGACGTGCTCGGGCATCTGGCACGCTCTTCGTCGTTCACATCTTCTCGGCCCTCTGAGAACATTTTGTACCACCGATAAACGTTGCTTTGGTCCAAGGTAGCTTTACCATATGCCACAGTCAACATTCAGAATGCGTCCGCGCACTTTATTTTGTTTTTCATACAAAATTTGTGACAGATTCTTTGATCCATTTTTTAGAATAGGCAAAAATCGAAGACGAGCCAAAACACATCCAACCAAATCAAACAGCTGTCAAAATTTAACCAAACATTCGATATGGCCGATCTTGTCAGCATAAGTAAGGGACATGAGTACCAACATAACGCTATAACAAATCAAAAATCAACACGTAGCCCGCGGAAATTCAAAATTCGCGATACTTTTTGAACAGACCTCGTATCTATAAGATGCAGTGCCTCTCTACAGAAATACAGCCGCGCAGAAATTCCAAGTGTAACTTTATGTGTGTCTGGTCTATATTTTTCTCTTATTGTGTCCGTAACACAATATGTCTGCCGGATGCTCACATCCGAGTAAATCCGCTCAGTCCGCGGCTGAGGTCCAATAATCTCCTAACAGCTTATTCGCTCTCTGCGAAAGCCCCATCTTCAACGACGGAAAAATTCTCGCCGAACTACTCCACTCCAGTAATTTGTGGAGTGTTCTCAAAAAAAAGCCAATGGTACGAGAATGTATCAAAAAATAGCAAGAATGAAATATCTATTTAAAAATCTTCAGCAAATATACTCTTAGTAGGCATTCACAGTAGCGGCTTATAGGAGCGTTGGAGTGCGTTGGCCTACGCCGAGTCCCCTCGGCAGGTAGAAGCAGGCCGGCGCCGGTTCCGCACGTAGTCAAACACAACCAGTGCATGATACAGTGAAAACAGACAAGAAAAAGAGTACAAAGATTGGCCAGTTGCATCTAGACACGGTATAGGAAACATGCAATTAGGGTTCAAAATGTTGCCCATTATTGGCAAAACAATGAGGGTCAATTGCAAAGACACTGGAAATGATTCCCCTGATGGGCTAGAGGGTACAATAGGGGGTGAAATAGTTTATAGTTAAAAAGTTGTCTCTCTGGACAAATATTTTGACGCGTCTTGGCGTTTTTTTGTTTAATCAGCGGTTTGTGATAAATCCGTGGTGGGAAGTTTTCAAATGAACTATTAGTACATACATATGTAGACTCATATCATATACATTAGAACCATTTAGTTGAAATTTGTCAATCAGATGAATATGTGACTGATACTGTACATGTTCAACGAATTCTTGTGTGCGTCTTACGAGTATTAAGGAAGCTATCCACTCTGGTAGAGACTGTTTGAATCGCTTTGTAAACAAGTTTTTGGTATCAAAAGTGTTGTATCATTTTGGCGCTAAATTGAGATATGACCGCCGCATGACTGATTTGTTTGGTTTGGGAATTATTGTGGTACCTAGCCTACATGTAGTGTTGTGGTTGTGTATAAATGTGTTATGCTTATTTGAATATATCTCTGATACTAAGTGATAGTACGTAGTAAATGCAATTGCCTAACGTTATATATTTGGGTCTCGTAATATCATTGGTCGGGTACATTGTTATTTAGTTAAACATTAATATTAGAATAACTTTTACATCCGATACACACCGATAGGTGAGGGGAGTATTGGGATCGCGAAAATTATCGATTTTGAGATAATATGCTTTGTGGGCATTGGGAACAACACTGACATTGGACGCGCTACATAAGGAGGCTCCTGCACTTGGCAACGCATGAGGAACGACCTGGGTTCGGTGGAAATTCCCGTGTCGGACAGATCCTTTGGGCTGGTCCGCCAGATATAAGATAATTATAACATCATTAGATGCTCATTCCTTCCAATATTTTTCTATCGCAGTGCGGTTATAGTGCAGTTGTGTCTTTTATCCCAAACAGGGGTTTTCGCAAACACTGAAGCTATAAGTAATTCTTTATCGCTACTCATCTTCGACAGTCACAGACGAAACCATGTAGCAAACTAAATTTCTGTTACTATAAAGGCGTTGAAGCGGGCTTCCGACACTGGAAGCGGTCCAAAACTCAGTTGAGCAGGTGAGCCTGCATGCGGTACCTGCACGCCTTCGCACGCCCTTGCACGCTCACTAAAAAGCCTCATTGTGTTTGCGCGCTTAGGCACACATGACGCGCTACTTGCACTAAACGTTCTCACACAGCTGTGCACAGACACATGAACGTCAATATCGTCTCTTTTTTATAGATTTTTTATGGTTGTGTCAAGCTCCAAAAACTCGTAGAAGTCCTCAAAATGACTGAAATAAATAGAGAGTAAATTCAAATAATTGCACATCTCTACTGGAAGCAAAGAGCAGTAGTAAAAATTGATATTCTGAGGCTATTTTCAAAGAAGCTCTGGAAGAAATGGGATATGGAATTAAGATTAACGTAAAAAAAATCAGTAACATCAGATATGCCGACGACACCGTTGTGTTAGCTGTGAATACGCAGGACTTGCAAAGGATAATAGATCATATTGTTCAATAAAATGGAAACTTTGGCTTCCTCATAAATACGGCAAAAACTGAAATCGTTGCCTTTGCCAAGATACCTGATTACCAACAGTAGTACGGTGGAACAAGTGTCGTAATATAAATATCTGGGGTGTATTGTAAATCTGGTGTGTGACCCGAAGAAAATAATCAGATAAATAAATAAATAAATAAATAAACAGGACTTTATTTTACCTGGCGGGTAGCAGCAGAAGCTGATATTAATACCAACCAGGATATTAATACCAACCAGGATAGATGCCGTATTGAACAGGCCAGAAAGACATTTATGAGTCTGAGAAGATTTTTCATAACGTCAGATCGAAGCCCAAAACTTTGGATACGCATGGTCAAATGCTACATTTTCTCTGTTCTTTTGTATGGTTGAGAGAGTTGCACTCCACCGCCATATCATGGGTTCAAAGAATAACGAACGATGAAGTCCTTAATCATATGAAGAAACAAAAAGAACTCATGCTTGTAATATCGAGGAACGAAGAACAAGTTATCATGCGAGGAGAAAAATGCGAACTTCTGCGACTGATTACAGACAGATGCCAAAATTATTGGTTGAAGGACTTCCAAAGATGGTTTGGTTGCTCATCGGTTGACATGTTCCGCATGGCCGTACCTAGAACTAGTTATTTGAATCGCTAAAGCTAAACATTTCAACAATCACTCGCTCAAGTGCTAAGTGTGCTGCCTACAAATCAGTTTGAGTGATTTAGGACCGGTTTCTCAATGTCCAGTTAAATATTTATCTGCAAGATAACAGCAACTGTTAGATAAATTGTTTAAACAATTGAAGGCTAAACTTACGAAGTCACGTAAATCTTATCTGACAGTTATATCCATAGCAACGCTATCTGGCAGATACCTATCTGACACTTTAACTGGACATTGAGAAACCGGCCCTTAGTGTTCGGTTGGAATGGACGTCGACCACGTCGACTCTGTACCGACAGGCTCAATCTTCGTCGGAAAAGTACTCAAACCTTCCAGACGTAACAACTCCCACCCTTACTCCCTAACTGTCGTCAGGAGTGAAATTCTCACAGTATAGCTTGACGCGGATGGCCATGAACTCTAGAAACTACCCTCGATTTTTTCCAAGGCGCACTAAACACATTTTTACGGCCGTCAGTTCGACCTTCGGGACCTCTATCGCGCCCTTTCCCACCCCAGGGCCTCCCCGAAGGGAGACCCCGCAATTTTTCCCGTTGTTTTCCTCCACGCTAGCCATATTTCCCCGGGAATCTGTGCGCGACTCCCGAAGTCCGCTTTAGTAATAATTAATCAGCAGCCATTATCGCCAACAGTGCGTTTAGGGCTGCCGAAGGGCCATTAAGGTAGAAGGGCCCTTGCGGTCGACGACTTTGCGGCTGCTATAAATTTCGGCTAAAGGTCAAAAACATGCAAAGACCGCAGGATTTTTATCGGATCATCGCGGGCGTCGAATGCTTTTGGGGTGAGATTTTATGCGACTTGGCGGTCCGGAGATAAATGTTAAACCCTTAAAGCCTCGTGTCCACATGCAAGTAACTTGCGATAGTTTTTGCAGCAAGTACTTGCTTGTTTGTCTACACTATCTTCTAATTGTTCGCAAATTTAATCTAGGAAATTGCTCTAGCAATTTCACTTGGGCTTGATTGTTCTGATTCCGTGTACACTTATAGATAAGATATCGTATGCAAAATCTGAAGCTGCTGCGGTAGTTGTGATATATTTAATTAAAAAAAAGAAAACAAGAGAAAGATAGTAAAAGACGGAGAAAATGTTGGGTGAGAAAGTGGATTCAGCGTAGAACTATTCTAGGGATACATGAACTTTGGTGAGTCAAAGAACTTCCAAGTACTCTTATATATTTCATTAGTTCCTTGTCCACTTTTCTTTTTTTTTGAATTTTTCTCCACTTTTGGTTAACTTGTGTTACCAAATTATGTAGCTTACTTTGCATTGCCCCTACAGAAGTATCAAATAAGTCGGCCAATTTTTGTAATGCATTTTGCTTTTTGATTCTGTTCTTAAATTCTGTAGTACGTACATTCCATAATTCAGGATATAATTCAAAATTTTCAAATAAAAGACACGAGTCTTCTTCTCTCGGCCAGTTCAACTTCTCCATATTTGATTCAACAACACTCCTTGCTGCAAGACTTTCGAAACAGGCTCGGAATGTTTGTGGCAAACTAATTTCCTGAGAGTAACCGTGTACACTACAAGCAAGCACTTAGCAAGTACTGTAGTACGTACATTCCATAATTCAGGATATAATTGAAAATTTTCAATTAAAAGACACGAGTCTTCTTCTCTCGGCCAGTTGAACTTCTCCATATTTGATTTAACAACACTCCTTGCTGCAAGACTTTCGAAACAAGCTCGGAATGTTTGTGGCAATCTAATTTCCTGAGAGTAACCGTGTACACTACAAGCAAGCACTTAGCAAGTACTTTTGCTGTAATATCTCTCTAATGACGTCGTGCACACGCTACGCAAGTGACTTGTGATAGTAACTCTAGCAATTTTATTTGCTAGTGGACACGAGGCTTTAAGGTGGTGACTTAGCAACTTACTCATCACATTCTTAACCTCCCAGGACTGGTATCAGATTGTATTTTCAAATTATTATGGATTTTCCCACCCGACGAATCAATGCAGCCAAGCAGAGATTCTCGACTTGACTTGATTTTCAAGCTACTTGACTTGACTTGACTTGATATCAAGTCAAGTATTTGTTTTCGAAATTCAAGTCAAGTCAAGTAGTTATACATCAAGCAACTTGAAAATCAAGTTTTTCAAGCTAACTACTTGATTTTTCTTGAAAAAATAGTTCTTTTTTGATATTAATCTGATTAACTGCCAAAAGCGCAATAACAACAAAAATCTATGTATATAAAGATGTAATCTTTTATTTAAAAACGCATCCAAAAACGAAAACTCCAACAAACTTAGTAAAAATAATGAATGTAATAATATTAAATAAAAATACGAAATATTCTGCATTGTGACAATAATACATAGAAAACAACAAACTTAAACATGAAAACAGTGAATATCTAAAATATATTTTTAATGTCCTCACTTGCCATCCATGATTTGAGACATATAAGACTTCTAACGGAGTTATCACCTAATCGATTTCTTGTTTTGGTAAGAGTTAGGGCAGCTCTAGAAAACTGCCTTTCAACTGGAGCTGAAGAAGCTGGCATTGCCAAAAAGTCTTTGGCCATTGCGGCAAGGTTTGGAAAAATACATTCGTGTCTTTTCCACATTCTAAAATATCTTCAGTACTGTCAGCTCATGGGTCAGAAATATATTTGGCCATGTCGCCTGCATTATGGGCAGGTTTTCTAATAAATAAACTTAGTAGATCTTTTTCAAACTTTTCGTCTCCACTATGGATTGAGGATGATGCTACTGGAACTAGAACTGATTGTTGTGGCTCAGGCATCTTCAGAGAGTCAGCCCTAAAATACTTTGCTTTAAAAATATCTTCAAAATGTTGAACTACTTCTGTCTGCAACTCTTTTACCCAACTTGTATTGAAGTATGTTTCCACTTTATGTCGGAGTCTGGAATTAGGACAACACAGTACATCCAGTTAATTCGCTCTTAATGCTTAGTGATTTTGTAATACTAAAAGCAAGAGCGCGTCGTCATCGAGTGCCTGCTTGCGTAACCTCTGTGAGTCCCCTATTTTAACGCTTCGATTCGCATTTTACAGATCGATATCAATATCAAGTAGTTCGATTTTACTTGATATCAAGTCAAGTAGTTCTGATCGAAAATCAAGTCAAGTCGAATATCAAATTTTCAAAAGCCTGAGCTTTCAAACCAAATCAAGTATTTAAGAAAAAACTCAAGCTACTTGGCTTGATGAATCCCTACCAAGTATAGTAACATCGTTAGAGATTTACCCTGCAGTAAATTTTATGGGACTCTAGTCTAATGTCTTAAAAGTTAGTCTCCCAAAACCACAGCTATACGTGGTTATACATAACATAGTATTGAAATAATGATTAGTACGTTGATAACAAATAAAATATACTATACTACAGTTAAACTATAAGTGAGACCATGACTTGCGTACAATGACGAATTTTCTAAATATTTATAATATGTCTACTTGTATCACTGGATTATGGAAAGTGTCATCACCAACACCGTAAACATTCTCACAAAATCGTTTCCGAAGAAGATAATTACAGCAGTGTCGATTAGTCACCGTTAAGGTTCGTCGCGTTGCGACGGAGCTGGCTAATTAGTCCTCCTTGATGTCTTCTTCTGCTTCTTCTTCGGAAATGTTGCTCTCGGTTTTGTTCGCTGAATGCATGCGTTAATCTCTGAATTTATAGCTGAATATTTGAATATAAAAATCTAAAGGTGTTCTACTGACGCTATGGTAGCAGTTCAGCTGCACACAGGACAGAAACTTTTTTTATTGGTAGCTCTGTGATTTCCGGCTCATCTTTTTGTGACGTTCATTCAGGTTTTTTTTTGTTCGATTTTTACTTCCCACACCGATAGGTGAGGGGAGTATTGTGATCGCGAAAATTTTCGATTTTGAGATAATACGCTTTTTGGGCGTTTTATGATGTGTACATAACGAAAATCCACGTCACTCATTTCCGTCGGTCTGTCTGTCTGTCTGTCTGTCGCGTTTTTCTACCCTCGTAATCTCAGTAACCGCTACATGGATTGTGATGAAATTTGGGCAGCGTTATGCTGTGGGGTCGTAGTAGGTAATGTTCCTATAATTTTGAAAATCGTTATACGGGGGCGGAGTAATTAGCAAAAAAAAGAAAAATTTCAAATATGCCTCAAACTTCGTTTTTAGGCATTTTAGGGGTTTCTGATCATTTTATACTTTTTCTTGGGTGGGGATGAATTTGGGGTGGTTGAGAGGTGGGGCGTTGTAAAACTGAAAAATTTGTTGTATTCGTAATGAGCTGTCCATTGATGTGTGAATGAAAAACCTAGCGGCATGATACGCTTTTTTAGGTCCATCCGAACGTTGCATGCTTATTATAGAAACCACGGGACTTAGAATTTGTGATGTATACATACGAGTATTGTTTTAGATCGTTCGATATCGCGTAACGCGAAAATTGTTCAATTGATTTTAATGGAATTTTGACATAGTATTACTCCCAAGGCGAGGATGGAAACCACGTATGTTTTGGAAAAATCGGGTCAGTGGCAGCGCGGCAATAATAAAAAAACTAAAAATATAAAAACAGTTCAAACTTTGTTTTTAGGGGTTTCTGATCATTTTCTACGTTTTTTTGGGCGAGAGTGAAATCGGGACGGTTGGGGGGTAGGGGGTAGTAGAACTGAAAAATTTGATGTATTCATAATAGTCCGTCTATTGACCTGTAGAAGAAATACCTAGCGGGATATTACACTTTTTTTAGGTCCATCCATTGGCTTGCCTATTACAGAAACCAATTTTGTGATCTGTACATACGAGTTTTGCTTTATTTCGTTCTATGCATATTGCGTAAAGCGAAAATTATTGAATTGATTTTAATAAAATTTTGACACAGGATTTATTACCGCTGTGAGAATGGAAAACGACTCTGTTTTTGAAAAACCAGTGGCGGCGCAGCAATAATCAAAAAACCAAAAACTAAAATCAGCTCAAACTTCGTTTTTAGATAGTTTGGAGGTTCTTGATCGTTTCGCATCGTCCAATTCAAGCATGCAGACAAAAACTGTGGCGCCCTAGTTCCTAAGGAGGGAGACGCAAGAAACGATTTACGAGGGTTTTTGGGTTGGATGTTGTTTTTGCGGGCGGATGGGCGATAATTTAGTTGCAAGGGGATTTCAGACTATAGCTTCATGCAATGGAAAATAATAAAATGGTATCATCATTATGTGTGGGAAGTACTGAGTCAATCAACTTGGCTCCATTTTTTATTATTTCGTCTGAAGAATTTTTACTTTCAAACAGACTGATGCTATTGCTACTAAGATGCGTTCTGTCGAATATTTAGTTTGCAAATAGTTCTTCTAGCCATATTAAAATAGTTTTTAATGATTCGAAAAAACCAGACAAAGAAATAATTAAAAAAATCGATGTATTTTTTAAATCAAGTGATTAGTGATAACCATGACTTTGAAAGTGGTTAAATCAATCTAGCTTTGACCTATACAGCGTAGTTATACACTGTAGATTCACCTGTAATTTGTATTTTTCAATCTTATTTTCTATTTTGTTTCAGACATAAGCGAAAAGTACAAAACTTCCTCCCCTGTAAAAACTCCCCCCAAAACAACTGTGATGTAAGCACGGCAGCTGCGATCTACGAAGACCTGCACGACGTGTTGCCGAGACCCACCCCCACCCATCACCATCATCATCATCATCATGCTCAGCTGGCGGGAAGGCATGTCGTAGCGCCCTCTATCGAGGTAAGTTCACACCTCTAGCTATTTTTTATACGATTGTAGAGGATATTTTATAGAAGAGGTGACTGCTGAATGGTATAGCTACACCTGTTGTTCTTCAATCAAGCCCACTAACCTCAATTCAATATTGACTGATAACGTTTAATGGGCCGATAACGTGATCTCATAGAAATCACCTTCCTTTCTATGGTATTTTAAGTGACCAAAGAATTTTAGGACCATGTGACCTTTTTGGCATGCCAAAAAACACTCCCATGTCCAATTGGTAAAACGATGGGAGGAACTACAAAGATGCCGATTTGCCAAGGGAACCCTTGCAAGGCTTGGCAATATCCAAGAAGTACTTGGCGATGAAATATGTGAGGATTGGTATTGCAAATGTGTTAATTGCTTTTGTGAGGTTTCTAGAATTCAATTTCGTTTTCGGTAGCCTAATGAGGCGGTCTCTAAATTCTTGTTTAAGTTGCGCCTTGACTTGGGTGTGGTCTATTTTGACATTCTGATTGAAACCCAGGTACTTGTACGTTTCGTCCTTGCCCATGTTATCCAAGGTTTGGTCAGTTACTATTTCCTGTTCAGAGTGGTTCTTCCATTGGCCTTTATTGATGTGAAGGACCTTGCATTTGCTCATTCCGAACTCCATCCTGACGTCTAACGTACAAACTTCTGTTATTTTGAGTAATTCTCTCAGTTGCACTTCAGTGGCGGCATATAGTTCATGATTGATTCTGTGTTGATTTACTTTCTGGTGTCTGATGTTGAAACCATAGTTTGTGTTGTTCAGTGCGTTGGAGAGTGGATTTAGACAGAGGCAGAACCAAAGTGAACTGAGGGAATCGCCCTGGAAGATACCACGTCGTATGTGTAGTTCCTCCGTTTGGATATGGCCGTCCTGAGTTGAAAGGTGTATGTTGGTTCGCCATGTCTTCATGGTTTTTGCAAGAAACTGACGAAGGCTTGGGTTAATTTTATATATTTGCAGAATTTTCGTTAGCCAGCTATGTGGTACAGAATCGAATGCTTTTTTATAATCTATGAAACAGGTATGAAGATTTCTATGTTCTTTTCTAGTTTGCTCCATGATCACACTATCAATTATAAGTTGTTCCTTGCAACCTTGCCTTTGTTTTCTACATCCTTTCTGTTCTTCAGTGAGGATGTTGTTTTGCGTGAGGTGTTGTTCAATCCTCCTGCATAATGTTGCCTGTGATGATCTTATACAAGGTAGGAAGGCAAGTGGTTGGGCGGTAATTCGCAGGATTCTTGGTATCTGCATTTTTGGGTTTTATATACGTTATTCCTTCAGTGAGGAATTTGGGAAGCCTATCAGTTTTACGAATGGCTTTATTGATTTGGTTTGTGAGCACTTCGTATGTTGAGCTGAAATGTTTGTACCAAAAATTTTGCACATTGTCCACGCCTGGGCACTTCCAATCGTGGGTATGTTTTATTGTTTCGACTACTTCCTCTTTTGAAAGAAGAACGTCTCCCTGTTCCGCTATATGTTGATGCTTTTCCTCTTCCTCTCTGATCCATGGAGCGTCTTCATTATGTGTTTTGGGTTCAGACCATAGGCTTCCCCAAAACTCAGTTAACTCTTGTTTACTGGGAGGTTCTATTGTTGTGATCTGGTTGTCGGCTGTTAGCTTTTGATAGAACTGTTTTACACTTTTCTGAAAAAGGCTGTTAGCATCCTTTCTGGCATTGGACTCGTTGTATCTGCGCAGTCTAGCTGCATAAACTGCAAGTTTCTGTTTAAGTGTATCAGTAATTTTAAGTAATTAATTAAAAAAAATAAATTAATATTATTATTATTAATTGCCAGTATTATTATAAGTATAAAGCGCAAAAAAAACTCTTACACCCATAGGCCTATTGAGAAATTACTTTGAGACGCTTGCCATGCTTTATTGTTCGACTATCAGTGAAAGGGAATTTTCAGTCGTAGCAGAAGTACAGAAAACCACCCAAACTCAATAAAACGTTCGTAACTTAATCACCGTACCCCGAAGGACATTTAAATTGCCATAAAATAACCCTAACTTTGCAAATATCATTACTCCAAATCCCCAATTACGCCAAAAATCCTTTTCCACTCAATGGTCTCACCTTGGACCCTTTGAATAATTAAACTTTTAATAAGCGGCCCTAATTTGAGCCCTGAACACGTAAAAAGGGTTTTATTTCAGTTTCCTTCACGATTCAGTTGACGTAGTGATTCAAAAGTACGACATATTTGTAAGGGTATTTTTTTGTTGGTTTTATAGGGGTTCGAGTAAGGCAGTCACACAGTCCAGTGTTGTTCTTTAGTATGCTCAGTTTCTCAGATCATTAGGATCTTCAGGTTTACCTAAAAAATCGAAAATCTTCATTGGGCATTCTTTTGAGATGAAACTTCGTATTTTGGATAGTTTGAGGGTGCTGTACTTGTATGCACAGTACAAATAAATAAATAAAAAATAAAAAAAATTAAGACATAAAGGTGCACTTATCAAATGGTTAGCTATATCTTACATTCATTCCAATTGAATATTATTTGTCCCAAAAAAGACTATCGGAGGTCTCCATACGTATCTTGCTCCAAGTTACTTAGATCAATATCCTCAGACCACAAAAGACATTAAAAGTCGACGTTTCGGCTCCACAAAAGCTTTTGATCTTTATATGATTTTCTATTAAGATGAAACCGCATGTTTTGCATAATTTGAGGATGCTGATTACAAATACGGTCGCAGTTTTGAGCTTCAGTATCGTTTAGTGGAAACAAAAAATTTCAGATCATTCGGATCTTCAGGTTTACCTAAAAAATCGAAAACCTTTATTTGGCATTCTATTGAGATGAAAGCCTCGTATTTTTTAGAATTTGAGGCTGCTGATTACAAATCCGGTCACCATTTTGTGTTTCAGTCTCCTGTAACGAAAATCAAAAATTTCAGATCTTTCGGATCTTCAGGTTTACCTAAAAAATGGAAAATCTTTATTTGCCTTTCTATTGAGATGAAATCTCGTGTTTTGGATAATTTGAGGGTACTGATTATAAATCCGGTCACAGTTTTAAGTTTCACTCTCGTTTGACGAAAATCAAAAAAATTATCTCCAGTTTTACCTAAAAACACGAAAATCTTCATTTGGCATTCTATTAAGTTGAAACCTCGTATTTTGGATAACTTGAGGGTGCTGATTACAAAAATCGTCACCATTTTGTGTTTCAGTCTCCTGTGACGAAAATCAAAAATTTCAGATTCTTTTCTTTCTCCAACTTTACCTAAAAAATCGAAAATCTTTATTTGCCTTTCTATTGAGATAAAACCTCGTCTTTTGGATAATTTGAGGGTGCTGATTACAAATCCGGTTCACCATTTTGTGTTTCAGTCTGCTGTGACGAAAATCAAAAATTTCAGATCTTTTAGATCTCCAGCTTTACCTCAAAAATCGAAAATCTTCATTTGGCTTTCTATTAAGACGGAACCTCGCGTTTTGGATAACTTGAGGGTGCTGATTACAAATCAGGTCACAGTTTTGAATTTCAGTCTTGTGTATGACGAAAATCCAAAATTTCAAATCTTTCAAATCTCCAGCTTTGCCAAAAAAATTTAAGTTCTTTATTTGGCTTTCTATTAGGGTGAAACCTCGGTTTATGGATAACTTGGTTACAAATCCGCTCGCAGTTTTGGGTTTCAGTCTCGTATGACGAAAATCAAAAATTTGAGATCTTCCAGATCTCTAGCCAAACCTAAAAAATCGAAAATCTTTATTTGGCATTCTATTAAGATGAAACCTCGTGTTTTGAATAATTTTAGAGTGTTCATTACAAATCCGGTCGCACTTTTGAGTGTATTTTGGATAAAATTTTAGGGTGCTGCTTCCAAATTCGGTCACAACTTTGAGGTTCAGTCTCGCTTGACAAATATAAGAGATTGCAGATCTTCAGGTTTGCCTAAAAAATCGAAATTTTCTATTTGGCTTTCTATTAAGATTAAACCTCGTGTTTAAGATTTCAAGGTGCTTATTATAAATCCTGTCACAGTTTTGTGTGTCAGTCTCGTTTCACGAAAATTAAAAATTTCAGTTTGCCCAAAAAATCGAAATCGAATCTACAAACGCTAGAGGAACTGTATTTGTGCAACTCGCGCTAAATTCCACTTTGGCGAAATATACTATTTGGTTATATAATATACTATTTCACTATACTAGGCAAGAGCCAAAAATCACTAGAAATCTAATGAAATCAGCATTGCTGCCCACTTAAACAGCTTGATTGGGCAAAAAACTTTCGAAGAGTTTGAAATTATTGCAACTGCAACGTCAGCCAAACTCGTGACGGCAACAGTTCGAACAAATTAAAAGTTCATTCAACTATTTAAATATTCATTTGCCAGAGTCAGTTGCTCCATATTACTATTTAGCTCTTTCCAGCTCAGCGTTACGACCATAGAACTTCGCGCGAGGAGGAAGTTTGAGTGAAACTTTTTGCGACTTTTCGGACGATGCCTTTTTATTTGAACGTACAGCGCAAATATTTCAAGTGTTAAGGACGTTCGTCCCAAGAGTTAATGAATTAGTAGTAGCAACATATAGATATTGGGAAGCAGTACTTTGAAAAAGTATTGTTTCGCCATCTATCTACCAGCGCCGGTACCTGAGCGTTTAATTTGAGTATCCGAGCACTGTTTATGTAACCCGTTTAAAAGCATCAGGTATAGAATCCTCCGGGTACGACAACAAACAGACTCTTTTTTGTGGAACACTCATTTGTCACTCCCGACATTCGGTTTACGCTAAAAAGCAACTTAACTCAATTAAAGAGTAGCAATTTCATTCATTCATCCGAAACCAATCACAGAACGACGTCGTTTCGCTTTTATTAAAGCTCGCCAGTGTGATTTAGGTCTCAGACCACAGAGTTAACATCTCTAGAGGGAATGTAAACAACAAAATGCACAGGTCACTAACCAGCCAACATGTAACGGAAATTTTGACAGCTTGAGGGCATTACCAGTGGCGTACGATTTTATATTAAAATTGGATGTTCATGAATAGATTCAATTATTACTGTGATGTTACAAACTGATACAATAAATTGTATTAGTATTCAGCTATACTTAGAGAGTTACTCTTCTTATAACTTGATTGTAACAGTTGATAATTTATTATTACCATAAAGTGTTTCCCCATATTTTACGCTACTGAAAACCAAAACAAAACCTATACTAACCTATGATAAGTGGTGTTCACCGATTCGTCGCTATTGCAGCAAACTATACACGTTTTATTTGGTCCCATCATGCAATTATGTTCATAAAGGCTGTTATAAACACAATGCAATGGCTCCAGAGCCCTGAATCAGTAATATACCCAACAAAGAAAACAATTATGAGAAATAATTGAGAATTCCGAAATGAACGATTAGTAAAGCTAAAATTAATTAAAAAATAATGTTCATACTGTCCCAAGTTATCACAACTTCCTAAACCTCATTCCCTTCGCTGTGTGACAAAATCTAATGTCCGGTCACCCTTGACACTTAGCCCTAACTTGCCCTCCACCCAAATAAAACTGGAATGGGTAGTCCTAGCCGCCAATTCCAAACTGTCCAACTACTGCAGCAGTCGTCTTTTATGACGTCATTAACGCGCCTAAATGGAAAAGGGTGCTTGTTGGCTATTATAGTACAAGGAAGCTATACACATATCGAGTGTACAAAAACGCTCAAACAGTCAGGCAGAAGGTTCCAGAGTGACGTATGGTCTGAGCAGCCCATCAAAAACTTGTATATGTCAAAGTTCCTTGAAAATTATTGATTTCTCTTGAAATTTACTTCAAAAAGGTGAGAAAAGACATGCTTTATATATAATCGACCATTGTGAACTCTCTAGTATCTTTTCAACTCTGATTTTCCATCCTAAATGGGTAAAAACGTGCATTTTCCTGTTTAACAAAGAGCTTAGCAATTGGTAATCTCAACCAATCAGATTCCACAAAACCGACACTTTTGATCACTGGATAAAGTACTGTTAATTTAATGATGGTGATGACAAGAAATTCAAATTACAGCATTATTTTGATAAAACAATAATTTACAATCGATAATAATTATAAATACCTCCAATATACATTTGTATTATAGTGAAAAAGGGTAAAAATAACATTTTATTGCATTTCACAAAGCTATTATAGACATACACGATGCAAGCGTGCATTACTGGTTGCCTATCCTGCTTAACAGCAAAGTCTTCCGATCTGGCAAAAGTATAACGTATATCCTTATTTTTCCTAAACTAGAAACCTTTCGTATAGTCAGAAAATGAATAAGATGCTTTAAATAAATGTGTTTCTGCGCTACGGTGCCTTTTACGCAGTGCCTACAATCTTTACATCCTCTGTGAATATTTCTATAAGAAGGTCTATTCTATAACAAACATGCATCCAGTCTGTGTTGTTCTGATTTTCTGCTATGATTTTGATCCATGAATTCTAAAATATTTTTAATGAAAGTGTCATCCAGCTTTGACGTTTTGTTTCCAATATTGATGAAATACTATTGGATGATACTAACCTAGCCCGCAATACCCAATAGAAAGCTTTTGCTAAACAACATCCAATAAAAAAGCTTTGTCAAAGTCTGTGTTAAATATGCATGTTGATAAAATCGGGCCTCAGAGTAACAACTGAACATAGAGGTAGTAAACAAACCACTTCACCATGGCGTGCTCAAAGCCATAATCTTAAGTAAACAACCAGATTTTTGACACTTCAGCCTCCAAACATTGCCAACTAACTGAAAATTCTTCCAATGCAACCCATGTTACAAAAACTTCACATTTTGAGTCCTATCTCGAAAAACTGTTAAACTATACTCGAATATAGCACAAGAAGTCCGTAAAGCTTCACTACAATTACCAAGAGATAGCGAATTCGATTTTACTGACCAAGCATAAAACACGCACAAACAAAAGAAACGTTTGGCAGTCGAGATGCTACCGTAAATAAGTCGCCTGAAAATTATATGGGCGTTGCCAGCTCCTCAAAATTTATGTAAGACTTCAGAATTTGCGTTTATGATGAAGTAATATGCAGTAACGCAGTAAAGGTCAACATCTCTATTGATTTTGCTGTAATCATTCCTGAACCATCAAAATACCGTCTTCTTTAACGTAGAATGGAATATTTCTGGATACTATAAAATAAAGACGATAGTAAATATTTATGACTGCCGTATCTGGTGGTCAATATGACAACGTAAGAAAAGACGTCGGCTTATTAGAATTAGTTGCTTACTACCTCTATGTTCAGTTATTACTAGGCAAGACCATATTAGGTACTGGCTGAAACTTCAGCACAAGAAGCATTGAGACTTGATGACTGAATGTTGCCATTAGAAAAAATTGACTGGAGATTTGTGAACACCGTGGAATCGAAGGTGATATTGACATAGCAACGTTCTTCCTAAAACCTCGTACAGTATGACTTACCTGATACGTTCAATACTGCATACCTGGGAAGATTTGATATGATTTCAAAAGGTCTAGTCATCAAATTTAACTGTTGCCTATATTTTCCCTTTGTGTCAAACTTCTGTGTACGTAACATCCATCCTAACAGTGGCCTGACTCTTGTTTGTCTTAATAAAAATGCCTTAAGGGGCCCTTAAACGAGAAGAACATGTGACCCAGTTTATCCCTATTATGTCCCCGTGTAGTGTTTTTGTAGTACCTACTCTTCTGTAGGCTTTCACAAACCGGTGTTAGGAATAGTAAAAATATGTTTATGTTGGCATATCTGGCATTATCTTGTCAAATTTATCAAACAAAATGTATGTACTTATGAAGGGCCGCATTCATAGTTGATAATACTTAAAAAATCCCTTAATGTCCCTTAGGTATGGTTTTGTGCATCCACAGCTACTTGAGCTTCCCTCACGTAAGGTTCCTCTGAGCAATAGACAAGTAACGAAATGCCATACGTCAACATGACATTTCGTTGCAATCAAGGCGACTCTGTAGATTAATTTTGGAGTACGGTGTTGTCAGTTTTTGTCACATCCGGAAAAATGTCCGGCACAAAACACATAATACTGGCACAAAACAAAAACAGGTAACAGAAAACATAGGCTTAGGCATAACTAATTGACTTATTTTTGAAATTTGACATATACCGTAATAACAAGTATGACATACTAAGGCCCGATTTCATCAACATGCATATTTAACAAAGACTTTGACAAAGCTTTTCTATTGGATGTTGTTTAGCAAAAGCTTTCTATTGGGTATTGAGGGCTATGTTAATAAGTATCATCCAATAGTATTTTATCAATATTGGAAACAAAACGTCAAAGCTGGATGACACTTTCATCAAAAATATTTTAGAATTCATGGATCAAAATCTTAGCATAATATCAGAACAAAGTGATTGATTTGCAAATTAATGCTAGATTTTTAATGTTTACCTTATAATTATTGTATAATTACCAATTGCAATTGCAGTCAGATTTATTATAGACTGGATGCATGTTTGTTATAGAGTAGACCTTCTTATATAATGATTCACAGAGGATGTAAAGATTGTAGGCACTGCCTAAAAGGCACCGTAGCGTAGAAACACATTTATATAAAGCCCCTTATTCGCTTTCTAACTATACGAAAGGTTTCTAGTTCAGGAAAAATAAAGTTATACATTATACTTTTGCCAGAAATGCCAGATCGCAAGGCTTTAAGCAGGATAGGTAACCAGTAGCGCACACTTGCATCGCGTGTGTCTATAATAGCTTTGTGAAATGTAATAAAATGTTATTTTTACCCTTTTTCACTATAATACAAAGGTATATTGGAGGTATTTATAATTATTATCGATTGTAAATTATTGTTTTATCAAAATAATGCAGCAATTTGAATTTGTTGTCATTGTTATCATTAAATTAACAGTACATCTGATCCAATGATCAAATGTATAGGTTTTGTGGAATCTGATTGGTTGAGATTAGCAATTGCTAAACTCTTTGTTAAACAAGAAAATGCAAGTTTTCGCCCATTTAGGATGGAAAATCTGAGTTGAAAAAGTACTAGAGAGTGCACATGGTCGATTATATATAAAGCATGTCTTATTTCACCTTTTTGAAGTAAATTTCAAGAGAAATCAATAAATTTCAGAGAACTTTGACAGATGCAAGTTTTTGAATGGGCTGCTCTGATTGGTCAAAACCTTTGTTAAAATGCCCGTGTTGATAAAATCGGGCCTTAAACTAATAATAGAAGGAAAAATCAGTCATCATCGTACCACTCAGGACCGAAATAATTCCGAAATTGTCGCCACCCTTCATTAAATGAAGACGGCACCTGAAGAAGAAGTATGTGCTTTGGATCCGACCTATTCTGACCATACTATAATGGAGGCGTCGTTTTTTGGCGGTCGGCTGTAGGGCAAGCACCCTTCACAAGATGAAAGGATGGCCTGATAGTTAAATATCCGCTAATATCCTTGAAGCCCAGAATGCGCCTACTCTCTCTGCAGAAAGGCAGTATCTGCTCAATGGATCAGACCTCACAGGCAAATAAAGGGGATTCTGCAAGAGTTCGGCCAGTGTTTTAGGGATGAAAAAGATGTTTCAGCGGAGACCGGAAAAAGGAGGGCTTTTGGTTAAGCCCGGATTCTGTAGCCCTTGCCCTAACGTAGATACTTATCTTTGTTGCTTTTTGGCTTTTTGTGGGGTAATGGAGTGTGTGAATTCTCACTCGGAAGATGCATTTTGGGGTAAGAGGAGAAGTAGGACAAAAATTACTTTAAAGGTGAATTTTTTACTTATTACATATCTAGACGATAGTTTGTCATGATGTAGACTGTTTGAGTGGCATTAGAAGCTTAAAGACTATTGTGATTCGGCACAAACTGCACGAAATTCAAGAATCCAAGGACCTGGTACAAAATGATTGCCAGGTAGATAAATCGCATATTATGTGATATAAATTATTTGTCATTTTCTTTATAACTAAAATAAAACAATCAAAATATTGCTGCCAGTGAATAGCGCGCCAGAGAGGTCCGAGCGAACTATCCCGTGTATTAACAAAGGACGCAGCATAGCAGCTACGTGTAGCTCGGCCATTGAATGAAAGAGAGTGCGCATGTCATGTGTCCGTGAAATTGAAAAGGATAGCGATACACTCGTAAAAGCTGTGCAATATTTTGGAGCACTAATAATTTATTAATATTAAATTAAGTTATTAAGCTATTAAGTAATGAAAGACATATGTAAGCCTCATCTTACATGATATGTTTATTTTCAATAAAGACGATTTATTATTATTATATGAAATGTGTAACATTCATAAAATCAAAATATATGGATGTTATAAATATTTTTTTCATTACTTAATAACTTTAAAATTCGACAACCGGAATTCCAGACTGATTTTTTGCAGACAACCCTATATCGACGTGTTGGCAATAAAATTATCTTTATTTTGATATAAGTTTCACGGATTAACCACACCGGTGCAAATTACTATTATTGATGTACCTGTTTATACCTACCCTATAGTTGGGACGGGAAAAACGTAGCCAACCTAACATTTGCATATTCTATGGGCTTCATGCTTTCGATTGGTATGTGATTTGTCTATTAATCAAACCAGTGAAATGTTTAAAAAAAATTAATTTTTCAATATTTAATTAATCATATCCTGGACTGAAATTTTTCAGCCAACCCACTCGCGATATGTTTTTTAACATATTAAATTTAATATAAAATGCTTTTCATCCATTAACCAGTTCGGTGAAGGTCGTCTTATATTCGAATCTTCTACTATATGGTGGACATTATCCTCCCGATCCCTGCATAATTTAGCAAAACTGTAGCGCACGCCACTGAAACAGTGAAACACATCCACGCACCGACGGACATCCAAAGCGAGCATTTTGTTTCGAATTACCATTAAAATGATCTCGGCAACGTGTGTTGTGCAGAAAAGCGTGAAGGAACTCAAAGATTTGAGATTACTTAACAGCACTAACATGTTCATTTGTCTGAAAATCCTACAAGGTCTCTCTTTGTACTCTTTTTCTGCGAGGATTTCCCTCGCTACGCCATTCTTCGCGCTTTGTTCGTTCAAGTTGAATTCGCAGCCCGTGCAACCGTGCATTTTAAACGATATATATGTATATACGACTCATATAGGCGGTTGCGGAAAACATTTTGGGTTTTATAAGGCCTTCTGCACACGGATCGATCGGCGGTGTGAGCGGTGCGTTTATAATAATAATAATAAACACATTCATTGAGATAGATCTCAAAAGGATAGGATATTATACACACATTTTTCAACTCCAACTTTGCAAAAATATATAATAGATTTTTATAGAGGTACCTACACTTAATAATAAGGCATACACTTTAGCAAGAACATACATAAACAAAGAGAAATTATTACATAGTAGTAGACTTTAAAAGACATGAAGTTCTCAATTAAATGGATTAGAAACAATAAAAACACGAATCAAAAATGTATGACGTACATTTTAGAAGCTATTGATGTATACCAGTAAACGAGACACATATTATGGAACAAGCGGTATCACTAATTATTTTTTGCGTGTTTAATAAGTTCTTTTTATACTTCTTTTTCAATCTTTGCACTGTAGTTATTTGAAATAGATCCAATAATTAATTCAAAACTGTAAGAGCAACATAATCAAAACTACTCTCAAACCTTGTGGAGGAATGAATGGGAATGACATAAAAATTTGACTTCCGTGTGTTGACTGTATGAACATCAGAAAGCTGCGTCAACTGATTCACATCATCCAAACCAATTCATGAGATGTTGATTTTGCAACCACACTTAGTTTTCCTTCTAAGAGTATATGTGAGAAGTGAATACTTATTTTTGCACATTTTTTATAGGGGCGTCTTTGACAATGACGTTTTAACTTCTTTCTAGTTATTGTGCGATGTTTAGACAGTCCCTTTATTCTTATGTGGTTCTTCCATACTCTTTAGAGATAAAATTAGCTTAAATAAATTATTTTAACAATAGACTCTGTGGTCTGGGTCGCATGAATATTTTCCCATAGAAGGAACCAATAGAAAACGACGAGAAGTAACGATTAGCTTTTGTATTATGATTGGTGACAGTTCTTCCTTGACTAATTTTACTGCAATGGAGGCTACCCCCTACCTATCCGGATATGACAAGCATTTCCAATTGTTTGAGCTCCGTTTTTGTTCACTGTATAGCTAAAATGACTCAAGATAGGTAATTTTTCGCTTCAATAGTGCCAAATTTTCCGCATGTTAAAACAAGAGTTAGTTTCGGAAATATTGGAATATCATCCTTAGCGACTTACTAGCTTGTCTTTTAAATAACGTAGTTCAAGCTTTACGTTAGTAATAGTTTATTTTATACCATGGAAATTTCTTGTTTAATATAAGGCAAACCTTACGGGATGTGACAAAAAGTTGAGCTTGTTTTGATGATCTAATCATTAGTGAGACAAAAAACTTAACAGCCGTGAAGGAATACATAGGCGTGCGTAATCACCGTTTTATAGTTACAATAAACAGAATGCTGAGACAAATGTGACAAATGCACTTTGCATATACAGGGTGTTTACGATCTTAGTGCATTAATTTGGAGGAACGATAGATCATGATATTTTGAACCTGAAACCCCAGTACCATTTCACTAGTTAACGAATAGTAGACAGAAAAAAATCACAATCAGACTACATTGCCTAGTATTCGCCCTAGTTGTCAGGTATTTTTGAAGATATTCACTATGTCAACAAGTGTTGTTATCTCTAGACTTGTTGCCGCATATTCTGTGTTATCAGAAAATGTTGTGATTTTTTTTTAAACTTCAAATTTGGGATATTCGTATTATACTTGTGCTACAAGCATCATTACAATGATGTCTAATATTCGTACTTCACATAACGGCATTAAGATCGTAAACACCCTGTATACAAATGGCTCCAAAACAAGGGAAGGCACTAAATGTGGTGTGTACTGTTAACTAAGTCTCTAAACCAAAGATAAAGTGGGCTATGGGTAAAAATGCCAGAGTCGCTCAAACGGAACTGGCTGGCATATCGATAGCTGCAAATGAACTAACCAGGAGAGACTTATCTGGCAAGACTGTAGTATCTGCTCCAACAGCAGACAACCCTGAGAAGACCTTGAATCACATCAGGGCAAGCAACGGAATGTCGCCAGTTTTTAGCCCATGCATCAGACAAAAACATTAGTGTCCTGAGGTGGGTTAAAGGTTAAAGGGCACAACAACCACGAAGGCAACCGTATAGCGGACAGTCTAGCCAAGAAAGCTGCTGGCCAAATAATTTTAGGACCATGTGATATTTCTGGAATGTCAACAACCACAATTGCGGAAATAGCCAAAAAACACTCCATTGCCCAAATAGTAAAGCGATGGGAAGAACTACAATGACTTTACAGTATGATTTGTTTTTCTTGTGTCTGAATTTATTCGTGATTATAATTGTGATGTTGTGCTTATTTGACATTTGTAAGAGATTGTGTGTTTTATACAATAAATTCTGATTGATTGATTGGATGTCAGTGCTGATTGATCTATCTTCTTCTTCTTCCCGTGTTCTGAGAGTTGGTGACTGGCTTCGTGAAATCAATGCCTTGTTGCTCATTGATGCATATCGTTTATTATTGTTATAAAAATGGATAAAATTGTTTAATAATCGTCAAGCGTTGAATCATTTGATGCTTACAGCAGATTAGGCAGTTTAGGAGATTTTTAAAGCTGAGCAGACCGCGTAGGCAGAGCCTAAATGCCAGAGTACCGCGGCTGCTGTGAAAGGCTTATGTTTGGGGAAGTTTGTTAACGCGGGATTTGAATGGACCAATACCCGCAGGCCCAATAAATACATCTCCTAGCAGTCCGTTCCAAGCCTTGGACACCCTGGGAATAAATGTGCGGTTGTACCGCTTGTTCTTGATTTATGAAGAACGACCGCCTTAAGATGAAATCCAGCGTTCGCGCGGGTGCATCTGATAGGAGCTGTGAGCGGCGGAACGATAGAGGAGCAGATTCCGTTTGAATATCGGTAGAAGAATGAGAGGTCACCAACAACAAGCCGGTGAGAAACGGGCTGCAGGTGGCGCGTTAAGGCCGGGTCGCTAATTAGTCGAACTGCCCTTCTCTGGATGGCATCTACATAGTAGTAGACAGGGTAGTAGGGGCAGCAGTTCCCCAGACATGAGACCAATATTCCAGACCAGTTCTTATCTGGGCTTTATATATCGTGAGGAGGTTAAAATGGTGAGAAGTACTTTCTGGTTCTGAAATAGGTATCCAAGCTTTTTACCAGCAACTGTTGCATTTGATGCAACGTGTTCGTGCCAGATCAGATGGTAATTTTGGGTCCAACAACTGAAACTATCATTAATGTTCGAGAAATTGTGTAATGTAAAATAGTGTTTCACAATAATCACAACCATGATGGTCTTATGGACTGATGGTCGTTCTTGACCTGTTCACTGTTAAAGTGAATGATCTACGAGAGTACACCCCCATGCCTGCTGCCAATGAGCTCGGAAGCAAAAAGAAGAAAAAACGCCTGCTGTCTTCAAACACCAAGCTGTGTTCGGACACATCAAAGTCGGCCGGTACAAAGAAACAAGCGAAGGCTGTAACCAAGGCTAATCGATTAATTTCAAGAGGGTAATTGAACAACGTAATCTACGGCAAGGCAGGTAGACCAATTTGGAGCTTAGCAGCACAGTCATCGTCATTATCTATTATTGCTTTCTTTTTTGTTCATCCGCGTCATGACTATCGCTGGATATCTTGATAATGGAACGACTGGTAGCAACGAGAAGCCATTTGGAACAGGTAGGCAAGCGTATGGTGGATGATTTTTAGGTTAGGACGTATTACTGACGGGAATGAGTTCGACATGATTTTGAGTGGTGTACACATAGCCGAAAAATGTGACATTACAATACCTTCTTGGTCTTCCAAAAATTGCTACCGCATCAAAAAAAACCGCCCATTTAGATCCATGTTCTTGAATGAACTCCTCTGATTGGTCAAAGCCTTTGTTAACATATTGTTGGACACTCTGCTGGCCGGGAGGCTTGGTAATATGGCACCTCAAAACATTCCCATTTTTCTGCATTTGTAACATGATTTGCGTTATCAAAATATTTTAGGGGTATTTATTTTTGACTCTTTTTTCTATTTTTGAGGTTTTTGGTGACAAAAAAAGACAGCTATATCCGTCGTGTCTTATCACAGCTGACTTTAGAATGGCAACCACGGCTATAGCCGTCTGATCAGTGTAATCGTAAAATACATCTTGTAGGAAGAAAAGGACAATTTTCGAGACAAAAGCTAAAACAAAATCAACAATTTATTGTATCAAATTTATAAACAAAAACGCACCTCTCAGAATATAGACGGTATAAAAACAAAAAGTCAAATTTATTAGCAAACAGAGGTATCCCCAAACAAAACAAGATGTAGGCACTAATTTATATTTGACACCACTCTTCAAAGCAGTCTGGAAACAAAGCAGGCTTATTTTCACAACCCTTGCATCTATAGCTAGTTTCTTTGCGTTTTCCAGACTTGAAACATTATTTGCATCTAAGAAAATATGGTTTTATTTTATGATCCTCTGGTAGGGGCAGCTTCTCTGGAATCTCACGCGTGCTTGATATGAAACAATATAATATTCTATATGTATAATAGGTGGACGACGAATATCTGTTTAGGATGAAAATATCTGGTTACCTACCTCCCATCAGTACTGAAAACATGAAAATCAAACAAAAACACACTTGCAATATGGCAGCTATACACGTGGTCAATGCATCACATTGGAGGTCATGGACGGTTATAGCCGTCGTGCCGTTTTACCCATGCACCTTAAAACATGAATAGTTGGAATAGCGTATAGTGGGTTAGAATTTGGCAATTTCAGACATGACGAGCTTCACGTTACGGCACACATTGCTTAACAAGGCAAGTATACCTACATTCTGACGGTCGTCGCCGTTCTGCCGTAACAAGCAGATAACTTTTTGACTGATATAGCCGTCGTGGCGTATCACGATCACTCCCCGCAGACGGCTATAGCCGTCATGTCCAACAACGTGTTAAAATGCGCCTGTTGATAAAATGGGGCCTACTAGCCACATGTCGATGACGACGTTAGAGGTGGCGTTCCACGGCGACGTTGCCGTACCGTCACTAGCACGTCGTGGCAACGGTACCACAGTATATCCAATTATATAGTAGCGCAACTCCCTGGAAATCATGCAGACAATTTCTCTCCGAAAAACTGGCCTCTCATAACTCCACGTCGCGTATTGCCGTTTACGATTTGAGCACAGGGTCGGCTTAGCAATAATCGAGTGAAGAAGCGTAATTATTGTGTTGCAATAAGTTCAATGGACGCCATATATCTCGTAAATAGAGTAAATTGTGAGAACAGTGTGGTAATGTGATATTTTTCATCGAGGTTAGGCAGTTGTCTTTGAAATTCTGAATTACAATTTTTAAGTTATATCCATGCATTCGCATTTATTGTACGTGAAAATGTTTTGTACTGATTCCTCTAATTCATCATGGATTCTTTGCATATAAATGGGGTGTAAACATTTTTTTAGAAGCAAAACAAGAAATAGTCGCTGTATGAAAGAAAATTGTTAACTCCGAGAAAATAGGTGGCTTTATTGTTTGTGAGTAAATTACAAAAATGTGATATTTATTCAACTTTATTTTATCTTATTTTACTTAACCTTAAACATTTAAATAAATATAAAAACTTTATAATATCTTATATGATTCAAATATGGGTATATTTAACGACGTAGCGTTCAAAATAACATTTATGTCTAGTTATCCTACAACCTTTAAATTTATCTTCATCAATCATCATAGAAAAGCGTTTTTAAGGTACGAGAACGTGGTAAACAGTAAAACCGATGACAACTTGTTAGGTGTACATAAAAAATAATGATCAATATGTTTATAACAACGATAAAATATACTAAACTGGTCGTTATTCATAAAAAAATTGCAAAACTGTTTTTTATCTAGTTTACCAAGACTACCTTTCCTTCTGTATTTGTATATTATATAATTATGAATAGGCATATTGAAGAAAATAATCCATGTTTATAGAGGAAAATGATATATTCTTGAAACTATCATGTTGATTCTTTTTATTGTGAACTTTCTATTTGAGCTTTCATTAAAATGGACTTCCTGCTTAAAATTTCATAATGTTGGAATGCATAATCACATTCATTTTTTATATGTCGTGAAAGAACTTTTGAACGTTGTGGTGCTGTGAGGAAACAGTGAGAAATTATTATTCTGACTTTAGGCTCAAAATTAAAGAACCACGGTCCGTAAAAAACTGAAAAAAAAACACACAGCTACCCAAATACCCGACAGACTTTGTTAGAGACAAATAGAGCTATGCTATCACGCTTTAATATTATTAGGTAATAAAGGAGCATATTATATAGTCACAGTTTTTGGAATTGTTAATACAGCCTACAGCGCCAGCAGCGCAATTTTTGACTTCACGCGTCCCGATATCCATATCAGCGTATCACCAAATTCCTTAATCCGGTTCTGTCAAAGACACTACCTTCACTCTCCTAGACTGAACACGACTCAGGCGATCGCCGTGCTAAACATCCTGCGAACGATGCGCGGGATGCTATGCGCGAACCACCAAAATTCTGGAGAGTTGCGCTACTGTATGATTGGATATACTGTGGTATAGCGCATAACGCCGCTCCTGGGCCCTAGAAGAGAAAAAGAAGCAAAAGTCCGCACGTAATTCTTTTGTATCAGGAGCGTGGCGCGGTGGCGCGGCGCATATCAGAGATGAGGGGGGAGGTGTTGTCGGCACAAAAGGCCGTTTTCAGCAAACAACACAAAAGCACCACCGGATGACGACGGCTCACAGGGCGCGCCACACAATCCGACCGACCGACCGACGAACACGGTTTTAATTACAAAATTTCGCACCTTCGCTCCCTGACGCCGACACGCTGACGGCCCGCGCGGCGGCGGCGCCGGCGTTGCGGCAGGCGCTTCAAAAAGATTTCCAGAGTGTCTGTAAAGGGCTCTCTCCCTAACAATCAGGTTGCCTAGGCCTACACCATCCAGCAAAAACATACATAGCTGACTTTCCAGATGTCATTGAAAAGTGTCAGATGCATGTTTATGCTGACGATACACAAGTATATATGGGATTTAAAAGTGAATTGACAGCTGAAGCATCCAGAACAATTAGCACTGACTTAGATAATTTATATAACATAGCTACTGCACATAATTTGAAATTAAATGCACTTAAATCCAAAGTACTTTTATTAGGCTCAAAACAAAAAATGGATCAGGTTTCCGGTGATTGCGTCATCTCGATGAACAACGAAGTGCTTCCTATTGTTGATCAATGTAAAAATTTTGGGCATTTGAATGGACAGCACGATGAGATTTACAAAACATGTAGACGAAGTTTGCAAATTCTTTGCAATTCTTAAGCAGCTATTTCCTTATAGAAAATTCTTATCCAGTAGTACGAAGCTCATGCTGTGTGAATCTCTTATTGTTTCAAAAATTTCATTTGGAGATAGTGTTTATGGGCCAGCATTAACAAAAAAAGATGAGATGAGGTTGCAGCGAATACAAAATTCTTGTTTCAGGTATTCATTTGGTATTAGAAAATTTGACCATATTAGCCACGTCATTAAAGCAAATTCTAGATTGAACTTGGCATAGCTGCGAAATCTACATCTATTAACTTTAGTTCATAAGACACTAAAAACTAAGATACCCTCATACCTATCTAAAAAGCTAAAAATGTTCAAAGACGTCAATTTTCTTCGAACCAGAAACAGAAATAAACTTGTCATCCCTAAGCATAATTCTGTCATGTATAGTTACAGTTTTTCTTATAATGCAAGCAAGTTATATAATGAACTTCCTCCAGAATATTTGGATTTCTCGGTTTTAAACTTCAAGAAAAAATTAAAAAGTCTTTTGTTTTCGAAATAACTGAAGGTTGATGAATTTATTGGCTCTGTTCTGGACTATCCTTTTCTCTATTCTTGTTGTCTCATATAATGACCTGCTGCGGACTTATGTATACCTTTATGTCTATCTAGCGCGCAATGTATACTAACTTGATGTGGCTATGAAATATTGTAAATGTTTTGTGTTGATATTGTAATATTATTGAGATTATTATTGTATTCACAGTTATTTTTAAGATGTATTATTATTAACTTTTATGGTGACATATATCATTTTGTTTCATCACGCAATGGAATTTAATATTTTTGCTCAAGCATTATTGTTTACTTTTTATTCATTTTCTCCGGATACTCCACCACATGTGTCTACTAAGTGTATGTATGAACTCTGTTTATGTTTATTTTTCAAATATTTATACTCATTTTTCTTTTTTTTTCGGTTGAGTTGAAAACCACCCCTGAGGTGACACTCCGCCTTTTCGCTTTGTACTATCTTTTTATATTGGAAAATTTGTTGTTTATTTTGTTGATTATTTTGTGACAGCGAATAAAGACGTATTATTATTATTATTTGAAACTGCTGTGGTATAATCTATTTATCACTCACGCCCTGAAGGTGACGCACTTTTGGCGTCGAAATCGTCGTATATCTTTAACATATCTTTAACATACGAAATTAACATATAGGGTGTCCCAATAAGAACGATAGGAAAGAAAAATTAAATAAAACAACAATGGTTTGAGATATCAAATTGGTTTTGGCTTTATTTTGAAGCTACATCCATGACATTATGTATGGAGTAGAACATCATTCAAATGTCCGCCTCGGGCTCGCTGGCAGTGCTTCAAGCGGTCGGTCCCATTTCGGATGACATTTTCGAGCATTTGCGGCGTTATGGCGTTGATGGCTATACGAGTATTGTTTTCGAGGGCATCCAAAGTGGCTGGTTTGTCGGAGTAGACCAATGATTTGACGTACCTCCAAAGATAATAATCGAGAGGTGTCAAATCACACGATCGCGGTGGCCAATCAATGAACGTTCCTCTGGTGATGATCCATCAGACGCCAAACTTCTGTCGAACAACTTCGAGCGTTGCGTCGCTTGTGTGGCTCGTGGCTCCGTCCTGTTGGAAACACATGTCGGTAATATCGATGTTGTCGAGCTCTGGCCACAGAAATGCTTCCAACATCGTTCGGTAGCGTCGCCCATTGGTTGTAACGGTGTCTCCTTCCTCATTTCGAAAAAAATAAGGACCGATGATGCCGTCATGCCACAATCCGCACCACACATGCAATTTTTTCGGGTACTGGGCCACTTCTTCGGTCATTTGTGGATTGTTCACAACCCAGTAGTGACATTTCTGCTTGCTGACATAGCCATTGAGGTAAAAATTGGCTTCGTCTGAGAAGATGATTTTTTGACCAAAATGAGGATCTTCGTCCAACATTTGTAGCGCCCAATTTGCGAACTCACGGCGACGGCCTATGGTCATCTGGCTTCAATTGTTGCGTTAACACGATCTTATACGGGTGCAGCCCCAAATCCAAACGCAAAATTCGTCGAGTTGTCTTTTGGGAGAGGCCCAACTCCGCGGCTCGGTGTCGATACGACAAATTTGAGTCGTCGTGAACACTGGCCGCTACGGTGGCGATATTTTCTTCGCGTCGACCAGTTCGCATTCGGGTTGGTTTCTCTAGGTCCAGTAGAGTGTACTCACGCTCAAACTTTTCCATGGTGCGACGAATCGCTTACTCATTGAAGCCATGATGAGGGCCGAGTTCACGAAGAAATGCGCGTTGCGTATTTACAATTAAGCGGGAATTTCCGTAGTACTTTTTAATAATTTTCAAATGTTAGGCAAGCGTGACACGATCCATGATGAATTGCCAAACCTTACTGAATATTCTGACAGCTGGATGACGCTTGTACCTTTGACGGCTGTCTAGATATCCGTATTAGAAAACCTATCACTTCCATTGGGGCAACATATACAAAATGTTATGCCTGAAAGAGCATGCGTTTCCACTGCACCACCCTGCATAATAGTACTTATGAAGAATAATACGCATCTCACACACCCATGAAACCCATAATTCAACCAAACGCGAATTTTCTATGGTTTCCAATCGCTAAACTATAATTGTGAATTTGTTATGGAGCTGGAATATTCCTGGAAACGAACGGCTTAGAAATACAATTTCTATTCTAAGTGCTCCACCCCGCCAGAACCGCAACAAGGACCGCCCCCCTACCGTCTCACCTGCCCTCAATTTGCGTCAGACCCTTTACAGAATGAAAGAGGTCTATTACGGGGTATCAAAACCCTTCTTTTCAAAAACCAGGCCACGGCACACCTCGATATGGCGGGCGTGAAATGAGTTTGGAAACTGTCCAGTGGAAACAGGGTTGCCAACTTGGCAGGCTTATTCAACGCTTTCTCAAACCATGGAGTCAAATAGATTGACCCACGTGTTATTATTATTATTATCATGGTCATCAGAGTCCTGGCATTCCTTCATTCCTGTTTTAAAAAAGCGAGATTCGCAGAACATTGAGAATTGAGGTTTTGAATCAATTTTTTTTTGTCATAAATCGAAAGATCATATATAAGTTTTATAATAAAACCGTTTTTGTTTTCTTTTTTTTCGCAATAATTCAAAAGTTATATCAAAATAAAAATGGGTTTTTGAATCGAGTACCGAAAACACGCCGACGGCTCCCGAACCCATGTGACGTAACAATAGCGGTTAAGATGCTCCTTTGACCAGCGACGTCCTACATCGAGACTAGATTCTAGATTCCCAGCCAATCATGAAAATACTTGCTAGTAACTAGTGTATATTTGTTGCAATATAGCCGATGAATGAAGTTTGCAGCTCGAGACGACCTCTACGATCGAAATAAATATCTTTTTGAATGTTTGAAATCAGATTACAGATCCCAGTAGGTAAGTAAGTACCTCTAACCAAATATGTTTTGTTGAAACTATCTGGTGCATGTTCGGCTGGCCTATTGTGGTTAGAGTGTTGTGTGATGGATCTGTTGGTCTATTGTTCAAAGCTCAGCCTGTCCAATCTTTTTTTATCAAATATCATTCATGTGCTTTTTGCACTTGTTACGTACATTTTTTTCTACGATCAACAGTTTGAGTTACTTTATGTTTATATTAAAAACTTAAAAAATGAATGGATTTTGTTTTATTAACCAACAATTACATGTAAAAAAAATATTGGCGATTGATATTGACGGACAAACACCATTTGCACTGATTTTTTGAATTGTCCACCGCGTCCTGTACTTAGTTTTGGCACTATGCAGTGCAAGTAATATGTCTGATAGAATTTGTTTCAAAAACATATTTATGTTGATCGTAGAAAAAAATGTACGTAACAAGTGCAAAAAGCACATGAATGAATTATTTGATAAAAAAAATAAAAAAAAAATTGAACAGGCTGAGCTTTGAACCATAGACCAACGGATCCATTACCCAACACTCTAACCACTAGGCCAGCCGAACATGCACCAGATAGTTTCAACAAGACATATTTGATTAGGTACTTACTTACTGGAATCTGTAATCCGATTTCAAACGTTCAAAAAGATATTTATTTCGATCGTAGAGGTCGTCCCGAGCTGCAAACTTCATTCATCGGCTATATTGCAACAAATATACATTAGTTACTAGCAAGTATTTTCACGATTGGCTGGGAATCTAGAATCTAGTATCGATGTAGGACGTCGTTGGTCAAAGGAGCATCTTAACCGCCATCGTTACGTCACACGGGTTCGGGAGCCGTCGGCGTGTTTTCGGTACTCGATTAAAAACCCATTTTTATTTCGATATAACTTTTGAATTATTGCGAAAAAAAAGAAAGCAAAAAAAAGTTTTGTTGTAACACTTATATATGATCTTTCGATTTATCATAAAAAAAATGTATTTTTTCTTAATTCAAAACCTCAATTACAGACTGTGCCATAGATTTTTCTCGAGATTTTGGAATATACATTTTTGTATGGCCTCCATGAACATCTAATAAGAAATGATATATTACCTAATCATCAACATGGCTTTAGAACAGGTAAAAGTACTATAACAGCGGTACATTCTTTTTACGAATATGTTATTGAGTTCATCGATGCTGGCGAGTGCCCTGTTGTTGTATTCTATGACCTAAACAGGCCATTTGTCACAATAGTTTATTTCGCAAAATTAAGAAGTAGGTACGGTTTTGTTAAATTAAATTGGTGCAAGTCATTCTTGTCTGACAGAAGACAATATGTATCTATGCAGCATATGGACACCAAAAATAACCTCAAAGACTTCACCTCAGATTTGTTGGATCTAACTGTTGGGAGTCCCCCAAGGTTCAGTTCTGGGTCCAATATTTTTTATCCTGTACATAAATCAATTCAATAGTATTTATCTTGATAATTTTTAGCAGCATCTGCTGATGATATTTCTGGTATTATAACTGATAGAAATAATACTGTTTTGGAACAACAATGTAACTCTCTCGTTAGTAAATTTCAAAATTGGTTTTCTAGCCACTCTGTTTTCTCGAATCCATTTAAAACAAGTCTCATGCGATTTTATCATATCTGGAAAAATATAAATAATCTGGATATCTAATTGGAGAAAACCTTTTTTTACTGGTAGCATCCAATTTGTTGGAATAAACGTTGACTCAAACCTCACACTGGAAGGCACATTGTAAAGCCTTGGTAACTAAGGTGAACCGTCAAAATCGTGTTTTAAGACAATTAAAAACTGTATTTTCATTACATCAGTTGATTCAAGTTTATTATGTCATTGTTATTTTCGTAATAAAAAATGATAAAAACACATTTGTTTTCGAAAGCATGTATGATAGGTCGTTCAGTACCCTTAAAAACCCCTTAGTCTCCCTTTTCATCAGTTTTTCGTGATAAACAAATTCTTATTTTATTTATATTATGCTTATGATTTACGAAAAAAAATAGGTTTGCGTATAAAATCAAAGTACCGCAAGATTTTAAATAAAATAGGAATAGATCTTTGAGCTCACTTTGAATAAGGTTGAAATCCTTTTCTTTAAGTTGGCAACCCTGATTAACAGCTAGCGTGAAATGAGATTGGAAAGCGTCCAGTCAAATTACTGTAAGCAAAGCACGATCCAGGTGCTTGCCGTGATAAGACATCGTGACGGCCTGCCAGGTAGAACGAGACGTCCCCCACCCCTTGTCTGACCCCCTCCTTCCCATCAGTATCCTCTAATTAAGGAAATTTCCGTCGGTATCAAACTTGCCGGGTGTTTTCGGCATCCCGCCACAACTTTCTCCCTTGCCGCAACAACTTCTTGCATGTCGGGGCGAAATTAATACGGAAGTTGTCGACGAAAATGTTGGAGACTCGTTTGATTAAATGTACAGAAAATTTAATAACAGTCTCCTCAAAACGGTCTGCGCATCTATTTCAGTGGCAAGTTTTTCCCAGGTATTTTTTTATATAATCATAAAAATCATAATAATTTATTCACCAGTAAATGTACATACATTGTTGGTATCTCGCATAAAGCTTTGAAATATTACAAATTAACATGCAAGTGTAAATTACAATAGACATATACAAATACATACTACAAATATGAAACAAAATAAGGACTTTAGTCCACAGCCTTTAGCCTGACATTGTACCTCATAAAATTGATGTAATCATCTATTTTATATGGAGCTATGTCGTTTAGTAGATGTTTAATTTTCCTATTGAAAGCACTAACTGGCAGGTTTAAAATTTCGTCAGGTAAAGCATTATATAGTTTGATTCCTAAGACCTTAGATCTATTCACTCTCCTACGGGGTTGTATTAGTTTATTCTTACCTCTTGTTTCATAGATATGCACAGAAAATAACTGCATATACTTATTGATGTTATTACTTCCCACACCGATAGGTGAGGGGAGTATTGTGATCGCGAAAATTTTCGATTTTGAGATAATACACTTTTTGGGTGTTTTATGATGTCTACATAACGAAAATCCACGTCACTCATTTCCGTCGGTCCGTCTGTCTGTCTGTCGGTCTGTCTGTACGCGTTTTTCTAACCACCTAATCTCAGTAACCGCTGCATGGATTGTGATGAAATTTGGGCAGCGAATGCTGTGGGGTCGTAGTAGGTAATGCTCTTATAATTTTGAAAATCGCTGCATGAGCCACGGAGTAATTAGCAAAAAACAAAAAAAGTTAAATATTGCTCAAATGGGGTGGTTGGGGGGTGGGGGGTTGTAAAATTGAAAAATTTGTTGCTCTCACAATAGACTGTCCACTGACCTGTGAAGGAAGACCTAGTGACATAAATAACTTTTTTTGGGTCCATCCGAACATTGCCTTACCCATTACAGAAACCAAAGGGCTTAGAATTGACTATTGCTTTAGATCGTTCTATATTGTGTAACGAGGAAACGGTTGAATTGATTTTAATGGAATTTTTACAGCATTACCACCGTCGCGAGGATGGAAAATGCGTATGGTTTCTATAAATCGTGCCAGTGGCGGCGCAGAAATAATAAAAAAACTAAAAATATAAAAACAGCTCAAACTTCGTTTTTAAGCGTTTTAGAGGTTCCTGATCATTTTCTGCGTTTTTTTTTTTGGGTGGGGGTGAAATTGGGGTGGTCGCGGTTGGGGGGTTTGAAAAACTGAAAAGTTTGTTATATTCATAATAGGCTGTCCAGTAACCTGTGAAGGAAGACCTAGCGACATAAATCACCTTTTTAGGTCCATCCGAACATTGCCTTACCTATTACAGAAACCAAAGGGCTTAGAATTTTTTCTGGTGTAAATATACGAGTCTTGCTTTAGACCGTTCTATATTGTGTAACGCGGAAACGGTTGAATTGATTTTAATGAAATTTTGACACAGTATACGTTATATATTTACAAGACTATTAAAATTCCTGAATTTAGACTTTTTTTATGTGTGTATTTTTTGCTGTTGACAGCCTGTATGCAGGAATTTGCAGGATCAATTTTTACCTGTTAAGGCCCGGTCAAACGGAGGGCGTTCTAGAACGCGGCGTTACGGTGTTCTCTAACACCGCGTTTACAACATTCCGTTGTTTGTACCAAACAGGCCTGTTTGACGGGTTGAGCAAAAGCGTTATGCCAATATTTGTCAAGCTGTCTAGTGATTCAAACACAGTTGAACGCAAGGCCCGGTCAAACAGAGAACATTCTAGAACGCGGCGTTCCGGCATTCTAGAACGCCGCGTTACAGCGTTACGTCGTATTGTTAAAGAATGCCGTCGCGTTCTAGAATGTGCTCTGTTTGACCGGGACTTTAAACATTCAGCCTTGTAAAGTTATAAATGTTGGCTATTTCATAACATTCAATTTCAATGGACTAGTATCACAAGGTTACGAACAATGATTTAATTGTTATAACCGCTTAGTGCATACAAAAATAAACGTACTGCTGCATTTTGTTACTTTCTACATGATTTCGTTTTTTAGTAATTCCATTCTAAAGTTTGAAGAAAGGAATTCTAATTCAGCCAATCAGTGCCAACCGCGCGAATCATCAGCAGTGCATTGTTGCCAAGAACAGCTCCGACCCGCAAAACATTTACATGTCACATAAACATGTTATTTGCTATCCCAAGTGTTATAAATATTTTGAAACTCACTTCTTAGCTTTCAGATTTCTCATCTCCTTATTGAAGAACTGCATATTATCGACATAAAAGTCGTTCACCACAGCCATATCAACTTTAGGCAGGTTATCTGAATCGGCTTTTGTGAATCCACTATCAATTTTACTCATACTTGTTGGTTATGTTATGATAAAATAACTTGAAACCTAGTAAAATGGAATAAAAGAATATCCTGTACAAACAAATGCAAACAAATAATAATAACTTTAAGATTGTTGAAAATTACAGCCAAAGCCCAATAGAAATTGGAAATGACAATGACAATGACCGAATGACGATTGATAGGATTGACGGATCAGGAACTTCAACCTAGCTTTCGGAATTTCGGTTCACGGGATATTAAAACCACAAAACATATCAGACGGAAACAGAAGACAAGATAGGTGAGCCAGCCCGCGTACAGCTCCGGCATTTCGCGCGCCATCAGAATGCGGCAACACAGCACACATATCTGTCTTTTGATTGGCTGTTCGCCTTTAGGGCAGTGACGTCACTGCCCTAGGAGAATTCAAATATTTTCCTTATTTTCACGGCTTTCCTGCGCCCAAAAAAATCGGAGAAAAAAGTGAGATGCTTTTTATGAGGTACTCTATCATATGCAACCAAAACAAATTCGTGATACTAGTCCATTCATTGGTTAGTTGAAGAAATTGTAGGTATATCGGGTGAATCAACCAAAAAAATTATTTCGCTAGAAAAGCTCAATTGTTCATCCAATGTTGCACCTGTAGCTACCTACAAATCACACAACACCGGAACCATAAAGTGCTCAACAGCAATTAGTTTTCAATTTGGATTCTCCAATTGATGCGACGCGATATATCTGTCCCTATAAACACTTGATTATCTACTTGGCCAGGGAAAATTGTACAAAACAACGCTATCGCTATTTTCATTTTCAATTCCCCTGACAAATGGCAGCCCTTTGTGAAAATTGCCTCGCAAATCGAACTTTTGATTTTACAGCCGATAAATCTCAAATTATGAATCCCGCTGGTATTTTTACTTTTGTTGTGCACTTTTTGCACGTAGACATCGCAATATTTTGTAGTTGAGCGATATACGAACGAATATGTCATAAAAGCGTTCAGTAAAAAATACTTTTTCCCTCATGTCTCATGAAACGTACAATTTTATGTAGCATGCAGGGTAGATCCAGGAATGTTATAGCTATTTATATGACAGTTATTCTTTCAAATATTGTGGCTGTTACTGACATCTACGCTGGAAAATGTTTGTAGATGGCGTTACTAGAATAATATCCACATGACTTCAGCCCGCTGTTGACACGGCTGACAGTGCGAAGTAACCACATAATCTAAAAAATGGTCCGTCTATTCCAAAAATTACAAAGATCCCAAAGTTAAATCGTGATTGAACATTACCAAGGTGTTTTTTTATGTTATGTGTATGTGTTTTATTATTTTTTTTTATTTGCTTTACTTTTTATTTTACTTTACTACTTAACCCACTTGACTCCATTTTTTTTGTCTCCAAAATACTGTTTTTACTTCCCACACCGATAGGTGAGGGGAGTATTGTGATCCCGAAAATTTTCGATTTTGAGATAATATGCTTTTTGGGCGTTTTATGATGTCTACATAACGAAAATCCACGTCACTCGTTTCCGTCGGTCTGTCTGTCTGTCTGTCGCTTTTTTCTAACCTCGTAATTTCAGCAACCGCTGGATGGATTGTGATGAAATTTGGGCAGCGATATGCTGTGGGGTCGTAGTAGGTAATGTTCCTATAATTTTGAAAATCTGTGCATAGGCGGCGGAGTAATTAGCAAAAAACAAAAAAATTAAATATTGCTGATACTTCGTTTTTAGGCGTTTTAGGGGTCCCTGATCATTTTCTACTTTTTTGGGTGGGGATGAAATTGGGGTGGTTGGGGGGTGGGGGGTTGTAAAATTGAAAAATTTGTTGCTTTCATAATAGACTGTCCACTGACCTGTGAAGGAAGACCTGGCGACATAAATAACTTTTTTAGGTCCATCCGAACATTGCCTTGCCTATTACAGAAAGCAAAGGACTTGTGTAGATCGTTGTAACGAGGAAACTGTTGAATTGATTTTAATGAAATTTTGACATAGTATTACTACCATGGCAAAGATGTAAAAAGCGTACGGTTTTGATAAATCGTGCCAGTGGCGGCGCAGAAATAATAAAAAAACTAAAAATATGAAAACAGCTTAAACTTCGTTTTTAAGCGTTTTAGAAGTTCCTGATCATTTTCTGCGTTTTTTTTGGGTGGGGATGAAATTAGGGTGGTTGGGGGGGGTGGAGGTTGAAAAATTAAAAAATTTCTTCTACTCATAACAGGCTGTCCACTAACCTATGAAGGAAGATCTAGCGACACAAATCACCTTTTTAGGTCCATCCGAACATTGCCTAGCCTATTACGGAAACTAAGGGACTTTTCTGTGTTTATTGGTTTAAATCGTTTTGTATTTTGTAACGTGGACACTATTAAATTGATTCTAATGAAATTTAAATTACCGTGGTGAGAATGGAAAACGATTATGTTTGCTAAAAATCGTGTCAGTGGCAACGTAGCAATAATCAAAGAACGAAAGGTATTAAAACAACTCAAATTCAGTTTTTAGATGTTTTAGGGGTTCCTGATAATTTCCTACCAATTTTTTGGGTGGGATGAAAGTGAGGTGGTTGGGGGGTGGGGGGTTTTAAAACTGAGAAGTTTGTAGTATCGATAATAGGCTATCCATTGACCTGTGAAGGAAAGACCTAGCGGCATAAGAGAATTTTAGGGGGGGCTGGCGATTATTTGGTTGCAAGGGATCTTAGACTAAAGTTTCATGCTATGGGAAAATAATAAACTGGTATCAGCGTAATGTGTGGGAAGTACTGAGTCAATCAACTTTCTTACAAAAAAAATTTGGCAACCCTACCTATCAGATGGGTTGTTGCCAGGCAACAGATTTACGTTAGTTCGAGTTCAGACCGCTAAATAATATGTCGCATAACGTACACATATTCAGCGGTAAAACCGGTGTCCTCTAAAGTTAGCCCGGTACACATACAATGGCTACACATTCAAAATGCACGCTGCACTAAGCTTATCACGGATCCGCAATCTGCTTGTGAACGTGCACCAGTCATTCATATAAATTTGTCGGGAGTTACCAACTCGAGTAAGCCCGACAAAGTTCAGGGTATTTATATAAATATCATCTTGACAGGTCCATTTATGTTTGTATACCAGCGACAGGATAATCTAGATCCGGGACTGCATAATTTAAATTTGAATATAAAAGTCCTCATTTTGGAAAATAATATGCGACTAAAACCCGAGGACGCCTGTACAAGACAAACGACTGTTTAACTTGTCGTTTGTTTTTTTTTAGTTTGTGCTTTCGACCCGTTGCGTTGTCGTATATAGTGGAGTGCTTCCTGATTACCGGATTTGAATTTATAAATATAGCCAGGTTGCATTAGAAAGGACCAATTAAAAAAAATCATTTTAAGAATTCTAATAACTTTGTAAAGTTATACTTCCGACAAGTACAGTTGTATTCATAAAAAAGGCGTACAAGAATTAAAAAGGGAACGACCTACATCATATTTGCGTAAAACCAGCTGCTATCATCAGCGATTAGGTTATTAAAAATGTCATCCATTGGTATAGGGTTAATAAAATAAATAAAAAAATATTAACTAGAAATATATTTGGGAAATTATATAACAGAATAGATAGAAAAATTAAAGAACAACAGCAATGTCGAACACCTTGAACACAAAATCTAATATTTGGTGATTTGACCATGTTTACTTAATTTAATCTATTATCTTTCTAATTCTTGTACACCTTTTTTATCTGTTCCAGTTCTAAGAAAATTTGATGAGGAAATTATGGTTAATTTGAACCAAGAAAAAATTATTTTTGATTTCAATCTGCATTCTAAAGAAACAGTATGCTCTGACAATATAATTTGCTTCACAGCTAAAATTTGTGCTTAATTTTAAGAATCAAAAGTTCTGATTATTGAAAAAAATTGTAGCAAACTGTAATAAGGTTGTATTTTGTTAGGTGCACTTGAAATGATGATAAAAAAATTAATTTAATTCTAAGATTTGAAAATGACCACAGAAGTGATCTACGACATTTTTAACTATTTTTAATACACTTATTTAAAAAAAACCTGTTGACATGTCTGGGTTCTGGGCTACAAAATCCGGGGTTTTCACGCGTCTCGTTTTGGTTGCCAAATTTTAGAGATGGCAACCCTAGTTTGTTGTGACGCAGTCAGATGACGAAACTGATTATAAAATTGGGGAAAAGCTCCTGGATCTGGGCATGGCATACCCGACGGACCAAAACTTAACTAGCAATTTTTCTTTATAATCTCCAGGTGACCCGGCTAATTAGGTTTATAGGTATTGTATTGTATATTGTATAGTGTTTTGAGAATCTAAATTTGTTTTAATATTAGCTAGCTATAAAAACGCTGTAACAACAAAATTATAAAGTGTCTTATGAAACAACATTAAAACCACTTTGTACACGTTTATACAACAATTCTTATTCGATTTATTAGCTAATGCAGCTAAATTAATTTATCACAGCTTTATAGTAATCACTGCGGCTAATTTGCTTTATAGATAGTACTTACACAGTTATTTTATTATAGCTTATAGAATCCTTACACAATAGTTTTATAAATGTTCATAAGCAGCTTTAATACAGCTTTAAAACAATAATTTTATAGCAGCTGTGTGTATGTATCAATCGATACTCTAATACAGCGGTTCTCAACCTTTTTTGGCCCGCGGACCAGTAGATTTGTTGAAAAAAAATTGCGGACCAGTGATATTTTCTTAACAACAAATTTTGACTAAGTATTTATAAAGAACTACTACGTAAGTTAGTTGTAACATTTTTATTATCATTTGCCTACTCTAATATTTAAATGTAAAGATATTAATTATACATACATATAATAATAAGTAAGTATATAAACCTTCAACAAAAATGACAGAGATATATAAAAAAAGTCACAACCTTATGGATGTCGGAACACAACAAAAATATCATTATTACGATTGCCAAAAAATTAAATCAATGGGAACAAATTCTTAAGAAAAATTAGAAAAAATCAGAAATTATAAAAATAATCAAAAACTCATTCCGTATGAACATTTTGTTAATGAGAAGATTGCTGCTGCTCTTCTTCAATCAATTTGTCAATAATTGTTGGTTCCAAATCCGACAAGCTAAGTCGGAGCGGTGAAATAACCAAAAGCCGATTTCTAAATTTATTTTTTACTACCGTCATAGATGAAAAATCTCGATTCACATATGTAGTTGCGAAGGGGAATGAAATTTTCATTGCTTTCTCGTATAGAGATGGATATTCATTTTTCAATTTGATCCAAAATTATGTCATTTAAATTTAACTTACTGTACTGTTATATGTTATGGCAGGGGTTTGTTATCCACACATTTCCTTCACACGTGGTAAATTAAGTAATTTTTTTTTTTTCGTGGATAGGGATATGTCCGCGGACAAATTTCTCCGCGGACCACTAACGGTCCGCCGGACCAGCGGTTAAGAATAGCTGTTCTAATACACTCTTCGTAAAGCATTATTGCTCTATCGATAGCTCATATTTGTCCTAGGCATGCGAATATTCTTTTATACACTATCTGAAAGGTATATGGCCATAATGTTCACCAAGCCATCTCAAAGAATGTAAGACTTAATCGTTGATCGCCGAATTTTTTACCCGTACCTAATTTGATCGTAGTAGAACGGGATTTAAATTTATAAATACCCGTAGAAGGAAGTCTTATTTTGAGAGAGAGTGTTTTGAGAATCCAAATTTGTTTTAATATTAGCTAGCTATAAAAACGTTTTAACAACAAAATTATAAAGTGTCTTATGAAACAACATTAAAACCACTTTGTACACGTTTATACAACAATTCTTATTCGATTTATTAGCTAATGCAGCTAAATTAATTTATCACAGCTTTATAGTAATCACTGCGGCTAATTTGCTTTATAGATAGTACTTACACAGTTATTTTATTATAGCTTATAGAATCCTTACACAATAGTTTTATAAATGTTCATAAGCAGCTTTAATACAACTTTAAAACAATAATTTTATAGTAGCTGTGTGTATGTATCAATCGATATTCTAATACAGCGGTTCTCAACCTTTTTTGGCCCGCGGACCAGTAGATTTGTTGAAAAAAAATTGCGGACCAGTGATATTTTCTTAACAACAAATTTTGACTAAGTATTTATAAAGAACTGCTACGTAAGTTAGTTGTAACATTTTTATTATCATTTGCGTACAGTAATATTTAAATGTAAAGATATTAATTATACATACATATAATAATAAGTAAGTATATAAACCTTCAACAAAAATGACAGAAAATTATAAAAAAAGTCACAACCTTATGGATGTAGGAACACAACAAAAATATCATTATTACGATTGCCAAAAAATTAAATCAATGGGAACAAATTCTTAAGAAAAATTAGAAAAATCAGAAATTATAAAAATAATCAAAAACTCATTCCGTATGAACATTTTATTAGTGAGAAGATTGCTGCTGCTCTTCTTCAATCAATTTGTCAATAATTGTTGGTTCCAAATCCGACAAGCTAAGTCGGAGCGGTGAAATAACCAAAAGCCGATTTCTAAATTTATTTTTTACTACCGTCGTAGATGAAAAATCCCGATTCACATATTATGTAGTTGCGAAGGGGAATGAAATTTTCGTTGCTTTCTCATATAGAGATGGATATTCATTTTTCAATTTGATCCAAAATTTATCTATGGACATCTTTTAACATAATATCTGCACTAATCTCAAGAAGGGACTCATATTTTCTGTCATTTAAATTTAACTTACTGGACTGTTATATGTTATGGCAGGGGTTTGTTATCCACACATTTCCTTCACACGTGGTAAATTAAGTAACTTTTTTTTTCCTGGATAGGGATATATCCGTGGACCAGTAAAATTTCTCCGCGGACCACTAACGGTCCGCCGGACCAGCGGTTAAGAATAGCTGTTCTGATACACTCTTCGTAAAGCATTATTGCTCTATCGGTAGCTTATATTTGTCCTAGGCATGCGATGATTCTTTTATACATTATCTGAAAGGTATATGGCCATAGTGTTCACCAAGCCATTATAAAGATGTCTAACCAACTAAAGTATTTTATAAACCTATGCACATTCAGCTTATATAGGAGTTGTATAAGCATCTTCAAAATGTTTTCGTTACCAATACTGTTTTATAAAAGATGTTTTATAAACGCTGTCTCAACTTTTACAGAACTTTATGCTTATTTTTCTAGTGACGGCGACTATAGGTTATGGTTGTTTTTCATGGGTTTCGGTCAACGATTGAAACTATAACTTTCCTTCACTACGTTTCGGTTTATTTTAATCTAAAACATCGTCAGGTATCTATAAATGAATAGGAAATGATCTGTATATAATAAGAATAAGAATAAAAATACAAAAAAACACAAAAAAAAACATTAAATAAAATAATTATAAATTGTATGTGTAAAATAGAAATAAAACTAACTATAAATGTATATATAAAACTTTTAAACATAAACTTAATGATTTTATTTTCGTTTATTGAAAATGAATATAAAAGAATTAAACTTATTGAGACAAGGAAAATAATACAAACCTACTTACGTTAATTTCGGATGTCGGTTACGTTTCTGTAAGATTGTTTTGTTTATGAAACAGCCCCTAAGGGTTGAGAGAGCTGAATGACCAGTACGGCGTTTTTAGGATATTGTAAAATACACGGATGTTCTTAAAGTGGTGGGAAAAGATTGATGAAACAATAGGGGTGAAAGCTTTTGTATTATCTATGTATACATAAATATGGTTTGTTCGATTATTCCAAGATGCAGAAACCCTACTTTATTAAATTATTATATACATCGCCTAATTGATTTATATCTGTTCTGAAATTTATTGAATTTGGGTGATTCTTGATATGAATTATTTCCTTTATATTTCTTTTGTGTTGGTTACATTCACGAGTTAATATTTTTGGTCATTCAGCTCTCTCAACCCGTAGAGGCTATTTCACAAATAAAGCAATTTTACAGAAATGTAACCGACATCTGAAATCAACGTAAGTAGGTATGTTAGTATTATTTTCCTTGTCTCTCTAAATTTAACTCTTTTATATTCATTTTCAATAAACGAAAATAAAATCACTTAGTTTATATTTAAAAGTTTTATATATACTTTACACATACAATCTATAATTATTTTATTTAATTGTTTTTTTTTGTGTTTTTTCTTGTATTTTTATTCTTATTTATTATATACAGATCATTTCCTATTCATTTATAGACACCTGAAGATGGTTTAGATTGAAATAAACCGCAACGTAGTGAAGGAAAGTTATAGTTTCAATCGTTGACCGAAACCCATGAAAAATAACCATAACTTTTACATAACTTCAAATTGCTAGTTGGGAGGCCATCCCAAAGAACCAAATCTAATCTAAGAGTTAGGCCCAGTTTCATAATCAGACTTTATTCACCCATTATCTCTAAACCGAGCTTTAGGAAATAAATGGTTTTCATAATCGCTAACTGACAGATTGAAGTGACATAATTGTCCAATAAGGTAATGGCTCGCCCTCGACCAGTAAAAGCGCATTAATTGGAAAATCAACCTATACATCTGACATGTGGTTTGAATGACGTTTGAGAATTGACACACATATCAGAATTTCATTAGGTTAAGGTTGAGTTGACAGTGGGTGTTTACTTTTATCAGTGTTTATAAAATGTATTTCACAGATTACATCGATTCACAGCTGCTTTTGAGCATAACTAAAAGCAAGCATTCATCAAAATTGCATAATCTTTTCTTTATTCATCTCTATATGTATTTGTAGAAGACTGTATTATATTCTCCCTCATCAGGTACCTACCTTTCCTGATTATCCACTTTATCTGTAAATTTGCGTTCTATAATGCTTTTGAATATTGCTACTGTACTAATGAATAGCAGCTCATCTTCTTTAGTAAAGTTCCAAGCGCACATTTGCTTTTTGTGGCTTTGGCCCCATACCTTTCTAATAATAGTAATAATGCTAAATAATAATATTAATAGAATTGCAAACACGAAAACTTATGTCACAATGTGGCATAAAACCTTCTTTCAGGTGTACCAACCACATTTTATTGCCTGTTAATTAATTGACGTTTTCAAATGCATTATGAAACGCGCATCACTTTAACGGCCTGATTAAGTTAATAGGTACATTAGCTAATCAACACATTAGTGAATGATTATGAAACCGGGCCTTACTCGTTGATCGCCGAATTTTTTACCTGTACCTAATTTGATCGTAGTAGAACGGGATTTAAATTTATAAATACCCCTAGAAGGAAGTCTTATTTTCCGGGCTTCCCTTTGTTAAGCCAGCTGGCCGGGTCGCTTTTCATTTGCAGCCGCGGCGGCGGCAGCGGAGGATTGCGACTCTGCATTAAAACAAATATATTCTCTCGTATCTGGAGCCGGGTCGGGTGGATTGTTCCACCTAGCACGTCGCATTTTTGTATTTCTTGCATTCAGAGGGAATTTGCGACTTTATACAATAATATCTTGCCGAGATCTCTTTTAGCCGGAGGAATTCAAATAAAGTTTTTCCACTTCCGAGCCGCGCCTTTCATTGCGGCCCGCGCGGATTTTTAACTGGAAACTTTGTTTCGTTATTGTGATGATCCGGGTCACAGCTCGGGAGGGTTTTGTAAAGGATGATCCAAACTTATCTGCAAGATATACAACAGGATAAAAATATCATCAAAAGGAACAAAAGAAATTCTTTATAATACCGCTACACAGAAAACGAACAAACACCAGATATTTGAGCCTAGTGTTAGCTGCAAAATATACGACAGGGTAATGGATGAATGAATAATAAATTAAAAAAAAATGTCAAGTTGATTGACTCAGTACCTCCCACACATAATGATGATACCATTTTATTATTTCCCATTGGATGAAGCTATAGTCTAAAATCCCCTTGCAACTAAATTATCGCCCATCCGCTCGCAAAAACAACACCCAACACAAAAACCTTCGTAAATAGTTTCTGGCGTCTCCCTCCTTAGGAACTAGGGCGCCACAGTTTTTTTCTACATGCTTGAACTGGACGATGCGAAACAATCAAGAGCCTCCAACCCGTCTAAAAACGAAGTTTGAGCTGATTTTATGTTTTTGGTTTTTTGATTATGGCTGCGCCGCCACTGACACGGTTTTTAAAAAACAGAGTCGTTTTCCATTCTCGCAGCGGTAATAAATTCTGTATCAAAATTTTATTAAAACTAATTCAATAATTTTCGTTTTACGCAATATACATACATAGAACGAAATAAAGCAGAACTCGTATGTACAGATCACAAAATTGGTTTCTGTAATAGGCAAGTCAATGTTCGGATGAACTTAAAAAAGTGTAATATGCCGATAGGTATTTCTTCTACAGGTCAATAGACGGACAATTATGAATACAACAAATTTTTCAGTTTTACTACCCCCCACCCCCCAACCGCCCCGATTTCACCCCACCCAAAAGAAAATTGAAAATGATCAAGAACCGGTAAAACGCCCAAAAACAAAGTTTGAGCTGTTTTCATATTTTTTGTTTTTTTTATTATTGCTGCGCCGCCACTGACACTATTTTTCCAAAACATACGCGTTTTCCATACTCGCTGCGGTAGTAATACTCTGTCAAAATTTCGTTAAAGTATAGAACGATCTAAAACAATACTCGTATGTATACATCACAAATTTCAAGTCCCCTGGTTTTTATAATAAGCAAGACAATGTTCGGATGTACGTAAAAAGTGTATTATGCTGCTAGGTTTTTCATTCAAAGATCAGTGGACAACCCATTATAAGTACAACAAATTTTTCAGTTTTACAACCCCCCACCCTCCAACCACCCCAAATTCACCCTCACCCAAAAAAAAAACGTAGAAAATGACCAGAAACCCCTAAAACGCCCAAAAACAAAGTTTGAGCTGTTTTTATATTTTTAGTTTTTTTATTATTGCCGCGCCGCCACTGTCCCGATTTTTCCAGAACATACGCGTTTTCCATCCTCGCCGCGGGAGTAATACTGTGTCAAAAGTCCCGTGGTTTCTATAATAAGCATGCAACGTTCGGATGGACTTAAAAAAGTATATCATGCCGCTAGGTTCTTCATTCGCATATCAATGGACAGCCCATTACGAATATAACAAATTTTTCAGTATTACAACCCCCCACCCCCCAACCACCCCAAATTAACCCCCACCCAAGAAAAAGTAGAAAATGATCAGGAACCCCTAAAACGCCTAAAACGAAGTTTGAGGCATATTTGAAATTTTGCGTTTTTTGCTAATTACTCCGCCCCCCGTATAACGATTTTCAAAATTATAGGAACATTGCCTAGTACGACCCCACAGCATAACGCTGCCCAAATTTCATCACAACCCGTGCAGCGGTTACTGAGATTACGAGAGTAGAAAAACGCGTCAGACAGACCGACAGACAGACAGACAGACCGACGGAAATGAGTGACGTGGATTTTCGTTACGTACATACACATCATAAAACGCCCAAAAAGCGTATTATCTCAAAATCAAAAATTTTCGCGATCACAATACTCCCCTCACCTATCGGTGTAGGAAGTAAAATTTTAAAAAAAAGCTTTTATTCTTATGTTCTAAAATGAAGAAAATAAAATGTTCCTTTAAAATGTTAACTATCAATTTAGAGCCTCATTATATATACACAATTTATATGAACATAAAAGCTTGTGAAGATTTTTATAGCAGCAGTCTTGGTATTTCCTGATGCAACCTCGTATAAGCAACGTCGGAAGCTGAGTATTATCCTAAAAAGTTTTTGTAATCAGGTGAGAGCAAATAGCAGCAAACGTTCTCTTTCCGGAGAGACATGCCACGTGGAATACTAAACAGAACACGGTATTTTTGAAGGGTAAGAAATGCACAACACGTCTGGAATATACTCGCGAAAAACTGAAGATTTGAAAATTGAATTTCCTTTGGAATAATTTTTCTTTCGGTTTGGCTGTTTTGATATGGTACGTTGAAAGGTATTTGCCTCTGCGGTTGGGAAAATTGCGAGACATATATTGGCTCTTGAGTTGGGAGAAAAGATTGCCCAGTTATCACAGAGTGTTTTCATATAAGGGCTATGTTAGTGCTGTGAATAAATTGATATTTAAATATATATGTAAATTAAGGTTTGTCTGTAGCCAGTGCCAGTGTTATTGAGGCACGTAGAAGCCTTAAGATCTCAGGATTTGATTCAAGTACAAAGCAAAACGCATATAGACAGCTCTCACGCGAGATTCAGAGACTATGCCGAAGAGATAAGAACTCTTATATACAGCAATTGTGCCAGGAAATAGAGATGCATGCCAATACTACTCATCCGAAAGAGATGTTTTTTAAGGTCAAATGCCTCAGTCGGGATTTTAAACCCAAATCTTGGGCTGTTAAAAATCCCGAGGGACAGCTAATTACCAACTTGCATGAGGTTATTGAGGTATGGCGAAATTACTGCGAAAACTTGTACCACGAGGATGGCCCTCAGGCCCTCTTATTGGATTTTGAATATGAACCTGATATTCTCTTGTCTGAAGTGGAACATGCACTCAACAAGTTAAAAACTAATAGAGCTACAGGCATTGATGCTATTTCTGCCGAAACATAAAATGCTTGGGTGAAGGCGGCATCTCTCTTTTATATAATATTTGTAAGAGGGTCTGGTCCTCCCATGTTTGGCCAGATGAATGGTGCACATCCATTTTTGTACCACTTCATAAAAAAGGATCTCCAACAAATCCAGACAATTATCGCCTACCTTAGTTAATCTCTCATGCAGGCAAGGTTCTACTATATATTTTACAGTCTCGTTTGGAGGGTTTTGTTGGCTGGCAAATTTCTCAGGCGCAGGCAGGTTTCGTAAAAGGACGCGGTACGCGTGAACAGATCTTAAACTTAAGACAGATTATTGAAAAAGCCAGAGAGCATTATTTTCCCGTTTTTATCTGCTATGTGGACTATTCTAAGGCGTTTGATAACGTAAAGTGGCCTAAACTGTGGGAAATCCTTATCTCCATGGGAGTCCCTTACCACTCAGTATTTCTCATACAGCAACTCTATTTGTCTAGTTCAGCTCGTGTAAGAATTGATGGTAACCTGTCTGGTCAAACAGAAACCAGAAAAGGAGTTCGTCAGGGATGCGTATCATCTCCGATGTTATTCAACATTTACTCTGAATTTGTGATGAGACAGGTATTGGACAACTGGAATGGCGGTATAACTATAGGCGGAAGCAAAATATCTAACTTAAGATTCGCTGACGATACAACCCTTATTGCTGCTTCTCAGGAAGAACTAGTAGCTGTATTGAACGTTTTAGAACAACACAGTGCAGCATATGGTCTTGGTATTAACTACAACAAGACCAAGGTTATTATCGTTGATAGAGAGCATGACAATCATCGAGAAATATAGTCAATAGGCCGTTGTGAGGTAGTTCAAAGTTTTGTGTACCTCGGTTCTTTGATCGAAAATTCAGGTAGCTGTGAGAATGAGATTTGACGGCGCATTCAACAGACACGGGTGGCCATGACAAAGCTTACTAAAATATGGCGTGGCCATAACATCACTAAAGCTACCAAAATGGCACTGGTTGAGTTTCTTGTGTTCTCCATATTTTTGTATGCCTCGGAAACTTGGACTGTTGAAAAGGCAGATCGAGCTCGCATAGATGCTTTTGAAATGTGGACGTGGAGGAGAATGCTGAGAATTCCTTTAACCGCCCATCGAACTAGTGTTTCCATATTGGATGAGCTCGGTAATCCAAAGAGACTATCCGCCATTGTGTCGATGAGAATGTTTACATTCTTCGGACATATTCACAGAAGCGATAATATGGAGAAACTTGTAGTTCAGGGTCACGCCCCGAGTGGGCGGCGCCGGGGCCGTTCCCCTACACGCTGGGTGGATACGACGAAACAGTTGCTAGATATGAGTATCAAGAGCGCCACTGAACTGACAGTAAATCGCGAACGATGGCGAGCTACAGTTCTCAAAACTATTGATAATATTCGTGTCGGCAATACTCTAGCTGCGACTTAATGCACTTTACGAGTTCACAACATGTTAAGACATTGTGACTATGATGATGACTTTTTCTTTCTTCCTGTGTTATTGCGTCTTTTGTCAGCGTGAAGCTCAGGTATTTAAGTGTCCTGATTCCCTTTATTTCTACGTTATATTCCGTTTTCTTCATGTTTTTAATTAAAATCCCAACACAACAACAACAACACACGTGGCAACGCTGTCTATCATGTGAACTGGCTAATGGGATTCCACCCTTAGGCCGCACATTCATACACAGAATCGACTTAATTTCGACTCTTTCGACAGTTTGTCGGCAACTTCGTTAATGCCGAATATGTGGGGAGTTCAGGTGGAAGGGAAGTTGCACCCGATCCTGCGCTCCGAAACTAGGGAGATTAGTTCACGCAGAAACATCCTTAATTAAAGGATCTACCTGCCAACGGAGAGGAAGGGGGAAGTGATTGCGGAAACATCCGCGTATGCTTTTGAATAACGACTTTCGAAGTTATTTCTTAACTTTACTCAAGTAACCCGTTATTAAAATTTGTTAATTTGAGGACTGACGAATGCGTGGTTAAACCGTAAGTTTGAACAAGCTCCAAGATTTTACAAACTTAGTAATTTTAGCAAAATTTTTGAAACACTCTGGAGGTTTTTAGATACTTTTAAAAAGTTTCAAACGTATAAGTTTGAATCGATAATTTACAGAAATTATATAAAACAGTCAATGTTGCAAAACTATGAAATATATCAAAAATTTTGTAAAACTCTGAAGGTTTAGAAAAATTTCAAAACATCAGATGTTTCAAATAATACCAGGCGACAGAAAGGTTCTGCTATCACATGCTTCACATGTCTGGTAGACATGAAAGACCTGATGCTCTCTATTTCCGTCAATCGACCAATGGCGCAATGATGATCGCTAACAAGCGTGAAACAGCTGTCTGCGTACTGGTGGATTGACGGAGATATAGAGCAACCCTCGAATACCAGAAATTTAAAAAATTTCCAACATTTTGGAAAAGTTAAACAATTTGAATATAGAATAGCTTCGTCAGTATTTATTTTTTGTCTATATGAAATATAACCTATATTTATTTTGTACATTGATGCATCCTCTAGGACAATTTAAAAAAAAATACTAGGCACAAGTCACTATCATAGGTAGACTGCTTACTAAAGGTCAATTCAGGAATTTATCACTTGGTCTTGGTTGGAAACCTTGATGGCTCACTTAAATTTTGGTTGTTTTATATAAAGGTTTTACTTTTTTAAATATAGCCTCCTGTATATTATTCCATTTGGATTACTTGGCCAATTTTAGAGCTACTCCATGTATTGGGCTTGACAGAAACAGTTTAGGCGCAAATTACCATTTTTGATAAAGCAGATGTCTGAAAGACAATTGAATATCGCAGCGATTATAAAACTTAGAAGGCTACGACTTTGCGATATGACTAAGTATAATATGCGTCATCTTAGATTAGGCAGTCAAATTATTATAGTTCGTATTGTACTTAAAGGAATTGGCAGATTGATTAAGGACACTCCAGAGATGATAACTTGATGTTTTCAATATTTTTTTATTCTAACGGTTTATAAGATTCGTCAGTATCAATGCATTGTAGTTTTCAATCTATTTCAAATTTTCAACCACACCGGTGTTTTTCAGTTTTACTACCTATATCAACCTAGCAGGCCCTGAAAAATAAATAAAAACCTGTTCATATGGAAAAAATAATAATTTACCAGAAAGATGCAAAGGAACTAGAGTAAAGAGACAAGATTATAAAAATTCCTAACAACGCATCTAGTCTAACCAGAAAAAACTGTGGTAACATATCTAATGTCAAAGAGAAGCTGGAGTACGACAGAAAGGGATGTTTTTCACAGCCTGTTAGCTACTGAAATGTACGTATGTAATCGACATAGTTCCAAAATGATAAAAAAATACAAAATAATTGGAAAACTGCTAACGACTGTCGCTGGCAGTCTGATATCTTCAGAATTAAATTTCACATAGAAGGGGCTACGGACATTTGAAGAATGTGTAATTTTGCATTGCGAGGTTTTTGGCACACCAAAAAACTTTTTTAAAAAAATGGCTCTCATTACGGTCTTAACTATGAGTTTTTGAAATGTTCTGTATGTACATAGTTTGAAAAGCAAGTGAGTTGTGCCCGTACTTGCGAATCTGTTTTACATAGCAAATACAGGGTGTTAATTAAGTATGTTAACAAACTTTAACCACGAATAGTACCTCCGAAAAATAGAAAGAAAATATCATATGAACATGGGTCCGGAAATGCTTCCTAAGGCAGCTACGCCCCTTTGCATGGGGCACGCTGAAGACGGTTTTCCCTCGATATTCTCGAAACCATTCATAACAAAATTACGAAATTAGGTACGATGGGTAAACTTTTGACGCTGAACCTGATTGTGAGCTCAGAATTTCATAATTTTAATCAGAGGCGTATCATACGGGAGGAGTTAAGGGTAAAAATAAACCCCTTTTGTAAATGGTAATTTTTTGACATTTTGATTTCAGAATATGGTATTTCAGAGATTTCTTCGTAAAAATGGTCTCTTGGTATATCTCGATAGGGCTAACCGTTTTCGAGAAAAATGCAAATTATTGAATCGATGCAGGTTATTGTATTCAAGTGTAGCTATAAAAAGTGGGATATTGGCGTAGTATATATAGTATCAGCATTAATTTAATTATTTTGACATAAAGCTTCTTCTTCTTCTTCTAACTCTCCCCTTTTTGTTGCAGCTGATCGACGTGAAATCCCCCCCGCCCGCATCGGGGGGCGTGACCACGCTCCACTACCCGTCCGGCTACCCGATCTCGCGACGGCCGCCCGTGTTCCTGTGCCCCTCCCCGGGGCCGGACCCGTACCGCCCACTGCCCCACCACCACCATCGAGGGGGCGGGGCCTCCCACCACCTGTACGAGGAGCTGTCGGAGCCCGCGGACGACGACCTGAGCGAGCCGCCCCTCTCAGAGGACGACTTCGCCGAAGACGAACTCAGTCTGGCCGGCGAGGCGGACGGGCGGAGGTTGGACGGACCGCCTCCTCCTCCTTACAGGGAGGAGGACGAGCTGGTCATGGACACGGGGGGCGTGCTCAGGAGGGATGTTCCTAGGTAAGGGTTTTTCGTACAGTACAATAATAATAATACATGCGCATTTGCAGTCCAGCGGCGATGCATTAGGATCATTGCCGGCTTACATTATCGTGACCGTTCGTTGTGAATAATCTTTCACTGACCTGAGAATGTTGACGAGATAATTATGTACAACCATAATTAGTTTTATTTTTTCAAAGTCATTTCCTCTATATTCTATACACCACACAGGAAAAAATAATTACATAACTTAACGTTGGTAATTTGTAACCAACGTCAAGTTATGTAATTTCACAGTCGTTCTGTAAAGACATTTTACATAATCTGTAATCTATTTTTTTACATAATGTATTCTGGGATTCTCCAATACACGTTCTGTGTTGGAATAAGTAAGAAGTTATGGAAAAACTATGCATTCTTTGTCGTTTTCCATAACATATCATGGTTATTGTTACATAATACGTTGTGTTTCGTGCATAATTTTTATTGCTATTGTACATAGCTTGTTATGGAATATATTATACAGGGTGTGCCACTTATACGTATGAATGCGGGTTCATATTTTGGACATTGCTGAAGGGACTTTTCAATATTTTTGTTCGAAATGTTTTTCCACAGAAAGACAGAATCTTGTTTTGCCATTTGTCTCTGTTGAATCTGTAAAATAAAGCACACTGTAACTGTAATGTGAATAAACATGTAAGGTGTAAGGAAGTGCGATAAGATATAACAGAATCGTACTATTATACAACATAATTATAAAATGGGATAGATTACTTTTTGCGCTATTAAAAATAAGGATTTGGACTGTAGATACAGGGTGTAACTTTTAAGGATGTCCACACCTATATTACCGTGTAGATCTTGCTCAGCTGATCATTTTTCAATAAGCAACATGGGTCCGGAAACGAACCGTTTCGGAGATAGCGCTACCGGAAGTAGTCCTTTCTGACGCCTGAAGTTAGGCAATTAATTCGATGCCTTGCGGCCAGTAGCGTGGCCGGCGCGGTCTCCGGATATCAATCCCCTGGATTTTTTCCTGTGGGGTCACCTGGAAGCACTTGTCTACCAAGGGGGTGCACCGCACACAGCAGAAGAGCTGATTGCACGCATCATTGCAGCAGCTGGAGACGTCAGGGAGCAGCCACAGGTAATCAACGCTGCCACTGCATCGGTCATCCATGGAGCCAGATTGTGCGAGCAAGAAGGTGATGGCCACGTGGAGCCTCTCCTTCACTGATTTTTGACTGATTTCGGTGTTTTTTGTTGTTGTTTTTTTGCAATGTTTTTTTTGTTTTTTTTTTTGTTTGGTTTACTTTTGACATTTTGGCCATGACGATTAAATGTTGACAAGCCGAATCTGTCTTAGCAGCTGATCCGTAACCCCCTCTCTCGTCTGCCAATTACGAGGCGTTGAATGAATTGCCTAACTTCAAGCGTCAGCAAGGATAACTCTCGGTAGCGTTATCTCCGTAACGGTTCGTTTTTGGACCCATGTTGCTTATCGAAAAATGATCAGCTCAGCGAGATCTACATGGTGGTATAGGTGTGGACATCCTTAAATGTTACATCCTGTATATTAGAATTCAGTCAGAACATAAACTTAGGAGATTTTATCCCAAGTCATCCTAACCTTAGTGCCAATAGCAAGCAGCATTATGTTGCGTTCGTTTTCCAAATTCCAAACCGAGGTGATATTTTTACATCAGTAAATTATTTAAACGGCATTCTGTTATACTGTGTAAGGCTTTCGCGGCCATCGTCCAATGAATTTGTGGTTCTTCTTGTTTAGCGTTAAAGCTTGACGTTTCGCCACCACGAGTGGATGGCATCTTCCAAAATACTATTTTGGAAGTCGCCGAAGTGAAATAGCTTCTGAAGATGCCATCCACTCGTGGTGGCGAAACGTCAAGCTTTAACGCTAAACGACGCCGGCCTAGAAACCCAAGAACCACAAATTCATTGGTATTCTGTTACATATCATTGCAGGCAAATAAATTGTACGCTTTGCCAGTTCCGATGGACGTACTGGTGGCTGTTATATTTCGTCAGTGTATGGCATTTGAACTGGCAAGTACAGCAAATAAACATGATGCAAATAAGCTTACCTTCAGAAACACAACCTTCGTCCTTCACAAAATACGTTAAATACACAGTTCCACTCCTATAAATCACCAAAACAGGTTGCAAAAGGTGGGTGGCGACGGTGGCGTCTGTTGTACGTTCTTTACGCGAAACATTAGATTTTAGGTTATGTGTTCATAACCTTATGAATAGATGGCGCGCTTAGACGGCACGACAGCGCTTCCTTAATATGTTATGTGATTTCACATAATCTATTATGAGATTCGCAGTGTTTGTGTGAATTTAAAGTGGACAGTTAATAATACATTGTAACTTTATTTTTATTACATGTTTTCTAATGTAAGAATAGTTGTTTACATAATATTAAAAGTACATGATATCTGTAATAACACAGTATTATGTAAAAGCACATGATAAATAGTGTAATGTCGTGAAAAATATGATATATTATGCAAAGTTTACATAATGCAGAATGTGATTTTACCTCCATTTTTTGCAGTGCAGTGTTTAAACCAGTTACTTGTCTGTTTCCATATTTAAATTTTATTTTAGCAATTCAACAATAAATATTTCTAGACTTTAGTTTACAACATTACACAAAACAGTGACAATCTTACCAGCATTCAACAGTGCCAGTGGTAGAAAATTATTATCGCGGCATTTTTTTTTCTCGTATTTTGACACCCTACTACAGAAAACGCCAAACTACGAAAAAATAAAAGACACGTTTTATCACTACAACTACCTTACCAAATAACAAACAGCCGTTGCGCAAAATTTGGTTAAAAAATAAATTCTTTATTTCGTTTACAGGTTTCGTAGACCTCACGAACCTCTGCCGCCAGTGCCGGGCAACAAAAGGCACAAGAGCTTAGACAGGCGGAGACAAGAGTTCCATGAAGGCATGTTACTCGACGCACTGCTTCAACTGTATCCTAGGGTAAGTTCTCTTTATTTCCATCAAACCTGTCCATGTAACGGATATTTTACATGTAAGCCCAAAGAAAATACAAAATACTCTGAGAGGTGGCCATAGAGGCCATCTCCTATAAATTCAAAAATAAAGTAACAAAAATCGCTATTTCACATGGAGATATTAATGAAATTTTTATGCTATATTACTATTGTTTTTATTTCCCCTAATTAACGCTAATTCTTAAGCATAGTTTAATTTTTTAATTTTGCTCAAAAGTTCATATGTTTTTATTTTTTTTTTATTTAATATAACTATAGACTGCCTGGACGGATTTATAAAAAAAACTGAGACGGTAACAGTCAACCAGTGGTTAAAAAACGCCTGCTTCTTCTTCTTCAGTTTCATTGTTGCAACAGAAAACGTCAATTTCACCTGCTCTTTCACATACATTGCACATAACATAAAGTGGATTTTTTTTCTCTAAGACTCAAACAACTTACACAAAAATGCAACAACAGCATGATTTCTACGTTTCCCATAATTTGGTTGAACCTACTCAGTAGCATATCATTATGTATAATCTCTTTCCGAATAAATATCATCTTCTGTGCCGTCTAAATAAAAAAAAATATCATCTTCTTTGTACCACAAGTACTTCACAAAGCGACGTTGGATTCTATCAATATTGTGGACATAAACACCATAAGCAGGGTACCAAATAATAGAGCAATACTCAAGGACAAATCTAACAAAATAAAAATATAGCAAAATAAGAGTTTTCGCATCATTGAACTGTCTACTATTTCTGATGACGAAACCAAGGTTTTTATATGCTTTTGTTATATGATCTACAAATGCCATTTTGGAGCCAATTTTACGTGTGAACGTCATCAAGCATCACTTATCAACATTTAAAGACATACACCACTGATGTATAAGGTCCAAATCTATTCGCAATATTGTACACTGTCATCTACAGTGTTAATACTTTCAAATAACTTAAGGTCATCAGCATAGAGCAAATACTCACATTACAGGTTATTTACTATGTCGTCAATGAAAATCAAAAACAATAAAGGGCCAAGAGCTAGCCAATATAGTTTCAAACGTATAACCTCGATATGCTACACTAACTCAAATACCTGTAGGAACGCAGAGTCCACTGAAGTACCTAGATACTGTGTCACTTCTGGACCACTTTTAAATTTTTACCATGAAATTTCCCCAGACTTTGGGGAAATTGCAGTGTTGCGACGTCAATTTTACTCTTGTAATTGGTCTCATTGTTCCCCAGACCTTGGGAAAATGTTTGATAAATTCCGACCTGGTAAATTTTTAGACCATTTTGCAATATCGTTAAATGTACATATCGTTTGTTACATTGTTGTCGAACAGGGGACGTCGAAGAAGTGGATTGAGTAGCCTGTAGCCTGTAGTGGGGAGCGGGGCACCTTGGCATGGGAAAATTTTAATGACCGTAGAAAACAGCGGCACCTTTATTGTGTTAATTTATCAAACAATAAATTCCCCAAATCTAGGGAAAAATCACAGCAATTACAAGAGCAAAATTGACGTGGCAACACCGCAATTTCCCCAGAAACTGGGGAAATTTCATGGTAAAAATTTGCATTATACAACTCAATGTCGTTGCAGGTAGGCAGCGTGGAGCCCCCAGGAGCCAACGGCCAACACATGGCCAACAACCAGCAAACCTCAACGGCCAATCGCAGAGTGATACCCAGCATCACGCACCGGCTGCAATGCATGGGCCAAGCGCCATCTGCCGTGGGCCCCTACGAATCCGTGCCCGTTATTGGCCATCACTTGGCCACTTTCAGGCCACTCAGCAACCACAACCACAAGCCCTACTCGCACGACTCCGCCATAGGGTCTGATAGCGGTTATAGCAATCATACTGCGGGCACCAGGTAGTTAGAGCCCAACTAGCAATTGGACGGGAGTAGAAGCGTTTATTTGTAGTATTTGGTGTGAACGGTGTTCCTAAAAGTTGACGAAAGTATCCTGAAGTTTCAAAAGAATTCTAATTTTTCAGATTTTTTCTAATGGCTGATTCTCATCAAACTGCAATGTGCATGTGTCGGTATTGAATCTCTCAACCTGAGAAAGACGAACTTATCCTGAAATTTGAAGAAAATCTTAGTTTCCCGATTTTTTTAATGTAATGCTCCTTAAACTACACCTTTTTCAGCTGTAGTTTCTAAAGAGTCAAGTGATAATTCAAAACGGTCAAGTTAATTTTCCAACTCGTCACTTGTAATTTCTAACTGACGGGGACCTCGACCTGGTAGACAGCTTACTCGAACATCTTCCGTGATAGAATCTATAGAACAGGGATAGGTCAGCCACACTTCTTCGATGTTCCAGGCTGTGGAGGTCCTTTTTGTGGTTATGCGTATCGATTAATCTAATTGCTCTTTTCTAGATAGTGTCCAGAAGCTTTAGAGAGTGCTTTGGAGCGCATCCCCACACATGGGAGCAATACTCACATATTCCGTTAGAGAAAACCTTCTCTCTTGAAAAAAAAACAATTTCTCTGTTCTTGTCACGATTGTGACATGTCGGCAATGAACTGCTCAACCAAAGAAAGACGAACTTTTCCTGAAATTTTAAGAAATCTTACTTTCCCGATTTTTGTAATGTAATGCTGCCTAAACTAGCATGCCACGGGTGTGACATTTTGATAATTGATTGCTAAATCTGCCAGAATTCAAAAAATCTGAAGGACATGGAATGATTGTTAAATTTATGTAATTCTTCTGCCACTTATAACACTAGATTGAGTTGAAGAATATTCAAAAATATATTTATTCATTTTAGTTGAATTGTATATTATCTTCCAAAAAAAGCTGCAGCCAGTATCCGCAGCCTTGTGATTTCTCTTCATTTCTTCCGATGTTTTGCATGTTGTCTCCAGTTTTGGATTTTCTTCCACTGCCTCTCTCCATCGTATTCTTGATCTTTCTCTCTTTCTTATTATATCTTTTATCGTGTTTTAATTATATTCCTGGTCACCTACACTTATTCTAGCTAGATATAACAACATATAGAAAATATTTCACGATATGTCATGTTGTGTTGGTAATGAATGACAATTGAAAATTGACAAATGACAAAACGACATTTTGGTAATTAATCGATTAGTCGCTCAACCTTCATGAAAATGTTTACCTGCTCTTTTTCACTTTTAGATAAAAAACCAGAGATTTTTGTGGATGTGAGTAAATATGAAATCGACCTAATATCAGGAAGATCTCGGTCAGTTATTGTTGAGAATCAGGAATATGTATTGAGAAAACATCATTTTATTTCCAATTATCTACAATTTAGTCAGGAAAATAACATCGCTTGGACATATCCTAAATAAGTATTAACTCATAGACCAAAGATGAATAGCTGTAACAATTTTAAGCAATTTGTGGTGTTAATTTTATTTCGAATTTTGAAACTGTCCGACTTTCAGGAACATCTACACCGAAGATTACAAATACATGTATTTTTACTCCACTGTTGCTAGATTTGCTGCCCAATTAGAATCTTCAAATACACGTATGAAGGCTGTCTCAAAACAGCCTCAATAGACTCAATTACTCCTTCATGTTAGAGCATTTGTTGGACTTGATTGAGTTTGAAGCGAAATATAACGTTAATGCAATGAACCTTTTGTCTTTTCAAGTCTATTCAATGCTCCATGTAACATTGATGCTATGTTTTGTATCATTCTAAAATATCGAGGAGGAGTAATTGAAAAGAAATGTCAATGAAATATGTTAAATGTCATTAATGAAAGTTTTCATTATCATGTTCAATACTTTAATTTTTTCTATATTGTGTGAATTTCTGTCGGTATCAACTAATTGCAGGATAATCATGAAGTTTTTGTTTTTCGGTATCCAGAAAATGAGATTTGATTATGTTTGATCACATTCTCCAAAGAAATTAGAATGAAAATTAAGAAATTCTACACGCAAGCGTTAGCGAAGCTAAGAATCCCAAGAGTGGATCAAATTTTCATTCTAACTGCATTTTCTTGACGACCATTAATAAGTATAACAACAAAATCATAGTTTAAAACAATAAACTGCCACATTCACGTCGGAAAGGATGACTGAATGTTCTTTCTTACTAAATTGTTAGAATGAAAATTTCCTTGTGAGTAAGAAGCGTATCAGAATATTAATTCTCACATCAATTCCGAAAGTTTACATTCATTAATGATCGTCAAGGAAAATGATCAACTTAAAGATTGTTAGGTGTAATAGGATATGATCATAGGCAAATAACTGGCAAGTAAAATGATGCTTGGCATATGATATGCGCGGGTGTATCTAACATTATTTGTAACAGATAAACTATAGAAGGAAACTAACAGGAGCAGGCTCCGTTGAAAAACCGGTAAATAAGTTAAAAGTCACCAGCCGCACGCCAGTGATAAAGTGGCTGGAGACGGCGCGCCAAAGCGGTGACTGCGGTTCATTCAGCATAAGGTTGGATGATGAGAAGAACTTTCTGATTCTGTAGTTTTTTCAGAGCTCATGTTCTCTGTAATCGTTGAAAGAGTGACTTCTTGGCAGTACCTGATTTTTTATCAGCACCTAACTTTTGCTTGTCCACTTCTTGTTTGATATAGTACAGTACTGGTTCTTGAAAGTATTAAATTTTACCCCATATGCTTTTATTTTGTACCCATTTCTATATCGAAAGCTGTCTATTTCAAAATAAAATACTGAAATATTTTACCCATAAAAAACATCGCTAAAATAATAAAATATAATATGTACGTACTCCCAGCTTTTATTTCAAAATCGCGTGCCGTAAACTATAGACCATTTGCAATATTTTAGTAAATATCCATATAGTATTTCGGCCATATTTATGATTTATATAACAAATTATTAAAGCATAGTGTTGTTCGTAAAATATACATTGGACCTTTATTATAGACATGACAAGCTATGTGCATTCGGCAGATAATTGGAAATCAAAAAATATATGCCTACTACGGACTCAGGAAACGCCATATTCGATATATACTATAAAAGTTTAATATCTCGCGTCTCGTATTCTGTGTCGGAATTTTCTGGGGTTCATATTTGCGTAGTTCAGTTGAATATGAATTTTTCTCCGAAAAATATTGCCATCCGGCTTTCGATGCGTGGCAACGCTAAATTGCGCGGATTTCGATCGGAGTATTTGTATTTATTTTGTAGCTAACCAGGGCCGTATTCAACGAGGGACAGTGGCGTGCAGTATAGACGGCCACAGTTCTGTTTTACTTGTTACACGAATAAAAAGAAATTCATCTTCTTCAAGAACTCCGATAATCTAGTAAAGATATATACAGGGTGTTAATTAAGTATGTTAACAAACTTTAACCACGAATAGTACTCCAAAAAATAGAAAGAAAATGTCATATGAACATGGGTCCGGAAATGCTTCCTAAGGGAGCTACGCTCCTTGGCATGGGGCACCCTGAAGACGGTTTTCCCTCGATCTTCTCGACACCATTCATAACAAAATTACGAAAATAGGTACGATGGGTAAACTTTTGACGCTGAATCTGATTATGAATTCAGAATTTCATGATTTTAATCAGAGGCGTATCATACGGGAGGAGTTAAGAGTAAAAATAACCCTATTTTCTAAATGGTATTTCTTTTGACATTTTGATTTTAGAATATGGTATTTCAGAGATTTCTACGTAAAAATGGTTTCTTGGTACATCTCGATAGGGCTAAGGGTTTTCGAGAAAAATGCAAATTATTGAATCGATGCAGGCTATTGTAAATAAATAATAAATAAAATAAATAAAACCCTATAAATCCTATAAAAAATATAGTACGCTTCAAATAAATATAGTACATCCGCAGGAAGGTATAAAAAATAGACTTTATATTTTTACTCATTCATTTTTTATAAATTTATATTTTTTTGCTATTCGTGCAATTTTTCACAATTTTTTGTCTTCGTTGAAAGTGGCATACTCTTTATTACAATCAAAATTGAAGTTAATATAAATTAACAGCTCATTCTTTATTAAGGATAAAGATGCTTTCTTTCTTTCTTTCCGCCACTTGCCGAAGTGGCGGAATAGACAGCAGATATAAAATTATTTTGAATAAATTTGGTTGCAAAATATAAACAATCATAAATTGTACGGAAGTAAAGTATTTCCGCGTACTATATATTTCTTCAACAGTATATAAGTACGGAATAACCTTAGGCACAGTATAGACGGCGACAGTTCTGTGTTACACGTCACACGAATATAAAGAAATTTTCAGAACAAGAATTGAGATAATCTTCTAGAGACATAAAATAAAATTTCAATACTCTTCTACTCAGTATTTCATAAAGTTTCAGCAAGGATATAATACTTTCCAAATGAGCCCTTATTACCCCGATCAAGAATACAAACTGCTTGAGAACTCCATAGAGAATATGATATTCTTGGTTCATACACATTGACAGATGTTTGTTCCAAGAAGACCAAAATCTTGAACTGTGCGCCAAGATTATGAAATGCTTCAGTCAATATGTAATATTCTTATAGGTGTACTTATTGATTTGTTTTCAAGATTATCATATTTCGGTATTCTTACTTTCAAGACTTTCTCAGTATTTAATTGAAAACATTTACTTAGTACAACGCTATATGATCAAAAATGTCACATTCTTGGTTTAACATCACTACAGCTTTGTGCATTTTGGAGCATGACATACTTTAATGAAAGCATATACATATTTTTCATCCAAGAATTTATTTTTAGGGGAGCAGCATTTGTAAAAAGGTTTATAGGTACTCCTTTTACTTCCCACACCGATAGGTGAGAGGAGTGTTGTGATCGCGAAAATTTTCGATTTTGAGATAATACGTTTTATGATATCTACGTAACGACAATCCACGTCACTCATTTTCGTCGGTCTGTCTGTTGGCGTTTTTCTAACGTCGTAATCTCAGTAACCGCTGCATGGATTTTGGTGAAATTTGAGTAGTATAGGTCGTAGTAGATAATGCTGCTATAATTTTGAAAATCGGAGCAAGGGCGGCGAAGTAATCATCAAAAAACAGAAAAATTCCTCAAAACTCGTTTTTGGGGGTTTTTGCTCATAATTTTCTACTTTTTTGGGTGTGGGTGAAATTGGGGTGTTTGGGATGGAGGGTTGTAAAACTCAAAAAACGGTTGTATTCATAATAGGCTGTGGAAGAAAAACCTAGCGGTATAATACATTTTTTCAGGTCCTTCCGAACATTGCCTTGCCTATTACAGAAACCAAGAAGCTTAGAATTTTTTCAGCCTATACATACGAGTATTGCTATGGATTCTTTTGGATTGTGTAACCTGGAAATGACTGAAGTGATTTTAATGAAACCTCGACTCAGTGTGAATACCTTGGCGAGAATAGAAAACGCATATGGTTTTTAGAAATCGTTTCAGTGGCGACGCAGGAATAAAGAATATAAGAAAAAACAGCTCAAACTTCATTTTTAGGCTTGTTAGGGGTGCCGGATCATTTTGTACTTTTTTGCGTGGAGGTGGAATTGGGCAGGTTGGGGGGTTGGGAGGTTATAGAACTGAAAATTTTGTTGTATTCATATAGGTTGTCCATTGACCTGTGAGGGGAAGACCTAGCGGCATAACAAACTTTTTTGAGGGAGGTGGGCGATGATTTGTTTGCAAGGGGATCTCAGATCATAGCTTCATGCTATGGGAAAATAATGAATTGGTATCACTGTAATGTGTGGGGCAGTACTGAGTCAATCAACTTGACTCCATTTTTTTATTAGCTTTACCTCAGAACAGATCAAATTCAGGTCAAACAAACAACCACCGTGGCATGTTCTCCAATCGATCAACGTATGCATTCGCCATATGTCGGAAACAGCAAGGACCTCGTAGGTCAGCACGCCATGAGTCATCTAACGTTTCCTAAGATGTTCCCGCAAGTCATGGCGGGCCATGGCGTGGAATTAATAGCTGATTAAATTGGCCTAATTAACAGCGAGATGCGCCTTCGTTTAGCTCAATTAAGAGATCCCATGTTCGGTTAATAAGGGAAAGTAACGTCCGAGGAACACAACACTAAGGTTCTTGACCCGATGGTCTAGCATGAAACTATAGTCCAGACACAATAGATAACAAAAAATACTCTGCTGAGAATTTAGCAACTAGCGATGCGTTGTAGTAAACAGCTTCATGCGTGACGTGGCCTCAGATGTCATGTGGTGGAATGCCCAATACAATATTTACTTTCCAGAAGGCAATACAAGATTTTGTTGGTTGGAATCATCATAATGAAAACAAATTAGAAGAATAAAGTCACAGTTGTCCATGAAATGTTAAAATGTTACAGAAATTCATGTATACCATTTGTATAAGCGATTGGCAAGACGAGATCTAGAATGTCGACATAAACGCATTGGACGCAGATAGCCGATAGGATTTAATACAGAGAGAACACAATATCCCCTAACTCTCACTTCTGTTCTTTAGAACACGCACAAGTTTCTCCATATTATCGCTTCTGTGAATATGTCCGAAGAATGTAAGCATTCTCGTCGACACAATGGAGGATAGACTCTTTGGATTACGGGGCTCATCCAGTATGGAAACGTTAGTTCGATGGGCGTTATAAGGGACTCTCAGCATTCTCATCCACGTCCACATTTCAAAAGCATCTATGCGAGCTCAATCTGCCTTTCTATCAGTCCAAGCTTCCGAGACATACAAAAATATGGAGAACACAAGAGACTGGACCAACGACATTTTGGTAGCTTTAGTGATGTTATGGTCACGCCATATTTTAGTAAGCTTTGTCATGGCCACCCGTGGCTGTTGAATGCTCCGTCGACTATCATTCTCACAATGACTCTTACAAGTTTTAAAATAAATTGGTCATATTTGGAAGTTGTTTTAACTCCAATCGGATAGATAGGGGAATATTTCTTATTGAGGTAAAAAAAATATGCTGGAATAATATTTGTTTATTCCCTTCAGTTGTTCCTCTGAGGGCTGGTTTTTCAATTAGCAGTCAAGTTAACTATAAGTTATCTCGTAACTGTCAATGTGTTGTTATATTATGCAACAGTAACAGTAGAAGTTGATTAACAGTTGTAAATAACAGTTCAGCTTCTTATCTGTCAGATACAGTTGTGACACAGCACAAATATTCCCCCTCCCCCAAAATTGTGTTATACAGCTAGACCCTTCCTTCACAGGTGAAAGGACAACCTTTTATGCATACGACAAATCTTCCACCCTCCAATCAACTCAATTTCACCCCCACCCAAAAGAAGAAGAAAATAGTCAGGAATCCCCAAAACACCTAAAAACGAAGTTTGAGCTGTTTTCATATTCATATGTTTTGATTACTGCTGCGCTGCCACTGACACAGTTTCTAAAACCATACGCGTGTTCCATCCTCACTACGGTAGTAATACTATGTCAAAATTCCATTAGAATCAATTTAATAGTCTCCACGTTAAAAAATACAGAACCATCAAAAGCAACAAATACTCGTATGTACCAAAAAAAATCCCACAGTTTAAGTGATAGCCACAGGGCAATGTTTGGATGCACCTAAAAAGTGATTTACGTCGCTAGGTCTTCCTTGTCAGGTCGTTGAACAATTATATTATGAATACAACAAAATTTTCAGTTTTACATCTCCCCCCCCCCCAACTATCCCAAATTTCACTCCCACCCAAAAAAAGTAGAAAATAATCAGCAACCCCAAAAAGGCCTAAAAAGTTTGGGGAATATATGAATTTTTTTGTTTTTTGCTACTCCGGCCCATACACCGTTTTTCAATGTTATAGCAGCATTACCTAATACGACCCCACAGCATATTGCTGCCGAAATTTCATCAAAATTTATGTAGCGATTTCTGAAATTACGAGACTAGAAGAACGCCAACAGACCGATGGAAAATGAGTGACGTGGATTTTCGTTATGCAGGTATCATTAAATGCCCAAAATCTTAATGCTCCCCTCACCTATCGGTGTGGGAAGTAAAAACATGGATCCAGATTTTCAGCAAATCACTGACGTCGATGTACGAAACACTATTATCAAGCTTCGCTAAACTGACAGTTTAGAAACTGAAAGTTAGATACGTACATAATTGATAAGCACAATTCGTCTTAACAACAATTTCAGCTCTAACCGCCAATTAGTTAACTACCACATTTGACAAACTGGCCCTAATATTGGCAGAATTCTTATTTTACGCAGACAAAAAACATCGATCCCCAAAACCACGCCTCTGTGAAGAAAAATAGAGCTATATAGGTGCGATTTGCGATACTAGTTATACACGGTTTAACCTGGGAAAGTTTAAATCGACACCAGCGGTGCAAGGAAAACCGTTAAATTGATATAGTTGGTGGTGAAATGCTGAAATCGTTGTTCGAAGAAGTTTACGTGTGGAAAGTTCGGACTTTAGAGATCGGAAATTACTTTTATAGTGTCGCCTTATATCGAGGTTGGTCTGCCGAAGTTTAATAATAAACACATTTTCCCGAGTCCCTGGTTCATATCTTGACAGAGAAACATGAGAAGAATCGCTAAATGATATATGAAGTCAGGCGTGTTTTTGTTGGGCGAAGTTTCATTGAGGGAACGATGTTTTATTAAAAAAATTGGGCCCACTTATACCGTAGTCAAATCCTCATAAATTACAAACAAAATAGAGTATCGAGAAATAGCTCATTCAACTTAAAAGTCGTTACTTAAATCAGGCAACTATAGGCAGTCTAGTTTGGTTTTTAGATTTGTAGTTTACATTTATACTAAAGTGATTGATAGCTAACATTTTATGGCATAGGTGCTAATTAGGTAAAATACAGGATCGCTCATAGCAGAAAAAATGTAAATATTTAAACTTTCTCCTTTTTTTTTTTCACAAGACTTTAGGAGGACCACTCTTGACGTACCTCGAATACAATACATCATAAATGCAAATTAGGAATCCTTAGCGGATTAAGCAACAATTGTAGGCTTCAGTAGCGTAGAACATGAATTTACTTTATGATGAAAATATTGTATTACATAGGTATTAAGTTAGGGCATTGTCTTAACAAGTTATATTGAAAATATTTTAGGTACTAATAAATGTCACGTAATTAAAATTTACAGATTTTTATAAACTAATCTTTCAAATAATCCCATATTACGTCATTTAAAATAGTTTAACTACACAATGGCAACTTTATGGAACAGTAATTAATATAAATACTGAATTACATACTTAAATAAGAACGTCATTATCGTCCGGTAAGAAAGAATCATCGTCAGATTCCTCATCTTTCAAAGAAATGATAATTGGATCTAGTGTTTCCTCTATTAAATTGTCGAGTGTCCCGAATTTTTCTTCCTCTGCCATGACATGTTTTATACCATTTTCCCAATTTTTAGATGAAATTTTTGATATTCAATCTTTTATTACTTTGTAATTCGCTTATCTTGCCAAACTTTTGTTACAAAATGACCTTCATTGATCCATGTTTCGTCTAAATAAAAAATAGTGTTACCTGCTCTTCTCAGTTTTCGGATTTCTCTTACCAACAAATAATGTCTTCTTTTTCTATGAGAGCGGATTTTCTATCCTGTTTCGCATAAACGAAATCCAGTTCATGTAAAACTTTCCATAATTTGTCTCTTTTTAAGTTTGGCAAGCTCTGGTCTTCATTAATTTCTATTAAAACTTTGTCCAAAGTAGGTATTATTTTTTTTGGAAACAAAATGAGTGCACTTTTTTTCGTATCATTTGTTTGTCACTATCGTCTAGTTGTATGGGTTTTCTCCCTGTTGACTTTTTCGGTGGTACGGTAACACTTCCATCCTTTCGTTGCTTCAGCAGCAAATGGTCGCTTCTCCAACTCCAGTCATAGTTGAACACTTAGAAACTATACTCCGAACACTGCTAGCTATATGTTCATGTACAAGTGCGTCATGTACATCTAATATTACAGTTTTCAAATGCACCGTTAACTGACACTTTAATTTCACAGGAGTAAAATTTAGCGTTTGTGCCATTTTTATTACACCTAATTAATATCACTACTAACAGTTCTGCGTGTTACACTATACCGACTATACCGACCGCAACGTAAATTTTAACTACAATTAAACAGGGAATCTGCATACAGGTCTTGGAAAAGTACCTGCGTTATACTTTGCGGAAATCCCTAATTTCCTGCTCATACACAACTTACATTTAAAAGAGCACGTTTAGTATTTTAGGGGTCCTATGGTTTACATTTTCTAGAAATCAAAAATACATCTTTAGACAGATATAAGCATCGAATTTTATTAAGTATATCTATATCTTCGTTATATTTAGGTAAATTATACACACAGTTTACCAAGTTGAAAGTATGTATTATATATAATAATACTTGTATATAGGCAAATTCACAATATTTCGTGTTAGAAATTCTCCGTCACTGTTTTTAGGTGCTAACCTCGATTTTACCTGCTATGCAATAAAATTTTAGCTATCAAGACTATATTGAAAGCAGTAAGTAGCTAACTCAACCAATCAACTTAATTTCCTTCTTTATTATGACCTCTAAAACTAAGTTCATGCTCCCTCAAGCAGCACATGGTATCATATCCCGATTTTTTCGAACAAAATCATTGTGCCTCCTGTGGTCTTCCCTTAGTTGCCAGAAAACATGATCTGACATGAACATGTTTGGAACAAAGCTCGGATTCAAAGCCAGAAAGTACTTCTCACTATCCAATTTCCTTTCGCAGTACACATTCAAAAATTTGGAATACTTTGGAAGAGGCTACAGATATAGCCGAGAGGTTAATAAAATGCTTAATTCAAAACGATGTGGCTCTATTTATTGGCTCATAAATTGGAGTGGAAACCACAGAAGCATTCAAGAAATGACTTTATACACCACTGTTTTTCTGAAGGATAGCATTCTTTTTTAATTTAATAGCCTTTGCTCCTACTGTGAATTTGTTGTTTTTCACCCAGTAGATTTGACAAATTTTGTGACAGAAAATACTTCGAAGGTTAAATGTTGTTGAGAGCGTATGACTACGATTCATATCCATAAACCTTAGACCTAACATTTATTTGAAGAAAATGGTCATAGAATGTAAAAAATGTCTTACATTTTATTTATGTATTTAATTTTACATTGGCGCATGATAAAATTCTACCTTGTTTATACATGGTGTTAATTGAGTATGTTAACAAACTTTAACCACGAATAGTACTCCGAAAAATAGAAAGAAAATGTCATATGAACATGGGTCCGGAAATGCTTCCTAAGGGAGCTACGCTCCTTTGCATGGGGCACTCTGAAGACGGTTTTTCCTCGATATTCTCGAAACCATTCATAACAAAATTACGAAATTAGGTACGATGGGTACACTTTTGACGCTGAATCTGATTCTGAATTCAGAATTTCATAATTTTAATCAGAAGCGTATCATACGAGAGAAGTTAAGGATAAAAATAACCCCATTTTCTAAATGGTAATTTTTTTGACATTTTGATTTTAGAGTATGATATTTCAGAGATTTCTACGTAAAAATTGTCTTTCGGTACATCTCGATAGGGCTAACCGTTTTCGAGAAAAATGCAAATTCTTGAATCGATGCAGGCTATTGTATTCAATAATTTGCATTTTTCTCGAAAACGGTTAGTCCTATCGAGATGTACCAAGAGACCATTTTTACGTAGAAGTCTCTGAAGTACCATATTCTAAAATCAAAATGTCAAAAATTTTACCATTTAGAAAATGGGGTTATTTTTACCCTCAACACCTCCCGTATGATACGCCTCCGATTAAAATTATGAAATTCTGAATTCAGAATCAGATTCAGCGTCAAAAGTTTACCCATAGTACCTAATTTCGTATAATTTTGTTATAAATCGTTTCGAGAATATCGAGGGAAAACCGTCTTCAGGGTGCCCCATGCAAAGGAGCGTAGCTCCCTTAGGAAGCATTTCCGGACCCACATTCATATGACATTTTCTTTCTATTTTTCGGAGTACTATTCGTGGTTAAAGTTTGTTAACATACTTAATTAACACCCTGTATATTTATGGTATCGTTATATAAAAAGTTCATTAAAAAAATGTCCTACTTTGCGCTGGCTACTTCACCGAAGGGGTGTGAAAAATTTAGGGTTAAACCCTCCTTTTTCGATTTAAATAATTACAACTGAGCCTCTTTCGGTGATACGTAGCGAATGCAATTTTTTTGGCATCCTGTGAATAAGCGACTGTACAAACTTTCTCCATACTGTACAATACTATGTACATAATTGTATATACGACTGTATATTTAGAAGTTTTCGGCAAACCAAAGTTTGTAGAACTCACATTTTCTATAATATGTATTTACCTGCCTGTATATTCTTGTATATTTTGTTCATAGTCTACTATTTATTTTTATTGCAGATATAATGAATATAACGAGAAGATTTTTTCAAACACTGATCGACTATATTCTCATAGTTCTGACTGATTACGAATATATTATGTAAGAAGCATGTACGCTGTAGGATTTTCCACTAAAGCTAGTTACTTTGTAGAGGACTTTAGACTGAAACCAGGCTCAAGGCACAACTAACTGTAACGAATTTGATAATACAGGTACTGTAATATTTTGCTGCAAACAAAACTATTTGTTAAAATTTCTTTGTCTATAAGATTGCTTAAAGTTTTAATTGATTCTTTATCTGTAATTCTCTGCAGTACAGAGATAAAAAACTATAGAGGGGTATATTTTGGCACTTACAAAGAATGAGACTAGAATTTTTCGCAGCAATTTTTTCTATATACATACTTAATATGGTAGAAGATTCTGCTTATAAAGTCGTTATATTTAGTTGTGTTTTGAAATGGGAGAAATGTTCCACAATCACTCTTACAAGCAATTATAACGTATTTCGTTTAGGATCACAAACGAATTTTTATAAAGTTCGTCTAAAACCGTCACATTAGAATAATCAGCAATAGCACTTATAGATTTTATCGGTACTTCTTTTTATTCGTTTTTAGCTCAGAATATAGGGTACTATATTTCTTAACAGCTACACAAGGCAATGCGCTCAATTGAAAACTATTTTTTAAAGCTTGTAAAGCCTACTGTCTTGTGTTCTTTAAGGAAATACATGTAAACTATCCTTATGAGGGCATGCAAAACTGGGTATCTGTTTTTCCAGTCACATGAAATTCGAGAAAATTGGAAGTATTTATGCAGAACAGCATATCTCTTCATTATTTAAATTTATATTTTTTATGATTTTTCTATCTGAGGTAAGCAATAATAGATGCTATATTTCTGAAAAAAGTTTTTGTAGAGTTGAAATTTATGTTACTGACATTATATAGAACTGTCCCTGATACTTTTTCTCGAAGTTGAATTCGAGTGACTGGAGATTTTTTTATTTGTTAAAAAAATTATATCAGTGTTTGTCCGTACTAGTCCATTAAAGTGAACTTGTGTACACTTCAATTTAAAAATTATTTCGATTGTTTTTATGAATGTATATTTTTAATTAAAATATTTTGTTATTGTTTTTATATGACTTAGTAAATGACAATTTATAAATAAAAATACAGTGAATATACAAGTGTTTTATTGATATTGCATTTTCCCTTACCAGGTGAACTTCTATCGTTCGTTCTCAAGAATAAAACAAATTAAAATTCTCGACAAAAATATGGAATATTTAAGTGACTCAAAGCTTTCAGACAGTCGGACGTGTTAAAATTTCTGATACTTGTCGCTAGAATATCTCCCATCGTATATCCTGCGTGTCGTAAAAGGCGACTAAAAGGAACCAAACTAGTGTCGGTATAAACAGTAACCTCTTCTCAACCAACAGCTTTAGGTGGACGAGTTGAGAAGAGTCAGGACACCTTCTTGTCCTTGAGGGGAGAAATTGCCCCTAAAGGCGAATGAACCAGTAGGTACCATCTGGTCAACGGCATGAGGATGCAGAAAGCAAATGGGAAACTACTGCATTAAAGATCTTAAAGATATCCCAAGAGAAACTCGTAAAATGAGTAAATGCATTTTACGAGTTCACAACATGTCTGTTAAGACATTGTGACTATGGTGATGATGTCGCTTGTTAGCACGTCAGCAGAATTATTGTCTACAATTATTGGAGGCTCTATACCACCAGAGAATGCTGATAATGCCTTATACCGCCCATCGAACTAACGTTTCCATGCTGGATGAGCTCGGTAATCCAAAGAGACTATCCTCCATTGTGTCGACGAGAATGCTTACAATCTTCGAACATATTCACTGAAGCGATAATATGGAGAATCTTGCAGATCAGGATTTTGCCCCGAGTGGGCGGCGCCGTGGCCGTTCCCCTACACGCTGGGTGGATACGACGAAACAGTTGCTGGATATGAATATCAAGAGCGCCACTGAACTGACAGTAAATCGCGAACGATGGCGAGCTACAGTTTTCAAAACTATTGATAATATTCGCGTCGGCAATACTCTAGCTCCGAGTTCACAACATGTCTGTTCAGACATTGTGACTATGCTGATGACACCGCCAGATTCATGAAAGTGGAGACAAAATTGACCATTTCTGTCATGGCCGTAGCTAGGCGTTGACCATGGGGGGGTTCATGTTGACCTTGGGGGGGTTCATGCTGACCTTGGGCGGGTTCATGTATTAAAGAAAAGACTTTACTTTGTAATGTCTTATGTCCGTATTCATAGTCGTTCCTCAGGCTTCAGGTATATCTTGAGTAACTTGAGGGTTACTCAATGGACCCTCAGGTGTAGCTTTCCTTGTGTATCTGTTTTGTCTCTACCTATGCATTTTGATTTTTGTATTGTACCAGTATTCCGTGTTTTGTGACGGACTTTTTTCCAGATGTGACAGAAACTGATAACACCGTACTCCAAAATTAACCTACAAAATCGACGAAATGTTGACATTTCGATACTTGAGTATTACTTAAGGGAACCTTACGTAAGAGACCCTCAAGAAAACGTTACTTAAGGGACCCTCAAGTATCAAGGGACCCTTAACTATGAATACATCCCTAAATTTGCTTAAAAACTGTATAGATTGTATCACTGCTAATGTGTCATGAACGCCGTGCGATTGTTTAGTAGTAGAATAAATAACTAAACTTGGAGAAAGCATTTGGTTATTCTTATTTTGTATTATTTTAGTAGTCATTTAATTCACGGGAAAACTCATATATTGAACCCCGTAAACCCCCCCCCCCCTTTATATATGGCCCTGATTTTTGTGCATGGTCCATGATTGCTTAATCTAACGTTTGACGGACAGCGACTTAAAAGAATCTATTACATGTTCAACAACTTTGAATGACTACGTGGATAATTCAGCACAAGCTCACTAACAACTATTTATTTGAGGGGCCTCCCAAGAGCGTGAAAATCTACCTAGTGAACAGCAAAACTTGTTCCATGCTTCATTTTTTTTAACAAAAATATGATATTTAGCCCCTTTAAATCTCTACTAGACGACTAATCTTGTCGAAATCCCTGCACACGATGACGTGAATTAAATCTGGATTGCATGTTGTGGTTTTATATATAAATAATAATTTAGGAAGCGACTTTGATTTGGAATGAGATGCTTTTTTATGGTCAGCTTCCCGCAAAAGCTGAAGCCTATGGCGCTGCAGAAGCATTGCGAGAGGCTAAGTATCGGTGCACATTAGATTTGAAATGCTACAGGTTGTAGCCATCGGGAAACAAAGTCCCGACAGTTCATTCCACAGCGTCGAGGCTCTCCAAAAGAAGGAATGCTAGAGAAGACTGGTTGGGGTAGCAGGGACCACGATCTAGTAAGGATAAGGTCGCAGAGCCTCTCTAGCGTTCCTAGGTGTTATTATCCGGGAGAACTCACTCGAATATATTCCGTGATAGAATATGTAAAACAAGACAGGTCAGCGATCCTTCTTCGACGTTCCAGGCTGTGGAGGTCCTTTATGAGGTTAGGCGAGCCGGTTAGACCAATTGATCTCTTCTGGATAGTGTCCAGAAGCTTTATAGAGTGCTTTGGAGCGCATCCCCACCCATGGGAGCAACACTCCAACGATGCTCAAATCTGTGCCTTTTAGAGCAGCAGTAGTTGCTCTGGTGTATATAGCTTCCTACAGCGAAACAAAACTCCAAGCTTCTGGGATGCCGTTCTAGCAATACTGGCGACGTAGTCGTGCCAGGACATGTTATTATTGATGTTGATCCCCAAAAGCTTGATGGAAGGTGACTCTACTATTGGATGACCCTCCATTTCCACAGTTGGTAAGCCAATGTGAGACTTTGAGTTGTTGTCTGAGTTTTCTATACGTTTTAAACTGTACTTTATCCACTAATATTTACTAGTAAAAAATAGTAAGAATGGTCTAAGGCCAGAAACATGGCGCTTTTCAAAGTTACTTATACGAGAGTGATCCTAGAAGTACTCACCACACCAAAGAAAACAAAAATTTTGAAAAAATATACCCTATACTCTTTTCTGGGCGATGTGTGACATGCTTTTTATAACAAGAACTAGAAGAAGATCTCAGAGATTCATTAGATCAACATAATCAGTATGATGGTGCATTTAATTTTCAATTTAAGTACCAGATTTGACTAATGGAGGCAAGAAGAATGACAGTACCATAACAAAACTGACAAGAAGTGACAGCAAATGGCGACGTATTTCACCTTCTTGTCATTTTGGCGAGACCGTTTTCGACGACCTTGAATGACTCTTGTTTGACGTATAAGCAGCATAATGTGCTACTTAAAGGGGTATACAGGAGCTTGCAATAGTGAATCGGTTTCTTCTTTAAGGAAAATGGTGGATGTGTTGGGTATGAAACTGCATTCTATAATTTGGTGAAAGCTCCATCATAAATAATGGTGAAAGTATTCACACGCATATAATTTGATAGCTATTATTATAATTTCCAGTCTAATAAGGGATTTGTTAGAACAGTCAAAATACTTCTGAATATTTTGCACTAGCAGTATATGACAAAAATAAATATGCTAAACAAATATTGATATCTCAAAACTACAGACTAGTCCAAGCAATATTAGATCCATAATTCAAACAAATGCTACTTTGATTTGTCACTACTTACCCATAAGAGTTTGTATACATTATATTATACATATAACAAAGACAAATGGTCGTGCGGATCACAAACAAGTAGAGAGAAAGAGAATCATGGGGCGAATCCGCAAAAAAGGAAGAGGTTGAGGAGCAGAACATTTAAAGGATGGTAACCCGAGCGACACGTGTTTCTGCTAATTGGCTTCATCGGGCCCAAGTGAATGTCATGTGCCCACATCTAGATGAGGTGACATAACATAACACTTGGTTTCGGGTGTAACCTGAGGAGTCAAGGATGGAAAAATTAAGCCAGAAGCCACCGACAAGAGCCAGCCAGCACATTTGTGGCTTCGGCCGAAAGATCTCCAAGTGTCAACTCTCGCCTTCTCGCCTTATATATACATGCAAGATTTTTTTTAACAAATGTATTACATCTAGCAGAAAATTTAAAACATATACAGGGTGTCCCAAAAGTCAACGTCAAGCCGCAACGGGATGATAGGATTGCTTGTAACTATCATGAGAAAAATCAGAAAAAAAATATATCCCATGCAGTTTGAAAATTATGTATAGACTATTCTGACATCCAACTTATTTAACTTGAATCACAATAGCAAATCAGGAACCTCGTTTCTTCTGGGTTGTTGTTGTTGAAAGTAGCGTCGCCATTATAGATTGCTATATAGCAATACCTCTATTTCAAAAAATAATGCTTACTAGCTTCCAGAGGAGACTTAGCATTAGAGTGACTAGCACTGTTTTCAGAATTTGATGATACCAGTATAACCTGAAAAAAAATTACCGTAAATATTCATAACACTTTCGGTTGGGTAATTTCGGAACAACAAAGTAAGGCGTAAAACTGACAAATTTCAAAAAACCTCCGACAGACAAAAATATCTGAACAGAACTTTTTGGATTACAGCTAGGTAAATTCTCATAGGCTAAATTAAAAATGGTTCATCCGACAGAAAAGGCAAAAAACTTAAAAAATGTCAATCTTACCTCCTAGCCTTAGCGAGTCCCTCCTTAAGGGTATCCAGAGGATCGTGGAATAGGTAGACTCTGATCCCTTTGAAATAGGTTATGAAAAAGTCATCCCATGAAATAGCGCTTATGTCACAGAAGAATATGTCTCTGTCCCGTGGAGACATGTTGTCTAGCATTCTTCCAATGTTTTCAGACTTGAAGAGAAAGGTCTTCGCTGAGAAATACCCTAGTTTCTCTATGATGTTTTGAATTTTGGTGTACATTTTGACCACTCTGAAATGAAAGAGCGTGCGTTAAAAATCAGCAAAAGGATATGACACAGGTGTTTAACTTAAGTGTTATTTTTATGATTACCTAGAAGCAAATAAAAAAATGGTTAGCATTTTAATGATATTTTTGGTACCAGAAACACAAAAATCCTGGAAAAATGTATATAAATTGAGAAAGTTTGGAAAAATCGGTAGAACTCTTAAAAAATCGTTATGAGATTGAAAAAATCTTTACAATTCTGGCTAATTGTGAGAAATAAAAAACTGTAAAAACTACGAAAAAATGAAAAAAATTGAAAAGACAAAGAAAAACCTGGGAAAAAAGCCGGAAAACTGAAAAAATCGGCAAATGTATTCATACATATATTCAAAATTGGAAAAATTATCTCCAAAAATCGGGTTAATATGAGATAAATCGGTAAAATTGATAAAACTGTGGCAGATTGGTAAACATTTAGGAAATTCGAATAAAATCAGAATATCTGGAAAAAATCGTCACGATTTGGAGAAAAAACGTAAAACTGAAAAGTCGTTAGGGGGGAACCAAGAAAAATTGAAAAAAATTGGGAGAAAAGAGAAAACTCCAAAAATTGGCAAATGTATGAACAATTGAGAAAGATATCAGCAAAAAACGGGAATATTGAGGTTTAAATCGGTAAAATTGCTAAAACTGTGGCATATTGATATGCCTTTGGAAAGTTTGAACAAAATTAGTAATATCTGGAAAAAAATCATTCGGATTAGAAAAACATGAAAATCCAGTAATAATTGAGATAGATTTCTGATAATCGAACCTTCAAGGAATCTGAAAAAATCGAGAAATATCGGTTAAATGAGAAAAACTGCGAAAAAATGAGGAACACCAGGGCACATTTTAAAATCGCATAAACCCGAAAAAATATCGAAACACCAGAAGAATCAATAAAAATCCTGGAAAGACAAGGGAGTCTCCATCAGAAAATGTTTAGCTCTTTCCACGACCAGCAAGGTCACGTGATCTGTGCTCTATTAAATATGCATGCAGAATGATAGGCAAAAGGCAGAATAGATTACCTCATCTGAGGTCTGAGATTATATTATCCTGGTCTAACTTATCAAAAGCAGAAATCAACAAGCTCTTTCACTCCACACCTCGAAGAGCTGTGTCAAGTAGGGTCTATTTTCCTTTCATTAAATTTCCAAGAAGTGTAGGAATTTAATATTGTTCAGAAGTGAGTGAAATCAGTAATGGTCATATTATTACAAGACATCCTTACGTTCGTTCCTTGCCGGTGCACATCAAAAAGGCATCTGCTAGATATGCTGGAACCATGTGGAGCAGGAACGTCACCAATCGCAAGTGGTAGACGCATTTGCACTGTATCAGAAAAGGATGCCAAACATTTTTTACAGAGGCACACTCTCCTCGAGTCTCGTGCAGTTTCTTTTCGGTTAAGCCCCACATTACTGGCTGAAATAAAAGACTTGTTATACTTGGTAATACATATTACCAATTTTTTGTAGTCTGAGCGACACTCTTTTGGCTAATGTAATTGAATCAGCATAGGCAAAAACAACACATTTAAAATGCAACTTTTGGTAACAGCAAAAAAACTCAACGTACATACGTTTCTTTGTTTAGTTGCAAAATTATTGTTAAAAGCTAATTTACGAGATTGATAATAAACTACTATTCAAGGACCGCGTCGCTAACTTTATGAAGAAGACATATCTCCACAATAGAGCACCCTATTCTTCTTCTTAACATGCTATCTCCATCAATAAAGGTTGGATATCACAGTGGAAAATTCTTCTCTGTTTTCAGCGGTTCTTATCAATTCTTCGAATCCCAGGCCAGTCCTCTGATGTATATTCCTCAGCCATGACAGTTTTTTCCGTCCCAGCCCCTGCTTGCCTTCGATCTTTCCTTTTACGATAAGTTGTGCGTATCGATATTTTCTTAGTATGTGGCCCAGGTATGCTGTTTTACGTATTTTTACGATTTTAAATAGTTCTCCTTCTGTTCCCAGCCTGCGCAAAACTTCTTTGTTCATAGTACGCGATGTCCATGGTATTTTGATTATTCTGCGGTATGTCCACATCTCGAAAGCTTCCAATTTATTGATGGTGTGTGTTTTGAGTGTCCATGTTTCGACTCCGTACAAGAGAGTAGACCATACCTAGCATTTTGAGAGTCTTAACGCAGGTCAAGACTGATGCGTGAATCGCAGAGGAGCTTTCTGAGACGTACAAAACAGCTTCTGGATTGTTCTATTCTTGATCTTATTTCTGTGTCTGGATTTAGTTTGCTGTCCACCCAGCATCCCAGGTATTGAAACCTATCTACCTGTTCAAGAATCTTTCCATTTATTTGGATTGGTTGCGGCACATTCTTGGATTTTTTAATCACCATTACCTTGGTTTTCTTGACATTTATTTTCATAACGAACTCTTCGCAGGCATTGTGAACGCTGTTGAGGAGTCGTTGTAAACCCACAGCTGAGTCAGCGATGTATCAGCGTTTCTGATGCTGTTTGTGTTCATGCCATTAACTTTAACTCCCTCTGAGGTGTCTGCCAGAGCTCTGTCGAATATAAGTTCTGAATAAAGGTTGAACAGCAAAGGGGATAAGACGCAGCCTTGTCTAACTCCCCTGTCAATCCCGATTCGCTCGGATGTGGATCCCTCAATTTTGATTATAGCGCTCTGGTTCCAATATAGGTTCTGTATTAGAGTAATGTCTTTCTCGTCCAGGCTCACACCACGAAGAGACTCCATCAGCAGATCATGTTTCACTCTATCAAAGGTTTTTTCGAAATCGATAAAATCGATAAAATTGTTTATTAAACTTTAAAGAGCGTCTTACTCTGTCTTACTCGTACATCTTTCACATGTTTATTAAACATGGAAAAATTGATGCTCTCTACTTCCGTCAATCGACCTATGGCGCACTGATGATCGCTAATAAGCGTGAAACAGCTGTCTGCGTACTGGTGGATTGACGGAGGTATAGAGCAACCCTCGTTTAAAGAGTGAGAAAACAACTTTGCGAATCCTTGTGTTGTCTGTGCCTACATGTCTACATAACGAAAATCCACGTCACTCATTTCCGTCGGTCTGTCTGTCTGTCTATCTGTCTGTCTGTCTCGTTTTTTCTACCCTCGTAATCTCAGTAACCGCTGCATGGATTGTAATGAAAATTGGGTACCGCTATGGTGTGGGGTCCCAGTAGCTAATGCTGCCAAAATTTTGAAAATCGGTGCATTGGCGGCGGAGTAATTAGCAACATATAGATATCGGGAAGCAGTACTTTAAGAAAGTATTGGTTCGCCATCTATCTACCAAAGTCAGTACCTGAGCGTTTCTTATTTACTTAAGCCTGCAGCATTAGCGGATGCAGTTTTGCAGTTAGAAAAGGAGAGAAAATTAGACAAATGATATACACACGGTAGTTTGCGTTAAGAAAATACTTTTTAACGTAGTCTTATAAAAATTAATGTCAATAATAATAATTACTGACAAAAGTATACGAAACAAGGTTTGATTACTCACATTATTCGAGTTACTCTCATAATTATAAATCCTCATTTCCGACTGCGCATTCTTCTGAAAGGCAACTCCAACCTCCCAACAGGCAGCAATCAAAGAATTGATCACCATATCAGCAGGTACGATATTGGCAGGTGCAGTACTGTCAGCATGCAGCGCTCTTATCACTCCTATGTAAACCCCCGCAACCAACCCTGTTGAGCCGTTCATGTTATCTACCCAACCGGTGATTGGTTCCTGATACGTCGAGACCACTGAAAGCACGAACATAAAGTTGGTCTCACCACAATTCAGTTTTTTGGATCGACAAGAAGCCATGGTTTGTTTCTACACTTTTTTTGGAGGTGCCATGTAGGTAAATAGCATCTGAATGGACAACAAATGTTATATGTGTACTAGAGCAGTATTTTAAGTACAAGCAATTGACTTAGTACAAGAATTCAATAATCTCAAGTACAAAATTCAGATTTAAAAAAAATATTAAGCCAAATCGAGAGAAATGTGTTAATGTGAGGTTTGGAACTTTTAGACCATCGCCAGTAAAATGTTGGTTTTGTGACTTAATACTCTTTCATCCTGAGGTCCAGATATGTTAAGTGATGTTTTTACGCCATACTTACCTATAGAAGGCCTCACTATTCCAACTGGTAATCCCTTTCCGAACTCATCGATCAGACCTTCAGCTACTTGCTTTGAAAATATATAAGTGTTTGGATATTTATCCAGTACACTGAAATATAAAGTAAAATATACAAAGTACTTTCAAGAATGCAAAAACAAGTTATACAAATAGAATTATAGCAGGCTGCTTGGATCAAGGAAAAGGAAATAGGGGCAGTGACTGTAATGATTATTGAACAATAAGTATTGCCACCGAGGAAAAGATCATACAATGCTCAAAACAATAACTACTCCCTTTCCTATAATTTATTTGGGAACACAAAACTGATCCTAAGATAGCCTTAAGATGCCTGTAAAAGCAAGTGCACACATAAAAATAATTTCTTAGATGGAGCACAGATGCTTTAATTCAAGTATACCATAACTTCCTATACGCGCAAAGTTATGTTAATCTTAAAGTGAGATATCTTTGACCATATAAGGGTTAGATTGAGAAAATATCTTCAATGAAAAACTAGGAAATTCTGGATAGTAAGAATACCAAAATCTTAAATCAAGCATATTGTAATCTTGACCGAAGTATTTCATAATCTTGACTGAAGCATTTTATAATCTTAACTGGGAGCATTTCATAAACATGACGCAAGTAGCTCAACTTTATTTTAAAATTGTGATATTCTAATAGTATTAATTTGAGCATTGAAACTCTTCTATGAGCATGTAGAAATTTTTCTGGAGAAATAGTTCTGCAAAATTTCTTAAATCACATTTAATATACTTTAGTACTTATCTAGGAACACCTGAGTCAGGTCTTCGCATCCCATTTTTTTCAATAGCTCATTCATGGTTGGATAGATCCAGTGATCAGAAAGCTGATGGGAACTGGTACGCGACTCATATGGCAGTGGACCAGCACTACCGGCAGATTCGATGACTGATGGTTGACGGTGGTATCACGGGTATCACGTGGCAATGGCAATTTTTTAACAGTTTGACTAGATACTATTTATTATGTGCTATTGTGCAGGATCTCGGATGCAGGTATTACGCTACGATGCTAAAGACGGCGGCGAATGCGCCAATCCGAAAACCGATAATGGCGGCGCGGACGCGGACGGGCAACAGGCTGTTGAGTTGAGAGGGTGGAGAGGTTAGAGTTGACCCGTGATACGCTGCGCGCCTGCGCACTCCGACGTTGGTAGACGTCAAATAAGTGATTTACTTGATACAAATATAGAGTGTGCTTGTAAAACAGCGTTCATTTTCAAGCCAAGATTATCATATTGTAAATGAAGGTTCGCATTTGCAAGCTGTCTATATTTTTGATAGAAGAAATTATGAAATATTTGTTATTAAATTATTATAGCAAAGAAAATTATATTTTCTGTCGGAGCATATTTCTTTAAAATAAGTATATAAATCAAAAATATATTATTCTTGATACAAATTTTCTATAATTTTCTCATTAAATATACTTTCTTAGAGTGAGAACCGATATTCTTGTTGTGAATATGTATTTACAAGAATATCACGATTCTTGACTTGAGAATTTCTTTTTATGTATGTGTGGATAAAAACTTACGCCGTTATGATTTGTTCCAAGATCCAGTCTGGAAAAGATGCAACTGTCAAAAGTGACTCACAGGAAGCAACCGGCTTGTATATCTTCTCTTCAATCACCTTCTCAACGCAGTTGCTATACGCGGTCGACAGATACATGAACGACTTTAGATGTTGGATCTCTCTAGCTAATTGTAGCATGTCTTTGGTCCCTTGCACATTTGTAACCATTGCAGTCTTCAGTTTCTCGTCGAACCGTACTGTGGCTGCCCCGTGGAATATTATGTTCACCTAAAAAATCAAGAAGTTGTTGACAAATTCTCAATTTAGTTTCACGCCAATAGACGGAAGTGTTAAAATAGGGAACAACTTCGAAAAACCGTGTCACTCGTTTTGGAATATAAGATTGTCAATATTCTTCTCAAATAGATTGCATTTCATTTACAATGTTCGATGATATATCCGTGTTTTACTATTTTCCCTCCTATAAGCAGCCTAGGTCATGGAAAAAAACAGATGAAAGAAAACAGCTGAAAACAACCGACTTAGCGGAAAGATGCAAGCAAACTAGACTAATCGACAAGATGATTAAAAGCACCTTACAACATATCAAGAACAATATCAGATCTTAGATGAGGTCTAGAGTCAAAGAGAAGCTGGAGGATGACATAAATGATTATTTTTCACAATCTACGAGGTACTGTAACGTATTAGAGATTGAAGGGAGGCTACAAGCTATGTTGCTGGCAGTCTAGTTTCTTCAGAATGAGATTTCACATTTAACTGTACAAAAAAGTAGTAATTTCCATCAAGTCAAAAGTAACGATACCTCTGACCACTGACTGGAGCCTTTCAAATTTTTCAGTACCTATCTATTGAAATAGTTATTAGGATTTTTTTTATTGTTTCACATGTTAATTTCATGTATCCTTCTGCCAAATAAATTATGTTTTATAAGTTAAATATAATTTTAAGTCAGTTTTTATTTTCTGCCATCTCGCTGATAAGAATGAAGAATAAACGGTTCGTTTCAATTCCCATATATGTTATACGTAAAATCACACTAGAATTGACCAATAAATCCAAATATGTAATAATGTACAGGGGGTACTATTTGAAAAAGTGACATATGAATAGGAATAGGAATACCGAAATTTAAGTAAAAATATTTTAAGTTTGTAGATATACCTATATCTTTGAATTTCAAATGTGAGCCGATAATGTGTAAGAAGTACTGAGTCGACAAAATAGCATATTTTTATAAACTTACATTGTCTTGAAGTAATTTTCTGTCCTCTGATGCCAGACCCAGATTTGGTTGTGTACAGTCTCCTGCAATGCCTCTGATCTTCTGCTTAAAGTTTGGATATTGTCGCTTCAGTCTGTCAAAAACTACGTCTTGGAATGTTTCTTCTAATCTTAAATTGACAAAGCAAAGATACTTTTTTGTTTGGTGTCATCAATACTAAGTTGATTTTTTTAATTTATCGCGAAAGAGTTCACGTTTTTCTGTAAAAACATACGAAAATGCTTAAGGCCAAAATATGAAATTACTGTCAGAAATCTTGCAAGTTATAGAATTATGCAGCTGTATAGAGCAACTGTTAACACTGAGTTTAGATACACAATATAAATAAATACTTGTTCTACGTACAGTGTCCCTTAACAGCGTCCTGATATATGAAGTATTTCGATTCTTTTTAAGATGAAAAAACTAGATGACTTTAATATTTAGTAAGTAATTGCAAATGAACAAAATACAATATAAATATAAAGGCAGCAACCTAGTCTTAATTTAAACAATCTAAGTATTGATCAATGCTATTGTGTATTTCAAATTTCTCGTCTATCTTACTAATAAAAGCAGCTTTTTATTTTTTAGATCGATTTGTGATAAAAGCGAGATTTTTGGACCATTATTTTTGTATGATGATATATAAGCGAAATTTCTACCTAATAGGCATATCCTTTCTCTTCTTCGATCTCACGAGAAGGTATATCTTCGATAACTCATTGCAACTTCTTAGAAGTTTCTCTATCAGCAATTTTCCTAAGAAACCAGTTCCACCTGTGATAAGGATATGAGCATCTTTGTAAAATGCTTGAATCGGAGTCAATTCTGTAATGTTCGGTTCTTCAGGTTCCTGTTCTATAAATGCAAGGTCCATATTTGCCCCTGCAAAAAATTATGAGATAGTTAAGGTATTCTTATTGAAAAAGTATACGGGTGTCCCAGAAGTCAACGTCAAGCCGCAACGGGGTGACAGGATTGGTTGTAACTATCATGAGAAAAATCAGAAAAAAAATCTATTCCATGCAGTTTGAAAATTATGGGCATTTAAAGAAAACCTATAAATTTGGTCAAATTATAACAATTTTTCGGTTATTGTGGTTAACTTTTATTATTTCTGTTCATTTAAACTTTGGAACCGTAACCCTAAATAGCATTTCTAGAAGAACAGTCAAAAATAATGACACAATTGCCCCAAGTTTTCTAGAATGAAGGCTATTTATTAAACTATAAATTTAAAATTTTCAAAGTTTGCCGACTTTGAAAGGCCCTCCTTTAAAAAAATGTAATAAAGTGTCATGGCAAGTTCCATTAAAAGTTGGCGCATTTAACCAGGATTGTAAAATGGTACAATACTTGTTAGTTTCATACTGAAAAAAACGAGTAAAAAAGAAAAACCTCAAGTAAACCGATTTTTGCTAACCCATTTCACTCAGGTCAGATGTTCTTTATTCGCACAAGCTTCTGGTAGGCTCTTAATTTTACGGCAAAATGATGAGAGAGGTGGATAGTGGACATGTTTGCCAGTGAGCAAGACAGATAGTGATGCCACTTTTAGCAAAGTCAACAAAAATAAGTAAAATTAATAAAATAATGAAAAATTTTGACCTAGCTTAGTTTAAGTTTATTGGATTAGGAGTCAGATAGGAAAATAACATTTTTTATTACAATAAGTTCAAATTGTGTACCATCAGTCTCAATATACGTATATTTTCTTAAGAAAGATCTACTTATTAGCCAGAAACATTTAATGCGGGAAGACGGATCCCAATATCGTTTTAAAGTAAGCCTGTGAACCGGAATTTTAAACGGCAAAATTGTTGGGCTTTTTGAGCTGCCTGAGAATTTGAATGGCTCGAATTACCTACATTTTTTACGATAAAATTTACCAACTTTGTTAGAGGACGTACCACTAAGCGGCCTACAGACGTTGATGTAAGCTGCGATTCCTCAATCGACTTAAGGTTTCATGAATCTTGCATCAGTTGCATAAGTTCTTACTGAAATCGAAACCTGTTGCGATGCCTGAATCGACTTGATATTTCATGCACGTTTCACGCAACACAAGAATGGTAGGGTGTGCTTATATCTTTGTATCGATGCAATACTATACACGTTGAAACCTGCATCACTGCATCAGCGTCACCGGCTTGGCGACATAGTTCACCGTCCATAATAGGATTCCAGAATCGCTGCACGCCGCAACTGATACCAAATTCGTGATTCAGTACCACACAAGCTGCTACTTGCGTTATGAAACGTAGAAGTCGATACCTGAATCGCAGCATGCATCAACGTCTGTAGACCGCTTAACAGATCTTCGCCACATGAGGTATCAACAAGATGGCTGCCCAGCGCATTACGCAGTGCAAGTAAGAGGTTTCCTTGACCAAAAATATTCGGGAGGTGGAGGTGGACGTTCAGGCACTATCTCGTGGTCAGCCCGTTCCCCAGATTTAAATCCCCTGGAATTTTGTTATCGGGATGTTCTCAAAGAAAAAGTTTAGTCAAAGACGATTGAGAGCGAGGCCGAGCTGCGTAAACGAATTTCTCAAGTTGCTGAGGACAACTACTCTCGAGGATATGCCTGGCTGATAAGTAGATCCTTTTAAGAAGATATAGGGCGTGTATTGAGGCTGATGGTAAACAATTTGAATATTTATTGCCTGCCCTTTATTCCAATAAACCTAAATGCATTATTCATAGTTTAATTTAGAATTTCGTCAAAACAGTAAGTCAGGTAATGCGAGGTATGGTTTTCATGTGTGTAAAGGTCTGATTAATTTCGAGGTGAGAAAAAATGGGTAATTGCTACATATCCAACCCTCATATATTTTGTACTGTAGGGCTGAACCTTGTTCAGTGCAGTAAGCTCCCAGTAAACTACGCATGACCCAAAAAGTGATTCTTTATCATCTTTGTACCATTAGATAGTTGATTCACAAAAGATATTCTGAAGAGGGATTTACGAATGGTACTTTCGTAATTAAACTCAAAATTAACAAGGTTTACCGCAAAGGACGAAGTTATTGAAATTCTATTAGCCAGTTTCAAACCAATTACAAGAAAGGACCAAGAATAATTCATAATGAATACAAGAGTACGACAATTTTAGGAGGGGGGGCTGGCGATTATCTGGTTCCAAGGGATCTCAGACTAAAGCTTCATGCTATGGGAGAATAATAAACTGGTATCACCGTAATGTTTGGTAAGTACTGAGTCAATCAACTTGACTTCAAGTTTGCAAACATGCCAAAAGACTAACTAAAACGTCACCCTTATACTATTCCTTATCACATATTTGTAAAATCTGAATAAGCTATAGATCGAGTATTGTAGGAAAGTACAAAAAAATTGTTTCATCCTACTTTTAGATGAACTATCTATGTCGCAATATTCTCAGGCGTTAGAAGTAGCCGAAATGATAGAAAACAGTTTATTTTAACGGGTCTAGTTTTATTCATAGGTGAGCGAAGCACAATGAATCAGGGTCGTCACTTCATGGCAAGTATAAGAAATTAGGTTAAGATTATTTTTAATATTTCAGTCTGTAAATTATGAAAATTTAATGTTACATTTAAAAAAGTTGATCTCACACATGTGGTATATTATTATTATTACTATTAATAAACAGATAAGAGTTTAGCCTGACGGCTATAAACTCGGAACACAAACATAACATAAAATAAAAGTACGGTGGGTATTGAGGTAGTAATTAAAGTATCGCTAACTACTAACTTGTTCAAATTGTTTTTAAAATTGTTCACAATCGTGTAGAGTCAACGACTAAAACCATAATTCTCAATCTTTAAGAACAAATTATCAATACCATGAAGTGTCTAGAGAAGTTCGTAATAGAGAAACTGGAAATACTTTATCTTTTACGTAGATGCACACACCACAATAGCCAGGTAAGTGGCTGGAGCCCATCCTGGAAGTACTGCAGCCAGGATTTGATATGGTAGAATCACTAGTTTCATGACAGAGCCAAGTTTCTGTCAAATAGATGAGACATGGGGGAGTGTTCTTTAGCAAATGCTATCAATTCGAGGATCTTAGATCTAACTGACTGGATATTAGTGTAGCAGATGCGCTATACTACAGTATTCTCAGTCAGTTTTTTGCTGACTCGGCACCTCTACGAAGCGAAACGATTCTAGGCGTACCGCTAACATATTTTTTATAGCAATGTCTCTTTCTCCGGCAGCTTTTCTACGCTTCAACTCTTTACGAAGCAAGATATTTATGATATTTTATACAGGATTAAGAAATTTGTGATGTACACTTACCTATATCTATCTGCTTGGAGGAAGAACTTTATATGACAAACGGTTATGGAAGCATTATTGGCATTGCAAATCACCTGAGTTAACATATTCCGAGTCAATCGATGCATGTACAATTGAATGCAAATTCTCAGTAGTTTGATACAAAACTACAGCCGATTTATTACTAGGCGAATTATAAAAGCTAATTTGATAGACAAAGTATAACCTTATCAAATTAAATAAGTTGTCGAGTTGACTGACTCAGTACTTTCAATCCCTATTTCTATTTGACTCCGCGACAAAAACTGAAAATTATCAATGACCTCCAGGGCAAGTAAAACGTGGTTTAAGGTTTAATTTCTGTTTAGACAGGTTTCGGAACATTCATTTTTTCATAATTTTTTTCTAGGGAACCGTCCCAATTTCAACCTCTTCTCAGAAATCTTTCTTTTCTCCTTAAATTTTAATTATAGGGCTAGACTCCTTTTACAGAGTATTTGGCTATGATAAATCTGTTTTGATTTGATAGGCACTTTCCAGAAATTCGAAGTACTGGCAATTTTGCTATTAATTCTTATGTTAATTTTATGGAATGCCTTTAAAAGTGAGTTATTCCTTTCATCCGCCCATTAGAAGTAAGTCTTATACAGGGTGTCCCAAAAAATAGAGTCAAGCGGAAGTCCAGAGATAGAGCACACCTAGAAGTATCTGAATCACCCCCATATATGTTATGCAATTTTTTGTAGTTTCCGAGTTATGAATTTTTTTCTGAGTTTTTGAAAATTCTCTACCTCGACAACTTAAAACTGTTCCAAAAGAAAAACTAAAAGACTTTTCCAAATTCTCTTTTTTGCTAATTAATCCCCAAGAGTTTACTGTTTATACGTGAAATAATCGGCTTCGTAACTTTGATGAAAGTTATAAAAATTTTAGTGTAAAGTGAAAAATTTCTGATAATTATGACTTAAATCTTCGACTCTAAATTAAAAATCCAAAGAGGTGATTTCATGATTTCTAAGTAGGTCTAAAAACTTCTTCAGACTCTCAGCTATCACAGCCATTGAAAAAAGTGGTACTTAATGGGGCTACTTTCGCTCCAATCGACCTTCAAAGACAATAGGCGAAGATTTCTTGAAATTAGCGATGTGACCTTCAATTCATCAATAGCTTATGTTAACGCGCTAATAGCAGAATGGTTGTCAGTACCGCAGTAATAAACGCTAAAAACGTTCCATAAATTATACATTTGTTAAAAAAGACCCTATTTCTTGCTAAAAAACCACAAGGAGCGCTTTCTTCAAAACCGGTTTTTACCTGAGCGACAACAAAGGAGCTAACGCAGTAAACGATGTTAGAAAGAGATAGCTATGATATTGTTGTGACGTCTTTTCAAAATGTGTCATTACATAGGTTGCTTTCGTTGTCTTTATTCAGTCGTTTGTCTGTCTTTGCGGTTTTAAAACGATACGCTTTTGTTTGGTGAATTATTTTGACAATTGGGATTTCTTTGCGGACTATTGAGTGCACGCAGATTCGAAATTTGGCTTTCCCTACGGACTCTGAGTGCTATCGATTTGGATTGGTGTTGCTTCTGTTGTCTGACTACTTGGCTATTCCTACGGGCCTTGAGTGCACGACAACTGGATTTAACGATGCTGTTTTCTGCAAGAGACTATGCAACAAATGGATAGGTCGTGACTGACTTAAATCCGATAGTTTTTTGTTTGGGGCTACTACAAAGAACTAGTTTATGCTAAAGAGTGTCGAAACAGCAAATTACGCAACAAATTAACACAGGCTGAAGAAACAATAAAAAACAATCGAAGAGCTTTTGTTAATTTAAAAAACAATTTTTTCGGAAGATGTAGATTATGCATCGAACAAGAAGATAGACATTTTGAAAATTTATTGTGAAATTTAATAAGCTCAGTGAAGAAATCTGATAATTTCGTTTCATTTTACAATTTCCCACTTACAAAGAAGAAGTCGTACATGTAAAAAAAATGTGACACAGGTGGTCATCTATCGATATTCTGATCGCACTGAGTGTTTTTTATTGCGGCACTGACAACCATTCTGCTATTAGTGCCCTAAAATTAGTTATTGTTTCATTTAAAGTCCCATCGCTCTTGTCGTTGAAGGTCGATTGGAGCCAAAGTAGCCCCATTAAGTACTACTTTTTTTAATGACTATGATACCTGAGAGTCTGAAGAAGTTTTTAGGCCTGCATAGAAATCATGAAATCACCTCTTTAGTTTTTGAATTGCAAGTCGAAAATTTAAGTCATAATTATCAGAACGTAAATTTTTCACTTTACACTATAATTTTCATGACTTTCCTCAGATTTACTAAGCCGATTCCTTTATGTCTGAATAGTGAACTCTTGAAGATTAATTAGCAAAAAAGATAATTTGGAAAGGTCTTTTGATTTTCTTTTTTGAACAGTTTTAACTTGTCGAGGTAGAGAATTCTCTAAGATTCAGAAAAAAATGCATAACTCGAAAACTACAAAATATTGCATGACATATATGGGGGTGATTCAGATACTTCTAGGTGTACTCTACCTCTGGACGCTTGACACTATTTTTTGGGACACCCTGTATTACTTCCACTCTAAAATTTGGTGAATGATAAACTTTACAAAATGGTGGATGTAGCCACAATTTATAGCGCGGACAACTAATCCATGGAAGACATTTTTTTATGGTCAGCCTCCCGTTAGATTTGAAACGCTGCCATTAAAAAAATCAAATCTAGTCTAAACTTTTCTATACCTCTGCCAGAAAATTCGAAAAATTTTGATGAAATGCGGTAGAACTTAATACAATAAGGAACTGATTTGTCATAATTATGATGATGGATGGACCCTGCATGTTGACGAATGCACTCCTCTAGCCTACGCGGCATGCTCGTAATCTGGCTGTTGATAAACTCTAGAGATACAGCCTCCCAAGCTGCCCTCACAGCATGTTCCAGTTCGTTCAGCGTGGTCAGAGGATTGGGTAAATCGCTTACGTGTGAATAATCTGAACCAATACTTTGTGAATCATACCGAAGAAATAACGAAAATGTGTACAAAAACGGAAGACCTTACTATTAAATACATAAGATGCCAACCTAATTCTATGTTCCTACGCGCGGTAACATCTCAAGACGTTTTATCGTATATAAAGAAATTGAAAAACAAAAAAACAATTGACGTATATGGTGTTAGTACATCTCTACTCATTGAATTCTCCGAATACATCAAAATTGATTCAATAGCCAATATGATAAATGCCTGTTTTTCCGAGGGATACTTTCCGAGTTTTTGTAAAGTAGTAAAGGTTATTCCAATTTATAAGAAGGGAGATAACACTCTTCCAGAAAATTACAGACAAATACACATTACACCTAGCTTGTCTAAAATAATAGAATATGCATTGTTAGATCAGATGGTACGTTATGTGGATAGAAACCAGATCATAACGAATGACCAATTCGGCTTCAGACAAGGGAAAGGGACTACAGATGCTATCATGAAACTAGTGGACAACATTTACCAGTCGTTTGAAAATCAGGACCCCTTGATATGTATCTTTACCGATCTGTCAAAGGCTTTTGACTGTATCAACCATAATATTTTGCTAATGAAACTTGAACGTTATGGCATTCGAGGTCAAGCCAATAAAGTAATACAGTCGTATCTAAGTAACAGAAAACAGCAGGTTTGGGCAAATGGCAAAACTAGTGAAACGTTAACATCTAAGGGGGGAGTTCCGCAAGATTCGATACTTGGTCCATTCCTTTTTATCATGTATATTAACGACATATCTAGACATATGCTAACCCTCAATAATATCGCGGTGGAAACAATAATGTATGCAGACGACACGACCTTCAGCCTTAGTATAGATAGAGAGGAAATAATAATAATAGTAAATATTTTTATGTAGCAAAAATAATCAAGCATGCCAGCCTATGGTTTAATTCAAATGAATTGTTTCTAAATAACGAAAAAACAGAGATATGTACATTCTGTTTAAGCAATAGAGAAGAAAGAACCGAAGCAAGATTTCTGGGCATTGATCTTGACTCTCATCTATCGTGGACAGCACAAATCGACAATCTGTGCAGTAGACTCTCGAGGGCAGTGTTTGCCATAAGAAAAACATCATCTATGGTTGACAGTGAAGCTGCATTAATCGCTTACTACGGACTTTTCCATTCTGTTTTAAGCTACGGTATTCTCATTTGAAGAAATGCATCTGCAACACAGCTTCAGAAAATTTTTCTGGTACAGTATAATAAAAGCCAAAAACACAGAGCATTGTAAACCAATATTCAAGAAATTCAAAATAATGACAGTCTATGGGCAAATTATTTATGAAAATTTAGTATATATTAAAAATAACATTAACAAATATCAAACATTAGAGAGCATACATAGCCACAATACACGAGGGAAATATAAATTAATCCAGCCTCGTACACGAATATCCAAGTCCAGAGTTATGGGAATAGACTTTTTTAACTTATTACCTCCAAGTATTACGTCCCTTCCAATGAGCGGCTTCAAACGAAAACTCAAACATCTTTGTATTGACATGGCCCCATACAGTTTTGATGAATTTAAGCAGCAGCTGCTAATACTTATATTTTAATTGACTTTTAATTAATTAACAACTTGTAATTATTTATTATTAATGTTTAATTTGTTGTCTGTTCGTTACGTGTATGTGTCAAATTGTACGTGTTTTACATCTGCATGTTTACTGTATATCTATATGAACTTATGACTTGACACGCTAAAAATGTATTGACATTCTCTAGCTTAATAAATATTCTATTCTATTCTATTCTATTCTATCGACCCATCCAATCCCATAGTTTTCAATTGGCGTTAAATCGGGTGATCGTGTAGGCAAGGGGAGTACTCTGACCTCAGCTTCTGAGGAACCCTATCAATACCCTTGCAAATTTTTCTTAGTCCGAACCTGTGGGTCTCCTAGCACGCTTACACTTGAAATGGATTGACTTTATAACATCTAATCCCATCAAAGGGTGAGCCACTGTGTCTTAGAATTTGTAATGAAATTTACTTAACAAATCTACAAAATGTTAATGTAATAAGCTACATTCTAAAATTTGGCGAAAGTGCCACTCTCAATGATGGTGAATGTATCCATGCATACTGACTAATAATCATTTTTTTTTTTAGTCTAAAAACGAATCTGCTAGATTACTCTAAATTCGTCTAAAGACTTTGCACTAACTGTGTATGGCAAAAGTAAATATTCTAAACAAACATTGGTATCTACAAATTACAAACTGGTCTAAGCAATATTAGAGTTATAATTAAAATGAATAGTAGTTAGATATATTAGTACCTACTTGAGAGGTTATACAGGGTGTCCCAAGACGATTAAGACAAGCAATATATCGGAGCTGGGCTGTAGTAGCGAATTATAATTTTGGGGGTGAAAATTAGAGTAAAATAGTATATTTTCTTATTATTGTCTCACCCAATGAGGTATTTGTTTTTGGTCACGAGACGTCTGATTCAAAATTTTTGATGGGACACCCTGTATATTTGTGACTTTTTGTATTCCTCCCGATAAAACAATTCCAACAATTCCACACTTGGGGTCTAAAGTGATTAGTTCAAGAGCTATAGATACTTAAAGGACTGTACCACTACCATTATAAAACACTACCAAAGTAATTTAACTGTAGGTGTACATGTTCAATAATTAATGCTAGTGGTACCATCCTTTAAGTACCTGTAGCTCTTGAATTAATCACTTTAGACCCCAAGTGTGCTAGTTTGTTGGAATTGTTTTATCGGGAGGAACACAAAAAGTCACAAATATACAGGGTACCCCATTAAAAATTTTGAATCGGACGTCACGTGATCAAAAACAAATACCTCACTGAGTGACACAATGACAAGAAAAGATACTATATTTGCTCTAATTTAAACCCCCAAAATTATAATTCTCTACTGCTATCCAGTTCCGATATATTGCTTGTCTTGGTGCAAATCATTCTCTTAATCTTATTATAACAAGTTTATTTCTGCTAGCGCAAAATATTGAACGTATATTGGTAATAACCAAAATAGATGGACAGATGTGACATTCAACTAATTTAGCTTAAAAATACATAGTTACAATATCAGATCAGTAACCTCATTTTTTTAGACTGTTGATGAAATTATCGTCGCCAAGTAGATTCCAATCAAGCTTGATAAAGCTTTTGAAATATCAAAAAATACATTTTAGCAGGTTCCAGAGTAGGGTTAGTAGTGGAGTGATTAGTACAGCTTTCAAAATTTGATGACTCCAGTATAACCTGAAAAAAAAAATTATTAATAGATGTTTAGAGAACAAGGAGTAGCAAAGTACTACACGAAATAATGGCACCCGAAGTCTTGGGTAAAAAGAAGAAATCCTCAAAAAAAGGGATTAAGAATATGGTCAGATGAAATAGAAGAAGCAGTCTCAGAAAAACAAGAAGCATACATACAATATCTTAATAACCCCACTGAAACCAGTCATGAAATTTACAAATAAAATAGAAATGCTGTGAAAGAAATATCTAGAAGAGTCAATGAAGAGTCTTGGGATAGATTTCTAAATAATATAGAGAATGACGTACACGGAAGGCAAAACTTAGCGTACAAAGTAAATGAATAAGTAACATAAACGAAGAAGACTGGGTAAATCATCACAAAGAGCTTTGGTACAATAAAAATGCAGACGAAGTAACAATACAAGAAGAAGACGTTAGAGGTTTGCATGATATACAGGGCGTCCAGTTAGTGTGTAATTCTTCGGTATCTCGCAAGGTATACCTGATAGAAGAAAATGTCAAATACAAAAGTTATTTGGTTACTTGAGACGCATATTCTAAAAATGGTTTGAAATATACAGGGTGTTGCGGGAAAGTAGGATAGTGATCAACTTGATTTTTTTATATGGAACTATAACTTTTTCTTAAATTTATCTAGTTTCCATCATTGATCTCTATTCAGCCCTAAAATGTTTTTGGGATCGATTGCGACGTTGCCAAGTTATAATTTATTTTCTATTAATTCCCGGACTTGCAAGGTGGCAAGTAATACGCCCAAATTGATATATTCCTCTAACTTTTCTCAATAATATTATACAGCAAGTTACTTGGATATTAAGTGAATGTTATTTTGGATGTTGCCAGCAATTTTTATCTACAGGGTGTCTTTGGCAAAATTTTAAATTACGGCAACTTGAAGGTCATTTTATTTTGTTTTTTTGAATGTAACACCCTGTATTTTTTATTTTAAATAGAAATATCTACTAATACCCTATCTCGCTTTGTAATATTTTTTTTCGCGTTTGCGACGTTGCCAAGTTATGAATTATTCTTCTAAATTTTTAATCAAATATCCCCGATTTTAATTTATTTTAAATAGAATCCGCTGGTTATTTTTATTGCAATAAATCACGCATGTCGAATTTAGTAAGATCTCACAATTTCAAAATTTTGTTTCTATTAATTACTGAGATACGGCAATACCGCTTTTTCAGTAAACGGTACCGGAACGCTTAAATATTTCCAAAACTGCCACAGCTGGAGAAGTGATATTCAATACTTATTGGGGGTTTTTGGGACATACAGAATTCAAAAACGCTAACATCAGTGTTGTCAGATTTCCCACTTTTACGTTAGACTTTATAAATAATAGATTCAAAATTATGACGTAAAATTGGTAAATCTGACAGCACTGATGTTAGCGTTTTTGAATTCTGTATGTTCAAAAACCCCTAAGTATTGAATGTCACCTCTCCAGCTGTAGCAGTTTTGGAAATATTTAAGCGTTCCGGTACCGTTTACTGAAAAAGCGGTGTTGCCGTATCTCAGTACTTAATAGAAACAAAATTTTGAAATTGTGAGATATTACTAAATTTGACATGCGCGATTTATTGCAATAAAAGTAAGTAGAGGATTCGTTTAAAATAAATTAAAATCGGGGATATTTGTTTAAAAATTTGGAAAAATAATTTATAACTTGACAACGTCGCAAACGCGAAAAAAAATATTACAAGGCGAGATAGGGTATTAGTAGATATTTCGATTTAAAATAAAAAATACAGGGTGTTACATTTAAAAAAACAAAGTGAAATGACCTTCAATTTGCCGTAATTTAAAATTCTGTCAAAAATACCCTGTACATACAAATTGCTGGTAACATCTAAAATAATATTCACTCAATATTCAGGTACCTCGCTGTATAATATTATTAAGAAAAGTTAAATGAATATATCAATTTGGACGTATTACTTGCGACCCTGCAAATCCGGAAATTAATAGAAAATAAATTATAACTTGGCAACGTTACAATCGATCACAAAAATATTTTAGTGTTGAATAGAGATGAATGATGAAAGCTAGAATTTAAGAAAAAGTTATAGTTCCATATAAAAAAATCAAGTTGATCACTATCCTACTTTCTCGCAACACCCTGTATATTTCAAAATATTTTTAAGATATGCGCCTCAAGTAACCAAATAACTTTTGTATTTGGCATTTCCTTCTATCAGATATACCTTGCGAGATATCTGAGAATTACACACTAACTGGACACCCTGTATATTTAACAGGACTGACAGAAGCTTTTGAAGCTACAAAAAAGGGAAAAACGACTGGTATGGATGGTATCAATACAGAACTTTGGAAATACGCTGGACTCATATTACACTTAAGACTACTACTCATTTAATAAATGCTGGAAAAATTGCACTATCCCTGATGGAAAAAACCAAAAGTAAAGCCGGCGCCACATATGCGGGTACTTGCCGAGTATCAATACTCGCCGTTTTTCAACCTTACTCGCCGAGTAGCGAGCACGTATCGCCCTACATGTGCGTAGTTGGGTATGTTTAGTTTCGAGAAGAAAGGGAATGGGAAAGCCCGAATATTCGTAGCAAATTGAAACTTATTTATTATTAAAATTTATCGACAGTAGAACCAACGTCATCATCATATAGTCGTGGCAGCAAGTACTGTTTTTGTTATGTGTAGTGCTTGTATGTTAATAAGGAAAAGAAAAAATCAACCAAGAAGGAGGCGATGGTGGATGGTCTCATTAAATAGAAGCCGAGAGAGGTAATAAAATGATTAGCAATAACATCAAACCACAATGTTAAACACATTTTCAGGTATGGCGGACCACACCTAGTTGCCGACGTATTGAAAGAACCGTCTGGATTTTTTGAAAATTTTTGCAGAATGTCGTCCGAAGATTTTGAATATCTACTCAGCAAAACAGGACCACTGATATCAAAAAAAGACACAAAATGGAGAAAAGCTGTTCCTGCTAAAGAACGACTAGCTCTGACGCTTCGATTTCTAGCGACCGGCGACAGTTATCAAAGCCTTCAATATCTATTCAAAATATCACATCAACTCATTTCTGAAATCGTTCCCGAAGTTTGTGAAGCTCTCACCAAAGTTTTGCATATCCTAAAAATATTCTGAAATATACAGGATGTTTCGGGAAAGTAGGATAGTGATCAACTTGATTTTTTTATATGGTCCTATTACTTTTTTTAAATTCTTCTAGTTTCCATCATTGATCTCTATTAAACCCTAAAATATTATTGCGATCTTGCCGAGTTATAATTTATTTTCTATTAATTTCCGGATTTGCAAGGTCGCAAGTAATACCTCCAAATTGATATATTCCTTTAACTTTTCTCAAAAATATTATACAGCGAGTTACTTAAATATTAAATAAATATTATTCTGGATGACACCAGCAATGTGCAGGGTGTTATTGGTAGAATTTTAAATTACGGTAATTTGAAGGTCATTTTACTTTGTTTTTTCTAAATGTAACACCCTGTATGTTTTATTTTAAATCGAAATATCTACTAATACCCTATCTCGCCTTGTAATTTTTTTCGCGTCTGCGACATTGCCAAGTTATAAATTATTTTTCTAAATTTACAAACAAATATCCCCGATTTTTATTAATAGAACGCACTGCATATTTTATTTAATATAGAAGTATTCCCTAATAATGGTTTACAGCATGAACAAGTTTCAACTGGTGTTCCTCACCGCCTTCTCAGTAAACAGTACCGGAAGGCTTAAATATTTCCAAAACTGCCACAGCTGGGGCGGTGAAATTCAATACTTGGGGGTTTTTGAAGACACAGAATTCAAAAATGCTAACATGCTAACAAATAAACAATGCGAATAAAGTTTTTAATTCTCTAGTCCGGCCCTGTTCCTGTTTCTGTGTCAGTATTCGGGTACTTATTTGTGTTCGGCAAATTCCGACCATTCGCACAAACTGCTCCAGCCACACTAGTAGGCGTTTGCCGAATTGCGAATATTCGCTGTTCGTTGTTCCCTAAATGCCGCATGTGTAGCGCCGGCTATGGCGCCGGCTGAATGCTCGGTGCTCGGCATATGGCGAGTATTCGGGTAAAATCCTGCAGCCACATAGCCGAATAGCAATTAATCGGGGTTCGTTGCTCGCCGAGTACCGCATATATGGCGCCGGCTTAATATGTATAAATTACACCTGTCAGATTGAATTTCTAATTATTGACGGGTTGGAAAATTAACTTGACCGTTTTGACTTATCACTTGACGCTTTAGAAACTACAGCTGGAAAAGGTGTAGAAGGTGTACGAATTTTGTCTATGTTTGTGACACTTTCGCATAATCTTACCACAGCATACTAAACAATCAGTACAATATCTCAGGTTGGCGGCAATTACACGCATATCCCGCCATTTTGGGTGTGTATCTGTCAAAAAAGGCATATACGTCAGTGGACACCATTGACGCAAGGTTGACGCTCGTATTCGCTCATTGCTGAGCATCGAGGTAGAATCCCAAGGAGACGCTATAAGGTTCAATTTCGCATAACAAAAACGGTAGCAGGAGGCGTGGCCAAGTGTGGTAACAATATGGACGCCTCGCCAGAGCCGGATCATTTTCTTATGTAAATAATTTTGAAAATTCATTACAATGATGATTTAAATATGAAGTATTGGGTCGATTTTTCAATCTAATGCGAAATTCATAGTTAAGTATATGAAAAAAACAGGCTTTGTAGAGACGACATTCATCATCAATTGAATAATACAACTGTATTATTGCTGCGAGACGTTACACTTTATTGAGATAAAGATTACAAATGCGGTCCTGTACATTGTTATTTTTTGCATATATACACCTATGAAATGTAATTCCTGTCGATTTCTTCTTATCCATGCCATCTCTGCTAGAGCAACTACGATAAGCACATGAAACCATTATTTCCTTCATGAATTCACTAGAATATCACTTAAAAATAACCAAAAATCTCAGTAAAAATACTCAAAAAAAGCAAACACGAAATTGTCAAAGAAACGTCAGCTGTTTGACACAAGTGTCGAATCAATATGGCCAACCTCCAGCTGCTTTCAGCCACGTTATCGCGCCTCCATGGGATTCTACCTCGATGTTGCTGAGGCAAAATGCATAGGCGTACGCTGTGAGACTTTGTATGCGCGGTGTTGATAGTTGATCTTTCAAATTGATAATCAATGTGCTGGAAATGTGTGCGCTGCTAAACATTGCAGAAATAAGTACTGTAAATGCAGAAAAAGTTTTTTTAGATTTTCAAATGATCCCTTAAGGTAAGTACATAATTATAACCTACAAATAAAATATGTACTCAAAAATGTACGGACACTATTTTTACAAATAGACAAATTGAGACGATTTGACTGATTTGATATACAGGGTGAGTTTTTAGTACCGGCTCGGTCGATAACTCCAATACTGTAGAACATAGCGAAAAAAGTTGTACATAAAAGTTGTAGCCATGGATATGCCCCCTGATGAGAAAATATTTTGATTTATACAGCGTGATCCATAACTACGTGGTGATACAAACATGTATTTTATTTAATGAGACATCCTATATATTATGCCATTTTTAGATTCTACTAATAATTTCTCTTCTCACAATATAAGGTATTATAACATTATACATGATATTTCAAAAGTTATGACCATTTTTATATCCAAATCGCTGTCAAACGAACGTACTGTATATCAAAAAGTAATACACCAAAAATTATTTTTTTTACACGGAAAGATTAAAAATATCCTCTAGTTTTAAAATCGGCTATACAAAAAGCCCGCGACGCATATTCGTATACAGGGTGATGTAGAGTGCAAAATCCAGATTTTCTCTTTCTTTTTTAAACGTAACGCCCAATATTTTATTATACCAAAGAATTTCTTTTAATATGCTCTTTCTTCTTTGTATAGGACTTGTACCTACGTCCATCAGTTACCAAGATATTTCGATTTTTGGATAAATTTAAAATATATCTTCTATTTGTGTACTAAAATTAATTTATTTTGAGAAAGTACCATCGAATTTGTATTCCATTTAACGAACAACTAAATTATAAGGTCATGATAGTATTTGATGAAGTCAAAACCCTGAATCATCGAGATAATAAAGTCAAGTATGCTGAGGAAACAATTTTGTAAGCGTGATGCATAATTATCAAGCAGATTTATCAGGTAGGCTTTGAAAAATTGACAGTTTTTATAACCTGCTCGATAATTCCGTACTGTGTGAAAAACGAGCTTTAAAAATTAATTTTTCCATTGGGGGTATTTAGGAGAATCTTTGAGAAATTGCCTAGTTGCCTCTAGAATATACCGACTATGAACAGCAATATCCAGAACGAAGGCACTCTAAAACTAATGCGTTTTAAGGATTGAGGAATCGTTTTATTAAGACTGTGTCGTTTAATATTTCATAGCTTACCTGATATATCTGCTATAAAATTGTTTCCTCACCACACTTGACCTGTAATATCTCATTAGTTCAGTGTTTTGACCTGATCAAGCACTATTATGGCCTTATATTTTAGTTGTTTGTTAAGCAAAAATAAAACTTGATAGTATTTTCTCAAAATAAATAAATTTTAGTAAACAAATAGAATGTATATTTAAAATTTGTAGGAAAATCGAAATATCTCAGAAACTAATGAATGCAGCCATAACAAGTGCTATACAAAGATGAAAGAGCATATTAAAAGCAATTCTTTGGTATAATAAACAGACTTCACACCCATAATGGCGCCGTCAAGGTCAAATTCTGTAGGAACCATTTTTATATAGGAAATCCTCAGAGATATTCTGCTGGTTGTTTAGTATGCTGTGATCTTACCTTCTAGCTTTAGCGAGTCCTTCCTTCAGAGTATCCAGAGGATCCTGGAACAGGTAGACTCTGATCCCTTTGACAAACGTTATGAAAAAGTCATCCCAGGAAATAGCGCTTATGTCACAAAAGAATATGTCTCTGTCCCGTGGAGACATCTTGTCTAGCATTCTTCCAATGTTCTCAGACATGAAGAGAAAGTTTTTCGTTGAGAAATACCCTATTTTCTCTATAACGTTTTGAATTTTAGTGTACATTTTGACCACCCTGAAATGAAAGAGCGTGCGTTAAGGGAAAATCGAAATAAATTGGAACTAATTGGTGAAAATTGAAAAAAAAATATCATGTCAAGCTGGGAAGATCTTAAAATAAGAGAAGAATAAGAAAAATCAATAGAAATATGTAAAAATACTTATGAATGTGGAAAAATCGTTTTAATTCTAACAAGTTTCGAAAAATAAGTAGAAAACGTTAAAAATTGGGGGAATAATCGGGATAATCGGCAATATTGCAAAAACCATGCGTGATTGGTGAAAATTTGGAAAAGTCGTATAAAATAAGTAATATCTGAAAAACAATTGTCAAAATTTGAAACTGAGCGCCGTTTGAATTTACTCGAGTAAATTCTTTCCTACTTTTTTAATAATATACAAGTCATTTCATGTACAGTGACACTCACTGGATGACGTTCCGGCGCAAACAATATGGAGGATGACATTGCTCACAGTCAGAGGCGTAACAATTGTTTTCTCACTTCGAATTTCGGCGATATTGGACCTACGTAAATCGCAAAACGACACAAAATTTAAAAAAACTGCAAAAAATAACTCGCGCATAAATGATGTTCTACAAGTCAAACTGATCCACGCTACTGACGTCACTGTTATCTTCTTACGTGAAATGACCTGCACTTGTCGAAACCTGAGCGAAGCATGTACTAAGAAAGCCTATTATTATTTGAATTACTTCACTGTGGTATTTCAAGTACTTTGGTATTTCAAGTAAAGATGCTAGGTATTTGGAAGTACTTTTTACTCTTTTCAAGTACCAAGCTCAAGTACTTTAGATAGAGTATTTGAAAAATCAATTACAAATACCGAGAATATAAGTTACTTGAAATACTGTACTTCAAATATCAGAAAGTAATTGAAATACGATATACGAGGGTTGCTCTATATCTCCGTCAATCCACCGGTACGCATATTGCGTACACGCTTTTTAGCGATCATCAGCCAGGGGACTCCGATAATTAGAAAAGTAACATTAGAATCGCTTCATTTCGATTCTACTATCTTTGTACATAAACGAGTTTCGGCACTCTGCTGAATCGGCTTATATTTTAGAAATGTGCTCGTGGAAGTTCGGAAATATCTAGGGATATTTTGTTGTTTATTAAAAAATCATGGCAACTTTGACGGTTTGACATAATTTTATAATTATAACCTATACTAAAAGCTTTCTTGAAATTATGAAAATGTCAAAATTCACTGTGTGAAAATTATTCTAATTCGAATTCGTTGCTGAGAATTAAGAAACGTTGAGGTAAACGGACGGCTGTGGACTTTCTGGCTTCCAGTGCACACTGCACATTCCTGAGAGGTGAACAACAGTGGAACAGATGAAGATTAGCGGCGGATTATACCAGCGTGCGAGTACGATACTGAATTAATGGACCTGCCGAGGGACTCCGATAATTCGAAAAGTAATATTAGAACCGCTTCATTTCGGTTCTAATATTCTTGTACATAAACGAGTTTCGGAACTCTGATGAATCGGTTTATATTTTAGAAATGTGCTCGTGAAAGTTCGGAAATACCTAGGGATATTTTATTAAAATTCAAAAATCATGACAGCTTTGACAGTTTGACATAATTTTAAAATTCTATAATTATAACCTATACTAAAAGCACAGCAATCACAGCATTGAGCATAGTAAACAAGTGGTAAACAATCTAAAAGCATTCTTATTTCTTGTGTTGCATGAATTCAGTGGATTTCCTAAATTAGAATAGATAATAATGTTCCCTCATCTCGTTTTGGCCAATCGAGAGGAACGAAGAAGAGCGTTAAATAACTTTCGCCTTAATAGGAGAGTAATGAGAGATAGCAGTGACCCTTTTGCCTTAACTGAGGAACAGTTTGTTGATCTCTTTCGACTAAACAGAGAGTTAGCCATTTTTGATACATAGATTAACTCCTTATATGCCACACTCCACCAGATATCATGCTGTTCATCCAGTAATAAGGATTTTTACAGCACTGGTATTTTTTGGGACAGGAACCTATCAAAGGGTCATTGGACAGTCATTCCACTTATCTGTATCACAGCAAACTGCATCCAGATGTATTGATGAAGTAACATCAGTGATAATAGAATACCTCTCTGATGATTACATTAAGTTTCCACAAACTCTTGAAGAAAAAATCAGAATTAAAGAAATATTTATGAGGCACACACGATTCCCTGGAGTTCTTGGTGCCATAGATTGTACACATATTGCCATGGTGAGACTCAATCAGGAAGAGCATAACTATGTGAATAGAAAAGGATATCACAGCAAGAATGTCCCAGTTGTAAGTGTTATTTCTTTTCGTCGTATGGATAACTTGTGGTTTTGCTTAATGACATCAATATTATTCATATTGCTGAAATTATTATTACATATAAAAAATATTATATAAAACCATTTTTCTCTTTTAGATTGCTGACTACAATTTACGTATTTTGAATATAAATGCCGGATATCCTGGATCATGTCATGATGCATATATTTGGAGAAATTCAGTTATACAGGAAGAACTGTCCAGATGTTACCTAGCAGGCGATCATAATTTATGGTTGCTAGGTGATTCAGGCTACCCTCAGCAGCCCTGGCTAATGAGACCAATTTTGAACCCAGTGCCAGGATCACCACAAAAAAGGTATAATAACAGGCATGCATCAGTTAGAAACTGTATTGAACATTGTATTGGAGTTTGGAAGAATCGGTTTAGGTGCATACATCAAGAGAGAAAGCTACGGTACAATCCTGACAAAGTGGGTGACATAGCAATAGCCTGTGCTGTGCTGCAAAACTTATGCATAGAAGGAAATGTGCCTATACCAGATTTAGACTATAATGAAGTTTTAGCTACTTCAGCTACAGATATAGTTTATAATGATGATAATATAGGTGAGAATGTAAGGGACTTATTAATACAGAGATACTTTACATGACAAGCAAGCTCAGTATTGGTATAGTACCTAGTATTAGGCTGACAATAAAAATATTTTAGACACCTATTGTAGTAAGTTTTTTTTACCAAGGTACCCATAACTAATGCTTTTTGACAATTGAGAACTTTTGTAACAAAAATTTACTAGGGACTGCCATTATTCATAAAGCAAGAACTTTATTAAGCAATGTTAGCTTTAGTAATTTTTTTATACCTCTAATTTGTCCATAAATGTCAATCCAGCTTTAGAAGTTTACCATTTCTGCCAAATCGAGTCTTTTACACCCATATGGAGATTGCTAAATATGTCAGCAGTAGAAAAATGATTTGGCCAGTAGTTAGTGACGATGATGTGGTAAATTGCATTTATAGTAGTTAGCCAATTAGTAGTTACTCCAAAAATCTAATCTGACATGTAACCACAGGTATAGATGATTGCATGAAGAAAAACAGAAATTTCTATTTAATACAAGAAACTTTGTTTTCCTAACAGTTATAAACACATAAGGGTTAATTCATTACAAAAAATAGGAGGAAATAAAAAAATTTATATTTACATCAGTTTTGATAACATAAACTACATTCTCAGTCTCATTGATTTAGTAGAAGCAAGGAAATCCAATATGTAACAAAAATAAATACCTATCTTATTGAAACAAGATTCTTACAGCAATAACATCAACAATATTAAACTCTCCCATTGTACTTACAAAAACTTAAAGATGCAAACACACAAAAAAATTAACCAATAAAAAAAAATTAAGTGAAATTGTCGATAAATAATGTTACTTTGATAACCATTTTGGTATGCATTCTAGTGATTCAGCAATTCGCGCCATGGATCTATCAATTCCCTATAGTTTAGAGTCCATGCTTTTCAAAATTTTTAGCATATCAGTGTGCATCTGATATAAATCTTTTGATGTACTTTTGGAAGTTCTCGGTGATTGCATCTGGCATGATGTATCTTCGCCTGTTTGTTGACTGACACTAGATATATTTTTATTATATGTATGATCGTTATCAATCATACTATTAGTCATCACACCTGCAGATAAGTTTACAAGATGTGGGTTCATCTGTTGGCTTGAAGTGTCAAAGTAGATAATGTCTTCATCGACATCAATGACGACCTCATTTTCAGTTGAATGAGCATCTGTTTCATTCTGATTGCATCTTCGTTTAATGCCTGAAAAATTTTTTTAATTACACAAATGAATCATCAAAATATCATATCAACCTACCTTTTCCTGGGACAGTGTTGTCTCCAAATATTACTGTTTGACCCATTATTGAGACTAGTTTCTCCTCCAATGTCGTCATTGGTTGACAGTCTACTGGTCCTCCCCCAGTTTTATTCTGCTCTCTCAGATTGTGACTTGCTTTCTTTTTTGTTTTTGATTTCCAGTCTGCCACCGTTTTTTTCCATTCTTCCACAGTCCTACTGCCTTGACCTAAAGAATTCAGCTTAATTGACTACTCTTCCCATAGCCGTTTTAAGCACACTTTGCCTGCATTGTGGCTACTAAATTTATTCGTTATTATTTCGGGATGGCACTCTGCATAGTCTACCACCACCCGCCAATGGTCTTGACTGACTCTCATTTTCTTTTTGTCCATTGATATGATAAATAGGTAGGTATTAGGACTATTAGATATCAACCAAGGAAAGCAGTTTGGAAAGCAGTGAAAGCCAAAGCACCACAAGAACGTACAACAAAGCTTGTTGCTTGTTTACGGCACAAAACAGGTTTACGGTATGCATTAAATGTTAGGTTAGAGTATACCACAGGCTGACAGATGCTCTCGGGCGAGAAAGTGTAGAGGGCATCTCTCTCTACTAGGATTATTCACTTTAACCCACGTAGGTAAATGGAATTCGATAGCAACCAATTCTGGTTTCGAAGCGTTTCTAAGGGGGGCTTACGTGGAAAGAGGGAATCATAGAAACCTACATCAGAGTACCAACTTTTCCATCATGACGTCAGTTTTAGAAATGAAACGATTCCAATATTACTTTTCTATTTATCGGAGTCCGCCTGCAGTGCACCATAGGTCGATTGACACAGATAGGGAGCATTCAAACCCTCGTATATCGACTCTCATATGCAGTTGGCATAGAAGCGCGCTCTTCTGGTCAGGCCAAGCGAACGCGCCGTGGCGTTCCACCAGGAAGTTTGCTGCTGTTTAGCAGCGACTTTCCTTGGTTTGCCGTTACCTCCGGGTGCCAGATGGCGCACAGGCAGATCATTTCTGTCGCCTACTCTAATTGAAATACGTTTTTCAAGTATTTTACTTGAAATACTGACAGCTCTGTCTTAAGCCCCGTGTCCACTAGCAAATAAAATTGCTAGAGTTGCTCTCACAAGTCACTTGCGTAGCGTGTGCACGACGACATTAGAGAAATAGTGCAGCAAAATTACTTGTACATAAAGGACTTGCGACAGGAAATTAGTTTGCCGCAAAATTTTCGAGCCCGTTCCGAAAGTCTTGCAGCAAGTAGTGTTGTAAATCGAGCAAATATGGAAAAGTTCAACTGGACGAGAGAAAACAGGTGCCTTTTGATTGAAAATTTTGAATTATATCCTGAATTATGGAATGTACCTACTCCAGAATTTAAGGATAGAATCAAAAAGCAGAATGCGTTACAAAAATTGTCCGACTTATTTAATACTTCTACAGCAGAAATTCAAAGGAAGCTACATGATTTGAGAACGCAAATTAACCAAGAGTGGAGAAAAATTCAAAAAAAGAAAAGTGGTCAAGAGACTAATGAAATATATAAGAGTACTTGGGAGTTCTTTGACTCATTAAAGTTTATAATTGACTCAAATACACAGAATACTACGGAAGATAGTCTGGTAAGTTGAAAGTCAGTTTTTAGAAAAAAAGAATGTTATGTTGTATTTCTAGCAGTAATTGTAGCAATGGCTGGAAAGTAGTTAATTAGGCTAGGTGCTGGTTCAACACTATTCTTTATTGACTCTCGTTCTTACTACTCTCCGTAGGCAGGCAACCCGTCATACACACACATCCGCAAAAACTGTTTAAGCTCCATCGGATCTTCATTTCTCAATTCAGTAAGCAACTTTTCGTGTGTCCCTAGAGTAGTTCTACGTTGCATCCACTTTCTCACCCAACATTTTCTCCGTCTTTTACTTTCTCTTGTTTTCTTTTTTTTTAATTAAATATACCACAACTACCGCCGCCGTTGCAGATTTTGCGTACGACATCTTATCATCTATAGTGTACACGAAATCAGAACAATCAAGCCCAAGTGAACTTGCGAGAGCAACTTCCTAGATTAAATTTGCCAACAATTAAAAGACAGTGTAGACAGACAAGCAAGTACTTGCTGCAAAAACTATCGCAAGTTACTTGCAAGTGGACACGAGCCTTAAGGGTGAGTGAGATCAGTAATGGTCATATTATTACAAGACATCCTTACGTCCGTTCCTTGCCGGTGCACATCAAAAAGGCATCCGCCAGATATGCTGGAATCGTGTGGAGCAGAAACGTCACCAATCGCATGTGGTAGAAGCGTTTGCACCGTATCCTGAAAGGATGCCAAACCAGTTTGACAGTGGGATACTCTACTAGAGCCTCATCCAGTTTCTTTTCCATTAATCCCCATGTTACTGGCTGAAATAGAATACACTTTTTTACAATTGTGCAAGCATGTAGTAGTTGTATTTATTGATCCGTTTGAGCTACATAACTTGCTATTGGACAAGTCATTGAAAACAAAAACATCATAAAAGAAATATCTCTACTTTGACTTAGAGGCTAAGTATTTATCTTCAGACTAGGCACAGGTCCAGTTAGTGTGTAATTCTTCGATATCTCGCAAGGTATACCTGATAGAAGAAAATGTCAAATACACAAGTTATTTGATTATCTGAGGCGCATATTCCAAAAAATTTTTGAAATATACAGGGTGTTGCGGGAAAGTAGGATAGTGATCAACTTGATTTTTTTATATGGAACTATACCTTTTTCTTAAATTCTTCTGGTGTCCATCATTGATCTCTATTCAACGCTAAAACATTTTTGAGATCGTTTGCGACGTTGCCAAGTTATAATTTGTTCTCTAATAATTTCCGGATTTGCAAGGTCGCAAGTAATACGTCCAAATTGATATATTTCTTTAACTTTTCTCAATAATATTATACAGCGAGTTACTTGAATATCAAGTGGATATTATTTTGGATGCTACCAGCAATTTGTATCTACAAGGTGTTTTTGGCAGAATTTTAAATTACGGCAAATTGAAGGTAATTTTACTTTGTTTTTTGGAATGTAACACCCTGTATTTTTTATTTTAAATCGAAATATCTACTAATAACCTATCTCGCCTTGTAATATTTTTTTCGCGTTTGCGATGTTGCCAAGTTATACGTTATTTTTCCAAATTTTTAAAAAAATATCCCCGATTGTAATTTATTTTAAATAGAATCCTCTAATTTTATTGCAATGAATTGCGCATGTCGAATTTAGTAAGATCTCACAATTTCAAAATTTTGTTTCTATTAATTACTGAGATACGGCAACACCGCTTTTTCAATGAACGGTACCGGAACGCTTAAATATTTCCAAAACTGCCACAGCTGGAGAGGTGAAATTCAATACTTGGGGGTTTTTGAACATACAGAATTCAAAAACGCTAACATCAGTGTTGTCAAATTTACCAATTTTACGTCATAATTTTGAATGGAATGCCCTATTTATGAAGTCTAACGTAAAAGTGTTAAATCTAACAACCCCAACGTTAGCGGTTTTGAATGCTGTATGTTCAGAAACCCCCAAGTATTGAATTCCACCTCTCCAGCTGTGGCAGTTTTGGAAATATTTAAGCGTTTCTATACCGTATAATGAAAAAGCGGTGTTGCCGTGTCTTAGTAATTAATAGAAACAAAATTTTGAAATTGTAAGATCTCACTAAATTCGACATGCGCAAATCATTTCAATAAAAATAAGTACAGGATTCTATTTAAAATAAATTACAATCGGGGATATTATTTTCAAAATTTGGAAAAATAATTTATAACTTGGCAACGTCGCAAACACGAAAAAAATATTACAAAGCGAGATGGGGTATTAGTAGATATTTCGATTTAAAATAAAAAATGTAGGGTGTTACATTTAAAAAAACAAAGTAAAATGACCTTCAAGTTGCCGTAATTTAAAATTCTGCCAAAAACACTCTGTAGATACAAATTGCTGGAGACGTCCAAAATAATATCCAATTAAGATTCAAGTAACTAGGTGTCTAATATTATTGGGAAAAGTTTAAGGAATATACCAATTTGGACGTATTACTTGCGACCTTGCAAATCCGTAAATTAATAGAAAATAAATTATAACCTGGCAACATCGCAATCGATCTCAAAAATATTTTAGAGTTGAATAGAGATTAATGATGGACACTAGAAGAATTTAAGAAAAAGTCATAGTTCCATATAAAAAAATCAAGTTGATCACTATCCTACTTTCCCGCAACACTCTGTATATTTCAAAATATTTTTAGGATATGCGTCTTAAGTAATCAAATAACTTTTGTATTAGACATTTTCTTCTATCAGGTATACCTTGCGAGATATCGAAGAATTATAAACTAACTGGACACCCTGTAGATTTGATAGATGATTCATCACATACTTACTACGCGCACTGTGAAGGTGTAGGTTACTCACGTTATTCGTGTTACTCTCATAATTATAAATCTTCATTTCCGAGTGCGATTTCTCCTGAAAAGCAACTCCGACCTCCCAACAGGCAGCAATCAAAGAATTGATCACCATATCCCCAGGTACGATATTGGCAGGTGCAGTGCTGTCAGCATGCAGTGCTCTTATCAGTCCTATGCAAAACCCTGCAATCACCCCTGTTGGGCCGTTCGCGCTGTCTATCCAACCGCTGATTGGCTCTTGGTACGTCGAAACCACTGGAAGTTAGACAGAAGTTGAGCGCATGTGCGGCTTGTTGTTTCCTCGCCAAGACGAACATGCGTAACCTGGAGGTTCTGCAGAGCAGGACATTTCGTACAATAACTAACGCCCCATGGTATGTTTCTAACGAAACCCTTCACAGGACCTCGACATCCCTTACTTGAGGGATTACATTAAACAACAGGCGCAGCGACGTTATAGTCAAGCGGAATCGCACAGTAACCCTCTGTTGCGCGAGTCAGTGGTCTACACAGTCAAGCAAGTTCGCAAGCACACAAGGCCGCGGCTCGCACTGTGATCAAAATCAAATCGTGCAATTTTGGAAACAACTAAATTTTCACCCTTTTAGATACCGAACATTAAAATTAACCCTTCTGGTTAAACCCAAAAATTACCGAACTCAAATCGACTATGTCAATAAGCTATACCCTCCAACCGACCCACTTCCTCCTCTTTGCTCTTCTCCTTCCTTCCTCTCTTTTTCTTCCCTTACTTCTCCATGGCTTTGTCTGGTATCTGGGTAACCAGACCTGACAGACTGATCGACCGACACGACTGCAACTAAGAGCAAAGATCCTCCGGACCCCTCTGACTAACAATGACGAATAGTAGATACAAGTTGAGAAAATGTGCAAATTCTTACTCACTTTCAAACTGGGACCTAGCCGTAAAGGCTGAAAGCATGTGGCGTTGTAGAACCGCTGCGAGAGTATAAGCATCGGTGCACATTAGATTTGAAATGCTGCACGTTGTAGCCGTCGGGAAAAAAATTCCCGGCAGCTCATTCCACAGCGTCGAAGTTCCCCAAGAGAAGGAATACTGGAAGAGATTGGATCGGGGAGTAGGGATCTCGACCTGGTAAGAATTAGATTAGATTTATTTATCAAATAGATCAAAAGGTATATGACACGTCACAAAAAATATAAGCACATTAATATCTGTATAGAACACAAACTAACACATAAGTATATGGAGAGAATAAAACACCTAGACCTAGAGATGGTAGGCTCTAAACAAACTTCTATACTATAACATAAATAATTGTAATAAAAAACAAACTAACAGAACTAAATACGTCTAAACTCAAGTAAGGTTGGAACCGAAATACTCTTCAGTAGTATAGAAGATATTTTCTGTAAGTATTCTCCTAATAGTGGCTTTAAATTTGTTCATTGACAGACACTTATACTTTGAGGGCAAATGGCTATATATTTTAATGCACTAGTATGCAGGACTTCTTTGAAATGTTGCTGTGCGATGCCTAGGTATTTTTAGTACAGTAGTATTTCTTGTTGTATGTGAGCTATTGCTGCCTAATGTTTCAAATTTGGTCTTGTTTTTATGGGCGTATAGTAAACATTGATAAATGAATATGCTTGGCAAGGTCACAATATTCAGTGCTTTATAAGCATCTTTGCATGATGCTCTTTGAGGAAGTTTTTTGATATCCTCAGTGCCCTTTTCTGCAATATAAACAACAATCTTTGGCTGTCACTTGCAATGCCCCAGCATATCAGACCATAAGATATAAGTGAATGTATCTATGCAAAATAAAAGGTCCTTGATACTGCCTCACACACATACTTACTTCAGTACCTTAATGCACAGTACAGTTTTGATATCTTATTACAAACACTGTCAAATGATGAGCCCATTTTAAAGTGTTGTCGATATTTAAACCTAAAAATTTGTAGTGCGACTCTACAGCAATTTGAACATTATCGACGGTTATTTGAGGTACGTCCACGTTACTATCTTTGAAGTAATGTACAGGATGAATTCGTAGAGCCTCTCTAGCTTTCCTGGTTCGGACGGCCTTTGGTGTTATTATCTAGGAGAGCTCACTCGAACATCTTCTGTGATAGAATCTGTAAAAAGGGACAGGTCAGCCATCCTTCTTTGATGTTGCAGGCTGTGGAGGTCCTTTGTGAGGTTAGACGTATCCATTAATCCAATTGTTCTCTCCTGGATAGTGTCTAGAAGCTTTAGAGTGTGCTTCGGAAGGCATACCCACACAGCTGTGCCTTGTAGAGCAGTAGTAGTAGCTCTGGGCTCTGGTGCATACAGCTTCCTACAGCGGAACCAAACAAAGCTCCAAGCTTCTGGGATGCCGTTTTAGCAATACTGACAACGTGGTCGTGCCAGGACATGTTATAGTTGATGTTGATCCCGAAAAGCTTGAAGGAAGATGACTCGACTATGGGGTGACCCTCCATTTCACGTGAGACTTCTTTGTAAGTGTTGTTGCCTGAGTTATCTGTAATGTACGTTGAATTGTACTTTATTTACTAATCCCCACTCGACAATTGTTTTGATATCTACGTTGATCTGTTGTCTCCTGGGATCATAGTGGGTTGTCTGGTTCTATACACGATATTAATGTACTGTCGTCTGCGACGCTGTAGATTGGATTGGATGCTATTTTCAGCAGCTCGTTGATGTACAGCAGAAACTGTGAAGGGGATAGCCTTCGGCTACAACAAACAGAGATCGGTCGTTCAAAGGGCTATCCAGCCACTGGTGCAAGCCAGATGGTAGTCCATAAGCAGCAAGCTTGATCAGAAGACCCTCATGCCATACTCTATCGAAGGCTTTCGATATGTCAAGTGCAACAACACGGAATTCGCCATGATTTTCTATTGCACTCTTCCACAGGTGAGTGACTTAAGCAAGGAGGTAATCCGTAGACCTGTACTTACGGAAACCATACCAAACCGATCATTTATGATGTTATTGTTATCTGGGTATTTCAGAAGCTGTGTATTAATAACAGTCTCCATAACCTCAGACATGATGCTGAGGAGAGCCACAGGTCTATAATTGGTGGGATCGGTCTTTTGCCTTTTTATGAATGGGTTGTACGCAGCCAATCTTCCATGACGGGGGAAACACAGAATACGTGCAAGCTCAGCGGCACAGCGTTTAAAGACAATGGCTGGAGTTTGCTATTCACATCTCATTGTTGAAATTTGACCTCTGCCATTATCGAGTTCACGTTTATCGTGGTGGTAGTTGTAGGTACTTCCTTGGAAGTCTACAGTAGAATTGGCTGCGAAAAGCCTCCCTAAGATGTCTGCTTTTCTTTAGGAGTAGAAGCCATAGACTTGTCCTCTCTGGTCAAGGGTGGTATTGACGAATAGGAGAAGTTCCGACTAACAGCCTTAGCTACAGACCACAATGTTCTGGACGAACTAGGACACGAGAACAGCTTGTTCTTAAATTTTTGGCTGTGTTTCTCCTTGCTGCTGTCAGTCACGCGTTTACAATGATTTCTGACGTCGATAAAACTGCGGTGGTTCTCGGCATTTGGATTTTTCCCCCATTTTTTGTAACGTTGGTTTTTAGAAGTAACTGCATCTCTACAACGCTGACTAAACCGTGGTTTGTATGCTTTGTTTTATTGTTAGAAGATAAGCAGTACTATTCTCCACCGATTACAATTTTCTTAAATCTGTACGTCTCTTGGATACAGAAACACAAATTTTTCTTTCAAACATGGCATTTCTTTATATCGAAAAACAAAGATGGCTGCCTTTCCAAGGAGGAGGAGTACGACCTCTCTTATGGGGATAAATTGGTGGTGAAATGAACTACTATTCTACATGCCTTTCAAATATCGATAGTTGGTATCCAAAGACACTGTATAATAAAATAAAGACGCTCTACTACTGGTTTAATTTTCGCCATACTTACCAATAGAGGGCCTCAATATTCCAACTGGTAATCCTTTGCCGTACTCATCGATCAAACCTTCAGCTACTTGCTTTGAAAATACATAAGTGTTAGGGTATTTGTCCAATACACTGAAAAATCAAGTAAAATGCCTAAAGTACCTCCAAAAAGTTTATAGGAACTTTAGATTCTTTTAAAATAATGTATTGAAATAATATGTGTTACTAACAATTTGTATAAAAAACAAATACGACGTAGTACTGTGAGAACCTCACTTATACCCGATAGGTAGGTAGTTCATTAGGATCGATGAAAATGATTTTGGCAATTTTTTGTTTTTCGTTATGCAAAAATGACCTAAAAATATATTTACAAAAATTATCCTCTTCTTCTCTGTTCCTTCCTCCTACTGGATTTGACAGTAAAACTATACCCTCAATCTCCTTTCAAAAGTCCTGGACATGCGCCTGAGTGTAAGAACAGAGAACAATATTTTGTAGCGCTTAAACAGAAGTCAATATAATAAAGATGAAGAGTAACTTACGCTATTGTAATTGGTTCCAAAATCCAGTCAGGAAAAGATGCGACTGTCAAAAGTGACTCACATGACGTAACAGGCTTGTATATCTTCTCTTCAATTACCTTCTCAACGCAGTTGCTATACGCGGTCGAGACATACATGAACGACTTCAGATATTGGACCTCTCTAGCTAATTGTAGCATGTCTTTGGTAGCTTGAACGTTTGTAACCATCGCAGTTTTCAGTTTCTCGTCGAAACGTACTGTGGCAGCCACGTGGAATATTATGTTCACCTAAAAGTATTCAAGCACCCTCTTAGGCTTACTTCAGATGACGCGCGTACGACGCGCGTCGACGTGGTGCTCGTTTTGAAAATACACATAATTAATTCAAGCTGTTCACATGGACGCGCGCACGACAAATTGTACGCGCGTACGACGCCACTAGACGCAGCGAATCTCAACACGCGCGTCGGTCAGCGGCGACGCGCGTATTGAAATACTAGATGCTCCCATTGCCTGTTCAGTTGGCACGCGTCTTTTCTCGCATTCAGTCGACATACCTGGTGTCTCTCTGCAAAAATTCATTTCTCACGTATGCTATTGAAATGGAAACAGAAGAATTCAACACACATGTTTTCATTGATCCAGTTCACCATGGAGGTAGAAGAAAACAAAAAACTCGCCTTCCTTAATGTTCTTCTATCAAGAAAAGGAGTCACATTAGGTCTGTTTTTACAGCAATCACAAACTAGTCAGCGTCAATTTGATCGGCCAGTACTAGTCAGAAATAGTCTGACAACTGCAATGGGGAATACTGATTGGCTCTGACTGGTTTGTGATTCTCTGTAAAAACAGACCTATTAGGACACAAGGTATATAGAAAGCGAACTCATACTGACTGGTACTTACATAAATAATCAAACCACCACCCATCTCAGAAGTACTGAATTATTAGAACTTTGGCAGAACGAGAAAAGTATGCGAACCATAGGAACTCCACCGATCTGGAACAGCTAGACTAACGGTTATACAGAGAGGAGAATAATAAGGACAATGGAAAAAATAGGGCAAATCAACAGCCTGAACCAATAGCAAGAGCTTTTTTACCGTGTGTACCAGGAATAACAGACAGAATAGGAATAATTCTACAAAAAGGAAACGTCAACACTATCTACAGGCCCACAAGAAAGATACAGGAGTATTTGAAAACGGTCAAGGAGAAAAGAGGCTCATTTATGGTGAAATTATTTTGCACATTCCTATCTTTGAAGTTTCTATGTAAACCAAAAATGTGTAGGAAGAAACACACTGCCTACATAACAGGTTTTTTTGGAACTTATAACTTACATTGTCTTGTAGTAATTTTCTGTCTTCTGATGCAAGTCCCAGATTTGGTAGTGAACAGTCTCCTGCGATGCCTCTGATTTTTTGTTCAAAATTTGGATATTGGTGCTTCAGTCTATCGAAAAGTACATCTTGAAATATTTCTTTTAATCTGAAATTGATAAATTGAAGATGCATTTTTGTTTGGTATCATCAATAAAGTTTATGTTTTTCAAAAATTCGCTCTTTCTATAAAAAAACGGGGAAATTCATTAGGATTAAGGTCAAAATATAAAATATTGATAGATTATATTACTGCCTCTTGTTAGTTACTGTCAGGTGTATAGAGCAAATAAGAAATAATTTGTGCTGTTCTATGCGAAATTCTATGTACTCTTAGTAACATTCTTGGATCAATTTTAAGATGAAAAGGCTAGATGAAATGAAGAGAATATGTAAACCCCATTATTCATTTTTTATAATATTGTCTTATCATTTTACTCTTAACTTAAACTATCTAAACATTTGGATCTAATTGTCATAGAAGTGAGATTTTTGGACCGTTATTTTTTCACCGTGGAATATGAACGAATTCTCTACCTAATAGGCATATCTTTTCCCTTTTTTGATCTCACGATAAGGTATATCTTCGATAACTCATTGCAACTTCTTAGAAGTTTCTCTATGAGCAACTTTCCTAAAAAACCAGTTCCACCTGTGATAAGGATATGAGCATCTTTGTAAAATTTTTGAATCGGAGTCAATTCCGTAATGTTTTGCTCTTCAGATTCCTGTTCTATAAATGCAAGGTCCATATTTACAACCTGCAAAAAATTATGAGATAGTGAACATGGTTTTATTTAAAAAGGTCATAATTAATATAAAGCTCTTGCTGTGAGATCTAATGAAAAATATTGATTTGCACGTCCCTTGAAGGATTCCTAAGAACTAAGAGCTCAACCATCTCATTCCAAATCAAATCAACAGCTTTGTCATTTAGCGTAAAAAATCATAAAAAAGTAAAAAAGTTTTTTTTATTTTTTTAATTTTTACTATTTATTTTTTTAAGTTTTAGGTTTTTTTGACCAAAATATTAACTAGGCTATAGGTTAATATCGAGCCTGGAAATACATTCTATGTACGAATAAGCGCCCACTCCATGCCACGTGCGAATTCTGTTTAGGGTTGACCATTCCCTTCAGTGGTGCTCAAAACTAGGAGATTCTTGACCTACAGTTAGGTTAGCGTTCACTTCTTCTGGTGTTTGGGCTGCCCAAATTTCTGCGCATTTAACTACAGGGTTAAAACCTTCAGACTCGAGTTGGAGAGCTGTTGTAATTGGTGGTTTTTTGAACTGTAATCCGCACAAGCAAAGATCAGGTGTATCTTGGACGGGTGGTGGAGTTATTTTTCTGAGTGTTGGTAGCCAGTAAGTGGGGGATATTTGGTGCATCCCGTAGCAGTTCTCATAGAAGTGTTTAACTGGGCGTCTATCAGTCTATTCTCTGTCCAGCGAAGAAAAAGTGATCACGCGCAAGATGAGTGAATTCTTGTCGCCTGGCCGTAGCCAAGCTTACACCACAGCAGACCGCCTCTTGAAACGAACACGATGTGGATGGCGTTGTGCCATAAGGAATTTAACATAATTTTTGTTATAACCGTTTATTCGACCAAAACCTGGACGTTCCATTCTACATTGAGCATAAATGTCCTGAATCACTGTTCACATTTGGGCGACATCTGTGGGCAAGTTCCTATTCAATATTGTCAAACCAATGATCTAATGCAGAAATTCATTAATGTCCATCCAGCGGACAAACGGGAAAACAGGTGAGCAAAGAGTGAGTTCTCGTGGCTAGGTCAGAGGCAGGCTTACACCACTTGGAAATGTCAATGCCTAAGCGCACGCCTGGCACCAACAAATTTGAAGAACAGGCCGCCTTTTTTGAAGAATCAAATACACAGCTGTTTGCCGACGCCTCCTCATAATGTGGCCGCGGACGTATTGTGGTCTAAACAGGTTTGCCAAACATCGAAAACACATGAACATAAACATCACATTTTTTTGTTTCCTGTTTCTCCGCTGCATAAATATAGCAGTATTATAATCCACAATATGTGAGATGTACACCATTATTGAAAAGCTATAAGTCGTTAGTATAGATTGCTAGATGAAATATGATATCAAAACTGTACAAGATCAGGTTGAACCTATTCCTTGAAGATATATTCGTTGGCAGACCAGGTAGGGGTATTTTCAATATTTGATTAGAATATGAAGCTAGGATGAGAAAACAAGTTGGTTCCTGCTCACGTAAATATGTAAATACAAGAAACTCATATGGTCAAAATCCTACGATGGTCATAATATTAAGCTGGTCTTCAAGCTGATTCATTGAAAGAATCTCCAAAGTCAAGATTTTGAAAACATCTTGGAAGAAGTGGTCGTGATTCTGATTCAGAGATTGAGGAAAAACGGTTGTTAAACAACACTGTTAAACTCAGCGTACTTCAGCTTGTTTGGGTAGATCGGTGGTCCATTCCTGCTAATAAATCTTATGTCGGGTTTGGTAATTTTTTCCTAATTTTATTTGAATATAAAAATTATAATAAGAGTGTTTTTCAACTAGAACGGTCCAAAAGGCAGCTTAATACAGAACTAATTTTCTCAAAACCACAGATCGGTGGCTCACGTCACTTTTGTATGACACCGTCCATTTGTCGTTCCAGGAAGGACTGACTGTTACCGTCGGTGGTTACCGTGTAAACAGGTCTCGCAGATATCGATAGCACGTGAACACCATGAATTTTTTGCGCTCTTTTTCTTCGGTGGATCTAGTATAGTATGTGAGTTGTTTAGCTACACTGGGGAGCAAAAATTCAGCCGCAGAGAAGCAGAGGCTCAAGGCCGAAGTACGGAGCGTAGAAGCGGAGACGCCCCAAAAGGTTCCACATATCCACTATCCAGTATGAAATCGAGGTATTTAGGTGTGGAATAAAACAATCAATTATTTGTTTATTTTTTTAACTCATCATACAGTAGAAGAAAGAGAAGCGTATAAGGATGATAAAAAAGGACTCTAAAATTAGATTTCAGTTGACCAAGATAAAGGCGTAATCATAAATATGCATTGTAAGATTAGACGCATTTGAACTACTGGTATATTAAATTCAAAACAAACTGTTTACCATGTTAAATGAATTATTCATAGCTTAATTTACAATGTCACCAAAACAGTGAATCGGATAATACTCGGTATGGTTTTCATATGTGATAAGGTCTATTCAATTTTGAGGTAAATTGGGGGAAAAATATAGAATTGCTACATGCCAAATCCTTCATAAAATCCTTATGTCATAGATTTTAGACAGTAGATCACAAGATTCAGTAAAGATTATCTGATTTTGTTTATATTTCAGCTAACTTTCCAGAAAGTAATTATTTTTCGTTCTTGTTATACCATCGGATAAGCAATTTTCATAAGAAGTCATGAAGAGAGATTTACATGTGAGACGTACCTTCATGATTGAAATTTAAGTGAAAATCACGACATATAAAAACGATTGATGCTATCCATGCTCTATGGGAAGCTAGTAACTCTACTAGGTTATCATTGTATTATCATAAAGCCTAACATCCCATTCGCAGATAATATATTTTAATTTATGTCAGTAGGGAACGACAATTTATTTATGTCGCAGAGGATACCAAAATCCTTCATTTCAGTACATCTACTCAATTCAATATTCTTGACTTTGTAGGACCACATTATGAGTTTGCGTCTCTTACAATATTACTTGTTGACAGTTATTTGACAAACCAGGAGCCCTTATTTTAGGGGAGTGTTGTATTCCAAATTAATAATAATAATAATAATAATTGATTTACCAACAATACAGAGGGGTGTAAATAAATTGCTTGACTCGCTTTTGTAAAAGCTTTTGAGCTTTGAGAGTGGCAGAAGAGCAAACCGAAATGTTAGTAAACAGGCAATTTCAAACGGTGTGGTTTTACTCATAGAGCAGTGCAACAACCACATGGTGATGTTAAAAAACTTCCTCGAAATTACTTATTACCCCACAAATGAATTCCACAAAAAAAGTCACCAAGACTTACCAATGTCTATCTGCTTGAAGGAAGAACTTTATGTAACAAACTATTATGCGTACATCATTGGTAGTGCAGTGTTATGATTCTAAAGGTGATTAGAGTTAACATATTCTCAATCATTCGATGTACATTGAATGCAAATTATTAGCATTTTTTTTTATTTTTTATTCAAAACTGCAACTAACTTGTTTCCATGCAAATTTTAAAAGCTAAGGTTAAGTTGAAAAACAGCCTCTACTTCGCCTATTTAACAATGAGATAAATAAAGTCCATTTATATATTTATCTATTTAATTCGCTAAAAGAATTGCAGCCTTCGTCAAATTGAAAAAATAGTCAAGTTGATTGACTCAGTACTTTCGATCCCTCAACTCATACTAAAAAAACCTAAAACGGTGATTATTTTCCGATTATGTTCAGTATATATGTTGACTAAGGTCTATATAATATCGTAACTGCACTATAGAAGTGTCGACACTGATTGAGACCTGGAAGAAATGGAAACAGCTCATATATATCTCACTATAAAAGTATCAACACTGAGTGAGACCTGAAAGAAATGTAAACAGCTCATATACAGGGTGTTAATTAAGTATGTTAACAAACTTTAACTACGAATAGTACTCCGAAAAATAGAAAGAAAATGTCATATGAATATGGATCCGGTGTAACGGTTCACCCGTTTTCAAAATTAATTTTATATTATTTACTTGGCTACCATATACAAATAGTTTATAACTTCCATTTTTAGCAACTACTTCCTCATTATACTAGTACATTTTTATAACTATTTTGCTTCTCACCCCTACCTTTTTCCCATCTCTACTTTCTTTCAGATGGAACGATTTTTATATTACACCGTCTGCGCATATCTAATGAGTGGGGGTATGCTCTTGCTCTCCACCAAGGTTACCTTTTATGTCGAAACACATACCTCCTCCCTTTTGCTTTCTGAACTCATACAGTTAACAGCTAATGTAATTATGTCTCTCTAAGACAATCTTTTGTGTCTGTGCCATTATGTCTTAATCAAGGTAATCATAACGATTTAATTGCAATGGTTTCCCATATTTTCATTGCTTCTGCATATTTATTTTACAGCTATGTGTAGGAATGTGATTTTTCCGATTTATACATTTTTTTTCTCATGAACATGTGATGGCGAACATTTTAATCTTTAAATATCAAGTCAATCATACACTGTATATTTATCAATTATCTAACAAAAGAGTCCCCGAACATTATTCTTTGTTTCTAGCCATATATTTTTGTGTTAGGATGCCTTATCTTGTGTGTATTTAATGTTTCACATTTTTTTTATGACATTCCTTACGTAAAAATACCTAGCACTCAGATTTGCTAATTGAGAACGCAATGAAAAGATCTTTTGGACATTTTTGTAATTTTGTTTTACAAGGCGTGAGGAAGAAGTTTGTAAATTTTTGAACATACTTTGTACATTTATTTTATTTATCACTATATATCTGAAAAGATCCGGTAGGACTGAAAATACAAAGCATTTAAGAATTTTTTTTAACTATTGTTCTATCTATTCGCTCTTGTATATATCTATATATTTTTTTTTAATCTATACCATGTGAACATTTGAAAGTTATCTGCTTTTTGGCTTTTTTATTCCCCCATGCTACTTCATAGATTTGTCTCTGAAGTATATGAATGCAATTTATCAAAATGTAAGAACGCATGAAGATCCATACTTCAGAAACAGATCGTGAAGTCCTGTGAAGTTCTCCACAAGGTGCTAATACCAGCCATAACTCTTTCACAGGAGAACCACATTTTTGTCGGGGTGCCACCATGAACACCTTTTTTTGTCGGGGTGCCACAATGAAGACCACTTTTTTTCTCGGGGTGCCACCATGAAGAACACCTTTTGTCGGGGTGCCACCACCAAAGCCACCTTCTTTTTCTCGGGGTGTCAAAATGAAGACAACTTTTCTTTGGGGGGACCACACCTCTTCCATGCCACCACCTGAACTCCTTCCGAAGAAGCCAGTCCTCTGGAGCAACACCTTCTTTTCGGAAGGGCACTACCTGGACTTCCTTCTGAAGCTAAGTGTTCTTTTTAAAAAAAATAAAATGTACTGCATTCATATATATACTGAAATAAATCTTTATTAAACCATTGTTGTCCTATTTTTCATTTCTTGGCAGCTAACGAGACTCACACATTCACGCACACACGCACGCACCTACATACCCTAGTCTCATGCAAACCGATCGAGCTGCTGGTTGCTATGTGTAATAAAAGTGTTGGCTGGTCGTTCATGACCAAACAACATTTTTATTGTTACAAATTGGCGGCCAACGTGGGGCCAATTTGTAACAATAAAAATGTTGCCTGATCATGAACTACCAGCCAACACTTTCATTACACACACGCACGCACCTACATACCCTAGTCTCTTGCAAACCTACTGAGCTGCTGGTTGCTATGAGTAATGAAAGTGTTGGCTGGTAGTTCATGATCTGATCAGGAAACATTTTTATTGTTACACCGGAAATGCTTCCTAAGGGAGCTAGGCCTCGATGCAGGCTATTGTATTCAATAATTTGAATTTTTCTCGAAAACGGTTAGCCCTATCGAGATGTACCAGGAGATCGTTTTTACGTAGAAATCTCTGAAATACCATATTCTAAAATCAAAATGTCAAAAAAATTACCACTTAGAAAATAGGGTTATTTTTACCGTTAACTCCTCCCGTATGATACGCCTCTGATTAAAATTATGAAATTCTGAATTCAGAATCAGATTCAGCGTCAAAAGTTTACCCATCGTACCTAATTTCGTAATTTTGTTATGAATGGGTTCGAGAATATCGAGGGAAAACCGTCTTCAGGGTGCCCCATGGAAAGGGGCGTGGCTCCCTTAGGAAGCATTTCCGGACCCATGTTCATATAACATTTTCTTTCTATTTGTCGGAGTACTATTCGTGGTTAAAGTTTGTTAACATACTTAATTAACACCCTGTATATCTGACTTCTACAATACCTACAAGCTAACATTGCACAGGTAAACGTCTCCAAATTTATTTGAGGCATTACTCCCTGCATCCACGACGACAAAGTAGGTATTTCTTTCCTGGTCCACGTCCTTTATTCAGAGGGAAGTTCAACTTCCATTAGGAATGCAAAGAAGTAGAGAGGTGCTATTAATATTCATACAGATTTTCCCCTCTAACGCTGACGCTCAGTATTTCTTCGATATCTGATGCCGTATGCCGTTCTGGTGCTCAGGAGACAAAACGGATGGAATTCGGTTGCACTTTTCTCAAGATAACGCCGGATTTACCGACGACCAGGGTTGCCAGACCTAGGGAAATTTCCCTGGATCTAGGGAATTTTACGGTACAATAGGGAAATAGGGAATTTTTATCTTTTTAATATGGAAAATAGGGAAATACTGATATATTTCATGAAGGAAAGAAAAATGGCTAAGCTAATCATTTAATAAAAACTAGTAAATAAATTTTTGTCTTTTTATCAACAGACTGATTTTAAACTATAGTCTATTTTTAATTGAAAATAAGCAGCTCAGTAAGCTCTTGGCTCAGTTGTGCCAATACCAATAGGAGGCAAGTGACTATAGTGTCAATAAGAAACGAATTGCCGTTTTTAATACAATTTTATTTAAAAAACCGTGTTCCAATTAAAAGTAATTTTTTTTTGTAATTTAGAAGATAACCAATCAACCAAAATTGCCGTGTTTTATCGGAATTTCAATGCCGTACAGCTGTGCAAATGTGTAAGTAAAAATCCATAAAAACACGGCAATTAGTGTGTTGTTGGCACCACTGCTTAGCTGTTTGACAATGGAGAAGTCTCATGATACTCATAATAAAATAAGCAGTTACGTATCCGTAAAATATAGACGAAAAGTAATTAGTCAGTAAAAAAATTTTTGAAATCCGTCAATAAATGGCAGAGAAATCAATAGTTAAAGTTTGCATATTTTGCGCGAAATAGTTGCCGCCTTCAATTTGGCTGTGACGTCACGATTCCGCAATCCGCATAGCCAGCCGTCTGTGCCGCGCGCTGCCGTAGATCTGTGTATCGTGGTATCGTGGAAGCTGTAGAGTGTTTTGTATGTACATTATTTGATTTTTAAATAAGTGTTTTTTAGTTTTTTACCATAACGGAAGAAGGACTTGTAAAAGGACAAAGTCATATTAAAATATCTCTTATTGATCTAGAAACGCTTTAAGATAATAGTTTCGTGAGAAAATAAACGCCTTCCGGTAAACGCAAATAAAAACTAGCATTTGTTGATATTTTTGTTATTGTCTCTTTGCAATACTGAGGGATGACTGTTGTATTTAAAGTATAACTAACTGAACTGTAGCAACTCTTAGAAGATACTGATTCCTTTGAAGGAGAACTCTCGGGTGATTGGGGGATGGTCATCAGACACTTATATTCTGTATCGTTCGTTTTTTTCCTTCTCATGATTGTTTGCACTTTTTGATCTTTTTGTTTAACTTTGCTGTCAACTTGCACTTTGTTTAAATATTGTTGTCGGGATCATATCTGATACATTCACTGCGCAATCCTTAGATAGTGGATTTTCTAGTACATCCGGCTCTTTGTATATTGAATGACACTGAATTACTTCGAAAGGTTGCCAACTTGAGGTCGATGAAGCATCATTCTGCAATAAATTTTCTAAACATTCTACGCGTCGCCTTTTTTCATATGCTCAGAGTTTTCTTCTAGAATGAACAAATTTTTGACAGTCAAACTTATGAGGGCAGCCTTCAGTTTTCAGCTTTAATGTACCACCAACTAGTTTATATTTGATTAGATTTTCAGTATCATTTTCAAGCTGTATCAACAAAAACATAAGTTACGAATCCGAAAATATAGAAATATATAACACAGTAAAGTAATTCAGCATACGTAACGTCAAAATTTTATGTATCAGATATCCTATTAATGTATTTATTCAAGAAACGAAGACATGTGGAAGGCTGCAGAAGGGTCGTTTCAGTCCCGGCGAAAGACAGGATGGATTTAACTTCAAAACTGAGTAGAAGCTTTGATGATCACTCAACAGATAAGATAAATGCAATAGGTTAGCTAAATTATCGTATGTGTATATGCCTATACCTCATACAAGCATTGCTTTTGAGGTGGCAATATTTGTAACTCATTAATAGGTACAAATAAATTGAAAAAAAAAGAACTAACTAATTTACTATTGGGTAAAGTAATCTTTAACAACCAGTGAAGCTATCCATATATAGTTGATAATAATTAATACTTATCAATAGAAGATAAATACAATGGTATACTCGCATCAAAATGATCCTCACAAACATATTTTATACTTTTTGGTATTATTAAATCCCGTTTTATCACTTTGCACCACTTCTTTTGCATGCAGGTGCGTGGGAAAAAACTTTATTAGGTGTTTTAATCGTTGTGCTCACACACTTCGGAACAATGCAGTATTTTTTATAACATCCTTTTTTAATGTCACTCATCGTAGCAATATTATTTGATATGCACTAAACTACAAAACAAATGAGACGATTGGTTGCTCAGCTCACGGCGCCACCACCACGCTGTGCCTGTGTGCGTTGTCTGATACGTGCGTCGCGTCGTGTGGCTCAGCGGCAGCGGCCGCCCGCACCGGCTACGGAGCTATGACGTCACACCACTCGGTCAGTCGTGCCAAAAATATTTCTGCGGAGCGCGACTTTGAAACATTATAACTTTTTTGTCTTTAGAGATATATTCATATTTCTTTCACGATTTTCTTTTATTTTTCTTATATTTTCTTTTGAATCGATAAAAAAAATTTAGTAAGCTTCTCCATTGACCACCACAAAAATACAGACCACTGCTGTTAACAGCCTGCGTGTTTGTATTATAAATTTTTTTGTTTGTATATACAATATTTAATGTAGATGTACGTTTTTTGGTATAATAAAAAACAAAAAATAAAGAATTGTATATATACTGAATGACTAATAATTCATTTATACCCCAAAATATATTACATATATTTATCTAGGGAAATCTAGGGAATTTGAAGTCAAAAATCTAGGAAAAGAAAAAAATCCATCTGGCAACCCTGCCGACGACGACGCTGGCGTGGATTCGCGTTAAGGGCGTTAAGGTACGACCGGCGGGAATTGTGTATTCATCGAGCGATACACTTGATTTACGTCCCAGGGGTTCCGATTCGAATTAACACAACGGGGCGGGGGTTCTTTTAGAGATAAAGCGACTTTCGATTTCACGACTCACGCGTTTTTATTATTTAAAGCCACGGACAGATCTGCGGTTGTGTCGCTGCGGCAAAAACGCGGCGTGAGAAGTACCGTAGTAGGCACTTAGTAACCCTTCCTGTGAAGGAATTCGCTTAAGGGTTTACACTCTAAAAATTGTTTTGTAAAATTACTAACAAAATCGTAGGTTATTTAGTGCCACCGATTTTGTTAGTAATATTACAGATCTTATTTGTAATTTCATTTCGCAATTTTCTTATATTGTAAATTCGCAAAAACGCATTTTTGTAATATCACAACATTTGTTTCTGATATAACATGATAATTTGTAAAACTATTATGCAATTTTATACAATTTTAAGGATATCATATTGGTTTTTTACATATATATTTTGTAAAACTATTTTGTAAGATATGTAATTTCACATAACTTACTTGTAATATCACTAGATTATACTGTAAAACCATTACACGTTTTATTACAAACTTTTTAATGATTTATTTTGTAATTTTACCTCATTTTATAAAATTACTTTGTAGTCTTACAAAAAACCTATTATAACAGGTTTTAAGAAAAGGCTGTGATTATAAACATATTTTTATTTAATGTATGAAAATAAGATAACACAACATTAAAATTCTATACAAACATAAAATAGAAAACCAACTTATCGGCTGACAAAAAAGCATTTTATATCAGCTTGTTGGCCAGGCAAACAGCTAGTTAACGTAACAGTTTATCAATAAAAGAAATTACCGTTTTCCTACTGAGAGTGTGACTTGACTTTCTCCTAAAGTCAAGATGCACTTTAATAAAATATGTTTGAGTCATTTCCAAAGTTACCGAAACATTTTTTGGATTAATCCGCATAGAATTAAAATATAAGACAAATAGTAACTTTATTGCTTCTTCAAAGGACCTTGCATTGATGAGCTGTATTTTTTCATTGTAAATGGAAATTTTCTTTTTCCCTTCATCTGAAATTAAAGAAAATATTATTCGTAAAGTAAACTATTATGACTCGAAAACTTTTTCATTAATTAACCGTATCATGTCGAAGAAAAATAAAAATGAATGCTTCCCTAAATAAATTTTGTATACAGGGTGGCCATATTTCCAAGATGGCCGCTTACCTTGTTAAAATGCATTTTGTATCCATTTTATCCAATGAATCTTCAAACTTCAAACACAAATAGCACCACTACACGTTATATACCGGCACTTCCAAAACACAATTCATAAAATAACGACCCGTCCGCTGTTTCTCTATTGACACAAACTGATTCTTTTCGCCCGCTAGTGTTACCTTTCATTGGCAACGCGTAATCTGTACTGAGGGCAAGTGGCCATATAAAGGGGTTTAGTCAAATTACCAGTGATACCAACCGAAGAAATCAATTATTTTACTAACATTTTTGAAGTATTTTTCTAAAATAATTATAAATTTACAAAAGAAGATTGTAAAAAAACAAACATTTTGTATAATGGCAATTGTCTTGTAATTTTGTCTTCCAAAAATGCAACACAGTTTTGTAATTTTACAAATATTTTGTGAAAAAATGAATTATTTGTATTTTGTAGTTTTGTAGTTTTGTAATTTTACAAATATTTCGTGAAAAAAATTATTTTTTTTTGACTGTAAAATGCTCAACCATTTCTACAAAATTTAGTAAATCTACAAAACTATTGTATTTTTGTTAAACTTTACTGTATTTTTACAACATGACACAGTATAATCGCTCCAATAGTGCTTGTAATTGTTTTGTAAAAATACCCACGTTTTTTCAGTGTAGGGTATAGCGCGCAAAATTGAGAATCCAAAAAAATACGTATTTCCGTGTAAGCGAGGAGGCGTGGCCCTCTGTTCCCTTTCTCCAATATGTGTGACTAAGATGAGGGGAGATAAGTCCAAAAATGCAAAGGTAAGGTCGAAACGTCCAAAGGTAAGGTCAAAAGGTCACCATAAAAATGAATTTCGCATTTCAAAGCTCCTGAAGTTACCTTTGAACTTACAGTAATGATTCAAAAAGCAAATTGAAGAAGGAAGCTTGCGCTTTGTAACCTATATTGCCTTTTTTGATATCTTGTTTGGTTGTTAAATTACAGACATTTGAAGAATGTATGATTTTGCATTGTGAGTTTTTTTGCACACTGGCGCAATACAAATAGACTCTTACTTAATTTTTCACAAAGAATATGTATATGAGATTCCCATTTGAAAGCTTCATCTACCGTGATTCCGAACAAAGTCACTGAGCTTTTGGTGAGAACATTTCTATTAGTCGACAGAATGAGTTCCTCAGATTTCTCTTTGATCATTTTCAAGTTATTTCCGTGAACTACTCTTCAGCTCTATTTTCTGCGTATGTTGCTAAGTTTTTCAGAACGGTGAAGTCAGAATTAAACACAAGCATTTGGTTGGCGCAAGGTGATGGAAAATATCGTTTAAGTAAGTGACGGAAAGAAAAAGTCCTAATATTTGATCCTTGAGGAACACAATGATTATTAGGTTTTAGTATTGATAGAGTTCCATCTAAATCAACCGCCTGTGATCTGTTTCCTCAATAAGGACGAAAGAATTCGACGAACGGTCCCAGACGCCATAGAATTCACGCGTATGTAACAGAATGTCATTCAACCACAATCGAAGGCCTTATACCGGCTTTTCATCAACAATAAATCCATGGTTTCAATTCGTGGATTCAATTCGTGGTCAAAATTGAGTAGAACAGGAATTTGACGTCAAATAGGTCAATGGACTTCTTCGATTTCGTCACTGATTTAGAACCTGTTCTAATCTGTGGTCAAGTTTGACGTAAAATTCGGTAGTGCCAACCTTAAAAATCATATGATGCATGTCATGCATGTTGCATACCCGTCTCGGTATATTATTAAACATTTTCTAAATAAAAACTCGCAATCAAATTGAGAGCTTTACCGGCAAAAGGCCACAAGCAAATACGAGTTAAATAGATCTTGCGAAAACCGCTAATTATATCACAGCAACAGTGTTGGCAGCACTGCATTCTGTAACAAAATCCATGGTTCTATTCACAGATGTAAAACAGAATCAGTTTGACCTTGAAGATGACCCTAGATTGATCAATGAATAAATTCGCGGAGAAAATGTCGATGTAAAACGGGTATTACAAAGGTCGCACAGCATCATTGTGGCATGTTTGAAAGTGGTAGGTTGAGGATATAGTACGCGTCAGAAATATAAGAGCTGTTTACATTTTTTGTGCTCCTATCGAGTGCCGACACTACAAAGGACACCTTAATCCTTCTCAAGACGCCCGACGGGTCGAATAACCGTTATCCCTTTCGGCATTTTTCGCTGCACTGTTACACGGTCATTAGTGTAGTCAAAATTGTCTATGTCTGTCTATAATCGGATGTTCTATTGTTACTAATATCTATAGAATACATAATATTTAAATATAAATATTTCTGAATTAGCCCTTATGTATTGCTTCTATTTTATAATAATTACCTTATACCCAAACACAAGTTTTAACTCTTTTGAGGCACTTGTTGTTTATTGTGTTATTTATTTTATATTTATAATAAACGCTATTATTATTATTAGTACTATTAATAAATAGATCAATTCATTTTGTGTTTATCTATTGCAAATTGGTATTTTCGATTATTTTGACCTCCTACCGCTTTCTGAATTATTATAATATATATTTGGTATAGGTAATTACGGTTTCATCATTACTCAGGTCTACATAATATCGTAACTGCATTATAGAAGTGTCGACACTGATTGAGATCTAAAAGCAACGCATATATATCTGACTTCTACGACATCTCTTCAACCAGTGAAAGGCTAAACTTCTCGGTCATTTGCCTCCGATGAGTTTATATCGGCATTCCAAGCATTTTTAAGGGTTGTCTCAGCCCATCGAGGTGGAATCCCATGGAGGCGCGATAAGGTGGCTGAAAGCAGGTGCAAGTTGGCCATATTGATTCGACACTTATGTCAAACAGCTGACGTTTCTTTGACAATTTCATGTTTGCTTTTTTTGAGTGTTTTTACCGAGATTTTTAGTTATTTTTAAGTGATATTCTAGTGAATTCATAAAGGAAATAATGGTTTCATGTGCTTATCGTAGTTGCTCTAGCAGAGGTGGCATGGGTAAGAAGAAATCGACAGGAATTACATATCATAGGTATGTATGCAAAAAATAACAATGCACAGGACCGCATTTGTAATCTTTATCTCAATAAAGTGTAACGTATCGTAGCAATAATACAGTTGTATTATTCAATTGATGATGAATGTTGTCTCTACAAAGCCTGTTTTTTTTCATATAATTAACTACGAATTTCGCATTAGATTGAAAAATCAACCCAATACTTCATATTTAAATCATCATTGTAATGAATTTTCAAAATTATTTACATAAGAAAGTAATCCGGCTCTGGCGAGGCGTCCATATTGTTACCACACTTAGCCACGCCTCCTGCTACCGTTTTTGTTATGCGAAATTGAACCTTATAGCGTCTCCTTGGGATTCTACCTCGATGTCTCAGCCTGAAGTGAAGCACTTTGTATCATAAATTATGCTCAAATCTAAATGGACGTAGGCGTGAATATAGCAACACCCTCTAAAGTCAATGAAACAGTCCGTCTTCGGCCCTTAACCAAATCGGGCCGTCCACTGCTCGCCTGTTCGTGAATATTCATGAAGGGCTGCGCACCTAGGGACCGCTCCCACCCGACCCTACAGACGGGGAGGGTGAGGGGTGGACGTAGTCGATATTTCATGCCGGGTGACAATTCTCGTTTGCAGTCCGATACACACAGAGGGAGACCCCCAAGGACTCGTTTTGTAGTGTTTTGATCCGAAGGGTTTACCGAACACTTGAAGGGCTCACCGGACGACGGGGAGCGATACGAAGGGGGATGTAACTTGCTTGTTTATAATTCATTCATGGGGCGGTTCAATTAATTTTTGTTTCTGGGCTGTTTTCAGATCATGAGATATTAATGTGATGTAGTTTATAATGCACTCAATCCAGTGGCGTAGCTACGGGGGATATACCCCCTTTGGAATAAAAATAAGAAAAAATAGCTATGTCATCTTTGATACTATTTGCCTATAGTACATCCTCCCTTTCCGGAGGGCCAACAAAACAAAATTATCATTGGTTTTCCTCTGGACCACATATCTTCGTTCTGCGAGGCTGAAACAGTGAAACTCAAAACATTGACCTGATTTCTAATCACCACCCTAAATTATCTGGGATATAGGATTTGATTTTGATAGAAAGACGAATTAAGATTTCAGACTTTTTGATGTAAAACTGAAAATGAGGGGTGTCGGAAATTTTTGATTTTCGTTCTGCGAGACTGAAACTCAAAACGTCGACCGGATTTGTAATCACCACCTTGAGATTATCTAGGATACGGAATTTCGTTTTGATAGAAGGTCGAATGAAGGTTTTAGATTTTTTGAGGTGAACCTGAAAATCAGGGGTGTCGGAAATTTTGCGAGATTGAAACTCAAATCATCCACCGGACTTGTAATTAGCACCCTGAAATTATCTAGGATACGGGATTTCATTTTTCTAGAAAGCCGAATAAAGATTTTAGATTTTTTGAGGTGATACTGAAAATCAGGTGTGAGGGAAATTTTTGATCTTCCTTCTGCGAGATTGAAACTCAAATCATCGATCGGATTTGTAATCAGCGCCCTGAAATTATCTAGGATACGGGATTTGATTTTGATAGAAAGCCAAATAAAGATTTAAGATTGTTTGAGGTGAAGCTGAAAATCAGGGGTGTCGGAAATTTTTGGTCTTCATTCTGCGAGATTGAAACTCAAATCATCGACTGGATTTGTAATCAGCACCCTGAAATTATCTAGGATACAGGATTTGATTTTGATAGAAAGCCAAATAAAGATTTAAGATTTTTTGAGGTGACGCTGAAAATCAGGAGTGACGGAAATTTTTGATCTTCATTCTACGAGATTGAAACTCAAATCGTCGACCGGATTTGTAATCAGCACCCTGAAATTATCTAGGATACAGGATTTGATTTTGATAGAAAGCCAAATAAAGATTTAAGATTTTTTGAGGTGAAGCTGAAAATCAGGAGTGACGGAAATTTTTGATCTTTATTCTACGAGATTGAAACTCAAATCGTCGACCGGATTTGTAATCAGCACCCTGAAATTATCTAGGATACAGGATTTGATTTTGATAGAAAGCCAAATAAAGATTTAAGATTTTTTGAGGTGAAGCTGAAAATCGGGGGTGTCGGAAATTTTTGATCTTCATTCTGCGAGATTGAAACTCAAATCATCAACCGGATTTGTAATCAGCACCCTGAAATTATCTAGGATACAGGATTTGATTTTGATAGAAAGCCAAATAAAGATTTAAGATTTTTTGAGGTGAAGCTGAAAATCGGGGGTGTCGGAAATTTTTGATCTTCATTCTGCGAGATTGAAACTCAAATCATCAACCGGATTTGTAATCAGCACCCTGAAATTATCTAGGATACAGGATTTGATTTTGATAGAAAGCCAAATAAAGATTTAAGATTTTTTGAGGTGAAGCTGAAAATCAGGAGTGACGGAAATTTTTGATCTTCATTCTACGAGATTGAAACTCAAATCGTCGACCGGATTTGTAATCAGCACCCTGAAATTATCTAGGATACAGGATTTGATTTTGATAGGAAGCCAAATAAAGATTTAAGATTTTTTGAGGTGAAGCTGAAAATCAGGAGTGACGGAAATTTTTGATCTTCATTCTACGAGATTCAAACTCAAATCGTCGACCGGATTTGTAATCAGCACCCTGAAATTATCTAGGATACAGGATTTGATTTTCATAGAAAGCCAAATAAAGATTTAAGATTTTTTGAGGTGAAGCTGAAAATCAGGAGTGACGGAAATTTTTGATCTTCGTTCTACGATATTGAAACTCAAATCGTCGACCGGATTTGTAATCAGCACCCTGAAATTATCTAGGATACAGGATTTGATTTTGATAGAAAGCCAAATAAAGATTTAAGATTTTTTGAGGTGAAGCTGAAAATCAGGAGTGACGGAAATTTTTGATCTTCATTCTACGAGATTCAAACTCAAATCGTCGACCGGATTTGTAATCAGCACCCTGAAATTATCTAGGATACAGGATTTGATTTTGACAGAAAGCCAAATAAAGATTTAAGATTTTTTGAGGTGAAGCTGAAAATCAGGAGTGACGGAAATTTTTGATCTTCATTCTACGAGATTGAAACTCAAATCGTCGACCGGATTTGTAATCAGCACCCTGAAATTATCTAGGATACGGGATTTTATTTTGACAGAAGGTTGAATGCAGGTCTTAGATTTTTTGAAGTGAAGCTGAAAATAGGGGTGTCGGAAATTTTTGAACTTCATTCTGGACTTAGACTTAAATGATCGACCGAATTTGAAATACCACCCTAAAATTATCTAGGACACGGAATTTCATTTGGATAGAAGGCCAAATAAGAATTTTAGACTTTTTGACTTTTTTTGAAAGTGAAAATAAAGAGTGGCGGAAAATTTTGATCTTCGTTGTACGAGACCGAAACTCCAAACATCGACCACGTCTGTAATCAGCACCCTGAAATTATATGAAACACGCAATTCGATTTTGATAGAAGGTCGAATAAAGATTTTAGTCTTTTTGAGGTGAAACTGAAAATCAAGGATTTCGGAAATTTTTGATCCTCGTTCTGCGAAACAGAATCTCCAAACATCAGATTGAGTTTGTCTAAGCGCACTTCAAGCTTTCGTATTTAAATCTCAATTTTGCTGTACGTTATAGTATAGTAATACTGACATGTGTTTCGGACTAATTTGACCTCATCACCTATCCTTGCTTCTCTTTCCGAGCATAACCAATACTTCTTCTCCTTTTTATTGGATAAGATGTTTGGAAATAATTCTCCATACTTCATTCATCCATGAGTTCAAGCACAGTATTCCATACTTATGATAAATCACCGAAAACAAATCTTTTTGTGTCTTTTCCGCCAGGCAAACTTGCCCCGTCATTTAAATTAATGCGCCAAGTAATACGGGAACAGAAATCCCGAGATTCTGCGGTCCAGGAAAAAGGAAATGTGCGAAGTTTGCTACGAACCAACTCTAGCTGTTTTAGTCCCTGGGATTTTGAAATCTGCCTTGTTAATACTTTAATTTATGACGCTTTGTATAACTTATGAGTCTAAGCGGTTTAAGTCAGCTAAGGTGTATTTACGAAGATATTAGGACTTTTTTAAGCCCTGCATGTGTTGTTTGGGGATAGTAAAGGTCAGTGGTTGAGACAGCTTTCTCCGTCAAGACATAAAAGCTGGAAAAAAATCAGAAAAGAAGAGTAGAAAACGCACACTAAAATATGGGTGGAATAATTCTGCATAAAAAACTTACTCTTTGCAGTATCTGTAAGGAAATTAAGATTTTTACAGGATAAACTATACGACTTTGAGATGTAATTGGAATTACCGTATAGTTCAGGTACTTTTACTTCCCACACCAATAGGTGAGGGGAGTATTGTGATCGCGAAAATTTTTGATTTTGATATAATACACTTTTTGGGCGTTTTATGATGTCTACATAACGAAAATCCACGTCATTCATTTTCGTCGGTCTGTCTGTCTGTCTGTTGCATTTTTCTACCCTCGTAATCTCAGTAACCGCTGCATGGATTTTGATGAAATTTGGGCAGCGATATGCTGTGGGTTCCTAGTAGGTAATGCTGCCAAAATTTTGAAAATCAGTGCATTGGCGGCGCAGTAATTAGCAAAACACAAAAAAAAATAGATATTCCTCAAACTTCGTTTTTAGACGTTTCAGGAGTTCCTGATCATTTTCTACTTTTTCTTGGGTGGGGGTGAATTTGGGGTGGTTGGGGGGTGGGGGGTTGTAAAACTGAAAAATTTGTTGTATTCATAATGGGCTGTCCAATGACCTGTGAATGAAAGACCTAGTGGCATAGTTCACCTTTTTAGGTCCATCCAAACATTGCCTCGCTTATAATAGAAACCAAGCGACTTAGAATTTGTGATGTATTCATACGAGTATTGTTTTAGATCGTTCTATATTGCTTAACGCGAAAATGATTGAATGGATTTTAATGAAACGTAGCCACAGTATTACTACCGAGGCGAGGATGGAAAACGCGTATGTTTTGGAAAAATCGTGTCAGTGGCGGCGCAGCAATAATAAAAAAACCAAAAATATAAAAACAGCTCAAACTTTGTTTTTAGGCGTTTTAGGGGTTTCTGATCATTTTCTACTTTTTTTTTGTGTAGGGGTGCATTTGGGGTGGTTGGGGGGTGGGGGGCTTGTAAAACTGAAAAATTTGTTGTATTCATAATAGTGTGTCCATTGATCTATGGAAAAAATACCTAGCGGCATATTATTTTTTTAAGTTCATCTGAACATTGGCTTGTCTATTACAGAAACCATGGGACTTAGAATTTTGTGATGTTTACATATACAAGTGTTGCTTAATTTCGTTCTATGCATATTGCGTAAAGCGAAAATGATTGAATTGATTTTAATGAAATTCCGACACAGGAATTACTATCGCGAAGAGAATGGTAAACCCGTCAGTTTCTAGAAAATCGTGTCAGTGGCGGCGCAACAATAATCAAAAAACAAAAAATATAGAAGCAGCTCATACTTCGTTTTTAGACGGTTTCTAGGCTCCTGAGCATTTCGCATCGCATGCAGAATCAAAACTGTGGCGTCCTAGTTCCTAAGGAGGGAGACGCAAGAAACTATTTACCAGAGTTTTTGTGTTGGGTGTTTTTTTGCGGGCAAATGGGCGATGATTTGGTTGCAAGGGACTTCAGACTATAGCTTCATGCTATGGGAAAATAATGAACTGGTATCATCGTAATGTGTGGGAAGTACTGAGTCAATCAACTTGACTCCATTTTTTTGTACATTTTCAGGTTTGTTAGCTTGTTTGGTGCGTTTCAGGTTTCAAAAATATTACATGTGAAAGCCTCTACTAGTGTTGACAATTTTTTGTGTTTTGTTACGTTTAGGGAATCATAGCTCATTAAGGATGCATTTATGTACAATGTCTATTTTTAAAAGCCTGACAATTCGGAAATATGAGCTTGTTCCTGTTCTAAATTTTATGTTTTATAACCAAAGTTGATGTGGTTTGATATTTACTTTTTGAAAGTAAAAATATGTTTTACTTCCCACACCGATAGGTGAGGGGAGTATTGTGATCGCGAAAATTTTTGATTTTGATATAATACACTTTTTGGACGTTTCATTATGTCTACATAACGAAAATCCACACAACTCATTTCCGTCAGTCTGTTGGCATTCTTCTAACATCATAATCTCAGTAACCGCTGCATGGATTGTGATGAAATTTGGGTAGAGATATGTTGTGGGGTCGTAGTAGGTAATGTTCATATAATTTTGGAAATCGTTGTACGGGGGTGGAGTAATTAGCAAAAAACAAAGAATTTCAAATATTTCTCAAACTTCGTTTTACTTCCCACACCGATAGGTGAGGGGAGTATTGTGATCGCGAAAATTTCCAATTTCGAGATAATACGCTTTTTGGGTATGTTATGATGTCTACATAACGAGAATCCACGTCACTCATTTCCGTCGGTCTGTCTGTCGGTCTGTCTGTCGGTCTGTCTGTCGGTCTGTCTGTCGGTCTGTCTGTCTGTCGGTCCGTCTGTTGGCGTTTTTCTAACGTCGTAATCTCAGTAACCGCTGCATGGATTGTGATGAAATTTGGGCAGCGGTATGCTGTGGGGTCGTAGTAGGTAATGTTCGTATAATTTTGAAAATCGGTGCATAGGCGGCGGAGTAATTAGCAAAAAACAAAAAAATTAAATATTGCTGAAACTTCGTTTCTGGGCGTTTTAGGGGTCCCTGATCATTTTCTACTTTTTTTTGGGGTGGGGGTGAAATTGGGGTGGTGAGGGGGTGGGAGGTTGTAAAATTGAAAAATTTGTTGCTTTCATAATAGACTGTCCACTGACCTGTGAAGGAAGACCTGGCGACATAAATAACTTTTTTAGGCCTATCCGAACATTGCCTTGCCTATTACAGAAAGAGAAAGCAAAGGACTTAGAATTTTTCTGATGTAAACATACGAGAGTATTGCTTTACATCGTTGTAACGAGGAAACTGCTGAATTGATTTTAATGAAATTTTGAACCAGTATTACTACCATAGCGAAGATGGAAAACGCGTATGGTTTTGATAAATCCTGCCAGTGGCGGCGCAGAAATAATAAAAAAACTAAAAATATAAAAACAGCTCAAACTTCGTTTTTAAGCGTTTTAGAGGTTCCTGATCATTTTCTGCGTTTTTTGGGTGGGGGTGAAATTGGGGTGGTTGGGGGGTTGGGGGTTGAAAAATAAAAAAAATTCTTGTACTCATAATAGGCTGTCCACTAACCTGTGAAGGAAGACCTAGCGACACAAATCACCTTTTTAGGTCCATCCGAACATTGCCTAGCCTATTAAGGAAACTAAGGTTAACTGATTTAAATTGTTTTGTATTTTGTAACGTGGACACTATTAAATTGATTCTAATGAAATTTTGACACAGTATGTTGTTATCGTGGTGAGAATGGAAAACGCGCATGTCTGTTAAAAATCGTGTCAGTGTCAGCGTAGCAATAATCAAAGAACGAAAAGTATGAAAACAACTCAAATTCGGTTTTTAGATGTTTTAGGGGTTCCTGGTCATTTCCTACCAGTTTTTTGGGTGGGGGTGAAAGTGAAGTGGTTTGTAGTATCGATAATTGGCTGTCCATTGACCTGTGAAGGAAAGACCTAGCGGCATCTGACAATTTTAGGGGGGGGGGGGGCTGGCGATTATTTGGTTGCAAAGCTTCATGCTATGGAAAAATAATAAACTGGTATCAGCGTAATGTGTGGGAAGTACTGAGTCAATCAACGACTTCATTTTTTAGGTGTTTTAGGGGTCCCTGATCATTTTCTACTTTTTTTGGGTGGGGGTTAATCGGGGGTGGGGGGGTTGTAAAACTGCAAAATTTGTTGTATTCATAATAGGCTGTCCATTGACCTGTGAATGAAAAGCATAGCAGCATAATACACTTTTTTAGATCCATCCGAACAATGCCTTGCTTGCTTATTATAGAAACCAAGGAACTTAGAATCTCTGATGTATACATACGAGTATTGTTTTAGATCCTTCTATATTGCGTAACGCGAAAATTATTGAATTGATTTTAATGAAATTTTGACATTTTTTATGTTTTGGAAAAATCGGGTCAGTGGCGACGCAGCAATAATAAAAAAACTAAAATAGAAAAACAGCTCAAATTTTGTTTTTAGGCGTTTTAGGGGTTCCTGGTTCCTAATCATTTTCTATTTTTCTTTTCGTGGGGGTGAAATTGGGGTGGTTGGGTGGTGGGGGGTTGTAAAACTGGGAAATTTGTTATATTCATAATAGTCTATCCATTGACTTGTAAAAGAAATACCTAGCGGCATATTATACTTTTTTAGGTCCGTCTGAACATTGACTTGCCCATTACAGAAACCAATTTTGTGATGTTCAGATACTAGTTTTGCTTTATTTCATTCTATGTAGATTGCGTAAAGCGAAAATTATTGGATTGGTTTTAATGAAATTTTGACACACCACCAGCGCGGCGAGAATGGAAAACGCGTCTGTTTTCAAAAAACCGCGTCAGTGGCGGCGCAGCAATAATATAAAAACGAAAAATACAAAAATAGATCAAACTTCATTTTTAGACGGTTTGGAGGCTACTGATCGTTTCGCATCGTCCAGTTGAGGCATGCAGGAAAAAACTGGCGTCATAGCTTCTAAGGATGGAGACGCAAGAAACTATTTATGAGTATTTTTGTGTTGGATGCTTTTTTGCAGGCGGGTGGGCGATGATTTGGTTGCAAGGGGATTTCAAACTATAGCTTCATGCAATGGGAAAAATAATAAAATGGTATATTCATTATGTGTGGGAAGTACTGAGTCAATCAACTTAATGCATTTTATGTTTTTTAATAAAAACGTACTTTTATTTACTATTTTTTTGCATTTTTATCATAGTTCTAGTGTTAGAGTTTAAAAAATTGATTCGAGTTAATCCCGACATCCTGTTTCCAAAAATTAGAAACGATAAACGAAGGTAATTGGTATTTCCAGATATCGTTTGGAGAGGTCTTCCAAAAATTCTCAGCAATTGGAACTATATAATGTGTTACCAGCCACAGTTAGAAATCTACATTATAGTAAGTTCAACGCCACAATCAAAGCTTTCCTATAGGAAAATGCATTCTACACCATCCGTGAGTACATGGAGACCATGAGAGCCAGAGTAGAAGTGTAAAAACAGCTGTTGTGTGTTTAAATGTATTTTGTCTCTCTTATGTTTGTCATTTACTCTTATATGTAATACTAAATTAATAATGTGTTTTCGAATTATTGTACTGACGTGCTACAAATGTAATGTATTGCATAATGTAGTCAAATAAATCTATTCTATTCTATTCTATTCTATTCAATCAATGACCTTAACTTTGAATTTTTTTCAGTTTTGGCCAGGGAACTAACTAGTTATGGTAGTGCGGTAGTGCCCACTTGTATGCGCCAATACCGATCAGCATTATTTATTTTCTCCCTGTGAGCACTGTTGGTGTACGCAGTGCCTTGGCGTCCTCTCGGTCCGTTATCCGCCCTCATTTGAATGACAAAAGGGCCTGCCCTATACACACCGAACGGCTGCCTTTCACTATATCGGAAACGACCCCGGAGCTTTCCGGAGAGTCTCCGGAGCGAATCCGACATCTCTTCAAGTGGACAAACGGACAATGGCCGACTTGTGAATCGACTGCATCCTGATTTATCAGTTTACGCCCTCTAACGGCAGCAAATGCAAATATCAATTGTATTCATCACATCACAAACGCGAAAGTTATTTCTTTATTCATGATAAAACTGCCCTTACCTGTCATACATCCTTACTTAAAATCAAAGGAGCTTATGGCCAAAAAACCTAATCTAGATGAGAAAATTTTGGAATTGCAACCAAAATTTTGTAAAATGACTGTGGATCACTGCTTAAAGAATGAGACTCTGGTGTTAACTAGCAAGCTTTTGGCAATGCTTACTGCCACCTTCAGGGCTTCAACGTTGAGGTTTGCCAATGTAAAACAGCAGCTAAATTGAGTACAACGACTTTAAAATGCCAGCTCTACTGCAATCGTCACAATTTTGAAAAAAATTTACTATGCTGTTATGGTGTCTTCAACGTGCAGGTCAGGAACAAACAACATATAAGTGTAAAATTACAAAACACACAAACTACCCTTACATGTTACTTAAACACGAAGGTATTGTGAAATTCCTTACTCCACGCCAAATTCATGTCTCTCTAGACACAGGATTTTTTCCGAAATCGTGGAAACTTGCTGTTCTGAAGTCAATAACAACAGTTAAGAATCTTGTTGGTTTTTTTGATCTTACACCGATACGCTTGTTGAGTGTACTTTCCAAAGTCTTAGAGAAAATCACTTAATTACAAATATCAGTTTTCTGTGACTCAAACGAGATGTTACCAGTTCATCAGTCAGGTTTTAGAAAATCATATAGTACTTCGACTGCTCTTGTTAATCTCCTGGGTGACATCAAATAGGGCCCCTCCTAAGTTCCTTCCTATGCGGAGGCATTTTTATAAGGGGTGTTGCCTCCGCGTGCATTCTTCTTGGTATACCTAAAATCAAATTACGAATGTCTTCTTGAGGAATAAGCCTCCATTTCTCTAAAAGAGCGTGCAATTCATTTAAGGTTAAAGGAACAGGTATACGACGTCGTATTTTTCGCCCAAGCTTTTCCCAGACATGTTAAGTTGGATTTGCATCTGGACTTAACGCTGGCCACTCCAAGACATCAATGTCTACATTGTTTAAGTATTGTTGAGTAATTCTCGCGATGTGGGGTCTCGCATTATCATGCATCAGAACAAAATTTTTTCCAATAAAATCAACATAAGGAACATCAAAGTCTTGCAGAATTTCACCAATGTACCTGACAGCAGTTAAAGACCCTCTTGAAATGATGTACAACTCTATGCGTACCTCCAGAGAAATTCCAGCTCACACCATAAGTGAACCCTCTTGATAGCCTACCCTAGTACTAAAGGTACATTCTGCAAAACGTTCTTGTGATCTTCGCCATACCCTTTCACGACCGGCTGGAGACCTCAGGCTACATCTAGAATCATCAATAAACAAAATACGCCTCCATTCATTTTCACCTCAGTGTTCATGGTTTCTCGCAAATTGAAGTCGCGCTACACGATGATGTCTTGAAACTCTGGACCTATGACTACCAAGATTGGCTTCACCAAGTCTTTGTCTTACATTGGTATTTCGGACCTGATGAAGTCGATTTATGATTTCATTAGCTGTAGCATGACAATCTCGTAGATTTTTTATGATGGTAAAGCGATCATCATAAGCGTTAGTCCTTCGTTGGGGTTCAGTGCCAAGTCGTCTAGTGTAACATCCAGTTTTCAAAAACGTAGATAAATACACAGCACAGTACACAGTGCTATTTGATACCGAATGATAACGTTGGGCAACGCTCACTCACTTCTTCCGTCTTGAATGAACGCAACCATAGCAGCCGTGGTTTGAGGACTAACAGTAGACATTTTTTACTCAAAAAGACGCAGCAAAACTTGTGAACGGCTTGCCAAATACAGCAAAACCAGGGGGGTGAAACTCAAATGAGGACCCTGTGTAGCGGCGTTAGCGCTAGCCACCTAGCACACCTAGCGGGGTTGCGTGAACTATTGATCAGCCAACTCTGTTTCAAACAGATTCCTAGATGCATCAATAGAAGTGGCCCAATTGTTACGCCTAACGTCATTTTGACAGCCATTGTCGTAACTGACATTGTCGTTGCTCGCTTTTGTCGATTGGCGTCTTTTTGCAATTTTGCACTACTTTTGAGATTTTTGTCTGCCTATTGTTGTCTATATGTATTTAGGAATGGGTTCTAAATATTTACGCCGTTGTCTTGCGCCAAATTGCAAGTATGTGGATGCGCGAAGGTAAGTGATTTGCCTGATTTATACCGCTCACCTCATTTTTGTATTGTGAATTTTGATGCAAAATTAATACAAGATTGATCATTTCTACATGAAATATACATATATCATTTGAATGCATTACTAAACACTACTACTCATACTGATATAACTTGTCTTACTGTTCACAATCACATATGCTGCCATAAAGGTGTGCAGCATTCCCTCTCTTTGGCAAACCGTTGCATTGAAGGTGAGGTCCGATGGTCTAAAAATACATTTTTTTATTTCAGATATTAAATCCCATCTGATCAGCGTATACAGAGACCCTAGTTAGAACGGATTGGCAACCTACAAATATACAAACATCTTGCCTGCATCAATATGAATAGTTAAGGAATATTACCTCTTTACTCTTCAAATTATATGCCATCAAAGGATTGTAATTATCATGAAATAGTGATTCTAGTGAATAAATCATGCTTTACTTTTATATGAGTTGTTTTTGTACCTTGTGTAGCTGACTTTATTTAAGCAATTGTCGTATTGAAATAAATTACAAAAGAGTTTGTTTTGCTTTATTACAGTAATCCATATCTAATATATTCCCATTCTTACATAATCAGTTGAATGTCCTGTATAACGTGGTAGCTTGTCACAAAAATTTACCTAACTCATTGAATACCTATTTTCAAAACTGAACTGATTAAAATGGTTAAAACACTAATTAAAAAAAAATGGAGTATGTGCTGTGGACAATGCCATAGTTTTATTTATTATTATGCCACTTGACAAATTCATTTTTTTTTAATTAACGCCTTAACTTTTTTAATCAGGTCAATTTTCAAAACAGGTAATGAATGCGTAAGGTAAATTGTTATGACAAGTTCACGACAAGTTACCACGTTATCTGGAGGCTGAATCAGCTTATATGGTATTTCAAAAAGCCCGTTCTTTTCGTAACCTACCCCACCTATCGTCGGTCACCTACACCAAACTTTTTAGATTGATCTAGGTTGTGAATATCTACAGTTTCCTGTAATCGATTCGTGAATGCATTGTAGTGACACACGCAACCCGAATAGATGGCACGGATGTCAGTCAAAAATGCCATGCCAAATTTTCAGACACAGAGTGTCCAGTCTTTCAGTGGATATATTGTCAGTGAGCAAAAACTTGACAAACGTCTGTCAAATTTTTTGAGTGATACAATTATACAATCTACATTTTAGTACACTTTTTATTAAATCCAGTTTTCTTTTTCAAACAAACGATTGATTGTTGTTATCAATTAATTAAAAATTGATGTTTAGCTTGTGGGCAAGCATTTACGACAATGAAACATTACAAAAATTGGCTAGAGTTCGTTTTAGCAAAACCCGAAACGGGCGTTGAGATTGGTGTCAATCGACGCGTATTGACGCCCTGAGTCGAACGACCTAGACTGAGGAAACGCCCCGGTAAAATTCTACGACACTTTAAAGTTTCAGTACCTAACCTCACTTATGCCGAACGGTCAACTTATTGAGGTCAAATTCGATTTAATTGGTCGTTAAATAAGTCTTAATCAATTCTGCTTGATGTCCTGAGTCGAATTAGACCTCTCCAAGACTGAGGAAACGCTCCGATGAAAATTTGCGCCACTTTAAAATTTCAAACCTAACCTCAAAATTACTTCGATATTTCGATGATTTTTAATGAAATATGTGGTCAAATTATATATCGTGCGAAAGCGCTAGATGAGTACAACACAACGTCACCAGTCGCAACATCCTAAAATGAAAAATAAAAAGTTATGATACTTTAAATGCTTAAGAAGCTATTGAGGAAATATGAATAACCGAAAACCAGGTTAGTTTATGTTGAATTATGTTGAATTAGGTTTGTGTAAATGTATAACAGGGGCCTGGGGGGCCCTGCCCTCCCCCCCAGAAGTCACTGCCTTTGAATATTTTCAATAGTCTAAGCACCACAAGTTTCCCAAGTAGGATTCTCACCTGTCAAGTTTTTTCCATAACATGCGGGGGTAGGGCCCAGAGGAACTTATTTTGAGTAATTTCCGATTGAGAACCAAAATAAACGGTTTTACAGTCAGGATTTGGTACAATTGAAGTCAAGATATCAGGTTGAGTCACTAGACACAACTTTTTACCTCAACCGATTTCCTTACTTTATATTAGATAAGCTATTGGAATTTGTGAACTTCAAAGTAGCGTAGACTTTCACCAAAATGTTTTCTCGCGCTGGTAATGATCTAGTTCGTCTCAGGACTTCAAGCCGAGTCGATTAAAACCCATTTTAGCTTCAATAATTCAACTAGTTTGGTTAAGTTAGGTTAGGTTTGGAATCTTCAAAGTGCTGTAGTTTTTCACCGGAGCGTTTCCTCAGTCTGGGAGTGGTATCGTTTGACTCAGGGCGTCAATCCGCGTCGATGGACACCAATCTCAACGCCCGTTTCGGGTTTCGCTAAAACGAACCCTTACCCAAAAATTATATTTTAAATAATGAATCGTAAAATCTCAAGTGCTCCGTTTTTCATGCCGGTGAGTGTAAATGTAGAAGTCTGTTTACTGTATTCTATGCACATTCTGCCGCATGAAACTTTTGATATCGTGCATCTGCAACTCGCTGTACGTTTCCAAATTTCTATTTTTAACAGAATTCTATCGAACCGCATATAGATGGTGAAGATGTTTCGGTTATCCGGTCAGAGTGTGAATATCGAGGCAACAATGGCTTATTTCCGGTATTGCCAGGAATTGAAATCACCTTCGCTGGACTGGAAATAACCATAATACGTTCTTTTCCAGGATAATATTCAGACGTATCACGTATAAAATGCAATATGAGAATATACACGTGGAAAGGATACAAACTCTGAAGATGGCGTGAATCAAAAGGCGAACATGCCCTCGTATATGTAATACAGTGAGTGAGTGTCCAACGATCAAGCTAATTCTCCAATTAATACGATTTTAATTTATAAGCATTTCATAATGCATTTGGAATTGTTAATTTGTTAACAAGCGATTAGAGTGAATAACCTGGGACATGGCCGACTCTACACTAGGCCGGAGCCTTAGATGTGGCAACGTGGCTTAGCTGTCAAATAGCGGGCCTATAGTTTCAAAATAATTATTACATTTTATATGTACTAGCGTTCATCTCGGTTAATAAATTAAGAAAAATACTTTTTAGAACTACTACTACTAATACCACTTACATCTGATGTCTGGTTTATCGTAGCCAAACACTACAAAATAACAATAAACGCAACCTGTTTCCTGCTGCCACTTCCACTTCCACTTAAATGAACACTCAATTTACTTTGTAAATTGTCACTTGAGCTAGAAAAATTCACTATTAGGTCACTGTGAAGCCATTCTTGCTGGTCTTGATTCCCTTTCACTATTAAACCTTTTCGTAGGTATGCCCAGATACATGCCCAGATGAGTTCTATTAACTGTATTTTTCTGTGATATTTGGGAGGTCCAGAAAATATTGTAGGTACCACATTGTGCTTTAAAATAGGTCTTATCCTTTGAAATGTTTGTAAAGTATTGTCTTTATTCTTATAAATATAACCAGCCCATACGAGGAATACCGTTCACCCACTTCTGTTTATGTCCAATATTGGAAGCACAATTGGTAATGAACACTCAGCTTACTTTGTAAATTGTCACTTGAGCTAGAAAAATTCACTATTAGGTCACTGTGAAGCCATTCTTGCTGGTCATGATTCCCTTTCACTATCAAATCTTTTCGTAGGTATGCCCAGATACATGCCCAGATGAGTTCTATTAACTGTATTTTTCTGTGATATTTGGGAGATCCAGAAAACATTGTAGTTCTATTAACTGTATTTTTCTGTGATATTTGGGAGGTCCAGAAAACATTGTAGGTACCACATTGTGCTTTAAAATAGGTCTTACCCTTTGAAATGTTTGTAAATTATTGTCTTTATTCTTATAAATATAACCAGCCCTTCCGAGGAATACCTTTCACCCACTTTTGTTTATGCCCTTTATTGGAAGCACAATTGCTAGGGCAACCTGGTACTACACACTTTGCAGGCATCTTGTATCTTTATAGTTTCGTTTGTGCAGGTAATTAATTAGAAACACATTAAAAATCACCTTCCAATCTCCTTTTTTGCTCTGGAAGATTACACTAATGACTTAACAACAAATAAAAGCTCGGCCCGATATCCAGTGTTGCCATATTTCAATGCTCCGGCCTAGTGAATAGAGGCGGCTATGCCTGGGAGGATTGTCCATCAGGGAACAGTGGTGAAATTCTTAGTTTTATGCATGTTCGTTGACGTCAACGTCATACGGTTGACATGTATAATAGTACTGTGGTATGACATTTGAATAAAACTCATATTATCTTATTTTGACCCCGTTTATGTATTTAGTTTGTGTTTTTTTAATTTAGTCAACTTGGTGTCAATGCGCGTATCGCGAAATAGTGGATTTGTTTAGGAAAGTGATGAACTGTGAGATGGACCCTAAAGGGAAACGTCCTCGTGGAGGCAACTTTACGAAGGAAGGGGAGCTGTTGCTCGTCCATATATACAGTGGTAAAATTCAAGCAAGTGGTAGATTGTAAAGTCACTCATAAGGTGAACAATCAGGAAAAAGTGAGATTATTCATACGAAAGCTTAAGAATGAATGCTTTAATCGCATGTAATTCGATTGTTTCCAATAAGTGACATATTGAGGGTTCCAGATTACTGAGGCAAAAGATAATTTACTTGAAACGAAGGCATGATAGAGAGTGATCAAAGCTTTAGGATTTTTGAATTCCCTACAGGTTCTGTTTATAAATTCGACTGGCTTACAATGGTGTTAATATGATACTGGAAAGTAGATAGTTTCTCGTCAAAAAAGACGCCTAGGTCCTTGGCTACATATTAGTCTGCTTTAAGTAAGTGTCATTAAGCTTATAATCATACCTGACAATGTTAGAGTTTCGTGAGAACCTGGTGAAACAGCATTTGTCTATGAATGAATGAATGAATAGGGACCAGAGGCTATCCAGCACGGAATGTGGCTGGTGCATAGGCCACACGATGGGCCCTTTTGCGCCTCTATCCGCGCTAATTCCTAAGACCTGCCCTTTTGGCAAAGGCAAGTACATTCTTAGGTCCTATCTGTTTTATCTCTATTGGTTCCAAGGTTCTTGAGCCCAGCATAGTCTGCCTGTGATAACCCAGCCTGACGGAGATGACCAGAGATGTTGTTCCATCTCAGAGAGTGTTGATTCTGGATCCACTCTCCAGTTGTTTTCTCAATCAAGTTTGCAGATAGTCCTAAGGCTGGTTCCGGGCCCACAAAACTGTTGCCGGATCCCATCCTAGCCAGAAGATCCGCCATTTCGTTACCCTTTACCCCAGCGTGCCCAGGTACCCACATCAGTGATACCTTGTGTTTAGCTGAGATGTCGTCAAGAGCCCTCCTGCACTCCAGGACTAGTCCCGACGTTATTTTCCAAGCACTCAGTGCTTTGATGGCTGCCTGACTGTCAGAACAGATAGTAATCAGCCTCCTAGACCCGTCAATTTCCCGAATACGATTTATACAAGCAAGTATCGCATAGACCTCAGCCTGGAATACTGTGGTGTGCCCCCCAAGAGGGAGTGAAAGTCTTGTATGGGGTCCGTAGACTCCCGAGCCCGAGCCCTCTCTAGCGAGTGAACCGTCTGTGTACCAGACTTGCAGAAGTGTTTTTCATAGCGCATATAAATTGATAATTTGCTAATTTTTGATTACGTATTGTTGGCTACACTGGGGATCACCATTCTATTAAATTGTGTGTTGTAAGTTGGGCGATATTTGTCTAATTTTGTTGTTCGGTGGTATTTTGGCCTTTGTAATGGTGATATATGTCACAATTAGTCATCATAACGTCACCTTTGGAAATACTATTGTGCTAATTTCACTTGAAATCTCGTTTAGTTTTACGGCTAAATTTTGATGAAATCATAACTTGGCCATGGACACTGACAATAGGTAAGCATGATATTCTGAATCATATATTCTTGTCTTTTAATAATTCCTCAGAGAATATAGCTGTGTAAATTTTAAATACAATTACAGAGGTAAGAATGTACATCGAAAGAGGTTACCAAACTTCACAAATCAAGAAGAAGCCCTTGTAAAATTAGTGAATAAATATAAATGCACTATTGGACTATTGAATGTAAAAATAGCAGAACAACTACATGGAAGGAAAAAGACGTGTGTTGGAGAAAAATTGAGCCAGAGTTTAATGTGAATGAAAATGAATTTAAATATTGGATAAGTTACAAAAATCAAATATAACAATTTGAAACGAAAAACCAAGCTTAAGTTTGTTCTTCATCACTTGAATGGGCATTTATGTCATAATCCATATTGAAATCGAAAGATAACATCGATTATAGGTTATCAGAATATCATAACTTCTGACATGTGTAACTGTCTATTTTAATTAATAATTATTCCTGGTAATCACAACTAAAACCTCTGATTAGCTTAATTTGTAATTAATCCCCAGTTGCGAGCAAATTATGAATTGACTGCAAATTGAAAAACGCATATTTTGCGCTAATTTCAAGATTCACTTTAATTTATACTTAATTACACTTTGAAAAACCGGGCCTAAGAGACTGAAACTTTTGTATGAATGATATTTAACGCATGTTATTATAACCTTTATAAGATTCTATATTATGTTCAAGCTGTAGGCTAGAGAAGAAATAGTATTGGATACAAAGAACAAATATGTGTACTGTAGAAAATGTGATCTTGCATCTCTAGAATCTATAAGAGAATTTGTGAAAATGTTTAAAATGAAAGAGAAGAGGTTAGACATTCTTGTAAACAATGCTGGTGTAATGAATACCCCACATTTGAAGACCAAAGAGGGATTTGAGATGCAATTGGGTGTAAACCATATGGGTCATTTTCTCCTAACAAATTTACTGTTGGATGTTCTAAAGGTAAATTCTTACTTATAGATACTCTCATTAGATAAATAATCAGCAAATATTTACCTTAGTAAGATACTTTGTGAGATATTTACAATGTATTACATATATGAGAAAGCAGCAATCTTACTGGGAAAAATATGCAACTCAGCATTTTTTAACTACCAACTGTTATTAATGAAACATGATATTTTCTTTGTTTCATTTCATTATAGCTTAGCACTGTATTCATGTTTATCTTCAGTCTAGACTCAGTGCTCATTTTGTGTATGTCTCATTAGTCAATTTGAAAATGGTAGCAAAATGCATCAGCATAGATTTTATACCATTTTGTAGAATTAACAGTGAAAAAATGATTTTAGGCTTCTGCCCCAAGTAGAATAATAAATGTATCAAGTACAGCACATAGAAGAGGAAAAATTAACAAGAATGATTTGAACAGTGATCAGAATTATAATGCATTTGATGCATATGCTCAAAGCAAACTAGCAAATATACTTTTTACCAAAGAACTTGCGAAAAAGCTTGAAGGTAGGTCCCAAACTGTTATAAGATATAGGTTTTTGTTTTCTATGTGATAGACATGTTGTGCTTATAGACTAAGTCACTTGAAATTTTAATGATAATAACAGCATTGAAGCATAATTTTTATGCATAAAGTATTATAGTTACATAGAACTATTGCTTCTCTGCAAAGAACTATTTCTACATCATTTAGAAACATTTATATATGGATTAAAATTTAAAGTTAATATATATTAAAGTTGAAAAAATATATTTTTTCTGCACATTTGAGTGTTGTTACTTTGCTAATTGGTGTTCCAAATTTTTAGGAACTGGTGTTACAGTGAATGCAGTGCATCCAGGAATAGTGGATACAGAATTATGGAGGCATATGAGCTTCTATAAGAGCTGGATATCTGCAATTTTTTTGAGGCCTTTTGTATGGCCTTTTGTGAAAAATGCAAAGCAAGGGGCTCAGACAGTAATCTATTTGGCTCTTGATGATGAGGTGAAGAATGTGACAGGAAAATACTTTAGGTGAGCTTAGCCAGCATCAGTGTGATTAAAGAAATTTAATTTGTATTTTTTTTTGTGTCTTCAATATTGCTTAGTTTAGGTGAAATAGAGACAATTTGTTGTGGATTTGTTTTATTGGCTCTCTCTAAAAGAAACTTGATATCTAAGAGTATCAGATTGGTCATTTAATTTATATAAAAAAATTACTATAGTATAGTATAGTACACCTGATTTAGTGATGGTGAGCTCTGCCTTTTGAAATGTATCATTACTTAAATTCATTGCCTTGCTATTTTTAAACCTAGTGAGAGCAAATTTTTAGAGAACCAAAAGAAGAAAAATAACATTTTTTTATACAAGATAATTTAATAAAATTACAACTAATTTATAATTACAGATTCATGCTCTATTAGCCAAAATGATCAAAATCAATACATTGAAAACAAATCAGAGCAACTGACTTAGCAAAGCAGGCACATATATTCTCGTATATTGGGGGGGTCCAGATTATGGGTGTCACTTGGTTGACCTTTTGGGGGGGAGTCTAGACTAGAGTTGCCACCTTAAATTTGCGGAGGGGTGTGCAAATTTGTGGATTCCATTTTTTAGACAGCATTTTATAATGTTTCGTGCCTGTAGCAAAGTTAAATTATCTTACATAAAAAATCTTACCACAAATAAAACAATAAAAACAGAATATAAATAATAAAATATTGTGTATTTTCAGTGGTTACCAAGAGACAAGTGTTAGTGAAGCTGCTCAAGATGAGGATACTGCAAGATGGTTATGGGCAGTTAGTGGAAAATGGACAAGGCTAGAAAGCCCCATATAAAAAAAGACTGTGTTATAAAATTAAATGGGTTGCTTATTAAATACTTTTACATAGCAGAGCTGATTGCATATAAATATCAATATGAGACACCAGGGTTCATGTTGAGGGTTGTGCAAAAAGAGTTGAGGTGGTGAGATGATAATTTCAGGCTTCAGAGCTGAACTTTTTTGTAATCCTTCAGACAAAAATCTGCTGAAAGAACTAAATGTATAATTGCTTATGCATTTTTTCATGATGAAAATTAATTTTTAATTATCTTTCAGCAAATTGTTAAATTTATTATATAAAACATATTTTGATAAAAGCTGAAAGTAGCTTTTAGAATGTTTTTCTAATACAAAAATCCATTTTCAATGCTGATAAGTAGCGAAATAGTCCAGCTGTAATGTTAAGGAGTTTAAATACCAAGATGTTTTCAAAAATCTTTCAGATGAAATCATGAGTTACAATAATATTACACAAAAATGTTTTTACTGGTTATGTTATTCTAGACCCCTGTAGTTTGCAGAATTTCTGTACTGGTCCTGGCAATTAAAATTAAATTCTTTAAATTCTAGTCTAAGGATTCCAAAGAGTTGTTATGTCTCATGATGTAGTGCTTCACACTCACTGAGCACATAAAAGAGCCACCCACATCATCTGCATTTGGGGTCTCCATTGTATAGCACCATTCTCTTCACCTGTTCTTCATGTTACAATGCTTTGTAAGGATACCAGTTGTTATTCGAAGCAAAGAAAGATGCATAATTATGTGATCATGGGTTTTGTCACGATGTGAGGCGTTACACCCCTTCATGTTATCCCCAGCTTTTTGCGGTGAGGCACAAACCCACTATCTGTTGCTAATCCTAAATAAAGCCATGGTGTGAGGCATCTTATCCTCTCGTGGGTTCTCACATCTGAAAATGGTCAATGTTCTCTGGGACAAAGGGTGATGATACCTCACCTAATGCAAATGTATGAGGCAACATGGTAACCCACATCCTCTGTAACTGATCAGACCATTCTGGGGGGCAAATGGTGATACCTCACTTAAAGCAAACATATGAGGCATCATATCCTTTCGTGGTATACCCACCTCTTTGCTGTCAGTGACGAACCCACTCTCTAGGACAAAACGAGATCCTTCACCTGAATAAAGCCAACATGTGAGGAATCTTATCCCCTTGTGGTATCCTAACCTCTTCAGCAAGTGATCAGCCCTCCCTGTGAGGCAAAGTGTAATGCCTCGCTTAAAGCAAATCATAGTTTCATAGAGGCATTGATTAAGGTATTAATACTTTAATCAATGATAGAGGTGAATGTCGGTTTTAATTGAGCTTTCAAATCCACGTCACTCATTTCCGTCGATATGTCTGTCTTCCAGGCGTTCCTGTAGCTGTAACGGCTATTTCGATTTCGATTAAAAATGTGTGGAGCGATATGTTCGTGGAGTCGTAGTAGGGAATGCTGCTACATTTGTTTTTAATTTGTGAATAACCAAAAAATATATGAACTCTGTTTTTAGGTTTTTTAGAGGTTGCTGATCATTTCTCGTTTTTCATTCTATAATCTGTAATTTGGTAGCTACTAAATTGTCCAATAAAATGTTGACACCGTATTGCTATCGTGGTAGAGATGGAAAATGTGTACAGTTTTAGAAAATCACAGAAAGCCGGTGGCGGCAAAGTAATCATCAAAAAAAACGTAAATTATAAGAACGGCTCAAATATTGTTTTTAAGTCTTTCAAAATAGAGGTTCCTGATCAGTTTCTACCTCTATTCAAGGGGGATTAATTTGAGGTGGATCGATGAAGGACTGATTTTACTTCCCACACCGATAGGTGAGGGGAGTATTGTGATCGCGAAAATTTTCGATTTTGAGATAATATACCTTTTGGGCGTTTTATGATGCCTACATAACGAAAATCCACGTCACTCATTTCCGTCGGTCTGTCTGTTGGCGTTTTTCTAGCCTCCTAATCTCAGTAACCGCTGCATGGATTTTGATGAAATCTGGGTAGCGATATGGTGTTGGGTCGTAGTAGGTAATGTTGGTACAATTTTGAAGATCGGTGCATGGGCGGCGGAGTAATAAATATTCCTCAAACTTCGTTTTTAGGCGTTTTAGGGGTTCCTGATCATTTTCCACTTTTTTTGGGTGGGGGTGAAATTGGGGTGGTTGAGGGGTGGGGGTTGTAAAGCTGAAAAATTTGTTGTAATCATAATAGGCTGTCCACTGACCTGAGAGGGAAGGACCTAGTGGTATAATACACTTTTTTAGGTCCATCCGAACATTGCCTTGTCTATTACATGAACCAAGGGACTTAGATAATTTTCCGATGTATACATACGAGTATTTCTTTAGATCGTTCTGTATTTTATAGTGTGGAAACTACTGAATTGATGTTCATGAAATTTTGGCACAGCATTACAACTTTGGCGAGGATGGAAAATGTGTCTGATTTTTAGAAATCGTCCCACGCTGTCAGTGACGAACCCACACTTTAGGGCAAAACGAGATATTTTACTTAAATAAGACCAAGGTGTGAGACATCCTATCCCCAAGTAGTATCCTCCCCTCTTCTGCAAGTGATCAGCCCACTACTCTGTGAGGCAAAGCATGATACTTTATTTATACCATATGAATGTGGCATGGTACCCCCTCGTGGTATCCCCACCTCTTTGTGGTGAGGGGCCAGCCCACTCTGTGGGGCAAAGCGGGATACCCCACCTAAAGCCAAGATGTGAGGCATCGTGTTAAGGGCTGCATGGCACCGGGGTGGTAAAACAAACAGTGTCTCGAACGATCCCCTTGGGGCAACAGGTCGCACCCCATTGTAATAAGGCCTTCCGTCTGCGTGGGGCTCCGTAGGCGGCGACTGTCTTTTCCCCTCTACTCGTGGGACTAATATGGGAGAATTCGAATTTCATAAACACAATCAATACACGCAACGTTCAAGAAGAGATGAGGATCTGTTTGGGGCCAATGGACGTAGGTTTCAAGACAATAGGGAGCGCTCCAGAGCAGGAAAGCGAAGGTATGAGGATAATGAGGAGGAATACTCCAGAGGAACATGTAAGCGGATGCGTGAGGAACATATAAGAGACAATCAAAAAGGAGCAAGAGATCGAATACGTGAGGAAAACGCCGAATACTCGAGAGGCAGTCAAAGAAGCGCTAGAGAGCGAATCCGTGAGGAAAACGAGGAATACTCAAGGGGAAATTATAGAGGAGAAAGAGGGCATGTTATCGATGAAAAAATAGGATACTCAAGGGGCATACCAAGAGGAGCAAGAGAGCGAATTAGTGAGGAAAACGAGGAGTACTCAAGGAGCAATCAAAAGAGAGCTAGAGATCAAATTCTTGAGGAAAATGAGGAATACTCAAGGGGAATTCAAAGAGGAGCAAGAGCACGAATCAGTGAGGAAAAAGAGGAATACTTGAGAGGTATTCAAAGAGGAGCAAGAGAACGGATTAGTGAGGAAAATGAGGAGTACTCAAGGAGCAATCAAAAGAGAGCTAGAGGTCAAATTCTTGAGGAAAATGAGGAATACTCAAGGGGCATACCAAGAGGAGTAAGAGCACGAATCAGTGAGGAAAAAGAGGAATATTTAAGAGGTATTCAAAGAGGAGCAAGAGAACGGATACGTGAGGAAAACGAAGGATACTCAAGAGGCATACAAAGAGGGAATTTTGAAGAACAAGGAAGGAGAGGTATACAAAGAGGAGCAAGAGAACGAATCAGTGAGGAAAATGAGGAATACTCAAGGAGCAAAACAGCTAGGGATCGAATTCGTGAGGAAAATGAGAAATATTCCAGAGGAATTCAAATAGGAGAAAGAGGGCTAGTCCATGAGGAAAACCTGAAATACTCTAGAGGAATTCAAGGAGATGCAAGAGAACGTATTACTCAGACAAATGAAGATTACTCAATGGGTAATCAAAGAGGAGCAAGAGAGCGGATCCGTGAAGAAAATGAGGAATATTTGAGAAGCCGAAGAAGCACAAGAGAGCATAGTTTTGAGGACCACCCTAGGGGAATGAAAGCTCGTATCAAAGAGGAAATTGATGATTACTCCATGGAAAGAGATGAAAAGTGGAACTATGAGGAAAGAGCTCGTAATGAGCTTGAAATATTGGAAAGAGAGAAGCTCGAGTTGCGTCGGCTGGAGGAAAAGTTGCAGAGTGTGTTTGAAGCGGCTGACAGTCCAAATGGCAGGTAAATGAGACAAATTTAATCTTGTAATTCCATTCCAAAGGAGTATAAATGTCGAGTTTTTCAAACTTATGTCTGTGTCAACATTTAAACGTAATTTTAAGAATATCCTCTCTGAAAAACAGTAATTCTTATCTATCAGTTGTTGGTGTTGATTGCAATTTTTTGTTCTTTCTAACTCCTTGAATAATTTGAATGGTAATATACCCTGTTACCACAATTGATGGCGCCAGAGTCAATACGATTTGATGTTTAATTTGAATCTATATGGAGTAGATCTGTGTTTGCAAAAGCTGTGAATGAGTGACTCTAATCCTCCATCTAGAGTTCAATCAAATATCAAATTTTTGTCGAATTTGGTGCCACCAATTGTGATACCAAGGTATAGTTACACCCTGTCCACCATTGCATTTATGGCAAATACAGGGTGTTAATTAAGTATGTTAACAAACTTTAACCACGAATAGTACTCCGAAAAATAGAAACAAAATGTCATATGAACATGGGTCCGGAAATGCTTCCTAAGGGAGCAACGCCCCTTTGCATGGAGCACCCTGAAGACGGTTTTCCCTCGATATTCTCGAAACCATTCATAACAAAATTACGAAATTAGGTACGATGGGTAAACTTTTGACGCTGAATCTGATTCTGAATTCAGAATTTCATAATTTTAATTAGAGGCGTATCATACGGGAGGAGTTAAGGGTAAAAATAACCCAATTTTCTAAATGGTAATTTTTTGACATCTTGATTTTAGAATATGGTATTTCAGATACAATACCTGCATCGATTCAATAATTTGCATTTTTCTTGATAACGGCTAGCCCTATCGAGATGTACCAAGGGACCATTTTTACGTAGAAATCTCTGAAATACCATATTCTAAAATCAAGATGTCAAAAAATTACCATTTAGAAAATTGGGTTATTTTTACCCTTAACTCCTCCCGTATGATACGCCTCTAATTAAAATTATGAAATTCTGAATTCAGAATCAGATTCAGCGTCAAAAGTTTACCCATCGTACCTAATTTCTTAATTTTGTTATGAATGGTTTCGAGAATATCGAGGGAAAACCGTCTTCAGGGTGCCCCATGCAAAGGGGCGTTGCTCCCTTAGGAAGCATTTCCGGACCCATGTTCATATGACATTTTGTTTCTATTTTTCGGAGTACTATTCGTGGTTAAAGTTTGTTAACATACTTAATTAATACCCTGTATACCGGTTTTTCCTTATAGAGCTAATACTTTGATCAATCCCAAACTGTTTATTAGTCCTCTTTCGTGTTATCTTTTAAAGTGTTTTGCTTTTTTCTTATGGGTTCAGTTTTATTTATTACGATGTATAACGGCAAATAAATATTATCATAATTTAAATGGCCTGGTATACCTGACGATCGATTGACCTACAAATTTCCTTTCAGGGAAGATTGTGGTGAGGAAAGCTGTAAGTTTGAAGATGAAGCAACCCCATATTATGAGGGAAGGTTAGATTGGCCCAGTCAGGAGCATGATTTGATGGACCAACAGTTTCCAGGACCTTCGGTAGATCAAATAAGAGGAGATCTACCTTTTGTTGACAGAGATGACGAGTCATCCTATCATTCTGATGACGATGGACATCATTGGCAGTCTAGTCAGTATCCGCTTAAAGGTATTACAGTATATTCAATCCCAAGGTAGACTTCAAATAAACAGTCGCATGCAACATTCGCGTGGTTATGTCCGCTAGCGTCTGTGAACCCGCCAGCTATAGTCCAGTGCAATTATGAAATTTTACATGACTTTTTAAAAGAGTTGCCCTATGAGCCCATTGCAACTCAAAAGTAGCCAGTTGCCAGTTTGAAATGATCATTAGGCAATGAACACGTGACATTGCATATTTGGATCTACTTTCCGTCAGACTTTGAGATTTTGACTTGCCAGATTATAACACACAATTTACACATAATCTACTGGACTATTAGGGACCCCACCGACACGAGTCGATCACGCACGCGGGCTTGTTTTCATTTGGTCTAGCTTAGCTGTGAATACAGTATAGTTAAGTTGGCAGAGCAAAGCTATTTTTTGTCTCTATATCTTACACTAAATTGTGTTGTTTGGGATGGACTCACACGTCAACCTAAAAGGGGTGATACACGTACGAGCAGGTACGCGTACTTATGGCTCGACGATCTTTTTCGCCTGTGTGTCACCGTAAGTACGCGTACTTTAAAACCGTCGCGCAAACCGCCGGCGATCCAACTGGTTTGGAATCTTGCTCGTAGCTTGACTCGGCTCGTACTGCGAGCCGCGAGCCACCACTTTGTTTCGGCAGGCTATCGATGCGCAACGCTTGTTGTGTTTGGCGTTTGTAAAAAGTTTTATTTAGGAAAATTATCAAAATGAGTAATTTCAGCTTCACGTGTGTCACCGACGTCGAGCCGAGTAAGTTCGCGAACTTAAAAACCGCGTACTTAAAGTTCGTACGTGTATCACCCCTTTAAGGTTATTGTATAAACTGATAAATGGATATACAGAGTGAGTCTAAAGGCCTCAGTTATCTCGGAAACGGTTTGTAGGATTTTCATGAATTTTGGGCACGCCCAATCTTGTGATGGTATTTACAATGTTGTCGGGTCTACCGTTTCCAGAAATATAAGAAACTTTGTTATTTCAAAAGAATCGCCCTGTATATTCCTACTTTTTTGAAATCCTTGAAAAATACTGATTATTTTTGTATAATATTTCTTATACCTAAACCTCGAAATTTCATTACATTACATTGCATCTGTCCAAGTTAAAATAACTAAATAAGATGTCTATGATTACTGTTAAAATTCAGACATATTGCAAAATGTAATGCGAAGTTTCAAGAATCACATAGCTTGTTGCATTGAAGGAAATGGACATCATTTTCAGTATCTGTTGTAACCGCCTTCATGTTTTATGAAGTTACTGTCTTACTTTAACTTCGGCGGATGCAATGTAAATTTAGTCGTAACTCCGAAATTATAACACTTAGGTATAGGAAATGTTTAACAAAAGATAATCAGTATTTTTCAAGGCTTTCAAAAATGTAGAAATATACAGAGTGATCAATTTGAAATAACAAAAAAATGATAGATCTGACAACATTGTAGATACCATTGCAAAACTCCCCTATCCCTATTCATGACAATCGAACAAACCGTTTCCATACTTTAGACTCACCCTGTATGTTTAATAATACAATTGGGCTATCTTCTAGTATCTTCGGTAGTATTGAAAAACCTGACAAAATGTTTTTTTTTTAGATTCACTTCAAGAAGGCTATTGGGCAAACATGTCAAAAGAAGATGGGCATATTGCAGACTACAGTGGTTTGGGTAAATACACTCCATATGCTGAAGGATCCTCTGAAATGTACACTGGAAACGGGTATGAGCTTCATTTTTTATATCTTGCTCTTCTGAATTGACTTTTGTACACGAATCTACAACGCTATGGGTTTTATTTAAAGAAAACCTAATTGTTAATCGGATATTACTCCATAATTTTCAAATCAAAATATTCCGAAAACGGTACACAGTATCGATCTAATCTATCCCTAATCTAACCTCAAAAAAGTTATGTTCAATACTACCTGGTATGAACCGTGTAACTAGCGCCCTCTATGAGAGTCAGGCATAAAAATAAATCCATAGGATGCTAGTTTCCAAAAAATTTTCGTGTGAAATTTCATTACAATGTTGCCAGTAGTTTCGGCAGAATCGTAAAAAAACGTGTATAATTTTTTTCTTCAACGCCTTGCATTTTTCAGTTTTCTACCTATCCTAGAGACGGGGTCACCTTTTTTTGGAACACCCTGTACATATTAAGCGAGCAAAATTATAATTTATATTCACGATATTTTCTTTGCCTTATACAATGTGTTCCGCCATCATATCGACAAACTTTGAGATACGAAAATACAATTAATTATCGAGAAAAAATGCGAAGAAAAGGAATCAACCTTTTAATTAATTTTTTATTACATTTTCAATTTCTGTAACACGACTCTATTGGTTCGCGTAGTTGTAACGCCATAGCTTGATTACTTATGGACCGATTCACGACCTTTTGGACTCATTTTGTAGGGGAATAACTGTGATATCAACTAAGGCTAAAAAACGATATCTCATAATTTCTAAGGCCAAAACAATCCACCAAACCAAAACAAAATTTTTTGATGCGCTTGTTTCGGTTAATTGAGATATCGATTCTTTGCCTTAGTTGATATACCGTCATTCCCCTATAAAATGACTCCAAAAAGTCGTGAATCTCTCGACAAATAATCAAGATATGGCGTAACAACTGAACACATGGCGCTGTGATACAGAAGTCATAATACAGAAAAGCCCAATCTGTCGAAAATTTTAGTGATTCATACACCAATTGCATGTGGTTAGACAGGAAACATCCTGTTAAACATTAAACTGTCTTAATAAATAGGCACTGATACAGCTCTATTTCAAATTATTTGCAAATAACCAAAACCAGTGCATTACAAAAAAAAAATTTTCAGTTTCATAAATTTTTTAGCCTTAGAATCTGTCAGATATGTTTTTTTCTTTAGTTAATATGCCCAGTCATTCTCCTATAAAATGAGTCCAAAAAGTCGTGAATTGGTCCATAAATAATCAAGCTATGGCGTTACAACTACGCGAACCCACGGAGTCGTGATACAGAAATTGAAAATGTAATAAAAAATTAATTAAAAGGTTGAACCTTTTTCTTCGCATTTTTTCTCGATAATTTTAATTGTACTTTCATACCTCAAAGTTTGTCGACATGACTTGCGACTGCTCCTCAGTTCGTTAACTTGTGTGTATATTATGTAAACTCTTAAACAACCGTTATGTTGAGTTTTTTTATGTTACGTTCTTCAAAATGTCAAAATTAACAGATCGTTAGGTCATCGATTTTGTCTAGTTTTCTGATTTTGATTTTATTTATAAACCGTTAGCGATTTGATTACATGATACCCTGTATATTTGTGTGCCTTTTTGCGACCGATGACGCATATAAGATTTATTTGTTATTTAAATCATTATTTGTGTCTTTTTTTTCATTTCAACGCGTTTATGTTATTTAGATAATTTATGATATAATAATTTATATGTAACTTATCTACACATTGCAATATCGTATCTAGATAGTCGTACTCAGGGTCAGTCGGTGAACCTGAGATCTGGCTGGCCAGAAGTAAACACAATACCTGTATATTATTTATATTATTTATAATAATAATAATAATAATAATAAATGCCTTTATTTCAAGATATACATTTGAAAAACCAGGGTAAACAAAATATGGGCGAAGTTCAGCTTAATAGCTGCTCTTCCACTTAACCCGTGAACCAAGTCTGTGCATACATAATTATTAAATGATCTATTATAATTATTACATACATACCCATTCTACAAGACGTAACCCTACTGTACAAAATTATAAGTCAAAATAAATTTTTGCGTGTTCAAGATGCGAGCTTAGCGTTGCTGGATTGTACGATGTTTATATTTTTTTAATTCACGTTTAAAGTTTAAGATGTTGAGACTCTTATATTGTGCTGGAATCGAGTTGTAAATTTTGCAAATATGATAACTAAACGACCGTTTGAATTGTACCGTTCGGAATATCGGAGGCGTCAGCAGCCCCCTGGATCTAACATTGATATTGTGAACATCGGTCCTGAAAGTGAGTTTCTGAAATAAATAAGCAGGAGACTTAAAAAGAATGATTTTATGGAATAGTGTTGCCGTATGTAAAAATCTCCTTGCTTCCATATTCAACCAGTTCGCTTCCTTCAATTTATGTGAGATTCGCTCTTGTCTGCGTATACCATATATTAATCTGAGACAGGAGTTTTGGGTGATCTGGATTTTTCTCTTATAATTTTCGGTTATACAAGGTCCATATAAACAATCCGAAAAGTTGAAATGTGAAAGAACCATGGATTCACAGAGACTTATTTTAACTTTTATGGGAAAATTATGCCTATTGCTATATAAAACTTTTAGAGACGAATATGCTTTTCTAATGAGAGAGTTAACGTGTTTCTCGTACCTTAAATTTATATCTAGTATTACACCTAAATTTTTTGCATCATCCACAGTGTCAAGGTATTGGTTAAGCCATCTTTCACCATTTTGTTTTGCTTTAAAATTTTCCACATTTGCTGCGAGTTGCTGTGTTGGAACTTGTAGAAAAAATACGCTTTTTTCTCTCTAGAAATAGCACCATTGGTATAGTTTTTTAAGTTTTTATAGTATCGCAAGTCTATTTCATCTTTTGTCCTTTTATATTTTTTAAGAGCTTCATTGCGCAGCCGCATCATTTGTCTTATTGTGTAAGTTAACCAAGGTGCTCTATCTTTCGTGACGCGCTTTTTTACCAAAGGAGCATGCCTATCGAATAACTGAATTAAGCAGTTTGTTAAATAAGAGACTTTAGTATCTATATTATCTTGGTCAAAAATTTGGAAAAAGGATATACCGCGAAGATCATTCAAAAAATCAATTTCATTGAAGGACTGGAAATTTCTGTATGTGATAAATTTTTGTTTTGATTGCGCTCTGCAAAGAGATATCTCACAAAAAACAAGAAGGTGATCTGAAACCTGGCCTATATCAATTATTCCTTTGTCAGCAACAAGTTCCTCACGTACCAATATCAAATCCAGGAGCGTCGCCGACGTATTCGATATTCGTGTCGGTCCATCAACAATTTGCGTGAGCTCAAAGACTTCTAAAACAGAGTAAAAGCTATTAGCGGTGTTACCACAATCTAACAAATTTATGTTGAAGTCTCCTGCTATTATAACATCATCTACTGTTGGATATATCGAACTCAAAGTAGTTTCAAAATCATTCAGAAAGTTGTTTATGTCGATAAACGGGGGCTTATAGATAACACCAACTGCAAAACGCCTATTGTTTAATTTAGCTTGAATCCACAGCTGTTCAATAAATCCCTTTTCCTCAATATGTAGCGCTTCACTAATTAAGGTTTGCTTTATGTAAATTATCAGTCCACCACCCCGACTTTGTCTATCTACTCTGTATGAGTTAAAGTTATCAACTCTCACCGCATCATCATCAACCCCAGCATGCAACCAAGTCTCGCAAATTAAAAATATATCAAACGAATTTTCTAAGATTAGAGACCGAACATCGTGTATAGATGGTAATAATGATCGAACGTTTAAACTACCTATCTTGATATTTTCCATGGTTAATCACAAACAGTATTGTGTGTTCTATATAATAAATAATAAATTATCAGATATAATAAAGTATATAAAAGTAAACAGTAGGTATATGTATGGAGACAGTCTATAATAATAATTATTGGTAGTCTCACAGAAAAAGTATGTAAAAAACAGAACAAGAAATAATTCCAACAAAAAACTATGGTACCACCTCGAAGCGGGTGGAGGTTCATTTGCACGAATGTTGTGCTGCAGATTAAAATATTCCAAACAGTTATTTAGGAAACAAAAGTCAGATGTCATCTAACGCTACACAACAAGATAAATATATTATTTATTAATCGGCACTGCAACTGATTGATCCAGCACATCAAACAGAAAAGTAAACAAACCAAACTAAAGTATTTCACCTGCTATAAGTATTAACATTATGATTCTTTTGCTTTCCATGAATAACCCTAACACCTAAACACAATATCATAGTTACAGGGATAGAGCAAAAAACTGATCCAATACATAACCATAACAAACAAAAAAAAAAGAAAAAGTAATTAGTTTTTTTGGGAAAGTAACACCATCAAAAAAAAACAAACTCACAGGTGAACATAACTACAGGCCCAATTATAGCTTGGCGATGTCGCTGGGTTTTTCTATTTTCACGATTCTTTCTTCCCCATTGTATTTGCAGAAAATGGTGCTGTTCATGGTCCAGACTCTACCGTTTCTTCCAACTTTATTGATCGCATCCTTGAGTAGCTTCAGCTTGGACTGAGTTAAGTCTTCTCGGATGACGGTACCCGACGACTTTAAGAGTTTCTTGTTTTCATATACGAGCTGTTTATGGTACACGGTACTAAATTTCAGCAGAATAGGCCTATTTTTGTCTCTCTGGTATGTACCAACTCTAAAGCAGCTCTCAATCGCAGGACGCTCAATACTTAATTTTAGCTTATCTTTCAACATTTGAAGAATAGCGTCCATAGAATTTTCATTATGGCTTTCTCGAACCCCATATATTCGCAAAGTTTTTCGCTTCGAATACTGCTCATGTCTTTCTTGCTTGGCTACTAACTCTCTCATTATTTCAGAGTTTACCTTAAGTTCAGCGGCGAGATCGCTATTTTGCCGCTTTAGTTCATCAATATCTTTTTTGAGCTCCTCATTTATGATGGATGTTATTGAGGTCGCAAGCTGGCCGATAAAGTCTTCAGATTTGCACAACTTGGAGACTAAATCTTTTACTGTTGCGTGCAATTCGTCCTCGCCTCGCCTGCCACCAAGTCTAGTACTACTCATATTGGAAAAAAGCAAGTGCAGGTTATGCAGGTTACAGTCCACCCTTCACAACGGTGCAACTAGTAATCAGCAGACAGCCACAAATAAGGTGCACTCAACAATCTTGAGAAATATTAGAGCACAACTTTCCGCACAATATTCAATTTTACTGCAGCAATAACAGACGCGTCTATACCATAGCGACACACAGACCATGTATCTAGCTAATAATGAATCTTTATATCATTATCAATAAACAATAGAAAACAAAAAAACAAAAAAAATGATAGCGGAACACATTGTATGAAAACCTTACAGATCGCCTCCTGAAGCCGCTGATGGAAAATACAAACTCATCATCGTCAAAGAGGGATACCCGGAAGACCTGATAGACAATCGACTCCATTTCCGCAAGATCAAACGGGAGATAGTGAAACCGTGGAGGAACAAACGTTGGATGGCTCTCTCCGAGGAAGAGAAGGCGAAGTACGCCATCAAGAGCGTGGTTCCCAGCAATGGCAAGGTGGTGGTCACGTGCCTCAATTCGCACACTCGCGATTGGCTGTTCAGATACGTGCCTTTCATGAGGCCCTACAAAGGCGCCCCCCGGTTGAAGACGATAGAGGAGGAACTGGAAGAAGGGGAATGCTCCGTTCATTCGGAAGGGTCTGATCGGATGTATCCTACAGCAAGCGTCGAACGGCCTGAAATAATACCTAGACCGTCGGTACCGTACGAGGAGGAAACTTTCGTCAATTTCTCGGGTAAGGCTAGGTTAAGTCGTGGCTATCGGTTTTTCAAAACACTTTTTTGTGATAATTGAAGGGGTGAGTGGATGAAGAAGGTATGTCATTTTCATACAAAATGAGTTTTTCTAACGGATGAAAGGAGTATGCATTGTTCTATTTTTCGGCTATGACACCTATGGTTTAGAACCTATATTAACGGAGATTGCAGTGCCGTGAAGGAGGTATGTAAACACAATAATGTTTACTTCTGCTAGATGAAGGAGGTATGTATACCCTGTTACCCGACACTTTAAACTGTCAGTCGTGTCATCAGCGAACAGCTGTTCGGCTAGTGATAACTAAAAATACTCCAGATTGAGTCATGACGGATCAATCTTAAGCTTTGAAGGAACGCAGGGCTGTATTGAGTGGAAGCATTATTAATAACGAGTAATTGACACTTGGTGACGTTTTCATCTATGCTCGAGGTCTATGCTTATTTTACATTTTCTCGGAAAATCCGGCTTGTCTTTCAGTATATCAGTATGGCTGGTCTGAATGATGATGATTAGGTACACTTTAAAATGAGGTAAGAATGAAGATAAAAGCATTTTTAGCTTAAGCTTCAATTAAACTACCTTATATTAATCTTACTCCATGTACTTATTTTATACTTTTCTCCAATTGTACCTGGTACGTTTCATCCAATAAATATCCCACTAGTGATGCAAGCTATCCATTGAATCGTCCTTATTGCTAAATATAAGAGTATTGTGATAGTCTCTAACAATATACAAATCAATAAAATAATCTATTTCTTTTAACTAACCATTTTTGCTGCGAATTTCTGGATATTGAAGCAATTTCTTGTTTACAACAATAGTCATTACTTTTTGGCAAACATTCAATAAGAATATTACTAATACGGTCCTGATCGCAGGATTGCCAATCAACATCACTAGTAAAAAATTAAATTTAAGATACACTTCTTCGTCGGCTGATACCTAACAAATAGATGTCAAGCCAGTTTAAAGTATCAGGTAACAAAGTATAGATCAGATTGATATGAACATAACCCCTTCATCCAGACATCCATCGACATATAGTGTCAGCTTGGTGACATACCTCTTTCATGCACACCAAGGCTGCTGGGAACCGGTAGTTGATTTAATGTTATGTATGTTATGGGTGCATGTTTTATTTTGAGAGTGTTGAGAGAGCAAGTGATAATGAAGCATTTTCAAAAGTGAAAATCCAATGCAAGCAAGCCTGCAAGTCAACATACCTCTTTCTATGCTCTAATGTACCTTTGAGGAATTGAAAACAATTTTGGAAGAAGGAGGTCTATACAATACATATTCTTTTATATATTTCCTGTTGACGTTTTCACTCTTCCATTCAATGAAAAAAATTATGTAATGTGCTTAATACTTGAAAGATGCAGTTTTTTAAAAGTACCATCAAAAATACTTCTGGGTTAAATATCTCGATACAAGCTTTCTGTTACATACCTCCTTTATCCACTGATCCCTTCAATTATAAAGATCATATATGTTTTATAACAAAACTACTTTTTTTATTCTCAATAATTCAATAGCTATGTTAAAATAAAAATTAATTTTTGAATCCAGTAGACACCGAAGACACGCCGACAGCTCCCGAACAAAACCGAGCCCGTGTGATGTCATAATGTTAGTTTTCACTCATTGCAGTTTCTTTAAACAGAGATAAGGACTACATTGTTTTGCCCTCATAAATGTATCAGGTGCAAAATGTCTCGTATACCACGTCACCGAGTGACATGATTGCTGCAAAAATTTCTCGCAACCTAAGGGCCCTCTGGCGGCTCTTTACCTTTCGCCTACACATCTGACAATTTTTTCCCTACTTTCTTATATTTCTGTTTATATTGCAAATTTTCAAAGTTGTACTTTATCGTTTATTATGCGAAAGTAAAATTGCATATTTAAATATTTAACCCCCCATCCTTACTTTTTCCGTCCACGGCGCGGTCTGACGACCCACCTATCCCTACGTTGATATCTATCGAGTCTATAAATGACAAAATGTTGGCTTTACCGAGTGACCTTTTTTACGTAGCAAGGTCTAAATATAGAGTTTGAAGTGTCGAATTAGTCAGACATCTTTTTTTCATGGTCAGCCTCCCGCAAAGGCTGAAAGATTATGGCGTTGTAGAAGCGCTGCGAGAGGATAAGTGTTGGTGCACGTTAGATTGAAACAGCGTCACAGTCGGCAGAATTCCTTCTGTCTTACTCGTACAACCGTTATTGTTCAGTGGTAGTCTCACAATCTATGTGTTTTGTGGTTGACTGTGCAATGTATAGGTTAGGTTAGGTTAGGTTAGGGGGGTCAAACGTACAGGCCGGGTTAGGTAGCCCCAACACTGCAGCCATTGGCTTATTGTATTGTCCTGTGCGCTTGTTAATCTGTGAAGAGTTTTGTGACCTTGATAAGATCCAAGAGTCTCTTCACGATATCTCGATTGGGGAGTGATTTGGGGTTGTTTGGCCCTATCAGTCTGAATCTCCACCAGCGTAGAGCCTCACATTCAAAGATTATGTGAGAGGCTGTTTCGTCGTCCTCGTCACATAGTCTGCATATTGGGTTTTCTTTGAAGATCCCTAATGTGTGTAGATGTTTTCTTAGGCCGCAGTGTCCGGTTAGGAGGCCGGTTATTAGCCTAGTTTCTTTCCTATTTAGTTTTAGGATCTCTTCAGCTAGTTTTGGTGTGGGTTGTTTCACCATCAGCTTGCTGTGTCTGAGCTTTGGATGTGACTGCCAGTATTTTAGGTGCTGTGAATGCACCCACTGGTTTATCGTAGTTTTTACCAAAGACCTTGAAATGCCTATCGCCGGTTCGGGGCCGGTAAAGCTGGATGCCGATCCGTTTCGTGCTAAGGTGTCTGCTTTTTCGTTCCCTTCAATTCCCTTGTGACCTGGCACCCATTTCAAGGTTACCTTGTTCGTGGCACTAAGTTGTTTGAGGTTTTCTAAGCATTCCCAGACGAGTTTGGATTTGATTTGGCAGCCGTTAAGAGCTTGTGCAATGTATATGTTTTGTGATTGATAGTGGATTCATTAATTTCTTAATTATTTCTATTTTATGGTGTTGTCATAATTATGAATTAGTCATAGCTTTTCAATACAACTTTGCAACTAAATAACGATCACAATATATGCACAGCTAACTGGTAATGCCACAGAATACGAAAAAATAAATTGTCTCTACTACGCTAATCTCAATACAAGACACGTCAAAGGCACCACAGATAAATGACGCTAATCATGACCTGTCATTAGGAAGTTGGTATTGTCGGTACTCCCAAACATCCCTAGAATTCCCAAAAAATTTCAATAAGTCGAGCAAGTTCTAATTTGTCGATTTGTTCACAGATTTTGTCAGGGTCACGGGATTGATCGATTTCTTGACCGTGTAAAGTGGTTAGTAAGGTGATTGCTGCAGCCGATTCCATTAAAGTATCAATTTGTTATTTTTTGCAGATACTTTAACTATGATTTTATATTTTCGTGACCGTAGATTTCAAACTTGATTTTTTCTAGTGGTATTGCGGTCAAAGTAATGAAACACATTTCCTTCCCACGACGTTTCGGTTTATTATACTTAAACCATCGTCAGGTGTATTTTGCTTCAAAGTTTGTTACATATTTTTTAAACATTATATAAAGCGAAACCGTCCTCTGAGGAGTTCCCTGAACCCTGTTTAAAAAATATGTAACAAACTTTGAAGCAAAATACACCTGACGATGGTTTAAGTATAATAAACAGAAACATCGTGGGAAGGAAATATGTTTCATTACTTTGGTCCGCAATACCACTAGAAAAAATCAAGTCAATATGCTTTAACTGTTAATGTCTTTACTATATATTATCCGTTTTTTATATAGTATGCCCCATTATGATTGTTCATTGCAGCAGGACAGCAAAATAAATGCTATTAAGAAACATGCATGATATTAGTGATTGGATTGGATGTCATTTCCAGCAGCTCGTTGCTGTACAGCAGAAACAGTGTAGGGGATAGGACAGATTCCCGAGGAACACCAGGGTTTAATGAAAATACGTCTACAATAGAGATCGGTCATTCAAAAAGCTATCATATCGTTTTAAACATGATTGATAATCGACTGGTTATCAGTTGACTTCATTTTCGTTTCACAGGCAGATTTTTTAAACTCTTCGCCAACAATGACGTCATCCTGAGGTTATTCCAAATACAAAACAGAGGCATAGACAGCAGCAAGTGGGAAGTTGTGAACCGCAGAGTCTTGCCAAATGCTGAGGGGGTTGACCTTACGATATCCGTAGACGCTACCATGGCGAAGGTTATAGCACTGAAGAAGTTCAAGCTGTATTGTGGATATCATCAAGTAGACCTTCAGCTGCAGGTATGTTGTAGTCATGCCATATAATAATGTAACATAACATGGAATGAACTATTACCGTTATTCTGTGTTCTGTGTCAAACGTCAGCTGTCAGTGACGTACTTGACAGCCGGATGTTAGGGTCATTACTTACTGTCAGTATTTTGGAAGTCGCCGAAGTGAAATAGCTTCTGAAGATGCCATCCACTCGTGGTGGCGAAACGTCAAGCTTTAACGAAATGACGCCGGCCTAAAAACCCAAGAACCACAAATTCATTTACTGTCATGAGTCGCTTATGCTTTACGTTATGGTTATGTATTACGGTTTTATGTGAAGAGGAAAATAAAAGTTACAAAATCGAAAGCCATGAAGCCAATGAAGATTTTACTACAATAATAAATATTTCTATACATTGACGTCTTAAAACGTAAAGTCACTCGCGTAATGTCGCTACCCTCGCCGCTCTACTAGGTTTGTTTCTTTCGTTCTGCCGGAAATCGTATGAAAAACGAATTTCACGCATTTCTACATCCCCCTTTCATCCTCTCAATGATTTGCTGATTCAGCACCAGATTTCTATAATTAAGTGAAGCTTATAGTAAACTGTTTGAGGACAACACAGTGGGAGTAACGTTTTGAGCTACAGCGGGCGTGGCCAATTTACTGTAATCCCTTCTACAAGGAAATACCGTCAAGTTATAAAAAATATGTACAATATCGTTTTAAGACTTTCACAGACTAGCGCGAACTATTTGTGCCTATCGCGGATTCGTCTTAGTTGCGGAAGTTTCGCGTTAGCTGCGGTAGCGATAGTCGCTTACCTGTTCACACGTCACAATGCAGACGGTGTCGCAAAGAAGGTATTGTTAAAAAATATAATATAAAACACATAAATGACACTTCTACTAGTTAAGACTGACCCAAGGAGGGCAGCAAGAATTTCATTTTTTACCCGACACAAATCCACGGAAAAAACAATGTTTTTAGTTTGATTTCGTTTCGGTGGAGCTACTAACCTGTGAATTTTATTTTTGGTAAATATGGCTAGAAGGAAGTGGAAAGCAGAACACTGATATAAATATTGCAGTGAAGTGAAATAATCTCCAGATGCAAAATATCGTTCTAATTTCAACTGGTGTTAGTTAAAGCGCCTCTCATGTATCAGTTTAATTTTTTTTAACACGAATTTGAAACTGGTATTTTGTCACTCTAAGTACCTATATAAAATATTACTAAGAAAAATATATATTTTTCTCATATATTTCATCCGTTTTTGAAAGCCTTTAGAATACCACGTGGGAATGACATAAATCTGTTTCTGGTTTAGTGTCATTTTATATTAAATTATAGGTATTTACGGCTTACACCAAGTTCTTTTAATATTTGGTCCCATATTTGATCTCTTTTTGCCTATTCCTATAATCTTCGTGGGAGAAGTAGTATAATGTAAGATAATTTTTACAGAGTTCGATTAGTTTCTCTTGTTTTGCCATGGCGAATCAGGAGCGGTAGCGACCAAAACGCGTTGTCTATTAGGAAATTTCAAAAAATACGTCGACATTTGCCTAGAACTATACTTTTTCTATATAGTTAGTAATGATTTTACGACCCTTCTTATATATTTATTACTGTCTGTTTTATTGGGTGATAGGGTCCAAATTAAACACAACTTTAGTTTAAATTCGCCAACGTTTCGAAAATTATATTTTCATCTTCAGGGCTCCTTTGTGAATACCACAACTTTTAACACAAAGGAGCCCTGAAGATGAAAATATAATTTTCGAAACGTTGGCAAATTTAAACTAAAGTTGTGTTTAATTTGGACCCTATCACCCAATAAAACAGACAGTAATATACTTTTTCTTCATGCTCATGTTTTTTCATTTCAGTAATCTCAAAATTAATAGCCTAAAAATGATTACAGCTGAACCATTGCAAACAGCTGTCATGTACATATTACCCACCCACTCTTAAATAAAAAAATTGCTATTGTTCCAGACTAGCTGAGGACAATCGATATAAGTATTTTTGATAGCCCAGAAGCATCCAGAGAAAACCTGTGAATGGTAATGCTTCAAAAAGGAGACAGGGAATCATCATAATCAAGAAACTTACATTCCTGCTGAAAGTAAGGTTGAGTTGGAAATGCACCTTTCTGAATGGCCAAATAAAAGTAGATATAAGGTATTAATATCGTTTATTCACTTTCCTTCAAATCCAATTCATCAAGATTAATCTTTTTGGGATCAATATCAACGATCTTACAGGACTTTTCGTATAGAGCCTCTGCTAGTTTTTCATCGTTCACCACATCGCTTGGTTCCTTGATTTCGCAGTCACTGTAACAAAGAGAAGCATAATATGAAAAATAGTCTGTACCTTCATGTCGCTAGAGGATTAGGAATTTATTATCTAAATCTTTTGCCAACCTCCAGAAAAGAGATGGCACCTAAAGAAGAAGAATCTAAATCTTTCATTATATCATTAAGATAGTTTGATAGTTTATCTATTATGAATCCTAATAAGTACCAGACGCAGCTAAATTCAGATTCTTTCACTTCCCACACCGATAGGTGATTCACCTCATTCATTTCCGTCGGTCTGTCTGTCTGTTGGCGTTTTTCTAGCCTCGTAATCTCAGTAACCGCTACATGGATTGTGATGAAATTTGTGTTTTTTTTGTATTTATTTTGATATTCATAATTGACTGTCCACTGACATGTGAAAAGAAAGACCTAGAGGCATAATACACTTTTTTAAGGCCATCCGAACATTGCTTTGCCTGTTACAGACGTCGGTGTTACAGACACTAATGAACTTTTCTGATATGTACATACGAGTATTGCTTTAGATCATTCTGTATTGTGTAACGTCAAAATTATTGAATTGATTTTAATGAAATTTTGACACAGTATTATTATCGTGGCGAGAATGGAAAACGCGAATGGTTTTTAGAAATCGTGTAAGTGGAGATGCAGCTATAATAAATGAACTAAAACTATAAAAACAGCTCATATTTCGTTTTTAGGAAGTTGGGGGTACCTGGTCGTTTTTTACATTTTTTTAGAGGGAGTAAAATTGGGCTAGTTTGGGGGTGAGAGGTTGTGAAAGTGGAAGATTTGTTGTATTTGTAGTGGGCTCTTCTTTGCCTTGCAAATTAATGACATAGTATATTTCTCAGATTTATCCGAATGCTGCCCTACCTTAGACAAAAAATAATTTTTAGAATTGTATTTTTGTAAATAATTCTGTAATGTGTGTAGCTCGTCTTTAAGCTGATAGCAATGACATTGCTAAACGGTACCTTGGGCTGTGGTAGAGATCAATAAAGTCTATGGTTTTTGAAAATTGTATTAGTGGCGGTGCAACTAAATCAAAAAAGACAGTGCCGTACAAGCTCGGCATGCCATGTGAATAGACTATCAGTTGAAGCTCGCAGAATAAACACTGTGTCGGGCTAGTTGCTTGGGAGATAGATGAAAGAAACTATTTACGAGAGTTGTTATGTATGTTATTTATTTTTTTTTTTTTGTGGGCGGGCTGGCGATGATTTGGTTTCAAGGGGATCTCAGATAGCTTCGTGTTATGAGGAAACAATAAAATGATATCACCGTAATGTGTAGGAAGTACGGAGTCTACCAATTTGACTTCATTTTTTTGTTTAATAGCTGAGCATCCACGAAGTCATAGCTTGAACACACTTGTAACTGCTATGAAGAGATTTGTGACAGGGTGCATTATCTTTAAAAGCAAAATGCAGTTTTCTTTTCGAAGTGAGACCGTTTTTTCTTGCTTTCTCATCTTTCAAACGCTCGTTCCTCTCTAACCAAAAAATATATATGTGTGAAATCGGTAAGAAAGGATTACAACAGAAAGAATCATACCTGAAATAATATCCGGAAACTTTGTGCAAGGTGGGTTCCACGGCCAGATAGACGATGGTCTGACAGCCCTGTCTGGGCGACTTCAGAAACAGCCACATCCAAGGCCATACGGACATCCTTGTGAAGAAGGACTTGCTCAGGGTGGAGAATTTTTCTGTGTGGCCTGTGTCTCGTACCAGTCCGGGACTTACAGAGTTGAACGTAATTTTTGTATCTGCAGAATAATAGAAATTTAATATAGCACTCAATAGTTAAAAATAACTGACAGGTAAAGTTGGTAAACGAAGATGACTGAAAATATTTTCGTTTTTGAATAGGACAAAAACCTTGACCCCACTAGTTTGTGGTGTGATTATTCAGGGTTAGGTTCAGGGTTTTTGTCCCTTTTTGAGAAAATAAAAAACGGGTCCCTTCTGGGTTTTTAGGTCGTGAAGAATAATTTTTTTACAAAGATTTAAAGGTTGTAGAGCTAATCTGATTACAACATTTGATTCAGCGTTAAATTTTCAGTTAAGAAGAATGGAACATTAAAGGTCCCAAAAAGAGTTGGGAGAGCCGGAAACAAAATCTAATGGTCTGACAATAACAAAAAAATCGAGAAAAATAATCGATTTCCGTTAATATCAAAAAACTGGAATTACAGAATTAACTAGTTACCTTTGATACTGCTTATCTTTGATAGACAGATAGATACTTCGACATTAAATTAAAAGAAAATATTGGCTGAAGAATAACATGTCTCTTATTGGGAGAGTTATAAAGGGTGTCTCAATTCGTTTAAAGAAAAAAATACGCTCAACAAGAGCAGAACTGAAACAAATCCTTTTCAAAAAGATTTAAATCATAAATCAAAAATCATAGTTTCGAAAAAGTATTCAAATCTTAGCTCCTTTTGACGGAAGAAGTTGTTTGAAATAAAAAATCATGATATGTGATTTTAATCATTTTTGACTTGTTTTAAATCCATTTTTATGATTTAAATCGTTTTTGGGATAGAAATCATTTTTTCAGATCTAAATCATTTTGGGATTGGGTTTGGAAATCATGATATGTGATTTTAATCATTTTTGACTTGTTTTAAATCCTTTTTTATGATTTAAATCGTTTTTTGGGATAGAAATCATTTTTTCAGATCTAAATCATTTTGGGATTGTAAATCATTGTACTAAGTAAGTACCTACTACTACTCAATAAAATGATTCAATATCATTTGAAAAAGATTTTAAATCAAAAAATGATTTAAAATTATTGCAGAGATTCAAATCAAGAAGTATTTTAAATAATTAGCAAATGATTTTGAATCAAAATATGAATTAAAATCATATAAAAATGATTTTAAATCGAAAAATGATTTAAAATTATTTATGATCAACAGCAAATCATTTTTAATCTTTTAATCCTTTTAATTTAATTTTTTAAGTAAATCTCTTAATAAAAATATTTTAAGTCAAATGATTTAAAGAAAAAAAATTAAGTCATTGTTAAAGTTTTAGCTGTGTTGTTAAATAAATTGTTATATTTAAATTACATTATAAAGTAGAGATGTATGTCCAACCAGGAAGGATACCTATTTATTAAGATAAGAATAGAGAAAAAGGTACTCTAGAAAAAATGAGTTACTTAACAAGACCGGTTGTGTTGAGGCATTGATTGTTGAGGTCAATGTAGTTCATTGTAGAATCGAATACTACCTTTATATAGCTCTGCCATATGTTTCGTGAACATGGTCAATGCCAATTTGCTTTCGGCATAAGCGTCTTTCTCACTGAAGTATTTCTCGCTGTTTATGTTGTCCAGGTTCAGTTTTGCGTTGAAATGGGCCATCGCAGATACGTTTATCACTCTGCCGTTCTCAGATCTGTTTAACGCTGGCAGCAGTAGATGAGTCAGGAGGAAAGGACCTACAACATAAGAATTTTATAATTTTTTTTTGCAACCATCCCGAAAATAGAACCTTCGGTATGATTTATTAAATCGAAAGTGAAACTTTACACAAATCGTACCGAAAGTAATAAATCATACCAAAAGTTATATTTTCGGCGCGGCTGTAATGTTCACAAGTAATATTTATAGTATCTAATCCTATTATTTTTTAATATTTTATCTAATAAACGGCTGCAGAAAAAATATTGAACGTAACACTACCCGAAAGTGATTTTACGGAAACTCCCGTAAAATATCACTTTCCGGACTTGTTACGTAAATAACTATTACGAATGTGTGATGCAGATTCGTAAGGTAATAAAAAGGGTATATACTTTGACATTGTCTGAAATTTGTTATTTTCGTCAAACGAGACAAACTCAAAACTGCGACCGGATTTGTAATCAGCGCCCTCAAGTTATCCAAAACACGAGGTTCTATCTTAATAGAAACCTAATAACGATTTTCGATTTTTTAGGCAAATCTGAAGATTTGAGATTTTTGACTTTCGTCAAACGAGACTGAAACTCAAAACTTCGACCGAATCTGTCATCAGCACCCTCAAATTATCCAAAACACGAGGTTCCATCTTAATAGAAAACCAAATAAAGATTTTTGATTCTTTAGGCAAATCTGAAGATCTGAAAGATTTGAAATTTTTGATTTTTGTTAAACGAGACTGAAACTTCAAACTGCGACCGGATTTGTATTCGGCACTCTCAAATTATCCAAAGCACGAGGTTTCGTCTTAAACCTGAAGATCTGAAATTTTTGATATTAAATTTTGTCAAACGAGACTGAAACTTAAAATTGTAACCAACCTTGTAATTAGCACCACGGAATTATCCAAAATACAAGGTTTCATATGAATAGAAAGTCAAATAAGGATTTTCTATTTGTTAGGCGAACCTGAAGATCTGAAATTTTTTATTTTTGTCAAACGAGACTGAAACTAAAAATTTCGACCGGATTTGTGATCAGTACCCTCAAATTATGCAAAACACGTAGTTTCGTCTGAATAGAAAACTAAATAAAAATTTCCGACTTTTTAGGCAAACCTGAAGATCTGAAATTTTTTATTTTCGTCAATCGAGACTGAAACCCAAAGCTTAACCGGATTTGTAATCAGTACCCTCAAATTATCCAAAACACGAGGTATCTTAATAGATAGCCAGACTAGAATTAAGTTTGAAATACCTCAAATGAAGCTAATAATTTCCCGTCTTTTCATCGCACTGCTAATAACTTATTAAAAAAAACTGAATTACAATTTTAAACTTTTGGACAAAAGTAAGCTTGACTAAACTTTCAATTTTTACTCAAAGACCTTGCAGTCAACTTACCTAAATAATTGGTAACAAAAGTTAGCTCATTTCCTTCAGACGTCTTTTTATAGGGATGGAAAATTATTCCCGCATTGTTTATAAGAATATCGATCTTATCGTACTCGTCTATAATTTGCTGTGCGAAACATCGTATGCTCGAGAACTCTGACATGTCCAGGATTTTCATCGTCACTTTGGCTTTTTGGTGGAACTTCTTTATCTCTTCTATAGCTTTTGCACCCTTCTCTGCGTTTCTGATTGCTAGGATTATATTTGCCCCTAAAAAAGTCGAATTTTATAATGTATTTTTTTTATATAACTGAGCAGACCGCGTAGGCAGAGCCTAAATACCAGAGTACCGCGGCTGCTGTGATAGGGTTATGTTAGGGGAAGTTTGTTAACGCGGGACTTGAATGGGCCAACACAGGACCAATAAAAACATCTCCTGGCAGTCCATTCCAAGCCTTGGACACCCTGGGAATAAATGTGCGGTTATACCGCTCAATTCTTGATGTATAAGGTACGACCGCCTTAGGATGAATTGCAGCGGTCGCGCGGGTCATGGCCGACTTTACTCACTAGGCCGGAGCATGAAATATGGCAACACTGAATCAGCGGGCCGAGTTTTCATTTGTTGTTATGTCATGTGTATTCTTCCAGGAGCAGAAAATATGGTTGGAAGGTGATTATTAATGTGTTTTTAATTATTTACCTGCACAAACGAAACTATAAAGATAACAAGATGCCTGCAAAGCGTGTAGTACCAGGTTGCAGCCCAGTAGAGGCCTACCAAACCATGGCCAAACATAACCTTATTCCAAATTAAAAAGAACGTTGCAAGGTGATTTTTAATGTGTTTCTACTTATTTACCTGCACAAATGAAACTATAAAGATAAAAAGATGCCTCCAAAGTGTGTAATACCAGGTTGCACTAGCAATTGTGCGTCCAATAAGGGACATAAACAGAAGTGGGTGAAAGGTATTCCTCGGAAGGGCTGGTTATATTTATAAGGATAAAGACAATAATTTACAAACATTTCAAAGGATAAGACCTATTTTAAAGCACAATGTGGTACCTATAATGTTTTCTGGACCTCCCTAATATCACAGAAAAATACAGTTAATAGAACTCATCTGGGCATGCATCTGGGCATACCTACGAAAAGATTTGATAGTGAAAGGGAAATCAAGACCAGCAAAAATGGCTTCACAGTGACCTAATAGTGAATTTTTCTAGCTCAAGTGACAATTTACAAAGTAAATTGAGTGTTCATTTAAGTGGATGTGGAAGTGGCAGCAGGAAACAGGTTGCGTTTATTTTTATTTTGTCGTGTCTGACTGTGATGAAACAGACATCAGATGTAAGTGGTATTAGTAGTAGTAGTAGTAGTTCTAAAAAGTATTTTTCTTAATTTATTAACCGAGAGAACTCTAATACATATAAAATGTAATAATTATTCTGAAACTATAGGGCCACTATTTGACAGCTAAGCCACGTTGCCACATCTAAGGCTCCGGCCTAGTGTAGAGTCGGCCATGCGCGGATGAATCTGATAGGAGCGGTGAGTGGCGGAACGATAGAGGATAGCTCAGAGGAGCAGATTCTGTTGGAATATCGGTAGAAGAGTGGGAGGTCACCGACAAACACGCCGGTAAGAAAGTGGCTGGAGGTGGCGCGTTAAGGCCGGGTCGTCAATTAGTCGAATGACCCTTCTCTGGACGGCATCTAGTATAGAATGCTCAAATCAGGCAGGGGCCATGCATTTTGTTTTTGCTTACACAATGTTTTGATTTTCGCTGCTCCAGGGGGGGCCACGCCCCCCCTTATGCAAAGCCCCTGTCTGTCCGTCCGTTCGACTGTCCGTATACAAAAGATAGCCAAAACTACAGGTGCTAGACTAAACTAAATACAGATTTGGAATCGGCAAGAAAAAACTAGTCCGGGAAAAATCCGATTTTGTCAGTATAGCTTCCGGTTAAAAAAAAAATTGAATTAGATTACGACAGGTAACTGACGACGTATTATGTACGGTGTATTGATATTCCTGAAGCACAGGCAGCGTGGCCGAGCGGTTAAGACGCTAGGCACCAGTCTGAACAACTTAACTTTCTTTTTTTTAAGATTGAATGTTAAATTTGTTGATTACTAGTCCAGGAAAAATCCGGTTTTGTCAATATAATAAAAAAAATTAAATTTTTATACCAACAAATTTCACAGTGAGAGCGCCGTTTGAATTTACTCAAGTAAATTATTTCCTACTTTTTACAGATACCCCAAAATACTACTACTATAAATCATAGTGGCATCTGTATAGCTACTCACCTCTTTTAGCTAGTTCTTTGGTCGTTTCAAGACCAATTCCACTGGCTCCTCCTGTAATAATAATATTCTTCCCGTCAATTCTGCCAGAGCTTTCACATCGTGTACCTCCCATATAGATTCTGGAACAGAGGATGGAGTAGGTACATAATTTTTTATCATTTGAAGCACTTATTTACTTGCCTTATAGCACTGACAATACTAATTACAAAGGATATAACGTAGGGCCACCAACTCTGTGTAAACTGATCAAAATCTTGTATAAAAGCCGAATCCATTGTGTTCACATAGGAAGTTATCAAAAAAAAATCAGGATGTGTATTTGAAGATGTCAAAAATGAAGGGAAGCAAATTGATTGTAATTATTTGAATCTGGAGCGGAAATTAATCATTTCCCTCTTCCAACAGTGTCGGTAAAGAAGGCAACTACACAGTTATATGGTGTATAACGTGTTGCATAGCTTGAAAGCGTTTCGCATATAGTCCAGGTCAACAAGGAACTCGATCAATTTATTGTATTCACAAGATTTGAAAGAAGTAGGTTGTAGTTCTTCCAGTGCAACCCATGTTACAAACACTGCACTTTTTGAGTTCCATCTCGAAAAACTGTTAAACTACACTCGAATATAGCACAGCAAGTCTTTAAAGCTTCACTACAGTTACCACTGTAGCTGTAGCAAAGCTTCACTACAGTTACCATTCGATTTTACTGACCAATCATAAAAGACGTGGACACAAAACAAACGTTTGATAGTCGGGGTTCTACCGTAAATAAGTCACATGAAAATGATATCGGCGTTGCCAGCTCATCAAAATTTATGTAAGACTTCAGAATTTGCGTTTATGATGAAGAAATATGCAGTAACGCAGTAGAGGTCAACATATCTATTGATTTTGTTGTAATCATTCCTGAAACATCAAAATACCGTCTTTTTTAACGTAGAATGGAATATTTATGGATACTATACAATTAAGACGATAGTAAATAATCATGATTGCCGTATCTGGTGGTCAATATGACAACGTAAGAAAAGATGTCGGCCTATTAGAATTAGTTGTTTACTACCTCTATGTTCAGTTGTTACTTCGAGGTTCACACACACTGTTGGCTAATCCTATATTAACTGGTCTATAAATGAAAGGGAAATGTCACCAAACTTCATCGTCCCAACATTCTCCTATCGGTCGAGAGATGTCACGGGCATTCGTTTTTTATTAATTATTGTTGGAATGTGGAAAATGGCTGTTTCTGTGTGACTTGTAGAGCTCTAATTGCAAAATAAACGCGGAAAATCTGTCCAGTGCCGCCAAAAACTGATCAATTCCAGTGCTATTATGTGTGAACAGCTTGGTGACTTCGTGGTTTTTGTATAAGAAGCCTACTAGATTCACAAGGTAAGATTATTCAGTATTCCACTACTTTCCAATTGAAAGTTGATGTAACACTTTTTGACGTAAATACTACACGTTTTACGCATCTAGGCTACTTAAAAAATTTTTAGGAAAAAAATAGTACCAAGGCAATCCCATATGCCTCAAACATCTGGAAGTTCTACATAATAAAAAGTTACCTTGTGCCCACAGTGAGTGGGAGGGACAGGGTCTGTGTTCCAAATACCTGTGTAGGTGATAATTTGCACCTTTTTCTGCTCGAGTCATAAAAATCTCAGGGAAACTGTCTGAAGGGTTTATTTTTAAGTAGGTTTTCCATTGAGACTGAATAATTTGTTTTACATAATCTGTGCTGGCAGCTTGTGAATTCTTATGAATTAATTTGTATATTTCACTGTCATGGCTAGCCTTGACATTGAACTTTATCTTGCCTCTTCAATTATGTTCAATTTCAAGGTAGACTAGGATTGTGTGGTGAAAATGAGGGAATTATGCTTTTATTTTAGTTGCTAGCTGTTTAGTTGTTATTTATAAATAGGTATATATCAACTCATTTAGCATTAACATGAACTTGCTATTTTAATATATAGGCCCTGATATTGAGTCTAACTAGACAAACAGGTAATACTAGCTCCAATTTGAGCCAAACCAAGATACTTTATTGTTTATATAAGCTGTATCGTAATTAAAGTTTGAATCACGTGATAAAACCCATATTTAATAACATACATAACTCATATGAGTTATCTGTCATAGGCAGTTTGAAGTGGATATCATCATTGCATAAAATCAGTATTTACGCTGATATGTTTGTAGTTCCTCTGATAAAAATTACTTAATCTTTGCAAATAAGGCAAGACCTTGATAGATAAGGTATGCTAAAGTTTACAGCATTGAAATATAAATTATATATTATTTGCTGCATACTGCACTATGTTTACTCAAAAAACAAGTTTATCATTCCATTAGTAGGTATTTTGTTTGTTCAATGTATTTTTATGTATTAGTTGTTAGCATGACCTAACCTGAGAAAGAGCTTGTTGTGCAGGCAGCACAACTTATTTTCAAACATTCCATAATGTATATTTGACAAGTTGTGGGGGGCATATGTATGTAAAAACAAATATCATTTGCTGATAAAACCTGTTTTGTATTATTCCATTCATTAAGATGTTACTCAAGATCGCTGTTTATATTTAGTTGGGTAGAAGGCCAGTCACAGTGCAATCCCAATATCACAATAGGAATGGACCAACTGGCTGGGCTATTGAGTCCAAAATTTTGCATCTTTAACCTTTTTAAAAGCTTTTATTTGACTTGCAGTAGGTATATGTTTTTTCGGGTGGAATTTTGCTACTCAATTTAGAAGCAGATATCTTCAACCATGGCCGACTCTACACTAGGCAGGAGCCTTAGATGTGGCAACGTGGCTTAGCTGTCAAATGGTGGCCCTATAGTTTCAGAATAATTATTACATTTTATAAGTATTAGAGTTCATCTCGGTTAATAAATTAAGAAAGATACTTTTTAGAACTACTTCTACTAATACCACTTACATCTGATGTCTGGTTTATCGTAGTCAGGCACTACAAAATAAAAATAAACGCAACCAGTTTCCTGCTGCCACTTCCACTTAAATGAACACTCAATTTACTTTGTAAATTGTCACTTGAGCTAGAAAAATTCACTATTAGGTCACTGTGAAGCCATTCTTGCTGGTCTTGATTCCCTTTCACTATCAAATCTTTTTGTAGGTATGCCCCAGGCCATGCCCAGATGAGTTCTATTAACTGTATTTTTCTGTGATATATGGGAGGTCCAGAAAACATTATAGGTACCACATTGTGCTTTAAAATAGATCTTATCCTTTGAAATGTTTGTAAATTATTGTCTTTATCCTTATAAATATAACCAGCCCTTCCGAGGAATACCTTTCACCCACTTCTGTTTATGTCCCTTATTGGACGCACAATTGCTAGTGCAACCTGGCACTATACTTTTTGCAGGCATCTTTTTATCTTTATAGTTTCATTTTGTGCAGGTAAATAAGTAGAAACACATTAAAAATCAGTAGAAACACATTAAAAATCACCTTGCAACATTCTTTTTAATCTGGAATAAGGTTATGTTGGGCCATGGTTTGGTAGTCCTCTACTGGGCTGCAACCTGGTACTACACGCTTTGCAGGCATCTTGTTATCTTTATAGTTTCGTTTGTGCAGGTAAATAAGTAGAAACACATTAAAAATCACCTTGCAACGGTCTTTTTAATCTAGAATAAGGTTATGTTGGGCCATGGTTTGGTAGTCCTCTACTGGGCTGCAACCTGGTACTACCCGCTTTGCAGGCATCTTATCTTTATAGTTTCGTTTGTGCAGGTAAATAATTAGAAACACATTAATAATCACCTTCCAACCATATTTTCTGCTCCTGGAAGAATACACATGACATAACAACAAATGAAAACTCGGCCCGCTGATTCAGTGTTGCCATCTTTTATGCTCCAGCCTAGTGAGTAAAGTCGGCGATGCTTCAACCGATTGAGCTGAAATTTTGTATAAATGACAATACACGATAAGCTGAGTGACATCATTCTAAATCCAATATGGCGGACCATCCAAGATGGCAGAATAGTTATTTTTAATGCATTTCTACAATAGGAGTGTCAAAGCTGTCAAATGAAAGGGCTTGTTGAGAGTATCTCGAAAAATAATGTGACGTCACTCTAAATCAATATGGCGGAACATCCAAGATGGAGGAATAGTTATTTTTCACGCACTTCTACACTGTGGGTATCAAATGAAATAACTTGTTGAGAGTAACTTGAAAAATAAAAGCTGTTAAAATAATGTGACGTTATTCTATATCCAATATGGCGTTCCATCCGAGATGGCGGAATAGGTATTTTTGTGCATTTCAGCAATATAGGTATCAAATGAAAAGGCTTGCCGAAAATAATTAGAAAGATATACAGGGTGGGCCAATAGTGCGTGGACGGAGGATTGTGGGCTTAATAAAAAATATTTCAAAAATCCGTCACTTGATCATGGTAGGGACCCTTGAGGGCTATGACGTAAAAATATTTTCACTCAAATTTTGACGTTTATACAGGGTGATTCATATCAAACTTACATTTTTTTAAATAGTATCCCCTATATATTATTGCATATTTGGATTCCTTGGTCAATTTTAGTGTGACTTTATGTATCACACATGGAACTTTAAACGAACCGTTTAGGCGCAAATCACCATTTTTGGTATAAGTAGGTATCAGAAAAAAATTGAATATCACAGCGATTATGAAACTTAGAAGGCCGTGACTTTGCGGTACAACTAAGCATGAAATGCGTCACTTTAGGTCAGACGGCTAAAATTGAATTCTTTTTGTACTTGGAGCAATCAGTAGATTAATTAAGGAAACTTCAATCACAGATAACTTGATTTTTTCAAATGGCAATGCCTATTTTGGTTTAAAGAAACAAATGTAAAATTTGATTACCTTTCTAACGATATAGCATTCTCGATATCAATCTTTTTTGGTTTTCATTTTATTTCAAATTTTCAGTCAAATCGGTGTTTTTCAATTTTCCTGCGCGCAAGCAACCTAGCAGGCCATGAAAAATAAGCAGAAGCTCGTTAATATGGAAGAAACCAACTAACTTAGTAGAAAGATGCAAACTAACTGGAGCAACGAGGCAAGATTATGAAAATTCCTTGCAACATATTGGCTCTAACCGGATACAACAGCCCCAAGATATCTAATGTAAATGAGTAGCTGGGCTATGACAGAAGTATTTGTTTTTCACAGCCTACTAGCTATCGAGGTCTACGAGAGCTTGACAACTTTCCAAAACGATTAAAAGTTTTGAAACAAAAGGAAAACTACCAGCGATTTTTGCTTACAGTCTAACATGTTTAGAATTTCATATCTAATGGGATAAAAAGATTAGTCACTTCCGTTTAGTTAAGTCAAAAGTGAAATCTCCAACTGGAGCATTCTGAACATCTATTGAAATAATTGCTAGAATTGTTTAATTACGCTATGTTGTAATTGTGTTTATTTCATGTAATTTTCTGCAAACTAAATTATGTTTTACAATTCAAACAGACTGCAATTCAAGTTTCATTTTCCGCGATTTTGCTAATAAGTAGAAGTACCTACTGAAGAATTTGAAAGGTTCCAGTCAGAGGTATCATTACTTTTGATTTACGGAAATGGCTACTTTTTTATAGCATTAAATGCGGAAATTTATTCAGAAGACATAGATATTATACTGCCAGCAACAATCACTAGTAGTTTTCCTTTGATTAAATATTTTTTTACTGACGTTGGAAATTGACTAATAGCTAGTAGGCTGTGAAAAATGAGCGTTCTTGTTACCGCTATTGTTTCTGGTTAGAGCTAATATGTTGTAAGAAATTTTCATAATCTTGCCCCGTTGCTCCAGTTAGTTTGCAACTTTCTACTAAGTTAGTTGGTTTCTTCCATATTAACGAGCTTTTGTTTATTTTTCATGGCCTGCTAGGTTGCTTGCATGCAGGAAAATTGAAAAACACCGATTTGACTGAAGATTTGAAATAAAATGAAAACTAAAAAAGATTGGTATCGAGTATGCTATATCGTTAGAAAGGTAATGAAATATTACATTCGATTTTTTAAACAAAAATAGGCATTGCCATTTGAAAAAATCAAGTTATCTGTGATTGAAGTTTCCTTAATTAATCTACTGATTTCTCCCAGTACAAAAAGAATTCAATTTTAGCAGTCTGACCTAAGGTGACGCATTTCATGCTTAGTTGTACCGCAAAGTCACGGCCTTCTAAGTTTTATAATCGCTGCGATATTCAATCTTTTTCTGATACCTACTTATACCAAAAATGGTGATTTGCGCCTAAACGGTTCGTTTAAAGTCCCATGTGTGATACATAAAGTCACACTAAAATTGACCAAGGAATTCAAATATGCAATAATATATAGGGGGTTCCATTTAAAAAAATGTAAGTTTGATATGAATCACCCTGTATAAACGTCAAAATTTAAGTGAAAATATTTTTACGTTATAGCCCTCAAGGGTCCCTACCATGATCAAGTGACAGATTTTTGAAATATTTTTTAGTAAGCCCACAATCCTCCGCCCACGCACTATTGGCCCACCCTGTATATTCTGACATCACTGTTAATCCCGAGGGGTGAACCGGTCGTGAATTGTGGTGTACAAGTTACAGGAATTGGCATGAATTGTCATGAATTGCCTTGAATTTGACAAGAATTGTTGTGAATTTCATGAATTACCATGAATTGCCATGAATTGCCAGAATTACCATGAATTGTGTCGAATTCAATAGGAATTGTCTAGAATTGTCATGAATTGCGATGAATTTCTCAAATTTTACCATCCACTGCGCATGATCAGTAGATCCCGAATCGTCAACACGTGTTATTCCGATGGCGTCGCTTGCGAGATTTTGTAGTATTGTACGCGTCAAAAATATAAGAGCAGTTTACATTTCTGTCTTCCCACCGAGTGCCGAAACTACAAAGGATCAAAGAAGCCCGACGAGTGGGGTGACTGTTTGCCTTTAGCATAGGCGTAGTTAGGTGGGGGCTTGCGGGGCTAAGCCCCCCCAGGAATGAAATTAGCCCCCCCAAAAATCCAAAAATAATTCGTTTTGTTAAGTTTAATATATCTTGGGCAGTCCCCAGATCCAGGGACTTAAGCCCCCCCCAGATTCAGGGACAACTACGCCTATGGCCTTTAGGCATGTTTTATTACCCTGGCGATAAAGCTGACACGTCCGTTAGTATAGTCAAAATTGTATAATCAGATGTAGATCAATTTATTTTGTTTTTTATTTATTGCTAATTGGTATTTTCGATTATTTTGATCTCCTACTATCACTTTCTGAATTGTTATAATGTATATTTTGTATATATAATTACGGTTGTATCATTGCTCAGGTCTACATAATACCGTAACCGCACTATAGAAGTGTCGACACTGATTGAGACCTGAAAGAAATGTAAACAGCTGATATACAGGGTGTCCCACGAAGATTAAGACGAGCAATATATCGGAACTGGCAGTAGTAGCGAATTATAATTTTGGGGGTGTAAATTAGAGCAAATGTAGTATCTGTTCCTATTATTGTGTCACCCAATGAGGTATTTGTTTTTGATCACGTGACGTCAGATTCAAAATTTTTAATGGGACACCGGTATATTTGGGACTTTTTGTGTTCCTCCCGATAAATCAATTCCAACAAGCTACACACTTGGGGTCAAAAGTGATTAATTCAAGAGCTAGGGGTACTTACAAGATGGTACCACTACACTGATTATGACATGTACCCCTATAGTTATTATTTTGGTAGTGTTTTTTGAATGTAACACCGTATGGTTGTATTTTAAATCGGAGTCTCTGCTAATACCCTATCTCGCCTTGTAATTTTTTTTCGCGTTTGCGACGTTGCCAAGTTATAAATTATTTTTCCAAAATTTCAAACAAACATATTACCGATTTTCATAGATCGAACACACTGTATATTTTATTTAACATAAGGCCTTTACGAAAACTGTGATCGGGTTAACCCGACCAGTTGGATCACTGATCCTGACGTTCGGAAAGTGATCTGGGATAGGCCAGAAAGAGGGTAGTTCACTCTTGTACAGTAAGTGATTGCGATCGGATGATTCGGATCAGTAGCTGCTTTACTTTACCATCTGTTTTTTATTTTTCGTTGTTCGATGTCCGTTAAATTAATGGAATCATAAATCCCACTTGACAGCCGTTTGACATATAACTGATCTATCCGGATCCAGATCAGTGTTTCCGTAAAGGCCTATAGAAGTACTCCCTAGTAATGGTTTACGGCGTGAGCAAGTTTTAAGTGGTCATACTATCTATTTAGAATACAGGGTTAATAAAAGGTACAAGAACGCTTAAATATCGCCACAACTTGCACAGGTGGAAGGTTAAAATTCAATACCTATGCGTTTTAGGATATGTATGCAGAATTCAAAAACTCTAACAGCAATGTTGCCAGACTGACTACTTTTACGTTACACGTCATAATTTTGTTATTTTAAACAGAATGCTCTACTTATTTTTATTTCAATGAATAGTGCACGTTGGATTTAGTAAGGCCTCACAATTTCAATTTTTTTTTACTAATTACTGAGATACGGCATCACTGCTGTATCAGTAAACAGTACGGGAACGCTTTAATACCTCCACACTGCCACAGCTGAAACGAAAAACACCAATACCGGAGATGCAAAATAAAAAAATTCTAACATCAGTGTTGCCAGATTTACCACTTCTACGTTGGACCTCAGAAATAGGGTATTCCACTCAAAATTATGACGAGACAGGTAAAATTGGTAAATCTGACATCTGACAACACCCATGTTAGCATTTTTGAATACTGTATGTTCAGAAGGCCCCAACTATTGAATTTCACCATTCCAGCTGTGGTAGTTTTGGGAATATTAAAGGGTTCGGGTACTGTTTACTGAAAAAGCGGTGTTGCCGTATCTCAGTAATTAATAGAAACAAAATTTTGAAATTGTGAGATCTTGCTAAATTCTACATGCGCAATTCATTGCAATAAGTAAGAGGATTCTATTTAACATAACAAAATTATGACTTGTAACGTACCTAAAAGTGGTAAATCTGGCAACACTGCTGTTAGAATTTTTGAATTCTGCATGTTCGAAAACTTGCAGGTATTTATTTTATCGTTCCAGCTGTGCAACTTTTGGAGATATTTAAGCGTTCCTGTACCTTTTACTGACCTGATATGCGAAATAGATAGTATGAGCAAGGAAAACGGTTTTATTTTTTTAGGGACACCACTTAAAACTTGGTCACGCCGTAAACCATTACTAGGGAGTACTTCTATGTTAAATAAAATATACAGTGCATTCTATTAATAAAAATCGGGAATATGTTTGTTTGAAATTTTGGAAAAATAATTTATAACTTGGCAAAGTTGCAAACGCTAAAAAAAATATTACAAGGCGAGATACGGTATTAGTAGGAATTTTGATTTAGAATAAAACATACAGGGTGTTACATTTAAAAAAACAAAGCTAAATGACTTTCACATTGCCATAATTTAAAATTCTGCCAAAAACACCCTGTAGATGCGCATAGTTAGTAACATCCAAAATAGAGAGTTTAATAGTTGTTTTACTCGAATCAACAGTCACACATAATAATAATAATACCATTTTCTTGTTTTCCCATTGCATGAAGAATAACCCAAATGATATTTAGCCATATTTAGCTTTGCAAAACAAGATTCATAGGCCTAATTTACCAACTCTGGGGTCCGCAAAATATGTGGGTTGTGTTGGTAAACTGATTGTGTTTAAAAATGCATAAATACATAATTAACCAGAAGAGGAAATATTTGAAATCGAGGCATAAATGGGTAAAAATTTATTACAAAAAATCGCATTATTGTAGATGTAAGGATATGAGTACAGTCTAGGTGTCTCAAATAATAAGTGTAGTGTGGTGTGCAAAAACATCAGTACTGAATTGGCATGAATTGTCAGGAAGTCCCATGAATTGTTTGAATTGCCATGAATTGTCTCGATTTTTTATGAATTGTCATGCAATTCCTTGAATTGTGTGAATTGTTTGAATTTTTTGAATTGTTTTACATGGGAAGCATATGAATTGTGTGAATTGTTTGAATTGTGGTGTACAAAATTTCAGTGACCGGTTCACCCCTCGGTTAATCCAATATGGCGGACTTTTGAAGTTTTTTTATGTTTTCCGATAGTATGTGTATTAAATAAAAAGGTTCACTGAGAATAAAGCACAGGTTAAAAAAAGATGGTAATCATAAGCTCCCTTGCTCTAATCCCATTGAAATTTGCTGTAAAGACCTCTATTATAAGTAGGGTAAAATCTCGGGTAAAATCATTAGAAAGTCTCCTTATTAAAGAGCTAGACTGTTCGAAATTAGTACCTGGCAAGCGACCTTGGAACAATGATGCTTGAAGAATAAGTTATGGAAATCTGTACATCCAGACGTGTTGAAGGAAAAAAAAGCCTGGATAGCATTCAAACTAAAATCCTACATATCGTCGCTTTCCTTGCAAAGGGCTTAAATCTCAATTTCAGTGATTTTTCAGGAGAGCAAAAAGAAGTTTTTGCAAATCTTTGGGATGCTACTACCGTCAAAACAAAGACAATTTTAGAATGAGAATACAGTGGAGGTATTAGAGAGTAATTGAATTAGACATTGTTAAATTAATATACAGGGTGTCCCACGACGATTAAGACAAGCAATATATCGGAACTGGGCAGTAGTACAGGACTATAACTTTGGGGGTGTAAATTACAGCAAATATAGTATCTTTTCTTATTATTTTGTCATCCAATGAGGTATTTGTTTTTGGTCACGTGACGTCTGATTCAAATTTTTTAATGGAACACCTTGTATATTTGTGACTTTTTGTGTCCCTCCCGATAAAACAATTCCAACAAACTAGCACACTTGGGGTGATTAATTCAAGAGCTACAGGTACTTCCTGTACCACTACCATTATGAAACATTGCCAAAGTGGGGTACATTTTATAATCAATGGTACTGGTAATGGTAATGGTAATAGTGGTACCATCCTTTAAGCACCTATAGCTCTTGAATAAATAACTTTAGACTCCAAGTGTGCTAGTTTGTTGGAATTGTTTTATCGGGAGGAACACAAAAAGTCACAAATATACAGGGTGGCCCATTAAACATTTTTAATCGGACGTCACGTGACCAAAAACAAATACCTCATTGGGTGACACAATAATAAGAAAAGATACTATATTTGATCTTATTTAGGCCCCCAAAATTATAATTCCCTACTACTACCTAGTTCCGATATATTGCTTGTCTTAATCGTCGTGCTGTTAGTGCCCAGCTTGATTTAGCTTTTTCGCTTTTCCTGAGATTAGCCCACTGATAGACGGGCCATGGATTGCCAGACAGCTATCAAATAAACTATCAGAATTTCTGTGTGATAAAAAATCAAAAAATATGATATAAAAAAATCGAAATAATTCGCTCATGCAAATAGAAGTTATCAACTTTCATACTGAATATGATAACATCGGTGGCAGACGTCATTCGGCTATTTATATACTTACCTACATTATATCGATTTATTTACAATTATTCCTGACCTCTTTTATCTACAGTACAAGCATAAAGCATAACTTTCGTTCCAGCAAGATTTGATTTGATATTCATGAAAATTGATCCAATATGTTCTATTCATTTCGAGTCTATTCTCAGCTCAGCCTGTTGAAGTTTCTGAAATAGCTGGTACTTATTCAGAGCCAGAAAGTACCTATCACCATCCTATGTTGTAGAAACTCCAATTGAGACCTGATTTAGAGTACGGGGGTGGTTCTAAAAGTACACGACGCAACAAAGAGAAAAATATATTTATTTGTGAACATAATCTTCTTTCAGCTCTATATATACATTTTTTCCATTGATGTACGAAGTTCGATATCCTTTTACTTCCCACACCGATAGGTGAGGGGAGTATTGTGATCGCGAAAATTTTCGATTTTGAGATAATACGCTTTTTGGGCGGTCATAACGAAAATCTACGTCACTCATTTCCGTCTGTCTGTCTGTCTGTCTGTCGCTTTTTTCTAGCCTCGCAATCTCAGCAACCGCTGCATGGATTGTGATGAAATTTGGGCAGCGGTATGCTGTGGGGTCGTAGTAGGTAATGTTCCTATAATTTTGAAAATCGGTGCATAGGCGGCGGAGTAATTAGCAAAAAACAAAAAAAAATAAATATTACTGAAACTTCGTTTTTAGACGCTTTAGGGGTTCCTGATCATTTTCTACTTTTTTTTGGGTGGGGGTGCAATTGGGGTGGTTGGGGGGTGGGGGGTTGTAAAATTGAAAAATTTGTGACTTTCATAATAGACTGTCCACTGACCTGTGAAGGAAGACCTGGCGACATAAATAACTTTTTTAGGTCCATCCGAACATTGCCTTGCCTATTACAGAAAGCAAAGGACTTTTTTCTGATGTAAACATACGAGAGTATTGCTTTAGATCGTTCTATATTCTGTAACGAGGAAACTGTTGAACTGATTTTAATAAAATTTTGACACAGTATTACTACCGTGGCGGAGATGAAAAACGCGTATGGTTTTTATCAATCGTGCCAGTGGCGGAGCAGAAATAATAAAAAAATTAAAAATATAAAAACAACTCAGACTTCGTTTTTAAGCGTTTTAGAGGTTCCTGATCATTTTCTGCGTTTTTTTGGGTGGGGGTGAAATTGGGGAGGTTGGGGGTTGAGGGTTGGAGAATTAAAAATTTCTTGTACTCTAATAGACTGTTCACTACCTAGCCCATTACGGAAACTAAGGGACTTAAAATTTTCTGTATACATACGAGAATTTATTGGTTTAAATCATTTTGTATTCTGTAACGTGGACACTATTAAACTGATTTTAGTGAAATTTTGACATTTCTAGTGAAATTTTGACATAGTATATTGTTACCGTGGTGAGAATGGAAAATTCGTATGTTTGTTAAAAATCGTGTCAGTGGCAGCGTAGCAATAATCAATGAACGAAAAGTATGAAAACAACTCAAATTCGGTTTTTAGATGTTTTAGGGGTTCCTGATCATTTCCTAACAGTTTTTTGGGTGGGGCTGAGAGTGAGGTGGTTGGGGGGTGGGGGGTTGTAAAACTAAGAAGTTTGTAGTATCGATAATAGGCTGTCTATTGACCTGTGATGGAAATACATAGCGGCATAAGACAATTTTGGGGGGGGGGTGGCTGGCGATTATTTGGTTACAAGGGATCTCAGACTAAAAATAATAAACTGGTATCAGCGTAATGTGTGGGAAGTACTGAGTCAATCAACTTGACTTCATTTTTTATAAGAATATTTTAGCTCCTGAAAATAGCCAATAACTGCTGTTGTTGGAAAATTTTTGGGCCACAGCCATTTTTTCAAATTTGGTAACAGAAAATAATCCGAAGGTGCTAAATGTGAATATTGTGTACTTTCTAATACAATGATCTTTTTCAAACAACTACCGTCATCTCTATAGGTTATAGGTTAGGACAAACCTCGTATTGCTGTATCTCTAGGGAGCTTTTACCTTTATTACAGTAACTAGACTGGGCACAGTTCAGCAAAGAGCAATAGGACTAATTGGTGACACTGCCTGGACGCTCCACTTCCAGCCGCTTTCTTATCGGCATGCGGTTGGTGGCCTTTCACTTTTTTTCTAGTATTCCAACAGAACCCTTCCGCTGCCTACCAAGCCTATTAAATGCACCCATGCGACTGCTGCATCCATGGCCGACTCTACACTAGGCCGGAGCCTTAAATGTGGCAACGTGGCTTAGCTGTCAAATAGCGGGCCTATAGTTTCAGAATAATTATTACATTTTATAAGTATTAGAGTTCATCTCGGTTAATAAATTAAGAAAGATACTTTTTAGAACTACTTCTACTAATACCACTTACATCTGATGTCTGGTTTATCGTAGTCAGGCACTACAAAATAAAAATAAACGCAACCAGTTTCCTGCTGCCACTTCCACTTAAATGAACACTCAATTTACTTTGTAAATTGTCACTTGAGCTAGAAAAATTCACTATTAGGTCACTGTGAAGCCATTCTTGCAGGTCTTGATTCCCTTTCACTATCAAATCTTTTTGTAGGTATGTCCCAGATGCATGCCCAGATGAGTTCTATTAACTGTATTTTTCTGTGATATTTGGGAGGTCCAGAAAACATAGGTACCACATTGTGCTTTAAAATAGGTCTTATCCTTTGAAATGTTTGTAAATTATTGTCTTTATTCTTATAAATATAACCAGCCCATACGAGGAATACCGTTCACCCACTTCTGTTTATGTCCTTTATTGGAAGCACAAATTGCTAATGCAACCTGGTACTACACACTTTGCAGGCATGTTTTATCTTTATAGTTTCGTTTGTGCAGGTAAATAATTAGAAACACATTAAAAATCACCTTGCAATGTTCTTTTTACTCTGGAATAAGGTTATGTTGGGCCATGGTTTGGTATGTCCTCTATTGGGCTGCAACCTGGTACTACACACTTTGCAGGCATCTTTTTATCTTTATAGTTTCGTTTGTGCAGGTAAATAATTAGAAACACATGAACAATCACCTTCCAATCTTATTTTTTGCTCTGGAAGATTACACTAATGGCTTAACAACAAACAAAAGCTCGGCCCTATATCCAGTGTTGCCATATTTCAATGCTCCGGCCTAGTGAGTAAAGTCGGCCAAACTGCATCACAACCTACCGCGGTACAAGTATAACTTTGTTCTCAAGGTATCCCGAGGGGTGAACCGGTCACGGAAATTTTGTACACCACAATTCAAACAATTCACACAATTCATATGCTTCCCATGTAAAACAATTCAAAAAATTCAAACAATTCACACAATTCAAGGAATTGCATGACAATTCATAAAAAATCGAGACAATTCATGGCAATTCAAACAATTCATGGGACTTCCTGACAATTCATGCCAATTCAGTACTGATGTTTTTGCACACCACACTACACTTATTATTTGAGACACCTAGACTGTACTCATATCCTTACATCTACAATAATGCGATTTTTTGTAATAAATTTTTACCCATTTATGCCTCGATTTCAAATATTTCCTCTTCTGGTTAATTATGTATTTATGCATTTTTAAACACAATCAGTTTACCAACACAACCCACATATTTTGCGGACCCCAGAGTTGGTAAATTAGGCCTATGAATCTCGTTTTGCAAAGCTAAATATGGCTAAATATCATTTGGGTTATTCTTGATGCAATGGGAAAACAAGAAAATGGTATTATTATTATTATGTGTGACTGTTGATTCGAGTAAAAGAACTATTAAACTCTCTATTTTGGATGTTACTAACTATGCGCATCTACAGGGTGTTTTTGGCAGAATTTTAAATTATGGCAATGTGAAAGTCATTTAGCTTTGTTTTTTTAAATGTAACACCCTGTATGTTTTATTTTAAATCAAAGTTCCTACTAATACCGTATCTCGCCTTGTAATATTTTTTTTAGCGTTTGCAACTTTGCCAAGTTATAAATTATTTTTCCAAAATTTCAAACAAACATATTCCCGATTTTTATTAATAGAATGCACTGTATATTTTATTTAACATAGAAGTACTCCCTAGTAATGGTTTACGGCGTGACCAAGTTTTAAGTGGTGTCCCTAAAAAAATAAAACCGTTTTCCTTGCTCATACTATCTATTTCGAATATCAGGTCAGTAAAAGGTACAGGAACGCTTAAATATCTCCAAAACTTGCACAGCTGGAACGATAAAATAAATACCTGCAAGTTTTCGAACATGCAGAATTCAAAAATTCTAACAGCAGTGTTGCCAGATTTACCACTTTTAGGTACGTTACAAGTCATAATTTTGTTATATTAAATAGAACCCTCTTACTTATTTTTATTGCAATGAATTGCGCATATAGAATTTAGCAAGATCTCACAATTTCAAAATTTTGTTTCTATTAATTACTGAGATACGGCAACACCGCTTTTTCAGTAAACAGTACCCGAACACTTTAATATTCCCCAAACTACCACAGCTGGAATGGTGAAATTCAATACTTGGGGGCTTCTGAACATACAGTATTCAAAAATGCTAACATGGGTGTTGTCAGATTTACCAATTTTACCTGTCTCGTCATAATTTTGAGTGGAATACCCTATTTATGAAGTCCAACGTAGAAGTGGTAAATCTGGCAACACTATGTTAGAATTTTTTTATTTTGCATGTTGTAAAACTCTCCGGTATTGGTGTTTTTCGTTTCAGCTGTGGCAGTGTGGAGGTATTAAAGCGTTCCCGTACTGTTTACTGATACAGCAGTGATGCCGTATCTCAGTAATTAAAAAAAAAAATTGAAATTGTGAGGCCTTACTAAATCCAACGTGCACTATTCATTGAAATAAAAATAAGTAGAGCATTCTGTTTAAAATAACAAAATTATGACGTGTAACGTAAAAGTAGTCAGTCTGGCAACATTGCTGTTAGAGTTTTTGAATTCTGCATACATATCCGAAAACGCACAGGTATTGAATTTTAACCTTCCACCTGTGCAAGTTGTGGAGATATTTAAGCGTTCTTGTACCTTTTACTAACCCTGTATTCTAAATAGATAGTATGACCACTTAAAACTTGCTCACGCTGTAAACCATTACTAGGGAGTACTTCTATAGGCCTTTACGGAAACACTGATCTGGATCCGGATAGATCAGTTATATGTCAAACGGCTGTCAAGTGGGATTTATGATTCCATTAATTTAACGGACATCGAACAACGAAAAATAAAAAACAGATGGTAAAGTAAAGCAGCGACTGATCTGAATCATCCGATCGCAATCACTTACTGTACAAGAGTGAACTACCCTCTTTCTGGCCTATCCCAGATCACTTTCCGAACATCAGGATCAGTGATCCAACTGATCGGGTTAACCCGATCACAGTTTCCGTAAAGGCCTTATGTTAAATAAAATATACAGTGTGTTCGGTCCATGAAAATCGGAAATATGTTTGTTTGAAATTTTGGAAAAATAATTTATAACTTGGCAACGTCGCAAACGCGAAAACAAAATTACAAGGCGAGATAGGGTATTAGTAGAGACTCCGATTTAAAATACAACCATACGGTGTTACATTCAAAAAACACTACCAAAATAATAACTATAGGGGTACATGTCATAATCAGTGTAGTGGTACCATCTTGTAAGTACCTCTAGCTCTTGAATTAATCACTTTAGACCCCAAGTGTGTTATCTTGTTGGAATTGATTTATCGGGAGGAACACAAAAAGTCCCAAATATACAGGGTGTCCCATTAAAACTTTTGAATCTGACGTCACGTGATCAAAAACAAATACCTCATTGGGTGACACAATAATAGGAACAGATACTACATTTGCTCTAATTTACACTCCCAAAATTATAATTCGCTACTACTGCCAGTTCCGATATATTGCTTGTCTTAATCTTCGTGGGACACCCTGTATATCAGCTGTTTACATTTCTTTCAGGTCTCAATCAGTGTCGACACTTCTATAGTGCGGTTACGGTATTATGTAGACCTGAGCAATGATACAACCGTAATTATATATACAAAATATACATTATAACAATTCAGAAAGTGATAGGAGATCAAAATTATCGAAAATACCAATTTGCAATAAATAAAAACAAAATAAATTGATCTACATCTGATTATACAATTTTGACTATACTAACGAACGTGTCAGCTTTATCGCCAGGGTAATAAAACATGCTTAAAGGCCATAGGCGTAGTTGTCCCTGAATCTGGGGGGGGCTTAAGTCCCTGGATCTGGGGACTGCCCAAGATACATTAAACTTAACAAAACGAATTATTTTTGGATTTTTGGGGGGGATAATTTCATTCCTGGGGGGGGCTTAGCTCCGCAAGCCCCCACCTAACTACGCCTATGCTAAAGGCAAACAGTCACCCCACTCGTCGGGTTTCTTTGATCCTTTGTAGTTTCGGCACTCGGTGGGAAGACAGAAATGTAAACTGCTCTTATATTTTTGACGCGTACAATACTACAAAATCTCGCAAGCGACGCCATCGGAATAACACGTGTTGACGATTCGGGATCTACTGATCATGCGCAGTGGATGGTAAAATTTGAGAAATTCATCGCAATTCATGACAATTCTAGACAATTCCTATTGAATTCGACACAATTCATGGTAATTCTGGCAATTCATGGCAATTCATGATAATTCATGAAATTCACAACAATTCTTGTCAAATTCAAGGCAATTCATGACAATTCATGCCAATTCCTGTAACTTGTACACCACAATTCACGACCGGTTCACCCCTCGAGGTATCCAAAACTTTTGAGAAAGTACCTAGTAATATGTTCAAAGCACTCATTCTCCTACCTTTAGGCTTGACTCCTTCAAAGCAGTTGCGGACGCTAGGTCATCATTTGACCTGAATGTGGAAAGGATGTCTAAAAACTAGCAATATTTTACAGGTAAATCGCCACGATTTTCGTCACAATGATTATACGTAGCTTATCTCTATAAAAGTTTCCGTATTTTTTCATCTCTGATCCATGCCATCAGCTTTTACGTTCCTCTATTCTTGTTAACCGTAAAAATGTCATCGTAAACAATTTCAAATCCCCCAACGCAGTGTAGATGTGGAGTTCCCCATTTTTTCCGCTTATCCACCTTATTTTCAGCGCGGCGGATGATTTCGCTTAATAGCACGTCTCAGGACATTCCCACGATGCATTATCCAATCAAAACAATAATAATAATCATTATTTGTTGGTTTTAAATGTCATTTCATAATGTTGGGATAATGGTTAGTCGATCCTTCTGGACTCTGACCAGAGGCAAAGTTTACGGAATACATATAAGTTGGATCACTCTCCGTCGGCACCTTGAAGATCCTACATCAAAGCGATGCCGCGACCGCACGCGCCAGTTAGTTTTTGCGTTGGTTTTTGCCCAAGTACGAGGGTCTTTTAGCGGCGACTTGCTAACGCCTGGGTTGTACGTATATACGAGGGTCATTGAAAAACTATGTATTGATGGCCGATTTAGACATACAAATACAAATATAACGTTTATTTTGCTAATACACTAAGTTACATAAACTGATATCAAAAATAAAGCCTAGTAAAACTACTACTAGTGAATCTCAAATGATTTCACATACTGTAGCTATTTCGTAGATAAGTAAAAACTGATGATTCAAAGGTGCTGTAGTATTTTTACCTTAATGTCTTGTTTATTTGGCTTATTTTTGAAATCACAGTTTATAAATTTTACGGTATAGTATATACGAACTCGTATGTACAATTTTAAAAGATAATCATGTGGAAATGCTTTACATGGATGTGAATAAATTATTTTTGACATTTTGCTTTTTGCTGTCATTCCAATTGCTACTGTATAAACTAAATTGTTAAAGTTATCAATAAAAATATGTTCGAGCTCTGAAATATAATTTACAATGTCCCTGGGTGGCATGGTAAGATCACCGAATGAATATTTTGTCTCGCAATACGCGTTTAGCGTGATACAATCCTTTTAGTACCTGTAGCTCTAGAACTAATCACTTTAGACCCCAAGTGTGCTAGTTTGTTGGAATTGTTTTATCGGGAGGAACACAGGCACAAATATACAGGGTGTCCCATTAATAATTTTGAATCGAGTGTCACGTGACTAAAAACAAATACCTCATTGGGTATACAATGACAAAAAGAGACACAACATCTGCTCTAATTTACAAACCCAAAATTATAGTTCTCTACTACTACCCAGTTCCGACATATTTCTTGTCTTAATCATCGTGGGATACCCTGTATTTATATCCCTTACATTTCAAGGTTTACCACAAAATAAGGATGGATCTGATTATCATTCTCCATCCGTTAATAAATTTAAATTGATTGGTAATATCTTTTCTCGCGAAATTGAATACTCTGAAACTTCTAAAAAGATTATCCATTTCCTGCAAACAAAATCCGAGATAGCAATGTCTGATATTTTTGAGACACTGAAGAGACTTCGCGTTAATCACGTTCAACCTCTACTTTGCGCCGCCCCGTATCTCCCGGCTGACGTCGGTACACTGCTACCGGTGTACCGGGGAGATGGATATTTTTGCGGAGTGATCCAACTTATATGTATTCTGTAAACTTTGCTAAATAAAATGTCTGAGATCTCACGCCGAAATCGGAGAATTGGCAACGCCGCTTCGGACGCGCGTCCCATGCACATCGCGGACGCAACCGCGATCGCCGTTGCCATGGTTACGTCAGTCGCGAGCCACGTGGTGTGCGGCGTCCAGGCAGCGGGCTTAGACGCCGCCTCCGTCGACTGTCACTTGTCAGTCGAACATCGTGCAGCATCCGAGGAGCCGTCTCTCTTTACTGTTTCTGCTTCTGCACTTCTGCTCGTTTGTTGATTTTTTTTTTGGTCAGTTCGCGTGTAGTTCCGTTTCGCCGTTTCCATTCGGAACCGCTTAGAGATGCACATTTCGTTGTTGTGACCGTGTTTTGACTGTTTCATGTGTCTGGTGCAGGAAAGTTTCACCATGGATGGGTGGATGCAAGACGTGGTGAGATATACTTTGATTTTTTTCATTACGCTTTTATTATATCTTTACAAACGTTATTCTCGTCCGCTTTTAAGCCATATATCCAGCTCTTTTGGTTCCAGCGCAAACGCAACCTTAAACCAAGATGCTATCGTTGAGGTTCGGAATGTTTGCCTCTGTATTATTTATAAAGGCATTCGGACATTCAGCTCTCCTAAACAAGCTTACGTCCTAAGGCCTCCCTGTTGAGCTTTGCGGTTGGTTCGCAGACTTCCTCTTCGGTTGGAAAATCTCTGTCGTGGTATACGGTTTTTCCTCTTCCTTCCATAGCATCAATGCTGGGGTTCCGCAGGGATCGGTATTGGCTCCGACATTGTTTCTGCTTCACATAAATGATCTACTCTCTAGCACTACAAACTACAAACCTATTAATCCACAGTTTTGCGGATGACAGTACGCTGCATGCAGGCATCACGAGCAATAGTCCGATCTCTGTGGTCGAGCTGGAATGTAGAAGACTGGCAGTGGCAGCTTCACTTTCAATGGATCAGGATACCATTACCGCTTGAGGGCTCAAGAATATCGTAAAATTTAATGCTTCCAAGACCCAGTATTGTACGCTATCAAAAGAAGTGCCCAAGCCAACACCAGGTTCTAATGAACAACCGGGCTCTGCCAAGGAGTCACTCATTCAAGTTGTTAGGAGTCAACATTACCGAAAATCTGATCTGGCACGAACACGTTGCGTCAATTGCAACAGCTGCTGGTAAAAAGCTAGGGTACTTATTTAGAGCCAGAAAGTACTTCTCACCATGTAACCTCGTCAGGCTATATAAAGCCCAGATAAGACCCTGGCCTGGAATATATCATACTCTCTCATGTCTGGGGAGCTGCTGCCCGTACTACCCTGTCTCACCACCGTTTTGTTGGTGACTTCTCACTCTTCTACCGATATTCCAACGGAATCTGCTCCTCTGAGCTATCCTCTATCGTTCCGCCGCTCACCGCTCCTATCAGATGCACCCGTGTGACCGCTGCATCTCATCCTAAGGCGGTCATTCTGCATACATCAAGAACCGAGCGGTACAACCGCACATGTATTCCCAGGGTGTCCAAGGCTTAGAATGGACTGCCAGAAGATGTATTTATTACATAACCCTTGCACAGCAGCCGCGGTACTCTGGTATTTAGGCTATGCCTATACGCGGTCTGCTCAGCTATAAAAAAGAGAAGAAAAACACCCATAATTATGTTAACTTTCGAACTTTCACGTTATAACATCGTATCATCACATTATTATAAGTGAAATATGTTAGAATTTTTTGGAAGTTGATGCTAGAAGTTTTAAAACTTGTAAAAGAACTTGGAGAAAATGAAACGCGTAGGTTAAAGACACTCAGGAGTACGCACTTAAAGTTTGACAGGCGACAAAAACTTGAAATATACTTATATACCTTTATTCAACATAAATATCAATTATTTGGTCTATTAAGCACCAGAAAACAACATAATACATTTTTCTTGGTATCATCAAAACAAATTCCAACTCCTTAACATGTGTACTATTGCGGACTCTCGATTCAAAGAGTACGCAGTGTTGGTCATAAGAGTACGCAGGTATCCTCAACAAAAATCGCATACAAATTCACCAAACCCAGAATATTTGGTACACTCTCCATGCCACCAAGTAGCACAAGAGTCGCATCTAATCCATTCCGAAGTGCTGTAATGTTCTCTGCACAAGGGACACCCCATCATTATTTACAGAATCGGTAAAACCCTTAGAAGCTGATAATTTATGCTTCAATTTTTTTTCTTGGGTGGTCCTCTGAGGCCTTGTATTTTTCACCGAAGACCGTTTTCTTGACAATATTTCCTTTCAACTCTAGTTTTTCTGTTAACATATCTTTGTATAAAAAAAATCAAGAAGCGGAAAGAGTACGCGCGTACTCTTTGTGGGCGTACTCTTTGGGACATGATCAGGAAACAAAAAACGGGATGCCGTCAAAATATACAACCACATTTACACAAAGCATATGAGAGAGAAGTGATGATTTTATAACTCATAAAACCGTCACTACGCCGAGTAGTCAAAATCCAGTATAAAACATCATTTTGATCAAATACTAACTATTGTAATCTCGCAAAAAGTTATTAAAACAATACACATATTATTTCTACTTACATTTTTTCCTGATAATTTTTCGCAAAACACCGCCTTATCTTCTACAACAATAACCTTCCTTCAGATTCATCTACACTGTAAACTACACCTATCGGACGACCTTACAACTGTGTTATTTTGGTACCGCGTAGTGCGTACTCTTACAGACTGCGTACTCTTACGGGCTCTTACCCTATATGCGTCAAAGGATTGATGAAGACTGTTTATTTATTTCTTTGTTTAATTTCCGGTTCTAGAACTGTCAATATAGCAACTAATATGACATGCGAGTAAGACAGGAGGAATTCTGTCTTACTCGCACATCTTTCACATGTTTATTAAACATGGAAAAATTGATGCTCTCTACTTCCGTCAATCGACCTATGGCGTACTGATGATCGCTAATAAGCGTGAAACAGCTGTCTGCGTACTGGTGGATTGACGGAGGTATAGAGCAACCCTCGTAATATGACATGTCTAGACCAGGGTACAATGATACACAATCAGTTGTTTATAGGTCTGTTTTTACAGAGAATCACAAACCAGTCAGAGCCAATCAGTATTCGCCATTGCAGTTGTCAAACTATTTCTGACTAGTACTGGCAATCAAATTGACGCTGACTAGTTTGTGATTGCTGTAAAAACAGACCTAATACATAGTTGAGAAACGATGGTGGTTTAATTTTCGATATAATTTTCTAACAAAATACGACCTTGAAGCCATTTTTCAGTATTTTCCATAGTTAAATCAGCAGCTTTTTTGCAGTTGCACTTTATCTATTCCTTTATGTTTACAAAATGTATAAGCAAACTACATAAATATTACATTAATTTATGTTTCAGTATAAGCTAAACAAAATGTTCACGTTTTATGATCTTTTTTATGGGATCTTCTGTTTAATAATAAAGAAACACTGACTATATCCGTTCCAAATTTATAGTCGTTCCCATGCAGCATTCAAACTAGTTCTGTGGAATTTTCGACAGTTTTATTCGTGCATTCGTTAAACGATGCCTTAGCACGTGTCTGTTCGAGATATTTTTGATTTTGTTCATGTAAACTTTATGCACATAAAACGTGCTCTCTAGTATAGCACGAAAAAGCTGCTTGCAAGCCCTGGTATTTCCGTCGGTGCCAAAGAATTCGAATAGGTCACAAGAAGCAAAGCTCAAAGCCCATGCTCCAACAAGCATGTGTGTGCTTGCAAAACCTTGTTATTATTTGCCATGTGTTCATATATTATTTCCAATGATAATATCTGCATCATTCACGCTCAAATTGTCTCTTACAAATCGCACAGCACTGCATTATATTGTGGATTTGGTTGTTTTTCATGGGTTTCGGTCAATAATTGAAACTATAATTTTTCTTCACTAGGTTTCGGTTTATTTTAATCTAAACCATCTTCAGATGTGTTAATTTCAGATGTCGGTTACATTTCTATAAATTTTTGTTTGTTTGTGAAGCAGCCTGTACGGGTTGAGAGAAGTGAATTTCTTGTATTTTCTGTTGTCTATACAGGGTGGGGCATAAAAACCAAGTGTTTTTGGTTTGAGTAGTACTCATATATTAGAAATGGGAGGAGCGCGCGGTTTATTACAATCCATTCCTTGACTCAAACCATTTCACTTTCTTACTTGTCACTTGCCATCATGGAGCGGTAGACGCTAGAACAACGCATGGCATATGGCGTGGCATCATTGGCCCATATTTTTTGGATAAAATGGGGTCGCCGCTACAGTAACATCTGAACGTTACCTTCATATGGTGAATACCTTTTTCATACCTGAATTGCAAAGAAGAGGTGTGGATATCAAAGATTTGTGGTTCCAGCAAGATGGGGCTACGGCACACACCGCCAGAGCATCCATGGCTGTTCTTCGCCACCTGTTTCCAAATCGTTCAATTTCGAGGTTTGATGGCATTTCATGACCTCCTCAGTCTCCCCACTTATCAACTGGTGATTTTTTTCTATGGGGGTAACTCAGGTCACGTGTTTAAAGAGCCAAGCCCCGTACGTTTGACGCAGAGAAGGAAGCGATTCGCCATGGAATCTCTAAAAAATCAACAGACATACTGGAAACAGTGGAGTGGAATTTTCGTGAACGGCTACATCATATGCCAGATGTAATTTTTGCACTTAGATATTTCAAAATGGTTTATTGTCAGCTATGTTCTACTACCAATAATTTTTTTAGAGTAAAAACTGATAATTTTATGATTATTTCAAAAACACTTGATTAATATGCCCCACCCTGTATTTAGGTCTTTCTCTTTAATTCTAACGAAATGAAGAATAATATTCAGGTTTCTGCATCTTACTAAAAGGGTCTGTCTGTTTTTTCCTTTGTAATTTCGGTTTGAGTCTTGTTAAAGTCCTTGAAAATATGGCAGCTACTTCCATTCAGTTTGGCTCTTCCCACCAGGCAGAGAACGATTCCATTCTACGTTAAAAGAGGCGGTATTTTGATGGCCCAGAAATGATTACAGCAAAATCAATAGATATGTTGACCTCTACTGCGTTACTGCATATTTCTTCATCATAAACGCAAATTCTGAAGTCTTACATAAATTTTAAGGAGCTGGCAACGCCGACATAATTTTCACGCGACTTATTTACGGTAGAAGCTCGACTGTCAAACGTTTGTTTTGTTTGTGCGTCTTTTATGCTTGGTCAGTAAAATCGAATTTGCTATTTGTTGGTAACTGTAGTGAAGCTTTACGGACTTTCTGTGCTATATTCAAGTGTAGTTTAACAGTTTTTCGAGATGGAACTCAAAAAGTGCAGTGTGTATAACATGGGTTGCATTGCAAGAATTTTCAGGTTAGTTGGCGTTACACAGCATTGTTTACAATTTGAACTGTCACTGCGAGGTCACAGCTGATCAATGTTTGGAGGCTGAAGGCTTTGAGCACGCCATGCTGAAGTGGTTTGTTTACTACCTCTATGTTCAGTTGTTACTCTGAGGATATGCCGAGCCATGGCCGACTTTACTCAATAGGCCGGAGCATGAAATATGGCAACACTGAATCAGCGGGCCGAGTTTTTATTTGTTGTTATGTCATGTGTATTCTTCCAGAGCAGAAACTATGGTTGGAAGGTGATTATTAATGTGTTTCTAATTATTTACCTGCACAAACGAAACTATAAAGAAAAAAAGATGCCTGCAAAGTGTGTAGTACCAGGAATAGAGGACATACCAAACCATGGCCGAACATAACCTTCCAGAGTAAAAAGAACATTTCAAGGTGATTTTTAATGTGTTTCTAATCATTTACCTGCACAAACGAAACTATAAAAATAAACAGATGCCTGCAAAGTGTGTAGTACCAGGTTGTACTAGCAATTGTGCTTCCAGTAAAGGACATAAACAGAAGTGGGTGAACAGCACAAGTGAACAGTATTCCTCGTCGGGGCTGGTTATATTTATAAGAATAAAGACAATACTTTACAAACATTTCAAAGGATAAGACCTATTTTAAAGCACAATGTGGTACCTACAATGTTTTCTGGATCTCCCAAATATCACAGAAAAATACAGTTAATAGAACTCATCTGGACATGCATCTGCGCATACCTACGAAAAGATTTGATAGTGAAAGGGAATCAAGACCAGCAAGAATGGCTTCACAGTGACCTAATAGTGAATTTTTCTAGTTCAAGTGACAATTTACAAAGTAAATTGAGTGTTCATTTAAGTGGAAGTGGAAGTGGCAGCAGGAAACAGGTTGCGTTTATTTTTATATTGTAGTGTTTGACTACGATGAATCAGACATCAGATGTAAGTGGTATTAGTAGTAGTAGTAGTTCTAAAAAGTATTTTTCTTAATTTATTAACCGAGATGAACTCTAATACATATAAAATGTAATAATTATTCTGAAACTATAGGCCCACTGTTTGACAGCTAAGCCACGTTGCCCCATCTAAGGCTCCGGCCTAGTGTAGAGTCGGCCGTGGTTATCCTCAAGCAGTTTACTAGAACCTCCACTTAATGCATTTGACGAGTTCACAACATTGTGACTATGATGATGATGATGATGATGATGATGTATTATTTACGCCCCACCGTCGCGTCGTCCATTGTTTGCTTGCCCATTGTCACTACGGCAACGTGGCAGCGTACACATTGCGTGATAGGATGGTGATAGCCACCATTTCATTATTGACCTACCGCAACGAAAAACACGATGAGCAGTATCGACGGATAAAAAAACAACTGCCTGCCTTTTATCAATATCGTGTCCAACGTCTATTTCTATATTTGATACAAGAATATCTTCAGTCTGCTGACCGATTTCGAAGTTCGAAACCCATTGGTGTGAATACACGTGCACTTGACATGATAGAAAGCCCTGATTACCGAGTGACTGTATTATTGATTTGATACACAGCGTCTTATCATGTTCGTGTCATTCTGTCTAATTATATTATTATATTACTTCCCACACCGATAGGTGAGGGGAGTATTGTGATCGCGAAAATTTTCGATTTTGAGATAATACGTTTTTTGGACGTTTTATGATGTGTACATAACGAAAATCCACGTCACTCATTTCCGTCGGTCTGTCTGTCGGTCTGTCGGTCTGTCTGTCTGTCTGTCTGTCTGTCTGTCGCGTTTTTCTACCCTCGTAATCTCAGTAACCGCTGCATGGATTGTGATGAAATTTGGGCAGCGGTATGATGTGGGGTCGTAGTAGGTAATGTTCGTATAATTTTGAAAATCGGTGCATAGGCGGCGGAGTAATTAGCAAAAAACAAAAAAAAATTAAATATTGCTGAAACTTCGTTTTTAGGCGTTTTAGGGGTCCCTGATCATTTTCTACTTTTTTTTTGGTGGGGGTGAAATTGGGGTGGTTGGGGGTTGGGGGGTTGTAAAATTGAAAAATTTGTTGTATTCATAATAGACTACCCACTGACCTATGAAGGAAGACCTAGCGACATAAATAACTTTTTTAGGTCTATCCGAACATTGCCTTATGCCCATTACAGAAACTAAAGGACTTAGAATTTTTTCCGATGTATACAGGCTGTCCATTTAGTGTGTAATTCTTCGATATCTCGCAAGGTATAGCTGATAGAAGAAAATCTCAAATACAAAAGTTATTTGGTTACTTGAGATGCATATCCTAAAAATATTTTTAAATATACAGGGTGTTGCGGGAAAGTAAGGTAGAGATCAACTTGATTTTTTTATATGGAACTATAACTTTCTCTCAAGTTCTTCTAGTGTCCATCATTGATCTCTATCCAACCCTAAAATATTTTTGGAATCGGTTGCGACGTTGCCAAGTAATAATTTATTACTTCCCACACCGATAGGTGAGGGGAGTATTGTGATCGCGAAAATTTTCGATTTTGAGATAATACGTTTTTTGGACGTTTTATGATGTGTACATAACGAAAATCCACGTCACTCATTTCCGTCGGTCTGTCTGTCGGTCTGTCGGTCTGTCTGTCTGTCTGTCTGTCTGTCTGTCGCGTTTTTCTACCCTCGTAATCTCAGTAACCGCTGCATGGATTGTGATGAAATTTGGGCAGCGGTATGATGTGGGGTCGTAGTAGGTAATGTTCGTATAATTTTGAAAATCGGTGCATAGGCGGCGGAGTAATTAGCAAAAAACAAAAAAAATTAAATATTGCTGAAACTTCGTTTTTAGGCGTTTTAGGGGTCCCTGATCATTTTCTACTTTTTTTTTGGTGGGGGTGAAATTGGGGTGGTTGGGGGTTGGGGGGTTGTAAAATTGAAAAATTTGTTGTATTCATAATAGACTACCCACTGACCTATGAAGGAAGACCTAGCGACATAAATAACTTTTTTAGGTCTATCCGAACATTGCCTTATGCCCATTACAGAAACTAAAGGACTTAGAATTTTTTCCGATGTATACAGGCTGTCCATTTAGTGTGTAATTCTTCGATATCTCGCAAGGTATAGCTGATAGAAGAAAATCTCAAATACAAAAGTTATTTGGTTACTTGAGATGCATATCCTAAAGATATTTTTAAATATACAGGGTGTTGCGGGAAAGTAAGGTAGAGATCAACTTGATTTTTTTATATGGAACTATAACTTTCTCTCAAGTTCTTCTAGTGTCCATCATTGATCTCTATCCAACCCTAAAATATTTTTGGAATCGGTTGCGACGTTGCCAAGTAATAATTTATTTTCTATTAATTTCCGCATTTGCAAGGTCGCAAGTAATACGTTCAAATTGATATATTCCTTTAACTTTTCTCAATAATATTACACAGCGAGTTACTTGAATATTAAGCGGATATTATTCTGGATGCTACCAGCAATTTGTATCTACAGGGTGTTTTTGGCAGAATTTTAAATTCCGGCAACTTAAAGGTCGTTTTACTTTGTTTTTTTTAAATGTAACACCCTGTCTTTTTTATTTTAAATCGAAATATCTACAAATACTCTATCTCGCCTTGTAATATTTTTTTCGCGTTTTTGACGTTGCCAAGTTATAAATTATTTTCCCAAATTTTTAAAACAAGTATGCCCCATTTTAATTTATTTTAAATAGAATCCTCTACTTATTTTTATTGCAATGAATTGCGCATGTCGAATTTAGTAAGATCTCACAATTTCAAAATTTTGTTTGTATTAATTAATGAGATACGGCAACACCGCTTTTTCAGTAAACGGTACCGGAACGCTTAAATTTTTCCAAAACAGCCACAGCTGAAGAGGTGAAATTCAATACAAAAGTTTGTATTATTGATAATAGGCTGTTCATTGACCTGTGCAGGAAAGATCTAGCGGCATATGACAATAATTTGGGGGGGGGGGGGGGTACTGGCGATGATTTTGTTGCAAGGGGATCTCACACTAAATCTTTATGCTATGGGAAAATAATAAACTGGTATCACCGTAATGTGTGGGAAGTACTGAGTCAACCAACTTGACTCCATTTTTTTTTGATATGTTTATCTAAGTTTCGAAATTGGATATTCGAAAATAAAATATTTTTGTGATACGATTATTTTGGATTAGCAACTAACATTTTTTTGCACTGATAACGTGGTCACGTTCATCAATTCAGGTAAATTCGTTTATTTTCCATAGGGCATAAAGCTATGTAAGAATAGAATATAATAAAAAAACTGTTTACCAGGTCGGAAAATCTCTGTCGTGGTAGACGGCTTTTCCTCTTCTTTCCATAGCATCAATGCCGGGGTTCCGCAGGGATCGGTATTGGCTCCGACATTGTTTCTGCTTCGTATTAATGATCTACTCTCTAGCACTACAAACCCAATCCACAGTTTTGCGGATGCAGTACGCTGCATGCAGGCATCATGAGCAATAGACCGATCTCTGTGGTCGAGCTGGAACGCAGAAGACTGGCAGTGGCAGCTTCACTCTCAAAGGATCTCGATACCATTACCGCTTGGGGGCTTAAGAATATGGTTAAATTTAATGCCTCCAAGACCCAGTATCGTACGCTATCAAACAAGCAGTGCCCAAGCCAATACCAGATTCTAATGAACAACCAGGCTCTGCCAAGGTGTCACTCATTCAAGCTTTTAGGAGTCAACATTACAGAAAATCTGATCTTGGACGAACACGTCGCGTCAATTGCAACAGCTGCTGGTAAAAAGCTTGGGTACCTATTTAGAGCCAGAAGGTATTTCTCACCATGTAACCTCCTCACGCTATATAAAGCCCAGATAAGACCTTGCCTGGAGTATTATGTCTGGGGAGCTGCTGCCCCTACTACCCTATCTATACTAGATGCCGTCCAGAGAAGGGCAATTCGACTAATTGGCGATCCGGCCTTAACGCGCTACCTCCAGTCCCTTTCTCACTGGAGTGTTGTTGGTGACCTCTCACTCTTCCACCGATATTCCACCGGAATCTGCTCCTCTGAGCTATCCTCTATCGTTCCGCCGCTCACTGCTCCTATCAGATGTACCCGTGCGACCGCTGCATCTCATCCTAAGACGGTCGTTCTTCATACATCAAGAACTGAGCGGTACAACCGCAGATTTATTCCCAGGGTGTCCATGGCTTGGAATGGACTGCCAGAAGATGTATCTATTGGGCTTGCGGGTATTGGCCCATTCAAATCTCGCGTTAACAAACTTCCCCTAACATAACCCTTTCACAGCAGCCGCGGTACTCTGGTATTTAGGCTCTGCCTGCGCGGTCTGCTCAGTTATAAAAAAAACAGATACTCAAACTAAGTATTTTTCAAGTATTATGCCACGAAGCTCTCCAAATAGTTTAATATGGCCTGATTTTATCCAATTTAATATGGCCTTATTTTATCCAACATGCATATTTTAACAAAGGCTTTGATAAAGCTCTTCTATTGGATGTTATTTAGCAAAAGCTTTCTATTGGGTGTTGAGGGCTATGTTAATAAGTATCATCCAATAGTATTTTATCAATATTGAAAACAAAACGTCAAAGCTTGATGACACTTCTGTCAAAAATATTTTAGAAATTCATGGTGGTATAATTACTAATTGCAAACTGCCATAATTTGTGACAAAATCAAAAAAGTAGTATCAACTACCTTATTTAATAATTATAAAATGATTACAAATCCCACCTCCGCCAGTCAGATGGATTATAGACAAATTACATAATTTTATGAAGAATCTGGAAGCATGTTTGTTATAGACCTTCTTATAGAAATATTCACAGAGGATGTAAAGGTGCAGCGTACACATTGTAAGGCATACATGGGAATAAAAATCCCTCCTGCTAGTTGCTCCCTTTGTCCTCAAAAGTATATCAAGCACCTGGTTCACGTTTGACTATACAAGTTAAACGACAGGTTTCTTGTTTAGGTACATAAAATAAGGTTATGTTATACGCAGCTAGCGAGCTTTGCCGTTCTGGATAGACAACCAGTAATGCACATGCACGCTTGGGAAATAGCTTGGCTAAGGGCCGGTTTTTCAATGCTCAGTTAAGTTAATTCAACTGACAGTTATCTGTTAACTAGCAGTTATAATGTTTAACTTTCTCCTGCTAACCGTTAACTGCCAGCTAAAGGGACTGGAGGTTGAAAGTGTCAGTTATGCGGTCAACTGGCAGCTAAGAGCTTAATTGCAGAGAGTATTATGTTTTTTGATTGCAGCCTCCTTTGGTTTTAGTTTTGAAGCTGCTGCTGTATAAATATTTTGACTGTGGATTATATTTTGTATCTAGAGTAGGGATTTTTTATATTGCTGTATTATTCTGACAACCGATAACGGTAAGACCTAAGATCCTTTAAAAATTCCATATTTTGCTTAATTTTTGCAATTGATAAAATAAGCTTTATAGATAGCCATTACATTTATGCTCAACATTCATCCATGCTTTTTCCTTTTCCCTCCATGTCTGTGCATGTTTTCAATTACCTTATCATACATATTGACAACTTTTATGAGCAGCTGCCTTTCACTTTCAGTGAAATTTGGAAATCTTTAATTTTTTACGTCAGCCTTTGCTAGCGATTCTGGAGCTGAACTCATTTTAATCCGATTTATATACACACCGATATTTACAATTAGAAACTGCTAATCAGTATTCATCTGCCATTAAAATTTCGTATAACTGACAGTTTGTTCTAGCCAATAGGATCCAACAACGAGTTAGGGATATTTTAGCAGTGTGGCCAACTCAACGCACACTCTTAGCTACATAACTTTCAGTTACAGAAAGTCACTATAAACAGTAATTTACTTAACAGGGACTTTAACTGTTGGCTATGCCAAACTGACAGGTAGGTAACTGGAACTTTTAACTGAGCATTGATAAACCGGCCCTAACAGTTAAATCATGAGTTTAGCTTTTGAAATGTAACAAAATGCTATTTTTACCCGTTTTTACTATAAAACAAAATTACATTGCATGCATTTATAATTATTTTCGATAGTAAATTAGGGGTTAGGTGTAAGAGTAGCACTGTTGCTAAATCTCGCCCCATGATAAATTGTGTTAATTGCTTTTTTCATTAATACAATAAAGACGTTTAATTATTTATTTACTTTATTTTAATTATTGTTTTATCCAAATAATGCAGTAATTTGAATTCCTTGTCATCCTTATCATTTGATAGACGAAAAAACCAATGATCAAATGTTCCGCTTCTGTGGAATCTGATTGGTTGAGATCAGCAATTGCTAAACTGTTTGTTAAACAAGAAAATGCATTTTTTCATCCATTTAGGATGGAAAATCATACTGGAAAGGATACTAGATGGTTCATAATGGTCGATTGTAGATAAAACATGTCATTTTTGATGTTTTTGAGGTCAAGTTCAAGAGAAATCAATAATTTTCAGTGTACTTTGACAGATGCATGTTCTTGAGTCTTTGTTAAAATGCGCATGTCGATAAAATCGGACCTATATCTATTATAATATATAACTTGCTGGTATGTATGACTGTTTTGCCCTAGAGACAGTATAGAGGATTGCTGATTGTTGATTGCTTGCTTTAACACGCTTTTACTAGCTTCACCTGTATGTTTGTATGTGAGTTTGGATTGGGAGGTCGTACCAAACATTGAACGCTCCAACTTTGTAGTGAAAAGGAAACCTTAAAATTTGTTAATATTTAGAGGCTTAGCAACGAGAGCTTAAATGAGTGAGCTATTTAGAGGTTGGTATTTTTGTGGAATTTATTCAGGAAAAGCAACAGTTTTGATTATTTTGATTATCGTTTATGCAATAAAGGAATTCGTATTCTGATCTCGAAAAAAAAAATATGAAGCTTCCTCCGCTCGAAATAGTTTCGTTGAAAGTTGTGTCTGCTTCAAATGCATTCTTTGGCCTACGGCCGGCAAAAAACCTCGGTTACCGAACGAGAAAAGCTCCAAACATACATTCTTGTTTTCGTAAACCATTCGAGTTTGTTTTTTCCTGTGCCAAAATAACTTTTATACCGGGGCTACCGAAATTTCAATCCTTATATTCATGCAATTTTCTAAGCTCGTTATTACCTCTTAGGTAGGTCAGTAGAAGTACAGTACAACTTTTTACAGCTGGTTTTCCGCCTTTTATGCATAATTTGAGAAGGTCTACAGTAGACTCCGCTTATCACGGACCCTGTTATAAGGGACATCCGGCTATAACGGACTTACCTCGTGGTCCGTTTAAAATCCTATGCGTGGCCTATAGAATTTTTTCTCTTATAACAGACTCTCTATAACAGACGCTCCGGGTATAACAGACACATTTTTCCGACGCGAACTGGTTAAAACCGAATATAACAGACTCGGAAGATGATTCGTTGTGGGGTGACATCGGAAACTCCTTCAGACATGAAAATCGTTAGCGAAGTTCTACATCAGAATCAAAATGAACATAACAGTGGTAGTGGAAGTGATTCGGAACCCGAAAACTCGATTCTAGATCGCAGTGAGGCATCTTGAGCAATGAAACTTACGCTTCGATATTTAGAGTTTATAACTTTTTAGACCGTCAAAAACTAGTTGCAAAACAGCAAACAACAATTACTGAGTATTTTATGTAGACTTTTTAATTCAGGGCGTACATAAATATAGTACGAATTTTTGTGACAAATTTTTGAGTTTTGTTTATATATTTTTCAGAATCTATACTTATGCTATGTCCGTTGTGAACCTTTTCACAGTTTATATGACCATGTATTTCAGTTATTAAAAGTTTTTTAGAAACTTTTTTTTTTGTTTACTTATTTATATAACGGACATCGGTTACAACAGACTCAAATAAGGGTCGGCTATAAGCAGAGTCTACTGTATTTCGGACTTCATTACCTATACAAGTTCTTGAATATCACAACGTTTCGCCTGATTTGCTATCTTGAATCATCTTCAGGCAAGTACTGACAAAAATGTTCCTTTCATGACTATTTATTCTCCTATTGATCGCGTTGTTTTTTTTGTGGCTTCCTGCTATTGGTCGGCGTGGTGTTCCCCAGATCAGTAGCGTCGGTTCCTGCTGACTTGGCCGTTGGACGATCGATACTTGCCGCGTTTATGTACAAGTTTGGCATGACGAGTTGTAGTTTTCGATTTTTTTTGTATGAGGGTGTGCCCTATTGTTTTGATTTCCACCTTAGGTGTGTTGTATATAAGTTTTCGTTGCTGTCCTTAGAATTCTTGGCGATACCAATGATGTTCTTTCTGTCAGTGATCTTACCATTGTCCCAAATAATTTTGTGGTGCTCGTTTCATGTTTGGTTTGCTATTCCAAACTTTCCTCTCTCTGCTCACTGGGTGTTGAGTGGTTTTTTTTATTGATTTTCGTTTCCAAAGAGGTCTTTTAGCTTCTCCAACGTATTTTACCGCATTCGTATAGCACATCTTAGATGCAATTCTCAGTTTCTTGCAACTGCATTCCTGGTTTTTGTTTTGGTTTGGAAATTTCTGACTGGATCTGATAATTCTTTAATTTCTCTTTTCTCTAAGGGTAAGTATTTAGATATGGGGATTACACCTATTGCTTTCTGTAGTCAGTTTTTTATATGTTGATGGAAAATAATCAATCTTTTGATGAATCGGGGAGAGGTGGCAACCCTGTTAGTGTAATCATACCTAAAACCTTTTTACTTTCCTCATCGTAGTGGTATATGATTGCAAATAAATTCAAGAAATGGAGAAACTGTTTTGAACTGTTGTTTTGAGATTACATTTACTAATGGGCATTGAAGGATAAGTTATAATGAAAATTAATCTGGGACATACACAGTTCAGTGAGAACCAAACATTCGATGTACTCATGGGATCCGTACGCTCGCTAACCCTAGCGTGCGGAATCTTCAATGGGCCTATACCACATTTTTTGTTTATTGGCTTAAACGAACCCTGACACCACGTAGATGCCATAAATAATCTTACAAAATTTTTCTATCGTATTTATAACCGAAAAAACTGCTCTAAATATTGATTTTTTTCAATCCATACACTACCCGCCCAGGTCGTGACGTCACCTGTAGGGAACCAATAAGAGCTCACTGGTACAAAACAATAGCATCCGCTCGTAGTCATCGGACCACGAAAGGACGCTTCTCATTGGTTCCCTACAGAAAGGACGCTTCCCATTGGTTCCCTACAGGTGACGTCATCATCGGATATTTCAAATTACAGTACAATTTTCTTTTTAGTGTTATTCTGATTTGGGTCAAGTTTTCTGCTGACTTTTTACAGTAAACGGTCCTATGTATCATCAAAAATAATACCGCAATAAATAAATTGATCAATTTGAGATCACGGTATAGGCCCATTTAACCTCGTGTTAGGGTCTAATTATAACTGCTTTCAGACATATTTTGAAATAAGCTTACTATGTGATAATAGCTTCACCACGTGCTTAATTAATAAACCGTTTAAATCAGAATGTAATTTTTTTTGTTTATATTGCAATTATTTCGGTATCACAAAAATTAGATAAACTCAAATTATACATCCTGGTTCGTTCACATGGCTTATCGGATTTTTTTGCTATGGTTACACAGGTTGCACTGATAAATAATTATGAAAGCATCTAGACATAATTTTACTAATGACTTGGACAACAGGTCAATTATCATCTTGTTTCAGATTGTATTTACATGATTTGGTTTATTACGATAGAAATGATAATCATTATAATAAATCCTTTCTCTAGATATTTCTCGAATCTTTTGGTCTTTCGTCTTGTTTTTAATATACTTGTTTGGTACATATTTTATTGATAAAATCTATCACAACTCTGCGTCATTTTTTAGATCTGTGACTCAGTATGGTTGGATATGCTTCAAGGAAAGAGCTGTGTTTTTAAATGGCAGTACAAAATAATAAAGCAAACTTTTTATTCACTCACTAGAGTATGCAAAACTTAACTAACCAAAACTGACTGTAAAATCCCAAAATATACTCAGGGGGCACCTGCAGAGGGGGAGGGGTTGGCGAGGTGAAAAGTTTGAGAAGCTCTGGTCTAGTCTAAAAAGCCTAAGAAAGCAAAACAACAGTATTCAGGCTCAAGAAGTCCCGTACCGAAAGAGTCTGTGGAAGAAGAGGATAAAATAAAGCAGTGGCCTGATCAATAAAAGCAGTGAAATCCTTGCACAGTACAGGATCAAGAATTAAAACAAAACAAGGGTTAGGTTAGGTTGAAAGTGACCTGGAACCCAAACTAGAGTTACTTTGATCCTTGTTCCAAAATTATTAAGGAGATGTATGCAGTTTCATAGCTATTGTTATAATATATTCTTAGTAAAGAATGTATTATATTCTTCTAGAACATTTGCTTCAATTTCTTGCCTATCTATTCCATGGCTCATACTCGAGAGTTGTCCAATTTAGAAATTGTTTGGACATTATTTATTTATTTAATGCTTTATTGCCCAACAGAATATAAATTCCAAATACAGGACAATCACTACTAAAGATAATATACTGTAGAATAAGCTTACAATACGAATAAGTTTGAACTGTAGCCACAACAGTTAAAGTTCAGCCTAAAAATAATTTATGTAAGGTATAATGAAGCAAATGAAGCTTCTATTTCCTTAATACTAGAAAAGTTAATGCCACATTGATTGCCAATCAGGTTGAAGTTTGAGCACATACTATATAAAGGAGAATTAATAAATTTATCTTGGCATGAGTTGTAAGGAAAGTGAGCTTTTTTGTCTTGGTGGTCTTGTGGGAATGTGATAATTTAGTTGATACAATAAATTTGGCGAGTCTATCAAATTATTTATTAGTTTTTGTAGAAAAGTTAGGCAACTATTGATTCTCCTTAATTCTAATGGTTCTACTTCAAATCTGGCTAGTAAAGCTAAATGGTTACAACCGCGCATTGGATAGACTCCATCTGTTTTGAAAGACAAATATTTCAGAAATCTGCGTTGAACATTCTCGATCTGATGGGTATGAGTTTGGTAGTAAGAGTTCCATATTAGCGTATTCGAGCTTTGACCGAACCATATTAAAAATACAGGGATTTCAGTGCAGATATATTGAAGTATTTGCAGTTCCTCACCATGAAGCCATAACTTCTGGTGGCAGAGAGTGCTGCATTTTGGATGTGAGAGTTGAAATTTAGTTTAGAATCAAAGAATACGCCCAGGTGTTTTACTTCACATGATCTATGTTCTAATGAATTTTTGCTTGACACTTTTGGAATAATTTGGTTTATGATCTTGTCCAAAAAACTGTGTAATGTATTTGTATTACAGATTTAAGAGACAGAGGTTTGGTAGCCTGCGTAAGGCATCACAAGTAATGTCTTAAGTTATTAAATATATAAAAAGTTACTTGTTTGATTTTCACAAACCTAAATCGATGTAAAAACAGCATCACAACTTTCTATCCGTCCTGTACATTTGCATTTACGTAGAGCTAATAAATCACGAGCTTAAAAATGTGTTTTCTGGCTGAATTTTCGTGCAAATGCAAGTTGGTGTAGGTTATTGTCAGCGTCTATAAATAAACTAGGTGGTGGACCACTGGCAAGGTCGCCATATTTTGCCAGACCGCACATCATCGAAATTTTTTTTTAGAGCGGCATTTTTTGCTTGCATATACATAGCTAAAAGATTTATTGTGTTTACTTTTTAGGTATTTGTTTGAGTTTCGGAGAGTTGTAAAGTCTGCCTGTGTATGGATCTAAACTACGTGTCTTGGGTTTTATGGCTTCCTTTTCTGTGATTCATATTTAGTTTCTTTTTGTAATACAATAAAATAAGACAAATGCTTTTGTTGCATGAACATAGTGCTGGTAGTCTTGTCAGGATGGTTAGTATTTTAGGCCCATTTCTTTATTAAGCCCTTTCACTAAAATATTTGAAAAATATGTGGCTAAGTCATTAGTACAATTTTTTGACAAATATAATTTATTTAATGACTATCAATTTGGTTTTCTGAATGGACGATTAACGGGCAAAGCAGTAATACATTTCATTAATATGCTATTTGATGAGCTTGATAAGGGTAATAAATGTTTGGGAATTTTTATTGATCTAAGCAAAGCTTTTGATTTAGTTGACCATGAAATTTTTAAGAAAACTTGAAATGTATGGTATAAGAGGACTTCGTCTTAAGTGGTTTGAAGACTATCTGGCTAACAGAAAACAATATGTTGAAATTGAATCAGGAAGATCGCAAAAACTTCAAACTAATATAGGCATACCACAAGGTTCAATTCTTGGCCCTCTCTTATATATCATATATTTGTAAATGACTTTTGCAGTGCACCTGAAAAATAAAATAATAGGGAGTTATTGAAGATGCGATCCAGCAAGGCACTAATGATTCCTACCTATATTTGACATTCAAGCATGGGCCCTAAGACAAAAAATAGTGCCTGGCAGTACTAAAGTTAGTGCCTGCCCCTATTTATGGACGCCTTGTGCCGTGGCATTGCCAAGGCACTATTTTGACACATGATTCTTTTCGTTGTTTTGAGACACTAAATTTGTTATTTTGTAGATGTGACTGGGTGAAGTGGTGAACAGAACTCTGAATAGGATAAGCTTTTTGCAAACTAGGACCAATATTTATTTGTGTATTATATACTCAACAAATAAATACATATATTGATGATTGATGATGATGATAACATTGAAGATATAACATCTAAAAATAGGTGAAAGCAGGTCAATAATAGTTTTAAAAAGTTTTTATTGTTGTGTGATTGTAGCGCAGGTGAGAATCATGGAATTCGTTGTACACCGTACCAAAAATTGAATCGAAGTTTCGTCTCCTAAAATAATTATTGTCTCCAAAGCCTCCTCTATAACAAATTCAATGACGTTTGAACAAAAATAAAACACCAAAGATTTTATTCTTTATGTAATCCACGGTATACGGCTGCATTTTTAGGTTGGAATTAAATCCGCGCTTGACATAACGCATCAATAACTATTTCAGATAACATTTTAAGGTGAGGCAGTGCCTGTCACTATTAGTGTAAGGACGGCACTATTAGTGGATGACGCTATTTCAATCACTCCCCAATAAACCCCCTGAGCACACTTGCTGCACAACTTGACATAACAAATTATGCTAGCAAAGGTTTGCAGAACAGCTTTATACTATACAGGGTGTTAATTAAGTATGTTAACAAACTTTAACCACAAATACTAGAAAATAGAAAAATAATGTCATATGAACATGGGTCCGGAAATGCTTCCTAAGGGAGCTACGCTCCTTTGCATGGGGCACCCTGAAGACGGTTTTCCCTCGATATTCTCGAAACCATTCATAACAAAATTACAAAATTAGGTACGATGGATAAACTTTTGACGCTGAATCTGATTCTGAATTCAGAATTTCATAATTTTAATCAGAGACGTATTATACGAGAGGAGTTAAGTAAAAATAACCCCATTTTCTAAATGGCAATTTTTTTGACATTTTGATTTTAGAATATGGTATTCCAGAGATTTCTACGTAAAAATGGTCTCTTGGTACATCTGGTACATCTCGATAGGGCTAACTGTTTTCGAGAAAAATGCAAATTATTGAATCGATGTAGGCTATTGTATTCAATAATTTGCATTTTTCTCGAAAACGGTTAGCCCTATCGAGATGTACCAAGAGACCATTTTTATGTAGAAATCTCTGAAATGCCATATTCTAAAATCAAAATGTCAAAAAAATACCATTTAGAAAATGGGGTTATTTTTACCCTTAACTCCTCCCGAATGATACGCCTCTGATTAAAATTATGAAATTCTGAATTCAGAATCAGATTCAGCGTCAAAAGTTTACCCATCGTACCTAATTTCGTAATTTTGTTGTGAATGGTTTCGAGAATATCGAGGGAAAACCGTCTTCAGGGTGCCCCATGCAAAGGGGCGTAGCTCTCTTAGGAAGCATTTCCGGACCCATGTTCATATGACATTTTCTTTCTATTTTTCGGAGTACTATTCGTGGTTAGAGTTTGTTAACATACTTAATTAACACCTTGTGACCCTGTATATTTCATTTTTTTTCAAAGCAATTCTACATTCAATACACCTTCTCTATCCTTTGAAACCACTCTTTAAACCAGTTTTGTCAAGTGTCATAGTGATTAAAGCATACTCGTGATCCCAGGCTCATCACTAGGAACTCTCCTTCCTTTTAGCTTCATTTTTACATGCGGATTTAATAGTTTCAGTTCTGTCGTGGTCAAATACTCTGTGCAGGCTTTGGCGCGGTGAGGTAGAACATTATTATCGTGATGAAGGAATCGGGTGCCTATTCTTGACTTTGGCCGCAGATTCTTCCTACATCCAATGGTTTTAGGCAGGCACTGTTCTATACAGGGTGGCCCATTAGTAAGTGGACGGAAGATTGTGGGCTTACTAAAAAATATTTGAGGAATCTATCACTTGATCATGGCAGAGACCCTTAAGGGCTATAACGTAAAAATATGTTCACTTAAATTTTGACGTTTATACAGGATGATTCAGATCAAGCGTAATTTTTTTTGAATGAAACCCCCTATATAGTATTGCATATTTCATTCATTTACATTGCTTGGCGAATTCTAGTGTGACTTTATGTATCATACATATGGAACTTTAACGCCGTTTAGGCGCAAATCGCCATTTTTGGTATAAGTAGGTATCAGAAAAGTATTGAATATCGCAGCGACTATAAATCTTAGAAAGCCATGACTTTGGGGTATGATTAAGCATGAATGCGTCACCTTAGGACAACGGCTAAATTTGAATTCTTTTTGTACTTAGAGAAATCAGTAGATTAGTTAAGGAAACTTCAATCACAGATAACTTGATTTTTTCAAATAGGAATGCCTACTACTTCCCACACCGATAGGTGAGGGAAGTATTGTGATCGCGAAAATTTTCGATTTTGAGATGCTTTTTGGGCATGTTATGATAACGAAAATCCACGTCACTCATTTCCGTCGGTCTGTCTGTCTCTCTGTCGGTCGGTCTGTCTGTCTGTCTGTCTGTCTGTCTGTCTGTCTGTCTGTCTGTCTGTCGGTCTGTCTGTCTGTTGGCGTTTTTCTAACGTCGTAATCTCAGTAACCGCTGCATGGATTGCGATGAAATTTGGGTAGCGATATGTTGTGGTGTCGTAGTAGGTAATGTTCCGATAATTTTGGAAATTGTTGTACGGGGGGTGGAGTAATTAGCAAAAAACTAAAAATTTCAAATATTCCTCAAACTTCGTTTTTAGGCGTTTTAGGGGATCCTGATTATTTTCTACTTTTTTTGGGAGGGGTGAATGTGGGGTGGTTGAAGGGTGGGGGGTTGTAAAACTGAAAAATTTGTTGTATGTACAATGGGCTGTCCAATGACCTATGAATGAAAGACCTAGCGGCATGATACACTTTTTTAGGTCTATCCGAACATTGCCTTGCTTACAGTAAAAACCAAGGGACTTAGAACTTGTGATGTATACATACGAGTGTTGTTTAAGATCGTTCTATATTGCGTAACGCGAAAATTATCGAATTGATTTTAATGAAATTTTGACACAGTATTACTGCCGCGGCAAGGATGGAAAACGCGTATGTTTTGGAGAAATTGTGTGAGTGGCGGCGCAGCAGTAATAAAAAAACTAAAAATATAAAAACAGCTCAAACTGTTTTTAGGCGTTTTAGGGGTTCCTAATCATTTTTTACTTTTTTTGGGTGGGGGTGAAGTTGGGGTGATTAGGGGGTGGGGGGTAAAACTCAAAAATTTGTTCTATTCATAATAGGCTGTCTATTGACCTGTGAAAGAAATACCTAAGGGCATAATACCCTTTTTTAGGTCCATCCGAACATTGCCTTGGCTATTACAGAAATCAAGGGAATTGTGTGATGTATACAGAGTATTGCTTGAGATCGTTTAGAATTTAGTAACATGGAAATTATGGAATCGATTTTAATGAAATTTAGACACAGTATTATTACCGTGGCGAGGATGAAAAATGCCTATGGTTTTCAAAAATCGTGTCAGTGGCGGCGCTTCATTTTTAAGTAATTTTAGGGTTCCTGATAGTTTCGTTTCGTCCAGTTGATGCTGGCAGAATAAAAATGGTGTCGTTTTAATTCCTACGGAGACACTGAGGAAACTAGTTTTTGTGTTTGATGTTTTTTGAGGACATGCGAACAGTTACTTGGTTGCAAGGGATCTCAGACTATAGCTTCATGCAAAGGGAATATAATGATATCACTGTTATGTGTGGGAAGTCATGAGTCAGTCAACTTGACTCCATTTTTTTTTTGTTTATGGAATAAAATGTAAAATTTGATTACCTTTCTAACGTAATAGCATTCTCAATATCAATCTTTTTTAGTTTTCGTTTTATTTCAATATTTCATTCAATCGTGTAAGCAACCTAGCAGGCCATGAAAAATAAACAAAAGCCCGTTACGATGGAAGATACCAACTAACCATTCTATCAAGTCTATCACCTGCCACTTGCCAGGCGTTGTCCGTCGAATGTATAAATAAAATTTGGAGCCTCAACCCGCAGATCCATATTTTTTTTATTAAAAAAGTTGGAAAATCCTTCTCATATCGCATCCGGCTGGCTGCGTTCTTGTACGGCCGCTAGAAGCGGCGAGTGTATTGCGCGCGTCGGCGTCGGCGCGAATGCGCGTCTCTCACCCTTCGGGCCCCCACCGGCGAGACCTTGGCAATGAAACTGGAATCGGAATGCCATCGCATCGCATCACCCGTCATATAGAAACGCCCACATCGTGGTGGCCATGCCATGCGGCCGCCGCGCGTCAACAACAACATTGCTCCGCAGCGTTGCCAAACTGCCCTTGCGCGGATTCTCTAGACCACGGCCATGCCCAGTGACATAACATCCTTGTATAATTTTAAGTAACAACCTAATCCTAATCGCCCTTCAAACTAAATGGCAACAACATGAAAGAGGCAGAGATCGCGGCGAAGAATAGCCGCAGTGACGTTTTTGTCGAATATTTCTCTGGACGGCAGTTATAGGGACACCCGGCTAGCGCTCCTTCCCAGGAATGGGGCCATCACGAAAACACCTTTCATAGGTCAGTACCATTGTTGTCGTAAGCAAGTTTGTTTTTATGCATAGATCAACAAATAAAAGATATGTGACACTTTTGTTATCGTTCTATTAGGTCATGGCCGACTCTACACTAGGCCGGAGTCTTAGATGTGGCAACGTGGCTTAGCTGTCAAATAGTGGCCCTATAGTTTCAGAATAATTATTACATTTTATATGTATTAGAGTTCATCTCGGTTAATAAATTAAGAGAAATGCTTTTTAGAACTACTACTACTACTAATACCACTTAGCCCGTGTTCACATCGGACGCGCCTCGCTTGGAGCATCGCGCTTTGCTTAGCGCTACGCTATGCGCCCGATGTGAACGGCTGCATCTAAACGTATGGGTTGGTTCCCCTCGCTTTACGCTAGGCGGTAAGCGTAGCGCTATGCGCTCGATGTGAACGGCTGCATCTAAATGTATGGGTTGGTTTCCCCTCGCTTTACGCTAGGCGTTAGGCGGTAAGCAAAGCGCGATGCTCCATGCGAGGCGCGTCCGATGTGAACGGGGGCTTACATCTGATGTCTGTTTCATCACAGTCAGACACTACAAAATAAAAATAAACGCAACTTGTTTCCTGCTGCCACTTCCACTTGCACTTAAATGAACACTCAATTTACTTTGTAAATTGTCACTTGAGCTAGAAAAATTCACTATTAGGTCACTGTGAAGCCATTCTTGCTGGTCTTGATTTCCCTTTCACTATCAAATCCTTTCGTAGGTATGCCCCAGGCCATGCCCAGATGAGTTCTATTAACTGTATTTTTCTGTGATATTTGGGAGGTCCAGAAAACATTATAGGTACCACATTGTGCTTTAAAACAGGTCTTATCCTTTGAAATGTTTGTAAATTATTGTCTTTATCCTTATAAATATAACCAGCCCTTCCGAGGAATACCTTTCACCTACTTCTGTTTATGTTCCTTATTGGACGCACAATTGCTAGTGCAACCTGGTACTACACACTTTGCAGGCATCTTTTTATCTTTATAGTTTCATTTGTGCAGGTAAATAAGTAGAAACACATTAAAAATCACCTTGCAACGTTCTTTTTACTCTGGAATAAGGTTATGTTGGGCCATGGCTTGGTATGTCCTCTACTGGGCTGCAACCTGGTACTACACACTTTGCAGGCATCTTTTTATCTTTATAGTTTCATTTGTGCAGGTAAATAAGTAGAAACACATTAAAAATCACCTTGCAACGTTCTTTTTACTCTGGAATAAGGTTATGTTGGGCCATGGTTTGGTATGTCCTCTACTGGGCTGCAACCTGGTACTACACACTTTGCAGGCATCTTTTCATCTTTATAGTTTCATTTGTGCAGGTCAATAAGTAGAAACACATTAAAAATCATCTTGCAACGTTCTTTTTACTCTGGAATAAGGTTATGTTGGGCCATGGTTTGGTATGTCCTCTATTGGGCTGCAACCTGGTACTACACACTTTGCAGGTATCTTGGTATCTTTATAGTTTCGTTTGTGCAGGTAAATAATTAGAAACACATTAATAATCACCTTCCAACCATATTTTCTGCTCTGGAAGAATACACATGACATAACAACAAATAAAAACTCGGCCCGCTGATTCAGTGTTGCCATATTTCATGCTCCGGCCTAGTGAGTAAAGTTGGCCATGTCTAGACTGATGGTGCTGAAGTAAAGATTACAGATTACAGATTCTGTAATCTTTGGCTGAAGCTTCTTTCAGTGGTTGACACACAAAATTAGACATGATACATGATCCAACTGTAATGTATTTTCGCTCTAGTAGGCTTTGATTAAACATTTCACGTTAGTTAGATGCTTAGATAAGGAAAGAGAGGGAATACTGGGCGTCTGTATGATGATATATGAATTAGCTGTGACAGAAAACGAATAGCTGTCAAAATTTTGGTGGAAAACAAATAATTTGGTACCTTAGTATTTTTTTGTGATATTTAGCGTTTTTAAGACCAATTATTGTAAAATATTGTTGGGTGTATAATTGTAGAGTATGCAGCTTACGGTGTAAAAGCCACAGCAGCAGGAAGGAGCCTGGAATCACTTTTCACAGGTAAATTTGTGTTCATATTTTTTGGTGCATTCGAAGTTTATGCAAATATCTCGATATCCAGTTCAGAGATATACAGGCTGTCCCATGACGATTAAGACAAGCAATATATCGGAACTGGGCAGTAATAGAGAATTGTAATTTTGGAGGTGTAAATTAGAGCAAATGTTGCATCTTTTCTTATTATTGCGTTACCCAATGACATATTTCTTTTTGGTCACGTGACGTCCAATTCAAAATGTCTGATGAGTATATTAGCGATTTTCTGTGTTCCTCCCGACAAAACAATTCCAACAAACTAGCACACTTTGGGTCTAAAGTGATTAATGCACGAGCTACAGGCACTTAAAAGATCGTACCATTACCATTAAGACAAAAAATGAAACGAACACTAGCATAGGGGTACATGTTATAATAAATGGTAGTGGTACAATTCTTTAAGTACCTGTAGCTCTTGAATCGTTCACTTTAGACCCCAAGTGTGCTAGTTTGTTGTAATTGTCTCATCGGGAAGAACACGGAAACGCACTAATATACAGGGTGTCCCATTGATAATTTTGAATCAGACGTCACGTGACCAAAAAGAAATACCTTATTGGGTAAAAAAATGACAAGAAAAGACACAACATTTGCTCTAATTTACATCCCCAAAATTATAATTCTCTGCTACTGTCCAGTTCCGATATATTGCTTGTCTTAATCGTCGTGGGACACCCTGTATACGTATCCAAAATATAATTTCAAATGTATCACTAACACTCGAATCATCAATATTTTTGAGCATGTAAAGTGTAAAAATTATATTGTTTAAGGCATGTTTTGGTTCAAATACAATCAGTTTTCCAGTGACGTATCTGTTATAGCCTACATTTTGCAAGACAAGATATCGGTCAAGTGGAAGTTGACGGTTAAGTTAATGTTGATAACTTAAATTTGAACTGTGGATGGTGAAATTGGCCATACAGAACTCGTGAATAACAATATTTCAATGAATTTTATTTCAAAATATATTATTTCACCAAATAGCTTAATCGTAATGTTAAATCCCATGAGCCACGGCACTGGGACTAGCGCTTTGGTACTTTTTGGTAATAGAGATGTCAGTCGCGCGTTCTGTCCTATCTTTTTTCTTGGCTAGTTCATAACGATCAATAACCAATCAGGATTGTAAGAGGCACACAATAAGAAATTTCAAAACAGTATGCATAGAATAGAATAGAAATTTATTAAGCTAGAGAATGTCAATACATTTTTAGCGTGTCAAGTCATAAATTCCAGCATACATAAAATTTAGATACACAGTAAACATGCAGATGTAAAACACGTACAACTTGATACATACACGTAACGAACAGACAACAAATTAAATATTAATAATAAATAATTACAAGTTATTAATTAATTAAAAGTCAATTAAAATATAAGTATCAGCAGCTGCTGCTTAAATTCATCAAAACTATATGGCGCCATGTCAATACAAAGATGTTTGAGTTTTCGTTTGAAGCCGCTCATTGGAAGGGACGTAATACTTGGAGGTAATAAGTTAAACAAGTCTATTCCAATAACTCTAGACTTGGATATTCGTGTACGAGGCTGGATTAATTTATATTTCCCTCGTGTATTGTGGCTATGTTATGCTCTCTAATGTTTGATATTTGTTAATGTTATTTTTAATATATACTAAGTTTTCATAAATAATTTGCCCATAGACTGTCATTATTTTGAATTTCTTGAATATTGGTTTACAATGCTCGGTGTTTTTGGCTTTTATTATACTGCGTACTGCAGCCTTCTGTACCAGAAAAATTTTCTGAAGCTGTGTTGCAGATGCATTTCCCCAAATGAGAATACCGTAGCTTAAAACAGAATGGAAAATTCCACAGTAAGCGATTAATGCAGTTTCACTGTCAACCATAGATGATACATCTTATGGCAAACACTGCCCTCGAGAGACTACTGCACAGATTGTCGATTTGTGCTGTCCACGATAGATGAGAGTCAAGATCAATGCCCAGAAATCTTGCTTCGGTTCTTTCTTCTCTATTGCTTAAACAGAATGTACATATCTCCGTTTTTTCGTTATTTAGAAACAATTCATTTGAATTAAACCATAGGCTGGCGTGCTTGATTATTTTTGCTACATAAAAATCTTTACTGATTATTTCCTCTCTATCTATACTAAGGCTGAAGGTCGTGTCGTCTGCATACATTATTATTTCCACCGCGATATTATTGAGAGTTAGCATATGTCTAGATATGTCGTTAATATACACGATAAAAAGGAATGGACCAAGTATCGAACCTTGCGGAACTCCCCTCTTAGATGTTAACGTTTCACTAGTTTTGCCATTTGCCCAAACCTGCTGTTTTCTGTTACTTAGGTACGACTGTATTACTTTATTGGCTTGACCCCTTATGCCATAGCGTTCAAGTTTCATTAGCAAAATATTATGGTTGATACAGTCAAAGGCCTTTGACAGATCGGTAAAGATACATATCAAGGGGTCCTGATTTTCAAACGACTGGTAAATGTTGTCCACTAGTTTCATGATAGCATCTGTAGTCCCTTTCCCTTGTCTGAAGCCGAATTGGTCATTCGTTATGATCTGGTTTCTATCCACATAACGTACCATCTGATCGAACAATGCATATTCTATTATTTTAGACAAGCTAGGTGTAATGTGTATTTGTCTGTAATTTCCTGGAAGAATGTTATCTCCCTTCTTATAAATTGGAATAACCTTTACTACTTTACAAAAACTCGGAAAGTATCCCTCGGAAAAACAGGCATTTATCATATTGGCTATTGGATCAATTATGTATTCGGAGAATTCAATTAATACGAGAATGAAAATTAAAGGCTATTGGTCCATTCATCTAAATATTTAGCAGTCGGCTATTCTGATCAGACTACAATCGTACAATGTAGTACACATTGCGTGTATGGGTTGTGTAAAAAAAATATGTTTCAGTAGGTATTTACCATCTTCTCTTAAATACAAATTAAAATCGCCGCAACTGTCAGCTGTGCGGAAAGCGTGTTATAAAGAATGGAAGTGGAAGGTAGGGAATAACCTGTTAGGCGGCCAACAGACGTTGATGAATGCTGCGATTCCTTAATCGAGTAGGAACTTATGCAACTGATGCAAGTTTCATGAGACCTTGAGTCATCAACGTCTGTAGGCCGCTTAAAGGATATCACCTATCTGCGTACGATGCGTTTATATCAGCATTCTAGGTCCTGGCCTGCTAATCGTGTACTGATCAAAATTTTCCAAATATCAGGTCAAGCGTTGCAGTTAATCAGAGAGATGGAAAATCACGCAGCAAACTTCAAATCTGAGAAGAAAAATTGCACAAAAATTCGTACGTGCTTTCTTTTGCCGTAAGATAAGATAGTTCACGGGAGAACATTAGAGAGATATTGCCAACTTTTCTGACCCAGATACGATAACCGAACCAACTCCAACTGGCGGAATAATTTTTTTTAGTCCGCTTATCAAAGATGAAGAGATTATTGCAACATACTATTTTTTTTATAATGTCCATTTTTATTGATCTGTAAACGGCGCAAATTAGCGACTTTGTTAGCGTGTTGTGATTTATGATTGCAAAAGCGATATAAAATGGAGTAAATAAATGTATAAATATCTAATAAACAAGCGATGTCAAAGGTTAGATAAGCTGTTTGCAAAAATCGGAGCCATGAGTGAGATAGAAAAATACCTAATGTATCAAGTTATCAAACTATTACTTAGTGTATCGTGAAAAGTGCCTTCATGCAGTTTTAATTATGAGGATATTTATGTAGGTATTTATAGCTTCCGAGATAAATTAAATTTTCGACATTTTCATTAAAATGCAGACCTCCAAACCAAAGCCATAATAAAACAAAATTTTATTGTCGGGATTTGGGAATTGTTGGTATTGTTTAGTCCGATTGGGCAAGAAAACACTTGGTACGGATTTAACTATTTATTTGCACCAACTCTATACACTACGCCTAACATAATACTTAATAGTCTAATTTATTTATAGTCACTATACTAATTTATATTGGTCCTACACTTCACTAATTTATGTCACAGTTCATTTATTTCGCGCGTGCCACTGGAACGCCGTCTCTCGTGCGATGGCGCCTTTATATTAGGTGGCGCCATCTCTGGAACGTTCGCGACAGCTCGCGATCATAACAGCACGAATCGAGAAGGAACTTCACGTAGATATACTCGGCCGTCCAGGGCCGGACTGGCACAGTATAAATCTTTAGAAAATATGCTATTACGTCATCAACGACTAAAAGAAGGTGATCATGTATCAAACACCTCGCGAAGTGGTGTCAGAATCAACATGTGTTGAAAAGAAACTTGAAGAAGCGTTACAAAAAAATGGAAACTTACCAGATAATTCACCGTGCCCTTACTGTAAAAATATGCCCATCTTTCTAGTTCTCCATTGGTACCATAAACTTGTTGCAAATGTGGTAAACACAGGCAATAAGATTGTATTTAAGCTCTAAAAGCATAATACATCTCCGAAAGTACAAAATTCAGAACGGACCGTTTGGCAAAAGCTTTTCATCCGATTTCTAATTTTTGTTATGGATACTTACAACATTTGACGTTTGTTCGAAATTATTTTTTTTATAATTGAGCAGACCGCGCAGGCAGAGCTTAAATACCAGAGTACCGCGACTGCTGTGAAAGGGTTATGTTAGGGGAAGTTTGTTAACGCCTGATTTGAATAGATCATCACCCGCAGGCCCAATAGATACTTCTTTTGGCAGTCCATTCCCAGCCTTGGATACCCTGGGAATAAATGTGCGGTTGTACCGCTCAGTTCTTGATGTATGAAGAACGACCGTCTTAGGATGAGATGCAGCGGTCGCACGGGTACATCTGATAGGAGCGGTGAGCGGCGGAACGATAGAGGATAGCTCAGAGGAGCAGATTCCGTTGGAATATCGGTAGAAGAGTGAGAGGTCACCAACAACACGCCAGTGAGAAAGTGGCTGGAGGTGGCGCGTTAGGGCCGGGATGTCAATTAGTCGAATTGCCCTTCTCTGGACGGCATCTAGGGCAGGGTAGTAGGGGCAGCAGCTCCCCAGACATGAGAGCAATACTCCAGGCAAGGTCTTATCTGAGCTTTATATAGCATGAGGAGGTTACATGGTGAGAAATACTTTCTGGCTCTCAATAGGTACCCAAGCTTTTTACCAGCAGCTGTTCCAATTGACGCGACGTATTCGTGCCAGATCAGATTTTCTGTAATGTTGACTCCTAACAGCTTGAATGAGTGACTCCTTGGCAGTTCATTGGAACCTGGTGTTGACTTGGGCACTTCATGTTTGATAGCGTACAATACTGGAGCTTGGAGGCATTAAATTTAACCATATTCTTAAGCCCCCAAGCGGTCATGGCATCGAGATCCTTTGAAGGTGAAGCTACCACTGCCAGTCTTCTGCGTTCCAGCTCGACCACAGATATCGGTCTATTAAATCTCATGCCTGCATGCAGCGTACTGTCGTCCGCAAAACTGTGGATTGGGTTTGTAGTGCTAGAGAGTAGATCATTTATGTGGAGCAGAAACAATGTCGGAGCCAATACCGATCCCTGCGGAACCCCGGCATTGATGCTATGGAAAGAAGAGGAAAAGCCGTCTACCACGAAAGAGATTATTCAAATGTCAGTGTTTTACGTATAATGAATTAAATTAAATCATTAATTAATGATCACCGGATTGGCATAAAGCGAATTTCTGAGAATGTTTTTGTCTTACACGGTTCCACTCAAAATATTCAAGTACGCTTTATCAAAACTTGGTTAGAAGTTGCATCAAGTCGATGCTCCAGCTCACATATGAGCGATTAATTAACGAACAATTGAAAAATTAGGGGTGGAAATTATGGTTTATTCGCCCTACTCTCCCATCAAAGTTGCTCCATGTAGCTTCCATTTATTCCCTAAAGTCAAAAAAGGAGGTCGAAGCTCTGAGTCGGATTTAGAGCTCAACAGGCATTCCAAGCAGACTGTCAAAAAAATGGTTTCTTAAACGTTTATGAGCTTACAATACGGTTTAAAGCTCAATACCTCAAAAACCAAGTGGATGATTATCAGTAAACAACAAGCAGGGCAACTCTTAATTGGTACCGAACCGGTAGAACGGGTGGAGAAATATTGCTACCTTGGATCGATGGTTGACTCACAATGGAATCAGTCCATAGAAATAAAATCGAGAATTGAGAAATCGAGAACAGCGTTTAACAACATGAAACCACTTTTTACTAGTAGAGATATATCTTTAAAAATAAAAATTAGACTAGCGAAATGCTATGTGTTCTCAATTCTTCTATATGGAGTGGAGGCATGGACTCTGACTGATTCATTGATGAAAAAACTAGAAGCGTTCGAAATGTGGGTTTACCGCCGTATTTTGCGTGTATCGTGGACAGATCGCATTACTAACGAAGAGGTTCTCCGTAGACTTGGTAAACAGAGAATTTCCGTTACGATCAAAAAACGGAAAATGGAATACTTTGGGCATATAATGCGTCACGAAAAATACCGAATTCTTCAACTTATACTACAGGGTAAAACGGACAGCAAAAGGGGACCCGGGAGACGTAGACACTCATGGCTACATAATCTACGTCAATGGTATGGGCTCACTTCTGTACAGCTATTCAGGAGTGCAGTGAACAAAGTACAGATAGCCATGCTAATCGCCAACGTCCGCAACGGATAAGGCACTATAAGAAGAAGAAGAAACGTTTATGACAATAATTTTGTGGTCATACCGTATCAACATTTATTACAGCCAAACTAGTAGTTTCTTAACAAAGAAGATACACTTTTCTCCCGATCATCACTTTCAATAAAGCAACATTACTATAAGACATCTTCTTCTCCTTAAGGTGCCGTCTTCAATGAAGGTTGGCTACAATTTCGGCAAATCGTTCTCTATCCTATGCAGTTCTTAACAGTGACTGTGAGTTCAGACCGGTCCAGTCTCTAACATTTTTCAACCATGAACACTGTCTTCTGCCCGGGCCTCTCCTACCCTCAATTTTGCCTTCCATTATCAGTCGCAAGAATTCGTATTTCCGGCCTCTATATATATGTCCTAGGTAGCTTGTCTTTCGTCTTTTAAGTATTCCCAGGAGTTCTCTATCCATATTCATTCTTCTTAAAACAGTTTCATTCGAGATATGGTCCGTCCATGATATTTTAAGCATTCTGCGCATAAGCCACATCTCAAAAGCTTCCAGTCTACGCATCGAACGGACTCCCATTGTCCAGAATTCGGTTCCATATAGTGGGATTGAGTATATGTAAGTTGTGACAAATCTATATCCGATGTTAAGCGATAATGAGGGGTCCGTTAATAGTTTTTCCATTCTGAGGAATGCGCATCTTGCGTTTTCTATACGGCACCGTATCTCTGTTTCCTGCTTTAAATCTCCTGTTAACCAACATCCTAAATATTTGTACTAAAGACATACTAAACTTATAACAGTTCTTTTTTTGTGACGGTGCGACAATTAGAAACGTGCTGTATTAAACATCTCTACACTGAACTCGTAAAAGTAATATCTCTTGACCCTGAAAATTCTCAGCTCTATTTTAATTCCTGATTCACTCACAGCTATTCCTACCATTCCCCGAATGGACGACTGAGCAGATGTTTTCGGATTAGAAAATAGGAATTTCGCTGAGAACCAGAGAGGTACAAACAGTGGTACACTTCAGCCGTCTTTGCATAGCACAGTGGTGCACCAAGGATACAAATCATCTCCTTGGTACGCTACTATAGTAGATCTTACGAATGTTTTGAAATACAGATTTATTAATCTTATTCTTATAAAATAAAGTTCACCAAGTGTCGCTAGGGATTAAAGCACACTCTTGTTTCCAAGTCCTCACCGCTAGAAAATCGCCTCCTTTGATCCTTCATAAATCTAATAATTACTTTATACCCGTTTTACATCATCAATAATATATGCTGTTTTAATGATGCATTTGGTTCGTGGTCAAATTTGAGAAGTATAAAATAGAAATTTGACATCAAATGCAAGTATTTAAAACCTGCTCTAACTTATGATCAAGTCAAATTCGGAGGGTAATATACAGGGTTATTCACGTTATTCGACACGGAGCATTATGGCTAAAGTATTTGATGTAAAAGAAAATAATAACTTCGGTTGGATAGAGACCCATAAAGGCTACATTTTAAAAATATTTTCATGCTATACAGGGTGTCCCAAAAACACGAAATGTATCAAAGTTATGTTTTTTTAAATGGAATACCCCATATATTATTGCATATTCAGATTCCTTGGTGAATTCGAGTGTGACTTTATGTATGATACATGGGACTTAAAGCGAACCGTTTAGGTAAATCACCATTTTCGGTATAAGTAGATATCAGGAAAAAATTAAATATCGCAGAGATTATAAAATTTGGAAGGCAGTGACCTTGCCTTATTACTAAGTATAAAATGGCTCAGCTTTGATAAGACGGTCAAATTTAAATTACGTTCATGCTTGGAGAAATCGGTTGATTAATTAAGGAAACTTCGATCAGCGATAACTTCCTTTTTTTCAAATGGGAATGCCTAATTTTTTTATACGGTTAAACGTAGAATTTGATAACCTTTCTAATGATATAAGGTTGTGAATATCAATCTCGAGTAGTTTTCATTTAATTTTGAAATGTCAAACAAATCGACGTTTTTCAATTTTCCTACCTATAAGCAACGTAGCAGGCCATGAAATATGAACAAAGACCTGTTCAGGTAGAAGAAACCAACTAACTTAGCAGAAAAATACACACATAAGTTAGTTGTTTTCTTCAACCTGAACAGGTTTTTGTTTACATTTCATGGCCTGTTACGTTGTTTATAGGTAGGAAAATTGAAAAACGCCGATTTGTTTGAAAATTTAAAATGAAATGAAAACTACCAGAGATAGATATTCACAACCTTATATCATTAGAAAGGTTATCAAATTCTACGTTTAATCGTATAAAAAAAATTAGGCATACCTATTTGAAAAAATCAAATTATCGCTGATCTTAGTTTCCTTAATTAATCGACCGATTTCTCCAAGCATAAACGTAATTTAAATTTGGCAGTCTCATCAAAGCTGATGCATTTCATGCTTAGTAATACGGTAACGTCACAGCCTTCCAAATTTTATAATCCCTGCGATATTCAATTTTTTCCTAATATCTACTTATACCGAAAATGGTGATGTACACCTAAACGGTTCGCTTTAAGTTCCATGTATGATACATAAAGTCACACTAGAATTCACCAAGGAATCTAAATCTGCAATATATACGGGGTGTTCTATTTAAAAAACATAACTTTGATACAGTTCGTGTTTTTGGTACACCCTGTATAACATGAAAACATTTTTAAAATGTAGCCTTTATGGGTCTCTATCCATCCGAAATTATTATTTTCTTTTTCATTAAATATTTTAGCCATAATGCTCCGTGTCGCATAACGTGAATAACCCTGTATATAAAATAATATGATGTTGGATACCCGTTTCTGTAGGGTGCGGTTGCGTTGCCCATATTGAACTGTCTTCCAAATTGAACCTTTGCAGTTTTTGTTACTTCCCGTAAAACTTGGCAACGTTGCCATCGAGTATTCAACACCACACCTTGAACCCCCTTGCGGCTCAGTTGATGTTTGTATTAGGAGAGCCGTAATACAGATGCGTGAAGTGTAGAAGATTTCAACCACGTGCAAAGTGATATTTTATGGACTTTGCGAAGACCTCAGATCTAACTAAAAAACAATGTAGGTTTGTTCTTTCAATTTTATAATTTCTCTTATTAGATAAATAGGTAGTAGTATTGTTTTATGCCGCTATCTAACAATCATCATAGTCACAATGTGATGGGCACAATACAAAAGTAATGTCAGTTCTTGAAAAATAACAAGTCTCAAGCGTTGTGTGAGAACTTCGTACATTTAATATGATGTGCTGTGTCTTTTTTCTTTAATCATCGTCAACGCACAACAGAATGCTCCTATAAATCAACCTCAATAGATGGGGGTGACTTGTTAACTTGGAATTCAAGCGGTTCGCCTCGATCGGACCAATGCCAAGTTTTTCTTTTGTGGTCGGCCTCCCGCAAAGGCTGAAAGCCTATGGCGCTGTAGAAGCGCTGCGAGAGGATAAGTATCGGTTCACGTTAGATTTGAAACGCTGCAGGTTGTAGCCGTCGGGAAACAAATTCCCCGGCAGCTGATTCCACAGCGTCGAAGTTCTCCAAAAGAAGGAATGCTGGAGGAGACTAGTTCGGGGAGTAAGAACTTCGACCTGGTAAGGATGAGCTCGCAGAGCTTCTCTACAATAGTTTTCCTGGTTCGGACGGCCTGTCGTGTTATTATCTGAGAGAGCTCACTCGAACATCTTCCGTGATAGAATCTGTAAAACAGGGATAGGTCAGCCACCCTCCTTCGATGTTCCAGGCTGTGGAGGTCCTTTGTGAGGTTTGGCGTATCGATTAGTCTAATCGCTCTTTTCTGGATAGTGTCCAGAAGCTTTAGAGAGTGCTTCGGAGCGCATCCCCACACATGGTCAGATCTGTGCCTTGTAGAGCAGCAGCAGTTGCTCTGGTGTATACAACTTCCTACAGCGGAACAAAACTCCAAGCTTCTGGGATGCCGTTTTAGCAATACTGACGACGTGATCCTTCTTCGACATTCAATCTACCGCCTGACCTGTGCAAACCTGCATCTAAACTTAGATTCAGATCTGTGAGGAGAATTAGGACGGCGTGACATGGATTATGGAAATGCCGCGGACAATTTGACAAGAATCGCAGCAGAAGGCCACAAGTCTGGCGTTACGCGTTGCATTTATTTGTTGCGGCCTTGATCTTGAATAATCCGGTTGCCGAGCCGACACTCGACTGTTTCTGGCCACAGGACAGGACTCGCCCGATGCGCCTAATTACGCTTTTCCAACATTAAATTCCATTGAATATTACCGGGGACCGTTGTAGTGCAACCATATAAAATGATGACTTTGTTGTTTATATTAATGTGTGTCATTTATATTGATGAACGATTAATTGGAATACAGTCTTGTAATAACCATGGTCCGGAGTGTTTGATTAAACAACAAAGTCATCATTTTATATGGTTGCACTACACAGTAGTGAATTTGTATCTTCCGATTGTGGTTTTATTCTGTCGTTGTATAGCAAGAAAGCACTTCTCACCATGTAACCTCCTCACGCTATATAAAGCCCAGATAAGACCTCGCCTGGAGTATTGCTCTCATGTCTGGGGAGTTGCTGCCCCTACTACCCTGTCTATGTATACTAGATGCCGTCCAGAAAAGGGTAATTCGACTAATTGGCGACCCGGCCTTAACACGCCACGTCCAGCCACTTTCTCAAATGCGCCGGCCTGTTGTTGGTGACCTCTCTTAATTCTACGAATATTCAAATCGGATCTGGTCCTCTGAGTTATCCTCTATCGTTCTACCGCTCACCGCTCCTATCAGATGTACCCGCGCGACCGCTGCATCTCATCCTAAGGCGGTCGTTCTTCATACATCAAAAACCGAGCGGTACAACCGCACATTCATTTCCAGGGTGTCTAGGGCTTGGAATTGACTGTCAGGAGATGTATTTATCGGGCCTGTGGGTATTGGCCCATTCAAGTCCCGCGTTAACAAACTTCCTCTAACTCCTCTAACATAACTATTTCACAGCAGCCGCGGTACTCTGGTACTTAAGCTCTGCCTTCGTGGTCTGGTCATAAAAAAGGGCTTCGATAAGGGGGGAGAGGTAATGGATAATTATAATAATAAACAGTAATCAACAATATTTTTTAATAAATAATAATGGCGTAAAAATTTAATCCATAAAAATGCACCCCCCCCCCCCCCATTTTTTTTGGTTTTGGAATGCCGCTAAACTAAACATGTTTTAAGAAACTTTTACCCCCGCCAAGAATAAAAATTACCATCCCTGCTGTTGATTCACCGTATTTTGTCATTTCAAAGGCAGTTGTTCCTTAAAAGGAAAGTCCCAACTTTAAAAATACTCTGTATATGGAGTGTAATGGGATGGTGCACATCCGTTAGTATCATAATATTATAAATTCGGGTACGTTCTCAAATCTACAGCATATTTTGTATATAATTATGTATGTATGTGCATAAATAACAATTTATGTAACCTTACTAGGCTAACGAGGGTACGATAATCGCAAATTCGGAAAATTACAATTATTATTTTTCTATCCAGGTCATTAACTCATGAACATAATTATTCGATAACAAAGTCATCGGAAAGAAACCAGACGTATTTCATTCAATCGTTTGGCGTATGATACATGTATTTTTGACGCGTGTTTGCATTTTTCTATTTCGACAGATAGTTGAAACAATTTCTGGAACCGTCATTGATTATAATATTAGGTCTGTTTTTACAGCAATCACAAACTAGTCAGCGTCAATTTGATTGGCCAGTACTAGTCAGAAATAGTTTGACAAATGCAATGGGGAATACTGATTGGCTCTGACTGGTTTGTGATTCACTGTAAAAACAGACCTATAGTGTTAACATCATGTCAAGGCAATCTATGACGAGGACTGGTCCTGACACCTCTGAATCTTCTACTGCGACATAGGCATTTCGCTCAGAACCATAGATCAGGCTATAAGCTAGTACAAGTTTTGCAATACAGCTATGTTAACTCCATTTTTTCTAATTAATTTCCTCTACATTCAGTATGTCTCTACATCTACATTTTTAATATCGCCTGAACGTCTGTATGGAACAAAATGGCTCCTATTTGGAACCTTCCTTACGATGATATTACAGGTAATGAAAATAATACTTCATTTTACTTCCCACACCGATATGTGAGAGGAGTATTGTGATCGCGAAAATTTTCGATTTTGAGATAATACACTTTTTGGGCGTCTTATGATGTCTACATAACGAAAATCCACGTCACTCATTTCCGTCGGTCTGTCTGTGTGTCGGTCTGTCTATCGGTCTGTCGGTCTGTCTGTCGGTCTATCTGTCGGTCTGTCTGTCGGTCTGTCTGTCGGTCTGCCTGTCGGTCGGTCTGTCTGTCTGTCTGTCTGTCTGTCGGTCTGCCTGTCGGTCGGTCTGTCTGTCGGTCGGTCTGTCTGTTGGCGTTTTTCTAACGTCGTAATCTCAGTAACCGCTGCATGGATTGTGATGAAATTTGGGTAGCGATATGTTGTGGTGTCTTAGTAGGTAATGTTCCGATAATTTTGGAAATCGTTGTACGGAGGGGGGAGTAATTAGCAAAAAACGAAAAATTTCAAATATTCCTGAAACTTCGTTTTTAGGTGTTTTAGGGGTTCCTGATCATTTTCTACTTTTTTTTGGGTGGGGGTGAAATTGGGGTGGTTAGGGGGTGGGGGGTTCTAAAACTTGTTCTATTCATAATAGGCTGTCCATTGACCTGCGAAAGAAAGACCTAGCGACCTAGCTCTGTATTTTCATATGATACCTGCTATGAGTAGTATGTTACTAAACTTCTTCGTTGTCTGCTACACTTTTTCCTGTTTGTATTAATGCAGTTTGAATAAATACGATTATATATTTTTCTACATTCTTTATTTATGAGGAAATTAGTAAATAAAGTACAGTTTAAGGTGCAGAAAACTCTTGCAACAACACTGATAGAGAAGTCTCACGTTGGCTTACCAACTGTAGAAGTGGAGGGTCACGCAAAATTCGAGTCACCTTCCGTCAAGCTTTTAGGGATCAACGTCAACATGTCCTGGCACGAACACGTCGTCAGTATTGCTAAAACGGCATCTCTGAAGCTTGGAGTTTTGTTCCGCTGTAGGAAGCTGTATACGCCAGAGCAACTACTGCTGCTCTACGAGGCACAGATCCGACCATCGTTGGAGTATTGCTCCCATGTGTGGGGATACGCTCCGAAGCACTCTCTAAAGCTTCTAGACACTATCCAGAAGAGAGCAATTAGATTAATCGATACGCCTAACCTAACAAAGGACCTCCACAGCCTGGAACATCGAAGAAGGGTGGCTGACCTGTCCCTATTTTACAGATTCTATCACGGAAGATGTTCGAGTTATCTCTCTTAGATAATAACACCGAAGGCCGTCCGAACGAGGAACGCTAGAGAGGCTCTGCGAGCTCATCCTTACCAGGTCGAAGCCCCTACGCCCCGAACCAGTCTCCTCCAGCGTTCCTTCCTTTGGAGAACTTTGTCGCTGTGGAATGAGCTGCCGGGGAATTTGTTTCCCGACGGCTGCAACCTGCAGCGTTTCCAATCTAACGTGCACAGACACTTATCCTCCCACAGCGCTTCTACAGCGCCATAAGCTTTCATCCTTTGCGGGAGGCTGACCATAAAAAATATAACTTTATACAATTTTGACGTGAAGAGTTATGTTAGGGGAAATTTGTTAACGCGAGATTTGAAGGGGCCAATACCCTCAGGCCCAATAAATACATCTTCTGGCAGTCCATTCCAAGTCTTGGGCACCCTGGGAATAAATGTGCGGTTGTACCACTCAGTTCTTGATGTATGAAGAACGACCGTCTTAGGATGAGATGCAGCGGTCGCACGGGTACGTCTGATAGGAGCAGTGAGCGGCGGAATGATAGAGGATAGCTCAGAGGAGCAGATTCCGTTGGAATATCGGTAGAAGAGTGAGAGGTCACCAACAACACGCCGGTGAGAAAGTGACTGAAGGTGGCGCGTTAAGCCGGATCGCCAATTAGTCGAATTGCCCTTATCTGGACGGCATCTAGTATAGACAGGGTAGTAGGGGCAGCAGCTCCCAAGACATGAGAGCAATACTCCAGGCAAGGTCTTATCTGGGCTTTATATAGCGTGAAGAGGTTACATGGTGAGAAATACTTTCTGGCTCTAAATAGGTACCCAAGCTTTTTACCAGCAGCTGTTGCAATTGACGCGACGTGTTCGTGCCAGATCAGATTTTCTGTAATGTTGACTCCTAACAGCTTGAATGAGTGACTCCTTGGCAGAGCCTGGTTGTTCATTAGAACCTGGTGTTGGCTTGGGCACTTCTTGTTTGATAGCCGTACAATACTGATGTATTATATTATATATTATACTTGATGTATTTTAATAGCAAAAACAAAAAAACATTATATCCCTTGTACGTAGCAACTATAAATCATTTTCTTAGCGTAATTCATACAAACATTGATCAAAGTTTGTTTTTCACATTGCGCTATGCTTTAAAAATCTTCATCGATGCCGTCAATGTATCGATATTGCGAATTTGCACATCGATCAAAGTTGCAAATATACACTTAACAAAAAAAATATGCGATTGTTTACCGAGAGTAAAGTCTGCGATAAAGCCATAAAATTAGAGAAGGAGGAAGTGTCGTTTTGTAGATATATTTTCTCTACTAAAATTAGCAAAGTAAAGAATAAAGGTCAACACATGCAAGAGTTGAGTAATGGTTCCAGCGATCAGAATGTTTTCGGTAATTTATACAAACATATTCTCTCTTTATTGTATTGTCTAGACTAACTTCAAGGCCTTGCTGGTAAGTGGATTCTAAGTAGTTAAAGTTGAATCAGCGAGATATTTGGGAAGGTAGTAAGACGCTGTTTTCAAATTGCAGTTTTCCAATTATTAGAGGATCCCAAGTAAGGTCGACCTTCACTGATCTGCTTGGCGAATAAAAATTATGCTTTATCAATTAAAATATGTTTCTATACTCCCACGAAAGGGGTGGTCCAAAAAAATTTTCAGAGCTATAATTAATTAGAATTAAAAAAAATTAATTTGAAAAATTGACTGACGTATATACTTACCAAACGAAACATACGAGTATATCCTAAAAATCTGTTCATAAATAACAGTTGCAGTTAATAATTTGGACCGAACCAGATGTTTAACGGAGAGATTACTACTTGATGCGATAGAGAAAATCGAGTCAAGTTGATTGACTCAGTGCTTGCCAGAGATCACGGTGATAATATTTTATTATTTAAAACAAATTTTTTCAGGTTTCCAACTACCCCAATTTCATCCCCACCCAAAAAAATTGAAAATGATCAAGAACCCCTAAAACGCCTAAAAACTCATTGCATTTCTAGTATTTTGATTGTTTCTGCGCTACCACTGACTCCATTTCTAAAAACCGTACGCGTTTCCTATCCTCGCCACGGCAGCAATATTGTGTTAAAATATCATTAAAGTTAATTCAATAATTTCCGCGTTACGCAATACAGAATTTATGGCAATACTCGTATGTATACATCAGAACACGTGATTGGCAAAGCAATTTTCGGATGGATCTTAAAAAGTGTATTATGCCGCTAGATCTTTCTTTCAGAGCCTTTTTCAGTTTCCCAAACCCCCACCCCCTGGGCGCCCCAATTTCACCCCCACCCAAAAAAAAGTAGAAGACGATCAGGAACCCCTAAAACGCCTGAAAATGAAGTTTGTGCTATTTTTATATTTTTAGTTTTTTTGATTATTGCTGCGTCGCCACTGACACGATTTCTAGAAACCAAACACGTTTTCCATCCTCGCCGTGATAATATACTGTGTCAAAATATGATTAAAATGAATTCAATAATCTCCACGTCACACAATACAGAACTATCTAAAGCAATACGTATGTATAGACATAAGAAAATGTTTTTGCTTCTGTAAGGTGTCTTCTTCATGGGTCAAAAATTTCATAACCCTCTACCCCCCAACTGCCCCAATTTCACCACAACTCAAAGAAAGATTGAATTTTTTTGTTTTTTGATAATTACTCCACCGCTCATTCACTGGTTTTCAAAATTATAGCAGCATTACGTACTTAGACACCACAGCATATCACTACCCCAAATTCATCACAATCCATGTAGCGGTTACTGAGGTTACGATCGTAGGAAAACGCCAACAAACAGATAGACAAACATACAGACAGACCAGCGAAAATGAGTGACGTCATGTAGATGTCATAAAATACTCAAAAAGCGTTTTATCTCAAAATCGAAAATTTTCGCGATCACAATAATACTCCCCCTCCCCCTCATCTATCGGTGTGGGAAGTAAGAGACATGATTGGGAGGGAATAGTCGGCTTAGTAAACACGTTGTTCGAGTTAGGCTGTTTTCGGAATTATATAACATTTTTCCCCTAGATACTTAACAGAACGAAATATTTTTGGATTTTTTTGGGGGGGGGGAGGGGAGGGGCTAAATTCATTCTTGAGGAGGCTAAGCCCCCCATGCCCCACATAACTACTCCTATGAAGGACAGTGTACAACCCTCAGAGTAACAACTGAAAATAGAGATAGTAAACAAACCACTTCAACATTGCGTGCTCAATGCCATCATCTTTGACACTTCAGCGTCCAAACATTGATCAGCTGTGACCTCGCAGTAACAGTTCAAATTGTAAACACTGCTGTGTAACGCCAACTAACCTGAAAATTCTTCCAATGCAACCCATATTACAAACACTGCATTTTTTGAGTTCCATCTCGAAAAACGGTTAAATTACACTCGAATATTATAGGTATTACAGGAGCAATAAACCAGTGGATTTGCTCTTTCATCTCACATACAAAAATATTAGTTAAAATAGCAAATGATAGATCAAATATACACGATGTTAATCTAGGGGCACCGCAGGGCAGTATCTTAGGTCCTTTGTTATTCTCATTATACACGAATGACCTGCCAGATCACATAAAGGATGGCACGGTGTTCATGTATGCCGACGATACTACACTACTGGTGTCTGCCAATGATTTTGAATATATTACCAACAAAGTCAATGCTGCAATTTGTAAATTGCCGCAAATATAACCGCTTAATAATAAATGTAGATAAAACTACATTCATACAATTTACTGGGTATTATCAAAAACAAACTGATATTAAATTAACACTCAACAGTAGTGATATAACTCCATCTACTGGCACACATTTTTTAGGTACTAAACTAGAGCATTAGTTAGAAATCTCATGTTGATCATATTTGTTCTAAACTAAATAAAACATACTGTGCTTTGAATGCTCTAAAAAGAAACCTTTCAGTCAGCGTATCAATCAACAACTGTTATGCATGTGAGTCAATTATTTCTTATAATATCATATCCTGGGGCCAAGCAACCAAATGGACTCCAAAAGAGAATTTTACGATCGATTTTCAACATCAAACCTATGGAGTCTTGTTATAAATTATTCATGGATAATGGCCTTTTGACAGTTGAAGGCAGATATTTATTTAAATTACTTATCTATGTAAAACATAATTTAAAAAATTTGAAAAAACACTCAGATATTCACTCATATTCAACAAGATCTAGAAGTAAGCCGTATATACACAAGTACCATCACGTTTTTTATAAAAAATCCCCTGATTATGCTGGCATCCACTACTACAATCTGTCACCTGATAGTTTAAAAAACATCCAATCAAATATTAAGTTCAGGAAAAATTTGAGAAATTATCTTGTAGTTGAGAAATGTTTTTATAGTCTGAAGGAGTTTGCTGAAACGACGTAAACTTTAGTGATTTTGTTATTTACATTCGTAACGTATTTTCTGCTGTTGTTGCTGTATGTATTTTGTACTTATTTTGTCACTTACACTATCTATGTAAATTTATTTTTGTGTTTCACATCTATTGTGTTGTTTGACGAAACTTATATGCTTCAATAGCAGCGTATAGTGAATAAATGATTCTATTCTATTCTATTCTAATACAGCACAGCAAGTCCTCAAAGCTTCACTACAGTTACCAACAAATAGCAAATTCGATTTTACTGACCAAGCATAAAAGACGCACAAACAAAACAAACGTTTGATAGTCGAGCTTCTACCGTAAATAAGTCGCACGAAAATTATGTCGGCTCCTCAAAATTTATGTCAGACTTCAGAATTTGCGTTTATGATGAAGAAATGTGCAGTACCGCAGTAGAGGTCAACATATCTATTGATTTTGCTGTAATCATTCCTGAACCATCAAAATACCGTCTTTTTTAACGTAGAATGGAATATTTCTGGATACTGTACAATTAAGACGATAGTAAACAATTATGATTGCCGTATCTGGTGGTGAATATGACAACGTAAGAAAAGATGTCGGCCTATTAGAATTAGTTGTTTACTACCTCTATGTTCACTTGTTACTTTGAGCTACAACCCTACTTCCAGCATACGTTGTTTTATTGAAGTGCCAATAAAACGCGCCAGAACATATCCAATACTATAGTTAAATTTCACATTGCATGATACCTCCGCTAGCGGTAAATCGGCGCAAACAATGTTGTCACGCGCTTATATAACAAAATCGTAAGATCCCTTAGATGCTCAGCTAACGAATAGATATTACTGTATGCTTGATTGTATGCATAATCTGTGAGCAAATATTCAACAGTGTTTCTCAATTTTCTATTATTTGGAGTCAAACATTAATTGCAATCCTTAATTTCTAATATGCCTAATCCACGTTCAATCATACCAACGGTAGCACGACTGCTGAAACATACGTACACTTGGCAACAGCGCTTGAAATGGCGGCATGCGAGCTCTCGGCGTTGCCCCTTTGTGCAGGTCCTTTAGCCATAGCTTAGAGATCGGTACAGGCATGCACACGCATACTGTGGGAAGCTATAGATGTGCGAGTGTACTTAATATATTCGCACTCAGAACGTTCATCGCAGACTTGTACTGTCGCATATCTGTGCGAACTCAAGTCGCTTGATCCATTCGGTATCGTGATAAAAATTTCTGAGGAGCAAAAAAACCGTAAATTAGAGCACCAACGCACATGTATGTTTCTTTCATGTTAATCAAAAAACCGACACCAGTTTTAGGCTCACACCATGTCGCTTATCTATTTTGCGCGATGTGACGCATTGTGAGAGGGGCCATGAAATCACAGCAGTTTCGCAGCAATTACGCACGGTTTGACAATGCCGCAAGATCCGCCGAGGGTCCGGCTTGCCGCTTCGCGGTGGCCGCCCGTTTAGATTTGACGCGCCAGTCTTAGTCAGGTGCGTAGCGATATAGCAGGTGTGGTAAGTTATTCTTGAAGTTTGCGCGGGAAATTAGACGATACAATTAATAACAATGCAGCAAGGCACATCGGTTAGCAATACAGCATCCAAACGACATGTTTTATCAACCGGTGAACGCAATATAGTGAAGAATGTTTACGATGGTGTACGTACACGATTTCCTGAAAGGCCGGTGAAGGAAATCGTTAAACTTTGCAGCGATCTGACTAAGGTCTCAGTTGCAACAATTTTCAGAATTTTGAAGGAAAAGAAGCGCGACGTAGTATTTGTGGTAAAATCACTTAAACAAAAAAGAGGAGTTAAAAAGATTGTTTTGGATGGTGACGTGAAAAATGCGATTCGTCGAAAAGTCCATTCATTTTATCTCCGTAATGAACTTCCAACGATAAAAAAACTACAACAGGAATTACAAAATGATGAAAGTCTGCCAAAGATATCTCGTCGGGTATTATTGAGAACATTACGCGAAATAAATATCAGATATTTGAAAAGAAAGCGGAACAGCGCATTGATTGAAAGAGACGATATAGTATTATGGCGTAGAGAATATTTAAGAAAAATACGTAGTATTCGTAACGCCGGGGGAATAAAAATCTATTACTTGGACGAAACTTGGTTGAATGAAGGGCACACGGTTACTAGGTGTTGGCAGGATTTGAATATAGCGAGTCGTAGACAAGCCCATCTTGAAGGCCTAAGTACGGGATTAAAATGCCCTTCAGGCAAAGGCCGTCGGCTAATAATAACGCATATTGGCAGCGAATCTGGGTTTGTGGATGGGGGATTGAACGTCTTTGAATCTCGGAAAACTGGTGATTATCATGAGGATATGGACGCTGTAGTTTTTGAATCTTGGTTTAAATCCATATTGACAAAATTAGAACCCGGTTCGGTTATTGTATTAGATAACGCGTCCTACCATAGTCGGCGTTTAGAAGCTCTTCCGACTTCTAATTGGAAAAAAGCGGATATCTATGACTGGCTCGTGTCAAAAAATATAGAATGCGATATGACTATGCTCAAAGCACAGCTGTCACAACTCGCGCGTCACCACAAAGAAAGGTATATAAAATTAGCAGTAGACGAAATGGCTAGGGAAAAGGGTTTTACAGTTTTAAGACTGCCTCCGTATCACTGCGAGTTAAACCCAATCGAGTTAGTATGGGCACAAGTAAAAAATGAAGTAGCGCGTAGGAATACAACTTTTAAGTTGGCCGATATACGTATCCTTTTAGAAGAAGCAATCGGTGCGGTAACTGCAGATAACTGGCAGAAATGCGTATCACACGTAAAAGCAGAGGAAGAAAAGTTTTGGAAATTAGATCCCCATATAGATTCCGTAATAGAGCCAGTCATAGTTAACCTTGGCAGTGATACAACCAGTGACAGTGACGAGTCCTTTGACTGTAGTTCTGCTAGTGATGACGAATTTCCACCGCACACGTCCGCAACTGACTGAGATTCAGAACAAGTATATTTATTTACTTTTTATTTGTTTTTGTTGTTTTTTTGTTGTTTATTTTTTTAATTTATTTTAATTTATATATTTACTTTTTTATTCGTTGTTTATTTTTAAGACGTTCATAGACAATTTAGTCAATCACTTTTGTTGCTGTTGCTCCAGTTTCTTAAGCAGAATATATTTTTTGTTCATTGTAACTTTTAAGACTTTACTTCTTACTCTGAATTTAATTTGTTGGATTCTAAGTTCTCCTTTGAAGTTTAGAGAGTTTATTTATTGTTTCATTTTCGTATTCATGCACCTTTTCAGTTTCCTATTCATTTTGTTAAACATAAAAGAAGGGTGGGAGGAGTGGTGGGACTCGATATGCAGCCACCTCCTCGTGGTGAGTCCTGGGTAGTCCGCATAAAGACTAGCTGAGAGCTGCATTACTGTTGTAGATTATTTCAATTCCACTTCCAGTATGACCGAATGTGAGAACTTTACTATTTGAAATCTTTGGCTGACGTCTAACGTAATATAATGTTTCCATTGAAACTGTACCTGTGGTTGCCTGCCCCTACCAAGCCGCTGTGCTGATGGCCAATAATTAAGCCCATAGCTATTTGACAATATCATACTTGCATTTTTGAGAAAGACTGCACATTTATGTAAACGAAACATTAGCAACTACTCAACTAGTTATAACTTCCAATATCTAGTAGCATATATCTAGCTTTGATTCGGATAAGTAATATTTTATCATTAAAATATATCTTTACATTTCAAAATAAAATCGGGTACACCTATTTGTAAAAAATGAATACAGAACGTATAGAATTTTATGATAGCTTTAAATTGTATATTGGCTCTGAATCCCTATCTAGACCTTCAAAGAAATCGAGCGCGCCACTGCTACCCGGCGTGACCAGGCGTGACGCAGGTATCATCGAATGTGGAACTTAACTATACCTCCGTCCATTCTTCTTGAACAGATCGTCAATTATTAGCGTGAGGTAAAATATGCCGGACCTGTTGACAAACAAATAACGAAACGCATGAATAAACATTTGAAGCAACAACGATAGTGCATCGAGGCAGGCGACGCGACAGGCTAATAACGATATTATTCGAAACGGCAGAGTCACAGCCAACGTCGTTGCAGCAAGCAGCTGATTCACTGCATCGCCTGCACGGCGAATACGGAGGTGCAAAGTTGGCCTTGCACTTGAACCAACAACTAAAACATAAAAAAAGAAATACTTGCGCTGTCAAGGCTGACTAGTCGTCGCTGTTTGTTTCTTGACCGTCGTAAATGACGCACCGTACGTCAGATGCATTGGCGTGCCGATCGTTTTGGCGGCTGATTATTATTATTGATTCTAGCCATGGCCGACTCTACACTAGACCAGAGCCTTAGATGTGGCAACGTGGCTTAGCTGTCAAATAGGGGGCTTATAGTTTCAGAATAATTATTACATTTTATATGTATTAAGAGTTCATCTCGGTTGATAAATTAAGAAAAATACTTTTCAGAACTACTACTACTAATACCACTTACATCTGATGTCTGGTTCATCGTAGTCAAACACTGCAAAATAAAAATAAATGCAACCTGTTTCCTGCTGCCACTTCCATTTCCACTTAAATGAACACTCAATTTACTTTGTAAATCGTCACTTGAGCTAGAAAAATTCACTATTAGGTCACTGTGAAGCCATTCTTGCTGGTCTTGATTCCCTTTCACTATCAAATCTTTTCGTAGGTATGCCCAGATGCATGCCCAGATGAGTTCTATTAACTGTATTTTTCTGTGATATTTGGGAGGTCCAGAAAACATTGTAGGTACCACATTGTGCTTTAAAATAGATCTTATCCTTTGAAATGTTTGTAAAGTTTTCGCTTTATTCTTATAAATTTAACCAGCCCTTCCGAGGAATACCTTTCACCCACTTCTGTTTATGTCCTTCATTGGAAGCACTAATTGCTAGTGCAACCTGGTACTACACAATTTGCAGGCATCTTTTAATCTTTATAGTTTCGTTTGTGCAGGTAAATAATTAGAAACACATCAAAAATCACCTTCCACTCTTCGTTGTTACTCTGGAAGGTTATGTTGGTATGTCCTTGTTTGGAAGCACAATTGCTATTGCAACCTGGTACTACACACTTTGCAGGCATCTTTTTATCTTTATAGTTTCGTTTGTGCAGGTAAATAATTAGAGACACATTAAAAATCACCTTCCACTCTTAGTTGTTACTCTGGAAGGTTATGCTTTTATGTCCTTGTTTGGAAGCACAATTGCTATTGCAACCTGGTACTACACACTTTGCAGGCATCTTTTTATCTTTATAGTTTCGTTTGTGCAGGTAAATAATTGGAAACACATTAAAAACACCTTCCAATCTTCGTTGTTACTCTGGAAGGTTATGTTGGTATGTCCTTGTTTGGAAGCACAATTGCTATTGCAACCTGGTACTACACACTTTGCAGGCATCTTTTATCTTAATAGTTTCGTTTGTGCAGGTAAATAATTAGAAACACATTAAAAATCACCTTCCAATCTTATTGTTTACTCTGGAAGAATTACACTAATGACACAAGCTCGGCCCCCGATTCAGTATTGCCATATTTCAATGCTCCCGCCTAGTGAGTAAAGTCGGCCATGTTCTAGCCCGTAACTAGTTATCAAGGTTGGCATGATATATTATCCCTTAATTGGTATGGCGAAAAAAAATTACACTCAACGTATGGCGATGTCTGGTTAGGCCTATAGAATTTTTGTGCAAAAAACGAAAACAACAGGTATGAATGTAAAAAAGTTTTATTTTACTCTAAGATTGCTGCTAAAAAAACAATAAAAATCCATCCCAGACCTCCGCATGGAAAAATACAGGGTACATTTAAAGAGTAGTTGAAGGACAAACCTTTCAATGAGAAAAGCTAAAAAGTGTGTTTTTGTATCAAAAATGAACAAACCTTGCTTAAATATACAAAATCAGTTGAGAAACAAAAGAAAACAAACCATTTTCAAGAAAATAAAAATTCTGACAAACAAATTTGGCAACATATATTTTTAGTCGTTACATCTACTACAAATGCTTGTTTTTATACAATGATTTCTACAAATATGTTTATGAATTGTAACACATGAGTCATTGTTTATTATCGTTACTTGGGCAAATATAAGACCTTGTACGCTTAGGGGCTCTCCCAGTACGCCTGTGTTGGTTCTCGTTCTCTTCAGAAATGTTACCAACTCGACAAATAAGAGCTCTTACTTCAATAGTGGGTGCGCCAGAAATGTCATCTTCGGTAAAAAATGAATCAACAATCTGTTGTAACTCTGTTGTAACTCTCGTGTTGAGTCAGAAGTCTTTTATCGCTGTTTGGATTACCCATTACTTCTCACAAATGAGACAGAAAAAAATTACGTTTAAGGTATGACGGGGTCAATTTTGACCCAAGCGACTTGGATGACCTGACTATAGGTGCTTTAATTGTCGTTTTAAGGGAATAGCTAGACGGTGGAGTTACCAGGTCGTTCTGCTTTTCTGTAATTTCATTAATTATTTCGGCTGGGATCAAAATTGACCCCGCCGTACCAGTTAAAGGTTATATATCACGTTATTTATAACCCTTGAGGTTTTCCCTTGTTTATATCTTTCTTTTTCTCCATATTGCATGTGATTTTGGATTTTTTGTTTATTACACATTGGAAAAATAAAGCTGTTACTATCATTTTGCCTTTCTATGTTTTTCTCGCATGGTTGCGGTGGTAACAAGTGTTGACGGGCTGTGCCAAGTCAATACCTGAACTATTGTTGATCTGAATTTAGGAAGACTCGTACAATACTAGAAAGAAGTCTTTAGGATTACAGACTTTTGGTAAGGTTTGTCTATCTTTTCGTCCAGACCCAACTGTTGCAGGTGTGGTGTGAGGCCTGAGACCGACATAATAGGGAGTTATTGCAGGCCCTGTGCCTTATTAAGGACAGCCTTATTTTGGCATCTACGCAAGCGCAGACGCGATTTACAATAAGGAAAGCCCTAATTGGGATAAGGCACGGCCTTATTAAAAACGTATTAAGAGCTTCCCTTATTTTTGCACTATTTTACGATTTCCGCTGATCGGTATCAACCGGATACGTTCGTGATTGCTCTACCCAACCTGGATTTAAAAGGTATTATCGCTGTGTTGCTGTGTATCGTGATATATATTTGGTAGCCCTGATTTGCAAGCAATTTTTGTTTAACATAGCTCTCGTTCACATATCGCTTACTTGGAATTTGTGACTATCTTTTTAGTTCAAAATGGCAAAAAATTAGAATTAGAATCTCCTATGAGAATGACCTAATGTAGTTAAGGGAGTGCTTTTTGTGAACAGAAATAAAAACGTATCTTATAGCAACAACAAAATGTATTATCTATAATGATATGAATTTGTACAGCTAGAAGCAAAAAAACCAAAGCAGCCCCCAACAACAAACTCCAAACAATGAAATTAGGGAATAGAAATACAAAAACAGACTTCAAACGATGAGATTCGAGAATAGAACTACGAAAATAAATGTCGTATGTCAAAATAATGCTATCATATCTTGCCGTGACTGCAATAACTCTATTTTGTGTCCTTATTAGGGTCCTTATTATGTCGTTTTATTTCTATGGCAACATCTGTGTATTTAGATATCTTCCCAGCGTAGGGGGCCTTTGACTGAAAAACTATATTAGGACTATTGGCTGACAGTTTTGTATGTATGCATTTCAACATCCCAGTATAGATTGTATTGTTTGTTTTCGGGCAATGATATCGTTGTGTAATTATGATATCGATCTATGTTTTCTACTAGTTTGCCTGTTATTTGTGCCTGGTGTATAACTTTCTGTTATGTTTTGCACACGCTTGTTTTGTGTTCTATTGTTTCTTTCTGTTGATCACATTTTCTGCAATTGTCATCAGTTATGGATGGTTCTTTGATTATGTATTTCTTGTAGTTTCGTGTCGCAATCCCTTGGTCCTAGATGGCAAGCCTGAAACCCTCCCTTTCTGAAAAGAGATGACTCCTGCAGGCTGGTCTATTACTGATTTTCATTGATGTCTTGTGTATCTATGTTTCCATAGAGTGCTTTTTATTAATTAGGTAGTAGTAGTAATTAGGTTGAGTGGTGCATAGTTTTTATCTGCTTTTACTATTGCTCTATGCAAGTTTGTTTACTTTGGACAAAATGTCTGAGTATTTTTATTTGCCTTGTGTGACGTGAATGTATGTCTATAGTTCCTCCGCAGAAATTCCTATTCATCTGATAATATGTTGATTTTGCAAGCTAGCATCAGTCAGATATCCTTAAGTTGAATTCAAGCAAAAATTGTCCCATTGCCCCCACGTGAAGTAGAAGAAAGTGCCTTTTCATCGGTGTGAAAAGCTACGAAGTGAGAAGCTAAATTACCGGGATAAATGTCAATATGTATTTGTCAGTTTAAAGATGCTCTTGTATCTACATTATCGACTGTCTTTATTTATGCCAAAAAGATGATTATAATTTTTTCGACAAGCATTCCAGTGTGCATAAGGAATAGAGACAACTATAGACTAAACAACCTAAGGCTGACAAAATCCAGAAACGGAGCAAAGTTCTTTATTGTCTTGCCAAGAGAAATCAGAAATCTCAAATGAAAACATTTATTAGTTTGCACAGGCCATGAAGGCTTGGGCAAAGTTTACGGAATACATATAAGCTGGATCACTCTCCGTCGGCACCTTGAAGATCTCACATCAAAGCGATGCCGCGGCCGCACGCGCCAGTTAGTTTTTATGTTGGTTTTTGCCCAAGTACGAGGGTCTTTTAGGGTGAACTTGCGTACGCCTGGGTTTTACGTATATACGAGGGTCATTGAAAGACTAGGTTTGACGGCCGATTTAGACATACAAATACAAATACGTTTATTTTGCTAATACACTAAGTTACATAAATGGATATCAAAAATAAAACCTAGTAAAACTATTACTAATGAATCTCAAATGATTTCACATATTGTAGCTATTTCGTAGATAAGTAAAAATTGGTTCAAAGGTGCTTTAGTATTTTTACCTTAATGTTTTGTTTATCTGGCTTATTTTTGAGACCACAGCTTATAAAACTTATGGTATAGTATATACGAACCTCTATGTACAATTTTAAAAGACAATCATCTGGAAATGCTTTACTTGGATGTGAATAAATTATTTTTGACATGCTTTTCAGTGTCGTTCCAAATGCTACTGTAGAAACTAAATTGTTAAAGTTATCAATAGAAATATTTCTGAGCTCTAAAACATAATTTACAATGACCCTGGGAGGTATGGTAAGACCACCGAATGAATATTTTGTCTCACTATACGCTTTTAGCGTGATACAATCCTTTAAGCATCTGTAGGTCTTGAATTAACCACTTTAGACCCCAAGTGTGCTGGTTTGTTGGAATTGTTTTATCGGGAGGAACACAGAAAGGCACAAATGTACAGGCTGTCCCATTAATAATTTTGAATCGGATGTCACGTGACCAAAAACAAATACCTCATTGAGTAGTACAATGACAAGAAAGGACACATCTGCTCTAATTTACATCCTCAAAATTATAATTCTATACTACTGCCCAGCTCCGACATATTGCTTGTCTTAATCATCGTGAAACACCCTGTACTTATATCCTTTACATTTCAAGGTTTACTACAAAATAAGGATGGATCGGATTGTCATTTTCCATCCGTTAATAAATTTAAAATGATAAAATCAAACTTCTAAAAACAATATCCATTTCCTGCAAACAAATCCGAGATAACAAAATCCGATATTTTTGAGACACTGTATACACTTGGCGTTAAACACATTGAACCTCTACTTTGCGCCGCCCCGTATCTCCCGGCTGACGTCGATACACTGCTACCGGTGTACCAGGGAGACGGAGCAAGGGGCAGGCCGTTTTGATATTTTTGCGGAGTGATCCAACTTATTATGTATTCCGTAAACTTTGGCTTGGGCAAGAATGAGCACAGTCTGATCTTATACAGCTAAAATTTAACTAACAAATGAAAACATATTTACTTAAAAAAACTTTTTATTCTCTTGATTACCGCCATACCGACTTCTTTGACTTTACATATATTTCAAATTTTTAATTATGATATATTTTAAAACGTGTCGTTTTCTAGTATTTGCTTTTTTTTAGAAAAAAAGTTTCTCTTGTACGTATATTATCTATGTACTGGGATCTCTCACAAAATTATTGTATAGCAACATTTCAATTATTTATAATAATACACTCATGTGAACAGGTTTTCCCTGTGGAAACATCCAATAAATTATTACTACAGCACTATTATATCATTGGCTTGGAAGGTAACCCGCCTATGTCTAAGTGCATTTTAATCGACCACCATCTTTTTTGCGCCCATTAAAACTGTTACTCAGACTTTTTTTAGTACACAATTGGCCCAGCTCATTCGACTAAATAACTGTCTGGTTTTTGGTTTACGAGCCAACATAAAACTCTCTGTCTTGGTCTTGTCGATTCGCAAAAAAAACTTTGCTTTATTTGTCCTACTGTCTGCACAGGAACGAGGAGTGATTTATTGATGTCACTGTTTATGGGATTTTCCTACATTTCGGACAGTGGCGAGGATGAACTTTAGCTTTTAAAAAGGTGGGAAAAGGGAGAATGAAATGGAGTGTAGGCAAATGCAAACTAATAATTGAAATTTAAACCCCCATATGCACTTCTGTTTTACTGTCATAAATATACTTTGCGCTAGTAGGTAGTAGTAGCTGAGTAAAATAAAACTTATTTGATCTAATACTGTGACAAATTAAACGATAAACTACGCTATAAGAAGTGAACATTGATTAATGTGGCTAAGATTTGGTACATTTTTTATTATCCGCTTAAGATGTTACGACTGTTCCTTTCACCAGATTCTTTGCAATTTTTTTAATAGTCGATGTTTGAGATAAGTCTACCATTAGTTAGGGTTCAGTTGAAGATGACATACTTAGTTATTTCCTCTGCCTCTTTTAGAGCTGTTGTGTTGTAAGGAATTTTCTTGCCTCGCTACTCTAGTTCGTTTGCATCTTTCTACTAAGTTAGTTGGTTTCTTCCATATTAACCGGCTTTTGTTTATTTTTCATGGCCTGCTAGGTTGCTTGCACGCAGGAAAATTGAAAAACACCGATTTACCTAATAATTTGAAATAAAATGGAACCCAAAAAAGATTGATATCGAGAATGCTATATCGTTAGGTATTACCTTAATTAAGGTAATCAAATTTTACATTTGATTCTTTCAACCAAAATAGGCATTCCCATTTGAAAAAATCAAGTTATTTGTGATTGAAGTTTCCTTAATTAATCTACTGATTTCTAAAAGTACAAAAATAATTCAAATTTAGCCGTCTGAGGTAAGGTGGCGCATTTCATGCTTAGTTATACCGCAAAGTCACGGCCCTTCAAGTTTTATAATCGCTGCGATATTCAATTTTTTCTGATACCTACTTATACCAAAAATGGTGATTTGCGCCTAAACAATCCGTTTGAAGTTCCTTGTATGATACATAAAGTCACACTAGGATTCACCAAGGAATCCGAATATGCAATAATATATAGTGGGTTCCATTCAAAAAAATGTAAGTTTGATATGAATCACCCTGTATAAACGTCAAAATTTAAATGGAAATATTTTTACGTTATAGCCCTCAAAGGTCCCTACCTTGATCAGGTGACAGATTTTTGAAATATTTTCAGCAAGCCCACAGCTCAGAGTAACAACTGAACATAGAGGTAGTAAACAACTAATAATTGTAATAGGCCGACATCTTTTCTTACGTTGTCATATTGAGCACCAGATACAGCAATCATAATTATTTACTATCGTCTTAATTGCATAGTATCCAGAAATATTCCGTTATATGTACGTTAAAAAAGATGGTATTTTGATAGTTCAGGAATGGTTGCAGCAAATCAATAGATATGTTGACCTCCATTGCGTTACTGCATATTTCTTCATCATAAACGCAAATTCTGAAGTCTTACATAAATTTTGAGGAGCTGGCAACGCCGACATAATTTTTATGCGACTTATTTACGGTAGAACCCCGACTGTCAACGTTTGTTTTGTTTGTATCCTTTACGCTTGGTCAGTAAAATCGAATTCGCTATTTGTTGGTAACTGCAGTGAAGCTTTACGGACTTGCTGTGCTATATTCGAGTGTAGTTTAACAGTTTTTTGAGATGGGACAGTGCAGAGCAGTGTTTGTAACATGGGTTGCATTGGAAGAATTTTCAGGTTAGTTGGTAATGTTTGGAGGCTGAAGTGTCAAAAGATGATGGCTTTGAGCACGCCATGCTGAAGTTTCTACCTCTATATTCAGTTGTTACTCTGAGGTCCACAATTTTCCGTCCACGCACTATTGGCCCACCCTGTATACTCAAATATGTAGGACGAGCATTTTGGTATATATTATGTAGTTGGAAGCTAGCTTTACGAACATCCTCGAAGGTGTGTGACAATGAAGAACATGTTAACAGTTGCAAGCTATTATTGGCACATAACTGTTGATATTGAACAGATAGTTAATTAATAACAAGCCCAGTCTAGTATACAAGCGGCTAGCCGTACCAAGTGCACTTTGGCTCCCTGACTTTGACAGTTGACGTTGACACGGAACATAACCTAAAACTAAAAGGCCCGCATCATTTTGGGATTTTCGCCACTTTCGCGGTTTATGTATCGCTGATATTTTTCGTCTGAGAGTCTGAAGTTTTTAATAATATTGGAATTGAACTAACGTCTATTATTTACTGTGAATTCATTAAAAAGAATGGCTTTAAGATGTACTATATGCATTTCATTATTTTCAAAGCATTGCAATTTAAGGCTGCATGTGAAAAAATTTCACCCTAGCAGGTTCACAACAGAGAGGTCTGTACAAAACAAAAAAAAACCGCCATCAAAAGATTTAAAATACTTGCCAAAGCAGACGCCGAAGACGCAAAATAATATCGCGCTAAACCTTTTTATATCCACCATAATAAAACTAACTCAATTTCAATATAAATAAATTGTTCATTATTTTTTATTTTGATCATTTATAATTTTAAAACTGATTCCATTTCGAATACCTAAGTATATTAAACTAATTAATTCTACAGGTATAAAGAAATAAAAGATTGATATATAGTGTGGTCATCATACGGGAAACTTTTTCTATTCTATTCATGATAAAAGATAGTGCATAGAAAAAAACTAGCAGTACAAGGTATGTAAAAATTCTGAAAATCTGATGAAACTAACCTAAAAAATTGAATTTTTGAGATGAACAAATTATAGATTCTAAAATTGTGAGCGGAAAAGCACTATAAAGTTTTTGCGTATCAGCTGTGGTTACCGCGAAAATTGTCATTGAAAATGCAAAAAATTCGAAATAAAAAGGAAAAAACCGGTCAGATTTTCCGAATGTTTACATACCCTGTATACACAATGGCAGATTTGATCAACTCACTGCTAGTTTTTCTTTATGCACCATCTTTTATCACGAATAAAATGTTCTAAGATATCGATAATAAAAAAGTTTCCCATCTGTTGCACACTAAAATGACCACAGTGGCACATAATAAAATAATACAGTTTACGTTACATTTCCATTTTCAAGTTTAAAAATATAAGGCGCGACAATTTTCAAATCATAATGTGACATTAGTTGCTCTGCGCATGCGGAAGTCAGGGAGCCAAAGTACATTTGGTACGGCTAGCCGCTTGTGTCTAGTATAGGCTCATTTATCAACATGCTGGTATTTTGTTACAGGTGTCTATGATGACGGACACCACTGCGAGTACGGGGCCGGACGAAACGTCGTCGGTATGTGTGCCGCACATCAAAAAGGAGCTCGAAGCATTCGCCGAATGCTCGCCGTCCAATAGCGACGTGTATTCCCCCACCACCACGGTCATGCCGGAGCCTAGCATCATCTCGCCATGCAACAAGGTAACAAAACTACTTCTAATAGCCTAAAGCTTGTATGCCGCCATCTTGGAAATGTTTGAGGCTGAAAGGTCAACCTTGAATTTGCCCTGAAATTTTTAATTCATAGTATCTTAGTTCCCATCCCTATACTTTTAAATATAATAAATCTTTATTGTCTAATTTATATCGACTGTACTGTCACCAAAGGATGAACTGTTTGACACAAGCGAAACGAAACATACGATGTAAATAAAACAAGTGCTGGAACCTTACAATACATCTGCTTAGTTCTGAACCGTTCTGAAATATTTGTGGGAACAAACCTATAATGACATGATAAATATCGGATACCCCTCGTATATGCTTTTGTCACGTTTCCTTCAAGAGGTGATCGTGCGCAGTAAGCAATGAGTTTTCCCGACTGTTTTTTCTCCCCCCTTCCTTTTTTCTCAAATGCCTTCAAAAGTTCAAAACACTTTGTCTCGCGCACAGATCACGGTTGCAATTTTCTGAATTTTCATAATTTTTTAAATCAAAATGTTTGTCTTCAAACCACGAATATAAAAAGGAGCATTACGCAAGCAAAGTACTTTTTCCTGATCTAAAATGTATTATGGTGTTCCAACGAATTCGAATAATTAGTTATGGTTCGAAGTGGTTTTTTGAAGATGCAACAATTTTTTAAGGTTATATTGCTGAAGCACTGTGTTTATGTATGCTGTTTTCATGCAAGCAAATCTCAAAATTGTATTTTTTCTTTTTGATTCATTGTTATAATAAAATTACTATACATTTTTCTGTAGAAAGCCCTAAGGCAAGTTAAACATTATCAAAAGTTTGGTAGTTTACACTAGGGCATCTTTTACACTTCGTCCCTTTTTAAAAATTATCTGGCCATAGCTCTAAGATCTGCTTGGTTCTTAATTCTTTTGTTGTTTTTTTTTTTAATCGTGAAACTGCCCTCGCTTTGGCTTACGAAAATCCCTGTTCAGCTAGCCAACTCTCAAAGCTTAGGCCTGATTTACTGGTTGTATAGATTTACATTACAACAGTCCAGATGAATAATAATCAATGTTCCACATCGGAAGTGCAATGAGGGTTATCTAAATCCTGTTTACATCCTCGATATTGCATGGGCGTAGCATACAAAATAAGGTCTTAACTGTATTGTACTTTTTCATTATTTTAACTTCGTCTATTTAGGACGTACCATAATCAGCGGTCAAAAGGTAGTGATAGAGCAGATGACATCATTATAAATAGATGTTCAGGTACACCAACTAGTCGGGAAAGTGCTAAAGTGCTTCTAAAAATTTTAACTAGTACTTTTGGGTAGTAAGTATAGGCATCATAAACAGTACCCAAAAAATTGTCAAAGGATGTGGAGACCCTAGTATCCACACAATTCGAACAACTAATTCAATGTTCCTTAAAATTTCGTGCTAGTGCGTTAATGGCTTTTTCAGGAAATTGGGCCGTTGAGACAGCAAGAGAAGGAGAACATAGAATTGTTTCTCAATGCCCATTCCATGAAAAAATATATTAACTTTTGCCAACTCATTTGAAGTTCAACAAAAAAAAGTGGAGTACAGTTGAACCCTTCTCTTATTGACGACGTCCATGCATTCCCTAGGATGAAACCAGAATTTAGATAACCCTCATTGCATTTCAATTGTTCAATGTAGATTATTCATTTGGTCCGCTGTAAGTGTATGCAACCAGTAAATCATGCACAAGCATTGAAATAGTTGATCATATCATCTCCTATGGATGTCTCAACTTGGTCCATTCTTCTGTTTGTTTCATTTTTTACGCATAAACAAAATATTGGTTATTATTACTATCTTATAGTAATAGAAAATCGTGTGTATGTCTGTAATAAAGAAATGGGTAGTGGAATAGATAGTGATAAAACATAATATATGGTCCTACCGTTTATTTTGTTACTACATTTCCTTGCGTATATGTATGTAACTCCTATATATCTAGCTGTAGCAAATTTGTTAAATTGTTTGTTTAATTTCAGATCGAATACGGCACACTAAGCTATGAACGAAAGCTCAGTTCTCCAGGCAGCCCAGAACGACAGTATTGCTCTTCAACGACACAACCACACACAGACTCTGGAATGGGTCATATTGAGGTATGTATTGTTTTTCAAAAACTAAAAAAACAATTACCATATGTTTTAATGAATAACAAGACGTTATTTTGTGCTGGTATGACTGAGAAGACAAGCAGATTAGTGATTGCAATAATTAAATGCTGTAGCAGGTACTGTCATTATACAAATCACACAGAAGGTCACCAGTATTAAGGGTCAACTCGCGAAATACATCTCCATGAGTACTCATGAAGTAATATACTGTATAATTATACAAAAAGCCTATAACAAGTACACAAGCAGCTGTCGGGTCATTAGTATTGAGGGTCAACTCGCGAAATACCTACTCACTAAGATACTAGAGGCCAACTCGCAAAGTATCCACTAGTTTGTATTGATTAAGTATGAAGGATTAACTCGCGACATACTTTGAGACTGTATTATCTGTTTTTGTATCGGAGATATTCAAGAATTGAATAAATTATCAAACTATTAATGATAGAAATGTGTGTATGCAAGCAATTGTCTAGAAGACAAGTCCTCGAGTAAGTGGAAGTCATAATAAATCAATAATTCAATGAATGATGGAATTGGTAGAATCGGGTACCCTGTGAGATAAACTCACCTAGGCTGTTGCAGATTGGTCTCTTTAACAGAATCAAAAAATAAATCACAGCACCTTTTTACTGTGCGTGATACAACTTGATTCTATTTAGAGTGATACTTCGACAAAAAGGTACTGAGAACTGACGTGAATTCGAGCTGGTACAAGACAGACATACGAAATTTTGGACTTTGTTTTGTTAAAATAATGAAATCAACTCCCAAATTATTCTGAAGCTCTTCAGACTGTCTAGAAAATAATATCGACCCGGTGAGGCATTTTTTATCTAATTGCCTGTTTCGAACTATAAAATTTTCTCACCCTGACATGATTCAATGTATGTCTAGATGTTTTTCATCGTCTTTCTCTTATAACTATAATTCTTTTTGTACTCGATCTCTATATCAACAAGGGATCCTTATAAGTCAAATACAAGATGCTATCAGATATTTGACAAAGGCATCTTTACTGTTTATTCTGATCACTTTGTTGACTGTCGTATTTGTATTTTTTTGCCTAAAGGGATATGTTATCTCTTATTACTATGGGGGTGTGCTCGAAAGCCATGAAGAAGGCTTAAACAAAAAGCCGAGACGTCACACTGTGGCCAAAAACTAACATCTAGCATTCCAAAAATGAAAATAGCTGCCATGCCCAATTATTTTTTCCTTCTCACGTCATACTAAGAAATTATGATTATTTCGACAATTTTAAAATAATATTTTCAGTGTGATTGTACTTTTTATTGCAGTTATATACGTACATATTATATTTTCCACAATCTCCAACCTTAGGTAAATAAAACGGTTTTTTTTTTTTAGGTAGACGTCAGAGCTTTTCCCCTATGTGTCTTTTTGATCTTTCCAAAATACGTCTCCATTTCGTCCCCTCGAGGTGATATCTTTTCAAATAGATATATCTGATTTTTTTTATTTTACCTTGAAGGGACGAAATGGAGATTTACTTTGTAAAGATCAAAAAGAAGAGACATACGGGAGAAAGCTCTTGGGTCTACCTAAAAAACCGTTTCATTTAACTAAAGTCGCCGGTTGTGGAAAATATAATGTCACGACGGCCTCTTTTTCTTCACCCAGGGAATCAAACTCGACGTAACTTTCACCGTTTTACTTCACAACTCAACACAATATCTCTTAACCTTATCTCAACTAGAACTAAACTCAACTGAACTACATGCCACCCTGCTCGTGGCGCCTTATATACACTTCATCGAACCATCCAGAGAATTCGATGACGTTCGAGAATGTCAATCCGTCATTCTAGAAAACTCTAGACGATTCGATGACGTTTACACTTCAAAGATCTAACCTAACACTTTGACTTTACATCATGCATGACAACTAATACACAATACACGAATACCATAATATACAGTATGTTACAATAATATGTACGTATATAACTGCAATAAAAAGCAAAACCATACTGAGTTAAAACATTTATGTGCTAACTTGTGCTAAAAAGTATATTCACAATAAAGTTCGAAATATTCATTTTTGATGAAATCTAACATCTTGTAAGTTTTTTAGATATATAACTGTAAAAAGACAATCAAGAGAAATGCTGATTATATGTAATAACAATACATACCTCTAGGAATATGAGCCATTTTGAAACCACGTGTTATTACTATTAAAACTGCCAAAAGCGCTTTGCAAAGGTTTCAAAATTAAGGGTCTAGGGTATAGCGCGCGAAATTGAAAATCCTAGAAAAGACGTATTCCCGTGTTAGCGAGTAGGCGTGGCCGCCGTTTCCCTTTCTCCAGTGTGTTTGTCTAAGATGAGCGGAGATAAGTCCAAAAATCCAAAGGTAAGGTCAAAAGGTCTAAAGGTAAGGTCCAAAGGTCACCATAAAAATGAATTTCGCATTTCCAAGCTCCTGACGTTACCTTTAAACTTACAGTAATGACTCAAAGAGCAAATTGAAGAAGAAAGCTTGCTCTTGTGCAACTATTTAGCCTTTTTTTGATATCGTGTTTGGTTGTTAAATTATAGGCATTTATAGAATGTATGATTTTGCATTGCGAGTTTTTTTGCACATTAAAACACTTTTTTGAGAAAATCGAAAATAGTTGTCATTCGTTAAGGTCTTAACTATCGCCTTCTGAAATATTATATATGAGTTTGAAAATAGAGTGAGTTATGCGAGAAATTGTGAGTCCGTGTTTTACATGGCAAATACGTATGTATAAATTTTTTTTTATAACTGAGCAGACCGCGCAGGCAGGGCCTAAATACCAAAGTACCGCGGCTGCTATGTGTATCCAGGCCCCTTAAGCACGTCACAACAAGGGAAACAAAGCGGACACTCGCTGTGATGTTTGCGGCTTTGTAAAAATTTGAAATATGCCAATATTATTTTAAAATTGTTGATTTTATATTTGATCATCATAAGTATGGCGTAAGAAGGAAAAAATATTGGGCATGGTAGCTATTTTCATTTTTTGAATTCTGGATGCTAGTTTTTGACCACAGTGCGTCGGCCTTTTTTCAAAATCCGTAGAAACAACAAATTTGATTGTTAGGACAAAAAGCATCCTTCCACCTAACATACCGTTCGAAATGACTTCCATGTTTAGGAAACCGTATCTAATTAAACGAGGAGAAATAGATAAATAGGTCTAGACTACGTAATGCATTATTCGTATCTCTGAGCGTCTAGCGAATACATTTTGCGCTGGTCGTATCCTTCAATTTTTTTCCGAGAACGTCGCACGTCCAGCGGCAGTGGGTGGCCGTATCAATAAGACTGCTTACTCTGAATTATGTAACACGGGAGCTGGAAGGTTAGGATGAATGATATGCTATCCATACGATTACCGTAGACAGTGGCACTTTGTCTTCGACATATCATCATCTGTACATAATGTCCCGTTGTATAATGAATAACGTAGATTTGAAAAATGATGGAATTTTATTGTTATTTTTGGTAGTTCCCTACGTGACTCTTTATCAGGATTTCGAAGAATATCAGATTTGCCCATCACTTCAAAATGTTTGAGATTTGAGATTTTTTTTTGCACTAGGATGTTTTCCCATCAGCCAGAACCAGATTATTTAGTGAAAGAAATGAAAGTTATAGAAGAGAGGAATAAACATGTAGAGGGGAAAGTAAAACTATAGGGAAAAAAGAACTCATATGGAGGTCCCAAAACTGTAATGCCTTAGCACTCTGGTATTTACCAGCTATCATGAACGATTGAATCCTGTCCATCTCAAAAGCTGTCGCTTACAAACATTCATGACTATAGCGAATATATTAAAAAGGAAGACTGACCTATAAGACCAATAAACTATAACCTAATTAACAAAGCTGGAGGCAGGGAAGGGAAAAGGACTGGGGCACACATTTTTCTCGCCCAGGGGCCCAGCAGGGCATTTTTTCATTTCACACACAACAAATAGACCTACGGTAAGGAAGGATGGGGGAGGTTATATCCACATACAGAGGTGTACAACAAAGGTCAACCTAAAACGAGAGCTAAATTGCAAGACCAGAGTTTTTTAGAAATTTAATAATACATAAGATGGCATCGGGTCTTTCAAGTGAGAAAATGTACGAAGCAGATAAAGCACATGTCCTCATAAAGTGCATCACAATGAGCAAAGGACTTGGAGCAGCCGAAGAAAAGGTGGTCCAGATCCCCATAGACTCTGCAAACATCACATAAATTGGACGGGCTCAAATTGAGTCTCGCAAGATGTGATGGGAATATGCCATGTCCAATTTTAGCACGAATGATGCAAGACATGTATTTTCTTGGTATCCTAAAATGATTCTGCCAGTTAGATTGTGGGAGCGTAGGGTGAATAAGGTTATATCTTGTAGGATTTGTGAAGCAGTATTCTCTCAAAGGAGTCTCTATAGCAGAACCGATTGAAATGCTTTTCTTTGCTAACTCGTCTGCTTTTTCATTAGCATCTATGCCACAGTGACCTTTCACCCATACTAGTGTGATATTGCTTCCTTTATTTTTCAGCTGATGGATTTTGGTTTTTATATTTAAGATGTGTATATTGCTCGTATCAGTGGGGCAGGAGCTATTTAAGCTCTTTAGAACAGACAAAGAATCTGAGAATATAGCTGAATTTCCAAGGTTGTGCTCTTCAACAAATATCAGTGCTTGAAGAATAGCGACAGCCTCAGCAGAAAATATCGTAATTTCTGGTAGTAGTTTGAACATATACGAAGTATCTAGGTGAGGGATATAGAATGCACACCCTGACCCTGAGGCTGTTTTCGATGCATCTGTATAAATAAAACTGTTGCTTGACAAGCTTCTATGGATCTCTTTGAGTTTATTCTTAATGAGTTGCGGATGATTGTCGTAGTATGGAAGCACAGCATTAATACCTGACAGAAGATCGAAGTAATCAGTATCTTCTTGTGAAGGCGAGGCTCTTGGAGTGTCTTGTATGATATTGGTACTACACTGAACGGCACTGTATATCGGAGGACTGTTCTTTTTAATCCAATAGTTGCCGATTAAGTCCAAAGTGGTACCGGTAGCCGGTACACTTTGTTTAATAGTTGCGAATTGTAGATTTGAATCTTGAGCAAAAATCTGCTTGCTAACATTTCCCTCCGAAGGTGTAAGGGGGCTTCCTGTGGAGATTTGAGATGTCTTTTTTGTATCGCTTATAAATGTATTCACTATGTATGTGTATTAAAATTTATTCTTAGTTGGATGATATGCGGCTTTCATTGATTTCATACGTCAGAACCAAATCCTGACTTTGTCGGGCAATAAGTAGTAGTTTTAGATTTATGGGATTGTTTATTTACCTGACATTAAAAACATATTATTATATAACGGGCTGAAAAGGCTAACATAAAAAACTCCTATGTTTTTGATAACATTCAATTTCATCATCCAATATCGCGATACAAGATTCTAGCGCTCACTCAATTTTTCGATACCATTTTATATAAAGCACCTTATTCACTTTCTGACTATACTAAAGGTTTCTAGCTTAGGAAAAATAAGGTTATACGTTATACTTTTGCCAGATCGCAAGATTTGCTGTTAAGAAGGATAGGCAACCAGTAATGCACACTTGTGTGTGTCTAGCGAAATGCAATAAAATGTTATTTTTAGCCCTTTTGACTATAATACAAAGGTACATTGCAGGTATTTATAATTATTTTCGATTGCAAATTGTTGTTTTATCAAAATAATGCAGTAATTTGAATTGCTTGTCATCATTATCGTTACACTAACAGTACATTTGATCCAGTGATCAAATGTATCGGTCTTGTGGAATCTGATTGGTTGAGATTAGCAATTGCTAAACTCTTTTTTAAACAGGAAAATGCAAGTTTTCACCCATTGGATGGAAAATCAGAGCTGAAAAGATACTAGAGAGTCCATAATGGTCCATTATATATAAAGCATGTCTTCTTTCACCTTTTTGAAGTAAATTTCAAGAGAAATCAATAATTTTCAGAGAACTTTGACACATGCATGTTCTTGAATGGGCTGCTCTGTTTGGTCAAAGCCTTTGTTAAAATGCCTGTGTTGATAAAATCGGGCCTTAGAATGCCAATTGATCAGTAATGAGGTAACGAACCTGTATCACAGACTGTCAAGCTATGTTCCATTACCAGCTAATATGATCACTATACTAGCTAGTGGAAACAACTGTCCATACAGAATATAACCTTTGTACGCTAAAACAAAAAATGAGACTGTAACTTTCACAAAAAAAAAAACAACATGATGATGTTAATAGTTATTAAGAGAACATAGATGTCTTATCCTCGATACATCTGGCCAGTTGGTATCAGATCAGAGCCAATAACATAATCAAAAAAAAAAAAAAATTAAAATGTGTTTTTTTTTTTTGTTTCAGGGAGACATAAAGGAGGATGATTCGCCTCGGAGGTTATGTCTAGTTTGTGGTGATGTGGCTTCCGGATTTCACTACGGCGTTGCATCTTGTGAAGCATGTAAAGCATTTTTCAAAAGGACGATACAAGGTAATATTCTCCATCATAAATATTTGAAACTAAAACTGAATATGTTTCAATTTAAAAAAATCAACATGTACTGGACTTCTTACCATCCTCACAACAGCTGTTGTGAAGACCTATTGCGCTTTTGAAGAGCAGACTTAAGCTCTTGGCTTTTGCCAATTCTGTGGCTTGGATGAACAAGGGCCTATGTGCAAATTTTCTTAAAATGGGGGTTTGGGCTCAACAAAACAATAAATAGAATGCGCTCTTTCCGATGGAATAGGTCCTAAGTCAAAAGGCATTTTCGTTGGGGATTACATAGTATGTGAAAAGGCCTAAGTATGGACACTTTAGTGTATATAAAGGCCTAGGTATACCTTAGGTCTTTTTATCACGGTCTTATCTACACTAATTAAACATTTTGCATGTCTTTTTTTTTGCTTTTTGAATCCTGACCGTCGGTACCAAATATTTAGATACAGGCAATCTTTCATGCATATATACAAATTTAATAAATGGAACATAGCCTATACTTTCTTCCATCTTATCAATATTTACCTTCCTCCCTCGATATTTAATTGTTTAAAAAAGAAATTAATTGTAAATGTTAGTCATTTTGTATCTGTTTGACAATTCTGATATTTTATTTTAGTTTTAATACCTGAAGATGACGCCTAATAGAAGCGTCGAAACGTCGTAAAATTTTATATTTTGGAAATATAATAAGTGACCGTATCCCAAGATTGTTTTATTAAATATTTTACATGTCGTAAATGGACCTATCTTGTAATATAGACCCACTAAATGGGGCCTATATGGACTTGAACCTTTATGCTTTTTTTGCTTATTGCTTCACTTTGAGGCCTAACTAAAAGTCGGCATAAATGATGCAAGAAATATGAAACCTATGTTATCTTCGGCCGTTTTTAGTTTGCAGATAAAAAGATTCAAAGGGCCTAAGTGTAACATGGATATATAACTGGTTTTAAATGTAGGTTCTATCAACTACTTATAGGTCCTTATTATTTTGAAAAATATATAATACTTTAATTCTGATGTATGTTATAGACCCTTGAGATTTCGTAAACAACAACCTAAAAAATGACAGTTAAGCACAGAACATCCTAGTTTAAAAAGACTACATGATGCATACCCAATTCTACTACCTAAAAAGAAACCTGAAGATATTACAACCTTGTTGTGTTAGATACATCCGAACAGTCAACTATTTTATTTTAATTTGAAAGTTGACAGTATCAGTGGCGACGAAGACGTTTGTCCTATTGTGTTAGCCCATACTTCTGAGACACAATCTCGCATACATCTGTGTATCTGCTATTCATTTTTTTGTTACAATAATGAATATTTTCTTTGTTCTATATTAGTATACATTACCCAGTTTGCAGATGTATTTTTTTAATAAAATAGTTTTTACTACAGAAAAGCTTAAATTTGTCACTCCTGTATGTAATGACATAATGAGGAAAATTTCAATGAGGTAAAAAGGGCCTAACTAATGTTTTACACGACAACCGGTCCTAAGTAACAATTTTCTGGTCCAAGTATGTCAATTATTATATTAAAGACAAGGCTTATATTAACTTTATACCAATATGCTAGGGCATAACTAACAAAAAACTTTTAACGACATTCAAAAAACCTAATAGTTTCATATTTTATGAGTATTTGGCGCTTCATTACAACGCTTATCAAAATATCATGTCGCTAGGTTAAGAAACGTCAATAAAATATAACTTCGAATTTTTTTCACAAATCTTCAATTTTTTCAGAACTTGTTTTATGCACATAGGCCCTTGTTCATCCAAGCCACAGAATTATGAGCATATTTCTTAATTATAGATTATATAGTTTTACTGAATCCCACCTTTTTGTTTGAAGGTAACATTGAATACACCTGTCCAGCGTCGGGTGAATGCGAAATAAACAAACGAAGACGAAAGGCATGCCAGGCATGTCGATTTCGAAAATGCCTTAGGTCAGGAATGTTGAAGGAAGGCGTTAGGCTCGACAGGGTGAGAGGGGGAAGACAAAAGTACAGAAGAAACCCGGAAAGCCCGTATCAAGTCCAAGTAGTGAATGCACAAAGACCCATGTTGATGTTAGAAGGTAGGTGATACTCATAAAATGTACACTGTAAATGAAACAAACGAATAACTAACTAAGTCGAGTCAATCAAGTCAAATGAAGTACAATGCATCTGATCATCATAGTCACAATGTCTTAACAGACACGTTGTGAACTCGTTAAATGCATTAAGTCGGAGCTGGAGTATTGCCGACACGAGTATCATCAACAGTTTTGATAACTGTAGCTCGCCATCGTTCGCGATTTACTGTCAGTTCAGTTGCGCTCTTGATACTCATATCCAGCAACTGTTTCGTCGTATCCACCCAGCGTGTAGGGGACGGCCACGGAGCCGCCCACTTGGAGCCTGACCCTGAACTACAAGTTTCTATATTATCGCTTCTATGAATATGTCCGAAGAATGTCAGCATTCTCGTCAACACAATGGAGGATAGTTTCTTTGGATTACCGAACTCATCCAGTATGGAAACGTTAGTTCGATGGGCGGTATAAGGAACTCTCAGCATTCTCCTCCACGTCCACATTTCAAAATCATCTATGCGAGCTCGATCTGCCTTTTTAACAGTCCAAGTTTCCAAGGCTCACAAAAACATGGAGAACACAAGAAGCTGAACCAGTGACATTTTGGCAACTTTAGTGATGTTATTGTCACGCCATATTTTAGTAAGCTTTGTCAGGCCACACATGCCTGTTGAATGCTCCGTCGAATCTCATTTTCACAGCTACTCGAGTTGTCGATCAAAGAACCGAGGTACACAAAACTTTGAACTACTTCACAACAGCCTACTGACTTTATTTCTTCATGATTATCGTGCTCTCTATCTACGATCATAACCTTGGTCTTGTTGTAATTAATACCGAGACCATACGCTGCACTGTGTTGTTCTCAGAATAGAGCTATTAATTCTTCCTGAGAAGCAGCAATAAGGGTTGTATCGTCAACAAATCTTAAGTTGGGTATTTTGTTTCCGCCAATAGTTATACCCCATGCCACTTGTCCTATACCTGTCTCATTACAAATTCAGAGTAAATGTTAAATAACATCGGAGATAATACACATCCTGACGAACTCCTTTCCTGGTTGTAGTTTGACCAGACAGGTTACCATCAGTTGTTACACGAGCCGAATTAGAAATGTACACTGTAAATAAAATAAACTAATAATTTAAGTCGTCAGTCAAGTCAAGTGAAGTACAATCCATTTGATAACAACCAGAAAATGGGCAATTCTTGGCTTCAAAAGTAATTAATCATCTGATTTTAATGGTCTTGCGTTACAGCGGTTCTGTGAGAAGGACGGAACACCTTTGTAGTTTAAAAAGCTGAGTAATAACATGATCGCGTAAAGCCAATCACTACACAGGGCGTACTAAAGCCAAAAGGAATTTTACGTATATTTCCGAACTACAAGTTTAACAGTAACATTATTTTTCTTCTGGAGCTGTCGTAAAAAGAGATTATGATTTCCGGAGATAGTTTAAAAAGCATTCTTCCTGTTTGCTTCATCCTCCTAAATAACTACCCCTGTTGTTATATATTATCTGACCAGCAGATCTGAAGCTACAAAAGGAATGCTGACAAAGATGTTCGATGTTGCCAAGTTTATTTATAAAAAAAGCAAAATTAACGGTACGAGCAGTTTAAGACATTTTTATAGCTATTGTAATATAGTTGTTAATGTATTTTTATTTAATAACTGATATTTCTTAATCTGCCTGTTATAAAATGTACATATTTTCTGAAGATATCGTCAACTTCAGGTGAATCGGCAACAACACACGAATCCTGTCATTCAACGTCTTGTCAAGGAACCTTATTGGTTGGGGATCTGCTATCATGCCGTTGCCATGGAGATTAAATCTTGCCATTGGCCGCCCTGCCAGCAACTTTGTGTGCCTGTGTCTCTCTCTGTCAGGAAATATCGAAATACCAGTGGCGTTTTGTATTATAACCTTTCTACAGATTGTCCCAAACTATTTAAATATCTGTTTTGTCGAGCTTATTGTCTTGTCAGCTTGTTAGGTACACTGTTTTTCGTCGTTATTATTGTTATTATTTGTATTGTATTTATTTATTTGTAACTGTTATATACAGACTGTGGTCACCCTTGAAGGATATACCTTGTATAAGGGTGTTGACCATATTTTGACAATATAATTGAATTTTGAAGTTCTCGTTGTTGATAGTTATTTCAGTGGTTCCAATCTACCTTGAAGTGGTATCCTATCCATAACCGATGTGCGGTGTTGTCATCGTCTTCTTGATATTTGCTGATATACGAATATTATAAATGTTAATGATTCCAGAAGTTGCATTTTCGACACCAAAATTTGTACAAGCTGACAATGACACTTCTCTAATAAAATCAACATTTATACAAAAAGAAAGACGCTTCATAGCCCTGAAGTATTCACGTAAAATCTGCATGCCCATGGCTATTTTATAAATGAAATCGGCCATGTTTTTTTACAACTATACCCCTCTTACCGATACCCTGTAGCTACAGAACCGTTGGCCAAATAGTTTTTTTACGCTGAGAAGAAAATCTGCTGAGCTATTTTTTGTTTTTTTTGTTTGTCAGGGTTTCTCCAAAGTTGCATTTGTTTACCTTGAAAGTGACTGTGTAATTTTTTACAGATATAAAAATGTTGGAAGCATTGTCAAGTTGTGAGCCTGACTGTTTGGACACGAACGCAGCACTGGATACCTCATTGAAGCACAAAACATTATCAATTCTCAGTGATCTGTATGATAGGGAATTAGTCGGTATTATTGGATGGGCGAAACAGATACCAGGGTTCACCGATCTGTCTCTTAATGATCAGGTACATATAAACATGAATATATTTTAAATAATGTGTCCAGACCTACACAGTATAGCCACATAATATCAGACAATATTGTGTGATGATATACACACCCTTCAAAGGGCTGTGGAACATTGACCACATTGTTTTTGTGGTAAACTATCACACACATTATCTTGAGATAAAGTGTTAAGAGATGTTGCTTTTTAATTATTTATGGTATTTATTCATTCATTAATTCATTTATTTGCAAGAAAACTACAAATAATGCCACCCCTATTTATTCAGTTAAAAATTTAAATTTTAGTTTATCGGGAGTATATAAATAAATACAATCGTGTTTTGCAGATGCGGTTGCTTCAAAGCACTTGGGCTGAAATACTGACCCTCACACTGGCCTTCCGAAGTCTCCCGTTGATCGGCCTTGGTAGGCTGAAGTTCGCGATGGACTTCACGTTAGACGAGAAACAGAGCAGGGATTGTGGGGCTACGGAACTCTACCAAACGGTAATAGTATCTTAAGTTTACTAATTATGTGTTTTTCACAACATTGATATCGCCTTATTAATGTGAGGTCTTTAGTTTATTACGCTTAGCTGACGTATAAAGAAAACGACTTCGTTGAAATGAACAGTTTACTAACGTTTCGCCTGCCTCCGCAGCCTGGTAACTTGTCATACGTCATTAACTCCTATTTTTTTTCAAACATTTTGTACTTTGAGAAAGAAGACAGTGGTAGCAGAAAAGTTAGTAAATTGTTTATTTCAACGGATGGTTTGATTTATTGACCATTTAAGATAAATGATTCAGTGAGGCAACTACATGTAAGTTTCAGAATTTACAATATTCTCCACCATATAAATCTAATATGTACAAAAATATTCGTTCATATTTATGTTGTGCCGTATTTTCGCTTCAAACTATTTAAGTTGAAAATATACTAAATTACAGAATATCAACTAAAAAATGTTTTTTTTGTGCCTCCTGTAGAATGTCATTATGTTCTCATTGACTTTTTTCGGATTTTCAGTTTAATAGACTTAGGCCCGATTTTATCAACATGCATATTTAACAAAGACTTTGACAAAGCTTTTCTATTGGATGTTGTTTAGCAAAAGCTTTCTATTGGGTATTGCGGGCTAGGTTAATAAGTATCATCCAATAGTATTTTATCAATATTGGAAACAAAACGTCAAAGCTGGATGACACTTTCATTAAAAATATTTTAGAATTCATGGATCAAAATCATAGCAGAAAATCAGAACAAAGTGATTGATTTGCAAATTAATGCTAGATTTTTAATGTTTACCTTATAATTATTGTATAATTACCAATTGCAATTGCAGTCAAATTGATTATAGACTGGATGCATGTTTGTTATAGAATGGACCTTCTTATGGAAATATTCACAGAGGATGTAAAGATTGTAGGCACTGCATAAAAGGCACCGTAGCGCAGAAACACATTTATTTAAAGCACCTTATTCACTTTCTGACTATACGAAAGGTTTCTAGTTTAGGAAAAATAAGGATATACGTTATACTTTTGCCAGATCGCAAGGTTTTGCTGTTAAGCAGGATAGGCAACCAGTAATGCATGCTTGCATCGTGTGTGTCTAAAATAGCTTTGTGAAATGCAATAAAATGTTATTTTTACCCTTTTTCACTATAATACAAAGGTATATTGGAGGTATTCATATTTATTATCGATTGTAAATTATGGTTTTATCAAAATAGTGCAGTAATTTGAATTTCTTGTCATCATCATCATTAAATTAACAGTACATTTTATCCAGTGATCAAATGTGTCGGTTTTGTGGAATCTGATTGGTTGAGATTAGCGATTGCTAAACTCTTTGTTAAACAGGAAAATGCAAGTTTTTACCCATTTAGGATGGAAAATCAGAGTCAAAAAGATACTAGAGAGTTCACAATGGTCGATTATATATAAAGCATGTCTTTTTTCACCTTTTTGAAGTAAATTTCAAGAGAAATCAATAATTTTCAGAGAACTTTGACACATGCAAGTTCATGAATGGGCTGCTCTGATTGGTCAAAACCTTTGTTCAAATGCTCGTGTTGATAAAATCGGGCCTAAGAATAGCAATAAATCATGTCGATGGATTATTTGAACATATATAATTATGATTAATTTATTATATTAATTTCAAATTGTTTTAGTGTTGCCATGTGGTGGAAAGGTTGGAGAGCTTGAACATCTTGAAGGAAGAATACTACCTGTTAAAAGCCCTTGTTCTAACAAACTCGGATGTGAAGATTGATGAGTATCAGGCGTTGAAAAGGTTTAGAGGCACGATTTTGTCCGCGCTGTCAGACGCCATCGGAATTTTGAGGTAAGAATTTATGTACCTGCTTCTTCAAAAATTTACGCCAACGGAGATGTTTAGAATATTTCGGAGTTTGTCTGCTAATTACTTGGTAAACAGGATTGCCGTACAGACCACTAGGCAAAGTCCGAAATATCGAACACTAGGTAGTTCTACGTAAGAAAACTTATGTCACTCAATTCCGTCGGTCTGTCTGTTGTTATTTTTCTAACAGCGTAATCTCAGTAACCACTTGACCAGCTTTGGTGAAATTTTGAAGTGCGATAGCTGCGGCATGCCACGAAATGTTGATTTATTTTTGAAAGTCGGTGCGTTCTTAGATACGCTTCAAACTCTATGTGTTTAAAATTAAAATGCTCCTGAAAATCGAAAATTTTTACTTCCCACACCGATAGATGAGGGGAGTATTGTGATCGCGAAAATTTTCGAAGGCAAGACCTAGCGGTATAAGACAATTGGGGCGGGGGGGGGGGGGGTGGCGATGATTTGGTTGCAAGGGGATCTCAGACTAAAGCTTTATGCTATGGGAAAATAATAAACTAGTATCACCGTTATGTGTGGGAAGTACTGAGTCAATCAACTTGACTTCATTTTTTGGGAGAGGATGAAGAATGATCAGGAGGCTTGGTATTGGGAAAACTCTTGTTTATTTATAAATTACTGTCCATTACCTTGGAAGAACTACATTGATTTATTTAAAGATTTGTTTCTTATCACGCTGAATCGCGTAATTTCTGTAATTGCTACACCGGTTTGATGAAATTTGGGGTTCATAGTAGTTATTGTTTGTATGATTTTAGCCACTAAGCAACTAGCAAAAAAACAAAAATACTCTGGACCAGAATTGAGAGGTGGAAGATTTGGGTCCGATTTATTTGTGATGGGAGAGACAGACTGTCGGTCTGTCTGTTGGCGTTTTTCTACCCTTGTGATTTCAGTAACCGCTGCATGGATTGTGATGAAATTTGGGTGCATGGGTGGCGGAGCAATTAGCAAAAAACACAAAATTTCAAATATTAATCAAACTCGTTTTTAGGCGTTTTAGGGGCTTCTGATCATTTTCTACTTTTTTTGAGTGGTGGTGAAATTGGGGTGGTCGAGGGTCGTCGCGAATAATTCGCGTCAGTCTGTGAAAGTCTTTAAAGCAAACTTCATCAATTTTTGCAGGCCGACGGGGGTATTGAACCAAGTACAACAGCTGCTGCTGTGCCTGCCCTCGTTGCGGCAGGCCAACTACGTGGTGCGCAGGTTCTGGTCGGACGTGCACCAGCAGGATCTGGTGCCGATGAACAAGCTGTTCCTGGAGATGCTCGAAGCGTACTCGCGGTGATAAGATTCTTCTTCTTCTTCTCCTCCAGCCAGGCCAGGATTGGCGATCGTCGGTCTACGAATTGCGCGCGCGGCCGCGAGGTGGCGCTCTCGAGCGCACTACAGGAAAATTTGTGCTCGCCGATTCAATAAACGGCGATTCTTTCGGTGGATCGGTTGTTTTCTGCTGCTGCTGATGATGCGTTCGACGGTCCATAGACGAGATTTTGATAACTTTAGGTACTTTTTGTGGGGTAAGGTCATTCAAACAAAAACTCCTTATCTTTCTATTTGCGACGTTTCGAATTATATTAAGTCATCCTCAGGCAACAGAAAGTTGAAGTTTTTATCGTTGCCGAGTTCATTACAGTAGGTCAGAATCCTTTACAAACGGAATTTTGATAATTCTCGTTAAATGAAGAGTGGGGTCCTTGCAATGGTCATAAATTCGAAATAAGAATAAAAGTTGTCACTGTCCCAAAACTACTGTCCTAAATATTGACAAAAAAATAGGATGCTGCGCATTCACTACAACACACTTTTACATCCAATTTGTTCGAATATTTAGGACATATTGTAGGTACAATATTTGGCAAATTGAATGTGCGCATTGAATGGCTTCGCATTAGAATCTTTTGCTGATGATAGTAGTGAAAGTTGAATATTTTTAGTTTGCATATGCTTTACATGTTTTTGTCTTTTTTCGAATAACAACTTTCTTCACATAAAAAAATCGACCGAAACAAGCTCAAATCCTCGAAATAAAAAACAACCACAAACCACAAATACTCTAAACTTGACGATTTAGAGATGATGTACAGAATGTATAATGAGAACCACAGCATAGAAAACAACCAGCATACTATCTCTGAGGATTTCCTATATGGTTCCCACAAAATTTGACCTTGGGAGGGTTTTTGAATGATTTTACGGCTGTCAAGTTTGGGTAGAGATGCGAAAATGAAAATATCGATACCGGTACCAACTCGATATTTTCTAGCCAAATAGGCGCGTTTGGTTCGTACAGAGCATTTTGTGCAACTGATTACACCCCTCAATAATTATATAATTATTTTCGATACCGATACAGTATCGATACCAGCTTGGAATGCCTCAAAAAGTATCGATGACAAAAATACTCGATATTAGTGCAGAAGTATCGAAGTACCGTTACCATCCGTACAAAAAACCCCTCCAAAAGTGGGGATGCGCGTGTAATTTCCGCCATCTTGAGTAATAACTCACCAGCACAACAATGACTTTGACAGAAATGATAACTGTCAATAAACAAATGACGTGACTGTGCTACTAATGCGCATGCCCTTGTCCTAAATTTGTAAGAAAATGTTTGATCGTTGCATACAAGGAGAATAATAATTTTACGATAACTTATCAAATCAAAAACTTGATATTTTATGATGAATAATATGTTACAACGAATGCTTTAAAGCAATATTTATTATAATTGCTTTCGCGCAAGGGCCCTATGACACCAATTTGGAATACTGTATGTGAGCGACAAGTTTCACTTATATTCAGGTTTAGAAAGTTCCATAGGCCATACCACAAAATTCTTCACTTCCGGATAGCTCCTGCCAGTAAGAAATATTTTCAAAATTATATGAAATTTTTGGCTTGTACTGGCAAAAGCTTTACGGGCATCTGTTAACGTTAGGGATATCATGACCTTTGTATTACTATTCTTGCTCTTTTGAGTCGGTCTATCTTGAGCTCTCAAACGGTTCTGTCTTTATATTTTTATCAGGAAATTAATTTTTAAAAAGCAAGTTTAAGTTGTTCAGGTTCAGCAGGCTAAGATAGTCATGAATATTAGTAGTGTTTTTTTTGTATCCCCAGAGTACCGAAACTGAAGATTTACTTATTCATACCTTTTTCCGAAAAATCTTTTTTGCATATTATAATATTTATATTTTTCATATATATGACTCATGATAACGTCTATGGACCGCTTTAGGAAATTCCTAGATATTGGTTTCATCATGAAGGACGAATCATGCCACGCACCGTACCAACTAGTAGACAAAATTTAAAAAAATCATTTCTCAGGGTTAGTTCCATGAACTTTTTATTTTTCAGGGTCAAAGCTCATAAGGGTATGGAATGGAGAAATTAGTTAGTGGTTCAAAATATTTTTGATCAAAGGAGCTCGATTTTGACTAGAAAGGCATGAAAAAGCGAATACGATATCTAGGGATTTTCTAAATGCCCTTGTTGATTTTCCTTCAGATAAATAACGTTAAGGCTGTGACACACTTGCAGGACAAGTAACTGTAATTTTATTTAAGTATATTGTATATTTTTTTTAAATGTAGAAGGTCGTGTAAAGGTTCCATCCCCTACAATTCTTTTTTTCGATCGAGTATATACACTACAACATACGAAATAATGAAGCTATAACAACAGAAAGTATTTTTTTATCAGAGAATTTTATATTTGATTATGGATATTTAACAATTGATAGCTAGATCTCACCTGTCAACTGAGTTATTGTTACAGTTGATATTTGGAGGTAGGGAAAATTTGACTGTTGTATCTTGTGATAACTACATGGTATTCTTCAAAATAGAACGTGATTTGGGGAAATAAATAAATAAAATAAAATACCTTAAGTTTTCTATGATTGAGTATGTATTCAGTGATTTTTATTCAGTCTTGTTGATAAGACTATTCAATTTGTCTTATAATGACTGTACCCTCAGAATTTTTATTGCACTTAATGTCTATTCAATTTTTTTTAAATCAGGGGCGCACAAAATTTTGTTGCTGGTTAGTTCTTCAGATGACATTCAAGTTTAAACCTGAAAGTTGTCATTTTTCTATTAATTTGAGTGTGCTAAGAGGAGCAAGCCATACTCATAGGCGTAGTTAGGTGGGGGCTTGGGGGGCTGAGACCCCCCAAGAATGAAATTACCCCCCCCCCCCCAAGAATTCAAAAATAATTGGTTCTGTTAAGTTTATTGTATCTAGGGCGGGAATTAACTACGTCTATGGCAATGCTATCTGACATTTTAAACTCAACGATACAAATATGTACTCGCAGTACTTTAAGCAATAAAGATTGAATCATGTTCTATTTCGGAATACCTGTGTAACGAAAAAGTGGAGGAAAATTAAAAAAAATCTTTTGTGACTTATATGGTAAACACAAATTTTCTTGTAGATAAATTTAGATTGGTCCGTCATAAGAGAGAATATTGTATATCAAAAGAAATCCAGTGATAGATACGAGTAGATATTCTTTTAGATTATAGTATTTAGTTATGTGTAAATAGTAAGAAAAAATATATTAAAATATTTTTAGTAGAGGTCTATGATATACTTGATGCTTTTTTAGAGATGCATAGTTTTTATGCAGCATAATATGATCTTTTGCGTTGTTTCACCTCATTGTAAAGAACCACGCAGATTTTTTGTGGATAACCGACTTTAGTGATAAATTCGATAGGATTCTGCGGTTTTTTTTTTCAAAAAATAGGTGGTTTTTGGTTGCGCTTTTTTGCAACTATTATGTTCAAAAAAAAAAACGCTTTATATTATAATTGTTGGCTAGTGTTATGATTTTTCTTAAATTTTTGTTTAGATTTTTTTCCATATATTATACAAGCATAATTTCAATACTTATTTGCTCTATTTTTACGATATAGCTATTATTTATATTTATTATGAACCTTATGATGACAGATTTAATTTTATAAATTAATTATGTTGAGGTTTGTTGTGGATAATAAGGATTAAATTCTGGGAAAAATATGGAATATTTTGTTAAAAGTTAGCCATGAGAAATATGCGTGATTTAGTAATCCTTCTGATAATGAACAATAATGGGTTGTTTGGATAAATTCGTATAAGTAAAGGTGTTTTTGCTTACTTTTTTCTGTAAGAAAAAAGGAAAAAATGCCTATCTTGCAGATTTTTGTTCTGTGCCATTAAGATCTAGTTACGCGAGAATTGACTTTTACAATATTATATTTTTATGCCAGTAATGATCAGCACAAATCAGATGTACTTATCGGTTACTCAGAAACATATTTTGTTACACCATTTCAAAACTGATGAATAATAACGTTTTACATAAATATTCTGATGTTTTATTTTTCTCAACTTTGAGGAAACACAAAGCATTTTGATGTATTTTTCTCGTAAAAATACTACAATAGGAAAGAATTTACTTGAGTAAATTCAAGCGGCGCTCTCACTGGAATTTGTTGCTATAAAAATTGTTTTTATATTGAGAAAACCAGTTTTTCCTAGACTAGTAATCTTTCGGACTGGTGCCTAGCGTCTTAACGGTCTTAATCGCTTGGCCGCGCTGTGCTTCAAGAATTCAATTTTCTTCCAACGAACAAGAGGATACGAACAGCAAAACGCCAATTAACTTGTAGAAAATATATTATTATTAAATACAATACTTTTTTATAATACAAAATAAAACCAATAAATTAATACCAATTAAAGCTAAAAAAGAAGTTAAAATCTGGAAGTACGTTAAAAACACACCTAAACAACACATGAATCGAATAAGTATTGTGTACGAATGTGTTGCGAGTGTATATCCACGTGTATACTCCAGGCATATTAGACCGAAATAGGCTGAATCCAGATTAAAATACTATAAATGCAATATCTGCAGTGACACGATCTTGAATCGTCTAGATGAAGGGTAAGTCTGAGAAAATCCCTCATCAAACTATATAGGCCTTCACTGGAAATATATATACTATTTATACTATACTCTCACACGAGTAATTTATTTTTGTATCAGATACACAATAAACAATGGCACCTATTTATGATGTTTGATAAAGATTTCAATCATGTTTAGCTGAGTGACAAGAGGGTGGTACCACAAGTACCCAGACTAACTGTTGTTTCTGTTTTAAATTTGTAGACAATGTAGACACTTCAAAAGGTTTGTTTCGGACTTCACTGTCTATGCAATTTTTGAGTACAAAGTTTCGATTAATCTACTAACAGTCTACTTGACGACGATTGAAGATTGTAGATCAATCAATTTGTCGAGTGGGAATTAATAAATAAAGTACAGTTTAACGTACAGAAAACTCAGGCAACGACACTGACAAAGAAGCTTCACGTTGGCTTGTCATAGTCGAATCACCTTTCGTCAAGCTCTTGGGAATCAACATCAACAATAACATATCCTGGCATGACCACGTCGTCACTATTGCTAAAACGGCATCCCAGAAGCTTGGAGTTTTGTTCCGCTGTAGGAAACTGTACACACCAGAGCAACTGCTGCTGCTCTACAAGACCATCGTTGGAATATTACTCCCATGTGTGGGGATGCACTCCGAAGCACTCTCTAAAGCATCTGGACACTATCCAGAAGAGAGCAATTAGACTAATCGATACGCCTAGCCTCACAAAGGACCTCCACAGCCAACATCGAAGAAGGGTGGTTGACCTGTCCCTGTTTTACAGATTCCATCACGGAATATGTTCGATTGAGCTCTCCCAGATAATAACACCGAAAGCGGAACACTAGAAAGGCGAGCTCATCCTTACCAGGTCGAGGTCCCTACTCTCCTAACCAATCTCCTACAGGCCTACAGCATTCCTTATTTTGGAGAACTTCGACGCTGTGGAATCAGCTGCCGGGGAATTTGTTTCCCGACGGCTACAACCTGCAGTCTTTCAAACCTAACGTGCACCGACACTTATCCTTTCGCAGCGCTTCTACAGCGCCATAAGCTTTCAGACTTTGCGGGACCAAAATTGTTGCCGATCTTCATTGCATTGAATGGAGTTGGAACCTTACGAAGAAGAAGTGATATCCGATATCGGTAAGTTAATAGCTATTTTGAGGAGCAAAACTGTGGTTATCATAAAAAGTACATCGAACTTGGGAAGAATGTATAAAGCTGAAAGGAGATTACGTTGAAAAATAAATATACTATTTCCTAAATGTTTGTTTTCTTTGAAGGGTTGTCTACTTCTGGTACCACCCTCGTATTTGTGAATGAAAGACAGATGATGGACATGACAAAATGATGAAATACTCCTAAACAAAATACTTTAAAAACTGTTTAAACCAATAGATTGGTAAAATCATTGGACATCCGACTCAAAAAACAATTTAACAAGATGCAAACCTTTTGACAAAATCTTTGAATGTTTTAATTCAGTCAGAGATTTATAATTTTTCTACGTCAATGTAAGTTTTCATTATTATAAGTGGAGTGGAGTGGAGTTATTTTCTGTGTAAAGCTCTTTCCATGGATGTTTCTCCCATGTTTGCATCTTGCTAGCTAGTTATCATATACTTAAGCATGATTTTCGTCTTTTAATTCCAGCTTTTTGGAGTTTCATCATTTAGAAACCAATATTAATCACTAGAGAAGTTTCAACTGGGAAAAGAACTAACCAATACATTTCAAGGCCGTTAGGAGTATTACTAATACCAATGATTAACATATTCTAATACTAAGAGGAACATAATTTGAATGCATATTTTAGGCTCAACTAACTCAGGAACTTATTATATTTTTGACCACACGGTTATTACGGCCTTTAAGATTAGTAGCCAGACTTTTGGTTGAAGTGTTTGTTAACTAAATCACCTAACATCGACAATATTGCAAGATATCGTTTTAATAGGCTTTTTTAATAAAATGCTTTAAAGTAATACTATTTCAAATTCACAAGAAACTGCACTACTTCTGGTACAGCTCTTAGGTTAAGAATTTATTGCACTTTTTGAAATCATCCCAAAAGTAATGCAGTTTCCGTAACTAGGAACCGTCAGTATATCAATCGTTTTAAATCTTTTTTTTTTATTCAAGATATTGCAAAATTCGAAAAAAAACGATGATCTTTCAAAATGGCACATGCACAATTTTTTAAATGGCATTTTCACTAATACTCGCTAGATGGAGAATGAATAATATTCTCAATAGTGTAAACTCGCGACTCGAAAGTTTTAAGATTCGGCAACTCTCAACGTGATTGACATCTTTAGTAAGGTTTGAGACGAGATTTATTCAATTCGAACAAAAAGTTTGATGAGTAATGGTTTTATGGAATGGGAGCAACCTAAAAACCCTTTCTATTGTTGTTTCTCCCTTTGCATCGAAGAAGAGAGAAGTAGCAGGTGTTATAGAACTACTTGAAAGAGATAAGATAGTTTCATTAGCTTTAAACTAGCAAAATATACTTTACGGTATATTTGGTGGAACTAGTGTTCTAGTTTTAGCAGTATTTCTTATACATTCTCCAGTTTACTGTAATGTGTTCCCTTCATCTAGGCGATTCAAGTAACGTAACTAATTCAAAATTGGCGATTCGCCGTCAAACTACGAAATCTAGGAAAACGTCCCATCATATCCCCTTGTTCATCTAAATACCGTCACTAAGTGCTTTGTTTTCAAATAATCCTAATAAATAATACGGAACCATAGAATGCGAAAAGCACCTATTAGAGTGAAAAGTCTGTATGTACATTAACAACATTTTTATCGTGAATCAAGGTATTTGTGGGATTGTTTCTAATGTATTCGGGAGGGTAGGCCAAGGTGAGAAAAAGTTTAATGTATTTAAAGGATAGTAAAAGAGTCGTCTTATCGATAAAAAATGTGAACTAGTTAATCTAGCCACATCACAAGGACAAAACAAACACATTTTTTAATTTTTTTTGCTTATGAAATAAGGATGAGTAAACCAAAATGGCAAAAAGTAAAGAACAAAAATTTTAATAATATGCGACTATATACATGCAATGCAATGGGATTGTTAGTGACCATGAAAATTCAGAAAAACTGGATTTTTTTTTAATTATTGTACAAAATCTCTATCCCTATCATAAAGCTCGAACAATAATAACAAAGTTTACTAATTTGGAAAAATGCAATTTTTACAAAGCTACATTTTATACATTAAGATTGGTTTGCAACTTTTTGTTTTATACCAAAAAAATCAAAGTAGGACTTGATATTGGTGCAGCTATATTTCATTTAAATATTTAACACATTTTTTGTAGAAACTATTAACAAAACTTGAATAGTTATAGAAGAAATTTAAAAAATTTGTCTATTCCGGCTCACGCAAAATCATCATTAATGAACTCTTAAGTTGGCATCTGCCAAAGACCAGTTTATGACACCTTGAGCTACAATAATTTGTATTCGCAGTATTAAAAAAAATAGGACGATACAGCTCATGTTTTCTCATACATTTCGTAGTTTCTGCAAGTCTGCCAGAGACGCAGTACAAAAAGAATGCCGACGTTTCGAATCGCCAACAACCATCATATTCGTTCTAGTTTAAAAATAGTCATTACCTGTTGGTACATGGTTGCCAGATCAGAGGAATTCTTCCTAATCTAAGGGAAGTTATAATATGATTGAATAATGATTCAGTACAGTTGAATTGATGCTACCTTTAGTTTGTATACTTTTGAGTAGTTTAAAGCTAGTTTGTAAATATTACAAGGATTATGCAGTTCTAAAAAAAGAAGTTCCCATGTATTTCAGCATTTCTCATCTATATTTAAAAACATACCCATAGACACAGAGTTAACAAATATAGTTCTGAGTTGTGAAATTTTCAGTTTCGCTATTTCAAAGCTTGTACGAAACAAGAAGTGCTGTAATTGTGCGCAATTTGACATTTTGTGAGTACTATAGTTTAGCACGGAATATCACGTTCAAAATGCCCCCAATGGCATTTCGGGTTTTCATGGAGGAATCACGCGGATCTGGCAACGGTGTATCGGTACTGGTAGTAAATACAGAACATAATCAATACAAGAAGGATCACTTGGAGTCGCTCGTTTGAAGTAGGTCCCATAGAGGCGAATCATATGAGTTGCCGATAAATAAAGAAATCGCCATGGATCGTTTATTTACAGGAACATTCTATACGAGTTACGTTCGTACGTTGCCTCTTGTATACGAAGATTTATACAGATATAAACAACATATCATATTTAATATACAAAGTTCGCACACGGAAGCATGTACGAGGGTGGTCCTATAAGTGCCATGTTTCAAAAAGATCACTATTTTAGAAAGGACACAATCTATATTTTCTGCTTCCAAACATGAAAAATGACTCAGTGGTGTAAGACTTTGCAACCATGAAGAAGTGCTGCCGGCAGTTAATGGCTAAGACAGTTGTTAATATAAAAAGGATTTTGAACTTATTGAACGTCGCTAGGAAAAGTGTATAGACCTGAAAAGAAATCATGTTCAAAAATAAGTATCAGGCAACCAAAAAATTCGTGCGGTTTTGAGGGTTAAGAAACAGTTACACAAAAAATAGAAAAATAATCACCCTTAGCAAGCATTACCCTTTCCCATCTAGACACAAAACGGTATATCCCATTTTTATAAAAATCTTGCTTTTGGGAGTTGAACAAATGTGTCATCTCGTTTATGAGCTTCTGCCAAGTGGACGAACCATCACTGCTGAAATCTACTCAGCACAGCTTAACACAGTTGCGGTCGCTCTAAGTTAAAAACAGCCTGCTTTAGCGAACAGAAAAGTTGTTGTCTTCCATCAGGATAATGCAAGACAACATACAGCAAGAATCATCCAGGAAACGCGACTCCACTGGGAAATTCTACCTCACCCTCCATACTCACCAGACCTTGCCCCGAGTGACCACCATCTGTTTTCGGCCTGGACAACCACATGCGGAATCGGCGATTCGAAAATAGAGAGGCCTTGAAAAATTAGATGACATACTACTTTAGTTCCCAAAAGCAAGATTTTTATAAAAGTGGGATATACAGTCTTGTGTCTAGATGGGAAAGGGTGATACTTGCTGCGGGTGATAATTTTTTCCGAACAAATCTAAGTTTAACCCATTTTTTTGTGTAACTATTTCTTAACCATCAAAACCACACGACCTTTTTTGGTTGCCTGATGTTTTTTATCAAAACTTTTGTGTTTTCTTTGTTTGGTCCTGTATTTCGAGGACCACCCTCACACTCTTACCCTGTAAACTGCTGAAATTTGCCAAGATTTGCTGAGGATGCGTGATAGCCCAGCAAGGAGACGTTAGTCATTATGACGTCGAATTGTGGTGAATTTTAGTCACGTTCGTCATATGCCGAATGAATGACGTCGCACTAACGTCATTTTTAATGACGTCACATAAACGTTTGTCACTTGACGTCGTTATCACGTCAAAATGTAATGGATAAAGGTGGGAGAAAATGTATCTCAAAACTTGATGATTTCACTTTTCTTATTCCTTCCTTACATATTTATGAAAAAATGTCTATGCTCGCATAAGTACTAAAAAATATTGATTAATTATTATCCAAAAATATAGTCGACTTCAAGTAACGTAGGTATATCCCAAATAAAGCAGATACGACAAAATTGTGGCTAATTATTCCGTTGATTGGGTTTTGATAGATTTTATGTTTGCATGAGGTAATTTTGTATTAACCGCGCTTTGGTTCACTGATGAATCACTGCACAACTTAAGGTACAGACCAATGAATGAATCGCATGTAATCCGACCTGATCCGACTGCAGCCGAACCGCTAACCTCGATCCCGATCATCACCACAAGGCACAAATGCCACAAATTGCTATTTTGCCATTTTTCACTTGTGTTTTCTAGGATGAATCTGTGACATGGGGACGGAGATTTTAACCTTATGTGCTGTGTGTGCAGTGTCTGTATGTGTGGATTCTACCATAAATAATAATAGGTATAGGTATAGTGTCCAGTGTTTTGTCTGGTATTGTGGATTTATTAGATTGTAGCCTCCTATTATATGGATTGAGCCTATTGAAAATAAAAAGTACTTTGTGATTTAGGCAGGCTTCTATAGAAGGCTAGCAAAGCTATGATCATTATTTTTGTATCCTGTCTTTACTGTGAAATACATGATTATTTTGAATTAGTATATTTTATTACCCTTACTCAAATTCATGCTACACAGATTCCTCACAGCATTATCTCATAAACATTTATCCTATAAGGTAATTATAACGTCCAAACTATTTTATCTAGTAACTACACGACTGCACCAGAATATATCGTCAGATCACCATTGACTATTGGAGAGATATAAAGTAAGACAAAGTAACCATCGCCAATAATCAGTGCTGATCTGACGATACCTTCTGGTGCAGTCTTGGTTGCTGTATAAAATAGTGTCGACGGAACGACACGTACATGACGATATTGAGACGACACGTTTGTGACGTTATTGGGACGGCGGTTAGGTGACGTTACTAACACGGCACTCAATGACGTCTTTGGGCTGTGACATTGTCACGTCATATATTCCTCTTTATCGACGTGATAATGACGAATGGGGTGTCGTCAAAATGACGTTAGTATAACGACATCGTGTTTGCTGGGAGGCAGCATTTAGGGCGTGACCCTTCTTGCTGTGTCTATGTTCAATAGAGTCCGGTATAAGTAACTAAACGAAGCTGCTAGAAGACTGTTCCAGGAACATCGCCTGGGTACGATGATCTGCCGTGGAGACGGCCACCACCGTCGCAGCACCAGCGGCCACCAAATTGGCCTCCTTGGGTTTGTAGAAGCCGTTCATGTGGCCCCAGTTGGGGGGCCGGATCGGGACGATCTTCGGCTTAGGCGGCAGCGGAGGGGGGTCGTTCGGCTTGGGCGTCGTCTTCGAAGGCTGCGCGCTAGCCGCGCCTTCAACGCTCGAAACGTCGCGGCACGACGGGTTGCCCGTTGGAGGCGATGCCGACGTCGTCCTGTCGGATTCCGAGGGGCTGAAAGGGAAATGAAATTATAATCTTTTAGGTTGGTTCTTAGATCTTGAATGATATGGGTTTTTACATTAGACTGGATTTGGTCGGGACCGTCGAGAGCTACGGGGCCTGATGGTGTATCCCCACCACAGCGTCTACGTCACGCGAGGCGCTGAGCGACCGTCGGGTCGCGTTTTTAATCGTCAAATACCCGTAAGGATTTTTCATTAAATTTTTGGGTTTTACGTGTATCTAGCCAAGAATATCGTCTATAGTTTGTTGCTGTGCACCCTTCTGCAATAGTAATTATATAGATACAGAGTGCATACCTGTGTTGTAATTTCCAAAAGATGTAAGCACGGAAGCAGTGGTTACGCGCAGGCGCTATACATCGAGATATCTTCACGATAAAGGATTTTTCTGTAATATGCATCAAACCCTTCGAAGGGAGATTTGTAATTCGTACTGATACTGCTATAAGTTTAATAGTTCCTCGAGCTAAGATTAAATTGTCTTCACAGATTTTGTAAAATACCGCTTAACAATTACTCTAAAGTGCATGCATTCAAAACATTTTTTTGCACGCCAACTCAAAAAACTCGCCCCCAACTTTTTGTTTTCACATAGCACCCCATAAGTTTGTCTACATAAATGATATTCCTATTTTATTTAAACTCCTGTGGTACTTTGATTTTATACGCAAACCTATTTTTTGCGTCAAATCATAGAGATAAGTAATAAAAATAAAATAAGAATTTGCTTGACACGAAAAACTGATGAAAAGGGAAACTAAGGGGTTTTTAAGGGTACTGAATGACCTATCATACATGCTTTCGAAAACAAATGTCTATTATCATTTTTTATTACGAAAATGTTACGCCTGAAAAAACCCGGATTTTATTTATCTTATGCTTTGACTTTACGAAAAATAACTGTTTTGTGTATTAAACCAAAGGCACTACAAACAATGACCTCATTTATGTAGGAAAAGCTTGGGACAGCTATTTGAAAACAAATGTTGGGGATGAGTTTTAGGGGTTCAAGTACAAAAATTTGTTTTCAAAGTATGATATGTCCTATATGTCCTTCAATACCTTTGAAACGCCCACTTAGTTTTCATTTTTATCTATTTTATTTACAAATAAATATTAAGCCTCAAATAAATCCTTATTTTATTTAAATAATGACTACGCAGAAATAGGTTTGTGTATAAAATCAAAGCTACTATAAGATTTTAAATAAAATAAAAAACTTTTTTTCGTGTAGCAGTATTGATTGCTACATAAAAAAAAGGTGGGGGGAGTTTTAACGGTTGAAGTACAAAGAAAATGTTTTGAAAGCATAGTATGATTGACCCTATAGTACTTTCAAAAATTTCACTCAGTTTTCATTTGAACTTTTTCTGTTAGGAGAATAATATCACGTGTCAAGGAAAATTCTGGCACACCCTGTATACTACAGCTCCTATATCCTCTTTTGCTACTACTGCTACTGCAATCATGACAGCTAATATATGACTATGTACATCATTTTGTGAATAATAGATAATTTTGAATCATTTGGGTTCATTAAGTCCATCTTTTAACCTTCTCACGTCCAAACGATTTTAGTTAAATAGATATAAACTGGCTCCGCTCATCACAAATTCAATTTCCTATAAATGCATTCCTACACATTACTTTTGTATATTTGACCGTTTTCTCAATATTTCAAGAAAAAATGCTCGTAGCGCCGGAATTTCTCTGTTAACCCTTGCAGATACGTGCGGCGTCTGGTGTGACGTCACACGCAGCACCATCAGGCCCGGTAGCTCTCGATGGTCCCGATGATTGTTTAGGGTGGTCTCTGGTCCTCACATGTCAACCGAAGCTTATTGTGCGCCCCGTACCTATTAGCATTGATTAAGGTATTAACGGGAAGATGGGCCACCAGATGCTAAGATCACGCGCCTAATTTTTGTTCCTCCTGGAGTGTCGCCACCTATATGAGCACAAATGTACCTCTACTGATACAACTTTGACAATATAACAACCATCGACTTTGATACGAATAAAGTACCCTACTTCCAACCATCTATCAACGCTACTTACTATTATCTCCGCCAGGTGTCGCTGACATTGGCAATTTGACATTTGACATAGTGATGGCAGTGTCATATTTCAATTGTTTAATATTCCGATGTTATTTGGAAAATTTGGGTCAACCACGATCAAAAAATATTGATTGATTGATTTCGATTTATCATCGTTTGTATTGAATTTTTCGCGATTTCGGGAAGCAAAATGGTTTACAGATGTTATTACTATAACTGTCCAAACAACAAAACTCGTAATCCAGAGATGTTCTTTGCTTTCCCAAAAGCAACAGCTATACGTGATATTTGGATCAAGAATAGTGGCAATGTGAATTTGTTCCAATATGTTGGAAAGTCTGACCCACTGCCAAAGCAATTAGGTGTCTGCGAACAACACTTCAAACAGAACTATATCCAGAGATCAGATACAAAGAAATTCTTGGTCAGACACGCAGTACCGTATGTATGAGTATAATTCAGGTAAGTGCCTATACCATTGAAACCAAACTATTGCCTTCTATTACTCATCTACATCACTAAAAACTTGAAGCAATACGCAAATTTACCATACTCTGCCATTTTCTTAAGCCTATGGGGCATTCCACCACAACAATTTCAAACATAACGCTTTTGTATCTTGACTGAACTTATATACTGCCCAGCACCAATGCATCAGCAGAAAGAGTCTTTTCTTCAATGGTCTAATGTTGAATGCCTCAAAAAACCCAGTGATTCATTCTGGTTATTAGGACGATGTTGATACCTAAAATGAATATTGAAAACACCTTCTAAAAATGTTATTCCTACTCAAAATCAGCACCAGCTGACCAACTGCATCAAAATAACTAGGTATTTTTCAATAAATAAAACAAAAACTTTGTGAACACTTTTCAATAAACCAATGCCAGTAACATTTCTCAATGCAGTTACTCCAATTTCATGTTACAATTTAAGCTTGCTAAATATTATGGCAAACTGAGCAGCAAAATGAATTTCTTTTGAGAATTACTGATCCCAAGAATTTGGCAACAAACAGACAAGAGTGGTTCCAAGGCATGGCATAATCATTATAAAGATGTACGAGTGGCTGATTAATGGTCACTTTAGGTATACTATGCTCAAGCATTGATTAAGGTATTAACGCTCAAGCTAATGTGTGGGTTTATTAGTGTGAGTAACAGCATAAATCTGCCATACTTCTGGTATTTCGTTTTGTTTTATTGACAGTCCAAGGTATCAATGGAGCATTCCAATGATCACTAAACTAGATGATCGCAATTACAGCTATTTAGAACATGACAAACCGTATGGTCTCACTAAATTTCAGTTTAAAAAAAGTTGGTGAGAAAAATGCAGAAAAAAATGCTTGTTGTATTCTTAATTTCAAGTGGCTGAATCACTAGTGAATACACCTTCCTTTTTGTTCTTGTCAGAAAAAGTAAAAAACATGTCTACTTCTTTATTTCACTCAAAGTTTTACTGGGTGATACAAATAATTGGCCTGAACATTTTTTTATAATTTTATTTTATGTAAAATTAATACAAAAGAACAAGCATGTGTAATGTAGAATATCCTTGTTACATGATATTTATGTCAAGTCAATTTTTCCAGGTTGTTATGTGAAGCGAGAACAATCTATCAAAAAAAAATAGTTTTAGAGATTAGAAAGAACCATCCATCCTGTTTTCGCCCATAAAAGCAAACTATACCTACTAAAACAGCCCTTATTTTGTTACAGGTTATGCACTCACAAAGAAGAAATGATAAACCACTACAGGTATGGATTATCGTACTGTCAGATGGTGCTATATCATGTGCTCATTGCACTTGTATGGCAGGATTAAGTGAAGTTTGCAGCCACATAGCAGCAGTTCTTTTCTTCCTTAAAGCACGTCCTAAAAGTGTCGGCCAACAAGAAAGCTATATATATACATATTCTAAAAAAAAAGTTGGCATACACAGAGTTGAAGTATCATATTGTTATACATAACAAAATGACAAGAATTTCTGAGACATTAAAAACATTGTTATAGTTTATAGCTACTTCTAATATAATTAGGGACACTATTGTATGATTTAGCTACATTATATGAGAATCATCTATCAAAAACTGCATTTTTTGTTTAGGCATTGTTAGTTTCACAGAATTCCTAGTAATTGTGAGGATATAATTTACATATATCTAGTATAAACTTATGTGAACAATATAAATGCATTTGAATATGATGTACAGTTGTGTAAAAAATATTGAGACTAATCAAGGGGAATTTGAGATGGACTAACTCTAGCAATACTACGAGTGGTTTCTATCTCTACTGGGTGAAGTTGCGTCTTACCTTTTGTAAATGCTGGAATATGTAAGTGACCTCCTAGAACTTCAACTGAGTCTCTAATTAAAAAATCTCTATCTGCTAATATTATGTCACCAGGTATAATTAAATTTAAAAAGCCACAATTTTCTGTTAGATGCTTGTCACTTGTCCTTCCACCATAACCATCGAAAATGTAATTCCCCCACTTCTCCATGAAATACCTTACAATGGGCTAACATTCACCATATGTCACTCAGGTACAAATATTATTTAAAGAAGATTCTACAACTTTTTCAAAATATTGTGGATGTCTTATTAAATATTAACTTATTTATTTGTTAATTATAGTAGGATATTCCAATTTGCAATTTTTTAGTTTATCAATGTAACATGAAATCTCACGTTTTTTAAGTAAATAAGTGTAAATTTTAATAAATAGCTCAAAATTGTACATGGTGAGTAAACAAATTTTTCGAATTTGAGTTTTTTTTCAGTTTTTTGCATTTTCTGAGAAGATTTTCTATAGTAATGTATATTTTTTTACACCATCAGAAAATAGAGATTTCAACGAACGAAAGGCTCCCAAACTTTTTGAAAAAAGCTGATATTTTGACGCGAGAATTTGTGATTGAAAAATGGGGTGCATTTTTTATCTTAAGGTCAAATAAGGCGAAAAAATAAATATTTTAAATCAAATAAATTACAGTGTATTTGGGACATAATAAGGGAAGTATTCACCAAATTTCGTAAAAAAAATATTTTTTTTGAAAAAGATAAAAATAAAGGACCAAAAACTTGGTTTTTTGAATTTTTCACCAAAATTTTGAGGTTATGTGAAAAAATTGATAACACAAGAGTTGTAGATCTTTTTATTACCTATATCTTTGCCATTCAACTTTTTTCCATAGGACTTGTAGTTTTGCCAGAAATCAAGATAAACCATTTTCTACCCTTAAAAGCTCACCCCCTCCCACTTCCCGATCTCGAATCGACCGTAATTTATTTTTCCTTTTATTCTTATCATATTCTCCTCCTTTTCTAATGAGTTTCATCCTACTGTAATTTTTTTTCACTTTTTATTATTTTTGAAGGCTTCGGCACTGGTCTAAGACAGCTTTTAAAGTAAATGTTGAACTCAGCATGTCAGTCCCGAGATGTATTATCTGTGGTTGTTAAAAATGAAACAAAAATTGTAAAGAAAGATGCAACTGTTTATCATTTAGAATAATAAAATTTTTGAAATGTATCCTGTTTCATTACCTCATCGATACGTTTATGGTTAATTATAATAATAACGTTTAAAATTATGAAGTAATGTGATTATTAAGAACATCATTTAAAATCAAATTTGTTAGCAACATCAGACATGAAATTTGTTTTGAATAAACATAACTATAATATGTGCACAGACAATTACTCTTATGTAAATTATAGAGGGATTTTGACATCACTGAATGGTGTTTCACTCATTGCCCTTCGATACACTGAATTATATACTGTTCAGAACAAGCCTTAATACATCGAAGAAATATATATATAATAAATACATAGGAAAATATAACTAATAGTTTTTCATTCAATAATCCTTTAGCTTCTGGTGTGTGCAACAATCAATGGTGCAACTTAACAATCATCCAATGAGTGTTTTTGAGATAGTCACCCTGTTTGATAAGATACAAATTAATCACACTATGTTAAGCAAAGTGCCATTTGAAATACATATTTTCACCTCTCTGTAGCTAGACACCATTTCATGTTACATATTTGGAAAAAAAGTATGAATGTGGGTATAAGCTATTGATATGAAATATTTTCATTTTGATTGTGTGAGAAGCATACCCTATAATAATAAATAATTCATTTTAACTCCACCATTTATTAAAAAATATATGGATAGATAACATGAGCATTTATTGGTGCTGTATGTATACACAGTATGTGGAGTAAAGTCAGCACACTCTTCGCCTCCTGGTATCGGTCTGCCTCTTCTGTCTCGAATGCTTGGGAAGCTGGAGAATTTTTTCCACACCTATAATGACAAAAAGGAAGCATTTTGAAATAGTGCGCAAATTATTCGAATAGAGAAGTGAATAGTCATAATGTACCTATTCCAGAAACTCAACTTTTAGGTTATGTCAAAAAATGAATGTATTAAATGATCCATTTTTTGAACTTGCCTATATGTACATAGGTATACAACTAGCAATTATTACCTACGGATGGATGTTTTTGCTACTTTAACATAATCCACCAAAGGTTGGCCACTACAACTTCATTACTTCTATATACTTCACAGATAAAACTTCCAAGTAAGAAATGCATTATTTTGGAGTATCAAGTGATAAAAATGCAGTATGACTATAACAACTATCGCTCTAGTGAATGTGATTAACTCATGGGATAACTGTAATTGGCGAATAAACGTTTTTTTTTTGCTGTTTTCAATATGCATTCAAGTTTTCATCATGCATTATCTCATGAATTACATCATTTTAATTGACAGATGTGCTTACCTGACAAAAAAGGTTCCTTAAAAAACACATCACAACAACAATTATGGTGAAAATGTCCAAGAAATTGTAAAAAACAAATAAAAGTCCTCAATTTCATATGGCGGTATACCGACAACAAGGTTATCAACCGCTGTCAGCTGATCGTTTGGAATTGGAACACAAAGCATATTTTCGAATGTTAGGTTCACCGACGATCCCGACCGACCCGTCGGTGGTTAGGTATGGGTCAGCCATGGTCATTGGCACTTCAAGGTCGTATTTTTATAGCTGGATGCTCCTTTGCTCCATCTATTGGGCATATTTATTATAAAGGATTCAGGAATTTTTAAGCTTCTGAGATTGGCCCAGAGGGCGCCAGGTGACGGTGTCGTGGTTTCTATGAGAGTGAGTGAGATAGACTGCGAGCGCGCGATTTTACTGTGTGGTTGTTCATCTTCCCCTAAATACTTTAATCAATGCTATTAGTCAGGTGAACCAATTCTGGTGCCCTTGACCAGATCCAGAAACTTTTTTCGAACTCGGCATCTGCCTGCTTCACACCAAACAGAGCTCTTCTTCTCGCTCCCGGAGCCTTGCAGTCCAAGTGATATGTCGAGCAGTCATAGTCACAATGTCTTAACAAACATGTTGTGAACTCGTAAAATGCATCAGTGGCGCTGTTGATACTCATATCCAGCAACTATTTCGTCGTATCCAGCGTGTAGGGGAACGGCCACGGCGCCGCCCACTCGGGGCGTGACCCTGAACTACAAGTTTCTCCATATTATCGCTTCTGAGGTACACTAAACTTTGAACTACTTTACAACGGCCTACTGATTTTATTGCTCGATGATTATCGTGCTCTCTATCTACGATCATAACCTTGGTCTTGTTGTAGTTAGTATCTATCGTAATATAACCAGAGTGATCTATCGTTTTATGCTAAAAACTGTGTAAGGCTTTCGCGGCCATCGTCCAATGAATTTGTGGTTCTTGGGTTTTTAGGCCGGCGTCGTTTAGCGTTAAAGCTTGACGTTTCGCCACCACGAGTGGATGGCATCTTCAGAAGCTATTTCACTTCGGCGACTTCCAAAATACTGACGGCTGGTGGATGTTTACCTGTATTTATACCTGCTAATGGTGACGTGGCCCAACCAGGTAGCGTTGGTAGCCCCGCCCCTTCGCGGTATGGTAGTGTCTTCAGGTCCTTTAGGATGGGTATCCATGTCCGGTTGAAAAGTCAACCGGACATGGATACCCATCCTAAAGGACCTGAAGACACTACCATACCGCGAAGGGGCGGGGCTACCAACGCTACCTGGTTGGGCCACGTCACCATTAGCAGGTATAAATACAGGTAAACATCCACCAGCCGTCAGTATTTTGGAAGTCGCCGAAGTGAAATAGCTTCTGAAGATGCCATCCACTCGTGGTGGCGAAACGTCAAGCTTTAACGCTAAACGACGCCGGCCTAAAAACCCAAGAACCACAAATTCATATGCTAAAAACCTTTTCAATAAATTTGTTATATTTTTTGGACTTTCTGTTTCAGACTGAAAGGATGTGATATCGCAAATTATTTTAAAGGCTATGGCTTGTGACTTTTGGACAATACTCATATAATGTTTGAAAAACAATCTGGTGATTACTAAATCTTTACCGACTACTGCAACCGCATTGTTCATAAATCCAAAGTCAGAGCTTATGTAAGCTCTGTAGTCAACATTGTCTTGGGAGTTTCAAAATTATTGACTTACCCTTTTACAAGGTTTTCCATTTCGTCCTTTCAAAAGTAAAGACAATGCGCTTGACAGCTGTTTGATATATCTGTCAACCAAAGCGTCATATCATTAGTTGAATGTTTTATGATCATTTTAACATCGCACAAGTGTTGTATGATAGTTCTGGCCCGATGAGAGGGAGTTGTTGGTCTACGCCAGTGTCTTTAGGATATTACGGCTGTCCCACACCATTTTTCTACAAATTGCACTTTTTTGTACAATCAATTGTGTCATCTAAAACAGTCTTCGCTCTACGAAATACGGGCTCCAAACGATTCAAAGTAACTGTTCTTTTCCGACAATATAATAATAGTTTCAAGTGAAATAAACGAAATGACTGAACATGGAAATAACGCGATTTTAATTAAATTACCTGTTCTGCACCAGGATGTTCCTGTTCTCATAATTGGACACCTCCTCAGTTTTCGAGTGATTGCCCAAATAGAATCGAGTATTGTTCTGCAACGGTTTATTTGCGCCAGCTGTAGTCTGACTACCGTTATTTTCCCTGTCTTTCAAAAAGTCTGGCAGCTCAAAGTTGATCTCGGTGCCCCTTTGGTCTTCCAGTCTTCGTTGAGCCCTTGTAAGACCCTCCACCAATTCTGTGAAGGTAACATGAACCTCAATTACTGTCAATGGTGGAATATCAAACAATTTATCTTGTATTTAATTCTTATTTTTGTATTTGAAATAATATAAATCATTTATTGTCAGAGCTTTAGCTTTGAAACCTCGGGATTAGCAGCAATCATTTTTTTAAACACCAACACTAGTAACAGCGATGATAAAAATGCAAAAATATAGTAAAAAAAGTAACTTTTGATTAAAAAATAAAAAAAATATTTTTAGTTTCGAAAAGTTAATATCAAATCAAATCAACTTTGGTTATAAAACATAGAATTAGAAACAGGAACTAAAAAAAAAATATAGAAAACTTTAATTTTAACATTTCCGATTTGCTTAGTAGTACCTCTGGTTTGCTGGTACATTTTTTTTTTTTTTTTGGTTTATGGATCTGCTATTCTTTTGACAAAAGTCACTTAATATTAAATAAAGAGCTGCTAAATCGTGTTTCATTAATTATTGTTATACTTTGTTGGAAAACAGAGCCAAAAAGTGATTTGTTTTACTGACTTATTAAAAGGTAGAGTAGTCCCTTATTAAAAAATGAAATCTTCAACTTACCATCACTTTCGCTGCATGTCACGTGTAGCTTGTTGGCACCAGCCTTCAATTTGGCGATTAGAGGTTTTTTCGATTGATTTTGGTCCCCGCTAACCTCTTCATTACTATTTCCCTTACATCTATTAACTAACTTCTTTTTCCTGTCATGTACACCAGAATCTCTCCTTAAAAATTTACCTATAAACGTCGAAGAGTGCTCCGAACCCCAATCTTCACTCTGAAATAAATATATAAAATAATTATTATTTTTCAAAATTTAAAGTGCATCATAATAGTCTAGCAAATATGTTACTCTAAAAAAAAAAACAGCAGCGTAAATACAGTCATGCCCAAAAGAAGTTACTCAATTACATTTTCAGCTAATGTTAGTACCTATATGAAGGATGTAAGTATGGGGAACGAATTTGTGTTTTTTAGTAACTCCAAAAATTTTTAAAATGAGGGGGTGGGGCTGTTTTATACACTTTTAGAATAGATTTTTACAATCAAAAAATATATATAAGCAGACGAAATACGCGACCTCAGACAATTTTTTCAAATAATTATTTTATTTCTAAACCGAAGGGAGATGATGCTAAAGAACTTGAACTATAAGAAAAATAGTATTACTCACCTTTACTGATCCTCTGTCTGACTTGGAATGTTTAAAGATTGCAGAGTCGGCTTTCTCTTGGAGTATACCCTCAAAAACTTTATTAGTTATTTCTTCCAGCTTATTAACCTTAACATTATTCACTTTTAACACAGGGATTGAATTGTCTTGCTTGACGTCTAAAACAAAATAAATCATACGTCATTACGGATACGAAAAATTAAAAAACGTCAAATAGTGACAATATTTTCTTATACAAATTCTATTGTCTATATAAAAATAATAGAAAAATATGTTAATAATTTTGAGGCTGTATAACATTGTTATTTTGGGTGAGGTTTAAAATGCAACACAGCTTAAGTCAAATTTGCCAACGTTTTGAAAAATTCTTTACTTCAGGGCTCTGTTGTGGTAGTCCTTAGTATTTCAAAAGATATGTATATATACAAGGTGTACCTTCCAGGGTGGCATTTATTTGTACTAGCTTGTGCGAATAAAATATTAATATTATTAATTATTATTAATATGCTCTAGATATTAGGACGATTTTGCATATGCCCCTTGACCAGAAGTGACTTCTCTGAACACTCGGTATAACCAGAGTGTGTGTAAATAATAATGATATCCTTTTTACTTTAAACTACAGACGGACTCTTCGATTAAAATTTTTCAATTATAATTTATGTAAGTTATCAGAAAATATATTTTGTTTTCTACGGTAAAGATCAACGATTCAACGATAGCCATGCACAACAGAAAATATAAATAATAATAAAAATATAAACATAAAAATCTTTAACTTAGAAAAAAGTTAATGAAATAAAAATAAATAAATCACTGAAATCCAGTGTTTACCTTGATGTAATCCTTTTGATCATAAAACTGCAAAAATGCAGGGTTTTAGAATATAAATATATACTTAAAATCAATATGTCATAGCTTTGAATAAACATTTTTGCCTTTTATCAAATCTCACTCGCAAAAATGCGATCAAAAAAACATGTATCTGCTGCTGTATTTGTTGAAAAAATAGTAGTAATAGTACTATACTAGATCCACCCAAGAAAAAGAGCGCAAAAAATTCATGGTGTTCATGTGCTCTCGATATTTGAGAGACCTGTTTACAGGGTAACCACCGACGGTAACAGTCAGTCCTTCCTGGAACGACAAATGGACGATGTCATACAAAAGTGACTGAGCCATCGATCTGCTGTTTTGAGAAAATTAGTTCGGTATTAAGCTGCTTTCTGGACTGTTCTAGTTAAAAAACTCTTATTATAATTTTTTATATTCAAATAAAATTAGGAAAAGATTACCAAACTCGACATAAGATTTACTAGCAGGAATGGACCACCTATCTACCCAAATAAGCTGAAGTACGCTGAGTTTAACAGTGTTGTTTAACAGTTGTTTTTGCTCAATCTCTGAATCAGAATCACGACCACTTCTTCCAAGATGTTTTCAAAATCTTGACTTTGGAGATTCTTTCAAATGAGGGATGATTATGCAAAACGCGAATGAGCTTAATATTATGACCATCGTAGGATTTTGACCATATGAGTTTCTTAACAGAAGCATGTTTATTTGTATTTACATATTTACGTGAGCAGAAACCAACTTGCTTTTGCGTATTCATCCTAGCTTCATATTCTAATCAAATATTGAAAATACCCCTAACTGGTCTGCCGACGAATATAACTTCAAGGAATACGTACAACCTAATTTTGTACAGTTTTGTCAGTCATATTTCATCTAGCAATCTACATTAACGACTTATAGTTTTTCGATGATGGTGTATATCTCACATATTGTGGATTATAATACTGCTATATCTAACCAGCGGAAAAACAGGGCACAAAAAATTTGATGTTCATGTTCTGTGTTTTTGATGTTTGGCAAACCTGTTTAGACCACAATACGACCGCGGCCATATTATGAGAAGGTGTCGACAAACAGCTGTGTATTTGAGTGTTCAGGAAAGGTGCCCTGTTCTCCAAATTTGTTGGTGCCAGGCGTGCGCTTAGGCATTGGTGGCATTTCCAAGTGGTGTATGCTTGCCTCTGACCAAGCCACGAGAACTCACTCTTTGCTCACCTGTTTTCCCGTTTTTCCGCTGGATGGATATTAATGAATTTATGCTCAATGTAGAATGGAACGTCCAGGTGTTGGTATCAAATAAACGATTATAACCAAAATTATGTTAAATTCCTTATGGCACAATGCCATCCACATCGTGTTCCTTTCAAGAGGCGGTTTGCTGTGGTGTAAGCTTACCTACGGCCAGGCGACAAGAATTCACTCATCTTGCGCGTGATCACTCTTTTTCTTCGCTGGACAGAGAATAGTAATATTCGTTATGAACTTGAATTGAAGTATGAATTTGAAAAAAGGTGCAGAGGTAGTCTAAATATGTACTAGGATATATAAATGTCAAAGGTCTCCTAGAGCCCATTCCGATCTGTCACTCAAGTTGACTTTGTATGGGATCTCAGTGTCCACGACTCTTTGCATTCTGTCGGGTGGCATCTAAAGTATAAGGCAGATTCATATTGATTTTTTCGATCGGCCGTAAATTATTTTTCTTTTCATTTTTATTGTGTTCTCCTCCTTTCACCATGGGCTTCATCCTACTATAATTTTTTCCGTTTCAAAAATTATCTACCCTGGCCTACAGGTACTATTAAAAGTCTTATTTATTTAGTTTAATAAAAAAGAAAGAAGTTCTATTCTTCTATTTTAAAAAGTCGCAACTGACCGTCCTTGAGCCTGACCCCGACTCGCATGCCGTCCACTTCGGAGACGGTGAGCCTGAGATCCAGCGGCCTGCCATCGGAGTCCACCACCGTCACCCTGTCCAGCTGGTACTGGTACTTGTGCAGGCTGGACCGTAGCACCTCGCTCAACTGCTTGCAGCCGCGCGACTTCACCGTCACCGTTTTTCTGTTCGGCAGGTCCAGTTTGAGGGTGACACGCCGCTCCACCAGCACTTCGCGGCCGGACAGCGTCGAAGATGGCGCCGTCACGTCCAGCGGCTACACACAAAAAAAAATATCATCATCATTATTATTATTATCTTTCCAAGTTCCTCACGCATAATTGCGGTAGCAACAAGTGTTGACGGGCTGTGCCAAGTCAACAACCGGACTATTATTGATCGGAATTTAGGAAGGATCGCACAATATTACAGGTCTTCAGGATCACAGACTTTTGGAATACTTTCTGTAACTTTTCGTCCAGGCCCAGCTGTTGAAGGTGTTGTGTAAACGTGTTTGGTGTAAGGCCTGACACAGACATAATGAGGGGGACAATTGTGACTTTGTTTTGTTTCAAAAGTCGTTTTATTTCCATGGCAAGGTCCGTGTATTTAGATATCTTCCCAGCGTAGGTGTTTTGGATATTCACATCGTTTGGAATGGCAATATCTATCAAATAGATAATTTTGTCGGCCTTTGACTGGAAAACTATATCTGGTCTATTGGCTGGGATAGTCTTGTCTGTATGTATTTTAACGTCCCAGTATAGTTTGTACCGATCGTTTTCGAGTGCTGATGTCGGAGTGTAATTGTAATATGGATCTGTGTTTTCTATTAGTTTGTTTGTTTTGGCTAATGCTTGGTGTATGACCTAGGCCGCAGAGTTATGTCTGGCTGTGTATTCGGTACCGGCAAGAGTTTTGCACCCGCTTGTTATGTGATCTATTGTTTCTTTTTGTTGGTGACATTTTCTGCAGTTATCGTCTGTTATGGATGGATCTTTAATTACGTATTTCTTGTAGTTTCTCGTCGCAATAACTTGGTCCTGGATAGCTAGCATAAATCCCTCAGTTTCTGGAAAGAGCTGGCCATCCTGTAGCCAGGTGTATGATTGTTTATGATCTATGTGGTCTTGCGTAATACGGTATCTATGTTTGCCATGGAGTGGTTTCTGCGACCAGGTGCTTATTTTTTTCGTTGTGATTGTGTGGGATTGTGAGTGTCTGCGACGTGGTCTGGGCATGATAGGTTACGTGGTGTATAGTTTTTGTCTGCTTTTACTATTGCTCGATGTAAATTTGTTTGTTTGTTTTGGAAGAAATGTCTGAGTGTCTTTATCTGCCTTGTGCGAACCGACTGTATATCTGTCATCATCAATTATTATTATTATTATTATTTATTTCCAAAGTCTTATACAGAATATAAACTACATACCACGCCACTGAAGGCGTGGCGTGATGATTCATTTTTCAATATAACTTATGTAATAACAAATTAATACTAAAATAATAATATCCAGATTTAGAAAGTTATTCTGTATTTATAAACTTATACGATAGATAATAACTAACTGATAAATTCAATCAAACAGTAAATTAATAACTTCAAATTTCATAAAACTGCGGGACCCTGAGAAAGCGCACTCTTTTTTTAAATTTTGGAAATTACATACAGATACATTTAACATCTAGTAAAAAAGAAGCAATTTATTGTGTTACTTATTTCTAGAAAGTCTTTGATCACACATACATCAAAAGTCAATTTAATTGCAAGAGCCATTTTGAAAAGTGGAAGTTAAGCGAACAAAAAAATGTCTATATTGTGGCGTCCATCACTTCATGAATAAATGTCCTTGGCATTGACAGTATCCATTGCTTCACTTTATATTTGAAGGTATATATTGACTTCGGATTTTTTATATTTCCAGGTAAGTTTGCATATATCCGCGGTGCCAAAAATGTAAAGGATCTTTGGCCAATTTTTCTATTCATGCGCTCACTGACTATTTTGAAATTTTGTTTGTGACATAGCAGCTCCTTATTATTCTGAACTATTTTAATTACTTTAAAAGCATACATTGTAGATGACTCTTGATCAAAGCAGAATAAATCATTGCCATCTGTTTACAGATCAAAATTTTGCTTAGTAATTTAAATTTAAATATTAATGGCTTAATGCCTGGTAACAGTTTTGATGTGAATGTCCCATCTCAAATATCGGTCAATTTCTATCCCCAAGTACCGTATATGATCTTTATATGATCTGTAGCTTTAATGCAACTTTCTTTATTCTGCTGGCTTATGATTGCTATCTGCAAGCTGTAAGAAGCTTTAGCTACAATCCCGTTCGTTCATATTGATTCATTTCCAAATGATGTGCCCGTTTTTAATTTTAGGAAATATATTAGGCCTCATGTTTCTGGATTAAACTTCACTCTCCCTCATGTCTCGGATCTTATTTTTATTTACTAATAACTATGTGTCTTTGTATCTTAACTTTTCTGACAAAATGAAGGAGACGAAACCTCGTGTAATTGTACAACGAAAATGTGGAATACGTTTTTTGTGTAAGTCGCTTAGTTTTCAAAATACTAGGCATTGAAAATGTACTTCAAAATTGGTCTCGTATTTTTACTTTAACCATTATTTATTAAATGAATATTGTACCAACACTTCTATAGAGAAAGTCTCTACTACTCTCTCTACTTTCAAGTTATACACAACTCATTTTGAGTTTTATATTCAGAAAAGAAAAAAGGTGAATTACCTTGCCATGCTTATCGGTGTATACTTCATACGACGAATAATTAAGTCCTCTTTTTTCTAATAGCCTATTTACAAGTTCCTGTATAGTTTCTGATTCCCTAATTTGTACAACGGTCGTGCTACCGTTACTTAAATTTACTTTACATAAGGCCGAACGACCATTCCCAGACGAGTCTTCGCGATTGTTTTGACCAGTCTTGGAAGTATCCTGAAACAACACACAACATTACATTACACTATGAACTATCAAATAGAAAGATAGTAATATAAGAGGTTAATGATTTTACGACTTTTCTGTTGACGCTAGTTAATTTTGTAATTTAGAGTTTTTTGAAAACACAACTTTAGGTAAATTTGCCAATGTTTCGGAAAATTTATTGTTGTTCTTCAGGGCTTCTTTGCGTCTAAAGTTGTGGTAGTTATCAGTCTTTTTAAACTATATGTACAATATGTTCTAGATATTAGGACGATTTCGTGTCTATATTTCTGCATACTAGAACTAAAGTCACTTCTCTGGACACACTTTAAACAATCTTGTAAGCTTGTATGTATGTGTGCATGGAAAAGTGAATTCTAGTTATAGTATGCCAAGACCTCATACTAGGGATTGATTTTGAGGGGGCTATATTTGCATAAACACAACAAACAAACATCAAACAAGATAAAAGTATAATAATTGAAGTTACCTGATTGGAAATAGCGAGATCCAACGATGTCAACGACGACCCGCTCGAATGAATCTCACTCCTTCCATTCCTACGAATCTCGTTTTCTACGCCCGTAGGCTCCTGTTTTTGAGCATATTCGATTTCGCCTCGGTCTTTTGACTTCGACCTGCAAAAAACACACACTTGTATGACTGAATAATAAATAAATAAATAACAAAGTTAAGGAGCTTAAAAATACATAATACCCACTGCAAGCCACTAACTTGATCTGACTAAAAGGAACCGAACTTTGAATAACCGAATACTTTGTGTAACTTTTCGTCCACGGCCAACTGTTGAAGGTGTTGTGTGAACGTGTTTGGTGTAAGGAGCGATATAATGAGGGGAACAATAGTGACTTATTATTATTATTATTATCATCATCATCATCACCTGGTGTCCGAATATTCGACCGACAACGCTTGACAGGTGATAAACCTCACATTTTTATGAACATTGAGATAAGAACAAAAAGCCTTAAAATGGTAAATTTTACCTTTTACCTTTGCCACGTAAAACATATTGAGGAAACGATTCTTTTGATACTCACATTAATGCACCAAAGCGGAAAAAAGTTTTGATGATTTAAATGAGTTCATCACTAGGCCGGAGCATTGAAATATGGCAACACTGAATCGGGGGCCGAGCTTTTATTTGTTGTTAAGTCATTAGTGCAATTCTTCCAGAGTAAAAAATAAGATTGGAAGGTGATTTTGAATGTGTTTCTAATTATTTACCTGCACAAACGAAACTATTTCCATTTCCTGACGTTATTGCACGTTATCAGCTATTTGTGGCATGCGAAATTCTCCCGAAATAACCGAATCGGCGAACAACCGATAAAGTAGTACGTTAGCTAAGGAAGTTTACGGTACGATATGATTACGTGCGGTATTGACAGGTCTAAACCACTATGCGGCAATGAGAAAAGAACCGTGATGATTTTGATAGCAACAATACTCATTTTGTAGTTTATCATTGTACAAAACCTGGCCGACTGTACTCACTAGGCCGGAGCATGAAATATGGCAACACTGAATCTGGGGGCCGAGTTTGCATTTGTTGTTATGTCATGTGTATTCATCCAGGTGCAGAAAATATGGTTGGAAGGTGATTTTGAATGTGTTTCTAATTATTTACCTGCACAAACGAAACTATAAAGATAACAAGATGCCTGCAAAGTGTGTAGTACCAGGTTGCACTAGCAATTGTGCTTCCAATAAAGGACATACCAAACATAACCTTCCAGAGTAAACAAGAAGAGTGAAAGATGATTTTTAATGTGTTTCTAATTATTTATCTGCACAAACGAAATTATAAAGATAAAAAGATGCCTGCAAAGTGTGTAGTACCAGGTTGCACTAGCAATTGTGCTTCCAATAAAGGACATAAACAGAAGTGGGTGAACGGTATTCCTCGTAACGGCTGGTTATATTTATAAGAATAAAGAAATAATTTACAAACATTTCAAAGGATAAGACCTATTTTAAAGCACAATGTGGTATCTACAATGTTTTCTGGACCTCCCAAATATCACAGAAAAAGGCAGTTAATAGAACTCATCTGGGCATGCATCTGGGCATACCTACGAAAAGATATGATAGTGAAAGGGAATCAAGACCAGCAAGAATGGCTCAAAGTGACCTAATAGTGAATTTTTCTAGCTCAAGTGAAAATTTACAAAGTAAAATGAGTGTTCATGTACGTGGAAGTGGAAGTGGCAGCAGGAAACAGGTTGCGTTTATTTTTATTTTGTAGTGTTTGACTACGATGAACCAGACATCAGATGTAAGTGGTACTAGTAGTAGTAGTTCTAAAATATAAAGTATTTTTCCTAATTTATCAACCGAGATGAACTCTTAATACATATAAAATGTAATAATTATTATTCTGAAACTATAAAACAATTTACGGTAACCGGACCACTATTTGACAGCTAATCCACGTTGCCACATCTAAGGCTCCGGCCTAGTGTAGAGTCGGCCATGGTTCAATGTACCATAGGTGGCGCCCTCTATCCAGGATAGCAAAACCGCTGCTGAATTTGGATTTCTCGCCTTACAAACCCCTCGATACGTAATTTTATATCGTTGTGCCATTTTATTGTGGAAAAAAAAAACGAAAATAAATGTAAAACTTTGACGCGCTGTATCTTAAAAATTAAGCATTTTAAGGATTAATGTTCCTGTCTCAATGTTCATAGAAAAGTGAGGTCCCGTATGAGCTTTTGTATTTGAATTTGAGTCATAAATATGCCCTTGAAATTACGGTCTATAATTAATTAACATCCTGTATACGTATTCGTCATTATTTCCACCACAGCATAGTAAACAATATCTCAGGTTGGCGGCAATTACACGCGCATCCCCCCTTTTAGATGATTATTTGTAGGGATGCTAACGATACTTCGATACTTATACTTCTGCACTAATATCGAGTATTTTTATTTTAGATACTTTTTGAGCGATTCCAAGCTGGTATCGATACTTTCGTAGCGGTATCGATATCGAAAATAATCACAAACCAAACGCGCTTTCATTGGCGTGTACACTGTACAGCTCTATACTTGGCTAAAAAATATCGAATTGGTACCGGTATCGATATTTTGATTTTTGCATCTCTACCCAGATTTCACACCCGTAATCATACCGAAGTCAAATTCTGTGAGAACCATTTTTATATATGAAATCCTAAAACTTAGAAAAAAATGGATTAAATTGGTGGTCATTCTCACGTGATGCCGTGACCAAGGGAAAAAATGGAGTCAAGTTGATTGATTCAGTACTTCTCACACATTACGATGCTACCAGTTTATTATTTTCCCACAGCATGAATCTATAGTCTGAAATCCCTTGCAACCAAATCATCGCCCATTTGCCCGCAAAAAAACACCCAACACAAAAACTCTGGTAAATAGTTTCTTGCGTCTCCCTCCTTAGGAACTAGGACGCCACAGTTTTGATTCTGCATGCGATGTGAAACGCTCAGGAGCCTACAAACCATCTAAAAACGAAGTATGAGCTATTTCTATATTTTTAGTTTTATGATTATTGTTGCGCCGCCACTGACACGATTTTCCAGAAACTGACGTGTTTTCCATTCTCGCCGCGATAGTAGTTCCTGTGTCGAAATTTCATTAAAGTCAATTCAATCATTTTTGCTTTAGCAATAAACATAGAACGAAATTAAGCAACACTCGTATATGTAAACATCACAACACAAAAGTCCCATGGTTTCTGTAGTAGGCAAGCCAATGTTCAGATGAACTTAAAAAAAGAATATACCGCTAGGTATTTTTTTCATAGGTCAATGGACACACTATTATGAATACAACAATTTTGTCAGTTTTACAACCCCCCACCCCCCCAACCACCCCAAATGCACCCCTACCCCAAAAAAAAAGTAGAAAATGATCAGAAACCTCTGAAACGCCTAAAAACAAAGTTTGAGCTGTTTTTATATTTTTAGTTTTTTTATTATTGCTGCGCCGCCACTGACACGATTTTTCCAAAACATACGCGTTTTCCATCTTCGCCGCGGTAGTAATACTGTGTCACAATTGCATTAAAATCCATTCAATCATTTTCGCGTTAAGCAATATAGATACATTCTAAGTCCCTAGGTTTCTATTATAAGCGAGGCAATGTTTGGATGGACCTAAAAAGGTGAATTACGCCGCTAGGTCTTTCATTCACAGGTCATTGGACAGCCCATTATGAATACAACAAACTTTTCAGTTTTACAACCCCCCACACCCCAACCACCCCAAATTTACCCCCCACCCAAAAAAAGTAGAAAATGATCAAGAACTCCTGAAATGCCTGAAAACGAATTTGAGGAATTTTTTTTGTTTTTTGCTAATTACTCCGCTGCCAATGCACCGATTTTCAAAATTTTAGCAGCATTACCTACTAGGACCCCACAGCATATCGCTACCTAAATTTCATCACAATCCATGCAGCGGTTACTGAGATTACGAGGGTAGAAAAATGCGACAGACAGACAGACAGACAGACAGACCGACGGAAATGACTGACGTGGGTTTTCGTTATGTAGACATCATGAAACGCCCAAAAAGTGGATTATCTCAAAATCGAAAATTTTCGCGATCACCTATCGGCGTGGGAAGTAAAAAAGGAAATAAGTATTTTGTTACGAAAATAGTTTGCCTCAGAGAAATCCTTATTTTTATTAATCTTATACTTATGAATGTATCAAAAAATAGGTGTGGGAAGTAAAAGGGATTCATTTTTATATACAGAGAAGAAGATATATACGAATATGCGTCTCACCGATTTTTCCTGTGCCACGGCAACAGCGACTTCCTCCGCCTGTCCTCCGCGTTGCTGACGGACTTCTTGAGCTTGGAGGGGGGCGTGGAGGGGGCTTGGGGGGGCGCGGGGGGTTGCAGCTGCAGACGGGCGTCCAAGGGGGCGCGATCCACCTCCCCCGACACGCAACGTCGGTAGATGTCCGATTTCAGGTAACGGGGGTAGCTGTCGAACTTCATCAGGTTGAAGATCTGCTTCTGGGCCTGGTCGAAGATCGTGCTGTCCGGATCCTGAAACAATGGACTAGTATCAGGAATTTTTTTATAGTTGTATGTGATAGAGTATGGGATAAGAAAAGTCTCATATTTTTTCGCGATTTTTTTGGGCTCGGGAAAGTCGAGAAAATGAGGAAAATATATGAATGTTTCTAGTCGCGTGATGTCACGGGACTTCCATGATGACGCGGCGTGCTGTCACGATCAGCTGATATTGGGCAAACATGGCTTGTTTACCGTATACCGCCATGTAAAATTGGGGACTTTTATTTGTGTTTTTTTAGAATTTTTTTGACATTTTTATCACAATTGTTGTTGTGTTATGTTTTTCAAGGAACCTTTTTTGTAAGGTAAGCACATCTGTCAATTAAAATGATGTAATTTATGAGATAATGCATGATAAAAACTTGAATGCATACTGAAAACAGCAAAGAAAAAAGTTTATTCGCAAATTACAGTTATCACATTCTCTAGGGCGACAGTTGTTATAGTCATACTGCATCTTTGCATCTCGAAAGTAATGCATTTCTTTACTTGAAATTTTATTTGTGAAGTAGAAGTAGTGAACTAGTTCATTGCAGTGGCCAACTTTTCGTGGATTATGTTAAAGTAGCAAAAACCTCCATTCGTATGTAACAATTGCTACTTTTATATGTACATATAGGCAAGTTCAAGGAATTCATCAATTAAAACATTACTCTTTTGACATAACTTAAAAGTTGAGTTTCTGGAACAAGAGATATATGTAATTATCCACCAAAAAAATAGATACATTATATTATGACTATTCACTTATCTATTAAAATAATTTGCGTAATATTTCACAATGCTTCCTTTTTGTCATTATAGGTGTGGAAAGAATTCTTCAGCTTCCCAAGTATTCGAGACAGAAGCGAAGGAGGCGAAGAGTGTGATGACTTTCTAGAAAGTAGATCCTGGTATATTCCACATACTGTGTACTAACAGCACCAATAAACGCTCATGTTATCTATCTATATACTTTTTTAATAAATCGTGGAGAAAAATGAATTATTTATTATTATAGGGTATGCTTCTCAAAAATCAAATTGAAAATATTTCATATCATTAGCTCATTTATACCCGCATTCCTACTTTTTTTCCAAATATGTATCATGAAATGATGTCTACCTACAGCGAGGTGAAAATATTTATTTTAAATGACACTTTGCTTAACATAGTGTGATTAATTTGTATCTCATCAAACAGGGTGACTATCTAAAAAATACTCATTGGGTGATTGTAAAGTTGCACACACCAGAAGCTAAAGGATTATTACTTGAATAAAAAACTATTAGTTATATTTTCCTATGTATTTATTATATATATTTTCCTTCGATGTATTAGGGCTTGTTCCGAACAGTATATAATTCAGTGTATCGAAGGGCGATGAGTGAAACACCATAGCTGCTTACCTGCCAAAAAAGGTTCCTTGAAAAACACAACACACCAACAATTATGGTAAAATTGTCAAAAAAACTGTAAAAAACACAAATAAAAGTCCTCAATTTTACATCCTTTGTTTACCCAAGATCAGCTGGTCAAGACGTTTGAGGTTATAGTCATGGAATTGCTCTATAGAGGAACAGCCAATCGGAAGACGGGTATGTGTGCCGTGTTGCCGTTCTAACTTAAGTCCCAATTTCGATGCATACCTTTATGTGATCCTCTACACATGCTAAAAAATACATAGTTTGATATATGTATACGGACAGTGAAGCCAACGAATTCGCATAGGTTAGAAGGAGTACACAAGAAGAAGAATGTTTGTATGCACAGTCCTAAAAGAAATGATTCAGCGGCAGCTTCATGATCGTGTAAGGTCGCACAGCGGCCGCGATATGATCCGGGAGGTGTTGACGGGAAAAAATATCTATGTTAGCTGGTCCAGATCCATAATTTTGAGAGCCTGCGTAAATGGCAAAAAAGGGGACCCACGTGGCTGCGCGATGAATAACGTCTGCCTTCGATGGTGGAGCCAGCAGCAGCCTTGTGCTACACACCTTGTGTATACCTGACCTGTGTTTATTCGGAATTCAGGAAGGACCGTACGATGCTACAGGTCTTCAGGATTACAGACTTTTGGACGGTTTTGTGTAACTTTTTGTTCAGGCCCAACTGTTGCAGGTGTGGTGTAAATGTATTTGGTGTAAGACCTAATGAGGGAGACAATAATAACTTTGTTTTGTTTCCAGAGCCGTTTTATTTCTATGGCAAGATCTGTGTATTTAGATATCTTCCCAGCGTAGGTGTTTTGGATGTTCATATCATTGGGAATAGCAATATCTATCAAATAGGTAACTTTGTCGGCCTTTGAAAAACTATAACTGGTCTATTGGTTGGTATGTATTTGTCTGTATGGATTTCAATGTTGCAGTATAGTTTGAATTGATTGTTTTCGAGTACTGAGGTCGGTGTGTAATTATATGGATCTGTGTTTCCAGTTTGTTGTGGCCAGTGCTTTATGTATGACTTTGGCTGCAGGGTTATGTCTGGCTGTGTATTCAGCTCTAGCGAGAGTTTTGCATCCACTTGTTATGCGTTCTATTGTTTCCTTCTGTTAGTGGCATTTTCTGCAACTATCGTCGGTGATAGATGAATCTTCAACTATATACTTCTTGTAATTTCGTGTCGCAATGACTTGGTCCTGGATAGCAAGCATAAAATCCTCCGCTTCTGGGAACAGTTGGCCATCCTGCAACCAGGCGTATGACTGTTTTTCGTTAATGTGGTCTTGTGTGATACGGTATCTATGTTTGCCATGGAGTGCTTTCTGCGACCAGGTGTTTATTTTTTCTTATTGTGATTGGATGTGATTGAAGGGGTCTAGCCTTATGTAAGTTAGTTTGTTTGGTGTGGAAAAATGTCTGAGTGTCATTATTATTATCCTGATTGTTCAGGTTTCTCTCGCATGACTGCGGTAGCAACAGATGTTGACGGGCTATGCCCACCTGAACTATTACGGATCGGAATTTAGGAAGGATCGTACAATATTGCAAGTCTTCAGGATTACAGACTTTTGAAATATTTTGTGTAACCTTTTGTCCAGGCCTAACTGTTGTAGGTGTGGAGTAAAAGTGTTTGGTGCAAGGTCTGAGACAGACATAATTAAGGGGACAATGGTAACTTTGTTTTGCTTCCAGAGTCGTTTTATCTCTATCGCAAGGTCAGTGTATTTAGATATCTTCACAACGTAGGCGTTTTGGATATTCGTATCGTTGGGAATAGCAATATCTATCAAATAGGTAACTTTGTCTGCCTTCGACTAGAAAACTATATCTGGCCGATTTGCCGGGATAGTCTTATCTGTATGTATTTCAACGTCCCAGAACAGTTTGTATTCATTGTTTTCGAGTACTGATGTCGGTGTGTAGTTATAATATGGATCTGTGTTTTCTATTAGCTTGTTTGTTGTGGCCTTATTATTATTATCATCTAAAAAACAAGAAAGTGCAGCCCGGGCTCCGACACACCGAGCTGCTGTTCTATTACCCAATGACTACTCATCACACCGTGAGGTGAGCAATCACTGGGTCCGCGAATCGTGCGCCCTAAGTAGACGACGGGACCCCTTCTGCATTCTGGCGGCTAAGATGTGCGCCGCCGCACGGCACACCGGTATTTTGCGCAGTGCAGAGAGCAGCGTATTCCTCATTCCACCTAGGGATCCAAAGACCATAACCAGCAGACTTACAGTGTAGTCTGGCCAGAGCCTGCGATGTTGTCCGAGCAACTCCTGATATTTGGTCCGCTTTTCCTCCTCCTTAGAGAAACTGAATTTTAGGTCGGTTACTAACTATGGTACTTGGTTAAGTAGAACAACGATAGCATAACTAAATTACAGTAATTTTATTATTATAATTATTTAATAGAAAAATAGGGAAGTGACGTACCTGCAGTCCCTGTTCGGCGCACTGCCTGCCGTGCGCATCCACGTTGACGGCCTCCTGCGCGCCTTGCGCCAGATGCTGGCTGTAAATGCGCTGCGCCTCCTGCAGTCGCTCGCAGTTGGCCGTGGCCGTGGTGGGGGCGGTCGCCGTCCCGGCCCCGCCTCCGCCGGTGGGCGTGGTCGCGGTAGCGCCGCCTCCTACGGCAGGTCGGTCGGTCGGCAGGCGACGGTATCGCTCGCACGCGCACCAGAAGTAGATGTTCTCCGCGCTGAACTCCTTCTTCAGGAACTCCTACGGAAACGGATAGATACATAGTTTATTGATCATTCTTCTTTTTATACACAGTTTTTATTTACAGTAACAATAATTCTATGAATCGACCATGGAGCAACAATGTTGTTAGAAAATCTAGTATCATACGGGTGAACCTGAGAATATCTGGTGAACAGGTGTGCAGATATAGATTGCAAAAGGTTCAGAATTACTCCTGTCGGTATACAGGGTGGTCCAATAAGCGCGCGGTGCTCTCTAGCGGCCATATCGTTTAAATTAGACGAAAATGTTTTAAATAAAAAACGTTTCTTTTCAAATGCTGCAAATGTTGCACTTAGAAAATAATTTCAAAGATGGCGGACTTCCGGACATACCGGTAGTATGTATCAATTTCCTTATTTTAAATGGAACACCCTGTATATTATTACGTTTTTAAATTCAGCATCGATTTTTAGGTCCAGTTTATTAACCATTATTTATCTCTATGAAGCCTATTTTCGGAGTTATTCAGCAATTTTTACAAAATTTGACGTTTGTAGTAGTTTACAAGAAACGTTAATATTTCGGAAACTAAACGCGATAGAAAAATGCGGTTTTCGGTTTTGAAACAATCAAGGAACGTATTTGTGTTTCAGTAAGATCGTTGTTTCAAAAGAACATTAAATCAATAGACTAGCAATTTTCAAATTTGAAAAGTTAAAAACGTTAAAAACTTTTCTTTTCAAATGGGCTGGTATCATAAGTTTCGCATCTGTGGATGCGAAATTAAATTCTCTTTCACTTTTATCTAGGCACATGTGGTTCTATCTTTGATGGTTTTTAAGATATTTACGGTTTTGTAATTATTGCGTCGGAATTGGAAAAATCGTAGGTGGCGTGGCTCACAGACGAAACAATTGGCAGGAAACCTTTCATCCAGTGTTTCGACCTCTAATACTAAAACGTGCTTTCGCTCCATCTAACTGTAACCATTTTATTCTTAAAAACTCCAGTGGTGAATTTTTCAACAGATTTTCCAAATTTTTGTTTAGAAAATATTGGAAAACATTAGTTTATTATGCTTTTTCCAATAACACCACCCCAAATGCTTAGACTTCATGCTGGTTGTCAACAAACTTCTCAAAATTTGGATTTACGTGGGCGTAAAATATGATAGAAGGAAACATCTAGTACTAATACATGAAGATAGTGAGTTTGACATTCTCGCAATGGTAGTTGAAGCTCCGCATAGCAGTACTACAGCAGAAATTAGTCGCTATTTGGGCATTGGTCAAACATCTGTGAACATGATCTCAACGGAGTACATATAGCATCCTTATCACGTGCTGCTAAATCAAGCAATTGAAGGACAACACTTTGAAAAGTGAATGAATTTCTGTAACTGGAGTCGTGCTCGAGACCAAGAAGATGCACTCCTTTTCAACATTGTGTTGTTTACGAATGATGCTACATTTCTTATGAAGTTCTTTCATTTTCTTTTTTGTAAAATGTAGCTACAACGTTATCATTAACGGCCATGTAAACCGGCATAACTTACATTTTTATACTGACGTAAATCCAAATTTTGAGAGGTTTGTCGACAACCAGCATGAAGTCTAAGCATTTGGGGTGGTATTATTGGAAACCGCATATTAAACTAATCTTTTCTAAAATTTTCTAAATGAAAATTTGGAAAACCTGTTGGAAAATTTACCACTGGAGTTTTTAAGAATGTGGTTACAGGTAGATGGGGCGAAAGCACATTTTAGTATTAGAGACAGAAACACTTTGGATGAAAGGTTTCCTGCCAATTGTTTCGTCTGCGAACCACGCCACCTACGATTTTCCAATTACTACGCCATAACTACCAAACGTTTCTTGTAAATTACTACAAATGTCAAATTTTGTAAAAATTGCTGAATAACTCCAAAAATCGGTTTCGTAGACATAAATAATGGTTAACAAACTGGACCCAAAAATCGATGCTGAAGTCAAAAACGTAATAATATACAGGGTGTTGCATTTAAAATAAGGAAGTCCGCCATCTCGGAAATTATTTTCTAAATGTAGAGCATTTGAAAAGAAACGCTTTTTATTTCAAACATTTTCGTCTAATTTAAACGGTATGGCCGCTATGGGGCACCGCGCGCTTACTGGACCACCCTGTATATTCGGATTAAGAAAATTTGACAGAGTTCCCTCCAAAATTAACTTCCAAAGTGTTTTGGTAGCAGTACCTATTTGGGTCCCCTTACAGCAAGACCAAGGTACTCTAGTTTTTCTTTTGAGGGTGTTAAATTTCAAAACTACAACTTGGTATCTTCCAATGTGGAACTACCCTACAGTGACATTTACAACATGAATTTGATTATTTTGTGGTTTATGAGTAAACTAAGAGCAAAATAGTAGGTACAACCTAGACAAGTGTAGCAAGAGACTTGGAAATTTCTCCGCTGTCTCACACCCACACGTTATTTCGTATCCTCTCGTCTCTGGCTATCCTTGGTCTATTTCATATTTCTCACGGCTCTTGTTACACTTGTCAGGCTGTATATCAGTCGTCTAAATGCAACACCTGACAAGTCGCAAATTTTTCAAAATAGAGTTTTATATACCATTTTGTTCATTATTTGAAGCGCTACCATTTTCTATATTTTTCGCTTACAAAACCCGACATTAGACATGAGATATTTGGCTAAGAAAACTAGACTTAGGTGCAAACACTGACAAGTCAAAGCGGTGCTTTATTTCAAACACCGACATGTCCACAGGAGCCAATACGGACAACGCGAGCAAGTCACATGTCGATCACACGAGGTATTCTGATCGTTGTGTGTTTTTGTTTTATCCAGTTGCTAAAAATACGTTGTGGTGAATTCATGTGTTTTTCAGTTTACTGAGGGAATGAGATTAATTTATGCTGTATTGATAAATTATTGATAAAAATAACCATGTTTTTTGAAAAATGCTTTGGATGCGGATTTTGGAGAGCATACTTCAACAGAAGCTAGGTCCACATTAATGCAGAGGATCGAAGCTAATTTTGAAAATGCATTTGCTAGTTCTGAAGAATTTTGTTTGTCAGAAAATTTAGATTTTGACGTTTAAACCTTGTAACCCTTGAAATGTATCCTTTCTAATATCTAGCTTTATGTTTATAGTTTCCGTCGTTGAGCACAGTGTTTGATTAGATTCCTTTATATTCAGTAAAATAATCCAAATTGATTAGTGTTTCATTTATTTTGATCCGATTCCACAAAAATAGCAGCCAAAACTCGACATGTCACAGTTCCTAACATGCAAAACCCGACGTGTCCAAATTTAAAAGTCAGATTTTAGAAAAACTATATGTCCTAGATTTTGGAGCGCTAAAACTTAACATCCTAAAACATCATATATTATCATACTCTCGATTTAGTATTATTTTCGCTCATAATAAGACTTTGATCTGTTTTTCTTGATTTCTGTAAAATTTGTTACCGTGGACTTGTCGGGTTTTGCATTTAGACGACTGATATAATTATGTAGTACCATTGGTAGTACTCACAGCGAACGTGTGTAGCCCCAGGGGATCTTCAAGCAGCTTTTCGAAGGAGCAAGCCCAGGCGGAAGGCCCCTCGGCGCTGGTGCATTTGGCGACGCCATTTTGGTCACACTGAAACCGAGAAAAAGGCACGTCAGTCTCGGCGGTGGCTTCCACATAAACCAACATCAGATCGGTTCGGCTACGAATAACACCACTATCAGCACAAGTAAAAGTAAGCGTGTTGTACGTGTGCGCGTATGTGTTTGCATGAAACAAAAACGAAGCCGCTCTCAAGCAATCCAGTTACGGCATGGTGCATTTTAATGAATGGATATCAAACACTGGCGGAGAACAATTAGGCTTAGCGTACTAGCGTAGGGGACATCATAAAACTATTCGATTAAAAACAATCCACTATTTTTAGAACAGAGGTTCGTAAACGTAATCCAAATCAAACTTTCGAATTAATTTCTTTAATGTTCTTCAGACATTCAAACAAATGTATAGGATTCTTCGTAAAATAAAAATACAAAACACAAATAAATATATACAATCATAAGCAAACAAACTAGAAGACATCATCATAAAACTCAGAAACAAGGAAAATTTTCAGCCTCATCCTAAACTCAACTTAAGCGCTGTTCTCAAATTTGTCAAAATATACGATTGCAAGTTTATCCCTGAACCAAGGTGTTTACAATGAACTTTAAAGTGTAAGTCTGTGACGAGATACAGTCACAGAAACAGAGAGGGAGAGAGACATTGAGAAAAAGAGTCAGAGGAAGACAGAGTGAGAGAGAGAAGAGAGCGACAGAGACACAGCCTCTCAGCGAGAGAGAGAGAGAGAAAGAGAGAGAGAGAGAGAGAGAGAGAGAGAGAGTCACCTGTATGTAAAATAGGGATGAAATGGGATTTTATCAATATTTTTTATAGTTCCTAGAGGGGTATTTGATCCTGTTTGGTGAAGAAATAGGAGGTGAATGACAAGGAGAGAGAGACAGAGAAAAAGAGACAAAAAAAGTCAGAGAAAAGGAATCAGAGAAAGAGAGACAGAGAAAGCGAGACAGGAAAAAATACAGAAAAAATCATCATCATAGTCACAATGTATTAACAGACATGTTGTGAACTCGTCAAAGGCATTAAGTCGGAGCTAGAGTATTGCCGACACGAATATTATAAATAGTTTTGGGAACTGTAGCTCGCCATCGTTCGTGATTTACTGTCAGTTCAGTGGCGCTCTTGATATTCATATCCAGCAACTGTTTCGTCGTATCCACCCAGCGTGTAGGGGAAGGGCCACGGCGCCGCCCACCCGGGGCGTGACCCTGAACTACAAGTTTCTCCATATTATCGCTTCTGTGAATATGTCCGAAGAATGTAAGCATTCTCATCGACACAATGGAGGATAGTCTCTTTGGATTACCGAGCTCATCCAGTATGGAAGCATGAGTTCTATGGGCGGTATAAGGAATTCTCAGCATTCTCCTCCACGTCCACATTTCAAAAGCATCTATGCGAGCTCGATCTGCCTTTTTAACAGCGCCGTCGAATCTCATTCTCAAAGCTACCTGAATTGTCGATCAAAGAACCGAGGTACATAAAACTTTGAACTACCTCACAACAGCCTATTGACTTTATTTCTCGGTGATTGTCATCTCTCTATCTACGATAATAACCTTGGTCTTGTTGTAGTTAATACTAAGACGATATGCTGCACTGTGTTGTTCTAAAACGTTCAATAGAGCTACTAGTTCTTCCTGAGAAGCAGCAATAAGGGTTGTATCGTCAGCAAATCTTAAGCTAGATATTTTGCTTCCGCCAATAGTTATACCGCCATTCCAGTTGCCCAATACATGTCTCATCACAAATTCAGAGTAAATGTTAAATAACATCTGAGATAATACGCATCCCTGACGAACTCCTTTTCTGGTTGCTGTTTGACCAGACAGGTTACTATCAATTAATTCTTACACGAGCTGAGCTAGACTCATAGAGTTGCTGTATGAGAAATACTAAGCGGTAAGGGTCTCCCATGGGGATAAGGATTTCCCACAGTTTAGGCCATTTTACGTTATCAAACGCCTTAGAATAGTCCACAAAGCAGATAAAAACGGGACAATAATGTTCTCTGGCTTTTTCAATAATCTGTCTCAGAAAAAAGAGACAGTAAAAAATATAAAAAGATAGACAAAAAAAAGAAACAGAATGAAAGAGACAATGGAGGCAGAAAGAGAGAAACGAGAGAGAAATGGAGTTTGTTAATGCCACGCCAACAAAGGATCTATTGACACTTTAACCCTCTACTGCCTTAACGTTACGTCAATGATCGGAAATGCAACAGTGGCGGAACATGGTAAAAGCATTAATAATATAAATCACACGCGATGAAAAGATTTCAAGGAAAACGTGGTAAATCCTAATTAAATATACATTCAGGTTACGTCGTTCCACTTCGGTAAAAGCAAACAGTGGAGTGCCAAAGTGACTCACATTCATAGTATTGTGACATTTGTATAGTAACAGAATCATATTCATCAAGTTCGAGGAATAATAAAGTAGTTGAGCCTGGAAATTTAATTCAACTTTAAACACCAAATGATACAAAAGGATACGAATATGACTTGTCACTAATTATGGCATACTGCATACGAAGTGGCAGGCTTTACATAGAAATGGCGGCAGTCATTTGCAAAAGATCCTCTTACAATGCCTTGTTACCACAATTGATGGCACCAACAACATGCAGTATCTGAGTGGTTTGGGCAGTAAATGGAGGATTAGAGACATTCAGTCATAGCTTATGCATATATTTTGCTCAATGTACGCAATGGACTAGTATCATGGGTTTGAAAACAATGATTAAATCATTATAACCTCTTAGTATATACAAAAATGGGTGTACTGTTGCATTGCGTTACTCTCTGCATCGTTTTGTTTACTAATAATTAAAAATATTTGTAGCTTAGGTCTATGGTAAAGACAATCATTGTTAATTATTTTTGAATTAGTGCTGGATTGTGAACTTGCAGCTATTGTGAAATTGGCTTATGTTTACACAACTGTGGCTTTTGATTTATTTAAGCCTTCACGATGTGGTACAATTGCATCATATTGATGTTTTTCAGTTGTTAATTGGTTATCATTTTCCACTGCATTAACTTTATGATGAGATTATGAAAAGTTTTATTTTAAAGTGATTATACCATTATATTATTATGTAGGTATATTATAAAACTATTCTAGTAAGTTTTTCCTATTAAATAAACACTTATCTATATTTGTTGCCACTGTTAGCTTCAGGTTCCCTTAAATTGCCCTGTAATTGTATTTTATCTGTAGGGCATTAAAGTATTATCATTACAAGTGCCCCCCCGTGTGGGGGCGGGTTAGAATATCTCCCACCGTATATCCTGCGTGTCGTAAAAGGCGACTAAATGGAACACCGAACAACTGTCGGTATCAGCAGTAACCTCTTCTCAACCAAAAGCTTCGGGTGGACGAGCTGAGAAGAGTCAGGACACCTTCTTGTTCTTGGGGTGAGAAATTGCCCCTAAAGGCAGATGAACCAGTAGATACCATCTGGTCAACGGCATGAGGATGCAGAAAGCAAATATGGGAAACTACTGCATTAAAAATCTTAAAGATATCCCAAGAGGAACTCATAAAATGTGTAAATGCATTTTACGAGTTCACAACATGTCTGTTAAGACATTGTGACTATGATGATGTCCATTTCAAAGTTTAAAAAAAAGGAAGTTCAAATTTATCCAATCGGTGCGATGCGCGCCATATAACAGCAGTGCATTGTTGCCTCGTCAACTTCCAAATCGCGGTATTGAGGCAATTTTCACGGGGTCGAAACTGAATGCCTGTGCGCCCGGTGCAATTCAGTCACCCACCCAAGCGCTAACCGCGCACAAGGCTGCTGCTGCCCCACTATCGAAGGCAGACGCTGTTCATCGCGCAGCCACGTGGGTCCCCTTTTTGCCGCTGAATCATTTCTTTTAGGACTGTGAATTTGTAAACAGACATAGTTCTTGTTTACTCCTTCTAACCTATGCGAATTCGTTGGCTTCACTGGCCGTATATATCATACTATTATATTTTTTAGCATGTGTAGAGGATTACATAAAGGTATGTATTGAATATTGGGACTTAAGTTAGAGCGGCAACACGGCACACATACCAGTCTTCCGATTGGCTGTTCCCCTATGGTCCCGTGACGTCACGCAACTAAAAAAATTCAAATATTTTCTTCATTTTATCGACTTTCCCGTGCCCGAAAAAATCGCGGAAAAATATGAGAAGGTTCTTATCTCATACTCTATCATTTGCAGTCATAAAAAAATTCATGATACTAGACCATTCAAGAAATAGGTACATTTTTAGGATACATGAAATGAGTATTTTCTTTTAATTTTACTGCTTATTTCACGGAATGTGTACACTAGCTAAATAACTATCTACCGGGTAAACAAACATCCGGCAGCACATTTTTTTGTTCCAAACTCAATAATAATAAAATACATATTTCTAATCCTTTTACCACTCCCTCAAAGTCTGATAATAAATAATTTTAACTCTTTCTGTGATCAAAATTTCAATTTACGAGCATGTTGACGTGGGGTTTCTGCCTATTTATGACTATTAGAATTTTCATTATTTTGTTTTCTCGCTTTTGTATCTACAATTGGTACTCCTTTAACCCATTGTAATCACAGTCAATTTGTTATGAACTTACCGTTTGACCGAAACACCAACTACAAGACATACATTTTTAAGCAAAGATTTTATTTTTTCGTATTTCGATTAAAATTTTCAATAAATAGGTGTAGATTGCACATCCTTATTAAGTATCTTGTTTATTCGTGGCTTGTTTTCTGGTAAAATTATTATACTATAATTGTGCTTTAGGACTTTATAAGTTCAAGTGGGAGTTCTGTCTCCTGCTCCTGCGTATTTTTAAGGGGTTCCTCGACAATTTTTTCGTTATCTTCTTTATTTTTGCCATCATCTTGATACTTTAATTTGAATGTCTCTACCGATAAGAGAGACTTGCCCAGTTCCATCTATGATTTAAAGGTGACGTCAGTTACTCTCAATACGCTCAAAACATATTTATTGCCGTACATTTATGATCTCTGCAAGTTTACGTATGTAAACGTAACTTATAAAAATACAACGTTATCATGGTAATTTTTCCGTGTTTTCCTAGAAATCTGGTAGTCGCATGTGATCGAAAAATTGATGTACATTACATGCAATCTTTGATTTATATGCTTGCACGTAATGTTTGTTTACATCAATCTTACGCTGGTAGGTATATTTGGCGAGTGAACAGAATAACATTTGAATGGGGATATTTTTGTGGAACTTTAATGCATATGACGTGCAAGAATCCGACGTTATCAGTGCTGAATATGTATAGTATTATATAGATAGTAATCACGGAATATTTTAGGCTAGGTACCCATTGGCGTACTGCAACCGTTACAGCTACCAAACTGGAATTAAAAAAAAATATATTTATTTTTTTTCGTGTATTTTAAAAATATTCACAATATTGGTTTAATACGAAAAACTTCGAAATCTTTTTTTCAATGAATTATAAGCAATTAAAACTAGATAAAATTTGAAACAAAATCACGTGACCATGAACGCGCAACGATTGTGCTGTGACGTCATAATGTTGTATGTGGCAGATATTAGTTGACAGCTTGACGAAGCCGTCTACTGTTGTTCAAAAATCGTATGTATTTAGTGATGAACAGTGGTGGTTTCTCAATGTTATATGTATGAGAAATATTCTCAAAAACCTCAGTATGGTGATTTTTCCTGTCATCAGTAAGTTGAAAAAATTATTTATTATTGTTTGCTATTTATGGGCGTTGCGAAAACCTCACTAGAACTATAACTTCGTTTTCAATAATAGTATAAGCCATTTTATCTCATTATTTTTGTATTTTATGTATTAGGCCATTTTCAAGGAATCTATACTGTTTTCTGTAACAAATAGCATCAGAACACAGTGAAAAACAGCACTAAGCTACTTCCTCGGCTACTTCAACCATAATTCAGTGCAATTTCTTTTAATTGAAAAAGCTGCTTTTTTGAAATTTTTTTATATAGATTTTTGTTCATTGGCTTAGTATATGCTGCTGCTGTTGTACATTTTTATTGATAGTGGTACTAGAAATATCAGCTTTCAACCCTTTGGACGTTTAGAGAATCATGTGTTGCCCAAAGGTACTAGATTGTGTTCCAGACATTTTGCACCTGAATTATTCATCATCACGGCAAAACACTGTACTTATATCTGTCTAAAAAACTGTAGTGAATGAAAACTAACACTATGACGTCACACGGGCTCGGAAAGTGTCGGCGTTTCTTTGCTATTGGATTCAAAAATTAATTTTTATTTCTATATAATGATTTATTGCGAAAAAAAAAGAAAAAAATGGTTTGTTATAAAACTTATACAGGGTGTCCCACGACGATTAAGACAACCAATATATTGGAACTGGGCAGTAGTAGAGAATTATAATTTTTGGGGTGTAAATTAGAGCTAAGGTTGTGTCTTTTATTGTCATTGTGTTACCCAATGAAGTATTTCTTTTTGATCACGTGACGTCCGATTTAAAATTATTAATGGGACACCCTGTATATTAGTGCCTTTCTGTGTTCATCCCGATAAAACAAATCAAACAAATTAGCGCACTTTGGGTCTAAAGTGATTAATTCAAGAGCTACAGGTACTTAAAGTATTGTATCACTACCACTGTGAAACTCTAGCAAAATAATTTAATAATTGTGGGGGTACATGTCATAATCAATGGTAGTGGTACAATCCTTTAAGTACCTGTAGGTCTTGAATGAATCACTTTAGACCCTCAAGTGTGCTAGTTTGTTGGAATTGTTTTATCGGGAGGAACACAAAAAGTCAATAATATACAGGGTGTCTAATTAATAATTTTGAATTGGACATCACGTGACCAAAAACAAATACCTCATTGGGTAACGCAGTAACAAGAAAAGACACAACATTTGCTCCAATTTACATCCCCAAAATTATAATTCTCTACTACTGCCCAGTTCCAATATATTGCTTGTCTTAATCGTCGTGGGACACCTTGTATGTGATCTTTACAAACAAAAAATTTGTTTCCAAAAACAAAATCAGCTAGTGTAGACACGTTGCCAACCAAGGGTGCGAGCCCACTTCGAGCGATCTGAAACGATCTCGTGACCAGCTGGTTCACCCGATTTAAATCCATCGGATTTTTTTCTCCTAAGACCTTATTGGACGACCCTCGTAATAACCATAGTGCCATACATCGTGTCAGGCGGTTGCATAAATGCATGAGAGTGAGTCATTAATAGGTGATATGTCGAAATCGATACCAGACAGTGCTGCAGATAATAAATGAGTTTCCCATCGTAAATCTGCATCTCGACTACATAAATTACAGCAATTCTCATGCAATCTCATTTTCTATCGCATGATAAAAAGTTATAATTTCATATAATTTTGTCGAGCCTTATTTATTCGTATCTGAGTATAGTCGATAAAATTTAGTATAATTAAATTTGTCGGATAATCAATGCAATTACTCCAAGTGTCTCAAAGCTATGTTTACTGTTATGGAGTAAACATAGATCTGGTATATGACATTAGGCCAATATAATTGAGTCGAAATTAACTCCCAGCAGTGGGCGAGAAGAACTTGTAACCCTGTCTAACCTTAAGCAAATCCCTCCATCCTTCCGATAGGGTTGTTAGCTAATTCCTTTTTCTGTTAGGATCTCAATATGGTTATTTAAAAATGTAAAATAAGCAAATCATAAATTAATATAAATATATAGGTATGTATGTATAAAATGCATGAATTAAAATTACAAAGTAGTTAGGAAGATATGAAATAAGTTAATTATTAATTCGCTATAATGCATCAGAATTGATGCAGGTACATGCATGCATGTGCTCACCGCTACATATAGTGCCTGGCTAATGGACATTATGTTCCAGTGCCAAAAAAAAAAAAAAAACTCCCAGCAGGCCGGAAATCGTCTCAATGCCTTTATTTGGTCGTAAATACGTGTAATCTGAGTTTGCATCATGCCAGGTGGTGAGCTTAACTTTTGGTAGCCAAAAAACTGCCAATTTTAGCTTTGCTTTTTTTGTTTTTTTGCTTGTAGCTGTAAAATTCTGCATCAGATGAAAAATTAGGTTCCATTCAATGATAAAGATGACTAAATTCTACGTTAAATGGTATATAAAACATCAAATTTGGTTTAGTGGTATAGCTGAAATCTAATGCTAAAAATGGAAAAAAAGCATTTCAGTGTAACTTACATTTTGCGGTTTTTCAAGACGACATATCTTAAAAAGGGATACTCCCAATAAAAAATATATGAAATAAAATTTGTAGAAGACAAAATTTCATTAATTCAAAATCGGTTATTTCGACATTTTGAGTCATTTGAAGTCATGTTAGATAAAATCATATCCAAATTTTGTACCAAAACAGCATAACCTGGTTAAAGATTATTAAGTTTATCTTAGCGTTGTATTACCATTAAATCTTTAATAAATATTATTAATATGAATTTAAAAATAAGTAATTTAATCATAGGTCTTAAATGTAAACACGGTATAAATAAATAAATATTTAAATGAATAAATTAATAAACAGGAATTTATTTTACTTTGCGAGTAGCAGCAAAAGCTGACATTAATACCAACCAGGCACACAGAAAGAAATGTTGTGCAGTTCGTTATATATAGGTCACGACAGGACAATATTCGAATACTTTTTTGGAGGGAGGTTAATTTCAAATTTGATACCCAAATTCCCCCTAACTGCGCCTACGTTTAAATCCACTTGGAACCATTTCCGGTATCTTTCAAAACAGGTTACGTGACATTTAAGACAGAAAATTAATAATAAAAAACAAAACGAAAAACAACTGAAAAAATATCTTGAAATCGCAGTTCCCCAGGGATCCGTTTCAGACCAGTTTTTGTAAAACGCTTCTTCCTCGTTCTCACGCAGTTCCTTATATATGGGTCACGACAGGGCAATAAAAAGAATACTTTTTTGGAGGGACGTTAATTTCCAATTTGGTACCCAAATGCCCTCTAACTACGCCTATGTCTGAATCCACTTGGAACCATTTCCGATATCTTTCAAAGCAGGTTACGTGAGATTTAAAACAGAAAATTAATAAAAAACAAAACGAAAAATAACTGAAAAAATATCTTGAAATCGTAGTTCCCCAGGGATCCATTTCGGGGCAGTTCTTGTAAATCGCTTCTTCCTCGTTCTCACGCAGTTCCTTATATATGGGTCACGATAGGGCAATATTCGAATACTTTTTTGAAGGGGGGTTAATTTCAAATTTGCTACCTAAATTCTCCCTAACTACGCTTATGTCTGAATCCACTTGGAACCATTTCCGGTATCTTTCAGAGCAGATTACGTGAGATTTAAAACAGAAAATTAATAAAAAACAATACGAAAAATAACTGCAAAAATATCTTGAAATCGCAGTTCCCCAAGGATCCGTTTCAGGGCACTTCTTGTAAATCGCTTCTTCCTCGTTCTCACGCAGTTCCTTATATATGGGTCACGACAGGGCAATAAAAAGAATACCGCAAGAAACAATGCACCACACTGTTCGCGCTCTTGTAAAAAAAATAACGGGCCCCCCTCTCGGCATGAATGGACAATTCCACCAATTGTTTTCCAGCCCGTTTAATTGAGATAAACAGGCATCACCGACTAAGTCGGTAATTACTCTAGGTTGATGGGAATCATAATTATTCTATGTATGCGGCGAACGCTTGTTGAAGGAAGAACTGTGTCTGTTAGTGTATTTGTGGAGGCCGACATACTATTCATTCCTTTGTATATTACTCATTTATTGTAATTAGTCTGTTTCATGAGAAGTATTCCGAGTATTTACACATTTACAGTGCTTACAGGAGGATACGAAATAATTTGTACGATTGTCGTTATTTTAATTTCATCTTGATAGAAAACCAAGTAAAGTATCTACATTTTTTTTTATAATCAGCACCCTCAAATTATCCAAAACACGAGGTTTCATCATAATACAAAGCCAAATAAATATTTTCTATTTTATATGCAAATCTGGAGATATGAAGGTGTGAAACGAGACTGAGACTTGAAACTGCGACTGGCTTTGTAATCAGCAACTCGAAATTATCCAAAATGCGAGATCTTATCTCAATAGAAATCCAAATAAAGATTTTCGATTTTTTAGTTGCACCCGCCGCCCCGAGAGATCTGAAATTTTTTATTTTCGCCAAACGAGACTGAGACTTGGAACTGCAACCGGATTTGTAATCAGTACCCTCAAATTATCCAAAACATGAAATTTCATCTTGATAGAAAGCGAAATAAAGATTTTCGATTTTTTATGCAAATCTGAGGTATTTGCGTCGCCTAAGACTGAAGCTCAAAACTCTGACTGAATTTGTAATCAGCACCCTCAAGTTATCCAAAACACAAGGTTTCATCCTAATAGAAAGAGCAATAAAGATTTTCGATTTTTTATGCAAACCTGAGGATATGAAAGATCTGAAATTTTTTATTTTCGTCACATGAGCCTGAAACTCAAAATTGTGACCGGATTTGTAAGCAGCACCCCGGAATTATTCAAAACACGGGGTTTTATCTTAATAGATTGCGAAATAAAGATTTTCGTCGCATAAAACTGAAACAAAACTATGATCGAATTTGTAATCAGCACCCTCGAATTATCCACAACACGAGGTTTCATCTTAATAGAAACCGAAACAAAGATTTTCGATTTTTTATGGAAACCTGAGGATCTGAAAGATCTCAATTTTTTATTTTCACCAAACGAGACTGAAACTCAAAACTGTGACCGGATTTGTAATCAGCACCCTCAAATTATCCAAAACACGAGGGTTTACCTCAATAGAAAGCCAAATAAAGATTTTCAATTTTTTGTGCATACCTGAGTGTCTGAAAGTTCTGAAATTTTTTATTTCCGTCGCATGAGACCGAAAATCAAGTGTCAACAAATTTGTAATCAACCCCCTCACTTTATGCAAAACTCGAGGTTCTATCTTAATAAAAAGCGAAATAAAGATTTTCAATTTTTTATGCAAGCCTGAGGATCTGACATTTTTTATTTTCGTCGCATGAGACTAAAACTCAAAACTATGACCGGATTTGTAATCAGCACCCTCAAATTATCCAAAACACGAGGTTTCACCTTAATAGAAAGCCAAATAAAGATTTTCGATTTTTTATGCAAACCTGAGGACCTGAAAGTTCTGAAATTTTTTATTTCCGTCGCATGAGACCGAAAATCAAAAGTGTTACCAAATTTGTAATCAACACCCTCACTTTATTCAAAACTCGAGGTTCCATCTTAATAAAAAGCGAAATAAAGATTTTCAATTTTTTATGCAAACCTGAGGATCTGCAATTTTTTATTTTCGTCGCATAAACTCAAAACTGTGACCGGATTTATAATCAGTACCCTCAAATTATCCAAAACACGAGCTTTCATCTTAATAAAAAGCGAAATAAAGATTTTCGATTCTTTATGCATACCTGAGGATCTGAAAGATCTGCAATTTTTCATTTTTGTCGCATGAGACTGAAACTCAAAACTGTGACCGGATTTGTAATCAGCACTCTCCAATTATCTAAATAAAAGATTTTCGATGTATTAGGTGCAGCTGAAGATCTGAACGTTTCGAAATTTTCGATTTTTATCAAACGAGACTGAAACTCAAAACTGCGACCTACGGAGCTGCAGAAATATATGAAACTGAAATCACTCTATATGAGCTTATGATCAAGGTCATATTTGTAAAAACTAAGGGCTATTGTGATCCTCCCGGACTCCCAGACCGCTTAAAAAGCCTTAGGCTCCACTAGGAGATTGTATCAAAACTGGTATGGGACTGTTTCAACACTCTCAGCTTACTAGCTTCACGCATCGCTGCACATATCAGTATTAACTCTATATCTATCTGATTGAAATTAAAAAAAACTTGCCAGCGAGATTAATTTGTTTCAAAACTTCTAAGGGTCATTTGCTGATTGCGAATCAGCTTCAGCTTTTCAATTAACGTTTATTTTGGGACGTTTTTGGACCACCAGAATCCAACCGTCTCACAGAAAAAAAATACTGTTGAGTTTCCAATTAATTGTTAGTATTTGGATGTTTTTCCGTCACTTTAAATATATATTTACAGTTGTTTCAAATCCATGTCATTGAAAGAATTCAATCCTTATGTTCGAAGTTATCACAGGTACGCCAATAAATTCAAAATAATTTTATATTCGTTCTAACGATATGTATAATCCTTCTAATACCAGTATTGACATATAATGCAATCAAAACATCCTTTTTGTTTTCGAAATTTACCCTATGTTTCATTTAAGCAATCTATTCAATGTACAAAAATTATTGCTGCAACAGCAGTTCGTGATAATTCATCTGATAAAAATTAATTTTGTTTCAATGGCCCTTGTCGTTCGCTGAACTATAATCAGTATTCGGCGGGACTGATGTCTCGATTCAATGAACGTGAGAATAAAGAACAGGGGGATTATCTTAGTGTTGTGTTGTTTCGGTGTTAGCCGTGTTGTGTCACCTCGTGGTTTTGCGTATTGCATCAGCAATTGTGTGATTTAAATGTGTTCAGTTATATATTAAATGGAGGACCTACTGAGAAATTAGGACTTAGAAGAGCTAACACCCACATTTGAATGTAGGTATTTAGATTAGTCAGACAGTTATATTTCAGGTAGTAATACAACAACTGGTGCAGGCTTAAGTGTAATTCTTATATCATGCTCCTCATAACTTCATACAAAATCACACAATTAAACATCCAAACGAACAATCAGCTGTCCTCGCAATAAAATCTGTTGGTCCAAGGAAAAGAAAGTAGTTTAGAATCAATTACCAAACACAGATTCGATTCAACGACAGGCTGCGATTGAATTATTCATTGGAATCCAATGACATCTTGTAGTTGAATCGACAATACGATATAATTCGTTACCAATTATACACTTCCCATTGGATAAAACATCGCTGTATTTGAGGAATGCTGAGTGTAACGTCCCATTGAAGTAAGTCTTTGACAGAACGACAGATTTTTCTGTATGTATATGAATACCATATTTACTACGATATACATTCACTAAATGATCAAACAACGCAACGCTTTGCTTGTATGTACTATGAAACACCGCTTTTTACTCAACCTTCTTTTACTCCCTTAACATGTTGAACGCTGCATATTGACATGCCGACTAACAGTCCAGTCGTGAGTTGCACGCCTTTATTAAACCGATTACCACTTAAAAAATACATAAATTTTATTCTCATGTACCTACACGGCTGGTTGTAACACTCTGGTTGCGTGCAATGAATAAGTTGCTGATAATGAGATTCAGTGAGTAACGCCATTGACTCAAGCTTTAGACAATGATAAAAAATTCCGGACTCTAAAGGTGTGTATCTATTAAGTAGAGCGATGTCCCATGTATGCGAGATACCTGGGTACACAGCGAAAGATTTTTTATAACAAAGCATCTGACTGGTCGAGGAATATGCGTCTGCAGGGCGACAGAACCCAAAATAGTCGCTTTAATTGATGGGATTGTAACCGTCTGAACGTGTGACAAACATTACAACCTATTAAATTACAGGACTTCTTCACGCAGAATGAAGATCTTTAAGCATCAAATCACCACTATTCCACTATTTTAGTTCTGTTATTTTTAAATTGTCCCTATGCAGCAATTCAATCCGTACACCTTGTTAGTCAAAACTGAACTGAAAGAGTCTATTTACTGTCTGTCTTTTCACCGATTATAGTTCGAATATCAATATGATAATTTTTTCACTGACATTTCTTGTTGACGTGACACTGACACTGTTGGTACTCGATTTATATAACTTTTTTTTACTTTTCCGCTACCGCTACAACTAATATTACATCTGACAGTTTGAATTTATAATTGACGCTTCAGAAATGTAACTTGAATTTTCAAACTACTGCTGGAAATGGTATAGATGTAGATTTAGACTAGTTTTTAATAATTTATTAATAATATCGGAAAGAATCGGGAAATATCGGGGGGCGTCGGAAAAACTGTGAAAAATCGGAAGAAAGTCGACGAAAATCGGGTAAACCAGAAAATTCGGTAAAAATATGTATCTAAACATCGAAAAATTCGGTAAAATTTGGAAACATAGGAATAATTCCATAAAATCCCGGAAATATAGGGAATAACCAGAAAAAATTGGGAAAATGGAGAAAAATCGGGAAACAACGGGAAAAATAGGACCAAATCGGTGAAAGTCGGCGAAAAAGGAAAAATTCGGAAAAAAATGATTTATAAATAAATATATTTTAATTTTCGTGAAAGATAAGCCCGATCTACTATGACAACTGTACATATCAGACTAAAGAAGTTAATTGAAATAAAAATCTGTTATGCTTGATTAATAAGCAAATAAGGAAAAAATTAGAAAATATCTGGAAAAATGAGTAAAACCTGGCAAAAACCTGGCAACATCGGAGAATTTGAGAAAAACCGATATACAGGGTGTCCCACGACGATTAAGATAAGCAATATATTGGAATTTTCTTGTCACTATGTGAACTAATGAGGTATTTGTTTTTGATCACGTGACAGTCGATTCAAAATTATTAATGGGACAACCTGTACATTTGTGCTTTTCAGTGTTCCCCCCGATAAAACAATTCCAACAAACTAGCACGCTTGGGGTCTAAAGTGATTAGTTCAAGATCCACTGGTACTTAAAGGATTGTAACGCTAGAATGAAACGATTATTAGCAAAATAATTTAACGTCCGCTCGTCTATTTAAATATGACTATATTAATTTTTTCCACGTGACATGCAGTTGAAAAATTATTAATTGAATTCCCGAGTAATTTTCGGCAACATAAATTAGACGAGCGACGTTGATTTTATAACATGTGCACCTACTAATTAATTTGATAGTGTTTGTTTCATTTTTTGTCTTAATCGTAGTGCTCCATCCTTTGAGTATCTATAGCCCTTGAATTAATCACTTTAGACCCTAAGTATGCTAGTTTGTTGGAATTATTTTATCGGGAGGAACACGAAGGGTACAAATTTACAGGTTGTCCCATTAATAATTTTGAATCGGACGTCACATGACCAAAAACAAATACCTCATTGGGTAACACAATAACAACAAAAGATACACATACAACATTTTTGCTCTAATTTACACCACCAAGATTACTACTACTGCCCAAATCCAATATATTGCTTGTCTTAATCGTCGTGGGACACCCTGTATATATTGGTGCACATCTTGAAAATTCTCTGGAAGTCGAAAAAAAATTAGCATAGTTAAAATCGAAAGCATCTGGAAAAACGAGAAAAATTGAGGAAAACCTTAAAAAACCCTAAAAAGTCAGGGAAATAAAAGGGAAAAAATCGAGAAATACCGTAGAATTTTGCAGAAATCTGAAAAAATGAGCGAAATCATTAAGAATCCGGGAACGTCGAAAAAAAATGAGAGAAAACCTAGGAATCTCGGTAAAAGCATAAAAGTATAAAAAAAAGTCGAAATTAGTTCTTGCATTGGCAAATTTTGACAGTAACTAAGTGTGTAGCATTTATTGTTCACTAATATCTCTATCACGTAAAAAAAGCATGAAAACCATAATCAACATTGACACTGATATATTATGACATAAGAAAGTTACATCATTTTAAAGAGGTTTAATGTATCTATATTCTATAGCAAGTGGCGCCCTCTACAAGTGGCATCCGAACTAAGAACGGATTTTAATTTTTTGCCTCAGAAATCCCCGAGTTCTTGATTTCGTGCCGTTACGTCATCCTGTTGATGAATTCTTAAACAACTTTGACACCCTTTATTTCGATAACTATCAACTTTTGCACTAAGGCAAGTTTGGTTAATCTCGATATTTTTACCCAAAAAATCTGCAGTTTTGCTGTTTACCATAAATTAGTTAATATATCATCGTAATATTAGTGTTAAATTATCAACCTTAGACTATCTATTATAGAACGATGGTCGCATAAAAAACAAAGAATTCCTACGCCGTAAACCTACTATTCTCAGCTTGCATTCCTCCTTAATAAACTGCAACACCCTGTACATACTATCCTGAAACAATCGTCACGTCATGGTACACTATTTTAGACCAAGAAGTCGCGCGAAAACAAAAGAACTGAAAACACTGACCGCGAGCGATGAGGTTATATCTCGACATTTTTACCCAAAGAATCTGCCGTTTTACTGTGTACCATAAATTAATTAATATATCATCGTACTATTAGGTTAAAAGTATTAACTTTAGTCCACCAAGAACGATGATCGCATAAAAAACCAAAAAATTCCTACGTAGTAAACCTACTATTCTCAGCTTGCATTCCTCCTTAATAAACTGCAACACCCTGTACATACTATCCTGAAACAATCGTCACGTCATGGCACACTCGACCAAGAAGTCGCGCGAAAACAAAAGAACACCACTGAAAACACTGACCGCGAGCGATAAGGTTATATCTCGATATTTTTACCCAAAAAATCTGCCGTTTTACTGTGTACCATAAATTAATTGATATATCATCGTACTATTAGGTTAAAAGTATTAACTTTAGTCCACCAAGAACGATGATCGCATAAAAAACCAAAAAATTCCTACGTCGTAAACCTACTATTCTCAGCTTGCATTCCTCCTTAATAAACTGCAACACCCTGTACATACTATCCTGAAACAATCGTCACGTCATGGCACACTCGACCAAGAAGTCGCGCGAAAACAAAAGAACACCACTGAAAACACTGACCGGCGAGCGATGAGGAGGAAAAAAAACGCGCAAAGCGCAGATATGATAAGCGCCAACTGAGACACAATACATGCACAGCTCTGATATTATGTGTTATTAACAAAATGGCGGTGTTATCTACGCCTACTACTACCTTATTGTTGTAATTCGACGACTTGGTCGGTGTTTTCTTCGACATGTTTTTTCCAGTCCAGGATTTTGTTTGGAGCGCTCGATGATGACGAGATTCGTGGCGAGCGGCGACGCACCTGCGCTTCGCTTTTGTTTTTCAAGGAAAACTAGATAAAGGTGTCCTAGAGATAAGATAGGGAAGCCGACGCCGGCAGAGAGATATCTTGTAATTTTGATGGTAAATATTGTAATTGAGACGGATGAGTTTTTTTTTTCAATGGAAGCTTATTATAAAATGAATGAGGTCATTCACGGTTATTTCCATTTTTTTTTTATTGGTGAGTAATCCTAATAATACTTAGTGAGATTAGATGTGCTGAACTGATAGAGATTAATTTTATAAACTTTTTTTGGTTAATGTTGATTTTCGTCAAACGAGACTGAAACTCAAAACTACGACCGGATTTGTATTAAGCATCTCCACATTATCAAAAATACGAGGTTTCTCCTTAGTAGAAAGCCCAATGAAGGTTTTTGATTTTTTAGCTGTAAAACCTGATGATCTGACATTTTTTTATTTTCGTCAAACGAGACAGAAACTCAAAACTGTGATCGGATTAGTAATTAGCACCCTAAAATTATCCAAAGCACGAGGTTTCATCTTGATAGAGAGACAAATAAGGATTTTCGATTTTTTAGGCAAACCTGAAGATCTGAAATATCTGAAATTTTTGATTTTCGTCAAACGAGACTGAAACTCAAAACTGCGACCACATTTGTAATTAGCACCCTCAAATTATCCAAAACACTAGGTTTCATCTTGATAGGAAACCAAATAACGATTTTCGATTTTTTAGATAAACCTCAAGATCTGAAATTCTTCATTTTAGTCAAACCAGACGGAAACTCAAAACTTCGACCGGATTTGTAATCAGCATCTTCAAGTTATCCAAAACACAAAGTTCCATCTTAATAGAAAGACAAATAAAGATTTTCGATTTTTAGGCAAACCTGAAAATATGAAATATCTGAAATTTTTGATTTTCGTCCAACGAGACGAAAACTCAAAACTTCAACCGGATTTGTAATCACCACCTTCACATTATCCAAACCACAAGGCTTCATCTTGTAAAAAAGGCAAATAAAGATTTTCGTTTTAGGTAAACCTCAAGATCTGAAATTTTTTATTTTCGTCAAACGAGACTAAAACTTAAAACTGCGCCAGGATTTATAACCAGCACCCTCAAATTATCCAAAACGCGAGGTTTCATCTTGATAGGAAACCAAATAAAGATTTTTGATTTTTTAAGTAAACCTCAAGATCTGAAAGATCTGAAATTTTTCATTTTAGTCAAACGAGACGGAAACTCAAAGCTGTGACCGGATTTGTAATTAGCTCCCTCAAATTATCCAAAACACGAAGTTTCATCTTAATTGAAAGGTAAATAAAGATTTTCGATTTTTTAGGCAAACCTGAAGATCTGAAATACCTGAAATTTTTGATTTTCGTCTAACGAGACTAAAACTTAAAACTGAGATCGGATTTATAATCAGCATATCGTGTCTACACATGTTTTAATACCTACATCTATATAAAAATATAAACATCTAATAAATAATTATTTGCTCACCGTATACAGATTTCCATTGCTTGCATAAAATAAATTGAAAATGTTAGTTAAAATGATTATTTTCTAAGTAGTATAAGAATATACATGCATACACACCAAAAGCTCTAACACAAATGCACACATTTAAATAGTTATATGACAAACAAATACACTTATGGTATAAATGGCTAAAGGAACAGTTCTTTTAAATTAAAAATTGCATGCTCAAAAAAATATATAGATACATTGGACCAATGAATCGTGGTTTGTCAATCATTTAAACATTGGTAATATTGTTGGTTTCATTTTTAAACTAAATCTAAAATGACCTTGCAAAATTATTATTTCAACCTATGCGAGTAGGAATAACTCTTTAGTCCATTTACTTGATGCCTCCTTTCAGGTTTAATTTGAAAAAAATAGCCGTATATTTTTTAAGAACTATGACACTGGACACTGACAAGAACTAATGAAGTTGAAGTGATTTTTCAGTTTTTTTTCAATGACCTTAATAAATTTTAACATAAAAAAATTATATATTTTTTACAGTCGGTCACTCTGTTTGTTTATTTATTTGCTACAAGATATATCAAGTATTTCACGTCAAAATTGTATGAAGTTTTACTTATAAATAAAGAAAATGTAGAAACAAATACATAAAATACATCACATCTCACATTAAAATTATTCATAAAAAAAAGCAATTTCACAATAAATCCGCAATATAAACATAAATCAGGTATTACTCACTAAAGATTGTCTTCCAAAAATTATTTGATGCTCTGATAAGGTTTAGTCACAATTATCTGTTTCTTATATGACTTAATTGTAGAAGATGATTTTATTGTAGATGGTAGTTTGTTATAAAAAATGATGCAGTTGTAAAGTGGCGATTTATTTTTTTAGAATATTCTGTCATGTTTTGGGATTTGTAAAAGATTGCGGCATCTAATATTGCAATTGTGAGGTGTAAAATGCTTTTAAGACTCTTTCCAACGCTATCTTATAACACAAGATGGTGAAGGATGTAAATGGAGGACAAGGTTTGTAAATGTTCTCTAATTCCTCATAGTAACAATTAACATACGAGTAGAGGTAGTAAACAACTAATTCTAATAGGCCGACATCTTTTCTTACGTTGTCATACTGACCACCAGATACGGTGCAATCATAATTATTTACTATCGTCTTAATTGTATAGTATCCAGAAAAATTCAACATTCTACGTTAAAAAAGACAGTATTTTTATGGTTCAGGAATGATTACAGCAAAATCAATAGATATGTTGACCTCTACTGCGTTACTGCTATTTCTTAATAATAAACGCAAATTCAGAAGTCTCACATAAATTTTGAGGAACTGGCAACGCCGATATAATTTTCGTGCGACTTATTTACGGTAGAAGCTCGACTGTCAAACGTTTGTTTTGTTTGTGCGTCTTTTATGCTTTGTCAGTAAAATCGAATTCGCTATTTGTTGGTAACTGTAGTGAAGCTTTACGGACTTGCTGTGCTATATTCGAGTGTAGTTTAACAGTTTTTCGAGGTGGAACCCATAAAGTGCAGTGTTTGTAACATGGGTTGCATTGGAAGAATTTTCAGGTTAGTTGGCGTTACACATCATTGTTTACAATTTCAACTGTCACTGCGAGCTCACAGCTGATCAATGTTTGGAGGCTGAAGTTTCAAAGATGATGGCTTTGAGCACGCCATGCTGAAGTGGTTTTTTTACTACCTCTATGTTCAGTTGTTACTCTGAGAGCTGCTCAAATTAATATATGTTGACCTATACAGTGTGGTCCAAAGAGTGTGCAACAAACGGGATTTTTTTTTATTAGCTGCACAATCAAAAATCCAATATTGCCAAAAGTTGGTGCATGTCCGATAACTAATTTATGTGCACTTAGAATGGTTCCAAGTTCATCAGTATACGGGGTGAATCAAAAAATATAAAAATTGTACAAGAGTAAAGTACCCTTATTATCAAAAATTCAGCAAAATGTTATTAACAAAAGTTGTTTAGAATTAAGAGTTATGCCTAAATACCAAAACTTGGCCTCCTCTGAGAAAAAAAATTTTGAAAAAAGTGCAATCTCTCTCTCTTTATTAATTTTTTATTTCTAAACATGTATTTAAATTAATCCACAAAAATCTTACTAAAAAAATCATGGATACCCATGAAGGAAACAAAGCGTGGAAACAAAAATTGTGTATTAATACATAATTATAATAAATGGACATGTCATAACCGTATTTTACCATAAGTGAAAAATTGAAAGCTAAAATGAAAAAATATGAGAAAAGTAGAAACAAAAGAAAAACATAGTTAAGAAACATGAAATAATCATCGGCGCGTCTCGGTATGTCCACCTTCTCGTTCAATGCTCTTAATTGTCCGGTTATAAAATTCGCTAAGAATAGATCGTAAAACATTTCCCGGTATATTCCGGCAATGTACTCGTATTGAGTTTTCAAGCTCCTCGAGATTGATAAAGGGTCTATCCTTATACACTTTTTGTTTTAGATAGCCCCATAAGAAAAACTCTAATGGGGTAAGGTCCGGTGAACGAGGAGGCCACCGAGGATTAGTACTTCGTCCTAACCATTTATTTCCAAATTCCCCATTTAACCATTCAGTAATGATTATGGCTGAATGGGCCGGACATCCATCATGTATAAACCACAACTGATTCCGTTCTTGCAAATTTAAATTGTCCAAAAAGTCAGTTAGTTCGTTTTCTAAAAACTGTAAATAAGTGTTACCAGTTAGGTTTTCGCGAAAAAAAAAAGGTCCAATTAATTGATTGTTCATTATGCCGCACCACACATTTGTTTTCTGATAATACTGGTTTTTATTAGCAATAACGAAATTTGGATTTGCATCCGACCACCATCGACAATTTTGGGACGAAACAACCCCATTTGTTGTAAAGGTGGATTCATCCCCAAAAAGAATGTGCCTGTGGAAGTCTTGCTGACCTTCTATTTCGCCTTGAATCCACATGCAAAAATCGAACCGTAAATCATAATCTCGTTCTTGGAGAGTACAGATGAACATAGGCTGGTAAGCATGATATTTATTTTTCGTGAGTATTCTCTTCACGCTGGTTTTCTTCACACCCGTATAGGCGGAAATCTCTTGGGTAGATCGTCGTGGATTTTCGACAACTGCTTGAAGTACCTCCAATTGATTTTCTTCAGTACATCATACGGTTTTAACATGTTCATGTTTATAATTGTAGTTTAGAGAACCAGTTTCTTTAAAATTAACCAAAATTCGGCTTACTGTTGAATAATGAACCTGTTTATCTGGATGCCGTTCATTGAAAATATCTGCTGCTTCTCGAACTGTTTTGTAGTTGTCACCACATATTAAAACCAATTCCGCCCTCTCGGGTAACGTTAACTGTTTGGGAGGAGGCATTTTAGGTACGTAAAAAGACAATAACCGAGCAATAATTTTACAATATTGTAAGAAAGTGAGACTAATGTCATCAAACTGTCATAATGTTTACTTAAAACCCACATTTGCTTTTTTTCCATGGGTATCCATGATTTTTTTTGCAAGATTTCATGTTTGTGGATTAATTTAAATACATGTTTAGAAATAAAAAATTAATAAAAGGTTTGCGGTTTTATTGAGAGTTATTCTGATATGCATGTAATTATAAGCAACCTTTTGCCTTAGTAAAAAGATTTTTTCCGAAATTATAAAGCCATATTTAATATCCTTGCAACAAACATTTAGCTTGTGATTCCCAAAAAAATTTTAACCTCAGGTAAATTTCACAAAAATGCTTGAATTTAAATAAAGTTCTACAAAATTAATTCAATTTCAATTAGTGTATCAAACAGTTTTACTAAAACAAAAATTTTTTTGGGAGAGTTACTGCACTTTTTTCAAAAAAAATTTTTTTCTCAGAGGCCAAGTTTTGGTATTTAGGCATAACTCTTGATTCTAAACAACTTTTGTTAATAACATTTTGCTGAATTTTTGAAAATAAGGGTACTTTACTCTTGTACAATTTTTATATTTTTTGAATCACCCCGTATACTGATGAACTTGGAACCATTCTAAGTGCACCTAAATTAGTTATCGGACATGCACCAACTTTTGGCAATATTGGATTTTTGATTGTGCAGCTAATAAAAAAAAAATCCCGTTTGTTGCACACTCTTTGAACCACACTGTATACCTCTATGGGAAAGAAATTAGATTTCTAGAATTCTAGAATGAAAACGTTCATCTAACAAAGACTATTATATCTATTTATATTTTCTCACAAAAAGGTAACTTATATAAGGACGATAACGGGAAGCTTTGAAAAGGAACGCGAAAAGACGTGTTCTGACGGGTTATTCACGATTTAAAAAAGAAAGAACAGGTGCCCTTTGTCGCGAAACGAAGCTTTTGTAGCGAGCTTCGACGTTACCTTTGCATTTGTTCATAGTTGACACTCGAGTTCATGACCCTTCAACTCACTTCAGCGTCCTACAAAGGGAGCGGTTATCTTCTTGGAAAGGATAATGCCACGTAAGAGAGAAACAAATGAATGCACGTAGGTTTATTCATTAAGGGCGAAATTGAGAATTCCAAAAAATGGTTATTCCCGTGTTAGCGAGGAGGCGTGGCCGCCTGTTCCCTTTTGCAGTGTGTACATCTAAGATGAGGGGAGATAGGTCCAAAAATCCAAGTGTAAGGTCAAAAGGTCCAAAGGTCACCATAAAAATGGGTTTCGCATTTCGAAGCTCTTGACGTTGCCTTTAAACTTACAGTAATAATTCAAAAAAAAAAAACGGATTGAAGAAGAAAGCTTGCGCTTTGTCACCTATTTGTCATTTTTTTGATATCGTGTTTGGTTGTTAAATTACAGACATTTGAAGAGTGTATGACTTTGCATTGCAAGTTTTTTGCACACAAAGTTTTTTTGAAAAAATTGCTGTTAGATGTCATTCATTAAGATCTTAAATATCACCTTCCGAAATACTGTGTATGTAGTTTTAAAAACAAGTGAGTTCTGTTCGAAATGGCAATCCGCGTTTTTCATGGCAATTGCAGTAGGGGCATAAAAAGTAAGGCACTACGGTAATTAAATTCGAGTAAAGAATTTATTTTTACAGGCAAAATTGTGGATTGAAATTTGAAAGAACTAGCTAGGGGTGGATTCCAGGGATTTAAGTAAGAAAAAAATTATTCATAAGCAAGGAATGATAGGTCATTCACTACCCTTGAAAAACCCACTTACTTTTCTTTTTTATCCGTTTTTGTTACAAAAATATCAGGCGTCAAACAAATTATCATTTCGTTTGTCTTATGCTTATGATTTTACGGAAAAAATAAGTTTGCATATAAAATTAAAGGTACCACAAGATTTTAAACAAAATGGGGATATCATTTATGTAGGAAAACCTAAGGGGTGCTATTTGAGAAAAAAAAGTTGGGGGTGAGTTTTAGGGGTTGACGTACAAAAAAAATGTTTTGAATGCATGGTATGATAGACTCTACAGTACCTTCAAAAGTACTACTCAGTTCTTGCTTGAACCGTTTTTCGTTACGAAAATATCACGTGTCAAGGAAATTCTGGGACACCCGGTATGCCCAGACCCCTTAATTGTGACGTAGTAATATAGATAATTTTTCATAGTCTTTTTTGACGATCCGCTGATTCTTGGACTGTTCGGTCCGCGTCGGTGCGGAAGATATTAGTGGTTCAGTTTGGATAAGGGCACTAAAATTACTTCCCACACCGATAATACGCTTTTTCGGCGTTTTATAATGTCTAGATAACGAAAATCAACGTCACTCATTTCCATCGGTCTGTCTGTCTGTTGGCGTTTTTCTATTCTCGTAATCTCAGTAACCGCTGCATGGATTGTGATGAAATTTGGGTACCTAGTATATGCTGTGAGGACGTAGCAGGTTATACTGATATTATTTTGAAAATCGCTGTGTGGACGGTGGAGTAATTAGCAAAAAACAAAAAAATTCAAATATTCCTAAAACTTTCTTTTTAGGCGTTTTAGAGGTTCCTGATAGTTTTCTATTTTTTTCGGTAAGGGTGAAAGGGTGGAGTTAGGGGTTGTAAAACAGAAAGCTTTGCTGTATTAATACTGTATCATTGACCTGTGAAAGAAGGACCTAGCGATATAATAAACTTGTTTAGGTCCATCGGAACATTGCCTTGCCTATTACAGAAACCAAGGGACTTGTGTAACTTGTGTAACGTGAAAATTTTTGAATTGATTTCAAAATGGCTTGTCGGAAAAATATTTCGCTCCATCAAAGAAGTGATTGGCAAAACCGAGGCTTATTTTGAGGGTCGTGACAAATCAATGAATTTGTGATTTTTACTTTTGGGTTTTTATGCTGGCATTGTTGAGCATTGCCACTTGACGTTCTGCCACCACGAGTTCATGTTTTCAAAAAATTTCAAAATTTTCAAATTTTTACAGATTTTCAAAAATTTTCAAATTTTCATAATTACCAAGATTTTCAAAATTACCGAATTTTGCCATGCCAATCCCAATCCTCAACCCCATTCCCACCTCCAACCCTATCCGGAACTCCACCCCCCCCCCGGCCCAACCCTATCCCCAACCCCAAAATTATCAAAATTAAAAAAAAAATCAAAATATTCAGAATTATGAAAATTAAAAAAAAATATTTTCAGAAACAAAATTCAAAATTTTTAAAATTATAAAAAATTCTAAGAATCTTCACACTACGGTACGAGGTACTCATGACAAATCATTCTACAAAAAATTGGACTGAGTGTATCGCCCTTGAAGCGAACTATACGTATATGATCATGAATAAAGTGGATTTTTTTGAAAAACATGTTTTTAATGTCAATCTCGAGACTTATTGAGTGATTAAAACATGCAACATATTTCTCTGACTGCTACAATTTCCAAAACAGATTACACATATCGTTCAAACACACCTTCTGTCACTTCAAGACATGCATCTGATTAGCAACGAATCTGGGTACTTTGATCTTTTGGCATCATCAGAGTGTATTTCAGACACTGGTAAGCGCCACATTATTAATGTGTCTACATTTCCTACGTCGGTTATCGTCAAGGAAAAATTGTGGAACTTAATACAATTCTCGAAATTTACAATATTTTAGAAAATTTTCAATATTTCCAAGATTTTCAAAATTCCAGAATTTTGCCGTACCAATCCCGTTACCAATCCTAATCTTCAACCCCAACCCCATTCCTCAACCCCATCCACAATCCCAAAATTATCAAAATTTTCAAAATTTGCAAAATAAAAATTTTTAGATTTTGAATGATTTTGATAATCTTCACACTCCGGTGACCTTCGAAACACTCATGACAAATTGTTCTACAAAAAACTGGACTAATTTCATCGCCCTTGAAGGGAACTATACATTTATGATGAATAAAATCGATTATTTTGAAAAACGCTTTTTTAATGTCAGTCTCGGGACTTATTGGGTGATTAAAAGATGCAGTATATTTCTCTGACTGCTACAATTTCCAAAACAGATTACACATATCGTAGAAACACACCTTCTGTCACTTCAAGACATGCATCTCATTAGCAAGGAATCTGGGTTCTTTGATCTTTTGGCATCATCAAAGTGTATTTCAGACATTGGTAAGCGCCACATTATTAATGTGTCTACATTTCCTACGTCGGTTGTCGTCAAGGAAAAATTGTTTAATGCAACTCAGAGTAGACCTTGGAAAATCTGAATATTTTTCGTAAAACGCTGCGAATAAATCAACTCGCTGGTCAACACGATCAAAATTTACACCGCATTATCAAATCACCTAGTGATTTATACTGACTGGGGATGAAATGTGGTTTTGTGTAAATGCCGGTTTTAATTTTGGCAAGTATCTTTCTGAATTAATTCACTATGATTTATAATTTTGCATGAAGATAGGAGTTTTCACGGATTTTTTTTTATTTTTGTTGGTATAAACTGCTTAAATGTAATGCAAAAGAAACAGACAAGCTACCTATTTAAACATGCAGAAACACGACATACAAAATCATAACGCAGAAACAACGTTAGAAGTAGCAAGTATAGTTGCATCGTTTTATGAAGTATGATACGTAGTTATGTCATAAATACTGTCCCTAGATTTCAAACGCCTATGTATTTTGACGAAATGTCTTTCTTTGCTTATCAATCACGAATACCTTATTTATTATATAACCATATACAGGGTTACTGGTAACTCGACCACTTTCCTGTAGGAAGTGATAGAGGGACACAAATGCAATAGATTTAACCCCCCATATGTAGTTCCAAAAACCGATAGTTTTCGAGATAATTAACATTTAATGGTTTTCAACCAAATGTCCAGATTTCCACACTACATCCCAAATTTAGAAAAAACCCTGCTGTCGATTTTAGTAATTTCCAATTTAGTTTTTTACTGACACATACGCAAATCTAATTTAGTATTTCAATGTGTAAAAATACTAAACAGTTTCAAACTACATACAATTATTTAAAAAACATAGAACAAAATTTTTACATTCACCGTGAAAGAAAATTGTCTAGCTCAAAAAAAGACAACCGGTCAAACAAATTATTTTAAAAACTTGGCCTATTCCAAGGACAAGAATGACAGTACAACCACAAATAACTATTTAACAAAATTTATCAACATAATACAGAATCATCAACAATGGCCTGCACGAGGCCAGATATGACACCTCTTGATTTTTACGTCTGGGATCATATGAAGGCATTGGTTTACGAGAATACTGCTGACGAACTACGGCAAAAAATTATTAATGCGGCTGAGGAGATGAAACGAACTTTTTCAACACGAATTACAAAAACCGAAGTGAGGAAGCGTACTTGCATCCGAAATCAAGGGCAACACATTGAGCAAGATCTCTAGAAACTTTGAGTGGATTCAATTTGTTTTACTTGGATAAAATCATCGACCGCATTTGCAAACATTCTAGTATGCAACTGAGTTATCAATAATGATTGTACTGTGTCATTCGTTCTTTTTGAATAGGTGATTTTTATTCATTGCTGTTTATAATCTTTCTGAAAAGGTTATTAGGTAGGAAAGTTTTTTTAGTGATTTGCTCAAAAGTTTGTATAATTTTTTTTGGGCTAGATAATTTTCTTTCACGGTGAATGTAAAAATTTTGAGATATTTAAATATTTGTGTCTAGTTTGGTACTGTTTAGTATTTTGAAACATTTTAATACTAAGTTAGCTTTGTGTACGTGTTAGTTAAATACTAAAATAAAAAATATCAGAATCAACAACAGGTTTTTTTCTTAGTTTAGGATCTGGTGTGGAAATTTGGACATTTGGATGAAACACTTTAAATGTTAATTATCTCGAAAACTATCGGTTTTCGGAATTACATATGGGGGGTTAAATCTGTTACATTTGCTCTTGCAGGAAAGTGGTCGAGTTACCAGTAACCCTGTATATTGGCGAAGGATTGGAACTGCCTCCCGATTCTAACAGATCGGCTACTGCTTTATTCAATTTATGCTCGCTATATTCGGAGTCAATATTTTGCATATCAGCTTCGTGAACCAAATTTGTAAATCTAGAAAGAATTGTAGCCAAACTTTTGACAAATTACCGTACATTATTTTAACTCCCTTTTAGACCGTCTAAAAAGTATGCCCTCATGGAGAGGGGGCGGCAGTTTAATTACAGTAAATGAGTTGCTAAATGCAAATATTTACCGCAAGATTGCAGAGTTGCGGAATCTATTTATAGATGATTCCCCTAAATTGTACTGAAAGTTGCCAGCATAGGAAGAAGAAATCGTACATTATTTGTGAATGGTATAGTTTTTTATCATTTCTGGCGTGACCACCCAAGTGAAACGCAGATAATTTGTTAATGTCTAATCCTGCTAATTTTCTGCGGAGATACAATACAATTCTGCCCAAATCTGCTATATTTTCAATTCTGCGAGACAATCTGCTAGACTACCCCAAATTTTGGATCTAATTCTGCCGAAATCGCAGAATTCGGTTAAATCTGGTAACACTGACTGGTTATGGAATATTTTAGAGAAGAAGGCTTGAAGTCAGCAGCATCTTTACCTGTCCAACCAGACCGTTTGGGTCAAAGCCAAGGATGGACATTTTGAGTCACAGAGTTAACATCTCTAGAGGGAGCCTAATTTGAATATTGGCCAGCCAATATCTATAGCGCTATTGCCACTCATCTTCGTCCGCTTCCAGTTTCTTCAAAATCTGGCAATTTCCGCAGTTTGAACACAAAGTATTTAACTGGGTATTTAACTATACATTCCAATATACTTGCAATGTAACTGATTTACGTGATAATTGATAATTTGTATTGGTTTAATGAAATCTCAAAAATGGTAAATTTCATAGCGGAATGTCGCAATCACTTCTAATATGTCATAAATCTGGCAACCTACAATCGGCGTGCCCTTAAGCTGTCATGTGGCTGTCATTGTAGTTGTGGTTATTGCGTGTGTCGAGATTTTTGTAATTTTAGTGTATATTTGACTGACTTTGTGACTATTTGTGGTGTGAATTAAATTATTTATGAACAATATTGTCATAATTGCATGATGAGACAACATAAAAAGTGCATAGTTTGCTGTAATAGCGACGAATCGGTGAACACTTCTTATCATAGGTGAGCATAGGTTTTGTTTTAGTTTTCAGCAGCGTAATATATGGGGATAACTGGGAACAAAAGTAACTTCACTCCAGTTTGAGGAATAATAATGGTTGTTTAATGTATGTTTTGTGCACGCATTACATTCATGTCAATCAACATGAATTTTCCAAATTCCATTTTTTAAACTATTTGAAGACGTGAAATGCAAAAATGTATGCCACATTTACTTGCACATTTAAAATCGATCTATGACAATTTTATAGAACTGGATATTACCTAATGCAATTATTATATTTTATTGCTGTAGTAAAAACACGATGCAGCCATTCCAACAGGCTACCTTTCAGAACACTGTTAGATATGTTTTGAAAAACACTTCATGGTAATAATAAATTATCAACTGTTACAATGAAATTATAATAAGAGTAACTCTCTAAGTATAGCTAAATACTAATAAAACTTATTGGTATCAGTTTGTAACATCACAGTAATAATTGAATCTATTAATGAACATCCAATTTTAATATAAAGTTGCACGCCACTGGTAATGCCCTCAAGCTGTCAAAATTTCCGTTACATGTTGGCTGGTCAGCGACCTGTGCATTTTGTTGTTTGCACTTCCTCTATAGATGTTAACTCTGTGTTTTGAGTAGTTTCTGTATTTTAGTTATCTAGTAAATACAGAGTAAAGCACAACTTTAGTATCTTATTTTACTTGCTTTTCAAATAATGCCTGTTTATATAAGGGACAGAACTTATGGCAAAAACTACGTATAAGCTACGACAAACATGCAACACAAGACAAATGAGACATCGAACGATGAGACACGAGACTCGAATGCAAGTGGTGCAAAATGTGGTCCATATGGTGGTCGATGGTGATGGTAAGTACCTGCGCAGACGGCTGTGTCGCCTCCAGGAGCAGAGAAGTCGGCCGGTGGTGTCCGCGGCCGCGTGACACGTGGCATGACAGCCCCTGGGGGGCTGCGCAGGTGGAGGTTGGGGGGCCGGCGACAGGGGCGGCTCGTCGCCGGAGGGAGTGGATGCGTTTGAAGGGCGGCCGCATAGCCACCACCAACCCGCCGCCCGGCGTCTCGGTTCCATTGCTAACCAATCACAAATCACATACGCCAGGTCAGATTATACAGCAGGCTACTTTCACCTCGTACCAAGCTAGGCCGAGGTCACACTGATCGAGCGCGCGCGATCGAGCGCGAGCGAGCAAAAGGTCCGAAAACAAATCGCTCTATTTGAAAACCTATCCGAGGTTCAATTCGATTTAACTTAGCAGAAATAAAATATAGTGATGTATCAGTTAAAGGCTAACTAAAAGCCTTAATAAATGTTTTAACGCTGAAATTTTCAAAAAAAATCTCAAGCACTGCTAGCTTAAGAACAGAACAAACAAGCCTACTCAACACCTTAAATTTAAGCATTTAAGGTGACCAAACGGATAGCAGGTAACCCTGCAAAGTTGGTCAATGATGGCGATTTTGCAATATTCATGGATGCAAAAAACTGCGGTGACAAAGGCATCACCAAACAGATGATGGAAAGGTACCCAGAGATGATGGAAATTACCAACGATGGACTAAGGGAAGGACAAATTGAATTTATAGAGCTAACCACCAGGGTAGCCACCAGCAGGGGCGAAAAAGAGGGGAAAAGCAAGTACCTATATTTATTACCCACCACGTGCGATGAAACAGGCGTGAATGACATGGAAATAGTCTACAGTCTGATGAAGAAGCTCAAAGAACAGATCCAACAGCATAACAGGGTGAAGCTAAACGTGGTTATACCAGAAGGGCTCAGCATGGACTACGTAAGAAAGTTAGCGGAATACACTTTTAATGATACAAGCACTGAAATCATCATAGTGGTACCAAAAAATATTAAAGGCATCGACTCAACAAAGTTGGAACCCAGGAAGGATGCAACACAAGAAATAATCGTCAGAAGTGAAGGGAAGACATACTGCGAATTACTCAAATCTATAAAGCAAAACGTCGATATAGAAAAGGTAGGTGTTAAAGTTAGGTCGATGAGGCAAACTAGCAATGGATCAGTGTTATTCAGGGTTGAAGCTCAAGGAAACCAGGCGAATATCCTTAAGGACGAAATAAAATCTACTTTAAAAGAGGCCGACGTACGTGTAATGAGACACGAGAACGTACTACATATAACAGACATCCCTGCCACAGAGAACGAAAACAATGTGCTGACAGATATAATGGATGATATGGGAATTTCAGATCCAGAAGTTTTAAGGGTAAAGTCTTTGAGGCCCTTACGCGATGGAAACCAAGCCGCAACAGTTATAATTCGAAGAGACCTGGCTAGCAAAATGATCCGTAGAGGGGTTGTCAAAATAGGGTGGGTACATTGCAGAGTCTGGGAAAGAAATTACGTGCAGAGATGCTACAGGTGCCTGGAATACGGACACAATAGAAACGACTGCAGCGGGCCAGATCGCTCCGAGGAATGTATAAACTGCGGAGCTACCGGACACAAGGCAAAAGAATGCCAGAACTCGGCATACTGCCCGAAATGTAAGCAGGGTGGCCATCGAGCAGACACAACAAAATGTACTTATTTTAGGAAAATAATAAGAGAGAAAGGCACCGCTTCAAGGCCGTTTCTAGGTATAAGCAGGACTCCGACATGAAATTAAAAATATTACAAGCGAACCTAAATAGATCCCGAGCGGCACACGATATGGCATATGCGGCAGCTGCGGAACTCTCAATAGATATTATCGTTGCTAGTGAACCTAATATTAAGTTAGTTAGTAAGTCTAGATGGATAACGGACTTGAATTTAGATGTAGCCATATACTTTAGAAATAGAAATATAGAAGTGAAGAGCATACAATCAGAAAAGGGGTTTTTAGTCATACAGTTTAAGAATATGGAAATGTACTGCTGCTATATCTCACCTAATATACCTTTGGCAGATTTTACGATGTTTATAGATAAGATAATGAATAGAATGGACAATAACAATAAAGTCATAATCCTAGGTGACTTCAATGCGAAATCTAGGGAATGGGGCTCACCAGTAGAGGATCGAAGAGGAACGTACTTAGCGGAATATATGGCAGCGATGGATATAGTCGCGCATAACACTGATGGCACACCCACGTTTCAGAGAGGTAACAGCGAATCATTCATCGATATAACACTTTCCACACAAAGTGTTGCCAAGAAAATCGCCAACTGGAAGGTTATGGAAAACGAAACTCTTAGTGACCATAAACATATATATTTTGAAATCATAGGAGCAGGAGTTAAACAAAACATAGAGAGAAAAAGACCATCAATAGACAAAAAGAAACTAGAAGATCTGTTAAAGCAAAAAGTTCACGAACTTCAAACAAACGGTTTGAGCTCCGTACAAGAACTTGGTGATGCGTTAGGTAGTATTTACAAAAAAAGTTGCATAAGAAAAGGAAGAGCAGTAGAATGGTTGCCTTTCTGGTGGAATGAAGAAATCGAGAGTAAGAGAAGAGAATGCGTGAGCCTTCGGCGGGAAAAAACGAGAAAGAACAGAGGGAATTGCAGCCTAACAACGATTGCTGAACTACAAGAACAATACAAAAAGTTAAAGAAAGAACTACGCCTAATGATAATACGATCAAAAGAACAGCTATGGAAAAACATATGCACTGAAATAAATGAAGACGTATGGGGAAACGGTTACAAAATAGCAACAAGACATCTAAAGAATCAGAGTTTGCCATATAACATGACCAGAGATACCAAACTAGAGATAGCAGCAAGACTTTTCCCATTCCATCAAGACGCGTTGCTACCAATAGAGCCCGTACTCAACGTGAAATCGATTTCTGTAGACGAAGTGAAACGTTCAGCAGATAAGATGAAGAACGGAAAGGCACCAGGGCCAGATGGAATACCTCCAGAAATAATTAAAAAGACGGTGGAAGTGGCCCCATCCCTCTTTGTGGATGTAATGAACAAACTGTTGGAGAGACAAGAATTCCCTACTGCGTGGAAACTAGCCAAGCTAGTGCTACTACCCAAGCCTAACAAATTGGCCGTGAACTCGCTCGCATATAGACCACTATGCCTTCTAAACACTGCAGCTAAACTATTTGAAGGAGTTATAACGGCGAGGCTGGAAGCAGAATTAGAAGAAGGCGGAGGTTTATCACATAATCAGTACGGATTCAGGAAAGGACGCTCTGCAATTCAAGCAGCAGATAGAGTTAAAACGTTAATGGAGACAACACAGGAAAAGTGGTGTATTATGGTAGCACTAGATGTCAAAAACGCTTTTAACAGTGCAACTTGGAGTATTATCATCAGCAACTTGGAAAGATACGGAGTTTCTCAATACCTGATAAATATTGTTACTAACTATTTTACAGACAGGAAGTTGCTAATATCACGCGATACCATGGATATCACAGCAGGGGTGCCCCAGGGATCCGTGCTGGGGCCACTTCTGTGGAATGTGCTGTACGACGGGGTACTGCAGCTGCCGCTAACACAGGGTTCCCAACTTATAGCCTATGCAGACGATTTAGCTCTCCTCACAACGGCCAATGACCGGGAACAACTTATGTATAGGACCAACGAGTCTCTGCGAAGGATCAACGTCTGGATGATACACCACAATCTACAACTTGCACCGGAAAAGACTGAAGCAATAGTGCTTAAGGGCCCACGGAAGAGGTCAGATATCGCAGTGCAAATAGCTAATTCTACAATAACACCTAGCAAAACGCTTCTATACCTAGGTATCGTATTCGATGACAGGGCAACGTTCGGAAGTCATGTAAAATATGCTGTTGATAAAGCAGAAAAACGAATAGCATCACTTACACGATTGATGCCTAACCTGGGGGGAGCATTAAGTAATAAGCGAGAGGTGCTAAATGGAGTCGTCGAATCTGTCCTTCTCTATGGAGCGCCAGTCTGGCATAAGGCTTTGGAAATCAAGAAATACCTAACCATGATGAAGCGGTCACAAAGAAAAATGCTGTTACGGGTGACATCAGCATATCGTACAGTGTCTATGGAAGCACTGCAAGTGGTGAGCGGAATTCCACCGATAGAACTGCTAGCGGATGAGAGACGATACTTATACACAATATGCAACGGAAAGAGTGAGGAATGCAAAATAAGGGCGAGAAACAATACCATAAATACGTGGCAAGACAAATGGTCCCAAAATAACGAAAAAGGGCAGTGGACGAAGAGACTGATTCCTGACTTAAGACCATGGGTGGCCTGTAACCACCGGCGGGTTGACTATCAACTAACGCAGTTTCTAACGGGCCACGGATCTTTTAGGTCATACACAAACAGATGGGGTAAAACTGATGACATGTGCCGATACTGCGGATCCATAGACACGGCAGAACATACAGTGTTTGAATGCCCTAGATGGACCCAGACTAGAGCAAATACCTACGCCGACGTAGAGATAGAGCTAACAGCGGAAAACATTATCTCCCAGATGCTGACCAACGAAAGAAACTGGGCAAAGATATCAAAAATGATCAAACACATCATTAAGGCAAAGGAGAATGACGAAAAGCGACAAAGTGATACGGAAAGAGGTAACAGCGGCAACAGCCAACATCCGAACTCCTAATCCCCGTAATAGCGGGGGAGGGGAGATGTAGGAAGAAGCGAAAGGAAGCAAGAGACAGCCCGCCACCCTGATGTATGTCTGAACGAGACGGTCCCGGTGTGGCAATGGGTGATTCGCCGGGAGCCTCTTGTCTGGTGCGTGCACCAGCTACGTTCCCAAAAAAAAAAAAAAAAAAAAAGCCTACTCAACAGAACAAAAAACTATAACACCATAATCAAGAGCTAATTAAAGGCTAGTGATATGCTCTATTAAATGTTCTCCTTTAAAAAAAATATGGTCTTGAGCATGGCCGACTCTACACTAGGCCGGAGCCTTAGATGTGGCAACGTGGCTTAGCTGTCAAATAGCGGGCCTATAGTATTAGAGTTCATCTCGGTTAATAAACTAAGAAAAATACTTTTTAGAACTACTACTACTAATACCACTTACATCTGATGTCTGGTTCATCGTAGTCAAACACTACAAAATAACAATAAACGCAACCTGTTTCCTGCTGCCACTTCCACTTAAATGAACACTCAATTTACTTTGTAAATTGTCACTTGAGCTAGAAAAATTCACTATTAGGTCACTGTGAAGCCATTCTTGCTGGTCTTGATTCCCTTTCACTATCAAATCTTTTCGTAGGTATGCCCAGATACATGCCCAGATGAGTTCGATTAACTGTATTTTTCTGTGATATTTGGGGGGTCCAGAAAACATTGTAGGTACCACATTGTGGTTTAAAATAGGTCTTATCCTTTGAAATGTTTGTAAAGTATTGTCTTTATTCTTATAAATATAACCAGCCCATACGAGGAATACCGTTCACCCACTTCTGTGTATGTCCTTTATTGGAAGCACAATTGCTAATGAACACTCAATTTACTTTGTAAATTGTCCCTTGAGCTAGAAAAATTCACTATTAGGTCACTGTGAAGCCATTCTTGCTGGTCTTGATTCCCTTTCACTATCAAATCTTTTCGTAGGTATGCCCAGATGCATGCCCAGATGAGTTCTATTAACTGTATTTTTCTGTGATATTTGGGAGGTCCAGAAAACATTGTAGATACCACATTATGCTTTTAAATAGGTCTTATCCTTTGAAATGTTTGTAAATTATTGTCTTTATTCTTATAAATATAACCAGCCCTTCCGAGGAATACCTTTCACCCACTTCTGTTTATGTCCTTTATTGGAAGCACAATTGCTGGTACTACACACTTTGCAGGCATCTTTTTATATTTATAGTTTCGTTTGTGCAGGTAAATAATTAGAAACACATTAAAAATCACCTTCCATTCTTCTTGTTTACTCTGGAAGGTTATGTTTGGTCGAAGCACAATTGCTAGGGCAACCTGGTACTACACACTTTGCAGGCATCTTGTTATCTTTATAGTTTCATTTGTGCAGGTAATTAATCAGAAACATTAAAAATCACCTTCCAAACTCCTTTTTTGCTCTGGAAGATTACACTAATGACTTAACAACAAATAAAAGCTCGGCCCGATATTCAGTGTTGCCATATTTCAATGCTCCGGCCTAGTGAGTAGAGTCGGCCATGTCTTGAGAGAAATTTATCAGAACTAACATTAATACAAAGTTAATTAAGTGTCAAATTAAGAATTTAAGGGCCATTTTTATCAACATGCATATTTAACAAAGAATTTAACAAAGCTTTTCTATTGGTTGTTATTTAGCAAAAGCTTTCTATTGGGTATTGCGGGCTAGGTTAATAAATATCGTCCAATAGTATTTTATCAATATTGAAAACAAAACGTCAAAGCTGGATGACACTTTTCATCATATCGTATATAAGCTTTATAACAAAACTATTGTTGTCACAAGTGTATATTTGTTGCAACATAGGCAATGAATGAAGTTTGCAGCTCGAGACGAAGTCTACGATTAAAATAAATAGGTACCTTTTTGAATGTTTAAAGTTAGATTAAAAGATCCCAGTAATAAAGTACCTAAACAAATATGTTCTGAGGCGATTTTTTCTCTAACATGCTGGGTGGCCGAGTGGCATATTATCCAAAATATTCATTGATGTGCTTTTTACTCATGTTACACACATTTTTTTGTATCATCGACACAAAAATGTTTTTGAATCAAATTTTATTAGACATTTTACTTGACATATTGCAAAAGCTAAGTACCGGAGGCGGTGGAGAATTCAGTCAGTGGAAGTGAAGTTTATCTGTCAATATCAATCGCCAATTGCTCTGATAGCGGTATCAAAATGAAATTATTCCAAAAAAGTAAAATTATTCGTAATTTTTGTTGTACTAGTAAAACATCTAATAACATTTGATTCAAAAAAACATTTATGTAGGTGGTACAAAAAAATGATATAACATCAGTAAAAAACATTCCAATGAATATTTTGGATAAAAAAAATAAAAAAAGTAGTCGCACGGGCTGGGTCTCGAACCAAGACCACCAGCGATACCAAGTCATACGATGTCGGCCACTCTGCCACTCGGCCACCCAGCATGCTAGAGAAAGATCGCCCCAGAACATATTTGTTTAGGTACTTTATTACTGGGATCTGTGATCTAATTTCAAACGTTCAAAAAGATATTTATTTCGATCGTCTCAAGCTGCAAACTTCAACAAATATACATTTTAGTTACAACTGTTATAAGCATTTTCATGAAGTACATCACACGGGTTCGGGAGCCGTCACTGTGTTTTCGGTTCTTGATTCAAAAACCCATTATTTTGATATAACTTTTGAATTATTGCGAAAAAAAGAAAACAATAACAGCTTTGTTGTAAAAGTTATATTTGATCTCTCCATTTATCACAAAAAAATTATTCAAATCCCTAATTCTTTGTCATCATCATTTAGCAGAAGAAAAAACCAGCGATCAAATCTACAGTTTTTGCGGATTCTGATTGGTTGAAATTAACAATTGTTAAACTTTTTGTTAAACAAGAAAATGTAATTTTTCGCACATTTAGGATGGAAAATCAGACTGGAAAAGATACTAGATGGTTCATAATGGTCGATTGTATATAAAGCATGTCATTTTTAACCTTTTTCAGGTAAACTTCAAGAGAAATCAATAGTTTTCAGAGAACCTTGACAGATGCATGTTCTTGAACGGGCTGCTCTGATTGGTCAAAGGTTTTGCTAAAATGCGCCTGTTGATAAAATCGGCCCTAAATGTTGTATTTTGAAAAAATCAATCAAAAATTCTGTTTAGAAAAGGTTCTCGAATTATGAGAACATGAGCGAGCAAATTCAAGAGCGGATACGTCCATATGCGGCAAGGAAATTTCAAACTACAGAAGCTGTCTGTAATCTCATTTACATTGTTGTTAAGGTGAGGCTTTAGGTGAGGTTATAGTATGGAACGTCTCTAAAGCCGGCAGATCATAAAGAGTTTTTGTTTGATGCAACTTCTGCTCGCTTGAGATCGAGCGCGCGCGAATGTCAGTGTGACCCCAGCTTAATATACCAACGCGCCAAGCCTAAAGGCCAGTCTGTACGATTGAAAGAATGAAGTCTCAAGCAACTAATTCTAAACTCATCACTACAATGTTGATCTTAGGGCATAGCATAGAAAGCAATATCGTTTTTGAAGTGTAGCCTCTCTCAAAGTACAACACCTTTGACTGACCTAAAATTTAACAATATTAAACAATTACAAATGCCTCTTGAGCTTGTTCACAAGATTTTTCAATCATTCAGACTGGCCTAACAGCGTTACCATAAGTTTTTACAAACCAAAATATTCGATTAGGTAAGATTGAAGTATTTTTATTAGTAATACTAAAGTTGAATTCACTGTGATTTTCATTTGAACATTAAAACATGATATTGCATTGAATTTAAAGGAATTCAAAGTGTGATAATTGGCTCATAGTCAACTTTGCTTCCATTTTGTTTTTTTTTCTATCTGGAAGACTTGTCTACAAATTTTTGCTATTCTTTCAATATGAATCTTTCAAAAATAACATAAAAGCTTAGACCTTTTTTGGCAAACTCTCGAAGGATTGTAATACTTATGGCAGTTCTGTCTATACAAGGTGTTTGAAAATAAATTAATTACTAAATATAAAACTTTTATAATTTGTGACTTATTCACAATTCAGTAAAAGTACTTAGGAATTAGATAAAATTTTGTGCTTTTTTCGAACACCGTGTATATCAATTTGCGATTGTGATAGAGATAGAAAGGCTTAGAAATAGAAAGATAGATAGATAAAGACCTTATATTATGCACCCTATTAGCGATGTCAAGTTCCATATTATGTAATAGAGGTTGTTTGAGTGTTTCTAGAAAAACTTCACAATTACTAAAGGTATTGTTCAGAACCAATTTAAATCTTGAAAATTGTCGATTCTTAGGTAAAATATTCCGTAAAATCTATGTATCGAAAATATAGATCGTTTATTTTCGATGTTCCGATGCCACCGAGGTAATAAGGGCGATATTTATCGATGTCTAAACATCGATTTTTTTTTAAATTGCCATCCCTACATACTCTCTGAATTTCCTTGACACGTGATATTTTCGCAACAAAAAAAAAATCAAACGAGAATTGGGTGGTATTGTAGACGGTACCAAAGGGTCTATCATATACCTAGCTTTCAAAACATTTTTTTTATTTCAACCCTTAAAACTCACCCCCCAACTTTTTTTCCAAATAGCACCCTATAGCTTTTCCTGCATAAATAAAATGCTTATTTCTTTTAAAATCTTGTAGAACCTTTGATTTCACACTAAAACCTATTTTTTTCATAAATTCATTCGCAAGCTAAATATTAAAATAAAAATAAAAAATAGACATAATATTCTCGCAAAGATAAGGGATAAAAAAGGAAACTAGGTGGGTTTTTAAGGGTACTGAATGATTAATCATAGGTACCACGCATTTGAAGCATTTTTTTACCTCAACCCCTTAAACTCACCCTCAACTTTTTTTCGAATAGCACCCTATAGCTTTTTCTACATAATAGGGTCCTTATGTCATTTAAAATCTTGTAACATATTTGATTTTGTACTAAAACCTGTTTTTTCATACATTCATAAGTACATGATTGAATAAAATAAGGATGATAATTGTATAACAAAAAACCTACTTAATCTCTTTTTTGTTTTACTGTTGTTAAAAAAATAATAAAATATCATGCCTCAGAGATATCCATATTTTATTAACCGTATATGCGTATAAATTTATGAAAAATATAGGTTTTAGTATAAAATAAAAGGTATACTACAAGATTTTATACGAATTAAGGAATTTATTTATATAGGAAAAGCTATAGGGTGTTATTAGGAAAAAAAGTTAGGGCTAAGTTTTAAGGGTTGAATCACAAAACAAATGTTTTGAGAGCTAGGCATGATAGACCCTTTGGTACATTCTACAATCCCACTCATTCCTCGTTTGAACCTTTTTTTGTTACAAGAATATCACCTGTCAAGGAAATTCAATGACACCCTGTATAATGCAAATTTTTTTCAACTGCAGATCTTAAAATAGACTATATCGCAGTCACCGAACTTTTTCCATCGATTTATATATGTTCAGACCAAAATTCGTTTATTTCAACCGATGAACAGTATCAAAAATCACAAAAACATGTTAATTCTACTTTATTACCACAACTTATCACCTGTCAGGCGTGTGTAAGTAAAAGCCTGTAAATGAACTTAAAATAAACGTTATCATTGAAATTTACCGTGTTACGACAATAAAAGTCTAAAAATAGCGACAGCAAATAAAGAATAATGTAGACGAATGGTTTTATCTCCAGCGTTTGTAATTTATTCTCTATATTAGGAATACAGACGAGAATTTATAATGGTAGACTGCAGGAGTGAAGGCAAGGCTGGGCGATTGAAAACCTCCATGCCATGTTTTGCAGATAACTGCACCTATCAACATTACCTTATAAAAACTAATAAACCAGGAATATTGCGGTAAATAAATAAAAAAAAATTAAAAAATTTAATCAATAAGATTTTGTCCATCGGCGTCAACATGGAAGTGGTCTAGATCAGCGATTCTCAACCTTTTTTGGCCCGCTGACCAGTAATTTGTTGGAAAAAAAAATTGCGGACCAGTGGTATTTTCTTAACAACAAATTTTGACTAAGTATTTATAAAGAACTACTACGTAAGTTACTTGTAACATTTTTATTATCATTTGTCTAGAGTAATATTTAAATGTAAAGATATTAATTATACATACATATAATAATAAGTAAGTACATAAACCTTTATCAAAAATGACAGAAAATTATAAAAAGAGTCACAAACTCATGGATGTAAGACCACAACAAAAATAGCATTCTTACGATTGCCAAAAAATTAAATCAATGGGAACAAACTCTTAAGAAAAATTAGAACAAAAAAACAGAAATTATAAAAATAATCAAAAACTCATTCCATTTTGTTAGTGAGAAGATTGCTGCTGCTCTTCTTCAATTAACTTGTCAATTGTTGGTTCCAAATTCGACAAGCTAAGTCGGTGAAACAACCAAAAGCTGATTTCTAAAGTTATTTTTTATTACCGTCATAGATGAAAAATCCCGATTCACATAAATATGTAGTTGCGAAGGGAAATGAAATTTTCATTGCTTTTTCGTATAGATATGGATATTCATTTTTCAATTTGATCCAACATTTGTCTATGGATATTGAAGAACTAGCTTTTAACATAATATCTGCACTAATCTCAAGAAGGGACTCATATTCTCTGTCATTTAAATTTAACTTACTGTAATGTCGTATGTTATGGAAGGGTTTATTATCCACACATTTCTTTCACACGTGGTAAATTAAGTAATTTTTTTTCGTGGACAGTAAAATTTCTCCGCGGACCACTAATGGTCCGCCGGACCAGCGGTTGATAATAGCTGGTCTAGATGATCAATAAAACTGAATAATTTGTTGCTAGCGAATAAAATTACTCAAAAATATATAAGGGTGGAGAATTGTTATAAAATGCTAGGTGCTAGGTTTTAGAATTGTGAATGCTATGAGAATTATATTTCGTATTGCCGTTCTCGAATTACAATTACTTGTCGTAGCAGTTTCTTCCCGCACAGTATGCACGAAGAACGGCAATACTCACATAATATGGATCAATTTTCCTTCAGGTAAGTCAATTGATCAATTAACTATTACGGGATGCATCAAATCAACCGCAACTTACTGGCTACAACCATTGATTAAAGTATTTAGACCTTAATCAATGCTACAACACTCAGCCAAATAGCTCCACCACCCATCCGTAGAGAAAATGCCCTTCTGAAAGAATATAACAAAATCGAAACAAATCTCTCACTGCCAATCCACGAAGACATACCTGATCTCTCCTGGCGCATATTACGATCCAGAAAACCACCAATTACAACAGCTCTGCAACTTGAGTCTGATGGTTTTAACCCTGCAGTTAAATAGGCGACACAAACACCAGAATGTGGCCTTAGAGCATATCCCGGAATGCGAAACAGGATAACCCTGATTTGGGTTCTGGGTCACAGCGGAGTGGAAGGCAATGTATTGGCCGACGCACTAGGAAAAGGAGGAACTGAATCTGTGTTCATAGGACCAGAACCATTCGCGGGCATTGCAAAAAGCATCGCTAAAAAGGCCATCTCGGACTGGGCAGTGAGGAAAGCACTCCAGAACTGGCGAGATACACCAGGGCTACTGCACTCGAAGGCGTTTATAAGATACCCCTCGATCCTGTGACTTCCCTCCTTAATCGCATGTTCGGCTACCGCTGATTTGTCCGTATGGCCTAGTCGACAGCTAGCCTTATGTTCTGCAATTCTTGTGTTTATAGATCGCTTCGTTGTTCCTATGTATACACTCCCACATGTGCATGGTATGCGATAAACCCCCGGTGTTTAGTGGGTCTCTTTTATCCTTCACCGTTCTCAAATATTCCTGTATCTTTCTTGTGGGCTTGTAGATGGTCTTGACGTTTTCCTTTCGTAACAATAACCATCAGGTATAAACACAGGTGCAGATCCACCGGCCGTCAGTATTTTGGAAGTCGCCGAAGCGAAATAGCTTCTGAAGATGCCATCCACTCGTGGTGGCAAAACGTCAAGCTTTAACGCTAAACGACGCCAGCCTAAAAACCCAAGAACCACAAATTCATTGGACGATGGCCGCGAAAGCCTTACACAGTATAAACCCCAATTATTTTTCGGTTTTCTAATTATCCTAGAAACGGAATCACCTTTTTTGAAACACCCTGTATAAGCAATTATTATACAAAACATCCAAATTTTCCTGGTCTATAACTGCACCTAACACCATTATTGCCTTATAAAAACTAATAAACTACAGAGTAAGCGGCAATAAAAATGCAAATGCAAGCGTTAATATATTGGCGAAGTTTTCTGAAAGTTCAACACTATCTACTATCGACGTTTAAAAGGCAACAGGTGAAATTTAATGAGATCGTTCATAATTTATAATTAGAGCGACATGATTATATGCAGCGATATATAATGGACTATTTATAGAGAGTAATATTCAGTAGTAAATAACAAAGGAAAAACAAATACGGCTAATAACATACTGAACTGATAGTTGAATTTTGTAGAAAATAGTTCTATATAGGTCTATAATTTATTGTAAATATTGTCACTGGTTGATTATTGAAAATGGATATTGAAGACGCTATTTGTTGTTGAATAGCATATACAGGGTGATTTCTAAATTGATACTTTTTTTAAGTGTGTATACGTCGTTAAAATAAACAACTTTTTCAAATAACCTTTTTCCGAAATCTGAAAAATAAGCGAGATACAGAATCAAAAAATGTATATCTGGGCTTGTGTCTGTTTAAGGTTAGTTATTTACTTGGATTTTTGTCAAACTGATTTTTTTATGGTCATGGTGTCTACGAACGTTAGATTTCAAACGCTGCACGTTATATCCGACGGGAATACATTCCCCGTCAGCTCATTCCATAGCATGGAAGTTCTGCAATAGGAGTTCTGGAGGAGAGGGACCTCGACCTGGTAAGGATGAGCTTATTATGTGGTGAGCTCACTCGAACATCTTCCGTGATAGAATCCTTAAAACAGGGATAGGTCAGCTACCATTCTTCGATGTTCCAGGCTGTGAAGGTGTTTTGTGAGGTTAGGCGTATCGATTAGTCTAATTGCTCTCTTCTGGATAGTGTCCAAAAGCTTTAGAGGGTGCTTCGAAGCGCATCCCACACATGTCGGATTTGTGTCTTGTAGAGCAGCAGTAGTTGCTCTGGTGTATACAGCTTCCTACAGCTGAACAAAACTCCAAGCTTTCTGAGGTGCTTTGTTATTGTTGATGTTGGAAGGTGACTCGACTATTGGGTGACCCTCCATTTCCACAATTGGTAAACCAACGTGAGACCTCTTTGTCAGTGTTGTTGCCTGAGTTTTTTGTACGTTGAACTGTACTTTATTTGCTAATCCCCACTCGACAATTGTTTTGATATCTACATTGCTCTGTGAGGCATATTGCTGTCGTCGACTTACCGTCTGCGTCTCCTGGGATGATTAGGTTAGGCATTGAACCTGTCAGATGGTGCAGTAGTCACTTTCTGTTTATCGTTGGTACTTTTAAATTGGTATATCTTAAAAGTGGCACATTATTATGAAACAGCTTTTAGGATTTACCAATTTAAAATTAACTGTGATAAACTGAAAGTGAATACTGCACCATATTATGAGACCATACAAATATGCCACCTCGAAGGCTATGCCTTGTATGAGTTATTGGCAATGGCATTTTGAAAATATACATGAAATTTAGTTAACCCATCTTGCTGCCCCTCTTGAAACTTCTACGTTTATCCAGTTCTTGCAATTACTCTTCATGGCCTTCAACGGATTTAACTTGTCTTGCAGCATGCATTCTTCTTTAAAAAAAATTGTGACATCTTTTTCAATTTGGAATTTGGATATGACATGTGTCATTAGTTTTAAAGTACAGCCACGTTGAGACAAAAATCCGAGCGAAAAACTAAACATAAACAGTTTAGGTCCATTTTAATACACAAGCCCAGATTTACTTTTTTCGACTCTGTATATAGCTTATCTTTCAGTTGCCGTCAAAAAGTTATTTGAAAAAGTTGTTTATTTTAACGACTTCTAAACAGTTAATAAAATGAAGTCAAGTTGATTGACTCAGTACTTCCCACACATCACGGTCTGAGATCACCTTGCAACCGAATCATCGCCAGCCCCACCCCCCCCCCCCCTCAAATTGTGTTATGCCACTAGGTCAGCCACCCCAATTTCACCCTCACCCAAAAAAAGGTAGAAAATGATCAGGACCCCCTAAAATATCTAAAAACGAAGTTTGAGCTGTTTTTATATTTTTAGTTTTTTGATTATTGCTACGCTGCCACTGACACGATTTCTAACAACCATACGCAACTTCCATCCTTGCCACGGTAGCAATACTGTGTCAAAATTTCATTAAAATCAATTCAACAGTTTCCTCGTTACACAATACAGAACGATCTAAAGCAATACTCGTACGTTTACACCAGAAAAAATCTAAGTCCTTTAGTTTCTGTAATAGGTAAGGCAATGTTCGGATGGACCTAAAAACGTTATTTATGTCGTTAGGTCCTCTTTCACAGATCAGTGGACAGTCTATTATGAAAGCAACAAATTTTTCAATTTTACAACCCCCCACCCCCCAACCACCCCAAATTTCACCCTACCAAAAAAAAAGTAGAAAATGATCAGGGACACCTAAAACGCATAAAAACGAAGTTTGAGGAATATTTGAAAATTTTTGTTTTTTGCTAATTACTCCGTCGCCCATGTACCGATTTTCAAAATTATAGCAGCATTACCTACTACGACCCTACAGCATATTGCTGCCCAAATTTCATCACAATCCATGCAGCGGTTACTGAGATTACGTGACTATAAAAGCGCGTACAGATCGACAGACAGACCAACAGACAGACATACCGACGGAAATAAGTGACGTTGATTTTCGTTATGTAGACATCATGAAACGCCCAAAAAACGTATTATCTCAAAGTCGAACATTTTCGCGATCACAATACACCCCTCACCTATCGGTGTGGGAAGTAAAAAGTATGAACTTAAGAGTCAACCTGTGACCATAGGTACCATCACTAACAAATATGGCATATTAGAGTCACTCATGAAACCTTTTCAAAGCTAACAATATTTCTCACATAATTACATGACAAATATTACCATATATTTTATGAACGCTAAGCTTGTATACAGAAGTACGCCCACATTATTACTTTGGTTTTTTTCAGGCTCAGTCACGAAATCAACTCATACGTGTCACGACATAGCGCAATTAGGGTTAGTGTATGTAATACTCTCGTTTTTGTTAAAGGGAACACGAGTTTAACATTAGTGAACAAGATTTTGCGAGCAAGATTCGTGTTTTTAAGTAACGAAAAACTAAATAAATGACTAGAGATGCTTTAGGCATAGTTCAGATAATAGCCGTTAGGCGTGCGCTTAGCGCAGTTAGTTAATTTGTAACCTCAGAGTAACAACTGAACATAGAGGTTGTAAACAAACCACTTCAGCATGGCGTGCTCAAAGCCATCATCTTTGACACTTCAGCCTCCAAACATTGATCAGCTGTCACTTCGCAGTGACAGTTCAAATTGTAAACAATGCTGTGTAACGCCAACTAACCTGAAAATTCTTCCAATGCAACCCGTGTTACAAACACTGCACTTTTTGAGTTCCATCTCGAAAAACTGTTAAACTAAACTCGAATATAGCACAGCAAGTCCGTAAAGCTTCACTACAGTTACCAACAAATAGCGAATTCGATTTTACTGACCAAGCATAAAAGACGCACAAACAAAACAAACGTTTGACAGCCGAGGTTCTACCGTAAATAAGTCGCATGAAAATTATATCACCGTTGCCAGCTCCTCAAAATGTATGTAAGACTTCAGAATTTGCGCTTATGATGAAGAAATATGCAGTAACGCAGTAGAGGTGGACATTATTGATTTTGCTGTAATCATTCCTGAGCCATCAAAATATCGTCTTTTTAAGCGTAGAATGGAATATTTCTGGATACTACACAATTAAGACGATAGTAAATAATTATGATTGCCGTATCTGGTGGTCAATATGACAACATAAGAAAAGATGTCGGCCTATTAGAATTAGTTGCTTACTACCTCTATGTTCAGTTGTTACTCTGAGTGTGTAGCTTTAGATACGACTGCAATTTTTTTCTGCGTTACTATGTACTAGACTGAATGGCAGTGGCCAGTGGTTGGTCATCGAAAATGGATGTTGAAGACGCCATTTGTTGCATATAGGAGCAGGTACGTCGGCGACAGAAACATGCCTCAAAGATCAACGTATGCTTCCCGAACCAGTCTCCTCCAGCATTCTTTCTTTTGGAGAACTTCACGCTGTGGAATGAGCTGCCGGATCATTTGTTTTCCGACGGCTACAACCTGCAGCGTTTCAAATCTAACGTGCGCCGACACATTCCTCTCTCTCGCAGCGCTTCAACAACACCATAGGCTTTCAGCCTTTGCAGGAGGCTGACCATAAAAAAATATAGGAGAATGAGGCGCCATAGAAGAGAAGCATTTTGGGTTCATCCAATTTTGAGAAGTAGACTTACTTTAAATTTATAAGTCTCATAATTATGAGGCAAAACATTTAAATTATTTTCGAATGTGAATCAGATCTTTTGATAATCTCTTATGTCATTAAGGAACATATTTCAGATGATGAGAATGCAATAAGATATTGTATCTCACAAGAAGAAAAGAAGTTCTTCAAACAAAATAGACAATAAATATCTCTGGTATCTAGAAATAGTCGATAATATTTTTACCTAAAGAATCTGTAGTTCCTGTGTGCCATCAATAAGGGGACACTCTGTATATGTTTACCCTTAAGATTCTGTGAATGTTATGTCATTGGAAAATCACTTATTATTACAATATATATTTGAGCTCTGTATTCTAACACAAATTTGCTTTTTTTCCTGTTTTTTAGGCGTTATTAATTTTATTTTTTTAATTAGAATTGCTCTGTAAATGGTTTATACTGTTGGGCAATAAAGCTTATTATTATTATGTACTTGAACAAAAAGGTACAGCCCGGGCTCCGACACACCGAGCTGCTGTTTCTCCATTACCCATTGTCGACTTCTCACACTGTGAGGTGAGCAATCGATGGGTCCGCGAATCGTGAGCCCTTACTATTACTATTATTACCACCTATTATTATATTATCCAATCAGTTATTTTCGTATATATCGTGGTATATGTTTTTATGCAATGGTGTCTACCTATTGCAATGTTTACATGACATAAGCCAAAGCACCAAACGGTGACGGACAGAAAATAAACATACTGCCGATGTGATGCATCTCACACATCTAATTTTGGGCACGTCAAAGTGCGACCTAAATGTCAAATTTCAAAATACCGTTCGCCGATGAAGAAAGCGACATCTATTTCGTGGCTGTTTACGGGTCATTAACGACAAATTGAGGAAAAGACTGGCGCCGTTCAGGAGCGTAGTTAGTAGGAGTAGCTGTGGGGCGGTCGCGCCTGGCAAGTAGACCCTAGTAGGCCCACCACTGCCTGTCTCCCCCTCCCTGCCAAACCTTCCCGTCCTTTTAACAAAGGCCAGTATGTCGGCCCAGATTCCTTTTCTTAGGATGCTGTCTCTCTTCGGAGGTTGGTCCCGGAGATTCTTCAACCAAGATATGTGTCGTCTCCCAACCGATCTTTTTCCTTCGATTTTTCCCTGCATTATCAGTGTCAAAATTTCATATTTATTTCCCCCATCACATGTCCTATGTATTCGAGTTTTCTGTTTTGAATGTTAAAGACAAATTCTTGATCTTTTCCTACTCGTAGAAGCACCTCATGGTTATTTTGTTTGGCCAAGGAATACGGAGCATCTATATATCCACATCTCAAAGGCATGCAGCTTTCTTATATTTTCTTTTTTGAGGGTCCAGGCTTCAACTCCATACAGTAATAGAGAGAATATATAGCATTGTACGGTACGAAGTCTTACGTTTAAATCAAGGTTTCTATTTGATAAGAGTGGCCTCTTCTTCGTATAAGCTGTTCTTGTTATTTCTATGCCGCCTAGATTAGGAAAGGTTATTTTGTCTGGCAAAGATCTCGTATCTCAGCCCGCCTAGAAACTCACGTTCCGCAAAAAAGTGGTAGGCCGTTTCATCGGCCTCTCCTCAGCTCATACATAGGAAGTCTTCTTCAATTCCTAATAGTTATAGATGCCGCCTGAGCCTGCAGTGCCCCGTCAGAACAACCTCGAGGTTTCTCCAGTGTTTATCTTGGTATCGTTCACCCACATTTTGAGGGTTGACGTTATCTGTTGCCTACTTAATGCTCTAACAAGCACCGGGAGAATAAACTGTCCTTCGGTGCGGATTCTGGCCAGCCTACCGGCTGCCTCATCACCAGAAACCTCCGTATGACTCGGGACATACATCAAGGTAACTTCCTTCAGCCTCACCAGCTCTTCCAGTCTCTCCGCGTACTCTTGAACTAGATATCTCTGGTTTTGTGCCCGCAGAAGGCTTTCAGTGCCGCCTGACTGTGTAGACCTTCTATTCCGTGCCCTTTGTTATGTGGATTTGGTTGGTAGTGCTAAAGAGCAGACCAGTGATGTGAGGCAGAAAAAATGTCAGAGCCGATACCGAACCCTGCGGGATCCCAGCGTCGATGTTATGGAAGGAAGAGGAAAAGTAGACGGTAGTACCCCGACGGAGATTTTGGATCAGAGAGGGAGTATGCTAATCAGCCGCAAAGTTGAACAGCAAGGTCGTAGGACAAAAACTTGTTTAGGAGAGCTGCATACCACAGTTGATCGGATGACTTTGAGGTAACGAGTGTAACGACGTGAGCCTAACCAAATGAACATCTACGATATGCATATGTGAATGACAATAAATAATATAAATTAAATAAAAGAAAATGTTTTATACAGGGTGTCCCACGACGATTAAGACAAGCAATATATCAGAACTGGGCAGTAGTAGAGAATTATAATTTTGGGGGTGTAAATTAGAGCAAATGTTGCATCTTTTCTTATCACTGTGTTACCCAATGAGGTATTTGTTTTTGATAACGTGACGTCCGATTCAAAATTATTAATGAGGGCTCACAAGACAGGCCTCGTGGCCTAACGTCAGCTGCTGTTTGGTAGGGTATTTTTTTTTAACTTATATGTAACTTATCTACACATTGCAATATCGTATGTAGATAGTCGTACTCAGGGTCAGTCGGTCAACCTGAGATCTAGCTGGCCAGGAGTAAACACAATACCTGTATATTATTTATGTATCTAGCTAATAATGTATCTTTATATCATTATCAATAAAAATAATAAAACAAAAAAAATATTTGTGTTTTGTGTATTTCACTCGATAAAACAATTGCAAACTAGCACCCTTGGGGTCTAAAATGATTAATTCAAGAGCTACAGGTACTTAAAGGATTGCACCACTACCATTATGAAACACTAGCAAAATGATTCAACTGTAGGGGTACAGGTTATAATCAATGGTAGTGGTACAATCCTTTAAGTACCTGTAGCTCTTGAACGAAACACTTTACACCCCAAGTGTGCTAGTTTGTTGGAATAGTTTTATCTAGAGGAGCACAAAAAGGCGCTAATATACAGGGTGTCCCATTGATAATTTTGAATCGGACGTGACGTGGCCAAAAACAAATACCTCAATGGGTAACAAAATGACAAGAAAAGACACAGCATTTGCTCTAATTTACATCCCCAAAATTATAATTCTCTACTACTGCCCCGTTTCTATATATTGCTTGTCTTAATCGTCGTGGGACACCCTGACACATACTGAAGAATCTCATAACATATCAAAAAATCCATATAGCTTCTGCTCCTACCCCGCACCTGAGGAGCATCGTCACCAATCAACCTACAAGAGACTGAACGTATAAATAAGACATTTTAACGAGTTTAGCATATTTCGAAAAAGATTCACGCTCTCACGATTTGCGCTACTATATATAGACAGGGAAGTTTATTAGACGTTCCCATCGACTAATCGGTCGGTTCTCGTGTCTTTTGTTCGACGTCGTAAAACGACTAAAAATACGCGAATATCTTCTTTCAGTGGCGCTCGTCTTGGAAAAGGTGGGAGTTGCAAAACATACAATCAGGTATTTCTTAGAATCAAATAAATATCTTTTATTGACGTGAGGCTTTTGAAAGACCACGCAATAGAGAGCCATAATGACATGTGACTGTACCTAGCGTGGTGCAGCTTTTTGCAAAACTAAAAAAAAACAAAAAAAAAACGGAAATGTCCAGATATTTTATATTCTTGCAATTTTATATTCAAACACGATTCTCAAGAAGAAGAACTTGAGTATCCGAGGGTCTGAACATTTTTGACATGTGACTGTACTTAGCGTAGTGCAGCTTTTTGAAAAACTAAAAAAATGCGGAAATGTCCAGATATTTTATATTCTTGCAATTTTATATTCAAACACGATTCTCAAGAAGAAGAACTTGAGTATCCGAGGATCTGAAAATTTTTGATCTTCTTTACCTCAGGCTGAAACTGAAATCCTCGGATTCAAAATTGGCATTCTCCAACTATTACCATACGAGTTTTCGTCCTGATAGGAACCCAGATAACGACTTTAGATATTTAGGATGAAATTGAAGATCTGGGGGTCTGACAATTTTCGATCTTCTTTATCTGAGGCTGAAACTCAAAGCATCGGCCAGATTTGAACGTAACACCCTAAAACTATACAGGAAACGAGTTTTCGTACTGGTAGGTAGCCCAGATAACGATTTTAGATATTTAGGGTGAACTTTAGGTTCTGAGGGTCTGGAAATTTTTGATGTCCATTACCTCAGGCTTAAACTCAAAACAACGGCCGGATTTTAAATCGGCACCCTCAAACTATACATCGTACGAGTTTTCGTTCTGATAGGAAGTCAGATAACGATTTTAGATATTTAGGGTGAACTTGAAGATCCGAGGGTCTGAAAATGTTTGATCTTCTTGACCTGAGGCTGAAACTAAAAACGACGGCCTGATTTGAAATTGGCATCCTGAAATTTTACACGATACGAGTTTTTGTGCTGATAGGAAGTCAGATAACGATTTTAGATATTTAGGGTGAACTTGAAGATCCGAGGGTCTGAAAATTTTTGATCTTCTTTACCTGAGGCTGAAACTAAAAACAACGGCCTGACTTGAAATTGGCACCCTCAAATTATACACGATACGAGTTTTTGTCCTAATAGGAAGTCAGATAGCGATTTTAGATACTTAGGGTGAACTTGAAGATCCGAGGGTGTGAAAATTTTTGATCTTCTTTACCTGAGTCTGAAATTAAAAACAATGGCCGGATTTGAAATTAGCACCCTCAAACTACACATCATACGAGTTTTCGTCTTTATAGGAAGTCAGATAGCGATTTTAGATATTCAGGGTGAACTTGAAGATCCGAGGGTCTGAACATTTTTGATCTTCTTTACCTGAGACTGAAATTAAAAACAACGGCCTGATTTGAAATTGGCACCCTCAAATTATACACGACACGAGTTTTTGTCATTATAGGAAGTCAGATAGCGATTTTAGATATTTAGGGTGAACTTGAAGATCCGAGGGTCTGAAAATTTTTGATCTTTATCTGAGGCTGAAACTAAAAACAGCGGCCTGATTTGAAATTGGCACCCTCAAATTATATACTATACGAGTTTTTGTTCGGATAGGAAGTCAGATAACGATTTTAGATATTTAGGGTGAACTTGAAGATCCGAGGGTCTGAAAATTTTTGATCTTATTTACCTGAGGCTGAAACTAAAAACAACGGCAGGATTTTAAATAGACCGTCAAGCTATACACGATACATGTTTTCATTCTGATAGGAAGCCAGATAAGGAGTTCAGATATTTAGGGTGAACTTGAAGATCCGAGGGTCTGAAATTTTTTTGATCTTCTTGTTCTACTGTGAAAATTCATAAACCAAAACTTTATAAATATATAAAATATGTGTAACTCATTATTTTTAGCTTGAAACTTCTCCCATTTCACAGACTTCGTATCTCTTACGTTTTCCGGGATTTTGAGATACCATACAATATAATTCATTTTCATAGACAATTACAGTACTGTACTACTTACTTGTATTGGAATAGTCAGCTACGTAATTTCTCACCTAAACTTACTAGACCTAATCCACTATAGGGAGATATTCATATACACAAAATTGGAGTCACCCAGTATAATACATGAAAATACACATCACAGAATAGGTACTTTAAAATTAATAGTTGAAATTCAAACTCGAAACAACTACAGAGTAACTTCCGCCCAATTTGAAAATTCATATATGACGCCACTGGAAAATAGGTCGAGTAAAAATGCACTTCCGTCGAATCTGGGAATCTGCAATGTTTATGCAACTGTTCCTCGGAAAAGGTGTGTAAATATTGATTTACAACATAGATATGGTAAAAGCATTTGTGCAAAAATATCTCAACCTCGCAACGCATTGAACTAGAATCCCATTTGGAAAGTATGCCATCAGATTGCTGGAGAAAAACTGTACCATTATAGTATCGACTTTTTTCGCGTCTTTGCTAAAATGCTTTTATTGGCATCAAATGGATATACCAGGGCGTATTCGCAAGTACCTGGCCTAATTTAGAGATGGTGGCGAATGAATGAATGAATAAATGAATGGTTGGAAGAAGGAGGAGAGGTTTTTTGGTGGCAAGAGTCACCAGTGCATAGGGCTACAAGCAGACCCTTCTGCACCTTTCCTATAATAGGTCCTGTAATACCTGGACAACAATTACATTATAAACGATCGCCAGTATAGCTTCCGTAAGCATGGGTCTACGGGTGACCTCCTGGCCTATGCTCAGAGTAACAACTGAAGAGGTAATAAACAAACCACTTCAGCATGGCGTGCTCGAAGCCATCATCTTAAGTAAATATATAGATTCTTGACACTTCAGCCTCCAAACATTGCCAACTAACCTGAAAATTCTTCCAATGCTCTCATGTGTGGTGATATGGGGATGCGCTCCGAAGCACTCTCTAAAGCTTCTGGACACTATCCAGAAGAGCAATTAGATTAATCGATACGCCTAACCTCACAAAGGACCTCCACAGCCTGGAACATCGAAGAAGGTGGCTGACCTATCCCTGTTTTAATTCTATCACGGAAGATGTTCGAGTGAGCTCTCCCAGATAATAATACCAAAGACCGTCCAAACGAGGAACGCTAGAGGCTCTGTGAGCTCATCCTTACCAGGAAACTGAGATGCAGTGTTGCCACAGCCGACTTTTTTTGGGAGCCAGAAAAAGCATTCGAAAAGAGCGAGATTGCGGTTGAAAGAGCGAGATTTCAAAAAATGCAATGAATAACGGTTATTGTCGAAATGATTGTAAAATTGGAAAGGGGATAAATGACGAGCTAATTTTGTCAAAATACCTATTCCTTCGTTCTTCCACAAAAGATAATATCGTGACGTGAGTTGTAAAGTTGTATCAAGCTGAGCCAAAACATTATAATTTATATTATATAGCACTGTGTACTGAATACAGGCAACCATGTATAGAGTATCAAGACTGGCGCCATGTCTAATCAATTAGTAAATTTACAACTTTCATTATAAATACACATTATAACCTTCAGTTTACAAATTTTTAAAAACATACAACTGATATGCTATATAGAAAAAATGTCAGTCAGCTTTTTTATAATGTATCTTGGTCAAGTATTTGGATGGTTGAAAAAGAGCGAGATTTGACGAAGAGGAGCGAGGGAGCGGATCAGGCAAAGAAAGAGCGAGATATCGCTCTAAAGAGCGAGCATTGGCAACGCTGCTGAGATGCATTTGTTAACTGCACATATGCTTTTTTCAAGTGGAGACTTAATAAAGGAACGTCAGACGCCAGGAGACTGTTGCAAGATTCACAGGTAAGGCACTTCGTCAGAACTTTCTCTACGAAGCCTGCTATGTATGCAATAGTATCTTCGCAATAAGCAGTGAGATGCAAAGCTCGTGAAGCGAGGTAATTCAACTCATACAGATTTTTGTCAGACATCAGGTGTCCCTTCCCTCGGATTGTAACATATTTTTCCCCTCTTTAGATTGAGTTAGACTAGAGCAAGTCAGAATGGTCGAGTAATCAAGACGGTAAAGTTACGCCACTGCAAATATGATACATTACGTACGTGTGACAAGATCTACCCTCACCCGGTATACGGGGTGTCCCAGAACTTCCTTGACATGTGATATTTTCGTACGAAAAACGGTTCAAGCAAGAACTGAGTGGTACTTTCGAAGGTACTATAGGGTCTATCATACCATGTATCCAAAACATTTTTTTGTACGTCAACCCCTAAAACCCACCCCCAACTTTTTTTTTCAAATAGCACCCCATAGGTTTTCCTACTTAAATGATATCCCCATTTCATTTGAAATCTTGTGGTACCTTTAATTTTATATGCAAACTTATTTTTTCCGTAAAATCATAAGCATAAGACAAATGAAATGATAATTTGTTTGACGCCTGATATTTTTGTAACAAAAACGGATAAAAAAGAAAAGTAAGTGGGTTTTTCAAGGGTAGTGAATGACCTATCATTCCTTGCTTATAAACCATTTTTTTCTCACTTAAACCCCTGGAATCCACCCCTAGCTAGTTCTTTCAAATTTCAATCCACAATTTTGCCTGGAAAAATGAATTCTTTACTTGAATTTAATTATCGTAGTGCGTTACTTTTTATGCCCCTACTGCAATTTATCGTTAATTTTTTTCGTTTAATCCATCCACAATCCAATCGTAAGCATACATTAATTAAAACACATGTGTATGGAAAATATTTTTTTTGTTATCATGAATCAACTAATAAAAAAATGTGACAACAAAACTAAGTGCAAAAACGTGAAAAAGTTTTATGGTTACATCGGGCCGCGTTAACCCCGTGTACAGGGTGTGCCCCGCACACGGGCGCCAAAATTAACGATAAAATGCAGTAGGGGCATAAAAAGTAAGGCACTACGATAACTAAATTCAAGTAAGGAATTTATTTTTCCAGACAAAATTATGGATTGAAATTTGAAAGAACTAGCTAGGGGTGGATTCCAGGGGTTTAAGTAAGAAAAAAATGATACATAAGCAAGGAATGATGATAACCCTTGAAAAACCCACTTACTTTTCTTATTTATCCGTTTTTGTTACAAAAATATCAGGCGTCAAACAAATTATCATTTCATTTTTCTTATGCTTATGATTTTACGGAAAAAATAAGTTTGCATATAAAATTAAAGGTACCACAAGATTTCAAATAAAATGGGGATATTATTTATGTAGGAAAACCCATGAGGTGCTATTTGAAAAAAAAAGTTGGGGGTGAGTTTTAGGGGTTGACGTACAAAAAAAATGTTTTGAATACATGGTATGGTAGACTCTATAGTACCTTCAAAAGTACCACTCAGTTTTTGCTTGAACCGTTTTTCGTTACGAAAATGTCACGTGTCAAGGAAATTCTGGGACACCCGGTATATTCCTTTTCGTACACAGAGCCATTGTTTTTAATCACAATTTGCACAATACTATTCAAAACACTCGGCCACTAACGTAGACAAAGATTAAGTTGTGAAATGACGCCTGAACGCTGGCCGGTTAACCTCTGTCTCTTCCTGCGTTGACAGATAAAGCGCGCCAAATTTGAAATCTACCAATGTATACGCGAGGTGACGCTTATTGTATGTATCCAATATGTATTTATCTATGTCTTGAGCTCAGAACTATCCTCTACATAATTTATCTAGTTATATATGATCAAAGAAATTCACGGTCTCGTTAATCATCCTGTATACTGTAATTCCAAAATCTGGATCGACGTTGATCTGTATTGAAGTTCCAAGAAAATGTAAACCATATTTTTTTGTGAAAATTATTTAATATACAGGGACATGAATTTTTACAGCCAACTCTGATTAAAGCAACCAATACAGAAATAGGCAAACAACAGTTTAAGAATGAGATGAGGTTCATTCATTCCTGGAATGAGATAGGTATTGTTTTGGGCACCGACTAAATTAATATTCGGTGGTTTTGGGCCAGTTGTTCATATACACACTGCACGCCAAAAGTTAAGAGGGGGGGGGGGGCGGTTATAAGAATGGGCTGCTGGAATTTGTTTCCCGACGGCTACAACCTGCAGCGTTTCAAATCTAACGTGCACAGACACTGCTTCTCTCGCAGCGCTTCTACAGCGCTATAGACTTTCAGCCTTTGCGGGAGGCTGACCAAAGGTCCTAAAATAAGTTATCTAGCTTGAAGGAGATGACCATAGATTCGTCTCAATCTCATAAAATGTTGATTTTGCCTCCAAACCTCTATTTTCTTTCTAATGGTGTCTTCTGCCAGCTCCACGGCCGACTGTCATCATCATCATAGTCACAATGTCTTAACAGACATGTTGTGAACTCGTGAAATGCATTTACTCATTTTACGAGTTTCTCTTGGGATATCTCTAAGATCCTTAATGCAGTAGTTTCACATTTGCTTTCTTCATCCTCATGCCGTTGCCTAGATGATATCTACTGATTCATCCGCCTTTAGGGGCAATTTCTCACCCCAAGGACAAGAAGGTGTCCTGACTCTTCTCAACTCGTCCACCCAAAGCTGTTGGTTGAGAAGAGGTTACTGCTTACACCGACAGTAGTTCGGTGTTCCTTTTAGTCGCCTTTTACGACACGCAGGATATACGATGGGAGGTACTCTAACCCGCCCCCACACGGGCAGCGGCCAACTCAGGACCCAAAAAATTATTTATCGACCCTCGTCTTGCGAGTGCGTGGCATGTTGCTGCGTGACAGCTGATACTTTGCCGAAATGTCATCCAAGATTTTTCTCCATTGCATAAGGTACTAAAAGGAGACAAAAGAAGTCATGAATAGCGAACGTTTTCAGTGAATTTGTGAAAGTGGAGGATATTGACCATCGTTATGTGGTACAACACTTTTATTTTATTAAAGAAACCGAAAATCTGCATCACAGTACTCCCCTCACTATGATGTGAGATGTTTGAACAATCAGTATGATTTCACTTCACATAACAAAGCAAAACAAAATATACTTCCAAACAAACAACAACCAGGAAAATTAAGGTCAATAACATTTCGGGATGTTTATGACTGTTTTAGAATAGGTAAAAATAGCTTGTAAGTGCCAAGAAAATCTGCATTCATCCGACATTTTTGGCAAATTCCGAGAGTGCGCGACTTTTTTTAAAACGCTTTTATTATCTTCACCTGTATATATCTGTCTCTGTACGGAATTCTTGAATATGATTCAATTGAGATAATTATAGATTTCAAAAAGTTTTTTCCTATTTATGGATAACGAAAATGCATAAACACAAAAAAAAAGATAGCAACAAATTTGATGATAAGTTATTATAAAAAAAATTAGAGTAGAATTGAGCTTACATACAGGGTGAGTTTTTAGTACCGGCTCGGTCGATAACTCCACTACTGTAGAAGATAGCGAAAAAAGTTGTATATAAAAGTTGTAGCCACGGATATGCTACTTGCTCAGAAAATATTTAGATTTATACAGGGTGATCCATAACTACGTGGCGATGCAAACATGCATTTTTTTAAATGAGACACCCTATATATTACTCCAAATTCAAATTCTACTAATAATCTCCCTTATTTCAATACAGGGTGTTGTTACATTATACAGGGTATTTCAAAAGTTATGGCCATTTTTATATCCAAATCACGGTCAAATAAACGTACTGTATATCAAAAAGTGATGAATCAAACATTATTTCTTTTACATGATAAGATTAGAAATATCCTCCAGTTTTAAAAACCGCTATAAAAGAAACCCGTGACGCATATTTGTATACAGGGTGATGTAGAATGCAAAATCTAGATTTTCTCTCTTTTTTTAAATGTAACTCCCAATATTTTATTACACCAAAGAATTGCTTTTAATATGCTCTTTCATCTTTGTATAGCACTTGTTATGGCTGCATTCGTCAGTTTCTGAGATATTTCGATTTTTCTACAAATTTTAAATATACTTTCTATTTTTTTATTGAAATTTATTTATTTTGAGAAAATACTATCAAATTTTGTTTTTGCTTAACAAACAACTAAAATATAAGGCCATAATAATACTTCATCAAGTCAAAACACTGAATTAACGAGGTATTATAGGTCAAATGTGCTGAGGAAACAATTTTATAGACGTCATGCATAGTTATCAAGTAGATGTATCAGGGAGACTATGAAATATCAAACGACACAGTCCAAATAAAACGATTCTTCAATCTTTCAAACGCATTAGGTTTAGACTACCTCCGTTCTGGATATTGCAGTTCATAGTTGATATATTCTAGAGGCAAGTAGACAATTTCTCGAAGATTCTCCTAAATACCCTCAAAGGAAAAATTAATTTTTAAAGCTAGCTTTTTACACAGTACGGAATTATCGAGCAGGTTATGAAAACTGTCAATTTTTCAAAGCATACCTGATAAATCTGCTTGATAATTATGCATGACGCCTACAAAATTGTTTCCTCAGCACACTTGACTTTATTATTTCGATGATTTAGGGTTTTGACTTCATCAAATAGTATCATGACCTTATAATTTAGTTGTTCGTTAAATAAAAAACAAATTAGATAGTATTTTTTCAAAATAAATAAAGTTCAGTACACAAATAGAAGCTACATTTTAAATTTACCGAAAAATCGAAATATCTCGGAAACTGATGGACATAGGCACAACAAGTGCTATACAAAGATGAAAGAGCATATTAAAATAAATTCTTTGAGATAATAAAATATTGGGGGTTACATTTAAAAAAAAAGAGAAAATTTGGATTTTGCATACTACATCACCCTGTATACAAATATGCGTCACGGGTTTTTTTTATAGCCGATTTTAAAACTAGAGGATATTTTTAATCTTTTCATGTGAAAAAAATAATTTTTGATTTATTACTTTTTGATGTACAGTACGTTCATTTGACCGCGATTTGGATATAAAAATGGTCATAACTTTTGAAATACCCTGTATAATGTAACAAAACCCTATATTGAAGGAACGGAAATCATTAGTAAAATTTGAATGTGGAATAATATAGAATTGACCAGAGAATCCAAATATGCTATAATATATAGGGTGTCTCATTTAAAAAAATGCATGTTTGCATCACCACGTAGTTATGGATCACCCTGTATAAATCCAAATATTTTCTGAGCAAGGAGCATATCCGTGGCTACAACTTTTATATACAACTTTTTTCGCTATCTTTTACAGTAGTGGAGTTATCGACCGAGCCGGTACTAAAAACTCACCCTGTATACTACTACAACTACTTTTACTTCATTTGTAAATACTTTAGTAGTAAAGATAGCATTAAGGGTCTATGGTATAGCGCGGGAAATTGAATATCCAAGAAAATACGTATTCCGGTGTGTGTTTAAGATGAGAGGAGATAAGTCCAAAAATCCAAAGGTAAGGTCCAAAGGTCATCATAAATATGAATTTCGAATTTCCAAGCTCCTGACGTTACCTTTAAACTTACAGTAATGATTCAAAAAGCAAATTGAAGAATAAAGCTTGCGCTTTGTCACTGTCATACCCTTTTTTCAATGTCGTGCTTTGCTTTAAAATTACAGACATTTGAAGAATGTATGATTTTGCATTGCGAGTTTTTTTTTGAAAAAATTGCTCTTATATGTCATTTATCAAGCTCTTCTGAAATACTGTGCATGTAGTTTGCAAAACTAGTGCGCGCTGTTCGAAATGGGAATCCGTGTTTCAACATGGCAAATACATAATAATATGTATAATTGTGTATACCCAGGCCCCTTGACATTAATTAATATTGCACTACTCAAGTAAAGCCTTAAGCCTCGTGGCCACTAGCAAATAAAATTGCTAGAGTTGCTCTCACACGTCCCTTGCGTAGCGTGTGCACGACGTCATTAGAGAAATATTGCAACAAAATTACTTGCACTTAAAGAACTTGCGACTTGCTGAGAGCTTGTTGTGTAGATGGTTCGAAAGTCTTGCAGCAAGTAGTGTTGTAAGTCGAGCAAATATGGAGAAGTTCAACTGGACGAGAGAAGACACGTGCCTTTTGATTGAAAATTTTGAATTACATCCTGAATTAAGGAATGTACATACTCCAGAATTTAAGGACAGAATAAAAAAGCAGAATGCATTACAAAAATTGGCCGACTTATTTAATACTTTTACAGCAGAAATTCAAAGGAAGCTACATAATTTGAGAACGCAAATTAACCAAGAGTGGAGAAAAATCCAAAAAAAGAAAAGTGGACAAGGGACTCATGAAATATATAAGAGTAGGTACTTGGCAATTCTTTGACTCATTAAAGTTTATAATTGACTCAAATATATAGAATACTACGGAAGATAATCTGGTAAGTTGAAAGTCGATTTTTAGAAAAAAAAGAGTGTTATGTTGTATTTCTAGCAGTAATTGTAGCAATGGTCGGAAAGTAATTAATTAGGCTAGGTCCGGTTCAACACTATTCTTTATTGACTCTCGTTCTTACAGCTCTCCGTAGGCAGGCAACCCGTCATACATACACATCCGCAAAAACTGTTTAAGCTCCATCGGATCTTCATTTCTCAATTCAGTAAGCAATTTTTCGTGTATCCCTAGAGTAGTTCTACGTTGAATCTACTTTCTCACCTAACATTTTCTCCGCCTTTTCTTTAGTTTCTCTTGTTTTCTTTTTTTTTTTAAATTAAATATACCACAACTACCGCCGCAGCTGCAGATTTTGCGTACGACATCTTATCATCTATAGTGTACACGAAATCAGAACAATCAAGCCCAAGTGAACTTGCGAGAGCAACTTCCTATATTAAATTTGCGAATAATTAAAAGATAGTATAGACAGACAAGCAAGTTACTTGCAAGTGGACACGAGCCTTTAGATAGGTTTAAATCAACCACATGATACTTCAATCAGTAGACAACAGACATTTTATGTTTAAAATGGAGGCTATTACAAAATGCTTCACTTAGAATTGACCTAGTCCTATTATAACTCTGAGTACAACTTTTTTGTATGATATGACGGAAATAAACAACTTAACACTATTTACACGATGGGTTGTTCCATATCGACTCTCATATGCAGTTGGCACAGAAGCTCGCTCTTCTGGTAGGTCAAGTGAACGCGCCGTGGCGTTCCACCAAGAAGTCTGCTGCTGTTTAGCAGCGAGTTTCTTTGGTTTGCCGTTACCTTCGGGTACCACATGGTGCACAGGCAGTTCTTTTCTGTCGCCTACTTTAACATTATTTAATCTAAACTAGCTAGACAGCTAGAGTATACTCATTGCTGCTCTACCGTATTATAGGTTATATACAACGCTACCATAGTCACAAAATAGTTCAATTGATACTACTTTTGCTTGTGTATTATGCCAAGGAATATAGTAACTATAAGAAACCGATTATGATGGACACTATTCTCTGAAAACCAATCTAAAAGACTCCAGTTTTACAGTTTGTGGTTTTAGAGAGCTTCAGGAAGGCCTTCTTTACTTTTAGCCTCCAGTGTACGACATAGCTAGAAGCTAGAGGAATTTATGGATTGACCTGAATACGGCTGTCTTTTGTCATGAAATCACGACCAGATGGTAGTAGGGTGACACGACCAACAAAAAATATCGACAAATCCATGGATAATGGAGGTTCCATCCAACTAATGATAATATTATACCGGATCGATAGGCCCTATATACCCGAAACTGGGACGATATTAGTGTAGTTTTCCAATCATATTTAAGTTAATATGTTTCTAAAAGCTTTAGGTGCTTAGATATCACCTTGACAAATACAAAATCATATAAAAAACAATAGTGATTGCGACGCGAAACTATAAAAAATACATGTTTAACAATGCATCCACAGCAGATGTTAATTGCAGGAAATGTCACCAACAGAAGGAAACAATAGAACAATAGAACAAGCGCATGAAAAACTCTCGCTGGAACCAAGTACACAGCCAGACTAACTCTATAGCCAAAGTCATACAACACGCACTAGTCACGACAAACAAACTAACAGAAAACAAAGATCCATATTATAAAATTACAAACTGACCTACGTACTTGAAAACAATCAACACAAATAAGATATTGTTTATGACCGTATTCTCTTCAAATTGTATATACAGGGTGTTTCATAAGTTGGGACTTTTTTTCATACAGCGGATAGTATTCGCCAAAATGAGTTTTTTCCCTGTAACATATAAACGAAATATTTGGAGAAAACAAGATAATGACCATTAAAGAAATCCTCAATTCTAAGTCCGTCCCTGGGCAATGGCTCACCATGTCATAAAATCACAACAAACAAGGCAGCACTAGTGGTGCCGATGCCGGTGAGAAAACACAAAAAACAGGCAGTTCGTCATACGTCGCATTGCTGTTGCTACATCTGCCGATCGGACTTTAGAAACAACAACAATGGCGCACGCTTATAACAATAATGAACTGGTGGACATGATTTTAATGTACGGCGAGTGTGGTCAAAATACCGCCGCGGCTTCGCGAGTGTATGCCAGTCGTTTCCCTAACCGTACTCACCCTGAACCTCGTCGATTTGTCTCGCTCGTGCAACGAGCTAGAGACACAGCATGTCTGAATCCACATCGTGGTGGACACTGGAAGACCTAGACAACCTCGTATGGTCCAAAGTGGAAGTAAGACGCCTGCGACAGGACCGCACTTACAACTTCGTAGCAACCAAATAGTGAGTACTTGCTTGAATTTTTTTTACTGCTTTGCTGCTGGTTTACCGTGCATTAGCGTTGACGTTTCAAGGGCCGTTGCTTCTAAAGAGGAAAGTCCCAACTTTTAGAACACCCTGTATACTTGTTGATGGTCGGGTTTATTAGTATAAAAAAACAATCTTGATTGCTTACTTTGTAAAATACAGGTACAGCGTGTAGAAACTACTTAGGTATATGCTATTTAAAAGTAGAATGGAGTAATAGACTCTGACATCGATATTTATGAATAACTTTTGTATTTGTAATGCATTTTGTATTCTCATATATTATAAAATAAAAATATTTTAAAGTGTGCTACAGGTTTTTATCACCCTTTCGAAATCCAATGGAAATTTTCGAAAAAAAAACAAAATCTTGGAAGTTGGACCTCTAAACTAACTTTTACTTAAAGTCGCTCACTCTAAAAGTAATAAAATACAAGATTATAACAAATCAAATGATTATTCGAAAAAGTAATGTTTCCAGAGAAATATAAACTTTAAAAGCGTTTTTCCCGAAAACAGAATATGTGATTTAGGCACTTTTTACATTGGGCCCTTCAACCTCATTTAGTATTATAGGAGGGTCTTACGGATTTTTTGACCAACAACAATATACAGGGTGGGGCATAAAAACTAAGTGTTTTTGGTTTGAGTAGTACTCATATATTACAAAAGGGAGGAGCGCGCGGTTTATTACAGTCCATTCCTTGACTCAAACCATTTCACTTTCTTACTTGCCACTTGCCATCATGGAGCGGTAGGCGCTAGAACAACGCGTGGCATATGGCGTGGCATCATTGGCCCATATTTTTTGGAGAAACAGTAACATCTCAACGTTACAATTCATATGGTGAATACCTTTTTCATACCTGAATTGCAAGGAAGAGGTGTGGATATCAAAGATTTGTGGTTCCAGCAAGATGGGGCCACGGCACACACCGCCAGAGCATCCATGGCTGTTCTTCGCCACCTGTTTCCAAATCGTTCAATTTCAGGGTTTGGTGGCATTTCATGACCTCCTCGGTCTCCCGACTTATCAATTTGTGATTTTTTCCATGGGGTAACTAAAGCCCCGTACGCTAGACGCAGAGAAGGAAGCGATTCGCCTTGGAATCTCTCAAAAATCAACAGAGTCATGCAGGAAACAGTGGAGTGTAATTTTCGTGAACGGCTGCATCATATGCCAGATGTAATCTTTGCACTTAGATATTTCAAAATGGATCATTATCAGCTATGTTCTACTACCAATATTTTTTTTAGAGTAAAAACTAATAATTTTATGATTATTTCAAAACCACTTGGTTTTTATGCTCCACCCTGTAGAACGAAGAGCTGTGGACAATGTCAGGTTTGAAAAAAGCAAGAACCTAAATCAGGCAAAGCAAGTGGAACTAGATAGGGTCACATTCTGAAAAAAAAAGACCCAAAGTCACCTGGAGATGAACGGTTACAGATAAGGCAAAAAGCATGGGCAAGACATGGAGGGAGAAATAAAACCGCTTGCGAAAAATAAAGCACACTGGCGTGAGTTTGTAAATGCCCCATGTTCCTTAATGGAACGATGAAAGATTTTAGCGATATCGGTCTTTCGTAAGATCTCAACGTGGGCGTGCAAATATTCCAAACTACATACTATTTATCAAGCTGTTATGTTTCGTAGTCTATTTATAAGGGGATGCAGTATCAGGAATGCCGATTAAAATAGCTTGCCTGATTTATTTCCCGAAAGTATACTTCCAGATTGTGCATCGGCTTTTATTAGATAGTTTGAACGGTAATTTTCAATAGCTTGATTCCAAAGGATTAGTATACTAAATTTGATACGCCAGTTAGCTTTGAAAGTAATACTCCATATATAGTCGGTGCTCCATATGAATTTTAAGTGGCCTGTTATATCAATGTCAATGACAACTTAAACCCAAAAATGTACATTCTGGCTGTGCAAGCTGTAGCGCGTTGTATCAATGCTTCAATCACCACTACTACGATATTGATTCAGGTCAATGTGCTAACATTCGCCACACGTTTTTGTTAGGTTTGAGGTAGAAAGAAAAGAGCCTCTTTACTAGACACAGAATCAGACCTGTTTTGAATACTAAATCTTAACTGATAGATATGCAGGGTGGTATCAAAAAATTGCTGTAGCAAGGAATTTATACGCATCATATTTTCCTAAATAAAATACATTCGAATAAAAATGTGGGGGGATACATTGTCAATGAATCATTTGTTTAACTATGAATCCAGGTGTAATATCATTGACCAAAAATTTAAGACTAACTGACCATAAATCGCAAAAACATTGACATATACAAAAAGAAGTGAAAATTCCGTTGTTCAATGAGGATCAGAACTAGGGCAAGAATAAAAAGATGTTGGAAAGGACAATAAAAAGAATAATATCTATGTAGAGATGCTGTTTGACACTATAAAACGTAACGATTTTTTTATGCATATATTTTTGCGATGATACTCTGCTATACAAAAATCATTCTGAGAGAATTTTGGGCTTGTGCAATAACTATACAGTTAATAAATCATTTGCTAAAGTATAAGAATCAAGATGTTTGTGATCTCAACGACCAAAAAAGGACACCAGCTCAAATAATAAAACTAAAGAGAAAGAATGAGATACCATGGAAAGGAACAATAACTACTAATCGTACTGAAGTAAAGAATATCGTAAGCTAGAACAGGATTTAGACAGTATCAAATTAATGTTGAATGGTCCTGCAGGACAGAGTGTTGGTTTCTTACTGACAAATCTACGCAACTCTATAGCTGTCAGATAGACTGCGAATGCGAAGGGACAAAATTACCTTGATCCTGGACATTTTCATCTTCAGCATATCAGATGGGTGGTAGGCATGTGATGATTTCAGGGGACAAGTCAAAAGAGACCGTTTGAATATTATGAAAATAGAGATATCAGAACCTAATCTAAACGCGAAAAGAGTGAACTCAGAAGATCGCAGTGATGTGCCATCTATTTCGAAGAAGATTTTGATTGATAATAAATACCACACATATGAATCTGACGTTTTGTTTCTTTTTGTATTCATCAGGACCCTGAAATAACCAGGCACTTGCAAATAGCTTGAACAATATAGTTGTTATACTAGTGAATGACAATGACCAAAAAAAATAAGATCACATTTTCGAAAAGCAGACAGAAAGAAGCAAAAATCCTGCTAATCAATGAAGGACACACCTCATAGTACTCATACAATACAATACAACTGAAGCATGAATGAGAGACCACAAAAAGGAACAATAACTAGTACTATTGAAGAAATATCGAAAGCCAGATTAGACGGTACTAAGTGTTGAATAGTGCTCCAGAATAGGGATTTGGTTTCCAACTGACAAATCTACACGACTCTGCTGCTGACAGACACAGCGAATGCGAAGGGGATGAAATCACCTTGATCCTGGACATTCTTCATCTATAACATATCAGCATATGAGATGGGTGGTAGGCATGTGAAAATTTCAGGAAACATGTCAAAAGAGACCGTCTAAATATTGTGAAAGGAGACAGATATCAGAAACTAATTCAAACGCAAAAAGCTATCCGTGTCACTATATATTGCATCAGATCTACGACAGAACTTTTGAATATAAAAACTCTGTTAACAGATCTGAGGGTGAACATCACGGTAATGTGACATCTATTTCCAAGAGACTTTTGATTGATAACACCACATACACGAATTTGATGTTGTTTATTTTTATATTTATCAGGACGTTGAAACAAACAGGCACTTGAAAATAGCTTGAACAATGTAACTGTTACACTACTGACTGTATCTTCTACAGCTTTTCGATCATACTCTTCTACACAAAAGTCATTCTCAGAGAAATCTGGGGCATACAATGTGAAATAACTATATAGCCAATAAATCATTTGCTAAACTATAAGAATCAAGATCTTTATGATATCAACGAAAGAAGACTGACTGAACACAGTTCGAAAAAATAAAGAAGTGACAATCTCGTTGTTCAATGAAGGACACAGCTCAAACAATGAAACTAGGGCACGAAAGAAGACCATAGAGAGGAACAATAACTAATCTGTGATATAACATAACACTATAAAATATTTATAAAATATTTAAAGGCAATCTTGATCCTCCTGCAGAACAGGGTGTTGGTTTCGAACTGAAAAATCTACGCAACTCTCCTGCTGACAGTCAACATGTTAAAAGGTACTATTTAAATATTGTGAAAGGAAACAGATATCAGAAACTAATCCAAAGGGAAAAGAAATCGGTGTCACCATATATTGCATTAGATCTGTAACTGAACATTTGAATACAAAAACTCTATTGACAGATCTGCGAGGCTAAGGCCAGGAAATCACAGTGATGTGACATAATATATTTCTAAAAGGTTTTTGATTGATAATATCCTATACTATATGAATTTGATGGTTTTATTTGTATTCATCAGGATCTTTGAACAACTAGGCACTTGCAAATAGCTTCAACAATATAGCTGTTGTGCTGCTGAATGTATCTTCTAGTTTTTTCGACGAGACTGTTCTACACAAAAGTCATTCAGAGAGAAATGTGGGACATACGTTGTGGAATAACTACACAGTCAATAAATTATTTGGTAAATTGTAAGAATTAAGATATTTTGGATCTCAGCAACCAAAAAATAAGACTGAACACAGTTCGAAGTAAAAATCCCGTTGTTTAATGATGGACACAGCTCAAACAATAAAACTAGGGCAAAAATGGAAGACGATGAAAAGGAACAATAAATAATCTGGGATATAACATAACACTATAAAATCTTTATAAAATGTTTAAAGGCAATCTTGATCCTCCTGCAGAACAGGGTGTTGGTTTCGAACTGAAAAATCTACGCAACTCTCCTGCTGACAGTCAACACGTTAAAAGGTACCATTTAAATATATAGGAAACAGATATCAGAAACTAATCCAAATGCAAAAGGATGTCCGTGTCACTATATATTGCATTAGATCTGTAACTGAACCTTTGAATACAAAAACTCTATTGACAGATCTGCGAGTCTGAAATCAGGAAATCACAGTGATTTGACATATATTTTCCAGAGGTTTTTGATTGATAATATCCTATATATCAATTTGATGTTTTGCTTTTTTTCTATTCATCAGGTCCTTGGAACAACAAGGCACCTGCATGTATCTTCTATAGTTTTTTCGACGAGACTGTTTTACACAAAAGTCATTCACAGGGAAGTGTGGGACATACGTTGTGAAATAACTACATAGTCAATAAATTATTTGGTAAATTGTAAGAAACAAGATATTTTTGATCTCAACAACCAAAAAATAACTCTGAACACAGTTCGAAGTGAAAATCCCGTTGTTCAACGAAGGACTCAGGGCAACAATCAAAGACGATGAAAAGGAACAATAACTAATCTGAGATATAACATAACACTATAAAATATTTATAAAGGCAATCTTGATCCTCCTGCAGGACAGGGTGTTGGTTTCCAACTGACAAATCTACGCAACTCTCCTGCTGACAGTCAACATGTTAAAAGGTACTATTTAGATATTGTGAAAGGAAACAGATATCAGAAACGTGTCCAAAGGGAAAAGAAATCCGTGTCATCATATATTGCATTAGATCTGTAACTGAACATTTGAATACAAAAACTCTATTGACAGATCTGCGAGTCTGACATCAGGAAATCACAGTGATTTGACATATATTTCAAAGAGGTTTTTGATTGATAATATCACATATTTTATATGAAAATGATGTTCTGTTTCTTTTTGTCATCATCTTGAAACAACCAGATACTTGCAAATAGCTGGGCAACATAGCTGTTATCTTCTATACATAAGTTTTATCGATGATACTCTTCTATACAAAAGTCATTCTGAGAGAGATGTGGGACATACGTAGTGAAATAACTATACAGTCAATAAATTATTTGGTAAACTATAAGAATCAAGATGTTTGTGATCTCAACAACCAAAATATAGGACTGAACACAGTTAGAAGTGAAAATCCCGTTGTTCAATGAAGGACACAGCTCAAACAATAAAACTAGGGCAACAATGAAAGACGATGAAAAGGAACAATAACTAATCTGAGATATAACATAACACTATAAAATATTTATAAAATGTTTAAAGGCAATCTCGATCCTCCTGCAGAACAGGGTGTTGGTTTCGAACTGAAAAATCTACGCAACTCTCCTGCTGACAGTCAACATGTTAAAAGGTACCATTTAAATATATAGGAAACAGATATCAGAAACTAATCCAAACGCAAAAAGATGTCCGTGTCACTATATATTGCAGTAGATCTGTAACTGAACCTCTGAATACAAAAACGCTATTGACAGATCTGCGAGTCTGAAATCGGGAAATCACAGTGATGTGACATATATTTCCCAGAGGTTTTTGATTGATAATATCCTATATATGAATTTGATGTTTTGTTTTTTTTTGTATTCATCAGGATCTTCAAATAACATGAGCAATATAGCTGTTGTGCTGCTGAATGTGTCTTCTATAGTTTTTTCGACGAGACTGTTCTACACAAAAGTCAATCAGAGAGAAATGTGGGACACATGTTGTGAAATAACTACACAGTCAATAAATTGTTTCGTAAATTGTAAGGATCAAGATATTTTTGATCTCAACAACCAAAAAATAAGACTGAACGCAGTTCGAAGTGAAAATCCCGTTGTTCAATGAAGGACACAGCTCAAACAATAAAACTAGGGCAACAATGAAAGACGATGAAAAGGAACAATAACTAAACTGAGATATAGATACAGTTAAACACTATAAAATGTTTAAGGACAATCTTGAACGTCCTGCAGAACAGGGTGTTAGTTTCGAATTGAAAAATCTACGCACTCTCCTGCTGACAGTCAACATGTTAAAAGGTACCATTTAAATATATAGGAAACAGATATCAGAAAATAATCCAAAGGGAAAAGGAATCCGTGTCACAATATATATTGCATTAGATCTGTAACTGAACCTTTGAATACAAAAACTCTATTGACAGATCTGCAAGCCTGAAATCAGAAAATCACAGTGATGTGACATATATTCCAAGAGGTTTCTGATTGATAATATCCTAAATATGAATTTGATGTTTTGTTTATTTTTGTATTCATCAGGTCCTTGGAACAAGGCACTTGCAAATAACTTGAACAATATATCTGTTGTGCTGCTGAATGTATCGTCTATAGTTTTTTCGACGAGACTGTTCTACACGAAAGTCATTAAGAGGGAAATGTGGGACGTACGTTGTGAAATCACACAAGTCAATAAATTATTTGCTAAATTGTAAGAATCATGATATTTTTGATCTCAACAACCAAAATATAAGACTGAAAACAGTTCGAAGTGAAAATCCCGTTGTTCAATGAAGGACACAGCTCAAACAATAAAACTAGGGCAAGAATGAAAGACGATGAAAAGGAACAACAACTAATCTGAGATATAGCATAACACTATAAAATATTTATAAAATGTTTAAAGGCAATCTTGATCCTCCTGCAGAACAGGGTGTTGGTTTCCAACTGACAAATCTACGCAACTCTCCTGCTGACACTCAACATGTTAAAAGGTACCATTTGAATATTGTGAAAGGAAACAGATATCAGAAACTAATCCAAACGCAAAAAGGTGTCCGTGTCACTATATATTGCATTAGATCTGTAACTGAACCTTTGAATACAAAAACTCTATTGACAGATCTGCAAGTTTGAAATCAGGAAATCGCAGTGAAGTGACATATATTTCTAAGAGGTTTTTGATTGATAATATCCTAAATATGAATTTGATGTTTTGTATTTATCAGGTCCTTCAAAACAACCAAACACTTAAAATAGCTTGAACAATATAGCTGTTGTGCTGCTGAATGTATCTTCTACAGTTTTTTAGACGAGACTGTTCTACACAAAAGTCATTCAGAGAGAAATGTGAGACATACGTTGTAAAATAACTATACGGTCAAAAAATTATTTGGTAAGTTGTAAGAATCAAGATATTTTTGATCTCAACAACCAAAAATAAGACAGAACGCAGTTCGAAGTGAAAATTCCGTTGTTTAATGAAGGACACAGCTCAAACAATAAAACTAGGGCAAGAATGAAAGACGATGAAAAGGAACAACAACTAATCTGAGATATAGGTACAGTTAACACTATAAAATGTTTAAAGGCAATCTTGATCCTCCTGCAGAACAGGGTGTTGGTTTCCAACTGACAAATCTACGCAACTCTCATGCTGACAGTCAACATGTTGAAAGCTACTATTTAAATATTGTGAAAGGAAACAGATATCAGAAACTGATCCAAACGCAAAAAGGTGTCCGTGTCACTATATATTGCATTAGATCTGTAAGTGAAACTTTGAATACAAAAACTCTATTGACAGATATGCGAGTCTGAAATCAGGAAATCACAGTGATTTGACATATATTTCCCAGAGGTTTTTGATTGATAATATCACATATTTTATATGAAAATGCTGTTCTGTTTCTTTTTGTTCATCATCTTGAAACAACCAAATACTTGCAAATAGCTGGGCTATATAGCTGTTATCTTCTATACATAAGTTTTATTGATGATACTCTTCTACCTCTCATTCTGAAATGTGGGATATATGTAGTGAAATAACTATACAGTCAATAAACTATTTGGTAAATTGTAACAATCAAGATATTTTTGATCTCAACAACCAAAAAATAAGACTGAACGCAGTTCGAAGTGAAAATCCCGTTGTTCAATGAAGGACACAGTTCAAACAATAAAACTAGGGCAAGAATAAAAGACGATGAAAAGGAACGATAACTAATCTGAGATATAACATAACACTATAAAATATTTATAAAATGTTTAAAGGCAATCTTGATCCTCCTGCAGAACAGGGTGTTGGTTTCGAACTGAAAAATCTACGCAATTCTCCTTCTGACAGTCAACATGTTAAAAGGTACTATTTAAATATTGTGAAAGGAAACAGATATCAGAAACTAATCCAAACGCAAAAAGGTGTCCGTGTCACTATATATTGCATTAGATCTGTAACTGAACCTTTGAATACTAAACTCTATTGACAGATCTGCGAGTCTTTAATCAGGAAATCACAGTGATGTGACCTAATATATTTCCCAGAGGTTTTGATTGTTAATATCCCATATATGAATTTGATGTTTTGTTTTCTGTTTGTATTCATCAGGTCCTTGAAACAACAAGGCACTTGCAAATAGCTTGAACAATATAGCTGTTGTGCTGTTGAATGTATCTTCTATAGTTTTTTCGACGAGACTGTTCTACACAAAAGTCATTCAGAGGGAAATGTAGGACATACGTTGTGAAACAACTACACAGTCAATAAATTATTTGGTAAATTGTAAGAATCAAGATATTTTTGATCTCAACAACCAAAAAATAAGACTGAACACAGTTCGAAGTGAAAATTCTGTTGTTCAATGAAGGACACAGCTCAAACAATAAAACTAGGGCAAGAATGAAAGACGATGAAAAGGAACAACAACTAATCTGAGATATAGGCACAGTTAAACACTATAAAATGTTTAAAGGCAATCTTGATCCTCCTGCAGAACAGGGTGTTGGTTTCCAACTGACAAATCTACGCAACTCTCCTGCTGACAGTTAACATGTTAGGATACCATTTAAATATTGTAAAAGGAAACAATTATCAGAAACTAATACAAACGCAAAAAGGTGTCCGTGTCACTATATAATGCATCAGATCTATAACTGAACCTTTGAATACAAAAACTCAAATGACAGATCTGTGACTTTGAACTCAGAACATCACAGTGATGTGACATCTATTTCCAAGAGGTTTTTGATTGATAATATCCCATTAGTGAATTTGATGTTTTGTTTCCTTTTGTATTCGTCAGGACCTTGAAACAACAAGGCACATGCAAATAGCTTGAACAATATACTTGTTATACCTACTGAATTTAACTGCTATAGTTTTTTCTGAATACAAAAACTCTAATGACAGATTTGCGAGTCTGACATCAGGAAATCACAGTGATTTGACATATATTTCAAAGAGGTTTTTGATTGATAATATCACATATTTTATATGAAAATGATGTTCTGTTTCTTTTTGTTCATCATCTTGAAACAACCAGATACTTGCAAATAGCTGGGCAACATAGCTGTTATCTTCTATACATAAGTTTTATCGATGATACTCTTCTATACAAAAGTCATTCTGAGAAAAATGTGGGATATATGTAGTGAAATAACTATACAGTCAATAAACTATTTGGTAAACTGTAAGAATCAAGATGTTTGTGATCTCAACAACCAAAATATAAGACTGAACACAGTTCGAAGTAAAAATCCGTTGTTCAATGAAGGACAGCTCAAACAATAAAACTAGGGCAAGGATGGAAGAGCATGAAAAGGAACAATAACTAATCTGAGATATAACATAACACTATAAAATATTTATCAAATGTTTAAAGGCAATCTTGATCCTCCTGCAGAACAGGGTGTTGGTTTCCAACTGACAAATCTACGCAACTCTCATGCTGACAGTCAACATGTTAAAAGGTACTATTTAGATATTGTGAAAGGAAACAGATATCAGAAACTAATCCAAACGCAAAAAGGTGTCCGTGTCACTATATATTGCATTACGAGTAGATCTGTAACTGAACTTTGAATACAAAAACTCTATTGACAGATCTGCGAGTCTGAAATCAGGAAATCACAGTGATCTGACATATATTTCCAAGAGGTTTTTGATTGATAATATCCCATATATGAATTTGACGTTTTGTTTTTTTTGTATTCATCAGGATCTTCAAATAGCTTGAGCAATATAACTGTTGCGCTGCTGAATCTTTTATAGTTTTTTCGACAAGACTGTTCTACACAAAAGTCAATCAGAGAGAAATGTGGGACACATGTTGTGAAATAACTACACAGTCAATAAATTATTTCGTAAATTGTAAGAATCAAGATATTTTGATCTCGACAACCAAAAAATAAGACTGAACACAGTTCGAAGTGAAAATCCCGTTGTTCAATGAAGGACACAGCTCAAACAATAAAACTAGGGCAAGAATAAAAGACGATGAAAAGGAACAACAACTAATCTGAGATATACTCGTAGGTACAGTTAAACACTATAAAATGTTTAAAGGGAATCTTGATCCTCCTGCAGAACAGGGTGTTGGTTTCCAACTGACAAATCTACGCAACTCTCCTGCTGACAGTCAACATGTTAAAAGCTACTATTTAAATATTGTGAAAGGAAACATATATCAGAAACTAATCCAAACGCAAAAAGGTGTCCGTGTCACTATATATTGCATTAGATCTGTAAGTGAACCTTTGAATACAAAAACTCTATTGACAGATCAGCGAGTCTGAAATCAGGAAATGACAGTGATTTGACATATATTTCCCAGAGGCTTTTGATTGATAATATCACATATTTTATATGAAAATGATGTTCTGTTTCTTTTTGTTCATCATCTTGAAACAACCAGATACTTGCAAATATCTGGGCAATATAGCTGTTATCTTCTTATACATAAGTTTTATCGATGATACTCTTCTATACATTCTGAGAGAGATGTGGGACATAAGTAGTAAAATAACTATCCAGTCAATAAATTATTTGGTAAACTATAAGAATAAAGATGTTTGTGATCTCAACACCAAAAAAATAAAGCTGACTGAATATAGTTCGAAAACAGAGACAGAAAGGATTGAAAATCCCGTTGTTCAATGAAGGACACAGCTCAAACAATAAAACTAGGGCAAGAATGAAAGACCACGAAAAGGAACAATAACTAATCCTACTGAAGAAAAGAATACCGAAACAGGATTTACACAGTATCAAATGTGATCTTGCAGAACAGGGTGTTGGTTTCCAACAGACAAATCTACGCAACTCTCCTGCTGAATGACAGCCACACACAGCGAACGCGAACGCAGGAAATTACCTTGATCCTGGACAGGACTTTCTTCATCTTCAGCATATCAGACGGGTGGTAGGCGAGCGGAGATTTCGGTCGACATGTCAGCTGCAGTCGGGACTCGGGACCGATGATCACATATTGTAAGCCGGAGCAGCAGGAAGCACCACCTCACGAGCCGAGCACCAGCAGAAGCAGCAGGAGCAGCCAGCGGCAGACCGACCGAAAGGTAGGCGAAAATATTGATCGGTCTGCTGGTGGCGGCGGATGGAGAGCGATGACATGCGCCTGCGGGCCAAAAACAAACGAAAACGCGTCGCTTTCCACCGCCCGCTTGCTCTCTGCTGCTGCGAGGGGTCCGCGCCCGATTGCGGCGCTCCACCACGGGGGTGGACGCGCTGGATGACATCGTCGTCTTCGCGGGTCAGACCCACGGGCTGGGTATGGGCAAAGTTTACGGAATACGTATAAGTTGGATCACTCCGCAAAAATATCAAAACGGCCTGCCCCTTGCTCCCTCTCTCCGGTACGCATTTATACATTTCGTACATGTATATAGCACCTAGCACAATCCCATTGGTCAGATTTGAATTTTAAACCAATCAAATTTCGAGTGCCGTACGTGTGTACGAAATGTAAATCAGTGCCATATGCACTTACGGAATGTAATATAGTTATATGCAAGTCAAACGTATGGCTTGGCTGGCTGTTTTAATTTTTGCGATTGCAGCGAGAGATGGTGGTTATATATGTTATACTCGTATATGTTTGGAATCGCCATGCATGCTGGGGCAAAATTACCTCCTAATTATAAATATTTTGAACTGAGTCCTGGAAAATATAAATCAAACCTGACTGAGGCCAAAGAAAAAACGTACCTAATCTATCCCAAAACATTAAAACAAATAAACCCAATGCATGGTTCATCCCACTGATTTTATATAGCGTTCTTTTTTGTTCTGCTATATTCTTTAATGTCTTTAATCTTGTAATATATGTTTTCTTTGCCCACTGAAGATTAATACTTAGTTAACTTAATACACCAGATGTTTGCAATTATTACATTTAATATTTCGTAAAGAGGCACAAAAATTATCCACCCTACTATAACTTCATTTATAATAAAGTTTACTGCAGTTTAATACATAGTTGAAAAATTTTTTTTGGCTTAAATCGCTCTCCTCTTTGTAAATTTTCAGCTGCATTAAGTACTACATTCCGTAAGTGCATATAGCACTCATTTACATTCCATACTCGCGTATGGCACCCAGAGCTTGATTGGTTCAAAATTCAAATCTGAACAATGGGATTATGCTAGGTGCTGTATACATGTACGGAATGTATAAATACTCCCGGTACACCGGTAGCAGTGTACCGACGTCAGCCGGGAGATACGGGGCGGCGCAAAGTAGAGGTTGAACGTGTTTAACGCGAAGTGTATACAGTGTCTCAAAAATATCGGATTTTGTTATCTCGGATTTGTTTGCAGGAAATGGATAATATTTTTAGAAGTTTGATTTTATCAATTAAATTTATTAACGGATGTAAAATGACAATCAGATCTATGCTTATTTTTTGGTAAACCTCTTTGGTAAACTTCTTTCTAAGCTTTCTAAGCTTTTGGGAATCAACATCAACAACCTGTCCTGGCACGACCACGTCGTCAGTATTGCTAAAACGACATGGAGTTTTGTTCCGCTGTAGGAAGCTGTACACACCAGAGCAACTGTTGCTGCTCTACAAGGCACAGATCCGACCATCGTTGAAGTATTGCTCCCATGTGTGGTGATGCGCTCAGAAGCACTCTCTAAAGCTTCAGAAAACAGCAATTAGACTAATCGATACGCCTAACCTCACTAAGGAACTCGACAGCCTGGAACATCGAAGAAGAGTGGCTGACCTGTCCCTGTTTTACAGCTTCTATCATGGAAGATGTTCGAGTGAGCTCTCCTAGATAATAACACCGAAGGCCGTCCGAACGAGAAACACTAGAGAGGCTCTGCGAGCTCATCCTCACCAGGTCGAGGTCCCTACTCCCCGAACCATTCTCCTCCAGCATTCCTTCTTTTGGAGAACTTCGACGTTGTGGATTGAGCTGCCGGGGAAATTATTCCCCGTCAACTACAACCCGCAGCGTTTTAAATCTAACGTGCACAGATACTTATCCTCTCGCAACGCTTCTACAGCACCATAGGCTTTCAGCCTTTGCGGGCGGCTGAGCATAAAGAAAAATGCAAAACCCGTTTGATATATTTAATGATATCCTCTCACAGTTGGTGGGTCAACTGTTTTAAGGCTAGGCGCATACTTGCGATTTGCTGTCGCAGCGACTGAAAAATCGTAATCGCCAGTAAAATTAGATATGCGCGGACTTGCATCTAACTAACCGCAGTAGTATAATGGATTCCGTCAGAACAGCTTGTGTGATAGCCTTATTATTACGGGACGGCGCAAAAAGTATTGGGTGCATCCAATTGTGACCCGGGTGCTCAAAGGGCAATTTCACAAAATTCGTCATGATTTGTGTGAGTACCCCAAAAAATTTTTTCAATATCATCGGATGAGCATAGCTAGTTTTAATGAACTACTTGAAGAAGCGTGTTTAAAAGTAGCGAGTGAGCGCAGGTTCATGCTTGCCCGTATGGTTCATTTCAAATCCGCGACAATCGCGTCGCTGCAAAAATAGGGCTGGTACATGGCCGACTTTACTCACTAGGCCGGAGCATTGAAATATGGCAACACTGGATATCGGGCCGAGCTTTTGTTTGTTGTTAAGTCATTAGTGTAATCTTCCAGAGTGAAAAATAAGATTGGAAGGTGATTTTTAATGTGTTTCTAATTATTTACCTGCACAAACGAAACTATAAAGATAAAAAGATGCCTGCAAAGTGTGTAGTACCAAATTGCACTAGCAATTAGTGCTTCCAATGAAGGACATAAACAGAAGTGGGTGAAAGGTATTCCTCTTAAGGGCTGGTTATATTTATAAGAATAAAGACAATCATTTACAAACATTTCAAAGGATAAGTCCTATTTTAAACCACAATGTGGTACCTACAATGTTTTCTGGACCTCCCAAATATCACAGAAAAAGACAGTTAATAGAACTCATCTGGGCATGCCAACGAGGGCATGCATCTGGGCATACCTACGAAAAGATTTGATAGTGAAAGGGAATCAAGACCAGCAAGAATGGCTTCACAGTGACCTAATAGTGAATTTTTCTAACTCAAGTGACAATTTACAAAGTAAATTGAGTGTTCATTTAAGTGGATGTGGCAGCAGGAAACAGGTTGCGTTTATTTTTATTTTGTAGTGTCTGACTGTGATGAACCAGATACCAGATGTAAATGGTATTAGTAGTAGTAGTTCATAAAAGTATTTTTCTTAATTTATTAACCCAGATGAACTCTAATACATATAAAATGTAATAATTATTCTGAAACTATTGGCCAACTATTTGACAGCTAAGCCACGTTGCCACATCTAAGGCTCCGGCCTAGTGTAGAGTCGGCTATGGCTGGTAGCATCTTTTTAGTCGCTGCTATTTTTCTGTCGCAAGTGCGTGCAGTCCCGTTGTACGTTGTGCGCTTTATTTTGGCGACCAAACAATCGTGCGACAGAAAATCGCAAGTGCGCGTCTGGCCTAACATAGGTATGTGCTGGTTTTTGTTATGTTAAGTCTCAAAAGTTCCAAGTATCTGCCTTGCCTTTACTTGTAACTACCTGTAAGGTGTTAAAGTTGTAGCATTAAATAAAATTAAAAAATAATCAATCAATTTGATTCGAGATAGCTATCAACCGTTTAACTTCATTTTTAAAATAAAAAAAAAATTACCCGATTCCGCGCAAAGCTACGCGTTGAGCGAAGCTGGCGAACAGCCTGGCGAGCAGAGGGTCCTTAACAGTGGTGGGCATCATCAAGTCGCCTGTGGACCGATCCAGAAAAGACAAAAACGAAACCACGGCCTACTGCGATGTCGCGCGACATGGAAGCGACAGCGACTGCCAAACGCGATTGGAGAGCGGATGCCCGGCGGACTCGCGAAAAGATTAGCGTAGGTGAGACTGGATAACGTCGGGTAAATCGCGGGTAATCTAATCTATAAGCATCAGGTGACGCACCAACGGGCCGCGCGCCATAGACAAAGGAGGTTTTAATCAACGCACACTGCGATGCGGTATGATTTTCACGTGCACACGTCGGTTAAGGATAGTCCGGTCCAATTTGGCCCTATACGAAGGTGCATTATTGGAAGATAAAGAGACATCTATAGTATAACAATGAAAAATATATTTGAAATCCTTCAACAAGTATTATTCAGAGTATTCCCCTTTGAGTTCAATACACTTATAAGGAAATAATAATAAGCGACCGCATTTGCCATAATTAGTTTATAAAAAAATACAACAGGGCATGGCCGACTCTACTCACTGGGCCGGAGCATTGAAATATGGCAACACTGAATAATCGGTCGAGCTTTTGTCATTAGTGTAATTCTTCCAGAGTAAAAAATAAGATTGGAAGGTGATTTTTAATGTGTTTCTAATTATTTACCTGCACAAACGAAACTATAAAGATAAAAAGATGCCTGCAAAGTGTGTAGTACCAGGTTGTGCTTCCAATAAAGGACACACCAAACATAACCTTCCAGAGTAAAAAAGAAGAGTGGAAGGTGATTTTTGATGTGTTTCTAATTATTTACCTGCACAAACGAAACTATAAAGATAAAAAGATGCCTGCAAAGTGTGTAGTACCAGGTTGCACTAGCAATTGTGCTTCCAATAAAGGACATAAACAGAAGTGGGTGAACGGTATTCCTCGTAAGGGGTGGTTATATTTATAAGAATAAAGACAATAAGTTACAAACATTTCAAAGGATAAGACCTATTTTAAAGCACAATGTAGTACCTACAATGTTTTCTGGACCTCCCAAATATCACAGAAAAAGACAGTTAATAGAACTCATCTGGGCATGCATCTGGGCATACCTACGAAAAGATTTGATAGTGAAAGTGAATCAAGACTAGCAAGAATGGCTTCAAAGTGACCTAATAGTGAATTTTTCTAGCTCAAGTGAAAATTTACAAAGTAAATTGAGTGTTCATTTAAGTGGAAGTGGAAATGGCAGCAGGAAACAGGTTGCGCTTATTTTTATTTTGTAGTGTTTGACTACGATGAACCAGACATCAGATGTAAGTGGTATTAGTAGTAGTAGTAGTAGTTATAAAAATTATTTTTCTTAGTTTATCAACCGAGATGAACTAATACATGTAAAATGTAATAATTATTATTCTGAAACTATAAAACAATTTACGGTAACCGGACCACCATTTGACAGCTAAGCCACGTTGCCACATCTAAGGCTCCGGCCTAATGTAGAGTCGGCCATGAACAGGGCCATAATAGGTGGTTGCTCCACGATGACAAATGGCTTTCCGCTAAACTAAGTGGAATGCCCATAATTTTGTTACTATAAATCTACATTAGAGTGGGCCGAAAAAACTTTTTTTTTCGAAACTCTATACCATGAAAAACTTTCCTTAAGGAACTTTTTATGAATCACGACGTCTTACAGCATTTTTTTCTGATTTAACAAATAGATACATTGGACTGCTATAGCGCCCAGCTCGCATTTTTTTCTAATTTACCCTTTTAATGTCAATAAATTACATAATTTCACATTATGACATATACTAATACAAAAACTATAACATAATAACACGAATAACTAATGAATATATAAATTATTATTGAAACTTAAAAAATGCGTTTCACCAAGAAAACAAAAAAATGCAATTCAGCACCGAAAAAATTAAAAAATTATGTTGAGACCTTAAACCTTTAAAACCTTTACTTGTTTTTAGATATAACGAAAACCCTGGACGACACATGATCCATGTTTGGTGTGGCATCCTTAATAGCCGATTGATTGGGCCAATTATTTTTCGAGGTGGACTAACAGAGGAAAGATACCCAATTTTTTTGCAAAATGAAATTGAAATTTTTTTTGGAAGATATCCCCTTAATAAGGCAATTTAACACCATCATCTGACAGCAAGACGATGCTCGCCCGCATAGTGTTGCGACTGATTATAATAATTTAAAGGTATTTTTTATAATAAAACTGGAAGTTATTTGCACTTGTAAACAAGGCGATGATTTTTACCTCGGTAAAATGTCAGAATGACCCAAAACATTACCGCATTCAATAGTTTTTTGGTCGGCATAGCTACTATAGTGGATTAAGGTTTACTTCCACATTTTAGAATCCTTGAAGCTAAATTTTTTAAAAACCTTTCAAAGTAAGGTTAATGAGCTCTGTATTTTTGAAAATAAGAGAAATATATATTTCTTTCCGTAATATAAAATTTAAAAAATATAACTTCATACGAAAAAGAGTATACTGTATAGAGGGTACTGTATTTAGTCTTAGGACTTAGGTCCCTGGAGAACTAATTCTCCCAAACTAATAGTATTGAATTTGGTATTAGCGAGGCCGAGCAACGATATCGTTCCTTTTTGGGCACTCCAACAAAAATACACGATGATAATTCGGCATGTGATGTACCGATGTTCGCATGTGTAATATCGACATGTAGGAATTTGTTGTGGTTAAACAATGACGTCAATATGTATGGTGAGTAATTAAAATCATTCATTTATTATTAACGTGAACGTTTACTGTCTGACTTCCAAAAAGGACGCTTCTTCCAGGTCACGTACCTTTATTATTTAGACATTTCGAAGCGAGTTGCATTATAAAGTCAAATAAGGGTAAGTAGAGTATCTCTCTCTCTCTCTCTCTCTCTCTCTCTCTCTTAATCACCTGCCGGCGCGGTGATAATTATAGTAAAAATAATAAATCGACTTTTTTGGGCAAACTTTAGCTTAAAGCTACTGTTACGCTCAGGGTTGATCGATCTATCCACCACAGGATAATAATTTATTGAATACATTTTTGAAGTTGTCTCTCTAAAAAATAGAAGGGTCAGGTTGGCCATTAGCTTATTGTACAAACTTTTACACAAATAGATTATATAGCTCTAGTAAATGAAATACAACTAGTATCTAGACTAAACACTAGATGTTTTGCAACAATCCAGGCCTAGATCTAGTTGTCTATTATGTTATTGCTGCAATTAATCACTACACTTTGCGAACATTTGGACATTTTCTATGATTTCCTATTCTCTATAGTAAAGGGCCATTCTCATAAAAAAACAAAAAGTATGTGCGTTAGTATGTTATGTAAAAAAATGTAGTCAAGTTGATTGACTCAGTACTTCCCACACATTCCGATGATACCAGTTTTATTATTTTCCCATAGCATGAAGCTATAGTCTAGATGCCCTTGCAACCAAATCATCGCTCGCCCGACCGCAAAAAAGTGTTTTATTCTACTAGGTACTTCTTTCACAGGTCAATGGACAATCTATCATTAAGACAACAAATTTTTGAGTTTTACAACCCCCCACCCCCGAACCACCCCTACTTCACCCCCACCCAAAAAAAAAGTAGAAAATGATCAGGAACCCCTAAAACGCCTAAAAACGAAGTTTGAGCTGTTTTCATATTTTTAGTTTTTTTAATATTGCTGCGCCGCAACTGACACGATTTCTAAAAATCAGACGCATTTTTCATCCTCGCCAAAGTAGTTATACTGTGCCGAAATTTCATGAACATCAATTCAGTGGTTTCCACATTATAAAATACAGAGCGATCTAAAGCAATACTCGTCTGTATACGTCGGAAAATTCTCCAAGTCCCTTGGTTCCTGTAATAGACAAGACAATGTTCGGATGGAGCTAAAAGAGTGTATTATACCGTTAGGTCTTTTTCTCTCAGGTCAGTGGACAGCCAATTATGATTACAACAAATTTTTCAGCTTTACAACCCCCCCACCCCCCAAACCACCCCAATTTCACCCCCACCCAAAAACAAGTAGAAAATGATCAGGAACTCCTAAAACGCGTAAAAACGAAGTTTGAGGAATATTTGAAATTTTTCATTTTTTGCTAGTTACTTCGCCGCCCATGTACCGATTTTCAAAAATGTAGCGACCCCACACCATATCGCTACCCAAATTTCATCAAAATCTATGCAGCGGTTACTGAGATTAGGAGGCTAGAAAAACGCCAAGAGACAGACAGATAGACAGACCGACAGACAGACAGACAGACAGACCGACGGAAATGAGTGACGTGGATTTTCGTTATGTAGACATCATGAAACGCCCAAAAATTGTATTATCTCAAAATCGAAAATTTTCGCGATCACAATACTCCCCTCACCTATCGGTGTGAGAAGTAAAAGTATTATTGATAGTAATTCGTGGAGGTTTTAGCCTTCTGAGGGTCCCTTACGTAAGGCTCCCTTGAATAATACTCAAGTAACCAAATGTCAAAATGAGATGTCAACGTCGCATTTTGTTGCAGTCAAAGCGATTTCGTAGGTGAATTTTGGAGTACGGTGTTGTCATGTTCCGGAAAAATGTCCGACACAAAATACGAAATGCTGTCACAAAACAAAAAGGAAAACCTCAAGATGCGTAGGCATTTGAGATATGACACCGTCGCCAAATGAATCCCGCCGTCTGGTAGATGTTGTCTAGGAAACAGATACACAAGAAAAGCCACACTTGAGGGTCTCTCAAGTATCCATTGAGTGTTACTTAAGGGAAAATGTTCAAGTAAAGGCAGAGTCTATGCGTGGAATCTCCGAAATTTTATTTTCCAAAAATGTCAGTATTTTCGAAAGAACAATGTTGGAGCTCGAAGACTTATGAAATCATATGAATTGCATCAAGTCAAATCAGCTGACCAAAAAGTATAACACAAAAAATGTATCATTCGCTTACAATAATATTCCAAATTTTGTAAGAATAACCCTAAATCGTATCACTAAGTGATCCATTATTGTCTTACCATTTTTTTTGTTTTTCCTCGGTACTACTACTACTATCTTTTTCTTTTGTAATCTCATACCATGACTCTCTTATTTGGAATTTTGGTAGAAAGATTATTTTCTTTCCTATTTAGTTTTATTTTAAGTTGGATTGAAAATATAGAGCTATTTTTTGTTTCTTACACTTAAACCCCTACTACTTAATTTTGCTACAAGAGGCTAATATTCCTCATGGCCTCCTCTCTAGAACCGTCCCTAACATCAAATATCTCAAAATCCTGAACTGATGGGCCAATTCTGAATTGCAATTTGAATTCTAGGCAAAAAAATACTTCAAAAATTATCCACGGTAACTGAGATGCAATCACAACCTCATGATTTTTTGTAAGTCGTTTTTCATCTTAATCTTAATATAAACCATCTGAACTTCATTTATCAGTACTTTTTTCGAATCCGCTTCTGGACACGCTTCGAAGCAGCTGTTTCATAGGCATCTAGATTACGTTACGCCTGTGCATCTGTGGGGGCCCAACAGTACTTAAATACACTAAAAATAGCAATTACCCAATTCCGACAAAGACACATTCTCATTTGTCAACTAAATTGTTTTTGCGACTGGGAATAAAAGTGAATTGTTTTGTATACAGCAACACAGTCGCGTCCCACTTTGCCTCAGCGGTGACATTATGCTTATTATACCAATGACAACGAGCCCCCTCCCCAAACCTAGTCGACGTTAAATTGTATTTTTTTTATTCATCCTACGACAGGATGAAATTCGTACCTGCACGAAAAAAATTTAATTTTTTTTTTTTTTTTGGGGTGGTTAAAATGAGCCGATGTAGGATAGGGTGGTTGAAAAATTCTTGAACATGTCATTGCCCTTTAAAGATTGATACTGCTAATATATTCTAATACGAAGGAAGTTTGTGGCCAAACATTTTTTAATTTAGATGAGAAAATATTGGGGTTGTGGCCAAAATTTTGAAAAAAGAGTCTGGGTCACATCATAGAGAAGACTCTGGTGCTAACAGCCAAGCTTTCGGCAATGCTTATTGCCATCTTTCGGGCTATCTACATAGAAGAAAAAAAAGGAATTTAGTTTCAAAATATATAATAAATTTTTAAAAAGATATACTCACAACGTTGATGTTTGCCAATTTAAAAACAGCAATTGCATTGAGTGCAAACGACTTCTTAATGCAGCTAATAATCGTCACAATTTTTTCCATAAAATCATGGCGTCTTACACTAACAGGTCAGGAAACAAACAAGGTAATATATTCTGTTTTACTTCCCACACCGATAGGTGAGGGGAATATTGTGATCGCGAACATGTTCGATTTTGAGATAATACGCTTTTTGGGCGTTTTATGATGTCTACATAAAATCCACGTCAGTCATTTCCGTCGGTCTGTCTGTCTGTCGGTCTGTCAGTCGATCTGTCTGTGTCGTCTGTCGCGTTTTTCTACCCTCGTAATCTCAGTAACCGCTACATGGATTGTGATAAAATTTGGGCAGCGTTATGCTGTGGGGTCGTAGTAGGTAATGTTCCTATAATTTTGAAAATCGTTATACGGGGGACAGAGTAATGAGCAAAGAAACGAAAAATTTCAAATATGCCCCAAACTTCGTTTTTAGGCGTTTTAAGGGTTCCTGATTATTTTATACTTTTTCTTGGGTAGGGGTAAATTTGGGATGGTTGGAGGGTGGGGGGTTGTAAAACTGAAAAATTTGTTGTACCCATAATGGGTTGTCCATTGATTTTTGAATGAAAAACCTAGCAGCATAATACACTTTTTACGTACCTACATTCGAACATTGCCTTGCTTATTATAAAAACCAAGGGACTTAGAATAGTTAGAATTTGTGATGTCTACATACGAATATTGTTTTAGATCGTTCTATATTGCGTAACGCGAAAATTATTGAATTGCAGCGAGGATGGAAAACGCGTATGTTTTGGAAAAATAGTATCAGTGGCGGCGCAGCAATAATAAAAAAACTAAAAATATGAAAACAGCTCAAACTTACGGGTTCCTAATCATTTTCAATTTTTTTTTGTAAAACTGAAAAATTTGTTGTATTCATAATAGTCTGTCCATTGACCTGTAGAAGAAAAGCCTAGCGGCATATTACACTTTCTTTGGTCAATTCGAACATTGGCTTGCCTATTACAGAAACCAATTTTGTGATCTGTACATACGAGTTTTGCTTTATTTCGTTCTATGTATATTGCGTATATTGCGTAAAGCCAAAATTATTGGATTGATTTTAATACAATTTTGGCACAGAATTTATTACCGCGGCGAGAACGGAAAACGACTCTGTTTTTGGAAAACCATGTCAGTGGCGGCATAGCAATAATCAAAAAACCAAAAACATAAAATCAGCTCAAACTTCGTTTTTAGACGGGTTGGAGGCTCTTGATCGTTTTGCATCGTCCAGTTGAAGCATGCAGAAAAAACTGTGGCGTCCTAGTTCCTAAGGAGGAAGACGCAAGAAACTATTTTCGAGGGTTTCTGTGTTGGATGTTGTTTTTGCTGGCGGATGGGCGATAGTTTAGTTGCAAGGGGATTTTAGGCTATAGCTTCATGCAATGGGAAATAATAAAATGGTATCACCGTAATGTGTGGGAAGTACTGAGTCAATCAACTTGACTCCGTTTTTTTTTTGAGTGGTTAAAATGAGCAGATGTAGGATAGAGTGGTTGAGAAACTCTTGAACAAGTCACTAATCTGTTTTTAAATATCAGAATATTGGCATGCTATGTGATAAATATTGTTTGGTAAGGGAAAGAATGCGAGGCAAAGGAATACGGAGAAAAATAGGGCTGTTCCGCTTGAAATATAGTTCACGATCTGCTGTATTTTCCTATAATGTTACTAAACAATGATAAAAATACTCTACACCACATACTTTTATAACATGTACTGCTGTATGATACATGATATATTGCAATATTATCAATTAAAATAGATAGTTATTAAAGAACAACAGTATAAATATTTCGGAACAAGAAAAGAGTTGAAACGTATTTGAGATAATTTGTTACTTCCGGCAACACCGTAGGCTGTCGTAAGATGAATGGCTGGAGCCAGTCGCTTGCCCGACTGTAGCCTCCCCTCTCTTTCCGCCTCATCCGTCTCTCGCATTCTCTGCCCGATCGAACAATACTGTGTCGTTATAGTTCCTATGGAGAGAGATGCAAAAAACTATTTACGAGAGTTTTGTTGTTTTGTATTTGTTTCTTTCCAGGCGGGCAATGATTTGGTTGCAAGGAGATCTCATGCAATGGGAAAATAATAAAATGGTAGCACTGTAATGTGTGGTAAGTAATGAGTCAATCAACGTGACTCCATTTTTTATAATGATAGTTTATTGTTTCAACTCTCTTATAAAAGGTACCTAGCTATGACATTGGTTTCTTGGTCACGTTTTTGCAGCAGCGTCAAAGTCGAATAAACAGCATGTACGATCAAAAACCAATCATTATTTGATTGGTACATTACAGCTAAGTAGTTTTTCGATAAAACGTATATTCACTGTAATGACAATGCTGTTTTATTACTTCCTGCGTAGAGGTCATTGTAGAGACCGTCGATTTAGTTTGCTTGGTATGATCAAAAACTTTATTAAAGCATACGGATTTTATCAGAAGTACATTTATCGACGGAGAGATTCTATTAGCTTGTAGCGGAAGCTCGTCTACACACTTGGAAGCCGATATTGGCGGCAACGATGGCGCCGTAGGCGAAGACATTGGGTGTATTCAGCAGACTCAACAGTTGCGGAGCAGCTACCAAATTTTCTGTTGAACGCGTGCGCTACCTAGCAGGTACCGTTCCAGCGGTGGCCATTTTTTTGTAGCGATAGAAAAGTACGCTCACTTGGAGCGGAGAGGAATAAGCTACTGCTGACCTTGTGAGTGTCACTTGTTATGACACTTGTGTTATAGGTTATGATGTCATATTTAAAAGAAAAAGTCGACACTACTTTACACAGTCCAAAATTTTGATATAATTTGACATATCTTTTTATTTTTAATAACCTCAAATGTGACCACTCATTTGACATTTCACTGACAACTGACAGTCCACACAAACTATTTGTCGTGATATCTCAGAGCGCACAAATAATGCTTTTCAGCAGAACGCCAACTGTTGAGATGTAGCGGCTACAAAACCATTGGGTTTCATATTCGTTGTAGCTTCCAGACAATGGAAAACATTTGGCGCAATGCCAGTCAATTTCTGTCACAGCCAACCTATTCGAATTCGTTGCTCACAGCCAATTTCAACATGTTTGATGTAGAAATTGCTATGGATGCGTTTGCCGCGCCTGCCTGATACAGGATATAGATTGATGCCTTAAAATGTTTAGACCTGTAACAGATTGTGTACCAACTCAAATTTATCTTGACGATATGATGACGACAACATGGAACCAGGCAAGCCACTACCAATCCCAGGTGACGGTACGTCGGCGACAGCAACATGCCTCACAGATCAACGTAGATATCAAAACAATTTTTCAGTGAGGATCAGTAGATAAAGTACAGTTTAACGTACTGAAAACTCTGGCAACAACACTGACAAAGAGGTTTCACATTGGCTTATCAACTGTGGAATTGGAGGGTCACCCAATAGTCGAATCACCTTCCGTCAAGTTTTTGGGGATCAACATCAACAATAACATGCCCTGGCACGACCACGTTGTCAGTATTGCTGAAACGGCAACCCAGAAGGTAGGAGTTTTGTTCCGCTGTAGGAAGCTGTATACACCAGAGCTATCACTGTTGCTCTACAAGGCGCAGATCCGACCATCGATGGAGTATTACTCCCATGTGTGGGGATGTGCTCCGAAGCACTCTCTAAAGCTTCTGGACACTATCCAGGAGAGAGAAATTAGACTAATCGATACGCCTAACGTCACAAAAGACCTCCACAGCCTGGAACATCGAATAAAAGTGGCTGACCTGTCCCTGTTTTACAGATTCTATTACGGAAGATGTTCGACTGAACTCTCATATATAAAAACACCGAAGGCAGTCCGAACGAGGAACACTAGAGAGGCTCTGCGAGCTCATCGTCGAGGTCCCTACTCCCTGAACCAGTCTCCTCAAGCATTCCTCCTTTTGGAGAACTTCGACGCTGTGGAATGAGCTGCTAGGGAATCTGTTTCCCGATGGCTATAACCTACAGCGTTTCAAATCTAACTCAGTTGCTTCGTGATCAAATGTTATTATTCATAATAATACGCAAAACTCTTATTATATAGTTTGATGAAATAGATATAAAAATTGCACACAGTTGCAAAACCCTTATAATAATTATAGTTTGATGGAATAGATACGTCAAATTGAGTTTCAATAGTTATATAGATACTGTTAGTTTAAAATATTCGATTAAACTTATTATATTAATAAGTACTAAAACGAGGTTTCCGGTTTATAAACAAATAAGATTAGATATTAAAAAAGATGCCGACACAGGCAAAACATCTATAGGAAAGACAATCCACGATTTTCAATAAACTCTTCGAATTTCACTACATCACATCTATTAAACCATCACTTCCTCTATCACCATATAGCCTTTTCTATATCACTATCACAAATCGCAGAATGAACATAGCAAGCTCTTTCTTACCCGAACCATATAGGCAACGGTCCCAGCATCATCTCACTATTTCAATAATAAAACAAAACTTCTGAAAACAGTTGAAACTTGAACCATCATATCTGGCCGACTAGATCAAGAGCGCGAGTCGCTATTCAACTGTCGGGAACGCGGAACGCATTACAACTAGATTCGGCTCGACATGACTGGTCATTACATTATTCACACACACATGTTTTCTGTTCATAGCAGCACCGCAATAAGCACTTTACCGGACGGCGGTACTACCAACTACCGGGGTACTTATGAGTACTACCATACCAGCCAGCGGCCACCGTTTTCATTTGGACGAATTCAACGACGGATGTGTTTGTTGCGTGCTGATCTCAGGCCGTACGCGGTTTGCGACGTTGCCATTGTTGAGATGATTAGGCCAGTGCGGAGGGACTTTGAATTTGGCAAATTTAATCATAGACTCAGCACGCTGTCTCTAATACCAGCACTTTCAAAACTGAACTTCAGGATTTAAGAACAGTCTTTCTACGAAATACTACAAGTTCACGCTATGATATCCTTCTTCTTTTTCGCCATTTTCCCTTAAGCGCGCAAATACAGGCGTGCAGGTACCGCATGCAGGTTCACCTGCTCAACTGAGTTTTCGACCGCTTACCAGCGTCGGAAGCCCGCTTGAACGCCTTTATAGTAACAGAAATTTAGTTTGCTACCTGGTTTCGTCTGTGCCGGTCGAAGATGAGTAGCGATAAAGAATTACTTATAGCTTCAGTGTTTGCGAAAACCCCTATTTGGGATAAAAGACACAAGCTACACTATAACCGCACTGCGATAGAAAAATGTTGGAAGGAATGAGCATTTAATGATGTTATAATTATCTTATACCTGGCGGGCCAGCCCAAAGGATCTGTCCGACACGGGAATTCCCACGGAACCCAGGTCGTTCCTCATGCGTTGCCAAGTGCAGGAGCCTCCTTATGTAGCGCGTCCAATGTCAATGTTGTTCCCAATGCCCACAAAGCATATTATCTCAAAATCGATAATTTTCGCGATCCCAATACTCCCCTCACCTATCGGTGTGTATCGGAAGTAAAAGCTATTCTAATATTAATGTTTAACTAAATAACCATGTACCCGACCAATGATATTACGAGACCCAAATATATAACGTTAGGCAATTGTATTTACTACGTACTATCACTTAGTATCAGAGATATATTCAAATGAGCATAACACATTTATACACAACCACAACACTAGATGTAGGCTAGATACCACAATAATTCCCAAACGAAACAAATCAGTCATGCGGCGGTCATATCTCAGTTTAGCGCCAAAATGATACAACACTTCTCCCTTTTGATACCAAAAACTTGTTTACAAAGCGATTCAAACAGTATCTACCAGAGTGGATAGCTTCCTTAATAAGACGCGCACAAGAATTCCTTGAACATGTACAGTATCAGTCATATATTCATCTGATTGACAAATTTCGACTAAATGGTTCTAATGTATATGATGTGAGTCTACATAATTATGTATGTACTAATAGTTCATTTGACAACTTCCCACCACGGATTTATCACAAACCGCTGATTAAACGAAAAAACGCCAAGACACGTCAAAATATTTGTCCAGAGAGACTTTTTAACCAAAAACTACTTCACCCCCTATTGTACCCTCTAGCCCCTCAGGGGAATCATTTCCAATGTTTTTGCAACTGTCCCTCATTCATTTGCCAATAATGGGCAACATTTTGAACCCCTATTGCATATTTCCTATACCGTGTCTAGATGCGACTGGCCAATCTTTGTACTCTTTTTCTTGTCTGTTTTTACTGTACCATGCACTGGTGTGCTTGACTACGTGCGGAACCGGCGCCGGCCTGCTTCTACCTGCCGAGAGGACTCGGCGTTGGCCAACGCACTCCAACGCTCTCCAATGCTCCTATAAGCCGCTACTGTGAATGCCTACTATGAGTTCGCCGTTTTTGTCTTCCTCCTCTCTTATTTTCCAATACCCTACTCTCAGGTCTCTATCTACCACAGCATGTCCAATGTAAGTTCCCCATTTTAGTGCCGGTCGTCCTGTACGTCTCCCTGGGGGCTCCCATTCCAATATTCGTTTTGGCCACCTATGCTCTGGCATTCTTTGGACGTGACCACTGACCATACCATTACAGTGCTCTGTTTTCTGGTGTTCTTGATATTGAGCATTCTATTCCCATTTGTTGCCATATTTCTGCAGTTCTTGTGACTTGCAGGCATCTTCTCATGTAGTCTAATTCGCCTGTTCTTATTTCGTTCCTTATTGTGGTTGTCATTGATCATGGTTCTTCCATATAGGTTAATATTCTGTATTATGCTTTGAAATATTTTTTTTTGTTTTCTTTAGTAGTACTCCGTGAAGTGCTTTTGTGATGATATTCACCGAGTAATAAACAAGTTCACTTCTTGGCTCGTCGCCCATGCTGAAAGCAATCCTCTCTCAAAATTTGCTTTCTTGCCTTGTATCCATAATCTGACAAATAAAATATCAGCAACTCTTAAGAAACATTAAATCTCTACTAGCATTTCCACTAAGCCCAAATTGCTTCGGTAGATACATAACGGATCTGGTTTTACAACCCACCACCCCCCAACCACTCCAATTTCCCCTACACCCAAAAAAAAATTAGAAAATGATCAGGAACCCCTAAAAACGAAGTTTGAGGATGTTTAAATTTTTTTTGTTTTTGCTAATTATTACGCCACCCATGCACTGATTTTCAAAATTATTGCAGCATTACCCACTATACAACCCAAGCAATAGCGGTACCAAAATTTCATTATAATCCGTGTAGCGGTTACTGAGATTATGAGGGTAGAAAAACTCCGACAGACAGACAGAGTGACGTGGATTTTCAATATGTAGACATCATAAAACGCCCAAAAAGTGGATTACCTCAAAATCGAACATTTTCGCGATCACAATCGGTGTGGGAAGTAAAATGCCAGTCTTCTAATATTGATGGATGCCGAGCTACAATTCGTGAAATACGCGTATCTAGAAAGTATTTTAGAATTAGAACAGCCAATGTCCATATTATTTAGAGATTGGAGAAATCATGAAAATGGAGATTTGCCCTTTTAATACTGAGGTTCAGATATAAAGATTAGGTGCTAAGGTTAGTCTCAAGGTGATTGTCTTGGCGATTGTTTAGAGAATTGTCAATTTTTTATGTAACTATAATCCAAAAATAAAATATTTTTCAAAAAAATATATATCAATGTATAGAACCTCAAAAATTTTGCCAGAAAGATGTATAAATAAATACATCAATATTATTTAGAAGTTCAACGACTTGCATCTAATAGCTTTGTATGGAAAATTCTTTACCAATAAACCCAGACTACTGAAGCAAGTGGACGATGTCACCTGAATTGAACAACATTTATTCACGACCAACAATTTATTACAGCATCATCATTAGGATGTCAATATTTTTGACCTTGTTAACAAATTATATCATTGTCGAACAAAGCATGGCTTATTTGCAAGTATTCTGACCTAAATCTTTTTATCTACATAACATGCAAAATGTTCTCGCTAACAGCGTGATATATATGTATAGACATTTTCCATAATGAAAAAAAACCAAATATTTTTTCCATAGAATACCAATCTGAAAACAAAAATCTTCACTTCAGTGAAAAACAGTCAAGTTGATTAACTCAGTAATTCCCACACATTACTGTGATACCAGTTTATTATTTTCCCATAGTATGAAGCTATAGTCTGGAATTCCCTTGCAACCAAATCATCGCCCGGCTGACAAAAAAGTGTGTTATGCCGCTAGGTCTTCTTCTCAGGTCAATGGATATGGAATGGAATATGAATACAGAATTTTTTTGAGTTTTAAGATTCCACACCCCAATAATCACGAACCTCTAAAACGCCTAAGAACTAGGTTTGAGCTGTTTTTATATGTTTAGTGTTTTTATTATTGCTACGCCGCCACTGACACGATTTGTAAGAACCATAAGTGTTTTCCATACTCGCCGCGGTAATAAAGCTGTGTAAACATTTTATCAAAATCAATCCAATAGTTTCCAGCTTACACAATACAGAACAATATACAGCAATATTCGTATGTATACATCATAAAATTCTACGTCCCTTGGCTTCGGTAACAGGCAAGGCAATGTTCAGATGGACCTAAAAAAGTGTATTATGTATTAGGTCTTTCTTTCACACATTAGTGGACAGCCTATTATGAATAGAACAAATTTTTCAGTTTTACAACCCCCCACCCCCAACCACCCAATTTCTCCCCTACCCAAAAAAGGAGAAAATGATCAGGAACCCCTAAAACGCCTAAGAACGAAGTTTGGGAAATATTTTTTTTTGTTTTTTGCTAATTACCCCGCCGCTCATGGGCTGATTTTCAAAATTATAGAAACATTACGGCCTGCGACCCCACAGCAGATCGCTGTCCAAATTTCATTACAATCCATGCAGCGGTTACTGAGATTACGAGCCTAGAAAACCACCGCCAACAGACAGACAGACAGACCGACGGAATTGACTGACGTGCTTTTTCGTTATGTAAACATAATAAAACGCCCAAAAAGCGTATTATCTCAAAATCGAAAATTTTCGCGATCACAATACTACGTATAATATTGGTGTAGGTGTAGGTGTTGGTGTAGGAAATAAAATGAAATTATTTAAAATTAAGTCGATAGTTTTTACGCATTGATATAATAACTACACAGGGTGTCCTCCCAAATAATGGTACACAACAAAACTTCAAATTGTTTGGGTAAAAATACTGAGTTTTAACAAAACTTACGTCAGCGCAAAAGTTAATAATAACCGAAATATACGACGCAATCTGTATATGCTTGAGTATACTCGCACTGGTTTAAAGATTGAGGCTTTTCCTTCACAAAAATGTTACCTTATCAAACAACAAATTAATTAAAAAAAAGGGAAAAGCAAGTTTTTGTGTAAAAACAACACAGTTGGCATCAGGGTACTGAAAAATGACGGTTACGCACTTGGGGTGATACCGTGAACCGTATGAGGTGCAACAGGTGTTTACGACAGGTGAATAACAAAGGGCAGGAGACAAGGGGACTGAACGACCTAGGGCAGCCTCACAACCGCCACGCGTTTAACAAGTGTGCTTCATAAATTATACAGGGCGTTTGATTAGAGAGGTTTATGCCTCGGAAACTTGGACTGTTAAAAAGGCAGATCGAGCTCGCATACAGGGTGAGTTTTTAATACCGGCTCGGTCGCTAACTCCACTACTGTAGAAGATAGCGAAAAAAGTTGTAGCCACGGATGTGCTCCTTGCTCAGAAAATATTTCGATTTATACAGGGTGATCCATAACTACGTGGTGGTGCAAACATATATTTTTTTGAATGAGATGCCCTATATATTATTCCATTTTTGGATTCTACTAATAATTTCTCTTCTCACAATATAAGGTATTATAACATTATACAGGGTATTTCAAAAGTTATGACCATTTTTATATCCGAATCGCTGTCAAAAGAACGTACTGTATATCAGAAAGTAGTGAATCAAAAATTATTTTTTTTACATGGAAGGATTAAAAATATCCTCTAGTTTAAAAATGGGCTATAAAAAGTCCGCGACTCATATTCGTACACAGGGTGATGTAGAATGCAAAATCCAGATTTTCTCTTTTTTTTTTAAATGTAACTCCCCATATTTTATTATACCAAAGAATTGCTTTTAATATGCTCTTTCATCTTTGTATAACACTTGTTGTACCTACGTCCATCAGTTTCAGAGATATTTCGATTTTTCGGTAAATTTAAAATATAGCTTCTATTTGTGTACTGAAATTTTTTATTTATTTTGAGAAAGTACTATCGAATTTGTTTTTTATTTAACGAACAACTAAATTATAAGGTCATAATAGTATTTGATGAAGTCAAAACCCTGAATCATCGAGATAATAAAGTCAAATATGCTGAGGTGGCAATTTTGTAGGCCCGATGCATAATTATCAGCAGACTTATCAGATATGCTCTGAAAAATTTACAGTTTTTATAACCTGCTCAATCACTCCGTACTGTGTGAAAAACGAGGAATAAAAAATTAATTTTTCCATTGAAGGTATTTAGGAGAATCTTTGAGAAATTGCCTACTTGCCTCTAGAATATATCAACTATGAATAGCAATATCCAGAACGGAGGCATTCTAAAACTAATGCGTTTGAAAGATTGAAGAATCGTTTTATTTGGACCGTTTCGTTTAATATTTCATAGCCTACCTGATAGATCTGCTTGATAATTATGCATAACGTATATAAAATTGTTTCCTCAGCACACTTGTACTATATTATATCGTTAATTCAGTATTTTGAGTTGATCAAGTACTATTATGGCCTTATATTTCACTTGTTTGTTAAGCAAAAATAAAATTTGATAGCATTTTCTCAAAATAAATAAATTTTAGTAAACAAATAGAAGGTATATTTAAAATTTATAGAAAAATCAATATATCTCAGAAACTAATGAATGCAGCCATAACAAGTGTTATGCAAAGATGAAAGAGCATATTAAAAGCAATGCTTTGGTATAATAAAATATTGGGGGTTACATTTAAAAAAAGAGAGAAAATTTAGATTTTGCATTCTACATCACCCTGTATACGAGTATGCGTCACGAGCTTTTTTTATAGCCAATTTTAAAACTAGATGATATTTTTCATCCATCTATGTGGAAAAAATGATTTTTGATTCATCACTTTTTGATATACAGTGCATTCATTTGACAGCGATTTTGATATAAAAATGGTCATAACTTTTGAAATACCCTGTATAATGTAACAACACCCTATATTGAAAGAACGAAAATCATTAGTGGAATTTGAATATGCAATAATATATAGGGTATCTCTTTTAAAAAAATGCATGTTTGCATCACCACGTAGTTATGGATCACCCTGTATAAATCTAAATATTTTCTGAGTAAGGAGCATATCCGTGGCTACAACTTTTATATACAACTTTTTTCGCTATCTTCTATAGTAGTGGAGTTATCGACCGAGCCGGTACTAAAAAGTCACCCTGTAGATGCTTTTGAAATGTGGACGTGGAGGAGAATGCTGAGAGTTCCTTATACCGCCCATCGAACTAACGTCTCCATACTGGATGAGCTCGGTAATCCAAAGAGACTATCCTCCATTATGTCGACGAGAATGCTTACATTCTTCGGACATATTCACCGAAGCGATAATATGGAGAAACTTGTAGTACAGGGTCATGCCCCGAATGGGCGGCGTCGTGGCCGTTCCGCTATACGCTGGGTGGATACGACGAAACAGTTGCTGGATATGAGCATCAAGAGCGCCACTGAACTGACAGTAAATCGAGGACGATGGCGAGCTACAGCTAACTCTTCTTATTTCTAAATTTAAGTAATACTTTAACAAGCAATCAGCACGGTTTTCGTAATGGCAAATCTACCTCGACAGCAATCCACAGTTTATATGGAGCTCTTGTTAAGATGATTGAGTCAGGAGAATGCCCAGTTGGGGTATTCTGTGATCTTAGCAAGGCGTTCGACTGCGTAAATCACGAACTGTTGTTGGAAAAAATAGCACATTATGGCATAAACGGTGCACCGTATTATTGGATAAAGTCTTTCCTTCACGACAGGTCTCAATATGTCTGTGTGACAAACAGTGGGTTGGATGCTCCCGTTAGGTCTGATATGCTCAATATTACCATAGGTGTTCCTCAGGGGTCTATTTTGGGACCAGTTCTGTTCTCTTTATATATAAATAATTTGGAGAGCGGTTACTGTGATGCTAAGTTCACTCTATATGCAGATGATACTTCCGTAGTCAAATAAGTGTGATGTCACTTTGCAGGAGGATTGTGGAGTGCTACTTCAAAATATTCACCAGTGGTTTGGTAGTAATCAACTATACATGAACACAGAAAAAACATCCCTGGTGCAATTCCATAATGCTCAGAAAAGGCCGCCTACATTACATGTTGCTGTCAATGGCACAATAGTGCCCACTGATAGGCAAGTTAAATCTTTGGGGCTGTATCTCGACACGAGCTTAAACTTTAGAGATCACTGTGAGTACCTTAGTGCAAGGATAAACTCTCAGTCTTATGTTTTGAGAAATTTAAGAACAGTGCTTACGCATACTCAACTAATTTCGGTTTACTATGCCCAAGTTGAGTCAAGACTGAGGTACGCTTTGTGTTTCTGGGGCTCATCAGTTAATGCTCAGCACGTCTTTTTGAGTCAGAAAAGGGCCATCCGGTGCATGACTGGTATCAACAGTAGGCAGTCCTGCAAGGATAGTTTTAGACATCTGGAAATTTTAACACTACCGTCTTTGTTTATTTATGAAATAGCGGTGTATACATTTATAAATTAAAAAAAGTTTTTGAATGTAAATTCATGCTCTGTTGTGACCAGGCAATTTGAAGATCTGCACGTGGCTTTCGCTAAATACAATGTGGGTAAGAAATCGCCCGATATACTGGGACCTAGAATCTACAATAAATTGCCAAAAAATGTTAAAGACTGTTTAGATATCAACAAGTTTAGGATCAAGCTGAAAGACTTCCTTGTTTCTCAGTGTTACTACGCTGTCTCTGAATTTGTTTGTTTATGATTGTTATATACTTGTTTGTTGTATATACCTATTTTCTCTGTGTTTTGTATTTTGTATTTTTGTATTTATGTATCTTTTTTATGACGAATCCTATACATTCGTTTGAATGTCTAAAGGGCAATAAAGAATTTGAATTTGAACTATTGATAATATTCGTGTCGGCAATACTCTAGCTCCGACTTAATGCATTTTACGAGTTCACAACATGTCTGTTAAGATATTGTAACTATGATTAGTTAGAGATAGAAAATATTTTCACAGAATATAAGCATAGGTGATAGGTGATGGGTGATAGGCCTCACATTTCTATTAACATTGAGATACGAAGATGAGGCCATAAAATGCTCAATTTTTAAGATACAGCGCGTCAAAGTTTTACTTGTATTTTCGTTTTTGCTCAATTATTCCGCAACAAAATGGCACAACGATTTGAAATTACGCTTCGGAGGGTTTTGTAAAAGACAAGAAATCCAAATTTATCTTGCAATAAACATCGATTATAATCTAAATGTTTTGTTTAATTTCCATAAATTGCAATCTGAAAAACGCAAGTTGTAAAGTACACATTTTAGAATGACTCTACACTAACAACATGATTAATAAATATGTGCATAGAAGAGTGACCTTCAGCGAGATATAAGCACAAATGTTTCCTTTAAAAATTAACAGTCTCGTGATAATAGAACAACTATGGACTGAATAAGCATTTTAATAGATTATTATGCTCAAACAATAAGCCTTGCTGTGAACCTGGTAACCAAAGGTAATTTCATAAACAAATAGATAATTAGATGTCTAAAGATTTACTTGTTTCTGTTAGAACAAAATGCACTGTAAAAAAGTACGAAAGAATTTACTTCAGTAAATTCAAACTGCGCTCTCACTGTGGAATTTGTTGGTAGAAAAATTTCAAGTTTTTTTTATATTGACAAAACATTTTCCCCGGACTAGTAATCAACAAATTTAACATTTAATCTTGAAAAAAAGAAAAAAAAATGTCGTTGGCCGCGGTGAGATTTGAACCCACGCCCTTTCGGACTGGTGCCTAGCGTCTTAACCGCTCGGCCACGCTGCCTGTGCTTCAGGAATATCAGCATCTAAATAATACGTCGTCAGTTGACCATCATAATTTAATTCAATTTTTTTTAAACCATAAGCGATATTGACAAAACCGGATTTTTCCCGGACTAGTTTTTTCATGGTACATTTTTCTAAATATTTAGTGTACTAAATTATTTTGTTGGCCAAAGCAAAGATTCCGAATCTGTATCTAGTTTTTCTCTAGCACCTGTAGTTTTGGCTGTCTTTTGTATACGGACAGACGGACGTACGGACAGACTGAGACTCTGCATAAACTCTCTTCAGTAAGAGCTAATAATGGTATTAGTATTATTTGTTAGTAGAAAAATTTCTTCGACTGAACAGCCGACGTTTCGGCGTTTACTTTTCACCTTTTTCAGGGTTAAAATTCATACGAAGACGAAAAATATATAAGTAAAAAAAAGTGCCAAAACGGTGAGTATAAGCGTGGACAATTCAGTCTAACGAACAAATTTAAATATTTTTTTACACATAAAGTTACCATTAAAATTTAAAAGATTTTAACATTTTAAAAAAAAAAAGTAACTCGGCAAAACAATGAAAAATAAAAAGCATCAATAAAAGTATAAAAAAGTTAAACATATAATACAATTTTCCATTCAAATGTGAAAATACAGTAAAATGTAAAGCATACATCCTTACCTATCGAGCACACCCTTATAGCAACGGAGAATATCATATCCCTTTGTGTCAATAAACAACAAAAAACGTTCCAGAAGATGGATAAAAAAATAGCAAATGCCGTTTGTCAATACACCTTTTATTGGTATATGCTGCTGTACACTGAAGACAGTGTGAGAAAATATGAATATTTTATACTTACATATTATTTAATGGATATACCAGGTTCAGTCATAACTGTATTATTATTTGTTAGGTTCACTAGGTTCAAGCATCATTGAACCTGAAGACACAAGATGGGCAGGACCCAATGCCATTCTCACTTTTGTGATGAGGACTTGAGTGGACCAACTGTGCAAATGGAGGGTCACCCAACAGTCGAGTCACCTTCAGCCACCTTTTGGAGATCAACATCAACAATAGCATATCCTGGCACGACGACGTCTTCAGCATTGCTAAAACGGCATCCAAGAAGCTTGGAGTACTGTCCCACTGTAGGAAGCCGTATACATCAGAGCAACTACTGCTGCTCTACAAGGCACAGGTCCGACTATTGTTGGAGTATTGCTCCTGTGTGTGGGGATGCGCTCCGAAGCACCCTCTGAAGCTTCTGGACACTATCCAGAAGAGAGCAATTAGACTAACCTCACAAAGGACCTCCACAGCCTAGGACATCGAAGAAGGGTGGCTGACCTGTCTCTGTTTTACAGATTCTACCACGGAAGATGTTCGAATGAGCTCGCCTAGATAATAACACCAAAGGCTGTCCGAAAGAGGAACACTAGAAAGGTTCTGCGAGCTCATCCTTACCAGGTCGAGGTTCCTACTTCTCGAACCAGTCTCATTCAGCATTCCTTCTTTTGGAGAACTTCGACGCTGTAGGATGAGCAGCCGGGGAATTTGTTTCCCGGCAGCTACAACCCGCAGCGTTTCAAATCTAACGTGCACCGATACTTACCCTCTCGCAACGCTTCTACAACACCACAAACTTTCAGCCTTTGCGGGAGGCTGACCATAAAAAAATTATGACAAGAGGATTATGGATATACTTTTGGAGCGTAATTAAGGTTTTGAATTAATAAAAAAAGTACTTTTTTGTGATAAATGGAAAGATCATATATAAGTTTTATAACAAAACTGTTTTTGTTTTCTTTTTTTTTCGCAATAATTCAAAAGTTATATCAAAATAAAAATGGGTTTTTGAATCGAGTACCGAAAACACGCCGACGGCTCCCGAACCCGTGTGACGTCACCATGGCGGTAAGGATGCTCCTTTGATCAACGACGTCCTACTACGATACTAGATTCTAGATTCCCAGCCAATCGCGAAAATACGTACTGCTAAACTGGTAACTAGTGTATATTTGTTGCAACACATTCGATGAATGAAGTTTGCAGCTCGAGACCAAGTCTACGATCGAAATAAATATGTTTTCGAATGTTTGAAGTTGAAGTCAGATCACAGATTCCAGTAAGTACCTAATCAAATATGTTTCGTTGAAAAGATCTCCTCAATCGAAGGATGGCCCAGTGGTTAGAGTCCGATAGTGGATCTCAGGCCTCTCAGGGTCTTTGGATCGAAACCCAAACCTTCCAACTTTTTTTTTATTTTTTTTTATCAAAAATTTTATTGATGTGCTTTTTGCACTTGTTACGTAAATTTTTTCTACGATCAACATAAATAGGTATCTGTTTGAATCAAATTTTGTTAGACATATTACTTGCACTGCACAGTGCAAAAACTAAGTGGACAATTCAAAAAATCAATGGAAATGGGGTTTGTCCGTCAATATCCATCGCCATTAATTTTTTTTAATGTAATAGTTGGTCAATAAAACAAAATCCCTTTATCCATTCAATTCGTCTTGTGCAGTGCAAGTAATATGTCTAACAAAATTTGATTCAAACACAAATTTATGTTGATCGTAGAAAAAATGTGCGCAACAAGTGCAAAAAGCACATCAATAAATTTTTTGATAAAAAAAATTAAAAAAAAAAGTTGGAAGGGCTGGGTTTCGATCCAAGAGAGGCCTGAGATCCACTATCGGACTCTCTAACCACTGGGCCATCCTTCGATTGAGGAGATCTTTTCAACGAAATATATTTGATTAGGTACTTACTTACTGGAATCTGTAATCTGACTTCAAACATTTAAAAATATATTTATTTCGATCGTAGACTTAGTCTCGAGCTGCAAACTTCATTCATGGTCTATGCTGCAACAAATATACACTAGTTACCAGTTTAGCAGTACGTATTTTCGCGATTAGCTGGGAATCTAGCATCTAGTATCGGACTAGGACGTCGTTGGTCTAAGGAGCATCCTTACCGCCATGGTGACGTCACACGGGTTCGGGAGCCGTCGCCGTGTTTTCGGTAGATTGAAAAACCCATTTTTATTTTGATATAACTTTTGAATTATTGCGAAAAAAAGGAAAACAAAAACAGTTTGGTTATAAAACTTAGTATGATCTTTCCATTTATGACAGAAAAAATTTTTATTCAAAACCTCAATTGTATAAAGATTTTGAGAACCGTGATAATGAACGTCACCTCAAAGGTGCATATTATATTGATTTTTGTATCGATTATTCGACAAAAATAAACCCAGACAACGAAGAACACACCGCACATCCTGTGACAGCACGCAAATATGCGGTCGCCAAAGATAAACATTGTTAACGATCTTGCTGACGCACTTTCGCCATAATCTAAAGTACAATAATTGATCGTATAAGCATTGATAAAAAGTCGTTCGTGCCGATATAGCACCTGTAAGTCATCATTTTTTGATAGATAAAAAGGTAAATGCTCGCAATGACGTAAGAAGAAATGTTCAATAACAATCGGGCGGTTCTAGGAATTCATTTGTCGGAAACAATGGCCGTCGCTTCAAGGATTGCTACGATGGCACTAGTTTGCCTGAGATAATCTCACGTTACCTGCTTTGTGTGATAATTGTACCGGAAATGGTTACAGAGTGGACTTTGAAAGAGAACATTCCTTTTTTATTGCATAGTTTAAACTTCTTTATTATTTTATTTTTAAATCATAAAGTGTTTGGTCAGGTCAGTAATACGCTCCAAAATGTACTGAGCCACTCATGTATACAGGGTGGTCCAACACTGAAAAAAACGTGGGTATTTTTACAAAACAATTACAAGCATTATTGGAGCGATTTTACTATGTCATGTTGTAAAACCACAGTAAAGTTTAACAAAAATATAATAGTTTTGTAGATTTATTAAATTTTGTAAAAATGGTTGAGCATTTTACAGAAAAAATACAAATAATTCATTTTTTCACAAAATATTTGCAAAATTACAAAACTGTGTTGCATTTTTGTAAGACAAAATTACAAGATAATTGCCATTATACAAAATGTTTGTTTTTTTACAATCTTCTTTTGTAAATTTATAATTATTTTAGAAAAATACTTCAATAATGTTAGTAAAATAATTGATTCTTAGGTAGGTATCAATGGTAATTTGACTGAAACGCTTTATATGGCCACTTGCCCTCAGTACAGATTACGCGTTGCCGATGAAAGGTAGCACTGGCGGGCGAAAAGATTCAGCTTGTGTGAATAGAGAAAAAGTTCCTTTGAAGAAGCAATAAAATTACTATTTGTCATATATTTAAATTCTAACCGGATTAATCCAAAAAATGTTTCGGTAACTTTGGAAATGACTCAAACATATTTTATTAAAGTGCATCTTGACTTTGACTTTGGGTCACACTTCCAGTAGGAAAACAATAATTTCTTTTATTAATAAACTGGCACGTTAACTAGCTGTTTGCCTGGCCAACAAGCTGATATAATAATATATGCCTTTTTGTCAGCCGATTGAAACAGTTGATTTTCTATTTTGTGTTTGTATAGAATTTTAATGTTGTGTTACCTTATTTTCATACATAAAATAAAAATATGTTTATAATGACAGCCTTTTCTTAAAACCTATTATAATAGGTTTTTTGTAAGACTGCAAAGTCATTTTATAAAATGAGGTAAAATAACAAAATAAATCATTAAAAAATTTGTAATAAAACGTATAATGGTTTTACAATACGATCTAGTGATATTACAAGTAAATTATGCGAAATTACATATCTTACAAAATAGTTTTTCAAAACATATATGTAAAAAAAGAATATGATATCCTTAAAATTATGTAAAATCGCATAATAATTTTACAAATTGTCATGTTAAATCACAGACAAATGTTGTGATATTACAAAAATGCGTTTTTGCGAATTTACAATATTAGAAAATTGCTAAATGAAATTACAAATCAGATTTGTAATATTACTAACAAAATCGGTGGCACTAAATAACCTACGATTTTGTTAGTAATTTTACAAAACAATTTTTAGAGTGAATAAGCGGGCGGTGCTCTCTAGCGGCCTTACGTTTTTTAATTCAGCATTGGTTTTTAGGTCCAGTTTGTTAAAAATCGATACTGAATTCAAAAACGTAATAATATATAGGGTGTTCTATTTAAAATAAGGAAGTTGATACCAACTTCCGATATACCCGCATATCCGCCATTTTTGTAATTATTTTCTACAAGTAGACCATTTAAAAAGAAACGTTTTTTATTTAACCCATTTTCTTCTACTTTAAACGTTAAAACCGCTAGAGAGCACCGCGCGCTTAGTGGACCACCCTGTATAAAGGAATTAATTTTGGGGTACCTAGAAAAACAAACGTTATATTACAAAAGTTATTCAATCCAAGAAATGCACCGAAATCTCTTGATCTTATGTTCTTTTTTTTGTTACTGCAATGCTCCAACTAATGTGTTAAAATAGTGCTTCCTTTGACTCTAAGTATCTTGCAATATGGAAATGCTCCCCCGAAAAACCAAAACATTTTCGTACATCAAAATGTACATTAATTGAAAAATAATCAAGAATTATAAAAGTAAATGTGGTAGTAATTAAAGCCAACTGCGAGTTATCCGTTTTTTTTTTTGTTTAGCTATTAAAAGTTGGTCAATTAAAAAGTTTCTGTGTTCTGCAGCACTTTGCACGGGCTCTACTACAATGTGGACTCCACTGAAACTTTGTGTGTTTGTACTCAGGTTTGAAAAACCGGGAACAAGGGAATCGTTTTAGCTTGTCCTGCACGTGGAAATGAGAAAAATTACGCGAGTCCTGCAAAAAGATTGCAAAACCTGACAAAAAAATTGATTTAAATTATAAACACATATCACCTAATAAGTAATAATCCACGTCATCTATCCAAGAGTGTCACAGTGACATATACTCACCGGCACGAAAAAAGGAGCACTTCACATTTTATGGTCAATTTTTTTAAATATAATTTTTGTAATGTTTCATTGTGCAAAATACTTACCCACAAGCGAAATATCAATTTTTAATTAATTTCTAACAACAATCAACCGTCTATTCGAAAAAGAAAAATGGATTTAATAAAAAGTCTACTAAAATGAGAATTGTATAATTGTATCAGTTGCGTAACTAAGGGCCCGCAGGGCCCGCAGCTACGGGGAGTCCCGAGGTTTTGGGGGCCCCGTAGTCCTCGAGGCAAAGGCTCCTCAACCACCATTGTTTGTGCAACAAAAAAGTAATGAATTAAAGGTCACTTTCTTTGTATGTTAGTACGTTTTACAAATAATACTTCAACCTATGAACCTTAAGATGCATACCCATCAGTGAAAAAGTGGGACAGTATTGAATTTTAAACTAAACCCTAAAAATCGGCCGAGAATCCGCAGTAAATGGAAAAATACGGGAAGACAGGATACGTCAAAAAATGTTTGGCTAATTTAATTCGCTAACTTCCACAACACAGGTCACATTAACAACTAACACATACGTGTAAAATACAAACTAAACAACGACCTTCTAAAAAAATTAAATCAAAAAATCTGTGCTTTCATACCACGAATTTTGTAATTTTTCGGGTGATTAAAACATATAAGGTCGTTGTTTAGTTTGTATTTTACACCTAGATAATATGTGTTGGTTGTTTGTGTGACCTGTGCTGTGGAAGACACCGAGTTAAATTAGGCAACAATTTTTTTGACGTTCTTTGTTTCTAGAATTGCATTTTAAAGCCTGAGACTCAATGCGTATTGCTGTTTTTGTGAGCAAACCTCAACGTTAAGCCCTAAAGCTGGCAATAAAAATTGCCGAAAGCTTGACAGTTAACGCCCTGGTCTCCTTTATGCAGTGACCCTTTTTTATTTTCAAAATTTTGGCCACAACCCCAATATTTTTTCTTTAATATATACAGGGTGAGTTGATAACTTTTTTAATTATTCATAGAAGTCGTTGAAATAAACTACTTTTTCGAACAACTTTTCAGAAAACTGAAAAATGAACGAGATACAAGGAACCTATAGTCTGTTTATCTTTAGTTTTTTGCTCCAATATTTGCCTTATCGATTAGGCATTTCACCTGATGTCGATAGTGCAGTAGTCACTTTCTATTCATCTTTGTTGATTCTAAATTGGTAAATCCTAAAAGCGACGCATTATTAGGAACGCAACTTTTAGGATTTACCAACTTAGAATTAACTATACGATAAGCTGAATGTGACTAGTGCATAAATTGCCTGATGATAAGACAAAAATTTGAGTGGAAAGCTAAACATATACAGACATAAAAACTAAGCATAAACAGGCTAGGTGATTTCATTCTGCATCTCACTTATTTTTCAGTTTTCGGGAAAAAAGTTATTTGAGAAAGATGTTTATTTTAACTTAGAGGGTTCACCCTGTATACATAATATACTATAAAAAGAAAAGCCACGGAAAGTTTCTTGCGGAGGGCCCCGATTTGAAGTTACGCTACTGAAGTGTATCACTCAAAACTGCATATTCACCATGGGCTTTTTTAATTGTTTTTAATAAATTTGACAGACGTTTGTCAAAGTTTTGCTATATCTAGCAAGTCGTTTTGTTGCGTTTATTTGAGCTAAAAATGCCTGCTGTTATAGTCCCCAAACCGAGGCTGCTATGGTTGTGTTGATTCAAGACGGAAGAAGTGAGCGATATGTTGCTCAAAGTTACAATCCTGTATCAAATAGCACTGACTGTGCACCGTATTTATACACGTTTTTTGGAAACTGGATGTTACACTAGACGACTTGACACTGACCCCCAACGAAGGCCTAACGCTAATGATGATCCCTTTATCATCTTACAAAGTCTACGAGATCGTCATGCTACAGCTGTAGAAACCAGAAATCGACTTCATCACGTCCGAAATACCAATGTAAGCGAACGGAACGTTAGAAGAAGACTTGGTGAAGCCAATCTTGGTAGTCATAGACCCGATACAGGTCCATAGCTGCTTAGACGTCATCGTGTAGCGCTTCAATTTGCGAGAAATCATGAACACTGGGGTAAAAATGAATGGGGGCGTATTTTGTTTACTGATAAGTCCAGATTTAGCCTGCGGTCTCCAGATGACCGTGAAAGGGTATGGCGAAGACCAAAAACGTTTTGCAGAATGTACCTTTAGCCTTAGGGTAGGCTACCAAGGGAGGTTCACTTATGGTGTGAGCTGGAATTTCTCTGGAGGCACATACAGAGTTAGTTTTAGTCATTTAAGAGGGTCTGTAACCGCTGTCAAATACATTGATGGAATTCTGTTGTTCCTTATGTTGATTTTATTGGAAATAATTGTATTCTGGTGCATGATAATGCCAGACCCCATACCGCGAGAATTACTCAACAATACTTAAACGATGTCGACATTGATGTCTTGGAGTGGCCAGCGAAGTCCAGATGCGAATCCAATTGAACATGTCTGGGACATGCTTGGGCGAAGAATAGGAAGTCGCGTTCCTATCCCTTTAACATTAGATGAATTGCAGTACGCTCTTTTAGAGGAATAGGACCTTATTCATCAAGGACGCATTCATCATCTGATGCCAAAAATGCAAGCAATCATTCGAACACGCGAAGGCAACACTCGTTATTAAAAATGCCCCTGCCCAGTGTCTGCTAGCAATGAGTTTCATTAAAAGCTTTTATTTAACTTGCAATGTATGTACGCTTGTTCGGGTGAAATCTTGCAACTCAATTTTGAAGCAGATATCTTCAACCGATTGAGCTGAAATTTTGTGTACACGTTTAGTTTGGATGACAATGCACGATAAGCTGTATGACGTCGTTCTAAATCCAATAGTGGAATAGTTATTTAATGCACTTCTACAATATGGGTATCCATCTTGATATGAGAACGCCCAGTAGATGGTAAGGGGAATCACAATCTAATGAGAGGAATGTCATCACTGACAATAGATCCATTGATCTCATTTTTAGTCAAACGATGAATTTTGTTGTGAGAGTTTGGGTTGGGGAAAATATACTATTCAAAGCTGGCAAGTTGTTTTATCACTGCATGAACCTGACGACCTGGGAGAAGAGACTCTTTGCATTTGGCGCTCAGCTAGAGGCTTGCGGTGTCAACAAGAATCTGGCAACATTTACAGGAGATTCTGGATCGAATTGTACGAGTTCCTTTATGCAACCTACGCAGTCGTGGTCATCACCAGGTTGTATCGACGACGGTGACGACATCGACATGAGCTTAGGGGGTAGCTAACGAACCGCTGGTGCACCGAGCAACCACGAAGGGTAGACCGGACAGCCGGTGTGTATGAGTGTGACAGCGACGTAAGTGGTAAAGAAGATCCGCGGTAAGGATTGTCCAATAATAAGTTGTAAAGTGCTGGATTGACTTTGGGAAAGTAATAGGGATAAACTCGTGTTGTTAGTGGACTCTTATCACCAACACAGTTTTAAGGTTATGTTTAGAGTAGATCTATATTTTTATATAGTTTAGTTTGGGGTTTTCATGATGTCTAATAAAAGGAAATTTACGAAAATGAGTGGATATCAGGATAGCGCAAATTCCAAGTAAGAAACTGTCGTTCAAATGATGGCAAATAATATGTATTTTTAGATATAATACGATGATGTGTTTAGTTGTAAGAGTTTGGGGAAAATATACTATTCAAAGACGGTGAGTTGTTTTATCATTGCATGAACCTTGTTTACGACCTGAGAGAAGAGAGTCTTTGCACAGTGAAAGGGCTTGTTGAGAGTGACTCGAAAAATTAATGTGACCTCATTCTCAATCAACTATGGCGGACCATCCAAGCTGGAGAAGTAGTCATTTTTAATGCACTTCTGCAATATGGGTATCAAATAAAAGGGCTTGCCGAGAATAAATAAAAATTTTGTTTGATATAAATGCAAGGCAATAACTAAAAAGTAAAAAATGAATTAAATCAAAAAAACTTTGAAAAAAAGCTTTTATTTAAAGGTTCTAAAAAAAAGAAAATAAAATGTTCCTTTAGAGTGTTAACTATCAACTTATAGCCTCATTATACACAATTTATGTGATCATAAAAGCTTGTCGCGCGATTTACTTCTGTAAATTAGCTAGTACCTATTCAATTGACTAACTTTGTTAGCTAAGTTCAATTGTCTTAAAATTTCAGTTTAATTGAATTCTTATAGGTACTTCCGTGAACCTCGCGACAAGCTTTTATGATCATACAAATTGTGTATAATGAGGCTGTAAGTTGATAGTTAACACTCTAAAAGAATATTTTATTTTCTTTTTTTTAGAACCTTTAAATAAAAGCTTTTTTTTCAAAGTTTTTTTGTTTTAATTTATTTTTCAATAATTTAGGGTCATTTCAGCAAACTACCAAAATTCATCAATATAAAAGGGTGTCATACCATGTTTCACTGACAGACTTCAGAAATGTCTGATAAATCCACAATCTTTTGTCTATGCATTATTGGCACACCTGTGCCTAACTCATATAAACCAATTTTTTGTAAAATCTCAAGCATTTGCAAAGTTTATACAAGATAAAGCATGAGGCAACAGAAAGTGTAATCAGAATGTCACTTTGGTATAACTAAACATATACATTTATATAGAAGTACAGCGAAGATTTGAAACATTTGAAACGTTGCAAAAAGATTTATAGAAACCCGAAATAGACTTCACAAGGCCAAACTACATCACTTCAAATATTTAGAGAAATTGGAATCAGTACTAGTTGGAGGTTCCTAAAAAATCTAAAAAACTTTTGCTGTTCCTGACTTTTTTTACTATTATTTTGGGGGTCAAATTATTATTATTATTTTCTATTTATAATATGTCTTATTTATTTGAGTATATTTGTTGGGTCATTTTCCATTAAGATTTTCAATTTACAATACCCTACATATTATTGCAGATTTCAATTTTCACGTTTAATAAACTTTATCGCTTAAAGTCAGGCTTTTTTCAGCGACATCTAATGAACCAACAAAATTGCTTACTGTAAACGATACACGAATGAATGAAGTACTCAAGCCTATGTATATCGCTGTTGATGAATTGTTGATTGAAATGCAATAATGTGCAATGTGTGGGCAATTATCTGTATAGGAAGTGCAAGGTTATAAATCACACATAAAATTTATATTTAACATTTAACTGGGATTCTATTCCGTGGGACCGATACACAATAGGTCATTGGCTAGTGCTGCTAGAAGTTGAACTGTCAGTTCAATGTGCACTGCATATTTTATTAAGGTTATAATGGAAAACTATCATGGAATGATTTAAATGAAAATATGCAAAAGACAGTTTTACCACATTCCTTGGCACACTTGTCAGCCCTCTCATTACTCCTGTGTGACTAGGCATCCAAAATAGTGTCACTTTGTTGGTCTTCGCCAATGTCTTTGGAGTATTATCGACTACCTCTGTTTACATAGATAAAAAAAGCATACAAATACTGTTATTAAGGGTCTAGGGTATAGCGCGCGAAATTGAGAATCCAAGAATAGACGTATTCCCGTGTTAGCCAGGAGGCGTGGCCGCCTGTTCCCTTTCTCCAGTGTGTGTGTCTAAGATGAGGGGAGATAAGTCCAAAAATCCAAAGGTAAGGTCAAAAGGTCCAAAGGTCACCATAAACATGAACTTCGCATTTCCAAGCTCCTGACGTTACCTTTAAACTTACAGTAATGACTCAAAGAGCAAATTGGAGAAGAAAGCTTGCGCTTGTGCAACTATTTAGCCTTTTTTTGATATCGTGTTTGATTGTTAAATTACAGGCATTTATAGAATGTATGATTTTGCATTGCGAGTTTTTTGCACATTAAAAAACTTTTTTGAGAAAATCGAAAATAGTTGTCATTCATTAAGGTCTTAACTATCGCCTTCTGAAATATTATATATGTAGTTTGAAAATAGAGTGAGTTATGCGAGAAATTGTGAGTCCGTGTTTTACATGGCAAATACATATGTATAAATGTGTGTATCCAGGCCCCTTAAGAAATAAAAATATGACACAACTTAAAATTTGGTCCAGGATAACAGTATGTTCTTTCAAAATTGCCAACTTACTCAAACTAAGTACAATAATGTTAGCGAACCTACCTACTTTTTTATATTTTTTGACAAATCTTATCAGACACAGATAGTGATTTCGGTTTCCTTAAATATTTGAAATTATTTAGTTTCGCCTTGAGAAGTTTATTTCGGGTTTCGAGCTGAGTGTTTAGAAATCTAAGGATTATGTTTTACTGTACCTACTCCTGAGAGAATCTATAAATCTTTTTGCAATGTATCGAATAGTGAGCAATAGTGAGCTATCAGCAAATCAGCTTATAGAATTTAATTCTGACTCCTAATAGAAAAGTTAACAATATTTTGAAGTACACAGTAGAGAACCACCAGGACGAGGCAGTCGTGAACCTGGAAGAAAAGCTAAAGAACCACCAGGACGAGGCAGTCGTGAACCTCGAAGAGAAGTTAAAGCACCACCAAGTGGACCTTGAACAGAAGTTGAAGCAACATCAAGACGAAGCAGTCGCAGATTTGAAGAGTGGACAGGAACTTGTGATGGCTAGGCTGGAGGAACAGAAGCAAGCGGTAAGCCAGGCATTAGAAGATCAAGGCCAACGTATTAGCGCAATAGAGACACAAATAGCGACATCACAAAAGAACGTTGAGGAACAGTTGCAGCAAGTGGGAGATTGTGTCAAAGAAATCGTTACAGAGAAGCTGCGAGAGCTTAGTGCAGGTGAGAGTAGTTTAACTGCAGTAGCACCCGCTTTACATGACAGACACAGTGGCGTAGTAGCAAAGCCCTATCCATACAAAGGCAAATCGTCATGGGACATTTATCATATGCAGTTTGAAAACATCGCACGTATGAATAACTGGTCGAATGAAGAGAAAGCTTGTGTGCTGACATCAATGCTCAGAGACTCTGCAACAGCTATTTTGGAAAACCTCTGCTCGTCAGATCTACGTGACTATGACAAGATAACGTCTGCACTAAAGTTACGTTTTGGAGACACGCACTTAACAGAGAGTGATTTCGGTTTCTTTAAGTATTTGAAGTTATTTAGTTTCGCCTTGAGAAGTTTATTTCGGGTTTCAAGCTGAGCGTTTAGAAATCTAAGGATTATGTCTTACTGTACTCTTGAGAGAATCTATAAATCTTTTTGCAATGTATCGAATAGTGAGACGAAATTTGCGCAGTATATAAATGTACTCGTAAGCTTGGTGATCTTCCAATCGCTATCAACAAATCAGCTTATAGAATTTAATTCTGACCCTAATAGAAGAGTTAAAAATATTTTGAAGTACATAGTAGAGTTTGAGCAACATTAGAATATCTCCGCACTCATCTACTTTATTTGAAAGTAGTTTTAGCTACAATACAGCTAAGCTATATAACTCTCTTAGCTCTAATGATAAAACTTCATCATCATTTTGCTTTCGAAAAAAATTAAGCAGCGATTTTTTGTTTCTAACTCTGTCTTCATCTACTTTGTTTTTATTCATTTTTTTTTTAACTTTTGTCATGTATTTTTGGTAAGGTTGCGACCTCACGGTTTTTAGTTAATTATGTTTGGTGATTGTTTTTCTATTATGTAAACATCGATCATACTTGTAGCTTTTGTGGTTAAGGTAAAGATATCTGATTAGCTAAACTTCGCCGCAGTAAGCTCCATACTCTGCTACACCATGAAATTGGTTAATAAAGTCCTATATTATTACTATTATTAATAAAAATAAATAAACAAAAATCGCAGACTAAATTGGCTGTTTGTATTGATTTTTCTCGGTACCACCCTGTACGGTTCTGGCTGCTTTACCAGTGACTCACAAAGTGTGAATCCTGCTATTAAATTTAAATGGAATAAAAAGAAAGTATACAATCGTTAATCAACACCTTGCCAAATTCGTATGTGTACAATAGCCGGATTTAACCGATTAACTCAGTTCATGAAGCATTTCAGCTCGAATGACACGTGTTTTGCTTAAATGGACGTCGAACATTCAATTTTATTTTACGTTGTATCATTTATCAAAAATATAAACATAATCATTATGTAAAAAAAATAGATAAAGCCTAAAAGTGCAACGAGACATCAGTAACGTTTCTATGGAGGGGTATAGGAGCTGAAACCCCTATAAGCCTAGCTTTATTACATGGAAAGCATTGATTTGAAGTTTTAGTGATATAGCCATGTGAAAACATTTCCTGCTCTCTTAAAACGGTCGTAACAAATAGTGGAAAAGTGTATGGTTTTTGAAAGTCGCTTCAGTAAAAGAAGAGTAATAATTAAAAAAATACCCCTTCAAGATGAGGTCTGGGCCATTTGTAAACAGCGAAATCAGCTAGGAATAGTAATATCCATGGGTTATACATTAATAATTAATATAATACTATATTATTCAATGAGCGGTAATCATAATTCTCGCAGTTGAAGTTTGCAACACGGACCGTAAATGAGTGCTGTAAACCAACAAGTGAGTTGTTATTATATCCGCGAATTGAATACTATACTTTGCCTACGATCAACGTCATTAAATAGATTTAAATACAAAATATAAACGAACTGCTGACAACCTAACCTCACTTCTGTCACTGAAATACATGTTTACCGTTCTAATTAGCGTTTGACGTTTCATAGTCACCTTTGCAGTTATTATAGCGTGGGTTCAGGTGGTAGTCAGAGTCAGGTCAAACTTAATCCTTTTTGAACGTCCGTGTATGAAATTCCCAAAATTATTTGTTTTCCATCTTTTCCAAAATACTTTGACTGAATTTTTTATGTTTTACAGTCACTAACCTAAAAAAATTGCAATTGTACAATTTCGTGAAGTACATTAACTGATAACTGCTTATCGCTGGCAACACCGCATCTTTGTGACACTATTGGAATCTGTTCCAGTTTTAACTATTTTTTTTTTCAAAAAATGCTTGGTTCGCACGTTTTCTTCTTTAAAAGTACATAATAGACCATCCCCTTTAATTCGAATATGAAATTTTTCCAAATTACGTGGGGGCGTTGTTGCGTTGTAGCACCATAGCGTGTATTTGATGATATGCATTTCCAAGGGATCAGTACTGGTCTACTGGTACCTACTATGTAAGCGTTGTCCATAATCCACGGCTGGAGCGAGAGTTATGAAAGTTACTTCACGCTATTTGTTTGTAAATAGTATTGTGCCAGTCCGACCCTGGACGGCCTTGTATATTTACGTGAAGTCTAGAAACGTTCCCTCTCTATTCGTGCTGTTATGATCGCAAGCTGTCGCGAACGTTCCAGAGATGGCGCGCCGCATAATATAAGGCGCCATCGCATGAGAGTCAGTGCAGTACAGCAGTCAGTGTTCGGTAGTACAATACGCGACGTCCAGTGGCGCGCGCGAAATAAATGAATTGTGACATAAATTAGTGAAGTGTAGGACCAATATAAATTAGTGTAGTGACTGTAGATAAACGAGACGGTTAAATATTAGGCTAGGAGTAGTGTACAGAGTTAGTGAAAATAAATAGTGAAATCCGTACCAAGTGTTTTCGTGTCCAATCGGACTAAAGACTTGTAACAGTATCAAAAGTAATTTGGTAATCGTTTTATAACTTATTAGGATTAAAAATATTAAGATGCTAATAATATACATATTTTTTTAAATGACAACATTATACAAAGTTTATCACTTTTTATTAGCAAACTAGGAACATGGTCTATCGAAGTAGGTCGCCTCCTACAGGGAATCCAACTACAATTAAAGAATAATTATTGAAAATATTGTTACCAAATATGGATCACAACATATCCTAAAGCTTCTACATTCGACAGTTTTTTGGTATCTGTTAAGGGTCTAGGCTAGGGTCTAGCGCGCGAAATTGAAATCCAAGAAAAAGACGTATTCCCGTGTTAGCGAGGAGGCGTACCCGCCTGTTCCCTTTCTCCAGTGTGCTTGTGTAAGATGAGGGGAGATAAGTCCAAAAGGTCCAAAGGTAAGGTCCAAAGGTCACCATAAAATGAATTTCGCATTTCTAAGCTCCTGACGTTACCTTTAAACTTACAGTAATGATTTAAAAAGCAAATTGAAGAAGAAAGCTTTGTCACCTATTTGACCTTTTTTGATATCGTGTTTGGTTGTTAAATTACAGACATTTGAAGAACGTATGATTTTGCATTGCGAGTTTTTTTGCACGCTAAAAACTTTTTTGAGAATATCGCAAATAGTTGTCATACATTAAGGTCTTAACTATCACCTTCTGAAATACTGTGTATGTAGTTTGAAAAACAAGTGAGTTTTGTTCGAAATGGGAATCCGCGTATACCCAGGCCCCTTAAGGGGCCTGGATACACACATTTATACATACGTATTTGCCATGTAAAATACAGACTCACAATTTCTCGCATAACACACTCTATTTTCAAACTACATATATAATATTTCAGAAGGCGATAGTTAAGACCTTAATGAATGGCAACTATTTTCGATTTTGTCAAAAAAGTTTTTTAATATGCAAAAAAACTCGCAATGCAAAATCATACATTCTATAAATGCCTGTAATTTAATAACCAAACACGATATCAGAAAAAAAGGCTAAATAGTTGCGCAAGCTTTCTTCTTCAGTTTGCTCTTTGAGTAATTACTGTAAGTTTAAAGGTAACTTCAGGAGCTTGGAAATGCGAAATTCATTTTTATAGTGACCTTTGGACCTTACCTTTGGACCTTTTGACCTTACCTTTGGATTTTTGGACTTATCTGCCCTCATCTTAGACACACACACTGGAGAAAGGGAACAGGTGGCCACGCCTCCTCGCTAACACGGGAATACGAAGTCTCTTCGATTCTCAATTTCGCGCGCTATACCCTAGACCCTTAATAAGAGAGATATGCTACTCAGCGCAATCCTTGATTCAACCGAACGTAAACCTTTAATTGATATTTTTGGACACGTGCATCTATATTTGTCCGATTTGTTTAAATAATTGTTCAAGTGAAACAATTACATATTTCTAAATTACGCAACTACCGTACTGGAATTTCGTGTAGCCAGCTACATATACAATATATATTTATAACACGTTTTAAAATTTTTCTAATAATATCAACATTCACCGCGAAAGGTAAACAAGTTACATAAAGATCAATTACCACTTGAGAGGTGACTGCAAAATGCAATTCAACCTTATCGGAGATATGTTACTGTCGGTGTATACAGGGTGGTTCGGAAGTTTAGTACTTTCAGCAGCGCTGGTACTCTGTAACATAGAGATAGAAACGCGTCTCTATCACCATGACGACCATGACGATCGGGCAGTTTCGGGTGCTTATCACAAAGTGCCTACTATGCTGGAATATTTACGAAGCCACCCGATCATATAGTAGTATTAACACGTTTCTAAGTTACAGAGTACCGACGCTGGTTAGCTAAAGTTCGATGCACTTCAGCGCTACTCTGTTAACACGTTGTTGGACACAACGGCTATACCCGTCTGCGGGGAGTGATCGTGACACGCCACGACGGCTATATCAGTCAAAAAGTTATCTGCTTGTTACGCCAGAACGGCGACGACCGTTAGAATGTCGGTATACTTGCCTTGTTAAGCAATGTTAGTGCCGTAACGTGAAGCTCGTCATTTCTGAAATTGCCAAATTCTAACCCACTATACGCTATCCCAACTAATCATGTTTCAAGGTGCATGGGTAAAACGGCACGACGGCTATAACCGTCCATAACCTCCAATGTGATACATTGACCACGTGTATAGCTGCCATATTGCAAGTGTGTTTTTGTTTGATTTCCATGTTTTCAGTACTGATGGGAGGTAGGTAACCAGATATTTTCATCCTAAACAGATATTCGTCGTCCACACCTATTATACATATAGACAGAAAGTTCCAAGTAATCCTAAACGAGAAAGCAAGCAGGCAGCGCAAATTGAACAACGGACTTCCACAAGGCTCAATACTGGCCCCCTTACTTTTCAATCTATATATATCTGACATGCCAGAAACAGTCAGTTACAAGTTTTGCTATGCAGACGATATAGCCATAGCTTTTTCCGATAAGAGCTTCAAGAACATTGAGCATACTCTTTCTAACGACTTGTTAGCTCTAAACAACTACTTCAAGAAATGGAGACTAGTACCGAGCCCCAACAAAACCGAAGTTTCCTGCTTCCACCTGAATAACAAACTAGCTAAATATGAACTGCAGGTAGTTTTTGCAGGCGAACCCCTGAAGCATAACCATTTCCCAAAATATCTTGGAGTAACGTTAGATCGCACCCTCTGCTATAAGAAACATCTCGCAAACACTGCAGGAAAACTCAGAACACGCATCAACATTATCCAAAAGCTGTGTGGAACGACGTGGGGTGCCACTGCTCCAACTCTACGAACCAGCGCACTAGCTCTTGTCTATTTGTGTGCTGAGTACTGTGCGCCTGTCTGGATTAACAGCCATCATACCAGACTAATTGACGTCCAACTAAATCACACTATGAGACTTATTACAGGCGCAGTTAAGACAACCCCAACTCAATGGCTGCCTGTACTCTCTGGAATAGCCCCACCGCAGCTGCGAAGGACTGACGCCCTTCTAAGGGAGTATAACAAGATTACGGCCAACAACAAACTGCCCATCCACCGAGCAATACCCCCGTTGCAGATAAACAGACTCAAATCCCGACAACCACCAATAAGGGATGCAGAAGGGCTTAAAACCAATAACTTCGACTCCTTAAACCAATGGCGCTCCCAGTGGGAAGGTTTTGCGGAACACCACTCGCGATGCGCATTTATGGGGGCAGCCTTACTTCCAGGATCAGATCTACCCCGGAAAGAGTGGGTAAAACTTAATAGAGTCCGAACAGGCCACGGCAGATGTGCCGACTCCCTTTACAAGTGGGGCTATGTGCAATCTCCCTTATGTGACTGTGGCGCCCCCCGCCAAACTATAAACCATATTACGAGCGAATGTGAACTGCGTGCGTTTCAGGGATCGCGAGAACAGTTCTTCACAGCCACACCGTTGGCGCTGAAGTGGTTGAAAGAACTTGACATCAACCTGTAAATACCAAAGACTAAGTATCTTAGTTTGTAGCTGTATATATTTTATTTTAGTATAGGTTATAATAGTTTTTCTTTTAATCTGTATTTACTATTGTCATGTCTTTGAGCCATACGATAAATAAAAAATACATATAGAATATATTGTTTCATATGAATACAAAACTCGAAGCACGTGTGAGACATTTTCCAGAGAAGCTGCCCCTACCAGAGGATCATAAAATAAAATCATATTTTCTTAGGTGCAAACAATGTTTCAAGTCTGGAAAACGCAAAGAAACTAGCTATAGATGCAAGAGTTGTGAAAATAAACCTGCTTTGTGTCCAGACTGCTTTGGAGACTGGCGTCAAACATAAATTTGTGCCTAAATTCTGTTTTTTTCGGGGATACCTCTGTTTGCTAATAAATTTGATATTTTGTTTTTATACCGTCTATATTCTGAGAGATGCGTTTTTGTTTATAAGTTTGATACAATAAAATGTTGATTTTGTTTTAGCTTTTGTCTCGAAAATTGTCCTTTTCTTCTTCCCACAAGATGTGTTTTACGATTACATTGATCAGACGGCTATAGCCGTGGTTGCCATTCTAGAACATAAAGTCTGCTGTGATATGACACGACGGATATAGCCGTCTTTTTTTGTCACCAAAAACCTCAAAAATGAAAAAAAGAGCCAAAAACGAATACCCCTAAAATATTTTGATAACGCAAATCATGTTACAAACGCAAAAAAATGGGAATGTTTTGAGGTGCCATATTACGAAGCCTCCCGGCCAGCAGAGTGTCCAACGATGTGTTAAAACATGGATTGTGTCAGGGCGAGAAAATACTATTACCCAAGGGTGAGGTTAAGCATGCAACGCAAATGTTATGCCCTAAAGGCAAATATATTAAGGGAATTCCAGATAAACCACTCAACATCCGGTCGATATTATCAATATTATTTTCTAAACAGTCTGATGAGCTGCCACAATAATTTAGTCTGTTCATCACATTATGAATAAGGTCTGAAATTGCGTGTAATGTCTATTTATCTATTTTATACCTGCTGGAATTATGTCCTTCCTCAGAATCGTTTTGCCAAAAATATCATTCTGTTACTATATTACTGTATGCCCAGTTATACGTACAGAGGTCTTGTGAATTGTTTGAGATTGTGAAATAGCCTATAGGTGAATTTTCCTCACAGAATATTCAATTCTACTAATTGTGTCGTAATTTATTGATATATTGATTTATTTTATTAATTCATTTGAGGAGCTTTCATACCCACATTTATATCATTAGTGGTTTGAAGATTAATTCTTGAATGTCTGCGATATAAAAACAGTGACGAGTTGACCCTTCGTAGTTAACTAGTTCAGAGGAGGATACTTTGTGATACCCTCTCCTAAACAAGCTCCCGTCTTATGGGCTCCCTGTTAAGCTTTACGGTTGGCTCGCAGACTTCCTCTCAGGTCGGAAAATCTCTGTCGTGGTAGACGGCTTTTCCTCTTCTTTCCATAGCGTCAATGCCGGGGTTCCGCAGGGATCGGTATTGGCTCCGACATTGTTTCTGCTTCACATTAATGATCTACTCTCTGGAACAACAAACCCAATCCACAGTTTTGCGGATGACAGTACGCTGCATGCAGGCATCATGTGCAATAGACCGATCTCTGTGGTCGAGCTGGAACGCAGAAGACTGGCAGTGGCAGCTTCACTTTCAAAGGATCTCGATACCATTACCGCTTGGAGGCTTAAGAATATGGTTAAATTTAATGCCTCCAAGACCCAGTATTGTACGCTATCAAACAAGAAGAGCCCAAGCCAACTCCAGGTTCTAATGAACAACCAGGCTCTGCCAAGGAGTCACTCATTCAAGCTGTTAGGAATCAACATTACAGAAAATCTGATCTGGCACGAACACGTCGCGTCAATTGCAACAGCTGCTGGTAAAAAGCTTGGGTACCTATTTAGAGCCAGAAAGTATTTCTCACCATGTAACCTCCTCACACTATATAAAGCCCACATAAGACCTTGCCTGGAGTATTGCTCTCATGTCTGGGGAGCTGCTGCCCCTACTACCCTGTCTATACTAGATGCCGTCCAGAGAAGGGAAATTCGACTAATTGGCGATCCGGCCTTAACGCGCCAACTTCAGTCACTTTCTCACCGGCGTGCTGTTGGTGACCTCTCACTCTTCTACCGATATTCCAACGGAATCTGCTCCTCTGAGCTATCCTCTGTCGTTCCGCCGCTCACTGCTCCTATCAGATGTACCCGTGCGACCGCTGCATCTCATCCTAAGACAGTCTTCATACATCAAGAACTGAGCGGTACAACCGCACATTTATTCCCAGGGTGTCCAAGGCTTAGAATGGACTGCCAGAGGATGTATTTATTGGGCCTGCGGGTATTGGCCCTTTCAAATCTCGCGTTAACAAACTTCTCCTAACATAATCCTTTCACAGCAGCCGCGGTACTCTGGTATTTAGGCTCTGCCTGCGCGGTCTTCTGCTCAGTTATATAAAAAAAAATCCCTAGCATCTTAGTGTTAGGTTCACAGTTATCATCGTAACTATTCTCCGTTCTAGTTGTTTTGATCTCTTGGTGAGGTATTTCGAGAAAGGACCTTTAATACCGATGACCCTTGAAATGGAGTTATGTTATAATATTATTCTGTATAATTAATCATATTATTTCAAATACCTATTTGCTGTTCAAACAGTTATTTGGTGTGTAATCTATTTGTTTTTTTTTACTTATGTGTCAACCGCATCGACTGCTCTGGCCATTAGCCTTGTGCTCCGTGTAGGCTTTGATACTGTTTCCCGGTGCCACTCTAGGAACAGCACTGGTAATTAGAAGCGAAGGCTCAGGTAGAGATTCTCGCTGAGCCTGTTTTGTATGGAAATTTATTTCTGTTTGAAAAACAATAAAAATATTCGACGCAGGCTTGGGCGCGGTGAGCTAGAGCATCACCGTAATGAAGGAACAAGGTGTTTTGACTTTGGCCGTAGGTTATTCATATGCCCAACTCCATCCATTTTATAGTCTGTGTTTAATTATAGGTACACCAGAAATGTACGTCTGGAATTTAAAAAAATTTAGAAATAAATACAAAAAATCCAAATGGTTGTAAAGATCTAAAATATCTTTATGTTGTGAATGAAAAAATTATAGCTTGTTTCCTAAAAATAAATTGCTTATATACATACCTACCTAGACTGTATATTTTCGTGCGAATATAATTGCATGAAAACAGAAAACCTGCGCAGTTGCGAGTTATTTTTACAATTTATTGCTCTACATGTGTAGATAACCATAAAATTTTAGAGAGCGTACTATAAGTAAACTGTGGATACAAACTTGCATGAAATGTTTATGATTTTGAAGGTTTCCTACATTTTAACGAATTCATGCAACAAACTGACTTTCAACGATTTCTCCAGTAGTAAGGCAAGCCGATAACGTAAAATGGCCTAAACTGTGGGAAATCCTTATCTCTATAGGAGTTCCTTATCACCTAGTGTTTCTCATACAGAAACTCTATGAGTCTAATTCGGCTCGTGTAAGAATGGATGGTAACCTGTCTGGTCAAACTGCAGCCAGAAAAGGAGTTCGTCAGGGATGTGTATTATCTCCGATGTTATTTAACATTTCCTTACTGGATTTGTGATGAGGCAGGTATTGGACAACTGGAATGGGGGTATAACTATTGGCGAAAGCAAAATATCCAACTTAAGATTTGCTGACGATATAACCCTCATTGCTGCTTTTCAGAAAGAACAATACCTGTCTCATCACAAATTCAGAGTAAATGTTAAATAACATCGGAGATAATACGCATCCCTGACGAACTCCTTTTCTGGTTGCTGTTTGACCAGACAGGTTACCATCAATTCTTACACGAGCTGAGCTAGACTCATAGAGTTGCTGTATGAGAAATACTAAGTGGTAAGGGACTCCTATGGAGATAAGGATTTCCCACAGTTCAGGTCACTTTACGTTATCAAACGCCTTAGAATAGTCCACAAAGCAGATAAAAACGGGAAAATAATGCTATCTGGCTTTTTCAATAATCTGTCTTAAGTTTAAGATCTGTTCACGCGTACCGCGTCCTTTTACGAAACCTGCCTGCGCCTGAGAAATTAGCCAGCCAATAAAACCCTCCAAACGAGACTGTAAAATATATAGTAGAACCTTGCTTGCATGAGAGATTAACGAAAGTAGGTGATAATTGTCTGGATTTGTTGGAGATCCTTTTTTATGAAGTGGAACAAAAATGAATGTGCACCATTCATCTGGCCAAACAGCCATACATAATACTCAGTAAATTAGACTTAGCACAAAAATCTAAAATATAAATGGTATATATCGATACTTTTTACTTATATACGTATCGGAACATTCATAGCATACAAGCCGCTCCTAGACAAACCTTGAAAAGCGAATCCACCTCAACCTATTGAAATAACTGTCTATTTAATTGACGTTCCTTTTATACAAAACAATGCGGCGAAAGAGATCTCAAGGAATTCGATTTTATTAAAAGTACATGAATCTATATTTGGACCACCCAAGAGAACAGCTGAATCATAGGCATTACACATTTATAGATACTCACTTATCTTGTAATTAAAAACGTTATTTCAATTAAATATAAATACATTACAACGACGCAACACTGAACTCTACGCTGCATGCCTGAAATGACCTTGAGCTGCGTTAATTGATTTTTATGATAACGCGTATGAAGATTTCTGAATTGTAAACGTTACTGTGTGGGATCACTACACCTGTAAACGTCTTGTTTACATTTTATTGTCGAATTATTCATTGAATTTTTTTTACGGTCAGCCTCCCGCAAAGGCAAAAGCCTATGTAGGCATTCACAGTAGCGGCTTATAGGAGCGTTGGAGAGCGTTGGAGTGCGTTGGCCAACGCCGAGTCCCCTCGGCAGGTAGAAGCAGGCCGGCGCCGGTTCCGCACGTAGTCAAACACACCAGTACATGGTACAGTGAAAACAAACAAGAAAAAGAGTACAAAGATTGGCCAGTCGCATCTAGACACGGTATAGGAAACATGCAATAAGGGTTTAACATGTTACCCGTTATTGGCAAAACAATGAAGGATAGTTGCAAAAATACTGGAAATGATTCCCCTGAGGGGCTAGAGGGTACAATAGGGGGTGAAATAGTTTTTGGTTAAAAAGTTGTCTCTGTGGACAAATATTTTGACGTGTCTTGGCGTTTTTTCATTTAATCAGCGGTTTGTGATAAATCCGTGGTGGGAAGTTGTCAAATGAACTATTAGTACATACATAATAATATGTAGACTCACATCATATACATTAGAACCATTTATTTGAAATTTGTCAATCAGATGAATATGTGACTGATACTGTACATGTTCAACGAATTCTTGTGCGTCTATCCACTCTGGTAGAGACTGTTTGAATCGCTTTGTAAACAAGTCTTTGGTATTAAAAGGGAGAAGTGTTGTATCATTTTGGCGCTAAATTGAGATATGACCGCCGCATGACTGATTTGTTTGGTTTGGGAATTATTGTGGTACCTAGCCTACATCTACTGTTGTGGTTGTGTATAAATGTGTTATGCTCATTTGAATATATCTCTGATACTAAGTGATAGTACGTAGTAAATACAATTGCCTAACGTTATATATTTGGGTCTCGTAATATCATTGGTCGGGTACATTGTTATTTTGTTAAACATTAATATTAGAATAGCTTTTACTTCCAATACACACCGATAGGTGAGAGGAGTATTGGGATCGCGAAAATTATCGATTTTGAGATAATATACTTTGTGGGCATTGGGAACAACATTGACATTGGACGCGATACATAAGGAGGCTCTTGCATTTGGCAACGCATGAGGAACGACCTGGGTTCGGTGGGAATTCCCGTGTCGGACAGATCCTTTGGGCTGGCCCGCCAGGTATAAGATAATTATAACATCATTAAATGCTCATTCCTTCCAACATTTTTCTATCGCAGTGCGGTTATAGTACAGCTTGTGTCTTTTATCCCAAATAGGGGTATTCGCAAACACTGAAGGTATAAGTAATGCTTTATCGCTACTCATCTTCGACCGGCACAGACGAAACCAGGTAGCAAACTAAATTTCTGTTACTATAAAGGCGTTCAAGCGGGCTTCCGACGCTGGTAAGCGGTCGAAAACTTAGTTGAGCAGGTGAGCCTGCATGCGGCACCTGCACGCCTTCGCACGCCCTTGCACGCTCACTAAAAAGCCCCACTGTGTTTGCGCGCTATGGCGCCGTAGAAGCGCTGCGAGAGGATAAGTGTCGGTGCAAGTTAGATTTGAAACGTTGCAGGTTGTAGCCGGCGGGAAACAAATTCCACAGCGTCGAAGTTCTCCAAAAGAAGGAATGCTGGAGGAGACTGGTTCGTGGAGTAGGGACCTCGACCCGGTAAGGATGAGCTCGCAGAGCCTCTCTAGTGTTCCTCGTTCGGACGGCCTTTGCTGTTATCACCTGGAAGAGCTCACTCGAATACAGGGTCTTCCCTGGTTCTCAGCAGAACTGCAGATTCTTTGGGTAAAAATATTGAGATTCAATCAAACTTACTTGTTCAAGCATCGCCGGAATGCATGCCTAAAGTTTTGTTCTCCATGAAGACTATCAAAAAATATCTTTCATACATCACTATTCGCAATATAAGTTTTCAAAATACAGTCCACCAAGTTTTATAGACCCGTACACTTCACTGCAAAAGTTGACGATAACCGTCAAAGTTAATTTCGTTTTTTTAAATATTTTCCAGGACGAATCCCGAAAAAGAAATCGCACTTAGGTTTAGGAATGTGAAGCCGATATCAAAAGGAATTATTCTGAAATTCGCATTTGTTTCAGAGAAATCAACGTTTGAGTTTTGTTGTAAATATAACTGAAACGTGTGTGGTCCACTTTCACTTTCGGGAATTCCTTGCTAAACGAGAAGGTTGGATTACGCTAACGGGTATTTTGAATGTACTTGTTGATTGTTTACAGCAAATATCATATGATGTATTACTTGTATACGGTACGAAGATGATAAAGAGGCCCACACATTAACCAATTCGCGATCTATTTAAGGGAATTTCAACTTTTTTTCTATCAAGAATAAACATATAATTTAATGATATTATATCCTAACTCGGTGCCAGAAATCATCCCTTAAAGTTTTCTGGTGTCCTGGCAGTCCATTACAAACCTTGGAAACCCTAGGAATATGTGGTCGTAACACTATCGGTTCGTGATGTATGAAGACTATGAAGATCGACCGCCTTAGGATGAGATTCAGCATGTGTGTGTTTTCAAACCATGTACGCACAGATGTGTATACGCAGCTTTACTTGTGGTTCTTTTACATGTTAAAAAAAGTGGATGGTGAACGAGGTAGACCTCATTCTAGGATCTTCCCCAACTCAAGTGATTGTTGTTCATCACCTATTCTTATTTCATCACAATCTTGTTACCGCAGTTATTGACATTTGTTCATTTCACCCTATTTAATTTTTTTAGTCGCTATTTCGAGAAAAAAGCGACATGTGATTATATCGTTTCTGGCATAGAAACACGTCGTCTTTTGACTGTTTTGAGCTGTTTTCTGTTCTTTTCTGTTGTATGCGGTTGCATCTCGTCGTTTTCAATTGTTTCCCGCTGTAATCTGCTTGATTTCTTCTGTTTTGAGCTATTTTCTGTTCTTTTCTGTTGTATTCAGTTCTATTTGATGGTTTTCTGTTGTTTGGATGTTCTCTGTTGTATCTAGTCGTTTTCTGTTGTTTCCAGCTTGTTTTCTGTTGAATTCGGTTGTATTTGGCCGTTTTCCATTGTCTCCCGCTGTTATCTGCTTGTTTTCCATCGTTCTGACCTGTTTTCAGTTCTTTTCTGTTGTATTTGGTTGTTTTCTGTTGTGTTTGGATGTTTTATGTTGCACTTAGTCGTTTTCTGTTGTTTCCAGCTCTCTTCTACCCGCTTTCTGTTGTTTCGGGCTGTTTTCTGTTCTTTTCTGTTGTCTTTGGTTGTTTTCTGTTGTATTTCGATGTTTTCTTTTGTATTCAGTCGTTTTCTGTTGTCTCCCACTGTTATCTGCTTGTTTTCTGTTGTTTTAAGCTGTTTTCTGTTCTTTTATGTTGTACTCAGTTCTATTTGATGGCTTTCTGTCGCGCTTGGATGTTTTCTCTTGTATTTAGTCCTTTTTTTTTGTTGGTTTCAGATGTTTCCTGCAGGTTTTCTGTTGTTTTGAGCTATTTTCTGTTCTTTCCTGTTGTATACGGTTGTATTTGGTTGTTTGGATCAGACGTACCAATGACAAATATGACAATTTTTTTGTGCAAACCCACTCCCTTCAACCCGTCAGAGTCCAACTGAATAGTAATATTATTTTGAGGTAGACATCTTTAAGTTATTCACGACTACCTAATATCAAACAATTCAATGCACAAATACAGAAGGTATAATTTGCGAAAACCCAATAATTTTTCAACTTTACGGTTATTATACTATTTATTGTCACTATATTGCCAAACATTTAATTTTAATAACTGTGTTTCCGGTTAATAAATAAACAAAGTATATAGTCCCAACCTTCGGATCACAGAACACTGTGTTAATTTCTTAATAGATAAACTCACACGACTACACTGTTTATGTTTACGATTACCGAATAATTAACATAATAATTGTCTACATATTCATCAAAAAGTTAAGGCTACACATATCTTTTGAAATAAACATGTTGAATATGTATCTACCGAATATACACATTCATATCCACTTGAAATTATAAATAGGAAACATATCGCAGGTGGAGATTACAGTCCACTTCAGTACTTGAAGCTACAAGAACATATGGGCTTTAATTGCACTTTAACTACACGAGCATAGTATAGGAAAAGGAAAAGAAAAAAGAAATATAGTAATGATTTTACTACCCTTCTTGTAGATTTATTACTGCCTTTTTTTTATCGGGTGATAGGGTCCAAAGAAACACAACTTTAGCTCAAATTTGCCAACGTTTCGAAAATTATATTTTCATCTTCAGGGCTCCTTTGTGTTAAAAGTTGTGGTAGTCACCAGGTTCTTTAAAATTAAGTACATGCGTGTGTCCTAGATATTGGGATTTTGGTCTTTATATTTAACAGTCTGTTTGTAACGTTAAGAGAAGTAGCTTCTTCTGTAGTTAGTGTGTGCAAATATAAAGACCAAAATCCCAATATCTAGGACACACGCATGTACTTAATTTTAAAGAACCTGGTGACTACCACAACTTTAACACAAAGGAGCCCTGAAGATGAAAATATAATTTTCGAAACGTTGGCAAATTTGAGCTAAAGTTTCTAAAGTGACCCTATCACCCGATAAAAAAAAGGCAGTAATAAGAAAAAAGAAATGCAGAAAAGGGTGTACGCAAAAGTGGAGCTTTTGGAACTTTTTACAATTATTAGAAACCCTAAAAAAATAACAATTTGACAGCCGATGGGTTAGGGTTGATAAAAATGGAGTAAAATACAATACGACACAATAGGGTGGCAGTGGAAGGAGGTACGATCACCCCACTCACACCTCATCAACTGCAAAAAGATTTATTGAAAAATTCAAGGTGACTGGATTCGTTGTAGATGCTAAACACATCAATCGTTCAAATGTCAATATCGAAGCACTGCATGAAAGAGTTGGTGAACACCAAGGAACATTAATAATTCGTCGCTCTGGACAAGAATTGCAAATTCAAGAAAGTCATATAAACATAATTATGCCTACACGTCACAAGAACTGACAAAATAGGAACTGCAGAAATATGGCACAAAATGCGAATAGAATAGTATCAAATTTTATTTTTGATTAACAAACAACTAAAATATCAGGTCATAATAGTACTTGATCTCTTGATCAAGTCAAAACACTGAATTCACGAGATAATATAGATCAAGTGTGCTGAGGAAACAATTTTATAAACGTCAGGCCGATCTATCAGATAGGCTATGAAATATTAAACGACACAATCCAAATAAAACGGTTCTTCAATCTTTCAAACGCATTAGTTTTAGAGTGACTCCGTTCTGGATATTGCTACTCATAGTTGATATATTCTGGAGGCAAGTAGACAATTTCTCAAGGATTCTCTCAATGGAAAAATTAATTTTTAAAGCTGGTTTTCCCACAATACACACAATTTTTCAAAGCCTACTTGATAAATCTGCTTGATAATTATGCCTACAAAATTGTTTCCTCAGCATACTTGACTTTGTTACCTCGATGATTTTGGGTTTTGACTTCATCAAATAGTATCATGACCTTATAATTTAGTTGTTCGTTAAACAAAAAACAAATTCGATAGTACTTTCTCAAAATAAATAAATTTCAGTACACAAATAGGAGTTATATTTTAAATTTACCGAAAAATCGAAATATGGTATAATAAAATATTGGGGATTACATTTGAAAGAAAAGATAAAATCCCTGTATACCAATATGCATCGCGGGTTTTTTATGGCCTATTTTAAAACTAGATAATATTTTTTACCCATCCGTGTAAAAGATATGATTTTTTTATTCATCACTTCTTAAATATACAGTACGTTAATTTGACAGCGATTTGGAGATAAAAATGGTCATAACTTTTGAAATACCCTGTATAATGTAACAATACTCTATATTGGTAGAACGGAAATCATTAGTAGAATTTGAATATGGAATAATATATAGGGTGTCTCATTTAAAAAAATGCGTGTTTGCATCACCACGTAGTTATGGATCACCCTGTATAAATCTTCATATTTTCTGAGCAACGAGCATATCCGTGGCTACAACTTTTATATACAACTTTTTTCGCTATCTTGTACAGTAGTGGAGTTATCGACAAAGCCGGTACTAAAAACTCACCCTGTATATTGGTCGTGCGATGATAGATACAGACCTGAGAGTAGAGGATTGGAATATAAGAGAGCTGTGGAGGACAAAAACGGCGAAATCGTAAGGGAAAAAGCCGAAGAAGAAGAAGAGGAAGAAGAAGAAGAAGAAAAAGAAGGGGTCATTTGAGCGCACAATCACCAGGCTGGCCTAACATCCCAAGAACTGGCAGTTTAGTCATTTAGACTGACGAAATATGTGACATAACATATATGACGTTTCATATTTCTTATGTAGCTCAATAAAATCTGCTATCAAACTTCACGAAAACACATAAAAACACTAAATCCATATCCGCATAACTATACGTTTTAAACGAGCTTTTAAATCATGTTGTTCGTTGTTAAATATGTAAAAACTTCTAGTGACTACAAGTCTATCTACGACTTTAATAATGCTGTATCCCCCATGCTCTATCCATACAATTTAAAACGCTCTAGAAATAATTGTTGTGACTAATAGGTCAATTAATACAAGGTCAATACCCCTTGGTCTTGGCGATCAAAAATTACTATGTAAATTTGATTCTAGCAATAAAAATCAATCTTGAATGAAAGTAATAATAGTAAAGTCTAATGTCTATATTAGGAGATAATTGAATCTTTTTGAAGGTAGGATAATAAATTATATATTCATTCATATAAATGATGCTCAGTTTGTTTGAAAGTGCCAATTTTAAGAAATATTTCTGTAGTATGAAATTGAAAGGTATCGCTGATAGTTAGTTCTCTTTTTGATTCAAAGCTTTTGATCATTTTGGAAATTTATCAATCTCTAGTACATTTCAGTAGTTAGTAGGCTGTGAAAATGTCTTGTAAGGAATTTTTATAATCTTGTCTCTTTAGTCTAAGAGTTAGTTTTTTGCATCTGAACAGGTTTTTGTTTATTTTTCATGGCCTGCTAGGTTGCTTATAGGTTGGTTAATCGAAACACACAGATTTAAGTGAAATTTTGAAATAAAATGAAAACTACAAGAGCTTGTTGTTGAGATACTGGTATTAGAAAGGTTGTACTTTTGATCGTATAAAAAACGGATTTCTCCAAGTACAAAAAGAACTCAAAGTTGACCGTTTAACCCAAGCTGATGCATTTCATCACACCGCAAAGTCACAGCCTTCTACGTTTTATAATTGCTGCGGTATTCAATTTTTTCTGATATTTACTTATACCAAAAACGATTATTTGGGCCTAAATCGTTCGTTTTAAGCCCCATGTGTGACACATAAAGTCACACTAGAATTGACCAAGGAATCCAAATATGGAATAATATTCAGGTAGTCATATTGAAAAAAAATTTGATATGAATCATCCTCTATAAACACTGAAATTTAAGTGAAAATATTTGAAGGCTGTAGCCTGTAAGGCTCTTAAACCATGACAGCTATCTGAAAGACGTTTTACTAAGCTCAAATATCTCCCATCTACGCACTGCAATGAAAATGTCATAAAAATCAGAAAACTAATTTTTGACTTATAAAAACCGATAGATAATTTTTCAATCTAAAGTTACGATAAACCATCCGAAAAAAAAATTTCCTCGAATTCGCCAATTTTTTGCGACCGCAGTACTTCCTCCGCCTATTTCCGTCCAGAAACTATATACCGGGTGTCCCAGAATTTCCTTGACACGTGATATTTTCGTAACGAAAAACCGTTCAAGCAAAAACTGAGTGGTACTTTTGAAGGTACTATAGGGTCTATCATACCATGCATTCAAAACATTTTTTTTGTACGTCAACCTTTACAACTCACCCCCAACTTTTTTTTTCAAATAGCACCTCATAGATTTTCCTACATAAATGATATCCCCATTTTATTTAAAATCTTGTTGTACTTTTAATTTTATACACAAACTTATTTTTTCCGTAAAATCATAAGCATAAGACAAATGAAATTATAATTTGTTTGACGCCTGATATTTTTGCTACAAAAACGGATAAAAAAGAAAAGTAAGTAGGTTTTTCAAGGGTAGGGAATGTCCTATCATTCCTTGCTTATGAATAATTTTTTTCTTACTTAAACCCCTGGAATCCACCCCTAGCTTGTTCTTTCAAATTTCAATCCAAAATTTTGCCTGGAAAAATAAATTCTTTACTTGAATTTAATTATCGTAGTGCCTTACTTTTTATGCCCCTACTGCAATTTATCGTTAATTTTGGCGCCCGTGTGCGAGGCACACCCTGCACACGGGGTTGGCGCGGCCCGATGTAACCATACAACTTTTTCACTTTTTTGCACTTAGTTTTGTTGTCACATTTTTTTCATTAGTTGATTCATGATAATAAAAAAATATTTTCCATACATGTTTTAATTAATTTATGCTTACGATTTCATGGATTAAACGAAAAAAATTAACGATAAATTGCAGTAGGGGCATAAAAAGCAAGGCTCTACGATAATAAAATTCAAGTAAAAATTCATTTTTCCAGGCAAAATTGTGGATTGAAATTTGAAAGAACAAGCTAGGGGTGGATTCCAGGGGTTTAAGTAAGAAAAAAATGGTTCATAAGCAAGGAATGATAGGTCATTCCGACCCTTGAAAAACCTACTTACCTTTCCTTGTTTATCCGTTTTTGTTACAAAAATATCAGGGGTCAAACAAATAATCATTTCATTTGTCTTGTGCTTATGACTTTACGGAAAAAATAAGTTTGCACATAAAATTAAAGGTACCACAAGATTTTAAATAAAATGGGGATATCTTTTATGTAGGAAAACCTATGGGGTCATTTTTGAAAAAAAAGTCGGGGGTGAGTTTTAGGGGTTGACGTACAAAAAAAATGTTTTTAGTGCATGGTATGATAGACCCTATAGTACCTTCAAAAGTACCACTCAGTTCTTGCTTGAACCGTTTTTCGTTACGAAAATATCACGTGTCAAGGAAATTCTGGGACACCCGGTATAGTCCCCCCCTCTACCTCAGAAACTTACGTGCATATTTCCATGCTCGTCGATGCCGATGTATTAGAAAAAAACAACACCACCGGTTGCAGAAACATCAAAGTAAAAATCGCCGACAAATGTTTTTCCGTCGCGAAATCGCTACACCGACGACGACGTTGCACACTCAAAACAGTTGACGATCGGCGGAATCGTCATCGTCGCACGCACTCTAGATGCGAACTGGGCGGCCCGCCCGGTCGGGAAAAGTCAATGGGACTCGGATGCGGCTCGGTCTTTGGCCACGATTCAAGAGGGGGACCATACAGGATCGGAAAAACTCGCGCTTTCCACTGATTAAGAAGACTTTCTATGTATTAGAATGGTAGTCACTGAAAATGGAGATATAATGTGTATGAAATTTCATTATAATTTTATTAGCATATATAATTATGATTGATGACAGGCCAAGGTCGGGCAGAATTTTGTTATTGAGAGCAACACAGAAAACGTGTTGTAAAATTATATCATAAATCAATTGGATAGTGAACTTTTAATGTTTGCTGATGATGTGAAAATCTTTAGAGTTGTAGAGAAAATGTCTGATGCTAGCTTATTACAAAAGGACTTAGATCGCCTTTCGCATTGGTGTGATGTTAATCTGCTTTATCTAAATGCTTCAAAATGTTTTAAAATAACATTCAGTAGGTCTCATTCTCTTACAAGATGCCAATATACAATTAATGGTGAAGTATTACAAGATGTTGATCACATCAAGGACTTAGGAATTATTTTCGATACAAAATTAACATTTATTTTGCATATTGAAAGTGTTATCAGCAGAGCATTCAAGATGCTAGGTTTTGTAAGTCGGAATAGTGTGGAATTGTCACTTCATTCATTTAAAATGTTGTATTGTTCGCTCGTCCGTTCCTTGCTTGAGTACTGTAGTTCTATCTGGTCTCCAAGTTATAATACATATATTTTTCTATTAGAGCGTGTACAAAGAAAATTTTTAAGAATTTGTGCCTTTAAAATGGGCTGCATAAGAGAGGAGTATAGTTATACTAACACACTTCTCTATATGAATATAAGTACTCTTGAGCGACGTAGGAAAGAATTCGACTTGTTTTTGTTACACAAAATAATAAATAGTTATATAGATTGTTCCGACTTATTGCAGAGAGTTTCACTAAATGCTAACTCTAAAAGAACGAGACACTCTGACACCTTTTATGTACCGTTTCATTCCACCAATTATGGCTTAAATGAACCCATAACTAGAATTGCTAAGCTTGGTAATGAAATTGTATCTAGTATAGAAATATTTGGGTCTTCTTTTAGCGTTTTTAAGTCTTGTTAAAAAGACTCGTAGCATTTAATGTGATTTTGTATATATTTGTAACAAGGGTTTCACCCGTTAAATAAATAAAAATAAATAAATACATAAAAGTAGAAATCAATATAGTATGAAAAAACAAAAAAAAAACACCCTTTTAAAAAATATATTTTAACAATCTTTATTATTAAAAGCGTGTTTTTTTTTTAGTTTTTTTTCATACTATAGGGTGTTTCATATTGATGTACAAATATATCAAGGGATGTTTTTCTGGATGATTTTGAGTGAAAAACTTTATATGAACGTATGTCCTAAACGTCACAACTTTCGAGCTACAGGGTGTTAAAGTTCTAATAAAAAAAATATTTTTGTAATAACTTTGGTAACGTTTTCTTTTTGTCTACTTTACTACACATTACACCCCACAAACCCCACGCACCTTCTGTTGTCATGTGATTTATTTACCCCCACTATATCCTTGGTAACAAAATTATTTTTATCATTTGATTTTGTCAAAGACAGTGCTTAGTATTACAATACGTCATATTTGAAATTACCTTCTAAAATTCGCCCTATATCTATGATCGAAAGGAAAGTTAAATTTACCTTCCAGTCTCAGTCAGATTTGTTTATATAATATTAAAAGCTTATAAAGGAAAATAGTGGCAAATCCTGCACTATCTAGTATTGTGAAACTTTAGCTACTGAGGACATTTTAACATCCTATTTCGTAGGACAGGGTCACGAATACTTAATTGCAAAATAGGGTGCAAAGTTGCCCACTATTCACAATTTATATTTTGAGGCTGTTTTGCTAACTTCATATCTGGTTGAAGGTTTTTAATAAGAATTTTTTCACGCGAAATGAAAAAGCGTCAGGAAAACATAGTTAAATTTGATACTTTCCTACCTGGCTAGCTAAACAACCTGCTTCAAATTTTATCAGGAACATTTTCTGTAATATGTGCCACCTCGTTCTTGCATCAGATCATTCAAATCACTCACATCAGTCTAAGAAAAACTCCCTACATTTCTATATTTTCGCTACGTGCTACGCTACTAAAATTCATTCACATTCGCCATCTAAATTTATTATTTTCAGTACACACGATATAATAACCTTTCCCAGAAAACTACAAAAAAAAACGAGAAATTAACCCTCCTCCCTCAGATATAGATAAATAACCATTTGAATCGCCCTTTGACCTTTCACAGCCAACTTTGCACTTATCTTAATTAATAATCATGCATTTTTAAGACAATCATATATTAATATCTAGTAGGCATTGGGATCCTTGGGATCTGTATACCTGTCAAGGCCAAAGGAGCTATGAAAATTTTATGAAAATGACTCACGTTTGTTAATAGACCAAAAGTAGTTGAATAAGAGAGTACAACTTAATCGCAGTGAATAAAACATTTACTTACCTTACTGAACAAGTTGTTAGGCTATGTTGATCCGTTGATCTTCCATACTTATAAGTAAGATATAAACATAAACATAACATCAAATTTTGTATGCCTGGGAATACATAGTAAGGCTAGCAAGGTGCCTTTTTTTGCTCTTTGCCAAGTTTGATACGACACATAAATATGTACCTAGATAGGTAGACTTGAGCTCATTCAAAAAATTGCTCTAGAAAAAAACTGTCAGTAAACACCACCAAATTAAATCCTTATTTTATATCTAACTACATGGGGGTATCAAATCGTTCTCTGCCAGTGCTTAAACAATACATTTTTTGTTGTGAACATCAGTGCTTTGATACTATGTTTTCACCTTAGAAAAATATGTTTTGAAGGTCTACTTGAATGAGAATCAGAATTTCTAAAAATCTCCTGAACTGTTAGTTATGTATCATTTTTTGCCTTTATTGATAAATATGATTTACATTTGCAATATGACGTTTCAATTTTTTTTTTCAGACGACATAAGCTAGAACTCAGTTTAATTTTTATAACATAATTTCCAAACTTGTGATTATCTGAGATTCGTCATGGTTCACTAGCTCATAAATACAGAATACAGAATACAGAATCCTTTATTTCACAAGAATCCATAAAATTTACAAAGTAAAAACTACAGATATGGTGTATGGTTAGATCCAAATACTTTTTCACGACTCTTATAGAAAAACAGGCTTTGTTCAATTTCTTACTGAGTTCAGAAATATGGTGACTCCAGTCCAGATTCTGATTTATGTGAATGCCCAAGAATTTTGATGTGTTTGATACTTCCACTTCTAAAGAGTCTAAGACTACGGTTTTTGGAAAGTTTTTATTGGAAGCAGCAGTTCGAAAGATCATGAATTGATTTTTGTCTTCATTGACAATCAGTTTGTTTTTGATGCACCAATTTTGTGCGTTATTTAGAGTTTTTCCAGCAACTTCCACTAAACCAGCAAAATCATCTGCTGACACATGTACATTAGAGTCATCGGCAAAATTTACTAGTTCAGTGTTATCACTGTCAATTTCCATAGAGAAATCATTAATATAAAATACAAAAAGGAGAGGGCCTAGCACACTTCCCTGGGCAATACCCCTGGGGTTGTGTGCTGGCTCTGAAAAATATTTTTTACTGTCCTTCTCAACAACGACAACCTGCTCTCTTCCAGACATAAACTCCCTTATCCAGTCTAGAGTTTTTCCACGTACGCCATATAATTCAAGCTTCTCTAGCAAGATGGCATGGTCCAGACTATCGAAAGCTCGGGTAAAATCTAAAAACATTCCCATAGAAAACCTTTTTTTCTCTAAACATTCTCCTATTCTGTCAATGAACTCATAGACCGCAGTCACCACATTTTTTCCCTTCAGAAAACCGTGCTGTGATCTGCTAAATAATTTGTACCTATCAAAAAATTCTAAAAGTCTACTGCTCATTGCCAGCTCGAAGATTTTTGAAAAAGAGGAGGTTAGACTTATCTCCCTTTTTGTACAAAGGTTTAACCAAAGACAGCTTCAGGCTGTCTGGAAACTTACCAGTGTTGAAAGAGTTATTGACAATATATGTCAATGGCTCGACCAACTCGTGAATACAATGTTTTATTAGATTATTAGATATTTTATCAAACCCAGAACTGCATTTATTTTTTAGTTTTTTTATAATGTTGAATGTTTCAGTTTCTGTCAGTGGTTTTAAAAACATGGTCTGGACATTTCTAGAGATATTGGTAGTAAAGGGCACTTTTGGAAGATTTTCAACTAATTCAGAGACTTTATTAATTGTTAGGTTAGAGGCCAGTTCCGGTCCATTTCCTGGAACCCTTATTTCGGGCCTGCTATTTGAAGTACCCTTCACAAATAAAGATATATCCAGTGAAATTAACACTGCATAGGTACTTTAACATTTTTCTTAGCTCTGCAGTCTTTCTTAAAGTAAAATACTGATAGATATATATACATAAAAAATTATTGATGATAACTTATCTTTTGAGAACTCATGTATTAGATGAGTTAATTAATCCAAAACATGAGAACCTGTGTATCAATGCCTCAGAATTTTCTAATGATGATATAAAATACAATCTACAATACAAATCTACACCTTTTCTAGCTGTAGTTTCTAAAGCATCAACCGATAATTCGAAACAGTCAAGTCAATGACAGGTATAAACTCAGGTATAAATTACACCAGACACTTTGAAATTACAAGTGACAAGTTGGTCGATTAACCTGACCATTTTAAATTATCACTTGGCGCTTTAGAAACTACAGCTAGAAAAGGTGTAGAAAGGCGGTTTTTAAAAGTTTTCTGTAGTTAAAAAAAAACAAAAATTATGTTTATTATCATAACCATAATGATTTTATCTAGGAAGTTATTTTGCAAAAGCTGTCATCTTAAGGCCACACACTAGTCAAATGAAAAATGTCACTTATTCCAAAAACATTATGTACTTTAAGAAAGACTGCTCAGAACAGATGTAGTGTTACTTATATATACCAGAAAATTATATAATGAATTGAGTTTAGCTATCAAATAATTTTTTTTTCATACCTACACAGACCACATTCCACACAAACCCGGCACACAAAGCACTGATGTCATTTAAAAAAACTATCATCTCCAAGATCATATATAGATAAGGTTGTGGATTCATCAAAATATTTTACTTAAAATAACTCACCAAATCGCTGAAACTGCTGCTGAACTTGGTACACGATACTCTGACATCAGGTTCACTTTGTGCCACTATGTTCCTCCTTTTCCCACCATGTTCATTCCAACTACACAAATCTTGCAAACTCCCAAACGCTTTCGTATCTATGGGTTCGGTATTCAACTCCTCGCAGCTGTAATTTTGCTTATAAGTTTTTGGGCTCAGTTTATACTTCAATGTATTTTCATTGCATCTGTCCAAGTTATCACAGCTGTTTGCATTCTTCAGTTGTCTTCTGACCTTCCTGTCAAACGGAACTTTGAAAACGTTCAATAAATTTGAAAACTCCAAGCTCTTGGAACTGTGAACTGAAAGGTTGTCTGTTGATCCTTTGAATTCACCATCTGTCATTGAATGCAAGGACATGCTTTCAGAGGATTTTTTGCTAGGCGTTAAGTAAGTACCTTCAGCTTTTTCAGGATATTTTTGTACACAATTTGAGTCACAACTTTTCGTATTGTCATCTGAACTGGCTAAACTACTAGGGGATCTAGGACTAGCAGATTTTATAGTAGGAGCAGCTTTACAAATATGCTTAGTTTGATTACTATTATAGTTGTATTTCAACAAATAATCCATTTTATCAAAATCGTCCAGTTGATTTTTTATTGTCAGTCCCTCACATACCTTAATGTTGTTCAAGTCAGCCAATTTGCTATCCTGCTTTTGGCGACACACATTGTTTAACTCATACCTTTTCTGATTTTTAATCAACAGTACATCTCGATCTTCCAAATGTATTCTTGGAGCCCCAATACTGCACAGGTGGTCATTATTGTTTGGTATATGGGCTGAGCGATGTGATGGGAACTCCACAACTAGCACACGATCGCTGATATTGCCACAATCATCTCTAAAACCTATTCCAGAGTCTGAGTTACTAGACGCACTAGGCTGTGGTGAATTTGCAATCACTGGACTGATGTGTCCATTGTTTTTATCATTGTTTTGCAATTTATACATGTTCTGGACCAAGCTGACTATGTACAAAGCACTATGAGGGAACTCTAAGCAGTTTCCAGTCACCGGATTTGTAGTACAAGACAATTTGAAAACTTCTGCTTTCTTCTTGTGTATGTTGTGATCCACAATTTTAGGATCTGTGACAAAAACATGGCAACTGTTGGAAATCTCAACACAATTCTCACCAGGCTTCTTCTCAAAGCTGACATTGTCACAAGTAGCACTAGTTACTAAACCAAAATACCTTGATTCTCTATCAGCGGTAGTACCAATGTATGTCACTCGATTTGTTGGGTATATTGCAAGAATATGATTTGAGGCATTCTTCAAAGTCAAGCATGTAGGAAGTATTGTCATTAGAACTGCAGTTGGTAACCTTTTCTCTTGCCTCAACTTGCGTATGCAACTGCAAACAGTTTGTAAGCGATTCTGAGGCAACAGCTGATTTGGCATTTCGATTGTACCCAAATATCCAACCAGAGCTTTGTATTCAATCGGCCCAGCCTCGTCTTCCATTGGCATAGGGCCTGAGACATTGAGTTCATTTTCAGGAGCCTGTTTAGCTTGTCTTTCAGTTTGCCTTGACTTACACATGTTCTTTTCATTTGTTTCCACTGCTGTCCTACGCAAATCACCTTTCTGAGCCCTAGGCCTTGGTTTATGCATATATTTCGGCTTTCTACTGTTCATTACCCTTCCACACTCCAGTTCTTCATCACTGCTATCGGAATAGTAGTTCTCAGCTATGGTCATCTTGATAGGCGAAACACAATTGCCAATAAGGCTAACAACTGCATCGTGTGTTACCTTAGACACTGAAACTCCGTTCACAGATATGAGGAAGTCTCCAGCCCTTAATCCAGCTTGATCGGCAGGAGATCCGCTAACTATGCAGCTCAGAATGCAAGGTTGTTGTCCAGAAATCGTGAAACCGAACCCATTTGGCCCCCTCATCACTTCAACGGTCCTCAGGCCGTAGTTGGGCCGCTTTTTCCTTCGCCTGCTCGGGTGCATCGCGATTGCAAGTTACCGATAACAAAAACTCACGCAAGTTTCGGGATGTAAACAAAAATGTTCGTCAGGGCGCATACCCTTAACACGTCACTTGATCCCGTTCGTTTTTAAATGGCCGTTTGGTCATTTTTCAGGAACGATCGGTTCGGCCCTCTAGCGGGAGATAGCGGGATCGATCATGAAATTTCGATTTCACAAGAATCGCTGCGGGAAAAATTCATTCGTCCTACATTCCGATCATTCTATAAACCGGTTTTCATTGTTCAATATGTAGCTACATCACTGAAAAGGCGTACTTCATATATTCGATAGATTGTAATTTTTAGCGCTACGCACTCGACTTGATTCAATTTTCACAATCGGGTAAACAGCAAATCCTTTGTAAAGGACCATAGATATATTTATCAATATTCAATATTGTCGCTCTTATCTTAACTAGACATGAACCAAGTAATACAATTTTATAAAATTAAAAAACTAAGTTGATAGACCAACAATAAATAGATTTTTTTTTGTTTGAAAATGATCCAAAATATTTTGCACTATGTTACGCTGTTGCCAGATCACATTTGTTTTTGAGGTGATAATGGAAGAATTCAAATAAGCTTCAGTTCAGTTCAGCCGTTCAGCGTGGTTCATTCTTTCAACACGTTCTTCGTAATCCTAAAAATGACTTAGCCGTTGTTGAAAGGATTTAAAACAATCTTTTATAAGGTTTTTTACCCACAGGATTCGTTCTTCGATAACTGGTACCTACAATTACTTTAGAAATATTTCTTATGGCATGATTGGCATATGGTTAAACTGTTTCGATAAAACAAACATAAATAAGACATAACATAGCGTCATCACTTGGAAACTGTTTGCTAAATGTTTCTCAAAATGTGTATAAGACATTATTATACCTATTATACCTACCTATAAACACCACTAACCAAACCTTCTTCTTTCAGTACCATCTCCTCAGCGGAGGTTGGCGACCATCATTTGGAACTCTTCTCTGTCTTGAGCTAAAGGAATGATTGTGCAGGCCTCTCTGATATTAAACCACTGGCGTAAGTTCCGAAGCCAGGAGAACTTTTTTCGTCCGATCCCTCGTCGTCCTTCGATCTTTCCCTCAACGATCAGTTGTAACCACAGCCTACGTAAGCTGTTTATGTAGGCTGTGGTTGTAACAACTCGTAGTCGTAGGTAGGTACTTACTGTTTCTAAAAATATGGCCAAAATAGATATGCTGCTTTTCTTCCTTTTATTGTGGTTAAGAGTTCCTGTTCTTTATTCATTCTCTCTAGGACCGTAGTGTTTGTTACCCGCTCGGTCAGTTCAAACATGACATGGCCCGAGCTTTTAATGTCTATCCTTCAATTCCGTAAACCAAGAAATATTTATTTGCTCTATGTGCAATGTCAACGTAGAATTTCTTCTGATAAAACTGAAATATGGCATCATGGAGCTGATTTGAGTTTAATTATTGGCCTGACATCTATCCTTAGCAAAACGTACTACAGTGATATAATACAGATTTCTGTTACAGTTTGTCGATAGTGAGACATCTATTGGTACCAATCTGTAATAGGATGGTGTGACATCTATCCGTAGCAATATATATCACCACCGTTCTAGAATGCAGAGTTCTGTAATGGTTAAAGTTTATTAACTTGACAGTTAAGCAATGACACATTGACACATGACATGAGGTAGAAACTAGATTGTCATCTGTCACGCAAACGTCTTATTTGTTGATATTTCTATTTCTATTTTATAACTTTCTGTAAGGTTGTGGTGTAAGGTTAAAAACTAGAAACTGGTAAAAGCGAAAGTTTAAACTTTGGCCAACATTTGGTTTTAAGCTTCAAGCCAAACTATAGCATATGAGTCAACAGCTGTGATTTAAAAGTTGATTAGGAGTTCAGTTCCCTAGTACCGTCAAAATGGAGCAATTGAATCCTGAAAACGTACTAAAGTTCGTCGAACTAGTCAACAACTTAAAACACTTGCCCCGCAGGGGCTGGCAGTATTTGGACGTGAAAAACTTTGAGCAAATCGCTGGGCATATGTACGCAATGGGTATGATGACATTCCTGCTGGGCAACGACTCTAAACTGGACAGGTTGAAATGTTTGCAGCTGTCTGTGGTTCACGACTTAGCTGAAAGTATTGTAGGAGACATCACCCCTCATGACAATATCCCTGTTGAGAAAAAGCACCAAATGGAAGATGAGGCAATGAAAGAGATCACTAAGTTAGTTGGCGATGATGTGGGGTCCTTGATTTATACATTGTACAAAGAGTATGAAGCTAAGGAAACTCCAGAGGCGAAGTTTGTGAAGGATTTGGACCAGTTTGATCTGTTGTGTACAGCATCTTATTATGAAAAACGTGATAAAACTCCAGGAAAGCATCAAGAGTTCTTTGATGTTTTGGAAGGCAAGATTAATCATCCTTTTGTTAAAAAATTGTTAGATACTTTGGAAGCACAAAGGAATAAACAAATAAACTGTTGTGAGAAGGATGACACAAAGAATGTAACCTTGAATGGAACAAAAGATTAGCATTAGTAGTTTGGTCAGGTACTTTTGTTTTGTATTTAATGTATACTTTGTTTTAAAAATGCATCAGCATCACACTTATATTCGAAAATATATTTTATGCGTTCTGTTACCTCTGTTCTTTAAGTTGAAATTATTTATTTTTGTTTCTATTTCCAAGTTTTAAGATACAAATGGAAAAGTGCTGTATATATTTCAGTTGAACCTATTAATTATTTATTTATATTAATTAACTTCATACAAATGCATTTAAATTGTATTTCTGTTACACTGAGATTGTGCAGTTTATTTATGAAATATTTTGAACAAAATATAATTTGTCAGCTTTGGAGAATTGTCTGTATTTTGCTTGATATACTTGTATAAATTCCTTGTTTCAAGCAGGTATTTGCAATGGAGTTGAAACTAAAATGTCATTTGGATAAACGCACCTTTGGTATATAAAGTATTTTGAGTGAAGCACAGCATTTGTTCAGCCACCAAACGTTAAAATTTAAATTTGCTGTATTTTGTTATAGTTGAGTTCGAAAATCTATTTTTGTTTTTATCAATGAAACTTTTGTAATATGTAAAATAAAGCTTTGTATTTTTTTTATTTGCTTCAGTGTAATCCCAACATTATTTCTCATGTACAGGGTGTCCAGATATTTGACTGACAATGCTTGACATGTGACCTCATATTTCTATGAACATTGTGATAGGAACATGAAGTTATAAAATGTCTAATTTTTGAGATACAGGGTGTCAAAGTTTTGCTTTCATTTTCGTTTTTTCTCAATTATTCTGAAATAAAATGACACAACGATATACAATAGGGTACTTGCAGAGGTCGTGAAATCGCCTCTGGAGTATACATAGCGTAAAGAAAACAATATCAAGAAGCAATAGGAAACAAAAAACATGATTTTTCTGACGGCCAAAAAAAGATATTTGCAAAATAAAATAAGGATATATTCAAAATGTTTCCACGTGACTTAAAACAAGGGCTTACGTCGCAGGTATCTTATTGATATCGAAAATCGATACTGCTACAGCGCAGGTCAGTGAGATTCAACTGCAAACCAGAGATGATCTGAATTCTTTAACATTGCGACTCAATTTATTGATAATTAACATATTTGAAACAGGCAATTAACCCAGTAGCATTTTCGTTGCAATATATTTTTATATCTGATAGGTACCACAGTTCATCCTGTTTGTGACCGAGGTTCGCAACTAATCAAAGCCATCATTTTATTTCGGCGCATCTCATTATGAATGAATCCAAAGATAGAATCTAATTCAAGCGCATCCCTACAAAGTGTAGTGTGTGTATCAGTAATCTAGCCTTACTTTTATTCTTTTGACTTTTGTACTTTAGTGTGACTGTGTTTTGTGTTTATAATGAATAATGATCAATGCCAAAATGTAGGTTAGCAGTGGCTATTGATATCGAATATCAATACTTTACATCCCATCACTATATTTTTGGAATATCTCTCACAGCCGATTCCAAAAAACCAAACAAGTGATTTTGTCATGTTTACTAGGCTCTATGGAACGTGTAAATGATATAATATTTTTCTCTGCAAGTACCCTATTATACATTGGGGGTTTAAGGCGTAAAATACAAATTCAACAACGGTTTTTCAATCATGAATAGTACTTCAGTAGATTACTCAAGTAAAATTCAATCAAAGATGAGTAATTTTTCCAAATAGGAATGCCTAATTTTTTTTTACCATCAAAGGCAAAATTCAAAATCCTTTCTAATGATAACAATTAAATGTCAATATCAATTCTGGTTACGATTGGTATTTACCATTTAAAAAATTTTGTATATTCGAATCTCCCGCGTTTTGACTTGCGAGTTTGAAGTCTGACGGTTGACGCGGAAGAAAGAGAGAGTCGTACTTCAACTACCGAGGTGAACGGACGTGTGCGTGATATCCGTCACCCCGTGTGTAGCGGGTACCTCCAACAAGGGCGACCACAGCCTTACATCGCTCAGCTAACTAGGAATCTGGATAGAGCAACGCAGTACCCAGCTGGGGAAGACATCCGACGCCAACCAACAAGGGGTGAGTCAACCGATGCATAATTAACCTTCGATTCTCGTGAGTCATTTTGCGGTTATTTGCCAATTTAGTTGGTCCTTCACAATTAATCTCTTGGCTACAATTACTTTATTGATCGAATTGTAACCATTTTTTGGCCCTCCGAGCACGGATAAATAAATCGCGCTATAGTAAAATAGTCTACGTAAAATCTAAATTGGTACGTATCCTTGACAAAAAACGGAGTTTTTTTGTGACATCGGAATTTGTTAGTGTTGCGCGCTGTTTGTAAAAATTGGTTATATTCGAAAACAAGCAACTTTTGGTGTATTGTGTTGGTAATACATATCTGGGGAGTTTTCTGGGCATTTGAAATTGACATTTTGCGAATTGCGTGAGCGCAAAAAGTTGTTTTGATTCAGTTGGTTACATTCGGTTGGGGGTTCGAAAACCGGCGTTCGACAATTGGTGTAGTCGACGGAGATTTCGAAAAAGAATAACAACTGAAAATTTTGTGATTTGTGTGTGGTTGCCGTATTGTTTGTGTAAAGAAGTTGTGTTTACTAGCAGATTGATTCTAAATTTGATTATTTTGGTCTTGTGTTTACATTGAATCGTTACCTGATACCTGAACATGCCTAATGCAAATGTTGTGAAGTTGCAACGGCAACGCGCGCTAGTTTTAAAATCTATTAAAAATGTTCTTGAGGCGGCCAAGAAGGCTCGTGATAATGGCGAGTATCGGACGGAGTTTTTTCTCAGGTATGGAGAGCTGGATGGGTATGTAACGAGGTTTGAGAATTTGCAATATGAAATAATAGCCTTGGTAGATGAGTCTGCCTTAGAGGAGGAGGAAGCAGTTCATACAATGTTTGATGATATGAGATATTCAATAAGGGGCATTCATAAAGATCTTTCTGATGAGATGATGGCTCGTAGTGAGCATGAAACATCTGCAGTGGTCGTAAGAGAAAATTGTTTGAGGCTTCCCAAAATTGAAATACCGAAGTTTGATGGTGACCTTACAAGGTGGCCTACGTTCATCGACTTATTCAATACTCTTATTCATAGAAATAATTCGCTGTCAAAAATAGAAAAGTTTCAGTTCTTGATTTCTTATTTAGAAAAAGAGGCAGGTCAAATAGTAAGGAATGTGCCCATTACTGAGGATAATTATGAAATAGCCTATAATGCATTAATGAGTCGATATCAGAATGAACGTGTTTTATTGAGCAATTATTGGTTTTCAATTTATAATGCTTCTCCCTCTAGGCATGATTCTGCAGTTGAACTTCGAAAATTGTTGTCAATATTTTCTGAAAATTTGGTGGCTTTAGAGATGAGTAACTTGAACCTATGGGATTTTACCAAATTCAATTTATTGTTGCAGAAATTACCTTCTTCCCTCAAAACGCGATTTGAACTAGAACATAATGGGAATAATGTTCCGGGGTTTGACATGCTTTTTGGATTTGTTGAGAAAACCTGTCGAGCTCTGGAAAATACATCCCTTACTTCCGCATATCAAGGGAGTAATGTGTCTAATGCTAGTGGTGGGTTTAGAAAGAATAATAGTCCTGCTAATCCCAAGGGAAGGCAGACACTTAGTTTTTCGACTGGCACATTAACACAGGAAAAGTGTAATTTTTGCAAGGGTTCACCACATTCATTGATCAAATGTGATAGATTCTTGCAGGCAGAATGTCGTAAGAGGCATGCCTTTGTCAAGCGGACTAGAATGTGTTTTAATTGTTTGGGAGCTACTCATCTAGTAAATAAATGTAAATCAAAAGAACTTTGTGGGGTTTGTGGTGGAAAACACCATGTACTATTGCATTTTCCGGACACTAAAGTGACAGATTGTGATGTCAGTGGTAGTACCTCTAATGAATCTGAGAGTCATGTTCAAGTCATGGCAAGTAAGTTGTCTGTGCAGCCTAGAATGTTGCTTGCTACTGCACTAGTCTCAATATTGGATTCTGAGGGTAGATCCACCAAATGTCGTGTTTTGTTAGATTCTGCTAGTCAAGCCAATTTTATTAGTGAATCTTGTGTGAGAAGGTTGAATCTTACTCGTAAGGAGTATTCAACCCCTGTTGTTGGCATTAATGGAATGTCATCGAATGTGAGTTCGGGAAAAGTCTCTTGTGTTATCTTTCCCTACAGCAAACCGTATCCTAGCTTCAATTTGGAAGCTATTGTGATACCTCAGATTTGTGAGAAGGTACCTCAAATTCCTGCTGTTGTTCAGAAGTGGAAGTATTTAGAAAATCTTTGCCTCGCAGAGCCTTTGGCTGCACATGATGAAATGGAAATTGATCTGCTTCTAGGGGTAGAAGTATTTGGTGAGATCTTACGTTCCGGTTATGTGAGAGGACAGAATGGTGGGCCACATGCTATTAACACCGTATTTGGGTGGGTGTTAATGGGCAAGTTGGGTGGTGTTTCCACTAATAGTGTGCTGAATTTTCTAACTTCTGTGGGGGAATTGGATTGTACATTGAAAAAGTTTTGGGAAATTGAAAGTATCCCTAAGTGTGTCGCATTGTCTGAAGAGGAACAGCAGGCTGAGGAATTCTTTACGTCATCTTGTTGGCGTATGGACTCAGGAAGATATGTGGTGAAGCTTCCCTTTTCTGAATTCCCCCCAGTTCTGGGTGATTCCTATTCACAGGCTTTACATAGATTTAAGCTGTTGGAAGGACGTTTTCGTCGTGATTCCGTCTTACATGAAGCATATTGTGATTTTATGGCTGACTATTTGGAGCAAGGCCACATGTCTGAAGTTGGGAACCAAGTGGGGTCTAATAGTGAGTATTACATTCCTCATCATGCGGTGGTGAAAAGGAATGCGAATGGTGAAATAAAGCTTCGGACTGTCTTTGATGCTTCAGCTAAAACTACCAATGGAAAGTCCTTGAATGATGTTCTTCTAGCAGGTCCCAAGTTACAAAATGATATCGTCTCAATATTGTTATCTTTCAGGTTGTATTTGTATGTGTTTACCGCGGATATACGGCAAATGTATCGACAGATTTTAGTTGAGGAGTCTCACACTAGTTATCAAACTATTTTGTGGAGACCTAACGGTGACGAGCCTATAAGGAAATATCAGTTGAAGACCGTTACCTATGGAGTAACGTCTAGTCCTTTTCTAGCGATTAGGACGTTGCTGCAACTGTGTAGGGATGAGGGTGAAAGGTTTCCGTTAGCTGTAAATATTTTGGAGAATTTCTGTTATGTTGATGACGCCATTGGAGTAGCAAACTCCAAGGAAATTGCCTTGGATACTCAAAACCAGTTGATTGAATTATTGGCGTTGGGAAAGTTTGAACTGAGGAAATGGGCAAGTAATTGTTCTGAAGTACTTGCTCAGGTACCTGAGGTTCATCAGCAGCCACTTGTATTTGATAAGGATTCTCTTGGAATAAAAGTGTTGGGTTTGCAGTGGTGTCCCACTACGGATTGTTTTTCTTATTCTGTACATCCTCAGATACGGTCCTGTACAAAGAGGAATATTTTGTCAGAAATAGCAAGACTGTATGATCCTCTAGGATTCTTAGCTCCAGTAATCATTGTTCCCAAGCAAATACTTCAGCAATTGTGGGCTTTAGGGATAGGTTGGGATGATGAGCCACCGCTGGAAGTTGCAAACCAGTGGAAAACTTTTGTGGCTGAGTTACCTGAGCTATCTTCGTTGAAAATTCCTAGACATATACTTCATATAGAGGCAAAGTTTACAGAAATTCATGCTTTTTGCGATGCTTCGGAGAAGTCGTATGCAGCTGTAGTTTATCTGAGACAGGTTTCCACGGAGAACAGTATTTCTGTACATTTGGTGTGTGCCAAAACTCGAGTGGCGCCTTTGAAAAGACTGTCGATTCCACGACTGGAATTGTGTGCAGCCTTATTAGCCGCAGAGCTGATTGATTGTGTATCCCATATAATGGTAACACAGAAAATAGATAATGTTTGTGCTTGGACGGATTCGAAGGTAGTTGTGACGTGGGTCAAATCTTCTCCGCATAGGTGGCGGAGCTTTGTAGCCAATCGTGTAGCTATAATCCAGGAGAAGGTAGCTCCTGATTCATGGTATCATGTGGTTGGGAAAGAGAATCCTAGTGACTGTGCTTCTAGGGGGACTTTTCCTCGGCAATTTCTAGAACAACCCTTGTGGTGGGAGGGGCCAACTTGGCTTAAGCTTCCTCGGGATGATTGGCCTGTAACTTGTGTAGGTGAGCCTTCCTGTACAGATGTACAAGAAGAAGCAAAGGTTGTTTGTATTACTATTCACGGCTCTAGTATTGTTTCAGAATTGTTGAATAGATATTCTTCCTTACGCAAAATTGAGCGTGTTGTTGCTTATTGTTTGAGATTTCGTAAAAATTGTTTGTGTCGAAAAAGGGGTTACCCGCGTGAGATAGGTAATTTATCCGAGGCTGAATTGTATGAGGCTATGGTGGTTCTGGTCAAAGACGTGCAAAGAGTTGAATTGGATAATGAACTGCGGAAAGTTCGTCGAGCGGAGGTCTGTCCCAAAGCTATACAGAAGTTAGCTCCTTTCATTGATTCTCAGGGTGTCCTGAGGGTGGGCGGTCGCTTGAGACAGTCTAGTCTAAGCTATGATCGGAAGCATCCAATTCTGCTCCCTAGGAAGCATCGATTGACTTATCTCATTATCCAAAGTGTGCACAATAGGAGTTGTCATCCTGGACCACAAACTTTGCATTATCTGTTAAGGCAGAGATATTGGATACTATCTGCCAAACGGGCTATAGCTTCAGTGTTATCTCGTTGCATAAAATGCTTTAGAGTTAAGCCTCCTCCAGTGGTCCCCATAATGAGTGATTTACCTTCCGTTAGAATTTCGGAAGTCAAACCTTTTTCCCATAGTGGCGTAGACCTTTTTGGTCCTTTGAGGATGTCTTTAGGTAAAAGACGAGGCATTAGTTCTCAAAAGGTGTATGTGTGTCTTTTCGTGTGTATGGCTACTAAAGCAATACATTTAGAAGTTGTGTCAGATCTAACTAGTGAAGCTGTTCTTGCAGCACTTAGGCGTTTTATAGGGCGGCGAGGACGTTGCAGTGATATTTATAGTGATCAAGGTACGAATTTTGTTGGTGCTTATAAAACTTTACAGTTATTGGGTGCTAAAGCTTCTGAAGCTTTGCAAATTAAGTGGCATTTTAATCCTCCAGCTAGTCCTTCCTTTGGAGGTATATGGGAGTCCGGAGTGAAATCTGTGAAAACTCACTTGCGGCGGGTGATAGGTGCGCAAGTGTTGACTTATGAGGAATTGAGCACCACTTTAATCCAAATTGAGGCAATGTTAAATTCGAGACCCTTGTGTAGTTTGAGTTCTGATCCTAACGATGTAGGCAGCTTGACTCCGGGTCATTTCTTGACATTAGAGCCCCTGAATGCTCCGCCTGACGAAGATTTGTTGTGTGTGAAACATAGTCGGTTGAACAGGTGGCAGTTAGTGCAACAGATGCAGCAACATTTTTGGCGGCGCTGGCATATGGAGTACCTCCACACCCTTTAGCAACGACATAAGTGGAATACACCACATAATCCTCCCTCGGTCGGCCAGTTGGTTCTTCTCAAGGATGAAAATACCCGTCCTTTACAGTGGCCATTAGGCAGGATTATTAAGTTATATCCCGGTACGGGAAACATTTCGAGAGTCGCCCAAGTTAAGACGAGTAAAGGGCTGTTAGACCGTCCTTTATTGAAACTGTGCCCTTTGCCGGCACAATAGGCCATGATTTGCTTGTATATGATAATTTGTTTTTTTTTTTTTTTTCTTTTCGTGTTGTGTTATGGGTGGGATAATTCCACTAATTTTCTTTTGTGGGTAATATAGGAATTACTATGATTGGAAAAAATATTTTTTTTTTATATTTTTTGGTGGGCGGAAAATGGTTACGATTGGTATTTACCATTTAAAAAATTTTGTATATTCGAATCTCCCGCGTTTTGACTTGCGAGTTTGAAGTCTGACGGTTGACGCGGAAGAAAGAGAGAGTCGTACTTCAACTACCGAGGTGAACGGACGTGTGCGTGATATCCGTCACCCCGTGTGTAGCGGGTACCTCCAACAAGGGCGACCACAGCCTTACATCGCTCAGCTAACTAGGAATCTGGATAGAGCAACGCAGTACCCAGCTGGGGAAGACATCCGACGCCAACCAACAAGGGGTGAGTCAACCGATGCATAATTAACCTTCGATTCTCGTGAGTCATTTTGCGGTTATTTGCCAATTTAGTTGGTCCTTCACAATTAATCTCTTGGCTACAATTACTTTATTGATCGAATTGTAACCAAATTCCTTTGCAATTAAATTAGTGTTTTTTTAATTATCCTACCTACTTCTAGCAGGGGATGAAAATTAAACAAAAACCGGTTCAGGAAGATCAAAATCATATCACCGCTTTTTTAATGACAAAAAAAGACTGAATGAGATGGAGCAGTCATACTTTATTATTTCTTTGAAGTGATACAGTGACATATTTGACGAAAATTTAAGTGTTCCTCTTATAGCTACAGTTACTACAAATTTCGCATTATTTCTTCCTTTCCACACATGGCATATCATCCTCTGCAGTGATATAAGGATCTGTGTCAGTCCTGAGCCCGAACGAGTACCCAGGCTTCTTAGGCAATTTGGGCAGATAGATTGGACCAGGACCTCTGGCCTTACCTTCTGGTGGAAACACTCTAGGGGACATTGTGTATTTAGGGGGCCTTTGTTTGTAAGAGTCCATGTTGGGACCACTGTACTTTGCAGGACCTGGCGATCGTTCAATATCGTGAAGATTATGTTTGAATGACCTGAAAAAAAATACTCGGTAGTAGATTGTGCTGATTAGAGATAGATACTATCTTTTTTCTGAACAAACATTTAATAACATTTTCAAATTGTCAACAAAGTTATTCTACAGCTAGGAAGGTCCAATAAGCATGTGGTGCTCTAGTGGGCTTATCGTTTGATGTAGAAGAAAATGGCTTGCATAAAAAGCGTTTCTTTTCAAATGGTCTACTTGTAGAAAATAATTTCAGGCGGACATCCGGATATACCGGAAGTAGGTATCAACTTCCTTATCTTAAATGGAACACCCTGTATATTATTACGTTTTTGAATTCAGCATCGATTTTTAGGTCCAATTTATCAACTATAGTTTGTCTACGAAGCGTATTTTCGAGGTTATTCAGCAATCTTTAGAAAGTTTAACGTTTGTAGTACTTTTCAAAAAAATGGAGTCAAGTTGATTGACTCATCAGTACTTCCCACACATAATAATGATTTCGTTTTATTGTTTTCCCATTGCATGAAGCTATAGACTGAAATCCTCTTGCAACCAAATCATCGCCCATCCTCTCGCAAAAAAAACGTCCAACACAAAAACTCTCGTAAATAGTTTCTTGCGTCTCCCTCCTTAGAAACTAGGACGCCACAGTTTTTATTCTGCATGCTTCAACTGAACGATGCAAAACGATCATCAGGAGCCTCTAAACCGTCTAAAAGCGAAGTGTGAGCTGTTTTTATATTTTTAGTTTTTTAATCATTGTTGCGCAACCACTAACACGATTTTTCAGACACTGGTGCGTTTTCCACTCTCGCCGCGATAGTCACTTATGTGTCGAAATTTCATTAAAATCAATTTAATAATTTTTGCTACATACATGAAACGAAATTAAGCAATACCCTTATATGTATACATCACAAAACCTTAAGTCCCTTGGTTTCTGTAATAGGCAAGGAAATGTTCACATGGACTTAAAAAAAATACGCAGGTACGTATTTCTTCCGTAGGTCAATGGAGAAACTATTATGAATACAACAAATCTTTCAGTTTTACAGTCCCCCACCTCCCAACCACCCCAATTTCACCCCCACCCAAAAAACGTAGAAAATGATCAGGAACCCCTAAAACGCCTAAAAACAAGGTTTGAGCTGTTTTTATATTTTTAGTTTTTTATTATTGCTGCGCCGCCACTGACATGATTTTTCCAAAACTTACACGTTTTCCATCCTCGCCGCGGTAGTAACACTGTGTCAGAATTTCGTTAAAATCAATTGAATAATTGCGTTACGCAATACAGAACGATTTAAAAAAATACTCGTATGTCTGTATACATCACAAATTCTAAGTCCCTTGGTTCCTATACTGAGCAAGGCAATGTTCAAATGGACCTAAAAAAGTGTGTTATGCCGCTAGGTTTTTCATTCACAGGTCAATGGGCAGCCCTTTGCGAATACAACAAATTTTTCAGTTTTTCAATGTGTTTGGGCCTCTAATACTAAAATGTGCATCCGCTCTTACTACAACTACAGTATTGTTAAAAATTGTGGTGGAAAATTTTCCAGCAGTTTTCCAAATTTTCATTTAGAAAATTTTGGAAAACATTAGTTTATTATGCGGTTTCCAATAATACCACCCCAAAATATTACGACTCTATTCTGGTTGTCAACAAACGTCTCAAAATTGCTATTTATGTTGTGTCGGTGTAAACATGATGCCAGTTTACTATTGGCCGTTGATAATAACGGTGAAGCTACATTTTATAAGACATAAGAAATGTAGCTTCATTCGTAAACAACAGACTGTTAAAAAGGAGTGCGTCTTCTTGGAGTCGAGCACGACCCAAATTACAGAAATTCATTGTTTCCAAAGGTGTCTTCCAAATAGCGACTAATTTCTGCTGTAGTACTGCTATACGGATCAACTACAATTGCGAGAACGTCAAAGTCACTACCTTCATTAACTACATATATATGTTTCCTCCTCTCACATTTTACGCCGACGTAAATCCAAATTTTGTGAGGTTTGTTGACAACCGTACCTATTTTGTGCTGGAAACTGGATAAAACCTTCGAACATTAATTAAGGGGTTAAAACCTCAACCTTGCTCCCACGACATGTTTAAGCTAAAAAAATAGGTATCAATGCTTACATGCTGTAGGCTGCTTGAGCATTTTTATCTGGAACTTTGGGACCCAAGGTGGTGGGCACTTCGTATTTGTCAGGTCCAGGTGTAAGGAACTTTTTGAATGGGGGATATCTGTAGGACATTGAATACGCTGGAGGTCTTTGTTCTTTCATCCTAGGAGCTAGTTCTGGTTTGTACGTTCCAGGTCCCGGTACTTGGAACAACGCTAAAAAGGAAGTTACACATTACATAAAAATGAAATTCTCTATGTTTATACAATAGCCGTTACAAAAAAAGATAAGGGTCACTAGAAAATCAGGACAAGTCAAGACAGCCTTTTTTAAATTTTTCCGCATAATCTTTGAGCCCTATACATTTTTCAGAGTTTTTTATATTTTTAAATCATTTGTGCTCATAATAAAGTTGTCAGCATCAATACAATATGCGGATGATATGACCTTGAGCCCATTTCACTCAATATGTCTATTCAAAGTGGCCTCCCTACACATATCAAGCGTCAGCAACACCCGAGTGGATCGCGTTCTGTCTCACACGGCCAGTATAGTAGTAGACTGTAAAACTGTAGCCATGCTATAGTCCATGGTTACAGCAACTATTGTTTTGAAAGAAGCACTACATTGTCCTTGGCCTTCAATCCCACCCCATTCAAAAGCATTAACTGCGTAAACTGGGGCTGTTGTCTTCTAGGAGGCATCTTTACACAACCAACTAGTCACTCGCTACATTTGCAAAAGATATTTTAAGTTTTTGGATTGACAGATAGTCATACCTTGTTTTTACATAGGTATAGTTTTTTTGGAGGTCAGTCTAGGTAAATATAGCGTCTGATGAATAAACTACAAGTGTTAGATGTGTACTAAAGAGGGTACTGCCAACCTGAGCATACATTTTTAATGTGAATATCCCCTTTACGTTATTTATTCCTACTATTAGGAGTTCGAAATGCACTTGCAAGTATAGTATATAATAAAGAATCAAAATCTACAGTTTTTTTGGAGGTCAGTCTAGGTAAATATAGCGTCTGATGAATAAACTACAAGTGTTAGATGTGTACTAAAGAGGGTACTGCCAACCTGAGCATACATTTTTAATGTGCATATCCCCTTTACGTTATTTATTCCTACTATTAGGAGTTCGAAATGCACTTGCAAGTATAGTATATAATAAAGAATCAAAATCTACAGTTTTTTTGGAGGTCAGTCTAGGTAAATATAGCGTCTGATGAATAAACTACAAGATGTGTACTAAAAAGGGTACTGCCAACCTGAGCATACATTTTTAATGTGAATATCCCCTTTACGTTATTTATTCCTACTATTAGGGGTTCGAAATGCACTTGCAAGTATAGTATATAATACATAATCAAAATCTACATAACAAACTGTTGAACCTGGATCACTTACTCAATGGCCTTGGTCTGGATTTCATGGAATAGGCGGGCGGACTGGCTTTTCCATAGCGTGTCATTCTTTGTATGTCATACCTAGGACCAGGGCCGATGTCTTTTCTTCCTAAAGATAGCTTCATTCCAATTGAATATTGGGGGTTTCTGTACCTCGAAGCATCATGGTCCCGGTAACCCACCACTGGCGGTAGCAAGTACTTGCCCGGACCAGGGCCTAAACAGTAAAAAAAAAAGATAAACATAGTTAAAATGGTTAAAATATTTCTCAGCTAGCAACAATATGAGGCAATTGACTAATATATTATCTATATTTAATTTTTATCAAGGCTGCAACATAAATAGTTGTTTTTAAGTGTTTAAAACATTTTTTCATACTTGTAATAGTTATATACTTCTTGATTAGAATATCATATAGCTCAACATTAAATCTAAACCAGGACAGGGGCTATTTTTAACATAAAATATATAATCAACTCAAACTCATAAGTATTTTACATCAGCACTTTTAATCAGTTATATACAGGGTTACTGGTAACTCGACCACTTTCCTGCAAGAGGTGATAGAGGGACTCAAATGTAATAGATTTAACCCCCCATATTTAATTCCGAAAACCAATAGTTTTCGAGATAATTAACATTTAATGTTTTTCAACCAAATGTCCAAATTTCTACACTAGATCCTAAACTAAGAAAAAAACCTGTTGTTGATTCTGATAATTTTTATTCTAGTATTTAACTAACACATACACAAAGCCAACTAAGTATTAAAATGCTTAAAAATACTAAACAATTACAAACTAAATACAAATATTTAGAAAATAATCAACAAAATGTTTACATTCACCGTGAAACAAAATTATCTAGCTCAAAAGAATTATACAAACGGTTGAACAAATCGCTAAAAAAACTTACCTACCTAATAACCCTTTCAGAAAGATTATAAACAGCATTGAATAAAAATCACCTATTTAAAAAGAACGAATGACAGTACAATCATTATTGCTAACTCAGTTACATACTCGAATGTTTGCAAATGCGGTCAATGATTTTATCCAAGTAAAACAAATTAAATGCACTCAAAGTTTCTAGAAATCTTGCTACTTGCTACCTGTGTATCTTTTTTTGAGATAGACAATTTTCTTTCACGGTGAATGTAAAAAATTTGTTCTTTATTTTTTAAATAATTGTATGTAGTTTGAAACGTTTAGTATTTTTACACATTTAAATACTAAATTAGATTTGCGTATTTGTCAGTAAAAAACTAAATTGAAAATTACTAAAATCGACAGCAGGGTTTTTTCTAAATTTGGGATATAGTGTGGAAATTTGGACATATCGTTGAAAAACATTAAATGTTAATTATCTCGAAAACTATCGGTTTTCGGAATTACATATGGGGGGTTAAATCTATTGCATTTGAGTCCCTCTATCACTTCCTGCGGGAAAGTGGTCGAGTTACCAGTAACCCTGTATGTATACGATATACGATGATCCATAGAATGTACTAAGTAACGTTTTTATGAAGTTAGAAAGCTGTAGTTTGTCGTAGTTTATTTGAACAACTTTAAAAGCTTAAGGAGCTGCTTAAATTTTTGGACTTGAACTTGAAACTATTTTTTCCTGCATGTAATTGTTATATTGTCGAGAATATTCATGGACAATCAAGGAGATGAGGTTTCATTAATAGGTACTATAAAATATAAGAGACATAGTTTTAGTAAACTTATTTGCAATTTATTATAGCAAGGCACTAAATATAATTTTAGTGTCTATTAAAGCCTAGAATGATACTTTGGTCCTAAATTATGTGATATATGTTCGTAATATAGATTTGTCTAGCCTAGCGAGATATATCTAATTGAAGCAGGTTCCAATGCCAGAATAAAAGGGATGAGCTATTCTGGCAAGGCTTTTGTCTTAGCTATACTATAAGTAGTTGAAGCGGTACAAAGCTTTAGTGCTGCCGTTTTGGTTTTAGTACATTCTGTACTATTTCTCGTACACGTCGAAATACAAAATAACATTCACTATTATAAGGCCTAAATCTAGTACATTTTCAGTTTTCAAAAAATGGTCCAAAAAATCTTCTGGCTTCTCAAATGGAAAAAATTGTATGGTTACAGAAGTTTCAGAACTTTTTTTGCACTTCCCAAAATTATAGCGCGTTTTGGTGTTCTTCAATAAGGCCATATGTCGGTCCATTTCCAGCTCACAATGACACTCACGGATTTTGGTACAAAATAGTACAATCTAGTTCATTTTATTGCTTTGATTCAGTTCATTTCAGAAACGCACTGCTGCAGCACTGAGAGCTGTATTTTGTTGGTTGACTGGTTCCATAGACAAAACTCATCGACTTTCTCTTATAATAACTGTGCAAAAATAAAAATCAGCAAAGATCTATGGACAACTCTTTGAGTTGTCCTCATAATACTACACCGACTACTAAATCGAAAAATATTCACTTTGATGGACATATAACCAGTTCTTGCATTGTCCCTTCAATTGTTCAATCAAAAAGGGTATAAACCCCTGTTTTTATCCATGAGATTTAATAATGTTCAGCCATGACATGAATAATATAGAAAACCTAGTTCATATAAAAAAATATTTGCCTACTTACCTAGATTTTTCCTCGGCATTTTCTCTGTGTTACCAAAACTTTAAGAAATACACTTAAATAAGTTTAAAAAATAATGGAGTCGTGTGATTATGGGGATGAAATCATTTTTTGAATTTTAATGAATATGAGTTATGACTGACATGTGCATTTCGACAGTTATTAACTTGATTGTCATTATCGTTAGTATATGATAGTATACACTGTAAGCTACGTATTATATAGGGTGTCCCACGACGATTAAGACAAGCAATATGTCGGAACTGAGCAGTAGTGGCGAATCATAATTTTGGGGGGGTAAATGTAGTATCTGTTCCTGTTATTGTGTCACCCAATGAGGTATTTGTTTTTGATCACGTGACGTCCGATTCAAAATGTTTAATGGGACACTCTGTATACTTGTGACGTTCCTCCCAGTGAAACAATTCCAACAAACTAGCACACTTGGGGTGTAAAGTGATTAGTTCAAGAGCTACAGGTGCTTAAAAGACTGTAGCACTACCATTATGAAACACTACCAAAGGAATTTAACTGTAGGGGTACATGTTATAATCAATGGCAGTAGTACCATCGTGTAAATACGTGTGTAGCTCCTGAATTAAACACTTTAGACCACAAGTGTGCTAGTTTGTTGGAATTGTTTCATTGGGAAGAACACAAAAGTCACAAATATACAGGGTGCCCCATTAAAATTTTTGAATTGGACGTCACGTAATCAAAATCAAATACCTCATTGGGTGACAAAATAATAGGAGCATATACTAGATTTGCTCTAATTTACACCCCCAAAATTATAATTCCCTACTACTGTCCAGTTCCGATATGTTGCTTGTCTCAATCGTCGTGGGGCAGCCTGTATATACCTTTACTTCTTTATAGACCCAGGTTCTATTTAAATAGATTTTTTATTTAGAGATACAAGCGTATAAGTCGGACGCTATTGGCGGCGCATATGATATGATGAGGTTTAAAACTTACATAATATTTAAGTAACAAGTTTCCTAAAATGTCTTTCAAGCTTGATCCAATACCAGTTAGTCTTTGTCGTTGATACATTGGGCAGACGACTAAAATATGTCTAGCACTTAGTTGAATTTCACAAAAACCAGTGAAGATCGTCTGTTGTATTATACTGTATACTATTATTATTTGTTTGTACTATTAATTACAAATAACTGCCACCTCGAAGGCTACGCCTTGTGTGAGCTATTAGTGTATCAAATATGTATGTTTCCCTAAACTCAGCAAGCCAGATACTGAGTTATATTAAAGTGCCATATGATTGATTAGTTATGAATTTATCTAAGTTTTATTTATGTATGCGCCAGTTTAGTGGCTTAATTTTTTTGTATTTATATCTTGGGGTATGTGGCCCCCTTGTAGTTAAGTAGAGTAGCCGCTGAGCTAGACTTCGCCACCAGAATAGCATATTGTTATTAAGCATTTTTTTTATAAAAATAATAATAATAATCTTATTACCTCCAGCTTCCTTTGCTATGTAGGTTGTAGGGTGGAAGGAGTAAATAAATAAATAAATAAGTGTACACTGAGTGTGCAAAAGCATGTTATATTTTATAAAAGTATAACAAAATTTATATGTATAATATAATTATTAATATACTGTTAAATAAATAATATTAAGTGATTTGTGCCACCACTTTTACACATTAAGAAGATCAGTTTATACGAATCATATTTTCCAGAAAATATGTTCATTGAAACTTCATAATACATTTCAATTTATATAAACAACAAAAATTAACACTCCTAGAAGGTTATATTTATATCAGTACGAAAAAGTGATTGGAATTTATTTCAATGCTGCTGAAGTCAACTTTGTAGGCATTGACGTAACTTCAGGTAAAGAATCCTTTCCTTGGTGTCCCTCCAATTTTTTAACTGGCCTTAGCAATATGGTATTCGGCCAAAGACCCTCCAAAAATATACAGGGTGATTCATATTCGAGAATCACCTTCAAGATTTCTTATTTCTTTAACTTTGTATTTTATGACTGATCATTTTATAACAAAATATTTTGTTGATAAAAAATAACTAAAACGCAGGCTTTGTATATAAACTTCTGACTTTTCACTGACCCTATAATCCTGAGATATCTGTTCAGAATTATAAAAAAGAACCTGGATCGAATCCTCTACCTAGACCCCCCTGATTTCGGTTACGTCATTATTTCTAGGACCTTCAACCGTGATGAAATAGTGGCTTAAACATACAAATATTTAATAAAAATTAATCAGTTGTGATTGGAAATCCTAATACAAGATACATAAAAAGAGTACGTTAGAGCTTTTTGCCAGTGGTCAAAGCGCCCCCTTTTCCGGTCCATTCTTCTTTTAGCTGGACTTTGCAGCCTAAATCTCTCAGAGCTGCCTTGATGTCGTATTCAATGTCCTTATACTTCTTCAAGTTTTCATGCAGAAGCTCCTCAGCTCCTAGTTCGAGGAATGTTGGACTTTGATCCCTGCACCGTGACACCATGTTCCTGATTGACCAGCTGCCACTTTTCTTAAAAAAAATAAGAGAAGCGTCAAGTAGATCAATTAAAAAGATGTAATTTCTGAAAACTTATCCAGTAGCTGTCGATTCTGATTCGTCGCGATTTACTAACCTGTCAATTCAATTCAATGGGGTATTCTCCAACTTGCTAATATTGCCTGTTTAATGGCTGAAATGGATTGCTTGTATCTAATTTGTAATGATGACAGTGCTTGCTCAATTTTTTTCTGCCCACGTGGAGTAAAGATAGACTTTGAAAATCATCCCTTTGAAAAGAGCTCATTTAAATCTGTTAAACCTCCCGCCTAAGAAATCAGCCAATCAAAAGTGATTTTTATGCCGGATGTAGATAGGATGTGACTATTTTAATTTGAATTAGACGTAGATTCAAGGTTGCCACGTTGTTAATATTTTGCATAGTTTTTCTATAAAGGATGTGGACTTTATTTTATGTTTATTTAGTTACCCTCTTTTTGTAGACTATACATGATATATTGCACAGCTATTCCATTTTTTGTATTGTTATGTAATTAGCAGTTTACTCTGAGAATGCTTCATAGTTACTTTTCACAACTTTACTGTGTCATTCGGCAACACTCGTCTTTAACAGCCTCTCACTAGTGTCATGCGTACATAACCTCCCCTAGTGTCACGACTAGTCTCTGGTCACGACTGTCTCGGTATCTCATTTAACCAAGATAGATCATGAAATGATGTAAACAAACATCTGTCAATATCAATACGAAACGGAGGTTATGTCTGTAGATGGAGAAAAGGAGGTCAGATGGCAAGGTACAGTCACATTCTAAGGATAGCTCCACGAAAGACTTATTACGTCACAGCTTTGGCGCGAAATTTTATGTTTGAACTTTGCAGGTGCTTTTAAGCCACTTCGCGTAAAAAAAGTAAAAACTTTAGTTACATGGTTTTTGGGGACGTAACATTAATATTCCGTCATAAAATTTTGTTCGGAAAATACCCCATTGAGTTCAATTTATTTGTACCTATTAATGTCACGCAAATATATCAGTTCAGAAACAACAACGGTAAGGCCTGTACTTCACGGGCAGGTAAAACGCCGCGGTTTCCCCGCTAGCAACCGCTTGCTCCAACAAAACTATGCTATTCAAATGAGGCCGACAACACGGGCGTGTTAGTTGCGCCGCCTGTCGGCATTGGGAAGCGCTAACGTTTTGTAGGTCCTCGAACTCCACGTGGCGAAAAGAAGCTTTTTTACCGCTTCTACGAGTGTGGCTCCCTACAAAACCATTTTGCAGTAAGACAATGTTTCATACTGAAAAGTTCATCTGCGAAATTGATACTACATTTTGGTGCTAAATGCAAGACCTCGGTATACTGATGTTAGAGGCGAAAACGCTGCGTTTAACTGCCCGTGAAGTACAGCCCTTACAAAACGTTTGATCATTCTGGAAGTCTCACAGTTTCTAGTGGGTTTGGGTAGCTAGTAGGCTGTTTAAAATAACCGTTTCCGTCACACTCCAGCCTCTCTTTGACCTTAAATATGTTTCGGCTATAGAGCAAGAGCCTGTGAGGGCCATACCTTAGGAATTTTATAAAAGCAGAAAGCTCTTCTATGTATATCTCCATTAAGTGTATGAATAATGCTCACTTAGAGTCAAACTACGCGAACGGAAATTCCGTGGCGTTTTGGACGCGGCGGTTTACACGTCGTAATCAAAACCGTGCTATCGAACGGGTGCAACTAGACGAACGGGAAATCGGTCGCGTTGTGTTTCTATTTGTACCTGTATTAGTTTTTCGTTAGGATGTAACTTCATAACTTCAATTATAGCTGCTGGGGCTCCTGCCTCGAACAGAGCTGCGCTATTCTTGGGGGCCCTCAAACTCAGAGCTGCGATAGCCCCTAGACCTGCGGCGCAAGCTGGAACATTTTCCTGAAATTATGATATTTATGTTACTGAAGCAGTGGCCGCCAACATGGACATCAATCAAAAAGGGTCACGGATGAAAATAATGCTTATACAAGATGGAACGTAAACACAGAACAACAGAATGATCGTGTAAAAAAACTAGATCTTCATGTAGGTTGGAATACAACCCAGCTTGTGAAGGATTTTGACCTACTGTGGTAAACTTCAGTTCCTTTTTGTAGGATAAAGTCATTCATAAGGAGTTTTTGTTTGAATGACCTTTATCCTACAAAAAGTAACTGAAGTATAGGATGTGAGTTTGTCAGTTGTGAATCCAAACCTTCAGGTATAAATTATACTTGACAGTTTGAAATTACAAGTGATGAGTTGGAAAATTAACTTGACCGTTTTGAATTACTACTTGACGCTTTACAAACTACAGCTGGAAAAGGTGTAGTATGATGAATTTTTTTTGATCGCATATGATAGACTATGGCATAAGAACCTTCTTATATTTTTCCAAGATTTTTTTGGCAAAGCCAAGAAAATGGGGAATTTATTTGAACAGGACAGCCAATCGAAAGAAGGGTATGTGAGCCGTGTTGCACAGTTCACAAAACGAAGCTTTCTCTCACAGAACCTTTTTTCCATCCATGCGATGAAACCTTAGATAAGGAAAGAGAGGGGATACCGCAAACCCGATTGATGCTATATGAATTAGCTGTGACCGAAAATGAATTGCTATTTGACGGCTGTCAACATATTTTTTTATGATATCTAGCATTGTAAAATATTGTGGTGTGTATAATGATAGGGTGTGCAGCTTACGGTTGTAAAAGCCACAGCAGCAAGAAGGAGCCTGGAATCATGTATCACAGGTAAATTTAATAGCGCTTTGGTACATTTTTGGTAACAGAAATGTCAGTCGCGCGTTCCGTCCTCTCTCTTTCCTTGTCTAAGGATGAAACCCACAGTGCATCCCCTTGATGGAAGATAAATCACCAAATAATAGTTTGTTTTGTGAAAATTGGGTCTATATTGCAATTTGAAAGTTGTCGAGGCAACAATGCACTGCTGATGCATGGCGCACTTCGCACTGATTGGCTAAATTTGAATAGATTTTTTTAAACTTTAAAATGGAATTACTATTATAAAATTTAATAATTGTTCTCAAACCTAACGATACTAGTACTAGTCCATTACCAAAAATTAAACATTATATAGATAAGTCGATCTAAAATCTAAAAAAACTTACTTTATTGGATTGTAAAACATTGATGATGATTGGAGCCAAACCTTTTTCGATCATATGAGCCTTACACTCATCACTTCCTGATAACGCTTTTATTAGCTTGAAACTGTGCCTGGCAATTTTCTGAAACAGATTAAATATTGCATTAGTTTTTGCCTGATTTTTATTAGTTTGTATCTAATTACTATTCAAATACTGCAAAAAAAATATTTCACTTGTTCAGAGAACTAGAAAACAACTACCTACAGAAATAGATTACATAAAATCATTTTATAAGGTTGATCTAAATCTTTTGTGCTTGTCCCATATCAAAGTTAACCATAAACATTTATTCTTAAAATGGCTAAAATATATACCTAATAATCCGTTTTTATTTTCAGTTAATTCTACACACACAAAAATTTTGGTAACATCTTAACAATACTGATGAGGTGCTGGAATAACCGGTATAGAAAATCTCACCTCACTATTTGGGAATGCCTTTAATACATCTTTGATCAGATTAAGACCACCTGCATCTTCAACTTTTTTACAAAATTCTGCTCTCACCATAAGAGAGCATAGTGTGAGCATTAGATCTGTTATCAGAGTTTCGTCATGCTTGAATCCTAGAAAAACAACATAGAAAATTTAGAAAATGCAAGAGAGTTGCTAAAAAATATTTCTGAAGAGTATTTCGCAACCATACTTTGACTAGTATCAAGTGTTCTACATTCCATATCAAAACACAAAATATTTCATTTAATACAGATAACAGAGCATAGATATGTTAGTATTAATATTGAAATGATACAGATAGATACTACCTTACATTCTACTTTGATTTGATTTTGAGTAGAATATAATAATAATAATAGTATAATATTGAAGTATACAGAGATACACTCCAAATGGCGAAGTTCACTAAAATAGTTTCTTTATTTATTTTTCAACATGAGATCCAAAGCTATCAATAAACTTACGAGTTAATAATCCTGTAAGGGCACAAAGCGTTTCACTGGCAATTACTCTTGCATGCTCATGGGCTTTCCCAAATTCAACTCGCACATCGTCATCGAGAACTAATGCTCGACATACACCAAGCACCTCCCTCAATATGTCTGTCGCACCTTCACCTAGTAGTTCCTTGATATTGTCGATTATCTTAGAATTGAAAATTAGCTGCCTGAAATATTAATATAACATGTATGTATATATACATTTGCACTGTCTATTATTATTGAATGATAATGTATGCAGTCAGTGTCTTTTTGCTCTATTTTGCTGTTTATTTACTTTATGCATTTATTTCTTATGCAACAAATACTGACATATTTGGTCATACTATCAAATTAATATACAATAACTTGTATAAAAAACTAAGTTACTTGTGGTCATAAAATAATTCTTGAAAAGACAAAACTGGGCATCACCAAATAGGTAACAGTTTCTAAGGGAGCTGCTACACATATTGACAAAACATCAAACAATGTGGGGCACCAAAGTCAAACTGCCAGAGTGGATTGATGCAGGCTGAACAGGCCAAGAATCACTAGTTTTTTATATTATGATATCTGTGAAAACACTAAATTTACCTATTCATTTCATGTAAGACACAGCATTCTCTGGTCCATTTCAAAGTCAGTCTTTTTACATCATAGTCAATTTCCTTCTTTAAGTAAGTATGAATAACTTGGACACCTCTTTCATCTAGAAGATCTGGTTGCTTTGACATCAATGCAATAAGTGCTCTCAGACATGATTTTAAAACATTATTGTCTCCTCTATGCACTGCCATAGTATCTAGCAGTATAGAATAAGCACCACATCTTCCTGAAATAAGGATATCAATTGAATAAATGCTTACCTATCCTAAAACTCATAAAACAGCTGAAAAATTTGATTAAAACACAACATGTTTTGCAATTAAATAATATTAAATATTAAATAAAAATATTTAATATTATTTAATAATCATTTATGGGGAATTAAGCTTGTATATAGTCTGTTGATTTTTCTGAGAGCATGTGTATCTATAGATAATAATACAAGTAACATTAGAATAAATTTATTACATTGCTTTTTTTTTAAATCGAGAAACATTTCTCTATTTCTTATAATCACTACATTACAAAAACAAATTCGCTAATCAGTGAGAATATCCCTGGCCTTGAGAATACTTAAAATGTCATATCTGTGTTGGACACTTGGGAAGATTCACATATACAAAAATTTATTTACTAACTACAATATTGTTTCTAGTAAATAACTTTGAAAACTACAAATAGTCAGCTATGGCACACAGATTATAGACTCTTATTCAGTGTTCGAAAAACTTGATTCTTGGAGTAGTTTTTAATACAATAAAATACTTATATGTACATTTTACTTTGAATTCATCATTATTTTCTTTCAGTAGTAGATATGTACTCTGTTACTGATGAAGTTAAAATACTGAAACCTGGAATTCATAGAATGGTTGAAAATGTACATACCTGCTTCTACTTTATAAGGAAGACCTTTTTCACATTCAACTTTGATAAGATCTAACTGCTCTATAACATTGTCTCTATTCACTGCCTTTGCTTTGTTAAGTTCTTTCAGTCTGTTGAGGAGCTCTTGAACATTGGTATCTGGAGGAGTTATCATCAGGTCTTTGATGATAAGGCTTAAATCTGCACCCTAAAATTCAACTGTCAGTGGACTGTCTCTGAACGGCATGACATGAACTATTTTATTTGCTCATAGGGAAAACATAGTTTTAAAGCTAGTAGGTAACTTTTAAGTTCTTTAGAACTCACTGCAACTAGCTCAATAGCTGTTTTAGCATTTACCAGTTCTTATCAGTTTTTCTAATTGCTTCATTTAACTGATGTGCTGTATTATCATTTAATTTATACAAACCTGTAATTCAAACTGCTCTATTGCTCCTTTAACGGCTTCTTCTGGAGACAAACCAAGTTCATCAATATTTTCGCGAACAACAGTATTGAAAGCATCTTGACTTATTTTTAATGCCATATTTGGATAACACTTATGTGATTTAAATACAAATTCTTGTAATTGCGAGACAAATAATCACAAACTTAAATAAAGTATATTATCACTATTTGGCGTAAACTTTCTACAGCCTTAATAATAAATTAGAAGAGAAATTATTTTATTTATTGTAGTTTATAGAAAGTTTACAATTATTAATACACTGTTTAAAATTTGAGAACAGTTGTTTTTTGATTTTGACATATCGGTGCAATTGAATTGACTGATGACAGTTATCCTGCTGATGATTGTCAATCACCTGTTTTCTGTCAACGTAAACTATTGTTTCATAGATGTCGTCAGCGTCCGCTATTGCATCTTGCGCTACTGGTTGCATAGACGTGGTGCACCTTTATGCTTCAATTGCATCCCTACAAAGTTTAGATAACAAACTCGAAACGAAAATCAACTTTTTATTGTAAAATAAAATTCTTACAACAATAAATTTTGGTGTATATATGTCATCTATCACGGTAATATATAAAAATTTGGAGTATCAGTAAGTCAATACAAAATAAATAAAACAATGTTCAAAAAAGTGTAAAAATAATTTAAAATGCATAAGTAGACGTCTTAAGTACAATGTATAACAGTCTCTAGTCTATTCTGTAAAAAATGGATGAGTCTTGTATGCAGCAAACTCAGGCCTATCTAACTCTTTTTTTGAATTATCTATGTCGTCATTAATAGCTTCAATCAACTCGTCTAGAGAACTAAAGTTTTTCTCGTCCCTGAGAAATCCTAAAATAACAATTCTAAGCTCTTTACCATAAAAATCACTGTCAAACTGGTGTATAACATGTGTTTCCATCGACTTCTTCTTGTTTTTGTAGAACGGATTCCACCCTATGCTCATCACCATCTTATAAACGGGCCCCTTGTCAACGTTTGCAAAACCATAATAAACGCCTGTAGATAACTCCTGAGGCAGATTGTTGACTATTTCTTCGGAAAAATTAGCGGTAGGGCATCCCAATTCCTTCGATCCTCTTCCGAATCCCTTGACAACTACCCCTTTGGCGAAATGTGGCAACGCACTGGAAGACATCCTTGTGATACGCCACTGGACTAGACGAACTTGCGCAGTGCAGAAACCGGGTACCTGTCAATAGGCCCGAGAAATTACAATAATATAGAAATTATAAGATAGTGTTAGTGATAAGAACATTAAGAAGATAACCATGTTAGAGGTGGAGTCAGAGGCGATGAAAAAAGTGAGTGAAATTATTGCGCACTATATCTAAGAGGTTATCACCTTTCTTTCTATCGGGCCGACCTCTACGTGTGACCTTCGATACACTCAAGTTCGATACATAAACTATACTGAACGAGAAATCATTCTACATTCTACTGATTCTAGAGTTCCGATCAATTTTTTTGCGGATATTATACTTACATGAATAGGGGGATTCGGCTAATCTTATCTCACTTTAGTTTTCATCCGCCATGGCTTGCTATGATTTTTTTGCGAATTGTCTATTTTAAGGGGCAATTAATGTGTAGTGTCTTATTATTGTCCTGGATTAAAGAGTTAATCCAATAATCTTTCGTTTTTGAAGATTACAAGCATCAATTTAGGGTGTTGCACAATAATTTGAAAGAAACACTGAAGACTGAAGCCTACAGCATATTTACTACATTACTATTACAATAGCTACTTTGCTACTTAGCAAATGACAGTTATGTAAATTATACCTCATTCAGTATTTGGTTAGATAACCACAGATGTTTTTTTTGCTATGACGTGTGTAATTTGAGCATTATAATTATATTTTGTTTCACGGAATTGATCATATTTTATGAGTATCGGTTTACGGGGTGTGTACGAAAAGTATGAAAATATGACATGCATTTGGAAGCAGTGTTGCCATATTATTGATTCTAAAAGTCCCGAATGGCACTAGCACTAGCGTATAGAGTCCAGAGATTACGTACGGTTGAATATTGGCACTTTATGTTAGATATACAGGGTGTCCCAGAAGTCAACGTCAAGCCGCAACAGGGTGACAGGATTGGTTGTAACTGTCACGAGAAAAATCAGAAAAAAAATCTATTCCATGTAGTTTGAAAATTATGGGCGTTTAAAGAAAACCTAGTAATTTGGTCAAATTATAACAATTTTTCGGTTATTGTGGTTAACTTTTATTATTTTTGTTCATTTAAACTTTGGAACCGTAACCCTAAATAAAATTTCTAGAAGTACAGTCAAAAATAATGACACAATTGCCCCAAGTTTTCTAGAATGAGGACTATTTATTAAACTATGAATTTTAAATTTTCAAAGTTTGCTGACTTTGAAAGGCCCTCCTTTAAAAAAAATATATTAAAGTGCCTTGGCAAGAGCCATTAAAAGTTGGCGCATTCAACCAGGAATGTAAAATGGTACAACACTTGTTAGTTTCATACTAAAAAAAACGAACAAAAAAATAAAAACCTCAAGTAACCCGACTTTTGCTAACCCATTTCAATCAGGTCAGATGTTCTTTATTCGCACAAGCTTCTGGTAGGTTCTTAATTTTACAGCAAAATGATTTGAGAGATGGATAATGAACATATTTGCTATGAGTGAGCGAGACAGATAGTGACGCCACTTTTAGCAGTCAACAAAGTAAGTAAAATTAATAAAATAATGAAAAATTTTGACCTAGTTTAGTTTAGGTTTATTGGAATAAAGGTCAGGCAATAAATATTCAAATTGTTTACCGTCAGTCTCAATACATGCCCTACATCTTCTTAAAAAAGATCTACTTATTAGCCAGGCATATCCTCGAGAGTTGATGTCCTCAGCAGCTTGAGAAATTCGTTTACGCAGCTCGGCTACGCTCTCAATGGGCCTTGAATGAACTTTTTCTTTGAGAACACCCCCATAACAAAATTCTAGGCGATTTAAATCTGGGGAACAGGCTGGCCACGAGATGGTGCCTGAACGTCCACCTCCACCTCCCGGATATTTTTGGTCAAGGAAACCTCTTATTTGCACTGCGTAATGCGCTGGGCAGCCATCTTGTTGATACCTCAAGTTGCGACGATATGTTAAGCGGTCTACAGACGACGATGCATGCTGCGATTCAGGTATCGACTTCTACGTTTCATAACGCAAGTAGCAGCGTGTGTGGTACTGAATGACGAATTTGGTATCAGTTGCTGCTTGCTGCTTGCAGCGATGCAGATTCTGGAATCCTATTATGGTCGGTGAGCCATGTCGCCGAGCCAACGTGTATAGTATTGCGTCGATGTAAAGAAATAAGCTCACCCTAATATTCTTGTATTGCATGAAACATGCATCAAATACAAAATCGATTCAGGCATCGAACAGGTTTCGATTTGAGTAGGAACTTATGCAACTGATGCAAGTTTCACGAAACCTTGAGTCGATTGAGGAATCGCAGCTTACATCAACGTCTGTAGACCGCTTTAGTGGTACATCCTCTAACAAAGTTGGTAAATTTTATCGTAAAAAATGTAGGTAACTCAAGCCATTCAAATTCTCAGGCAGCTCAAAAGGCCCAAAAATTTTGCCATTTAAAATTCATGTCCACAGGCTTACTTTAAAGCGATACTGTGATCCGTCTTCTCGCACTAAATGTGCCTGGCTAATAAGTAGATCTTTTCCAGGAAAATGTAGGGCATGTATTGAGGCTGATGGTACACAATTTGAACTTTTATTGTAATAAAACATGTTATTTCCCTATCTGACTTCTAATCCTATAAACCTAAACTAAGCTAGGTCAAGATTTTTCATTATTTTATTAATTTTACTTATTTTTGTTGACTTTGTTAAAAGTGGCGTCACTATCTGTCTTGCTCACTCATGGCAAACATATCAACTATCGACCTCTCTCATCATTTTGCCGTAAAACTAGGAACCTACCAGAAGCTTGTGCGAATAAAGAACATCTGACTTGGGTGAAATGGGTTAACAAAAATCGGGTTACTTGAGGTTTTCCTTTTTTTACTTGTATTTTTTTAGTATGAAACTAACAAGTATTGTACCATTTTACAATCCTGGTTAAATGCGCCAACTTTTAATGGCACTTGCCAAGGCACTTTAGTACATTTTTTTAAAGGAGGGCCTTTCAAAGTCTGCAAACTTTGAAAATTTAAAATTCATAGTTTAATAAATAGTCTCCATTCTAGAAAACTTTGGGCAATTCTGTCATTATTTTTGACTGTGCTTCTAGAAATGTTATTTAGGGTTACGGTTCCAAAGTTTAAATGAACAAAAATAATAAAAGTTAACCACAATAACCGAAAAATTGTTATAATTTGACCAAATTTCTAGGTTTTCTTTAAACGCCCATAATTTTTAAACTGCATGGGATAGATTTTTTTTATGATTTTTTTCATGATAGTTACAGCCAATCCTGTCACCCCGTTGCGGCTTGACGTTGACTTCTGGGACACCCTGTATATACATGAAAGACGATTCGAAGTGTCTCATAATATATGGGGTACCTATTTCATACACCTTTTTAAGTGCATTTCATACAGGCGTAACTTTTTAGCTGAAGTGCAATCTTTTACATCCAATTTTTGAACTTCACAGCTTAATTTTTTTGATGGGCAATGAAGTGGTTTTTATTTTCTTTCTCCAAAACAAAGTGCGATACGAACAAACATCAAGAGACTAAAAAGTTGTGTTTCCATCAGATCGTCGTTGATTTCCATCTATTTCACCTGAAAAATAATATTAATTTTTTTTAAGGTCAGAGGCGTACATATTTTTTTCCAAACTTTGACACCCCGTATCTTAAAAACCAGGCTTTTTAGGACACATGCTTATATGAGCTTTTCCACTTGGATTTGGGTCAGTAACGCGTCCATGAAATTACGGCCTATCATTAAGAAATATCAGGTATATACCAATAATAGGTTAACACTTTTTGACATCTTTGATCAAGGAAACAAAGTTACGTGTCTGAGGGTAATTAAATTTCATTATCTATTACAGTACACTTTTCATAAGCAGACCTGAAATCACTAATTTATTATCTACAATACATACTCATATTATGTAATATGTAAATTTTTGTGTCACATTACTATGTGACGAGATACAAACCATATTTTTGTTATAGTAATACGCATGCTTATTTATATTTATCTATGAAACTATTCCTTGCAATAGCCGTGACCTAGATTTTACTATCATTTTCATACGCGCGTTCCACTGCGCGTTGTCTGGTGACATTCACTAGACAGTGTTTAGGAATGGTTTTGGGTCGATTGGTTGATAAGGTAAAATATTTAAAGTATCGAAATAAGTTTCAGAGTTTTGCGGTTATTAAATAGGTGTCTACTAAGCAGTCACAATTTTAATTTTGTAGGGTTGTAAAGCTGTGGCGCACTTGTTGTATTTTTTTTAATGGAACACCTTGTATATTATTAGATATTTCTCTTTTTCCCTAAATTTTAAGCAAAAAATGGAGTCAAGTTAATTGACTCAGTACTTCCCACACATAACGGTGATATTGTTTATTATTTTCCCATTGCATGAAGCTATAATATGAGATTCTCATCCAACACAAAAATTATAGTAAATACTTAGTTTCTTGCATCTCCCTCCGTAGAGTAGTAGTTTTTAATCTGCGAGCTTCACTTGGATGAAATGAAACCATCAGGAACCCCCAAATTTCCTAAAATCGAAGCTTGAGCTATTTTTATATTTTTAGTTTTTTTATTATTGCTGCGCCGCCACTGGCACGATTTTAAAAAAAAACGTACGCATTTTTCATCCTCGCCACGGTAATAATACTGTGTTGAGATTTCATTAAAATCAATTCCAGGTAACGCAATACAGCAAAGCAATGTTCCGATGGACCTAAAAAAGTGTATTATGTCGCTAGGTCCTTTTTTCGCAGGTTAACGGGTAGCATGCAAACACTTTTTGGGTTTTGCAACCCCCCACCCCCCAACCACCTCAATTTTACTCCCACAAAAAAAAAAAAACAGAAAATGATCAGGAACCCCCAAACGCCTAAAAACGAAGTTTGAGCAGTTTTTATATTTTTAGTTTTTTATTGTTGCTGAGCTGCCACTGACACGATTTCTAAAAATCATAATTATGCTTCTTCCATCTTTGACACGGTAATAATACTGTGGCAATGTTTCATGGAAATCAGTTTCATAATTTCCATGTTACTCAATACAGAACGATCTAAAGCAATATTCGTATGTGTTTATACATATCAGAAAATTCTAAGTCCCTTGGTCTATTATGAATACAACAAATTTTTGAGTTTTACACCCCCCACCCCCCCAGTTTCACCCCCACCAAAAAATTAGGAAATGATCAAGAACTCCCTGGGGAACGTCTAAAACGCTTAAAGACAAAACGCGACAGACAGACAGACAGATGGACATGGATTTTCGTTATGTAGACATCATAAAACGCCCAAAAACCGTATTTTTTTTTATAACTGAGCAGACCGCGCAGGCAGGGCCTAAATACTAAAGTACTGCGGCTGCTGAGAAAGGGTTATGTTAGGGGAAGTTTGTTAACGCGAGATTTGAATGGGCCAATACCCGCAGGCCCAATAAATACATCTTCTGGCAGTCCATTCCAAGCCTTGGACACCCTGGGAATAAATGTGCGGTTGTACCGCTCAGTTCTTGATGTATGAAGAACGACCGTCTTAGGATGAGATGCAGCGGTCGCACGGGTACATCTGATAGGAGCAGTGAGCGGCGAAACGATAGAGGATGGCTCAGAGGAGCAGATTCCGTTGGAATATCGGTAGAAGAGTGAGAGGTCACCAACAACACGCCGGTGAGAAAGTGACTGAAGGTGGCGCGTTAAGGCCGGATCGCCAATTAGTCGAATTGCCCTTCTCTGGACGGCATCTAGTATAGACAGGGTAGTGGGGGCAGCAGCTCCCCAGACATGAGAGCAATACTCCAGACAAGGTCTTATCTGGGCTTTATATAGCGTGAGGAGGTTACATGGTGAGAAATACTTTCTGGCTCTAAATAGGTACCAAAGCTTTTTACCAACAGCTGTTGCAATTGACGCGACGTGTTCGTGCCAGATCAGATTTTCTGTAATGTTGACTCCTAACAGCTTGAAAGAGTGACTCCTTGGCAGAGCCTGGTTGTTCATTAGAACGTGGTGTTGGCTTGGGCACTTCTTGTTTGATAGCGTATTATCTCAAAATCGAAAATTTTTGCGATCACAATACTTCCCTCACCTATCGGTGGGAAGTAAAAGTAATGCATCAACGCAGTTACTCGGTGTTAAGGGGGGGGAAATAATTCTAATAAAAAACGAAACTGCAATTTTCCTGACTTACGTCACCTGTCCTCCATTCTATGAGTTCACTGGAAATCATTTTAGCAGAACAATAATTATATTATTTTTATACGAATCCAATCAAGTAAACAGAAACAAAGTGATGATAACATTCAATCAATCAATTATGTTACGCTCGATAAAATATTGTTATTGGAGTGGTCCAATTCAAGCAAGATATTGATTCCACGTTTCGTATGCATATGACCTATGATGTTCCTTTTTAGTCTAGACACACCATACGAGGATGGGTTAGAAAATGATGAAACTGATGCTATAGTATGACAATGAAATACTAGTTTAATTAAACATCAACAACTATGCTTCAAAGTGCTATCTATTCTGGTCAATACAACTATCCCAACCACCGACTATACATACATATGTAAAACTAGGTAGACACATCGATTTACAAAAATCGTTGAATGTACATTGTTTTCAGTATCATTAGAACTATGGAAGATTGAAGATAGGGCCTGGAGTAAAAGTTAGGAATATCGTTTGACGAAAACCAAAAATTTCAGATCTTCAGGTTTGGTTAAAAAACCGAAAATTTTATTTGGTTTTCTATTGAGATGAAACCTTGTGTTTTGGATAATTTGAGGACGCTGATTACAAGTCCGATCGCAGTTTTGAGTTTCAGTAACGCTAGACGAAAATCAAAAATTTCAGATCTGTCAGATCTTCAGGTTTGGTGAAAAAATCAAAAATCTTATTTGACTTTCTATCAAGATGAAACCTCGTGTTTTAGATAATTTGAGGATGCTGATGACAAATTCGGTCGCAGTTTTGAGTTTCAGTCTCGTTTGACGAAAATCAAAAATTTCAGATCTGTCAGATCTTCATGTTTGGTGAAAAAATCGAAAATCTTTCTTTGACTTTCCATCAAGATGAAACCTCGTATTTTGGGTAATTTGAGGGTACTAATTACAAATCCGGTCGCAGTTTTGACTTTCAGTCTCGTTTGACGAAAATAAAAACTTTCAGCTCTGCCAGATCTTCAGGTTTGATTAAAAAATCGAAAATCTTTATTTGACTTTCCATCAAGATGATACCTCGTGTTTTGGATAATTTCAGGATGCTGATGACAAATCCAGTCGCAGTTTTGAGTTTGAGTATCGTTTAACAAAAATCAAAAATTTCAGATATGTCAGATCTTCAGGTTTGGTGACAAAAAAGAAAATCTTTATTTGGCTTCCTATCAAGATGAAACCTTGTGTTTTGGATAATTTGAGGATGCTGATGACAAATCCGGTCGCAGTTTTGAGTTTGAGTATTGTTCGACAAAAATCAAAAATTTCAGATCTGTCAGATCTTTAGGTTTGGTGAAAAAATCGAAAATCTTTATTTGGATTTCTATCAAGATGAAACCTCGTGTTTTGGATAATTTGATGATGCTGATGACAAATCCGGTCGCAGTTTTGCGTTTCAGTCTCGTTTGACGAAAATCAAAAATTTCAGCTCTGTCAGATCTTCAGGTTTGATTAAAAAATCGAAAATCTTTATTTGGCTTTCTATCAAGATGAAACCTCGTGTTTTGGATAATTTGATGATGCTGATGACAAATCCGGTCGCAGTTTTGCGTTTCAGTCTCGTTTGACGAAAATCAAAAATTTCAGCTCTGTCAGATCTTCAGGTTTGATTAAAAAATCGAAAATCTTTATTTGGCTTTCTATCAAGATGAAACCTTGGGTTTTGGATAATTTGAGGGTGCTGATGACAAATCCGGTCGCAGTTTTGGGTTTGAGTATTGTTCGACAAAAATCAAAAATTTCAGATCTGTCAGATCTTTAGGTTTGGTGAAAAAATCGAAAATCTTTATTTGGCTTTCTATCAAGATGAAACCTTGGGTTTTGGATAATTTGAGGATGCTGATGACAAATCCGGTCGCAGTTTTGGGTTTGAGTATCGTTTAACAAAAATCAAAAATTTCAGATATGTCAGATCTTCAGGTTTGGTGAAAAAATAGAAAATCTTTATTTGGCTTCCTATCAAGATGAAACCTTGTGTTTTGGATAATTTGACGATGCTAATGACAAATCCGGTCGCAGTTTTGAGTTTGAGTATTGTTCGACAAAAATCAAAAATTTCAGATCTGTCAGATCTTCAGGTTTGGTGAAAAAATCGAAAATCCTTATTTGGCTTTCTATCAAGATGAAACCTCGTGTTTTGGATAATTTGAGGATGCTGATGACAAATCCGGTCGCAGTTTCGATTTTCAGTCTCGTTTGACGAAAATCAAAAATTTTAGATCTGTCAGATCTTCAGGTTTGGTGAAAAAATCGAAAATCTTTATTTGGCTTTCTATCAAGATGAAACCTCGTGTTTTGGATAATTTGAGGATGCTGATGACAAATCCGGTCACAGTTTTGAGTTTGAGTATCGTTTAACAAAAATCAAAAATTTCAGATCTGTCAGATCTTCAGGTTTGTTGAAAAAATCGAAAATCTTTATTTGGCTTTCTATCAAGATGAAACCTCGTGTTTTGGATAATTTGAGGATGCCGATGACAAATCCGGTCGCAGTTTTGAGTTTGAGTATCGTTTAACAAAAATCAAAAATCTCAGATCTGTCAGATCTTCAGGTTTGGTGAAAAAATCGAAAATCTTTATTTGGCTTTCTATCAAGATGAAACCTCGTGTTTTGGATAATTTGAGGATGCTGATGACAAATTCGGTCGCAGTTTTGAGTTTCAGTCTCGTTTGACGAAAATCAAAAATTTCAGATCTGTCAGATCTTCATGTTTGGTGAAAAAATCGAAAATCTTTCTTTGACTTTCCATCAAGATGAAACCTCGTATTTTGGGTAATTTGAGGGTACTAATTACAAATCCGGTCGCAGTTTTGACTTTCAGTCTCGTTTGACGAAAATAAAAACTTTCAGCTCTGCCAGATCTTCAGGTTTGATTAAAAAATCGAAAATCTTTATTTGACTTTCCATCAAGATGATACCTCGTGTTTTGGATAATTTCAGGATGCTGATGACAAATCCAGTCGCAGTTTTGAGTTTGAGTATCGTTTAACAAAAATCAAAAATTTCAGATATGTCAGATCTTCAGGTTTGGTGAAAAAATAGAAAATCTTTATTTGGCTTCCTATCAAGATGAAACCTTGTGTTTTGGATAATTTGAGGATGCTGATGACAAATCCGGTCGCAGTTTTGAGTTTGAGTATTGTTCGACAAAAATCAAAAATTTCAGATCTGTCAGATCTTTAGGTTTGGTGAAAAAATCGAAAATCTTTATTTGGATTTCTATCAAGATGAAACCTCGTGTTTTGGATAATTTGATGATGCTGATGACAAATCCGGTCGCAGTTTTGCGTTTCAGTCTCGTTTGACGAAAATCAAAAATTTCAGCTCTGTCAGATCTTCAGGTTTGATTAAAAAATCGAAAATCTTTATTTGGCTTTCTATCAAGATGAAACCTCGTGTTTTGGATAATTTGATGATGCTGATGACAAATCCGGTCGCAGTTTTGCGTTTCAGTCTCGTTTGACGAAAATCAAAAATTTCAGCTCTGTCAGATCTTCAGGTTTGATTAAAAAATCGAAAATCTTTATTTGGCTTTCTATCAAGATGAAACCTTGGGTTTTGGATAATTTGAGGGTGCTGATGACAAATCCGGTCGCAGTTTTGGGTTTGAGTATTGTTCGACAAAAATCAAAAATTTCAGATCTGTCAGATCTTTAGGTTTGGTGAAAAAATCGAAAATCTTTATTTGGCTTTCTATCAAGATGAAACCTTGGGTTTTGGATAATTTGAGGATGCTGATGACAAATCCGGTCGCAGTTTTGGGTTTGAGTATCGTTTAACAAAAATCAAAAATTTCAGATATGTCAGATCTTCAGGTTTGGTGAAAAAATAGAAAATCTTTATTTGGCTTCCTATCAAGATGAAACCTTGTGTTTTGGATAATTTGAGGATGCTGATGACAAATCCGGTCGCAGTTTTGAGTTTGAGTATTGTTCGACAAAAATCAAAAATTTCAGATCTGTCAGATCTTCAGGTTTGGTGAAAAAATCGAAAATCCTTATTTGGCTTTCTATCAAGATGAAACCTCGTCTTTTGGATAATTTGAGGATGCTGATGACAAATCCGGTCGCAGTTTCGATTTTCAGTCTCGTTTGACGAAAATCAAAAATTTTAGATCTGTCAGATCTTCAGGTTTGGTGAAAAAATCGAAAATCTTTATTTGGCTTTCTATCAAGATGAAACCTCGTGTTTTGGATAATTTGAGGATGCTGATGACAAATCCGGTCACAGTTTTGAGTTTGAGTATCGTTTAACAAAAATCAAAAATTTCAGATCTGTCAGATCTTCAGGTTTGTTGAAAAAATCGAAAATCTTTATTTGGCTTTCTATCAAGATGAAACCTCGTGTTTTGGATAATTTGAGGATGCTGATGACAAATCCGGTCGCAGTTTTGAGTTTGAGTATCGTTTAACAAAAATCAAAAATCTCAGATCTGTCAGATCTTCAGGTTTGGTGAAAAAATCGAAAATCTTTATTTGGCTTTCTATCAAGATGAAACCTCGTGTTTTGGATAATTTGAGGATGCTGATGACAAATCCGGTTGCAGTTTTGAGTTTCAGTCTCGTTTGACGAAAATCAAAAATTTCAGATGTGTCAGATCTTCAGGTTTGGTGAAAAAATCGAAAATCTTTATTTGGCTTTCTATCAAGATGAAACCTCGTGTTCTGGATAATTTGAGGATGCTGATGACAAATCTGGTCACAGTTTTGAGTTTCAGTCTCGTTTGACGAAAATCAAAAATTTCAGATGTGTCAGATCTTCAGGTTTGGTGAAAAAATCGAAAATCTTTATTTGACTTTCCATCAAGATGTAACCTCGTGTTTTGGATAATTCGAGGATGCTCAAGACAAACCCGGTCGCAGTTTTGACTTTCAGTATCGTTTAACAAAACTCAAAAATTTCAGATCTGTCAGATCTTCAGGTTTGGTGAAAAAATCGAAAATCTTTATTTGACTTTCCATCAAGATGAAACCTCGTGTTTTGGATAATTTGAGGATGCTGATGACAAATCCGGTCGCAGTTTTGAGTTTCAGTCTCGTTTGACGAAAATCAAAAATTTCAGATCTGTCAGATCTTCAGGTTTGGTGAAAAAATCGAAAATCTTTATTTGGCTTTCTATCAGGATGAAACCTCGAGTTTTGGATAATTTGAGGATGCTGATGACAAATCCGGCCGCAGTTTTGAGTTTGAGTATCGTTTAACAAAAATCAAAAATTTCAGATCTGTCAGATCTTCAGGTTTGGTGAAAAAATCGAAAATCTTTATTTGACTTTCTATCAAGATGAAACCTCGCGTTTTGGATAATTTGAGGATGCCGATGACAAATCCGGTTGCAGTTTTGAGTTTCAGTCTCGTTTGACGAAAATCAAAAATTTCAGATGTGTCAGATCTTCAGGTTTGGTGAAAAAATCGAAAATCTTTATTTGGCTTTCTATCAAGATGAAACCTCGTGTTTTGGATAATTTGAGGATGCTGATGACAAATCTGGTCACAGTTTTGAGTTTCAGTCTCGTTTGACGAAAATCAAAAATTTCAGATGTGTCAGATCTTCAGGTTTGGTGAAGAAATGGAAAATCTTTATTTGACTTTCCATCAAGATGTAACCTCGTGTTTTGGATAATTTGAGGATGCTCAAGACAAATCCGGTCGCAGTTTTGAGTTTCAGTCTCGTTTGACGAAAATAAAAAATTTCAGATCTGTCAGATCTTCAGGTTTGGTGAAAAAATCGAAAATCTTTATTTGGCTTTCTATCAAGATGAAACCTCGTGTTTTGGATAATTTGAGGATGCTGATGACAAATCTGGTCACAGGTTTGAGTTTCAGTCTCGTTTGACGAAAATCAGAAATTTCAGATGTGTCAGATCTTCAGGTTTGGTGAAAAAATGGAAAATCTTTATTTGACTTTCCATCAAGATGTAACCTCGTGTTTTGGATAATTTGAGGATGCTTAAGACAAATCCGGTCGCAGTTTTGAGTTTCAGTCTCGTTTGACGAAAATCAAAAATTTCAGATCTGTCAGATCTTCAGGTTTGGTGAAAAAATCGAAAATCTTTATTTGGCTTTCTATCAGGATGAAACCTCGAGTTTTGGATAATTTGAGGATGCCGATGACAAATCCGGTTGCAGTTTTGAGTTTCAGTCTCGTTTGACGAAAATCAAAAATTTCAGATGTGTCAGATCTTCAGGTTTGGTGAAAAAATCGAAAATCTTTATTTGGCTTTCTATCAAGATGAAACCTCGTGTTTTGGATAATTTGAGGAAGCTGATGACAAATGTGGTCACAGTTTTGAGTTTCAGTCTCGTTTGACGAAAATCAAAAATTTCAGATGTGTCAGATCTTCAGGTTTGGTGAAAAAATCGAAAATCTTTATTTGACTTTCCATCAAGATGTAACCTCGTGTTTTGGATAATTTGAGGATGCTCAAGACAAATCCGGTCGCAGTTTTGAGTTTCAGTCTCGTTTGACGAAAATAAAAAATTTCAGATCTGTCAGATCTTCAGGTTTGGTGAAAAAATCGAAAATCTTTATTTGGCTTTCTATCAAGATGAAACCTCGTGTTTTGGATAATTTGAGGATGCTGATGACAAATCTGGTCACAGTTTTGAGTTTCAGTCTCGTTTGACGAAAATCAAAAATTTCAGATGTGTCAGATTTCAGGTTTGGTGAAAAAATCGAAAATCTTTATTTGACTTTCCATCAAGATGTAACCTCGTGTTTTGGATAATTTGAGGATGCTCAAGACAAATCCGGTCGCAGTTTTGACTTTCAGTATCGTTTAACAACACTCAAAAATTTCAGATCTGTCAGATCTTCAGGTTTGGTGAAAAAATCGAAAATCTTTATTTGGCTTTCTATCAAGATGAAACCTCATGTTTTGCATAATTTGAGGATGCTGATGACAAATCAGGTCGCAGTTTTGAGTTTCAGTCTCGTTTGACGAAAATAAAATATTTCAGATCTGTCAGATCGTCAGGTTTGGTGAAAAAATCGAAAATCTTTATTTGGCTTTCGATCAAGATGAAACCTCGTGTTTTGGATAATTTGAGGATGCTGATGACAAATCTGGTCGCAGTTTTGAGTTCGAGTATCGTTTAACAAAAACCAAAAATTTCAGAGATGTCAGATCTTCAGGTTTGGTGAAAAAATCGAAAATCTTTATTTGACTTTCCATCAAGATGAAACCTCGTGTTTTGGATAATTTGAGGATGCTGATGGCAAATCCGGTCGCAGTTTTGCGTTTCAGTCTCGTTTGACGAAAATAAAAATTTTCAGCTCTGTCAGATCTTCAGGTTTGATTAAAAAATCGAAAATCTTTATTTGACCTTCCATCAAGTTGAAATCTCGCGTTTTGGATAATTTGAGGATGCTGATGACAAATCTGGTCGCAGTTTTGAGTTTGAGTATCGTTTAACAAATACCAAAAATTTCAGGTATGTCAGATCTTTAAGGTTTGGTGAAAAAATCGAAAATCTTTATTTGGCTTACTATCAAGATGAATCCTCGTGTTTTGGATAATTTGAGGATGCTGATGACAAATCCGGTCGCAGTTTTGAGTTTGAGTATCGTTTGAGAAGAATCACAAATTTCAGCTCTGTCAGATCTTCGGGTTTGATTAAAAAATCGAAAATTTTTATTTGACTTTCCATCAAGTTGAAACCTCGTGCTTTGGATAATTTGGGTATGCTGATGACAAATCCTTTCGCAATTTTGAGTTTGAGTATCGTTTGACAAAAACCAAAAATTTCAGATCTGTCAGATCTTCAGGTTTGTGGAAAAATCGAAAATCTTTATTTGGCTTTCTATCAAGATGAAACCTCGTGTTTTGGATAATTTGAGGATGCTGATGACAAATCCGGTCCCAGTTTTGAGTTTCAGTATCGTTTGACGAAAATAAAAAAATTCAGCTCTCGCAGATCTTCAGGTTTGACTAAAAAATCGAAAAATCTTTATTTGGCTTTCTATCAAGATGAAACATCGTGTTTTGGATAATTTAAGGATGCTGATGACAAATCCGGTCGCAGTTTTGAGTTTCAGTCTCGTTTGACGAAAATCAAAAATTTCAGATCTGTCAGATTTTCAGGTTTGGTGAAAAAATTGAAAATCTTTATTTGGCTTTCTATCAAGATAAAACCTCGTGTTTTCGATAAGCTGAGAATGCTGATTACAAATCGGGTCGCAGTTTTGATTTTCAGTATCGTTTGACGAAAATAAAAAATTTCAGCTCTCGCAGATCTTCAGGTTTGACTAAAAAATCGAAAATCTTTATTTGGCTTTCTATCAAGATGAAATATCGTGTTTTGGATAATTTGAGGATGCTGATGACAAATCCGGTCGCAGTTTTGAGTTTCAGTCTCGTTTGACGAAAATCAAATATTTTACATCTGTCAGGTCTTCAGGTTTGGTGAAAAAATTGAAAATCTTTATTTGGCTTTCTATCAAGATGAAACCTTGTGTTTTGGATAAGTTGAGAATGCTGATTACAAATCCGGTGGCAGTTTTGAGTTTCAGTATCGTTTGACGAAAATAAAAAATTTCAGCTCTCGCAGATCTTCGGGTTTGATTAAATCGAAAATCTTTATTTGACTTTCTATAGAGATGAAACCTCATATTTTGGATAATTTAAGGATGCTGATTACAAATCCGGTCGCAGTATATAGAGATATCGCGCGGAGACTTAATAAGAGTCATTAAATGATATCAACTTTACGAAAAAAAAAATGATATTTCGGTAGACCGTAGCGTGCGCGGCTGACATGATAGGTATCATAAATTGTTAAAAAATAATCGCGTTTTGAAAGTCCTATAGCTGTTTGTGATATATCCTCAGAGTAACAACTGAACATAGAGGTAGTAGACAACTAATTCTAATAGGCCGACATCTTTTCTTATGTGGTCATATTGACCACCAGATACGCCAATCACATTTATTTATTGTCGTCCTATAGTATCCAGAAATATTCCATTCTACGTTAAAAAAGATGGTACCTTGTTGGTTCAGGAATGATTACAGCAAAATCAATAGATATGCTGACCTCCACTGCGTTACTGCATATTTCTTCATCATAAACGTAAATTCTGAAGTCTTACATAAATTTTGAGGAGCTGGCAACGTCGATATAATTTTCATGCGACTTATTTACGGTAGAAGCTCGACTGTCAAACGTTTGTTTTGTTTGTGCGCCTTTTATGCTTGGTCAGTAAAATCGAATTCGCTATTTGCTATTAACTGTAGTGAAGCTTTACGGACTTGGTGTGCTATATTCGAGTGTAGTTTAACAGTTTTTCGAGATGCTTACACAGCATTGTTTACAATTTGAACTGTCACTGCGAGGTCACAGCTGATCAATTTTTGGAGGTTGAAGTGTCAAAAATTTGTTTATTTGCTTAAGATAATGGCTTTAAGCATGCCATGCTGAGGTGGTTTGTTTACTACCTCTATGTTCAGTTGTTACTTCGAAGATATAACGCACTTGAACTAACCAGACAATCATATATTTCCCACTTTCAAATAAACATGTCGCTATTGCTATCAAACACTTTGTGTTTATGCCAAAACAGTTCGTCCATTTTCAGCATTATCGTTTTTCCTACGCTTTTTCAAATTCAAGGTTCTTTAAGCGAATTTTAGCACAATAATAAACCAACATCCCACGGTCTCTATTTTATTAAGGTAATTATGATGCCATAGACGTCATACAGAGTGTGTATAGAAAAACAGAATTGTCTGAATTTCCTGAATTCCGTGAGACACTACTTGGTTGGGTGGATATGGATGTTAGTAAGTTAACTGCTGCTACATTAAACACGTCAAAATGTATATTATACATTTTCGATGGTTGTCTTCAGTCCTTTTTTCGTCTAGTGACTAGTGATCTAAAGCCTCAAATACACGCGTCGAGTTTTTTAGCTACTAGCCGGCTTTTCTACAAGCCGCTCGTAAACTATTTAGTCCGGTGTACTCGATGCACCCGCTCCGTTAAGCGTCGATGACACGGGGCTAGTTTACGAGCTGCTAGTCGGCGAGTTTAAAAGCTAGCGAGGAGCGAGTGTCGATGACACAAAGAACTTTCCACTAGCTCAGCCGATGACACGAAGGCTAGTTTACAAGCTGCTAGCAAACTCGTTGACTTGCAGCTCGTAAACTAGCCCCGTGTCATCGACCTTTAGCTGCTTGTAAAAACGCTCTGAAAAAAGTCGAACGGCCAGCGAGTTTACTCGCCACTCGCCGACTTTTGAGCGAGCTAGCTTGTAAACTAGCTACGTCTACTCGCACTAGCTTGTGCACAAGTGACTTATCTGTCCAGCGAAGAAAAAGAGTGATCACGCGCAAGATGAGTGAATTCTTGTCGCCTGGCCGTAGCCAAGCTTACACCACAGCAGACCGCCTCTTGAAACGAACACGATGTGGATGGCGTTGTGCCATAAGGAATTTAACATAATTTTGGTTATAATCGTTTATTTGATACCAAAACCTGGACGCTCCATTCTACATTAAGCATAAACGTCCTAAACAACTGTTCATATTTTGGCGACATTTGTGGGCAAGTTCCTATTCCATATTGTCAAACCGATAATCAAATGAAGAAATTCCTTCATATCCATCCTGCGAAGAAACGGGAAAACAGGTGAGCAATGAGTGAGTTCTCGTGGCTTGGTCAGAGGCAAGCTTACACCACTTGGAAATGCGAATGCCTAAGCGGACGCTTGGCACCGACAAATTTGGAGAACAGGCCACCTTTCTTGAAGAATCAAATACACAGCTGTTTGTCGACGCCTCCTCATAATATGGCCGCGGTCGTATTGTGGTCTAAACAGGTTTGCTAAACATCGAAAACACATGAACATGAACATCACATTTTTTTGTGTCCTGTTTTTCCGCTGGATAAATATAGCAGTATTATAATCCAGAATATGTGAGATATACATACCATAACCATAAGTCGTTAGTGTAGATTGCTAGATGAAATGTGATATCAAAACTGTACAAGTTAGGTTGAACGTATTCCTTGAAAGTATATTCGTCGGCAGACCAGGTAGGGGTATTTTCAATATTTGATTAGAATACGAAGCTAGAATGAGTACGCAAAAGCAAGTTGGTTCCTGCTCACGTAAATATGTCAATACAAATAAACATGCTTCTGTTAAGAAACTCATGGTCAAAATCCTACGATGATCATAATATTAAGCTGGTCTCCAAGCTCATTCACGTTTTGCATAATCATCTCTCATTTGAAAGAATCTATAAAGTCAAGATTTTGAAAACATCTTGGAAGAAGTGGTCGTGATCCAGATTCAGAGATTGAGGAAAAACAACTTTGTTAAACTCAGCGTACTTCAGCTTATTTGGGTAGATAGGTGGTCCATCTCTACTAATAAGTCTTATGCCTGGTTTGGTAATTTTTTCCTAATTTTATTTGAATATAAAAAATTATAATAAGAGTGTTTTTTAACTAGTAAAACAACGGATCGGTGGCGCACGTCACTTTTGTATAACATCGTCCATTTGTAGTTCCTGGAAAGACTGTTATCGTCGCCGTTGGTGGTTACCGTGTAAACAGGTCTCGCAAATATCGAGAGCACGTGAACACCATGAATTTTTTGCGCTCTTTTTCTTCGGTGGACCGAGTTTAGTAGCATTGGTTTTGAAGATGTCGGAAGTGGTTTTCTAACGCCGACTAGCTAGCTACTTGTCGACTCGCCGGCTTGTTAGCTAGTAAACTCGCCGCGTGTACTTGAGGCTTTAGCGAAACACGTTTGGGGTTTGGATAAATATGTTAAAAACATATTTTGGTCAATTCACTGACTAAATATGTGCTACATTCAGTTAATGCGACCCTGTTTTAATCAACCAAGAATTGTTTGAACGTAAACAATGAAACACTACAACGCATATAGTTCAATTCACACCATCACTAAAAAAAAAACAAGTGATAGTTCTCCACCCTGTATACCCGTATACGTATAAAACTGCACTAATTAAATGATTAAGATTAAAGCTATTATATGAGCATAGTACATACACTGCGACTATTATTATCGTTCACCCAGATGAACTGTTGATTATTTTTTAAAAATATTCCTGATAAGGAATTCGGTTCATACAGTTTTATCAACATCGTTCAGTTTTCACTTGACTCGCGTAAGAACTCGTGATTTGTCTTTCGGTGCGATGGAGTCGCTTTTGGACAGGGTAATTAATGTTTTGTTTACCTTTTTTTTATTCGCCGAAACTGTCAGATCAATTTTTACTACGTTCGAAAACAAATAGTAAATCGTTATCTAAAAATACCATAATATATGTGCGAGGATATATGACTCATATGTATAGGACTAGAATGTAGGGTAAAGTCGGGTAAATTATACCACATTGCACACCTTATCAAATATCTCTCTATTGAGTTGAGTTAAATTCAACAAAACTATAAATTAGAGTTACTTAAAATATTCCTATCAAATTCCATAATAGAAAAGTTACATAAAGACTGACAGTTTGACATAGTAAATGTTTTTTCTTAAAATGTTGCAAACGGTACAATCTACCCAACTGGTTCGTTAAATTGTACCACCCGGTTCGGTAAATTGTACCATGGCAAAATGCATTAGATGATCGTTATTGATAGAACAACAGATTTATAATACAATACACTGCAATGAATTAAAATTTTTATCTGTAAAACTTAAACACATAAATCACAAATTAGGAACCCATTGGGTAAAACAAAATTTTGTCATAGCAAATAACTAATACCATTGTAAATGTATTAATCAATGCTAATACTCAATACTTATTTAACTCAAACACAGAAGTTACAATATAGTCCCATCGACTGGGAAACGAAGCACAGCTTTCATGCACCCAATTTGCACAAAATTTCCAGTTTTATAGTTTCTTATTGCTGCCTTCATTTCTGGCATGACTGAAAAAGATACTGGAATTTTGTAAATTGTACCGGTACGATTTAACAAACTAGGTGGTGGTCCAAATTAGCAAACCGATATTATTGACACAAATTAGTTTATTTTTTCAAAACAGTGAGGTTAGGGTAAATATAAACCGCCTAAACTATTTCCAAATGTCCAATAATTACGAAGAACGCCACCCCAACTACCAAAAACTGATCACTCGGATACAAAGGCTTATCTAAAGTTGTATAATACTTACTGCGTAAAGTCGTTTTTCAGAAAAACACAAATTTTAAGTTTCACGAGAGACCGCTGTTTACGAGACGTTAGAGGCTTACAATTTAATAAATATTGAGGTGGTACAATTTAACAACTGGTACAATATACCCGACTTTACCCTACATAACCTGACCGGTGCTGTAGCTTCTTTTGAGGGTAGAATTTTTGATACACAAAATGATAAATGAAAGACTTGTCTTTAGTGTTCTTTCCTCTCAAGTAGAATTTGATTTAACGCTGGACATTTGTTAGAAATCAAACATTGAAATGTCGGTGTTTTACGTACCCATCGAAAAAATGAAGTCAAGTTGATTGACTCAGTACTTCCCACAGGTTACTGTGATACCAGTTTATTATTTTCCCATAGCATGAAGCTTTAGTCTGAGATCCCCTTGCAGCCAAATCATCGCCCCAATTTCACCCCCACCCAATAAAGGTAGAAAACGGTCAGGAACCCCTTAAACATCTAAAAACGAAGTTTGACCTGTTACACATACGCGTTTTCCATCCTCACCACAGTAATAATAATGTGTCAACATTTCAGTAGAATCAATTCAATAGTTTCCACGTTACAAAATACAAAACGATCTAAAACAATAAATACTCGTATGTATACAGAAAATTCTAAGTCCCTTAGTTTCGGTAATAGGCAAGGCAATGTTCAAATGGACCTAAAAAGCTGATTTATGTCGCTAGGTCTTCCTTCGCAGGTGAGTGGACAGCCTATTATCAATACAGCAAATTTTTCAGTTTTTCAACCCCCCACCCCCTAACTACCCCAATTTCACCCCCACCTAAAAAAACTCGGAAAATGATCAGGAACCTCTAAAACACTTAAAAACGAAGTTTGAGCTGTTTTTATATTTTTAGTTTTTTCATTATTTCTGCGCCGCCACTGGCACGATTTATAAAAACCATACGCATTTTCCATCCTTGCCACGGTAGTAATACTGTGTCAAAATTTCATTAAAATCAATTCAACAGTTTCTTCGTTACATAATATAGAACGATCTAAAGCAATACTCCTATGTTTACACCAGAAAAAATTCTAAGTCCTTTGGTTTCTGTAATAGGCAAGGCAATGTTCGGATGGACCTAAAAAAGTTATTTATGTCACTAGGTCTTCCTTCACAGGTCAGTGGACAGTCCATTATGAAAGCAACAAGTTTTTCAATTTTACAACCCCCCACCCCCCAACTACCCCAATTTCAACCCCACCCAAAAAAAAGTAGAAAATGATCAGGAACCCCTAAAACACCTAAAAACGATGTTTGAGGCATATTTAAAATTCTCCGTTTTTAGCTAATTACTCCGCCGCCCATGCACCGATTTTCAAAATTATAGGAACATTACCTACTACGACACCACAGGCTAGAAAAACGCGTACAGACAGACAGACAGACAGACCGACAGACCGACAGACCGACAGACCGACAGACCGACAGACCGACAGACCGACAGACCGACAGACCGACAGACCGACAGACCGACAGACCGACAGACCGACAGACCGACAGACCGACAGACAGACAGACAGACAGACAGACAGACCGACAGACCGACAGACCGACAGACCGACAGACCGACCGACAGATCGACGGAAATGAGTGACGTGGATTTTCGTTATGTAGACATCATAAAACGTCCAAAAAACGTATTATCTCAAAATCGAAAGTTTTCGCGATCACAATACTCCCCTCACCTATGGGTGTGGGAAGTAAAAAGAAAGTGAAGCAAAGATCTGCGATAAACTTTTGTGTTTGGTTGTTTGGATGATGTGGATGTGGAATTTTTGAGAAGTTTAAGAAGTTTTAGAGACGGTTGTGAGTCATTTTAAGATGAATCTCGTTCCGGTTGACCACAAACACAAAAAATAAAAAAGTAGGCAAGAATTGAGTAAATTCAAATGGCGCTCTCACTGTGAACCGGAAGTGATATTGACAAAAAACCGGATTTTTCCAGGACTAATTAATGCATGCTGATTCCAAATCTGTATGTAGTTTTTTTCTAGCATCTGTAGTTTTGGCTATCTTTGTAGGACAGACGGACAGACAGACAAAAGTTCTCTTGTAGTGAGAGAGGGCTAAAATGACAAAAACAAATTTTAAGAGAAAACTGTTTTAATACAAACACTGAATAACTGAACATTAACAAAAAACCCGACATTCACTACTGTTATCAGTGTCAGGACTGTCAGGTACTATGGTGTTCATATTTCATATCAAATTCTCATAAAAAATTCTGTTGCTGTGTTATTTAGAGGAGATAGACGTTTTTCTAATGCTAATTTTGGTTTTTTTTTTAATTTGTACTGGCAGATCATATCCAAGATTTAAGCTAATTTCGTTTCTGGTTCATACTTTTGGATCTACTAGTGAAAAATACTCGGAAAAATACATCTATCAGTACTTTCAAGTTTCAGCGCATTTACATTTTTTTATTTTAAACTGCAGGCCTTGGATTTTTAAAAACAAACTACGTGTGAGTTGCACTTTCAATGTCAAAAAAGAATTTACTTGAGTAAATTCAAACGGCGCTCTCACTGTGGCATTAGTTGGTATAAAAATTCAATTTTTTTATTATATTGACAAAACTGGATTTTTCCCGGACTAGTAATCAACAAATTTAACATTTAATCTTAAAAAAAAAGAAAAAAAAGGTGTTGACCGCGGCGAGATTCGAACTCACGCCCTCTCGGCCACGTTGCCCGTGCTTCAGGAATATATCGATACACCGTCGTCAGTTACCTGTCCTAATTTGATTCAATTTTTTGAAAACCGGAAGCGATATTGACAAAACCGGATTTTTCCCGGACTAGTTTTTACATGCTGATTTTACATGCTGATTCCGAATATATAAGATCCGAATATAAGGCGACCTTCACCGAACTGGTTAATGGATGAAAAGCATTTTATATTAAATTTAATATGTTAAAAAACATATCGCGAGTGGGTTGGCTGGAAAATTTCAGTCCAGGATATGATTAATTAACTATTGAAAAATTAATTTTTTTTAAACATTTCACTGGTTTGTTTAATAGATAAATCACATACCAATCGGAAGTATAGTAATTTGCACCGGTGTGGTTAATGCATGAAACTCATATCAAAATAACATAATTTTATTGCCAACACGTCGATATAGGGTTGTCTGCAAAAAATCGGTCTGGAATTCCGGTTGTCGAATTTTAAAGATCAAAATATTGCTGCCAGTGAATACGTGCGCCAGAGAGGTGCGAGCGAACTATCCCGTGTATTAACAAAGGACGCAGCATAGCAGTTGCGGGTAAGTCGGCCATTGATTGAGAGAGAGTGCGCATGTCATGTGTCCGTGAAATCGAAAAGTATAGCGATACACTCGTAAAAGCTGTGCAATATTTTGGAGCACTAATAATTTATTAATATTAAATTAAGTTATTAAGCTATTAAGTAATAAAAGATATATGAAATGTGTAACATTCATAAAATCAAAATATATGAATGTTATAAATATTTTTTTCATTCATTAATAACTTGCATATGAGTGTATAAATTGCATGTGATATTAAAATATATTCATATTTTTTCAATCAAAAAGTGATAGTTATACATATATAATACTTATCTCAAAAATTGTGTTTGTTCTATCAGCTGCATAAATAAAAACCATAAAAGCAAAAGTTTAAAGTCATCAAAAAACTAAAACGAATAAAGCAATATTTTGATCTTTAAAAATCGACAACCGGAATTCCAGACTGATTTTTAGCAGACAACCCTATATCGACGTGTTTCCAATGAAATTATCTTTATTTTGATATAAGTTTCATGCATTAACCATACCGGTGCAAATTACTATTATTGATGTACCTGTTTAGACCTGCCTACCCTATAGTTGGGACGGGAAAAACGAAGCCAACCTAACGTTTGAATATTCTATGGGCTTCATACTTTCGATTGGTATGTGATTTGTCTATTAACCAAACCAGTGAAATGTTAAAAAAAATAATTTTTCAGTATTCAATTAATCATATCCTGGACTGAAATTTTTCAACCAACCCACTCGCGATATGTTTTTTAACATATTAAATTTAATATAAAATGCTTTTCATCCATTAACCAGTTCGGTGAAGGTTCGGTTATATTCGGATCTTCTACTATATTTAGTTTTTCTCTAGCACCTATAGTTTTGAGGCTCTGCATAAGCTTTCTTCAGTGACTTCAGTGAGTCAGTGAGAGCTAAAAATCATTGACTGATCTACTTTGGTCAGCCAATGAATCGGTTTAATCAGTCCATTAACATCTTCTTCTTCTTCACTTCAGATTTTAGACACTTAGCCTATTACGATACCCATCTTTTTCTCGGTTCTCCGAAATCTCTTCTTCCAGAGCATTAAGGGGATGATCCTGGGGGGGCAGAGGGTACAAGTGGATGAAGTAGTTTTTGGTTAAAAAGTCGTCTCTCTTGACAAATCTTTCGACGTGTCTCTGCGTTTTTGCTTATAATCAGCGGTTTTCGATAAATCCGGGATGGGAAGTTTTCAAATGAACACCCTGTTTAGACAGATAGGACATTTTAAAAATTTCCACAAAACAGGAAAAGTACCAGATTAACTGTTTGTTCTTATTTTATTCAAGGCGTTTTACGATTGTTTCATTATACAATCAAGCTCATCATATGTTGAACGGAATGATACAGAAGATCTTATGTAATTGCACAATTGCTGAATTTTACATCATACATTTATAATCTTTTATATGTATTTAATGGTATCGCATAGATGCTTTTGAAATGTGGACATGGAGGAGAATGCTGAGAGTTCCTTATACCGCCCATCGAACTAATGTTTCCATACTGGATGAGCACGGTAATCCAAATAGACTATCCTCCATTGTGTCGACGAGAATGCTTACTTGCTTCGGACTTATTCACAGAAGCGATAATATGGAGACACTTGTGGTTCAGGGTCATTCCCCGAGTGGGCGGCGCCGTGGCCGTTCCCCTACACGCTGGGTGGATACGACGAAACAGTTGCTGGATATGAGTATCAAGGGCGCCTTATGATTATGAGAAATAAAGAACTGCAAAAAACACCGTACTATATATCAGACTGACGTTTGTTGACACAGATCTGTCATGAGATGTCATGAATGTTCAAAATGACGGTGCCAAATATCCTTTACAAAATCTTTTTACTCAAGTAATCGATTAGATAGAATAATAGCAACAATCCAAATGTAAGTACTTACGTAGTTAGTCATTTACAATACGACATCCTGTTGTTCGTTTTAGGAACCTAGTAAAACTAATTGTCTAAAGCAGACCACTTGAAACATGTGATACAAATCTGTAAGTTTAGCTTCACCCAAATCATCTGTTCTATTTTATCTTTAGTGTTCATATTTAAACTTTTGGAGCTATAAAAAATACTGCAAACTGGTTCACCCCGTATAAATCAGTATGTCAACAAGATGTAGAGTTGCGGTTTGGTAATATGTTTGTATATAATTGCTTTAAAATTTGTTGTCACTGGAAACATTACTTTTTTACTTGGTACTCGTGGTAGACGCTTTATATCCAATGTGAAAATGGCTTCAGTATATGACACGGTAAGATGCTGTCTATGATACCTCCATTATTCTTACAAGTATGACAATTCGAAACGATGTGTTAATGTGACAGACACTCAATCATCTACTGAATGTTATCACCAAAAATAGGGTCAAAGGGTCACTCTAAGCAATACTACAGACTACTAAAAAATAGTCACTATCTTTTCCCAGCAAATTTTGGTTAGTTTCAGCTCACGTGTAGTATATAGGGTACCTATAACTATAGGCTTACATACGCAAGATCATCGGCGGCTGTGTGACCAGATTTTATTCACGAAATCTACCAGATTTGTTGGTGAACTCTACCAAAACCTACACAAAAAAATGGAACAGCAAGAAAAACCCAAAAGGTGCTATGATTTTCTGAAGAGCAAAAGAAAGCTCTCAAACCTCTACAAACGCACAATTTTTGCATTATCTTCTGAATACAGCACATTTTAAAGTGAGTTAATAATTCTTTAAAATAGGACATTTTTTCAGAAATAACAATAAGAAGATAAATAAAAAAAGACTACCCAAAATCTTCCAAGAAAGTTTTCCTACCATGATTTGGTATCAAGTTCTCAAAAACTACGAAAAAAGTAAAAATCTACCACATCTGGTTACGCTGATCGGCGCCCAAAAATATCGGGGTTGATGAACATGTGCGACCTTTATACATTAAATACGAGGGTAGCCCAAAACGTATCTGATTCAACAAAGAAAACACAATTTTAGAAAAAAATAGTAACATCTTCAGGATTACAGACTTTTAGTATGTTTTGTGTAACTTTTCGTCCAAACCCAACTGTTGCTGGTGTGGTGTGAATGTGTTTGGTGTAATGCGTAAGACCGACATAATGAACGAGACAATAATAACTTAATCTTGTTTGCAGAGTCGTTTCATTTCTGTGACAAATTCTGTGTATTTAGATATCTTCCCAGCGTATTTTAAATACTCATATCATTGGGAATAGAAACATCTATTAAATAGGTAACTTGGTGTGTCTTTGACGGAAAAACTATATCTGGTCTATTGGCTGGGACAGTTTTGTCTGTATGTCCCAATATGATTGGTATTGATTGTTTTCAAGCACTGCTGTCAGCGTATAATTATAATATGGATCTGTGTTTTCTATTAGTTAGTGTATGACTTTAGCTGTCTTGCTGTGTGCTCGGTTTCAGCAAGAGTTTTGCACGCGCTTGTTATGTGTTCTATTGTTTCGTTCTGTTCATGACATTTCCTGCAATTGTCGTTGGTTATGGATGGATCTTTAATCGTGTATTTCATGTAGTTTCGTGTCGTAATCACTTGGTCCTGGATAGCAAGCATAAAACCCTCAGTTTCTGGAAAGAGCTAGCCATCCTGCAGCCAGGTGTATGACTGTCTCATCGATGTGCTCTTGTGCAATGCGGTATCTGTGTTTGCCATGGAGTGCTTTTTGTGACCAGGTGTTTATTTTTTCTTGTTGTAATTGTATGTGATTGTGTACGTCTGCTGCGTGGTCTGGGCAGGATAGGGTGAGTGTATGCTTTTACTATTGACCTATGTAAGTTTGTCTGCTTGCTTTGGAAAAAGTCTCTGAGCGTTTTTATTTGTCTTGTGTGAAGTGACTGTATGTCTATAATTCCTCTGCTCCCTTGTTTTCTGTCTATGGTAAACCGTTCTTTGCATGGTTTCGGATGTGACATTCTGAGTTCGTATGAGTATGTTGATGTGTGCGACCACTTGATGGTGCCAAATGAGTATGTGAGGACCGGTATCGCAAATGTGATAATGGCTTTTGTAAGATTTCTTATTATTATTATTATTGTTATTTCAGGTGAGAGGGCATGCTAGGGCCGGCAGTGAGACGACGCAGTTCATCGAAGCCACAAAACGCGATGCCCTCAACAATCTGCGCAGAGAGATGGAGAAGCTCCTGGACTCCACCGAACCGCACAAATCCCAGGAAGCCATGAAGGAGTTCGAAGGCTTCCAGAGGCTCTTCCGCAGGTTCCTGGACGAAACCGGACCTTCGGTGGAATGGGACCGCATAGAAAAGCTGCCACCAGGCGCCGTCAGGAACTACGACTCTCTGGAAACCCCTTCCAAAGAACTAGTCACTCAGATGCTCAACAAACTGATCGTGGTCAAACTGAACGGTGGTCTGGGGACGTCCATGGGTTGCCATGGACCAAAGTCTGTGATCACAGTCAGGAGCGATCTTACCTTTCTGGACCTGACCGTACAGCAGATAGACGTAAGTTGCTATTCTTCTTTATTAAAATACGAAAAAAATATAAAAAAACAATATGTTATCATCAAATTACAAAATATTTATTTTATACACTACTACGTTCAACTCAGCGCAGCATATGGTCTTGGTATTAACTACAACAAGACCAAGGTTATGATCGTAGATAGAGAACATGACAATGACCGAGAAATAAAGTCAATAGGCCGTTGTGAGGTAGTTCAAAGTTTTGTGTACCTCGGTTCTTTGATCGAAAATTCGGGTAGCTGTGAAAAGGAGATTCGACGGCGCATTCAACAGGCACGTGTGGCCATGACAAAGCTTACTGAAATATGGCGTGACCGTAACATCACTAAAGCTACCAAAATGTCGCTGGTTCAGTCTCTTGTGTTCTCCATATTTTTGTATGCCTCGGAAACTTGGACTGTTAAAAAGGCAGATCGAGCTCGCATAGATGCTTTTGAAATGTGGACATGGAGGAGAATGCTGACAGTTCCTTATACCGCCCATCGAACTAACGTTTCCATACTGGATGAGCTCGGTAATCCAAAGAGACTATCCTCCATTGTGTCGACGAGATTGCTTACATCACAGAGTAAACATCTCTAGAGGGAATGTAAACAACAAAATGCACAGGTCGCTGACCAGCCAACATGTTACGGAAATTTTGACAGCTTGAGGGCATTACCAGTGGCGTATGATTTTATATTAAAATTAGATGTTCATTAATAGATTCAATTATTACTGTGATGTTACAAACTGATACAATAAGTTGTATTAGTATCTGGCTATACTTAGAGAGTTACTCTTATTATAACTTGATTGTAACAGTTGATAATTTATTATTACCATGAAGTGTTTCCCCATATTTTACGCTAATGAAAACCAAAACAAAACCTATACTAACCTATGATAAGTGGTGTTCACCGATTCGTCGCTATTGCAGCAAACTATGCACTTTTTATTTCGCCCCATCATGCAATTATGACAATATTGTTCATAAATAATTTAATTCACACCACAAATAGTCACAAAGTCACTCAAATATACACTAAAACAACAAAAATCTCAACATACGCAATAATCACAACTACAATGACAGCCACATGACAGCTTTAGGGGGACGCCGATTGTAGGTTGCCAGATTTACGACATATTAGAGTTATTGCGACATTCCGCTATGAAATTTACCATTTTTGAGATTTCGTTAAATCAATACAAATTATCTTCATGTAAATCAGTTACATTGCAAGTATATTTTAATGTATAGTTAAATACCCAGTTAAATACTTTGAGGAACATGCGTTCAAACTGCGGAAACTGCCAGATTTTGAAGAAACTGGAAGGTCCTTAAGCGGACGAAGAAGAGCGGCGAATGCGCTATAGATGTTGGCTGACCAATATTCAAATTAGGCTTCCTCTAGAGATGTTAACTCTGTGGCTTACATTCTTCGGACATATACACAGAAGCGATCATATGGAGAAACTTGTAGTTCAGGGTCACGCCCCGAGTGGACGGCGCCGTGGCCGTTCCCCTACACGTTGGGTGGATACGACGAAACAGTTGCTGGATATGAGTATCAAGGGCGCCACTGAAGTGACAGTAAATCGCGAACGATGGCAAGCTACAGTTCCCAAAACTATATAATATAATATTCGTGTCGGCAATACTCTAGCTCCGACTTAATGCATTTTACGAGCTCACAACATGTCTGTTAAATCGTTGTGAATATGATGGTGATGGCCTAACTTTTATACCATGTTTCAATAAACTTATATTACACTTTCAGCACCTGAACAAAACCTATAACGTGAACGTACCTCTGGTCCTGATGAACTCCTTCAACACAGACGAAGATACAGAGAAGATAATCAGAAAGTACAAGAACCTGAACGTAGAGATCCACACCTTCAACCAGTCCTGTTTCCCGAGGATAAGCAGAGACTCTTTGTTGCCAGTGGCCAAATCCGGTAAAGTCCACGAAAACATCGAGGCCTGGTACCCACCTGGTCACGGTGATTTCTATGAGAGCTTCAAAAACTCTGGGCTGCTAGACAAATACATAAAAGACGGACGGCAGTATTTGTTTCTGTCGAATATCGACAACTTGGGGGCTACGGTGGATCTGAACATCCTCAATTTGTTGTTGAATCCCAACAAAGAGAATGCACAGCATGAGTTTGTTATGGAGGTCACTGATAAGACCAGAGCAGATGTTAAGGTGAGGTTCAATTATTTGTTTGTGGGCGAAAAACCTTTATTTGACTTTCTGTTAAGATGAAACCTCGTGTTTTGGATAATTTTAGGGTGCTGATTACAAGTTCTATGTTTCAGTCTCGTTTGACGAAAGAAAAAAAATCAGATCTTCAGGCTTAGCTAAAAAATAAAAAATGTTCATTAGGCTTTCTATTGAGATGAAACCTGGTGTTTTGGATAACTTGAGGGTGCTGATTAAGATCCGGTCGCACTTTCAAGTTTCAGTCTCGTTTGACGAAAATAAAAAATTTTAGATCATCTTCTGGTTTGGAAAAAAATCGAAAATCTTTATTTGGCTTTCTGTTAAGATGAAACCTCGTGTCTTGGATAATTTAACGATGTTGATTACAAATCCAGTCGCAGTTTTGAGTTTCAGTATTGTTTGACGCAAATAATGATTTTTAGATCTATCAGATCTTCAGGTTTGATAAAAAAATACAAAATCTCTATTTGGCTTTCTATATTAAGACGAAACTTGTGTTTTGAATAATTTGAGGATGCTGATTACACATCCGGTCGCAGGTTTGAGTTTCAGTATTGTTTAACAAAAATAAAAAATTTTAGATCTGTCGGATCTTCAGGATAGCCTAAAAAATCGAAAATCTTATTTGTCTTTCTATCAAGATGAAACCTCGTATTTTGGATAATTTGAGAGCGCATATTACAAATCCGGTCGCAATTTTGAATTTCAGTCTCGTTTGACGAAAATAAATAAATCAGATCTTTCAGATCTTCAGGTTGGCTTAAAAAATCGAAAATATTTATTTGACTTTCAGTTAAGATGAAACCTCGTGTTTTGGATAATTTGAAAGTGCTTAATACAAATCCGGTAACAGTTTTAAGTTTCAGTCACGTATGACGAAAGTAAAAAAAAAATCAGTCCTTTCAGACCTATCTTCAGGTTTGCCTAAAAAATCGAGAATCTTTATTTGGCTTCCTTTTAACGTGAAACCCCTTGTTTTAGATAATTCAAGGGTGCTGATTACAAATCTAGTCGCAGTTTCAAGTTTTAGTCTCGTTTGATGAAAATAAAAAAAATCAGATCTTTCGGATCTTCAGGTTTACCCAAAAAATCGAAAATCTTTATTTGGCTTTCTATTAAAACAAAACCTCCTGTTTTCGATAATTTGAGAGTGCTGATTATAAATACGGTTGCTGTTTTGACTTTCAGTTTAATTTGACGAAAATCAAAAATTTCAGATCCTTCAGATCTTCTGTTTTACTTAATAAATCGAAAATCTTTATTTCGTCTTCTATTACGATGAAATTTCGTTTTTTTTTTAAATTTGAGGGTGCCGATTACAAATCTGGTCGCAGTGTTGAGTTTCAGTTGCATTTGACGAAAATAAAAAAAATCGGATTCTTTTAAATATTACATTAAAAATAGAAAATCTTTAGTTGGCGTTCTTTTAACGTGAAACCCCTTGTTTTAGATAATTCAAGGGTGCTGATTACAAATCTAGTCGCAGTTTCAAGTTTCAGTCTCCTTTGATGAAAATAAAAAAAATCAGGATCTTTCGGATCTTCAGGTTTACCCAAAAAATCGAAAATCTTTATTTGGCTTTCTATTAGAACAAAACCTCCTGTTTTCGATAATTTGAGAGTGCTGATTATAAATACGGTCGCTGTTTTGACTTTCAGTTTAATTTGACGAAAATAAAAAATTTCAGATCCTTCAGATCTTCTGTTTTACTTAATAAATCGAAAATCTTTATTTCGTCTTCTATTACGATGAAATTTCGTTTTTTTTTTAAACTTGAGGGTGCCGATTACAAATCTGGTCGTAGTGTTGAGTTTCAGCCGCATTTAACGAAAATAAAAAAAATCAGATTCTTTTAAATATTACATTAAAAATAGAAAATCTTTATTTGCTTTCTTTTAACGTGAAACCCCTTGTTTTAGATAATTTAAGAGTGTCTAGTCGCAGTTTCAAGTTTCAGTCTCGTTTGACGAAAATAAAAAAATTCAGATGGTTTATATTTATACTCAAAAACAGAAAATCTTTATTTGTCTTCCTTTTAAGATGAAACCTCTTGTTTTAGATAATTTGAGGGTGCTGATTGCAAATCTAGTCGCAGTTTCAGGTTTCGGTCTCGTTTGACACAAATCAAAAATTTCAGATACTTTAGATGTTAAGTGTACATAAAAAATTTAGAATCTTATATCCAAATCAAATTTAATGTATTATTTTTCCAGGGTGGTACGCTTATTCAATATGAAGGAAAACTGAGGCTTCTAGAAATAGCACAAGTTCCAAAAGAGCATGTAGATGACTTCAAATCTATTAAGACATTCAAATTTTTCAACACGAACAACATTTGGGTCAAACTAGATGGTATGTATACGAGAATTTGTCGGTGCACAAGAAAAGTGACACAAAACACAATACAAAAATCTATTGAATTGTTTTTTCGAGTATGTAGAGCATCATCAGGTTTGGCTACCATATGTTTCATACAGGGTGTCCCACGACGATTAAGACAAGCAATATATCGGAACTGGGCAGTAGTAGCGAATTATAATTTTGGAGGTGTAAATAAGAACAAATATAGTATATTTTCTTATTATTGTGTCACTCAATGAGGTATTTGTTTCTGATCACGTGACGTCAGATTCAAATTGTTTAATGGGACACCCCGTATATTTGTGACTTTTTGTGTTCCTCCCGATAAAATAATTCCAATAAACTAGCACACTTGGGGTCTAAACTGATTAATTCAAGACCTACAGGTACTTAAAGCACTGTACCACTACCATTATGAAACTGTAGAGGTACATGTTATAATCAATGGTAGTGGTATCATCCTTTAAGTACCTGTAGCTCTTGAATAAATAACTTTAGACCCCAAGTGCCCTAGTTTATTGGAATTGTTTTATCGGGAGGAACACAAAGTCACAAATATACAGGGTGTCCCATTAAAATTTTTGAATCGGACGTCACGTGATCAAAAACAAATACCTCATTGGGTAACACAGTAATAAGAAAAGATACTATATTTGCTCGAATTTAAACACCCAAAATTATAATTCGCTACTACTGTCCAGTTCCGATATACCGGGTGTCCCAGAATTTCCTTGACACGAGATATTATTGTAACGAAAAACGGTTCAAGTAAGAACTGAGTGGTACTTTTGAAGGTACTGTAGGGTCTATCATAACATGCATTCAAAACATTTTTTTTGTACGTCAACCCCTAAAGCTCACCCCAACTTTTTTTTTTCAAATAGCACCCCATAGGTTTTCCTACATAAATGATATCCCCATTTTATTTAAAATCTTGTGGTACCTTTAATTTTATATGCAAACTTATTTTTTCCGTAAAATCATAAGCATAAGACAAATGAAATGATAATTTGTTTGGCGCCTGATATGTTTGTAACAAAAACGGATAAAAAAGAAAAGTAAGTGGGTTTTTCACGAGTAGTGAATGACCTATCATTCCTTGCTTATGAATCATTTTTTTTTCTTACTTAAAGCCCTGGAATTCACCCCTACCTAGTTCTTTCAAATTTCAATCCACAATTTTGCCTGGAAAAATACATTCTTTACTTGAATTTAATTATCGTAGTGCCTTACTTTGTATGCCCCTACTGCCATTTATCGTTAATTTTGGCGCCCGTGTGCGGGGCACACCCTGCACACGGGGTTGGCGCGGCCCGATGTAACCATAAAATTTTTTCACGTTTTTGCACTTAGTTTTGTTGTCACATTTTTTTTATTAGTTGATTCATGATAACAAGAAAATATTTTCCATACATATTGTGTTTTAATTAATTTATGCTTACGATTTCATGGATTAAACGAAAAAAATTAATGATAAATTGCAGTAGGGGCATAAAAGGTAAGGCACTACGATAATTAAATTCAAGTAAAGAATTCATTTTTCCAGGCAAAATTGTGTATTGAAATTTGAAAGAACAAGCGAGGGGTGGATTCCAGGGGTTTAAGTAAGAAAAAAATGGTTCATAAGCAAGGAATGTTAGGTCATTCACTACCCTTGAAAAACCCACTTACTTTTCTTTTTCATCCGTTTTTGTTACAAGAATATCAGGGGTCAAACAAATTATCATTTTATTTTTCTTATGCTTATGATTTTACGGAAAAAATAAGCTTGCATATAAAATTAAAGGTACCACAAGATTTTAAATAAAATGGGATGTGGGAAAACCTATGGGGTGCTAAAAAAAATGGTTCATAAGCAAGGAATGTTAGGTCATTCACTACCCTTGAAAAACCCACTTACTTTTCTTTTTCATCCGTTTTTGTTACAAAAATATCAGGGGTCAAACAAATTATCATTTCATTTTTCTTATGCTTATGATTTTACGGAAAAAATAAGCTTGCATATAAAATTAAAGGTACCACAAGATTTTAAATAAAATGGGGATATCATTTATGTAGGAAAACCTATGGGGTGCTATTTGAAAAAAAAAGTTGGGGGTGAGTTTTAGGGGTTGACGTACAAAAAAAAATGTTTTGAATGCATGGTATGATAGACCCTATAGTACCTTCAAAAGTACCACTCAGTTTTTGCTTGAACCGTTTTTTGTTACGAAAATATCACGTGTCAAGGAAATTCTGGGACACCCGGTATTGCTTGTCTTAACCGTCTTGGGACACCCTGTATAAAAATATACACATCTGCAAATATAATGAAACAAAAACGTCGTGACGGATAGCGTTGTTTCTAACTTTATACCTGATGATGAATCAAATTTAATTAATCGAAACGTCGTGAGAGTGTTGTTTCTAGTTTTACATAGTATTAACTTCGGCTGGTTTGTTTTAGCAATCGCCAAAGTATTACAAGAGGATCGCCTAGACATGGAAATCATAGTGAACAACAAGACCTTAGAAAACGGCCAAAATATAATACAATTGGAAACGGCCGTTGGTTCGGCTATGAAGACTTTCGAGGGTGGAATAGGAATCAATGTGCCCCGTAGCCGGTTCTTGCCTGTGAAGAAAACCTCTGATTTGTTTTTGGTCATGAGCGATCTTTACGTGTAAGTTAGGTTAGACTAGATTTAATTACAGTAGATTACGCTTATGGTGGACCCTCTAGGGAACCTTATTTGAGTTTGTTATAACGTGGCCGACTCTACTCACTATACCCTGTTACCCGATACTTTAAACTGTCAGCCGTGTCAACAGCGAACAGCTGTTCGGCTAGTGATAACTAAAAATACCCCAGATTGTGTCTTGACGTATCAATCTTAAGCTTTGAAGGAATGCAGGGCTGTACTGAGTGGAAGTATTACTAATAACAAGTAATTGACACTTGGTGACGTTTTCGTCTATGCTCTGAGGTCTATGCTTATTTTACATTTTCTCGGAAAATCCGGCGTGTCTTTCAGAATATCAGTATGGCTGGTCTGAATGATGATGATTAGGTACGCTTTAAATGAGGTAAGAATGAAGATAAAAGCATTTTTAGCTTAAACTACCTTATTATATTAATCTTACTCCATGTACTTACTTTATACTTTTCTCCAATTGCACCTTGTACGTTTCAACCAATAAATATCCCACTAGTGATGCAATCTATCCATTGAATCGTCCTTATTGCTAAATATAGGAGTATTTTGGTAGTCTCTAACAATATACAAATCAATAAAATAATCTATTTCTTTTAACTACCCATTTTTGCTGGGAATTTCTGGATATTGAAGCAATTTCTTGTTTTCAACAAGTCATTACTTTGTGGCAGATATTCAATAAGAATATTACTAATACGGTCCTGATCGCAAGATTGCCAATTAACGCCACTAGTAAAAAATTAAATTTGAGATACACTTCTTCGTCATCTGATACCTATCAAATAGACGTCAAGCCAGTTTAAAGTATCAGGTAACAGAGTATAGGCCGGAGCTTTGAAATATGGCAACACTGAATAGCGGGCCGAGCTGGGCCGAGCTTTTATTTGTTTTTAAGTCATAAGTGTAATTTTCCAGAGTAAAAAAGAAGATTGGAAGGTGATTTTTAATGTGTTTCTAATTATTTACCTGCACAAACGAAACTATAAAGATAAAAAGATGCCTGCAAAGTCTGTAGTACCAGGTTGCACCAGCAATTGTGCTTCCAATAAAAGACATAAACAGAAGTGGGTGAAAGGTATTCCTCGTAAGGGCTGGTTATATTTATGAGAATAAAGACAATAATTTACAAACATTTCCAAGGATAAGACCTATTTTAAAGCACAATGTGGTACCTACAATGTTTTCTGGATCTCCGAAATATCACAGAAAATACAGTTCTAATAGAACACATCTGGGCACACCTACGAAAAGATTTAATAGTGAAGGGGAATCAAGTCCAGCAAGAATGGCTTAAAAGTGGCCTAATAGTGAATTTTTCTAGCTGAAGTGAAAATTTACAAAGTAAATTGAGTGTTCATTTAAGTGGAAGTGGAAGTGGCAGCAGGAAACAGGTTGCGTTTATTTTTATTTTGTAGTGTTTGACTACGATGAACCAGACATCAGATGTAGGTGGTATTAGTATCAATGAATATAGACATTCCTTTAAATCAATAAATAATAATTTGTTGATGATTTGAGTTAGATTTCACCACTGACAGTAAGAATAATCCTGTTGGTCTCAAATAGAAAATATTTTGGCACACTATTTTCAAATAGGTTTTCTGTTGATTTAATGTTAAAACCTTTTCTATGTCCAGCCATTAAAGTTTACAATTTTGTGAGAGAGAATAAGTTGCCAATTTTACCACCATCCTAAATATTCCTCAAAACTTTGCAGTTCTTTAAAAATTGCACCTGACAGAAAATATGCCTTACATTAAAACTGTTGCAGAGGGTTTATTATTCTCAGAGAAGTACATTGTTTTACAAATTGATGAAATATCAGCCTGTATAAATGTTCTTGTCATTACAAAAATTATAGGTAGAACATGAAGGACAAAATTATTTGATAGGTATATTAAATACATACAGCTTATAGTTGGTAGGCGTATCCCTTCCATCAGAGTATACAGCTCAAATTACAGTCCTTATTCACAATAGGTATTGTTAAAATTTTGATTTCAGGCCAATAGGTATAAAAGTAAGTTTTTGGGCAATTGCACAAGCACAAGCAGTTTTAGTGGAAATTGCAAAAGAATACATCAATATACATATAGATGAGATTGTTTTAGACACATTTGTTCATGTAATCAACCCCAAACTGATGAAATTCTGCTTGAATTAATGTTGTTAATGTAGCAAATATTTTTATTAATAATTACACTGAAACAGTTCAAGACAAAATACAGACTGACAAAACTAAAAAGAGGAAATCTAATGGAAATAAGAAATGTCTAACAGAAGGGAAAATCTCTAAATCTAAATACATGTACATTTTTGTACTGTTACTACTGGCATTTTTCACCATTCTTATTTTTTCAAAAAGTATGTTTCTTAATTTATCAACCGAGATGAACTCTAATACATATAAAATGTAATAATTATTCTGAAACTATAAAACAATTTAAATTTTCCGCGGAATACCCGCCGTTCGGCCCACGGTAACCGGCCCACTATTTGACAGCTAAGGGACGTTGCCACATCTAAGGATCCGGCCTAGTGTAGAGTCGGCCATGGTTATAACCGATGTCCATTATTGTATAAGTAAGTAAGTAACAAAAAAAGTGTCTAAAAAACTGTTGTCTATCTTTCAGATAATTTGTCATAAGTCTCACAGAGCTTTCTGAAAGGTCTACATATTTTAATACTGCTAATAATAAAGTTTAATTAATTTTGGCAAAACCTTTGCTGGAGTCTAATGATATTAATGGTGCTATTATTTTGGTTTTCATCAGTTGCATCTGTGTTGATGGTTTCTGAAGTGGCCGTGTCCTGTAATAACCTGACTAACATCATTCCATTCCATTTTATGATTTGAAAATTCCAATCCATAAGCAAAAGATTGAAAAAGCTATAAGTGTATAATTACTCCTTTTACGACTCATGTAATATATCTGTGGCTTGGATGAACAAGGGCCTATCTGCATAAAACAAGTTTTGAGAAAATTGAAGATTTGTGAACAAAATTCTAAGTTGTGTTTTATTGACGTTTCTTAACCTAGCGACATGATATTTTGATAAACGTTGTAATGAAGCGCCAAATATTCATAAAATATGAAACTATTAGGTTTATTGAATGTCGTTTAAAGATTTCTGTTAGTTGGGCCCTAGTAGATTGGTCTCAAGTTAATATAGGCCTTGTCTTTAATACAATAATTGACACACTTAGGACCGGAAAGTTGTTACTTACGACCGGTTGTCGTGTAAAACATTACTTAGGCCCTTTTTACCTCGTTGAAATTTTACTCATTATGTTTAATTACAGTACAAAGAACACAGAAAATATTCATTATTGTAACAAAAAAAAAAATTGCAGCTACGCAGATTGTGTCTCAGAAGTATGTATCATAGCCTAACACAATAGGACAAACGTTTTCGTCGTCACTGATACTGTCAGACTTTAAATTCAAATAAAATGTATGTATGTAACACAACGTCACAACAAGGTTCTAATGTCTTCAAGTTTCTTTTTAGGCAGTAGAAGTGGGTATGCATCATGTAGTTTTTCTAAACTAGGATGTTCTGTGCTCAACTGTCCTTTTTTAGGCTATTGTTTACGAAATCTCAAGGGCGTATAGTATATAGTAGACAGGACCTACATTTAAAACCAATTCTATATCTATGTTACACTTAGGCCCTTTGAACCTTTTTATCTGCAAACTAAAAACGGTTGAAGATAACATAGGTCTCATATTTCTTGTATCATTTATGCCGACTTTTAGTTAGGCCTCAAAGTGAAGCAAAAAGCAAAAAAAGCAAGGCTCAAGTCCTTATAGGCCCCATTTTGTGGGTCTATTTTACGAGATAGGTCCATTTACGACATGCAAAATGTTTAATTAGTTTAGATAAGACCGTGATAAAAATACCTAAGGTATACATAGGCCTTTATATACACTGAAGTGTTCATACTTAGGCCTTTTTACATACTATGTAATTCCCAACGAAAATGCCTTTTGACTTAGGACCTATTGCATCGGAAAGAGCGCGTTCTATTTATGAGGTTGAGTCCAAGTTTAAGAAAATTTGCACATAACCCTTGTTCATCCAAGCCACAGATATTACTTTACAATTACATACAATATTTTGCCAAATTCCAGATTGAAGAATGGATCTCTGACGATGTCACCGCAAAGGATGTTCCCCACTACCCCGCTTGTCAAATTAGGTGACAACCACTTCGCCAAAGTGAAAGACTTCCTATCTAGGTTTCAAAAAGTACCCGACATTCTTGAGTTGGACCATCTGACTGTTTCTGGAGATGTCACCTTTGGAAGGGACGTTTCTCTTAGGGTACGTGTAACAGGTTCTCAGAGTGTTTAATAGCCAAATGGAATCAATTTGTATGTCTATGGTATTCGCACTTCGAGTTTCTTGCAACTACCTAATAAATAGGTCTTACACCCGTATGCACCGTTTGGCGATTCTAATGCTTTCCCTAATCGCGTTTTGCTAATTTTTAGCATCTAATCATGCACCGTCAAGTGATTAACTAAGCCAGATTGGAGATACGGCAACGTTGTGTTCCCAAGATTGTTTTGACAGTGACAGTGTCAAAATTGTCAGTTTGCGGTGCATAGTAAACAAATACTCTAATCCAGGTTTACGTAACTAATCACGCAACTGACTTACGGTGCATACGGGCATTAAAAGGTCAAAATTAAGGATCATCTAAGCTCAGAGTTACTAGTTGATATAGGGGTACCCCAAGGTACTGTTTTAGGGCCAATACTGTTTCTAATCTACATATACTACGTTTCCACGGACTTTCAAAACGTTTTGAGTTTTGAAATATATCGTGGAAACGTCAATTGGATACGTTGTCAAAATGTTTCCTGTTAATCCTGTTCAAGGTCGAGTCGCTATTTTTTGGGATCGTATCGAGATCCAAATGTCGTGGAAACACCAACTGTCACTTTCGTTTTGAAATGGACCATGCGTAGTGCGTTACTGTCTAATAACAATATTATTATCGATTTATTGAAGTTTATTCGTATTATTTTATTCGAAATTTGAAACTAGAGATTCATAATAAACAACAAAATAGGTTATAAAACTAGAAAATGACATTTGAGAAGTGTCAGTTGAAAACGTTTTGAGAACGTTTAGAAAATCGTTTCGAATTCTATCGTGGAAACACCGACAATCCAAAATCGCAAAACGTTTTGAAAACTGTTTTGAAAGCCCGTGGAAACGTAGTAATAGATAGTATTACTAAGATTATTTTGAAGGAAAGACTGCTGTGATAACGAAATTGTGATTTCTTCTACTAGTAAAACTGAAGATCATCAAGTAACTACGGAGTAAAATCTAAAACACATTAAATGTATTTGAATTACAACAAATTAATATAAAAAAAACAATACGAATTTGCCAAGAAAATCAGTAATTTTAAAATTCAAGGATATCCTGTCTAAAAAGAATACTAGCTAAATAAATTTTAAGTTACTGCATTTCTGTTTGGAGGGGTAATCTTGTCTCTTCTAAAAATTATCTTATCTTCAAAGGCAGGGTGTTTACCTCAGCGAATTCGAATAGGTTAGAAGTAAACAAGGTTTTTGTTTGTGCCCACAGTCCTCACGCGGCAGCTGGCACACTGACCGCTGAATCGCTGATAAACCCGTATACCCTTTATATAGATAGCAGGTAAAGTATCCTAAAAATAACAGCACTCATGTAGAGGCATAATATAAATAGCTACTTTGTTTTGGTTCATCGTTTTGGGTTAATTGTTATAGTTTTGGATGAATTTTGGGTTTTAAAAGTGTTAAAATAATATTTTAAACAATTCCATAAATTTTAGATCCCGCAGATTTCTGTAAAAAATAACATCGTGTTTGTGAACACAGTAAATAATAACAACGGGATCTTGGGCACACTCACATGCCGGCTAGAGCATGGACGTTGCTTTTTTTAACCTATTCGAATTCGTTGGTTTACCTGTAGCAAGAAACGAAGGTGATGGTCACTATAAACTACTGTTTTTTTTTCAGGGAACAGTTATAATAATAGCCAACCATGGTGATAGAATAGATATTCCAGCTGGTGCTATATTAGAAAACAAAATTGTATCTGGAAATATGCGTATCTTAGATCACTAGGATTCATTATTTTTTTTAATATTATTGTACATATATACTCCTAATATTTTTCTGTGTTATTCATCTTTTACGATCTATATTATTGTGATTTATATCTTATTATTTTTTGGAAAACATACTGAGATTCAAATAAAAACGCTCTATTTTTAATTTAAAGTGTTTTATTCAGAATCCCCATACCTATATTATAGCAGTGATTAACGTATTGATACGTTAATCAATGATTATAGTCATTTTATATCTATTTATTAATTGCTTCATCATACAAAATTTGCACTAGTATTTACGTCTTTTTATCATTATTATTTATAATCAATTACAATTTATGTAAACCCATGAAGTTTTCAAAAATATGAAATATCACACCTGCGATTGAGGTGTCTACATACTAAGGGCCGGTTGTACAAATGCGGGTTTAGCACGAGCTTTGTTAAACCTAAGCTTAGCCAAGCTCGGGTTTAAAGTTTAGTGGACACCCGTTGTACCATCGTCGGCTTAGTTAAACCTGGTTGATAATGAAATTCACTACAGTTGGCATCAATGAAGCGAAAAATTACCTTTTTTGGTTAGGCACTTATGACAGTTTGTGTCAAATTTCGGCAACGACCGTTTCTGTGTTCTTTCATTTGCTCTCTTTGTTAAATTAGACATAAATCTTTCAAAAAATTTGACCTAATAAAGTGACAAGCAATTTGAAGGTTCATCCTTGACATATATCATGTCACTTGTATCAGGTTAGGTTTAAACCTCAGCTAAGCTCGCGTTAAGCTTCGGCTTACGTAAGCTCGTGTTAAGCTTGGAGTGGGGGGCTAAGCCAGCATTGTACAACGGGCGTTTTGCAACTGACGTGGTTTAACGTCGGCTTATCTTAAGCCGCAGCTTAAGCTTGCATTGCACAACCGGCCCTAAACGTCATATTTAATATTAAAAAGAAAAATGGTCAAAAATCATGCGCTGTCTGTTCTGTTTTGACTCTATAACTATACATATACTATGTCTTGATGCCCACTTAAAGGATGGTGATATTCTATGTTTTAGAAATCACACAGATGAGGATTTTTTGATTTGGCAGATGCGTCAGTGACTGCATTTTGGTCACGTGGTTTCACATAACCGAACATTTCTTCCAAAAACCTGTATAACTGTTTCAGTAATTGTTCTTTCAAGTACGGCAATCTCTTTATACGTCTGACTAAATAATCTACGTCTTCTCCATCGGTACTATCGATCACTTCTTCAAGATAATCAGATATGAGTATCTCTTTCTGTGCAGTGGTGAGAGTCTTCAGGATTTCAGCTACAGGCTTCAGGCTCAGGAAGCTAGCTATAGCTCCGATGATTGATCCTATTGCGCCTCCTACAATAAGAAAATCGCTTATTTTAGAAATTTATTTATCGTATGGCTCAAAAACATGACAATAGTAACTATATATGAAAAAAACTATGTTTTATTCCTTTTCAACGAGTTTTTGAACCTTCGAGCTTATATATCTTGATGAGATTTTCGGGACTATGGTTCAATGTTGATACAAGGGAGAAGGGAGAGTAAAACACAAAGTTTTAACTCAAAGATGGGGTCGAAACGTTTCGACCATCTTTGTGGTTTTCTTCAGTCTGGTTTTTTTAATTTCCAAAAATAAACAAAAAATTCTTCGAAACCAGGTTAGGATATTAAGATTAAACAAACATAATAAAAATAATAAAAATGACTCAGGCTGTTAAAAAAAACTATTATAGCCTATATTAAAATAAAATATATACAGCTACAAACTAATATGCATAGTCTTTGGTATTTACAAATTGATGTCCAGTTCTTTTAACCACTTCAGCGCCAACGGTGTGGTTGTGAAGAACTCTTCTCGCGATCCCTGAAACGCACGCAGTTCACATTCGCTCGTAATATGGTTTATAGTTTGGCGGGGCGCGCCACAGTCACATAAGGGAGATTGCACATAGCCTCACTTGTAAAGGGAGTCGGCACATCTGCCGTGGCCTGTTCGGACCCTATTAAATTCTACCCTCTCTTTCCGGGGTAGTTCTGATCCTGGAGGTAAGGCTGCTCCCATAAATGCGCATCGTGAGTGGTGTTCCGCAAAATCTTCCCACTGGGAGCGCCATTGATTTAATGAATTGAAGTTGTGGGTTTTAAGCGCTTCTGCATCCTTATTGGTGGTTGTCGGGATTTAAGTCTGTTTATCTGCAAAGGAGGTATTGCTCGGTGGATGGGCAGTCTGTTGTTGGCCGTAATCTTATTATACTCCCTTAGAAGGGCGTCAGTCCTTTGGACTGCGGTGGGGCTATTCCAGGGAGTACAGGCAGCCATTGAGTTGGGGTTGTCTTTATTGCGCCTGTAAGTCTCATAGTGTGGTTTAGTTGGACATCGATTAGTCTGGTATGATGGCTGTTAATCCAGACAGGCGCACAGTGCTATCTGTCATATTTCTGCCATTTTGAGATTATTGCATTTTTTCTTGAATACCAAGGATGATCCAGGCACGTAGCCAGGACCCCCCCCCCCCCCCGAAAGGTACAAAATATCTTAGTGATCTACATAGGTATTTCTAAACTGTTGAAACTTTTATGCTACAATTTCTAGGCTACGAGCTTAGAAGTAACCATCTCAATAAAGTTTGGAGATGGTCAATGAGGAAGTTTCCATTTTTTCAAATTTTAGTTAATCAGATAGTCCTAAAGAGTTAGAGAACAACGGCGAAAAAATTTTGTAATTTTCTCCATTAATAGAAAAGTTATAGTCCTTCAAAGTTTGAATTGTCATATCCTCCGCGCGAAGCCGCTGTGACGTCACACGACACAACGCAAGCCTGTGTATGCCCTCGGTATGCCCTGACGATGATGCTGCTCCCGCAAGCCACCGCGCCGCCGCCGGCCTCCTCGTTCATGTTGTTATTCCTTGTTTTCAGTAGGGTAGGCGACGCCGACGGTGACAAAACGATACACTGCAGTTTATTGGTACTCGTATTATTAGAATATGTCTAGCAGACCGAGAAAAACCACCATAAAAACACCAAACAAATGTTTCAATGGATAGCCTATTATGAATACAAAAAATTGAGTTTTATGTTTTTAATAATAATGTGTGAAAATTTAATTGAAATCAGTCTTATAGTTTCCTAGTTACACAATTTTTTTACACTGATACGAAATGAAATTTGGAAAACGTTTATCATTAGTTTATGACATACATGTTTCGCTATCGAATGAGACTTATTTCGTGTTTGTAGTAGTAGTAGTAGTGATGGGGAGGCGAAGCCAGGCAAGTAGGCCACCTTTGGCCCTTTTTGTCAACCCCACTGAACCAATCACTGAAAAAACACCCTAGAAAACTCTTTGTCGAACCTACCAGACCTCCTGAAGAAAGTCAGTATGTCCGACCATTTCGCGATAAACTGCACATCTGCCCAGGAAGCGGAACGCTGTCTCGTCCTCATCCCAGCATCTGGAGCAAATGGGGTCCCCTACCACTCTCATAAGTGACAAATGTCTATTCAGCCGGCAATGGCCAGTAAGAACCCCCACCAGAAGATTGAGCGTCTCTCTGCCTTTATTCAAAAGCCATAGCGTTCGGCCCTTATCAGAGCCTGCTATGAATCTTTTGGCTTGCCTGCAGTCGTCTCTCTCCAACCAAGCTTTCGCCAGTTCCTTGTAGGCCCAGTTGTCCGGGGTCACATTGATCTGACGTCTGCTAATTCCCAGCATAGGTTCTGGGCCGATGCAGGGGCTGCTGGCCCCTATCCTAGCTAATCGGTCCGCTCTTTCGTTACCCTGTATACCAATATGTCCGGGGACCCACAGCAGGGTCATCTTCCTATGGCTTGCTAACTTCTGAAGGGCGGCAGAGCATTCTTGAGCCAGAGCTGATGTGGCCCTCGGAGCTGCCACCGCTTTCAGAGCTGGTTGGCTGTCAGAGCATATATATATGCTCTGTTCAGAACACTGTTCGACTTCCGTCGAGTATGCCGCCATTTTCGTATTTGTAGAACCTCTACTTAGGTAGCTATGGCTAAATTAGTACAACACTCGTGCATCAATTAAACCAAAAAAGAAAAACGAAATGACTGCCATTTTATTACGGTGGAAGGAAAACTACTTTTGAGGGGTGATTTTTTGTGGCTAAAAAATACTGTATTTTATCCCCCTAAAGGCTCCGACACCGATGACCGGATACATTGTAGCTATATATTTGAGAAAGACTCGGACACAGAGTTCATAGAATTTGAATTTTGAGATTAGAATTTATAATGGCTTTTGACGTCCCAGCAAGGAGACGTACGTCATTATGACGTCGAATTGTGGTGAATTTTGGTCACGTTCGTCATATGCCGAATGAATGACGTCGCACTAACGTCATTTTTAATGACGTCACATAAACGTTTGTCACTTGACGTCGTTATCACGTCAAAATGTAATGGATAAAGGTGGGAGAAAATGTATCTCAAAACTTAATGATTTCACTTTTCTTATTCCTTCCTTATATATATTTATGAAAAATGTCTATGCTCGCATAAGTACTAAGAAATATTAATTAATTAGATAGATATAGAATATCTAAATTATTATCCAAAAATATAGTCGACTTTAGGTAACGTAGGTATATCCCAAATAAAGCAGATACGACAAAATTGTGGCTAATTATTCCGTTGATTGGGATTCGATAGATTTTATGTTTGCATGAGGTAATTTTGTATTAACCGCGCTTTAGTTCACTGATGAATCACTGCACAACTTACATAAAGTTGCTATTTTCGCCATTTTCTACTTATGTTTTCTACGATGAAGCTGTGACATGGGGACAGAGATTTTAACCTTATGTGCTGTGTGTGCAGTGTCTGTATGTGTGGATCCCACCATAAATAATAATAGGTATTGTGTCCAGTGTGTCCTCGGATATTGTGGATTTATTAAATTGTAGCCTCTTATTATATGGATTGTGCCGATTGAAAATAAAAAGTACTGTGTGATTTAGGCAAGCTTCTATAGAAGGCTAGCAAAGCTATGATCATTATTTTTGTATCCTGTCTTTACTGTGAAATACATGATTAATTTATTTTGAATTAGTATATTTTTATTACCCTTACTCAAATTAATGCTACACAGATTTCTCACAGCATTATCTCATAAACATTTATCCTATAAGGTAATTAACAACCAAACTATTTTATTTAGTAACTACGACTGCGCCAGGAGATATCGTCAGATCAGCATTGACTATCGGAGAGACATAAAGTAAGACAAAGTAACCATCGCCAATAATCAGTGCTGATCTGACGATACCTTCTGGTGCAGCCATGGTTGCTGTATAAAATAGTGTCGAAGGAACGACACGTATATGACGATATTGAGACGACACGTTTGTGACGTTTTTGGGACGGCGGTTAGGTAACGTTACTAACACGGCACTCAATGACGTCTTTGGACTGTGACATTGTGCCGTCACAGACACGTCATATATTCCTCTTTATCGACGTGATAATGACGAATGGGGTGTCGTCAAAATGACGTTAGTATAACGACATCCTGTTTGCTGGGATACTGGAAGCCTTACCACCTAAATATATATTGTATGGATATATTGAGAATATATCTGATGTAAATACTATACCAACTGCTATCCCTCCAGGCCCCCCAATTTCTTCTCCAATGGATGCGCCAAATCCTGCTAAGGAGGCAGCCGCTTGAGATGAATCTTTAGGAGCCACCTCCAGTCTTTCTTCTTCGGCTATTCTCTGACATGCTTTGATCAAATTGTATCTCTCCATCTGGACAGTTGTTGTTAATCTTTAGCTTCATAGAAATTTAATGATTACCTATTTTTGATTGCGGTTATTTATATCTATTGATTACCTGGATAACAGGTAGCTGTAGATAACATTTTTATTTAGTTTGTGGAATCCCCGGTTGGATTTCAGATGGGTTTTGAATCACTATACATTATGTGCATACAGTGATGCCAAATTTCAGCAATTTATAATAATAAATCGTCTTTTATTCAATGAAAAAAAAATGCATGGTATACAATTTGTATTATATTGAAGGCGAAGCCTAGCCAGGAGGCTATTTTACTTAACCTTCAATGGGACTAAGCCCGATAAAAAAAACAATGAACTACAAGTAAAAAGAATACCAAGAATATCACCTATTGACATTGATATCTTAAATTACATAACTATATACAAAAATTTCTTGATAAAGAAGAAGAACATGGTATGGAGGAACATGGGCAGAAAACATTGAAATTGTTGAGCTATCTGTTTATGAAAAAAAAGTACAGCTATAACAACTTAAAACTAGTACCTAATATTGTTGTCATTTTATATCTTTCCGGCAAAATATATATTAAAAACTATAACTGCCTAGCAAGCAAATACATCTTGAGTTTATATTTGAACTTATTTATATTATAAGCCCTAATTTAGCCGGAAACGAGTTGTAGAGACGAATAGCGTTAAAAATAAATGATCTTTGAAAAGTAGCTGTTCTGTATTGAGGCATGGTCAGGGTAAATTTGAACCGAACATTTCTGGAGTGAGTTTTGTATCGAGGGATGAGCTTCTGTGTAAGAGTTGACTTATCTACGTCGTTCAAAACTTGTGTGTATATGCGCCCAGATGTAGAAGCCTGCGATTGTCCATGGTTAACCATTTACACTCATTAATCTTATGGGAAATGTGTTCTGATCTTTTTATGCCATAGATCAACCTGCAGCAACTATTTTGAACTTTTTGTACTCTGAACTTATCTAATTTTGTGAGGCAATTTCCTTAAATGAAATCACTATAGTTAAAATGACTAAGCACTAGCGAATCACACAATGAACGTTTAGTTTTAAAATCAAGAATTTTTCTGTTAGCATAAATTAACTTTAATGAGGCAAATGCTTTACTTATTAAGCTTTTTACGTGCAAAGAGAAACGCATGGTAGAGTCAAATATCAATCCCAAATTTCGAGCATTATCGCAAACTTGGATAACTGTGGTGTCTAAGCTTAATGTTAAATGTTCCTTTAAAATGTTATATTATTTTTGTTCTCAAAATACAGTACAGTACATTAATTTAATTTTTCGAAGGTCACTGTTCATCCTGATCTCGGCCATGTCAATATCGTTACTAGAGAAACTTAGATACAATTGTGTATCATCCGCATATGCCTGTATCTGGCAATTAGTTATGCCTTTCAATATGTCAGAGGTGTATATAATGAAGAGCAAGGGACCGAGGATAGAACCTTGTGGAATTCCAGACAAAATATCCGTGGGGATGGAGAACGTGCCATCGACAGATACAGTCATAGTTCGACCCAATAAATAGTTCCATATTAAGAATACTGCTGAATTTTCGAAGCCATAATATTTCAACTTCTGACACATTAGTTCATGACAAATAGTGCCAAAGGCCTTCGAGAAATCCAGAAGTATTAGAACAGAAGAAAATCCCTTGTCATATGACATTAAAATATCGTTCGTGACAGTAACTAACGGGTCAATTGTAGATCTTATCTTATATTTCTTTATCTAACAAATAACTCTTGACAGTCGGCGTTCTAGAATCGGATGGAGTCAAGTTGATTGACTCAGTACTTCCCACACATAACGGTGATATCAGATATCAGGGCCGTAGCTAGGCTTTGACCATGCATGGCAGGGGTTCATGTATAAGAGCTGTAGGATATGTTGTATCCCTGCTCAAACTGCAGAAACTGAGGGTGTATACACAGAAAGAGTTCAACAATACTAGAATGAATCACTAAGCTTGGAGAAAGCATCTTGATTACTTTTATTTTGAATGATTTTAGCAGGTTATTTCATTCATGCGAATACCCTCGTGGGGGGGGGACTAGAATGACACAATTTTCATTCTGCGAGCTTCAACTGGATGAAACGAAAGGATCAGGAACCTCCAAATTGCCTAAAAACGAAATTTGAGCTGTTTTTATATTCTCAGTTTTTTATTGTTGCTGAGCCGCCACTGATACGATTTCTAAAAACCATACGCGTTTTCCATCCTTGGCACGGTAATATTACTGTGGCAAAGTTTCATCAAAATCAATTTCATAATTTCCATGTTACTCAATACAGAACGATCTAAAGCAATATCCGTATGTATTTATATCAGAAAATTCTAATTCCCTTAGTTTGTGTAGTAGGCAAGGCAATGATCGAATGGACCTAAAAAAGAGTATTATGCCGCTAGGACTCTCTTTTACAGGTCAATGGACAGCCTATTATAAATACAACGGTTTTACAACCCCATAGCCTCCTAACCATCCCAATTTCACCCCCACCAAAATACCTAAAAACGAAGTTTGAGGAATATTTAATTTTTCTGTTTTTTTGCTAATTACTCCGCCGCCCATGCACCGATTTTCAAAATTATAGCAGCATTACCTACTACGACCCCCCAGCATATCGCTGCCCAAATTTCATCACAATTCATGAAGCGGTTACTGATATTACGAGGGTAGAAAAAACGCGACAGACAGACAGACAGACCGACGGAAATGAGTGACGTGGATTTTCGTTAAGTAGACATCGCATAAAACGCCCAAAGAGCGTATTATCTCAAAATCAAAAATTTTGATCATATATCGATGTGGTACCCTCGTTTGTTATAAAAATGAAGAATCAGGCAGAAATTTTTGGTTCTCAATAAGGACAAAAACTCCCGGGTTTATTAATTTGGGAACATTAAAAGTTTTTTAAGTTAAAGTTTAAAAGTAAATGAAAAATTTTAAAATCGGCACAGACGCATGTTCACCAAAAATATTTTTTTTTATGAGAATGAGAGATTGCAGGGCAAATTTAGGTACATCATTGGATCCATCGGTAAATTTTCTATAAGGAAGAGTGATGAATAATCAGGTAACCTGCCAAAAAATCGAAAAAATCGTCTTTGTTAAAAAAAATAAAAATCGAGCAAAATATTTTGGTTCTCTCTACTTTATTGCACTTGAATGTTTTTCTACAAAGTAGATTCCAACATTATCCATTGGAATAATTTGTGTGTCGTAGGGACTATCTAGATGTCACCATCATCAATCATCATTATCACCACTGTCTTCAAAAGACGCAGTAGTTGTACTCCATTCTATGGGAGTGAATATTGTGAAATACCATCCTATGCTAGCTAATAAGACATCCTTCTTCATGTCTGTATAAAAATCCAAATGTGCTAACCATCTACCATTTGGAAAATTTGGAAAACTCGTCGGAGTCCATTTTTCTATGGTGTAGGTTACCTGAAAAATAAAATGGTAATGACGAATTGGTCATACTTGAAACAACTTTTTTTCAGACCTGTCCAATCATGTCCACTTAGAACTCAGGCAAAAAATACAAATCTCACACTTTCATTTTCTCGTAAGTAGCAAGGAACATGGTTGGCAAAATAGGTTTACAAAACCGACAAGATCTGCTCTTGTAGAACATGAAGACTAACTTGTTCACTTGTGATGACTTTGTCGAACAATATTGTAGCATAAATAACAAATAAAGTGTCTACATAGAAGGAGAAGATTTGAACTTCAGTCTTAGATACAGGATGATGAAGTGGTATGTTTGGTCCACTCTGTTGTATGGCGTGGAGGCATGGACGCTGCAGGCAGCCATTTTAGATAAGATTGAAGCGTTCGAAATGTGGACTCTGCGACGAATGCTGAGAGTGTCCTGGGTCGACCATGTAAGAAATGAGAACGTTCTCCAGAGAGCTGGGTTCGCAGAACGAGAACTTTTTGAGTATATAAGGAAGGACAATAGCTTACCCAGGCCACATAATGCGTGGAGAAGGCTATCACCTCCTGCGTCTCATTCTTCAAGGTATGATCGAAGGTGGGAGAAGAGGAATTGGGAGAAAAAAGCTATCACGGCTGGGCATGGCTGAGAAACATCCGTCGTTGGATAGGAATAAGCGACTTCCAGGAATTACAGAGGGCTGCAATGAATAGGATGATCTGATGAGAGAAAGGATGAACGCCTACGCAGGGATCTGCATGGCACCCTAAGAAGAAGAAGATAGAAGGAGACTTTTTCATTGAGTTTCTAGTAAAAGGAAACACGTCGCTAGTAGTGTTCCCACAGAAGAAACATTGCTGATAGTGGTAAAGGGTTTCATGCTTAGAACCTGTTCATCCTGAATATTAATAATATGGAATCAGGATGATGTGTTTATATTTAGCTGCTGCAGTTTTCGTTGTGTTGAGTGAAGGAAAAAAAGAAGAAAAAGAAAGTGTGGGATGCGGTCTTCCTTACAAGATAGGCTTTTTAGTAGAGGTACATATCTCACGACAATACTGACAGATGATGATTGAAGTACGTGTGGTGGTCATATGCATATGAAAATAATTCTAAGGGTCTCTGCAATATTTTTCAGCGCATTGTTATCCAAATTTTTCGGACTTTCCAGATACTTGGCCTCCTTATACGAGACTCTATGAGCTGAATCGTCTTATCATTTGTCTCTTGAGTTATTTCGATTTCTCAAACCTATTTTAGAAACATTAGCAGACTACACACACTGACGAAACCTAGTTCGCAAGTCACAGCTTGTCGATGCTTGTTGCTCAATTTTCTTTGATATTCATCGCTCGGTGGGCTAAACACGTGACAAGCAGTAAGCGGTGGAATATGTGTAAGCCTCATAATTTTTCAAAATCAAATTAAATATATTTTGCCTTATCAGTATCCAGGCACATATCCAGGATTTGATTTTGGGGGGCTCCAGATTACAGACCTTAATTTTACTTGATCTTTGGGGCGGGGTCCAGATGAGAGTTGCCATCTCAAATTAGCTCTAAATACGTGCCTGTCAGTATCTATTTTATGGCAAAATTTGACAATACTTCAACGTGTGGTCGAACCTAGCATCCAAAACACTTATACTGTATTCACAGCCAAGCTAGACCAAATGAAAATAAGCCCGCTTGCGTGATCGGCTCGTGTCGGTGGGGTCCGTAATAGTACAGTACATTATGTGTAAATTGTGTGTTATAATCTGGCGAGTGAAAATCTCCAAGGCTGAAGGAAAGTAAATCCAAGAATGCAATGTTAAGTGTTCATTGCCTAATGATCATTTCAAACTGGCAAATGGCTAGTTTTGAGTTGCAATGGGCTCGTAGGGCAACTCTTTTAAATAGTCATATAAAATTTCATAATTGCACTGGACTATAGCTGGCGCGTTTGCAGACGTTAGCGGACAGTAACCACGCGAATGTTGCATGCGACTGTTTATTTGACGTCTATCTTGGGACTGAATATACTGTAGTACAAGTGGCAACGTTACACTATATAATCATGTTGAACGTAAGGTCTATGAATTCTTATTCTTCAAAAACAAGAAAGAAAAAAAAATCAAAATATGAAGTTGGGGTCACATCAATTTTTTTCTATCTATAAACCGATTCGAAATATCACCGTTTTCACCCAGTATAGGCCGTATATTTTTTATGCAGAGGGGGCCCCCTGAAAAACATTGCGGGGGGCCCCGAAGACCTTGGCACGCCACTGGGGACAAGAAGAAACAAAACGGTCGATGAAATCTGAGAAGCCATATACATTAATCGACAAGTTAGCAACTTTGTTTCTAGAAACAAGTCGTGATGACAGATGTTGCTCTTTGTTACTCATTTGTGGACGAGTCATTTATATTGATACAGATCGTATGATTCAAAAATACAAAGATTATTGCAAGAGATCCATATACTTCTACAGGATTGGGCTTTATACGGCGTGAGAAGGTTGAATGGCGAGAAGTATTTTCTGGCTCTCAATAGGTATAAGAGCTGTTTTTCAGCACCTGTTGTAAATGGTATGGTACGATATGATCTCAGAGTAACAACTGAACATAGAGGTAGTAAACAAACCACTTCAGCATGGCGTGCTCAAAGCCATCATCTTTTGACACTTCAGACCCAAACATTGCCAACTAACCTGAAAGTTCTTCCAATGCAACCCATGTTACAAACACTGCTGCACTGTTCTATCTCGAAAAACTGTTAAACTACACTCGAATATCTAGCTCAGCAAGTCCGTAAAGCTTCACTACAATTACCAACAAACAGCGAATTCGATTTTACTGACCAAGCATAAAAGGCGCACAAACAAAACAAACGTTTGACAGTCGGAGGTTACCGTAAACAAATCGCAGGAAAATTACATAGGCATTGCCAACTCCTCAAAATTTATGTAAGACAGAATTTGCGTTAATGATGAAGAAACATGCAGTAACGCAGTAGAGGTCAACATATCTATTGATTTTGATGTAATCATTTCTGAACCATCAAAATACCGTCTTTTTTAACGTAGAATGGAATATTTATGGATACTATCATTGATTAACTTACAATGATACTATACAATTAAGACGATAGTAAACAATTATGATTGCCGTATCTGGTGGTCGATATGGCAATGTAAGAAAAGATGTTGGCCTATTAGAATTAGTTGTTTACTACCTCTATGTCCAGTTGTTACTCTGAGGATATGATTCATTTTTTTTTTCTTTTCTAGGGATATAGGTTTTTGAAAAATCTAGTATAAGATCTGATTTCTGCTTCGAACAAAAAGTATGGAAAGGTTAATTGAAAAAAAACTCACATTAGACTTCAGAGGTGGTACCAACGGTGGATGTGCGGCTTGGTGTACCAATAATGGAATGTCGTAAAAGGGTAGATCCAATAACTGCGTTACCATTACTGAATACTTTATACTTTTGAATGGAACATACTGATTGCCCATCCACAATGATGCCGTCATCAGTAACTGAAACAAAAATAGATTTTTATTCATCGCGAGACTAATTTGCAACAACGATATTGAATAATTAGACTAGCGAAATACTGTGTGTTCTCAATTCTTCTATATGGAGTGGAGGCATGGGCTCTGACTGACTTATCGATGAAAAAACTAGGGGCATTCGAGATGTGGGTTTACCGCCGTCTTTTGCGTGTATCGTGGACAGATCGCATTACTAACGAAGAGGTTCTCCGTAGACTTGGTAAACAGAGAGAGATTTCCTTTACGATCAAAAAACGGAAAATGGAATACTTTGGGCATATAATGCGTCACGAAAAATACCGAATTCTTCAACTTATACTGCAGGGTAAAACGGACAGCAAAAGGGGATCCGGCAGACGTAGACACGCATGGCTACATAATCTACGTCAATGGTATGGGCTCACTTCTGTACAGCTATTCAGGAGTGCAGTGAACAAAGTACACATAGCCATGCTAATCGCCAACGTCCGCAACGGATAAGGTACTATGAGAAGAAGAAGAAGAAGATATTAAAGAAAAAATATTTATATTTAATATCGCGACTTAAACTACCCCATTACAAACAACTATATTTTTATGGTCAGTCTCCCGTGAAGGCCGAAAGCCTATGACACTGTAGAAGCGCTGCGAGAGCATAAATGTCGGTACACGTTAGATTTAAAGCGCTGCAGGTTGTAGTCGTCTGAAAACAAATTCCCCGGCAGCTCATTCCACAGCGTCGAAGTTCTCCAAAAGAAGGAAGGAAGAATAATCACATTTAGCGTAACATATACAGGGTGTGAGTCCTAAGTTGATACTTTATAAACTGTATATAGATGTCGTTGAAATAAACAACTTATTCAAATACTTTTTTCCGAAAACTCAAAAATCAGTGAGATACAGAATCAAAAGAGTAAATCTGGGCTTGTGGATCATGACGTACCAAGTCTGTTTATGTTTTGTTTTTCGCTCAGATTTTTGTGTTATCGATCAGGCATTGTACCTGTCAATTAGTGCACTAGTCACTTTCAGGTCATCATAGTTAATTTTAAACTGGTAAATATTGAAAGTTGTTTCATAATAATGTGCCACTTTAAGGATTTACCAATTTAAAATTAACAACGATAACCAAAAAGTGACTACTGAGAAGTACAATGCCTAATCGATTTAACAAAAATCCGAACAAAATATTAAAGATAAACAGACTAGGTACACTTTGATACACACAAGTTCTGATATACCTTTTTATTCTGTATCTCGCTTATTTTTCAGTGTTCTGAAAAAAAGTTGATTGAAAAAGTTGTTTATTTCAACGACGTCTATAATACACAATTGAAAAACAACTTTGGACCTGTTTTACCCATCCCGTATAAGCTAATAAAAAATAAACGCTTATTAACGTATCACAATTGTAGGTTTTAGATAATAAAAATACAAAGGTCCGCAAAAACAATCAAGTAACTCCTTCACTGACACAATAATTAGTTAATATAATAAGTAACGTATACAGGGTGGCCAATCGGGTGACGATAATAATTTTTTTTAAATAGCCCGTACCGAGACCTATCCAAAACACCCCCACGTATGTGTACCGATTATTGATAGTTTTCGGGTTATGATTTTTTTTTGAAAACTTACAGATTTTCCATTTTTTCCAAGAAGTCGTCAAAAACAAAAACAAGAATGCTTTTTGGCTTTTATCTTTTTCTGCAATTATACTCAGTATTAAGCCTATTTTAATATCCAATAAAGAGAACCTGTACATCCGAACAATAATTAGGTTCATTTTGGGCCCAAAGTTTGAAATCTCTGTTTTTAGTCAGGAGACCAAAACCTTCAAAATAAAATTAAACATACTTATGCCTGGTTCTGGAGCTTCAAACTAATCTTAAAAACCTTGCAAGACATTGCACTTTCGAAATAATAATGAAAAAGTAGCACTTATGGGGACATTTTGCGCCGTACGTGAGTGTTAAAGGTAAAAAGGTGATAATTCACGAATTTCCAAAATGATTTAAAAAAATTGAGTCAAGTTGATTGACTCAGTACTTCCCACACATTACGGTAATACCAGTTTATTATTTTCCCATAGCATAAAGATTTAGTCTGAGATCCCCTTGCAACAAAATCATCGCCAGTAACCCCCCCCCCCAAATTATTGTCATATGCCGCTAGGTTTTTCCTGCTCAGGTCAATGAATAGCCTATTATCAATAATACAAACGTTTGTATTGAATTTCACCTCTTCAGCTGTGGCAGTTTTGGAAATATTTAAGCGTTCCGGTACCGTTTACTGAAAAAGCGGTGCTGCCGTATCTCATTAATTAATAGAAACAAAATTTTGAAATTGTGAGATCTTACTAAATTCGACATGCGCAATTCATTGCAATAAAAATAAGTAGAGGATTCTATTTAAAATAAATTAAAATCGGGGATACTTGTTTAAAAATTTGGGAAAATAATTTATAACTTGGCAACGTCAAAAACGCGAAAAAAATATTACAAGGCGAGATAGAGTATTAGTAGATATTTCGATTTAAAATAAAAAATACAGGGTGTTACATTTAAAAAAACAAAGTAAAACGACCTTTAAGTTGCCGGAATTTAAAATTCTGCCAAAAACACCCTGTAGATACAAATTGCTGGTAGCATCCAGAATAATATCCGCTTAATATTCAAGTAACTCGCTGTATAATATTATTGAGAAAAGTTAAAGGAATATATCAACTTGGACGTATTACTTGCGACCTTGCAAATGCGGAAATTAATAGAAAATAAATTATAACTTGGCAACGTCGCAACCGATTCCAAAAATATTTTAGGGTTGAAGAGAGATCAATGATGGACACTAGAAGAACTTGAGAGAAAGTTATAGTTCCATATAAAAAAATCAAGTTGATCTCTATCCTACTTTCCCGCAACACCCTGTATATTTCGAAATATTTTTAGAATATGCGTCTCAAGTAACCAAATAACTTTTGTATTTGAGATTTTCTTCTATCAGCTATACCTTGCGAGATATCGAAGAATTACACACTAAATGGACAGCCTGTATACATCGGAAAAATTCTAAGTCCTTTAGTTTCTATAATAGGAATAGAGCAATGTTCGGATAGACCTAAAAAAGTTATTTATGTCGCTAGGTCTTCCTTCACAGGTCAGTGGGTAGTATATTATGAAAGCAACAAATTTTTCAATTTTACAACCCCCCACCCCCCAACCACCCCAATTTCACCCCCACCCAAAAAAAAGTAGAAAATGATCAGGAACCCCTAAAACGCCTAAAAACGAAGTTTCAGCAATATTTAATTTTTTTTGTTTTTTGCTAATTACTCCGCCGCCTATGCACCGATTTTCAAAATTATAGGAACATTACCTACTACGACCCCACAACATACCGCTGCCCAAATTTCATCACAATCCATGCAGCGGTTGCTGAGATTACGAGGCTAGAAAAAAGCGACAGACGGACAGACGGACAGACAGACCGACAGACAGACAGACAGACAGACAGACAGACAGACCGACGGAAATGAGTGACGTGGTTTTTCGTTATGTAGACATCATAAAACGCCCAAAAAGCGTATTATCTCAAAATCGAAAATTTTCGCGATCACAATACTCCCCTCACCTATCGGTGTGGGAAGTAAAATCATACGCGTTTTCCATCCTTGCCAAAGTAGTAATACTGTGACTAAATTTCATTAACATCAATTCAGTGGTTTCCACATTATAAAATACAGAACGATCTAAAGCATTACTTGTATGTATACATCACAAATACTAAGTCCCGTGGTTTCTATAATAAGCATGCAGCGTTCGGATAGACCTAAAAAGTGTATCATGCCGCTAGGTTTTCTATTCGCATATCAATGGACACCCCATTACGAATACAACAAATTTTCCAGTTTTACAACCCCCCACCCCCCAACCACCCTAAATTTACCCCCACCCAAAAAACAGTATAAAATGATCAGGAACCCCTAAAACGTCTAAAAATGAAGTTTGAGCTGTTTTCATATTTTTAGTTTTTTTAATATTGCTGCGCCGCCACTGAGACGATTTCTAAAAATCATACGCGTTTTCCATCCTTGCCAAAGCAGTAATACTGTACCGAAATTTCATTAACACCAATTCAGTAGTTTCTACATTATAAAATACAGAACGATCTAAAGCAATACTCGTATGTCATACATCGGAAAAAATTCTAAGTTCTTTGTTTTCTGTAATAGGCATAAGGCAATGTTCAGATATAGCTAAAAAAGTTATTTATGTCGCTAGGTCTTCCTTCATAGGTCAGTGGGCAGTCTATTATGAATACAACAAATTTTTCAATTTTACAACCCCCCAACCGCCAACCACCCCAATTTCCCCCCCACCCAAAAAAAGGTATAAAATGATCAGGAACCCCTAAAACGTCTAAAAACGAAGTTTGAGCTGTTTTCATATTTCTAGTTTTTTTAATATTGCTGCGCCGCCACTGAGACGATTTCCAAAAATCAGACGCGTTTTCCATCCTCGCCAAACTAGTAATACTGTGCCGAAATTTCATTAAAATCAATTCAGTTATTTCAACATTATAAAATACAGAACGATCTAAAGCAATACTCGTATGTATACATCGGAAAATTCTCTTAAGTCCCTTGGTTCCTGTAATACAAAAGGCAATGTTCGGATGGACCTAAAAAAGTGTATTATACTGCTAGGTCTTTCTCTCTCAGGTCAGTAGACAGCCCATTATAAGTACAACAATTTTTTTAGATTTACAACCCCCCACCCCCCCAACCACCCCAATTTCACCCCCACCCAAAAAAAAGTAGAAAATGATCAGGAACCCCTAAAACACCTAAAAACAAAGTTTGAGGCATATTTGAAATTTTTCGTTTTTTGCTAATTACTCCGCCGCCTATGCACCGATTTTCAAAATTGTAGCAACATTACCTACTACGACCCTACACCATATCACTACCTAACTTTCATCAAAATCTATGCAGCGGTTACTGAGATTAGGAGGCTAGAAAAACGCCAACAGACAGACAGACAGACAGACAGACCGACAGACCGACAGACCGACAGACCGACAGACCGACAGACCGACAGACCGACAGACCGACAGACCGACAGACCGACAGACCGACAGACCGACAGACCGACAGACCGACAGACCGACAGACAGACCGACAGACAGACCGACGGAATTGAGTGACGTGGATTTTCGTTATGTAGGCATCACAAAACGCCCAAAAAGTGTGTTATCTCAAAATCGAAAATTTTCGCGATCACAATACTCCCCTCACCTATCGGTGTGGGAAGTAAAACTATTATTTTGCTTTATTATGACAAATTGAAGAAAAAAAAACTCATAACAACTGATAAACCCGATAATCATTGATGTTTTGATGACTTTTAATAAAAAAACTAATACCCAAATTGTGATTTTTGAAGTATTTTTGCTATGTACTATTGAACTTCTGCTAGATTAAGTTGTATGGCAAGTTAACAAAGGAAAGGAATGATAAAACAATAATCTGACTTCCAATTTCATGTCAGAATTACCTGGGAAGCGATGTCGTAGCATACGCCATCCCTTCCTTTCAGAGAAGCTTTTTGCGAGCTCATGTCGACGAAGCGCAGTTGTGTTAATTAATTTTCGGTAATAGGCAAGGCCATGTTCGGATGGACCTAAAAAGGTGATTTATATCGCTAGGTCTTCCTTGACAGGTCAGTAGACAGCCTATCATGCATACAACATGTTTTTCAGTTTTTCAACCCCCCACCCCCCAACACCCAAATTCCACCCCCACCCAAAAAAAACGCAGATAATGATCAAAAACCTCTAAAACTCCTAAAAACGAAGTTTGAGGAATATTTGAAATTTTTGTTTTAATTACTCCGCCGCCCATGTACCGATTTCCAAAATTATAGCAGCATCACTTACTAAGACCCCACAGCATATTGCTGCCCAAATTTCATCACAGTCCATGCAGCGGTTACTGAGATTACGAGGCTAGAAAAACGCGTACAGACAGACAGACCGACAGGCAGACCGATAGACAGAACGACGGAAATGAGTGACGCGGATTTTCGTTATGTAGACATTATAAAACGCCCAAAAAACCTATTACCTCAAAATCGAAAATTTCACAATCCTCCCCTCACCTATCGGTGTGGGAAGTAAAAGGATGGCGTATGCTACGATAACGCTTCCCAGGTAATTCCGCCATGGATTAAAAGTCAGATTGTTGTTTTATTATTCCTTTCCTTTGCTAACTTTCCATACAACTTAATTTAGCAGAAGTTCAATAGTATACAGAGCAAAAAGCACAGGTATTAATTTTTTTTATTAAAAGTGATTAAAACATCAATGATTATCGCGTTTAAATCATTTTGGAAATTCGTGAATTATCACCTTTTTACCTTTAACAGTTACGTACGGCGCAAAATGTCCCCATAAGTGCTTCTTTTTCATTATTATTTCGAAAGTGCAATGTCTTGCAAAGTTTCTAAGATTAGTTTGAAGCGCCAGAACCAGGCATAAGTATTTTTAATTTTATATTGAAGGTTTTGGTCTCCTGACTAAAAACAGAGATTTCAAACTTTGGGCCCAAAATGTACCTAATTATTTTTCGGATGTACAGGTTCTCTTTATTGGATATTAAAATAGGCTTAATACTGAGTATAATTGCAGAAAAAGATAAAAGCCAAAAAGCATTCTTGTTTTTGTTTTTGACGACTTCTTGGAAAAACTGGAAAATCTCTAAGTTTTCAAAAAAAAATCATAACCCGAAAACTATTAATAATCGGTACACATACATGGGGGTACGGTATCGGTACGGGCTATCTAAAAAAAAATTATTATCGTCACCCGATTGGCCACCCTGTATACAATATTAATTTTACAAAATATACACAACAGCATTGCTTATTAAAAAATATTTTAAAGGAACTTAGAATATGGAGTGTATAAACGAGAACGTTCTGTCGAGTTTATTGTATCTAGGGCGGGGCTTAAGCCCCCCCAGATTTAGGGACTACGCCAATGCCGATCACCCGCACACCTACCGTGAGATTCTCCATGTCTATAGCTGACCAAAAAGACAGATTGAGCACCTTCGTGGTCCGGTTGGCGTGGCTGAGGTTTCCGCTAATCTTGAAAACATCCTTGCGGTGCTCTATTATTTCCAGTGCATCTTGGGATATTACGACGGCGCAATCCTACAAATTATACGCCTTCGGATGCAATGAAACCGTAACAGAGGGAACGATTAATTCTGATTACCGTCTGGTGGAACGTTAGGATGATGAACAGCTTGAAAATCGGCCCGATTGCCATCGTACCATTCAAATTGCCGCCGCGCCGCCGCCGTTGCAGCGATGATCGCAGGAAACATGTGAACGCGTCATTTGTAGATTGTAGCCAGTGTAATAAATTCATGATAGTCCAGGCATAGAAGATCAAATAACAGTCGAACGAAGATTACATATATCATGGTTGAGTTTGGTTGAACCTCAGAGTAACAACTGAACATAGAGGTAGTAAACAACCAATTCTAATAGGCCGACATCTTTCCTTACGTTGTCTAATTGACTTCCAGATACGGCAATCATAATTATTGTTTACTATCGTCTTAATTGTATAGTATTCAGAAACAGGGGCGGCGCGTGGATCGAAAAAGTGGGGGGCCCAAAAACAACGAATATATAGGGTGTCCCTGAATTTCCTTGACACGTGATATTTTTGTAACCAAAAAATGTCCAAACGAAAACTGAGTGAGGTGTTTGTAAATACTACAAAACATTTTTTCGTACTTCAACCCTTAAAACTCACCCTCAACTTTCTTTTTTCAAATAGCACTAAAAGTTTTTCCTACATAAATTAAGTCGTTATTTTATTCAAAATCTTGAGGTAACTTTGATTTTATACAAATACTATTTTTTTTCTTAAATTCATAAGCATAAAATAAATAAAATAAATGAGATAAGGGTTTGTTACTTTAGTTTTTTTTACTTCAACCCATGAAGCTTACCCCCTATTTTTTTCCAAATAGCACGCCACATCTTTCCGTACATTAATGAGGTCACTATTTCATTTGATATTTTGTAGTTCTTTTGACCTCATATACAAAACATTTTTTTTCGTCATTAAATAAAATATAAATATAAAAAAATGTCCAAACGAAAAGTGAGTGGAGTGTTTGAAAATACTACAGGGTCTATCATACCATGCGTTTAAAACATTTTTTTTGTACTTCAACCCATAAAACTCACCCCCAACTCTTGTTTTTTCAAATAGCACCTAATATAGCACCTAAAATCTTGTGGTACCTTTGATTTTAGACAAAACCTATTTTTTATATCAAATTCATAGACATAAAATAGATAAAATAAATGAAATGAGGAATTTGTTTGAGGCGTAATTTTTCCTTAAGAAAAAAATATAAAAAGAAAACTAAGTGGGCCTTTCAAGGGCACCGAATGACCTGTCATACCATGCTTTCGAAACATTTTTTTTACTTCAACCCCTAAAGCTTACCCCCTAGTTTTTTCCAAATAGCATTTCACATCTTTTCGTAGTACTTTTGACCTTGTATACAAATCAATTTCTCTCCTACGTCCTAAGATAAACAAAATGAGCATTTGTTTGAGGCATACTATTTTCGTAATAAAAAAGCATAAAAAAGACATTTGTTTTCGAAAGCGTGTTTTATACTCTTAATCCGTTTTTTGCATCAAGCAAGTTCTTGTTTTATTTATGATATGCTTGTGATTTCACTAAAATATTAGTTTGCGTATAAAATCAAAGGTATTGGAAGATTTTAAATAATATTTAAGGACTCAATTTCCGTAGGAGAAACTATTTGGTGCTATTTGAAAAACGAATGTTGAGGGTGAGTTTCAACGATTGAAGCACAAAAAAAAGGTTTTAAAAACATGGTATGATAGATTCTATAGTGCTATTAAGAATTCCACTCAGTTTTCGTTTGAACTTTTTTGTTACGAGAATATAACGTGTTAAGGAAATTCAGGGACACACTATATATAACAATAATCAGTAGATATAGCTACTTTGGGTCTATAAATTAAATCGACGACAAATGTTTACTGCAACTAATTTACACTAACATCATATACAAACACAAACGACAGAAAATCAGCTTAGCGGAAAATTTGGTACAATCAGTAGGTATATTATATTGCATCACACATTGAAACAAAAAAGCAGGCAAAAAAACGAAAACATCCCGGTACTCGACGCATGACCGCGAAGATTTGGTGGGAGTGCGTATGACTGGGTATGTTTCCACATCTATAGTACCACCGATAGTATTCCATCGTATGATTTTGAAAGAAAGAGAAAGGAGAAAGAGCAGATCAGAGAGAGTGAAATCATAAGAAAGATGCTGGAAATTGCAAAATAATGCAGTAGCGGGTGTAGTTATAATCTATTTTGTAATAGGTAAAAAATTAGGTATGTATGTATACCTACAATAAAATTTAATAATATATAATATAATAAAGTTAAAAGATGGACACGTAAAAAAATAATTTCCTATTACTTTTTTTAACTCCTCATAAAAAGTGGGGGGAGGGGCTCGCCCCTGGCGTATACTGAGACTAGGAGGCTAGAAAAGTAGAAAAACGTCAACAGACAGACGACCGACTGACCGACAGGCCGTCAGACCGACAGACCGACAGACCGAGAGACCGACAGATCGACAGATCGACAGACCGACAGACCGACAGACCGACGGACCGACGGACCGACGGACCGACGGACCGACAGACCGACAGACCGACAGACCGACAGACCGACAGACCGACAGACCGACAGACCGACAGACCGACAGACCGACAGACCGACAGACCGACAGACCGACAGACCGACAGACCGACAGACCGACAGACCGACAGACCGACAGACCGACAGACCGACAGACCGACAGACCGACAGACCGACAGACCGACAGACCGACAGACCGACAGACCGACAGACCGACAGACCGACAGACCGACAGACCGACAGACCGACAGACAGACTGACGAAAATGAGTGACGTGGATTTTCGTTATGTAGGCATCATAAAACGCCCAAAATATATATTATCTCGAAATCGAAAATTTTCGTGATCACAATACTCCCCTCACCTATCAGTGTGGGAAGTAAAACTAGAAATCCAATGGCAAGTTTTTGCCGAACGCTCTATTGAAACCTCGTTCTCTCGTAGATGCATCTTGTTGGCTGTGTTTACCACATTTGCAACAAGTGTATGGTACGAATGGATAACTAGAAAGATGAGCGTGTTTTTACTGCAAAAGTGCACGGTTAATTATTTGGTGACTTACGAGTTTCTTGAATTCACTTTTCGACACTTTGCTGATTTTGACGCACTCGCGTTGTGTTTGATTAGTATCTTTTAGTCGATAATGACGTAACATTATACTTTCTAAGAACGAATACTAAAAATTCCAAAATCCAGCAATAAAATTTTGTTTTATTATGGTTTGGAGGTCTGCATTTTAATGAAAATCTCTAAAATTTAGTTTACAATTGAACATGGTATTATATGGTCAAATGGTCAATTTATTTATTAGCTTACCACGTCTACTATCATCTCACCTATATCCCCGCATAATTAAATATAATAATAATAATAATAATAATAAGTTTCAATTCATAATTTGGATGGTCCAAATACCATTGCATTCTGGGCTATATAAACTAAAATTATTGGGCATAATTAGTTACTGATTTTGAGCTATTTATTAGCCATCCATTCAGTTGAGTGTAAAGCTGATTTTATCAATTTTCTGGACCATGACGAATAACGCTTTTGACATTATACTATCTCTTTGTTCGAATTTGCATCAAATCTATTTGCCATTAGTGGTAAAAATATGTATATATATGTAATATATTATATATATGTATTGTTCACTCGTCCGTTCTTTGCTTGAGTACTGTAGTTCTATCTGGTCTCCAATTTATAATACATATATTTTTCAATTAGAGCGTGTACAAAGAAAATTTTTAAGAATTTGTGCCTTTAAAATGGGCTGCATAAGAGAGGAGTATAGTTATACTAATACACTTCTCTATATGAATATAAGTACTCTTGAGCGACGTAGGAAAGAATTCGACTTGTTTTTGTTACACAAAATAATAAATAGTTATATAGATTGTTCCGACTTATTGCAGAGAGTTTCACTAAATGCTAACTCTAAGAGAACGAGACACTCTGACACCTTTTATGTACCGTTTCATTCCACCAGTTATGGCCTAAATGAACCCATAACTAGAATTGCTAAGCTTGGTAATGAAACTGTATCTAGTATAGAAATATTTGGGTCTTCTTTTAGCGTCTTTAAAAGTCTTGTTAAAAATACTCGTAGCATTTAATGTGATTTTGTATATATTTGTAACAAGGGTTTCACCCGTAAATAAATAAATAAATAAATAAATAAATAAATAAATAAATAAACCCTTCCTCTCTAAATAAATAAATATACATTATGTTTCGCTTCTTTTTGTTAAAGCAAAACTATACAGATATTTTGTCATCAAAGAGTATAACATGCCTAATTCGTGGTAAAAAAATTGTTGAAAATAAACCAGTCCAAGGTAGAAAACATCAAGGACAATAACGGTGAACACCCTGTTGGGATTTTCTGCGATCTCAGTAGGGTATTTGACTGCGTGGATCACCAAAAGTTGAGTGAAAAGTTGCATTCTTATGGTGTGAGAGGCCCCGCTCTGTCCTGGATACAATCTTTTCTGTATCGCAGGAAACAATATGTTTCACTTACGAGTAGAAGTCCTCCATCAGGAGAGTGTACCCTATCGTCAGATACAGAGATAGTGAGTATTGGTGTACCCCAGGGTTCGGTATTTGGTCCTTATTATTTGTGTTGTACATTAATGATTTGATGCGATCACTAAATCCATCATGCCATGGGACGTTTTATGCTGATGATTCCTCTTTCATTGTATCTGCAAATAATGCTCAAGAACTTGAAAACGTATGTAATGCTACACTACAGACTATTACATACTGGTTCAACAACAATTGATTGTTTTTAAATTGCTGCAAAACTAACTTCATTATATTCTATCCATACCAGCGCAGACATGACCTCAGCATCAATATATCCATTGATGGTCAAGATATTTCGCCAGCTTCATGTACCAAATTTCTTGGGCTAAACGTAGACCAACATCTCAGTTGGAAGACACACTGTCAAGACATAGCGGCTAAATATACCATATGCGATCAGGAATCTTAGGTCAGTACTTTCCCTTCCAATACTAATTAATTTATACCATGCTTATATAGCATCTCAACTCCGTTATGCTGTCTGCTTTTGGGGATCGTCGCCAGCAGCAGAAACTGTTTTCATTGCTCAAAAGCGAACAGTACGGTGTATGTCAGGTTTATCTTCAACAACTTCCTGTAGAGGAAAATTTAGGCAATTAAAGCTTCTCACTCTGACAGGTATCTTCATTTTTGAAATTGGGAAGTACATATTTTTGAACTCAGGCGAATTCACCGTAAACAAGGAACACCACGACTATAATACTTGAATAAGAAATAATTTCAGAATACCACATGATCGCCTTCAAATTACCTTTAGTGCTCCTCACTCTCTGGGGTTGAATTTTTTTTACCAGCTGCCAGATGATATAAAAAACTAGAAGACGCTGAGTATGTTCAAACAGAAACTAAGGTGCTTCCTGGTCGAAAAAGAATTATACTCGTCTATAATTTATTTTGTATTAATCTGTTATTTTACTTGTCCTTATTGATGTACATAATTATGTGTATCGTATGTTTACTGAACTGTAAGTGTATTTTAAAAATTTGCTTCTGCTATACAAATTGACTTGTTCTATATCTCTTTTGAGATCAAAAAAATTAATAAAGGAACAAGGCAAGAAAAAACACGAATGGAACGAACACATAAGTTGAATGGACGAAAGAAGACTAGCTAGAATTGCAAGAAAAGTCTCCATTAGGTCGCAGAAGTCCAGAGCGTCCCCGAAAACGATAGAGCGACAACCTAGCAGCGTAGGCAGATAATGCAGAGACACGGAGAAAAGAAACAGGCGATTCGCCTAAACTAAAGAAGGAAGAAGAAGAAGAAGAAAGAAGAAGAGGAAGAAGAAGAAAAAAGAAGAAGAAGTAGAAGAAGAAAAAGAAGAAGAAGAAGAAGAAGAAAAAGAAGAACAAGAAGAAGAAGAAGAAGAAGAAGAAGAAGAAGAAGAAGAAGAACAAGAAGAACAAGAAGAAGAAGAAGAAGAAGAACAAGAAGAACAAGAAGAAGAAGAAGAAGAAGAAGAAGAAGAAGAAGAAGAAGAAGAAGAAGAAGAAGAAGAAGAAGAAGAAGAAGAAGAAGAAGAAGAAGAAGAAATCAGTCTATCCAATTAATAATTAGACTTTTTTGCAACAGTGTTTTATTTGGCATAGGAAGCACAAAACGCGAGTTCGACTCATTAGCTGTTCACATACGCGATAAAATGAGGACCCATCAGATAAGAGAAGATATCCGCGGACGTGTAATAAAGTCGAGGAGCCAGTGCCAGTATCCAATAACACGTAAAATCAGTCGGAGCCATTATAACGTGATCAAATTGTCCATCAATTTTTAGCGTCGCAGTCGTATATATCTGAATCGTCGAGTACTAAAAGGAGCTGTAAAATTCACAATGTCTGTCCGGCTAGTTTTAAAGATAATTTACCTCCTTAATTGCCGACATAAATTAATTGGTATTATGTTCCTTTAATGACTTTAAGTATTATTTTATTGGCTTACCGTTAGCAGCAATAGCGTGCCCGCAGGCTTGTTTTGGGGATACAGGTCTGCATGGACGTTCGTGCACTAATAAAAAAAGGGAGCACGGTATGACTAACCAGTAATGTTGCGACCCCTGTATCCAATATTTATTTATTTATATTTATAGACTGCCTGAACGGACCACCCCATTTAACAGGCAGAAAATGAGCAAAGGTTTATTATAACAAATAATATACTGAGATGGTATGTCAACCAACGGTTATATAAATTAAAAAAAGCTTTTATTAAAATGGTTTAAAAAGAAAAATTGAAAATTTTATCTTAAAATTTTAACGATCAACTTATAACCTTATTTTACATAATTTATATGATCATAAAAGCTTGTGGCGAGGTTTACAAGTATTTAATTAAACTGAAATTTTAACATAATTAAACTTAGCAGATTAAGTTTGTCAGTTAAATAGATTCAATTACACAGATAAATCACGGGACAAGTTTTTATAATCTATAAATTGTGTCAAATGAGGCTATAAGTTGATAGTTAAAATTATAAAGGAAACTTTTATTTTCTTCTTTTTAGAGCATTTAAATAAAAGCCTTTTTCGAAAAAAATCTTTTAAATTCATTTTTTACTTTTTAGTTATTAACCTGCATTTTTATCCTCCATATTATAGGGAAGCATAAAAACTTCAAAACTCCGCCATATTGGATCAAGAGTGATGTCAAAATATTTTTATTTTCGGCAAGCTCTTTTATTAATTGATACCCATACTGCAGAAGTGCATGAAAAATAGCTATTCCGCCATCTTGGATAATCCGACATGTTGAATTTAGAATGGCGTCACATTACTTTTCGAACTAATTTCAACCTTTTCATTGGGCACCCATATTGTAGAAGTGCATTAAAATAACTATTTCGCCATCTTGGATGGTCCGCCATATTTGATTTAGAATGATGATATTTCGCCATCTTGGCATCTTAGATGGTCCGCCATATTTGATTTGGAATGACGTCACATTACTTTTCGAGTTATTCTCAACAAGCTCTTAAATTTAATAGTTTGATACCCATATTGTAGAAGAGCATAAAAAAACTATTCCATCTTAGATGTTCCGTCATATTGGATTTAGAATGACATTAGGGCTGTTCCAAATTACGGTTCTATCACCGTCCCAGAACTGTTTTCATCATGCCTCGCCCATTTTGTGATTCTAGAATCGATTATTGGTTGGTACGCTGACGGACCAACCAATCACCGTTTTTAGAACTATAAAATGGGCGGGGTATGATGAAAACAGTTCTGGGACGGTGATAGAACCGTAATTTGGAACAGCCCTGCAGTGACACAGCTTATCCTGCATTGTGATCCAAACTAAACATGTAAATAAGAAATCCTTTGAAGATATCTGCTTCAAAATTGAGTAGCAGCAAGATTCCACTCGAACAAATGATTCGGGTTAATTTTGATAAAAACCTTTTTCTTCGTTCTTCCACAAAAAAAAATCGTGACGTGAGTTCTAAGAAGTATTGAGCCTAAGCCCCACAACATTTTTGTATTATAAAAATAACATTGTTTACTAATACTACGTTCCAAAATCCCATCTATCGAGTGAGCAGATGAATGTTCGAGGATAGTCACGTGATTCCAGATGTTAGGGAGGTTGGAATATTTATGAAACGGCAAAGATCTTTTTTTGACAATTTTGACATATCACATAACCTCAGAGTCAGAGTGAGTGAGTAGTTTCAGTCACAGTTTTTACCATCTGAGCCTGTTTTGCTTTTGTGAAAATATTTTGTGGTGAAACTGAAAGGACATTCAAACGGATTCAAATATTGAAAATATAAGAATGTATGAGCACTGCATCATTATAAGTACATCATGAAAACTGCATAGTGCTGCTAGCAGTTCTCTATAACAATAAAATTCCTTTCTCATGAAGCACCCACCTTCTTTTACAACTAAAACTTTTTCAGTTTCGGTAATAATTTGATTATTTTCATCCAAAACATATTGAACTCCGTTTTCCATTGTATTTACTTCTAGAGCATAGATAAAAATAAAGGGAAAGCATATAATTAGAGAGTTTTTGGTCCGCACATATGTCACTGAAATCGTGGTTATCGTTATTTGGAGTCTGCGCAGTAACGATTTGACACACAGTTAACTTTATTAAACATAACGGACGTGGTTAATTACGTCAGATTAGCGGTATCGTTATTTGTGCTTTTATGGTTATTTTTATGTGACATTTGCTACGTCCGGACCATCAAACACATTTTGCAAGATTAAAGATCTTATTAGAGGCATATTGACTTCGCCTCTTGCAAGCACTAATTCAATAATCTCCTCCATACTTTTCTAAATGATGATCTAATCACGTATTTTGTTTAGAATGTCCAAATTAACCTAAAATTCCTACACAGTACTGACAGCTCGATTCCTTAAAGTCTGACGCGTCCAAAAACTCTACATTTTGCGAAGAAAAGTTATCGTTATTAACGACAAAGTTAACCATAACCATAACGAAATTGTCGTTTGCCGTGACTGACCAAAAACTCTCTAATAAAGCAGTAGAGGCTATGTTAAGTTGTTAGCTGTCAAGTGAAAAATATCTCTTGACAGTCTTGACACAAAGATCGCTAAAAGGCCTTTACGGAAACACTGATCTGGATCCGGATAGATCAGTTATACGTCAAACAGCTGTTGAGGGCTGTTCCAAATTACGGTACTATCACCGTCCCAGAACTGTTTTCATCATCCTCCGCCCATTTTGTGTGTTTTTAGAACTGTAAAATGGGCGGAGCATGATGAAATCAGTTCTGGGCCGGTGATAGAACTGTAATTTGGAACAGCCCTCAACAGCTGTTTGACGTATAACTGATCTATCCGGATCCAGATCAGTGTTTCCGTAAAGGCCTAATATCTCAATTTGATTTCCGAGCAAAACGATGACATCCATGGCCTCGGAAATGCAATAATGGAACACAGATTTTTGTTGACACTGTTGACAGTTTGATGTTGAGTGAATACTGAAACGCTACAGAGCAAATCGAGGTCTTTGATGGGATTTTGGAACATAGTATAAATATAGGCAACCACGTATACAATAGCAAAACTGGCATGGCGCCATCTCTAATGAAATAGATAAATTTACAACTTCCCCTATAAGATACACAATACACATGGGTATAGGTACCTTCAGTTTATAATTTGTCTAGTTTTTTGACAATGATGTGCTTCTATGGTGATGTGCTACAACACTATAGTGCTACATAGAAAAAAACCTTAAGTCGAATTTTTTATGATGTATTTAGAGTCCACATAATCCAAACAATGAATGTGGAGCAAGTTAAGTATAAATTAGAGTGCGGTAAGGTAAGAGGTAACGTAAGACGTAAGAAAATAAACCTGTGGAATCAGATGAGAGTGTTTATAGTCGTAACGTAAGAGCTAACGCAACACTCTCATCTGATTCCACAGGTTTATTACCTTACGTCTTACGTTACCTCTTACCTTACCGCACTCTATTTAGTCCCATACTTTATAAAAATGAAATAAAAAACAATAACATTTTGAAACCACACTATATTGGAACTACCTACACGAAAGTATTTCTAAAGCTAAATTCAGATGCACACGACATCCGACGATACGACGGTACGAAACTGTTCCTATTGGTTGAAATATGTTGATGTGACATCATTTTGAATATTTCAACCAATAGGAACAGTTTCGTACCGTCGTATCGTCGGATGTCGTGTACATCTGAATTTAGCTTAAATCAGGTAAAAAGTGAAAGAGAGCGAGATTTGACGAAGAGGAGCGAGGTAGCGGATCAGTCAACCTGGCACATACATTTTTGGCATCAATATTCAATCAATCGGTTTTGGAGAAATAATTCCCCTGTGGTTCAGAACTGTATTCTTCAATTATTATTTACGATATGTACCGGTATACGCACGTGTAGACCACGCTTAAGCAGAAGTTATGGAGTAACAAGAGCGCCACCGCTTAGCCAATCAGGATCCGCCGTTTTTCGTCTAGCATTTCCGTTTTTTGCCCACTGTGTTGTTTACATATTTCTAGAAGTCGGTGGTTCTTTTTTGCGACGGACGCTAGTCTTGAATTTCGTGACGCGGTGTTAGTTTGTAGCACTTGAAATTTTTGGTAAAATGAAATGTACCTATATTATCGTCGTTTTCGAAAGTGCCGAAGTGTTTCGAACATCTTGGTGCCCCTTGAAATGAGTGTATCGAGTGTATGTATCCTGTTTGATGCAAGGAGGAATTGCAGAAGATCAAGCCCGAAATCCGATATGGTGAGTGGAATATTCTAATGTCTGGAGAATGTGTTAGAGATCAGTGTAATATAGAACAGGGTGTTAATTAAGTATGTTAACAAACTTTAACCACGAATAGTACTCCGAAAAATACAAAGAAAATGTCATAATATGGGAGCTACGCTCCTTTGCATGGGGCACCCTGAAGACGGTTTTCCCTCAAAATTCTCGAAACCATTCATAACAAAATTACAAAATTAGGTACGATGGGTAAACTTTTGACGCTGAATCTGATTCTGAATAAGGAATTTCATAATTTTAATCAGAGGCGTATCATACGGGAGGAGTTAAGGGTAAAATAACCCCATTTTCTAAATAGTAATTTTTTTGACATTTTCATTTTAGAATATGGTATTTCAGAGATTTCTACGTAAAAATGGTCACTTGGTACATCTCGATAGGGCTAACCGTTTTCGAGAAAAATGCATTTATTTATTTACAATAGCCTGCATTGATTCAACAATTTGCATTTTTCTCGAAAACGGTTAGCCCTATCGAGTTGTACCAAGAAACCATTTTTACGTAGAAATCTCTGAAATGCCATATTTTAAAATCAAAATGTCAAAAAAATTACCATTTAGAAAATGGGGTTATTTTTACCTTTAACTCCTCCCGTATGATACGCCTCTGATCAAAATTAAGAAATTCTGAATTCAGAATCAGATTCAGCGTCAAAAGTTTACCTATCGTACCTAATTTCGTAATTTTGTTATGAATGGTTTCGAGAATATCGAGGGAAAACCGTCTTCAGGGTGCCCCATGCAAAGAAGCGTAGTAGGAAGCATTTCGGACCCATGTTCATATGACATTTTCTTTCTATTTTTCGGAGTACTATTCGTGGTTAAAGTTTGTCAACATACTTAATTAGCACCCTGTATGCTACGTTTCCACGGGCTTTCATACTGTTTTCAAAACGTTTTGTGATTTTGAATTGTCCGTGTTTACACGATAGGTTTCGAAATGGATTTCGATTTTCTAAACGCATTCAAAACGTTTTCAACTGAACTCTTGAAAAAAATATTATTTCCTACTTTTTATGACTTATTTTGTTATTATGGTGTTTATCATATACTAAGTTTCTACGGGCTTTCAAAACAGTTTTCAAAACGTTTTGTGATTTTGGATTGTCGGTGTTTCCACGATAGGTTTCAAAACGATTTTCTAAACGTACTCAAAACGTTTTCAACTGCCACTTCACAAATGTCATTTTCTAGTTTTATAACCTATTTTGTTGTTTATTATGTGTCGCTAGTTACGAATTTCGAATAAAATAATATGAATAAATTTCAATAAACCGCCAAATATTGTTATTAGACAGCAACGCACGACGCATGGTCTATTCCAAAACGAAAGTGACAGTTTTTGTTTCCACGACATTTCGATCTCGATACGATCCCAAAAAATAGCGAATCGACCTTGAACAGGAAACGTTTTGAATACGTATCCAATTGACGTTTCCACGATATATTTCAAAACTCAAAACATCTTGAAAACGTTTTGAAAGTCCGTGGAAACGTAGTAATAGATCTTCAGTATCAAATTTCGAATAAACTTCAACAAAGTAACTATAGTGACTTTATAAATAAAAATAACAGCAACACAAAATGTTTAAAAGTGTCAGCTGGTGTTTCCACGACATTTAGATCTCGATACGATCTCAAAAAGTACCTCGAAAAGTACCTACCAAAGTAGTGTCTGGTGAATGTAATAGCACAGCATGGTAAACAACCAGCATAATATCTCTGAGGATTTCCTATATAAAAATGGTTCAGAAAATTTGACCTTGGGAGGATTTATGGATGATTTTACGGCTGTGAAGTTTGGGTAGAGATGCGAAAATGGAAATATCGATACCGGTACCAACTCGATATTTTTTAGCCAAATAGGCACGTTTGGTTCGTACAGAGCATTTTGTGCAATTGATTACACCCCTCAATAATTATATAATTATTTTCGATACCGATACAAACGTATCGATACCAGCTTGGAATGCCTCAAAAAGTATCACTGACAAAAATACTCGATATTAGTGCAGAAGTATCGAAGTATCGTTAGCATCCCTACAAAGAATCATCCAAAAGTGGGGATGCGCGCGTAATTTCCGCCAACCTGAGTTATTGTGCTGGTGGTAATAGTTTGAGTGTATCTTGTTCGTTATGGCCGGTTTACATGGAGTTAGTAGCTAAGCGCTTAGTACTTGTCACTAATACTAAGTACTCATGTGTAAACACCCTTATTAGTGCTTAGTATACCTAAGTGTTTGTAACTAGTGCAAGTGAATAGAAAATGATTCTATTTACTAAGTGACAAGTCGATACCCCCACCACGATTTACTAAGCACTTGTCGCTTGCTGACCGTGTGTAAACAGCTCGACAAGTTAGTTAGTGACAAGTTGTATGTACTATTGTTTATCATGGCTGCGGAAAGGTAGAATTCGGAAACAACAATAAAAATAAAGTTCATTCAGGAATTTAAACTCGCCAAAGATGCCGCTTATCAGAAAATCGTTGAAGAGATGAATATTGCTGGTTTTGGAGTGCCTGGGCGAAAAATAAAATGAGAACACTTCGGTCAACCTATTACCAGGAAAAGAAAAAAAATTCAAAATTCAATGCGATCAGGAAATGGGACTGATACTGTCTATGTGCCAAATCTGCATTGGTACAAAGAAATGGATAGTTTGTTGAAAGATATAGACGGAAGGCGCGCAACTACTTTTTAATATTTATTTGTCGTTCAAGCTCTTCAATCATGCTTGAAATAATAATGTTTGAATATTGCTTAAACACACTGCGCAAAATCAGGCGACGTCGTTCCATTTCGAATTTCTGGTCACTAATAACTTCTACTAGCTCCAACGTGTAAACGGTTGAGGCTTAGTATAGCGACAAGTACTAAGCGCTTAGCTACAAAGCCCGTGTAAACCAAACATTAGGTTTAGGTGTTGTGCATTACTACTACGAGATATAAGCAGGCACGTATCCAGGAATTAGTTTCGGTGAGGGTCCAGATTAGGGTTGGGATCCTTTAATTTTGCTTTACTGGGACTTGATCAGCAAAACAAAATTTCGTTACTGTTGGGGGGGGGGGGGGGTATTATGTTTGTAGATAGTACATTTTTAGCGGCATTACATTGTATTTGGTCGTTTTCTTTACAGTTATTATCTGCTTGCTTTCTGTTGTTTTGAGCTGTGTTCTGTTCTTTTCTGTTGTATTCGGCTGTGTTTAGTCGTTTTCCATTGTTTAGCGCTGTTATCTGCTTGCTTTCCGTTGTTATGGGATGTTTTCTGTTCTATTCGGTTGTATTTGGTGGTTTTTTACCGTTTACAGTTGTTATCTGCTTGCTTTCTCTTGTTTTCAGCTGTTTTCTGTTCTTTTCTGTTGTATTCGGCTGTGTTTAGTCGTTTTCTGTTGTTTTCCGCTGTTATCTGTACGCTTTCTCTTGTTTTGAGCTAGTTATGAATCGATTTGGTTGTATTTGGTCGTTTTCTATCGTCTACAGTTGTTATCTGCTTGCTTTCTGTTGTTTGAGCTGTTTTCTGTCCTTTTCTGTTTTATTCGGCTGTGTTTAATCATTTTCTGCTGTTTCCCGCTGTTATCTGCACGTTTTCTGTTGTTTTGAGCTAGTTATGAATCTATTTGGTTGTATTTAGTCATTTTCTATCGTTTACAGTTGTTAACTGATTGCTTTCTGTTGTTATGGGCTGTTTTATGTTCTATTCGGTTGTATTTACAGTTGTTATATGCTTGATTTCTGTGGTTTTGAGCTGTTTTCTGGACGCCCTGGACCTCCTCCCCCATAAATACGTGCCTGGATATAAGCCTTTCAAAGAAATAATAAGGTGTGGACGTAGTAACTAATTTACATATGATGTACAAAAATAATTATTGATCCTCCTTGCGAAATCGGCAACTACAGATATTTTAAAAAATGGTGGTAACGCATGCTATATTTACGTGTGATGTATTCACCATTTTTTTAACAGTCATTGTATCGCTTACAGCTGTGCTGTTTGTTTAGTCATTTAATATTGTTATTTCCTCAGAAGATCGAGCCTGAAATAATCATGTTTGTCTTCTGAATTGAATTAGCTTGAACATTATATGGTATCAATATTAAATTGAGTGGAGTTATGAGAATAACAAGACACTTCGTTAAGTAGATATACAGGGTGTCCCGCGACGATTAAGACGAGCAATATATCGGAATTGGGCAGTAGTAGAGAATTATAATTTTGGAGATGTAAGTTAGAGCGAATATTGTGCTTTTTCTTGTTATTGTGTTACCCAATGAGGTATTTGTTTTTGGTCACGTGACGTCCGATTCAAAATTATTAATGAGAGATCCTGTATATTAATACCTTTCTGTGTTGCTCCCGATAAAAAAATTACGACAAACTAGCACTTCCATTGCATTACATGTAGTGCTAGTGCTAGTTCCATTTTTTGTCTTAATAACTGGTACTATCCTTTAAGTACCTGTAGCTCTTGAATCAATCACTTTAGACCTCAAGTGTGCTAGTTTTTTGGAATTGTTTTATCGGGAACACAGAATGTCGCTAATATACAGGGTATCCCATTAATAATTTTGAATCGGACGTCACGTGACAAAAAACAAATACCTCATTGGATAAATAGGAAACGATGCAACATATGCTCTAATTTACACCCCCAAAACTATAGGTAATTCTCTACTACTGCCCAGTAAGTGGGAATAGAGGTGATCAATTATTGAAACAATGGTATATTTGTGTAACAATTTTGACCTGCTACTTCGAACTTGGTCGAAATTTTTCTAGGATTAGGTCAGAATTAAAACAAAAACTTCTCATTTTCCTTTACGTGACGTTTCGACTGATATGTATGATGCCTGATGATGACTACATGTTAGTCGAAACGTCGCATAAAGAAAAATAAGGAGTATCTAATCTTAAAAAAATACGACCAAAATTGCAGTTGATGTATGAAGCACGTACCGTACTTTATCTAAGACCGTAGCAATAAGTACTACGGCTTAAATACAAAATAATTACGAACTAGTGACAACTTAACCTCACTTCTGTCACTTAAACAAATTATGTAAACCGTTTGACATTATATAGCCACCTTCGCATTTTTTCATCTCAGAGATACTTTTTTGGGTGATATACAACAGAAAAAAAAGTAGGACAAAATTTACTTGAGTAAATTTAAACGGCGCTCTCACTGTGGAGTTTGTTGGTATAAAAATTTAATTTTTTTTTCATTATATTGACAAAACCGGATTTTTCGCGGATTAGTAATCAACAAATTTAACAATTAATCTTGAAAAAAAGAAAAAAAAGTTGTTGATCGCGTGAGATTCGAACCCACGCCCTTTCGGACTGGTGCCTAGCGTCTTAAGCGCTCGGCCACGCTGCCTGTGCTTAAGGAGTATCAATACACCGTACATAATACGTCGTCAGTTACTTGTCGTAATTTAATTCAATTTTTTTTAAACCGGAAGCGATATTCACAACACCGGATGTTTCCCGGACTAGTTTTTTCATGCTGATTCCGAATCTGTATTTAGTTTTTCTCTAGCATCTGTAGTTTTGCTTATCTTTTGTATACGGACGGACGGACAGACAGAGGCTCTGCATGAGCTCTTTTCAGTGACTTCAGTGAGTCAGTGGGAGCTAAAATCCATAACTCATTTTCACTGAACTCCAACATTATTTATCTATTTTTTTTAAAGATTGGTGATACTCATATACCCCTCAAACATATCCTAGCTTACGCTCATTTGCTTTGAAAGAAAGTAAGTGATAAAATCATTATTAATACCTGTAGATATTTAATAACCCCATAAATTCGAAGCCATCAAGATAATTGTGATTAAACTTAAAAACCTTATTACTACCGTGATAGGATGAAAGGTGTGTAGTGTATAGCTTTTTAAAATCGTTTGACTCACAACAGTTTGCTGCTCAAATAATAAATCCAAAAACATCCGAACTTTGTTGTATTTCCTACGTATTGTAACCACTAAAACATTAGATTTTATTTCTGTCAGCCTGTCTAGCTGTCGACAATTTTTTACCGTCGTAATTTCAGTAACCGCTTAATCAGTTGTGCTCTTTTTCTTTCTGCCTGTTTAACGAATTTTGTTGAAATTTGGGGTCATGGAAAGTAATTGTGGACGTCTTCGTACTCGTGGCATGTTGAACCAACAAATGAAGCACTTATCAGAGCACAGATAACTCACTAAATTCTATGGCAGCATGACAGTTTTGGTAAAAAATGGCGTCAAGTGATATGACTCAGTACTTCCCGGTCGTAACAAAAAATTGAAGTAGCTCTAGCGCAAGGTATCAACAAAGTCATTTTTTTCAGAGCAAGGCACAGTATTTTATTAATACAACAAATTTTTCAAACCCCCCACCTGCCCCATCAGCCCGATTTCGTCCTTCAAAAAAAAAAAAATATTGGATCACTCCGCAAAAATATCAAAACGCCCTGCCCCTTGCTCCGTCTCCCCGGTACACCGGTAGCAGTGTACCGACCTCAGCCGGGAGATACGGGGCGGCGCAAAGTAGAGGTTGAACGTGTTTAACGCGAAGTGTATACAGTGTCTCAAAAATATCGGATTTTGTTATCTCGGATATGTTTGCAGGAAATGGATAAAATTTTCAGAAGTTTGATTTTATCAATTAAATTTATTAACGGATAGAAAATGACAATCGGATCCATCCTTATTTTGTGGTAAACCTTGCAATATAAAGGATATAAACACAGGGTGTTTCACGACGATTAAGACAAGCAATATGTCGGAACTGGGCAGTAGTAGAGAATTATATACCTAATGAGGTATTTGTTTACACCCTGTACATCTGTGCCTTTCTGTGTTCTAGCCGATAAAACAATTCCAACAAACTATCACATGTCTAAAATGATTAATTCGAGGCCTACAGGTACTTAAAGGATTGTATCACGCTAAAAGCGTATAGTGAGACAAAATATTCATTCGGTGGTCTTTCCATACCACCCAGAGACATTCTGAATTATATTTTAGAGCTCGGAAATATTTTTATTGATAACTTCAACAATTTAGTTTCTACAGTAGCAATTGGAATGACACTGAAAAGCAAAATGTCAATAATATTTTATTCACATCCATGTAAAGCATTTCCACATGATTATCTTTTAAAATTGTACAAACGAGTTCGTGTATACTATACCATAAATTTTATAAGCTGTGGTCTCAAAAATAAGCCAAATGAACAAAACACTAAGGTAAAAATACTACAGCACCTTTGAACCAATTTTTACTTATCTACGAAACAGCTAAAATATGTGAAATCATTTGAGATTCATTAGTAATAGTTTTACTAGGTTTTATTTTTTATATCAATTTATGTATCTTCAATACATAGTCTTTCAATGACCCTCGTATATACGTAAAACCCTGGCGTTAGCGAGTCATCGCTAAAAGACCCTCGTGCTTGGGCAAAAACCAACGCAAAAAGTAACTGGCGCGTGCGGCCGCGGCATCGCTTTGATGTGAGATCCTCAATGTGCCGACGGAGAGTGATCCAACGTATATTTATTCCGTAAACTTTGGTATCGGCCGGCTTTTATTCTAGTTTGCTATATTCTTGCCGGATTTTGAAAATTCTAGCTACCGTCCGCATATACAGGGTGTAACTTTTAAGGATGTCCACACCTATACCACCATGTAGATCTCGCTGAGCTAATCATTTTTCGATAAGCAACATGGGTCCAAAAACGAACCGTTACGGAGATAACGCTACCGAAAGTTATCCTTGCTGACGCTTGAAGTTAGGCAATTCATTCATCGCCTCGTAATTGGCAGAGGAGAGAGGGGCTTACGGATCAGCTGCTAAGACAGATTCGGCTTGTCAACATTTAATCGTCATGGCCAAAATGTCAAAAGTAAACCAAACAAACAAAACAAAAAAAAAACATTGCAAAAAAACAACAAAAAACACCGAGATCAGTCAAAAATCAGTGAAGGAGAGGCTCCACGTGGCCATCGCCTTCTTGCTCGCACAATCTGGCTCGATGGATGACCGATGCAGTGGCAGCGTTAGTTACCTGTGGCTGCTCCCTGACGTCTCTAGCTGCTGCAATGATGCGTGCAATCAGCTCTTCTGCTGTGTGCGGTGCACCCCTTTGGTAGACAAATGCTTCCAGGTGACCCCGCAGGAAAAAATCCAGGGGATTGAGATCCGGAGGCCGCAAGGCGTCGAATTAATTGCCTAACTTCAGGCGTCAGAAAGGACTACTTCCGGTAGCGCTATCTCCGAAACGGTTCGTTTCCGGACCCATGTTGCTTATTGAAAAATGATCAGCTCAGCAAGATCTACACGGTAATATAGGTGTGGACATCCTTAAAAGTTACACCCTGTATGTGCGCCGGTCAATTAAATTTTATAGAAAGTATTTTTCTCCGATCCGTACCGTCAATCCGATGCCGATTTATGTGCGCGTATACCTTCATGGTGCTGTATTTTCTTTTGTACTTAGTGTATATTCTCGTACGTCTCTGGCCACTCTAAATTTTGTCGTTACACCATTTTATATTTCGCCTGCTGTTAAAAGCGTGATTTTTTTCGGTTTGTCTTAACGATTAGAAAGGAGGTTGAAATGCTGCTTAATTGCAAGTAATGATATAACAGAAAAATGGTCCATTTGCTCTCTGTACGTACTCACATACAGACTCACAATCACAAAACTAGGGTAATTGTTAATTGCATTGTCGGTTTTATAAGACATGCATTCACATCTGTTTGGCCGCTGTTCTAATGTACCTACAGGGTGGCCCATCGCTAAGCTATTATATTGAGACGGCATGCAAAATCGTTTTGTCTACGTTGTTTTAACCTTTCTCTCCTTCTAACAACGGCCGGCTTTGTCATAAGCGTCCTCAAACTATACATGACACGAATTTTCGTGTTGATAGGAAGCTAAATAACGATTTTAGATTTTTAGGGTGAACTTGAAGATCCGAAGGTCTAAAAATTTTTGGTTTTTCTTACCTGAGGCTGAAACTCAAAACAACGCCCGGATTTGTAATTAGCGCCATCAAACTATACACGACACGAGTTTTCGTGTTGATAGGAAGCTAAATAACGATTTTAGATTTTTGGGGTAAGCTTGAAGGTCCGAAGGTCTCAAATTTTTTTCTTTTCGTTACCTGAGTCTGAAACCCAAAACAACGGCCGGATTTGGAATTAGCGCCCTCACACTATACATGACACGAGTTTTCGTGTTGATAGGAAGCTAAATGACGATTTTAGATTTTTAGGGTGAACTTGAAGATCCGAAGGTCTAAAAATTTTTGGTTTTTCTTACCTGAGGCTGAAACTCAAAACAACGCCCGGATTTGTAATTAGCGCCCTCAAACTATACACGACACGAGTTTTCGTGTTGATAGGAAGCTAAATAACGATTTTAGATTTTTGGGGTAAGCTTGAAGATCCGAAGGTCTCAAAATTTTTTCTTTTCGTTACCTGAGTCTGAAACCCAAAACAACGGCCGGATTTGGAATTAGCGCCCTCACATTATACATGACACGAGTTTTCGTGTTGATAGGAAGCTAAATGACGATTTTAGATTTTTAGGGTGAACTTGGAGATCCGAAGGTCTGAAAATTTTTGGTTTTTCTTACCTGAGGCTGAAACTCAAAACAACGCCCGGATTTGTAATTAGCGCCCTCAAACTATATACGACACGAGTTTTCGTGTTGATAGGAAGCCAAATAACGATTTCAGATTTTTGGGGTAAACTTTAAGATCCGAGGGTCTCAAAATTTTTTCTTTTCGTTACCTGAGTCTGAAACTCAAAGCAACGGCCGGATTTGTAATTAGCAGCCTCAAACTATACATGACACGAGTTTTCGTGTTGATAGGAAGCTAAATAACGATTTGAGAATTTTATGGTGAACTTGAAGATCCGAGGATCTGAAAATTTTTGGTTTTTCTTACCTGAAGCTGAAACTCAAAACAACGCCCGGATTTGTAATTAGCGCCCTCAAACTATATATGACCCGAGATTTCGTGGTGATAGGAAGCTAAATAACGATTTTAGATTTTTAGGGTGAACTTCAAGATCTGAGGGTCTGAAAATTTTTGACTTTTCTTACCTGAGGCTGAAACTCAAAACAACGACCGGTTTTGTAATTAGCGCCCTCAAACTATACATGACACGACTTTTCGTCTTGATAGGAAGCTAAGTAACGATTTTAGATTTTTAGGGTAGACTTGAAGATCTGAGGGTCTGAAAATTTTTGATTTTTCTTACTTGAGGCTGAAACTCAAAACAAGGGACGGATTTGTAATTAGAACCCTCAAACTATACATGACACGAGTTTTCGTGTTGATAGGAAGCTAAATAAGGATTTTAGATTTTTAGGGTGAACTTCAAGATCTGAGGGTCTGAAAATTTTTGGTTTTCCTTACCTGAGCCTGAAACTCAAAACAACGGCCGAATTTGTAATAAGCACCCTCAAACTATACATGACACGAGTTTTCGTGTTGATAGGAAGCTAAATAAGGATTTTAGATTTTTAGGGTGAACTTCAAGATGCGAGGGTCTGAAAATTTTTGGTTTTCCTTACCTGAGCCTGAAACTCAAAACAACGGCCGAATTTGTAATAAGCACCCTCAAACTATACATGACACGACTTTTCGTCTTGATAGGAAGCTAAATAACGATTTTAGATTTTTAGGGTAGACTTGAAGATCTGAGGGTCTGAATATTTTTGATTTTACTTACCTGAGGCTGAAACTCAAAACAAGGGCCGGATTTGTAATTAGGACCCTCAAACTGTACATGACACGAGTTTTCGTGTTGATAGGAAGCTAAGTAACGATTTTAGATTTTTAGCGTGAACTTCAAGATTGAGGGCCTGAAAATTTTTGGTTTTTCTTATCTGAGGCTGAAACTCAAAACAAGGGCCGGATTTGTAATTAGAACCCTCAAACCACACATGATACGACTTTTCGTCTTGACAGGAAGCTAAATAACGATTTTAGATTTTTAGCGTGAACTTCAAGATCTGAGGGCCTGAAAATTTTTGGCTTTTCTTACCTGAGGCTGAAACTCAAAACAAGGGCCGGATTTGTAATTAGAACCCTCAAACCATACATGATACGACTTTTCGTCTTGATAGGAAGCTAAATAACGATTTTAGATTTTTAGGGTAGACTTGAAGATCTGAGGGTCTGAAAATTTTTGATTTTTCTTACCTGAGGCTGAAACAAAACAAGGGCCGGATTTGTAATTAGAACCCTCAAACCATACATGATACGACTTTTCGTCTTGATAGGAAGCTAAATAACGATTTTAGATTTTTAGGGTAGACTTGAAGATCTGAGGGTCTGAAAATTTTTGATTTTACTTACCTGAGGCTGAAACTCAAAACAAGGGCCGGTTTTGTAACAAGCACCCTCAAACTATACATGACACGACTTTTCGTCTTGATAGGAAGCTAAATAACGATTTTAGATTTTTAGGGTAGACTTCAAGATCTGAGGGTCTGAAAATATTTGGTTTTTCTTACCTGAGGCTGACACTTAAAACAAGGGCCGGATTTGTAATAAGTACCCTCAAACTATACATGACACGACTTTTCGTCTTGATAGGAAGCTAAATAACGATTTTAGATTTTTAGGGTAGACTTGAAGATCTGAGGGTCTGAAAATTTTTGATTTTACTTACCTGAGGCTGAAACTCAAAACAAGGGCCGGATTTGTAATTAGGACCCTCAAACTATACATGACACGAGTTTTCGTGTTGATAGGAAGCTAAGTAACGATTTTAGATTTTTAGCGTGAACTTCAAGATCTGAGGGCCTGAAAATTTTTGGTTTTTCTTATCTGAGGCTGAAACTCAAAACAAGGACCGGATTTGTAATTAGAACCCTCAAACCATACATGATACGACTTTTCGTCTTGATAGGAAGCTAAATAACGATTTTAGATTTTTAGGGTAGACTTGAAGATCTGAGGGTCTGAAAATTTTTGGTTTTTCTTACCTGAGGCCGAAACTCAAAACAAGGACTGGTTTTGTAATAAGCACCCTCAAACTATATATGGCACGAGTTTTCGTGGTGATAGGAAGCTAAATAACGATTTTAGATTTTTAGGGTGAACTTGAAGATCTGAAAATCTTTGGTTTTTCTTACCTGAGGCTGAAACTCAAAACAACGGCCGGATTTGTAATTAGCGCCCTCAAACTGTTAATGACCCGAGTTTTCGTGGTGATAGGAAGCTAAATAACGATTTTAGATTTTTAGGGTGAACTTGAAGATCTGAAAATCTTTGGTTTTTCTTACCTGAGGCTGAAACTCAAAACAACGGCCGGATTTGTAATTAGCGCCCTCAAACTATATATGACCCGAGTTTTCGTGGTGATAGGAAGCTAAATAACGATTTTAGATTTTTAGCGTGAACTTCAAGATCTGAGGGCTTGAAAATTTTTGGTTTTTCTTACCTGAGGCTGAAACTCAAAACAAGGGCCGGATTTGTAATTAGCGCCCTCAAACTACATATGACCCGAGTTTTCGTGGTGATATGAAGCTAAATAACGATTTTAGATTTTTAGCGTGAACTTCAAGATCTGAGGGCCTGAAAATTTTTGGTTTTTCTTACCTGAGGCTGAAACTCAAAACAAGGGCCGGATTTGTAATTAGAACCCTAAAACCATACATGATACGACTTTTCGTCTTGACAGGAATCTAAATTAACGATTTTAGATTTTTAGGGTAGACTTGAAGATCTGAGGGTCTGAAAATTTTTGATTTTTCTTACCTGAGGCTGAAACAAAACAAGGGCCAGATTTCTAATTAGCGCCCTCAAACTATATATGACCCGAGTTTTCGTGGTGATATGAAGCTAAATAACGATTTTAGATTTTTAGCGTGAACTTCAAGATCTGAGGGCCTGAAAATTTTTGGTTTTTCTTATCTGAGGCTGAAACTCAAAACAAGGGCCGGATTTGTAATTAGAACCCTCAAACCATACATGATACGACTTTTCGTCTTGATAGGAAGCTAAATAACGATTTTAGATTTTTAGCGTGAACTTCAAGACCTGAGGGCCTGAAAATTTTTGGTTTTTCTTACCTGAGGCTGAAACTCAAAACAAGGGCCGGATTTGTAATTAGAACCGTCAAACCATACATGATACGACTTTTCGTCTTGATAGGAAGCTAAATAACGATTTTAGATTTTTAGAGTAGACTTGAAGATCTGAGGGTCTGAAAATTTTTGATTTTTCTTACCTGAGGCTGAAACAAAACAAGGGCCGGATTTCTAATTAGCGCCCTCAAACTATATATGACACGAGTTTTCGTGGTGATAGGAAGCTAAATAACGATTTTAGATTTTTAGCGTGAACTTCAAGATCTGAGGGCCTGAAAATTTTTGGTTTTTCTTATCTGAGGCTGAAACTCAAAACAAGGGCCGGATTTGTAATTAGAACCCTCAAACCATACATGATACGACTTTTCATCTTGATAGGAAGCTAAATAACGATTTTAGATTTTTAGCGTGAACTTCAAGATCTGAGGGTCTGAAAGTTTTTGGTTTTCCTTACCTGAGCCTGAAACCCATGACAACGGCCGAATTTGTAATAAGCACCCTCAAACTATACATGACACGACTTTTCGTCTTTATAGGAAGCTAAATAACGATTTTAGATTTTTAGGGTAGACTTGAAGATCTGAGGGTCTGAAAATTTTTGGTTTTTCTTACCTGAGGCTGAAACTCAAAACAACGACCGGTTTTGTAATTAGCGCCCTCAAACTATATATGACCCGAGTTTTCGTGGTGATAGGAAGCTAAATAACGATTTTAGATTTTAAGGGTGAACTTCAAGATCTGAGGGCCTGAAAATTTTTGGTTTTTCTTACCTGAGGCTGAAACAAAACAAGGGCCGGATTTCTAATTAGCGCCCTCAAACTATATATGACACGAGTTTTCGTGGTGATAGGAAGCTAAATAACGATTTTAGATTTTAAGGGTGAACTTCAAGATCTGAGGGCCTGAAAATTTTTGGTTTTTCTTACCTGAGGCTGAAACTCAAAACAAGGGCCGGATTTGTAATTAGAACACTAAAACCATACATGATACGACTTTTCGTCTTGACAGGAGTCTAAATAACGATTTTAGATTTTTAGGGTAGACTTGAAGATCTGAGGGTCTGAAAATATTTGGTTTTTCTTACCTGAGGCTGACACTTAAAACAAGGGCCGGATTTGTAATAAGCACCCTCAAACTATACATGACCCGAGTTTTCGTGGTGATAGGAAGCTAAAGAACGATTTTAGATTTTTAGGGTGAACTTGAAGATCTGAAAATCTTTGGTTTTTCTTACCTGAGGCTGAAACTCAAAACAACGACCGGTTTTGTAATTAGCGCCCTCAAACTATATATGACCCGAGTTTTCGTGGTGATAGGAAGCTAAATAACGATTTCAGATTTTAAGGGTGAACTTCAAGATCTGAGGGTCTGAAAATTTTTGGTTTCTCCGAGGGTTTCTCTTACCTGAGGCTGAAACTCAAAACAACGACCGGTTTTGTAATTAGCGCCCTCAAACTTTATATGACCCGAGTTTTCGTGGTGATAGGAAGCTAAATAACGAATTTAGATTTTAAGGGTGAACTTCAAGATCTGAGGGTCTGAAAATTTTTGGTTTTTCTTACCTGAGGCTGAAACTCAAAACAACGACCGGTTTTGTAATTAGCGCCCTCAAACTATATATGACCCGAGTTTTCGTGGTGATAGGAAGCTAAATAACGATTTCAGATTTTAAGGGTGAACTTCAAGATCTGAGGGTCTGAAAATGTTTGGTTTTTCTTACCTGAGGCTGAAACTCAAAACAACGACCCGTTTTGTAATTAGCGCCCTCAAACAATATATGACCCGAGTTTTCGTGGTGATAGGAAGCTAAATAACGATTTTAGATTTTAAGGGTGAACTTCAAGATCTGAGGGTCTGAAAATTTTTGGTTTTTCTTACCTGAGGCTGAAACTCAAAACAACGACCGGTTTTGTAATTAGCGCCCTCAAACTATATATGACCCGAGTTTTCGTGGTGATAGAAAGCTAAATAACGATTTTAGATTTTAAGGGGGAACTTCAAGATCTGAGGGTCTGAAAATGTTTGGTTTTTCTTACCTGAGGCTGAAACTCAAAACAACGACCGGTTTTGTAATTAGCGCCCTCAAACTATATATGACCCGAGTTTTCGTGGTGATAGGAAGCTAAATAACGATTTCAGATTTTAAGGGTGAACTTCAAGATCTGAGGGTCTGAAAATGTTTGGTTTTTCTTACCTGAGGCTGAAACTCAAAACAACGACCCGTTTTGTAATTAGCGCCCTCAAACAATATATGACCCGAGTTTTCGTGGTGATAGGAAGCTAAATAACGATTTTAGATTTTAAGGGTGAACTTCAAGATCTGAGGGTCTGAAAATTTTTGGTTTTTCTTACCTGAGGCTGAAACTCAAAACAACGACCGGTTTTTTAATTAGCGCCCTCAAACTATATATGACCCGAGTTTTCGTGGTGATAGAAAGCTAAATAACGATTTTAGATTTTAAGGGGGAACTTCAAGATCTGAGGGTCTGAAAATGTTTGGTTTTTCTTACCTGAGGCTGAAACTCAAAACAACGACCGGTTTTGTAATTAGCGCCCTCAAACTATATATGACCCGAGTTTTCGTGGTGATAGAAAGCTAAATAACGATTTTAGATTTTAAGGGTGAACTTCAAGATCTGAGGGTCTGAAAATTTTTGGTTTTTCTTACCTGAGGCTGAAACTCAAAACAACGACCGGTTTTGTAATTAGCGCCCTCAAGCTATACAAGACACGACTTTTCGTCTTGATAGGAAGCTAAATTACGATTTTAGATTTTAAGGGTGAACTTCAAGATCTGAGGGTCTGAAAATTTTTGGTTTTTCTTACCTGAGGCTGAAACTCAAAACAACGACCGGTTTTGTAATTAGCGCCCTCAAACTATATATGACCCGAGTTTTCGTGGTGATAGAAAGCTAAATAACGATTTTAGATTTTAAGGGGGAACTTCAAGATCTGAGGGTCTGAAAATGTTTGGTTTTTCTTACCTGAGGCTGAAACTCAAAACAACGACCGGTTTTGTAATTAGCGCCCTCAAACTATATATGACCCGAGTTTTCGTGGTGATAGAAAGCTAAATAACGATTTTAGATTTTAAGGGTGAACTTCAAGATCTGAGGGTCTGAAAATTTTTGGTTTTTCTTACCTGAGGCTGAAACTCAAAACAACGACCGGTTTTGTAATTAGCGCCCTCAAGCTATACAAGACACGACTTTTCGTCTTGATAGGAAGCTAAATAACGATTTTAGATTTTAAGGGTGAACTTCAAGATCTGAGGGTCTGAAAATTTTTGGTTTTTCTTACCTGAGGCTGAAACTCAAAACAACGACCGGTTTTGTAATTAGCGCCCTCAAACTATATATGACCCGAGTTTTCGTGGTGATAGAAAGCTAAATAACGATTTTAGATTTTAAGGGGGAACTTCAAGATCTGAGGGTCTGAAAATGTTTGGTTTTTCTTACCTGAGGCTGAAACTCAAAACAACGACCGGTTTTGTAATTAGCGCCCTCAAACTATATATGACCCGAGTTTTCGTGGTGATAGAAAGCTAAATAACGATTTTAGATTTTAAGGGTGAACTTCAAGATCTGAGGGTCTGAAAATTTTTGGTTTTTCTTACCTGAGGCTGAAACTCAAAACAACGACCGGTTTTGTAATTAGCGCCCTCAAGCTATACAAGACACGACTTTTCGTCTTGATAGGAAGCTAAATTACGATTTTAGATTTTAAGGGTGAACTTCAAGATCTGAGGGTCTGAAAATGTTTGGTTTTTCTTACCTGAGGCTGAAACTCAAAACAACGACCGGTTTTGTAATTAGCGCCCTCAAACTATATATGACCCGAGTTTTCGTGGTGATAGGAAGCTAAATAACGATTTTAGATTTTAAGGGTGAACTTCAAGATCTGAGGGTCTGAAAATTTTTGGTTTTTCTTACCTGAGGCTGAAACTCAAAACAACGACCGGTTTTGTAATTAGCGCCCTCAAACTATATATGACCCGAGTTTTCGTGGTGATAGGAAGCTAAATAACGATTTTAGATTTTAAGGGTGAACTTCAAGATCTGAGGGTCTGAAAATTTTTGGTTTTTCTTACCTGAGGCTGAAACTCAAAACAACGACCCGTTTTGTAATTAGCGCCCTCAAACGATATATGACCCGAGTTTTCGTGGTGATAGGAAGCTAAATAACGATTTTAGATTTTAAGGGTGAACTTCAAGATCTGAGGGTCTGAAAATTTTTGGTTTTTCTTACCTGAGGCTGAAACTCAAAACAACGACCGGTTTTGTAATTAGCGCCCTCAAACGATATATGACCCGAGTTTTCGTGGTGATAGAAAGCTAAATAGCGATTTTAGATTTTAAGGGTGAACTTCAAGATCTGAGGGTCTGAAAATTTTTGGTTTTTCTTACCTGAGGCTGAAACTCAAAACAACGACCGGTTTTGTAATTAGCGCCCTCAAACTATATATGACCCGAGTTTTCGTGGTGATAGGAAGCTAAATAACGATTTCAGATTTTAAGGGTGAACTTCAAGATCTGAGGGTCTGAAAATGTTTGGTTTTTCTTACCTGAGGCTGAAACTCAAAACAACGACCCGTTTTGTAATTAGCGCCCTCAAACAATATATGACCCGAGTTTTCGTGGTGATAGGAAGCTAAATAACGATTTTAGATTTTAAGGGTGAACTTCAAGATCTGAGGGTCTGAAAATTTTTGGTTTTTCTTACCTGAGGCTGAAACTCAAAACAACGACCGGTTTTGTAATTAGCGCCCTCAAACTATATATGACCCGAGTTTTCGTGGTGATAGGAAGCTAAATAACGATTTTAGATTTTAAGGGTGAACTTCAAGATCTGAGGGTCTGAAAATTTTTGGTTTTTCTTACCTGAGGCTGAAACTCAAAACAACGACCCGTTTTGTAATTAGCGCCCTCAAACGATATATGACCCGAGTTTTCGTGGTGATAGGAAGCTAAATAACGATTTTAGATTTTAAGGGTGAACTTCAAGATCTGAGGGTCTGAAAATTTTTGGTTTTTCTTACCTGAGGCTGAAACTCAAAACAACGACCGGTTTTGTAATTAGCGCCCTCAAACGATATATGACCCGAGTTTTCGTGGTGATAGAAAGCTAAATAACGATTTTAGATTTTAAGGGTGAACTTCAAGATCTGAGGGTCTGAAAATTTTTGGTTTTTCTTACCTGAGGCTGAAACTCAAAACAACGACCGGTTTTGTAATTAGCGCCCTCAAACTATATATGACCCGAGTTTTCGTGGTGATAGGAAGCTAAATAACGATTTCAGATTTTAAGGGTGAACTTCAAGATCTGAGGGTCTGAAAATGTTTGGTTTTTCTTACCTGAGGCTGAAACTCAAAACAACGACCCGTTTTGTAATTAGCGCCCTCAAACAATATATGACCCGAGTTTTCGTGGTGATAGGAAGCTAAATAACGATTTTAGATTTTAAGGGTGAACTTCAAGATCTGAGGGTCTGAAAATTTTTGGTTTTTCTTACCTGAGGCTGAAACTCAAAACAACGACCGGTTTTGTAATTAGCGCCCTCAAACGATATATGACCCGAGTTTTCGTGGTGATAGGAAGCTAAATAACGATTTTAGATTTTAAGGGTGAACTTCAAGATCTGAGGGTCTGAAAATTTTTGGTTTTTCTTACCTGAGGCTGAAACTCAAAACAACGACCCGTTTTGTAATTAGCGCCCTCAAACGATATATGACCCGAGTTTTCGTGGTGATAGAAAGCTAAATAACGACTTTAGATTTTAAGGGGGAACTTCAAGATCTGAGGGTCTGAAAATGTTTGGTTTTTCTTACCTGAGGCTGAAACTCAAAACAACGACCGGTTTTGTAATTAGCGCCCTCAAACTATATATGACCCGAGTTTTCGTGGTGATAGGAAGCTAAATAACGATTTTAGATGTTAAGGGTGAACTTCAAGATCTGAGGGTCTGAAAATTTTTGGTTTTTCTTACCTGAGGCTGAAACTCAAAACAACGACCGGTTTTGTAATTAGCGCCCTCAAACTATATATGACCCGAGTTTTCGTGGTGATAGGAAGCTAAATAACGATTTTAGATTTTAAGGGGGAACTTCAAGATCTGAGGGTCTGAAAATGTTTGGTTTTTCTTACCTGAGGCTGAAACTCAAAACAACGACCCGTTTTGTAGTTAGCGCCCTCAAACTATATATGACCCGAGTTTTCGTGCTGATAGGAAGCTAAATAACGATTTTAGATTTTAAGGGGGAACTTCAAGATCTGAGGGTCTGAAAATGTTTGGTTTTTCTTACCTGAGGCTGAAACTCAAAAAACGACCGGTTTTGTAATTAGCGCCCTCAAACTATATATGACCCGAGTTTTCGTGCTGATAGGAAGCTAAATAACGATTTTAGATTTTAAGGGGGAACTTCAAGATCTGAGGGTCTGAAAATGTTTGGTTTTTCTTACCTGAGGCTGAAACTCAAAAAACGACCGGTTTTGTAATTAGCGCCCTCAAACTATATATGACCCGAGTTTTCGTGCTGATAGGAAGCTAAATAACGATTTTAGATTTTAAGGGGGAACTTCAAGATCTGAGGGTCTGAAAATGTTTGGTTTTTCTTACCTGAGGCTGAAACTCAAAACAACGACCGGTTTTGTAATTAGCGCCCTCAAACTATATATGACCCGAGTTTTCGTGGTGATAGGAAGCTAAATAACGATTTTAGATTTTAAGGGTGAACTTCAAGATCTGAGGGTCTGAAAATTTTTGGTTTTTCTTACCTGAGGCTGAAACTCAAAACAACGACCGGTTTTGTAATTAGCGCCCTCAAACTATATATGACCCGAGTTTTCGTGGTGATAGGAAGCTAAATAACGATTTTAGATTTTAAGGGTGAACTTCAAGATCTGAGGGTCTGAAAATTTTTGGTTTTTCTTACCTGAGGCTGAAACTCAAAACAACGACCCGTTTTGTAATTAGCGCCCTCAAACGATATATGACCCGAGTTTTCGTGGTGATAGGAAGCTAAATAACGATTTTAGATTTTAAGGGTGAACTTCAAGATCTGAGGGTCTGAAAATTTTTGGTTTTTCTTACCTGAGGCTGAAACTCAAAACAACGACCGGTTTTGTAATTAGCGCCCTCAAACTATATATGACCCGAGTTTTCGTGGTGATAGAAAGCTAAATAACGATTTTAGATTTTAAGGGGGAACTTCAAGATCTGAGGGTCTGAAAATGTTTGGTTTTTCTTACCTGAGGCTGAAACTCAAAACAACGACCGGTTTTGTAATTAGCGCCCTCAAACTATATATGACCCGAGTTTTCGTGGTGATAGGAAGCTAAATAACGATTTTAGATGTTAAGGGTGAACTTCAAGATCTGAGGGTCTGAAAATTTTTGGTTTTTCTTACCTGAGGCTGAAACTCAAAACAACGACCGGTTTTGTAATTAGCGCCCTCAAACTATATATGACCCGAGTTTTCGTGGTGATAGGAAGCTAAATAACGATTTTAGATTTTAAGGGGGAACTTCAAGATCTGAGGGTCTGAAAATGTTTGGTTTTTCTTACCTGAGGCTGAAACTCAAAACAACGACCCGTTTTGTAGTTAGCGCCCTCAAACTATATATGACCCGAGTTTTCGTGCTGATAGGAAGCTAAATAACGATTTTAGATTTTAAGGGGGAACTTCAAGATCTGAGGGTCTGAAAATGTTTGGTTTTTCTTACCTGAGGCTGAAACTCAAAAAACGACCGGTTTTGTAATTAGCGCCCTCAAACTATATATGACCCGAGTTTTCGTGCTGATAGGAAGCTAAATAACGATTTTAGATTTTAAGGGGGAACTTCAAGATCTGAGGGTCTGAAAATGTTTGGTTTTTCTTACCTGAGGCTGAAACTCAAAAAACGACCGGTTTTGTAATTAGCGCCCTCAAACTATATATGACCCGAGTTTTCGTGCTGATAGGAAGCTAAATAACGATTTTAGATTTTAAGGGGGAACTTCAAGATCTGAGGGTCTGAAAATGTTTGGTTTTTCTTACCTGAGGCTGAAACTCAAAAAACGACCGGTTTTGTAATTAGCGCCCTCAAACTATATATGACCCGAGTTTTCGTGCTGATAGGAAGCTAAATAACGATTTTAGATTTTAAGGGGGAACTTCAAGATCTGAGTGTCTGAAAATGTTTGGTTTTTCTTACCTGAGGCTGAAACTCAAAACAACGACCCGTTTTGTAGTTAGCGCCCTCAAACTATATATGACCCGAGTTTTCGTGCTGATAGGAAGCTAAATAACGATTTTAGATTTTAAGGGGGAACTTCAAGATCTGAGGGTCTGAAAATGTTTGGTTTTTCTTACCTGAGGCTGAAACTCAAAAAACGACCGGTTTTGTAATTAGCGCCCTCAAACTATATATGACCCGAGTTTTCGTGCTGATAGGAAGCTAAATAACGATTTTAGATTTTAAGGGTGAACTTCAAGATCTGAGGGTCTGAAAGTGTTTGGTTTTTCTTACCTGAGGCTGAAACTCAAAACAACGACCGGTTTTGTAATTGGCGCCCTCAAACTATATATGACCCGAGTTTTCGTGGTGATAGGAAGCTAAATAACGATTTTAGATTTTAAGGGGGAACTTCAAGATCTGAGGGTCTGAAAATGTTTGGTTTTTCTTACCTGAGGCTGAAACTCAAAACAACGACCCGTTTTGTAGTTAGCGCCCTCAAACTATATATGACCCGAGTTTTCGTGCTGATAGGAAGCTAAATAACGATTTTAGATTTTAAGGGTGAACTTCAAGATCTGAGGGTCTGAAAATGTTTGGTTTTTCTTACCTGAGGCTGAAACTCGAAACAAGGGTCGGATTTCTAGTTAGCGCCCTCAAACTATATATGGCACGAGTTTTCGTGGTGATAGGAAGCTAAATAACGATTTTAGATTTTAAGGGGGAACTTCAAGATCTGAGGGTCTGAAAATGTTTGGTTTTTCTTACCTGAGGCTGAAACTCAAAACAACGACCCGTTTTGTAGTTAGCGCCCTCAAACTATACATGACCCGAGTTTTCGTGGTGATAGGAAGCTAAATAACGATTTTAGATTTTAAGGGTGAACTTCAAGATCTGAGGGTCTGAAAATGTTTGGTTTTTCTTACCTGAGGCTGAAACTCAAAACAACGACCCGTTTTGTAGTTAGCGCCCTCAAACTATATATGACCCGAGTTTTCGTGCTGATAGGAAGCTAAATAACGATTTTAGATTTTAAGGGTGAACTTCAAGATCTGAGGGTCTGAAAATGTTTGGTTTTTCTTACCTGAGGCTGAAACTCAAAACAACGACCGGTTTTGTAATTAGCGCCCTCAAACTATATATGACCCGAGTTTTCGTGGTGATAGGAAGCTAAATAACTATTTTAGATTTTAAGGGGGAACTTCAAGATCTGAGGGTCTGAAAATGTTTGGTTTTTCTTACCTGAGGCTGAAACTCAAAACAACGACCCGTTTTGTAGTTAGCGCCCTCAAACTATATATGACCCGAGTTTTCGTGGTGATAGGAAGCTAAATAACGATTTTAGATTTTAAGGGTGAACTTCAAGATCTGAGGGTCTGAAAATGTTTGGTTTTTCTTACCTGAGGCTGAAACTCGAAACAAGGGTCGGATTTCTAGTTAGCGCCCTCAAACTATATATGGCACGAGTTTTCGTGGTGATAGGAAGCTAAATAACGATTTTAGATTTTAAGGGGGAACTTCAAGATCTGAGGGTCTGAAAATGTTTGGTTTTTCTTACCTGAGGCTGAAACTCAAAACAACGACCGGTTTTGTAATTAGCGCCCTCAAACTATATATGACCCGAGTTTTCGTGGTGATAGGAAGCTAAATAACGATTTTAGATTTTAAGGGGGAACTTCAAGATCTGAGGGTCTGAAAATGTTTGGTTTTTCTTACCTGAGGCTGAAACTCAAAACAACGACCCGTTTTGTAGTTAGCGCCCTCAAACTATATATGACCCGAGTTTTCGTGCTGATAGGAAGCTAAATAACGATTTTAGATTTTAAGGGTGAACTTCAAGATCTGAGGGTCTGAAAATGTTTGGTTTTTCTTACCTGAGGCTGAAACTCAAAACAACGACCGGTTTTGTAATTGGCGCCCTCAAACTATATATGACCCGAGTTTTCGTGGTGATAGGAAGCTAAATAACGATTTTAGATTTTAAGGGGGAACTTCAAGATCTGAGGGTCTGAAAATGTTTGGTTTTTCATACCTGAGGCTGAAACTCAAAACAACGACCCGTTTTGTAGTTAGCGCCCTCAAACTATATATGACCCGAGTTTTCGTGCTGATAGGAAGCTAAATAACGATTTTAGATTTTAAGGGTGAACTTCAAGATCTGAGGGTCTGAAAATGTTTGGTTTTTCTTACCTGAGGCTGAAACTCAAAACAACGACCCGTTTTGTAGTTAGCGCCCTCAAACTACATATGACACGAGTTTTCGTGGTGATCGGAAGCTAAATAGCGATTTTAGATTTTTAGGGTGAACTTCAGGATCTGACGGTTTGAAAATTTTTGGTTTTTCTTACCTGAGGCTGAAACTCAAAACAACGGCCAAAAATTTGTAATTAGAACCCTCAAACTATACATGACACGAGTTTTCATGTTGATAGGAAGCCAAATAACGATTTTAGATTTTTAGGGTGAACTTCAAGATCTGAGGGTCTGAAAATATTTGGTTTTCCTTACCTGAGGCTGAAACTCAAAACAAGGGCCGGTTTTGTAATTAGCGCCCTCAAACTATACATGATACGAGTTTTCGTGGTGATAGGAAGCTAAATAGCGATTTTAGATTTTTAGGGTGAACTTCAGGATCTGACGGTTTGAAAATTTTTGGTTTTTCTTACCTGAGGCTGAAACTCAAAACAACGGCCAAAAATTTGTAATTAGAACCCTCAAACTATACATGACACGAGTTTTCATGTTGATAGGAAGCCAAATAACGATTTTAGATTTTTAGGGTGAACTTCAAGATCTGAGGGTCTGAAAATATTTGGTTTTCCTTACCTGAGGCTGAAACTCAAAACAAGGGCCGGATTTCCAATAAGCGCCCTCAAACTACATATGACACGAGTTTTCGTGCTGATAGGAAGCTAAATAACGATTTTAGATTTTAAGGGTGAACTTCAAGATCTGAGGGTCTGAAAGTGTTTGGTTTTTCTTACCTGAGGCTGAAACTCAAAACAACGACCGGTTTTGTAATTGGCGCCCTCAAACTATATATGACCCGAGTTTTCGTGGTGATAGGAAGCTAAATAACGATTTTAGATTTTAAGGGGGAACTTCAAGATCTGAGGGTCTGAAAATGTTTGGTTTTTCTTACCTGAGGCTGAAACTCAAAACAACGACCCGTTTTGTAGTTAGCGCCCTCAAACTATATATGACCCGAGTTTTCGTGCTGATAGGAAGCTAAATAACGATTTTAGATTTTAAGGGTGAACTTCAAGATCTGAGGGTCTGAAAATGTTTGGTTTTTCTTACCTGAGGCTGAAACTCGAAACAAGGGTCGGATTTCTAGTTAGCGCCCTCAAACTATATATGGCACGAGTTTTCGTGGTGATAGGAAGCTAAATAACGATTTTAGATTTTAAGGGGGAACTTCAAGATCTGAGGGTCTGAAAATGTTTGGTTTTTCTTACCTGAGGCTGAAACTCAAAACAACGACCCGTTTTGTAGTTAGCGCCCTCAAACTATACATGACCCGAGTTTTCGTGGTGATAGGAAGCTAAATAACGATTTTAGATTTTAAGGGTGAACTTCAAGATCTGAGGGTCTGAAAATGTTTGGTTTTTCTTACCTGAGGCTGAAACTCAAAACAACGACCCGTTTTGTAGTTAGCGCCCTCAAACTATATATGACCCGAGTTTTCGTGCTGATAGGAAGCTAAATAACGATTTTAGATTTTAAGGGTGAACTTCAAGATCTGAGGGTCTGAAAATGTTTGGTTTTTCTTACCTGAGGCTGAAACTCAAAACAACGACCGGTTTTGTAATTAGCGCCCTCAAACTATATATGACCCGAGTTTTCGTGGTGATAGGAAGCTAAATAACTATTTTAGATTTTAAGGGGGAACTTCAAGATCTGAGGGTCTGAAAATGTTTGGTTTTTCTTACCTGAGGCTGAAACTCAAAACAACGACCCGTTTTGTAGTTAGCGCCCTCAAACTATATATGACCCGAGTTTTCGTGGTGATAGGAAGCTAAATAACGATTTTAGATTTTAAGGGTGAACTTCAAGATCTGAGGGTCTGAAAATGTTTGGTTTTTCTTACCTGAGGCTGAAACTCGAAACAAGGGTCGGATTTCTAGTTAGCGCCCTCAAACTATATATGGCACGAGTTTTCGTGGTGATAGGAAGCTAAATAACGATTTTAGATTTTAAGGGGGAACTTCAAGATCTGAGGGTCTGAAAATGTTTGGTTTTTCTTACCTGAGGCTGAAACTCAAAACAACGACCGGTTTTGTAATTAGCGCCCTCAAACTATATATGACCCGAGTTTTCGTGGTGATAGGAAGCTAAATAACGATTTTAGATTTTAAGGGGGAACTTCAAGATCTGAGGGTCTGAAAATGTTTGGTTTTTCTTACCTGAGGCTGAAACTCAAAACAACGACCCGTTTTGTAGTTAGCGCCCTCAAACTATATATGACCCGAGTTTTCGTGCTGATAGGAAGCTAAATAACGATTTTAGATTTTAAGGGTGAACTTCAAGATCTGAGGGTCTGAAAATGTTTGGTTTTTCTTACCTGAGGCTGAAACTCAAAACAACGACCGGTTTTGTAATTGGCGCCCTCAAACTATATATGACCCGAGTTTTCGTGGTGATAGGAAGCTAAATAACGATTTTAGATTTTAAGGGGGAACTTCAAGATCTGAGGGTCTGAAAATGTTTGGTTTTTCATACCTGAGGCTGAAACTCAAAACAACGACCCGTTTTGTAGTTAGCGCCCTCAAACTATATATGACCCGAGTTTTCGTGCTGATAGGAAGCTAAATAACGATTTTAGATTTTAAGGGTGAACTTCAAGATCTGAGGGTCTGAAAATGTTTGGTTTTTCTTACCTGAGGCTGAAACTCAAAACAACGACCCGTTTTGTAGTTAGCGCCCTCAAACTACATATGACACGAGTTTTCGTGGTGATCGGAAGCTAAATAGCGATTTTAGATTTTTAGGGTGAACTTCAGGATCTGACGGTTTGAAAATTTTTGGTTTTTCTTACCTGAGGCTGAAACTCAAAACAACGGCCAAAAATTTGTAATTAGAACCCTCAAACTATACATGACACGAGTTTTCATGTTGATAGGAAGCCAAATAACGATTTTAGATTTTTAGGGTGAACTTCAAGATCTGAGGGTCTGAAAATATTTGGTTTTCCTTACCTGAGGCTGAAACTCAAAACAAGGGCCGGTTTTGTAATTAGCGCCCTCAAACTATACATGATACGAGTTTTCGTGGTGATAGGAAGCTAAATAGCGATTTTAGATTTTTAGGGTGAACTTCAGGATCTGACGGTTTGAAAATTTTTGGTTTTTCTTACCTGAGGCTGAAACTCAAAACAACGGCCAAAAATTTGTAATTAGAACCCTCAAACTATACATGACACGAGTTTTCATGTTGATAGGAAGCCAAATAACGATTTTAGATTTTTAGGGTGAACTTCAAGATCTGAGGGTCTGAAAATATTTGGTTTTCCTTACCTGAGGCTGAAACTCAAAACAAGGGCCGGATTTCCAATAAGCGCCCTCAAACTACATATGACACGAGTTTTCGTGGTGATAGGAAGCTAAATAACGATTTTAGATTTTTAGGGTAACTTCAAGATCTGAGGGTCTGAAAATATTTGGTTTTCCTTACCTGAGGCTGAAACTCAAAACAAGGGCCGGTTTTGTAATTAGCGCCCTCAAACTATACATGATACGAGTTTTCGTGGTGATAGGAAGCTAAATAGCGATTTTAGATTTTTAGGGTGAACTTCAGGATCTGACGGTTTGAAAATTTTTGGTTTTTCTTACCTGAGGCTGAAACTCAAAACAACGGCCAAAAATTTGTAATTAGAACCCTCAAACTATACATGACACGAGTTTTCATGTTGATAGGAAGCCAAATAACGATTTTAGATTTTTAGGGTGAACTTCAAGATCTGAGGGTCTGAAAATATTTGGTTTTCCTTACCTGAGGCTGAAACTCAAAACAAGGGCCGGATTTCCAATAAGCGCCCTCAAACTACATATGACACGAGTTTTCGTGGTGATAGGAAGCTAAATAACGATTTTAGATTTTTAGGGTAACTTCAAGATCTGAGGGTCTGAAAATATTTGGTTTTCCTTACCTGAGGCTGAAACTCAAAACAAGGCCCGGATTTGTAATAAGCGCCCTCAAACTATACATGACACGAGTTTTCGTGTTGATAGGAAGCTAAATAATGATTTTAGATTTTTAGGGTGAACTTGAAGATCTGAGGGTCTGAAAATTTTTGGTTTTTCTTACCTTAGGCTGAAACTTGAAACAAGGGCCGGATTTGTAATTAGCGCCTTCAAACTATACATGACACGAGTTTTCGTGTTGATAGGAAGCTAAATAATGATTTTAGATTTTTAGGGTGAACTTGAAGATCTGAGGGTCTGAATATTTTTGGTTTTTCTTACCTTAGGCTGAAACTTGAAACAAGGGCCGGATTTGTAATTAGCGCCTTCAAACTATACATGACACGAGTTTTCGTGTTGATAGGAAGCTAAATAATGATTTTAGATGTTTAGGGTGAACTTGAAGATCTGAGGGTCTGAAAATTTTTGGTTTTCCTTACCTGAGGCTGAAACTCAAAACAAGGGCCGGATTTGTAATTAGAACCTTCAAACTATACATGACACGAGTTTTCGTGTTGATAGGAAGCTAAATAACGATTTTAGATTTTTAGGGTGAACTTCAAGTTCTCAGGGTCTGAAAATTTTTGGTTTTTCTTACCTGAGGCTGAAACTCAAAACAAGGGCCGGATTTGTAATTAGCGCCTTCAAACTATACATGACACGACTTTTCGTGTTGATAGGAAGCTAAATAACGATTTTAGATTTTTAGGGTGAACTTCAAGATCTCAGGGTCTGAAAATTTTTGGTTTTTCTTACCTGAGGTTGAAACTCAAAACAAGGGCCGGATTTGTAATTAGAACCTTCAAACTATACATGACACGAGTTTTCGTGTTGATAGGAAGCTCAATAATGATTTTAGATTTTTAGGGTGAACTTGAAAATCTGAGGGTCTGAAAATTTTTGGTTTTCCTTACCTGAGGCTTGAAACTCAAAACAAGGGCCGGATTTGTAATTAGCGCCCTCAAACTATACATGACACGAGTTTTCGTGCTGATAGGAAGCTAGATAACGATTTTAGATTTTTAGGGTGAACTTCAAGATCTCAGGGTCTGAAAATTTTTGGTTTTTCTTACCTGAGGTTGAAACTCAAAACAAGGGCCGGATTTGTAATTAGAACCTTCAAACTATACATGACACGAGTTTTCGTGTTGATAGGAAGCTCAATAATGATTTTAGATTTTTAGGGTGAACTTCAAGATCTGAGGGTCTGAAAATATTTGGTTTTCCTTACCTGAGGCTGAAACTCAAAACAAGGGCCGGATTTCCAATAAGCGCCCTCAAACTACATATGACACGAGTTTTCGTGGTGATAGGAAGCTAAATAACGATTTTAGATTTTTAGGGTAACTTCAAGATCTGAGGGTCTGAAAATATTTGGTTTTCCTTACCTGAGGCTGAAACTCAAAACAAGGCCCGGATTTGTAATAAGCGCCCTCAAACTATATATGACACGAGTTTTCGTGGTGATAGGAAGCTAAATAACGATTTTAGATTTTTAGGGTAGACTTGAAGATCTGAGGGTCTGAATATTTTTGGTTTTTCTTACCTTAGGCTGAAACTTGAAACAAGGGCCGGATTTGTAATTAGCGCCTTCAAACTATACATGACACGAGTTTTCGTGTTGATAGGAAGCTAAATAATGATTTTAGATTTTTAGGGTGAACTTGAAGATCTGAGGGTCTGAAAATTTTTGGTTTTCCTTACCTGAGGCTGAAACTCAAAACAAGGGCCGGATTTGTAATTAGAACCTTCAAACTATACATGACACGAGTTTTCGTGTTGATAGGAAGCTAAATAACGATTTTAGATTTTTAGGGTGAACTTCAAGATCTCAGGGTCTGAAAATTTTTGGTTTTTCTTACCTGAGGCTGAAACTCAAAACAAGGGCCGGATTTGTAATTAGCGCCTTCAAACTATACATGACACGACATTTCGTGTTGATAGGAAGCTAAATAACGATTTTAGATTTTTAGGGTGAACTTCAAGATCTCAGGGTCTGAAAATTTTTGGTTTTTCTTACCTGAGGTTGAAACTCAAAACAAGGGCCGGATTTGTAATTAGAACCTTCAAACTATACATGACACGAGTTTTCGTGTTGATAGGAAGCTCAATAATGATTTTAGATTTTTAGGGTGAACTTGAAAATCTGAGGGTCTGAAAATTTTTGGTTTTCCTTACCTGAGGCTTGAAACTCAAAACAAGGGCCGGATTTGTAATTAGCGCCCTCAAACTATACATGACACGAGTTTTCGTGCTGATAGGAAGCTAGATAACGATTTTAGGTTTTTAGGGTGAGCTTGAAAATCTGAGGGTCTGAAAATTTTTGGTTTTCCTTACCTGAGGCTGAAACTCAAAACAAGGGCCGGATTTGTAATTAGCGCCCTCAAACTATACATGACAAAAGTTTTCGTGTTGATAGGAAGCTAAATAACGATTTTAGATTTTTAGAGTGAACTTGAAGATCTGAGGGTCTGAAAATTTTGGTTTTTCTTACCTGAGGCTGGAACTAAAAAAGACGGCCAGATTTGTAACTAGCACCCTCAAACTATACATGACACGAGTTTTCGTGTTGATAAGAAGCTAAATAATGATTTTAGACTTTTAGGGTGAACTTGAAGATCTGAGGGTCAGAAAATTTTTGGTTTTCCTTACCTGAGGCTGAAACTCAAAACAAGGGCCGGATTTGTAATTAGCGCCCTCAAACTATACATGACACTAGTTTTCGTGTTGATAGGAAGCTAAATAACGATTTTAGATTTGTAGGGTAGACTTGAAGATCTGAGGGTCTGAAAATTTTTGGTTTTTCTTACCTGAGGCTGAAACTCAAAACAAGGGCCGGATTTGTAATTAGCGCCTTCAAACTATACATGACACGAGTTTTCGTGTTGATAGGAAGCTAAATAATGATTTTAGATTTTTAGGGTGAACTTGAAGATCTGAGGGTCTGAAAATTTTTGGTTTTTCTTACCTGAGGCTGAAACTCAAAACAAGGGCCGGATTTGTAATTAGCGCCTTCAAACTATACATGACACGAGTTTTCGTGTTGATAGGAAGCTAAATAACGATTTTAGATTTGTAGGGTAGACTTGAAGATCTCAGGGTCTGAAAATTTTTGGTTTTTCTTACCTGAGGTTGAAACTCAAAACAAGGGCCGGATTTGTAATTAGAACCTTCAAACTATACATGACACGAGTTTTCGTGTTGATAGGAAGCTAAATAACGATTTTAGATTTGTAGGGTAGACTTGAAGATCTGAGGGTCTGAAAATTTTTGGTTTTTCTTACCTGAGGCTGAAACTCAAAACAAGGGCCGGATTTGTAATTAGCGCCTTCAAACTATACATGACACGAGTTTTCGTGTTGATAGGAAGCTAAATAACGATTTTAGATTTGTAGGGTAGACTTGAAGATCTCAGGGTCTGAAAATTTTTGGTTTTTCTTACCTGAGGTTGAAACTCAAAACAAGGGCCGGATTTGTAATTAGAACCTTCAAACTATACATGACACGAGTTTTCGTGTTGATAGGAAGCTAAATAATGATTTTAGATTTTTAGGGTGAACTTGAAGATCTGAGGGTCTGAAAATTTTTGGTTTTCCTTACCTGAGGCTTGAAACTCAAAACAAGGGCCGGATTTGTAATTAGCGCCCTCAAACTATACATGACACTAGTTTTCGTGTTGATAGGAAGCTAAATAACGATTTTAGATTTTTAGAGTGAACTTGAAGATCTGAGGGTCTGAAAATTTTGGTTTTTCTTACCTGAGGCTGAAACTCAAAACAACGGCCAGATTTGTAATTAGCACCCTCAAACTATACATGACACTAGTTTTCGTGTTGACAGGAAGCTAAATAACGATTTTAGATTTTTAGAGTGAACTTGAAGATCTGAGGGTCTGAAAATTTTTGGTTTTCCTTACCTGAGGCTGAAACTCAAAACAAGGGCCGGATCTGTAATTAGCGCCCTCAAACTATACATGACACGAGTTTTCGTGCTGATAGGAAGCTAGATAACGATTTTAGATTTTTAGGGTGAACTTGAAAATCTGAGGATCTGAAAATTTTTGGTTTTCCTTACCTGAGGCTGAAACTCAAAACAAGGGCCGGATTTGTAATAAGCGCCCTCAAGCTATACATGACACTAGTTTTCGTGTTGATAGGAAGCTAAATAACGATTTTAGATTTTTAGGGTGAACTTGAAGATCTGAGGGTCTGAAAATTTTGGTTTTTCTTACCTGAGGCTGGAACTAAAAAAGACGGCCAGATTTGTAATCAGCACCCTCAAACTATACATGACACGAGTTTTCGTGTTGATAAGAAGCTAAATAATGATTTTAGACTTTTAGGGTGAACTTGAAGATCTGAGGGTCAGAAAATTTTTGGTTTTCCTTACCTGAGGCTGAAACTCAAAACAAGGGCCGGATTTGTAATTAGCGCCCTCAAACTATACATGACACTAGTTTTCGTGTTGATAGGAAGCTAAATAACGATTTTAGATTTGTAGGGTAGACTTGAAGATCTGAGGGTCTGAAAATTTCTGGTTTTCCTTACTTGAGGCTGAAACTCAAAACAAGGGCCGGATTTGTAATTAGCGCCCTCAAACTATACATGACATGACTTTTCGTCTTGATAGGAAGCTAAATAACGATTTTAGATTTTTAGGGTAGACTTGAAGATCTGAGGGTCTGAAAATTTTTGGTTTTCCTTACTTGAGGCTGAAACTCAAAACAAGGGCCGGATTTGTAGTTAGCGCCCTCAGACTATATATGACACGAGTTTTCGTGTTGATAGGAAGCTAAATAATGATTTTAGATTTTTAGGGTGGACTAGAAGATCTGAGGGTCTGAAAATTTTTGGTTTTCCTTACCTGAGGCTGAAACTCAAAACAACGGCTGAATTTGTAATTAACAGCCTCAAACTATACATGACACGACTTTTCGTCTTGATAGGAAGCTAAATAACGATTTTAGATTTTTAGGGTAGACTTGAAGATCTGAGGGTCTGAAAATTTTTGGTTTTCCTTACTTGAGGCTGAAACTCAAAACAAGGGCCGGATTTGTAGTTAGCGCCCTCAGACTATATATGACACGAGTTTTCGTGTTGATAGGAAGCTAAATAATGATTTTAGATTTTTAGGGTGGACTAGAAGATCTGAGGGTCTGAAAATTTTTGGTTTTCCTTACCTGAGGCTGAAACTCAAAACAACGGCTGAATTTGTAATTAACAGCCTCAAACTATACATGACACGACTTTTCGTCTTGATAGGAAGCTAAATAATGATTTTAGATTTTTAGGGTGAACTAGAAGATCTGAGGGTCTGAAAATTTTTGGTTCTTCTTACCTGAGGCTGAAACTCAAAACAAGGGCCGGATTTGTAGTTAACGCCCTCAAACTTTACATGATACGAGTTTTCGTGTTGATAGGAAGCTGAATAAAGATTTTAGATTTTTAGGGTAGACTTGAAGATCTGAGGGTCTGAAAATTTTTGGTTTTCCTTACCTGAGGCTGAAACTCAAAACAACGGCTGAATTTGTAATTAACAGCCTCAAACTATACATGACACGACTTTTCGTCTTGATAGGAAGCTAAATAACGATTTTAGATTTTTAGGGTAGACTTGAAGATCTGAGGGTCTGAAAATTTTTGGTTTTTTTTTACCTGAGGCTGAAACTCAAAACAACGGCCGAATTTGTAATTAACAGCCTCAAACTATACATGACACGACTTTTCGTCGTGATAGGAAGCTAAATAATGATTTTAGATTTTTAGGGTAGGCTTGAAGATCTGAGGGCCTGAAAATTTTTGGTTTTTCTTACCTGAGGCTGAAACTCAAAACAAGGACCGGATTTGTAGTTAGCGCCTTCAAACTATATATGATACGAGTTTTCGTGGTGATAGGAAGCTAAATAGCGATTTTAGATTTTTAGGGTGAACTTCAGGATCTGACGGTTTGAAAATTTTTGGTTTTTTTTTACCTGAGGCTGAAACTCAAAACAACGGCCGAATTTGTAATTAACAGCCTCAAACTATACATGACACGACTTTTCGTCGTGATAGGAAGCTAAATAATGATTTTAGATTTTTAGGGTAGGCTTGAAGATCTGAGGGTCTGAAAATTTTTGGTTCTTCTTACCTGAGGCTGAAACTCAAAACAAGGGCCGGATTTGTAGTTAACGCCCTCAAACTTTACATGATACGAGTTTTCGTGTTGATAGGAAGCTGAATAAAGATTTTAGATTTTTAGGGTAGACTTGAAGATCTGAGGGTCTGAAAATTTTTGGTTTTCCTTACCTGAGGCTGAAACTCAAAACAACGGCTGAATTTGTAATTAACAGCCTCAAACTATACATGACACGACTTTTCGTCTTGATAGGAAGCTAAATAACGATTTTAGATTTTTAGGGTAGACTTGAAGATCTGAGGGTCTGAAAATTTTTGGTTTTTTTTTACCTGAGGCTGAAACTCAAAACAACGGCCGAATTTGTAATTAACAGCCTCAAACTATACATGACACGACTTTTCGTCGTGATAGGAAGCTAAATAATGATTTTAGATTTTTAGGGTAGGCTTGAAGATCTGAGGGTCTGAAAATTTTTGGTTCTTCTTACCTGAGGCTGAAACTCAAAACAAGGGCCGGATTTGTAGTTAACGCCCTCAAACTTTACATGATACGGGTTTTCGTGTTGATAGGAAGCTGAATAAAGATTTTAGATTTTTAGGGTAGACTTGAAGATCTGAGGGTCTGAAAATTTTTGGTTTTCCTTACTTGAGGCTGAAACTCAAAACAAGGGCCGGATTTGTAATTAGCGCCGTCAGACTATATATGACACGAGTTTTCGTGTTGATAGGAAGCTGAATAAAGATTTTAGATTTTTAGGGTAGACTTGAAGATCTGAGAGTCTGAAAATTTTTGGTTTTCCTTACCTGAGGCTGAAACTCAAAACAAGGGCCGGATTTGTAATTAGCGCCCTCAAACTATACATGACATGACTTTTCGTCTTGATAGGAAGCTAAATAACGATTTTAGATTTTTAGGGTAGACTTGAAGATCTGAGGGTCTGAAAATTTTTGGTTTTCCTTACTTGAGGCTGAAACTCAAAACAAGGGCCGGATTTGTAGTTAGCGCCCTCAGACTATATATGACACGAGTTTTCGTGTTGATAGGAAGCTAAATAATGATTTTAGATTTTTAGGGTGAACTAGAAGATCTGAGGGTCTGAAAATTTTTGGTTCTTCTTACCTGAGGCTGAAACTCAAAACAAGGGCCGGATTTGTAGTTAACGCCCTCAAACTTTACATGATACGAGTTTTCGTGTTGATAGGAAGCTGAATAAAGATTTTAGATTTTTAGGGTAGACTTGAAGATCTGAGGGTCTGAAAATTTTTGGTTTTCCTTACCTGAGGCTGAAACTCAAAACAACGGCTGAATTTGTAATTAACAGCCTCAAACTATACATGACACGACTTTTCGTCTTGATAGGAAGCTAAATAACGATTTTAGATTTTTAGGGTAGACTTGAAGATCTGAGGGTCTGAAAATTTTTGGTTTTTTTTTACCTGAGGCTGAAACTCAAAACAACGGCCGAATTTGTAATTAACAGCCTCAAACTATACATGACACGACTTTTCGTCGTGATAGGAAGCTAAATAATGATTTTAGATTTTTAGGGTAGGCTTGAAGGTCTGAGGGCCTGAAAATTTTTGGTTTTCCTTACTTGAGGCTGAAACTCAAAACAAGGGCCGGATTTGTAGTTAACGCCCTCAAACTTTACATGATACGAGTTTTCGTGTTGATAGGAAGCTGAATAAAGATTTTAGATTTTTAGGGTAGACTTGAAGATCTGAGGGTCTGAAAATTTTTGGTTTTCCTTACCTGAGGCTGAAACTCAAAACAACGGCTGAATTTGTAATTAACAGCCTCAAACTATACATGACACGACTTTTCGTCTTGATAGGAAGCTAAATAACGATTTTAGATTTTTAGGGTAGACTTGAAGATCTGAGGGTCTGAAAATTTTTGGTTTTTTTTTACCTGAGGCTGAAACTCAAAACAACGGCCGAATTTGTAATTAACAGCCTCAAACTATACATGACACGACTTTTCGTCTTGATAGGAAGCTAAATAACGATTTTAGATTTTCAGGGTAGACTTGAAGATCTGAGGGTCTGAAAATTTTTGATTTTACTTACCTGAGGCTGAAACTCAAAACAAGGGCCGGATTTGTAATTAGGACCCTAAAACTATACATGACACGAGTTTTCGTGTTGATAGGAAGCTAAGTAACGATTTTAGATTTTTAGCGTGAACTTCAAGATCTGAGGGCCTGAAAATTTTTGGTTTTTCTTATCTGAGGCTGAAACTCAAAACAAGGACCGGATTTGTAATTAGAACCCTCAAACCATACATGATACGACTTTTCGTCTTGATTGGAAGCTAAATAACGATTTTAGATTTTTAGGGTAGACTTGAATATCTGAGGGTCTGAAAATTTTTGATTTTTCTTACCTGAGGCTGAAACAAAACAAGGGCCGGATTTGTAATAAGCACCCTCAAACTATACATGACACGACTTTTCGTCTTGATACGAAGCTAAATAACGATTTTAGATTTTTAGGGTAGACTTCAAGATCTGAGGGTCTGAAAATATTTGGTTTTTCTTACCTGAGGGTGACACTTAAAACAAGGGCCGGATTTGTAATAAGCACCCTCAAACTATACATGACACGACTTTTCGTCTTGATAGGAAGCTAAATAACGATTTTAGATTTTTAGGGTAGACTTGAAGATCTAAGGGTCTGAAAATTTTTGATTTTTCTTACCTGAGGCTGAAACAAAACAAGGGCCGGATTTGTAACTAGAACCCTCAAACTATACATGACACGACTTTCCGTCTTGATAGGAAGCTAAATAACGATATTAGATTTTTAGGGTAGACTTGAAGATCTGAGGGTCCGAAAATTTTTGGTTTTTCTTATCTGAGGCGGACACTCAAAAAACGGCCGGGTTTGTAATTAGAACCCTCAAACTATACATGACACGAGTTTTCGTGTTGATAGGAAGCTGAATAACGATTTTAGATTTTTAGGGTAAACTTCAAGATCAGAGGGTCTGCAAATTTTTGATTTTTCTTACCTGAGGCTGAAACTCAAAACAACGGCCGAATTTGTAATTAACACCCTCAAACTATACATGACACGACTTTTCGTCTTGATAGGAAGCTAAATAACGATTTTAGATTTTTAGGGTAGACTTGATGATCTGTGGGCCTGAAAATTTTTGGTTTTTCTTACCTGAGGCTGAAACTCAAAACAAGGGCCGGATTTGTAGTTAGCGCCCTCAAGCTCTACATGATGCGAGTTTTCGTGTTGAAAGGAAGCTCAATAAAGATTTTAGATTTTTAGGGTGAACTTGAAGATCTGAGGGTCTGAAAATTTTTGGTTTTCCTTACCTTAGGCTGAAACTCAAAACAAGGGCTGGATTTGTAATTAGCGCCCTCAAACTTTACATGATACGAGTTTTCGTGTTGAAATGAAGCTAAATAACGATTTTAGATTTTTAGGGTGAACCTGAAGATCTGAGGGTCTGAAAATTTTTGGTTTTTCTTACCTGAGGCTGAAACTCAAAACAAGGGCCGGATTTATAATTAGCGCCTTCAAACTTTACATGATACAAGTTTTCGTGTTGATATGAAGCTAAATAATGATTTTAGATTTTTAAGGTGAACTAGAAGATCTGAGGGTCTGAAAATTTTTGGTTTTCCTTACCTGAGGCTGAAACACAAAATAAGGGCCGGCTTTGTAATTAGCGCCCTCAAACTATACATGACACGACTTTTCGTCTTGATAGGAAGCTAAATAACGATTTTAGATTTTTAGGGTGAACTTCAAGATCTGAGGGTCTGAAAATTTTTGATTTTTCTTACCTGAGGCTGAAACTCAAAACAACGGCCGAATTTGTAATTAACACCCTCAAACTATACATGACACGACTTTTCGTCTTGATAGGAAGCTAAATAGCGATTTTAGATTTTTAGGGTAGACTTGAAGATCTGTGGGTCTGAAAATTTTTGGTTTTCCTTACTTGAGGCTGAAACTCAAAACAAGGGCCGGATTTGCAATTGGCACCCTCAAACTATACACGATACGAGTTTTCGTGTTGATAGGAAGCTGAATAAAGATTTTAGATTTTTAGGGTAGACTTGAAGATCTGAGGGTCTGAAAATTTTTGGTTTTTCTTACCTGAGGCTGAAACTCAAAACAACGGTCGGATTTGCAATTGGCACCCTCAAACTATACACGATACGAGTTTTCGTGTTGATAGGAAGCTGAATAAAGATTTTAGATTTTTAGGGTAGACTTGAAGATCTGAGGGTCTGAAAATTTTTGGTTTTCCTTACTTGAGGCTGAAACTCAAAACAAGGGCCGGATTTGTAGTTAGCGCCCTCAGACTATATATGACACGAGTTTTCGTGTTGATAGGAAGCTAAATAATGATTTTAGATTTTTAGGGTAGACTTGAAGATCTGAGGGTCTGAAAATTTTTGGTTTTCCTTACTTGAGGCTGAAACTCAAAACAAGGGCCGGATTTGTAATTAGCGCCCTCAAACTATACATGACATGACTTTTCGTCTTGATAGGAAGCTAAATAACGATTTTAGATTTTTAGGGTAGACTTGAAGATCTGTGGGTCTGAAAATTTTTGGTTTTCCTTACTTGAGGCTGAAACTCAAAACAAGGGCCGGATTTGTAGTTAGCGCCCTCAGACTATATATGACACGAGTTTTCGTGTTGATAGGAAGCTAAATAATGATTTTAGATTTTTAGGGTGAACTAGAAGATCTGAGGGTCTGAAAATTTTTGGTTCTTCTTACCTGAGGTTGAAACTCAAAACAAGGGCCGGATTTGTAGTTAACGCCCTCAAACTTTACATGATACGAGTTTTCGTGTTGATAGGAAGCTGAATAAAGATTTTAGATTTTTAGGGTAGACTTGAAGATCTGAGGGTCTGAAAATTTCTGGTTTTCCTTACTTGAGGCTGAAACTCAAAACAAGGGCCGGATTTGTAATTAGCGCCCTCAAACTATACATGACATGACTTTTCGTCTTGATAGGAAGCTAAATAACGATTTTAGATTTTTAGGGTAGACTTGAAGATCTGAGGGTCTGAAAATTTTTGGTTTTCCTTACTTGAGGCTGAAACTCAAAACAAGGGCCGGATTTGTAGTTAGCGCCCTCAGACTATATATGACACGAGTTTTCGTGTTGATAGGAAGCTGAATAAAGATTTTAGATTTTTAGGGTAGACTTGAAGATCTGAGGGTCTGAAAATTTTTGGTTCTTCTTACCTGAGGCTGAAACTCAAAACAAGGGGCGGATTTGTAGTTAACGCCCTCAAACTTTACATGATACGAGTTTTCGTGTTGATAGGAAGCTGAATAAAGATTTTAGATTTTTAGGGTAGACTTGAAGATCTGAGGGTCTGAAAATTTTTGGTTTTCCTTACTTGAGGCTGAAACTCAAAACAAGGGCCGGATTTGTAATTAGCGCCCTCAAACTATACATGACATGACTTTTCGTCTTGATAGGAAGCTAAATAACGATTTTAGATTTTTAGGGTAGACTTGAAGATCTGTGGGTCTGAAAATTTTTGGTTTTCCTTACTTGAGGCTGAAACTCAAAACAAGGGCCGGATTTGTAGTTAGCGCCCTCAGACTATATATGACACGAGTTTTCGTGTTGATAGGAAGCTAAATAATGATTTTAGATTTTTAGGGTGAACTAGAAGATCTGAGGGTCTGAAAATTTTTGGTTCTTCTTACCTGAGGTTGAAACTCAAAACAAGGGCCGGATTTGTAGTTAACGCCCTCAAACTTTACATGATACGAGTTTTCGTGTTGATAGGAAGCTGAATAAAGATTTTAGATTTTTAGGGTAGACTTGAAGATCTGAGGGTCTGAAAATTTCTGGTTTTCCTTACTTGAGGCTGAAACTCAAAACAAGGGCCGGATTTGTAATTAGCGCCCTCAAACTATACATGACATGACTTTTCGTCTTGATAGGAAGCTAAATAACGATTTTAGATTTTTAGGGTAGACTTGAAGATCTGAGGGTCTGAAAATTTTTGGTTTTCCTTACTTGAGGCTGAAACTCAAAACAAGGGCCGGATTTGTAGTTAGCGCCCTCAGACTATATATGACACGAGTTTTCGTGTTGATAGGAAGCTAAATAATGATTTTAGATTTTTAGGGTGGACTAGAAGATCTGAGGGTCTGAAAATTTTTGGTTCTTCTTACCTGAGGCTGAAACTCAAAACAAGGGCCGGATTTGTAGTTAACGCCCTCAAACTTTACATGATACGAGTTTTCGTGTTGATAGGAAGCTGAATAAAGATTTTAGATTTTTAGGGTAGACTTGAAGATCTGAGGGTCTGAAAATTTTTGGTTTTCCTTACCTGAGGCTGAAACTCAAAACAACGGCTGAATTTGTAATTAACAGCCTCAAACTATACATGACACGACTTTTCGTCTTGATAGGAAGCTAAATAATGATTTTAGATTTTTAGGGTAGGCTTGAAGATCTGAGGGCCTGAAAATTTTTGGTTTTTCTTACCTGAGGCTGAAACTCAAAACAAGGACCGGATTTGTAGTTAGCGCCTTCAAACTATATATGACACGAGTTTTCGTGTTGATAGGAAGCTAAATAATGATTTTAGATTTTTAGGGTGAACTAGAAGATCTGAGGGTCTGAAAATTTTTGGTTCTTCTTACCTGAGGCTGAAACTCAAAACAAGGGCCGGATTTGTAGTTAACGCCCTCAAACTTTACATGATACGAGTTTTCGTGTTGATAAGAAGCTGAATAAAGATTTTAGATTTTTAGGGTAGACTTGAAGATCTGAGGGTCTGAAAATTTTTGGTTTTCCTTACCTGAGGCTGAAACTCAAAACAACGGCTGAATTTGTAATTAACAGCCTCAAACTATACATGACACGACTTTTCGTCTTGATAGGAAGCTAAATAACGATTTTAGATTTTTAGGGTAGACTTGAAGATCTGAGGGTCTGAAAATTTTTGGTTTTTTTTTACCTGAGGCTGAAACTCAAAACAACGGCCGAATTTGTAATTAACAGCCTCAAACTATACATGACACGACTTTTCGTCGTGATAGGAAGCTAAATAATGATTTTAGATTTTTAGGGTAGGCTTGAAGATCTGAGGGCCTGAAAATTTTTGGTTTTTCTTACCTGAGGCTGAAACTCAAAACAAGGGCCGGATTTGTAGTTAGCGCCTTCAAACTATATATGACACGAGTTTTCGTGTTGATAGGAAGCTAAATAATGATTTTAGATTTTTAGGGTGAACTAGAAGATCTGAGGGTCTGAAAATTTTTGGTTCTTCTTACCTGAGGCTGAAACTCAAAACAAGGGCCGGATTTGTAGTTAACGCCCTCAAACTTTACATGATACGGGTTTTCGTGTTGATAGGAAGCTGAATAAAGATTTTAGATTTTTAGGGTAGACTTGAAGATCTGAGGGTCTGAAAATTTTTGGTTTTCCTTACTTGAGGCTGAAACTCAAAACAAGGGCCGGATTTGTAATTAGCGCCGTCAGACTATATATGACACGAGTTTTCGTGTTGATAGGAAGCTGAATAAAGATTTTAGATTTTTAGGGTAGACTTGAAGATCTGAGAGTCTGAAAATTTTTGGTTTTCCTTACCTGAGGCTGAAACTCAAAACAAGGGCCGGATTTGTAATTAGCGCCCTCAAACTATACATGACATGACTTTTCGTCTTGATAGGAAGCTAAATAACGATTTTAGATTTTTAGGGTAGACTTGAAGATCTGAGGGTCTGAAAATTTTTGGTTTTCCTTACTTGAGGCTGAAACTCAAAACAAGGGCCGGATTTGTAGTTAGCGCCCTCAGACTATATATGACACGAGTTTTCGTGTTGATAGGAAGCTAAATAATGATTTTAGATTTTTAGGGTGAACTAGAAGATCTGAGGGTCTGAAAATTTTTGGTTCTTCTTACCTGAGGCTGAAACCCAAAACAAGGGCCGGATTTGTAGTTAACGCCCTCAAACTTTACATGATACGAGTTTTCGTGTTGATAGGAAGCTGAATAAAGATTTTAGATTTTTAGGGTAGACTTGAAGATCTGAGGGTCTGAAAATTTTTGGTTTTCCTTACCTGAGGCTGAAACTCAAAACAACGGCTGAATTTGTAATTAACAGCCTCAAACTATACATGACACGACTTTTCGTCTTGATAGGAAGCTAAATAACGATTTTAGATTTTTAGGGTAGACTTGAAGATCTGAGGGTCTGAAAATTTTTGGTTTTTTTTTACCTGAGGCTGAAACTCAAAACAACGGCCGAATTTGTAATTAACAGCCTCAAACTATACATGACACGACTTTTCGTCGTGATAGGAAGCTAAATAATGATTTTAGATTTTTAGGGTAGGCTTGAAGATCTGAGGGCCTGAAAATTTTTGGTTTTCCTTACTTGAGGCTGAAACTCAAAACAAGGGCCGGATTTGTAGTTAACGCCCTCAAACTTTACATGATACGAGTTTTCGTGTTGATAGGAAGCTGAATAAAGATTTTAGATTTTTAGGGTAGACTTGAAGATCTGAGGGTCTGAAAATTTTTGGTTTTCCTTACCTGAGGCTGAAACTCAAAACAACGGCTGAATTTGTAATTAACAGCCTCAAACTATACATGACACGACTTTTCGTCTTGATAGGAAGCTAAATAACGATTTTAGATTTTTAGGGTAGACTTGAAGATCTGAGGGTCTGAAAATTTTTGGTTTTTTTTTACCTGAGGCTGAAACTCAAAACAACGGCCGAATTTGTAATTAACAGCCTCAAACTATACATGACACGACTTTTCGTCTTGATAAGAAGCTAAATAACGATTTTAGATTTTCAGGGTAGACTTGAAGATCTGAGGGTCTGAAAATTTTTGATTTTACTTACCTGAGGCTGAAACTCAAAACAAGGGCCGGATTTGTAATTAGGACCCTAAAACTATACATGACACGAGTTTTCGTGTTGATAGGAAGCTAAGTAACGATTTTAGATTTTTAGCGTGAACTTCAAGATCTGAGGGCCTGAAAATTTTTGGTTTTTCTTATCTGAGGCTGAAACTCAAAACAAGGACCGGATTTGTAATTAGAACCCTCAAACCATACATGATACGACTTTTCGTCTTGATTGGTAGCTAAATAACGATTTTAGATTTTTAGGGTAGACTTGAAGATCTGAGGGTCTGAAAATTTTTGATTTTTCTTACCTGAGGCTGAAACAAAACAAGGGCCGGATTTGTAATAAGCACCCTCAAACTATACATGACACGACTTTTCGTCTTGATACGAAGCTAAATAACGATTTTAGATTTTTAGGGTAGACTTCAAGATCTGAGGGTCTGAAAATATTTGGTTTTTCTTACCTGAGGGTGACACTTAAAACAAGGGCCGGATTTGTAATAAGCACCCTCAAACTATACATGACACGACTTTTCGTCTTGATAGGAAGCTAAATAACGATTTTAGATTTTTAGGGTAGACTTGAAGATCTAAGGGTCTGAAAATTTTTGATTTTTCTTACCTGAGGCTGAAACAAAACAAGGGCCGGATTTGTAACTAGAACCCTCAAACTATACATGACACGACTTTCCGTCTTGATAGGAAGCTAAATAACGATATTAGATTTTTAGGGTAGACTTGAAGATCTGAGGGTCCGAAAATTTTTGGTTTTTCTTATCTGAGGCGGACACTCAAAAAACGGTCGGGTTTGTAATTAGAACCCTCAAACTATACATGACACGAGTTTTCGTGTTGATAGGAAGCTGAATAACGATTTTAGATTTTTAGGGTAAACTTCAAGATCAGAGGGTCTGCAAATTTTTGATTTTTCTTACCTGAGGCTGAAACTCAAAACAACGGCCGAATTTGTAATTAACACCCTCAAACTATACATGACACGACTTTTCGTCTTGATAGGAAGCTAAATAACGATTTTAGATTTTTAGGGTAGACTTGATGATCTGTGGGCCTGAAAATTTTTGGTTTTTCTTACCTGAGGCTGAAACTCAAAACAAGGGCCGGATTTGTAGTTAGCGCCCTCAAGCTCTACATGATGCGAGTTTTCGTGTTGAAAGGAAGCTCAATAAAGATTTTAGATTTTTAGGGTGAACTTGAAGATCTGAGGGTCTGAAAATTTTTGGTTTTCCTTACCTTAGGCTGAAACTCAAAACAAGGGCTGGATTTGTAATTAGCGCCCTCAAACTTTACATGATACGAGTTTTCGTGTTGAAATGAAGCTAAATAACGATTTTAGATTTTTAGGGTGAACCTGAAGATCTGAGGGTCTGAAAATTTTTGGTTTTTCTTACCTGAGGCTGAAACTCAAAACAAGGGCCGGATTTATAATTAGCGCCTTCAAACTTTACATGATACAAGTTTTCGTGTTGATATGAAGCTAAATAATGATTTTAGATTTTTAAGGTGAACTAGAAGATCTGAGGGTCTGAAAATTTTTGGTTTTCCTTACCTGAGGCTGAAACACAAAATAAGGGCCGGCTTTGTAATTAGCGCCCTCAAACTATACATGACACGACTTTTCGTCTTGATAGGAAGCTAAATAACGATTTTAGATTTTTAGGGTGAACTTCAAGATCTGAGGGTCTGAAAATTTTTTATTTTTCTTACCTGAGGCTGAAACTCAAAACAACGGCCGAATTTGTAATTAACACCCTCAAACTATACATGACACGACTTTTCGTCTTGATAGGAAGCTAAATAGCGATTTTAGATTTTTAGGGTAGACTTGAAGATCTGTGGGTCTGAAAATTTTTGGTTTTCCTTACTTGAGGCTGAAACTCAAAACAAGGGCCGGATTTGCAATTGGCACCCTCAAACTATACACGATACGAGTTTTCGTGTTGATAGGAAGCTGAATAAAGATTTTAGATTTTTAGGGTAGACTTGAAGATCTGAGGGTCTGAAAATTTTTGGTTTTTCTTACCTGAGGCTGAAACTCAAAACAACGGTCGGATTTGCAATTGGCACCCTCAAACTATACACGATACGAGTTTTCGTGTTGATAGGAAGCTGAATAAAGATTTTAGATTTTTAGGGTAGACTTGAAGATCTGAGGGTCTGAAAATTTTTGGTTTTCCTTACTTGAGGCTGAAACTCAAAACAAGGGCCGGATTTGTAGTTAGCGCCCTCAGACTATATATGACACGAGTTTTCGTGTTGATAGGAAGCTAAATAATGATTTTAGATTTTTAGGGTGAACTAGAAGATCTGAGGGTCTGAAAATTTTTGGTTCTTCTTACCTGAGGCTGAAACTCAAAACAAGGGCCGGATTTGTAGTTAACGCCCTCAAACTTTACATGATACGAGTTTTCGTGTTGATAGGAAGCTGAATAAAGATTTTAGATTTTTAGGGTAGACTTGAAGATCTGAGGGTCTGAAAATTTTTGGTTTTCCTTACTTGAGGCTGAAACTCAAAACAAGGGCCGGATTTGTAATTAGCGCCCTCAAACTATACATGACATGACTTTTCGTCTTGATAGGAAGCTAAATAACGATTTTAGATTTTTAGGGTAGACTTGAAGATCTGTGGGTCTGAAAATTTTTGGTTTTCCTTACTTGAGGCTGAAACTCAAAACAAGGGCCGGATTTGTAGTTAGCGCCCTCAGACTATATATGACACGAGTTTTCGTGTTGATAGGAAGCTAAATAATGATTTTAGATTTTTAGGGTGAACTAGAAGATCTGAGGGTCTGAAAATTTTTGGTTCTTCTTACCTGAGGCTGAAACTCAAAACAAGGGCCGGATTTGTAGTTAACGCCCTCAAACTTTACATGATACGAGTTTTCGTGTTGATAGGAAGCTGAATAAAGATTTTAGATTTTTAGGGTAGACTTGAAGATCTGAGGGTCTGAAAATTTTTGGTTTTCCTTACTTGAGGCTGAAACTCAAAACAAGGGCCGGATTTGTAATTAGCGCCCTCAAACTATACATGACATGACTTTTCGTCTTGATAGGAAGCTAAATAACGATTTTAGATTTTTAGGGTAGACTTGAAGATCTGAGGGTCTGAAAATTTTTGGTTTTCCTTACTTGAGGCTGAAACTCAAAACAAGGGCCGGATTTGTAGTTAGCGCCCTCAGACTATATATGACACGAGTTTTCGTGTTGATAGGAAGCTAAATAATGATTTTAGATTTTTAGGGTGAACTAGAAGATCTGAGGGTCTGAAAATTTTTGGTTCTTCTTACCTGAGGCTGAAACTCAAAACAAGGGCCGGATTTGTAGTTAACGCCCTCAAACTTTACATGATACGAGTTTTCGTGTTGATAGGAAGCTGAATAAAGATTTTAGATTTTTAGGGTAGACTTGAAGATCTGAGGGTCTGAAAATTTTTGGTTTTCCTTACCTGAGGCTGAAACTCAAAACAACGGCTGAATTTGTAATTAACAGCCTCAAACTATACATGACACGACTTTTCGTCTTGATAGGAAGCTAAATAACGATTTTAGATTTTTAGGGTAGACTTGAAGATCTGAGGGTCTGAAAATTTTTGGTTTTTTTTTACCTGAGGCTGAAACTCAAAACAACGGCCGGATTTGTAATTAACAGCCTCAAACTATACATGACACGACTTTTCGTCGTGATAGGAAGCTAAATAATGATTTTAGATTTTTAGGGTAGGCTTGAAGATCTGAGGGCCTGAAAATTTTTGGTTTTTCTTACCTGAGGCTGAAACTCAAAACAAGGGCCGGATTTGTAGTTAGCGCCTTCAAACTATATATGACACGAGTTTTCGTGTTGATAGGAAGCTAAATAATGATTTTAGATTTTTAGGGTGAACTAGAAGATCTGAGGGTCTGAAAATTTTTGGTTCTTCTTACCTGAGGCTGAAACTCAAAACAAGGGCCGGATTTGTAGTTAACGCCCTCAAACTTTACATGATACGAGTTTTCGTGTTGATAGGAAGCTGAATAAAGATTTTAGATTTTTAGGGTAGACTTGAAGATCTGAGGGTCTGAAAATTTTTGGTTTTCCTTACCTGAGGCTGAAACTCAAAACAACGGCTGAATTTGTAATTAACAGCCTCAAACTATACATGACACGACTTTTCGTCTTGATAGGAAGCTAAATAACGATTTTAGATTTTTAGGGTAGACTTGAAGATCTGAGGGTCTGAAAATTTTTGGTTTTTTTTTACCTGAGGCTGAAACTCAAAACAACGGCCGAATTTGTAATTAACAGCCTCAAACTATACATGACACGACTTTTCGTCGTGATAGGAAGCTAAATAATGATTTTAGATTTTTAGGGTAGGCTTGAAGATCTGAGGGCCTGAAAATTTTTGGTTTTTCTTACCTGAGGCTGAAACTCAAAACAAGGGCCGGATTTGTAGTTAGCGCCTTCAAACTATATATGACACGAGTTTTCGTGTTGATAGGAAGCTAAATAATGATTTTAGATTTTTAGGGTGAACTAGAAGATCTGAGGGTCTGAAAATTTTTGGTTCTTCTTACCTGAGGCTGAAACTCAAAACAAGGGCCGGATTTGTAGTTAACGCCCTCAAACTTTACATGATACGGGTTTTCGTGTTGATAGGAAGCTGAATAAAGATTTTAGATTTTTAGGGTAGACTTGAAGATCTGAGGGTCTGAAAATTTTTGGTTTTCCTTACTTGAGGCTGAAACTCAAAACAAGGGCCGGATTTGTAATTAGCGCCGTCAGACTATATATGACATGACTTTTCGTCTTGATAGGAAGCTAAATAACGATTTTAGATTTTTAGGGTAGACTTGAAGATCTGAGGGTCTGAAAATTTTTGGTTTTCCTTACTTGAGGCTGAAACTCAAAACAAGGGCCGGATTTGTAATTAGCGCCCTCAAACTATACATGACATGACTTTTCGTCTTGATAGGAAGCTAAATAACGATTTTAGATTTTTAGGGTAGACTTGAAGATCTGAGGGTCTGAAAATTTTTGGTTTTCCTTACTTGAGGCTGAAACTCAAAACAAGGGCCGGATTTGTAGTTAGCGCCCTCAGACTATATATGACACGAGTTTTCGTGTTGATAGGAAGCTAAATAATGATTTTAGATTTTTAGGGTGAACTAGAAGATCTGAGGGTCTGAAAATTTTTGGTTCTTCTTACCTGAGGCTGAAACTCAAAACAAGGGCCGGATTTGTAGTTAACGCCCTCAAACTTTACATGATACGAGTTTTCGTGTTGATAGGAAGCTGAATAAAGATTTTAGATTTTTAGGGTAGACTTGAAGATCTGAGGGTCTGAAAATTTTTGGTTTTCCTTACCTGAGGCTGAAACTCAAAACAACGGCTGAATTTGTAATTAACAGCCTCAAACTATACATGACACGACTTTTCGTCTTGATAGGAAGCTAAATAACGATTTTAGATTTTTAGGGTAGACTTGAATATCTGAGGGTCTGAAAATTTTTGGTTTTTTTTTACCTGAGGCTGAAACTCAAAACAACGGCCGAATTTGTAATTAACAGCCTCAAACTATACATGACACGACTTTTCGTCGTGATAGGAAGCTAAATAATGATTTTAGATTTTTAGGGTAGGCTTGAAGATCTGAGGGTCTGAAAATTTTTGATTTTTCTTACCTGAGGCTGAAACTCAAAACAACGGCTGAATTTGTAATTAACAGCCTCAAACTATACATGACGTGACTTTTCGTCTTGATAGGAAGCTAAATAACGATTTTAGATTTTTAGGGTAGACTTGAAGATCTGAGGGCCTGAAAATTTTTGGTTTTTCTTACCTGAGGCTGAAACTCAAAACAAGGGCCGGATTTGTAGTTAGCGCCTTCAAGCTATATATGACACGAGTTTTCGTGTTGATAGGAAGCTAAATAATGATTTTAGATTTTTAGGGTGAACTAGAAGATCTGAGGGTCTGAAAATTTTTGGTTCTCCTTACCTGAGGCTGAAACTCAAAACAAGGGCCGGATTTGTAGTTAACGCCCTCAAACTTTACATGATACGAGTTTTCGTGTTGATAGGAAGCTGAATAAAGATTTTAGATTTTTAGGGTAGACTTGAAGATCTGAGGGTCTGAAAATTTTTGGTTTTCCTTACCTGAGGCTGAAACTCAAAACAAGGGCCGGATTTGTAATTAGCGCCCTCAAGCTATACATGACACGAGTTTTCGTGCTGATAGGAAGCTAAATAGCGATTTTAGATTTTTAGGGTAGACTTGAAGATCTGAGGGTCTGAAAATTTTTGATTTTTCTTACCTGAGGCTGAAACTCAAAACAACGGCTGAATTTGTAATTAACAGCCTCAAACTATACATGACATGATTTTTCGTCTTGATAGGAAGCTAAATAACGATTTTAGATTTTTGGGGTAGACTTGAAGATCTGAGGGTCTGAAAATTTTTGGTTTTTTTTACCTGAGGCTGAAACTCAAAATAACGGCCGAATTGGTAATTAACAGCCTCAAACTATACATGACACGACTTTTCGTCTTGATAGGAAGCTAAATAACGATTTTAGATTTTTAGTGTAGACTTGAAGATCTGAGGGTCTGAAAATTTTTGGTTTTTTTTACCTGAGGCTGAAACTCAAAACAAGGGCCGGACTTGTAATTAGCGCCCTCAAACTTTACATGATGCGAGTTTTCGTGTTGAAAGGAAGCTAAATAAAGATTTTAGATTTTTAGGGTGAACCTGAAGATCTGAGGGTCTGAAAATTTTTGGTTTTCCTTACCTGAGGCTGAAACTCAAAACAAGGGCCGGATTTGTAATTAGCTCCCTCAAGCTATACATGACACGAGTTTTCGTGTTGATAGGAAGCTAGATAACGATTTTAGATTTTTAGGGTGAACTTGAAGATCTGAGGGTCTGAAAATTTTTTGTTTTTCTTACCTGTGGCTGAAATTCAAAACAACGGCCGAATTTGTAATTACCACCCTCAAACTATACATGACACGAGTTTTCGTGTTGATAGGAAGCTAGATAACGATTTTAGATTTTTAGGGTGAACTTGAAGATCTGAGGGTCTGAAAATTTTTTGTTTTTCTTACCTGTGGCTGAAATTCAAAACAACGGCCGAATTTGTAATTACCACCCTCAAACTATACATGACACGAGTTTTCGTGTTGATAGGAAGCTAGATAACGATTTTAGATTTTTATGGTGAACTTGAAGGATGGATGGATTGGTTTTTCTTAACTGAGTATGAAACTTAAAACAACAGCCAGATTTGTAATTAGTGCCCTTAAACTATATATGACACGAGTTTTAGTCTTTATAGGAAACTAAATAGCGATTTTAATTGTTTAGGGTGAACTTGGAGATCTGAGATCCTGAACCGACTATTCAGTAATTTACTTTTTCCAAAATTATTTGTAATTACTTACGTGACCTAAGTTTTTGGCTCGCCAGTGTAGTATTTGTAATTATTGTGACTCGTACATGCTGATAGCTTTAGCTTAAGCAGTATTTTGGATGTCGCTGTAATCTATTGTAGTAATGTGTGCCCTTTTTCCTTTTGGGCTTGATATCTCTATATTTTTTTAATTCAAAAATGGCTTGTAAATGGTTTCTTTATATCTGTTGCGCAGTTAGGGTGGCTATATACTTCATTGATCAATTCCGGGCGCTTGGCTTACGGAAGGGGGGGGGGTGGACTGTAATAGAATGAAGTGAGATGGGCCATCAAGCGAGAGTAGTGCTTTTCTTTGCCTGCCGTTAACTGTATTTGTTTATTTTGCTGTATGTTGTACCAACTATTTTCGATTGTGGGTTAAATTCCGGACATTTTACCGATTTTTGTAATTCCACTCAGACACGAAATTGACCTCCAAATTTCCGGACAGGTCCGAGATTTTCCAGACGTATGGTCACCCTATGCGCAGTATAAGTTATTTATTTATTATTTAAATATCATCCAATAACTTGCTGGATGATCGACTGTCACAAGAAAAACCTTATTTCCCTGGAGTATCGTCGAATGGTCGTTGTTTGTGCGGAGAGCGTGTGCAGGTGCAGATTTCCGCGCTCACCTGTCTGCCGCCGCCGCCGACGCCGTGCCGCCTCCACGGCGGACGTCGAGAGCTTCTTCGAAGCACCAGCAGCAGCAGCCAAGCTGAAGCCAAGCAGCAGGAGCAGCAGGCGGTGGGCAGGCGGCCAAACTCACCAAACTGCGACGGACCGACAGACGGACGGCCAGTCTTCGTCGGACCCGCAGTCGCGATCCACCACGAGGAAATTGGCGGGAGTCTTGACTTGACAGTCGGTCGGTCGGTGTGTCGGTCGGTCCGTGTAGAGCACACACTCTCAACAGACGCCGCGCCGCGAGATACCTACGACGCCGCACTTGGTTGTTCGCTATATTTACCGTACGATATTGTTCTTCTTCTTGTGCTTCTCGTCTTGTCTTGTCGTCTTCTCCAGCTGCTGCTCGATATACCACCGAACCGGAAGACACTTTGGTGGTGCGGGTGAGTGACACTTTATCTCAGTTTTTGGTTTTGTTGGATCGGGCGAGCGCTCGAAAAAGGCGCGCAAAGTTTTTACAAATTTCATAAAATATTCGAGGAATGATCAATCAAAATGCAATAAATCCATTCTTGACATTTTTTGACTTTTTCATTGTATAGTTGGCCGAATAAATCCATCGGTGCGACATCAGGACCACAATAAATCCTATCGAATTCAACCATAAAAGAAAGCAATTCAATCAAAATGTAATAAATCCTCAAGTCGGTAATGCAGTTAAAATCAATGAAGAATTGGCTGTTTTATACAAAGTTTGTTCTACATAATACATACAATATTTTTTGTTGTAATATATTATCAATATTTTGTAAAAGTTATTCACACTAAACGTAATAGATCCTGCTATCAATCAAACAAACCGTAATAAATCCATCTGACTCATTCAAAAAGGTAATAAATCCATTCTTTTTTTACATATAGTTCGTCATACATTATCCAAACAAATGTCAAAGTATCAATTCATAAATGTCCCTTCTCGCCTATATAAAATAACACAAGGCGATTTCATTAAATATTTCAGACATATCGAGTAAAACATTTTCGTGATTTACTCAAAAGTGTTAAAATTGGATTTATTGTATTTTGTATGATCGCTCCTCATTTTTTGTACCGCGGAGGTAAAGGACACAATACATCGTCAGTTTGAAAAAGAAGCGATTCACACATAAACAAGTAAAATTTTCAAAAACATAACCGTATCTAGATGGTAAAAGACCCAACTTTTTTTTGTTTTTTTGTTAAGTGTCAACTAAATGCTTATTAACCGCATACCTGGTTTCAAATTAACAAATTATCCACTTGGGGTGACGGCTGAATTCTAGTTTGTTTTAATCCTATAATATTGTTTGAAAATATTGAAATGACATGAAACTAACTAATTTTGTATACAATAAGAAACAAAAGCGCGAGTGAAATTTTGGTTCGAGAATCGTGTTCAAATTTCAAATAACATTCGAGTTGTTACGAGTTAAACATGAAAAAATGCCTCCCTGAGCATTTAGGGAAATTTGGTATTGTCCTTAACCTTCCAGGCAGAAATATTTATTGTCTGGAAGCGGATTTATTCGTTTTTGTAGAGAAGCTCTTCATTTCTTCTTTACATGTTTACACAAACTTAAGTTTATATTAAGGAGCACAGCTACTACTGCAGGGAAAACCTGAGTGTAACAAGGTTCTTTTCCTGATACAAAAATTAGGGCATTATTGTTAAATTATTAATTATTATTTACCGTACGATATTGTTCTTGTGCTTCTCGTCTTGTCTTGTCATCTTCTCCAGCTGCTGCTCGATATACCACCGAACCGGAAGACACTTTGGTGGTGCGGGTGAGTGACACTTTATCTCAGTTTTTGGGTTGGTTGGATCAGGCGAGCGCGCTCCAAAAAGACGCGCAAAGTTTTTACAAATTTCATTCTGCGAGGTAAAGGACACATCGTTAGATTGAAAGAAGAGAGTCACAGTAAAAAAAGTAAAATTTTATTTAAAAACATTGATATGGTATGAAACCAACTTAACGTGCATCAATAATTTTTGATAAAATAAGAAACAAACGCATGAGTGAGATTTTGGTTTAAGAATTATCTTCGAATTTCAAATATCATTCGTGTTATTATTAGTTAAAAATGAAAAGAATTCAAACTGCTTTCCTGAACATTTAGGGAAATGTGTCCTTCGCTCCAAGGTATAGATAATAATAATAATAGTGGTCTTCATTTTGCTACAATTACATCATAACAAAAACTATAGAAAAACTCATTAACAAGGTTTAGGCAGCGCTACTCTTATAATACTCAACCAATGAGGTTAGCAACAAGTTTTAGAAATAATGTGTATTTTTGATAACAGCTCAGTTACAAAAAACGAGAATTAAAAACATATCTTATAGTTTATCAAAATGGAAACGGGACGATTAAAACAAATATAGGTACTATGTCTATGATGCAGCTGTTATAGTGAATGATGAATTAAATATAAAGGATTTGAATTTTTGTCTGAATACTGATAATGAATACTGTCCAGATATTTTTCGTCTAGAATTACAAATAATAGCAACGTTATACGAAAAACCTCCCTTAAATAATGCCGAAGTCTGTTGTGACATTATAATCATTTTGTAATAATAGAGTATATATTACTGTTGAACGAAATTTAAACATAAAGAGGCTGTGACATTTACAATAATTTATGTAGAAAAACTAAATAATGATACTTCACCAAGTCATTAACTTTGGGCCATTTAAGTATAGGGTATTTAACTGTTATTATTTTCTTAGTAAAGTTCTCCAAACAAGAAAAGTACTGATATTATCTCGAGTATTATTTGCTGTGGAAGCTCTTCATTTCTTCTTTGAATATTTACACAAACTTATGTTTATATTAAGGAACACAGCTGTTACCAGGGAAATAAGATTTTTCTTCTGACATAAAAATTAGGGCATTATTTTTAAATGATTTTGCAATGTTAAAAATATTTTTTTACTATTTTTTCAATAACCTATAGAGTTTAAGTCTTCTTCTTTAATACATTGTCTGCAGAATAGGCGAATCTGTATTATTTGCTATCTTATCGCATTTAAAAAAAGGGCCGCGAGTTAAACCACTTGAATGTTTGATGAATCGTTCTGAAATTTTAATCAAGTATTCTGTAGACCCAACTTTTAGTGCACTAAGTGAATTTTTACTAATTACTGGTTAATTTTTGTCGGTTTTTTGTCAATTTCTCGGAGCTATAAATAAATTTTTCAAAATCTAAAAACGGCATTTTTATAGCTTAAGTTAAACTTTTAACACTTTTTACAGGTAACCACCAAATCTATTATTTGTAGCATATATTTGCTTATAAAGTTTATTTGCCCATTAATTGTCGCAGTAGTTCATTCTTTTTCCTGTAGGTAAACTTATCAGACTGTTAGATGAACGAGTGTTTCGCTCATTTCCCTTAACCAAACTATATAAGATTTTCCTACGAAGTCAGAGATAAGTATAAGGATAAGTATATGTAACTCTCCAAGAAGGCGCGCAGGTTTTTTAAATAAAAACGACAGAAATTTTCGTGGCAGTTGTAAAAACCATGTGTTATAGAAAAAGTATCAAAACATTATTATTACTTACCTTCTTTGGACGTTGACGAAATTAATGGAATTTCTTTATTTTTTCTCTTACAAATACATTGTAAGCTAATTTTTTACTTTTCTAGCAATATAAAGTGCTTTTGAGAGTAAATCACGCTATCAAACAATAAGTGTCTAAGGGAGCACCCCATTCTATCATTCATTCCAACTTTTAGGAGTCCACATTACAAAAAAGATGATCTGGCAAAAGCATGTTTTGTCAATTACAACAAGTGATGTTGTAGTGCGTATTCTAAAACCAAAACACTTCAACACCACAATACATTAAATTGATGCGAAGAAATAATGCTACAGGTACTAATAGCATTATTTCCTCCGAATAAATAAACATAATCCCCATATACCATAAATAAGTTGCAAACAATTATAGAAACTCGTAAATCGTTCTTCTTTATCGACAAAATGTTAATATTGAATCGGAATAAACTGTACTATTTATATACTCAAGTTGGCATTCTCGATTTTTTAATTTTCATATATTATTGACATCATCATCAGGCATAGCGCAGAAATGGAAGCAAGTTGATTTACTCTAGGCTCTACCAAAAGTATGAATAACAAAAAAATTTGTTTAAAAAATATTTGAGGAAACTCTATGATCATCTGATCAGAGATTTCGGATAAATCGCTATAAATATTAAGTTCCAAATGGACACTTACCAAATCAGAATTCAGTATATTTATGTATATTAATGATTTTCGTCAAACGCGACTGAACCTCAAAACTGTGTCCGCATCGGTAATCAGCACCCTCAAATTATCCAAAACACGAGGTTTTATCTGAATAGAAAGCTGAATAAATATTTTCGGTTTTTTAGGTAACCATCAAGAACTGAAAGATCTGAAATTTTCGATTTTCCTCAAACGCGACTAAAACTCAAAACTGCGACCGGATTTGTAATCAGCACCCTCAAGTTATCAAAAAACTAGGTTTCGTCTTAATAGAAAGCCAAATAAAGGTTTTCAATTTTTTAGGTAAGCCTGAAGATCTCAAAGATCTGAAATTTTTTATTTTAATCAAACAAAACTGAAATTCAGAACTGCGAAGGTATTTGTAATCAGCACCCTCGAATTATCCAAAATACGAGGTTTCATCCTGATAGAAAGCCAAATAAATATCTTCGATTTTTTAGGTAAACCTGATGATCTGAAAGATCTGAAATTTTTGACTTTCATCATACGAGACTGAAACTCTAAACTGCGACCGGATTTGTAATCAGCACCGTCAAATTGTTCAAAACACGAGGTTTCATATTAATACAAAGCCAAATAAAGATTCCCAATTTTTTAGGTAAACCTGAAGATCTGAAAGATCTGTAATTTTTGATTTTCATCAAACGAGACTGAAACTCAAAATTGCGACCGGATTTGTAATCAGCACCCTCAAATTATCCAAAACACGAGGTTTCATATTAATAAAAAGGCAAATAAGGATTTTAAATTTTTTTGGTAAAATACCTTTTTCATGGTGAAAATACAATATTTTTACTTAAGCCCATTTTCAAACTACGTTCGTGTAAAATCTGAATGTGGATTGTTTGTTTTAAAAAAGTTTTTGGATACTTACAAAATGATTGCAGTTTAGGAAAACAAAGTTGGTAGTTCTAACAGTAGCTGCTTGCAATTTTAAAACTTATGAAAAAAAAATTCCAGGTCGAATTTTTTTGAACTGTGATGTGTATACCACAGTATATATAAGAATATATGGTAAAAAATGCTGCTCTAAAAAGACGTGTCCCTGACAACTATAAAGGCTGAGAGTTTTTTGGCTGCCTGAAGATGCCATGGATTGCTGTACCTGTTTGTTGATATATTTTTATTATTGTATTACGAATATTACGATTGTCATGCTATTGTCCACATATCGGGCTGTCGTATCTTTCCTTGATGTTTATTATTATCCACTACAAGCCCTTATTAGCACTAAACACTTTTTCGGACCTAATAGGCCCGGTGTGAATGTTGCACAACAGCAGTGTTTTGATTAGAATATAAGTATTCTTCATTTTATTCGTAAACTTAGTACAGAACAAACACTATTCAATGATAATTATGCTATGATTTAAGTACGAACCTCATTCTAATTGTATATTCCATGCCTCATATAGATACTGTGGAACTGCGTTTTCTAATTGACTTGTGAGCATCTTCACACCAGGCTAGACATGAATATAAACAATGAGATAATTAGGCATAACGATGTGTTCTCAAACATGTCAGTTGGATATAATGCCACTCCTAATTGGTATTTACAATAACGAATTAACTAAAAATTGAGAGAACTCTCTTCGACGTGCACTTGAATACACGCAAAAATAATGTTTTGCAATGGCAACCGATACGTCACTAAATCGGAGTGTAAATTAATTTAGAAATACAGACGAACCTTCCCAGTTACTCATCGAGGTAGAATCCCAAGGAGATGCTATAAGGTTCAATTTCGCATAACAAAAACGGTAGCAGGAGGCGTGGCTAAGTGTGGTACCAATATGGACGCCTCGCCAGAGCCGGATTACTTTCTTATGTAAATAATTTTGAAAATTCATTACAATGATGATTTAAATATGAAGTATTGGGTTGGTTTTTCAATCTAATGCGAAATTCATAGTTAAGTATATGAAAAAAAAAACAGGCTTTGTAGAGACGACATTCAATATCAATTGAATAATACAACTGTATTATTGCTGAGATACGTTACACTTTATTGAGGTAAAGATTACAAATGCGGTCCTGTACATTGTTATTTTTTGGCATGCATACCTATGAAATGTAATTTCTGTCGATTTCTTCTTATCCATGCCATCTCTGCTAGAGCAACTACGATAAGCACATGAAACCATTATTTCATTTATGAATTCACTAGAACATCACTTAAAAATAACAAAAAATCTCGGTAAAAACACTCAAAAAAAGCAAACACGAAATTGTCAAAGAAACGTCAGCTGTTTGACATAAGTGTCGAATCAATATGGCCAACCTGCACCTGCTTTCAGCCACGTTATAACGCCTCCATGGGATTCTACCTCGATGCCAGTTACTACACTCCCCGCTCCCACAACTTTTGTAGTGATGGGGTTAGGGTTCAGTTTCCCTAATGGCGGCGGCTAGTCATAATAGGCATTCACAGTAGCGGCAGTTAGGAGCGTTGGAGAGCGTTGGAGTACGTTGGCCAACGCCGAGCCCCTCGGCAGGTAGAAGCAGGCCAGCGCCGGTTCCGCACGTAGTCAAGCACACCAGTGCATCGTACAGTGAAAACAGACAAGAAAAAGAGTAAAAAGATTGGCCAGTCGCATCTAGACACGGTATAGGAGACATGCAATAAGGGTTCAAAATGTTGCCCGTTATTGGCAAAACAATGAGGGACAGTTGCAAAAACACTGGAAATGATTCCCCTGAGGGGCTAGAGGGTACAATAGGGGGTGAAATAGTTTTTGGTTAAAAAAAGTCTCTTTGGACAAATATTTTGACGTTTCTTGGCGTTTTTTCGTTTAATCAGCGGTTTGTGATAAATCCGTGGTGGGAAGTTGTCAAATGAACTATTAGTACATACACATGTAGATTCACATCATAATGCATTAGAATCATTTAGCTGAAATTTGTCAATCAGATGAATATGTGACTGATACTGTACATGTTCAACAAATTCTTGTGCTCGTCTTATTAAGGAAGCTCTCCACTCTGGTAGATACTGTTTGAATCGCTTTGTAAACAAGTTTTTGATATCAAAAGATAGAAGTGTTGTATCATTTTGGCGCTAAATTGAGATATGACCGCTGCACGACTGATTTGTTTGGTTTGGGAATTATTGTGGCACCTAGCCTATATCTAGTGTTGTGGTTGTGTATAAATGTGTTATGCTCATTTGAATATATCTATGATACTAAGTGATAGAACGTAGTAAATACAATTGCCTAACGTTATCTATTTTGGTCTCGTAATATCATTGGCCGGGTATATTGTTATTTTGATAAACATTGATATTAGAATAGCTTTTACATACCAATAGGTGAGGAGATTATTGTGATCGCGAAAAATATCGATTTTGAGATATGCTTTGTGGGCATTGAGAACACATTGACATTGAACGCGTTACATAAGGAGGCAATGTCCGTTGTATTATTAGAGAACGCCGTAACGCCGCGTTATTGAACGCCCTCTGTTTGACTCGCCCTTTAAGGTTCCCTTAAATAATACTCAAGGGGTACTTGTGGGACCATGAAGAGTGGCTTTTCTTGTGTATCTGTTTCCTAGCCAACACCTACAAGACGGTAGGATTCATTTGGCGATGTTATCATATCTCAAATATAAGTCAATTTGTAATGCTAACGCATTTTGAGGTTTTCTGCCATCTTTTTTTGTGCCAGTATTTCGTGTTTTGTGGTGAACATTTTTCCGGATGTGCCAGAAACTGACAACACCGTACTCCAAAACTCGCCTTGAGTGCAACGAAATGTCACGTTGACATCTCATGTTGACATTTCGTTAGTTGAGTATGACTCAAGGGAGCCTTACGTAAGGGACCCTCAACTATCCGTCGAAATACGAAACCTTACTTACGGGACCCTCAACTATTAATTAAGTATCGACTAAGAATACGACCCGTGAGTCCATTCCGATCTTTCACTTAGATTGACCTTATATGAGATCTCGATGTCCTCGACTCTTGACATTCTGTCTGGTGGTGTCTCAACTACGTCACACCACAGGTTATCAAGTATTCACGCCTAGTTCCTCCACTAAAATCATGACAATCATCAGGGCTCTTCTGTTATTTATTTATGAATAGCATTTACACATTATATACTCAAAATTTCTTGAATTATATTTGTTTATGTGTAGGCGTTATCAAAAAAATTTAAGCTGTTTGTTTATAGGTAGTATCACCTGTTCCAAAGTAACTTGGTAACAGCTGTATAATTTAGTGGGAGTAGATAAAATTAAAAGACGATCTAGATGCATTTATATTGCATTCAAAAAGCAGAACTCTGAAAAATGATACCCCTTCATTCATAAATAACCAGTAGTTATTTTCCTCTATTTATCTTGGCAGCCACATCAATAACTTATGCAAGTTCTTACACATTCTTCAATGAATATCGTAAACAACTGAGCTGAAAATATTTATTCGTGGAATACGCAAAGTAATAAGATTATTAAATAGTCATATTATGTTTGTCTCCTTTATAATCTAAACCCTTTGTGAACAGTGACCACATTCAGTCACTATAATTATCCATTAACCAAGAGATAAAGTTTAAATAATCGCGAGGGATATTGGCAAAACTCTTGTACCTACTCAATCTATTTAATCTGTGTACAGCTATAGTTATTGAGTTTTTATATCTTTTAAAATGCTTGAACCACATTAAAAAGTACCAAAAGTGCTGTAAGCCTCTCCAAGTAATTGAAGTACACTGAAAGGGCTTGAATTACGTTATTCAATTTATTATAAATTAAGGAGCACCTTTTAAAAGTGATTGACTTCGCAAGCCCCAAATACATAAAAGTACAGGAAGCACAGGGTTCTCAGTGCTAGTGATCACTAAACATCGGCTATCGGCTAACGATAGTACCCGAAAACATCGGCTGGGCCGATGTGCAAACATCGATGTTTCTGGATAGGTTGCAGTTACACAGATTGAGTTTGTTTTGGTCGGTTATAAATTAATTTCGTTTGTTTGGCAATTACTTGGGCAAGTTATAATTATATATCTTTATATTGAATGCATTTTGGGGTGAGGTTTGAAATAAAAAACTCCTTTATAGTAACTCACAAAACATATACATTTATTGAATAATAATTGTTTTTATACAGTAGTTGTACATAATACTTATAAAAAATTATAGAGATACTATTTCAACGAACGTTTGAACTGGAATGTGAAAGAAATCTTGTTCGTAAATTTTCATTGAATTTACATAATTTAGATAATATAATCTTAGATGTACGCAATAAGCTTGCTACCGAGCTAGTAAAAAACGAGGAACTCACCAATATTATTACCCAACTAAAGGAAACAGCTGACAACCTTACCCAAGAACTGAACAACAAAGAAAAAACCATTGAACACCTCAAGGGAATCATTGAAAAAATCAAATGCAAATCGACGATCACACATCAAAGCACCCAGACCATTGAGAGTACTAAAACCCAAAAGTGTACACAAACCCTTACTCGAGACGTAAAGACTCAGTCACATAAATCTAAACAGCGTAATATTGCGAAATTACCTCAGACCCGTAACTGCACACAGAAAAAAGCAAAACTTCTTGTACTGTCAGATGAACAGGGTCGGAACATTATTCATATTCTGCGGAAAGTACTCCCACTCGATAAAATCTCTGTCCAGGTGTTGATCAAGCCAAATGCATTTATAACTGACATATTGAAGGATTCGCAAAGTCTCGTCTCTGAATTCAGCAAAATCGACCACCTTCTAATATTGGGTGGCTCTAATGATGCTGTAGGCAGAGGTTTCATCAAAAAACCTTATTTATCTGAAATAATTAAAAATATGGGAAACACTAATGTCACATTCTCATCTATCCCTGAGTGGCAAAGCCATAGACCAGTTCTTAATAATATCATCAGAAAAATGAATAACGAAATTCGTTCTATATGTGAAGAAAACGACGCTAACATGCTGAATCTGCAGGACTGCCTAAACCATTACCATTTTAAGAAAAACTCCAACTTACTCAACAATGCTGGTAAGCACAGACTGTGTAAGGAAATTAAGTCTTTAATCTTTCTTGAAAATAAAAGTACGGATATCTCTACTGAAGACATTGTATATGAAACCAATAATGTCTCCGATGGCTCGACACCAGCTCAGCGCTGTATGTCTACTGATGATCATAAACCAGTAGAAGATAACCCTTTTGAGTCACCTAGTGGGTGTACGAATAACATTTCACCATCGTCCAATAGGGACCAACGCCAGCATCAATCACAGTCATTAGGTCGGAGGTTAGCACCAACCAAGGCATCAACCAGGACATCGCCGAATTTTCGAAAAGCCGCCTCGCAGAAAGTATCATCTTCAAGATAATCCATGTAAATGTATGTAGTATTATGAACAAGTACAACGAACTTGAAGTATTTGCGTCAGAATTTTCCCCAGATATACTCTGTCTATCAGAAACATGGCTCAATCAGGATGCCATTTGTACTGCTCACATTCATGGTTTTAAACTTGCATCACAATTCTGTAGGACAAAATCCATTCATGGAGGATGCGCGATATTTGTTAAGCAAGAAATGAATTTTAAAGATGTTCCTTATGTAAAGAACAATTCAATAGAAAGACACATTGAATGCTGTGGAATAGAAGCTGATGCAGATAATTGTGCTGCCAAATTCACAGTCATCTGTATATACCGCCCGCCATCAGGAGATTTCAATATATTCTTCAAAAATCTTACCACCATCCTGAATATGGCATCAGAAAGAAATAATAAGATAATAGTGTGTGGCGATCTAAACATCGATAGCGCGAGCCGAACACCTTACTTTTCTCTCCTACAGGATATCCTAAATTCGTTCAACCTAGCAAACTTTGTTGATGAACCAACTAGAATATCGGTCAACAAAAATAAACAAATGACAAGCTCATCGATAGATTATATGATCACAGACATAGATCCACAACTTATCAACTGTGAAATACATGACCCACACATTTCTGATCACTCGGCTCAATTGTTGTCCATTTCATGTTCTTCTAAAACCGTTCACGTGAATAATACCAAAACATCTCAAAACGTGAGACTTTTAAACGAAATCAACCTTAGAAACTTTAAGTCTAGGTTATCCGTTGAAACGTGGAATATGATAGAGGACGATGACATTGATAAATCGTTTGAAGACTTCATGCAAACCTTCCAGTGGCATCTCGATATGACATGTCTTCAAAAAACATATTCGTGGAATAGAAAGCAACGTTCTAACCCATGGGTGACCGAAGAAATTAAAAAATCTAGTGAGTGTCTCCGAAATCTGCACAATCTATTCAAAGCCAACAAACAGGACGAAGCACTTAGACAGCGATATACAATGCAAAAGAAGACACACAGGAAACTGATAACTGCGTCCAAACAGGATTACTTAAGTAAGAAAATTGAAGCATCTGAAAATAAGCCAAAGACAATATGGGAAATAGTGAATCGTGAGTTGGGACGTGAAAAACAGCCTTTAACCTTAGCACTTCTTAATAGAGAAGACAAGATAGTGGACAGCGTAACTGTATCAAATAAATTCGGTGAATATTTCTCTACAATTGCAGAGGAAAAACTAAATGAAGTCTATAATAGTCAACCGTTACCTCGTGCAGCACCCAAGAATCAGCGATCTCAGTCAATGTTCTTCACCGAGGCTACCGAGGCAGAAGTTAAAGCCATTGTAGCTGATCTCCCAAATAAGAAGTCGACTGGCAGCGATGGTGTATCTACCAGTGTTGTTAAAAGTGTCTGTGATGAAGTTGCGTCTCCACTCTGCTTACTTTTCAATAAGTCATTGTACCAGGGCGTGTTTCCTAAATTGCTCAAACTAGCTACAATTATACCTATATTTAAGAAAGGTGATCCTTCGCAGATTGACAATTATCGACCAATCTCTATTTTATCTGTCTTTTCTAAAATCTTTGAAAAGCTGATGCTCAATAGAATCGAGAGCTTCGTTGAGAATTCTAAAATAATATCCGACTCTCAACACGGCTTTAGAAAGTCCAGATCAATAGAGACGGCAACATACGAATTCGTAAGTTATATCTATAAAGAATTAGATCAAGGTAAATGTGTTGCAGGAGTGTTTTTCGACCTGTCTAAAGCATTCGACATTATGAATGTCGAAATCTTGAATGAAAAACTGTATGCTATAGGTATAAGGGGATTTATACTAGATTGGTTACTATCTTTCCTAACAGACAGGCAACTAAAAGTTAAAGCCAATGGCACTGTGTCAGCTTGTTACAATATAAACACTGGAGCTGCCCAAGGTTCGGTATTAGCACCATTGTTATTCATCTTGTACATAAATGACTTGAACCTTCCCGGTTTCATGATCAATTACGCTGACGATACTTCAGTGGTCGTTAGTGGTAGTACATCTGAGGAACTGGCATTAAATATCGGCAAAGTACAAGATGAAATGGAACAATGGTGTTGTCAGAATCGTCTGATTCTCAATAGTAACAAGACTGTCACAGTGCACTTTGCTACGAGTAGGGCAAAGCTCCAAAATAGTCACGGAACATCTGACTGGACAAACTTTCTAGGAGTTGCATTGGACTCCAGGCTCACTTGGCAAATGCAGGTGGACTCTATTTGTAAAAAATTAAATAAGGCGTATTTTGCAATTTTAAAACTTAAGCGCACGGTAACACAAGCGGCGCTATTAAATGTTTACTATGCGATGGTATATTCACATCTATCGAGGAACATTCTTGCATGGGGCCAGGCAGGAATGCTGAACAGAATCTTTATTCTCCAAAAGAGAATTATTAGATTAATGTTCGGCATTCCGAACCGAGAATCATGCAGAGGAGTGTTCAAGAAATACAGACTATTGACGCTTCCTTCCATTTACATCTTGAAGTGCGCAATATTTGTATTTCAGAACAAACACAAATTCACCAGAAATAACGATCTCAATGTTCGCTATACCACCCGAGCTTGTAATGATTTGAGTATACCATCGCATACATTAGCATTATTCAAAAAATCCCCTGTATTTGCCTGCATAAAGGTGTTCAACAGCATACCTGCAGAAATGAAATGCCTGACGTCTATCATGTCTTTTAAAGCACGTCTTCGAAAACTTCTTGTGGAACAATGTTTTTATTCGATAGACGACTTTTTTGGCGCATAACTTTTAGTTTCATGTTTTAGAATGTAGCTTACGTTGCTTTTATTACTGCTTTTATTTTTGTTTCTATCTCTTTTTTTTCTCTGTTCCACAGATGTGCATTTACTGTACTGTATTTATCTGTTCGCATTGTTTGTTTCATTTTTATCTGTTTGTGTTATTTAATTTTTTAATTTTTAATTTATTTATGACTAGTCTTATATCATACATGTATGATCACAAGATAATAAATACAATACAATACAATACAATACATATTTTTATGAAGGAAAAGTTGCATTGCCAAAATATGTCCACACACTTTCTGTTTCCTTTTCCGCAGTGTCACATGAGTTCAATGAAGTTATCTTTTATTTGTTTTTGTGTACATGTTCTCGATCAAAAAATACACAGTTTGAGAGAAAAAACGTAAAAAAATAACGGTACCGACTGGATTGATTCATCAATCCGAGGGAACTCTGCGCAATCTTAAGGGTCTAGGGTATAGCGCGCGAAATTGAGAATCCAAGAAAAGACACATTTCCTTGTTAGCGAGGATGCTTGGCCACCTGTTCCGTTTCTCCAGTGTGTGTGCCTAAGATGAGGGCAGATAAGTCCAAAAATCCGAAGGTAAGGTCAAAAGGTCCAAAGGTAAGGTTCAAAGGTCACTATAAAAATTAATCTCGCATTTCCAAGCTCCTGAAGTTACCTTTAAACTTACAGTAATGACTCAAAGAGCGAATTGAAGAAGAAAGCTTGCGCTTGTGCAACTATTTAGCCTTTTTTTGATATCGTGTTTGGTTGTTAAATTACAGGCATTTATGGAATGTATGATTTTGTATTGCAAGCTTTTTGCACATTAAAAAACTTTTTTGAGAAATTCGAAAATAGTTGTCGTTCATTAAGGTCTTAACTATCGCCTTCTGAAATATTATATATGTAGCTTGAGAATAGAGTGTGTTATGCGAGAAATTGTGAGTCCGTGTTTTACATGGCAAATACGTATGTATAAATGTGTGTATCAAGGAGCCTTAACGACGCAGAAAACATCGATAGGCCCATCGGACTATCGATTGCACATCGATGTTTAGTGAACACTACTCAGTGCTTCAAGACCTTTCACAAAGCACAAAGTCTAGCCCTGTTCAGTTCAATATCTAAAGAGGTCTACTCAAATACTATATTTCATAACATCATCATCTTGTGTGGCAATGGCTAGACGACGCGTTTCCAGATAAAATTATAGGGCGAAAAGGGTCCATAGAATGTCCTACTAGATCTCCGTTAAAATAAAGGACTTGACATGCATACCTTTAAAAGAAGATATTACTCGATACCCCTAGTCATTTGAAATTTTTAAGGGAATCACCCTGAGGGCCAAAGGGTATAATGGGGTGAAGTATTTTTTGGTTAAAAAGTTATCCACCTTGATAAATATGTTGACCTGGCTCGGTGTTTTTACTTCCCACACCGACAGGTGAGGGGAGTATTGTGATCGCGAAAATATTCGATTTTGAGATAATATACTTTTTGGGCATTTTAGGATGCCTACATAACGAAAATCCACGTCACTCATTTCCGTCGGTCTGTCTGTCGGTCTGTCTGCCTATCGGTCTGTCTGTCTGTCGGCGTTTTTCTAGCCTCCTAATATCAATAACCGCTGCATAGATTTTGATGAATTTTGGGTAGCGATATGGTGTGGGGTCGTAGTGGGTAATGTTGCTACAATTTTGAAAATCGGTGTATGGGCGGCGGAGTAATTAGTAAAAAATGGAAAATTTCAAATATTCCTCGTTTTTAGGCTTTTCAGGGGTTCCTGACCATTTTCAACTTTTTTTTGGTGGGGGTGAAATTGGGGTGGTTGGGGGGGGGTGTTGTACTCATAATAGGTTGTCTACTGACCTGAGAGAGAAAGACCTAGCGGTATAACGCACTTTTTTAGGTCCATCCGAAGGGAGAATTTTCCGATGTATACATACGAGTATTGCTTTAGATCGTTCTGTATTTTATAATGTGGAAACTACTAAATTGATGTTAATGAAATTTCGGCACAGTATTACTACTTTGGCGAGGATGGAAAACGCGTCTGATTTTTAGAAATCGTCTCAGTGGCGGCGCAGCAATATTAGAAAGATAAAAATATGAAAACAGTCAAACTTCGTTTTTAGGCGTTGTAGGGGTTCCTGATCATTTGCAATTTTTTTTGTGTGGGGGTGAAATTGGGGTGGTTCGGGGGTGAGGGTTTATAAAACTCAAAAATTCGTTGTATTCATGATAGATTGTCCCACGTGAAAGAAGCCCTTACCTTGCAGAATAAAACAATTTTTTTGCGGTCGGCTGAGCGATGATTTGGGTGCAAGGGCATCTACACTATAGTTTCATGCTATGGGAAAATCATAAAACTGGCATCATCGAAATGTGTGGGAAGTACTGAGTCAATCAACTTGACTACATTTTTTTCTTTTAGTATTTCTTAGATAGATCCTTGGTGGGAATTTTTCAAATGAACGCCCTGTATGTTACCTATTATAATAATTATTTAAAACTTTTATCAGTGAAGCCTGGTGAATTACATCGTGCATCCTATTTATTGCTACTTCAGCTTTATTCCTTGATTCTAAAATGAACGAGTTCCTTGGTGGGCCCGTGAATGATTAAAAGTGATACGTACAACTTTTCGAAAGTCGTATTTTTTGCCGGTATGCAGCCGAGTTCGACCTCGTACAATAAATAAGAAACGCACTATAATCTATTTTTGTCGAAAGTGGGTGCTGCACAGCACGTTAGGTCAGTTTAAAAGACATGAGGTTTCATATTATCCAAAACACGAGGATTTATCTTAATAGAAAGCCAAATAAAGATTTTCGATTGCTCAGGTAAAAAACCTGAAGGATCTAAAATTTTTGATTTTTGTCAAACGAGACGACTGAAACTCAAAACTGCGACCGATTTTTAATCAGCATCCTCAAATTATCCAAAACACGGGGTTTCATTTTGATAGACATTCAATTAAAGATTTTCAATTATTTAGGTGAACCTGGAAGATCCGAATATTTTATTTCCGTCACACGAAACTGAAACTCAAAACTGGGAACGAAGTTCATCCAAAACATGAGATTCCATCTTGATAGAAAGTCAAATAAAGATTTTTGATTTTTTAGGTAAACCTGATAGATCTGAAATTTCTGATTTTTGTCAAACAAGACTGAAAATCAAACCTGCGACCGGCTTTGTAATAAACACCCTCAAATTATCCAAAACACGGGGTTTCATCTTGATAGAAAACTTAATATAAGGACTTTTTTTTTTAATGGGGTGTTGGGTAACCTTGAGTTTTTTCGGTTTACATTGTGCTTATAGACACTGATTTCGGAATATTTGTTGTTAGTGTTTGTATTGGTTGTTTGTGTAACCTTGAGGTTTTCAGTTTTTGTGTGTTTTTTTTGTTTTTTGTGTTGGTTTCCATATTTCATGAGCTGCACTGACGTGCGGTTCGGTTCTGATCCTCGCTGAAGGTTATTTATATAACGTTGTGTTTTCAAATGTGATCTGAAGGGCTTTTTATTTTAATGGGGTGTTGGGTAACCTTGAGTTTTTCGGTTTACATTGTGCTTAACCTCGTGGTTTCGCAATATTTGTCAAGGCTAGCATTGGTTATTTGTGTAGCATTGAACATTTTTTTGTACCCGATTATGGTTAGCATTGGATATTTGTGTAGCATTGAGCATTTTTTTTTGTACCCGATTATAGCCGCCGATTGCGGGGCCTCGTTGTATCCTTTTTTTATGCATGCCGAATGAGGCCTGAAGGTCATTTTGTAATGTGTTTTCAAAATGTGATCGTATCTGAAGGGCTTTTTTTTAATGGGGTGTTTGGTAACCTTGAGTTTTTCGGTTTACATTGTGCTTAAGCTGGTGGTTTCGCAATATTTGTCAAGGCTAGTATTGGTTATTTGTGTAACATTGAATATTTTTTGTGCCCGATTATGGTTAGCATAGTTACCCAACACCCCATTTAAAAAAAGCCCTTCAGATCACATTTGAAAACACAACGTTACATAAATGGCATTCAGGGAGGATCAGAACCGGCTCCTATCATAAAAAATGACCTTTAGGGAGGATCAGAACCGGCTCCTATAAGAAATCAAGGTTATCCCCACCCCCTTTCATATGACCTTGAAGAGGAGGAGCAGAACCGGTATATCTATGCTACTATTGTTCAATGATGCTGTAATGACGGTAATAACTCACGCGTTGAAGTCTATAATAAATTGTTGTTGTTGTTTATGCTTAAATAAATACTGTCACCGTTCGAATTTGCGAGCTAGAGGTACAAGACGTATCAGAAGAACAACTCCACTTGGGTATTCTTCTGACAGTGTCTTGTAGAAATGTCCAAACCTTGCTGTTTATCCCATTTACTGCTACTTCAGTTTTATTCCTTGATTCTAAAATAAACGAGTTCCTTGGTGGGCCCGCGAATGATTGAAAGTGACACGTACAACTTTTCGAAAGTCATATTTTTTGCCGGTATGCAGCCCAGTTCGACCTCGTACAATAAATAAGAAACGCACTATAATCTATTTTTGTCAAAAGTGGGTGCCGCCCGGTAGTTTTATGGGAATAGGTCAGTTAAAAAGACAAAATATGACTATCGCAAGTGAGGTGTAGCTTACATAAAATAAACATTTAGAGGTTTATTTATGACTGTCGTTGCAGTATCTATTTCAAGCGTATTGTCTTGAGCGCGACCGAAACATTTTTGTTATTATATTTCATTTGCTTCGCGGCGCATAAATGTAAATCACCCCGCTCACCGGACTAGCCATTCCGTTAGGTGTTGAGGCCGGTGAAAGGTCATTCGTTTTCACATCTTCCTCTCGATAGTGGCCGAGATATCTCGTCACCATGAGCATCTTATATTACTAAGAATGTTTGATTGAATACAGGGTGGCCAATCGGCCAAACATCAATGATTATCGTGTTTGTTAGTTGTTATGAGTTTTTTTTCTTTAATTTGTCATAATAAAGTAAAATAATAGTTTTTTAAATCATTTTGGAAATTCGTGAATTATCACCTTTTTACCTTTAACAGTCACGTACGGTGCAAAATGCCCCCATAAGTGCTATTTTTTCATTATTATTTCGAAAGTGCAATGTCTTGCAGAGTTTTTAAGATTAGATTGGAGCTCCAGAACCAGGCATAAGAATTTTCAATTTTATTTTGAAGGTTTTGGTTTCCTGACTAAAAACAGATTTCAAACTTTGGGCCCAAAATGTACTTAATTATTGTTCGGATGTACAGGTTCTCCTTATTCGATATTAAAATATAGGCTTAATACTGACTATAATTGCAGAAAAAAATATAAGCCAAAAGGCATTCTTGTTTTTGTTTTCGACGATTTCTTGGAAAAACTGGGAAATCTCTAAGCTTTCAAAAAAAAAATCGTAACTCGAAAACTATCAATAATCGGTACATATACATGGGGGTGTTTTGGACAGGTCTCGGTACGGGCTATCTAAAAAAAAAATGATTATCGTCACCCAATTGGCTACCCTGTATACAGGGTGGTCCAATAAGCGCGCGATGCTCTCTAGCGGCCATACCGTTTAAATTAGACGAAAATATTTGGAGTAAAAAACGTTTATTTTCAAATGCTCTACATTTAGAAAATATTCTCAAAGATGGCGGACTTCCGGATATACCGGAAGTAGGCATCAACTTCCTTATTTTAAATGGAATATCCTGTATATTATTACGTTTTTGAATTCAGCATCGATTTTTAGGTCCAGTTTGTTAACCATTGTTTATGTCTACGAAGACTATTTTCGGAGTTATTCAGAAATTTTTACAAAATTTGACGTTTGCAGTACTTTACAGGAAACGTTAATATCTCGGAAACTAAACACGATAGAAAGATGCGGTTTTCGGTTTTGAAACAATCAAGGAACGTATTTGTGTTTCAGTAAGATCGTTGTTTCAAAAAAACATTATATCAATAGACTAGCACTTTTCAAATTTGAAAAGTTAAAAACGTTAAAAAGTGTTTTTTCAAATGGGATAGTATCACAAGTTTCACATCGGTGGATGCAAAATTAAATTCTCTTTCACTTTCATCTGGCACATGTGGTTCTATCTTTGATGGTTTTCAAGATATTTATGGTTTTGTAATTATGGCGTAGGGATTGGAAAAATTGTAGGTGGCATGGCTCGCAGACGAAACAATTAGCAGGAAACCTTTCATCCAAAGTGTTTCGGTCTCTAATACTAAAATGTGCTTTCGCTCCATCCACCTCTAACCACATTATTCTTAAAAACTCCAGTTGTGATATTTTCAAGATGCTTTCCAAATTTTCATTTAGAAAATTTTGGAAAACATTTGTTTATTATGCGGTTTCCAAGAATAAAAGAAAATGACAAGCTTTTCATGATATGCTCTATCAAAAACAATAATAAACAAAAGTCATGATACTAGTCCATTATAGGTCTAGGCGCAGGGTCAGACCGTTTGGAATCCAGTGTTAATATCAACCGACTGTATCTTGCATGAATAATATCCTTCTGTCTATTCAATAGCCAAACAGGAATCTTGTAATGTCTTGGATTAGACAAAAACACACAAAGAAAGGTAGTGTCAATTTTATACTAATAATACTAATTTGACACTCTGGTAGAGGTAAATATAACCTATAATTCAAACGGCGGGACTTGAACCCATAACCTCCAGATCCGGTGCTCTCACCAGCTCAACTTCGAAAGCGCCATCTGGTACCACGCGGGAACGGGCCGGCGCTCGCTAACGACTCCCTCGCGCCATCTTCTGGTACCACCAGCATCTGTGACATCAAGTGATCTGTCGGATCAGTATTGATCTCCGATCGCGTCGATCTAGAAGAAGTAAGGCATCAAAGCTATCAAAATTACCAAGCGAGAATTTTTCTGCAAAATTTGCGTAATCCTGAGAGGTTTAGACCCCAGGTGCAGACAGATGGAAGTTAGTGACATGATTTATCGTGTTTTTGAGAATTTGAGAATTATTCGCGATTAAATTACTTTCTTCGCCTATTCTAATGGAAGTAAAAGGTTGGAACCAAAGGTTAACAATTTATTAATATTTTCATTCAACCTTTTATGTACCTAGGGGTAATAATAGAGCAAAAGGGATAGGAGAAACAAGAAATATAGGCAAGGATCATCAAAGGAAACCAGAAGTATGGAGCCCTGAAAAATCTTATGAAATCCAAATATGTATCCAGAAAGACCAAAGAGAGAATTTATACAACTGTTATAAGACCAACAGCGACATATGCTTGTGATACGTGGACTATGAACAAAGAGGAGGAAGAACAAATTATAAGATGGGAAAGAAAAATGTTGAGAGCTATTTATGGAGGCGTAAGGACAAACGAGAGATGGAGGAGAAGAACAAACCAGGAACTGGAAGACATGCATGAGAACCCCAGTATTATAGCAGTCATCAAAGCGCAGAGAATAAGGTGGCTGGGACATGTGGAGAGACTGAATGGGACGAGAATGGCAAAACTAGTTCTCAACCGGAGACCTAGAGGAAAAAAAAGGAAGGGTACACAAAGGGAGAGATGGCTGAAGAAGGCAGAAGATGATTTAAAGAAAATTAATATTAAACACTGGAAAGAAAAGACGGCAGACAGAAATAGGTGGCGTGGAATAGTCCAGGATATACTCAGAAATAGGTGGTGAAAGTATCCACAGACAATTCTAAGTTATATAAATTTTAGCGGTATAAGATCGGACTGTACTCATTTCTGTCCTAGGCTTTCATGGCCTGTTGTGCAGACTAATAAAATAATAATAATACGTTCAACCTAGTTCGCTGTTCCAAAATAGTGAATAGGAAGGGGATCTGACTAGAAACGTGCACATCAGTAAGATATAATTTTACAGTTGGTCGCCCAAGCCATTAAGATTATAAAATTCCGCAATCCATTTGCAGCACTGTTTTTCTGACATGACGGCTCACATTTTAAAATATCAATCGGTGCATAGAGATGCGAAAAATAATTCGTGCTGCCAGTGAGATGAGAGTAGATATTTTACTGACTTCTGTATTATGATCTGGCACATTTTGTTTGACGTGCTATGCCTCTTACATTTAAAATGTGTCCCAGTTATGCGGTCCTATAGCATGCAGCTATTTAAATGTTTGGAATTTTTTAATGTTAATGGAACATTCTGCGACACAATGGTTTCTTATATAACTCACGGTTAATATACCTCGCATTTCGGATAATTTCGAGGTACTGATTACAAATCCAGTCGCAGTTTCGAGTCTCAGTCTCGTTTGACGAAAATAAAAAATTTCAGCTCTCTCGGGGCGGCGAGTGTACCTACCTAAAAAAATCGAAAATCTTTATTTGACTTTCTATTAAGATGAAACCTCGCATTTTGGACAAATCCGAGGTGCTGATTACAAATCCAGTCGCAGTTTTGAGTCTCAGTCTCGTTTGACGAAAATAAAAAATTTCAGATCTCCTTGGGCGGCGGGTGTACCTAAAAAAATCGAAAATCTTTATTTGGCTTTCTATTCAGATGAAACCCCGCATTTCGGATAATTTCGAGGTGCTGATTACAAATCCAGTAGCAGTTTCGAGTCTTAGTCTCGTCTGACAAAAATAAAAAATTTCAGATCTCTCGGGGCGGCGGGTGTACCTAAAAAAATCGAAAATCTTTATTTGGCTTTCTATTGAAATAAAACCTCGCATTTTGGATAATTTCGAGGTGCTGATTACAAATCCAGTAGCAGTTTCGAGTCTCAATTTCGATTGACGAAAATGAAAAATTTCAGATTCTCTCTGGGCGGCGGGTGTAGGTACCTAAAAAATCGGAAATCTTTAATTTGGCTTTCTATTAAGATGAAACCTCGCATTTCGGATAATTTCGAGGTGCTGATTACAAATCCAGTCGCAGTTCCAAGTCTCAGTCTCGTTTGACGAAAATAAAAAATTTCAGATCTCTCGGGGCGGCGGGTGTACCTAAAAAATCGAAAATCTCTATTTGGCTTTCTGTTAAGCTGAAACCTCGCATTTCGGATAATTTTGAGGTGCTGATTACAAATCCAGTCGCAGTTCCAAGTCTCAGTCTCGTTTGACGAAAATAAAAAATTTCAGATCTCTTGGGGCGGCGGGTGTGACTAAAAAAATTGAAAATCTTTATTTGGATTTCTATTAAGGTAAAACCTCGCATTTCGGATAATTTCGAGGTGTTGATTACAAATCCAGTAGCAGTTTCGAGTCTCAGTCTCGTTTGACGAAAATAAAAAATTTCAGATCTCTCGGGGCGGCGGGTGTACCTAAAAAAATCGAAAATCTTTATTTGGCTTTCTATTAAGATAAAACCCCGCTTTTCGGATAATTTCGAGGTGCTGATCAGAAATCCAGTCGCAGTTTCGGGTCTCAGTCTCGTTTGACGGAAATAAAAAATTTCAGATCTCTCGGGGCGGCGGGTGTACCTAAAAAAATTGAAAATCTTTATTTGGCTTTCTATTAAGATGAAACCTCGCATCTCGGATAATTTCGAGGTACTGATTACAAATCCAGTCGCAGTTTCAAGTCTCAGTCTCGTTTGACGAAAATGAAAAAATTCAGATCTCTCGGGGCGGCGGGTGTACCTAAAAAAATCGAAAATCTTTATTTGGCTTTCTATTAAGATGAAACCTCGCATTTCGGATAATTTCGTGGTACTGATTACAAATCCAGTCGCAATTTCGAGCCTCAGTATCGTTTGACGAAAATAAAAAATTTCAGGTAATAAGGCAGCCTCAAAGCTGGTGATAAGTTATTATAAGCAAATTAAGTTAGAATTAAGCTTACGATATCTTCAACTATAACTATCTGTACTTCACTTGAAAATGCTTTGGTTTACTATCAAATATTACACTATATATTTAAGTAACGTCTTAGAAAGGCTTAAATCAACCACATGATACTTCAATCAGTAGACTAGACTTGACACTACAATATAACTGAGGGGGGTTGCTTATTTCTGTGGATACCAAGGCATTACATGATCAGGAAAAAACTTCTTCATGGGTGAGGAGGGGGGAGTTGGACCATTTTTGTGGATTAGATTTTTACGGCATTATATAACCATTATTTAAACTATCGAAAAAAATTTGTGGACTACGATTTATTATTCTTGGACGGGGGGGGGGGGATTACCCCCATTGTCCCCTCCCTTATCGTCGCCATTGCCCTCAACCTTTCTCCCGATACGCCAAGTACATCTCTACCGCGAAGCGCAATCATGGTCAGTTCGATCCACATTTAGTTACCTACCTCAACGCATTCTAAAATATCCTACGCAATTTAAAAATAATTATATTAAAATACTTAGGCGGGCAGCACGCCGCGCATTTTTTGCCGGTCCTTACAGTGGCGTAGAGGGAAAAAATCTGGGGTACTTGAGGATCAACTAGTTATATAATTATTTTGTGCTGTTCCAAACGATAACGTAGAAATTCAAATTGACTAAGGGCAAGTACTGGAATTTGAAGCAACTGATAACTATATGTATTTGGGATGTCAATGGAAAAGATACTAAGATCTAAGGATTTTATTTTTATTTTTTATTTCACTATGTAGGGATACAACAGACACAGGATCTATAAAAGTATCCACAGATTACAATAATTATAGGTGTAACACCGCAAAACTTACAAACTAGATTTCCAATTATTTATCGGTAACTATGATACTAATGTAAAGTATACATAAATAAATCAGCTACTTCAGAAAAAAAGAGTAAATGATGACTGTTAATATTAAACAGAAGCCATATGTGAGCCAGAAATATAAACGTAAGTGTGTCATATGCAGGTATGATCACCAGATATAGCAAGAAACGCAAACATTGGGCTTAGTGAAATATATTTCATAAATCCGTCACTTAATAACGGTAGGGAGCCTTCAGGGCTACAATGTTAAAATATTTTCACTTAAACTATGACGTTTTGTACAGGGAGATTCAGATTTTTAAATAGTACCCCTTGTGTATTATTGCATGTTTGGATTTATTGTTCAATAGGGAATTTCATTGGCCATATATTTAGATTAAGAGTATGTTTAGAGGAAAAAAACATGTATTTGAAGCCTTTGAGGGCTGTCTAGAACAAAACCTCAACGCTTGCTGTAGCTGAAATTCGTAATCATAATTTACGGTTTTTTTTTCATATTTTTCCACATGCCTAAAAATGAGCGCCGACGTCATAGTAGGATGATCGACAACCGTAACATGATTATTAAGTTGATTACACGCCACCTATAATTGACAACCCCTAAAAGCAGGTTATGTTCAATGTCAATCTTCCATTTTAATTTGGCCTTTTTGCCCTCCATCAATGCCAAAATTCTCAAAAATAGATGCCTAACCTTAATACAAATATGACGTGCGTCAAGAGGGTTATTCAAGCAGAGCTACTATAACATATCTTACGTTTTACGTGAAACATTTACTTGTATATATTTTTATAACGATTCCAAGGGAGGCTTATGGCCAAGAAAGTAGTTTGGAAGAGAAAAACCTTGCGGTTATGCCAAAACTCTGAAAAGAAGTACTCATCACTGGATTATCCGGAATGTCTGTCTTTACATCTAGAATGTAACGGCCATTTTCTCACCTGAACCAAGTTGACCTTTTGAAATTTTAAGTCGAAAAATGTGCTTTTTCAAACCAGGAATTTTGTAATTTCGGATGATTCAACGACGATTTTTGAGAATTGTATTCCATAGTCTTTGACTCAATGCGTGTTGCTGTTTTTGCAAGCAAACCTCAAACAAGTTAACATTAAAGCCCTGAAAATGGCAATAAAGATTGCCGAAAGCTTGGCAGTGAATAGTGTCTCCTTCATGCAGTGACCCGTATTTCTATTAAAAATTTTGGCTACAACCCCAGAATTTTTCTCTTCTTTATAAGAATAAATAGTGTTTCCGCTAATAAAGTGATAAATCCCGGTGAAATATCAAATTATCTTTGGAAACATATCGCCGATTGTGGACTGTATTAGAAAATGAACTTACCATAGGTGGTTTTCTGGATGTCTGCAAATTTTGGCTGCCGTGCTCTTACAGATGAAATAATGGAGGAACTAAGGTTGGGAAAAAAAATGGAGTCAAGTTGATTGACTCAGTACTTCCCACACATTACTGTGATATCAGTTTATTATTTTCCCATAGCATGAAGCTTTAGTCTGAGATCCCCTTGCAACCAAATCATCGGCAGCCTTCCCTCCCCTAAAATTGTCTTATGCCGCTAAGTATTTCCTTCAGAGGTCAATGGACAGCCTAAAACATCTAAAAACGAAGTTTGAGTTGTTTTCATACTTTTAGTTTTTTGATTATTGCTATATACGCTGTCACTGACACGATATTTAACAAACATACGCGTTTTCCATCCTCACCACGGTAATAATACTGTGTCAAAATTTAATTAGAATCAATGTAATAGTGTCCACGTTACAAAATACAAAAAGATCTAAAGCAATAAATACTCGTATGTATGTATACAGAAAATTCTAAGTCCCTTAGTTTCCGTAATACGCTAGGCAATGTTCGGATGGACCTAAAAAGTTGATTTATGTCGCTAGGTCTTCCTTCACAGCCCCTACCCTACACCCTATTATGAATACAAGAAATTTCTCAGTTTTTCAACCCCCCACCCCCTAACCTCCCCAATTTCACCCCACCCAAAAAAAAACGCAGAAAATGATCAGGAACCTCTAAAACGCTTAAAAACGAAGTTTGAGCTGTTTTTATATTTTTACTTTTTTTTATTATTTCTGCGCCGCCACTGGCACGATTTATAAAAACCATACGCGTTTTCCATCCTCGCCACGGTAGTAATACTGTGTCATAATTTCATTAACATCGATTCAACAGTTTCCTTGTAACACAATATAGAAGGATCTAAAGCAATACTCTCGTATGTTTACACCAGAAAAAATTCTAAGTCCTTTGGTTTCTGTAATAGGCAAGGCAATGTTCGGATGGACCTAAAAAAGTTATTTATGTTGCTAGGTCTTCCTTCATGGGTCAGTGGGCAGTCTATTATGAAAGCAACAAATTTTTCAATTTTACAACCCCCCACCCCCCAACCACCCCAATTTCACCCCCACCAAAAAAAAAGTAAAAAATGATCAGGAACCTCTAAAACGCCTAAAAACGAAGTTTGAGGAATATTTAATTTTTTTCGTTTTTTGCTAATCACTCCGCCGCCCCTGCACCGATTTTCAAAATTATAAGAACATTACCTACTACGACACCCAGCATATCGCTGCCCAAATTTCATCACAATCCATGCAGCGGTTACTGAGATTATGAGGACAGAAAAAAGGGTACAGACAGACCGACAGACAGACCGACAGACAGACCGACGGAAATGAGTGACGTGGATTTTCGTTATGTAGACATCATGAAACGCCCAAAAAGTGTATTATCTCAAAATCGAAAATTTTCGCGATCACAATACTCCCCTCACCTATCGGTGTGGGAAGTAAAAAGGAAATAAAAGGAATATATTCACCTGAAATACCAACAATCTTCCAGGCTCTACTCAATGGTCGCGCCACCGAAATACCACCGATGTCCACCCCGTTAGGGACAATTTTTTTTTACTTTTAAAAATGCGACGCTAACCGTACCGAGGTAAAATCGTATCTCTTTCTTAAAAATTACAAAAATGAATGCTACGAGGAAATGCGACGTTGCCATAACCAGTCAACAAATATCCTTTAAACCTAAATTATAAATGGCCAAAACAAATAGTGTATCATATTTAAAGCTATTTATTTTGATTCATAAATCAAATTTTACACCTAATCCTAATCAAATGCGATATTGGAACAGAAAGTTAAGCGGCTCTTTGAAAACTGTAAAATTTTGTAAATCATAACTTTTGGCTCTTTCGTCCCAAAAGCTTGCTGATCCACGTTCTAAGGGAATATGCCCCTACTTTGCTTTCCGCCCCTGGCCCCCGGGGAATTAGGTCCGCCCCTGTGCGTGGGAAGTAAAAATGGCACCGATATTTCTCTTGGGTCTCCAAAACAGATACGATCTCAAAATCGATAATTTTCAGCAAAATTGCTATGCCGTATCCGCGCGTCTGGCGCGGTTATGATTTGCATAACGTAATGTGGGTCTTTGATGGTTGGACACCAGATTATAATCGCTAAATGAAGGTGAAAACAACATGGGTTCGTGGTGTAGTGATTTTAATACGAAAATAACCAGGTGCAGAAAAAACAAAACGTGACCTCGGGCGGTGCAGACATAAAATACTATTTGACAGGTTGCTCAACTAACGCTGCTGCTGCTGTTGTGATAACTGTATTCTTTCCTTCTACGTTTGTTGCGATCGAAATTGATCGTTATTTTTTATTTTCTGATGTTCTTCTCTTTCAATGGTAATTATACTGTGCTTGCACCTAAAACAATATTAGCTTGACGCTTTCACTGTAACGTAGCAAGCATCATAAAATATAATTTTTTGATTTACTAAGCTGCTTGATAACAACCGGCGCAAAAATAACCTCTGACGTCACTGGTATACTATAGGTATCAGATTTGAGGTACCATAATCACTTTTCAGTTTCCAGTCGATAATTTTGGTTGTCATACCTAATGAACGACAAATAATTTGATATTAAATTGATTTTGAATTTAATAAGCAATGCTACGATTGTCGATATCGTGCTATACCGATGACGTCAGCATCCGTTTTCAGCCTTTGAATGCGTGTTTCTTTTCTCGAAACATTTAATTTGAATTTGTGTCACTGCAAGGACCTTATTGGAGGAATTAGAAGAACATTTGAACTTGAGTTATCTTGCACCCCTAAAAAAATGATCTTTCTGTTGCTGAGGTGATATCGAGTCCTTTTTCAAAACTAGCTGTTCTTGTTCACATTTGCCTTCAAACAGAGGGACGTTTTAGGGATTATTGAGCATTATCTACTCTTTTGTTGGTGGAGGTGAAATTTGGGGTGGTTGGGGAGTGGAAGGTTGTAAAACTAAAAAAATGGTTGTATTCATAATAGGTTGTCCACTGACCTGTCAACGAAAGGCCTAGCGGCATATTACGGTTTTTTTAGGTCCATCTGAACATTGCCTTGCCCATTACAGGAACCAGGAGGCTTAGAATTTTCTGATGTATACATACGAGTAAAACCTGACAAGTGTAGCAAGAGACTTGGAAATTTCGCCGCTGTCTCACACGCACACGTTATTTCATATCCCCTCGTCTCTTGCTATCCTTGTCTATTTCATATTTCTCACGGCTCTTGCTACACTTGTCAGGCTTGTATACAGGGTGTTAATTAAGTATGTTAACAAACTTTAACCACGAATAGTACTCCGAAAAATAGAAAGAAAATGTCATATGGATCTGGGTCCGAAAATGCTTCCTAAGGGAGCTACGCTCCTTTGCATGGGGCACCCTGAAGATGGTTTTCCCTCGATATTCTCGAAACCATTCATAACAAAATTACGAAATTAGGTAGGATGGATAAACTTTTGATGCTGAATCTGATTCTGAATTCAGAGTTTCATAATTTTAATCAGAGGCGTATCATACGGGAGGAGTTAAGGGTAAAAATAACCCCATTTTCTAAATGGTAATTTTTTTGACATTTTGATTTTAGAATATGGTATTCCAGAGATTTCTACGTAAAAATTGTCTCTTGGTACATCTCGATAGGGCTAACCGTTTTCGAGAAAAATGCCAGTTATTGAATCGATGCAGGCTATTGTAAATAAATAAATGTTCATCTATTTAGTAAGTGTGTTGTGAAAAACAATTGCAATAATTGATAAACAACTTGAGAACTGTCAGTTTATTAAGTTTAGAGTTTGTTGTCAGGTAGAAGTGTACTGATATTCCGCTTAAAATGGCCCAATTTAGTAACGGAGAAATGACAGAGATATGAGAGAACGGTGTCGTATGTGATACATGCACGACGGTGCTCCAGCACATTTTAGTCTAGTTGCGCATCAAGTTTTGAATGAAAATTATCCTAACCGTTGGATAGGTAGGGGTGGTCCACAGTTTTGGCTTCCCCGATCGCCAGATATCAATCCTTTGGATTACTTTTTATGGGGATACCTTAAGTCATTAGTGTACAAAACCCCTGTTCAAAATGAAGAAGACCTCAGAAATAGAATAGTTGATCATGCTTGATAATCAAAGACACACCACATATTTTTGAAAGAGTCCGTCATTCAATGATAAGGTGACTGAACCGTTGTATTGAAGCTGGTGGCGCTCACTTCCAACACTTACTTTAAGAAAACATTTTCTATTTGTCTTAGTATTTTATTTCTTATTTGTTCTCTTATGAAATAATGTACTTTAAAAATAATACCTAAATGTTTTGTAATAACTCTAAACTGAATAAACTGACAGTTCTCAAGTAGTTTATCAAGTATTCAATTGTTTTTCACAACACACTTGCTAAAAAGATGAAGATTTATTCATTTACAATAGCATGCATCGATTCAATAATTTGCATTTTTCTCGAAAACGGTTAGCCCTATCGAGATGTACTAAGAGACCATTTTTACGTAGAAATCTCTGAAATACCATATTCTAAAATCAAAATGTCAAAAAATTACCATTTAGAAAATGGGGTTAGTTTTACACTTATCTCCTCCCGTATGATACGCCTCTGATTAAAATTATGAATTTCTGAATTCAGAATCAGATTCAGCGTCAAAAGTTTACCCATCGTACCTAATTTCGTAATTTTGTCATGAATGGTTTCGAGGATATCGAGGGAAAACCGTCCTCAGGGTGCCCCATGCAAAGGAGCGTAGCTCCCTTAGGAAACATTTCCGGACCCATGTTCATATGACATTTTCTTTCTATTTTTCGGAGTACTATTCGTGGTTAAAGTTTGTTAACATACTTAATTAACACCGTTATGTGTGGGAAGTACTGAGTCAATCAACTTGACTCCATTTTTCAAACTCGTTATTTGATAAGATGGTCGGCACCAAAACGCGCCGTACCGTTTTGAAGTGGTTCTAGAATGAGCTGGATCTTAAAAATAACCAGCCAGTCGCGACTTTCTCAAGAGAGCCAGATTTCGCCGTCGCGTAGGTACCACCAGTACCACCACCAGCTCAAAAGCCGCGGATGCAGCAGCAGCAGCAAAGAAAACAACAAGAGTACCACCACAACAACACGTCCACGCGACACACTTGAGTTACGGACCAGAAACTTATGGGTACGGCTTTCGGCGATAATTTCTTTACTTTATTGGCAACCGGGACGTTCCACCATTGACTCAAGTGTGAATTTAAGTGCGGTAGAGTGGCTACCCACAATTCTCATACACACAGACACCGCAGAAAATGGGTGAAATATCTCCAAGGAAGTTATGGCTCTCCTGACTCTAAATTTATGCAGCAATATGGTACTTCGAATGCCATTTCACTTCCCACGCCATAACTGAGGGAAACAGTGTAATTGGAAACATTTTCGAATTTGAGATGTCTCTTGGATCAGAAGGTTATTTCAATATTTGCGTATTATGAAAAAAAGTGTGAGTAAAAGTACTGAAGCGTTTTCTTTATATAATTTTTTCTATAGTCCCACCTTTTATGAAATAGAAAATAACAGAAAATAACCGAAGACAACAGAAAACAACAGAGAACAGAAAACAACCGACAACAACACAAAGCAACAGAAAGCAGTAGAAAATAAACGAAAACAAGACCAAATAATAATATGTCTCTCTATCTGATTTTTTTTTTCAGGGTATTACACTGGTGTGGCTTTCAGGGTGGGCCAATTTTCGTGACTTTTAAAAATATGAATTTGCAACTTTGAAAAAGTTGCAAAACCGAAAACAATTGCTTTTTTTATCTGACAAAGTTATCGAATTTTTTGTTTTGAACTGCCACAATGGCATTTAATTTTTGAATTTTTAATTCTGTGAATTTCAAATTCGATACTTGTTGGAAACATAAGAGCAAACATTTTTTGTTAAATGATACAGTCAGCATTTTTACTTTTTTAACTGCCACAAGAGCACTAACATTTCAAGGTTATTTGAATATTTGCATATTTTGAAAAAAAAAATGTGAGAAAAAGTACTGAAGCGTTTTCCTTATATAGTTTTTTCTAGAGTCCCACCTTTGATGAAATATAAAATAACAGAAAATAGCCGATAATAACAGAAAATAACTGAAAAGAACCGAATACAACAGAAAACAACAGAAGACAGTCGAAAACAACAGAGAACAAAAAGCAACCGAAAACAATAGTATAAATAAACGAAAACAAGACAAAATAGCAGAAAGTAACAAAACATAACCAAAAACAAAAAAAAATGATGTCGGGTTATGATACAGGATCAAGGAAGGTATCGCAGCTATATTTAAAAATTATCAGGTGATTATTTTTAAGCGAAAAAAATAAATCAAGAATCAGAATTATTTCATAGCCTTTTCAAATTTTTTATGTGTGGAATATGGAAGATGCCTCAGATATCTTAAGTTATCATACGAATATGCAGGTTGTCCCTGAATTTCCTTGATACGTGATATTCACGTAACAAAGAAATAGTTCAAACGAAACCTGAGAGGGATTTTTGAAGGTACTATCGGGTCTATCATACCATGCATACAAAACGTGTTTTTGTACTTCAACCCTTATAACTCACCCCCAACTTTTTTTTTCCAACAGCACCCGATAGTTTTTCCTACACAAATTGAGTCCTTATTTTATTTAAAATCTTGTAGTACCTTTGATTTTTTACACAGTTTTTTCATAAAGTCATAAGCATAAGGTAAATAAAATAAGGATTTGTTTGAGGCGTAATATAATATTATCCAAAAACGGTTAAAAAGAAAACTAGGTGGGTTTTTCAAACTCACTGAATGGCCCATCATACCGTGCTTTCGAAAGATTTTTATTACTCCAGCCTCTAAAAGTCACCCCCAACTTTTTTTTTAAAGCACTCCACAGGTTTTCCTACATAATTGAGGTCATTATTTTATTTAAAATCTTGTAGTGCAAGTGCCTTTATTTCATACTGAAATCATTTCATTAAATTTCATAAGCATAAGTTAAATTAATAAAATAAGGATGTTTTTAAGCGTAATATTTTCGTGACGACAAGAAAGATATTTGTTTTCGAAAGCATGAATCAAATACACTTTAAAACCCACCTAGTTTTCTTTTTTATCCATTTTTTGCGTAAAACCAATTCTTATTTTATTTATATTATGCTTTCACGCAAAAAATAAGTTTGCGTATAAAATCAAAAGTACCACAAGATTTTAAATAAAATAGGGATATGATTTATGTAAGAAAACCTATGGGGTGCTATTTGAAAAGAAAGTTGGGGGTGAGTTTTAAGGGTTGACGTACAAAAAAAACATGTTTTGAAATCACGATATGATAGACCTTATGGCACCTTCAAAAATTCCACTCAGTTTTCGTTCGAACTTTTTTTGTTACGAGAATATCACGTGTCAAGGAAATTCAGTATATTTAACATCTAAGCATGTTCATGAAATCATTAAAGAACTGCCTCACGACATTCAATTCACACGGAAAATATAAACAAACGCAAATTTAAAGTAATTATTGTTATATAACTCTAGTAATTCCAAAAAAATGTTTTTATTATTATTTCTGTCTATGTCTAGACGGATCAGTGCTGAAGGACAAAAAGGACAATTTGGATATTTATGTGTATGGGTTAACCGAAGTGAGTCACTACGGTAGATTAAGTAACTTTAGATCTCACCAGAAGCATTCATAATTATGTATACTGAGAACCAGTGAATAACAAGTAGAAATTAATTAACACTCTCGTATAATATCAATATACCAGACGTTTAATGACATTGCCGTATGACAGGTAGCTGAAAGGTGTAGATAAATTGTGATCCATCGGTATACAAGGATATATCACTATAGTAGTAGTAGTAGTTTTCTTATATTTTGATCATTTCACAATGATATAAGACTTGTCAGATATAACAAAAACAAAACATGTACCTACATAAATGAATTAAGACACATATACACCTACACATGTTATCAGATACATTGTAATGTTAAAAATGACATTTTATACAGGAGTCAAATAAATCGTTAAAAAATAAATACATAAGATTAAAATATAAAGGTCCGAATGACTTATTACATGTATAGAGCTCGTTAAATTTCTAGTCTATAGGGTTGATGAAGGGTTAACCTAGGGAGTAATAGCATTTATTACTGTTCATACTCGAAATAACGATAGCGATGAAATTCGTTATTTTAGGTGGTCCAGAAATGCGCCAGTGTCTCAAAATAAACATTATTTGAAAAGCTGGAGTTGATTCCCAATAAGCAAATGACCCTTAGAAGTTTGAAAATAAATTGATCTCATTGTGAAGTTGTTTCAATTCCAATCAGATAGACAGAGTTAAAAGTGAAATATTTTTTATTGGAGTAAAAAACAAATGTAGTATCTAATGCTTGTGTTGTTTCAACTGTACACTGATTGCCACCAATACTTTTTTAGCACTGTCAGGAAAGCCATCCCAAAATGGGCAGAGAAAAAATCACTCCTGCACTAGAGAGGTAAAAGAGAAATTAATTCTATATATACCCTTCTAGTTAGGGCCTGGCCACATCTCCACGTCACAATAGATAGACGCATTTTAACAAAGGCTTTGACCAATCACAGCAGCCCATTCAAGAACATCCATCTGCTCTGATTGGCCTTTGTTAAAATGCGCCTGTTGATAAAACCGGGCCTACTAGCCACACGTTGGCGACGACGTTCGACGTGGCGTTCCACGGTGACGACGTCGTGACGTGGAGATGTGGCCAGGCCCTTAGGCCCCCCGAGGATCCTAAGATGGAGCAGGAATGATATGTGCATTGTGATCGGTCTGTTGACAGGACATTGTCGTCTGAGAGCCACTTGCGGAAAAAAGGACTAGCACAAACATGGGACTGTCGTTTCTACTATGTGGAGGACGAAACAGCGGAGCACATATTGTGCTCCTGCACAGTATGGGAAAGAGCTAGGTTTGAATCCACCCATCTGAAGCCTAGTGACTTCAAGGAGGTTTAATCTAACACGGCCATCGTCTTAGTCAAAAAGTGAACCACATTAGACACAATAGGGTGTCTGCAATAGGCAGTGGAAGGAGGTATAGACTCCCTACTCACAATCAACCTAACCTAAGTCTCCGTACAACCGATCGTCTAGATATGACAAGTCACCTTTTCCACGACCTTCGATAGAACTCTTAGTAGGCATTCACAGTAGCGGCAGTTAGGAGCGTTGGAGTGCGTTGGCCAACGCCGAGTCCCCTCGGCAGGTAGAAGCAGGCCGGCGCCGGTTCCGCACGTAGTCAAACACACCAGTGCATGGTACAGTGAAAACAGACAAGAAAAAGAGTACAAAGATTGGCCAGTAGCATCTAGACACAGTATAGGAAACATGCAATCCGGGTTCAAAATGTTGCCCATTATTGGCAAAACAACGAGGGATAGTTGCAAAAACACTGGAAATGATCCCCTGAGGGGCTAGAGTACAATAGAGGGTGAAATAGTTTTTGGTTAAAAAGTTGTCTCTCTGGACAAATATTTTGACGTGTCTTGGCGTTTTTTCGTTTATTGAGCGGTTTGTGATAAATCCGTGGTGGGAAGTTGTCAAATGAACATACATATGTAGACTCACATCATATACATCAGAACCATTTAGTTGAAATTTGTCAATCAGATGAATATGTGACTGATACTGTACATGTTCAACGAATTCTTGTGCAGGTCCTATAAAGGAAGCTGTCCACTCTGGTAGAGACTGTTTGAATCGCTTTGTAAACAAGTTTTTGGTATCAAAAGGTAGAAGTGTTGTATCATTTTGGCGCTAAATTGAGATGTGACCGCCGCATGATTGATTTGTTTGGTTTGGGAATTATTGTGGCACCTAGCCTATATCTAGTGTTGTGGTTGTGTATAAATGTGTTATGCTCATTTGAATATATCTCTGATACTAAGTGATAGTACCTAGTAAATACAATTGCCTAACGTTATATATTTGGGTCTCGTAATATCACTGGTCGGGTACATAGTTATTTAGTTAAACATTAATATTAGAATAGCTTTTACTTCCGATACACACCGATAGGTGAGGGAAGTATTGGGATCGCGAAAATTATCGATTTTGAGATAATATGCTTTGTGGGCACTGGGAACAACATTGACATTGGACGCGCTACATAAGGAGGCTCCTTTCATAACCGCACTTATTTCCTTCCAACATATTTCTATCGCAGTGCGGTTATAGTGCAGCTTGTGTCTTTTATCCCAAATAGGGGTTTTCGCAAACACTGAAGCTATAAGTAACTCTTTATCGCTACTCATCTTCGACAGGCACAGACGAAACCAGGTAGCAAACTGAATTTCTGTTACTATAAAGGCGTTCAAGCGGGCTTCCGACGCTGGTAAGCGGCCGAAGACTCAGTTGAGCAGGTGAGCCTGCATGCGGCACCTGCACGCATTCGCACGCCCTTGCACGCTCACTAAAAAGCCCCACTGTATTTGCGCGCTTAATCTGAAGCAGCAACTGCTCATCAATTTTCCAGCACGCCCTGTATACATTTCCTCGCGGCAGACGATCCAAATAAAACCATAAGCGAACTGAGACGGCTGCGTACCCTTGGTACGACCATCCCATCAGTCGCGCTCCGTCTCTGCATCAGCATCCACCTGCCATCCGTGTGTAGCAATTATAATGTCATAAATGTGGTGCACTGGTGCTGGAAGAAGAAAAAAAGTCTGCACCGAAACGAGGCAGTCCAGTAAAAGCGTATTTTGATTCTGCGTGTTGCCATGGCAGGAGCCAAGTTGTTACATTGTATTCGTGTTATATCAGGGGCTTTCGATTAACATTTTCACAGACGTATCCAAGAGAATTAGCCCGTTTGGGGGCGGGTTAGAATATCTCCCATCGTATATCCTGCGTGTCGTAAAAGGCGACTAAAAGAAACCGAACCACTGTCGGTATAAGCAGTAACCTCTTCTCAACCAACAGCTTCGGGTGGACGAGTTGAGAAGAGTCAGGACACCTTCTTGTCCTTGGGGTGAGAAATTGCCCCTAAAGGCGGATGAACCAGTAGACACCATCTGGTCAACGGCATGAGGATGCAGAAAGCAAAGGGGAAACTACTGCATTAGAGATCTTAAAGATATCCCAATAGAAACTCGTAAAATGTGTAAATGCATTTTACGAGTTCACAACATGTCTGTTAAGACATTGTGACTATGATGATGATCCAAGAGAGTTAATACAGCTGGCTTTGGAGTATACTCCAGAAGTCTCCACATTAAGTGGCCTATGGACAAAGATGCCAGCATAAGGTTGCGTTTCCACCAGAAATGTGCGAGGATGCGTTAAGAGGAATGTGTTTTTAACGAACCAATAGAATCGCTTGAATTACGTCGCCTCGCTCAGCACAGCTCTGGTGGAAACGGCTTAGCGGAGCGAAGTTTCTGTACGTATAAAACAAGGCATGTTAGCGAGGAATGTGTGCTATTAATGTGTTTCGAGAGATGTGCGTTAGAAATACGTTGTGAGGGATGTGGGCGAGGTACGTGTGCTGTTGATGTAGGCGAGCAAAAAAAAACTCTGAATAGAGCCAGCTACACATCCTCGCAACGTTCATCTGCACATCGTTTCACAGCTCCGCCACACAACTTCGCACCGCTCATCTTTCTAGCACATCTTTGTTGAAAACACCTACACCGTTTCACAGCTCCGGTACACATCCTCGCTGCGCACATTTTCCTAGCACATCTCTGGTGGAAACGCAGCGTAGCTCAGCTCGAGTTGAACGGTATAACCATAGCAGTCCAACACCCACGCACTGGGACTGGTGTTGTTATTACATACACCCCTGTGCAAGGACTGAGAACAGGAATATGAGATAGTTGAACACAAGGCCATAAGGCACTCGCCTAAGGTTATAGCTAACTGGTTGGGAGAGCCTCTATAAGTAATCTCACACCCCTTGGAGAGCTTTTATTAAAAAAATGCAGTCAAGTTGATTGACCCAGTACTTCCCACAAATTACATTATTATTTTCCCATAGCATGAAGCTACAGTCTGAGATCCCCACGCAACCAAATCATAAAACAAATTTTTGAGTTTTACAAGCCCCCACTCCCTACCATCCCAACTTCTCCCCTCCACAAAAAAAAGTAAAAATGATCCTAAACCCCTAAAATGCCTACGAAGTTTGAGTTGTATTTTATATTTTTATTTTTTTCCTTTGGTTTCTGTAATAGGCTAAGGCAATTTTTGAATGGACCTAAAAAGGTGTATTATATCGCTAGGTCTTTCTTTCACAGGCCAATGAACGACCCATTATGAATACTGATTTTTTTTTTGAGTTTTACAACCCCCATCCTCCAATCACCCCAATTTCACCCTCACCCAAAAAAAGTAGAAAATGATCACTCCTAAAAACGAAGTTTGAGGAATATTTGAAATACTTTGTTTTTTGCTAATTACTCCGCCACCAATGCACCGATTTTCAAAATTATAGGAACATTATCCAAATTGCATTACAATCCATGCAGCAGTTATTGAGATTACGAGGGTAGAAAAACGCCAACAGACAGACAGACCGACAGACAGGTACACCGAAAAAAATGAGTGACGTGGATTTTCGTTATGCAGACATCTCAAAATCGAAAATTGTCGTGATCACAATACTCCCCTCACCTATCGGAGTGGGAAGTAAAACGACGGAACAGTTTTTGACGGTTGTCAGCTATGATTTTTTTGTTTCAAAATGACACCTTGGAACAAACTGCCAGAGTAGAGTTTTCTCACTCATTGATTTGATTTTCCCAACCATTGATCCTGTGTTTTTCTAGTTTTTGTAATTTTTTTGTCGCCATTAAATAGTCATCTATTTATCTACCTTGATCCTGTAACTTGTTCCTTCCAAAATGTCATTAAAATCAGTATGTTTTTTATTTCAGTTACTGGAAGTAAGAGAGTACAATAAAAATCGGTTGAAGCTATATTAGCGACATCAGGTGTGCCCTAAGGTTCAGCTCTTGACCCTTTATTGTTTTTTATTTTCACTAATGACTTAGTAAATAACCTGCATTGTGAGTATTTGATAGGGTATTTGATTTAGGTTGATGACCTTAAATGATTTAAAAGTATTAGTACTGTAAATGATAGAATAAAATTGCTAATCGATTTAGAATTTAAACATCAGTAGGTGTAAGGCTTATAATATGTTTTCGAATGTTGATAAGTGTTGATCGATGACGCTCACACGTAAAATTGAACCAATATATAGTGACTTTGAAATTGGAGGCAATAAGCGTCAACAAGTAAACACATTCAGAGGTTTGGGAGTTTTATTCGACTCCAAGCTGGCATTTGTAGATCACATAAATATGATTACTGCAAAATCATACAAAAACCTTGGTTTCATCAGAAATAGTAAACAGTTCAATGATCCAAAAACTATAATAACTTTCGAATACATCTACGATGTATGGTGGGGAGTGCATCATAAAAACAGGTTATACTCGAAGTTACTCGTATACTCAAAGTTATGATAGGAAAATTAAATGGAGGTTGTTTATTTTCTGCATATCTTACAAAAAGGTTACACTCAAAGTTATGAGAGACCTAAACCTAAAATATTCTTAAATAAGTTCTGCTTCTGATTCTTTTAATTATATTGTAGTGTCAGATCTAGTCTACTGATTGAAGCACTATGTGGTTGATTTAACCTATCCAAGGCTTCACTTGAGTAGTGTAATACTTGAGTTGATACTATCATTATGAACTAAAGCATTTTCAAGTAAAGTGCAAGTATTTGTAGTTAAAATATATCGTAAGCTTAATTTTAATCTAATTTACTTATAATAACTTATCATCAAACTTGATGCTACTTTTTTGTGTGGATACCTAGTATTTTATTACTTACTACTAATTACTTAACAAGTCTGAACACTTGAAACTACTATATATACTCTTGACTAAATTGCTCTACTCGATTCAACTGCCGGATGTGTGTGAACCGGGCTTTACATGCAAACCTTACAACTTTATTTGCAACGAAATCCATTGAATTCAAAAAACCCGCTGGCATAAATTAAAGCATTTATGTTTATGTATGTATTTGATGAACGTATGTGGGTATGTAGGTTTTATTTGAGCATGTCTGCCGAGCCCGATTTTATTGTCTATTTATTTTTTCGCCCGTTACACCAGTCTAGACGAAAATTGTTGTCGAAGATAAACGCAAGGACGCCGCGCCATGAATATGCACGTCGGTGCAAATTTCGAGAGCGAGATGACAAAGTTTTATGTGCATCGTCATGGACTTTCAATTAGGCATTGCGGACCGTCGCGAAACCGAGATTCTAACGTTTGTCATTGAAGACAACTGGATCGCAATCAGCGGTGTTTGTGGAGGTGACTGTCTGTTACTAACCTGATGCCTGATGAATGTTATTTTACATAGAGGGTGAGTTTTTGGTACCGGATCGGTCGATAATTCCACTAGTACAATGTGTTCCACCATCATGTCGATAAACTTTGAGGTATGAAAATATAACTAAAGTTATCGAGAAAAAATGCGAAAAAAAGGGGTCAACCTTTTAATTAATTTTTTATTACATTTTCAATTTGTGTATCACGACTCCATTGGTTCGCGCAGTTGTAGCGTCATAGCTTGATTATTTATCGACCGATTCACGACATTTTGGACTCATTTAATAGGACAATGACTGGTCATATCAACTAAAGCAAAAAAAAGATAATACCTGATAATTTCTAAGGCTAAAAAAATTCACAAAACTGAAAAAAAATTTGTAATGCACTTGTTTCGGTAAATAATTTGGATAAAAGCCATATTAGTGCCTATTTATAATCACAGTTTAATGTTTATCAGAATGTCTCCTCTCTAACGACACGCAATTTGTTTATGTAGCACTAAAATTATCGACGAAATAGCCTTTTTTACTACGACCAATTTTGAAATAAACAAGAATTTGGTATGCACATTGTCTTTATTGGACTTCGGTACAGATTATTACTTAAATGTAATTTACCTGAACAAATGTGATTATTTAGTATCTAAGTTAATCAACGAAATTTTCAGAATGTCTGCCATTTTTATTTAGGCACGCTTGACTTCTGAAACTAACGCTCTGGGTTACTCGACGCTAAGCTACGCTCCAGTCTATTTTCTTTGATTTCCAAGTGATTCCAACATATCTCATTTCAATTAGTTGCCTTTCAGTCATTTGGCTGAATACTAAATAAATAATACTAAAAATAAAAATAATAAAATTTGTCCATGTAGATTGCATTTAAGTAATAATCTGTACCGAAGTCCAACAAAGAGAATGTGCATACCAAATTCTCGTTTATTTCAAAATTAGTCGTAATAAAAAAGCCTATTTCGTCGATGATTTTAGTGCTACATAAAAAAATTGCGTGTCGTTAGACAAGAAACATCCTGATAAACATTAAACTGTCTTAATAAATAGGCATTAATACGGATTTTTTTCAAATTGTTTGCAAGTAACCAAAACAAGTGCATTACAAAAAATTTTTTTTTCGGTTTGGTGAATTTTTTAAGCCTTAGAAATTATCAGATATTGTATTTTTTTTGCCCTAGTTGATATACTCAATCATTCCCCTATAAAATGAGTCCAAAATGTCGTGAGTCGGTCGATAAATAATCAAGCTATGGCGCTACAACTGCGTGAACCCATGGAGTCGTGATACAGAAATTGAAAATGTAATGAAAAATTAAATTAATTTTTTTCGCATTTTTTCCCAATAACTTCGATTGTATTTTCATACCTCAAAGTTTGTCGACATGATGGTGGAACGCATTGTATATAAGGTAGCGAAAAACGTTGTATACAGGGTGTCCCAGAACTCAACGTCAAGCCGAAACCGGGTGACAGGTACTATCGTGAGAAAAATCAGAAAAAAAATCTCTCATGCAGTTTGAAAATTATGGGCATTTTAGGAAAACCTAGAAATTTGGTTGAATTATAACAATTTTTTGGTTATTGTGGTAGACCTCGACTGTCAAACGTTTGTTTTGTTTGCTGTGCGTCTTTTATGCTTGGTCAGTAAAATCGAATTCGCTATTTGTTGGTAACTGTAGTGAAGCTTTACGGACTCACTGTGCTATCTTCGAGTGTAGTTTAACAGTTTTTCGAGATGGGACTCAAAAAGTGCAGTGTTTGTAACATGGGTTGCATTGGAAGGATGTTCAGGTTAGTTGGCAATGTTTGGAGGCTGAAGTGTCAAAAGATGATGGTTTTGAGCACGCCACGCTGAAGTGGTTTGTTTACTACCTCTATCAGTGGCGCTTCTAGGAAGTTTGTCTGGGGGGGGGAGTTACTTTATGGATAATGTAGTGGGCGCCGCCAAGGAGAGGGGGGAGGGTACAATAAACATCTTGTCAAATGAAGGTATAAATACGGTAAGAGATGAATATTTATGAAATTAAAGTTTTTCAGTAGCAAAGATCAAATTAAACAGTACACAGGTATTTTCCATTTTTTAAAAGGAAAATTAACAAAACAAAACACATATAACAAAGCCAGACTTATTATAAATAATGTAAACAGAAAAATATATTTAAAGCAATAAACATAAACAGTTAGATTTCAATGCATCTTATTTTTAATTAATCAGTTTTGTTCCGTGTTCTGGGGGGGGGTAATTACCCCCTCTACCCCCCCCCCCTTGGAAGCGCCCTTGACCCCAGACAGCACAATATATTCTAGGAACATTCTAAGATTCACCATTTTGGAACATTGTATCATTCCATGAAAAGTCCATGAACATTCCAAGTATGTGAAAATGGGATTCCAAAGTTTAATGTACACATTAAAAAAACACATTTTATTGCACGAGATCGTCCTCTTGTATTATCCTGAAAAATTTTAAAAAACCGTTTTATTTTAAAGCATACGATGTACATTCAAATACACTTCATTGACTACAATCCTAGAATTTCACCAAAATGTCGTTGTATTTTAATCAATTTTAGAGAATAAACACCAGAAATTCATAGTCACAAATATAGCAAATGTGTTGTTAGTGGTTGTTATTATATATTAATTAGGGTACCTACGACAAGTGAGACTAGAACATAGAGATTAGACTCTGAACAAGAGAATTACTATCACATTGTGCTGCAAAGTCGATAATTTACAGAAACAAAATAGTTACACTAACCCTAGTCGCTCCTAGATGAAATTGTAAATCAAATAACAAGTGAAAATCACGTTCCAGAACACAGATAACTATCCAATTATCACAGGAGAAAAATGCACAAGCACAAACAGGCACCACCGACCACCGTTACCGTGACGAATGAAGCTAACCTCAAAGTTCTCAAGCCTAACCTAACGTGTAACGGTGCCACGCCTACATTAAGAATCATACCAAAAGGCATATTCATAGACTATTCTTTAGATAATATTAATTTATGAATATTATCAGAATTTTTTGATTGACACGTTCATGGAATAATCATGACGTAGTATTCCTCGTACATCCTCATGGGAATGAAACCAATAAAAACATCCATAGAACATTCTGTTAATGTTCTGAATATTCTCAATCTACTTTGGATGAAATAAGAATGTTCCAGGAATATATTGTGCTGTCTGGGACCTCTATGTTCAGTGGTTTCTCTGAGGTTATAACGACCGAGTGAATCTCCTCGACGGCATTTTTTTACCTGTGCGTGTGCACTTAGGCGGCACGCCATTAGAGAGACGAGAGCAAGCACCAAGCAAGCAAGCAAGCATCGCATCATCATCGCTGGTCGTCGTCGTCGCACGATGCTCGCCTCTTCGCCTCTCTGTTCCCTCCGGCTTTTATTTCCTTTTATTTTTTCGTCTGTCTTAGGAGTCTAGACGGATTTATTGTTGAAGGTAAGGCAAGGACAAGCCACGGGCCACGGCGTGCCGCACCGCGACTTGCGAGAATTGTGACTCATCCGAAATCTGCGGTTTCTTGCTACAACTCCGCGCGGACACGTTTCGAATAGGTTACTGGGTTGACATTCCAAACGCCAAAATCATCACTATCATTATATGGTCATGGGGCGAAATAATCGCCATAAGAATGCAGTTTGACAATATGTTTTCATGAAGCAGTATTGAAGTCTTTTTTTAAATTACAGAGTGATTATAATCGAATATCTCCTATCGTATATCCTGCGTGTCATAAAAGGCGACTAATATTATATCCACTTAATATTCAAGTAACTCGCTGCGAAATATTATTGAGAAAAGTTAAAGTCATATATCAATTTGGATGTATTACGTGCGACCTTGCAAATCCGGAAATTAATAGAAAAAAAAATTATAACTTGGCAACGTCGCAACCGATCCCAAAAATATTTTAGGGTTAAATAGAGATCAATGATGGAAACTAGAAGGATTTGAAAAAAAAGGTTTAGTTCCATATAAAAAAATTAAGTTGATCACTATCCTACTTTCCCTCAACACCCTGTATATTGCAAAATATTTTTAGAATATGCGTCTTAAGTAACCAAATAACTTCTGAATATGAAATTTTCTTCTATCAGGTATACCTTGCGAGATTTCGAAGAATTACACACTAACTGGACACCCTGTATAATGGCCTTCAGTACAGTACGATCGTTCCAAAATTCAGAACAATAACAGTTCAGGTGTTGATTTGGCATAGCTTGTCAATACTTGTTGCTATGCTAGAAATATTTAGGAAAGCAGAATAACAAGTCCAATAAAGACAATGTGCATACCAAATTCTTGTTTATTTCAAAATTGGTCGTAATAAAAAAGCCTATTTCGTCGACGATTTTAGTGCCACATAAACAAATTGCGTGTCGTTAGACAGGAAACATTCTGATAAATATTAAACTGTGTTTATAAATAGGCACTAATATGGCTTTTTTCCAAATTATTTGCAGGTAACCAAAAGAAGTGCATTAAATTTTTTTTAAGTTTGGTGGATTTTTTTAGCCTTAGAAATTGTCGGATATTATTTTTTTTGCCTTAGTTGATATGCCCAGTCATTCCCCTATAAAATGGGTCCAAAAACTTGTGAATCGCTCGATAAATAATCAAGATATGGCGTTACAACTGCGTGAACACATGGTGCTGTGATACAGAAGTCATAACACAAAATGGCCTATTCTGTCGAAAATTTTCGTGCTACATACACGAATTGCATGTGGTAAGACAGGAAACATCCTGCTAAACATTAAAATGTCTTAATAGATAGGCACTAATACAGCTTTTTTTCAAATTATTTGCAAGTAACCAAAACAAGTGCATTACAAAAAAAAAAATTTTAGTTTGGTGAATTTTTTTAGATTTAGAAATTGTCAGATATTATATTTTTTGCTTTAGTTGATATAACCAGTCACTCCCCTATAAAATGAGTCCAAAAAGTCGTGAATCGCTTGATAGATAATCAAGATATGGCGTTACAACTGCGTGAACACATGGCGCTGTGATAAAGAAGTCATAATACAAAATGGCCTATTCTGTCGAAAATTTTAGTGCTATATACACGAATTGCATGTGGTAAGACAGGAAACATCCTGCTGAACATGAAAATGTCTTAATAAATAGGCGCTAATACGACTTTTTTTCAAATTATTTGTAAGTCACCCAAATAAGTGCATTACAAAAAATTTTTTTTCAGTTTGGTGAATTTTTATAGCCCTAGAAATTATGAGGTATTATCTTTTTTTGCTTTAGTTGATATGCCCAGTCATTCTCCTATAAAATGAGTCCAAAATGTCGTGAATCGGTCGATAAATAATCAAGCTATGGCGCTACAACTGCGTGAACCCATGAAGTCGTGATACAGAAATTGAAAATGTAATAAAAAACTAATTAAAAGGTTGACCCCTTTTTTCGCATTTTTTCTCGATAACTTTAATCATATTTTCATACCTCAAAGTTTGTCGACATGATGGTGGAACACATTGTATAGTTATAGAGTAGATATGTGAAGCACGAAGAATCAGAAATAACAATAGCGTTTCTATCAATCCTACACCGGAAGTCGTATATACGCTATTCGAGCCATCACTCTGAAAGGTATAAGCAATAACGATACAAAGTATAGTAGAAGCGCGGCCGTAAAAGAAAATCCGCACAATACGAAATGATCACAATTAATACGCATCCTGTTTAGTTGTTTCCGGGCATCGGGGATCCGAAGAAAGACGGATCGGCGAACATCCTACAAATCGACATGAGAACCATTTAATTGGCGTTTCCGGTCATCGTGTTGTCTTCCAGGAAAGAATTGACAGGATGTATTATGGTCCGACTCCGGTGCGCTGGTGTGTCTGCCGAGTGGTCGAGTCTTCCTTTTATTCTGGTTCTCGGAGCTGTCCAGCTGCGAAGTTCGCGGTATATTTGTAGCTTTTACTATGATGATTCAGGAAGATTTCTTGGTAACGCGTTTGCCATGTAGCGTCGGTTTTAGTCCTGTAGAATGTGGGGTATTTTCCAACTTGCTATACAATAATATTGCCCCTCTAATCACTGAAATGTAGGGTTTCCAGTTTTAGGATCAGGATCCCGTTGTGAGATCCCGGTATAAAAATCTAGGTCCTGGGATTAACCCCAATATTTTTTTAAATTTTTTAAACTCTAAAATTAGTAAAATAAAATGTAATAAAATGTAGTAACATGGAATGAACTATTAGCGTTCTATATTCTGTGCCAACGTTCTGTGTTCTGTGTCAAACGTCAGCTGTCGATGACGTAGTTGACAACCGGATGTTAGGTTCATGTCATTACTCATTAGTCACTTATGCTTATGCAACTTATGAACTTATGGTTATGTATTATGGATTTATGTGAAAAGGAAAATCGAAAGCCATCCTTTCAATGAAGATGATTTTACTACAAGAAGTAATAATAAAAATGCGAAAATATAGTAAAGATATAGTAAAAATAAAAATGCAAAAATGGAAATGGAGGGTCACCCCACAGTCGAATCACCTTCCGTCAAGCTTTTGGGGATCAACATAAACAATAACATGTCCTGGCACGACCAGGTCGTCAGTATTGCTCAAACGGTATCCCAGAAGCTTGGAGTTTTGTTCCGCTGTAGGAAGCTGTATACACCAGAGCAACTACTGCTGCTCTACAAGGTACAAATCCGACCATCATTGGTGTATTGATCCCATATGTGGGAATGCGCTCCGAAGTACTCTCTAAAGCTTCTGGACACTATGCAGAAGGGAGCAATTAGACTTCCTTACCAGGTCGAGGTCCCTACTCCCCGAACTAGTTTCCTCCAGCATTCCTTCTTTTGGAGAATTTCGATGCTGTGGGATGAGCTACCGGGAATTTGTTCCCCGACGGCTACAACCTGCAGCGTTTCAAATCTACCGTTCACCGATATTTACCCTCTCGCAGCGCTTCTACAGCACCATAGCTTACGGAAGGCTGGCAATAAAAAACAAAAGTACGTTTTTATTAAAAAACACAAAAAACCTATTTTTACTTTCGAAAAGTAATTATCAAACTTAGCTTTGGTTATAAAACATAAAATCTGAAACAGGAATTAAAAACAAAAATCCGAAGAAACATTTCATTTATATGTGCAAATAATATAATTTTCGCATATCTGCGGTTTGCTTAATAATAATAAAATATGACCTTAAAAAAGCCAAAGAGTCTACAGTCGAGTTTTTTATTCGCTATCTAAGTTTTTTCGCAAATGAAAACGCTGAAAAAAATGGTCTTTCAGCTTCCATACTCATAGCTGGATGAGCAGGAACTTTTTTTTGCTTTTATGCCACTGTATGGGGCCGTGGGAAATTTCTTGCCCAAGGGCCCGCCCTTGGGGGGGGGGGAGGGGTAGTGGGCGAATTTGAAGTTACGTCACTGTCGGAGCAAAGTTGAGATAATACGCGAATTTACCGAAACCTAATTTAAATTACCAAATCTGAGAAAACTAGAACCGGCGTTGACATTTTTCACCCTAATGTGTCCGTTGCTGGTGCGGCCGATGGACAGCTCAGTTTCTGAGAAGGAGAGAATTGTGTGAGTCATGCAAGGGAAGGGGTGTGGAGAGCATTTCGCCGTAACCTGTCCGTGATTGATGATGTAATTTTAGACAAATGTAAAGATAATAGCGTTCTCGGAGAGCAAGATCGTTGCGGTGGAACCTTGAGACAGCGAGAACATTTGCAGACGAGCGGACAGTCCGAAAGGGTAACAACGGAGAAAGAAGAGTAGTTTGTATTGAAGTTTTTACTCGAAATATCTGACATGATTAACCATAAAATGGAAATATTTGTGAGTTATCGTGAGCCGTACTCATTTTGGTGACAAAGGATACTCCTTAATTATTTCCAACAAACATATACCCCTTATGGTACGCGCACATAAATCTGCATCGGACGGACGGTACCGATCGGAAAAAGTTACCTACTTTCTATTAAATTTAATGGACCATCGCACATACGTCGGGACGGTAGGCATCGGATTTTCAAAATCCGTCGAAAATATAGTAACTAGAAATAAAGCCGGCCGATGCGTGCCGTGCGTGCCGATATCGACGTATGTGCGATGCTGATCGGCGATTGCCGAGGCACCGTCGGCATTTTCAAAGTTTCTACATGTACTGCTTGCAGACCGTGTTGCCATTCATAGCAACTTGTCGCGATTTGTAGCGACTTTTTCAAAAATTCTGTTACTATCTTTTTTTTCGCCACTGATTACTGCTTGTCTATTCTTCTTTTCGGTTTTGCCCAGACTGTCTTGTATTGGTGTCGAGACGACAGCATAGTAAACAATCAGCACAACATCTCAGGTTGGCGACAATTACACGCGCATCCCCCCTTTTGGATAATTATTTGTAGCGATGCTAACGATACTTCGATACTTGAAATGTATAAATACTTCTGCACTAATATCGAGTATTTTTGTCTTAGATACCTTTTGAGTGATTCCAAGCTGGTATCGCTACTTTTGTAGCGCTATCGGTATCGAAAATAATTACCAACCAAACGCGCCTCCATTGGCGTGTACAGCTCTATATTTGGCTACGAAATGTCGAATTGGTACCGGTATCAGTATTTTTATTTCCGCATCTCTACCCAGACTTGACACCTGTCAAATTCTGTGGGAACCATTTTTATATAGGAAATCCTCAGAGATAATCTGCTGGTTTTTACTATGCTGTGTCGAGACTATGTATCTGGTAATCCCACCGACTACGAGTAATCCACTATTTTTGAATGAAAGGTTATATTATACATATACCTAACTCATAGGCTGAAATATACGTTATTTTTGTGTGGCGACAACGTAGCGACATTCAAGGCGGCTCAGTAGCGAATTTCAATCTGATCTGCCTGGCAACACTGCCTGCAGATCATTTGCATATTTGCAACTGATTTTCAATTCTTCCGGCGATTTCGATCAGATATGTGCGATACCCTAATGAAAAATCCGTACCGTACCGGCCGTTCCATCTGTACCGTCCGCCCGATGCCGATTTATGAGCGCGTACCCTTATTCCGTCTGAATACAGGCCAGCGATACGAAGAGGCTAGTGGCTACAGATGTTACATTACAACTACTATGCTACTAGGTGGTTCGTTCAACTTTTTCCATAATTTTGCTCAAGGTTTAAAAAGAAAATTGGGCTTCTATGAAATCAAGAGTGTAATTGAATAATCAGATTCTATTAGGGCCCTGCTATCGCTTTAGGTATCGGATAAAATCGTTCACATTATATTTATAGGAAAATTTTATATATCTATGGTCGAGGTTGGTTTAGGTGTTATTGGTGTTTTAATATAACTGATGAAAATGCTTTTAGATTTTGCCATATTTTATATCCCTCAAAAGTGTTTCAAATGATTCGATATTGTCATTGATGTCATTGCACTGCATTCGCAAGCTCTTCGGGTATAGCAAAAAAATATGAAGTCAAGTTGATTCACCTAGTACTTCCCGCACATCATGATAGCAAGAAGTTATAATCTGAGATACGGGATCCCCTTGCAACCATCTAGAAAGAGTTTGAGCTATTTTCATATTTTAGTAGTTTTAATATTGCGGCGCCGCCACTGACACAATTTCTGAAAACCGTCCGCGTTTTCCATCCACGGCAAGATGATAATACGGCGTCGAAATTTCATTAAAAACAGTTTTTACGTTACACAATACAGAACGATCTAAAGCAATACGTGTATGTAAAATTCCCACGCTTTCTGTTATAGACAAGGCAATGTTCGGGTTGTCTTACACAGGTGAATTATGCCGATAGGTCTTTCTTTTGCAGGCAATGGACAGCCTACTCTGAATACAACAAATTTTTCAGTTTTACAACCCTCCACCACGCATCCCCAAATTTCACCCCCACCCAAAAAAGTAGAAAATTATCAGAAACCCCTAAAACGCCTAAAAACGAAGTTTGAGAAATATTTGAAATTTTTTGTTTTTTGCTACTTACTCCGCCGCCCTTGCACCGATTTTCAAAATTATAGCAGCACTACCTACTACGAACCCACGGCATAACGCTACCCAAACTTCATTACAATCTATGCAGCGGTTATTGAGATTACGAGGGTAGAAAAACGCCAACAGACCTACAGACAGACCGACGGAAATGAGTGACTTGAATTATCGTATGCAGATGTCATAAAACGCCCAAAAAGTGTACTATCTCAAAATCGAAAATTTTCGCGATCACAATACTCCACGCTGTGGGAAATAAAAAGGTGATCGCCTTACAAATATCATAATCATGATGTCGCCGACTATCGTAGAAAAACGTAGGAAAGTTTTGATATATCGAGAACAAAATAGTACCTCGAATGAAAAATAAACCAAAACTTTATCAAAACAGCACTGAAACAGGCCACAAATTTGACTCTGATGACCATATAGTTCTGGCAAGAGAAACAAATCATCACAGAAAAGATATCGTGATGCATATTCAATCAACTTTGGATCCCATATAGATAAATTAAGTAGGATTTATGATAATTCAATAAAATAAGGTTTCTGCATCTTAGACATTTATACCCACCTATTCACCTAATGAATAATCTAGACAGCTAGCTTTTTACACCCCCTTCACATATTGTATACATCTTTCCTATTTAATAACATGTACTTTTTATATTCTCCCGTACCATCTGAAAATAAATTGTGAGAGCAGGCAACAGAAAAGATCTGGCATATAGAGCTACCCTCGTACATCGACTCTCATATGCAGCAGCATATAGAACCGCGCTCTTCTGGTCGGCCAAGGGAACGCGCCGTGGCGTTCCACCAAGAAGTCTGCTGCTGTTTCGGGTACCAGATGGGGCACAGGCGGATCTTTTCTGTCGCCTACTCTCACATGCTTCACATGTCTGGTAGACATGAAAGTTCAGTGCTCTCTATCTCCGTCAATCGACCTATGGCGCACTGTTGATCGCTAATAAGCGTGAAACAGCTGTCTGCGTACTGGTGCATTGACGGAAATATAGTGCAACCCTCGTACATGAAAATAAATTGTTGGGGACATGGGGAGGCAGGTCATTATGCTTCGTGCACTAGACGAAACAATAACAATTATGCAATACAAGCTTAATTATTCATACAACTTATTATATAAAAACATAATTTTTTTATTGACACTACAATAATAGCTGAAGACGATTTTAATATAAATGAACCGAAACGTTGTAAAACAAAGAGGCAGCCTTTTACTTCCCACACCGATAGGTGAGGGGAGTATTGTGATCGCGAAAATTTTCGATTTTGAGATAATACGCTTTTTGGGCGTTTTATGATGTCTACATAACGAAAAACCACGTCACTCATTTCCGTCGGTCTGTCTGTCTGTCTGTCTGTCTGTCGGTCTGTCTGTCTGTCTGTCGCTTTTTTCTAGCCTCGTAATCTCAGCAACCGCTGCATGGATTGTGATGAAATTTGGGCAGCGGTATGTTGTGGGGTCGTAGTAGGTAATGTTCCTATAATTTTGAAAATCGGTGCATAGGCGGCGGAGTAATTAGCAAAAAACAAAAAAAATGAAATATTGCTGAAACTTCGTTTTTGGGCGTTTTAGGTGTTCCTGATCATTTTCTACTTTTTTTTGGGTGGGGGTGAAATTGGGGTGGTTGGGGGGTGGGTGGTTGTAAAATTGAAAAATTTGTTGCTTTCATAATATACTACCCACTGACCTGTGAAGAAAGACCTAGCGACATAAATAACTTTTTTAGGTCTATCCGAACATTGCCTTATTCCTATTACAGAAACTAAAGGACTTAGAATTTTTCCGATGTATACAGGCTGTCCATTTAGTGTGTAATTCTTCGATATCTCGCAAGGTGTAGCTGATAGAAGAAAATCTCAAATACAAAAGTTATTTGGTTACTTGAGACGCATATTCTAAAAATATTTCGAAATATACAGGGTGTTGCGGGAAAGTAGGATAGAGATCAACTTGATTTTTTTATATGGAACTATAACTTTCTCTCAAGTTCTTCTAGTGTCCATCATTGATCTCTATTCAACCCTAAAATATTTTTGGAATCGGTTGCGACGTTGCCAAGTTATAATTTATTTTCTATTAATTTCCGCATTTGCAAGGTCGCAAGTAATACGTCCAAATTGATATATTCCTTTAACTTTTCTCAATAATATTATACAGCGAGTTACTTGAATATTAAGCGGATATTATTCTGGATGCTACCAGCAATTTGTATCTACAGGGTGTTTTTGGCAGAATTTTAAATTCCGGCAACTTAAAGGTCGTTTTACTTTGTTTTTTTAAATGTAACACCCTGTATTTTTTATTTTAAATCGAAATATCTACTAATACTCTATCTCGCCTTGTAATATTTTTTTCGCGTTTTTGACGTTGCCAAGTTATAAATTATTTTCCCAAATTTTTAAACAAGTATCCCCGATTTTAATTTATTTTAAATAGAATCCTCTACTTATTTTTATTGCAATGAATTGCGCATGTCGAATTTAGTAAGATCTCACAATTTCAAAATTTTGTTTCTATTAATTAATGAGATACGGCAACGCCGCTTTTTCAGTAAACGGTACCGGAACGCTTAAATATTTCCAAAACTGCCACAGCTGAAGAGGTGAAATTCAATACAAACGTTTGTATTATTGATAATAGGCTATTTATTGACCTGTGCAGGAAAAACCTAGCGGCATATGACAATAATTTGGGGGGGGGGGTTACTGGCGATGATTTTGTTGCAAGGGGATCTCAGACTAAATCTTTATGCTATGGGAAAATAATAAACTGGTATCACCGTAATGTGTGGGAAGTACTGAGTCAATCAACTTGACTCCATTTTTATCTTACAGTGCAAAACCAAGAGATGCATACAAGCTATCTTAGATAGGGAATTTTATTCGCATAAACTTGCCATCACTACGCTAAACCTTTTACACGTCAGATTTCGTGTGACGAATCGAAGGGTCTTCATCTTTTAGCTTTTATATTGTGTGTCTGTCGCTTCGCACTGTTCTCGTGATTTATTAGAATACCGCAACAGATTGACGTGTCACAACATTCTATTCCGTTTCTTTGATGTCCGAATTAGAACGCCCAAGATGCTCGAGAGGATATCCGCAGTTTACGTTAGTCTATTTTTCAATTCTCTGGCGGGCGTATGACAAATGTTCGAGAATTCTTTTGGTACGGAGCGGAATTTGTAACGTTCTCTAGAACAAGGCACTTGTAATGATAATATTTTATTGCCCTACAGATAAAATCAAATTACATGGCAATTTAAGGGATGCTAAAACTAACAGTTGCAGCAAATATAGATAATGTTTATTTAATAGGAAAAACCTACTAGAATAGTTTTATAATATGAAAATAGAAAATGGTATAATAATTTTCAAATAAAACTATTCATAATCTTATCATAATGTTAATGCGGTAATAAAATGATAACCAATTAACAACTGAAAAACATCAATATGATTAGCCACAGTTGTGTAAACATAAGCCAGTTTCACAATAGCTGCACGTTCACAATCCAACACTAATTCAAAAAACCAAAGCTACAAATATTTCAAAATTATTCAATCTAAATAGAGATGAATTAAACTAAAAAATCAGTTTACAAGGGTATCTTCAATAGTTCACAAAAAATGAAACAAAACAACAAACGGAAATTCTATAACAAAAAGTCGAATGGAACATAGTAAATTTCAGAATATTTTTTTGCATGATTTCTTTGATATTATTATCATCATTCGAATTCAATCGAATTCAGTAAAGGCACATAACATGGAGTGGCGCTTTGGCTAGAAGACTAGTTCTTAGCATTCTCAGGTAAAAAGTGAGCTACGTGAGCTTTTTTTTAGGACATAAAAATTCAATTTTGACAGTAATTACGTGGAATCTATTTCAACATGTACCTACCAATTTAAAAGAAACTTCAATTCAATGGATGTAAATCAAACTTTGTTAATAAGTTTGCATGGTTTGCCCCTCTCCGAGGTTAAGCACTTTCAACTTTGCATGCAGTTTATTTCTAAAATTTCGTCTGAACATTTTTTAGCAAGGATTCCATACGATGCGCATTCAGACTTGGAGCGTACTACAGGGTGAAATTTTTGTCAAACGAGACTGAGCCTCAAAACTGCGACCGGGTTTGTAATCAGCACCCTCAAATTATCCAAAATACGAAGTTTTATCTTAATAGCAAGCCAAATAAAAATTATCGATTTTTTAGGCAAACCTGAAGATCTGAGAGATCTGAAACTTTTGATTTTCTTCATACGAGACTGAAATTTAAAACTGCGACCGGGTGTGTAATCAGCCCCCTCAAATTATCTATAATATGAGGTTTTGTCGCAATAGAGAGCAAATAAAGATTTTCGATTTTTTTAGGCAAACCTGAAGATCTGGGAGATCTGACATTTTTGATTTACGTCACTCGAGACTGAAACTCAAAACTGCGACCGGGTTTGTAATCAGCACCCTCAAATTATTCAAAACACGAGGTTTCATCTCAATAGAAAGCCGAATTAAATAGAATAGAAAGTCAAATGAAGATTTTCGATTTTTTAGGCTAACCTGAAGATCTAAGAGCTCTGAAATTTTGATTTTCGTCATACGAGATTGAAACTTAAAACTGTGACCGAATGTGTAATCAGCACCCTCAAATTATTTAAAATATGACGTTTCGTCTCAATGGAAAGCCAAATAAAGATTTTCGATTTTTTAGGGAAACCTGAAGATCTGAGAGATCTGAAATTTTTTATTTTCGTCACACGAGACTGAAACTCAAAATTGCGACTGGGCTTCTAATCAGCATCCTCAAATTATCCAAAACACGAGGTTTTATCTTAATAGAAAGCCAAATGAAGATTTTCGATTTTTTAGGCAAACCTGAAGATCTGAGAGATCTGAAATTTTGATTTTCGTCACTCGAGACTGAAACTCAAAACTGCGACCGGGTTTGTAATCAGCACCCTCAAATTATTCAAAACACGAGGTTTCATCTCAATAGAAAGCCGAGTTAAATAGAATAGAAAGCCGCATGAAGATTTTCGATTTTTTAGGCAAACCTGAAGATCTGAGAGATCTGAAATTTTGATTTTCGTCATACAAGACTGAAACTTAAAACTGTGACCGAATGTGTAATCAGCACCTTCAAATTATTTAAAATATGAAGTTTCGTCTCAATGGAAAGCCAAATAAAGATTTTGGATTTTTTAGGGAAACCTGAAGATCTGAGAGATCTGAAATTTTTGATTTTCGTCACACGAGACTGAAACTCAAAACTGCGACTGGGCTTGTAATCAGCACCCTCAAATAATCCAAAACACGAGGTTTTATCTTAATAGAAAGCCAAATGAAGATTTTCGATTTTTTAGGCAAACCTGAAGATCTGAGAGATCTGAAATTTTGATTTTCGTCATACAAGACTGAAACTTAAAACTGTGACCAGATGTGTAATCAGCACCCTCAAATTATTTAAAATGTGAGGTTTCGTCTCAATGGAAAGCCAAATAAAAATTTTTCGAATTTTTAGGTAAACCTGAAAATCTGGGAGATCTGAAATTTTTGATTTTCGTCACACGAGACTGAAACTCAAAACTGCGGACGGATTTGTAATCAGCACCCTCAAATTATTTAAAATATGAGGTTTCGTCTTAAAAGAAAGCCAAATGAAGATTTTCGAATTTTTAGGTAAACCTCAAGATCTGAGAGATCTGAAATTTTTGATTTTCGTCACACGAGACTGAAACTCAAAACTGCGGACGGATTTGTAATCAGCACCCTCAAATTATTTAAAATATGAGGTTTCGTCTTAAAAGAAAGCCAAATGAAGATTTTCGAATTTTTAGGTAAACCTCAAGATCTGAGAGATCTGAAATTTTTGATTTTCGTCACACGAGACTGAAACTCAAAACTGCGGACGGATTTGTAATCAGCACCCTCAAATTATTTAAAATATGAAGTTTCGTCTCAATGGAAAGCCAAATAAAGATTTTCGATTTTTTAGGGAAACCTGAAGATCTGAGAGATCTGAAATTTTTGATTTTCGTCACACGAGACTGGAACTCAAAATTGCGACTGGGCTTGTAATCAGCACCCTCAAGTAATCCAAAACACGAGGTTTTATCTTAATAGAAAGCCAAATGAAGATTTTTCGATTTTTTAGGCAAACCTGAAGATCTGAGAGATCTGAAATTTTGATTTTCGTCATACAAGACTGAAACTTAAAACTGTGACCAGATGTGTAATCAGCACCCTCAAATTATTTAAAATGTGAGGTTTCGTCTCAATGGAAAGCCAAATAAAAATTTTTCGAATTTTTAGGTAAACCTGAAAATCTGGGAGATCTGAAATTTTTGATTTTCGTCACACGAGACTGGAACTCAAAATTGCGACTGGGCTTGTAATCAGCACCCTCAAATAATCCAAAACACGAGGTTTTATCTTAATAGAAAGCCAAATGAAGATTTTCGATTTTTTAGGCAAACCTGAAGATCTGAGAGATCTGAAATTTTGATTTTCGTCATACAAGACTGAAACTTAAAACTGTGACCAGATGTGTAATCAGCACCCTCAAATTATTTAAAATGTGAGGTTTCGTCTCAATGGAAAGCCAAATAAAAATTTTTCGAATTTTTAGGTAAACCTGAAAATCTGGGAGATCTGAAATTTTTGATTTTCGTCACACGAGACTGGAACTCAAAATTGCGACTGGGCTTGTAATCAGCACCCTCAAATAATCCAAAACACGAGGTTTTATCTTAATAGAAAGCCAAATGAAGATTTTCGATTTTTTAGGCAAACCTGAAGATCTGAGAGATCTGAAATTTTGATTTTCGTCATACAAGACTGAAACTTAAAACTGTGACCAGATGTGTAATCAGCACCCTCAAATTATTTAAAATGTGAGGTTTCGTCTCAATGGAAAGCCAAATAAAAATTTTTCGAATTTTTAGGTAAACCTGAAAATCTGGGAGATCTGAAATTTTTGATTTTCGTCACACGAGACTGAAACTCAAAACTGCGGACGGATTTGTAATCAGCACCCTCAAATTATTTAAAATATGAGGTTTCGTCTTAAAAGAAAGCCAAATGAAGATTTTCGAATTTTTAGGTAAACCTCAAGATCTGAGAGATCTGAAATTTTTGATTTTCGTCACACGAGACTGAAACTCAAAACTGCGGACGGATTTGTAATCAGCACCCTCAAATTATTTAAAATATGAGGTTTCGTCTTAAAAGAAAGCCAAATGAAGATTTTCGAATTTTAAGGTAAACCTCAAGATCTGAGAGATCTGAAATTTTTGATTTTCGTCCCACGAGACTGAAACTCAAAACTGCGACCGATTTTGTAATCAGCACCCTCAAATTATCCAAAACACGAGGTTTTATAGTAATAGAAAGCCAAATAAAGATTTTCGATTTTTTAGCCAAACCTGAGGATCTGACAGATCTGAAATTTTTGACTTCTGTCAGACGAGACTGAAACTCAAACCTGCGACCGGACTTGTAATCAGCACCCTCAAAAGATCCAAAACACAAGGTCTCAACTTAATAGAAAGCCAAATAAAGATTTTCGATTTTTTAGTCTGAACCTGAAGATCTGAAAGATACGAAATTTTTGATTTTCATCAAACCAGACTAAAACTCAAAACTACGACTGGATTTGTAATCAGCACCCTCACGAGTTTTCATCTTAATAGAAAGCCAAATGAAGAAGAAATTCGATTTTAAAGGTTAAACCTGAATATCTGAAGGTGTAATTATTGATTTTTGTCAAACGAGACTGGAACTCAAAACTGCGACCAGATTTGTAACCAGCATCCTCAAATTGGCCAAAAAGAGCAATATTTTCTATATATGAGGCACATGCTTTAATTTAGAATAAAAAAATTGCAGAAAAATGTAATGTTCTCGTTATAAGCGCCTTTAAAAAGATATTTACATAATTTAATGCACCTTTATCGTGGAAACACAGTCGTTCATTGCCACCACACAAGATTTTTTACGATTCTGTATCCTCTTAAAAAATGTTAAAATTTTATACGCCCCTCATCTGGCATAAATCAAGCGGAACCGCTTTTTTATTGGTGTTCCTACTTTTCATTTTATTTTCTCAATAAAAGTAGGTTGAAATGTAAATAAATAGATTTTCAAATCAGATATAATTTACGGCCTAAACACAGCGGCGGGTATATATTGGATAACAGTAAGAATAATCCGTAACTTTTTTGTGATGGGACTATATGTCATATAGTTTCCTACATATTGACCCTATCCTACGCTTTTGAATGCTTGAACCTCGCTTTTAGGCGCTTTCAAAGTCAATTATCATTTTTTATTTTTTTGTATAGCTGAGCAGACCGCGTAGGCAGAGCCTGAATACCAGAGTACCGCGGCTACTGTGAAAGGGTTATGTTAGGAGAAGTTTGTTATCGCGGGATTTGAATGAGCCAATACCCGCAGGCCCAATAAATACATCTCCTGGCAGTCCTTTCCAAGCCTTGGACACCCTGGGAATAAATATGCGGTTGTATCGCTCGGTTCTTGATGTATGAAGAACGACCGCCTTAGGATGAGATGCAGCGGTCGCGCGGGTGCATCTGATAGGTGCGGTGAGCGGCGGAACGATAGAGTATAGCTCAGAGGAGCAGATTCCGTTTGAATATCGGTAGAAGAGTGAGCGGTCACCAACAACACGCCGGTGAGAAAGTGGCTGGAGGTGGTGCGTTAAGGCCGGGTCGCCAATTGGTCGAATTGCCCTTCTCTGAACGGCATCTAGCATAGACAGGGTAGTAGGGGCAGCAGCTCCCCAGACATCAGAGTAGTACTCCAGGCCAGGTCTTATCTGGGCTTTATATAGCGTGAGGAGGTTACATGGCGACAAGTACTTTCTGCCTCTAAATAGGTACCCAAGCCTTTTACCAGCAGCTGTTGCAATTGACGCAACGTGTTCGTGCCAGATCAGACTTTCTGTAATGTTGACGCTTGAATGAGTGACTCCTTGGCAGAGCCCGGTTGTTCATTAGAACCTAGTGTTGGCTTTGGTACTTCTTGTAGCGTACTACTAGGTCTTGGAAGCATTAAATTTTATCATATTCTTGAGCCCCCAAGCGGTAATGGTATCGAGATCCTTTGAAAGTGAAGCTGCCACTGCCAGTCTTCTGCGTTCCAGCTCGACCATAGAGATCGGTCTGTTGCTCATGATGCCTGCATGCAGCGTACTGTGATCTGCAAAACTTTGTATTGGGTTTGTAGTGCTAGAGAGTAGATAATTAATGTAATCGCAAAGCTTAACAGGGAGCCCTAAGACGGGAGCTTGTTTAGGAGAGCTGCATGCCACAGTTGATTGAATGCGTTTGAAATATCGAGAGCAACGACGTGAGCCTCGCCAAATGACTGGATGAGTTTGCTCCACACATGTGTGACGTAAGCAGGAGATCTCCAGTTGATCTTTGGTGTCGGAATCCATATTGTCTGTCGTTGATTAAGTGATGAAGCTCTAGGTATTTCATGAGGTCTTGGTTGACACATTTTTACTATTATAAGCAAACATAGTGCTCAGAATTGTTTGGGTAAGGAACTCGAATGCCTGACGAACTTAATCTAGTTTACGGCATTCTTTAAAGGGTCAAAACATTTATCATATCTTTATATCTTTTTAATATTGATTACTGTGTATTATCATCTAGTGGTAACAATTCAAATACCATGTACATGAAGTGACTGAAAGAATTTTTCAAATCCGAATTACCGTTATTTTTTGTCAATATACGAGTACATAATATCTCTCCAAACTACCAAGATTGCTGACGCGCAAATATATTTATCGTCGGTTAGGTCTGACATAATGAGTTTTTTGTACTCGCATTCTCGAATTTTTTACTAATTTTAGATCGGATGCTATTTCTGAATTCGAATTCAACTCGAATATATCAGGAAACCGAGCGAATACATCTAAATGACTAATCATATGTTATGGTGATTGTATAAATTTAGAATGGCGCCTGGGACACTCAAAAATCGTCATACTAGATCAAGATTCACGACAAGTGTTTTTATATACTTTACTGCTGTATTTCATATAGAAAGCGGTCTCTATAATTGAAGGGTCCAATCTAAAAATTTTGTACTACAAATGCTTGTCCAAGCTCTTTATGTGTATAGTCCAATCGTTATACGTCGTAAAAAAGGCTTTTGGCAGTAAATACTTTATGGAGATAAAAAAATTTTGCGCTCAATAGTTTCCGTCCTACACTGCGTCAAAGTTAAGGGTTGGTTTGTGATTATCACTAAAATTAGAATTTTATCGCTGATTAAGACGAAGAATTTTATCAAAAAGTCGTGTAATATTTTTTTTTCCTAAAAGAATGATATCTTCTCATTTATTTGTTAACTGCAGCTACCTAAACTCACGCATTTGGTTTAAAAAAATTACGACATTTAGGAACATACCGCTACCCACTACCGATATGTGCTGTTGCGAAAAATGCAACACAAAAACCTTCGTAAATAGTTTCTTGCGTCTCCCTCCTTAGGAACTAGGGCGCCACATTTTTTTTCTGCATGCTTCAACTGGACGATGCGAAACGATCAAGAGCCTCCAACCAGTCTAAAAACTAAGTTTGAGCTGATTTTATGTTTTTGGTTTTTTGATTATTGCTGCGCCGCCACTGACACGGTTTTTCAAAAACAGAGTCGTTTTCCACTCTCGCAGCGGTAATAAATTCGGTGTCAAAATTTTATTAAAATCAATTCAATAACTTTCGCTTTACGCAATATACATACATAGAACGAAATAAAGCAAAACTCGTATGTACAGATCACAAAATTGGTTTCTGTAATAGGCAAGCAAATGTTCGGATGGACTTAAAAAAGTGTATAATGCCGCTAGGTATTTCTTCTACAGGTCAATAGACGGACTATTATGGATACAACAAATTTTTCAGTTTTACTACCCCCCACCCCCCAACCGCCTCGATTTCACCCCATCCAATAAAAAAAAATAAAAATGATCAGGAACCCGTAAAACGCCTAAAAATAAAGTTTGAGCTGTTTTCATATTTTTAGTTTTTTTATTATTGCTGCGCCGCCACTGACACTATTTTTCCAAAACATACGCGTTTTCCATCCTTGCCGCGGGAGTAATACTGTGTTTTTTTGCATAATTTTGGTGGAAATGATAGTAACTTGGTCTTATTTAATTAAGATAGGATTCAATTTGCGATCTCTGTGGGTTGCTGCTCGGGGGTGGTGGGGAGGGGGGGTGAAAACTGCTTCGTGACGCTTTTCGACAAATAGCGCCGTTGTGGTGAGGGCTACCGAAAAAAAGTTCAAATGATATATGGATACAATAGGATTCTTTACAATTTAGGTCTTTACATTTTTCTTGTGCGACCAATAGCTTCCATTCTACAGTGCCCCAAAGTTAGGGGGAGGTTTGTGACTATTACTGAAATCAGACTTTTATCGCGTACTTTTGTTCTACTCTATATGCACCATGTTTAGATAGGGAATGCTTGGACCGCATACATCGTGTTCAAAATTCTTGTATTCGTTTTATATAATATGGAATTAGGAAGTATGACCACGTTTCTCATAAGTTAAGAGAACTAAGATGGCTGTCAATGGCAAATAGATTTAAGTATTTCTTACTGTGCATGTTCTATAAAATCCTGTTATCGAAGAACCCACTATCTGTGTAACAAAGCGTCTTTCCATTCCAATGTACACTGTCTCAATACCAGGAACAAAGATTTAATTGCAGCTCCACGCCACAAAACAGCGTTGTTCGAAAGATGTTTTACTTTTTGCATATATTCCCTTTATAATTCTGTCCCTCCTAGATTTAAGAGTTATAGTGTACCTAGATTTAAGAAATATGTATTTGATTATCTTCTGGCCCTACAACCTTAGAATGATTTGTGCAGTAATTAGCAATAGTTTGCAGTAGTTAGCAATAGTTATTCGGTGATCCACCGTCTCGTCTTTAGTCTGTAGGTTAGGTTAAGTGATAATGTCATACTCTTTGTTTACTTTTTAATGTTTAGCAAGGGCGAGTGGAAGAGCACTTCGTTGTGAACTCACGCTTGAGGTTTTTCCTGTACTTATAATAAGCCATCTTAAATTGTTTTACTTGTTCTTTGCAGGAAAAATAAAAGCTTTATTATTATTAATTCGAAGAACGCTTCCAAAAAGTTCTGTAACACTTTTTCTTCTAAGGGAATAACATTTCTCATATCTCTATTATTTGCAGCACAAAATTACAATGATCTTAAAAATTGAGACATTCGTATAACAAGATTTCTAAAAACGGACGGTGCTAGAGCTCTTTATGACAGAGTTCTCCAGATCTAAACTCAGTGGTGGTATTTTTCTTTGATAGTTGTGGAATCTGGATAGCTGCGGATTTACTGTCGTTAAGATACAAACGTTTGTTCATAAACCACCGATTCAAATCATTAATCTACTAACACGTTGTCCCTCCTGTGGAACACATCATCACATCACAGATGTGTCATCCGCATAAAGGGTGAAATCTGCATAAGGAAAGGTTTCATCCAGTTCATTCACATAAAGCGTGAATAGATTTAGGAACACATCGCTACCTACTACCGATATTAGCCAATACAGGGTGTTCAAAAGTTGAGACTTTCCTATTTAGAAGCAACGGCCCTTGAAACGGCAAAGCTAATGCACGGGGGACCAGCAGCAAAACAGTAAAAACAAAATTTCAAGCAAGTACTCACTATTTGGTCGCTACGAAGTTGTAAGTGCGGTCCTGTCGCAGGCGTCTTGCAGGTAAAAGTACGATTTACGATACCTTCTTCAAGTTGGACCATACGAGGTTGTCTAGGTCTTCCAGCGTGTCCACCACGATGTGGATTCAGACATACTGTGTCTCTAGCTCTTTGCACGAGCGAGACAAATCGACGAGGTGCAGGGTGAGTCCGGTTAGGGAAACGATCGGCATACACTTGCGAAGCCGCAGCGGTATTTTGACCATACTCACCGTACACTAAAATCATGTCCACCAGTTCATTATTGTTATAAGCGTGCGCCATTCTTGTTGTCGGATCGTCAGATGTAACAAGTTTAGCACTCTCCTACACTATGCCACAGCAACGCGACGTATAACTAACTGCCTCTTTTAGTATTTTCACACCGACATCCTGATCGCTAGCGCTGCCTTGTTTGTTCTGATATGACATGGTGAGCTATTGCCCAGGGACGGACTTAGAATTGAGGATTCCTTTAGCGGTCAGTATCTTGTTTTCTCTAAATATGTTGGCGAGTACTATCCGCTGTATGAAAAAAGGTCCCAAATTATGAAACACCCTGTATTTAAGTCCTACAAAAGTATTTTGACCGCAAAAGGTCGGAATGAAATGAAATTTGGTGGCATGGTAGACATTGGTCCCCTGAATCTACACCTAAGTTTGCGACTTCGGGGGGTTGCCGCTCAAGGGGTGGAGGGGGTGAAAACTCTGTTTTGCCACGATTTTTAAAAATACCGTGGTTTTGCTTAGTACTTTTGAAAAAAGGTTCAAATGAGAGAATTCAATTTGCGACCTCTGGGGGTTGCCGCTCGAGGATAGTCGGGTTGGTGAAGGAGGGCGAAGCAGAGTTTTCCCTCGAGCTGCAATGTCTACCATGCCACCAAATTTCATTTCTTTCCGACTTTTTGCTGTCAAAAAGCCCCTACCGCCTGGACTAGTAGCTATTTCATTGAGGATATTTGAGACGACCACACACTCGGTTTACCCAATGGCGGCCGTTTCAGGAAGCGCGCTGAATATTTGAACGACTAGCGAACATGTAAATATAGACAGACACCCAATTTCCCAATCCCCGATCTCATTTCGGCTTTTATTTCTGTCATCGCGGCTATAAAATTTGTAAATTACGCGACCGCGGAACTGCTTTTCGACACACCCCCGTATATGTGCGGTGGTGTAGCTTTGAAGACGCCGTGCGCTGGACGAAGTAAAACAAGCAGTTAAATCATTTGCGCATACAGCAGCGGCACATGAAAGGTTACAGGGTAGGAATACCTTAGATTTTTATTTATTTATTTATTTGTTCGTTCGTTCGTTCGTTCGTTCCTTCATTCATTCACTCATACATTCATTCATTTATTCATTTATTCATTCATTCATTCATTCATTCTTTCATTCTTTCATTCTTTCATTCTTTCATTCTTTCATTCTTTCATTCTTTCATTCTTTCATTCTTTCATTCTTTCATTCTTTCATTCTTTCATTCTTTCATTCTTTCATTCTTTCATTCTTTCATTCTTTCATTCTTTCATTCTTTCATTCTTTCATTCTTTCATTCTTTCATTCTTTCATTCTTTCATTCTTTCATTCTTTCATTCTTTCATTCTTTCATTCTTTCATTCTTTCATTCTTTCATTCTTTCATTCTTTCATTCTTTCATTCTTTCATTCTTTCATTCTTTCATTCTTTCATTCTTTCATTCTTTCATTCTTTCATTCTTTCATTCTTTCATTCTTTCATTCTTTCATTCTTTCATTCTTTCATTCTTTCATTCTTTCATTCTTTCATTCTTTCATTCTTTCATTCTTTCATTCTTTCATTCTTTCATTCTTTCATTCTTTCATTCTTTCATTCTTTCATTCTTTCATTCTTTCATTCTTTCATTCTTTCATTCTTTCATTCTTTCATTCTTTCATTCTTTCATTCTTTCATTCTTTCATTCTTTCATTCTTTCATTCTTTCATTCTTTCATTCTTTCATTCTTTCATTCTTTCATTCTTTCATTCTTTCATTCTTTCATTCTTTCATTCTTTCATTCTTTCATTCTTTCATTCTTTCATTCTTTCATTCTTTCATTCTTTCATTCTTTCATTCTTTCATTCTTTCATTCTTTCATTCTTTCATTCTTTCATTCTTTCATTCTTTCATTCTTTCATTCTTTCATTCTTTCATTCTTTCATTCTTTCATTCTTTCATTCTTTCATTCTTTCATTCTTTCATTCTTTCATTCTTTCATTCTTTCATTCTTTCATTCTTTCATTCTTTCATTCTTTCATTCTTTCATTCTTTCATTCTTTCATTCTTTCATTCTTTCATTCTTTCATTCTTTCATTCTTTCATTCTTTCATTCTTTCATTCTTTCATTCTTTCATTCTTTCATTCTTTCATTCTTTCATTCTTTCATTCTTTCATTCTTTCATTCTTTCATTCTTTCATTCTTTCATTCTTTCATTCTTTCATTCTTTCATTCTTTCATTCTTTCATTCTTTCATTCTTTCATTCTTTCATTCTTTCATTCTTTCATTCTTTCATTCTTTCATTCTTTCATTCTTTCATTCTTTCATTCTTTCATTCTTTCATTCTTTCATTCTTTCATTCTTTCATTCTTTCATTCTTTCATTCTTTCATTCTTTCATTCTTTCATTCTTTCATTCTTTCATTCTTTCATTCTTTCATTCTTTCATTCTTTCATTCTTTCATTCTTTCATTCTTTCATTCTTTCATTCTTTCATTCTTTCATTCTTTCATTCTTTCATTCTTTCATTCTTTCATTCTTTCATTCTTTCATTCTTTCATTCTTTCATTCTTTCATTCTTTCATTCTTTCATTCTTTCATTCTTTCATTCTTTCATTCTTTCATTCTTTCATTCTTTCATTCTTTCATTCTTTCATTCTTTCATTCTTTCATTCTTTCATTCTTTCATTCTTTCATTCTTTCATTCTTTCATTCTTTCATTCTTTCATTCTTTCATTCTTTCATTCTTTCATTCTTTCATTCTTTCATTCTTTCATTCTTTCATTCTTTCATTCTTTCATTCTTTCATTCTTTCATTCTTTCATTCTTTCATTCTTTCATTCTTTCATTCTTTCATTCTTTCATTCTTTCATTCTTTCATTCTTTCATTCTTTCATTCTTTCATTCTTTCATTCTTTCATTCTTTCATTCTTTCATTCTTTCATTCTTTCATTCTTTCATTCTTTCATTCTTTCATTCTTTCATTCTTTCATTCTTTCATTCTTTCATTCTTTCATTCTTTCATTCTTTCATTCTTTCATTCTTTCATTCTTTCATTCTTTCATTCTTTCATTCTTTCATTCTTTCATTCTTTCATTCTTTCATTCTTTCATTCTTTCATTCTTTCATTCTTTCATTCTTTCATTCTTTCATTCTTTCATTCTTTCATTCTTTCATTCTTTCATTCTTTCATTCTTTCATTCTTTCATTCTTTCATTCTTTCATTCTTTCATTCTTTCATTCTTTCATTCTTTCATTCTTTCATTCTTTCATTCTTTCATTCTTTCATTCTTTCATTCTTTCATTCTTTCATTCTTTCATTCTTTCATTCTTTCATTCTTTCATTCTTTCATTCTTTCATTCTTTCATTCTTTCATTCTTTCATTCTTTCATTCTTTCAGTCTTTCATTCTTTCATTCTTTCATTCTTTCATTCTTTCATTCTTTCATTCTTTCATTCTTTCATTCTTTCATTCTTTCATTCTTTCATTCTTTCATTCTTTCATTCTTTCATTCTTTCATTCTTTCATTCTTTCATTCTTTCATTCTTTCATTCTTTCATTCATTCATTCATTGCTTCATTCATTCATTCAACATTCATTCATGGCTTTATTTATTTATTTATTTATTTATTCAGTTACTTATTTCGAAATTTGGGACGCGACAGAACAAATTAATGTTCCACAAAGCATCCACTACATAAAAAAAAACTGAGAAAAAAGCTAATTAAGGCTATTTATTCGTACCTAAAATAAATTATTACTAATACTACTACTATATCAGCGAATACAAAAATTACTGAAAATGTATTTCCAAGAAATACTCCTCAGTTCATTTTTGAACGCCACCAAATTGATATTGAATATATCATGGCTTTACAATGAGTATTGAGTATCATTGAATGTTAAAAGTCTCAGCAGATCTAAGTTCTCTACCAGGAACTTTGAAAGAAATATTTGATACCAGAAACGGGGCACTTATTATAGAGTTTGAAAATACCACACAAACTGGAAATAGATCTTAATACTACTATCAATACTACTACCCTGATGGTTAGACTTGATGCAGCCCAGAGATCCGGTGGCACTTTTGAGTTTGGGAATAGTTTGACGAAAATTAAAATTTCAGATATTTCAGATTCTAGTCTCGTGTAAGGAAAATAAAAAATTTCAGACCTTCAGGTTTGCCTAAAAAAACGAAAGGCTATTTGGCTTTCAATTAAGATGAAACCTCGCGTTTTGGGTAGTTTGAAGATGCTGATTGCAAATCCGGTCGCTTTTTTGAGTTTCACTATCATTTGACAAGAATCAAAAATTTCAGATCATTCAGATCTGTCGCAGTTTTGCGACCGGATTTGTAATCAGTGCCTTCAAACAAAAAATGAAGTCAAGTTGATTGACTCAGTACTTCCCACACATTCCGATGATACCAGTTTATTATTTTCCCATAGCATGAAGCTTTAGTCTGAGATCCCCTTACAACCAAATCATCGCCCCAATTTCACCCCCACCCAAAAAAGGTAGAAAACGGCCAGGAACCCCTTAAACATATAAAAACGAAGTTTGAGCTGTTTTCATATTTTTAGTTTTTCATATTTTTAGTTTTTTGATTGTTGCTACGCTGCCACTGACACGATTTCTAACAAGCATATGCGTTTTCCATCCTCACCACAGTAATAATAATGTGTCAAAATTTGATTAGAATCAATTTAATAGTTTCCACGTTACAAAATACAAAACGATCTAAAGCAATAAATACTCGTATGTATACAGAAAATTCTAAGTCCCTTAGTTTCGGTAATAGGCAAGGCAATGTTCAAATAGACCTAAAAAGCTGATTTATGTCGCTAGGTCTTCCTTCACAGGTCAGTGGTCAGCCTACTATTAATACAGCAAATTTTTGAGTTTTTCATCCCCCCACCCCCCAACTACCCCAATTTCACCCCCACCCAAAAAAACTCAGAAAATGATCAGGAACCTCTAAAACACTTAAAAACGTTTGAGCTGCTTTTATATTTTTAGTTTTTTTATTATTTCTGCGCCGCCACTGGCACGATTTATAAAACCCATACGCATTTTCCATCCTGGCCTTGTAATACTGTGTCAAAATTTCATTAAAATCAATTCAACAGTTTCTTCGTTACATAATATAGAACGATCTAAAGCAATACTCGTATGTTTACACCAGTCCTTTGGTTTCTGTAATAGGCAAGGCAATGTTCGGATGGACCTAAAAATGTTATTATGTCACTAGGTCTTCCTTCACAGGTCAGTGGACTGTCTGTTATGAAAGCAAATTTTTCAATTTTATAACCCCCACCCACCAACCACCCCAATTTTACCCCTACCAAAAAAAAGTAGAAAATGATCAGGAACCCCTAAAGCGCCTAAAAACGAGGTTTGGGGCATATTTAAAATTTTTCGTTTTTTGCTAATTACTCCGCCGCCTATGCACCGATTTTCAAAATTATAGGAACATTACCTACTACGACATCACAGCATATCGCTGCCCAAATTTCATAACAATCCATCCAGCCGTTACTGAGATTACGTGGCTAGAAAGACGCGTACAGACAGACAGACCGACGGAAATGAGTGACGTGGATTTTCGTTATGTAGATATCATAAAACGTCCAAAAAACGTATTATCTCAAAATCGAATATTTTCGCGATCTCAATACTCCCCTCACCTGTCGGTGTGGGAAGTAAAAAATATAAAAAAACAAAAAAATATATACATATCTTATATTTCTGACTTCAATTATAGGTCTGCCATTTTTTAGATACAAGCACAGAAATCGTCTTACTTTACTGATGTGTGGTGTCAGATTATGCATACTTTATAGTATTTAGATAGCCTTATAAAATTATAAGCCTTCACAGAAACTATGATCGGGTTAACCCGATAACAAAGATTACTAATATTGACCAAAGTTTACGGAATACGTATAAGTTGCATCACTCCGCAAAAATATCAAAACGGCCTGCCCCTTGCTCCGTCTCCCAGGTACACCGGTAGCAGTGTACCGACGTCAGCCGGGAGATACGGGGCGGCGCAAAGTAGAGATTGAACGTGTTTAACGCGAAGCGTATACAGTGTCTCAAAAATATCGGATTTGTTTGCAGGAAATGGATAATATATTCAGAAGTTTGATTTTATCAATTAAATTAATTAACGGATGGAAAATGACAATCAGATCCATCCTTATTTTGTGATAAACTTTGAAATGTAAAGGATATAGCTACAGGTGTTTCACGACGATTAAGACAACCAATATGTCGGAACTGGGCAGTAGTAGAGAATTATAATTTTGGGGATGTAAATTAGAGCAGATGTGTCTTTTTTGTCATTGTACTGCCCAATGAGGTATTTGTTTTTGGTCACGTGACATTCGATTCAAAATTATTAATGGAACACCCTGTACATTTGTGCCTTTCTGTGTTCCTCCCGATTAAACAATTCCAACAAACTAGCATACTTGGGGTCTAAAGTGATTAATTCAAGACCTACAGGTACTTAAACTATTGTATCACGCTAAAAGCGTATAGTAAGACAAAATATCCATTCGGTGGTCATACCATACCACCCAGGGACATTCTAAATTATGAGCTCGGAAATATTTTTATTGATAACTTTAACAATTTAGTTTCTACAGTAGCAATTAGAATGACACTGAGAAGCAAAATGTCAAAAATAATTTATTCACATCCATGTAAAGCATTTCCACATCATTATCTTTTAAAATTGTACATACGAGTTCGTATATACTATACCATAAATTTTATAAGCTGTGGTCTCAAAAATAAGCCAAATAAACAAAACATTAAGGTAAAAATACTACAGCACCTTTGAACCATATTTTACTTATCTACGAAATAGCTACAATATGTGAAATCATTTGAGATTCATTAGTAATAGTTTTACTAGGTTTTATTTTTGATATGCATTTATGGAAATAAACGTTATATTTGTATTTGTTTGTCTAAATTGGCTGTCAATACCTAGTCTTTCAATGACCCTCGTATATACGTAAAACCCAGTCGCCAGCAAGTCCCCGCTAGAAGACCCTCGTACTTAGGCAAAAACCAACGCAAAAACTAACTGGCGCGTGCGGCCGCGGCATCGATTTGATGTGAGATCTTCAAGGTGCCGACGGAGAGTGATCCAACTTATGAGTATATGTATTCCGTAAACTTTGTCTTGACGTTCGGAAACAGATCTAGGATCAGTTCACTGTTGTATGGATCGGATTATTCAGTTCGGTTGCTGTTTTGTATTCTGAACTTTTTAGTTGTCCGAGGTTCGTTTAATCCATGGAATAGTAATTCCCACTATTTGAAACTGATTTTTCGTTAGTGCTAAATAATTGTATACTATAAAAAATGAGTGGTTGTTGACGCGGAAGAAAGAGAGAGTCGTACTTCAACTACCGAGGTGAACGGACGTGTGCGTGATATCCGTCACCCCGTGTGTAGCGGGTACCTCCAATAAGGGCGACCACAGCCTTACATCGCTCAGCTAACTAGGAATCTGGATAGAGCAACGCAGTACCCAGCTGGGGAAGACATCCGACGCCAACCAACAAGGGGTGAGTCAACCGATGCATGATTAACCTTCGATTCTCGTGAGTCATTTGCGGTTATTTGCCAATTTAGTTGGTCCTTCACAATTGGATACAATTACTTTATTGATCGAATTGTAACCATTTTTTGGTCCTTCGAGCCGGATAAATAAATCGCGCTATAGTAAAATAGTCTACGTAAAATCTAAATTGGTACGTATCCTTGACTCGGAATTTGTTAGTGTTGCGCGCTGTTTGTAAAAATTGGTTATATTCGAAAACAAGCAACTTTTGGTGTATTGTGTTGGTAATACATATCTGGGGAGTTTTCTGGGCATTTGAAATTGACATTTTGCGAATTGCGTGAGCGCAAAAGTTGTTTTGATTCAGTTGGTTACATTCGGTTGGGGGTTCGAAAACCGGCGTTTCGACAATTGGTGTAGTCGACGGAGATTTCGAAAAAGAATAACAACTGAAAATTTTGTGATTTGTGTGTGGTTGCCGTATTGTTTGTGTAAAGAAGTTGTGTTTACTAGCAGATTGATTCTAAATTTGATTATTTTGGTCTTGTGTTTACATTGAATCGTTACCTGATACCTGAACATGCCTAATGCAAATGTTGTGAAGTTGCAACGGCAACGCGCGCTAGTTTTAAAATCTATTAAAAATGTTCTTGAGGCGGCCAAGAAGGCTCGTGATAATGGCGAGTATCGGACGGAGTTTTTTCTCAGGTATGGAGAGCTGGATGGGTATGTAACGAGGTTTGAGAATTTGCAATATGAAATAATAGCCTTGGTAGATGAGTCTGCCTTAGAGGAGGAGGAAGCAGTTCATACAATGTTTGATGATATGAGATATTCAATAAGGGGCATTCATAAAGATCTTTCTGATGAGATGATGGCTCGTAGTGAGCATGAAACATCTGCAGTGGTCGTAAGAGAAAATTGTTTGAGGCTTCCCAAAATTGAAATACCGAAGTTTGATGGTGACCTTACAAGGTGGCCTACGTTCATCGACTTATTCAATACTCTTATTCATAGAAATAATTCGCTGTCAAAAATAGAAAAGTTTCAGTTCTTGATTTCTTATTTAGAAAAAGAGGCAGGTCTAATAGTAAGGAATGTGCCCATTACTGAGGATAATTATGAAATAGCCTATAATGCATTAATGAGTCGATATCAGAATGAACGTGTTTTATTGAGCAATTATTGGTTTTCAATTTATAATGCTTCTCCCTCTAGGCATGATTCTGCAGTTGAACTTCGAAAATTGTTGTCAATATTTTCTGAAAATTTGGTGGCTTTAGAGATGAGTAACTTGAACCTATGGGATTTTACCAAATTCAATTTATTGTTGCAGAAATTACCTTCTTCCCTTAAAACGCGATTTGAACTAGAACATAATGGGAATAATGTTCCGGGGTTTGACATGCTTTTTGGATTTGTTGAGAAAACCTGTCGAGCTCTGGAAAATACATCCCTTACTTCCGCATATCAAGGGAGTAATGTGTCTAATGCTAGTGGTGGGTTTAGAAAGAATAATAGTCCTGCTAATCCCAAGGGAAGGCAGACACTTAGTTTTTCGACTGGCACATTAACACAGGAAAAGTGTAATTTTTGCAAGGGTTCACCACATTCGTTGATCAAATGTGATAGATTCTTGCAGGCAGAATGTCGTAAGAGGCATGCCTTTGTCAAGCGGACTAGAATGTGTTTTAATTGTTTGGGAGCTACTCATCTAGTAAATAAATGTAAATCAAAAGAACTTTGTGGGGTTTGTGGTGGAAAACACCATGTACTATTGCATTTTCCGGACACTAAAGTGACAGATTGTGATGTCAGTGGTAGTACCTCTAATGAATCTGAGAGTCATGTTCAAGTCATGGCAAGTAAGTTGTCTGTGCAGCCTAGAATGTTGCTTGCTACTGCACTAGTCTCAATATTGGATTCTGAGGGTAGATCCACCAAATGTCGTGTTTTGTTAGATTCTGCTAGTCAAGCCAATTTTATTAGTGAATCTTGTGTGAGAAGGTTGAATCTTACTCGTAAGGAGTATTCAACCCCTGTTGTTGGCATTAATGGAATGTCATCGAATGTGAGTTCGGGAAAAGTCTCTTGTGTTATCTTTCCCTACAGCAAACCGTATCCTAGCTTCAATTTGGAAGCTATTGTGATACCTCAGATTTGTGAGAAGGTACCTCAAATTCCTGCTGTTGTTCAGAAGTGGAAGTATTTAGAAAATCTTTGCCTCGCAGAGCCTTTGGCTGCACATGATGAAATGGAAATTGATCTGCTTCTAGGGGTAGAAGTATTTGGTGAGATCTTACGTTCCGGTTATGTGAGAGGACAGAATGGTGGGCCACATGCTATTAACACCGTATTTGGGTGGGTGTTAATGGGCAAGTTGGGTGGTGTTTCCACTAATAGTGTGCTGAATTTTCTAACTTCTGTGGGGGAATTGGATTGTACATTGAAAAAGTTTTGGGAAATTGAAAGTATCCCTAAGTGTGTCGCATTGTCTGAAGAGGAACAGCAGGCTGAGGAATTCTTTACGTCATCTTGTTGGCGTATGGACTCAGGAAGATATGTGGTGAAGCTTCCCTTTTCTGAATTCCCCCCAGTTCTGGGTGATTCCTATTCACAGGCTTTACATAGATTTAAGCTGTTGGAAGGACGTTTTCGTCGTGATTCCGTCTTACATGAAGCATATTGTGATTTTATGGCTGACTATTTGGAGCAAGGCCACATGTCTGAAGTTGGGAACCAAGTGGGGTCTAATAGTGAGTATTACATTCCTCATCATGCGGTGGTGAAAAGGAATGCGAATGGTGAAATAAAGCTTCGGACTGTCTGAAAAGGAATGCGAATGGTGAAATAAAGCTTCGGACTGTCTTTGATGCTTCAGCTAAAACTACCAATGGAAAGTCCTTGAATGATGTTCTTCTAGCAGGTCCCAAGTTACAAAATGATATCGTCTCAATATTGTTATCTTTCAGGTTGTATTTGTATGTGTTTACCGCGGATATACGGCAAATGTATCGACAGATTTTAGTTGAGGAGTCTCACACTAGTTATCAAACTATTTTGTGGAGACCTAACGGTGACGAGCCTATAAGGAAATATCAGTTGAAGACCGTTACCTATGGAGTAACGTCTAGTCCTTTTCTAGCGATTAGGACGTTGCTGCAACTGTGTAGGGATGAGGGTGAAAGGTTTCCGTTAGCTGTAAATATTTTGGAGAATTTCTGTTATGTTGATGACGCCATTGGAGTAGCAAACTCCAAGGAAATTGCCTTGGATACTCAAAACCAGTTGATTGAATTATTGGCGTTGGGAAAGTTTGAACTGAGGAAATGGGCAAGTAATTGTTCTGAAGTACTTGCTCAGGTACCTGAGGTTCATCAGCAGCCACTTGTATTTGATAAGGATTCTCTTGGAATAAAAGTGTTGGCTCAGATACGGTCCTGTACAAAGAGGAATATTTTGTCAGAAATAGCAAGACTGTATGATCCTCTAGGATTCTTAGCTCCAGTAATCATTGTTCCCAAGCAAATACTTCAGCAATTGTGGGCTTTAGGGATAGGTTGGGATGATGAGCCACCGCTGGAAGTTGCAAACCAGTGGAAAACTTTTGTGGCTGAGTTACCTGAGCTATCTTCGTTGAAAATTCCTAGACATATACTTCATATAGAGGCAAAGTTTACAGAAATTCATGCTTTTTGCGATGCTTCGGAGAAGTCGTATGCAGCTGTAGTTTATCTGAGACAGGTTTCCACGGAGAACAGTATTTCTGTACATTTGGTGTGTGCCAAAACTCGAGTGGCGCCTTTGAAAAGACTGTCGATTCCACGACTGGAATTGTGTGCAGCCTTATTAGCCGCAGAGCTGATTGATTGTGTATCCCATATAATGGTAACACAGAAAATAGATAATGTTTGTGCTTGGACGGATTCGAAGGTAGTTGTGACGTGGGTCAAATCTTCTCCGCATAGGTGGCGGAGCTTTGTAGCCAATCGTGTAGCTATAATCCAGGAGAAGGTAGCTCCTGATTCATGGTATCATGTGGTTGGGAAAGAGAATCCTAGTGACTGTGCTTCTAGGGGGACTTTTCCTCGGCAATTTCTAGAACAACCCTTGTGGTGGGAGGGGCCAACTTGGCTTAAGCTTCCTCGGGATGATTGGCCTGTAACTTGTGTAGGTGAGCCTTCCTGTACAGATGTCCAAGAAGAAGCAAAGGTTGTTTGTATTACTATTCACGGCTCTAGTATTGTTTCAGAATTGTTGAATAGATATTCTTCCTTACGCAAAATTGAGCGTGTTGTTGCTTATTGTTTGAGATTTCGTAAAAATTGTTTGTGTCGAAAAAGGGGTTACCCGCGTGAGATAGGTAATTTATCCGAGGCTGAATTGTATGAGGCTATGGTGGTTCTGGTCAAAGACGTGCAAAGAGTTGAATTGGATAATGAACTGCGGAAAGTTCGTCGAGCGGAGGTCTGTCCCAAAGCTATACAGAAGTTAGCTCCTTTCATTGATTCCCAGGGTGTCCTGAGGGTGGGCGGTCGCTTGAGACAGTCTAGTCTAAGCTATGATCGGAAGCATCCAATTCTGCTCCCTAGGAAGCATCGATTGACTTATCTCATTATCCAAAGTGTGCACAATAGGAGTTGTCATCCTGGACCACAAACTTTGCATTATCTGTTAAGGCAGAGATATTGGATACTATCTGCCAAACGGGCTATAGCTTCAGTGTTATCTCGTTGCATAAAATGCTTTAGAGTTAAGCCTCCTCCAGTGGTCCCCATAATGAGTGATTTACCTTCCGTTAGAATTTCGGAAGTCAAACCTTTTTCCCATAGTGGCGTAGACCTTTTTGGTCCTTTGAGGATGTCTTTAGGTAAAAGACGAGGCATTAGTTCTCAAAAGGTGTATGTGTGTCTTTTCGTGTGTATGGCTACTAAAGCAATACATTTAGAAGTTGTGTCAGATCTAACTAGTGAAGCTGTTCTTGCAGCACTTAGGCGTTTTATAGGGCGGCGAGGACGTTGCAGTGATATTTATAGTGATCAAGGTACGAATTTTGTTGGTGCTTATAAAACTTTACAGTTATTGGGTGCTAAAGCTTCTGAAGCTTTGCAAATTAAGTGGCATTTTAATCCTCCAGCTAGTCCTTCCTTTGGAGGTATATGGGAGTCCGGAGTGAAATCTGTGAAAACTCACTTGCGGCGGGTGATAGGTGCGCAAGTGTTGACTTATGAGGAATTGAGCACCACTTTAATCCAAATTGAGGCAATGTTAAATTCGAGACCCTTGTGTAGTTTGAGTTCTGATCCTAACGATGTAGGCAGCTTGACTCCGGGTCATTTCTTGACATTAGAGCCCCTGAATGCTCCGCCTGACGAAGATTTGTTGTGTGTGAAACATAGTCGGTTGAACAGGTGGCAGTTAGTGCAACAGATGCAGCAACATTTTTGGCGGCGCTGGCATATGGAGTACCTCCACACCCTTCAGCAACGACATAAGTGGAATACACCACATAATCCTCCCGCGGTCGGCCAGTTGGTTCTTCTCAAGGATGAAAATACCCGTCCTTTACAGTGGCCATTAGGCAGGATTATTAAGTTATATCCCGGTACGGGAAACATTTCGAGAGTCGCCCAAGTTAAGACGAGTAAAGGGCTGTTAGACCGTCCTTTATTGAAACTGTGCCCTTTGCCGGCACAATAGGCCATGATTTGCTTGTATATGATAATTTTTTTTTTTTTCTTTTCGTGTTGTGTTATGGGTGGGATAATTCCACTAATTTTCTTTTGTGGGTAATATAGGAATTACTATGATTGGAAAAAATATTTTTTCTTTTTATATTTTTTGGTGGGCGGAAAATGGTTACGATTGGTATTTACCATTTAAATAATTTTGTATATTCGAATCTCCCGCGTTTTGACTTGCGAGTTTGAAGTCTGACGGTTGACGCGGAAGAAAGAGAGAGTCGTACTTCAACTACCGAGGTGAACGGACGTGTGCGTGATATCCGTCACCCCGTGTGTAGCGGGTACCTCCAATAAGGGCGACCACAGCCTTACATCGCTCAGCTAACTAGGAATCTGGATAGAGCAACGCAGTACCCAGCTGGGGAAGACATCCGACGCCAACCAACAAGGGGTGAGTCAACCGATGCATGATTAACCTTCGATTCTCGTGAGTCATTTGCGGTTATTTGCCAATTTAGTTGGTCCTTCACAATTGGATACAATTACTTTATTGATCGAATTGTAACCAATGAGTTTCATGAGTTACAAATCTTGAGTGTACTGTTACTGGTCCATCCTTACGAGAACAAAACAAGGTCCAACTAGAGCTTTGTTCTGGTTCCAGGATAAACCGTCCGCGAACTGTCCTGGGCATGCGCATTGATAATTTGCTGTTCTGGTTCCATAAGAACTATTTACGAACTGTGAGTCCTGTGTTCTGGTTTTTCTCGGTCGGTTCTAGGATAGTTCGAGAATCATCCGAAACCAGTACCTGCTTAGGAGCAAGAATCGGTTTAGGATTGTTTCAGAACTGAAATGCGTGCGCATTTTGCTGTTTGCTTTGCGTTTTATGGTCCGTTGCGACTTGTGATTTTTGCTTAACTGTTCTAAATTTTAGGTTATGAACTGCTGACTGTTTAATACATATCTGAAATTCTGAAAATTCAATTAAATATCATCATAATGGAACTTTTATTATCAAATTCATCATCATCATCTAGTGATACGTATAGATAAATCTCCAACTAAAACTAAATTGAGGAATTAAATTTAAATAATAGATTTATATTGTGATACTAACAGGTATGTTCTATTTTGTATTCTTTGTCTCAAAGAAAACTGGAATCGCTTTTTAGCAATGTATTTGAAATTAAACCGGCAAGACATCAAACTCCACAAAATGTCAAAATTCATCAGAAGACATAGAGCTAGGAATTGCGAAAAGCATAAAACAACCAAAGCCAGAGCGATACGCTGTTCTCGTTTATGCACATACTGAACCGTTCTAGGACGGTTATAGAATCATTCTGCGACTGAGCTGCTGCGCATTTAGTTCTGCGCAATCCGTGAACTGTCCGAGAACTGTTTTGATGCTCAAAACCAGAACAAAGCTCAGATACTTTACTGATCTTTAAACAGCTGATACTAATTATTGAACTGAATTTAGATCACTGATTTGTAAAGACCTTATTACAGACTAAATAAAAAAGGGCAAGCCTGGTATTAGATTGCTTTTACTCCATGAGGCCCTGTCAGCTGACAACGTAGTAAAGCAACTTGACGTTGACTGAATTCTAAATGGTCCCGAGCTTTAAAGCGAATCTGTACACAGGTCCGCTAATTCATTTCTAAGATTGATGAGCTTGCGAAACTGCTTTTTTCTTCGTTCGGTTTGCGTTTAGTTGCATAATGACGCTGTCTACAGCTCTTGGCTTGTGTCCAAGGGTCACCTTTGATGCATCAGAATGTACGCTCGATCTATTTTTCTTTATTTTCGTCAACTTTTAATCATTCCATCAATCATAACAGCGTTCAGCGCATCGTGGGCGTGCATAGGCGGCTGTTCAAGGGTGGTGCAACTGGCAAAGAGAAATGAGTGGGTAGATTCTGATTCTGTTAAAGGGCTGATACACGTACGAGCAAGTACGCGTACTTATGGCTCGACGACCTTTTTCGCCTGTGTGTCACCGTAAGTACGCTTACTTAAAAACCGTCGCGCAAACCGCTGGCGATCCAACTGGTTTGAAATCTTGCTCGTAGCTTGTCTCGGCTCGTACTGCGAGCCGCGAGCCACCACTTTGCTTCGGCAGGCCATCGATCCGCAACACTTGTTGTGTTTGGCGTTTGTTAAAAGTTTTGTTTATTTAGGAAAATCATCAAAATGAGTGATTTCAGCTTCACGTGTGTCACCGACGTCGAGCCGAGTAAGTTCGCGAACTTAAGAACCGCGGATTTAAAGTTCGTACGTGTATCACCCCTTTTAGTTCTAATATCAGCAGTTCACACGGAGGTGTATTTTCATTTTCCTGGTTTAACTGTTATCTGCTTGTGTTTTGTATATAGACATACATATCAAGTCATCCATAAATAGATATGTTTGTATTTTGTTTCTGAAGTTACATTTACGAGAATCGTATACGAGTACTCGTACAGGAGTACGAGTACCATTCACATTAATGTTCAGAATCGTACGCAATTGAAGTGTAGTTAATATGGCGCTCAGTAAAAGGAAGCGTGCTTCAATGGCAGGAATTTTAATGTTAATGGTGAAAAGGAATTTGAAGGGATCATTAGAAAAAAAAGACGAATTTGGTTTAAAACATCCTTACAATTAAGGAACATTGTGGTAATTGAAGAAAAGTTGCTAATAGAGTTATTAACTTAGCAGGGACTCGCGATCACCATACTCTTCTCACCCATCGATGTGGCAAATAAAAGTTGATAATTTTATTTACAAAAATACGATTCACCTGTTCTCTGAGAAGCAACAATTTTTTTCTTCTCTTGGTTTTCTCTTGGTTATACGTCGATTGTAGATTATTAATTTTTTTCTTCACTGTTTCGAACGGTATTGTTAGGATATCTGCTATATTGCAGAATATGTTTTGTTCCTTGCATTGATATCTTTATCGCTACTTATCACGCCCCATAAACACTTCATATTGTAACATAAGTCGATAAATTGGTCGATCTCCTCAGGCGGTAACTTGTTTTCAGCCATCTTGAATAGGGATGGGCGGTTATTCAAAAAATAACCGGTTATCGGTTAACCGGTTGTTTTTTTGACAAAAAATAACCTGAGGCGGTTAACCTAGACCAAATAACCGGTTATACCAATAACGGGTTATTTTTTTGCACCATAGAATAGAATAGAGGTTAGGTTTAGCATTCTTAGCAGTGACTCACGTATGTCATGTCATACAGCATACAGTACTTCGTTGTGCCATACATCAGTTTCGAGGAGTGTGAAAACTGCGTAAAATTTCAAATTTGTGAAACATTTCTTTGGAGTAAATGAGAGACAAAAAAGACGCTTTTTCGCTGCTTTCTCCTATTTAAAAATTGTTTTACACTTTTTTGTCTGTTTTCAATTCAGAATAGTAGAATACAGCTATCACAGTAAAGGTAGAGAAACAGGTGTTTTTGCATTTTTAAATTTTATATTACAAACAAAAGAAATATCAGCTATAATTCCCAGAAGATATATCATCTAACGACCCAAGAAAAATTAGTTGATTTACATGCTGCGGTGTGTGAGTCGACTTCTATCAGTGCAAACATTGTTCAGGAGTGACACCAGCTTCTCTGATGGCACAGATGATCTGAACCGAAGAGCAATCGTCGATTGACAAATGCAAAGCCCAAAATGATTTTTTAGTAATTGATTTAATTTTATGATTTTTGTTTTTGCCAAAAAGTGGAAACCGCAAAAAGCCACAGATCTGACAGATGACAGAAGTGACAGAACAGTGCAAAGTCATAGATTCCAAATCAAACGGAAAGATAAATCATAGAACCATAGAATGCGTGGGGCATGAGACATGACGATGCGACGAAATAACCGGCTTTCGGTTATTCGATGAAAAGACCGGTTAACCAGTTTAACCGCCAGTAAAAAATAATCTGTTTATAACCGGTTATTAGATATGCTATAACCGGTTATTTGAAAAACCGGTTATTTTTGCCCATCCCTAATCTTGGATAAATAAAAAACTATTTCACTCTTAGCCGTACTCTGATCTCTCGCAACTTTGAAACCGACACGAATACGACCTACGACTTGCAATCTACACATGCAAAATCGTATACGATTCGTTCCCTCCTATACGACCAACTCGTAAATGTAACTTCAGCTTTACTGGGCTTTTTCCGTTTTACTTGCCATAAATTTATTTAATCGTATTTATTGTATTGGATAAGTTTTATGATTATAATGCTTGACACTGTTTTAAACGTCCAGTAAGGGCTAACCACAATAGATCCTCTTATAAATTACCTTACGCTTTATAAATTTGCTGTAAACCAAGGTAACAGGTAATTTTTTTTATTGAAATTCGTTAAAGTTTGCATCTGTTGTCGTACTGTTTAAAAAAGAAGTTTGCATAGATCGTAACTGTGCAGTGTGCATAACATGTTATTTTAATGTTTACTTGTTTTTAAAGTAATTAATTTTCTATTAATTCAATTTGATGCAGAGTTTAATATGTATATATTTTATCGTGAGTTTATTTTCTTTGCGAAATATGCAATTTAAATTGAAAGCACCTCGATTTATTATCGATAAATATTTTTACGATAGTGGAACCCTTTTAAGGTGTTCATATTTTATAAATCCCTCAGCCCGTATAAATCAGGTAACTCTGCGCTTTTATTAGTCTTTCTTTTTATTTATTTTCGCCATAAAAGTAGTTTTCAAGACTAATGATAAGATTTTTCAGCAAGATATTATTTAATGCTGAAAAACAGTGGCGGGTAAGCTAACGTTTAGAAATAGCTGGTTAGAGCATAGTCATGTTTATAACAACAACAAAAAACATTAATGCAGGTAGAATTTTGCTAAATCAGCGATTTAGTTATTTAACCCTTAACCAACCATGTAATAATTTATGACATCGACGACCATGTGGCGTCTGACAGACTTCAACTGTAAACAGAGCAAAATAGTTTTTGTTTTCTGGAAAATGTTTATCACATGAGTCAGTAAACGAAAAATGAGCATATCCCTACACATAACTGAGTGAATTTTGGCACCTTCTTACATGAACAATTGTGTACAGTCATTGTTTGATTATGAAGATTCACACACGCCACAGCCCGACTACCATCATCAGATGCATGAAAAAAGCAATTGTAACTCAAAATGTTTTAATTATTTCATGGAAACGGATTCATTATGAAATGAACTTAGTAACACATTACAAAAAAAATGGATATAATATAAAATTTTTCTCCCACTTCTCTCATTTTCATAAACTCACAGGTGGCGTCTGGTAGACTACGGCGGAAAGAAAAGCGCTCTCTTTCGTGTTCAAATGACGCGTACGTAATGCAAATCGGATGCCTTATTCTTTACCAATAAAAGGAAGATTAGGTGACGTGATTGGTCGGAGAGCGTAACCGCTTCGAAGATATAGGAGAGTTTGTTTTTCGCATAGTCTATCAGACGCCACATGGTTAGTTAAGGGTTAATATTGAGCATATTCATGAACTCTAGGACGGTGATGCTAGAGGATCAGAATCAGAACCAGATTCTTTCTCCGAAAACTCAGAACTTGACAATGAAGTGCCTCCTAAGTCTTCTCTGGCCTTGGCCAAATAATTCTTTTGTTTTGTCAGTTCTTTTCAAGTCTTTCAATGTTAAATTCCGTTTATTATATTGCATGTTCTCAAGTTTGTTATTTTGTTAACCAAATCACGAGTTTTCTTTGTTTATATATTATGAAATTATGGTGGTTTTGCCCAAGTATGTTGTTTACTTACTTGGTCAGTTCTTTTAATTTTTTTTCATGTATTTTTTCATTATATATTTTTTATTAAAGCGATTTATATTCACGAATATATATTTATCTCACAATTATAATAACTTGTTTTTAGATCTCTGACTTTAAGTTTAAAAAAGTTCTATTTTCAGTTTTTTCCAATTTTTCCCAAGTTCGGGAAAAAAACGAAAAACACCCGGGCTTTTTTTCAAATTTTTCCGGTTTTTTCCGAACCTTCAAATCTCTAGTGCCGACCAAGGCTAAAAAAAAAGTTAGATTCTTCGATGGTGTGGATACACCTGAAGCTGTCGGTAGAGCTGGAAAAATCAAGCTACCAGTATTTTTTTGTTCCTTTGTGACCGTTTTACTTCTCACACCGATAGGGGAGGGGAGTATTGTGATCGCAAAAATTTTCGATTTTGAGATAATACGCTTTTTGGGCGTGTTATGATGTCTACATTACGAAAATCCACGTCACTCGTTTCCGTCGGTCTGTATGTGTCTGTCTGTCTGTCTGTTGGCGTTTTTCTAACGTCGCGTCGTAATATCAGTAACCGCTTCATGGATTGTGATGAAATTTGGGCAGCGATATGTTGTGTTGTCGTAGTAGGTAATGTTCCGATAATTTTGGAAATCGTTGTACGGGGGGTGGAGTAATTAGCAAAAAACGAAAAATTTCAAATATTCCTCAAACTTCGTTTTTAGGTGTTTTCGAGGTTCCTGATCATTTTCTACTTTTTTTTGGGTGGGGGTTAATTTGGGGTGGTTGGAGGGTGGGGAATTGTAAAACTGAAAAATTTGTTGTATCCATAATGCGCTGTCCAATGACCTGTGAATGAAAGACCTAGCGGCATAATACACTTTTTTAGGTCCATCCGAACATTGCTATGCTTATAATAGGAACCAAGGGACTTAGAATTTGTGATGTATACATCCGAGTGTTGTTTTAGATCGTTCTATATTGCGTAACGCGAAAATTATCGAATTGATTTTAATGAAATTTTGACACAGTATTACTGCCGCGGCGAGGATGGAAAACGCGTATGCTTTGGAAACATCGCGTCAGTGGCGGCGCAGCAATAATAAGAAACAAAAAATATAAAAATGGCTCAAACTTTGTTTTTAGGTGTTTTAGGGGTTTCTGATCATTTTTTACTTTTTTTGGGTGTGGGTGAAATTGGAGTGGTTAGGGGGTGGGGGGTTGTAAAACTCAAAAATTTCTTCCATTCATAATAGGCTGTCCATTGTCCTGTGAAAGAAAGACCTAGCGGAATAATAGACGTTTGTTAGGTCTATCCGAACATTGCCTTGGCTATTATAGAAAACAAGGGACTTGTCTGATGTATACATACGAGTATTGCTTTAGATCGTAACATGGAAGCTATGGAATTAATTTAAATGAAATTTAGACACAGTATATTATACCGCGGCAAGGATGAAAAATGCGTATGGTTTTCAAAAATCGTGTCAGTGGCGGCGCAGCAATATTAAAAAAACTAAAAATATAAAAATAGCTCAAACTTCGTGTTTAAGCAATTTGGGGGTTCCTGATTGTTTCGTTTCGTCCAGTTGAAGCTGAATTGTGTCGTTTTAGTTCCTACGGAGATATTTAGGAAACCATTTACTAGTTTTTGTGTTGGACGTTTTTTGACGACAGGTGTGCGATGATTTGGTTGCAATAGTTACGTGTGGGAAGTACTTAGTCAATCAACTTGACTGATTTTATTAATTGGCTAGCTAAAAATGGCTGATAAAGTGCAGCCGCCAGTGCAGAAAAGGGCAAACGTGCCCCGTTCTACCCTTTCAGTCTCTCTACGCGGCAATCACCGCTCCACTCTGATCGCCGCAAAGTATACAAATAACTACGAGTGTGCACTTTCAAGACAAGCACATTACGCAATACTTAATGGTGCACTCATAGTAGTGCCCGTTACAAAAACGAAGGGTACCTACTGCCACTGCGTGTTTAGCTGTAACCTTTTCAGTAATAATAGTAACGCCAGGTGTTCTCGCTTACGCTGCGCTGCTCAAGCGCGAGACTGCTTTTTCAGATTTTTCAATCAGTCGCTAGGTCGCTAGTCGCTGGAACGCTCCGTCTGAAAAATTGCTTTGGTATAATCACCATAATGGTGCTGCTCACATTTATCGATAATACCGATATACATCTCTCGCACATACATATACTTTTTTGGGGAAACGAGATATTTCATATTTGGGAGATTTTCATCACTTAATATCAAAAATGTAGTCAAGTTGATTGACTCAGTACTTGCCACACATTCCGATGATACCAGTTTTATTATTTTCCCACAGCATGAAACTATAGTCTAGATGCTGCCCCTGCAATCAAATCATCGCTCGCCCGACCGCAAAAAAAGTGTTTTATTCTACTAGGTGCTTCTTTCACAGGTCATTGGACAAATTATCATGAATACAACAAATTTTTGAGTTTTACAAACCCCCCACCCCCTAACCACCCCAATTTCACCCCCAACAAAAAAATTTTTTAAAATGATCAGGAACCCCTAAAACGTCTAAAACGAAGTTTGAGGTGTTTTTTATATTGTTAGTTTTTTTAATATTGCCGCGCCGCCACTGAAATGATTTCTAAAAAACATACGCGCTTTCCATACTCGTCGCGGTAATAAATCTGTGTCAAAATGTCATCAAAGTCAATTCAGAAGTTTCCACGTAACACAATACAAAACTATCCAAAGTAATACTCGTATGTATTTTGTATGCATCAGAAAGTTCAAGTCCCTTGGTTTCTATAATCGGCAAGGCAATGTTCGGATGGACCTAAAAAAGTGTATTATGCCGCTGGGTCTTTCTCTCTCAGGTCAGTAGACAGCCCATTATGAGTACAATCCCCCACCCCCCAACCACCCTAATTTTACCCCCACCCCAAAAAAAGTAGAAAATGATCCGAAACCCCTAAAACGCTTAAAAACGAAGTTTGAGCTGTTTTCTTATTTTTAGTTTTTTTAATATTGCTGCGCCGCCACTGAGACGATTTCTAAAAATCAGACGCGTTTTCCCTCCTCGCCAAAGTAGTAATACTGTGCCGAAATTTCATTAACATCAATTCAGTAATTTCAACATCATAAAATACAGAACGATCTAAAGCAATACTCGTATGTATGTATGTATACATCGGAAATTTCTCTAAGTCCCTTGGTTCCTGTAATACACAAGGCAATGTTAAGATGGACCTAACAAAAGTGTATTATACCGCTAGGTCTTTCTCTCTCAGGTCAGTAGACAGCCCATTATAAGTAGGTACATCAAATTTTTCAGACTTACAACCCCCCACCCCCCAACCACCCCAATTTCACCCCCACCCAAACAAAAGTAGAAAATGATCAGGAACCCCTAAAACATCTAAAAACGAAGTTTAAGGCATATTGAAAATTTTTTGTTTTTTGCTAATTACTCCGCCGCCCATGCACCGATTTTCAAAATTATAGGAACATTACCTACTACGACACCACAGCATATCGCTGCTCAAATTTCATAAAAATCCATCCAGCCGTTATTGAGATTACGTGGCTAGAAAAACGCGTACAGACAGACAGACAGACAGACCGATACACCGACGGAAATGAGTGACGTGGATTTTCGTTATGTAGACATCATAAAACGCCCAAAAAGTATATTACCTCAAAATCGAAAAGTTTCGCGATCACAATACTCCCCTCACCTATCGGTGTGGGAAGTAAAAGGACAAAATTAATGATCATCAGCAAGGCAAATGCCCGGAGAAGATCCTGCATGTTCGCAGTGTTTAAGGAACAATGGACTAGTATCATGAATTTTTTTTTGGTTGCATATGATAGAGTACGTCATAAAAATCTCATTTGTTCTCCGATTTTTTTGGGCACAGGGAAGCCGTGAAAATAAGGAAAATATTTGAATTCTCCTAGGGCAGTGACGTCACTGCTCTAAAGGCGAACAGCCAATTAAAAACAGATATATGTGCTGTGTTTCCGCATTCTGATGTCGCCCGAAATGCCGGAGCTCTACGCGGGCTGGCTCATCTATCTTGTCTTCTGTTCCCGTCTGCGAGTCGGAGCTGTTCTTGGCAACAATGCACTGCTGATGATTCGCGCGGTTGGCACTGATTGGCTGAATTTGAATTCCTTTCTTTAAACTTTAGAATGGAATTACTAAAAAACAAAATGACGTAGAAAGTAACGAAATGCAGCAGTACGTTCATTTTTGCATGCACTAAGTGGTTATAACAATTAAATCATTGTTCTTAACCTCGTGATACTCGTGTATAATGACCATAACGGTGCTGCTCACATTTACCGATATACATCTCTCGCACATATACTTTTTTTAAGGAAACTTTATATTTCATAACGTATGTTTAAAGTGACCATTTTTTTCTGATGCCAATGCGGGACGGCGCGTAGAAAGATCTAGCCCGGACCACAGAGTTAACATCTCTAGAGGGAATGTAAACAACAAAATGCACAGGTCGGTGACCAGCCAACATGTAACGGAAATTTTGACAGCTTGAGGGCATTACCAGTGGCGTACAACTTTATATTAAAATTGGATGTTCATTAATAGATTCAATTATTACTGTGATGTTACAAACTGGTACAATTATTATTAGTATTTAACTATACTTAGAGAGTTACTCTTATTATAATTTGATTGTAACAGTTGATAATTTATTATTACCATGAAGTGTTTCCCCATATTTTACGCTACTGAAAACCAAAACAAAACCTATACTAACCTATGATAAGTGGTGTTCAACGATTCGTCGCTATTGCAGCAAACTATGCACTTTTTATTTTGTCCCGTCATGCAATTATGACAATATTGTTAATAAATAATTTAATTCACACCACAAATAGTCATAAAGTCACTCAAATATACAGTAAAGCAACAAAAATCTCAACATACGCAATAACGACAACTACAATGACAGCCACATGACAGCTTCAGGGGACACCGATTGTAGGTTGCCAGATTTACGACATATTAGAAGTCATTGGGATATTCCGCTATGAAATTTACCATTTTTGAGATTTCGTTAAATTATCTTCATGTAAATCAGTTACATAGCAAAAATATTGGAATGTAATTAAATATCCAGTTAAACACTTTGCGGAACATGTGTTCAAACTGCGGAAATTGCCAGATTTTGAAGAAACTGAAGGGTTCTTAAGCGGACGAAGAAGAGTGGCAATACCGCTATAGATGTTGGCTGGCCAATATTCAAATTAGGCTCCCTCTAGAGATGTTAACTCTGTGGCCCGGACACTGCTTGTGTGACGTCACAGATAAAGATAGAAACACCGCCACCGACGCGTTATTGTGACGTCACATGTCGAAATTTATATGTCACTTTGGGTTATGTGACGTTAAAATGACGCGTCGGCGGTGGTCAGCCGTGGAATGGGGATGAAATTGTTTTATAAATTAAAAAAAATATATATACAACAAAGAAATATATAAAATCTGGGACATTTTCCGGGACGGTGTAAATGCGGGATGGCTCGTTTGGTCACCTTACGTATGTTGCAAGTTTTGAGAATTTTTTCACCGTTGGAAACAGTTCAAAAATCGTTACCATGGTAACCAGTAAACATCTAAATGTAACAATAAAATCATTTTGGTTACCTATGATATAAGTTCGTACGAAATAGATATTCAGAAGAGTATTTACAGTCTAGTTGGACGACTTGAAAAAAAAAAGAAATAGTTCGCCTATATCAAGATCAAAATATTTCTGTTGCCACAATTTATCGAGCGATCCGTGAATGCGAAGAAGGTATTCCTTGTACAAATTTAACAAAAAGTGGACGTCGAAGAGCGTTGAATGCTGCTACAGTTCAAAGAATAGTCAACAGAAGCGAACATCGAGTTAGAACTTCAACACGAAAACTTGGACGCATTTTTCACGTCAATGCTAGCACAATCTGTAGAGAAATGAAGAGAAATAACTTAAAACTCCGAAAAAGAAGAAAATGTCCAAAGTATTCCCCAAATCAATTAGAAAGAATTCCTCAATGCTGTCGCAATTTACGTCGTACTCATTTTGCTGGCAACATAAAAATTGTTCTTGGCGATTTTAGAACTCAGAAATCAAAGGTAATGATGGTTTTTATACAAGAGACTTTGAAGCCTGTCCAGATAATGAAAATTTAAACAAAAAGAAAAGTTATAAAACAAAGTGTGCGATATATCAGACAACGGTATTTCACAGCCGTACGTTGGACCAGTTAGGACCGAAGCGGTTACCGCAGAAGTCTATAGTCAAAGATGTTTGCCTAAAATACTCAATTGTATTAATACCCACCATGCTAATGACAATATAATGTTTTGGTCAGATCTGGCTTCAAGTCATTATGCTTTGCGTACGAGAAACTGACTAGAACGACACGCAATACCTTTTGTACCACGAAACGACAACCCTCCCAATCTTCCTCGAGCAAGATTTATCGAAACTTTTTTTGTTCAACTGAGTGCCAAAGTTTATAACAGTGGCTGGAAAGCTCAAAACGAACAGCAGTTAAGAAGAATAATATTTCTAAAGATCAGAGAAACTGATTAAGAATCTGTCCAATACCTAATGAGGAACATTAAGAGGAAATTGCGAGCCGTGGAAGATCGTGGCCCCTTAGCAGTACTTTAATGTCATTTTATATTAAGAAATATTGTTATTTTTTGTAGCTCTTGTTACAGTTCAAATGTACTATTGTGAGATATCTTTTTATTTTTTTGAAAAACTTCTCAAAACTTTTGCAACATACATACGTTACTGGTAGTCTATAATTGATGAAAATGTGACTTAGGCACTCCTTGCATAGGACCCTTAAATTTTTATCAATAACTTTCATTGTATTTTAATTCAGCAAAGCTTGTCGACATTTCATACATTCTTAAGGGGCCTGGATACACACATTTATACATACGTATTTGCCATGTAAAACACGGATTCACAATTTCTCGCATAACACACTCTATTTTCAAAATACGTATATAATATTTCAGAAGGCGATAGTTAAGACCTCAATGAATGACAACTATTTTCGATTTTCTCAAAAAAGTTTTTTAATGTGCAAAAAAAAACTCGCAATTCAAAATCATAAATTCTATAAATGCCTGTAATTTAACAAGCAAACACGATATCAAAAAAAGGCTAAACAGTTGCACAAGCGCAAGCTTTCTTCTTCAATTTGCTCTTTGAGTCATTACTGTAAGTTTAAAGGTAACTGCAGGAACTTGGAAATACGAAACTCATTTTTATAGTGACCTTTGTACCTTAGCTTTGGACCTTTTGACCTTACCTTTGGATTTTTGGACTTATCTGCCCTCATGTTGGACACACACACTGGAGAAAGGGAATAGGCGGCCACGCCTCCTCGCTAACACGGGAATACGTCTTTTCTTGGATTCTCAATTTCGCGCGCTATACCTAAGACCCTTAAAACCTATGGATTATTATGTAGTCACCCTGTATTCCTAGGATTATGCCAGTGGCAGGCCTGTAGTATAGCGTTTATTGTAAATATAAAATAAATAAGATACAATAAACAACAGGTGACCCAAAAAAAGTTAAAAACTTGTGCTTGGGTATAAGTAATTATTATAAAATGGAAACAACAAATAAGGGTTAATTCAGGAATATTTATATTTAAATATTATGTATTCCATATATATCAGTAATAATAAGTATTGCATATGTCTACAAGTTGGTGAATTTTAATGCGCTTATTATTCACTATCCATTGTTTTAAACCATACTTGAATGAATTTAAAGGCACTAGACATTTTATGTTTTCTGGTATCTCATTGTATAGTCTTGGAGCAAGAAATGTATGACATCGTAATAAAGTATTTTTTCTTGCTTTTGGTACAACATTACATGCATATCTTATGTCATATTTATGTTCGTGTTTTGTCAAGTTTGATTTATTTTTATATTGGTAAATACCTAATGACATGAAAAATGTTTGGCGGATATCTAGAATTTTTGTTTTAGAAAATAACAAGTCACTAGGATATGTACATTTTACTTTATATAAAATTTTTATTAAACGTTTTTGTATAATTTCTATTGCTTTTATATTATTTTTACATGCTGCGCCCCACACCACAATACAATATCGTATATGACTATGAACAAGTGCTTCGTATACAATGATCATCTGTTCATAGGTAAGTATAGTGGAAAGGAGTTTCAATTTGCTTATAACGTAACGAATCTTTTTGACAACATATTCGGTATGCTCTTTCCATTTGATATGGCAATCTAGATATATTTCTAAGTACTTGATACTGGTGACCATTGATATAGGAGCTACCTGTTTACAACTGATCTGTAAGTTGGTGTATTTCGGTAAGCCGTTTGCGTATGATGCGAATGGAACAAAGTGAGTCTTGTTGAAATTGACTGTTAAAAGTCGACTACTGAACCAGTTGAACATTTTTTTAAAACCATTTTCAGCCTTTGATTTTAATATTTCCCGTCTGTCTTGTGTTCGAGAGTCATTAGATAAGCTTGTTGAATGTTCAAGACAGATTATAGTATCAGGTTTAATTAGCTGGCTAAATTATTCTGTTGGATCCGTTATTAGTTATTAGTCGTTTTTTTATACGAAGGTGTTTTGCTACCGTTGGTCCGACTGTGCTATTTCGGTATTTCTCTCAGAAACAAGTCTACCGTGTGCTACCGGTTTTGCTGTCACGGAATTTCTAATCATGATTTATAACTTGCTTGTAATTAATCGGTGGGGGTATTTGGAAGAGTTGTGAATATATGGCAACGTTAAGATGCAGAAGACTGAGACGAGTCACAGCAATTCGAAATTCGTGAGTATTGGGAAAGTAGAAGAACGACGTAACTTAAAAAATTCTACACATCATCGACCAATGACAAGTATGAAACGACGAAATGACACGAGTTGTTGTCGTGATTGAGAATCAAACATTAGGGGTTACCTCAGGTACGTGTTTAGGGAAGGTCCAGAAGGTCCGACCCCCCCCCCCCCCCCCGCTAAATAAAAATGAAATTCTCAAAAATAGACACGGCTAACATTCAAGAAAAATTTAAAGGTGGCAAACCTAATCCGCAGCCCCCCTCCCCCGAAAACGAATATTGTCCCAGTCAAGCAAAATTAAGAAAGTGGCCAACACTAATCTGGACCCCCTCCCCAAAACTCTCATACCTGATTTTGAGATCATGTCTCATCGTTGCCTAAAAGTATGCATTCACAGTAGCGGCAGTTAGGAGCGTTGGAGAGCGTTGGAGTGCGTTGGCCAACGCCGAGTCCCCTCGGCAGGTAGAAGCAGGCCGGCGCTGGTTCCGCACATAGTCAAACACACCAGTGCATGGTACAGTGAAAACATACAAGAAAAAGAGTACAAAGATTGGCCAGTCGCATCTAGACACGGTATAGGAAACATGCAATCAGGGTTCAAAATATTGCCCATTATTGGCAAAACAAAGAGGGACAATTGAAAAAACACTGGAAATGATTCCCCTGAGGGGCTAGAGGGTCCAATAGGGGGTGAAATAGTTTTTGGTTAAAAAGTTGCCTCTCTGGACAAATATTTTGACGTGTCTTGGCGTTTTTTCGTTTAATCAGCGGTTTGTGATAAATCCGTGGTGGGAAGTTGTCAAATGAACTATTAGTACATACACATGTAGATTCACATCATATACAATAGAACCATTTAGTTGAAATTTATCAATCAGATGAATATATGATTCAACCATTTTATTACCATATTTATACTAAATTTTGATGCACATTTCTCATTCAAACTTGTTATCGTTAAATAGCCCACTTTTTAATATCAAGTTTTGAAACTAACCAACATATCGAACATCAGACATACTTAACGTATATCAAGATTTCTATTATCCAAAGTTTACATGATAAAAAGAGTCATTTTTACAGGAATTTTCTGATCTTGCAAAGTAGTAAAAATGGCCCAGACCCGTGGATATCTCGACGAAATACCCCACAATAAAGAAAAACTAAACGTTCTACGTTCATTTCATAATTCAATTCATAAGTTGCATTCCAAATGTTTATAAGCAACCGAGATATGATTTTTTTAATAAAATATGTTATGTTCGTTCCTATTACTCATACCGACGTACGTCGTTTTTTATCAAATCAAAGGTTTTTTAATAAGCTTTCCTAACAACTTTACTGCAAATAGATGTGACAATAAACGCAACAGTTATGGAATTTGTTTATTAGAAAAAAGTGACTCCATTTTATACGACTTTATTTAATCACGATTTCACCATAAATGAATAACATGTTCAAGTTGCTTCGACTCTCAACCTCCGATGTAACCATTCCGCTTTATTAAATAATCCTTTACAGTGATGAAGACGTATAATGGCGTTATTTTCGTGGTAATAATTATTACATATGTACACATAATACATATTTTTCACGTTATTAACAATCATTCAATTAGGCAAGTTTTTCCAATTTACATGAAAATTTATTGATGGATTTTAATGGATGAAAAATCATATTAACAGCCGCTTAACTAGCTACATTACTATAGACGTTAGCGATAAATTTCAGATTCCGAAACCATCTCATCTTCCTCAAACATGAACAAAAGGATTTTTTGTGCTAACAACTGACGAGGCATATCCACTCTTACAACTTCTTTTGAAGCCTTTTGGTGGAAAAGATATACAGTTTGAACAGGAATGCCTCATACCCCATTATCTTTGGCTAGAACATGGATTAGGCGTAATTACCAATAAATGCCTCCAAATGAGATCAAAACAATTCGAGATATCTTTGTTAAATATCTTGCAGAGCACCTCTTATCTATCACTACCACATTTATAACAAATTTCTTGATGTATTACCTCAGTTCCAAGTTTATGAATAATATATCCAAATAACTATTGTATATAAACTTACCGTCTACTTTCATAACCGCACTTATTTCCTTTCAACATTTTTCTATCGCAGTGCGGTTATAGTGCAGCTTGTGTCTTTAATCCCAAATAGGGGTTTTCGCAAACACTGAAGCCATAAGCAACTCTTTATCGCTACTCATCTTCGACCGGCACAGACGAAACCAGGCAGCAAACTAAATTTCTGTTACTATAAAAGCGTTCAAACGGCCGTCCGACGCTGGTAAGCGGTCGAAAACTCAGTTGAGCAGGTTAGCCTGCATGCGGTACCTGCACGCCTTCGCACGCCCTTGCACGCTCACTAAAAAGCCCCACTGTGTTTGCGCACTAACGTTCCTCATAAGAAAATTTACCGCTGAATCTAAATCGGCCCACAGACGCTCCGGAAGTCCTCAGAGGAAAAACTGCAAGAATTATCGGAGCGTATGTGGAGGTTCGCCGGACTGTACAGGCCGCCGGATGTGAAATTGAAAAACCATTCGAACCGAACTGAAAGGTTTCCTGAGCGTCTGTGAAGGAGGGTGTATTCAGGCCAAAGTGCAAGAGCCTTCAGGCCAGGACTGTGCAGTTTTTCCTCTGAGGATTTCCTGAGCGTCTGTGGGTCGCTTAATGGTGCGCTCAGATTGGCCCTGCAGAACAGAAACTTATTTTTTCGTAAATATGAAGATCTGCACGGAATGTAAAATGTTTACACAGCAAAATTGAGAACAGAGGCTTAATTCGTGTTAAATTTCCCCAAATCAACACACGAGTTTTTATCCTGATTGAAGAACAAAAGATTTGCTCTATTCGTCTTTTTAATAGGACATAATTTCCTACCCTGTACATACAGTGTATGTCATTTTTGTAGTAAAAAATTCTCTCAGACTACCAGTCTGAGAGAAAAGGTTATCAGACATTATTTTAGATAAGCAGACTGCTGAACAGCTTCAAGTGAAATAGTATGAAAAAGTGAAAAGTGTTTAGGTGACTTTTCATCTCCATCCGACTGCTGGCAAATATAAGTTTTATTTCACATTATATAATGAACAAAATATGTTTATTACTGTCATAAAGTAACCTCAGAATTATGTCATCTTAGTCGTTAGGAGTTTCCATTCCGTAAACATAACATCATCTACCCATGTTTAAATTTAGAAGCTTTAAAAATGTATATAGGTTTTCCCCATCATTTACTTAATTATAATCAATTGTATTACTTCAAGGAACTTGTCAATACAAGACAATTATTTTCGTCTCGTTTTCAGGTGATAGAGACGTCCTAAAAATATCTCGCATTGTGCATATACTTTCACAAATAGAAGTGAGGGAAATTGATCAGATACAAAAGAATAATATATTTTTGGATATTGTTCACAGGGATGATTAAGCAGAAAATGAATCTAAGGCAACAAGAAAATGATAACAACGAGCAGAAAATGGAAAAATCTCACACTGCGATAGTTACTCATTTTGTTCGTTTAGTCAGTCACCTTCCAGAAAATCTAAATTCCCATCAGGCAAATAAAATGTAGCTACTTTTTATTATTAATAAATATTAATTTACTCCTTCTTCATCGCGCCTTTTTATGTTTTTAAAAGTAAAGCGCTAGGAATTACACATAGTTTTTTTTAAGATAGAGGACGGAGTTTTAAGCTTTCAAACTTATGAATCAGTTATTGTGTTACATTTTTTAAAAGTTAGTATTACTACACTTGCGAATCAAAGTATTTCCATTGAAAGTAATGGAAATTTCTGAAGAGTTCCCTGAAATCTTCACAATATCGGAAATATTGATTAGATATTCATTTTTAATATTTCAAAAGCTTCAGTTGATGTTTTACCTAACTGACTAGAAACTTTTATCGGAAAACTTTGCTCCGTTTCAATTTCTACTTCCCACACCGATAGGTGAAGGGAGAATTGTGGTCGCGAAAATTTTCCATTTTAAGATAATATGCTTTTTGGGCGTTTTATGACATCTACAATAATAAAAATCCGCTACATTCATTTCCGTCGATCTGTCTACCTCTTAGACTCTGTCTGTTCGCGTTTTTCTAGCCTCATAATCTCAGCAACCGTTGCATGGATTGTGATGAAATTTGGGTGACGATATAATAATAATAATAATAGCCTTTATTAAACAAGCGGATGCTACATTCTACTACATGAGATAGGCGGCATGATGGCGAGATTTAGCTAAAGCTATTCTTACACCTAACCATCCGCTGCACCCTGAAAAGATGTTCAGTCAGAATAGTGCAAATTATCAAATCCGGAATAATTTTCAATACAAATACTACGAAAAGGTAAACAGTAAAAAACATACGATCGGGAAATAAAAAAAAATATAAGAAGAAACGCGATAGCAAGGGGGGCGGATATTAGAAAATTTTAAAGGTAATGTTAAAATCAACCCTGAAGGAGCAACAACTTTATGTGTTTCTTAAATCTATTTACAGACACATTTCTCGCATAATTATGGTTCAATGCTATTATATAGATGGACAGCATTATAACTCCTTTGAAAAATAGATGTAGTATGACGGGGGACGGTGAGTAATATGGAATTTCGTATGTTTCTATCATGATCATTGTATCTGAACAGAAGCTTTTCTCTGGGATGACTAGGTATATCTGTGTATATTAATTTGTGTAAAAAAATTAGGTAATATATATGCTTTGTGGTCGTAGTAGGTAATGCTGCTAATATTTCTTAAACTTCATTTTTAGGCGTTTTAGGGGTTCCTGGTCATTTTCTACTTTTTTAACACACCTCACCTCAGACTATAGCTTCATGCAATGGGAAAATAATAAACTGGTGTGTCACTGTAATGTGTGGGAAGTACTGATTGAAGTAACTTGATAGGTACTTTCGCAAAATACTGATTTCTCAATGATCAATTTTTAACAAACATCAACCGTCAATTCAAACCCTACTTCAGCGAAGACGAATATCAAAGTTAAGGTATATTATCTTTTTTTTGAAGCAGGCCATTATATTTATCTTCCAAATCAACGTCACGAATTTGCGAAACTTCCTAAAATTTCCCCAAATGAGGTTTACATAACTTGTCGCCAGTCTGTCCGCCATAGTATTTCATCTGGCGTTGTGTTTTTATCTCTTGGTAATTTTTTTGGTGAGCAACCGTGAGGCAGTTTTAATTATAAGATGCATATTAACTAGGCGCTTCGTCTAAGCGACGTTAATTTATTTTCGAAATTTTAATTGAGTACAAGGAAACGACCTCGTTCCGGAGAGTGCATTACTCTCTTTGGTGGTGTTTTTCTATTGGGTCACTGTCTGGCGCGCTAGCCGCTAGACCATCGGATGCTGGGTGTTACGTTAGCCCGGGAGCTAGTGGCTTGTTTTGAAAAAGGCTTGTCCAGAAAAATTATGAATTTTTCATATTTTTGTTTATGGTCAGCCTCCCGCGCTGTTGCCAGGTCTAGTGAAATTTCACTAGATCTAGTGATTTTTCTGTAATTTAGTGAACACTTTTATTAAAATGTCATATTCTAGTGTTTTTTTCACACTGACATTTTGCGTCACACATTTTGTTATTTTCAATATCTTGACCTTAAAACATGGCATCATGATTGCTTGATTATCGAGCGATTTTTTAAGACGAATCCATTTTTAATCAAAACTTGAAATTTTCTTTTAAACTATTTTAAGACCCTAAACCGAAGTTTTGGTCAACCGATCACTTTTCATGACTAATCATTATGTATTCAGCAGACTGTTCAAGTACCGATAATAAAAATTAGAAATCCGATGCCAAATTTTTGCCGAATGTTCCGTTGAAACTTTTTAGTCTCGGAGTTCCACTATTTACAACACGTTTATATTACCAATGGATAACTAGAAAGATGGGCATGTGATTACCGTAAAGTGCACGGTTAATTATTTGGTGACTTTTTAAGATAAATTCATTTTTTTGTCGTTTCTTGAATTCACTATTCAACAATTGCTGATTCTGACACTATCTCGCTAAGTGTTTAATACATGATTACTTTCTTTTAGTCTATAATGACGTAATAGTATATTTTTTAAGAACTAATACCAAAAATTCCAAAATCTGACAATAAAATTTTGTTTTATTAGCTTTCGTTTGGAGGTCTGCATTTTATTGAAAATCTTTAAAATTCAATTTAAACTGGAAATCATTATTGGCCATGGTCAGTTTATTAGCTTACCACCTTTACTATCCTTATTCTGTACCTATATTATATAGTTTCAGTTGATTTTTGCATATCTACTAAGATGTTAATAAATATGTATTTCGGCATTTTCATTTAAACCTCCCCCTCTCCCCCCAACAGAGGCAGCAAGGGAACTCTAATCTAGTGAAATTCTAGTGATTTTTTTAAACGTCGTCTAGTGGATTTTTGAATTTTGATCTGGCAACACTGGCCTCCCGCAAAGGCTGAAAGCCTATGGCGCTGTAGAAGCGCTGCGAGAGGATAGGTGTCCGTGCACGTTAGATTTGAAACGCTGCAGGTTGTAGCCGCCGGGGAACAAATTCCACGGCAGTTCATTGCATAGCGTTGAAGTTCTCCAAAAGAAGGAGTGCTGGAGTAGACTGGTTCGGGGAGTACGGACCTCGACCTGGTAAGGATGGGCTCGCAGAGCTTCTCTAGTGTTTCTCGTTTGGACGGCCTTTGGTGTTATTATCTTGGGAGAGGTTACTCGAACATCTTCCGTGATGCAATTTGTAAAACATGGATAGGTCACCCACCCTTTTTCAATGTTCCAGGCTGTAGAGGTCCTTTGTGAGGTTAGGCGTACCGATTAATCTAATTGCTCTCTTCTGGATAGTGTTCAGAAACTTTAGAGAGTGCTTCGGAGTGCATCCTCACACATGATGATTTAGTTAGAGCCAGCCTCATTTTAAAAAGAATAATGAGTAGTATCAATTAATTTTATTTGTCCTAGTCGTTGCTTTGTTAAGTTACCATTGCCTATTAAAATAAACTTCCGATTTCCGAATAACTACATCACCATTCACAACAAACAAACCTATCCTAATAAAAATGTTGTATTCACACACAGAGGGAATGCTTTTATGACAAAAAAAAATATATTTCCCCATTCCTTCATCACATCCAATCTCTCCCTTCTCAATAGAATGAAAAATAATCAGAAATTCGTAACACGAAGTCTGTAAGCTTTATGGTGCCTACTTTTCCTAACGAAAAATATGACAGCAGCACTTACTATGACCCCACGACACATCTCACACCAAATTTCATCAAAATCCATGCTGCGAATGAAAGTGTAGTACTTCCCACATTTTATTGTTTTCCCATTGCATGAGAGTCTCCTCAGATCCCCTTGCAACCAAATCATCGCCCACCCTCAAAAAAACCTCCAACACAAAAACTCTCGTAAACAGTTTCTTGCATAGCCCTGCGTAGGAAGTAGGATGACACAGTTTCTATTGTGCAAGCTTTAACTAAACCAGGAACCCCAAACCGTATAAAAATGAAGTTTGAGCTGTTTCTATATTTTTATTTTTTGATTATTGCTGCGCCGCCACTGACACGAGTTTTAAGAACCAAGTGCATTTTCCATCCTCACCACTGTAATAATATTGTGTCGAAATTTCATTAAAATCAATTCAATAGTTTCCATGTTACACATTACAGAACGATCTAAAGCAATACCTACCCGTATGTTTACATCAGAAAATTCTAAGCTCGCTAGGTCTTTCTTTCACAGGTCAACAAATTTTTCAGGCTTACCTCCCCCCCCCCCCCACCCAAAGAAGAGTAGAAAATGATCAGGAACCCCTAAAATGCCTTAAAAGAACGTTTGTGGAATATTTGAAATTTTCCGTTTTTGGCTAATTACTTCACGGCCCATCCAAAAATTTTCAAAATTATTGCATCATTTCTCACAGCATATCGTTATCCAAATTTCATCACAATCCATGTAGCGGTTAGTGAGATTATGAGGCTAGAAAAACGCCAACAAGCAGACAGACAGACCAACAGACAGATCGACAAACAGACAGACAGACCGACCGACAGACAGACGGATAGACAGATCGACAGAAATGAGTGACGTGGATTTGTAGACATCATAAAAGACGGATTATCTCAAAATCGAAAATTTTCACGATCTCAATGCATCCCTCACCTATCAGTGAGGGAAATAAACTGGATGAGAATTTGAGAACCACGATTCCAAGGCATACATAAAAATAAGCATACATGGACATACATTAAACGAGAAAAAGACTATCAAAAAATGTTGATTAGAAAAAATTATGAAACTATATGTGATATTTTAGAAAATAACTTGACAGAAAGAGATTTTATATAGTTGGCCTTTTTTATTATTTGTGTCTAATAAGTGTTATTTTATTTAATGTTCTTTATACCGATTTTGAGTATCCAAAATATGTAAAGGAAATATTTTCTTTTTGACATATGTCAAACATTAATGTAATGTTCAAACATGAAATATATATTTTTATGATACGATCCCTTGTTGTTTCTGCGATTAAACAACACTATTTACACTACAAACCATATTTACAATTCAATTTCAAAAGATTCTTATACAGGGTGTCCAGTTAGTGTGTAATTCTTTGATATCTCGCAAGGTATACCTGATGGAAGAAAATGTAAAATACAAAAGTTATTTGGTTACCTAAGACGCGTATTCTAAAAATATTTTTAAATATACAGGGTGTTGCGGGAAAGTAGTAAACTTTTTTTTAAATTGTTCTAGTTTCCGTCATCGATCTCTATTCACCCCTAAAATATTTTTGGGATCGGTTGCGACGTTGCCAAGTTATAATTTATTTCCTGTTAATTTCCGGATTTGCAAAGTCGCAAGTAATACGTCCAAATTGATATATTCCTTTAACTTTTCTCAATAATATTATACAGCGAGTTACTTAAACATTAAGTGAATATTATTTTGGATGTTACCAGAAATTTGTATTTACAGGGTGTTATTGGCAGAATTTTAAATTACGGTAATTTGAAGGTCATTTAACTTTGGCAGTTTTGGAAATATTTAAGCGTCCCGGTACTGTTTACTGAAAAAGCGGTGTTGCCGTATCTCAATAATTAACAGAAACAAAATTTTGAAATTATGAGATCTTACTAAATTCGACATGCGAAATTCATTGCAATAAAAATAAGTAGAGGATTCTATTTAAAATAAATTTAAATTTGCGATATTTGTTTGAAAAATTGGAAAAATAATTTATAACTTGGCAACGTCACAAACGCGAAAAAAATATATCAAGGCGAGATAGGGTATTAGTAGATATTTCGATTTAAAATAAAAAATACAGGGTGTTACATTTAAAAAAACAAAGTAAAATGACCTTCAAGTTGCCGTAATTTAAAATTCTTCCAAAATCACCCTGTTGATACAAATTGCTTGTAGCACCCAAAATAATATCCACTTAATATTCAAGTAACTCGCTATATAAGATTATTGAGAAAAGTTGAAGGACGTATTACTTGCGACCTTGCAAATCCGGAAATTGATAGAAAATAAATTATAACTTGGCAGCGTCGCAACCGATCCCAAAAATATTTTAGGGTTGAATAGAGATCAATGATGGAAACTAGAAGAATTTAGAAAAAAGGTATAGTTCCATATAAAAAAATTAAAATGATCACTATCCTACTTTCCCGCAACACCCTGTATATTTCAAAATATTTTTAGAATATGCGTCTTAAGTAACCAAATAACTTTTGCATTTGACATTTTCTTCTATCAAGTATACCTTGTGAGATATCGAAGAATTACCCACTAACTGGACACCCTGTAGAGTAAGCTGGTACAGCAGCCCATGCTTCCTAATAGCGTCGTCTAGGTGACAAGGTGTCACTAGGAAATAGTCTCTTGCGTGCTTTATTAAAATAATAAAATTTCTAGTTTGATTTTCAATCATTCACAACAGTTGAACCAGCATTAGTCACTAGCTCTTGGTCTAAATGCATCGATATATATCGAGCGACAGCAATTTATTAAAAAAATAATTATAAAGTTCAACTCCGGCTAAATTAAATGTCAGTTAGGTGAGATTTATGCACATTGCGATTACGGTGTAAAATAAAATTCCAAATCGAAGCTATCCGTGCCGATACAGATATACTGCATCACAGACCGTACGCTGTATGATATGCGAATTGAAAACCTTGGTACTCTGCAACTTCAGATAGGCGAGATTTAATTGAATCGGTTTAGCAAGGTTTGCTTCTTTTGGTCATTCACCCAGCAGCTTGCATTTAATTTTTTAAATAATAATTATCGCCTATCGTATCGCACATATTTATAGTTAAGTCATGCTTCGCTTATTACGTATGTTAATCTTTAAACAGCATCTTGAGACTTAATTACAGGACATTTGAAACTAAAATTAGATTAAAACATTGGAAGTTAAAATTGCCATATACATATGTGTTTATTTTTTCGTGTTATAAATAAATAATTAATAAATGGACTTTATTTGCCCCAAAATTAAATAGGCAAAGTGTCAGCTAGTAGCTGTTTTTCAACATAAAATTATAGAAAACCATATGAAAGATAACAACAAATGTGTAATTAGCAAGAATTTACACAGATTAGACACATTATTTAGAAGAGTACTAAAAATCATTGTTAAAAGTACAGCCACATATTAAAACTACAAAAAAATAACAAAAATGAATATCGTTTAAGAAAATTATAAACACGCTTTTAAAATTTAATAAGAATAAAGAATACCAGACTAAAAAGCTAAAAATAATTTTTTTAATAAGCTTAAAACAATAACAAAAGAAAAATACATAAATTCTGAAAAGTACTAATTTTTGTGATATTGTTTGATGATGCTTAAATGAATATCGTTTAAGAAAATTATAAACACGCTTTTAAAATTTAATAAGAATAAAGAATACCAGACTAAAAAGTTAAAAATAATTTTTTTAATAAGCTTAAAACAATAATAAACGAAAAATGCCTAAATTCTGAAAAGTATTAATTTCTTCTTGATAAAAAAAACTAGTGACTTAGTGATTTATGAAAATCTCAGGATCATTCAATTTCGGAAAATTTGCGTTCCTAGTACGTAGATATAACTCCTCAAATTCAAATTTTAAACCTCGAATGGTGACCAGAACCACCAGTGCATATAGGCCTACAAGTGGACCCGCATGCACCTCTCCTTACTCTCTTCTCAACTTCAGCCCTCATCACAAAGGTGAGGATGGCTCCTGGGTTCTGTCCATCAAATATCCTCAGGTTCGAGATCCCTTGAACCTAGTATGTTCTACCTGCGATACCCAAGAGCTTCACAACGACATTAAATGATAGCAGACCCACAAGTAACCTTAACGGGCCTCTGCCCAGTGTGAGATAGAACCTCTCCACCTTGACCAGAGGTCCTAAAATAAGTTCTCTAGCTTGACGGAGATGACCAGAGATTCCTCTCCATCTCATAAGATACTGGTTTTGTAACCACATCTCTATTTTCCTTCTAATCGTACCTGCTGCCAGCCCAACAGCCGGCTCAGGACTCAGGAAATTATTCTTTGACCCTCGTCTTGCGAGTGCGTCCGCCATTTCACCAACTCCAGCATGACTGGGCACCTGGGCACCCACATCTGTGACCCCTGACGTATTGCCGAAATGTCATCCAAGACCTTTCTACATTGCAGAACGAGCCTTGATGTAAGCTTACAAGCACTTGATGCTTTTAATGGTACCTTGCTGTCAGAGCAGATGGTGATCTGCCTTCTAGTCCCTTAAATTTCGTGGATACGAAAGGCTAAAATCGCGCAAAATTCTGCTTAGGATACCGTGGTGCATTCCCCAAGAGAGAGGGAGAGCTTTATATCTGGCCCACAGACTCCAGCGCCGGAAACTTCGTCGATGAGTGAACCGTCCGTGTTCCAGACTGGTCCTCCCTCAAAAGGCGGTCTGCTGCTTGGTTGCACTCTTCCCTTGTAGGATACTCTACCGTAAGAGAAGTTATATCACTCCTCATATGTAGGACCGGGTCATCCCTTTGCAGTTCCTAAAGGATGGCACAGTGTCCCCTACCTACCTTCGTGTGCTGAGTACTGTGCGCCTGTCTGGATTAACAGCCATCATACCAGACTAATTGACGTCCAACTAAATCACACTATGAGACTTATTACAGGCGCAGTTAAGACAACCCCAACTCAGTGGCTGCCTGTACTCTCTGGAATAGCCCCACCGCAGCTGCGAAGGACTGACGCCCTTCTAAGGGAGTATAACAAGATTACGGCCAACAACAAACTGCCCATCCACCGAGCAATACCCCCGTTGCAGATAAACAGACTTAAATCCCGACAACCGCCAATAAGGGATGCAGAAGGGCTTAAAACCAATAACTTCGACTCCTTAAACCAATGGCGCTCCCAGTGGGAAGGTTTTGCGGAACACCACTCGCGATGCGCATTTATGGGGGCAGCCTTACTTCCAGGATCAGAACTACCCCGGAAGGAGTGGGTAAAACTTAATAGAGTCCGAACAGGCCACGGCAGATGTGCCGACTCCCTTTACAAGTGGGGCTATGTGCAATCTCCCTTATGTGACTGTGGCGCGCCCCGCCAAACTATAAACCATATTACGAGCGAATGTGAACTGCGTGCGTTTCAGGGGTCGCGAGAAGAGTTCTTCACAGCCACACCGTTGGCGCTGAAGTGGTTGAAAGAACTTGACATCAAACTGTAAATATCAAAGACTGTGTATCTTAGTTTGTAGCTGTATATATTTTATTTTAGTATAAGTTATAATAGTTTCTCTTTTAATCTATATTTACTAAGTCATGTTTTTGAGCCATACGATAAATAAAAAATAAAAAGTGTCCCCTACCAAGATTCACAAAGGACCGACTGCCTTGACTCCACAGTCCTAATTCTTTTAAGTAATAATAATAATAATAAATGACTTTATTATAACAAATAGTTATAAAAGGCGAAGTCTAGGCAAAGCCTACTCAACTTAAACAATCTACTAACTAACTTACTAACTAATTACAATACGTTTTGTATTGGTATAAAAGCATACAAATGAACATAAATATAATACCTAAGTATATACTAAATGTGTCATATACATATAGATGTAATAACAGTAGAGTGGAGAGAAATTTTTATCTGATTTGCTTATTATAGATAATTTGTTTAAGCTTGGTTTTAGAAAAGGAAATCTTCAGCTCAGAATTGAGTTCATTAAACAGTTTAACTGCATTATAGGTGAACGATCTTTGGAAAACAGCTGATGTATGACGTGGTAGTAAGGAGATCAGTATGTCTAATGTTCACATTATGAATTAAGTTTCTAAATATCGGTCTATCCCTCAGATAAACTGTTATGGATGTGTTGAGAATCTTCATGATGAATGAAATAAAATTGTACTCAAATAACTTATCAATTTTTAACCACCTCATGGAATAAAGAGCAGGGCTAGTGTGATCATACTTTCTGATATTATTTATAAGAGTACTAAATTTTTGTAGTTTTTCTAATATTGCTTGATAATGTTTAATTTACGAGGGTTGCTCTATATCTCCGTCAACCCACCAGTTGCAGACAGCTGTTTCACGCTTATTAGGGATCATCAGTGCACCATAGGTCGATTGACGGAGATAGAGAGCATCAGAATTTTCATGTCTACCAGACATGTGAAGCATGTGAGAGCAGGCGACAGAAAAGATCTGCCCGTGCGCCATCTGGTACTCGGAGGTAACGGCAAACCAAAGAAAATCGCTGCTAAACAGCAGCAGACTTCTTGGTGGAATGCCACGGCGCGTTCGCTTGGCCTGACCAGAATAGCGCGGTTCTATATGCTGCTGCATATGAGAGTCGATGTACGAGGGTTGCTCTATATGGAAGATCTTTTCTGTCGCCTGCTCTCAAATGTTTAATTTCTTGATAAAAAAATAAAGAGTTAGTTATTTATGAAAATCCCAGGATCATTCAATCCCGGGAAATTGCGTTCTCTATTTCGTAGATTTAACTCCACAAATTCCAATTTTAACCCTCACCAACATTATTTTTGGTTTTGAGAAAATTTTTTTGTTAACAACTATTTGACAGTTTTTACCTTGTTCCAGATTTGCTGTGAATGGGACAAAGAAGTAGCATGTGAGTGGGGTGGTGTAGGTGTAGGGAGGAGCCTCGGTGGCTTCGGCCCTTGGCGCGGAGCCCTTCCAAGAGCCACGTTCCGATCGAAATGAATGCTGCATCACTTGCCCTCTTCAGACTTAGATTGTTGTGCGTCGCCCATCTCATCTCTCTCATACATTTCACTCTCGGTAAGTACGCTTATGTTGAACATATTTAGCATACTTACTTTAAAACAGAGGAGAATATTGTCAGATCTTTGCCTTATAACATAATTAATGTGTTTGATAGTCCTTACCTTTTATCTAGAATTAATTTTAATGTCCCAGATAGACAGTATAGGCAAGTTCCGTTTTTTAAAATTCCCTTTCGAAGAACAAATTTGGGAGTAAACTCTCCTTTAGTGAGAGCTCAAAGAATATATAATGACCTCTGTAATCTTAACGCGGATGTATTCGTAGTGAACTTTAACCCTTTCAAGTGCACCCTGCGTAGGCAATTATTGTTAATGTTACAATAAGGTGTAGTGCTGTTTAGTGAGCTTACTGAGGTTAGCAACTTGATGTTAGGTTCCTAGTTGTATTCACATACATAAACACTTGACAGATATAGCCATATGAATTCTTTTTCCGTTTTGTTTTTATCTTTTACATTATACACTGTTGTAAGTAGTGGGTAAGTTTTTGGAATGTATTCTGTTCTTACCCTAAATTGCAATAAATAAATAAATAAATAAATATTATGTTACGTATACACGCGGTGTCCTATATAAGAATGTACAGGGTGTCCCATTTTGGGCACTTTTACGGGGCATCTCGGTTATTTTAGAAGATAGAAAGTTGCGGTTTCCGCGACAGTGTGCTACTTTTTTGTGAAACTAAAGATGCCATCAACAAAATTATGGCCCTCTTGGTTTCTGAGATACAGGGCGAAATCGAAAACTATCGATTTTGGGACCACCCTCGCTTCTCGGTTGTCTTTCATCTTATTGAAAAGTTTAAAAAAGGATCTTATAGAATTTTTTCTGTAGTACATGAAGCAAACATATATTTTTTTAAATGGAACACCCTGTATATTATTTTTGAAGTCAATCGGAAATAATTCCAGCTTTTCAAAAATATATATTACGCTCAAAATTGATTTTTTCATTTTTCACTTTATTTGTAGCAGTAGGCCATGACTAATCTATTAAAAACAATATCCACGTAAACAATTTATTATTAAGATACAAGATACTTTTAAACTCTATTATTTAATTGGGCTACGATTTACTTTAGGGTACAGCCGCTAGGTGGCGCCCCTATATATAAATCGAAAGGGCTCGGGGTGGGGAGCAATAATGTCCCCGGGCACAACACCCGAAAACGAAAGCCAAAAAAGTTATGGAGAAAACAATTTCCCATGTTAAGTCTATGGGAATTTTTCGAAAATTTTAGGGTACAGCCGCTAGGTGGCGCCCCTATATGTCAATGGAAAGGGCTCGAGGTGTGGAGCAATAATGTCGTTAGGTTAGGTTGGGTTAGGTTAGGTTATGTTAGGTTATGTTGCTTTTTTCTTACATAATAAATAAAATAAACATGTTCCTCTTGACTCCAATGACTTTTAATGAGAAAAAATTTTTTTCGAAAAATTCCCAAATTGTTTCCTGCATAACTTTTTTGTCTTTCGTTTCCGGGTGTTGTGCCCATGGACATTATTGCTCCCCACCTCGAGCCTTTCGATTGACATATAGCGGCGCCACCTAGCGGCTGTACCCTAAATTTTAGAAAAAAATCCCATACACTTAACATGGGAAATTGTTTTCTCCATAACTTTTTCATCTTTCGTTTCCGGGTGTTGTGCCCGGGGACATTATTGCTCCCCACCTCAAGCCCTTTCGATTGACATATAGGGGCGCCACCTAGCGGCTGTACCCTAAAGTAAATCGTTACCTTTAATTGTATTTTATACGCGATGAACTACTATTTGCGATAATCAATAAATATTAGTCCATTATTACATTACTTGAAACCAAACAACATTATATCTGAAGAATATCAACACATTATTAAATTTGAATTTGAATCAAAATAGAAACTAAAAACATCGAGGAGCTTTTAGAGATGTTGGTTCAAGTTGGAGACTATTGTCTCGAATGCAAATCTGACACAATTTCTTATTCTTTTAATGGCATTTAAAATAATTTTTGGTCTCTCTCTCTTGTTATGGAGATTAAATATTCCCAAACTTGGATCCTGTGCAAATGTTGAAGTATCTTAAACTTTGGATGGTAGTTGTATTTTTTTTTGCAGTTGATACTACTTCTATGTGCTTAAATACAAGATGACTAAGACGTTGCGTCTATGTAACCTAATACGTTTGTTTCTCTTTGCTCCCTATTCTCCTTGAAATAAGTTTTATGACGTGGTTGAATAAAGGATCCGTACCTAACTTTATTTATTTTTAGACGAGCAAATATATGTGGAAACAGTTGCTGTCTCTCTTGGTATCTAAGCTGCCCTTATTATAGAAAATTGACAATAATCAAAATAAAAACACAGAAAGAACAAAGCTATATTTAATAAAAATATAAATAAAAACTGACAGTCTCGCAATTTTTTTACAGATTTGCTTTTTTGTTTTTAATAGATGAGTCATAGCCCACTATCTATTCGATATTATAATAATACAATCATCATTTTAATGAGACAATTTAAAAAAAAGGTATTTTGATTCTGTTTTTTCGAATTTGAGTAGGAAGTCTCTTGTAGAGTAATAACTGCTTAGATGCTTATTATGTATAGTTGATTAACCATGGCCGACCGCTACAAATAAAGTAAAAATTAAAAAAATCAAATTTTGAGCGTAATTTTCAAAATAACTTAATACTAATATATATTTTTGATAAGCTTGAATTACATTCCGATTGACTTCAAAAGTAATATACAGGGTGTTCCATTTAAAAAAATATATGTTTGCTTTATAACTGAAAAACAGTTAGAGTATGAAAAAATCAAACTACACCACTGGATTCCACAGAAAAAATTCTATAATATCCTTTTTTGAAGTTTTCAATAAAATAAAAGACAACCGAGATACGAGGGTGGTCCCAAAATCGATAATTTTTGATTTCATCCTGTATCTCAAAAACCAAGAGGGCCATGATAATTTTGTTGACGGCATCTTTCGTTTCACAAAAAAGTAACACACTGTCGCGAAAACCGCAACTCTCTATCTTCAAACATAACCGAGATACCCCACAAAAGTGCCCAAAATGGGACACTACAGGGACTCGGAAATCAGGAGATTTACAAAGATGATTAAACTAGAGGAGAGTTGCGCCTTGCTGAACCCTGCAATATGGCGTTTTAAAAAATTTTAAAATTCCGGGTACTTCCGAAGGTATTTGGGAAAAATCGAATTTTCCCGATTTTCGTTTTTATTTTTCTCACTTCATTTGAAAAGATATGAAAATACAAACTTCATACTCCCATTGCAACTTTAATATCCTTCCCCACGGACTCTAATATACTTCCGGGACTATTAGAAGATCCATGAGAGCACCACCCGGAGTATCCGTCCATAATTCATAGCGTACTCCGGAATCTGGACAGACAGCTAACAGCGGCTCGTCTGGTACATCTCCGCCGTAGAAATTTTCCATAATCTGGGATCAGACTATGGAAAAAGTGGACGGACAGACAACCGAGCGGCCGCGTTTGTGTCAGGACGCACCTCCAGACGCCGAAAAACTAAGTAGGCCATGGCCGATGCCAGGGTGCGGGTGGATGTTCCGTCAAATTAGACACAAAAACATTTCTTATTCTTGTAATGCCGACTGCTCATTGAAGGTTGGCGACCACGTTTCTAAATGCGTCTGTGTCTCTTGCAACATGAAACAGTTCTTCGACGTTGAGATTGGTCCATTCCCTTATGTTCGAAGCCAGGATTTTTTCTTTCTGCCAATACCTTTCTTCCCCTCCACTCTGTCTTGCATAATGTTTTGTAACAGTATATATGTATCGCTGCGTAAGATGTGACCTATGTATGATGATTTTCTTTTCTTAATATGATTGTCAATAGCTTTCTTTTGCGACCAGTACGTCTTAGAACTTCTTCGTTGGTGATTCTGTCAGTCCAAGGTATCCTCAAGATGCGTCTATAGAGCCACATCTCCAATGCCTCAAGTTTTTTGATCATTTGAGCTTTCAATGTCCAAGTTTCCACTCCGTATAACAATACTGACCACACATAGCATTCCATAAATCTTATTCTGAGGTGGAGGTTCAGATTTCTGTTTGTAAACATTGAGGAATATTTGATAAATGCCTTTCGAGCCATTTCTATTCTGATCTTAATTTCTTCGTCTGGATCCATTTGAGGATTTATGACTGAACCGAGATATCTGTATTTCTGCACCCGTTCTAATTGTTTTCCATTCAAAGTGAGAGTAGGGTTATTGTTTGGGTTTTTACTTATTACCATGAATTTAGTTTTTTCGGTATCAATAATGGGTCCTACTTCTTTACATTCTCGGTTGAGTCTCTCTAATAGGGTTTGAAGATCCTCTGCACTCTCAGCCATTATAATAGTATCATCGGCGAATCTTAGGTTGTTGATTAATATCCCTCCAATGTTTACTCCTTCACGTCTCTCTTCTAGCGCTTCCTGAAATACAAACTGAGAGTATAGATTAAACAGTTGTGGTGACAGAACTCAGCCTTGGCGAACTCGCTTTTGAATTTCGATTTCATCTGTCTCTATGTCTTCAACACGTACTACTGATATTTGGTTGTAATAGATGTTTTTTATTAGTCGTATATCGCTTGGGTCCAAATTGATGTTTTTTAAATTTTCTATCAGTTTATCGTGTTGAACTTTATCAAAGGCCCCTTGGAAATCAATGAAACAGACGTATGTATTTTTGTTGTATTCCCTGAAGACTGTGATAGCGAATAATGCTTCTCTAGTTCCTAATCCTCCTCTTAAGCCAAACTGCACCTCATCTACTGGTTCTTCACATTTTCGATATATTCTCTGTTGGCTTATTTTCGTGAGTACTTTTAGTGTGTGACTCATCAGACTGATCATCCGATAATCATCACAGGACTTAGGGTTGTTCTTTTTAGGCAAAGGAATGAAAATTGATTTGGGCCAATCTTTTGGAATTTCTCCTGTTTCGTAGATTTTATTCAGTATTTTTGTAGGATGGTTTAAGTTTCCATCGTCCAAGATCTACAAGAATTCTATTGAAACGTTGTCAAGTCCAGCCGCTTTCCTGTTTTTCGAAATTTTTAAAGCATATTCAACTTCTGATTTAAGAATACATAGCGGCTCCATCTGTCTGTTCTCTTCTCTTTCGTCATCTCGTTCTGCTGCAAATAGATGTTCTATGTAGTTTTTCCACGTCTTTTTTGTCATCTTCTGTCAACTGGGTCTCTCCTTGGATGTTTCTTGTGACAGCTGGTATTCTTCTATTTGTGTTTCCAGTTAATTCCTTCAGTTTTTTATGTAGATTAAAATAATCGTGTTTATTGTTTAGTTCTTCCATTTCACGACAGACAAAAACATTTAAAATTCGGAAAAAGCTCTCTTATACATAGAGAAGGGGGACAATAGCATTGCTAATACTCCACCCACAAGATGCACCGCTATGTGAAAGCCATAATTTTTATTAGTTTTTGATATGCTGAAGGAATTTATATCAAAAAAGGATCAGAAACCTCTAAGAGGGGGGGGGATAAGTCCTGATAGAAATGTGTGTTCTGTTGATTGCAAAAACTATATAACCTATATGTCTGTGTCTTGGTAATAAGAAGGTTTCACAATCTCATTACAGCAGTATAGTCTTTTCCAAGTTACACTTATACATAATGTCTTTGAAGGCAATGTTCGCATAGGTTCTTGAAGTCTACAGCATCAGAATCAATGCTGCTTAGGATAATGAACACTATTTTATAAATATGAAAAGCATTGGAGGTTTCAAATTCAATCTCCTCTTCCACCACCTCGAACCAAAAATTGTCAGGCATTTGTAAAACGCCTAAATACAAAGTCTGAAAGGTTACCGATATTTTTTTATTTTTTGCTAGTTGCCCCCCTTTCAATACATCATCATAGTCACATACTATGACAGACATGTTGTGACTCGTAAAATGCATTAAGTCGTAGATTGCCGACACGAATATTTTTAATAGTTTTGAGAACTGTAGCTCGCCATCGTTCGCGATTGAATGTTAGTTCAGTGGGGCTCTTGATACTGATATCCAGCAACTATTTCGTCGTATCCACCCAGCGTGCAGGGGAACGGCCACGGCGCCGCCCACTCGGGGCATGACCCTGAACTAGAAGTTTCCCCATATTATCGCTTCTGTGTATATGTCCGAAGGATGTAAGCATCCTCGTCGGCACAATGGAGGATAGTCTCTTTAGATTAGCTCATCCAGTAGGGAAACGTTAGTTCGATGGGCGGTATAAGGAACTCTCAGCATTCCCCTCCACGTCCATATTTCAAAAGCATCTATGCGAGCTCAATACAACAAGCTTCAAAATGATCCCGACGCAAGTTTTATTAAATTCGGGGTAGCGGTTACTGAGATTTAGCGGTGGCAAAAATGATGCCAGATATATTGATACCAAACTGAATGACAGACCACCAGAGACATAGAGTTTCGAGTTGGAGAAGTTATAAACCGTTTTATCATTTCAAAATTGAACATTTCGATGATTATGGCATGCGAAGAAGAGTAAATCCAAAGTCAATGTCAACTTTGCGAAAGTTTGGTATATTAACCTTTGGTTTACTTTGCTACACTGCCCTGGCGTTTTCGTCTTTTTTTTTATAACTGAGCAGACCGCGCAGGCAGAGCCTAAATACCGCGGCTGCTGTGAAAGGGTTATGTTAGGGGAAGTTTGTTAACGCGAGATTTGAATGGGCCAATACCCGCAGGCCCAATAAATACATCTTCTGGCAGACCATTCCAAGCCTTGGACACCCTGGGAATAAATGTGCGGTTGTACCGCTCAGTTCTTGATGTATGAAGAACCACCGTCTTAGGATGAGATGCAGCGGCCGCACGGGTACATCTGATAGGAGCAGTGAGCAGCGGAACGATAGAGAATAACTCAGAGGAGCAGATTCCGCTGGAATATCGGTAGAAGAGTGAGAGGTCGCCAACAACACGCCAGTGAGAAAGTGACTGAAGGTGGCGCGTTAAGGCCGGATCGCCAATTAGTCGAATTGCCCTTCTCTGGACGGCATCTAGTATAGACAGGGTAGTAGGGGCAGCAGCTCCCCAGACATGAGAGCGATACTCCAGGCAAGGTCTTATCTGGGCTTTATATAGCGTGAGGAGGTTACATGGTGAGAAATACTTTCTGGCTCTAAATAGGTACCCAAGCTTCTTACTAGCAGCTGTTGCAATTGACGCGACGTGTTCGCGCCAGATCAGATTTTCTGTAATGTTGACTCCTAACAGCTTGAAGGAGTGACTCCTTGGCAGAGCCTGGTTATTCATTAGAACTTGGTGTTGACTTGGGCACTTCTTGTTTGATAGCGTACAATACTGGGTCTTGGAGGCATTAAATTTAACCATATTCTTAAGCTCCCAAGCGGTAATGGTATCGAGATCCTTTGAAAGTGAAGCTGCCACTGCCAGTCTTCTGCGTTCCAGCTCGACCACAGAGATCGGTCTATTGCTCATGATGCCTGCATGCAGGGTACTGTCATCCGCAAAACTGTGTATTGGGTTTGTAATGCTAGAGATTAGATTTTTTTGCCTAGTTTGACTGGACGGTGGCCCGGAGTCCCGGAGTAATCCGTCTGTCCATTCACCACCACCCGCCATTCACTCGTAATTTTTTTTAAGTCTGCCGCTGCTTGGCTGGTAATGCGTCTCGTCTAGCCACCGATTCTCGACGCTTTTAACGATGAACACGAAAAACTAGGTGAAGGATGCTGCTTTTTGTGAAGTGCTTTCATCAATAGAATCCATCATCTTTTTTTTAGATCTGCTGCATTGAATTGAAGGATCTATGGCTATCTGGTTACCTCAGTTAATACTAAAGATAGATGTATGTTAAGAAAGGTAATTCGAGACATATTCACCGCAGTTTGAAATAGAACTATGGAAATTTATGTGATAGTCCAGTAAAGAGAACATCATTTTCCTAATAATCTTCTGTCGCACACATGTCAACATATTTCAGGTGCTGCGTTAACAAATCCAGACAATTATCGCCTACTTTCGTTAATCTCTCATGCAAGCAAGGTTCTTCTATATATTTTACAGTCTCGTTTGGAGGGTTTTATTGGCTGGCAAATTTCTCAGGCGCAGGCAGGTTTCGTAAAAGGACGCGAAACGCGTGAACAGATCTTAAACTTAAGACAGATTATTGAAAAAGCCAGAGAGCATTATTTTCCCGTTTTTATCTGCTTTGTGGACTATTCTAAGGCGTTAGATAACGTAAAGTGGCCTAAACTGTAGGAAAACCTTATCTTCATGGGAGTCCCTTACCACTTAGTATTTCTCATACAGCAACTCTATGAGTCTAGCTCAGCTCGTGTAAGAATTGATGGTAACTTGTCTGGTCAAACAGCAACCAGAAAAGGGATGCGTATTATCTCCGATGTTATTTAACATTTACTCTGAATTTGTGATGAGACAGGTATTGGAGAACTGGAATGGCGGTATAACTATTGACGGAAGCAAAATATCTAACTTAAGATTTGCTGACGATACAACCCTTATTACTGCTTTTCAGGAAGAACGTTTTAGAACAACACAGTGCAACATATGGTCTTGGTATTAACTACAACAAGACCAAGGTTATTATCGTAGATAGAGAGCATATCAATCATCGAGAAGTAAAGTTAATAGGCCGTTGTGAGGTAGTTCAAAGTTTTGTGCACCTCGGTTCTTTGATCGACAATTCAGGTAGCTGTGAGAATGAGATTCGACGGCGCATTTAACAGGCACGGGTGGCCATGACAAAGCTTACTAAAATATGGCGTGACCATAACATCACTAAAGCTACCAAAATGTCACTGGTTCAGTCTCTTGTGTTCTCCATATTTTTGTATGTCTCGGAAACTTGGACTGTTAGGCAGATCGAGCTCGCATAGACGCTTTTGAAATGTGGACGTTCCCCTACACGCTGGGTAGATACGACGAAATAGTTGCTAGATATGAGTATCAAAAGCGCCACTGAACTGACAGAAAATCGCGAACGATGGCGAGCTACAGTTCTCAAAACTATTGTCGGCAATACTCTAGCTCCGACTTAATGCATTTTACGAGTTCACGACATGGTCTGTTAAGACATTGTGACTATGATGATGATGCGTTAATGTGGACTTTGGTCAAAAGGAACATGAACCGGGTATTCATATTGATACATACCATCCAGTTCTATTCGAAAATACCAAGATCATTGCCAAAGCCCCTATACTTACTCCTCAAAGGACCATTCTGGAAGCCATTGAAATTGTGAAAAATTCAATTTACCTACTAAATTTGAACCTGGGAGTCTACCTGCAAAAAGACCTAAAAATCCTTGTTTGTCAGTAATTGAGGATTCCAGTCCGCTAATTCGCTTAACCCTTCTTGAAGTTGGGTATATATACAGGTTAAGTAAGTGCTAAGGGTAGTCTCAGTCGCCGTAGTTCCCTGCAGTCGTAGACGAAAGCCTTTTTTTATAATCAGTCTTTCGCCAAGGCTGAAAAGCTATGGCGCTGTAGAAGCGCTGCGAGAGGATAAGTGTCTGTCCGCGTTACATTTGAAACGCTGTAGGTTGTAGCTGTCGGGAAACAAATGCCCCGGCAGCTCATTCACAAAGTCAAAGTTCTCCAAAAGAAAGAATGCTGGAGGAGACTGGTTCGGAGAGTAGGAACCTCGACCTGGTAAGGATGAACTCGTAGAGCCTCTCTAGTGCTCCTCGTTCGGACAGGCTTTGGTGTTATTACCTGGGAGAGCTCACTCGAACATCTTTCGTGGTAGAATCTGCAAAATAGAGAAGGTCAGCCACCCTCCTTCGATGTTCCAGGCTGCGGAGGTCCTTTGTGAGGTTAGGCGTCTAATAGCTCACTTCTGAGTAGTGTCCAGAAGCTTAAAAGAGTGCTTTGGAGCGTATGCCCACACATGGGAGCAATATTCCAACGACCGTTGGATCTGTGCCTTGTAGAGCAGCAGTAGTTGCTCTGGTGTATGTACATCTTTACAGCTACCTACAGCGGAACAAAACTCCAAGCTTCTGGGATGCCATTTTAGCAATACTGACGACATGGTAGTGCCAGGACATGTTATTGTTGATGTTGATCCCCAAAAGCTTGATAGAAGGTGACTCGACTATTAGCTTTTAACACAAATCAGACTCAAGTTCTATCCAAGTGTATACACTTCTATAGAACGTTTCAGTGACAGCGCCTGCGGAACTTGTCAAACCAAGCTGTTTAGCTGTTATTTGCAATTTTGAATTACTTTTGATAAACAAAAAACCTATTTACCAATCTGAACATCTGAGAACCTAGAGGTTTTTATGCTGCAGCTCTTGAACTACCACTTGATATCGTTGAACTGCTTGAAGCAGTGCACTTGCTGCCCTTGTACTTTGTAGTTACTTCCTTAGGGCAAAACAAAACATGAAAAAGTCCGTCGTCCGCCCTGGTATGCATACCGTCCAACGGCGACGCCGACTGAAGCGATGTCAGAGCTCGAACTCGAAATTTCGATGCCATCACGCAGTTGGCGACCACTCTAAAGCGTCCCCCACACTATACACTAGGTTCGTTTCAACATAATATTTTTCTACCTTCTCTCGAACCATCACTAGATGCAGACAAATATGTTGGAACAAATTTTGGACCGTGTTCAAGAAATCACGGCCTTCCGATCACGTAAAATCAACCTCACACGACTTATAAACTTCTTAATGGTCTAGGGTATAGCGAGCGAAATTTAGAATCCAAGAAAAGACGTATTCCCGTGTTAGCGAGGAGGCGTGGCCGCCTGTTCCCTTTGTCCAGTATGTGTGTCTAAGATGAGGGGAGATAAGTCCAAAAATCCATAGGTAAGGTCAAAAGGTCCAAAGGTAAGGTCCAAAGGTCACCATAAAAATGAACGTTACCTTTAAACTTAAAGTAATGACTCAAAGAGCAAATTGAAGAACAAAGCTTGCGCTTGTGCAACTATTTAGCCTTTTTTTGATGTCGTGTTTGGTTGTTAAATTACAGGCATTTAAGGAATCTATGATTTTGAATTGCGATTTTTTTTGCACATTACAAAACTTTTTTGAGAAAATCGAAAATAGTTGTCATTCATTAAGGTCTTAACTATCGCCTACTGAAATATTATATATGTAGTTTGAAAATAAAGTGAGTTATGCGAGAAATAGTGACTCCGTGTTTTACATGGCAAATACGTATGTATAGATGTGTGTAACCAGGCCCCTTAAGGTGCCTTCTTCTTATAGAAGGTTGGATACAGCTTCAGAAAATTCTCTGTTTTTCGCAATTTTGAGCACTGCCTCTGTATTAAGACCAGTTAAGTCTCTCACATTCTTCAGCCATGAACACTGCCTTATGCCCCTCGACTTTGCCCTGCATTATTAGTATTAAAAAACTCATATTTAGGACCGCTGTATATGTGTCCCAAGTAGTTTCATTTTTTAATTATTTCTAGTAACTCTATATCCATATTTACCTTTCTCAAGACTGTTTCATTAGGTATATGTTCTGTTCATGATGTTTTGAGCACTCTGTGTATTACCCACATCTCGAATGCTTTAAGTCGACTCATTGATCGGATTCTTAGTATCCAGGGTTCAGTTACGTACAACAATATTGAATATACAGACAGAATATACAGATATATAGATCTTCACAACATAGTGCAGCGTATGGTCTTGGTATTAACTACAATAAGACCAAACTTATGATCGTAGATAGAGAGCATGATAATCATCGAGAAATAAAGTCAATAGGCCGTTGTGGAGTAGTTGAAAGTTTTGTGTACCTCGGTTCTTTGACGACAATTCGGATAGCTGAGAAAATGAGATTCGACGGCGCATTCAACAGGCACGTGTGGCCATGACAAAGCTTACTAAAATATGGCGTGACCATAACATCACTAAAGCTACAAAAATGTCGCTGGTCCAGTCTCTTGTGTTCTCCATATTTTTGTATGCCTCGGAAACTTGGACTGTTAAAAAGGCAGATCGAGCTCGCATAGATGCTTTTGAAATGTGGACATGGAGGAGAATGCTTAGAGTTTCTTGTACCGCCCATCGAACTAACGTCTCCATACTGGATGAGCTCGGTAATCCAAAGAGACTATCCTCCAGTGTGTCGATAAGAGTGCTGACATTCTTCGGACAAATTCACAGAGGCGATAATATGGAGAAACTTGTAGTTCAGGGTCATGCCCAGAGTGGGCGGCACCGTGGCCGTCCCCCTACACGCTGGGTGGATACGACGAAACAGTTGCAGGATATGAGTATCAAGAGCGCCACTAAACTGACTGACAGTAAATCGCGAACGATGGCGAGCTACAGTTCTCAAAACTATTCATAAAATTCGTGTCGGCAATACTCTAGCTCTGACTTAATGCATTTAACGAGTTCACAACATGTCTGTTAAGACATTGTTGACTATGATGATGATGATGATTTGCCACATTTGAGGATAGTCTGTTGTATCTTGGTCATCTATAGATCCTGTTTAGGTCTTTTCTGCAACACGTCCTTTACAACAAACACAATATTGTTAAAAGACGTCTTCCTCATTTTCTTCTTCTTCTTCTTCTTCTTCGTATGACTAGGATTTCTCCTGTTTGTCTGCCTCTTATTCTGTCTTTGTTGTTGTCGACGTTGTTGTTGACAAATTATCTTCCCATCTTTTCTTTGGCCGTCCTGGAGGTCTTCGATTGTATGGTTTGTTATTCTTACATATGTGAGCCAATCTGTTGGGTCTCATTCTATTTACATGTTCGTCCCATTCTTTCTTCCGTGTTTTTATCCATTTATTGATGCTGTTAATGTTGCATTGTCTCGTATGTTTTTATTTGTTTGTGTTGAACATTTGTTTTGTTCTCTTTGTGTCTGCTCGTGTTTCTGCCGCATATGTTAGAATTGGTCGCATCGTTGTTTTATATACTTTAATCTTGCTTTCTGTAGACATATATTTGTTCTTCCACACAGTTTCTCTTAAACATCCAGTAACTCTACCTGCTTTTGTCGCCTGTCTTCTTCCTCATTTTAATATTCAAAATTCAAAACAAAGGAACTTTGGAAAACCATCAGACACATGAAATTGGCGTTGCAAGTGTGTGGACCGCCAGCGGAAACACGTCTGTCCCGGTGCAGTTTACAGTGCAATTTCCAACTCAGGCACGTTACGCAACTTTGTAATTCAAATTAATAAACGCTCTGGCGCACGCTTGTTTACAGGGTGTTCGTCAACGTAACGTGTCTTTCTGCTTCCACTCAGACCACGCAAACATCCTGCAGACTGCAGTGCTTCTTATTCGCAAGAACGAATGGCTTGCTATAAAAATTAGATTCGAAAAATGATAATATTAGTAATAAATGTACAAAAGTAGAAAATATTGGGGATGTCCGTATTGAAGAAGAGGTTGAGGTGCAGAAAAATTGAAACTAAAGAGAAGGGTAGTTGTGCGGAAACAAAAACGAACAGAAGTAGAAAATCTTGGAGATATTCGCAGAGAGGAAGAGGTTAAGGTGTCTTCCTTTGGGGGGCTTTAGAAGTCCTTCGGCAGGTAGCTATAGGTGGCCTCCGTGCCGACGTTAACTGCTGTCTCGAAAAGCTGGATCTATTGGCTGTGGTGGCTTCTGGCTGTTTTTTTTCCATCCTAGACTCCTCAGGTTACACCCGTAACTAAATTTTATGTAATGTGACCTCATCTAGATGTGGGCATATGATATCCATTTGGGCCTGATGATGCCAATTGGCGGAAATACGGGTTACCATCCTACAATAATTTTTCTGCTCCTCAACTTCTTCCTCTCTGCTGACATCCTAAAGATTTTCTACTTCTGTGTATTTTTGTTTCCGCACGATTACACTTCTCTTTGGAAATAGATGACTCATCTTGTCGACTAGGTCTGGTCGTTTAAGCATCCTATATTCCACATCAGCCACCAGAAAGATTTCTCTCCTCAGCATCTTGTCTACAACATTTTACAGGTCTTCCTCTTCTTTTCCTTTCAGTGGGAGTCTACTGGAGAACTCTTCTTGGCCATCTGTTGTCGGCTATTCGACATACATATCCATACTATCTCAATCTTTTCGCATCTACTGTGACAATGATAATATGGAGAAACTTGTAGTTCATGGTCATGCACCGAGTGGGCGGCGCCGTGGCCGTCGCCCTACATGCTGAGAGGATACGACGAAACAGTTGCTGGATATGAATATCAAGAGCGCCACTAAACTGACAGTAAATCGCGAACGATGGCGAGCTACTCTTCTCAAAACTACTATTGATAACATTTGTGTCGGCAATGCTCTAGCTCCGACTTAATGCATTTTACGAGTTCGCAACATGCCTGTTAAGACATTGTGACTATGATGATGATGTGACAATGATGCTGGTGGCAATGTTGAGCCTGTTCTTTTATGTCTATAGTTCTTACTCTGTTCTGGATTCTCAGTCTACAGCAACTCCTCCAGTATCCCATTTTCATTGCTAGGAGTTTTTTCTTCATTGCCTCTGTTGTTTCGGAAACTTCACCTCCATAGATAGCGCCACTATTGTCTTGTACATCCTAATTTTTGTGTCAATCTTCATTTGCGTACTCCACAATGGGTTATTCAGTTGTTTAGTGACGTACTTTACTTGTCCGATGAGTTCTGTGCACTTGTGCCTTTCTTCGTAATAATTGTTACACCCAGGTACTTATACGAGTTTACAGCTCTAATCACTTCTTAAGCTATACTCAAATTTCTCCAGAATAATAATTGTGAAAGGCACATGTACTTTACAAATCTGAGCATATCCTTCGCATTTCACATCTAAGATCCGATGTTTTTAATGAGGTCATACAAGTGATGTATTGTGCAAGGCTTTCGCGGCCATAGTGCGATAAATTGTTTGTTCTTGGATTGTTCGGCCGGCGTCGACACGCTCCAATGCCAAGCACAGGCGATGTCATTTATTCTGTGACTTCAAAAATAGTATCTTGATTTCCGGACAGTTTTGAGACCGTATTGGTACCTTGGTATTATAATACTACCCTTGCTTCTGTCTGTCGAGTAAATTTGATTGATTTGCTTATTTTTTCAATAGGGTACTTGCAGAAAAAAATATTATGTCGTTTACGCGTTCCTTAGAGCCTAGTAAACATGACAGAATCACTTTTGGAATCGGCTATGAGAGATATTCCAAAAATTACTTCAAATGCCAGAAAATGCCGCGCAAACAACCTCTGACGTCAGTGATATCCTATAGTGATGGGATGTAAAGTATTGATATTCGATATCGATAGCCAGTGCTAACCTAACATTTTGACATTGATCATTATAACGACAAAACACAGTCACACACAAAAGTACAAAAGTCAAAAGAATAAAAGTTAGGCTAGATTACTAATTTACTTTGTAGGGATGGGCTTGAATTAGATTCTCTCTTTGGATTCATTCATAATAATGGGATGCGCCGAAATAAAATGATGGCTTCCATTAGTTGCGAATCTCGGTCACAAACAGGATGAACTGTGATACCTATCAGATATAAAAATTGTATTGCAACGAAAATGCTAGTGGGTTAATTGCCTGTTTCAAATATGTTTAAGTATCAATAAGTTGAGTCGCATTGTTAAAGAATTCAGATCATCTCTAGTTTGCAGTTGAATCTCACTGATAAGATGCCTGTAACGTCAGCCCTTGTTTTAAGTCACGTGGAAATATTTGAATATATCCTTATTTTATTTTGCAAATATCTTTTTTTGGCCGTCAGTAAAATCATGTTTTTTGTTTCCTACGGCTTCTTGATATGGTTTTCTTTACGCTATGTATACTCCCGAGACGATTTCACGACCTCTGCAAATACCCTATTCATTTAAATTTCATAAAAAATGTACCACTCCTTATGTTTGTGATGGGATGATGTCACAGGAGGAGAGACATCAACCTAATTTTAGTCAGATACATTTTGCTACTAGATGCATATTAACACATTTTCTATTTGGTTTTAAAAGTCGTAAAACATTCTGGGACACATAGTGAAATATCTGGACGCGGTATTCCAGCATTTTGTTGGGAATAGCCACACTGACGTCATATCGCGATGATCGAAAGTAGGTTAAACTGCAGCCAAAGGAATCTTTGATCTGCTTTATTTGCTTCCTTCAACACATTGCCGTCGCCGCTATTGAAGTTGCAGCGCAATTTGCGAATCAACGCAGAAATGGAAACGTGTTTTGCGTACCAAGTATTTGTGCCATCTGCGTAATAGACTATACAGTGGCGGTACTAAGGTATCCTCACTCACGTCTGTTTGCCCTTAAACTAATATACACGTTTCTGTAATTCACGCACAAGTATTCAGGCCCCGCTTCCACCCTATCAGAATTTGCTGTGAGCTAGATTAAAGATTGTGGTTGCTTTGCATGGGTTTCGGTCAACGATTGAAACTATAATTTTTCTGCACTACGTTTCGGTTTATTTTAATCTAAACCATCTTCAGGTGTATTAATTTCAGATGTCGGTTACATTTCTGTAATCTTTTTTGTGCTTGTGAAGCAGCCTCTACGGGTTGAGTGAGCTGAAAAATCGTTGAGCGAAACCTATGAAAAACAACCAAAATCTATAGTCACTAGAAAAATAAGTTAAAGATTGTTTAAGGTCAACAACTTTTTGTATAAGAATTGATTGAGAACTCAAAACATCAACCGGATTTGTAATCACCGCCCTCATATTATCCAGGATACGGGATTTTACATTGATAGAGAGCCGTATAAAGATATTAGATTTTTTGAGGTGAAACTGAAAATAAAGGGTGACGAAAACTTTTGACCTTCGTTCTGCGAGGCTGAAACTCAAAACAACAACCAGATTTGTAATCACCGCCCTCAAGTTATCCAGGATACGGGTTTCAGAATTTTTGAGGTGTAACTGAAAATAAAGGGTGTCGGAAATTGTCGACTTCGTTCTATGAGGCTGAAACTCAAAACACCAACAGGGTTTGTAATAATGACCACCCTCAAATTATCCAGGATACGGGATTTTACATTGATAGAGAGCCGTATAAAGATATTAGATTTTTTGAGGTGAAACTGAAAATAAAGGGTGACGGAAATTTTTGATCTTCGTTCTGCGAGGCTGGAACTCAAAACAACAACCAGATTTGTAATCACCGCCCTCAAATTATCCAGGATACGGGATTTCATAATGATAGAGAGCCGTATAAAGATATTAGATTTTTTGAGGTGAAACTGAAAATAAAGGGTGACGGAAATTTTTGATCTTCGTTCTGCGAGGCTGAAACTCAAAACAACAACCGGATTTGTAATCACCGCCCTCAAATTATCCAGGATACGGGATTTTACATTGATAGAGAGCCGTATTAAGATATTAGATTTTTTGAGGTGAAACTGAAAATAAAGGGTGACGGAAATTTTTGAATTTCGTTCTGCGAGGCTGAAACTCAAAACAACAACCGGATTTGTAATCACCGCCCTCAAATTATCCAGGATACGGGATTTTACATTGATAGAGAGCCGTATTAAGATATTAAATTTTTTGAGTTGAAACTGAAAATAAAGGGTGACGGAAATTTTTGAATTTCGTTCTGCGAGGCTGAAACTCAAAACAACAACCGGATTTGTAATCACCGTCCTCAAATTATCCAGGATACGGGATTTTACATTGATAGAGAGCCGTATTAAGATATTAGATTTTTTGAGGTGAAACTGAAAATAAAGGGTGACGGAAATTTTTGAATTTCGTTCTGCGAGGCTGAAACTCAAAACAACAACCGGATTTGTAATCACCGCCCTCAAATTATCCAGGATACGGGATTTTAAATTGATAGAGAGCCGTATTAAGATATTAGATTTTTTGAGGTGAAACTGAAAATAAACGGTGACGGACATTTTTGAATTTTGTTCTGCGAGGCTGAAACTCAAAACAACAACCGGATTTGTAATCACCGCCCTCAAATTATTCAGGATACGGGATTTTACATTGATAGAGAGCCGTATTAAGATATTAGATTTTTTGAGGTGAAACTGAAAATAAACGGTGACGGACATTTTTGAATTTTGTTCTGCGAGGCTGAAACTCAAAACAACAACCGGATTTGTAATCACCGCCCTCAAATTATTCAGGATACGGGATTTTACATTGATAGAGAGCCGTATTAAGATATTAGATTTTTTGAGGTGAAACTGAAAATAAAGGGTGACGGAAATTTTTGATCTTCGTTCTGCGAGGCTGAAACTCAAAACAACAACCGGATTTGTAATCACCGCCCTCAAATTATCCAGGATACGGGATTTTACATTGATAGAGAGCCGTATTAAGATATTAGATTTTTTGAGGTGAAACTGAAAATAAAGGGTGACGGAAATTTTTGAATTTCGTTCTGCGAGGCTGAAACTCAAAACAACAACCGGATTTGTAATCACCGCCCTCAAATTATCCAGGATACGGGATTTTACATTGATAGAGAGCCGTATTAAGATATTAAATTTTTTGAGTTGAAACTGAAAATAAAGGGTGACGGAAATTTTTGAATTTCGTTCTGCGAGGCTGAAACTCAAAACAACAACCGGATTTGTAATCACCGTCCTCAAATTATCCAGGATACGGGATTTTACATTGATAGAGAGCCGTATTAAGATATTAGATTTTTTGAGGTGAAACTGAAAATAAAGGGTGACGGAAATTTTTGAATTTCGTTCTGCGAGGCTGAAACTCAAAACAACAACCGGATTTGTAATCACCGCCCTCAAATTATCCAGGATACGGGATTTTAAATTGATAGAGAGCCGTATTAAGATATTAGATTTTTTGAGGTGAAACTGAAAATAAACGGTGACGGACATTTTTGAATTTTGTTCTGCGAGGCTGAAACTCAAAACAACAACCGGATTTGTAATCACCGCCCTCAAATTATTCAGGATACGGGATTTTACATTGATAGAGAGCCGTATTAAGATATTAGATTTTTTGAGGTGAAACTGAAAATAAAGGGTGACGGAAATTTTTGATCTTCGTTCTGCGAGGCTGAAACTCAAAACAACAACCGGATTTGTAATCACCGCCCTCAAATTATCCAGGATACGGGATTTCATAATGATAGAGAGCCGTATAAAGATTTTAGATTTTTTGAGGTGAAACTGAAAATAAAGGGTGTCAGAACCATTTGATCTTCGTTCTGCGAAACTGAAACTCAAAACACCAACCGGGTTTGTAATAATGACCACCCTCAAATTATCCAGGATATGGGATACAATATTGATAGAAAACCGAATTAAGATTCTAGACTTTTTGCGGTGAAACTGAAAATCAAGGATGTCAAGCCGTATAAAGATTTTAGATTTTATGAGGTCGTACAACCGGATTTGTAATCACCGCCCTGAGATAATTCAGGATACACGTTTTTGTAATGATAGAAAGCCGAATTAGGATTTTAGACTTTTTGCGGTGAAACTGAAAATCAAGGGTGTTGGAAATTTTTGACTTTGTTCTGCGAAGGTGAAACCTGAAACTTCAACCGGATTTGTTATCACCGCCCTAAAATTATCCAGAATACGGGATGTCAGTATTAAGATTTTAAACTTTTTAAGGTGAAACTGAAAATCAAGGGTGTCAGAAATTTTTTACTTCGTTCTGTGAAGCTGAAACTCAAAACATCAACAGGATTTGTAATCACCGCCCTCAAATAATCCAGAATCCGGGATTTAATATTGATAGAAAGCCTTAGAAAGGTTTCAGAATTTTTGAGGTGTAACTGAAAATAAAGGGTGTCGGAAATTGTCGACTTCGTTCTATGAGGCTGAAACTCAAAACACCAACCGGGTTTGTAATAATGACCACCCTCAAATTATCCAGGATATGGGATACAATATTGATAGAAAACCGAATTAAGATTTTAGACTTTTAGCGGTGAAACTGAAAATCGAGGGTGTCAAGCTGTATAAAGATTTTAGATTTTTTGTGGTGATACTAAAAATAAAGGGTGACGGAAATGTTTGGTCTTCGCTCTGCGCGGCTGAAACTGAAAACGTCAACCAGATTTGTAATCAGCGCCCTCAAATTATCCATAATATGGGGTTTCATATTGATAGAAGGCCGCGCGAAGATTTTAGACTTTTTTGAGGTGATGGGTGCAATGCTATATTGCGACTGACTATATATCTGAACAAAGATAGTAATCTATGTTGCAGTAATTGAAGTAGCAGAGCATAGCAGTTACGCCACTGGTGCCTGCATGTCTGTAATTAAAAGCGCATATGCATAAACCACAGTAAATAGAATCTGACTATATTTAGGTTCGTCTAAACTAATATTAAACGTATCTGTCTAGCAGAACAAATTTTCCAGACGATGATGTTGTAATCCGTAATGTAAATTAGCCGAGTACAAATAAACCTGCTACTGCACGTGCTGCTTCATTATCAATAAACATTACTCGATAATTAGTTCCTGGATTAGAACATCTTTACCCAGAGAGCCGTGTTTGTCTCCTGTAGGTTGTTTCGTTTTATTGTCAGAACTTTTTATGTTCAGTGGTGCGCCATAGAATCTTTATTTGTTAACAGCATGAAAGCAGAGAGATTGCACTTCTATAAAAAAAGCCTTTTTTAATAATAATATACTACAAGCAAGTGAAATACGAACATTTAGAAAAATAGGGGATATTTCACAGAGTTAACATCTATAGAGGGAGTGTAAACAACAAAATCCACAAGTCGCTGACCAGCCAACATGTAACGGAAATTTTGACAGCCTGAGGGCATTACATTGTAATAAGTTCTATTAGTATTTAGCTATACTTATAGAGTTACTCTTATTATAATTTCATTGTAACAGTTGATAATTTATTATTACCATGAAGTGTTTTTCAAAACATATCTGACAGTGTTCTGAAAGGTAGCCTGTTGGAATGGCTGCATCGTGTTTTTACTTCAGCAATAAAATATAATAATTGCATTAGGTAATATCCAGTTCTATAAAATTCTCATAAATAGATTTTCTGTAAGTAAATGTGGCATACATTTTTGCATTTCACGTCCTCAAATAGTTTAAAAAATGGAATTTGGGAAATGCATGTTGACTGACATGAATATAATGCGTGCACAAAGCATACCTACATTAAACAACCATTATTATTTATATTATAACCACAACTACAATGACAGCCACATGACAGCTTAAGGGCCCGCCGATTGTAGGTTGCCAGATTTACGAAATATTAAAAGTTATTGCGACATTCCGCTATGAAATTTACCATTTTTGAGATTTCATTAAATCAATACAAATTATCTTCACGTAAATCAGTTAAATTGCAATTATATTGGAATGTGTAGTTAAATACCCAGTTAAATACTTTGTCTTCAAACTGCGGAGACTGCCAGATTTTGAAGAAATCGGAAGCGGACGAAGAAGAGTGGCGATAGCGCTATAGATGTTGGCTGGCCAATATTCAAATTAGGCTCCCTCTAGAGATGTTAACTCTGTGGGATATTTGCACTGAAAATTTGTACACAGCTTGGCAGTACCGACAACACAAAATTCAAATCCTTTCAAGATTGAGGTTTTTTGCAGTGTTTACTATGTTATGCAAGTTTAACTGTGAATAAAAATTTAAAAATGCAATTTTCCTGCAAGAGGCATTCTTTTCAATTATTAGAACCATTGCGTTGTCCTTAATAGTCATTTATTCTGTTGTATGCTGTTTGAGGCAATCTACGGGTTCTTATTTTTTGCTGCCTACACAGAAAGTGAAATTGCCCGATTTCTCCTCGCCTTGTTTTTTTCTCAGTTTATGGACCGCTTCCTGAGTCGGAGTTTATTCTGTTGATGTGGTAGAATTTTGCTAGGAATATAAAGTACAAAAGTCAGTGATAATAATCCATGGCCCTTAACTGGTTGGTAAATAAAACTAAATTCATTGATGTAAAGGCATGTATACTGATATTGATGTAACACTTTTTGTTCATTCAGACCCTATTTGCCTACATGGCACCTCTGAAAAACTCTAGACGTGTAAAAACAAAGCATGGCTTTTTGTCGATTCAAAAACGATATCTGTTGCAAATGTGGCGAGAGATTAGTTGGCTGTGTGAAGATGCCCCTTAGAAGACGACAGCTCCAGTTTACTCAGTTAAGCCCCTTTGAACGGGGTCGAATTGTAGGGCAACGAAAACGGGGCTTATTTCAGAGCAATTGCTATAACCATAGCAGGCGTAGCGTGGCTACAGTTGTAGCAGCATGGCGCGCATGGATCGCAGAAGGGCGAATGCAGCGAGCTAGGGGTTTTGGAACACGTAGAAAAACTAAAGACCGGCAAGATTGTCATTTACAGCAGTATGCAGCTATAGGGAGGCCCATTCGAATCCACACGGTGTACCACAGATTGAATGGAGTGGGCTTAGGCTCATATCCCCATCTACTACTTCCATTCACTTCAACTCATCGCCCATATTGGTTAGATTGGTGCGAAGAACACCGATAATGGCATGCTGAATGGCTTTAGACGGTCTTCTCCGATGAGCCCAGGTTTTGTCTGGGGGCTCCTGCCGGACGCCCATGCGTAAGACGACGACGAGACGGGGTGAATGACGACGTGATCTCCAGTTTGCAAGCAAGTCACCTTCACTTGTGATTCGTGGCACAATGACTGCACAACGTTATGTGAATGAGGTGTTAGAACCAATTGCCGTTCCATATGTCCGAGGCCTCCAAGAGGGTTTCTTCCAGCAAGACAATGCACGTCGTCATATTGCAACGGTATCGATGAGGTTCCTACAGGAAGCTGAGGTCAAGGTACTCTCCTGGCCTCCACGATCACCCAATCATCCGACCACGCTGGACGAACTGGAACATGCTGTGAGGGCAGCTTGGGGAGGCTGTACCTCTAGAGTTTATCAACGACCAGATTACGACCATTCCGTGTAGGCTAGAGGAGTGCATTTGCCAACATAGAGGGTCAACCCACTATTGATCTGTTGTATTTTTTTATAAGCTAATTATGGCAAATGAGTTTGTTTGTTATTGTACTTAGCCCCACTGCATTTCATCAACCGCAACCCTGTTTTTCGGATTTCACTTGCGAGTAGTAAGCCTATTTTAAAAATTATTTTCAACTTTTCAGTTCGATGCCTTCAAAAGCGTGGTTTCTAGTTTTTTTAAACTATTTATTTTTTAGTTAACTTAAGAATTTAATCATCCTTTTTTTTAATCTGTATTTCATAATACTCTGTGTAAAGAGGATGAACAATTGTTTTTTATCAAGATTATATATATATATATATATATATATATATATAAGCATTCACAGGCCGTTTAGGCCCATAGCTTTGTGACAAATTTCCATTGTTTTCTGTCTCTTGCCATAAGCTCCCAATTTTCAATCCTCGTTTCTCTCAAATATTCTAAAACAGCATCCATCCATTTCTTCCTGGGTCTACCCCGTTTTCTTTTTCCATCAGGTGCTTTCCTACCGATATTCTTGATTAATCTCTCATCTTCCATACGCTGTAAGTGACCTAACCGTTGAAAGCGGCGTGCTTTAACCACCTGACCTACCGGTGCCTCATCAAACAGTTTGTAAATATATTCATTTGTCCGACGGACCCAAATATCATCTACTTTTCTGCCTCCAAAAATTCTTCTTAGAATTTTTCGTTCCCATCCTTCCAATTTATCTTGAACAGTTTTTGTCATCAACTAAGTTTCACACCCATAAATCAGAGTGGTTCTCATCACTGTCTTATATAGCCTTATTTTCGCCTTTCTTGATATATTCTTGGATCTTAACATCTTGTTGGCCCTGCCCTTCTGTTACTCTTTGCTATTCTGAGACTCACTTCCGAAAGCTCATTACTGTTATGATCTATTAAACAGCCCAAATACTTATAGTTCTCAGCTGCTTCAAATTCCAGTACCTCCCCCTCTTCAATTTGAATTTTTAAGGTGTCATTTGGATTAAACGTTTTCTGGAGGTTCATATATTTTTGATCAATATTCATGGCATGATCATTAACATTACTGCATAAATGACAATTAAACCTGTCGTATTTCCTGAATAAAATTCACTAAAATACCAACTCTTAAACAGTTGGATGTCTCGTCCCTATCAACAAACTTGAAGGTGTCTGTGCCATATCTTTGTCCGCTCCTCCGATGGATCTGAAGCCGTCAAAATTGTTTTCGCGGGGTTGGAGGGTTCAATGTTCTGTCCTATATTTCAATCCAAAGAAGAATTACAAGCTCACAAACAAACATACAAGTGACGCTAATAGAAGCGTGTTAATAAAAGACAACTGCTTCCATAGAATCTTTATTTTTTGTTTGATTCAAATGTTTCCAATGATTATAGTTTTTTGAGTATATTAAAAAAACATGACTCAAAAATTAGCACGGTATATTTCATTAATGCAGTACTTTATCTAGTAAATTTTTAGGCTCAAGTATCCCAGTAACTTGAGCCAAGATTAAATATTTTTCCTATTTTGAAAGGCGTATCGCTTACAAAGTACTGTTGGCATTAAAAGAAAATAAGGGTAATCTCTTAAGGGGCTTAAGGGGCCTCGATACACACATTTATTATATTATTATTATTTATTTGCCATGTAAAACACGGACTCATAATTTCTCGCATAACTCACTCTATTTTCAAACTAGGTACATATATAATATTTCAGAAGGCGATAGTTAAGATCTTAATGAATGACAACTATTTTCGATTTTCTCGAAACAGTTTTTGAATGTGCAAAAAAACTCCCAATGCAAAATCATACATTCTATACATGTCTGTAATTTAACAACCAAACACGATATCAAAAAAGGCTAAATAGTTGCACAATCGCAAGCTTTCTTCTTCAGTTTGCTCTTTACTGTAAGTTGAAAGGTAACGTCAGGAGCTTGGAAATGCGAAATTCATTTTTATGGCGACCTTTGCACCTTTTGACCTTACCTTTGGATTTTTGGACTTATCTCCCCTCATCTTAGACACACACCTGGAGAAAGGGAACAGGCGATCACGCCTCCTCGCTAACACGGGAATACGTCTTTTCTTGGATTCTCAATTTCGCGCGCTATACCCTAGACCCTTAGTAACCCTTGTTTAACCTACGTTAAAATCTATTTTTACGCTCAATGTGTTTTAATTGATTTTTAGGTCTCAAAAAAATTATGCATGTTGAAGTTTCCAATTACCAGCTAAAGACCCAGATTTTGATACAATCAAAAACAAATATACCAATCGAGATTCGTTGGATTGCATCCAGCAAAAATGGCAATGGTTGGCCGTTGCCAAAAAGCGGAGATGTCGGCCGCTCGGTTCCAAGAATTACAAGCTCACAAGCAAACATACAGGTGACGCTAATAAAAGTGTGTTAATAAAAGACAACTGTTTCCATAGAATCTTTATTCGTTGTTTGATTTAAATGTTTCCAATGATGATAGTTTTTTGAGTATATTAAAAAACACTCATGACTCAAAAATTAACACAGTATTTTCCATTAATGCAGTCCTTTATGTTGTAAATTTTTAAGCTCAAGTATCCCAGTATTTGGGTAACGTGAGCCAAGATTCAATAGTGTTCTTATTTTGAAAGGCATATCGCTTACAAAGTACTGTTGGCATTAAAAGAAAATAAGGGCTTAAGTGGCCTGGATACACACATTTATACATAATGTACGTAATTGCCATGTAAAACACGGACTCACAATTTCTCGCATAACTCGCTCTATTGGGGGGTGGGTTGGCCCAGTGGTTAGGGTCGAGGGCTCGTGACCGGAAGGTCCTGGGTTCGATTCTCGTTAGAGGTGGAAATTTATTTCTGGTTTTTTCAACCAAAAATAAATATCCATAAAAAAAAGCTTAGCGAGAATCCCCACCTGAGCATTCACTGTTGGCTTCTAATTAACAGTGCTGTTCCTAAGTGGCGCCGGGAAACAGTAACAAAGCCTACACAGAACACGAGGCTAATGACCAAAGTAGTCGATGCCGATGACACACAAGTAAAAAAAAAAAAAAACTCGCTCTATTTTCAAACTACATATATAATATTTCAGAAGGCGATAGTTAAGACCTTAATGAATGACAACTATTTTCGATTTTCTCAAAAAAGTTTTTTAATATGCAAAAAAACTCGCAATGCAAAATCATACATTCTATAAATGCCTGTAATTTAACAACCAAACACGATATCAAAAAAGGCTAAATAGTTGCACAAGCGCAAGCTTTCTTCTTCAATTTGCTTTTTAGATCATTACTGTAAGTTGAAAGGTAACGTCAGGAGCTTGGAAATGCGAAATTCATTTTTATGGCGACCTTTGGACCTTTTGACCTTGCCTTTGGATTTTTGGACTTATCTCCCCTCATCTTAGACACACACACTGGAGAAAGGGAACAGGCGGCCACGCCTCCTCGCTAACACGGGAATACGCGTCTTTTCTTGGATTCTCAATTTCGCGCGCTATACCCTAGACCCTTAAGTAACCCTTGTTTAACGTACGATAAAATTTATTTCTACGCTCAATGTGTTTTAATTGATTTTTAGCTCTCCAAAATATTATGCATGTTGAAGTTTCCAATTACCAGCTAAAGACCCAGATTTTGATACAATCAAAAACAAATATACCAATCGAGATTCGTTGGATTGCATCCAGCAAAAACGGCAATGGCTGGCCGTTGCCAAAAATCGCTCGGTTCCAAAAAATCTCATCGGTCATTTACTGGGAAAATTGTGTTTACACTGTTAAAGTCCCTTAATATATATGCACAGGCATATCCGAGTCGTAAAGCCGATCGTACGAATGTATTTACATAGGATGTTTTTTGCACGTCGTCGTCGCCAGAATGACGGTATGCGTCAAGCGTCAAGCGTCAGGCGTCAAGTGCAAGCCATCTTCGTTGGATGTGCATTTTGTTTTTCGAGCGGCAAAGTCACGGCGCCAGAATTGATTCGACAGTCAGCAATGGACTGACAATAGCCCGGTTAAGTTAGCGCAGGATGTGCTTTCTATGTCTCCAATCATGACACGTCGGCCATGTTCAAACTGCCAAATATTTTTTCTTCATTCTCAGCCGAAGCCATGGCTATATATCAGGCTCTGCTATACATTAGCCGTCATAATATAAATAAGGTGTAGTGGTTTCAGTGAGGTGCGATGCCATAACTGGCGTCTAGAAATTATAATATACTTTGGCTCCCTGGCTTCCACAAGGTCATAACACGAAACAACAACGTCAACAACAACAATTGAGGTTATGTCCGTGGTTATGTCGTTATAATTATGTTGTTTTCGAATGTTTTCGGTTGTCGGTTTGATATAATTATAATTAAATAATTGCTCATAAAACACAAGATGGAACATGCATGCATAGGTTGCATGACTATATTTTCCAAGAGGATAGCAAAGGACAAATTAGTAAAAATACTATCGGTGTACCTATATACAAGTGATACAAAATATTTCATCCTTAGAACAATTATATTTAGGAAGATTATTGCATCGCTGGAGCCTCAAGGACCGAACATGGAATCTCCACATGGGAACAAAAATATTCCTCACAATAAAAAAATTATCGCTCAAAAACGTTTGTTTTCTTCCAGGAAAACAACAACGAAAAAACGGAAGGCCGAGACGCTTGAGGCGAATTTTATAGCAAATAAATTATTATTAGGGGCAGCAATTAATGATTAATAGTATGTTCTATAAATAAAAATTTATAATATGATAACAGTTAGTTTGTATTTACTATTAGGTAGGAGCATAACTGTCTTTCACTGAAATATTACTATCTACTCAGTATATGGTTACCATAAATATATTAAGTTACTAATATTTAATATTATCTCATTCTTCTTGGTCACTTAACACAAACGTTGCAAAATGTCCTCTCCTTTTATAACGCCTGACAACATCATAACACGAAACGGTGTACTTTGCTAAAGTAGTAGCCTTATCCGTGTTGCGCACCATTAATAATTTCTAGTGATGGTTATCATTTTAATTTTCCATGCATATTTTCAATTCCCAACTCTAAAACTAGTTTTAATGCATCCTAGGCCAGCCGAACATGGGACACGTCCAAAATAAATTATAATAGTACGTTTAAATTGCGCGGGTATTTTATGACAGTTATTCCCTAGCACGTTAGAGGTTTGACAGCTTTGATCTTGTGGAAGCCAGGGAGCCAAAGTACATTATAATTTCTAGACGCCAGTGATGCCATAAGGCGATAGTGTAGGAAGAGAGACAGTATCAGTCAGTCTGACAGATTCTGACAAGGAGTCAGTCGCCTCTATTAGCAGACGGCGAGGTTGCTTTTACGTTCGGGCTATTATTCAATGGTCGCGGTCGGGCTCTATTCTGCTGTAATAGTTTTAAAGTATTTGTACCTTCATCGCAAGTAAATAAATTGTATCCTGTCACATCCGCGCTTACTTACGAACCACGATCCCTGATCCGAAAACCAGGAATTATTCGGAACCATCACAAAGGTTGCCATTTTCTCAGACTCTCAATCGGTACTCACGGCACTTAAAAACATAAACCACTGCAGATCGTCCCCCAATATCTATGTTTCACGAATTAAACAAGTTTTGGCCAAGCTATCCATGGAGAACGTAGTGATTAAAATATTCTGGATCAAAGGACATAGCGGTCTGGCCCCCAATGAAAAGGCAGGTGAACTCGCAAAATTGAGCATTGTTGCCGGAACTGATCTTCAAGCCACACCATCAATTGAAGATTACAACTGTGTTATCACAAATAACTTGCTAAACGAGTGGGCCCGAGAATGGCAGCATCATTGTTCAAGAAATCAGTCAAGATATTCATTAATCCAACCCAGTATACCCAAATCATATTGGCATAATAATTTTAGGCCCAGTTTCACAATCGTTAGTTAACTAGTAGTCAAAAGAAAACTAGTGGTTAACGAGAATGTTCCATTTCATATTCGACAGTTTCGTCAAAGGCTCTGGTCAACCAGTACTTATGTTAACCAAAGGACAAGGTACGGGTTATCTTTACGTTTGTTGTAGTCAACCGATGTCAGCTTTGGGGGTTATAAATGCTTGGATTTTGACACTGACGTCTAAGACGTCGATGGATTTTGATTATACTCTGTAATGACATAAATGAAAAATATAAAAAGAAAGGTTAGGTTTCTTAGTCAAAGGGTTAGGTTGTATTCACGGAACACCATTATGGCAGTGCTCTGAGACCAATACGTGGTGCCAACATAAAGATAAATAAGCTTTACCATTGGTTTCGTTTGTGAAACAGAGCTCCCCGATAACTACTGGTCAACTTCCACCTGTCGGTTGAGTGACTACCAGAGGTTACCAATGATTGTGAAACTGGGCCTATGTGTTCCAAGGAAATATATAACTTGCATTGTGCGTATCAGACTGGGTCATGGCTTGTTCCCCTCTCATCTTGCCAGATTGAATTTAATCCCTTCAAAACAGTGTGATAACTGTAATGTCGAGGGCGACCTTGACCATTATATTCTTCGGATGTTCCAAACACTTGATACACTGCAATAATCTATATTCAAGTTTATTGAAAATTGGGATCTCTGCTCCATTTAATATAGTCTCCCTTCTCTCGTTACAAAGATTTAATGTAATTTCCTGCTTTATAAATTTCTTGAAAAACTCTGGGGTGAGAATTTAGGGTCGTTTGATAGGTTTTATAATCACCTCTGTCTCTATACCTTTATGTATTTGCATCCTTCCTTACCGTGGCCCTCTTGTGTGTGTATAAAATCAAATGCCTTGACAGGCCCCTAGGCAAGAAGACTTTGTGTCCTTGTGTATATCCCAAACATCCCTCTGCCCTCCTCATTTAGGTTAGATCGTCTGATTATCGCTCTGATTAAAAATTACTTATGATAATATATACCTATTTTTAAACATTTTGTTTCTGGCTGATGGGAAATTTCCTAGTGCCACAAAAAAAAAGTTAGCTTACAGCCCGTTCACACGATGCGGTCAAATCTCCGTTTCGGTAATTTTTCACACGGTGAGCCTACGAAACGCCGACGGCAATTTTGTTGTTTCACCGAAAACCGAATAGCTAATTCGGGAATAAAACCTAATAGGTGGTAAAGCGCCCTAATGCGACCTATCATTCAAATCGTCATGAGAATATCCGGCAAGGGGATGTGATTATTCTATACTTTTAAATGAATTTGGTTATATATCATTGAATAGTAGGAGAGTTATAAGTAGCTTAAATTTCCTCCATGATGTTTTGCATAATGGTGTGGTATGTGAGTTCATCCTGAGTAAGATTAATTTTCATATACCTGCACGCAGTTTGAGACACCATATAACATTTTACTGTGATCCAGCCCGTACAAGTATTTCAAAAAAATCACCTATCAGTGTTATGTGTGGGAATTTCAACTTATTAAGCAAATATAGTGATGTCAATTATTCATCTAAATCTGAAATAAAACAACAATTTCTTTCTCTCACACATAATATCTGATCAGACCACTGAAGCGTTTTTTTCTTTTTCCTTTTAGCATAACTTGAACATAACTTGAGATATCATGTAACATTGTATGTATGCCTGATGTACTTGTATTTATTTGAATAACTTTAGTATATAATGTTGTATGTATGTATGCCTAATGTACTTTGTCATTGATTGAACTATTTCCTGTAATTGGGTGAATTCACCTGTCGGAATAAAAGCTATCTATCTATCTATCTAACCTTTGACTTAAAATAGGGTGAATCTAAAATTTTCTGTTAAGTAAGCTACGCCTCCTTCAACAATCTTCATTATAGTCACAATGTCTTAACAGACATGTTGTGAACTCGTAAAATGCATTTTAGTGGCGCTCTTGATACTCATATCCAGCAACTGTTTCGTGGTATCCACCCAGCGTGTAGGGGGACGGCCACGGCGCCGCCCACTAGGGGCATGACCCTGAACTACAAGTTTCTCCATATTATCGCTTCTCTGTATATGTCCGAAGAATGTAAGCATTCTCGTCGACACAATGGAGGATAGTCTCTTTGGATTACCGAGCTCATCCAGTATGGAAACGTTAGTTCGATGGGCGGTATAAGGAACTCTCAGCATTCTCCTCCATGTCCACATTTAAAAAGCATCTATGCGAGCTCGATCTGCCTTTTTAACAGTCCAAGTTTCCGAGGCTTACAAAAATATGGAGAACACAAGAGACTGAACCAGCGACATTTTTGTAGCTTTAGTGATGTTATGGTCACGCCATATTTTAGTAAGCTTTGTCATGGCTACACGTGCCTGTTGAATGCGCCGTCGTATCTCATTTTCACAGCTACCCGAATTATCGATCAAGGAACCGGGGTATACAAAGCTTTGAGCTACTTCACAACGGCCTATTGACTTTATTTCTCGAGACCAATACAAAATTATAAACGCATTTACGTCCATTCACATGAAAACGATTAAAAAATGAACCGAAAACCCAGGATCGGCTGAAAATCTGTTTATACAGGGTGTCCCAGAAAGACGGTCCCATAGAAGAACCCCCATCTCACTGAGTCAAAATATTGCGAATAAACACAACATACCTATATAGCAAGTTGCACCATTTGACCGTGAGAGGGCTTCAAAATCAAGCATAATTTTTCAATTTTTGTTGATAACTTCACAACGACATTTGCGATTTGAATGAAATTTGGTAAACGTGTAACACCATAAAAATGCCACATTTTAATACTTTTAACTCTAACACTATGGTGTTTTGGAATGGTGAACCGATGTCTTCGCCACTTACATTGACCACTATTTTTCTTATTTTTAGTGCTTTCGGTTTGAAATTTTTCCACAACAAAGATACATCATTGACAAATATTTTTTGACTCTTAGTAAATTTTCGTATCTGTCACGGTTTAACAGTTAAAAATAATTCTGTGATACTTCAGTAGTAGCGCACTGGTCTATTTTATCAGGAGCAGACAGACAAAAACAAAAACAATTAATTCTTCCCAAACATAACTTAAAATTAAAGAGCGATGGTCCTACCATAATGGGAATTAAAGTTTAAAACCACTTAAAAAACGCGCATCTTAAAACCAAAAACCAGAAGCAATTTAGAACAGACTTGGAATACTTGCTGGCTGAAAATCCATTTTATTCCTTACAAGAACTTTTTGATACACAAATTTGAATTTGAATGTGATATTGTAATATTATCTATTTTTTAATGTTGTACTCGTTCACTTATTTTATTTATTTGTTATATTCTTTACCTGTATTTTGACGTGTCTTATATCTATGGATTTATATCTTTGGATGAAATATACTATCTATCTATCTATCTATCTATCTAAGAAGAATTTGTTAAACCATGTATTATGACGTTGCCCTGCGCATGCATTATTTTATAATAATTGCCTCATGCACGTCAGAAATAATACTCAAGCTTAGGCTGCGTTTCTACCACAGATGTGCGAGGATGTGTTACGAGGAATGTGTTTTTAACGAACCAATAGAATCGCTTGAATTGCCTCGCCTCGTTCAGCACAGCCTCGGTGAAAACGGCTTAGCAGAGCGAAGTTTTTGTAGATACAAAACAAGGCATGTTGGCGAGAGATGTGTGCCTAGAATGTGTTGCGAGGGATGTGTGCTTGGAATGTGTTGCGAGGAATGTGTGCTAGGGATATGGGTGAGGCATGTATGCTGTGCATGTAGGTGAGCAAAAAAAAATCTGAAAAGAGCCCGCTACACATCCTCGCAGCCCTCATCTGCACATCGTTTCACAGCTCCGCCACACATTTTCGCACCGCTCATCGCTGTGCTCATTTTCCTAAAACATCTCTGGTGAAAACGCAGCCTTGTTCGACCAATCAAGAAATTCATTCGCATAATACTCGACATAAAGAAAACATGTACACAAAACAACACAGACTTGCCGAAACCAGGAATGTCGTTAACTACTATAGCATAACACTTTTAATGTAATACCTGATAAAATAAGGACTCACGATGTTAAAGAATTAAGTCAGCATAAAGTCTCTTCTACTATGAAATGCTTTCTTAAACTTGGATGAGTTCTTGAGCTACAACTTTCACAACTTCATTCCAGTTTTTTCATGGACTTTATTGATGTCCTTACTACTTTAATCTTTTTAGTTTTCTCTTGTTTAAATGTCTATGAATTTTTATCTGTGAGTATATGCTATTTTTTTTTGTATTGTTATACTTTCTATTAGTAGTCAACATTTCTTTTTGACCTGTCCCAAACAGGTCCAATTTCTTTTTGACCTGTCAACAAACAGCCAACGAAAATGAATAAAAAAATAGTTGCTAGCCTTCCGGTGTCATGTGGCAGATTCATGTTTCGCAAGACTGTACCATAGAACAACACTATCACCTTATAAATTTATCCTCTGCGGACTCAGCAGGAGCTACATGGATTTTATCTGGTCTTCAGTCATTTTAGCAACTTAATATGCAAAATATGACTTCGTCCGACATCGTGATATCGTTTTTGAATTTTTATTAGCCACATAAAACCTGTACCTATTTTTTATGCGTCTCCGTTTGCATAGGTTTTTTTTTTACAAAAAAATGATTGTCCTTTCTTCCAACAGGTTATATACATCTTTGGGTATGCTACTGTACATACTGAATGGCTTCATCGGTGATATGCGTGTGAAACTTATCCTAATTACAAATCGGTCAATGTTTTGAGTTTTAGTTTCGTTCAACGAAAATGGAAAATCTCCGATGCCCGGATACTGAGATTCACCCGCAAAAAATCTAAAATGTTTATTTGATCTTCTATGGGGATGAAACCTCCTATCATAGATAATTAGAGGACCTTTATTACAAATCTGGCCGATGTTTCGAGTTTTAGTCTCATTCAACGAAAATGGAAAATCTCCGCACCCAGATCCTAAATCGCAAAAATCTAAAATTTTTATTTGATCTTCTATGAGGATGAAACTTCGTATCTTAGATAATTGGAGTATCCTAATTACAAATCCGGCCCATGTTCCGAGTTTTAGTCTCGTTCAACGAAAATGGAAAATCTCCGATGCCCGGATCCTGAGGTTCACCCGCAAAAAATCTAAAACCTTTATTTGATCTTCTATGGGGATGAAACCTCGTATCATAGATAATTAGAGGTCCCTTATTACAAATCTGGCCGATGTTTCGAGTTTTAGTCTCGTTCAACGAAAATGGAAAGTCTCCGATGCCCGGATCCTAAGGTTCTCCCGCAAAAATCTAAAATTTTTATTTAATCTTCTATGGGAATGAAATCTCGTACCCTAGATAAATAGAGTATCCTAATTATAAATCCGGCCGATGTTTCCAGTTTCAGTCTCGTTCAACTAAAATCGAAAATCTCCGGTGCCCGGATCCTGAAATTCACCCGCAAAAAATATAAAATCTTATTTGATCTTCTATGGGGATAAAACCTCGTATCCTAGATAATCAGAGCCTCCTTATTACAAATCCGGCCGATCTTTTCAGTTTTAGTCTCGTTCAACCAAAATGGAAAATCTCCGATGCCCGGATCCTGAGGTTCACCCGCAAAAAATCTAAAATTTTTATTTAATCTTCTATGGGAATGAAATCTCGTACCCTAGATAAATAGAGTATCCTAATTATAAATCCGGCCGATGTTTCCAGTTTCAGTCTCGTTCAACTAAAATCGAAAATCTCCGGTGCCCGGATCCTGAAATTCACCCGCAAAAAATATAAAATCTTATTTGATCTTCTATGGAGATGAAACCTCGTATCCTAGATAATCAGAGCCTCCTTATTACAAATCCGGCCGATCTTTTCAGTTTTAGTCTCGTTCAACCAAAATGGAAAATCTCCGATGCCCGGATCCTGAAGTTCACCCGCAAGAAATGTAAAATCTTTATTTGATCTTCTGTCGGGATGAAACCTCGTATCCTAGATAATCTGAGCCTCCTTATTACAAATCCGGTCGATCTTTCCAGTTTTAGTCTCGTTCAGCGAAAATGGAAAATCTCCGATGCCCGGATCCTGAGGTTCACCCGCAAAAAATCTAAAATCTTTATTTGATCTTCTATGAGGATGAAACCTCGTATCCTAGATAATCAGAGCCTCCTTATTACAAATCCGGTCGATCTTTCCAGTTTTAGTCTCGTTCAGCGAAAATGGAAAATCTCCGATGCCCGGATCCTGAGGTTCACCCGCAAGAAATGTAAAATCTTTATTTGATCTTCTGTCGGGATGAAACCTCGTATCCTAGATAATCAGAGCCTCCTTATTACAAATCCGGTCGATGTTTCCAGTTTTAATCTCGTTCAACGAAAATGGAAAATCTCCGATGCCCGGATCCTGAAGTTCACCCGCAAAAAATCTAAAATCTTTATTTGATCTTCTATGAGGATGAAACCTCGTATCCTAGATAATCAGAGCCTCCTTATTACAAATCCGGTCGATCTTTCCAGTTTTAGTCTCGTTCAGCGAAAATGGAAAATCTCCGATGCCCGGATCCTGAGGTTCACCCGCAAAAAATCTAAAATCTTTATTTGATCTTCTATGAGGATGAAACCTCGTATCCTAGATAATCAGAGCCTCCTTATTACAAATCCGGTCGATCTTTCCAGTTTTAGTCTCGTTCAGCGAAAATGGAAAATCTCCGATGCCCGGATCCTGAGGTTCACCCGCAAGAAATGTAAAATCTTTATTTGATCTTCTGTCGGGATGAAACCTCGTATCCTAGATAATTAGGGTATCCTAATTACAAATCCGGACGATGTTTCGAGTTTTAGTCCTGTTCAACGAAAATGGAAAATTTCCGATGCCTGGATCCTGAGGTTCACCCGCAAAAAATCTAAAATCTTTATTTGATCTTCTATGAGAATGATACCTCGTATCCTAGATAATTAGCGTATCCTAATTACAAATCCGGCCAATCTTTCCAGTTTTAGTGTCGTTCAACGAAAATGGAAAATTTCCGATGCCTGGATCCTGAGATTTACTCGCAAAAAATTTAAAATCTTTATTTGATTCGCTATGAGAATGAAACCTCCTATCCTAGATGACTAGCGTATCCTAATTACAAATCCGGCCGATCTTTTCAGTTTTAGTCTCGTTCAGCGAAAATGGGAAATTTCAGATTCCTGGATCCTGAGGTTCACCCGCAAAGAATCTAAAATCTTTATTTGACCTTCTATGAGGATGAAACCTCGTATCCTAGATAATCAGAGCCTCCTTATTACAAGTCCGGCCGATCTTTCCAGTTTTAGTCTCGTTCAACGAAAATGGAAAATTTCAGATTCCTGGATCCTGAGGTTCACCCGCAAAAAATCTAAAACCTTTATTTGATATTCTATGAGAATGAAACCTCGTATCCTAGATAACTAGCGTATCCTAATTACAAATCCGTCCGATCCTTCCAGTTTTAGTCTCGTTCAACGAAAATGGAAAATTTCAGATTCCTGGATCCTGAGTTTCACCCGCAAAAAATCTAAAATCTTTATTTGATATTCTATGAGAATGAAACCTCGTATTCTAGATAACTAGCATATTCTAATTACAAATCCGGCCTATCTTTCCAGTTTTAGTCTCGTTCAACGAAAATGGAAAATTTCAGATTCCTGGATCCTGAGGTTCACCCGCAAAAAATTTAAAATCTTTATTTGATATTCTATGAGAATGAAACCTCATATCCTAGATAACTAGCGTATCCTAATTACAAATCCGGCCGATCTTTCCAGTTTTAGTCTCGTTCAACGAAAATGGGAAATTTCAGATTCCTGGATCCTGAGGTTCACCCGCAAAGAATCCAAAATCTTTATTTGACCTTCTATGAGGATGAAACCTCGTATCCTAGATAATCAGAGCCTCCTTATTACAAGTCCGGCCGATCTTTCCAGTTTTAGTCTCGTTCAACGAAAATGGAAAATTTCAGATTCCTGGATCCTGAGGTTCACCCGCAAAAAATCTAAAATCTTTATTTGATATTCTATGAGAATGAAACCTCGTATCCTAGATAACTAGCGTATCCTAATTACAAATCCGTCCGATCCTTCCAGTTTTAGTCTCGTTCAACGAAAATGGAAAATTTCAGATTCCTGGATCCTGAGTTTCACCCGCAAAAAATCTAAAATCTTTATTTGATATTCTATGAGAATGAAACCTCGTATCCTAGATAACTAGCGTATCCTAATTACAAATCCGGCCGATTTTTCCAGTTTTAGTCTCGTTCAACGAAAATGGAAAATTTCAGATTCCTGGATCCTGAGGTTCACCCGCAAAGAATCTAAAATCTTTATTTGATCTTCTATGAGGATGAAACCTCGTTTCCTAGATAATCAGAGCCTCCTTATTACAAATCCGGCCGATCTTTCCAGTTTTAGTCTCGTTCAACGAAAATGGAAAATTTCCGATGCCTGGATCCTGAGGTTCACCCGCAAAAAATCTAAAACCTTTATTTGATCTTCTATGAGAATGATACCTCGTATCCTAGATAATTAGCGTATCCTAATTACAAATCCGGCCAATCTTTCCAGTTTTAGTGTCGTTCAACGAAAATGGAAAATTTCCGATGCCTGGATCCTGAGATTTACTCGCAAAAAATTTAAAATCTTTATTTGATTCGCTATGAGAATGAAACCTCCTATCCTAGATGACTAGCGTATCCTAATTACAAATCCGGCCGATCTTTTCAGTTTTAGTCTCGTTCAGCGAAAATGGGAAATTTCAGATTCCTGGATCCTGAGGTTCACCCGCAAAGAATCTAAAATCTTTATTTGACCTTCTATGAGGATGAAACCTCGTATCCTAGATAATCAGAGCCTCCTTATTACAAGTCCGGCCGATCTTTCCAGTTTTAGTCTCGTTCAACGAAAATGGAAAATTTCAGATTCCTGGATCCTGAGGTTCACCCGCAAAAAATCTAAAACCTTTATTTGATATTCTATGAGAATGAAACCTCGTATCCTAGATAACTAGCGTATCCTAATTACAAATCCGTCCGATCCTTCCAGTTTTAGTCTCGTTCAACGAAAATGGAAAATTTCAGATTCCTGGATCCTGAGTTTCACCCGCAAAAAATCTAAAATCTTTATTTGATATTCTATGAGAATGAAACCTCGTATTCTAGATAACTAGCATATTCTAATTACAAATCCGGCCGATCTTTCCAGTTTTAGTCTCGTTCAACGAAAATGGAAAATTTCAGATTCCTGGATCCTGAGGTTCACCCGCAAAAAATTTAAAATCTTTATTTGATATTCTATGAGAATGAAACCTCATATCCTAGATAACTAGCGTATCCTAATTACAAATCCGGCCGATCTTTCCAGTTTTAGTCTCGTTCAACGAAAATGGGAAATTTCAGATTCCTGGATCCTGAGGTTCACCCGCAAAGAATCCAAAATCTTTATTTGACCTTCTATGAGGATGAAACCTCGTATCCTAGATAATCAGAGCCTCCTTATTACAAGTCCGGCCGATCTTTCCAGTTTTAGTCTCGTTCAACGAAAATGGAAAATTTCAGATTCCTGGATCCTGAGGTTCACCCGCAAAAAATCTAAAATCTTTATTTGATATTCTATGAGAATGAAACCTCGTATCCTAGATAACTAGCGTATCCTAATTACAAATCCGTCCGATTCTTCCAGTTTTAGTCTCGTTCAACGAAAATGGAAAATTTCAGATTCCTGGATCCTGAGTTTCACCCGCAAAAAATCTAAAATCTTTATTTGATATTCTATGAGAATGAAACCTCGTATCCTAGATAACTAGCGTATCCTAATTACAAATCCGGCCGATTTTTCCAGTTTTAGTCTCGTTCAACGAAAATGGAAAATTTCAGATTCCTGGATCCTGAGGTTCACCCGCAAAGAATCTAAAATCTTTATTTGATCTTCTATGAGGATGAAACCTCGTTTCCTAGATAATCAGAGCCTCCTTATTACAAATCCGGCCGATCTTTCCAGTTTTAGTCTCGTTCAACGAAAATGGAAAATTTCCGATGCCTGGATCCTGAGGTTCACCCGCAAAAAATCTAAAACCTTTATTTGATCTTCTATGAGAATGATACCTCGTATCCTAGATAATTAGCGTATCCTAATTACAAATCCGGCCAATCTTTCCAGTTTTAGTGTCGTTCAACGAAAATGGAAAATTTCCGATGCCTGGATCCTGAGATTTACTCGCAAAAAATTTAAAATCTTTATTTGATTCGCTATGAGAGTGAAACCTCCTATCCTAGATGACTAGCGTATCCTAATTACAAATCCGGCCGATCTTTTCAGTTTTAGTCTCGTTCAACAAAAATGGAAAATTTCAGATTCCTGGATCCTGAGGTTCACCCGCAAAAAATCTAAAATCTTTATTTGATCTTCTATGAGGATGAAACCTCGTATCCTAGATAATCAGAGCCTCCTTATTACAAATCTGGCCGATCTTTCCAGTTTTAGTCTCGTTCAACAAAAATGGAAAATTTCAGATTCCTGGATCCTGAGGTTCACCCGCAAAAAATCTAAAATCTTTATTTGATATTCTATGAGAATGAAACCTCATATCCTAGATAACTAGCGTATCCTAATTACAAATCCGGCCGATCTTTCCAGTTTTAGTCTCGTTCAACGAAAATGGGAAATTTCAGATTCCTGGATCCTGAGGTTCAACCGCAAAGAATCTAAAATCTTTATTTGACCTTCTATGAGGATGAAACCACGTATCCTAGATAATCAGAGCCTCCTTATTACAAGTCCGGCCGATCTTACCAGTTTTAGTCTCGTTCAACGAAAATGGAAAATTTCAGATTCCTGGATCCTGAGGTTCACCCGCAAAAAATCTAAAATCTTTATTTGATATTCTATGAGAATGAAACCTCATATCCTAGATAACTAGCGTATCCTAATTACAAATCCGGCCGATCTTTCCAGTTTTAGTCTCGTTCAACGAAAATGGGAAATTTCAGACTCCTGGATCCTGAGGTTCACCCGCAAAAAATCTAAAATCTTTATTTGATATTCTATGAGAATGAAACCTCATATCCTAGATAACTAGCGTATCCTAATTACAAATCCGGCCGATTTTTCCAGTTTTAGTCTCGTTCAACGAAAATGGGAAATTTCAGATTCCTGGATCCTGAGGTTCACCCGCAAAGAATCTAAAATCTTTATTTGATCTTCTATGAGGATGAAACCTCGTTTCCTAGATAATCAGAGCCTCCTTATTACAAATCCGGCCGATCTTTCCAGTTTTAGTCTCGTTCAACGAAAATGGAAAATTTCAGATTCCTGGATCCTGAGGTTCACCCGCAAAGAATCTAAAATCTTTATTTGATCTTCTATGAGGATGAAACCTCGTTTCCTAGATAATCAGAGCCTCCTTATTACAAATCCGGTCGATCTTTCCAGTTTTAGTCTCGTTCAGCGAAAATGGAAAATCTCCGATGCCCGGATCCTGAGGTTCACCCGCAAGAAATGTAAAATCTTTATTTGATCTTCTGTCGGGATGAAACCTCGTATCCTAGATAATTAGCGTATCCTAATTACAAATCCGGACGATGTTTCGAGTTTTAGTCCTGTTCAACGAAAATGGAGAATTTCCGATGCCTGGATCCTGAGGTTCACCCGCAAAAAATCTAAAATCTTTATTTGATCTTCTATGAGAATGTTACCTCGTATCCTAGATAATTAGCGTATCCTAATTACAAATCCGGCCAATCTTTCCAGTTTTAGTGTCGTTCAACGAAAATGGAAAATTTCCGATGCCTGGATCCTGAGATTTACTCGCAAAAAATTTAAAATCTTTATTTGATTCGCTATGAGTATTAAACCTCCTATCCTAGATGACTAGCGTATCCTAATTACAAATCCGGCCGATCTTTTCAGTTTTAGTCTCGTTCAACGAAAATGGAAAATTTCAGATTCCTGGATCCTGAGGTTCACCAGCAAAAAATCTGAAATCTTTATTTGATCTTCTATGAGGATGAAACCTCGTATCCTAGATAATCAGAGCCTCCTTATTACAAATCTGGCCGATCTTTCCAGTTTTAGTCTCGTTCAACAAAAATGGAAAATTTCAGATTCCTGGATCCTGAGGTTCACCCGCAAAAAGTCTAAAATCTTTATTTGATATTCTATGAGAATGAAACCTCGTATCCTAGATAACTAGCGTATCCTAATTACAAATCCGTCCGATCCTTCCAGTTTTAGTCTCGTTCAACGAAAATGGAAAATTTCAGATTCCTGGATCCTGAGTTTCACCCGCAAAAAATCTAAAATCTTTATTTGATATTCTATGAGAATGAAACCTCGTATTCTAGATAACTAGCATATTCTAATTACAAATCCGGCAGATCTTTCCAGTTTTAGTCTCGTTCAACGAAAATGGAAAATTTCAGATTCCTGGATCCTGAGGTTCACCCGCAAAAAATTTAAAATCTTTATTTGATATTCTATGAGAATGAAACCTCATATCCTAGATAACTAGCGTATCCTAATTACAAATCCGGCCGATTTTTCCAGTTTTAGTCTCGTTCAACGAAAATGGAAAATTTCAGATTCCTGGATCCTGAGGTTCACCCGCAAAGAATCTAAAATCTTTATTTGATCTTCTATGAGGATGAAACCTCGTTTCCTAGATAATCAGAGCCTCCTTATTACAAATCCGGCCGATGTTTCCAGTTTTAGTCTCGTTCAACGAAAATGGAAAATTTCAGATTCCTGGATCCTGAGTTTCACCCGCAAAAAATCTAAAATCTTTATTTGATATTCTATGAGAATGAAACCTCGTATTCTAGATAACTAGTATATTCTAATTACAAATCCGGCAGATCTTTCCAGTTTTAGTCTCGTTCAACGAAAATGGAAAATTTCAGATTCCTGGATCCTGAGGTTCACCCGCAAAAAATTTAAAATCTTTATTTGATATTCTATGAGAATGAAACCTCATATCCTAGATAACTAGCGTATCCTAATTACAAATCCGGCCGATTTTTCCAGTTTTAGTCTCGTTCAACGAAAATGGAAAATTTCAGATTCCTGGATCCTGAGGTTCACCCGCAAAGAGTCTAAAATCTTTATTTGATCTTCTATGAGGATGAAACCTCGTTTCCTAGATAATCAGAGCCTCCTTATTACAAATCCGGCCGATCTTACCAGTTTTAGTCTCGTTCAACGAAAATGGAAAATTTCAGATTCCTGGATCCTGAGGTTCACCCGCAAAAAATCTAAAATCTTTATTTGATATTCTATGAGAATGAAACCTCATATCCTAGATAACTAGCGTATCCTAATTACAAATCCGGCCGATTTTTCCAGTTTTATTCTCGTTCAACGAAAATGGAAAATTTCAGATTCCTGGATCCTGAGGTTCACCCGCAAAGAATCTAAAATCTTTATTTGATCTTCTATGAGGATGAAACCTCGTTTCCTAGATAATCAGAGCCTCCTTATTACAAATCCGGCCGATCTTTCCAGTTTTAGTCTCGTTCAACGAAAATGGAAAATTTCAGATTCCTGGATCCTGAGGTTCACCCGCAAAGAACCTAAAATCTTTATTTGATATTCTATGAGAATGAAACCTCATATCCTAGATAACTAGCGTATCCTAATTACAAATCCGGCCGATCTTTTCAGTTTTAGTCTCGTTCAACGAAAATGGAAAATTTCAGATTCCTGGATCCTGAGTTTCACCCGCAAAAAATCTAAAATCTTTATTTGATATTCTATGAGAATGAAACCTCGTATTCTAGATAACTAGCATATTCTAATTACAAATCCGGCAGATCTTTCCAGTTTTAGTCTCGTTCAACGAAAATGGAAAATTTCAGATTCCTGGGTCCTGAGGTTCACCCGCAAAAAATTTAAAATCTTTATTTGATATTCTATGAGAATGAAACCTCATATCCTAGATAACTAGCGTATCCTAATTACAAATCCGGCCGATCTTTCTAGTTTTAGTCTCGTTCAACGAAAATGGAAAATTTCAGATTCCTGGATCCTGAGGTTCACCCGCAAAGAATCTAAAATCTTTATTTGATCTTCTATGAGGATGAAACCTCGTTTCCTAGATAATCAGAGCCTCCTTATTACAAATCCGGCCGATCTTTCCAGTTTTAGTCTCGTTCAACGAAAATGGAAAATTTCAGATTCCTGGATCCTGAGTTTCACCCGCAAAAAATCTAAAATCTTTATTTGATATTCTATGAGAATGAAACCTCATATCCTAGATAACTAGCGTATCCTAATTACTAATCCGGCCGATCTTTCCAGTTTTAGTCTCGTTCAACGAAAATGGAAAATTTCAGATTCCTGGATCCTGAGGTTCACCCGCAAAAAATTTAAAATCTTTATTTGATATTCTATGAGAATGAAACCTCATATCCTAGATAACTAGCGTATCCTAATTACAAATCCGGCCGATTTTTCCAGTTTTAGTCTCGTTCAACGAAAATGGAAAATTTCAGATTCCTGGATCCTGAGGTTCACCCGCAAAGAATCTAAAATCTTTATTTGACCTTCTATGAGGATGAAACCTCGTTTCCTAGATAATCAGAGCCTCCTTATTACAAATCCGGCCGATCTTTCCAGTTTTAGTCTCGTTCAACGAAAATGGAAAATTTCAGATTCCTGGATCCTGAGGTTCACCCGCAAAAAATCTAAAATCTTTATTTGATATTCTATGAGAATGAAACCTCATATCCTAGATAAGTAGCGTATCCTAATTACAAATCCGGCCGATTTTTCCAGTTTTATTCTCGCTCAACGAAAATGGAAAATTTCAGATTCCTGGATCCTGAGGTTCACCCGCAAAGAATCTAAAATCTTTATTTGATCTTCTATGAGGATGAAACCTCGTTTCCTAGATAATCAGAGCCTCCTTATTACAAATCCGGCCGATCTTTCCAGTTTTAGTCTCGTTCAACGAAAATGGAAAATTTCAGATTCCTGGATCCTGAGGTTCACCCGCAAAAAATCTAAAATCTTTATTTGATACTCTATGAGAATGAAACCTCCTATCCTAGATAACTAGCGTATCCTAATTACAAATCCGGCCGATCTTTTCAGTTTTAGTCTCGTTCAACGAAAATGGAGAATTTCAGGTTCCTGGATCCTGAGGTTCACCCGCAAAAAATCTAAAATCTTTATTTGATATTCTATGAGAATGAAACCTCGTATTCTAGATAACTAGCATATTCTAATTACAAATCCGGCCGATCTTTTCAGTTTTAGTCTCGTTCAACGAAAATGGAAAATTTCAGATTCCTGGATCCTGAGGTTCACCCGCAAAGAACCTAAAATCTTTATTTGATCTTCTATGAGGATGAAACCTCGTATCCTAGATAATCAGAGCCTCCTTATTACAAATCCGGCCGATCTTTCCAGTTTTAGTCTCGTTCAAAGAAAATGGAAAATTTCAGATTCCTATATCCTGAGGTTCACCCGCAAAAAATCTAAAATCTTTATTTGATATTCTATGAGAATGAAACCTCATATCCTAGATAACTAGCGTATCCTAATTACAAATCCGGCCGATCTTTTCAGTTTTAGTCTCGTTCAACGAAAATGGGAAATTTCAGATTCCTGGATTCTGAGGTTCAACCGCAAAAAATCTAAAATCTTTATTTGATATTCTATGAGAATGAAACCTCGTATCCTAGATAATCAGAGCCTCCTTATTACAAATCCGGCCGATCTTTTCAGTTTTAGTCTCGTTCAACGAAAATGGAAAATTTCCGATGCCTGGATCCTGAGATTCACCCGCAAAAAATCTAAAACCTTTATTTGATATTCTATGAGAATGAAACCTCGTATCCTAGATAATTAGCGTATCCTAATTACAAATCCGGCCGATCTTTCCAGTTTTAGTCTCGTTCAACGAAAATGGAAAACCTCCGATGCCTGGATCCTGATATTCACCCGCAAAAAATCTAAAACCTTTAGTTGACCTTCTGTGAGGACGAAACCTTGTGTCCTAGCAGATTTAGCAAAAATTGAGAAAATCTAGATTTTCCACATGTTACAAACAACAGTTTAACATTAAAAAAAATGTTTCTACTGATGCCTAAAAAGAGATCTTGCATTGCTTGTCTCGCTACGCATTATTTTGGCTGTAGAAAAACATCTTGTGTTGTTTTTGTTGATGCCTAGCATTCCTAGCGTATCGTCATATTGTGAAGCTTCGTATTACCGTTGGGTACACCTCAGTTGATCAATGTTGTCGGAACATTCACATCGTTCCAACTGACATCATGTAAGTGTAAAACACTCCCAAATAAAAGTTTGTATTACTAGGCATTTCACTAACCATGATACCCTTTACGTTACCTTACGGTTTGTATATAATAAACTGAAACATCGCGATTAAGAAAGTTGCTTCAATGACTAACTGATGTCCGAGTTTGGATATACAGGGTGAGTTTTTAGTACCGGCTCGGTCGATAACTACACTACTATAGAAGATAGCGAAAAAAGTGTTATATAAAAGTTGTAGCCACGGATATGCTCCTTGCTCAGAAAATATTTAGATTTATACAGGGTGATCAATAACTACGTGGTGATGCAAACATGCATTTTTTTAAATGAGACACCCTATATATTATTCTATATTCAGATTCTACTAATGATTTCCGTTCTTCTAATATAGGGCACTGTTACATTATACAGGGTGTTTCAAAAGTTATGACCATTTTTATATCCACATTGCGGACAAATGAACGTACTGTATATCAAAAAGTAATGAATCAAAAATTATTTTTTTTCCATGAGAAGATTAAAAATATCCTCTAGTTTTAAAATCGGCTTTAAAAGAATCCCGAGACGCATATTCGTATACAGGGTGATGTAGAATGCAAAATCCAAATTTTCTCTTTTTTTTCAAATGTAACCCCCAATATTTTATTATCCCAAAGAATTGCTTTTAATATGCTCTTTCATCTTTCTATAGCACTTGTTGTACCTACGTTCACCAGTTTCCGAGATATTTCGATTTTTCGGTAAATTTAAAATATAGCCTCTATTTGTGTACTGAAATTTATTTATTTTGAGAAAGTACTATCTGATTTGTTTTTTTATTTAACGAACAACTAAATTATAACGTCTTGATAGTATTTGATGAAGTCAAAACCCTAAATCATCGAGATCATAAAGTCAAGTATGCTGAGGAAACAATTTTGTAGGCGTCATGCATAATTATCAAGTAGTTTTATCAGGTAGGCTTTGAAAAATTGAGCGTTTTCATAACCTGCTCAATAATTCCGTACTGTGTGAAAAACTAGCTTTGAAAATTAATTTTTCCATTGAGGGTATTTAGGAGAATCTTTGAGAAATTGTCTACTTGCCTCTAGAATATATCAACTATGAACAGCAATTATCCAGAACGGAGGCACTCTAAAACTAATGCGTTTGAAAGATTGAAGAATCGTTTTATTTGGACTGTGTCGTTTCATATTTCATAGCCTACTTGATACATCTGCTTGATAATTATGCATCACGTCTATAAAATTGTTTCCTCAGCACACTTGACCTATATTATCTCGTTAGTTCAGTGTTTTGACTTGATCAAGTATTATTATCGCCTTATATTTTAGTTGTTTGTTAAGCAAAAACAAAATTTGGTAGTATTTTCTTAAAATAAATAAATTTTATTAAACAAATAGAAGGTATATTTAAAATTTGTAGAAAAATCGATATATCTCAGAAACTAATGAATGCAGCCATAATAAGTGCTATACAAAGATGAAAGAGCATATTAAAAGCAATTCTTTGGTATAATAAAATATTGGGGGTTACATTTAAAAAAAGAGAGAAAATCTAGATTTTGCATTCTACATCACCCTGTATACGAATATGCGTCGCTGGATTTTTTTATAACGTATTTTAAAACTAGAGGATATTTCTAATCTTCTCATGTGAAAAAACTAATTTTTGATTAATTACTTTTTGATATACAGTACGTTCATTTGACCGTGATTTGGATACAAAAATGGTCATAACTTTTGAAACACCCTGTGTAATGTAACAATACCCTATATTGGAAGAACGGAAATCATTAGTAGAATTTGAATATGGAATAATATATAGGGTGTCTCATTTAAAAAAATGCATGTTTGCATCACCACGTAGTTATGGATCGCCCTGTATAAATCAAAATATTTTCTTAGCAAGGAGCATGTCCGTGGCTACAACTTTTATATACAACTTTTTTCGCTATTTTCTACAGTAGTGGAGTTATCGACCGAGCCGGTACTAAAAACTCACCCTGTATATTGTGCAATATCTAATACTCAGTTTTATTACAAAAAAGTATAACAAAGATAACATACATTTCCGCAGTAAAACTAAATATAGTTTAATAAAACTAAAAGATATGCGTATAAATAACATCGGACTGAAAGTTAAAAATAATTTTAAAAATTAGATTAAAACGATAACGAACGAAAAATGCTTTCTAGTTCACGCGTTTATTATTTTTTAACTATATATAATCTTAATTGAATCGGTGAGTCCAAGAACAGTAGAAGTCCAAAAACATTGTTTTGAGATAAATGAAAAACATATTAACTCCAAAATGAGTAAAGTTACTGTGTTCGACACTATATAAAAGTTGTTGCAATTCCTTAGACCAATGAGAATCCCACATAATGGATCCAAAAGTCTCACACTCGTCCAAGCTATAAAAAAAAGAGATGCCCTTGTACTGTTCTTGGACTCGGTCTTCTTTTTACAGGCTTTTTGTATTTTTTTTTTAGTTTTAGCGTATGATATTGTTATGACAACGTCACTAGAGGGTGCTAAGTATGTAAAAATTGTTTTATTATTATTAACTACATCGCGAACCGTGGTGCTGACAGCCAACAATGAGTTGACCAATGACGTTAAATTCACTACGTGGTCTGGGACTTGTGATGCTTTTCATCCGCAACGCCGTAGATTTGTAATGTTTTTCATCGCAACACCATAAACAGGTGGTGCGTATAGTGGGGTTATTCCTATATTTTGTAATCTTTTTAAGCGCAACCGATGGATCTTCGTTTTGGTCATCTTAAGCCAAAACGCCATTTTTTGGACTTGTACTATTTATTTATCGTATGGCTCAGAAACATGACAACAGTAAATATAGATTAAAACAAAAACTATTATAACCTATACTAAAATAAAATATATACGGCTACAAACTAAGATACATAGTCTTTGGTATTCACAGGTTGATGTCAAGTTCTTTCAACCACTTCAGCGCCAACGGTGTGGCTGTGAAGAACTCTTCTCGCGATCCCTGAAACGCACGCAGTTCACATTCGCTCGTAATATGGTTTATAGTTTGGCGGGGCGCGCCACAGTCACATAAGGGAGATTGCACATAGCCCCACTTGTAAAGGGAGTCGGCACATCTGCCGTGGCCTGTTCGGACTCTATTAAGTTTTACCCACTCTTTCCGGGGTAGATCTGATCCTGGAAGTAAGGCTGTCCCCATAAATGCGCATCGCGAGTGGTGTTCCGCAAAACCTTCCCACTGGGAGCGCCATTGGTTTAAGGAGTCGAAGTTATTGGTTTTAAGCCCTTCTGCATCCCTTATTGGTGGTTGTCGGGATTTAAGTCTATTTATCTGCAACGGGGGTATTGCTCGGTGGATGGGCAGTTTGTTGTTGGCCGAAATCTTGTTATACTCCCTTAGAAGGGCGTCAGTCCTTCGAAGCTGCGGTGGGGCTATTCCAGAGAGTACAGGCAGCCATTGAGTTGGGGTTGTCTTAACTGCGCCTGTAATAAGTCTCATAGTGTGATTTAGTTGGACGTCAATTAGTCTGGTATGGTGGCTGTTAATCCAGACAGGCGCACAGTACTCAGCACACGAATAGACAAGAGCTAGTGCACTGGTTCGTAGAGTTGGAGCAGTGGCACCCCACGTCGTTCCACACAGCTTTTGAATAATGTTGTTGCGTGTTTTGAGTTTTCCTGCAGTGTTTGCGAGATGTTTCTTATAGCAGAGGGTGCGATCTAACGTTACTCCAAGATATTTTGGGAAATGGTTATGCTTCAGGGGTTCGCCTGCAAAAAGTGGATTTGTACTGTTGTTGGACTTACCGATTCAATTATTTGATTAACTTTATCATTAAAGCGTTTTTTATCGTTTTTAAGCTGTATTTATTAACACTCTGTATAATGAAGATGAACAATTGTTTTTGAAGAATATAAGAAATAATAATAAAAACAAAAATATCAACTTCCAAAAAGTTGGATATCACACCTTTTAAGCTCTCGTCGCTACGTCTCTGTATAATATTATCAATATTATCAAACTTTAAGGTCTCTGCGACATCTCTTGGTCAGGGGATACGACCGCTGGTCCGATGGATTTGAAGCCGTCAAAATCGTTTTCACGGCAGTGTTCGGTCCGACCTCTTACTCTAAGGGTTAGTTACAAGCAGGGCCGCCACATCACAAGTTTGGGCCCAGGACCAGATTCTGGCCACGGGTCCCCAATACCATAGCTGTCTCAAGTGATGAGGCAGTGACCTTCGAATTGGCAACGAGATGGCTATGCCAATACCATGTTGAAAAACTATTCATTTCCTCTCTCCACACAAAACGTCATTTGTACTTGCTTTCAAGTTTCAGTTATTGAATTGTCTAAATTTTTACTTAACTATGTTTTTCATCCTTCATTTTCTCAAATAATAAATATAAGAAACTGTAACTGAAAACTAGAAACACTAGTATTCACGTACGTTAAGTAGTTATTAGTTATGGGATTTTGTTATTTTTTCCTCTTGGAATAGTACGAATTGCATATAGAAGCTGTATTCAGAGAAATTAATAATCACTCAATTCTTAAGAGTAGCTGACAGCAAATAATGATTGACTAAATTTTATAATCAACACATTTAATCAGTGATGTTCAAATTTTATAGACTGATTGGAAAAGAGAGTCTCTGTGTGCAACTTGACTGAAGGGTTTAATTGAAACAGCACTTGAAAGAATATAGAATGTATATTAACATTGATTAACGTATTATATAGGGTATTAGGTGAAAAACCAAAACAAAAAATAATTGCTACAAAAATTAAGTTGCTTCATTATAGTTTATTCACAATTCATTATAGTTATTTGTAATAAAGTTACTCAGGAAAGAATTAGATTATTAACAAAACAAATAAAGTAAAATATGTACTTCGTTTTGTTAAATAATATACACATAGACTTGCCGATAATGTAATTAGAGAAATATTCTGAAATCACTCTTAATCTAATATGATGGACCTTTAAAGTTTTTTATGCTTTCTTATTATATCGGTCTTAAACGAAAGGTTCGCCGAGAACGAAAATGCATGTTAATAACTAAAAAGTAAAAAATAAATTAAATGAAAAAAACTTTTTTAAAAAAGCTTTTATGTAAATGCTCTTAAAAGAAAAAAATATAATTTTCCTTTAAAATTTCAACTATCAAGTTATATAGAACTTATGTGATCATAAAAGCTTGTAGTCGCGAGGTTTGCGTAAGTACCTATAAGTATTTAACTAAACTGAAATTTTTAAACAATTAAACTTAGGAGATTAAGTTATCCAATCAAATAGGTATACTACATAGTTTACTTCACGTAAATCGCGCGACAAGTATTTATGATCATATAAATTGTGTACAATGCGGCGGAATCGATACCATGGAAATGAATCACCAAAAGGAACGATTGAGCCCTGTTCTATGTACTATGGTTTAGGCCCAGACCGGGCCCCTACGGGGCCCGGGCCCGGGGCAACAGTACCCAGTTGCCCCCCCCCTTGTGGCGGCCCTGGTTACAAGCTTACAAATAAACAAACAAACATACAGGTCAAGCTAATAAAACCCTTTTAAAAATAAGTGTCTTCAGCTTCTGTCAGAGATGGGGGTTACTCTGCACACTAATTGAAGTCTTGGCTACATAATAATATTGACTGGTCGAGTAGTACATTATTATTTACGTTGTTTTCACCACATAGTTAAACATATCGATCTTCGACAGCTTACTATTAAGCAAAGTACGATTGTGAGCTGTAGTAGAAAACAAGATAAACACCTAGTAATGATGAGTTATGGCCGTAACGGAATTCCAAATGATATGAAGACGCTCTCAAGCGGTTTTACTAAGGTGACAAAACAGAGTTGGGACCATTACAGCTAATAATCGAATACCAATTACTTATGTAATCAAAAGTTTATTACCTCATTGTTTACGTTTAACATATTAACTTTATTTTAATGTTACATAAAATCCTCGCGTGAGTTAGGGAAAAATATTAATCTTCCACTTGGATTTTGAGTGGTGACGCTGTGTGAAATTTAAATGCTCCTTAAAAATGACAGATACCTAAGCTCAAGTCGGACGGCGATCGAGGTGAAAATTGATCCACATATGGAAGCACTATATATAATATACTGTGTAAGGCTTTCGCGGCCATCGTCCATTGAATTTATGGTTCTTAGGTTTTTCGGCCGGCGTCGTTTAGCGTTAAAGCTTGACGTTTCGCCACCACGAGTGGATAGCATCTTCAGAAGCTATTTCACTTCGGAGACTTCAAAAATACTGACGGCTGGTGGATCTGCCCCTATACTTATACCTGCTAATGGTGACGTGGCCCAACCAGGTAGCGTTGGTAGCCCGCCCCTTCGCGATATGATAGTGTCTTCAAGTCCTTTAGGGGATGGGTACCCATGTCCGGTTGACTGTTTGTGTTTCTTCTTTCCTATTGAAATTATTATGATGTTTTTGTATTTCGATGGCTTCTCTGTGAAGTCTGGCATTGTACGAAGAACGGCAAGAACCTGAGTTTCTTCAAACTTGATCCTGTGACTTCCCTCCTTAATCGCATGTTCGGCTACCGCAGATTTGTCCGTATGGCCTAGTCGACAGCTAGCCTTATGCTCTGCAATTCTCCATGATGGTAGAAGAAGACAAAAAACTCGCCTTCCTTGATGTTCTTCTAACAAGAAAAGGAATTGCTTTAGGACACAAGGTATATAGGAAGCCAACTCATATTGACCGGTACTTACATAAAGAATCAAACCACCACACATCTCAGAAGTACGGAATTATTAGAACTTTGACAGAACGGGCTAGAAAAGTGTGCGAACCAGAAGAACAATGAGAAGAAATAGGGCAAAACCAGAACCTAAACCGATAGCAAAAAGCTTTTCTACCCTATGTACCTGGAATAACAGACAGAATAGGAAAAATGTTACGAAAGGGAAACGTCAAGACCATCTACAAGCCCTCAAGAAGGATACAGAAATATTTGAGAACGGTGAAGGATAAAAGAGACCCACTCACAACACCGGGGGTTTATCGCATACCATGCACATGTGGAATGTATACATAGGAACAACGAAGCGATCTATAAACACAAGAATTGCTGAGCATAAGGCTACTGTCGACTAGGCCATTCGGACAAATCAGCGGTAGCCGAACATGCGATTAAGGAGGGAAGTCACAGGATCAAGTTTGAATAAACTCAGGTTCTTGCCGCAACGTATTCGTACCATGCCAGACTTCACAGAGAAGCCATCAAAATACAAAAATATCATAATAATTTCAATAGGAAAGAAGAAACACAAAAAGTCAACCGGAGATGGGTACCCCTCCTAAAGGACTTGAAGACACTACCATATCGCGAAAGGGCGGGCTACCAACGCTACCTGGTTGGGCCACGTCACCATTAGCAGGTATAAATACAGGTGCAGATCTACCAGCCGTCAGTATTTTGGAAGTTGCCGAAGTGAAATAGCTTCTGAAGATGCCATCCACTCGTGGTGGCGAAACGTCAAGCTTTAACGCTAAACGACGTCGGCCTAAAAACCCAAGGACCACAAATTCACTATATATAATTTTCTGTAGAGAAGAGAAAAAAAAACTCTCAAACCAACTTTTGCTATTTACATAAATAGTCCGTGTTTCCATTGCATTACGTTACAGGTTTATGGGGGGGGGGCGGACCAGTGCTGCCGCGGTCTGAAGAGGAAAAAAAAAGGGGGTTAACTTTTGGTATTTATATTTTATAAGTATATTTTATAAGTATAATATGCGTCCGTACGGCTCTTGGGGGGGGGGGTACGCCACTGGAAGTAGTTATCTGATTACTTAGATATTATCGTTGTATAGGAATTCTATGCTTCGGACCTGTCCATTATCTTGAATATTGTTTGATTCTCTGTAACGAATTTTTTTTACTGAAGTTTTAAATTTTTTAGATGTATGTATCTGCTTTAGGTATTTTAAAATTAGAACGACCGATATCCATGTTCTTCCGGGGATTGGCCGTTGTAAGCATGCCATCTGTACGGAGATTGACTGGCGATTCAACCTCCAAATTGTGAACTGCCATAGTATAGACACAGCATAGTAAACAAACAGCACAATAACTCAGGTTGGCGGCAATTACACTTTTGGATGATTTTTTTGTAGGGATGCTAACGATACTTCTGCACTAATATCGAGTATTTTTATTTTAGATACTTTTTGAGCGATTCCAAGCTGGTATCGATACTTTTGTAGGGGTATCGGTATCGAAAATAATTATATAATTATTGAGAGGTGTAATCAATTGCACAAAATTCTCTGTACGAACCAAACGCGCCTATGAGGCTAAAAAATATCGAGTTGGTACCGGTATCGATATTTTCATTTTCGCATCTCTACCCAAACTTCACAGCCGTAAAATCATCCATAAATCATCCCAAGGTCAAATTTTGTGGGAACCATTTTTATATAGGAAATCCTCAGAGATATTGTGCTGGTTCTTTACTATGCTGTGGTATAGACCCTGTTTGGAATATTCCTTTACGCACTTCTGAAGAGCTGCATATCCATGGCATTGGAACACCTGATACCAATTTCCTGTGAAAATATTTTGTTTATTTGCATTATCAGCCAGCGACGACGACGATAAGGCATGCATACGCATATGAATGGGGGTCTGTTGTAGTAACGAACCGTCCATTAAAAACAGTATTAAGGCTGGTCATGTGAATGTGAACAGTCAGCACAATGAGAACACCGTTAGTAAACAATTTGCGCTGCTCTGCTGCTCTACGCTCGTCTACGTTCCTCTCTTTGCACGCCGATATTGTTGAAGGTCAGGTTGGCGATCTCAGGTGCTTAGATGCCTTTTACTTCCCACACCGATAGGTGAGGGAAGTATTGTGATCGCGAAAATTTTCGATTTTGAGATAATACACTTTTTGGGCGTTTTATGATGCCTACATCACGAAAATCCACGTCACTCATTTCCGTCGGTCTGTCTGTCTGTCGGTCTGTCTGTCTGTCTGTCTGTCGGTCTGTTTGTCTGTTGGCGTTTTTCTAGCCTCCTAATCTCAGTAACCGCTGCATAGATTTTGATGAAATTTGGGTAGTGATATGGTGTAGGGTCGTAGTAGGTAATGTTGCTACAATTTTGAAAATGGTGCATGGGCGGCGGAGTAATTAGCAAAAAACGAAAAATTTCAAATATGCCTCAAACTTCGTTTTTGGGTGTTTTAGGGGTTCCTGATCATTTTTTACTTTTTTTTGGGTGGGGGTGAAATTGGGGTGGATGGGGGGTGGGGGGTTGTAAATCTGAAAAATTTGTTGTACTTATAATGGGCTATCTACTGACCTGAGAGGATAAGACCTAGCGGTATAATACACTTTTTTAGGTCCATCCGAACATTGCCTTGTGTATTACAGGAACCAAGGGACTTTGAGAATTTTCCGATGTATACGTACGAGTATTGCTTTAGATCGTTCTGTATTTTATAATGTTGAAATTACTGAATTGATGTTAATGAAATTTCAGCACATTATTACTACTTTGGCGAGGAGGGAAAACGCGTCTGATTTTTAGAAATCGTCTCAGTGGCGGCGCAGCAATATTAAAAAAACTAAAAATATGAAAACAGCTCAAACTTTGAAATTAGGGTGGTTGGGGGGGTGGGGGTTCTAACTCTGAAAAATTTGTTGTACTCATAATGGGCTGTCTACTGACCTGAGAGAGAAAGACCTAGCGGCATAATACACTTTTTTAGGTCCATCCGAACATTGCCTTGCCGATTACAGAAACCAAGGGACTTTCTGATGCATACAAAATACATACGAGTATTACTTTGGATCGTTTTGTATTGTGTTACGTGGAAACTTCTGAATTGACTTTAATGACATTTTGACACAGATTTATTACCGCGACGAGTATCGAAAGCGCGTATGGTTTTTAGAAATCACTTCAGTGGCGGCGCGGCAATAATAAAAAAAACTAAAAATATAAAAAACACCTCAAACTTCGTTTTAGACGTTTTAGGGGTTCCTGATCATTAAAATTTTTTTGGTTGGGTGTGAAATTAGGGTGGTTCGGGGGTGGGGGTTTGTAAAACTCAAAAAATTGTTGTATTCATGATATATTGTCCATTGACCTGTGAAAGAAGCACCTAGTAGAATAAAACACTTTTTTTGCGGTCGGGCGAGCGATGATTTGATTGCAGGGGTATCTAGACTATAGTTTCATGCTGTGGGAAAATAATAAAACTGGTGTCATCGGAATGTGTGGGAAGTACTGAGTCAATCAACTTGACTACATTTTTTCAATATTTAATTCAATTCAATTCATTTATTTATCCTGCAGATCTTATACAGATATTGGATAGGTCAGTGTACAGAGGATTTAGAAAAAACATTACTGTAAATACCAAATTGCTTAGGACTCAATAAAATTGGTCAAGCTGCGTAAATACAGTGGGGCTTTTTAGTGTGCGTGCAATGGCGTGCGAAGGCGTGCAGGTACCGCATGCAGGCTAACCTGCTCAACTGTGTTTTCGACCGCTTACTAGCGTCAGAAGCCCGCTTGAACGCCTTTGTACTAACAGAAATTTAGTTTGCTACCTGGTTTCGTCTGTGCTAGTCGAAGATGAGTAGCGATAAAGAGTTACTTATAGCTTCAGTGTTTGCGTAAACCCCTATTTGGGATAAAAGACACAAGCTGCACTATAGCCGCACTGCGATAGAAAAATATTGGAAGGAAATAAGTGCAGTTATGAAAGTAGACGGTTAGTTTAAATACAATACTTATTTGGATATATCCATAAGCTTGGAACTGAGGTAATACATCAAGAAATTTATTATTAATGTGGTAGTGATAGATAAGATAAGAGGTGCTCTGCAAGATATTTAACAAAGATATCTCGAATTATTTTGGCCTCATTTGAAGGCATTTACTGGTAATTACGCCTAATCCATTTTCTAGCCCGAGATAATGGGGTATTAGGCATTCCTGTTCAAACTGTATATATTCTTCTGTATATACTTTAACTATGTCTGATATTTGATATGTAATTCGATATTAACAAAATAACAACGTACCCGACCAATGATATTACGAGACCAAAATATATAACGTTAGGCAATTGAATTTACTACGTACTATCACTTGTGTGTCATAGGTATACTCAAATGAGCATAACACATTTATACTCAACCACAACACTAGATATAGATTAGGTGCCAGAATAATTCCCAAACCAAACAAATCAGTCATGCGGCGGTCATATCTCAATTTAGCGCCAAAATGATACAACACTTCTACTTTTTGATACCACTTTTTGATACCAAAAACTTGTTTACAAAGCGATTCAAGCAGTCTCTACCAGAGTAGATAGCTTCCTTAATAAGACGCGCACAAGAATTCGTTGAAAATGTACAGTATCAGTCACTTATTCATCTGATTGACAAATTTCAACTAAATGGTTCTAATGTATATGATGTGAATCTACATGTGTATGTACTAATAGTTCATTTGACAACTTTTTACTATGGATTAGCCCGTGAGGGCCAGATCTTCGGAGTTTGTTAAAATCTGAAAGTACTTCTATGTGTATCCTCGATACAGGTAATTTTTTATATAACTGAGCAGACCGCGCAGGCAGAGCCTAAATACCAGAGTACCGCGGCTGCTGTAGGGGAAGTTTGTTAACGCGGGATTTGAATGGGCCAATACCCGCAGGCCCAATAAATACATCTTCTGGCAGTCCATTCCAAGCCTTGGACACCCTGGGAATAAATGTGCGGTTGTACCGCTCAGTTCTTGATGTATGAAAAACGACCGTCTTAGGATGAGATGCAGCGGTCGCACGGGTACATCTGATAGGAGCGGTGAGCGGCGGAACGATAGAGGATAGCTCAGAGGAGCAGATTCCGTTGGAATATCGGTAATAATAATCCCCAGTTATGAAACTTGGGTAGTGGTGGTTTTGGCAGGTGACAGGCAGCAAAGGTGTACAAAATCCCATCTCAGATAGGTTAAAGTATAAGGCTCAATTTTTCATATTTTATTCGTAAATATATGCTTGTCGGCTGGTACCAGCAGATTCGCCAGTAGTTAACAAACATAATGTCAACACTTAACTATAGCGCTTGTTTCGTACTTATTTTACTAGCGCTATTGTAACGCAAAGTCATTAACATAAGATAAATAAAATAAGCATTTGTTTGAGGCGTAGCATTTTCGTATTAAAAAAGCTTAAAAAGACATTTGTTTTCTAAAGCATGTCTTATAGGCCATTCAGTACCCTTAAAAACCCAAAGAGTTAGGGTTTTATCCGTCTTTTGCGTCAAATAATTCTCATTTTAATTACGTTATGCTTATGTTTTTATGAAAAATATAAGTTTGCGTATAAAATCAAAGGTACTGCAAGATTTTACATAAGATCTTGTGTAGAAAAAAATATTTGGTGCTATTTGAAAAACAAAGTTGAGGGTGAGTTTTAAGGATTGAAGTTCAAAAAATGCTTTAAAAATATGGTGTGATAAACCCTAAAGTACTTTCAAAAATTCCACACAGTTTTCGTTTGAATTTATTTTGTTACGAGAATATCACGTGTCAAGAGAATTCAGGGACACCCTGTATATGTTAAATAATGGTGAAATACAGCAGTCTTGTCTAACACCTTTATTCACCGATATTTCTTGAGTCAACTTCCCCCATATCTATAGCAGTTTTGTTGTCTGTGTATAAACTTTGTATTGCTCTTATTAATTGTTTTGGGTACCCCTGTTGTTTCATAATATTCCATAATTCATATCTCTTAACATTGTCAAAAGCTTTCTCAAAGTCTACAAAGCTTATATGCGTTTCACTGTTATATTCTCTGTGCTTTTCTATAATTTGTTGTAGTGTGAATATTCCATCCATTGCCAATCTGCCTTTTCTGAAACCCATTTGTTCTTCTTCTTCTATTAGTTGTTCTGTTATGATGTTTAGTCTGTTATCTAGTATTCTGGCATACATTTTGTAGGAGGTACCAATTAAGGGTCTAGGGCATAGCGCGCGAAATTGAGAATCCAAGAAAAGACGTATTCCCGTGTTAGCGAGGAGGCGTGGCCGCCTGTTCCCTTTCTCAAGTGTGTGTGTGTCTAAGATGAGGGCAGATAAGTCCAAAAATCCAAAGGTAAGGTCAAAAGGTCCAAAGGTAAGGTCCAAAGGTCACCATAAAAATGAATTTCGCATTTCCAAGCTCCTGACGTTACCTTTAAACTTACAGTAATGACTCAAAGAGCAAATTGAAGAAGAAAGCTTGCACTTGTGCAACTATTTAGCCTTTATTTGATATCGTGTTTGATTGTTAAATTACAGGCATTTATAGAATGTATGATTTTGCAGAGTTTTTTTGCACATTAAAAAACTTTTTTGAGAAAATCGTAAATAGTTGTCATTCATTAAGGTCTTAACTATCGCCATCTGAAATATTATATATGTAGTTTGAAAATAGAGTGAGTTATGCGAGAAATTGTGTGTCCGTGGTTTACATGGCAAATACGTATGTATAAATATGTGTATCCAGGCCCCTTAAGTTAATTCCTCGGTAATTTTGAGAGTTTTTCTTGTCACCTTTCTTAAACAGTGAGATTACCTTTGTTTTCTTCCAGTCGTCAGGGAGTGTGCAATTTTTCCAGCATTTTTACCATATTACCGATTAATTTACGCATAGTCAATAAATTTTGAGAATGCGTTTGTTTTGTTGTCTATATTTCTCGTTAAGGCGTCGAAGGTTCAAAATAGCTGACGCATTCACTTGGTCGGCTGCGTTGTCCTTATGCAATTTTCTGAGATTGCTGGTGCACATTCGAGTGCCCATATCAGACACTCAAGCTGCTGCAGAAACACGGCCGTAACTGAATTTATTACCGGTATTCCATTGTTTTGAATGGTGCGTATTTACAAACAAGATAAGCCTCTTTCCTTTTACAATTTTTTCGTTTCCATTTCACTGGCGTATAATTTTTTTAACAAAAAGGCCATAAACCGACTCGGTAATAATGAATTATTTATTTACGCTCAACTTGGTTAGTACACACCGTACCGAGCTGCAACGTGCGCTGTTGCCAGATTGGGCGGCTAGTTTCTAACATTGACAGCGGAAAGACATTGAAATAAGTATATACACTACCCGCAAGTGAAATCCGAACACCGAGAAAAAAAGGGATATTTGCATTGAAAATTTGTACACAGGTTGGCCATACCATCTCTAATATACATCGTAATACTTTTTGTACATTCAGACACTATTTACCTACACGGCACCTGTAAAAAGCTCTAGACGTGTAAAAACAAAGCATGGCTTTTTGTCGATTCAAAAACGATTATATTGTTGCAAATATGGCGAGAGACTAATTGGTTGTGTAAAGATGCCCCCTAGAAGACGACAGCTCCAGTTTACTCAGTTAAGCTTCTTTGAACGGAGTCGGATTGTAGGCCAACCATGCGGGCGTAGCGTGGCTACAGTTGTAGCAGCATTGCGCGCATAGATGGCAGAAGGGCAAATGCAGCGAGCTAGACGTTCTGGAGCACGTAGAAAAACTATAGACTGGCAAGATCGCTATCTACGACTACTGGCGTTTCACTCAAGCTATTGCTGACGCTTGCTATGCAGCTATAGGGAGGCCCATTATAATCCGCACGGTGTACCACAGACTAACCAACGGTTAGATTAGTGCCAAGAATACCGACAATGACATGCCAATTCGCATTAGACGGCCTTCTCCTACGAGTCCAGGTTTTGTCTGGGGGCACATGACGGATGCCAACGCGTAAGACGACGACGGGGTGAACGATCTCCAGTTTGCTGTTGAGCGCCATGTATACCATCTTATTGGTTTGATGGTTTGGTGTGCCATTGCATTCAACAGCAAGTCACCTTAACTTGTGATTCGTGGCACTATGACTGCGCAACGTTATGTGAATGAGGTGTTAGAAACACTTGCCGTTTCATATGTCCGAGGCCTTCTTCTTCTTAGGGTGCCATGCAGATTCCTGCGTAGGCGTTCATTCTTTCTCTCATCAAATCATCCTATTCTTTGCAGCCCTCTGTAATTCCTGGAGGTCACTTATTCCTATCCAGTGACGGATGTTTCTCAGCCATGATAGCTTTTTTCTTATCCAATTCCTCTTCTCCCACCTTCGATCTTACCTTGAAGAATGAGACGCAGGAGGTGATAGCGTTCCCCACGCATTATATGGCCTAAGTAAGCTATTCTCCTCTTCCTTATATACTCAAAAAGTTCTCGTTCTGCTAACCCAGCTCTCTGGAGAACGTTCTCATTTCTTATATGATCGACCCAGGACACTCTCAGCATTCATCGCAGAGTCCACATTTCGAACGCTTCAATCTTATTTACAATGGCTGCCTTCAGCGTCCATGCCTCCACGCCATACAACAGAGTGGACTAAACATAACACTTCATCATCCTATAGCTAAGACTGAAGTTCAAATTGTTGTTGGTAAGAATTTTCGAAGTTTCAGGAAAATAGTCCTAGCTTGTTCAATTCTGCATCTTATCTCCTGATTTGGATCCCATCTTTCGTTTACCATGTACCCCAGATATTTAAATTTGCCGACCCGTTCGATTCTTCTCGATTCGAGTGGATTCGGGTGTTTGGGATACGGTTTCTGCTAACCACCATGAACTTGGTTTTGTTGATACGAGCCTTTGGCTTTCCTCGTTAACGCGACTCAGTAGAGTTTGAAGGTCATTCACATTGTCTGCTAGTATGACAGTGTCATCTGCATATCGGAGATTGTTGATTGGAAATCCGTTTATTTTAATTCCGATAGGGCTATCTAAGGTTGCCTCAGCAAATGCTCTCTCCATATATAGGTTGGATAACATCGGCGACAAAATACACCCTTGTCTAACTCCCCTTTGTATTTCAACATCATCTGTTGATCCTGTATTATGCACTCGAACATTTGCTTTCTGTTTCCAGTGCAGATTACTGATCAGCCTTATATCCCTGCCATCCAGCCCCAAGATATGATAATGAGGAGACCGTGCTTGACATTGTCAAACGCTTTCTCATAATCGATGAAGCACATGGAGACATCTTTTCTTTGATCTTGGCCGTTTTGTACTAATGTTTGGAGACTGAATATGGTTTCTCTGGTACGAAATCCACTCCTGAATCCGAATTGACTGCTTCCACTCACCTCCTCACATTTTTTGTGGAGTCCTGTATGTAAGATTCGAAGGAAAAGTTTTAGGAAGTGGCTCATTAAACTAATGAGACGATAATCTTTAGATGGTGTTGCATTATTTGATTTTGATATTGCGATAAACGTGGAGCGAAGCCAATCTGCAGGTAGACGTCCAGTGTCGTAAATATTATTGAACAGTTTTACTATTGTATTTAAGTTTTGCTCACTGATTAGGTGGAGCGTTTTCGAGTACATATTGTCGGGTCCTGAAGCTTTGTTGTTCTTCATTAATTTCATAGCATACATGACTTCGCTCGTCAATATGCTTGGTCCCGATGGCGTGTGTAGTTCATTTGCTGGGTTTTCTGGTCTATCTTCGTGAAAAAGTTGAGTGGTATAATTCTGTCAGAGGCCTCAAAGAGGGTTTTTTCCAGCAAGATAATGCACTTCCTCATATTGCAAGGGTATCGATGGATTCCTACAGGAAGGTCAGGGCCTCAGGCCTCCACGATCACCCGATTTTTCGCCAATCGAAAAAGTATACGATTGGATGGGTCGATGTATAGATGGTTTATCCAATCCTCCGACCACTCGCGATGAACTGGAACATGCTGTGAGGGCAGCTTAGGAGGCTGTACCTTTACAGTTTATCAACAACCAGATTACGAGCATGCCGCGTAGGATGGAGGAGTGCATCCGTCAAGATGAAGGGTCCAGCCATTATTGATCTGTTGTATTTTTTTATAAACTAATGATGGCAAATGAGCCCGTTTATTATTGTATCTAGTCCTACTGCATTTTATCATCCGCGACCCTTTTTTTATCAGTGTTCGGATTTCACTTGCACTTGCGTATTATTTCTTATAGCTTGTGCGGCATGCAAACATTAAGAAAGAAAGCATCAGATAGACATTGTCACATGGATGCACACTCAGTCAAGCGGTACTGGTTGTCATCAACAAGCACCATCCACATAGTGGGTTGAAGTCAAAGACCGAGTGCTTTATAATGGCTTGCCAAGACGGTGTCTTCAACACCTTGGTGTACCGTAATAGGGTTATAAGTGCAGATGTACCCGACACCCGTTGTAGAGGTTGCCGACAGGCGCCAGAGATGTTTAGGCATCTCTTGTCGGCATGTAAGGTGTTCGCTGGGACGGCTTACGTCCATCGGCACGACGCGGCTCTACGAGTGCTCTATAATCATTTAAGGCACTCATACGGTATCGATGAGACACGGATGCTACCATACGCTCCAGAGGATATAGAGTCCGTTTTAGAGAACGAGAGATGCCGGATTTACTGGAACTACTCGTTCTCCATGCACCAGCTTGTACAGGCAAACAAGTTTGATATAGTTTTTCTCGATTACCGGCAGGAGACGATGTTTGTTATAGAGTGAAAGTGAACATCGTCTCTAAGGAGGAGGAAAAGCGGACCAAATATCAGGAGTTGCTCGCACAACTTCGCAGGCTCTGGCCACTATAATCATCAATCAGTCATCATCCTTGGGTCCCTTCTTCTATTTAGGGCGCACGGTTCACAGACCCAGTGATTGCTCACCTCACGGTGTGAGGAGGAGTTACTGGGTTACGGAACAGAAATTCGGTGTGTCGGAGCCCGGGCTGCTCCTTTTTGTTTGTGATAAAAGTAAGCTTGCCTTGATTTCTCTATGTTCGATCTATTGGCGTAGAATATACATATATTGGTAGTGGAAGCATAGTAGCAATGTCGGATCACCCTGTATGTGTGTAGCTAGTCTGTAAATCAAATCAAAGCCATAATCCCACGTAACGGAAATCGAATCCTATCGCATGTGCGCATATCGTCTACATATACGGCGTACAGCTGCACGCAAGTATATTTTATGTACTTTGTCGTATTATTCAATCGTCGGACGGACGGTGGATGGCTGGATTGCTGGTTAAGTAGTACCACGGAGGCGGCGGCAACGTGGCGATGGTCGATTCGGTGGCCGCAGACAGTGCTGAGACGTTCGCCGAGAGTTCACCGCAAAGGTAATAACCTTTAAAGGCCGGCGAATGTTGCGGACAGTGCTGCCATACGCACGATGCGCTGTTGCAACCACTCTTCATTGCACCTATTTCAATCGCCGTTTTGGATTTTTTCGTTTAACATTGCTGTAGGAGCAATATCAAAAGAGAGCGGACGACAGCTACATGTTGTGGTGATCCGGAACGCGCTCCTGGCTGCCAGACGTTAGAACGCACCTTTAGTGGTCACGTGACCGAAGTTTGACATTGATGTCATCGACGGATGATTTATAAAAAAATGTAATATCTGAGTATGAGTCTAATTAGTTGATGAAGTTACGATAAGTAATGTATTTGATTATTACTACATCCTATATTGTTCAGATATTTTGATATTTGTCAGATCATGGGTGATTTTTCATACAGTAAATAGTTCCGTGTTAATTTTCTATCTGAGCCAAAGATACTGTTCTGTAATGCTTCCTTCCTTTTCTTTCATTCTGTGACTAAAGCTACTGTTTTGTGATGCTTTTGGGTTTTGTCACTTGAAACTTGAATAAGGTAGTGGGTTGTGATAATCGTTGCCATAGTTTTGTTGATAGTTTGTTTATGAATTACGAGAGAGGATTGTTTTTGAAAAACGTAACAAGCGGGAGACCAAAAGAAGGATTTTTGAGTCTTTTTCACGAATATTTGCAGGTATGTTGTCTTTTGAGTTTGTATTATTAACTAATGTGGTCTGGCTACAATTGGTAAAGTGTTTCACAATGTATACTATATATCCGGGCTTTTAAGACGACTTTATATGGTGTTGGGTCTCTCATTTATGTCTACTCTAGGTAGTTCCTGAGGTATTGCAGGCTGATGGTGAACAGAGATAACTCTGTCTTATTTAGGTGTATCTATTTCAACCCTTACTGATCCTCTTCATGTATACACAATATCTATTTTATGGTTGTGGAAACTAACGTGACTGTCCCCGGGGCGGCTTATCACTTACCGTAGGTGGAAGTGAGTTACGATCACGCGTTTACACGTACCATACATTTCCTCTAACCAGCCCTTTTATATGCTGTTTATTGTTTATATTTATTTATTGATCTATTTATGTGCGTAGATACCATGCTTGTTATGCTGTTATGCTTGCTATGCTGCTATACTTGCGATGCTATGTTTATATTTTATATACCCTATCCCATTTACCCCCTTTATTTACTCCTTTATATGTTTGATTATATTTATTTATTTATATATGCTGATATTTTACATTTTTCAACATTCTATTCATTTTTCACTATTTGACGTTGAACAGAGACCTAGCCCACCATGTATTATAATTATTATTATTTATCGTTTAGACTGTGAATGTTTATAACCATTTCTTTATTATACAAATATCAATAACAAGAGCCAGTTTACCACTATTATTGAGACATTTTGAATCGTATATTTCAACATATCAATATAAATACTTCACCAGTAAAATATATGAAATACAAAGCACTCATGATTTGATAAATACAAGAATCAAGTAATAAAATCATACAATAAACACTCAGCACTCACGCTTAATAAATACAAAACAAATGTTAAGAAACAAATAAAAAAAACCATATCATAACATTTCTGTGTTTTGATTTGATTCTCTCTGGGTTGGTACACATGCATGCTAAAAGAATCTGGTTACCACGGGCACACATACAACATTGGGTTCTAAATTCCACCACTAGACGTCTTGATCACTTTGGCTATTTCTAAATTTGGTATCGGTTTTGACAGTTGCTCACTACAATGTCCAGCAGAGCAATGATCTTAAGATGTTTTTTTTGTTACCGCAAAACATACAGTCCATACCATCATTTCATTTCTTGAAGAAAACTATCTACAAATTTGTTGGAAAACTTGCAGAGAAGGGCTACACGTTTTCCTACCAGCACTCATCACCCTACCTACGAAGAAAGATTGAAGCTGTTCGACCTGATGCACTTCTGTGATCGACGCCTGAGAGGGGATCTACCGTTCGCTCCACGGTTTAGTTGGGAACCTACTCTTCTTTGCTTTTTCCCCTAAACTTAAATCACCTACGTGGACAGAATTTCAAGCTCATGAAAGAGAAGTTCCGGACCGTGCTTTGTCATCTCCTTGTCATCAGGATTTTCAATCTATGGGATCATCTTCCCATGGACGTAGTGAACGTATCATCGCTCAACAGGTTCAAGAATCTGTACGATAGTTGGTTGCGGCAAACACATCGTACTTAAGCTGTTCCATCGAAGTAACAGCAATCTACGAGGGCACCAGCTCAAGTTGAGGTGTTTCCTGAGCTGTCGGGAATCCTAAAACGAGTCGTAGGTTTGACCTGGTCATCGCCAAGCACTTCTTTTATTTTGCCATGCCAAAGATTACAAGCGTTTTCTTGGCAAATCGTCATCCTTGTAGTTTTCTTCCCATCGTTTTACCGTTTGGGCATGGGAGTGTTTTTTTGGCTATTTCCTCAATTGTGGTTGTCTATATTCCACAAAGGTCACATTCTCTAAAATTATTTGGTCAGCAGGCTTCCTGTCTAGACCGTCCGCTATGCTTACATATTTGTTGTCATCGGATCTGTGCTAGTGCTAGTGTATGATAATATTGGTGTTTCAGCAACTGATCCTTATCTGACTTTATAATAAATCACCGAGGCCCACCAGTGCATAGGTCGACAATCAGACCTTTCAGTACAACTCTTTACTGTAGTTCCCAAGTCCCAAAGGTGACTTGCTGTTGAATCTAATGGTACCTCAAACATTAAAACCAATACGACGGTGTATATGGCGCTCAACAGCAAACTGGAGATCACGTCGTTCTTCCCGTCGTCGTCTTACGCGTTGGCGTCCGTCATGAGCCCCCAGACAAAACCTGGACTCGTCGGAGAAGACCGTCACTCAGCCACTCAGCATGCCATTGTCGGTGCTCTTGGCACCAATCTAACCATTGGCGACGATGAGTTGCAGTGAGTGGAAGCACTAGATGCTGCGGACGATATGATCCTAAGTCCATTTCGCTCAATCTATGCGGATTCGAATGGGCATCCCCATAGTTGCATACCAAGCGTCAGCAACAGCTCGAGTAGATCGCATTCTGTCTCGAAGGGCCAGTAGTCGTATATGACGATCTTACCGGTCTGTAGTTCTTCTAGGTGCTCCAGAACCTCTAGCTCGCTGCATTCGCCCTTCTGCGATTCATGCGTGCCACGCTGCTATAACTGTAGTCACGCTACGTCCCATGGTTACAGCAATTGCTCTGAAAGAAGCACCACGTTCTTGTTGGCGTACAATCCGACCTTTTTCTAAGGAGCATCTTTACACAGCCAATTAGTCTCTCCTCACATTTGCAACATACATCATCTTTTTCAATCTATAAAAAGCCATGGATTGTTTTTGACTCGTCTAGAGTTTTTTAGCGGTGCCATGTAGGTAAACAGCGTCTGAATGAACAAAAAGTGTTACATGTGTACTAGAGATGGTACTGCTAAGCTGTGAACCTACAATGCAACTATCCCTTTTTCCTAGGTGTTCGGATTTCATTTGCGAATAGTACATATTTCTACTAATATGGGCCCATGTAGATGATGACATATATTGAACTTATTGCGTCACTCTAGGTGCTGCTGACAGTGCTGACGCTAGAGCTAGCAGGGCTTCTGGGAAATGAACGCGAGACGAACTGTGCGTGTTGTCCAGCTACCAGGAAGCTGCTCTGAACCGTTGCTGATTAGACATTCCTCGGTGCTTTCACTGAAATGCCTAACGATCCGGCTCTGGTATTTACGGCATCTGACGTCTTTTTTGTCTTGGAACACTTCACTGATTCCAGGCAACCAACACAATGAACGCCACAAAAGTAAAAGTATGGGTAGAGGGCGAGGTTTGTGCAATATAAGAGGATTGTGCCAGTATTTCTAGATGGCGGTAGTAGTTTGAAGAGATTTTCTAGGTTAGGAAGTATCTATATTACAAAGGGAGATTGATGGTACACGGCTTTGAAAGCTTAGGCTTTTTGTCATCGATCTGATAGATATATCTTTCAAAATACTGTATGTTATATTTAGGTCCGTATTCATAGGCGTTTCTCAAGTATCCCTTGAGTAGTACTCATCATCTACGAGACAGCAGAATTAATTTGGCGACGTTGTCATATTTCAAATATAAGTCAATTTGTTATGCCCATGGCTACGCATTTTGCCGTTTTCTGTTATCTTTTTTTGTTTAGTGCTAATATTTCGTGTTTCGTGCCGGAGATCTTTCGGGATGTGACAGAAACTGACAACATCGTACTCCAAAATTAACCTATAAAATCGCCTTGACTGCAACGAAATGTCATGTTGACATTTCGTTACTTGAGTTTTACTAAGGGACTCTCAAGTATTAAGGGACCTTTAAGCATCGACTATGAATACGACCCTTAGTATTTGTGACCAATGGGATATTTTCTGAACAAAATTTTATGACGGAATATACATGTTACGTCCCCAAAAATCATGTAACAAACATTTTTACGTTTTATTGTGAACGCGAAGCGGGTTAAAATCCCCTCCAAAGTTCAAACATAAAATTTCGAGCCAAAGCTGTGACGTAATAAATCTTAGCGTGACGTAATAAGTCCTTCGTGGTGCTATCCTTAGAATGTGACTCTACTTTGTCGTCTGACCTCCTTTTCTCCATCTAAAAACATAACCTTCGTATTGACATTGACAGATGTTTGTTAACATCATTTCATCATGGTTAATTTAGATACCGTGACAGTCGTGAGACCAGGGAAGGTTATGTATGGCATGACACTAGCGACAGGCTGTTAAAGAATGACTAGTAAAATTGTGAAAAGTATAGTATAGGAAACATCCTCAGAGTAAACTGCTAATGACATCATAATGCAAAAAATTGAATTGCAGTGTAATATGACAATTATAGTCTACAAACATGAAGATTTATTCAATTAAAAAGAGGGAAACTAAATAAACATAATACATAAAATTAAGTTTACATCCTCTATATGTAGAAAAACTAGGCAAAATGTTAACAACGCGACAACCTTGAATCTACGCATAATTCAAATTAATATAGTCACATCCTACCTACATCCAGCATAAAAATGACTTCTGATTGGTTGATTTCTTAGGCGGGAGGTTTAAGAGATTTAAATGAGCTCATTTCAGAGATGTTTTTCAAACTCTATCTTTACTCCACGTGGGCAGAAAAAAATTGAGCAAACAGTGCCATCATTACAAATTAGATACGAGCACTCCATTTCAGCCATTAAACAGGCAATATTAGCGCAAGTTGGAAAATACCCCATTATTAACAATGAACAACCTTAACGAATTTTCGCAAAAAGGAAAAAAATAGTCATCGTACCCGATATCAAATCGAAGCTGGTCTACTCTGGGAAAATCCGCGTAGGAGCTGTCACGTGGATGTACAGTGCAGTGAGCGACCAAATCAAATTAAACATGCCAGTGAAGAATATTCACAAAATGGATACCCATTGACTGCGCGAGCAAGCAGAGATACCTGAAAACCTTCAACACATTGAGTTACACAGCTTTAGACTCTTCATTAAACCATTGCTCTACTCTAAAAGCAGATGACATAACTTAGCAGTTCTCCTATGGTATTCATTAGATGCATCCATAGCTACAAAGCTCAGCAAAGCCTAGTTGAGAAATGAGGAGGTAGCGCAAGCCAAGATGTGACGCGATCAGTGCTAAGGGCAATTCTATGAGTCTAGCTCGGCTCGTGTAAGAATTGATGGTAACCTGTCTGATGGTCAAACAGCAACCAGAAAAGGAGTTCGTCGTATTTAACATTTATTCTGAATTTGTGATGAGACAGGTATTGGACAACTGGAATGGTAGTATAACTATTGGCGGAAACAAAATATCTAACTTAAGATTATTGCTGACGATACAACCTTTATTGCTGCTTCTCAGGAACAACTAGTGGCTCAGTAGGCCGTTGTGTAGTAGTTGAAAGCTGTGAAAATGAGATTCGACGGCACATTCAACACTTCAACAGGCACGTGTGGCCATGACAAAGCTTACTAAAATATCGCGTGACCATAACATCACTAAAGCTACCAAAATGTCGCTGGTTCAGTCTCTTGGAATGAATTTGTGGTTCTTGGGTTTTTAGGCCGGCGTCGTTTAGCGTTAAAGCTTGACGTTTCGCCACCACGAGTGGATGGCATCTTCAGAAGCTATTTCACTTCGGCGACTTCCAAAATACTGTATTTAGTACTGAAATAGCTTCTGAAGATGCCATCCACTCGTGGTGGCGAAACGTCAAGCTTTAACGCTAAACGACGCCGGCCTAAAAACCCAAGAACCACAAATTCATTGGACGATGGCCGCGAAAGCCTTACACAGTATATCAGTCTCTTGGGTTTTCCATATTTTTGTAGGGCTCGGAAACTTGGACTGTTAAAAAGGCAGATCGAGCTCGCATAGATGCTTTTGAAATGTGGACGTGGAGGAGACTGGCGAGAGTCCCTTATACCGCCCATCGAACTAACGTTTCCATACTGGATGAGCTCGGTATTCCAAAGAGGCTGTCATCCCTTGTGTCGACGAGAATGCTCACATTTTTCGGACATATTCACAGAAGCGATAATATGGCGAAACTTGTAGTTCAGGGTCATGCCCCGACTGGGCGGTGCCGTGGCCGTTCCCCTACACGCTGATGGATGGATACGACGAAACAGTTGCTGGATATGAGTATTAAGAGCTCAATACTCTAGATCCGAATTAACCCTTAACCAACCATGTAATAATTTATGACGTCAGCGACCATGTGGCGTCTGACAAACTACAACTCTAAACAGAGCAAAATAGTTTTTGTTTTCTAAAAAATGTTTATCACATGAGTCAGTAAATGAAAAATGAGCATATTGTTGCACATAACTGAGTGAATTTTGGCACCTTCTTACATGAACAATTTATTGTATACTGTCATTGTTTGACTATGAAAATTCAGTCATGCCACAGCTCGACTACCATTATCAGATGCATGAAAAAAAGCAATTGTAACTCAAAGTGTTTTAATTATTTCATGGAAACGGATTCATTCAGAAATGAACTTAGTAACAGATAAAAAATGAAATCAAGTTGATTGACTCAGTACTTCCCACACATTACGCTGATACCAGTTTATTATTTTCCCATAGCAGGAAGATTTAGTCTGAGATCCCTTGCAACCAAATAATCGCCAGCCCCCCCCCCCCCCTTAAAATTGTCTTATGCTGCTAGGTTTTTCCTTCACAGGGCTATGGACAGCCTATTGTCGATACTACAAACTTCTCAACCACCTCACTTTCACCCCCACCCAAAAAAACTGGTAGGAAATGATCAGGAACCCCTAAAACATCTAAAAACCGAATTTGAGTTGTTTTCATACTTTTCGATCTTTCATTATTGCTACGCTGCCACTGACGCGATTTTTAACAAACATACGCGTTTTCCATTCTCACCACGGTATCAATATACTGTGTCAAAATTTCATTAGAATCAATTTAATAGTGTCCAAGTCACAAAATACAAAACGATTTAAACGGCAATAAATTCTTGTCTCTTAGTTTCCGTAATAGGCTAGGCAATGTTCGGATGGACCTAAAAAGGTGATTTGTGTCGCTAGACCTTCCTTCACAGGTTAGTGGACAGCCTATTATGAGTACAAGAAATTTTTTAATTTTTCAACCCCCAACCCCCCAACCACCCCAATTTCAACCCCTCCCAAAAAAAAACGCAGAAAATTATCAGGAACCTCTAATACGCTTAAAAACGAAGTTTGAGCTGTTTTTATATTTTTAGTTTTTTTATTATTTCTGCGCCGCCACTGGCACGATTTATAAAAACCATACGCGTCTTCCATCTTCGCCACGGTAGTAATACTGTGTCAATATTTCATTAAAATCAATTCAACAGTTTCCTCGTTACACAATATAGGTCGATCTAAAGCAATACTCTCGTATGTTTACATCGGAAAAAATTCTAAGTTCTTTGCTTTCTGTAATAGGAAGGCAATGTTCGGATGGACCAAAAAAAGTTATTTATGTCGCCAGGTCTTCCTTCACATGTCAGTGGACAGTCTATTATGAATGCAACAATTTTTTCAATTTTACAACCCCCCACCCCCCAACCACCCCAATTTCACCCCCACCCAAAAAAAAGTAGAAAATGATCAGGGACCCCTAAAACGCCTAAAAACGAAGTTTCAGCAATATTTAATTTTTTTGTTTTTTGCTAATTTCTCCGCCGCCTATGCACCGATTTTCAAAATTATAGGAACATTACCTACTACGACCCCACAGCATACCGCTGCCCAAATTTCATCAGTATCCATGCAGCGGTTGCTGAGATTACGAGGCTAGAAAAAAAGCGACAGACAGACAGACAGACCGACAGACAGACAGACAGACAGACCGACGGAAATGAGTGACGTGGATTTTCGTTATGTAGACATCATAAAACGCCCAAAAAGCGTATTATCTCAAAATCGAAAATTTTCGCGATCACAATACTCCCCTCACCTATCGGTGTGGGAAGTAAAAAAATGGATATAATATCAAACTTTTCTCCCAGCAGGAGTTAAACGTTCCTCTTATTTTAGCATGTAGTGCATAGCGGTTTTGAGCACTTGCGCTGCTGCCTAAATCACGAGCTCGCCCTCTCACTACTGGAACTTTAGTGATTAAGTTGTGTTTTCTTGTCCGTGATGAAGGAACGACCTCTTTAGATGACGACCTGAAGCGGTTCTTCCCATAAAAATATTCATTTTTGCGTTGATGGGAGTTTTCGTCGTCACTTCCAGCGTCACTATTGTCGTCTAGCGAACATTCTGACACTGTATCGTGCTCGGATAAGATATATTCATCCTCAGAGGCCTCACTGCCACTATCGTCAAGTTCACTGTACCACTTGAGGACAGTTTCCTCAAAATTGTCGTCACCCCATCGAACTCTTTTTCATGGTCCGGCCATATCGAATTGTGCAGAATCACTTTCATAAACTCACAGGTGGCGTCAGGTAAACTACGGCGAAAAGAATAGCGCTGCTATTTCGTGTTCAAATGACGCGTACGTAATGCAAATCGGACGCCTTATCCTTTACCAATAAGAGGAAGATTAGGTGGCGTGATTGGTTGGGGGGCGCAACCACTTCGAAGATATCGGAGGGTTTGTTTTTCGCGTAGCCTATCAGACGCCACATGGTAAGTTAAGGGTTTTAATGCATTTCACGAGTTCAAAACATGTCTGTTACGACATTGTGACTATGATCATGACTTGAAACATGGCCGACTGTACTCACTAGGCCGGAGCATGAAATATGGCAACACTGAATTTGGGGGCCGAGTTTGCATTTGTTGTTATGTCATGTGTATTCTTCCAGGTGCAGAAAATATGGTTGGAAGGTGATTATTAATGTGTTTCTAATTATTTACCTGCACAAACGAAACTATAAAGATAACAAGATGCCTGCAAAGCGTGTAGTACCAGGTTGCAGCCCAGTAGAAGACTACCAAACCATGGCCCAACATAACGTTATTCCAGATTAAAAAGAACGTTGCAAGGTGATTTTTAATGGGTTTCTACTTATTTACCTGCACAAACGAAACTATAAAGATAAAAAGATGCCTGCAAAGCGTGTAGTACTAGGTTGCAGCCCAGTAGAGGCATGGGTAGAGGACTACCAAACTATGGCCCAGCATAACCTTATTCCAGATTAAAAAGAACGTTGCAAGGTGATTTTTAATGGGTTTCTACCTATTTACCTGCACAAATGAAACTATAAAGATAAAAAGATGCCTGCAAAGTGTGTAGTACCAGGTTGCACTAGCAATTGTACGTCCGATAAGGGACATAAACAGAAGTGGGTGAAAGGTATTTCTCGGAAGGGCTGGTTATATTTATAAGGATAAAGACAATAATTTACAAACATTTCAAAGGATAAGACCTATTTTAAAGCACAATGTGGTACCTATAATGTTTTCTGGACCTCCCAAATATCACAGAAAAATACAGTTAATAGAACTCATCCGGGCATGGCCTGGGGCATACCTACGAAAGGATTTGATAGTGAAAGGGAAATCAAGACCAGCAAGAATGGCTTCACAGTGACCTAATAGTGAATTTTTCTAGCTCAAGTGACAATTTACAAAGTAAATTGAGTGTTCATTTAAGTGGAAGTGGAAGTGGCAGCAGGAAACAGGTTGCGTTTATTTTTATTTTGTGGTGTCTGACTGTGATGAACCAGACATCAGATGTAAGTGGTATTAGTAGTAATAGTTCTAAAAAGTATTTTTCTTGATTTATTAACCGAGATGAACTCTAATACATATAAAATGTAATAATTATTCTGAAACTATAGGGCCACTATTTGACAGCTAAGCCACGTTGCCACATCCAAGGCTCCGGCCTAGTGTAGAGTCGGCCATGCTTGAAATGATAGTTGGCTTCCAGACTAATCGAAATGCGATGACTTAACAGAAACACGTCTGACAGCTAATAACGTTACGTCAGTAGGGGCGGGCGTTGTCGTGTCCGACTGCGCCGCCGACTGCGACGTCTGCATTCAACAGACTCGCAAATTCGCGGAATCGAGGAAAGGACTCATCAATTCAGTATACACATCACACCTATACATATACATACATACATATAACGAAAGCGATGATAATTAGTTATGCGGAATGCTGATTGGGCGTCGCGTTTGCCGTATTCAACTGACACCCTGATTGTCTGTACTATATGCAATGGCGTGCACAATGCTTTCTTTATCGATGCACTCTTAGGCCCCTTCGCACCAAATCAATCAGCAACAGTCAAGTCTAGTCAAATCACATTCAATCAAGTCACCGAAATCAATTGCTTTCACATGAAGTAAGTCATGCAAACGTTTTGTGACCAGACTACCGTATCTAGTTTAAATGTTCGAGGTTCTTCAAGCAGTGATTTTACGCCGATTACAACAAAGGAGAAAAATGAGGCAAAAAAAGAAACAATTGTGGATTCATCCCATTAACAGAAGAAGGCTACATTTTGGATCATTTAATCACTTGTTTCCTGATTTATTGGCCGACCCAAGAAAATTTTACAGTTACTTTAGAATGAGTGCAGATTTATTTTTTCAGTTATTGAGTCTTATAGCACCAAACTTGTTAACTGTTCAATGTCCATTTTTATGACATAATGATGCACCGTCGTCACTTTCTCAAAAGACTTGTCAGGACTGGCATAAATATTCGATCGGCTGAGTCAGAGACAGTCCAATCATGTCGGGACGTGACTGGCACGGACGTGACTCGGTCAGTCTGAAAGCAATTTTTCACATAATGCGTAATTTCAATATAAGTTCTAGTCAGTTGAATCTGGGAGCGTCTGACGAGTCTAGACTTGACTGTAGCCGACTGATTTGGTGCGAAACGGGCCTAAGGGCGCATTGTGCTAGTGACGCTTGTGATAGGATACATACAGGGTGGGCCACTTAAGCGTCTGCGGAGGATAGTGAAGAAATGTGTTACTTGGTCATGGTAGAGAGCCTTGAAGGCTACAACCTTACCACATTTTCACTTATATTTAATTGCAGCAGAGAAAATGGCCCTCATGGAGTTGTGGAGCAAGCTGTCGAACTCGATACATGCTACTCGCAAGTGAAATCCGAACTCCTAGAAAAAAAGGGATATTTGCATTGAAAATTTGTACACAGCTTAGCAGTACGAGTACCAGTACACAGTTAACACTTCTTGTTCATTCAGACGTTATTTACCTACATGACACCTCTAAAAAACTATAGACGTATAAAAAAAATGAAGTCAAGTTGATTGACTCAGTACTTCCCACACATAATGATTTCGTTTTATTGTTTTCCCATTACATGAAGCTATAGTCTGAAATCCCCTTACAAACAAATCTCGCCGCGATAGTCAATTCTTTGTCGGAATTTCATTAAAATCAATTTAATAATGTTTGCTTTACGCAATATACATAGAAAGAAATTAAGCAATACTCATATATTTATGTATACATCACAAAACTGTAAGTCCCTTGGTTTCTGGAATGGGCAAGGCAATGTTCGGATGGGCCTAAAAAAGTGTATTATGCCGCTAGGTCTTTCTTTTACAGGTCAATGGATAGCCTATTATGAGTACAACACATTTTTGAGATTTACAACCTCCCACCCCCTAACCACCCCAATTTCACCCCCCCCAAAAAAAGTAGAAAATGATCAGGAACCCCTAAAACACCTAAAAACGAAGTTTGAGGAATATTTTTTTTTTGTTTTTTGATAATTACTCCGCCGCCCCTGCACCAATTTTCAAAATTATATCATCACAATACTCCCCTCACCTATCGGTGTGGGAAATAAAAGCATGGCTTTTTGTCGCTTCAAAAACGATATCTGTTGGAAATGTGGTGAGAGACTAATTGGTTGTGTTAAGATGCCCCCTAGAAGACGACAGCCCCAGTTTACGCAGTTTAGTGTACCCAATCCTCCGACCACGCTGGACGAACTGGAACATACTGGGAGGGCAGCTAGAGGGGCTCTACCTTTAGAGTTTATCAACAACCTGATTACAAGCATGCCGCGTAGGCTAGAGGAGTGCAATCGTCAACATGGAGGGCCCACCCAATATTGATCTGTTGTATTTTTTTTTGTAAACTAACTGTAGCAAATGGGTTCGTTTATTATTGTATTTAGTCCTACCGCATTCCATCCACTGCTACCCTTTTTTCTCAGTGTTCCGATTTCACTTGCAAGTAGTATATTCAAGGCTGCCAATAAGATGTATGAGAAATGAGGACTAGAGTTCGTTTTAGCGAAAGTCGAAATGAGGGTCGAGAGAAATGTCAATCGACGCGGATTAACACCCTGAGTCAAACGATACCACGCCTTGGCCAAGGAAACTTAAGTCATCTTTTTGACTAGTTTTCAATTGAGGATCAAAATAAACGTTTCTTTAGTTTGATACAGTTCAAGCCAAGACATCAAGCCGAGTGGCTTCACACTTTGAGATATTGGTAGACTGATTAAGGAAACTTCAATCAGAGATAACATGATTTTTTTCATATGGGAATGCATATTTTTTCATACAATCAAGTGTGAAATTTGATAGCCTTTCTAACGATATACAGGGTGAGTTAGCTCAACGCCTCGGACTCGTAACCAAACGATGCCACTTTTCGAAAAATCGACTTTGCAAGTGTATGTAGGTCGAGTTGAGCTACATTTTAAAAATAACGACTTTTATACAGGGTGTCTAATGAAAGAGTGACATATCAAAGTTATGTTTTTTTTAAATGGAAAACCCTGTATATTATTACATATTTGGATTCCTGGGTGGATTTTAGTGTGACTTTATGTATTACACATGGGACTTTAAGCGAACCGTTTAGGTGCAAATCACAATTTTGGGTATAGGTAGATGTCAGAAAAAAATTGAATATCGCAGCTACTATAAATCTTAGAGGGCTGTGACTTTTCCGTGTTACTAAGCATGAAATGTGTCAGCTTACGTTAGACGGTCGAGTTCGAATTACATTTGTGCTTGGAGAAATCGGTAGATCAATTAAGGAAACTTCAATCAAAGGTAACTTGATTTTTTCAAATGGGAATGCATAATTTTTTTTATAGGATCAAATGTGCAATTTGATAGGCTTTTTAATTATATCAGGTTGTGAATATCAATCTATGGTAGTTTTTATTAAATTTCGAGATTTCAATGAAATCAGTGTTTTTCAATTTCCCTACCTATAAACAAACTAGCAGGCCATGAAATATAAACAAAATCGTATTCAGATGGAAGACAACAACTAACTTAGCAAAAAGATCCAGTAGAACTAGAGTAAAAGAACAAGATTATAAAAATTCCCTACAACAAATCAACTCTACCCAGAAACAACGGCGGTACCATGTCTAAGGTTAAAGAGAAGCTGGAGTACGACAGAAATGGATAATTTTTACAGTCTACTAGCGACTGCAATGTACTAGATTAAACATTTCCAAAACCACTAAACACTTTGAAATGAAAGCAAAACTTTCAACGATCGTTGCCGTCAGTCTAATATCCTCAGAACGCAATTTCACATTTAATGGTATAAAACAGTAGTCATTTCCGTCAAAGTCAAAAGTAATGATACCTCTCACTGTCGTCCTTTAAATTTTTTAGTATCTACAAGCAAGATCGCAAAAAAGGAATACTGGCTAATCATATTTTAATTTTCTGCCAGGTAAATTATGTCTAATAATTTGAGCAGATTTTTAATTTATTCTTCAATTCCGGCGATCTTGCTAATGAGTATTGAAGAATTTGCAGAACTCCAGTCAGTGGTATCGGTTACTATTTTTTTAAATCTTGAAATATGAAATTTTATTCTGAAGCTATTAAACTGCCAGCTACATTAAGTGGTACATTTCCTTTCATTTTAAAGTTCACAATGGTTTTGTGAATCTTCAAACTTTAGAATATTGTAGAAGCCGGTATGCTGTGAAAAATACCCATTTCTGTCGTACTCCAGCTGCTTTTCGACTTTAGATGTGTTATTTCTGCTATTTCTGGTTAGAATTGATTTGTTGTAAGTCATTTTTATAACTTTGCCCCTTTACTCCAGTTCTTCCGTAACTATCTGCTAATTTAGTTGTTTTATTCCATCTGAACAGTTTTTTGTTTATATTTCATGGCGTGCTAAGTTGCTTATAGGTAGGAAAATTGAAAAACACCGGTCTTACTGAAAATTTAAAATTAAATCAAAACTACCAGAGATTGATATTTACAACCGCATATCATTAGAAAGCTTATCAAATTGCACATTCGTTCGTATAAAAAAAATTATGCATTCCCATTCGAGAAAATCACGTTACCTTTGATTGAAGTTTCCTTAATTGATCTACCGATTTCTCCAAGTACAAATGTAATTCGAACCCAACCGTCTAACGTAAGCTGACACATTTCATGCTTAGTAACATGGCAAAGTCACAGCCCTCTAGGATTTATAATAGCTGCGATATTTAACGTTTTTCTGACATCTACCTATACCCAAAATTGTGATTTGCACCTAAACGGTTCGCTTAAAGTCCCATGTGTGATACATAAAGTTACACTAAAATGCACCCGGGAATCTGAATATGCAATAATATACACGGTATTCCATTTAAAAAAACATAACTTTGATATGTCACGCTTTTATTAGACACCCTGTATAAAAGTCATTATTTTTAAAATGTAGTCCAACTCGACCTACATATACTCGCAAAGTCAATTTTTCGAAAAGTGGTATCGTTTGGTCACAAGAGTCCGAGGCGTTGAGCTTGACTCACCCTGTATAGGTGTGCATATCAATATCTGGTAGTTTTCATTTAATTTCAAATTTTCATTGATAGCTGTGTTTTTCAATTTTCCTACCTAAAAGCAACCTAGCAGGCCGTGAAATATAAACAAAGACCTGTTCACATGGAAGAAAACAAGTAATTTAGCACCTAAACTGTTCGCTTTAAGTCCCATGTGTGATACATAAAGTCACATTAGAATTCACCAGGGAATCTGAATATGCAATAATATACAGGGTGTTCTATTTAAAAAAGTATAACTTTGATACGTTTCGTGTTTTGCGGTCACCCTGTATAACATGAACATATTGTAACATACTGTATATTATGGTATTCGTGTACTGTGTATTAGTTGTCATGCATGATGTAATGGTCAAAATGTTAGGTTAGATTTTTGATGTGTAAATGTCTCGAATCTTCTAGATGGTTCGATGAAGTATATAAGGCGCCACGAGTAGTAGTTCAGTGTAGTTCAGTAGTTCAGTTGATTTGTTGTAGTTGTAGCTGAGATAAGTTTAAGAGATATTGTATTGAGTTGTGAAGTAAAACTGAAAGTTAGGTCTAGTTTCATTCCCTGGTGTGAAGAAAAAGAGGCCGTCGTGACAATATTTTTAAAATGTAACCTCAATGGGTCCCTGTCTATCCGAAATTATTATTATCCATGTCGAATAACGTGAATAATCCGGTATATTTGTGTAACTATAGATAACACTATATAGCTATGTTATTTTGAATATCATGAATACGGATGCTCGAAAGATCCAAATGAGAACCGTTACCTGGCGCCATCAGACCACTATTCCCGCCACGAATGTTGATCTACGACTTTTTGTAACAAAGATATGCAACTACCGTTGTTGATAAAAGGAAAAAGTCACACTCTTCTCTGCGTATGGTATCTTTGTTGCCGGCGGACCCCACTTATTAATGTCACTTATCTTCAGCGCCATGTCAGGTGGAAAGCGTATTACAATTATACAGGCGATAATGATTCGTAAACTATGCATAATTTCTAAAACTTTACTACTGTCTGTTTTACTTTTAGTATAGTTGTATACAGTATTATTTTTGTTTTATTTCTGTGTCATCGGCATCGACTGCCTTGGTCATTAGCCTCGTGTTTGGTGTAGGCTTTGTTGCTGTTTCCCGGCGCCACTCTAGGAATAGCACTGTTAATTAGAAGTCAACAATGAAGACTCAGGTGGGGATTCTCGCTGAGCTTTTCTATGGATATTTATTTCACATTGAAAAAAATGAAAATAAATTTCCTCCTCTAACGAGAATCGAACCCGGGAGTTTCCGGTCACGAGCTCTCGACTCTAACCACTGACCTAACTTTTTTTTTACTTATCTATCATCGGCATCGACTGCTCTGGTCATTAGCCTCGTGTTTTGTGTAGGCTTTGTTACTGTTTCCCGGCGCCACTCTAGAAACAGCGCTGTTAATTAGAAGCCAACAGTGAAGGCTCAGGTGGGGATTCTTCGCTGAGTTTTTTTATCTATATTTATTTATTATTATTATTTATTTTCAAAGTCTGACACACTACATATTATGGATGACATATTTTGCTTGAAAATAAGCGAACAACACCACTGAAGGCAGATATGAACCTAGTGCGTGGCGTGATCATTCGATCTTCAGTACAACTTATGTAATAACAAATTAATACTAAAATAATAATATCTAAATTTATAATGTTATTCCGAATTTATAAACTATAAAATAGATAATAAACAACTAATAAATTCAATCAAACAGTAAATTAATAATTACAAATTTCATAAAACTACGGGACCCTGAGAAAGCTCACTCCTTCCTTAAATTTTGGAAATAACATACAGGTACATTCAACATCTAGTAAAATAGAAGAAATTAATTGTGTTACTTATTTCTATAAATCATTGATTACGCATGTACATCAACAGTCAATTTCATAGGAGAGACATTTTGAAATTCTGAAAAGCAGAATTTAGTATCCACTGCTTGACTTTATATTTGAGGTGATATATTGATTTCAGATTTCTTATAGTTCCAAGTTTGCATATACCCGCGGTGCCAGAAACGTAAAAGATCTTTGTCCAATTTTTCTATTCATGTGTCTGCCAATAGTATCGAAAGAGGGTACAAACATAGTAGAGCCGCGAGGTAAGAGGCAAGCGTTGAAGGAGGCATTTGAACGAAGCATTTTTTTAGTTAGTTTACGTTTTTAAGACGTGAATGTAACCTTTGAATCACCTAAAAACAAAGTTTGAGCGATTTTGAAATCATTGTTGATTTCTCCTGCGCACCACTGGCAATTCCAGAAACGGTACGGTACGACACTGTCACCATTTCCTCAACGGTTGTAATACGGTGTCAAAATTTCATCACAATTAAGTTAGTAGTTTCCAAGTCACATCTTATACAGAATTATAATATGTACCTACGTATCAAATTATTCCATAAATATGAAATTTTAAGGCAGCAATCGGATAGGTCTAAAAATGCAAGATATCACCAAAATACTTTTTATAGCACAATGTAGACTATTTTACCCCCTAAAAAAAATTAAAAAGGATCAGAAACCCCTGAAACGTCCAAAAACGAAGTTTGGATAATTTTTAGTTTTTACCATATTGATCTGCCTCCAATGCACCGATTTTCCAAATTGTAGCAGCATCACCTAAATTTTATCACAATTCAAGCAGCGGTTACTGAGAATACGCAGCTACGCGCCAATAGACCGACAGACAGCGACGGAAATGAGTGACGTGGATTTTCGTTATGTAGACATCATAAAACGCCCAAAAAGCGTATTATCTCAAAATTGAAAATCTTCGCGGTCACAGTACTGCCTTCATCTGTCGCTGTGAGAAATAAAATAATGTATTATTTGTCAACGCAAGTTAGGGTGATAGAGCGAACATAGACGGAACGAATATTCGGGTGCTTTGATGTGTGTTCATTTTCCGACACCAGAGGGAAAACATTAGTGCTCGGGCATGGCCGACTCTACACTAGGCCGGAGCCTTAGATGTGGCAACGTGGCTTAGCTGTCAAATAGGGGGCCTATTGTTTCAGAATAATTATTACATTTTATATATATTAGAGTTCATCTGGGTTAGTAAATTAAGAAAAATACTTTTTAGAACTACTACTACTAATACCACTTACATCTGATGTCTGGTTCATCATAGTCAGACACTACAAAATAAAAATAAACGCAACCTGTTTCCTGCTGCCACTTCCACTTCCACTTAAATGAACACTCAATTTACTTTACAAATTGTCTCTTGAGCTAGAAAAATTCACTATTAGGGAGGTCCAGAAAACATTGTAGGTACCACATTGTGCTCTAAAATAGGTCTTAACCTTTGAAATGTTTGTAAAGTATTGTCTTTATTCTTATAAATATAACCAGCCCTTATGAGGAATACCTTTCATCCACTTCTGTTTATGTCCTTCATTGGAAGCACTAATTGCTAGTGCAACCTGGTACTACACACTTTGCAGGCATCTTTTTATCTTTATAGTTTCGTTTGTGCAGGTAAATAATTAGAAACACATTAAAAATCACCTTCCACTTTTCGTTGTTACTCTGGAAGGTTATGTTGGTATGTCCTTGTTTGGAAGCACAATTGCTATTGCAACCTGGTACTACACACTTTGCAGGCATCTTTTTATCTTTATAGTTTCGTTTGTGCAGATAAATAATTAGAAACAGAAAAAAAATCATTAAATTAAAATTAAATCATTAAAAATCACCTTCCAATCTTATTGTTTACTCGGCTCTCGATTCAGTGTTGGCATATTTCAATGCTCCGGCCTAGTGAGTAAAGTCGGCCATGCTCGTGTGAATATGCTGAATATTCAGCAATGAACATGAATATCTTATCCACACATATGTACGGTGTTTTCCCCGAATATCGATTCTTCGTGGGCAAACAACTTATGTGTGGAGTCGAGGTTAGAGAAAGATTGAGCGATTCACAAATAATCCTCCAGGAGCAAGAGCGCGCTTTATGCTGCGTTATCACCAAAGATCATCATCATCATCATCATAGTCACAATGTCTTAACAGACATGTTGAGAACTCGTCAAATGCATTTACACATTTTACGAGTTTCTCTTGGGATATCTTTAAGATCTTTAATGCAGTAGTTTCCCATTTGCTTTCTGCATCCTCATTCCGTTGACCAGATGGTATCTACTGGTTCATCCGCCTTTAGGGGCAATTTCTCACCCCAAGGACAAGAAGGTGTCCTGACTCTTCTCAACTCGTCCACCCGAAGCTGTTGGTTGAGAAGAGGTTACTGCTTATACCGACAGTAGTTCGGTGTTCCTTTTAGTCGCCTTTTACGACACGCAGGATATACGATGGGAGATATTCTAACCCGCCCCCACACGGGCGATCACCAAAGATGAGTTAGTAAAAATGCGCAGCGAGGATGTGTAGTGAAGCTGTGAAACGGTGTGGGTGTTTTCACCAGAGATATGCTAGGAAGATGTGTGGCGGAGCTGTGAAACGGTGTGCAGATGATCGTTGCGAGGATGTGTAGCGGGCTCTTTTCAAAGTTTTGTTTTTGCTCGCCTACATCAACAGCACACGTCTCCCGCCCACATCCCTCGCAACGCATTTCTAGCGCACATCTCTCGAAACACATTAACAGCACACATTCCTCGCCAACTTGCCTTGTTCGCTCCACTAAGCCGTTTCCACCAGAGCTGCGCTGAGCGAGGCGAGGTGATTTAAGCGATTCTATTGGTTCGTTAAAAACACTAGCCTCTTAACACCTCCTTGCACATCTTTGGAGTAAACGCAACCTAAACCCATAGTTTACACTACAAATCACTAAAACAGTCAGTTTTTGCTACAGGCGTCCGGACTATAATAGAGGTGTCCCGTAGAGTTCATCGTATCGGTATACGTATCAGTACATCGCGTTGTATGCCGTCTTTACAAGTCAAGGCAATACGACAATTAGGTGAAGGCACATACTTCTTTTCAAATGCCTAGTCGTAGCAGGAAAATATCTATCTCAAGGTTGTGGCGAGTTTTTACGTTCAGTCGCCTTTCTGTGTATAGCCGAGCTTCGAAAAATTTCTTCCAGTTTGCCGTTGACATACATATTTATACAAGGCATCCTGAATAAAGATTTTTGAACCATAATGAAGAAAAAACGGATTTCATAAAACAAGGTAGAACTTTTGGTAAAATTCTGAGTACCACACACTTTTTGCATAATAAAATAATTTACGCTTACCACTTTACTATTATTTTCGAACCTCCATCCATGTCATGAAGTTAGGAATTATCAAAACACTGACACAACGGGCAAGAAGAGTGTGTGAACCAGCCGAACTTGGTGCTGAGCTTGAACATCTGAAAAATGCTTTGAAGGCAAACGGCTTTCAGAAAAGTAAATAACAAGATCCATGCAAGAAAGTAGAAGAGTAGAAAAGCAACCACAACCATCACCAGTATCGAAAGATTTTCTACCTTATGTTCCTCGGGTCCAAGAAAAAAGTCTATTTCGTCGATGATTTTAGTGCTACATAAACAAATTGCGTGTCGTTAGACAGGAAACATCCTGATAAACATTAAAGTGTGTTTATAAATAGGCACTAATATGGCTTTTTTCCAAATTATTTGCAAGTAACCAAAACAAGTGCATTACAAATTTTTGTTTGGTGGATTTTTTTAGCCTTAGAAATTGTCAGATATTATTTTGTTGCCTTAGTTTATATGCCCATCCATTCCCCTATAAAATGGGTCGAAAAACTTGTGAATCGCTCGATAAATAATCAAGAAATGGCGTTACAACTGCGTGAACACATGGCGCTGTGATACAGAAGTCATAATACAAAAAGGCCTATTCTGTCGAAAATTTCAGTGCTACATACACGAATTACATGTGACGAGACAGGAAACATCCTGATAAAGATTAAAATGGAAATCTATCTCAATCTAAATCTGTATCTGCTGGAGTTCCTCAGGGCTCCATTTTAGGACCGCTTCTATTTACTTTATATACAAGTCAAATTCCGAAAGCACTTGAGTCTTGTACCTCGCATATGTATGCTGATGATACGCAAATCTATTGTTCATTCATTCCTAGTGACTGGCCAATAATTGAGACACAAATAAACAATGATTTGGTCAGTGTATCAAAAACTGCAGCAAGTCATTCTCTGTATCTCAATCCTAAAAAGTCTAATGCAATTCTTTTCGGAAGGCGCTCTGATCGTATAGCTTTGTCCAATGATATGGTAGTTAAAGTAGATGACGTCCAGTTACCTTTTAAAGATAAGGTCGAAAGTCTCGGTATTATATTAGACGAGAATTTGAGGTTCAGAGAATATGTTCTGAAAAAAATTGGTAAGGCATACTCGGCATTAAGATTGTTGTACCCGCATAGGACCTATTTAGATAGATGCACAAAAAAAAAGTTATGTGATTCATTGGTTCTGTCTCAGCTCTCCTACTGTTCACCAGTATACCATGAATGTATCGACTCTGTTACGTCAAACAAAATTCAGAGAGTTCAGAATTCCTGCGTTCGATTCATTTTTGGTATCAAGAAGTACGATCATGTCAGCCACAAATTAAAAGATCTACAGTGGTTAAATATGAGCAATCGTAGAGCAGTTTTGTCAGTATGTTTGTATCACAAGATCATACAGTCGCAGTTGCCCTGTTATCTTTATAATAAAATATCATTTCGAAATGAAATCCATAACCTCAATTTGAGAAAAAATGAAGCCATCTCTGTCCCTTATCATAGAACAGCACTATTTGAACGTGGATTCAGATATTGTGTGTATAAATTGTACAATTGTATACCTGATGAGTTCAAAAAATACAATTCATTTAAGTTTAAAAAAGTCATCAAGAAATATTATTTACGTTCTTAGTTGTATGTGTGCCATTTCCGTCGCTTATTATAAAAACTGTTAGATAACTATTACTAAGTAGATATTAGATTACTGTATATGTAAGATTTACTTTTATTTCTTTATTTTCCTCTATATATATTATATTAAGATTTGATAAGAATTAGTTCTGATACGTTGTATTTGCTTTGTACGTCAGTTCCAAATGTTTCTAAGTATACCATGGGTTGAGTGGAAGAGCGCTCTACACCTAGAGCGAACTCCCCCTTGAGATTTCTTGGTACTATACATATAGTTCAATGGTTCAGATTGTAATAAATAATTGATTTTTTTTTGTACCTTGAAATAAAGACATTTATTATTATTATTATTATTATTATTAAGAAATAGGCACTAATACGGCTTTTTTTCGAATTATTTGTAAGTAACCCAAATAAGTGCATTTGAAAAAAAAATTTTTCAGTTTGGTGAATTTTTTTAGCCTTAGAAATTGTTAGTTATTATCTTTTTTTGCTTTAGTTGATATGCCCAGTCATTCCCCTATAAAATGAGTCTAAAATGTCGTGAATCGGTCGATAAATAATCAAGCTATGCTATGAGCTATGGCGTTACAACTGCGCGAACCCATGGAGTCGTGATACAGAAATTGAAAATGTAATAAAAAATTAATCAAAAGGTTGACCCCTTTTTTTCGCATTTTTTCTCGATAACTTTAATTGTATTTTCATACCTCAAAGTTTGTCGACATGATGGTGGAACACATTGTATAAAAATATAATTCTTCACCTTTTTGTTTAAATTTCAAGAGAAAGCAATAATTTTCAGAGAACTTTGACAGAAGCGTGTCCTGGAATGGGCTGTTCTGATTGGCCAAAGCCTTGATTTGAATATGCCTGTTGATGAAATCGGCCCTCAGTGCTTTCAACAGGCTCCTCTGCTAACTTGAACAAAACCCGAACAAAAACAACAGATTTTGTATGTGTCAAAAAATTTGAACTGAAGAATTTCTGTCGTCAAATACCGATAGACTGACAAGCTTATGGGTGTCTATACATAATTAGTTTCCCATATCCGTATTTTACATGTGGTTTGAGCTTATTTTCTTTGAAAAAAACAAGATAATCTGCCTCCCTCCTCCTCTCTTCAAATCGAAATCCAGGATTCGCGCTTGTCAGTAAACCCCGATGAACTATCACACCCTGTCTACTAGTAAACCGTTATTGAGCATCACACCTCATCATTCTGCCAATGTAAAGTTTCTTTGTCTGCATACGTCCGTCGTCGTTCCGTTTTAGCGATATTAAACTTTTTGACGCGGCACTTTTTATCATTATTGCGGCGGCGGGCCTGATGATATTGAGACAGCACGTCAAACGGTGTCTTCCGACACAATAATAGAGTCTAGACCGACCGACCAACCGACAGGCGTATCATCAATCTTGATTCCATCCGGGCGACGATTAACCTTTTGAGGAATGCTGATTTATAATAAAAAAAACGTTAGCCGTCTTGCAGCCAGACAGCTGTTATAGCGCGACGATGTTTGTCGTTTGTTTCTTTGAACGAGACCTTGGTTAGAAAAATTTGAAGGTGTCTCCTATGTTGTCTGGTAAGGACGATCTTGCGGTTGTTTTTGTAAAGAAAATTTTTTACTATACGAATGTAGTAACAATAAAAAATAGAGTCAATTTGATTGGCTTAGTACTTCCCACACATAATGATGATACCATTTTATTATTTTCCCATTGCATGAAGCTATAGTCTGAAATCCCCTTACAACCAAATCATCGCCCACCCGCCCGCAAAAAAGCATCAATCACAAAACCTCTCGTAAATAGTTTCTTGCGTATCTTTCCTTAGAACGTAGGACGCTGCAGTTTTTTCTGCATGCTTCAACTTTGTATATTATTGATGCGCCGCCACTGACATGTTTTTTTTTTCCAAAACATACGCGTTTTCTATCCTCGCGGCGATAGTAATACTGTGTCAAAATTTCAATAAAATCAGTTCAATAATTTTCGCATTACGCAATGCAAAACCTATTGTTTGTATGTATACATCACAAATTCCAAGTCCTTTGGTTTCTATAATAAGCAAGACAATGTTTGGATGGACCTAAAAAAGGGTGTTATGTCGCTAGGTTTTTCATTCACAGGTCAATTGACAACCCACTATGAATACAACAGATTTTTCAGTTTTACAACCCCCCACCCCCCAACCACCCCAAATTCACCCAAAAAAAGTAGAAAATGATCAGGAACCCCCAAAACGCCTAAAAACAAATTTTGAGCGGTTTTTATATTTTTTGTTTTTTTTATTATTGCTGCGCCGCCACTGACACGATTTTTCCAAAACATACGCGTTCTCCATTGTCGCCACGGTAGTAATACTGTGTCAGAGTTTCATTAAAATCAATTCAATAATTTTCGCGTTACGCAATATAGAACGATCTGAAGCAAGACTCGTATGTATACATCACAAATTCTAAGTCCAAGTCCCTTGGTTTCTATAATAAGCAAGGTAGTGTTCGGATTGACCTAAAAAGATGTATTAGGCCGCTAGGTTTTTCATTTACAGGTCAATGGATAGCCCATTATGAGTACAACAAAATTTTCAGTTTTGCAACCCCCCACCCCCCAACCAACCCAAATTCACCCCCACCCAAAAAAAGTAGAAAATGATCAGGGACCCATAAAATGCCTAAAAACGAAGTTTGAGGAATATTTGAAATTTTTTTTTCTAATTACTCCACCCCCCGTACAGTGATTTCCAAAAATTATAGCAGCATTACCTAGTAGGTCCTCACAGCATATCGGTACCCAAATTTCATCACAATTCATGCAGCGGTTACTGAGATTACGAGGGTAGAAGAACGTGAACAGACAGACCGATAGGCAGACAGACAGACAGACCGACGGAAATTAATGACGTGGATTTCCGTTATGTAGACGCCATAAAACGCCCAAAAAGCGTATTATCTCAAAATCGAAAATTTTCACGATCACAATACTCCCCTCACCTATCGGTGTGGGACATAAAAAGGCTTTATTGAAGCCATATATAATACTCAAGGAGTATGGGGCGAAGTCTGGCTACCGGTACTCTACTTGACCCTATCCAAAGTTTAAATGAAGGCGAGTATATAAACTTTAATATAAATTTAGCACAACCTTACGTACTTTGACACAAAAATTAATGTTTTAAATGACAATAAATCAACCCCATGCCAGGCAGTTGTAGCAGAACCAAAAGTAACCAAAAGAATCGCCACTTAATCTCCGACGACAATATTTTGCGAAAATAACTATTATAAAGTATATAGTCCTTTGTTACTAGGCAAAATTTCACTTAAATACCGCAAACTACATTAACAGGTCAAATTGGATTAAGAACTCTCTCTTGCTGGCAGAAGGCTTCACCAATCACTTGGTAGTGGATATAGCACCATTTGATAAGTTCCCCCTTTACATTGTTCCATAGGAAGTTTTTTTTTGTTGAGCCAATTGTTATCTCATTATTATGATTTGCCTTGCCTCAATAACCTGGTACTAACAACCGTGCTCCAAAATCTCGGAAGCAGCCTAGCTATCTTTACAGATGGCTCAACAAGTGATATAGTGATCTTAATATTCCTGCATTTAACATAATTAGCAAATTCCGGATCTCAAACTGCCATTATTAACGGCAATAGAAAATTGTCCTGAAAGAAGTAATGAAAGAATGTATAGCTCCAATCCGTATGTTAGAAGCAATAAAAAGTAATCCCTGTTATGTAATATTAGAAAGTTACTTGTTGATTGTCACAAAAAAATATATAAATATATATTTTGTGTGGGTAAAAGAGCACGCAGGGTCGAGTGCGACATTATAGTCGACCGAAAAATCCGGAAGATATGGGAAGATGTCTGGGCAAAATTACAACCTCATCACGCGTACATTACACTCTGATTCATCCAACACACCCTCACAATATACCTCACATTGACAACTTCTACTCAAATAGAGAGTGCTCTGACAGCCAAGCAGCTCTAAAAGCGGTGGCAGCTCCGAGGGTCAGATCAGCTTTGGCTCAAGAATGCCCTTCAGAAATTAGCAAGCCATAAGAACGTAATCCTGCTGTGGGTCCCCGGACATATTGGGATACCGGGTAACGAGAGAGCAGACCGAATAGCTGAATAGACCTGCATCGGTCCAGAACCTATGCTGGGAATTAGCAGGCGCGAGGTCAATGTAGCCCTTGGCATCTGGGCCTACAAGGAATTGACAGGCGCAAGCACCGGTGCTCTGTAACTTAGAAACGTGTTTTTATAAACTATAATATACTATGGGATCGGGGTATAGGCTTGAGACGTAAACGTCAGAAAAAGTTCGCTCTAAAGTAATACTATATTTACGAAGAAAGCGGACCATTTAAATATGGAGGAAGACTCAGGAGGAACAATCAAAGGTTCCTCGACCACCACCGATACTGCAGCCGAACCGAGCAACGACCCTTGGAAGGAGAGATGCCTGAAAAGCGAGGAGGAACTGTCACGCCAACTGTCACGCCGAGATGAGGAGCAGTCAGCAGCTAAGAAAACCATCGAAGAGCTGACCCAGCTAGTCGCAGCCCAACAAAAACAGATTACTGATCTAATGGTAAAGATAGACCGCCTACTTGAAATCCAGGTACTGCTTACCGATAATTCTTCCAAACAAATATCTGATAATAAAAATACTCAAAATTCTGACAGAGCTGTCAATCTGAAAAGACCGCTAGAAAATTCTACGAATGACGAAAAAATGAGTACCACCGACGATGACGCCTCAAATGACGGTTTTATTAAGGCAAAAACAAGGAAAAGACGCTCCGGCAAAACAAACAAGACTGATATAACAGGAGATTTTCCACCACTACCAATGCCTAAATCATTAATTACTAAGAACACTACCTCTTCGACCAATATACAGCCTGTGTCTTTGCTATCGACTACTACGCCTTCAACGTCATCCAGTGAAGCAAATACAGCATCACAACCAACAAACACTTCGTTGACTGACGTTGGTGGCCAGCCATCTTCGCAGGCACCCCGGGAAGCGACTGAACCACGGAAATTACGTGTTACTCCGGTTGTTCTTCGGGATGCGTCGAGGTGGCGTGCTGTCAATCATAAATTCACTTCCTTGGGCATCAAAATTGAACGCGCGGTTGCTGTCGATGCAGGGATTAGGATAATTCCTGAGTCCGAGGATGATTACCGCAAAATTGTGCGCCTCTTCAGAGAGGAGGATGTGCCCCACCACACGTTCCCTCTCCCTTCGGAGAGAAATATTCATGCGGTAATCAGAGGAGTACCTGCAACCATATCGGAAGTAGAGATCAAGGAAGAGTTGCAACAGAGGGGATATGCTCCTCTACACATTATTCGGCTTAAGCGCAGCGGCACTCCTATGCCTTTGGTGGTAGTGATCTTGCCCAAGCTAGATAAATCAAGGGAAGTGTTTAACGAACATGAGCTGCTAGGGTTGGCTATACGAGTCGAAGTTCAGAAGAACTCTAGACTCATTGGGCAGTGTCACCGCTGCCAAAGATATGGGCATGCGCAGACGTACTGCACCGCGCCACCTAAGTATTTAAAATGTGCTTCTGACCACATGACCCACTTGTGCCCTAAAACAGGTCTAGAAGAGCGAAAGTGCGCAAACTGTGAAGAGGGGCATCCTGCTAACAGCCCAACTTGCAGATTTGCCCCTAGGAAGAATTTGCAAGTGATAGCGCAAAGGCGTAACGCCACATACGCGGAGGCAGCAAAAGACGCAACCTTGACTGCTCCCTCTTTGAACTCTTCTATGACCCCGCAGAACGTGGACCTGGCAACCGCGCTAAGGTCCTTACAACAGATCATAAGTCCATTGATCAGTGCAACTCAGGCATTGCAAGCGATCTTTCCCACCAATGGCTAAGTACAATAGACGTCAGCCTGCATTTATCAAAATTCTTTTTTGGAATTGTTTGGGTCTAAGGGATATTCCTAAAAGACGGGAATTTCATCAAGCCCTTTTGGATGAAAATATAGACGTGGCTTTGCTTCAGGAAACATTGCTAAACCCAGGAGATCGTCTAACTTTCTCAAATTATGATGTTGTCCGCGCTGACAGATTGAATGGGCGAGGCGGCGGCTTGGCGGTGCTCGTCAAACGTGGTATTGACTATTACAGAAGTACAAATGCTGTGATGCAAACCATCGAGGCAGCTTCTGTGGTGGTTAATATGTCGGGAGCTGTCCCGTTGAAGATTACCTCGGTGTATGTCAGGTGTGGTGCCAGGCTGCAGGAGGCTGACCTGGAAGTCCTTCTGGATTGCTCGGGTCCGCTAATTGTAGCAGGGGACTTCAACAGCAAACACCAAGCGTGGCACTCCAGATTGAATTCCACTAGTGGGATTCGACTGTGTAACCATGTAATACGAAACGGGTACCTCATACATAGTACGGTTGAGCCTACTCATCATCCATTTAATCATCTTCAGGCACCAGATGTCATTGATTTCGCTATATCTAAAAATTGCAGATACAGCATACATTCTCGGATTATGTATGATATCTCTAGCGATTATCTACCGGTCATCTTGGAGGTCGGTAATGAGCAAACTTTGGGGGAGGATACGTCTCCAAGGAAACGCATTGATTGGGAACTATACAAGTTGCTGCTTAGAGAGTTTCCCAGTATTCCGATCATAAATGATGAGAATGGAGTAGATGCTGCTCAATCTGAGTGGACAAGTTTCGTTCAACAAGCTATTCAGCGTGCAGCGGTACTACCTGTACAGCGACCGGGCAGGCCTTTTCTTCCAGCGGACATTCGACAAAAAATATCTGATAAAAGGGCTGCGATTAAGCAAGCAAAAAGGTCTTGTCATCCAGATGATATCCGCAGAGCGACGAACCTTGTCCACGATGTGAGAAATGCACTTCATGAATTCCGAAATGAGCAGTGGAATGACTATCTGGAGGGAATGCTTGACTCAAGTATTCCTCTCTGGAGAGTAGCGAAGTTGCTCAAAAATGGCAGACGGGAGAAGCTTCCGCACATCCATGGTCCTGGAGGAATTGTCTTCAGGGCTGAGGAGAAAGCTGAGGTTTTTGTTGATGCCATGGAACGACAATTCTCACCCAATTATGATCTGGATAATGACCTTGATGAGGAGCAACAGATTGTAAGAACCGTCAGGAGATACTTCAGGGCCAATGACGTCAGAGGTGTCGCTAACGTAGGTGAATACTCTTCGGAAGATTCTTCTTCAGAAGACTCTTCCACAGAAGCTTCACATAGCACATTAGCGGAATCTTACGAGGTTCCTCATTGCACACCAGTAGAGCTTCAAGGTCACATTAAAGGCCTTAAGGTGCGCAAAGCGCCTGGAGAAGATCAAATTACCAACAAGGCGTTAAAGCTTCTTTCGTCAAAAGCACTGATGTATCTGGTGACTATAATCAATGCGATGCTCAGAACGCAGTACTTTCCTGTGGGGTGGAAGATGGCTCACGTCATCATGATCCCAAAGAAGGTGGGCTCGATATTCCCTCAGGATTATCGTCCCATCAGCCTGCTATCGGCTCCCTCTAAAATCGCAGAAAAGGTGATTCACCGCCACCTTTTGGATTTCTCGTCAGAACATCACGTGATTCCTGACGTGCAATTTGGCTTTCGATCCGAGCATAGTACTGAGTTACAGGCAGTTAGACTGGTGGAGAGTGTTACCAGGGGTTTCACCCTAAACAAAAGTACTGGTATCTTGCTTTTGGATGTCTCGAAGGCATTTGACAAGGTGTGGCATGCTGGCCTCCTCTATAAACTAATTCAAAAGGGCTTTCCTTTCTGGCTACTAAAACTTTTGAAATCTTTCCTCGAGGGAAGAAAATTTCGGATCAAAATTGACAATATTGTATCTACAATACGGCCGGTAAGGGCCGGTGTACCTCAGGGTTCGGTCCTTGGGCCAATACTTTATTCACTTTTTGTCTATGACGTCCCTTCCCCACGCAACTGTGAAGTCTATCTTTATGCTGACGACACTGCTCTTGTAGCTCAGTCGTGGTCTGGTGAGCTAGTTCGCGACAGGCTGCAGGATGCGGTGGAAGAAGTATTGGAGTGGGCGAATCGGTGGCTGATTAAAATTAACCATTCTAAGACGCAGGCAATCTATTGTACGAAAAAACGTCACGGTGCCCCTGTTGAGGTTTCGGTGGATGGCACTCGTATACCATGGGAAAATTCAGTCAAGTATCTCGGTGTCATTCTTGACAAAGGGATGATCTGGCGGTATCACACTGAGGCATTAAAAACCAAATTCCAAATTACGTTCCGGCAGCTGTACCCACTGTTGTGTAGACATTCAAAATTAAGTTTGATCAACAAGATTCGGCTTTATAAAATGGTAATACGACCCGCAATTACTTATGCATGTGCATCTTGGTGTTTTCTTGCCAAAACGCACTTGCGAGGCCTGCAGGTTCTGCAAAGCAGAACCTTACGCACAATTACGAACGCCCCATGGTACGTTTCAAACGAGACCCTCCATAGAGACCTTGATATCCCTTATTTAGGGGACTTCATTAAACAACAGGCGCAGCGACGCTATAGCCAAGCAGAATCGCATAGCAACCCTTTGTTGCGCGAATCAGTGAACTACACAGTCGAGCATATTCGCAAGCATACAAGGCCGCGGCTCGCTCTGTGAATAACAAAATTGCATCGCGAATTTAGTATTGTAAAAATTAAACCATTCCACGAAAACAAACCAAAATTAAACTCTCGACTATTTTTTAAAATTTGCCGAAATATTAAGAAAAAAAATGCCTAAGAGCCTCCTGTTCTAAAAGATTTTCTTCCCCCACTTTGCTCTCCACCTTTCTTCCTTACTTTTCTCTTCTCTTCTTTCTTTGACGTTGTCTGGTTCCTGGATTTCCAGACCTGACAGACTTACGAACTGATACTGTGACACAAGAGCTAAGGTCCCACGGACCGCTCTGATAATCAACAATGACTTGACTTGACTTGACTATGGGATCGGACGGCTTCGTAAATATGTCAGCGTAGTAGGCACTACAGTATAGTAAACAACCAGCACAATATCTCTGAGGGTTTCCTATATAAAAATAGTTCCCACAAAATTTGACCTTGGGATGATTTTACGGCTGAGAAGTTTGGGTAGAGATGCGCAAATGAAAATATCGATACCGGTACCAACTCGATATTTTTTAGCCAAATAGGCGCGTTTGGTTCGTACAGAGAATGTTATGCAATTAACTACACCCCTCAATAATTATATAATCATTCTCGATACCGATACCCCTACGAAAGTATCGATACCAGCTTGGAATCGCTCAAAAAGTATCTAAGATAAAAATACTCGATATTAGTGCAGAAGTATCGAAGTATCGTTAGCATCCCTACAAAAAAAACATCCAAAAGTGGGGACGCGCGTGTAATTGCCGCCAACCTGAGATATTGTGCTGGTTGTTTAATATGCTGTGGTAGGGACGTTGTGGTAGGCACCCGAAACTGCCCTATCGTCATGGTCGTCATGGTGATAGAAACACGTTTCTGTCTCTAAGCGCAGGTCAATATTGCTCTGAATGACTGGGCTTACAAGGAACTTGCGAAAGCCTGGTTAGAGAGAGAGAGAACTGCAGGCAAGCTAAAAGGTTCACAGCGGGCCCTGATAAGGGCCGAACTCTATGGCTTTTGAATAAAGGCAGAAAGATGCTCAACCTTCTGGTGGGGGTTCTCACTGACCATTACCGGCTGAATAGACATTTGTCACTCATGAGAGTGGTGGGGGACCCCAACTACTCCAGATGCTGGGAGGAGGACAAGACACCGTTCCACTTCTTGGGCAGACGTGCAGTTTATCGCAACTTTAGGGTTCAGATATTCGGCACGACGGAGTTCGGGGAGGAGTCACTATATTCAGAGAAATGGTCGGACATACATGACTTTCGTTAGGAGGTCTGGTAGGTTCGACAAGGAGCTTTCTAGGGTGTCGAATTTTAGTGTTTTCAATGATTTGTTCAGAGAGGTTGCCTGGCTTCGTCTCCCCATCACCTCTGCTACTACTAGTACTACTACTAAATGGAGAGTATTCAGTGATAATCTCACGACTCAAATTTAATCATGACTGCTTTTCCTCACATCTTCATCAAATTGGAGTTAGAGACACCTCTGTTCGTAGAAAAAGTATAGTATGCAACTTGCTAAAAATAGCAACTTCGAACTTGTTACATAATATACTATTAAACAGCACACATAAAATGAACTAATCGTTTTTTGCTAGATCGATTAAGTACCATCACGAATAGTAGCATTGCGTGCTGGTTGAGTGCGGTGAACAGTCTCAAACTTTTCTCCGAAAAGGCTGATGGTAAAATGTTATCGATATTCTTCGCAATAAAGAAGAAAAAAAATGGAAACATTCGCCGTGTTTATATGGAATGACACCTTGTGGTTGGTGTATACTTGTACACCTTGCGTCTCTGCAGCATCCTGTATCGTACATTTACGGTCGAAATATTTTTTGTCCCAGAGGCAGACTCGAGAAGAATGGAAAAGTTACCATCTGCCTTTTCGTCTGTTCGGACCAGTAAATCCATCGTCAATATAGACCAGTCATATTTGTCGCTGGATGGTATTGCAATAAGAGTGCGAGGCTCATTAAGTGGTGGTTTTCTCAAACTTTCGTATTTTTTTTTATTATGTTACTGGCTCTGATCAAAAATAGGTAATTGCTTGGAGGTTTCGACAAAATGATCATTTTATCAAATTCCTTCAAATAAAAGTACAAAACTTAGAAAAGATGTCTGGCAGAAATTCTTCTTCTTATGACGTTTCCTTTCAAAAGTTGGCGATCCAAATAGCTCACGTAGTTCTAGGTACGGCCAAAGTTTACGGAATACATATAAGTTGGATCACTCTCCGTCGGCACTTTGAAGAACTCACATCAAAGCGATGCCGCGGCCGCACGCGCCAGTTAGTTTTTGCGTTGATTTTTGCTCAAGTACGAGGGCCTTTTTGCGGGGACTTGCTAACGCCTGGGTTGTACGTATATACGAGGGTCATTGAAAAACTATGTATTGACGGCCGATTTAGACATACAAATACAAATATAACGTTTATTTTGCTAATACACTAAGTTACATAAATAGATAACATAAATAAAGCCTAGTAAAAATATTACTAATGAATCTCGAATGATTTCACATATTGTAGCTATTTCGTGGATAAGTAAAAACTGATGGTTCAAAGGCGCTGTAGTATTTCTACCTTAATGTTTTGTTTATTTGGCTTATTTTTGAGATCACAGTTTATACATGTCATGGTATAGTATATACGAACTCGTATGTACAATTTAAAAAGATAATCATGTGGAAATGCTTTACATGGATAAGAATGAATTATTTTTGACATTTTGCTTTTCAGTGTCATTCCAATTGCTACTGTAGAAACTAAATTGTTAAAGTTAACTATAAAAATATTTTCGAGCTCTAAAATATAATTTACAATGTCCCTGGGTGGTATGGTAAGACCACCGAATAAATATTTTGTCTCACTATACGCTTTTAGCGTGATACATCGTGATCAAGTACCTGTAGCTTTTGAACTAATCACTTTAGACCCCAAGTGTGCTAGTTTGTTGGAATTGTTTTATCGGGAGGAACACAGGCACAAATATACAGGGAGTCCCATGAATAGTTTTGAATCGAATGTCACGTGACTAAAAACAAATACCTCATTCGGTAGTACAATGACAAAAAAAGACACAACATCTGCTCTAATTTACATGCCCAAAATTATAATTCCCTACTACTGCCCAATTCCGACATATTTCTTGTCTTAACCGTTGTGGGATACCCTGTATTCATATCCCTTACATTTCAAGGTTTACCACAAAATAAGGATGGATCTGATTGTGATTCTCCATCCGTTAATAAATTTAAATTGATTGGTAATATCTTTTCTCGCGAGATTGATTACTCTCAAACTTCTAAAAAGATTATCCATTTCCCACAAACAAATCCTAGATAACAAAATCGGATATTTTTGAGACACTGTATGCACTTCGCGTTAAACACGTTCAACCTCTACTTTGCGCCGCTTCGTATCTCTCGGCTGACGTCGGTACGCTGCTACCGGTGTACCGGGGTGACGGGGCAAGGGGCAGGCCGTTTTGATATTTTTGCGGAGTGATCCAACTTATAGTATTCTGTAAACATTGGTACGGCATACGGAAAATGTCAAGCTATGAGCAACCAAACCATCTTCGGATGTCCTTCAACCAAGATTTTTGGCATCCGCCGACAAACCTTTTACCATGGACTTTTCCTTCTGAAATCAGTCGCAGAAGATCGTATTTTTCTCCTCGCATGACATGACCTATGTAAGTTATTTTTCATAACATGATGGAAGCTTTTTGCTTCTTCATACGACTATGATATTCTGAGTACGCGGTGATACATATACATTTCAAAGGCATCTATTTTCTATTCTATAGTGTAGCATCTAGAGTCCAACTCTCACATCCGTACAGGAGAACCGAGAAAATGTAGCATCTGATGTATCCGAAGTTTTAGGCTCAGATCTGACCTTATGAAAAATCTTCTCATACTCATAAATGCCTTTCTGGCCTATTCAATGCGGCATCTGACTTCTTTCTTCGGGTCACATACCTCATTCACAATACACCTCACGTATTTTGAGTGTTTGAGAGTTTAGTGGTATCTAAGATCTTGTATGGTATTGCAGTTTATTATCACTGCTTAAGTAACATAGATAAAAAGGGATAATAATAATACAAAATACTTCTAAGTGTGCAGAAAAACATAGTACTTTCTATTTAATATTACTCAACGTACTAATAATTATGTCTATTTTTTTTTCAGGTAAGCCAATGCTTGGGGCAATTGAATGTAAGTTTTTTATCTCATTCATGATTTATGCTTTCATCAGATATAACAACCAAAGATGGTGTATTTGTTCATTATGATCTGTTGATCCCTGTTGGATTGAGTACGCTTGGATAGCTTCAAATGAAAGTGTGTAGGTAAAGTGTTGTACTCACGAAAAATTCTGAATTTGAGATATAGTGGATGTTTCATGATTGTCGGTTTGTCAGTCTGCCTGTTTCTCTGTCGGCTTTCATTTGTCAGTAGTCCTTGGTCTCTTATAACGCTAAACGAACCTGATCTTTTTGTAAATCAAGTTTTTTTGATCTATTATGTGGTTTTAGATCAATGATAAAACATGGAGTTGCAGTAACCATGTACCAAAAGTGAACAATAAGAAAATAACATTAGATAGAAAATTCTCAATTATTAAATAATTGATGAAATCTATATAAATTTGACAATTTTTTTACTTCTCAAATTTGATATAACAAACGTACCTTACCTTCAAAGCGGCTGATGGAAGGTGAAATAATTTCTAACACATGTGGACTATACAGGGTGAGCCAACACGGCGTGGACTAAAACACATTTAGAAATTTGTCACTTGGTTATGGTAAAAACCCTTAAATTCTACAACCTTAATATATTCTCACTTAAATTTTGGTGTTTATACAGCGTGATTCGTATCAAAGTCACATCATTTATATTATTGCAAATTTGGATTGGTAGTGTGTCTTAACGTATCACATATGGCACTTCTGCTACTGAAACACTTCATGCTTAGTAGAGGGCTTAGTAAATTTAGAAAAACAGACATTTTTTATTATCCATTCAACATAAACTATGCATTGTATTCGTCTTCTTCATTTCTTCATCTTCATCTAATGAAGTGTGACGACAATTTCGGCATACTTATTTCGATCCTGGGTGGTACGAATTAAAGATGATGCATTCATACCAGTCCAATCGCTTATGTTTTTTAACTATGAATGCTGTCTGCGACCAGGACCACATTTTCCTTCGATTTTCCCTTGTATTATTAGTTTCAGTATATTGTACTTTTTGTTACGGTATATGTAGCCCAGATCTTCTTTTATTGTTGTAATTCTCTTGCCCTTAATACGTCTAAACACTTCATCATTAGATATACATATGTTGAGTCCATAATATTTTTAGTAGTCTACGGAAGATCCACATTTCAAAAGCCTAGAGTCTGTTCATGATATCCACTTTTAATGTCCATGTTTTTGCTCTACACAAGAGAACTGAGTGCACGTATGCCTTTACAAAACGGTATCTTAAGTTCAAGTTCAAAATTGCATTACATAATAGATTTTTCATCTTCAGGAATATAGCTCTGACTTGTTCTATGCGTCATCTTAGTTCAACATTAGGATCTACATTTGTAGTTATGTAGCTGCCAAGATATTTAAATTTCTCAAGTTTCTCAATTGCTGTGTTATGGATGTTGATGTTCAGTTGTTGGTTTGGAGATCTTGTTATAGCCATTACTTTAGTTTTTGTTACATTAATTTTCATGCCAAATTGATCTCCTACTTTACACTTTTATTGATTGGGCATTTAAGGGCTTCACGATTGTCTGCAATGATAAAATACAGTACCCAAAGAAATACATTAAGTGATATGCATACATAAGGTATGTATAAAGATGTAAAGATTACCTGGGCTTTGTCTTCTCGACTGCATAATAATGGAAAAGAAAATTAATGTTTCGTTGATAGTTTCATTTTTAATCGCTAGCTAATGCTGAATGGATGTTCTTCCGCATAATTTTGATCTGATTGTAAGGTGAACAACTGGAAAAGTAAATAGATTCAGCAGAGGCAGAAGCAGAGTTGTTCCGGTGCGTTGGGTGCATCGACAGCAATGATGCCACCTTTGCAGATTTGCCAGTTACATATAAATATGCAGACGTATTTTTTATATTAGTACAGAAATATCAAGGAAATGACGATGTGTAGAGAACCTATTTTAGTTATTTGCGTGGTCGCGGTTTCATTTGACGAAAATCAAAAAAAAGATCAGATCTTCTGCTTTGCCTAAAACATCGAAAATCTTTACTTGGTTTCCTATTAAGATGAAACCGTGTGATTTGGATATTTTAAGGGTGCTGATTACAATCGCAGTTTTTAGTTTCAGTCTCGTTTGATGAAAATAAAAAAAATCAGATCGCCTAAAAAATCGGAAATCTTTATTTAACCTTCTATTAAGATGAAACCTCGCTTATTACAAATCCAGTCGCAGTTTTCAGTTTCAATCTCGTTTGACGAAGATCTAAAATCTCAGATCTCCAGCTTTGGCTGAAAAATCCAAAATATTTATTTGGCCTTCCATTAAGACCTCGTGTTTTGAATAATTTGAGGCTGCTTATTACAAATCTGGACAGAGTTTTGAGTTTCAGTCTTGTTTGACGAAAATCAGGCTCACTAAAAGGTTCACCTAAAAAATCAAAAATGGCCTCGGTTTTGTATGATTTGAGGCTGCTGATTACAAATCCGGTCGTAGGTTTGAGTTTCAGTCTCGTTTGATCAAAGTAAAAAATTTAAAATCTTCAGATTTGCTTGAAAAATCAGAAATCTTTATTTGGCTTTCTATTAAAATGGAACCTCGTATTTTCAGTAATTTGGGAGTGTTGATTACAAATCCGGTCGCAGTTTTAGGTTTCAAACTCAAAAATTTCTTTAAGATCATCATAAAAAGTAGAAAATCTCTATTTGGCATACTATTAAGATGAATTATAAGTTCGGTTATAGTTTTGAGTTTCAGGATCGTTTCTGCAAAAATTAAGAATTTCATATCTCCAACATTACCTAAAGAATCGAAATTTTTCATTTGGATTTTTGTTAAGATCGAACCTTGTGTCTGGAATAATTTCAGGATGCTAAGTACAAATCCGGTCACAGTTTTGAGTTTGAGATCTCAGATCTTCAGGTTTGCATAAAAAATCGAAAATCTTTATTTGGCTTTCTGTTAAGATAAAACTTCGTATTTTGGATAACTTGAGGGTGCTGATTACAAACCTGGTTGCAGTTTTGAGTTTCAGTATCGTTTGACGAAAATTAAAAGTTTCAGAGCTTTAGGTTTCTTCCCGAGTTTGCTTAAAAAATCGAAAATCTTTATTTGATTTTCCCTTGTAGATCAAATGGCATGTTTTGGATAATTCGAGCGTACTGATTACAAATTTCAGATCTCCAAGTTTGCGTAAAAAATAGAAAATCTCTATTTGGCTTTCTGTTAAGATGAAACCTTGTATTTTGAATAATTTGAGGGTATTAGTTGATTACAAATTCGGCCCAGTTGAGTTTTAGTATCGTTTGACGAACATAAAAAATTTCATATCTTTCAGATCTTCAGGTTTGCCTAAAATCTTTATTTGGCCTCTATAAAGATAGAGCCTCGTTTTTTATATAATTTGAGGATGCTGATTGTAAATCCGGTCGTAGTTTTGAGTTTCAGTATCGTTTGGTGCAAATAAAAAATTTAGATCTTCAGCTTTGTCAAAAGATAGAAAATCTTTATTTGGCTGTCTGTTAAGATGGAACTTCGTATTTTGGATAATTCGAGGGTGCTGATTACAAATCTGGTCACAGTTTTCAGTTTCAGTCTTGTTTGAGGAAAATAAAGAAAATCAGGTCTCCAACAGCATTACCAGCACTAAACCTATCAAACATTCTGAATTGGTTGTTCTGGTGCATATGTTTTGCTACCTATCTCCTTTATCCTCTCCGCTCTTCATAATGTAATGTAATCTATGAAATCCCTTGTAAAGACTGCACCAACTCATACATAGGACAAACTAAACATTATTTAAACAAACGCATATATAAACATAAGTATGACATTAGAAATAACAACCCGAATTCTACTGCCCTTTGTAAGCATGCCATAGAAAACAAACATTCAATCGATTTTGACAACGTTAGAACGTTATATAAAGAAAAAGACTGGTATAAGCGAAATATTTTAGAGATGATTCACATAAAAAAATGTTCTAACAGCTTGAATTTCAGAACTGATACGAGCAATCTTTCGTGTATATATGCAAATTTAATAAAAGGGACATAGCCTATACTTTCTTCCATCTTACCAATATTTACTTTCCTCGCAATCAATTTTAATGTGTTTTCTTCTTTTTGTATATATTTTTTAACGTAGATGTTATCAATGCTCTCACCCAGCTAGGAATTTTTATACCACTAGTCTCTCAATAAGTATCAAGTAGCCTACACCATCCGGCAATAATATTTGAGACTATCGTGATGTAGTGTAAATTCTTCTGTGCATTTTAATTTTAGATTTTAAAGTTTTAATGTGTTTTGTAAAATTGTAGATTATGTTTGTGTTCCATGTTAATATTGTTGTACTCATTGCACGAAGTGTAGTTGGATCCTTACAAGACCAATTTTTAATTTTAGTTATACATATATCACACACGCCCTGAAGATGACGCACTTCTAGCGTCGAAACGTTGGCCATCATATACATATATATTTTTTAAATGTATTATTGACCGTATCCCAGGATTTTATTGCAAAAAGATTGGATTATAACGGCCAGGATACAAAAAGTAAATAAGCTCTTCATAATAGTTTGGCAACAGCGTCTGGCAGCGGCAGGTCGCGTTCGTCCACTCGGAACAGTTTTATGCAATCTTCATTTGGAGCGTGCCTGCCGCTGCCGCACGTGAACGTGCACTTACACGTAATTTATTGTTCTAACGAGCTAAATCATTTGTTGTTGCCAGAGATAATTAGCGGCGATTGCCGATGCAATCAGACCGGTCGCGGTCCGCTCTGCCGACTCTCGAATACATCCTAAAATCCCCTAACCAGGAAGCAGACTGCTATAAAAGTTTTACTGCACTGCGCGCGGTGCGTCGACTTCTGCACTCACTCGTGCACCTGGATGTAACAGAGAATCACATACCAACTTGGAACCCGATTGTAAGCCTCCCTTCTCTCACATATTATACTACTCGCGCACCTAGGAAAAAATGGAATCAAGTTGATTGACTCAGTACTTCCCACACATTACTGTGATATCAGTTTATTATTTTCCCATAGCATGAAGCTTTAGTCTGAGATCCCCTTGCAACCAAATCATCGGCAGCCTTCCCTCCCCTAAAATTGTCTTATGCCGCTAAGTCTTTCCTTCAGAGGTCAATGGACAGCCTAAAACATCTAAAAACGAAGTTTGAGTTGTTTTCATACTTTTAGTTTTTTGATTATTGCCATATACGCTGCTACTGACACGATATTTAACAAACATACGCGTTTTCCATCCTCACCACGGTAATAATACTGTGTCAAAATTTAATTAGAATCAATTTAATACTGTCCACGTTACAAAATACAAAAATATCTAAAGCAATAAATACTCGTAAGTATGTATACAGAAAAGTCCTTAGTTTCCGTAATACGTTAGGCAATGTTCGGATGGACCTAAAAAGTTGATTTATGTCGCTAGGTCTTCCTTCACAGGTTAGTGGACAGTCTATTATGAATACAAGAAATTTCTCAGTTTTTCAACCCCCCACCCCCTAACCACCCCAATTTCACCCCACCCAAAATGAACGCAAAAAATGATCAGGAACCTCTAAAATGCTTAAAAACAAAGTTTGAGCTGTTTTTATATTTTTACTTTTTTTTATTATTTCTGCGCCGCCACTGGCACGATTTATAAAAACCATACGCGTTTTCCATCCTCGCCACGGTAGTAATACGGTGTCAAAATTTCATTAACATCAATTCAACAGTTTCCTTGTAACACAATATAGAAGGATCTAAAGCAATACTCTCGTATGTTTACACCAGAAAAAATTCTAAGTCCTTTGGTTTCTGTAACAGGCAAGGCAATGTTCGGATGGAAGGTGATTTATGTCGCTGAGTCTTCCTTCACAGGTCAGTGGACAGCCTATTATGAGTACAACAAATTTTTCAGCTTTAAAACCCCCCACCCCCCAACCACCCCAATTTCACCCCCACCCAAAAAAAAAGTAGAAAATGATCAGGAACGTCTAAAACGCCTAAAAAAGTTTGAGGAATATTTAAAATTTTTGGTTTTTTGCTAATTACTCCGCCGCCCATGCACCGATTTTCAAAATTATAGGAACATTACCTACTACGATACCACAGCATATCGCTGACCAAATTCCATAACAATCCATTCAGCTGTTACTGAGATTACGAGGCTAGAAAAACGCGTACAGACAGACCGACAGACAGACCGACAGACAGACCGACAGAGAGACCGACAGAGAGACCGACAGACAGACCGACAGACAGACCGACAGACAGACCGACAGACAGACCGACAGACAGACCGACAGACAGACCGATAGACAGACCGACAGACAGACCGACAGACAGACCGACAGACAGACCGACAGAAATGAGTGACGTGGATTTTCGTTATGTAGACATCATAAAACACCTAAAAAGCGTATTATCTCAAAATCGAAAATTTTCACGATCACAATACTCTCCTCACCTATCGGTGTGGGAAGTAAAAGTCCATAATCATCATCATCCACTTTAGGCAGATTATTAGAATCACCACGAACGTAACCTTCCTCCATACTTAAAAAATATACTGGCGTCTGCCCGCTACAACAAACACTTTCGCCGTTCCACTCAAGTCCAAACTGTGGCTGCCGCGAACAATTAATAACATGTGACTTGTGACGTCATACAGATTTTCACCTCCGCGGTCGCTTTACGCAAATATAAAATTGAATAACTCCGTCGTTTTTTGGAATATTCAGATGATTTTTTCGACGTTCTTCAAGTGAAGAAATAGATAGTTCAGATAATAATGAATTTTCCAAATTTTATTTTTTTGGAAGCTTCTCCATTGCTATACAGGGTTATTCACGTTATTCGACACGGAGCATTATGGCTAAAGTATACATATGATACAAAAGAAAATAATAATTTCGGATGGATAGAGACCCATAAAGGCTACATTTTAAAAATATTTTCATGTTATACAGGGTGTCCCAAAAGCACGAAATGTATCAAAATTATGTTTTTTTTAATGGAACACCCCATATATTATTGCATATTCAGATTCCCTGGTAAATTCTAGTGTGACTTTATGTATCATACGTGGGACTTAAAGCGAACCGTTTAGGTGTAAATCACCATTTTCGGTATAAGTAGATATCAGAAAAAAAATTGAATATCGCAGAGATTATGTGACTTTGCCGTATTACTAAGCATAAAATGCGTCAGCTTTGATGAGACTGTCAGATATAAATTACGTTTATGCTTGGAGAAATCGTTCAATTAATTAAGGAAACTTCGATTAGCGATAACTTGATTTTTTCAAATGGGAATGCCTAATTTTTTTTATACGGTTAAACGTAGAATTTGATAGCCTTTCTTATGATATAAGGTTGTGAATATCTGTCTCTGGTAGTTTATTTAATCTTAAATTTTCAAACAAATCGGCGTTTTTCAATTTTCCCACCTATAAGCAACGTAGCAGACCATAAAATATAAACAAAAACCTGCTCAGGTAGAACAAAAAAACTAACTTAGCTGAAAAATACACACGAACTAGACTAAAGGGACAAGATTATAAAAATTACTCACAACAAACAAAATCTAACCAGAAACAACGGCGGTAACATATCTTTGGTCAAAGAGAAGCTGGAGTATGGCAAAAATGGATTTTTTCACGGCTTACTAGCTACTGCAATGTACCACAGATTGACAATTCCCAAAACCGTTTGAAAATTTTGAAATAAAATAAAAACTACTAGAGAATGTTGTAAGCAGTTTATTATTTTCATAATAAAATTTCACATTTAATGATATAAAAAAGTATGCAATTCTGTCAAAACTCAAGTCAAAAGTACCTCTGACTGGAGTTCTGAAAATTCTTCAGTACCTATTAGCAAGACCGCAGAAAATGAGGAATGAATTAAAATTTGTTCAAATTATAAAACATAAATGGCAGAAAATTTAAACCTGATTTGTCAGTATTCCTTTTTTGCAATATTGCTAATAGATATTGAAAAATAGAAGGGCTCCAGTCAGAGGTATCGACTTCGACGCAAATTAGTACTTCTTCACACCATTACATATGATTGATAGTTGCGTGCTGGAGCAACAGTCGCTGACTGTTTTTGTTTCATATCAGGGTTTTTAATTGTCTTGGAAATTCTTAACCTCTAGTAAGGTGCGGTAGCCAGTAGACTGTAAAAAATATCTATTACTGCGATACTCCAGCTTCTCTTTGACCTTAGAGATGTTTCGCAGTTATTTCTGGGAGAGTTGATTTGTTGTAAGGTATATTTATAATCTTGTCCCTTTAGTCTAGTTAGTGTGTATTTTTCAGCTAATTTAGTTGTTTTCTTCTACCTGAACAGGTTTTTGTTTATATTTCATGGCCTGCTACGTTGCTTATAGATAGGAAAATTGAAAATCGCCGATTTGTTTGAAAATTTAAAATTAAATGAAAACTACCAGAGATTGATATTGACAACCTTATATCATTAGAAAGGTTATCAAATTCTACGTTTAACCGTATAAAAAAAATTAGGCATTCCCATTTGAAAAAATCAAGTTATCGCTGATCGAAGTTTAATTAATCGACCGATTTCTCCAAGCAGAAACGTAATTTAAATTTGACAGTCTCATCAAAGCTGACGCATTTTATGCTTAGTAATACGGCAAAGTTACAGTCTTCCAAATTTTATAATCTCTGCGATATTCAATTTTTTCCTGATATCTACTTATACCGAAAATGGTGATTTACACCTAAACGGTTCGCTTTAGGTCCCATGTATGATACATAAAGTCACACTAGAATTCACCTAGGAATCTGAATATGCAATAATATACGGTGTGTTCCATTAAAAAAAAAACATAACTTTGATACATTTCGTGTTTTTGGGACACCCTGTATAACATGAAAATATTTTTAAAATGTAGCCTTTATGGGTCTCTATCCATCCGACATTATTATTTTCTTTTTTATCAAATACTTTAGCCATAATGCTCCATGTCGAATAACGTGAATAACCCTGTATAGTAACATCTGACCTTTGTTGAAAATCTATGGTGGTTGTTTCTTCTAATATGTGAGCTCTAATAGAATCGGCGATTGCCGAGGCGTGCCCCAACGCCCAACGCGCGGCGGCGATTACGTAAAACGACGCGCCGCGCGTCGAGCGTCGAAATCCTAATGACAGCTTTTCGCAGAAAAAACAGCCGATAAAATTATATAGATACTCCGGCGGCTCGCACAGGTGGACCGAACGTGTAATTGCACACACGTGTACGCGGGAAATGATATACGGGGGGCCGAAACAAAGTTTAGTAGCGTAATCTATCAAAATTAATATTCAACCGGTCTCTTCTGAACGGGGGTGAACCTTGAGGCTCCGTTTCGAGTCCCCTGTCTGTGTTTCTCTCTATATCTCTCTCTCTATGTATCTCTCTCTGTCTCTTTCTATGTATCTCTCACTGGCTCTCTCTCTCTGTCTCTCTCTCTCTCTGTCTCTCTCTCTGTCTCTCTCTCTGTCTCTCTCTCTATCTCTCTCTCTGTCTATCTCTCTCTCTGTCTCTCTTTCCTCTTTCTCTTTATCTCTCTCTCTCTCTCTCTCTCTCTCTCTTTCCTCTTTCTCTTTATCTTTCTCTCTCTCTTTCTGTGTCTCTCTTTGTCTTTATTTCTCTCTTTCTGTGTATCTCTCTCTGAATCTCTTTGACTCTCTCTGACTACATATATGAGTTTCTCTGACCCTCACTGGCTCTCGTGACTCTCTGACTCTCTCTCTTTCTTTCCCTCTCTCTCTCTCTATTTATGTCTCCCAGTCTGTCAGTCTCTCTGTCTGTCTCTCTCTGTCCCTCTCCCTCTCTCTGGTCCTCACTCTCTGTTTCTCTCTCTCTCTCTCTCGTTATGTCCCTCTCCCTCTATCTCCCTCTCTGTCTTTCTTTTTCTCTCTCGCTCTTTAAACATCTGTCCTCGCATAGACCACCACCACGCATTTAACAAAAAAACTAGTTTAGTACCTTCGGGGCAAATATTTATAATGATAATAATAACAACCAATAGAAGGAAACCATTTAGCCCACCACAAGCGCATGGAAAACTATTGCTGGAACCAAGTACACAACCAGACTCTACGTCCAAAGTTATATATCAAGCACAAGCCTCAACAGACAAACAGAAAACATAGATTATTATTGCAAATACATACCGAAATCGGTACTCGACAACAATCAATATAGACTATACTGGGATGTTGAAATACATGCAGGCTAAACTGTTCCAGACAATAAACCATACATAGTTTTTCTTTTTCAACTATTCCGCATGATAAGAACATTATTCAAACCTTGCGATAGAAATAAAACAACTCTGGGAACAAAAATAACGGTTATTACACACACATTTACACCTCACCTACAACAATTCGTCCTGGACAAAAATGAAAAAGTTATACAAAATATTCCAAAGATCTTGAATCTTGTACGGTCCTTCCTAGATCCAGAACAGTATAGTTCAGGTGTTGACTTTGCACAACCTGTTAATACTTGTTGCTACCGCAACCGTACAAGAGAAGTTTAGAGAAGCAGAATAAAATATTGACATTTATTGTGGAAAGGTCCCCGATAAGGCACGCTGAGAGAGAAATTGACGAAGTCACCTGCAGATTTCAATGACCTAGGGGCCTTATACAACCACAAGGGGTCCTTCAAGCTGACAGACTTGGAAAGGGGTGATGAGGCAGTGGGTACTAGGTAGGGAAAGTTGAGCAACAGAAAACTTTGCCAAATTATAAAGTTTAATGGCTAAGAAAGGATGACACTTCATAGCTTTAGACATACTCTACGTAATCAAGCTGCCTTTTTTATGGGATTTGCAGTTTTTCGCCAATTTACTCTTTCAATTTTATAAAGTAACAGAACTGAAACTGCTTATGAATTTCTTGGGTTTTTAGGCCGGCGTCGTTTAGCGTTAAGGCTTGACGTTTCGCCACCACAAGTGGATGGCATCTTCAGAAGCTATTTCACTTCGGCGACTTCCAGAATACTGACGGCTGGAGGATCTGAACCTATATTTATACCTGTTAACGGTTACGTGCCCCAACTAGGTAGCGTTGGTAGCCCCGCCCCCTTGCGATATGGCAGTGTCTTCAGGTCCTTTAGGATGGATACTCATGTGCGGTTGACTTTCTGTATTTCTTCTTTTCTATTAAAATTATTGTGGTGTTTAAGTATTTCGATGGTTTCTCTGTTCAGTCTGGCATAGTATGAAGACGTTGCGGCAAGAACCTGAGTTTCTTCAAACTTGATCTTATGGCCTCCTTCCTTAAATCGCATGTTAGGCTACCGCTGATTTGTCCGTATGACCTAGTTGACAGCTAGCTTTATTTTCTGCAATTCTTGTGTTTATAGATCGCTTCATTGTTCCCATGTTCCCATGTATTCTGTCTGTTATTCCAGGCCCAGGCTAGAAAAGCTTTTGCTATCGGTTCAGGTTGTTGTTTTGCCCTATTTCTTTTCATTGTTCTTGTTATTTCTTTTTCTGTATAGCCGTTTGCCTTAAGTGCGTTCTTTAGGTGTTCCAGTTCGGTGTCGAGTTCCCCTGGTTCGCACACTTTTCTAGCCCGTTCTGTCAAAGTTCTAATAATTGAAACTGCTTAGTTTGCTTCACATACGCGTCTACGCTTTTGTGTGTATTCGGTGGTAAAAGTTGTAAGATGGTCCTCGTACAAATATGCCTACATTGTATCGATTGTTTTTTCTTTTATTTGGTATCCTTTACGGCTCGTGATTTGCGTCGATTAAATATTTTCGCCGCAAGCATTACACTTGTGTGTTGTGTGTGTGTACGATTGTTCAAGAAAATTACCCAGGCTACAGAGAACAAGGGCGCGCTTCAACAGACGCTGTAGCCGTTTCGAGGGTCTCTATAACCTAGAATTGATTTGGAGAAATTTTAGATTGAAACGTACGGGAAAGCCTCGTCCTAGATACACGATATGTGCCATGCGCAGAGATTCACGACTTGACTTGATTTTAAAGCTACATGACTTGACTTGATTTGATATCAATTCAAGATCAAGTCAAGAATTTGTTTTCGAAATTTAAGTCAAGTCGAGTAGTTACACATCAAGCAACTTGAAAATCAAGTTTTTCAAGCTAACTACTTGATTACTTGATTTTTTTTTTTTGAAAAAAAAATAGTTCTTTCTTGATGTTAATCTGATTAACTGCCAAAACGCAATAACAATAAAAATCTTTGTATATAAAGATGTAATCTTTTATTTAAAAAAAATCCAAAAACGAAAACCCCAACAAACTTAGTTAAATAATGAATGTAATAATATGAAATAAAAATACGAAATATTCTAAATTCTGAAAATAATACATAGAAAAACAACAAACTCAAATGGGGGTGGATTGGCTCAGTGGTTAGAGTCGAGGGCTCGTGACCGGAAGCTCCTGGCCTCGATTCTCGTTAGAGGCGGAAATTTATTTCTGTTTTTTTTCAATCAAAAATGATTATCCATAAAAAAAGCTCAGCGAAAAATCCCCACCTGAGCCGTCACTATTAGCTTCTAAATAACAGTGCTGTTCCTAGAGTGGTGCCGGGAAACAGTAACAAAGCCTACACATAGCACGAGGCTAATGACCAGAGCAGTCGATGCCGGTGACACAGAAATAAAAAAAAATTAATATCCCCATTTGCATCCATGATTTGAGACACATAAGACTTCTAACGGAGTTATTACCTGATCGATTTCTTGTTTTGGTAAGAGTTAAGGTAGCTCTAGAATACTGCCTTTCAAATGGAGCTAAAGAAACTGGCGTTGCCAAAAAGTCTTTGGCCATTGCGGCAAGGTTTGGAAAAATGCATTCGTGTGTTTTCCACCATTCTCAAATATCTTCAGTACTGTCCCTTGCCGCTTGAATACTATTTATAATCTGTTTATCGGTTTCATCTCGATCAGGTTTATTGTCAAGTTCCATAGCGCACGAATCTAGTATATCGAGCAGCATATTCATGCAAAAATGGTGAAAATACTCTTAAAAACATTAAGGTACTGGCAAATTCGTTCAATCAACGACCATTCTGTGTCGATTGGCTTTAAAGTTTCAGTCATCGGGTGCCTGCTTGCTGTCGTAACCTTGGTGATTCCCCTATTTTAACTCTTCGATTCGCATTTAACAGAGTTTGATTTTACTTGATATCAAGTCAAGTCAAATATCAAATTTTCAAAAGCTTGAGCTTTCATTTCAAGTCAAGTATTTAAGAAAAAATTCAAGCTACTTGGCTTGATGAATCCCTAGCTCAATAGCCGTATAAAATTAATATTTCGGGTTTGGGAAATATTTCTTGCTCAAAACTAGTTCTGCGTATTTTTTTCGGGCATTGCCCGAATTCGGTTATTGAGCATAACAGATATACTGTATACTAAAAGTAAAACAAATAGCAGCGACCCGTATGCACCGTAAGTCAATTGTGCGATTAGTCATGTAAACCTGGATATGATTGCTTGTTTACTATGCACCGCAAACTGACAATTTTGGCACTGTCTCTGTCAAAACAATCTTGCGAACACAACCTTGCTGTATCTCCAATCTGGATTATCTACCTATCTGGATTAACTAATCTCTTGACGGTGCATGGCTATCTAGCCTATCTAGCTTAGGTATCTCCTAAGATTAGCAAAACGCAATTAGGGAACTAGGATTAGAATCGCCAAACGGTGCATACGGGTGTAAGCCATGCGTGTGATGCTGAGAGTATGTCAGTTCTAAAACTGAGTCACCATTGTCTGTCAAGTCGAAATCGTGAAGCGAATTCCCATTAAGGCTGGTTTATTTTACATATTTGGTTCAGTTCCTTGTACAATAACTTAAATGAAATATTATTTGGCGTCTCTGTTTTATATTTACGTTTTTGTTGGTAAAGAGATCGTTTTTCTTTTCTTGTTTGATTAGTGCAGTTCTGTCACAGCCCGCTGGATCTTAAAATGCTCGGGCGTGCATTTATTACTGTCGATATACAGCACAAAATCTACAGTTCCAGCTTCAGCGTTCGATCCATAGTGTCACTAGGGATATCATGCTTAATCACAGACCTACTTCGTTCTGAATGATTTACCACCTCTCAATAATGACTGTACATGAGTGAAAATATACAGAAACAAGATACTTGATTACCGAGCGACGTTTTAAGTCATAACTTGAATTTATCTTTTGAAATTATACAATTTTGAGGTGCTATACCGAAGTTTTGGTTAACTGATCACTTTTTATTACCTACTAATAATGATGTGATAGCACATTATTCAAGTAGCCATAATAAAATTTAGAAATCCAATAACAAGTTTGTGCCAAACGCTCTATTGAAACTTTGTACTCTCGGAGATTCATTATGCTTTTAGAGCTCAGATGCAATCTCATTGCCTGTATCTACGACAAGTTTATGGTACCAATGGATAAATAGAAAGATGGGCATGTTTTTATCTCAAAGTGCACGGTTAATTATTTGGTGACTTTTTAAGATAAATCAATTTTTTTGTAACGTTTCCTGAATTCACTTTTCAACACATGCTGATTTTGACACTATCCAGCAAAGTGTTTGATATATGATGACTTTTTGTTAGGCGATGCTGACGTAATAGCATATTTTCTAAGACTAATATCAAAAATTCTTGAATCCGACGATAACATTTTCATTATGGTTTTCGTTTGGAGGTCTGCATTTTAATGAAAATCTCTAATATTTAATTTATCTTGGAAATATTAGGAATTTCTTTTATCTCGAAAAACAGATCACTAGATTTAGAAATGCACACCATTTTTTCTGACAATTTTCATATTGAAAATACTTATACTGTGCCATTTCTACCCTATAAAAATAGTACGTTGTCCCGCCTATGTTTAAAGAGAAGACAAAGGACTGGATTTTTCTGTTAAGTGGTGGAGATCTGGCATCTCAAGGTTTGCTTACAAGGACAAGAAACTAGTTTGGAAAAACACGAGTGGAGCTCTAGGGCATATTTTCCTAGTATCGACTTAATCCCACGTTTTATAACGTATTATACATATGCCTATAGTGTCTTTATGTAAATTTGAAGATGTTGGGCCGGATGTTCATATTTTCTTCTAAGAATAATGATATGCGAAAAATTCTTTTTAATTGACCCTTGAATAAAAGAGGCTGTGAATCATTCTGAATTGAAATACGTTTTTTGAGTTGCTAGCTACAGTGTTTTGGGCGTTTTATGGTATCTATCTCATTAAAAAGCGTGTCACTCCTTTTCTCTAGAGCTAGAGCACAGTATATCCAATTATACAGTAGCGCGACTCTCCAGAATTTTGGTGGTTCGCGCATAGCATCCCGCGCATCGTTCGCAGGATGTTTAGCACGGCGATCGCCTGAGTCTTGTTCAGTCTATGAGAGTGAAGGTAGTGTCTTTGCCAGAACCGGATTAAGGAATTTGGTGATACGCTGATATGGATATCGGGACGCGTGAAGTCAAATGTTGTGCAACTGTAGGCTGTATTAACAATTCCAAAAACTGCGACTATAGTTTTTTAAGCTTCCTCAAGATGCTGCCATGTATGCGATTCCTGCAATGTTTAATATGCTCCTTTATTACCTAATAATATTGAAGTGTGATAGCATAGCTCCGTTTGTCTCTAACAAAGTCTGTCGGGTATTAGGGTAGCTGTGTGTGTTTTTTTTTTGTTTTTAGAAGAGTTAGACGTTACGGAATGTCGTTCTTTAATTATGAGCCTAAAGTCAGAATAATAATTTCTCACTTCTCACTATTTCCTCACCGCACCACAACGTTCAAAAGATCTTTCACGACATACGTATAACAAAATGAATATGATTATGCATTCCAACATTATGAAATTTTAAGCAGGAAATGAAGTCCATTTTAATGGATGCTCAAATAGAAAGTTCACAATAAAAAGAATCAACATGCTAGTTTCAAAAATATATCATTTTTCTCCATAAACATGGATTGTTTCCTTCAATATGCCTATTCATATGTAATATACAAATACAGAAGGAAAGGTAGTGTTGGTCAACTAGATAAAAAACAGTTTTGCAATTTTTTTATGGATAACGATCAGTTTTAGTATATTTTCTCGTTGTTATAAACATATTGATCATTATTTTTTATGTACACCTTAAAGTTTTCATCGGTTTTGCTGTTTACCACGTTTTCGTACCTTAAATGTTTTTCTATGATGATTGATAAAGATAATTTTAAAGGTTGTGGGTCAACTATAATAGACATAAATGTTATTTTGGACGCTACGTCGTAACATATATCCATATTTGAATCATATAAGATATTATAAAGTTTTTATGTTTATTTAAATGTTTGAGGTTAAGTAAGATAAGATAAAATAAAGTTGAATAAATCTCGCATTTTTGTAATTTACTTACAAACAGTAAAGCCACCTATTTTCTCGGAGTTAACAATTTTCTTTCATACACCGACTATTTCTTGGTTTGCTTCTAAAAAAATGTTTACATCCAATTTATATGTAAAGAATCCATGATGAATTAGAAGAATCAGTACAAAACATTTTCACGTAAAATAAATGCGAATGCATGGATATAACTTACAAATTGTAATTCAGAATTCCAAAGACAACTGCCTAACCTCGATGAAGAATATCACATTACCACACTGCTCTCAAAATTTACTCTATTTACGAGACATATCGCGTCCATTAAACTTATTGCTACACAATAAATACGCTTCTTCACTCGATTATTGCTAAGCCGACCCTGTGTTCAAAACGTGAACGGCAATACCGCGGCTCGTGCTGAGGAGCTGAGGTGGGGTTATGAGAGGCCAGTTTTTCGGAGACAAATTGTCTGCATGGTTTTTAGGGAGTTGCGCTACTGTATAATTGGATATACTGTGGCTAGAGTGTCTTCCTATCAACTGACCGGTAATATCCGATTCCACTGGGTACAATTCGAAAAAAACTTTCCAGAGATTTTGTCCGTGAAGTATTGATACAGTACTAGATATGGAAATGTTAAGTTAAGAATTTATCTAGTGGTGAAGGAGTGATAACCAGAATACCATTAATTCTTAATTGCTCTATCGACTACTACTATAGCAAGAAGAAAAAGGTTTGGTTACGAAAATCAGTCCACTGATGATGGGAAAAACGATAAAAGAATCCAATGTATAAGATTGATCAGCCTTCGTTTTTATATGTTATTTAAAAAAAATTGAGAAGGGATAAAATCAGGATAGGGGCGACTGGGCGAGTGTGTAACTTCCAAAACTTTTTTTAGAATTAATGTGATATTCAGCACTTTTAAAACCTAACCATACAAGCTTTCATTCACCTTCAATAAAGAAACTGATCACGATTTTCAGGGGCTTAGGAGGTGGATTACTATCTGCATCATTGAAAGCATTGACTGCTTGAGGTCTACCTGTTCCCGTTTATATCTAATTTTCATTCCAACTTCATTATGGAATCTACTCACTCTCTATTTGTAGTAGAAAAATATGTAGTCAAGTTGATTGAATCAGTACTTCCCACACATTCCGATGATACCAGTTTTATTATTTTCCCACAGAATGAAACTACAGTCTAGATGCCCCTGCAATCAAATCATAGCTCGCCCGACCGCAAAAAAGTGTTTTATTCTACTAGGTGCTTCTTTCACAGGTCAATGGACAATATATCATGAATACTACAAATTTTTGAGTTTTACAAACCCCCACCCCAACCACCCCAATTTCACCTCCAACCAAAAAATTTTTTAAAATGTTCAGGAACCCCTAAAACGTCTAAAACGAAGTTTGAAGTGTTTTTTATGTTGTTAGTTTTTTTAATTATTGCCGCGCCGCCACTGAAATGATTTCTAAAGACCATACGCGCTTTCCATACTCGGCGCGGTAATAAATCTGAGTCAAAATGTCATTAAAGTCAATTTAGAAGTTTCCATGTAACATAATACCCAAAGTAATACTGGTATGTATTTTGTATGCATCAGAAAGTTCAAGTCCCTTGGCTTCTGTAATCGGCAAGGCAGTGTTCGGATGGACCTAAAAAAGTGTATTATGCCGCTAGGTCTTTCTCTCTCAGGTCAGTAGACAGCCCATTATGAGTACAACAAATTTTTCAGATTTCCAACTCCCCACTTCCCCTAACCACCCTAATTTCATCCCCACCCCAAAAAAAAGTAGAAAATGATCAGGATCGGTGTGGGAAGTAAAAGAACTAAAAAACCAAAGCTTCTTTAAATTCCTCCAGACAGTGCGTTCAGTTCTCACCTACCGAGGATAAAAAAAAATCCTACGTGACACTTCATTGTCATATTCATCTCAGCAAATAAATGATGTAAATAACGTTACTACTTGCGAAGGGTGAACTTGAATGTCTGTTTTTCCCCTTTACTTTGCCAGTGGACAGTCCAAATTTAATTAACCGTGACCTTCTATCGTATTTGATTCAGTACAGTCCATTTCTCTAATAAACAATGATCGGGGCGTGATAAATGCGAAAATGAAGATCACGGGTACAATGTGATGGATTCATCTAATATACAGGGTGGGCCAATAGTGCGTGGACGGAGGATTGTGGGCTTAATAAAAAATATTTCAAAAATCTGTCACTTGATCATGGTAGGGACCCTTGAGAGCTATAACGCAAAAATATGTTCACTTAAAATCTGACGTTTGTACAGGGTGATTCATATCAAACTTACATTTTTTTGAATGGAACTCCCTATATATTATTGCATATTTGGATTCCTTGGTCAATTCTAGTGTGACTTTATGTATCACACATGGAACTTTAAACGAGGCATTCCCATTTCAAAAAATCAAGTTATCTATGATTGAAGTTTCCTTAATTAATCTACCGATTTCTCGAAGCACAAAAAGAATTCAAGTTTAGCCGTCTGACCTAAGGTGACGCATTTCATGCTTAGTCGTACCGCAAAGTCGAGGTCTTCTAACTTTTATAATCGCGCTGCGATATTCAATTTTTTTCTGATACCTACTTATACCAAAAATGGTGATTTGCGCCTAAACGGTCCGTTTAAAGTTCCATGTATGATACATAAAGTCACACTAGAATTGACCTAGGAACCTAAATATGCAATAATATATAGGAGGTTCCATTCAAAAAAATGTAAGTTTGATATGAATCACCCTGTATAAACGTCAAAATTTAAGTGAAAATATTTTTACGTTATAGCCCTCAAGGGTGCCTACCATAATCAATTGACAGATTTTTGAAATATTTTTTAGTAAGCCCACGATCCTCCGTCCACCCACTATTGGCCCATACCCTGTATATTTTGTATTCACTTCCTTCCTTGAACGAGCAAACTGCAAAATATTCTTAAGCACCCGGTATGTTAATGTATGAGAATACCTGCGTATGTCTGCGACCTTATCAGGTGTATACACCAATACTTGTTTTTGTGAGATATCTCTAATGCAGGTGACAGGAAGCTAAATATCAGTCCATATCTAAAACGGCCTCAGATATACCCGTATTAGAAGACCACGTGGAATGTGAGGTTCTATAAGTAAGCAATTCCTTGGTGGATCTACTGATTTATTTTTTTCAATAACACTGCTTGTCTCAGCTGTATTGTGTACACCTGTGCGTGCTCTGTAGTGATTACGCGATGGTGGGGTAAATGTTATTGAGATCATTTCTTTCGCACGGATTTTGTTTTTAAGGGGCCTGGATACACACATTTATACATACGTATTTGCCATGTAAAACACGGTCTCACAATTTCTCACATAACAGTCTATTTTCAAACTACATACAATGTGTTCCACCATCATGTCGACAAACTTTGAGGTATGAAAATACAATAAAATTTATCGAGAAAAAATGCGAAAAAAAGGGGTCAACCTTTTGATTAATTTTTTATTACATTTTCAATTTTTGTATCACGACTCCATGGGTTCGCGCAGTTCTAGCGCCATAGCTTGATTATTTATCGACCGATTCACGACATTTTGGACTTATTTTATAGGAGAATGACTGGGCATATCAAGTAAAGCGAAAAAAGATAATACCTTACAATTTCTAAGGCTAAAAAAATTCACCAAAATGAATTTTTTTTTTGAAATGCACTTATTTGGGTTACTTACAAATAATTCGAAAAAAAAACCGTATTAGTGCCCATTTATTAAGACATTTTAATGTTTAGCAGGATGTTTCCTGTCTTACCACATGCAATTCGTGTATGTAGCACTAAAATTTTCGACAGAATAGGCTTTTTTATTACGACTAATTTTGAAATAAACGAGAATTTGGTATGCCCATTGTCTTTATTGGACTTCGGTACAGATTATTACTTAAATGCAATTTACATGAACAAATTTGATTATTTTTATTTTTAGTATTATTTATTTAGTATTCAGCCAAATGACTGAAAGCCAACTCATTGAAATGAGATATGTTGGAATCACTTGGAGATCAAAGAAAACAGACTGGAGCGTAGCTTAGCGTAGAGTAACCCAGAGCGTTAGTTTCAGAAGTCAAGCGTGCCTAAATGAAAATGGCGGAAATTTTGAAAATTTTCTTGATTAATTTAAATACTAAATAATCACATTTGTTCATGTAAATTACCTTTAAGTAATAATCTGTACCGAAGTCCAATAAAGACAATGTGCATACCAAATTCTCGTTTATTTCAAAATTAGTAGTAATAAAAAAGACTATTTCGTCGATGATTTTAGTGCTACATAAACAAATTGCATGTCGTTAGACAGGTAACATCCTGCTAAACATCAAGCTGTCTTAATAAATAGGCACTAATACGCCTTTTTTCAAATTATTTGCAAGTAACTAAAACAAGTGCATTACAAAAAAAAAAGTCAGCTTAGTGAGTTTTTTTAGCCTTAGAAATTATCAGATATTGTATTTTTTGCCTTAGTTGATATACCTAGTCATTTCCCTCTTAAATGAGTCCAAAAAGTCGTGAATCGTTCGATAGATAATCAAGATATGGCTTTACAACTGCGTGAACACATGGCGCTGTGATACAGAAGTCATTAACCAGAAAGGCCTATACTGTCGAAAATTTTAGTACTACATACACGAGTTGCATGTGGTAAGACAGGAAACATCCTGCTAAACATTAAAATGTCTTAATAAATGGGCACTAATACGGCTTTTTTTCGAATTATTTGTAAGTACCCCAAATAAGTGCATTCCAAAAAAACATTTTTTTCACTTTGGTGAATTTTTTTAGCCTTATAAATTGTCAGGTATTATCTTTTTTTGCTTTAGTTGATATGCCCAGTCATTCTCCTATAAAATGAGTCCAAAGTGTCGTGAATCGGTCGATACAAAAATTGAAAATGTAATAAAAAATTAGTCAAAAGGTTGACCCCTTTTTTTTCGCATTTTTTCTCGATGACTTTTATTGTATTTTCATACCTCAAAGTTTGTCGACATGATGGTGGAACACATTGTATATATAATATTTCAGAAAGTGATAGCTAAGACCGTAATGAATGGCAACTATTTTCGATTTTCTCAAAAAGGTTTTTTAATGTGCAAAAAAACTCGCAATGCAAATTCATACATTCTATAAATGCCTGTAATTTAACAACCAAACACGATATCAAGAAAAGGCTAAATAGTTGCACAAGCGCAAGCTTTCTTCAATTTGCTCTTTGAGTTATTACTGTAAGTTTAAAGGTAACGCCAGGAGCTTGGAAATGCGAAATTCATTTTTATAGTGACCTTTGGACCTTTTGACCTTACCTTTGGATTTATGGCCTTATCTGCTCTCATCTTAGACACATATAGGGTTGGGATAAAGTATGGAGCCAAGTAAATAACTTTGGAACGGAAAGAGTGATCTTGCTGAAAATTTGCAGGCAAGTGTAGTGACGTCTAATGCATCTGAAGACATTATGTTAGCTATTAATGCACTTCCGGTTTAACCGGAAGTACCGTCAACTTTTTTAATTTAAATGGGACACCCTGTATATTTTTGCAGATTTTAATTCATCTTTTTTTTTTCGAATACGTCGAATAGTGGGTGTAGTATTTGTTTCTTAAAAAAATTGTTTCACAAATTCGTCCGTGGCGGTCTGCGGTCTTCCCGTTTGAGGTAATTTTTTTTTGTATTTTTCTTTTAGTCACCGTCAAGCGTGTTACAGGACCCCTGTCGGGACGTAAATCATTAAAAGTTGACACACTTCTTTGTGAGTTCTCACGCTATCGCCAAAACCGACTTTGAATGACCGGCATTTTAAACATCTGAAATGATAAAGAAGCTTTATCTTTCCCGTTTTTACAGAAACTAATGCTAAACCCACTATGGACGTATTCGGAAAAAAGATGAATTAAAATCTGAAAAAATATACAGGGTGTCCCATTTGAATTAAAAAAGTTGACGGTACTTCCGGTTAAACCGGAAGTACATTAATAGCTAACATAATGTCTTCGGATGCCCTAGACGTCACTACACTTGCCTGCAAATTTTGAGCAATATCATTCTTTCCATTCCAAAGTTATTTGCTTGGTTCCATACTTTATCCCAACCCTGTATACTGGAGAAAGGGAACAGGCGGCCACGCCTCCTCGCTAACACGGGAATACGTCTTTTCTGGATTCTCAATTTCGCGCGCTATACCCTAGACCCTTAAGCTCGTTCTCATACTACGTATTCTATCTACAATGAAGGTGGGCGTAATATTAATGTGTGTTGTTGTGAAATTTAAGAAACTGCACATATTCGAAAGCTTGCAAATAACGAAAAAACTTCTTAGTGTGATTAATAAGCATGATAAAGCTCATAATGTCATGAGCATAACACACACAGCATAGAAGTTCCTTGGCAGATTGACGGACGCACTTTTCCTATCTGCCTTGCCAGATCAATAAATTTTATTACAGATCGTCGGCCGAGTTTGCAATCAAGGATAACTAGTCGTGCCTTCCATTCATTTCCTCTACTATAAACGAAGAACAAAAAAACACACGTGCTACGATATTAGGTTACAGCGATTTAACTGCCTCTCGCAACGCATTATCAGTTGTTTTTTTCGTTGTTCGTGCTCGGCATCCGTCACGTTGCATCGTCGCCGGTATCTACTCAGAATGTAGAATTAGGCTATCTGCACACGGGTCGATCTAGTCGATGCGTTGATAGACGCGCGTGATTCTGTCGTGCTACGCAGAGGCAGGTGCATCGACTTATTGCCGGCTACACACGATCCGGCAGGCTTGTCAATCCGAACTGAACAGTCCGCCTGGAGTCCGGTCGCCTGAGCGTGTGTATATTCCAGTCGACTTGTCAGTTAAGACTGTTCAGGCGGCCGGAGAAAGATCAAAAGTATGTTCGTTCATCCGTCCGGCCTGACGTATTCAAAGGCAAATCTGAACGTTTGTATGGCACAGACGCCTGTCGGGACATCAGGCTGTCAGGCCAAACAGTTAGTTCAGTTTAGTACACAAGTCGCGCGAAAGAGGAAATCCGTGTTTAGAAGAATTTATCGCAATTTATCACAATGAGCCGTGTCTATGGCAAGTAGAATCGAAAGATTATCACGACCGTGGCGTATTTGAAATTGATAGAAAAATGGAAGGAAGTTGATGCTTCTTGTACGAAGTCGACTGATCTCAAAAAAATTAATAATTTCAGGAGTAGTCTTCGAAAGGAAGCAAAAAAAAGTGAAGGATTCAATGAGGACGGGATCAGGTGCCGATGATATATTATTTCAGTTTCGCCTGAACGTGTGGAGGGTGGTCAGTCCATCAGGCGACCGGTCTTCAGGCAGACTGTTCAGTTCGAACTGACAGTCCTCCCGGATTGTGTGTAGCCGGCATAAGGGTTTAGCGTATAGCGCGAGACCTTGGTAATCCAAGAAAATAATACCTATTCACGTGTTATAATTCAAAAGATCCTGACATTACCTTTCAACTTACAGTGACGATTCAAAAATAAAGCTTGCTCTAGGGCAACACAGTGGCGTTTTTTGAACTAGTGCTTAGTTGTTAAATTACAGAAATTTGAAAAATTTTGCGAGACTTTTCCACAGTAAAAAACTTTTATGAAAGAATCGCTCTGTGTTGCCCTTCATTAAAGTTTTAACTATCACCTTCTAAAATGTTATGTTTGTAGTTTGAAAAACAAGTCAGCTGTACGAGTACCTGCGAATCCGTATTTTACATGGCAAATGCATAATATGTATAAATGTGGCTACCCAGGACCCTTAACGTCATATAAGAAAGCTTGTGCTAAAGTTTTATACCAACTTCAGGTTAAACTTGCGTGTTCTACTGTAGAAAGCTCTGAAAATGGCAATAAACATTGCCGAAAGCTTGGCAGTTGACACCAGAGTTCAAGTGACTCGCGTTTTTACTTCTTAGCAAAAAACAAAAAATTCCAAAATTCTTCAAATTCCGTATTAGAGGTTTCTGAGCATTTTCTACCTTTTACTTCCCACACCGATAGGTGAGGGGAGTATTGTGATCGCGAAAATTTTCGATTTTGAGATAATACGTTTTTTGGGCGTTTTATGATGTGTACATAACGAAAATCCACGTCACTCATTTCCGTCGGTCTGTCTGTCTGTCTGTCTGTCGGTCTGTCTGTCGGTCTGTCTGTCGGTCTGTCTGTCGGTCTGTCTGTCTGTCTGTCTGTCTGTCTGTCGCGTTTTTCTACCCTCGTAATCTCAGTAACCGCTGCATGGATTGTGATGAAATTTGGGCAGCGGTATGCTGTGGGGTCGTAGTAGGTAATGTTCCTATAATTTTGAAAATCGGTGCATAGGCGGCGGAGTAATTAGCAAAAAACAAAAAAAATTAAATATTGCTGAAACTTCGTTTTTAGGCGTTTTAGGGGTCCCTGATCATTTTCTACTTTTTTTTGGGTGGGGGTGAAATTGGGGTGGTTGGGGGGTGGGGGGTTGTAAAATTGAAAAATTTGTTGCTTTCATAATAGACTGTCCACTGACCTGTGAAGGAAGACCTGGCGACATAAATAACTTTTTTAGGTCCATCCGAACATTGCCTTTGCCTATTACAGAAAGCAAAGGACTTAGAATTTTTTTTTTTTTTGATGTAAACATACGAGAGTATTGCGTCAGATCGTTGTAACGAGGAATCTGTTGAATTGATTTTAATGAAATTTTGAAACGGCATTACTACCATGGCGAAGATGGAAAACGCGTATGGTTTTGGTAAATCGTGCCAGTGGCGGCGCAGAAATAATAAAAAAACTAAAAATACAAAAACCGCTCAAACTTCGTTTTTAAGCGTTTTAGAGGTTCCTGATCATTTTCTGCGTTTTTTTTTGGGTGGTTCGGGGGTTGGGGGTTGAAAAATTAAAAAAATTCTTGTACTCATAATAGGCTGTCCACTAACCTGTGAAGGAAGATCTAGCGACACAAATCACCTTTTTAGGTGCATCCGAACATTGCCTAGCCTATTACAGAAACTAAGGGACTTAGAATTTTCTGTATACTATACGAGAATTTATTGATCTAAATCGTTTTGTATTTTGTAACGTGGACACTATTAAATTGATTCTAATGAAATTTTGACACAGTATATTGTTACCGTGGTGAGAATGGAAAACGCGTATGTTTGTTAAAAATCTTGTCAGTGGCAGCGTAGCAATAATCAAAGAACGCGACAAGTATGAAAGCAACTCAAATTCGGTTTTTAGATGTTTTAGGGGTTCCTGATCATTTCCTACCAGTTTTTTGGGTGGGGGTGAAAGTGAGGTGGTTGGGGGGGGGTTGTAAAACTGAGAAGTCTGTAGTATCGTTAATAGGCTGTCCATTGACCTGTGAAAAAAGGACCTAGCGGCATAAGACAATTTTAGGGGGGGGGGGGTTGGCAATTATTTGGTTGCAAGGGATCTTAGACTAAAGCTTCATGAACTGGTGTCAGCGTAATGTGTGGGAAGTACTGAGTCAATCAACTTGACTTCATTTTTTTGGTGGCGGTGAAATTGGGGAGTGGGGTTGTAAAACTGAAAAATTTGTTATATTTATAGGCTATCCATTGCCCTGTGAAAAAATGACCTAACGGCATAATATACTTTATTGAGTCCATCCGAACATTGTCTTGCCTATTACAGAAGCCAAGGGACTTTTCTAATGTGTAAATACAAGTATTGTTTTAGATCATTTTGTATTATGTAACGCGAAAATTATTAAATTGATTGTGATGAAATCTTGACACAGTACTATTAGCGCAATGAAGATGAAAAACGCGTATGGTGTTTAGAAATCGTGTCAGTAGCGGCGCAGCAATAATGAAATAACGTAATAACAGCTTCGTTTTTAGGCCATTCAATGGTTCCTGATAATTTTCGACACATTTTAGATGAGGTAAAATTACAGTAATCATCACATGCTTTCCGGCTTTATCCGAATGCTGCCCCACCTCAGACAAAAAATAATTTTTGAAATTATATTTTAGACAATTCTGTAATGTGTGTAGCTCGTCACTAAACTGATAGCAATGAAATTTCTAAACCGTACGGTAGGCCGTGATAGAAATCGATCAAGTCGCTGATTTTTGAAAATTGTGTTAGTGGCGGTGAAACTAAATAAAAAAACAGAATAATAAAAAGCCGTTCAAATTCTACTTTTGGGTACCCTAGGGATCTCTGATGACTTTCTACTTTTTTTTTGGAGTGGTTAATATGAGGCGAGGTAAGATGGGGTCTCGGATAGGGTGGTTGGGGAACCCCGGAACATTTCATTGTCCTTTTAACATTGATACTGTTGATATAACCTGTTCTTAAATATCGAAAAATCAAGATGCCATGTGATTAGTATATGAGTTGAATATTGCAGAATAGAGACTGTGTCGTCTTAGTTCCTACAGAGATAGATGCAAGAAACTATTTTTTTTAATTGGCACTAGTAGTTTATCCCATTAGCCAGAAACAAAATATAATTCTAATGTAATGTGTAAATGATTTTAGTTTTCCAGCGTAAGCCTAACTAATCTGTACAAAGCTGAGAAACCTACAGAAGACAACCATTAGAACAAACCTAAAATAGGTAGGATATGGGATCGTGTTGGACAGGGTTACAAATTCTTCTCGCCTAAGGGCCCCTTAAGGCATTCACACTTGACACAAACAACAATTAGGCCATGGTTAGGATAGGTTTTATTATGTACATGGGATAGATACAGAGGAGAGCTAAAAACGCCAACTATATTTTCAAACCTGTAATTTGCAAAAATATTATCACGCACGAAATTACAGCTGGTTTGTGTACAGAGAAAATGTGTGCTATATTCAGAGGAGCAGATTAAGAAACTATTTACAAAAGTATTTGTATTGTAGTTTTTTTTGCGGGCGGCCGATGATTTGGTTGCGGGGATCTCAGTCTATAACTTCATGCTATGGGATAAAGTCAGTGAAGTACTGAGTAAATCAACTTAATAATTGTTTTTCCAAAAGTCCGACCACCACCCCAAGATTTTCTCCTCTTAGGTCCATAGACTGATAATTATTGTCGCTGCTCGAAATATTTTGTTCTGTCTTCAACTACGCAAACAGCACACTCCTGAGTCCGGTAAAAATAATGTTCGCTGATATGTAGCCGTCTCGTTTATTCCGCAATCTTGGACGGTATGGTATGCAAACCAGTCGAGTGGGCGACCGATTATCACTGTCACACTTTCTTTCTGCATTTCGAAGGTTTTAAGAGGCCCGTGTCGTATGGCCGAATTTATTGTACTCATAAAAATTGCCGAGATTTTTATTCGTCTACACCAGACGGCGGATTGTAAAATTGTAGAAATTCCACCTTGCCGTCCGTCGTTTCGTCTTATTGGATGACGAATAAATAATATTACACAATGCTCAGCGACAGGCGATTATCTGACTATACAGGGTGATACAACTGTCACTTTTTTATACAGGGTTATTCACGTTATTCGACACGGAGCATTATGGCTAAAGTATTTGATAAAAAAGAAAATAATAATTTCGGATGGATAGAGACCCATATTCCATAAAGGCTACATTTTAAAAATATTTTCATGTTATACAGGGTGTCCCAAAAACACGAAATGTATCAAAGTTATGTTTTTTTTAATGGAACATCCCATATATTATTGCATATTCAGATTCCTTGGTGAATTCTAGTGTGACTTTATGTATCATACATGGGACCTAAAGCCAACCGTTTAGGTGTAAATCACAATTTTCGGTATAAGTAGATATCAGGAAAAAATTGAATATCGCAGAGATTATAAAATATGGAAGGCTGTGACTTTGCCGTATTACTAGGCATAAAATGCGTCAGCTTTGATGAGACTGCCAAATTTGAATTACGTTTATGCTTGGAGAAATCGGTCGATTAATTAAGGAAACTTCGATCAGCGATAACTTGATTTTTTCAAATAGGAATGCCTAATTTTTTTTTATACGGTTAAACGTAGAATTTGATAAACTTTCTAATGATGTAAGGTTGTGAATATCAATCTCTTCTAGTTTTCATTTGATTTTAAATTTTCAGACAAATCGGCGATTTTCAGCTTTCCTACCTATAAGCAACGTAGCAGGCCATGAAATATAAACAAAAACCTGTTCAGATAGAAGAAAACAACTAACTTAGCTGAAAAATACACAATAACTAGACTAAAGGGACAAGATTATAAAGATTCCTTACAACAAATCAACTCTCCCAGAAACAACTGCGATAACATCTCTAGATCAACGAGAAGCTGGAGTATGGCAGTAATAGATATTCTTTACAGACTACTGGCTACCGCAATTTGCTAGAGGTTAAACATTTCCAAGACAATTAAAAACCCTGATATGAAACAAAAACAACCAGCGACTGTTGCTCCAGCGCGCAACTATCAATCATATGTAATGGTGTAAAAAAGTACTAATTCGAGTCGAAGTCGATCCCTCTGACTGGAGCCCTTCTATTTTTCAATATCTATTAGCAATATTGCAAAAAAGGAAAACTGACAAGTCAGATTTAAATTTTCTGCCATTTAAGTTATGTTTTATAATTTGAACAAATTTTAATTCATTCCTCATTTTCTGCGATATTACTGAAGAATTTTCAGAATTCCAGCCAGAGGTACTTTTGACTTGAGTTTTGACAGAATTGCATACTTTTTTATATCATTAAATGTGAAATTTTATTATGAAAATAATAAACTGCTTACAACATTATCTAGTAGTTTTTATTTTATTTCAACATTTTTAATGGTTTTGGAAATTGCCAATCTCTAGTACATTGCAGTAGCTAGTAGGCCATGAAAAAATCCATTTCTGTCATACTCCAGCTTCTCTTTGACCAAAGATATGTTACCGCCGGTGTTTCTGGTTAGACTTTGTTTGTTGTGAGTAATTTTTATATTCTTGTCCCTTTAGTCTAGTTCGTGTGCGTTTTTCAGCTAAGATAGTTGTTTTCTTCTACCTAAACAGGTTTTTGTTTATATTTCATGGCCTGCTACGTTGCTTATAGGTAGGAAAATTGAAAAACGCCGATTTGTCTGAAAATTTAAAATCAAATGAAAACTACCAGAGATTGGTATTCACAACCTTATATCGTTAGAAAGGTTATCAAATTCTACGTTTAACCGTATAAAAAAATTAGGCATTCCCATTTGAAAAAATCAAGTTATCGCTGATCGAAGTTTCCTTAATTAATCGACCGATTTCTCCAAGCATAAACATAATTTAAATTTGACAGTCTCATCAAAGCTGACACATTTTATGCTTAGTAATACAGCAAAGTTACAGCCTTCCACATTTTATAATCTCTGCGATATTCAATTTTTTCCTGATACCTACTTATACCGAAAATGGTGATTTACACCTAAACGGTTCGCTTTAAGTCCCATGTATGATACATAAAGTAACACTAGAATTTACCAAGGAATCTGAATATGTAATGATATACAGGGTGTTCTATTTAAAAAAAACATAACTTTGATACATTTCATGTTTTTGGGACACCCTGTATAACATGAAAATATTTTCTCTATCTCTATCCATCCGTAATTATTATTTTCTTTTTTATTAAATACTTTAGCCATAATGCTCCGTGTCGAATAACGTGAATAACCCTGTATAACCGAGCAGACCTCGCAGGCAAACCGATATAAATTCTTATATACTCGTAAGAATTGATTTAGATTTAATGGTGGGTTTATAAACTCAACTAAACTAAGAATGAAATTAATAGCTAAGAATTTAAAAACACAACAAACAATCGTTTATATACTTTTACCTGTCAATCAAATTAACAATTAAGAATATGGTCAAATTGTATCTTTTCAACTAAGATACAAAATTGATAATCTTTTTCTGGCTTTCTATTGAGATGAAACCTCGTGTTTTGGATAATTTGAGGGTGCTCGGATTTTAAATCCGGTCGCAGTTTTGAGTTTGTCTCGTTTGGCGAAAGTCACAAATTTCAGATCTTTCAGATCTTCGAGTTTACCTAAAAATTTGATAATCTTTATTTGGGTTCTATCACGATGAAACCTTCTGTTTTTACAATTGAGGGTGGTTCGGTCAGACTTTTGAGCTTCAGTCACGTCACGTGTGAGAGGAAAATAAAAAAATTCAGATCTTAAGGTTTGTTTAAAAAAACGAGAATCTTTATTTGGCTTCCTATTAAGATGACTCTTTGTGTTTTAGATAATTTGATGGTGCTGATTACAAATCCGCTCGTCGTTTTGAATTCCGTCTTACGTGACAGAAATAAAAAATTTAAGATTTTACAGATCTTCAGGCTTCCCTAAAAAAACTGAGAATCCTTATTTGGCTTTCTATTAAGGTGAAACCTTGTATTTTGGATAATTTGAGGGTGCTGATTACAAATCCGGTCACAAGTTTTGAGTTTCAGTCTCGTTTGACAAAAATCAGAAATTTCACATACCCAGTTCAGATCTTCAGGTTTACCTAAAAAATAAAGATGAAGCCTCGTATTTTGTATGATTTGGGGGTGCTGATTACAAATTCGGCAGCAGTTTTGAGTTTCAGTCTGGTTTTACGAAAATCAGGAATTTAAGATTTTGAGATATTCAATTTTGCCTAAAATATTGAAAATCTTTATTTGGCTTTCTAGTACGATGAGGCCTCGTATTCTGGATAATTTGAAGGTGCTCATTACAAATTTGATCGCAGTTTTGAGTTTCACTCTCGTTTGATGAAAATAAAATATTTCAGATTTTTGAGATCTTCAGGTTTGCCTAAAAAATTGAAAACCTTTATTTGGCTTTCTATTGAAATGAAACCTCATTTTTTGCTGAGGGTGCTGATTGCAAATCCAGTCGCAGTTTTGAGTTTCATGACCTGTGTTAGGCGTTGGCAGTCATCTTCCAATGAATTTGTGGTTGTTGGGATTTTAGGCCGTCGTCGTTTAGCGTTAACGCTTGACGTTTTGCCACCACGAGTGGACGCCACCTTCAGAAGAAGCGCTAAACGACGCCGGCCTAAAAATGCAAGAACCACAAATTAATTTTGAGTTTCAGTCTCGTTCGACAAAAATCAGAAATTTCAGATCTTTAGGTTTCCCTAATAAGCTGAAAATCTTTATTTCGTTTTATATTATGATAAAACATCGTATTTTTGATAAATGGAGGGTGCTGATTACAAATCCGGTCGCAGTTTTGAGTTTTCAGTCTCGTTTGACGAAAATAAGAGATTTCAGATCTTCAGGTTTGCTTAGAAATCGAAAATATTTATTTGACTTTATATTGAGATGAAATCTCGTATTCTGGATAATTTGAGGGTGCTGATTACAAATCTGGTCCCAGTTTTGAGTTTCAGTTTCGTTTGACGAAAATCAAAAATTTCAGAATTTCAGATCTTCAGGTTTACCCGAATATGTCAATGTTACCTGTATATAATATGTTTACAAAAATTTGGACTACACTGTTTGAATGGAGTCGATTGGCATAACAGTAGGCCTTAGCTGTTCAAAAAAAGATTGGTAATTGCTTAATAGTACTAAACTATATTTTATGATGTATAACCACATCTCTCGAAGGCATTAGGTGATACGTTTGCTTTTTTTGGATGGAATAATCCGAAAGAGACACTGCACACATAAAAATAATTTCTTAGATGGAGCACAGATGCTTTAATTCAAGTACACCATAACTTCCTATACGCGCAAAGTTATGCTAATCTTAAAGTGAGGATACGATATCTTTGACCATATAAGGGTTACATTGAGAAAATATCATCAATGCAAAACTGGGAAATTCTTGATAGTAAGAATACCAAAATCTTAAATCAAGCATATGGTAATCTTGACCAAAGTATTTCATAATCTTGACTGAAGCATTTTATAATCTTAACTGGGAGCATTTCATAAACTTGACGCAAGTAGCTCATCTTTATTTTAAAATTGTGATATTCTTGGATGAGGAATCTAGTAGTATTAATTTGAGCATTCAAACTCTTCTAGAGCATGTAGAAATTTTTCTGGAGAAATAGTTCTGCAAAACTTCTTAAATCACTTTTAATATACTTAGTACTTATCCAAGTCAGGTCTTCGCATCCCAATTTTTTTAATAGTTCATTCATGGTTGGATGGATCCATCAGTGATAAGGAAGCTGATGGGAACTGGGACGCGACTCAAATGGCGGTGGACCAGCATTACCGGCAGATTCGATAACTGATGGTTGACGGTGGTATCACGGGTATCACGTGGCAATGGCAATTTATTTAACAGTTTGACTAGATACTATTATGTGCTATTATGCAGGATCCAGGATGCTGGTATTACGCTATGGTGCTAAAGAGCGGCGAATGCGACAATCCGAAAACCGATAATGGCGACGCGGACGCGGACGGGCAACAGGCTGTTTAGTAGAGAGGGTGGAGAGGTTAGAGTTGACCCGCGACACGCTGCGCGCCTGCGCACTCCGACGTTGGTAGACGTCAAATAAATGATTTACTTGATACACATATAGGGTGTGCTTGTAAAACAGCGTTCATTTTCAAACCAAGATTATCATATTGTAAATGAAGGTTCGCATTTGGAAGCTGCCTATTTTCTTGATAGAAGTAAACTGGGCACCGCTGGAAAAAATGATAATCTTGATATAAAATTATGAAATATTTGTTATTAAATTATTATAGCCTGGGTTGCAAAGAAAATTATATTTTCTTTTGGAGCATATTTCTTTAAAATAAGTATATAAATCAAAAATATATTATTCTTGATACAAATTTTCTATAATTTTCTCATCAAATATTCTTTCTTACCGATATTCTTGTTGTGAATATGTATTTACAAGAATATCACAATTGTTGACTTGAGAATTTCTTTTTATGTGTGTGGATAATTGAACAGTCTACGGACTGGGTAGACTGAAGGCAGACACACCAGTGCCAACGTATACCTCGACAGGAAATGAGAAAAAGAGAATAAGCGCTGCCACACTGATAAAGAAGCAATATATTCCACGCCACACCAATGCATATTAATCCATAAACCTGTAGGGCCTACTCTGCTTGCTCTAAAAATAACCCGGCCCACATTAAAATACAATGTGCCGATATCATATAAATGCAAATTCGGATACGTTCAAATTGATTGTTGACAGGATTTTATCATACGTACGTGTATTCGCGCGTCTTGCGAAACGGGTAAATGACCTGATGAAATATGCGTCGGTGTCGTAATTCATAATATTAAACAACGTCTATCGTTCCCATATTCTATACCTCACACCACACTCTCATGCCTGGTACGGAAGGTCAGGAGCGCTCTTGGAAGATATCACCATAGCATATACACGAACCAGCAATGAGGCTCGATATAACTATCAAGAAGTATAGTACAACGTGAATTGAACAGTCAAAAGAATCTAAAGAATGTGGTGAGAGAAGTAAGGTCAGGAGCGCTCTTGGAAGATATCACCATAGCATATACACAAACCAGCAATTAGACTCGATATAACTATCAAGAAGAATAGTACTACTGTGTGCCCGACGTGAATTGAACATCCAAAAGAATCCAACGAATGTGGTGAGAGAAGTAAGGTCAGGAGCGCTCTTGGAAGATATCACCATAGCATATCCACGAACCAGCAATGAGACTTCTTTCTGTCTGCTTGCACATCTTTCACATGTTTATTAAACATGGAAAAATTGATGCTCTCTATTTCCGTCAATCGACCTATGGCGCACTGATGATCGCTAATAAGCGTGAAACAGCTGTCTGCGTACTGGTGGATTGACGGAGGTATAGAGCAGCCCTCGTAGATCTGCACCTGTTTTTATACCTGCTAATGGTGACGTGACCCAACCAGGTAGCGTTGGTAGCCCCGCCCCTTCGCGATATGGTAGTGTCTTCAGGTCCTTTAGGATGGGTATCCATGTCCGGTTGACTTTCTGTGTTTCTTCTTTCCTATTGAAATTATTATGATGTTTTTATATTTCGATGGCCTCTCTTTGAAGTCTGGCATGGTATGAAGACGTTGCGGCAAGAACCTGAGTTTCTTCAAACTTGATCCTGTGACTTCCCTCCTTAATCGCATGTTCGGCTACCGCTGATTTGTCCGTATGGCCTAGTCGACAGCTAGCCTTATGTTCTGCAATTCTTGTGTTTATAGATCGCTTCGTTGTTCCTATGTATACACTCCCACATGTGCATGGTATACGATATACCCCCGGTGTTGTGAATGGGTCTCTTTTATCCTTCACCGTTCTCAAATATTTTTGTATCTTTCTTGTGGGCTTGTAGATGGTCTTGACGTTTTCCTTTCGTAACATTTTTCCTATTCTGTCTGTTATTCCAGGCACATAGGGTAGAAAAGCTTTTGCTATCGGTTTAGGTTCTGGTTTTGCCCTATTTCTTCTCATTGTTCTTGTTATTTCCTTTTCTGTGTAACCATTTGCCTTAAGAGCATTCTTTAGATGTTCCAGTTCGGTGTCGAGTTCTTCTGGTTCGCGCACTTTTCTAGCTCGTTCTGTCAAAGTTCTAATAATTCCGTACTTCTGTGATGGGTGGTGGTTTGATTCTTTATGTAAGTACCGGTCAGTATGAGTTGGCTTTCTATATACCGTGTGCCCTAATCTAACTCCTTTTCTTGTTAGAAGAACATCAAGGAAGGCGAGATTTTTGTTTTCTTCTACCTCCATGGTTAACTTGATGTTTTCATGCACGCTGTTCAGGTGTTCTAGAAATTCTTCGAGCTTTTCTCTTCCGTGATTCCAAAGGACAAACGTGTCGTCCACGTATCTGAGCCATATCTTGGGCTTGTATTGAGCGCTCTTCAAGGCTGCCTGTTCGACCTTCTCAATTACAAAGTTCGCTACTACCGGGCTTAGAGGGCTTCCCATGGCTACACCTTCAATTTGTTCGTACATGTTGGCGTCCCACACGAAGTAGGTTGTCGTTAACACGTGCTTGAAAAGGTTTGTAATGTCCTTTGTAATGGAGAAGGTCGAACAGGCAGCCTTGAAGAGCGCTCAATACAAGCCCAAGATATGGCTCAGATACGTGGACGACATGTTTGTCATTTGGAATCAAGGAAGAGAAAAGCTCGAAGAATTTCTAGAACACCTGAACAGCGTGCATGAAAACATAGGAAAAATGTTACGAAAGGAAAACGTCAAGACCATCTACAAGCCCACAAGAAAGATACAGGAATATTTGAGAACGGTGAAGGATAAAAAGAGACCCACTAACAACACCGGGGGTATATCGTATACCATGCACATGTGGGAGTGTATACATAGGAACAACGAAGCGATCTATAAACACAAGAATTGCAGAACATAAGGCTAGCTGTCGACTAGGCCATACGGACAAATCAGCGGTAGCCGAACATGCGATTAAGGAGGGAAGTCACAGGATCAAGTTTGAAGAAACTCAGGTTCTTGCCGCAACGTCTTCATACCATGCCAGACTTCAAAGAGAAGCCATCGAAATACAAAAACATCATAATAATTTCAATAGGAAAGAAGAAACACAGAAAGTCAACCGGACATGGATACCCATCCTAAAGGACCTGAAGACACTACCACATCGCGAAGGGGCGGGGCTACCAACGCTACCTGGTTGGGCCACGTCACCATTAGCGGGTATAAAAACAGGTGCAGATCTACCAGCCGTCAGTATTTTGGAAGTCGCCGAAGTGAAATAGCTTCTGAAGATGCCATCCACTCGTGGTGGCTAAACGTCAAGCTTTAACGCTAAACGACGCCGGCCTAAAAACCCAAGAACCACAAATTCATTGGACGATGGCCGCGAAAGCCTTACACAGTATATTTTAGTAAGCTTTGTCATGGCCACATATGCCTGTTGGAAGCACCGTCGGATCTCATTTTCCTAGCTCTTCGAATTGTCGATCAAAGAACCGAGGTACACAAAACTTTGAACTACTTCACAACGACCTACTGACTTCACGGTCAGCATTGGATATTGAGGTCAATAGTTACAGACCCTTTCCTTCTTCTTCGGCCAGGAGTGTCATAACTTCGACATGAATATTATCTGGACCGGTTGCTTTTCCATCTTTCTGACTAACCGTACAGTTTGACAACCTCTAAATGCACGCTTCTGAATATTTTAGCACAATAATTATTATCGTTTTACCCTAAATAACATTAGCCATTTAGTTGGCTTGTGGCCTGGCTAAAAACGTAACAGCGACATTAGGCCAGCCATTCAAAGAAATATGCCGATAAATCTGACAGCCAGTCTTCCTAATCACCGTGTTTTGGCCGTCCAGGGTTTATGTATACGATATGTGCGATATAACGAGTATTATTTTGTGAGTTGCATTTAACTTTTCACACAGTAGGTGAGAGAGGTGATAGCCAAAATTTTGCAATTTAGGCTCTCCGCGACTGGTCGATTGGTTTGTAATCGCACAAGATGCTGAGTCTCATTTAAACAGGAAATAAATTTATTAAAAATGCTTTACTTATTATCAAACTTAGCTTTATTAAAAATATTTGCAATACGCAATACCAAGAAAAACAAGATATACTGCAGTACCTCATTGAAACGTCTAAAATACGAAGTTTGAGCTGTTTTTATATTATTAGTTTTTTTATTATTACTGCGCCACCACTGACACGATTGCTGAAAGTCTTCATCAATTCGTCAATAGGCAGTTTTCGTCACTTACAAAGTGATGTTCCGTTTAACGCTATTTGACAACTTTGACATTTGCATTTCGTTTTACGTATATCGTAACCGCTAAATGCGGGTATTGTACCGACGATAGCCATAGCGATTAACGAAGCGAAACGCATGCGCAGCACGAACAAAAATTAGATCATAGCCTGTTTTGGTTTTGACAGTGACACTGGTTTTGACTTTTGAGTAGATCTGTAACAATTATTATCCGTCATTTTACAAAAATGCTTCCAAATTCGTCAAGGTCAAAGAGTGTGTTACAAATAATAAAAAGAGTCAGAGTCCGTTTTACCGGGAAAGACGACCAAATTTTATCAACAGGAATAAGAATAAAATCAACTCGTCCATCATTTAAGGGGAAACTACAGCGAACACTATTGAATTATGATTTTCTTTCAAACAACAACCTTTACAATACTCATCTGCTATTTTGACTTTATGGTGTCAAAGTTGTAGCTCAAAATAAGGTTAGGGGACATCTTACAGTGGTGTTTTACTCCGAAAACTATTTATTTATCTGTCAAATAGCGGTTCTGATAATGTGTATGTTAACCGAAGCGGAAAGATTAATTAAGAACAACGAAAACTACCTATTGCCTGCTGGAGCGGTACGGTCGACCTTTGCTCCTAGTGACTGTCCTGTCCAAGGGCGCCACCAGAAAATTGTACTGGGAGAGGCGAATTACATAAATTGAGTGCTCAAATAAGGGCAGGGGGGACGAATTTGATTTTTGCCTATATAAGTTTCTTATCTTCGCTGCACCAGGGGGGGGCACGCCCCCCCTGCACCCTTCTGCTAGCGCCCATGGTCCTGTCGGTTAACTAAAAGCCATACATACGCGTTTCCATCCCCGCCACTGAAATAATAATGCGTCAAAGACTCATTAAAATCAGTTCAATAATTTTCACGTTACACAGTACAGAGCAATACTCGTATGTATACATCAGAAAAGTCCTTTAGTTTCTCTAATAGGCAAGGCAATATTCGGATGGATCTAAAAAAGAGTATCAGGTCAGGGTAGGTAATCTGTTTTTATTTAAAAAAGTCACTAAGGTTCTTTATAATAAATTAAAATTCTAAGAATATTTATTCAAATAATGAAATTCAATTTCAATTATTGAACGTATGTATTGGTCGAGCTTCGTAGATAACGCTAAGGAATATGCTAAACACTAAAAATAAAAATATCTGGATAGCGCGATGATGTGAGTGATGTGACTTTCCTGGTCACATCTTGAACGCCACAGAACGCCATCCGAAGTCAACGAACAGATATGTTTACAACTTTCATTTTTCAACCTAGATTTAGTTCTTTTTTTTAAATTGGTTTGATTATTTTTTTAACCTGTTACATTGTTTGAATATTTTATTTTAATGACTTCAAAATTGAAGACACCAATAAAAAAAAGAAAAAATATTTATTGTGTTGGTAAAATGTTAATTGCAGTTACTTATTACATCCCCTTGTATTGACGCCACGCTATGGGGCTGCACTAGGTCTTTTTTCACAGGACAATGGACAGCCTATTATGAATACATTTTTCAGTTTTACAACTCTCCAATCCCCAACCACCTCAATTTCACCCCCCACCCAAAAAAGTAGAAAATCATCAGAAGCTCCTAAAACGAATAAAAGCTAAGTTTGAGGAATATCTTTTTTTTTGTTTTTACTAATTTACCGCCGCTTATGCACCGATTTTGAAAATTATAGCAGCATTGCCTACTACGATCCTACAGCATAGCACAAATGCAATCACAATCCATGCAGTGGTTACTAAGATTACGAGGCGAAAAAAACACCAACAGACAGACGGGCAGAAATAAGTGACGTGATTTTCGTTATGCAGATATCAAAACACGTCTAAAAAGCGTATTATCTCAAAATCGCGATCACAATATTGGTTTGGGAATTAAATTCATGTCTAAGAGAAAGAGAAACCAACAAAATGTTTGATAACGTTAGGGAGCCAACATTCCTTAGTTTCATCGGGAAGTTCATTAAAACAACAAAACAATTTGATAAATCGTTAAATTAACTCCGATGTTACAACACACAACATCAAATTTAACTAAAATACAAAACACACTACCACGCCATATTTGTCTTCCAGTGTAATGATGTGACAGACCACGTGTTTTAATTAGAAGCAGTGACATTGATAATGCAATGGCAAGACCCTGATGAAAGTAATGAAACGGTACATCGGCGTCGATTATTCGCTAATTTTGCGACAGTCTGATGTTTATTTTTATGGTTATTGTCGTCTGACGGGATCTAGATGGCGCTGCTGGCGACACAGACGTCTACCGACGTCTCGGCGACAACAACATGACGTCGCCAATGCGACTATACATCGCAGGCTGCTGGCTCACAGGTAAACAGAACAATAATAATCAGCTAATGGACGAAATGCCATCTTGTCTTGATGTATACATTTACAACTATACCTGAAATTACCTACAGAGAAAATACAATTTCCCTCCGAGCAACAGTTATCGGAAAAAGCTAACTTAGAACATACGCAAGATGCATAGTGTGATTCCAACTACTAACTTAATCAGGAAGATATTTTCCTATGAGACAATCAATTTTGAACAGAATTTTTCCTGAACGCTTTACCTCGAAAAACGCTGATATTGCATACCTGCCAAGGTCTCCCGATTTAACTGTTCTAGGCCTTTATTTCTGGGTATTTGTAAATAATATTTGAACACTAAAAGTATCAAAAGACAACATCCGGGAAGAAATTGACAGAATACCAGCTGAAATGTTGGAGGAAGTTATGAAAAATGCTTTAAAAGAGCTCATCATTGCATCAATACTGGGGCACGGCTCGACAAACAATTAGTTGTCTTACTCACGGTCGTTTCCTTTGTGATGACGTGTTGCAAATATCTGACGTCAGCGACGCCATTTTGGGATAGTTTCAGTCGCTCTAACGAGGGTGGAGTAGAAAATAGTGTACAACAGGGCAGAATTAAAAAATAATACTCAACCTATGCGATGTAAAAGGAAGGTAAACATTAAAGATAACATAAAATTTATGTCGTCCTTAATGTGTATCTCCCATAAAGCACTAGATTTGCGCCGTGATCTATATTATTTATCTCTATACTCATATTCTATGTAGATAGCCATGACCCTGCCGTGCCGCAGCTGTTGGAATCTACCTCTCTCTCTCTCTCTAACCCAAAATCTCGATGCGCAAAGGGATCGGCGCAAAGCATCCTCAGACCTTGAGTAAGACAGTTGATTGTTTGTTGAGCCGTGTCTGGGGTTAGCTGTTTGGTCAATATTATTTTTAGTGTGTTACAAAGCAAATTTTTAGAGTTTAAATAAATATTTTTTATTTATAATAGACTGTTTTTTAATTAACCTCACTTTTATATTAAAAACTCTCAACTAAGTTGAGACGGTCAGATTTGAATAATTATTTATATACTCGGAGAAATCAGTAGATCAATTAAGCACATTATTTTTTTAAATGGGAATGACTAATTTGTTTTTATACGATCAAATGTAAAATCTGATAGCCTTTCTAATGATGTAATCTTGTGAGCATCAATCTGTGGTAGTTTTCATTTAATTTCAAATTTTCATTCAAATCGGTGTTTTTCAACATTTCGTATCTATAAGCAACCTAACAGGCCATTCCTTATAACAAATGAACTCTAAACAACGTTGGTAACACATCCAAGGTCAAAGAGAAACTGGAGTACGCCATAGATGGATAGTTTTTCACATCCTACTAGCTACTGCAATATACTGAAGATTAAAAATAACGAGAACCATTAAAAACCTCTGTGATTTAATTACTGAAGAATTGATTACTGTGATGTAAAACCACTTGTTAAAAACTTTTCTCTAATTCAAAAATGTTCGTGACACTTTGCTTGCCTATGCGTAGGAAGTGAAGTGAAGGAGTGCAATATTGGGGATTAAGCAACGAGCGGCTATTTATATACATTTATGAAGTGATTTATTTGAATAATTTATTTCATCTAAAGCAAATTTGCATGCATGTGGCCCAGTAAAACGATGAAACATGACAGCCGACAAATTGCTTTAATTCCGCCTTTGCCGAATTATTTCTGGAGAAACTTTTCGTCGTGTGTCCCAAATTAAGAGACGCAAGTATTATTTATAAGCAACACACAGGTGCGTAGTAATAGTAGTAATAATGGGGAAGCGAAGCCAGGCAAGCAGGCCACATTTGGACCTTTTTGCCACCCCCACTGAACCTACACTGAAAACACTAAAAGTCCTAGAAAGCTCCTTGTCGAACCTACCAGACCTCTGGACGAAAGTCAGTATGTCCGACCATCTCACTGAATCTAGTGACTTCTAACCGAACTCCGTCGTGCCAAATATTTGTACCATGAGGTTGCGATACACAGCTCATTCGCCCAGGGAGTGGAACGCTGTCTCGTCCTCCTCCCAGCATCTGGAGCAAATGGGGTCCCCTACCACTCTCATGAATAACAAATGTCTATTCAGCCGGCAATAGCCAGTGTGAGTCCCACCAAAGGTTGAGCGTCTCTCTGCCTTTATTCAAAAGCCATAGCCTTCGGCCCTTATCAGGGCCTGCTATGAATCTTTTAACTTGCCTGCAGTTGTCTTTCTCTAACCAGGTTTTTGCCAGTTCCTTGTAGGCCCAGTCGTCCAAGGCAACATGGACCTGGTGCCTGTCAATTCCAAACGTCGGTTCCACAGGTACTTAACATATAGATAGGATAAAAGTATAATAAACATGGAACATTTCCATCTATGTTCTTCGCGTCATGTGTGAGACTCTCCAGAAATTCGACATGCTCATAGACCTCAGTAGTACGCGGAGAGGCTGGAAGAGCTATCAAGGCTGAAAGAAGTTGATGTAGGTCCTAGGTCATACGGGGATTCCTGGTATACTGAGGAAGCTGGTAAGTTAGCTATATTCGACTCCTGAGGCAGACACGTATCCAGGATTTGGTTTTGGAGGTCCAGATTATGAGTGTCCCTTGCTTGAATTTTGGGGGGGGTCCAGATTAGAGTTGCCACCTTATATTTGCTCTCGTCCGAGGGGGGGGGGGGGTGCAAAAATTTGTGGATTCCATTTTTTAGACGGCATTGTATAACGTTTCGGGGGGAGTCCGGACCCCCTGGAACGCCCCTCTAAATACGTGCCTGACCTGAGGACAGTTTGTGTCCCGGAGCCCTTTATACAGGGTGTCCCAAAAAATAATAGTGTCAAGCGGAAGTCCAGAGATAGAGCACACCTAGAAGTATCTGAATCACCCCCATATATATGTTATGCAATTTTTTGTAGTTTCCGAGTTATGAATTTTTTTCTAAATTTCAGAGAATCCTCTACCTCGACAACTTAAAACTGTTCCAAAGGAAAAATTAAAAGACTCTTCCAAATTATCTTTTTTGGTAATTAATCTCCAAGAGTTTACTGTTCATACATAGAATAATCGGCTTCGTAACTTTGATGAAAGTTATAAAAATTTTAGTGTAAAGTGAAAAATTTACGATCGATGACTTAAATCTTCGACTCGCAATTAAAAATCCAAAGAGGTGATTTCATAATTCCTAAGCAGGTCTAAAAACTTCTTCAGACACTCATTTATCACAATCATTGAAAAAAGCTAGTACTTAATGGGGCTACTTTCGCTCCAATTTACCTTCAAAGACAAGAGGCGAAGATTTCTTGAAATCAGCGATGTGTTTTTCATTCATCAATAACTTATGTTAACGCGTTAATAGCAGATTGATTGTCAGTACCGCAATAATAAACGTTAAAAACGTTGCATAAATTAAACATTTATTAAAAAAGATCCTATTTCTTGCTAAAAAACCACAAGGAGCGCATTCTTCAAAACCGGTTTTTACCTGATCGCCAACAAAAAGGGCTAACGCTAACGCAGTAAACGATGGCGATGTTAGAAAGAGATAGCTATGATATTGTTGTGATGTCTTTTCAAAATGTGTCATTGCATAAGTTGTTTTCGTTGTCTTGTTCAGTCGTCTGTCTGTATTTGCGGCTTTAAAACGATACGCTTTTGTTTGGATTGGTGTTGTTTCTGTTGTCTGACTACTTGGCTATTCCTACGGACCTTGAGTGCACGACAACTGAATTTAGCGATGCTGTTTCCTGCAAGAGACTATGCGACAAATGGATAGGTCGTGGTGGACCCACTGAATGGTCGCCACGGTCACCAGACTTAAATCCGATAGTTTTTTGTTTTTTTTGTTTGGGACTACTACAAAAAACTAGCTTATGCTAAAGAGTGTCGAAACATCAGCGAATTACGCAACAAATTAACACAGGCTGAAAAAACAGTAAAAAACAATCAAAGAGTTTTTGTTAATTTAAAAAACAATTTTTTCAGATGATGTAGATTATGCATCGAATAAGAAGGTAGACATTTTGAAAATTTCTCGTGAAATTTAATAAACTTAGTGAAGAAATTTGATAATTTCGTTTCATTTTACAATTTCCCACTTACAAAAAAGAAGTCGTACATGCAAAAAAAATCTTAGCAAAGTGACACAGGTGGTCATCTATCGATATTCTGTTCGCACTGAATGTGTTTTATTGCGGCACTGACAATCATTCGGCTATTAGCGCCCTAAACTTAGTTATTGTTTCATTTAAAATCCCATCGCCAATTTCAAGAAATCTCCACCTCTTCTCGTTGAAGGCCGATTGTAGACAAAGTAGCCCCATTAAGTACTCCTTATTTTTAATGATTGTGATAGCTGAAAGCCTGAAGAAGTTTTTAGATCTGCATAGAAATCATGAAATCACAGTAGCTTAAAATAAACATTCGCTCAATTCATAGGGTTCATCACGCTCACACTCAGAATCTATCACTCGTATCAAACTTCCATTCTAAACTCATTACAGAATCTACTATTATGACATTATTATTTCAGGGCACAAAGCTGCTATTACGCTCTTATTTATCTAAAGACTGTACGCCGATACGTAGCTGTACTTATATTATTTATCTTTAATCTGAAATATTTGTGCTCCAAGGAAATTTATGGCGGAGACTGTGCTCAAGATATTTCTACATGGATTAACATCAGCTATGAAAAAAGTAACTCATGTAGCTGGAGCGTGTAGATGTAGTGTGAGAGATAACCGGCGACGGCGACGGTATGTGAGAATATGCGCCAAGAAAGGAATGATCTCAGTTGAGTTGTCAAGGAAAGTTATGCACTTTAAGACGTTACGTTTAACATATTTCACGAAGCTCACAGTCAGAGGAAAAGGAACGACAACGATTGCGTACGTCTACGTACAGTTCTCAGTAGCACTACATTGTATACTCAATGTTGTTGTTGAATGTTTTAATGAGCCTCGGTCTTCAAGCATGCTTCTAAATGCTGCCTATGGACTGTGTGTGCTTCGCGGATGATACGTCATTAGTCCAATCCAATTCTAACATTAAGGCCCTTAATGATAATCTGACCAGCGGATCTGAAGCTACAAAAGGAATGCGGACAACAATGTTCGATGTTGCCAAGTTTATTTATAAAAAAAAGCAAAATTAACGGTAACAGCAATTTAAGATATTTTTATAGCTGCTTTAATAATATAGTTGTTAATCTATTTTTATTTAATAACTGATATTTTTATATCTTTGTTAATGTATTTTTATTTTTTTATTTCGTAATCTGCCTGTCACAAAATGTACATATTTTCTGAAGATTCATCAACTTCAGGTGAATCGGCAACAACTCACGAATCCTGTCATCTAACGTCTTGTCAGGGATCCTTATTGGTTGAGGATCTGCTACCATGCCGTTGCCATGGAGAAAGGATCGTTCAGTGAAATTCCAATAACCATATTTATGCGCATTTTCATGAAGTATTACTTACATATAACATACAAAAAAAATTCAAGTTAATTGGATGAGAATTGTAAAAGTTACGCGCCTTCAAAGATTAAAATATTTCATGCACTCAAAATTCATCGTTGTGACGTCATTGGGTCGGTCGGCGAGCCCAGACCGGCTGGTGGCTGTACAGCGACAGCGGCAAGCATAAGTTTGTAATACATTCAAGTGCTTTGGTTGACGCTATCTTTTGTTTGATGGGGTGGTTTTTTCTAACATATTCCAAAATCCATATTCTTCTACAATCATTTTATCGGTAGTTCTCAAAACCTCTAGATATGTAGGAAATAAGCTCATCAGGAGTACAAGCTATAAGTTATTTGATAGTGTTACTTCTTTTATATGGGATATGTTTTAATGGCATTTGTTTCTGCCTTCCCTTAGTGGCTGCCTTTAGTATATTGCACTCATCATATTTTGATATAACTTTGGCCTTTATATTGACTTGGGCTAACTTACCTGTCTTCCAACGTTCTCTCTCTCTCTCTCTCTCTCGTTGTTTTCAGTACATTCTAGTTCTACTTGCGAAACATTGGTGCTAGATTCGCTGCTTGGTGACGAACATCGAGTTTTTTTGTGCTGGTACTAGGTTCATCTAAATCTCATTTTCGTTGTCTTAAGGAGCGTGTAAGGCTTGTTGGTCTTTTTGACAAACAAAAATGTGCGGAACTACTTCTGGTTTCATCTTAAGTTTTACATCTTTCATTAGTTTGTAACACATGTAATTTTCAACATCTTCCTCAAACTTAAACAAAATATACAAGACTGAGATACACATTTGAAGTAGGAATATTTTGTAGGCTAAGTATCCACGATTTTCTGCCCAAAATGCAGAAATGTGAGACACAAGAACTAGATAATATAATATAAAACAATTTTTTCTACATAATTAAAATACATATGAATTTTGGTTAGGTACATCAAAGGACTGAAAACACATGTTCCACATATCAATGAGAATTGTTTTCTTCAATGCTTTTATAATTGTTAGGTATAAGATTAGTTCAGTATTTGGATTAAAAAAATCTACTTGTATCCCTTACGTTTTAGTGTACCAGCCAGCAGAATCTGCTAACAACTGTTATCAATATACCTTTAGAATGGCATTCACAAATGCGGTTCCTTGATAATAATACAATTCACTTAGTTATAAAAATAGTTATATTAAAATGGTCCTGACAGCAATACTTTGTTGACTTATCGCTCACAAATTCATTCCTACGCATAGCTCTCTGCCACAATTTCCTGATTTTTATATTTCGTGGCAAACCAATAAAAAATTCGTCAGGAGTGGTCAGTGTCGTATTTTCACATTGGGGAACCATACAATATTTATAGTTTTTCTTCGTCTGTCCTCCTTTCTTTTGAATAGCTTGGTAAGTATTCAGTGTTGATGAAACAATTAAATAAATTATCCAATAGACGCGTATGCAGTTCACAAAGCTTGCTTACCCGTACAATGCGTGGCCAACAAGCCGCGCCGCGCGCCGGTTGGAGAGGTATAGTGACGTCACCGTCTCACACTCGCAAGTGCGGCGCGTTTTCAATTTACAGCACTTTGATAGATAATTTATTAGAATATGAAATCGAGCTCACAAAATTCTGGAATTTTACACAGCTGCTAAACTCAATACGCCCTTCTAGAATATGCAATAAAAAAATATGCTGAACGAGCCTATTTTATGTCCCTGTCTCTCTCTCTGTCTGGAAACATCGAAATACCAGTGGCATTTTGCTTCTTTCTACAGATTGTCCCAAACTATTTGAATAACTGTTCTGTCGAGTTTATTGTCTCGTCAGCTTGTTAGGTACACTGTTTTTCGTCGTTATTATTGTTATTATCTTATTTAAAAAATTAAGTCAAGTTGATTGACTCAGTACTTCCCACACATTACGGTGATACCAGTTTTCCACTGTGGCCTCTGAGGAATAACTTTACTTTAAGGTCCTTATGGTGGCAGTCAACGTGTTAAAAAAGCTGTTAAATATATCATGCTCAGCCAGTGTTTCTGTAGCACTGATGAGTTTTTGAATTTTGTATCGTCTTTATAGTTTGTGAATCTCAAGTTGTGTCCTTATACCTATTCTGTATATTATTCATGTATTCTTTTAATGTCTCTTCTTGTAGTTCTGTGTTATATTCAATGTTTTCAATGTTCTTGTCATGACTTACTCACAAGGATGCTTTTGAAATATGGACGTGGAGGATAATGCTGAGAGTTCCTCATACCGCTCATCGAACTAACGTTTCCATACTGAATAAGCCCGGTAATCCAAAGGGACTAGCCCCCATTGTGTCAACGAGAATGCTTTCGGACATATTAACAGAAGCAATAATATGGAGAAACTTGTAGTTCAAGGTCATGCCCCAAGTGGGCGGCGCCGTGGCCGTTCCCCTACACGCTGGGTGGATACGACGAAACACTTGCTGGATATGAGTATCAAGAGCGCCTCTGTACTGACAGTAAATCGCGAACGATGCGATGGCGAGCTACAGTTCTCAAAACTATTGATACTATTCGTGTCAGAAATACTCTAGCTCCGGCTTAATGTATTTTACGAGTTCGGATTTATTTATCGTATGGCTCACAGATCACATTCAAGATATAAATAAGAAACAAAAAATACATATAAATATAAATAGAGTACATGTAGTGTAGATTACAAGATACATAGTCATTATTTTCACAACAAACATCCAAATTTTTAATATATTCCATTGATCCGTTGGTCAGGTTCAAGAAGTCTTCTGCTTGGCGAGCATACAGTCTTAAAGGACATTCTTCGGTAATGTGCTGGACGGTTTGTCTCTCGGCTCCACAGTCACAACTTGTCGAAGGCGCTTTACCCCATTTTTTCACCATATCTGCGCATCTCCCATTCTGTTGGCACGACACCCTGTTTTACGTGGCAGTTCGAACCCTGTTGGTTTTGTGGTGATGCACTGTAGGTTCCGAGCATGTACTGGAGCGGTTGCGTTCCACTGGCTCTTCCATTGGTCAGAAATGGAGAAAACCATCATGCATTAACCTTTTAGCCATTTTGTAGGGGGGATATCTGGATCGGAGTCTGTTAATGTCAAGGCCCTCGGAATAATCATGAATGGGAAGTGATTCGTTTTTCCTAATTTTTTCGTACTGTAGAAGAAGAGCGTTTTTCCTGCGTAGTTGTGGCGGGGGGATATGGCTTGAAACGGAAAGCCAGTAGGCAGGAGTGCTGGTTATCGTGCCTGTTATGATTCGCATGGTGCGGTTTATCTCAACATCGACTTTCGCTGTATGGTGGTTGTTCAGCCCCACCGGTGAGCAGTACTCTGCTGCTGAGTATACCAAGCCCAGAGCTGATATACGCAATGTAGAAGCTGAAGATCCCCAGGTGGTTCCACAGAGCTTTTGTAATATATTATTTCGTGTTCTCAACTTAGCAGCGGTATTTAGTATGTGTTGTTTGTAGCTCAAAGTCCTGTCCAGAGTGACCCCTAGGTACTTTGGGAACTTGCTATGCTTTAAGACAGTATTTTCGAGATGGACGTTTAGTTCTCTATTCGCCAGTCTGTTATTTAGGTGGAAACAGGTTACTACGAGTTCGCAACATGTCTGTGACTATGATGATGGCATCTAACATATTGGCTGGATATCGGAGTTGTAACGATAAAATTGTTCATAGCAACCAGCAGCTCAATTGGTTAGCATGAGACAAGGGTATGTGGGTGCGTGCGTGTGTGCGTCAGTCTAGCTAGCCGCCAAGAAATGAAAGATAGGACAACAATAGTTTAATAAAGATTTATTTCAGAGTATATGAATGCAGTACATTCTATCTATATTTTTTTTTTAAATAATGATTACTCATCTTCGGAGGGAAGTCCTCGTAGTGCCCTTCCGAAGAGAAGGTGGTGCTCCAAAGGGCTGGCTTCTTCAGAAAGAGTTCAGGTGGTGTCACCCCGGAAAAGTGTTCATGGTGGTGGCATGGAAGAGGTGTGGTGTTCTTCCAAAGAAGTGTGGCTTTCCTTGGTGGCACCCCGAGAAAAAAGTTGTCTTGATGTTGGCACCCCGAAAAAAAAGGTGTCTTGATGTTGGCACCCCGAAAAAAAAGGGTGGTTTTCCGTGAATGAGTTATGGCTGGTATTAGCACCTTGTGGAGAACTTCACAGGACTTCACGATCTGTTTCTGAAGTATGGATCTTCATGCGTTCTTACATTTTGATAAATTGCATTCATATACTTCAGAAACAAATCTATGAAGTAGCATGGGCACATTAAAAAGCCAAAAAGCAGATAACCTTCAAATGTTCACATGGTAAAGATCAAAAAAGAAAATATAGATATATACAAGAGCGAATAGATAGAACAATAGTTAAAAAAAAATTCATAAATGTCACAGTCCTACCGGACCTTTTCAGATATATAGTGATAAATAAAAAAAATGTATAATAATGTATGTTCAAAAATTTACAACCTTTTCCTCAGGCCTCGTAAAATAAAATTACAAAAACAGATCTTTTCGTTGCGTTCTTTATTAGCAAATCTGATTGCTAGGTATTTTTACGTAAAGAATGTTATAATATATGGTTAGAAACAAAGAATAATGTTCAGCGACTCTTTTGTTAGATAATTAATAAATATACAGTGTATGATTGACTTGATATTTAAAGATTATGATATTCACCATAACATGTTCATGAAAAAAAATGTATAAATCGGAAAAATCACATTCCTACACATAGCTGTAAAATAAATATGCGAAACAATAGCAATCAAATCGTTATGATTTTGTATTGGGGATCTGAATCCCTTACCTTGATTATCACATGTTGCACACACACAAAAGATTATCTTAGAGAGACATTAATTATATTAGGTGTTAACTGTTTGACTGTTTGTTTTAAAAAGTGTGAGCGATCCATCGCCACCCATTTTTATAGAGGTTAATGTCGGTAGTGAGAGAGAGACGGCATACTCCCCACTCATCAGGTATGCGCAAGCAGCTGACAAGAATAGAGATGGGAAAAGGAAGAAGTAAGGACTAAAACAGTTATAAAAATGTACCTAGTATAATGAGGGAGTAGTTGCTAAAAATGGAATTTGTAAACTATTTGTATATGGTAGCCAAGTAAATAATATAAAAATAATTTTGAAAACGGGTGAACCGTTACAGAGTCACACTGTAGATGGCAGAGAAGGAGTGGATGAAGGTGGTCCTGGCCTGGCCCAACCGGGGAAAAGAACAATGAGCGCAATTATATGAAGCGGAAGCAGAATGCGTGTACAACCAGAACAGAGATATACATTTATACTATATCTACGCCACGTATACGCGCGCTTTTCTTATTCTCCTTTCTTTGCTTTCTTATCAATACGATGGATCTATCGTACTCCCCACAGTATAGTTCTATTCCGCATCTGTTGCTCCGCGGTCACGTCAGAGACGTACCGTTCGCATTTCTACTGTACTTTCGTATTGAAAGAAATGGCTTTAGGTTGCTTGGGTTAGCACCTTCCCAATATGCGACATTTTTAAGTTCCCTCTTCTTACTATCCCCTCCGGAAAAATGTAGAAAAGACTTTACTTGAGTGAATTCAAGCGGCACTCTCACTGTGGAACCGTAAGCGATATCACCGTACATTAAAAGACAACTAGGGTCACTCTAAGCCCCGCTCCTAATTTTGCCTTTCCAATTCTGCTCTCGGATACTACGCAAGCTGGCGAATTCTGGTGCCCGCTGATCTCGAGCAGTAGCCGAACGCTAACAGCTGTGGTTTACAGGGTCAGTCCGCCTAACACCACCTAACACGCGACACGGTGCACGGGATACAATCGGTCGGATCTATAAGTAAAGTTAACGTCGACCGTTGACGTCGACAATATCGCACAGTCGGATTCCCTCTAAGTAAACGAGGGAACCCCTCTCAAATCGAGGCGGCTTGCATTTGTGAGACTCACATCAAAGTTGGCACGGGGCGGCGAGTGACCCTACTTGTCTTTGTTAATGTACGGTGGCGATATTGACAAAACCGGATTTTTCCCGGACTATTTTTTTCATGCTGGTGCCGAATATGTATTTAGTTTTTCTCTTACACCTGTAGTTTTGTATAATGACAGACGGACGGACGGATAGCCAGAGGCCCTGCATGCATCTCTTCAGTGAGAGCTAAAAACGGAAAAATCAAGATCCCCTTAACCGCCTAAAAACGGTTCTGTAGTTTTTTGTTAATTAGTCCTACGCCCATGCACCGATTTTCGAAAATATAGCAGGGCTATAACATATGAACCCACATCCTAAGAGTATCAGTCGCGTTTAAAGAAAATCCAAAATTTCAAATCTTCAGGTTTGCTTAAATAATCGAAAATCTTTATTTGGCTTTCTATTAAGAAGAAACTTGACGTTTTGGATAATTTGAGGGTGCTGATTACAAATCCAGTCGCAGTTTAGAGTTTCTGACTCGTTTGACGACAAATGACAAATTTCAGAATTTTCACATATTCAGGTTTGCCTAAAAAATAGAAAATCTTTATTCGGCTTTCTATTAAGAAGAAATCTGGTATTTTAGATAATTTAGGGTGCTGATTACAAATCCAGTCGCAGTTTTGAGTTTCTGTCTCCTTTGACGATAATCAAAGATTTCAGGTCTTTCAGACCTTCGGTTTATCCTAAAAAATCTAAAATCTTTATTTTGTCTTCTGTTAAGATGGAACCTCGCGTTTTGGGTCATTTGAGGATGTTGATTACAAATTCAGTCGTAGTTTTGAGTTTCAGTCTCGTATAAGAAAATCAAAAATTCTAGAATTTTCACATCTTCAGCTTTGCTTTAAAAAATCGAAAGCCTCTATTTGGCTTTCTAATAAGAACAAACCTAGTATTTTAGATAATTTGAGGGTGCTGATTACAAATCCAGTCGCAGTTTTGAGTTTCAGTCTCGGTTGATGAAAATAAAAAATTTCAGGTCTTGTCAGATTTTTTGGTTTGCCTAAAAAATCTAAAATCTTTATTTAGTCTTCTGTTAAGATGGAACCCCGTGTTTTGAATAATTTGAGGGTGCATATTACAAATCCGGTCGCAGTTTTGAATTCTGGTCTCGTTTGACGAAAATCTAAAGTTTCAATCTGTCAGATCTTCAGGTTTGTGTAAAAAAATCGAATACCTTTATTTGGTTTTCTATTAAGATGAAACCTAGTGTTTTGGATATTTTGAGGGTTGTAGTTACAAATTTGGTCGCAGTTTTGAGTTTCAATCTCGTGTGAGAAAAATAAAAAATTTGAGATCTTTTAGATCTTCAGGTTTGCTTAAAAAATCAAACATCTGTATTTGGCTTCCTATAAAGGTAAAACCTCGTGTTTTGGATAATTTGAGAGTGCTGATTACAAATTTAGTCGCAGTTTAGAGTTTCTGACTCGTTTGACGAAAATGAAAAATTTCAGAATTTTCACATCTTCAGGTTTGCCTAAAAAATCGAAAATCTTTATTTGGCTTTCTATTACGAAGAAGCTTCGTGTTTTTGGGTAATCTGAGAGTCTGATTACAAATTCAGTCGAAGTTTAGAGTTTTAGTCTCGTTTGATGAAAATCAAAAATTTTAGAATTTTCACATCTTCAGGTTTGCCTAAAAAATCGAAAATCTTTATTTGGCTTTCTATTAAGAAGAAACCTGGTGTTTTGGATAATTTGAGAGTGCTGATTACAAATCCAGTCGCAGTTTTGAGTTTCAGTCTCGCTTGATGAAAATAAAAAATTTTAGGTTTTGTCAGATCTTCGGGTTTGCCTAAAAAATCTAAAATCTTTATTTAGTCTTCTGTTAAGATGAATCCCCGTGTTTTGAATAATTTGAGAGTGCCGATTATAAATTCAGTCGCAGTTTAGAGTTTCAGGCTCGTTTGACGAAAACAAAAAATTTCAGAATTTTCACACATTCAGGTTTGCCTAAAAAAATAGAAAATCTTTATTCGGCTTTCTATTAAGAAGAAAGCTGGTGTTTTGTATAATTTGAGGATGCTGATTACAAATCCAGTCGCAGTTTTGAGTTTCAGTCTCGGTTGACGAAAACCAAAAATTTCAGAATTTTCACATCATCAGTTTTGCATAAAAAATCGAAAACCTTTCTTTGTCTTTCTATTAAAATGAAACCTCGTGTTTTGGATAATTTGCGGGTGCTCATCACAAATCCGGTCACAGCTTAGAGTTTCCGTCTCGTTTGACTGGCCCTCCTTAGAGACAATCTTGACTTCGGCAGATACCGAAAACTCGACGAACATCTGAAGACGATTGAAGATGCCATATCAATCGAAACTTCGTAATCTAAAATTATATAGACAATGGAAACAGACCTTTCGATGAACGCCGTCTTCTATTGGTGGTCATAAATGGAGAGTTGTATCCGCGCCTATGTCCAGCTTCCAGCAGCGGCAGCAGCAGCAACTGGTGCATGTCTGTTTGACAGCAGGAGGAAACGAAGTAGGCGTAGCAGCAGTGATACGCTTACGCAGCATCGCATCGGGAGCATTGCAGCCGCCAGCGTCGCAGCCCGGTCAACAAAACAACCACCTGCTCGCCGCTGCTCTTCTCTTTTCCTTCGCAGCAGCCAGATTAGAAGTCTGCTGTTGCTGCTGCTGCTGCTGCCCGTTCCCCGCCGTTCCTGCAACCACGTACAAGTGTGTACGTACGTACGTGTGTGTGTATGGTGTGCGTCGTTCCGTTCTGCGGTCCTGCGTTGGACGCGTCACGCCACGACGCGGCAGGATGCAACAGGTGTGTCCTGCTACGGAGATGATGCCCACACTGTTGCCGCATCGTTTTCGAAAAGTCATTCAGGAGGATTCTCGTTTGCTCGCCGATTCAGATTGTTGAAGGTTGAAAGATGTGCTAGGATGTGTTAAGAGGAATGCGTTTTTAACGAACCAATAGAATCGCTTGAATTACCTCGCCTCGTTGAGCACAGCTCTGGTCGAAACGGCTTAGGCCCATTTCGCACCAAATCAGTCGGCTACAGTCAAGTCTAGTCACGTCAGACGCTCCCAGATTCAACTGACTAGAACTTATATTGAAATTACGTATTATGTGAAAAATTGCTTTCAGACTGACCGAGTCACGTCCGTGCCAGTCCCGTCCCGACGTGATCGGACTGTCTCTGACTCAGCCGATCGAATATTTATGCCAGTCCTGACAAGTCTTTTGAGAAATCTTTCTTCCGTAATAGCTTCTCGGTAATTTGTATTTTGTTTTGTTATATCAGCAGCTAACTGAAAAAATAAATCTGCCCTTATTACAAAGTAATTGTAAAATTGTCTTGGAAACAAGTAATTAAATGATCCAAAATGTAGCCTTCTTCTGTTAATGGGATGAATCCACAATTGTTTCTTTTTTTGCCTCATTTTTCTCCTTCGTTGTAATCGGCGTAAAATAATTGCTTGAAGAAACTCGTACATTTCAACTAGATACGGTAGTCTGGTCACAAAACGTTGAACTGACTGGTCGTCGATTTCGTTTGCATGACTTACTTCATGTGAAAGCAATTGATTTCGGTGACTTGATTGAATGTGACTTGACTAGACTTGGCTGTTGCTGACTGATTTGGTGCGAAATGGGCCTTAAGTGGAGGTTATAGTAAACTGCTTGAGGGCAACAGATTTGCGGGGTAAGGGAAGAGGTTAAAAGTCGAGCAGCCAGTGGGCGTGGCTTATTTACAATAAATTTTACTACAAAGATGTACCGCTAAGGCCCATTTCGCACCAAATCAGTCGGCTACAGTCAAGTCTAGTCACGTCAGACGCTCCCAGATTCAACTGACTAGAACTTATATTGGAATTACGCATTATATGAAAAATTGCTTTCAGACTGACCGAGTCACGTCCGTGCCAGTCCCGTCCCGACGTGATCGGACTGTCTCTGACTCAGCCGATCGAATATTTATGCCAGTCCTGACAAGTCTTTCTCAAAAGACTCTTTCTTCCGTAATAGCTTCTCGGCAATTTGTATTTTGTTTTGTTATATCAGCAGCTAGCTGAAATAAAACTGCCCTTATTATAAAGTAATTGTAAAATTGTCTTGGGTCGGCCAATAAATCAGGAAACAAGTGATTAAATGATCCAAAATGTAGCCTTCTTCTGTTAATGGGATGAATCCACAATCGTTTCTTTTTTTTGCCTCATTTTTCTCCTTTGTTGTAATCAGCGTAAAATGCTTGAAGAAACTCGTACATTTCAACTAGATACGGTAGTCTGGTCATAAAACGTTGAAGTGACTGGTCGTCGATTTCGTTTGCATGACTTACTTCGGTGACTTGATTAAATATGACTTGACTAGACTTGACTGTTGCTGATTGATTTGGTGCGAAATGGGCCTAACGGACAAAAAATGTTAGGACTCCCCGGTCCCTCGACGACTTACGCACCGCTTCCTTTGGTGTTACGCCGAACCGGCTTTCGGCTGGGCGGTTGAAGCGTCCTGAAAAAAGTATTGGGAAATGTACATTGTGTATTATCCCTTAAGTACTATGCTCCGTAAATAATCACACTCACACTATCCTACCGTCTGATAGACGGGTTTCAGAAAAATGATTGTAAAAAATAAACTTTTTGTTTATTGCTCTTTTTTTTTTGACAGAAACAAGTAAATTTATGATCAAGCTTTGGAATACAATGAGAAAAAATACAGTTTACGTTTATTTTCACTGGAAAAAGATTAAAAATATGGAAACGTGCAATCCATTTTCTTACCTTTGGCACGCCTCTACTTTTTATTATATTAAAAAAAACTGTTTGAAAAAATACAAAAATATCTTTTATTTCCGAAAAAAGAAAACATAAAGAAATATTCTTAGCCAAGAAAAAACACAAACTAACAAGACAGTAAAAAAACTGCAAAGCCTAAAGTTGGGCCTTTTCGCCACATTCTGTGCACACTATTTATGGCAAAGTTCTCATCACATTCAGCCTCTACGTCGCTATTATCGCTTCCAACTTCTTCAAACCACTTTAGAAGGACATATTCGTAATCTGGGTCGCCATATGTAACCCTCTTGGAGCTTCCAGGTCCGTCATCCATTTTCCACAAAATAAGGGAAAACTTACACCTACACTATCTACCCGTCTCACAGACGGAACTAGCAGTTCGAATTGAAATATATCCGCACCAACGCATTTCCGCCAACTGACCTTCGGTCATCTAATTTGTATCTACAAGCAGTGTAAAGTCATGAACGGTTGACGCTGTGATGCGCGTGGTGGGAGAGATATCACAAACTCAGATATGGTATTCCGTCTGTGAGACGGGTAGATAGTACTTAAGGGTTATACCTCTGACCAGATCCTGGCATCTCAGTTGATCCCTTGTCTGTGTTTCGGGTATAAGGTGATATACATTATGGGTAGGCGTTACGGTGAAAAAAGCTAGACCGTTTACAAGTGCAACTAAGTTGTCACAAAGAAAAAAAATTATCGAATGTACAAGAACCTGTTACCTAAGTCACGCACGTTTTCTCTCTGTAGCTTAACTTCTTTTATTCGCCTAAATGATGGATTTTTTGTATGTTCTTTATTGTGTATTATCTAAATAATCTGTTGTTTTGATTTATTAGTAAATAAAGCATTATTATTATTATGTAGACTGTAAATATTTCAAATATATATGTAAATATGTTCGTCATCTTTTGTGCCCGTGTGGGCCTGCTAGCAATAAAAATTTGAAGTATATACATACAAATTTGGTAAGAGATCTCAGTAATCCTGACAATGGTAACTGCTCAAAATCAATTACCGCGATTTATTTAAATTTTAATAGTCCTTAACTTTTGGCCTGCAGTATGTAAATCACCCAAAACCACTGACTACAAATTTAGTCGATGCCCAAAGCAAAATCTATCCCATTTCAGAATCGAATGAATCTCAACTCATTCATAAACACTAGTTAGCATACTTTTGTATTGGTGGCGCTATTATCAGTGTCCCAATAGGCGCGCGATTGTTCAATTAAAGGCTCTGGCTGTAATCATTTTTGACCCTGTAGATGAGTAATTTTTGGTACAAAAACGTGATTTTCGTTTTTTTGAAACTTCAATCTATGTTATTGTCGATCCCGATTTTAGAATAAGTTTATACAGGGTGATTGATGAGACCGTGAATTTAGTCAAAAAAGCGTCACTTTTGGCAATTTTTGAATAATTGTCTATTAGCAAATTTCAAAAAATACGTCGACATTAACATAGAACTGCCGCTTTTCTTCATGTTTATATTTTTTTTCAGTTCAGTTATCTCAAAATCGATAGTCAAAAAATGGTTACAGCTGAACCATTGCAAACAGCTCTCATGTACGTACTATAACCCCCTCTTAACACAGCGAAGTTTCTGTACATACAAAACATGGCATATTGGCGAGGAATGCGTGCTATCAATGTGTTTCGTTCGTTAGAAATACGTTGCGAGAGATGTGGGTGAGGGACGTGTGGTGTTGATGTAGGCGAGTAAAAAGAAAACTCTATAAAGAGCCCACTACATATCCTCGCAACCCTTATCTGCACACCGTTTGACAGCTCCGCCACACATCTTCGCACCGCTAATCTTCCAAGCAGATCTCTGGTGGAAACACCCACACCGTTTCACAGCTCCGCTACACATTCTCGCTGCGCACATTTTCCTACCACATGTCTGGTGGAAACGCTGCGTAAGACTATACCAGGATGTATCAGGAAATAAGGCGACTGGTTTTATACAGGGTTATTCACGTTATTCGACACGGAGTATTTGATAAAAAAAAAATAATGATTTCGGATGGATAGAGACCCATAAAGAGAAGCTGGAATATGGCAGTAATAGATATATTTTACAGTCTACTGGCTACCGCAATTTACTAGAGGTTAAAAATTTCCAAGACAATTAAAAACCCTGATATGAAACAAAAACAACCAGCGACTGCTGCTCCAGCACGCAACTATCAATCATATGTAATGGTGTAAAAAAGTACTAATTTGCGTCGAAGTCGATACCTCTGACTGGAGCCCTTCTATTTTTCAATATCTATTAGCAATATTGCAAAAAAAGAAATACTGACAAATCAGCTTTAAATGTTCTGCCATTTAAGTTATGTTTTATAATTTGAACAAATTTTAATTCATTCTTCATTTCCTGCGATCTTGCTAATAGGTACTGAAGAATTTTCAGAACTCCAGGCAGAGGTACTTTTGACTTGAGTTTTGACAGAATTGCATACTTTTTTATATCATCAAATGTGAAGTTTCATTATGAAAATAATAAACTGCTTACAACATTCTCTAGCAGTTTTTATTTCATTTCAAAATTTTTAATGGTTTTGGAAATTGCCAATCTCTAGCACATTGTAGTAGCTAGTAAGCCGTGCAAAAATCCATTTCTGCAATACTCCAGCTGCTCTTTGACCAAACATATGTTACCGCCGTTGTCTCTGGTTAAACTTTGTTTGTTGTGAGTAATTTTTATAATCTTGTCCCTTTAGTCTAGTTCGTGTGTTTTTTTCAGCTAAGTTAGTTGTTTTCTTCTACCTGAAGGTTTTTGTTTATATTTCATGGCCTACTACGTTGCTTACAGGTAGGAAAATTGAAAAACGCCGATTTGTGTGAAAATTTAAAATTAAATGAAAACCACCAGAGATTGATATTCACAACCTTATATCATTAGAAAGGCTATCAAATTCTACGTTTAACCGTATAAAAAAAATTAGGCATTCCCATTTGAAAAAATTAAGTTATCGCTGATCGAAGTTTCCTTAATTAATCGACCGATTTCTCCAAGCATAAACGTAATTTAAATTTGACAGTCTCATCAAAGCTGACGCATTTTATGCTTAGTAATATGGCAAAGTCACAGCCTTCCAAATTTTATAATCTCTGCGATATTCAATTTTTTCCTGATACCTACTTATACCGAAAATGGTGATTTACACCTAAACGGTTCACTTTAAATCCCTTGTATAATAAATAAGGTCACAATAGAATTCACCAATGAATCTGAATATTCAATAACATATGGGGTGCTCCATTTAAAAAAACATAACTTTGATACATTTCGTGTTTTTAGGATACCCTGTATAACATGAAAATATTTCTGAAATGTAGCCTTTATGGGTCTCTATCCATCCGAAATTATTATTTTCTTTTTTATCAAATACTTTAGCCATAATGCTCCGTGTCGAATAACGTGAATAACCCTGTATAGTATAACAATGAAATGTTTAAATTCGTACCAGAAAATGTCGGCTTCTGGCGCAACTCTAACCCTCGACCTCCTGAACGGTACTCCGGTGCTCTCGCCAGTTGAGCTACGGTACTCAACTGTGGGTCTGCGTACTGGAGGATTGACGGAGATATAGAGCAACCCTGGTACATCGGCTCTCATATGCAGCAGCGTATAGAACCGCGCTCTTGTGGTCGGCCAAGCGAACGCGCGGTGGCGTTCCACCAAGAAGGCTGCTGCTGTTTAGCAGCGATTGTCTTTGGTTTGCCGTTACCTTCGGGTGCACGGACAGATCTTTTCTGTCGCCTGCTCTCATACTGTTCTTGTGATTATTTTCTGCGAAAGGGAATGAGACGGCAATGATGTAAGTCTGGAGCGGCGCGGCGAGTGAGTGTGGCGGCGGCGGCGGCAGTCGAGGAGCAGGAATTGCGTCTCGCACACAAAAAAGGACGACGGTCAAGGTCATCAGTCATGGCTGCAGCGGCCAAGCGTTGGCCGGAGGACCGACTGCACCGGACGAAAATTATCGGCCGGCTGCTCCGGCTGCTGACAATGTTGACCAACCAACCACCACCAGACGGCTGCGGTGTTGGGGCCACGGTTGCCATGTTAGGGGATTTTCTCAAAGGGGATAGTAAGGGGTTTTTGCTTTGGAGGATTATTCAGCGATTTTACTTCCCACACCGATAGGTGAGGGGAGCATTGTGATCGCGAAAATTTTCGATTTTGAGATAATACACTTTTTGGGCATTTTATGATGCCTACATAACGAAAATCCACGTCACTCATTTCCGTCGGTCTGTCTGTCTGTCGGTCTGTCTGTACGCGTTTTTCTGTCCTCGTGATCTCAGTAACCGCTGCATGTATTGTGATGAAATTTGGGCAGTGATATGCTGTGGGGTCGTAGTAGGTATTGCTGCTATAATTTTGAAAATCGGTGCATTGGCGGCGGAGTAATTAGCAAAAAACGAAAAATTTCAAATATTCCCCAAACTTCGCCTTTAGGCGTTTTAGATGTTCCTGATCATTTTCTACTTTTTTTGGGTGGGGGTGGAAATTGGGGTGGTTGGGGGTTGGGGGGTTGTAAAATTGAAAAATTTTTTGTATTCATAATAGACTACCCACACTGACCTGTGAAGAAAGACCTAGCGACATAAATCACTTTTTTAGGTCTATCCGAACATTGCCTTATGCCTATTACAGAAACTGAAGGACCTAGAATTTTTTGAGTATTGCTTTAGATCGTTCTATATTATGTAACAAAGAAACTGTTCAATTGATTTGAAATTTTGACACAGTATTACTGCCGTGTCGAGGATGGAAAATGCGTATGGTTTTTATAAATCGTGCCAGTAGCGGGGTGAAATTGGGGTGGTTGGGGGGTGGGGGGTTGAAAAACTGAAAAATTTGCTGTAATCATAATAAGCTGTCCACTGACCTGTGAAGGAAGATCTAGCGACATAAATCACCTTTTTAGGTCCATCTGAACATTGCCTTGCCTATTACCGAAACTAAGTTACTTAGAATTTTCTGTATACATACGAGTATTTATTGCTTTAGATCGTTTTGTGTTTTGTAACGTGAAAACTATTCAACTGATTCTATATAATGAAATTTTGACACATTATCATTATTACTGTGGTGAGTATGGAAAACGCGTATGCTTCTAATCGTGTCAGTGGCAGCGTAGCAATAATCAAAAAACTAAAAATATGAAAACAGCTCATACTTCGTTTTTAGATGTTTTAGGGGTTCTTGACCGTTTTGTACCTTTTTTGGGTGGGGGTGAAATTGGGATGTTTGGGGGGGGGCTGCAGGTTGTAAAACTGAAAAGTTTGTATTATTGATAATAGGCTGTTCATTGAGCTGTGCAGGAAAGACCTAACGGCATATGACAATTTGGGGGGGGGGGGTACTGGCGATGATTTTGTTGCAAGGGGATCTCAGACTAAGGCTTCATGCTATGGGAAAATAATAAACTGGTATCACCGTAGTGTGAGGGAAGTACTGAGTCAATCAACTTGACTTCATTTTTTTTCTGGAGATCACCTCTATGAAAAAATGTTTACCTATACTAAATGACATTAAAGATGCAACACATATGGAGAGTGCTTTAATGTCAACTATTCCTTTACAACATGGTGGCCTACCGCTTAGTAGTTAGTGTTGTTCGTAGTGATGTACTTTTCTGTTGACTCGATGACCAAGCATTAGCTAACCAAATACCAAACAGGGTGTCTTACTCTGGATAATATCATCTAAATAAAATCAATAATGACTTTGCTAAAAAAAAAGTAATTGATACTCATTAAGGTCCTGTTGAATAAAGATTTCTCAGCCTATACTTTTTCTTGGCTGCAGTTGCTTCGACGAACGCAATGCGTAGATGCACGCACATTTCCATGGGTCATGTTACCGAAACCAAAAAATTCTGTCTGGGAGCCAGTAGCCAGGCAGCATAGGGCAGTGGTTTCGAATGACAGGAAAAACACTCAAGGCTATCTACAATCGTTTTAAACGAAAAAAATTACAGGGTGTTCTCGAAATTTTCATTTTACTTCCCACGCCGATAGGTGAGGGGAGTATTGTGATCGCGAAAATCTTCTATTTTGAGATATCACGCTTTTTGGGCGTTTTATGATGTATACATAATGAAAATCCACGTCACTCATTTCCGTCGGTCTGTCTGTCGGTCTGTCTGTCTGTCTGTCTGTCGGTCTGTCTGTCGGTCTGTCTGTCGGTCTGTCTGACGGTCTGTCTGTCGGTCTGTCTGTCGGTCTGTCTGTCGGTCTGTCTGTCGGTGTGTCTGTCGGTCTGTCTATCGGTCTGTCTGTCGGTCTGTCTGTCGGTCTGTCTGTCGGTCTGTCTGTCGGTCTGTCTGTCGGTCTGTCTGTCGGTCTGTCTGTCGGTCTGTCTGTCTGTCGCGTTTTTCTACCCTCGTAATCTCAGCAACCGCTGCATGGATCGTGATGAAATTGGGGCAGCGGTATGCTGTGGGGTCGTAGGAGGTAATGTTCCTATAACTTTGAAAATCGGTGCATAGGCGGCGGAGTAATTAGCAAAAAACAAAAAAAATTAAATATTCCTCAAACTTCGTTTTTAAGTGTTTTAGGGGTTCCCGATCATTTTCTTCTTTTTTTGGGGTGGGGGTGAAATTGGGGTGGTTGGGGGGTGAGGGGTTGTAAATCTCAAAAATGTGTTGTACTCATCATAGGCTATCCACTGACCTGTAAAAGAAAGACCTAGCGGCATAATACCTTTTTTTAGGCCCATCCGAACATTGCCTTGCCTATTACAGAAACGAAAGGACTTTTCTGATAAATACATAGGAATATTGCTTTAGATCGTTCTGTATTGAGTAACGTAAAAGTTATGGAATGGATTTTAATGAAACTTTGTCACAGTATTACTACCGCGGCGAGGATGGAAAACGTGTATGTTTTGGAAAAATCGTGTTAGTGGCGGCGCAGCAATATAAAAAATATAAAAACGCCTCAAACTTTGTTTTTAGGCGTTTTAGGGGTTCCTGATCATTTTCTACTTTTTTGGGGTAGGGGTGAATTTGGGGTGGTTGGGGGGTGGGGGGTTGGAAAACTGAAAATTTTGTTGTATTCATAATGGGCTGTCCATTGACCTGTGAATGAAAAACCTAGCCGCATAATACCCTTTATTAGGCCCATCCGAACATTTCCTTGCCTATTGTCGAAACTAAGGGACTTACAGTTTTGTGATGTATACATATACGAGTATTGCTTAATTTCGTTCTATGTATATTGCGTAAAGCAAAAATTATTAAATTGATTTTAATGAAATCGTGTCAGTGGTGACGCAACAATAATTAAAAAACTAAAAATATGAAAACAGCTCATACCTCGCTTTTAAACGGTTTAGTGAGCTCCTGATCGTTTTACATCGTTCAGTTGAAGCATGCAGAATGAAAACTGTGGCGTCCTAGTTTCTAAGTAGGGAGACGCAAGAAACTATCTACGAAGGTTTTGTGTTGTACAATACGTTTTTTGCGGGAGGGTGGATGATGATTTGGTTGTAAGGGGATTTCAGACTATAGCTTCATGTAATGGGAAAACAATAAAATGATATCATTATGTGTGGGCAGTACTGAGTCAATCAACTTGACTCCATTTTTTTAAATAATTCAAGCAACTTTCTACAAAATATGGTTAATTAAACAAAGACAAATTAACAGCAGTATACAATAGTTAAACCTATGAATACAAACATACAGCAATGGAATTTGCAGCCAATAAGTTACAGATTGCAGGTACTCTAAATGTTCATTAATCATTAGTTGAGTGGAAAATTGTATCACGTCTCTTTGCTGCACTTTGTAGCACATTTCAATAATTAATTTCTAACAGACGTTTTATATATCTAAATACTTATTGCGAAAACGATTCTCTAAGAATGTATTCATATTAATCGAGATTGTGTGAATAAAGAAATGCGTAGAAGAAGTTGACCAAGTAGGAGCGTCTACAATTTGCATTTGTACAATTCTAATTTTTCATCATATTCAGCATAAAAATATACACATATAGGGTGATTCCTAAGTTGACATATATTCTAACTGTGTATAGAAGTCGTTGAATTAAACAACGTATTCGAATGACTTTTTCAAGAAAACTGAAAAATAAGTGAGATCAGTAGTTGTACCTGCCAGGTATTCGCTTTCTGTGTATCGTAGTTAATTTTAAATTGGTAAATCCTAAAAGTAGCATATCATTATGAGAGCAACTTTTAAGACTTATTAATTTATAATTTAGGGGCCTGGGTACACACATACATATGTATTTGCCATGTAAAACACGGATTCCCATTTCGAACACAACTCACTTGTTTTTCAAACTACATGCACAGTATTTCAGAAGGTGATAGTTAAGATCTTAATGAATGACATCTAAGAGCATTTTTTTCAAAAAGTTTTTTAGTGTGCAAAAAAATTCGTAATGCAAAATTATACATTATTCAAATGTCTGTAATTTAATAATCAAACACGATATCAAAATAAGGCCACCAGAATGACAAAGCCCAAGTTTTCTTCTCTATTTTGCTTTTTGAATTATTACTGTAAGTTTAAAGGTAACTTCAGGAGCTTCGAAATGCGAAATTCTTTTTTATGGTGACCTTTGGACCTTACCATTAGATTTTTGGACTTATCTCCCCTCATTTTAGATACACATACTGGAGAAAGGGAACAGGCGGCCACGCCTCCTCGCTAACACGGGAATACGTCATATTTTCTTGGATTCTCAATTTCGCGCGCTATACCCTAGACCCTTAACTACGATAAACTGAGAGTGACTATAAAATCCGAGCAAGAAACTAAACATAAGAAGACTACGTCTTGCAAGCCCAGCCCAGGTTTATTTTTTATTATTTATCTCTCTAACTTTTCAGTGGTGAATTATGCGTACAACTGTCCAAACAGGAATACTACGCCCTCTCAAGGCAGCGGTTACAAAGGACATGGTCATCAGAATGGAAAGAACACTGCTTTACTCATCCAACTAGATACACCTTCATTCATCCTGATATACCCCACGCATATTGTCATGACAACTTCAGCATTCCAAGGAAGTACATCTCTACCATTATTAGACTGAAACTTGGGCATGGTTCATTTCCATCCCACTTGGCAAGATTGAATCTGATTCCGTCCAGTCTATGCCCACATTGTGACTGCGAGGGTGATTTGAGCTATATATTCTTCGGTTGCACAAAAACCATTGCAGACTGTAGTCTCCTATATTTGAACCTCACCAAGTGTGGTGTTCCTGCCCCCATGAACACATTGCATGCTCTGGTTTTGAACAGGAAAGACGTCATCTACCAGTTCAGCGTTTTTCTCGAGAACTCCGGCATTCAATTAAAAGTTGTTACTCCAATACCTTTGTGTCTCACCTCTATAGATTATATACCTCCTTTCCGTGGCCTAATTCCTGTGTGTGTAAGAATTAAAATGCCTCAACGGACCCTTAGGCGAGAAGTGTGTCTCCCTGTCTAAATCCTCATCCTTCATACTTCCCAATTAGGCATCATCATCATCATCATAGTCACAATGCCTTAACAGACATGTTGTGAACTCGTAAAATGCATTAAGTCGGAGCTAGAGTATTGCCGACACGAATATTATCAATAGTTTTGAGCACTGTAGCTCGCCATCGTTCGCGATTTGTTGTCAGTTTAGTGGCGCTTTTGACACTCATATCCAGCAACTGTTTCGTCGTATCCACCCAGCGTGTAGGGGGACGGCCACGGCGCCGCCCACTCGGGGCATGATCCTGAACTACAAGTTTCTCCATATTATCGCTTCTGTGTATATGTCCGAAGAATGTAAGCGTTCTCGTCGACAGAATGGAGGATAGTCTCTTTAGATTATCGACCTCATCCAGTATGGAGACGTTAGTTCGATGGGCGGTATAAGGAACTCTTAGCATTCTCCTCCATGTCCACATTTCAAAAGCGTCTCTGCGAGCTCGATCTGCCTTTTCAACAGTCCAAGTTTCCCAGGCATACAAAAATATGGAAAACACAAGAGAGTGAACCAGCGACATTTTTGTAGCTTTAGTGATGTTATGGTCACGCCATATTTTAGTAAGCTTTGTCATGGCCACACGTGCCTGTTGAATGCGCCGTCGAATCTCATTTTCACAGCTACCCGAATTATCGATCAAAGAACCGAGGTATATAAAACTGAACTACTTCACAACGGCCTATTGACTTTATTTCTCGATAATTATCATGCTCTCTATCTACGATCATAACCTTGGTCTTATTGTAGTTAACATCAAGCCCATACTCTGCACTACGTTGTTTTAAGATGTTTAATAGAGCTACTAGTTCTTCCTGAGAAGCTGCAATAAGGGTTGTATCGTCAGCAAATCTTAAGTTGGATATTTTGCTTCCGCCAATAGTTACACCGCCATTCCAGTTGCCTGTACCTGTCTCACCACAAATTCAGAGTAAATGTTAAACAACATCGGAGATAATACACATCCCTGACGAACTCCTTTTCTGGTTGCAGTTTGACTAGACAGGTTACCATCAATTCTTACACGAGCCGAATTAGACTCGTAGAGTTGCTGTATGAGAAACACTAGGTGATAAGGAACTCCCATAGAGATGAGAATTTCCCACAGTTTAGGCCACTTTACGTTATCAAACGCCTTAGAATAGTCCACAAACCAGATAAAAACCGGAAAGTAATGCTCTCTGGCTTTTTCAATAATTTGTCTTAAGTTTAAGATCTGTTCATGCGTAGCGCGTCCTTTCACGAAACCTGCCTGCGCCTGAGAAATTTCCCAGCCCATAAAACCCTCCAAACGAGATTGTAAAATATACAGTAGAACCTTACTTGCATGAGAGATTAACGAAAGTAGGCGATAATTGTGTGGATTTGTTGGAGATCCCTTTTTATGAAGTGGAACAAAAATTGATGTGCACCATTCATCTGGCCAAACACCGGAGGACCAGACACTCTTACAAATATTATGTAAAAGGGAGATGCCGTCGTCACCCAAGCATTTCATCGTTTCAGCAGAAATAACATCAATGCCTGTAGCTTTGTTAGTTTTTAGCTTGATGAGGGCACGTTCCACTTCAGACAAAAGAATATCCGGTTCGTGTTCAAAATCCAATGAGAGGGCGTGAAGGCCATCCTCATGGTACAGATTTTCGCAATAATTTCGCCATACCTCAATAACCTCATGCAAGTTGGTAATTAGCTCTCCCTCAGGATTTTTAACAGCCCAAGATTTGGGTTTAAAATCCCGACTGAGGCATTTGACCTTAAAAAACATCTCTTTCGGATGGTTAGTATCGGCATGCATCTCTATTTCCCTGCACAATTCCTGTAGATAAGAGTTCTTATCTTTCCGGCGTAATCTTTGAATCTCGCGTGAGAGCTGTCTGTATGTGTTTTGCTCTGTATCTGAATCCAGACCTGGTGGCAGTGCTGTTTATATTTTTTTTATTTTATTTTTTTTTTTATTTTTTTCTTCGATTAATTCTTCTGTTGCTAAGATGATAATTGTTATCCCATCTATTTTTTCATATTCTTTTTCCCCAGAACTATTCAGGTTAGACTCTTGTCATTCATATCAGGGTGCCCTCATGGATAAATATTAGTTTCTGGCTAATGGGATAAGCTCCTACTGCCTTTATACCAACAAAAAAACTTTTCAGTATTCTGAAAAAAGTTGTTCATTTTAACGACTTCTATACACAGTTAAAAAAGTATCAACATAGGAATCACCCTGTTTCGTAATGTTGCAGAATGCACACACACGCCCTTCTTTTCAGCATATTGCGAGATATTTTTGTTCTCTTCCTCATGCAACTGCCTTCGTAGTGGCCTTGACCATGAACGTTTTACGTTTCTCAGACGCTCCTTAAATTACTTCTCATGGATATTTATTACTTGTTACATAATATTACGTATTATGCGCTTTAGAACACCTCTCAATATACATTGTAATACATTTTATAACGATATTCATTACATGTATATGTATAATATTTCTATGATCGTGATGACTATGATCTGATATCAATGAAGTTATGTGAGAAATTAAGAAATTTATAAGTAGATGAATGACATTGTTATTATCTGTACCCTGTGGCGGCGCGTCGGGTGGGCTCGGGGGGCCGAGGCCCCCCACTTTTTATGAGGAGTTAAAATAATTGAAAATTATTTTTTACGTGTCCATTTTTTGACTTTATTATATATTATTGAATTTTATTGTATACGTACATACCCATTTTTTTATTATTACAAAGTAGATTATAACTACATTATTGTCCAATTTCCAGTACTCTGCATCTTTTATTCTTATCATTTCGCCCTCTCTGCTCTGCTCTGCTACAGTTAAATTATTTTGCTAGGGTTTGTTTCATTTGGTAGTTGTACAATCCTTTAAGTACTTGTGGCACTTGAATTAATCACTTTAGACCCCCAAGTGTGCTAGTTTGTTGGAATTGTTTTTCGGGAGGAACACAGAAAGGCACAAATATACAGGGTGTCCCATTAATAATTTTGAATCGGACGTCACGAGACCCAAAACAAATATCTTACTGGGTAAGACAATAATAAGGAAAGATAAAACATTTGCTCTAATTTATAACTTCAAAAATGTAATTCTCTAGTACCACCCAGTTACGATATATTACTTGTCTTAGTCGTCGTAGGACATCCTATATTTGACGAAAAAGTAAATACGCATAATGTCCTACTAGACCATCCCTCCTCCCTTGTTATATTTCGTGATTCAAACCTCCCCCCCCCCCCTTTCAAGCCTCACGTGATTAATGGACGGCCCTTAAGGGACTTCTCGATTATCAATTTTCTCTTCTACTTTGCTCTGGTTATACAACAAACACTATTTTCTATTGAAAATGTGTTTATAGCAAAGATTTCAAGTGTAAAGTTGGTACAGTTTTCATAAATAAACATGTAAACATGCGTAGATAATTCGACATTATACGGAAATGATAGTTTGATAGTAGTAGATTATAAGTCTTCCTATTAATATAAAAATGATCCCTGGACAGAGAGCGGTTTGCAATAAGAGTTGTTTAATGTATAACCACGTGGTTTTGGCAGATTAGTTTTTTGAGAGAATAGTGCCATAAAATTTACTGCCGGGTATATCTTGTCCCAGGACGAATCGCACTTAGATTTCGGAATGTGAAGCCGATATCAAAAGGCATTATTCTAAAATTCGCATTTGTTTCACACGTGTGTGGCCTACTTTATTTCACTTTCACTTTTGGGAATTCCTTGTAAAAACGAAGAAGGTCGGATTACTCTAAAGGGTATTTTAAATGTGATTGTCAATTGTTTACAGCAAATATCATATGATGTATTGCTTGTATACGGTACGAAGATAATATAGGGGCCCACATATTAACCAATGCGCGATTTAATTAGGGGAATTTCAACTTTTTTGCTATTAAGAATAAATATATAATTTAAACATATTATATCATTAGTCGGTGACAGAAATCATCCCTTAAAGTTTTCGGGATTCTTCCTGGAACACGGTGTATTTTTATTTGCATTTCCAGGCTTTATTAAACGAACGGAAATTCTTACTAATTTAATGATGAGGGGTACATAAGTTGTCTACTCGTGTGAATAATAATTTATTAAATATAATATATCATTCAACGAAGTGCGGTAGGTTTTCCACAAACATAATATTTTATTCAGCAAATTTTTAACAAATTATAAGTAGAACGAATGCATAATACATTATACATTTACAAGATATACCGGGTGTCCCAGAATTTCCTTGACACGTGATATTTTCGTAACGAAAAACGGTTCAAGCAAGAAATGAGTGGTACTTTTGAAGGTACTATAGGGTCTATCATACCATGCATTCAAAACATTTTTTTGTACGTCAACCCCTAAAACTCACCCCCAACTTGTTTTTTCAAATAGCACCCCATAGGTTTTCCTACATAAATGATATCTCCATTTTATTTAAAATCTTGTGGTACCTTTTATTTTATATGCAAACTTATTTTTTCCGTAAAACCATCAGCATAAAACAAATGAAATGATAATTTGTTTGACCCCTGATATTTTTATAACAAAAACGGATAAAAGAGAAAAGTAGTGAATGACCTATCATTCCTTGCTTATGAACCCTTTTTTTCTTACTTAAACCCGTGGAATCCACCCCTAGCTTGTTCTTTCAAATTCCAGTCCACAATTTTGCCTGGAAAAATGAATTCTTTACTTGAATTTAATTATCGTAGTGCCTTACTTTTTATGCCCCTACTGCAATTTATCGTTAATTTTTTTCGTTTAATCCATGAAATCGTATTAATAATTAAATTAATTAAAACAAAACTAAGTGCAAAAACGTGAAAAGGTTTTGGGGTATGCCCCGCAGACGCCAAAGTTAACGATAAACTGCAGTAGCAGCATAAAAAGTAAGGCAGTACGATAATTAAATTCAAGTAAAGTATTCATTTTTCCAGGCAAAATTGTGGATTGAAATTTGAAAGAACAAACTAGGGGTGGATTCCAGGGGTTTAAGTAAGAAAAAAATGGTTCATTCACTACCCTTGAAAACCCACTTACTTTTCTTTTTTATCCGTTTTTGTTACAAAAGTATCAGGCGTCAAACAAAATATCATTTCATTTGTCTTATGCTTATAATTTTACGGAAAAAATAAGTTTGCATATAAAGTTAAAGGTACCACAAGATTTTAAATAAAATGGGGATATCATTTATGTAGGAAAACCTATGGGGTGCTATTTGAAAAAAAAAGTTGGGGGTGAGTTTTAGGGGTTGACTTACAAAAAAAATGTTTTGAATGCATGGTTTGATAGACCCTATAGTACCTTCAAAATTACCACTCAGTTCTTGCTTGAACCGCTTTTCGTTACGAAAATATCACGTGTAAAGGAAATTCTGGGACACCCGCTATACAGATCGTGTCAATATATGCATGGAATAAATCGCATGTCTTCCATAACATAGCACCATTCGAATGATGAATGAATATTAAAGGTTTATTGAGTCGCAAACGTACTCTCAAGGCTCAGGTGCACATCCACAATCTGCTTTCATATCAACGTAAAAATCGCTATTCGCAGTAAATAAGCCTTGTTTCCGGTTATAAATATGCGTATCTTTTAATTAGGTGGGATTTTAGTGAATTAAATGAATGTTTCATGAAGACGTTTACTTAATGTACATAATTACTGGTATAATATGGAATAAGAGGATCTGTACAGGAGCTTCAACTTTAGGTTTTCTTTACTTCCCACACCGATAGGTGAGGGGAGTATTGTGATCGCGAACATAACGAAAATCCACGTCACTCATTTTTGTCGGTCTGTCTGTCTGCTTTCTAACATCGTAATCCCAGTAACCGCTGCATTGAGATGAAATTTGGGTAGCGATATGTTGTTGGGTCGTGGTCCGTAATGTTCCTATAATTTTGAAAATCGTTGTACGGGGGGTGGAGTAATTAGCAAAAAACAAAAAATTTCGGATGTTCCTCAAACTTGGTTTTGGTTTTGGGGGTCAGGCTTTGGTGAATTTGGGGTGGCTGGAGGGTGGGGGATTGTAAAACTGAAAAATTTGTTGTATTCGTAATGGGCTGTCCATTGACCTGTGAATGAAAAACCTAGCGGTATATTACACTTTTTTAGGCCCATCCGAACACTGCTTTGCTCATTATAGAAACCAAGGGACTTAGAATCTGTGATGTATACATAGGAGCATTGCTTTAGATCGTTCTATATTGCGTAACGCGAAAATGATTGAATTGATTTTATTGAAATGAAAACGCATATATTTTGGAAAAATCATGTCAGTGGCAGCGCAGCGATAATAAAAACACCACTAAACGTTATATACCGGCACTTTCAAAATAAGATTGATGATATAATGACCTGTCTGTTTTTCTCTACTCACACAAGCCAATTCTTGTCCAATCAAGGTCCTACCTTTCATCGGCGTTGCCAACGTCAAAATGGCCACTTAAGCGTTTTAGTCAAATCATCATTAATACTTACCTAAGAAAACAATTATTCTACTAATATTATTGAAGTGTTTTTCTAAAATAATTATAAATTTACAAAGCAAAACTGTAAAAAACAAAAATTTTGTAGAATGACTATTACCTTGTAATTTTGTGTTATAAAAATGCAACACAGCTTCATAATTTTACAAATATTTTGTGAAAAACTAAAATATTCGTATTTTTTTCTGCTCAAGCATTTTTACAAAATTTAGTAAATCTACAAACCCATCATAATATTTTTGTTAAACTTTACTGGGATTTTACAATATGACATCGGAAAATCGCTGCAATAGTGCTTGTAATTGTTTTATTATAAAAATAGCCACTTTTTTAGTGTATGACTTTTTGAAAGAGGATGAAGAATTTATTTTATCAACTAAGCACGAGCGGTTGTCTTGACAATATATACGAAGGCATGAAACACAGAACCTTCCTATATACCCTTAAAGTACTTCAAGCGCTTAAATACTTCTCGTATCTACCAGAGAGATGGAGGTCCTGTGAGTGAATAGGGTACTTGCAGAAACAAATATTATGTCGTTTACGCGTTCCTTAGAGCCTAGTAAACATGACAAAATCACTTGTTTGGTTTTTTGGAATCGGCTGTGAGAGATAATTTCAAAAATTATTTCAAATGCCGGAAAATGCCGCGTAAACAACCTCTGACGTCAGTGATATCCTATAGTAATGGGATGTAAAGTATTGATATTCGATATCGATAGCCAGTGCTAACCTAACATTTTGACATTGATCATTATAACCACAAAACGCAGTCACATACAAAAGTACAAAAGTCAAAATTATAAAAGTTAGGCTAGATTACTAATTCACTTTGAATTAGATACTATCTTTGGAATCATTCATAATAGGATGCACCGAAATAAAATGATGGCTTCGATTAGTTGCGAATCTCGATCACAAACAAGATGAACTGTGATACCTATCAGATATAAAAATGTATTGCAACGAAAATGCTAGTGGGTTAATTGCCTGTTTCAAATATGTTTAACTATCAATAAATTGAGTCGCATTGTTAAAGAATTCAGATCATCTCTAGTTTGCAGTTGAATCTCACTGACCTGCGCTGTAGCAGTATCGATTGTCGATATCGATAAGATACCTGTGACGTCAGCCCTTGTTTTAAGTCACGTGGAAAAATTTGAATATATCCTTATTTTATTTTGCAAATATCTTTTTTTGGCCGTCAGTTAAATCATGTTTTTTGTTTCCTACTGCTTCTTGATATGGTTTTATTCACGCTATGTATACTCCCGAGACGATTTCACGACCTCTGCAAGTACCCTATTATGTAACTCTAAGCGAAGTGATAGCGAAGCGATAGCAACGTTCTCGTTTGTCAAGTTTTGACGTTATTATTGCTGTGTGTCAAAGTGACAATTTGCTTAAAAACGTATTGGTGTACTTAATTAACAATCATTGATTGAATCGTAGAGAAAAAACTAATCCTTCGCAATGGTCGGCATTGCTGGATTTTGCAGTCTCATCCAGAGATACTTAAGCCAACTCGTGAATGCTCGTGAGTGATCGAGCTCCATGCCCAAAGCATAATGAAGCGTTAAACTTTGTGTATAGAATGCCTTCAAAAATCGTTTTCGTAAATATTTAGCATCGTTTGCGCCTGCTTTCGTTACTATAGCGAAAGTTACAGAATCTACCCACTGTAGTTCCTTAGTGTATGATTATGAGTGTAGACCACACTGATCTATCTCCATTCTCACCGATCATTGAAATCTCCATTGTAATTAATGTTGTATGACGCAACAAAGTTCGCGTTCAAGCTACTGACGGCGAGACGACGCACACACACATACATCTCTGATATGTGCTTATTATTTATGAGTTAGCATCTGATGAGAAAATCGATGTTCGATCCTCGGGGCGATAGGAACCGAGAAGGCGATAGGTAGTACCGATAACGAGGATGAAATACGCGCTACTGTTCGACGAATTGAATGCTGCTTGCAGTACCGCCAGTATACAGGGAACTCTGGTGAACTTATACAGGGTGGGGCATAGGAATGAAGTATTTTTCAAATAATCATAAAATTATTAGTTTTTACTCTAAAAAAATTATTGGTAGCAGAACATAGCTTATAATAAACCATTTTGAAATATCTAAGTTCAAAAATTACATCTGGCATATGATGCAGCCGTTCACGAAAATTGCACTCCACTGTTTCCAGCATGTCTCTGTTGATTTTTGAGAGATTCCATGGCGAATCGCTTCCTTCTCTGCGTCTAACGTACGGAGCTTGGCCCTTTAAACACGTGACTTGAGTTATCCCCATAGCAAAAATCACAAATTGATACGTCGGGAGACCGAGGGGGTCATGAAATGCCACCAAACCTCGAAATTGAACTATTTGGAAACAGATGGCGAAGAACAGCCATGGATGCTCTGGCGGGGTGTGCCGTGGCCCCATCTTGCTGTAACCACAAATCTTTGATATTCACACCTCTTTGCAATTCAGGTATGGAAAAGGTATCGGCCATATGAATGTAACGTACAGATGTTACTTTAGCGGTGACCCCATTTTCTCCAAAAAATATGGACCAATGGTACCACGCCATATGTCATGCGTTGTTCTAGCGTCTACCGCTCCATGATGGCAACTGGCAAGTAAGAAAATTAAATGGTTTGAGTCAAGGAATGGATTGCAATAAACCGCGCGCTCCTCCCTTTTCTAATGTATGAGTACTACTCAAACCAAAAACACTTGGTTTTTATGCCCCACCCTGTATTTATTGAGCTGAGTTTGCATAAACGCTTCTGAATTTTGAACACTAAAGATGTGTTTTCTTTGATCATCAGATCAGATCAGATCAGCAGATAAGATGCAGAATTGAACAAGCCAGGACAATTTTCCTGAAACTTCGAACATTTCTAAAATTTCTTATCAACAAAAATTTGAACTTCAGTCTCAGAGACTGGATGATGAAGTGTTATGTCTGGTCTGCTCTATTGCACGACGTGGAGGTATGGTCTGAAGACTGAAGGCAGCAAGTATAAATAAAATCGATGCGTTAGAAATGTGGACTCTGCAACGAATGCTGTGAGTGTCCTGGGTTGATCATGTTAGAACTGAAAACGTTCTCCAGATAGCCGTTCCAGCAGAACAAGAACTTTTTGAGGTTATAAGGAAGATGGAAATAGCTTACCTAGGCCACATAATGCGTGAGGAACGCTATCACCTCCTGCGTCTCATTCTTCAAGGAAAGATCGAAGGAGGGAGAACAGGAATTGGAAGAAAAAAGCTATGATGACTGAGAAACATCCGTCACTGGACAATAATAAAAGACTTCTAAAGGGCCCCACAGACATCGTTCTTTTCCATCAGTTTTGCACGACGTGCCAACCGATGTCGGTTAAACCGATGGAACGATGCCTCCACACACTGTTCGGTTTTCTTTCAGTTTCTCGCAAATTTTTGGTCCCTTAACATGGATAACACTTTAGCATTGGCGGCGGCTTTAGCTATTAAAGTGAAATACAGCAAGAAAAAAACGTTCTAATTGGGTGAAACAGTGGCTTTTAAAAAGAGGCCAATTCTCCCATATAAATCTATTAGAAGAATTGCGTCTGGAACCAGGGGATTCGTACAATTATTTGAGGATGGATGAAGAAAGATACTTAGAATTAGGTACCTAATTCAGTAGCACCTCTAATAAAAAACCGGGATACTTGGATGAGTCAAAGTATTTCCCCTCTTGAACGTCTGACAGCTACATTGAGATTCCTTGCTACGGGTAGAAGCTACGAGGATTTGAAATTTTCAGTTGCGCTATCCCCCCATGCTTTAGGACAAATTATACCTGAAACATGTATGGCTTTATATTTGAAGAAAGGTTATTTCAAGGTAACTCCTTCCTGAACGATCCGCGAATGGAGTCAATCTTCCTTTTCACTGAATCCGTATTTGCAGAGGGATCTATATCTCTCCATTTTTTCAACAGTTCTCCGTAGGCCTTATGTTTCTTGTCTCTGTCTGCATACTCAGCGGATTTGACTTTCCAGAGACACGGAAAACTCCTATACATGTGTTTACATAAATTGTTTGCTATTTTGCCGTGTATCGCACATTTTTGATAGGTGTCGCTAACCCTAGATACTCTTACTCGAAGGCAACCAGAACGACACTGCAAAATCCCGTCGTGATTGCACGATGAACGGCCACACATGTACCGAGTTGCACGATGGCGTTCGAAACCGACAGGTAAAATCAAGCTCGGACAGATTTTATGGAACGACGGTCAGCACGACGGTTTTTCGGCACACACGGACCGAAATGAGTGTGATCGGTTGGCACGTCGTGCAAACCTGATTAAAAAGAACGATGTCTGTGGGGCCCTTAAGGAATACAGAGGGCTGCAACTAATAGGATCATCTGATCAGAGAAAGGATGAACGACTACGCAGGAATTTGCATGGCACACCGAGAAGAAGAAGAATCTACAAATACATCCAAAAAGCGTCTCGAAAACATCCAATTTTCTGCTATTATTTTTAATATCACTGTTGATTTCAAAGTGTTTCGTTGTTTCCATGGTCATATAGATATTGCAATATTTTGTCGCATGCGACAATAGCGACAACTGGCGACATGTAGCGAGCGGCGGCGTCGTCGTATAAAAGCACCTTTCGTGTCTTAAATAATTTCTCTCTGTGTACGCAGAACGTACTCTATAGCGGTGGATATTATCGATAAGTTATGGTCAGCGGTAAACGAGTGAACGCCATTGTCTTCTTGGTATTAAATATGGCGATAAATCCTACAAACTGTAGATAAATTTCGAGGAAATCATCACCATAGGCGCTACACAGTTCATACAACTCTTGGTGCAAACTAATTTTGTATTTCATCTCTTATTTTTATTCAACACGCCAAAATCAGAGAAACGGTTGATTTCAACAATCTTCTAGTCTATATCTCATAAAAGAAATATTTGCCATTGACAGTTTTACGGCCTTTACTTAGGTTAATAGTGTGGATATAAAGCATATAATAGAAAAATGGCTTGAATTTATACGTCGCCCGTCATCTATTTGACTTTTGCTGCGCAAATCCCATTTTACGGAGAATGGAAGAGTTATAATAGACATTACGGCTTTCTTAAGCCCATTTATTCTTCACGGATATGCAAGCAATTTAGATAAATACGGGGTGTTCTTAAAATTGGGAGCAGCATCATTGAAGATTTGAACATTTTAAACATTGCTTCTATTTTATGAGATTCCTTCGCTAAATTTTAACCCATTCTTTAGCAAATCAAACTAATTGAATGCAGCATGAAATATAAAAGGCAATTATATGACTAAGCACACTTCCACTCATATTTTCTAACTATCTAGTGTCGGTCATCTAGAGGCAGCTTATGAAGCTTTAAAAAAAAGTCTTGTCCAAAACTTTTTACTTCCCACACCGATAGGTGAGGGGAGTATTGTAATCGCGAAAATTTTCGATTTTGAGAAAATACACTTTTTGGGCGTTTCATGATGTCTACTTAACGAAAATCCACGTCACTCATTTCCGTCTGTCTGTCTGTCGGTCTGTCTGTCTGTCTGTCGGTTTGTCTATACGCGTTTTTCTGTCCCCGTGATCTCAGTAACCGCTGCATGGATTGTGATGAAATTTGGGCAGCGATATGCTGTGGGGTCGTAGTAGGTAATGTTGCTATAATTTTGAAAATCGGTGCATTGGCGGCAGAGTAATTAGCAAAAAACGAAAAATTTCAAATATTCCCGAAGCTTCGTTTTTAGGCGTTTCAGGTGTTCCTGATCATTTTCTACTTTTTTTGGGTGGAGATGGAAATTGGGGTGGTTGGGGGTTGGGGGGTTGTAAAATTGAAAAATTTGTTGTATTCATAATAGACTACCCACCGACCTGTGAAGGAAGACCTAGCGACATAAATAACTTTTTTAGGTCTATCCGAACATTGCCTTATGCCTATTACAGAAACTAAAGGATTTAGAATTTTTTCTGGTATAAACATACGAGTATTGCTTTAGATCGTTCTATATTATGTAACTAAGAAGCTGTTGAATTGATTTTAATGAAATGTTGACACAGTATTACTACCGTGTCGAGGATGGAAAATGCGTATGGTTTTTATAAATCGTGCCAGTAGCGGCGCAGAAATAATAAAAAAACTAAAAATATAAAAACAGCTCAAACTTCGTTTTTAAGTGTTTTAGAGGTTCCTGATCATTTACTGAGTTTTCTTTGCGTGGGGGAGAAATTCGGGTGGTTGGGGGGTGGGGGGTTGAAAAACTGAAAAATTTGCTGTATCAATAATATGCTGTCCGCTGACCTGTGAAGGAAGACCTAGCGATATAAATCACCTTTTTAGGTCCATCTGAACATTGCCTTGCCTATTACCGAAACTAAGGGACTTAGAATTTTCTGTATACATACGAGTATTTATTGCTTTAGATCGTTTTGTATTTTGTAACGCGGAAACTATTAAATTGATTCTAATAAAATTTTGACACATTATTATTATTACTGTGGTGAGGATGGACAACGCGTATGCTTGTTAAAAATCGTATCAGTGGCAGCGTAGCAATAATCAAAAAACTAAAAATATGAAAACAACTCAAACTTCGTTTTTAGATGTTTCAGGGGTTCCTGACCGTTTTGTACCTTTTTTGGGTGGGGGTAAAATTGGGGTGGCTGGGAGGGGGGGCGGGGCGGCGGGTTGTAAAACTGAAAAGTTTGTATTATTGATAATAGGCTGTTCATTGACCTGTGCAGGAAAGACCTAGCGGCATATCACAATTTGGGGGGGGGGTACTGGCGATGATTTTGTTGCAAGGGGATCTTAGACTAAATCTTTATGCTATGGGAAAATAATAAACTGGTATCACCGTAATGTGTGGGAGGTTAGGTTAGGTTAGGGGGGTCAAACGTACAGGCCGGGTTAGGTAGCCCCAACACTGCAGCCATTGGCTTATTGTATTGTCCTGTGCGTTTGTTAATCCGTGAAGAGTTTTGTGACCTTGATAAGATCCAAGAGTCTCTTCACGATATCTCGATTGGGGAGTGATTTGGGGTTGTTGGGCCCTATCAGTCTGAATCTCCACCAGCGTAGAGCCTCACATTCAAAGATTATGTGAGAGGCTGTTTCGTCGTCCTCGTCACATAGTCTGCATATTGGGTTTTCTTTGAAGATCCCTAATGTGTGTAGATGTTTTCTTAGGCCGCAGTGTCCGGTTAGGAGGCCGGTTATTAGCCTAGTTTCTTTCCTATTTAGTTTTAGGATCTCTTCAGCTAGTTTTGGTGTGGGTTGTTTCACCATCAGCTTGCTGTGTCTGAGCTTTGGATGTGACTGCCAGTATTTTAGGTGCTGTGAATGCACCCACTGGTTTATCGTAGTTTTTACCAAAGACCTTGAAATGCCTATGGCCGGTTCGGGGCCGATAAAGCTGGATGCCGATCCGTTTCGTGCTAAGGTGTCTGCTTTTTCGTTCCCTTCAATTCCCTTGTGACCTGGCACCCATTTCAGGGTTACCTTGTTCATGGCACTAAGTTGTTTGAGGTTTTCTAAGCATTCCCAGACGAGTTTGGATTTGATTTGGCAGCCAATGTGTGGGAAGTATTGAGTCAATCAACTTGACTTCATTTTTTGTATTTATACAAATGGTTTCTTAGCATAGGTGAGAGAGCATTGTATTAATTTTTTTGTCGACCTTCTTTGCTACTGAAAAGTAATTTACACTATAAAAACATTTACACAACATCTTTTGTTTGGTGGTGGACCTTTGGTCTACCTGTACAGGTATACCTGCACAGGTCAGCTCCGTGTAGGGGGCGATTTAAGGGGACCCACGTGGCTGGGCGATGAACAGCGTCTGCCTTCGATAGTGGGGCAGCAGCAGCCTTGTGCGTGGTTAGCGCTTGGGTGGGTGACTGTATATACACAGGGCATTCAGTTTCGACCGTGTTGGTGTCGCCCACACGAGCGCTGAGCGGAGCATTTTAACGTGCTCGCCCACTTAGGCGAAGCGTCGCGAACGGAAGCGGCGCGAAGAAAATTATTGATTTGACGCCAGAGAAGTTTACATTAGTTTATATGGCAGCCCGCCCACTCAGGCGACGCGAAGCGAAGAGGCGCGTCGTTTGACGCGCGGCTTCTCCTTGGACCAACTAGGCGTCGTTTCTCTTGACGCTTCGCTTCGCGTCGCTTCGCTTCGCCTGAATTGGCGGTACCAGGCGGCGCGCCGCGGCGAGAAGATCCAAATATTTCATGATGCCTCTCGCATATTTTCAGTGTTTAGCAGTATTTGGTAGGAAGTGGTGCTAAATTGCAGTCTCTGGCCGTGATACAAAGACATTCATTACAAAGGTAATTTAATTGCCCAGCATTTTATTTTGTTTTTGTTTCTTTTCTTCTTCCATAGTGGCAACTAAACTCAATACAAAGAGTTTCTCTTCCGACGAACTGCTCATCGTACCTCACTAGACCACGTATCTCGTTCAACTGCTTAAAAACAAATAAAATTCGCGTCGTGCCGTAAATGACGCGACGCGACGCTTCGCGCCGCCTCGCCCCAGTTGGCGGGCATCGGTTAAATGACGCTTCGCCTCGCGCCGCTTCCGTTCGCGACGCTTCGCCTAAGTGGGCGAGCAGGGGGGCAAAGCGGCGCGACGCGACGCGCGGCTTCCAAGGGCGCAACGCGAATTTTATTTGTTTTTAAGCAGATGAACGAGATACGTTGTCTAGTGAGGTACGATGAGCAGTTCGTCAGAAGAGGAACTGTTTGTATTGAGTTTCATTGCCACTATAGAAGAAGAAAAGAAACAAAAACAAAATAAAATGCTGGGTAATTAAATTACCTTTGTAATGAATGTCTTTGTATCACGACCAGAGACTGCAATTTAGCCCCACATCCTACATAATACTGCTAAACACTGAAAATATTATGCGAGAGGCAAGAGAAACGACGCCTAGTTGATCCGAAGAGCATTCGCGCGACAAACGACGCGCCTCTTCGCTTCGCGTCGCCTGAGTTGGCGGGCTGCCATATAAACTAATGTAAACTTCTCTGGCGTCAAATCAATAATTTTCTTCGCGCCGCTTCCGTTCGCGACGCTTCGTCTAAGTTGGCGGGCACATTTGACGCGACGCGCCGCTTCGCGACGCTTCCGTTCGCGACGCTTCGTCTAAGTCGGCGTAAACCTTTACGCGGCCGGCACTTTGGATGATCGACCGGAAGGCCCGGATGGGGGACCCCCCCTCGGACCGTCCGGGATGATGGTGTAATCATTCCAACGGTGCTGGCCGTGTACCGTCCCCCCTCTGGGAAGTTATAGTACAATAGGCCTAAGTACTGACGGCTCCCAGAGGAAAAAATGGGGCGATCCGGTACGCCGGAGGGGTCCTCAGTTCGTTTCGGTATGGCATCCCTTGAAGACGACGATGCGCTGGCACTAATAGGCCTTGCGTTAATTTTGAAAGATAATAATAAAAAATATGGTTAGAAGAAAACGGAAAAGGTGTTGTAAAAAGTTGTATATTATAATATGTATATTATGAATTCTAATAATATTCATAGTACCACAATTTAATGTGATATGCATCACCCACAGATGCCCCAGAACTCAAGAACTGTTCTTATTTCTTCTTCTCCTTCCTGACATTGCTTCTTAAATTGTTAATTTTTTCACAACCGCTGCCTTATCAGCATTCGGTTCGATTTCCTTTAATTTTTTCGGTCCATACGAACATTACCTTGGCTATTAAAGCCGGCGCCACATATGCGGGTATTTGCCGAGTATCAATACTCGCCGTTTTTCAACCTTGCTCGCCGAATAGCGAGCACGTATCGCCCTACATGTGCGTAGTTGGCTATGTTTAGTTTCGAGAAGAAAGGGAATAGGAAAGCCCGAATATTCGTAGCAAATTGAAACTTATTTATTATTAAAATTTATCGACAGTAGAATCAACGTCACCCTAAAAATATTCTGAAATATACAGGGTGTTTTGGGAAAGTAGGATAGTGATCAACTTGATTTTTTTATATGGTACTATTACTTTTTTTTAAATTCTTCTAGTTTCCATCATTGATCTCTATTAAACCCTAAAATATTATTGCGATCTTGCCAAGTTATAATTTATTTTCTATTAATTTCCGGATTTGCAAGGTCGCAAGTAATACCTCCAAATTGATATATCCCTTTAACTTTTCTCAGTAATATTATACAGCGAGTTACTTAAATATTAAATAAATATTATTTTGGATGACACCAGCAATGTGCAGGGTGTTATTGATAGAATTTTAAATTACGGTAATTTGAAGGTCATTTTACTTTGTTTTTTCTAAATGTAACATCCTGTACGTTTTATTTTGAATCGGAATATCTACTAATACCCTATCTCGCCTTGTAATTTTTTTCGCGTTTGCGACATTGCCAAGTTATAAATTATTTTTCTAAATTTACAAACAAATATCCCCGATTTTTATTAATAAAAAATTAATGCATCATTTATTTAATATAGAAGTATTCCCTAATAATGGTTTAGAGCATGAACAAGTTTCAACTGGTGTTCCTCACCGCCTTCTCAGTAAACAGTACCGGAAGGCTTAAATATTTCCAAAACTGCCACAGCTGGGGCGGTGAAATTCAATACTTGGGAGTTTTTGAACACACAGAATTCAAAAATGCTAACATGCTAACAAATAAACAATGCGAATAAAGTTTTTAATTCTCTAGTCCGGCCCTGTTCCTGTTTCTGAGTCAGTATTCGGGTACTTATTTGTGTTCGGCAAATTCCGACCATTCGCACAAACTGCTCCAGCCACACTAGTAGGCGTTTTCCGAATTGCGAATATTCGCTGTTCGTTGTTCCCTAAATGCCGCATGTGTGGCGCCGGCTATGGCGCCGGCTGAATGCTCGGTGCTCGGCATATGGCGAGTATTCGGGTAAAATCCTGCAGCCACATAGCCGAATAGCAATTAATCGGGGTTCGTTGCTCGCCGAGTACCGCATATATGGCGCCGGCTTTACAGAAATCAAGGGAATTTTCTGATGTATACATACGAGTATTGCTTTAGATCGTTCTGAATTTAGTAACATGGAAATTATGGAATAGGTTTTAATGAAATTTAGACACACTATTATTACAGTGGCGAGGACGAAAAATGCGTAATGATTTCAAAAATCATGTCAGTGGCGGCGCAGCAATAATAAAAAAACTAAAAATAGCCCAAACTTCGTTTTTAAGCAATTTGGGGCTTCATGATTGTTTTGTTTCGTCCAGTTGAAGCTCGCAGAATAAAAATTGTGTCATTTTAGTTCATACGGAGAGACGTAGGAAACTCTATACTAGTTTTTGTGTTGGATGTTCTTTGAGGACATGCGAACGATGATTTGGTTGCAAGGGTTCTCAGACTATAGCTTCATGCCAAGGGAAAATAATAAAATGATATCAGTGTTATGTGAGAGAAGTACTGAGTCAATCAACTTGACTCCATTTTTATTCTAAATACAATGATGTATTATACAGGGTGGCCAATCGGGTGACGATAATAATTTTTTTTTGGATAGCCCGTACCGAGACCTATCCAAAACACCCCCATGTATATGTACCGATTATTGATAGTTTTCGAGTTATGATTTTTTTTTGAAAAGTTGGAGATTTCCCAGTTTTTCCAGGAAATCGTCAAAAACAAAAACAATAATGCTTTTTGGCTTATGTTTTTTCTGCAATTTTACTCAGTATTAAGCCTATTTTAATACGTGCTACTTTTTCATTATTATTTCGGAAGTGCAGTGCCTTGCAAAGTTTTTAAGATTAGTTTGAAGCTCCAGAACCAGGCATAAGTATTTTTAATTTTATTTTGAAGGTTTTGGACTCCTGACTAAAAACAGAGATTTCAAACTTTGGGCCCAAAATGTAGTTAATTATTGTTCGGATGTACAGGTTCTCTTTATTGAATATTGAAATAGGCTTAATACTGAGTATAATTGCAGAAAAAAATAAAATCCAAATAGCATTCTTGTTTTTGTTTTTGACGATTTCTTGGAAAAACTGGAAAGTCTCTAAGTTTTCAAAAAAAATTATAACTCGAAAACTATCAACAATCGGTACATATACATGGGGGTGTTTTGGATAGGTCTCGGTACGGGCTATCTGAAAAAAAATTATTATCGTCACCCGATTGGCCACCCTGTATATGGTTAAAAGGCATTTCAAGTTTTTTTACAAAACTTGGCAATTTTGAGATCCGGCCCTATATTTCCCACCCTGTATATGTATGATTTTGGTTGCAGGTGGTACTTGCTGGTCGGCGATGGTGTCCCGCCCGTCGTCAGCGATGTCCGCAGCAGCAGCAGCAGCAGCCTCGTCGGCGAACAGCCACCACCCCCACCACCACCACGGAGGACCCTTCTCCATGACCTCCTCCTCATCCTCCGCCTCCAAAGGGGAGCCTCCCCACGGTCGGTGCACCGAACTGTTGCAGGAGCGCGTCTCCAGGGAGCAGTGTTGCGCCTCCCCCTCCCACACCACTGCCTACAGTGACGAGGAGCTCGACTCCGGCACCCTCTTCTTCTGGAGGGTGCTCGGCGGAGGGGTTAAGTGCATGCCCTGCAAAAGTAAGTGAAACATTTGACAAAAAGCATTTTCTTCGCATTCAAGTTTTTTATAATAATAATAATAACCACTAACAAGAGGAAACAATACACACATAAAAATAATTTCTTAGATGGAGCACAGATGCTTTAATTCAAGTATACCATAACTTCCTATACGCGCAAAGTGAGAATACGATATATCTTTGACCATATAAGGGTTATATTGAGAAAATATCTTCAATGCAAAACTGGGAAATTCTTGATAGTAAGAATACCAAAATCTGAAATCAAGCATATGGTAATCTTGACCGAAGTATTTCATAATCGTGACTGAAGCATTTCATAATCTTAACTGGAAGCATTTCATAAACTTGACGCAAGGAGCTCAACTTTATTCTAAAATTGTGATATTCTTGGATGAGGAATCTAATAGTATTAATTTGAGCATTCAAACTTTTCTATGAGCATGTAGAAATTTTTCTGGAGAAACAGTTCTGCAAAATTTCTTAAATCACATTTAATATACTAAGTACTTATCTAGGAACACCTGAGTCAGGTCTTCGCATCCCAATTTTTTTAATAGCTCATTCATGGTTGGATAGATCCAGTGATAAGGAAGCTGATGGGAACTGGGACGCGACTCAAATGGCGGTGGACCAGCACTACCGGCAGATTCGATGACTGATGGTTGACGGTGGTATCACGGGTATCACATGGCAATGGCAATTTATTTAACAGTTTGACTAGATACTATTATGTGCTATTATGCAGGATCCAGGATGCAGGTATTACGCTACGGTGCTAAAGACGACGGCGAATGCGACATTCCGAAAACCGATCATGGCTGCGCGGACGCGGACGGGCAACAGGCTGTTGAGTAGAGAGAGTGGAGAGGTTAGACTTGACCCGTGACATGCTGCGTGCCTGCGCACTCCGACGTTGGTAGACGTCAAATAAATTATTTACTTGATACAAATATAGAGTGTGCTTGTAAAACAGCGTTCATTTTCAAACCAAGATTATCATATTGTAAATGAAGGTTCGCATTTGCAAGCTGTCTATATTCTTGATAGAAATAAACTGGGCACTGCTGGGAAAAATGATAATATTGATATAAAATTATGAAATATTTGTTATTAAATTATTATAGCCTTGGTTGCAAAGAAAATTATATTTTCTTTCGGAGCATAGTTCTTCAAAATAAGTATATAAATCAAAAATATATTATTCTTGATACAAATTTTCTATAATTTTCTCATCAAATACTCTTTCTTAGAGTGAGAACTGATATTCTTGTTGTGAGTATGTATTTACAAGAATATCACAATTCTTGACTTGAGAATTTCTTTTTATGTGTGTAGAACACATATAACATGTGCATGCAAAACTCTCGCTGGAATCGAGTACACAGTCAGACATAACCCTACAGCCACAGTCATACACCAAGCACTAGCCATAACAAACAAACTAACTGAAAACACGGATCCATATTATAATGACACACTGACCTTAGTACTCGAAAATAGTCAATTAGAAATATACTGGGACATTAAATTAGATACAGACAAAGTGCAATTCCCAATGATATGAATATCCAAAACACCTACGCTGGAAAGTTGTCTATATACAGATCTTTCCATAGAAATAAAACGATTCTAGAAACAAAACAAAGTTATTATTTTCCCCCTCATTATAACGGTCTCAGGCCTTACACCAAACACATTTACACCACACCTGCATTAGTTAGGCCTGGACTAGAAGTCACACAAAACTTTCCAAAAGTCTGTAATCCCCAAGACCTATAGCATTGTTATAAACAGTAAAAATTAAAATATTATGTTTGAATTGTTCACTTTACAAATTGTGTGCATCAATTCAAATAGAATACATATAAAAAATATTAATAGAAAAAATATAGTAGAGAGGCTAAAAGCGTGGTTATGCTAAAAAAGGTGCATAGGCTTAATAAAATTGACAGTGCTTCAATTTGGGCACGGACTGAAGTATTCTTCAGTTCGTATTTGAATGGGCCTATACCACATTTTTGGTTTATTGGCTTAAATGAACCCTGACACCACGTAGATGCCATAAATAATTTTACAAAATTTTTCTATCGAATTTGTAACCGAAAAAAATTGCTCTAAATATTGAATTTTTTGAATCCATACACTTCCCGCCCAGATCGTGACGTCACCTGTAGGGAACCAATAAGAGCTCACTGGTACAAAACAATAGCAACCGCTCGTAGTCATCGGACCACGAAAAGGCGCTTCTCATTGGTTCCCTACAGAAAGGACGCTTCTCATTGGTTCCCTACAGGTGACGTCATCATCGGCTATTTCAAATTACAGTACAATTTTCTTTTTAGTGTTATTCTCATTTGGATCAAGTTTTCTGTTGACAGTTTACAGTAAACGGTCCTATGTATCATCAAAAATAATACCGCAGTAAATAAATTGATCAATTGGAGATCACGGTATAGGCCCATTTTACCAAAAGAAATATGTTTCATGAAATCTGGCAAAGCATTAAAAATTTTGGCACAACTTCTTTTTTATATGGACATTGTGTGCTGATAATCGTAATTTAATTCGAAGGTAAATATGTGCTGATGTTTTAAATACTCATACACTAAATTCAAAAACTGTATTTGAACAAATTTCCTATCTTCAGCCATCTAAGAACATTGTTTTCGAGTACTTAAATATTATACTGTGTACTTATTTCCAGCGAGAGTTTTGCAAGCGCTTGTTATGTACCAAATTGTTTCTTTCTGATGGTAATATTTCCTGCAGTTATCGTCGATTATGGATAGATCTTTAATTATGTATTTCATGTAGTTTCGTGTCGCATCATTTGGTCCTTGATAGCAAGTATAAAAACCTCAGTTTCTGGAAAGAGTTGGCCACGTTTATAATTCCTTTACCCCCTTGTTTTGTGTCTATAGGAAGCCTGGCTTTGCACGCTTTTGGTTGTGACATTCTGTGTTTCGTGAGTTCTGTTCAAATAGAGTATAGAGTATGTGGATGTTTTCAATGTCAGTTTGCAACTACTTGCCCGTGTGGGGGCGGGTTAGAATATCTCCCATCGTATATCCTGCGTGTCGTAAAAGGCGACTAAAAGGAACACCGAACTACTGTCAGTATAAGCAGTAACCTCTTCTCAACCAACAGCTTCGGGTGGACGAGTTGAGAAGAGTCAGGACGCCTTCTTGTCGTTGGGGTGAGAAATTGCCCCTAAAGGCGGATGAACCAGTAGATACCATCTTGTCAACGTCATGAGGATGCAGAAAGCAAATGGGAAACTACCGCATTAAAGATCTTAAAGATATCCCAAGCGAAACTCGTAAAATGTGTAAATGCATTTTACGAGTTCACAACATGTCTGTTAAGACATTGTGACTATGACGATGTTCGCAACTACTTGATGATGCCAAGGGGTATATGAGAACCGGTATCGCAAATGTGTATATTACAACGTATTATTATTTTTAAAGACAGAGTTTTTGTTAGAGGGCCAGTTGAACAGAATGGAACAAAAACTGCGTTTACTTTATACGCTTATCTTAAAGCGTCTATCGGAACATGTACTAAGAGGGCTAAATCATTTTTGCCAATCATTTTGACCATGCATGGTTCGGCTGAAAAAAAATATCCTAAACAATTTTTTTATTTCCAGACTCGTGCACCGGCGTAGTATGTCCAGCGGACCGCAAGTGCTCGATGCGAGCGGGGGCCCCTAAGTGCGTGTGTACGTCGAAGTGCGAACGACCCCCTAAGGGCCGTAGGGGCAGACGGGGCAGCAGCAAAGGGCCTGTCTGCGGCACCGATGGTCGGACCTATAGGGACGCTTGTCGACTCAGGAAGAACGCTTGCAGGAAAAGAAAACAGGGGAGGCTGGAGGTCGCTTACGAAGGACACTGTCAGCGTGAGTTTTGTTTTTTGTTTTATTTGAAAAAGCGTCTTTTGCTTCCCACAACAGTCGCAGTTGGCAGAGAAAATATTATTATTAATAAATCTCAAACCCTAGCACTTAGTACCAGGCACCATAATAGTACTTTAATAGAGCCAGTTAAATTCTTGGGTGTACTGTACTCATCGACGATGATATTAGTTGGGAACCCCACTTAACTAACTTATAAATTGTCCAAGATCACTTTTCTAATTCGTAGCCTGGACAGTTCAAGTTTCAAAAAACATTTTAGCGATAGCTTATTTTGAATATTTTCACATAAATATGTGCATCCTAAATTTGGGTCACTTACCACATGCATCCATGTTTGCAATTCAGAGAAGGTGTGAGAATTCTGGTAAACTTGAAGTTCAGAGATTGTTGTAGGCAAGCTTGTATCAACTTAAGAATACTGACGACTCATAAAAAGCATAGCTTTGTTTTATTAAAGCCAAAATAGAATGTGGGATTCGGTAGTGGACTAGTTTTTTTAAGCAAATTCGCCAATATGCTGCTATAGTGACGGACAGCGCTATTAGATCTGTTTAAATTTTTTGTGGACTGCGAAAGAAAACCATAAAACCTGATAATGGCAAGTACTGGATAGGGAACGGCATGAGAATTTTTTTAATGAATTTGTTCAGTAGGTATTGTAGTAAAACTGATCTATCAAATGATTATGAAGTTATAATGTAGGCAAACTGCTTGGGAATGGTTGACTGAATTTTCAACTGAACGAGTAAAAAACAAGACCCAGCAAATGTTTTGCCAGTTTGATAAACCAATTTCTAGGTAATATTATTTAGGGTAATCCAATAGTCGAATCACCTTCCGTCAAGCTTTTGGGGATCAACATCAACAATAACAAGTCCTGGCATGACCACGTCGTCAGTATTGCTATAACGGTATCCCAGAAGCTTGGAGTTTTGTTTCGCTGTATACACCAGAGCAACTACTGCTACAAGGTGCAGATCCTACCATCGTTGGAGTATTGCTCTCATGTGTAGGGATGCGCTCCGAAGCACACTCTGAAGCCTCTAAACGATATCCAGAAAAGAACAATTAGGCTATTAGATACGCTTAATCTCACAAAGGACCTCCACAGCCTGGAACATCGAAGAAGGGTGGCCGACCTGTCCCTGTTTTCGGAAGATGTTCGTGTGAGCTCTCCCAGAAAATAACACCAAAGATCGCCCGAACGAGGAACACAAGAGAGACTCTGCGCGCTCATCCTTACCAGGTCGAGGTCCCTACTCCCCGAACCAGTCTCCTCCAGCATTTCTTCTTTTGGAGAACTTTGACTTTGTGGAATGAACTGCCGGAGAATTTGCTTCCCGATGGCTACAACTTGCAGCGCTTTCAGCCTTTGCGGGAGTTTCTCTTGGGGTATCTTAAAGACCTTAAATGCAGTAGTTCCCGTTTGCTTTCTGCATCCTCATGCCGTTGACCAGATGGTATGTACTGGTTCATCCGCCTTTAGGGGCAATTTCTCACCCCAAGGACAAGAAGGTGTCCTGACTCTTCTCAACTCGTCCACCCAAAGCTGTTGGTTGAGAAGAGGTTACTGCTTATACCGACAGTAGTTCGGTTCGTTTTAGTCGCCTTTTACGACACGCAGGATATACGATGGGAGATATTCTAACCCGCCCCCACACGGGCCTTGTACCAGCGAGGACGTGGAAAATTCGGATTTTCAACAGTCGCATCCATTTTTCCTTTCTCCAGTGCCGTTGACATCTTGCACGCTCCGCTAATGAGCTTCATTCACCTTTTCTATAGTTTATACAAATATGATGAATAACACACAGTTTCATAATTTGTGATCACAGATCCACAACTAAAAGGAGTGATACACGTACGAGCAAGTACGCGTACTTATGGCTCGACGACCTTTTTCGCCTGTGTGTCACCGTAAGTAGGCGTACTTTAAAACCGTCGCGCAAACCGCCGGCGAGCCAACTGGTTTGAAATCTTGCTCGTAGCTGGTCTCAGCTCGTACTGCGAGCCGCGAGCCACCACGTTGTTTTGGCAGGCCATCGATGCGTAACGCTTGTTGTGTTTGGCGATTGTTAAAAGTTTTGTTTATTTAGGAAAATTACCAAAATGAGTGATATCATCTTCATGTGTGTCACCGCGTCGAGCCGAGTAAGTTCGCGAACTTAAAAACCGCGTACTTAAAGTTCGTACGTGTATCACCCCTTTTATATCGCAATACTTGTTCACCTCACGGCATAAACTGTCACTGACTCTGACAAGATTCACTAATTTTCCTTATGTCTTGACTGGACGCCAACGAGTCCAACGACCGTAATGCCTTTCGAGATGCCAGCACATTTTTTGCTGGGCTGGCGCTGACACAGTGTAGGCAAAATATGCATATTACCTTTGTATAATCAGATGTCAGCTATTTGGAATAAATAAAAATCAAATAATATATTGCTATAAAAAATAGCTATTCAGTATAGATAAAAACAAAATATATTTGAGATTATAAATATAATTATTTTGATCTTACGACTTTTTGTATTATTATACTATATATTTTGTATAGATAAGTACGTTTTTATCATCACTTCTAAAAAAATATAAACAGATCCAATAGCTCTGGCCGCAACACTACCTCAATGCACAATGCATCGCTATTAGAAAAATGGTGAATGCTATGTACAATTTAGATGCTCTAAAAATGGTGGCAGTGCACTTTAAACCGTGTAATGCAATTTTGCATTCGGCCAAAAAAATGCACATCCAGTTAGATGGATGAGTTGATGTATTCGTCCATAGTTGGCCGGTGGCTTGGCTGGACGCGGTTTTATGCATACAGTTTTTGTCGGGTGTCTGCGAGCGGATTTAGCTGCAAAAGCTGGAAGTCTGCGGCTGGCTGGCGAGACGGCAGCATGTTGCTGGTCATCCTTTGCCTGCTGCTGCTGTTCGAACTCGCCTCGCCGTCTGTTGTTTGTTTGTTATTTGTTTGTTTGTTTACAAAGTGGCTGTCTGACCGACCGTTCGTTTGTTCAGACACAGCTAGAGATGGGCGGGTGTTGAAAAAAAAGCCGAATATCATTTAGCTTCTTATAGCGTTTTCGACTTACTGCACCACTAGTTTGCTTCAGTGCACATTAAACACTCGTCTGGTGCCCTTAAGTGCAATAAATTTGAACTGTAAGTAGTAAGCAAATATGCGCCAAATTTTGAGTGCAGTTTAAGTAACTATTCTGTCAGCCACCTGATGATGAGGGTTTGATGTCATTTTGCATTCTGAGAACTCAATTTCGTTCTGTGGTGATTCTCGAATTTGAATAGTTTGAATCCGCCTTGTTTGATCAATTTTTAATTTATCGACATAAAATCGACTAAAAACGAGATCATATCTGTCCTACGGTCTACCATTTTGGGGCTGTTGTAGCCAGTTCCTTTTCCAATCTGTCCTTAAGTTGCAAAAACGTGTAATACGATATATTGTAGGTGCTTCTTGTAGAGATCCTTGCAGACTGCTTTTTATTCGTCACAAAATCCTTACACTGCCATCTCTTTTCATATTAGAGACTACGAGCCTAATACACAAACATCGTTCTTCATTCTCCGACCATCAACAAGCTTATGTAACTCGCCGAAGACATGATATTCCGCTACCAATACCTCATTCTACCCTCGTGCGAAATTCCATAATATATAATAGTGTGAAAATATATAACTACTTGCCATCGGATATTAAAGCAATCCCAAATATTATGAAGTTCCGTAAAGCGTTAAAAAAAATACTAATAACACAAGCATTCTACTCGCTGGACCAATATTTTGAATTTTCCTTCACTCAATGAGTTAATCAACTGTTGCCTCAAGTGTTTGATGAACATAAAAATAACCTTCATCTATGGGGTGTCAGTAAAATTTTTAATTTGTGAATGTCTGACTTTTAAGTATTTTATTTATTTTTATGTATTTGTATTTTAATTTTTATGTATTTGTATTTTCATTATGTACTTACTTATTTGCTTTGTCAATAAGATTTTTTATATATCTTTGGCAATAAAGCATGTTAACCAACCAACCAACCTATCATGTTTTCTGCATCAGTAAATACTTATATCGTGTTACACCTCTTCATCCGTCAGTTTATGAGTAACATCTTCAACAAATATTCGTATTTTTGGAACACACGCAGCCATAATTTGCAGTATAATTAGATATGGTTCCATTTCCTCATTATCCGAAGATGACGATGTTAACAGTTCATCCAACTACACTTCCCGTACCTTCCGTAACTTATCCTATCATTCATGCTAGTATGTGTACTACCCCACTACCCAATTCTGGATTCAAAAAATATATTCTTTGACAAATGAAATAGGTTATAATTAATATTTCATAGATGTCAAAAATGCACTGAAATCGCCACGAGCTCAGAGAATCCGTGGCGATAGTTTACACTTAGTGCAATGCCAATTCATATAAACAGATTCGCAAAAAAACTAGATGAATTTTGCACTCAGTTGTAAGACGAACATAATGTTAACACTCAGTACATATTGGTGCAGTGATAGGGCAATAAGTTGAAAACGCTATTTTTTTTGTAAAAAGAATAAACCAGAGCAGGTGTATTTCTGATGACATTTGGTAAACACACAGTAGACGCAGGGTTTTCTGCTCTTCTATAAGCACTGTTATTTCTGAGGATATATCAATATACAGGGTGATCATGTATCAAACACTTAGCGAGATAGTAACAAAATCCATATGTGTTGAAAAGTAAGTTCAAGAAACGTTACAAAAAATTTAGTTTATCTCAAAAAGTCACCAAATAATCAACCGTTTATAAACTTGTTGTGAATGTGGTAAAAACAGGCAATAAAATTGCATTTGAGCTGTAGGTAATAGCCTAATGAATTTCGGAGAGTAAAAAGCTTCAACAGAACGTTTGGCAAAAACTTGTCATGGGATTTCTAATTTTGATTATGGGTAGTTGAATAATGTGCATAATGATTAGGCATAAAAAGTGATTGATTAACCAAAACTTCGGTATAGGATCTCAGAATTGTATAATTTTAGAAAAATCGTCAAGTTGTCATTTGTATGTATTCATTTATGGTACCAACAGATAAATAGAAGGATGGCTATGTTTTTACTGCAAAGTGTATGGTTAATAATTATTAGATGACTTTTCTAAATACATTTTTTGTAACGTTTCTTGAATTCACTTTTCAACATTTTGATACTATTTCGTGAAGTTTTTAATGCATGTTAATTTTATTTTAGTCGATAATGGCTTAACAGCATATTTTCTAAGGAATAATATCAAAAATTCTAAAACCCGGCAAGAAAATTTAGTTGTATTAGGGTTTTCGTTCGCAGGTCTGCATTTCAATGAAAATCTCTAAAGTTCTATTTATCTTGGAAACTATCAGGAATTTGACATGGCATTGTATGGTCAATTTATTAGCTTACCACATCTACTATCACCTCCCCAAATTAATGTATTGAATTACGAATCACCCTGTATATCAGTCTTTCTTTAGGTGTTCTTAGGAAGTGAACTGTCTACTTGCAGGTTTTTTTTCTTGTTTTTACTTCCTACACCGATAGGTGAGGAGAGTATTGTGGTCGCGAAAATTTTCTATTTTGAGATAATACGCTTTTTGGACGTTTTATGATATCTACATAACGAGAATCCACGTCACTCATTTCCGTCGGTCTGTCTGTCTGTCGGTCTGTCTGTCTGTTGGCGTATTTCTGGTCTCGTAATCTCAGTAACCACCGCATGGATTGTTATACAATTTGGGTGGCGATATGCTGTGAGGTTGTAGTAGGTAATGTTGGTATAATTTTGAAAATCGGTGCAAGGGCGGCGGAGTAATTAGCAAAAAACGAAAGGTTTCAAATATGCCTCAAACTTCGTTTTTAGACGTTTTAGATGTACCTGATCATTTTTTTTGTCGTGGTGAAATTGGGGTGGTTGAGGGGTAGAGGGGTTGTAAAACTCTAAAATTTGTATTCATAATAGGCTGTCCATTGACATATGAAAGAAAGATTTAGTGGCCTAATACCTATTTTTAGGTTCATCCGAACATTGCCTTTCCTATTACAGAAACCAAAGGACTTAGAATTTTCTGATGTATAGATATACGAATATCGCTTGAGATCGTTCTGTATTGAGTAATTGAATGATTTTAATAAAACTTTGCCACAGTATTATTACCGTGGCAAGGATAAAAAATGCGTATAGTTTTCAGATATCGTATCAGTGGCGTCGCAGCAATAATAAAAAAAACTAGAAATATAAAAATAGCTCAAACTTCATTTTTAGACGATTTGTGGGTTTTTGATCGTTACGTTTCATCCAGTTGAAGCTTGCAGAATAAAAACTGTCCTAAATCCTACTTAGGTGCAAAAAACTATTTAGAGAGTTCATGTGTTGGATGTGTTTTTGAGGGTGGGAGAGCGATGATTATATTACAAGGGGATCCCAGGCCATAGCTTCATGCTATCGGAAAATAATAAACTGGTATCACCGTAATGTGTGGGAAGTACTGGGTCAATCATCTTGACTCCATTGTTTTTTTCTTCCTTTAGTTGTACATAAATAAAAGACAATAATTTATCTTTGAATGTTTCATATAGGGCAGCATTTTATTTTTTATATTTTGTATTATCGTACTGCTGTTTGTACTGAGTTGTTAAATTAACGTTATGTTTTTTAACTCTTATTTTGACCCATCCTGTAAATGGGTGTTATATGTACTGGGTGGTGTAGATAAAATAAAATAAAATAAACAACAAATAATGAGACGTCTATCTATTTTTCCAGAGTCTTGTTCGCGGATCCAGTGTCCGATGGGCAAGCACTGTCTGCTGGACCAGAACCTGAGGCCGCACTGCGCCGCCTGCCTGCGCAGGTGCCCTACCTTCGCGGACGGCGGTACCAAAAGGGCGGTTTGCGCCGTGGACGGCAGGACGTACCCGTCGGCGTGCCACCTGCGAGCAGCCGCGTGCACGGCCGGTAGGGCGGTACCCATCGCCTATCGAGGACCTTGCAAAGGTGAGTCCTACTACTCGACGGAACTACTACTCACTCGTAAGGTCATAATATGAAAAAAAATCAGATATATTTCATGTGAGTTCGATCAATACGTTTTCTTCGAAAGTTGACAGTTGACACCTCGGCATACTCGTTGAAGTTCAATTAAGTTCAATCTAATCTAAAGATGCCGTCAACAAAATTATCATGGCTGTCTTGGTTTTTGAGAAACAGGGTGAAATCGAAAATTATCGATTTTGGGACCACCCTCGTATCTCGGTTGTATTTTATTCTATTGAAATGTTTAAAAAAGGGTCCTATAGAATTTTTTCTGTAGAATCCATTTTGCAGTTATGAAGCAAACATTTATTTTTTTAAAATGGAACAGCCTGTATATTATTTTCGAAGTCAATCGGAAATAATTCAAGCTTTTCAAAAATAGACATTAGTATTAAGTTATTTTGAAAACTGTGCCCAAAATTAGATTTTTCCAATTTTTACTTCATTTGTAGCAGTAGGCCATAGTTAATCAACTATAAATAATAAGCATGTAAGCAGTTATTACTTTACTACTTCCTACTCAAATTCGAAAAGAGAGAATCAAAATACATTTTTTTAAATGATAATGTCTCATTGAAATGATGAATATTATGTTATTATAATATTGAGTAGATAGTGGGCTATGACTATTAAAATCAAAAAAGCAAATCTGTAAAAAACTTGTCAGCTTTTAATTATATTTTTATTAAATATAGCCTTGTTTTCTGTGTTTTCATTTTAATTATTGTCAATTTTCTGTAATAATGGCAGCTTAGATACCCAGAGAGACAGCAACCGTTTTGAGATATATTTGCTCATCTAAAAATAAATATAGTTAGGTACGGATCCTTTGTTCAACCACGTCCTAAAACTTATTTCAAGGAGAATAGGGGATTGACTTCAAAAATAATATACAGGGTGTTCCATTTAAAAAAATATATGTTTGCTTCATAACTGAAGAATGGTTAGAGTAAGAAAAAATCAAACTACAGCACTGGATTCTACAGAAAAAATTTCTATAAGACCCTTTTTCAAAATTTCAATAGAATAAAATACAGCCGAGATACGAGAGTGGTCCCAAAATCGATAATTTTCGATTTCACCCTCTATCTCAAAAACCAAGAGGGCCATGATAATTTTGTTGACGGCATCTTCAGTTTCATAAAAAAGTAGCACACTGTCGCGGAAACCGCAACTCTCTATCTTCTCAAATAACCGAGATACCCCGTAAAAGTGCCCAAAATGGGACACCCTGTACACTGTGTACAGCAGCAAATACCAAATTCAGATGTGTTGACAAACGGCATTTATTGTTCTTTTTAAACATCTTCTGGAATGTTTTTGTTGTTTGACCCCAAGGGAAATGTCATCCCTTGGTGCTATAGGCGTATGCTCGATAGCCCTGAAGAAGGCGTAAAATAGACACCGAAACGTTGCTTTTTACATACTTTATTATCCCAAAATCATGAGGTCATTATTTTATTTGTGTTATGCTTATGATTTTACGAAAAAATAAGTTTGCGTATAAAATCAAAGATACTGCAAGATATAAAATAATAAAGGGTTTTCCAATAAGAGGTGTTATTTTGAATAGCAGGCTATTTCGGTAGACGTCAGCTTTGACGTTGCCGTTGTTTGACATTTGACAAGTAGAACCAACGCCATTAAGAAAAATGGAACGATACACGCTTCAACAACGCATTGAAATTATCAAAATCCACTATAAAAACGCTGAAAATTTGTCAGTGACGGTTCGTAAAACTAGAACACTTTTTGGTCGTCGTGCAGCACCTTGTCGATCCGCAATACAGAAATTGGTGGAAATATTCGAGCTGTTGGGACAAGTGAGTGATGTGAAGAATACAAATCCTGCACGTCGCTCAAGAACAACGGAGAATGTTGCTGCTGTAGCCCAAAGTGTTAAAGAAAACCCAGGTTTGTCCATTCATCGTCGTTCTTTGGAATTGGGCATTCCACAAACGTCATTACACCGTATTTTGCATAAAGACTTGGGTCTTAAGGCTTATAAAGTTCAGTTAACACAGGAACTCAAGCCGGCCGATCATCAACAACGTCGTGGCTTTGCTGATTGGGTCCTTGAAATGGATGAAAATGATCCGGAATTTCATCGAAAAATCATCTGGACTGACAAGGCCCATTTCCACCTCGCTGGCTACGTCAACAAGCAAAATTGTCGCATCTGGGGCTCGGAAAACCCAAGAATCATTGTTGAAAAGCCTCTCCATCCTCAACGTGTAACTGTTTGGTGCAGTTTATGGTCAGGCGGGGTCATTGGCCCTTACTTTTTCGAAAATGAGGCTGGAGCAAAGTTACGGTGACTGGATTGCGCTATCGAGAGATGATTAATACTTTTTTATGGCCGGAATTGGATGATATTGATCTGGACAACGTTTACTTTCAACAAGACGGTGCTACATGTCACACAAGCAACGAAACCATAGCTCTTTTACCGGGAAAGTTTCCGGACCGTGTTATCTCTCGAAGAGGTGATCACAATTGGCCACCAAGATCTTGTGATTTAACACCTTGCGACTTCTTGCTTTGGGGCCACGTGAAAGATAAGGTCTACGCCAACAGCCCAGCGTCTATTCAAGAACTCAAAGATGGAATTCGTGAAGCTATTCAGGGCATACAGCAACCACTTTGCGATTTGGCGATGGACAATTTCATGAAAAGGATATGGTCCTGCAAGCGTAGCCGTGGTGGCCATTTGGCTGATATTATTTTCCATTCTTAATGGCAAACCTTTCTCTTTACATTGAAATAAACATCCGATCATTTATTTCAGAATATGCCATTTTTCTTTGGATATCAAAATAACACCTTATTGGAAAACCCTTTATAAGGACTTAATTTGTGTAGAAGAAACTATTTGGTGCTATTTGGAAAACAAAACTTGAGGGTGCGTTTTAAGGGTTGAAGTACAAAAAAACGTTTTTAAAAGCATGGTATGCCTTTTTTGTGTTACGAGAATATCACGTGTGAAGGAAATTCAGGGTCACCCTGTATATTATGAAAAAATTAATCACGGAAAATTTCTTGTCGGGAAGTATCTTGCCGGGGGGGGGGGGGGCGAATTTGATGTTATCGATACTAACGAGTATGACCTTTCCATTAATCACAAAAAGTGTTTTTTTTTTCAAAACCCCAATTCAAGCTTTTATTATTGATAATGTGAGTCACCCTACTTGACGACTGTCGTTTCCTTTTTCAGCGAACGCGACCTGCAGCACGATCCGGTGCCGTCCCGGCGAGCGGTGCCTGCGGGACGCGGTGCGGGGGGGCTCCCCCCGTTGCGCCCACTGCTCCCCCGCCGCGTGTCGCGCACGCCACTGGCGCGGGCCGGCAGGGGGGGCCGTCTGCGGCACGGACCGCGTCACCTACGCCTCCTGGTGCCACATGCAGCAGGCGGCCTGCCGCAAGGGGCTCGTGCTGGAGACCAGGCACGCGGGACAGTGCACCGCCAAGAAGCTACCACCAACGGCCAAGGGACAAGGGACGCACGTAAGTCAACTAAATGTCTTATGTCTCTAGTAAGTTAGTATATCTGGCTTTTCATAGTTTTTTATTTGGCGAAAGTTGCTGAAAAAATATAACTAGAAATAATTCGCATAGAGCAGAAAGTTGGTACAGAGGAACACTATATTTATTGTGAATTTGTGAAACTCATATGAAATTTATTACAAATGTCAAAAATTGGCAGCTGTCAGATGTCATAATGACGTTGATAAATATCAAACCACAGAACCCATGGATCCTTACTACGTTCCAAAATCCCATCAAAGACCTCGATTTGCTCTGTAGCGTTTCAGTATTCACTCAACATCAAACTGTCAACAAAAATCTGTGTTCCGTTATTGCATTTCCGAGGCCATGGATGTCATCGTTTTGCTCGGAAATCAAATTGAGATTTTGGCGACCTTTGTGTCAAGACTGTCAAGAGATATTTTTCACTTGACAGCCAACAACTTAGCATAACCTATTCTGCTTTATTTGTATGCATTGACATTGGTAGTGTTCAACGGGACTTAGCGGACGTCAGCGCTTGTGGACGCTTTGCGCTAACTAACCGATGAACGACAAGCTGTCAAAAAAGCGCCAGTCAGCTTGGTAAGCGCTTTAAAAAAGCGCTGTTTGGTTAGCAAAGCAGCACATAACTGGAAAAAAGTTATTTGTAGTTCTGAGAGAAGCAGTTACCTTTGTTTAGTGTCAATTTAATATCAGGTTTTGTGATTTTATAGCCTAGGTTTTTGACAATACGAATAATAAATATTATAATATGGAAATGGATATGACAGTTTTATCACGTCAAAAGGAAAGTCGTTCAACGGTCCTAGCGCCTGCAAGCGCTTCCACGCTAGCGCTTTTGCGCTAGGTCCCGTTGAACACACCCATTCTAACGGGTACGATTACTCTGACACTCTGACTCTGAGAAAACAGCACAGGTTATGTGATATGTCAAAATTGTCAAAAAAAGATCTTTGCCGTTTCATAACTATTCCAACATCCCTAACATTTAGAATCACGTGACTATCCTCGAAAATTCATCTGCTCACTGGATAGATGGGATTATGGAACGTAGCACCTGTTTCAAAAAAAGAGAAGGGAAGAATGAGGTGATGACAGTCAGTGTAACACTATGATTGTCACCATATTGCAGGTTATAAAAACTAGATGCAGGTGGAACCACATTCTTTCTCGTAACACTAATTAGTCTAAATAGTCAATCTTATAAAATTACTTGTACATTACCCTTTTTTGCACATCTACATAGGACACAAAAAACTGTTAAATTATTGTTGTGAAAGACGGTGGGACACCCCACCCCTTAAGTTTGATGTGTGATGTTAATTGGTTATAGGCTGAGGGAGTGTAACTTGTTGACTCTCGTTTATAGACTACTGCATTTTCTAGTCCAATATGTCGTTCACAGAAATTTATTCCTTGAGGAATGACACATGTTCGTTCTTATTTCCAAAAAACTTTTGTATATAATGTTATAATATGGCTACAACACTCTAGATATAAAAATGCTGAAGATTGTGCTTCTTTTCAAACGAGACTATAAAACATCTCTTACAGTCGACATCAAAAGGAATTATTCTCAAATTCGCGAAACTTCAAAGTTGATTTCTGTGTAAAGGGAATGTTATTCTCCTTGTATGTAACGATCAAATATTCTTGTTACAAATATAGGACAAGAGTATGCGCATTAGTAGCACAGTCACGTCATTTGTCTGTTGACAGTTATCGTTTCTGTCAAACGCATTGTCATACTGTCAATAAGCTACTCCAACGCTGCATGGTTCTCATTTTAACGTTCTGTACACATTCTCTAAGCTGTCAAGTTTCTTATCTTATTCTAACCTGATATTTGTAGTTTTTTTATTTCGAGGATTTGTGCTTGTTTTGGCTCATTTTTTGCGAAGAAGGTTGTTTTTCGACAAAAGACAAAAACATGTAAACCATATTCAAACTAAAAATATTCAATTTTCATAACATCAGTTTTCAACTGACAGCAAAACATTCTAATGCGCAGTAACTCAGTGAGCGATTTTACATCCAATTTGCCCAAATATTTAGAACAGGTCCCAAATATTCGACTTATTCCCTGCCCTAATTTTTTGTCAAATATTTAGGATGGAAGATAGGACCTTGACATACAGCCTTTACACGGAGATCAACTTTGAAGTTTTGTTGTAAAGATAATAGAAGCGTGTGTGGTCCACCTTACTGGATTTGAATTTATTATTTAGTTCATAGCAGAAAAAGATGACCATTTTAGTAAGGTAACGCTGACTGGCTTTTTTAATGGCGACCACACACTATTTCAACTTTTTAACTATTACGGAAGAAGACATAATTTAAACATATCTATAACACAATTATAACATTATTTCACTTTTGCAACTAAGCCACTAAATAACATTTACAAAATAATGACATGCTTGAAACTGTACATTAACATCGATAAACCATTTTTTTTCAATAATTATATTAAGGATTCTTGATTCAACTCGACAATCCGTCAGGGCCGCCATTTTCATTGTAATTAATCCTGCACCTGTAGACAGCTTTTGTTACATTTCTTTACTACAGCATTTTTCAAATCGCTAGGTATTGCGCGTTGAAAATTCGTCTGTATTTTTTCTTGTTGCTTGCTTTGTGTAGTGCTTGTGTACATATCACCATTGCTAGAACGCTTGCTTCACTGCACTGCTTCTTTTTACATCATTAGCACTAGGAGCTTGGAATGACATTTGCAGGTAAGCTTGCTTAATATGCTTAATTTTTTTTGTGTATACATATATTCATTCTTGAATGCTTTCTCTTAGTATGTAAGTATAATTATTTGAAAAAACGCAGAGGCATGGGTATCAAAAATTCTTAGGATTGCTGTTATACATCAATCATAGTCTTCATACAGTTATGTTTACTGTATACGGTGTTGAAGTATTTAGTTCAAAAAAGTTATCGGTTTATGCTTTACAGATTAAAAAACGAAACTGCTTGAGGACGGTTATGATATACGATCAGATGGTTACATCGTTCATCTTTTTCAATGATTTCATTAACTAAAGCATTTTTTCTATTTTTATTTATAAGCATATACGGGACTTAATGTAATTCGACGTATTCCTGTCAGGGCATGATAGTAGAGCTAAAACGCAAAAGAATTAGCTTAATACAGGCTGCCCACTTACTGTGTAACTTTTCGATATTTCGCAAGGTGTACCTGATTGAAGAAAATGTCAAATACAAACGTTATTTGGTTACTTAAGACTACGGTAAAGTAGGATAGTGATCAACTTGATTTTTTATATGGAATTATAACTTTTTTTAATTTGTCTAGTTTCCATCGTTTATCTCTATACAGGGTGGACCAATAGTGCGTCAAAATTTAAGTGAAAATATTTTTACGTTATAGTCCTCAAGGGTCCCTACCATGATCACGTGACAGATTTTTGAAATATCTTTTAGTAAGCCCACAATCCTCCGTCCACGCACTATTGGCCCACCCTGTATAACCCTAAAATAATTTTGGGATCGGTTGCGACATTGCCAAGTTTTAGGACCGGTTTCATAATCATTCACTAATGCGTTGATTAGCAAATGTACCTATAAACTTAATCATTTCATTGAAGTGATGCGCGTTTCATAATGCATTTGGAAACGTCAATTAACTAACATGCAATAAAATGTGGTTGGTACACCTGAAAGAAGGTTTTATGCCACATTTTGTGCCGTTTGAACTACATTATGACATTTTGCTTAACCTGTAAAGGTGAATGTGTCAGATTGTGACATAAGTTTTCGTGTTAGCAATTCTATTAAAGTATTATTACTCTTATCAGAAAGGTATGGAATCAAAGCCAAAAACAGCAAAACGTGCGCGTGATTGTAACTTTACTAAAGAAGAGGAGCTGCTACCCAATTCTACAGTAGTAATATTTGTCATGTAAAAAAAGGGCGAGATGTCATGTATTTGGTAGTTGAGTATATACATACAGTTATGGATACATTGTATACTTATTGTTTTTTTCTACATTCAGGAATGTACATAAAAACAATAAGTATACAATGTATCCATAACTGTATGTATATACCCAACTACCAAATACATGACAGAGAAGGTAGGTTCCTGATGAGTGAGGATATAATACAGTCGTCTACAAATACATATAGAGATGAATAAAGAAAATATTATGCAATTAGATGAATACTTGCTTTTAATTGTGCTGAAAAGCAGCTATGAATTGATGTAATCTGTTAGTTTATAAACACTGATAAAAGTGAACATCCACTGGCAACTTAACCTTAACCTAATGAAATTCTGATATGTGTGTCAACTCTTGAGGCGCATTTAGACTATGCAACAAGTTTAATAAACATTTGTTTTACAACAAGTTTATCAAAACATGGTGTTTTACAACATGTTGTAAAACAGTAATCATTTTGGCACAAAAATCGCATTTAGACTATGCAACATGTTGTAAAACAAGGGGTTTCAAAACATTGTTGTACAACAAGTTGCAAATCCTAATGAAAATGTTTTACAACTTATCTGTTTTAAAACAAATTTCATGTTTTACAACAAGTTGTCGCGTTCCCGCCTTGAGTCGGAAACATCCAACATGTTTTAAAACATGTTGTAAAACGCGTTCATATTTCATTTTCTGAAACTGCAACTTGTTGCAAAATACAGAGCGGTGCCAATTATGGTACAGGATCATGTGCTCTAGTGATTTTAGTGAGGGGGTGGTCGCTATGAGCCATTTAATTGATATCTATACAGGGTGAGTCAAGCTCAAAGCCTCGGACTCTTGTGATCAAACGATATATCTGTTCAGAAAAACAACTATGCCTAGTCTATGTAGGTTGAGGTGGACTTCATTTTAAAAATAATGACTTATACAGGGTGTATGATACAAGCCTGACATATCGCAGTTTTGTTTTTACTTCCAACACCGATAGGTGAGGGGTGTATTACGATCATGAACATCTTCGATTTTGAGATAATACACTTTTTGGGCGTTTTATGACGTCTACATAACGAAAATCCACGTCACTCATTTCCGTCGGTCTGTCTGTCTGTTGGCGTTATTCTACCCTCGTAATCTCAGTAACCGCTGCATGGACTGTGATAAAATTTGCGTAGCGATATGCTCTGGTGTTGTAGTAGGTAATGCTGCTATATAATTTTGATAGGTGCATGGAAGGCAGAGCAATTAGCAAAAAACAAAAAAAATATTCCTGAAATTTCGTTTTTACGCATTTTAGGGGTTAGTGATAGTTTTCTACCTTTTTTGGGTGAGGGTGAAATTTGTGGTGGTTAGGGGGTCGGGTTGTAAAACTGACCTCTGGAACAAAGGCCCAGAGGCTCAATACACGTTTTTATAACATTTTTATGAATCGTACCAGTCGCGGCCCAGAGATAATAAAAAAAATGTAGTCAAGTTGATTGACTCAGTACTTCCCACACATTCCGATGATACCAGTTTTATCATTTTCCTATAGCATGAAGCTATAGTCCAGATCCCCTTGCAATCAAATCATCGCTCGCCCGACCGCAAAAAGTGTGTTATTCTACTGTGTACTCCTTTGACAGGTCAATGGACAATCTATCATGATTACAACAAAGTTTGATTTTTACAACCTCCCACCCCCTAATCACCCCAATTTCACCCCTACCCAAAAAAATGAAAATGATCAGGAACCCCTAAAACGTCTAAAAACGAAGTTTGAGGTGTTTTTATATTTTTATTTCTTCCCACACCGATAGGTAAGGGTAGTATTGTGATCGCAAAAATTTTTGATTTTGAGATAATACGCTTTTTGGGCGTGTTGTGATGTCAACATAACGAAAATCCACGTCACTCATTTCCGTCGGTCTGTCTGTCTGTCTGTCTGTCTGTTCGCGTTTTTCTAACGTGGTAATCTCAGTAACCGCTGCATGGATTGTGATGAAATTTGGGTAGCGATATGTTGTGGTGTCGTAGTAGGTAATGTTCTGATAATCTTGGAAATCGTTGTACGAAGGGTTGAGGAATTAGCAAAAAACGAAAAATTTCAAATGTTCCTCAAACTTCGTTTTTAGGCGTTTTAGGGGTTCCTGATCATTTTCTACTTTTTTTTTGGGTGGGAGTAAAATTAGGGTGGTTAGGGAGTGGGGGGTTGTAAAACTCAAAAAATGTGTTCTATTCATAATAGGCTGTCCATTGACTGTGAAAGAAAGACCTAGTGGCATAATACCCTTTTTTAGGTCCATCCGAACATTGCTTTGGCTATTACAGAAATAAATAATATATAAATACATAATAAATACAATACAATACAATACAATACAAAGAGACTTAGAGTTGTCTGATGTATACATACGACTATTGCTTTAGATCGTTCTGAATTTAGTAACATGGAAATTATGAAATCGATTTTAATGAAATTTAGACACAATATTATTACCGAGGATGAAAAACGCGTATGGATTTCAAAAATCGAGTTATTGGCGGCGCAGCAATAATAGAAAAACTAAAAATTCAAAAATAGCTCAAACTTCGTTTTTAAGCAATTTGGGGGTTCCTGATTGTTTCGCTCGTCCAGCTGAAGCTGGCAGGATAAAAATTGTGTCGTTTTAATTCCCACGGAGAGACTTGGAATGTATTTACTAGTTTTTGTGTTTGATGTTTTTTGGGGACATGCGAATGATTACTTGGTTGCAAGGGGTCTCAGACTATAGCTTCATGCAAAGGGAATATAATAAAATGGTATCATTATTATGTGTGGGAAGTACTGAGTCAATCAACTTGACTCCATTTTTTTTATTAATGCCGCGCGGCCACTGAAACGATTTCCAAAAACAATACGCGTCTTCCATCCTCGTCACGGTAATAAATCTTTGTCAAAATGTCATTAAAGTCAATTTAAAAGTTGCCACGTTACACAATACAGAACGATCTAAAGAAATACTCGTATGTATTGGGTATACATCGGAAAAATCTCTAAGTCCCTTATAGTTTCTGTAATCGGCAAGGCAATGTTTGAGTGGACCTAAAATTGTATTATACCGCTAGGTTTTTCTTTCACGGGTCAACGGATAGCCTATTATGAATACAAAAAAATTAATTTTTACGACCCTCCTACCCATCAACCACCCCAATTTCACCCCCACCCAAAAAAAAAGTAGAAAAAGATCAGGAACGCCTAAAAACGAAGTTTGAGCTGTTTTCATATTTTAGTTTTTTTAATATTGCTGCGCCGCCACTGAGACGATTTATAAAAATCATACGCGTTTTCCATCCTCGTCAAAGTAGTAATACTGTGCTGAAATTTCATTAACATCAATTTAGTAGTTTCCACATTCTAAAATACAGAACGATCTAAAGCAATACTCGTATGTATACATCGGAAAATTTTCCAAGTCCCTTGGTTCTTGTAATAGACAAGGTAATGTTCGGGTGAACCTAAAAAAGTGTATTATACCGCTAGGTGTTTTTCTCTCAGGTCAATGGACAGCCTATTATGAGTACAACAAATTTTTCAGGTTTACAACCCCCCACCCCCCAACCACCCCAATTTCACCCTCATCCAAAAAAAAAGTAGAAAATGATCAGGAACCCCCAAAATGCCTAAAAACGAAGTTTAAAAAAATATTTGAAATTTTTCGTTTTTTTCTAATTACTCCGCCGCCCATGCACCGATTTCCAAAATTGTAGCGACATTACCTACTACGACCACACACCATATCGCTACCCAAATTTCATCAAAATATATGCACCGGTTACTGAGATTAGGAGGCTAGAAAAACGCCAACAGACAGACAGACCGACGACAGACAGACCGACAGACCGACGGAAATGAGTGACATGGATTTTCGTTATGTAGACATCATAAAACGCCCAAAAAGTATATTATCTCAAAATCGAAAATTTTCGCGAACACAATACTCCCCTCACCTATCGATGTGGGAAGTAAAACTAAAAATATAAAAACAGCTCAAGCTCTCAAGCATCGTTTTTATACATTTTAGGGGTTCCAGATTATTTTCATTATTTTTTTTGGGGGGGAGTGAAATTGAGGTGGTTGTAGAGTAGGAGCTGTAAGACTGATAAATTTGATGTATCCATAAAACGTCGTTGACCTGTGAAAAAGAGACCCATCAGTAACATAACACATTTTTAATTTTTTTTTGGGGGCGGGCGGGCGATGAATGGTTGCAGGGGCATTTCAGACTACAGCTTCATGCTATAGGAAAACAATAAATTGTTGTCACCATAATGTGTGAGAAATACTGAGTCAATCAACTTGACCTCATTTTTGTGTAATGAAATGTGAAATTTTATTTCAGAGAATAAACTGCCAACAACGTTCGGTGGGAGTTTTTCTTTCATTTGATAGTTTTTAATGATTTTGGAAACTTTTAATCTCTACTACATTGCAGTAGCTAATAGACTGGAATAAGTATCAATTTCTGATGTTTACCTGATTTACCATAATACCTCACTAAATGCACCAGAGCACTGTACCGCCCTGTGGCACCGCCCCGTGTTTTGAAAGAAGTTCTAGTTTCAGAAAATGAAATATAAATATGTTTTAAAACATGTTGTACATTTTCCGGCTCAAGACGGAAAGGCGGCAACTTGTTGTAAAACACAAAAGTTGTTTTAAAAGAGATAAGTTGTAAAACATTTTTCGTTAGTATTTGCAACTTGTTGTACGACAGTGTTTTAAAACACGATGTTTTACAACATGTTGCATAGTCTAAATGCGCCGTTAAACGTCATACAAACGACATGTCAGATTTATAGGTTGATTTTCGAATTAATGCACTTTAACTGGCCGAGGACGAGCCATTACCTTATTTGACAATTATGTCATTTTAATCTGTCACTTAGCGATTATGAAAACTATTTATTTCCTAATGCTCGGATTAAGCATAATGGGTGATTATGAAACCGGGCCTTAATCTATTTTCTATTAATTTCCAGATTTGCAAGATCGCAAGTAATGCGTCCAAATTGATATATTTTTTTCTCAATAATATTATATAATGAGTTACTTGAGTATCCAATCAATATTGTTTTGGATGTTACTAGCAATGTGCATCTACAGGGTGTTTTTGGCAGAATTTTAAATTAGGGCAATTTGAAGGTCATTTTACTTTGTTTTTTTTAATGTAACACCCCGTATGTTTGATTTTGAATCGAAATATCTACTAATATCCTATCTCGCCTTGTAATATTTTTTTTGCGTTTGCGACGTTGCCAAGTTATAAATTATTTTTCCAAAACTTCAAACAAACATATTCCCGATTTTTATTAATTGAACACACTGTATATTTTATTCAACATAGAAGTACTCCCTAGTAACGGTTTACGGCGTGAACAAGTTTTAACTGGTGTCCCTAAAATAATAATACCGTTTTCCTTCCTCATACTATCTATTTCGAATACCGGGTTAGTAAATGGTACAAGAACGCTTAAATATCTCCACAACTTCCGCAGCTGGAACGAGAAAATCAATACTTGCAGGTTTTCGAACATGAAGAATTCAAAAATTCTAACAACAGTGTTGCCAGATTAAGCCTTTTACGTTACACGTCATAATTTTGTTATTTTAAATAGAATGATGTATGGATGTTGGAGATTTTGCAGTTACAAATGAATTTCAATAATTGCCCCAAAACTGGTATTTTTGTTTTAGTTCATTACGCCTACACTAATTCAATACAATCATAAACAGATAAAAAGGTATGTTACTTAAAAAAGAGTTACTGAGAAAAATAAAATACTTCTCATTTTCGTTTTCATTTCAACACACATACAAATCACTGGAAACACTTGTCCAGAATGTCAGCTTCTCAAAAAGGTATAAAAAATGTCGAATTGAAAGCCTAGATTCAGTAGCATAGACAGGATCCAGATGCGGGGCACTGAGCCTAGTGGTTGAGTCATCGACCACCTATGATCCGTATGGTGGTAAATATTTTTCTGGCGGAGGTGTAATACATCATAAAAATATGCGAAAATAATTCAAGGGGTTGAAGCACCACCCCAACCCCTTCTGGTTATACAGGGTGTTTGCTAAACGTGCGGCAAAAAATTATAGGGTGATCCTTTGAACTATTTTAAGAATATTTTGTTATTTGATGATTTTTGAAAAACGCTACATTTCAAAGATACAGGATGAAAAAAATTGCGACAGCTATATATTTTATTATCAAGAATCACATGATAATGTGTAAATGTTCAAAATGACTTCCACCAGCCTGGACACAAGCAAGCAATCTTCTCATCAGTGATTGCCGAACTCATTCAAACACACCAGATCCGTTTTGAATGGAATTTCATCCAAAAATTATGCGACTTCGCAAGTCGTTCAAATTTTCCACTATTCATTTTGTTGCATTTTACCTGTACTATCATGCCCTGACAGGAACACGTCAAATTACATTAAGCCCTGAATTTACGCGTTCCTTGAGCATCATTCAAAATCTACAAAAAACATAAACTTTCGCAGCTACGAAAAGATATCAATGCAGTACTTCAAACAGATAGCCGTTATGCATTTCATTCATCGTTGAATAGCCTAAACAAATCATTACTGTACTAATAAATAGGTTCTATGAGAAAATAATTATATGCATTCCTTGTAATAATTTAATTGCATAGCAACCTGTTGGCTTCTCATTAAACAATACTTGCGATAAAATGGAAACTATAAATTCAGTAACCGAGAGGTAAACAGTCTGTCCATAAAAGACAATTTCCAATAATGGTCAAAACAGCTTGAAATAATAGCTGGTTGATAAATAGATATATTCAACTAATTCTATTAGGTTAGAAGAAGTAAACAATTATTCAATTATTTTGTTTGTTTGAACCACAGTAGAAGATGGCATAGGATTATTTGACTATGTTGCCAGATCTTCTCCGGGTAAAATCATTCTATTTTCCTTATGTACTAGTCTACAGTAGACTCTGCTTGTCACGGACCCTGTTGTAAGGGAGCGGCTATAACGAACTTATCTCGTGGTTCGTTTAAAATCTTGTAGAAACTTTTCTGTTATAACAGACTCTCTATAACAGACACTTTGAGTATACTAGACACATTTTTCTGACGCGAACTGGTTATAACCAGATATAACGGACTCGAAGATGATTTGTTGTGGGGTGACATCGGAAACTTCTTCAGACGTGGAAATCATTAGCGAAGTTCTACAACAGGATCAAGATGAACAAAACAGTGGTAGTGGAAGTGATTCGGAACCCGAAAACTATATTCCAGATCGCAGTGAAGCATCACGAGCAATGAAACTTACGCTTCGATATTTACAGTCACTAGAAAATGTTTCTGATAATATTTATAATGTCGAGTTACAAGTTCATAACTTTTTAGACCGACAAAAACCAGTTGCAAAAAGCCAAATAACAATTGCTGCGTACGTTTTTAATTTAGGGCGTACATAAATAGTACGAATTTTTGTCACAAATTTTTGAGTTCTGTTTCAGAATCTGTACTTACTGCTATGTCTGTTTTAAACTTTTTCACAGTTTATATGACAATGTATTTCAGTTATTAAAAGTTTTTTATAAAATCTTTCTTTTTGTTTACCTACTTATATAACAGAATGGTTATAACAGAATCTAATAAGGTTCCTTAGAGAGTCCACTATAAGCAGAGTCTACTGTGAACAGTAAATATCAAACTTAGTTTGGCAATCATTGCAGTAATAAAAATTACTGAAGAAACTTGTGGGGAATATACCAAAATATCCTATTGCCTCGAAAGAATATACTGATCCAATGTATTTGTTTTTATATAGGAAATTAAAAAAAAAGTATAATTTACCCGATCAAAACCACGCTTCCACATAATGTGGCATATGAACGATTTAACAATAATTATTGAGGCGGTGGTCTAGTAATATGTTGTATAAACAAATATTTTTCACAAAATGTGACAACGTTGCATCGACAGACCTAAAATCTTCAGCGAACCAGTATAAACAACGGATAGTGGCAGCGCTTTGTTATGGTTTGATCGTACCCTGTTCGTTGGGCGATTTCTGAGTAAATTTTGGGTTTTATCAGGTCATAAGTGAGGAATAGACTATTTTAGACAATTACATAATATGGTGAAATGCTGTGCGATTTGCAAGACATAATGGGCCTATACCACATTTTTTGTTTATTTGCTTAAACGAACCCTGACACCACGTAGATGCCATAAATAATTTTACAAAATTTTTCTATCGTATTTATAACCGAAAAATATTGCTCTAAATATTGAATTTTTTGAATCCATACACTTCCCGCCCAGGTCGTGACGGCACCTGTCATCGGATCACGAAAGGACGCTTCTCATTGGTTCCCTACAGAAAGGACGCTTCTCATTGGTTCCCTACAGGTGACGTCATCATCGGCTATTTCAAATTACAGTACAATTTTTCTTTTTAGCGTTATTCTCATTTTGATCAAGTTTTCTGCTGACTTTTTACAGTAAACGGTCCTATGTATCATCAAAAGGTAAGACTTCGTTTTAGCGGAAACCGAAATGGGGGCCGAGAGTGGTGTCAAACGACGCGGTTGACGTCCTGAATCGAACGAGACCACTCCCAGACCGAGGAAACGTTTTGGTGAAGAACGACGGCATTTTGAAGTTTCGTTACCTAACCTAACTTATCCAAAAAAGTTTACTTGTTGAGCTCAAAATGGGTGTTAATCGACGTGGCTGGACATCATAACTCGAACTTGACCACTTCCAAAGTGAGGAAATATTCCTGTGAAATCCTACGCTACTTTAAAACTTGGCAATTTCAATACCTTACCTGATATAACCTAACTAATACCGTCAGGCTAAACAGGGGTTGTCAGCCAACTCGGTTTGATGTCCGGACTCGATTTGTATCAATTAGTATACTGAAAAAACGTTTATTTTGATTCTCACTTTAGGAAATTAAGCCAAAAAAGGTCTTCGAGGGTCGACGTCTGGGACCTATTCGGGCACACTGAAAAAACTGAACAGGTGACCTACCCTACCTACCTGGGAGTATATGTTGCGTAGAGTATTCAAAATTTACAAAATTAGTAACGTCTGGGGGGGCCAGCCCCCCCAGGCCTCCCTACCTATGCAAGTGAAAGAACCTAATTCAACTTAGACCTACCTAATTTCTAGGAAGATTAAGAATTCAAGGTATCATAACTTTTTTATTTTTCATTTCTTGGCTTTGTTTCTGGTGTCGTTGTACCCTACTCGTCAAGTACTTTCGAATTGACCATATATTTCGTGGAAAAAATATCGAAATTTTGAAGTCGTTTTTAGGTTAGGTTGGAAACGTAGATTTTTTTCGGGCCGTTTTTTTAGTCTGGGTATGGTCTAATCCCGCTCAAGGCGTCAAACCGAGTCAATTAACACTCCTTTAAACCCCATTTAACCCATTTTGACCTCAACAATTTGACTGGTCGGGTTAAGTTAGGTTAGGTACTGAAACTTTAAAGTGCCGTAGTTTTTCACCGGAGCGTTTCCTCGGTCTGGGAATGGTCTCGTTTGTCTCAGGACGTCAAACTGAGCCGATTGACACTACTTTTAACCCCCATTTCGGTTTCCGCTAAAACGAAGTCTAGCCTATCAAAAATAATACCGCAGTAAATAAATTGATCAATTTGAGATCACGGTATAGGCCCATTTGAGCGTGATGAATGCAGATCATATCATTGGTAAGAATGTCATTGGTGAGAATGCAAACACATGGTATATAATGACAACGTGATCTTGCAAACACACATATGCTTTGCTTGTTCTAATTCGAATCGTTGGATATACTATATTTTCAAAACTCAAAATATAGGCGATCAATAATTCGTGACTCATGTTGAGTCAAAGCCGCGTGGTTTCATGATAATAGCAACTCCTCATGGGCAAAATTGAACCCACGATTGTTTACCTCTCGGCTAATGAATTATTAGAAGCTGTTTGTAGAAAACCTTAGTATGTTCACAGCATAATAAACAACCAGCACAATAACTCAAGTTGGCGGAAATTACTCGCGCTTCCCCACTTTTGGATGATTTTTTTTTGTAGGGATGGTAACGGTACTTCGATACTTCTGCACAAATATCGAGTATTTTTGTTATCGATACTTTTTGCGGCATTCTAAGCTGGTATCGATACTTTTGTATCGGTATCGAAAATAACTATATAATTGTTGAGGGATGTAATCAGTTGCACAAAATGCTCTGTACGAACCAAACGTGCCTATTTGGCTAGAAAATATCGAGTTGGTACCGGTATCGATATTTTCATTTTCGCATCTCTATCCAAACTTCACAGCCGTAAAATCAGCCATAAACCCTCCCAAGGTCAAATTTTGTGGGAATCATTTTTGTATAGGAAATCCTCAGAGATATTATGCTGGTTGTTTGTTATGCTGTGGTATGTCTTTGTCGGGATTTAAGATTTGTAAATAGATAAATCTATATTTTAGGTTTTCACATGATTTAATCAATATTCACTTTACCAAGAAATAAGGATAGCTTGATTTATGTTCACAACTATCCAGATGGTACTAACCGTATAATTTTTTTTCTTTTACAGGGAGAAGAGTCAAACGGCACTTGATCCATACTACGAGTAGTACTTAGGCGAAAGAAAACCAAAGAGATAGTAAAAATAATCTAGACGTACGATGATAAACAATAATTCCAAAAGCGTGTAAAATACCTTTGTGTATAGTCCAGGAACTGAGCAAACTCAGATATTCAAAAAATACAGGGTTGGGATAAAGTATGGAACCAAGCAAATAACTTTGGAACGGAAAGAGTGATATTGCTGAAAATTTGCAGGCAAGTGTAGTAACGTCTAGTGCATCCGTAGACATTATGTTAACTATTAATGTACTTCCGGTTTAACCGGAAGTACCGTCAACTTTTTTTAATTTAAATGGGACACCCTGTATATCTTTGCAGATTTTAATTCATCTTTTTTTCCGAATACGTCCATAGTGGGTTTAGCATTAGTTTCTGTAAAAACGGGAAAGATGAAGCTTCTTTATCATTTCAGGTGTTTAAAATGCCGGTCATTCAAAGTCGGTTTTGGCGATCGCGTGAGAACTCACAAAGAAGTGTGTCAACTTTTAATGATTTACGTCCCGACAGGGGTCCTATAACATGTTTGACGGTGACTAAAAAAAAATACAAAAAAATTACTTCAAACGGGAAGACCGCAGACCGCCACGGACGAATTTGTGAGACAAATTTTTTAAGAAACAAATACCAAACCCACTATGAACGTATTCGGAAAAAAAAGATAAATTAAAATCTGCAAAAATATACAGGGTGTCCCATTTAAATTAAAAAAGTTGACGGTACTTCCTGTTAAACCAGAAGTACATTAATAGCTAACATAATGTCCTCGGATGCATTAGACGTCACTACACTTGCCTGCAAATTTTCAGCAATATCACTCTTTCCTTTCCAAAGTTATTTGCTTGGTTCCATACTTTATCCCAACCCTGTATAGTTAATCTAGTGTTGGGTATTGGCAGAATTTTTTTTATTATAACCACGCTATTGTAGCTCTTAAAAAATTAAAATTCAGGAATAATATTCAATATAATATATACGGTTTTGTTAACTAGAAAACTATTTTACTGCAGTTTCAATAAAAAACCAAACATCAAAGCTCACGCGCAAAGTTTATACCTTTAGTGAGTTGGACCATTTATTTACCTTACTCTGTATTTCAACAATGTTCTCACATCTTTGACTAATACCAAATGGAATAAGTACATACATAATCTTAATGCGACTTTAAAACCATACGTTTTTAAAGGTGATATGTTTCTACCGTTTCTGCTACAATTGAACCTCGCACTACCAGAGTAATATTTTTTTAAAGTTCGCAATTCAGTCGCGCACTATATTTTTTCTTTTGGGTAATTTCGTTTCCTGGACTATATACCTACCCATACTAATGTAACTACAACTATGTACTGCATGCAACGGTTATATCTGCGAGCCATTGGTGAGTCTCCTGAATCTGACTCGCTGAAACTGGAAATGCTTTTTCTCGAATCTCAATCACCTCTAAATATATGCTGACGTAACATTTTATGCAATATGTATATGTAAGCAGCCCGTTTGCATCAAAATAGAGCGTCCGCAAAAAGGAGAAGCTTTGCATCTTCCTGATGGATCTGTTTTGCTTAGACCTACAGGGTAGGGATGTTCCAATACACCGAAAGGTATTTATTTATTTACACAATTTGGGGTGAAGACAGCACAAACCAAAAGTACACCCACTACTAAATAACATCTAAATAACAAGTATCGTACACAAGTACAAAAAGGTATTAGTTTTGTTGCTCATCCCTTAAAACTAGACACTGAAATATTGGATCCATAATATCATACTACAGCTGTTATTCAATTTACTACTGTTTACTTACTATCTACTACTATATATGACTACTAATTCGGCCGTATTGTTTAAAATTGGAGTTTCAATTTACGTTTGAGCGATTGTAGGCTGGTGTTAAATATGTCTATATTACAAAAACAATTGTGATTTCTTTGGGCTCTGATTAACGGAGAATTAGTGCCAAGATTTGTTCTGCGAAATGGTGTTCTGAAGAGTTCATTTATCCTAATATTCCTTTCAGGAGCATTAAAATTACGACGAATCAATAGATCCTGACAATCAAGCAACCCACTTGACAGTTTATGAAGACAGCAAATATCGGAAATAGTTCTTCGATCTTTCAACGTAATCATTTTGAACACTTTCATAATCGGCGTGTAGTTTCTATCCGTTATCGGTAGTCCAATTTTATGTGATAGCATCCTCAAAAACTTATGCTGGACTCTCTCTATCCTAGTAATGTGTACACTATAGGAAGGATTCCACACTACAGTACATCAGTTTGTTATGCACATAGGCATAGTACAATGAAAGTAGAGTTCTAGGATTCCTGAACACTCTGCATGACTTATACTCAGCTATTCCAATTCAGTGTTCCCTAACTTATATCTAGATTCAACAATGTTCGTTGTATTTTTGGTAAGACTCATGAAATTACACTTTTTCAAGTTAAGAAAGACACAGCTTGCATCATAGTATTTCTGCAGAGCTTGTAAATCATTTTGCAGTTTTAAACTGTCATTCATAGTTTTACTACAGAGAATATTTTCAGATCGTCTGCATATAACAAATAATTACTGAATTGTAAAGCTGATGAAATGTTGTTAATGTAAATGGTAAAAAGCAGTGGGCCCAAATGGCTTCCTTGTGGAACACCTGACGATATATATGTCGTATATCGATACACATCGATTTTTAGTATCGGTTGCTACTGTATCGATACACCTAGTATCAGATCGAATGAAGGTTCTCTTTCCTCTCTCTATACAGAATTACAGAGTGTAACGAGTTGAGCAAAAGTGTACTTTACTTATACAGTTAACACTAGTGACAGGTGATGCGGTTAGCATGAACAGTAATAAACACTAACCTACAGAACTATGAACTGCAAAACAGTAATTGAGTCACAGAATAGAAATAGCATGAAACATCGATTAACCAATGCGTCACAAATCACAATATAGGAAGATTGTAAACGTCCTCTTCTAAACGCTAGTACACGTAAACATAAAACAGAAGAGAAAAAACTTGTCTGCTGATGTATTCGATAAACGTTTCCGATACTGAGCAGATCTGTATCGATACCTGTATCAATAGCAAAGAGTTCGATACACTTAAGTATCGATACATATCGAACATCCCTACTACAGGGTGAGTTTTTAGTACCGGATCGTTCGATAACTTCACTACTGCAGAAGATAGCGAAAAAAGTTGTACATAAAAGTTGTAGCCAGGATATCCGCCTTACTCAGAAAATATTTTGATTTATACAGGGTGATCCATGACTACGTGATGATACAAACGTACATTTTTTCAAATATATTATAGAGAAAGACATAAAACAAAAACTTATTACTAGTTCCATTTACTAGATGCAAATTCACGCAATAAGGTAATGGGACCGAAAGTTTGCAGTTGTATGCTGGATTATACAGGGTGTCCCATGACGATTGAGACAAGCAATATGTTGGAACTGGGCAGTAGTAGAGAATTATAATTTTGGGGATGTAAATTAGAGCAAATTTTGCATCTTTTCTTATTATTGCGTTATTCAATGAGGTATTTGTTTTTGGTCACGTGACGTCCGATTCAAAATTTTTAACGGGACACCCTGTATACTAATGCCTTTCTGAGTTCCTCCCGATGAAGCAATTCCAACAAACTAGCACACTTGGGGTCTAAAGTGATTAATTCAAGAGCTACAGGTACTTAAAGGATTGTACCACTACCACTGATTATAAAAATTTTATTGCCATCTTCAATAACATCTATAATAGTTAATATTAATAAAACATATAGAAAAATACTCAAAACTTTGTGAATTGCTAACAAAAAGCAGCAATACACACTAAATTGAGACTTCGAATTTAGTTATTAAAAAACTTTTCGAAAATTGTTATGATTCCTAGAATTTGGTGTCTTTCAAGCAATAGGTCACACAAACTACTACACATACATAGGTGTAAAATACAAAGTTATAATAACGTCAACACATTACATACATCCAATTAAAATATTCTTGGTTTGAAGCAGCCACGTATCCAGGATTTGGTTTTGGGGGGTCCAGATTATGGGTGTCCCTTTCGGGGAGGGGGGGTGGGTCCAGATTAGAGTTGCCACCTTAAATTTGCTGAGTCGAGGGGGGTGCAAAAATTTGTGGATTCCATTTTTTAGACGACATTATATAACGTTTCGGGGGGGTGGTCCGGAACCCCTGGACCCCCCTCTAAATAAGGCCTTGAAGGGTTTGAAGACAAACATTTTTGGTTGAAAAGACCTACTTGATCTATGCGAAAATGGCCGTTACATTCCAAAAAGGAGACAGCATGTGGGAAAGGAAGATTTTTAACATGGAGCAGCTTAGTGACAGTCAACATTGCTAACTGCAGAAATTAAAAAAAACAACAAACAGATTATCAGCCGTGAACACAATATACAGGGAGGCTCAAAATGATTAATGGAAATTTAGATACAGTATCAAAAATTTATTACAAATTAAAGACCTCGGTTAGAATGTCGGAGAAATCTCGTGTTGTATACAAAATCCTGATTTATGTATAGGTACATTATATTTACCACAAATGGTAGAAGTCAGAAATATATGAGTTGTTTACATTTTTTGTGCTCCTACCGAGTGCTGACACTATAAAGGCTTCACAAGACGCCCGACGAGTCCGACGACGGTAATCCCCTTTCGGCATTTTTTGTTGGGCTGGCTAGGGGGTTAACGCGGTCATTAGTGTAGTCAAAATTGTATATTATCTGTGTATAATCAGATGTTAATAATATACAATAAATAGATCAATTTATTTTGTTTTAATCTATTGCAAATTGGTATTTGCTATTATTTTGATCTTCTACCGCTTTCTGAATTACATAACTGCACTATAGAAGTCGGCACCTCAGAGTAACAACTGAACATAGAGGTAGTAAACAAACCACTTCAGCATGGCGTGGTCAAAGCCATCATCTTTGACACTTCAGCCTCCAAACATTGATCAGCTGTGACCTCGGAGTGACAGTTCAAATTGTAAACAATGCTGTGTAACGCCAACTAACCTGAAAATTCTTCCAATGCAACCTATGTTACAAACACTGCACTTTTTCAGTTCCATCTCGAAAAACTGTTAAACTACACTCGAATATAGCACAGCAAGTCCGTAAAGCTTCACTACAGTTACCAACAAATAGCGAATTCGATTTTATTGACTAAGCATAAAAGACGCACAACCAAAACAAACGTTTGACAGTCGAGCTTCTACCGTAAAGTCATACGAAAATTATGTCGGCATTGCCAGCTCCTCGTTTTTATGTAATACTGCAGAATTTGCGTTTATGATGAAGAAATATTCAGTGACGTAGTAGAGGTCAACATATCTATTAATTTTGCTGTAATCATTCCTGAACCATCAAAACAGGTACCGTCTTTTTTAACGTAGAATGGAATATTTCTGGATATTATACAATTAAGACGATAGTAAACAATGTATCTGGTGGTCAATATGGCAATGTAAGAAAAGATGTCGGCCTATTAGAATTAGTTGTTTACTACCTCTACGTTCAGTTGTTACTCTGAGGTCGGCACTGATTGAGACCGGTAAGAAATGTAAACAACTCCTATATTTCTGACTTCATCTAAACGTTTTAAGGTTTCGGTCAGTTAAGATAACGGCACTGTCACGACTTTTTTAAATCTTTGGAGCCAGACACCGAAGTGAATTTCCTTTATTTAAAGTAAGTCATGAGTACTAAATAAATCCAAGTAAATTCCCAGACCTAATCAGATCAGTACATTCTCATCAAAACGTTTTAATAGCCGGCTCGTGATTGAAATCCCACTCAGTTCTCATAAAACGGTAATACATATTTCTTCGGCAAAGATCAAACTTAGTTATTGAAAAACTTTTCGAAAAATTGTTAGATACCTAGAACTTGGTGTAGGTAACACAAACTACCTCACATAGGTGTAAAATACAAAGTTATAATAACCTTAACACATTACAGACATCCAATTAAAATATTCTTGGTTTGAAGACAAACATTTTTGGTTGAGAAAACCTTCTTGATCTAGGCAAAAATGGCCGTTACATTGTAAAATGGAAAAAAAGTGTGGGAGAGGAAGATTTTTAATATGGAGCAGCGTAGTTAGTGACCGTCAACATTGCTAACTACAGAAATTAATAAAACACCAAACAGATGAGCCGTTTTGGTAGTGAAGTGAGATAAATCTTTTATTTTAATAAATATAAAACTAAATATTGGTATTTGCGGATGTTGGCAGCACATATTTGCATTCGCGTTTATTCGTTACATCATTAGAGCACGTTTATAACCTAAAATTAACAGTTTTCGACGTTTTCGTTAACGTCATTTGAATAAAAAGAACTGTGCAAAGTAAAGTGAGCTAAGATTATCTGAGATATTGTGTAAAACGATTGCGCCTAATCAGCCGTGAACACGATATACAGGGGGGCTCAAAATGATTGATGGAAATTTAGATACTGTATCGAAACTTTACTACAAATTAAGACCTCTGTTAGAATCTCGGAGAAATCTCGTGTTGAATACAAAATCCTGATTTCTGTATAGGTGGTGTATAGGTGTACCACAAGTGGTACTTTTTAAGGTTTCGGTCAGTTAGTTAACTACACTGTCACGACTTTTTTAAATCTTTGGTTCCACAATTACAATTCGTCAATTAGTCAGAGCGGTCCGGTGCACCTTTGGTCTTAGTTGCGGTCGTGTCAGTCGATCGAGACCAGACAAAGTCATGGAAAAGTAAGGGAAAAAAAAGAGAGGAAGGAAGGAGAAGAGCAAAGAGGAGGAAGTGTGTCGGTTGGAGGGTATAGCTTGACATAGTCGATTTGAGATCGGTAAATTTTGGATTTAACCAAAAGGGTTAATTTTGAGGTTCGGTATCTAAGAGGGCAAGAATTTAGTTGTTTCCAAAATTGCACGATTTGATTTTGATCACAGTGCGAGTCGCCTTGTGTGCTTGCGAACTTGCTCGACTGTGTAGTCCACTGACTCGTGCAACAGAGGATTGCTGTGCGATTCCGCTTGACTATAACGTCGTTGCGCCTGTTGTTTAATGTTGGCCCTCAAGCAGGGGATGTCAAGGTCCTTGTGAAGGGTTTAGTTAGAAACATATCATGGGGCGTTAGTAATTGTACTCATTATCCTGCTATGTAGAACCTGCAGGTTTCGCATGTGCGTCTTGGCCAGAAAACACCAAGCTGCACATGGGTAGATAATTGCTGGTCTAATAATCATCTTGTAAAGTCGAGTTTTATTCACCAAACTCAAATTTTGAAGTTCTACATAACATAGGGTAGAGTTGACAAAACGTAATTTTGAGTTTGTTTTTAACGCTTCAGTGTGCTTCTGCCAAGTATCTTTGGTTGCAGACAACGAAGTGAGTTTCCTTTATTTAAAGTAAGTCATGAGTACTAAATAAATCCAAGTAAATTCTCAGACCTAATCAGATCAGTATATTCTCATCAAAACGTTTTAATAGCCGGCTCTTGATTGAAATCCCACTCAGTTCTCATAAAACGGTAATAAATATTTCTTCGGCGAGGATCGAAATTAAGTGCGGTGCACTTCTGCCGATCGGGAAAGTTAATTGAAATCTAAATCGGTCCTGAGCGGCATATGATCGCGTATTAATATCGGATATTTATATTTACCGAGTGGTCTCGAATGAGTGAAGGCGTCCTGAGGTTTGCCAAGGAAAACGCACCACGCCGTGTCGATTTGAATGAAGAGGTGATAGGTCTGGACGCCACGTTGGCTCACCGCCAACTATGACATCCTCTATGCAAATATCGCGGTGAAATAAAGGAGCTCAACCATGTGCATGCGATTTTTTTATCGCGGATATTGGTTTCCATCTATACATCGATCAATTTAATACTGGATTACTTAGGTGAAAACAGAGAGGGGTAAATTCCCGGTATATTTGGGTACCTACCATTGATTCTTGGGTACTATAACAAATAGTTATTAGAATGGATCATTACAGGGTGTCCAGTTAGTGCGTAATTCTTCGATATCTCGCAAGATATACCTAATAGAAGAAAACGTCAACTACAAAAGTTATTTGGTTACTTAAGACGCATATTCTAAAAATATTTTGAAATATACAGGGTGTTGCGGGAAAGTAGGATAGTGATCAACTTGATTTTTTCATATGGAACTATAACTTTTTCTTAAATTCTTCTAGTTTCCATCATTGATCTCTATTCAACTCTAAAATATTTTTGAGATTGATTGCGACGTTGCCAAGTTATAATTTATTTTCTATTAATTTCCGGATTTGCAAGGTCGCAAGTAATACGTCCAAATTGATATATTCCTTTAACTTTTCTCAATAATATTATACAGCGAGTCACTTGAATATTAAGTGGATATGTTACCAGCAATTTGTATTTACAGGGTTTTTTTGGCAGAATTTTTAATTACGGCAATTTGAAGGTCATTTTACTTTGTTTTTTAGATGTACCACCCTGTATGTTTTATTTTAAATCGAAATATCTACTAATACTCTATCTCGCCTTGTAATATTTTTTTCGCGTTTGCGGCGTTGCCAAGTTATAAATTATTCTTCCAAATTTTCAAACAAATATCCCCGATTTTAATTTATTTTAAATAGAACCCTCAACTTATTTTTATTGCAATGAATTACACATGTCGAACTTAGTAAGATCTCACAATTTCAAAATTGTGTTTCTGTTAATTATTGAGATACGGCAACACCGCTTTTTCAGTAAACGGTACAGGAACGCTTAAATATTTCCAAAGCTGCCACAGCTAGAGAGGTGAAATTCAATCAATCCAATCCATGTCATTGAAAGAATGCAATCCTTATATTCGAAGTAATCACAGGTAAGCCAATAAATTCAAAATAATTTTATATTCGTTCTAACGATATGTATAATCCTTCTAATACCAGTATTGACATATAATGCAATCAAAACATCCTTTTGTTTTCGAAATTTACCCTATGTTTCATTTAAGCAAAGCATACAATCTATTCAATGTACAAAAATTATTGCTGCAACAGCAGTTCGTGATAATTCATACGATAAAAAATAATTTTATTCTAATGGCCCTTGTCGTTCGTTGAACTATAACCAGTATTCGGCGAGACTGATATCCCGATTTAATGAACGTAAAATAAAGAACAGGGGGATCATCTCAGTGTTACTATCGCCGCGAACCTGCCAACATGGACGAGGTTGTTCCGTTGTGTTGTTTCGGTGTTAGCCGTGTTGTGTCATCTCGTGGTTTTGCGTATTGCATCAGCAATTGTGTGATTTAAATGTGTCTATACTGTATTCACAGCCAAGCTAGACCAAATGAAAACAAAGCTTGCGTGCGTGATCGGCTCGTGTCGGTGGGGTCGCTAATAGTCCAGTACATTAGGTGTAAATTGTGTGTTATAATCTGGCAAGTCAAAATCTCCAAGGCTGACTGGAAAGTAGATTCAAATATGCAATGTCAAGTGTTCATTGCCTAATGATCGTTTCAAACTGGCAACTGGCTACTTTTGAGTTGCAATGGGTTCATAGGCCAACTCTTTTAAATAGTCATATAAAATTTTATAATACACTGGACTATAGCTGGCGCATTCGCAGACGTTAGCGGACAGTAACCACTGCGAATGCTGTATGCGACTGTTTGTTTGTAGTCTATCTTGGGATTGAATATACTGTAGTTATGTATTGAAATTGGGAAAGTAGTTTAGAATCAATTACCAAACATAGATTCCATTCAACGACAGGCTGCGATTGAATTATTCATTGGAATCCAGTGAAATCTTGTAGTTGAATCGACAATACGATATAATTCGTTACCAACTATACACTCCCCATTGGATAAAACATCGCTGTATTTGAGGAATGCTGAGTGTAACGTCCCATTGAATCCAAGCGTAAGTCTTTGACAGAACGACAGATTTTTCTGTGTGTGTTGGTACTTGCACTCCCTCTAGCTGGAACACCACATCAGCTCTCTTGCTCTTTGGGCCGTGCATTATAATTGCCTCTATTTTCTCAGGATACAAGTCAAGCTTGTTTACGCAAAAGTAACCCCTCGTGGAAACTTTTATGCTGATACGCTCCTGAAGCGAGTGCATATATGCACCGATATTGCACTATAAAAGAGGTACCTCGTCTGAGTACATATCCCTGTACGCGTCGTACTAAAACGTTTACGGCGGGATATATACGACACACATATATATGCAAACGGCATATTCATAAAAACACGTGATTGGACAAATAAATGAAGAATTAAGTAAATTGGTCCGAGTTTAGCAAGAATGTCGCAGAGATTACCATAAAATTCGTCCCGAATGCACCGGTATGCAGAACGTGTATTTTGACCTTTACTGATGTAATCACGCGGCGAGGCGATCGCGAATATTTATGAGCCTGGCGTCTGTCGTATTTTTGTGTCTGCGGAAAAGCGTAGAATAATAATAATAATAAAATCAAATCACAACTAACACAAGAGTTTAAAGACCGCCTTATTAGACTGCTAAAGACAAAACTGAATTCTAGAAATTTAACAAAAGCTATTAACACATTTGCTATACCAATCCTAACATATTCATTTGGCATTATCAAGTGGTCGCACACTGACATAGAAAACATCCATATACTCATCCGAACAGAACTTACAAAACACAGAATGTCACATCCCAACGCATGCAAGGAAAGGCTCACCATAGACAGAAAACAAGGGGGCAGAGGAATTATAGATATACAGTCACTTCATACAAAACAAATAAAATCACTCAGACAATTTTTCCACAGTAAACAAACAAACTTGCATAAAGCAATAGTAAAGGCAGACAAAAACTACACACCACTCGCCCTTTCCTGTCCAGACCACGCAGCAGACGCACACAACCACATACAAGCACAACAAAAAAAAAAATAAATACCTGGTCGCAGAAGGCACTCCACGGCAAACATAGATACCGTGTCACACAAGACCACATTAATGAAAAGCAGTCATACACCTGGCTGCAGGATGGCCAGCTCTTTCCGGAAACGGAAGGTTTTATGCTTGCTATCCAGGCACAAGTGATAGCGACACGAAATTACAAGAAGTACGTAATTAAAGATCCATCCATCTCTGATGATAATTGCAGAAAATGCCACCAACAGAAGGAAACAATAGAACACATAACTAGCGCATGCAAAACTCTCGCTGGAACTGAGTATACAGCCAGACATAACGCTGCAGCCAGTCATACACCAAGCACTAGCCACATCAAACAAGCTAATTGAAAACACAGATCCATATTATAGCTACACGCCGACCTCAGTGCTCGAGAACAGTCAATTCAAACTATACTGGGACATTGAAATACATACAGACAAAACCATCCCAGCAAATAGGCCAGATATAGTTTTCCAGTCAAAGACAGAAAAAGTGACCTACTTAATAGATATTGCGATTCCCAATGATATGAACATCCAAAACACCTACGCTGGGAAGATATCTAAATACACCGATCTCGCCATAGAAATAAAACGATTATGGAAACAAAACAAAGTTGTCATTGTCCCCCTCATTATGTCGGTTTCAGGCCTTACTCCAAACACATTTACACCACACCTGCAACAATTGGGCCTGGATGAAAAGTTACATAAAACCTTCCAAAAGTCTGTAATCCTCAAGACCTGCAGCATTGTACGGTCCTTCCTGAATTCAGAATAATAATAGGTCAGGTATTGACTTGGCACAGCCCGTCAATACTTGTTACTACCGCAACCATGCGAGAAAAAATAAGACATGCATAATAATAATCACGCCATAGAAATAAAATGACTATGGAAACAAAACAAAGTTGTCATTGTCCCCCTCATTATGTCGGTCTCAGGCCTTACTCCAAATACATTTACACCACACCTGCAACAATTGGGCCTGGATGAAAAGTTACATAAAACCTTCCAAAAGTCTGTAATCCTCAAGACCTGTAGCATTGTACGGTCCTTCCTGAATTCAGAATAATAATAGTCAGGTATTGACTTGGCACAGCCCGTCAATACTTGTTACTACCACAACCATGCGAGAAAAAATAACAAATACAAAATAATAATAATACAGTAATAGACCAGATATAGTTTTCCAGTCAAAGGCCGACAAAATTACCTATTTGACAGATATTGCCATTCCCAATGAAGTGAATATCCAAAACACCTACGCTGGGAAGATATCTAAATACACGGACCTTGCCATGGAAATAAAACGACTTTGGAAACAAAACAAAGTCACAATTCTCCCCCTCATTATGTCGTCTCAGGCCTTACACCAAACACGTTTACACAACACCTTCAACAGTTGGGCCTAGACGAAAAGTTACACAAAGTATTCCAAAAGTCTGTAATCCTGAAGGCATGTAATATTGTTCGATCCTTCCTAAATTCAGACCCGTAATATAGTTCAGAAGGAACTCAATTTTTTATGGGCATAGCCTCCCGCAAAGGCTGCGCAAACGGGCGGATACAAATTGCAGCCGCGGTTAGGGTATAATCCTATAAATCTCAAAGGTGACCATAAAAGATGTTGTAAATTGCAGCGAGGGTCCCTTTTCGGCGTAGTCTATCTGTTCGGAGGTATTCTAAAAATTAATTTGGATTTGTATAGCAAAATATTATATAAAAATAATATTATGTGACAGGTCAAATTAATTTTTATCTAAAGCAACAATTTAGTGGCATTTACTTACCTACTTCTGTTAGTGATCTTGAAAACTATATGACATCACAATGCCTTTTTTTTAAATTACAAACCCAACATTTTATTCGCACTTATTGTTATAGAGAATTCTCTACTTAACTAACTAGAACTTAACTAGAAAAGTTAATTTCTTGATACATATTTCCATTATTTTAGGCAATTTCGACAATATCAACAATTATTGTGACAATTTTGATACTTTCTTGCAATTTTCGGAAGGTGATAATATACCCAATGCGCGGTTTTGTTTAGACTGAAACTAATAAATCCTTTTGTTATAGCAGTTAATAATAAAACAAAAACTATTGACATTGAAAGAAAATTATACTTTTCTAAATTATTAATTGTTAATAATACATAACATTATGTACAAACATGTTCGTAAATCGTCTTAGATCAATATATCCATAAAAAAACCATAATTACTAACTAAGGTTCTCACCATAAAAATGACATACACTTTTTATATATTCTAATCCACTTATCCTATTTTCATTGATTAATAAACCTATTCTAAGATTCAAAAAATCTTGCTTCTTTTTAGTTGTTGCATTTGGAGCGTGCTTTATTCTGACACTATTCATTTTAATGTATGTGTCTGTTTGAGTATTTATTAAAGACTCTCAAAAATAAACAATGAGGGATGGCTGTTATAAAAACTCCTATCCCTAACAGAGGGTTGTCCGCTGCAATTTACATGTTTACCTGAAATGGAAAAATAACCAGCCGCTGCAATTTTCATATCCCGGATTAAGAATACTTGACCATCCCTGCAATTTACAATCGCCGGCGCAAACACAGTGGGGCTTTTTAGTGAGCGTGCAAACCTAGGTGCAAGGGCGTGCAGGTACCGCATGCAGGCTCACCTGCTCAACTGAGTTTTCGACCGCTTACCGGCGTAGTAAGACCGCTTGAATGCCTTTATAGTAACAGAAATTCAGTTTGCTACCTGGTTTCGTCTGTGCCGGTCGAAGATGAGTATCGATAAAGAATTACTTATAGCTTCAGTGTTTGCGAAAACCCCTATTTGGGATAAAAGACACAAGCTGCGCTATAACCGCACTGGCGATAGAAAAATGTTGGAAGGAAATAAGTGCGGTTATGAAAGGAGCCTCATGTAGCGCGTCCAATATCAACGTTGTTCCCAATGCCCACAAAGCATATTATCTCAAAATCGATAATTTTCGCGATCCCAATACTCCCCTCACCTATCTGTGTGTATCGGAAGTAAAAGCTATTCGAATATGAATGTTTAACTAAATAACAATGTACCCGACCAATGATATTACGAGACCCAAATATATAACGTTAGGCAATTGTATTTACTACGTACTATCACTTAGTATCAGAGATATCCAAATGAGCATAACACAATTATACACAACCACAACACTAGATATAGGCTAGGTACCACAATAATCCCCAAACCAATCAGTCATGCGGCGGTCATATCTCAATTTAGCGCCAGAATGATACAACACTTCTCCCTTTTGATACCAAAAACTTGTTTACAAAGCGATTCAAACAGTCTCTACCAGAGTGGATAGCTTCCTTAACAAGACGCGCACAAGAATTCGTTGAACATGTACAGTATCAGTCACATATTCATCTGACTGACAAATTTCAACTAAATGACTCTAATGTATATGATGTGAGTCTACATATGTATGTACTAATAGTTCATTTGACAACTTCCCATCACGGATTTATCACAAACCGCTGATTAAACGAAAAAACGCCAAGACAGGCCAAAATATTTGCCCAGAGAGACAACTTTTTAACCAAAAACTATTTCACCCCCTATTGTACCCTCTAGCCCCTCAGGGGAATCATTTCCAGTGTTTTTGCAACTGTCCCTCATTGTTTTGCCAATAATGGGCAACATTTTGAACCCTTATTGCATGTTTCCTATACCGTGTCTAGATGCGACTGGCCAATCTTTGTACTCTTTTTCTTGTTTGTTTCCACTGTACCATGTACTGGTGTGTCTGACTACGTGCGGAACCGGCGCCGGCCTGCTTCTACCTGCCGAGGGGACTCGGCGTTGGCCAACGCACTCGAATGCTCTCCAACGCTCCTAACTGCCGCTACTGTGAATGCCTACTATGGCGCTGTAGAAGCGCCACGAGAGGATAATTTCGAAAATAGCCAACGACGATTAAACTCGCCTGAACCTAGTGGCGGCTAGCCTTAAGGGGCCTGGATACACACATTTATTCATATGTATTTGCCATGTAAAACACGGACTCACAATTTCTCGCATAACTCGCTCTATTTTCAAACTACATATATAATATTTCAGAAGGCGATAGTTAGCACCTTAATGAATGACAACTATTTTCGATTTCCTCAAAAAAGTTTTTTAATGTGCAAAAAAACTCGCAATGCAAAATCATAAATTCTATAAATGCCTGTAATTTAACAATCAAACACGATATCGAAAAAAGGCTAAATAGTTGCACAATTTGATTATATTATCCTATTTAGACAATATGTACCGACTTTGTCAACAAACCACTGATATGAGTCGTATTTGTACCGATTTAGACATACACCTATTTTGACCAACACACCGATATGGACATGGTTAACCTTTTTAGTCTTTTTAGTTTATAAACATCCACGCACAAGGCTTACTTTTGTGGATTTTGCATGTTTATACCCTCCTGTTTTTATAATTGTAAAAAAAAAATTAAAACTTATACTTTATGTATCTTATACCAGAGGAATAAACATTATTATTATTATTATTATTATTACAAGCGCAAGCTTTCTTCTTCAGTTTGCTCTTTGAGTCATTACTGTAAGTTTAAAGGTAGGTAACGTCAGGAGCTTGGAAACGAAAAATTCATTTTTATGGTGACCTTTGAACCTTACCTTTTGACCTTACCTTTGGATTTTTGGACTTACCTCCCCTCATCTTATTCACACACATTGGAGAAAGGGAACAGGCGGCCACGCCTCCTCGTTAACACGGGAATACGTCTTTTCTTGAATTCGCAATTTCGCGCGCTATACCCTAGACCCTTAAGGAGCCAAGGAGCCATGGCACCACCACAATAAATCGAGTACCTAACTTTTTTTGTGCTACTTTTAAATATTATATTGCATCCTATTTTTTTAAATTATTTAGCTAAAATTAAACATTGACAAAATCCAATATATTATCCTAATTTTTCGCCAAACACGCTCATACTATTGCTATGAAAGCACGGCGTGCGGTGTGGAAGCCAAACAGACAGCGGCTCCAATTCTGCTATAATACATCCAGCCCAAAGGTTAAATGAGGTCATATCTCAGAGTAACAACTGAACATAGAGGTAGTAAACAACTAATTCTAATAGGCCAACATCTTTTCTTACGTTGTCATATTGACCACCAGATACGGCAATCATAATTTTTTACTATCGTCTTAATTGTATAGTATCCAGAAATATTCCATTCTACGTTAAAAAAGACGGTATTTTGATGGTTCAGGAATGATTACAGCAAAATCAATAAATATGTTGACCTCTACTGCGTTACTGAATGTTTCTTCATCATAAACGCAAATTGTCTTACATAAGGGAGCTGGCAACGCCTATATAATTTTCCTGCGATTTGTTTACGGTAAACTCCGACTGTCAAACGTTTGTTTTGTTTGTGCGTCTTTTATGCTTGGTCAGTAAAATCGAATTCGCTATTTGTTGGTGAGTGAAGCTTTACGGACTTGCAGTGCTATATTCGAGTGTAGTTTAACAGTTTTGCGAGATGGGACAGTGCAGAGCAGTGTTTGTAACATGGGTTGCATTCGAAGAATTTTCAAGTTAGTTGGCAATGTTTGGAGGCTGAAGTGTCAAAAGAGGATGGCTTTGAGCACGCCATGCTGAAGTGGTTTGTTTACTACCTCTATGTTCAGTTGGTACTCTGAGGGTCATATTAACGCTATGCGCAGAGCGCGATTTTAACAAGAAAAGGAGCCAGGTAACTGCTAGCTCACCAAGACTAGATCTTGTTGTCGTTGTCGATTGGGAATATTCGGATTAATTTCTGCTGTCTGTTTCGCGCCCCGACGTGAAAGTTATTTTAATAATGTTTAGTGGTGACTCGTAATGAATAGTATTAGCACTCTTTTTTTTAAGCCACTTTCCACATTCTCGATTGAGGAAAAAATTGAAATCAAGGAATTGGAAGACCGCTTCCCGATTTAGATATTGAAAAAACGCAAAATGTGTCTAGTTCGTCGAATGTTAAAAGCCGAGTACGGAATTCAATCGAAATATGTACAACAAAAACAATTAGATTTGTGGATGTGATAAGAAAAAAGCATTTTTTTGTTTCTCGTGCATTTTGTTTGGTGGCGATCCTACCTGGACGAAGAATGTTCACATCGGAAGCAGAACGATGCTTTTCCATGTTAAAAAGGATTAAGACGTTTCTAAGAAACTCTATGAAAGAACTCAGTGCTCATGGAATGTTATCGGCCGAAAGAGAGTCTTTAAATAACATTGACAATTTTAACAAACAAGTTAATGACACTTTTGCAAAAAATAAGGAAAGACGGTTTGATTTTACATACCAGACAATTTAAAAGTATATTTTTTGTTTTTGTGCATAGGTTATATTCAGATAAAATGTTGGGTGTTTTATTATGTTTTTTAAGTTGTCGATAAATTTAGGTTATTGTTTATATTTTGGCTCCACTGGTCTCTTAAGTCACAAACCGCCACTGCCTGAACCCCAAACCCAAACAAACATAGAGGTAACGTTTGACAGTCGGAGGTTACCGTAAACAAGTCGCAGGAAAATTACATAGGCGTTGCCAACTCCTCAAAATTTATGTAAGACAGAATTTGCGTTAATGATGAAGAAACATGCAGTAACGCAGTAGAGGTCAACATATCTATTGATTTTGCTGTAATCATTTCTGAACCATCAAAATACCGTCTTTTTTAACGTGGAATGGAATATTTCTCGATACTATACAATTAAGGCGATAGTAAACAATTATGATTGCCGTATCTGGTGGTCGATATGACAACGTAAGAAAAGATGTTACCCTATTAGAATTAGTTGTTTACTACCTCTATGTTCAGTTGTTACTCTGAGACCGCCACCAAACTGGAAACCATCTCCACAGGCTACAGACATGAACTGCACAGGCTATTTACATCACAACACCCATACCTCTCGACACGTGTAACTGAGCAAAGACTGATTGACCAAAAACGAGTCATCACTAAAAACAACCGCCTTACACCTCAAGAGCTACAAGTTATAAAGAATCTTGTAGTCGTCGGGAAAGAAATTCCAGCTCATTCCACAGCGTCGAAGTTCTCCAAAAGACGAAATGCTGGAGGAGACTGGTTTGGGGAGTAGAGACCACGACCTGGTAAGGATAAGCTCGCAGAGCCTCTCTAGTGTTCCTCGTTCGGACGGCCTTTGGTGTTATTATCTAGGAGAGCTCACTCGAACATCCTCCATGATAGAATCTGTAAAACAGGGACAGGTCAGCCACCCTTCTTCGATGTTCCAGGCTGTGGAGGTCCCTTGTGAGGTTAGGCGTATCGATTAGTCTAATTGCTCTCTCCTGGATAGTGTCCAGAAGCTTTAGAGCATGGGAGCAATACTCCAACAATGGTCGGATCTGTGCCTTGTAGAGCAGCAATCTTCTTCTTTAGGTGCCGTCCCCATTCTGGAGGTTGGCAATCATCAAGGCAATTCGAACTTTGGAAACCGCCGCTCTGAATAGCTGGTTATTGGAGCAATTATACCAATCCCTCAGATTCTTTAACCACGAATGTCTTCTCCTTCCTATTGTTCTTTTCCCTGCGATTTTTCCTTCAATTATTACTTGAAGTAGATGATATTTCTCCCCTCTCATGATGTATCCCAGGTACTGTAATTTTCTTTTCTTTATGGTTAGCAACACTTCCCTTTGTTTTTTCATTCTTCTTAATACTATTTCGATTGTAACTTTGTCTACCCATGATATTCTCAGAATTCGACGATATATCCACATTTCAATACAATGCTAGTAGTATATTATGCGAGAAACGCTCAAAATCAGGTCTGGAATTCAAAATTTTAAATCAACAAACTGTAAGCTGCTTCACTGGTTGTTATTTTGACTTCTAAATTTCACTGTCGACATCAATTCCAAAAATCATATATCGCATGCCTCGGAGCAAACAACTGGGATGATATAAGAGACTTAATAGATGTGTTTACATGTACTTCACATCAACGAGATTGTACGTGATGCATTTTAAATTGCAGCGATGACATTGTGTATTTAATAATATCTTGGTTGTTAGCTTGCTGGAAAATAACATACGAGTACCATTGGATTATAAAATAGTTGTTTTTTATAAAATGAAGGCCCGTCAATACTTCGGCTTGATTAATTGTGTTTGTTTAACACAAGCAGCTTTAAGAGAAATCGTGCTCTCAAAGCCTGTTATCTGATTTTTAGGCCTGCATTGATCCCCCCCCCAATTGAACTGAATTGAAGTCATAACTCAAAAAACTATACAATATCATTAAAGATATCAAGTTTTTTGTCTCTCTTGTAAAATACATCTTTTTGACATTATGCTGTTTATGCTAGGAACCATTTATTTGTATTATTATATTGTTTCCATACTCAGCTTTTAGGTCAATGCTGTTTTAAACATGACAAAAATAGAGATGAAGGAAAAAAACATGTTTTTTAAGGAAAAATGTAATTTTTTAAACTTGTTACTAAGGTCTGCAAAAAATGACACATAATGCATATTGGGCGCTCGTTTTTGGAGTTACAAATAAAAACATACAACCTTGAGGAAAAAGCCTATTTTAGGGTTGATTTTTTTCCCTTTAAAACATGTTTTCTGCATAAAAACGTGTCTTTTCTAATTTGCATCTCTCATCACAAATCACTACTATTTCATTTCTGTGACTACATTTTCTTAAAGTAATTGATATGTGGATACAGTCTTTAGAGGAAGGGTTCATATATGAAATTGATAGCCATGATTTGTTTTACCTGAAAAACTTTTTGTTTTCAGATTGCTTTTAAAATCTGAGATTGAAACCATCTTTTCTTTTTAGGAACTTCAAAAAATGCAGAGTGTGTCTTAAGTATGTAAACGATTTGCACGATTTTCGTGCATTTTAGAGTATGGCGGTTTTTCAATACGGCCGATCTTACCATGTTGTCATTTCCGGAAATACAGGGTGGGCCAACAGTGCGTGGACGGAGGATTATGGGCTTACTAAAAAATATTTCAAAAATCTGTCACTTGATCATGGTAGGGACCCTTAAGGGCTATAACATAAAAATATTTTCACTTAAATTTTGACGTTTATACAGGGTGATTCATATCAAACATACATTTTTTTGAATGGAACTCCCTATATATTATTGTATATTTGGATTCCTTGGTCAATTCTAGTGTAACTTTATGTATCACACATGGAACTTTAAACAAACCGTTTAGGCGCAAATCACCTTTTTTGATATAAGTATGTATTAGAAAAAAATTGAATATCGCAGAGATTATAAAACTTAGAAGGCCGTGACTTTGCGCTACGACTAAGCATGAAATGCGTCACCTTAGGTCAGACGGCTAAATTTCAATTCTTTTTGTGCTTTGAGAAATCAGAGGACAAATTAAGGAAACTGCAATCATAGATAACTTGATTTTTTCAAATGGGAATGCCTATGTTGGTTTAAAGAATCAAATGTAAAATTTGATTACCTTTCTAACAATATAGCATTCTCGGTATCAATCATTTTTTGTTTTCATTTTATTTCAAATTTTCAGCCAAATCGGTGTTTTTCAATTTTCCTGCATGCAAGCAACCTAGCAGGCCATGAAAAATAAACAAAAGCTCGTTAATATGGAAGAAACCAACTAACTTAGTAGAAAGATGCAAACTAACTAGAGCAACGAGGCAAGATTATGAAAATTCCTTACAACATATTAGCTCTAACCAGAAAGAATAGCGGTAACAAGAACGCTCATTTTTCACAGCTACTAGCTATTAGCCAATTTCCAAAGTCAGTAAAAAAATATTTAATCAAAGGAAAACTACTAGTGATTGTTGCTGGCAGTAGAATATCTATGTCTTCTGAATAAATTTTCACATTTAATGCTATAAAAAAGTATCCATTTCCGTAAGTCAAAAGTAATGATACCTCTGACTGGAACCCTTCAAATTCTTCGACTTATTAGCAAAATCGCGGAAAATGAAACTTGAATTGCAGTTTGTAGAACATAATTTAGTTTGCAGAAAACTACATAAAATAAACACAATTACAACATAGCGTAATTAAAATATTCTAGCAATTATTTCAATAGATGTTCAGAGTGCTCCAATTGGAGATATACAGGGTGAGTCAAGCTCAACGCCTCGGACTCTTGTGACTAAACGATACCACTCTTCGAAAAATCGACTTTCCAAGTGTATGTAGGTCGAATTGGACTACATTTTAAAAATAGTGATTTTTATACAAGGTGTCTAATAAAAGCGTGACATATCAAAGTTATGATTTTTTAAATGCAATACCCTGTATATTATTGCATATTTAGATTCCCGGGTGTATTTTAGTGTGACTTTATGTATCACACATGGGACTTTAAGCGAACCGTTTAAGTGCAAATCACAATTTTGGGTATAGGCAGATGAAAGAAAAAAATTGAATATCGCAGCTATTATAAATCTTAGAGGGCTGTGACTTTGCCGTGTTACTAAGCATGAAATGTGTCACCTTACATTGGACTGTCGAGTTCGAATTACATTTGTACTTGGAGAAATCGGTAGGTCAATTAAGGAAGCTTCAATCAAAGGTAACTTGATTTTTTCAAATGGGAATGCATAATTTTTTTTATACGATCAAATGTGCAATTTGATAGGCTTTCTAATTATATCAGGTAGTGAATATCAATCTATGGTAGTTTTTATTAAATTTCGAGATTTCAGTCAAATCAGTGTTCTTCAATTTCCCTACCTATAAACAAACTAGCAGGCCATGAAATATAAACAAAATCGTATTAAGATAGAAGAAAACAACTAACTTAGCAAAAAGATCTAGCAGAACTGGAGTAAAAGAACAAGATTATAAAAATTCCCTACAACAAATCAACTCTAACCAGAAACAACGGCGGTAACATGTCTAATATTAAAGATAAGCTGGAGTACGACAGAAATGGATAATTTTCACAGCCTACTAGCGACTGCAATGTACTAGAGATTAAAAATTTCCAAAATCACTAAGCAATTTGAAATTAAAGCAAATCTTTCAGCGATCGTTGCCGTCAGTCTAATATCTTCAGAACGCAATTTCACATTTAATGGTATAAAACGGTAGTCATTTTCATCAAAGTCAAAAGTAATGATACCTCTCACTGTTGTCCTTTAAATTTTTCAGCATCTATTAGCAAGGTCGCAAAAAAAGTTATACTGGAGGAAGGAGGAAGGAAAATAATATTTTAATTTTCTGCCAGGTAAATTATGTTTAATAATTTGAGCAGATTTTTAATTTATTCTTCATTTTCAGAGATCTTGCTTATGAGTACTGAAGAATTTGCAGAACTCCAGCCAGAGGTATCGGTTACTATTTTTTTAGATCATGAAATGTGAAATTTTATTCTGAAGCTATTAAACTGCCAGCAACATTAGTGGTAGATTTCCTTTCATTTCGAAATTCACAATGGTTTTGTAAATCTTCAATCTTTAGAATATTGCAGTAGCCGGTATGCTGTGAAAAATATCCATTTCTGTCGTACTCCAGCTGCTTTTTGACCTTAGATGTGTAATGTCTGCTATTTCCGGTTAGAATTGATTTGTTGTAAGTCATTTTCATAACTTTGTCCCTTTACTCTAGTTCGTCCGTAACTATCTGCTAAGTTAGTTGTTTTGCTCCATCTAAACAGTCTTTTGTTTATATTTCATGGCCTGCTAATTTGCTTATAGGTAGGAAAATTGAAAAACACCGGTTTTACTGAAAATTTGAAATTAAATCAAAACTACGAGAGATTGATATTTACAACAGCATATCGTTAGAGAGCTTATCACATTGCACATTTGATCGTATAAAAAAAATTATGCATTCCCATTTGAAAAAATCAAGTTACCTTTGATTGAAGTTTCCTTAATTGATCTACCGGTTTCGCCAAGTACAAATGTACTTCAAACTCGACCGTCTATAGTAAATTGACACATTTCATGCTTAGTAACACGGCAAAGTCACAGCCCTCTAAGATTTATAATAGCTGCGATATTCAATTTTTTTCTGACATCTACCTATACCCAAAATTGTGATTTGCACCTAAACGGTTCACTTAAAGTCCCATGTGTGATACATTAAGTCACACTAAAATGCACCCGGGAATCTAAATATGCAATAATATATAGGGTATTCCATTTAAAAAAACATAACTTTGATATGTCCCGCTTTTATTAGACACCCTGTATAAAAGACATTATTTTTAAAATGTAGTCCAATTAGACCTACATACATTCGCAAAGTCGATTTTTCGAAAAGTGGTATCGTTTGGTCACAAGAGTCCGAGGCGTTGAGCTTGACTCACCCTGTATTCACTTTTGACTTAACTAAACGGAAATGACTAATTTTTTTATCCCATTAAATGCGAAATTTCATTCTAAACATGTTAGACTGTAAGCAAAAATCACTGGTAGTTTTCCTTTAGTTTCAAAATTTTTAATCGTTTTCGAAAGTTGTCAAGCTCTAGTAGACCTCAATAGCTAGTAGGCTGTGAAAAATAAACACTTCTGTCATACCCCAGCTACTCATTGACATTAGATATCTTGCCGCTGTTCTATCCGGTTAGAGCTAATATGTTGTAAGGAATTTTCATAATCTTACCTCGTTGCTCTAGTAGTTTGCATCTTTCTACTAAGTTAGTTGGTTTCTTCAATATTAACGAGCTTTTGGTTATTTTTCATGGCCTGCTAGGTTGTTTACACGCAGGAAAATTGAAAAACACCGATTTGACTGAAAATTTGAAATAAAATGAAAACCAAATAAGACTGATATCGAGAATGCTATATCGTTAGAAAGGTAATAAAATTTTACATTTGATTCTTTAAACCAAAGTAGGCATTCCCATTTGAAAAAATCAAGTTGTCCGTGATTGAAGTTTCGTTAATTAATCTACTGATTTCTCCAAGTACAAAAAGAATTCAAATTTAGCCATCTGACCTAATATGACGCATTTCATGCTTAGTCGTACCGCAAAGTCACGGCCTTCTAGGTTTTATAATCGCTGCGATATTCAATTTTTCTCTGATACCTACTTATACCAAAAAAGGTGATTTGCGCCTAAACGGTTCGCTTAAAGTGCCATGTGTGATACATAAAGTCACACTAGAATTGACCAAGGAATCCAAATGTGCAATAATATATAGGGGGTTCCATTCAAAAAAATGTAAGTTTGATATGAATTACCCTGTATAAACGTCAAAATTTAAGTGAAAATATTTTTAGGTTATAGCCCTCAAGGGTCCCTACCATGACCGAGTGACAGATTTTCAAAATATTTTTTAGTAAGCCCACAATCCTCCGTCCACGCACTATTGGCCCACCCTGTATAGTCAACTTTTTTATCTCAAATGGATCACCCTGCCTGTTCCTTTCCTTTTGAAATACTTGAAAAATGCTCTGATTGAGACATACTTAAGACTACCTTTGTATAAAGCAAAGCTAGAACTATACTCTTTTTGATCTTTCTTATATACGTAAATTTATTTGAGATTGAAACATGGGCTGCTTACTGCTTTAAACATTTTGCATGAAATCAATAACTTTATTGTGTAACACATGAGACGTAAACATCGAAATATAAGTATTCGTAATTTAGCAAATTATAGTAGAAAAGGAACAAAAAAAAACTGATAAAAGTTGTACTTATTGTTTTCTCTTTATTATTAAAATTATGTCTTTATTTCTTGTTTTTCTTTGTTTTACTTTTATTGTTGTATGTTGTAACTTTTTTATAGTATTTTATTTAAAAATTATTTTTATTGTTAAGACTATTTATATATTTTCATCTTTGCTCTCACCAATATAAGAAACTCATTTTTACTCAACGAATTTAAAGCTACTTACTGTATTCGAATTTTTGTTGTAGAATAAAAGAAATTAGACTTACAAGGTTGTGACTGTTATGGGATTTTCGTAACTTGCACTTGTTTCTGAAATGCCACGATCTGTTCAGAAAACAACTGGATTTGTATATTCAGTATATACCATTTTTTTTACTTTGGTGTCAACGGTATCGACTGCTCTGGTCATCAGCCTCGTGTTCTGTGTAGGCTTTGTTACTGTTTCCCGGCGCCACTCTAGGAACAGCACTGTTAATTAGAAGCCAACAGTGAAATGCTCAGGTCGGGAATCTCGTTCAGTGTTTTTAATAGAAATTTATTTCTGATTGAAAAAACCACAAATAAATTTTCGCCTCTGACAGATATCGAACCCTGGACCGTTTTCTGTGTTTTAGCTAAAAGGAACCTTTTTGAAATTTCTGAGTATCAACAATTTTACAAACTACATATGGAGTGGAATTGGAATCAACTTAATAAAGCATCATTTTAAAAGTATGATGAAATTAACTGCTGATGGTTTATTTGGATTTAAAAAAATTATCATTTGTCATACTATAATTAATAAATATGAAAAAGGCCACAAAAGGCAGAGCCTTGTACATGGTAACATGATTGTAAGATTGTACTTCTTGGGAGGTATTTTTTTTCTTAGCGGGGGTAGTTTCTCATATACAGGGCGGGCCAATAGTCAGTAGACAGCAGATTGTGGGCTTACTTAAACATATTTCAAAAATCTGTCACTTGATCATGATAAGGAGCCTTGGCGCCGGGTATAACGTTAAAATATTTTCACGTAAATTTTGACGTTTATACAGGGTGGTTCGTATAGAACGCCTATATATTATAACGTATTCGAATTCTTTGGTAAATTCTAGTGTGACTTTATGTATCCATATTATGTGGAACTTTAAACCAATATTTTAGGCACAATTCACCATTTGGGCTATCAGAAAAAATTGGAATATCGCAGTGATTATAAAACTTAGAAGGCCGTAACTTTGCGGTGGAACTAAGCATGAAATGCGTCACCTTAGCTTAGACGGTCAAATTTTAATTTTTGTTTTTGTACTAGGAGAAATCAGTAGACTAATTAAGAAAACTTCATTCATAGGTAACTTGATTTTTTCAAAAGAGAATGTCTATTTGTGTTTATAAGATAAAAAGTAAAATTTCATTACCTTAGGTGTTTTTCAATTTTCCTACTCATAAGCAACCTAGCAGGCCATGAAAAATATACAAAAACCAACTCAGATACTAGAAAGATGCAAACGAACTATAGTAACGGGACAAGATTATAAAAATTCCTCAACCGTCTGATCTAAGAGGACGCATTTCATGTTTCGTCTCACCGCAAAGCTCTATGAGTTCTAAGTTCTATAATCACTGCGATATTCATTTTTTTTCTGATATCTACTTATGCCACAAAACGTCAAAATTTAAGTAAAAATATTATAATGTTATAGCCCTCAAGGTAATTAAATAATCATAATAAACAAAATGGCAGTATACAGAATTGAATATCTGAATCACGATAATCCAAATATTTTCTGAATCTACTTAGTAAGATACTTCATGTTGCAGTATGTAAAGAATGGAGATGACTGTGTACTATGTATTATTTACTTTACTTGTAGACTGGCATAATTTATTAAAATATTTATTGTAGTGTAAAATAAAACCACAATTAAATTTATTATATTATTAAGTACTTGTGATAATATATTATTCCCAAGATGATACCCGATTTCTTCATTGATATTTTTTTATTATTTTTTCATCTTTGCGGTACGTTGTTAACAAAGGTAAGTTAGTGAAGGTGGTAAGGAGATAGATTTAAACACATTTCAGTAAAACACATTTTAGGGCTCGCTTTCAACACAACAGTTTTTACAAAGTTCAAGGAATAAAAGCTACAGTCATCGTAAAATAGATGATAATGTACAGTATAAAGAATATTTTATCTAAAATCTTTCCTAAAATTTCCCAGTCTTGTGAATTGCTCGTCGACTCTGAGTTCACAATCGTTGTTCCGTCTTCTTCACCTTTAGCTGAGGCTACTCCCTAAAAAAGGATCAATAAATTATAGCACTGGATCAATGAACATATATGCATCTTTGATATGTTGGCCAAAGATGAAGCAGTGAGGTTCTATTGCAGAACTGAGCATAGTTTGGAGACTATCTTGCCTGTTCTTAAAGTGCAGGGCTGTAGACCGCTTGGATGGGTATTGCAATCATGATCGTGATATAGATTGTGAAAAAGAACCAACATCTCAAATTGTAAAAAAGTCCCAATCATGATGCCGCGATATAAAGTATGGTGGTTTAGGTTATCCCGACCTCATGATTTCCTGAGGTGGGCTCATACATCTAAATTCAAATTAAAATTCTTTATTGTCCTTTAGACATTCAAACGAATGTATAGGATTCGTCATAAAAAAGATACAAAAATACGAAATACAAAACAGAGAGGAAATAGGTATATAAAACAGACAAGTATATAACAATCATAAACAAACAAATTCAGAGACAGCGTAGTAACACTGAGAAACAAGGAAGTCCTTCAGCTTGATCCTAAACTTGTTGACATTTAAACAGTATATATATTTTGGCGATTTATTGTAGATTCTAGGTCCCAGTATATCGGGCGATTTCTTACCCACATTGTATTTAGCGAAAGCCACATGCAGATCTTCACTACAGGTCACTACAGAGTATGAATTTTCATTCAAAAACTTTTATAAATAAATACACCGCCATTTCATAAATAAAAAAAGGCGGTAGTGTTAAAATTCCCAGACGTCTAAAAATATCCTTGCAGGACTGCCTACTGTTGATACCAGTCATGCACCGGATGGCCCTTTTTTGGCTCAAAAAGACGTGCTGAGCCCCAGAAACACAAAGCGGTCCTCAGTCTTGACTCAACTTGGGCATAGTAAACCGAAATTAGTTGACTATGCGTAAGCACTGTTCTCAAATTTTTCAAAATATAAGACTGAGAGTTTATCCTTGAAATAAGGTACTCACAGTGATCTTTAAAGCTTAAGCTCGTATCGAGATACAGCCCCAAAAATTTAACTTGCCTATCAGTGGGCATTATTGAGCCATTGACAGCAACATGTAATGCAGGCGGTCTTTTCTGAGCATTATGGAATTGGACCAGGGATGTTTTTTCTGTGTTCATGTATAGTTACTACTAAACCACTGGTGAATATTTTGAAGTAACACTCCACAATCCTTCTGCAAAGTGACATCACACTTATTTGATATAACTACGGAAGTATCATCTGCATATAGAGTGAACCTAGCATCACAGTAACAGCTCTCTAAATTATTTATATATAAAGAGAACAGAACTGGCCCCAAATAGACCCCTGAGAGGAGCACCTATGGTAATATTGAGCATATCAGACCTAACGGGAGCATCCAACCCACTGTTTGTCAAACAGACGTATTGAGACCTACGTTGTGTCTACTTCATCTAATATGAAGCTGAATCGCACTGCACTTAGCTTTGATAGTCAGAGGCATGCACGTTTTGAAAAATAATAACCAGTAAAATTGGTGCCATATTAGAAATCTGCTGACGAAATAAATTTGAAAAACAAAACATATCAGGGGTACATAACGTTCAAAAAGGAGTACTACTTGAGAACTTGGCACAACGATACCTTTTGTATTCTTTGAACAATATGATTATATACTATTATCATTCTTTATCATGCGTGTGGGCTCAATAAAACTAAAATCTATTAATTCTGTGAATCATTAGCTTACCTTCACGGAAAAGTCTTTGAGCAAAATCATCTGACCTGCTGGACACGCAACTGCAAATGATATTATTTTCGAAATCCAATATGGTGGTGTGGTCTTCCTTTCCATGATTTTTTTGAACAGCAGCGTGAATACTATTGCAAATACGGCCAGCAGCACAGAATCACGTGCAAAAACAACTGAAAAATTAAAATTATTATTTGATTTTTACAAAATTGATTAGTTGATCACAATGACCCACAAACGGGAAGTGTGGGTAATGCCTGCCCCTAGTATTAGTTTAACCTAACGTTGAGTGAATATGGGCTCTTGGCAGTTATATAAATTAATAAATTCAGCAAGGATTGGGTGGAAGACCACCAATATGTAAACCCCTCCTTAAGGTTTTCCTAGTGTACTCATTTAGAACTAACAATTAAAATGTTTATAATCATGTTTTTGCGAGAATAAAGACATTATTGTCAAAGTCAAGATTCAGTCATCACATCAGGATTTTGAGATATTTGAGAAGACTTTAGTCGGAACTATAAAGTTCAGAAAAATTACTTTTTTTTCTAATCCGTCAGAACTCATTTTATTGCAAAATAGTTTGCTGCAACTATAATATTACTTACTCAGAAGTGGGATGTTATCTCCCCTAAGTGGTATCTGCCAGGAAATGAACTGCACTTGAAGAAGCTGCACGACTAGGTTGACGTACGACATAATCAGTCTTTCTCCGTCTAATGGAGATAGAGCCAGTAGAGCGAAGGTAAGTATGACTGCCACTATAAGCAGAAAAATACATCTTAATAAATAAATGTAAATAATTATAATACCTGCCTATTTATGTAAAATTCGCCCAAGGGAGATAAGGTATAGAACAACAAAATCAAACTTTTAATACAGTATATCATTTTTCATTCTCACGAACTTCTTTCAATATTCCAGTAGCTTGGATTTATAAAAAATTGCTATGCTTATATTGCTGTGCGTGTAAATGTACATAAGTTAGTTCTGGCAATAACGTAATTTTTGATGGAAATTTATAACAAGAAACAAAAAGTTTAAGTGGTGGTGATGAACAGGACCGTGAACTAAGTCAAAAAAATCCAAATTTCGCATTTTTTTATAATATTCTAGTAGGAGGTTTGAAAAAAATACGTCCAGATTTGTCTAAAACTACTTTTTTTCTTCATGCCCATATTTACTCAGTTCATAAATATCGAAATTAATAGTCAAAAAACCGGGTGTCAAATTGATTGCTCTGATATCCGAAGAGGATAGTTATCTAACGTACAAACAGATTCATACAGTGTCATCATGTTCACTTGCTACCAAAATCACTCAGTGTTATCGAGCCTAGATATGAAAAATTGTGAGAGTGTATGGATACCCCAAATTATGATGCAGAAAACGTCAACTTGGTACGGAGGTACATTTTTTCTGCGGAAAAGTATTTTTAATTTTTTATATAATATCCTTTTCTTGTAGAAGTTAGATATACAGGGTGAGTTTTTAGTACCGGCTCGGTCGATAACTCCACTACTATAGAAGATAGCGAAAAAAGTTGTATATAAAAGTTGTAGCCACGGATATGCTCCTTGCTCAGAAAATATTTTGATTTATACAGGGTGATCCATAACTACGCGGTGATGCAAACATGCATTTTTTTAAATGAGACACCCTATATATTATTCCATATTCAGATTCTACTAATGATTTCCGTTCTTCCAATATAGGGCATTGTTACATTATACAGGGTGTTTTAAAAGTTATGACCATTTTTATATCAAAATCGCGGACAAATGAACGTACTGTATATCAAAAAGTAATGAATCAAAAATTATTTTTTTTACATGAGGAGATTAAAAATGTCCTCTAGTTTTAAAATCGGCTATAAAAGAAGCGCGAGACGCATATTCGTATACAGGGTGATGTAGAATGCAAAATCCAAATTTTCTCTTTTTTTTCAAATGTAACCCCCAATATTTTATTATAACAAAGAATTGCTTTTAATATGCTCTTTCATCTTTGTATAGCACTTGTTGTACCTACGTCCATCAGTTTCCGAGATATTTCGATTTTTCGGTAAATTTAAAATATAGCCTCTATTTGTGTACTGAAATTTATTTATTCTGAGAAAGTACTATCTGATTTGTTTTTTATTTAACGAACAACTAAATTATAACGTCTTGATGGTATTTGATGAAGTCAAAACCCTAAATCACCGAGATAATAAAGTCAAGTATGCTGAGGAAACAATTTTGTAGGCGTCATGCATAATTATCAAGTAGTTTTATCAGGTAGGCTTTGAAAAATTGACAGTTTCCATAACCTACTCAATAATTCCGTGCTGTGTGAAAAACCAGCTTTGAAAATTAATTTTTCCATTGAGAGTATTTAGGAGAATCTTTGAGAAATTGTCTACTTGCCTCTAGAATATATCAACTATGAATAGCAATATCCAGAACCGAGGCACTTTAAAACTAATGCGTTTGAAAGATTGAAGAATCGTTTTATTTGGACTGTGTTGTTTCACATTTCATAGCCTACCTGATACATCTGCTTGATAATTATGCATGACGTCTATAAAATTGTTTCCTCAGCACACTTGACCTGTATTATCTCGTTAGTTCAGTGTTTTGACTTGATCAAGTATTATTATCGCCTTATATTTTAGTTGTTTGTTGAGCAAAAACAAAATTTGGTAGTATTTTCTCAAAATAAATAAATTTTATTAAACAAATAGAAGGTATATTTAAAATTTGTAGAAAAATCGAAATATCTCAGAAACTAATGAATGCAGCCATAATAAGTCCTATACAAAGATGAAAGAGCATATTAAAAGCAATTCTTTGGTATAATAAAATATTGGGGGTTACATTTAAAAAAAGAGAGAAAATCTAGATTCTGCATTCTACATCACCCTGTATACGAATATGCGTCGCGGGATTTTTTATAGCGTATCTTAAAACTAGAGGATATTTCTAATCTTCTCATGTAAAAAAAATAATTTTTGATTCATTACTTTTTGATATACAGTACGTTCATTTGACCGTGATTTGGATACAAAAACGGTCATAACTTTTGAAATACCCTGTATAATGTAACAATACCCTATATTGTAAGAACGGAAATCATTAGTAGAATCTGAATATGGAATAATATATAGGGTATCTCATTTAAAAAAATGCATGTTTGCATCACCACGTAGTTATGGATCACCCTGTATAAATCAAAATATTTTCTGAGCAAGGAGCATATCCGTGGCTACAATTTTTATATACACTTTTTTTCGCTATCTTCTACAGTAGTGGAGTTATCGACCGAGCCGGTACTAAAAACTCACCCTGTATATGAGTTGTTTATTTTTTCAGGTCTCAATCAGTGTCGACACTTCTATAGTGCAGTTCTATAGAAAAAATATATTATGATAATTCAGAAAGTGGTAGGAGATCAAAACAATCGAAAATACCAATTTGCAATAGATAAAAACAAAATAAATTGATCTATTTATTGTATATTATTGACATCTGATTATACACAGACATATACAATTTTGACTACACTAATGACCGTATAACAGCGCAGCAAAAAATGCCGAAAGGAGAAAAGGTTATTCGACCCGTCGGGTGTCTTGTGAAGGATTAAGGGGTCCTTTGCAGAGTCGACTCTCGATAGGAGCACATAAAATGTAAACAGCTCTTATATTTCTGACGTGTACAATACTTTTATACAGATGGCAGTTAACAGAAGCAGCGTTGCTATCTATAAAGAGCGGAGGAGATTCAGATATTCATTGATAACAGATAAATTCCTAAGTTGTACAGGAGTCAAGGGAGTTTTTTATTATCATACTCGACTACAACTAGATATATTTTGGAAAATTATAGTGTTTTCCACCTTGCCATAGTACAAACCTTCTTTCTGTTGGCATGGTAAACAAAATTTAGGCCTCTAAGGACGTTGCAGGATATATAATAATCGTTTTTAAGGTCCGGTCAAACGGAGATCGTTCTAGAACGCGGCGGTCTGGTGTTCTCTAAGCCGCGTCATCGCATTCCGTTGTTTGTACCAAACAGGCCTGTTTGACGGGTTGAGCAAAAGCGTTACGCCAATTTTTGTCAAGATATCTACTGATTCAAACATAGATGTACTCAAGGCCCAGTCGAACAGAGCGCATTCTAAAATGTCGTAACGCCAAATTATAGAACGCCGCGTTACAGCGTTCCGTCGTATTGTTAGAGAACGCCACGTTCTAGGACGCCCTCTGTTTGACCGGGCCTTTAGAGCTCACGCACACAGACGGCGGTCAGGAGTTCCGAGTTCTGCGTTCAGAGTTTTGCGTTCATTGTTTGGAGTTCTGAGAGCACACAGGCGGCGGTCAGTTACCAAGGTTCCAGTTTTGTTCCTATTGTATTGTACAGTTCATCTTCCGACGAAGAAGAAGCATTACTTTTGTTGAGCCTGCAGGCGTCCAAGAGAAAAATGAAACACTGGGTGCGCCCAACTAACAGCAAGCGAGAAGATCAAGGGGAATTTCATACGCTATGTGGTGAATTGCTTGAATATGAAAAACAATTTTTTATATATTTTGGTATGTCAATAAATAGCTTCAATGAATTGTACAGTTTAGTAAAACATGATATAGAAAAACAAGATACCAACTGGAGAAAGGCTGTTCCTGCAAAAGAGAGGTTGGCAGTATTTTTACGAGTTTCATAATCATTATCACGATTTTTATAATCGTTATCACTTAAATCATATAACAAGCGTTTTTCTCGAACTAATTCAATTAATTTTTCTGTTTCCGACATGACGGAGTTCACGCGTTCTTTGTTTTTCTGTGAATAGAACTCCGGAACGCAAGAGTTGTCAGTGACCGCTACGGTTTGACTGCCGGCAGTGTGCTTTGTTACCAAGTAGTCCATAAATTACAAAGAACGCAGAACTCTGAACGCGGAACTCAGAACTCCTGACCGCCGTCTGTGTGCGCGGGCTCTTAATACAATAATAATAACCGGCTTTATTCAACATCATTAATTTTTTGCATTAGAAACTATATACATTAATATGGCGGAGTCTGGCTACAAGCTATTCCACTCAACCATACTTCATTCAAATGCATATTGGGCTTGGCTATTATCCCATTAACGCCCAATTCTCGCGCCGCCTATGGTATCGAACCACTCTTTTCGCAAAAATCAAGAAAGTGGTGACCATTTTCTTGAAATCATCGGAAAGAAACGTGAGGAGTGAGTCCCAGGACTAGGCGAATCAGCAAGCAAATTAAAGATAAGTGGGTAGTTTTATAGTTGAGCCCAATCAGCCCAAATTTTATTCAAATAAAGGCAGACAGACGTTAACTTTTTAACAGTGAAATTGTTTTTAAACGTACCTATACACGGTATGATGACAGTAGCAGCATGAGCACCAGAAAGCCTTCTAATGGTGAAGGTGATCGTGACGGAAGGATAAGTGCTGTTAGGACAACACTTGTACACTCCCGCATTCCTGACAGCGTGGAAGGAGTCCACTGTCCACTCTCCGTCGGACACCAGGTCGTCATCGTTGATCACTTTGTTCACCAGCTTGATGTCCACCTCTTCTCCTTTGTACACCCAAGAGCCGAAACTCAGCGTGCAGTTGTGACTATCGAACGGATACCTATAAACAAAACTTTCTTTTAAGACTTCATAAAGGTGAGCCAATGCATAAAATCTTCTACAAACATCTAATAAGTGCATGGCTTGTCTAAACAGTTGACCTTCTCTTTCCTAAGGTCTAATGGGTTGAAGTCGGAGACTGAGGGCTTTATAATGGCTGGCCCACAGAGTTAACATCTCTAGAGGGAATGTAAACAACAAAATGCACAGGTCGGTGACCAGCCAACATCTAACGGAAATTTTGACAGCTTGAGGGGATTACCAGTGGCGTACGACTTTATATTAAAATTGGATGTTCATTAATAGATTCAATTATTACTGTGATGTTACAAGCTGATACAATAATTCGTATTAGTATTTAGCTATACTTAGGACGTTGCTCTTATTATAATTTGATTGTAACAGCTCATAATTTTATTATCATGAAGTGTTTTTCAACAGACTACTGAAAGGTAGCCTGTTGAAATGGCTGCATCGTGTTTTTGCTTCAGCAATAAAGTATAATAATTGTATTAGGTAATATCCAGTTCTATAAAATTCGCTTAGATAGATTTTCTGTAAGTAAATGTGGCATACATTTTTGCGTTTCATGTCTTCAAATAGTTTAAAAAATGGGATTTGGAAAATTCATGTTGATTGACATGAATGTAATGTATGTATTTACCGCCTGGTAAAGAAACTGTAGTACAATAGGTAAAAACTATAAATGGTATAGAATAAGCTCGATAATACAAAAAACATAACCCGTAATATGCTAAATGATGAACGGACAACAATTGCTTTGAAGTAAACTGTGCTGTAACAGGTAGAATAATATTTGAGCAACATGGAGGTCATAGAAAACTAAACAGTTTACTTTTATTATATTTCTCGAAACACGACATATCCGTAATATCAGATGCATAGGAGCACAGGTATTCATAAGTAAAATATCTAACAAACAAGGTAGTACAGTGAAGCGACATCGTTAACATGTAGGTATTACTTATACATCTATCATGAATGATAGAACGAAAAATTAGTTTCTTGGTTTTCCTGTAATAAGCAGTCGGTGTACTTAAACTAAGTCATAAAAATTGATCAAAATGGAAAACTTCTAGCACAGAATAACACGGAAATGTTTTGAAGTATAATCGTATTTCTAAGGCAAAAAATAATAATCGTATAAATATCTATGATAGTCAAACATCGCTTTTGGGTTTAAAGTCACTGGTGGCTAAACAAAATTGTTTTTCTAAATTTTGGCCCGATTCTTGCCTGCATGTCATTTGTTCTAGATAGCTCATGATGTATTCTTAGAGTGACATATTTTTTCAAAATTAATTTTGTTAGAATTAAAAAATGGTTAGAAAGAGGGTCATCGTCATACATACATATGGTCAGCAAATGCCATAGAAATATTTTGTGGAAGACTCTGCATGGTCCGGTTTATGATTATATACTGGGCTTTACTGATATCACTTGTAAAAATATTCCTGAAACTGGAGTGAGGTTACTGTTGTTCCCGGTTATCCCCATACTTTACGCTACTGGAAACCAAAACAAAACCTATACTAATCTATGATAAGTGGTGTTCACCAATTCGTCGCTATTGCAGCAAACTATGTACCTACTTTTTATTTTGTCCCATCATGCAATTACGACAATATTGTTCATAAATGATTTAATTAACACCACAAATAGTCATAAGTCACTCAAATTTACACTAAAACAACAAAAATTTCGACATTCGCAATAAACACAACTACAATGACAGCCACATGACAGCTTAAGGGCACGCCGACTGTAGGTTGCCAGATTTACAACATATTAGGAGTTATTGCGACATTCCGCTATGAAATTTACCATTTTTGAGATTTCGTTAAATCAATACAAATTATCTTCATGTAAATCAGTTGCATTGCAATTATGTTGGAATATATAGTTTAATACTCAGTTAAATACTTTGAGGAACATGTGTTCAAACTGCCACATTTTGAGGAAACTGGAAGGTCCTTAAGCGGACGAAGAAGAGTGGCAATATCGCTATATAGATGCTGGCTGGCCAATATTCAAATTAGGCTCCCTCTAGAGATATTAACTCTGTGGGCTGGCCAAGATGGTGGTGTGTTCAACACCTTGGTATACCGTAATAGGGATATGGGTGTATATGTACCCGACACTCGTTGTAGAAAATGTAGAAATGGTCTTACTTTTTTATGATTAGGCACCGTCGACTACTAGGTCATTAGCTACATATTACTATTGTTAAATCATCTGTCCTAAATTTTATAGTAGAACCCTGTAGTCCTGAGGAATGATAGACGATTCTCTATTCGCAATAGGTCGTTGAGATTTTGCGTCCAGTTGTCACTCATCTCGTAGCAATCACGAAGATTAGTCAGTGCCAGACAGGCACCAATAATGTGGGGTATTGTAAGAACAACATCACATGAAGACCATAGTGATGGTTGTGATCTGCGCAAGAGATTAATGTGTGAGCATTGTATGGCCCATCCTCATAGCGTTTTTCACTGGTTGCACTCGGGCTGCACTGGATTTCTGTTTTGCATTTCACTGGCAGTTCCAGTGCAAAATTTTTTGAGTGCACTCATTTCACTGGCATTTCTGCACTCGGAGCGGTCGAACTGAGTGCAAAAATTTCGCACCGATTTCAAAGCGAGTATCGTGGAGGTGAATCAAGGGAATGGCAGTAGGTTTGAGCGGGAAACTTCAAATTATAGAATATTACGCCTGTTTAAACTTTCAATCTTTGAATACGGTAATACATAGTTGCTTTTCACTATTTTCAGTCAGAATGAGTAGAGTGAACGAAAAAATCCAAATTTTAATTTGCTTTTTTGAATTGACAAAATCAACATCTTCTGACGATGACAAATAATGTGTTTAGGAAGAATTCGGGAGAAAAAATTCCCAGGATTAGCAATTACATGGAAGCTATTGAACAGTTTTCAGACAAACGAGTAGGTAATATAAATATGCAAATATTGTTGTCAAAACAAGTTGTTGTTTCTTGATGTGTATTCCACTGGAAGAACCCAGTGCAAAAGTGTTACCCTAGGTGAACTCTTTCAGTATTCTGCACTCGCACGGAGTGCACTAAAATGTGTCCAGTGAAAAACGCTATCAGATGATGTAGCTCTACGGCATCTCTTCTGCTAAAATCAAGTGGATTCCTCTTCAGTCCCATTCTCTTTGCCATAAATTGTTTATACAATGCGACATGTGGATTTGTTGATCACAAACTTTAACGGTTTGGACGTTTACGTTTTGAGAAAGCGTCGCAATTTCAGCCGCTTCGTCAGCCAGCTCATTTCCTGAATTCCTATATGACCAGGTACCCAAAGTAGAATAATTTTGTTACCAGCTTGCTTTAAATCTACTAGGGTCTGGAGGCACATCTGAACAGGCGGCCTGGCGACCTGTTACTGAGTGCTCCTAACCCAAACAGAAGAGTCAGTTACAATAATTATGATCCTATCGATTGCCGCTATTTGAACTAACTTTAGTCCTTTCCAAATGGCATATTGGTCTGATGCAAATACGGACGTGAAGGGAGTGAGACGAAATGGTTTTATTTATTTAAAATTTTGTTTTACGTTTGATTTACATATAAAGTCATGTTATGTTACGTAGGTCAATAAACAACATATACAAAGTATACAAAAAATCACAAAATATAAACAAACAACAACAAATTTGTGTTAGGTTATTGCTCTTCTGTCGATTGCATGACACTGACAATACGGCATCATTTTTTTGGCATCTGCTTTCATATTGGAAAGTCACGTGGTTTGGATTGTCTTATTTTGGACCTCCACGAACAAAATTCCTATCTATGTCACTGGAATTAAGCATACGCTGCTCTCTCCACTGTGCACAATGCCGGTGTACCATGCGGCGGCGCACATCTTAGCCGTCAAAATGCAGAAAGCAGTCATCCTTGGGTCCCTTCGTCTACTTTGGGCGCACGATTCGCGGACCCAGTGATTGCTCACCTCATGGTGTGAGGAGTAGTCATTGGGTAATGGAACAGCAGCTCGGGGTGTCGGAGCTCGGACTGCGCCTTTTTGTTAAAATTAATAGTAATAATTGTCTTTATTAGGGCGAAATTTAGTCACAGGCTATTCTTACCGTTAACCTATAACTATCACTTTTTTTATCATTTACCATTTATTTGCACTATACAGACAATACAAATACTGCCACCTTAAAGGTATGAGGCACAGCATAGAAAACAACCAGCATAATATCTCTGAGGATTTCCTATGTAAAAATGGTTCCCACAAAATTTAACCTTGGGTGGGTTTTTGAAAGATTTTACGGCTGTCAAGTTGGGTAGAAATGCGAAAATGAAAATATCGATACCGGTACCAACTCGATATTTTCTAGCCACATAGGCGGGTTTGGTTCGTACAGAGCATTTTGTGCAACTAATTACACCCCTCAATAATTATATAATTATTTTCGATACCGATACAAAAGTATCGATACCAACTTGGAATGCCTCAAAAAGTATCGATGGCAAAAATACTCGATATTAGTGCAGAAGTATCGAAGTACCGTTACCATCCCTACAAAAAACCCCTCCAAAAGTGGGGATGCGCGTGTAATTTCCGCCACCTTGAGTGTGCTGGTTGTCTTCTATGCTGTGGTATGAGGTATGAGGTATTGGCATTGACATTTTGAAAAAAAAAACATTGAAATTTATCTGACTTCCCTTCACTGCTGCCCCTCTTTGAAGACTATGTTTATCCAATTCTTGCTATTACTCTTCATGGCCTTCCATTGAATGAACTATCTCGGCTTGCAGCATGCATTCTTCTTTAAAGAGATTGGTGATATCATAGTTTTGAACTTAGAATTTGGATGCGACGTTAGACTGTTTTGACATATCATATATTTACCTACAATACTTGCACTGCATATGGGCCTACTAAAAAAAATACTTTTTTGTCTTTTGCTGAGGAGGGGCACGCGTCATTCCGTCTTAAGAAGAAACCACTGTTGTCTCTACTCACTTTGAGAGGTCTGGATTACACAGCGCATCAATGTGAACTGGTGGTACACAAAGGACGGATCCGTCGTAAGTCACAGCACACTTTAGCGAAGAATATCCTATCACCGCTGGTTCGTCGCTTTGATCTGCCCTAAAATAATAAGTATATGAAGAAAATATTATTCGTTTAAAGTGGGTCAAAATCGAGTAAAAATCAAACACACAAACATATACATATACAGTTTTTTCATATTTATCCTGATTTATTTCGAATTTTTTGACATTATTGCCAATTTCTACCAATTTCGACAGAATTTTACCGATTTTCGCCAGTTTTTACCTATTTTATTTATAGTTGCCCATTTCCACCAATTTTTTCCCGTTTATCTCGATTTATTTCCAATTTTGCCTGTTTCATACCCAAATTTTCCCCCTTCCCACAGAACTTACCAATTTTCACATTTTCACCAATTTTTTCCTATTTATCCCGAGTTATTTGCAATTTTCCAGATACATTTCCATATTTTCCAAATTTCAACCAATCGGGACTGAATTTTACCGTTTTCGACCGATTTTTCACAATTTCTTTTTGTATACCTTTCTCGTTTCCAAACAAACAACGGTAGGAATTGCGTAATTTGTACACTGTGTAATCTGGCAACTCATTAAAAGATTGAAAGATTCAAAAATGTATCATTCAAAACTTATTGGTACACCTAGTATTCAAATATGACAAAAATGAATACAAATTAAGTTAGATATGCAGCACAAATTATATACTGCACCTAGATTGCACTAGTCTTATATCTAGGTATACCGGGTGTCCCAGAATATCCTTGACACGTGATATTTTCCCAACGAAATTGACCCCCCCCCCCAAGAATGATATTAGCCCCCCAGAAATAAAAAAGCATTTTGTTGAGATTATTGTATCAAGGGCAGTGACTTCAGCCCCTCCAGCTTCAGGGCCTTAACTACGCCCATGGTTGAGCTACGACCGCGCTGCCAAAAAAGTTGCTTCATTAGGTACTTTATTACTGGAATTTGTGATCTAATTTCAAACGTTCAAAAAGATATTTATTTCGATCGTAGATTTCGTCTTGTGCTGCAAACCTCATCGTTTTGAAATCTAGAAAAAATAATGGTAATAGGATGTCGTTGGTGAAAATATAACATTGTGACGTCAGACGTCAGAGCACTTGGTTTTCTTCGGGAGCTATCGGCGTGTGTTCAGTACTGGATCCAAAAATCAATTTTTATTTTGATATAACTTTTGAATTATTGCAAAAAAAAGAAAAAAATCTGTGGTTCTATAAAAATACATATTCTTTTGGAGAAGCTCAACGATTTACATAAAAACTTCCTTGGTATAAGTCTTGTCCGCGGTGGTTTTCTACCTGCTTTGAAATGAAATTTATGGCAGTGCATTTGAGTAGTGGCGTATACATGCTTCATTGACCCATGTAACAGTATCACGTCCAGGAAGTTTGGTTTTACAGTGGCCGAATAATAATTCAATGTAATATAGCGCGCCTAACCGAAGGTATGACGGACAGTAGCCGAAGGCACGATTTATATGAAAATGTGGTGGTTGCGGTAGTCAGCGAAATAGCGAATTTTGACTCCGATTAAATCACTTCAATCCAATAGTACAGTCAGAATAGAGAAAAGGTACGTTAATCTTGAAAAAATTATCATTCAGTTTAAAATTGGTGCAGCTGCAGGAGTTGAATGCCAGAGGACAAGTAACGCAATGTAACTGTCAAATGCTTGCTTGAATCACCTTGCCTTCTTTCATTTTTTGTTCGACGTTTTAAATTATTTATGTGGTTTTATTTGAACAAATTCCATTACTAATCATAAGAAACACGGTTAGAATATATTTCGAATTTGCTTTTGTAAAAACGGTAATCTATAAACTGCGAAACTAAATATTATTTTTAAATTATTTGTGCGTCTTTTTATTGAAACAAATTCCATTATTAATCATAAGAAACACGCTTGGAATGTATTTCAGATTTAGGAGATTGCTTTTATTCTCGATGTGAAGTCCGAATATGACTATATTGTTTCTTCGAATTTTTGTACTTATTGTTGTACTTTTGCTTGTAGCTGTTGCACCTTTTCATTCGTATCTGCAGCTATCTCTGACACTTGTTGTATGTTGGATATTAATTTTTGTCTGATTTAGCTTGTCTGTTGATTATTAGCGTCTCTCATAAGTTTAAGCAGTTCTGTGGTTGTGAGTTGACTCACTGTTCTGTCGGGTGCCTCATTCATTTTGCATCGGGGAAATTAGCTTTCGGTACTTTCCTATCGTTTAACAATAAAGGCTGACGGTGTATGGATACTATACTCTGTTACCTGATACTTTAAACTGGCTTGACGTCTATTTGATAGGTATCAGCTGACGAAGAAGTGTATCTCAAATTTAATTTTTTACTAGTGGTATTGATTGGCAATCCTGCAATCAGGACCGTATTAGTAATATTCTTACTGAATATCTCATTGCCAAAAAGTAATGACTATTTTTGTAAACAAAAAATTGCTTCAATGTCCATAAATTTGCAGCAGAAATGGTTGGTTAAAAGAAATAGATGATAGAGACTATCAAAATACTCCCATATTTAGCAATAAGGGCGATTCAATGAATAGCTTGCATCACTATAGTGGGATATTTATTGGTTAAAACGTACAATGTAAGTAAGTACATGGAGTGCTTGTTTATAGTTAAGCTAAAAATGCTTTTATCTTCATTCTTACCTTATTTAAAGCGTAATCATCATCATTCAGACAAGCCATACTGATATACTGAAAGAAACGCCGGATTTTCCGAGAAAATGTAAAATAGGCAGACCTCAGAGCATAAACGAAAAACGTCACAAAGTGTCAATTACTTGTCATCTTGCACTCAGTACAGCGCTGTATTCCTTCAAAGATTGAAATTGATACGTCAAGACTCAATCTAGGGTATTTTTAGTTATCACTAGCCGAACAGCTGTTCGCTGATGACACGGCCGACAGTTTAAAGTATCGGGTAACATGGTATAGTTTGTCCTTGATTAATAGTGGGATTATTGTCTTCTTGTATTCTGCCTTTACAAACTCCTTCTGTACTTCACTATTGATTCTTTATTTTTTTACACTTCGAAAATGTATACTGTATCTTATTTTTTATTGCTTTTCAACCATGTAGCTTCACGCAACACTGTAAATGTCAGTTGGGTACCACGTCACGAAGTTATTGGTGGCAATGAGAGTACACAGTTGAAAATACATAAACATTTACCATAAGCGTAGTTCGGTGAGGGCTGGGGGGGGCTTAGCACCCCAAGAATGAAATTAGCCCCCCCAAAAATTATAATAATTCGTTCTGTTAAATCTTTGTATCTAGGGCGGGAACTTGAGCCCCCCCATGGCCGACTCTACTCACTAGGCCGGAGCATTGAAATATGGCAACACTGAATCGGGGACCGAGCTATTATTTGTTGTTAAGTCATTAGTGTAATCTTCCACAGCAAAAAAGGAGATTGGAAGGTAATTTTTAATGTGTTTCTAATTAATTACCTGCACAAACGAAACTATAAAGTTAACAAGATGCCTGCAAAGTGTGCAGTGCCAGGTTGCACATGCAATTGTGCTTCCAATAAAGGACATACCAACCATAACATTCCAGAGTAAACAAGAAGAGTGGAAGGTGATTTTTAATGTGTTTCTAATTATTTACCTGCACAAACGAAACTATAAAGATAAACAGATGCCTGCAAAGTGTGTAGTACCAGGTTGCACTAGCAATTGTGCTTCCAATAAAGGACATAAACAGAAGTGGGTGAACTGTATTCCTCTTATGGGCTGGTTATATTTATAAGAATAAAGACAATACTTTACAAACATTTTAAAGGATATAACCTATTTTAAAGCACAATGTGGTACCTAAAATGTTTTCTGGACCTCCCAAATATCACAGAAAAATACAGTTAATAGAACTCATCTGGGCATGCATCTGGGGCATACCTACGAAAAGATTTGATAGTGAAAAAGAATCAAGACCAGCAAGAATGGCTTCATAGGACCTAATAGTGAATTTTTCTAGCTCAAGTGAAAATTTACAAAGTAAATTGAGTGTTCATTTAAGTGGAAGTAGAAGTGGCAGCAGGAAACAGGTTGCGTTTATTTTTATTTTGTAGTGTTTGACTACGATGAACCAGAAATCAGATGTAAGTGGTATTAATAGTAGTAGTTCTAAAAAGTATTTTTCTTAATTTATCAACCGAGATGAACTCTAATACATATAAAATGTAATAATTATTCTGAAACTATAGGCCCCCTATTTGACAGCTAAGCCACGTTGCCACATCTAAGGCTCCGGCCTAGTGCTATGGGCTATGGCCCCCCAGATCCAGGGACTTAAGCCCCCTCAGATTTAGGGACTTAACTACGCCTATGACATTTACTAAGTATTTGTTTTTTTTTTCACTTCAATTAAATAAATTCCAGTATTAACTCTCTATCTGACTGGAATTAAAACGACTTTCCAACGAGATCAAATTATTTTAAAACTTATAAGAATAATTTGCTAATTCCGAACCAACTCCAGCAGAAAACAATGGAAACCCGTTTTGAAATCCCGTGGAAATGCAGTAGATGATACAGTATTTGAAATTCGGATATACAGTGTCCTCACAACACAAAAAATGAAATACCTATTTAAATTGCAATTATTTTCTCCTACATTTTTTTTTCTTAAAAATAAGTTTTACGACGTCTTCGTATTCCTACACTCTAGCAATTTATTTTTACCCTCATATTGTATAACTAACGATCTTCAAAGGTGTACTTCTACACTCTACTAAGATTATTTTGCACCCTCTTAGCTTAGCTTTACAAATAAGTATTTGGGTGGTGCATTTACACGACGGCGACGTTGGAGTAGTTTAACTGTGTTAAAAGTGTAAAAGTTTACACTCTCTGAAATAACTGACCGGTTTTTTGTATGTCAAAGGTACCATATTTTACGCCCAGAGTTATATTTTTTTTATGGTCGGCCTCCCGCAAAGGCTGAAAGCCTATGGCGCTGTAGAAGCACTGCGAGAGGATAAGTATAGGTTCACATTAGATTTGAAACGCTGCAGGTTGTAGCCGTCGGGAAACAAATTCCCCGGCAGCTGATTCCACAGCGTCGAAGTTCTCCAGAAGAAGGAATGTTGGAGGAGACTGGTTCGGGGAATAAGGACCTCGACCTGGTAAGGATGAGCTCGCAGAGCTTCTCTAGTGTTCCTGGTTCGGACGGCCTGTGGTGTTATTATCTGAGAGAGCTCACTCGAACATCTTCCGTGATAGAATCTGTAAAACAGGGATAGGTCAGCCACCCTCCTTCGATGTTCCAGGCTGTGGAGGTCCTTTGTGAGATTAGGCGTATCGATTAGTCTAATCGCTCTTTTCTGGATAGTGTCCAGAAGCTTTAGAGAGTGCTTCGGAGCGCATCCCTACACATGAGAGCAATACTCCAGCGATGGTCGTATCTGTGTCTTGTAGAGCAGCAACAGCTGCTCTGGTGTATACAACTTCCTACAGCGGAACAAAACTCCAAGCTTCTGGGATGCCGTTTTAGCAATACTGACTACGTGGTCGTGCCAGGACATGTTATTGTTGATGTTGATTCCCAAAAGCTTGACGGAAGGTGATTCGACTATGTGGTGACCCTCCATTTCCACGGTTGGTAAGCCATCGTGAGACTTCTTTGTAAGTGAGTTTTGTGTACGTTGAACTGTACTTTATTTGCTAATCCCCACTCGACAATTGTTTTGATATCTGCGTTGATCTGTGAGGCATGGTGCTGTCGCCGACGTACCGTCTCCTGGGATGATAGTGGCTTGCCTGGTTCCATGCACGACACTAATGTACTGTCATCTGCGAGGCTGTACATTGGATTGGATGTTATTTCCAGCAGCTCGTTGATGTACAGCACACAGTGTAGGGGACAGGACAGATCCCTGAGGAACACCGGTGTTTATTGAAAATACGTCTGATGAACAGCCCTCGACTACAACGAACAGAGATCGGTCGTTCAAAAAGCTGTTCAGCCACTGGCGCAGACCAGGAGGTAGTCCATAAGCAGCAAGCTTGACCAGTAGTCCGTCATGCCACACTCTGTCGAAAGCTTTAGATATGTCAAGTGCAACAACGCGGGATTCGCCATGATTTGCCTATTGCTCTGTTCCACAAGTGAGTGACGTAGGCAAGGAGGTCACCTGTAGACCTGTGCTTACGGAAGCCATACTGGCAATCATTTATGATGTTATTGTTGTCAAGGTATTTCAGGATCTGTGTGTTAATGACAGTCTCCATAACCTTAGACATGATGCTGAGAACAGCCACAGGTCTATAATTGGTGGGATCAGTTTTTTTGCCTTTCTTAGGGATGGGTTGTATGCAGCCAATCTTCCACGAAGCGAGAAACACGCCTTGTTGATACGAAACTTTGAAGAGCTTGCAAAGAATAGGCGCAAGCTCAGCGGCACAGCGTTTAAGGACAATGGCTGGAATTTGGTCAGGACCAGTAGCTTTATTGGTGTTCAGTTTTTGGAGGATGCTTTTTACATCTCGATGTTGAAATTTGACCTCTGCCTTCTCGAGTTCACGCTTATGGTGGTGGTCGGAGTACTTCCTTGAAAGTCTACAGTAGAATTGGCTGCCAGAGTTCTACGTGAATTTTACACTCAATTTTTTACTGTCTAGTTTTTAATGAACACACTCTGTATACACATACGACCGAACTACAACCGAACCTTGTATTATGATGAAAATGACAGTATTCATTACGCCATCTAATAATATCGATTATCCGCCGTGATTTTTCCGGTCCCCGTACAAATCTCAGTCGTAATATTCGTAGATGCCATTGAAATGACGTATGTGTCCTTTAGTGAACCGTGCCTTGATGATGAAAAGTAGCAAAGCATCAAGAAACCTATGATTACCTGTTGTACACTGACAAATCTGGCGTCCATATTTCGTTGGTGTGCAGGTGCAACGTTTTGATGTTCTCATGGTCGGCTGGGTTCCATGTGAGATGCTCATCTTTCCAGTGCTAGGAAAAACCATACCGTATCAACCACAGAAACAGGTAGAACAGGACCGTAGTCAGAACGGAACGCTCTATGTGACTTCAGATGTTTAAGATGGGGTATTTCAAAAAAATATGTCGGGATACTGATATTACGTATACAAATAACAACGGACATGTTTTACTTTTTTTCTGTGAACGGGAAATGGCTTAAAATTCCATCTAAAGTTCAAACATATAATTTCGCGCCAAAGCTTAGCATATCTCATGAGCCTTTCGTGGAGCAATCTTTAGAATGTGACTCTACCTCCTTTTCTCTGTTCTCATAACCTCCGCTTCTTATTGACATTAACAGATAATTGTTACATTATTTCGTGATCTATTTTGTGAAAATTATATACAGGATGAGTTTTCAGTACCGGCTCGGTCGATAACTCCACTACCGCAGAAGATAGCGAAAAAAGTTGTATATAAAAGTTGTAGCCACGGATATGCTCCTTGCTCAGAAAATTTTTTGACTTATACAGGGTGATCCGTAATTACGTGGTGATGCAAACATATATTTTTTTAAATGAGACACCCTATATATTATGCCATATTTAGATTCTACTAATAATTCTTATTCTCAAAATATAAGGTACTATAACATTATACAGGGTATTTCAAAAGTTATGACCATTTTTATATCCAAATCGCTGTCAAACGAACGTACTGTATATCAAAAAGTAATGAATCAAAAATTATTTTCTTTACACGGAAAGATTAAAAATATCCTCTAATTTTGATTTCGGCTATAAAAAAAGCCCGCGACGCATATTCGTATACAGGGTGATGTAGAATGCTAAATCTAGATTTTCTCTCTTTTTTTAAATATAACCTCCAATATTTTATTATACCAACGAATTGCTTTTAATATGCTCTTTCATCTTTGTATAGCACTTGTTGTACCTATGTAAATCAGTTTCCGAAATATTTCGATTTTTCGGTAAATTTAAAATATAGCTTCTATTTGTGTACTGAAATTCATGTATTTTGAGAAAGTACTATCGAATTTGTTTTTTATTTAACGAACAACTAAATTATAAGGTCATGATAGTATTTGATGAAGTAAAAACCCTAAATCATCGAGACAATAAAGTCAGGTATGTCGAGGAAACAATTTTGTAGGTGTGATGCATAATTATCAAGCAGATTTGTCAGGTGGGCTTTGGAAAATTGACAGTTTTTATAAGCTTCTCAATAATTCCGCACTGTGTGAAAAACCAGCATTAAAAATTAATTTTTCCATTGAGGGTATTTAGGAGAATCTTTGAGAAATTGCCTTCTTGCCTCTAGAATATATCACCTAAGAACAGAAATATCCAGAAGGGAGGCACTCTAAAACTAATGCTTTTGAAAGATTGAAGAATCGTTTTATTTGGAATGTGCCGTTTAATATTTCATAGCCTACCTGATAGATCTGCTTGATAATTATGCATGATGTCTATAGCATTGTTTCCTCAGCACACTTGATCTATATTATCTCGTTAATTCAGTGTTTTGACTTGATAAAGTACTATTATGGCCTTATATTTTAGTTGTTTGTTAAGCAAGAATAAAATTTGGTAGTATTTTCTCAAAATAAATTTTAGTAAACAAATAGAAGGTATATTTAAAATTTGTAGAAAAATCGACATATCTCATAAACTAATGAATGCAGTCATAACAAGTGCTGTACAAAGATAAAAGAGCATATTAAAAGCCACTCTTTGGTATAATAAAATAATGGAGGTTACATTTAAAAAAAAAGAGAAAATCTAGATTTTGCATTCTACATCACCCTGTATACAAATATGCGTCGTGGGCTTTTGTATAGCCGATTTTAAAACTAGAGGACTTTTTAATCTTCTAGTCTAAAAAAATAATTTTCGATTCATTACTTGTTGATATACAGTACGTTCATTTGACAGCGATTTGGATATAGAAATGGTCATAACTTTTGAAATACCCTGTATAATATAACAATACCTATATTGTAAGAACAGAAATTATAAGTAGAATTTGAATATGGAATAATATATAGGGCATCTCATTTAAAAAAATGCATGTTTGCATCACCACGTAGTTATGGATCACCCTGTATAATTGTAAATATTTTCTAAGCAAGGAGCATATCCGTGGCTACAACTTTTATATACAACTTTTTTCGCTATCTTCTATAGTAGTGGAGTTATCGACCAAGCCGGTATTAAAAACTCACCCTGTATAATACATATCGTGACACAAGAATGAGGTTATGAATGCGTGACACTAGTAACCGGTCAAAAAAAGAAATGCCGGTCTCCAGTGTTATCGGATCGTGGTATATAGGAATCGTGAAAAGTAACTAGGAAAAATTCTCAGAAATCATTAGAAAACTTTGAAAAGTGGAATAACAGTGGAGTAAACATATCTTTAGGCTACAAAAATGAATTTTCGTTCAATAAAAAATGTGGAAAACTAAATAATACACAAAATGAAGATTATTCGCTTATAGATAACTTAGGCAAAATTTTAACAACGTGACAACCTTGAGGCAACGCCTAATGCAAATTTACATAGTCATATTCTATCTATATCCTGATTAAAAATCACTTTTGATTGGTTGATTTCTTACGCGGAAAATTCAAGAGATTTAAATGAAGTCTCTTCAAAGGGATGATTTTCAAACTCTGTTTTCACTCCAACTGTGCAAAAACAATTTGAGTTAACCGTCCTATTAGAAATTATTAGATGCAAACATTTTATTTCAATGATTAAATAGGCAATATTTGCAAGCTAGAAGATATCCCATTATGTGAACTTTTTGAAGTTAACCTGAATAGTTGTGATAGAAGAAAGTCATAGCACTCTCACTAATGACTTCGACTCAACCGCAGTTACCAAATACCAAAGAAATTGCATTATTTTTGTGCTATACAATGTAATTATAATTGAGGAGAAAGACGTGCAAAGTGCTGGACAAAAGGATGTGTTCATTTTTTAAGTAGTACAACTTCGATGAGCTAGCGCTCCTTAGACTGTTAGACCGGCGTCGCTATACTACGCTGAGTTGGCGCTCAGGGCTACCAGACATAGACACGCGGGGTCTGCATTGGAGGGAAGACATTCTGTAGAAATACTGCAGTAGCTAAGCATGAACACCTGGGAAGCGGCGCCTACAGGATAAAGTTTGATGAGACACACGTTCTGGCTACGACTTTCTCTTATTACGCCAGATTGTACAGGGAGTCCATTGAGATGTACAAACATCAAAAAAACAACAACAAAGAAGAAGTATACAAGCTCAACAGAATACCCACCCTAAAGCGGCTTACAGACGTTGATGCATGCTGCGATGCAGACATCGACTCCTACGTTTCATGATGCAGGTAGCAACGTGTATAGTATTGCGTCGATCATCGAGGTAGAATCCCATGGAGGCGCGATAACGTGGCTGAAAGCAGGTGCAGGTTGGCCATATTGATTCGACACTTATGTCAAACAGCTGAATGGCGTCGATGCAAATAAATGAGTCCACCTTACTATCCTTGTATTGAACAAGAACCAACAGTTCATCGGTAGCTAAGAAGTCCGAAGCAGTTGAACAGGTAGAAGTGTCATCCTAAGGGACCTTAAAAGCTTTGTGGGTGCGCTCTCTCAACAGTGGTGGAGGACAAGACAGAAAGAGGCTCAAGCCCTATAGGTATTATGGACTCAGGCCTTGAAATCGCGGAAGAGGTTAACAAAACAAGTGTATGTCGCTATTATCCTAGGATATGTAAGTTATAAAAGTTATACTTTTTTTCAGTAATTCGAACTACGGCCCTGTTGAAACATCAGAGTCAGATAAATCATCTCACTATAACACAACTTACCACAGGCATCCATGCATCAAAACTGATTATACTGTTGTGGATATCCTGAAAATAAATTGAAAAAAAAAGTTAAATGACGGTTGCGAACAGTATGCTGACAATAATTCATCAAATTTACGTTTCATAGTAGTGAAGTAAAGAACTGGTAAAGGAAACAGCCTAAGCAGCTGTAAATTTGTTGCAAAAATTATGTAAAGTTGTATAAGCAAAACTGTTCTTTATAATTAAAAGCGATACTTGTAAAGAGTCTCTCAAAAAAATTAAGGAAACAATAAATGTCATTTCTAATTAGAACTAACACTAACTACTAGCAGCATGATACTACGACTTTAGAAGGTATGCTCATGCGCATGATGCCTTCCATCTCGCTTCCACCTGTGACGTCAGCGTGTGACAAACGGGGTTTGCTTACTCGTTTAGTTACAGGAGTCGGGTGGTTACAGGTTATAGCCGAACATTTTCAGTTTATTTTCTTGAGTTTACTCGTTTACCGTAGTAAAGTTTGATAAAACATTAATTATTTGCGATTCTGGAGTTTAACACATATTTGAACAATGGTTTATTGTGTGGTTGTGGGATGTAATAATAAAAAAGTAAAAACTATTCGTCACACTACCGCTACTTGGGATGGTTTGGAAAATTTGGCATGTTTCACTGCATTTAAGTTGAAAAATAAGGAGAATCTGGGTTGTATCCCAGATTTCACAGATACGTATCTCAGTTGGGTCAACCATTTAACAGAAGGTGGACTACAAAAACATACAGATGAGTTCTTGGCAAAATGTAATGAGCTCGGCCATATATTTTCCAACTATAATGGAAACGCTTTGAAGATTGAAAAAAAAATATCTTGCGAATTTAAACAAATTATCAGATAATGTATATGTGACTGATGAAGCAAATATGAGATTGTTTTCTAGATGCAAAATGTATTTCAGAATACGAATTCTTGATAGGGGAATTAGAGAGACCTCGAATATTAGAAAACTGAAATTCACTAACATTGTAAAATAGTATAAAGTAATAAGTATACAGGGTCCTGCGACAGTGCATCCAGCTTTCCTAGCGCCTTTCCTATTTGGAATAAAAAAAATGCTACATAAAATAAAAATGCGCTAAAAGATGGTTGGAGATTTACAGGTTGCAGAACGTATTTTGATATTTCATTTTCAGTTCATATAGAGAACGGCTAGTTCTATATGCTCTTATTGACCCCTTTTTCAGTTCTTATTGTCTGTCCAAAATATATTTCCCCATAGACTCATATATACAGAATCAATACCTAACTACAACACAAGAGCGCAACAAATAATGTGCCCTATACCCAGGCCATCAGAAACCATCACTACAAGTGGATCAAACTTTTTAATTCAAACATATTATTAAACAGATACATCGTGTGAAAACATTTTGAAAAAAATTGATGAAAAACCTGTTATTGCTAGGAATCTTTAGTATACGAGAATGAACTTGTACTAGCTAAATACAATGCCCAGAAGGATATTGTATTGTTGTATTGTATATGTTTTTATTTTATGTTGAATAAATAAAAAATAAGAAAGTTTGGTTATGTATTTTTCCACCAATCGTTAGCAGAAAAAAAGTCAATATTCATTCGCCATAAACATAATGCCATTATGCTTGTTCATGATTTTTAAAAACCTCTAATGACAAAATCATGTTATTTATTTCTACCTTTTATTAAGAGAATTATACAGTAAATACATATGTAAATTGGCTTGAAGAGCTGGTGACGCAACATCATAATCTATATATAAAAAATAAGAACGGTAATCAAAGGCTCCTGAATGGAGTATATAAAAATTCCACCCCCTACCCGAGAAATTTTCCCACAAAAAGATGGTTTCACTAGGCACTCCAATCAACCTCTTATATGAGATTTTAGGAAAATACGTCCAGACCGCTCTGGCTCTGTTCTTTTTCCACAATGTAATTTTTTTTTAAGTACATACATTCAAATTTTTGTACCTGAAATTCAGAACGCTCGGAACTACTGCAAACGGGTCAGGCGTCGATTAATATCAATTCTCTGTATAACTATTTCACCAATTTTTCATTCAGATATAGAGCAATATGTATCGTTTATGTTATACTATGCATAAGCTATTTTCATTCTGTATGAATATTAAATAATATCTAAGACAGATATAACAAGAAACGAAATAAAACTTTCAAAAATCAATGCTTTGACGCCATGTGCTTGTACACTTTTGTCACACGGTGACGTCATGCGCAGACCGGTTCGAAATCTGCCCGCCAAGTGATCATATCTGTCAGTGTCGTAGTATCATGTACTAGCAGTCTGGGTACTTAAATACACAGCTGGCTAGGTATACAGGGTGTTAATTAAGTATGTTAACAAACTTGAACCACGAATATTACTCCGAAAAATAGAAAGAAAATGTCATATGAACATGGGTCCGGAAATGCTTCCTAAGGGAGCTACGCTCCTTTGCATGGGGCACCCTGAAGACGGTTTTCCCTCAATATTCTCGAAACTATTCGTAACAAAATTACAAAATTAGGTACGATGGGTAAACTTTTGATGCTGAATCTGATTCTGGATTCATAATTTTAATCAGAGGCGTATCATACGGAAGGAGTTAAGGGTAAAAATAACCTCATTTTCTAAATGGTAATTTTTTTGACATTTTGATTTTAGAATATAGTATTTCAGAGATTTCTACGTAAAAATGGTCTCTTAGTACATCTCTATAGGGCTAACCGTTTTCGAGAAAAATGCAAATTATTGAATCGATGCAGGCTATTGTAAATAAATAAATGTTTATCTATTTAGTAAGTGTGCTGTGAAAAACAATTGCAATTATCAAATGATAGATGATTGAGGAAAAGTTATTGTCTGATCATTCTGATCTGTTTTTCACACGATCTAGACCTTCTCTTTTCTATAACTAGTCAAGTAGTCATACCTCTGCAAATTCAATATCTTTGGCAGGGAGGAATTGAAATTGGAATGTAGTTTTCGTGAGCGCGTAGTCCTGCGTTTCTTTTCATGGCTTTGAATAATGATAAAATTTTACAAAACAGAGTAACTAACATTTGCTATAAATGATATAAGCGTAAACTATTTAGAAAATAATTTATGTAATAATACATAATTTTTATGACCATATGTTTAGACGCGAACTTCTGGAACACCCTTTATACATTTATAATATAAACCTATGATCCACATATTATCTCCGTGATTGTATCCACTTAAAAAATTAATACCGGAATTAAAACATTACGGATTGGGATTTGCAGGCGGCAATTAAGCAGGTGACCTTGTCCTTGTACCCGTAGCATGGTGGATCCGCGGTCGTACCAGTCTCCGAACGCATTCAAAAAGAAAGATACAGAGTCACGTTTATGAATTCCATAGTATTACAGCATTTTTATATTATTCAACATCGATTTGTAAACAATGCTCGCCCCGAATTGCCATTCATCCATATGCTAGTAGTAGTAGTACCGTCGTACCCAACTAAATCGGTCTTCACTGATCTGCTTACCGAATAAAAATTATATTTCATCATTTAAAATATGTTTCTAAACTACCACCAACAGAGTTGCCTAAAAAAATATTCATATATCATTGAAATTTAAAAAAATAATTATTTTAAAAAAAACCACGAACCATATGAAGTATACCGGGCGTTCTAAAATTTCACAACGAAAACTGTGATTCAAACAAGAACTGAGGTGTAAGTCTCAATTTATTATAGGGCCTATCAGACCATGCATTAAACACATTTTTTGTACGTCATCTCCGAAAACTCACCCCACGCTTTTTGATTACAAATAGCACCCCCATGCTCTGTCGTGGTAGACGGTTTTTCCTCTTCTTTCCGTAGCATCAATATCGGGGTTCCGCAGGGATCGGTATTGGCTCCGACATTGTTTCTGCTTCATATCAATGATCTACTCTCTAGCACTACAAACCCAATCCACAGTTTTGCGGATGACAGTACGCTGCATGTAGGCATCATGAGTAATAGACCGATAGACCGATCTCTGTGGTCGAGCTGGCACGCAGAAGACTGGCAGTGGCAGCATCACTTTCAAAGGATCTCGATACCATTACCGCTTGAGGGCTTAAGAATATGGTTAAATTTAATGCCTCCAAGACTCAGTATTGTACGCTATCAAACAGGAAGTGCCCAAGCCAACACCAGGTTCTAATGAACAACCCGGCTCTGTCAAGGAGTCATTCAAGCTGTTAGGAGTCAACATTACAGAAAATCTGATCTGGCACGAACACGTCGCGTCAATTGCAACAGCTGCTGGTAAAAAGCTTGGGTACCTATTTAGAGCCAGAAAGTATTTCTCACCATGTAACCTCCTCATGCTATATAAAGCCCAGATAAGACCTTGCCTGGAGTATTGCTCTCATGTCTGGGGAGCTGCTGCCCCCACTACCCTGTCTATACTAGATGCCGTCTAGAGAAGGTCAATTCGACTAGTTGGCGATCCGGCCTTAACGCGCCACCTTCAGTCACTTTCTCACCGGCGTGTTGTTGGTGACCTCTCACTATTCTACCGATATTCCAACGGAATCTGCTTCTCTGAGCTATCCTCTATCGTTCCGCCGCTCACTGCTCCTATCAGATGTACCCGTGCGACCGCTGCGTCTCATCCTAAGACGGTCGTTCTTCATACATCAAGAACTAAGCGGTACAACCGCACATGTGTTCCCAGGGTGTCCAAGGCTTGGAATGGACTGCCAGAAGATGTATTTATTGGGCCTGCGGGTATTGGCCTATTCAAATCTCGCGTTAACAAACTTCCCCTAACATAACCCTTTCACAGCAGCCGCGGTACTTTGGTATTTAGGCCCTGCCTGCGCGGTCTACTCAGTTATAAAAAAAAATAGGTTTTCCTACATAAATTATATCCCTATTTTATTTACAATCTTGTGATACCTTTGATGTTATACGCAAACTTATTTTTTCATAAAATCTTAAGCATAACATATATAAAACGAAAATTTGTTGGACGCCTGATATTTTTGCAAAAAAAGAATAAAAAAGAAAACTGGGTGGGGTTTTAAGGCTACTGAAAAAAAAAAAGATACAAGATTTTATACAAAATGAGGACTTAATTTGTGTAGGAAAAACTATTGGGTGCTATTTTAAAAAAAGGTGGGGGTGCGTTTGTTTCGTTCTAAGGGTTGAGGTACAAAAAACATGTTTTAAAAGCATGGTATGAGAGAGCCTATAGTACTTTTAAAAATACCACTCAGTTTTAGTTTGAACTTTTTTTTTGGATAAACAAGGCAAATTTATACTTACAAAAGTAAAAAACTTCAGAATTAATCTAAACGACACCGCTGTCGAATTCTGATGGTTGGCTACTGGCCTAACAGAGTAGTCATACAGGCAGAGAAGTGCGTCCTTCAATTTAACATGTGTCCTTTCCGAGTTACTCTCTGGGCATCTGTCTTCAAATGCTTTTGCTACCGCTGAAAAACACAAAGAGGAGGTAACATAATAATCATAAATGTGCGGAAAAGAACTAATGTGGTAAGTTCAGCAAAAAATAAAACGGATCTTGAATATAGTAATTACAAAAACTAGAGTTTTTCAACCAGAGGTTTATGTCATCAAGCTCTATACCCCAATAAACCTAAGAAAGTGTATAAAGGGTGCAACAATAAACATTTTAACTGATCACCAGACTAGAGCTAAAAGCTTTCAGATCTTACACCTGTGAGTCTAAGCTGGTATGGAATTGCCTAGAAAACATCAACAACTTGTAGAGAAAAACACTATTACGTTCAGAATGCCAGGGCATGTGGGGAATGTAGGCAATGAAAAGGCAGATGAACTTGCCAAGCATGGGACCCCAACTTATGGAGCTATGAAAAGCCATATAAAGTAGGACTTAGATCGATGGAAGTAACAAACAGTTTCACAACAAAAGTACGACAGATAGACAAACAAATTGACAGCTTGAGTTTTAAATGACGTTTGAAGATCTATTATTGTACCTAAATTATTTCACTCCCACCTCTCTTACGAGATCCTGGTGTGGGGATCAATTTCTGGTAGTCAAAGATTGTTAGGCCTTCAGCTGAAAGCCTTAAGACTGATAAGTCACCTTGGGCATCGAGAGGATTTTAGAGATTCTTATGGGGAGCTGGGAATACTCACCTTGCCTTGTCTGTATGTTCTGGAGAATCTTTTGTTTGTTAAGCGTAAACTGGGATCATTTAGAACCCAGCTTATATCGTTTGCTGAGGAGGATCTAAGGATCCCTACTGATCTGTATACCGAACTCTGTCCTCTGTATTATTACTTTCAGAAAATTGGGGTGTTAGAAGCTATCTATACAAATAAGCAGATGAAACTACAGAACAGCAATATCTGGGAAAGGTGACATTACGTACAGAATGGAAGCAAATCCAAATACCGTTTTAAGGTTTATAAAATGCCTAAAAATATTTTTCGGTAACCACAATAGACCCTCATGGTCTCAGTGTCCATGAGTGCTGGAGTATTTGGAACGCATAAGCCCTCAAGTAAATAATAAAGTTTAAATGATAACGGTATGAAGTCCATTACCATTTGACGTATGCAAACATTCTCAAAAAATACGATCTAGAATAGATCAGGCTAGAGCTGCATTCACAAATATGCGGAGAGTATTCTGTTCTAGAGATCTGAATTGTTTTCGTGAATGATTAGCTTCGTTTTCGCCTGCTTTCGTTACTAAGTTACAAAATCTACCCACTGATCATCGAACTTAAGATCAGATTGGCTAGATGTTACGTTTTTTCAATACTTCTCTATGGGATAGAATCGTGGACAACAAACAACGCTGATCTGAAATTCGGATAGGTATATAGACGCGAACTTGGAGTTTCTGGAACAGAAAGAGTCGCATATGTTAAAATATTAAGGCGTATGAATAAAGAAACAGAGATATTGTAACTGTGAAAAATGGAGTCAAGTTGACTGACTCGGTACCTCCCACACATAATGATGATACCATATTATTATTTTCCCATTGCATGAAGCTATAGTCTGAAATCCAATTGCCATCAAATCATCGCCCACCCGCCCGCAAAAAAGCATCCGACGCAAAAACTCTCGTAAATAGTTTCTTGTCTCCCTCCTTAGAAGGTAGGACGCCACAGTTTTTCTCTGCCTGCTTCAACTGGACGATGCTAAACCACAGTATCTCCAATTATACAGTAGCGCAACTCTCCAGAATTTTGGTGGTTCGCGCATAGCATCCCGCGCATCGTTCGCAGGATGTTTAGCACGGCGATCGGCTGAGTCGTGTTCAGTCTATGAGAGTGAAGGTAGTGTCTTTGACAGAACTGGATTAAGGAATTTGGTGATACGCTGATATGGATATCGGGACGCGTGAAGTCAAATGTTGCGCCGCTGTAGGCTGTATTAACAATTCTAAAAACTATGACTATAGTTTTTTAAGCTTCCTCAAGATGCTGCTAGGTATGCGATTCCTCCAATGTTTAATATGCTCCTTTATTACCTAACAATATTAAAGTGTGATAGCATAGCTCCATTTGTCTCTAACGAAGTCTGGCGGGTATTAGGGTAGCTGTGTGTTTTTTTTTCAGTTTTTTAGAAGAGTTATACGTTACGGAAAGTCGTTCTTTAATTATGAGCCTAAAGTCAGAATGATAATTTCTCACTGTTTCCTCACAGCACCACAAAGTTTAAAAGATCTTTCACGACATATAACAAAATGAATGTGATTATGCATTCCAACATTATGAAATTTTAAGCAGGAAATGAAGTCCGTTTTAATGGATGCTCAAATAGAAAGTTCACAATAAAATGAATCAACATGCTAGTTTCAAAAATATATCATTTTCCTCTATAAACATGGATTCTGTTCTTCAATATGCCTATTCATATGTAATATACAAATACAAAAGGTAAACTAGATAAAAAACAATTTTGCAATTTTTTTATAAATAACGACCAGTTTAGTATATTTTATCGTTGTTATTAGCATATTGATCATTATTTTTTATGTACACCTAACAAGTTTTCATCTGTTTTGCTGTTTACCACGTTTTCGTACCTCAAACGTTTTTCTATTATGATTGATGAAGATAAATTTAAAGGTTGTGGGGTAACTAGACATAAATGTTATTTTGGACGCCACGTCGTTACATATACATACCCATATCTGAATCATATAAGATATTATAAAGTTTTTATATTTATTTAAATGTTTAAGGTTATGTAAGATAAGATAAAATAAAGTTAAATAAATCTCGCATTTTTGTAATTTACTTACAAACAATAAAAACACCTATTTTCTCGGAGTTAACAATTTTCTTTCATACACCAACTATTTCTTGTTTTGCTTCTAAAAAAAATGTTTACACCCTATTTATATGCAAAGACTTCATGATGAATTAGAAGAATCAGGAAAAAACATTTTCACGTACAATAAATGCGAATGCATGGATATATCTTACAAATTGTAATTCAGAATTCCAAAGACAACTGCCTAACCTCGATGAAGAATATCACATTACCACACTGCTCTCAAAATTTACTCTATTTACGAGACGTATCGCGTTCATTAAACTTATTGCAACACAATAATTACACTTCTTCGCACGATAATTGCTAAGCCGGCCCTGTGCTCAAAACGTAAACGGCAATACTTGCGGCTCGTGCTGAGAAGCCGACGTGGGGTTATGAGAGGCCAGTTTTTCGGAGACAAATTGTCTGGCAGATTTCTAGGGAGTTTCGCTACTGTATAATTGGATATACTGTGGCTAAGCGATCAGTAGCCTCCAAAACGTCTAAAACGACACTGACACGATTTTTCTAAAACATACGCGTTTTCCATTCTCGCCGCGGTAGTAATACTGTGTCAAAATTTCGTTAAAATCAATTCAATGGTTTTCGCTTTACGCAACATAGAACGGTCTAAAACAATACTCGTTTGTATACATCACAAATTCCAAGTCCCTTGGTTTCTATAATAAGCCAGGCAATGTTTGGATGGACCTAAAAAAGTGTATTATGCCGCTAGGCTTTTCATTTACAGGTCAATGGACAGTCCATTATGAATACAATAAATTTTTACACAACCCCCCCCCCTCCAACCATCCCAAATTCACCCCCACCCAAAAAAAAGTAGAAAATGATCAGGGACCCCTAAAACGGCTATAAACGAAGTTTGAGGAATATTTGAAATTTTTTGTTTTTGCTAATTAATTATTATAGGAACATGACCCACTACCACCCAACAACATATCGCTATCCAAACTTCATCACAATTCATGCAGCGGTTACTGAGATTACGACGTTAGAAAAACGCCAACAGACAGACAGGCAGACCGACTGACGGAAATGAGTGACGTGGATTTTCGTTATGTAGACATCATGAAACGCCGAAAAAGTGTATTATCTCAAAATCTAAAATTTTCGCGATCACAATACTCTGACACGATTTTTCTAAAACATACGCGTTTTCCATTCTCGCCGCGGTAGTAATACTGTGTCAAAATTTCGTTAAAATCAATTCAATGGTTTTCGCTTTACGCAACATAGAACGGTCTAAAACAATACTCGTTTGTATACATCACAAATTCCAAGTCACTTGGTTTCTATAACAAGCAAGGCAATACTTGGATGGACCTAAAAAAGTGTGTTATGCCGCTAGGTTTTTCATTTACAGATCAATGGACAGTCCATTATAAAAACAACAAATTTTTCAGTTTTACAACCCCCAACCCCCAACCACCCCAAATTCACCCCCACCCAAAAAAGTAGAAAATGATCAGGGACCCCTAAAACGCCTAAAAACGAAGTTTGAGGAATATTTGAAATTTTTTGTTATTTGCTAATAACTGCACCCCCCGTAGAACGATTTCCAAAATTATAGGAACATTACCTACTACGACCCAACAGCATATCGTTACCCAAATTTCATCACAATTCATGCAGCGGTTACTGAGATTACGACGTTAGAAAAACGCCAACAGAAAGACAGACAGACCGACGGAAATGAGTGACGTGAATTTTCGTTATATAGACATCATGAAACGCCGCAAAAGTGTATTATCTCAAAATCTAAAATTTCCGCGATCACAATACTCCCCTCACCTGTCGGTGCGGGAAGTAAAATGGGCAAACTTTCTTACCTGGGTCACGTTATGTTTAGTGAGAGATACCACATTCTGCAACAAACTAATAATACGGGGAGAAGACACACTACATGACTGAAAAACTTACAAGCCTTAGAGGAGACGGTACATAAAGAAGAAGAAGAAAGATTTATATATAAGTATGTAATGACATTAATAAAATATTAACTGATTGTGACAGACCATTGTTGAGAAGTAAAATGGATTTTTTTAACGTGTAGATCATGAAAAATCAGAACTGTGATGTGAACAAAAATCAGTGCATACTTACTGAAAAAGGATATCCAGTAAAACTTGAACAACAGAATACCGACAATATCCATCCTAAATTGGGGAAATCTAACCGCTAACTATATTGTTACCGTAAACAAATATCGAGTGATGCTCCGGATCTATACAAAAAGCAGGAAATTCCGAGCAGAATCTAACTCATGCGAATTATTTCATGTACTATCATTGACGATTTTCAACGTATTGTTGTTGGATAGCGTATACTAAACAATAATACGGGTTTGTGTACGCGCGTCATGAATCGTCAAGTCGTGAACCCGAAGATTTATCGATTACAGCTTCTGAGCAATTACTGAAGAAGATGTTTTTCTACCTGTTTATAAATACTAGCTGCAAATTCAGCAATAACGTGAAAAACAATGAAAAAAAACGAGTTAGAGTATGACACGTGTCTATGTTTAGCAGCAGTCTGGTGGGATGCTGGTTCGCCGAATTTGTTGATAAAATTATTGTTACTTATCTGCTAACGCAATTCAGGTGATCATTGAAAAAAATCATGATTTGAAGAACTTGAATATATCCCTATCAGTTCTAAATTTTTTATTCTGTACCAAGTAATAAACGGCGATTGCAAATTGCAGCGATGGTCAAGTATTCTTAATCCGGGATACGAAAATTGCAGCGGCTGGTTATTTTTCCATTTCAGGTAAACATGTAAATTGCAGCGAACGACCCTCTGTTAGGGATAGATGAGATTGTAATTACTTATTTGTTGTAAAAACAGTTTAAATTTAGAACCAACAACTGTAGTAATAGATTTTTAAAAAGCAATACACACTGCACTTTCACTTAGGTCAAGCGTGGTGGCGTAAAATTCAAAGTCTAGGTTTAGCGAGTGAATACAAAAATTTGACCGATATTGATAAATGGTTAAAATTTACATTTGGCTTACAATTTCTGAATCTTAACGAAGTAGCTGACGCTTATTCTTTCGACTTGTCAGGAATTCAGCCTGCTGATGCAAGGGTGTCTTTATATGCAGACTATTTAGTAACAAGAAATTAACTTTTCTAGTTAAGTTCTAGTTAGTTAAGTAGAGAATTTCAAAATCTCTATAACAATAAGTGCGAATAAAATTTTGGGTTTGTAATTTAAAAAAATCATTATGATGTCATATGGTTTTCAATATCACTAACAGAAGTAGGTAAGTAAATGCCACCGAATTGTTGCTTCAGATAAAAATTAATTTGACCTGTCACATAATATTATTATATAATATTTTGCTATACAAATCCAAATTAATTTTTAGAATACCTCCAAACAGGTAGACTAACTGTAAGCCACCCCTTGCGATAGGCCGATAAGGGATCCTCGCTGCAATTTACAACATATTTTATGGTCACATTTGAGATTTATAATATTATACCCTAACCGCGGCTGCAATTTGCATCCGCCCGTAATAAATATACTGAGATGTGTTTATTAAAAACACCAAAAAAATGAAGCCAAGTTGATTGACTTAGTACTTCGTACACATTTCGGTAATACCAGTTTATGATTTTCCCATAGCATGAAGCTATAATCTGAAATCCCCTTGTAACCAAATCATCGCCCGCCTGACCGAAAAAATGTATTATGACGTTAGGTCTTTCTTTCACAAGTCAATGGTTAGCCTATTATAAATACAAAACATTTTTGAGTTTCATGACCCCGCCCCCAACTACCCCAATTTAACCCCCTCCCAAAAAAAGCAGAAAACGATCAAGAACCACTACAACGCCAAAAAACGAAGTTTGAGCTGTATTTATATTTTTAGTTATTTCATTATTGCTGTGCCGTCACTGACATGATTTCTAAAAATCATAAATGTTTTCCATCCTCGCCACCGTAACAATATTTTGTAAAAATTTCATTAAAATCAATCCAATACTTTCCACGCTACACAATAAAGAACGATCTAAAGTAATATTTGTATATATGTATGTCAGGAAATTCCAAGTGTCTTGGTTTCAATAATAGGCAAGGCAGTGTTCGAATGGATCTAAAAGAGTGTAGGTCTTTCTTGCACATGGGCGCCGCCAAGGGGGGCAAGGGGGGGGCACTTGCCTCCCCCCGCCTGGCAAATCAAATTTAACATACATACATGGAAACTGTTACTTTCCCCTCCTCCTTGCGAGCGCAATTAAAACTTTCCTCTCTTTGCCACCTACGACTTGTTCCGTTGAACGTTCATTCAGTACCCTAAGGAGGGTCAACACTTGGTTGAGGTGAACAATGAGCGAAAGTCGATTGACTGGTTTATGTATGCTCAGCGTTCACAGAAAAAAATTGACTGTGATAAAACACAATTCATAACAACAGTAATCAACAAATTTGCCCAAGACCGAAGGAAGCTAAAGTTCAATTTCGAATAACTTCTCTAGTCTTTTTTTCTAACAGTGAATACAAAATGCAGAGTTAGTTATTTTTTCAGATGTATTTTTTCTTGTTCTTTTATTATTGTTCTTCTTTTATTGTTTTTAATGTAAATACTGTACTGAGTATGGGTACAATCATTGTTCAAGCATATCTGTTATTTAAGACGTTTACCTCTTTTATTTTGCAACATGTGTCTATGTTATTTTTTGTTTAAATACAGAAAAAGTCATGGCAAGAAATATTCTTTTGCCCCCCTGGATTTTTTTTTGCCCCCCCTGGCTTTTTTTCTGGCGGCACCCATGTTCTTGCACAGGTCAATGGATAGTTTATTATGAATACAACAAAATTTTTCGGTTTTACAACCCCCCCCCCCCCCAACCGCCCCAATTTCAAAGCTATTGGAAGAATTGTAGAAAATGATCAGGAACACCTTAAACGCCTAAAAACGAATTTTGAGATGTTTTGGTATTTTTAGGGCCGGTTGTACAAATGCGGGTTTAACACGAGCTTTGTTAAGCCTAAGCTTAGCTAAGCTCAGGCTTAAAGTCGACACCCGTTGTACAATCGTCGGCTTAGTTAAACCTAGTTGATAATGAAATTCACTACAGAACTACAGTTGGCATCAATGAAGCAACACGTACTGACATAACATAATCATCTGAAAAATTATCTTTTTTGGTTAGGCATTTATGACAGTTTGTGCCAAATTTCGGCAACAACCGTTTCTGTCTCTGTTCTTTGATTTGCTCTCTTTGTTAAATTAGACACAAATCTTTCAAAAAATATGACCTAACAAAGTGACTAGGAATTTGAAGGTGCATCCTTGGCATATCATGTCACTTGTATCAGGTTAGGTTTAAACCTCAGCTAAGCTCTCGTTAAGCTTCGGCTTACGTAAGCTCATGTTAAGCTTGGAGTGGGGGGGGCTAAGCCAGCATTATACAACGGACGTTTTGCATCTGACGTGGTTTAACGTCGGCTTAGCTTAAGCCGAAGCTTAAGCTCGCATTGTACAACCGGGCCTGGGTTTGTTGATTATTGCTGTGCCGCCACTGGCACGATTTCTAAATGCCATACGAGATTTCCATCTTCGTCACAGTAATAGCACTGTGTCAAAGTTTTGTTCAAATCAATTCAATAATTTTGAACTTACTCAATACAGAACGACCTGAAGCAATACTCGTATGTTTATATCAGAAAATTCCCTTGGTTTCTGTAAAAAGTAAGGCAATGTTCGAATTGGCCTAAACAAGTGTATCATGGAGCTAGGTCTTTCTTTCACAGGGCAGTGGATAGCCTGTTATGAATACCATAATTCTTTCGGGTTTACCACCCCCCCCCCCAACTACCCTAAATTTTACCCCACCCAAAAAAAGTAGTAAACGATCACCTAATGAGGCATATTTGAATTTTTTGGTTTTTTGCTAATTACTCCGCCGCTCATGGACCAATTTAAAAAATTATAGCAGCATTACCTACTACGACCCACAGCATATCGCTACCCAAATTTCATCACAATCTACGCAAAGGTTGCTGAGATTACGAGGCTAGAAAAACGCTAACAGGCAGACAGACAGACAGACCGACAGATCGACAGACCGACAGACCGACGGACCGATGGATCGATGGACCGACAGACCGACAGACCGACAGACCGACAGACCGACAGACCGACAGACCGACAGACCGACAGACCGACAGACCGACAGACCGACAGACCGACAGACCGACAGAACGACTGAAATGAGTGACGTGGATTTTCGTTATATATAGACGTCATAAAACGCCCAAAAAGTGTATCATCTCAAAATCCAAAATTTTCGCGATCACAATACTCCCCTGACCTATCGGTGTGGGAAGTAAAAGCAACAATATGTTTTGGGTTCATCGCCTGGTATACTTACAAGTAAAAGTTTTTTAAAACAGAGTATAGCTTCGGCTGATGCTTGTAGGAAAACCATAACCTCAAATATAATGGCTGTGCTTTATGCACGAAGCAATAAAATGTGTATTGTTAAGTATTTCAATCAATATTCTCTAAGGTATTGCAATACTTACGTATATATGTTGTGAGATTCATATTGCTATGTATTTTTATCTTGGATGAAATTGGATGACAATATACCACTATCATTAATTTGCTAAACTGTTTGCCCTAGTTGCATGAACAAATTTAGAAATCCCAGTTCCGCAAACAAGACCTTGCATTTTTTCAAATTCTAGCGCAAAAAGTTGCTGAAAAACTTTTTTTTGCGAGATAATAAAAAATGAAAATTACCTGAGAAGAAAACAGCCCCAATGATGAGATTTCGAAGAGACATTGTGACCGAGAGGCAGCACTGAAAATAACAAACAGAGATATTATTACCGATTGCAAGTATCGGCGATGATATCCCATACAAGTGTCCAGTACCACCCCCTTTTTAATTCGATCTGGCCACTGAATTATCTAACCCAATTTTTAAACTGGACCGATAGCGTTGCGCTGAGTCGAAAATGATGTGTAAAAGCGGCGCTCAAATTTCAAGGAGTTTATTGACACATAATTATTTACACGATTGGCAAATTGCAACTAACAGAGAAAGAAGGTACATGCGGATAATGCCATCGATCAAAAAGAGACACCTAACTCCTTATACATTCTACATTTCCACTACATTTACAGCCAGGCGCAGTAAAAAAACAGTTTCGAAAATCGCCAGTTTTTTTTTGCTATTATGATGACTCTGGTCAGAGACCAACAGGCCAGATCATTTTGCCCCATCCTTGCGTAAGGAAGGGAAACTTTAAACTGTATTAAATATAGGACAGTGGAACATAAATAACTATGGAAGAGTAGTTAGTATTTCATTTTATGTTTTCTTGTACTTTTTTTTTGTATGTTTTTTATTAATTTTGTTTTCGCTTAGCTATTATTACTTTTTTTATTTAATTTTAAATCTTTTCCTGCCTCTTAATATACTACAATTGTTGAGTCGGGCCATTTTATATTCAATTTGTTCTTATTTAATTTTCTTCTAAATTAAAAGTTTTAGTTTTACAGTACAATATTTATAAACTAGTTCATAATTATATTTGCTGGTTTTCGCAGCCCAGATTAAAGTTTTACTAGTTGGAAGCTCAAGATGAGTAGTACATTCTACATTTCCACTACATTTACAGCCAGGCGCAGTAAAAAAACAGTTTCGAAAATCGCCAGTTTTTTTTTGCTATTATGATGACTCTGGTCAGAGACCAACAGGCCAGATCATTTTGCCCCATCCTTGCGTAAGGAAGGGAAACTTTAAACTGTATTAAATATAGGACAGTGGAACATAAATAACTATGGAAGAGTAGTTAGTATTTCATTTTATGTTTTCTTGTACTTTTTTTTGTATGTTTTTTATTAATTTTGTTTTCGCTTAGCTATTATTACTTTTTTTATTTAATTTTAAATCTTTTCCTGCCTCTTAATATACTACAATTGTTGAGTCGGGCCATTTTATATTCAATTTGTTCTTATTTAATTTTCTTCTAAATTAAAAGTTTTAGTTTTACAGTACAATATTTATAAACTAGTTCATAATTATATTTGCTGGTTTTCGCAGCCCAGATTAAAGTTTTACTAGTTGGAAGCTCAAGATGAGTAGAGAGATTGAAATACATTCGAGTGGTTTCTTCTGTTGTATTTAGACACTCCAGAAGACAATGTTCTAATGTGCCGACCTCTATTTTTGATTTATGTTGTGGGGCCAAGGTGTGACCACTTCTGAGACGACGTATTGTCCTAATATAACTTCTTCTTATTTCCTTTTCAAACCAAGTACTTGCTCTAATGTATGGTTGTATCGATTTGTAAAAAATTCCTTTAGGACAACTTGTATAGTATTCTTGCCACTCTCTTCTCTGCTTTTTCTTAATAAGGGCGTTTATGTCTGAGCTAGGGATTTTGAAATTTACTATAAACTCTCCATCAGTTAGAGCTTTTTTTGCTAATTGATCCACAGTTTCATTCTCAATTATATATGAATATCCTCTGATCCATATAAACCGACATGCATGAATGAAAATTGCCAAAAATGAGGACTTCGCTGTTGTGAATGTGAAAATTGCCAAAACCGAAACGCCTTGTATGACATATTCTGTCATGAGGGTGACCTCTGACCTACAGAACTGCAAAAATATGTCAAAAAAACTATCCTACGATTAGCCTGTGGTCAAGGTCATAATTATTGTAAAAATTGAGGGCTATTGTGATCCTATTTTTTCATGGCCAGCCTCCCGCAAAGGGTGAGAGGTTCTAAGAGACATATCGTTGTTAAAATTTTTCTGATAAAATTATACCTATCGGTCTGTATATTTAACATTGATTTTTATTCAAGTTGTCACATTTTTTGTGCACCAACGATGTTATGTTTCAATTACGATCTTATATACCGCCTCTACGAGTTTTCCACTCCACAGGCACTCCTTTTTTTATGGCCAGCCTCCCGGAAAGGCTGAAAAAATATGGCGCTGTAGAAGCGCTGCGTGAGGATAAGTGTCGGTGCACGTTACATTTGAAACGTTGCAGGTTCTAGCCGTGAAGTAACAAATTCCTCGGCCTCTCGTTCCACGGCGTCGAAGTTCTACAAAAGAAGGAATGCTGAAGGAGACTGGTTCGGGGAATAGGGACCTCGACCTGGTAAGGATGAGCTCGCAGAGCCTCTCTAGTGTCCCTGGTTCGGACGGCCTTTGGTGTTATTATCTGGAAGAGCTCACTCGAACATCTTCCGTGATAGAATCTGTATCACCCTTCGATGTTCCAGACTGTGGAAATCCTTTGTGAGGTTAAGCGTATGGATTAGTCAATTGCTCTCTTCTGGATAGTGTCCAGAAGCTTTAAAGAGTGCTTCAGAGCAATACTCTAACGATGGTCGGATCTGTGCCTTGTAGAGCGGCAGTAGTTGCTCTGGTTTATAAAGCTTCCTACAGCGGAACAAAACTCCAAGCTTCTGGGATGCTGTTTTAGCAATACCGACCACGTGGTCGTGCCAAGACATGTTATTGTTGATGTTGATCCCCAAAAGCTTCAGCAATATTGATCACGTGGTCGCGCTAGGCCATCTTATAGTAGTAGTAGTAGTGATAATAATTTATTAGTGTTAACACACAGAAGTGCTTACACAGGCCATTAAAAAAAATTATATCAGAGGATATAAAAATCACAAACTGTCAGCAAAAGAAAAATGAATAAAGACATGGATAAATAGTACTACTCTAATAGTAAGCCTAAAATATAAAATATTGTATAGAACATTCACAAAGATATAACAATTAACAAACAGATATCACAATGAGACCACTACAGGTCACAGAAACAGAAATCTAGTATAAGAGAAAAGGAACTTAAGCTATATCACAGAAACTATTAGTCAAATACTCATCAATACTAAAGAACGCTTTCTTTAATAAATAATATTGTTGATGTTTTCTGTACGTTAAACTGTACTTTATTTACTAATCCCCACTCGACAATTGTTTTGATATATACGTTGATCTTCGAGGCTCACGGATCCCAGGCCGCTTAAGGAGATTGCATCACTGTTATGGAACTGTTTCAACACACTGAGCTCACTAGCTTCATGCAACGCTGTACATCTCACTTGGGTACCAGGCAACTAGTTTACAGTTGAAATACATAAGAATTATTACGAATTTGTGTTTTTTTTACTTCAATAAAAATATTTTAGTATTAACTCTCTGTTTATTTGATTGGAATTAAAATAACTTCCCAGTGAGACAAATTTATTTTAGAAGTTCTAAGGGTTATTTGCTAATTACGAATCAACTCCTGCTTATCAAATAATGTTTATTTTGAGACATTGGGACTGTTTTGGACCACCAGAAATATCGAATTTCGTGGCTATCGTTATTTTGAGCATGAGCAGTAACAAGAAATAGATGAATGACACCCATGATACTACGACTTTAGAAGGTATGCTCACGCGCATGATGACTTCCGTCTCGCTTCCACCTGTGACGTCAGCGTGTGACAAACGGGGTTTGTTTACTTGTTCAGTTACAGGTTATAGCCGAACATTTTCAGTTTATTTTCTTAAGTTTACTCGTTTACGGTAGTAAAGTTTGATAAAACATTTAAACATTAATTGTTTGCGAGTTTAACACATATTTGAACAATGGTTTATTGTGCGGTTGTGGGTTGTTCCATCAATAATAATAAAGAAAGTAAAAACTATTCGTCACACTACTGTTACTTGGGATGGTTTGGACAATTTGGCAGGTTTCATTGCATTTAAGTTGAAAAATAAGGAGAAACTGGGTTATATCCCAGATTGCACAGATACTTCTCTCAGTTGGGTCAACCATTTAACAGAAGGTGGACTACAAAAACATACAGATGAGTTCTTGGCAAAATGTAATGAGCTCGGCCATATATTTTCCAACTATAATGGAAACGCTGTGAAAATTGAAAAAAACTATCTTGCGAATTTAAACAAATTATCAGAGAATGTAGATGTGACTGATGAAGCAAAGATGAGTTTGTTTTTTAGATGTAAAATGTATTTCAGAATACGAATTCTTGATAAGGGAATTAGAGAGACCTCGAATATTAGAAAACGGAAGTTCACTAAGATTGTAAAATAGTATAAAGTAATAAGTATACAGGGTCCTGCGACGGTACATCTGGCTTTCCTAGCGCCTTTCCAATTTGGAATAAAAAAAAATGCTACATAAAATAAAAATGCGCTAATAAATGGTTGGAGATTTACCATTTGCAGAACTTATTTTGATATTTCATTTTCAGTTCATATAGAGAAAGGCTAGTTCTATATGCTCTTATTCACCCCTTTTTCAGTTCTTATTGTCTGTCCAAAATATATTTCCCTATAGACTCATATTCATAGAATCAATACCTAACTATAACACAAGAGCGCAACAAATAATGTGCCATATACCCAGGACACCAGAAACCATCACTACAAAAGCATCAAACTTTTTAATTCAAACATATTATTAAACAGATACATGGTATGAAAACATTTTGAAAAAAATTGAGGAAAAACCTGTTGTTACTAGGAATCTTTACTATACGAGAATTCACCTGTACTAGTTAAATACAATGCCCAGAAAGATATTGTATTGTTGTATTGTGATATGTTTTTATTTTATGTTTAACATATACGAATCAGGCTAATGACCAAAGTAGTCGATGCCGATGACACAGAAGTAAAACATATACGAATCATTAGCAGAAAAAAGACAATATTCATTCGCCATAAACATAATGCCATTATGCTTGTTCATGATTTTTAAAAACCTCTAATGACAAAATCCTGCTATTTATTTCTTGTCTACCTTTTATTAAGAGAATTATACAGTAAATACATATGCAAATTCGCTTGAAGAGCTGGTCACGCAACATCACAATCTATATATAAAAAATAAGAGCGGTAATCAAAGGCTCCTGAATGGAGTACATAAAAATTCCACCCCCTACCCGAGAAATTTTCCCACAAAAAGATGGTTTCACTAGGCACTCCAATCGACCTCTTATAGGAGATTTCAGGAAAATACGTCCAGACCGCTCTGGCTCTGTTCTTTTCACAATGTACATTTTTTGAGTACATACATTCAAATTTTTGTATCTGAAATTCAGTACGCTCGGAACTACTGCAAACGGGCTAGGCGTCGTGTAATATCAATTGTCTGTATAACTATTTCACCAACTTTTTATTCAGATACAGAGCAATATGTATCGTTTATATTATACTGTGCATGAGCTATTTTCATTTTGTATGAATATTAAATATCTAAGACAGAATAAAACTTTCAAAAATCAATGCTTTCGCGCCATGTGCTCGTACACTTTTGTCACGCGGTGATGTCATGCGCAGACCGGTTCGAAATCTGTCCGCCAAGTGATCATATCTGTCAGAGTCGTAGTATCATGAATGACACCCAATAACGATAACAAATATGGCGATTTTTAATTCCCTGCTCTCTCTCCTTAAAGAGTCACTATGGTAAAAGAGGTGGCTGTGGTCAAAGTGTCAGTAGTAAAAGAACTGGCAATATTGTAGCTCCGTGTGGCTAGCCCCGTATTTTGGAGGAGCGAACCAATGAAGTGGGAGTTAAAATTAGCCAAAAGTGACCAACTCACTGTGTGTTGCACTCCAAAAGTCACCAATCGCCCAGTTACCATTTTTGGTCGCTAACTCGGTTTTGAAATCGCCACTTTGACGAAAAATCGTCACACCTGGCAACTCTGAGGAACGCGTGTTCTAAACAATGGAAGCGGAAGATAGGGGATACTGTGTTCTTTCTTCAACCTGTTAAAGGTTATCGATTATCTGCGTCCAATGCGTTTATATCAGCATTCTAGATCCCGCCTTCTCCATCGTGTTCAGTATACAAATCCCGACTATTCAATATTTTAAATCATTTATCACAGTGATTACGTAGCATCTATTCTCTTTTCATTATGGTATAAATATAATACTATATATTTACGGATTACTAATAATAATGCAAGGTATCTGGGCACAGTAATATAATTTTGCATGTAAATAGCCAAATTACTGGTATTTTTTACATGAAACAAGGTATTTGCATGCAAATTATACAGGGGACTCTTTTCCGCATTGCTATAGAAAATTCAGTATACATGGTTTGATGTTTGAATTCCGTTTCCAGAAAATTTCAAAAACGTATTTGAGGATTGAAGATTAAGGAAGTAGACCTTAAAGACGGGTTCTCACGATTTAGTTTCGCTGAATCAGTTTGACTGATTCAGCGATACTGAAAGCGATGTTCGTTCACACTGTTCAGTTTTAATGAATAATTTTAACCTATTTGCATTGATAAAAGTAACGTTTGCATTCATCTTTCAATACTGATTCAGTCAAACTGAAAGCACAAACCCACTGATCAGTTTCACTGAAAAGGTGTTCACGCGTTCATTAACTGTTCAGTATCACTGAATCAGTCAAACTGATTCAGCGAAACTGAATCGTGAGAACCCGTCTTAAGGGAAGTCGGCATAGTCGTTTCCCCTTTTCCGTATACACAGAAAGTTGGTACACAAAAATTGAGATAAAATTGCGGGGGTACACAAAAATTGAGATAAAATTGCGGGTAAACTATTGAAACGTGTTGGCAAAGAACCTCAATATTTTCTGCTAATGTAAAAAAATAACTTTTCCATAATAACGTTTTTGTACCGTGCAACCTTTGGACTGAACCGTCAATACTTTGTAGAGCAAATAAAAAAAATGTCTTTCAAATACAAATAACGTCTCCTTCTGGCATCTGTCAATATCAACTATTACTGACATTAAATTACACACTTCTTTAAAAAAATGTCAAAAAAAAATTCTTCATGGAGATGGTTTCCTCCCTAAACCTCCCTTTCGCTTAGTCGCCCTTAGTTTTATTAATACCACTCAGGCACGTATTTAGGAGGGGGGTCCGGACCCCCCCCCCCGAAACGTTACATAATGCTCCCTCAAAAATGGAATCCACAAATATTTTCACCCCCCCCCCCCCTTGAAAGCAAACTTAGGATGGCAACTCTAATCTGGACCCCCCTCCCCCGAAAGGTCAAGCAAATGACACCCATAATCTGGACCCCCCCCCCCCCCCGAAAAACAAATCTTGGATACGTGCCTGATTACCACTGTCTGTCCCCCTAAATGAAATCACAGTTACGCCCTTTCCTTGACTTGGCACTTCAACGTGAAGCAAAGGCGACGGTGGAGTGAAAGCAGTTGGTCCCTTGTGAGCCCTGGGAGGGGACACTCTGCCAATCTCTTCGATACTGCAAAGGGATGACCCTATTCTATACATGGCGAGTGATATAATCTAATAATCTATTCTACATATTCCTTTGATTGCAAATTTACGATGAAGTATGTACAACTTGTAGTTCAAGATCATGCCCCGAGTAGGCGGCGCCGTGGCCGTTCCCTTACACGCTGGATAGATACGACAAAACATTTGCTGGATATGAATATCAAGAGCGCCACTGAACTGACAGTAAATCGCGAACGATGGCGAGCTACAATAATTTCTAAAACTATTGAAAATATTCGTGTCGCCAGTACTCTAGCTCCGACTTAATGCATTTTAGGAGTTCAAAACATGTCTGTTAAGACATTGTGACTATGATGATGATGTTGTGCATATTTATTTGTATCTATTTTATAATTATCGTTGTCGTAGAAACTACTTGTCTTTTTTTTTAACGGGCAACTGTAGTTATTTTATTCGTGCACCTACTAATCTTATTGATTAACAATTTCGAACCAAAAACATGAAATAAAGTATAGATAACTACGCAATACAGCATTATATATATAATAATATGGATAATAGATGTGGGGTGAAATAAAAGCTTTAAACCTCTCCGCAGCAATTGCGTTGCAGCAAAACAAACCAGAACAGTCACAAATCAAGCATGTATCACAAAGAACCTCGTACCATTTTAGGTCCACCCAAAGCTCTGTTGTACTTTGGCTTCGCACCTTTCATCAACCAAACGAACGCAGTTAGAGCTCGAATAGTTGGAGTAGTTGCACTGACACTTCATTTGAGTATCGTGTACAGCTCTATCAAGACAAGGACTCAAACTCCTCATGTCCCTGTACTGTCACTCGCCTTCGGGATTGTGATAGTGTCTGCTGAATTTCTTTTGTTGATCTTCACTATCTGCTATATGAACCTATACAGCTTAGAGACATGGAGATCAATGATCAAATACGAAAAAATCCTGGACAAGCACATCACCGATATATGCAATAAGAGCAAAAATCGTTGCTCTCACTTTTACTATTTCAAAGTATTGTTTATTTATCTCAGTCTGTTTAGTTTAGCAGGCAGTAGGATTATTTATTCAGTACAGGATGGGCAAATTTTAAAATACCCTTTCACCATATTGTATTTTTGGCTCTCGCATTTTCTGGCAGATTATTTTCTGGTTGTGCAGAACCGGATGACTCAGGCATACGAAGATATGGACTGGTTTCTAACGAACTCAACAGCAAAAAGCAGTGAATATGTCATAGAAAAAATTACAGCGAGCTACAGAGCAGCTTACTTTTTGATGGAAAAGCAGAACGAGATCTTTGGACAAGTGTTCTTCTGGCAAGTATGCGTGATCGTCCTCTATATGTTAGCCCTGTTCAGCTATGCCATCGATGGAAATCTAGCGACTTCAAAGCAAATTGGTTTTATTTTAGGAGCCTGTGTGAATTTTGTGAGTACATTTTTAACACATTGTTGAATACACTGCTGGCCGGGAGGCTTCGTAATATGGCACCTCAAAACATTCCGATTTTTTGCGTTAGCGACATGATTTACGTTATCAAAATATGTTAGGGGTATTCATTTTTGATTTTTTTTTCATTTTTGAGGTTTTTGGTGACAAAAAAAGACTGCTATATCCGTCGTGTCATATCACAGCAGACTTTATGTTCTAGAATGGCAACCTCGGCTATAGCCGTCTGATCAGTGTAATCGTAAAACACATCTTGTGGGAAGAAAAGGACAATTTTCGAGACAAAAGCTAAAGTAAAAACAACATTTTATTGTATCAAATTTATAAACAAAAACGCATCTCTCAGAATATAGACGGTATAAAAACAAAAAATCAAATTTATTAGCAAACAGGGGTATCCCCGAAAAAAACAGAATTTTGGCACAAATTTATGTTTGACGCCACTCTTCAAAGCAGTCTGGACACAAAGCAGGTTTATTTTTACAACTCTTGCACCTATAGCTAGTTTCTTTGCGTTTTCCAGACTTGAAACATTGTTTGCATCTAAGAAAATATGATTTTATTTTATGATCCTCTGGTAGTGGCAGCTTCTCTGGAAAATGCCTCACACGTGCTTAAGTTTTGTATTGATATGAAACAATATATGCTATATGTATAATATACGTGGATGACGAATATCTGTTTAGGATGAAAATATCTGGTTACCTCTACCTCCCATGAGTACTGAAAACATGAAAATCAAACTAAAGCACACTTGCAATATGGCAGCTATACACGTGGTCAATACATCACATTGGAGGTTATGGACGGTTATAGCCGTCGTGCCGTTTTACCCATGCACCTTAAAACATGAACAGTTGGGAGAGCGTATAGTGGGTTAGAATTTAGCAATTTCAGAAATGACGAGCCTCACGTTACGGCACTAATATTGCTTAACAAGGCAAGTATACCGACATTCTGACGGTCGTCGCCGTTCTACCGTAACAAGCAGATAACATTTTGACTGATATAGCCGTCGTGGCTTATCACGATCACTCCCCGCAGACGGCTATAGCCGTTGTGTCCAACAACGTGCTAAGTAATTGTGTCAAGTCATAATACTTTATAGGTGTGTGCTGTAGCAGATTAAGCTCTTCCATTTCCGGAATTAAAAAATTCAACACGCTTCTGTAGCGATCTCCATTTATCGTTGTGGTTCTTCCCCGATCATCCTCAAAAAATTAGGCCCTAAAATTTTTCTACCCCTAACGTCACACCACAGTGTCACTTTCGACTCGTCTAACGATTGCTGGTGAATAAATTTATTCACAGCTTCTTTCAAACAAAAATGAGCTTCGTCACTCATTATGATTTTGTTCAAAAAATCCTCAATTCGGTTTTCAAGGTCTGCGATAGCATTACAATATTGAAGTCGTTTTTCAAAGTCTAATGGCCGAATTTTATAGGTTACCTGTATTTTGTAGGGGAACAAGTTCAAATATTTCACCAAAACTTGTCGTGGCATCAAAAGCTGATATTAATACCAACCAGGGCCATAAATCCATAGGCACATAGAAAAAAGTGTTGTTAAGTTTGCAATGCATTAGTAGTATTTGGATGCTTTTCTATTACTTCAAATGTACAGTTGTTTCAAAACCATGCCATTCAATTCAAACAATTTTTCAATTTCAAAAAGGTTACATTAGTTCTAATGATATCTGCTATCATTCCAATACTTATATCAGCGTATAATGCATTCAAATAATTCTTTTGTTTTTAATATCGTATAATTTAATTGAATACAAAGTTATTCTTATTATAGCATTTCTTGACAATTAGTTCAATAAAAGTTCATCTTGTATAAAAGGCAACTATAACAGACACACAACTCAAGCTTTTAGGACATTGTCTGTGCTATTTGAGATATTAGTAATCAGTATTTGATCCAAGAGTATCTTATTTTGAACTCAATGATCCTTGTTGTTGGATCAACTTCTCTGTACTCGGCTGGATTGATACCGAAATTGAAGGAGTGGCAAAAAAGGAGGGGTCGTTGATAGAGAACGAGATCTTTGGACAAGTGTTGCTCTGGCAAGTATGTGTAATCATCCTCTATATGTTAGTTTCGTTCAGTTACGCTATCGATGGACATCTAGCAACCTCAAAGCAACATGGTTTTGTCTTAGGAGCCTGCGTGAATTTTATGAGTACATTTTGAAATAATTGGGTCAAGTCGTAATACTTTATAAGTGTTTTATATAATTGTCTGATAAAAATTGAAGCAAACCGGCTACAAAGCTTTGGGGGAGGGGGTAACAGAGAATGAGGTTAGTGTGTATGCTTTCATCATTTTCTATAATACCTTCGTTGAGGCAATGGACCAGTATCATGAAGCTGGAAGTAGCATTTTCGCATGCAGTACGTTGTATGGCATACAAAAATAGTCACGAAGGAGAGTTCACTTACTTTTTACTTCCCACACCGATAGGTGAGGGGAGTATTGTGATCGCGAAAATTTTCGATTTTGAGATAATACGCTTTTTGGGCGTTTTATGTGATGTCTACATAACGAAAATCCACGTCACTCATTTCTGTCTGTCTGTCTGTCTGTCGGTCTGTCTGTCGGTCTGTCTGTCGGTCTGTCTGTCGGTCTGTCTGTCGGTCTGTCTGTCGGTCTGTCTGTCGGTCTGTCTGTCGGTCTGTCTGTCGGAATGTCTGTCGGTCTGTCTGTCGGTCTGTCTGTCGGTCTGTCTGTCGGTCTGTCTGTCGGTCTGTCTGTCGGTCTGTCTGTCGGTCTGTCTGTCGGTCTGTCTGTCGGTCTGTCTGTCGGTCTGTCTGTCGGTCTGTCTGTCGGTCTGTCTGTCGGTCTGTCTGTCGGTCTGTCTGTCGGTCTGTCTGTCGGTCTGTCTGTCGGTCTGTCTGTCGGTCTGTCTGTCGGTCTGTCTGTCGGTCTGTCTGTCGGTCTGTCTGTCGGTCTGTCTGTCTGTCGGTCTGTCTGTCGGTCTGTCTGTCGGTCTGCCTGTCGGTCTGTCTGTCGGTCTGTCTGTCGGTCTGTCTGTCGGTCTGTCTGTCGGTCCGTCTGTCGGTCCGTCTGTCGGTCCGTCTGTCGGTCTGTCTGTCGGTCTGTCTGTCGGTCTGTCTGTCGGTCTGTCTGTCGGTCTGTCTGTCGGTCTGTCTGTCGGTCTGTCTGTCTGTCTGTCGGTCTATCTGTCGGTCTGTCGGTTTGTCTGTCGGTCTGCCTGTCTGTCGGTGTATCTGTCGGTCTGCCTGTCTGTTAGTCTGTCAGTACGCGTTTTTCTAGCCTCGTAATCTCAGTAACTGCTGCATTGATTGTGATGAAATTTGGGCAGCAATATGCTGTGTGGTCGTAGCAGGTAATGCTGCTATAATTTTGAAAATTTGTTCATGGGCGACGGAATAATTAGCAAAAAATAACAAATTTCAAATATCCATCAAACTTCGTTTTTAGGCGTTTTAGGTGTTCCTGACCATTTTCTACTTTTTTTTTTGGTGTGGTGAAATTTGGGGTGGTTTGGGAGTGGAGGGGTTATAAAATTGAAAAATTTGTTCTATTTATAATAGACTGTCCACTGACCTGTGAAGGAAGACATAGTAGCGACATAAATAACTTTGTGTGAAAGCATAAACATGATTTATTTTCTGATTTCTGAGTAAAAACTGTACGCAACATAATACTCGTTTGTGCACATAAATTCAACAGTTTCAGAATTTTCTTATTTTCATCAACACCAAATCAAGCAAGTTTGACATAAACAGAAATGGTTACATCTAGCTTTGCAACGATGTATCACTGGTTAAGTAGTACTATTGGAAATAATTGTTAATATTGTTTATTTGCCAATTATTTTATGAGCAAGGCTTGGAACTTAGATAGTGGATACCTATACTGTATTCAATCCCAATATAGACTACACATAAACAGTCGCATACAGCATTAGCGTGGTTACTGTCCGCTGCCATCTGCGAACGCGCCAGCTATAGTCCAGTGCAATTATGGAATTTTATATTACTATTTAAAAGAGTTGCCGTATTAACCCATTGCAGCTTAAAAGTAGCCAGTTGCCAGTTTGAAATGATCACTTAGGCAATGAACACTTGACATCGCATATTTCTTGGTCTTGGGGTTTTTACTTGACGGATTATAACATACAATTCACACATAGTGTACTGGACTATTAGGGATCCTACCGACATGAGCCGATCACGCACGCTGGCTTGTTTTCATTTGGTCTAGCTTGGCTGTGAATACAGTATAGAAACCCTAAAATTTTTGTTTAAATTTCTTTAGATCCCTTGAATGTTTTACCCTCGATTTTATCCAAAAATTGACCATCTCCAAACTTTATTGAGACGGTTTCTTCTAAGCTGTTAGCCTAGTAATTGTAGCGTAAAAGTTTCAACAGTTTAGAAAGATATGTATAAGATATTTTGTAACTTTCCTTACTACGTGCCTGCATTCTATCAAACTCCAAAAAGCACAGCAATTTTCAGGATACATACTTTTTTCTACCATTTTAAAGCTAGAGTCGTTTGTATATTGGACTAGCCATAATAATTCAACATAAACGTCAATCATTCTTTATCTTTAATTCAGGTAGCATGCACATAACCAAATTGACCTATAAGTGTAGATGATTGCATACAGCTATTATCTGGAACAGAGCGTGGCATAATAGCATTTTTTTGTATGAAAAAAAAGCTTATAATATTAACGATACACTAACTGTTACCCAGTTTGTACCGAAATGTATCGCAATCAAAACGCCTTCAAGACATTAAAACTATCCCTCAGTATTCTGCAATGCACAGGGTGTACCCCTTTTATTTGCGAGAGTGCGAATATGATCACATCAAGACTTGGTGGTCTGCTTTTGTTGGTAGCTATTGTGCTACCTAACATCTGCAATATAGTATATAAAGTATACTCCATATCGTTTCTTCCGCATTTTCAACATTACTGTAAACGCGTAAGCATCTGTGCAGAATTTATGTTTCTGATACTGATCGTCGTACAGCTCAATTTCAACAACTTGAAAAGCTGGGGCACCCTGTTTGACCAAGCTCACATTTTGGAGAATTTCAAGACCAACTTGATCCATACAAAGCGACAATGGAGCTATGTCAGTTTGGAGATGTGCATGATCTTTTGCAGCATGTTGATGTTCCTTGGTGGTCGATTGTATGTTTATTGGCGTATGAGCCATATGTTGGAGGGGATCGCTTTCAGCTATAATTTACTACTAGCAGTGTTTCTGCAGCACATTTGCGCGAATCACTGTATCGCTTTGAAGAATTGGTTGACACAATATTACGAAGGCCTAAATGAGCTCCTGATACAATGTGAAGATGGCATTGTCGACAAGGTAGTAGAGAGGATAGTCAGCTACTATGAATCAGCCCATGCACTTGCGAAAATCCATAATCATATCTTTAGCCCGATATTTCTTGGGCAAAATTGTCTTACTGTGGTATTGATCATGTGTGGCTGTTTGGACTTTGCTGAAATGTCATTTCAAGCGGACGTACCAGTCATTTATATGATTTCTACTTTCGCCATTGTTGTAAGTACCTAAAATATGTTTGACTCATATATTTAGAATCTAATTTCAAGTATAGATAAATCAAAACAAAACAACATTTAAAAAAACCGTTGACGAGGTTATCTTTGTACCCCTTCAACATCATAGCCACAATGTCTTAACAGACATGTTGTGAGCTCGTAAAATGTATTAAGGCGGAGCTACAGTTTTGAGAACTGTAGCTCGCTATTGTTCGCAATTTACTGTGAGTTCAGTGGCGCTCTTGATACTCATATCCAGCAACTGTTTCGTCGTATCCACCCAGCGTGTAGGGGAACGGCCACGGCGCCGCCCACTCGGGGCATGACCCTGTACTGCAATTTTCTCCATATCATCGCTTCTGTGAATAATTATGTCCGAAGAATGTAAGCATTGTCGTCGACACAATGGAGGATAGTCTCTTTGGATTGCCGAGCTCATCCAGTATGGAAACGTTAGTTCAATGGGCGGTATAATGGATTCTCAGCATCCTCCTCCACGTCCACATTTCAAAAGCATCTATGCGAGCTCGATCTGCCTTTCTAACAGTCCAAATTTCCGAGGCATACAAAAATATGGAGAACACAAGACATTGAACTAGCGACATTTTGGTAGCTTTAGTGATGTTATGGTCACGCCATATTTTAGTAAGCTTTGTCATGGCCACACGTGCCTGTTGAATGCGCCGTCGAATCTCATTTTCACAGCTACCCAAATTGTCGATCAAAGAACCGAGGTACACAAAATTTTGAACTACTTCATAACGGTCTACTAACTTTATTTATCGATTATTATCGTGCTGTCTCTACTGCTATCTACGATCATAACCTTGGTCTTGTTGTAGTTAGTTCCAAGACCATATGCTGCACTGTGTTATTCTAAGATGTTTAATAGAGCTACCAGGGTCATAGCTAGGCGTTGGCCATGGGGAGGGGGTTCATCTTGACCTGGGGGGTTTCATGTATAAAAGAAAAGACTCGACTTTATGCTTGCTTGAAAACTGTATAGATTGTGTCGCTGCTAATGTGTCATGAGCGGCAAGGGACTGGTTAGTAGTAAAATAAATGGAGAAAGCATTTTGATTATTTTTATTTTGTATTATTTTAGTAGTTATTTCATTTATGGGAATACTCATGGGGGGGTTTGAACCCCCTAAACCCTCCCCCCCTTATATACGGCCCTGAGAGCTACTAGTTCTTCCTGAGAAGCAGCAATAAGAGCTGTATCGTCACCAAATCTCAACACGTTGTTGGACACAACGGCTATAGCCGTCTGCGGGGAGTGATCGTCATACGCCACGACGGCTATATCAGTCAAAAAGTTATCTGCTTGTTACGGCAGAACGGCGACGACCGTCAGAATGTCGGTATACTTGCCTTGTTAAGCAATGTTAGTACCGTAACGTGAAGCTCTTCATTTCTGAAATTGTCAAATTCTAACCCACTATACGCTATCCCAACTATTCATGTTTTAAGGTGCATGGGTAAAACGGCACGACGGCTATAACCGTCAATAACCTCCAATGTGATGCACTGACCACGTGTATAGCTGCCATATTGCAAGTGTGTTTTTGTTTGATTTTCATGTATTCAGTACTGATGGGATATTTTCACCCTAAACAGATATTCGTCGTCCACCTATTATACATATAGAATATATTGTTTCATATCAATACAAAACTTAAGCACGTGTGAGGCATTTTCCAGAGAAGCTGCCCCTACCAGAGGATCATAAAATAAAATCATATTTTCTCAGATACAAACAATGTTTCAAGTCTGGAAAACGTAAAGAAACTAGCTATAGATGCAAGGGTTGTGAAAATAAATCTGCTTTGTGTCCAGACTGCTTTGAAGAGTGGCGTCAAATATAAATTTGTGCCCAAATTCTGTTTTGTTCGGGGATACCTCTTTTTGCTAATAAATTTGATTTTTTGTTTTTATACCGTCTATATTCTGAGAGATGCATTTTTGTTTATAAATTTGATACAATAAAATGTTGTTTTTGTTTTAGCTTTTGTCTCGAAAATTGTCCTTTTCTTCTTCCCACAAGATGTGTTTTACGATTACACTGATCAGACGGCTATAGCCGTGGTTGCCATTCTAGAACATAAAGTCTGCTGTGATATGACACGACGGATATAGCCGTCTTTTTTATTGTCACCAAAAACCTCAAAAATGAAAAATAGGGTCAAAAATGAATACTTTTAAAATATTCTGATAACGCAAATCATGTTACAAACGCAAAAAATTGGAATGTTTTGGGGTGCCATATCACGAAGCCTCCCGGCTAGCAGAGTGTCCAACAATGTGTTAATTTGGATATTTTGCTTCCGCCAATAGTTATACTGCCATTCCAATTGTCCAATACCTGTCTCATCACAAATTCAGAGTAAATGTTAATTGACCACAAAGGTTACCATCAATTCTTACACGAGCTGAGCTAGACTCATAGAGTTGGTGTATGAGAAATACTAAGTGGTGAGGAGTTCTCATCGAGATAAGGATTTCCCACAGCTTAGGCGTTATCAAACGCCTTAGAATAGTCCACAAAGCAGATAAAAACTGGAAAATAATGCTCTCTGGCTTTTTCAATAATTTGTCTTAAGCTTGAGATATGTTCATTTCTACCCCTAATCCCCGTCTTATACATCTTTCTGTCTGATTCCAGACACCAATGTCCATGACGATAATGGCTTTTGACGCCATCGAGAGAAGCGGTTTAGCGGTGATCAAAACCTGCTACCTCCTGCACTCCAGAGCGGCTAGTGAGAGCGTTAAGGAACGTTTGCACACCTTGATAGTGTACACGGAAAGATGGAGGCCGACCTTTACGGCTGCCGGGTTTTACACCGTCAACAGAACGTGCATTTCTTCGATATTCTCTTCGCTGGTCACCTACCTGGTCATCGTGATCCAGTTCAACGTGATGTTCAACAGCCCTGAGGATACTCTCAACCAAACCAATGCATCTTCACTGATAGACAATGTCGCCACTTAACTATGTAAGCATACTTTATTTTAACCGTAGTTCTTCATGACACTCACCCTGGAAGTACCCGCCTATGTTACCAAACTTCTGTCAATTATTAATAACCATACGCATTTTTCATACATACAGAACTATCTGAAGCAATAAATACTCGTATGTATACAGAAGATTCCTTTAGTTTCGGTAATAGACAAGGCAATGCTTGGAAGGACCTAAAAATGTTATTTATGTCACTAGATCTTCCTTCACCGGACCGTGGTATTATGAATACAACAAATTTTTCAATTTAACAATCACCACCCCCAACCACCCCAAATTTCACCCCCACCCAAAAAAAAATAGAAAATTATCAGGAACACCTAAAACGACTAAAAACGTAGTTTGGGGAATATTTGAAATTTTAAGTTTTTTGCTAATTACTCTGCCCCAAGTGCACCGATTTTTAAAATTATAGCAGGGTTAATTACCTATACTACGACCCCACAGCATATTGCTGCCCAAATTTCATCAAAATCCATGCAGCGATTACTGATATTACACGTTATGAAAACGCCAACAGACATACAGACAGACCCACGGAAATGAGTGACATGTACTCAATAACTGAATTTGGCCACTGCCCGAACTGTACATTACAAAGACCCACAATGCGAAACTCCGAATACCATCGGAAGCACACGACCATTTTCGCATTATGGGCAATACAAATATAGCCACAAAGCGAAATTTTATAATCAAAAAATGTAAAACAATGTGTTATATCAAATACCTGCTCACGATTTAGGAAAAAATTAATTTCCTCTTCATTCTTATACCTTTGAGCTATCATTTTGTCCAATTTTCAAAAATTCGTATCGATTCAGCTTTCAATACTGTTTAGATGACAGCCATAATTTTCACAGTTCTTGCCCTTCTTTAACCTTACCTGTGATTTTTTCATAGTCACCTTCTAAAAGTGTAGACCTATGAGATGATGCTATATAGTTTATTGAAACCATTCTCGAATTATTTACGATGTGTTTCTGTCGATTCACTGATCATTGTCAGGGGCGCCAACTCCGTGGGTGCTCGGGTGCTCCAGCACCCACGAGAGGTAAATAGTGGGTGCCGAGCACCCTCTATGTATCTAAAATAATTTTCATTATTTCATTCTCAGCTTCAGTCTTTCGTATCTCTGTTTATCATGAAATTACTGATAGAAACTCTTGGTCGTACTGAAGCTTTGACTACATTACAGAAGACATCTCTGCATCTGCAAAAAGCCATTGATAATATTAATACAGTCATCGTCGCAAAGAACTGATGAAAATTTTAAAAAAATCTGCAAGTCTGCTGTAGATTTAGCTCGTATTTTGGAATTGGATGAACCTAACACTCCAAAAATACGGATAATACCTAAAAGGATAGACAACTCTACAAGCGAACCACACGAATTTTCTAATGCAGCTGACATTTTATCAAAAAATGTATTTTGAAGTGTTAGATAAAGTCGCAGGTAGTATTAAGCAGCGCTTTACTAGAGATACTATGATACATTTGAGCAACATGGAACTATTTCTTACTCAGAAAAATAAAGATACAAGCAGCAATTATGTGAATACTTTTATGGAGATGACTTTGATATATGGATCGTTTGACTCTTCATCGAAATATGCTTTTTTAGATATTGTGCAAACAAAAAATTACAAATTCAATAGTGTGGAGGATGTTGTTTCATTTGTCAATACTCATTGCGCATCTACCAAAGATGTGGTATACCTGCAGTCATCAAATTATTAAAAATCATATTAACTATTCGAATATTGCCATGTATCGGCGAAAGGTCTTTTTTAGCATTACGAAGAATAAAGACTTATTTAAGGGCTCAGCAAAGGCTAAATAATTATATGGTAGTGCATGTAAACAGATAAATAGCAATAGGTAAGGACAGGTAAGGCTAATACTGATATAAATAACTAAAAATATAGGTAGCTCTTGTCATTAAAAAAGTGGAGCATCCACAAGAATTTTCAAAACCCGGCGCCCCTGATCATTGTTCTGAATAAATAAAAAAAAACACTTGTTGCGGTATGTTAGGTTATTATAGATTTCCGCTTTGTGGCTATTTGTATTACCCACAACGCGAACTGGTCGTTCGTTTCCGACGTCAATCGGAGTTTCGCATTGTGGGTATTTGTAATTTACCCATAACGCGTTCTGCGCATACAAAAATGACCCGGAACGCGATGTGAGAGACAACGCGTTCTGAGTATAAATTTCGGTCTGTGGCTGAATTCTTTTATCGAGTACCACATACACACATATTGATGTAGACATCATAAAACGCCCAAAAAATCAAAAATTTTCGCGATCACAATACTCCCCTCACCTATCTAGTTTGGGAATGTTTACAAGAACTGGGAAGACTGGCAGAACACAACAAAGTAACTTTGGAGTGGATGCCAGGCCACTCAGGTATAAGAGGCAATGAAAGGGCGGACGAGCTAGCAAGTCTAGGCTCGTCTGCTCTATACATTGGAGCAGAACCCGCCCTGGGGGTGCCTAAAGGCACAATCAGACACCAGGTCGTAGAATGGATGAAACACAAGCACAAGGAGCAGTGGAACTTGTTGCCGGGATGTGTTCATGGAAAAACATTCATTAAAGCTCCATGCAAGAAAACAGCTGAAACACTGCTCTCCTTGAGTAAGAATCAGCTCCGAATAACGACGGGTCTCCTCACGGGACATTGTGGCCTGAAGGAACACCTGAATAAAATGGGACCCTACAATGGAGACCTCAACTGCAGACGTGTGGAAGAGGAACTGAGTCAGCCCTACATGTGCTCTGTGAGTGCGAAACGCTAGATCACAGGGGAAGACTAAGCTAGAACCAATGGAGTACAGCTCAGCTCCAGGACCAGTAGGAAAACTGCGTAAACTCATGCAGAGATCCAGATTGCTGGAGTGGATACTGTAAATGAGTGTAATAATACAATAGGCCTCAAGGCTTAAGTATTGACGGGTACAATAAGGTCGGACGGCTCCTGGAAAAAAATATGGGATTGAATGGGTCGATATATAAGCGAATTACCCAATCCTCCGACTTCGCGGTACGAATTGGAACATGCTTGTGAGGGCAGCGTGACAGGGGTACCTCTTAGAGTTTATCAACATGTCAGATCACGAGCATGCCGCGTAGGCTAGAGGAGTATAATGGAGGCCCATCCATTATTGTATTTTTTTTTATAAACTAATTAGGTATGACAAATGAGTTCGTTTATTATTGTATTTAGTCCTACCGCATTTTATCAACCTCAACCTTTTTCTGACAGTGTTCGTGTTTCACTTGCGAGTATATTTAAAAAGACGTCTGTTGAACAGCAAATCTATTTTGGGGAAAAATGTATGGTTAATGGTCATCTTATTGTAGAAATGAAAGTCAGAAATAGACGATTGAATTACTTTTATTAAGCAACTTTACATTAAAGCCTCTCGTAGTCTGTACAGTAGGTAATTTTCTACAAATATCCTTTATAACGTTAATGATTAAAAATCGTCCAAAAAAATTTGTATCACACGAATAAAATAGAGTAAAATATAAATATACATTTATTTAAAAAAACGATTAACAAAAATTTTACGATACTATACACAAAAAAAAGATTTTTTCGATTTGGGCATTTATCCACCCATAAATATTTAAAACATGACCATATTTACAGAAATTACAGGATGTACAGACTCCAATTGTTTAAGTAAAAAAAAAGAAACAAAAAAACGTTCGTAATCATACAAACGCCCCACTAAAACTGGAACGCACATGTTTAATAAAAATAAAAAGATTTATATCTAGTTCTTATTCTTTGTTTTCATATAATAAAAGAAGACATTAAAAAATACACAGTACCTAGGTAATTTGAAATATTCAGTCTACTACAAAGTACATAACTAAAGGAACGGTACGCCTTTACACTATTTACACATAAAATCGGGGCGAATCGGCTAGACTCGTCTTCTGACGGTTTCCTATAATATTATGTTCGGTGAATACAGAGACATCGCTTCTATACAGATTGCATGTTTACACATAAGCTAGCATATAGCGTTTACAATTTTCTACAACATTGTACAGATAGAAGGCAGCTTCAAAGGCTAATTTTGCACCACAATGCAAAAATTGCAACTTTTTGATACCACGTAATGGTAACTAGCAACGGTTTCCACCAGAGTAAAATTTCGCACGTTTGTGTCGCTCCAGCAATAAATATAAGTTACGTTGTGATAAGGAGTTTATGGACCACTTAAAATAACGTTGTCGTCAACTCGTTGTTAATAGAGAGATTTTGAGCTACTAAAAATTGTGACGACGTTATCCCTAAAACATTATTCTGAGCACGCGCAGTGTGTTTCGAATAACGGTTAAGCGAGTGCCTTGTGTACAGTTTTTGTAACCGAAATTTGTGACATGTAACAATTATTGGACCTATTTGATTTTAACTTAACGTCACTTTATGATCGATTTGGTCGGAAATGTCCAAGAAACGTTACGTGCCACAAGTAAAAACCACAATCAGAAAATAGATCACATCACAAGTAAAATAAAAAATAGGTTATGCAGGATCCCCGAAGCGTGACATTTCAGATTTCATTACCATGGTTCATTCCCGTGATGATCACACGCTGTAGTCGGAGACGCCTAACTTTGTAGCTTTTATTGGATAATACTGCCAAATAAAATTGACGGAAGAAACCCTGATCCTTTTGTACAATGATAAACCACAAAATAAGTATTGTTGCTATCAAAATCATCACGGTTCTTTTCTCATTGCCGCATAGTGGTTTACACCTGGCAATACCGCAGGTAATCATATCGTACCGTAAAGTTCCGTAGGTAACGTACGGTTATTCGCCGATCCGCTTATTTCGGGAAAATGTGCATGCCACAAATAGCCTACAAGGTGAAATAACGTCACAAGAAATACTTGCAAAAGGTCCCTATTTATGATAGTGCTAACTACTGTTAGCTAAAAATGACTTTTTGGACTATTAAAAATAACCACTTTTTCCGTTATTTGACGTTTTATTTGCTGTGTTGATGTATAACCTTTAAAGCGTTAAACTATCCTCACATAATCTTATTATGGATGAAATTTTTCAAAATATTATTAAGTGGTCTCCCATTCGACTTTATTTTTCCACAAGAATGTTGCCAAAAACATTTGAGCCATTTGAGGTTAAATATACGAGAAGCGTGGAAGGTGGAACTTCGAAGCATGAAATTGTATAATCTTTTGTCTTGTGCAAAACATTTTCTATCAATATCCAAAATAACGACCAAAATCGTTATCCTTATTCCTTAAGTAATGGCCCTTCATTATCGTTATTGGGAATACTCATTATTTCTTATTACTGCGCATGCTCAGAGTAACGATAGCTACGAAATCCGTTTTTCTGATGGTCCAAAAACTCTCCAAGAACTACTCACATGTCATTCGACTGTTTTGTCTAAAAAAGTAAATATCTTCGTTTTCGAAGAAAATCCCATCTTTTTATAATATAAGCTGTAACTACAAGGTGCTTAGGGGGAAATTACTATCCTGTTTCTCTGGTACTATCCTGTTACTCTATCAGTTAGACCTTTCTGTACTATAGTAGCCGGCACACCAAAACTCCAAAATTTCGATTATTCGAAAATTTCTTAAATCTTATGACCGCCATTTTAGACTTCAAAATCGTCTTTGTCACTTTGAGCATAACATATTGATTTATGAATACTGTTGACAATTTGAGAAAATAAGAAGCAAAGGGTGAGGGTGCAAGGTTCAAAGTCATTCTACCAACTCATCCAACTTCGTTCTTTTCTCAAATCCTTCTGTAAATTGATATTCACTGTAAACATTTTTCTCAACTATTCAGTACCTGTGCAAGGTTTAATCAAATCATTTGTAATTACAACGTGAATTTCGATATTTTGAACGCCACACCCTTCTCTTTCAAATACGTCAAAGAAGTGCCATTTACCTAAAAATTGATAAATTACTCGTGACAACTCAGCTTTACAAGGTAGAATAGAAAAAATTAGGACTACTAAATGCACTTTCGTTGTAACTATCGCATTTTTCTCAAGTACTTCAAGGTTGTACTGACTACACTAAACTGATACTTTTGAAAAGGTGTTTGGAAATCTGTACACTATAGACATGTTCGTTGTTGCCAGATTTACTGTGCTTAACCTTGGTGTACACCTTAGTTTTAGGTTTTCGTAACTTCAACACATCCACATCCGAATTTGCCAATGGCATGGCAAAAAATCCGAGTTTGTTCCAAAAGTTTTGACAACTAAAAAATTCGTAAGAGGATTAGGGCCTAAAATAGATTCTCACAGATTGTACTAAAATAATAGGTCATAAGCTGAACAGTGACAACGTTTATTTAGCAGCAATAGCCGCTTCACAATAATACAATAATAATTTAAATGATGAAGATGAGCCATTTATGTGTAATGTTAAGCATCTACCTATTTTTTTTATAAATACTTCAGTCCATGGATTTTTCATCTATAACACAATTATACAGGATATGCTTAGGAGTTTAAACATTTTTTCTGTGTGTATGTCTGTATATTCCCCTTCACTATATGACTACTAATTTGAAAACTGTTGTAAGGCAGATCATATCTGGCAATGATGGAACCCCTATAGTAGCAAATTTTGTAATTCCACTGTGTATGTATGTATCCCAACCTTCAACTTTTTGTAGGAAACATTACTGCGATCATTGCCGATGTTTGCCATATAACGTTGCACATTTTCTGAATCATATTAATTTCTTATTTGACCTAAACCTAGTACTTAGTACTTGGGGCATCGTATAATGAAATTTTGTTCAAATTTTTTTAATTGAAAAATTTGAATTTCAAAAAGCGACACTGATGCAGAAAATTGTCGCTTTCATATAACTTCCACTCCACGCGAGTTTTACTGTCATAATTTTTGGAGAGACTTTCATAATAAGTCCAGGAAAATCTTCAGATTCTCTCAGAAGAATAAATTCATTCTTTGCATTCTAATAAAAAGGGTCTCTTTAAATAAGTTTGCATATTGCCAGACATAAGATTAGATTAAAATTTGTACTACAGATTCTTGAAACAATGAAAAAAATTGTTGTTCAGGTTTCTTGGTTCATCCTTAGCAAAAGGTTTATAGTAGCTTTTAGAGAGAGCTTAACCATTTCCTATTTATATTTAAAATAGGAAAACTCCAAAAATAGTCATTTTATATCTCTAAAAAAACCAATACACAAAGACTACAAAACAATAATATCGTGAAAATCCTTCTGTATTTTTTGAGAATGAAGAAAAAGTTACATACAGTTTTTTGTATTTAATTATAACCCCAAAGACTAAATTAAATTCATAGTCAAAAAAAATTGTTAAAAAAAGTCTCAGTATAATATTTGACCCAATTTAGTATCTGGCAATATACAAATCTGTAATAGGATTTTGTAAAAATATTTGGATATAGACTTGCCGGAAAACTTTCACCGTCAAATGCACAAAATTAGCCTTTGAAACACCTCCTCACGTCTAAAAAATAGCACTTTTGTCGTCCAATCGTTTTTACTAGATGCAGGATCCGCGCTAGATCCCATGTCACTGTGATTCCCCTAACACTGAACACACACCCCATCACGCTACGTTTCTCAACTGTCACTCTCCCCGCGCATTTTCCACTGTCTACTTGTCTATTAGCATCGCAGGGGAAACCCGTCTCAGAAAACGACGATCCAGCCGATCGCGTCCCTTGTCAGATGCAGATGGAACTACCGGCACGAATTCCCTCCTTCAAAGGGGTGGGGGCGGGGCTTCAAGGGGTAGGCGGGGCGCCAGCGGTGCGCCCCTAAGGGGGTGGGACGTCGGAAATCACTAAGATGCTTTCTCTAACACTGTCCGGGTACACTCATTCTCACTAAGCATTGGAATGTTAGTCACTACTGCGGCACTGTTGCAGTCATTTCGGGTAGGGGTTGATCACTGTCACTGCGGCGGCCTGTTGCGACGCTAGCACGGCAGCTGAAACGGAAAGGGGGAATGTAGAAATTATACTAGCTTAGTTTACAAAAAAATAATACCAATCATATGGTTCACAGAAAAATCGGAAAAATGAAGGGTACCGGCTGGATTCGAATCAACTTCTCCGGCATTCTAGGCCGACGCGATACCAGCTTACACAGGGTGATCGACGGGAACCGGACGTTTTTCAAATGATTAGTATAACGCCGCTAGCGGTGGTAGGGAGGGGATTCAGGTATCAGTCGCCTTGCTGTATAATGCCATTTTAGTAGCTATGGAGCAGTGGACCGTAGAGCACCGTATGTTCGCGTATGTTAGAAATGCTGAGTCGGTCATAGCCGCGCAGCGACTGTTCCGCGTTCATTTTAATCTTGGACGCCACGATATTATTCCAAGCCGCAATACCATTCTCAAATGGGTTAACAGTCTGAGAACAACAGGAATGATTGTGAAGAGAAAGCCACCTGGAGACCAGTATCGGAAATTTTGTTTGTTTATCTCTCCGCTTAAATGAAAATGAGTTTCATCACTCATGACGATTACTGCACTTTCATGGTCTCCGAGCAGCATTTGAATTCGAATGGCGAAGTGTTCTCGTTGCTCATAATCTGTTGGCTTAAGCTGCTGAACAATACATATATTGTAAAGACGAAACGCTAAATCTTTTTTCAATATTATGCGCACTGATTCACGACATAAGTTTAATTCACGCGCGTGTCTTCGTGCAGACCGTTGAGGGCTCCGAGTAAGCGCTTGTCTCACGCGCTCGACGTTTTCTGGCATCCTCGCAGTCTTCGTGGGACTAGGTGGCTTTTTCTTCACAATAATTCATGTTCTTCTTAGACTGTTGTTAACCCATCTGAGAATGGTATTGCGGCTTGGAATAATATCGTGGCGTCCAAGATTAAAGTGAACGCGGAACAGTCGCTGCGCGGCCGTGACCGACTCAGCATTTCTAACATGCGCGTCATATGCGAACATACGGTGCTCTACAGTCCACTGCTCCATAGCTACTAAAATGGCATTATACAGCAAGGCGACTGATACCTGAATCCCCTCCCTACCACCGCTAGTGGCGTTATACTAACCATTTAAAAACGTCCGGTTCCGTCGGTCACCCTGTACTACGGTGCCCCGTGATGTAGCTGATATACAGCGCCGACGACATGGTATCGACTCCGCCGACACCCACCACTCCCCCGCATTTCTCTACGAATCATGTATTTCAGTTATCCAGAGAGATCTAGTCGGCTGTTGGGTGAGTGTGAATCTCCCAACCGCTGAATGAATGAATGAATGAAAGGTGCTTGCTTAGTGAGTGAGCTAATTCCATCATTTGGTTCACAGAAGAATCGGAAAAATGAAAAGTACCGGCTGGATTCGAACCAGCGTCTCCGGCATTCTAGCCGGTACCCTTCATTTTTCCGATTTTTCTGTGAACCAAATGATTGGAATTATCTCCCTCTTGCAGAGTAAGCAAGCACTTTTCATTCTAAAAAAAATAATAGTTATATTCTGCCATCAATTTTTCGATAATACCTGGTTCAAACGGTTTGGAAATATCCATTGTTAGAACATCCTATTCGCAAACCACAATTGATTTTGACATATTTTATGGTTGGCTGTTAATATTTTCGCCTTTAATCTCAGTTTTGTGTTGTTACCAGTTACCTGGACCTAACCTGTTTTTTGAATTTTCGTAAGAGGAAAAGAAACCTGGTAGAAAGTCCAAAAATCTACAGGATGTTCCAAAACAAGGTAATCTAGGATAGGTAGAAAACTAAGAAATAATTGAGGTTTATTTAGTAAAAAAATTTCGTAGCGCCTTCCGTATTCAAGATATAGGGCGTTGAAGAAAAAATATACGCATTTTTTACGATTTTCCGAAACTACTGGCAACATTGTAATGAATACACGAATACCAGTACATCCTATAAATTTGCTTTTATACCTGACCCATAGAGGGAGCTAGTTACACGGTTCATACCAGATAGTATTGAAGATAACTTTTTTGAGGTTAGATTTATACATTAAAATTTTAGGTGAATTTAAACATCATTCAATTCTACACCGAAAAGGTACTCTTGGTAAAACTCTGATACTGTGCACCGTTTTCGGAATATTTCAATTTGAAAATAATGGAGATTTCTCGAATTAGAAAACATGAAGCCGGATCAATCTTAAACTTTATTCAGAGAAATTCCTTGTAACCTGGAATCAAATGTAATTAATGGTGATGATTTAGAAGAGTGACATACAAAATAATATCACTGTTTTACAGAACGATACATCCTAGTGGTTACGTGTAGTAGACACCACTTTTTTCAAAAAAAAAATATGTCCATGTAACGATATACGTTAATTTTATGCCGAGTATTATTAAAAAAGAGGATTAAAAATTTTATTCGAAAGAAATGTTAATTTTTCGTCTTAAATTTATTTCTAGGTCTTACCTCCATAGGGTGCAGGGTACATCGGATACCCTAGGCCGACGTGCGTGTGATGGTGGGTGTGAACGTGTCTCTGGGGCGGAGGACTTCGACTGTCCTTATCCTGCCCGCCTTGTTGACCGCCCCCGCCGCCCCCACTTGGCTGCTTGCCGCCTCCGTTGTTGCCTACGGCTGGTTGGCCGCCTCCACCTGCCTGCGGTTGCTGCAATCACAATTTTTATCGATTAATACTCTTTTCATTTTCGCATAATGTTATTGCAGGAAAAAAGAAAAAAAATAACTTTTACATGATCTTTGCAATTATCACAAAAAAATGTGTTTTCAAAAACTCAATTATAAGCATTTTTTTTTTAAATTTTATTGTACCGCTTTGTTTAGTTGTCGCTCTGCGGTTTGGATATTGATAAAAATAGTATTCTCTCTCCACATGTATAATAATGAATCTAGTACTACTACTTAAGGGTCTAGGGTATAGCGCGCGAAATTGAGAACTCAAGAAAAGACGTATTCCCGTGTTAACGAGGAGGCGTGGTCGCCTGTTCCCTTTATCCAGTGTGTGTGCCTATGATGAGGAGAGAAGTCCAAAAATCCAAAGGTAAGGTCAAAAGGTCCAAAGGTAACCATAAAAATGAATTTCGCATTTCCAAGCTCCTGACGTTACCTTTAAACTTACAGTAATGACTCAAAGAGCAAATTGAAGAAGAAAGCTTGCGCTTGTGCAACTATTTAGCCTTTTTTGATATCGTGTTTGGTTGTTAAATTACAGGCATTTATAGAATGTATGGCATTGCGAGGTTTTTTGCACATTAAAAAACTTTTTTGAGAAAATCGAAAATAGTTGTCATTCAGTAAGGTCTTAACTACCGCGTTCTGAAATATTATATATGTACGAGCAGACAGAAAGAATTCTGCCGGTGCACCATCTAGTACCCGAAGGTAACGGCAAACCAAGGAAATCTTTACTTAGCAGCAGTAGACTTCCTGGTGGGACGCCAAGGTGCATCCGCTTGGCCACCAGAGAGCGCGGGTTCTATACGCCGCTGCGTATGAAAGCCGATATACGAGGGCTGCTCTATACCTCCGTCAATCCACCAGTACGCAGACAGCTGTTTCACGCTTATTAGCGATCATCAGTGCGCCATAGGTCGATTGACGGAGGTATAGAGCAGCCCTCGTATATCGGCTTTCATACGCAGTGGCGTATAGAACCCGCGCTCTCTGGTGGCCAAGCGGATGCACCTTGGCGTCCCACCAGGAAGTCTACTGCTGCTAAGTAGAGATTTCCTTGGTTTGCCGTTACATGGAAAAATTGATTGATGCTCTCTATTTCCGTCTATCGACCTATGGCGCACTGATGATCGCTAATAAGCGTGAAACAGCTGTCTGCGTACTGGTGGATTGACGGAGGTATAGAGCAGCCCTCGTATTTATATGTAGTTTGAAAATAGTGTGAGTTATGCGACAAATTGTGAGTCCGTGTTTTACATGGCAAGTACGTATGTATAAATGTGTGTATCCAGGCCCCTTAATATAAGAAATACAGCTTAAATGTTCCTAAGCATAATAGGAAGTTATTGAAGAATCAAGGCACTAATAATTCCGGGCCGTATTTGACAACTACGCATGCGCAATAAGACAAAAATACTGCCTGGCAGTAATAAAGGTAGTGCCTGTCACTATTCATGGACGCCTTGTGTCGCGGCACTGCCAAAGCACTATTTTGACAAAGGATTCTTTTCGTTGTTTATGGGACAAGGTATTTAATATTTTATAATATAGATATAACCGGTGCACATAACCATAAATAGGATAAGCTTTTTGAGAACTAGGACTAATATTTGTTTGTTGTTGTTTGTTTACTTGACAAATAAGTTTATTGATGATTGATGATGATTATAGGATTAAAAATATAACATCTAAATAGGTGAGAGTAGGTCAATAATAGTGTTAGGGATTTAGATTGAGATTTCCTTAGATTGTAATAATAAAAATGCGACTGTTCATCTCAATCTCACTCAGTTTAATTACAGAATCATAGCAATTAGTACAGAACAACTAAATTGACAATTGACATACAGCGTTGCCGTTGCACTGTCGCCACATGTATTCAGCACACAGCGTTGCCATGCAACGTTAACGCATTTTAGTCTTCCTACATAATTTAGTGCACATATAAATCGGACAAATAGTTTAAAAAAGTTTTTATTGTAGCTGTGTGATTGTAACGCACCTGAAAATCATGGTTGGAATTAAATCCGCGCTTAACAGAACGCATCATCAACTCCGTTGAGAAAATTTTAAGATCAGACACTGCCTGTCACTATTAGTGTAAGGACGGCACTATTAGTGGATGGCACTATTTCAATAACTCCCTATTATCTCGAGAGCCATTTCTAGAGTTGCTGAGAGGCTGTATTTGCTTTCACTCTCGTTCTCTCCCCCTCTCTCCATCTGTTTTTCTCCAGCCATATAAACTTTTTTTAAAGGCAGTAACTGGAGGTTTTTTTTAACGAAAAATTTCGTTGTTCTGACACGGCATAATAAAAAACCAGCATAATATCTTGAGGATTTCCTATATAAAAATGGTTCCCACAAAATTTGACCTTGGGAGGATTAAAGCTAAATTCAGATGCACACGACATCCGACGATACGACGGTACGAAACTGTTACTATTGATTGAAATATGTTGATTTGACATCATTTTGAATGTTTCAACCAATAGGAACAGTTTCGTACCGTCGTATCGTCGGATGTCGTGTGCATCTGAATTTAGCTTTATGGATGATTTTACGGCTGTCAAGTTTGGGTAGAGATGCGAAAATGAAAATATCGATACCGGTACAAACTCGATATTTTTTAGCCTCATAGGCGTGCTTGGTTCGTACAGTGCAACTGATTACACCCCTCAATAATTATATAAGTAATTATTTTCGATATCGATACCAAAGTATTGATACCAGCTTGGAATGCCTCAAAAAGTATCGATGACAAAAATACTCGATACTAGCGCAGAAGTATCGAAGTACCGTTACCATCCCTACAAAAAATCATCCAAAAGTGGGGATGCGCGTGTAATTTCCGCCAACTTGAGTTATTGTGCTGGTTATTTATTATGCTGTGGTTCTGAGATACTCACCGTATGTTGGGGAGGCGGTCCCGGCGGTCCATGCCCGCCTCCGACGCCTTGTCCTTGACCGGCTTGCGACTGTACGCCGCCTCCAGGCCCTCCCCCACCCCCGCCTCCGGTCGACGGCGAGGCCGCGGACGACGTCTTGGGGGTGGGGCTCTTGATGGCGCGCTCCTGCAGCTCGTGGATCTTGTGGGAGGAGTAGTACTGCGCGTGGTGCTGCAGCATGTCCAACGCCTTCGTCGGCGGAGGCGGAGGCGCTCGACTCAGGTCCTCGGGAGCGTGGTACCTGCACAGATTGTCAATTGTTCAATAAATAATATACAGGGTGTCCAGCTAGTGTGTAATTCTTTGATATCTCGCAAGAATACCTGATAGAAGAAAATGTCAAATACAAAAGTTATTTGGTTACTTAGGAGGCATATTCTAAAAATATTTTGAAATATACAGGGTGTTGCGGGAAAGTAGGATAGTCATCAACTTAATTTTTTTATATGGAACTATACCTTTTTTTAAAATTCTTCTAGTTTTTATCATTGATTTCTATTTAATCCTAAAATATTTTTGGGATCGGTTGCGACGTTGCCAAGTTATAATTTATTTTCTATTAATTTCCGGATTTGCAAGGTCGCTAGTAATACGTCCAAATTGATATATTCCTTTAACTTATCTTAATAATATTATACAGCGAGTTAGTTGAATAAAGTGGATATTATTTTGGATGTTATCAGCAATTTGTATCTACAGGGTGTTTTTGGCAGAATTTTAAATTACGGCGATTTGAAGGTCATTTTACTTCGTTTTTTAAATGTAACACCCTCTATGTTTTATTTTAAATCGAAATATCACTAATACCCTACGTCGCCTTGTAATATTTTTTTTTTCGCGTTTGCGACGTTGCCAAGTTATAAATATTTTTTCAAATTTTTAAACAAATATCCCCGACTTTAATTTATTTTAAATAGAATCCTCTACTTATATTTATTGCAATGAATTACGCATGTCGAATTTAGAAAGATCTCACAATTTAAAAATTTTGTGACTAAGATACGGCAACACCGCTTTTTCAGTAAACGGTACCGGAACGCTTAAATATTTCCAAAACTACCACAGCTAGAGAAGTGAAATTCAATACTTGGGGGTTTTTAAACATACAGAATTCAAAAACGCTAACATCAGTGTTGTCAGATTTACCAATTATACGTCATAATTTTGAATGGAATGCCCTATTTATGAAGTCAAACGTAAAAGTGGTAAATCTGACAGCACTGATGTTAGCGTTTTTGAATTCTGTATGTTCAAAAACCCCCAAGTGTTGAATTTTATCGTTCCAGCTGTGGCAGTTTTGGAAATATTTAAGCGTTCCAGTACTGTTTACTGAAAAAGCGGTGTTGCCGTATCTCAATAATTAACAGAAAAAATTTTTTGAAATTGTGAGATCTTACTAAGTTCGACGTGTGCAATTCATTGCAATAAAAATAAGTAGAGGATTCAATTTAAATTAAATTAAAATCGGGGATATTTGTTCAAAAATTTGGAAAAACAATTTATAACTTGGCAACGCCGCAAACGCGAAAAAAAATATTACAAGCCGAGATAGGGTATTAGTAGATATTTCGATTTAAAATAAAACATGCAGGGTGTTACATTTAAAAAATCAAAGTAAAATGACCTTCAAATTGCCGTAATTTAAAATTTTGCCAAAAACACCCTGTAGATAAAAATTGCCGGTAACATCCAAAATAATATCTATGAGTCAAATCTCCAAGATTTTTATAAGAGTAATTCACAACCGAATATTCACGAAATCAGTGACAGACAAGTAGGATTTAGAAAAGGAATGGGTACTAGAGAGGCCCTGTTTGGAATGAATGTGTTGCTTAGTTGATTTTAAAAAAGCCTTTGACACTGTCCAATATTACAGAACTTTTGAAATCAAACAATATTGATGGTCGAGATATCACAATTATAGCAAATCTATACTAGAATCAGAATCAATCGAAGACCAGTTTTCTGATGTGAAGATTTTGCGCCGCATTCGTCATAATCGCGGAAATTTTATCAATAGACAACGCGCCAATAAAGCGGGTAAGAATAGAGAGTGCAAGAACTACATTTGTAACACTGAAGAAAGTTCTTTGCAGCAAAGATTTAAATTTAAAGTACGAGAGTACGAATGCTGAGGTACTATGTTTTCTCGACTCTGCTTTATGGTTTCGAGGCTTGGACGCTTAAGAAGGCGAAAATGGATACACTGGAGGCTTTCGAAAGATGATGTTATCGAAGAATGCTGAGGATCTCTTGGACTCAAATGTGGAACTATACGACAGAGTATCCAAAAAGGGGAAGAAATCATTAATACCCTAAAAAAAAGCTACCATGTTCATGTTATATGTTTCGACAAGGTAGATCATACTATCCTTTTAAGCAAAACTATCCAGCTTTGGCTTCACTGACAACAGCGTAAGATTTTTTAAGTCCTATTTAAATAATAGACTATTGCAGTACGTCTTTTATAATGGATTTAAGTCTGAGAGGTATGTAGCATCATCGGGAGTTCCTCAGGGTTCCAATCTGGGTCCACTCTTGTTTCTACTTTTTATAATAATAATAATAATAACCGTCTTTTATTAATGATAAATAACACAATGAATAAAAAGTGAAAAAGAACAATATGGCGGAGTCTAGCTACAAGCTATTCTACTCAACCATATAAAAAAAAAATATATATATATATAAACCGTCATTGAAAGAAACAGTGCAGATGCTTCATATATACACACATATACAGATATATACATAAATCTCTCTCTATTTCATCAATCTATATCTTCCGGGTAACAATCCCTGGTTATTGTTGCACACCGAGACAAGGGTGTGATAACCTATTGGAAGCCGATAATTTAAAAGTCTTTTCTCCTGTACACAATATGGATGTCTACTCCTCTCTACAAGCTAACTTAAACCATATAAATGCATGGTGTACTATTTAACAAACTGTTTAAACGCTAATAAATGTAAAGTTATATCTTTCTCGAGGAAAAAGTGTTTGAGTACACATATAAAATCGGTGATATTTCCATCTGTAGAACAGACAATATTAAAGACCTTGGGGGTATTGTTTGACAATAAATTAAGCTTCAGTCAACACATAGAATGGAAAATTTCAGAAGCAAGCAAGTTTTATGGGTTTATAGTGACGAACTGCAAATTATTCAAAAATATAGATGCTTTGAAACTCTTATTATTCCTACGTACGCCCAAGGTTAGAATACGCGTCGCTGGTTTGGAAGCCTTTTTACGTCTGTCATAAACATTCAATTGAAAAGGTGCAGAGAAGATTTCTGAAATACTTATGTTTGAAATATGATGGTGTTTATCCTGAGCAAGGCATTTGCGAAGACCTTTGTAACAGGTTCAATACAACTAACTTAGAGCTAAGACGTATTCTGTTTTCGCTGTCTTATCTATATAAGCTACTACATAACAAGGTTGATTGTACTTGGCTAGTGAGTGAATTTAATTTCAATGTCCCTACAGCTAACTTGCGATCTACATTGTTCTTTAGACTGCCTCGTATAAATACTAACTTAGGCCTCAACTCCCCCGTATATATGATGAAAAATTTCAACGCAATATGTGACTTTTGTGATATTAACAATGATACGTTACCATTTATTTTAGACAAAGCAGTTGCATTGTATTCTACGGACTAATTCCTATATTTATACGTGTCTTATGCCATACGATAATGTTATTCGTATGCTTTCTAGCGATATACATATATTATATTTTTTGCCTGTGTTTTCTTTTGGCGTTTATCTCCTTTAGTCTTGTTGTAGTAGATTAAGATTTAGTTGTTAGTTGTTGTAGATTTTGATTTCGTTTTCCGGTTGTTTACGAAATACCTGATGTTTATTTTATTATCTGTTCAGTACATTGTCCTGTTAATGGTTCATACTGTTGGGCAAATAAAGCATATTGTATTGTATTTTATTGTTATATATACTACTACAAAACATTATGGAAGGGAAAATCAAGAGCAAGAGAAGCCAAGGCAGATGAAGAACCTCTTGGCTGAAAAACTTGAGGGGTTGGTTTGGAATGACGCCAAATCAATTGTTTAGAAGAGCTGCAAACAAAGTGAGGATTGCCATGATATTATCCAATCTCCGCTAGGGCGCTAGAAGATAGATGGAACTTGAAAAAGACTTACAGCGTACCTCTGACACACGTTACGGACCCCTAAAGGCCGGTTTCACAATGATGGGTTAACTCAAGGTTATATGATGACCGGAGGTTAACCCTAGAAGTCATGTTACACAAATGGTGGTTTTCGACTTTACTTGAGGTTAACTGAGTTAACTTGACCCCAAGAAGTTCTTGAGTTAACCCAAGGTTTGCGATGACGCATGCGCATTAGATTATGTCACTTTGGTTTTGCTACTTGCTAGGCGTTTGAAGTTTCATATTTTATCGTTTACCTTAACGCTTTCAGTCGGTCTTTTTATTTGAAACGGATGGATATGATGTAAATGCGTATAGCAGTGTTGAAGAAGCAATGAGACCAAGAATGTTTCGACCTAGAGTCAATTATTTTGAGGAATATGATGATCATGACTCCTGGTCTTTTTTAAATTTTTGTATTTTTCTTTTAGCAACTCTAAAGATCTGTGGCTATTATTCGCACATTTGCAATTAAATTATTCCCCTATCTTTTCCCAGGCGTTGTCTTTTTAGCGGCATGTTGTTGCACCTTTTGTTTTGCATTCTATTACGTGCCTGTACTGTTCTACTAACGAAATAAACAGATATTCTTCATCTTTTGAAAAGTTGTTCCCTCATTTTGGTTTTTCCATGCTGACACACGGGTACATGCACGGCTATCGTTTGAAAAAGGCCCCAGAAACAACTACAATGCCAAGCAGCCCAAACACCAACCCAACCTAAAAATCTTTTATCTATGCCAAACACCACAACTGCGAATGAAATGAAAAAACGTCAGTGGAAAAAACCAAAATGAGGTTGGAAATCGCATGGAACTGATAATTCAACGAACTCGTTCTTTGACAGTCTTGTCAGAAAAGCACAAAACACCTGCACGAAACACCTAACGAAGGAAATAAGAAAAAGAAGAGTTTTAAATATTGCGGACACAGTACCACCAACCGCTAAAAATAAAATACAACTCACGGTCAGTTAACCCTACGTCATTTTATGATTGTGAAACAAGGGGCGTTCCATTGTTCGAGTTAACTCGCAGGTCGAGGTTAGTAAACCATCAGAGTGACCGCTGATTGTGAAACTGGGCCTAAGTGGTCCGTGGACGCCACATTAAAGCCGCTTTCTGATTTGTGGGTGCGGGAGCGACGCGGGATCTGTTAGCTCGGTACCGAAACGATTCCGCACTGCCTTCAGTTACTCACCTATCTGTATATTCTCGGTAAAAAATCCTGCAGTATCGCTTTGAGCCTCCTACGAAAATGTCGTCTTTAAGCGATGAAGATATTTTAGTGTGTTATTTATATCGTCTACGTAAAAAAAGAAAACGTTATGGGCGTCATCCTTACATCGAGAAGAACATTAATTGTCGACTTTTTGTTGCGGCTCAAGAACTTTCCCAAGACGACCAAAAGAGCTTTTGAATTTGTTATCACCAGTATTAACAAAGCAACATACAAGATTTAGAGAATGCGTGACTGCTGACCACTTTAAGGTAAGTGGTAATTAAAAGGTCTCATTTTAGTTCGAAGTTATTTACAGTTATTGATATATTACAATCATTCAAAAACCAATACCGTCACCATACGAAATTCTAGGATTTTATATTTTGCGTATAGTGACGGCATTGTGTTTACTATTATAAAAGAAAAAAAACACAGTTGATTAAAGTTCTTAATAATACGACAAATCAAGAGTATTTTTATTATAACAAATGTAAAACAGTTGATTACATATGACATATCAAGAGTATTATTGCAGCAAAATGCCGACCGGCTCCTGGACAGGCGTCCCGACTGACGGTAAAACGAAACGATCCCTCTCCGCGCCCGCACTTTCCGCGTCAATCAGAAAACGCACATTGAAACATAGGTGCTCGGCAAGCTTCCGGTACCGGGTATATCGAGCGAACCGAAACCGCGCCGCTCCCGCACCGTCAAATCAGAAAGCGGCCTAAGAAACCCTGAACTAACCGGACTTCGGCCAATATCTTTGATCGAGCCACTATTTACATCTTACCGATTCTGTAAAAACTCACCTCTGTATGGGCGCGTGCAGGTAAGGACTGCCACTGTACGGTCCGGGCACCATCACCCTGTACATAGGATGCGCAGGATCGAAGGGCAACGCCCCGTAGTGCTGCTGCATGTAGGAGGGGTGGATGTAGGCGTATTGCGACGTGGGGGGCGGGGGAGGACCTTGCGTTTCCATGGTCGGCTTCACGCCCTCTTGCTTCGTCGACACCTGGTCTTTCTCCTTCTTTGGCGACGGCTCCTCCAGCTTTATGTCTTTGGGCTTGAGGTTGGGGCTGGGAGGTAACTGGACCTGCAATAGAGAGTAATAATGCTTAAATTTCATTTGGACGAAATCGTATCGAATACTCCAAGGACTTAAATTTCTTGGTATTGTATAACGTTATTTTTTAAAGCTTTTATTCAAGAGAATAAAATTTAACTTTAAAACTTTAACTATCAACACAATTTATAATATGATCATAAAAGCTTGTCGCGAGGTTTGTGCATTTTTTAAAACTGAGATTCTAAAAAGATTAAGTAACTTCGTTAAATAGGTACTAGCTTATTTACACCACCAGTAAATCGTCCGAAAAGCTTTTATGATCACATAGATTGTATATATTAGTTAAAATTTTAAAGGAAAATTTTATTTTCTTCTTTTTAGAGCGTTTATATAAAAGCATTTGTTGAAAAAGGTCTTTTTGCATTTCATTTGGTAACTTTTTAGGAATAGTAATTGGCGAGTGATTGTTTTAGGTATAAATGAACTCATAAATTTATTATTCATAAAAAATCGTCAAGTTGCCTATTAGATAATAGATAATTTCAAATGACAAATAGAATAATTACAAAATACAATAGTTGCAACTGAGGCATATTTTGCATTAACCCAACCCGAAAGAAAGCGAAAAAAGGAGGTACATACCTTATTCGATTGTGAACTACTCTTATGCTCCTGAGGGATACCTTGTTCTTTTCGCCTTTGGTCGGGGTAAATATAAAATCTCCGTACATCTTCGTCCCTCTGTCCATGGTGCTGCTGAAAAAGATTTCAATCAATCGGGATACCTCATTGTCAGTTCAGGTCACAGAGTTAACATCTCTAGAGGGAATGTAAACAACAAAATGCACAGGTCGCTGACCAACCAACATGTAACGGAAATTTTGACAGCTTGAGGGCATTACCAGTGGCGTACGATTTTATATTAAAATTGGATGTTCATTAATAGATTCAATTATTACTGTGATGTTACAAACTGATACAATAAGTTGTATTAGTATTTAGCTATACTTAGAGAGTTACTCTTATTATAACTTGATTGTAACAGTTGATAATTTATTACCATGAAGTGTTTCCCCATATTCTACACTACTGAAACCCAAAACAAAACCTACACTTTTTATTTCGTCCCATGATGCAATTATGACAATATTGTTCATAAATAACTTAATTCACACCACAAATAGTCACAAAGTCACTCAAATATACACTAAAACAACAAAAATCTCAACATACGCAATAATCACAACTGCAATGACAGCCTCATGACAGCTTAAGGGGACGCCGATTATAGGTTGTCAGATTTACGACATATTAAAAGTTATTGCGACATTCCGCTATGAAATTTACCAATTTTGAGATTTCGTTAAATCAATACAAATTATCTTCACGTAAATGTTACATTGCAAGTATATTGGAATGTATAGTTAAATACCCAGTTAAATACTTTGAGGAACATGTGTTCAAACTGCGGAAACTGCCAGATTTTGAAGAAACTGGAAGGTTCTTAAGCGGGCGAAGAAGAGTGGCAATAGCGCTATAGATGTTGGCTAGCCAATATTCAAATTAGGCTCCCTCTAGAGATGTTAACTCTGTGGTTCAGGTTCTTACAGATTAGATTAGAGATACTAACACTACTCAGTACAGTACAATCACTTGCAGAACAGGTCTTTTCCCCTGACGCGTATTTAGCTATCTATCTTCGCTATATTTATTATACTCATTTAGACCAAATTTAAATAGTCAACAAATCCAAATCTACTTTATGTTAGCATCCCTCGGGATATTTAGCCATTTAATTTGAATTGAAAGTACTAAAGAAGTCTAAATCTGCAATTTATGAACAGAAAGTGCACCTACCTGAGGTTGAACTTGTGTTGGCTGCTGCCTACTGGAGTACATATAGGGATTCATCTGGTTTTTGATCTCTATACTTTCCTTCAGTATTTGATGGTTCTCATTTTGATGCTTGTCCTTATCACTGGTAGACTTAACCTTTGGCGTTGGTACCTAAACAACATCGATAATATTATACAATCTAACCGAATATGTTAAAGGTTTTGCGGATTCACGTCCCACTTTCTTTGCCGTATGTCACAATACAACAAAGAATGTTGCTTGGAAGTAATTTTCTAGATTGACTGTAGAGGTAGAATGACATTTCATAAAATTGCTACAATGCCTCTAGGTTAAATTGTGTGGGTAGCTGGCCAGGCTGTGAAAATTTTTGGAACTCAAAAGAAGTTTTGCGATCAGAAAAAAGCATTCTTAGGTGAATGGAGGCGTAAAAGAGAACTCATATCCACCTTCTTGTATTTTCTATAAAGAGATTTGCTTCAACTCTTGGGCCCAAATATTTGTCAGAAAAGTTAACCTCTTTTTTAGAATTACATAGCAGACAACAGTTGCATAATATTGAGAGACCTCCACATTCGTCTATGCGGTTCATTCATAGTTTGAGCTACAGTGCAGTTAAAACGATACAATTCTCTTAGCTCTAGTTATAGAAGTATGCCATTGCCTTGCTTCCGAAAAAAAATTTAAGCAGCATATGAATTAATTGTCTACTTGCCACTTTTGTGATAACTGTCTTAAACAGTTTTTCAATTTCTGTAAAACTCTCTTCATGTTTTTTTGGTAAAGTTACCATCTCAATTTTGTACTCATTCAATTTTGTAATTTTTTTCTTCATGTACCTACTCACTACACTTGTAGCTTTTGAAAATAAGTGTGATACTACCTAAAATTTGTCACAATCAAGCTGCATAGTGTGTTACACCATGTAATTGTTAAATAAAGTCGTAGATTATTGATATTATTTGACCAAACATCTTACGTGCATATGTCTACTCTGTTACCTGATACTTTAGACTGGCTTGACGTCTATTTGATAGGTATCAGCTGACAAAGAAATGCATCTCAGATTTAATTTTTTAGTAGTGGTCTGAACTGGCAATCCTGCAAGACAGGACCGTCTTAGTAATATTTTTATTGATTATCTCATTGTCAAAAAATAATGACTATTTTTTGTGAACAAGAAATTGATTCACAGTTCAAAAAATTAGCAGCAAAAACGTTTGACCGAAACACATATATTTTTTCGTTTACATATATTATGGTTAAGTGTCAATTACTCGTCAGTATAGTGGTATGACCACCGAGTGGAGCCCTTGACGCAGCATGGGTCAAGATTCATTCTGGGGGATTTTTAGTTATCACTAGCCGAACATCATCTGTTCGCTGTTGACACGCATGACAGTCTAATGTATAGGATAACGGGGTATATATGAAATGATTGTCAACCCCGTACATACCTGAATGGGGTTAGGAATAGGCTGTGCCTGTTTCCCGCTAGCCTGTTCGATGGGACTCGGCGTCTTCTTGACTCGGTCCTCCTTCAGTTTGTCTTCCTGGACTAGAGGCACACCGCCGTACGTCGAGTCCAGGTTACATGGATAACCTGGCACATATCCGTATGGGTAATAGTGCTGTTGGAGGACTTTCGGAGGATAGTCGCTGTCCTAGAATAGAAGATTATAGTGTTAGGCCCGATTTTATCAACATGCAGATTTTAACAAAGACTTTGACCAATCAGAGCAGCCCTTTTAAGAACATGCATCTGTCAAAGTACTCTGAAAATTATTGATTTCTCTTGAAGTTGACATCAAAAAGCTCAAAAATGTCATACTTTATATACAATCCAGCATTGTAAATCATTAGCATCTTTTCCAGTCTGATTTTCCATCCCAAATCGGTAAAAAATTGCATTTTCTTGTTTGATCAAAAGTTTAGCAATTGCTAATTTCAACCAATCAGATTCCAACTTCCATTTCCATTTGATCGCTGGTTTCATGCTGTATTAAATGCTATGATGACAAGAAATTCACTCATTGCATTATTTGGATAAAACATAAGTTACTATCGATAATAATTATGAATACCTGCAATATATCTTTGTTTTATAGTAAAAAGAGGTAAAAATAGCATTTTGTTACATTTCAAAGGTTACAGCTGCTTTCCAAACGTATGTGCATTACTGGTTGCCTATCCAGAACCCCAGAACGCCAAAGCTTGCCATTTTATAATTAAAATTAAGTATAACCTTATTTGATATACAATGCACCTGTGAATACTTCTATAAGATAGATAGATAGATAGATAGATAGCTTTATTGGTCATGTTGATACATTGCGTATATATGACAGGTCACATTGTAAATTTATCTAAAGCTATATGGTCAGGTTAGTATGACATCCATATACATGATCACAATATAATTAGAATACTTAAAACTTACATTTAGTTAAAATACTTGTTATAACAAAATAAAATGAAAATAAAATGCTAAAATTAAACACATGAAAACTACTACTGTTCTAAAAATTCATTGAGAGTATAAAATACATGATCAAGTAAATAATATTTCAATTTGGCTTTAAAAACATTATAGTCATTATTAGTCTTAAGATAAAGCGGTAGTTTGTTGTATATTATTACACAGTTGTAATATGGCGACTTTTTAAAGTGGCTCGTATTGTGCCGTTGAATACAAAGCATTTCACTACTTCGAGTGTTGTATTCATGGTAATGTCCTAGGTTAGTAAAGAGATTTATGTTCCTTTTAACAAATAGAGCACATTTAAATATAAAAATAGACGACACAGTTAAAATCCTTTTGCATTTAAAAATACCTCTGCATGTTTCTCTAGACTTGATGTTAAATAATAAACGTAAGATACGCTTTTGTGCTATAAATACTCTTTCCTTATCTTTTGAGCTTCCCCAAGCCATAATGTTGTAGCTTATGTGAGTATAAACCCATGCATAGTATACACATATCAACCCTTCTTCGTCTAATAGATCTTTCAGTTGCAAAATTGCATAATATGCTTTGTTAATATTTTTACATAAGTTGTCAATATGATGGATAAAGTTTAATTTTGCATCAAAGTATGTACCCAGAAGTTTTGTTGCTTGAGCAACGTCATAGCCATACGTTGTAAGGAAGTTATTGGGAAGTTGTCTTTGAATTGTATAGTTTACGATAGCCGTTTTGGTCTCATTCAGTATCAGTCTATTACGCTGGCACCAACCACTGAACTGGTCTAAAACCAGTGCAACATTTTCTTGTAATTCTTCAAGATCCCGTCCCTTAACTGTTATGGTCGTGTCATCTGCAAACATAGTTACTCTTCCATGTGATATATGAAGAGGCAGATCGTTTACGTATAGTAGGAAGATCAACGGCCCCAGGACAGAGCCCTGCGGAACACCCATGCTCAATTCTGTGACTGCTGACATGACTTGCCCTATTTTGACCTGTAACTTCCTCTGGGTCATATATGACATTATCAACTTTAATGGTATCCCACGTATACCTAATTTTTCCAATTTGTCTTCAAGATATTCCTTATTGATAGTATCAAATGCTTTACTTAAATCGAAATGCATTGATATTACATACTCACCCTTATCTAAATGTGTATAAATATATTCCAGGTAGTGAAATGTGGCTGTCTCTATAGATTTATTAGGCCGAAATCCATGCTGCGATTCAGTAAGCAGACCTTCATGCTCTATAAAAGAACTTATTTGGTTATAAATATGTTTTTCCAACAACTTTGATATATTGCTAATGAGCGAAATCTGTCTGTAATTTTCCAGATCCTCGCCGTTACCCTTTTTTGGGATCGGTACCACCCAGGCTAATTTTAAAATTTCTGGAAAACAACCATTTTCAATCGATCTGTTAAATAAGGTAGCTAGCTGATCTTTTATGTCATTTTGTATTGCTTGAAGTATTATGAATGACAGTCCATCAAATCCAGATGAGTGTTTATTTTTGCATTTTTTCATTAACCCCTCAATGTCCTGCGTTGTTACGGGTGCAATGAATAAGGACTTTACGTGGGATGAACAATATGTAGAAGGCAATGACAGGTTTTCCCCGAATGCCTGTTGGACGCTGTTTGGTGCAGATGTTGAGAAGAAGTCTGAAAATGTATTAGCTATTTGCGTATCATTCAGCTCTTTTTTGATGATCAGGTTTATGTTTATTGGTTTCTGTTTTGCCTTGCCTAATCTGTGATTGACAGTTGACCATATTTGTTTGGATCTGTCGCTGGATTCTGAAATTTTTTTGGTGTAGTACGATTTTTTTAGATCATTTAGATTTTTTCTATATCGCTGTTTTTCCGCAACATACGCGTTTCTTGTTTCCTCAGATGGATAGTTGGTCATTAGCCAGAAAAGGTCTTTCAGATACCTACTTTGATCAAAAACATCTTGAGTAATCCATCCATTGTCTAGTTTCTTTATCCTAACTTGCTCTGACATTTTCTTAGTTATCGTTTTCATTGGACAACTTACATCATGTGACCACATGAGTGTATCAATGAAAAACTTGAAGCTATCATTCACGTCCATATTGTCCATTTTGTGCCATTTTTCTTGGGAAAGTAGGTGCTTGAAATAATTTATATTACTTTCGGTTACAGGCCTTGTAGAGTAGGTAACTATTTCTTCTTTTTTATTAGCTCTAGTTAATTCATATTTTAATTGTAGTAGATGCCCAAAGTGATCTGCAAGGGTAGGATCAAAAACTAGACAATGTCTTTGTTCTTTAGGATAATCAGTTATCATATAGTCAATAGCAGAAGAACTGATATGTGCATTTCTGTTGACAGACACACGAGTTGGCTCTCTAGTTGTAATACTTAAGCCAAAAGAGTCTAAAATATCTATCAAAAGCTTTGTATCTTGTTCACTCTTTAACAAGTCAATGTTAAAATCTCCGCAAAGAACAACATAATCAGCAATACTATCGGTAATAACAAGAAGTTCTGTGAGATTATTAAAAAACACAGTCAAATCTCCACTAGGAGGGCGATAAATTGATAATACTGCCAATTTTACCATAGGTAGACTTATCAAGATACCTGATATTTCGACATCACCTTCGACAGATAAGCTTTGCGTTTTCTTTATAGATGTACAGTTTAAGTTACACTTAGTAATGACTACCGATCCACCATTCTTGTGGTGCTGCCTAGAAAAATTTGATAGTATTCTGTAGCCAGGAAAATTAATATTTTCTATATCATTATTAGTGATGTGATGTTCTGTAAGCGCTAGTACGTCTATATTACTGCTGTTCAGCAGTATTTCTATCTGATTGAGCTTATTGCTTATTCCTTGTGTATTAACATGACATATTTCGAGAATATTAGACGGTTGATTGATTGGTATTAGATCTGTATCAATTTGATCGAAAAAACCTATATTTTTTAACTAAGATGCCATTGGGCCAATTGGCAGTATTAAATAATTTATCTGCGATGTCATAATCCGCACCTACTTTAAAAGATTCTGTAATACCATTCTTCCACCGTGGGAGCTTAGTTACTTCAAAAACTCTGTTGTGGCAAATCTGTCCAAGTTGGGTTGTGATGTCTTGTTCCGTAGTACCAGGAGCTGCGCGGCCGACATATAACCATATTCTTCTAGGTACCGCCCTTAATACAGTACCGTCAGCAGGTGGTGCAGTTCCGTAAATAATTTTTGGCTGGATTCTAGTAACAGGTTTGTTTGATTTGCGTTGCACTGAATTCATTGGATGCTCTTCCGATTTACTAGTTGACTTTGTTCTCGACTCCGATGCAAGTTCATGCGGTTGGTTGTATTTTTGATTTTGTGGAGTGTCAATGCTGTTAGTTCTCTCGCGCCTAAGACTGCTTCTAGAACTACCCAAGCCGCCATTCTCTATTGTTATATTTTGGTCAGTTGTGTTCTCTCGTTGGTTTTTTGTCTGCCCTTTTACCGCACTGGAGTATTGAAGTTGTGGAGATGAAATTGTAGTTCTTTGTGCGACTTGGTTTATTTGGATAGACATTTTCTCCTCAAATTTTTCGAACATGGATGCAAGTTCGGATTTTAGTTGTTCGTACAAGTTGTTATACAACAAATAAGCATGAGATTCCTCGTTGGCTTGAATAGGTCTTGCGGTTTGAGTATTGTCGGATTTTTGATGTTCCAGTTCATGTTTGAGTATCGCAATGTCCTTGCTGTACATGTCATTTTCCGCTGTTAGGGTGTCAATGGTCACAATCATATTCCTCCTAATCGTCTGCTCCTCATTTAATTTATCACTCATTTTTTTTAATTTTTCTTCATACTCATGCACTTTTAATTCATATTCCTTGTATTTATGCCTTACTTCGAGTATTTCTTTATTCAGTCCTTCTATAAGGGTATTCTGCTCTTTAATTTTACTTACAAAATCCTTTTCAGCATCTGTGACCTCATCCTCCATATCTATTGTTCTTCTTTGCAATCTTTTTATGTACTCATCTTTCTCTTGTCCAGTTTTTCGCAACATTTCAATTTCGTTTTCGTATGATTTGAGCCTATCTTCAGTATCAGACTTTAAATTTTCCATAAGTGCGTAGTTCTGTTTATTTTCTTGGTAGATTCTCTCTATTTTTTCTTCTTCAGACAGTTTCTTCTTCTCACATTTTTCTGAACAGTATATAACATTTTTGTTTACTTCAATGTAACCTTTTTTTCGCTCTAGGCAACTCCTGTGGTAAACTGCAAAGCATTCAGCACATACCAGCGATGACAGGTCTTTTTTGCAGCACCTATATTGATTTTCCATGGCATCAATCTGTTGTTACTTATATTTGGGCCTCCCTGTATCTATAGAATGTTATCAGCTGGTTGGCCGCGATAGCAAAACATTGAGCCACGAAAAAAAAGGAGACACGTTCTTTTTCCAACTGTTAAATTCCTGTACTTTAGTGCAGTAGATGTGTTTATTATTATTTAATAATACTTTTTGCATGTGTTGTTTCTCTTCGTTTTAACTACATGATGACACAGTCTTTCACTAATATAAATTTCACAATAATAGTGGTTTAAAAACCTACAATTTTGTCGTATTTACTGAGCACCTCACAAACACGTCTGTTCAGTGCGAAGCGATAACAAGAGTGTAACAACGCAGGACATTGAGGGGTTAATGAAAAAATGCAAAAATAAACACTCATCTGGATTTGATGGACTGTCATTCATAATACTTCAAGCAATACAAAATGACATAAAAGATCAGCTAGCTACCTTATTTAACAGATCGATTGAAAATGGTTGTTTTCCAGAAATTTTAAAATTAGCCTGGGTGGTACCGATCCCAAAAAAGGGTAACGGCGAGGATCTGGAAAATTACAGACAGATTTCGCTCATTAGCAATATATCAAAGTTGTTGGAAAAACATATTTATAACCAAATAAGTTCTTTTATAGAGCATGAAGGTCTGCTTACTGAATCGCAGCATGGATTTCGGCCTAATAAATCTATAGAGACAGCCACATTTCACTACCTGGAATATATTTATACACATTTAGATAAGGGTGAGTATGTAATATCAATGCATTTCGATTTAAGTAAAGCATTTGATACTATCAATAAGGAATATCTTGAAGACAAATTGGAAAAATTAGGTATACGTGGGATACCATTAAAGTTGATAATGTCATATATGACCCAGAGGAAGTTACAGGTCAAAATAGGGCAAGTCATGTCAGCAGTCACAGAATTGAGCATGGGTGTTCCGCAGGGCTCTGTCCTGGGGCCGTTGATCTTCCTACTATACGTAAACGATCTGCCTCTTCATATATCACATGGAAGAGTAACTATGTTTGCAGATGACACGACCATAACAGTTAAGGGACGGGATCTTGAAGAATTACAAGAAAATGTTGCACTGGTTTTAGACCAGTTCAGTGGTTGGTGCCAGCGTAATAGACTGATACTGAATGAGACCAAAACGGCTATCGTAAACTATACAATTCAAAGAATAACCAATAGAAAGCTTTTGCTAAATAACATCCAATAGAAAAGCTTTGTTAAATTCTTTGTTAAATATGCATGTTGATAAAATCGGCCCCAAGAATAACAGATGGAGAATAGTATCACAGTATGTTGAATACAACAGGATTTGGGTCAATATTTTAGTTAAGACGCTACGTCTATATGATTTACCTTGTTTTGTACAAAACTGAATTTTTTTCCAGGACACTTAAGCCTTAAGGCCTTTTGTATTATTACTCCTCTCATTTACAGTATACACTCCAACAATCTAGGCCCTGCATAAGTGTATGCAGTTTTCCTACTGGTCCTGGTGCTGAGCTGTACTCCATTGGTTCTAGCTTGGTCTTCCCAAAGAGCTGTTGTCTCTTATGATCTAGCGCTTCGCACTCACAGAATACATGTAGGGCTGACTCAATCCCTCTTCCACACAGTCTGCAGTTGAGGTCTCCATTGTAGAGTCCCATTTCATTCAGGTGTTCCTTCAGGCCACAATGTCTCGTGAGGAGACCCGTCGTTATTCGGAGCTGATTCCTACTCAAGGAGAGCAGTGTTTCAGCTGTTTTCTTGCATGGAGCTTTAATGAATGTTTTTCCATGAACACATCCTGGCAACAAGTTCCACTGCTCCTTGTGCTGATGTGTGGTGTCTGATTGTGCTTTTAAGCATCCTCAGAGCGGGTTCGATAGAGCAGACTAGCCTAGTCTTGCTAGCTCGTCCGCCCTTTCATTGCCACTGAGTGTCCTGGCACCCACTCCAAAGTTACTTTGTTGTGTTCTGCCAGCCTTCCCAGTTCTTGTAAACATTCCCAGCCTAGAGCAGACGTAACTTTGGGCCCTTCTAGGTGTCTAAGTGTAGCCTGACTGTCTGTAAGCATTGCGGTCGTCTTGTTTCTGTAGGATCGCTCATTATTTATCCTTGCACAATGCAGGATGGCGTACACCATTGACTGAAATACCGAGGCGTATTTTCCTAGCGGAATGCTCTGTCCTCTTCCAAAGATTCCCGCTCCTGTGCAATGCTCGGTCTTTGATCCATCTGTGTACCAGTCTATTTCCCGATGCAGGTTGTTTACTGAGTTCTCGATCTCTAATTATAGTCTCGAATTTCTTGTTGAAGATATATTTCGGAAAAAAAAAACTGAATAAAGACCTCTTATTGGTATTAAAAAACTCACTTTCTTCCCATCTTTATCAGACTGTTTATCCCCAGGGCCGATGGGCTGCTGCTGCTGTTGCTGCTTCTCCTGCTCTTTGGCCTGCTTCTCCGCCTGTTGTTGCTGTTGCTGCTGAGCCTGTTGTTGCTGCTGTTGCTGTTGGACCAGGTACTGGTGGGGCTGCCCGTAGAACGGATGGTACATGCCGTACTGCGGCATGTGGGGCGGCAGTGGTTGCCCCGCCCCCGTCCCAGACGCACCGTCCGCCTTCTTGTCGGCCACGCCCACGCCCGACGGTTTGGGCGGTTGCCCCGGACCGCCCCCTCCACGTTCCCCCACCACCACGGCGTCCACCGGCTCCGTGACGGGCGGAGCTCCGTCGTCGGAGATGTCCGAGTACGCTGGACTCTGCACCTGCAATTGGATTTTTTTTCAATAAAGTTCAAGTTTTCATTTTGTCGCTAAAATGTTTTTTGTGGTAATATAACTTCATAAACTCCGGTGTTAAATTAAACTGTGAGCTATATAACTGCATATAGAGTATTTCTTGGTGACATTTGATGTGTATTAAGCCAGATTATCCATCGACAAGTTAGTAGTAACTTTTATTTTATGTCTAATTTATAATGCCAAAAACCATTTTATTGCTCCACCCCTCAGAGTAACAACTGAACATAGAGGTAGTAAACAACTGATTCTAATAGGCCACATATTTTCTTACGTTGTCATATCGACCACCAGATACGGCAATCATAGTTGTTTATTATCGTCTTAATTGTATAGTATCCAGAAATACTCCATTCTACGTTAAAAAAGACGGTATTTTGATGGTTCAGAAATGATTACAGCAAAATCAATAGATATGTTGACCCCTGCTGCGTAACTGCATGTTTCTTCATCATTAACGTAAATTCTGTCTTACATAAATTTTGAGGAGTTGGCAACGCCTATGCGATTTGTTTACGGTAACCTCCGACTGTCAAACGTTTGTTTTGTTTGTGCGTCTTTTATGCTTGGTCAGTAAAATCGAATTCGCTATTTGTTCGTAACTGTAGTGAAGCTTTACGGACTTGCTGTGCTATATTCGAGTGTAGTTTAACAGTTTTTTCGAGATGGGACAGTGCAGAGCAGTGTTTGTAACATGGGTTGCATTGGAAGAATTTTCGGCTTAGTTGGCAATGTTTGGGTCTGAAGTGTCAAAAGATGGTGGCTTTGAACACGCCATGCTGAAGTGCTTTGTTTAGTACCTCTTTGTTCAGTTGTTACTCTGAGCTCCACCCCTTCCAAAGAAATAAAGGATAAAGTACTCAATACTAAATTCACCCTATTTATACAGGGTGTCCCACGACAATTAAGACAAGGAATATCTCGGAACTGGGCAGCAGTAGCGAGTTATAATTTTAGGAGTCTAAATTAGCGCAAATATAGTATCTTTTCTTATTATTGTGTCACCCAATGAGGCATTTGTTTTTGGTCACGTGACGTCCGATTTAAACATTTTAATGGGATACCCTATATATACTTGTGACTCATGTATTCCTCCCGATAAAACAATTCCAACAACACTTTGGGTCTAAAGTGATTAATTCAAGAACTACAGATACTTAAAGGACTGTATCATCACCAATATGAAACACTACCAAAATTTAACTCTAGGGGTACGTGTTATAATCAATGGTAGTGGTACAATCCTTTAGGTACCTGTAGCTCTTGAATGAATCACTTTAGACCCCAAGTGTGCTAATTTGTTGGAATTGTTTTATCGGGAGGAACAGAACAGTCACAAACATACAAGGTGTTCCATTAAAAATTTAGAATTGGACGTCACGTGATCAAAAATAAATACCTCATTGGGTGACACAATAACAAAAAAAGATACTATATTTGCGCTAATTTAGACCCCCAAAATAATAATTCGCTACTACAGTTCCGATATATTGCTTGTCTTAATCGTCGTGGGACACCCTGTATCTCCACAACCATTGCTGTAAATTGAGCATAGACGACATTGGCCGGCCATTAATGTTAAAAGCCAAATACTCAGGCCAATATCGTTATTGCCCAGGCTGTAACGAGAATGACGACCATCAGTCGTGGACAAGGTTGGAAATATTTTAGTTTTTGAATCATTCTCAATATATTTTCATCGCTTCACAAAAACCTGGGAGAAAACTTGTAAAATCAAATACCTATGCGTTAAATATGACAACTTAAAATATTAAAACATGTCTATAAAAACTAGATCAAAGCATGCACTAAGCATTTTTATTACAACATGGTAATGAACCCTGACAATTCGAACTACAGATTTTGCCATTGGTACGGCATGTACATTTTTTTTCTGCAGCCGCCCTTATAACAATGCTTATATCCTTGGCCTTCAAAAATTGTATTTTGTCTTACAGCTTCGCCAAGTGAAATTTCTTTCCGTTTAATATCGTCACTGAAGTTTTCCAATAACATTAGCTTTTCCAAACACGGATTGAATTCGGTTCGTGTAAATTTTTGCTTGAGGGCTCCTTTGTTTGTGGAACTTGGCTTAAATCATAACAGTAACGTAAATCCATTCCCAATTTATATGGACATTCACGCTATTGGCCGGTCAAGACAATGGCCAACCAATACCGTTAATGACCGAATCATCTTTGACCGTAACATGTACAGATTAGTCAAGTGCTAAGGTGCTGAGGATAGCCTCAGTCGTCATAACACCCTGGGGATATCCCGTGCAATCCAGAACGAAACCTCGACGTTTGACGCTTATCAGGACAGGTTCGACCCCGAAGTGTAAAATTTTCCAAGGGCCAAGCACGTATCCAGGATTTAGTGGGGGGGGGGGTCTGGTCCAAATTAGGGATTGATTGACCGGGAGACTTGGTCAGTTGATCAAGTAAGGAAATATTCGTCGCCGGGGCGAGAAGGATGGGGCCTTTACACTTACCTCTTCTCGACCTCCGCTTGGTTGGTCTGATCCATACAAAGGTTGATCTGCAGGTACAAGCGCCGGATTTGGACTGCCTGCTGGACTTTTTCTCGCCTTCTTTTTAGCGAAAGGTGATTGCTGTTGAGGTTTGTTACTACTCTGCTGCTGTTGTTGTTGCTGTGACTGAAATGTATACATGTATAATTAGCATTTTTCCGTTTTATTAATTCAGTCTATATAATTATAAAAATTTTCAGCCATTTGTATTCTTCGCAGTTATCTTTTAGTTTGTACCTTCTCTTTCTAAACTATTGGCCGGTTGATTGGAGTTTTTAAACATTTTAAATAAAAAATCAATATTTTTAATAGTGGGAGTGTGAGTATTTTATCATTACGAGGATCGTATGTATAAATTCGCTGAACTGGAGTACTTGGTAGTTTCACTATGCGATGGCGCTCAAATTCCAGCATAGTAATTAACTATTCCATATAAGAAGATTCTTCTGTGAATAGCCTCGTTTGAAACATACCATAAAACATGATAGTGACTCGGCGAGTATTAAAGAGAAAACACCAAACTGAACATGTATAAGTGTTAACTAGTAATAGTTTACTGAAATTTAATTTTGTAACTCTTTATTTCATTGGGAAAATTTAGTAATCTAAATACAAAACCCGACATGTCACTCGTTTTTCAAAATAGAGTTTTATATACCATTCTGTTCATTATCTAAAGCGCGCTACCATTTTCTATATTATTCGCTTACAGAACCCGACATTAGATATAAGATATTTGGTGAAAAAAAAAATAGATTTAGATGCAGACACCGACTACTACTACGCAGTTTTTAAACACCAAAATGTCCACAGAAGCCAATACGAACAACGGTAGCAAGTCTCATGTCGACCACAGGAAGTTATTCTGGCCGTTCCGTGTTTTATCCTTTCGTTGAGAATTTCGTGCGGTGAATTACTTTTATTTGAGGTTTAAACCTTGTAAGCCTGATGAATCTTCTTTGATACCGATCATTATTTTTATAGTTTGACACCCGTATGCACCGTAAGTCAATTGCGCGATTAGTTGCGTAAACCTGGATTAGATTACTTGTTTACTACGCACCGCAAACTGACAATTTTGACACTGTCACTGTCAAAACAATCTTGCGAGCACAACCTTGCCGTATCTCCAATCTGGATTAGTTAATCTCTTGACGGTGCATGGCTAGATGCCAAAGATTAGCAAAACGCGATTAGGGAACTATGATTAGAATCGCCAAACGGTGCATAGGGGTGTCAGTCTTTCAGCTCGGTGTTTGTTCAGTTTTATTTATATTCAATAAAAAAGTCCAAAGTGATACGTGTTTCAGTTGTTTTGATCCAATTCTACAAAAATAAGACTAAAAACACGGCATGTCACAGTTCTTAACATGCAAAATCAGACGTATCGAAATTTAAAATCTAGATTTCAGAATAACTATCTGTCGTAAATTTTGGAGCGTTAAGTTTTAGTACTATTTTCGCTCATAATAAGGCTGTATTTGGTTTTTCTTAACAAATTCGAATAGGTTGGAAAAAGCAACGCCCATGCTCTAACAGGCGTGTGAGTCTTCCCAAGATCCCGTTGTTATTATTTACTGTGTTCACAAACACGATGTTATTTTTTACAGAAATACGCAGGTTTAGAAATCTTGTGGAGTTGTTTAAAATAGTCTTTTAATACTTATATACTGTTAAAACCCAAAATTCACCCAAAAACTATAACAAACCCGAAACGATCAACCAAAACAGAGTTGCTATTTTTATTAGGGCACTATAATAGTGCTGTTATTTTTAGTGTTCTTTACCTTCTATCTCTTCGCGGGTATACAAAGGGTATACGGGTCTATCAGCGATTCAGGGGTCACTATGCCAGCATTACCAACTGCTGCTTTAGTATTGTGAGGATACACAAAATCCTAGTTTTCTTCTTCTAACCTATTCAATTTCGTTGTTTTTTTTTATTTCTGTAAAAAATGTTTTGCCGGCTTTTGCATTTAGAAGACTGACTTTACTGACTGACTTTATCAACAAATGATACCGAGAAAACGATTGAAAGGAAAGTAACAACTATCAACTGTCAGCTCACCTTCTTGTCATCAGGCATGAGCGCGGAAGCGGGCTTGACCTTGAACTGGTGTTGCTGCGCACCCTGCGGCGACTGCGGAGGCACCTTGGGGCTCTGCGGCGGATGTGGCGACACTGGAGGCGGCTGCTGCAGCTGCGGACCGCCCCCACCGGGAATGACGATGGACGGGGGCTGCGCGAACTGCGGCTGAGGCAGTACCGGACCTCCTTGCACAGGCGGCAGCTGCCCGGCGAACGATACGGGCTGGGGTTGTACCTGCTGCTGCTGCGGGGGTTGGTCTTGAAGCAACGGCTGCTGCTGCTGCTGGTCTTGCAGAGGGTTGGTTCGAACCCCCGGAGGAGGCAGACCCACGCCCACGACGGCTGCGGCCACTGGCGGAGCACCTCCAAAGATGATAACATTTATTTATTGTATCTACGCCCATTAAGATATCCAGCAATTACCAAACTACTTTTGAACAGGTTATACTACCTACACACCGCTATAAACAAAGAGCGTCAATTATTTTTCATAACTCACGCTCCAGCCGTACCGATCTCTTGGCAACGCATATGATTAATTACACGTTATAATAACTGCAAAGGTGGTCATGTCATTAGACGTCAAATGCTAAGTATTTATTTCACAAAAATCAGGTTAAGTTGTCAATAATTCGTAATTATTATGTATTCAAGTCGTACTATTAATTGCTTCGATCGTAGATAAAGTATAGTATTCAACCCACTTATTGATTTACAGTAAACTTCAACTGAGTTGTTAGGCAGTTTTCGTTACTTACAAAGTGATGTTCTCTTTAACGCTATTTGACAACTTTGACATTTGCATTTCGTTTTACGTACATATATCGTAACCGCTAAGTGCCGGTATTGTACGGACGATAGCCATAGCGATTAACGAAGCGACACGCATGCGCAGCACGAATAAAAATAAGATCATAACCTGTTTTGGTTTTGACACTGGTTTTGACTTTTGAGTAGATCTGCAACAATTATTATCCGTCGTTTTACAAAAATGCTTCCAAATTCGTTCGTTTTTCCGAGGAAGACGACAAAATTTTATTAACAGAAATACTGGCAAATAATCCTTATGCGGATCCTTCCAAATGGAACCTGGTGGTTGCCAATTTCTTAGAGGCAACTGGAAATACTTCCAACAAGATCGCATCTTCAAAATCTGAGTCATCACTGGAGTCCAATAAAATCAACTCGTCCATCATTTTAGGACAAACTACAGCGAACACTATTGAATTATGATTTTCTTTCAAACAACAACCTTTACAATATTCATCTGCTATTTTGACGTTATCGTGTCAAAGTTGTAGCTCAAAATAAGGTTAGGGGGCATCTTACAGTGGTGTCTTGCTCCAAAAACTATTTATTTATCTGTCAAATAGCGGTTCTGACAAAGTATTTGTTAACCGAAGCGGTAAAATTAAGAACAACGAAAACTGTCTAATTACAAAGTGATGCTCCGTTTAACGCTATTTGACAACTTTGACATTTGCATTTCGTTTTACGTATATCGTAACCGCTAAGTACCGGTATTTTACGGACGATAGCCATAGCGATTAACGAAGCGACACGCATGCGCAGTACGAATAAAAATCAGATCATAACCTGTTTTGGTTTTGACAGTGACACTGGTTTAGACTTTTCAGTAGATCTGCAACAATTATTATCCGTCGTTTTACAAAAATGCTTCCAAATTCGTTCGTTTTTCCGAGGAAGACGACCAAATTTTATTAACAGAAATACTGGCAAATAATCCTTATGCGGATCCTTCCAAATGGAACCTGGTGGTTGCCAATTTCTTAGAGGCAACTGGAAATACTTCCGACAAGATCGCATCTTCAAAATCTGAGTCATCACTGGAGTCCAATAAAATCAACTCGTCCATCATTTTAGGACAAACTACAGCGAACACTATTGAATTATGATTTTCTTTCAAACAACAACCTTTACAATACTCATCTGCTATTTTGACGTTATCGTGTCAAAGTTGTAGCTCAAAATAAGGTTAGGGGGCATCTTACAGTGGTGTCTTGCTCCGAAAACTGTTTATTTATCTGTCAAATAGCGGTTCTGACAACGTATTTGTTAACCGAAGCGGTAAGATTAATTAAGAACAACGAAAACTGTCTAATTACAAAGCGATGTTCCGTTTAACGCTATTTGACAACTTTGACATTTGCATTTCGTTTTACGTATATCGTAACCGCTAAATGCCGGTATTGTACGAACGATAGCCATAGCGATTAACGAAGCGACACGCATGCACAGCACGAATAAAAATTAGATCATAACCTGCAACAATTATTATCCGTCGTTTTACAAAAATGCTTCCAAATTGCCCAAAATAAGGTTACGGGGCATCTTACAGTGGTGTATTACTCCGAAAACTATTTATTTATCTGTCAAATAGCGGTTCTGACAACGTATTTGTTAACCGAAGCGGTAAGATTAATTAAGAACAACGAAAACTACCTATTACCGCATCGTTGAACAATTCACTATTACACTACGAAATAAAAAAAGTGTAATAATAAAGTGAATGAGAATCGCAAGTTTTCTTTGTAGGCCCTAGAACTCCACAGTGGTTTATTGAAGCATTTCCTTCTGGTCCCCTATTCACACTGAGCAGATCGTTGACTGACTTTCTATCAGGACGAAAACTCGTATGTCGTATATTTTGAGGGTGCTAGTTTCAAATCCGGCCGTGGTTTTGAGTTTCAGCCTCAGGTAAAAAAGATTAAAAATTTTCAGACTCTCAGATCCCAAGTTCACCTTAAACTTGTCTTGAAACGTGTGAACTGGCGTTCAACGTTTGTAAACATTGTAGAACGCTTAACACATTCCGCGGCACATGTACTCGTATGTATTTTCCTATAGAAGATTGAAAAATCAAATAGTTTAATAAAATAATGAGCGTCAAATGGTCGGAAAGTGTTATGAGGTAATTTTTGGAATTATATTATAGACATGATTGACTTTGGAATCGCCGAACGGATAATTAAAAAAGAAAGATGCTCACGAAAATTCTCTGAGCTCTACTTGTCAAGGAAATGGATATCTCTAGCCTTACTATTACTCATGTGAAGAATAAAATTAGGATTATCAGATCAATTTACAAAAAAGAGCATGTACTGGTTTGCCAATAAACTGGAACAATCGGTCAGTTTCTGTTGAAATGTGTGAACTATAAACTCATTCAAGTCGTCTTCCACTTTTGTGGATCAACTACAGTCGGTCAACTAAAGTAGACTCGTGAGAACGCACCTTTAGGCATTTCTTGCATTGGACTTTTCAAATACACTATCTATCTACGATTATCATACCTGGCACTTGGGGTTTTCCAGGTGGCGGCGAGAACACCCCGACACCGTACTCATCCTGCTGTTGCTGCTGGGCCTGGGGTTGCTGTTGCGTGGGCGGCTGCTGCTGCTGCGTGGGCGTATACCTCAAAACGCCGGGCTTCACCACCTGCTGCTGCTGCTGCTGCTGTTGTTGCGCCGCCCCCGAGACCACGCCCTGCTGCTGCCCCTTGTCCTGCTGCGCGCCCGCCGGGGAGGCGGGCAGACCGGCCACCGTCACCGCCTCCTGGGGCGTGCCCGCCGGCGACGGGGGCGTGCCCGGTTGGCTGCTGACCGCCTCCGATGCAGACGTAGGGTCTTTCTTCGCCGCCGTCACCGCCACCCCCGAGGAGGCGGGGCTGTCCGCCGCCACCGGTTTCTCCGGAGACTTGACTGGGGTGGCGGGCGATGGAGCTTCGATGTTCGATTCGTCGTTCTCCGAAATGTCCTGCAACATATCCTTTTTGTTACGACTATTCATAATACCCATTTATTCACCCACGGCATAACGGGGTGAAGAAATATGTAATTGGGTTATTGGCGACTTCTAGTGGCGAAAAACGTACAGTAAGCTGGCGAATTTTGGCTACTTCTATTTTTTTTTTATATAACAGCGACCGCGCAGGCAGAGCCCAAATACCAGAGTACTGCGGATGCTGTGAAAGGGTTATATGTTAGGAGAAGTTTGTTAACGCGGGATTTGAATGGGCCAATACCCGCAGGCCCAATAAATACATCTTCTGGCAGTCCATTCCAAGCCTTGGACACCCTGGGAATAAATGTGCGGTTGTACCGCTCAGTGCTTGATGTAATCATTTCATTGGTTTTCCCCTCAAAAATAAGGGCTAACCACATAAAGCGTGACCATAGTGACTAATTATACAACTAAAATTGGTCAATCTTCCTTATCGTTAATGAGTAACATTTACCCATTTCTTATGCGCGCATTTTCAAAATAACGATAACCACGAAATTCGTTATTTCTGGTAGGCCAAAAACGCCCCAATATCTCAAAATAAAGATTATTTGAAAAGCTGGAGTTGTTTCGCAATTAGCAAATGACCCTAAGAAGTTTTGAAATAAATTGATCTCACTGGAAAGTTGTTTCATTTCTAATCAAATACACAGAGTTAATACTGAAATATTTTTCATTAAAGCAAAAAAACAATGACGTAGTAATGTTCATGTACTTTCAACCGAAACTGTGTATACACCGAGGTATACATATATATATACTAATATTAACTACATCGGCTTTTATTAAATGCATTCGTTTAAAAATCTGTTAAAACATTTGAAAATATATCTCGGGGTGTGTTTAATATCCATTGTTTTGACCTTTTTTGTATGACAAATGATACTTGATGACTTTTACTGAATCTGGTAGTAAGTCATATGTTCAGTATATGTTCATGACTTCATGTTTATGTTTGTGAACGAAATTGAATAGATTACAGTAATACAATTGCCGGATATCCATTTTTGGGAATTCTCTAAATAAGCTCTGTAGGTTCTTTATAATACATAAATTTTAAAACACATTTTTGCAATCTATACTCTTTAAATTAGTTTCATATATTGAATGGGTGTATTGAATGTAGAGGAAATTAGTTTGAAAAAATAAAATAAAGTTATATTACAGAGCTTTACTAGTACCGTTTTACTGTTATATTACTTTTTTATGTTAATAATATTATTACTTAGAAAAAAATAGGAAAAATTATAATTTTTTTCATAGCAACATAAAATAATTGAATCTGTGAGAATAAAAACAGAACAAGTCCAAAAACTTAGTTTAGATTAAAAATAGTCTAACATAGACAGGTTCAAGGATTTATTGATAATTCTATGCAAAAACAAAGTACATTCAACAGGACACCTAAGTCGAAAGAAAGTTGTGTTGTGTCCAAATAATATATAACTTTGCATAATTATTAGACTATGTTATAAGTGATGTCAGGTCAAAGACAAATGATAAGAACGATAAAAAATAATACTTAAAGTTAATAAAGCTGACTAAGATATTTACATAAGATATTTTACAACACCAAGGATCAGAGAAAAACAAAAAATATATACATTTGCAAACTATTTTTTTGCTCATCGCTGGTATATGACCTTGCCCCACAGCCTAATAGAAAATATTTCGGTACTATTTTTAAACTCACTTTGTGGAAGAGAAGATTTTGAATTGATTGGCTATCTCAACTGAACATCTCAAATTTGAGACTTCTACTATTTTTAATCTCACCCATTCAATTTGGCACCAATAAAATGCTGCCTAAGTACAGCGGTACTACCTTGGAATCCATGTCGATGTCGTCCTGAGCGGCGGTAGCGCCCGCGGCAACTCCCGTGATGCTGCCGTGCGCGTGCGACTGGTGGTACTTGAGCCCGTTGATATGTTTGTACTTCTTGGAACAGTTCGGTTCCGGGCACTCGAGCAGTACCGGCGACGGCGGGGGACTGACGCACGGCGTCGTCGACGTCGTCGTCACCACCACCGTCGGTGTCGAGGATTTCGCCTTCTTCGCGGCCTGGCTCACCGCACCACCGGCAGGAGTGGCGCCTAAGGAAAAGAAATAATTGTAATAACAAATGCATTCACTTTCAGGTCATAAATGCTAATAAATCTACGGCCGTCCTGTTTTGTCAAAACTGTAGAAAAGGCATCCTGAAAGCTGGCTTAAGACTAAACATCGACAATAAAACTCTACCTTTTTCTGAAAGTGTTAAGTGTTTACGAGTGATTGTGGAAGAAAATTTGCGGTTTCGGGAACACTTGAGTAATCTGTTACAAAAAACCTACATCCGTCTAAGAACCTTGTATGCAAATAAAAGTTTGCTGAATTTTAAAGTGCGGAAAAAATTAGGCGAGTCTTTTGTATTGTTCATTTTCAACTACTGCAACATAGTTTACTATCCTTGTTTAGACGTAGCCAGTCGTAATAGAATAGCTGTTGTACAAAATAACTGCATTCGTTTTATTTTCAAATTGAGGAAGTTTGACCATGTATCAGATCGTTATCCTATAATCAGCTGGTTAAAAATGCACGACTTGGTTAAATATACTTTTTTAACTTTTATTCATCAATTAGTTATTACTGGGACTCCTATATACCTACGTGAGAAGTTGATTTTTAAATACAACATCCATCAAAGACAGATACGCAATACCTCACTTATAACAATGCCTCTCCATAGCTCTTCCATATTTACAAGGTCCTTCACATACAATGTTTGCATTTTGTACAACAGCGTGGATCAAACCGCCAAAACCATGTCTTTTTATAGTTTTAGAAAATATATCAAAACCACCCTTCTCCTCCAAAAAATAAACAGATTTTAATCGGAATGTTTGTGGCAAACAAAATAAAAATGCATAACTTGTGTGTATGTTTTATATTTCTTGGGTAGACTACATAATTAACGGTTTTTGTTGTTTTTTTTTTGTAATTTAGCTGTTACTCCTGTTAAGAACAAATTTGTATGCACTCATTGGTTAAGTGTAAGAGTAGCTGTAGCTAAACTTCGCCATTGAACTGCTCACTTGTTTCCATATTGATATAGATGTCTGTATCTTTAGGAATAATAAAGACGGTTTATTATTATTATTATTGCCGTAAAGGATAAGGATTTGATACAGATTTTATAGTAGTAGTAATAGTATTTATTGGTCCATTTGAGCTACATATATGCTATTGGACAAGTCATTGAAAACAAAACCATGATGTAAAATTACATGAAAATATCTCTACTATGACTTAGAGAAATGTATTCATCTACAGAATAGATTTAATAAGTAAATCGTTACATACTTTTCAAAAGATACATTTGATGCAATTTCTTTGCATTCAGAGGGTAAAAAATTGTACAATCTCAGGCCCAGGGTCTGACATTCTTTCATTGAGATACTTAAACCCGGCGATTGTAAATTGCAGCGATGGTCAAGTATTCTTAATCCGGGATATGAAAGTTGCAGCTGCTGGTTATTTTTCCATTTCAGATAAACATGTAAATTGCAGCGGACGACCCTCTGTTAGGGATAGGAGTTTTTATAACAGCCATCCATCATTGTTTATTTTTGAGAGTCTTTGATAAATACTCAAACAGACACATACATTAAAATGAATAGTGTCAGAATAAAGCACACTCCAAATGCAACAACTAAAAAGAAGCAAGATTTTTCGATTCTTAGAATAGGTTTATTACTCAATGAAAATAGGATAAGTGGATTAGAATATATAAAAAGTGTATGTCATTTTTATGATGAGAACCTTAGTTAGTAATTATGGTTTTTTATGTATATATTGATCCAAGACGATTCACGAACATGTTTGTACATAATGTTATGTATTATTAACAATAACAATTTAGAAAAGTATAATTTTCTTTCAATGTCAATAGTTTTTGTTTTATTATTAACTGCTCTAACAAAAGGATTTATTAGTTTCAGTCTGAACAAAACCGCGCATTGAGTATATTATCACCTTCCGAAAGTTGCAAAAAAGTATCAAAATTGTCACAATAATTATTGATATTGTCGAAATTGCCTAAAATAATGGAAATATGTATCAAGAAATTAACTTTTCTAGTTAAGTTGTAGTTAGTTAAGTAGAGAATTCTCTATAACAATAAGTGCGAATAAAATTTTGGGTTTGTAATTTAAAAAAGGCATTGTGATGTCATATAGTTTTCAAGATCACTAACAGAAGTAGGTAAGTAAATGCCACTAAATTGTTCCTTTAGATAAAAATTCATTTGACCTGTCACTTAATATTATTTTTATATAATATTTTGCTATACAAATCCAAATTAATTTTTAGAATATCTCCAAACAGGTAGACTACTCCGATAAGGGACCCTCGCTGCAGTTTACAACATCTTTTACGGTCACCTTTGAGATTTATGGGATTATACCCTATGTTTTAGCCGATTCCTGAGAATATTTTACCCCCTTGATAAAATACCCTGTCCAGAAATATAACAGCAAAATTTTTATTCTTACCAAGATGGCGTCAGGCAATGGTGGGTGATAATAAGTGGACTGTATATTTTCATTTCTCGGGATAATACAGGACTTAGGATTTGGAGTAGGCAATGTAAGGAACGAGAAATAATTACTTGCCACCACAACAATTATTTGTGATCTGCTGTTGCACTGAACTATAGGTTTTTGCGTTATTCTGCGCAAAAAGGTAGTACGACCCGACCGACCGATCTTTGCCAACTGACCTCGTCAGGTAGCTACCGAAAGAAAAATATGTTTTTCCGAAGACAAACGCTATGTTGCCGGATGAAACTAAAATTAGCTATAATTAACCCATAAAATCAAGACAAAACAAAAAATGGCTAAACCATACCCCCCACCCTGAAAAACCGTTTTTCAGCCAATATAATAAATAATACCACATCCAAATCCGATTACAAATTAAGGAAAATTTAAATTAAAAAAAAAAAAAAACGAAAAAAATAGCATATGGCAAATAATTGAAAATTATTGAGTCGGTAGAGGGCATACCTTCACTACAGGACGTGTGAAAGTGCCCGACCGTGTTTTCACAGTAACATTTCGTACAATTCCATCCTTTCCTGGATGGAGTTCCGAAATAATTCCGAGAGGCCAATGTAGCGGTGGAGAAAATTCATTTTTAATAAGTACAACTGTACCTTTCGTAATATTAGCGCAATTTTTATTCCATTTTTGTCGCTCTTGCAATGTTGTTAAATATTCAACACGCCACCGCTTCCAAAAGTCTTGGACCATCCTATCGATAAGTTGAAACCTGTCTAATGTACCGATATTGATCTCCGTTAAATTTTCGGCTGGTATGGACTTTAGCGGCGTTAAAGTGAGAAAATGTGCCGGAGTTAATGCTTCGGGTGCATTCGTATCCGACGACAACACACACAATGGTCTAGAATTCAACAGCGCCTCAACTTGAGTAAGAAGGCTTGACATTTCTTCATAGGTTAAAACTTGATCCCCTAAGACCCGCTGTATGTGGTTTTTAGCCGCTTTTACATTACTTTCCCATAATCCTCCCATATGGGGTGCCGAGGGTGAATTGAAACGCCACTCAATACCGTTGAGGGCTAGTTCCTCTTGAAAAACATGGCGAAAATCAGAAGAGACCAAAAACTGATTTAAATCTTTTAGCACTGTTTTGGCCCCCACATAATTAGTACCCTGATCCGAATACAGTACTTTACACGGCCCACGCCTTGCCAAAAATCTTTTAAACGCCTGCAAAAAATGTGGAGTGGATAAGGAACTTACAAGTTCCAAATGAACTGCCTTCACTGACATACAAACAAATAAACAAACATAAGCCTTATACACTGGCGCCCCCCTACGCTTACCCATTGTAATGCGCAAAGGACCGAAATAATCGGTTCCTGTGTGTAGAAAAACCTTAGCCTGGGTAACCCGAGGTTCTGGCAAATCTGCCATCAAGGGAGTTGAGTATTTAGGTTTTGACCGGAAACACCTATTACACTTGAAAACTCGCCGACGTATTAAACTCCTAGCACCTAAAATCCAAAATTTTTGCCGCAAGATAGCTTCTAACAAACAAGAACCCGTGTGTAAATAAATTTGGTGATAAAAGTCAACTATTCTTTCGGTTATGGTTTCCTTCGACGGTAAAACTACAGGATGCGCTTGTGCATATGGCAAACAGGAATTTTTGAGGCGACCCCCCACCCTTAGCAAACCGTCTTTTATAAAGGGTCGTAATTTCCTCAATTTAGGTGAAAAATGTTCACTACCAATCTCTTTACCGAAAGATTTAAGCTGTAGCAACTTGATCAAGATTGACTCCGCCTTTCTATAGTCATTAGCCGAAATATACGTATTTGTTTTAATTATTTTCAAAAACCGTAGAACCCATACCGTTATTCTTAAAATTTTTTGCCACGATGATACACGCTCAACCATCTCTAATAAAGGATGGGTTTCCATCCGATTGGAAACTGTCAACACTTCGGTGGACGTTGAAACGCATACGTGGGACAATTTGTTTGTAGGCCACTCATCTTTGGGTAACTTAAGCCATGCTGGACCCGCCATCCAGATAGAATGAGTCACCAGTTGCCTTGGGGTGAGACCACGCGATAAGCAATCCGCAGGATTACTAGATCCTTCTACGTAACGCCACTCCGTTTCCGGAATATTTTCTTTTATCTGAGCTACACGATTAGCTACAAAAATGTCTTTTAGGAATGCCGTATTCAACCACCTTAAAACTACCTCCGAATCTGTAAACGCTATTGTTTGTGTGATACATATTCTTTCCTGGTATGTTTCAATCACAAATTTCATTAAATTCGAAAGCACGACGGCAGCACAAAGTTCAAGCCGTGGAATGGTCGTTAACCTCATAGGTGCAACTTTGGATTTTGAACAAACGAGACTTACAGAAATATTACCAACCGCGTCAAGAGTAGAAGCATATATAACCGCTCCGTACCCATCTTTACTAGCATCCGAAAAACCTAAAAGCATTACCGGACAATTTCTTTTGACGCCAATATGCCTACAAATTTGGAAGTTATCAATTTCATGCCATTCCGACCGCAAATTTTCCCAAACGTTACAGATATCAATGGGAGGAACCGCATCCCACTCTAACTGTAGCTGCCAAAGCCTTTTAACAAGCAACTTCAGATATAAAATAAAAGGAGCAAGTAAACCGAGGGGGTCATAGCACTGAGCCACGGCAGATAAAATGCTACGTTTAGTGCATATTTCCCCAGGGATTTTGCTTTTGAAACTCAATATATCCATCTGCGGATCCCACTGTATGCCTAATATTTTCATTTCCGTTTTAAACACAACCATGTTAGATAGGCGTTTCTCCATCGGTATCTGTTCTAACAACCGCACTGAATTTGTGGACCATTTTGTTAAATCGAAACTTCCCTTACTAAATAACTCTATTGCTTCCGAATATATTTGATAAGCTTTGTCCTCCCCATCCTCGCTAAACACCAAATCATCCATATACAAATCGCGTAGAATGTACTGAGAAGCTAACGGATAATTTTTTCCTTCCCTATTGACTAGTTCCTTAACCGTCCGTAGAGCCAAATATGGAGAACATTTCATTCCGAATGCCACCACCGTAAGTTCATACTCTTGAACTTCAGATTCTAGGCTGAATCTCCACAATAATCTTTGAAACTTCCAATGTTCGGGAATTACCCGTATTTGTCGAAACATTTGACGAATGTCCGACGTAACCGCCACGTTGAATAACCGAAAATTGAGTAGTAAAGCGACAATGTCCGTCTGCAATTTTGGACCACAATACAAAATATCGTTGAGTGAAACTCCATTGTCTGTTGGGGAACTTGCATCTAAAACTACTCGAACCGGAGTACTACTACCGACTTTAACTACTGGATGATGCGCGATGTAATACGACGGCCCATTTACTTCATTTGCATGCAAAATCCTCATGTGTCCTTGGTCAAGGAAATCCTGCATAGCTTTATTATATTCAATTCGCAAATTTTGATCTCTACTCAATCGTCGTTCTAGAGAAAACAACCTAGATTGAGCCAAAAATTTTGATTCGCCCAAATTTTCCGGTGGACACCTGAAAGGAAGTGCTACTACAAATTTTCCCGACGAATCTCTGCTCACACTAGAACTAAACAATTTTTCGCACTCTGCTTCTTCGGGCTGTAATAATTGTCTTTTCGGAACATTCTCAATTTCCCATAATTTACTGACAATATTTTCAATAGTCGGTTCATCGTGCCTACTTAAAAAAATACAGGCGGTTCCGTTAACACCAAAATCTGGGACTTGACCCATTATCACGTAACCGAACACCGTCTCCATGGCCATTGGAGTACCCGATTCTCCAGAAATATGAGTATTTTTTAAAATCGATGGGAATATGCTCGCCCCTATAATACCGTCTATTTTGCATGGCTTTCCGAAGTCATCATCTGCAAAATCTAAATTTCCGAAATCTTTAATCATATCTACCTTAACGTGTGTTTTTGGTAACTTATCCGTTATTTTATCTACCAAAATCGCCGAGAAGGAATATATTTTTTGAGGATCGTACCGTGATGCTATAATTATTTCCGTAGTACCCCTAACCGCCTGGATACTATTACCTAGACCCTGTACCGAAGAGTAACATTTTTTAACCTTGAGACCAATTTTCTTACAAAATTCCGTAGTTAACAAATTGCTTTGGCTACCACTATCTAAAAGAAATCGAGCAGTGCAATTTTTTACCGACCCGTTCAAAACATCAACAACTGCTGTAGGTAACAAAACAACCGTCCGTTTTTTATATTCTTGGTCATCACCTATTGCGCCACAAAAATTTACTGAATTTGTGAGACCTTCTTCTGATACATTTTTGCTTGTATCCGCTCCCTTTTCCAAGTTAACCGTTTCCAATTCATCATTACTACGATGTAAAAGCATATGATGTTTTTTATTGCACTGTGTGCATAACACAGACGATGTACACGATCTAACCCCATGTGTAGCCGATAAACAATTAAAACACCAATGGTTGTCCCTCACCATGTTATACCTTTCCGCAGGAGTTAAGGCCTTGAACTTAAAACATTTAGCAATGCAATGTCCTGCTTTTTTACAAAAATTGCAAGAGGTAATAGTTTTATTTTTCATTTGATTTTGCTGCCCGATAGCAAATGTTTTAGATGAAGGAATTTTATGTACCTTTGAACTTGACACTGAGGGCTTATGGAAAAATAAAATCTTCGACTGATCTTTAACAAATTTCACTACATCTGCATATTTAGGTATTTCCGTTCCTCTCATATGCATATCGAATGCCTTGACTGTCTCTGAATCTAATTTGGAAAGAGCCAAAAAGAGAAATACGAAATCTGATAAATTCGGTAAATTTAATCTTTTCAGTGCATTAACAGCTACATCAAATGATTCCAAAAATGAATTCAGTCCCCTCTCTGATTCCCCCTGTAAAGTTTTGAAATCCAAAATCTGCTTCAAATACGAATTAGCAAGTTGCCTTTTATCCTGATATTTCTCTACGAGTGCATTCCAGATAATTTCATAATTTTCACCGGTTGTCGCCACCGTTGAGCATACACTAAGAGCTGGCCCTTTTAGACGCCCGACGAGATAATCAATCTTATCCTCATTCGATATAGATTTGTTATCGTGTACTCTACTTTTAAAAACAGAATAAAAGGCCTCCCACTCCCTAATTCCTCCCGAAAACTCCGGCAGTTCCATGTTTGGCAGACGCGGTAATACTCTGTTTAGCTCACTACGTTGCTGCTGTGCATCAGTGTCTTGCCTGTCCAAATAATTTGAAGCCCTTTGAATATAGTAACACATTTCATTCACAGTACCCATTAAATTATAATCCGGGGAATAAGCCGCATCTATTTCTAACATAGTCATATTGACCTCATCTAAAACCTCCATTAGACTTTTCCGTGTGCTGTCTAAAGAAAAATATAATTTCCGAAACTGACTGATCTTAGCATCACTGTCCAGATTCTTAGATAAATCATACAGTTTTTGAATTATCTTAAATAAGGCCTCTTTCTTGGCAGTTAACGTTTTGTGTTTTCTCTCCGCTACAGTGGCCATAATGTATCAAACAAATACAAAAATATAGTGCCTATAGATCGCAAAAAATTGTAATCAGAAAGTAAATATGGCAGCTTCACGACTGAAATCCGCTTCTTCAGGTGAATCCTACATTTACAAAATTTATCCGATCAAAAAATACACACAACAATAACCGTACTATTTCAATTTACTCTAATTAACCCTGCGAACCGTTCGCACCGAGATCCCGAATCAAGTAAATATGAAACAGCAATCCAATTTTTTTTAAACCGCAAAAAAAACAAAATCCCGAATTCCTTCGATTTATCCCTCAAAATGTATGCTACCTGACGAAAATTCGACAAATCCTGGCTCGATTGGACCAATATGTTTTAGCCGATTCCTGAGAATATTTTACCCCCTTGATAAAATACCCTGTCCAGAAATATAACAGCAAAATTTTTATTCTTACCAAGATGGCGTCAGGCAATGGTGGGTGATAATAAGTGGACTGTATATTTTCATTTCTCGGGATAATACAGGACTTAGGATTTGGAGTAGGCAATGTAAGGAACGAGAAATAATTACTTGCCACCACAACAATTATTTGTGATCTGCTGTTGCACTGAACTATAGGTTTTTGCGTTATTCTGCGCAAAAAGGTAGTACGACCCGACCGACCGATCTTTGCCAACTGACCTCGTCAGGTAGCTACCGAAAGAAAAATATGTTTTTCCGAAGACAAACGCTATGTTGCCGGATGAAACTAAAATTAGCTATAATTAACCCATAAAATCAAGACAAAACAAAAAATGGCTAAACCACCCTAACCGCGGCTGCAATTTGTATCCGCCCCTTAAACCCCTATACGGTACTACATAATTATTTTTTGATCTCATATTATGGGAATGCACATGCAGATCAATATTAGACAAAGTATGACTGCTATGTATGTTTCCTTACATTCAAACTAAGTTCCACAGCCCCTGATACTCTTGGATAAAATTATCAAATATTTTTATAATGGCTGTTATGTCAAAATAATTTTAAATTATCGCCGCGAACCTATACGTGCTAATGTTGATCATCTAGTAAACTGATTATTCACTTGTTTTTAAATAATTTACTATACATTAAAGACGTGTACTATTGTCTCTAGCGTATTTTGTCAAAAACAATGCATTAGATATTTTAGAATTATAGTGAATTGAGTTATTATAGTGTAATTAACTAAGTAATAGTGGAAAATGTTTGTGTTTTCCTTCATTGATAACGTCATTATGCCACCAGTTAGACACTGTAAACAGTATAACGAAGATTAAAAGAAGCAGGCTTGAGGATAAATAAAGTTCCATGCCTTCTCCAAAATTAAAAAACTTTTCGACTAGCATTTGCCAGAACACAGTGAAAACTTGAAAAATGTATTTTTCACGGATGAGACTAGAATACAATTATGTATATCAAAAACATCCTGCAAGATCATGTTTCGCCATATGTCGGCCAAGTTGGATACGAAAGATTCATGTAGCTGGCATAGTGACTAATTACCTTGATGCAGTCCAGATTCAAAGATTAGATTGGTCACCTTATAGTCCCGACCTAATCCGATTGAACATTTGTGGGATTATCTTAAATCCAACATACGAAAAATAAATTCCAAAGTACTGCTCAATAGGAGTGGAACGCGATTCGTCAAGATTATATCCAAACTCTACTTAGTAGCATGCCGAGAAGAATGCAAGGAGTAATTAGAGCTCGAGGAGGGAACAGTCGTTACTAACTATGCTTTAATTTTAATCAAAACATCTCTCTTTGCGGTCTAATTAGCATTTAATGGTAACGTAAATATCCTTAATTTTCACAATCCTCAGCATATTTTTTTTAAGAATTTATTCTGATAAAACTAAAGATTGAGCATTGAAATTCGTTTATAATAAACCTTTTTTGTAATGTCGAGTGTTTAAATGACTTGATTCACCGCAGTTTATTTTTACAGCGAAAATAATAAAAATTTCAAAATATTAGATAATTTTGTTTATGAGTGTATATTGTGACAGTGTCTTATAGCGTTTTCGACTTACTGCACTGATTTTAACCACGATTGCACTACAGTGCACATTAAAAACTCGTCTGGTGCCCAGAAGTGCAATAAATCTGAACTGGTAAGTCGAACATACACCAAATTTCAGTGCAATTCAAGTAACTGTTCTGTCAGCCAACTGATGACAGTTTCATGTCATTTTGCATTGCGAGTGCTCAATTTCATTCTGTGGTGGTTTCGGAATTTGAATAGTTTGAATCTGCCTTATTCAATATTTTTTTCTATTTATCGATATAAAAACTAACAGCATTTTGTGCAATATGGCTTTTGCACTAAAAATGAATATCTATCTATATCGGTAAATACTTATGTATATCTTGTTGTATCTCTTCTTCCGTCAGTATATGAACAACACCTTCAACAAATATTCGTATTTTTGGGACACCCGCCGCCGTTGTTTGCAATTTAACTAGATATGCTTCAATTTCCTAATCATCCGAAGATGACGATATTCGCAGTTCTTCCAACTACACTTTCCGCACCTTTCATGCTATTATGTATACTACCCCACTACCCAGTTCTTAATTCAAAAAATTATTTTCTCTAACAAATAAAATAGGTTATAATTAATATTTATAGACGTCAAAAATGCACTGAAATCGCCACGAGCTCAGAGAGTCCGTGGCGATAATTTGCACTCAAGTGCAATTAAGCGGATAAGTCGAAAACAAAAAACCACACTAGTTTTGCACTCAAATCTAAGACGAACATATATTTGACACTCAGTTCCTATGAGTGCAGTGATAGGGCAATAAGTCGAAAACGCTATTAAATAACAAAAGTGTGAAAAGCATTTAAAAAATGTTTTTCGTGGATATATGCTTTTATTTGATTTTAAGTATACTTAATTTATATTTTTTTAAAACGGACAAAATAAAACTAATATCCATTGGGCATTGAAATTCGTTTATAATAAACCTTGTTTTGTAATACAGAGTGTTTATATGACTTGATTCACCACAATTTATTTTTACACCGAAACATAATGAAAATTTAAAAATATTCGATAATTTTGTCCATGAGTGTATATTGTGACAGGGTCTTAAATACTCCTCCAGGTGGTATAAAAAGTGCGAAAAGCATTTTGAAAATGTTTTTCGTAGATAAATGCTACAGCTTTTATTTGATATTAAGTATACTTAATTCATTTTTTTTTTATAACTGACAAAAGAAAACAAATAACCATCGACAAAGTATCGGCCTATGTATATTGTCACGACGGCCTCTTTTTCTTCACCCAGAGAATCAAACTCGACGTAACTTTCACCGTTTTACTTCAGACTTAATACAATATCTCTTAACCTTATCTCAACTAGATCTCCACTCAACTGACTGACCCACTACGGTACCCGTAGCACCTTATATATACTTCATCGATCCATCTAGAGCATTCGATGACATAATACAAATACAGAATACCATAATATACAGTATGTTACAATATCTTACCATGCGCGGCAGCGTTCTGTTGCGGCTGCGCGGCGGCAGCGTTGCCGGCGTTGCCGTTGTTCTCCTCTTCGCCCGTCCGCTGTTTGCGCTTGTTGTCGGGCCGGGGCGGGACGAAAGTGGCCGTGGGCGAGGCGGGCGCCGTCCCGCCTCCCGTGGCCGCCCCCGCGTTGTTGGCGCCGCCCCCGCCGTTGCGCCGCCCCTTCGCACCCACGCCGCCCGCCGTCGCATTGCCGCCCGCGGCGCCGTTGCGCAGCTTGCTGTGCGCCGACGACCGCGTCTCTGCAAACATCGAAAAGAGTTATGATAATGTTAAAAGGACTTTAATAGATTAAGGCCCGATTTTATCAACACGGGCATTTTAACAAAGGTTTTGACCAATCAGAGCAGCCCATTCAAGAACTTGCATCTGTCAAAGTTCTCTGAAAATTATTGATTTCTCTTGAAGTTTATAACAAAAAGGTAAAAAAAAACATGCTTTATATATAATCGACCATTGTGAACACTCTAGCATCTTTTCAACTCTGATTTTCCATCCTAAATGGGTAAAAACATTTTCGTGTTTAATAAAGAGTTTAGCAATTGCTAATTTCAACCAATCAGATTCTACAAAACCGACAGATTTGATCACTGGCTAAAATGTACTGTTAATTTAATGATGATGATGACAAGAAATTCAAATTACTGCATTATTTTGATAAAACAATAATTTACAATCGATAATAATTATAAATACCTCCAATACACCTTCGTATTATGGTGAAAAAAAGGGTAAAAATGACATTTTATTGCATTTCACAAAGCTATTATAGACACACACGATGCAAGCGTGCAATACTGGTTGCCTATCCTGCTTAACAGCAAAGCCTTGCGATCTGCAAAAGTATAACGTATATCCTTATTTTTCCTAAACTAGAAACCTTTCGTATAGTCAGAAAGTGAATAAGGTGCTTTAAATAAATGTGTTTCTGCGCTACGGTGCCTTTTACGCAGTGCCTACAATCTTTACATCCTCTGTGAATATTTCTATAAGAAGGTCTATTCTATAACAAACATGCATCCAGTCTATATACTCGTATAATCAATCTGACTGCAATTGCAATTGGTAATTATCCAATAATTATAAGGTAAACATTAAAAATCTAGCATTAATTTGCAAGTCAATCACTTTGTTCTGATTTTCTGCTATAATTTTGATCCATGAATTCCAAAATATTTTTAATGAAAGTGTCATCCAGCTTTGACGTTTTGTTTCCAATATGGATAAAATTCTATTGGATGATACTTATTAACCTAGCCCGCAATACCCAATAGAAAGCTTTTGTTAAACAACATCCAATAGAAAAGCTTTGTCAAAGTCTTTGTTAAATATGCATGTTGATAAAATCGGGCCTAAGGGTTGTGATGTAGATTAGTAAACTGAAGGGAACTGGTAACACCCAGTATATAGTATTGCTCCAATTCGTAAGGAGGTGACCAGTTCGGGGCGTGAGATATTGGAAAATAAGCGTATATTTGTTTAACTAAGATTGTTTATAAACAAAGTGAGTGTGTTAAGTATGTCAATAGAATGTGGGTTAGATATATAAGATACATCTGGCATTTGTAACGTGGTCAGGTCAATATACACCAAGTTTCAAGTATGAAGTGGTTTTACTCAGGGCTCCCCTAAGCCTCCAGTTTCCTCTACCATTCGTTAAACTTGTTCTCTACTCCTGGCTATCTCTACTCTAATTTTCCTTTCCAACATCTTCTTGCATCGGCAGAAGCAAAACACAACTATGCATATAATATCCAGCAGCAACACTCCAACTGTAACGGCTTCTCTCGCTACTCCTATGGAAATATCTGTTGTTTGGCCACCACTGTTACCCGTTTGGGCTATGATAACCTCCTCCTTCGATTGCCCTGTCCCCATTTTATCTCTTATTAATATTTCTTGAACTTTACCGTGTTTTTCAGCAGGGTCGCTATGTAATATATCTTTCTGTTGCACAATGCACTAAACTGGAGGCTTAGGGGAGCCCTGAGTAAAACCACTTCATACTTGAAAGTTGGTATATATTGATCTGACCTCGTTACAAGCTCCAGATGTATCTTATATCTAACCCACATTCTAATGACATACTTAACACACTCACTCTGTTTAGAAACAATCTTATTTAAACAAATATACGCTTATTTTCCAATATCTTTGCTCAGATTTAACACTCATCATATGACTTCCGTTTTTGATGGGAGAATTTGTACCACCAGATACGAACCACAAAAAATATGAAAATTACATTTACATTAAATTCTAGATAAGAACACTCAAGAAAGAAGTATACCCACGAAAAACAGCAACCCCTCGAGCAACCCAAAGACAGGGTTTGTTTCTCACAATTTTTTTTTCGGGGGGTGATATCATGATTTAACTGAATTTCATAAATTTTACAAATGTTTATAATCTTAACTATTTATTATTTTTATTAGATGTGAAAAAATGCACTGAAGAAAGTATTTTATTTTTCTTTTTATTTTTGAGCATTAAAAAAAAGTTAGGTGATAAGGTATTTGTACAGAACCCAAATATTCCGGGGGGTGATTTATCCCTCATATCCTTCCCTAGGTTCGCCCCTGCTGCACTTGAATATTTCACAGGACACAGCATGTTTCTCTATATATCCTGTCAATTATGTGGCGTTAATTTATTCATATAAACTAGAATAGTTAGAAACAAATTCTATGAGTGACAAACATTAAACATATATGCCAGAGAAATGTTGATTGATAGTACTTACCCCTTCCTTTGGGAGTGCGGTTATCCAGGTCACTTGTGGGTGAATCACAGAATCTGCAAAAGGTCATTTTTAAAATCAACAATTTTAATGTTTGCATGTAATGCAATCTAAATAGGATTCATAACGTATAGCCGCTAGGATTCCTAAACTCAAAAAACGGATCTTGGAACAAACCTGATACAACATTTAGGTCATCTGTTTTTCGATTTGTTTCAAGCATCAAATGTTCCACTGATTTAATTGAATATGGAGTCAACCTTAAGGTTAAGCATTGACAGAAGACAGAACCTTGACGCCTACCCTGATAAGTCATGAGATAAAACGACATACAAATTGCGAAGCCTGTATATCCTAAGGAATTTTGATAGCCAAAAAAGATTATTTAAGCAAACTAATGTTACAGATAAGAAACGGATCTTAATGTTTTTATTTTTGGCTGAAGAAAGAGTGTTCGTTCTTGTCTTGACTTGCTGTCGTGCCTTTGTTTACCGATGGTTTTCATTCTTCAAGTACTCGAATATACTTGTTTTATTGGATCTGGCAATGTATTGCAATTCTTCATTAAGTTAAGAAAGCGTACCTCTAATGTTTATTCTTTTTATGGAGTATATACTAACCTTGGTGGAGCCCAGTCGTGCCTTGTACAGTCTAAGAGAGTTCCTACGTAGGTTTTGCCTCTCCACGTCACATTCACCACTAGTACTCCTAAATAGACAAAATAAGTAATTTAGAAAACGATCTACAAAGAATAGATGGATGATAATACTGCCAACAGTTCACCCTTTATTTAGCCTTGTTTACATACATTTAATCATATAGAGAAGTTTCTCGATGTACTTGACTGAAGTGTGAACTATTTGGTTTGGTACATTGATCAGATTTTTTCCTGAAGCGTATCCAACCATGCTGGGTCCACTAATGAATTAAAAATACAATCATGATTAAACTTTATCAATTAAGGTAGATTCCTCTACTTTTTTTATTATGCTTCCCAATTTTCCACTGCATGTCTGCATCCAAAAGTATTTAATGAGTGCTGATTTTAAGTTTAGTTATATAGCTTGTATGTTATGGGCTAGTAAAGCTTGATGAATAAACAGACAATCGCAGTGTAAGTGTCACAAATTACAGAACAGTATACTATGATTAAAAGTAAGCACATGCTAAATCGTTACCGCTTGATGAAGCTATAAATTTTCTAAAATTATTGCGAGATCGTTAAGCGAATGAGCTCAATGTATAGTCGCCAATGATAGCTTTGATAAAAAGCTGGACATTATTTCTAGAGTCTAGAGATCTTTATTGGTGAATTATATGTGACAAAAAAATATGATGTAAAATCTCACCTCCTTCAGTCTCATGCCAGACGATACCCTCCAACGTAACGCTGGTTCCGGGTTCGCACGGTCCCAAACAATCTGGTTCCGTTATGGTTCCTACGCTAGTACCGACACATACGTCAGACACCTCCTGAAACAATGAAAAAAATATTAGTTATTACAGAATTTTTATCTCTATGAACGACATACAGTTATGTCACTAAGGTAGCTGGTAGTATATACATATAATTATATTATTCTTATAAAAAATTTTAAGTAGTCACTCAAGGGTTCGTGACTGGACGGTTTCGGGTTTAATTCTGATTACAGGCGGAAATCTATTTCCGATTCTTTTTTCAATAAAAATATCCATAAAAAAAGCTCAGCGAAGAATCCCCACCTGAGCCTTCACTGTTGGGTTCTACAGTGCTGTTCCTAGAGTGGCGCCGGGAAACAGTAACAAAGCCTACACAGAACACGAGGCTAATGACCAGAGCCAATGCCAATGACACAGAAGCAAAAAAAAGTAGTCACTTAAGAATAATTCAAATTATTGTCACAGTCTCAGCTGTATTTTGTAGTACCTAGAGCGGTAAAAAGTGGAAATCATATTGTGTGGCATAGTAAAAAAAATGATGTATTTATCTCGGAAACTATCACTACCTAGTCATTCCAGATTCTATAACCATACATTTTCATTGTCACCACACCAATGGTAAATAGGTCATTTCTCAGAAAAGTATAATATACAATAAATCATTAAACACTTACAAGGAAAAATATATAAAAATATACCTATCATAGAAAGTCGTCACTACTGGCATAGCTCATAACTTTTTCAAAAATTGCTGGAGAGAGTCAATATTGTGGACTAATATACAGGGTGTTAATTAAGTATGATAACAAACTTTAATCAGCAATAGTAGGTACTCCGAAAAATAGAAAGAAAATGTCATATGAACATGGGTCCGGAAATGCTTCCTAAGGAAGCTACGCTCCTTTGCATGGGGCACCCTAAGACGGTTTTCCCTCGATATTCTCGAAACCATTCATAACAAAATTACGAAATTAGGTACGATGGGTAAACTTTTGACGCTGACTCTGATTCTGAATTCAGAATTTCTCAATTTTAATAATAGGCGTATCATACTGGAGGAGTTAAGGGTAAAAATAACCCCATTTTCTAACTGGTAACTTTTTTGACATTTTGATTTTAGAATATGGTATTCCAGAGATTTCTACGTAAAAATGGTCTCTTGGTACATCTCGATAGGGCTAGCTGTTTTCGGGAAAAACGCATTTATTTACAATAGCCTGCATCGATTCAATAATTTGCATTTTTCTCGAAAACGGTTAGCCCTATCGAGATGTACCAAGAGACCATTTTTACGTAGAAATCTCAGAAATACCATATTCTAAAATGAAAGTGTCAAAAAATTACCATTTAGAAAATGGGGTCATTTTTACCCTTAACTCCTCCCGTATGATACGCCTCTGATTAAAATTATGAAATTCTGAATTCAAAATCAGATTCAGCGTCAAAAGTTTACCCATAGTACCTAATTTCGTAATTTTGTTATGTATGGTTTCGAGAATATCAAGAGAAAACCGTCTTCAGGGTGCCCCGTGCAAAGGAGCGTGGCTCCCTTAGGAAGCATTTCCGGACCCATGTACATATGACATTTTCTTTCTATTTTTCGGCGTACTGGTTAAAGTTTGTTAACATACTTAATTAACACCTTGTATATCCATACGTTTGTGTTCTCTTATTGAAAGTGATTTCAGAAAGAAATGAATACATGTAGAAAATAATACTCCCAGACAAAACATTAATTGGTACATTTCTGTCTGTTCGGCGTCTATATACGTAGATGTCGACGTAGCTTTACTCAGCCATCAATAAAGCGTAATGGATAGGCCACCGGGGAGAAAGGCCTTTACAAACAGAAACACACACACACAGACACACAACTCCGACGTGCTGTAAATAAATGAGGACCTCCACTTGTGAGAACAACCACAGTGGAGGTCGGGCATTCCACTGTTTTCACACCACCAACATGCAACGCTATGATGGTTGTTTTTAGGTGTAATACGTCCGTTTTGATTGTGATCGATGGACGAACGATCGCTTAGTAAAATTAATGAATGTTTTTTACAAACATACTGGTCAAAACTGGTTTGGGGTACAAGAAGGGTCACCTGGAATAGGGTACTTGCAGAGGTCGTGAAATCGTCTCGGGAGTACACATAGCGTAAAGAAAACCATATCAAGAAGCAGTAGGAAACAAAAAACACGATATTACTGACGGCCAAAAAAAGATATTAGCAAAATAAAATAAGGATATATTCAAATTTTTCCACGTGACCTAAAACAAGGGCTGACGTCACAGGCATCTTATCGATATCGACAATCGATACTGCTGCAGCGCAGGTCAGTGAGATTCAACTGCAAACTAGAGATGATCTGAATTCTTTAACAATGCAACTCAATTTATTGATACTTAGCTATATTTGAAACAGGCAATTAACCCACTAGCATTTTCGTTGCAATACATTTTTATATCTGATAGGTATCACAGTTCATCCTGTTTGTGACCGAGATTCGCAACTAATCGGAGCAATCGTTTTATTTCGGCGCATCCCATTATGAATGAATCCAAAGATATTATCTAATTCAAGCCCATCCCTACAAAGTGAATTAGTAATCTAGCCGAACTTTTATTCTTTTGACTTTTGTACTTTTGTGTGTAACTGTGTTTTGTGGTTATAATGATCAATGTCAAAATGTTAGGTTAGCACTGGCTATCGATATCGAATATCAATACTTTACATCCCATCACTATAGGATATCACTGACGTCAGAGGTTGTTTGCGCGGCATTTTCCGGCATTTGAAATAATTTTTGGAATATCTCTCACAGCCGATTCCAAAAAATCAAACAAGTGATTTTGTCATATTTACTAGGCTCTAAGGAACGCGTAAACGACATAATATTTTTTTCTGCAAGTACCCTATTAACAAGTCGTTGGAACCATTCTGTCGCCATTAAAGGGACATTCTGAGTGAAACGTCGCATCGGCAACGTTCACGTTACTTTTTATACAAGGAGTAATAAAAATTTACACATCACATTTAATATACGAAGTTCGCACACAACGCTTAATACGTAAGCGACATGTGATCTGAAATTTGCCAAGATTTGCTGAAAAATAGCAAGCGTGAAAAGTCACTTTGCTGTGTGTCTAAATTTAGAATAATACACTGTGGTTGATGCGATAACTAAGGTAAGGTTTTCTTGGGAATCAAAGTCTAAATACAATGCTCTAAACTTAATATAGTCTGCGGTTGCCCTGTCCCTGTCTACAAAATTTAACATTTGCCGTTTATGTTGCTTCCATAAAAACTTGACCATCGGGTATTCGACATCACACCTTATCTTCTTGCGGCTCAGTTGATATTTGTGGAGTGTTGAAGATTTTAACCACGTGCAAAGTAATATTTTATGAACTTGGCGAAGGCTTCACATCTAATCTAACTAAAACTATGTAGGTTTGTTCTTTCAATTTTATAATTTTCCAATTAGTAGTGCTACCTAACAATAGCGTTGTCAAAAACTTTTCTATATGGGGTTAATCTTTATCTTGGAGCTAGGTGCTCATACTGCTCATATTGAACGACTTAAAAAACCTCTAATTGAACCCCGATTGAAGGCGATTCTAAATATCTTACGCTCTTGAACCTGAACTTGGTGGTGGTTCTGTACTGAACGAAAGTCTGAAGACCAAGTTGTAATGGCTCAGTGCCTGCACTGTCACACCTGGAGTCATGTTATGTTGGGGCCAAAAAGAAAATATATTCAACTGATCATCTCTTGCAATACAGAAACATAGAAAATATAGCTTACTTTCTTACATATTTTGTCAGCAATTATTAGAAAAAAAATACGTTTTGGTATGTACCAACATTTCTTAAATAGAAATTAGTTCATTTCAGTTTAATTTGTTGTCTTGGAAGTATTATACCGATCTTATCAACATCTGAGGGCAGGTTCAATTTTAGAGACAATGAGCACCTGGTTGTCTAAAATTAACCATTTATTTGCAACTCCATCTTGAATTTCATTTTTCTTGTAGTTTGGAAATTTCAAAATAATAATTTATGCTATTTAAAATATTCCTCAGAGTTGACAGAATTGTTTTACGTTATCGATTTATACACATGCATGGACAATTATTCGAAAATTTGGTTTAATATGGGCGACTGTATGTAAAGGCACCCTTAATAGCGGTTAGCAAATTTATTACCACTGCTAGGGCCCCATTCCGTCACTATTAAAAGCAGAAACAGAAGATACACCTCCATTTCGGTTAGGTTAGGTTTGAAAGTGAGTGGGGCAGAGCTGCCTCCTTCCACTGCGACTCAATTGTGTCTATTGTGGCTCACACCTTTTTAGAGTTCACCGTACAGTCCGCACCTCTTTACCGAGGCGATCAACGTGAAGGGTGAAACTTCCTTGAACTCGTGATGTTCCAGTTGGGCAAAATCCCAATGTCTGGAACCTAGCATTATCCAGTACTGGACAGGAGCAAAGAATATGCTCCGCTGTTTCGTCCTCCACGTAGCAGAAGCGACCGTCTGAAGTCTTCCGCATATGGTACTTAGACGACCATGTCCCGTCAGCAGACCGACCAGAATGCGGGGGGGGGGGGGGGGGGGGGAGGCTGACTCGAGGGGTATCTTATAAACGTCTCCGAGTGCAGTAGCCCTGGTGTATCTCGCCAGTTCAGGAGTTCCTCACTGCCCATTCTGAGATGGTGTTTTTAGCGGTGCTTTTTGCAATGCCCGCGAATGGTTCTGGTCCTATGAACACAGATTCAGTTCCTCCTTTTGCTAGTGCGTCGGCCAATACATTGCCTTCCACTCTGCTGTGACCCGGAACCCAAATCAGGGTTACCCTGTTTCCCGTTCCGAGTTTGTTGAGGAAGTGCATGCAGTTCCATACCAGTCTTGAATCAAGCCGACTGGAGCACAGTGCTTTCAAGGCATCCTGGCTGTCTGAAAAGATTTTTATAGATCTGTTTGTCAGGGGCCTTTTGATTAGTTCCCTGACTCTAACACACACCTCTATTTAACAATTACTTTTAATGCTCCCACCCTGGGTAGATATCACCTTAGACAAAAATTAGTTAAGACATTAACTACCCCCCATGATACACCTACGTGCCTTGCTCTGTGGCAGCTCCGTCTAAACATATCCCCATATAATTAATTACATATCCTCAACCGAGTTTAACACATATAGGAACGCTGATTGGAGTGAGATATCCTATCCGTACAGCAATTATCGTCCATATAAACACCCCTAAAGCCGGGTACGCCTATCTTCGTAACCCAACGACATGCGACATACGACCCTCCAAAGCCCCTTTAATTCCACACGACAATATACGACACAGCGTTGCCAGATTTTGAACTTTCAGGTAACTTTTGAGGAACCAACCAACATTATTTCAACGTCAACAATAACATGTCCTGGCACGACCACGTCGTCAGAATACTGCAAACGGCGTCCCAGAAGCTTGGAGTTTTATTCTGCTGTAGGAAGCTGTATACACCAGAGCAACTACTGCTCTACAAGGCACAGATCCGACCATCGTTGGAGTATTGCTCCCATGTGTGGGGATTCACTCCGAAGCAACCTCTAAAGCTTCTGGACACTATTCAATATCCAATTAGACTAATCGATAGGCTTAACCTCACAAAGGCCCTCCACAGCCTGGAACATCGAAGAAGGATGTCTGACCTGTCCCTGTTCTACAGATTTTATCACGGAAGATGAGCTCTACCAGATTTTTCTTCTTCTTCTTAGAGTGCCATGCAGATTCCTGCGTAGGCGTCCATCCTCTTCCTATCAAATTTCTCTATTCACAGCTGCATTTTGTATCTCTCCGAGGCTTCTCATTCCTGTCCACTGCCGAATGTTTCTGAGCTAGGATAGTTTTTTTCTTCCTATTCCTCTTTTTCCTCCTTCGATTTTACCTTGAAGTACCAGGCGTTGTAACTGATAACGTTCTCCCTGGATTACGTGTCCCAGGGAGGCTATTTTTCTTTTTTTAATTGTTTCGAAGAGCTGTCGGTCTGTTAGTTCAGCTCTTCGGAGAACTTCTTCATTTGTTACATTGTCTACCCAGGGTATTTTTAGCATCCGTCTTAAGATCCACTTCTCGAGAGCTTCAATTTTGTTGATTGTGGTTGCTTTCAATGTCCACGCCTCCATTTCGTAGAGCAGAACTGACCAGACATAACATTTTACCATTCTGTATCTGAGGCTGAAGTTTAAGTTTTTGTCAGTGAGACATTTTATAAGTTTTATAAAGGTTATTCGTGCTTGTTCTATTCTGCACTTTATTTGTTGGTCTGGATCCCATGTTTCATTGACCAGGCATCCGAGATATTTGAACTGTGAAACTCTTTCAATGTTTTTTTTGGTTTATTGGTATCTGGGTGTTTGTTGTGTTGTTTCTACTGATCACCATAAACTTTGTTTTGCCAATATTAATGTTAAGGCCTAGATTTCTACTCGCCTCAGTGACTCGATTTAGTAGGATCTGGAGATCACCTGCATTATCTGTTATTATGGCAGTGTCATCTGCATACCGGATGTTGTTTAAGGGAATTTCGTTTACTCTTATACCAATTGAGTTGTTCGAAACTCAGATAATAACACCGAAGGTCTATAGGCGGAGTCTAGAAAACTACTCAGTCGCCCTATTACAGTGAAAAGAAAAATCGCAGACACAAAATTAGTAAAGCAATGATGTCGTATAAAATATAATAACATGTGAGCCATAAAATAATGTATAAGTTCTATACAATAGGATACGTGGTAGATAACTCCGGGGTGGCAATAAAACAAGGCAACAAAAGTAACAATATAAAATATACAATAAGTAGCACTCAAAAATGAGTGAAAAAGTGAAGCAAAATGTCAAACTGCCAAGAACTATAAATATGCAATAATAACTTGAAAGGATTGTTAAAAAAAGACTAGATTCATTATTCTAGTGCAAAACTCAGCATTACTATTGTAAGAAATGACGTCTAATATGCTTCTTGAAACTATTTACTGAGAGTGACTTGAATGTATCATCGACCTTATTATACACGCTGGAACTTAATAAGTGTAAAACATTTAAGGGGGTAATTCTTCATCGAAAAAAAGATAGGATCGTTCATATAAAGAAATTTCATTGGAACATCCCTTGTTAAGATACAGTCCCTTAAAGGGGGTACATAAAATTTGTTTAACAATTTTTTCACAAGCATTAAAAAAGTTACAATACTGAAATTAACCTGACATTTTATACTGCCAAAAAGACACTTAACCAGTAATTTATTTGGTTTACCCCATGGTTCTAAGAGGTGGAAAACGCAACCCCTAAAATTTATTTCCAATGCAATTTTTTATCTTATTATTTGCTTACCATTTAAAAATTTATTTCCGATATCCTGTTTCGTTCTGAACAAAAAATGTTCCTCGATTTTTTTGTCCAAAATAAACCAAATAGCAGCAAAAAATTATTTTACGAACAAGATAAATATCGCATATTCGTAAAATAATTTTTTGCTGCGAACTGGTTTATTTTGGGCAAAAAATTCGAGAGACATTTTTTGTTTAAAATGAAACAGGATATCGGAAATACAATTTTAAATGGCAAACAAATAAGACAAAAAAAGACATTGGAAATAAATTTTAGGAGTTGCGTTTTCCACCCCTTAAAACCATGGGGCAAACCAAATAAATGACTGGCTAAGTGTCTTTTTGGCAGGATAATTTCAACATTGTAACTTTTTTAGTGCTTGTGAAAAAAATTGTTAAACAAATTTTATGTACCCCCTTTAAGGGGGGGGCTTGTATCTTAACAAGGGATGCTCCAATGAAGTTTCTTTATATGAACGATCCTATCTTTTTTTCGACGAAGAATTACCCCCTTAAATGTTTTACACTTATTTAGTTACACCTTGTATATTTTGACAGCATTATAAATAAAAAAGCGACCAAAAAATGTTGTAGTATAAAACGGTATAGTAATGGACAGGATAATGGGGCTAAATTAACTTATATTACTGTCCATTGACTACTGAGTACTGGGTGGGAGTAAATTCTCAGAAGAGCTATGAATGCTCCTACATTATCCTCATTATCAATTAATGATAAAGATAAACTTCAAAGCTACTAAGATTATTCACTGCTGAAATCCGCTTGAATAACGTCACCCAACCCAATTAACATATAAGTATTAAATGATACGATTTGAATAAATTAACGTCATGTTACCTTATTATAATCACTAGGTTGATAGGAGACTTGATTATAGGTTTACATAGTGTACGTCGATATATTTACGCAGGAAACATATATCATTCCGGTAGACAAATTGATTGACGACAAACATGCAATTAGGTGATTATAAGTTAGAAAAAAATGTCGCGTCGCCTCGTGTGAATATTGAGTCATTTATTTCTCTCACTGTAGAGAAACATGGGTTGCCTAACCATAATGAGCAATGTTCGTAGCATATGCTATTAAGCTTAATGCATCCCCACTAGAGTCTAAAATTAGATTCCTAAGTTGAGGATAATGTAAAGACATCTTAATTAAATAATATAAATATTTTGTTAATACACCTTTTACTTCCCACACCGACAGGTGAAGGGAGTGTTGTGACCGTGAAAATTTTCGATTTTGAGACTTTTTGCGCGTTTCATGATATCTACATAACGAAAATCCACCACACTCCTATCCATCAGTCTGTCTGTCTGTTGGTCTGTTGGCGTTTTTCTAACCTCGTAATCTCAGTCACCACTGCATGGATTGTGGTGAAATTTGGGAAGTGATATGCTGTAGGGTCGTAGTAGGCAATGCTGTTATAATTTTGAAAATTGATGCACAGGCGGCGGAGTAATTAGCAAAAAACAAAAAAATTCAAATATTCCTCAAACTTCATTTTTAGGCGTTTCAGGTATTCTTGATCATTTTCTACTTTTTTTTTGGGTGAGTGAAATTGGGGTGGTGGGTTGAAAATCTGAAAAACTTGTTGTATTCATAATAGGCTGTCCATTGGCCTGTGAAAGAAATACTTAGCAGCATAATATACTTTTTAGGCCCATTCGACCATTGCCTTGCCTATTACAGGCAAGGCAATGGAAGGGAGTTGGAAATTTCGATGTATACAATACGAGTATTGCTTTACATCGTTCTTTACTGATTTTAATGAAATTTTGACACAGTATTACTACCGTTGCGAGGATGGAAAAAGCGTATGGTTTTTAGAAATAGTGTCAGTGGCGGAGCAGCAATAATAAACAAATATAAAAACAGCTCAATCTTCGTTTTTAGGCGTTTCAAGGGTTCTTGATCATTTTCTAGTTTTTTTGGATAGGGGTGAAATTGGAGTGGTTAGGGGTGGGGAGTTGTAATACCGAAAAATCTGTTGTATTCATAATAGGATATCCATTGACACACTTTTTTTCGGGCGGGCGATGATTTGGTTGCAAGGCAATCTCAGACTATCGCTTTCTGCTATGGGAAAATAAACTAGTATCACGGTAATGTGTGAGAATCATTGAGTCAATCAACTTGAACTTGAACTTCGTTAAATAGTAAAAATCTAATAATTTGTTTCACTTATATTGACAATTAAGTGATATGTATGTATATGTCTCTAATGGACCACTTTTCCTTGACAATTAAAAAGTTTACCCATTCTTATATTTGTCAACACAATACTCGCTTTGAGATTTGTTCATCATCATCATAGTCACAATGTCTTAACAGACATGCTGTGAACTCGTAAAATGCATTTACTCACTTTACGAGTTTCTCTTGGGATATCTTTATCTTTAATGCAGTAGTTTCCCATTTGCTTTCTGCATCCTCATGCCGTTGACCAGATGGTATCTACTGGTTCATCCGCCTTTAGGGGCAATTTCTCACCCCAAGGAGAAGAGGGTGTCCTGACTCTTCTCAACTCGTCCACCCAAAGCTGTTGGTTGAGAAGAGGTTACTGCTTATACTGACAGTGGTTCGGTTCCTTTTGGTCGCCTTTTACGACACGCAGGATATACGATGGGAGGTATTCTAACCCGCTCCCACACGGGTTTTGAGATTTGTTGGTAAGCTAGATATTTCAAAAGATCTATTTCTATCTCCTTTTTTTTTGTTATTAACCGCTTCTATTCTTTGTGCTCTTTAATCGTCTTCAGCTCAATTTAAAGTGGGTCAAAATTAAGTCAAAAGGAATCAGTTTAAGGCATACATACAAAAAACAAACTAGCATACCGGTGAAGCTAATGAAAGCATGCTAAAAATAGGAGGCCCAGGATTCCTCGATCTACAAAAAGATGTTTTACCCAGGAAGAATCCAGAAAAAAGAAATCGCACTTAGGTTTCGGGATGTGAAGCCGATATCAAAAGGAATTATTCTGAAATTCGCACTAGTTTCAGAGAAATCAATGCTTGAAGTTTGGTTGTAAAGATAACTGAAACGTGTGTAGCCCACTTTCACTTTAGGAGGGAATTCCTTGCAAAAACGAAGAATTTCGGATTACGCTAACGGGTATCTTGAACGTTTTTGTCGATTGTTTACAGCAAATATCATATGCTGTATTGCTTGTACCAACAAATTCGAATAGGTTAGAAGAAGTAAACAAGGTTTTTGTTTGTTCCCACAATCTAAAGCGGCAGCTTGGTAATGCTGGCGCACGGACCGCTGAATCGCCGTATACCCTTTGTATATCCGCACGAGATATCAGGTAAAGAACCCTAAAAATAACAAGTGGCATAATATAAATAGTTTCTTTGTTTTGGCTGATCGTTTCGGGTTAATTGTTATAGTTTTGAGTGAATTTGGGGTTAAAGGACTATTTTAAACAATTCTACAAGATTTAAATCCTGCTGATTTCTGTAAAAAATAACATCGTATTTGTGAACACAGTAAATAATAAAAACGGGATCTTGGGCACACTCACATGCCTGTTAGAGCATGGGCGTTGCTTTTTCTAACCTATTCGAATTCGTTGGCTTGTACGGCACGAATATGATAAAGAGGCCCACACATTAACCAATTTGCGATCTAATTAAGAGAGTTTCACTTTTTTGCTATTAAGAATAAATATATATTTTAATCATATTATAGTATATTATAAGCTTGATAGCATTCTTCTCTTTCCGTTTGTACCACATCTGTCTTCGCGACGGAACAAAGCCATTTGTCGTTGTAGACATATATATGTGCGTAAAATTAAACCGGGTGGCAATTAAGACTTGTAATCGATCGACTGATACGGGTTTAACAATTAGCGGTTTGTGAGGCGGTTTATAAACCCTGAAAGTGCGACAAAGAGGGAGTTAGAGGCGTCAAGGGTGGCTGTATATAGAGAACAGGGGCGTAGTAGTAACATGACTAACATGACATGACAAGCGGGGAATCATTCGGTATTTTTTTAATTGTAATAGAGAGCGAGTTATTCCCAAAACTGTATATCAAATAAGTTAACAACTGTGAGAGGAGTACCACAAGGGTCTATATTAGGGCCTCTCCTCTACATACTATAGTTACTATACGTCAACGAACTTCCAAGATTAGTAACAGAAAAGATCACACTTTTCGCATATGACATGTCGGTAATTTCTTCGGAGAACACAGTTGACGACTGCAAAAACAGTATAAGATCGCTAAAAGTTCTTGAAAATTGGTTCTTACAACACAACTTAACAATTAATATCAATAAGACACAGATGATAAATTTTAAACAACCAGTGAACCAAATTAGTTTCCCATACAATACTGGAAATATTTCTGCTGAAGAGAGTGTTTCATTTTTGGGACTAACTCTCGATCATAAGCTTGACTGGAGAGAACATATCAATAACATATGCAAAAAGCTATGAGGTTATGCGTATGCCGTGAGAGTTTTGTCTATGAGTGTGAATATGAAAACAGCATTAACTGCATATTATTCTTGTCATTTTTAGAATGAAGCCAACAGACAGTTGTAGGAAATTTTTTAAGGATTATGAAATTCTCACTGTTTTCGGTCTGGTACATTATCGAGGCAGTGATGTTCATTAGAAAAAATAAAGATATTTTTCAGAACAATAGATCAAGCCACAATTACACCACTAGATCGAAAAACAGTACAGTCAAAGTTTACTTATACACTGAGAAACGTTCAACATTCAGTTATAAAAATTTGTAACAAACTTCCGGAAAACCTCAGAATGCTTTTGAATTAGATTTAAAAACAAAATTGAAAAGCTTCCTTTGTCAAAAAGTATATTATACTATGGAAGAATTGTTAACGACATAATAGTTCTGTGATATGTTTACAATTCTTGTACTTATTTAAGATTTAATTAGGAATATTATTGTTTGTGTGATCCACTTGTTAACGTTAACTTTATACATTTATATGTTTTATTTTGTTTATGTCTTTTATACTATTTTTCTTTTGACACGTTCTGTGCCTTAAATGGACATATAGAACCAATAAATCTATTGAACCGAATTGAATTGTACTTGCAACTATTTAAATGATGAAGATTATGCATTTATTGGGATTTTTGAGTGAAATGTTGCTGCTTTTAATGAGATTTTAGAAAAAGATGGGTATCGTAATAGGCAAAGTGCCTAAAACTCGAAGTGAAGAAAAAGAAGATTGTTTTCAGTATAGATTCTTTTGATGGTCGACCTCCCGTAAAGGGTGAAGGCCTATGGTGCTGTAGAAGCGCTGCGGTGAACATAAGATTTGGAAAGCTACAGGTTGTAGCCGTCGGGAAACAAATTCCCTGGCAGCTCATCCCACAGCGTCGAAGTACTCCAAAAGAAGGAATGCTGGAGAAGACTGGTTCGGGGAGTATGGACCTTGACCTGGTAAGGATGAGTACGCAGAGCCTCTCTAGTGCTCCTCGTTCGGACGGCCTTTGGTGTTATTATCTTCCGTGATGGAATCTGCGAAACAGGGACAGGTCAGCCACACTTCTTCGATGTTCCAGGCTGAGGAGGTCCTTTGTGAGGTTAGGCGTATCGATTAGCGTAATTGCTCTCTTCTGGATAGTGTCCAGAAGCTTTAGAGTGCTTCGGAGCGCATCCCCACACATGGGAGCAATACTCCACCGATTGTGGGATTTGTGCCTTGTACAGCAGCAGTAATTGCTCTGGTGTATACAGCTTCCTACAGCGGAACAAAACTCCAAGCTTCTGGGATGCCGTTTTAGCAATACCGACCACGTGGTCGTGCCCAGACATGTTAGTGTTGATGTTGATCCCCAAAACCATAGATGGATTTGTTACTTGAACATAAAAAAACCAATTTCCTGTCGATCTCACCCTATTTTTCCTCGGAAGTACCGGGCTGTGAGACCGACGACCGATCCGGGAGTAGCAGCGGCAGCGCCAGCAGCAACCGGTTTTACGTACCCGGAATGCATCCGGAAGCCGACCACCCTCCTTTCGCTTCCCTGCTCTCTCTCCCCCCCCCCGCCTCTCCCCCTCCCTCCTTCCCTATATCTATGCCGCCCGTTCCGGCACTCTACTAGCATGGCATTACACGCCGCAGTATTGATTTCGAACACAAGCGCCGACGCACCACCCCTCGCCCCGCTGTCACGCCGACCGATCGGGGTTGTGCAAAATGCGGGTGGGGTGACTTTTCGGGATCGTTTCAGATTTAAAAAATCATACTTTTAGATTTTTTAGGAGCTTGAATAAAAATGAATAAAGACAGGAAAGGGAGAGAATAAATAATACCTTAGAAAAATTTACAGATTCTTAATTGTTTAAACTTCGTCTACATAAATGTCTATTTTATCATCGATTTCTCATCTTTTTATTTCAACCTTGTTCTAACGCTGCTCCTACAATCCGGAATAGTTTCTCCGGAAGATGCGGGGAGCTGAAAAGGAACCGACGATGGGCGTGATAAATAAACAGGTGCGCGCTACATCAGAAAGAAATGGAAACAGTCATGTTAGCGCGTCGCCCGAAATTTGTAAAATTGAAAAGGAAGGCGATTTGCAGATGTTTTTTATCGCAATTCCTGACGCTTCGTTTCCCAATATTTTTACATTTTTATATGATGTTTAGAAGGAAATTGCCCAGAGTGATATCGAAGCACTTTTTCATTTTTGCTTCTGGGCTTTTCTTAAAAAAAATAAAAAGTTGACCAAGAAAATAGGCAACTTCAAGCGATCATATTTCATGTTCAATCAATTTTTTTCAAAAAATGCTTCGATAGCCCCCTGTGTAATTTCCTTCTAAACTTCATGTAAAAATTTCATGTAAAAAGACTGAAAACTAGAGCGTCTGGAATTGAGATGAAATCACTTGAAAATGACCGTTTATGCTCCCCGTAGGAGCCGCCTTAAGGGATGCAGTATTGCAAGAATTAAGTGTCTATATAAATATTATAAAATTCTCTGTTTTTGTGGTGAGGTGCACTATGCATCCATATTTTCTGAACAAAATCTCCTAAACAATCTGCGTGTAGCGACACATCCGCAACTTTCATTCCAGAATCTCTACTAATGAAAATCCAACTACGTCCACACGTCTCTTAAGAACACTGCATTGCCTTTCATTACTGATTCTCGGTAGTGACTACACTAAGATCTAAAGCGACCTACAGACGTTGATACATGCTGCGATGCAGGTATCGTCTCCTACGTTTCATGATGCAACTAGCAGCGTGTGTAGTACTGAATCACGTATTTTTTTTTATAACTGAGCAGACCGCGTAGGCAGAGCCTAAATACCAGAGTACCGCAGCTGCTGTGAAAGGGTTATGTTAGGGGAAGTTTGTTAACGCGGCATTTGAATGGGCCAATACCCGCAGGCCCAATAAATACATCTCCATTCCAAGCCTTGGATACCCTGGTAATGAATGTGCGGTTGTATCGCTCCGTCCTTGATCTATGAAGAACGACCGCCTTAGGATGAGATGCAGCGGTCGCGCGGGTACATCTGATAGGAGCGGTAAGCGGCGGAACGATAGAGGATAGCTCAGAGGAGCAGATCCCGTTTGAATACCGATAGAAGAGCGAGAGGTCTCCAACAACAGGCCGGTGAGAAAGTGGCTGGAGGTGGCGCGTTAAGGCCGGGTTGCCAATTAATCGAATTGCCCTTCTCTGGACGGAAGACATGGTGGTAGGGGCGGCAGCTCCCCAGACGAGAGCAATACTCCAGGCCAGGTCTTATTTGGGCTTTATATAGCGTGAGGAGGTTACATGGTGAGAAGTACTTTCTGGCTCTAAATAGGTACCCAAGCTTTTTACCAGCAGCTGTTGCAATTGACGCAACGTGTTCGTGCCAAATCAGATTTTCTGTAATGTTAACTCCTAACAGCTTGAATGAGATTTGACCATATTCTTGAGCCCCCAAGCGGTAATGGTATCGAGATCCTTTGAAAGTGAAGCTGCCACTGCCAGTCTTCTGCATTCCAGCTCGACCACAGAGATCGGTCTATTGATGACTGCATGCAGCGTACTGTCATCCGCAAAACTGTGGATTGAATTTGTAGTGCCAGAGAGTAGATCGTTAATGTGAAGCAGAAACAATGTCGGAGCCAATACCGATCCCTGGGGAACCCCAGCATTGATGCTATGGAAAGAAGAGGAAAAGCCGTCTACCTCGACAGAGATTTTCCGACCTGATCATCAGTTGCGGCTTGTAGCGATGCCGAGTTTGGAATCCCATTTTGGTCGGTGAGCCATGACGCCGTGTCGGTGACGCTGATACAGGTCCAACGTATCTAGTATTGCGTCGATTCAAAGAAATAACTCCACCCTACTATTAATTCCTGTGTTGCATGAAATGTGCATAAAATATCATTCAGGCATCGCAGCAGGTTTCGATGTGAGTAGGAACTTGCAACTGATGCAAGTTTCATGAAATCTTGAGTCGATTCAGGAATTGGAGCATGGATTCAACGTCTGTTGACCGCTTTATACTACTTGACGAACAGGGTATCTCAAAATCCTCTATGTTTGACTGCATCATAAACACTTGATTTATGAATTCATTTAAGTGTCCATAATTGACTACTCTATTGGACTCAACTGTCACTGTCATTGTCAATTTTGCAATTTTCTTCCTTTTACATCCCTTGTTACAGATCGCATACATACCTATTTTCATAAGCACTTTTTGATTTGAGCATGCATCAACGTCTGTAGGCCGCTTAAACGATCTCATCTATCTGCGTACGATGCGTTTGTATCAGCATTCTAGATCCCGGCCTGCTAATCGTGTATAATATAACTGATATACTGGTCAAGGGAAGGATTATAAGTGAAAGCCACAAGATTTAAATCCTGCGGATTTCTGTAAAAAATAACATAATAACGGGATCTTGGGAACACTCACATGGCATGCGTTGCTTTTTCTAACCTATCCGAATTCGTTGTAAAAAACCGACACACTTGTATGCAAGCATAGAGACGTTCCGCTTTTTTCTTTGCTTTCAAATATGCAATAAATATATGTTACAAGGAGACACGAACTGCTGTTGGGTCGCCTTAGCGACTTGCCACTTTCTATGATTTATGAAGTGCACTCCATCGTCGCTGGAAAAACTCTTCCGGAGTAAGCTGCAAACAACCGGAAACGGCGATGAATCACTGCTTTCTCTCTCTCTCTCTCTCTCTCTCTCTCTCTCTCTCTCTGCCTCTTTCGCCCCGTCCCACCTTTATTTTCCGGGCCGTCGAGGACGGGAGGTGACAAGTGCCAAGTGGTAAATCTTGTGTCTCCGCTCGATTTGTCTTGTTTATCTCTTGCTCCCTTTTTCCCGCCTTAACTAGACGATTTGCACTCAGATTCCGAACGATATTGGAATAAAGTGATCGACCGTCAGAGGCGTCGTCAAATCGTTTTTGTAAGTTTGCGAATCAGTTGAAAATTAACCTCGTCCCGGTGGATCACAAACTGTGCGGAGTACCACAAAACTGTAGAAATTAACGACCTCTTGGTTGGCATAAAACGAATTTCACCCAAAAATTTTTCAAGATTTTATCAACACAGGAATTTTAACAAAGATTTTGACCAATCAGAGCAGCCCATTCAAGTACATGCATTTCTCTCTCTGAAAATCATTGATTTCTCTTGTAGTTTTCCTCAAAAAGGTGAAAAATGACGTGCTTTATGTGCAATCGGCCATTATGAACCATTTATATCTTTTCAACTCTGATTTTCCATCCTAAATGGGTGAAAACTTGCATTTTCTTGTTTAACAAACAGTTTAGCAATTGCTAATCTCAACCAATCAGATTCCACAAAGGCAGTACATTTGATCACTCAATTGTTGCTCTATCAAATGATAATGATGACAAGAAATTCAAATTACTGCATTATTTTCATAAAACAATAATCTACTGTCGATAATAATAATTATAAATACCCGCAATATACCTTTGTATTATAGTAAAAGAAGTAAAAATAACATTTTGTTGCATTTGACAGAGCTAACTGTTGTGTTGACCAATCTGTTTCCCAAGTGTGCATTACTGGTTGCCAATCCGCCTTAACAGCCAAGCTCGCGGGCTGGCAAAAGTATAACCTTATTTTTTGTAAACCAGAAACCTGTCGTATAGTCAAAAAGTGAATCGGGTGCTTTATATACTTTTCAGAGAAAGGAGAAACTAGCAGGGGGGATTTTTATTTATATGCATGCCTTACAATGTGTTTCTGCGCTACGGTGCCTTTACATCCTCTGTGAATATTTCTATAAGAAGGTCTATAACAAACATGCATCCAGTATGTAGATGGAAGTTTCTTCATAAAAGTATGTATTTGTCTATAATCAATCTGACTGCAATTGCAATTAGTAATTATACAATAATTATAAGGTAAACATTAAAAATCGGGAATTAATTTGCAAATCAATCGCTTTGTTCTCATTTTCTGCTATGATTTTGATCCCTCAATTCTAAAATATTTTTGACAAAAGTGTCATCCAGCTTTGACGTTTCGTTTCCAATATTGATAAAATACTATTGGATGATACTTATTAACATAGGCTTAATATCCAACAGAAAAGTGTTGCTAAACAACATCCAATAGAAAAGCTCAGTCAAAGCCTTTAATAGAATATGCATGTTGATAAAATCGGGCCTTAGAGTACCGGAAGGTTGCAGCAAATTTTAATGTATTCCAAAATATAACGATCGATGAAAAGAAAAGCGAATGACAATTTGTTAGCCGTGAAAAAGTTCTCAAAGTAACTCTTTTATTTGAAATTACATGAACGCAAGTTTGGTTTACATTTATTTTTAGACCAATGACTTTCCTTTACTAAATAACATCATTCTTCCTTCCCCACCCAAGTTTACTAATTACACGAATAATAAATAATGGTCAGGAACCCTAATGGAAGGTTTATAAACTCAAATGTAGACTAAGAATGAAATAAACTAAGATTTGAAAAAAATGAATACATCATCAACCGTTTATATAATTCTGCCTGAAAATTGAGGTAACAACTTCTATCTTTTCAACTAAGAATTAAAAATTATACTGTTCTACTGTGTAAGACTTTGGCAGCCGTCGTCCAATGAATTTGTGGTTCTTGGGTTGTTAGGCCGGCTTCGTTAAGCGTTGAAGCTTGACGTTTCGCCCACACGAGTGGACGGCATCTTCAGAAGCTATTTCACTTCGGCGACTTCCATATTCATTCCTCAACGATCAACGACACTGCCCTAAAAACCCAAGAACCACAAATTCAATTCTACTGTTCTATGCATGCGTTTTATGTGTCTTGTGGAGACAAGAAGGTTTAAACACCTGCACCGTCCCGAGATATTTTTGATATTAGATTATCTATGCATTCGATCATTTGGAATTTGTCATTTCATATTACATTCTTGTTTGTGTCCTGAAATAAAATTAAATTGGTATTAATTTTAATCCTTCGTTGACGTTTATACACACAAACATAATTCTTATTTGTTATCTGCTAATTCTTAATGCTTAGTTTAGTTGAGTTTATAAAGCCACCATAAGACATCTAATATCGATCCTATGAGAGCTTTTTCATGAGTGTATTCGTAATTTCACTGACAATAAAATAAATTTCTAGTCGTTAAGAATGTTAAAAGAGGATGCCGAACATTCTTCTACGTTAATACGCAATCGGTGTTTCACGTTTGATGTTAAAAGTTGTAATAAATTACCAGCAGAAGAGTCCATCCGCGCTAATTTGAATGAATTACTCAAGACAGCCACTTATTTATCCCAGTGCATTACGTCTAAATTACATGGAATAACAGTCATCCGGCAAGATATTGTTACGACCCATAGGAGTTTCGATTATGTGATAGAGATGTGCAAAAAGTTCGATACGTTGAAATATCGATAACTAGATTTTGAAATCATTAAGGACGAACCGTCATATCAATCCCAAAGGTTAGCGTGCTAGAGATGTGCACATAAGGTTCTATATTTGAGATGTGCAAAAAGTTACTTTGATATATCGATATATCGATAACTAGATTTTGTAATCATTAAGTAAAAGGACGAACCGTCACATCAATCCCAAAGGTTAGCGTGCCAGATGTGCACAAAGTTCGATACTTTGAGATATCGAGAACTAGATTTTGGAATCATTCAAGGTCTGCTGCTAGAGATGTGTTCGATACTTTCGGGTATCGCTTGGTGAGTTTTAAAGAGTTATTAGAGATAAACAATTCACATAATTATGAAACTTCAGGGGACCCATATGCAAGAAAGCTTCGAGATTTTGGAATATCGATTACTCGATTTCAAAAGAGTCATTAGAGACGTCCCGTCCCGTTTGCATCAATCACAAAAGTTATAAAACCTCAGAGGTGTGTTAGTATATACGCCTAATTTCAATGAATTAGTCGAGACAGCCACTTATTTATCCCATTATATTTAAATTACATAGAATAACAGTCATCCGGCAAGATATCATTACGACCCATCGAAGTTTCGTCAGCGTGCTAGAGATGTGCAAAAAAGATTCGATAGTTTGGTATATCGATTAAACGATTTTGAAAGAGTCATTACGGAAGAACCTATCGCATCAATCTCAACAGTTATTTAACTTCAGAGGCATGATAGTATATAATATATGAAACAAAACTACTTTGGTACAGTACAGAAGTTGTAAAACTTTCGCAGACTGCGAATATACGTAGTAATGATATTTTAATCGATTGTTTTATAAAATGTTTTTGCAACTTGATTTGTAACTATGTAAAAACAATTGAAATATAAAAAAAAACTCCTGCAATTTGTGACCGTCTAAGTAAAAAAAGGGTTTTATGTCAAAAGCATAATTTATTTTCATGAGCTCTTTTTTTCTATGCTACTTCTATATTGGAAGATTTGATACAATGAAAGTAAACAGGTCTAAAAAATATTTTTACAATTGCGACCTCGTTCGCAAAAGGGTAACCAAATATTTTCACAATCATTAACTATTCGTCAAAATAAAACATGATATAGCTGAATTCAAAAGATATATTATATAAAGTTTATTTTTCTCATGCGATATGTTTTGTAGTGTCGATGTTCAGGTCAATACGGAATATATCGATACTATGTTGTTTCCATCTCTATACCCCGTTTTCTCGAACACAATCATTACAAATTATACGGTCCATTTGAGCCGCTGGCTGGCCAGTTATGATCTACTGCTTAGATATATGGAAGCGATGTTCGGAGAGTCTTTTCTCTTTTTATTACTTCGCCGGCTGTAATTTTCTCTCTATCGATTTACCATCTCTCAACGATCCAAGTTGTCAACAAGAAGAGTAGTGCATTTCTCACTTTTAGTATATATTTTTTTTGATGGTCTTTATACAGACGTTGTGGAGTCTTGGAGCCGGTTCCATAAGCGGATACAAGCGGGGGTAACAAGAGTAATCACCCCCTCCCCGCCATCACCAAGATTTTTGACCAAAAATGTATTTACCTAATTGTTTTTCCAAAGGAAATTTGAGTTACGTACTTTATGAAAACGTATTGCTGCAAATTCGGTAGCTATTCATATACCTTGCGTTTCAAATAAAAATAAATAATTTTCCTTTTCCTCGGATTTTTTAATAATTGATTTTTGAAAAAAATAATCAGGTATCGCTGAATTAAAAACAAAATTTTGATGCATGATTATACTTTGGAGTAAAATTGACCGATGAAACTTTCAAGATGGCGGCTCGGCTAAATCTGAAAAAAAAATCAAATTGAAAGGGGATCTTGTGACATATCTTTTTGAAGCTCCCGACAAACCCTTCACAATCCTAGAATATGAAGTCAATATCTTCATCTCCTATCAAATGAGAATGTAAAGTTTATGCTAAGGATTCATTTTTTTCTGTTTGGATAAAACAACATGTTTATAATACAATGAGGAAGTTTCCATTTTTTCAAATTCTAGTTAATCAGATAGTCCTAAAGACTTAGAGAACAAGGGCGAAAATATTTTGTAATTATTTCCATTAATAGAAAAGTTATAGTCCTTCAAAGTTTGAATTGCCGTATCCTCCGCGCGAAGCCGCTGTGACGTCACACGTCACACGACACAACGCAAGCCTGTGTATGCCCTGTCGAGGATGCTGCTCCCGCAAGCCACCGCGCCGCCGCCGGCCTCCTCGTTCATGTTGTTATTCCTTGTTTTCAGTAGGGTAGGCGACGCCGACGGTGACAAAACGATACACTGCAGTTTATTGGTACTCGTATTATTAGAATATGTCTAGCAGACCGAGAAACTATAAATATTGCATTGTACTCAGGTGTACTAACACCACCATAAAAACACCAAACAAATATTTCAATGGATAGCCTATTATGAATACAAAAAAATTGAGTTTTATGACTCCCCACACCCCAACTACCCCAATTTCACCCCACCCAGAAAAGTAGAAAATGTTCACGAAACCCCTAAAACGCGAAGTTTGAGCTGTTCCTATATTTTTAGTTTTTTATTATTGCTGCGCCGCCGCTGACACGATTTTTAAAAACCATAAAGACTTTACATCCTCGCAGCGGTAGTAATACTGTGTGAAAATTTAATTGAAATCAATCCTATAGTTTCCTAGTTGCACCATACAGAATGATCAGAAGCAATACTCTCGCATGTATACATCAAAAAATTCCAAGTCGACGATCCGTAATAGGCAAGGTAATGTTCGGATGCACCTAAAAAAGTGTATTATGACGCTAGGCCTTTCTTTCACAGGTTAGTGGACGGCCTGTTATGAATTCAATAATTTTTCGTTTTACGACCCCCCATCCCCTAACCACCTCAATATCACCCCCATCCAAAGAAAGTAGAAAATGATCAGGAACCTCTAAAACGCCTAAAAACAAAGTTTGAGGAATATTTAAAATTTTTGGTTTTTTGCTAATTACTCCACTGCCCATGCACCGATTTTCAAACTTATATGAAATGAGTTGTGTGAATTTTCGTTACATAAACCACCCAAAAAGCGTATTATCTCAAAATCCAAAAATTTTCACGATCACAATACTCCCCTCATCTATCGGTGTGGGAAGTAAAAGTCCATTATCATGTCATCCACTTTAGGAAGATTACTAGAATCACCACGAACGTAACCTTCCTCCATACTTCAAAAATATACTGGCGTCTGCCCCTTACAACAAACACCTTCGCCGTTCCACTCAAGTCTAAATGTCGCATACTATACAGCGCAGCGCATGCATAGCGGAGTCCCGACCAGATTGTGGCTGACGCGAGCTCATCCTTACCAGGTTGAGGTTCTTACTCCCCGGACCAGTCTCCTCCAGCATTCCTTCTTTTGGAGAACTTCGACGCTGTGGAATCAGCTGTCGGGGAATCTGTTTCCCGACGGCTACAACCTGCAGCGTTTCAAATCTAACGTGAACAGACATATGTCCTCTCGCAGCGCTTCTACAGCGCCATAGGCTTTCAGCCTTTGCGGGAGGCCGACCATAAAAAAAAATAACATGTGACGTCATACAGCTTTTCACCTCCGCGGTCGCTTTACGCAAATATAAAATTGAATAACTCCGCCGTTTTTTGGAATATTCAGATAATTTTTTCGACGTTCTTCAAGTGAGGAAATAGGCTATCAGATAATAATGAATTTTCCAAATTTTATTTTTTTGGCAACTTCTCCATTATGTTTTTACGATGTATTCAGGCAACTATTATGTTAATTCAATTTTATTTTCATTTAAATAATAAAAACATGTTCAAATAATACAATGACGTTTTTGTAATAACAATGTATTCAGGCAGTTATTAAATATTCCACCATTTTGTAGTATGTGAAGATATTGACTTTATATTCCGGGGTTATGAAGTATTCATCAGGAGCTTCAAAAAGATGTGTCACAAGACTCCCCTTTCGGTTTGAGTTTTTTCAAGATGGCGGCTCGGCGAGTTTATGTTTATATCTCAATTTTACTCCAAAATATAGTATTCATGCATCATTCATTCACGCATTATCCCAAGTGTAAAGTTTTTGAGTTGACCTGTCCAAAAAATAAAAGGGGGTGCGTTAAAGAAAGCACTGTATACTGATACGTCATCCTACCACACGGCACCACATGTAATTCGAGCGATTTAGATAACGGAAAACCTATAATACGTAGCAACCCCTCATCAAGCTGTCAAATTAACGACTCGCTTTCAACCTCTCTAAGCAAAACATTCTTAGGCGCCCCAACCCCAACCCCACGTAGTATATCGATCACCCTTGTCGGCCCACACCCTCTCGACCCCTTCCGCGCTAAAGTAAAGACGTGTAATTTTCATCCATTGTCGTTTGCCGGGCTTTCGCCATCAAAGGGGGGTTGTTTACGTTGAGTGTATCGTGTGTAATGTACCGAAGCGGCAAACTGTTAAATGTTTTAGTAGAAAAGGTTTCTTCGGATTTTGGGATAAATTAATGCAAGAGGTTTTTTTACTCAAAAAGCCAAAGTTTCGGCGTTTATTTTACGCCTTCTTCAGGGCTAAAATTCATACGAAGTCGAAAGATATATAAGTAAAGATTATAAAATGCCAAAACGGTGAGTATAAGCGTTGACAATTGAGGTTTTGAATAAAATTTTTTTGTCATAAGTGGAAAGATCATACATAAGTTTTATAAAAAAACTGTTTTTGTTTTCTTTTTTTTCGAAATAATTCAAAAGTTATATCAAAATAAAAATGTGTTTTTGAATCGAGTACCGAAAACACGCCGACAGCTCTCGAACCAGTGTGACGTCACGATGGCGGTAAGGATGCTCCTTTGACCAACGACTTCCTGCTCCGATACTAGATTCTAGATTCCCAGCCAATCGCGAAAATACGTACTGCTAAACCGGTAACTAGTGTATTTTTGTTGCAACACAGTCGATGAATGAAGTTTGCAGCTCGAGACGAAGTCTACGATCGAAATAAATTTGTTTTTGAATGTTTGAAGGAAGTCAGATTACAGATTCCGTAAGTACCTAAACAAATATGTTTCGTTGAAAAGATCTCCTCAATCGAAGGATGGCCCAGTGGTTAGAGAGTTCGCTAGTGGATCTCAGGGTCTTTGAATCGAAACCCAGGCCTTCCAACTTTTTTTTCACTTTTTTTTTATCAAAAATTTTATTGATGTGCTTTTTGCACTTGTTACGCACATTTTTTTACGATCAACATAAATATGCGTTTGAATCAAATTTTGTTAGACATATTACTTGCACTGCACAGTGCAAAAACTAAGTATAGGAGGCAATGGACAATTCAAAAAATCAGTGGAAATGAGGTTTATCCGTCAATATCAATCGCCATTATTTTTTTTAATGTAATAGTTGGTTAATAAAACAAAATCCCTTCATCCATTCAATTCATTCAATTTTAAGTTTTTTTAATGTAAAAAAAGTAATGCAAACTCGTAATCACATTCTGTTTATCACTTGGTGTTATTATTTATTTATCTTTGGGCAATGAAGCTTAACAATATTAAATTTTTAGAACTGGCCAGTTGATCTCAAATCAGAGCCAATAACATAAAAAATATTAAATTTTCATAAAAATTTAATAAGCACTGTGCAGTGCAAGTAATATGTCTAACAACATTTGACACATATTTATGTTGATCGTAGGAGAAATGTGCGTAACAAGTGCAAAAAGCACATCAATTTTTCGATTAAAAAAAAATAAAAAAAAAGTTGGAAGGACTGGGGTTCGATCCAAAGACCCCAAAGACCCTGAGATCCACTATCGGACGCTCTAGCCACTGGGTCATCCTTCGATTGAGGAGATCTTTTCAACGAAACGTATTTGATTATAGGTACTTACTTACTGAAATCTGTAATCTGACTTCAACTTCAAACATTCAAAAACATATTTATTTCGATCGTAGACTTCGTCTCGAGCTGCAAACTTCATTCACCAACTGTGTTGTAACAAATACACACTAGTTACCGGTTTAGCAGTACGTATTTTCGCGATTGGCTGGGGATCTAGAATCTAGTATCGGAGTAGGAAGTCGTTGGTCAAAGGAGCATCCTTACCGCCATCGTGACGTCACACGGGTTCGGGAGCCGTCGGCGTGTTTTCGGTACTCGATTCAAAAACCCATTTTTATTTTGATATAACTTTTGAATTATTACGAAAAAAAAGAAAACAAAAACAGTTTTGTTATAAAACTTATATATGATCTTTCCATTTATCACAAAAAAAAGTTCTTTTCTTAATTCAAAACCTCAATTCAGTCTAACAAACAAATTAAAAAAAAATGTTACACATAAAGTTACAATTAGAATTTAAAACATTTTAACATTCTTTTTTGACACTTTATATTTTTTACTTATATATTTTTCGTCTTCGTATAAATTTTAACCCTGAAGGAGGCGTAAACTAAACGCCGAAACGGCGAATCTTTGAGTTAAAACCTCTTGCATTAATTTATCCCAAAATCCGAAGAAACCTTTTCTACTAAAAAAAACTGAGATAAGAATTACTTTCAACTGGATTAAATAATGTGTTAGTTGTGTACGTAGCAAAATCTTTGAGTTATTTATTATAAAAACATGTTTTGATAAGCTGGTTGCAAAGAATCATGTTATTCTTATACATATACGTTACGCCTTCTTCTTTAAGTGCCGTCTCCTATCGGAGGTTGGAAATCATCAATGAGAGATTCCCCGGACAAAGTCGTAAAAACGTAAATCCATTCCCAGTTTATCAACACTACCCAGTTTATATGGATTGAATGGACTAGTTTTCACGAAGTTAAGAACAATGATTCAATTGTTATAACCGTTTAGTGCATACAAAAATAAAAGTACTACTGCATTTCGTTACTTTCTACATCATTTTGTTTTTTAGTAATTCCATTCTAAAGTTTAAAGAAAGGAATTCAAATTCAGCCAATCAGTGCCAACCGCGCGAATGATCAGCAGTGCATTGTTGCCAAGAACAACTCCGACTCGCAAACGGGAACAGAAGACAAGATGGATAAGCCAGCCCGCGTACAGCTCCGGTATTTCGCGCGCAATCAGAATGCGGCAACACAGCACACATATCTGTCTTTTGATTGGCTGTTCGCCTTTAGGGCAGTGACGTCACTGCCCTAGGAGAATTCACATATTTTCCTTATTTTCACGGCTTTCCTGTGCCCAAAAGATCGGAGAAAAAAATGAGATGCTTTTTATGACGTACTCTATCATATGCAGCCAAAAAAAAGTCATGATACTAGTCCATTGTGAGGCACTGATGATTAAGTGTAAGAATAGCACTTTGCTAAACTTCGCCACTGGTGCCCTATCCTTATGTAAGTCCCATCTTACATGTCATCTTCAATAAAGGCGAGTTATTATTGTTATAATAATATTCGCGCTATTGGCCGGTCATTATCAGGACGTCCCGCTGTAATAGGACATTCACGACAATGGCCGGCCAATACCGAAATATCATCTTTGACCGTAACATATACATCTCAAACACATCTACAGTATATTCAATCCCAAGATAGACTCCACATAAACAGTCGCATGCAACATTAGCGTGGTTACTGTCCGCTGCCATCTGCGAACGCGCCAGCTATAGTCCAGTGCAATTATGGAATTTTATATTACTATTTAAAAGAGTTGCCCTATTAACCCATTGCAACTTAAAAGTAGCCAGTTGCCAGTTTGAAATGATCATTTAGGCAATGAACACTTGACATCGCATATTTGGATCTGATTTCCAGTCAGTCTTGGGGGTTTTTACTTGCCGGATTATAACATACAATTCACACATAGTGTACTGGACTATTAGGGACCGTACCGACATGAGCCGATCACGCACGCGGGCTTGTTTTCATTTGGTCTAGCTTGACTGTGAATACAGTATAGTTTCTTTTCTAGTGAAGCATCTAGAGTGCAACTCTCGCATCTGTACAGGACAACCGAGAAATTCACCCGTGCATCGCCCTTATGAAATAAAAATCTTCCCAGTCCATCTCCTTGGAGGACATCAAATAACCCTGGTGTGAAGGGCACCAAGGCAGCGATGCTGCGATTTATATCGGTATATTAGCCGGCAAGAATGCTGTGCAGCCGGAGATATTTCAATCTGTTGAGAAGCGCTCCAAGCACCGACGATAAATCCAATAAAAACCAGTTTAGGAGAGAGGTGATTTCCTTTCTGGGTAGCGCATTGTGCGCTGTCGAGGGGGCTCCAGTCTCCAGTCTCCAGACGCCAAGCCGCCCAGTGTCGCGCCCGCTTCAGCGCACAAAGGGCCAGCCAGCCAGTCCGCCTTTTTGCTCCTTTTACTCCTTTTGCATACACTTCCGCCACGCTAGGCGCTCGCTCCTTTGGCTCGCTTGCTCCCCCCTTCTGCATGGATTTCGTTCGTGCAGCGGATATTTTACAGAATTGGAGCTGTCTTCAGTCGTCCGAGGAAGCAAAAACTCGCGAATGGGTTAATCAAATTCAAAGATTTGGAAAAGTCGAGAAACCGAGTTAGATTAACCCTTAACTGGTAACATTAGGTGCTTTCCACAGAGTTAACACCTCTAGAGGGAATGTAAACAACAAAATGCACAGGTCGCTGACCAGCAAACATATAGCGGAAATTTTGACAGCTTGAGGATATTACCAGTGGCGTACGATTTTATATTAAAATTGGATGTTCATTAATAGATTCAATTATTACTGTGATGTTACAAACTGATACCAACAAGTTGTATTAGTATTTAGCTATACTTATAGAGTTACTCTTATTATAACTTCATTGTCTCAGTTGATAATTTATTATTACCATGAAGTGTTTCCCCATATTTTACGCTACTGAAAACCAAAACAAAACCTGTACTAACCTATGATAAGTGGTGTTCACCGATTCGTCGCTATTGCAGCAAACTATGCACTTTTTATTTCGTCCCATCATGCAATTATGACAATACTGTTCATAAATAATTTAATTCACACCACAAATAGTAACAAAGTCACTCAAATATACACTAAAACAACAAAAATCTCAACATACGCAATAACCACAACTACAATGACACCCACATGACAGCTTTAGGGGACGCCGATTGTAGGTTGCCAGATTTACGACATATTAGAAGTTATTGCGACATTTCGCTATGAAATTTACCATTTTTGAGATTTCGTTAAATCAATACAAATTATCTTCACGTAAATCAGTTACATTGCAAGTATATTTTAATGTATAGTTAAATACCCAGTTAAATACTTTGAGGAACATGTGTTCAAACTGTGGAAACTGCCAAATTTTGAAGAAACTGGAAGGTCCTTAAGCGAAGAGTGGCAATAGCGCTATAGATGTCGGCTGGCCAGTATTCAAATTAGGCTCCCTCTAGAGATGTTAACTCTGTGGTGCTTTCCTTTTACATCTGCACGAACTCACATCATTTAAAAATGAGACGGCTCAGCTCAGTTGGAAACCTAATAGCTCAGATGGGTTAAAGGAACGTGTTTGTACAGTTAAACCTTACCTCACCTATTTAACATCTGAATGATCTGAGACAACTGATCTACCCTTCGAGCTAGTGCAGATGGGCTTGCTTAAGTGGGGGTGAAATATCTCACTTTAGACTCAGATTCAGAAAACAAAAGGAAAGCACCTAATGCTTCCTGTAATATTAATGGTGACACGGAGTCCCATAGACTCCATGACAAGCTTGTTTGGCACCTAGGATTAAACAATACTTCCTTAAAAGATATTCTAAAACAAAAGGAAAGCACCTAATGCTTCCTGTAATATTAATGGTGACACGGAGTCCCATAGACTCCATGACAAGATTGGATTAAACAATACTTCTTCAAAAGATATTCCAACCTATTGCATTCATACCTAAGTACACTCAAAAAAATACTGTTGCGTTTCCAATTAATTGTTAGTATTTGGATGTTTTTCCATCACTTTAAATATATTTACTGTTGTTTCAAATCCATGTCATTGAAGAATTCAATCCTTATATTCGAAGTAATCACAGGTACGCCAATACATTCCAAATAATTTTATAGTCGTTATAACGATATGTATAATCCTTCTAATACCAGTATTGACATATAATGCAATCAAAACATCCTTTTGTTTTCGAAATTTACCCTATGTTTCATTTAAGCAACGCATACAATCTTTTCAATGTACAAAAATTATTTCTGCAACAGAAGTTCGTGATAATTCATCTGATAAAAATTAATTTTGTTTCAATAGCCCTTGTCGTTCGCTGAACTATAATCAGTATTCGGCGGGACTGGTGTACCGATTCAATGAAGATAAGAATAAAGAACAGGGGGATGATCTCAGTGCTACTATCGCCGCGAACTCGTCAACATGGACGAAGTTGTTCCCTTGTGTTGTTTCGGTGTTAGCCGTGTTGTGTCATTTCGTGGTTTGGCGTATTGCATCAGCAATTGTGTGATTTAAATGTATCCAGTTATATATTAAATGGAGGACCTACTGAGAAATTGGGACTTAAAAGAGCTAACACCCACATTTGAATGTAGGTATTTAGATTGGTCAGACAGTTATATTTCAGGTAATAATGCAGCAACTGATGCAGGCTTATGTCTAATTCTTATATCATGCTCCTTATAACTTCACACAAAATCCCACCATTAAACATCCAAACGATACAATCAGCTGTCCTCGCAATAAATCTGTTGGTCCAAGGAAAAGAAAGTAGTTTAGAATCAATTACCAAACACAGATTCGATTCAACGACAGGCTGCGACTGAATCATTCATTGAAGTTGAATCGACAGTACGATATAATTCGCTACCAACCATACACTTCCCATTGGAGAAAACGTCGCTGTATTTGAGGAATGCTGAGTGTAACGTCCCATTGAATCCAAGCGTAAGTCTTTGACAAAACGACAGATTTTTCTATGTGTAATCGTTGCTTTGAAGCCAAAGTTAACAATGAAACATCAAGCCGCTTCCAAATGAAGTCGGGTGTACCACAAGGAAGCATATCGGGTCCACTTTTATTATCACATATATGTACATACGATCTACCTGCCCATCAGTGGGCACATTTACGGATTGTACGGCAATTCATTCGACCGATAAGAATCCCCTCGTGGCTTCAAAGAAACTCCAAGAACATATAAATATCGTTGGATCCTGCCCTGCTCACCCCCCCCCCCCACACACACCCGGCCCTCCGCCAGCTGCAGTTTCCAGATTCTTTGTGGAATCCGTAATGACGCAAAGCATCTCAGACAATATCGATTTCCGTTTGGCAGGGAACAGCTTCCTAGTCGGGCTGGATAAAAAGAGACGGTACAAGAGAGAGAAATAGAGAAGTAACAAAGTTACACTGCTGTCAGCAACAGAAATGATACTGTTTGGGTGTTTGCATACACTATTTCATGTTTGTTCAATGCTGAGATGAAGGCAAAGATGAATCAATAACTTATAAGGAATGGTCTCTTAGAGGAGTCAATAGAAAGTAGGTTATAAAAAAAGTGTTTTTCAATATCTCGCTCGTTAGATAATGAAAATATCTCGTTTTCATTTTTTGTTTCAATTTAGAGTGACAATAGATACGAAATATAACTTTATTACCTGTAAAACATCTACTACCTCTACTAGAGTACTACCTCTAAAAACTCGATGAGAAGAATCAAAGTTACAAAAAAATAAAGTGTTTAAGTGCGTAAGTATTTTATATCAAAGCCTGTTACCATACTTATGTGGGGTAGAAACGGTGAATGTGCTTATTTTTGAGAAATGGTGAAAGGGATTAATCATGACGTTTCTGATCTAGATATATTGAAACCTATATAACCAGTGTAATTTCGTTTCAGTACATATCTCGTGATTTTTAACCCGTGTTTATATTAGCTCCAACTGCATGTTTATTTGTATGTTTGTAACCGACTATTTTGGATTCGATTTTGACCCGCTTTTAACGAACTGATTTAATTTAAACTTTGCACACTCATCAAGAACCTGTGACAAAACAATAATTTAGTAAGTTTGTCTCATTATTCTGAACTAAAAATAAAAAATTATTCTTAGTATAAGCTAAAAATAATAATAAACTGAAAATGCTAGTACTATCGCTAAAAAAGCGTGAGTAGCTCGATAAATGAAAAATATGGCACGAGCCACTGACGCTTTTTTCACAATAATACTAGTATTTTTGTTTAGTGTTATTTTCACCTTATATTAATTTTTTTTCAGATTTTAGTGCTATAAAACGTGTTTTTGAGTTTTTTTAACTATATTTATTAATACTTAAAACTTGACTTCTAATATTTACTCTGAATTTGTGATGAGACAGGTATTGGACAACTGAAATGGCGGTATAACTATTGGCGGAAGCAAAATATCCAACTTAAGATTTTCTGACGATACAACCCTTATTGCTGCTTTTCAGGAAGAACTGGCAGCTCTATTGAACATCTTAGAACAACACAGTGCAGCATACGGTCTTGGTATTAACTACAACAAGACCAAGGTTATGATCGTAGAGAGCACGATAATCATCGAGAAATAAAGTCACTAGGCCGTTGTGAAATAGTTCAAAGTTTTGTGTACCTCGGTTCTTTGATCGACAATTCGGGTAGGTGTGAAAATGAGATTCGACGGCGCATTCAACAGGCACGTGTGGCCATGACAAAGCTTACTAAAATATGGCGTGACCAAAGCTACCAAAATGTCGCTGGTTCAGTCTCTTGTGCTCTCAATATTTTTGTATACCTCGGAAGCTTGGACTGTTAAAAAGGCAGATGGAGCTCGCATAGACGCTCTTGTAAAGTGGACGTGGAGGAAAATGCTGAGATTTCCTTACACCGTCCATCGAACTAACGTTTCCATACTGGATGAGCTCAGTAATCCAAAGAGACTATCCTCCATTGTGTCGACGAGAATGATTTCATTCTTCGGACATATTCACAGAAGCGATAATATGGAGAAACTTGTAGCTCAGGGTCATGCCCCGAGTGGGCGGCGCCATGGCCGTTCCCCTGCACGCTGGGTGGATACGACGAAACAGTTGCTGGATATGAGTATCAAGAGGGCCACTGAACTGACATTAAATCGTAAACGATGGCTAGCTACAGTTCTCAAAACTCTTGATAATATTCATGTCAGCAATAAATGCTCTAGCTCGGACTTAATGCATTTTACGAGTTCACAACATGTCTATTAAGACATTGTGACTATGATTATGAAGATATGTGTGCTTTTTAGCATAAACCGAATGTCGGGAGTGTTAAATGAGTGTTCCACAAAAAAAGTCTGTTTGTCGAGTCACATAAACGGTACTCGGTTCCTCAGATTAAACGCTCAAGTACCGGCTTTGGTAGATAGATACTTTTTTACAGTACTGCTTTCCAATATCATCTATATGTTGCGACTACTAGGAAGAGCTAACATACACATAAATTAGGAATGTGATCAATCGTACATACAACATTGTATACAATAATGAATAATCGATGTTTGACAATCATGAAAAATATAATTTCAAGCAACACGTTTTATTGCTAAATTAATACAGAGAAACACTTTATTTAAGCATCGTGTTCATTTACAATTCCTTGCCTCATGCCGGGTTTTTCGAGAAATATCGCAACTCGGTTAAGCAAACATTTATGAAAACTTCGAGAAAATAAAAACGTAATATCGCTGTGAAATATCGAACGGCCATTTCAGCCATCATTTACTTTCTCCGGCAATATTTACCTTGGGTGAGGTCCAAATGAGGGTAATTACCATATGGGCTCGCATATGTACACACACTTAGGCTGTCACTACATCCGTATACGTAACATGTAGGTAGTTTAACGATAAATGAATGACTGAGACGTCAACGTGGCGTCCAGACTTTCTTTCAAGACAAATATCGCTAAAGTATATTGATAACGATGTGATAATTTTTCATGTGATTTATCTCTGAAAGTGAAAGCCGACCTGTCATTTTCAATGAAGATGAAAAACTGACTCTGCGAGTATGAAGAATGTGAGAATGGTTGGGACACAGCACACCTGGATTTAAGAGAAAACATTGTAGTGCTTCATTGGGATTAAAAGGATCACGATAAAGTCTCAGTTGTCTCTACATCCTGTCCCAAAGCTTATTGAACGGAAAAAGTACGTGGTTGTGTTAAAAAGATACCATCAAATCAACGATAGTCAACATTAATGTTGCGCCCACGCCGTGAAATGATGATACAATAATTAAATCAAATACACAGAAAAAATACTGTTGCGTTTCCAACTAATTGTTCGTATTTGGATGTTTTTCCATCACTTTAAATATATTTACAGTTGTTTCAAATCCATGCCATTGAAAGAATTCAGTCCATATATTTGAAGTAATCACAGGTACGCCAATAAATTCAAAATAATTTTATATTCGTTATAACGATATGTATAATCCTTCTAATATCAGTATTGACATATAATGCAATCAAAACATCATTTTGTTTTCGAAATTTACCCTATGTTTCATTTAAGCAAAGCATACAATCTATTCAATGTACAAAAATTATTAGTGCAACAGCAGTTCGTGATAATTCATCTGATAAAAATTAATTTTGTTTCAATGGCCCTTGTCGTTCGCTGAACTATAATCAGTATTCGGCGGGACTGATGTCCCGATTCAATGAAGGTAAGAATAAAGAAAAGGGGGATGATCTCAATGTTGCTATCGCCGCGAACTCGTCAACATGGACGAAGTTGTTCCGTTGTGTTGTTTCGGTGTTAGCCGTGTTGTTTCATCTCGTGCTTTTGCGTATTGCATCAGCAATTGTGTGATTTAAATGTGTCCAGTTATATTTTAAATGGAGGACCTACTGAGAAATTGGGACTTAGAAGAGCTAACACCCACATTTGAGTGTAGGTATTTAGATTAGTCAGACAGTTATATTTCAGGTAATAATGCAACAACTGGTGCAGGCTTATGTCTAATTCTTATATCATGCTCCTTATAACTTCACACAAAACCACACCATTAAACATCCAAGCGAATGAATCAGCTGTCCTCGCAATAAAATCTGTTGGTCCAAGGAAAAGAAAGTAGTTTAGAATCAATTACCAAACACAGATTCGATTCAACGACAGGCTGCGATTGAATCAATCATTGGAATCCAATGACATCTTGTAGTTGAATCGACGATACGATATAATTCGTTACCAACTATACACTTCCCACTGGAGAAAATGTCGCTGTATTTGAGGAATGCTGAGTGTAACGTCCCATTGAATCCAAGCGTAAGTCTTTGACAGAACGACAGATTTTTCTGTGTGCACAAAGTCCTGCTCTGCAGAACCTGCAGGTTTCGCATGTACGGCTTGGCGTTTCCCCGCCTGCTAGGATAGGAAACCAACGTAAAAGGATTGGCGGCTAAACACTTTAAGCAGCGCTTTAGCGGATCGGCGTGTGAACAAGAAAGCTGAAAGCCAACATTGTCGGAACAAATTACGAATAGGGAGCAAGACGAGACAAGACAGTGAAACGCGGAGGAAGAAGGAGAGGGTTAATGCCGATGTTGGAGCGGAGGATTTTCTTTGGCGTGCATAATTTACAAGATGTAGTACGTCTGAAGGCGCATCGCATCGCATCGCCGTGTGCTCGCTGTAGTCGGTAATAACAGGGATCCCGGCCCCGAGGCAGACGGTAATTGCCCGTTATTACCTTGTCTCTCTATCCCGGCGAAGCTCTTAAAAGCTGCACACACGACGATGAGACTACGGCTTTACTCACTTTACTGCCTCTGTCTTCCTGATTAGGCATGTCTCTCGAGTACAACGGAATGAAAGTTTATCTGACGTAAATCCTTAGTACTGAATTTCAATGTATCTCGAGAACTGAGCGGTGTTTTAACTGGTCACGGATTGTAATTGTACACAAAGTATGTTTCTAGAATACCTGCACGCCTTCGCACGCACTTGCACGCACACTAAAAAGCCCCACTGTGTTTGCGCACAAAGAAATGAAACTGAATACAATTTTTTATTGTTTGACTCTCATCTGAGATCAACTAGCCAGTTGTATCTTGAATGAGAGATCTATGTTTCCTAAATTTCACAAAGTTTTGCCGATTTCGTGTAGTCGGCAATTCCGCAGATTGGGTGTAACATAATTATATGTTAAGAGCAAACACAGATTTCGGCCAATGGACGAAAAATATGGCCAAAATGCGTTTTGGCTACTACCATTTTACCAATGTCCGAATTATCGCTTTCCGACTGTTTAATATAGCCCAGAACGTGTTTTGGCTCAACTACGATTGCCAAAACGCGTACCTACTGTTCTACTGCGATTGCCATAACGCGTGGTGGATTTTGTGAGTGTCTCAGCTTGTAAACGATACCTCTGGAGCTAGTGTATTCATTTAGTATTTGATCTTTGTGCGGGTTAGGCAGTAGCTAGAGAGTGCCATGGAAGACCTAAGGTTATGTTTTAATGACGAACTGAAAAAAGTCATAAGTGGTAGCAATGGTCGTAGTAATATTTGTACAAGAGAAAGATACGATCAAACACTCTCAGAGGTAAAGGCGGCAAAAGCTTGTAAAAGTAACGGTGATACAATATCTTCGAAACAAAGACAACGATTGAAAAGGTATGATATTTTAAAAATTGGCTATATCGAAAAGCTAATTGAAAGAAGGACAGACGAAACAGCCGAACTGCGTTATTTTTGCATGACCCACGAGTTATTTGACATTATTCATTCCGCTTATGTGGGAGCTGGACATAAGAGATTGTGAGGTATGTTTCTTTCAGTTTTTTTTTCACGGACCTAAGATCTACAAGTGCTTTTATTCATTTTAGTTATGGATTCTAAGCTCAGAGGAAATATTGTAACACAACACGGCAAATAATTGATATTTATTTATTCGTAGTAGAATATAGAACGTGTTCAGGCAATCGTAGTTGACCCAAAACGCGTTCTGGGCTACATTGAACAGCCGGAAAGCGATAATTCGGACATTGGCAAAACGGTAGCAGCCAAAACGCGTTTTGACCATATTTTCCGTCCATTGGCCGAAATCGGTGTTTGCTCCTAACATATACATAAGAAAGGTGTTGCACTTTCACCATTATTGAAATTAGCATAAAGATTTATTTAAATAGTATATTGAAGCTCTATTTTGTTTATTATTATTTTTAAAAATGCATCAGAAATTGCCATAAGTCATTGAAAAACTACAACTCAACGTATCTAATGTATGTACAAGAGGAAAGCAATGCACTGAATACTTCGGTCCGCATTTATTTTATAAACCGTTATTCCAACCGTTAAAAAAAGGTCAGTATCAAGCCCTAAACGTGTCGATCAAATCCGGGCGAAATCAGTTTTGGATCAATTAGGAGGGCGAGCAAAAAGATCTGTTGGAACGGTGCGATGCGGTGCGATGGTGGCGAGCGGTGACCCAAATAGGCAGCAATTAAGTGTCCCTCCCTCCCTCCTCCGCAGCACAAAAACCGCCCCCAATATTCTGCTGAAACAGCTTCCGCCGCAAAGCTTGCCGCCACTGCCGCCGCCGACGCTCTCGACGGATTAAAATTAATGGCCGAAGCGGTGCCACCACGACAGAGGCGCCGGGATCAAAAGAGGCCTTTGTTTTTATGAGTTTTCAAAAGTTTGGCAAGGGTAAAATATACCTTGTTATCGCAATCATTGAGGGCAGCAAAGTAATGCAAGATGGGGAAAAGTAATGTTGTCCCGTGCACCTCTAATACATCTACTGCAGGTTCATAAAGTGTATTAAACCGTTGTTCGACACAACGGCTATAGCCGTCTGCGGGGAGTGATCGTGATACGCCACGACGGCTATATCAGTCAAAAAGTTATCTGCTTGTTACGGCAGGACGGCGACGACCGTCAGAATGTCGGTATACTTGCCTTGTTAAGCAACGTGAGTGCCATAACGTAAAGCTCTTCATTTCTGAAATTGCCAAATTCTAACCCACTATACGCTATTCCAACTATTCATGTTTTAAGGTGCATGGGTAACACGGCACGACGGCTATAACCGTCCATAACCTCCAATGTGATGCATTGACCATGTGTATAGCTGCCATATTGCAAATGTGTTTTTGTTTGACTTTCATGTTTTCAGTACTGAGTGGGACGTAGGTAACCAGATATTTTCATCCTAAACAGATAGTTGTCGTCCACCTATTATACATATAGAATATATATTATATTGTTTCATATCAATGCAAAACTCGAAGCACGTGCGAGACTTTTTCCAGAGAAGCTGCCCCTACCAGATGAGGATCATAAAATAAAATCCTATTTTCTTACATGCAAACTGTTTCAGGTCTGGAAAACGCAAAGAAACTAACTATAGATGCAAGGGTTGTGAAAATAAACCTGCTTTGTGTCCAGACTGCTTTGAGGAGTGGCGCGAAACATAAATTTGTGCCTAAATTCTGTTTTGTTCGGGGATACCTCTGTTTGCCAATAAATTTGATTTTTTGTTTTTATACCGTCTATATTCTGAGAGATGCGTTTTTGTTTATAAACTTGATACAATAAAATATTGTTTTTGTTTTAGCTTTTGTCTCGAAATTGTCCTTTTCTTCTCACAAGATGTGTTTTACGATTACACTGATTAGACGGCTATATCCGTGGTTGCCATTCTAGAACATAAATTCTGCTGTGATATGACACGACGGATATAGCCGTCTTTTTTTGTCACCAAAAACCTCAAAAATCAAAAAAAGAGTCAACAATGAATACCCCTAAAATATTTTGCAGAGCAGAGTGTCCAACAATGTGTTAAGATCAGTGTATGCTTAAGCTGTGAGTCAAAGTCTCTAATCCTCCATCTAGTGCAGACACGTATTTAGGGGAAGCGTTCAGGGGGCCCAGACACCCCCCCCCCCCCGAAACGTTATATCATGCTAATGTAAAATGTAATATCCACAAACATGCACAAGTCTAACGGCAACCCTTAATCTTAATCAGAATATTTGCTTAACGCTTCTAATCTATTCGAATTCGTTCCTTCACACGGATCAAGGGGATCAGAAAAGCGTTTGTTTTTTATGAGTTTTCAAAAGCTTAGTTTTGTTAAATCAAGAATGAATTAGAAACTTAAATTCAATTTCGAAATTCAGACTAATGGACAGTTGCCCTATCTGCATGTTTGATCCTCTCCACTTTTAGGTATATCCCTATTGTCTCTTGGTCCTGTTTGGATCAAAGAACCTGGGGCGCTTTGTGTGATACTTTTTATATATCGAGCAACCCACGCTTTTTCATAATAATAGTAGTATTTTTCGCTCATTATTATTTTCTGCTTAAATTAAGAATTATTTTTCACTATTTTGTGATATGAAAGAGTGTTTTTTGTTTTCTAGTTTTTTTTAAAACGATATTTATTTTTCAATTTTTATTTCAGGATAATGAGACAAATACATTAAATTATTGTATTGTCGTCGGTTCTTGATAAGCGTACAAAGTTTAAATTAAATTCATTCATTCATTCATTCATTTTATTTGTATTGTACTATACAAATATTGCCACCTCGAAGGCTATGCCTTGTTTGAGGTATTGGCATTGAATATACACTAAAATTTTCATTTAAAGTGGGTCAAAATCGAGTCCAAAGGAGTCGGTTACAAACAAACTTATAAACATACAGGTGAAGTTAATAAAAGCGTGTCAAAAAAGGAAAATTCACCAAATCATTTCGAGTCCACAATTATTAATTCCAAATGATATGACATTTTTATTAGTCCTCAATGATCACAGAGTGATATAGGATATGTCAATATTTATACTACAGTCAACAGGAACAATAACTACAAACTCTTATAATTAAATATATACACATACACAAAAAAAGAAGTAAAAAACAGGTACTTAGATGATACAATTAATTTAAAAGATACACACAATGGAAAAGTATATAAATAAAATATAAAATAGTATATGGATAAAATCAAATATGAGTGGCATCTGAAAGATATTCTTCTACAGAACAATAAACTTTCTGTTTTAGGAATAACTAATTTTTGAAATGCTTCGATGGAAGAGACTTGAACATACTCGGTAACTTATTGTATAGTTTTACAGCCATAAGTTTAGGGCTGTTTTCTGTTTTAGATAATCTGTGCTTAGGAATTCAAGTATATAGACACAAGGCAGCGATAATATACCTAATTCCCTAAATGAATCTCGACAGCTGGTCCTTCTGCTAATACCTGCTATCAGACGTACCACACGTTTTTGCATAATAAAAACCCTATGTGCTTCTGTGTATCCTCCCCAAGTGATGATTCCGTAAGATATTAAGGAGTGTATGTAAGCTAAATAGTACGACAATAACAAAGATCTATCAACCACAAAACGCAGTTGACTAATGCAGTGGATCTGCGAGGCAACCCTTTTGCAAATATAATCAGTGTGAGGGTGCCACCTAAGACAGCTGTTCAAAGTGATGCCCAGGAATTTAGCAACACTGACTTGTTCAACTGAGCTTTCAAGTGATTTTACTAATAAACTGTGGTCACAATTGTGATTTGCGTGAGAGAAACGTATGCATTTAGTTTTGTTACTATTCAGCAGGAGCTAATTATCTTGAAACCATTGCTGCACTCTTCTCAGTTCTTGAGTAGCATTTGTTGTTAGTGATGCAGTATTACTATCACTAATCAAGGCTCGTGTCTAACTTATGATGCATTTTTCAGCGTGCAACGCTTGTGTGAACACCGCTTTAGCGAGACGAACTATCGTTCCGTGCACGTTAGTTGCCCGGTGGTGTGCACCGAAGCGTTCTGCATAAATTAGGGCACACGTCCATCCGAGCACATCCATTGTTGACGCGTAGACGGTGTAAAAGCCGCAGGCCATTATTCCTCATAGAGCACACGACGCTGGCAGCGCCGCCTAGCGTTGGCCATTTGAGTAATGAGGTCGACGACAAACGGGCGACCGAGCGTCGGTTCACTGGATGATTCTCTCGCCATACCGACTGACGCGCTGTGCACATCATAATAGCATAATAATGGCCTGAACTGCCAATATCTGGACCGGGGCCAGGGCGTCCTTTCAGGCCAATCCATGCATTTTCCGCATGTATGTTTGTATGTATGTTTGTAACCGACTCCTTGGGACTGGATTTTGACAATAGTTTGATATTTACTAAAACAATCTTGGGATACGGTCACTTGTTATATTTCCAAATTATAAAATCTTACTACGTTTCGACGCTTCTATTGGGCGTCATCTTCAGGTATTAAAACTAAAATAAAATATCAGAATTGTCAAACAGATACAGAATGACTAACATTTACAATTATTTTTTTTTAAACAATTAAATGTCGAGGGAGGAAGGTAAATATTGATAAGATGGAAGAAAGTATAGGCTATGTTCCATTTATTAAATTTGTATATATGCATGAAAGATTGCTTGTATCTGTCCTGAAATTCATGCTGTTAGAACTTTTTTTTTATATGTATCATCTCTAAGATGTTTCTTTTATACCAATCCTTCTCTTTGCATAAAGTTCTAACGTTGTTAAAATCGATGGTATGTTTATTTTCTATAGCATGTTTGCTGAGGGCGGTAGAATTCAGGTTTTTATTTTTGATATCATACTTGTGTTTATATATGCGTTTATTTAAATATTGTTTAGTTTGTCCTATGTATAAGTTGGGGCAATCTTTACAAGGTATTTCATAAACCAAATTGCTATGCATGTCTTTTTCTAATGCAGGTTTCAGGTTTGAAAATACTGCACGCGTTGTTGTCGTGGCAGTATGGGCAACATTTACGTTAAACTTATTGAAAATTTGTTTAATGTTTTCGGAGAGTCCAGGAGTATAAGGCATTGAAAAATATTTCTTTTTATTATTATCATTATTTGAACGTTGCTGGCGGTTATAAAGTTGATGAACTCTCTTCTTGATAGTAGTGTTTGTGAAGTGCTGGGGGTAATTGTTTTGGGACAAGATATTTCTTACCTTTTTGAGATTGTCAGGTCTGTTTTTGACGTCAGAAAGTAAAATGGCTCGATCGGTGAGACTATTTATTACACTGGCTTTATATGTTTTCGGCACTTCACAAACACTACTATCAAGAAGAGAGTTCATCAACTTTATAACCGCCAGCAACGTTCAAATAATGATAATAATAAAAAGAAATATTTTTCAATGCCTCATACTCCTGGACTCTCCGAAAACATTAAAAAAATTTTCAATAAGTTTAACGTAAATGTTGCCCATACTGCCACGACAACAACCCATGCAGTATTTTCAAACCTGAAACCTGCATTAGAAAAAGACATGCATAGCAATTTGGTTTATGAAATACCTTGTAAAGATTGCCCCAACTTATACATAGGACAAACTAAACAATATTTAAATAAACGCATATATAAACACAAGTATGATATTAAAAATAAAAACCTGAATTCTACCGCCCTCAGCAAACATGCTATAGAAAATAAACATACCATCGATTTTAACAACGTTAGAACTTTATGCAAAGAGAAGGATTGGTATAAAAGAAACATCTTAGAGATGATACATATAAAAAAAAGTTCTAACAGCATGAATTTCAGGACAGATACAAGCAATCTTTCATGCATATATACAAATTTAATAAATGGAACATAGCCTATACTTTCTTCCATCTTACCAATATTTACCTTCCTCCCTCGATATTTAATTGTTTAAAAAAAAATAATTGTAAATGTTAGTCATTCTGTATCTGTTTGACAATTCTGATATTTTACTTTAGTTTTAATACCTGAAGATGACGCCCAATAGAAGCGTCGAAACGTAGTAAGATTTTATAATTTGGAAATATAACAAGTGACCGTATCCCAAGATTGTTTTACTAAATATTTAGTACCGACGGTCAGGATTCAAAAAGGAAAAAAATAGTTTGATAAGTTTGTCTCACTATCCTGATCGTGATCGTCAGAATTGAATGATTTAAGGGTGAATTTTACTTGAAGATTCGATATAATGGCTGTGAATTAAAAAACCACCTACATTATTTTCTGTAGAAATGGTGAATGAGTTACATCAATTTATGGCCAATATTGACGAAGTGTTAAAGATTTTGACCACGCGCAACGTAATATTTTATGAAAACTTCGTAAGGAGGTTACCAGTTCGGGGCGTGAGATATTGGAAAATAAGCGAATGTTTGTTTAACTAAGATTGTTTATAAACAGAGTGAGTGTGTTGAGTATTCAATCGCCGAGCTACACGCAGCTGCTATGCTGCGTCCTTTGTTAATACACAGGATAGTTCGTTCGGACCTCTCTGGCGCACGTATTCACTGACAGCAATATTTTGATCTTTAAAATTCGACAACTGGAATTCCAGACTGATTTTTTTGCAGACAACCCTACATCGCCGTGTTTGCAATAAAATTGCATGCATGCATTAACCACACCGGTGCAAATTGCTATTATTAATTTACCTATTTATACCTGCCTACCCTATAGTTGGGACGGGAAAAACGTAGCCAACCTAACGTTTGCATATTCTATGGGCATCATACTTTCGATTGGTATGTGATTTGTCTATTAACCAAACCAGTGAAACGTTTAAAAAAATTAATTTTTCAATATTTAATTAATCATATCCTGGACTGAAATTTTTCAGCCAACCCACTCGCGATATGTTTTTTAACATATTAAATTTAATATAAAATGCTTTTAATCCATTAACCAGTTCGGTGAAGGTCGCCTTATATTTGGATCTTCTACTAATAGTCTGTCAAAAAATGTCCATTTATATGTTTCCATAGTTTTCTACTATAGGATTAGCTGTAAAACCAGCTCAATAAAATTCAAGCTCGCGATTGTGGACATAAATATATATCTGTGTAATATCGTTTTATGACTCTATTCATTTCATACCTAAAACCGTAATCAGTTGTTGATTGTCATACGGCTATAAAAAGACCGACGGGATTTTATTATAGCTCATGGCAGCAACATTTTAATAAGCCATTTTATGTGCTTCCGTTCAAAGTTCGGAATAACTTGTCGCAATATGAAAACATAACGATTATGTGCCTTCGTAAATAACTGGCTGTCTTTATTAGTCTCCTACACTATATTTTGTCTGAAGCGTAAAGATTGATTTAGAATACCTTATTTTTGGGACAAGGTTTGCTTTAAATTCCTGAACTGTATAAATTGGCTACTGCCATACACCAGATTGCAATCAAAATTGGAATCGAATTGTTCTGTGGCTCGAATGCGTATGCACATTTGAAATATGAATGTCATTGCATCGCAGAATACGTAAAAAGAGATTGTCACAAAACAGTTTGACAGATAACCTTACATTCCTACCTATTTTGTGGCCACAGTCATTGGTAATTGATGATCTCCATCGGTTCGGAAATCCAAAAGGTTTAAGGGTTTATGGGAATTTGGAAACCCCCAGCCTATTAGGAAAAGTTCCTCTGTAGTAGCAAGATAGTTTACGTTTACGAGAATTTCTAGGTTATATTTTGATTTTTGACATTATGTTCAAATAGTCACAGAACACGTAATTACAGGATACGAAATGTGAAAGTTGACAATTAAGATCTGTAATCAGGATGCAATGCGCAGAATTGTGCTCCAATTTTTGAACTAAGAATTAGTATAGAGTTAGAGAGGTAAAATGTTCTATCTAAATATTGTGCATTCTGAGCTTTGTTCCATTTTATTATATTATAGGGTGCGGTTGTCCATATTGAACCAAATTTTTAAAAATTTTCCCGTACATGTGTGCCATTAAAAAATAAAATAAACTGATATTAGAAAACAAATCTCTCAACCTTGAGGAATATTTTGAGTAGCATAAATAATTTTTATATTTGTTAACAACAAGAGAAAAGCAAAATTAAGATGATGTTGCAAATCGTTCATTTTAGGCAACCAGGTGATCAAATTAAACTCATGGTCTCTTAAATTGAACCTTCCCTCAGATCTTTATAACATAGGAATAATACTTCCAGGAAAACAAACTGCACTGAACTAATGTCTCTTTAAGGAAAGTTGGTGAGTACACAAATATATTTTTTTTCTAATAATTAGTAACAAAATGTATAAGAAAATTCTGTACTGCAAGAAATGATCAATTCAATATTCTCTTTTTTGGTTCAACACATTTCGAATGAAACCAATTGTGGCAGTGCAGGCCTGAATCATTTGAACTTGGTCTTCAGTCTCGCGTTCGGCACAGAACCACGAAAATTCAGGTTCGGGAGCGTTAGAAATTTAGAATGGCCTTAATTGAACCGGGGTTTTGTAATATATCTTTCTGTTACGCACTGCACTAAACTGGAGGCTTAGGGGACCCTTGAGTAAAACCACTTGGTGTATATTGATCTGACCTCGTTAGAAACTCCAGATGATGTATCTTATATCTAACCCACATCCTATTGACATACTCAACACACTCACTCTGTTTATAAACAATCTTAGTTAAACAAATATACGCTTATTTTCAAATATCTCACGCCCCGAACTGGTAACCTCCTTACGAATTGGAGCAATACTATATACTGGGTGTTACCAGTTCCCTTCACTTTACTAATCTACATCACAACCCTTAATCTATTATAAATATACATATATACATATCACATTTTCTTAAATGGTTCAATATGAGCATATAGCAAAATCACGATTAACCCCATATTTAATGTTTAAAATTAATTTTTTAATATTTAACTAATCATATCCTGGACTGAAATTTTTCAGCCAACCCACTCGCGATATGTTTGTTAACATATTAAATTTAATATAAAATGCTTTTCATCCATTAGCCAGTTCGGGGAAGGTCGTCTTATATTCGGATCTTAGACTATATGCTTCTAAAAAAAAGTTAAATCAGTATAACATCAGGGGTTCCTCAAGGTTTTCACTGGGAACCTTTTTGTTTATAAATGAAATTGACAGTGATTCCAAATTTTGTTTTAGAGTTTTACTATAGAAAAATTATTAATAATGAATTAAAGAGACTTGGTTTCATAACAAGAAATAGTGTACATCTAGGAAAAAATACTTTTAAAATTGTGTATAGTGCGTATTTTACATCGACAATTGAATATGCATCGGTAATACAGTCTCCTTATCATCAGGTGTATATTGATAACATCGAAAGTTTACAAAAAAGTTTTTACGCACAGTTGCCTGAAAATCAAATATTAATGTTCACAATAACACACACAACCCTTATTATATTGACTACAGCCCTGCATTGAGTCACTTTCAGTTGCCTACATTGTCCAGTCCAGTCCAGGAGAGGAGTATACAATGTGTTCCGCCATCATGTCGACAAACTTTGAGGTATGAAAGTACAATTAAGGTTATCGACAAAAAATGCGAAATAAAAGAATCAACCTTTTAATTAATATTTTATTACATTTTCTATTTCTGTATCACGACTCCATGGGTTCGCGCAGTTGTAACGCCATAGCTTGATTATTTATGGACCGATTCACGACTTTTTGGACTCATTTTATAGGGGAATGACTGGGCATATCAACTAAGACAATATCTGATAATTTCTAAGGCTAAAAAAATTCACCAAACTGAATTTTTTTTTTGTAATGCACTAGTTTTGGTTATTTGCAAATAATTTGAAAAAAAGCCGTATTAGTGTCTATTTATTAAGACATTTTAATGTTTAGCAGGATATTTCCTGTCTAACCACATGCAATTCGTGTATGTAGCACTAAACCTTTCGACAGAATAGGCCTTTTTGTCTTATGACTTCTGTATCATAGCGCCATGTGTTCACGCAGTTGTAACGCCATAGCTTGATTATTTATGGACCGATTCACGACTTTTTGGACTCATTTAGGGAAATGACTGGGCATATCAACTAAGGCAAAAAAAGACAATATCTGATAATTTTTAAGGCTAAAAAAATTCAACAAACTGAAAACAATTTTTTTTTGTAATGCACTAGTTTTTGTTACTTGCATATAATTTGACAAAAGCCGTATTAGTGCCTATTTATTAAGACAGTTCAATGTTTAGCAGTATGTTTCCTGTCTAACCACATGCAATTCGTGTACGTAGCACCAAAATTTTCGACAGAATAGTCCTTTTTGTATTATCATTTCTGTATCACAGCACCATGTGTTAAACTGTCTTTATAAGTAGTCACTAATAAGGCTTTTTTCAAATTATTTGAAATTAACCGAAACAAGCACATTAAAAAACATTTTTTTAGTTTGGTGCATTTTTTTGGCCTTAGAAATTATGACATATCGTTTTTTTTGCCTTAGTTGATATATTCAGTTATACTCCTATAAAATGAGTCCAAAAAGTCGTGAATTGCTCGATAAATAACCAAGATATGGCGTTACAGCTGCGCGAACTCATGGAGTCGTGATACAGAAAATGAAAATGTAATAGAAATTTAATTAAAAGGTTGACCCCTTTTTTTCGCATTTTTTCTCGATAACTTTAATTGTATTTTCATACCTCAAAGTTTGTCGACATGATGGCGGAACACATTGTATATGAAGCATTGACATGACTTGCGGATATTTTATGACATATTTCATCAGTTCCTGGCATGCCTGTTCTTAGGGGTAAGCAACAGTAGCCGAATTACACTCCTTAGGATCACTTGGACCATTAATGATAATCAGCTTTATTCAGAGATCATCAATGATGACATAGAATGAGTCATGATTGTAAATAAATATATAAATTATATATAATGTACATACATGTTTAAAAATATAATTGTATGATCGTTTCTCATTACAATATAACAGTAAATAGTCACATAACAACGTACACAAAAAAGAACAATAATATACATTCACAGAACGAAGTAAAAACAGTCAAAATGAATTTGGGTCATCACAGAGGTACTCATTGATAGAGTAGTAAGCTTTTCTTAGAAGTAGTGACTTTATATTTTTTTGAATTCATGGAGATTAGCTTGTTTTAAGTGAATAGGTAATTTGTTATATAATTTAATACCCATATATTTGGGACTATTTTCAGTTAGTGACAATCTATGTGCTGGGATTTGTAAAGTTGAATGATTTCTTGTGTTGTAACAGTTGTGTGAATTGAGGACATCAAAGCAACTGATATTTTCTTTGATGTACAGCAACACTTGATAAGTATAAATACAGGGCAGTGTAAGTATGTTTAGTTTAATGAAAATATCTTTGCAGTGATACGTTCTATTTACTAAAGCAATCATTCTAACAACCCTTTCCTGGATTAGAAAGATCCTTTGTGCATGATTAGATGCACCCCAGGCAATGATTACATAAGAGATTGTTGCCTGAAAGTACGAGAAATAGTCATGATAACAGGTCTATCCACAACGAATCTTAGCTTATTTATACAGTAGGCTAGAGGGAGTATTTTTTTACAGACATTGTTTATGTGCAAATTCCACTTACAGTTTTCTGTCAGATGTATGCCGAGAAATTTAACCACATTTGATTGTTTGATAGACCCCTCTGATGATTTAACTAAGAGACTCTCATTGTGCTCTGGTGTGCAAGAGAATCGTAGAAACAATGTTTTTTCTTTATTTAGAATTAGACCATTGTGTGTGAACCATTCTTGTATGCGAGTAAGTTCATTACTAGCAGATCTTGTTAGTTCAGGTATACTAGGCGAAGTTATAAGGAGTGATGTATTAAAGATGCTAGCGTCTGCAGTAATCTCGCACCCTGCGCCAAAGCTATTTCCCCCCTCTCTTTCACCGCCCGTTCGTTCGGGGATTTGGTGGGCATAATATCTCTCAGCTCAGCAGTACCGGCTCTTCATTAGAAATTGGAATAGACGACCTCAGGGGGGACGAGGTCGCGCTTACCTTATGTTTTATTCAAAACGGCCCGAACCAGCCTTGAGTCGGCTCTCTGCCATGCCGGTGGGACGCGCCGAGAATTAACCAAACTAATAGAGCCAGAGGCGGAGTACGAGGCAGTTTTCTTAGGGGATCGTTCGGTATATACAGGGGTCGGCATAAGTCAATTCCCGCTATACTTGGTACTGCTGGAAGACCTACGCGGGCAAATGGACAACGACCCAAGGTTGGCAACAATAAAGAAGTTTCCTAAAAAATAAAATTTGGAAAAATCATTATTATCTGATAGTCTATTTCTTCACTTGAAGAATGTCGAAAAACTCATCTGAATATTCCAAAAAACGGCAGAGTTATTCAATTTTATATTTGCGTAAAGCGATCGCGGCGGTGAAATGGCGTATGACGTCACATGTCTTGAATTGTTCGCGGCAGCCACAGTCTGGTCGGGACTCCGCTATACATACGCTGCGCTGTACAGTATGCGACATTTAGACTTGAGTGGAACGGCGAAGCTGTTTGTTGTAACGGGCAGACGCCAGTATATTTTTGAAGTATGGAGGAAGGTTACGTTCGTGGTGATTCTAGTAATTTTCCTAAAGTGGATTTCGACATAGTTATGGACTTTTACTCCCCACACCGATAGGTGAGGGGAGTATTGTGATCGTGAAAATTTTCGATTTTGAGATAATATGCTTTTTAGGTGTTTTATGATGTCTACATAACGAAAATCCACACAATTTATTTCCGTCGGTCCGTCTGTCTGTCTGTCTGTACGCGTTTTTCTAGCCACGTAATCTCAGTAACCGCTGCATCGATTGTTATGAAATAGCGATATGATGCACCTATATTAACCTTTTGTCACATACAAGTATGAAACCTTCCAGTTGTAACTTCACAAACATAGTCTTTCATTAGTCGCTTACTATCTTCATTTCTTTTTACTTGTGAAAATCGGGGAAGTGACTTATGCCGCCCTCTGTACTTCAAGGAGGAATCTGATTACTGGTTTAAAGAAACCGGAGCATTAGTTTAGGTGTTGTTTCTTATGCGTTTGAACTATGAATTTTAACTTTAATTTCCTATTCAACTTCTGCTTATATCTCTGGTTATTTTGAAATAACGGAAAACATTAAACAGTTATACGAGGGCTGCTCTATACCTCCGTCAATCCACCAGCACGCAGATAGCTGTTTCACGCTTATTAGCGATCATCAGTGCGCCATAGGTCGATTGACGGAAATAAAGAGCATCAGGTCTTTCATGTTAACCAAACATGTGAAACATGTGTTAACAGATGACAGAAAAGTTCTGCCGGTGCGTCATCTGGTACCCGAAGGTAACGGCAACCAAAGAGAATCGCTGCTAACAGCAGCAAACTTTTTGGTGGGACAACACGACTCGTCCGTTTTTAGCCACCAGAGGAGCGCGGGTTCTATACGCTGCGTATGAAAGTCGATATATATTAAACAGTTATGTAGTTTTAGGTTAGGTACATTCTACTCCAAACTAGCTATGTCTGTTTGGGAACTTTTCTCTAGTTTTTGATTGTTACTATTTTTCCAATAGTCAAAGACAGGTAATTTTTCAGTTTTACATCCCCCTACCCCCCGTCACCCCAATTTCACCCCACCCAAAAAAAGTAGAAACTTGCCTGGAATCCGTAAAACGCCTAAAAACGAATTCTGAGGACTATTTGAAATTTTTTGTTTGGCTGAAAGCTGAAAGCCTATATCGCTGTAGAAGCGCTGCGAGAGGATAAGTGTCTGTGCACGTTAGATTTGAAACGCTGCAGGTCGTAGCAGTCGGGAAACAAATTCCCCGGCAGCTCATTCCACAGAGTCGAAGTTCTCCAAAAAAAGGAATGCTGGAGGGGACTGGAACGGGGAGTAGGGACCTCGACCTGGTAAGGATGTTATCTGGGAGAACTCACTCGAACATCTTCCATGATAGAATTTGTAAAACAGGGACAGGTCAGCCACCCTTCTTCGATGTCCCAAGCTGTGAAGGTCCTTTGTGAGGTTAGGCGTACCGATTAGTCTAATTATTGGTCTCCTCTGGATAGTGTCCAGAAGCTTTAGAGTGCTTCGGAGCACGTCGCCACACATGGGAAAACACTCCAACGATGGTCGGATCTGTGCCTTGTAGAGCAGCAGCAGTTGCTCTGGTGTATACCGCTTCCTACAGCGGAACAAAACTCCAAGCTTCTGTTATGTAGATATCATAAAACGCCGAAAAGCGTATTATCTCTAAATCTAACATTTTCACGATCACAATACTCCCCTCACCATCCATCGGTGTGGGCAATAAAAAAAACCAGAAAAATCTGTTTACCACTAAAAAGCCACATTTTTCGCCAATATAATCCTGAATTACTACCCCTACCCTTCTTTTCCACTGAACTTCTTTTAGGCCAGGCACATTTCTCTCCCTGTCACCTTCACGACGCGTATTCCCTTCAATGCCTGCAGGTGAGAGCAACTCGAGAACACGAAAGAGAGAGAGAGAGAGAGAGAGAGAGAGACAGACGATATGGATGACAAGACGCTTGCAAGCTTGCGAATCCTTTATCCAGGTGTGTATACCCCCCCCCCGCGGGCGCGGGCGGTCTGCTTTGTCGAGATATAATCGTGCCCCTAATGCTATTAGGCGGCAGGGGGTGTCGCGGGGCGGGGGGAGGCGAGGGAGGGTTTCCGTTCTCGTAACATGGTGGTAATTAAGGGGGCCGCCTTGGAAGGCACGGTGGATGTTACAAGCAGTGGCGTCGGAACTAGGGCACGGGCGAATTCAAATTGGGTAGAATTAGGGTTAGATGGTCTGGCAATTATATGTATAATGAAAATTTATACAATTTTAACATGAAGAGACCGACACAATCAAATGATAAATTACCTTATGTCGTATTCGAGAAATTGACGGGTCTAGGAGGCGGATTACTATCTGCTCTGACAGTCAGGCAGCCATCAAAGCACTGAGTGCTTGGAAAATAACGTCGGGACTGGTCCTGGAGTGCAGGAGGGCTCTTGACGACATCTCAGCTAAACACAAGGTATCACTGATGTGGGTACCTGGGCACGCTGGGGTAAAGGGTAATGAAATGGCGGATCATCTAGCCAGGATGGGATCCGGAAACAGTTTTGTGGGCCCGGAACCAGCCTTAGGACTATCTGCAAACTTGATTAGGGAAACAACTGGAGAGTGGATCCAGAATCAACACTCTCTGAGATGGAACAACATCTCTGGTCATCTCCGTCAAGCTCGGGAACTATTAGCAGGGCCTGCAGAGAGAATAGGACGATTTTGTCTCTCTCTGGATAGGAGTAACTTGAGATTGCTAGTAGGCCTATTAACGGGTCACAACACCTTCAGGCGTCACTTGTTCGTGATGAGGGTGGTCAACGATTCAACATGCACGTGGTGTGGTGAAGAGAAAGATTTCCTCGGCACACATCTTGTGTCGCTGTGAAACCCTGGGTTATAACAGGCAGACTATGCTGGGCTCAAGAACCTTGGAACCAATAGAGATAAAACGAATAGGACCTAAGAATGTACTTGCCTTTACCAAAAGGGCAGGTCTTAGGAACTAGCACGGATAGAGGCGCAAAAGGGTCCATCGTGTGGCCTATGCACCAGCCACATTCCGTGCTGGATAGCCTCTGGTACTTATTCATTCATACCTTATGTCAGGTAGCTTTCATTGGAAAAACACCGACCTCTGAAGATGCTAGTCACTCGCGCTAGTGAAACGTTAGGAAGAAACTCCAACAGACGACGGCCTAAAAACCCCGAAAAAACCTCTGAAGTTTTCGAAATGACCTTATGCTTTGTTATATATCCATTGAAATCAAAATTGCTGCTACTCTGTAGGATTTCTCAACATACTCGTATAGTTCTGTCAAAATATGATTTGGAATAAGTGCATTTTAGTGAAGGATTAACTACCTGGAGATATGAAGTGTTGCCTGTATTAATAAGCTATAGATTGAAGGTCTAGTTTTAGCTAGCCGGTCGCTAGCAAGTAGCGTGTTTTTAAAGAATTCATGGAAACATGGTAGTGCCAGTATTTTGAAAAAAAATATTCAACTGATTATGTAAAATGGCTGCATTGCATGAAAAACAGTTCTGTCATGAACCTCATAAGTAAATATCAGGTTTTTGTCTTAGATATTCAGGTTATGATGAAAACAAAATTTTTCGAATTAATATCAAATACCTACTAAATACTCAAACTCATATTCTACAATATTGCCTAGCATAAGCGCCATCACGACTACATTTGTCACTGATAGGATCTATTTCCTTAGGCCAAGTATAAATAAAGCGCACACATTAATTTGGATGATTTGAATTCTGTTTCTCATCAGCTGCTCCAAATACGGGCAGTAAACAACTTCGCAGTAACTAAACACATAAGGCTTTGAAAAAGGATAGCGAACCCTTCTCTATAGAATATAGTCGATTTAAGGAGCTATTTAGGTTTAATAATCTTAATAAAAAATATTCACAATAGCACAATTTTCTAAATAAAGACGCATATAAATGACATGTCCCAAATGCCAACAATGTCATTCTAAGTAGAATTAGACATACTTTATCCGACAGTGACGAAACATTCGATCTGGTCTGTCTCGATGACACACACAGTACCGATTGCATGCGATATGTAGAATACTGTACCTTGGCACCAATTCGATAAAATTTGATATTTGATTTTGCTCTAGATGGAGGACTAGTGTCGCTCATTCACAGCTTTTGCAAACACAGATCTTGTACTTGCATAAGCTGTGAATGATTGTCTCAAATACTCCATCTAGATTCAAATCAAACATCAAATCTTATCGAATCTGGTGCGATCAATTGTGATGACAGGGAATATATGACACGGAATCCCGCTACTGTTTTTTATCACGGATGTAGAAATTTGCTTGGTGACGGCCTAATTCAATTGCTCACATATTTGGCAGTTTTTAGCTCTCACTGACTCTCTGAAGTCACTGAAAAGAGCTTATGCAGAGCCTCTGTCTGTCCGTCCGTCCGTCTGTCTGTCCGTATACAAAAGATAGCCAAAACTACAGGTGCTGTTAGAGAAGAACTAAATACAGATTCGTAATCAGCATGAAAAAACCAGTTCGGGAAAAATCCGGTTTTGCCAATATCGCTTCCGGTGTTAAAAAAATCACGACAGGTAACTGACGACGTATTATGTACGGAGTATTGATATTCCTGAAGCACGGACAGCGTGTCCGAGAGGTTAAGACGCTAGGCAACAGTCAGAAAGGGCATGGGTTCGAATCTAACCGCGGTCAACAACTTTCTTTTTCTTTCTTTTTTTTAGATTAAATTTGTTGTCCGGGAAAAATCCGATTTGTCAACATAATAAAAACAACAAATTCCACAGTGAGAGCGCCGTTTGAGTTTACTCAAGTAAATTCTTTTTTTCCTAAACTCAGTAAAAGACTACGTAAAACGTACAATGAGCGCTTTCCTTTGTTACCAATAAGGCAAGATATTTCTGGATAGCCCACTCATGAAAATAATGCTTACGACGTCTCTGGATACAAGGGAGGATTAGATTGTAATATCAGCTAATGAATTGGTTAGACAGGCAGTATACACGTTATGATAATTATCGGATGAGTTTCCACATCAGGAACAGTGAAGCTTATTTGAATGGGCCCAGGTTGTGTATTAATCGTTAAGACTACGTCACTGCATAGCAGACTTCTTGAAGCAATTCAGCTCAAGTCCATTTTCTCGCTAATGGAATTTGTGTAAGCTGAGTTTGTGTTATCGCTTTAAAGCTGAGTTCAAACTACAGAAATTTGTCCAACACCAGTGGAACCACAAAGAGTATTTTGAACCAGGACGTCGAATTGCTTGTAGTAGCTAGTGTTTTAATGATTAAAAAGTTAAATGTGTCAAAAAACGAAGGCCACAGAAATATTGGACTAAAAAGAGAGCCATTTACTTCCCTATTAATTTAAGTGTTTAAATTCATACCTTAATGCTTATTTTCCTAGTGACCGCGACTATAGATTATGGTTGTTTTTCATGGGTTTCGGTCAACGATTAAAACTATAATTTTTCTTCACTACGTTTTGGTTGATTTTAATCTAAACCATAATAAATTCATACCAGAAACTGCCAGAAAAAGTCAGCGGTCGGCGGTGTTCGAACCCCCGACATCCAGACGTTTGAATTAAGAAATCCACATGCGGATGGAAGCATGAAAAAAAAATGTAATTGTTGTTATTGTCGGTGTCGGCCAATAATGGAAACTACACTCTTCTTCACTCTTCACGACGTTTCGGTTCATATTAGCCTCGTTCTTTGGATAATTTGAGGGTACTGACTAGAAATCTAGTCGCAGTTTTGAATTTCAGTCTCGTTTGAAGAAAATAAAAAATTTCAGACCTTTCACATCTTCAGGTCTGCCTCAAAAAATCGAAAATCTATATTTGGCTTTCTATTAAGATGTAACCTCGTGCTTTGGATAATTTGAGGGTGCTGATTAGAAATCTGGTCGCAGTTTTGAGTTTCAGTGTTATCTGATGAAAATCAAAAATTATCTTTCAGATCTTCAGGTCTGCCTAAAAAATGGAACATTTTTATTTGGCTTTCTATTAAGGTGAAACCTCGTATTTTGGATAACAATTTCTATTAAAATGTAACCTCGATGTAGATGTAACCAAACTTCAACAACTACCTTTATATGTTACATCGATTTATTTGTAGTACGAATTACAAATACTTCCACCTCGAAGGCAAAGCCTTGTGTGAGGTATAGGTGTATACAGGGTGTTTACGATCTTAGTGCATTAATTTGGAGGAACGATAGATCATGATATTTCGAACCTGAAACCCCAGTACCATTTCACTAGTTAACGCATAGTTAAACAGAAATAAATTAAAAAAGTATGACTGCAAAATCACAATCCGACAACATTGCCCAGTATTCGCCCTAGTTTCTGTCAGGTATTTTTGGAGATATTCACGTAAACAAATGCTATTATGTCTAGACTTGTTGCCGCACATTCTATGTTATCAGAAAATGTTGCGATTTTTTTGAAACTTCAAATTTCGGACATTCGTATTAAATTTGTGGTACAAGCATTACAATGATGTGTAATATTCGTACTTTACATAACGGCATTAAGATCTTAAACACCCTGTCTATACATTACAGAATTTTTAACTACCTTTTTGGGCATAAGCTTCCTTTGGTTTTAAACATTTATACCCGTATGCACTGTAAGTCAGTTGCGCGATTAGTTACGTAAACCTGGATTAGATTATTTGTTTACAATTTTGACGCTGTCACTGTCAAAACAATTTTGCGAATACAACCTTGCCGTATCTCCAATCTGGATTAGTTAATCTATTGACGGTGCATGGCATGGCCAAAGATTCGCAAAACGTGATTAGGGAACTAGGATTAGAATCGTCAAACGGTGCATACGGGAGTTAGATGCGAGGATTCGTAAGTATACGCCGTAATTTCTTATCCGTGTTCCCTTCTAGATCTAGACTACATGCTAAATATTCCCGTATAATAAATATATATCACTATGATCAGTCCTTCAACCTGCCGTTTAGTCGAACAGAGCGGCAATGACGCCATCAGCAACCGAAGAGCGAAGAGCTTTCGAGCTGTCGTGCGTACGACCGATACCGATCCCGGATCGCCCTTCTATCGGAAACATGAAACGACTTTAACCCGTATTTATCATGGCCGTGTTGTATATTTTTTTATTTTACAGTCAGAGATTATCGGGCCGCTCGCGAATGAAATATACACGACATTAAACGGGGGAAAGGCCGCTTTATTTGTCGTCGACACGTAACGCGACGTACAGATTCGCAACTCAGCTACGTCTAACCATCGAACATACATACAACAAGCAGACAGAGCGAAATAATTGTATACACTCAACTAAAAAGGTACGTAATTATAATAAAAAAGTTTGTGCTAACAATAAACTGTTCATGAAATTCGCGCCAACCAACGGTTTTATGTATCCAATAAACGAGCGTTTATGAATTGTTGAGAGATGTGTCTCAGTAATTGTATTCACAAATAATAGTTTCTGATTATCATAAACACCGTTTATGAATGACACAAAGTAAGTTTATTGATATAATAAATATATCTTATGCTTTCAGTGATTATTGTTTACTATGCACACAAACGCATTTATTAAATCAATTACCAATCTTTATGGTCCTAGCGTATTCTGCATATTGTATCAATAATGCGATTAACTGTATTCACAAATAATAGTTATGTATTTTATAAACACTGTTGGTGAATTCAAGCAAATCAAGTTTATTGATATAATAAATATACATTGTGTCCAACTAAAATTTCCCACCCATCTTATCTCTGAAATTATCATAAAAATTGAAAATCGTCGTGAGACGTCGATTTGTATCTCTGTATCTCTTTGTATCAAGAGGGATTTTTTCCATCGAATACGTAAACACTGTGCTGTCAACACCCTCACACCCAGCAGCCCCTACTTCAAAATCTTAAATGAGACTACCATACTTGTCATAAATCAATTTGAATTCCCTTCAAAATGATATATCATAAGTATCGTGGTTTCTTTTAAGATTTTGTAGTAGGGGCTGCTGGAGATGAAAGGGTTGATAACACAATGATGACAAATTTGGGGGAAAAAACTCACCTTTTAGTAGCTTATCCCACCACAGAAACAGCAAGAAGCACAGTATTTCTTTACTAAATATCCCTAAAGGACGCTAGACTCCCAACAGAACAGCAACACTTTTTTTCACAGTCCACCAGCCATCAATACAAACACACAACTACGTGTACATGTAAGCACAGACGCTTCCACTGATTCGGTATGTTTAACGCCAAGAGGCCTATAGTGGCGCTACTTTCAAAACAGCCTTTCGTTGAACGGTTTCATGATATTCACGACAGCGTTTATTGATCTTACAAATGCGTTTTACTTATAAGCACTGGCGTTTGTGATTTACATAAACATTAGTTTATAGTATCAATGAAAACTATTAATGGTGCCCACAATCACGGTTGTTGAAATAACTAATACTTTAATTATTATGATAAACGGATGTTACTGTTCTTTCAGGATATTTAATAAAATACAGTTTTCAAATTCATAAATACGGTTCTTGTTATTATTAAACGTTGTTAATTGTCAGCACAAATAAATTGTAGTATATATTAATGCTTCGTCATAACGTACAACCTCAGAGTAACAACTGAACATAGAGGTAGTAAACAAACCACTTCAGCATGGCGTGCTCAAAGCCATCATCTTTTGACACTTCAGACCCAAACATTGCCAACTAACCTGAAATGCAACCCATGTTACAAACACTGCTCTGCACAGTCCCATCTCGAAAAACTGTTAAACTACACTCGAATATAACACAGTAAGTCCGTAAAGCTTCATTACAGTTACCAACAAATAGCGAATTCGATTTTACTGACCAAGCATAAAAGACGCACAAACAAAACAAACGTTTGACAGTCGGAGTTTACCGTAAACAAATCGCAGGAAAATTACATAGGCGTTGCCAACTCCTCAAAATTTATGTAAGACAGAATTTGCGTTTATGATGAAGAAACATGCAGTAACGCAGTAGAGGTCAACATATCTATTGATTTTGCTGTAATCATTTCTGAACCATCAAAATACCGTCTTTTTTAACGTAGAATGGAGTATTTCTGGATACTATACAACTAAGACGATAGTAAACAATTATGATTGCCGTATCTGGTGGTCGATATGACAACGTAAGAAAAGATGTTGGCCTATTAGAATTAGTTGTTCACTACCTCTATGTTCAGTTGTTACTCTGAGCGTACAACTCACATCGGATTTTATTTCCATAAACGTCGATTTATTGTATCCACAAATATGAACATGAGCCAATAAAGAGGTTTCGTGTGCACCATAAATGAAATTATCGATACAATAAAAAATTAACTCATAAAGAGCGTTTATGAATATTACGAACGGCATTTTTTTGAGTATAGGTTACGCATTGGATATTACAAGGGAAATCTGGAGGTCGCGGGTTCAAGTCCCGCCGGCCGCCGACATTTTCTGGTACGAACTTATTATAAGGGCCAGTGTTTCCACAGCCGACTGTTTTTGGGAGCGAGAAAAAGCATTCGAAAAGAGCGAGATTGCGGTTGAAAGAGCCAGATTTCAAAAAACCAATGAATAACGATTATTGTCGACATAATGGGCCTATACCGTGATCTCAAATTGATCAATTTATTTACTGCGATATTATTTTTGATGATACATAGGACCGTTTACTGTAAAAAGTCAGCAGAAAACTTGATCCAAATGAGAATAACACTAAAAAGAAAATTGTACTGTAATTTGAATTAGCCGATGATGACGTCACCTGTAGGGAACCAATGAGAAGCGTCCTTTCTGTAGGGAACCAATGAGAAGCGTCCTTTCGTGGTCCGATGACTAAGAGCGGATGCTATTGTTTTGTACCAGTGAGCTCTTATTGGTTCCCTACAGGTGACGTCACGACCTGGGCGGGAAGTGTATGGATTCAAAGAATTCAATATTTAGAGCAATTTTTTTCTGTTATAAATACGATAGAAAATTTTTGTAAAATTATTTAAGGCATCTACGTGGTGTCAGGGTTCGTTTAAGCCAATAAACAAAAAATGTGGTATAGGCCCATTGTAAAATTGGAAAGGGAATAAATGACGAGCTAATTTTGTCAAAATACCTATTCCTTCGTTCTTCCACAAAAGATAATATCGTGACGTGAGTTGTAAGTTATAAGTATCAAGCTGGGCCAAAACATAATTTATATTATATAGCACTGTGTACTGAATACAGGCAACCACGTATAGAGTATCAAGACTGGCGCCATCTCTAATTAATTGGTAAATTTACAACTTTCATTATAAATACACATTATACCTTCGGTTTACAAATTTTTAAAAATATACAATGGATACGCTATATAGAAAAAATGTCAGTCAGCTTTTTTATAATGTATCTTGATCAAATATTTGAATGGTTGAAAAAGAGCGAGATTTGACGAAGAGGGGCGAGGGAGCGGATCAGGCAAAAAAAGAGCGAGATATCGCTCTAAAGAGCGACCATTGGCAACGCTGATAAGGGCTACATATGCGTATGTCCTACTGAAACAAGGATCGCCCCTCTGTACAGCACTGTATATCGGGGTTGCCGATATTTTACAAAAATATCGAATCCCGGGATCGGTCTAGATCGAAATCGGAAAAACAAATCTATTTTTAAACCGGGAAGATAAGAATCGATTTAATGAAAATCGATTTTATATTTTTGTTACTTAGCGACCTTAGCATAGCATTTTAAAAAAAAGTCAATAAAATGTAAAGGTGTTCAAGCATCCTTTGCATAGACTCCACGAAGCTCTCGATCACTAATCAGCACCTGGTACCATCCTGATGGTCCAGCAAATGTAATGAGAAGCCATACAAAGGCTTATCCAAGTTGAGTTATCACAACGTTTAAAACATTTGTCAAGTAAACAGATATACCTTTTGGCTTTAGTGCAAATGTGGTTGATAATTATTATGATCAGGTTAGGTAATGGAAAAATAAAGAGCTAAAATTTCTTGGCGTAATAGAGAATAATTTGGGAAGGAAAGCCCATGTTGACATGCTATGTAAAAAGTTATCTTCAGTTGGTTATGCTCTGTATAGATTATCCCAGTTGGCAAACAGAGAAGTCGCATTTTCTTACTACTTTTCGCATTTCTCTCCAGAGCAAGTTACGAATTCTATTCTAGGAATGTTCTGCATACGCTGTTAGGGTTTTCTGGCTTGCCCCATGCAAGCAGATCTTTCAACATATGCGTATCCTAACTTTACCTTCGATTTATATTATGAATGTACTAAAATTTGTTAAATCAAACCCAGAACCCTTCACCCCAAACAATCACTTTCATAGCTATGATACTAGGCATGGTTCTTTCATTGGCATTCGCTTGTACAATAAGCTACCTCTACGCTTAAGCCTGTCTAATCTCACAACCTCTAAAAAATGTGTCAAAGATATTTTATTGATGAAGGCTTATTACAGTGTTGGGGCATTTATGACAGACAATTTTTCATAGTCATTATTTCTAGTCTATTTCATGTGACATTGATATCTCAGTTTAATTTTCAATAATTTTTCCTTTCTTGAAGATATCACTATGTACTTTTATATTGTAATCTTAAGCCCTGCTGTCAGATTGACTTATTATACTATTGTTGTAGTCTAAGGGATCAATAAATTACTATTACTCCTAGATCAGAGGGCTTGTTCTAAATGGTGTGGCCCTTAATTAATTTCCTATGAGTTTCACTGCTCTAAAATGGCTGAGCAATCTGTGCAACATGGATCTGTTGCAAGCGTTTATAGGGCTTAACTGATGTAGCGATGTACCCTACCCTGAAGGATGTAATCGGGCAGTGACGGCAAAGCCCTTCAAAACTGAAAGCCTCGTCAATCGGCATCTGTCGCACGTGCTGCTAGGGTGTGGCGTTCCCTTTGCTACCTTATTTTTCATACATCGGGGACATCAAACGTATCCGATGTCGCAATGACCTACGCTTAATTGAATCAACTTTGAAAAACCAGCATGGATTGAAGGCAAAAGCTTTTTGTGGGTGAGGGATAATCATTATCAACGAATATAAACAAACAAAACAATAAAAATGGTTAATGTAGGCTCCCAGCTCAATGCCGCATTTTCACTTGCTGTCAGTCACTATTTTTCAAAATATATTGTCAAATTGTTTTTATGTTCATGCTTTAATCCGCATATGGATCAATTTAAATTTCTCGGTCCATTATTTCTAGATCCTGAGTAGGTTGCGGAATGCTTTGTAGAAGACTTTTATGACATTATTCACGAGATTCAAAACATCTATATTTATTTAAATACATGGAATTAGAGAAAATTTTCAATGTCTCGAGAAACATAGGTTTGAATTAACTTTTTATCTTATTTTTAAATGAATATTACGAGCATTCGAAAAGTTAGAAATAAGCACGTGATGCAATTCAATGCGAATTTAATGCTGACAAAAAGTGCTGCTAATCTATGATATTACGTATTACCCTTACGAGTAACAACTGAACATAGAGGTAGTAAACAACTAATTCTAATAGGCCAACATCTTTTCTTACGTTGTCATATTGACCACCAGATACGGCAGTCATAATTCTGTGGCTTGGATGAACAAGGGCCTATCTATAAAAATTAAGTTTTGAGAAAATTGAAGATTTGTGAAAAATATTCGAAGTTGTTTTTTATTGACGTTTCTTAACCTAGCGACATGATATTTTGATAAACGTTGTAATGAAGCGCCAAATATTCATAAAATATGAAACTATTAGGTTTATTGATGTCGTTAAAAGATTTTTGTTAGTTAGGCCCCAGCAGATTCGTCTCAAGTTAATATAGGTCTTGTGTTTAATACAATAATTGACACACTTAGAAGCAGAAAATTGTTACTTAGGACCGGAAATTTTCATCTTTATGTTTAATTACAGTAGTAAGAGTGACAAATTTAAGATTTTCTGTAGTAAAAACTATTTTATCAAAAAAATACATCGTTTGCAAACTGTGTAATGTATACTAATATACAACAAAGAAGATATTCATTATTCTAACAAGAAAAATCATTAGCAGATACACAGATGTATGCGAGATTGTGTGTGTCTCAGAAGTATGGGCTACTCATCATAGTCTAACACAATAGGACAAACGTCTTCGTCGTCACTGATACTGTCAGCTTTTAAATTCAAATAAAATAGTTGACTGTTCAGATGAACAAGGTTCTAATATCTTCAAGTTTCATTTTAGGCAGTAGAAGTGGGTATGCATCATCTAGTTTTTCTAAACTAGGATGTTCTGAGCTTAACTGTCCTTTTTTAGGTTACTGTTTACGAATTTTCAAGGGCCTATAACATACATCAGAATTTAAAGTATTATATATTTTTTTCAAAATAATAAGGACCTATAAGTAGTAGATAAGACCAACATTTAAAACCAATTATATATCAATGTTACACTTAGGCCCTTTGAACCTTTTTATCTGCAAACAAAATAAGGCGGAAGATAACATAGGTCTCATATTTCTTGTATCATTTATGCCGACTTTTAGTTAGGCCTGAAAGAGAAGCAATAAGCAAAAAAAGCATAAAGGCTCAAGTCCATGTAGGCCTAATTTAGTGGGTCTATATTACAAGATAGGTCCATCTACGACATGCAAAATGTTTAATTAGTGTAGCTAAGACCGTACACATAGGCCTTTATATACACTAAAGTGTCCATACTTAGGCCTTTTCATATACTATGTAATCCCCTACGAAAATGCCTTTTGACTTAGGACCTATTCCATCGGAAAGAGCTCATTCTATTTATGAAGTTGAGTCCAAAACCCCATTTTAAGAAAATTTGCACATAGGCCCTTGTTCATCCAAGCCACAGAATTATTACTATCGTCTTAATTGTACAGTATCCAGAAATATTCCATTTTACGTTAAAAAAGACGGTATTTTGATGGTTCAGGAATGATTACAGCAAAATCAATAGATTTATTGACCTCTACTGCGTTACTGCGTATTTTTTTATCATAAACGCAAATTCTGAAGTCATAAATTTTGAGGAGACGGCAACGCCGATATAATTTTCCTGCGATTTGTTTACGGTAGAATCTCGGCTGTCAAACGTTTGTTTTGTTTGTGCGTCTTTTATGCTTGATCAGTAAAATCGAATTAGCTATTTCTTGGTAACTGTAGTGAAGCTTTACGGACTTGCTGTGCTATATTCGAGTGTATTTTAACAGTTTTTCGAGATGGGCTCAAAAAGCGCAGTGTTTGTAACATGGATTGCATTGGAAGAATTTTTAGGTTAGTTGGCAATGTTTGGAGGCTGAAGTGTCAACAAATGACGGCTTTGAGCACGCCATGCTGAAGTAGTTTGTTTACTACCTCTATGTTCAGTTGTTACTCTGAGGTATTACCATTTATTCCAATGAACGGTATTACGACAAAAGTAAACGAGTGCCGTCCTCCGCGCTTGTATCCACATACCTGTCCCCTATCATCCGAAATATTTTGTGCGCTTTTGACCGGTGGGATTGGAACCAATCTGACCGCGGCGCGATAGTGTCTTACAGCCGAAACACTGGCCTAAGGGACGACGTGAGTCGCATTTTCTTGAAACGAACCCGCCTTTTGTCGTACAAAGTGCATCACTTTGTTACGCTGACAGTTCTGGCTGGAAAATGAAATCGCAAAAACAAGTCCGTGCTCCTGGAAATGGCGGTAATATTTGCAGGAAACGGAAAAGTGTTTTTCCTTTATTACCGCGGATGCCGCTATAAGGAGCTTTTATATTGTATTAAAGTTCCCCCTCGAGAAAATGCACCAGCCGGATGCACTTCAACGACTGTACACTTTTAGAACTTATTGCGCCTTGTTGATGTTTTTAAATTCGCTGGGAAGAAAATTGGACATGTTGGAAGAGCATCACAAATTAGAAAAACAATAACGAGGGAAAGAAGATTACGTAAAATATAAGCAGACCTGAGTTCAAAGAATTTATTTCAAAACATCGCTGTATATTTGCTAACTGTGACTAGTGGGTTAAGCATTATATTTAAGAACTATATGATGGACGGTTACATACTGTAAGCACCAGTTCAGGTTAAGGGAGTTTTAAATAATAGAAAGCTGATTAATGACTACACCTTTACTTCAACATTACTTTTACAGTGTATATTTTAACAGTATCCGGTTCCAATCAATAAATCAGTGTGTACTTACTGCTATTCTGGGTTACAGCCAACAATATATAATAATTGCACACCCCAAAATACCTTCAGCCTCCACGCGTCAACATAACACCAGTACATCGTACAGTGAAAACAGACAAGAAAAAGAGTACAAAGATTGGCCAGTCGCATCTAGACACGGTATAGGAAACATGCAATAAGGGTTTAAAATGTTGCCCATTATTGGCAAAACAATGAGAGAAAGTTGCAAAAACACTGGAAATGATTCCCCTAAAGGGCTAGAGGGGTACAATAGGGTGTGAAATAGTTTTTGGTTAAAAAGGTGTTCTCTCTGGACAAATATTTTGACGTGTCTTGACGTTTTTTCGTTTAATCAGCGGTTTGTGATAAATCCGTGGTGGGAAGTTATCAAATGAACTATTAGTACATACTTATGTAGACTCACATCATATACATTAGAACCATTTAGTTGAAATTTGTCAATCAGATGAATATGTGACTGATACTGTACATGTTCAACGAATTCTTGTGCGCGTCTTATTAAGGAAGCTATCCACTCTGGTAGAGACTGTTTGAATCGCTTTGTAAACACGTTTTTGGTGTCAAAAGGTAGAAGTGTTGTATAATTTTGGCGCTAAATTGAGATATGACCGCCGCATGACTGATTTGTTTGGTTTGGGAATTATTGTGGTACCTAGCCTACATCTAGTGTTGTGGTTGTGTATAAATGTGTTATGCTGATTTGAATATATCTCTGCTACTATATGATAGTACGTAGTAAATACAATTGCCTAACGTTATATATTTGGGTCTCGTAATATCATTGGTCGGGTACATTGTTATTTAGTTAAACATTAATATTACAATAGCTTTTACTTCTGATACACACCGATAGGTGAAGGGAGTATTGGGATCGCGAAAATTATTGATTTTGAGATAATATGCTTTGTGGGCGGTGGGAATTCCCGTGTCGGACAGATCCTTTGGGCTGGCCCGCCAGGTATAAGATAATTATAACATCATTAAATGCTCATTCCTTTCAACATTTTTCTATCGCAGTGCGGTTATAATGCAGCTTGTGTCTTTTATCCCTAATAGGGGTTTTCGCAAACACCGAAGCTATAAGTAACTCTTTATCGATACTCATCTTCGACCGGAACAGACAAAATCAGGTCCAGTTAGCAAACTAAATTTCTGTTACTATAAAGGCGTTCAAGCGGGCTTCCGACGCTGGTAAGCGGTCGAAAACTCAGTTGAGCAGGTGAGCCTGGATGCGGTACCTGCACGCCTTCGCACGCCCTTGCACGCTCACTAAAAAGCCCCACTGTGTTTGCGCGCTTAGAGCCGTTTGTAGGTCTATGCACTGGTGGCTCTTATCAGAAACCCTCTGTCCTTCTTTCATTCGTTTCAATGCCATCGTTACTTCTTTTATGGATTCATGTGGGGATTGGTTCCCCTGCCTCCCCCCCAACTACGTGCCTGATCCGTACACGATAGCGTGTCAACTTCCGAACGCAAGTCCTGCGGTAAATCATCTGTATCGGAGAATGGCATGACGGCAGGCAGCCAGTAATGGCTTCCCTAATGACCGCCTCTTTACGTTGCGCTGGTGCGTCACCCTCCACCCCGTAGAGGTCGTGAATCGTCTTAATTATATTTAATTAGGGGAGAGTTACCGTTGAAGAAGGGTTGATGAGGAGAGGAAGCCGTAGCCGTGGAAACGACCGACGGACGGGACGTAGGGCCGTTTTCACCTTATTAGCGTTGAATCGCGCAATAAGGAAGAAAAGTGGAGCAGCCAACTACGCAGAATGCTTTTAGGATTATATTCGTTTTATGTCTGCGGAGCTGAATTTTCATGAATTCGTAGCGTAGTCAAGGTGGGAGCAAGGGGTGATATCTACCCCTGTAAATCCATGAGTAACGAAGCCTTCCCTCTTTCTTGGAGGATACACTTCCATATTACAAGGAGAAATTTGCGCGATTTTAGCTTGTGCCTCTCCTGTACTTTGTTTTATGGTCATCCTCCCGCAAAGGCTGAAAGCATATGGCGCTGCGAAAGGATAAGTGTCTGTGCACGTTACATTTGAATCGCTGCAGGTTGTATTCGTCGGGAAAAAAAATAATCCGGACTCATTCCACCTGATAAGGATGAGTGCGCAGACCCTCTCTAATGCTCCTCGTTCGGAGGCATTCGGTGTTATTATCTCGGAGATCTCACTTGAACGTCTTCGTCATGTCTGTGAAACAAGGACAGGTCAACCATCCTGTTTCGATGTTCCAGGCTGTGAAGGTTCTTTGTAAGGTTGCTTTGTTCTGGATAGTGTCTAGAAGCTTTAGAGAGTGCTTCGGAGCGAATCCCCACACATGGGAGCAATACTCCAACGCTGATCGGATCCGTGCCTTTTAGAGCAGCAGTAGCTGCTCTGATGTATACAGCTTCTTACCTATTGGAGGTGGCAAGTGACAAACCTGTGAAGGATGTAACGAGCAAGAGGAATCACAGGGTATCACAGGCACACTATACCAAGTTCAAGCGTCCTTGAACCTGGAGATATAAAATATGAAGGACCCAACGCCATCCTCACCTTTGCGATGAGGTTGGACTTGGGAACTAGGGTAAGGAAAGGTGAAGTAGGACCCGCTTAGAGGCCAGAAAGTCTTTCTCCATCATTCATTAATTCAAGTGCCCCAAATCTTTAACTAGTTATGAGCCTATGCTGAAAGCAATATTTATTGTTCTAAAAGCTACACAAGTCTTAAAAGAAGAGGTAACTAGCTTGTCCTTTAGTAAAGGAAGGGCCACAAATCAGTAAAATACTAGAAACAACCTACATTCGAACAGTACAAAGTACATTGAGCCTGCAAGTGTTGGCCTATTCAAGTCCTGCCTCAAATTTCCCTTAATATAACCAAAATAAAAATATAAAAACAGAAACCAATTGAAGAATTTACAAGGCAATAGTGAGACCGACTATGACATACACCGCTGAAACTCGATGCGACGCAGCGAAAACTAAACAACTATTATGCAAAAAGAAAGATTGGTATAAAAGAAACATCTTACAGATGATACATATAAAAAAAAGTTCTAACAGCATGAATTTCAGGACAGATACAAGCAATCTTTCATGCATATATACAAATTTAATAAATGGAACATAGCCTATACTTTCCTCCATCTTATCAATATTTACCTTCCTCCCTCGATATTTAATTATTTAACAAAAAAATCAATTGTAAATGTTAGTCATTTTGTATCTGTTTGACAATTCTGATATTTTATTTTAGTTTTAATACCTGAAGATGACGCCTAATAGAAGCGTCGAAACGTCGTAAAATTTTATATTTTGGAAATATAATCCCGTATCCCAAGATTGTTTTACTAAATATGAGAGACAACAGAAATGAGAGTACTTCGTACAATGACTGAGAAAACGATTTTTGATAGAGAGCGAAGTGAAGACATAAGAAGAAAGTGCAAGCAAGAAAACATCAATGAATGGGTACAAGTTAGAAAAAAGGAATGGAACGAACACTTAAGTAGAATGGATGAAAGAAGACTAGTAAGAATTGCACGCGACAAATCTCCACTGGGTCGCAGAAGTCCAGGACGTCCCCGAAAACGAAGGAGCGATAACCTAGCAGCGTAGGTAGAGATACGAAGAAAAGAAACAGGCGACTCGCCTAAACTAAAGAAGGAAGAAGAAGAAGATACAGATACAATACAGGATCGTGTTAGATTCTTCAAATGAAAACAGACCAAGAAAAAAATTGAAATTACAATTCAAAATAATAGAAAAATTGAGGATAGTATAAACTTAAACATTTATTCCCAGAGAGTCCAAGGCTTGGAATGGATTGCCAGGAGATGTATTTATTAGGCCTGCGGGTATTGCCCCATTCAAATCCCGCGTTAACAAACTTCCTCTAGCATAACATTTACACAACAGCTGCGGTACTTCGGTATTTAGGCTCAGCCTTTGTCGCCTGCTCATTCATAAAAAACGTCTGCAACAGCGAATGCCTGTTCGGCGTGCTAACCGCTTAAAAACGAAGAAAAAAAGGCGACTAATATCATAGTAGCGTGAGCATATACGTGCTCGGTTAATTTTTTCTACATTAATCGCGAAGAATGATATATAGTGGTTACAAGGCTTGTATACGCTACTGATGCCTTGTGTAATAACCCCCCGCTCCCCACCCCCCAACCCCCTTTACCCGTTCGTGCGACGTCCGCCGTAATGGAGGAATGTCGTGTCCAAGTCGTATTTTCCCAGAGCTTTTAGACAGGTCGTCGCTTTAGCGTTACGTCCTTTCTGCTTGCGCACCAGAATTAAGTAATTATTTATGTGCGAGATCATGTAAGAAATTTTTAACTCCGGACCAATTAAATTCATTATAAAAATGAATGCGCGCTGGTACTTTTCAGCAAAATTTTCATACTCGTGTAGTATATGCTCATGCTTATTTTTATTGCGATTTGTAGAATTATCTAGGTCTCTAGTAATATTGTATATTGTGCAAATTACATTTATTGCCAAAAAGAATGTTTAGAATGTTGAAGTTTTTTTTTCAAAATATTGATATTAATAAATATTTACATACGCATGGATGTGCTCATTTATTTTTACCCTGACCTCCACGATCTAAGTCTCAAAAAATATTGTATATATAATTAAATTCGTTACCAAAACAAATGCAAATTAAATTACTATAATGAAACTAAAACTTGAAGTTGTTTTCTGTTTATCTGAACGTGCTTCTTGAAGGCACAGGTTTGCTAAATAATGCTCTGTACTCTCTTCTTGCTTGAGATATATTGTTATTACTTTTATAATATGTAAAAGGTATAATTCTTAGTTTTTGACTTTCTTTAGAATAATTTAACGGCATTTTCCACAATAAAACTGGACTTTATTTGCACTTGTAAGCAAAGCGATGATTTTACCTCGGCAAAATTTCAAAATGACACAAACATTACCGCATTCAATTGTTTTTCGACCGCCATGGCTAAAGTGGATTGCGGTTTACTTCCACATTTTAGAAACTTTGAAGCTAAATACCTTAAATACCTTTGAAAATAAGGTATGTTTGTGAGAACAAGAGTAAAATATATTTCTTTCCAGGATATAATATGCAAGGTGTCTAATTTACGAAAATAAAACGATATACGAAAAAAAACATTTTTTACTATTTTTTCGTTTCTTTGTTGTCAAATTCTGAATGTCAAGAAAAAACTATAAAACTTTCACATAAAAACTTTTTTCTATTTCTTCAAATAAAAAAGATAAGAAGGGTGGCCAAGTATGAGGCAATACCCGGTACTTTGCTCCAGCTGTATACGCATGTCCTATATGGTCCAGATCACCTCATGCTTAACAAACTTGACTTTCCCTGAACAACCTGTAGGATAATCACGGGCTACCTGAAACCTACCAACCTGGACCACCTATACATGTTAGCGCAGAAATAGCTCCCCATAAATAATTCGAGAAGTCCCATGTATGGCAGAACGAAGTATAGACAGTGGTTAGACAAAAGACACCCTCTATATGAACACAAGTCCCCGCATCCAGACTTAAATCCAAGAAGAATTTCATTATGTCCACAAACCCACTGACAGACTGCAAGACAGTAACTAATGAGGTACTGTTGAACAGACGACTAACAGAGAACCACATGCCAATTTGGAACCCAACTGAAAGCCTGCCTGCCGGATCACAATTGGAACGGATTAGGTACCAAATGGGCAGGTCTTGGGAAAACCTTTAGGACTGTTTATGCACGTGCGGGAAGAACCAGACGATTCATCCTCTCCACACGCGTTACTGTTCCATTCTTAAGGTACACATGTTCATAAATGGCATGCTTGTTAAGCATGCTGAAAATAAGCATGCTCTTGAAACTGACATATTTGCTTTTGCTTAGCATGCTTTTTTAGAGCATGCTCTTATCGAACCTGCTAAAAGCAAAAACGCCTGATACACATGCTTATTTATAGCAAGATATTTGCCAGTTAACAATGGAAAACTAAGGGGCGCCCGCCAGAGAATTGAATAATATAATCATTTAGATTCGAATACAATGTGTCAAAAAACTTCTGTCATCAAGAAGAAAAAAAAGGATTAGAACGATTTGGGATCGAAATTGGTTAAGTAGAAGAGAAAACCTTGGAGCAACTACTCGATTGTTAGCTGAAATGAGATATGAATGGCTACAAAAATTATTTGCGCATCTTACCACCCAAATTTGACAAGTTACTATCTAAAATTGAAAGCAAGAGAAACAAGATACACACATGCGATATGAGCATGCTCAATAAGCCGCGCTCAAAAATCGCACGACCATAAATTCGAAATTAGCATGCTTACATACATAATATATCCACAGCATAAAGAGTAAACCAGCAGCGCAACTTTTCAAACTGATGAGAGAAACGTGCACAATTTTTTTTTGCTACTTCCCGATGCGTTCCCGATGCAGAGCGATAGGTCAGTCTCAGTATACGCTTTGCAGTTGACGAGTGTACATCGTGAATTCCAGGACTATATTGAGTTGTATATATTATATCGAAATTGTATAAATAAAGACTGTTATTTTTGGAGAAATATAAAATACCATTATTAATGATCCTTTTCCTGTCCTTTTTGACCAGCCTTTTGTCCTAGAATTTCATTATTTGCCGATTACTTAATTCGAAAGAATGCATTCCGAAAATACAGGGTGTTAATTAAGTATGTTAACATACTTTAACCACGAATAGTACTCCGAAAAATAGAAAGAAAATGTCATATGAACATGGGTCCGGAAATACTTCCTAAGGGAGCTACGCTCCTTTGCATGGGGCACCCTGAAGACGGTTTTCCCTCGATATTCTCGAAACCATCCATAACAAAATTACGAAATTAGGTACGATGAGTAAACTTTTGACGCTCTCTGATTCTGAATTCAGAGTGTCATAATTTTAATCAGAGGCGCATCACACGGGAGGAGTTAAGGGTGAAAATAACCCCATTTTCCAAATGGTACTTTTTTTACATTTCGATTTTAGAATATCGTATTTCAGAGATTTCTGTTAACGTATTGTAAATAAATAAATCTATTTTTCTCAAAAACGGTTACCCCTATCGAGATGTACTAAGAGACCATTTTTACGTAGAAATCTCTGAAATACCCTATTCTAAAATCAAAATGTCAAAAAATTACCATTTAGAAAATGGGTTTTTTTACTCTTAACTCCTCCCGTATGATACGCCTCTGGTTAAAATTATGAATTCAGAATCAGATTCAGCGTCAAAAGTTTACCCATCTTACCTAATTTCGTAATTTTGTTATGAATGGTTTCGAGAAAATCGAGGGAAAACCGTCTTCAGGGTGCGCCATTCAAAGGAGCTTAGCTCCCTTAGGAAGCATTTCCGGACCCATGTCCATATGACATTTTCTTTCTATTTTTCGGAGTACTATTCGCGGTGAAAGTTTGTTAACATACTTAATTAACACCCTGTATATCCATACCTTACACAATGGTGTTTTCCGTACACTGAACAGATTATTTCTGCATAATCTCATAGTTGTCTTTTAAACGAATTGCTGACCATTGTCCCCGAGCGATATGGGATTTTTACCGATATAATATTCTCGCTCAGGTCCTGTACCAATCGCTTCTCTAACGCGACTTGAACGCGACGGTCGAAGTGAGACCCGAAAGATTCAAGGTCATCAAAACGTCCTGGCTTGAGTTTCGCTGCTGGTTTACTCTTTATGCTGTGATATATCTAACAAGGTACGTATATACTTGCTATGAAGTAGCATTTGCTCATTATTGGCATGCTTATGTGCTCGATTAAATTTGAGCATGTGTATCTGTACTTTTAACTTTGCCCTACGATTAAACGAATGAAAAAATGACACGTGTCGTAATCAGAGCTCGTTGATGACCATCCATTTAGGAATACTATTCAGCCTTCTAACCATGATTGCTTTGGAGCCTCATCACTTACTTCCCCATATCAAAAACGCACTACATCGTGTCGGCGATCCAGGGTAAGTCACAAACAGTCGAGGACACCCTAAGGGCTAAGGGCCGACTGTCTGCGTCAGCGTGGAAGTGTTTAATTTAGTCGCACATCGAGGGTGGCATGGGACTACCGATTGTCCGCTTGTGTGTGTGTCGCCTTCTTAAGGGGGATTATTCGCGCGAGGTTTCCAATTTCCCAGGATTAGCTGTCGGCAGCTGGTGTCGCATTGTTCGGATCGGCGGCGGTCCCCTAAGGGCCCCCGGGGCTCGTCGGACGGGGATTGATTGCAGATCGCGGCCAGACTTGATTATGGCCTCGAGATTACTCTAGAGCATATACGCGTACCAGCAGTGCAACTCTGTTCAAAATGGGTTTTTGAAAAATTGTTTTTTTTTGTAATGAGTGGAAAGATCGTATATAAGTTTTAAAACACAAATGTTTTTTTCCTTTTTCCTGCAATAAATTAATATTTATTTGACTTTCTATTAAGATGAAACCTCGTGTTCTGGATAATTTGGGGGTGTTGATTACAAATCCGCTTGCAGCTTTGAGATTTAGTCTCGCCTGATGAAAATCAAATATTTCAGATCTTTCATTTCTTCAGGTTTGCCTAAAGGATTGAAAATATTTATTTCGCTTTCTATTAAGATGAAAACTCGTGTTTTGTGTAACTTGAAAGTGCCGATTACAAATCCGGTCGCAGTTATGAGTTTCAGTATTGTATGACGAAAATAAAAAATTTCAGATCTTTCAGATCTTCAGGTTTACTTAAAAATTGAAAATCTTTATTTGACTTTCTATTAAGGTGAAACCTCAAACCTCGTGTTTTGAATAATCTGAGGGTACTGATTACAATTCCGGTCGCAAGTTTCAGTCTCGTTTGACGAGTATCAAAAATTTCGGATATTGCAGATCTTCAAATTTGCCTAAAAAATCGAAAATTTTTATTTGGCTTTCTATTAAGAAGAAACCGCGTGTTTTGGTCGATTTGAGGGCGCTGATTACAAATCCGATCGCATTTTTGAGTTTCAATCCCGTTTGACGAAAATCAAAAATTTCTGATACTTCAGATATTCAGGTTTATCCTTCTTCTTCTTCTTAGGGTGCCATCTTCTTACGAAGGTTGGCGACCATCATGACAATTTTCACTTTATCAACTGCGGCTCTGAATAATTGTGTTGTGGAGAAGTTATACCACTCCTTCGAGTTACGAAGCCACGAGGTGCGTCTTCTTCCTACATTGCGTTTGCCATCAATTTTTCCTTGCATAATGACATGGAGAATTTGGTATCTTTCACCTCTCATTATATGGCCCAGATATTGTAATTTTCTTATTTTAATTTCTGTGACCAGTTTTTTCGTCTTGGAGAGCTGTCTTAAAACTTCCTCGTTGGTAACATGATCTATGTACGATATTCTCAACATTCGCCTATAAAGCCACATTTCAAAAGCTTCTATTCGTTTCATCATGGTTTCTGTTAGTGTGGCTGCCTCTATACCATATAATATGATAGAGAACACATAGCATCTCAGCATACGAATCTTGAGTTCCTTGTTCAGAGACTTATTACAGAAAAACTGTTTCATTTTTATGAAGACATTCCGGGCGATTTCTATCCAAATAATCGAAAATCTTAATTTGACTTTCTATTAAATTGAAACTTCGTGTTTTGTACAATTTGAAGGTGTTGATTACTAATCTGGTCGCAGGTTTGTGTTTCTATCTCGTTTGACAAAAAGCAAAAGTTTCAGATCTCTCAGATATTCAGATTTGCGTAAAAAATCGAAAATTGTTATTTGGCTTTCTATTAAGAAGAAACCGCGTGTTTTGGACAATTTGAGGGGGCTGATTACAAATCCGGTCGCAGTTTTGAGTTTCAATTCCGTTTGACGAAAATAAAAAATGTCAGACCTCTCAGATATTCAGATATAGGTACCTAAAAAATCGAAAATATTTAGTGACTTTGTAATAATAAGAAACCTTGTGTTTTGGATAATTTGAGGGCGCTGATTACAAATCCAGTCGCAGTTTTGAATTTCAGTGTCCTTTGACGAAAATCAAAAATTTCAGATTTTCGGATCTTCAAGTTTACCTAAAAAATTGAAAACCATATTCTGCTCATCTTCAGAAGGTACACCGTCCATTTCGATTTCTGCTACATCTCCTCCATTACCGCCGGAACCCTACAGCACGTAAAAATGTTAACCGTTTCGCGCTCAGTTGGTCCGATCGATTTTTATCAATATAACGCCCCCCATTCCTCCCTGCCCCCCTAATCCCCCGTGTCCGCATTATCGCCGCTAATGGTTCGGAACTTGAAACGTCGCGTTATTAAGAATTAATAGAGGGCCGAGAGTGCGGGCTGGCGAACGATGGCGGATTCCGGAGCCCGCCAACCGTGAATAATCCGACCGTAAATAATATTTTATTAACTCCTTCCATCTCTCTCTCGCTATCTATATCTCTCTCTCGCTCTTTCACTTTCGCGTTCTGATACTCGACGTCACCAGACGTTTATTTCCGCTAATCCTGTCGCATGGTGTGTATGTGTATAGTTACGTCACGCGGACGAGTCAACGTGATTGGAATTATGATCATTGATCACACGGAAAAAAACGGTGTCAAGTGGATTGACTCACTAGTTTCCTCACGTTCTCGATATTAAGAAAATTTTCAGAGTTAACGCCGCTCCTACAATCCGGAATAGTTTCTCCGGAAGATGCGGGGAGCTGAAAAGGAACCGACGATAGGCGTGATAAATAAACAGGTGCGCGCTACATTAGAAAGAAATGGAAACAGTCATGTTAGCGCGTCGCCCGAAATTTGTAAAATTGAAGAGGAAGGCGATTTGCAGATGTTTTTTTATCCCTATTCCTGATGTTTCATTTTCCAATATTTTTACATTTTTACAAATTTTCATATGATGTTTAGAAAGAAATTGCCCAGAGTGATATCAAAGGACCTTTTTCATTTTTGCTTCTGGGCGTTTCTTAAGGAAATTACAAAGTTGACAAAGAAAATAGGCAACACAACAAGCGATCATATTTCATGTTCAATCAATTTTTTTCAAAAAATGTTTCGATAGCCCCCAGTGTAATTTCCTTTTAAACTTCATGTAAAAATTTCATGCAAAAATATTGAAAACTAGAGCGTCAGGAATTGGGATTAAATCACTTGAAAATGACCGTTTATGCTTTTCGTAGGAGCCGCCTTAACGAATTCTATACACCTGGCACAACTGCAATGTCATTCCCATACTTGCGGACACTATCACTATCGCCAACGTCGTACTGAGTGAGTACAGATGTGTTATAATGAATTTTTATGATCTTATCTTGTTACTGCAGTTTGTTTGCATCTTTCTGCTAAGTTAGTGGGTTTTTATTTATTTTTCGTGGCCTACTAGGTTGCTTACAAAGTACGAAAAATGAGAAACACCTATTTGTCTGGAAATTTTAAATAAAATGGAAACCAGAAAAGATTGTATTGACAATCCTATATGACTAGAAAGGTTATCAAATTTTTCGTATGAGTATAAAAAATGGGCATTCCCATCTGAAAAAATCAAGTTACCTGTGATTGAAGCTTCCTTAATAATTAATCTACTGATTTCTCAAAAAGCACCAAAAAAATTCAAACTAGACCATCTTACCTAAGCTGACGCATTTCATGCTTAGTCACATCGCACAGTGTCAGTCTCACTTTTATGATCGCTGCGATATTCAATTGTTTTATGACATCTACTTTTTTTTTTACTTAGGTGTCATCGGCATCGACTACTTTGGTCATAAGCCTCGTGTTCTGTGTAGGCTTTGTTACTGTTTCCCGGCGCCACTTAGGAACAGCACTGTTAATTAGAAGCGAACAGTGAATGCTCCTTATACCAAAAATTGTGATATAAACAGTTCGTTTGAAGTCACGCTAGAATTCACCAAGAAGGATAAAAAAATGTAACTTTGATATGATTCGCCCTGTATAAACGTCAAAATTGAAGTGAAAATATTTTAACGTTGTACCCACTGGTTGTACCCCTCAAGGCTTCATGATCAGATGACAGTTTTCTGAAATATGTTTTAATAAGCCCACCATCTTTCGTCCACGCACTGTTGGCCTATCCTGTATAAGTTTCTTTCATAAGTGATTTCAGACATTGTAAGCATGTTGATTAGGAATGTTAGTTTTCTCCATATTCATACAAATTTAAATGAGTTGCAGTCAAAAACAAATAAATAGAGGTAATGCCTTGCAGAGACATCCTGTGAATCATGTGTTCACACTGTTCACAACGGTAGGGTTTCATATGCGGAGCACAGCAAAGCATACGAATATACAGGGTGAGTGCTGAGTTGATACTTTTTTTTAACTGCGTATAGAAGTCGTTAAAATAAACAACTTTTTAAATAACTTTTTTCCGTAAATTGAAAAATAGGCGATATACAGTCTAGACTTATTGTGTATCAAGACGGACCTAGTTTGTTTATGTTCAGTTTTTTGCTAGGATTTTTGTCTTACCAGGAATTGTACCTGTCAATTAATGCAGTAGTCACTTTCAGTTTAATGTAGTTAATTCTAAATTGGTAAATCCTAAAAGTTGCGTTTTTAATAATTTGCCACTTTTAAGTTTTACCAATTTAAAAATTAACAAGGATAAACAGAAAGTGACTACTGCACTGATAGGAGCAAGGCCTAATCGATAAGACAAAAATTTCAGCCAAAAACTAAACAATTAAACATAGACTAGGCACGTCTTGATACACAAGCTCAGATTTACGTTTTGTATCTCGCTTATTTTTTAGGTTTCTGAAAAAGTTGTTTATTTTAACGACTTTTATATACAGTATTGAAAAAAGTATCGTCTTAGAACTCGCCTTATACAGAGTGTTTAAAAAAGATGCCGCAATATTCAAGGGAGTGACTCCTCAGGTCATTCCATGAAAAAAGTTCATATAAACATATGTCCAAAAATGTATGGTTTCTAAGATACAGGATGTTATTTTTTTTAAATAACGTTTTTTCTAAAATAATTCTATCATCTTCTAACCGATTCTGTTGAAATTCAGTTGTGTTTTTAGTAGTAAAGGGGTGATTTTGCCCTAACTAGACAAAAAAATTATGTCCAGTGGCGTTAGAGGTGGCAATTTAATAACAATTATAAGTGGAAAAATGTACGCCACTGACACATTTAATGTTAATATTTTTTTGAGGTAAACCAACTACAACTTTTTTGTCTTGTCGGCATCGGCTGAAAATTGTATCTCCAATTTGAGTTTCGATCTTTCATCGAGAGTATTGATCGTAGTACTGAAACTACTAAAAAGACTCTGTAGGAGTATCATTTAACCAACAAAAACGATGCATGCAAGACTCACCTTGAGCTCCGTCTTGAGCTTTTTGAGTGGAGGCGGTGAGGCGCCACTCCCGTCGTCCTGTTGCCCGCCCCCAACTGTGCCTGCCGCCCCCATTTGGGGCTGACCTGCTGGGCTGTTGGGGGGTTTGGGCGAAGGCGGGGGCGGAGGTCCTGGCCCCGTACTGGCGGGGGGGAAGACCGCTCTGGGGGCGGATTGTCCGCTAGGCGGCCGCCCGTTCATCTCGGGCGATTTCGGGGGCTTGCCGCCCTCGGAGGTAGACGATACTGTCGTCCCTGGAAACAAGAACATGGAAAATGTCAATTTCTAATACCTTGATAAAGACTAACTAAAATTTAGAATATAACTTTGATTAAGACTTTTCCATAGCGAAAAAAGATCATGTAACCCAATGAAAATGAATAGTATCTAGTTTACAATAAAAGTAAAGTGGTAAACAAAAAAATGAAATCAAGTTGACTTGGTTAGTACTTTCCACACATTACGGTGTGATACCAGTTTATTATTTTCCCATAGCATAAAGCTATAATCCGAGATCCGCTTGCAACCAAATAGCGGTGGATTTAGAGAGGGGGGGGGGGGGGTGCGAGAGCGGCGTGCACTCCCCTTAGACTCTAAAGGAAACAAGGAAGCATATTATATTTATAGATATATCAAAAGTTAGAAACTTTCAACCAATGCAAAATAATAATTAGAATTTCTGTTTCTTCTAATATTCTATTATTTTTAATAGGCGAAACTCAGTGGTAAATTGGTTTCTGGGTCTGCCTCCCTCCCCCCCCCCCCCTCTTCTAGAAGAAAAGCGTGTTTCCTTTAGAGTCCTAAACTCTAAAAGAAACACGGAAGCATATTATAATTATAGAAATATCAAAAGTCTTCAAATAATATTTTATCATTTTTAATAGGCGAAACTCAGAGGTAATCGGTTTCTAGGTCCGCCCCTGCAACCAAATCATCGCCCGCCACCCGCAAAAATGTGTTATGCCACTAGGTCTTTCCTTCAATGGACAGCCTATTATCAATGTTTCACCCCTCAATTTAATCCCCGCCCAAAAAAAGTAGAAAACGGTCAAGGACCCCTAAAATGCCTAAAGACGAAGTTTGAGGTGTTTCTATATATTTAGTTTGTTGTTTATTGCTGCGCCGCCACTGCCACGATTTCTAAAAACCATGTGTTTTCCATCCTCGCCAAGATAATTTTGTATCGCAATTTCATTAAAATCAATTCGATCACTTCCAGGTTACACAATACAGAACGATTTAAAGCAATACTCGTATGTATTTCTACATCAAAAATTGGTTTCTGTAGTAGACAAGGCAATGTCCGGATGGACCTAAAAAAGGGTATAATGGCGCTAGGTCTTTCTGTCACAGGTTAATGGACAGCCTATTATGAATACAACAATTTTTTTTAGTCTTACAGCCCCCCACCCCTCAACCACCCCAGTTTCACCCCCACCCAATAAAGTAGAAAATGATCAGGAACGCCTAAAACCCCCAAAACAGAAGTTTGAGGAATATTCTAAATTTTTCGTTTTTTCATCAAATCTCATCACAAACCATGCAGCGGTTATTGAGATTACGAGGCTAGAAAGAAGCCAACAGAACGACCAATATACGTATTATCTCTAAATCGAAAATTTTCGCGATCGCAATGCTCCCCTCACCTATCGGTGTGGGAAGTAAAAACACATTTAAAGGAGTTACAAGTAATCTGGATGCATAGTTTGTTATTTTATAATATTGAATATACAGTGCTTTTCTTTAATGCCCCCCCTTTTATTTTTTGAACGGATCCATTCAAAAAAATGAAACTGGATAATAAAATTGGTGCTTGAATACTATAATTTAGGGTAAAGTTGGCAGATGAAACGACTGGGTGCCGTCTTGGAAAAAAAAAATGGAATTAAAAGGTGGGCTTTTTCACACATCTTTTTGAAGCTCCTGACGAATATACTTCACAACCCTAGAATATAAAGTCAATATCTTCACCTATACTAAAGATCTGGTCAAACAGAGCGTGATCTAGAACGCAGCGTTACAGCGTTCTCTAGCGCCGCGTCAAAGCATTCCGTTGTTGGTACCAATCAGGTCTGTTTGACGGGTTGAGCAAAAGCGCTACGTCAATTTTTGACCAGATGTCACGTGACTCAGACATAGATGAACTTGAGGCCCGGTCAAACACAGGGCTTTCTAGATCGCGGCGTTACGGCGTTTTCTAATGCCGCATTACATCGTTCCGTTGTATTGATAGAGAACGCCGTAACGCCAGGTTCCAGAACGCTCTCTCTTTGACCCCGCCTTTAAGGACGGGGCATTAAAGAAAAGCACTGTATATTATTTAACTAATTGTGAAAAGTAAAACTGGTGCAAAAATATAACAAAGCACCCTACGTTTTTCATATATATGATATTTTTTGTTCATGATCTTTTTAGTTTTTATGTTAAATTCTCTAGGACTTATTCAATTTTAGCGAGTTAATAATTAACTAGATCTTTTATGGCTGTTGGACAAAATATAAAATTTATGTTTTATTTTTTAGTTCGATAACTGCAGTTCAAACCATTTGTTTATTCCTCTAACGACCTGTTTTTGTTTTTGTATACTATAAGAAACCGTTCATGAATAAATAAATAAATGATTTGAAGGTATAAGACAAGTATGATCATGTAATTATACCTGAGGACGAGTGCTTGTCGCGCGTCTTGTCCCTGTTCCGATGGCCGCTGGAGCTCCTCTTGTTGGAGGAAGACGTGCTGTTGTTGGCTGCCGCCGCGGCAGCCGCCGCAGCCGCCGCCGCCGCCGCCGCCATTGCGGAGGCGGCGTTCGACAGACCGCCCCCTCCGGGACCTCCCGCACCTCCGCCGCTGCTGTTCCCGCTCGAGGAGTGCTTGTGCGACACCGATTGTGCCGTTTGGGTCTGGAAGAGAAATGCCATAGTCAAGCTACTGTAAGGAAACCACCCTCGCATTCAACGACTGAGTTCAGTTGGGTAAAATAACGGAAACGTTTCTAATGATTAACGTGCATATATCCTGATGACAGTTTATCACAATGTAGGGTTTGAGCGACATAAGAAGTTGACTGAAATGATATTGTAACATACTGTATATTATGGTATTCGTGTATTTTTATTAGTTGTCATTGGTTGTCATACATGATGTAAAGTCAAAGTGCTAGGTTAGATCTTTTGAAGTGTAAACGTCATCGAATCGTCTAGAGTTTTCGAGATGACGGATGGATTCTAGAAATGTCATCGAATGCTCTAGATGGTTCGATGAAGTATATATAAGGTGCTACGGGTAGCGTAGGAGTTCAGTTGAGTTGAGTTGTACTTGAGATAAGGTTAGGAGATATTGTATCGAGTTGTGAAGTAAAACAGTGAAAGTTACGTCCAGTTTGATTCTTTGGTGCAGAAAAAGAGGCCGTCGTGACAATATTTTTGTTTTTAAATATAACCTTTATTTAGGGATAAAACTGTTAAGTAAATTGCTCCCTACATATTTATCAAGTGTTATCAAGCATGCAAATGGCAACTGAGGAGCAGACTTGCAAATTTGATTCTATTCATTACTACAAATTTTCAGGATAGACACAAATGAAAAAAACTAGTACAGAGAAACCAAATCATAGTGAAAAAAAAATAGTTTGGGATAATATAATGACATAGGATCTATGCTACTCAATCGCAAAATTTGAAACAAGAAAGTTGAAAAACAACTTGGAAAATTTAAAAAAAACGGTTGAGCATAATGCAGTTTGTTTGTCTCTAGTGGACATGATGCAGTTGGTTTGTCACTTCTGGGGGGCAAAATGTAATTTGAGTTCCATTGCTAAATAGCAAAAAACAATTTGAAATCATTTTCTTCATTCTCAGCGCATTTAAAATTTTCTACGCCGTTTTTGTGCTTATCGTCTCCATCACTAGTTTGCCACCGGTTTTTCAAGTATTGCAGCAATGTCCAGAACGGAGGCACTCTTAAAACTAATGCGTTTGAAAGATTGAAGAATCGTTTTATTTTGACAGTGTCGTTTAATATTTCATAGCCTACCTGATCGATCTGCTTGATAATTATGCATGACGTCTATAAAATTGTTTCCTCAGCACACTTCACCTATATTATCTCGTTAATTCAGTGTTCTGACTTGATCCAGTACTATCATGGCCTTATATGTTAGTTGTTTGTTAAGCAAAATTAAAATTTGATAGTATTCTCTCAAAATAAATAAATTTTAGTAAACAAATAGAAAGTATATTAAAAATTTGTAGAAAAATCGAAATATCTCAGAAACTAATGAATGCAGCCATAACAAGTGCTATACAAAGATGTAAGAACATATTAAAGGCAATTCTTTCGTATAATAAAATATTGGGGGTTACATTTAAAAAAAGAGAGAAAATCTAGATTTTGCATTCTACATCACCCTGTATACCAATATACTCCGCGGGCTTTTTTTATAGCCGATTTTAAAACTAAATGATATTTTTTATCCAGCCGTGTAAAAAGATGATTTTTGATTCATCACTTTTTGATATACAGTACGTTCATTTTACAGAGATTTGGATATAAAAATAGTCACAACTTTTGAAATACCCCGTATAATGTAACAATACCCTATATAGGAATAACGGAAATCATCAGTAGAATTTGAATATGAAATAATATATATGGTATCCCATTTAAAAAAATGCATATTTGCAGCACCACGTAGTTATGGATCACCCTATATATATCAAAATATTTTCTGAGCAAGGAGCATATCCGTGGCTACAACTTTAATATACAACTTTTTTCGCTATCTTCTACAGTAGTGAAGTTATCGACCGAGCCGGTACTAAAAACTCACCCTGTATAGTAAATATAGTCTCTGTTATGCTTATCTTTCAATTTAATTTAGGTAAACCTGCTGATTTGAAGGACGAAAATCATCCTGATTGGGTCATCACAAAACATGAGTCTCGCTACCAAAAAGGCTTTAAAACGACATAGAGATGTAGAAAGAGAGGCTAGAGAAAAGAAACAAACTGCAAAATTATAAGGCGAGTCTTAGTGAACAAAGTTAGCAGAAAATATTGTCACAATATATTATTGTTCAAGTCAAGCACGGTCATTTCATACCTACTAGTATATTTGTTTTGCTAACCGCTACCTCTATCTCATTTGGAAAATTTAGACAAAATGCATTTTGAAAGTCTGCTCCTCAATTATTCATAACTTGATTAGGAGTTATCTGTTACCTGTTGCGGTTGATTGGGCGATGGTGCCTTCATCTCCGCCTGATCGGCGGTACCGTTCTGCTCGATGGCGGCGTTAGCCCCGCCCTGCGCGTTCTGCGTCTGCGCCGACGACTTGACGATTTCGTGCTTCGCCTCGGAGGTCTTGGTGCCCGGCTTGGTGCGTTTGATCTTCATCTTGAGGCCCTTGTCCGCCGTGGTGGCCGAATGCTCGATGTGCATCTTGCTGTTGGCCGTGGTGGCGGCGCCCGCCTTGCCGGGGGTGGTGCCGGCCTGAGGACCGCCCACGCCTCCCCCCACTCCGCTACCGACGCCGCCGCTGCCCGTTACGCCGCCCCCGCCGCTGCCTGCTGTCGCTCCGCCTCCTGCGGCGTTCGATGACGCCATTCCGGTCACCTGATCATCACCATCCAGGTGGTGGTAGGTCGAGAACGAAACGATGGTACCGTTAAATCGATGTCAAAGAAGTTGACGAGTTCGGCGATTGTAAATTGCAGCGATGGTCATTTTTCCATTTCAGGTAAAATGTAAATTGCAGCGGACGACCCTCTGTTAGGGATAGGAGTTTTCATAACAGCCATCCCTCATTGTTTATTTTTGAGAGTCTTTGATAAATACTCAAACAGACACATACATTAAAATGAATAGTGTCAGAATAAAGCACGCTCCAAATGCAACAACTAAAAAGAAGCAAGATTTTTTGAATCTTAGAATAGGTTTATTACTCAATGAAAATAGGATAAGTGGATTAGAATATATAAAAAGTGTATGTCATTTTTATGGTGAGAACTTAGTTAGAAATTATGGTTTTTTATGTATATATATATTGATCTAAGACGATTTACGAACATGTTTGTACATAATGTTATGTATTATTAACAATTAACAATTTAGAAAAGTATAATTTTCTTTCAATGTCAATAGTTTTTGTTTTATTATTCACTGCTCTAACAAAAGGATTTATTAGTTTCAGTCTAAACAAAACCGCGCATTGGGTATATTATCACCTTCCGAAAATTGCAAAAAAGTATCAAAATTGTCACAATAATTGTTGATATTGTCGAAATTGCCTAAAATAATGGAAATATGTACCAAGGAATTAACTTTTCTAGTTAGGTTCTAGTTAGTTAAGTAGAGAATTCTCTATAACAATAAGTGCGAATAAAATTTTGGGTTTGTAATTTAAAAAAGGCATTGTGATGTCATATAGTTTTCAAGATCACTAACAGAGGTAGGTAAGTAAATGCCACTAAATTGTTCCTTTAGATAAAAATTAATTTGACCTGTCACATAATATTATTTTTATACAATATTTTGCTATACAAATCCAAATTAATTTTTAGAATACCTCCAAACAGGTAGACTACGTCGAAAAGGGACCCTCGCTGCAATTTACAACATCTTTTATGGTCACCTTTGAGATTTATAGGATTATACCCTAACCGCGGCTGCAATTTGTATCCGCCCGACGAGTTAATGATAAAAGTAGTAGCTGCATACTTAATGACTGGCAGTAATGGGGTATTTTCCGACTCGCTAATACTGCCTGTTTATAGAAGTAAGATGGGATAGGTGCTCATGTACGTATCTGCTCATATTATGAGCAATATAAAATTAATTTAGTTGCAGTAATTATGTTGGTCAATAATAATACGCGTATGTATGTATTGTTTTTTTTATATTCTATCCAGTAGAACATATTTTTAGAAAATAACTCTTTTTTTCTCTGTATATAAGTGTTTTTTGAATTGTATTTGTAAGGATACTATTTACTCCAATTTCACAAAATGTTTAATGGCTCAGCAATAGTGACAGCGGCAAGTAAAATGTAATTGAAGCCACGCACAAGTCTTCTTTTGTGGCTCAACCCTATTTTATTTGCCTTAATAGTGCAACTGTATATATACTCTGTTTGTACGTGTAAAATTTTTTTTCTTATGTTTTTCTTATGTTGTGATTTATTTTGGCAAATAAAGCATTATTATTATTATTTTTTTAATGGCTGAAATGAATTGCTTGTATCTAATTTGTAATGATGGCAGCGTTTGCTCAATTTTTTTCTGCCCACGTGGAGTAAAGATAGACTTTGAAAATCACCCCTTTGAAAAGAGCTCATTTAAATCTCTTGAACCTCCCGCCTAAGAAATCAACCAATCAAAAGTGATGTTTATGCCGGATGTAGACAGGACGTGACTATTTTAATTTGAATTGGGCATAGATTCAAGGTTGTCACGTTGTTAATATTTTGCATAGTTTTCCTATAAAGGGTGTAAACTTTATTTTATGTTTATTTAGTTTCCCCCTTTTTGTAGACTATAAGTGTTATATTGTATAGCTATTCCATTTTTTGCGTTGTTATGTAATTAGCAGTTTACTCTGAGAATGTTTCATAGTTACTTTTCACAATTTCACTCGTCATTCGGCAACACTCGTCTTTAACAGCCTGTCACTAGTGTCATGCATACATAACCTCCCCTGGTGTCACAACTGTCTCGGTATCTCATTTAACCAAGATATTAGATCATGAAATGATGTAAACAAACATCTGTCAATATCAATACGAAGCGGAGGTTATGTCTGTAGATGGAGAAAAGGAGGGCTGATGACAAGGTACAGTCACATTCTAAGGATAGCTCCACGAAAGGCTTATTACATCATGCTTAGATTTATTACGTCGCAGCTTTGGCGCGAAATTTGATGTTTGAACTTTGCAGGTGCTTTTAAGCCACTTCGCGTTCTCAGTAAAACGTAAAAATGCTAGTTACGTGGTTTTTGGGGACGTAACATCAATATTCCGTCATAAAATTTTGTTTGGAAAATACCCCATTCAAAAGGCGCATTACTGACCCAAACTGAAGTAGAAAAGTTCGTATAAGCATTTGTCCAGAACAGTCTGCGTTTTCAAGATACATGATGTCAAAATTTAGAACAAGTTGATTTTTTATTAACTAAGGCACTTTGAGATTTCAGTACCTAGCCTAACACACACAATATACGATTTCTCAAAAGCTCTCACTCGATATTAGTAGATGAATTGTCTCTGTATGTATTTCAGTGAGAATAGCGTAGGTATTTTAAAAGCATATACATGTGATAAACAACAATATGTCTCATTTAATGGAAATGTTTCTTCTATCGATTTTATTAAATATGGAGTTGCGCAGGGTTCTCTATTGGGACCTACTCTTTTCCAAATATACATAAATGACATAAAAGTTTGTGACTATAAATGAAACTTTATTATTTATGCAGATTATACAGCATGATTATAGCTTTCAAATTCCCTAAACAACATCAATCTTGGAACTGAATGACAATCAGGTATCGAAATTTGGTGCCTAGCTAATCAACTGGATATAAACAAAAATAAAACCCAAAATATAATATGCTTTCAAACAACCAGCAGCATTAACTCAATTAAGGTTGATAATGCTGTTAGGTCTAGAATGTGTCCTCCTCTAGGAGTAGTCTCGTTCGACTAAGGATACCAAACCGAATGGTTTGACACCTCTATCAACCCCCTTTTGGGCTTCCGAAGTTTTCCGACACAAAATATATTATTTATTTTGTTGTTTTACCACTTTTGATTTAATATTATTTTTTGGGTGATCCTGATTTTAACAACTTATATGGTATAATTTATTGTATTAAATATTACAATCCTCACTTGAGCGTTTCTTATGTAAGGTACCCCTAAAAGCACTCTATATAAGGCCCTAAAAGGTCTGACCAAAGAACGACAAGTGGGTGTACCTCACCTCGTTCGTTTTTTCAATGTCCGCGTCCAAGTCGATGATGAGATCGCCTATGCCTATGTCCCACTCGTTGTCATCGTACTCAAAGTTGGACGCGCTCGGTGCTGGTACTCCTCCTCCTCCTGCTGTCGCTGCCGTTGCAGCACCCGACTGCTGCTGAGGCTGCTGCTGATGCTCCTGCAACAGAAAAATAGTATATTGTTCAACGAGCGGTAATAACTCACGCAGTAGATGTTTGCAACATGTGAGTTATTACCACTACCGCGCGTTGAATACCTATATCTACGACCGTAAGCCAAGTATGACAAATGCTATTTGCATGGCTTCAAAACAATGGTGTGGTCTATACTCCAGCTCGTTGAACCTAAGAACAAAGTGAGCTATGGGTAAAAATGACACTCATTCAAACGGAACTGACTGGCATACTACTGCTAAATAACTAACCAGGAGAGATGTATCTGGCAAAACTGGCAAAATAATGTTTCACTGACAGCAGACAAGCACTTCTAACCTTGAAAAGACCTTACTTCAGATCAGGGCTAGCAATGAAATAATTAGCACATGCTTCAGACAAAAACAATATTGTCTTGGGGTGGGTTAAATGGCATAACAACAAAGGCAAGCGGACGGTTCAGCTAGGACGGCTGTTGACGAAAGAATTTTAGGACCGTGTGACCTTTCTGGACTGTCGACAACCACAATTGCGAAAATAGTCAAAGCCTGCAAAGGAAACCTTTGTAGGCTTTGACAAGGCAATATCCAAGAAGTACTTGGCGATCACCAGGTCAAACCTACGTTTCATTGCAGGATTCCTGACAGACTATTGTCAACTGAGGAAACACCTCCACATAATGGGTTTAAGTGACACACCGATATGTAGAATGTGTGAGAGCGAAGACGAAACTGTGGAATACGTCATAATATGTGAGTGTACCGAGTTATCTTCTATTAGAGACTGTACCTTCGGCGCGTCTTGGCCGACACCTGTCCACATAAAGGAAATGTTCCCAAGCGACTTGCTCACCTTCCTAAAATTGGCAGGATGGACGATGAGCTGAGTAAAGAGCTCCCTGAAGGAGAAAGGTTTTCTGGTGACCAGGACCACCAGTGCATAGGACTACAAGCGGGCCCTTATGCACCTCTCCTTACTCTAGTTCCCAAGTCCAGCCCTCATACAAAGTTGAGGATGGCCTTCTGTCTTGCTCATCTTATATCCTCAGGATCAAGGAGCCTTGAACCTAGTATAGTCTGCTTGTGATACCCAAGAGCTTCACAGCGACATAGAATGTGTGCCAAGAACTTTTCTTCCTCACCACAAGGTGTACACGTCGGGTCCCTTGTCACCCCCGTCACATACAAGTGACGTTTGAAGATGTTAAGGTCAGATAGCAGGCCAACAGGTAACCTTAGCCGGCTATAAGGACCAGAGGCTATCCAGCACGGAATCTGGCTGATGCATAGGCCACACGATGGGCCCTTTTGCGCCTCTATCCATGCTAGTTCCTAAGACCTGCCCTTTTGGCAAAGAGAAGTACATTCTTAGGTGCTATTCGTTTTATCTCTATTGGTTCCAAGGTTTTTGAGCCCAGCATAGTCTGCCTGTGATAACCCAGGGCTTCACAGCGACACAAGATGTGTGCCGAGGATTCTTCCTCTTCACCACATCTCCCTCATCACGAACAGGTGACGCCTGAAGGTGTTGTGGCCCGTTAATAGGCCTACTAGCAATCTCAAGTTACTCCTATCCAGAGAGAGACAGAATCGTCCTGTTCTCTCTGCAGGCCCTGCTAATAGTTCCCGAGCTTGACGGAGATGACCAGAGATGTTGTTCCATCTCAGAGAGTGTTGATTCTCCAGTTGTTTTCCTAATCAAGTTTGCAGTTAGTCCTAAGGCTGGTTCCGGGCCCACAAAACTGTTGCCGGATCCCATCCTAGCCAGATTATCCGCCATTTCGTTATCCTTTACCCCAGTGTGCCCAGGTACCCACATCAGTGATACCTTGTGTTTAGCTGAGATGTCGTCAAGAGCCCTCCTGCACTCCCGGACCAGTCCCGACGTTATTTTCCAAGCACTCAGTGATTTGATGGCTGCCTGACTGTCAGAGCAGATAGTAATCCGCCTCCTAGACCCGTCAATTTCCCGAATACAATTTACACAGGCCAGTATCGCATAGACCTCAGCCTGGAATACTGTGGTGTGCCCCCCAAGAGGGAGTGAAAGTCTTGTATGGGGTCCGTAGGCTCCCGAGCATAGGCCTACCAACGGGCCATTTCCACCTCTACTTATCCGCCCTCATCGCAAAGGTGAGGATGGCTCAAGAACCCTTGAACCGAGTATAGTGTGCCTGTGATACCCAAGGGCTTCACAACGACATAGAATGTGTGCCGAGGATTCTTCTTCCTCGCCACAGCGTGTGCACGTCGGATCACTTGCCCCCCCCCCCCCCCCCCCCCCCCCGACAAAGTCTATAGCTACCATGTGGCAGTTGCGTCGGGTAGTCGGCGGAACCTGGGGCCTTAAACCCAAGGTTCTAAACTGGCTATATACGGCAGTAGTCAGATCTAGGATCCAGTATGGCTGCTCGGTCTGGTGGCCGAGCGTAGAGAAGGTCTCTGTTAGGCTCAAGCTCGCAAAGATTCAGAGGCTTGCAGCAATGAGCATAACAGGTGCCATGAGGACAACACCCACTGCTGCCCTGGAGGTACTCTTGGGCTTGCCGCCTCTGCACCTCCGGATAAAGAGAGAGGCGATGTCGGCCTGCCTGAGAATGCGTGACGGGGGAACGTGGGTAGCACGAGAACCTTTAGTTGGCCACACCAGAATAGAGCGATTCGCGGAGAGTAATATCCCGATATCCTCATTCAGGGTGGAAAAAGCTAAAGACATCTTAAATTTAGATAATGGATTCTCACTAGTCATCCCGGAAAGAGACGACTGGATGAGAGGGAAAGTCAAGTTTCCGCCCAATAGTCTCGTATGCTTCACTGACGGATCGCTCTTAAAGGAGTCAGGATCCGGGGGAGCGGGCTTCTGTCTGGAGGGTAAAGAAGTGCGGCGGAGCTTCGCTCTGGGAATCTGCACGACTGTCTTCCAGGCGGAAGTGTATGCGATATTGATGGCGGTATACTCGAATGAAGTCGAAAAGTGTTCTGAACAGAGCATATATATATGTTCTGACAGCCAATCAGCTCTGAAAGCGGTGGCAGCTTCGAGGGCCAGATCCGCTCTGGCACAAGAATGCTCTGCCGCCCTTCAGAAGTTGGCAAGACATAAGAAGGTGACCCTACTGTGGGTCCCCGGACACATTGGTATACCGGGTATCGAGAGAGCGGACCGATTAGCTAGGATCGGGCCAACAGCCCCTGCATTGGCCCAGAACCTATGCTGGGACTTAGTAGACGCCAGGTCAATGTGGCCCTGGATAACTGGGCCTACAAGGAACTGGCGAAAGCCTGGTTAGAGAGAGACGACTGCAGGCAAGCCAAAAGATTCATAGCAGGCCCTGATGGGGGCCGAACGCAATGGCTTTTGAGTAATGGCAGAGAGACGCTCAACCTTCTGGTGGGGGTTCTCACTGGCCATTGCCGGCTGAATAGACATCTGTCACTTATGAGAGTGGTAGGGGACCCCATTTGCTCCAGATGCTGGGAGGAGGACGAGACAGCGTTCCACTTCCTGGGCAGATGTGCAGTTTATCGCAACCTTAGGGTGCAGATATTCGGCACGACGGAGTTTGGGGAGGAGCCACTATATTCAGCGAAATGGTCGGACATACTGACTTTCGTCAGCAGTTCTGGTAGGTTCGACAAGGAGCTTTCTAGGGTGTAGAATTTTAGTGTTTTCAGTGATTGGTTCAGTGGGGTTGGCAAAAAGGGCCAAAGGTGGCCTACTTGCCTGGCTTCGCCTCCCCATTACTACTACTACTACTACTACTGCCACCCCCACCACATACGAATGACGTTTGAAGGTAGTCCTGAAAGGGGTTAGTATAAAGACGATGATGATGACTTACAGTGTTCGGTATTTGTTCTATGTCCTGCGGGTGCGGATGGTGGTGGTGTTGTCCCGTAGCCGGTGTGGGTTGTGTGGGTAGAATGTGGGTGTTGGCGGCGGCTGCTGGTGCGGCTCGCCCTGACTCCGCCACCCTGTGTCGGTGGCCCGCTTCTAGCGAGCCGGCTCTCATTGGGCCGGCGCCGGCGCTGCAGCCGCGCGGTCTGCCGGACCGCTGCTCCCGCACCACCTCACCTCCCGCTCTTCTTCCGCTTCCGCTGTCGCTACCTGCACCGCCGCAACCGCTACCGCTACTACGCTACCGCTATCGAAGACACTGCACTCTTGGATACCACTGAACACTGCACTTATCGAAGATGATGACGAAGACGAGGGGCACCGACACGACAACGAGCCACTATCACAGACACTTGACGAGGAAGAAGCGGACGACGATAGAGCGGCAGCGGTGCTAGCGCGAGCGACGGACGGAGAGCAGCGGCGTACCACGCACTCTGAAGACCACGCCACCGCACGCAAAGGCATCTTATATCCCTGAAACAAGCAAAAAACCATCGTTAATTCAAAGTCCAGAAAAAATTTATAAGTGACTACCCTATATAACAGTTTACATGCAATTTCAGATACAGCATTTATTGAAAAATACTATACAGTCGTCTGCTGTTCGTTGACTTTTGTTGTTGACTTTTTTTTTAAGCGGATCTATCAGGTAGCCTTTGAAATATTAACTGACCCAGCACAAATTAACCGATTCTTCAATCTTTTCATCATTTTTAGAGTGCCACTGTTCTGGATATCTTTTTTGATAGTTAATATATTCTAGAATCAAGTTGGCAATTCTTAAAGATTCTTCTAAATATCTTCTATTAGTTTATTCATAGAAAAATACATTTTTAAAGCTCGGTTTTCACACAGTACTAAATTATTAAGAAGGTTATGAAAACTGCCAGTGTCTCATTTAAAAAAAAAGTCTGCATCACCACGTAGTTATGAATCACCCTGTATAAATCAGAATATTTTCTGAGCAAGGAGCATATCCCTTGGTTACAAATTTTGTACACAACTTTTTTCGCTATCTTCTACAGTAGTGGAGTTATCAAGTACTGAAAACTCCCCCTGTATACAGGGTTATTGGTAATTCGTTACAGATATTTGGGGAGGTGTTAGTAGAGGTGGTATGCTATAAAATTGACCATGTCCAGTTCCTAATAGTTTGCCGAGCTAAATTGAATTTTAGAGATGTTCATTAAAATGCAGACCTTCAAACGAAACCCCTAATAAAACAAAATATTATTGTCGGATTTTGTAATTTTGGTATTACTCCTTAGCAAATATGCTATTACATCATTATTGACTGAAAGAAAGTGATCATGTATCAAACACTTCTCAACATGAGGTCAAAATCAGCATAGTGTTAAAAAGTGACTAGAAGAGACGTTACAAAAAAATGAATTTATCTTAAAAAGTTACCAAATAATTAACTGTGCACTATTCGATAAAAACATGCTCATCTTTCTAGTTATCTATTATACCATAAACTTGTTGTAAATGTGGTAAATACAGGCAATAAGATTGCATTAATCAAGCTCTAAAAGCATAATGGATCTCCGAGAGTATAAAGTTTCATAACTTGTAATCGGATTTTCAATTTTTATTATGGGTGCTTAAATATTGTAGCTATCACACCATGTTTACTCATAAAAAATCACCGGTCAACCAAAACTTTGGTATAGGGTCTCAAAATTGTATGATTTCAAAAGAAATATTTAAGTTGTAATTTAAATTGGATTCGTCTTAAAAAGTCGCTAGGTAGCAGTTTGCAAACCGAGTGAAAAATTCAAAATGACCGGACGTGGTAAAGGTGGAAAAGGTTTAGGCAAAGGGGGCGCCAAAAGGCATCGTAAGGTTCTTAGGGATAACATCGAAGGAATTACGAAGCCAGCCATAAGAAGATTAGCAGGACGTGGAGAGGTAAAGCGCATATCCGGATTGATATACGAAGAGACAAGAAGTTTTCCTGGAAAATGTTATCAGGGATGGTGTCACCTACACGGTGCACGCCAAAAGAAAGACAGTCACTGCGATGGACGTCGTGTATGCATTAAAACGACAAGGACGCACCTTGTACGGTTTCGGAGGTTAAGAACATAGGCCTAAGTAATAGATCGCTGTTTATAGGACAACCGCAATTCGGTCCAGAAAGAAACTGTTGCCGAAAAGGTAATTTTTTTTCAAAAACCAATATTTATCAATTATAATGTTAGCGTCGGTTTTCAGAACTGATATAATGCATCAGTGTAACCTCGAGTCGGTTAAGGCTTACTAATGCTGGGGTTCCCCAGGGATCGGCATTGGCTCCGACATTGTTTCTGCTGCACATTAATGATCTACTCTCTAGCACTACAAATCCAATCCACAGTTTTGCGGATGGCAGTACGCTGCATGCAGGCATCATGAGCAATAGACTGTGTGGTCGAGCTGGAACGCAGAAGACTGGCAGTGGCAGCTTCGCTTTCAAAGGATCTCGATACCATTACCGCTTGGGGGCTCAAGAATATGGTAAAATTTAATGCTTCCAAGATCCAGTATTGTACGCTATCAAACAAGAAGTGCCCAAGCCAACACCAGGTTCTAATGTACAACCGGGCTCCGCCAAGGAGTCACTCATTCAAGCTGTTAGGAGTCAACATTACAGAAAATCTGATCTGGCACGAACACGTTGCGTCAATTGCAACAGCTGCTGGTAAAACGCTTGGATACCTACTGAGACCAGAAAGTATTTCTCACCATGTAACCTGCTCACTCTATATAAAGCCCAGATAAGACCTGGCCTGGAGTATTGCTCTCATGTCTGGGGAGCTGCTGCCCCTACTACCCTGTCTATACTAGATGCCGTTCAGAGAAGGGCAATTCGACTAATTGGCGACCCAACCTTAACGCTCCACCTCCAGCCACTTTCTCACCGGCGTGTTGCTGGTGACCTCTTACTCTTCTACCGATATTCCAACGGAATCTGCTCCTCTGAGCAATCCTCTATCGTTCCGCCGCTCATCGCTCCTATCAGATGCACCCGCGCGATCGCTGTATCTCATCCTTAGGCAATCGTTCTTCATACATCAAGAACCGAGCGATACAACTGCATATTTATTCCCAGGATGTAAATTATTTCCAAGTTCTTGTGAAATACTCGTGCTTCCTCCAATAAATATGTGAAGTCATCTTGTACTGACATACTCCCATTTTCGTCTTCGTTTCCTGTACCATTCGTTAAACTTGTTCTCTACTCCTGGCTATTTCTACTCTAATTTTCCTTTCCAACATCTTCTTGCACCGGCAAAAGCAAAACACAACTATGCATATAACAGCAACACTCCAACTGTAAGGGCTTCTCTCGCTATTCCCATGGAAATATCTGTCGTTTGGCCACCACTGTTACCTGTTTGGGCTATGATAACATCCTCCTTCGATTGCCCTGTCCTCATTTTGTCTCTTATTAATATTTCTTGAGCTTTACCATATTTTTCGGCAGGGTCGCCATGTAATATATCTTTCTGTTACACACTGCACTAAACTGGAGGCTTAGGGACCCCACTTCATACTTGAAACTTGGTGTATATTGATCTGACCTTGGTACCAACTCCAGATGTATCTTATATCTAACCCACATCCTATTGACATACTTAAACACACTCACTCTGTTTATAAACAATCTTAGTTAAACAAATATACGCTTATTTTCCAATATCTCACGCCCCGAACTGGTAACCTCCTTACGAATTGGAGCAATACAATATACTGGGTGCATGTTGCCAGTTCCCTTCACTTTACTAATCTACATCACAACCCTTAGGCCCGATTTTATCAACATGCATATTTAACAAAGACTTTGACAAAGCTTTTCTATTGGATGTTGTTTAGCAAAAGCTTTCTATTGGGTATTGCGGGCTAGGTTAATAAGTATCATCCAATAGTATTTTATCAATATTGGAAACAAAACGTCAAAGCTGGATGACACTTAAAAATATTTTAGAATTCATGGATCAAAATCATAGCAGAAAATCAGAATAAAGTGATTGATTTGCAAATTAATGCTAGATTTTTAATGTTTACCTTATAATTATTGTATAATTACCAATTGCAATTGCAGTCAGATTGATTATAGATTGGATGCATGTTTGTTATAGAATAGACCTTCTTATAGTAATATTCACAGGAGGATGTAAAGATTGTAGGCACTGAGTAAAAGGCACCGTAGCGCAGAAACACATTTATTTAAAGCACCTTATTCACTTTCTGACTATACGAAGGGTTTCTAGTTTAGGAAAAATAAGGATATACGTTATACTTTTGCCAGATCGCGAGGCTTTGCTGTTAAGCAGGATAGGCAACCAGTAATGCACGCTTGCACCGTGTGTGTCTATAATAGCTTTGTGAAATGCAATAAAATGTTATTTTTACCCTTTTTCACTATAATATAAAGGTATATTGGAGGTGTTTATAATTATTATCGATTGTAAATTATTATTTTATCAAAATAGTGCAGTAATTTGAATTTCTTGTGATCATCATCATTAAATTAACAGTACATTTTATCCAGTGATCAAATGTGTCGGTTTTGTGGAATCTGATTGGTTGAGATTAGCAATTGCTAAACTCTTTGTTAAACAGGAAAATGCAAGTTTTTACCCATTTAGGGTGGAAAATCAGAGTTAAAAAGATACTAGAGAGTTCACAATGGTCGATTATATATAAAACATGTCTTTTTTCACTTTTTTGAAGTAAATTTCAAGAGAAATCAATAATTTTCAGAGAACTTTGACAGATGCAAAGTTCTTGAATGGGCTGCTCTGATTGGTCAAAACCTTTGTTAAAATACCCGTGTTGATAAAATCGGGCCGTAATCTATTATAAATACACATAGATACATATCACAAGGGTATGGTAGTTGTGGATGGCCAATTCGCGGACAGATATACCGGAGAGTGTATGGCGGGCCTTAGAAAACCCGCAGCGCTATACGCATATATAGCGAACCACCCACGACAGTATCGTGTCACGTTGAAATCGTGATTAATTTATGTAGATGTATTCGGCAAAGGGGGACGTGGTAAGGGGAAAGGGGTGAGGGAGATCCGAACCGTGATATAGACACGCGGCGCAGGCAGTGTATGTATCGGCGTGTGTGCGGTCAGTAAATAATTGAAATGTAAATGAATTGCGATTGGAGGATGGGTGGTATTAGTGATGTACGTCATGGGTTGGCAATTAACCTTAGGCCACAGATGAGGAATCGTGCGGATTTGAATGACCGTTTGGATACCAAGCTGCAAACAAGCAGTCACATCAAATAAAAGCATCGTACTGAGATTTGACGGGAGTCAGAACTTTCTATAATCATTTGTAATTCGCTTATCTTGCCAAACTTTGGTTACAAAATCACCTTCATTGATCAATGTTTCGTCTAAATAAAAAATAGTGTTACCTGCTCTTCTCTGTTTTCGGATTTCTCTTAAATACTGCCTCCTCCAACAAATAATGTCTTCTTTTTCTATGAGAGCGGATTTTCTGTCCTGTTTCGCACAAACGAAATCCAGTTCATGTAAAACCTTCCATGATTTGTCTCTTTTTAAGTTTGGCAAGCTCTGGTCTTCATTAATTTCTACTAAAACTTTATCCAAAATAGGTATTATTTTTTGGAAATAAAATGAGTGCACTTTTTTTTCCTATCATTTGTTTGTCAATATCGTCTAGTTGTATGGGTTTTCTCCCTGTTGACTTCTTCGGTGGTATGGTAACACTTCCATCCTTTCGTTGCTTCAGCAGTCTATAAATGATCGCTTCTCGAACTCCAGTCATAGTTGAACACTTAGAAACTATACTCCGAACACTGCTAGTTATATGTTCATGTACAAGTGCGTCATGTACATTTAATATTACAGTTTTCAAATGCACCGTTAACTGACACTTTAATTTCAGTAAAACGTTTGTGCCATTTTTATTACACCTAATTAATATCACTACTAACAATTCTGCGTGTTACACTATACCGACTATACCGATCGCAACGTAAATTTTAACTAAAATTAAACAGGGAATCTGCATACAGGTCTTGAAAAAGTACCTGAGTCATACTTTGCGGAAATCCCTAATTACCTGCTCATACACAACTTACATTTAAAAGAGCACGTTTAGTATTTTAGGGGTCCCATGGTTTACATTTTCTAGAAATCAAAAATACATCTTCAGACAGATATAACCATCGAATTTTATTAAGTATATCCATCTCTTCGTTATATTTAAGTAAATTATACACACAGTTTACAAAGTTGAAAATATGTATTATATATAATAATACTTGTATATAGGTAAATTCACAATATTTCATGTTAGAAATTCTCCGTCACTGTTTTCAGGTGCAACCCTCGATTTTACCTGCTATGCAATAAAATTTTAGCTATCAAGAATTTTCAATTAGACTATAATATCTTTGTTTTTTAACTTGATATTTCATTCTATTCGCTCACTTGTATTTTACTGTAAGTCACGGTAATTTGATTTCATTAAACAAAATACGGCAATGACTAAGTAATTATAACCTCTTAGTTTATATAAAAATAGGTGTATGTGATGTATTTCGTTACTAAATGCATCATTTTGTTTACTTATAATGTAATTCATTCCATTTTAAAGTTTAAAAAAGGAATTCAAATTTAACAGTGCATTGTTGCCTCGTCAACTTCCAAATTTTTACAAAACAAACTACTGTTTTGTGATTTGTCTTCCGTCAAGGGAAAGCCCTGTGAGTTTCATCGCTTGGCTGTGTCATATGGAGAAAGGTCCTGTGTGAGAAAGCAGAAGGTTGTCAAATGAAGTTAAACCTAACCTTATGATTTTATAAATTTCCTGTCTCGAATCGAAGCTTTTTGTGTCTTTAGTTATTGTTCGCTGAATGATTGATTCCGAGAATTTGAAAAGTTTTCTGAAATTGGAAAAGGATATACAGGGTGGGCGAGTAGTGAGTGGACGGAAGATTGTGGGCTTACTAAAACATATTTTAGAAATCTGTCACTTGATCGTGTTAGGGACCTTTGAGGGCTATAACCTTAAAATATTTTCACGTAAATTTTGACGTTTATACAGGGTGATTCATATCAAAAATACATTTTTTGATTGGAACGGTCTATATATTATTGCATATTTGGATTCCTTGGTGAATTCTAGTGTGACTTTATGTATCATACATGCAACTTTTAACGAACCGTTTAGGCGCAAATTTCAAATAAAATGGAGACTACATTAATTAATAAGAGATAAATATCAACAATCTTACATCCTTAGGAAGGCCATCAAATTTTACATTTAACCGCATAAAAAAGATTAGGTATTCCCATTTAAAAAAGTCAAGTTATCTGTGATGATAGTTTCCTTAATTAATGTACCGATTTCACGAGGTACAAAAAGAATTCAAATTTGACAGTACTGCCTAAGCTGACACATTTCATGCTTAGTCACACCGTAAAGCCTTCTAACTTTTATAGATGCTGCGGTATTAAATTTTTTTCTAACATCTACTTATATCAAAAATAGTGATTTGCACCTAAACGGTTCGTTTTAAGCATCATGTTTGATACATAAACTCGCACTAAAATCATTTATTGAACACTCTGTATAATAGTAAATATTTTTAGTATATAGATTCAATTGCGCTCTACATATTTTATTTGAAACATTTTTTTTCTATCTCAAATACGGAAGCAGTCCACCCACTCATCGTTGGTACATCATGTATACGTCTTCCGATTGGCTGTTTCTATCTAGGACCGTGAAGTCACGTTCAAATATGTTCTTCATTTTCTCGGCTTTCCTGTGCCCAAGAAAATCGCGGAAAAATATTAGAAGGTTCCTATGCCTATCATATGCAATCATAAAAAAATTCATGATACTAGTCTATTTCCACTGTAATTTGGTAATAAAAACTTGTAAACTACCACCCTAAATTACTGAAAATATAAATTGACGTAATTTTGAGAGTAGGCGACAGAAAAGTTCTGCCTGTGCGCCATCTGGTACCCGAAGGTAACGGCAAACCAAAGAAAATCGCTGCTAAACAGCAGCATACTTCTTGGTGGAACGCCACGGCGCGTTCGCTTGGCCTACCAGAAGAGCGCGCTTCTATGCCAACTGCATATGAGAGTCGATATACGAGGGTTGCTGTATAATTGAATTGCCGTAATTTTATATTACTGATATCTATACATATTTTTTATTTATTTATGTTATTGGCTCTGATCTGAGATCAACTGGCCAGTTCTATTTTGGATGGACATCTATTTTTTCTTAATAATACGAACATTGTTGTATATTAGTTACAGTTGAGAGTTACAGTGTTATTTTTAGTTTTTGTGTGCAAAAGTTATATAATAGTTTGTATGCACAGTTGTTTTCACTAGCTAGTATAGAGATCATATTAGCAGGTAACGGAATATAGTTTGACAATCTGTGATACAGGTCTGTTACCTCATTACTGATCAATTGGCATTCTAATATACAGTGTTGAGCAGTACCAATCTCTCCACATCTGCAGTGAGGGTCATCGTCTAGCCCTATTCTAGTTTTGTGTTGAGGGCTTAAGCAATTACCGCACCTCAATCTGCAAAGTATTCTCACAAGTGGTCTTTCGTTTCTCTCTTAAACCAGGGTTCTGTTCTTATGCTCTACTGGATCTGTTTGTATATCGTTCCGGATGGATTTCTATGGTAGTGTTCACTCCACTTTTCTTTCAGGTTCTTGTTTAATTTACTGTTCAAGTCACTTATGGGAATTTTGAAATTCCTCATCAAAATTCCATCTGTAGTCGCCATCTTTGCTAGTATGTCGACTGTGTCGTTTTGAGGTAAACCTGAATGTCCTTTAATCCATACAATTTTTACAGTTTTATCCAAATTTTTGTGTCTGTAAATCAATTTCATTATGTTTGAGATGATATGGTTGAAAGTCGGTGAAATTCTTAAATGCTCTAATCTCATAGCTGCATTCTTGCTGTCGCTGAAGATTATAACGTCTCTAAGCTCAGTATTACTGAGAGAATATTCTAGTGCTTTTTGATTGGCTGTCAACTCAGCTGTATATATTAAACAATCTGGAGGAAGTTTGTATAATTCTTGATACTTTATTTTCATGGTAGAAAGCGCATCCTACACCGTTTGTCGTTTTTGAACTGTCTGTGTGTATGTGTTCACATTGATCCCATTTTTCTTCTATCTGCTGTTTAAATTTGATGTATGTGGTAGGGTCAGCTTGATGAAAGTTCGTATATTCTACTCCTAGTTTGAAGTAGTAGTTCTTGTATTCTGTGATAAAGTAGGGGTGTAATACGTTGGAATATATTTGGTCTCTGATTGGTAATACGTACTCATAGCTTTCTATAAGTAAAGGGAGTTTTTTATGCTGCCAGTATTTGCTAGTCGTACCCAAAATGAAAAGCTTATGAATAGGTGCAACCTTGTCTTTGCTAATCTGCTTCAGTACTGCTCTTGTACTCAATTTTTATCTATACATATTACAAACTCCTCATTAGCAGTAATGTATTTCTCAACATTCTCAATAAATGCATGCTCAAAGTTTAAAGTGTGTGGACCGCCTTATACTGACGGAGCGGGAGGTCAAGTCCGTGATTCCGTACACCTACTCACAGTTCCTTAATTGGCTACATTTGCAAGCCCATTACCTAATTTGTTTTTACTTTTCGAAACAGCGCTAGATGTTATTGTTTGCGTTTTTTTCTTTATTGTTTACCGCCCGCCGATTTTAAACTATTGTTTTCGCACGTTTCCGCCAGATAAACGAGTATCGCATTTTGTCGACGTGCCCGAATGCGACAGACAAAACAACGCGCTATTTACACGGTTTGTTAGCCACACGCATACACACAACGTATAGCTAACTTTCGCTAAATTGTGTTATTATCGCGCAGCATGCCGTGTTTCCTGGAACGCTGGCTGTGTCAATTTGCACATTGTATTTTCACTAGCTGACGCATTGATTCTATATATGATAAGTTCTCTGAGCTCGCACACTAAATCGCCCACAGAAAAGCTTAACTCAAAACCTGGCGGAACAGAAAAACGATGACGTCAAAGATAAAGCTTCTGAAAAGTTCCCATGGATTTATACATAATTGGATGATTATAATGAATACTTACTTTCACTTAAGGGACGATTAACAAAGGAAACGTCAACATTTAAGATGACCTTAAAGTTCCAGTCGTTTGCACGGACGTCAATCTAACCTTACTTAGTTAAGTACTTGTTATATGTGGCAACGCTGGTTCTGTCACGCCTATTTTGTGTTTTGTCACTCCTATTTTATGTATTGTGTTCGTGTTCAGCATTACTTCTTGTTAAGTTCTGTGGTTTCTTAGGTTGGATTGGAGGTTGAAGTTTAAAGTATTGAAGTTAACTTTAAACCTCACCATTTTTGTACATTGGAATATATATTTCAAAAAAAGAAAAATGAGTAAATGCAAACAAGATATAGATGCCGCAGTATTTTTGCCTAAAGCCTAAACCTTTTGAAAAAGCTTAATTCATCTAGCTCCTCAAAGTAATTTGGCCATACTTCTAGGAATTCCATACTCCACACTCCACGATATCGACAACTTCCATATCATCATCAAAAAAATCTAAATCTTTTATAATCACGATAAAAAGACAGCACCAGATCACAATGATGCGATAATTGAATGCAAAAGGCAGTTAAGTCGTGTTTAAGTCGCTAAAATCGAGCACTTTATAAAGGACGGTTTAAGGAGACTTTGAGTATTCCTTAAATGTTGGTGCAATGAAATATTCTACATAAGCATGATTTAAGGATGCTTAACATTTAAGGCTTCCTTAGAAGAGTTGGTGCAAATGGGCATTAATATGGTATGGTCACCTTCAAAGAATGGATGAAGATAGGTAGCCCAAGATAGTATGACACTGGACACCCCAAGAAAGACGGAAAAGGGAAAGACCACCTAGACGCTGGAAAACTGACATACAAGAGTCTATGGCAGCCAGACGACTCCAAGAAGGAGATTGGCATGATAGAAAGTACTGGAAGTTGAGATGCGAGAAGCGGCAGTATATAGGAAGATTTTGCAATACAGCTTTATTTGACACTATTTTTCATGCTATTGCCTGCATGTCGGGCTGTCAAATCAAGGTGTTACCAGAAAATGGCGGAAAAAGACCCGACTGCCAGCTGGATTCGCACCCGCGCCTCCTAAATTCTCGTCCGACGTTCTACCAGCAGAGCCACGACGGTTATGGCAACTCAGCCCTCATTCCCTACACAGAGCTGTCTGTGGTGGCTCGACCTAGTGGCGCCTGGAGTCGAACGTGGTCGGAGATTAATACTGACCCAACTGATTTCCTTCGATGACACAGATACGAGCCGTTTCGCCTCTAATGAGCGTTTCGTCGGCTGGGTTGCCATGACCGCCATGGCTCTACTGGTAGAGCCTCGGACTAGAATTTTTGGAGTCGCGGGTTCAAATTCCGCTGGCAGTCTCTTCTTTCTCCGGCATTTTCTGGTAGCACCTTGACAGCTTTATTTATTTCATTATTTGAGCTAATTTTCGTAGCACTCCATCCTCCGAAACCATTAAACTCATTAACCCAGCTAGGTCAAGTATCACTAGGGATCAACGCACAGTCGTGGTTACAAGCCTGCAGAAGATCCTCATTACTAGAAAATCGCCTCACGTTTAGCTTCATTTTCATAACAATGGCAAAGTCGTAGGAAGCAAGGTTTGGTAGGAAGGACGCAGGAAGTTTCAGTCCTGTCGTGGTCAAATATCGGGTGCAGGTGGAACCGGGTGTCCATTCGTGACTTTGGCCATAGGTTCTTCATAGATCGAATGACCTAATGCCAAACACTGTTCAGTATACCACTTAGCTGTGATTGTCGCCCTTGAGAAACTAGCAAGCCACAAGAAGGTCACCCTCTTGTGGGTCCCCGGTGCAACGAGAGGGTAGACCATCTAGCTAGAATAGGGGCCGGCAGCCCCTGCATCGGCCCAGAACTAATGCTTGGAATTAGCGGGCGCCAGGTTAATGTTGCCCTGGGCGACTGGGCCTACAAGGAACTGGCGAAAGCCTGGTTCGAGAGATACGACTCTGGGCAAGTGACTTCTGAATAGAGGCAGATATACGGTAGGGGACCCCTTCTGGTCCAGATGCTGGGAGGAACCAAGGACCAAATATTTGGTCCCTCTTTTCCCCTCTCTATCAAAACGATGGTGGTCACATGAACAGCTGCTGAAATATTACGAACATTGTTTTGTCTTGGACTATGTACCGATCAAGAGGAACGAGTAGTTCTTCCGACTCTATATCCCCTCAAGCGTAGGGCAGCACAGGTGCCGAGGTATCTCATCTATACTGCCGTAGTGGTTCCAAGCAACAACGGAGCAATTTATGTCCCCGATCCGCAGTTAATTAAATCGTAGATTTCCGTCCGTCGATCTTATCGAGCCACTAAATTAAATTATAATTAGAGGCGATAAATGATAAATCAGTTGAACACTAAATACTCGCAATCGAAGCGATAATTACTAACAACGAACGAAGGAACGGTTCTCCCTGCCGTGCCTGCCTGCCTGCCTATTTCCCTCTCTTTTTCTTTGTAAGAGCTCGCTCGAGTTGGCTGTGCCAGTGTATCTGAATAATAAATGCGGCTCGGCTAATGGCGCTTTCGTGACAGAAGGGCCTTGCACGGTACCTACATTGGTGCCAAGTCTCGTGCTTTTGCGCGGAGTCGCAGTTTTGCTTTATAATTCCGTGAGTCATGGCCGACTGTACTCACTAGGCCGGAGCATGAAATATGGCAACACTGAATCTGGGGGCCGAGTTTGCATTTGTTGTTATGTCATGTGTATTCTTCCAGGTGCAGAAAATATGGTTGGAAGGTGATTATTAATGTGTTTCTAATTATTTACCTGCACAAACGAAACTATAAAGATAACAAGATGCCTGCAAAGCGTGTAACCAGGTTGCAGCCCAGGAGAGGACTACCAAACCATGGCCCAACATAACCTTATTCCAGATTAAAAAGAACGTTGCAAGGTGATTTTTAATGGGTTTCTACTGATTTACCTGCACAAACGAAACTATAAAGATAAAAAGATGCCTGCAAAGCGTGTAGTACCAGGTTGCAGCCCAGTAGAGGCATGGGTAGAGGACTACCAAACCACGGCCCAACGTAAGCTTATTCCAGATTAAAAAGAACGTTGCAACGTGATTTTTAATGGGTGTCCACTTATTTACCTGCACAAATGAAACTATAAAGATAAAAAGATGCCTGCAAAGGGTGTAGTACCAGGTTGCACGAGCAATTGTGCGTCCAATAAGGGACATAAACAGAAGTGGGTGAAAGGTATTCCTCGGGAGGGCTGGTTATATTTATAAGGATAAAGACAATAATTTACAAACATTTCAAAGGATAAGACCTATTTTAAAGCACAATGTGGTACCTATAATGTTTTCTGGACCTCCCAAATATCACAGAAAAATACAGTTAATAGAGCTCATCTGGGCATGGCCTGGGGCATACCTACGAAAGGATTTGATAGTGAAAGGGAAATCAAGACCAGCAAGAATGGCTTCACAATGACCTAATAGTGAATTTTTTTAGCTCAAGTGACAATTTACAAAGTAAATTGAGTGTTCATTTAAGTGGAAGTGGCAGCAGGAAACAGGTTGCGTTTATTTTTATTTTGTAGTGTCTGACTGTGATGAAACAGACATCAGATGTAAGTGGTATTAGTAGAGTTCTACAAAGTATTTTTCTTAATTTATTAACCGAGATGAACTCTAATACATATAAAATGTAATAATTATTCTGAAACTATAGGGCCACTATTTGACAGCTAAGCCATGTTGCCACATCTAAGGCTCCGGCCTAGTGTAGTGTCGGCCATGGTTGTTTAGAAGAAATGGCTCTTGCACTGGGTGATGTGGACATCGTACACCGATTTTAGGTGCTATAGAGAATTCCAAAGGGGAAATTTCACTGTGGAGGAAAGGCTGAGCAGGGCACGAACGTCAGTCACGAAGGAAACGATAAACGATGCTGCTGCGAAGGAAAATGCTTGATGAGGACAGGCCGGTTCTGCAGGATCATTTGCGCGTGAAGAAACTTTGTTCTCTCGGAGTACTAGTGATATCAATGTTGTAACTACCCGGTATGAATACCCGTTACACCACTAAATACTCGGTACCGGGTAAACGCTGAAATAAGTACCCGTTACTTTATCTTGGCGCAGCACTAGGTACAAATACCTTGCAGAGCTTCCAGCTTAGAGCTACACTGGACAGCGAGACGTGTTACAAAGAGAACCTTAAAAGAGTAGTGGCAAATGCAGAGGCGGCAATACTGTCACGACTGATGCCAAATGTAGGAGGACCCAGTAGCAACAAAAGGGCACGACTGTGTCAGGTTGTACCGTCGATCGTCCTACACGGAACTCCTGTGTGATGTAAAGCCACGAAAAGGAATAAATATCAGAAGGTTTGGACGGCTTGTAGAAGAAATATCTGCTAAGGGCGGCCAGTGCTTATCGCACGGTATCTACAAGAGCCTTGCAAGTGAACCACCATTATACTTGCTGGCTGAAGAGACGGCACTGATTTGCCATGGTCAAGCAGGCAATGCGATATGCCGCGCTGAAACTAAAAGGCTGACAGCAAGTAAGTTTGAAAACATATGTGACGAGATCACTAATATCGCACAGTGGACGAAACGACTAATACCGTCGATAAAAGAATGGGCGCAATGCAGGTATCGAGAGACATCCTATTTCCTAACACAGGTGCTGTCTGGGCATGGGTCTTTTTGAGTGTACAGACGGGTGATGGACAAGAGATGCTTGCACTGCGAGGCGGAAGACACGACCGAACATGCCCTGTTTCTGTGCGACAGATGGGGGCCAAACAGACAGGAAGCAAGTCAAAATCTGGCGGGTGAGCTGGGACTATGGTCCCGCTGATGATGTTGTCCATCATGGGATGGTAAACAAAATACTCTCTGTAAAGGAGAAGAAGTAATGACTACAAGGGTAGGTAAAAATCAGAATTATTATTATTATTTTCGTATGGCTTACATGCAGTGTAAAGGTACAGGTACATAACAAACAATAAGTGTATACAGTGATAGCACAAAGAAAAAAACAAAAGTCACAGAAAAAATTACACATGAACCTAACTAAATATCAATATCTAAGTTCCTAATCCAGTCAAGAGCTGCATCATCAGCTTTCATAAAGTCGCTCCAACTTCCCCGATAGGAACGCAGGGCATTCGTCCCTAATGTGCCTGATTGTCTGGTTCGGAGCCCCGCAGTCACAGGCCGGAGACTCCGTGGCACCCCATTTGTGAAGTGAGTCCGCGCAACGGCCATGTCCAGTGCGGAACCTGTTCAATTTGACCCACAGCTTTCTGTCGAGTTCAGTGCCAGCAGTGTCATGGTTATACCCTCGGAACCACTCGCGCTCCTCAAAATTTTCAATACGAGCGGAGACAATTCTCACGGAGGATCTGGCCGTTGTAAGCTCTTACTTTGGAAAGTGGCGACTTAAACCCAGTGCAAGTAAAACTGAGGTATGCGCATTCCACCTGAACAACAAACAAGCCAGCACGGAGCTGAGAGTGCAGCTTAATGGAAACACTCTTCGACATAATAAGTATCCGAAGTACCTTGGTGTCACCCTCGACCGTACCTTTTCATACAAAAAACACCTTGAAAATACTGCTGCCAAGATAAAGACGCGTAATAATATCGTTCAAAAACTATATGGAACAACATGGGGAGCTTCAGCAGACACACCGCGCACATCATCATCCATTGCACTGGTCTTCTCTACAGCCGAATACTATGCTCCGGTGTGGCTAAACAGCTGCCACACCAATCTGGTCGACGTCCAGCTGAACCATCACAGTATGCGTTTGATAACTGGAGCAATCCGACCAACACCCACCTACTGGCTTCCTTTGTTGGGGAACATATAACCACCCGCAATTCGTAGGAGCGAGGCCCTGCTTAGGGAATACCACAAGCTACAAGAGAACCTGGACCTACCCATACAGGAAGACATACCAAGCCTACGACGAAATAGACTCCGCTCACGGAACTCCCCGGTGCGGCAAGCAGAACAGCTGGATGCCAGTAATATCGAGGTGAGAAAGATCAGAAGAAATTCCTAAATAGGATAGGTAATCGAATGCGAAGAATATCGTTCACGACGCTGCCCAGTGCAGATGAAGATAGAGCATAAGAGGTAAGAAAGAGGGAACGGGTTTTAGCTAATCGGGCTGTGGTGGCATGTCGGATGGACGCGTTTGTGTCTGTTAGACGTGTGATCAGAGGACTCATGCTACTTTCGCAGAACAAATCTGACATGCGAGCGCTAGGTAGCTAATGACGCGGTGCTATTACTTTGTTGCGTGTTTTGGGTCTGCTTTATTTGAAAATCCAATGGGGTGGAATTGCCAACTTGCTCTCATTATAGAGCCACACGTGACTGTTAGGAATCGGTCGGACCTTTATGCAAAGAGGCCTAAACGTCCCGGTCTATGAAGAGAGACCGAGAGAGCGCCAACCATTCATTTCGGTCCTTGCTGAGCCGGGGAGGTTCTCGAGTTAATATCGCGTTACGAGATGAGGGATGAATTTTTGATTCGGGATTCCGGGGGTTGCGAGCCGAGCATAATGGACAAAAAGGGGAGCAAGGGAGCGAACGAAGAACGTGCCGTTGAATAAATCTTTGTGTTTGTCTGGCTCGAAGGCCTGCCAGATAGATAGATATCGGAGAGCGAGGACGACGGGATCAATTGGGATTTCATTGGACGTATCTAGGGGGTGACGCTTAATTGGTTTACCGCGCTAATAAAAAATAAGCCCGGCTTACAGGATAAGAGGAAAATTAATTCCGTTATCAACAGTAAGGACAGTAGTACACACAGAAAAAATACTGTTGCGTTTTCCATCGCTTTAAATATATTTACAGTTGTTTAAAATCCATGTTATTGAAAGAATTCAATCCTTATGTTCGAAGTAAACACAGGTACGCCAATAAATTCAAAATAATTTAATATTCGTTGTAACGATATGTATAATCCTTCTAATACCAGTATTGACATATAATGCAATCAAAACATCCTTTTGTTTTCGAAATTTACCCCATGTTTCATTTAAGCAAAGCATGCAATCTATTCAATGTACAAAAATTATTACTACAACAGCAGTTCGTCATACTTCATCTGATAAAAATTAATTTTCTTTCAATGGCCCTTGTCGTTCGCTGAACCATAATCAGTATTCGGCGGGACTGATGTCCCGATTCAATTTACGTAAAAATAAAGAACAGGGGATCATCTCAGTGTTACTATCGCCGCGAACCCGCCAACATGGACGAGGTTGTATCGTTGTGTTGTTTCGGTGTTAGCCGTGTTGTGTCATCTCGTGCTTTTGCGTATTGCATCAGCAATTGTATGATTTAAATGTGTCCAGTTATATATTAAATGGAGGACCTACTGATAAATTGGGAATTAGAAGAGCTACATTTAAATGTAGATATTTAGATTAGTCAGACAGTTATATTTCAGCTAAAAATGCAACAACCGGTGCAGGCTTATGTCTAATTCTTATATCATGCTCCTTATAACTTCATACAAAATCACACAATTAAACATCCAAACGAATTAATGAGCTGTCCTCGCAATAAAATCTGTTGGTCCAAGGAAAAGAAGGTAGTTTAGAATCAAATACCAAATACAGATTCGATTCAACGACAGGCTGCGATTGAATTATTCATTGGAATCCAATAACATCTTGGTCATTTCGTGTCGGTGTTCCGTGTTTTTCTGACAAGACTGTCAAAGAATGAGTTCGTTGAGTTGTCAGTTCCATACGATTTCCAACCTCATTTTGGTTTTTTCCACTGACGTTTTTTTCATTTCATTCGCAGTTCTTCGGTGTTCGATATAGATAAAAGATTATTAAGTTGGATTGGTGTTTGGACTGCTTGGCGTTGTAGTTGTTTCTGTGGCCTTTTTCAAATAATAGCCGTGCATGTACCCGTGTGTCAGCATGGAAAAACCCAGAGCGAACAACTTTTCAAAAGATGAAGAATATCTGTCAATTTCGTTAGTAGAAAAGTACAGGCATGTAATAGAATGCAAAACAAAAGGTGCACCAACATGGCGCGAAAAAGTCAACGCCTAGGAAAGGATAGGAGAATTTGATTGCAAATAACCGTAGATCTGTAAAGGTGCTGAAAGAAAAATACAAAAATAAAAAAATACCAATGAGTCATGATCATCATATTCCTCAAAATAATTGACTCTAGGTCGAAATATTCTTGGTCTCATATTGCTTCTTCATCACTGGTATACGCATTTACATAATAACCATCCATTTCAAATAAAAAAACGATGGAAAGCGTTAAGGTAAACGATAAAATATGAAACTTCAAAGGCCTAGCAAGTAGCAAAACCAAAGTGACATGACCTAATGCGCATGCGTCATCGCAAACCTGGGGTTAACTCAAGAATTTCTTGGGGTCAAGTTAGCTCAGAGTTGACCTCAAGTAAAATCGAAAACTACCATTTGTGAAACATGACATCTAGGGTTAACCTCCGGTCAACACACAACCTTGAGTTAACCCATCATTGTGAAACCGGCCCATAGTATGATTCTAATATGGATGTCTAACAATCAATTATTATTGGATACGGATTCAATATCTTTAACTCGCCCATTACTAAAAAGCAAACTTTTTGTTGACGTTTCGAACACCTGTTTGACAGAGCACGCCAGTAAAATGTTTAGCATTCATCATATCGTCTGCTTGGAAAAAGACTGTATTACCTCAAAAAAATGTATATTTTCAGGAGAGCTCGTTAAAGTCTTATGAAACTGACACTGCAATTATTTTCCAACCAACAATTAGTAAAAGGTTTAATTATGGGTTAATGAGTATAGTGACACTTGCCCAGAGCTTGAGTATTTTATGTTTTTGGAATGAGTCCATATTTTATTTTTTATAATTTTTTTTTGAGTTGTGACAGTCTTCTTCATCATATTTTATTTTTTTCATTTTTATTCTGAGCTGTAATATTTCAGAATATAACACTTTTGCACCAAAGAACTGCTACCCAAAGTATATGCTATTATGTTTTGTGATGGTCTTTTCACAAAAAACGCTTGCCTTTCTGTTAAGCGGTAGTAATAAAACTGACATGTTGCTGTCTTGCTTTAACGCTGCGTCGCGAAATAAAGATATGAGGTTTTTACATGGTGCCATCTATTGGTTAAGAAGCGAGGTAGATTTATAAAAGGTGCAAATTTTGACATATGACAGTCTTTTTCCAAACACACCATATGTGGTTCTAATAATCGGCCAGTAGGGCGTGATAAATCGATGCCCAGTTTGTCCAGGCTATTCTATCCATATTGATGAACGATGGCAGAGTATAGAAAGGACCGCCGATGGATAAAAAAGCGAACAAGACGAGCCACATCGTGCCGACGTTATTGAAATTGAGAGGGTGAGAGAGACGCGACGAGTCGAAAGAGAGAGACGGAGAGAGTGATTGCCGGCGGGGAACCGGGAACACGACCAGCATGCTTTTCCTAATTGCAAGAAAATGATGCAGACCAAGTGGAACATGCCCGGAATGTTTGCAGAGGCGAATGCACTCGATTAATGCTTTTGGAAAGAAAACATGACAAAGTTCGTAGAAAAGGTGAATGGTGGAGTATTAAATAAAAAAAAGGAAATTTGTGATTTACTGCATTTGATATACAATGTGTCAAGTCATCGGTGTCGGAGCCTTTAGGGGGATAAAACATGGTAATTTTTATCGACAAATTACCCCTCAAAGGTAGTTTTTCTCCCACCACAATAAAATGGCAGCCATTTTGTTTTTTGTTTAATTGATGCACAAGTGTTGAACTAATTTAGGCATACCTACCTAGGCAAAATAAGTCTCATTCGATAGCGAAACATGTAGACCATAAACCAGTGGCAACTCGTGTCAACTTAGAGGGGTAGTGCCAGAATGACAGCCAAAATTTCAAACAGATATAATTAAAATTGAAAAAAAATATTTACAACTAGCCGATAACCCGAATTGTACTGAGTTTTTATTTTCGATTTACCAAGCGATAAACTGAAAGCATTATTAATATGCACTTTAGATTTTTCATGGGTCTTCATTTTCTCCTATATATGAATGCCTTTTTTCGTCCAAGTGTCATCGCCTCCAAATAGAACACACACAAAACAAAAGAGTTTGTTAACTTCTTCACAGTCACTTATCCAATTGCTTTTATCATAAATAGTTTTATTAAATTTACGACAACGCGATTTCTGTCCACTACCAATAAGTTTTTCAATTTTTAAATCAGGTGTTGGACGTCCTACGAGTAATTCCGTTTTTCTTCCAGCGGAAGGTTACTACAGAATTCTTTCTGTCTGCTCGCACATATTTCACATGTTTATTGAACATGGAAAAATTGATGCTCTCTATTTCCGTCAATCGACCTATGGCGCACTGATGATCGCTAATAAGCGTGAAACAGCTGTCTGCGTACTGGTGGATTGACGGAGGTATAGAGCAGCCCTCGTATATCGGTTACTAAATTAGTTTATTAATGCGCCAATAATTTTATTCAGTTTCGTTCCAATGATATATTTTAATTAAACACAAAAGAGATACCGACCCGAAACAGCGCACAACTCACTGAAACTAATAAGATCTAAATTTCAAACCTTTAACGAGAAAAGTCGACATCAGCATCAAACATAAACAAATCGAAGCTCCTGAAACAAAACAAAAATAGTGAACGATGAATGGAAATATGGGTAATGTGACTGGCACGATCTACTTCGGATTTTCGTGTCTAAAATCTATCCAAACGTCCAGCATAGCGTTATCTCTGTCACTCATAAGCGTTTGTAATAAGATTTCTCTCACTCTGTGTGCGCCCTACAAGAAACGGTACGGTCGCATCGTGCGAGTTGCCACGATGCCACGTGTTGCCTGGTGCAAGCATTTATGCGCTGAGGCGCTATTGCCATTTCATATAAAACAGAAAAAGTCGTTGGAAACTAACACAGAATAAGAAAAGTTTAAGAGAGAGATAAATATGGTTTTGTCGAAAATTAAGGTAGTGCCATGGCTCTGTGGCACTACCTCACCAGCCGCCACTGCCATAGACTAAGGGTAAACATTTTCCAAATTTCAATTCATATCAGTGCAAAAAAATTGTTAGAAGAAAATAATTATGTAATTTTTTGATTTCTAAGCGATAGTACATGGTGTTTCCTAAAAAAATAGCTGTACATTTAGCCCTAAGTAAAGTAGTTTAGAAGCTATGATGGTTTGAATATGACCCTTTATTGACTAATCCGGCAGTAGAGAAGGCAATTAAACAAAATACTTAGTGGTTACGACATTTATTTTGGAAAAAGAAAGACAAATGTTACAACCATTGTCCGAAATGTCCTCCTTGGTGTCCAGCAAACATGCTGTTGTACTGACCCATGTTGCGTTGAGCGACTGATCATCGCTTTGTCATTCCGCAATTCACTTCAGACTTGAATTTTTTTGCTAATAAGCTTCTGGCGTGCATTTGGAACGTCGACATACACTTTTCATTTCATTGTACCCCACAAGAAAAAATAAAGAGGGTCAAGTCCGATGAACGCGGTGGCCAAGCGATTGTTCCACCGCGTCCACTTGATTCTTTCTTCTGGGGTACAATGAAACAAAGTTCATTTTGACGTGTCAAATACACGGGAGGAGATTATTAGCTAAATTATTCAAGTTGGAAATGAATTACGGAATGACAAAGCTATGATTAATCGGTCTACACAACATGTGTCAGTAAGAGCAACAGCATGTTCTATTATTTGTTTCTTCTTTTCTAAATGAAATGTCGGAACCACTGAGTATTTTGTTTGAAATAAAAAAAAAATATAGGTTAACAGCTTAAATTTTTTGAACGAATTTTGGGGCATAAGTTAAGAATATATCTATTTCAATCAATTACACAAGATGGTGAAGCGCTGTACGATCTGCAAGAGACAATTTGAGCCTGATGAATGCAGATCTTATCATTGGCAAAAATGTAAACACACGGTAAACAATAACAACACTCACATGTCTGCTAGATCATTGCCTTTGCTTCTTCTAACCTATTCCAATTTATTAGTAGTAGCACAGATATATGATCTAAAAAGTACAGAATATCGCCAACATCCTTTTGTAGTAGTGTCCGACCGAACATTCGGTTTCGGTTTCGGCCTAGTTTCGGCCAAAAAACGGGTTTCGGTTTTTGTTTCGGCTGCCATCCAGCCGAAACTACGGTCGAAACCGAAACTAAATTCGAAAGATTTGGCGCTGCGATTGGACGCCTCGGACCACTTTTCTTCAAGCGAAAAAGTGTCATTTTGCTGGGTAGATGATGGTAATAACTTATCACAAGTTAAGAAGCCCACTTATCGGAGCCAAGCTTGCAAAGAAACGCAGATATTACTCTCACTAGAATTTCAGTCTATTTCTGTCTTTGAGAAAGGTTCCCCTAAAATTCACGTCTGCCTTACCGACGACTGTTTCCACTGAACAACTACTTATTGCTACTAGTCAAATTTATTCAGACTGGGGAAGCTATTTGCAAAGAAAGTTGATAAACTATTGTTTCCCGCTTACAACATTACAATATTAGATTGTTCAGTTATGAATACTGATAATCAACAATAGCTGTAGCCCAATGAAGCTAACAACAGTTTCTTAAATTCAGAGAAAACCCTTTACTTTCAAAAATACTAAGTAGTTGTACTTAGCACGTGGGTACTTCAGAAATTTAGTTTTAAGACAGCTAATTGATAACAGTGTCATAAAGATTGACCAAAGTTTGAAATGTTATTTAGTAGATACAAAATATAATATAAATATAAAATAGTTGATATTTGGTTCAGATTAACTTCTTATTAATTTCAAAAAGTATAAATAATTTATTTGAAATAAGGTGTGATAATGCTGATGAAACGTTATTCATTTTTATATCCACGAAAAAATTACTGACGTTATATTGATGTTTCGGTTTCGGCCGAAACTGAGACGGAGGCCGAAATTTGGTTTCGGCCGTAAAAAGAAGTTTCGGTCGGACACTATTTTGTAGGTCAATGGCCAGTCTCTTTAATCCTGGGATACGGTCAAACATTATATTTCGAAAAAATATATATAATTTAACGACGTTTCAACGCTTAAATGTGCGTCATCTTCAGGTTAGAATGGTAGATTATACCACAACAATAATCACCTATGTATATTTTCTCCAGATGGTGTTGGCAACTTGATGTTTATGAAGAGACTTTATGGACACAAAAAAACGAGTTACAGTCGGAAATCAAGTACTTACAATTAAGCAAATATAAAATCCAACAGAAAAGAACGATTCACTACAAACAGAAACACAAACACACACACACACAACCACAATTTTTTCCAATCAATCCACGTTCACTTTGACACAACCTCGCGGATAAATTCCACTTCATAAACACAATAAACTGTAACTGTACTTCAACGCACGCAGCAGCAGAAATACAAACTATCGAGATAATACAACCGTCAGTCCGCATGAGGCACACTTTGTATGGAACTGAAAGGGCACATGCCAAACGCGCGGCGTACAGTAGGCCGTGACGTCGGAGAAACATCTGTTCGTCAGGACGTGTGTTGGTTGGTACAAGGGGGATGAAAATCGAGGGTAGCTATGGTATAATTGATAATCGGGTTTCGCCCGAAAGACGACTACGTGTGTTTTGGTTGGCACCGCACCACCGGGCGCACATGTTGGTCGCATAGAAGCCCGTTTGGTCATTTGTTTTCAAGCCCTTTCACGATGGGTTAGTGATTAATCATCCTCATCTTCCCTTGGCGATTTGGTGGGGAACCGATGTTATCACGGTTCCATCTTTATTACTTAATGTTATCATGGATGGCGTGTAATAACAAGTAGACACTAGTTTGCCGTTTACAATATTGGAACTTCCCTCTTGAATCATACCTACCAATGACGAGATTCTGTTTTTCCATACGCACTTTCCATCCTCGCCACGGTTGTAATACTGTGTCAGAATTTCATTAAAATCAATCCAACAGCTTCCTCGTTACACAATATAGAACAATCTAAAGCAATACTCGCATGTTAACACCAGAAAAAATTCTAAATTCTTTGGTTCCTGTAATAGGCATCAAGGCAATGTTCGGATGAACCTAAAAAAGTTATTAATGTCGCTAGGTCTTTCTTCACAGTCGATTATGAAAGCAACATATTTTCAATTTTACAACCCCCCACCCCCTAACCACCCCAGTTACATCCCCACCCAAAAGAAAGTAGAAAATGATCGGGAACCTCTAAAACGCCCAAAAACGAAGTTTGAGCAATATTTAATTTTTTTTATTTTCTGCTAATTACTCCGCCGCCCATGCACCGATTTTCAAAATTATGGGAACATTACCTACTACGACTCCACAGCATCTCGCTGCCCAAATTTCATCGCAATCCATGCAGCAGTTACTGAGATTACGAAGCTAAAAAAAAACGCGTACAGACAGACCGACAGACAGACCGACGGAAAGGAGTGACGTGGATTTTCGTTATGTAGACATCATAAAACGTCCAAAAAGCGTATTGTCTCAAAATCGAAAATTTTCGCGATCACAATACTCCCCTCACCTGTCAGTGTGGGAAGTAAAAGGACAAAAAAATAAAATGCCAATGTATGCAAACCAATTTTTTAAGATTTTCTGAAAATCCTTTTTTGGTCGATAAATTGTGGTCTAGTTTCACCCTTCAAGCCCTTCAAATCCCTAGCCTATCAATAAGAAGAACAAAGTTATCATGTTTTATTTGAACATTTTTTTGTCAGACGTGCCTGCCTGAAAATACGTCCGTCCCTTCAGACTAGTCGAGCACAAAAAATCATTTCATATAGAACCTAGTGATACTTCGTACAATAAAGTGGTCTAGTGAATTGTGGGTGATTGTGCAACAGCTTGGGTGAGTTTATCTCACAGAGCACCCAATTCTACTAGTTGCCTCTTTAGTTATTCATATATTGATTTATTTCATGAATTCATTTGAGAACTTGTTATTAGACAATTGACAAACTTTCATACACACATTTATATCATTAATGGTTTGATAATTCAACTCTTGAATGTCTGCGATGTGAAAACAGCTAACAATCTCGAAGTACGTCGCGAGTAGACCCTTCGTGCTGAACTAGTACAAAGGAGTGGATACTTTGCGAGTGGACCCCTAGTATCTTAGTGAGTTGGCCTCACAGTTATCATGATATTTCTCCGCCCTAGTGATTGGAGCTCTTGGAGAGGTATTTCGCGTGTTGACCCTTAATACCAAAGACCCAAGTGCTGCTCGAGTTTTGTTATATGATTTTTGTATAATTATACAGTATATTACTTCATCTATTCTTTTGGAGAGGTATTTCGCGAGTTGGCCCTTAATACCTATGACCCGAGAGATGTTTGATTTATGTTCTGTATAATTTGTATGACCACATAAGATGCAGATATGATTTTATCCGTTTGGCGTTAAAGGATATATTTGCTGTGTTATCTATTTATATTTGTCTGTTTATTTATTCTGCCTGTTTTATCAATCACGCCAGTATAAAATAACGACATGTTCTTTAATTTAACATATGTTAACCCATTTTTTTTATTTATCATTCTTCAATGAATTGGTTACTCAGGTATCGTTTTATTTAATTTCCAAATGTGTCATCTCGAGCGCTTTTTCTGATACAGGCCCAACCTTTTATCGATGTTAAATTAGGTAAATTAAGTTATCGTCTAAATATTGAATTGTGATCTAACTTAATTTTTTTTTGATCATTTGTTTATTGATTGAATTACTACCTTATTAAATGTTTGTTTTAAAAACACCCCCCGAATGATCATTTAATCATTAATTCGTTTTTATCTCCTACACAATGAACAACACTACCAAATTAAAAAAAAATCTGCTTGATAAACTTTATGACATATTTAATATGAACTTTTCTACCTGAATTTGGGTCACAATTACTATTTGCCGCCCTGTATACAAACTCAAACATTATGCAGGTAAAAGAATGAATTAAACATAGTTCCTTTCAGAAATTCCTGCTGTTTTTCCAAGACAAACACACCCACAACAGCCTGTGATTACAGTGCCTTCACTGGAAATTGTTTAAGATGCCACTCAACATTCCTCTCTTAGCTTATTTAAATAAGTGTATGCGTTGTTTATTTATGGTATCACGTCAAAGGCGAAAGTGTAAATATTTGTCCGGCACAATGAAACATTGACTCACACCACACTTTTGGCTTATTTGTTTTTTATGGCAGCACAATCCCATTGTTTTCACAATGGAAAAAATATACAATCGCTAATACCGCGTCCTTGCCTAACATGAGACTGTAGTGGTTTATAAATAATCATACACTTGAAACCGAATAAAATTTTGTTTGGGAAAAGTTTCTGGAACTAATTGTGTCTAGGAAAGTTCGATGTAAATTAGCTAGAAATCTTCAAAAAGGCACCACTGCACCATGAGAATGACCTTGGATCCTACTTAACGACCTATTTTGAAAAAAAGTAAAAGTTCTTTTACTTGCCGCACCGATAGGTGAGGGAGTATTGTGATCGCTAAAATTTTCGATTTTGAGATAATACGTTTTTTGGGCGTCTTATGATGTCTACATAACGAAAATCCACTCATTTCCGTCGGTCTGTCTGTCTGTCTCTCTGTCTGTCGCGTTTTTCTAGCCTCGTAATCTCAGTAACCGCTGCATGGATTCTGATGAAATTTGGGCAGCGTTATGCTGTGGGGTCGTAGTAGGTAATGTTCCTATAATTTTGAAACTCGTTGTACGGTGGGCGGAGTAATTAGCAAAAAACAAAAAATTTCAAATGTGCTTCAAACTTCGTTTTTAGGCGTTTTAGGGGTTCCTGATCATTTTCTACTTTTTCTTGGGTGGGGGTGAATTTGGGGTGGTTGGGGGGTGGGGGGTTGTAAAACTGAAAAATTTGTTGTATTCGTAATGGGCTGTCCATCGATATCTGAATGAAAAACCTAGCGGCATGATACACTTTTTTAGGTCCATCCGAACGTTGCATGCTTACTGTAGAAACCGCGGGACTTGGAATTTGTGATGTATACATACGAGTATTGTTTTAGATCGTTCGATATCGCGTACCGCGAAAATTGTTCAATTGATTTTAATGAAATTTTGACACAATATTACTACCGCGGCGAGGATGGAAAACGCGTATGTTTTGGAAAAATCCTGGAAGTGCATGGCGGCGTAGAAATAATAAAAAAACTAAAAATATAAAAACAGCTCAATCTTCGTTTTTAGGCGTTTTAGGGGTTCATGATCATTTTCTATTCTTTTTTGGGTGGGGGTGAAATTGGGGCGGTTAGGGGGTGGGGGTTGTAAAACTGAAAAATTTGTTGTATTCATAATAGGCTGTCCATTGACATGTGGGGGAAATAACTAGCGGCATATTACACTTTTTTAAGTCCATCTGAACATTGGCTTGCCTATTCCAGAAACCAATTTTGTGATGTATACATACGAGTTTCCTGGTCGTTTCGCATCGTGCATCCAGAAAAAAATTGTGGCGTCCTAGTTCCTAAGGAGGGAGACGCAAGAAACTATTTACGAGAGTTTTTGTGTTGGATGTTTTTTGCGGGCAGGTGGCCGATGATTTGGTTGCAGGGGGAATTCAGACTATAGCTTCATGCAATCGTACAACAATAAAATGGTATCATTATTCTGTGTGGGAAGTAGTGACTTGACTCCATTTTATTACGAAAATGACACACCTCAAATAAATCCTTAATTCATTTAACTTAGGACTTGTTTGTGTAGGAAACACTTGAGTGCTCTTTGAAAAAGAAAATATGCAGTTATATGTAGTTGAGGGTTAGTTTTAAGGGTTGAAGTACAAAAAAAATGTTTTGAAATCATGGTTTAATTATGTATTTCAAAAATATTACTCAGTTTTCGTTTGAACTTTTTTTAATAGGAGAATATCACGGGTCAAGGAAATTCAGGGACACCCGGTTCAGCACCAGAATAGTAATTTTCTATACATCCTCGAATTGGCGCTTTTTAAGGATCTAGGGTATAGCGCGCGAAATTGAGAACCAAGAAAAGATGTATTCCTGTGTTAGCGAGGAGGCGTGGCCGCCTGTTCCCTTTCTCCAGTGTGTGTGTCTAAGATGAGGGGAGATATGTCCAAAAATCCAAAGGTAAGGTCAAAAGGTCTGAAGGTAAGGTCCAAAGGTCACCATAAAAATGAATTTTGCATTTCCAAGCTCCTGACGTTACCTTTAAACATACAGTAATGACTCAAATAGCAAATTGAAGAAGAAAGCTTGCGCTTGTGCAACTATTTAGCCTTTTTTTGACAACGTGTTTGGTTGTTAAATTACAGGCATTTATAGAATGTATGATTTTGCACTGCGAGTTTTTTTGCACATTAAAAAACTTTTTTGAGAAAATCGAAAATATTTGTCATTCATTAAGGTCTTAACTATCGCCTTCTGAAATATTATATATGTAGTTTGAAAATAGTGTGTGTTATGCGAGAAATTGTGAGTCCGTGTTTTATCTGACAAATACGTATATATAAATGTGTGTATCCAGGCCCCTTAAAGCTGCATTTCATACACGGTACACGGCAATTTCAGTGCTCCTATAAAGCAACGTTCATAAAGCAACCACATTGAAATAGCGTCGCCGATATAAACTTTTCGCCGCCGCCGCCGCCGTTGACGGCAGTGCATATAATGCATCCCTAAACACGCAGATTATCTGTTCCCGCTTCCCGGACACAACTCCAGATTCTATTCGAGCGCGCTAAATATCCGCCCGGTCCATAAAGCTGGCATGGCATCCTCGGCGGGGCTTTATCAAGCAGGCCGCGTCTCCGCGCCGCCCGACGTTCCTTTGTTTTATTTTCCCGACGGTGCCGGAAAATGGCGGAACAGCTGCCGTGCGACACAGCGGCGTTGCAGTGCTTTAACTTTTAGAAAAAATCATCTCCGCCTTGCCCAAAGGATTGTGATGTCAGAAATACCATAGCGGTCACTTCGAAGATTTTGTTTGATGTACCGACAAATTGTCCGTTGACTTTGAGACCTTTGAATTGACAAACCGACAATAGAGTAGGCGACAGAAAAAATCTGCCTGTGCGCCATCTGGTACCCGAAGGTTACTGCAAACCAAAGAAAATCGCTGCTAAACAGCAGCAGACTTCTTGGTGGAACGCCACGGCGCGTTCGCTTGGCCTGACCAGAAGAGCGCGCTTCTATGCCAACTGCATATGAGATATACGAGGGCTGCTCTACATCTGCATCAATCCACCAGTACGCAGCCGCTTATTAGCGATCATCAGTGCGCCATAGGTCGGAAATTAGGTTACCATAGGTTCAATTATTTAAGATCATAACCTATATGTTAGCAACTGTTATAATTTAAACAAATAAATATAAACAGACACACATCAAATACCTCTTTAAACACCAAATAGGTAGATAAAATAATATACTAATAATATTACAGGATACTCGTGAGAAGAAGAGAAGAATTATAAAATATCTATCTCAGGGGTCGACGGTATTAAGGGTCAGCTCACAAAATACCTCTCCAGGTCGGGGCATTGAAATATGGCAACACTGAATCGGGGACCGAGCTTTTATTTGTTGTTAAGTCATTAGTGTAATCTTCCAGAGCAAAAAAGGAGATTGGAAGGTGATTTTTAATGTGTTTGTAATTATTCACCTGCACAAACGAAACTATAAAGATAAACAGATGCCTGCAAAGTGTGTAGTACCAGGTTGCACTAGCAATTGTGCTTCCAATAAAGGACATAAACAGAAGTGGGTGAACGGTATTCCTCGTATGGGCTGGTTATATTTATACGAATAAAGACAATACTTTACAAACATTTCAAAGGATAAGACCGATTTTAAAGCACAATGTGGTACCTACAATGTTTTCTAGACCTCCCAAATATCACCGAAAAATACAGTTAATAGAACTCATCTGGGCATGCATCTGGGCATACCTACGAAAAGATTTGATAGTGAAAGGGAATCAAGACCAGCAAGAATGGCTTCACAGTGACCTAATAGTGAATTTTTCTAGCTCAAGTGACAATTTACAAAGTAAATTGAGTGTTCATTTAAGTGGAAGTGGCAGCAGGAAACAGGTTGCGTTTATTTTTATTTTGTAGTGTTTGACTACGATGAAGACATCAGATGTGAGTGGTATTAGTAGTAGTAGTTCTAAAAAGTATTTTTCTTAATTTATTAACCGAGATGAACTCTAATACATATAAAATGTAATAATTATTCTGAAACTATAGGCCCACTATTTGACAGCTAAGCCACGTTGCCACATCTAAGGCTCCGGCCTAGTGTAGAGTCGGTCATGCACCAGAAGATCAAAACAACTAGAACGGAGAATGGTTACCATGATAACCACAGGGCCTAAAACAAAGGTTCTAGGGATCAACTCGCAAAGTATCCACTCCTTTAAACTAGTTGAGTATGAAGGGTCAACTCGCGACGTACTTCGAGATTACGTTATCTGTTTTCCATATATACAGATACTCAATCATTGATATTTCCTAGTACCCTTTATAAAGCTATTTACCTCATTTCTAGCTACCCAAAACCCTAAGCTACCCACCAATGCTTCCCACCATCCTCATCTATTCCACCCCTCTACCCGTCTCCGAGGAGCCATTTCTGAAGTTCGTTTATTTTTGCACAGAATTTTAATTTAGGAGCTTTTAATAACGAACCTCCGTATCCGAAAATAATAAAGTAATAAAGAGCCTTTTTACTCGCCGTGATTGTAAAATGAAAAATTGTTCAGCGGATCTTTTCCCGTTTCCCAGCAGCTATTCATTAATTTGTTACCCTTGCAATTTACGGATCCCCAGTTGCATCGTTTTTTATTCAATCACGGTAATTTAGTCCCGTTGCATTTGGCGGCAGAAAAAAACGGTTTCGATATGGTTTCGACTATTGAATTTCGATTTTAACTTGATTTGTTATTGCTGCTGCGGGTACGGTCTGGTTTCATGAAACGCTGTTTTTGTTTGCGTTTATTTGATTTATTCCAATTGATAATCAAGTGGACAGGGATTGATACGTTTGGTATGAATTGTGTAATACACATTTTTGGGTATTTGAAGCGAAAAACCACAGACAATATTACATTTTTCCAATGTTGTGCTCGCAAAGAGTCATTCCCATATCTTTATAACTGTTGGCCCTAGAGCAAACGCAAAGTTCCACAGGAATGAATGACTGCATTAGCGCATTTTTAAATTCTGATTTTAGTGTGTTGTGATACACTGTGTACAGATCAATAATGGGTGGGCCCTCCATGTTGACGAATGCATTCCTCTAACCTACGCGGCATGCTCGTAATCTGGTTGATGATAAACTCTAGAGGCACAGCCTCCCAAGCTGTCCTCACAGCATGTTCCAGTTCGTCCAGCGTGGTCAGAGGATTGCGTAAATCGCCTATGTATCGATAAATCGGGTAGTACCCTGACCTCAACTTCCTGTAGGAACCTCACTGATACCCTTGCAATACGACGACATGCATTATCTTGCTGGAAGAAACCCTCTTCGAGACCTCGGACATATGCAACGACAATTGGTTCTAACACCTTATTCACATAATGTTGGGCAGTCATTGTGCTACAAATCACAAGTAAAGGTGGATTGCTGTTGAATGCAATAACATCCCAAACCATCAAACCAATAGGATGGTGTACATGGCGCTCAACAGCCAACTGGAGATCACGTCGTTCACCCCGTCATCGTCTTAGGCGTTAGCGTCCTTCATGCGCCCCCAGACAAAACCAGGACTCGTCTGAGAAGGCCGTCTGATGCCACTCAACATGCCATTGTCGGTGTTCTTGGCACCAATCTAACCGTTGGCGACGATGATATATAGTGAGTGGAAACACTAGATGCGGACGATATGATCCTAAGCCCATTTCACTTAATCTGTGGTATACCAGGCGGATGTGAATGGGCCTCCCTACAGGCGTCAGCAACAGCTTGAGAGGATCGCATTCTGTCTCGAAGGGTCAATAGTCGTAGATGACGATCTTGCCGGTCTGTAGTTATTCTACGTGCTCCAGAACCTCTACCTCGCTGCATTCGCCCTTCTGCGATCCATGCGCGCCATGCTGCTACAACTGTAGTCACGCTACGCCCCATGGTTCCAGCACTTGCTCTGAAAAACCACGTTCTCGTTGGTCTACAATCCGACCCCGTTCAAAGGGACTTAACTGCGTAAACTGGGGCTGTCGTCTTCTAGGGAGCATCTAGCCAATTCATCTCTTTTGCACAACCAACTGGTCTCTCGCCACATTTGCAATAGATATCATAATTTTTGAATCGCCAAAAAGCCATGCTTTGTTTTTACACGTCTCGAAGCTTTTTAGAGGTGCCATATAGGTAAATAGCGTCCGAATGAACAAAAAGTGTTACATGTGTACTAGAGATGGTCCTACCAAGCTGTGTATAAAGTAAAATGCAAATATCCTGTTTTTTCTAGGTATCCGGGTTTCACTTGAGAGTAGTATATTTATGTATTATTTTATCGATATCACTACGGGTAATGTCTCTTCTAGTACTACTGTTGACGTGTGTAAACTGGTTTTGGTATTCACATTAATAAACTATCTGTCTAACTATCTATCTACACTGGGGCACTGTATATCCATGTTATACAGTAGCTCAACTCCCTAGAAATCATGCAGACAATTTGTCTCCGAAAAACTGGCCTCTGATAACCCCACGTCGGCTCCTCAGCACGAGCCGCGAGTATTGCCGTTTACGTTTTGAACACAGGGTCGGCTTAGCAATAATCGAGTGAAGAAGCGTAATTATTTTGTTGCAATAAGTTTAATGGACGCGATATGTCTCGTAGATAGAGGAAATTTTGAGAGCAGTGTGGTAATGTGATATTCTTCATCGACGTTAGGCAGTTGTCTTTGGAATTCTGAATTACAATTTGTAAGTTATATCCATGCATTCGCATTAATTGTACGTGAAAATGTTTTGTACTGATTCTTCTAATCCATCATGGACTCTTTGCATATAAATGGGGTGTAAACATTTTTTTTAGAAGCAAAACAAGAAATAGTCGGTGTATGAAAGAAAATTGTTAACTCCGAGAAAATAGGTGGCTTTATTGTTTGTAAGTAAATTACAAAAATGTGAGATTTATTCAACTTTATTTTATCTTATCTTACTTAACCTTAAACATTTAAATAAATATAAAAACTTTATAATATCTTATATGATTCAAATATGGGTTTATGTAACGACGTAGCGTCCAAAATAACACTTATGTCTAGTTATCCCACAACCTTTAAATTTCTCTTCATCAATCATCACAGAAAAACGTTTAAGGTACGAAAACGTGGTAAACAGCCAAACCGATGAAAACTTGTTAGGTGTACATAAAAAATAATGATCAATATATTTATAACAACGATAAAATATACTAAAACTGGTCGTTATTCACAAAAAAATTGCAAAACTGTTTTTATCTAGTTTACCAAGACTACCTTTCCTTCTGTATTTGTATATTACATATGAATAGGCATATTGAAGAAAAGAATCCATGTTTATAGAGGAAAATACCTAATATATTTTTGAAACTAGCATGTTGATTCTTTTTATTGTGAACTTTCTATTTGAGCATTCATTAAAATGGACTTCACTTCTTGCTTAAAATTTCATAATTTTGGAATGCATAATCACATTTATTTTGTTATATGTCATGAAAGATCTTTTGAACGTCGTGGTGCTGTGAGGAAACAGTGAGAAATTATTATTCTGACTTTAGGCTCATAATTAAAGAACGACTTTCCGTAACCTCTAACTCTTCTAAAAACTAAAAAAAAAACACACAGCTACCCTAATACCAGACAGACTTTGTTAGAGACAAATGGAGCTATGCTATCACACTTTAATATTATAAGGTAATAAAGCAGCATATTAAACATTGGAGGAATCACATACCTGGCAGCATCTCGAGGAAGCTTAAAAAACTATAGTCACAGTTTTTGGAATTGTTAATACAGCCTACAGCGGCGCAACATTTGACTTCACGCGTCCCGATATCCATATCAGCGTATCACCAAATTCCTTAATCCGGTTCTGTCAAAGACACTCTACCTTCACTCTCATAGACTGAACATGACTCAGGCGATCGCCGTGCTAAACATCCTGGGAACGATGCGCGGGATGCTACGTGCGAACCACCAAAATTCTGGAGAGTTGCGCTACTGGATAATTGGATATACTGTGACTGGGGGAAGTAAAAATACTGCGACAAAGTATCAGTTATATCGTCTCAACCCTATACTCGCAATCGCAAGTGTTCTTCGACATATAGCAATCATCAATAAACGCCACGGCATATACCTCGGCTATCCATCTGGGACGGAAAGGCTCAACCGTGCGTCCCCTTACAACCGCAATTCTTCCATAAATATCCTCGGAGGCAGCAGCAGCAGCAGCAGCATCGTTCCCTAGCGCTGTATATGTACGTCCCAATAAATACGCGATCAATCAAGTTGGAACACAGAAAGGTTCCGCCTTATATGGAGAAACAGCTTTCCGATCTTGTCTCGGAGACCGAGAGACAGAAAGGAATGAAACGGGCGGCCTCCTGTGCCAGCCAAATCGATTTTATCAATAAAGGATTTCGGTCTATCGAACAACCCGAGTGGGGTCGACAAGACAAGAATTCTTGTCTTGGTAATTACTTTTTCTATGGATTTCTTAGTTTGCGGTATTTTTTTCCATTTCTCATTTATTTGTAATAAGTACAAATATTGCCACCTCGGAGGATGTAACCTTGTATCAGGGGATTGTCATAATTATGACATACACTTTACATTAGTTTGACACTACTGGCAATTCCAAAAATCGATGAGACCTCTAGCGGCAAAAATCTACACTGACAAAGCAGGTACTCGAATTTCGGACGGCACACAATTAACATGCCATTATCCGTTTATATGCCGTTTATGTTTCTTCGTTCAGTCGTGTTTTGGAGTTTGTGCTTCGTTAATTGGTATATAGTGTGTTAGAATATTTCTTCAAACCTTCTTCATACGCTATTTTCAAGAATATGGCATCAACATCAGGCTTCAAATCAAGAAAGGCTAGCAAGTTTAATACAAATTGTAGTGTTTATGGTTGCCACTTCAAAAAAGACTATGATAAAAGCATTCATTGCCACGCATTTCCTCCAAAAGCGTGTCACAGCGTGCAGGACACCTGCTATCCTCCATATTTGTTTACAAACGCCAGCGCCCTCATCGGTAATTGGAATCGCCAATAACATGTTACTCCAACTATTTCGTCGTTCTTACTGAAGCTGATTATGGGCACACATATTAAATGCAGAATAAAGTAAGCCCATTATGTATATAAATACTAAAGTGGTTTAAGATTGTATTCACCACAATACGGCAGTATTCAGTTGTTTTTGTTTCAAAAAACAAATTAACAACGAAACACATTTTTTTATTTTTGAAGCAGCGGCCGGATTTGTAATTAGCATCCCCAAATTATACCCGTCATGAGTTTTTGTCCAGATAGGAAGGCAGATAACGATTTCAGATTTTTAGGGTGAACTTGAAGATCTGAGGGTCTGAAAATTTTTGATGTTTATTTTCTGATGCTGAAACTCAAAACGATGCGACGGCCGGATTCGTAATAAGCATCCCAAAATTATACGTGACACGAGTTTTGGTCCAAATAGAAAGCCAGATAACGATTTTAGATTTTTAGGGTGAACTTCAAGATATGAGGGTCTGAAAATTTTTAATGTTCGTTACCTGGGGCTGAAACTTAAACTGGCGGCCGAATTTGTAATTAGCACCCTCAAATTATACGTGACACGAGTTTTCGTCCAGATAGGAAGGCAGATAACGATTTTACATTTTTAGGGTGAACTTGAAGATCTGAGGGCCTGAAAAATTTTGATGTTCGTTTTGTGATGCTGAAACTCAAAACTACGGCCGGATTTGTAACTAGCACCCTCAAATTATACGTGATACGAGTTTTGATCCAGATAGGCAGCCAGATAACTATTTTAGATTTTTAGGGTGAACTTGAACATCTGAGGGTCTGAAAATTTTTGATGTTTATTTTCTGATGCTGAAACTCAAAACGATGCGACGGCCGGATTCGTAATAAGCATCCCCAAATTATACGTGACACGAGTTTTGGTCCAAATAGAAAGCCAGATAACGATTTTAGATTCTTAGGGTGAACTTCAAGATATGAGGGTCTGAAAATTTTTGATGTTCGTTACCTGGGGCTGAAACTTAAACTGGCGGCCGAATTTGTAATTAGCACCCTCAAATTATACGTGACACGAGTTTTCGTCCAGATAGGAAGCTAGATAACGATTTTAGATTTTTAGGGTGAACTTGAAGATCTGAGGGCCTGAAAAATTTTGATGTTCGTTTTGTGATGCTGAAACTCAAAACTACAGCCGGATTTGTAACTAGCACCCTCAAATTATACGTGATACGAATTTTGATCCAGATAGGAAGCCAGATAACGATTTTACATTTTTAGGGTGAACTTGAAGATCTGAGGGTCTGAAAATTTTTGATGTTCGTTACCTGAGGTTGAAACACAAAACGACGGCCGGATTTGTAATTAGCATCCCCAAGTTATACGCGACACGAGTTTTGGTCCAAATAGGAAGCCAGATAGCGATTTTAGATTTTTAGGGCGAACTTGAAGATCTGAGGGTCTGAAAATTTTTGATGTTCGTTACCTGAGGTTGAAACTCAAAACGACGGCCGGATTTGTAATTAGCATCCCCAAATTATACGCGACACGAGTTTTGGTCCAAATAGGAAGCCAGATAGCGATTTTAGATTTTTAGGGCGAACTTGAAGATCTGAGGGTCTGAAAATGTTTGATGTTCGTTACCTGAGGCTGAAACTCAAAACGACGGCCGGATTTGTAATTAGCATCCCCAAATTATACGCGACACGAGTTTTGGTCCAAATAGGAAGCCAGATAGCGATTTTAGATTTTTAGGGCGAACTTGAAGATCTGAGGGTCTGAAAATTTTTGAGGTTCGTTACCTGAGGTTGAAACTCAAAACGACGGCCGGATTTGTAATTAGCATCCCCAAATTATATGCGACACGAGTTTTGGTCCAAATAGGAAGCCAGATAGCGATTTTAGATTTTTGGGGCGAACTTGAAGATCTGAGGGTCTGAAAATTTTTGAGGTTCGTTACCTGAGGTTGAAACTCAAAGCGACGGCCGGATTTGCAATTAGCACCCTCAAATTATACGTGATACGAGTTTTGGTCCAGATAGGAGGCCAGAAACGATTTTAGATTTTTAGGGTGAACTTGAAGACCTGAGGATCTGAAAATGTTTGATGTTCGTTACCTGAGGCTGAAACTCAAAACCACGACTGGATTTGTAATTAGCACCCTCAAATTATGCGTGATACGAGTTTTGGTCCAGATAGGAAGCCAGATAACGATTTTAGATTTTTAGGGTGAACTTGAAGATCTGAGGGTCTGAAAATGTTTGATGTTCGTTACCTGAGGCTGAAACTCAAAACGGCGGCTAGATTTGTAATTAGCACCCTCAAGTTATATGTGACACAAGTTTTTGTCCACATAGGAAGCCAGATAACGATTTTAGATTTTTAGGGTGAACTTGACGATCTGAGGGTCTGAAAATTTTTGATGTTTGTTACCTGAGGCTAAAACTCAAAACGACAGCCGGATTTGTAATTAGCATCCCCAAATTATACATGACACGAGTTTTTGTCCAGATAGGAAGCCGGATAACGATTTTAGATTTTTAGGGTGAACTTGAAGATCGGAGGGCCTGAAAATTTTTGATGTTTGTTACCTGATGCTAAAGCTCAAAACGACAGCCGGATTTGTAATTAGCATCCCCAAATTATACATGACACGAGTTTTTGTCCAGACAGGAAGCCAGATAACGATTTTAGATTTTTAGGGTGAACTTGAAGATCTGAGGGTCTGAACATTTTTGATGTTCGTTACCTGAGGCTAAAACTCAAAACGACAGCCGGACTTGGCATCCCCAAAGTTTTTGTCCAGATAGGAAGCCAGATAACGATTTTACATTTTAGGGTGAACTTGAAGATCTGAGAGTCTGAAAATTTTTGATGTTCGTTATCTGAGGCTGAAACTCAAAACGGTGGCCTGATTTGTAATCAACACCCTCAAATTATACGTGACATGAGTTTTTGTCCAGATAGGAAGCCAGATAACCATTTTAGATTTTTAGAGTGAACTTGAAGAACTGGGGGTCTGAAATTTTTGATGTTCGTTACCTAAGGCTGAAACTCAAAACGACAACCGGCAACGACAATTAGCACCCTCAAACTATACGTGACACGAGTTTTGGTCCAGATAGGAAGCCAGATAACGATTTTATATTTTTAAGGTGAACTTGAAGATTTGAGGGTCTGAAAATTGATGTTTGTTGAATCTGAAACCCAAAGCAACAGTCAGATTTGAAATCAGCACCCTCAAACTATACATGACACGAGTTTTCGTCCTGATAGAAAGTCAGATAACGATTTTAAATTTTTAGGGAGCACCTGAAGATCTGAGGATCTGAAAATGTCTATCTTCGTTATCTGAGGCTGAAACTCAAAACGGCGGCCGGATTTGAATCGTTCTTTCAACAATATTACGTTCTTTCTTGGTTCAATGAACGTAACCAAGCTCAGCGAATCACGCTGTATGCGCGTTTTGTTGGCTGGCTAGTTGGCTCACGTTCCAGTATTATTTATTATCACTTCCTGTAATCAGCTCACGACAATAAGTATGCAGACACGCTCAGCGTTTCGTTGTCCGATAGGAAATTCATTATCTGTTCGCCGCTCGACTGGCTGCAGCAAATACAATAATGATGGATCTCGAGATCGTCAAGAATGGTCGTGAAGAGTTATCCCGGAGAAAATTGATTTCATTATTTCTGGTTACCTAATCGCGAACCGAAGTTAGTCTTGGAGAGAATAAGCTTTCCATTTTCTCCAACTATATCTCGGTAAAATCAATTTGTTTTGATGTAGAATAGCACCATTTACTATAATAAAAATGCAGAAAACCTGAACTTAATAAGAATATACAGAGAATTGTCCTGCAAATTAAAATAATCTTGACCCCCCTCCCCCCATAAATACGGATACATACATGTGTGTTTAGTCGAAAACTTCTCCTCACGAATTTATAAAAAACCACAGATATAAACAAATGCCGAAACACGTCAAAAGATTTTTAACCAAAATCTAGTTTCGCCCTTCTCTCACGAGCCATCCCCTAAAACATGTCAAATGACATGGGATATCGAGTAATAACTTGTTTCAAACATGTCGGACTCCTTTATTTTGACATTTGATTTTTCCAAATCGGTCGATTGTTTTGTGTTGTTTTCTGCTATTTTCTGTTGTTTTCTGTTGCTCTCTGTTGTTTTGTGTTGCTTTCTGTTGTTTTCTTTTGTTTATGTTGCTTTTTGCTGTTTTGTGGTGTTTTCTGTGGTTTTATCTTGTTGTCTACTATTTTATGTTGTTTTCATTTGTTTTTTGTTGTGCTCTGTTGTTTTCTGTTGTTTAGATAGTAATCAAAAACACACGAAAACATTTCTTTTTATTGCAGTGAGTGTTCAAAATATTGTCCGTTATTGGTCAAACAATGATATAGGCGATGTTCAAATTCCTGACCAACAGTTGCAAAAACATGTTGTGTGGGGTACTGGGCATGCCCTTCTACAAAAGCATTATGATATTATCGTTAATCGGTGTAGTCATATGTTCACAAAACTCAGGTCGCCGATCAAAATAATCTTCGGTTAATTTCTTGCACTACAGTAATGTTCGGTTATAACGAACTTCATGGAACCGGCAAAAATGGTTCGTTATAAGCGAAGTTCGCTATAAACGATAAATCAAAAAGATGTGCTGTTTTTATTAATACTTTTACTAATACATAGATATGAGGGTACATAAAATATATTTTGTAATATAGTAGATACATTAACAACTGTTCTTAAGAGTCTAATTTTAAAAATCTTTTATTTTAGTTTATTTTTGTGAAATGAATATCATTAATATGTAATTCTACTTGGGCTAATTGATTAAAAACACTTTGCGGAGTATTTCGTGACTGAAGAAAATAACGAACGTTATCAATATGTGTTCAAGTGCCTCTGATGTGGTTGGAACTGGTCTCAACTCTGAATTCACAGGTCCCTCACCTTCTGCCTCTTCATCGTTATCAATATAAACTGAAGAAGACACAGAAGCGACAATGGCATCATCATCCAAGTATTCAACACTTACAAGATTCATCATCAATACGGACAAATTCATTGAACTCATTTTCAGAACAAGGAAGATTGTCTAGAATATTGTTATCATCTTCCTGTTCAACTTTTTCCGGCCATTCGGTTAATGTCAAGTCATCGTCTGAATACAAATCATTTTCCACTTTCAGGAAACCACCGTGTTGAAAACGATTAAAAATTGTTTGTTTTGATACCCTCCGCCATTCCATATAAAGGAAGTTTATTCCATCTAAGGTGGATTATTTTAGAATTTGGGAAATCACCAGTGGTGAAATATCGTTTCAGGTGCCTTGCGATCGAATAAATTCGGTAAATCCCCAGCGATAAAATCCCGTTTTAGGTTCGTTAAAAAGACAGATCTTATGACAATATCAAAGTTTAAGGTTCACTTTATCCGAAAGTTCGTTATAAAAAGGGTTCGTTATTTGCGAAAAAATTAACACACGTTTAGTAATACCGAAGTTTCGTACCTCTAGATTTGGTTCGTTATAAACGAAAGTTCGCAAAAAGTGGATTCGTTATAGGCTGGAGATTACTGTATTTTCAATTTGAACGGAGTTTAGAACTGTGTGTATAGAGCCTAAAGAAATACCAGATTCCACAGTTTTGCGTAATGAAGTTTTAAGATGTATGCTAAAATGACCCAGAACTTCAACTTGAGCAGTTTCATCCAGAACTTTCCGTTTTTTGTTTGCAACAGATCCAGTTTGAGTAAATTTCGTAAACTTAACAACAGTTCGCGGACCACATTGATTAACGGCTTCTAAAATTAGAATCATTTCCACTGTTTGTGCAACTATCCGTCAGGAATTTGAACATCGCCTATATCATTGTTTGGCCAATAACTGGCAACATTTTGAATACTAATTGTAATAAAAAGCGATATTTTCGTGTTTCTGTTGTCCACCTGAACAAATTAAGGTACATAAATGATTTCCTAATTTCTCGAAAACGGAACAATTTTATTTAAAAAGATGAAACGTCAAAATAAAGGACTTTGACATACCTTTAAAACAAATTACGACTCGATAGCCTTTGTCATTTAAATTTTTTTAGGGGTTGACCCTAGGGGCAAAGGATACAAGGGGGAAGTAGTTTTTGGTTAAAAAGTTGTCCCTCTTGACAAATTCCTTGGCATTTCTCGGCGTTTTTTTTTAATCAATGGTTTTCGATAAATTCGTGATGGGAAGTTTTCAAATGAATAACCCTGTATATCCAGGATAAATGACCATTTCATAAATAAACGCTTGGTCTGATGATAGTATGGATATTTCTCGTTCAAATCTGTATGTTTGTTTGTAACCTTCTCTTTTGTACTCCATTTTGGGCCACTTTAAACCAACAGATTTAATTCAGACTGTGAACACTTATGAAGAATCGGTGACATCGACTTGTTTTACTTAAGGGGCCTGGATACACACATTTATACATACGTGTTTGCCATGTAAAACACGGACTCACAATTTCTCGCATAACTCACTCTATTTTCAAACTACATATATAATATCTCAGAAGGCGATAGTTAAGACCTTAATGAATGACAACTGTTTTCGATTTTCTCGAAAAAGTTTTTTAATGTGCAAAAAAACTCGCAATGCAAAATCATACATTCTATAAATGCCTGTAATTTAACAACAAAACACGATATCAAAAAAAGGCTAAATAGTTGCACAAGCGCAGGCTTTCTTCTTCAATTTGCTCTCTGAGTCATTACTGTAAGTTTAAAGGTAACGTCAGAAGTTTGGAAATGCGAAATTCATCTTTATGGTGACCTTTGGATCTTACCTTTGGACCTTTTGACCTTACCTTTGGATTTTTGGACTTATCTCCCCTCATCTTTGACACACACACTGGAGAAAGGGAACATGCGACCACGCTTCATCGCTAACACGGGAATACGTCTTTTTTTGGATTCTCAATTTCGCGCGCATACCCTAGACCCTTAAGGGGCCTGCGTACTCACAGTTATACATAATATGTATTTGCCATGTAAAACACGGATTCCCATTTCGAACAGAACCCACTTGTTTTCCAAACTAAATACACAGTATTTCAGAAGGTGATAGTTAAGACCTTAATGAAAGACATCTAAGAGCAATGTTTTTTTGTGCGCAAAAACACTCGCAATGCAAAATCATACATTCTTCAAATGTCTGTAATTTAACAACCAAACAGGATATCAAAACAACGCCAATGAAGTGACAAAGCGCATGCTTTCTTCTTCAATTTGCTTTTTGAATCATTTTTGTAAGTTTAAAGGTAACGTCAGGAGCTTGGAAATGCGAAATTCATTTTCAAGGTGACCTATACCCTAGACCCTTAATGTACGAATAGTTCTCTTAGGCGAGGAAACTCCCACTCGATTAACTATATGTCCGATAGATTAAACTTATCCCGCAAACTTTCCACCAGTAAATGGCTCAACCGATATGAGGATTATTGTAAAAATAAACCAACTAGATATACTTTACTGGAATCTAATATCAGAAATAGTTACTAGTTTGAAAACTTTAACTATCCACGTAAACGCATTACAACTATAATAAGAATGAAATTTGGGCATGCATGCTACGCGGCTCACTTACATAAAATCAAAGTAGTCAATAGTAATCTTTGTGATACTTATGAAGAAATTGCTGATCTGGATCACATATTCTTTAACTGTTCCAAATATCAATGTCAGACAACGAGGCTTAGAGAAAGGTTGCAACAACATAACAATATTTTACATCTCTTCTCCAGTAATAACAAGAAAATTTATGACGATCTGTTGCTCTTTGTAGAGGAAAAAAAAAATTAGTTTGTGAATAGGTTAGTCTTGTTTCCTTCGGGTCTTTCCCTGTGTGATATATACCCTCCTAACCGTGGTATACCTAGTAATGTCTATATATCAATGACCTTACCGACCCCTGGGCGAGAAGAGTGTGACCTTCCCTGAGTAAAGAATTGTTTTTGTGTTCTGTAGAGATTGATTAGGTTTTTTAACTATTCAGAATCATAGCCCTTGAAAAGATGCTGCCTGTGATAATAGAAGCAGCGATAACGATACTGTTAGCTAGACTTTTTGCAAACTTAGTTTCTGGCTGCATGGCATTGTCCTAAAGCCAAAAAACAAATAGTTCCTTTACCTTGTTTTAAGCCCACCTTAAATAACGTAGTTTTACATGAGATGATAAAAACGAGAAAGATACCACAAACCCAAAAAAAAATTATTGCGTCGATTAATCAGATTTTTATTCCGCTGTCAACGATCTTCATTCACCTTTATCGAATTCCTCTGTCCGTTTTTTGTACCCCCAAATCTGATCCTGCGTGACGGTTGACAACCTGGCCACTCCTTCGACAGATACCAAAAACAACAGCGTTGCGGTTTGAGCCGGATTCTTTTTCGAGTTTTATCTCCGGATGGCAACCGCAAAAACTTATTTATCCAACATGTTGTCAGTCAAACGAAATAATCCGAATCGCGATGCCGCAGGCTCCCGATCAATTAAAATTTAATAAGCTCGTCGAAGTCTCGCTAATCAAGCGGATTTACATGCGGTCGATACGGTGGATCAGACATGAGCGGCTTTTTAATTGGGCTTAAAGGGTGATTTCCGCCAAACGGTGTGATTTCGGTTAAATAATACTTTTCGTTTTCGATCAAAACGTGAGGAGAATTCATTTTCATGGAGAATTACACTTGTTTTTCGTTTTTTTACTTTTAACCCCAAGGCTATGGTGTGTTCCTAACAAAATGGTTTAACATGATCTGTGGCTCTTCTCAGCACCATGTCTAAGGTTATTGGAGACTGTCATTAACACACAGCTCCTGAAATACCTGGTCAACAATAACATTATGAATGATCGCTAGTATGGCTTTCATAAGCATAAGCACTCACTTGTCGTTGCACTTGACATATCGAAAGCCTTCGACAGAGTGTGACATGAGGGACTTCTGGTTAAGCTTGCTGCTTATGGACTACCACCTGGTCTGCGTCAGTGACTGAATAGCTTTTTGAACGACTGAACATAGAGGTAGTAAACAACTAATTATAATAGGCCGACATCTTTTCTTACGTTGTCATATTGACCACCAGATACGGCAATCAACTCAAAATCTTAAATGAGACCACCATTCTTGTCGTACAGGCAATATTCAAAATATCTTCCCACAATCCTCGACATCTCCTGAGTCACTGTGCAGATCATATATCTATAGGACGGGCTGCGTAATATAAACTTTGGATTTCAAATATCCCCATAAAAAAGATATTTTGAACAAAATGTCTCCCATTCACAACCTCTCTTACGATAATATATCAGGTATTAGCCATCAAGAGAAGAAAACTGCAGTATCTATAGCATATAATAAGCGGCGAAAGATAACTCATCATGGGAAAAAGAAGAAAACATTTCTGTTTGAAAACCTAAGAGATTGGTTAGGCTGAACAATAACCAAAAGTTTAGATCGGCTGTCTCAAAAGTTAAGAGGGCCCACCTTTGGAATGAAAACGACACTTGAACTAGACGAATCGAGAACGAGTTAAAAAATTAGTAGGAAATTCATTTTTTAATTTTTAAATCAGTTTATGTGATCTGAAACCCCAGGACTGTGAATAAACCTTAAAAATATCTCTTTAACGCTTTACGGTAAATATGAGCCCATTCAAGAACATGCATATGTCAAAGTACTTCGAAAATTATCGATTTCTCTTGAAATTTACCTCAAAACGGTCAAAAATGACATGCTTTATATACAATCGACCATTATGAACCATCTAGTATCTTTTCCGATCTGATTTTCCATCCTAAATGGGTGAAAAGTTGCATTTTCTTGTTTAACTAAGAGTTTAGCAATTGCTAATTCCAACCAATCAGATTCCAGAGAATCTGTACATTTGATGACTGGTTTCTTATTGTATCAGATATCAGATGATATAATGATGACAAGAAATTCATATTACTGCATTATTTTTATGAAATAATAATTCACAATCGATAATAATTATAAATACCTGCAATATACCTATGTATTATAGTAAAAAGGGGGAAAAATAACATTTTATTGCATTTCGCAACATACGATTTCACAAGTGTGCATTACTGGTTGCCTATCCTCTTGCGATCTGGAAAAAGTATAACTATAACCTTATTTTACCTAAACTAGAAACCTTTTGTATAGTCAGAAAGTGAATAAGGTGGTTTATATAAATGTGTTTCTGCACTCGGTGCCTTTTACGTAGTGCCTTTACAACCTTTACATCCTCTGTGAATATTTCTATAAGAAGATCTATAACAAACATGCATCCAGTCTACAATCAATCTGACTGCAATTGCAATTGGCAACTATACAATAATTATAAGGTAAACATTGGAAATCTAGCATTCATTTGCAAATCAATCGCTTTGTTCTGATTTTCTGCTATGATTTTGATCCATGAATTCTAAAAATTTTTTGATAAAAGTGTCATCCAGCTTTGACGTTTTGTTTCCAATATTGATAAAATACTATTGGATGATACTTATTAACATAGCCCTCAATACCCAATAGAAAGCTTTTGCTAAACAACATCCAATAGAAAAGCTTTGTCAAAGTCTTTGTTAAATATGCATGTTGATAAAATCGGGCCTAAATCTAGCTAAAATACCGAACTCTCTCTACCCACTTTCTAAGTTGACAAACTCATCTGGAAGATTGTCGTATATTGGTTGTCTTCCCCTCCCCTTTTTCGAAGCACGCGTCGACCCTGATCGAGAAGCTTCCATACCAAACCAACTGCGCTACAAGACATTCCGGTACGACCATGGTGCTACCGAAATCCGAAGTATCTGCTACCAATTAATCAATCCTTGCCATGTACGACAAGCGTAAGTATACGAAGAAAAAGAATGCGTATCGAATGTAGATACATGATAAAAATTAATTACTCGTGTATGATTCGTCGTGATCAGCATTCGTGAAAGAATAAAAGTGGACCAAGTGGAAATAAGCTGGCATCTGTGTAAGTGGATCACGGCGAACGTATTGTTCGGTCTTTCAAAATGATTGATGTCGAATGAAAATGTCACATTCATTTGAATGCACCGATTGGATAGGGACACCTCAAGGATTCCTTTTATTTATCCGATAATAATAAAATTAACATAACGCTAAAATATGTAAGCTTCTAAAGAAATACTCATAATCTTATTTGTTGTGCAATGATATGCAATATGCGTGTCTGCATTGTAATTTATCAATATTGTATGCCTTCAATGTTATGCAAGACGTTACCGAATTTATTTACTTGCTCATTTGCCAGGTGGAACTTATCATTATTTTAGTCGTTTTTAAAGTAATTATTAAATTATTATTAAAACGTCGTGTATGGTGACTGTCCTAGTTTAATACATATTTTATACAGTAGTAGTTAGTAATATATATTCACAGTATACTATCTTCAAAGAAGCTCTGGAAGGAATGGAGTATGGAATTAACATCAACGGGAAAATAATCAATAATATCAGATATGCGGACGACACCGTTGGGTTAGCTGAGAATGTGCAGGACCTACAAAGGCTGATAGATTGTATTGTACGATACAGTAAGAACTTTGGCCTACTTATAAATACTGCAAAAACTAAATAAAGTCTTTGCCTTTGCCAAGACACCTGTACAGGCTCATCTGATTATCAATGGTAGTACGGTGGAACAAGTATCGTCATACAAATATCTGGGGTGTATTGTAAATGAGGCATGTGACCCGAAGAAAGAAGTAAGATGCCGCATTGAACAGGCCAGAAAGGCATTTATGAGTATGCGAAGATTTTTCATAAGGTCAGATCGCAGCCTAAAACTTCGGATACGCATGGTCAGATGCTACATTTTCTCGGTTCTCCTGTACGGATGTGAGAGTTGGACTCTAGATGCTACACTAGACAAGAAAATTGACGCCTTTGAAATCTGCATACATCTCCTTAATAATTTTGGAACATGGATCAAAGTAACTTTGGTTTGCGTTCCAGTTCATAGCGGAATGGAAGGCCATGTATTAGATTAGATAGAAAGATACACTAGAGCTACTACACTCGAAGGTGTTCATACCATACCCTTCTAGTCAGGCCCTCCAAGGATTATACAATAGAATAGGAATGATCTGCGCATTCTGGATAGTCTGTTGACAGGATGAACTACTTGCGAAAGTTAGATCTAGAACAAACAACGGACTCTCGTTTCTGCTATGTGGAGGACGAAATAGCGGAGCACATATCGTGCTCCTGTCCAGTACTGGAAACAGCTAGGTTTTAGATATCCTGATTCACCCATCTGGAACCTACTGACTTCAAGGAAGTTTCGCCCTTCACGATCATCCCTTCGTCAAGAGGTGTGGACTGTACGGTAACGTAACCTAACCCTTTGTGAAATTTCGCAGGGTATATGCATTTGTAGTTCGTATTGCTCGATTGTATTGTATTCAGTATTACTTTTCCGGGGTTGAGTGGAAGGTAGCTGTTAGAATGAGATTCTTCGGCGCATTCAACAGGCACGGGTGGCCATGACAAAGCTTACTAAAATATGGCGTGACCATAACATCACTAAAGCTACCAAAATGTCACTGGTTCAGTCTCTTGTGTCCTCCATATTTTTGTATGCCTCGGAAACTTGGACTGTTAAAAAGGCAGATCGAGCTCGCATAGATGCTTTTGAAATGTGGACGTCGAGGAGAATGCTGAGAATTTCTTATACCGCCGATCGAATTAATGTTTCCATACTGGATGAGCTCGGTAATCCAAAGAGACTATCCTCCATCGTGTCGATGAGAATGCTTACATTCTTCGGACATATTCACAGAAGCGATAATATGGAGAAGCTTGTAGTTCAGGGTCACGCCCCGAGTGGGCGGCGCCGTGGCCGTTCCCTTACACGATGGGTGGATACGACGAAACAGTTGCTAGATATGAGTATCAAGAGCGCCACTGAACTGACAATAAATCACGAACGATGGCAAGCTACAGTTCTCAAAACTATTGATAATATTCGTGTCGGCAATACTTCAGCTCCGACTTGATGCATTTTACGAGTTCACAACATGTCTGTTAAGACATTGTGACTATGATGAGTGGAAGAGTGAGTTGTATGATAAGCCACATATAACTAAGCTGCTAACTCTGCCTTTCCAATTATTATTAAATATCGTACCAAGGCTTGTAAGGATTTGTTCAAACACTAGATTGAAAGCTAGAATTGACCATAAGTTTCCCTGTCTTATCCCTCATAAGACCATCGACTTGGACATTGCAGTGATCAAACCACATTGCTCAATTCTAATTTAAAACCTCGTAGTGCTTTCATTAAAACATCCGTTTTCGAGACACCTCGACTTTAATTTGCCTTAATCGAGTATTCAGCGCGTTTGTAGTGTTGTTTTTCTGCTCCCTATGCACCCGAGTTTGAATGACAGAGCGAATTTCATTAGCTGCAAAGCACTTTCAATTTCCCGCCGCTTCCCGCCTCACTCCCTAATTACCTCTGGCGTTCGCGCACTTTATTTGAACGAGGGGAAAAGTAAAAATGAGTAAAGCACACCCCTGGGGTGCGTTAGTCCGCTTCGAGGCAGTGAAAAACATGCAAGCAGGGCAGAATTCAAATGAAACTGGCTAATTTTGAGGGAGCTTACAGTGCTCCCAATGCGTTCCGTGAAAACGCATAAACGAGCTTTTTTAACCCACAACGGCAGCCAAGGGTAGTATTATGATTTTTTCCGAAATTTGGATAATATCGGTATATCAACATGATTAATTATAGATCATATCATGATCATGTGCTTTATACATGCTGAAAATGCACAGGCAGACAGATCATCTAACTATCAGTGCTGTCGTTCATAGTATGACCACAGCATAGTGAACAGCCAGCAGAGTATCTCTGAGGATTTCTTATATAAAAAAGGTTCTTACAGAATTTGATTTTGGGATGATTTTACGGGTGTGAAGTCTGGGTAGAGATGCGAAAATTAAAATATCGATATTTTTTAGCCAAGTAGGCGCGTTTGGTTCGTACAGAGAATTTTGTGAAATTGATTACACCCCTCAATAATTATATAATTATTTTCGATGCCGATTCCGCTACAAAAGTAGCGGTACCAACTCGGAATCGCTCAAAAAGTATCTAAGATAAAAATACTCGATATTAGTGCAGAAGTACAAGTATCGAAGTAACGTTAGCATCCCTACAAATAATCATCCAAAAGGGGGGCTGCGGACGTAATTGCCGCCAACCTGAGATATTGTGCTGATTGTTTACTATGCTGTGGTATGACTACTACAGATAGACTGAATCTATCAGGAATTGTACTAGCATTTCTATGTAATTCATCAGTGAACTCTCATTCAGTGTGCTTGGATATGCTTCAGGGAAAGATCTGATCCATGTTCACCAAACCACAGTGTGCCGTATGCTTTTCAGGTTTTCATATGGCGGCATTCTCTTGTCTTATGATTGCAATCTTGTGACACTATTTGCTTATAACACAAGCAATATCATCATCCACCCAAGACACATTTGCATTATTGGTTGTTATTTTGCATTTATCAAAAAGAAAACAAACAATGGGTTCTTTAAGATTTCACAACTGGTAGTTAATGCTCAAAAAAACTAAAGAGCTAAGGAGAAGCCGAAACATTAGGAAATAGTCCACATTTCAATCGACGGGGTTTTAATTATAGATCAGGAAGCTGTACACTGAGAATTCAGGGCAGAGTAAGAAATAGAAACATAAGAGACAGGCTCAACATCACTACCAGTAACATCGATACTCACTCAAATGAAAATGAGAGGAAGACCTAGACAAAATGTTGAGGAAGATGAAGAGGTAGAGAAAACTGTCTCATAGAACTAGTTCTGTGGTACGGCATGATAACCAAAGTGAACACTCGTTTTAGGTTAGGTTTCTTTGCCAACGTTCCTGCGATATAAGAACGAATCGTAAAAACGCAAAAAGAGGTTTGGAAGCAAAGGCCAATTTGCTGCTCACATAATCAAATAAAAAAATTTAAACCAGCCTCAGTTGGCGATTTATTATTTGTTGGTATTCATTAAAATATATTTAATTTCTCCAACTTTATATATATTTGAGACCGTCGCTGGCGCTGATTAAATGGAAGAAGCAGAATTTGTGCTGGTCATTCAGAAAATATACAGAACTAGTCCTGTGCATTTCAAGTTGCGCAAAACTAGTTCTGTGCATTTCAAGATGCACAAAACTAGTTCTGCCTATTTGGTAACGCTCAATTACCGTATAAAATTAATATTACGTGTTTGGGAAAAACTCCTTGCTTAAAACTGGTTCTGCGTATTTGTTTCGGGCATTGCCCGAATTCGGGTATTGAGCGTAACATATACAACTTCCTATACAGTGGAAAAAACTCCATGCTTCCGGGATGCCGTTTCAGCAATACTGACAACGTGGTGGTGACAGGACATGTTGTTGTTTATGTTGAGCCCCAAAGGCTTGACGGAAAGTGACTCGACTATAAGGCTGTGGAAGATAGGATGCGGCAAACAATCCCTTTTCTATCCCCGTAGATTTGAAATTTATCCGATTCTGCGACCGCGTCTGGAAACTTAATACACAGACCTCGTACAACAAAGTAATTTAAAATGTATCCTTCGGAGCGTGAATGCGCATCAAAGTCCTCCGAGCGAGACCAGGCGGACCACGCCGCAGCTATAGCAGCACAGGCAGGCAGGAATTACCAACAACAGTGTATACGACTAATTAATGCATCCATTAACGTTGTAACCGTTTGAGAATTAAAAAAAAAACACGGCGAGATCTACCCGATAGCCAACTAATTATTGTTACCTGTAGAGCGAGGTTTTGCTTCATAAACCGGTTAATGATATAACATGTGTTTTTATGGGTGCGCTCTACCTTGCTTAATGAGCTATAGCTCGCCCCCAGCTTTACGTAGATTCAATAGCCATTCATCACTTTTTATTAAATTGTGCGGACATGCTCGCGCTCTTGGCTTTGGAAGCACTCATAGTTTTCACATCACTTGCACTATAACTACAGTCTAACCACTCACAAAATCGATATTTTTAATTCCGACAGGTGTTGCCACTACCGGGGTAAGATTTAGACTAAATTCATATCCTAATGATTGTTTTACATTAGCTTACGTTTGTAATTGGCCTATAATATCCCTGTCAGGTAGGTAAACGTCTTTTACCTGTGAAAGGGAAAGGTCAGACAAGACAAGCCAGACAATACGTTTGATAACGAATGGAAAATACTCTAGAAGAAGACTGTACATCAGCTCATTTCCAACTAAAAAAGTCCCGATTTTCAACTGTTTCAGTGGTTAATTGATTTTTAGAGATTTTCATTAAAATGCAGTCCTCCAGACGAAAACCCCAATAAAACAAAATTGTATTTATTGGGCAATTTTTTTTTTATAACTGAGCAGACCGTGCAGGCAGAGCCTAAATACCAGAGTACCGCGGCTGCTGTGAAAGGGTTATGTTAGGGGAAGTTAGTTAACGCGGGGTTTGAATGGGCCAACAACCGCAGGCCCAATAAATACATCTCCTCGTAGTCCATTCCAAGCCTTGTACACCCTGAGAATAAATGTGCGGTTGTACCGCTCAGTTCTTGATGTATGAAGAACGACGGTCTTAGGATGAGATGCAGCGGTCGCACGGGTACATCTGATAGGAGTAGTGAGCGGCGGAACGATAGAGGACAGCTTAGAGGAGCAGATTCCGTTGGAATATCGGTAGAAGAGTGACAGGTCACCAACAACACGCCGGTGAGAAAGTGACTGAAGGTGGCGCGTTAAGGCCGGATCGCCAATTAGTCGAATTGCCCTTCTCTGGATGGCATCTAGTATAGACAGGGTAGTAGGGGCAGCAGCTCCCCAGACATGAGAGCAATACTCCAGGCAAGGTCTTATCTGGGCTTTATATAGCGTGAGGAGGCTACATGGTGAGAAATACTTTCTGGCTCTAAATTGGTGCCCAAGCTTTTTACCAGCAGCTGTGGCAATTCGTGCCAGATCAGATTTTCTGTAATGTTGACTCCTAACATCTTGAATGAGTGACTCCTTGGCAGAGCCTGGTTGTTCATTAGAACCTGGTGTTGGCTTGGGTACTTCTTATTTGATAGCGTACAATACTGGGTCTTGGAGGCATTCAGAGATTAAAATTGATTTTCAGAGATTTTCATTAAAACGCGGTCCTCTGGTCAAAAACTCCAACAAAACAAAATTGTATCTATTGGGCAATAGCGGAGTTATAGAATTATAATATTTAATAAGAGTGCCAGACTTGAAAAACAGTCTAAATACAATTCGATTTAAAGACACATTAATTTTGATCGAAGTGTATATGCCCTGGGCTCCAACCAACCTTGATTCATTTTTGGTGGGAGGCTGGTGCTTATAACCGCACATATTTACGCACGCTGGGGAGTACTACATATAGTACAATAGACGAGGTAAATATGGTACCAATAAAAAACATCTTTTCGATTTTTGACAATGTTGTGGTTGGCGCTCGAGGTAGCAAACTTGGATTATACAGGGTGTTAATTAAGTATGTTAACAAACTTTAACCACGAATAGTACTCCGAAAAATAGAAAGAAAATGCCATATGAACATGGGTCCGGAAATGCTTCCTAAGGGAGCTACGCCCCTTTGCATGGGGCACCCTGAAGACGGTTTTCCCTCGATATTCTCGAAACCATTCATAACAAAATTACGAAATTAGGTACGATGGCTAAACTTTTGACGCTGAATCTGATTCTGAATTCAGAATTTCTTAATTTTAATCAGAGGCGTATCATACGGGAGAAGTTAAGGGTAAAAATAACCCCATTTTCTAAATGGTTATTTTTTTGACACTTTGATTTTAGAATATGGTAATTCAGAGATTTCTACGTAAAAATGGTCTCTTGGTACATCTCGATAGGGCTAACCGTTTTCGAGAAAAATGCAAATTATTGAATACAATAGCTTGCATCAATTCAGATACATACATGCTGGGGTCACACTATTTATGTGTGTAGTGTAGAAACAATACCTTGTAATTTACTTTTATTGACGCTTTTGAATATGAATGCTTTAAGATGACGCGTGATGCGGCGCGCAGATTTATACCCACCTTTAGAATTTCCAATTGACCTTTTGGAATTTACAAAAAACAATTGGAAATTACATTTCACGCAACTGAATATTCAATCCATGATTTCAAACTATAATTGACGTATTGGAATTTACAAGTGACTATTTGAAACTACAAATGACGAGTTAGAAAATTGACCTGCCAGCTCCATCACTATGAAACCATCGATTTGTTGAAATGTTCACAGATAAACTAGTAATGTTGGTTTTTTAACGTCTCAATGCATGGCGTCGTTAAGGCGGCTCCTGCGGAGAGCATAAACGGTCATTTTCAAGTGATTTCATCCCAATTCCTGACGCTCTAGTTTTCAATATTTTTGCATGAAATTTTTACACGTAATTTAAAAGGAAATTGCACAGGGGGCTATCGAAGCATTTTTTGAAAAGAATTGATTGAACATGAAATATGATCGCTTGAAGTTGCCTATTTTCTTCGTCAACTTTGTAATTTTTTTTAAGAAAAGCCCAGAAGCAAAAATGAAAAAGTGCTTCGATATTACTCTGGGCAATTTCCTTCTAAACATCATGTGAAAATTTCATGTAAAAATATTGGAAAATCAAGCGTCAGGAATTGGGATAAAAAACATCTGCAAATCGCCTTCCTCTTCAATTTTACAAATTTCGGGCGACGCGCTAACATGGCTGTTTCCATTTCTTTCTAATGTAGCGCGCACCTGTTTATTTATCACGCCCATCGTCGGTTCCTTTTCAGCTCCCCGCATCTTCCGGACTATTCCGGAGAAACTATTCCAGATTGTAGGAGCAGCGTTAATCTATGATCAGAAAACATTCACCGAATTGTAAAACAAATGTTTAAAAGATCGAAGTCGGCGATTCGTCCACTCTATGTGCAAAATACTTTTCTGTGTAATGCAAGATTCTTAACAGTGGTAGGTGGTATACAGAAAACAAGGCATCCGCATAAACGCCCACGAAATCTTGTAAGATCTCGACAACAAAATTCCTAAGCTTCCCTCTCCCTTTAAGCAAATACTTCACCGCGTTTATAGCTCTTTGTGTTTACGACAAATTGCTTTTATTATATCTGTTATGATTTACTTTTATGTTTGCTTTACTGCTCTTAATGGCCGTTCATAATTATGGTAATTATCTCATTACGAGATTTATTGAACGGGTCGAGGTTGTTTCGCCTTTCGACATTGATTGAAATATTTCCCGGGTCGTACAACCGAGTTATTTTTAATAGGAAATGTACTTAAGCGATCGATAAATCACGCAGATACTTAAAATATGCTAGAAGTTGTTAATGATTTCCCTTTCAACGCGGAATGGCTTCCAGATTTACTCGCTACGACCTGCCAGGTCAGTGAAACCGACGTGAATCATGGCGATATTTTTATACACGATATGATGTCCCGATCAAACTCGTGTCTAAATTCTAGTTTTCCCAGTCGATTTTCACGTTTTCAAGGTTAGATTTTTGCTATTTCGTTAGGTTTCACTTCACACACCTATGAATGAATAAGGACCAGAGGCTATCCAGCACGGAATGTGGCTGGTGCATAGGCCACACGATGGGCCCTTTTGCGCCTCTATCCGCGCTAGTTCCTAAGACCTGCCCTTTTGACAAAGGCCCTATCCGTTTTATCTCTATTGGTTCCAAGGTTCTTGACTCCAGCATAGTCTGCCTAAAACCCAGGGTTTCACAGCGACACAAGATGTGTGCCGAGGATTCTTCCTCTTCACCACACCACGTGCACGTTGGGTCGTTGACCACCCTCAAGTGACGCCTGAAGGTGTTGTGACCCGTTAATAAGCCTACTAGCAATCTCAAGTTACTCCTATCCAGAGAGAGACAAAATCGTCCTATTCTCTCTGCAGGCCCTGCTAATAGCTCCCGAGCCTGACGGAGATGACCAGAGATGTTATTCCATCTCAGAGAGTGTTGATTCTGGATCCACTCTCCAGTTGTTTTCCTAATCAAGTTTGCAGACAGTCCTGAGGCTGGTTCCGGGCCCACAAAACTGTTTCCGGATCCCATCCTAGCCAGATGATCCGCCATTTCATTACCCTTTACCCCAGCGTGTCCAGGTACCCACATCAGTGATACCTTGTGTTTAGCTGAGATGTCGTCAAGAGCCCTCCTGCACTCCACGACTAGTCCCGACGTTATTTTCCAAGCACTCAGTGATTTGATGGCTTCCTGACTGTCAGAGCAGATAGTAATCCGCCTCCTAGACCAGTCAATTTCCCGAATACAATTTACACAGGCCAGTATCGCATAGACCTCAGCCTGGAATACTGTGGTGTGCCCCCCAAGAGGGAATGAAAGTCTTGTATGGGGTCCGTAGACCCCCGAGCCCGAGCCCTCTCTAGCGAGTGAACCGTCTGTGTACCAGACCTGTCCTCCTCCTTCGATGAGCTGTCTTTCCCTAGACTCCCACTCTTCCCTTGACGGGATCACCACCGTAAATTTGCGATTGAAGCGATGCGTAGGAGAAACTATATCGCCAACAAAATAGAACTATCCTCCTGCAACTCTGCTAGAATCGTCGAATGTCCTTTGCCTGGATTCATAAAAGTCCAGCTACCCTGACTCCTAACACACCTATAGGTGAGGGGAGTATTGTGATCGCATTGAATTAAATTTTTGATTTTGAGATGATGATTTTTGGGCGTTTTGTAAAGAAAATCCACGTCACTCATTTCCGTCGGTCTGTCTGTCTGACTGTTCGCTTTTTTCAGGCGGATGCAAATTGCAGCCGCGGTTAGGGTATAATCTTAGAAATCTCAAATATGACCATAAAAGATGTTGAAAATTGCAGCGAGGATCCCTTATCGGCTTATTAGTGTAGCCGCAGGGGGTGGATTAGGGTTAGTCTACCTGTTTGGAAGTATTCTAAAAATTAATTTGCATTTGTATAGCAAAATATTATATAAAAATAATATTGTGACAGGTAATATTAATTTTTATCTGAAGCAACAATTTGGTGGCATTTACTTACCTACTTCTGTTAGTGATCTTGAACTCTATATGACATCATAATGACTTTTTTAAATTACAAACCAAAAATTTTATTCGCACTTATTGTTATAGAGATTTTGCAATTATCTACTTAACTAACTAGAACTTAACTAGAAAAGTTAATTTCTTGATACTAAATAGTCTGCATATAAAGACACCCGTGCATCAGCAGGCTGAATTCCTGCCAAGTCAAAAGCATAAGCGTCACCTACATCGTTAGGATTCAGAAATTGTAAGCCAAATGTGTATTTTGACCATTTACCAATATCGGTCAAATTTTTGTATTCACTCGCTAAACCTAGACTTTGAATTTTACGCCACCACGCTTGACCTAAGTGAAATCGACATCCAACAAATTCAAAATCTATGACTACAGTTGTTGGTTCTAAATTTAAACTTTTTTTTACAACAAATAAGTAATTACTATCTCATCTATCCCTAACAGAGGGTCGTCCGCTGCAATTTCCATGTTTACCTGAATTGGAAAAATAACCAGCCACTGCAATTTTCATATTCCGGATTAATACTTGACCATTGCTGCAATTTGCAATCGCTGCTTTTTTCTGCCTCGTAATCTCAATAACCGCTGTATCCGTTATGATAAAATTTGGGTAGCAATATAGTGTGGGGTCCTAGTGAGTAATGCTTCTATAATTTTGAAAATCTGTGCATGGGCGACGGACTCCCTTTCCTAATTGGACGACTTTCTGCAAAAACAACTAATTCAAAAACAAATTAACTCATTCATGGGTTGGTTCTCTTAGTAATAGATGGTGCTAGGGACCACAAGGTGGCTTGGATCTTTTTGCAAGAAAAAGGATGGTTTATGTGACAATATTGTGCTATAATAAACAGAATCTGATATAGGAAAAATGATCGAATTCTTGTTCAAAAATTGAACCAACTATTGTACAAGAAAGTGTACCTATATGTATTACAGAGTATAAAGAACAATACCTATTATTTATTTAGAACCTATGTAACCTATTCGCTTACCACCTTGCTCGATCCCTTCATGCAGTAGCGTTCGTGGTATAAAACGTAGAAACTCACCTGCAAAAAAAAACAACAATTTAGAATAATAACACGCTGTGCAAATGGGTACTTAATATTTAATTACATATTAAGCTAACAGTTTATAACAGATAAAAATTGCTATAATTAATTTTTATTGCCTATTCAAGCGCCAAATGTGATCGGACTTTAGATAGGTTCTGTTTAACAGTTCTAGAATATAATTTCTGTTTATATCGAGGGCAGTGTATTGTTTGACGTAAATTAAATATCACGCCTAACATTTGTGTTCTGAGAAGAGTTAATTTCGGAATTTTTTCAGTCAGTCAGGATATTTTTTTGCATCTGTGAAGGCATCATGTAAAATATATTACGCGACACCTACCAAGAGGCTAGAGTGCTGGACAGATTAACGTTCACAGACTACGAAGCATCGCTTGGTACCTCGATACGTTGTTCCAGGATTTTAGTCCTTTCGAAGGAGGATGGAATAATAAACAGCCCTAAGGGTGTATCTGGTCGATTAAGGGCGGGTGAACTACAAAAAAAGTACATAGCTTCAGGCTCCGTGAGAATATCGGGCGAAAAGGACCAGGTCGCCGACCGACCGTCAATGAGAAAGTGGCTGGAGTGGCGCGTTAAGGAAGTGTCACCGATAGTGAAATTGCTTATCTCTAGAAGAGGGAGCAGTGCGTAATGTCAGGCATGTTATGTTAGTACCGTCCTTATATGAAGGATGATGGAATAATAAACAGCCCTAAGGATCTATCTAGTAGATTAAAGGCGGGTGAACTACAAAAAAGTACATAGCATCAGGCTCCGTGAGAATATCGGGCAAAAACGACCAGGTCGCCGACCGACCGTCAATGAGAAAGTGGCTGGAGTGGCGTGTTAAGGAAGTGTCACCGATAGTTAAATTGCTTATCTCTAGAAGAGGGAGCAGTGCGTAATGTCAGATGTGTTCTGGGCTTTGTTATACAACGTAAGGCTAAACATGTTTCCAAGCTTTTTACCAAAGGTGTCGATTCCATGACTACGCAGAGCCTGGGTTTTCATCGCTTGGACACCTTTTGTTTGATTGACAGATAAGCAATTCATCACCATCATAGTCACAATGTCTTAACAGACATGTTGTGAACTCGTAAAATGTATTAAGTTGGAGCTAGAGTATTACCGACACGAATATTATCAATAGTTTCGAAAACTATAGCTCGCCATCGTTCGTGATTTACTGTCAGTTCAGTGGCGCTCTTGATATTCATATCCAGCAACTGTTTCGTCGTATCCACCCGGCGTGTAGGGGAACGGCCACGGCGCGTCGCCCACTCGGGGCATGACCCCTGAACTCTGAACTGAAAGTTTCTCCATATTATTACTTCTGTGTATATGTCCGAAGAATGTAAGCATACTCGTCGACACAATGGAGGATAGTCTCTTTGGATTACCGACCTCATCCAGTATAGAAACGTTAGTTCGATGGGCGGTATAAGGGACTCTCAGGATTCTCTCTCAGATAAGTAATTAAGAAGTCGCTATTAACCTTAGGCCTTCAAACTCTACCACGGAATTTGGTCCATTACTTTCTATGCTCGCAGGGGAAAGTATTTTCATCCTCTAAACTGTGCATTTTTGTATCAGAAAAAATATAAAACAATGCTGCAGTTAAAATCGTTCCTCGTGGAACACCTGCTTTGTAGTTGTGGACCAGGACAGAATGAATGAATAAGGACCAGCGGCTATCCAGCACGGAATGTGGCTGGTGCATAGGCCACACGATGGGCCCTTTTGCGCCTCTATCCGCGCTAGTTCCTAAGACCTACCCTTTTGGCAAAGTCAAGTACATTCTTAGGTCCTATCCGTTTTATCTCTATTGGTTCCAAGGTTCTTGAGCCCAGCATAGTCTGCCTGTGATAACCCAGGGTTTCACAGCGACACAAGATGTGTGCCGAGGATTATTCCTCTTCACCACACCACGTGCACGTTGGGTCGTTGACCACCCTCATCACAAACAAGTGACGCCTGAAGGTGTTGTGACCCGTTAATAGGCCTACTAGCAATCTCAAGTTATTCCTATCCAGAGAGAGACAAAATCGTCCTATTCTCTCTGCAGGCCCTGCTAATAGCTCCCGAGCCTGACGGAGATGACCAGAGATTCCATCTCAGAGAGTGTTGATTCTGGATCCACTCTCCAGTTGTTTTCCTAATCAAGTTTGCAGACAGTCCTAAGGCTGGTTCCGGGCCCACAAAACTGTTGCCGGATCCCATCCTAGCCAGATGATCCGCCATTTCGTTACCCTTTACCCCAGCGTGTCCAGGTACCCACATCAGTGATACCTTGTGATACCCAGGACAGGAAACAGACGCAACAGGCATCGCAAAGCTTTCTGTCGTACAGAAGCTTGTTGAGGAGAGCTGCATTGCATGCATGATCTAGAATACTAAAGTACTTTTATATCTCAAAGTTTGTTGACTTGGTCGTGGACCCATTATTATACATGTATGAGCAGGAGTAAGATTTAACATTATTCACTCTCTCTTACTTTGTGGACAAGCTTTTGTTGAACTTTGAGTTTGAAAAAATAATTATTTCTCCCTACATTTTGTGTCGAACTTCGGGCACCACAAGCTGGCACATTAGTGAGTGAAAACAGAATAATAGCGTTTGCCTTAGCTTTCGCAATTTCAAAAAATAAAATAGTGTATTTAAGATTTTAGGTTAAATGAAATAATAGCCTATGGATCTGCATCTGTAGAACGGGGAGGGTGAGTGGTCCCACAGCGCTTAGGCCACAACTGGTCTATTGTGCATTCTCTAAGGGAGTTGTTTCCTCAAGTCTTCGTCAATCCTAAATATTTTAGGAAGGTGAACAAGTCGCTTGGGGACATCTCCCTTATGTGGGCAGGTGTATTCCAAGACTCGCAGAACACACACTATCTAATAGAAGATAACTCTGGGCACTCAGGTATGAAGTGTTGCACAGTCTCATCCCCGCTTTCAGACATCCTACATAATATGGGTGTGTTACTCAACCCAGAATGTGGAGGTCTTACTATGAGACGTAGTTTTGACCTGGTCATGGTTAAACCTATAGATAAATCTCGCTTCAATAATAATTAATGCAAAGTTTTGAGTTTATGTCTTTATAAATGGAGTTATCTGTTATCGCCTCGATGCCTCAACCACAGGAATGAGTGATACGGTTGGACGGGATGTTATAGCAGGACGGAAGCGGCTTACGAATCGGAAAATTCCACACAATTCCAGTCTTGAGGCAGCACAGCACAGCAGACATTCAATTCACTATGCGGAATGCATACTCGACTGGTTCCCAGTTCCCAGCCAGTGTTGCCGATAGTTGGACGTGTCAATTCCGCCATAGTCTGGGAGCCAACTGTCATTTTAGCAACGTTAAGGTTTTGTGTTTGAGTTGACTTACTGTTGTTTTTTCCACCGTTGTCGGCCGTATACGCCAGTGTAAAAGATCGGTCGAATACGGATGCACTCTGACCGTAGCCTTAGGCGGTACGGCTGGCTTTTGGTTGTTTGCCAATGGCGAACAAGAGTTTTTAAAAAATATCGGTTTATGCACCGCTGCGAATCTAACTACTACAATGATTGTCGGCAGCTATCTGATTAAAGTACAAGGCAGACTACCACTTTTATCAAAGATGAAATGTATACATAACCTTTATTCGTAGAAGTCTGGACTAGACGGCACGTACCTGTATTATGTTACAGTTACATATATGAGAAACATACCAAGTTCATAAACCTAGGATGTCTGAAGGACTTTAAGAATATATTCACTTTATTAAATTTATAATTATTATGTGGTGGAGAATACCAAAATACATAACTGGCGCTAACTATCGGCGACGGTTTCTTCCAAATATACATAGATATAGTGATTTTTAATACATTACATTGTTTACAGTTAAATAAAGTAGGCGTCCGCCATCAAAGTGGCAATGTATGTGAAAAAGGTAATTTGGTAATTAACAAGGTAAATTAATTGATAGATTTTAGATTTTTTAAGCAAACCTGAAGATCTGAATTTTGTCTTTTGACACACGAGACTGAGACTCAAAATGGCGACCGGATTTGTAGTCACTACCCTCAAAGTATCCTAAACACGAGGTTTCATCTTAATAGAAAGCCAAATAAAGATTTTCAATTTTTTTTAGGCTCATTTGAAGATCCGAAAGATCTGAAATTTGAGATTTTTATTACACGAGACTGAAACTGAAATGTGCGACCGAATTTGTAATCAGCACCCTCAAATTATCCAAAACACGACGTTTCATCGCAATAGACAGCCAAACTTAAATTTTCAATTTTTTTTTTTGGTGAACCTGGAGATCTGATCTAAATTTTTTTATTTTTGTAAATCGAGACTGAAACTCAAATCTACTACCAGATTTGTGATCAGCACCCTCAAATTACCTAAAACAAGAGGTTACGTCTAAATTGAATGCCAAATAAAGATTTTCAATTTTTTAGGTAAACCCGAAAATCTGAGAGATCTATTTTTTTTTATTTTCGTCAAACGAGACTGAAATTTAAAACGACGACCAGACTTGTAATCAATATCCTCAAATTATCCAAAATGGGAGATTTCATCTTAACAGAATGTCAAATGAAGATTTTTGATTTTTAGACAAACCTGAAGATTTGAAAATTTTCGTCGTACGAGACTGAAACTCAAAACTGCGACTGGACTTGTGATCAACACACTCAAATTATTCAAAACAGGTGGTTTCACAGTAATATAATGCCAAATAAAGATTTTAATTTTTTAGGTACTAAACCTGAAGATCTGAAAAATCTGAAATTTTTTATTTTTGTAAAACGAGACTAAACTCAAATCTGCGACCAGATTTGTGATCAGCACCCTCAAATTATCTAAAACAAGAGGTTACGTCTTAATACAATGCCAAATAAAGATTTTCAATTTTTTAGGTAAACACGAAAATCTGAGAGATCTATTTTTTTTTTATTTTCGTCAAATGAGACTGAAACTTAAAACGACGACCAGATTTGTAATCAATATCCTCAAATTATCCAAAATGGGAGATTTCATCTTAATAGAATGTCAAATAAAGATTTTTGATTTTTAGGCAAACCTGAAGATTTGAATATTCTAAAATTTTCATCGCACAAGACTGAAACTCAAAACTGCGACTGGACTTGTGATCAGCACACTCAAATTATTCAAAACAGGTGGTTTTATAGTAATATAAATGCCAAATAAAGATTTTAATTTTTTACCAGGTACCTAAACCTGAAGATCTGAAAAATCTTAAATTTGTCATTTTTGTCAATCGAGACTGAAACTCAAAACGACGACCGGATTTGTAGTCAGTACCCTTGAATTATCCAAAACACGAGATTTCATCTTCAATTTTTTTGATAAACGTGAAAATCTGAAAGATCTGAAATATATTATTTTCGTTACACGATACTGAAACTAAAAACTGCGACCGTATTTCTAAATAGAACCCTCAAATTATGTAACACATGAGGTTTTATCTTAATAGAATGCCAAATAGATTTTCGATTTTTTAGGCAAATGTAATTTTTTCATTGCTATTATATTATATACCTAAATATTAGATTTATTTATCCCATACGTTTGTTGATTTGTCTGTATTTATTAGTTGTTGTGATATTGTTTGTTGTGAGCCGTCCGGCGGGTAAGCGATGTCATGTTTTTGTCCTTTTTTGCTAAGTTGCGATAAGCATCTTCGTATCGGTGTGCGCCGACACAGTCGGTGATATGCTTTTGGCTCGTCCGGTTGCGCTCGAGATTTTTGTTTACCTTTTGAATATATCGGTTGGTTGTTGGTCACGGTGTTTTATTTTAAAATTAGTGTAACACAAAGATCTGGAATTTTTTATTTTCGTCACCCGAGACTAAAACGGATTTGTAATCAGCACCCTTAGAGTAGACCCCAAAGCTGCAAAGATCGGCTAAAAACCCGCCAAATTGGCAACAGTGCGGCACAACCGACCGACCGGCAGCAGTAATAATGCAATAAAGAGAAGGCCAGCCTGGGCCCGGGACGCGAACGTGTTCGCAGGCGATACATGCATTTCCGGAAGACGTGGCCTGGATTATTTATTACTCCTTGTTTGTGCCTTCGCCGAGCTTCATTGCATTGCAGACCTACTGCGTTAACACAATGAAGGCTAAGCACCCCGCCCCGCCCCACCCGCACGTTACATACGGGAAACGATGTTGCAGTGAAGTGTTCCGAAAATTTGCTTCATAACTTCATAACAACATACATGAGGTCATTATTTTCTTTGAAATCTCGTAGGACCTTTATTTCATACACAAACTATTTTTTCCCAATTTTATAAACATAAGATAAATAAAATAAGGATTTTTTTGTAGCATAATATGTTCATAATAAAAAAGGATATAAAGACATTTGTTTTCGAAAGTGTGTATCAAATACCCTTTAAAACCCACCTAGTTTTCTTTTTTTTCTGTTTTTTTGCGTCTAACAAATTTCTATTTTGTTTATATTATGCGATTTACGCAAAAAATAAGTTTGCGTACAAAATCAAAGGAACCACCAGACTTTATATAAAATAGGGATATCATTTATGTAGGAAAACCTGTGGGGTGCTATTCGTTTGAACTTTTTTTTGTTACGAGAATGCATGTGTCAAGGAATTTCAGAAACACCCTCATTACTGAATAAACAAAATGTTAGAGATTGATGCGAATACAAAAATGCATCCATGCACCCCCCCCCCCCCCTACTAATATTGTTTTGACGCCCTTGTACGCTATTGCAAGCACACTTTTCACATCACTGAATAAAACTGATACCATAATAAGTCGAAATTCATGTTTCTCATGGCTAGATGGCGCGCAACTTAGAATCTATTACAATTTGTTGGAATCTATTACATTTTCTAGTACAATTTTCTTACACCAAAAGCACAACGCTAGTCTGGATTCAATTGAATTCGGTATTAATTGAACCATCCAGAAGCATCAAGATTTTTTGGTATTACCCAGAAAGGGGATGTACATGGAGATGCGCTAGGTTCTATAATTATGTTATACATTGTTTTCGTAATTTTGTAACTTGACCCCTTACTTCCTTTCTGTATTCGAGGATATCTGTATGACTTTAAATATAACAGTTGGATAAGGCGTTGAACAGAATGGAGGGCACTTTGAAGGATAAATGTTGATGATTTTCAAATAAATTGAATATTTGATTGTAGACAACAGCAGTTTCGTTACATGCTGATACATTCTAGTATTCATCAGAGATGGTATGATATTATATCACGCAGCACAGATTGCTGCCTGTGATATTGTCCATTTTATAAACATCAGAGGAGTGTTCTTTTTCCAATTTTTTTTATAACTGAGCAGACCGCGCAGGCAGAGCCCAAATACCAGAGTACCGCGGCTGCTGTGAAAGGGTTACGTTAGGGGAAGTTTGTTAACGCGAGATTTGAATGGGCCAATACCCGCAGGCCCAATAAATACATCTTCTGGTAGTGCATTCCAAGCCTTGGACACCCTGGGAGTAAATGTGCGATTGTACCGCTCAGTTCTTGATGTATGAAGAACGACCGTCTTAGGATGAGATGCAGCGGTAGCACGGGTACATCTGATAGGAGCAGTGAGCGGCGGTACGATAGAGGATAGCTCAGATGAGCAGATTCCGTTGGAATATCGGTAGAAGAGTGGGAGGTTACCAACAACACGCCGGTGAGAAAGTGACTGAAGGTGGCGCGTTAAGGCCGGATCGCCAATTAGTCGAATTGCCCTTCTCTGGACGGCACCTAGTATAGACAGCGTAGTAGGGGCAGCAGCTCCCCAGACATGAGAGCAATACTCCAGGCAAGGTCTTATCTGGGTTTTATATAGCGTGAGGAGGTTACATGGTGAGAAATACCTTCTGGCTCTAAATAGGTACTCAAGCTTTTTACCAGCAGCTGTTGCAATTGACGCGACGTGTTCGTGCCAGATCAGATTTTCTGTAATGTTGACTCCTACCAGCTTGAATGAGTGACGCCTTGGCAGAGCCTGGTTGTCCATTAGAACCTGGTGTTGGCATTGTCATAATAATGCATATTTACTGCCCTATCCACTGGCTTAAAGTGAAACAAACTCGTTACGCCGGTTCGCGTAAAGGAAGCGGCAGCGCGTAAAGCAGAGTAACTACTGCCCATTGTGTACCGGGTGGGTTAGACGGAGCGTAATCGGCTGTGACAGACCGTCGAGCACTGTCGAGCACCCCACCGTCGAAAGGGGTCGGATAGAAAGGGTAAACTGAAGAGGCACAGCATAAAGGGTAAACCAGCAGCGCAACTGAAACCAAACGTTTGAGGAGATTTTGACGACCTTGAATCTTTCGGGTGTCGCGTCGACCATTGCGTTAAGCCGGCGCCACATATGCGGTAATCGGCGAGCAACGAACCCCGATTAATTGCTATTCGGCTAATAAAGCCGATGCCACATATGCGGTATTCGGCGAGCAACGAACCCCGATTATGTGCTATTCGGCCAAGGGGTACGTGCTCGCTATTCGGCGAGCAAGGTTGAAAAAAACGGCGAATATTGATATGCGGTATTCGGCGAGCAACGAACCCCGATTATTTGCTATTCGGCTAATAAAGCCGATGCCACATATGCGGTATTCGGCGAGCAACGAACCCCGATTATATGACATTCGGCCAAGGGGTACGTGCTCGCTATTCGGCGAGCAAGGTTAAAAAAACGGCGAATATTGATATGCGGTATTCGGCGAGCAACGAACCCCGATATGCTATTCGGCTAAAGGGCGATACGTGCTCGCTATTCGACGAGCAAGATTGAAAAAGCGGCGAATATTGATATTCGGCAAATACCCGCATATGTGGCGCCGGCTTTAGGGCTTGGCCACATCTCCACGTCACACGGTCGTCAACGTGGAACGGTGCGGGTACCGTTGCCACGACGTGATAGTGACGGTACGGCAACGTCGCCGTCGAACGTCTCGTCGACGTGTGACTAGTTCTTAACGTACGTGAAAAATAGCAGTCTCGTTCTAGATATGGCCCGCACTATACGTATTCTGCTTCTGTTATTGTTAAAAAGACGGAGAGAGAGGTTGAAAAATAAATATGTGAAAAGACAATACTGGGTGCACCCCTATCTTTCAATTATGAATAGTTGATAAAATCGTGGCCACTAGTCACACGTCGGCGACGACGTTCGACGTGGCGTTCCACGGCGACATTGCCGTACCATCATTAGCATGTCGTGGCAACATTTCCCTGCTGCGACACCACACCGTTCTATGGTGACGACGTCGTGACGTGGAGATGTGGCCAGGCCCTAAGAGAAGCGATTCATACAGGACCTGACTGAGAATATTGTATCCGTAAAAACCCCATAGTGATTATTATATGCACGCCCAGGTACAATGCTCCGCATAGCCATTAAAAGACGAACTATGAAAATATAATACACAAACAATTTGGGCAGGTAATAATCCTGGAAAACCGGCAAAAACCCAATAAAACAACTGAATAAGGCCCTGGGATTCACGACGTACACTCGACAACAGCCAAGCGTATACTGGAAGCAGTGTTGCCAACCGAGATTTTCGGAAATTCCCAATTTTTATGTGGAAAATTCCCTAGAATTTCCTAGGTCAAAACTATGTTACATTTTTACACTTACGAGAAAATAAAAATACAGTATTTTTTCGTTAGACTAAAATCACTTCCAATTAGTATAAAAATTGTTCTGCAAGTTTCATTAGAGACACGAATTGAAAACGTTAAATTCAGGCTACGTCAGCACGTTAAGAGGCATGTTTTGTTGGGGCCATTTAAAATTAAAATTTGGTAAGATTTTAGGTATTATTTGAACAGCTTGAGGAAGCTAAAAATTCCCCAGATATTGGGTAAAATCCCCTTTTCTCTATAGCACCAAAAACTCCCTAGAACTAGGGAAAAATTCCCTAAGTTGGCATCACTAACTGAAAGTAACCTAATCCTCTGCATTTAGGCAAAGCATCGGGAACTAGGCCAAAAAGTTTGTACATGTTGAGCCAAACTTAATAAGGTTCAACGTTTGGCATTACTTAGTGCGCACAACACCTTTGAGTGCCATTGAAATACTATTGAATCTTCCTCCTTTGGATCTGGTAATTCAAGGAGAAGCTAGAAAAACTGGGTTCCGTTTCTGGAGACAGGGTAGCTGGACTTTTATGAATCCAGGCAAAGGACATTCGACGAATCTAGCAGAGTTGCATGAGAATTGTCCTATTTTGTTGGCGAGGAGCGATACTGTTTCTCCTACGCATCGCTTCAATCGCAAATTTACGGTGGTGTTTCCGTTAGGGGAAGAGTGGGAGTCTAGGGAAAGACAGCTCATCGAAGGAGGAGGACAGGTCTGGTACACAGACGGTTCACTCGCTAGAGAGGGCTCGGGCTCGGGAGTCTACAGACCCCATACAAAACTTTCATTCCCTCTTGGGGGGCACACCACAGTATTCCAGGGTGAGATCTACACGATACTTGCTTGTGTAAATCGTATTCGGGAAATTGACGGGTTTAGGAGGCGGATTACTATCTGCTCTGATAGCCAGGCAGCCATCAAAGTACTGAGTGCTTGGAAAATAACGTCGGGACTGGTCCTGGAGTGCAGGAGGGCTCTTGACGACATCTCAGCTAAACACCAGGTATCATTGATGTGGGTACCTGGGCACGCTGGGGTAAAGGGTAACGAAATGGCGGATCATCTGGCCAGGATGGGATCCGGCAACAGTTTTGTGGGCCCGGAACCAGCCTTAGGATTATCTGCAAACTCGATTAGGAAAACAACTGGAGAGTGGATCCAGAATCAACACTCTCTGAGATGGAACAACATCTCTGGTCATCTCCGTCAGGCTCGGGAACTATTAGCAGGGCCTGCAGAGAGAATAGGACGATTTTGTCTCTTTCTGGGTAGGAGTAACTTGAGATTGCTAGTAGACCTACTAACGGGTCACAATACCTTCAGGCATCACTTATTCGTGATGAGGGTGGTCAACGACCCAACGTGCACGTGGTGTGGTGAAGAGGAAGAATCCTCGGCACACATCTTGTGTCGCTGTGAAACCCTGGGTTATCACAGGCAGACTATGCTGGGCTCAAGAACCTTGGAACCAATAGAGATAAAACGGATAGGACCTAAGAATGTACTTGCCTTTGCCAAAAGGGCAGGTCTTACGAACTAGCGCGGATAGAGGCGCAAAAGGGCCCATCGTGTGGCCTATGCACCAGCCACATTCCGTGCTGGATAGCCTCTGGTCCTTATTCATTCATTCATGTACATGTGTCTCGCATCAATTTGAAGAGTTTCGCTGCTGGTTCGCTCTTTATGCTGTGGAAAGGGTAAACTGAAGAGGCGTAGGGTGGGTTGTGTGTGGCGGAAGGAAGGAAGATTTGATTGCGGCTGCCGCTGCATGTTTTATTATTTGTATACGCCGCAGCGGAGTGCATTTGCTGGCGCAGATAATTGCCTTGTCCGACATGCATTATTCATGGCCGGTAAACGACGCGAATACTTGATTGGACTCGATTTAAATACCGAATAAATCGGGTACGACGCACATCGGACGAGATTGTGCCATTGACAGGTGTGCGAATCGCAATCAACGAGGTGTGACAACGAGGATAATTGTTTATTGTCATTCGAGAGGATTAAACGTGTTGGAGGGGCGACAAGCTGGTGAAGCGCTGGTGATGTAATAGATACCCTAATCCAATCGCAGCTCATACTTATACTGTATCCATAACCATTGATTTAACTTATTAAAAAAATGGAGTCAAGTTGATTGACTCAGTACTTCCTACACATAACAGTTGCAACCAAATCATCGCCCGCCTGTCATGTCGTCAAAAAACATCCAACACAAAAACTAGTAAATAGTCTCCTAAATCTCTCCCTAGGAACTAAAACGACACAATTCTGCTTCAACTGGACGAAACGAAACAATCAGGAACCCCCAAATTGCTTAAAAACGAAGATTGAGGTATTTTTATATCTTTAGTTTTTTTATTATTGCTGCACCGCCAGTGACACGATTTTTGAAAACCATACGCATTTTTTATCCTTGCCGCGGTAATAATACTGTGTCTCAATTTCATCAAAATTAATTTCATAATTTCCATGTTACTAAATTCAGAACGATCTCAACACCAAGTCCCTTGATTTCTGTATAATAGCCAAGGCAATGTTCGGATGGACCTAATAAATGTCTATTATGCCGCTAGGTCTTTCTTTCACAGGTCAATGGACACTATTATGAATGGAATAAATTTTTGAGTTTTACAACCCCCCACCCCCTAACCACCCCAATTTCACCCCCACCCAAAAAAGAAGTAAAAAATGATCAGGAACCCTTAAAACGCCTAAAAACAAAGTTTGAGCTATTTTTACATTTTTAGTTTTTTTATTATTGCTGCGCTGCCACTGAGTCGATTTTTCCAAATCATACGCTTTTTCCATCCTCGCCGTGGCAGTAATACTGTGTCAAAATTTCATTAAAATCCATTCGATAATTTTCGCGTTACGCAATAAAGAACGATCTAAAACAACACTCCGATGTATACATCACAAATTCTGAGTCCCTTGGATTCTATTATAAGCAAGGCAATGTTCGGATGGATCTAAAAAATGTCTATTATGCCGCAAGGTCTTTCATGCACAGGCCGTTGGACAGCCCATTATGAATACAACAAATTTTTCAGTTTTACAACCCCTCACCCTCCAACCACCGAAAATTCACCCCCACCCAAAAAAAAAGTAGAAAATGATCAGGAACCCCTAAAACGCCCAAAAACGAAGTTTGAGGAATATTTGAAATTTTTCATTTTTTACTAATTACTCCACCCTCCGTACAACGATTTCCAAAATTATCGAAACATTACCTACTACGACACCACAACATGTCGCTGCCAAATTTCATTACAATCCATGCAGCGGTTACTGAGATTACGACGTTAGAAAAACGCCAACAGACAGACAGACAGACCGACGGAAATAAGTGACGTGGATTTTCGTTATGTAGACATCATAAAACGCCCAAAAAGCGTATTATCTCAAAATCGAAAATTTTCGCGATCACAATACTCCCCTCACCTATCGGTGTGGGAAGTAAAAAGTAAGTAACCCAAGAATGGACTCTTAGGATCAATTAGATTCTTGTAGAAAATGTAAAGACGGAAATATTATGACAGGTATTTTTTTGTACATTTTTAAGTCATTAGTATATGTTAAAAATAATATAATTCTTTTCAAGTCCAGAGGATTCAAATTTCTCAGAATATTGCCGTTTGACCAATGGTTGTCTTGTTGTAACAATGTAGTGAATTGAGCACCTACCAATACCATACAATAGATCTGATGAGCTACGTAACTGTCATAGTAGAGATCGAGAACTCTGCAAAGTAAACAACCTGCAACGGGAAATAGTGTGGTATACAGATGAATCAAAGACTGAGCAGGGCACAGGAGCGGGAATCTTTGGAAGAGGAACTAGACAGAGCATTCCGCTCAGAAAATACGCTTCGGTATTTCTTCAGTCAGAGGTGTACGCCATCCTGCAATGTGCAAGGATAAATAATGAGCGATCCTACAGAAACAAGAGAATCGCGATACTTACAAAACAGTCAGGCCATACTTAGGGCACTACAAAGTCCCAAAGTTAGGTCTGCTTCTAGTCTGGGAATGTCTACAAGAACTGGGAAGGCTGGCAGAACACAACAAAGTAACTTTGGAGTGGCTTCCAGGACACTCAGGCTTAAGGCGCAATGAAAGGGCGGACGAGCTAGCAAGACTAGGCTCGTCTGCTCTATACATTGGAGCAGAACCCGCACTGGGGGTGCCTAAAAGCACAATCAGACACCAGGTCGTAGAATGGATGAAACATAAGCACAAGGAGCAGTGGAACTTTTTGCCGGGATGTGTTCATGGAAAAACATTCATAAAAGCTCCATGCAAGAAAACAGCTGAAACACTGGTCTCCTTGAGTAGGAATCAGCTCCGAATAGCGACGGGTCTCCTCACGGGACATTCTGGCCTGAAGGAACACCTGAATAAAATGGGACTTTACAATGGAGACCTCAACTGCAGACTGTGTGGTAGAGGGACTGGATCAGCCCTACATGTGCTCTGTGAGTGCGAAGCACTAGATCACAAAAGACAACAGCTCTTTGGGAAGCCCAAGGTAGAACAAATGGGAGTCTAATCTCAGCACCAGGACCAGTAGGAAAACTGCATAAACTTTTGCAGGGATCTAGATTGCTGGAGTGGATACTGTAAATAAGAGGAGTTATAATACAATAGGCCGTAAGGCTTCAGTATTGATGAAGACAGCATGGTCGGACGGCTCCTGGAAAAAAATGGTAACGCGGTCCCATTACTGTGCGGAGAAGAGGCAGCATGCAGAGGTTTTCTACTGAGTAGGACTCCTAGTCGCAGCAAAGAGTGGTGCGTGCAACAATAACCCCATAAACTTAAAAAATATCGTACACCAAACTCCACCAACCACGTTTGCATGGAAAAAATAAAACAAACGCGACACACGGGACCGCGTACCGACTACAACCAGTGATGCCAACCCTACTGAAAAATCAGTAGATCTACTGAATTCACGCTTAGTCTGCTGATCTACTGATTTGTGTTGGAAATTTACCGATACCATTCACTGAATAACCGCGTCACTACTGATTTTCCCACTGGTTTCATTTATAAATCTACTGAAATCTGTATGCAATTGTTCTGACACCTCCATTCGTCCCGTCTGCTATTGGTAGGCAGCGCCATTAAGTAGCGAGCCACTGTAACACTTGACTTTGTAGACTACAGGGAACAGTTCGGTTTTCTTGGAGCATCTGAGGCCACCCACACAGATACGGTAACACTATCGCGTGTTTTGTGTTTTAACATCTTACGTTAGTAAACAGGGGTTGTTGGTTGTTTTTGTTATTTGTACTTTAAAAGTGTCCATGTGTCGGTTCACGAATCACGATCAAATAGAATGAGGTAAGGTTTGTAAAATGTATGCTATATCCGAATAGCTAATTACAGTTTGATTTTTTTGAGTGAAAAAAGAATTAATTATGATGATAGGGATTCTGAAAATCAAAAGAATCTATCGTCACTCAGCAAGAAGGTAAAATATGCTCAAAATTTTAAAACAGAGTCATCATCATAGTCACAATGTCTTAACAGACATGTTGTGAACTCGTAAAATGTATTAAGTCGGAGCTAGAGTATTGCCGATACGAATATTATCAATAGTTTTGAGCACTGTAGCTCGCCATCGTTCGCGATTTGTTGTCAGTTTAGTGGCGCTCTTGACACTCATATCCAGCAACTGTTTCGTCGTATCCACCCAGCGGGTAGGGGGACGGCCACGGCGCCGCCCACTCGGGGCATGACCCTGAACTACAAGTTTCTCCATATTATCGCTTCTGTGTATATGTCCGAAGAATGTAAGCATTCTCGTCGACACAATGGAGGATAGTCTCTTTGGTTTACCGAGCTCATCCAGTATGGAGACGTTAGTTCGATGGGCGGTATAAGGAACTCTCAGCATTCTCCTCCATGTCCACATTTCAAAAGCGTCTATGCGAGCTCGATCTGCCTTTTTAACAGTCCAAGTTTCCAAGGCATATAAAAATATGGAGAACACAAGAGACTGAACCAGCGACATTTTTGTAGCTTTAGTGATGTTATGGTCACGCCATATTTTAGTAAGCTTTGTCATGGCCACACGTGCCTGTTGAATGCGCCGCCGAATCTCATTTTCACAGCTACCCGAATTATCGATCAAAGAACCGAGGTATATGAAACCTTAAACTACTTCACAACGGCCTATTGACTTTATTTCTCGATAATTATCATGCTCTCTATCTACGATCATAACCTTGGTCTTATTGTAGTTAATACCAAGACCATACTCTGCACTACGTTGTTCTAAGATGTTTAATAGAGCTACTAGTTCTTCCTGAGAAGCTGCAATAAGGGTTGTATCGTCAGCAAATCTTAAGTTGGATATTTTGCTTCCGCCAATAGTTACACCGCCATTCCAGTTGTCTAATACCTACCTGTCTCATCACAAATTCAGAGTAAATGTTAAACAACATCGGAGATAATACACATCCCTGACGAACTCCTTTTCTGGTTGCAGTTTGACTAGACAGGTTACCATCAATTCTTACGCGAGCCGAATTAGACTCATAGAGTTGCTGTATGAGAAACAGTAGGTGATAGGGAACTCCCATAGACAGAGTGGTTGAGTGATATTAATTTCTAAAAAATAAAGATGTATTTCTGTTTCATTGTATATTCATAAACAAAAAATTCCTGGAGCAACTTCACCCAAAAGAGGTCCTAGAATAGTCTAAAACCAGGCAAAATAGGAATATGGTGTCCAAACGCGTTTGAGTGACGCTTGAAAAACGCTTCTTCGCTGAAAACACCAATGAATAACTATTTAGCACAAAAGCGGAAGTCACCAGTCAAGTTGGCTGGCGCTGAAGCGCTTTGAAAAAGCGTTGATTTCTTAAATCATGAGAATTCTACTGATTTTCGTTAGCGTCATCTGCTGAAAACGGTAAAATCCAGTTGGCAACACCGACTACAACGTACATTACCGATGCAAAAATACACGTCACGTCACATGGAAGAGAATAAAAGATAAACAATGGCGCAGAACACGACCGGTCGTGTCGCGTATCTTATCCGCAACAATGGAGACGTCCCCTAGGGGCATTCGGGCGGGTGATTTTTCGCGCAGATCCCGCCGCGACCGCCTGCGGCTCTGCATACTGCCGGCCTGTAAATTAATTACCGCGGTCCCCCCCCTGCCTCCCGCAACTTCCCCCCGCGCCGCCAAGAACGAACCAAGGCCGCAAATTACGTACGCTTCATCTGTTCCATCTAGAGATGTTCCGAGATGACCAACGTATCGACATTCGATACGAGTTTTCGTCTTGATAGGAAGCTAGATAACGATTTTAGATTTTTTGGGTGAACTTGAAGATCTGAGGGTCTGAAAATATTTGATTTTCTTCACCTGACGCTGAAACTCTAAACAACGGTCGGATTTGAAATTTGCACCCTCAAACTATACACGATAGGAGGTTTCGTCCTGATAGGAAGCCACATAACAATTTTAGATTTTAAGAGTGAACTTGAAGATCCGAGGGACTAAAAATTTTTGATTTTCTTTACCTGAGGCTAAAACTCAAAACAACGATCAGATTTGAAATTAGCACCCTCAAACTATACACGATACGACTTTTTGTCTTGCTAGGAAGCCAGATAACGATTTTAGATTTTTAGGTTAAACTTGAAGATCTGAGGGTCTGAAAATTTTTGATTTTTTTCACCTGACGCTGAAACTCAAAACAACAGCCGGATTTGAAATTGGCATCCTCAAACTGTACGCGATACAAGGTTTCGTCTCGACAGGAAGTCACATAACGATCTTAGATTTTTATGGTGAACTTGAAGATCTGAGGGTCTGAAAATTTTTGATTTTCTTCACCTAACGCTGAAACTCAAAACAACGGCCGGATTTGAAATTGGCACCCTCAAACTATACACGATACGAGTTTTCGTGCTGATAGGAAGCCAGATAACGATTTTAGATTTTTAGGGTGAACTTGAAGAGCCGAGGATCTGAAAATTTTTGATTTTCTTTACCTGAGGCTGAAACTCAAAACAACGATCGGATTTGAAATTGGCATCCTCAAACTATACCCGATACGAGTTTTCGTGTTGATAGGAAGCCAGATAACGATTTTAGATTTTTAGAGTGAACTTGAAGATCCGAGGGTCTAAAAATTTTTGATTTTCTTCACTTGATTGTGAACCTCGAAACAATGGTCGGATTTGCAATTGGCACCCTCAAACTATACACGATACGAGTTTTTGTGTTGATAGGAAGCCAGATAACGATTTTAGATTTTTAGGGTGAACTTGAAGATCCGAGGGTCTGAAAATATTTGATTTTGTTCACCTGGCGCTGAAACTCAAAACAACGATCGGATTTGAAATTGGCACCCTCAATATATACACTATACGAGTTTTCGTGTTGATAGGAAGCCAGATAACGATTTAAGATTTTTAGGGTAAACTTGAAGATCTGAGGGTCTAAAATTTTTTTATTTTCTTCATTTGATGCTGAACCTCGAAACAATGGTCGGATGCAATTGGCACCCTCAAACTATACACGATACGAGTTTTTGTGTTGATAGGAAGCCACATAACGATGTTAGATTTTTAGGGTGAACATGAAGATCCAAGCGTCTGAAAATTTTTGATTTTCTTTACCTGAGGCTGAAACTCAAAACAACGATCGGATTTGAAATTGGCACCCTCAAACTATACGCAATACGAGATTTCGTCCTGATAGGAAGCCACATAACGATTTCAGATTTTTAGGGTGAACTTGAAGATCCGAGGGTCTGAAAATTTTTGATTTTCTTTACCTGAGGCTGAAACTCAAAACAACGATCGGATTTGAAATTGGCACCCTCAAACTATACGCAGTACAAGATTTCGTCCTGATAGGAAGCCACATAACGATTTTAGTTTTTTAGGGTGAACTTGAAGATCTGAGGGTCTGACATTTTTTTTGTTTTCTTCACCTGACGCTGAAACTCAAAACAACGGTCGGATTTGAAATTGGCACCCTCAAACTATACGCGATACGAGGTTTCGTCCTGATAGGAAGTCACATAATGATTTTAGATTTTTAGGGTGAAGTTGAAGATCTGAGGGTCTGAAAATTTTTGATTTTCTTCACCTGACGCTGAAACTCAAAACAACGGCCGGATTTGAAATTGGCACCCTCAAACTATAGACGATACGAGGTTTCGTCTTGATAGGAAGTCACATAGTGATTTTAGATTTTTAGGGTGAAGTTGAAGATCTGAGGGTCTGAAAATTTTTGATTTTCTTCACCTGAGGCTGAAACTCAAAACAACGATCGGATTTGAAATTGGCACCCTCAAACTATACGCAGTACAAGATTTCGTCCTGATAGGAAGCCACATAACGATTTTAATTTTTTAGGGTGAACTTGAAGATCTGAGGGTCTGACATTTTTTTTGTTTTCTTCACCTGACGCTGAAACTCAAAACAACGGTCGGATTTGAAATTGGCACCCTCAAACTATACACGATACGAGGTTTCGTTCTGATAGGAAGCCACATAACGATTTTAGATTTTTAGGGTGAACTTAAAGATCTGAGGGTCTGAAGATTTTTGATTTTCTTCACCTGACGCTGAAACTCAAAACAACGGTCGGATTTGAAATTGGCACCCTCAAACTAAACGCGATACGAGGTTTCGTTCTGATAGGACACATAACGATTTTAGATTTTTAGGGTGAACCTGACGCTGAAACTCAAAACAACGGCCGGATTTGAAATTGGCACCCTCAAAATATACAAGATACGAGGTTTCGTCCTGATAGGAAGCCACACAACGATTTTAGATTTTTAGGCTGAACTTGAAGATCTGAGGGTCTGAAAATTTTTGATTTTCTTCACCTGACGCTGAAACTCAAAACAACAGCCGGATTTGAAATTTGCACCCTCAAACTATACGCAATACGAGGTTTCGTTCTGATAGGAAGCCACATAACGATTTTAGATTTTAAAGGTGAACTTGAAGATCTGAAAATCTTTGATTTTCTTCATCTGACGCTGAAACTCAAAACAACGGTAACCATGGGATGCATATTGCGTAATTGAATAAAATAATACGAAACGAAGCTTTTAACATATCGATACTTTCCAACCATTAAAGTATCGACACAAGACATCCGGACCATCTCTAGCCTCATCTTTCTCTCATGCCGAGAATGCACCCAACACAGACTGCTCGCTTGCCTTCTTTCTCCTTCTTCGTCCTTTTTGTTGTTTTCGCCCGTATGCTCTTAACACCAAGAAAGGCGGTGCGGTAACAATTGGTTGTTTTTTCGTTATTTTATTACAGTATACCGTTCATGGCTGCAAGGATATTGTTAGGAGTTCAGATCAATCGAACATTATCATAATAATACATCTCCATATCACTATAATGTATGGTTTCCCAACGCATATGAATTTTATTCTGGATGTCTAAAACAATCCAAAACAGCAGTTAGTTGAAATCCTCTAAAAACTAGGGTTTCACTACTTGACTAAAAGTCAGTCTAGTCCAAGTCAAATAGTTATAATTTCAAATACTTGAAAAATTAAACAATGGAACGCAATTACTACTTGTCTATTTATATTAATAATGATTTAATATCTTAAGCTAAAGACAAAATCCTTTGCTAAAGAATCTATACAGGTCTGGTATGAATCGACTCCCCATGCGTGCGAGATCCATGAGTAAGAGAAAGACAACATGATAGTGAGGAACGTACATGTTTGAGAGAGCGCGCGAATATCACTGCTTCAGCTATTCTAAAGTATGACTGAGTAATATGACAGTAAATAATAAATAAATTCCATATGTTATAATCAATGATAAAAAGTAGATTATCCTTGTAGATTTAATAAAACTGATTTTACTATTTAATATGCCCGTAAAATTGAAGTATTTGAAATAAGCTCAATATCAATAATAGTGGAAAGCGACCAAAAACCTCCAAATCGCCTAAAAACAAGGTTTGCGATGTTTTTAAATTTTTAGTTTTTTGATTACTGCTGCGCTGCCACATGCGATTTTTAAAAACCATACGCGTTTTACATCAGAAAATTCCAAGTCCCTTGGTTTCTGTAATAGACAAGGCAATGTTCGGATGGACCTAAAAAAATGTATTATGCTGCTAGGTCTTCCTTTTACAGGTCAATAGACAGCCTAATATGAATAAAACAAATTGTTCAGTTTTAGAACCCCCCCATCCCTCAACCAGATCAATTTCATCCTTACCCACAAAAAAGTAGGAAAGGACCAGGAACCCATAAAACGCTTGAAAAAGAGGTGTGAGGAATATTTGAAATTTTTTGTTTTTTGCTAATTACTCCGCCGCTCATGCACCGATCTTCAAATTTATAGCACTACCTACTACGACACCACAGCATATTGTTACACAAATTCCATCTCAATCCATGCAGCGGTTACTGAGATTTCGAGATTAGAAAAACGACAACAGGCAGACAGACGACGGAAATGAGTGAGGTAGATTTTCGTTATCTCGAGATCATAAAATGACCAAAAAGCTTATTATCCTAAAATCCAAAAATTTGGCGAAGTAAGTAAGAATAGTCTTATGCTAAATTTCGCCCAAATAAAGTCGTTAAATAAAATAAATAAAAAAAGTACATATATCATTTTCCATCCTAGAACTTCACAACTCGTGTTTCGTCAAACTTGGTCTTTCCTGAAATCGGACCTAAAAATATTTTATATTCATAATACAAAAAAGTGTTTAATATATTTTCAAGTTGTAGGCGATAGCGCACCCATTTCTCAAAAAAATATTGGACAGAACTACGACATGAAAACCATTCCAACAAATATTCATTCCTATAAAATTCCATTCATCATCAATCATTCGAACGTGAAAACATCCATAATGGAAACCAAATCGCGTGAAGTATCACATTGTATCAAACAACAATTTTTCTTGTTCTCACCGCAAACAATACGTTCCGTGGTGTTGACGTACGACAAACAGCGACTCGCTAGCCTGGCATCGCAATCATTGTTCTATAGCGGCGGCAGCGTTATTGTTAACCGCTACAACGCGCCGTTTACCGTGGTCTTTCAACCAAAGAAAACGGAGTTATCGAAACGCTACCTGAACACACACGCATACTCGCATTCAGACAGACCAGACGCTTGAATGCAGCCGACCTGTGCATATTCGATGGCATTTCCTACGTCAGACAATGGCGCAGACAGTCATGAATGGCGATTGATCATTCGAAACGTCGAATCTACGAGTTACATACAGTAAGGCCGCTTTCTGATTTGTCGGTGCGGGAGCGGCGCGGATTCGGTTCGCTCGGTATACGCGGTACCGAAAGCTTGCCCAGCACCTATATCCTATATTTCAATCTGCGTTTTCTGATTGACGCGGAAGGTGCAGGCGCGGAGAGGGATCGTTTCGTTTTACCGTCAGTCGGGACGAGTGTCCAGGAGCCGGTCGGCATTTTGCTGCACGCAATCCTAGAATTTCGTATGGTGACGGTATTGGTTTTAAAAGATTGTGATATATAAATAGCTGTAAATAACTTCGAACTAAAATGAGACCTTTTAATTACCATTTACCTTAAAGTAATAAGTAATCTTTCATCAGCAGTCACGCATTCTCTAAATCTTGTATGTTGCTTTGTTAACACTGGTGATAACAAATTCAAAAGCTCTTTTGGTCGTCTTGGAAAAGTTCGTGAGCCGCAACAAAAGGTCGACGATTAATGTTCTCGATGTAAGGATGACGCCAATAACGATTTCTTTTTTTTACGTAGACGATATAAATAACACACTAAAATATCTTCATCGCTTGAAGACGACATTCTCGTAGGACGCTCAAAGCGTTACTGCAGGATTTTTTACCGAGAATATACAGATAGGTGAGTAACTGAAGGCAGTGCGGAATCGTTTCGGTGCCGAGCTAACAGATCCCGCGCCGCTACCGCACCGACAAATCAGAAAGCGGCCTTAGGTAAAAAAAAAAACGGACGAAGAGCTTTTGAATTTGTTATCACCAGTGTTAACAAAGCAACATATAAGATTTAGAGAATGCGTGACTGCTGATGAAAGATTACTTATTACTTTAAGGTAAGTGGTAATTAAAAGGTCTCATTTTAGTTCGAAGTTATTTACAGTTATTGATATATTACAATCATTTAAAACCAATACCGTCACCATACGAATTTCTAGGATTTTATATTTTGCGTACAGTGACGGCATTGTGTTTACTATTATAAAAGAAAAAAAAACAGTTCATTAAAGTTCTTAATAATACGACAAATCAAGAGTATTTTTATTATAACAAATGTAAAACAGTTGATTACAGTTCTTCATATGACATATCAAGAGTATTATTGCAGCAAAATGCTGACCGGCTCCTGGACACGGTCCCGACTGACGGTAAAACGAAACCATCCCTCTCCGCGCCCGCACCTTCCGCGTCAATCAGAAAACGCGCATTGAAATATAGGTGCTCGGCAAGCTTTCGGTACCGCGTATACCGAGCGAACCGAATCCGCGCCGCTCCCGCACCGACAAATCAGAAAGCGGCCTTAGTGTTGAACAGAACAAAGCGAAATGATGAATGGGAAACTGCCTTTTGGACCAGGAACTCGGAAGAGTCTAGGGTACTGGCTATGGGATTTAATTCAAGCTAAAATTGAGACTACCGGTAAAACGAAAGCAACAACAAAAAATAAAATATAATATAAAAATACAGGGTATTTCGAATGTTGGGACTTTCCTTTTCAGAAACAACTGCATTTGAAATAACAAAGTTAATGTACCTACGGCGAATCAGCAGCAAAATAATAAAAAAAAAAATGGTAAGAAAACACTTACTATTCGTTCGCTGCCAAGTTTTAAGTGGGATCCTGTCACATGAGTCTTACACATAGATATGGTTCGAAGTTCGCGGAAGCTGAAAAGCCAAGTATTTCTTCTCCAATTTGGACCATTCGAGGTTGTCTAGGTCGTCCAGCATGTCCACTATTATGTGAGTACAAATATCGTCTGTGTCTCTAGCTCTTTGCACGAGATAGACAAATCGATGGGGTTCAGATTATATTTTTTAAGGCATGCTTTGGTTCAAACACAATCAGTTTTCCAATGACGTATCTGTTATTTGAATATATTGGTCGAATGGAAATTCACGGTCAAGTTAATGTTAATTACTTAAATTTGAACTGTGGATGCTGGAATTGGCCATACAGAACTCGTGAATTACAATATCTTAATAAATTTTATTTGAAAATAGCTTATTTCTCCAAATAGCTTAACCATAATGTTAATCCCATCGTTTTTTGCTCCCGTCTTGATCTAATCGCACAGGGATGGAATTAGAAATGAGGATTTTATTATCGGTTAATATCTTGCGATCCCAAACATTTCGGTTATATGTATATATGCCTGTATATGCGTTTATACATCTTCTATACTGTATTCACAGCCAAGCTAGACCAAATGAAAACAAGCTCGCGTGCGTGATCGGCTCGTGTCGGTGGGGGTCCCTAATAGTCCAGTAAATTATGTGTGAAATGTATATTATAATCCGGTAAGTCAAAACCCCCAAGACTGACTGGAAATCAGATCCAAATATGCGATGTCAAGGTTTCATTGCCTAATGATTATTTCATTATTTTAGGTTACAATGGGCTAATAGGGCAATTCTTTTAAATAGTAATATTAAATTCCATAATTGCACTGGACTATAGCTGGCGCGTTCGCAGGTGGCAGCGGACAGTAACTACGCTAATGCTGCATGCGAGTGTTTTTTTGTAGTCTATCTTGGGAATGAATATACTGTAGAAGTGCTTGAGTCCATTTTTCGCAGTTGTTTCTCCTGGGTACGCCACAGCGAGGCAACGTACTGTTTCGCAATCTGTCATTATCCGTGGGACATCATTGAATTAGCGGGGTAATAAGTGTGAGCAGCCACAGTGACCGATGTTGTTTATTATGTGCTGCTCCGCACATTCTTGACAACCTCGATGAAATATGGAGTAATTTGCAGTCGGAAAACCAGTCCCACTTCCGTGATGTCTACATTTGCGCGCATAAGTCATGGCTGGTAGCTTGGACAGAGGGTGCTTTATGTCAACATGGGATTCGAGTAACATATAATGGGCTAGTATCATGGGTCTGAAAACAATGATTAAATCAATTTTCACGGAACAAACTACTGTTTTATGATCTGTCTGGCGTCAGTTTCGTAAGGGGGTGCCCTATGGGTTTCATCCGTTTCACCTTTTGGCTGTGCCACGTGAAAGAACGTTTTGTGAAACATTTGTTTTATGCCGTTGTTGGTTGACAACACGTTGTCAAATGAAATGAAACCTAACCCTATAATTTTATGAATTGCCTGTCATCGACGCGTCAACTTTTGTCTTTAGTTATTGTGCAGTGAATGTTTTTAAGAAGTTGTTACATTACAGCATTAGTGTGCCTTACCTTCACCTGTGAAACACGAACCGATTATAAACAAAAACCGAAAAAACAATACACACAACAAATACAGTCTACGACACACAACGCAGATGCACATGACATGTCAGCTGTCAATAATGGATCACGAGCACAGATCACGAGCCTTAACCTAGATCATGGCCGACACTCCTGCCTAGATCATGGCCGACTCTACTACCCAGATCATGGCCGCTGGATCACGGAACACAAGGCGATAAACGTCAGCCGTATGTTCGTTCAGATCAGGTAGATCGACAACACAGCACACGTATCCGTCTTCCGATTGGCTGTTCCCCTATAGGACCGTGACGTCACGGTTCTAGCGAAATTCAAATATTTTCCACATTTTCTCGGCTTTCCCGTGCTCAAAAAAATCGCGGAAAAATTTGAGAAGGTTCTTATGCCATACTCTATCATATGCAATCATAAAAAAAATTCATGATACTAGCCCATTATGTTGCTACTTTCATAATGTCTATTCTGACATGTCGGGAACACCAGGAGACAGACACTATCCAAGAACGATAAAAAACATAGATCTTTCTATTTGTGCTTGGAACTAACTAACCGACAGGTCAGCACTGACCACCACTATTTATTTTGCACACTCAAAACGTCCTGACTATTGTTTTATAAAGATAATTATTATCTATAATATCCACAACATACAATTCGAACAGCACAATAATTAAAACACAAAAAATTTCGAAACTTTCCATTGGAAAGCAGTTGGTAAAACGTCAATTATCTAATATTTACACTTAGCTCTGAGAGACTAACCTACATATTTTTCTCTCTACTTAAAAACACTGAAATCTCTGAAAGATAATACAAGTATGTTTGTTTACTATGGTTACCAGCGGTCACCAGTGAAAAAATTTACAACCCCGCAGTGTATATTTCACTATGTTACAATGTCAATATATGTATATTTTTTCATCGTCGTTAACCATGGGATAGGTATACAGGGAAAGGCAATTCGTTTTACTTACTCTTGGTATTTTCCAAATATTTCATGGGATACGTACCTGCAACAAAAAAATAATATTATAGCATAGCCTGAATAACGAAATGAACGCAGCTTATTGCAATTTAAAAATTTTCTGTATATTCGAGGGTTGCTCTATATCTCCGTCAATCCACCAGTACGCAGACAGCTGTTTCACGCTTATTAGCGATCACCAGTGCGCCATAGGTCGATTGACGGAAATAGAGAGCATCAGATTTTTCATGTCTACCAGACATGTGAAGCATGTGAGAGCAGGCGACAGACGTATATTATTTTAAGTTGCGAATAAGAAGCTGTACTGATCTCCATCATAGGCACCCAAGATACTTGAAAATCTTTTGAAAACTGATGGGTTGTTTGGTTGTTGGTGTTGTGTTTACATTGAGGAGGCAGTATTTCACCCCACTTGCAGAGATAGTACATGCATGCACATATGTGGGGTTCTGATTTTGTTAAAGACGATCTAGACTTGGCGGTTTTTCATTTATAGGAATGTAAAAGAGTACGAACATGCCGAATTAAGTCGACGACCGCAGTCGCGGTCTACATCGCCGTCGCAGGTCACATTAAGGGTCTAGGGTGTAGCGCGCAAAATTGAGAATCCAAGAAAATACGTATTCCCATGTTAGTGGGGAGGCGTGGCCACCTGTTCCCTTTCTCCAGTGTGTGTGTCTAAAATGAGGGGAGGCAAGTCCAAAAATCCAAAGGAAAAGTCCAAAGATCGCAATTAAAATGAATTTCTCATTTCGAAGCTCCTGACAGCTTTAAACTTACAGTAGTGATTAAAAAAGCAAATAGAAGAAGAAAGCTTGCACTAGGTCACTTCGATGGCCTTGTTTTGATACCATGTTTGGTTGTTAAATTACAGACATTTTAAGAATGTATGATTTTGCATTGCGAGTTTTTCTGCACATTAAAAAACTTTTTTGAAAAAATTGCTCTTGATATGTCATTCATTACGGCTTTAGCTAGCACCTTTTGAAATACTGTGTATGTAGTTTGAAAAACAAGTGAATTCTATTCGAAATGAGAATCTGTGTTTTACATAGCAAAAACGCATGTATAAATGTGTCTACCCAAGCTCCTTAACATCGGGTCGAACATGCCGAAAGAGGCTTTACCTTTCGTCATCCACGCAATTTTGTTAAAAAACAGACGCATTTCTTTAGAAAAGTTCATTCAAAAGCAGAATTGTTATGGTTCACCTTTTTGTCGTAAAACATTGATTTGAATCGTGTATAGGAGCGACTACAGTCAAACTATAGGGATTGCGTTTCTTCAAGCCCTGAATGGTAGATTGTTACTAATTCATACATAGGTACATAATACACATCGCTAATTAGCACTCATCCGATTAACCAGAAAAGAAAAAGTTTGGCGGAATACCATCACCAGTTTAAAGAACTTATATGTTCAGACAGATTTTAAATGTAAAACAAAAAAATTAGGAAAGAATTTACTTGAGTAAATTCAAACGTCACTCTCACTGTGGAACCGGAAGCGATATTGACAAAACCGGATTTTTCCCGGACTAGTTTTTTCATGCTGATTGTGAATTTGTATTTAGTTCACTCTACCACCTGTAGTTTTGGATATCTTTTGTATACGGACAGACGGACGGACAGACAGAGGTTCTGCATAAGCTCTCTTACAGTGAGAGCTAAAAACTGAAAATTGCAGTCATAATTACTACCATACGAACCTAATCCTAACCGAAGAAAAACTGGTTGTGACATTGAGGTGCGGGGTTGGACCTCGATGTAAAAACAAAACTATTTTGTTATCCAGTCGACATTGCTGTACAACCTGACAAGTGTAACAAGAGCCGTGAGAAATATGAAACAGACAAGGATAGCAAGAGAAGAGAGGATATGAAATAACGTGTGCGTGTGAGACAGCGGCGAAATTCCCAAGTCTCTTGCTACACTTGTCAGGCTGTAAGTCGCGTAGTCACGCGAGGGTGATCCGATATGTTCGGTCTCATAAGAATACACAAGTTACTGTAACAAAAATATTTTTTTTAATTATCTATTTTTTACCATAATTTTAGCGTCCCAAACCCATAAGCTGTCACGAAAAACTATTGAATATTGAAAATCCTCGACTACTTATGAGATTTCAACATCCCAATGTCCAGTTTTCATCTAGCTACATGCGCATTACTTTGGAATTCGAGCTCTCGTAAGCGCACTGGCTAATTCCGACACCGACTCTAAATCCGCTTCCATTCCACATCCAAATATGTATAAGTCCAAAGCCGGAATAGCAAATGGCGGTATATAGGCGCCGCAGGAAACAGCCGCATTAAATTTGCATTCGATTTCAATTCGCAAGAGTTTGCGGATTCGAAGGTCGTGAACCAGCTAGAAATACGACCGAACATAAAGTTTGGCAAATCTCAAACATACCGACACTTCTTGATTTTGCTTTTGGCTCCTGATACTACTAATAGCAATACGCAGAAGGTGAATGGAGTTAAGAGAATAAGCTGAAAAAATAAAATTAGTAGTAGAGCATTTGCGACAATTCTTTTTTAAGATCAGCCTCCCGCAAAGGAAAGCCTATGGCGCTGTGAAAGCGCTGCGAGAGGATAAGTGTCGGTTCACGTTAGATTTGAAACGCTGCAGGTTGTCGTCGGGAAACAAATTCCCGGGCAGCTCATTCCACAGCGTCGAAGTCCTCCAAAAGAAGAAATGCTGGAGGAGACTAGTTCGGGGAGTAAGGACCTCGACCTGGTAAGGATGAGCTCGCAGAGCTTCTCTAATGTTCCTGGTTCGGACGGCCCTTCGTGTTATTATCTAGAAGAGCTCACTCGAACATCTTCCGTGATAGAATCTGTAAAACAGGGATAGGTCAGCCACCCTTCTTCGGTGTTACCGGCTGTGGAGGTCCTTTGTGAGGTTAGGCGTATCGATTAGTCTAATTGCTCTTTTCTGGATAGCGTCCAGAAGCTTTAGAGAGTGTTTCGGAGCGCATCCCCACACATGGGAGCAATACTCAAACGATGGTCGGATCTGTGCCTTGTAGAGCAGCAGCAGTTGCTCTGGTGTATACAACTTCCTACAGCAGAACAAAACTCCAAGCTTCTGGGATGCCGTTTTAGCAATACTGACGACGTGGTCGTGCCAGGACATGTTATTGTCGATGTTGATCCCCAAAAGCTTGACGGAAGGTGATTTGACTATGGGGTGACCCTCCATTTCCACGGTTAGTACGCCAACGTGAGACTTCTTTGTAAGTGTTGTTTTCTGTATGTTGAACTGTACTTTATTTACTAATCCCCACTCGATAATGGTTTTGATATCTACGTTGATCTGTGAGGCATGACGCTGTCGCCGACGTACCGTCTCCTGGGATGATAGTGGCTTGCCTTGCCTTTTCAGTTGCATGTAGACATTTTTTTGTTATTTTCGTAATTATATCATTTATATAAGGCTACAGGTAAGTCTTCAAAAGCATCGTATAGGTCAAAACAGAATAATACTACAACCGACCATACACCGTCTAGTACCTTTTCCAGTCTGACGTTCCATCCTAAATGGGTGAAAAATTGCATTTTCTTGTTTAACAAAGAGTTTAGCAATTACTAATCTCAACTAATCAGATTCCACAAAAGCAGTACATTTTTGTTCACTGGATTGTTGGTCTATCAGATGATAATGATGACGAGAAATTCAAATTACTGCATTATTTTGATAAAATAATAATTTACTATCGATAATAATTATAAATACCTGCAATATACCTTTGTATTATAGTAAAAGTAGGCAAAAATAAAATTTTGTTGCATTTCGTAAAGTTGAACATACGATTTACCAAACCATGTTGGCCAATCCGTGTCACAAGTGCGCATTACTGGTTGCCTATCCTTCTTAACGGCAAAGCTCGCAGGCTGGCAAAACTATAACCTTATTTTTTGTAAACCAGAAACCTGTCGTATAGTCAGAAAGTGAATCCTTTATATACTTTTCAGACAAAGGGGGAAACTAGCAGGAGAGATTTTTAATCATAATTATGTATGCCTTACAATCTGTTTCTCATAGTATTTGCGCTACGGTGTCTTTCAGCCAGTGCCGCCCCGCTGCACCTTTACATCTTCTGGGAATATTTCCACAAGAATGTATAGTCAATCTGACTGACTGAGGCGGGATTACTAATAATTATAAAGTAAACATGATTTGTTCTGATTTTCTGCTATGATTTTTATCAATGGATTCTAAAACATGTTTGACAAAAGCGTCATCCAGCTTTGATGTTTCGTTTCCAATATTGATAAAATACTATTGGATGATACTTATTAACATAGCCCTCAATACCCAATAGAAAGTTTTTGCTAAATAACATCCAATAAAAGAGCCGTTGTTAGAATATGCATGTTTATAAAATCGGGCCTTAGGGCGCTAAAAAGCTTTCCATGAATATAAAAAAATCTGTCGATCTCTGTCTCCAATGCATTAATTTAACAATCACCACGTTCTCTCAAACCTTTGATGGCGTTGATCACCATTTCGCTTGTAGGAGGATGGGATGGCTTTGTCCTTGGATTCTTAGGCTTTTTCTCCTTCTTGGCAGACGACTGTGACGCGGGCGACGCTGAGTTAGCCGTAGCTGTCGCAGAAGCTGCGTAATTCTGATTTTCGGTATCCGCCTTGGTTATCGATGAAAGTAGGAAAATCTACGCTCCACCCGTACGTAAGTGGATATGCTACACAATTTAGATTTTACACAACATGTTACCATAATATTTAACCACCAACTTACAATATCGTTATAATATACGTGGCCATAACACACGGCAAAAAGAACATGTACACATACATCCCAGCAACCTAATGAGTAGTAAAAACTCTATATTTGACCATGGAATCAATGAATATAACAAATTGTCAAATTATGTGAAAACAGCACCAAGTTTAAGGGTATTCAAGGAGCGATTATTTGAGTTACTTAATCAATAGTAATTAATATAAATCAGGAAAACTTCAACGTGTTTGATCTTATGTTTGTATATTGTTTTTTTTAATGTCCAGATATAATTTATATTTTATGTATAAATAGCGGTATTGTTTACATACGTAAATTGTGTTTGTTTTTAAACAGTATCATATTGAAGCCTGATATTTAAGCATTGATGTATATTTAAATTAATTAATTCTAAAGTTATAAGTAGCATTATGCTAATAATAAAAATTTACTACTACTTCTACTACAAGCCATCGAAAATAGAGACAGTATGGGGAAACAAAAAGTTTACATGATTTACTTCTGAGATAGCCATTTTCTGGGTTAAAACTGTAACAAGGTGCGGTAGGTCTTCTAATTGATTTAGCATTTGAAGGTATTCATGTTTGAGTGAACCATTGATTTCAAAAAGCAAATAGCTGACATGTTAGGGGTTAGCACGCGTGTATTGTAGTGCTTCTATCCAAGTTTGTGGAAATCGTACAAAAGTACGGTTTCAAAGGTATTTGTTCTGATATACTCGTATTACAGAATGCTGCAAGCTTCTATAGATATATCACGTTCGTATCGTTCGATCTTCGTAACTATACAGGGTGTTTCATAAGTTGGGACTTTTTTTCATACAGCGGATAGTACTCGTCAAAATGAGTGTTTTTCCCAGTAATATATAAACGAAATATTTAGAGAAAACAAGATACTGACCATTAAAGAAATCCTTAATGCTAAGTCCGTCCCTGGGCAATGGCTCACCATGTCATAATATCATAACAAACAAGGCAGCGCTAGCGCTGCCGAACTGCCGATGCCGGTGAGACAAACAGGCAGTTCCGCAGTTTATCATACGTCGCATTGCTGTTGCTACATCTGCCGATCGGACTTTAAAAACAACAACAATGGTGCATGCTTATAACAATAGTGAACTGGTGGACATGATTTCAATGTACGGTGAGTGTGGTCGAAATATCGCTGCGGATTCGCGAGTGTATGCCGATCGTTTCCCTAACCGTACTCACCCTGCACTTCGTCGATTTGTCTGGCTTGTGCAAAAAGCTAGAGACACAGGATGTCTTAATCCACATCGTGGTGGACACGCTGGAAGACCTCGACAACATCGTATGGTCCAAATTGAAGAAGACATCGTAAAGCGTACTTTTACCTGTAAGACGCCTGCGACAGGACCGTACTTACAACTTCCGTAGCAACCAAATAGTGAGTGCTTGCTTGAAATTTTCTTTTACTCTTTTGCTGCTGGTTCACTGTGCATTAGCGTTGCCGTTTCAAGGGCCGTTACTTCTAAAGAGGAAAGTCCCAACTTTTAGAACACCCTCTATTTTTTCACAAAAAGAATTACGGTGTGCTTGAACCAAATGAAGATGGGATGTATTGCACTATACGGTTTTATGTCTTGACTGCCGTCACATTGATAATGTGCCGGTAACCTGCTTTGCCATACTTTTTTAATTTCAACGGAGTCTTACAAAATAAATTTTGATGCATAATTATTATTACCCTTGTTAGTTTGATATACTGTAACGTGGAAAGTTTCAACTTGATTGTAACAATATTTTAACAGCTAACGAAGAATATTACTTTCAATCAAGAATCTTCCTATATGCGCAAAGCTGGAATTATCTTAAACCAAGAATGTGATTTTTTTGATCATATAGGGTTATATTAAGTGAATATTTTCAATTCAAAACTGGGAAAATCTTGAAAGGAAGAATAAACTAAGCATATGACAATCTTGAAACCAAAACAACGAATATATCACCTATCAGAATACTATATATCGACTGAAATATTCTATGATCTTGAGGCAAACAGCTCAAGGCTTTGGTCTTCTTGGAACAAGAATCTAAGGGCATTAATATAAGATATCGGCAATTTTCCGTTATAAGTAATAAGAGCTCAGTTGCAAAATATGATATCCTTACTAAAACTTTATGAAATACCTTGGTCGAAGAGTACTGAAATTTTAGATGTGAAGAAAAAATTATATTCTTGGTCAGAGCATATTTCTTTAGAATTAGTACTGAAATCAAAAATAAAATTTACTTCGTTCAAATTAACCTATTGCACCTATTCTTTGCAAGCTCTTCAAACTTTCGTATCAACGAGGCGTGTTTCCCGCTTCGTGGAAGATTGGCTGCGTACAACCCATTCCTAAGAAAGGCAAAAAACTGATCCCACCAATTATCGAACTGCGGCTCTTCTCAGCATCATGTCTAAGGTTATGGAGAATGTCATTAACACACAGCTCCTGAAATACCTGGACAACAATAACATCATAAATGATCGCCAGTATGGCTTCCGTAAGCACAGGTCTACAGGTGACCTCCTTACCTACGTCAGTCACTTGTGGAACAGAGCAATAGAAATTCATGGCGAATTCCGTGTTGTTGCACTTGACATATCGAAAGCAGAGTGTGGCATGAGGGACTTCCGGTCAAGCTTGCTGCTTATGGACTTCCACTTGGCCTGCGCCAGTGGCTGAATAGCTTTTTGAACGACCGATCTCTGTTTGTTGTAGTCGAGGGCTGTTCATCAGACGTATTTTCAATAAACGCCGGTGTTCCCCAGGGATCTGTCCTATCCCCTACACTGTTTCTGCTGTACATCAACGAGCTGTTGGAAATAACATCCAATCCAATCTACAGCTTCGCAGATGACAGTACATTAGTGTCGTGCATGGAACCAGGCAAGCCACTATCATCCTAAGAGACGGTACGTCAGCGGCATGCCTCACAGATCAACGCAGATATCAAAACAATTTTCGAATGGGGATTAGCAAATAAAGTACAGTTCAACGTACAAAAAACTCAGGCAACAACACTTACAAAGAAGTCTCACGATGGCTTACCAACCGTGGAAATGGAGGGCCACCCCACAGTCAAATCATCTTCCGTCAAGCTTTTGGGGATCAACATCAATAATAACATGTCCTGGTACGACCACGTCGTCAGTATTACTAAAATGGCATCCCAGAAGCTTGGAATTTTATTCCGTTGTAGGAAGTTGTATACACCAGAGCAATTGCTGCTGCTAAGGCACAGATCCGACCATCGCTGGAGTATTGCTCCCTTGTGTGGGGATGCGTTCCGAAGCACTCTCTTAAACTTCTGGACACTATCCAGAAAAGAGCAATTAGATTAATCGATACGCCTAACCTCACAAAGGACCTACACAGCCTAGAACATCGAAGGAGGGTGGCTGACCTGTCCCTGTTTTACAGATTCTATCACGGAAGATGTTCGAGTGAGCTTTCCCAGATAATAACACCAAAGGCCGTCCGAAGAGAGAGAAACTCTGCGAGCTCATCCTTACCAGGTCGAGGTCCTTACTCCCCGAACCAGTCTCCTTCAGCATTCCTTCTTTTGGAGAACTTCGACGCTGTGGAATCAGCTGCCGGGGAATTTGTTTCCCGACGACTACAACCTGCAGTGTTTCAAATCTAACGTGAACCGACACTTATCCTCTCGCAGCGCTTCTACAGCGCCATAGGCTTTCAGCCTTTGCGGGAGGCTGACCATAAAAAAAATTGCGGGATGTACAAGGACCCAGTGGGGCCTTGCTCTTGCTCTTGGAAGATCACCCTCCTTCCAATACAGAATACTTCCTTGACATGTCGCGTCTTTACGGTTCCAAATCAACATAATTTTCTTATCAAGTAAATTTTCTTAGAGCGAGAACAGATCTATTTGTCGCTAGTAAATCTTCACAAGATTATCAGAGTTCATGGATTGAGAATATATTTTTCTGTTTGTACATAATTTGGTACAGATTTTTTCTTTATCAACCAATCAATCGTCAATCTAACAGAATAACTTCCTAAAGAACTCACCTTCTAACTAATCCACAAAAAACTCCGTAATTAATAAACGACGCTAATAAGTTCGTAAAACTAATTTTTTACGACTGGGTCGCCTAAAAAATATTTTTCAGCTCTCCGGGCTACATCAATTAGGGCTTAATTGTCTTTTTATTCGGAGCTTGGCTTCACGAAAATGGCGCCGATCTTCTGGAGACGTTCAACTGCGATTAATCGGATGAAAGGGAGCAGAGACGAATGCCGACTGGACGATCTGTTTCAGTGAAAAGCAGTGTTGCCGTTTCTGGCATAATTATGCGATTTCAGCATAATTTCAAGGGTTGTGGCACAATTACAGCACATTAAAAAACAGAGCACATTTTGGCACATTTTCTTGCTTCAAACGTAAAGCACCTAAAAAGCGAACAGAAGTGGAAATATGGAATATCTTATATTTTAAATATGTGATTTGTGTCAAACTGCACTGTTATTCATCTGTTTTTCTCGCTGTTAATTTGTTAATTTATTCTATGACGAAACAAGAAAAAATGATGCTAGTTTCCGCAGGAATTTTTGATTCTCCCCTTGCCCCCTTGCACACCACACAGAAGGGGAGCTTTTTTGTTTTTTTTGCTCTTCAGAAATGGAAGGAGAAAAGCAAAGCGACAGCAGCACAAAATGAACAGTTAGGATAGGCAACACTGGTGAAAAGCGAAATGAGTCGGCGATTATGTGTTGGAAGGATAGAAAGGCTACCGCTCCCCCTCTCGGGTGAATGATACTTCAACTTGAATGTTAAATTAATTATCCGACGGGGAAAAGAGACTCGCAAGAACTGGCGAATGAGCCGCTGTAATTATTCTGCACACCTCAGTCTTTTGCCGATTCATTAGACAAATAGCCATGAGAAAACAATGAACGCATACAGTGCAAACAGAAGTACCATAAGAGCGGTATTACTTCCATCGTAATAGATGGAGGAGGATGTATTTTTCTCGAAAAACATATGAATTGCGATGCTCGGGACTGGTAAGCTTTAGATATCCAAAAATTCCCTAGCGATTTTACTTTTTTCGTTTAGAGGACGGTCTAATATGTCACTTTCGACAAAAAAATTCTTGGCATTTTCACCAAACTTTTTTTTTCCAAAAACACCGATTTTCACCATATATCGAAACCAAACAACAACACAAAACAACCAAAACCACGACAGAACGGCAAAGTTATGATATGAGCCGGAACGTGTTAGCACTCAGATTTTGCGACGCTGCCACATCTCGCTAAGACGCGATCAGCAGAAAAGGCCATGACGTAATTTTATGAATACAAGAAAAGTTTTGTGTTCAAATACCACCTTCCCCAGCACTCCAATTATGGCACGCCCTCTCCAAAACCCCTAATAGTTAAACTCTCTAGGTATTATACATATATTTTATTATCATTCAATTTCCCATTAATATATAGACTGCTATGATGTTTGTCGCATTTTTATTCATGTTTATAAGTTACTATTCACCTGCTATTCCCGAGTAGTGATATTATAACACATTGAACTCCGTTCATTCAGCAGGCATCAAGATTAGCGATATGTGGCAACGTCGCAGAACCTGAGTGGACGATGGGTGCTAACACGTTCCGTGTCATATCATATCTTTGCCGTTCTGTCGTGGTTTTGGTTGTTTTGCGTTGTTGTTTGGTTTCGATATATGGTGAAAATCGACGTCTTTAAAAAAATTTTTTTGGGTGAAAATGTGAAAATGCCAAAATTTTTTTTGTCGAAAGTGACATCTTAGACCGTCCTCTATTCGAAAAAAATAAAATCGGAAGGACATTTTTGGATACCTAAAGCCTACCAGTCCTCGATGCTCTATAGTAGTAGTTCTTGGGTAGCCGCACTTGGCAAGCAGGCTTCAGTAGCCCTTTTTTGCCATCCCCAAATAGGACGCCACTGCCTGCCTCCCCCTCCCTGTCAAACCTTCCCGACCTTTTGACAAAGGCCAGTATGTCGGCCCAGCTTAGGAAGGGTAATTCCTCTGATTGAAGTCTATCGGATCCAAAGATCTCGTGCCTCAGCCCACCTAGCAACTCACATTCAGGAAGGAGTGGTAGGCCGTTTCATCGTCCTCTCCACAGCAATAGTGATAGATGCTGCCTGAGTCTGCAGTGCCCCGTCAGAACACCTACGAAGTTTCTGATTTCCCATCGGCCTTGATTCCGTACACAGAAAAAAATACTGTTGCGTTTCCAATTAATTGTTTGTATTTGGATGTTTTTCCATCGCTTTAAATATATTTACAATTGTTTCAAATCAATGTCATTGAAAGAATTCAATCCTTATATTCGAAGTAATCACAATATGTACGCCAATAAATTCAAAATAATTTTATATTCGTTATAACGATATGTATAATCCTTCTAATACCAGTATTGACATATAATGCAATCAAAACATCCTTTTGTTTCCGAAATTTACCATGTTTCATTCAGACAAGGCATACAATCACAAAAACTATTACTGCAACAGCAGTTCGTGATAATTCATCTGATAGAAATTAATTTTTTTTTCAATGGCCCTTGTCGTTCGCTGAACTATAATCAGTATTCGGCGGGACTGATGTCCCGATTCAATGAAGGTAAGAATAAGGAACAGGGGGATGATCTCAGTGCTACTATCGCCGCGAACTCGTCAACATGGACGAAGTTGTTCCGCTGTGTTGTTTCGGTGTTAGCCGTGTTGTGTCATCTCGTGGTTATGCGTATTGCCTCAGCAATTGTGTGATTTAAAGAGCTAACACCCGCATTTGAATGTAGGTATTTAGATTAGTCCGACAGTTATATTTAAGCGTGAAACAGCTGTCTGCGTACTGGTGGATTGACGGAGGTATAGAGCAACCCTCGAATATATAATTCACTTAATCTGATTCATCATCTGATTCATAAAATTTTATTCATTTTACCCAATAACGAGTTATCAACTGTTGTTTGAAATTTGTAGACAAGGTAGATGTTTCAAAAGGTCTGCTTCGGACTTCCATTGTCTATATAATTTTGGATTACAACGTTTCGATTGATGTGGTATCTTCAATCGTCTTCAGGTAAACTCAGATACCACATCAATCGAAACGTTGTAATCTAAAATTATATAGACAATGGAAGTCCGAAGCAGACCTTTTGAAACGAGTTATCAATTTCAACATTGTAACAGTATTTTTTCAAATTAAACAATCTTTTTGTGTGTTATAACCAAATTAATAATACATTTGTTTTGAGTTTATTTCGATTTTTAGTTTTAATTAGCACTAGAGTGCGGTAAAGTAAATATGTTTCCAACTAGCTTTTTTAATAACGGAAATGCCAAATTTCCTTCGCCATTTTTTATTTTGGTAACATAACCTTAAAAACTTTCAGACTCATTTTCCACAAAATCAAAATCATAATTTCTCAAGACTGTTCACTTTCTTCTCTGTGTAAATCATTATACATGTTTTCTTCAATTCCTGTTAATTTTAACTCCACAGCTAATGGTACTATTATGGAAGCGTGCCACTTAATTTATGTTTTCTGGAATTATTATTTATTATTTCCATACCATAAGTCGGTGGTCTTTTCTCCGAAAATCCAGATTAGTGAGTTAGATTACAGATGGCCAATAGCGATTCAATCATTTTAAAATGAATAATTGATTTGACTATTGTGAAATGATTGTTTTATTGAATTGGTAGCTCTACCAGTTCTACCACTAATTTTAAATTGAGAAAAATGCTGCTTTTCAAAATTTCTGAAATTTCCCTAGAATTTCCCTATTTCCCTAAAGCTGATCAAATTTCCCTAGAATAGGGACTGCGAATAATTCGCGGCGGCTAAAATCGCACCATTCTGTTTACGTAGCGGCATACATACGTGCTTGTTCAGACCTGTACGATTTTTTCCGCCGCGACTGCGGACTTGACACTTGACGGCGTTTATTTCGCGGCGGATTTCATTCCGCGTTCGAACGCGTTTTGGTCGCTACCGCTCCTGATTCACCATGGCAAAACAAGAGAAACTAATCGAACTCGTTAAAAATGATCTTATACTAGTCTTCTCCCACGAAGATTATAGGAATAGGCGAAAAAAAGATCAAATATGGGACTAGTTATCAAAAGAACTTGGTGTCAGCCGTAAATACCTATAATTTAATATAAAATGACACTAAACCAGAAACAGATTTCTGTAATTCCCACGTGGTATTTTAAAGGCTTTCAGAAACGGATGAAATATATGAGAAAAATATATTACTCTTAGCAATACTTTATATAGGTACTCAAGAGTGACAAATCACCATTTTCAAATTCGTTTAGATTGTGACTAACGACGTTAAAAAAATTAAACTGATACATAAGAGGCGCTTTAACTAACAGCAATTGAAATCAGAAGGATATTTTGCAACTGGAGATTATTTCACCTCACTGCAATTTTATATCAGTGTTCTGATTTCCACTTCCCTCTAGCCATATTTACCAAAAATAAAATTCACAGGTTAGTAGCTCCACCGAAACGAAATCAAACTAAAAACATTGTTTTTTCCGTGGATTTATGTCGGGTAAAAAATGAAATTCTTGCTGCCCTCCTTGGGTCAGTCTTAACTAATAGAAGTGTCATTTATGCGTTTTATATTATATTTTTTAACAATACCTTATTTGCGACACCGTCTGCGTTGTGACGCCTGACAGGTAAGCGACTATCGCTACCGCAGCTAACGCGAAACTTCCGCAACTAAGGCGAATCCGCGATAGGCACGAATAGTTCGCGCCAGTCTGTGAAAGTCTTCACTCTGTATTTCTCCCCTCCGTGCCGAAAGTATGCATCATCAGCAATCTACTTTTTATTTGAAACGCTCTTTAATGTTCGCCCTTTGGTGGGCTTCCACCGGAAAGGCTCTATATTAATGCACGGGAAAATAGAGAACGCCTCCATTTTTGAACTGCAGTGCACAGCCGCTACCGCTACTCGGCAAAAAATCCTCTTTGATCATAAATTGAGTAAAACAACCTGCCCGTGTGGTTTACGGCTATTTGCGCCGCATTAATGAAAAATGTATTTTATATAACGTCAAAGCGGAAGCGCGCGCTCTAGATTCAACTGGAATTCGCCCGGCCAGCAGATGCTTTTAGCAGTAAATTATCCAGTTCTGGGAAATGAAGATTGACGAGTTGATTTAACATGAACGACACCAGTTAGCACTTTAGCTGGAATTGAAGAGCGGATGCGGTTGAAATCACGTATGCTATTTATTCGAACTGTTCATGGTAATGTTAACAGGAATCTGAGTATACTTGCGATTAATTTCATCGTACGTACTGACATTATGGTTTAATGTATCTACGAGTGTGAGGGTGAGTAATCTTATAACGCGAAAGTACTATTATTCCAGAGAATAAGTTAAGAGTGCATCGTAAACGTGACAACATAAAGGCCAGTAGATAAAGGAAGCTAAAAACCACACTCTGGTAATAAATCACCACTCGACCGATATTGTCTTCTCAACAACCTAAATAGTTTCACATAACTTTGTTCATACTTTACTATTTCAAGATGTTCGCCAGATTGAAATAAGGTAGGTTCAAAATCGCATATAATGTTTGGGGGTGGTACCAACTTGAAAGCACGGTCCTTCTTGTCGAAAAGGCACTCAAAACAGTACAAAGTTGTATCACATACAGTAAAGAAGTGTTGTGATTTGTTTTGTGATTGTGCATAGATTGTGCATAGGTGAGTTTATCTCACAGAGTACCCAATTCTATTAATTGTCTCTTTATTTATTGATATATTGATTTATTTCATTATATTATTTATTATTTATTTATACTTGTTCACTAGACAATTTTCAAAGTTTTATACACACATTTATATCAGTAATGGTATGATAATCCAATTCTTGAATGTCTGCGATATAAAACAGATAACAATCTCGAAGTGCGTCGCGAGTTGACCCTTCGTGCTGAACTAGTATAAAGGAGTGGATACTTTGCGAGTTGACCCCTAGTATCTTAGTGCCCGTACTTATTCAATTGGCGATGAATCGGGTGATCGTGGAGGCCAGGGAAGTACCCTAACCTCAACTCCCTGCAGGAACCTCATCAATACCCTTGCAATTTGAGGACGTGCATTAGCTTGCTGGCAGAAACCCTCTTCGAGGTCTCGAACATATGCAACGGCAATTGGTTCTAACACTTCATTCACATAACGTTGCGCAGTCATTGTGGAGGTGACTGACTGTTGAATGCATTGGCACCCCAAACCATCAAACCAATAGGACGGTGTACATGGCGCTCAACAGCAAACTGGAGATCACGTCGTTCACCCCATCGTCGTCTTACGCGTTGACGTCCGTCATGTGCCCCCAGACAAAACCTGGACTCGTCGGAGAAGGCCGTCTGATGTCACTCAGCATGCCATTGTCGGTGTTCTTGGCACCAATCTAACCGTTGGCGACGATGAGTTGCAGTGAGTGGAAGCACTAGATGCGGACGATATGATCCTAAGCCCATTTCACTCAATCTGTGGTACACCGTGCAGATTCGAATGAGTTTCCTTAACGTCACGTGAGGTGTGAAATAGACGAGAAAGAGCAAAGGTATGTGATTAAATATTTGTTGAAAAAGCAATTAATCCCAAAATAAATCAATGCTGATTCTCCAGTAGGATTAGGAGGCTCTGATGACATAGTGAAAAGGTGATGTCGCTACTTTAAGTGCCTGTGACGACGAAATAGCGGAAGTCCCTCAATCACCATCAAAACGTCAAAAAAGTAAACGGTAGCATTCAAAAAGATCAAAGAGTGTCTTGCGTCAAATGGTAGAGGAAACAGGTTTTCATTTCATGTAGTGCAAAACATTTACAACAAATTTTTGCCATGAAAAAATTGACGGCACGATGGGTACACCATTATGATCCGAAAACAAAAATTCAAAGCAATAAAATGCAATGGACATTCCCTTTTCTTTTAGTGTTCCTCAGACAAGAATATGTGTTTTGCTCTTGCTCCAGTAGTAACGCATATTTTCGACATTAAAGATGATTTCATAGTAGCCAAATATTGTTTACGTGACGTAGCCATCAGAGAAAATGTTTGTACAGTATTCTAAAAATACCGCTAGTAATAATTTCTACAACGAAAAACGTACTTCCTAATCGAGAGGTATTTTACAGTTACATAATTCCTACCTTTCTCTATTGCCGGTCTTATGTAATAAAAATCTGATTGATCGTCAAGTAACATTTTTTACTGAATTTCCTTTACGATGTTTTTCTAGAGTTCGCAATGACAAACTACTAGCAACCAAACTGTAAATAAATAATCAACGTCTTCCGTTTGCTTGTGAATCTTCTTGTATTTACAAAACATTAAAATATCAGCACTTAAAAGGTCAAGCTAAGGTAAAGACTCATTTTTTGAACATAGGCACACTGGTCGAGTCTCATTTTTTTAATTTAAAATAACAAAATGCGCAGATTTCGCAACCTTTTTTTATATTGTGGTTCATGAAATGACATCTGTTATTTGTGAGCTGTAGATGTTTGCGGCAATAAAAACGCGATTCTAGAATATTTACAAAATACCTATAAATTACATGTGACAAGTCAGATTTACATTATGCTAAATTTAGAGACGAAATCAATACAGTGCTGCAACATGCATAATCTAACAAAGGCTTTGACAAAGCTTTCCTATTGGATGTTATTTAGCAAAAGCTTTCTATTGGGTATTGAGGGCTAAGTTAATAAGTATCATCCAATAGTGTTTAACAATATTGGAAACAAAACGTCAAAGCTGGATGACACTTTGTTAAAAATATTTTAGAACTCATGGATCAAAATCATAGGAGAAAATCAGAACAAAGCGATTAATTTGCAAATGAATGCCAGATTTTTTATGTTTACTTTATAATTATTGTATAATTACTCAATGCAAACTGCGACAGAATCAAAAGTAGTATCAATCACAGCCACCTTAATTAATAACTAATAATCCCACCTCAGTCAGTCAGATTGATTATAGACAAATACATACTTTAATGAAGAAACTTCCATCTACTGGATGCATATTTGTTATAGACCTTCTTACAGAAATATTCACGAGGACGTAAAGGTGCAGTGGGTTGGAACTGGGTAGCACTGTAGTGCAAATACTTTGAGAAACACGTTGTTAGGTCTGCATATGATAAAAATCCTCACTACAAGTTCCCCCCCTTCCTCTGAAAAGTATATCAAGCACCTGATTCACTTTCTGACTATACAACAGATTTCTGGTTCACAAAAAATAGGGTTATACTTTTGCCAGCCTGCGAGCCTTGCCGTAGGCAACCAGTAATGCACACTTGTGGCACAAATTGCCCAATACGGCTGGTTAAATCGTGTGTTTAGCTTTGTGAAATGCAACAAAATGTTACTTTTACCCCTTTTTACTATAATACAAAAGTATATTGCAGGTATTTATAATTATTATCGATAGTAAATTATTGTTTTATCAAAATAATGCAGTAATTTGAATTTCTTGTCATCATTATCATTTGATAGACCAACAATCCAGTGATCAAATGTACTGCTTTTGTGGAATCTGATTGGTAATTGCTAAACTCTTTGTTAAACAAGAAAATGAAATTTTTCACCTATTTATGATGGAATATCAGACTGGAAAAGGTACCAGATGTTTCATAATGGTCAATTGTATATAAAACATGTCATTTTCCACTTCAAGAGAAATCAATGATTTTCAGAGAACTTTGACATATGCATGCTCTTGAATGGGCTGCTCTGATTGGTCAAAGCCTTTGTTAAAATACGGGTGTTGATAAAATCGGGCCTTAACTCACCAATCGTCTTGATACTATGCTAAATTTAAAATCTAACTAAGAACGACACATTTAGCATAATTATGGTTTAATTTAACGTGCTATTATCAGGAATATCAGATTAACGTCTAGTGAAATTTACACATATCTTGATTAATTATATAACATAGATTAAGGTGTTAGCGTAAATTTCGAAACAAACTAAACGAACATTTTACGTAGAATTATCAGGAAGTTAGTTTTGTAGGCTAGACTTTTTTCTATTCCATAAATCATTGATATTATATTATCAGCAACGTTATGTAAGGCTCAGCAAATATTTTCGAGATGTCTTATACGTATTTTGTTTAATATCTGATTATAACTAAATGGTATTTATGTCTGTACGGAATTATGTAATTGTCAAATTCGTTACGAAATTGTCAATAAATAACGCAAATATTTCAAGTGTTTCTTACTTCCTGGTTAAGTCTAAAGGTCGATTGTGTTTTTGTAATTTTACACCTATATACAGGGTGAGTTTTTAGTACCGGCTCGGTCGATAACTCCACTACTGTAGAAGATAGCGAAATAAGTTGTATATAAAAGTTGTAGCCACGGATATGCTCCTTGCTCAGAAAATATTTTGATTTATACAGGGTGATCCATAACTACGTGGTGATGCAAACATGCATTTTTTTAAATGAGACACCCTATATATTATTCCATATTCAAATTCTACTAATCATTTCCGTTCTTCCAATATAGGGTATTGTTACATTATACAGGGTATTTCAAAAGTTATAACCATTTTTGTATCCAAATCACGGTCAAATGAACGTACTGTATATCAAAAAGTAATGAATCAAAAATTATTTTTTTTTACATGAGAAGATTAGAAATATCCTCTAGTTTTAAAATACGCTATAAAAAAATCCCGCGACGCATATTCGTATAAAGGGTGATGTAGAATGCAAAATCTAGATTTTCTCTCTTTTTTTAAATGTAACCCCCAATATTTTATTATACCAAAGAATTGCTTTTAATATGCTCTTTCATCTTTGTATAGCACTTATTATGGCTGCATTAATTAGTTTCTGAGATATTTCGATTTTTCTACAAATTTTAAATATACCTTCTATTTATTTAATAAAATTTATCTATTTTGAGAAAATACTACCAAATTTTGTTTTTGCTTAACAAACAACTAAAATATAAGGCAATAATAATACTTGATCAAGTCAAAACACTGAACTAACGAGATAATATAGGTCAAAGTGTGCTGAGGAAACAATTTTATAGACGTCATGCATAATTATCAAGCAGATGTATCAGGTAGGCTATGAAATATGAAACGACACAGTCCAAATAAAACGATTCTTAAATCTTTCAAACGCATTAGTTTTAGAGTGCCTCCGTTCTGGATATTGCTATTCATAGTTGATATATTCTAGAGGCAAGTAGGCAATTTCTCAAAGATTCTCCTAAATACCCTCAATGAAAAAATTAATTTTCAAAGCTGGTTTTTCACACAGTACGGATTTATTGAGTAGGTTATGAAAACTGTCAATTTTTCAAAGCCTACCTGATAAAACTACTTGACAGTTATGCATGACGCCTACAAAATTGTTTCCTCAGCATACTTGACTGTATTATCTCGATGATTTAGGGTTTTGACTTCATCAAATGCTATCAAGACGTTATAATTTAGTTGTTCGTTAAATAAAAAACAAATCAGATAGTACTTTCTCAAAATAAATACATTTCAGTATACAAATAGAGGCTATATTTTAAATTTACCGAAAAATCGAAATATCTCGGAAACTAATGGACGTAGGTACAACAAGTGCTATACAAAGATGAAAGAGCATATTAAAAGCAATTCTCTGGGACAATAAAATATTGGGGGTTACATTTGAAAAAAAAGAGAAAATTTGGATTTTGCATTCTACATCACCCTGTATACGAATATGCGTCTCGGGCTTCTTTTATAGCCGATTTTAAAACTAGAGGATATTTTTAATCTTCTCATGTAAAAAAAATAATTTTTGATTCATTACTTCTTGATATACAGTACGTTCATTTGTCCGCGATTTGGATATAAAAATGGTCATAACTTTTGAAACACCCTGTATAATGTAACAATGCCCTATATTGGAAGAACGGAAATCATTAGTAGAATCTGAATATGGAATAATATATAGGGTGTCTCATTTAAAAAAATGCATGTTTACATCACCACGTAGTTATGGATCACCCTGTATAGATCTAAATATTTTCTGAACAAGGAGCATATCCGTGGCTACATCTTTGATATACAACTTTTTTCGATATCTTCTATAGTAGTGGAGTTATCGACCGAGCCGGTACTAAAAACTCACCCTGTATATTATGTTTGTTCCTGACCTGCTTGTTGTGAAGACACGGATACTAGCATAATTTTTTTCAAATTGACGATTTTGTATTAAAGCATTTTAAGTCTTTGACTCAATGCAGTGCTATTTTTTCATTGGCAAACCTCAATGTTAAAGCTCTGAAGATGGCAATAAACATTGCCGAAAGCTTGAGAGTTAACACCAGAGTCCCCTTTTTGGCCACAACCCCAAGATTTTCTCATCTATACTAGTTGCTTGGCCAATAGCTCCCTTGGTACTATTATTACCTATACTGAATCAGCGATACGCCACTGATCATAGGCATGTAATGGGAACGAGTTTGTGTTTTGTTCTTGTCGTTTCGAAGAGATAAATACATTACCATCTGAGATGCGTGTATACCTTTAGAGCTAGCTGGGGAAGAGTAATCTGCCCGTCTCTCAGTGACAGCCGGACACCGCTAATAGACTTTTGCTTTTTAGTGCTCGATCTAATTGCCTACAGACGGCCACGTCATGTAATGAACCCATAGACGTACGTTTTAAGGCTACAAATAAGGCTTGCTTACCGTTATACCCGTCTCACATCGACGATTTCTTTGAGAATCATGGATGAGCTTTCTCCAAGGTCAAAGTGATTGTGTTTACATCAAATGAAGAAAACCATGGGTTTTTTGACAGTATGCAGTGCCTCCAAAACTGTTGCTGTCATATGGTTTGGCGGTTTTCACAAAATCTATTCAATCTGTTCTTTCTAGTGGTCTTGGCAGTAAAACTCTTGATTTTATTACGAATTTTTGATTTAGAAAATGTTTAGTAATACACAGAAAAGGGGATGCAACATGTGTCATATGATTTTATGGTTGGCACTACCGAATTTGAGGTCAAACTTGACCACATACTTACACCTTTTCCAGCTGTAGTTTCTAAAGCGTCAAGTGATAATTCAAAACAGTCAAGTTAATTTTCCAACTCGTCAATTGTAAATTCAAACTGACAGGTATAAATTACACCTGACAGTTTGAATTTACAATTGACGAGTTGGAAAATTAACTTGTTTTGAATTGTCACCAGACGCTTTAGAAACTACAGCTCGAAAAGGTGTAGACCAGGTACTAAATGCATGAAGAATTCGATGGACTTATTTGACGTCAAATTTCTGTTTTATACTTGTAAAATTTGATCGCGAACTGAATCCGTCATTAAAACCATGGATTTGTTGTTGGTGTATTAGCCAATATTGCTTGTAGTTTTGGATTCTACGCCAATCAAATAAACAGGGTTATTCACGTTATTCGACAAGGAGTATTATGGCTCAAGTATTTGATAAAAAAGAAAATAATAATTTGGGATGGATAGAGACCCATAAAGGCTACATTGTAAAAATATTTTCATGTTATACAGGGTGTCCCAAAAGCACGAAATGTATCAAAGTTGTGTTTTTTTAAATGGAATACCCCATATATTATTGCATATTCAGATTTCTTGGTGAATTCTAGTGTGACTTTGTGTATCATACATGGTACCTAAAGCGAACCGTTAAGGTGTAAATCACCATTTTCGGTATAAGTAGATATCAGGAAAAAATTGAATATCGCAGAGATTACAAAATATGGAAGGCTGTGACTTTGCCGTATTACTAAGCATAAAATGCATCAGCTTCGATGAGACTGTCAAATTTAAATTACGTTTATCGTTATCGGTCGATGAATTAAGGAAACTTCGATCAGCGATAGCTTGATTTTTTCAAATGAGAATGCCTATTTTTTTTTTATACGGTTAAACGTAGAATTTGATAAGCTTTCTAATGATATAACGTTGTGAATACCAATCTCTCGTAGTTTTCATTTAATTTTAAATTTCCAAACAAATCGGCGATATTCAATTTTCCTACCTATAAGCAACGTAGCAGGCCATGAAATATAAACAAACATCTGTTCAGCTAGAAGAAAACAACTAACTTAGCTGAAAAATACACACTAACTAGACTAAAGGGACAAGATTAAAAAAATTCCTTACAACAAATCAACTCTCCCAGAAACAACTGCGATAACATCTCTAAGGTCAAAGAGAAGCTGGAGTATGGCAGTAATAGATATTTTTACTGTCTACTGGCTACCGCAATTTACTAGAGGTTAAAAATTTCCAAGGCAATCAAAAACCCTCATATGAAACAGAAACAACCAGCGACTGTTGCTCCAGCACGCAACTATCAATCATATGTAATGGTGTAAAAAAGTACTTAATTTGCGTCGAAGTCGATACCTCTGACTGGAGCCCTTCTATTTTTCAATATCTATTAGCAATATGCAAAAAAGGAATACTGACAAATCAGATTTAAATTTTCTGCCATTTATGTTATGTTTTATAATTTGAACAAATTTTAATTCATTCTTCATTTTCTGCGACCTTGCTAATAGGTACTGAAGGATCTTCAGAACTCCAGTCAGTGGTACTTTTGACTTGAGTTTTGACAGAATTGCATACTTTTTTATATCATTAAATGTGAAATTTTATTATGAAAATAATAAACTGCTTACAACATCCTCTAGTAGTTTTTACTTTATTTCAAAATTTTTAATGGTTTTGGAAATTGCCAATCTCTAGTACATTGCAGTAGCTAGTAAGCCGTGAAAAAATCCATTTCTGCCATACTCCAGCTTCTCTTTGACCAAAGATATGTTACCGCCGTTGTTTCTGGTTAGACTTTGTTTGTTGTGAGTAATTTTTATAATCTTGTCCCTAGTCTAGTTCGTGTGTATTTTTCAGCTAAGTTAGTTGTTTTCTTCTACCTGAACAGGTTTTTGTTTATATTTCATGGCCTGCTACGTTGGTTATAGGTAGGCAAATTGAAAAACGCCGATTTGTTTGAAAATTTAAAATTAAATGAAAACTACCAGAGATTGGTATGCACAGCCTTATATCATTAGAAAGGTTATCAAATTCTACTTTTAACCGTATAAAAAAATTAGGCATTCTCATTTGAAAGAATCAAGTTATCGCTGATCGTAGTTTCCTTAATTCATCGACCGATTTCTCCAAGCATAAACGTAATTTAAATTTGACAGTCTAATCAAAGCTGACGCATTTTATGCTTAGTAATACGGCAAAGTCACAGCCTTCCAAATTTTATAATCTCTGCGATATTCAATTTTTTCCTGATATCTACTTATACCGAAAATGGTGATTTACACCTAAACGGTTCGCTTTAAGTCCCATGTATGATACATAAAGTCACAATAGAATTCATCAAGGAATCTGAATATGCAATAATATACGGGGTGTTCCGTTTAAAAAAAACATAACTTTGATACATTTCGTGCTTTTGGGACACCCTGTATAACATGAAAATATTTTTAAAATGTAGCCTTTATGGGTCTCTATCCATCCCAAAGTATTATTTTATTTTTTGTCAAATACTTTAGCCATAATGCTCCGTGTCGAATAACGTGAATAACCCTGAATAAGCTACTAAGCTAAATTGGGTGAACTGTAATAAAACACAGACACAGATTTTAGTATGTAAAGAGACTGATCCGCTTTATTTTACTCTGCCTCCTAAGCATTCAGCTGAGGCAAGTAATAAAATTACGGATGAAATGATTAACCTAAGGTGAATTTCTAGAGCCCAATGTTTAAACAATTTAGAGCTATATCCACATAAGTGTTCCATGATGCTGTCAGGTGGAGAAAAATCAAAAAGAATATTTGTTGCGGACACGTGATGTGCCTGGCGGTGGCGTAGCCCTTTTGGGGCGAATATAGGCGGCCTTTGAAAATTAATGGATGATGGCGCGAGGCACTAAAAAATGCTTAGTTACCTTGATTCTCTGGTGGCGTTGGTTGGGTGCGTTGCTTGTTCTGACCCTGCAGGGTCATGCTGATGGTCACAAGGGTAGCGGAGGCGCGGCGAATAAAGGCGTATATCTACACATGTATATACAGGGTTACTGGTAACTCGACCACTTTCCTGCAGGAAGTGATAGAGGGACTCAAATGCAATAGATTTAACCCCCCATCTGTAATTCCGAAAACAGAAAGTTTTCGAGATAATTAACATTTAATGTTTTTCAATGATATGTCCAAATTTCCACACTACATCCCAAATTTAGAAAAAACCCTGCTGTCGATTTTAGTAATTTGCAATTTAGTTTTTTTACTGACACATACGCAAATCTAATTTAGTATTTAAATGTGTAAAAATACTAAACAGTTTCAAATTACATACAATTATTTAAAAAATAAAGAACAAATTTTTTACATTCACCGCGAAAGAAAATTGTCTAGCTCAAAAAAAGATACACAACCAGTCAAACAAATTATTTTAAAAACTTCATCATCTGATGGCCTATTCTAAGGACAAGAATGACAGTGCAACCACAAGTAACTATTTAACAAAATTTATCAACATAATACAGAATCATCAACAACATGATATTCCAGCATGATGGTTGTCCAGCACATTACCGTATCACAATTCGGCAGTTGTTGTACAACACATACCCGAACAAACGGATAGGGAGGGGTGAACCCATCCCATGGCCTGCGCGGGCATTGGTTTACGAGACTCCAGTTAATACTGCTGACGAACTAAGGCAAAAAATCATCAATGCGGCGGAGGAGATGAAACGAACTTTTTCAACACGAGTTACAAAAACCGAAGTGAGGAAGCGGATCCTACTTGTATCCGAAATCAAGGGCAACACATTGAGCAAGATCTCTAGAAACTGAGTGGATTTAATTAAAAAGTTATTAAAGTAAAGATTTTTTTGCGATTTGTTCAACCGTTTGTATAATTTTTTTGAGCTAGATAATTTTCTTTCACGGTGAATGTAAAAATTTTGTTGATTATTTTTTTAAATATTTGTACTTAGTTTGGAACTGTTTAGTATTTTGAAATATTTTAATACCAAGTTAGCTTCGTGTATGTGTTAGTTAAATACTAAAATAAAAATTATCAGAATCAACAACAGGTTTTTTTCTTAGTTTAGGATCTAGTGTGGAAATTTGGACATTTGGTTGAAAAACATTAAATGTTAATTATCTCGAAAACTATCGGTCTTCGGAATTACATATGAGGGGTTAAATCTATTACATTTGAGTCCCTCTATCACCTTTTGCAGGAAAGTGGTCGAGTTACCAGTAACCCTGTATAATGGCCGAACGAACTGCGCGACTTGTAGCGAGTCGAGAGTTCTTGGCGATAGTTCTTGCGATAGTTCTCCTGCTTGGAGGTTTCCACTTAGCGCATGTCCTTTTTCGGACAACCAAAGGCGTCACCACCTTTTAGTGCCAAGGGGGTTTAAGTGATATAGTTCAAACTAGAGAAAAAGCAATTATAAAGTGAAAAAAGGTCACCCGGGTCGCAACAATATTCAAAACTTTTCTGTTAACATTCATTGAGAAACGCTGCATTAATAGAATCAGCATATGATCATATTCATAGCAAAAGCTTTTAGTAAGCTTAAGGCTATCTATTCACAAAGGAAAATCCTGAATAAAAAAGTAGGAAAGAATTTACTTGAGTAAATTCAAACGGCGCTCTCACTATGGAATTTGTTGATATACCTATTGCCAAACCGGATTTTTCCCTGACTAGTAATCAACAAACTTAACATTTAATGGGGTGCAGACTAGCTCGCGTCCGTAGCAGGAAGCTACACGTGCACCCTGGGTAACGCTAAATGAGCTAGAGCGAACCTGGCAACCAGACTCAAAAAAAAAATATTTTTTTTGAGATTTCCCGGTTAAAACATGACGAACATAAGTGCTAAAAACTTACAGACTAGAAATATCGGTAGTTTTATTCGTATTTGTCAGCTAAATGTGGAGAGCATAAGCAGAGCTAAAAGCGAATGCATCTCCAAACTACTTTTGGACAATAAGGTTGATGTCATAGCGATCCAAGAAACTCACGCCGACAGTGAGGAATCACTCACCAGACGGGGACACATTTCTGGTTATACATTACTGGGAGCCACTTACCACCATACTTACGGCGTAGCCTCTTATATTCGCAACAATATTGACAATGCCCAACTCATTTCCAATGACTCAAACAACAACATACACAGTGTGATAGTAAAAGTGGGAGAAGTCACAATTGTAAACGTATATAAGCCACCGGCAGCGGAGTGGCCTGAACAACCACTTCCAGTACAACAGCATCCGGCTATATATATTGGAGACTTTAACAGCCACCACCAACGGTGGAGATACCCCGACTGTGACGAAAATGGCACAAGGTTGGCTGACTGGGCTGATGATAATGATATCTTTCTTGTATTTGATGCCAAAGATAAAGGCACTTTCAAATCAGCAGCCTGGAACTCAGAAAGTAACCCTGATTTGTGCTTTGTGAGCTGCAACCAGAAAGGGATCCCTATACCAGCTAACAGAAAAGTCGCAGAGGTCTTCCCACACAGCCAACACAGGCCAGTTTTCTTAGAGGTGGGAATCCAAATACCCCTAATACGATCCATCCCTCGGCCTCGATGGAATCTTGCAAAGGCGGACTGGTGTAACTACTCACGGGAGCTGGACCGGCTGGTACAGTGGATACCGCCAACATCAAACAATTACAAACGTTTCGTTGGAGCAGTGATGAGCGCTGCAAAAAGGACCATTCCTAGGGGATACAGGAAGGAATATATCCCTGGGTGGGATGAGCGGTGCGAACTCCTATACGGCGACTTTCAGGAGACCAACAATCCAGATATTGCCGACGAGCTCATCTCTGCCCTGGACAGCTCACGAAGACGTAAGTGGGAGGAGACTACGTCGGAAATAAACTTCCAACACTCAAGTCGAAAGGCCTGGAGCCTTCTTAGAAAACTAGGCTCAAGCACGCCATCCACACGGGCACCGTCGGGAGTAACTCCAGACAACATTGCTGCGCATATTGTAGAAACGTCAAGAGCACCTTCTGATAGAGAGCATACAAAACGCGTGAAGAAGGGATTGACTTTACTGAGGAGGAACGCTCCTACCCAAACAACGTTTTCCCGACCCTTCTCGATCGAAGACATTAATAATGCCATATCAGATGTTAGGCCTGGAAGGGCTCCTGGTTTCGACGGCGTCCTGCCGGAATTTCTCATTCACGCAGGTCAGCAAACAAGAGTGTGGCTATCTCTCTTCTTCACGAACCTCCTTAATACGGGAAACCTCCCACGGGAATTCAAAAGAACGAAGGTCATATCAATATTAAAACCCGGTAAACCGAACGATCAACCCGCCAGCTACAGACCTATAGCCTTGCTCAGTTGCTCCTATAAATTGCTAGAAAGAGCCGTCTACAACCGATTGAGCGCGACTATCTTAGACCGGGTCCCGATAACCCAGGCTGGTTTCAGACCGGGTCGCAGTTGTTGTGATCAAGTACTGTCCCTCACAACGCATATAGAGGCAGGCTACCAGCAAAACATGAAGACAGGAGTGGCGTTTGTTGACCTCACTGCCGCATACGATACGGTCTGGAGGGAGGGTCTCCTATATAAGTTGCTCCAGGTGATTCCCTGTCAGACCACTACAAGACTCATAAACAACATGTTATGCGACAGAAAGTTCCAAGTAATCCTAGACGAGAAAGCAAGCAGGCAACGCAAATTGAACAACGGACTTCCACAAGGCTCAGTACTGGCCCCCTTACTTTTCAATCTATATATATCTGATATGCCAGAAACAGTCAGTTACAAGTTTTGCTATGCGGACGATATAGCCATAGCTTTTTCCGATAAGAGCTTCAAGAACGTTGAGCATACTCTTTCTAACGACTTGTTAGCTCTAAACAACTACTTCAAGAAATGGAGACTAGTACCGAGCCCCAACAAAACCGAAGTTTCCTGCTTCCACCTGAATAACAAACTAGCTAAATATGAACTGCAGGTACTTTTTGCAGGCGAACCCCTGAAGCATAACCATTTCCCAAAATATCTTGGAGTAACGTTAGATCGCACCCTCTGCTATAAGAAACATCTCGCAAACACTGCAGGAAAACTCAGAACACGCAACAATATTATCCAAAAGCTGTGTGGAACGACGTGGGGTGCCACTGCTCCAACTCTACGAACCAGTGCACTAGCTCTTGTCTATTCGTGTGCTGAGTACTGTGCGCCTGTCTGGATTAACAGCCATCATACCAGACTAATTGACGTCCAACTAAATCACACTATGAGACTTATTACAGGCGCAGTTAAGACAACCCCAACTCAATGGCTGCCTGTACTCTCTGGAATAGCCCCACCGCAGCTGCGAAGGACTGACGCCCTTCTAAGGGAGTATAACAAGATTACGGCCAACAACAAACTGCCCATCCACCGAGCAATACCCCCGTTGCAAATAAACAGACTTATATCCCGACAACCACCAATAAGGGATGCAGAAGGGCTTAAAACCAACAACTTCGACTCCTTAAACCAATGGCGCTCTCAGTGGGAAGGTTTTGCGGAACACCACTCGCGATGCGCATTTATGGGGGCAGCCTTACTTCCAGGATCAGAACTACCCCGGAAAGAGTGGGTAAAACTTAATAGAGTCCGAACAGGCCACGGCAGATGTGCCGACTCCCTTTGCAAGTGGGGCTATGTGCAATCTCCCTTATGTGACTGTGGCGCGCCCCGCCAAACTATAAACCATATTACGAGCGAATGTGAACTGCGTGCGTTTCAGGGATCGCGAGAAGAGTTCTTCACAGCCACACCGTTGGCGCTGAAGTGGCTGAAAGAACTTGACATCAACCTGTAAATACCAAAGACTATGTATCTTAGTTTGTAGCTGTATATATTTTATTTTAGTATAGGTTATAATAGTTTTTCTTTTAATCTATATTTACTGTTGTCATGTTTTTGAGCCATACGATAAATAAATAAATAAATTAACATTTAATCTTAAAAAAAGTTGTTGACCACGGTGAGATTCGAGCCCATGCCCTTTCGGACTGGTGCCTAGCGTCTTAACCGCTCGGCCACGCTGCCTGCGCTTCAGGAATATCAATACACCGTACATAATACGTCGCAGGTACCTGTCGTAATGTTATTCAATTTTTTTAAAACCGGAAGCGATATTGACAATACCGGATTTTTCCCGGACAAGTCCTTTTCATGCTGATTCCGAATCTGTATTTAGTTTTTCTCTAGCACCTGCAGTTTTGGCTACCTTTTGTATACGGACAGACAGACAGACAGACGGACGGACGGACGGACACAGGCTCTGCATAGGCTCTCTTCAGTTACTTCAGTGAGTCAAAGCTAAAAACCAAGCAGTTCTTATGCGATTGTCTCGTTTTGTCAAATTTTAACCACAGTGATTTAGTGTAGATCAGCGTTTCTCAACCTTTTTTGGTCCGCGGACCAGTAGATTTGTTAAAAAAAATTGCGGACCAGTGATATTTTCTTAACAAATTTTTACTAAGTATCTATGAAGAAGAAATACCATTCTTACGATTACCAAACAATTGAATCAATGGGAACAGATTCTTAAGAAAAATTAGAACAAAAAATCAGAAATTATAAAAATAATCAAAAACTCATTGTAGATGAATATATTGTTAATGAAAAGATTGCTGATTCTCTTTTAAACAACTTGTCAATTGTTGGTTCCAAATTAGACAAGCTAAGTCGGAGCGGTGAAATAACCAAAAGCCGATTTCTAAATTTATTTTTTATTACCGTCATAGATTAAAATCGCGATTCACATAAATATGTAGTTGCGAAGGGAATGACATTTTCATTGCTTTCTCGTATAGAGATGGATATTCATTTTTCAATTTGATCCAAAAATCTTTCAATGGACATTGTTGAAAAACTAGCTTTTAGCATAACATCTGCACTAATCTCAAGAAGGGACTCATATTCTCTGTCATTTAAATTTAACTTACTAAACTGCCATATGTTTGTTATCCCCACATTTCCTTCACACGTGGTTTTTTCAGATGGGAAATATTATTTGAAACTAATATTTAAAGATTATAAGTGTTGCCGAATGATTGTAATCAATTTTGATAACGTTAAATCTTGTTGCAAATTAACAAAATCAAAATAATTATTAAAAATATCAATATTATTGCTATTCACTTTGTCCAACCAAACATTATTTTTTTATTCTGCACGTTCGTTACTTCCAACGACAGGAGTTACACTTGTAACTTGATCGGGAATTTGTCCTCAGTGCTGTACTAATAATAAATTACGTAGGACGAAATTAAGTAATTTTTATTTTTTTTTTCGTGGATAGGGAAATGTCCGCGGACCACCAATGGTCCGCCGGACCAGCGGTTGAGAATAGCTGGTGATGCGTATCAAAACGTGACTGATAGAATTCAATCAATTCACAACGCATGTGTACGTTTGGTATGTGGAATACCTAGGAGACAGCCCAATTCAACGCCCGAAATTTGTATCAATTCAATATTGTTATTTGCAAAGTAATAAAAACACTAGACATTCCAGTTCACTTGTATAGCTTGGCCCTATCTCAAGTAGCTGTTGACATCTACGACTCCAGCGCTCAAAATGTGATAATTGGACTAAAGTTGAAAAGATAACATTTTATTTTATTTTCGAGGAAGCACCTGACTATCTACAGTGTCATTTGGAGTGAAAAATTCCGTGTCGTTAACATACTATGTTATTTATGACGAACAGGTGCCCTCATCATAATTTTTCACTGGAAGCATTTCTGTCCACATACACGTCTACCGTATTATTCGGTGCCTATAATTATTATTTTTTTTATGCGATAATCTCCTTACGAATTGATAGCGATGTATCTAAAGTAGCCGGTTCGATGAAGTTATTCATGATTTCCTGTTTGTAATCAGTATAAAAGATAGTATTAACGAGAATCTTTCCATAAATATCAATCATTGGAGATTGTAGATAGTACAGAAGATGTTTGGGTGATATTAGACTCAAATATGCCATCTCGTAATTATTACGTATTTAATTATTGGAAAACATATTCTGATCTTAGACCTAGTCGCTCAAATTATTAGATGATATACAGGGTGAGTTTTTAGTACCGGCTCGGTCGACAACTCCACTACTGTAGAAGATAGCGAAAAAAGTCTTACATAAAAGTTGTAGCCACGCATATGCTCCTTGCTCAGAAAATATTTTGATTTATACAGGGTGATCCATAACTATGTGGTGATGCCAACATATATTTTTTTAAATGAGACACCCTATATATTATCCCGTTTTTGGATTCTACTAATAATTTCTCTTCTCACAATATAAGGTATTATAACATTATACAGGGTATTTCAAAAGTTATGACCATTTTTATATCCAAATCGCTGTCAAACGAACGTACTCTGTATCAAAAGTAATAAATCAAAAATTAGTTTTTTTACATGGAAAGATTAAAAATATCCTCTAGTTTTAAAATCGGCTATAAAAAACCCTCGACGCATGGTCGTATACAGGTAGAATGCAAAATCCAGATTTTTTTAAATATTATAACCCCCGATATTTTATTATACCAAAGAATTGCTTTTAATATGCTCTTTCATCATTGTGTAGCACTTGATGTACCTATGTCCATCAGTTTCCGAGATATTTCGATTTTTCGGTAAATTTAAAATATATAGCTTCTATTTGTGTACTGAAATTTATTTATTTTGAGAAAGTAATATCGATTTTTTTTTTATTAACGAACAACTAAATTATAAGGTCATGATATTATTTGATGAAGTCAAAACCCTGAGTCATCGAGATAATAAAATCAAGTATGCTGAGGAAACAATTTTGTAGGCGTGATGCATAATTATCAAGCAGATTTATCGGGTAGGCTTTGAAAAATTGACAGTTTTCATAACCTGCTCTGTACTGTGTGAAAAACAAGCTTCAAAAATTAATTTTTCCATTGAGGGTATTTAGGAGAATGTTTGAGAAATTGCCTACTTGCCTCTAGAATATATCAACTAGTTAAGTTAATAGTCAAAATAAATAAATTTTAGTAAACAAATGGCGGAGGTGGAGCCGTCAGTGGGCGTGAAGAGAACCCGATGCTTTCTTGGGATCAGTTTTCCGGCTAGATTGCCATGACCGCCATGGCTCAGCTGGTAAGAGCGCTGGACTAGAATTCCAGAGGCACGGGTTCGAATCCCACTGGAAGTCGGTTCTTTTTCCGGCATTTTCTGGTACCACCTTGATTTGACAGCCCGATATGCAGACAATAACTTTACACATGGTATAACAAGTAAATGTTAGTTACAGATTAGTATTCTTGAGTCGGGGATACATCTGACAAACGTTACCATTCGTTCGCGTTCGCTGTTATTGCCATCATTGCTGATCATTTATAGGGTCTGTCCCAAAAGTAAGTTGAATGACCTTGCGCCGCCGAAGCAAGCCTCTAGCAAGGCGCGCCAAGTGACGTGAATGGTTGTGTGTGGTTTAGGGAAGCCAACGACAAACACGCCAGTGTCGTCAGTTGTCTACAGGCTCTTCCACAACGCGCATCGCTGCTAGTTTGAACCCTTGTTCTAGTGACGCGTCGGAATTTTGAGATGCTGCGTTTCAAGGACCAGGGTTACGCAATAAAATTTTGAGTTGCGCTCAAGAAAACGGGCGCTAAGACCGTTGCCATGCTAAGGGAAGCTTATGGGGATAATACCATGTCCAACAGTATGGTTTCCGCTGGCACAAGATGTTTCGAGAGGGCAGAGAGGACGCCGAGGATGAAGATCGCTCTGGACGCCCGTCAGCGTCACATTCCGATCAAAATGTGAAGAAAGTGAGATTCATGCTGAACTCTAATCGACGCTTGAGTGTTAGAATGCTGGCAGATGAGTGTAATATCCCTAAAAGTCCTGAAAAGGCTCCAAAGCAGCACACCGCCTTCATTATTAGAGATACTTAGCGAAACGCAGTGTGGCAACGTTACCGCAGCCGCCGTACAGCCCCGACTTGGCACCACTGGACTTCTTTTTGTTCCCGAGGATCAAGAAGGAACTCAAGGGCCACCACTTCGGGACTTTGGAGGCCGTCAAAGAACCATCGACGAGTCGCTTGAAGGAGGTCCCCGTCGACCCCTTCCAGGGTGCGTTCAGCAACTGGGAAAGACGCGACACTACTTTGAAGAATTTTAGTTACTTGTATATTTATCTACAATAAATCTGTTTTATTGGACTTATTCAACTTACTTTTGGGACAGACCCTGTATGGTCATTCGCGACAACGTTGCTTGATTCGTCAAAAAACATTTGCTAGCATTCCATCCATTCGCGGGAAAACTAGCTCACTCATATTTTTTCATTCACAAACGAAAATAAAAACACCTTTCCTTCTCGAATTGCAGCGAAGTACTACAAACTATTGTACAGAAAACTCAGGCAACAACACTGACAAAGAAGTCTCGTTGGCTTACCAACTGCGGAAATGGAGGGTCACTGAATAGTCGACTCACCTTTCATCAAGCTTTTGGGGATCAACATCAACAATAACACGTCCTGGCACAACTACGTCGTCAGTACTGCTAAAACGGCATCCTCGAAGCTTGGGAGTTTTGTTCCGCTGTAGGAGGCTATTATAGCTAGTATATAATATACACCAGAGCAACTACTGTTGCTCTACAAGGCACGGATCCGACCATCGTTGGAGTATTTGCTCCCATGTATGGCGATGTGCTCCGGAGCACTCTCTAAAGCTTCTGCACACTATGCAGAAGAGAGCAATTAGGCTAATCGATACGCCTAGCCTCACAAAGGACCTCCACAGCCTGGAACATCGAAGAAGGGTGGCTGAAAATGTTCATGTGAGCTCTCCCAGATAATAACACCGAAGGCCGTCCGAACGAGGAACACTAGAGAGGTCTACGAGGATCGTCCTTACCAGGTCGAGGTCCCTACCTACCCGAACCAGTCTCCTCCAGCATTCGTTCTTTAGCAGAACTCGACGCTATGGCATGAGCTGCCAGGGAATTTGTTTCCCCGACGGCTACAACTTGCAGCGTTTCAGATCTAACGCGCACCGATAATTATCCTCTCGCACACTTCTACAACGCCATAAGCCTTCAGCCTTTGTGAGAGGCTGACGATAAAAAACACAGGCCAGTAGACAAGCGTTCCGTGTGTTTTTACTTTTTGGTCACGTCGAGTTTATCATGTTTTAGTTAAACCCATTTCCATCGCCCCCTCCTGGATCCGCGCCTGTGTCAACATCCATAAAGAGGAATGCTGTAGTTATACAGCCGAGGGCGCTAAATCAATTAGCGCGGACACTCGAAGACCCAGATGAACAAACAGTGGACTGCCGCTGATGTACGATGTACAGTCTGTGCGCTGATAGACAAACACGCCTTTTAACGCGATACCACCAAACGTTCAACAAACATTTACATTGCCGGACAGATCAGAGATGGAATTCATCTACGAACATTTTCAATACGTGGCAGCTCATACATTAATGGTTCAATAATTGAAGAGTCCGGTACAAGAACCGGTTAAGTCAATTGCTATTTCTATATTGCGTTATGCACCTCTTCTTGCATAGTTTGGAATACTGCATCGTTCAGTGCAAAAACGAGGCTTCTATCGTATACTGCACGCGATGCAGAACTGTATTATTTGTTGTCTGGTTCTTTATACTGTGCAAAAATCGGCCTGGAATCCTGGACTTGACTTGTTCTTGCTCAGTATGAAATTCATTTTTGGTATGAAATTGAATTTGTTGAACAGTAATAAATGGCGTATATAATAGAATATCATCTGAAAGTAAGGAGTTGAGTAATGAATGTCCCAACTCTAACCTCAATTACCAGAATCATCACATCCAGTTTATTTAAGTGACTGTCCTTTATAATATTTCATAAAATGAACGATACTTTTCCAAATCTACATCTTATTTGCTTCTTCAATATTGAAATATCAAAACACTGTGCAAGAACAGAGTAAGTCTGAATGTTTTTTTGTATTATATAGTAATTTAAAACGTAAAAATATCCAATTTTCTAATATGAACTTTGTATAGCTGTGCGCACAGTCAAAACCTTCTTTACTCCTTCAAAGTTCCTTCAGGCAGTTTTTCTTCCCTCCTGAAAAATTTACTCCAATGGAGATAACTGGTTCTTACATTGAACCCTCCAATTGCTTTCCGATCGAAGGTTCGAAGGTATGCGATGAAATAAGGACATCTTATTTATAGTGATAGAAGGAATTTAGATCTCTTTGCCAGTTTTGCCAGATTCTCTAAGTTAGCTACCCTTAGGCTCAGGATCGCTACCCAGGGGAGCGATTGAGCAGTTCGTGCCAGGCACGTAGTTAGGGGTGATTCAGGGGGTCCGGAAACGTGCAATCCACACATTTTTGCATCCCCCCCCCTCCGAAAATTAAGGTGGCAACTCTAATCTGGACCCCCCGAAAGGTCAACCAAGTAACAGCCATAACCTTGACCCCCAAAACCAAATCCTGAATACGTTCGAGCTTCCAGATTTTTATAAAGACCAAATCTACAAACGCACCTGATATTATCTAGGTTTACGTATTTTTTTAAATAGAATGAAAGCAGAAAATTATCTATGAAGCCTATGTTTAGGATAAAAAACGAATACCGCCTCTAACTTCAAAAACCATGACAAATAGTACCACTTCAGAAATCTGAGTCTATGCCACCAATTTGTTCAAACACCTTATAACTGACAGCACTGTTTTTCACTTAACTAGTTACTCCAAGCTTGTGTTTGGATTTTAATTTTATGACACCCTCTATATACCAATGCCCTCAAACTAATGAAACAACATGAAGGTGCTATCAATAACGCTTAATACTCAGGAAAGAGGCACCTTCCATTAACATTTTTTATGTATTGGAAGTAACGGATATAAATAAAATAATAGTTGTATCTCCGCAACTATTTATGGTACGCGACAAAAAATATATTTTTAACTTTTGGTTCAATAAATGGTTTTAAAAAAAAATTCGCGTGTGTGTGTGTTCAACCAATATTTTACGTTACAAAATTCGTAAAAAGTGATATAATGCAGAATACTACAACTCTCGTATTTTCCATTTAGATACACTATATTAACATTTTATCATAAGAAAAGCTTAATAATTACACAAATTTGAGATAGAGGAATATAAAATTTCACCTCAGTTGTCAACAAATTAATAAACTGTTTGTCGGGTAACGAAAAAAAAATGCGGAATGTGAAAATTAAAGAGGAAGTCATCAATTTAACATCGGTTAGAATGGATACTGCTTTAATAGCAGCACAAGAAATAAAACCTACTAATTTATTCCGGCACACCATATAATTACACCGTTGTAAGGTATACGATATCAATTAAGAATGGAATATTAATTGCACACTGATGATAATTTACTGCACTTGCAACAACGGGAAACCATTCTAGTAGTGGGATCTAATTATCTTTTAAAACACAGGTGACATGATCTCTTCATGTTTTTAATAGTAATCTATTGATACACGATTTTCATTGATTCTTAGAGGAAAATTGAAAACTTGATGTTGGTTAGAATATGATGATATTCTATAGTAGAGTAGTAGTTCCGACCTATACAGTATTTTTTGCAGAAGAAAGTCCACCACCACCTAACAATATAGGTCATACTACATGATACATGTCATATCAGTACTTGTTGATATAAAATATTCTGAATTGGTAGTATGATTATTGAAGAAATGGGTACTTCTAAAAGGTTGATGCGTTCCCACCATAGATGTTTCCACCAGAGTTATGCTAGGAAGATGAGCGGTGCAAAGATGTGTTGCGGAGCTGTGAAACGGTGTGCAGATGAGCATTGCGAGGATGTGTAGCGGGCTCTTTTCAGATTGCCAGCGATCGGGGTGCATCTGCCCGTTGTTGGCGGCGCAGTCGATGTCCCTAGCACACATCCCTCGCAACACATTTCTAGCACACATCTCACAAAACACATTCCTAGCGCACATTAATCGCCAACATACCTTGTTTTGTACGTACAAAAACCTCGCTCCGCTAAGCCGTTTCCACCAGAGCTGTGCTGGGCGAAGCGAGGTATTCAAACGATTCTATTGGTTTGTTAAAGACACATTCCTTCTATTGTGGCATTCAAAAGAAAACTCAGATTGTTCCTACTACACCACCAGCAGTCTTCTTGCTAGTGTATATTTTACCACTATGTATTTAATCTTTTCTATCTGTAGTTGTTTATTTTAATGTATTTTGTGTATTAAGCACTTTGGTGCAAAAACGCCATTATCCTTAATTCTGTATTATTATATTTGTTTTTATCTGTTGTTCACCTGATCTGTTTAGGCACCACAATTACTCACTGGTGAATTACTTCTATTTAGTCAGGGGTTAGGTGTAAGAGTAGCACTGTTGCTAAATCTCGCCCCTTGATAAATTGTGTTAATTGTTTTTTTCGTTAATACAATAAAGACGTTTATTTATTTTATTCCTCGCACATCTCTGGTGGAAACGTTGGGTTATTTTATTCCTCGGACAGCGCTAGTACCCTATAAACCAACCTTTCTGGCAAAAGCTAGTACAACCTTGGGTGTTAATTCTCTCTAAATTTTCACATTGAGTCACTTACAACAACTAGAATAAAACAGATGAACCACCAGCAATAAGCGCCACTGAATTTAATGATTACTTCATAAGCATTGCATCGAAGTTAGTAAACAATATTCCTCCTTCCTCTACATCCCTTCTTAGTTATTTTGATAATTAATTGTATTAGAGGTAGAAGGTGAATTTAAATTCAAAGTTGTTTCATATAATGATGTGAGATCAGCAATAAGTAGTAGTAGTAGTAGTAGTAGTGATGGGGAGGCGAAGCCAGGCAAGTAGGCCACCTTTGGCTCTTTTTGCCAACCCCACTGAACCAATCATTGAAAACACTCAAATTCTATACCCTAGAAAGCTCCTTGTCGAACCTACCAGACCTCCTGACGAAAGTCAGTATGTCCGACCATTTCGCTGAATATAGTGGCTCCTCCCCCAAACTCCGTCGTGCCGAATATCTCAACCCTAAGGTTGCGATAAACTGCACATCTGCCCAGGAAGTGGAACGCTGTCTCGTCCTCCTCCCAGCATCTGGAGCAAATGGGGTCCCCTACCACTCTCATAAGTGACAAATGTCTATTCAGCAGGCAATGGCATGTAAGAACCGCCACCAGAAGGTTGAGCGTATTTCTGCCTTCATTCAAAAGCCATAGCGTTCGGCCCTTATCAGGGCCTGCTATGAATCTTTTGGCTTGCCTGCAGTCGTCTCTGTCTAACCAGGCTTTCGCCAGTTCCTTGTAGGCCCAGTTGTCCAGGACCACATTGACCTGGCGTCTGCTAATTCCCAGCATAGGTTCCGGGCCGATGCAGGGGCTGCTGGCCCCTATCCAAGCTAATCGGTCCGCTCTCTCGCTACCCGGTGTACCAATGTGTCCGGGGAACCACAGCAGGGTCACCTTCTTATGGCTTGCTAATTTCTTAAGGGCGGCCGAGCATTCTTGAGCCAGAGCTGATCTGGCCCTCGGAGCTGCCACCGCTTTCAGAGTTGATTGGCTGTCAGAGCATATATATATATATATATGCTCTGTTCAGAGCACTGCTCGACTTCCGTCGAGTTCAGCAATAAGTAAGTTTGGCTTTAATGTGACAATTATAAAAACTACAAAACCTTATCATTTATCCGTTGACAAAAATCTATGATATCTGTATAAATAGCAACACTTTTCCAGACTTTTGCAAAGAAGCGGAAGGCTGACAATAAAAAAAATTACAGGATGTACCCAATGGGGCCTAAGTGCTGTGTTCTTTTGGTGGATCACCCTCCTTCCAAAACAGAATACTTCTTTGTCATGTCGCGTCTTTACAGTTCCAAATCGCCTGCGGTTATAGTCTATGATAGTACAATTTTAATGGGAATAATAGTAATAACACGTTTGGTGAGCCGATTAGACTGAAGCTACATACAATCCAATCCCATTACCATACGGCAACGAGCAAAATCTTGTTTACCATGTCGATCCAGGCAGCGCTTCTCGGGTTTACACATCGCGCTGTAGCAAGCAGCTTACTACAGCCGGCGCATGTCTGATAAGTAATTTCGTCAATTAATTCCATAATCAACTTGTCCCAGATACACGCTTGGATGTATGAGCGCATTTACATTCCCCATTGGAATTACTGGTAGTGTATTTATGTAAATCAATCCTCTAGCTGCGGTTAATTAGGCGGGAAATGCGAGGCTGAGTTTCGGAAAAATCCCCAGCCGATAGAAACGGTAGGTCCTCTTTTAAGACCAATGGAAATATGAAGGGTGTTTTGAGAAGTTCGTGACTTTAAACTTTTTTTTCCTGCAAAAAAATTTTTATTTTTATACCTCATCTCATTTTAGCTTGATGTACTCAGTCAAACGTGTTAAGGGGCCTGGGTACACAACACTTAAACATATGTATTTGCTATGTAAAATACGGATTCCCATTTCGGACAGACCTCACTTGTTGTTTAAACTACATAGACAGTATTCCAAATCCAGACAATTATCGCCTACTTTCGTTAATCTCTCATGCAAGCAAGGTTCTACTATATATTTTACAATCTCGTTTGGAGGGTTTTATTGGCTGGCAAATTTCTCAGGCGCAGGCAGGTTTCGTAAAAGGACGCGGTACGCGTGAACAGTTCTTAAACTTAGGACAGATTATTGAAAAAGCCAGAGAGCATTATATTCCCGTTTTTACCTGCTTTGTGGATTATTCTAAAGCGTTTGATAACGTAAAGTGGTCTAAACTGTGGGAAATCCTTATCTCCATGGGAGTCCCTTACAAACTTAGTATTTCTCATACAGCAACTCTATGAGTCTCGTGTAAGAATTGATGGTAACCCGTCTGGTCAAACAGCAACCAAGAAAGGAGTTCGTCAGGGATGCGTATTATCTCCGATGTTATTTAACATTTACTCCGAATTTGTGATGAGACAGGTATTGGACAACTGGAATGGCGGTATGAAGCAAAATATCTAACTAAAGATTTGCTGACGATACAACCCTTATTGCTGCTTCTCAGGAAGAACTAGTAGCTCTAATGAACGTTTTAGAACAACACAGTGCAGCATAAATGGTCTAGGTATTAACTACAACAAGACCAAGGTTATTATCGTAGATAGAGAGCATGACAATCATCGAGAAATAAAGTCAATAGGCCGTTGTGAGGTACTTCAAAGTTTTGTGTACCTCGGTTCTTTGATCGACAATTCAGGTAGCTGTGAGAATGAGATTCGACGGCGCATTCAACAGGCAGGGGTGGCCATGACAAAGCTTACTAAAATATGGCGTGACCATAACATCACTAAGGCTACCAAAATGTCACTGGTTTTTGTATGCCTCGGAAACTTAGACTGTTAAAAAGGCAGATCGAGCTCGCATAGATGCTTTTGAAATGTGAACGTGGAGGAGAATGCTGAGAATTCCTTATACCGCTCATCGAACTAATGTTTCCATACTGGATGAGCTCGGTAATCCAAAGAGACTATCCTCCATTGTGTCGATGAGAATGCTTACATTCTTCGGACATATTCACAGAAGCGATAATTTGGAGAAACTTGTAGTTCAGGGTCATGCCCCGAGTGGGCGGCGCCGTGGCCGTTCCCCTACACACTGGGTGGATACGACGAAACAGTTGCTGGATATAAGTATCAAGAGCGCCACTGAGCAGTTTTCAAAACTATTGATAATATTCGTGTCAGCAATACTCTAACTCCGACTTAATGCATGTTACGAGTTCACAACATAAAACATTGTGACTATGATGCTCCAAGATTTCTCTGCTCCAAACTGGTTACTGTGAGGTCACGGTATAGGCCCATTACCGTCAAACGTTAATCGAGCTGTTGCAGCGAATCGCATTACCTCAAACAAAACGGGTACACAACAATACAGGTTGTTTCGTGACGTATATTACGTTACCAGCTAAATCACTTTGATATTCAACAATAGAAGGACGCTAGTTTCCGAATAATAGCTTATATTATTTGTTACGAACAAAGGCCATGATGATTGTTATTATAAACATGGTCGTTTTGGGTCATGCGCCGAGCAAAATTAATACACTACTTAGTTCCATAAAAGGTAAAAACGTTAATCGACTGTGAAGGCTGAATGTCACTATAAAAATAATGTGCACAGATAAATCTTAACGGGAAACTAGGTTTAGTGTTGAATGAGAATAGTAGTCGTTACTGTCATGCTGAAAAACAAGCAGTTACAGTGTTATAAATCATAATTATGATGTATGAAAACCGCGTTAGGTGTTGTCAGTGAAGTTGTCTTATCAAACAGCAGGATAGAGCATGAAAAAATAGTATGCTGTGCAGGGCCGTAGCTAGGCGTTGGCCATGGAGGGGGTTCATGGTGACCTTGGGGGGGGGGTGACCTTTGGAGGTGGGGAAATCATGTATAAAAGAATATGTAATGTCTTAATTTGCTTAAAATCTGCATAGATTGTATCGCTGCTAATGTGTCATGAGCGCCAAGAGATTGGTTAGTAGTAGAATAAATCACTAAGCCTGGAGAAAGCACATTGATCATTTTTATTTTGTATTATTTTAGTAGTTATTTCATTTTGGGAATACTCATAGGGGGGGGTTCAACCCCCTAAACCCCCCCCTTATATACGGCCCTGATGCTGTGTATACAGGGTGTAACTAAATAAGTGTCAAACATCTTATGGGGTGATTACTCATCCAAAAAGATAGGATCTTTCACATGACGAAACTTCATTGGAGCATCGCTTGTTACGATACAGCCCCTTAAAGGGAGTACATAAAATTTGTTTAGCAATTTTTTTCACAAGCACTAAAAAAGTTATAATTCTGAAATTAATCTGACATTTCCTACTACCAAAGAGCCACTTAGCCAGCAATTTATTTGGTTTACCTCATGATTGTAAGGGGTGGCAAACGCAACTCCTAAAATGTATTTCCAGTGCAACTTTTTGCTTATTATCTATTTACCATTTAAAAATTGATTTCCGATAACTTGTTTCATTCTAAACAAAAAATGCTATAGTCGAAACTAACCATCAAGAACAGTTTTCTCTTATTATTGGGGATTATTTAATTGGGACTCATTTTCTGCCTCCTCGATTAAATGGTATATAATTTCTAATACATTGCTCATTTATGAGATGTTTCTTATCCAATATGGTGAACACAGGACCGGATCTCAAAATTTCCAGGTTTTATAAAAAAACTTGAAATGCCATTTAACCATAATGTCTTATACATCATTGTATTTAGAATAAAAAGGACTCTCGGATTCCGATATCAGAAAGTCAGGACCGTATTTAAAAAGAAAGAAAGTTGAAGACGAATCGGATCGAAAATCTATTAACGCCGTTGGATTGAGCAAAAATGGCGGCAACGTAAATAATAATAATAATAATAATAAACAGTCTTTATTTGCACATCATATCATGGCGAAGTTTAGCCTCACGGCTACTCTTACACTTAACCGTGAAGAGTAATGAACTACCTACATAAAAAGTAGAAAAAGTTGAACTGAGGTATGTGAACCACAATAGACAATAGGGTACTTGCAGAGGTCGTGAAATCGTCTCGGGAGTATTCATAGCTTAAAGAAAATCATACCAAGAAGCAGTAGGAAACAAAAAACATGATTTTACTGACGGCCAAAAAAGATATTTGCAAAATAAAATAAGGATATTTTCAAATTTTTCCACGTGACTTAAAACAAGGGCTGATGCCACAGGTATCTATCTAATCGATATCGACAATCGATACTGCTACAGCGCAGGTCAGTGAGATTCAACTGCAAACTAGAGATGATCTGAATTCTTTAAAAATGCGACTCAATTTGTTGATACTTAAACATATTTGAAACGGGCAATTAACCCACTAGCATTTTCGTTGCAGTACATTTTTATATCTGATAGGTATCACAGTTCATCCTGTTTGTGACCGAGATTAGCAACTAATCGAAGCCATCATTTTATTTCGGCGCATCCCATTATGAATGAATCCAAAGATAGAATCTAATTCAAGCCCATCCCTACAAAGTGAATTAGTAATCTAGCCTAACTTTTATTCTTTTGACTTTTGTACTTTTGTGTGTGACTGTGTTTTGTGGATATAATGAAAATGTTAGGTTAGCACTGGCTATCGATATCGAATACCAATACTTTACATCCCATCACTATAGAATATCACTGACGTCAGAGATTGTTTGCGCGGCATTTTCCGGCATTCGAAATAATTTTTTGAATATCTCTCACAGCCGATTCCAAAAAACCAAGCAAGTGATTTTGTCATGTTTACTAGGCTCTAAGGAACGCGTAAACGACATAATATTTTTTTCTGCAAGTACCCTATTCTAGCGACACCTACGCAAGACGAAAATTAATTTACAAATAGCCAAAGACGTTAGAAAGGCGAATGAAAAACGAGATTAAAGCGTATCCAACAGACGGACGGACGGACGAGAGGCAAAATGTCTGCCGGTTCATGAACTCCATTATGATCGTGGAGGCAGGCCTCCTCCACTTCTGGCACGTCCCATAAACACGGAATGGAGCCAGCCATCAACGTCGTCGCCGTCGTCGTAGTCGGCCATGGCGATGGCGACCCGGCAAATGAAAAACGGCCGTTTTAACTCCCTGTCCTCATAATTCCGACAGCCGACTCGGGAGTGTTTTCATTGACCCGGAAAAACCGGAGCCAGAACCGACGCCGCCGCCGCCGCCGTCTGCCGACGGAAGATTATAATTTTCTTTCTCTTTCTCCCTCTCTCCCTTTCTCTCTCTCTCTCTCTTTACAGCGTCGGAGTAAGTATAGTGTAGTGCGATTTTTCATAATTGTTTTGAGTCATCCTCAAGAACGGCTTGGGCAGTTGGGCACGTCTATACACTGCTAGTTTGGATAGCAGTGGCGGCGTTTACAAAGTTTAATTTCAGGTTTTCTTTTATAACTGAGCAGATTGCGTAGGCAGTATTTATTTATTTTGTAATGCAATACAAAATAGCGCCACCTCGAAGGCTATGCGTTGTATGAGGTTTAGGCCAAATAGATCATACACTACAATTTTTATATACACTCAATTTATCCAACTTCACCTTATCTGCAACTAGTTTGGTTAACCTTTCTTTCTGTTTGGTGTTATTTCCTTCGTCACTCTTCGTAGACCATAGAGATCTGGATCATAACTGAAACTGCAGCAGTATAGGAGCCTATAATTTCCCATATTCATCAATATGTAAACATTTTGTACTTGAAAATTTGACGAGATGTGACAAACGTTATAACCTGAGTACCGCGACTGCTGTGAAAGGGTTATGTTAGGGAAAGTTTGTTAATGCGAGAAATGAATGGGCCAATACCCGCAGGCCCAATAAATACATCTCCTGGCAGCCCATTCCAAGCCTTGGATACCCTGGGAATGAATGTGCGGTTGTACCGCTCGGTTCTTGATATATGAAAAACGACCGCCTTAGGATGAGATGCAGCGGTCGCGCGGTTGCATCTAATAGGAGCGATGAGCGGCGGAATAACAGAGGATAGCTCAGAGAAGCAGATTCCGTTTGAATATCGGTAGAAGAGCGGGAGGTCACCAACAATACGCTGGTGAGAAAGTGGCTGGAGGTGGTGCGTTAAGGCTGGTTCGCCAATTAGTCGAATTGCTGTTCTTTGGACGACATCAAGTCTAGACAGGGTAGTAGGGGCAGCAGCTCCCCAGGACATGAGAGCAATACTCCAGGCCAGGTGTTATCTGGGCTTTATATAGAGTGAGGACGTTACATGGTGAGAAGTACTTTCTGGCTCTAAATAGGTACCCAAGCTTTTTACCAGAAGCTGTTACAATTGACGCAACGTGTTCGTGCCAGATCAGATTTTCTGTAATGTTAACTCCTAACAGCTTGAGGGAGTAACTCCTTGGCAGGGCCCGGTTGTAAATACGATAGAAAAATTTTGTAAAATTATTTATGGCATCTACGTGGTGTCAGGGTTCGTTTAAGCCAATAAACCAAAAATGTGGTATAGGCCCATTGTCCTCGAACAAAAAAATTATCCCCTCCATTAACCTATGCTGCGTTAACTTTCAAGGTAACGGAAGGTGGGACTGCTCAACAGAGTGGATAATTAGTACAAAAGTTTTTAATATCGCGATTATAAAATAAATAAATATTTCCTGTAGATACGATGGGCTGGTCACAGATTAAAGCAGACAATGAAAAACAACACAAAAAAAGTTCAAATATGGACAGTCTATGCGGACTCCGCGAAAAGTGTTTTCTGAAAATGTCAGTTTTTACTAAAAAAATAGTTTAGGATCTCGACGATTTTTTAAATCCAATGAATTGCATCAAGTCAAATCAGCTGACCAGAAATTATAACACAAATAAATATGTATTCTGAATTTGGTGAGAATGACAAGTAATCTGTGTTCTAGAAGGAGGGTGGTCTTCCAAGCATACAGCACTTTGGCCCTATTAGGCCGATTTTACATCCTCCTAGAGATCCCACAGAAATGTTTGTTCAACAGTCTCAATTTAGTGAAAAAGGCGGTGATGCTGCTCACCGGGATTCTCCTTAACCTGCCATGAAAGGCCGGTATTCGCCCAGAAAGAATTCTTGCATTGATACAGCGCCCTTCCCAAGAGAGTGTAACTACATTTTGTATTCCCTATACGCCCTTCAGACTCATGTAACCAAGCCAGACCATGAGAGATAATCTTAGCTTCCAACGCTTGATTTGATTATCTATCATGTTTCAACCAATTTCGTTCCATTACATATAAATTATATATAAATTAAAACACGCTAAACCCTATCGTCATCGAAAAACATTTGTTTTGAGGAGTGTTTTTTAATGAATACAAGTTGAGGATCGAATAAAAATACTCTTTACAAGCGGCTATTTTATTGTACCTGACACGAGTCGTAAACATCATTATTCACCGTTGATGTCCCCATAAAACAACACAATTTCCATACGGTAATAGCACCATAAAAATGAATTTCAACGGCCGAATGCTAAACATACACATTTTTCCACTGTAATCGCCAAATGACACATTGTTACACATTTATTTGCGTATTGGTTATATCGGGAGCTAAAGCACTATTCGTCATTATATTGCATTATATTGTAGGAACTGTGGAAATTCAAAAAGACATTCAGGGGTCAAGAATCGTGTAACGACATTTTTTATCAAGAGAAAATCTCTGCAAAGAATACCACTGGATAATTTTTGTTTCTGATATAGAGGTAACCTATTCTTCTTCTTCTTCAGTTCGGATTTTAGACACTTTGCCTGTTACGATACCCTTTTTTTTTCGGCCTTGAGCAGAGCATTGATAAATTCTCTGGCTGGAATCCTATTTTCATGCAATCATTCTACATGTTCTTTGCATTTAGTTTTATTTTCTTTCATTTTTTCGTTTATATCGAAGATGTTTAATTCCGCTATTTCTTAATCTGTCTAATTTTGTGCTACCTTTCACTCTTCTTAGAATTTTCATTTCTTGTGTTTGTATCCTATTTTCTTCTTTTGTTGTCCATGTTTCACTACCGTATAAGAGGGTTGGCACAGATATCGTCTTTCATTCGAGTACCTTTCCTTGCTCTATTTTTTGATGCCTTGCTGATAGTTCCGCAAATATTCGAGAATTTATTAACTTTTTCTTCTATATCTTTGCTTCTGCCATAGGATTTATCGCAGCCTAAGTATTTGAGGTGTTTTACCTGTTCCAGTACTTAACCGGTAGGTAACCTATTCTAAAAATTTAAATATTTCTTCAATATTTCCCGAGACCTTTCTGCGAGAGCACAAGAATGCGAGTAAATGAACTTTCCTGTTTAGAGAGTAACACGAGCAGCCGAGGAACTCAGCCTTACAGTGGACTTCACGCGGAGGTGTCAGCAACCCATTTTGCTTGCTTGCGTGCTCCCGCACATTAAATGCCCACATTGAAATTGCCAAAGTCAACTTCTACAAACATCTAAAAGAGCAAGGGTTGACCTTTTCTTTTCTAAGGTCTATCAGTTTGAAGTCAGATATTAAAGGCTTTATAATGACTTGCCAAAAGGCTGTGCCTTTAACACCTTCGTATACCGTAGTAGGGTTATGGGTGTAGTTGTACCCGACACCCTTTGTAGATCGTACGCTTGGACGGCTTGCGTCCATCGTCACAACGCGGCTCTACGAGAGCTCTACTATCATTTATAACACCCATGCGGTATCGATGAGACACCGGTGCTGCCATACGCTCCAGGGGACATAGAGTCCGCTGTGAAGAATAAAAGATGCCGGATTTACTGAAACTACTCGTTCCCCACGCTCGAGCTTGTACAGGCAAACAAGCCCGACATAGTCCTTCTCGACCAACAGAAGACGATGTTCGTTATAGAATTTTCGGCACCTGCCCAAGTAGGCCCAAGGGTTATGAGAACTGCGGAAAGAGCAGACCCACCTCAACGGTTCAGAAGTCTGACCCTTATCAGTTCTGAATACTTCCGCTTTCCAACAGACTTTGCAACACAGCAGAAAAATGCGACACGAGATTCAGTGGAAATTCTTCCCATTCCTTCCCCTGGAATAGCTAACCTGCACTATTTTCTTACCTATTCCTTTTATTTATCGTCCAAATTATTCACTTTTTGTCCCTGATTTTTTGAGTTTTCGCACTACTGTTTATAAACCATCCCACACTATTTGCCGTAAATGAAACCCTTAATTTTTGGTAATAAGTAGGTGAAATTAAATTACGCTACCTTCACAACAAGCGACGTTGCCGACCTTGAGGAATGAGGAACTCGCAATGCCGGTATGCCGTGCGGCGGTGCATATCTTAACCGCTAGAATGCTGAAGCACTCTTGGGTCACTTCGTCTACTTAGGGCGCACGATTCGCGGATCCAGTGATTGCTCACCTCACGGTGTGTACATAAAAAGAAATTCTCAAGTCAAGAATTGAGATATTCTTGTAAATACATTCTCACAACAAGAATATCTGTTCTCACTCTAAGAAAGAATATTTGATGAGAAAATTATAGAAAATTTGTATCAAGAATAATATATTTATTTTAAAGAAATATGCTCCGAAAGAAAATATAATTTTCTTTGCAACCAAGACTATAATTTAATAACAAGTATTTCATAATTTTATATCAAGATTATCATTTTTGCCAGCGGTGTCCCGTTTACTTCTATGAAGAATATAGACAGCTTGCAAATGCGGACCTTCATTTACAATATAATAATCTTGGTTTGAAAATGAACGCTGTTTTACAAGCACACCCTATATTTGTATCAAGTAAATCATTTATTTGACGTCTACCAACGTCGGAGTGCACAGGCGCGCAGCATGTCACGTGTCAAATCTAACCTCTCCACCTTCTCCACTGAACCGCCTGTTGCCCGTCCGCGTCCGCCGCCATTATCGGTTTTCGGATTGTCGCACTTGCCGCCGTCTTTATCACCGTAGCGTAATACCTGCATCCTGGATCCTGCATAATAGCACATAATAGTATCTAGTCAAACTGTTAAATAAATTGCCATTGCCACGTGATACCCGTGATACCACCGTCAACCATCGGTCAATGAATCTAACGGTAGTGCTGGTCCACCGCCATTTGAGTCGCGTTCCAGTTCCCATCAGTTTCCTTATCACTGGATCTATCCAACCATGAATGAGCTATTAAAAGAATGGGGATGCAAGACCTGACTCAGGTGTTCCTAGATAAGTACCCAGTATTTTTCCGAAATCCGAACTGACTGGGTGATAGTATAGATGTTTTTTCAAAATAATTAGTGAACTGATCATTTAATATTATCTCAAGAATTTTACTAACTAAAGGCACTATTGCAACTGGTCTGAAATTGTATAAGACGGTCAATAAACTATCTATCTATCTATCTATCTATAAATGTGATTTAAGAAATTTTGCAGAACTATTTCTCCAGCGTACCCATCACTAAACAGGCACTGACTGATTTACAAATATTTGAAAACTTTGCACGCATCATCCAAGTCTAAAATTCAATTGGCATCTACATGTGTATGTCTTGCAGATAATGACATGACGAGAAAAATTTCTACATGCTCATAGAAGAGTTTGAATGCTTGCTTCAATGCAATACATTTCTTGGAATGAAACCAGTGGCTTTGGTAACAGCTCATCAAAGTTATCAGACGCTCAAACCAATACTACTCATCGTCCAAGAATATCACAATTTTAGAATAAAGTTGAGATACTTGCGTCAAGTTTATGAAACGCTCCAGTTAAGATTATCAAATGCTTCAGTCAAGATTATGAAATGTTTCGGTCAAGATTACCATATGCTTGATTAAAATTTTGATATTCTTACTTTCAAGAATTTCCCAGTTTTCATTGAAGGTATTTTCTCAATCTAACCCTTATATGGTCAAAGATATCGTACTCTCACTTTAAGATTAGCATAACTTTGCGCGTATAAGAAGTTGTGGTATACTTGGATTAAAGCATCTGTGCTCCATCTAAGAAATTGTTTTTATGTGTGTAGTCACTGGGTTATGGAACAGCAGCTCGGTGTGCCAGAGCCCGAGCTAATATCTTCTGTATTTCCAAATGATGTGAATTAAGTATCTTTTTTCAAAAGTGTATTTATTAACTCGAAACCTCCTCAATTGAGGGTCCCGCCTCAATCCACGCGATGCGTGCCTCGGTTTCCCAGCGTGGCGGTGGAGCGACCACGTTCGGTCGGTACACAATGAAAAATGGAACGCGATAATGGAAAAATGTGCGAGTGTAATGGAAGATCCATATTTTCCCGCTGATTTATTACCGCCATTAAAAGTTGTAGTATTTCAATTTCGAATTTCCCGGACCGAGCGTTTAACGGGAACCGCCGCGCCGCCGCCGCCGCTTGAACGCTGCGGATGTGTTTCTGATAACGGTAATCGTAAAACCTCTATTCCACCCGATTTTACGGTTTGCATTTCCACAGCTTCTACTGTTTTTTAGTTTTTTTATGCAGTTCGCAGAACAAAAATACTCGATTGCTATCTTTATTTGTTCGTTTAATTTAGATGTATACTAATATTATAAGCGTACTTTACTGTAGGTATTGTACGCGTCAGAAATATAAGAGCTGTTTACATTTTTTGTGCTCCTACAGAGTGCCGACACTACAAAGGACCCCTTAATCCTTCACAAGACGCCCGACGGGTCGGACGACCGTTTTCCCTTTCGGCATTTCTTGCTACACTGTTCTTGCTACACTGTTATACGGTCATTAGTGTAGTAGTAATAAACAAGCTGAAAGCTCTACTGAATAACCACAAGAACAGGTACATCCAAAATTATCTCAAAAATTTGACACCAACCGAGGCCACGGACTATTCACTCTGGAGAGCAACACGGAAGTTGGATCGACCACAAACAGTAAATTCCCCTATAAGAGCATGTAGCGGAGAATGGGCTAAAAATGACAAAGAAAAAGCCGATGCATTTGCATCACACCTTGCAAGTGTCTTCCAACCCTACACCGCCGATGCCAATTATAATATAGAACCAGAAATTCTAAAGTACTTAGAAACTCCTTTTTAGATGGAATTGCCGTTAAAAAAATTTAAAGTGAGTGAAGTTAACAAAGTGATCCAAACTGGTCTAAATCCTAGAAAAGCAGGAGTCTATGATCTGATTACAGGAAAGATAATGAAGCATTTGTCTTTGAAAGCCATTGTATATTTGACACAATTATACAATGCTGTTTTGAGAACAGGATATTTTCCTGTCCTCTGGAAGACAGCTAAGATGATTCTTATTCCTAAACCAGGAAAACCATTGACAGAAGTGGAGTCCTACAGACCTATCAGTCTACTACCAGTAATGTCAAAAATCCTAGAAAAGCTATTATCTTCCAGACTCCAACCACTACTAATAGAACAACAACTAATACCAGCTCATCAATTTGGATTTAGACCACAACATGCAACCACCGAACAGGTGCACCGTGTTTGCAAAACCATATATCGAGCTCTAGAAGACAAAATGTATTGCTCGGCCGCTTTCTTAGACATATCTCAGGCATTTGACAAAGTTTGGCATACTGGTCTACTCTACAAAATTAGAATGAATCTTCCCTACCACTACTTCCTTATCCTTAAATCATATCTACATGACCGACACTTCTTCGTGCAACATCGAGAAGCGCAAACATCACTTTTTCCAATCAGTTCCGGGGCCACAAGGTAGCGTATTAGGACCCTTACTGTATATTCTCTTCACGGCTGACCTACCCACAAAGGATAACGTCACTATGCTACTTATGCTGATGATTCTGCAGTACTATCAGTGCATCCTAATCACATGGAGGCATCAAATCAGCTACAAAAAAGCCTTGACGACACAGAAACTTGGCTCAGGAGGTGGCGTATCAAAGCGAACGAATCAAAATCCGTCCATGTAACGTTTACTAACAGGAGGAACAACAAAGTCTTGATATATAGGGCCATAATAAAACCAATTTGGTGTTATAGTTATACAACTATGGGGATCTAATATCGAAATACTGGAGAGGTTCCAAGCCAAAACATTACGACTACTAACCAAAGCTCCATGGTATGTTCCAAATGAATTTATCAGGCGCGACTTGCAGATCCCATCAGTAAAAGAAGTGTCAAACATCCCCGAGAGGTACAGAACTCGTCTTCAAGAGCATCCCAACCCATTAGCCAGACACCTTATGCAGCATCAGGACAGCCGCAGGTTGAAGAGACACATCCCAAGTGATCTTCCAGAAAGATTTGAGTGAATGTGTAGTGTGTAGTTCCCAGTGCTAAACTTTGTGTATGTGCAAAGATGTAAGAGGAAATAGTTACTGAACTGTTCCCTACATGTTAGTGTTAGTGCAACAAACTATCTGCTCATTGTGACTAGTTTTACAGATAGCAAATCAATTGGTAGTTAAATTAAAAAAAAATTAGTGTAGTCAAAATAAAATTGTATATGTCTGTGTATAATCAGATGTTAATATACAACAAATAAATCAATTTATTTTGTTTTTATCTATTTCAAATTGGTATTTTCGATTATTTTGATCTACTACCACTTTCTGAATTATTATAATATATATTTTGTATAGATAATTACGTTTTTATCATTACTCAGGTAATGCACTATAGAAGTGTCGACACTGATTGAGATCTGAAAGAGATGTAAACGCGTTCTACGCCCTATGATGTTCACCAAAGTTGGAGAACACAATACTGATGCGCTCTTTATAAAAATAGGTCAGAAAGAAAGTTTTATGGACTGTCACATTTTAAGTGTTCTATGCGTCTTAATATCCATATTCCTCTTGCTGTGCGAAAACATCAACAAGCAAATACATAGAGTTCACGGATTACTATCAAAAAGCGTGGTGCTTCAGTGATTGTGTTTTATCATTTGACTTAGTGAGTTAGTTGTTCACTCAGTATCTTTCTCTATTTTTCCGAGCTTCATGTCATGTGCATGTTTTCAACCATCACTATGATATTGAGTGTCATCAATTATTATTATTTATATTAACCGCATAATTGCTAAAACAATTAACTAGTTTAGAATCTGACAGTCATTTACAGATAAAAATAAAGAGTAGTAAATTATAATATCTGCAGGTGGCTTACAACAAAACAATAGAACAAGTGGAGAAATTTGAATATCTAGGATGCTGGATAAAAAAAGACCTGAATCCTGAAATCGAAACACGTCGCATAGAGAATGCACCTATTCTTTGCAAGCTCTTCAAACTATCGTATCAGCGATGCATGCTTTCCGTTGCATGGAAGATTTGGCTTCGTATAACCCATCCCTAAGAAAGGCAAAAAAATCGATGCCTGAACTATAGACCTGTGGCTCTTCTCAGCATCATGACTTCTGGTCAAGCTTGCTGCTTATGGACTACCGCCTGGCCGTGCCAGACTTCAACGACCGATCTATGTTTGTTGTAGTCGAAGGCTGGTCATCAGACTTATTTTTAAGGAACGCTGGTGTCCCTCAAGGATCTGTCCTATCACCTACAGTGTTTCAGCTTTACATCAACGAGCTGCTGGAAATAACATCCCATCCAATCTACAGCTTCGCAGACGACAGTACATTAATATTGTGCATGGAATCAGGCAAGCCATTATCATCCCAGGAGACGGTACGTCGGTGACAGCAACACGCCTCACAGATCAACGTAGATATCAAAGCAATTGTCGAGTGGGGATGAGTAAATAAAGTACAGTTTAACATAGAGAAGACTCAGGCAACAAGACTGACAAAAAACTCTCACGTTGGCTTACCAACTGTGGGAGTGGAGGGTCACCCAATAGTCGAATCACCTTCTGTCAAGCTTTTGGGAATCAACATCAACAATAACGTATCCTGTCACGACCACGTCGTCAAGTATTGCTAAAACGGCACCCCAAAACTTCGACGCTGTTGAGTGAACTGTCGGGGAATTTGCTTCCCGACGGCTACAACCTACAGCGTTTGGAATCGAAGATGCACCGACACTGTTATCCTCTGGCAGCGCTTCTACAACGCCATATGCTTTCAGCCTTTGCGGAAAGCTGACTATATTATAAAAAAACGTTCTGCTATTAAAACGTTTAAAATATATTCGTATGCCAGCTATAACCGTGATGCTATGACGTATGCGCCTGTCAAGATTTTCAACAAATAACTTCATCATCTCAGCCAAAAATTCCCGGTGAAGCGCACAACGTTACTCGGCCAATTACTCGAGATATACAATCGTTTTAACACTTGAATTTCTCGCGGTTACAGCGAAAAAAACGTAATGTTAAGCGTTCGTTTTGACAAATCGTCTGTTTGCCCACACGCTACAAAAATAAACACATATAATGTAAATTTCATTCTATGAATCACATTAGAGTGTAATACGCTTAGACAGGATGTAAATATTGATTAACATTTTATACAAGCATAAGCGGTTTCAATGGCACACGGCTAGTTTTACACCCTGCTTTGTGTACAATCGTAATTAATGAACTGTGTAATATCAAGTCGACATTTCTGTATAATGAACTTGTGTATGTACTATGCGCGTAATTTATATGTTCGAGCGACTGCCATTTGTTATGGAACTGTAGAAAATTATAATTGGAGGATTTGAATGCGTTTCAAGCGAGTCGGAAAATTTTCAATGAATGAACTTTGAGCGGGAAAGTTGTGTTGTGCAAAGCAAGGCGCCAGGTGAGGCAGTTTTAACCCCCAGACTAAAGAGGCATGAAAGTGTAAAGCGTATTTTTGTCTGTATCTGTAAATTAGGCTTCTAAAGTTAGCAGAACAGAGTCAGCAAATATAAAAAACAGTAACGGAACATATGATCAGAACAAAAAATAATTGAAAAATGTTGCGATAATGGACTGTATTGCGTGTTGCCAATATGCGGTATAGAACGGGTAAAATGTTCGCCCTACCTTGGTGCAGAGATCAGCGGTGCATCAGCGGTGCAGCAGCGGTGCAGTAGCGGTACAGTAGCGGTACAGCCTCGTGGGGGGGCCCCTCTTCTCTTGGGAAAATGGAAAATGCACTTTTACCCGACACCGTGTTTAGCGGTCAGCGTTTCGATTTCGAGTCTTGGTTTTCTTCTGTTGCGACGCTTGTCGTACCTCCTCGGTACTGCTCGTGGGAAGGCGAACAAAAAGAGGCCAGTCGAACTGGAGCTGGCGCGCAAATTGGCAACATACCGCGGTATAATATTCAAATTCAAAAAATGCTTTCGCTTAACAAAGTGAATCCTAAACATGTTGCCCCCCAAAAAATATGAGATATCATATTTTTTCAATAGTTATAAGCGAAAGGAGAGTGTAGTAAGTTACTTTAATGCTAAAACTAAAACTAAGTCACTAAAACTAAATATTTTAGACTGGGAAAATCAATCTTGACTTGGATCTGGCAAAGGACATAGCTTTACCATAGGACGCTTGTACGTGCCATCCCTGGTGCGAACTGACGCTACGCGCGCAATGCCATCACGTCCTGGGAAAAGTTCCAAAATTCGACCCATATGCCACTTAGATGGTGGAGCGATATCGTTCTTGATAAGGACCAGTTTCCCAATCTTGGGAGATTCTGAATCAGTGTTCAGCCATTTTTCTCTCTGCTGAAGAGCGTGCAAATACTCGTTTCGCCATCTACACCAAAAATGTTGATGAAGACGTTGTAAAAGTTGCCACCGACTTAAGTGAGAGAGTTTTAGATGCGAAATGTCTGGGTCAGGCAACGCGGAGAGCGGTTCTAATGTTAGGAAGTGTCCTGGCGTTAGAGCGCATAAATCATTTGGATCAGCGCTCATAGGACATAGTGGGCGCGAATTTAAAAGGGATTCTATTTGAACTAAAAGGGTATAAAATTCCTCGAAGGTGAGTCTCTGCTCACCAACAACTCGCTGAAGATGTGTCTTTACAGACTTGACGCCTGCCTCTGCTAAACCCGAAAAATGCGGAGCTGAAGGGGGGTTAAAATGCCACTCAATACCCTCTGATTCACCTGTCTGCCTATAAATATTTACAATATACTTACTCGCGGATGTAAAGTTAGTACCGCAATCTGAATAAATCTTAGAGCATCTGCCTCTTTTTTTTTTTTTTTTTTTTTATGATCAGCCTCCCGCAAAGGCCGAAAGCCTATGGCGCTATAGAAGCGCTGCGAGAGGACAAGTGTCGGTTCACGTTAGATTTGAAACGCTGCAGGTTGTAGCCGTCGGGAAACAAATTCCCCGGCAGCTGATTCCACAGCGTCGAAGTTCTCCAAAAGAAGGAATGCTGAAGGAGACTGGTTCGGGGAGTAAGGACCTCGACCTGGTAAGGATGAGCTCGCAGAGCTTCTCTAGTGTTCCTGGTTCGGACGGCCTTTGGTGTTATTATCTGGGAGAGCTCACTCGAACATCTTCCGTGATAGAATCTGTAAAAGAGGGATAGGTCAGCCACCCTCCTTCGATGTTCCAGGCTGTGGAGGTCCTTTGTGAGGTTAGGCGTATCGATTAATCTAATTGCTCTTTTCTGGATAGTGTCCAGAAGCTTTAGAGAGTGTTTCGGAGCGCATCCCCACACATGGGAGCAATACTCCAGCGATGGTCGGATCTGTGCCTTGTAGAGCAGCAGCAGTTGCTCTGGTGTATACAACTTCCTAGAGCGGAACAAGACTCCAAGCTTCTGGGATGCCGCTTTAGCAATACTGACGACGTGGTCGTGCCAGGACATGTTATTGTTGATGTTGATCCCCAAAAGCTTGACGGAAGGAGATTCGACTATGGGGTGGCCCTCCATTTCCACGGTTGGTAAGCCATCGTGAGACTTCTTTGTAAGTGTTGTTGCCTGAGTTTTTTGTACGTTGAACTGTACTTTATTTGCTAATCCCCACTCGACAATTGTTTTGATATCTGCGTTGATCTGTGAGGCATGCTGCTGGCGCCGACGTACCGTCTCCTGGGATGATAGTGGCTTGCCTGGTTCCATGCACGACACTAATGTACTGTCATCTGCGAAGCTGTAGATTGGATTGGATGTTATTTCCAACAGCTCGTTGATGTACAGCAGAAACAATGTAGGGGATAGGACAGATCCCTGAGGAACACCTGCGTTTATTGAAAATACGTCTGATGAACAGCCCTCGACTACAACAAACAGAGATCGGTCGTTCAAAAAGCTATTCAGCCACTGGCGCAGGCCAGGTGGTAGTCCATAAGCAGCAAGCTTGACCAGAAGTCCCTCATGCCACACTCTGTCGAAAGCTTTCGATATGTTAAGTGCAACAACACGGGATTCGCCATGATTTTCTATTGCTTTGTTCCACAAGTGAGTGACGTAGGCAAGGAGGTCACCTGTAGACCTGTGCTTACGGAAGCCATACTGGCGATCATTTATGATGTTATTGTTGTACAGGTATTTCAGGAGCTGTGCGTTAATGACAGTCTCCATAACCTTGGACATGATGCTGAGAAGAGCCACAGGTCTATAATTGGTGGGGTCAGTTTTTTTGCCTGCGTCCGATAAAACGACGAAAAGCACAAAGAAATGCTTCACTGCTTAAATCTGAGGCGAGTTCTAGGTGTATAGCTTTTGTCGCAAAGCAAACAAATACACAAACATACGACTTGTAAGTTTTTGCGCCGCGTATCTTGCCCATAATCGTAGAGAATGGACCTGTATAGTCCACCGCGACAACGGAAAAGGCTTTTATCTGCGATATGCGGTATTTCGGTAAGTCACCCATAAAGGGTTGATAACTCTGTGGATTGAGGCGGTAACAACTGTGGCATCTTTTGATCGTTGAGCGGATTGTGCGTTTCGGCGATGGAATCCAAAATGACTGTTGTAGTAGAAATTGTAAAGCTTGAGCGCCAGGATGTAAGTATATTTTGTGGAAATGTTCAATCAACAATGTAGTCAAACGACTATTGCGCGGTAATAAAGCGGGATGTTTTTGTGAATAAGGTAAATCAGCTTCTTTCAGCCGTCCACCTACTCTGAGAATGTCTTGCTCATCCAAGAAGACATTCAATTTGCGGAATGGTTTGGGAATAGTTTTGTTCTCCCGGAGGTTACTAATTACATCACAAAAGTGAATATGTTGAACGTGTTTAACAAGGACAAATGTAGCGTTATCTAATTCTTGTAGAGTGAAATGTGGAGACCGGCGGTATTGTTTGTTTTTTGAATTATGGATAAAGCGTAACACGTAGCAAATAATTTTTTGAATTTTTGAAAACGAAGAATATTTGTTGAGAATGATATCATAAGGTTCCTCAGCTACATGAGTCAGGAAGGTGCACTTTCTCTGCTCGCTAGAAACCTCACTAGACTCAAGAGGCGTGATTGCCGATAGGGGCCAGTGAGTTTGCGGTCTGACTAACCAAGAAGGACCCGTAAACCAGGACTTAGTTTGCAGAAATTCAGAGGGCATAAGTCCACGAGATGCGTCATCGCTCGGATTATTTTTGGAACTCACATGGTGCCAGCAATTAGGAGGCACCTTCTCCTGGATTCTGGACACCCGATTACATACAAAAGTTTTCCATTTATACGCGGGAGATTTTATCCATGTGAGGGTAATCGATGAGTCAGACCAGGCAAAAATATCCGAAAATTGAACTTTGCCATGAAATATTTTCAAAATATATGCGATTAAATCAGCTAGCAATACCGCAGCGCAAAGTTCCAGCCGTGGAAGCGAAATCTGTTTTAGGGGAGCGACTTTAGATTTTGCGGTAATGAAATACGTTTGCGTATGCCCTTGGTGTGTAACTCTTGCATATAAAACACCAGCATAGGCTTTGAGCGAAGCATCACAGAAACCATGCAATTGGCACTGCTGTGAATCTGAAATTGGCATTTGGCGGGGAATATGTAAGTGTGACAACATGTTTAGTTCATGTTTGTAAGAATTCCATTTTTCAACTAGGTCTAACGTGGGAGCGTCGTCCCAATCAATTCCTAAACACCACATGTTTTGCATGAAACATTTTGCAACTAGTGTTACAGGCGCGAGAAAACCTAGTGGATCATAAACGCGAGCAATCTCCGACAAGATGTTTCGTTTCGTACACAAACTCTCCGAAGGTATGACATTAAATGAAAAACTATCAGATCGCGAATCCCATCGTAAACCTAAAATCTTAACGGTATCTGGTTCTGCGTCGAAATTTATAGAGTTTTTTTGAATACTCGATTCAGGTAAGTCAGACAATAACTCAGTGCTATTACTGCTCCACTTATGAAGCTGCATCTGAGCTGACTGTAGTATACCTATGAGCTCGTCTCTGAGCAATTTTGCATGCAAGAGATCGTTATGTCCAGTCACGACATCGTCAACGAAAATATCGTTTTGAAGCACTTGAGCAGCTAAAGGGAATCTACAAAATTCATCTTGAGCTAACTGTAAAATTGTCCGATTGGCTAAATATGGAGAGCATGTCATACCGAAAGTTACTCTTTTGAGGCGATAAGTTTGAAGCGGCTCTTGTGGAGTAAATCTATAGACTATGCGCTGAAAATCTTGATGCTTAGGGCTTATTTTAATTTGCAGAAACATGCTTTTGATGTCACAGGTAAATGCTATATGATGTAAGCGGAATTTCAGTAAAATGGAAGCGATATCATGTTGCAGCTTTGGACCTGCTAACAACGTGTCATTAAGCGACTGAGAATTGCCTAATTTGGAGGATGCGTTATAGACGATACGAATTTTGTCAGGTCGTATAACGCCGTGGTGCGGTATATAGTAGCAATTATTGGAATTATAGCTGTCATCTGGGATCTTTTCGAGATACCCTGAATCTAGATATTCCTGAATGATACCTGAATATTTGCTATGCAAATCTGCATCTGATAAAAGACGTTTTTCTAATGAAATAAAACGACGACTAGCGAGGAGATATGATTCACGAGCATTAAAATGTGGATCAGCGATTTTAAAGGGTAACTCAACCTCATAGCGACCCGTAGCATCCCGTGAATGGCGTTCAGCGAAAATGGTTTCACATAATTCATCATCAGCGGATAGAATGGTGTGTTTAGGAACATCTTCGAGTTCCCAAAAGCGTTTGATATTTTTATTGAGCGAGAGTAAGTCATAATCTTGCGAGGCAGCAAAAAGAGAAGTCGCGGTTCGAGTGCGTGTTGTACCAAGTGTATATTTACCCATCAGTAACCAGCCAAAAACTGTATTCAGGGCTACTGGTTCTTCTGGGTTTCCAACTATCCGACCCGATAGCAAAATGTGAGGAAAGACTTCTGCACTAATAAGCATGTCAACAGCACTGGGTACGAAATAATTTGGATCTGCGAGAGATAAGTTGTGTATATGCGGCCAATTTCTATTTTGAATGAAATTGGTAGGTGTTGGAGGACATAATTTAGGCAAAATGAATGCGTCCATCGTGATAATAGGACCAGAGTTCCCAACAGGCTTCAAGGAACAAGTCACTCCGCCGTGAGTTGTATACTCACTCATGTTATTTAAACCTTGTATGGTTAGAGATGCATCAAATCGCTGTAAGTTAAGTCTTTTGACGCATTTCAGAGATATATAATTTGCCTCCGACCCTGTGTCAATCAAAACGCGAATATTTTGGTAAACGCCTTGCGAATCTTCGATTTCTACAATTGCGGTAGCCAAAAGAATGCTGCATGCGGAAGCAGCCATTCCACAAAAATTTTGAACATTCGATGTGGACGCGATAGGTTCATTAAGTTGCGCATTTTCTTGTCCTGTTAACATTACACCAGTGGCGTTACGGATAGGGGCGGAATGTGGAGGAACTGAACAATTTTGAGAAAAGGTAGTATTGCGGATCGGCGATGAATTGCGATTGAAATGAAGAAGCGAATGATGTCTTGCTTGACAGTATCGACATGTGGATTGTGACGCACAATGTTTGAGAGAATGTTGAGAACTTAGACAGTTTGTACACAAATTATTCGATTTCGCGAAGTCATATCGTTCATTTGGTGACTTTCTGATGAATTGAGGACATCTGAATAGATTATGATCCGATTTGCATAATGAACAAGCATGGGAGGTTTTGAACGATAGAGATTTTTTTGCTCGATATTGAATTTTAGCGGGTATTTTTTTGTCTGTGCTCGGAGACCGATGCATTTCTGTAGAGAGTTCTACCGTTTCGAGGGCGGTACACTGTTTCCGTACAAACTTCTTAAGCGTATCGAATGTAGGTAAGGCTGAACGCGCCAAGTTTGTTTCCATTTCAAATTTAGTCAATGTTTCCTCGTCTAAATGTTTGGAAAATAGATAAAACATCAAAAAGTCCCAATCCTCCGTGGGAAATCCTAGATTTCTTAACCCAGCAAGATTTTCCGAAAAGGTATCCAGCAGAGTGCGAGTATTTCTTAAAGTTTTATTCGCGCATGTTAGAACTGGAGCACTGTCTAAGGCATTGAGATGAGCGAATGCTATTAAGCGGGGATTATCGTAGCGTTCTATGAGCGTATCAAAAGCGTTTTGATAGTTGTCCGCAGACATAGGTATGCACTGAATCAGCGCGAGTGGCGGTCCCTGTAGGAATGATACCAAGTAATTGAATTTCTCTACATTCGAAATAGCGGAGTTTTCATGTATGAGCGACTTATAGAGATCTATAAATGACCGAAATGTTTTGACATCACCTGAAAATTTTGCGATTTCGATTTTCGGCAACTTTATATTTGATTTAGATGGCGAAGGAACATTAGCATTTGCAGCTGCTGTATTTTGAGATTCGAATAGAGATAAATGAATTGCTTCAATATAGGTGCAATTAAATTCAAAATTTTTCCTAACCTCTTCTTCTGCTTCAAGGTTAGCGTCGTCAAGAAGTGCCATATGAGTGATAACACTTGTGTGATGCCCTGCAAAGTCTCTTTTTATGTTCTCTAATTGGTTAAAAAGTAATTTAAATTGCAGCTCAACAGTTGCATCCTGTCTATTCGACGCTGCCCTATCCGCAAAAGATTTTAATTCATCAACTTGGTTGATTCGCATTTGGCGTAAGGCCTTGTGCTGCTTAATCTTGTTCGCAGTGGACATATTGGTCAAAATAAATAGATTTTACCAGTAGTTGACAATTTCGCACAATGATGGCACACACAACTACGCCAATGGTATGGTGAAAAAATAAGAAACAAATAATGTATACCCAAATAATCAGTGACCTTGAATTTATTTCCTGAAAAATGGATATTTTATGGCGAATACGTAATGAAAATAAGGAAGACCAAATATATATCTATAAATATATGAAATTATATTTTTATTTCAGGTAATATATTGTAGTATCAACAAAAAAAACCAATTTGGCTCTAGAAGGACCATGAAAAATGTTGCGATAATGGACTGTATTGCGTGTTGCCAATATGCGGTATAGAACGGGTAAAATGTTCGCCCTACCTTGATGCAGAGATCAGCGGTGCATCAGCGGTGCAGCAGCGGTGCAGTAGCGGTACAGTAGCGGTACAGCCTCGTGGGGGGGCCCCTCTTCTCTTGGGAAAATGGAAAATGCACTTTTACCCGACACCGTGTTTAGCGGTCAGCGTTTCGATTTCGAGTCTTGGTTTTCTTCTGTTGCGACGCTTGTCGTACCTCCTCGGTACTGCTCGTGGGAAGGCGAACAAAAAGAGGCCAGTCGAACTGGAGCTGGCGCGCAAATTGGCAACATACCGCGGTATAATATTCAAATTCAAAAAATGCTTTCGCTTAACAAAGTGAATCCTAAACAATAATGAAGAGCAAATTCAAACACCCTATTAAGAGTTTAAATGCCTACTTCGCAAATAATGAGGTAACATCCCAAAAATAGGGCTGAGAGTGGGCGTTCTAAAATCGAAAAAATCCAATACATTAAAGATTTAGGCCCGATTTTATCAACATGCAGATTTTAACAAAGACTTTGACAAATCAGAGCAGCCCTTTTAAGAACATGCATCTGTCAAAGTACTCTGAAAATTATTGATTTCTCTTGAAGTTGACCTCAAAAAGCTCAAAAATGACATACTTTATATACAATCGAACATTGTAAATCATCTAGCTTCTTTTCCAGTCTGATTTTCCATCCCAAATCGGTGAAAAATTGCATTTTCATGTTTAATCAAAAGTTTAGCAACTGCTAATTTCAACCAATCAGATTCCAGATTCCATTTTAAGGCTGGTTTCATGCTGTATTAAATGCTATGATGACAAGAAATTCACACATTGCATTATTTGGATAAAACAATAATTTACTATCGATAATAATTATGAATACCTTCAATATATCTTTCCGTGTGTTCGAAAATTCATTGTGATGAGCTATCATTCCATCATTGGCTCAAAAATGTGTTCGTAAATTAACTTTGGTGGATTGCGGTGAATTAATTCCATGTTCGAAAATCAATCAGATGCGTCACCACTTTGTCAACCAATCCACCAAGCTTTTGTTATTGATGGAATGGTTCCTTATGTGGTGAGTAGCACAAAACATATAAAATTTGACAGAAACCTAACCTAACTTTTACTTATGTGATTAGAACGGCCGGTTACTGGTTAGTCGATAATCAAAAAATAACATTATTTGTGACATACATGTAGCGTGAAGTTATCTCTGCTTGTAAATTTATTTAAAAATGGAGGAAGATTGTATAGAAATCCAATTAGAACATAAAAATAGAAAATTTAACACTTACGTCATCGTATGATGCGTCGCCGCTGTTCGTATATTCAACTACACATCACCACACCAATACACCACCAGCAACCGTTCCGCTGTGATGTCACCGCAACCATGAAAGATGAATTTTCGAACACACGGTTTGTTTTATAGTAAAAAGAGGTAAAAATAGCATTTTGTTACATTTCAAAGGTTACAGCTACTTCCCAAACATATGTGCATTACTGGTTGCCTATCCAGAACCCCAGAAGGCCAAAGCTTGCCATTTTATAATTAAAATTATGTATAACCCTATTTGATGTACAATGCACCTGTGAATACTTCTATAAGAAGATCTATAACAAACATGCATCCAGTAAATGAAAGATTGATTCTTCATAAAAGTATGTACTTTCATATAATCCATCTGACTGACGGACGTGGGATTTTTAATTATTAAATAAAGTAGGTAGTTACTGTGATTGATATAGGTACCTACTACTTTTATCACAAATTATCCCAGTTTGCAATTAGTAATTATACAATAATTATAATGTAAACATGGAAAATGTGGCGTTAATTTGCAAATCAATCGTTTTGTTCTGATATCCTGCTATGATTTTGATCCATGAATTTCTAAAATATCTTTGACAAAAGTGTCATCCAGCTTTGACGTGTTGTTTTCAATATTGATGAAATACTATTGGATGATACTTATTAACATAGCCCTCAATACCCAATAGAAAGCTTTTGCTAAATAACATCCAATAGAAAAGCTTCGTTAAATTCTTTGTTAAATATGCATGTTGATAAAATCGGCCCTTAGTTTTTCAATTTGATTACCTAGGGGTTTACTTAACTTTTCCCTCTTTGATCAAGTCCATAGACATAGCCACTTACCTGGAAAAGAACAAATATATTAGTATACCCATCTATGCAAGTGAATAAGTATGTAGGTATTATCCTAAATATTATACAAATGTTTATTATTCATCCAATTATCGGAAAAATTATTTCCGATTTTTCTGTGAACCTAATGATTGGAATTATCTCCCTCTTGCGGAGTAAGCAAGCATCTTTCATTCTACAAGTTTTCATCTTAATAGAAAGCCAAACAAAGATTTTTGATTTTTTACGCAAACCTGAAGATCTGAAAGATCCGCAATTTTTTATTTTTTTTCAAACGAGACTGAAACTAAAAACTGTGACCGGATTTGTAATCAGCACCCTCAAGTTGTCCAAAACATGAGGTTTCTTCTTAATTGAAAGCCAAATAAAGATTTTCGATGTTTTAGGCAAACCTGAAGATCTGAAAGATCCGCAATTTTTTGTTTTCTTCAAACCAGACTGAAACTCAAAGCTGTGACCGGATTTGTAATCAGCATCCTCAAATTATCCAAAACACGAGGTTTCTTCTTAATAGGAAGCCAAATAAAGATTTTCGATTCCTCAGACAATCCTGAAAATATGAAAGCACCGACATTTTTTATTTTCATCAAATGAGACTGAAACTCAAAACTGCGACCGGATTTGTAATACGCACACTCAAATTACCAAAACACGAGGTTTCTTCTTAATAGAAAGCCAAATAAAGATATTCGATTTTTCAGACAAACCAGATCTGAAAGATTTGAAATTTTTTGTTTTCGTCAAACAGGACTGAAGCCAAACTGTGACCGGATTTGTAATCAGCAACCTTAATTTGTCGAAAACACCAGGTTTCATCTTAATAGAAAGCTAAATAAAGATTTTAGACTTTTTTAGGCAAACCTGATGATCTGAGAGATCTGAAATTTTGGGTTTTCGTCAAACAATAAAAAACTCAAAACTAAAACACGAGGTGCTATCTTAAGCACCAGCATTTCCTGAACGAAAAAACCATAAACCGTCAGAATTTGGAATTTTACAGATTCCAACACTACTTCCCAGTATGCGTGGGAAATAAGAATAAACTTCGTTTCCAATAAAACATATGAAAATCAGGAAGAACGCCATCATAGAAAAAAAACAGAAACATCGATACCGCTTAATCAACGTAAATTCCATGAAAGTTTTATTTATATTCTACAGTAGCAAATCGCTGATAAGCATATTATTACATTGCGTAAATCTACCGACTGATAAATTAAACATCAATATGGCTAGGCGATGAGTAAAACCGTAAAACAAGTTTTTTATTTGATGTATGGCTTCCAGGTAATTGAATTTCAAATTAAAATATGGGAGTGGGTTATCATCTTTCAACGCGGCGCGCAATTATAATAATTACCGGTTTTAATTTTCGAAAAGTCGCTTTTTTGTAATTGGCAGGTAATCGTCGGGGAAAAGGTGTGACGATGACGGATAATTTACGAGACAGCGTCACGTAGTTTGGATAATTTCCGAACCTGAAAACCGTTAAATGGAAATTACCTATGTTCCCTAATTAGAATGTGCCGTAACTTTTCAACGCGCATTGTGAAAATAATGGAATTTGAAATTGGACACCTTTGTAGTACTGTTCTACTTATGTACTATCGACAACCGTTGCTAGGGTCTACGTGGTTCTAGCTCTGCGACAGCGCATATACGATGATTTGTACTAAAATTCAAGTATATATTTGTCATTTTCACTAAAAAAAAAACATTTATAAATAAATAAAATATATATAATAATATATGCCGAGGGGAACATCGTCTCTAAGGAGGAGGAAAAGCGGACCAAGTATCAGGAGCTCCTCGGACAACTTCGCAGGCTCTGGCCGGACTACACTGTGAGTCTGCTAGTAATGGTCATTGGATCCCTAGGTGGTATGAGGGATACGCTGCTCTCTGCACTGCGCAAAATGCCGGTGTGCCGTGCGGCGGCGCACATCTTAGCCGCCAGAATGCAGAAGGCAGTCATCCATGGGTCCCTTCGTCTGCTTAGGACGCACGATTCGCGGACCCAGTGATTGCTCACATCACGGTGTGAGGAGTAGTCGCTGGGAAATGGAACAGCAGCCCGGTGTGTCGGAGCCCGAGTTGCACCCTTTTTGTTTTTGTTTTGTCTTATATATATAAATAAAAAAATAAAGAGCACATTTCTGGAAACATTCTCAGGAGACTGAAAAATGATTGTATTGGTAACATTTTAAAATCAAAAATAACTCATTGTCCTTATATTAACTGTCACCGATACTGAGATCATCATGATCATCTTCATCTTCATCATCATCATCATTTTCATGTTTGATTGTAGAGCTTCTCTCGGAAGGCGTTATTTCTTTCTTATGTAGTTTTGATTTGCTTGAGATAAGGGGATCAGAACTCAGAAAAAATGCGTTGAATTATATCTTGGTTGGTTTGTACTCGACTCATTGCGTAATATTCGCGATATTTTTTAAAATCTTTGTTGCGTGCTTCCTGAGCCTCTGTAGAATTTCATGTAATGAAGATCTTTATTTGTCTTTCTATTAACATAAAACCTCATGTTTTGGATAATTTGAGGGTGCTGATTACAAATCCGGTTGCGGTTTTGGGTTTCAGTCTAGTTTGACAGAAATCAAAAATGTCAGATCTGTCAGATTTCAAGTTTACCCAAAAAAATCGAAAATCTTTATTTGGCTTTCTATTAAGATGGAACCTCGTGTTTTGGATCATTTTAGGGTGCTGATTACAAATCCGATCGCAGTTTGAAGTTTCAGTCTCCTTTGACGGAAATCAAAAATGTCAGATCTTTCAGATCTTCAAGTTTGCCCAAAAAAATCGAAAATCTTCATTTGGATTTCTATTTACATGAAACCTTGTGTTTTGGATAATTTAAGGGTGCTGATTACAAATTTGGTTGCGGTTTTGGGTTTCAGTCTAGTTTGACAAAAATCAAAAATGTCAGATCTGTCAGATTTCAAGTTTCCCCAAAAAAATCGAAAATCTTTATTTGGCTTTCTATTAAGATGAAACCACATGTTTTGGATAATTTTAGGGTGCTGATTACAAATCCGGTCGCAGTTTGAAGTTTCAATCTCCTTTGACGGAAATCAAAAACGTCAGATCTTTCAATCTTCAAGTTTACCCAAAAAAATCGAAAATCTTTATTTGGATTTCTATTAACCCTTGTGCTTTGGATAACTTGAGGGTGCTGATTAGAAATTCGGTTGCGGTTTTGGGTTTTAGTCTAGTTTGACAAAAATCAAAAATATCAGATCTTCAGGTTTACCCAAAATATCGAAAATCTTTATTTGGCCTTCTATTTAGATGAAACCTTGTGTTTTGGATAATTTGAGGGTGCTGAAAATCCGGTTGCAGTTTTGAGTTACAGTCTCTTTTGAAAATAAATCAAAAAAGGCAGATCTGTCACATCTTCAGGGTTACCAAAAAAATCGAAAATCGTTATGTGGCTTTCTATTAAGATGAAACCTCTTATTTGACATAATTTGGGGGTGCTGATTACAAATCCCGTCGCAGTTTTGAGTTTCAGTCTCGTTTGACGAAAATCCAAAATTTCGCCGATGACGTACTAAAATTCATCTTGCTGTCTGAACACATTTTAACAACTGAAAATGACTAATAATTGTTCCGTACCCGACCTTTGTACAATACCGCTACCCTTGCCGCTTGCCTCTTACCTCGCCGCTCTACTATGTTTTAGTCTTACAATCCTGTGCCCTTTATATTGTATGAGACGCCACTGTTCTCAATACGACAAAAGCGATAAATTATTTTGTTCCCAGCTATAATGGAATGGCTTTTCACGCAGTGACTACACATTTTGCTTTATGCTGAAACATCAGTCGTTTTTTATGCCCGATATAAAATATAGCCGTACAAAATAAAATCGACGAAATTTAAATAAATAAAATCCTTTGAAGATCTAATTCAGTCATCAATAAACAAAGCCGGGAAAATACAATAATAAAATTCGTTTTGACGTTGTTAACAATGCCAAATATAACATTTAATTAGATAAAATTGGATTTCATGGTAAAACCGTGCGTCCGTGAATGTATAAATAAATTGATTAACTGTAAAATATTTCATATAAATTAGGTACACAATGCAATCGCAATAACAAAGTTTTAATTGCTGAAAGTATCGATTGGGCTTGCGAATGCGGATAATTCTGTTTGGTGCTGTTCTGTTTCGCACATCGCAGTCACTCACAATAATAATAAATTATAAATGGTATTTGTAATTTCCTGATTTCACGCTAGTTGAATATGATGCGTCTATTTACATAATATTTTGCATATATGGTTTCAATCTCGGATTACTCACGTTAATGAGGACTCCTATTATTGCACAAACCGACGAAAAAAGCAACAAAGGGAAACGTGAACGCTCGTGCAAGGAATGCATTTTACATTTATTGACTTATAAGCGAACTTTTCAGATATGAATGTCCTCTTCAAATAATCCCCAGCGTAAGATACTGCCTCTCCAATAAATCGTGAGCATCTAACATTTATTAGGTTTCCAAGGACTTTCAAAACTTCTTCAAAATGTTTTGAGTTTTGAATCATATCGTGGAAACGTCGATTGGATGCGCCTTCAAAACGTTTCCTGTTCAACGTCGATTTGCTAATTTTTGGGCGGGTACCGAGATCCAAATGCCGTGGAAACAAACACCAGCTGTTATTTTAAAAATGTCTTGAAATGCTCAGATGGACCTAAAAAAAGTCTATTATGCCGCTGGTATTTCTTTAATGTTTATGTCTATCCCCCAACTACCCCAATTTCACCCTCTTCCAAAAAAAAAAAAGGTAAAAAATTATCAGGAACCCTTAAAATGCCTAAAAACGAAGTTTGAGGGATAATTGAATTTTTTTGTTTTTTGTTGAATACTCCGCCGTCCATGCATCGATTTTCAAAATTATAGTAGCATTACCTACTACGAGCTCACATCGTATCGCCACCCCAATTTCATCACTATCATTTCAGCGGTTACTGAGATTACGAGGCTAGAAAAACAGACAGACAGGCAGGTAGACTAACAAACAGACCGACCGCCAGACAGGTCGACAGTCAAACAGACATACCGACAGACAGACAGGCAGATAGATATAACACGTCCAAAATTCGTAATATATCAAAATCTAAAATTTTCGCGATAACATAATCCCCTTACCTATCGGTGTGGGAAGTAAAAATAAAACTTTTATTTTATTTTCCTCCTATCACTTGTGCTGTACATCAACGAGCTGCTGGAAATAACATCCAATCTACAGCTTCGCAGATGACAGTACATTAGTGTCGTGCATGGAACTAGGCAAGCCACTATCATCCCAGGAGACGGTACGTCGGCGACAACAGCATGCCTCACACATCAACGCAGATATCAAAACAATTGTCGAGTGGATAAAGTACAGTTCAACGTACAAAACACTCAGGCAACAACACTTACAAAGAAGACTCACGATGGCTTACCAACCGTGGAAATGGAGGGCCACCCCACAGTCGAATCACCTTCCGTCAAGCTTTTGGGGATCAACATCAACAATAACATGTCCTGGCATGACCACGTCGTCAGTCTTGCTAAAACGGCATCCCAGAAGCTTGGAGTTTTGTTCCGCTGTAGGAAGTTGTATACACCAGAGCAACTGCTGCTGCTCTACAAGGCACAGATCCGACCATCGCTGGAGTATTGCTCCCATGTATGGGGATGTGCTCCGAAACACTCTCTAAAGCTTCTGGACACTATCCAGAAAAGAGCAATTCGATTAGTCGATAGGCCTAACCTCACAAAGGACCTCCACAGCCTGGAACATCGAAGGAGGATGGCTAACCTATCCCTGTTCTCTGATTCTATCACGGAAGATGTTCGAGTGAGCTCTCCCAGATAATAACATCAGAGGCCGTCCGAACCAGGAACACTAGAGAAGCTCTGCTGCGAGCTCATCCTTACCAGGTCGAAGTCCTTACTCCCCGAACCAGTCTCCCTCCAGCATTCCTTCTTTTGGAGAACTTCGACGCTGTGGAAACAGCTGCCGGGGGAATTGTTTCCCGACGGCTACAACCTGCAGCGTTTCAAATCTAACGTGAACCGACACTTATCCTCTCGCAGCGCTTCTACAGCGCCATAGGCTTTCAGCCTTTGCGGGAGGCTGACCATAAAAAAAAACAACGTGGAGTGACGTTTGAGAGAAAGTTCACAGATTTCTTGGACGATAACGGAAGAACATCTATTCGTGACGCTTCCTCAAATTTTACATTTAATCATAATTTGGTTTTAACCTAAAATAAATATGTTTTGAAAAATACAAATACCTATCTAATGTATGTCAAGTTTAATTAAACGTGGTATAAGTGACAGTTTTGTTCGATGAATTAATTTCTCATTCAGCGCCTACCTTGACTCCTGCTATCTACGCCTATGTAAGAATAAAAGAAGTGTAGAACAGCCAAGGAATTTTGCCCATAAAATTATGTAAAAGATATTAGTGTCAGCTTATTATAAACAGCTGTTGTCTGAATTTTAATCGGTCTCCTGTTCAAATAACACACTGGAGAAAATTGACTCATCAAACCTATACATACACTATACAGCTACTCGCATACGAAGTTATTAACTGCATATTTATTAAGTATCTGGCTACGGTTTTATAGCTCATTAAATTATCTTAACTATGAATCCCAATGCTGGAGGTATGTTATTTTTGTTCAATAAGGTTAATGTGAGTGCGTGACCTTTTTCTTTCTCCTTTAACTGAAATTAACGTCAAATCATTTTTAGACGCTTACTCATCGTGCTAAATACTTATACGTATATGAGAACAGATATCGAAAAACTTTTATTTGTTCAAAAATCTACTGTTTCTACAAAAACAGAGACCGAAATTTCGCATATACAATTCCCCCTTTTTCATTCATCAAACATCAAAAACATTCATTTACAATACAAAGTGATTGTTTGTTCTTGATGTGCCTTTTCAGGCACTCGTACAACTTTTTTTCTTATTTTTTTTATAACCGAGCAGACCGCGTAGGCAGAGCCTAAACACCAGAGTACCGCGGCTGCTGTGAAAGGGTTATGTTAGGGGAAGTTTGTTAACGCGGGACTTGAATGGGTCAATACCCGCAGAGCCAATAAATACATCTCCTGGCAGTCCATTCCAAGCTTTGGACACCCTGGGAATAAATGTGCGGTTGTACCGCACGGCTCTTGATGTATGAAGAACCACCGCCTTAGGATGAGATGCCACGGTCGCATCTGATAGGAGCGGTGAGCGGCGGAACGATAGAGGATAACTCAGAGGGGCAGATTCCGTTTCAATGTCGGTAGAAGAGTGAGAGGTAACCAACAACACGGCGGTAGGAAAGTGGCTGGAGGTGGCGCGTTAAGGCCAGGTCGCCAATTAGTCGAATTGCCGTTCTCTGGACGGCATCTAGTATAGATAGTAGGGGCAACAACTCCTCAAACATGAGAGCAATACTCCAGGGATCTTATCTGGGCTTTATATAGCGTGAGGAGGTTACATGGTGAAAAGTACTTTTTGGCTCTAAATAGATAATCACGCTTTTTACCAGCAGCTGTTGTAACTGACGCAACGTGTTCGTGCCAGATCAGATTTTCTGTAATGTTGACTCCTAACAGCTTGAATGAGTGACTCCTTGGCAGAGCCCTGGTGTTGGCTTGGGCACTTATTGTTAGATGTCGTACAATATTGGGTCTTGGAAGCATTAAATTTTACCATATTCTTGAACCCCCAAGCGTAAAGGTATCGAGATTCTATGAAAGTGAAGCTGCCACTGCCAGTCTTCTGCGTTCCAGTTCGACCACAAAGATCGATCTACTGCTCATGATGCCTGCATGCAGCGTACTGTCATCCGCAAAACTGTAGATTGGGTTTGAAGTGCTAGAGAGTAGCTCATTTAATGTGAAGCAGAAACAATGTAGGAGCCAATACCGATCCCTACGGAACCCCAGCATTGATGCTATGGAAAGAAGATGAAAAGCCGTCTACCACGATAGAAATTTTCCGACCTGAGAGGAAGTCTGCGAGCCAACCGCAAAGCTTAACTGGAAGTCCATAAGACGGGAGCTTGTTTAGGAGAGCTGCATGCTACAGTTGATCGAATGCCTTTGAAATATCGAGAGCAACGACGTGAGCCTCGCCAAAAGACTGGATGAGTTTGCTCCACACATGTGCGACGTTAGCCAGGAAATCTCCAGTTGATCTTTGGTGTCGGAATCCATATTGTCTGTCGTTGATTAAGTGATGGAGCTCTAGGTATTTCATGAGCTCTTGGTTGAAGCATTTCTCCATCACTTTACTAATAACAAAGAGCAGAGCTATAGGTCTGTAGTTGGTAGGATCAGTTTTGGATCCCTTTTTTGGCACCGGCTGGATGCAAGCTGGAGTGTCTGTTATAGAGAGTCTGTTATAACAGAAAAGTTTCTATAGGCCACGCATAGGATTTTAAATGGACCACAGGATAAGTCCGTTATAGCCGGATGTCCCTGATAACAGGGTCCGTGATAAGCGGAGTCTACTGTAATAGATGAATAAATAAGCAGTATCAGAACTCTTATATACAGCAATTGTGCCAGGAAATAGAGATGCATGCCAATACTAATCATCCGAAAGAGATGTTTTTTAAGGTCAAATGCCTCAGTCGGGATGTTAAACCCAAATCTTGGGCTGTTAAAAATCCCGAGGGACAGCTAATTACCAACTTGCGTGAGGTTATTGAGGTATGGCGAAATTACTGCGGAAACCTGTACCATGAGGATGGCCCTCAGGCCCTCTCATTGGATTTTGAATATGAACCTGATATTCTTTTGTCTGAAGTGGAACATGCCCTCAACAAGTTAAAAACTAATAGAGCTACAGGCATTGATGCTATTTCTACCGAAACATTAAAATGCTTGGGTGAAGACGGCATCTCTCTTTTATATAATATTTGTAAGAGGGTCTGGTCCTCCGGTGTTTGGCCACATGAATGGTGCACATCCATTTTTGTTCCACTTCATAAAAAAGGATCTCCAACAAATCCAGACAATGATCGCCTACTTTCGTTAATCTTTCATGCAAGCAAGGTTCTAGTATATATTTTACAGTCTCCTTTGGAGGGTTTTACTGGCTGGCAAATTTCTCAGGCGCAGGCGTTTTGTGTACCTCGGTTATTTGATCGACAATTCAGGTAGCTATGAGAATGAGATTCGAGGAAGAACTAGAAGCTCTATTAAACATCTTAGAACAACGTAGTGCAGAGTATGGGCTTAGTATTAACTACAATAAGACCAAGGTTATGATCGTAGATAGAGAGCATGATAATTATCGAAAAATAAAGTCAATAGGCCGTTGTGAAGTAGTTCAAAGTTTTATATACCTCGGTTCTTTGATCGATAATTCGGGTAGCTGTGAAAATGAGATTCGACGGCGCATTCAACAGGCACGGGTGGCCATGACAAAACTTACTAAAATATGGCGTGACCATAACATCACTAAAGCTACCAAAATGTCAATGTCTTGTGTTCTCCATATTTTTGTATGCCTCGGAAACTTGGACTGTTAAAAAGGCAGATCGAGCTCGCATGGATGCTTTTGAAATGTGGACGTGGAGGAGAATGCTGAGAATTCCTTATACCGCCCATCGAACTAATGTTTCCATATTGCATGAGCTCGGTAATCCAAAGAGACTATCCTCCATTGTGTCGATGAGAATGCTTACATTCTTCGGACATATTCACAGAAGCGATAATATGGAGAAACTTGCAGTTCAGGGTCACGCCCCGAGTGGGCGGCGCCGTGGCCGTTCCCCTACACGCTGGGTGGATACGTCGAGACAGTTGCTAGATATGAGTATCAAGAGCACCACTGAACTGACAGTAAATCGCGAACGATGGCGAGCTACAGTTCTGAAAACTATTGATAATATTCGTGTCGGCAGTACTCTAGCTCCGACTTAATGCATTTTACGAGTTCACAACATGTCTGTCAAGACATTGTGACTATGATGATGATGATGTAGAGATCATAAACCATCTAAGAGTGAATCAAAATCCATATTTTTGTGTACGTACGGTAACGCCGTTGGCTCCCTTTGGTCCAGCTGAGCTTAATTATGCACAGCTTAATTATCCAGGGCAGAAACGGGCTCCAAAGGGCAGCAGGAATGCTGCGGAAGGTAGCGGCGGCGTTTTGGCCGCGCGGACACCGCAAAAGCAACGACTGATGAGTCCGGCCGCCAGTCTGCCGGCAGTTATTCTTTCTGATTAATTTCAGGGAAATTCTCGGCCGGCTTTTTAACGCGTCTGGCAGGAATTCGCTCTTTCGTTCGCTGCGCGGAATGACTTAATGAAGATTTATTATTTCGGTCGCGAAAAAGGTCATATTAGAACCAGTGTAGCACTAAAAGCTTCTGGGAGGATGAACGATCTTCCTCAGGAATTAGCGGGGTCAGAAAGATTATAAGTTTCATAGTTGGATATTCCAAAAACATTTCTAGATGAGGCGACAATTATGAGAATAGGGAACAGTAAACTTCCTTGCAGTCACAGGCATTATTATTAAGTATTATTTACAAAATTAGAAACAATAGGTATCCGAGATGACGTTCTTGCTACATTTGATAACTAGCTATCAGACATACACCAGCAAGTTATCATTGGAAAGGCAACAAGCGAGGTAAAGACAGTAAGAACGGATGTGCCTCAAGGGTCTGTCATTGGGCCGGTCTTGTTCTGAATTTGAATTGATAAGCGTCTCAACTATGAGAATTGTACTATTATCTGATACGCTGATGATACCTCTTGAACTGCATAGGTACTCGTAATACTTAGAATGAAGCTCTTGAAGTGGCAAAATAGATGATGTCAGAAACTCGTTCTATCTCAGTTTAAGTATTTCAAAAACAAAATTTATTGCATTCTCTTGTATTCGTCCACACACGCATACATCATCTCTCAAAAACATTCCCTGTCTAACAATTAGGAAAACAAATAAAGTAATAGAACAAGTAAAATCAATAAAAGAGCTTGGTGTTTACATTGACAGATACCTTAAATGATCGCCTCAAATTAACACAGCAACAAATAAATTGAAAAAATTAACTCATTAGTTTTGTACCTTGCGAAGTATTCTTAACAAAAAATTACTCATGATAGTATACAGCAGTAAAGTTGCATCTATCTTAAATATGGAATTTATGTGTGGTGATCTGCTTACTTGATAAGCCTAAAAAAATACAGGTCTGTCAAAATTATATTCTAAGAATAATATTAATAATGCACAACTGAAGCTATTTTGGATGTGAAAGCTCTATACATTCATGCAGTTCTGAAAGTACCTACTTCATATGAAAACAAAAAACAGATATGAAACGAGAAACATCTTAAGAAACTATTTATATTTATGGCAATATGTGAGCAAAACTGAATGTCAAAAATGCAAATTTTATAATGGTATTAAAACATACAACTCTATCCCAGAAGAACTAAAAGGGCTACCACTGCATCTTTTCCGGAAAAACATTAAAAACTATGTTATTGTAAATTATGATACACTGAGCTCTTTTATTTGAGCAAATATCTAAGATCATGAAACTGATTTTACAAATAATAGTTTTATCTTAGGTGTCATGATTTTTGTAAAAGGATTGATCAGTTATGAAATTTAATGAAGATACGTACGTGATTATAAGAAAACGTCTATACTTCTTGCTGCATAGTTGCGTGTTATTATTTGCAATGTCATTTTTATTAAGATAATCTGATTTCAGAGGTAGTTTAAAAATTATTATTGATTGTTGCGTTGTCAGCTTGAGAGTTTTTGGCAATGTTTTGTTGTTTCTTGAGGATATACCTTGAACAGGTCTGGGACCAGTGCACATTCTATAGGGTATTCTGCAAGGCTCTGTGTCTTGGGGGGGGGGGGGGGTCCTCGCGTTTTGTTTCATCCATTGCACTTATCTCAGCATTAGAGTGTGTATTGCCTAGACCAGGAAGATTGTTGTCAATCTCGGTAGCGTTGTCACTACACTGTATTGAGTTACGTTCGTCAGGTACCATGGTTTGACACTGTTCAGCCAAATAGCTAGTTGTACATATTGGTATTGTGGTTACAAGTTGATGGAGCAGGTATGCTCATTGGGTTCATTATTTTTTTTTCAAGTGCACTACGGACCATCCTGGCACGAAAGTTTTATTATTTTATTATTGTTTTCACCTTAGATTACTATATATTAAATTTTGCAATATTCGTAGCATTTTATCGTGTGTTACTATGGCACGCCATCTATTTTATTTCGACACGTCTTACAGTTAAATTAAAATAGAGCATCTGATGACTACAGATTGGCGGTGCTATGAGGGTACAAAAAGAACTCGTACCTTGTTCAAAAAGAAAGCCATTAAACAGGACGGCACGCAAGTTGTACAACATCAACATGATATTCGTTTTGCGTAGCTCAGTGACATTGAACGTCGGACAAGGAATCCCGTGTAAACCTGTCAGCCACTTCAAAAACCAGTAAGTCGACTGGAGGCGCAACCGAGGCCAAAGAGCAGCGACACTTTCTTACTCCAGGCGATTAGGTCTAAAAAACTGCTACGTGGACACTTGAACCAAATGAGACATCTATTTTATTAGTCTTTTTTGCATGTGGGAACCGTCAGAAATGCAGCTTAAGCTCATTGTTCATTAATCTCCACACCTCCCCGGACGGACCTCCGTCGGTCGCCCATCCAAGTGCTGACCGCACATGTAGCTGCTGCGCTCGATGTCCGAGGCCGGCGCTGTTTGCCACTCAGCCTTTTGGATTGTGGGTCACCAAACACATACCTACTGATCCAGTCTCGTATTTGTGCTGTGTAGGCTTTGTTACTCATTCTCTGAGCCACCCACTGGTGTTTTTCAACCACCTACTGTTACTGATAAATAAACTGACCGCCTTCTGGAAAATTATTAAAAAAAAAACGATCTTAGCAATGCAGGATCTTTCAGATTTTTTGGGTCATTCTTTATAAGTAAAGTCATTTCATATTTCAGTTTTAAATTATTTAATGGATTAATGTTGGAATTTGGATACCTACCTAAGTATCATAACATACAATAAAGAGTGAACAGTCACAATGTCCCAATGGACCAGTATCATGGGTCTGAAAACAACGATTAAAACACTGTAACATCTTAGTGTGTTAGGTTTTGTTACTCTGTGCATCATTTTGTTAACCAGTACATAATTCCATTTCAAAGTTAAAAAAAAATCAAATTTGGCCAATAAATGCGAAGCGTTCCATCATACATCAGCAGTGTCGTCAACCATCAAATTGCAGTATTGATGCAATTTTCACGAAACAAACTACTGTTTTGTGATTTATCTTTTGTCAGGGGGATGCCCTGCGGGTTTCAACTCTTGGCTGTCACATGCAGAAAGATTCTGTGAGACAAAGCTTTGTTTGGAAAACGAGATATACCTAAAGACTGTTTATTACAGCAGATGTTATTTAAATATTTTGAACCTTACTTCTTAGGGCCCCCACGCACATAGAGGGATAACTCAAAACTTGAATGCGCACGCTACAGAGTACAGTTAAAACTCACCAAGTATGGGGAAGCGTGTGGCGTACACAGTTAAGTCGTTGGGAATCAAACACTGCTTGATTTTTGGTGTGGGAAGTTAGAGTGTAAAGGTGCGCAGTCAAACACGTGCATTCTTCCCTCTGTGTGAGTGGCTGTCTTTAGTTTTCACGTTTTTCATCTCTGTGGTGAAGAACGAAGCATTACTTACATAGGTAAAAAGGGCAACAAGTCAGGATTCCAGACGAAATAAACAAATTGAGGTTTTGAATAAAAAAATTTTTTGTCATAAATGGGAAGATCATATGTAAGTTTTATAACAAAACTGTTTTTGTTTTCTTTTTATTCGCAATAATTCAAAAGTTATATCAAAATAAAAATGGGTTTTTGAATCCAGTACCGAAAACACGCCGACGACTCCTGAGTAAATTTTTTGATAAAAAAATAAAAAAAACTTGGAAGGTCTGGTTTCGATCCAAAGACCCTGAGATCCACTATCGGACACTGTAACTACTAGGCCATCCTTCAATTGAGGAGATCTTTTCAACGAAACATATTTGTTTAGGTTCTTACTTACTAGAATCTGTAATCTGACTTCAACTTCAAACATTCAAAAACATATTTATTTCGATCGTAGATTTCGTCTCGAGCTGCAAACTTCATTCATCGACTGTGTTGCAACAAAAATACATCAGCTACCAGTTTACCAGTACGTATTTTCGTGATTGGCTGGGAATCTAGAATCTACATAGTATCGGAGTAGGACGTCGTTGGTCAAAGGAGCATCCTGACCGCCATGGTGATGTCACACGGGTTCGGGAGCCGTCGGCATGTTTCCGGTATTCGATTCAAAAAGCCATTTTTATTTGGGTATAACTTTTGAGTTATTGCGAAAAAAAAACAAAAACAGTTTTGTTATAAAACTTATATATGATCTTTCCATTTACACAAAAAAATATATTTTTTTTCTTAATTCAAAACCTCAATTCAGTGAACGCACCTCACAACAAATGACGTGCCTAGTGTCACTAATGAGTGACGACACAGCTTGACTGATCACGAACCTTAACCTAGATCACGGATCACGGTCACCAAAACACTGATCAATAAAACGGGAATACAAAACAATATACTGTCGAACGACCTTAGATCAGGTAGAACAGCAACACGGCATACACAATCTTCCGATTGACTGTTCAAATATTTTCCTCATTTTCTCAGCTTTCCTATGGCTAAAAAAATCACGGAAAAACACTAGAAGGTTATTATTCCATATGCAATCATGAAAAAATTATAATACTACTCAATTTTATTATTGGGTGACAAAGAGATAGTTGTAAGGGTTTGGGGGTGCTACAACACTAGATACGTACCGCAAAGAGAAGGGTAGAAAGGAGTTTGTTTTAAGGAAAAGGGGGTTAGTTGAAAACACAACGACACAATACTAGTTCTTCGGAGCAGATCACCTGAATAAGGGCCTTCGATCTCCACTGGATTAGGGCCGTGGTACGATATTCAATACAACAAAGGCAAGTGGCAAGGTATAAACTGTCGAAACACCTTCACCTGAAAATGACTATTTTCAAGCTAGGAAGACAGGATGGAAAACAAAAAAATTGATGTTGACTTATTACTGCAGAGGTTCCCAACCTGTGCGTCGCGGCGCCCTGGTGCGCCGTAGAAAGTAAAGAGGGGCGCCGTGAGTCGATCCTCGAAGTCCAAAACACAAATATTTGTAGGTGCCAAAAAAGCAACAATACCTATTCTGACGCTCGCCACATTTTGAAATTACTGGAGAAGATTACAACGTTCACGAAGAAACTACAAATTTGGATAAAAAAGACCAATGAAGGCGGCGGTCAAGATTGCTTTCCACAATTGTATAAATATGCGGGAACTGGTTGTCTCACAAGACCTGATGCCTGATGGCCCTTTTCACGGAACACTTATGGAAGCTCACTGAGTGGGTTTTCGAAATACTTTGCAGATGATGATGTCGAAAGATTTGCGTGGATCCAAGATCCCTTTCATACGATTTGGTGGAGTGTTGGTTATCGATTCAAAATGAATATCCAAACCTAACTTCAAAAGCTTTAAGAATTTTTATTCCGTTCGCAACGTCATATTTATATGAAGCTGGATTTTCAGCCGTAGCTGTAATCAAGAACAAATATCGCTCAAGGATCAATGGGGAGCAAGAAATGTGAGTCGCAGTGTCGAATTTTATTCCACGTTTTGAAAAACTATGCGGAGATATCACCAGGCTCAATCGTCACATTCATTTGACTGTCGTATTTTATTTTTGTTTTTCTTTAGTCTTTCTTTTTGTTTTCTGTTTCAATTCTGAATTTTTATAAATATAATAAAATAAACTTCATTTCCTATTGAGGAAGTTTTTATTTTTGTGTGTACTATAATATTATTGTAGACACCTATTTGTTTCGACAGTATCTATTTAAAATAGTTGTCTAAGGTGACAAAATGCCAAAGTGCGCCGCTGGTTGAAAAAGATTGGGAACCCCTGTATTACTGTATTTACCATATACCCTCCACAACATTTTGGGGTTCGCTACACCTCTGCCTGGTTTTGTAGTTAGATGTTGAGTTAGATAGACTGACAGTTCACGGGTGACTCTGTTTCTGTGGCATTAATCAGCACCAAGTCGACTGGAGCAGCAACCGAAACTTAAAGAACAGCGCGACGCTTTATCTGCTCGCATCTGACACGACCGAGCGTATGTGTGCATGTAAATCGACCGGACAAGGTGGCATGCATCCAAAGGGGGTAATTATGGAAATGCGGACGGGCACTCAGTTTATTTACGAGCTGCTCGATGGACTGCCTCTTAACACGGTTCCAAACGCTCTCGGTACATATTAGGGACGTCTTCATATCACACTTAGAAGTTCGTCAAATCGATTGATAGCATTGACGAACGTCAGTGGAGAAGGCTACTGTGTGACCACCGTAAATTGACCAGCGCGGCATGAGGTAAGGGGAGCGGGAGGTTCTTTCGGGCAGCGATCGTCATTATCATGTCTGAAAAGGGATAGAAAAAATAAGTAAAACTTCTTCTTCAGCTGCCTATCCACTCTTACTGGATGTTGGCGATCACATTTTCAAACACTTCCCTGTTTGTTGCCGTGTGTACAAGGTCCCCAATTGTTCTTAGGCCTGTCCAATCCCTCAGGTTTCTGAGCCAGGACATCTGTTTTCTTCCGACACCACGTCTACCTTCTATTTTTCCTTCGATGATCAACTGTAAAAGTCTGTACTTTGGGTTTCTCATTAGGTGGCCAAAAAAAGCCACCTTTCTCTTTTTTGTGTTTTGGAGGATTTCTCTCTCCTTTCCCATTCTTCTCAAGATATCCTCATTCGTGGCCCTATCAGTCCACGGAACTCTCAACATGCGACGGTACGTCCACATTTCAAACGCCTCTAATCTGTTTATTGATGTAACCTTAAGCGTCCATGTTTCCATGCCATAAAATAGAACCGACCATACGTAGCATTTGGCGTATCTCATTCTTAGTCTTAGGCTTATATCTTTGTTTGTAAGCACACGTTTAAATTTGAAGAAGTAGCTACGGGCCACATCTATTCTAGATTTAATCTCTCTTTCGACGCTCCAATCATCATAAAGCCAGCTTCCTAAGTATTTATACCTTGTGAAGTAAAACAAGAACATCAAATATTGTCTGCAGCAATTATACGATCACGATGCTGCATAGCATTTTAGGTGGGGAATAAAATCTGCTGTTGCCGGTATTAGTCGTAAGTCTTATGAACTAGATAAATAGGCTATTAAGTGATCTAAATTATTTGCCGTTTCCATTATGAATAAAATAAAACAAGACCTAAAAAAAGGAAATAGGATTAATTAGTGGTAGTGGCCAAAAATTGAGAAGTCCCAGCAAGTATTTAATCAAACACGAATTGCTGGGCTTGGTGATAAGAGTCGAAGTTCAAAAGAATTCTCGACCCAATGGGCAGTGCCATCGCTGTCACTGCTGTCAGAAATATGGACACGCGCAGTCATATGGTACTGAGCCTCCTAATGTTCTTAATGTCGTGCATGAAACCAGGCAAGCCACTGTCATCCCAGGAGACGGTACGTCGGCAACAGCAACATGCCTCACACATCAACCTAGATATCAAAACAACTGTCGAGTGGGGACTAGTAAATAAAATACAGTTTAACATAGAGAAAACTCAGGTAACAACACTGACAAAGAACAGAACCTTTCTGTCGCCTGCTATCACATGCTTCACATGTCTGGTAGACATGAAAGACCCGAAGCTCTCTATTTCCGTCAATCGACCTATGGCGCACTGATGATCGCTAATAAGCGTGAAACAGCTGTCTACGTACTGGTGGATTGACGGAGATATAGAGCAACCCTCGTATACTGACAAAGAAGTCTCACGTTGGCTTGCCAAATGTGGAAATGGAGGGTCACTCAATAGTCGAGTCACATTCCGTCAAGCTATTGGGGATCAACATCATCAAAAGTAAAATGTCCTGGCACGACGACGTCGTTAGTGTTGCTAAAACGTCATCCCAGAAGCTTGGAACTTGCTGCTCTACAAGGCACAGATCGAACCATCCATCGTTGGAGTATTGCTGGTCCCATATGTGGGGTTGCGCTCCGAACCACTCCCTAAAGCTTCTGCACACTATCCAGAAGAGAGCAATTAGACTAATCGATACGCCTAACCTCACAAAGGACCTCCACAGCCTGGAACATCGAAAAAGAGTGGCTGACCTGTCCCTGTTTCACAGATTCTACCACGGAAGATGTTCGAGTGAGCTCTCCTAAATAATAACAGCAAAGAGCGTTCTAATGAGGAACACTAGAGAGGCTCTGTGGGCTCATCCTTACCAGGTCGAGGTCCCTACTCTCCGAACCAGTCTCATCCAGCATTCTTTGTTTTGGAGAACTTCGACGCTTTGGAATGAGCTACCGGGGAATGTTTCCTGACGGTTACAACCTGCAGCGTTTCAAATCTAACGATACTAATCCATTGCTGAAGAATTATTTAAGGAAACAAAATTCTTTGATGTCAGACAATTATTCTTTTATTGCATAATAATATCACAATATAAGAAGAAGCATAGTCACAGCACATCATCACATGACTACGAGACTAGAAATAAAAATGTAATAGATGTTCCCAGACCTGTAAAGAATGTTATGCAGAGATCGTTTATATTTTTAGGCCCCTGATACCAGACTATTTGAGACATGTTCACTCCATCCATGTATTCAATTCAATACTAAAAAAGTGGATAGCTAGCATTCCTCGACATCAGGTGCATCAATACGTTGCTATAAAAAATATATATTATACTACTGAATGAATCTGTAAAAATACTTAAGAATTATCTATCGTGTGAGTGCAGTTGTTTTTAGCTATTTTGTGTATTGTGGATTATAGATAGTACTATGATGCATGTATTTGGACAATATTGCGCACTTCTATTATCTTTAAGCTATTTTCATTAGAATGATTTTGCAAAAAGTTTGAATATTTGCTCACGCACAAGGTTCTACCTTCAGTGAGTGTTGTCATATTTATTTGCTCAGTGGTGATTTTAGAAACTACACAGCTTTTTTGTCTTTATACAAAAATTGTACCTTTGTCAAATAAATATTATTATTATTCTGATTTTTCAAGTTTCTCTCGCATGACTGGGGTAGCAACAAGTATTGACGGGCTGAGCCAAGTCAACACCTGAACTATATTACGGCTCTGAATTTAGGAACGATCGAACAATATTACATGACTTCAGGATTACAGACTTTTGGAATGTTTTGTGTAACTTTTCGTCCAGGCCCAACTGTTGAAGGTGTTGTGTAAACGTGTTTGGTGTAAGGCCTGAGACCGACATAATGAGGGGGACAATACTGACTGTTTTGTTTCCAAAGTCGTTTTATTTCCATAGCAAGGTCCGTGTATTTAGATATCTTCCCAGAGTAGGTGTTTTGGATATTCACATCGTTGGGAATGGCTATATCTATCAAATACGTAATGTTATCGGCCTTTGACTGGAAAACTGTATCTGGTCTATTGGCTGGGATAGTCTTGTCTGTATGTATTTCGACGTCCCAGTATAGTTTGTATCGATCGTTTTCGAGCACTGATGTCGGAGTGTAATTGTAATATGGATCTGTGTTTTCTATTAGTTTGTTTGTTGTGACTAGTGCTTGGTGTATTATTATTATTGTGCATTTCTTATTTTTTCTCGCATGGTTGCGGTATTTATTATTATTATTGCTCACTTTTCACATACTATGACCAACTCTGTCCTGTGTCGTGCTGTTTTATGAGGCGCAGTTTGAAAATGATGCTCATCTGTGGCGAGGGAGCAATTAAAAACATCAAAGGGCGGCGCGCCGAAAGAGTTCCCGGAATTCGCAATTACCGAAATGACGGTGACATTTTTGTTGGATCCCGCGTTTGCCCGGCCGCCATCTCTTCAATTACAGACCGACTGACCGACGGACAACCGGTCGTCGGCCATCAGCGCGCGGATGCGTCCGCGTCATCTGGGGACCTAATTACGCCACAAATAAACGACCTAATGAAACGTGTAGTCCGGGAAATATGATTTTATCATCGGCATGCGCTGCGGTTTGTTTGTAAACGCAATGGCGAAGCACAATCGGTTACATTTTCACGGGTCGCTAAAGCCGGACCACCGATCGTGTTGCTGGTTAGAACAGTTTTTCAAGCTGACTTTCCAATAAAGCGGCCTATAGACGTTAACGCATGCGGCGATACAGGCATCAAACTCGAAGTTTCATGAAACTTGCATCAGGTGCATAAACAGTATTGTTTCATCAGTTGTTAAGCCTATCACATACTTAATTAATTTGTCGTTACAAAATGGAATTTTTCCTGACATCCTGAAAATAGCTAAGGTCATTCCAGTGTTTAAAAAAATGAAGTCAGGTTGATTGACTCAGTACTTCCCACACGTTACGCTGATACCAGTTTATTATTTTCCCATAGCATGAAGCTTTAGTCTAAGATCCTTGCAACCAAATAATCGCCAGCCCCCCCCTAAAATTGTCATATGCCGCTAGGTCTTTCCTTCACAGGTCAATGGACAGCCTATTATCGATACTACAAACTTCTCAGTTTTACAACCCCCACCCCCCAACCACCTCACTTTCACCCCCACCCAAAAAACTTGTAGGAAATGATCAGGAACCCCTAAAACATCTAAAAACCAAATTTGAGTTGTTTTAATACTTTTCGTTCTTTGATTATTGCTACGCTGCCACTGACACAATTTTTAACACGCATAAGCGTTTTCCATTCTCACCACGGTAACAATATACTGTGCCAAAACTTCATTAGAATCAATTTAATAGTGTCCACGTTACAAAATACAAAACGATTTAAACCAATAAATTCTCGTATGTATACAGAAAATTCGGATGGACCTAAAAAGGTGATTTGTGTCGCTAGATCTTCCTTCACAGGTTAGTCGACAGCCTATTATGAGTACAAGAAATTTTTTAATTTTTCAACCGCCAACCCCCAACCACCCCAATTTCACCCCCACCCAAAAAATCGCAGAAAATGATCAGGAACCTCTAAAACGCTTAAAAACGAAGTTTGAGCTGTTTTTATATTTTTAGTTTTTTTATTATTTCTGCGCCGCCACTGGCACGATTTTCTTGGATCTAAGTAGAGCATTTGATCTTGTAGATCATGCTCAACTTATAGATAAACTTTATAAGTACGGTCTTAGAGGAAGATTGGTGATTGGCTCAAGTCTTACCTCAGTAATAGAAAACAGTTGGCTGTGGTGGACTAATATCAATCACAAACTCAGACTATTAAATATGGAGTTCCTCAGGGTTCAATGTTGGAACCACTTCTATTTATTTTTTTGTGAACGATTTGTTAATTTCTATTAGTGAAGGAAAAATTACATTGTTTGCTGATGACACATCCATGATTACAGCAGATAAAGATTGGTCGTGTTTGAGACAGAAGGCACAGCTACTCATCAATCAACTTGTCGGATGGTTTACTGAAAATGGACTCATAGTAAACAGAGAGAAAACTGTTTTTATTAATTTTATTTCACGAAATAACCACATATCTATGAGCCACTTATTAAAAATTAACAGCACCTCATTACAGCAAGTGCAGTTCTGTAAATTGTTGGGAATATATATTGACCACTCTCTTATAGCTGGGAGAAGCATATTGACGGCCTCTGCAAAGAGCTAAGTTCTGTCTCATTTGCAATGTTTGGGCTGCGTAATATTGCCAGTAATAGTTTGTTATTATCTTATTATTATGCTTATTGTTATTCACGATTGAAGTATGGAATAGTTTTTTGGGGCTCGTCGTCCTCTAGCATCCGTGCCTTTAGGTTATAGCCTCATAGAAAAAAGCTTGGTGCGGTCAAATTTGGAGATCTGGGGGACACGGGGCCCGAAATTGAAGGTCCTGGAAACAGAAGTCTCTGTACAGCCAGTATTGCTCTGATAGTGTGACAGGTAGTTCCATCTTGTTGAAACCAAACCTTCGCTGCTTCCGGTTGAGGCGCCAAAAAAATGTTCCCCATTTTCCTATGTCGCAGGGCATTGACAATAACAGCAACACCATCATGAACATTGTATGAAGCCAGCAGAATAAATTTTTCCAAGCATGTGCTTTGCATGCTATAAACAAAGTACATTCGCCCGATGTTGCCCAACTTTTCGTCTCTTGCCTCTCTTGAGAAGGACAAACAACCAAACTCGTTTACAGCGGATATTGGCATCGGCATGCCCAAATAACGAATAAGACGCAGAAAACGCAAACAAATAAAACTAAGGTGAGACCCCGGCGAGAAAAAAAAACGCCACCGTTCGTCCCGAATTAGCAAGTCAAATCAAATTTGCATTTGGGATGGTAAACGGTACAAGGCTGGCTATGAAGGAAAGAAGGCGCCTGCCTTTCTTTCTGCTAACTGAGGAAAATTTGTTTTGGGGTGTATTTGCATTTTCGATTCTTTTTCTTGTTCTTGTGAGACCTTTTTATTGGCTCTGAAGCCTAGTATATTTTTTTTCTTCTGTGTCATCGGCATCGACTGCTCTGGTCATTACTCGTAGCCTCGTGTTCTGTGTAGGCTTTGTTACAGTTTCCCGGCGCCACTCTAGGCACAGCACTGTTCATTAGAAGCCAACAGTGAAGGCTCGGGTGGGGATTCTCGCTGAGCTTTTTTACGGGAAAAACCCAGAAATACATTTCCGCTTCTAACTAGAATTGAACCCGGGACCTTCCGGTCACGAGCCCTCGACTCTAACCACTAAGCCAAACATAGTCAAAAGCTCCTAGAGAATGAGGAAGTTTCCATTTTTTCAAAGTTTAGTTAATCAGATAGTCCTAAAGAGTTAGAGAACAACGGCGAAAAAATTTTGTAATTATCTCCATTAATAGAAAAGTTATAGTCCTTCAAAGTTTGAATTGCCGTATCCTCCGCGCGAAGCCGCTGTGACGTCACACGTCACACGACACAACGCAAGCCTGTGTATGCCCTGTCGAGGATGCTGCTCCCGCAAGCCACCGCGCCGCCGCCGGCCTCCTCGTTCATGTTGTTATTCCTTGTTTTCAGTACGGTAGGCTGGGTAGCAGACCGAGAAATACCACCATAACAACACCAAACAAATATTTCAATGGATAGCCTGTTATGAATACAAAAAAATGAGTTTTATGTTTTTAGTAATACTGTGTGAAAATTTAATTGAAATCAATCCTATAGTTTCGTAGTTACACCATACAGAATGATCAGAAGCAATACTCTCGCATGTATACATCAGAAAATTCTAAGTCGACGATCCGTAATAGCCAAGGTAATGTTCGGATGCACCTAAAAAAGTGTATTATGACGCTAGGCCTTTCTTTCACAGGTTAGTGGACGGCCTGTTATGAATACAATAATTTTTCAGCTTTACAATCCCCCACCCCCCCCACCAACCCCAATATCACCCCCATCCAAAAAAGTAGAAAATGATCAGGAACGTCTAAAACGCCTAAAAAAGTTTGAGGAATATTTAAAAATTTTTGTTTTTTGCTAATTACTCCACCGCCCATGCACCGATTTTCAAACCTACCTACTGCTACCCCACAGCATATCGCTGCGGTTACTCAGATTACGTGGCTAGAAAAACGCGTACAGCCCGACCGTCGGAAATGAGTTGTGTGGATTTTCGTTATGTAGACATCATAAAACACCCAAAAAGCGTATTATCTCAAAATCGAAAATTTTCACAATCACAATACTCCCCTCACCTATTGGAAGATTAGGAAGATTACTAGAATCACCACGAACGTAACCTTCCTCCATACTTCAAAAATATACTGGCGTCTGCCCGTTACAACAAACACCTTCGCCGTTCCACTCAAGTCCAAACTGTGGCTGCCGCGAACAATTAATAACATGTGACTTGTGACGTCATACAGATTTTCACCTCCACGGTGGCTTTACGCGAATATAAAATTGAATAACTTCGCCGTTTTTTGGAATATTCAGATGATTTATTTCGACGTTCTTCAAGTGAAGAAATAGACTATCAGATAATAATGAATTTTCCAAATTTTATTTTTTTGGAAACTTGTCCATTGTCGAAGGTGCCTCATTCTCGTTAGATTAGCAAACAAAATGTCTCGAAAGATGAACCCAATGTCTACATGCACCGACTTGTCTGCGCAGTTCACCTGCTCACCCGGGGTGCAGACTAGCTCGCGTCCGTAGCAGGAAGCTACACGTGCACCCTGGGTAACGCTAAATGAGCTAGAGCGAACCTGGCAACCAGACTCTTTTTTTGAGATTTCCTGGTTAAAACATGACGAACATAAGTGCTAAAAACTTACAGACTAGAAATATCGGTAGTTTTATTCGTATTTGTCAGCTCAATGTGGAGAGCATAAGCAGAGCTAAAAGCGAATGCATCTCCAAACTACTTTTGGACAATAAGGTTGATGTCATAGCGATCCAAGAAACTCACGCCGACAGTGAGGAATCACTCACCAGACGGGGACACATTTCTGGTTATACATTACTGGGAGCCACTTACCACCATACTTACGGCGTAGCCTCTTATATTCGCAACAATATTGACAATGCCCAACTCGTTTCCAATGACACAAATAACAACATACACAGTGTAATAGTAAAAGTGGGAGAAGTCACAATTGTAAACGTATATAAGCCACCGGCAGCGGAGTGGCCTGAACAACCACTTCCAGTACAACAGCATCCGGCTATATATATTGGAGACTTTAACAGCCACCACCAACGGTGGAGATACCCCGACTGTGACGAAAATGGCACAAGGTTGACTGACTGGGCTGATGATAATGATATCTTTCTTGTATTTGATGCCAAAGATAAAGGCACTTTCAAATCAGCAGCCTGGAACTCAGAAAGTAACCCTGATTTGTGCTTTGTGAGCTGCAACCGGAAAGGGATCCCTATACCAGCTAACAGAAAAGTCGCAGAGGCCTTCCCACACAGCCAACACAGGCCAGTTTTCTTAGAGGTGGGAATCCAAATACCCCTAATACGATCCATCCCTCGGCCTCGATGGAATCTTGCAAAGGCGGACTGGTGTAACTACTCACGGGAGCTGGACCGGCTGGTACAGTGGATACCGCCAACATCGAACAATTACAAACGTTTCGTTGGAGCAATGATGAGCGCTGCAAAAAGGACCATTCCTAGGGGTTACAGGAAGGAATATATCCCTGGATGGGATGAACGGTGCGAACTCCTATACGGCGACTTTCAGGAAACCAACAATCCAGATATTGCCGACGAACTCATCTCTGCCCTGGACAGCTCACGAAGGCGTAAGTGGGAGGAGACTACGTCGGAAATGAACTTCCAACACTCAAGTCGAAAGGCCTGGAGCCTTCTTAGAAAACTAGGCTCAAGCACGCCATCCACACGGGCACCGTCAGGAGTAACTCCAGACAAGATTGCTGCGCATATTGTAGAAACGTCAAGAGCACCTTCTGATAGAGAGCATACAAAACGCGTGAAGAAGGAATTGACTTTACTGAGGAGGAACGCTCCTACCCAAACAACGTTTTCCCGACCCTTCTCGATCGAAGACACTAATAATGCCATATCAGATGTTAGGCCTGGAAGGGCTCCTGGTTTCGACGGCGTCCTGCCGGAATTTCTCATTCACGCAGGTCAGCAAACGAGAGTGTGGCTATCTCTCTTCTTCACGAACCTCCTTAATACGGTAAACCTCCCACGGGAATTCAAAAGAACGAAGGTCATATCAATATTAAAACCCGGTAAACCGAACGATCAACCCGCCAGCTACAGACCTATAGCCTTGCTCAGTTGCTCCTATAAATTACTAGAAAGAGCCGTCTACAACCGACTGAGCGCGACTATCTTAGACCGGGTCCCGATAACCCAGGCTGGTTTCAGACCGGGTCGCAGTTGTTGTGATCAAGTACTGTCCCTCACAACGCATATAGAGGCAGGCTACCAGCAAAACATGAAGACGGGAGTGGCGTTTGTTGACCTCACTGCCGCATACGATACGGTCTGGAGGGAGGGTCTCCTATATAAGTTGCTGCAGGTGATTCCCTGTCAGACCACTGCAAGACTCATAAACAACATGTTATGCGACAGAAAGTTCCAAGTAATCCTAAACGAGAAAGCAAGCAGGCAACGCAAATTGAACAACGGACTTCCACAAGGATCAGTAATGGCCCCCTTACTTTTCAATCTATATATATCTGACATGCCAGAAACAATCAGTTACAAGTTTTGCTATGCGGACGATATAGCCATAGCTTTTTCCGATAAGAGCTTCAAGAACGTTGAGCATACTCTTTCTAACGACTTGTTAGCTCTAAACAACTACTTCAAGAAATGGAGACTAGTACCGAGCCCCAACAAAACTGAAGTTTCCTGCTTCCACCTGAATAACAAACTAGCTAAATATGAGCTGCAGGTACTTTTTGCAGGCAAACCCCTGAAACATAACCATTTCCCAAAATATCTTGGAGTAACGTTAGATCGCACCCTCTGCTATAAGAAACATCTCGCAAACACTGCAGGAAAACTCAGAACACGCAACAACATTATCCAAAAGCTGTGTGCAACGACGTGGGGTGCCACTGCTCCAACTCTACGAACCAGTGCACTAGCTCTTGTCTATTCGTGTGCTGAGTACTGTGCGCCTGTCTGGATTAACAGCCATCATACCAGACTAATTGACGTCCAACTAAATCACACTATGAGACTTATTTCAGGCGCAGTAAAGACAACCCCAACTCAATGGCTGCCTGTACTTTCTGGAATAGCCCCACCGCAGCTGCGAAGGACTGACGCCCTTCTAAGGGAGTATAACAAGATTACGGCCAACAACAAACTGCCCATCCACCGAGCAATACCCCCGTTGCAGATAAACAGACTTAAATCCCGACAACCACCAATAAGGGATGCAGAAGGGCTTAAAACCAATAACTTCGACTCCTTAAACCAATGGCGCTCCCAGTGGGAAGGTTTTGCGGAACACCACCCGCGATGCGCATTTATGGGGGCAGCCTTACTTCCAGGATCAGAACTACCCCGGAAAGAGTGGGTAAAACTTAATAGAGTCCGAACAGGCCACGGCAGATGTGCCGACTCCCTTTACAAGTGGGGCTATGTGCAATCTCCCTTATGTGACTGTGGCGCGCCCCGCCAAACTATAAACCATATTACGAGCGAATGTGAACTGCGTGCGTTTCAGGGATCGCGAGAAGAGTTCTTCACAGCCACACCGTTGGCGCTGAAGTGGTTGAAAGAACTGGATATCAACCTGTAAATACCAAAGACTATGTATCTTAGTTTGTAGCTGTATCTGTTTTATTTTAGTATAGGTTATAATAGTTTTTTTATCTATATTTACTATTGTCACGTTTTTGAGCCATACGATAAATAAATAAACCAGCTCACCAGCTCAGTTACCGCTGCAACTGTAGCTGTACTGACGCCGCGCAGTTGTCAAGAATGCTGGATGCAACGTTTTTTCCGCAACGTTTTTTCCGCAACGTTTTGAACTGCGCAGACAAAACGTTGTGGAAAACGTAGCGTTTGGACCAGGCTTTACGAACGGTCAAAGACGATGAATCATAGAGACAGGTTTTATGAGTTCAATCGCCTTTGATCCAATTTTTTCCACAACAAGAGTATTCACATCATCATTCCGCACATGACAATCACCTTTCCGAAAAAAAAAAGACCTGGAATCCGATTTACAGTCGTCAGCCGTAGTATCGGCACGCTGAAAGGCGTGAAAATCCGATCAACGTTGAACGGGGGAAAAATTAAATGGGAGGCAAAAGAAAAAATTCCTCGGCATGCTTTGTGCCTTTCGGGGTGGATGGAATTGCCAAGTGAATGTCGGTGCCCGAGGATTATCAGATAATTTTTCATACGCGCCGCAGCGCGGCAGAATGGAAAAGTTTTGCCTCCTCTGGCGTTTCCAACGCGTTGCCGCGTCTGATAGGCCAGTTGCCATTTTCAAATTGCATTTTGGCCATTATTATAAATTTTCGGGAGAAGCAAAAAAGCAGAATTATTGAATAAACGTAAAAAGCCATCCTCCAAAAATAAACACGAAAAAAGCTACTGGTCCTGACCAAATTCCAGCCATTATCCATGTGTTTCCTGCTGCATGGAAGATTGGCTGCGTACAACCCAATCCTAAGAAAGGCAAAAAAAGCGATCCCACCAACTATAGACACTTGGCTCTTCTCCTGAAATACCTGGACAACAATAACGTAAGCATAGGTTTACGAGTGACCTCCTGACCTATGTCAACACTTGTGGAACAAAGCCTTTAAAAATCATGGCGAATCCCGTGTTGTTGCACTTGACATATCGAGAGTGACACAAGGGCCTTCTGGTCAAACTTGCTGCTTATGGATCTCCGTCTGTTGTAGTCGAAGGCTGTTCATCAGACGTATTTTCAATAAACGCCGGTGTTCCCCAGGGAGCAGCTTTCCAGCTCCAATTTACAGCTTTGCCGACAACAGTACATTAATATCATGTATGGAACCAGGCAAGCCACTATCATCCCAGGAGATGGTACGTCGACGACAGCAACATGCCTCACAGATCAACGTAGATATCAAACCAATTGTCAAGTGGGGATTAGTACGTAAAGTTCAACGTACAGAAAACTCATGTAACAACACTGGTAGAAAAGTCTCACATTGGTTACTTTAATTATATTGGAAATGGAATGGGATTCATGAGGTGTTTAAAGCCACACCAGCCTCAACTATCCTGACACTTACGAACACAGAGTCCACTCATTACAATTTTTTAAACACGCGTAGGGATTACTAAATAAAATGCAGTTTAACGTACAGGAAGCTCAGGCAACAACACTGACAAAGAAGTCTGACATTGGCTTACCAACTGTGGAAATGGAGGCTCACCCAAGAGTCAAGTCACCTTCCGTCAAGCTTTTGGGGATCAACATCAACAAGAACATGTCCCTGCACGACTACGTAGCCAGTATTGCTAAAACGGCTTCCCACAAGCTTGGAGTTTTGTTCTGCTGTAGGAAACTGTTTACATCAGAGAAACTACTGCTGCTCTAAAATGTGTGAGAATGAGCTCCGAAGCACTCTCTAAAGCTTCAGGACACTATCCAAAGAAGAGCAATTAGACTAATCGATACGCCTAACCTCACAAAAAAACCTCCACAGCCTGGAACATCGAAGAAGGATGGCTGACCTGTCCCTGTTCAACAGATCCCACCACGGAAGATGTTCCCAGATAAAGACACCAAAGGCCGCCCTAACGAGGAACACTAGAGAGGTTCTACGAGCTCATCCTTATACCAGGTCGAGGACCCTACTGTCCGAACCAGTCTCCTCCAGCATTCCTTCTTTTGGAGAACTTCGACGCTGTGGAATAAGCTGTCGGGGAATTTGTTTCCCGATGGCTACAACTTGCAGTGCAATGTGCACAGACACTTCTACATCGCCATAATAGTAGTAGAGATCTTTATTTAGCTATTAGCTATTCAAATACATAACAAAAAAATATAATAAATAAATTATATGAGTCTATTTTGTAACAACCGTTTGACTCGCTTTTTGAACATAAAAATAGAAAAATTCTTCATTTCACTGTGTCCTTGATTTTCTAGCTTGTTTAACAATATAATTTTCTTTACCTCTAGTGTCATACATACATATGTACATCTTCAAATTTAACTAGAATATGTTTCAAGTAGTCAGGAACCAGATTTATATAGCACTCTGTGCTCAACTCTTATTGTATTTTAATTTTAATAATAATAATAATAATATTAATTTTATGAACAAAAAGTAACATGCTATATCTTACATATGCCGTCACATTTAACCACTGTAATTTTTTTAACATACTGTCTACTGAAGTCCTATAATTACATTGCAAAATACATGTCATAGCTCTATTTTGTAGAATTTGCAACTTTTTCAAATCACTTTGTTTTGTCATGTATATAATAGTCGGGCAACAGTTGAAATGTGGCAAAATTATTGTATTATACACCAATTTCCTCGAATAAACTGTTAAAAACTTACTGACCCTCCGCAAAAATCCAATTTTTTTCCCAACTTTACTGCAAATGTAATCAACATGTTTCTCAAATTTCAAATCTGCATCTACTATAGCCCCAAGATATTTAATTTCTTTTACCATCTCAGTAACCTCCCCACATATATTAAAATTTAAATTTCCCTGTTCAAATTCCAACTTTACATCGCTATTACCTATTATCATGCTTTTTGTTTTTTCAACATTTAACATAAGTTTATTTTTATCTAACCAGTCTTTTAGCTTTTTTAGTTCAACATTTATCTTTTCTGCTAATCTATTTGCTTGCGTTTCTTCCAGATATATGATGGTATCATCAGCAAATAAATGATAGTTACATTCTGTAAATACATAATACTGTTTCATCTAACTTAACTACTTGGTTGGTTGGTTGGTTAGCATGCTTTATTGCCAAAGATATATAAAAAATCTTATTGACAAAGCAAATAAGTAATTAAAAGTACATAATGAAAATACATATACATAAAAATTAAAATACAAATACATAAAAATAAATAAAATACTTAAAAGTTAGACATTCACAAATTAAAAATTTTACTGACACCCCATAGACGAAGGTTATTTTTATGATCATCAAACACTTGGGGCAATAGTTGACTAACTCATTGAGTGAAGGAAAATTCAAAATATTGGTCCAGCGAGTAGAATGCTTGTGTTATTAGTATTTTTTTTTAACGCTTTACGGAACTTCATAATATTTGGGATTGCTTTAATATCCGATGGCAAGTAGTTATATATTTTCACACATTATATATTATGGAATTTCGCACGAGGGTAGAATGAGGTATTGGTAGCGGAATGTCATGTCTTCGGCGAGTTGAATAAGCTTGTTGATGGTCGGAGAATGAAGAACGATGTTTGTGTATTAGACTCGTAGTCTCTAATATGAAAAGAGATGGCAGTGTAAGGACTTTGTGACGAATAAAAAGCGGTCTGCAAGGATCTCTACAAGAAGCACCTACAATATATCGTATTGCACGTTTTTGCAACTTAAAGACAGATTGCAAAAGAAACTGGCTACAACAGCCCCAAAATGGTAGACCGTAGGACAGATGGGATTGCACCACCGCGAAAAAAACTGTCCTAGCAATCGAGATGCCTAAGTTTGTTGCTGCAGCTCGTACGCAATAACAGCCTGATGCAAGCTTTTTGTTCAAACTGATAATATGTTTTTCAAATTTAAAGTCAACGTTAAGCTGCAATCCAAGAAACCTAGTACATTCAGAGCTTTTGATGGAAAATTGTTCACAAACGATGTCATTGATACCAACATGAAATCCAAGAACTTGTGTTTTCTTAAAGTTAAATAAAAGCCCATTTGAATCACACCAGGTTTTGATAACAACGATCTCACGTTTGGACCAGATCTTCTGGCTCATCTTTGTGCCATATCACAGTAGCATCATCAGCAAAGGCAGTGAACTTTCCAGATATATCAAGATGAAATAAGTCGTTGATATATAAAAGAAATAAAATTGGGCCCAGCACATATTACTTAAGTAATCTTGTAACCATTTACATACATTTCCAGTAACACCATATATTTTCAATTTTTCAATAATTTTGCATCTATCAATTGTTTCGAATGCACGTTTCAAGTCAATAAATAGAAGCTTTCAGCCTTGCGGGCTGACCGTAAACAAAAATTTTTAAAAATCCAGTAAGCCACCGATACGAAAGAGATTTAACCGCCCATACCCGGTCGATCCGTACGTGCGTATGTCACATGTTCATCCGATCTACATACAAAGAAGCTTTGAGCATAATATGACAGCGTCGGTTGGCTGCGGCTGCGGGTGCCACACCGAGCACTGGATAATCCCGCTGATCCATTATTCCCGGCGACGGCGACGGCGTTTCCCGGTAATCCCGCATCCCAGAGATCCCGAGGGAGTCGCGAAGAGAGACTGCCTGCAGGCTTGAGAGATGAGGGGGAGACGGGAAGTACACTGAAAGACTGAGGTGGTCGGCGTACGGTGGGGTTGGGGTTGGGACCATCAAATTTCCGTTTTGCTTGCATTCCTTCTCAGACTAGACTGTTTTGCCCTTGGGTGATGGGTATACAGGGGCCTTTCTTTGTCAAAATAGTCCAGCCTTGAACCATCAAGGACAATTTTTTCTAATGACTTCAAATACAAAAAGTGCTGTTTTTCGTATACGTAATTTGGAAAAATTTGATATTCAACGTAAAGGGAATGGTCTATTTTATTATGTACCTTTCAAAAAGAAAATTTGCGGTCCATGCATTTGGTGTATGGTGAAAATATTTTTGTAGAATCAATTCGCGTATTAGGTTGTAGGTCAAAAGCTACATCAGGTGTACCCCAAGGTTTAATTCTTCGCCCTTAGTTGTTTCTGATTTTGATTAATCGCATAGTAAATAACCTGCAATGTGAGTATTTGCTCTATGCTGATGATCTTAAGTTATTCGAAGGCATTAATATTGTAGATGATAGTATAAAATTGCAAATAGAAACATAGACCTTATACATCAGTGATACACAGAAAAAAATACTGTTGCCTTTCCAATTTAATTGTTAGTATTTGGATGTTTTTCCATCGCTTTAAATATATTTACAGTTGTTTCAAATCTATGTCATTGAAAGAATGCCAATCCTTATATTCGAAGTAATCACAAGTACTCCAATAAATTCAAAATAATTTTATATTCGTTCTAACGATATGTATAATCCTTCTAATACCAGTATTGCTAGATAATGCAATCAAAACATCCTTTTGTTTTCGAAATTTACCCTATGTTTCATTTAAGCAAAGCATACAATCTATTCAATGTACAAAAATTATTACTGCAACAGCAGTTCGTTATAATTCATCTGATAAAAATTAATTTTGTTTCAATGGCCCTTGTCGTACGCTGAACTATAATCTGTATTGGGCGGGAATGATGTCCCGATTCAATGAAGAATCAGAATAAAGAACAGGGAGATCATCTCAGTGTTACTATCGCTGCGAACCCGCCAACATGGACGAGGTTGTTCCGTTGTGTTGTTTCGGTGTTAGCCGTGTTGTGTCATCTCGTGGTTTTACGTATTGCATCAGCAATTGTGTGATTTAAATGTATCCAGTTATATATTAAATGGAGGACCTACTGAGAAATTGGGACTTAGAAAAGCTAACACCCACATTTGAATGTAGAGGTATTTAGATTAATCAGACAGTTATATTTCAGGTAATAATGCAACAGCTGGAGCTGGCTTATGTCTAATTCTTATATCATGCTCCTTACAACTTCATACAAAATCACACAATTAAACATCCAAACGAATCAATCAGCTGTCCTCGCAATAAAATCTGTTGGTCCAAGGAAAAGAAAGTAGTTTAGAATCTATTAACAAAAACACATATTCGATTCAACGACAGACTGCGAATGAATTATTCATTGGAATCCAATGACATCTTGTAGTTGAATCGACAATACGATATAATTCGTTACCAACTATACACTTCCCATTGGATAAAACATCGCTGTATTTGAGGAACGCTGAGTGTAACGTCCCATTGAATCCAAGCGTAAGTCTTTGACAGAACGACAGATTTTTCTGTGTGCTTAAGCATCTGCCAGAGGTTCCTTTCTGGACTAACCCTTTTAAAGAAACCCACAGTTCCCCTTAGTTCTTGGGTGTGTATTGTATATATTTTTGATATTTTCTATCAATTCCCGTATTAGGTTATACAGCTGAAACTATATTGGCTACACCAGGTGTACCGCAAGGTTCAGTTCTTGGCCTTTGTTGTTTCTGATTTTAGTTAATCACATAGTAAGTAACCTGCAATGTGAGTATGTATTTGCTGTATGCTAATGATCTTAAGCTACAAGAGAATTAATACTGTAGATGATAGTATAAAATTGCAAATAGATTAAGACTTTATAATCAGTGGCTTAAAGACAATAATATGTCTTTGAATGTTGATGAGTGGTGCTCGATGACGTTCACACGTAAGACTGAACCGATATGTATTGACTCTGAAATTGGAGGCAATAAGCTTCAACGAGTAAAAACATACAGAGATTTGGTAGTTTTAATAGACTCCAAGCTGTCATTTATAGATCACATGAATATGATTACAACATTTTTGTGTAAGTTGTTTGATGGACGACGATGGACTCTTAGGGCCGGTTTCACAATGTTGGGTTAACTCAAGGTTGTGTGTTGACCGGTTAGCCCTAGATGTCATGTTTCACAAATTGTGGTTTTCGATTTTACTTGAGGTTAACTCTGAGATAACTTGACCCCAAGAAATTGAGTTAACCCCAGGTTTGTAATGACGCATGTGCATTAGGTTATGTCACTTTGGTTTTGCTACTTGCTAGGCGTTTGAAGTTTCATATTTTATCGTTTACCTTAATGCTTTCCATCGTTCTTTTTATTTGAAACGGATGGTTATGATGTAAATGCGTATATCAGTGAAGAAGAAGCAATGAGACCAAGAATATTTCGACCTAGGGTCAATTATTTTGAGGAATATGACTCCTTGTTCTCTTTTAAATTTTTGTATTTTTCTTTCAGCACTTTTACAGATCTGAGGTTATTGTTTGCACATTTGCAATAAAATTTTTCTATCTTTTCCCAGGCGTTGTCTTCTTCGCGCCACGTTGTTGCACCTTTTGTTTTGCATTCTATTACATGCCTGTTCTTTTTTACTAACGAAATGAACAGATATTTTTCATCTTTTGAACATTTGTTCGCCCTTTTTGGTTCTTCCATGCTTACATACGGGTACATGCACGGCTATTATTTGAAAAAGGCCCCAGAAGCAACTACAACGCCAAGAAGTCCTAACACCAACCCAACCTAAAAATCTTTTATCTATGCCAAACACCAAATAACTGTAAATGATGAAATGAAAAAACGTCAGTGGAAAAAACCAAAATGAGGTTGGAAAGTGCATGGAACTGACAACTCTACGAACTCATTCTTTGGCAGTCTTGTCAGAAAAACACAAGACACCAGCACCTAACTAAGGAAATAAGAAGAAGAATTTTAAATATTGAGGACACAGTACCACCAACCGCTAAAAATAAAATACAACTCGCGGCCAGTTAACCTTACGTCATTTTATGATTGTGAAACAAAAGGCGTTCCATTGTTCGAGTTAACTCGTAGGTCGAGGTTAGTAAACCGTCAGAGTGACCACTGATTGTGAAACTGGGCCTCACAGAAAATTTGGCTAAACACCCCCAATCTACGTACCTGTCATCGTGGCAACAGTTTATTGTATGTAATTAACCCTTTCGAGGACACATTTGTTGTTAAATATGTACGTTTTCGAATCAAATTTTATTTTACAAGTAGAACAAAAATTACGAATAATTTTACTTTTTTGGATTAAATTTAATTTTCATATCGCAATCAGAGCAATTAGCGATTGATATTGACGGACAAACTTCACTTCCACTTCCACTGATACTTAGTTTTTGCATTTTTGATTCAAAAACATATTTATGTCGATCGTAGAAAAAAATGTGTGTAACATGTACAAAACGCATATCAATAAAAGAAAGTTGCAAGGCCTTGCTTTTGATCCAACACCCGCTTGATCACGACGTTGCGCAACAGGTTGCTTCAACAAAACATATTTGATTAGGTACTTTATTACGGGAATTTGTAATCTAATTTCAAACATTCAAAAAGATATTTATTTCGATCGTAGACCTCTTCTCGAGCTGCAAACTTCATTCATCGTCTATGTTGCTACAAATATATACTAGTTACAAGTACTAACTATTTTCACGGTGGCTGGGAAACTAGAATCCACTATCGGAGTAAGACGTCGTTGGTGAAAGGAATGCATCGTGACGTCACACGCACACAGGTTCGGGAGCTGTCGGCGTGTCTTTGGTACTGGATTGAAAGACCCATTTTCATTTTGATTTAACTTTTGAATTATTACGAAAAAAAAACAGAAATACTTTTGTTACAACACTTATATAATTAGGATCCTCTCATTTATCACAAAAAAATATTCAAAACCCCAATTCTATCTATCTATACCTGCAAGATTTCATTAAAATGTCTAGGACGTTTTCGGAACATTTTGTGATGCAATACTGCTCTGTTAAAGCGACGATATATATCACACTACTGCCACAATCCGTTCATTGTGTGCGGCCAGTCATAGCAATAAATTAATGGGAGTACCTATGTATGTAGTGGCCGTGTTTGTAACCTGTCCAGAAGCGAGGGCATAATCTGTAATCCAGGTTCACTTCCCGCCGTATATCCGGTGGCGTGGTGGCGGCGGCGTTGCTTGCCCCTTTCAACTTCCAACGATCCCGACATTCCCGACTCCCTCCCGCACACGCTGGCTGGCTGCCGGTTTTCCCGATGCGGTCGCCACCCTATTACCCGACCTGAAAACGTTGCCACCCCTTCACCACGACACGACGGCTCTCGGAGAGCCATACACTTCCATTTCAGCAGATTACGCAACGTTTGTGTGAATGGAGAAGTTTCCAAAAAATAAAATTATTATCTGATAGTCTGTTTCTTCACTTGAAGAACGTCGAAAAAATCATCTGAATATTCCAAAAAACGGCGGAGTTATTCAATTTTATATTTGCGTAAAGCGACCGCGGAGGTGAAAAGCTGTATGACGTCACATGTCATTAATTGTTCGCGGCAGCCACAGTCTGGTCGAACTCCGCTATGCATACGATGCGCTGTACAGTATGCGACATTTAGACTTGAGCGGAACGGCGAAGGTGTTTGTTGTAACGGGCAGACGCCAGTATACAGGGTTACTGGTAACTCGACCACTTCCCTGCAAGAGGTGATAGAGGGACTCAAATGCAATATATTTAACCCCCCATACGTAATTCCGAAAACCGATAGTTTTCGAGATAATTAACATTTAATGTTTTTCAGCCAAATGTCCAAATTTCCACACTAGATCCTAAACTAAGAAGAAGACCTGTTGTTGATTCTGATAATTTTTATTTTAGTATTTAACTAACACATACACAAAGATAACTTATTATATTATAACGTATTAAAATGTTTCAAAATACTAAACAGTTCCAAACTAAATACAAATATTTAAAAAATAATTAACAAAATTTTTACATTCATCGTGAAAGCATTATCTAGCTCAAAAGAAAATTACCGTAAACATGGGCTACTTTGGTCCTAACGTCCTTCTTTGGCCCAAATGAAAACAAATCAAAATCATACTCTATAAACTTATTTGTGACTGTATTTAAAATACTTCCGGCTCATTCCGCTAGGTAGCCGCACTATACAGGTTGTCTGATAGGTCCTGTGGCTCCTTTGCTGTCTACTAGAAAGCAGCACGTATAGTTGTTTGACTAGTGAAACCACGTGCAATCTTTACCTCCCATACTTCCATTTACAAAAAACGTATTTCTTGTTGAACAAATCTGGTAAGTACCCCCTATTAAACAATTTTCCTTTCTTTAAGTCGTACTTTAGTTACAACACTGGTAAACTCAACAAGTTTTTTTATTTTCATGTTTTTTTAAATCAGACCCGATAATCTATAAAAAACGTCCTACTTTGGCCCAACTTTTTTTTGGCCAAAACCCGTAATATTAAGTTATGAGTTGCTATAAAAACCTTGAAAAATTTTATTTTTTCATTTATGTTGCGTATTCTCGTAATCAGCTTGTTCCTGGAGGCCCAATATACATTGGCCATAGCAATGAACAACTTCTAACTTGTCTAGAAGCAATCAGATCTGGTGATATGACGCAAAGGCAGGCTGCTGATCATTTCAAGATACCCCTATAAAAAACAAGTTGAAAAGTTTATTTGCAAGTTCACCAGGCCATGCCAGTTTTTTCGCAGAAGAAGAACTAGCATTCTCGATGAACTAGATTTAAGATTCATCATAAAATCTTATTTGACTAGGCAATGACAGACTGTGCAGTGTTTTTGCAACCATGTTCCAGGACGAAGAGACACCCTCAACTGACTGTCAAGTTTTCGTCGAAGAGCAAAAGAAATCGTACTCAGATTCATGAACAAATCATCACAGACTATATTGAATAGCTGAAAGAGGTGGTCAAAGATGTTTCACCTGATAAAATTTATAATTATGACAAAACTTGATAACACTTGATAATATAATCTTCGTTGAAGAACCTTTTCTAGTCAATAGCCAAGTCCTTCTTTGTCCATACCATTTGTATCATGCTTTTAACGCTAAAAATTGACTTGGGCCAAAGTTACCCTTACCGCAGGATAACATTGGCCCAAAACTAAAAAAAATATATTAATTCAATAAACGTTTGGTAAGTAAAAACAGGATTACTAATTAAAATTTAAGATATTATAGTTGTAAAAAAGATTACCAGAACTTCTGGGCAGTGAAAACAACAGTTTCTAGAGAAAAGTACATACACTAATTACTGAAAAGTGGGCCAAAGTAGCCCGCGTTTACGGTATATAAACGGTTGAACAAATCGCTAAAAAACTTTCCCACCTACTAACCTTTTCAGAAAGATTATAAACAGCAATGAATAAAAATCACCTACTCAAAAAGAACGAATGACAGTACAATCATTACTGATAACTCAGCTACATACTAGAATGTTTGCGAATGCGGTCGATGATTTTATCCAAGTAAAACAAGTTAAATCCACTCAAAGTTTCTAGAGATCTTGCTCAATGTGTTGCCCTTGATTTCGGATACACGTATGGATCCGCTCCCTCACTTCCGTTTTTGTAACTCGTGTTGAAAGAGTTCGTTTCATATCCTCCGCCGCATTGATAATTTTTTGCCTCAGTTTATCAGCAGTATTAACTGGAGTCATGTTGTTGATGATTCTGTATTATGTTGATAAATTTTGTTAAATAGTTACTTATAGTTATACTGTCATTCTTGTCCTTGGAATAGGCCATCAGATAAGGAAGTTTTTAAAATAATTTGTTTGACTGGTTGTGTATCTTTTTTTGAGATAGACAATTTTCTTTCACGGTCAATGTAAAAATTTTGTTCTTTATTTTTTAAATAATTGTATGTAGTTTGAAACTGTTTAGTATTTTTAAACATTTAAATATTAAATTAGATTTGCGTATGTGTCGGTAAAAAACTAAATTGGAAATTACTAAAATCGACAGCAGGGTTTTTTATAAAATTGGGATGTAGTGTGGAAATTTGGACATATCGTTGAAAAATATTAAATATTAGTTATCTCGAAAACTATTGGTTTTCGAAATTACGTATGGGGGGTTAAATCTATTGCATTTGAGTACTTCTATCACTTCTTGCAGGAAAGTGGTCGAGTTACCAGTAACCCTGTATTTTTGAAGTACGGAGGAAGGTTACGTTCGTGGTGATTTTAGTAATCTTCCTAAAGTGGACGACATGATTATAGACTTTTACTTCCCACACCGATAGGTGGGATTTATAGATCTTTTTCAACTAACACTTTAGAAGCTGCAAATCCACCATTATTTCTCATTGATCGAGAATAAACACTGCGCTGGTGCGTTTGCAATACCTATCATCATAATGTTCGTTATTTAGCTCACTTGTTATTTCAAAGCATAATACACCACGTTTAGTAAAAGTTGGCAACATGTACCTGTGTTACGATGATGAAGGAAACATGGCAAAATGTACCGTGTTTTAATCTCGTTGGGCACAACACAAGTAGGGTCACTCGCCGTGCCGACTTTGATGCGAGTCTCACAAATGTGAGCCATCTCGATTTGAGAGGGGTTCCCTTCGTGCGGTCTCGTTTACTTACAGGGAATCCGACTGTTCACCGTGCACCGTGTCGCGTGTTAGGCGGACTGACCCTGTAAACTACAGCTGTTAGCGTTCGGCTAGTGCTCGAGACCAGCGGGCGCCAGAATTCGCCAGCTTGCGTAGTATCACAACGCACCAGCGGTTAGTCTCGACCAATGAGAAAATTGCACAATTTTTGACTATACAGGGTTATTCACGTTATTCCACACGGAGCATTATGGCTAAAGTATTTGATAAAAAAGAAAATAGTAATTTGGGATGGATAGAGACCCATAAAGGCTACATTTTAAAAATATTTTCATGTTATACAGGGTGTCCCAAAAACACGAAATGTATCAAAGTTATGTTTTTTTAAATGGAACACCCCGTATATTATTCCATATTCAGATTCCTCGGTGAATTCTAGTGTGACTTTATGTATCATACATGGGACCTAAAGCGAACCGTTTAGGTGTAAATCACCATTTTCGGTATAAGTAGATAGATAGTAGATTATAAAATAGGGAAGGCTGTGATTTTGCTGTATTACTAAGCATGAAATGCGTCAGCTTTGATGAGACTGACACATTTAAATTACGTTTCTGCTTGGAGAAATCGGTCGATTAATTAAGGAAACTTCGATCAGCGATAACTTGATTTTTTCAAATGGGAATGCCTAATTTTTTTTTATACGGTTGAATGTAGAATTTGATAACCTTTCTAATGACATAAGGTTGTCAATATCAATCTCTGGTGGTTTTCATTTAATTTTAAATTTTCAAACAAATCGGCGATTTTCAATTTTCCTATCTATAAGCAACGTAGCAGGCCATGAAATATAAACAAAAACCTGTTCAGGTAGAAGAAAACAACTAACTTAGCTGAAAAATACACACTAACTAGACTAAAGGGCCAAGATTATAAATATTCCTTACAACAAATCAACTCTCCCAGAAATAACTGCGAAACATCTCTAAGGTCAAAGAGAACCTGGAGTATGGCAGTAATAGATATTTTTTACAGTCTACTGGCTACCGCACCTTACTAGAGGTTAAAGATTTTCAAGACAATTAAAAACCCTGATATGAAACAAAAACAACCAGCGACTGGTGCTCCAGCACACAACTATCAATCATATGTAATGGTGTAAAAAAGTACTAATTTGCGTCGAAGTCGATACCTCTGCCTGGAGCCCTTCTATTTTTAAATATCTATTAGCAATATTGCAAAAATCCAGTATTCCTATACTGACAAATCAGATTTAAATTTTCTGCCATTTAAGTTATGTTTTATAATTTGAACAAATTTTAATTCATTTCGCATTTTCTTCGGTCTTGCTAATAGGTACTGAAGAATTTTCAGAACTCCAGTCAGAGGTACTTTTGACTTGAGTTTTGACAGAATTGCGTACTTTTTTATATCATTAAATGTGAAATTTTATTATGGAAATAATAAACTGCTTATAACATTCTCTAGTAGTTTTTATTTTATTTCAAAATTTTCAAATGGTTTTGGAAATTGTCAATCTGTGGTACATTGCAGTAGCTAGTAGGCCGTGAAAAAATCCATTTCTGCCATACTCCAGCTTCTCTTTGACTAAAAATATGTTACCGCCGTTGTTTCTGGTTAGATTTTGTTTGTTGTAAGTAATTTTTTATAATCTTGTCCCTTTAGTCTAGTTCGTGTGTATTTTTCAACTAAGTTAGTTGTTTTCTTCTACCTGAACAGGTTTTTGTTTATATTTCATGGCCTACTACGTTGCTTATACGTAGGAAAATTGAAAAACGCCGATTTGTTTGAAAATTTAAGATTAAATGAAAACTACCAGAGATTGATATTCACAACCTTATATCATTAGAAAGGCTATCAAATTCTACATTTAACCGTATAAAAAAAATTAGGCATTCGCATTTGAAAAAATCAAGTTATCGCTGATCGAATTCCCCAAGCATAAACGTAATTTATATCTGACAGTCTCATCAAAGCTGACGCATTTTATGCTTAGTAATACGGCAAAGTCACAGCTCTCCAAATTTTATAATCTGTGCGATATTCAATTTTTTCCTGATATCTACTTATACCGAAAATAGTGATTTAAACCTAAACGGTTCGCTTTAAGTCCCATGTATGATACATAAAGTCACAATAGAATTCACCGAGGAATCTGAATATGCAATAATATATGGGATGTTTCATTTAAAAAAACGTAACTTTGATACATTTCGTGCTTTTGGGACACCCTGTATAACATAAAAATATTTTTAAAATATAGCCTTTATGGGTCTCTATCCATCCGAAATTATTATTTTCTTTTGTATCATACACTTTAGCCATAATGCTCCGTGTCGAATAACGTGAATAACCCTGTATATTGGTAAAATTTTTTAAATGCAAAAAACATAAAGGTAGGAAGTGTATGGCAGCTTAGCATTAGCGGTGAGCGGTGTGTTCTGTGCCGGGAAAAAATCGATGCACTAGGTGAGCGCCATGCGGTTGCCGCAGACTGCTAGTGCTAGCAGAGCATACACGGACAGACAGACAGACAGACGTGATATACATATACACATGCACAACTCGCAAACACAGCATATAGTTAGCTTGTGAGAATCCTATTGTATACTCAATAATTGATGTATGTCCATAAGTAGACTTGGATATACAATTTATGAAACATGGTTCTTTAAGAATCGAATAAAGAAATATGCTGAGTTTAGTGTTCATATTTATCGATTCATAAAGTATCCCCAACAACGTGTGACTAGGTGCCGAGAGATAATAAATGAATTTGATAACGGATAATCTCAGGGGGGGTTTTAGACAGCATTACATAACGTTTCCGGGGGGGGGGGGGGGGGGGGGGGCTGTACTATTAGGAGTCACCGAGCAAGGCAAAAAACAAATTTTGTATCTTTTATGATGAGCTGCCAGAATATCCCAATCTGTAAAGAAAATCATAGCTGTATTTTATGAATCGGCAGACAGTCACAGCTAAATGATGCCTGCCTAAAGCCATTGTATCTATGAGGAAACTGCGGCTAAAGTCAAACACTTTTTCCTCCTTCACCATAATAATCCAAATGCCAAAGCGCACCAAATATTTGACCACCCACAGCACCGAAACTTCCTGCGCACCCTTCCTACAGTCCAGGCCTTGCTCCCTGTGACCCTGTACTGATTCGGCATTAAAAATGAACCTTTTGCGGGCTTGGGGCCACGACGAAACATATTTATTTCGATCTTAGAAAATTCGAGCAGCATATTATCAATAAATTTTTTGGTAAAAAAAAATTAAAGTTGTCAAGCCCTGGGTTCGAACCCGGACATTGTCGGGTCGGAACCTTTTAGCCTTTAACACATTTATTGATTAATTATTATTACAATACTTGTCGTGGTATTTATAATACATGAGATTGGCCCTAGGGCTCACATTTTAACCAAGGGAACTGAGCCCATAACTCAGTTGTTCTCCCTCGGGTGCCTGGTGGTAGGCTGTATTTACAACAAATAATACCTATTTGACATGCTAATGTAAGTTTTATCACCTCCTGGCATGTGATAAGTCTGATATACCCCATATGATTAGTTAACCAAAGCAATTCATCCTTCAGCACAATTTTTTCTGGTAAAAAAAGTTATATTCTTTTGCGGGAAAATGGTAAAAACCCACTTAAAAAAATTATTTGCTGTTATATCCTAAATCTAGTTATTTATACTATTTACATTACTTACAGAACATAATTATAATACATATTTACACTGAGGGTTCTATAAGAATAAGGTCGTAGATTAGACCGTGTTTCCGGGTTTTCCCATCCAGATGGGATACTGGGATATTGGCAGTAAGTGGGCTATTTTGCACTGAATATCTGTAAAATTTTCGGGTAATTTCGTGTATGACTTGCCTGATGCTTATGAATTTTTTATCATAGAACCGCAGTCGTTCCTTAATTTGTTCATTGGTTTCTCTTTGCTCGGTGCTCATTATTAATCTTAAAATCTTATTATCTATCCTCTGTAGGAAACCTATCTGCGTATCAGATGCTGAGCTGTAAACTGCACAGCCGTAAGTCAAGGCAGGTCTTATTACTTGTTTATAAATAAGTAATTTTACGCTTCTATGCAGCTTACTACTCCTGCATATGAGGGGATATAAGGTTTTAATCATTGCTGATGACCTGGCTCGTAATTTTGCGATGTGCCTATGAAACGATAAACGCTCATCCAGTGTAATGCCCAAATAATTGATTGTTTTGCTCTCCTGAATTTCACAATCAGACACTCTTAATTTTCTAAATATTTTGGTTTTACGCCTTGCAAAATTTTTTGTGCATCTGAATAGCTGTGTCTTTTCTGTATTCAGGGAGATTTTATTTTCGTTCAGGTATGGGACTATTTTCCGATTTATATGTATTTCTACTTGCCTGCATGCAACCTCTGCTTGGACAGCTGTTGCGTACACGCAAGTATCATCAGCGTATGAAGCGAGTTCTGTTTTTTCGAATTTTGGGATATCAGCCATATATAACGTGAAGAGTACAGGAGATAGTGAAGACCCCTGTGGGACGCCACCACTCATAAAAAATTGTCCATAGTTTTTTTGATTAATTTTCACAGAAAATGTTCTACGCGATAGATATGAATCTATTACATGTACTATGAATGAGGGAAATCCAAATTCTGATAACTTCACAACTAGTTTTTCAGTCCAGACTTTGTCAAAAGCTTTTTCCATGTCAAGCAAAGCCATAACGGTGCTTTTCCCGTTGTTAAAGCCTTCTTTGATGTGATGAACAACCCTGGCCACCTGTCCGACTGTACTGTGCCCCGCCCTAAAACCAAATTGTTCTGGGGGTAGTATTTTCAGTTTATTTTCTTCTGTCAATATAATTTCTAAAATGAATCGATCTATCACTTTCGCCACTACACTTAATAATGATATTGGTCTGTATGAATCTGGAAATCGTGGATTTTTATTTGGTTTTAGGATAGGACACACAACAGCTTTTTTCAGACATATCGGATAATATTGTAACCGGATTATCGCATTTATTATGTTTGTTAGTTGTGCTCTGGCCTTGTTTGACAATTGCTTTAGTATATTTTTATCTATATTGTCGTCCCCAGGAGCCTTATTGTTTGCCAGGCGTTCAATCTCATTTTTCACACTTTTGGGAGAAACAATAAACCTACCTATCTGTTTTATATCGTGAGCATTGTTTTGAGCGTTTCTTATTTCTATAATTTTATTTGAGACTCTGTGATGTTCCTCTTGAGTGTCAGGCAACGTAGTCCACCTTTTTTCCAAATTGAGTCCGATACATTCCCCTTTATCTGCGTCTGAGACATACCGATTTCCGTTTGTTTCAAGTGCAGGAATTTGCCATTGTTTTCCTTTATTTTTTAACTGTTTGGAGATCTTCCATATCTCTCTGTCCCCTTTTTTCAGGTTTTTTATTTTTTGCTCCCATTTCCCTGATGTTTCTTCCGCAATATCATCATTTATTTGTTTTGATAATTGTAAATATAAATCTTTATCATTCTTATTTCCAAATTTTTGACATAGTTTCCTGAGATTATTTCTGAGTTTAATTTTTTCTTTAATACGGTCCGAAATGTTATCATAGTCTTCAGGTACTGGTATCCTTTTAACTACTTTCTTTCTGCTCTGTTGTATTGCTGCAATAAAACTCTCAGTCGCTTTGTCCAGGGTGTTAATGTCGACAATTTTTTCTATCTGAATCGCTTTATCTAAATGATACCTAAAAGATCTCCAATCTGCTTTTTTATAATCCCATATTAATTTTTTGTCTCTGTTGATGGTGTATGCAATGTTTATATAAATTGGATTATGATCCGAGGACAGCTCGTTTAAAGTCACTACCTGCGTCATTTTTTCAATGTTTTTATTCAACACGATGTCCAGAACAGATGGGGTTGAGTTACGATGGTACTGCCGAAAAAAATGATTCATTATGTGCTTTAACCCCTAATGACAATTGGCAGGACTGGTTTAAATAGCGGTTTTGGAGGATAGAGAGGTGTAGGTATACTTTGGAAAAATGAAACAAAACTGTAGCGAAATATTTTTCTAGTACCCTTTGCATATGTAGAGACCACAACCGCTCTCCTACACGTATCTTCGTCATCTTTTAAGGTTATCCTCACGGATAACGACTCCTAATTGCGGTTTCAGTGTACCTACACAACAATGCAGTTACAACCGATGTAAAAATGTGCGCTGAAACGGAGAAAACGGCTTTTCGAAAGCCGCACACACAATAACGATAAAAAAACCGACGAAAACAAAGGTGAATAATGAAAATTATTCGCAATAAAAGTTTATGGCTTGTGCTGTGCGCCGGAGCGACGTTTTTTTTTAACGTGATCTGTTCATTGAACGCTTCTCGACAGAAAAATGGCGAATTTTTATTATCGAGCAGTCTTTTTAACCGCCGGTTCTCCTCAAGTTATCGGTTATTTTAATTATATTGGAAATGGAATGGGATTGATGAGGTGTTTAAAGCCACACCAGCCTCAATTATACTGACACTTACGAGCACAGAGTCCACCCATTACAATTTTTTAAACACGCGTGGGGATTACTATTCGAAGAAGCTTTACTATCGGAACCAGAAGGAATAACAATAAATGGAAAGGTGATCAACAACATTAGATTCACAGACGACACAGTAATTTTGACAAACTCAGCGGAAGAACTTCAAACTCTGCTGGACAGGACAAATACGTTTTGCGGAGAATACGGTCTTAAAATGAACACCAGAAAAACAAAATACATGATTATTACAAAGAAACCAAATGTAACTGCAAATATAAACTTAGAAGGTCAAACACCCGAACAAGTCAAAAAGTATAAATATCTGGGAACCTGGATAACTCACGATAACGACCAGACCTTAGAAATAAGATCAAGAATCGGAATAGCACGAGCAGGATTTGTAAAGCTAAAAAAAATACTATGTAATAAAGACATCTCTTTGGAATTAAGAATTAGAACCCTTAGAGGTTACGTATTCTCAACATTGTTGTATGGATTGGAGAGCTGGACGCTAAAACAAGAACATATAAATAAATTATAAGCATTCGAGATGTGGTGCTACAGGAGAATTCTAAAAATATTTTGCACGCAGCGAAAAACTAATACAGAAGTTCTTAGGCTAATGGGTAAAAGTTGTGAAATTGTTAAAAATATAAAAATTAAAAAGCTGCTGTATTTAGGACATATAATGAGGGGGGAACGATATCGTTTGTTACAAATTATAATGCAGTGTAAAATAAAAGGAAAAAGATGCGTCGGCAGAAGGAGAATATCATGGCTGCTAAATTTAAGGGAGTGATATCAATGCAGTTCCATAGAACTATTTCGAGCAGCGGCAAGTAAAATAGCATTGATGATTTCCAACCTCCGATAGTAGACGGCACGTAAAGAAGGGGATTACTAAATAAAGCGCAGATTAACGTACAGGAAACTTGGGCAACAACAATGACAAAGAAGTCTCACGTTGGCTTGCCAACTGTGAAAATGGAGGGTCACTCAATAGTCGAGTCACCTTCCGTCAAGCTTTTGGGGATCAACATCAACAATACCATGTCCTGGAACGGCCACGGCATCAGTATTGCTAAAACGGCATCCCAGAAGCTTGGAGGCTCTACAAGGCACAGATCCGACCATCGTTGGAGTATGCTCCCATGTGTGGGGATGCGCTCCGAAGCACTCTCTAAAGCTTCTGGACACTATCTAGTAGAGAGCTATTAGACTAATCGATACGCCTAACCTCACGAAGGACCTCCACAGCCTGGATCATCGCCTGTCCCTGTTTTACAGATTCTATTACGGAAGATGTTCGAGTGAGGTGTCTCGGATAATAACACCAAAGGCCGTCCGAACAAGGAACACTAGAGAGGCTCTACGAGCTCATCCTTACCAGGTCAACGTCCCTACTCCCCGAACCAGTTTCCTCCAACATTCCTTCTTCTGGAGAAATTGGTCGGCCTTCGTTATCGTTATTGGTTATCATTTACCTATTTCGTAAAAGGGCAAAAAAGCAAGAGGAACTCATTTTAATTTTTGTCCGGCCCTTGAAAATACCATTTCCGCAGAACCACGTTACACAGACTTGCTAAAACCAGGAATGGCGTTAACTACCATAGCGTAAAACTTTTTAATGTAATACCTGAGCAAATAAGGGCTCTTGATGTTAAAGAATTCAGAGTCTGCATACAGTCTCTTCTACTCTCTAATGCTTTCTTTAACATGGATGAGTTCTTAAACTACAACTTTAACAACTTCAATCCAGTTCTTAATCGCCTTTCTTAATGCACTTACTATTTTAATCTGTTGAGTTTCGTCTTGTTTAAATGTCTATATACTTTTATCTGTGGGTGTATGCCAATTTTTATTTCTATTTGTATTGTGAGTGTATGCTAATTTTTATGTACTCTTTATATTTTTTACAACTAGTCAACAATTTCTTCTTGACCTGTGTAAGCACATTCTATGTAGAAGCAAAGTTTACGGAATACATATAAGTTGGATCACTCCGCAAAAATATCAAAACAGCCTGCCCCTTGCCCCGTCTCCCCGGTCCACCGGTAGCAGTGTACCGACGTCAGCCGGGAGATACGGGGCGGCGCAGAGTGGTTGAACGTGTGTAACGCGAAGTGTATACAGTGTCTCAAAAATATCGGATTTTGTTATCTCGGATTTGTTTGCAGGAAATGGATAATATTTTCAGTTTGATTTCATCAATTAAATTTATTAACGGATGGAAAATGACAATCAGATCCATCCTTATTTTTGTGGTAAACCTTGAAATATAAAGGATATAAATACATGTTTCACGACGATTAGGACACGCAATAGGTCGGAACTGGGCAGTAGTAGAGGATTATATATCCAATGAGGTATTTGTTTTTGGTCACGTGACGTCCGATTCAAAATTATTAATGGGACACCCTGTACATTTGTGCCTTTCTGTGTTCCACCCGATAAAACAATTCCAATAAACCAGCACACGTCTAAAGTGATTAATTCAAGGCCTACAGGCCTACAGGTACTTAAAGGATTGTATCACGCTAAAAGCATATAGTGAGACAAAATATTCATTCGGTGGTTTTACCATACCACCTAGAGACATTCTGAATTATATTTTAGAGCTCGGAAATATTTTTATTGATAACTTTAACAATTTAGTTTCTACAGTAGCAATTCGAATGACACTGAATAGCAAAATGTCAATAATATTTTTTCACATCCATGTAAAGCATTTCCACATCGTTATCTTTTAAAATTGTACATACGAGTTCCTATATATTATACCATAAATTTTATAAGCTGTGGTCTCAAAAGTATGCCAAATAAACAAAACATTAAGGTAAAAATACTTCAGCACCTTTGAACCAATTTTTACGTATCTACGAAACAGCTACAATATGTGAAATCATTTGAGATTCATTAGTAATAGCTTTACTTTAGTTACCTAGTGTATTAGCAAAATAAACGTTATATTTGTATTTGTATGTCTAAATCGGCTGTCTTTCAATGACCCTCGTATATACGTAAAACCCTGGCGTTAGCAAGTCCCCGCTAAAAGACCCTCGTACTTGGGCAAAAACCAACGCAAAAACTAAATGGCGCGTGCGGCCGCGGCATCGCTTTGATGTGAGATCTTCAAAGTGCCGACGGAGAGTGATCCAACTTATATTTATTCCGTAAACTTTGGTAGAAGCACCAATAAATTATTCTATTCTATTCTATTCTATTCTAATTACCGTCCGTCCTATTTTCCTAATCACCATATCTCTCTGGCGTACATCTTAGGCCAGGCGCGCACTTGCGATTTTCTGTCGCACGACTGTTTGGTCGCCAAAATAAAGCTAGGCACAACGTACAACGGGACTGCACGCACTTGCGACAGAAAAATAGCAGCGACTAAAAAGATGCAACCAGCCCTATTTTTGCAGCGACGCAATTGTCGCAGATTGAAATGAACCATACGGACTAGCATGAACCTGCGCTCACTCGCTACCTTTTAAACACGCTTCTTGATTTGCGGACCGCGGAATACGTGTATTTTGTACTTTGTGGTGTCATCTAGCGTCTCGATATGTTATTTTTGGTCCAATAATATTAAGTAGTTCATTAAAACTAGCTATGCTCATCCCATAATACTGACAAACTTTTTTGGAGTAATCACACAAATCATGATGAATTCTGTGGAGTTGCCCTTTGAGCACCTTTTGGGTCACAATTGGATGCACCCAATACTTTTTACGCCGTTGTTTTCTAGCCTTTGCACGTAATAATAAGGCTACCACACAAACTGTTCTGACGGAATCCATTATACTACTGCGGTCAGTTAGACGCAAGTGCGCGCATATCTAATTTTACTGGCGATTACGATTTTTCAGTCGCTGCGACAGCAAATCGCAAGTGTGCGTCTAGTCTTACACCGCATTCTGCACGATTAAGTCGATTTCGAAAATTTAGTCCACGATTTCGGATCTGTCATTTTGAACTTTAATTTCGATTCCTAATTAATGACTGCATGCATGAATCTGTTGATTTTTAAAATCCAAATGGTGATACCAAAAATGCTTTCCAGGCAAGTTACTCAAGGGTTTCCAAACATTTTCTCCGCCCTACTGTATTTATTTTTTTTTTGTAATTACAATTCTGATGTCAATAATTTGAGGAAGGTGGAGGTACTTGAAAAACTGCTTTTATCGTTTAAAGAATCAAATGTAAAATTTGATTACCTTTCTAACGATATAGCATTCTTGATATCAATCTTTTTAGGTTTCCATTTTATTTCAAATTTTCAGTCAAATCGGCGTTTTTCAATTTTCCTGCATGCAAGCAACCTAGCAGGCCATGAAAAATAAACAAAAGCCCGTTAATATGGAAGAAAGCAACTAACTTAGTAGAAAGATGCAAACTACCTAGAGCAACGAGGCAAGATTATCAAAATTCCTTACAACATATTAGCTCTAACCAGAAACAATAGTGGTAACAAGAACGCTCATTTTTCACAGCCTACTAGCTAATATCCAATTTCCAAAGTCAGTAAAAAAATATTTAATCAAAGGAAAACTACTAGTGATTGTTGCTGGCAGTAGAATATCTATGTCTTCTGAATAAATTTTCACATTTAATGCTATGAAAAAGTAGCCATTTCCGTAAGTCAAAAGTAATGATACCTCTGACTGGAACCCTTCAAATTCTTCTTCTACTTATTAGAAAAATCGTGGAAAATGAAACTTGATTTGCAGTCTGTTTGAATTGTAAAACATAATTTAGTTTGTAGAAAACTACATGAAATAATCGCAATTACAACATAGCGTAATTAAAAAATTCTAGCAATTATTTCAATAGATGTTCAGAATGCTCCAGTTGGAGATATCTTCACTTTTGGCTGAACTAAACGGAAATGACTAATTTTTTTATCCCATTAAATGTGAAATGAAATTTCATTCTAAACATGTTAGACTGTAAGCAAAAATCGCTGGTAGTTTTCCTTTTGTTTCAAAATTTTTAATCGTTTTGGAAAGCTGTCAAGCTCTAGTAGACCTCAATAGCTAGTAGGCTGTGAAAAACAAACCCTTCTGTCATACCCCAGCTACTCATTGACATTAGATATCTTGCCGCTGCTGTATCCGGTTAGAGCTAATATGTTGCAAGGAATTTTCATAATCTTGCCTCGTTGTTCTAGTTAGTTTGCATCTTTCTACTAAGTTAGTTGGTTTCTTCCATATTAACGAGCTTTTGTTTATTTTTCATGGCCTGCTAGGTTGCTTGCACGCAGGAAAATTAAAAAATACCGATTTGACTAAAAATTTGAAATAAAATGAAAACCAAGAAAGATTGATATCAAGAACGCTATATCGTTAGAAAGGTAATCAAATTTTACATTTGATTCTTTAAACCAAAATAGGCATTCCCATTTGAAAAAATCAAGTTATCTGTGATTGAAGTTTCCTTAATTTATCCTCTGATTTCATCAAGTACAAAAAGAATTCAAATTTAGCCGTCTGACCTTAGGTGACGCATTTCATGCTTAGTCGTACCGCAAAGTCACGGCCTTCTAAGTTTTATAATCGCTGCGATATTCAATTTTTTTCTGACACCTACTTATACCAAAAATGGTGATTTGCGCCTAAACGGTTCGTTTAAAGTTCCATGTGTGATACTTAAAGTCAGACTAGAATTGACCAAGGAATCCAAATATGCAATAATATATAGGAGGTTCCATTCAAAAAAATGTAAGTTTGATATGAATCGCCCTGTATAAACATCAGAATTTAAGTGAAAATATTTTTACGTAATAGCCCTCAAGGGTCCCTACCATGATCAAGTGACAGATTTTTGAAATATTTTTCAGTAAGCCCACAATCCTCCGTCCACGCACTATTGGCCCACCCTGTATATGAGTTGTTTACATTTTTTCAAGTATCAATCAGTGTCGACACTTCTATAGTGCAGTTACGTTATTATGTAGACCTGAGTAATGATCAAACCGTAATTATCTATACAAAATGTATATTATAATAATTCAGAAAGTCGTAGGAGATCAAAATAATCGAAAATACCAATTTGCAATAGATAAAAACAAAATAAATTGTACTATTTATTGCATAATAAAATAACATCTCATTATACACAGACATATACAATTTTGACTATACTAAGGGTCGTGAAACAGCGCAGCAAAAAAAAGCTGAAAGCGATAAGGGTCACTCGACCGGTCGGGTGTCTTTTGAAGGATCAAGGGGTCCTTTGTAGTGTCGGCACTCGATAGGAGCACAAAAAATGTAAACAACTCTTATATTTCTGACCTGTACAATAACAGTAATTCGAAGTTACACAACAACATTCATTTGACACAGTACTGAATGATACGCAGTTAGATAAATATGTCCACATCACTTTAACCCAAATCACAAACCATTTCGAACGCGCGGTGTATTCTATAGAACATAAATCCAGATAAAATAACTCTCATGTACTTCGGACATGATAGCAGTGAAAGTTAATCCGACCAATTAGCGGTTATTATCTCTCTTCGTTTCCTTATCTGCGTTCGAATGGGAGTGTACACTATTACACACCCGCTGTTTTCATTGTGCTATTACTTGAAACTGCATCGCGTACAGTACATGAATAACATGCTTTTTCCACGTTATTTAATATTATTAATGAGATGGTGATGACGGTGTGAGGATAAAAACGATGATGATACTTCAACCTTACTAAAACTTAAAGGGATGAGACTGAATAGGTTCTTCACGAACAGAGGCATCTATGCGGTATTAGCATTGAGGAACTGCATTTTTTTCAGGAAAGGCAAGATTTGTCGTTGACATTTTTTATAAATATATACCTATAAACATCCATGATGTTTTTTAACAACTAAGAAATTTGGTTTAAGTAAAATATATTCGCGTTTTAAATCTACTTTTTAATATATTTTTAAACACCCATCAATTTGGCATCAACGTTTATAACCTGTTTGATGTCTATATCAAAGAAATACGTCATTCGCTCTGTCGGTCGATCTATTTGGCATTTTATGATGATTACATCCCTTATCTCTCTCTCATTTTTCTCACTACCTAATGTTAGTAACCGCTGCAATGATTTGGATGAAATTTGAGGTACGTTTTGGTAATCCAGCTAACAAAAACAAGAAATATACCTCCGTTTATAGCATTTCTCCCTACCGTTGCGTTGGGGACATCATTCTGCAGAATTCACACCAAATTCCATTTTTTTAGTTTCCACGCCTCCTAATCACCATGTTAGGCCCAGTTTCACAATCAGTGGTCACTCTGACGGTTTACTAACCTCGACCTGCGAGTTAACTCGAACAATGGAACGCCTCTTGTTTCACAATCATAAAATGACTTAGGGTTAACTGACCGCGAGTTGTATTTTATTTTTCGCGGTTGGTGGTACAGTGTCCGCAATATTTAAAATTCTTCTTCTTATTTCCTTCGTTAAGTGTTTCGTGCTGGTATTTTGTGTTTTTCTGACAAGACTGTTAAACAATAAGTTTGTTGAGTTGTCAGTTCCATGCGATTTCCAACCTCATTTTGGTTTTTTCCACTGACATTTTTTCATTTCGTTCGGAGTTATTTGGTGTTTGGCAAAGAAAAAGATTTTTAGGTTGGGTTGGCGTTTGGACTGTTTGGCGTTGTAGTTTCTGGGACCTTTTTCAAATAATAGCCGTGCATGTACCCGTGTATCAGCATGGAAAAACCAAAAAGAACGAACAACTATCAAAAGATGAAGAATATCTGTTCATTTCGTTAGTAGAAAAGTACATCAGGCATGTAATAAAATGCAACACAAAAGATGCAACAACATGGCGCGAAAAAGACAACGCCAGGGAAAAGATAGGAGAAGAATTTAATTGCAAATGTGCAAATAATAGCCGCAGATCTGTAAAGGTGCTGAAAGAAAAATACAAAAATTTAAAAAAGGCCAAGGAGTCATGGTCATCGTATTCCTCAAAATAATTGAGTCTAGGTCGAAATATTCTTGGTCTCATTGCTGCTTCATCACTGCTATACGCATTTACATCATAACCATCCATTTCAAATAAAAAGAACGACGGAAACGATAAAATATGAAACTTCAAACGCCTAGCAAGTAGCAAAACCAAAGTGACATAACCTAATGCGCAAGCGTCATCGCAAACCTGGGGTTAACTCAAGAATTTCTTGGGGTCAAGTTAACTCAAGTAAAATCGAACACCACCATTTGTGAAACGTGACTTTTAGAGTTAACCTCCGGTCAGCACACAACCTTGAGTTAACCCATTTCTGTGAAACCGGCCCTTAGTGTGTCATAAGCCATAAAACGTCAAAAATTGTCATCCTAAATTCCGAAGCGCTCATCATCGCAATTCCTCCCTCCCTTACTGGTGTGGGGTGCTATGTTATCACCTCATCGTGAATTCCGCGAGATCAAAGAGCCTCGAATCTGTGCGCTATCTCTGCTCCCGCAGCTCAAGCTCCCTCTCCAATCAAAGACAAGCACATCTTTGACGTACACGCGGTAATAAACCCAAACAGCGGGTAGGAGGGGTGACGATGTACAAAAAATATGGCCTCCAGAGACTTCCCGAGGCAAAGTGGGGTGTAACATGAGAAGTACGGAACACGGCGGAAGGAAAGACGAAAGGGGGGAGCGACTAAGACAGGGGTTCCCAACCTGTGCGCCGCGGCGCCCTGGTGCGCTATAGAAAGTGAAGAGGGACGCCGTGAGTCTATCCTCTATAAGTCTAAAGCACAAATATTTGTGGCTGCCTAAAAAGCAACAATACCTATTCTGTCGCTTGCCACATTTTGAAGCTACTGGAGAAGATTACAACGTTCAGGAAGAAACTACAAGTTTGGATAAAAAAAGACGAATGAAGGCGGTGGTCAAGATTGCTTTCCACAATTGTATAAATATGCGGGATCCAATGAACTGGTTGTCTCACAAGACCTGATGGCCCTTTTCACGGATCACTTATGGAAGCTCACTGAATGGTTTTCGAAATACTTTGCAGATGATGATGTCGAAAAATTTGCGTGGATCCAAGATCCCTTTCATACGCAAGCTCCGCCAGAATTCTCCAAATCCGATTTGGTGGAGTTTTGGTTATCGATTCAAAATGAATATCCAAACCTAACTTCAAAAGCTTATTTAAGAATTTTTATTCCGTTCGCAACGTCATATTTATGTATATGAAGCTGGATTTCCAACCGTAGTTGTAATCAAGAACAAATATCGCTCAAGAATCAATGAGGAGCAAGAAATGAGAGTCGCAGTGTCGAATTTTATTCCCCGTTTTGAAAAACTATGCAGAGATCACCAAGCTCAATCGTAACATTCATTTGACTGTCGTATTTTATTTTTGTTTTCCTTGAGTCTTTGTTTTTGTTTTCTGTTTCAATTCCGAATTCTTATAAATATAATAAAATAAACTTCATTTCCTATTGAGGAAGTTTTTATTTTTGTGTCTACTATTATTGTAGATAACTATTTTCTTCGACTGTATCTATCTATTTAAAATAGCTGTCTAAGGTAGTGAGCCGTGACAAAATGCGAAACTTGAAAGTGCGCCGCGGGTTGAAAAAGATTTGGAACCCCTGGACGAGATAGACGTAATTTGGGTAGTTCTGCTAAACGTAGACATAGATGGAGGGAGATGATGGTGAAATATATACTATGTATTGCGTGGCCACCGTAAACTGACCAGCGCGGCATGAGGTAAGGGAAGCGAAAGAGATAGAGGAAATAAGTCAAACAAGGACATTAAATATTGTCTACAGCAATTATCCAATCACGATGCGGTAAAAATCTGCTGTTGCCGGTTGTAGTTATAAGTTTTATAAACTAGATAAATAGCATATTGAGTGATATAACTTAGTTGCTGTTTCCGTTGTAAATAAAATAAAACAAGACGTAAAATAAGATTAATTAGTAGTAAAACTCAAATTAAGAGTTATGACAACGTCCTCAGCTTTTTCCAGAACTAATAGTGATTTTTTTGCATATCTAAAAACCTTTAGGATTTTTAAGTAAGCTAGATTGACACAATTTTTCTCCAACCCTTTGGAGTCTTTTTCACTATCTAACGTATGTTGCAAGAAATTTGAGAAGTTTTTCAAGAAATTAAAAAAATATCCCACAATAATATATTTGAACTGTAACAAGAACTACAAAAATAACAATATTTCTTAATATAAAAATGATATTAAAGTACTGCTAATGGGTCATGATCTTCCACGGCTCGCAATTTCCTCTTAATGTTCCTCATTAGGTTTTGGACAGATTCTAAATCAATTTATCTGATCTTTAGCATTATTCTTCTTCTTAACTGCTGTTCGTTTTGAGCTTCCCAGCCATTGTTATAAACTTTGGCACTCAGTTGAGCCCAAAAAGTTTCAATAGGTCTTGCTTGAGGGAGATTGGGAGACTTGTCATTTCGTGGTACAAAAGCTATTCCGTGTTGTTTTAGCCAGTTTTTCGTACGCAAAGCATAATGACTTGAAGCCACATCTGGCCAAAAGATTATATTGTCATTAGCAAGGTGGGTATTAACAAAATTGTGTAGTTTAGGCAAACATCTTTGAGTATAGGCTTCTGCGGTAACCGCTTCGACCCTAACTCGTCCAACCTACGGCTGTGAAATACCGTTGTCTGATATAGCGCAGCACACTAACACTTTGTTTTCAAACTTATCTTTTCGTTTAAATTTTACATCATCTGGACAGGCTTCAAAGTCTCTTGTATAAAAACCATCATTACCTTTGATTTCTCAGTTCGAAAATGTGAAATACTTTTCATCGTCAAGAATAATTTTTATGTTGCCAGCAAAATGAGTACGACGTAAATTTCGACAGCATTGAGGAATTTTTTCTAACTGATTTGGGGAATATTTTGGACATTTTCTCCTTTTTCGGAATTCTAAGTTATTTCTCTTCATTTCTCTACAGATTGTGCTAGCAGTGACGTGAAAAATGCGTCCAAGTTTTCGTGTTGATGTTCACTTCTGTTGACCATTCTTTGAACTGTAGCAGCATTCAACGCTCTTGGACGTCCTCTTTTTGGTAAATTTATACAACAAATACCTTCTTGGCATTCACGGATCGACCGATATATTGTGACAACAGAAATATTTTGATCTTGATATAGGCGAACTATTTCTTTTTTTTTTCAAGTCGTCCAACTAGACTGTAAATACTCTTTGTACGACACAACTTATATCATAACCAAAATGGTTTTATTGTTACGTTTAGATGTTGACTGGTTACCATGGTAACGATTTCTGAATTGTTTCCAACGGTGAAACTACCTCCCGAGTTTTGAAAAAAATTCTCGAAACTTTCGCAACATACGTTACTATCCGGGTTAAAGTTGTGCACTTATACCTTCAATGACGTACTTCCGGCGAAATAAAAAGCGATATAAACGTCAAAGCCCATTCTAATGACTATCTGCCCCATAAATCTGCCCAGCCACTTCCTACAAGGGCTGTAAAATATTCCATTCATTCCACTTCTACCTGACGCGGTACCCGGCATTTGTGAGAGAGGTTTTTTATGTTCGGGCATATTAAAAGATAATGAGATGGGATTTTACAACGTGTAAATACGATCCGATGTTTTTTAATGGATTCTCCGAAGTGTTTTCATACTGCATGAGGACGTTTCGTGAATTATTAACGGGCTCAAAGTGTTTTGCCAAACTTCCAATATACATACATTCCGTTTTTTTGAATGCCAAAATAATTTGTATATATTCGTCACGAAAAAATCATTTGATCCATTGGTGAAGGAGTTTGTAAATCTTTTTAAGTTATACCAGCTTGTGTTTCAATCAATAAGTTTATAACATTATGTATATTTATTATACTTAGCTTCAAAACTTTACAATCAAATTCCATCTGATCTGCCCCCCAAATAATATTCAGGATGTTTAAATCTAAGTTTAAAAAACTAATACTCACTATGATGAATGAATACGCTTTTTAGGCGTGTTATGATGTCTACATAACGAAAATCCACGTCACTCATTTCCGTCGGTCTGTCTGTCTGTGGGTCTGTCTGTTGGCGTTTTTCTAACGTCGTAATCTCAGTAACCGCTGCATGGATTGTGATGACATTTGGGCAGCGATATGTTGTGGTGTCGTAGTAGGTAATGTTCCGATAATTTTGGAAATCGTTGTACGGGGGGTGGAGTAATTAGCAAAAAAAACGAAAAATTTCAAATATTCCTCAAACGTCGTTTTTAGGCGTTTTAGGGGTTTCTGATCATTTTCTACTTTTTTTGGGTGGGGGTGAATATAAGGTGATTGAAGGGTGAGGGGTTGTAAAACTCAAAAATTTGTTCTATTCAGAATAGGCTGTCCAATGACCTGTGAATGAAAGACCTAGCGGCATAATACCGTTTTTTAGGTCCATCCGAACATTGCCTAGGCTATTACCAAAATCAAGGGACTTAGAATTGTCTGATGTATACATACGAGTATTGCGTTAGATCGTTCTGAATTTAGTAACATGGAAATTATGGAATCGATTTTAATGAAATTTAGACACAGTATTATTACCGTGGCGAGGATGAAAAATGCGTATGGTTTTCATAAATCGTGTCAGTGGCGGCGCAGCAATAATAAAGAAAAAATATAAAAATAGCTCACACTTCAATTTTAAGCAATTTGGAGGTTCCTGATTGTTTCGTTTCGTCTAGTTGAAGCTGGCAGAATAAACATTGTGTCGTTTTAATTCCTACGAAGAGACTTAGGAAACTATTTACTAGTTTTTGTGTTTGATGTTTTTTGAGCATATGCGAACAATTACTTGGTTGTAAGGGATCTCAGCCTATAGCTTCATGCAAAGGGAATATAATAAAATGATATCACTGTTGTGTGGGAAGTACTGAGTCAATCAACTTGACTCCATTTTTTTGCATGTATTTTCTGCCTGTTTATGCACATTTGTTTTTCAATGTTAATGTTGTTAACCTTCAAATTACATACTTTTATTCTCTTGAACTTGTGTATTACATCAGGTTAAGTATATGATGTCTATTTTCAACCATTTACATCTGCTACAATGTAGTCACATCATATTTTTGCTCTCATGGCTGCGATAGTACAAATATTGACGGGCTGTGCCAAGTCAACAACTGACCTACCTTTTGGAAGGTTTTGTGTAACTTTTCGTCCAGGCCCAACTGTTGGAGGAGTGGTGTAAATGGTGGTGTAAGGCCTGACACCGATATAATTAGGGGGACAATAGTAACTTTGTTTCGTTTCCAGAATCGTTTTATTTCTATGGCAAGATCTGTGTATTAAGATGTCTTCCCTGCGTAGGTGTTATGGATATTCACATCACTGAGAATCGCAATATCTATCAAATAGGTCACTTGAATTGAAATGGCCAGTAAAGTGTATTAAAAGACATGATTTGGGGGAGCCCCAGGCTTATCTGCTTTACAATAATCGAAAACTTTCCCTTTTCCTCAGAACCGCTCCAAGCACTGTTTTTAGGCGTTTTAGGGGTCCTTATCATTTTTCACTTTATCCGGGAGAGGTGAAATTGGGGTTGTGTAGGGTGAATGGGGGAAATTAAATCATTTGTAGTGTTAAAGGACTCTCCTGCATATTTTTGAAATTTCGAATATAATGAATATTTTAAAAATACTGAAAATTCCGGAGACTGGTATTTTTGTTGATTTTGAAAATCTAAGGTAAAAGAGGTAATCGAGGATGTGAAGTACTTGGTCAATAAACATGTCTGCATTCTATTGCCTAACTACCCCATAACTATATGAGCAAGTCCCATTTTTTTCAAAGTCTGAGCCATTTTGAGAATCAGTACTCCAAATAGTGGAACTGCCTTCAGCAATAAGATAACAAAATGCTCCTAGTTTGCAAAATAGGCTGAAACCAGTGATTTTTTCAAATTATATGGAAACTGCAACTATTAGAGAACTTTTCGAATCCTAGCATAAACATATCTATTAAAAACGTAACAAAATAGGCTTACCAAAACGCAAACCTGATTATCAAAATCGTTAAAGATACAAAATACGGACAAACGTAAAATTAAAGTCATTTTGCTGACACAAAAATGCATTCAAACATCCCAATGGAAAGCCACGAAAGCCAGTGCCATATCATTTCGAACCTCAGGGTAACAACTGAACATAGAGGTAATAAACAAACCTCTTCAGCATGACGTGCTCAAAGCCATCATCTTTGACACTTCAGCCTCCAAACATTGATCAGCTGTGACCTCGCAATGACAGTTCAAATTGTAAACAATGCTGTGTAACGCCAACTAACCTGAAAGTTCTTTCAATGCAACCCATGTTACAAACACTGCACTTTTTAAGTCCCATATCGAAAAACTGTTAAACTACACTCGAATATAGCACAGCACGTCCGTAAAGCTTCACTACAGCAAATAGCAAATTCGATTTTACTGACCAAGCATAAAAGACGCACAAACAAAACAAGCGTTTGACAGTCGAGCTTTTACCGCAAATAAGTCGCACGAAAATTATGTCGGCGTTGCCAGCTCCTCAAAATTTATGTAAGACTTCAAAATTTGCGTTTATGATGAAGAAATATGCAGTAACGTGGTAGAGGTCAACATATCTATTGATTTTGCTGTAATCATTCCTGAACCATCAAAATACCGTCTTTTTTTAACGAAGAGTGGAATATTTCTGGATACTATACAATTAAGATGATAGTAAATAATTATGATTGCCGTATCTGGTGGTCCATATGACAACGTAAGAAAAGATGTCGACGTATTAGAATTAGTTGTTTACTACCTCTATGTTCAGTTGTTGCTCTGAGGGTTTACCAAAACGCAAACCTGATTATCAAAATCGTTACAGATACAAAATACGGACAAACGTAAAATTAAATTCATTTTGCTGACACAAAAATGCATTCAAACATCCCAATGGAAAGCCACGAAAGCTAGTGCCATATCATTTTCAACTCAATTACGAATAATAATATTGTTTAGCCTACTGACTGGCAGTAAAATATTCTTTCAGGTATAACATTTTACGACTTATAAATTTTACTTTAATGAGCAAGTTGCTAGCGCTGAACAACCTAATGATAGTTGTTTATACATATAAAAACGAAACCGCATTGGTGATTTTTTTACAGCCAACAATTCTTTACAAGCAGTGTAACCAAACTGGTTTACACGCAGCTTTCATGTATAACACCTACCTATTTGGTTTTTTATTCTTCATGATGACCGGTATAATGTAATACTCACCTGTAAGAAAAAACACTTGATTAGTATAATTAAACATCATCAATCAACTACAAAAAAAAAATTAGAAATTTCTCGCAAGCTCCTTTAAGTGCCTATTCCAAATGGTTATCAACAGATTGGTGTCGGAAAAATTGTATGGTTATAACTGGAATGATTTTATCTAAGAGTACGTTCCCACTTAAAGGCTTTTTTTTAACGAGTTCTCGCCGTGAAAAATATTTCAGTCGTTCAAGACTTTCACTTTTGTTTAACTGCAAAATCCTCATAGTTCCCGTTTTGCTCCAGGTCACTTTGGGTCTACTGGAACCTGTGTGGGTTCCAGTCTAAGGTAGTTCTAGCTCGGATTCTTCTGTTTCTCTTCGTAGAATGTGGTCTCCATCCCTAAAATCTTCAACCCTGATATTTTCCACAAATCTACATTCGATATTGCCTTTGGCTAAAAAATCCGTAGACATCTATTAATGTAAACCATGTTTCGCGTCCATATAATACCTCTGATTTGACATTACTATTGAAAATGCGCAATTTGGTTCTAATTGAGTATGTGGTAGATTGCCAAACTTTGTTAAAGGGAAAAATGGAAAAGCGCAAAAGCCAATGAGAAGACAACAAGGTGACTTAAGGCCCGGTCAAACAGAGAACGCGGCGGTCCGGCGTTCTATAACAATACAATGGAACGCTGTAACGCGGCGGTCTAGAACGCGGCGTTCGGCGTTCCATTGTATTGTTAGAGAACGCCGGACCGCCGCGTTCTCTGTTTGACCAGGCCTTAACTGCTCGCAGGTATGAAAGAGGTGGCCTGTCGTCAAAACTAACCTATTTATAGCTATTTTCCAGCCCCTATACACTGAATGCGATTACGCCGAAATTTCCGAATAGTCTCTGCTATTCGATTTCTATATAGTCCGGTCACGAGAGCATAATTATATTCTAAAACTTGTCCAGACGCAAGAGCATTATTATAACTTTAGTAAGACGTAAAATCCGACTGTAAGTAGACATGCACAGTAGCGGCAGTTAGCAGCGTTGGAGTGCGTTGGCCACCGCCGAGACCCCTCGGCAGGTAGAAGCAGGCCGGCGCCGGTTCCGCACGCAGTCAAGCACACCAGTGTATGGTACAGTGAAAACAGACAAGGAAACATGCAATAAGGGTTCAAAATGTTGCTCATTATTGGCAAAACAATGAGGGACAGTTGCAAAAACACTGGAAATGATTCCCCTGAGTGGCTAGAGGCTACAATGGGGTGAAATAGTTTTTGGTTAAAATATGTTATGTTCGTTCCTATTATTCGTACCGACGTGCGTCATTTTTTTTTTTATCAAATTGAAGGTATTTTAATAAGCTTTCCTAGCAACTTTACTGCAAATAGATATGACAATAAACGCAACAGTTATTGAATTTGTTTATTAGAAAAAAGTGACTCCATTTTATACGACTTTGTTTAATCACGATTTCACCATGAATGAATAACATATTCAAGTTGCTTCGACTCTCAACCTCCGATGCAACCATTCCGCTTTATTAAATAATTCTTTACAGTGATGAAGACGTATGTATAATGGCGTTATTTTCGAGGTATTAATTATTAGGTACAGAAAATAAATATTTTTAACACTATTAACAATCATTCAATTAGGCAGGTTTTTCCAATTTACACGAAACTTTATTGATGGATTTTAATGGATGAAAAATCATATTAACAGCCGTTTAACTATAGCTACATTACTATAGACGTTAGCGGTTATGGCCAACAATGTGACGGTGGTAAATTTCAGATTCCGAAACCATCTCATCTTCCTCAAACACAAACAAAGGGACCTTTTGTGCTAACAAGTGACGAGGCATATCCACCATAGTTACCAGTAAATGCCTCCAACTGAGGCCAATTCGAGATATCTTTGTTAAATATTTTGCAGAGCACCTTTTATCTTATCTATCCCTACCACATTTATAACAAATTTCTTGATGTATTACCTCAGTTCAGAGCTTATGAATAATATATCCAAATAAATATTGTATATAAGCATACCGTCTACTTTCATAACCGCACTTACTTCCTTCCAATATTTTTCTATCGCAGTGCGGTTATAGTGCAGCTTGTGTCTTTTATCCCAAATGGGGGTTTTCGCAAACACTGAAGCTATAAGTAACTCTTTATCGATACTCATCTTCGTCCGGCACAGACGAAACCAGGTAGCAAACTAAATGTCTGTTACTATAAAGGCGTTCAAGCGGGCTTCCGAGCGACACTGGTAAGCGGTCGAAAACACAGTTGAGCAGGTTAGCCTGCATGCGGTACCTGCACGCCTTCGCACGCAGTTGCACGCACACTAAAATGCCCCACTGTGTATGCGCACTAACACTCCAGGTTTTCATTAATAGGAAGGGGTTTCACGGATTTTTTGACCAAGGATAATTTTGCGGAAAATATAAAGGTTAAAGAAAGTAGGGACTGAGATCAGACAGAAAAAGTGGAATTATATGGGTCACACTCTGCGAAGAGTAACAGAAGAATAGGTAGCTAGAACAGCGTTAGACTGGAACCCCCAAAGAAGCAGACCTGATGGAGAAGAACGGTTACAGATGAGGCAAGAAGAATGGGCAAGACATGGAGAGAGATAAAAAGAATGCGAAGAATAGAGGAGACTGGAGTCAGTTTGTAGAGGAGAAAGACTTTAATGTTTGACCCTTATGTTATGATGACCCCACACAGAAAAAAATACTGTTGCGTTTTCAATTAATTGTTAGTATTTGGATGTTTTTCCATCATCCATCACTTTAAATATATTTACAGTCAAATCCATGTCATTGAAAGAATTCAGTGATCACAGGTACGCCAATAAATTCAAAATTATTTTATGTTCGTTCTAACGATATGTATAATCCTTGTAATACCAGTATTGACATATAATGCAATGAAAACATCCATTTGTTTTCGAAATTTACCCTATGTTTCATTTAAGCAAAGCATACAATCTATTCAATATACAAAAATTATTACTGCAACAGCAGTTCGTGATAATTCATCTGATAAAAATTAATTTTGTTTCAATGGCCATTTTCGTTCGCTGAACTATAACCAGTATTCGGCGGGACTGATGTCCCGATTCAATGAAGGCAACTATAAAGAACAGGGGGATAATCTCAGTGTTACTATCGCCGCGAACCCGTCAGCATGGACGATGTTGTTCCGTTGTGATGTTGTTTCGGTGTTAGCCGTGTTGTGTCATCTCGTGGTTTTGCGTATTGCATCAGCAATTGTGTGATTTAAACGTGTCCAGTTATATATTAAATGGAGGACCTACTGAGAAATTGGGACTTAGAAGAGCTAACACCCACATTTGAATGTAGGTATTTAGATTAGTCAGACAGTTATATTTCAGGTGATAATGCAACAACTGGTGCAGGCTTATTTCTAATTCTTATATCATGCTCCTTATAACTTCATACAAAATCACACAATTAAACATTCAAACGAATCAATCAGCTGTCCTCGCAATAAAACCTGTTGGTCCAAGGAAAAGAAGGTAGTTTAGAATCAATTACCAAACACAGATTCGATTCAACGACAGGCTGCGATTGAATTATTCATTAGAATCCAATGCCATCTTGTAGTTGAATCGACAATACGATATAATTAGTTACCAACTTTACACTTTCCATTGGATAAAACATCGCTGTATTTGAGGAATGCGGAGTGTAACGTCCCATTGAATCCAAGCGTAAGTCTTTGACAGAACGACAGATTTTTCTGTATGCATTAGGATTCAGCTGATGTAGCCATTAGTTCTAGTTCTTGAAGAGAAAAATAAGGTCACAGTTCCACATATACCATAATACGACCCAGAATTCTGCATCTAGCATTTCACCAATCACACCTTCATACTTTGTGTGAGGGTAATATGTCCCTCATTATTCTCCCTGGACCTCACTACATAGGCAATCGAGTAGCTACATAATTTTTTCTCTATCCTCGAAATAGCTGAATAATCATTACAACGTATGTACATCACACTGCCTATCGTGTACACGTATACGCGTGGATTATATAAATGAGAACAGTAAAAGCATAAGACACACCGTTAACTAGTACACCAGAAAATGTTGGCAACCCTGCCAAATCATGCCTGCGATGTACTTGATTGATAAAGACACCGCGCTATCCTGAGTTTAATTTGCTTTAAGTGGCCTCAAGGATAATATCGGATTCGAGTATATTTTGATTCACGCTTTAGGTTTTGAAAGGCGCTTCGAAAGTTGATATTTCCGATACAGCTGAAAGTCGTCTTGCTTGAAAATTGATGTACGAACAAGTGCTGCATGTAACTTCCGTATTTTATCATGTCATTGTTTGTGTCTCTGATAATACATGGTATCTAACCAATTATTGGTAATATCCTCAGAGTAACAACTGAATATAGGGGTAGTAAACAACTAATTCTAATAGGCCGACATCTTTTCTTACATTGTCATATTGACCACCAGATACGGCAATCATAATTATTTACTGTCGCCTTAATTGTATATAGCATCCAGAAATATTCCATTCTACGTTAAAAAAGACGTTATTTTGATGGTTCAGGAATGATTACAGCAAAATCAATAGATATGTTGACCTCTACTGCGTTACTGTATATTTCTTCATCATAAACGCAAATTCTAAAGTCTAACATAAATTTTGAGGAGCTGACAACGCCGATATAATTTTCATGCGACTTATTTACGGTAGAAACTTGACTGTCAAACGTTTGGTTTGTGCGTCTTTTATGCTTGGTCAGTAAAATCGAATTCGCTATTTGTTAGTAACTGTAGTGAAGCTTTACGGACTTGCTGTGCTATATTCGAGTGTAGTTTAACAGTTTTTCGAGATGAAACTCAAAAAGTGCAGTGTTTGTAACATGGGTTGCATTGGAAGAATTTTCAGGTTAGTTGGCGTTACACAGCATTGTTTACAATTTGAACTGTCACTGCGAGGTCACAGCTGATCAATGTTTGGAGGCTCAAGTGTCAGAGATGATGGCTTTGAGCAAGCCATGCTGAAGTGGTTTGTTTACTACCTCTATGTTCAGTTGTTATTCTGAGATTTCTGCCTGACATTCAAAAAGATTGAGGATATAACCTGCATCCAATTTTCATTAAACGCTAAGGTTTCGTCCACGATAGCACGAGACATCCTCAGGGCACTACGATGACCGATACTCTCGCATACATAACCTCAAATACCCAAACACTGTGATATAATGGAAAAGTTCAGAACTCTGATTACAATTCTGCGTAAAAAATTAAGACTTAAAGTCACCTTCAGTGTCGTACAATATTAAGAGTATAAAGAATCAAAGCAGTGACAAAAAACACTGAGGGTTAATACCCAGTTGAATTACAATATTGACTCGAGAGCTTCCTTTGGAGAAACATCAAGAAAACGATTTTCACCCTACCCAAGGTGACCTCAACGAAAAAACAATCCCTTTTTTCGTACCAGAAAATGTCGGAAAAAATTGGCGGCCGGCGGCACTCGAACCTATGACCTCCAGATTCGTACTCCTGCACTTTCACCGGTTAAGCTACAGTCGCCCTATCAATTCAACTTCGAAATCGTCAACTACGCAAATTGCACAGATACATCTGTGTACGGGGGGATGTAAAAAAAAAACAATTCAATCACGATTCTTATTTCGAACATGTCCTGGATTGCACCAGAAACGACTTCCACGTCCGCCTGATGAGATCCAAATGAAAATCATTTTCATAAAGAATCTAATATTTGTAATTGATGGAGAGCAATTTTCAGATAATCAGGACAGTGAGTAGGACTGTTGCAACGTTATCCTTTCCTTTCGAATATGTTTGAGATAAAACTAATTACACATTACCGTTATTAATGGTCAATCTGTACGGAACACTCTCATTTTATATAGGTAGTAAGATTTATGTAATCTGAAAGTACAACATATTAAAATATCAAAAATTGGGTCAAAGAGTGGGCCCAGTTCGTGACATTGAAAACTACCTATTACTTTAATAATACTGTAGTAAGATTATGTGTATTAGATTTTTTTAACCAAAACCTCAGTCATTTCTGCAGTTATAGTTCTTGAGAACCACAGCTTGCAAAGCTGAAAAGAGGTATGCAACTCATGGCAAAAGTCATAAAAACAGCATTTTTATGTATACTTTCCAATAAATAGCTCGTTAGCAAGTTTAGCATATCTTACATATTTCAAGAGAACCATCAATTTTCTTTGCATTTTTTTATTATATTTAGAATTCGTAGTAAATGTTGGTTACAGGCAAAGATGCTCTCCATAATGTTTTGTGTAAGGAAGAGCACACTCAACTCATATCACGTTAAACATTGAAAACACTGAAGTTGTTCAAGTGATTAAAAGATAAATCTTAATGAAAATGGTGTTGTTTTGTGTTGTTTTCAGATAAATAAGAAACCTGCCTTGTTATCAATTTTCTAAAAATATTTATCTGACTCCAGGTCAACTACCGGATGAAATATTCTAATAGTGAAAAAATTCGAATTTGAGATAACACTTTTTTATGCATTTTATACCATCTACACTTCAAAAAATCTCACTCATTTCTACCTGTTCTATAATCCTATTGTATTAACTCAATCGACTTCTTTTATTTTTTCCCAACAAAAATAATGAAATTTTTAACAGCCTGACCTCTCGAAAGTATCTCTACGGTTATGCAAACAACCATCATAAAATTAGACTGCTATTCTTCGTTTTGTGTTGTTAATAAATTTATAGGTAGGTATGGTAATTATATACATATAAACATGTCTGTTTGCTGAACACATCCGATAATATAGCTGGTTTAGTACCTGGCTGTAAGGCCATAATGAGATTTTATGGAAATTTTTATGACCTGTCAGAGTTGAATATACAATTAAATTAACCTCGTCCCAGGTATGCGTGGAATGGAAGCAATTCTCTACAGGCCCACTTTATACGGAATAATGAAAGTATGATTATATATTTATATTTGAGGTAAAAGATACTATACGAGTATACAAGTCTTCTATTAAGTCAAAAAATTAATATGATATGAAGGAGCCCATAAATATACTTCCATTTTTCTATTAAGGAACATAAGGCCTCTACAAGCTGACGCCAGCCTGCTCTATTCTTCACAAGCGCTTCTAAAGTGGGTGACACCCGTATGAGCGTAAGTAAGCGTAGGTACGTGGTTTTTAAGTTCGTGAACTTACTCGGCTCGACGTCGGTGACACGTGAAGCTGAAATCACTCATTTCGATAATTTTCAAATAAGCAAAACTTTTAACAACCGCCAAACACGACAAGCGTTGCGCATCGATGGTCTGCCGAAACAAAGTGGTGGCTCGCGGCTCGCAGTATGAGCCGAGACAAGCTACGAGCAAGATTTCAAACCAGTTGGATCGCCTGCGGTTTGCGCGACGGTTTTAAAGTACGCCTACTTACGGTGACACACAGGCGGAAAAGGTCATCGAGCCATAAGTACGCGTACTTGCTCGTACGTGTGTCACCCCTTTTACACTCTCAATGTCTTGCCCATTCTTCTTGCGTCGTTCTTCTGTCAGATGTCGGTCCCTACTTTCTTTAACTCTGATATTTTCCACAGTTCTTCATTCGATAATTTCCTTGGCCAAAAAATCCGTAAGATATCTAATAATAAAAATTTGAAGTTTTGCTCAGTGGGTTGTGCTTTTCCATATTTCGCATCCATACAATGTTACTGATTTCACGTTACTATTGAAAATACGCAATTTGGTTCTGACTGAGTACGTGGTAGATTGCTAAACTTCGTTAAATATTCTTCTTGTTGTTGTTGAATGTCTTGAACCACCGTACATTTACAAAGACAAGTAGGGTCACTCTAAGCTCCGCCCCAATGTGGTCTTTCCAGCTGTGCTCTCGAATACTACGCAAGCTGGCGGATTCTGGCGCCCGACGATATCTAGCAGTAGCCGAACGCTAACAGCTGTGGTCTGTGGTTTACAGGGTCAGTCCGCCCAACACCACCTAACACGCGACACGGTGCACGGGATACAATTGGTCGGATCTACCGGGGAGCCTAAATAAGTAGTGTTTGTGTGTTATTGAGCGTTTTCCGCGTATTTCACAAAAAAATGCCGGTGACATGCTCTGTATATTGCCCCAATGTTTTTTATATTTATGCCTACTTATTTCCATTGATTTTTACAATATCTGTTTTTAATACTTTAATTTTATTATTGACTTTTTGTTTAAAAATTTTTACTCGGTTTTCAATCATTTCGAGAATTTCTTGATTTATCCAGTCGTTATTTTCACGTATCTTATACGTCTTTTTGAATTCCGAATCTTTTTTACAAGAAGTGATTAAGTCAATTAGTTCCTGAAATGATTGAACTTCTGTAGTTTGAATATTCTTTTCAAATTTTGAGATTAATTTTTTATGATCTATTTATTCTGTTTACTTCTTTTCTATGTTTTGTCGCAAGTACTTTTATGTTTACACCTAAGGTTATTGACAACAAATTATGAATGATCAGACTGTTACTGTTCCTTTACTACTTGAATCGTACATTTCAAATTACTACATCTATCTGACAAAACATGATCTATAATACTCCTTGAGCTATTTGCCACCCCAGTAGCTGCATCTGCAGTTATTGTGTTGAATGGTTTATTGAATAATAAATTATATTCTATCTACGAGTATACTATAGAATTCATTTCTATTGACCCCCGTATAAGTAAAGTGAACGTCGGCCGTTGACGTCGACAATATCCCACAGTCGGATTCCCTCTAAGAAACTAGACCGCACGAAAGGAACCCCTCTCATATCGATGCGGCTCGCATTTGTGAGGCTCACATCAAAGTCGGCACGGCGAGTGACCCTACTTGTCTTTGTTAATGTACGGTGCTTGAACTAACCATGGATAAACAGCTTTTGATCCAATGTAAAATAAAAGCGTGAGTGAAATTGTGGTTCACCAACCATGTTCAAATTTCGAATAACATTTAAATAACTACTAGTTAAAGATGAAAAAAAATCTGGTAGTGTGACATGATGCCCTTTACCTTCGAGGTACAGAATATATAAATTTTTATTTTTGAATATCTTTTCACTAAACTGAACAATGAGAGTAATATGCTCTAGAGATCTTAACATCGAACTTAAGATCAGATTGGCCAGATGTTACCTTTTCTCAATCTCTATCTATGGGATGACAGGCTTTTGAAATGTGAATAACCAACCTTCTGACAGGAGACGGCACTTAAAGAATAAGAATAACCATTCATCACCACTGGGACGATTGCATAAAATACTCACTATGATTTCATTCCTTGATTAAGTGCTTATTTCCAAACTTATTAAACAAGTTCATAGAAAAGCAGAAAAACACTTCAGGTATCTCGAATGTGCTAAACTTTTATGTGGGGAGTTTTCCACATGTTAAATAAACTTTAGACTTTCGAGTGGTTCATTATAGATTAGATATCACAAAATAAAGTACATTACACTCAAAAGTCATTTATAGGTGCACAAGATCGTAAAATATATTTACTAAACCAGTTTGCTCTGGTATTTTTAGAAATGCTTTTTCAAGGAAAATTCTAAATATTCTAAATCAGAAAAATATATGTAAGTGTTGGGGTTCCAAAAACGACCTATCTGTATTTAAACGTATGCTTCGTGGATGCCTCTACAAAAATAATGCCACTTTTCATAAATTACAGTGAAAATAACGAAAAGTACGGTTTTTCCTAACCTATGTCAGCGTTTTAGAAATTTTAGTGATAACTTCAGTTTCGCTAAAATGGCTATCTATTTTAAATTCTCTGACTCAGGTAGTAGCGATAGTTAAAAGTGGCTCTATTTTTTTTTTGAAAAATACGCGAATTAAAGTTAAGCGGTATTGCTGTGCATGTAAACAAATTCAAACATTTCATGCAAAAAGCGATACGAACAGATCATCTATTTTCAATAAAAAAATGAGCTCTTTATTAGCACAAACTAAAAAATGTGACTGTTAGAATTTTTTAAAATAATATTTAAAAAGGACATTCAGTTGAATAGTACACTACTTTGAAACAATAAATGCCTTTTTGCTGCCTGTTCTTTTTTTTTGCTTTTTAAATGGATATATGTGTCTCTAATATATCGCCCGAATTTTTTGGCAAATCTCTATGTTAACCATTTCAAAAACTTCCCATGATACGCACATCCAGTTTTCAAAAAACTAAAACTGCCTGTAAATTAACTATTTTATGCATCAGTGTAAAGGTCGACAAATAACAAATAAACCAAAAACTATAAAAACAAATGAGGTGAACCTACATATTTGGCGTCTCGTCAAATATTTAGACAACAAATTACGTTTTTATCTGGAACGCAAATAAAACGGAATTATTTATCAAACGAAAACGTGTAATTTCCGACGAAGACGCTATTTACACACATACGTTTTAATGAAATCACTGCAAAAATATACCTCTATGTTTGTTTTTATTGGTAATAGAGATAACATTTTTATCGTCTTCATATTATGCAGTTTAAATATGATAGTGGCAGAACGATCTTTAAAGTCGTCACCTCTTTATCTGATCAATGAAAACATTCGGCCTGAATAGGATTTCACGAAATAACTTATTTAACCTATACACTGAAAAAAAGGTGGGTATTTTTACAAAACAATTACAAGCGCTATTTGAGCGATTTTCCAATCTCATATTGTAAAACCCCAGTGAAGTTTAACAAAAATACTCATTGGAGTATTGCTCCGCTGTGTGGGGATGCGCTGCAAAGCACTTTCTAAAGCTTCTGGACACTATCCAGAAGAGAGTAATTGAAATAATCAATACGCCTAACCTCACAAAGGACAACCACAGCCTGAAACATCGAAGAAAGGTGTCCCTCTCCCTGTTTTACAGGTTCTACCACGGAAGATGTTCGAGTAAACTTTCCCAGATAATAACACCAAAGGCCGTTCGAACGAGGAACACTAGAAGGGCTCTCCGAGCTCATCCTTAAAAGGTCGAGATCCCTACTTCCCGAATCAGTCGCCTTCAGCATTCCTTCTTTCGGAGAACTTCGAAGGAAATGAACTACCGGAGAATTTGTTTCCCGACGGCTACAACCTGCAGCGTTTCAAAACTAACGTGCGCCGACACTTATTCTCTCGCAACGCTTCTACAGCGCCATAGGCTTGCAGCGGCAGACTGATAAAAAAACATGCTACCATGTAATTTATAAAAATGGTGCCACATGAAAACCTATACTTGAACGCTCATTCACCACGTCGTTACACTGGTCTCCCACTTCTCGCCGTGCTCGCGTACAGTACATGTCGTTCATACACCTTTTTGCGCGTGCGCGTCTGAACAAACAGAGTGATTTTGAGGGTTGTGTCTGTACCTCAGAGTAACAACTGAACATAGAGGTAGTAAACAACTAATTCTAATAGGCCGACATCTTTTCTTACGTTGTCATATATGGCCAGATACGGCAATCATAATTATTTACTATCGTATTAATTGTATAGTAGTAGTAGTAGTATAGCGTTTATTGTAAATATAAAATAAATAAAATACAATAAACAACAAGTGGCCCAAAAAAGTTAAAAACTTGTGCTTGGGTACAATGTAATTATTATAAAATTGAAACAACAAATAAGGGTTAATTCAGGAATATTTATATTTAAATATTATGTATTCTATATATATTAGTAATAATAGGTATTACATATTATGTCTACTAGTTGGTGAATTTTAATGCGATTTTTATTTACTATCCATTGTTTTAAACCATACTTGAATGAATTTAAAGGCACTAGACATTTTATGCTTTCTGGTATCTCATTGTATAGTCTTGGAGCAGGAAATGTATGACATCGTAATAAAGTATTTTTTCTTGCTTTTGGTACAACATTACATGCATATCTTATGTCATATTTATGTGCGTGTTTTGTCAATTTGATTTATTTTTATATTGGTAAATACCTAATGACATGAAAAATGGTTGGCGGATAGCTAGAATTTTTGTTTTAGAAAATCACAAGTCACTAGGATATGTAGATTTCACTTTACATAAAATTTTTATTAAACGTTTTTGTATAATTTCTATTGCTTTTATACTATTTTTACATGCTGCGCCCCACACCACAATACAATATCGTATATGACTATGAACAAGTGTTTCGTATACAATAATCATCTGTTCATAGGTAAGTGTATAGTGGAAAGGAGTTTAAATTTGCTTATACCGTAACGTATCTTTTTGACAACATATTCTGTATGCTCCTTCCATTTGATATGGCAATCTAGATAATTATATTCCTAAGTACTTGATACTGGTGACCGTCGATATAGGAGCTACCTGTCTACAGAAATATTCCATTCTACGTTAAAAAGACGGTATTTTGACGATTCAGGAATAATTACAGCAAAATCAATAGATATATGTTGACCTCTACTGCGTTACTGCATATTTCTTCCTCATAAACGCAAATTCTGAAGTCTTACATAAATTTTGAGGAGCTGGCAACTTATTTACAGTAGAAACCCGAATGTCAGACGCTTGTTTTGTTTGTGCGTCTTTTATGCTGTAACTGTAGTGAAGCTTTATGGACTTGCTGTGCTATATTCGAGTGCAGTTTTTCGAGATGGGACAGTGCAGTGCAGTGTTTGTAACATGGGTTGCATTGGAAGAATTTTCAGATTAGTTGACACTGTTTGGAGGCTGAAGTGTCAAAAGATGATGGCTTTCAGCACGCCATGCTGAAGTAGTTTGTCTACTACCTCTGTTCAATTGTTAAGCTACATTTACATTCACTCCCGTTAGCAATTTGACAGCAAATTTATGTGCTTAACCTATGTCAACACTGTGCTGACATTTACATTGCACAAAATTTGAAGCTCACTTCGAATTGCAATTTGGACAGGCGCAAGCAGCTTGCAAAAGCCAAGCAGAAATAAAATTTTTAGGTTAGGAAAGTCGTGGATCTGTCATTCTGTGCTTTTAAATCACTTCGCAATCAATATTATCAATTAGTATTATGAATTCACGATGGAGATGATACCGCCAGGTATCCACATCCTCCTATTTCTTATTTTTTTACTCCACATTTTATACCTCGCCAAAGTAGCCAACGATGCGGCAGTGCCCGGTAAGACAATTAACTGATAGTCCATTATTTGAATAATTTCTACTTTGGTTCTAGGTTCTAGTAGTTTCTTTCGGTTTGTTTCCACGTTTTTTTAACCTCTAAATTTGGTAATGTGAATGGAGAGAAATGAAATGTCAATTTCAACTTCAAGTTGAAAGTCAATGTAAATGTAGCTTTACCAAAGAGTAGGTAACTAACAAGAGGAGACAGTCAGACAGAGCGAATAAAATTAGACAGAGATAAAGCTACACCCAAATTTAAAGGGCCTCGAATTCGCCCGAGCTGACCCGAGCTAGTTGGGTGTCAAGCGTTGCCACATTGAGATCTGTATTCGCATTTCCTGCGACGTCATTATTTGGGAGATTGATAGAAAGTAGAAACACTTCGTCGCAATATTGATAATTTAGGTATATTTTTTTATTGACCAAAATAAGTAGGTACCTATCTGAATTTACTTTCATTCATAATATTCAAAGATGCGTTTGCTGATGGTTAATATTTTATTATGTCATTATACCACGTCAATATTATAACTTTATGACAGAAAAAAGATTTGAAGGTAATTACCAAAACAGTCGATGCCGATGACACAGAATTTAAAAAAAAAGAAAAAAGATTACGTTTCACCATTGGAACATACCACATTACAATATTGTTTTTATTTTAATATTCGGTAAGATCCGTTTTCGTTCGGTGATGTATTAATACAATAATTTACTGGTATCTTTACTTAATATCATATCTGCTAATTCTCCTGAAGTAAATATAATCAAAAATACACAATGTAATGGACCTAGAGATTTTTACGATAGACCTACAAGAATTGGCAACGGCGCATCGATTCCACGTTCCACGCCAAACCAAGCCAAGACCAACCGCCGTCCGCCATTGCGTTTGATTTCGTATTGCGTTTTGTTTGTGATTTCGATTTGTATCATTGTGTTTTTAAAAACTTTTGTTTTATTAATTTGTTCTGCTTGTTTGTTAAGATATGCGATCACCTCCTTAATATGTGTTTTAATTCCTTGTTGCCTTTTATTGCAACAAACTGGTCCATACATTGAATAACATGCGTAAAACATAAGCGAACTGTGCTCTGACAGCTAATAGACAAACATTTAAAAGAGATTTTCAGAGATATGAGAAACGTCACAGACGTCGCGAAAACGTCAGTAAACAGTAATAAACAGTTTTTTTTGTTGTTTGATGCATTTGGTTCAACTTATGGGCCAGTTTTTGGCAATAATTTGGAAGAGACAAATCACAGGATAAGTTTCAGGATCCATATTCCTTGTCACTAAAATATTCATGACCCAAAAAAAAAATTGGTATTTTAACTCCAAATTTTTCTAGTTTGGCACTTTTTGACGGTCAGATCTTTAAAGATCACAACTGTTGTGCAATCGTTCATATAGAGTAATAAAACAGAATTTACTTAAATTATTTATTTATTTTCAATCGCTTCAGGATACATCCCTTTTAGGCCATATTAAAAGTAAGGGTATTACTGAAAAACGGAAATGGCAACATTGCTTTTTCCCACTAATTCAGGTATTGCGAGACATCTGACAACTACTGCACACCCAAATTTAAAGGTCCGAGGTCAATGGGAGCGGATTGCAAACATAAAAGAAATTCCGCCGGGTGTCTCCTCTTGTTAGTTACCTACTCTTTGGCTTTACTCTGAGGTCTATACATACTAAATGGCAACACTGTATGGCAAAACCTACACAAGGCAGTACAGAGAATGCCGTGCCGCCGGCAAACAATTAGCCAAGCACACAAACGGACCAGGGCAATTTGCGACCCATTAAAATGACTCCTAATAGCATATTTAATCTATCTACCTGCCATTTATTGTATGGTAATTGCCTGTCTATTCCTCGTGATGGTTAAATTATTTATACTGTGTTATATCTCTACATAAAAGGCATCTTTCGTCGTCTTTATTGACTACGCCTATATGTCTCCAAACCAGTTTCTGGCACAGGGTTCTTCTTTTGTTCGCTTTATCGCGATGAAGGTTGACGACGTTCAGGGACATCAGGGAGAGTTGGCAGCTTACGAAATATATTTCAGACGAAATTTAATGCTATCGCGCCGATAAGAATCATACCGTCTATCCATATCTGCATAGTACACGTCAGAAATATAAGAGCTGTTAACATTTTTTGCGCTCCTACAGAGGGCCGACACTATAAAGGGTCTCTTACACCCGTATGCACCGTTTTGGTAATCTTTGACATCCACACACATAAAAATAAGTTCTGGAGCACAGATGCTTTAATTCAAGTATACCATAACTTCCTATACGCGCAAAGTTATGCTAATCTTAAAGTGAGAATACGATATCTTTGACCATATAAGGGTTAGACTGAGAAAATATCTTCAATGCCAAACTGGGAAATTCTTGATAGTAAGAATACCAAAATCTTAAATCAAGCATATGGTAATCTTGACCGAAGTATTTCATAATCTTGACTGAAGTATTTCATAATCTTAACTGAGAGTATTTCATAAACTTGACGCAAGTAGCTCAACTTTATTCTAAAATTGTGATATTCTTGGATGAGGAATCTAGTATTATTAATTTGAGCATTCAAACTCTTCTATGAGCATGTAGAAATTTTTCTGGAGAAATAGTTCTGCAAAATTTCTTAAATCACATTTAGTATACTTAGTACTTATCTAGGAACACCTGAGTTAGGTCTTCGCATCCCAATTTTTTTAACAGCTAATTCATGGTTGGATAGATCCAGTGATAAGGAAGCTGATGGAAACTGGGACGCGACCTCAAATGGCGGTGGACCAGCACTACCGGCAGATTCGATGACTGATGGTTGACGGTGGTATCACGGGTATCACGTGGCAATGGCAATTTATTTAATAGTTTGACTAGATACTATTATGTGTTATAATGCAGGGTCCAGGCATTACGCTACGGTGCTAAACACGGCGGCGAATGGGACAATCCGAAAATCGATAGTGGCGCGGCGGCGCGGACGCGGACGGGCAACAGGCTGTTGAGTAGAGAGGGTGAGGAGGTTAGGGTTGACCCGTGACACGCACTCCGACATTGGTAGACGTCAAATAAATGATTTACTTGATACAAATATAGGGTGTGCTTGTAAAACAGCGTTCATTTTCAAACCAAGATTATCATATTGTAAATGACGGTTCGCATTTGCAAGCTTGATAGAAAGAAACTGGGCACCGCTGTGAAAAATGATAATCTTGATATAAAATTATGAAATATTTGTTATTAAATTACCACATCCTTGGTTGCAAAGAACATTTTTTTCGGAGCATATTTCTTTAAAATAAGTAAAAAAAGTCAAAAATATATTATTCTCGATACAAATTTTCTATAATTTTCTCATCAAATATTCTTTCTTAGAGTGAGAACCGATATTCTTGTTGTGAGTATGTATTTACGAGAATATCACAATTCTTGACTTGAGAATTTCTTTGTATATGTGTAGCCATGCACCGTCAAGAGATTAACTAATCCAGATTGGAGATTCGGCAATGTTGTATTCGCAAGGTTGTTTTAACAGTGACAGTGTCAAAATTGTCAGTTTGAATTTGAATCTTCAATTTCTGTGAAGCGTTTGTCTCACTTGGTCTTCTACGACTGTGTTTAACAAGCCAGCCAGATCCGTTTGAACGACACTATCATTTTTACCCATAGCCCACTTTGTTCTTAGTTTTAGAAACCTGGAGTACACACAATCCAGTACCTTCCTCTGTTTTGGAGCTATATATGTATATGCAAATTGCTTTTGTCACATTTGGCTCAGCATTCTATTTAGTCCCCATTTTATAGGGTTTCTTAAAAATTAACGACGCTTCTAAATCTTTGCATGTGTAAACCCGCCTTTAGTATTTAACTAACACTATAACATACTGACGTACTTTCTACTGACATTTGTGACCCATCAAATAGTTAAAAGGTGCTTAATTATTTATTTGACACTTGTGTACATATTTGCATCATCATTATTTATTATCCATATCACATTGATATTTCAAGCAAACATCTAAAAGCTTTACCAGTGTATTGACTTTCCTTGTAGTGAAACGTAGCCACTATCATTAAGCTTGTACTTTTGCATAATACTTGCATGGATTTGTTAGTACATAATAATGTGCTAAACAGCACTCATTACATTGTTCTCTTTATGTGCGACACATGTGAACTAACCGACTACAGACATGGCGTCATCTTATTACACATTGAAAAGGAACTACGTGTTCCATGACACAATTTGTGACTAATGATTGGACCTGAGGTCAAGAGACTAAGTAGGCATGCACAGTAGCGGCAGTTAGGAGCGTTGGATTGCGTTGGCAAACGCCGAGTCCCCTCGGCAGGTAGAAGCAGGCTGGCGCCGGTTCCGCACGTAGTCAATCAAGCACACCAGTGCATGGTACAGTGAAAACAGACAAGAAAAAGGGTACAAAGATTGGCCAGTCGCATCAACCTCCGATGCAACCATTCCGCTTTATTAAATAGTCCTTTACAGTGATGAAGACGTATAATGGCGTTATTTTCGTCGTATTAATTATTATGTACACATAATAAATATTTTTCACGTTATTAACAATCATTCAATTAGGCAGGTTTTTCCAATTTACACGAAAATTTATTGATGGATTTTAATGGATCAAAAATCATATTAACAGCCGTTTAACTAGCTACATTACTATAGACGTTAGCGGTTATGGCAAATTTCAGATTCCGAAATCATCTCATCTTCCTCAAACACGAACAAAGGGACTTTTTGTGCTAACAAGTGACGAGGCATATCCACTCTTACCACTTCTTTTGAAGCCTTTTGGTGGAAAAGATATACAGTTTGAACAGAAATGCCTCATGCCCCATTATCTCGGGCTAGAACGTGGATTAGGCGTAATTACCAGTAAATGCCTCCAAATGAGACCAAAATAATTCGAGATATCTTTGTTAAATATCTTGCAGAGCACCTCTTATCTATCACTACACATTTATAACAAATTTCTTGAGGTATTACCTCAGTTCTAAACTTACCGTCTACTTTCATAACCGCACTTATTTCCTTTCAACATGTTTCTATCGCAGTGCAGTTATAATGCAGCTTATGTCTTTTATCCCAAATAGGGGTTTTCGCAAACACTGAAGCTATAAGTAACTCTTTATCGCTACTCATCTTCGACCGGCACAGACGGAACCAGGTAGCAAACTAAATTTCTGTTACTATAAAGGCGTTCAAGCGGGCTTCCGACGCTGGTAAGCGGTCGAAAACTCAGTTGAGCAGGTTAGCCTGCATGCGGTACCTGCACGCCTTCGCACGCCCTTGCACGCTCATTAAAAAGCCCCACTGTGTTTGCGCACTAATGGTCGTGAAATCATTTTGACTGGAAAAATACGTGTCAGGTCAAAAATACCGCTTCTAGCGCATAATTTCAGTAACAATGCATATATCGTAACAAAAATCAGAGAGGCGTACTTGTACTAGACAAGCTGATTCATTTGTTGAAAGTTAGTTTAATAACAAGAAAACCGTATCAAAATTCGGGTATAATTGAAAAGCCTTCCCTTTTTAAGCTAAAAAAAATGTCAATTGTTTTGACACGGTACTTCCCACAAATTATAGTGGACTGATGAATGATCAGGGACCTTTGAGATGTGATATATGTATGAAATTTTTCGTTTTTTGTTGATTTCTCCTTCGCCACAGGAAAGAGTTCCAATAATGATACAGTGCTACCATCCGCGGTAGTAGTATGTCACAATTTGCAAATAAAATAAAAAAATAAATGATTCCATAGATATAAAATTCAAACGCAATATTCGGATAGGTCCAAAATGCACACGATGTCACAAAAGTCATTTTTTTCAGCGCAATGTAGAGTATTTCATGAATACAACAATTCTTTGGATTTTCTAACCCTCCAATCGCCCCACTACCCCGATTTCAGCCCCTCAATCAATTCAATGATTTCCAGGTTAAACAATACAGAACAATCTAAACCCATACTGGTATGTAGGTATAATTCAGAAAATTCTAACTCCCTTGTATTCTGTAAGGCAAGGCAATGGACCTAAAAAAGTGTACTATGCCGCTAGAGGTCTTTTGTTCACATGTCAATAGACAGCTTATTATGAATACAATCACTTTTTCAGTTTTACAACCCTCTACCCTCCAACCACCCCAATTTCGCTCGCATCAAAAAAAATAGGAAATGATCAGGAACCCCTGAGGCTCCTAAAAACGGAGAAGAAGAAGAAGAAGAAGAAGAAGAAGAAGAAGAAGAAGAAGAAGAAGAAGACGAGGAATCTTTGCATTTTTTAATTTTTTTCTAATTACTCCGCCGCCCATGCACCAATTTTCAAAGTAATTGCAGCATTACCTACCCCCAAATTTCATCACAATGCATGCAGCGGTTACTGAGATTACGAGGCTGAAAGAACCCCAACAGACAGATCGACGGGAATGAGTGACGGGGATTTTTGTTATGTAGATATTATAAAACGCCAGAAAAGCGTGTTAGCCACCTATCAGTGTGGGAAATAAAAAGCAACTGAAAAACCTTCTTTTTCTAAACGAAAAAACTATTTTTGCACTTTGCAACTCAAATCACTCATTTTGGCAATATTCCCTAAGACATAATTATCTATGTTTTATACGTGGACAAATAGATGAAGTTGTTAAAATTATGGTGGGGAAAAAGTTAATACTATACTAATTGAGTAATTATAACGAATTCCAACACGACGCAACGTGCTGATATACACCAAAAATCCAGTTCCAACAACATAAACACATACTAAAGATAGTTTTATCAATTCCTGGAATGGTTTCCAAATTATGGTGATTAAAGTAAAGCACCAGTTAATTTCCATATATAATAACATTCCAATGTTATAACATCGCTCACAGACAACGTCATCCGATTTCACTGACAACGTGGGCCTCACAAGCCCCATGTTGAGATCTAAAACCGTGGAGTCTAAAATTAGAAAATATTACTTTTCTCTTTTTGGATGTAACATGCCTTAATTTCCAGCACAGGCGCTGGAAGAATCTATAAATAAATCAAGAAAAACAAATAATGAACAGGTTCAGCTTGATAATATAATAAATAGAACAAGATCTACATATATGCATGTTGTAGAAAAGCAAGCCACGCCTTAGCCCTTCGTTGATTCAAGAATAATTTGTAGCGCAGGCGTTAGTATTAGGTCCTTGGCGACAGTCATCCTCGACTGAAGGAATATTCCTCTACAAAACTGACCATAAAAGGAAAATCTAGATGTCAGAATAAAGCAGAAAACAGAGAATTCAAGCAATCATATGATATTGAAGCTAGCAAGTGAAGGCGAGACGCTTTAATATGATGGAAAATTTTACACATTGACACAACATACAGGGTGAGTTTTTAGTACCGGCTCGGTCGATAACTCCAGTACTATAGAAGATAGCGAAAAAAGTTGTATATGAAAGTTGTAGCCACGGATATGCTCCTTGCTCAGAAAATATTTAGATTTATACAGGGTGATCCATAACTACGTGGTGATGCAAACATGCATTTTTTTAGATGAGACACCCTATATATTATTCCATATTCAGATTCTACTAATGATTTCCGTTCCTCCAATATAGAGCATTGTTACATTATACAGGGTGTTTCAAAAGTTATGACCATTTTTATATCCAAATCGCGGACAAATGAACGTACTGTATATCAAAAAGTAATGAATCAAAAATTATTTTTTTTACATGAGAAGATTAAAAATATTCTCCAGTTTTAAAATCGGCTATAAAAGAAGCCCGAGACGCATATTCGTATACAGGGTGATGTAGAATGCAAAATCCAAATTTTCTCTTTTTTTTCAAATGTAACCCCCAATATTTTATTATCCCAAAGAATTGCTTTTAATATGCTCTTTCATCTTTGTATAACACTTGTTATACCTACGTCCATCAGTTTCCGAGATATTTCGATTTTTCGGTAAATTTAAAATATAGCCTCTATTTTTGTACTGAAATTTATTCATTTTGAGAAAGTACTATCTGATTTGTTTTTTATTTGACGAACAACTAAATTATAACGTCTTGATAGTATTTGTTGAAGTCAAAACCCTAAATCATCGAGATAATAAAGTCAAGTATGCTGAGGAAACAATTTTGTAGGCGTCATGCATAATTATCAAGTAGTTTTATCAGGTAGGCTTTGAAAAATTGACAGTTTTCATAACCTACTCAATAATTCCGTACTGTGTGAAAAACTAGCTTTGAAAATTAATTTTTCCATTGAGGGTATTTAGGAGAATCTTTGAGAAATTGTCTACTTGCCTCTAGAATATATCAACTATGAATAGCAATATCCAGAACGGAGGCACTCTAAAACTAACGCGTTTGAAAGATTGAATAATCGCTTTATTTGGACTGTGTCGTTTCATATTTCATAGCCTACCTCATACATCTGCTTGATAATTATGCATGACGTCTATAAAATTGTTTCCTCAGCACACTTGACCTATATTATATCGTTAGTTCAGTGTTTTGACTTGATCAAGTATTATTATCACCTTATGTTTTAGTTGTTTGTTAAGCAAAAACAAAATTTGGTAGTATTTTCTCAAAATAAATAAATTTTATTAAACAAATAGAAGGTATATTTAAAATTTGTAGAAAAATCGAAATATCTCAGAAACTAATGAATGCAGCCATAATAAGTGCTATACAAAGATGAAAGAGCATATTAAAAGCAATTCTTTGGTATAATAAAATATTGGGGGTTACATTTAAAAAAAGAGAGAAAATCTAGATTTTGCATTCTACATCACCCTGTATACGAATATGCGTCGCGGGATTTTTTTTATAACTTATTTTAAAACTAGGGGATATTTCTAATCTTCTCATGTAAAAAAAATAATTTTTGATTAATTACTTTTTGATATACAATACGTTCAATTGACCGTGATTTGGATACAAAAATAGTCACAACTTTTGAAACACGCTGTATAATGTAACAATACCCTATATTGGAAGAACGGAAATCATTAGTAGAATTTGAATATGGAATAATATATAGGGTGTCTCATTCAAAAAAATGCATGTTTGCATCACCACGTAGTTATGGATCACCCTGTATAAATCAAAATATTTTCTGAGCAAGGAGCATATCCGTGGCTACAATTTTTATATACAATTTTTTTCGCTATCTTCTACAGTAGTGGAGTTATCGACCGAGCCGGTACTAAAAACTCACCCTGTATATCTCCAAAACGTGGAAATAAAAAATATGAAGCATAAGGTCATTACTTCATAAATTGTATTCCTAGCGCAATCTCAAGTGGAATTTTATCGAGCTCTTAACTTTAATCAGTAAAATAAAGCTTTTTGTAGCAATGACTCTGATAAGCTATTTTATTCTTGTAATATACATACATCACATTTCTGGTCAGGTACAGACCTCACGTGTAAAAAAATTAAAACCTCTCGGATTAAAAAAAAATCGTTGTTTCAACTGACTTCAGATATCGTTTATCGAGATGAAATGAATGTCAGAAACTATTTCTATTCAGCAATATATGGACCACATCATCATACTCACAATGTCTTAACAGACATGTTGTGAACTCGTAAAATGCATTTACACATTTTACGAGTTTCTTTTGGGATATCTTTAAGATCTTTAATGCAGAAGTTTCTGCATCCTCATGCCGTTGACCAGATGGTATCTACTGGTTCATCCGCCTTTAGGGGCAATTTCTCACCCCAAGGACAAGAAGGTGTCCTGACTCTTCTCGTCCACCCAAATCTGTTGGTTGAGAAGAGGTTACTGCTCATACCGACAGTAGTTTAAGAACTTTACTCTGTATTGCAAAAGTTTAGGTAATGAAAGTCATAGCAGAATTTATGGTAAACATATTTCACCGATTTTCGCTGTTTGGGTCCATTTTCTCCATGTAGATCTTTCCTTTAAGATCGTTAAGTGCCAAGGGCATGTGTATGCTATGGGAAGAGCTTTTCAACCCTAAACTGTATTTTAATATAACGAACAAAAACACCACCCCTCAATCCCGATTCAATACAAGTTGCATTCACAACATAATAGATAGTACAACAGACTCAGACCTACCTAATTTGTAAACCCGCATATCCCTAGTCAGTTGCCTTGAGGCCAAGATAAGGGGTGCACTTTAAAAAAGACCCCACCAAAACCGATTCCGATACAGTTGCATTCATACATAAAGAATGAGGCAATTTTTCCTGGTGAAATCTAGGTGAACATTCCTTTGAAGTCTTCGATGTCCCCTATTTGTCAGCGTATTTATATTAACATACAGTGAGCGAAAGAAAAGTATGGAGATCAAAGATAAAAAAGTACAAGCTCGAGGGTACTCGATTACCGTTGTAGCATTATCTGACAAACCCACACATGACAATGCCTTCCTGTATTATCGTTTTAACCGGTGTTGATACAACGTCTAAGGCTCACTGTCCACAGCGTTGTAATTTACTGGTTACAAATAATAATCAGTCACATGCGTTTCAAAAGGTCTGTTTCTGACTTCTATTGTCTATATAATTTTAGATTACAACGTTTCGATTTATATGGTATCTTCAATCGTCTTCAGGTAAACTGACGAACATGTTCCTTTGATTGCTATTTATTCTCGTCTAGCTGACGTGTCATTTTTTGTGGCTGGTTCTGATTGGCTGGTGCGCGTACTGCTGAGTGCGTCAGCGACGTCACCTCTTGCTGATGATGACGTGGTCGTTCGATAGTCACTGAGTCCCACGTTTTGTGTCCAAGTTTGTTCTATCCACTTTTAGTTTTTTTATATTTCTTATGAGGGGCTGCCATATTGGTCTAATTTCCACACTAGCCTTGCTGTACACGTTTTCGTTGCTGTGGTTATAAGCTGCTTCATTGAATTTCCGGCGATACCATTGAGGTTCTTTATCAATAACCTTAGCATCTTCCCAAATAATTTTATGGTGCTCGGTCCAAGCGTGATCTGCTATTCCGGACTTTCCTATCTCCGCTCTCTGGGTGTTGAGTCTCTGCTCCTTATCTGGAACCGTGGAGACGAACAACAGGAAAAGTTCTCTGCACATCTCAACAACATAAGACCATCGATAAAGTACACAAAAGAAGAAGAGAACAACAACAGCCTTCCTTTTTTGGATGTCTTGGTAATGAGAAGAAACACCGAAATAGAAACCAAAATGTACAGAAAACCAACACACACACACACAGGACAATACCTGCATTATACCTCGAACCATCCAACATCAACAAAGAAAGGAGTCATTTGAACCTTGGTCGATCGAGCCAAGAATATTTGTAATACATAACAGGAACTAGAAGAAGAACTACGTCAAATTAAAGAAGATCTGTCAAAGAACGCATATCCCAAGAGGCTAGTGCAAGCAACAATGCAAGAGGATGGTACTAGCAGAAATAAAGGTCCTGTAGACCACAGACATTCACTCAGTATACCATACGTGAAAGCACATCATATACGTTCAGAAGAATAGGACAACGCTATAAAATTCAAACACGATTCTCAAGAAACACCACTCTCCGAAGTCTACTAACGAAAACAAAACCCAAGAATGAAAAATCAAGGAACTAAAAACTGCATCTACGAAGTACCGTGTGAATGTGGCAATACACTGGAGAGACGAGACGAGACCTCTGGAAGTGAGAATTAAGGAGCACAGACTCAACACTCATAGAGCAGAGATAGGAAAGTCCGGAATAGCAGATCACGCTTGGACCGAGCGCCATAAAATTATTTGGGAAGATGCTAAGGTTACTGATAAAGAACCTCAATTGTATCGCCGAAAATTCAAGGAAGCAGCTTATATAGCCAGCAACAAAAACGTGTACAGCAAGCATAGTGTGGAAATTATACCAATATGGCAGCCCCTCATCATCAAATATAAGAAAACCTCGAAAAAAACTAAAATTGGACAGAACAAACTTGGACACAAAAGTGGGACTCAGTTACACTCGAACGACCACGTCATCATCAGCAAGAGGCGACGTCACTGACGCACTCAGCAGAACGCGCACCAGCCAATCAGAACAAGCCACAAAATACAAACGTCAGCTAGACGAGAATAAATAGCAATGAAAGAAGCATGTTCGTCAGTTTACCTGAAGACGATTGAAGATACCATATCAATCTAAACGTTGTAATCTAAAATTATATAGATAATGGAAGTCCGAAATAGACCTTTTGAAACATCTACTTTGTCTACAAATTTCAATCAACAATATATATATATAAGATTCGTGTAAGCTACAAAATATTGGACATTCCAACCAGATTCAGACATTACGGTGTTTGTTATTCTTGGCTGTATTTGGTCGTTCTCTATAGTTTGCAGTCGTTATCTGCTTGCTTTGTGCTGTTTTTAGCAGTTTTCTGCTCTTTTCTGTTGTATTCGGCTGTGGTTAGTCGTTTTCTATTGTTTAGCGCTGTTATCTGCTTGCTTTCAGTTGTTTTCAGCTGTTTTCTGTTCTTTTATGTTCTATTCGGTTGTATTTCGTCCTTTTCTATTGTTTGTCGCTGTTATCTGCTTGCTTTCTGTCGTTTTGAGCCAGTTTTGACTCTATTCGGTTGTATTTGGTCGTTTTCTACCGTTTACAGTTGTTATCTGCTTGCTTTCTGTTGTTTTGGGCTGTTTTCTGCTCTTTTCTGTTGTATTCGGCTGTGTTTAGTCGTTTTCTATTGTTTAGCGTTGTTATCTGCTTGCTTTCTGTTGTTACGAGCTTTTTCCTGTTCTATTGGGTTGTATTTGATCGTTTTCTACCGTTTACAGTTGTTATCTGCTTGCTTTCTCTTGTTTTTAGCTGTTTTCTGCTCTTTTCTGTTGTATTCGACTGTGTTTAGTCGTTTTCTATTGTTATCCTTTTTAGTCGGCTGAAAACAGTAAAGTAAACATGTATCTAATTCGACATTGTAGGGAAATGATAGTCCCACTTACGAGTCTAAGAACTATTTCAGTACGACTCTCGACAGGGAGCGATCTGCAATGAGGGTTGTATATCTCAAAAGTTGTTACTATACTGCACCTTTCATACAAATTAGATTTAGGAGCGTTGTAACATGCGTACGATTTTGTGGAACGCCACTCAGAGCTCCCATGCTTGGCGATATATCAGTTTACATGATCTCGCTAAGGACATGTTGGCGCTACTACAAGACGATTCCATAACCATAAATCACAGAGCGTTCCATGCAGGCAAGAGAGACAAGCAAAGGCGAATAACAACACATACAACTGGGCAACACAAGTGGGCGGGTGATACAAAGCATCGAATTGCCACACTTCGGTTTGCTTTAGACTACTTTAGAGAACAAGACGATGGCTGTTGTCATCCTATAGCCAGAAATACCCATTAGGTAGTTGAGTAGGTAATGCAGGTAGTTTATCTTCGCAGGTATACGGAATTGACAGATGAGTCAACACTAGTCGGTCGGAAAAGGATGTCTGGTGTAAACGATACGTAAAACGATGGAAAAGTATTAGGAAGCCAGAAATTTTGACTTTGCTTACCACCCATACAGTGGTCTAGGTACCAGCTGGCACTATTGGCTTATTTATGCCAACGGCGTCCATATGGGAGAGTAATGGGTTAATTGCCTTTTCCAAGAAGAATTAATGAATAGCACTAGCAATTTTTTAATTTACTTTAATATTTAATATGGGCCAATACGTCATGTGGAAAGTTGATTCTTGTCAAAAATATTTAAAGTGTAATTTTTGGTTGAAATAATAAAAAGGTTTTGTGGGTGAACAAGTACAAGTATTACAACAAGACCAAGGTTATGTTCGTAGATAGAGAGCACGAAAATCATCGAGCAATAAAGTCAGTAGGCCGTTGTGAAGTAGTTCAAAGTTTTGTGTACCTCGGTGAAAATGAGATTCGACGGCTCATTCAACAGACACGTGTGGCCACGACAAAGCTTACTAAAATATGGCGTGACCCATTAGTAAAGTTATTCATACCAAAATGTCGCTGGTTCAGTCTCTTGTGTCCTCCATATTTTTGTATGCCTCGGAAACTTAAGACTGTTAAAAAGGCAGATCGAGCTCGCACAGATGCTTTTGGAATGTAGACGTGGAGGAGAAGGCTGAGAGTTCCTTATACCGCCCATCGAACTAACGTTTCTATACTGGATGAGCTCCGAAGAGACTATCCTCCACTGTGTCGACGAGAATGCTTACATTCTTCGGACATATACACAGAACCGATAATATGGAGAAACTTGTAGTTCAGGGTCATGCTCCGTGTGGGCGGCGCAGTGGCCGTTCCCCTACACGTTGGGTCGATACGACGAAGCAGTTGCTGGATGCGAGTATCAAGAGTGTCACTGAACTGACAGTAAATCGCGAACGATGGCGAGCTACAGTTCTCAAAACTATTGATAATATTCGTGTCGGCAATACTCTAGCTCTGACTTAATGCATCTTACGAGTTCACAACATGTCTGTTCAGACATTGTGACTATGATGATGAAGTACAGTCTGGCGCTTTTTTACAAAGCAAAGAAACAAAACAAGGCTACTTCTAACCTATTCGAATTCGTTGGGGTGCCTCGATTTTCCCGTGTAAAAGTTTATAAAAGAAATTACAGAACTCTAAGCGAGGAGTTCATATGAAATTGATTAAACAGCAGTATTAAGCAGTCACATCATACTTGCTTATATTTAAGTATAGCTTGTTTTATAGAATGATATACTTTCACTTTTAGTAACGAATACAGTATTTTCTGTATTTGAATATATTTCGTTTCTGGTATTAAGCCGGCGCCACATATGCGGTATTCGGCGAGCAACGAACCTCGATTATTTGCTATTCGGCTAATAAAGCCGGTGCCACATATGCGATATTCGGCGAGCAACGAACCCCGATTATTCGCTAGTCGGCTAAAGCCGGCGCCACATACGCGGTATTTGCCGAATATCAATATTCGCCGTTTTTTCAACCTTGCTCGCCGAATAGCGAGCACGTATCGCCCTATATGTGCGTAGTTGGCTATGTTTAGTTTCGAGAAGAAAGGGAATGGGAAAGCCCGACCATTCGCACAAACTGCTCCAGCCACACTAGTAGGCGTTTTCCGAATTGCGAATATTCGCTGTTCGTTGTTCCCTAAATGCTGAATGCTCGGTGCTCAGCATATGGCGAATATTCGGGTAAAATCCTGCAGCCACATAGCCGAATAGCAAATAATCGGGGTTCGTTGCTCGCCGAATCCCGCATATGTGGCGCCGGCTTTACTGTACTTGTTTTTTACTTATTGTATTGAACAGAAAACGAATTCACTACCTCATCAAACCGTACTAAATATTCTACTGAGTAATACAAAAACCTGAACAAGCCCCTGTGCTATAAAGATATGGCTGTTTCGTTAATTTCCAGCGTGATGACGGAGTAGTTAGGCGGTGACGAGAACTGGTTTTGAATAGCGTTTTCGTGAGGTGCGCGGTTTCACTTTGGGCATTCAGGAAACTAGTTTTTTCCCTTCTTTCCTTTCATGTTTTTTTAAGCGGCGACGGCAGTGTGAAAAAATCTAATGGGCGGTTGGTTGTAGAGCCAGTTTATCAGAACGACAGAAGCGTTTGTTGTCTTCTATAAAAAATACTTGACGTTACTTGCTCACCCAGTTTCACTGTTCTATGATAATAGATTTAACTTGGTGCTTTAAGGACGAAATAATATACATGATTATTTATGGGGATTTTCTATTATCTTCATAATATGAAATTGAAGTATTTTCAGGTGAGAGACAAAAATTGGACACTTTATTACAAGATATCGATCAACATAATTAATTCTACAAATGTACATAAAAACCAAATAATTTGAATACCATAAGAAAACTGGGAATATTTGAATTTAGCGTCTCTTTTATTCTGCGCTTGATAGTCATTATTTAGATGCTCGTCAAAATTATAAAATGCTTCTACTGCCCACACCGATAGGTGTAGGTACTGAAAAATTTGTTGTATTCATGAATGGTTGTCCACTCGCCTGTGAAAGAAAGACCTAGTGGCATAGTACAATTTTTTAGATCCATCCGAACATTGCCTGGTCTATTACAGAAACCAAGGGACTTAGAATTTTTACTTCCCACACCGCTAGGTGTATGATATCTACATAACGAAAATCCATGACACTCATTTCCGTCGGTCTGTCTGTCTGTTTGACTATTAGCGTTTTACTAGCTGCGTAATCTCAATAACCACGGCTTGGATTGTGATGAAGTTTGGGCAGCGATATCCTTTAGGGTCGTAGTAGATAATGCTGCTATAATTTTGAAAATCGGTGCATTGGCGACGGACAAATTGGCAAAAAACAGAAAATTATCAGAACCCCTCTAAACTTCGTTTTTAAGCGGGTCAGGGGTACCTGATCATTTTCCACTTTTTTGTAAATCCGGGCAGGTGGAGGCTCTGGAACATTTGTTGTATTCATAAAATACTTTACATTCATTTGCTGAAAAAAATTGGAATTGGTGATATCTTGTGCTTTTTAAAAGACCTAACCTTAACTTGAAAACTACTAACAGTGATGACATTTTGACACCATATTACAACTGTGGATGACATGGTAACAGTGTACCGTTGTTGAAACTCTTGCCAGTGCCGGCTACAGAAACCGGACAATTTCAAAATCGCTCAAACTACGTTTTTAGATGTTTCAAAGCTCCCTGATCATTATTTACTCTTTAGATGAGGATCGTGTAGGCATAGAGGAATTCAAAAATTTTTGTTAGCACCGATAATGTGTGGAAGTACTGTGACAAGACACTTGACCCAATTTTTTTATGAAGTAGATTCTGGCAGAACATTATAAAGAAACGATAGCCAAAACATATACCAAAATACGGAACTCTTCTGAACGCTTTTTTGCCTCAGAAAAGTCCTCGTCGAAACAACAGAGCAGCAAACTCCACAGTAAAAGTCCCATCCAGTGCCCAGTTACCTTCCATACCGAGAGTACCCCAAGCCATGAGCAAAATCACGTTCAGGACAAAAATAGTTCGGAAGGTGCTGCAGTCACTTGACATTAATAAGGTGAATGGGCCCGACATGATCCCCTCCATTGTTGTGAAGAAGTGCGCACCGGGGCTCGCTCCCATATTTACCCGCCTCTTTCGGATGTCTTACGATTCCGGCATTTTCCCAAAAGACTGGAAAACAGCTTGCATCCAGCCGGTGCCAAAAAAGGTATCCAAAACTGATCCGACCAACTACAGACCTACAGCTCTGCTTTCTGTAATCAGTAAAGTGATGGAGAGATGCGTCAACCAAGACCTCATTAAATACCTAGAGCTCCATCACTTAATCAACGACAGACAATATGGATTCCGACACCAAAGATCAACTGGAGATCTCCTGGCTTACGTCACACATGTGTGGAGCAAACACATTCAGTCATTTGGCGAGGCTCACGTCGTTGCTCTCGATATTTCAAAGGCATTCGATCAACTGTGGCATGCAGCTCTCCTAAACAAGCTCCCGTCTTTGGGCTCACTGTTAAGCTTTGCGGTTGGCTCGCAGACTTCCTCTCAAGTCGGAAAATCTCTGTCGTGGTAGACGGCTTTTCCTCTTCTTTCCATAGCATCAATGCCAGTGTTCCACAGGGATCGGTATTGGCTCCGACATTGTTTCTGCTTCACATTAATAATCTACTCTCTAGAACTACAAACCCAATCCACAGTTTTGCGGATGACAGTACGCTGCATGCAGGCATCATGAACAATAGACCGATCTCTGTGGTCGAGCTGGAACGGAGAATACTGGCAGTGGCAGCTTCACTTTCAAATGATCTCGATACCATTACCGCTTGGGGGCTTAAGAATATGATTAAATTAAATGCCGCCAAGACCCAGTATTTTACGCTATCAAACAAGAAGTGCTCAAGCCAACACCAGGTTCTAATGAACAACCAGGCTCTGCCAAGGAGTCACCCATTCAAGCTGTTAGGAGTCAACATTACAGAAAATCTGATCTGGCACGAATACGTCGCGTCAATTGCAACAGCTACTGGTAAAAAGCTTGGGTACCTATTTAGAGCCAGAAAGTATTTCTCACCATGTAACCTACTCACGCTATATAACGCCCAGTTATGACCTTGCCTGGAGTATTGCTCTCATATCTGGGGAGCTGCTGCCCCTACTACCCTGTCTATACTAGATGCCGTCCAGAGAAGGGCAATTCGACTAATTTGCTCAGTTATAAAAAAAATTATGAAAAGCGTGTTGCTCGAAAGCTTCAAAACATAGATAACTCCTCTCACTGGAACTGCATCCACCGGTATTTCTAAACCCAGCCTCTGCTGACCATTAATTCTTGTCGATTTAATGCCTACCATGTTTGTGTTAGAATTGCAATGATCAGCAACAACAATATACACAGATATCAACCGATAATCAACATAAACTTTCAATAAAATCCCGGCGCAGAGAGAGGACAACAACACAATGCGGCCGCAGTAAATAGCGGATAAATAATGAATCGTTGCGAACGGTTATACCATGGTAGGCATCATAATGGCGGGCGCCATACCAGTATGATGATGAATATGTTTGCGCTATGAAAAGAGGCGACCAAACGCTAATTGCCGTTTATGCGTTTGCCTCATGGTGCTGGTTGACGTACAATGTGCCAGACACAAAACTGAGTCCAACCAATTGTGGAAATGGATGGTGCCCCAATAGTCGAGTCACCTTCCGTCAAGCTTTTGGGGATCAACATCAACAATAACATGTCCTGGCACGACCACGTCGTCAGTATTGCTAAAAGGGCATCCCAGAAGCTTGGGGTTTTGTTCCGCTGTAGGAAGCTGTATACACCAGAGCAACCACTGCTGCTCTACGAGGCACAGATCCGACCATCGTTGGGAGTATTGCTCCCATGTGTGGGGATGCGCTCCGAAGCACTCTCTAAAGCTTCTGGACACTACCCAGAGGAGAGCAATTAGACTAATCGATACGCCTAGCCTCACAAAGGACCTCCACAGCCTGGAACATCGAAGAGGGGTGGCTGACCTGTCCCTGTTTTACAGATTCTATCACGGAAGATGTTCGAATGAGCTCTCCTCGATACTAGCACCAAAGGCCTTCCGAACGAGGAACTCTAGAGACTGTGAGCTCATCCTTACCATCTAACTCCTCCAGCATTCTTTCTTTTGGAGAACTTCGACGCTATGGAGCTGCCGGGAAATTTGTTTTCCGACGGCTACAACCTACAGCGTTTGAAATCTAACGTGCACCAATACGTATCGTCTCGTAGCCCGTCTACACCGCCATAATAGGCCTTTGCTGGAGGCTGACCATAAAAAAAAGCTAGACCAACTCTATAGTTTCCTTAAGGGGCCTGGATACACACATTTTTTTATACATACGTATTTGCCATGTATATAAAACACGGACTCACAATTTCTCGCATAACACACTCTATTTTCAAACTACATATATATAATATTTCAGAAGGCGATAGTTAAGACCTTAATGAATGACAAATATTTTCGATTTTCTCAAAAAAGTTTTTTAATGTGCAAAAAAACTCGCAATGCAAAATCGTACATTCTATAAATGCCTGTAATTTAACAACCAAACACGATATCAAAAAAAGGCTAAATAGTTGCACAAGCGCAAGCTTTCTTCTTCAATTTGCTCTTTGAGCCATTACTGTAAGTTTAAAGGTAACTTCAGGAGATTGGAAATGCGAAATTCATTTTTATAGTGACCTTTGGACCTTACTTTTGGACCTTTTGTCCTTACCTTTGGATTTTTGGACTTAACTGCCCTCATCTTAGACACACACACTGGAGAAAGGGAACGGATGGCCACGCCTCCTCGCTAACACGGGAATACGTCTTTTCTTGGATTCTCAATTTCGCGCGCTATACCCTAGACCCTTAATTCTTTATAGATGTACTCTGATAAACAGTCGATTGCGTTTATTTATTGTAAGGAGGCTGATTTGACACCTGATGATGACTGTACACCAAGCAATGAGCTAGCAGCTACCTAATAAAAATGAGAATAGGCGAGATTACATGAATACGGGAATTATACGACAAAAACTAGCCTAACGATATATTACGAGTATATACAGGGTGTTCTAAAAGTTGGCACTTTCCTCTTTACAAGCAACGGCCCTTGGAACGGCAAAGCTAATGCACGGTGAACCAGCAGCAAAACAGTAAAAAAATTTCAAGCAAATACTCACTATTTGGTTGCTACGAAGTTGTAAGTGCGGTCCTGTCGCAGGCGTCTTACAGGTAAAAGTACGATTTACGATGCCTTCTTCAACTTGGACCATACGAGGATGTCTAGGTCTTCCAGCATGTCCACCACGATGTGGATTCAAACATCCTGTGTCTCTACCTCTTTGCACGAGCGAGACAAATCGACGAGGTGCAGAGTGAGTACGCTTAGGGAAATGATCGGCATAAACTCGCGAAGCCGCAGCGGTATTTTGACCACACTCACCGTACATCAAAATCATGTCCACCAGCTCATTATTGTTATAAGCTTGCGCCATTGTTGTTGTTTTTCAAGTACGATCGTCAGATGTAGCAAATCAAGCACTCTCGTATACTATGCCACAGCAACGCGACGTATGACGAACTGCCTGTTTTAGTGTTTTCTCACCGACATCGGCACCGCTAGCGCTGCCTTGTTTGTTGTGATATTATAACATGGTGAGCCATCGCCCAGGGACGGACTAAGAATTGAGGATTTCTTTAATGGTCAGTATCTTGTTTTCTCTAAAGATTTCGTTCATATGTTACTGGGAAAAACACTCATTTTGGCGAGTATTATCCGCTGTATGAAAAAAGTCCGAACTTATGAAACACCCTGTATAATATTTCAGATTTATACACAAAAACATAATTTTTAATCTCGCACAAACGTACTTTACGCGTCCTAGATCGCACTCCTACTATGTCGTCGAAGAATCCATGACCACACCTGCCATGTTGTCCTTCAACGGTGGAATCGGCGGTCTACGCTTTTAGTCTCAGTACAGTCGATGGCCTGTAAGTAAGCCAAACTGCATATGTGGTGGACAAGAAGGTGGAAGTTGTCAATGAATAGAAAATTCAAATTATTTGCATAAAAATTTTGGAGTGCTAGCAAGAACCGCAAAGATTTTCCAAACATTGGGCTCATCCTGTTAGCTCTTACACTATTCTACAGATTTCCGCTTAACGGTGCAGTGCCGAGTACGTGTCCTGGTAAAAGCACGTCCGGATCAACTATAGGGCTAAAGGGGTTGGAGCCCCGGGCCCCGCGGTTTAGTGGGGCCCCGCGAGGGCTATATTATTTGCATGTTATTTATTCATAAAGGGTCTCTTAAGACTATAATAGCCCCGGGCCCCATAGAACCTTAATTCAGCGTTGGGTAAAAGGCACAGAAAGGCTCTTATTTATTGAATTAATTAGTGAGGAAGAAAAAGGTAATAAGGTAACATGTCCACCGATGCATAGCCAAGACCCGCGATTCTAGCAAAAATAGCCTTAAGTTCTACCTTTCTTAGTTCTTCTGGTTCCAGAGTTCTAGACCTCGAAAGCATCACAGCGGTATAAAATATGTACCCAAGATTCTTCCTGTACACAGATTGGGTCACTAATCAGCCCCTTTACGTGCAGTTATTATGGCCTGTCAACATATCCTCTATAGAAGTCCATGTTGTTGTTGTTTCAAGTCCATGTCATTGAAAGAATTCAATTCTTATATTCGAAGTAATCACAGGTACGCCAATAATTATATATTCGTTCTAACGATATATTGTGTAATCCTTCTAATACCAGTATTGACATATAATGCAATCAAACTATCCTTTTGTTTTCGAAATCTACCCTATGTTTCATTTAAGCAAAGCATACAATCTATTCGATGTACAAAAATTATTACTGCAACATCAGTTCGTGATAATTCGTCTGATAAAAATTAATTTTGTTTCAAAAGGTAACTATTACGCGAACAATAACCCATGCTTTCAAAACATTGTCTATGCTAAGAAATTGGTAAGTAGTTTTTGTAACAACAACATCATATATCGAATTCAATGGCCCTTGTTGGTCGCTGAACTATAAGTGTTCGTGGGACTGATGTCCCGATTCAACGAACGTAGAAAGAAAGAACAGGGGGATTATCTTAGTGTTATTATCGGCGCCAACCCGCCAACATGGACGAGGTTGTTTCGTTGTGTTGTTTCGGTGTTAGCCGTGTTGTGTCATCTCGTGTCTTTGCTTTTCGCATCAGCAATTGTGTGATTTAAATGTGTCCAGTTCTAATATTAAATAGAGGACCTACTGAGAAATTGGGGCTGAGAAGAGCTAACACCCACATTTGAATATAGGTATTTAGATTTCAAATGCAACAACTGGTGCAGGCTTATGTTTAATTCTTATATCATGCTCCTTCATATAAAATCACACCATTAAACATCCAAACGAATCGATCAGCTGTCCCCGCAATAAAAACTGTTGGTCCAAGGAAAAGAAAGTAGTTTAGAATCAATTACCAAACACAGATTCGATTCAACGACAGGCTGCAATTGAATCATTCATTGAAATCCAATGACATCTTGTAGTTGAATCGACAATACGATATAATTCGTTACCAACTATACACTTCCCATTGGATAAAACATGGCTGTATTTGAGGAATGCTGAGTGTAACGTTCCATTGAATCCAAGCGTAAGTCTTTGACAGAACGACAGACTTTTCTGTGTGCAATGGAAGTCCGAAACAGACCTTTTGAAACATCTACCTTGTCTAAAAATTTCAAACAACGGAATGCTGAAGATGCGGAATCGAGCTCCATGCCAATAAACATAATTCTCACACTACCGGATATCCCTCTTCCTGTATACGCTCAATCACGGAAAGCTTACCCATCCGACCGATCCTTTTTGAACTGACGACTACACCCATCCTGATGACGGGAACATCATCCCCATCGCTAGCAATCATTCCGATGCCTCTGGTCGCCCGGAAACCGGACAATAACCCGGAAATTGGCTGGCGGCGGCCGACGAGAGACGCAATCTCACCGGATTACGCGACCATGAATTCTGATGCCCGCCCGGACCCCGGAATTAAATTCCAAGCCAAACCGCCCGCCGACTCCAACCCTTCGGGTCACCTTTAGTTGGGGCGACATCGGAACTGAGACCTGGACGTCCGTCCCATCGATTTAATTCAGCGGCGTTTGAGCGACCCCAGATTCATTGCCATAGCGTAAAAAATGGAGTCAAGTTGATTGACTTAGTACTTCCCACACATTACTGTGATGCCAGTTTATTATTATTCCATAGCATGAAGCTTTAGTCTGAGATCCCCTTGCAACCAAATCATCGGCAGCCTCCCCTCCTAAAATTGTCTTATGCCGCGAGGTCTTTTCTTCAGAGGTCAATGGACAGCCTATTATCAATACTACAAACTTTTCAGCTTTACAACGCCCCACCGCCCAACCACCCCAATTTCACCCACGCCCAAAAAAAAGGTAGGAAATGATCAGGAACCCCTAAAATATCTAAAAACAAAGTTTGAGTTGTTTTCATACTTTTAGATTTTTCATTACTGCTACGCTGCCACTGACACGATTTTTAACAAACATACGCGTTGTCCATCCTCACCACGGTAATAATACTGTGTCAAAATTTCATTAGAATCAATTTAATAGTGTCAACGTTACAAAATACAAAACAATCTAAAGCAATAAATACTTGTATCTATAAGGGAAATTCCCTTAGTTTCGGTAATAGGCTAGACAATGTTCGGATGGACCTAAAAGGTTGATTTATGTCGCTAGGACTTCCTTTACAGGTTAGTGGTAAGCCTATTATGAATAAAAGAAATTTCTCAGTTTTTCTACCCCCCACCCCCCAACCACCTCAATTTCACCCCCACCCAAAAAAACGCAGAAAATGATCAGGAACCTCTAAAACGCTTAAAAACGAAGTTTGAGCTGTTTTTATATTTTTCGTTTTTTTTTATTATTTCTGCACCGCCACTGGCACGATTTATAAAAACCATACGCGTTTTCCATCCTCGCCACGGCAGTAATACTGTGTCAAAATTTTATTGAAATCAATTCAACAGTTTCCTCGTAACACAATATAGAAGGATCTAAAGCAGTACTCTCGTATGTTTACACCAGTCCTTTGGTTTCTGTAATAGGCAAGGCAATGTTCGGACGGACCTAAAAAAGTTATTTATGTTGCTAGGTCTTCCATCATGGGTCGGTGGACAGTCTATTGTGAAAGCAACAAATTTTTCAATTTTGCAACCCCCCACCCTCCAACCACCCCAATTTCACCCCCACCAGAAAAAAGTAGAAAATGATCAGGAACCCCTAAAACGCCTAAAAACGAAGTTTAAGCAATATTTAATTTTTTTTATTTTTTGCTAATTACGCCGCCGCCCGTGCACCGATTTTCAAAATTATAGGAACATTACCTACTACGGCCCCACAGCATATCGCTGCCCAAATCTCATCACAATCCATGCAGCGGTTGCTGAGATTACGAGGCTAGAAAAAAGCGACAGACAGACAGACAGACCGATGGAAATGAGTGACGTGGATTTTCGTTATGTAGACATCATAAAACGCCCAAAAAGCGTATTATGTCAAAATCGAAAATTTTCGCGATCACAATACCTATCGGTGTGGGAAGTAAAATGTTGTCAAATCATTCTATCAATATCGATTTATTGATTATCAGCCATATCCAGCTGCAGCATTTGAAGACACAACGCTGAGAAATGGTAAAGAGACCCTCGGATATTCAAGTTCAGCCTAAAAACCTAAAATCGTTATTTGGCTTCCTATCAGGATGAAAACTCGTGCCACGTATAATTTGAGGGTGCTAACTGCAAATCCGGTTGCCGTTTAGAGTTTCAGCCTCAGATAACGAATATCAAAAATTCTCAGATCCCCAGATCTTCAAGTTCACCCTAAAAATCTAAAATCGTTATCTGACTTCCTATATGCACTAAAACTCGTGTCACGTATAATGTGAGGGTGCTAATTACAAATCCAGCCGCCATTTTGAGTTTCAGCGTCAGGTAAAGAAAATCAAAAATTTTCAGACCCCCAGATCTTCAAGTTCACCCTAAAAATCTAAAATCGTTATCTGGCTTCATATCTGGACGAAAACTCGTGTCACGTATAATTTGAGCGCGCTAATTACAAATCCGGCCGTTGTTTTGAGTGTTCCCTTTAGGTAACGAACATCAAAAATTTGCAGACCCTCAGATCTTCACGTTCACCCTAAAAATCTAAAATCGTTATCTGGCTTCCTATCTGGACGAAAACTCGTGTCACGTCTAATTTGAGGGTGCTAATTACAAATCTGACCGCCATTTTGAGTTTCAGCGTCAGGTAAAGAAAATCAAAAATTTTCAGATCCTTCAGATCTTGAAGTTCACCCTAAAAATCTAAAATCGTTATTTGGCTTCCTATCTGGACGAAAACTCGTGTCACGTATAATTTGAGGGTGCTAATTACAAACCCGGCTGCCATTTTGAGTTTCAGCGTCAGATAACGAACATCAAAAATTTGCAGACTCTCAGATCTTCAAGTTCACCCTAAAAATCTAAAATCGTTTTCTGGCTTCATAGCAGGACGAAAACTCGTTATCATGTATAGTTTGAGGGCGCTAATTACAAATCCGGCAATTTCAGCTTTACGTAACGAAAATCAAAAATGTTTAGGCTCTCAAATGAAAATCTAAAACCGTTATCTGGCTTCCTATCACGACAAAAACGATCATCTTACACAACTCAAAGGCTACATAGTACCTTAATTGCAGCAATACTTCCACAAAACTCAATTACGTAAGTTGTTATAGACGCGCGTCCGTCCAAACAAGAAAAAACAACAGGGAAAAAAAGGAGGAAAATTGAATTACACAACGTCCTTTCAGCGCAGCTAAATAACGAAGCTGGAAGCTGTAACAGACAGCAATGGAGGCAGTCAGTGTATGGGGGGGAAGGGGGCAGGAGACTGACAACCTCCCGCTGAGCCGGTCAGTTTCATTAGTTTCCATTAGCTGATTAACTGTTCTTCCGGACAGACAGCAGCGATTTAGATTTCGGAACATTGAGGGATAGGGCGGGTGTAAAAGGGTTGGCAGATAAAAATTGTCCTTTCGTTACCGCTTAGACCCGAAACTTTGTTTGATGAACGTGAATGAGGATGAATACGAAGTTCATACTCCACACATGCTATACTCAAATTCAATATATTCTTGTTTACAAATATAAATCCTTACATACGTCAAAAGTTTCTGCAGGTAAAAAAAATAGAACACAAATCAAGTTTGAGTATCTATCACATATAATATCAAATTTGGAGAAAATTGTCGTACTCAAAAAAAAAAATGGTGTCAAGTTGATTGACTCAGTACTTCCCACACATTCCGATGATACCAGTTTTATTATTTTCTCATGCACAGCATGAAACTCTAGACTCTAGATGCCCCTGCAACCAAATCAACGCTCGCTCGACCGCAAAAAAGTGTTTTATTCTACTAGGTGCTTTTTTCACAGGTCAATGGACAATCTATCATAAATATAACAAATTTTTGAGTTTTGCAAACCCCCACCCCCGAACCATCCTAATTTCACCCCCCACCAAAAAACAATTCTAAATGATCTAAAACGTCTGAAACGAAGTTTGAGGTGTTTTTTATATCTTTAGTTTTTTTTATTATTGCCGCGCCGCAACTGAAATTACTTCTAAAAACCATACGCGCTTTCCATACTCGTCGTGGTAATAAATCTGTGTCAAAATGTCATTAAAGTCAATTCAGAAGTTTCTACGTACACAATACAGAACGATCCAAAGTAATACTCGTATGTATTTTGTATGCATCAGAAAGAAGTCCCTTGGTTTCTGTAATCGGCAAGCCAATGTTCGGATGGACCTAAAAAAGTGTATTATGCCGCCAGGTCTCTACAGGTCAGTAGACAGCCTATTATGAGTACAACAAATTTTTCAGATATACAACCCCCAACCACCCCAATCTCATCCCCACTGAAGAAAAAGGTAGAAAATGATCAGGAACCCCTAAAACGCCTAAAAACGAAGTTTGAGGCATATTTGAAATTTTTCGTTTTTTGCTAATTACTCCGCCGCCCATGCATCGATTTTCAAAATTCTAGCAACATTACCTACTACGACCCAACACCATATCACTACCCAAATTTTATCAAAGTCTATGCAGTAGTTACTGAGATTAGGAGGCTAGAAAAACGCCAACAGACAGACAGACCGACGGAAATGAGTGACGTGGCATCATAAAACGCCCAAAAAGTATATTATCTCAAAATTGAAAATTTTCGCGATCAGAATATTCCCCTCACCTATCGCTGTGGGAAGTAAAAAATGAAATACTATCAGGACTATCAGGAGAGGCAGCATTTGATGTATTCTAATTTTATTACTCTATTTTATAATTGTGAATACTGTAATATTATGCCTTTTATATCAAAGAATCTTTTATGTAGTTCTTAAATTTGTATAGTGGTAGTTATTTAATGTTATTTGGTAGCTTGTTAACATATTTTATAGAATAGTAATTTGTCGATAAACGTGATTTTTGCAACCTCAAAATTTCCAGTCTTATTTCATTGCCTAGTCTGGTATCATATTCATGGAAATAGCGAGATAAAAATTATTTCTATGATTATAAGCATAAATTAGGCACCCATAGATAAATCTTGATGGAACTGTCATTATTTTTAATTCGGTAAATTTATGTTTTACATCCTCTCTAAAACCTATACCTCAAGGCTTTTCTTTGTAATTTGAATAGGTACTCTTTTAGTATGGCTTGAGTGTCCCCATGCCATTATTGCATAAAAATCTATGGACTTAAAAAGTACCGTGAAAGGGATAAGGTTTTTAAGATTTCTCAATAAGTATAAGGTCTTTGCTAACCTGTTTGCAATATGATCGACATGGTTTTGGAAAGATAGAGTGGGATCTAGATAAATTCCTAGAAATTTAGCTTCAGGAGCATTTTGGAGGTCAGACTGTTGCCTCAGAATAAATGTTATCTGTTTGGTTTTCTCCGTATTTATCTATAAAAGCGTCACTTAAAAAAAGTATCAGTTTTTATCAGTCGTCGTGAAGGACTATCTAATTTTTGCAATGTTTACGGGCGCAATAGTACAGTGGCGTAGGTGTGGGGGGATGAGGGAGATATACAGGGTGTTCTATGATGAGTGGAAGATACTTTAGAAGAGGACTGTATCTCAACAAAAAAGTTCATATAAAGACTGTACATCTCAATCCCAACAAAAAAGGTCATATAAAGTAGGGTCCGATTTTCAACTGCTTTATAGATTGAATTGAATTTTAGAGATTTTCATTAAAATGCGGCCCTTCAAACAATAACCCTAATAAAACAAAATTTTATTGTCGGATTTTGAAGTTTCTGGTGTTCATCATCATAGTCACAATGTCTTAACAGACATGTTGGTAACTCGTAAAATGCATTTACACATTTTACGAGTTTCTCTTGGGATATCTTTAATGCGGTAGTTTCCCATTCGCTTTCTGCATCCTCATGGCGTTGTCCAGATGGTATCTACTGGTTCATCTGCCTTTAGGGGCAATTTCTCACCCCAAGGACAACAGGGTGTCCTGACTCTTCTCAACTCGTCCACCCGAAGAGAGAAGAGGTTACTGCTTATACCGACAGTAGTTCGGAGTTCCTTTTAGTCGCCTTTTACGACACGCAGAATATACGATGGGAGATATTCTAACCCGCCCCCATACGGGCTTTTTTCTGGTGTTAGTCTTCAGGAAATATGCTGTCACGTCACTATCGACTAAAAGAAAGTGATCATGTATCAAACATTCCGCGAGATAGTATCAAAATCAGCATGTGTTAAAAAGCGGCTTCAAAAAACGTTACAAAAAAATGAATTTATCTTGAAATATTATCACCAGATAATTAACTAATTAAATTATTAGGCATCGTCTATACAATCCCGAGGATGATGACCAAATTTTTCGAAATTATGAACAAGATCCTACAGCATCCATCTACGCTGTTGCAAATCGCCTCAATACGGTATTTCGCAGTGGAAGGTGTGGTACACTGCGCAAACCAACTGGTCTGTATCCGTACCATTGCACACTTTGAAGGAAGGCGATGCTATCAGAAGAATAGATTTTTGTCGATTTATGCTTCATGTGGACGCCGAAGATGCAACTCTTTTAAGTAGGATTCTTTGGATGGATGAGTCCATACATAAAAGTTCGAAGTATAGTTACAGCTACAGACTGACATGAGTTTTAACAAACATGAAAAGACACATAGCTTACGTGCAGAGTTGCCAGACGTATGGTAATTATCGTACATGTACGATAATTTTGCCTCTTGTACGATACACGATAATGATCTGCTATCGTACGCCTTTTTACGATAATTCTGGCAGGTCGGACTTGCTTTGTTTTTTGTTGTTTTTCAGGGCAAAGTCGTCAGATCAGAAATAAGAATCAGATACTTAACTTAAGACTGAACGTCTGAACGCAATGAATGTCCGAGTTTACCTTGTCATTACCTCATTACCTTGTCATATACGCGGCACATCGAGCCTGTCGTTATCTAGGATTGAAAACTTTAAGTTCTGAGGATTGTCGTTTGTCGCTCAACATTTCATAAAAAGTTGTGCTTGGACTGTTTCGTATTTACTAATCTGGTCCCCACAGGTTAGGTCTACGCTGCTCCCGTAAGGGCTCTTATATCTAGACTTACGAGCTAAAGACCCATAGTTCGCTCGGTGAAATCGATGTCAAGTCAGTCAGGTCAGGTCTTTGTGTTTATCATTGGTGTTCAGTTAATTTTATGCATATTAGCGTTATTTTGATACGTATTATGTTGTTTTTATGTGTTTAAATATATTGTTTTTGTGGTATAGTTTATTCCATTTTTTCTCAAATAAATTAGGTGCATCTGGTAGTAAAATGAACCGCGTAAACCCCCCCCCCCTTCAGCCATTTTTTTGAGAGAGAGCACACTAGGTACGTAGGCAGCACAGACCGTTTTTTAGTGCTGGGCAGTGGCAAAAACCCTAGCAAAGCCTATTATATATAGCGTACGATAATTTTCGTCCCGACATGATATTTTTTGGGCACTTGAACGATAATTACTGCCCAACGATCTGGCAACCCTGCTTACGTGTCGACGCCGGCCGAGCAGCCCAAGAACCAACAGTTCATCGGATCATGGCCGCGAAAATCTTACACAATACAGTATGCATCCACTTTGCATCAAACAAGGACATACACGCAATTGGAATGTTGTACGTATTTTCATGAAAATAAAATAATTTCTCATCGATAACAGCAAAACATACTTGAAACTCGGCGCGGCTGGAATTGATTGTAGACGCGTCTAATTGATTATCATTACAGACAGGTGCGAAACAATCGGTTTTGGGGTCAAGGCACTCTGTGATGGATAGGCAGGCACGCGAAGCCTTGAGCTGTGGTCAGCTACGCTCGACAGCACTAGCGGAAAGCAAAACGAAACAGAATGAAGATAATCCTTAGGTTGTGGTTACAGTGCAAGCGACTTCGCGCGAACGAGCCTTCGCGCGATGTCGCTCGAATTAGCGCGAACTCGCGCGAAGGAAACAAACACACAGAAACAAGTGTAGGTGGTTACAGTAGAAGCGAATTAGTCGCGCGAATCGCTGCTTCTCGCTGGAAGTTCAAACGGGTTTGTTTTTTCAAGCGAATACGAGCGACAGACAAGCATCCTGTGCATTTGTTTTCTTTGAAAATATTGAATATGGATTGTGAAAAACTTATTTTGTTGGTGTTTGATAGAAAACCTTTGTGGGACCAAAAATGTAAAGGGTATCAGAATCGTGATAAATCACGGAAACTATGGGAAGAATCAGCAGTCGAATTATTAAGTATTAAGTGGTGGTTTTCGTATATTTTGTTTACCCACATCTGCCTACTCTTTCTCGATCGAAGAAGGGACAGCTTTAAATACGGGCTTTCACTCAAATAATACTCTTCTTCCACATTCATATTGGCCCTTAACTCACAGCTGTACGTAGTACTTCATTAAACTAACGATTTCAGCTTTAAATCGCGCGAATACAGATGAAAGCAGAAACCACTAATAGTTCGCGCGAATTCGACCGACATCGCGCGAAGGCTCGTTCGCGCGAAGTCGCTTGCACTGTAACCACAACCTTAGAAAACACGGGCCCAATACCGGGGTATCTACAGGGTGACATACAAAAAAGGTGCATTGCATAGTGCCTCACAATAGAGGACACTAAAATAAGAAAACAAAGTTCCTATGGGCATGGGTCCGCAAGGCCTTCAGTTAAAAGGGCCGCAGGACACTAGCGCGCCGCGGTCAAATGACTGTATAATACCCCAAAAACAGAACGTGTTCTAATTTGTCACAAATTTGATCGATTTCTAGACGGTTTAAAAAAAAGTACAAGAAATTTACCTTCACAGCTTGTTTTTTGGGAGCATGATGGTTGTGTTCATTATTTCTTTTAAGAACAATCTCTTCCGATCCATCAGCAAAGATGCTATGCATCCACCACGGGTGGTTTCTTTATCTCTTCGGAACGTATATTCTTCAAGAACTACTAATTTCTTCCCCACAGTCATATATAGACAAACAAGCAAAAACTTGCTGCAAAACTATCACAAATTACTTGCAACTGGATACGAGGCTTATAGTAGAAGATCCGAATAGAAGACGACCTTCACCGAACTGGTTAATGGATGAAAACCATTTTATATTAAATTTAATATGTTAAAAAACATATCGCGAGTGGGTTGGCTGAAAAATTTCAGTCCAGTTTAATTAAATATTGAAAAAATAATGTTTTTTAAACATTTGACTGGTTTGGTTAATAGACAAATCACATACCAATCGAAAGTATGAAGCCCATAGAATATGCAAACGTTAGGTTGGCTACGTTTTTCCCGTCCCAACTATAGGGTAGGCAGGAATAAACAGGTACATCAATAAAAGTAATTTGCATCGGTGTGGTTAATGCATGGAACTCATATCAAAATAGATATAATTTTATTGCCAATACGTCGATATAGGGTTGTCTGCAAAAAATCAGTCTGGAATTCCGGTTGTCGAATTTTAAAGATCAAAATATTGCTGCCAGTGAATACGTAAGCCAGAGAGGTCCGAGCGAACTATCCCGTGTATTAACAAAGGACGCAGCATAGCAGCTGCGTGTAGCTCGGCCATTGAATGAAAGAGAGTGCGCATGCCATGTGTCCGTGAAATTGAAAAGGATAGCGATATACTCGTAAATGAGACTATTAATTAACAGTGCTGTTCCTAGTGTGGCGCCTGGAAACAGTAACAAAGCCTACACAGAGGCTAAAGACCAAAACAGTCGATGCCGATGATACAGAAGTAAAAAAAAATGAGTGTAATGATAAAAAAGATCAACGCGAACGACGCCGTGCAAGTTTGCTCTTTTGGTGCAAAAACCAAGCGTGTGTCGTCGTCGATCGTGCATTCGTTCCCCTTTGAAGCGTCCTGTTTAAATATTCATTGCCAGGGTAGCTTGTCGCCATGTCTCTCCAGCTGCATACATCCACACGCGCAGAGACAGGAGGCTGGGGCGCAAATTGGTATTTGCTCAGTCCTCGTCGCGTTTGCCAGTGCTGCTCGTTGCGGGTCGCGTTCAAACCGAGGTTGAAACCGGATGCTAGACGCAGACGCCCGTAACCAGATACCGCCCCACCGCCGCCTGGATAATGACATATTTATATGCAAATTATCCGCGGATATAGGCGGAGATGCACACCGCTACTGGGGGGAGGATTTCATCTGATTCCGCCAAATGGACTGTGCATCATCGATGTTATACTACGGTTGTGCATCACAATCTGGAGGTCTTCCCATCAGTGCAGTAGATGCACGTAAAGAGGAGTTTTTTTTATATAACTGAGCAGACCGCGCAGGCAGAGCCTAAATAGCAGAGTACCGCGGCTGCTGTGAAAGGGTTATGTTAGGGGAAGTTTGTTAACGCGGGATTTGAATGGGCCAATACCCGCAGGCCCAATAACTACATCTTCTAGCAGTCCATTCAAACCCTGGGAATGAATGTGCGGTTGTACCGCTCAGTTCTTGATGTATGAAGAACGACCGTCTTAGGATGAGATGCAGCGGTCGCACGAGTCCATCTGATAGGAGCGGTGAGCGGCGGAACGATAGAGGGTAGCTCAGAGGAGCAGATTCTGTTGGAATATCGGTAGAAGAGTGGGAGGTCACCAACAATACGCCGGTGAGAAAGTGGCTGAAGGTGGCGCGTTAAGGCCGGGTCGCCAATTAGTCGAATTGCGCTTCTCTGGACGGCATCCAGTATAGACAGGGTAGTAGGGGCAGCAGCTCCCCAGACATGAGAGCAATACTCCAGGCAAGGTCTTATCTGGGTTTATATATAGCGTGAGGAGGTTACATGGTGATAAATACTATCTGGGTCTAAATAGGTACCCAACTTTTTACCAGCAGCTGTTGCAATTGGCGCGACGTGTTCGTGCCAGATCAGATTTTCGGTAATGTTGACTCCTAACAGCTTGAACGAGTGACTCCTTGGCAGAGCCCGATTGTTCATTAGAACCTGGTGTTGGCTTGGGCACTTCTTGTTTGGTAGCGTACAATACTGGGTCTTGGAGGCATTAAATTTAACCATATTCTTAAGCCTCCACGCGGTAGTGGTATCAAGATCCTTTGAAAGTGAAGCTGCCACTGCCAGTCTTCTGCGTTCCAGCTTGACCACAGAGATTGGTCTATTGCTCATGCATGCGCATGCAGCGTACTGTCATCCGCAAAACTGTGGATTGGGTTTGTAGTGCTAGAGAGTAGATCATTAATGTGAAGCAGAAACAATGTCTTATTATAATTTCATTGTAACAGTTGATAATTTATTATTACCAGGAAGTGCAAACATATCTAACAGAGTTCTGGAAGGTAGCCTGTTGGTATGGCTGCATCATGTTTTTACTTCAGCAATAAAATATAATTGCATTAGGTAATATCCAGTTCTATAAAATTCTCATAGATAGATTTTCTGTAAGTAAATGTGGCATACATTTTTGCATTTCACGCCCTCAAATAGTTTAAAAAATGGAATTTGAAAAATTCATGTTGATTGACATGAATGTAATGCGTACACAAAACATACATTAAACAACCATTAGTATTCCTCAAACTGGAGTGAAGTTACTTTTGTTCCCAGTTATCCCCATATATTACGCTACTGAAAACTAAAACAAAACGTATACTCACCTATGATAAGAAGTATTCAGCGATTCGTCGCTATTACAGCAAACTATGCACTTTTTATGCTGTCTCATCATGCAATTATGACAATATTGTTCATAAATAATTTAATTCACACCACAAATAGTCACAAAGTCAGTCAAATATATACTAAAATCACAAACATCTCGACACACGCAATAACCACAACTACAATGACAGCCACATGACAGCTTAAGGGCACGCCGATTGTAGGTTGCCATATTTACGACATATTAGAAGTTATTGCGACATTCCGCTATGAAATTTACCATTTTTGAGATTTCATTAAATCAATACAAATTATCTTCACGTGAATCAGTTACATTGCAAGTATATTGGAATATATAGTTAAATACCCAGTTAAATACTTTGTGTTCAAACTGCGGAAACTGCCAAATTTTGAAGAAACTGGAAGCGCACGAAGAAGAGTGGCAATAGCGCTATAGATGTTGGCTGGCCAATATTCAAATTAGGCTCCCTCTACTATAAATGCGAGTACCCAGGCTCCTTAAGGAGAAGGAATATATCTATGTAAACACCTGTAAAATATCAATTTTCTAATTTTTTTTTAATCAACTGTCACAGCTGATAAACGTGTGTGGACCGTATAACAGATAATCAAAGGCTACAACAATCTAATGATACATAATACCTGATAATATAACAGTTTTCCTATCTGACGCTATACGAAAGGAATTTCCCATAGTATTCCTGAAATAATCACACACGAATGCGGAGAACGCTGATTTATGAAGTAATTTAATACATTAGACGCCTTCTGCTTCACGTCCGATTCCAGATAATTGTCTACGGTAGGTCGTTATCTGTTGCCAATTACAAGGCTAATAGACCTTAATTTGCCGCTATATGCCAGCCTATCTATTCGTAATGTATAACCTTAATTATATATTAAATCTTATAGCAATCAAAGGTGGGTGCTTTCGAGTAATGGCGCTATAAAAGGCTCACAATTAGTGTGATTATTTAGTTCCATTATTGAGTTGCGAAGTGGCTTTTAATTATCATACAACGATATCTAAAAACTGTTTCATCCCTCTCTTTTGTAACTGAGTGCTTGGTCTTTGAGTCTTCTTCCCATGGTTCATGAAAACTATATAAGCCACTCATCTGAACTTTTCAGAACATCAGTAATATATCTTTCTCACTTAATCTCTACACTAAACACCAAAGTATTATGTTTGCACTAAATAGTCAGTTAAAGCCTTACATATATTTGTTCAACAGATGGTGTACCCACGGTAGGCGTTCACTCTCGCCTTCTTATTATAATTTTTTTTACTATTATTTTATTATTCATAATCAGTTAAACTACGACTTCATAACCATTACATAATATGATGCTGGCTAATGGGACTAGATCCTAGTGCCAAACAAAAAAAAAATATCTAAAAACTGGCTCAATGTCATAATCCTATGTTCGTTTTTGCAAATGTTATTTTTTTATTAGTTTTTGCCGAATTTTTTGAAATTATCTAAGCAATAAATATATTTTTCAAATCTAAAAACCGCTGTTTTATAGCTTAAGTCGCTTAAAGCATCATCTTTGAGATAATTTGTCTTAAAAACACAATTCAACAGTTTCTTCTGGTAACGACTGTAAGGCAATGCCTGTCATTTTTACTTTTTATTTGTTTATAATTTTTATTTGCCCAAAAATCTCACGCAGCAAACATTTAAGATTTGTTTCTGTAGGTAAATATGACCCAAAACACCTGTCAGATTGCTGGATGAATGGGGCAATAAAATGAAACCTAGTGTTTTGGATATTTTGAGGGTGCTGATTACAAATCCAATCGCAGTTTTGAGTTTGAGTATCGTTCAACGAAAGTCAAAAATTTCAGATCTTTCAGATTCAGACCTCAAAATTTACCTACAAAATTTTGGATTTCTATTAAGATGAAACCTTGTGTTTTGAATTACTTGAGGGTACTGATTGCAAATCCGGTCTCAGTTCTGTGTTTCAGTCTCGCTTGACGAAAATAAAAAAATTCAGATCTTTCAGATCTTCAGGTTTGCCTAAAAAGTCGAAAATCTTTATTTCGCTTTCTATTAATATGAAACCTTGTGTTTTGGTTAATTTGTGGGTCCTGATTACAAATCCGGTCGCAGTTTTGAGTTTCAATCTCGTTTGACGAAAATCAAAAATTTCAGATCTTTCAGATCTTCAGGCTTACCTAAACAAACGGAAGCCTTTATTTGGCTTTCTATCATGATGAAACCTCATGCTTTGGATAATTTGTGGATGCTTATTACAAATCCGGTCACAGTTTTCAGTTTCAGTATCATTTGACAAAAATCAAAAATTTCAGAGCTATAAGATCTTCACGTTTACTTAAAAAATCTAAAATCTTTATTTCGCTTTCTATTAAGATGAAACCTTGTATTTTGGATAATTTGAGGATACTGATTACAAATTCGATCGCAGTTTTGAGTTTCAGTATCGCTCAACAAAAGTCAAAAATTCCAGATCTTTCAGATTCAGATCTCAAAGTTTACCTAAAAAATTTTGGATTTCTATTAAGATGAAACCTTGTGTTTTGGATTACTTGAGGGTGCTGATTGCAAATCCAGTCTCAGTGTTTCAGTCTCGCTTGACGAAAGTAAAAAAATTCAGATCTTTCAGATCTTCAGGTTTGCCTAAAAAGTCGAAAATCTTTATTTGGCTTTCTATTAATATGAGACCTCATGTTTTCGATAATTTGTGGATGCTGATTACAAATCCGGTCGCAGTTTTGAGTTTCAGTCTCGTTTGACGAAAATCAAAATTTCGGATCTTTCAAATCTTCAAGATTACCTAAAGAATTGAAAATCTTTATTTGACTTTCTATTATGATGGAACCTTGTGTTTTGGATTGTTTGACGAAAATAAAAAATTTCAGATCTTCAGGTTTACCTAAAAACTCAAATATCTTGATTTGGCTTTCTATGATGATGAAACCTATTTTGGATAATTTAAGGGTGCTGATTACAAATCCGGTCGCAGTTTTGAGTTTCAGTCTGGTTTTCAATTTTATGACAATTCTAGGTATATGTATAGCCTGATTCATTTATAAAAACACAATTTGTTTTAGGTAAAGAACATTCTTACAATGTCCCTTACCAAAAATTTAAAGGCAGTCTACCATCCATATTGCTACCTCAAATCAAAATTGTACAGGTATACGGGGGTAATAGCTATAGCTTTGGCAACGTTGTATTTCCAGATGTGTCTCGGTCTCTCTATCGTTATCTCTCTCTCTCTCTCTCTCTCTCATTCGGGTCTTAACGTTCGGTCGTTCATCATCCTTGACAAATGGAATAGTCCTTCGGTTTAGGGGCGATCAGCTGCCCCACTATGATCCTACAGCGATCACCATTAGGGCGGTAATGAAATTGGTATTCACCCCTCATGCCAGGTCGAATAACGCGCTCGATAAAAGATACATGCATATAGGTGTCACTGCGGAGGGTTGGTTACATGTTAAATTTTTTGCATTTTGATTTGTTGAAATCACAAAAAATAAAAGAAATTATGTAGGGTGTAAAAAAATCCGGGCGTGTCTTAAAAACATTTAATAAGGTAGTAGTAATCAACAAATGATCAAAATAAATTAAGTAAGATCACAATGAAATATTTAAACGATAACTTACTAGAACTACCTAATTTAACATAAATAAAAGGTTGGGCCTGTATCAGGAAAAGCGCTCGAGATGACACAGCTGGAAATTAAATAAAAAGATACCTGAGTAACCAGTTCAGTGAAGAAGAATAAATTTGAAACGTAGGTTTAAATAACATGACGTTATTTTATATTGGTGTGATTCGCATAACCTACAGGTTATCAATTTTTACAATTATATAAAATATACACACCAAATAACTATTTAGATAGTAGGTAGATGAAATAATATACAGATAATATACAAAAAGCATATAACAAAACTCGAGCAGCACTTGGGTCTTTGGTATTAAGGGTCAACTCGCGAAATAGCTCTCCAAGAGCTCCAATCACTAGGACGGAGAATTATCATGATAACTGTGAGGCCAACTCACTAAGATACTAGGGGTCAACTCGCAAAGTATCCACTCCTTTGTACTAGTTCAGCAAGAAGGGTCAACTCGCGACGTACTTCGAGATTGTTATCTGTTTTCATATCACAGACAATCAAGAATCGAATTATCAAAACATTAATGGTATAAATGTGTGTATGAAAGTTTGTCAATTGAGGAAGCTATTTGCCAGGAAAGTTGATAAATTATTGTTTCTCGCTTACAATATTACAATATTAGATTGTTCAGTTATGAATACCGATAGTCAACAATAGCTGTAGCTCAATGAAGCTCACAACAGTTTCTTAAATTCAGAGAAAACTCCTTACTTTCAAAAATACTTAGTAGTTGTAGTTAGCACGTGGGTACTTCAGAAACTTAGTTTTAAGGCAGCTAATTGATATCAGTGTCATAAAGATTGACCAAAGTTTGGAACGTTATTTAGTAGATACAAAATATAATACAAATATAAAATAGTTGATCAGTTGGTTCAGATTAACTTCTTACTTCAAAAAGTATAAATAATTCATTTGAAATAAGGTGTGATAATGCTGATGAAACGTTATTCATTTTTATATCCACGAAAAAATGACTGACGTTATATTGATGTTTCGGTTTCGGCCGAAACTAAGACGGAGGCCGAAATTCGGTTTCGGCCGTAAGAAGTAGTTTCGGTCGGACACTATACTATATTTGAAAATGATTGATAGCTAACATTTTATGGCATAGGTGCTAATTAGGTAAAATGCAGGTTCGCTCAAAGCAGAAAAAATGTAAATATTTAAACTTTCAAATTTTAGTTTTTCACAAGACTTTAGGATGACCACTCTTGACATACCTCGAATACAATACATCGTAAATGCAAATTAGCAAATTAGGAATCCTTACCGGATTAAGCAACAACTGTAGGCTCCAGTAGCGTAGAACATGAACTTACTTTATGATAAAAATGTTATATTACATATTAAGTTAGGGCATCGTTATATTGAAAATATTTTAGGTACTAATAAATGTCACGTAATTAAAATTTACAGATTTCTATAAACTAATCTTTTAAATAATCCCATATTACGTCATTTAAAATAACTTTTCTTCCTCTGCCATGACATGTTTTATAGCATTTTCCCAATTCTTAGATGAAATTTTTGATATTGAATCTTTTAATAGTTGACGCACATCTTGCAATTTAATTGTTGTATTGTTTCGCGCAACATATCCCTTTATTTGAGCCCATATTAACTCAATAGGGTTGAGCTCACAGTGGTACGGTGGTAATCGCAACACTTTGATTTCACGTTCTTTTGTGATTTCATCAACAGCATACCTCTTAAATTTCGATGAATGTAATTTACATAGTGACAAAAGCTCTGGTTTGAGTAATCCTTCTTGTGGCTGTATGTTTTTGCTTATTAACCAATCTAAAAGTTCTTGCTTTTTCCATTTAGGGTAAAGGTTCCTTAAATCTTGAGAGATAACTCGCATTGTCCATCACTATTACAGAATTTCTCGGCAATAAATCTATCAGTTGACTAAAATATTCCTCAAATACATCAGATGTCATCTCTTTGTGGTAATGTTTTGTATCTATTGAGCCGTGTTTCGTCTAAATAAAAAACAGTGTTACCTGCTCTTCTCAGTTTTCGGATTTTTTTCTCCGTCGCTGTTTTCAGGTGCTACCCTCGATTTTACCTGCTATGCAATAAGATTTTAGCTATGAAAAATTTTCAAATAGACTATAGAAGTAAGCATTTCGCAGTTCAGTCGACTGATGTTACATGACGTCAGCGTCGTCAGGTCTACAATAATTTCGTGTGTCTGTAAGAGATAATTGCAGGGTTGGCGCCGAGAGTGTTTAACGTTCGCCCGTTCGCCGAGGACATTCCTGTTTATAATAAAACCGACGGAACTGCCGTTTTATCACAGTTTTATCGCTCGACGGCTGTGCGAAATGTTCCAGAGTATCGCAGTGAGCCGCGCTGACGAGAGGGAACGCGGAACGCTTCCATCAGGCGAGACGGGAATGAAGGAGCCACGTCGCCGCCATGTTGCATGACAATGGCGGACATGTATTGCCGTGTGTATTGCTATTGCACAAGAGAGAGAAGGAATATCATATACAAGCATAAATAGTAGACTCTCGATTATTATCCGACCATCTATTTTCCGATCGCTGGATTATCCGAGTTGACCGAGATGAAACCTCGTGTTTTGGGTAATTTGAGGGTGCTGATTACAAACCCGGTCATAGTTTTGAGTTTTAGTCTCGTTTGATGAAAATAAAAAATTTCAAATCTTCAGGTTCGCCTAAAAAATCTAAAATCTTTATTTGGCTGATGAAATCTCGTGCTTTGGATAATTCGAGGATCATGTTTACAAATCTGGTCACGGTTTTGAGTTTCAGTCTCGTGTGACGAAAGTCAAAAATTTCAGATCATTTAGATCTTCAGGTTTGCCTAAAAAATCTAAAATCTTTATTTGACTCTGTATTAAAATGAAACCTGGTGGTTTGGATACTTTGAGGGTGCTGATTACAAATCTGGTCGCAGTTTTGCCTTCCAGTCTATTTTGAAAAAAGAAAACAAAATTTTTAGATCTTTCATAGTTCTTTAGGTTTGCCCAAGAAATCGAAAATCTTTATTTGGGTTCCTATTAACATGAAACTTCGTGTTTTGAGCAATTCGAGGAGAATGATTACAAATATGTTCACTGTTTTGAGTTTCCGTCTCGTTTGACGAAAATTAAAATTTCAGATATATCAGATCTACAGGTTTGCCTAAAAAATCGAAAATCTTTCTATCAAGATGAAACCTCGTGTTTTGGATAATTCGACAATCATGAGTACAAATCTGGTCGCAGTTTTGACTTTCAGTCTCATTTGAAAAAAATCAAAAATTTTAGATCTTTCAGTTCTTTAGGTTGCCTAAAAATTGAAAATCTTTATTTTGTTTTCTATTAAGATGAAACCTCGTGTTTTGGATAATTCGAGGGTGCTGATCCGTAGTTTTGAGTTTTAGTCTCGTTTGACGAAAATAAAAAAATTCAGATCTTCAGGTTGGCCCTCGGGTTCGCCTAAAAAATCAAAAATCTTTATTTGGGTTCCTAATAAAATAAAACCTCACGTTTTGGATAATTCGAGGATAATGATTACAAATCTGGTCACAGTTTTGAGTATTCGTCTCGTTTGAGGAAAATTCAATTGCAGATATTATATCAGATCTTCAGGTTTGCCTAAAAAATCGAAAATCTTTATTTGGCTTTCTATTAAGATAAAACCTTGTGTTTTGGATAATTCGAGGATAATGATTACAAATCTGGTCACCGTTTTGAGTATCCGTCTCGTTTGAGGAAAATTCAATTTCAGATATTATATCAGATCTTCAGGTTTGCCTAAAAAATCGAAAATCTTTATTTATCTTTCTATCAAGATAAAACCACGTGTCTTGGATAATTCGAAGATCACGATTACAAATCTGGTCGCAGTATTCGCAGTTTTGAGTTTCAGTCTCGTTTGACAAAAATCAAAAATTTCAGATCTTAGGTTTGATTAAAAAAACTACAATATTTATTTCTATTAAGAATGAAACCTCGTGTTTTGGATAGTTTGAGGGTGCTACTATCTGTTGCACTTAAAATGCTTTCGATAATATACTTATACAAACGGTACAACATTGTTTTGTGATTAGGGTCCGTATCCATAGACGTTTTTCAAGAATCCCTTGAATAATACTTAACCTTAAGGGGCCCTCAAGTGTGGCTTTCCTTGTATATGTTTCCTAGACAACATCTACCAGACGGCGGGGTTCACTCAGCGACGTTGTCGTATTTCAAATAAAGGTCAATTTGTTATGTCTATGCCTACGCATTTCTGTTATCTCTTTTTGTTTTGTGCCGGACATTTTTCCGGATGTGACAGAAACTGACAACACCGGACTCCAAAATTAACCAACAAAATCGCCTTGACTGCAACGAAATGGCATGTTGACAGTCATGATGACATTTCCTTAGTTGAGTATTACTCAAAGGAGACACTCAAGTAAAGTTTCGAAACACAAAACTTTAGTTAAGGGACTCTTAAGTATCGACCGAGGTATCGACTATGAATACGACCCTGTGACTACAATATTTGAGGTTATTTAGTTGATCGCATTCGACTGTACTCGACCAGTCTGATCATCCAAAGGATTTTTACCTAATACCACTTTTGCTCGATTGTGCTTGATCGTGCTTGACTACTTAGTGAGACTGCGGCCTAAATTGGGCCTTTAATGTCGACCTCCCGACTCAGCCCGGCTCAGTTCGACAAGAGTAGGGTTGTCATCAGTCCGGGTTTTCCCCGATTTGCCCTAGTTTAAGGGCTTCCAGGGAGCGTCCGGGCGGGACTTCATTTGTAGTCTGGGCTTGAAAATTTAAAATCTTAGGCCTATAAATAAGTATAGTTTTGGTTAATTTGTGTTTTATATAACTAATAGTGTAATTTATATTACATTATTTACTAAATACTACTAAAATGGTCTTTTATAATACAATGAAAATAATAAAAAAAATCCAACTGGTTATTGAACAATTTTGTAACAAGGTAGGTACTGTTTTATTAGGTACATTCAAAATGATGATAAAATAAATTTAATTTTTAAGGTCTGAAAATGAATAAGAAGATTTATGATACTTTTAACTATTTTTTCGTTAAACTGACTATGTTTAAAAAAACTGTTGGCATGTCCGGGTTTTGGGCTCTTACGCGTCTTGTCCTGGTTGCTAAATTTTAGGGATGACAACCCTAGCCAAGAGTTGCAATCTGACAACGCCGCAAACACATCCAGCAGCAGCTAGCAAGTGAAGTGAGGCGTCTCGTCTCGTCTGTCGTTCTGTCGACCATTTGGCGCTGCTTCAAAACCGACCAGAACAGAAATCATCAGCCGTTTGCCGTTTTCCTTCAAGGCGAAACTTGCTCGCGTGTATTGTTCGTTGCAGTCGTAACCGATGCCAAGTGCCACTAAATCCCGAATAACAGCTCTACAGCCGTTGATTGTTCTCTATTTAGGTTATGACAACCATTAGGTAGACGTTTAATTGGCCGCGGTAATTACACGCGCGCTACGAAATTACTTAGCGCGATCCACAGATTGGAGCCGAGACATATTGTTTTGTTCGTTATACAATGTACACTCGCGTCGTAATTAACTCTATCGATATGATGATTATTATAATTATGAAGCATGGAAAAACAGGATAAATATGAGTGGTATAATAGTGTTCACCTCGGTGTTCACTAAATATCGGCTATCGGCAATCGATAGTCTATCGATAGTACCCGAAAACATCGGCTGGCCGATGTGCAAACATCGATGTTTCCGGGTAGGTTTGCAGTTGCACATATTGAGTTTGTTTTGGTCAATTATAAGTTCATTTTGTTTGTTTAGCAATTGCTTCGGCAAGTTATATTTATATATCGTTATAATGAATGCATTTTGGGGTAACGTTTAAGATAAAAAACTCCTTTATAGTAACACACAAAACATATATACATTTATTGAATAATAATTGTTTTTATACAGAAGTTGTACATAATACTTATAAAAATTATTAGAGAACATTATTTTAACGAACGTTTGAACTGGAATGTGAAAGAAATCTTGTTCGCAAATTTTCATTGAATTTACATATTTTTATGAAGGAAAAGTTGCATTGCCAAAATATGTCCACACACTTTCTGTTTCCTTTTCCACAGTGTCACAAGAGTTCAATGAAATTACCTTTTAGTTGTTTTCGTGTACATGATCTCGATCAAAAAATACACAGTTTGAGAGAAAAAACGTAAACAAATAAAGGTACCAGCTGGGTTGATTCATCAATCCGAGGGAACTCTCTGTAATCTTAACGCCGCAGAAAACATCGACAGGCCTATCGGACTATCGATTGCACATCGATGTTTAGTGAACACTAATGACTGGTAGGTGCTGGTAGTCACTTGTTCAATTTTTAGACGATACCCAACAAACAAATTAAGTCGCATGTTCTATACAGGGTGGGCCAATAGTGAGTGTTTCTGGTTAGAGCTGATATGTGGTAAGGAATCTTTATAATCTTGCCTCATTACTCTAGTTTGTTAACATTTTGCTGCTAAGTTAGGTGATTTCTTCCATTTTAACAGCTTTTTGTTTATTTTTCGTTAAACGAACGAGACTTAAACGAGACTGAAACTCAAAACAGCGCCCGGATTTATAATTAGCGTCCTCAAATTATGTAGGTCCGAAGTTTCGTACTCGTAGAAGATCAAATAGGTACATATTTTAGATTTTTTTGGGCGAACCTCAGGATCTGGACGACCGAGATTTTCCATTTTCGTTAAACGACACTGAAACTCAAAACAGCGCCCGGATTTGTAATAAGCGTCCTCAAGTTATGTAAGACACGAAGTTTTGTCCTCATACAAGGTCAAATAAGGATTTTAGATTTTTTGTGGGCGAACCTCAGGATCCGGATGACCCGAGATTTTCCATTTCCGTTAAACGACACTGAAACTCAAAACAACTTCTGGATGTGTTATTAATATCCTCAAGTTATGTAGGACACGAAGTTTTGTCCTCATACAAGGTCAAATAAGGATTTTAGATTTTTTGTGGGAGGACCTCAGGATCCGGATGACAGAGATTTTCCATTTCCGTTAAACGACACTGAAACTCAAAACAACTTCTGGATGTGTTATTAGTATCCTCAAGTTATGTAGGACACGAAGTTTTGTCCTCATACAAGGTCAAATCAGGATTTTAGATTTTTTGTGGACGAACCTCAGGATCCGGATGACCCGAGATTTTCCATTTTCGTTAAACGACACTGAAACTCAAAACAACGTCCTAATCTGACCTAACAGCCCATTCACACGATGTGGTCAAATCACCGTTTCGGTAATTCTTCACAGGCTGCGTCTACGAAACCTAATCGGTGGTAAATACCCAAATGAGACCTTTGACGTGAATCCAAAGTTTACTTTAATCTACGCCTCTACGATACCAATACAAAGTTATAAACGTGTATTTACGTCCATTCGCAAGAAAACTATTAAAACTACTTTGGAGCAGAAGATTGGTGTTCTTCAGGATGCTGTTCATGCTGCGGCTGCAAATACTACTGCCTCAACTTCGTCTAATAATAGTATCCTGCAAATTTCTGCTGACAGTGAGATGATTGAAAGATTTCGGCGGTCCCATAACATAATTATAAAAAATGTTGCTGAGAATAGCGATACTAGTGACGTTGACATTGTGACTGAAATGCTGAACGTCATAGATTCGTCGAGTATAGCTCAACTTTTAAATATTTCCCGACTAGGTACGCCACAAGCAAACCGGCCAAGGCCCCTCAAAGTCTCATTCTCAAATCCACTCACTGCCAAAAATATTCTCCGTCGTAAAGGCGCTCTGCTTACGCATCCGAATTTGCGAAAGTTTCTCGTGCAGGATGATAAGACACCACAGCAAATGTCTGAGCTTACCCAGCTTCGTGATGAGCTACGTCGGAGGCAAATCGCAGGAGATAAAAATATCACGATCAAGTTTGTTCGTGGCTCTCCGCAAATAGTACCTCTTCCTGCTCATCAGCTCAATTCAAAAAACTAATTCCTCTAGAATGGTCTGTCTGCTACAGTAACGTCCAATCCCTTATGTCTAAGTATCTTGAATTGTTAGCTTTTGCTAGCACCTATAGTCCTACATTCATTTGCTTATCTGAAACCTGGCTCCATTCTGATATATCCGATATGACTGTCAATATACCCGGCTACTGCGTCTACCGCAACGACTCTTGTACAACCCCAGGTCATGGAGGTGTGTGCATATATGTGAGCAACAATGTTGTCCATAATTTTAATGTGCTATCCGTTTCTGAAAAACTTCCTGGTATTGACAACATTTTCTTGTCTATAACATGTCCTAATTTCAACTTTAGTCTGGGTTGCATATACAGGCCCCGTCCTGCAGCTTCGGATAGTGACTTATGCAAAATCATGGAGGGCCTTTCTGCAAAATCCAATAATTTGTATGTAACTGGGGATTTCAACTTACCTGATTTAAAATGGCCGCTCAAAGTTATACCTGTTACTAACTCTCCTTCAACACCTTTTTTGGAGCTTATGCGTGATACCTGCATTACACAACTGATTGATCGTCCCACCAGGTTTCGCAGTGAACAGACTCCTCGCCCACTAGACCTCATATTCGTCAATGATGCTGGCTTCGTTTGTGATATTGATTACCTACCGCCTTTCGGTAAATCCGATCATTGTACGCTCCTTTCCAAACTACAATTCAGCATACCAAATATGCATTCCAATGTGGTAAAGACACTTAAGCTTATCAATTTTACTCAGTTGAACCGTATTTTGTCAGGTATTGACTGGCATGCACTTTTTGAATCTCAGAACACACAGAGGATGTGGGACATCTTTATTAATAAACTAAACCTAGCTGTGCGCGATTGTAGTTCGTATAGGAATATCAAGTACAACCAAACTAAGCCCTGGATAGGTGAAAGCATATCTCGATTGATACGTCACAAGAAATCCTTGTGGCAAAGGTATTCTAGGAGTAAGTTGCAGACTGACTACACAACGCACAGAGAATTCTCGAACTATCTTAATAAAATACTGACTACCGCTAAGGCATCGTACGAGAAACAGCTTGTGAAATCTAAAAACCGGAAGAGACTATATAATTATCTCAGGTCTTCGCTGAACTCCAAGGTATCCATTCCTACAGTACGAAAACCTGATGGTACGATTTGTGGGGATCCTGTTGCTTCAGCCGAAGTTCTTGCTGATATTTTTTCTGCAGATGTTAGTAACGCACCTGATGGGATCTCACCTCAATTAAATTCTCCTCGCATAGATGCATCGTTAACGGACGTTACGTTCACCACAAATGATGTTCTACAACACATCTCTGAATTAAAAATTTCCACTTCTCCTGGTAACGACGGCATCACGGCAGCCATCTTGAAAAAATGCTCCACGTCATTGGCTACACCTCTGAGTCTAATATTTACATCATCCTTCAGATCCCATTATCTTCCATCTTGTTGGCGACGTGCATCAATAACTCCCCTTTTCAAGAAAGGAGACAAACACGATGCTAAAAACTATCGTCCGATTAGCCTTACTCCAATAGTTGCGAAATTAGCTGAAAAAATAGTTGCCAGCAAGCTGCTCCTTTTTGCTTTTTCTAATAATTTATTTAACAACAATCAGCATGGTTTTCTTCCTGGGCGCTCTATTATCACTAACTTGTTAATATGTGTTAACGATTGGAGCAAACTGTCTGATAGTGGAACACCAATTGACATAATTTATCTAGATTTTTCGAGAGCATTTGACAAGGTTCCCCACGAGAAGCTACTGCTGAAATTGGAGCATCTGGGTGTTAGAGGTGATCTGTTGTTATGGATTAAAGCTTTCCTCAATAACAGAGAATTCGTTGTACGAGTATCTAATGCATTTTCGTCCCCTAGATCAGTTTTAAGTGGTGTCCCGCAGGGCTCCGTGTTAGGTCCTATACTTTTTATTTTATATAGCAGTGATCTGCCTACCCTCATGCAATCCACTTGTTCATCTTATGCAGACGACACCAAAATATATAACACTCCTTTGAGTATGTCTCATGTCCTGCAAGCTGACCTTGACAGACTGGCTCGATGGTCCAGGGATTGGTCTCTTCCTCTAAATTCGGCAAAATGTTGTGTTGTGCACGTTGGCAGAAACAATCCCATGTATGACTACTACTTAGATGGTCACATTATTCCGAGTTCTACTGATCACTGTGATTTAGGAGTGATTATATCTAGTTCGCTATCTTGGTCTGAACACATAAATCAAATCTGTTCTAAAGCTAAAAAATTTTTGTATCTCATTGAGAAGTCGTTTCATGGATGTGACCCATCTGTAGCTTCTTTCCTGTATAAAACATATCTTCGTCCTATACTTGAATTCGCTGGTCCAGTCTGGTACCCAGTCCTTCAACGTGATCGCGACCAACTGGAATCTCTTCAGCGTCGTTGCACTAGGCTACCCTATGGATCAAGACGTCCATCGTACGAAGAACGGCTAGAGTTGTTTGATCTTCAAACCTTCCATGAGAGGCGCACCCGAGGTGATCTAATCATTACTTACCGGGCACTACATGGACTTTTCGGCGTTGATCTTTCTGCTCTGTTTTGCCTCAATACTAACCGCTTGAGAGGTCACAACCTTAAGCTTAAGAAGGAGTTCTTCAGATCTACTATAAGGCAGCACTTCCTGAGCAACCGGGTGTTCAGCTTATGGAACGAACTTCCTTCGGATGTAGTCAACAGTACCTCAGTGAACTCATTCAAGAACAGCTATGACAATTGGCGTTTTATGCGTGCATGAGCTAGTTTATTTGTCTTTAAATAATTTTTGTCTAATTTCTTATTTTGTTACTCTTAAGCCTTGGTTGTATTTTATTACACTTTGTAACTGTAATTTGTAGTTATCCTAGCATGTAGAGTTTATAGCACTCTGTGCTCAACTCTTGTTGTTTTTTTTTTTTTTAATAATAATAATAAAATGAACTGTAAACCCGGGATCGGCTGAAAATCTGTTTTCAACCTTTTTTTGTGTGAACATTCGAACGATTCGTTAAAATTACCGAAACCGTGATTTGACAGCGTCGTGTGAACGAGCTGTAAGGTGACGCATTTGATGCATAGTAGCACCGCACCACGGTCTTCTAAGTTTCATAACTGCTGCGATATATTCAATTTTTTTCTGATACCAAAAATAGTAATTTGCGCCTAAACGGTTCGATTGAATACCATATATGCGATACATAAAATCACACTAGAATTTACCAGGAATCCAAATTTAATATGAAATAATACATACTATTCAAAAAAATGTGAGTTTGATATAAATCACTATGTATATAAAAATTTAAGTGAAAATATTATAAGATTATAGCCCTCAAGGCATCCACCATGATCAGGTGACATATTTTTGAAATTCGTTTTAGTAAGCCCACAAACCTCCGACCACTCAGTATTGACCCACCGTGGAAAAATTTATTTACTGAGGTAAAAAATCTCTTAAAAAACCCCTTCATGGTAAAAATTACTCAAAAAGTAATTGTCCTTCTTGAAAACTAGCAGTTAACTACCTAAATATCACCTTAAAATGAGCAGCTTCAAAGTTGATATATTTGGTTGTTGTAGTAAGTTGTAACCTAATAATTTATAACTTGATGAACAAAAGAAAAAATTCCCAATGCTTTTTGGTGAAACTTTATTTCAATATAACACCTGAAAATCCTTTGTACTCCAAGGACAATGTAAGAAATTAGTTATACCCGTTTTCAACAACAAATCCATGGTTTTAATTTTTTACATAAAAATTCGCAATCAAATCAAGAGTTCTATTAACGGTCATGACGACAAAATAATACAAATCAACATCAACCCAATTTAAACCAAATTTTAACATTTTAACTTTAACCTTATAAGTAATATCGTCCATAAATTAGGACTAATGAACTTTGAGGATAACAGGTGCTGGTCTTTTTTCCTTGTCTCAGGAACAGAGGTCTTGACAGTTAAAAACTGGTAAACCATTGGACCGAGCACTGGATAAAGGAACTCGAAAAAGTCGTTCATGAGGAACAAAATTAATAAGATTTAAAGAATAAACTGACGACTATAGCGCAAAGCTCGACGACTTCTCAATAAAATTTGACAAAAATCCTGACTCCTAGGGTTACAGTCACATCCTCTATGTTTACACCGCCACTGTCAACAGGTCAACACATTTCGTCTCGTGACAAAAATCGACGAATAATAGCTGGTAAATCCTCAATTTGAAAATTTGAGCAGTTATAACAGTTTTTAGCGGTACCTGCTCTCCTACTAAACGTTTTAATAAAATGCCCAGGAAACAGTGATTACCTCGGTGATTACCATACAAATTACTAAAGATAATACAAGGTTTGGGGAAAAACTCCCAAATTGGCAACACCGCAACGCTTGGATGACTGCTGTCGGCATCTGTGCCGCCTGCTAAAATTTTGTTATTGGAAAATGGACAGAAATTGGACAGAGTAGCGTCTAGCGTAGATAAGAATGTGGCGCTCCTTTATCACAGTTATTATCCATATCGCAATGTTCTATCACGGATCTGGTTAATAGGGAACATTTATGATCTATCAATTTAGAATTGACGTCATTTAACGATCAATTTAGTCTACAAGCTTGTTTTCCCTACAAGGTGAAATTCGTAGATTGGTGCTTTACTTCTAGACTTTTCTTAAATAAAAAGGTAGCCTTTGACAATGGTTTTGAAGCAAATATATACAACAGAAGAACTATTGCTAAAGATCTCACATAAGCTTTTCCAAAAGATGTTCAATATTAGAGTGGATGAAAAGTCCAATCAGCATAACTATTTGGCATAGATTAGAATACTTTTTATTTAAATAAAGATCCAAATTCTATCTAAGATTATGAAAAAACTTGTCTTGAATCTGGGCACCGGACAGGACTGCAACCAATGGACCATTCTAACAAAAAATGATGAACTGACTGTCATCAAAAAACCCACATGAAATTAAAACAGAAAATTGTAATTATTACTATGCATATTATCGTGATCAAAAGTTTGAGTTTGAGCAATATACAAGTACATAAACTGAAATTGTAAAAAGTAAAACTAAAATTAGACACTTTTCTACATGTATAAGCATCAGATCTTTAAAAACCATCAGAATTCTCATATCATTACCCATTTATGGTCTCATATGAATCGATGCTAGGTATGTTCAATGTAGTTAGAATTAACCTAAGGATTCTTAGTGTAGATACTGAGGTAGATACATTTAAAACTAGTCAGGTAAGTTATCTTCTTTAAATAAAATGATGGAGCTGTGCAATATCATCAATAGGCTTTTTGATATATTTAACACTAGCCTCTCTCCTCTCTCATATAAAGAGCCAATTGAAGTGTTTTTATGCCTTCACTTTGCATATAAAATGTTTTTTATACTTTTAAGTGTTTTGTCAGTTTTAAGCTTTCTTCTGTGTTATCTTTACTTGTAACTACCTTAGGGTGTTGGTGAAGATGTATCAACAAAATAAATAAAAAAATTAAAATCATAGGATACTCAATTCATTATCTCTTCATCGAGCTCTTCATATAGGTATATGATTACCCCTCGGATTACCCAGAAGGGATGTTGGGGGATGGCATTTGACCAGGGGTCAATAACTGCGCCCATTGCCCCTCTACATCAACCCCCTGCCTACAGACTCTGGGGGTGAGAATATTAAAAAAAACCTTGCCTCTTTATACACATATATGGACTACATAGATAAAGGCACAAGAGATATTGAATAAAAAATACTTCTTTCTTTAATAAAAGCATGTTTTACATTAATAAGATCCTAAATTGACCTGAAGATAATGATTTTTTAAATTTCGTGTCCCAAAAGTTTCATTCAGATAATTAATAAATTGGTAACTAGTAAAAAAAATTATTTTGATTTTTTATTGCAGGAAATATTAATTAAAACCTTATATTATACCTCTCGCCTTCATTGGAATACTTCACTATTGTACCTACCAGTCCTACCACTGCTTCTCACTGAAAGTAGCTGCATATTTTCAATTTGTCTTATCTTTATAATATTTAGGAGGCAATAGAAAAATCATTTACATAATAGCCCCCTCAGTAAAAGTAAAATTATAGCCTCATGCTTTTGTAATTTTCGAGGTAATTTTCGGTGTTATGTTCTAAACATTATAAAGAAACTTTTTCTAGATAGTTATATTATCATTGAAGTGATTGCTAGGAACCTTGTCATTACTTTTGAGACTAAACTGTGCCTAGTACCTACCTGGATTGAATCAAGCCACAGGTCCTAGAGATTAATTGTAAAATGAAATAAAAAAGGTAAAATGAGGTAAAACACATCTTTCTGAAAACCTAAAATTATAGGAGGGATGAGCCCAAGGGCTATACGGTACCCAGACTTACAAAAGGTAGGATGAGTCTCACTAAAACTTCAAATACCTATGGCTATTCTTTAATTAGTTTTTCAAAAATTAATAACCAATAGGTCACATCAAAAATGGATCAATCAATGTTTAAATATCATTGAACCTAGTACCATTTTTTATAGCAACATATTCAATAATTCATAACTAAATTGGAATAAGCATCATTAATCACATAATAAATTATTTGCGGAACAATTTCCATTATGTCAAAACGAAATAAATTATGTATACACTGGTATTGGGTCCAAGGTACAAATTCAATACGCATTTTGAACTTCGAATATTTTGCAAAATAGAGTTAAATCCCCTTGAGGTCTCTTCATCACTCCGAAAAATGCAGTTATTCTAGCATTCTAGCAGTTCATTAAACTGAACTAATTACTTGATAATTGCTCTATTTTATACAGCGACGCTCTTATGAAAGCACCCGTTAATTACCATAGGACATGCCATGGACCATGTGTGGTGCAAAAATAACAAAGCTCGCACCCATAATAAAGAAAAAAGACCTAAAAGCCGCAATTACAAAATGGCTTCTCGTGGATCGAATAAGTAAGACCAAAAAAAGGACGGCATACCGCGGTCGAAAAGAGACGGAGATACGGCAACGCCGTGCGTCAGAGAGAGAGGGAGCGATATACCAACGGATGGCCGAACGCGTCAGCACTAGAGTGAGACGGAAACACTTTAATTGAGAAGGACAATTTTCCCTCACGAAACAAAGATATACCCGTAATAAAAACAACACCAATATGTATATGAGTTATGAATCAAACTACTCACCAGCCTATGTAGCTCAATGATATCCTCTTTGGTCGGGAACAACACTTAAATACAAATAATTCCGTACGGAGTTTGGTGTGTAATCCTTGAGTAAATCCAACGGAAAAAACACTACCCACTCGATCGGCACATCACAGAGCACACGAATTACAGTCCGAAATGGCTTTTGAGCCCTTGTACGTTACACAAACAATAAAAATCCAAATGTTATTGGCACAAAACTCTTTGCTCGCACATACCGTTTACAAGTCAACGGCAGGCACAAGGCACGGCAGCTACGACGGGTTTTCGAACGAACTTTGCCGAACACGGCCGATCGAACATTCCGCGGCGGTGTCAGATCCTCGAATTTCGCTGCAAAGCTCAGATTTATCTCATGGTTTTCGTATGCCTTCGTTCAGTCAGTGGCGGGACCATCTTCCGAGAGGAAGAGGTATTTTACAGGAGGGACAACAAATTTCAATCCTTATATTTAATCTTTTTGAAACAGGACTTCAACTGAAATTAAAAGTTGATGATCAAGCGATAATTAAAGCTGTCGACTTTTCTGAACATATTTCAGAAAAATACCAACTCCCAACCAGTTGGGTGTTATTATTAACAAACTTTAAGGAGTCTGTGCCATCTTAGTCAACGGATACGGATTTGAAGCCATCAAAATCATTTTCGCGGCAAACTTAGAGCGTTCAATGTTCGGTCCAACCTCTGAATCCAAAGGACAGTTACAAACTCACAAACAAATGATCAGATGTATCTAATAAAAGCGTGTTAAAAACGGGCACATTGGAAAATATCATAAAATGGTATAACAATTTAATTTATAATAATTTATTTAGTACAATAGTTGCAAAGTGAATGTTTTCTATTAGAAACTACACCTTTCCCAGCTGTAGTTTCTAAAGCCTCAAGTGATAACTCAAAACGGTCAAGTTAGATGTCCAATTCGTCAATTGTAAATTCAAACTGACAGATATAGATTACACCAATTAGAAAAGGTGTAGATACCTAGGTATGGTACAGATACACTCATCACGTGTTTAAAGGATTCATAATGGTTAACACTTTATAATAAAAATTGTCAGATAAACGTCTAATGAATTTTAATTTCTGTCTGGTTGGTGTTTAGAAGCTTATGGATGGATAGTTTCAGATACTAGTAGAAGAGATTTCAGTGAAGATAAATGGTTAAATGAATAAACTAACTATTATTAGAGTCTGCACGTTATTGCTGAAAGTTCCTGGCAACACCGCTATTGTCGCTTCACAGCCATCTTCTATCTGAGACAAATACAAACAGCAAAATCTGTCTGGGGACCCCAACTGTAACTTTTATCTTTACGGTTTATAAAAAATTCAATATGGATGGAATTTTTTCCTGGTGGCTATTAGGTTCTTTCATAAATAATGTAGCATATTGGAATTTGAAGTAAGCATTGACATTCTGATTCACGATTAACCAATATAGGTTTCTGTTTTGGCAGGGGTGTCCATAATTTGTTTTCTTGGGTGGGGTAATTTTATTTCTTGGGTGGGGTAATTTCTTTCTTGGGTGGGGTAACTCTTTTCTATACATAATCAGCGGAAAAAGATGTTTCCAATTCCATTTTTACAGCATTACATAACGTTCATTCAAAAATTGTATTTACATATTACTTATTACTCTTTTCGGGGGGGGGGGGGGTAGTTAGTTTATAATATTTTGGGTCCGTTGTTTTTTTTATTATGAAACGTCACATCTAGTGATGTTCAAACACATGGCAAGGACACAGATTACTAATTATTTCTTCCCAAATCTTACTTACATTGCTGCCTAAGGAATGGACTAGTATCACGAGGTTAAGAACAATGATTTAATTATTATGGCCGCTTAGTGCATACACAAATAAACGTTCTGCTGCATTTCGTTACTTTCTACATCATTTTGTTTTTTAGTAATTCCATTCTAAAGTTTAAAGAAATGAATTCAAATTCAGCCAATCAGTGCCGACCGCGCGAATTATCAGCAGTGCATTGTTGCCAAGAACAGCTCCGACTCGCAAAACATTTACATTTCACATAAACATGTTATTTGCTATCCAAAGTGTTATAAATATTTTGAAACTCACTTCTTAGCTTTCACATTTCTCATCTCCGTATTGAAGAACTGCATATTATCCACATAAAAGTCGTTCACCATAGCCATATCAACTTTAGGCAGGTTATCTGAATCGGCTTTTGTGAATCCACTATCGATTTTACCCATACTTGTTGGTTATGTTATGATAAAATAACTTGAAACCTAGTAAAATGGAATAAAAGGATATCCTGTACAAATAAACGCAAACAAATAATAATAACTTTAAGATTGTTGAAAATGAAAATGACCGAATGACGATTGATTGACAGGATTGACGGATCAGGAACCTTAACTTAGCTTTCGGGAGGGCTGTTCCAATTATGGTTCTATCACCGTCCTAGAACTGTTTTCATCATGCCCCGCCCATTTTACAGTTCTCAAAACAATGATTGGTTGGTCCACCAGCGTACCAACCAATCATCGATTCTAGAATCACAAAATGGGTGGGGCATGATGAAAACAGTTCTAGGACGATGATAGAACCGTAATTTGGAACAGCCCTGGAATTTAGGATCACTCGACATTAAAACCACAAAACATATCAGACGGGAACAGAAGACAAGATAGATGAGCCAGCCCGCGTACAGCTCCGCGCGCCATCAGAATGCGGCAACACAGCACACATATCTGTCTTTTGATTGGCTGTTCGCCTATAGGGCAGTGACGTCACTGCCCTAGGAGAATTCAAATATTTTCCTCATTTTCTCGGCTTTCCTGTGCCCAAAAAAATCAGAGAAAAAATGAGATGCTTTTTATGACGTACTCTATCATATGCAACCAGAAATAAAATTCATGATACTAGTCCATACACTAAATGATTTTAAGCTATCTACAGATTTTGGATAGAAGTGAAATGCGGACTAGTGTACCGTTATGATTTTTGCTAAAGACAATATCTTAGCTAAGCTCAAGTAAGAATAAAAATTGGGAAATGATGGCACTTGTGAGCGTTTTGGTTAAACGAGCCTATCAATGACTAGACTTATATAACAGCAAGCATTTTCTAAATGAATTGAAGAAAAAACTGAGTGAATGTTTAGTGCTATCTATACTTCAGTATGCCTTTAACGTTGACTTACCTTATCTGGACCAAGCTACTGATCTCAGGATTCAGAGGATTCAGAACAACTGTTGCCGTTATATTTTCAATATTAAAATTGTTTTAAGCTTATTGTTTAAATTATGATTAACTTTTTAGTCCGATGCTCTTCAAAATCTTGTTTCTTAGTTTTTTGAACTAAATTTGTTCAACCGACGTTTCACATAAATACCACCATCTTACCTAAGCACATCTAGTATAGCAATCAAATTGAAAAATTATTTTGTGTTGAAATCAGTAATGATTTACTGGATTCGTAATGGGTCTAGACACTCGACATGGTTTTTAGCACCTATAAAATGTTACAGTAGGTACGTTAAAATACAAATAGTCAAATTGCATGTTGTAGAGCATTCATTTAAATCAAGTCACATAAGAAACATTTGGAGCATGTCACGGACAAGGTATAAAGTTGGCTGGCAGTAGTTTACAGGTTGATTTAGGTCTCTTGCCAATTTCCTGGATCCTCATTTATCGAAAATCGCTCTTTATGCTGGTGAATTATTCCAGGCAAATTGCCAATATACATAACATCTAGCTACAATCTATATATTATGTAACAGGGACGGAGGAAATAAGTAATTTGTTTTGACATTACCTACCTCATTTCAACACCTTCTTTTTAATTTAATGTACTACCCGAAATCCGAACACTAAGACAAAAATGGTTGCGGTTGATGAAATACGGTAGGACTAAATACAATAATAAACGAACTAATTTGTCATAATTAGTTTATAAAAAAAATACAACAAATCAATAATGGGTGAGACCTCCATGTTTTATTTTATTTATTTTATTTATTTTATTTTTTTATTTTATTTATTACAATACCCAGCAGTACAAAATACCACTTACAGGGTAAGGCGAAAATGCCAAAGAAAAATAACAATACATATTATTATGACTAAGAACAATTTACAAAAGTAGGCTTATTTCAGAAGGTTTTTTATAGTAGATATTTTACAATGAAATATGTCCAGCTGGCTACTTATGCGGTTATAGTTTCTGCACATTGTGAACAGTGGAGAGAAATAAAGGGTTTTCCAATAAGAGGTGTTATTTTGATATTCAAAGAAAAATGGCATATTCTGAAATAAATGGTCGGATGCTTATTTCAATGTAAAGAGGAAGATTTGCCATTAAGAATGGAAAATAATATCAGCCAAATGGCCACCACGGCTACGCTTGCAGGACCATATCCTTTTCATGAAATTGTCCATCACCAAATCGCAAAGTGGTTGCTGTATGCCCTGAATAGCTTCACGGATTCCATCTTTGAGTTCTTGAATCGACGCTGGGCTGTTGGCGTAGACCTTATCTTTCACGTGGCCCCAAAGGAAGAAGTAGCAAGTTGTTAAATCACAAGATCTCGGTGGCCAATTGTGATCACCTCTTCGAGAGATAACACGGTCCGGAAACTTTCCCTGTAAAAGAGCTATGGTTTCGTTGCTTGTGTGACACGTAGCGCCGTCTTGTTGAAAGTAAATGTTGTCCAGATCAATATCATCTAATTCCGGCCATAAAAAATTAATAATCATCTCTCGATAGTGCAATCCAGTCACCGTAACTGTTGCTCCAGCCTCATTTTCGAAAAAGTAAGGGCCAATGACCCCGCCTTACCATAAACCGCACCAAACAGTTACACGTTGAGGATGGAGAGGCTTTTCAACAACGATTCTTGGGTTTTCCGAGCCCCAGATGCGACAATTTTGCTTGTTGACGTAGCCAGCGAGGTGAAAATGGGCCTCGTCAGTCCAGATGATTTTTCGATGAAATTCCGGATTATTTTCATGCATTTCAAGGACCCAATCAGCAAAGACACGACGTTGATGATCGGCCGGCTTGAGTTCCTGTGTTAACTGAACTTTATAAGCCTTAAGACCCAAGTCTTTATGCAAAATACGGTGTAATGACGTTTGTGGAATGCCCAATTCCAAAGAACGACGAGGAATGCACAAACCTGGGTTTTTTTCAACACTTTGGACTACAGCAGCAATATTCTCCGTTGTTCTTGAGCCACGTGCACGATTTTTATTCTTCACATCACTCACTTGTCCCAAAAGCTCGAATTTTTCCACCAGTTTCTGTGTTGCGGATCGACAAGGTGCTGCACGACGACCAAAAAGTGTTCTAGTTTTACGAACCGTAACTGACAAATTTTCAGCATTTTTATAGTGGATTTTGATAATTTCAATGCGTTGTTGAAGCGTGTATCGTTCCACTTTTTTTAATGGCGTTGGTTCTACTTGTCAAATGTCAAAACTGACGTCTACCGAAATAGCCAGCTATTCAAAATAACACCTCTTATTGGAAAACCCTACAAGTAGTTGGTACATGCAGCAGGAAGGTAAAATGTTACGTTTTGCCGAGATACTATTCTAGGAACGTTGAACATTAGTTGACAAGAAATAATAGAGTGGTCAGCTAAGTTATTAATTAATTTAAATAATATTATTATAGACTGGGTTGTACGTCTAGATTCTAAGCTGCTAACAAGATGTCCCTCAAATAGTGACTCATGGGGTATACCAATGGGCGGATATGTACCATTGACTTTCAAGGACGAATACTTCAAAAAACGTTGACGAATGCACTCCTCTAGCCTACGCGGCATGCTCTTAATCTGGTTGTTGATAAACTCTAGAGGTACAGCTTCTCAAGCTGCCCCCACAGCATGTTCTAGTTCGTCCAGCGTGGTCGAAGGATTAGGTAAATCGCCTATGTATCGACCCATCCAATCCCATACTTTCTCAGTTGGCGATAGATCAGGTGATTGTGGAGGCCAGGGCGATACCCTGACCTCAGCTTCCTGTAGGAACCTCATCGATACCCTTGCACAATATGAGGACGTGCATTATCTTGCTGGAAGAAACCCTCTTCCAGAGCTCGAGCATGTGGAACGCCAATTGGTTCCAACAACCCATTCACATAACGAAGTTTGAGCTGTTTTTATATTTTTAGTTTTCTTATTATTGTTGCGCCGCCACTGACACGATTTCTAAAAACCATACTCGTTTTCCATCCTCGCCATGACAGTAGTGCTGTGTCAAATTTTAATTAAAATCAATAATATTACCAGGTTACTCAATACAGAATGATCTAATAAGAAATACTCGCATGTAGAAAATTTCCTGACAAAACAATGTTCGAATGGACCTAAAAGTGTGCTATTCGGCTAGATCCTAGTTCTTTCTTTCACAGGTCAATAGATAGCCCATTATGACTAGAACGAATTTCTTAGTGTTACACATCCTCCCGCCACCCCCATCAACCTCAATTTCAGGCCCACCCAAAAAAATGAACCCCTAAAATGCCTAAAAACGAATTTAAGGAATATATGAATTTTTTTGTTTTTTTCTAATTACTCCGCACCTATTTTCAAAATTTGTAGCCGCATTACCTACTACGACCCGACAGAATCTCGCCCAAATTTCATCACAATCCATGTAGCGGTTACTACAGAATATCCCCCAAATTTCATCACAATCCATGTAGCGGTTACTGAGATTACCACGCTAGAAAAACGCCAACAAACAGACAGACAGACCGACGGCAATGAGTGACGTGGATTTTCGTTACATACAAAGACATCATAAGGCGCCCAAAAAGCATATTATCTCAAAATAAAAAATGTTCGCGATCACAATACTCCCCTCACCTATCTGGGTGGGAAGTAAGAGGTACAAAAACGTGGCATCTCTTGATCATATAACAAAGAAATTGAATTTGACAATTTGGACATACCTATCTTGGTTAAGTTAGCACTAGTAAGTCATTGTTTAATTATTTCATTGCGTTCTTAATTTATTTTGGTCATTTGCTTATCAATTGAATTACCTACGTTATTAAATGTTTACATGCTCTCGCTCAGCATAATCATTTTTTTATCACCCACAGAAATTAATATTATTTCCTGATTATGCTGGGGTCCACTACTACAATCTGTTACCTGATAGCTTAAGAAACATCCAATCAAATATTAAATTTAGCAAAATTTTGAGAGATTATCTTTTGGAGAAATGTTTTTATAGCCTGAAGGAGTTTGTTGAAACGATGTAACTTCAGTAATTTTGTTATTTGCATTCTTAACGTACTTTCTACTGTTGTTTGTCTATATTTCCTACTTATTTTGTCACTTACACTATCTATGTCAATCTGTTTTGTGTTTTACATCTATTCTGTTGTTTGACGAAACCTATGATGCTATTTATTCTATTCTATTAATATTATGGGTACTATCATGCATACAAATTTGCATACGTTCATGGACTACTACCTAGTTTAGACGAAACTAGGCGTGACAGCTGCACAGCACGCTTGATAGTTGCTTAATTGCCAATAGCATCCGATAATAGATGGGCAGCATTGGCACTTATTGTAGTTAATTAAAAAACCCTGGGAGCGATCTCCATCCTCCATCACGAGGAATTTCGTTATTGCGTCGCCGCCTTCAGTTTTATTCAAAAGAAACCGGCAAATAACAGATATGTTGTATTACAAGGAGGATACAGAGCTCTCAGGAGAGATGAAAAGACTTTTTTAAAGTCGGAGTCTGGCGTGCTGGCGCGGCAGAATGAAAGCCGTTCGACGGGAACAACGGCCGAGCCGGCCGTTGTTCCAGCGGAATTCGCTCGGCCGGCGACGTAGACTGCGGCGTTGCCACGTCGGGCGCGCAGAAATTATTGGTCTCTGCCGTAAATGGGAACCGCCGTCGCCGTTCCTCCTTTTTTAATGGAGGATTTGCGGTTTGGTTTACAGCGTCGCCTTCCTTCGCCTCGCTGGCTGATACCGACAAGTCATTGGCGGCGGTAGCGGATTTCTTCAGGGGGCAGGGGCAGGACGTGGAGGAGAATGCTGACAGTCATGCCTGGATTAACCATGGGGCTAAAGGGGCTGGAGCCCCGGGCCCCGCGGTTCAGAGGGGCCCCGCAGGGGCCCTACTTTTATTTAATGTGACAGAGCAAATATTATTTCAATAGATGAACAATAAAATCAGTAGATCTACTAAAAACTTAATTTCGAGATTTCAATCCAAACGGTGTTTTTCAATTTCCCTACGTATAAGCAAACCAGCAGGCAATGAAATATAAACAAAAACGTGTTCAGATAGAATCAAATAACTTAGCAGAAAGATACAGATAAACTAAAGTAAAGGGGCAAGGTTATAAACATTCCCTACAAACAATGAACTCTAACTAGAAACAACGCCGATGTCTAAGGTCAAAGAGAAGCTGAAATACGTCAGAAATGAATAATTTTATTTTAATAATGTATTATTGATTAAAAATTTCCAAAACCATTAAACTTTGAGCGATAGTTACTAGCAGTTTTCTTCCACCTAAATAGTTTTTTGTTTGTATTTCATGGCCTGCTAAGTGGCTTCTAGGTACGAAAAATTGAAAAACACTGGTTTGGTTGAAAATTTGAAATTAAATGAGAACTACCAGAGATTGATACCAAATTTTAAGTTCGACTGTACAAAAATAATTAGGCATTCCCATTTGAAAAAATCAAGTTAATTCTGATTGAAGTTTCCTTAATTAGTCTACCGATTTCTCCAAGTAAAAATGTAATTCAAACTTGAACGTCAAACCTAAGTTGACCAATTTCAAGTTTAGTCACACGGCAAACTCACAGCCGTCCAAGTTTTATAATCGCTGCGATATTCAATTTTTTTCTGATATCACTTATATCAAAAATTGTGAATTGCACCTAAACGGCTCACTTCAAGCCCCAGGTGTTATACATAAAGTCACACTAGAATTGACCCGGTAATCTAAATATTCAATAATATATGCAGGGTGTTCCATTTAAAAAATCATAACTTTGATATGGCACGCTTTTATTAGAAACCCTGTATAAAAGTTATTATTTTTAAAATGTAGTCCAACTCGGCCTACATACATTCGCAAAGTTAATTTTCTATAAAGATAAAGTGTTATGGTTTGGTCACAAGAGTCTGAGGCGTTGAGCTTGACTCAGCCTGTATAAAAAGAAAATAGAAAATACCTATACCTACCCATTGGATACTGTCGGCACCTGTGGCTCATGCCAACATAATGAATAAATCGAAGTTGAACCGATACAAAGGCGACGCTCAAAAAAGAAAAGTAAGTTAGCCATATAGTTTGTTAGTGTTATGTCTATGTGTTACATGGCTACAATTTACCAAGATACCTCTAAATAACTATGTTAAGGCTGCTGAGGTTAAATTAAAAGCAGTGAAAAAATTGCCCAAAATAAGCTTTTTAAGCAAACCTAACGCTCCGCTTGAGAAAGATTGACTGAAAATAGTTCTGATTACTAAGCAAACGCAAACATTGAGAGCAGTGCTGATACTATAAGCGGGACTCATGACGTACTTATAAAAAAGTGTATAGTAGTTTCTTTTGTTATATCGGGAATATAGTTTCATAAATAATAGTATTTGCATTTTATTTATAAAGGGCCCCTTAAAATTATAAGCCCCGGGCCCCATGAAAGCTTAATCCGGCTATGCTGACAGTCCCTTATGCCGCCCATCGAACTAACGTTTCCATACTGGATGACGTCGGTATACTCCATTGTGTCGACGAGAATGCTTACATTCTTCGGACATATTTACAGAAGCGATAATATGGAGAAACCTGTAGTTCAGGGGCACGCCCCGAGTGCGCGACGCCGTGGCCGTTCCCTTACACGCTGGGTGGATACGACGAAACAATTGCTGGATATCAGTATCGAGAGCGCCACTGAACTGACAGTAAATCGCGAGCGATGGCGAGCTACAGTTCTCAAACTATTGATAATATTTGTGTCGGCAATACTCTAGCTCCCACTTAATGCATTTTACGAGTTCACAACATGTCTGTTAAGACATTGTGACTATGATGAGGATAAAGACACAAACTTTTGAAACACCTACAGTGGTTTGCATCAGTCATAGTTAAACCTTTGGCTTAACTAATTAAAGCTTAACTTTAATTAAGGCTTAAAGTTGTGTGTCTTTGCACCGGTCATGATTAACTTTAATTATGAGTTAACTTTTTCTTACAGGGAAATTTAACGAATTTCAGATTTTACGTTGGCAATCATGTCGTATTTTTGATGTTCTGTGATGGAAATGAAGGTTCGTGTCACTGTCGTTGATGGCTGTCAAACATTGTCTTTCAAGTTCAACTGAGGCTATTTGTTTTGATTAAGAAATTTCGGATTCATTTTAGTATTTTTAGTTTCATTTTCATTAATTGATAACCCATTATCGTAAATATCCAACTCACAGAATATAACAACAGTGGTAAAAGTAAATCCTTGAAGTAAATGCACTTCTTTAGGCAAGATTTTGTCTATGATATAGTTGATTGCAGTGACCCAACATCTGGTGGATTTTGGATGTCTTAATTCTGGATTCTCTTGTATAGGAGTGGCTACAGAAGACATCAGAGTAATAACATTTATGTCGGATCTGTTTGTGGTAAGTAAAAATATATAGAAATGTCCAAAGTGCTGAGGTCAACTAAAAACATCTTTATTATACATTTATAATAATAATAATAATAATAATAGTCTTTAATGCCCAACAGATTACTCCAATTACAGGGCTAGTAATATACAAAAAGTGTTATATATAAATTACATGCTATTTTGTACAATATATCATTTAAAAATAGTACACTGCTACGGGGTGGTTATCACCGTGAAATATAAAATTCAATAACAGACATATTAATTCATACACAAATAACAGCCAATGATAAAATTACAAAAACAATACGTAAAAACAGATAATATCAATATAATATAAATATAAAGAATAACACAAACATACAGGATATAAAGAAGCAGAAAAGAGATGGTGAAGTGCTCAAGAAATACTAACTGGAGGTCTATGATATTCCTTGAACTTGGCGACTACTGTTTGCGGTGTTTCTATGTTTATATCACATATAGCTGAGACAGAGTTGAAATTATGACACATATTGTAGATGGGTGAATTGCACAATATATTTGTTCTAGAATTGTCACAATAAAACATATAGCTGTTTCTAGAGTTTAGTCTTGGAATATGAAAATTTATTTTTTCTAAAAGGTTGATGGAATCTATTTGGTTATTTATTAATTTGTGCAGAAATACTATACTGTTGCAGGACCTTCTCAGCTGTAACGAATCCATGCTAAAACGTTCTAATAGTGCAAGTTGACTGTAACCCCTTTCCGGATATACTCCATCCACCTTGAATGACAGAAATTTTAGAAATCTTCTTTGTACTGATTCTACTAGGGCTATGTGGTTATTATAGTATGGGCTCCACACCAATGACGCATACTCCAGTTTTGATCTCACCATCGAAATGTATAAGGTTTTCAAAGCATCTAAGTTTCTGAACGATTTACAGTTACGGATTATAAATCCTAAAGTTCTTATGGCTTCGGCTGTTATTTTTGTCATGTGTATGGTGAAAGTTAGCTCGCTATCAAAGTGAACACCTAGGTCCCTTATTGTATCACATCTATCAATCTTGATACCATCAATTGCATAGTTGTGTACTATAATTTTACTTTTCCTTGTGAACGTACAGACCTTGCATTTTGAAATATTCAAAAATAATGAATTTTGTTTACACCATTGCGTAATTTTGTTAAGATCATCTTGAAGAGTGAGGCAGTCTTCAACTCCAGTTACCTTAATATAAATTTTGAGATCGTCAGCGAATAGTAGATTTCTGCAATTTAGATTACTTGTTAAGTTGTTAATAAACAATAGAAATAGTAAGGGACCTAGATTTGAGCCTTGTGGAACTCCTGAAGTAACTACATATTTCTGAGATGTATAACCGTTGTAAGATACAAATTGAAATCTGTTGTCTAAATACGATTTAAAGAAAGCTATCAGTGGATCGCTGATTCCAAGTTTATCCAGACAGTTAATGAGTAATTGATGATTTATTTTATCAAACGCCTTTGTAAAATCAGTATAAATAACGTCCAATTGTCCTCTCTCATTTAAGGCTTCTGAAATACATTGTGTTATTTCTACTAGATTTGTAACTGTTGAACGAGATTGCATAAAACCGTGCTGAGAAGGAGATATTCTATACTTTACGTAGTCATAGATAGGAGCATAAATAACCATTTCTAAGACTTTCGCAAAGTTGTTTAGAATACATATAGAGCGATAGTTGGTGATATCACAGCTGTCTCCGCTCTTCAATACTGGACAAACTCTTGCCTCTTTCCAATTATCAGGGAACACACTGGTCTTTAAAGCTACATTAAATATTTTTGTGAGCGGTTGAGCAAATATGTAAGCGCAATCTCTAACAAAGAAACTTGGAATCATATCAGGTCCTGATGTGAATTTATTAGGCAATTTCTTAAGAAAGTTCAAAACATTCATCTCAGATACTTCGCTAATACCTACACATGCTGCTAGAGCTGCTTCAGTTATATTGTTACAATGCGAACCAGTATTATTATCTAACTGTTCATAAACGCTACAAAAATAATCTGCAAAGCCTTGTACAATATCTTCAGGTGTATTAAAAGACCTACCATTGTAAGTAGCTTCGCCAGGTATTCTACTAGTCTTTTTCTTCGATTGTACATATGACCAGAAACTCTTTGGGTCATGTATTATGTCATTTTCAACAGATTTCAGGTAAGTATCATATGCCTCTTTTGTCTGCAACTTTATTAATTTCCTTATTCTGCAAAATTCAGTGAAATAAATCTGTTTTTTGGTTTGTTTAAATTTCCTATAATAGTATTGTTTTGTTTTTATATTTATTATAATACTACGGCTGTACCAATGCGGATATTTGTTGTTAAGTTTTTTATACTTAGGGACGTACAAGTCCAGGATTGTATATAATTTCTCATAAAAGGCATCACACATTTTATTTACATCATGAAATTCATCCAGAAATGACCAATCTATGTAAGTAAGTACGTTATACAAACCGGGAAAATAACTTTTTTTAAAATTGTAAGAATTACTATTTGGGTTAGGGGGTAAATTCATAGATGCATGATAGTTAAACGATATGCATAAAGAAGGGTGTAGCGTGTCTTCCTGCTTTATTAGTAGTGCAACTTCACGAGTTGTTTCACAATTCAGGCTGTCTGTTGCTATTACTAAATCTAATATACGACCCATAGAGTTAAGGACATTATTTGTTTGCTTGCAATTAGTAAAGTCCAAGAAATTTGATATAGCACTGTAACGTAAATCACTAGTGTCTTTACAAACGTACCGACTAGCATTAAAATCGCCTAATATAATGACATTTGTTTGCTGCACAACGGCCTCCCCTAATTGAACCATAAGACTACAATAATCATCATTACTAATATCAGGAGGTATATACAGAACATAGAAGAATAAAACAGTACCTGAGATAGTGCATTTGGCTGCCAAAAAATCAACCATTGGAAACTCTCGTGAAAAGTTGGAATCCACGCGTTGCATGGAGTATTTGTTTTTGTATGCTAATAGCACACCACCACCTTTAGTTTTTTTAGAGTTTATGAAATCACGATCACTACGTAGAACACTGTAGCACTCTGGAAATAACTCGGAACTTTCAACATCGTTGGACAGCCATGTCTCTGCAATTCCAATGAAATCGTACTCCTGTAGACTCGCTGATGCAAAAAACTCATTGATTTTTGTGTTAAGCCCTCTCACGTTTTGGAAGTAGCAAGAATAACTAGTTGATCTATTGGGCACAGTTAGTTTGTTGACACAATTGTGGGGACTCCTCGGATGTACTTTATTTTGATGTTGGCTTCTCCTGCATTTTGTCTGCGAGTTAGTTCAGATTTAATCATTTTGTATTGCTCTATCTGCTTTACTGTTCTATCATTAGATAGGCCAACACCACGGTATGCATTTAGGGCTTTTAACTTAGTGACATTTTTAATACACCTCATAACTTGTTGTTGACTTCCAAGTACCACTTTGACAGGTCGGTTTTGGATCTTTGTTTGATCAAACCTGCCAAGTCTCATAGGTTTATCAAGAACAGTTATGTCGTTTGAAAGGTTATCTAATATTCGTTTCACATGTTGTGCATCTGCAGTAGCCTGCTCTTCCTTAGATAGGTTTGGAGTTTCTGGCAAGTTGTATATTATAATATTTTGTTTTCTCGAGTTCCTGTCTTCCATTTCTCGAAGAAGTTCTTCATAGTCTGCTGGTGTTGTAGCTGGATTAACAGGTGCATTTTTTAACTTTTCTACTTCCTTCATCAAATCATCGACCCTTTTTATCAGTGTTGGTACTAATTTAACACCCGTTAGACAATCTTCACAGTAGAACCGAAGCATTCTCTTACTCCTTAACGCCATTACCTTCAGTTCAGATGCACTCAAATTCGAACAGTCGTGATGTATAGGTCCTTCGCATCCATCACAACTGAGCATAGGTTCAGGATCAGACTTTCTACACTTTATGCATTCCATATTATTTTATTTCACGAAGTAATATGGAACACCACTGGTAAAATGTCTATTTGTTTGGGTTTTTAGGAGTGCGGTTGAAAAACAGTGTCTATTATCACTATCAGCTTAGATTGATGGTTTTTCGCCGTTGTAACTTCAAATTCACACACGTTATACTTCAAATCAGGTGTCAACGAAAAATCCCGATTTAAATCACAGTTTTCCCACTTAAAACCTCTAATTTTTGGAGGACTCGCGAATAGCGTGTCGACCCGTAACAGCGGCGTACTAGTATTTATAGTGTTAAACTAGCAAAATGTCCATTCATAGGTAATAATTACAATTTTTATATGTATATATAGGTGGTTTCAAGGAATGAAACAATTAAAACAGTAATCTTTTGGCATAACCTTAAGATGAGTTTCCGGAACAAGTGATATATGCAACAAACAATATACATCTTATGACTATCAACTTCTCTATTAAAACAGATTTGTGATATATGCACTATTACAAAATACTTTCTTTTTGTCATTGCAGGTGTGGAGAAAGAATTATTCAGGTTGCCAAGTATTTGAGAAAGAAGAGGCAGACCGATACCATGAGGCGAAGAGCACATAGTGTTATGCATTCAGAGCTTCATTGTGATGGCTTTATAGAAAGTAAATACTAATATGTTCCACATACTGTGTAAATTAATAGAACCAATAAATGCATATGTTATCCATATATTGTAATTATATCTGTTAATAAAGGTGGAGAAAAAAAATCACTTTCTTATAACTTCTCATATAATAATAATAATAATAATAATAATTATAACAAAATATAAAATATTTCATAGTATCAGTAGCTAATATGTGATATAAAATGGTGTCTAGATATAGAATGCCTTGTTAAAAATATGTATTTTAAATGATAGTTTGTATAACATGCTCACAGATAGTGATTAATTTCTGTCTTGTCAAACAAGGTGATTATTTAAAAAAACACTCATTGGGTGACTGTAAAGTTGCACCCATCAGAAGGTAAGTTTTATTACTTGAACAAAAACTACTGGTTGAATTCTCTTATATTTTTATTAAATATATTTTCTTTCTATATATCAGGGCTTGTCCTGAATAGTAGAAAATTCAGTAATTAGGATAGGGTGATCGGTGGAACACAAAACAGTGATGTGCTGCCGCAGTCCTCAATAATACAGCATGGGTCAATATTATTCAAATTACTCAGTTTTTGTTAATAAAGAGGCTTCAGTTTTTCACTAGTCCCTTAAAGTATTCATTATCATCCGTGATCCTGAAATAAACAAGATTTTTATTAAAAATAGAAGGAAATTAACTAATGGGTGGTGAAGATGAATTAAATAAAATCCATGCGAGAACGGGAGGACACTTGCATTCTGATTTTTACAGTAATAACGACTACTGTGATAGCTATTCACATAATAATACTGCATCTTGCTGCAAACAAAATAAATCAAGCAGATCAATTTATTTTCTTTATATGGTAAAAATTGGGCGACTAAGATGCAGGGTGCAGTATCAAACAACTGTCCCTAGTGAATGTGATAACTGTAATTTACAGATACACGTTTTATCTTTGCTGTTTTCAAAATCCATCCAAGTTTTGAGCGCCCATTATCGCATAAATTACAGCATTCTAAATAACTGATTTGCTTACCTGCTAAGATAGACTTCTTGAACAAGACAGCAGTAACAACAATGACCAAAAAGCTGTTGAACACGAAAAATCTCATAAACCATAACACGGTGTCTTACAACAGTGATATTTGGCCAATACCAGAATCAGCACAAAAAGAATCAGCTTTATATAGTTGTAGATTGAGGTTATGGTCGTATCCTCAGTTCCTCACGACTTGATATTGAATCCAAGTGATCTATTTTGATTCATAATTGCTTATAGGATAATCATTTTATAAAATATATTTCACAAACTAACCAAACTTATTTCTGCAGTGATCTGTCAGAATATGTTAAACCCACAAATGTCAAAAGTTAAGCCAAGAAACGTCAAAGTTAAACCCTACTTTGCTTTTGGCTTAAAGTTAATTATGAGTTTGACGCTAACTACAACCGGTGCAAAGCAATTCGTACTTTAATTAAGGCTTAACTTTAATTACAACTTTAACTATGACTGGTGCAAACCACTGCTAGACATTTTATTCAAGATACAGATACCAAAATATTCTAACGTTACGTAATAGTCGAGGCGGTAGGGTGTTTTTGACAGCAAAAGGTCGGAAAGAAATGATATTTGGTGGGATGGTAGACTTTGGTCCCCTGAATGTACACCTAAGTTTGCGACCACGGGGGGTTACCATTCGAGGGGTGGGGGGTGAAAACTCTGCTTCGCGATCGGTAGTAGGTAGCGATGTCGTCCTAAATATCGTAGTTTTTTTAAGCCCAAATGTGTTATTTAAATAAAATTGGAGATAATAGTGATATGGGAAATGTTATTCTGCTAGGAGAAAAAGTGTTACAGAACTTTTCCATGGCGTTCTTCGACCTAATACGCGATAAAATTCTGATTTTAGTGTACGGTATATAATAATAATCGTTTTTATATTTTATTCAAATTCAAATTGGGCTTGGCTATTATCCCACTAACGCCCAATTCTCGCGCCGCCTATGGTATCGAACTACTCTTTTCGCAAAATTCAAGAGCGAGATCAACAGTTTCTAAAAATCATCGAAAAGAAACGTGTGGAGTGAGTCCCGTGACTAGGCGAATCAGCAAGCAAATCAAGGGTAAGTGGGTAGTTTTATAGTTAAGCCCAATCAGCCCAAATTTAATCCAAATAAAGGCATAATCGCCGACATTTAGTAACAATCACAAACCATCCCTTAACTTTGGGACACTGTACAATGGAAACTATTGCTCACACACGAAAAATGTAACGACCAAAATTATTAAGAATTTTGTTGTCTCCATATATCATTTGAACCTTTTCCGATAGCACTTACCACAACGGCGCGATTTGTCAAAAAGCGTCACAAAACAGTTTTCACCCCTATCCCCCTTACCCTCGAGCGGCAACCCCCAGATGTCGCAAATCGAACTTTATCTTAATTAAGCAATGCCGGGGTAATATCATTTCCACTGAAAGTATGCACAAATACGATATTTTTCGCAACAGCATATATCGGTAGTAGGTGGGGGTGCGTTTCCGAATGCCGTAATTTTTTTTAACCAAGTGCGTGAGTTTAGGCAGCTGCAGATAATAGAAAAATGGGAAGATGTCATTCCTTTAGGGAAACAAAAATGTTACACGACTTTTTGATGAAGTTGTTCGCCTTAATCCGCCCTTAAATTCTGATTTTAGTGAAAATCACAAACAAACCCCTAACGCAGTGTAGGACAGAAACTATTGGTCGCACATGAAAAATGTAATGACCAAAATTATGCAAAATTTTGTTCTCTCCATAAATCATTTGAAGCTTTTTTCGATATCACTTACTAAAATGACGCTATTTTTCGAAAATTGTCGCCAAGTAGAGTTTTCACCACCCGCCCCCTACTTCGACTTACTGCACTGATTTTAACCACGATTGCACTACAGTGCACATTGAAAACCCGTCTGGTGCCCAGAAGTGCAATAAATCTGAACTGGTAAGTCGAACATACACTAAATTTCAGTGCAATTCAAGTAACTGTTCTGTTAGCCAACTGATGACAGTCTGATGTCATTTTGCATCGCGAGAGCTCAATTTCTTTCTGTGGTGGTTTTGGAATTTGAATAGTTTGAATCCGCCTTATTCAATAATTTATTCTATTTATAGACATAAAAACTAACAGCATTTTGTGCAATATGGCTTTTGCACTAAAAATGAATATCTATCTATATCGGTAAATACTTATGTATATCTTGTTGTATCTCTTCTTCCGTCAATATATGAACAACATCTTCAACAAATATTCGTATTTTTGGGACACCCGCAGCCGTTGTTTGCAATTTAACTAGATATGCTTCAATTTTCTCATCATCCGAAGATGACGATATTCGCAGTTCTTCCAATTACACTTTCCGCACCTTTCATGCTATTATGTATACTACACCACTACCCAGTTCTTAATTCAAAAAATTATTTTCTCTGGCAAATAAAATAGGTTATAATTAATATTTATAGACGTCAAAAAATGCACTGAAATCTCCACGAGCTCACAGAGTCCGTGGCGATAAACAAAAAACCACACTAGCTTTGCACTCAAATCTCAGACGAACATAACTTTGACACTCCTATGAGCGCAGTGATAGGGCAATAAGTCGAAAACGCTATCAGGTGTAGGTTCAGGGGACCAATGTCTACCATCCCACCAAATTTCAATTCTTTCTGACCTTTTGCTGTCAAAAGCCTCTCTTTACGATTGGACTATAAGCCAAAGAAAAAGGCCACCATTTTTTCTCGGTCACTGTAGAAAAAGAAGTGATAAAAACAGCCAACTGAGGAATGTATGAACCTCTTGTTTCGAATTTTAAAGACTGATTTGCTACCTTAATTTTTGAATAAGATTTGGTTTCATTTCTTGAATCAACCTGGCCTTCTACCTGACTCACTATAGTATAATTCTTGGTTCATAAGTTGGTTTACAATTCTGCGCATTACATTCTGTTTAGAGATATCTTATCTGTCAACATGCTGAATATAGACGTCAACTACACTGAATGAAGTCGTCAGATCTCCCATATCGTAACCTGTAATTAAATGCTTTGTCATGAACTACTCATGACTACTCGATGGCGAGCAACAAAATGCTATGTACTGTCCACATTGTTATACGAAGTTGAGGGATGGACATTAAAAGCTCGGACCATGTCACGTTTGGACTCTTTTTGAGATGTGGCTATACAGACGCATATTAAGGATATCGTGGATCGAGCGGGTAACAAACACTAGGGTACTAGAGAGAATGAATAAAGAACAGGAACTTTTAACCACAATAAAACGAAGAAAAGCAGCATATTTTGGCCATATTTTTAGAAATAGTACATACGAGTTGTTACAACTGATCGTTGAGGGAAAGATCGAAGGACGACGAGGGATCGGGCGAAAAAAGTTCTCCTGGCTTCGGAACCTACGCCAGTGGTTTAATATCAGAGAGGCCTGCACAATCATTCGTTTAGCCCAAGACAGAGAAGAGTTCCAAATGATAGTTGCAAACCTCCGCTGAGGAGATGGTACTGAAAGAAGAAGAGTCATGAACATAAACATAAAACATAATGTCAAAAATCAAAACATAACCTAGCCTATTGAGCTCAAATATCTGGATGGTTTTGTAGTTCAAAGATGACTGTTTTTTGAAGTCCGCATCCTAAAAGCGCAATAATAAAAAGCTCAAATAAATGCTGCCATATAGTTCACAGAAATTCTTGAAAACAACGTAAACTCTCTTGCCAGGCACGTAGCTAGGCACCCTCCCCCCCAAAGTTACAAAATATCCAAATCATCCTAATTGTCTTTTGTCAAACATTATTAAGGGGCCCTGGGTATACACAGTTAAACATATGTATTTACCATGTTAAAACACGGATTCCTGTTTCGAACACAACTCACTTGTTTTTCAAACTACATACACAGTATTTCAGGAGGTGACAGTTAAGACCTTAATGATTGAAGAATGAAGAAACTCGCAATGCAAAATCATACATTCTTCAAATGTCTGTAACTTAACAACCAAACACGATATCAAAAAAGGCCAAGTAGGTGACAAAGCGCAAGCTTCCTTCTTCAATCTGCTTTTAGAATCATTACTGTAAGTTTAAAGGTATCGTCAGGAGCTTAGAAATGCGAAATTCATTTTTATGGTGACCTTTGGATCTTACCTTTGAATCTTTTGACTTTACCTTTGGATTTTTGAACTTATCTCCCCTCATCTTAGACAACTTCGATCATATATAACTAGATAAGTAATGGTAGCTATTCAACACAGTGATTGTTTGCTTACATCATCTTAGTGGATTTTGTAAACATCCAAGATGTTTACCCTAGACAGGACATAGGCAGGTGCATATACATTTGAAAGGGGGTCACGAACTTCTATCTGAGACTGATATGTAAATGTGTTCAGTGTCGTCAGTCCACTTCTAACAAAACAATATACTGAATATGGGATCAATGCTTAAACTAAAATATTTTTTGAAACAAGTTCTGTTAGATCAAGACCGTGCTCCTGATCAGATAAATGAATGTCAAATGTGTCAAAAAGCTGTATGAGGTAGATTCCTCATTGCATGATGTAACAAAAAGTCGACTTTTAAAAATCGTGGACTCAGTTCTTTAAAAGGTATGTGGACTTTGAGATATTTTTCCGCAGATTTACAAATACTTGTAGTAAACAGAGATGCATTTGTTAACCGCCCATATGCTTTTTTCAAATGGAAACATGATAAAGGAACGTCAGGCGCTAAGAGACAGTTGCACATACCGTAAAGTTACGCCACTGCAAATATGACATAAACATTACTTACGTGTGACAAGATCGACCCTCATCCGGTATATCTTCCTTTTTGCACAGAGAACAGGTTCCAACCATTGTTTTTAATCACAATTTGCACAATACTACTCAAAACACACTCAGCCACCAACGTAAACAAAGGCTAAATCGTGAAATGACGCCCAAACGCTGGCCGGTTAACCTATGTCTCTTTCTTCGTTGACAGACAAAGCGCGCCAAATTTAAAATCCACCAATGTAAACGCGAGTTGACGCTTATGTGTATCTATCCCTGTCTTGGATTCAGAACTATCCTTTGCATAATTTATCTAGTTATATATGATCGAAGTTAGACATACACACTGGAGAAAGGGAACAGGCGGCCACGCCTCCTCGCTAACACGGGAATACGTCTTTTCTTTAATTCTCAATTTCACACGCTATACCTTAGACCCTTAAGCTTGAACAGATTTGGATCTAATTATGGGCAGTGAAGCACATGATAAATTTCAGAAATTAGAAATTCTTGTCTTTGTAAAATAGGTATTCATTAATAAATCAACAAAACAACAAAAAATACATTGTACAACTTTTGGGGTGTGCCCCTTTGACTCACCCCTAACCGACGCCAATGGATACCACCAGCCTTACCCTGTTTCCAGTGGAATGCACGACTCCAAGAGAGGATGATAAGATTGTGGGCATAAAGCGGCGTTGTGTAAATTATCGACATTATAAATATGTATAATTTACCATGTATTTACATATTCTGTATCTTTACACCTACCGACATATGAATGATCCGATAACAAATATGCTGAGTGTTAATTAATCAAGTAATACCAATGATTAACATACTAGAACCGGTACGTCTACTCGTTAACTGTGACGTTGACTGCACAGAGTACGAAATTCATACTCGAGACAAATGTGGCTGAAAGAAGCCTATATTCCTTATCCGTGCAATGGGGATAGGTGTTTCCTAACCTTTCTCACAAAATGAGGGCGGTGACTGGTTCTTGCAGTGGTCATAAATTTGGATCGACAGTATGTTTAGAGAAAATAAAAATATATTCAAAAGCTGTCTAGAGTCTAAAATAAAACTTCCACTCTTGCTGCTGTTCAGATGAAAAAATTTGTAATCATAATTTAGTTTTTTCAAATTTTTCCTCGTGAATGAAAACGTGTTATCACGTCATAAGGCAGTACGATAATCGATATAATCGTACACAACACAACTGTTGAATTTGAAAGTAGCATCCTCAAATTATATACCATACAAATTATCGTCATGATAGGAAGTCAGATAATGATTTTAGATATTTGGGGTGAACTTGAATATCAGAGGGCCTGAAAATTTTTAATTTTCTTTACCTGAGATTAAAACTTAAAAACAATGGCTGGATTTGAAATTGGCACCCTCAAGCTATATACCATACATGTTTTCGTACTGAAAGGAGTTCAGATAACGATTTTAGCTATTGAGGGTGAACTTGAATATTCGAGGGTCTGAAAATGTTTAATTTTCTTTACCTGAGACTGAAACTCAACACAAAGGCCGGATATGAAATTGGCACCATCAAATTATATACCATACATGTTTTCGTCCAAATAGGAAGTCAGACAACGATTTTAGATATTTAGGGTGAACTTGAACATCCAAGGGCCAGAAAATTTTTCATTTTCTTTATCTGAGACTGAAACTCAAAACAAAGGCCGGATTTGAAATTGGCACCATCAAATTATATACCTACCATACATGTTTTCATCCAGATAGGAGGTCAGATAACGATTTTAGATATTGAGGATGAACTTGAAAATCCGAGGGCCTGAAAATTTTTGATCTTCTTTACCTGAGGGTGAAACTCAAAACAACGGCCGGATTTGAAATTGGCACCCTCAAACTATACACCATACCAAATTTTGTTCTGATAGGAAGTCAGATAACGATTTTGGATATTAAGGGTAAACTTGAATATCCGAGGGTCTGAAAATTTTTGATCTTTTTTACCTGAGGCTGAAACTCAAAACAAGGGCCGGATTTGAAATTGGCACCCTCAAACTATACACCATACCAAATTTGGTTCTGATAGGAAGTCAGATAACGATTTTGGATATTAAGGGTAAACTTGAATATCCGAAGGACTGAAAATTTTTGATCCTTTTTAGTTGACGCTCAAACTGAAAACAACGACCAGATTTGAAATTGGCACCCTCAAGCTATACATCATACGAGTTTTTGTCGTGATAGGAAGTCAGATAACGATTTTGGATATTGAGGCTGAACTTGCATATCCGAGGGTCTGAAAATTTTTGATCTTTTTTACCTGAGGCTCAAACTCAAAACAACGGTCGGATTTGAAATTGGCACCCTCAAACTATACACCATACCAATTTTGTTCTGATAGGAAGTCAGACAACGATTTTGGATATTGAGGGTAAACTTGAATATCCGAGGGTCTGAAAATTTTTGATCTTTTTTACCTGACGCTCAAACTCAGAACAACGACCAGATTTGAAATTGGCACCCCCAAGCTATACACCATACGAGTTTTTGTCATGATAGGAAGTCAGATAACAATTTTAGATATTTAGGGTGATCTTGAGGATCTGAGATTCTGAAAATTTTTGATCTTCTTTACCTGACGCTGAAACTCAAAACAAGGGCCGGATTTGAAAGTGGCATCCTCAAATTATATACCATACATGTTTTCGTCCTGATAGGAAATCAGACAACGATTTTAGATATTGGGGGTAAACTTGAATATCCGAGGGTCTGAAAATTTTTGATCTTCTTTACATGATGATGAAACTTAAAACAACGACCAAATTTGATATTGGCGCCCTGAAACGATACACCATAAGAGTTTTTCTCCTGATAGGAAGTCAGATAACGATTTTAGATATTGAGGGTGAACTTTCATATCCGAGGGTCTAAAAATTTTTGATCTTTTTTACCTGAGGCTCAAACTCAAAACAACGGCCGGATTTGAAATTGGCACCCTCGAACTATACACCATACCAAATTCTGTTCTGATAGGAAGTCAGATAACGATTTTGGATATTGAGGATGAACTTGAAAATCCGAGGGCCTGAAAATTTTTGATCTTCTTTACCTGAGGCTGAAACTCAGAACAACGGCCGGATTTGAAATTGGCATCCTCAAACTATACACCATACGAGTTTTTGGTGTGATAGGAAGTCAGATAACAATTTTAGATATTTAGGGTGATCTTGAGGATCTGAGATTCTGAAGATTTTTGATCTTCTTTACCTGACGGTGAAACTCAAAACGAGGGCCGGATTTGAAAGTGGCATCCTCAAATTATATACCATACATGTTTTCGTCCTGATAGGAAATCAGACAACGATTTTAGATATTGAGGGTAAACTTGAAGATCCGAGGGTCTGAAAATTTTTGATCTTCTTTACATGATGCTGAAACTTGAAACAACGACCAAATTTGAAATTGGCACCCTGAAACGATACACCATAAGAGTTTTTCTCCTGATAGAAAGTCAGATAACGATTTTAGATATTGAGGGTGAACTTTCATATCCGAGGGTCTGAAAATTTTTGATCTTTTTTACCTGAGGCTCAAACTCAAAACAACGGCCGGATTTGAAATTGGCACCCTCAAACTATACACCATACCAAATTTTTTTCTGATAGGAAGTCAGATAATGATTTTGGATATTGAGGGTAAACTTGAAGATCCGAGGGTCTGAAAATTTTTGATCCTCTTTACATGATGCTGAAACTTGAAACAACGACCAAATTTGAAATTGGCACCCTAAAACGATACACCATAAGAGTTTTTCTCCTGATAGAAAGTCAGATAACGATTTTAGATATTGAGGGTGAACTTTCATATCCGAGGGTCTGAAAATTTTTGATCTATTTTACCTGAGGCTCAAACTCAAAACAACGGCCGGATTTGAAATTGGCACCCTCAAACTATACACCATACCAAACTTTTTTCTCATAGGAAGTCAGATAACGATTTTAGATATTGAGGGTAAACTTGAAGATCCGAGGGTCTGAAAATTTTTGATCTTCTTTACATGATGCTGAAACTTGAAGCAACGACCAAATTTGAAATTGGCACCCTGAAACGATACACCATAAGAGTTTTTCTCCTGATAGAAAGTCAGATAACGATTTTAGATATTGAGGGTGAACTTTCATATCCGAGGGTCTGAAAATTTTTGATCTTTTTTACCTGAGGCTCAAACTCAAAACAACGGCCGGATTTGAAATTGGCACACTCGAGCTATATACCATACGAGTTTTTGTCGTGATAGGAGGTCAGATAACAATTTTAGATATTTAGGGTGATCTTGAGGATCTGAGATTCTGAAGATTTTTGATCTTCTTTACCTGACGCTGAAACTCAAAACAAGGGCCGGATTTGAAATTGGCACCATCAAATTATATACCCTACATGTTTTCGTCCTGATAGGAAATCAGACAACGATTTTAGATATTGAGGATAAACTTGAATATCCGAGGGTCTGAAAATTTTTGATCTTCTTTACATGATGCTGAAACTTAAAATAACGACCAAATTTGAAATTGGCACCCTGAAGCGATACACCATACGAGTTTTTCTCCTGATAGGAAGTCAGATAACGATTTTAGGTATTGAGGGTAAACTTGAATATCCGAGGGTTTGAAAATTTTTGATCTTCTTTATCCGAGACTGAAACTTAAAACAACGGCAAATTTAAAATTTGCACCCTCAAACTATATACCATACCAAATTTTGTCCTGATAGGAAGTCAAATAACGATTTTAGATATTTAGGGTGAACTTGAGGGTCTGAAAATTTTTCATTTTCTTTACCTGAGGTTGAAACTTAACACAACGACCGCATTTGAAATTGGCATCCTCAGATTATATACCATACATGTTTTTGTTCTGATAGGAAATCAGATAACGATTTTAGATATTGAGGGTGAACTCGAATATCCGAGGGTCTGAAAATTTTTGATGTTCTTTACCTGAGGCTCAAACTCAAAATAACCACCAAATTTAAAATCGGCACTCTCAAACTATATACCATACCAAATTTTGTTCTGATAGGAAGTCAGATAACGGTTTTGGATATTGAGGGTGAACTTGCATATCCGAGCGTCTGAAAATTTTTGATCTTTTTTACCTGAGGCTCACACTCAAAACAACGACCAGATTTGAAATTGGCACCCTCAAACTATACACCATACCAAATTTTGTCATAATAGGAAGTCAGATGATGCCGCAAAAAAAAAAAAAAAAAAAAAAAAATAGGAAGTCAGATAACGATTTTAGATATTTAGGGTGCTGTATAATTTGTTTAGTCAAGGCATTGATCAGCCTGCTGAAAAAGGAAACTGTTTCTTTCGAATACTTTATTGAGACACTCACATCCTATCATCCAACGTATGCACTTATCGGTTACTTCCTGACCACGCTCTTCACGTCCGCACTGTCTATGACCTGCGCTATCTGAGGCAGGTCCCCCAGGTTGAAGATGTCCCATCGGGCCATCGCGTTGTGCAGCGAGCTGAATTCGCTGTCCATGAACTCCTGGAACTTGGCGCAATGCTCCATCAACTTCCTCTCCAGGTACACCATGTGGTTCTTTACCATGCGCAACATCTCTTTCCTCAGTTTCTCCTCCATGCGCGCCTCCAGAGCGTCTTGGTACTTCTCTCCGTCTCCTCGGGAGAAGATCTGTTCCACCTATGTTAAGTTGGAAGGTTTATGTCAAATTCTATCTTAACATGAATGAATGAAGGAAGGATAGAGGCTTTCTGGTGACCAGAGCCACCAGTGCATTTGCCTACAAGTGAACCCTTATGCACTTGGTGCAATGCTCCATCAACTTCCTCTCCAGGTACACCATGTGGTTCTTCACCATGCGCAACATCTCTTTCCTCAGCTTTTCCTCCATGCGCGCCTCCAGTGCATCTTGGTACTTCTCTCCGTCTCCTCGGGAGAAGATCTGCTCCACCTATGTTAAGTTGGGAGGGTTATCTCAAATTTAATCCTAACATGAATGACTTACTACGTTACTTACGGGTTGTTCCTTGGTTATTCCTTACTCTGGTTGAAATTGTGGAATATAACACAAATTTGCTTTTCCTAGGATGTTTCGTCGAGGTACCTCATCATCATCATAGTTACAATGTCTTATCAGACTAACAGATATGTTGTGAACTCGTAAAATGCATGAAGTCGGAGCTAGAATATTGCCGACACGAATATAATCAATAGTTTTGAGAACTGTAGCTCGCCATCGTTCGCGATTTACTGTCAGTTCAGTGGCGTTCTTGATACTCATATCCAGCATCTGTTTCGTCGTATCCACCCAGCGTGTAGGGGAGTAGCCACGGCGCCACCCACTCGGGGCGTGACCCTGAACTACAAGTTTCTCCAAATTATCGCTTCTGTGAATATGTCCGAGGAATGTAAGCATTCTTGTCGATACAATGGAGGATAGTCTCTTTGGATTACCGAGCTCATCCAGTATGGAAACATTAGTTCGATGGGCGGCATAAGGAATTCTCAGCATTCTCCTCCACGTCCACAGTTCAAAAGCATCTATGCGAGCTCGATCTGCCTGTTTAACAGTCCAAGTTTCCGAGGCATACAAAAATATGGAGAACACAAGACGCTGAACCAGCGACATTTTGGTAGCTTTAGTGATGTTATGGTCACGCCATATTTTAGTAAGCTCTGTCAAGGCCACCCGTGCCTGTTGAATGCGCCGTCGAATCTCATTCTCACAGCTACCCGAATTGTCGATCAAAGAACCGAGGTACACAAAATTTTGAACTACCTCACAACGGCCGACTTTATTTCTCGATGATTGTCGTGCTCTCTATCTACGATCATAACCTTGGTCTTGTTGCAGTTAATACCAAGACCATATGCTGCACTGTGTTGTTCTAAAATATTTAACAGAGCTACTAGTTCTTCCTGAGAAGCAGCAATAAGGGTTGTCTAGGTACCTAGACTTCATCAAAAAATCTTTTTTTTTTAATAAAATCCACCCCCAAATGTCCATATGTTACTTTAGGCCTAGTTTTTTCGACTATAAGAGATACATAAAAACTTAATCAGTATATTATAATAATATTTAGACATTTATTGGTCACTTTAGGAAAAAGTTCGAGAGTCATTTATTCATAGCGATTTCGTATAAAATATTGCTGCCAAGGCAGTCCGTTGGTTATTCCCAATAATTTTTCCTCTTTTTCTTTATTTTGAGATATTATGATTTACTGGATAACTTGAGAAACGGAGATTTGAAACTGTTCAGGTGCCAGATGACAAGTGACATAACGTTGACATGATAGAAGTAGGTTGTCTAAAATTTAGGTATATCTGGTTTTAGGTGAAAGACGGTTTGATTATTTCAGATGTTTTATGCCTTAGATTAGAAGTCCAAGAAACAACCCGTAAGTAATAATTGCACTTTCTAAGAAAACCAAGAAGAACATTGAACCACTACGTTTACACGTTCACCTTAAAACAGGTTACTGTAAAACACTTTAGTTAAAACCTATGTATAAACGCTTGTTAGAACGATTTGAGGCGTTAAAACGGTTTAACTCAAAGCGGTTCAAAAATGAGGTTTAACGTAGCTTAAACCGGTTTTACATGCCGTATAAACAGAAAAAACGGTTCAACTTGGTTTAGATGCAGGTTCCAAGGACCACTTACAAATTCAATATCCCGTTTGCGAAATTAACGGTCAATGTGTCAGTTAACCTTACTTCTAACATCTAACCGTTTAAACGTCAAACAACCTGAGTAGTTATAAAGTTGCAGAAAAAATGTGTAAATTTACGGAGAAAATTGATTGCGACCAGTTTTAGGCCCAGTTTCACAATCAGTGGTCACTCTGGCGGTTTACTAACCTCGACCTGCGAGTTAACTTGAACAATGGAACGCCTCTTGTTTCACAATCATAAAATGACCCAGGGTTAACTGACCGCGAGTTGTATTTTAATCTTAGCGGTTGGTGGTACTGTGTCCGCAATATTTAAAATTCTTCTTCTTTTTACTTCCCTCGTTAGGTGTTTCTTGCTGGTGTTTTGTGTTTTTCTGACGAGACTGTCAAAGGAATGAGTTTGTTGTTGTCAGTTGCATGCGACTTCCAACCTCATTTTGGTTTTTTCCACTGACGTTTTTTCATTTTATTCGTAGTCATCTGATGTTTGGCATAGATAAAAGATTTTTAGGTTCGGTTGGTGTTTGGACTGCTTGGCGTTGTAGTTGTTTCTGGGGCCTTTTTCAAATAATAGCCGTGCATGTACCCGTGTGTCGGCATGGAAAAACCAAAAAGATCGAACAACTTTTCAAAACATAAAGAATACCTGTTCCTTTTCTTAGTAGAAAAGCACAGGCATGTAACAGAATGCAAAACAAAAGGTGCAACAACATGGCGCGAAAAAAACAACGCCTGGGAAAAGATAGGAGAAGAATTTAATTGCAAATGTGCAAATAATAGCCGCAGATCTGTAAAAGTGCTGAAAGAAAAATACAAAAATTTAAAAAATACCAAGGAGTCATGGTCGTCATATTCCTCAAAATAATTGACTCTAGGTCGAAATATTCTTGGTCTCATTGCTTCTTCATCACTGCTATTCGCATTTACATCATAACCATTCATTTCAAATAAAAAGAACGATGGAAAGCGTTGAGGTAAACGATAAAATATGAAATTTTAAACGCCTAGCAAGTAGCAAAACCAAAGTGACATATCCTAATGCGCATGTATCATCGGAAACCTGGGGTTAACTCGAGAATTTCTTGGTGTCAAGTTAACTCAGAGTTAACCTCAAGTAAAATCGAAAACCACCATTTGTGAAACATGACATCTAGGGTTAACCTCCGGTCAGCACACAACCTTGAATTAACCCATCATTGTGAAACCGACCCTTAGTCTCTGCGTGTAAAAATGAAGCAAAACGGAAGGCGCCTTTCTAGAAATAAGGACTTTCTGCGGACATGGATCCACGAGTGTGCTTGAATCTCTAGTGCAACTTGGCAGAACTGGTTTAAAGAGTGCTTTCGGGGGATAGAGAGAAAAACTGAATGTAGATATTGAATGTAGCTATTCTAAAACTTCCCTAGTACCCAGGGGCGGCGCGTGGATCGAAAAAGTGGGGGGCCCAAAAACAACGAATATATAGGGTGTCCCTGAATTTCCCTGACACGTGATATTTTCGTAACAAAAAAATGTCCAAACGAAAACTGAGTGGACTGTTTGAAAATACTACAAAACATTTTTTGTACTTCAACCCTTAAAAGTCACGCTATACTTTCTTTTTTCAAATAGGACCAATAGTTTAAGTCATTTTTTTATTAAAAATCTTGAGGTACCTTTGATTTTATACAAATACTATTGTTTTGCTTGAATTCATAAGCATAAAATAAATAAAATAAACGAGATAAGGGTTTGTTAAGAAAAAAGAAGAAAGATAAAAAAGAAAACTAAGTGGCCCTTCAATGGTTCCGAATGACCTGTCATACCATGATTTCGAAACATTCTGTTTACTTCAACCCCTAATGCTTACCCCCTACTTTTTTCCAAATAGCACCCCACATCTTTTCGTACATTAATGAGGTCACTATTTCATTCAATATTTTGTAGTTCTTTTGACCTCATATACAAATCAATCTTTTTGTCATTAACCTAAGTTAAATAAAATGAACATTTGTTTGAGACTCGTTGCTTGAGACGTAATATTTTCGTAATAAAAAAGCAGAAATAACAGTTGTTTTCGAAAGCATGTTTTAAGAATATTTAGTAGTATACAAACACTTAAACGACAGAAAATCAGCTTAGCGGAAAATTTGGTACAATCAGTATATTGAATCACACATTGAGGATTGAAACAAAAAAGCAAGCAAAAAAACGAAAACACCCCGGTACTGGACGCATGACCGCGAAGATTTGGTGACTGGGTACGTTTCCACGTGTATAGTACCCGATCGTGTGATTTGTATTGGCCAAACCTTTGCGGTACGCATCGTATGATTTTGAAAGAGAGAGAAAGGAGAAAGAGCAGAGCGGAGATATTAAAATGATGATGGAAATTAGAAATCAATGCAGTAGTGGGTGTAATTATAATCTACTTTGAAATAATAAAAAAATAGGTATGCCCGTATACAACAAAATTTAATAATGCTAAAAAATGGACAAGTAAAAGACTAAATTATTATTTTTTTAACTCCTCATAAAAAGTGGGGGGGGGGCGCGGCCCCCCCATGCCCCCCCGACGCGCCGCCGTTGCTAGTACCCCTTGTAGTTACCTGACATTCGCTGATCTCGCTGTCGTTCAAGGTAGTACCAGAGTGCTTGTCGAGGGTGTTGTGTCGGACCTGCTCGACCTCCACAGGGCCCCTTTCGAAGGCCACCTTGTGCACGGGCCCGTTGTGGCTGTTGGGGCAGATCAGGGGCTTCAGGGGGTCGCGGATGTTGTACACGTACACGGTGCCGTCCTCCAGCCCTATGGCCATCATCTGGTTGTCCCAGCTGATGTCCAAAGAGGTCGCTCCGTTGTGGATGTTCATGCGGAACAAGCACTCCTTCGAGATGAAGTCGAATATGCAGATTTTCTTGTCTGATCCTACAAAGTATCCTTTATTTAGCATATAAACACTTGTAGTTTTCATACGTTTTATTGTGATAGGGCTCGCACAAATTTGTATATCAAATCTCCCATCTACTTCATGTGTAATAGCTTCAATTGTATAAGTAGCAAGTGTGACATAAATTTCGATGAATTATGCAAAATTTTGAACACTGCTGTAAACCACTTCGCAACAATTTAGCATATTAGTATTCATTTTCTGTTTTTGTTAGTTTAGTTTGTTGCTAACATAATTATGCTAATATTTATATTTTTTTCGTACATTGTCCTGTAAATGGTACTTAACTGTTGGGCAATAAACGCTATTATTATTATTATTATATGGTTGTAGTAGACACGAAAGAGACGATAGAAACATCAACACAAAAAACAGTCATAAAAATTTAACAAGTTAACTTCTGTCTAATAATAATAATAATAATATTTATTGACCACAAAGACACAAGAGTGTGTATACAGCACGTCAAAAGTCTACATGAAATTGCATGAAATAAAATACACTAGTTACATATTCAAAAAGCTAAGAAAGGACAATAGCCTCAAAACCTAATCCTACAAATGGTTACCATATCATAGACATATATTCACTGACATTATAAAAACCATGGTCACAGAGTAAGAATTTTACTTTTTTTTTGAATCTATCATAGTTGCCAATAGTGCGTACATCCAGAGGCAATTTATTGTAAAGTGCAACACAGTTGTAATGAGGAGATCTTTGAAAGAAGGCTGTGTTATGGTTCTGCACTAACAAAAGGTCAATATTACGAGTAGCATAATTTTTTGTCCTATTTAAACTAGAAAAATTTTGTGGATAAAGTTTGACAAAACATACACATTTTAAAATATAAATACAAGTAAGAGTTAAAATTTTATGTTGCTTAAAAATTGGTCTGCAACTTTCCCATTGCCGTTTATTAAAAATAAGTCTCAAAATTCTTTTCCGTGACAGAAAAACCCTCTCACTGTGTTTCGACCTACCCCAAACCATTATATTGTAGGACAAATATGAATATGCTAGACTGTAATATATAGTTAACAATTCACCCTGCCCCAACACTGATTTTAGTTGGAGTATTGCGTAGAACGTCCGGTTCAATTGACTGCATACATGGTCAGCATGTTCAGCAAATGACAGCCTTGAATCGAATACTGTGCCTAATAGTTTAGTCGACAAGACGAGCTCAAGATTATTCTTAGAACTGAAATCTTCGGGAAGTTGTTTGAAAATCGAGGAATTAATGATCACCGTTTTGCCTTCATTTAGTATGAGCCTGTTCCTCTGACACCAGGCACTGAACTCATCATTGACAATCCTAATGTTATTTAGTAATTCAGAGGGATCACTACCAGATACCGTTATTGAAGTATTATCAGCAAACATTGTGACTTGTCCACAAGAAATGTTGTTGGGTAAGTCATTGACATATAGCAGGAAAAGTAATGGCCCCAGGACAGATCCCTGAGGAACACCTAACTTAATCTCACCTATTTCTGATTTTGTATCATCAACCTTCACCTGCATCTTTCTAGAATGCATGTATGAAGATATCAACTGCAAAGCAATGCCTCTAATACCTATAGCTTCCAACTTAGTTATCAGTATACTAACATCAACAGAATCAAATGCTTTGGATAGATCGAAAAGCATTGAGACGACATATCGGCCAGAATCCAATTGGTCATAGATGTAACTGAGATAATGACAGGATGCCGTCTCAAATGACTTTTTTGGTAAAAATCCATGCTGTGATAATGTGAGAATATTATTTTTGCATATGAAGTCCATTACTCTCTTTGATATTATATGCAAATATACCCCATTTTAACCTGTTATGCAAATAATAACATTAGAAGAAAATGTTTGAAGTAAAAGTAGACGGGTTCCAAGGGGGACACCAAATGGTGACCATGACCTCGATCTTAACCTTCAAAACCATCTGCTGGTCAAAACAGTTTTTTTGATGGAATCTTCTACTTTTGATTCCGGAATCAGAATGAGCAGGAAACTTTACGACCGGATTTGACATATGTCTTGCCAATTTTCTCCATTATGGATCAGCAAAGTGGGACGACCTAAAGGACTACTACTAGTCCTTTCCCTGGAACGACGTCTGCTTCAAGTCACGAGACTTATCAGCTTGCGCCCAAGAAATAACAGAGGTATTAATATCCGGCATGGAAGCCTATATTCCACATGTCGACAAGCGTCCTCCAAAAACAAGCCATGGTTTAATCAACATTGTAGAGATGCAGCTACTTCTAAAAACCAACATTACAAAGAATGGAGGAAAAATCCAAATGCCGAGAACCACTGCAGTTTTATCGATGCCAGAAATCACTGCAAACGTTAAGAATAAGCTCCTGTCATGTCCTAGTTGTTAGTCAGAACTTTTCCTATTCGTCAATATCATCCGTGACCAGAGAATATAAGTCCATCGTATCTACTCCTAAAGAAAAAGCAGACATCTTAGGGAGGCTTTTTTCAGCCAATTCTACTGTAGACTTCCAAGGAAGTACTCCGATCACCGCCATAAGCGTGAACTCGAGATTGGCAGAAGTCAAAAATCAACATCGAGATGTAAAACGCATCCTCCAAAAAGAAAGCTACTGGTCCTGACCAAATTCCAGCCATTGTCCTTAAACGCTGTGCCGCTGAGCATGCACCTATACCTTGCAACTTTCAAACTTCCGTATCGGCGAGGTGTGTTTCCCGCTGCATAGACGCTTGACAACTTATTCCTAAGAAAGGCAAAAAACCGATCCCACCAACTATAGATCTGCTGCTCTTCTCAGCATCATGTCTAAGGCTATGGAGGCTGTCATTAACACATAACTCCTGAAATACCGGGACAAAAATAACATCATAAATGATCGTTAGTATGGCTTCTTTAAGCGTAGGTCTATGGGTGACCACCTGGCCTACGTCACATATTTGTGGAACAAAACAATTGAAAATCACGGAGAATCCCGTGTTGTTGCACTTGACATAGCGAAAGCCTTCGATAGAGTGTGGCATGAGGGACTTCTGGTCAAGCTTGCTGCTTATGAACTATCACCTGGACTGCTCCAGTGGCTGAATAGTTTCTTGAACTTGAACGACCGATCTCTGTTTGTTGTAGTCGAAGGCGTATTTTCAATAAACACCGGTGTATTGGTCCCATGTGTGGGGATGCGCTCCGAAACACTCTCTTAAGCTTCTGGACACTATCCAGGAAGCAATTAGACTAATCGATACGCCCAACCTGACAAAGGACCTTTACAGCCTGGAACATCAAAGAACGATGGTTGACCTGTCCCTGTTTTATAGATTCTATGACGGAAGATGTGTTCCAATGAGCTCTCCCAGAGATAATAACACCAAAGGCCGTTCGAATGAGAAACACTAGAGAGGCTCTGCGAATTTATCCTTATCAGGTCAAGGTCCCTACTCCCCGATACATTCCTTCTTTTGGAGAACTCCAACGCTGTGGAATGAGCTGTCAGGGAATTTGTTTCCCAAACGATACAACCTGCAGCATCTCAACTATAACTTGCACCGATATTTATCCTCTCGCAGAGCTTCTACAGCGGCATAGGCTTTCAGCCTTTGCGGGAGGCTGACCAAAAAAAATGTATTGGAACCGAAATTAGTACTTTGCAGGTGCTGTAATTTTCAAATATTACAGCAAATGGATGTTATCCCGCGAAATGGACAAATTGTCTAGATGCTGAAATTCCTGAAAATGTTGGGAAAGCCAAGCTACTTGCTGAGGTAGGTAGCTTTTTTACTGCTTATTATGAACTCTGATTGGGATCGAACCTGGTGTGACCTTAATCTCTGTATCCAAGCCATACGCTAAATGGATGAAACATCAGCACAAGGAGCAGTGGAACTTGTTGCCGGGATGTGTTCATGGAAAAACATTCATAAAAGCTCCATGCAAGAAAACAGCTGGAACACTGCTCTCCTTGAGTAGGAATCAGCTCCGAATAACGACGGGTCTCCTCACGGGACATTGTGGCCTGAAATAACACCTGAATAAAATGGGACTCTACAATGGAGATCTCAACTGCAGACTGTGTGGTAGAGGGACTGAGTAGGCCCTACATGTGCTCTATGAGTGCGAAGAGCTAGATCACAAGAGACAACAGCTCCTTGGGAAGCCCAAGCTAGAACCAATGGAGTACAGCTCAGCATCAAGACCAGTAGGAAAACTGCATAAACTTATGCAGGGATCTAGATTGCTGGAGTGGATACTGTAAATGAGAGTAGTTATAATACAATAGGCCTTAAGGCTTCAGTATTGACGGGTCGGACGGCTCCTAGAAAAAAAACCAAATGCTATTCAACCTTTTTAGTATGTCTTTACTATTATAGATGCTATAATATTTAAATATTATATCTTCAATATAAGATAAAAATATATCATCTGGCATATTTCTTCTCCAGCAAGTGGATGCCAGTTTGCGAAATGGTCTACATGCTAAAATTTCTTAAAATATTGTCCAAGACGAGCAAGTTCCAGAAGTACTCGTCAGTTTCAGTCCTTATGGACTCAAATTAGGACTTGACCTGATACGTTTAGATACTGTAATATTGAAATATTATACCATTTGGGCATATTTCTCATCTATTTATTGAGATGAAAGTAAGTATGCTGTAGATGCTGATATTTTTAAATACAGGGTGGCCAATCGGGTGACGATAATAATTTTTTTTTAGATAGCCCGTACCGAGACCTATCCGAAACACCCCCATGTATGTGTACTGATTATTGATAGTTTCCGAGTTATTATTTTTTTTTTGAACACTTAGAGATTTTCCAGTTTTTCCAAGAAATCGTCAAAAACAAAAACACGAATGCTTTTTGGCTTTTATTTTTTTCTGCAATTATACTCAGTATTAAGCCTATTTTAATATCCAATAAAGAGAACCTGTACATCCGAACAATAATTAAGTACGTCTTGGGCTCAAAGTTTGACATCTCTGTTTTTAGTCAGGAGACCAAAACCTCCAAAATAAAATTAAAAATACTTATGCCTGGTTCTGGAGCTCCAATCTAATCTTAAAAACTCTGCAAGACATTGCACTTTCGAAATAAAAATGAAAAAATAGCACTTTATGGGGCATTTTGCGCCGTACGTGACAAAGGTAAAAAGGTGATGATTCACGAATTTCCAAAATGATTTAAAAAACTATTATTTTACTTTGTTATGACAAATTAAAGAACAAAAACTCATAACAACTAATAAACATGATAATCAGTGATGTTTTCATCACTTTTAATAAAAAAAATTAATACCTGTGCTTTTTGCTGTGTACTATTGAACTTCTGCTAAATTAAGTTGTATGGAAAGTTAACAAAGGAAATGAATAATAAAATAACAATCTGACTTTTAATTCCATGGCGGAATTACCTGGGGAGCGTTAGCGTTTACTTCCCACACCGATAGGTGAGGGGAGGATTGTGATCGTGAAAATTTTCCATTTTGAGATAATAAGTTTTCTGGGCGTCTTATAATTTCTACATACCTAACGAAAATCCGCGTCACTCATTTCCGTCGTTCTGTCTGTCGGTCTGCTTTTCGGTCTGCCTGTCGTTCTGCCTGTCGGTCCGTCTGTCTGTCGGTCTGCCTGTGTAGGTGAGGGGAGTATTGGGATCGCGAAAATTTTCGATTTTGATAACACACTTTCTGGGCGTTTTATTATGTCTACATAACGAAAATCCACGTTACTCATTTCCGTCGGTCTGTCTGTCTGTCGCGTTTTTCTAGCCTCGTAATCTCAGAAACCGCTGCATGGTGTGTGATGAAATTTGGGCAGCAATATGCTGTGGGGTTTTAGTAGGTAATGCTGCTATAATTTTGGAAATCCGTACATGGGCGGCGGAGTAATTGAAACAAAAATTTCAAATATTCCTCAAACTTAGTTTTTAGGCGTTTTAGAGGTTTTTGATCATTTTCTGCGTTTTTTTGGGTGAGGGTGGAATTTGGGAGTTTGGGGGGTGGGGGGTTGAAAAACTTATTGTATTCATGATAGGTCGTCTACTGACCTGTCAAGGAAGACCTAGTGATATAAATCACCTTTTTAGGTCCATCCGAACATTGCCTTGCCTATTACCGAAAATTAATTAACACAACTGTGCTTCGCCGACATGAGCTCGCAAAAAGCTACTCTGAAAGAAATGGATGATGTATGCTACGACATCGCTTCCCAGGTAATTCTGCCATGAAATCGGAAGTCAGATTATTATTTTTTATTATTCCTTTCCTTTGTTAACTTTCCATACTAATTAATTTAGCAGAAGTTCAATAGTACATACCAAAAACACTTCAAAAATCACAATTTGGGTATTAGTTTTTTTACTAAAAGTCATCAAAACATCAATGATTATCGAGTTTATTAGTTGTTACGAGTTTTTTCTCTCTAATTTGTCATAATATAGCAAAATAATAGTGTTTTAAATCATTTTGGAAATTCGTGAATTATCACCTTTTTACCTTTAACACTCAAGTACGGTGCAAAATGCCCCCCTAAGTACTACTTTTTCATTATTATTTCGAAAGTTCAATATCTTGCAAAGTTTTTAAGATTAGTTTGAAGCTCCAGAACTAGGCATAAGTATTTTTAATCATATTTTGAAGGTTTTGGTCTCCTGACTAAAAACAGAGATTTCAAACTTTGACCCCAGAATGTACTTAATTATTGTTCGGATGTACAGGATCTCTTAATTGGATATTAAAATAGGCTTAATACTGAGTATAATTGCAGAAAAAAATAAAAGCCAAAAAGCATTCTTGTTTTTGTTTTTGACGATTTCTTGGAAAAACTGGAAAATCTCTAAGTTTTCAAAAAAAAATCATAACTCGAAAACTATCAATAATCGGTACACATACATGGGAGTGTTTTGGATAGGTCTCGGTACGGGCTATCTAAAAAAAAATTATTATCGTCACCCGATTGGCCACCCTGTATTGCTGCTAATGGATGCCATTTCACGAAATGTATAAACTATCTACATGCTGAAATTATCTGAACATGTTGTCCAAGTAGAGCTAGACGCTGCAGTGGACATCCCTTTCACAGCTTACAGACTAGGTACCAACCTGCTGTCACCATAACCTTCTTATCCGGCGTGAACGCTATCCCTGTGACCTTGCCGGTATGCCGTTGGCCCACGAGCGTCTCTTCGTCCTTGGCCATGTCCTTGATGGTCACGTGACCGTCGCTGGTACCGAACGCCAGTATCTCGTCGATGCTGGGATGGAACCTGACAGCGCTGCAAGCGGGCAGCATCATTTCTCTCACGAATTCTCCGTTGGAGCCGATTTGCTCTATGTAGACGAACAGGGCATTTTCGGTGGCGATCGCTAGCATGTCGTCCCTTAGGCTGAACTCCAGAATTCTGATGGCCGAATCGAATTTGTCTATCTTCTTTTGCAAGCTTCTGCTTTTCGTGTCGTAGACGTGCACTTCTCCATACTGGGTGCCCAAAGCGATGTACCTTGGGAGGAGTATACGGGTTATTCAGTGGCGGGCGGTTAATTTTTAGCTTAGGGAAAATGCTAAAAATTGGTTATAATACATGAACAGTAACTAGGGAGTACTATAACTCTTATCTACAGTAGGGTACGTCTAGAGTCAAACTCTTGTGACCAAATATATCTTTTTTCAGAAAAATAACTATGTGAATGTATGTACGTCGAGTTAGACTACATTCCAAAAATAACGAATTTTATACAGGGTGTCTAATAAAAGCGTGACATATCAAAGTTATGTTTTTTTAAATGGAGCACCCCGTATATTATTGCATATTCAGATTCCCTGGTCAATTGTAGTGTGACTTGATGTGTCACACATGGGACTTCAAATGAACCCTTTAGGTGCAAATCACCATTTTTGATATAAGTAGATGTCAGAAGAAATTGAATATCGCAGCAATAGGGTACTTGCAGAAAAAAATATTATGTCGTTGGCGCGTTCCTTAGAGCCTAGTGACAAAATGACATGACAAAATCACTTGTTTGGTTTTTTGAAATCGGCCGTGAGAGATATTCTAAAAATTATTTCAAATGCCTGAAAATGCGGCGCCAACAACCTCTGACGTCAGTGATATCGTATAGTGATGGGATGTAAAGTATTGATATTCGATATCGATAGTCAGTGCTAACCTAACATTTTGACATTGATCATTATAACCACAAAACATAGTCATAAGTCATAAGATTATAACCATGATACTTGACAAAAGTCAAAAGAATAAAAGTTAGGTTAGATTACTAATTCGCTTTGTAGGGATGGGCTTGAATTAGATTCTATCTTTGGATTCATTCATAATGGGATGCGCCGAAATAAAATGATGGCTTCGATTAGTTGCGAATCTCGGTCACAAACAGAATTAACTGTGATACCTATCAGATATAAAAATGTATTGCAACGAAAATGCTAGTGGGTTAATTGCCTGTTTCAAGTTTAAGTATCAATAAATTGATTCGCATTGTTAAAGAATTCAGATCATCTCTAGTTTGCAGTTGAATCTCACTGATCTGCGCTGTAGCAGTATCGATTGTCGATATCGATGAGATATATGTGACGTCAGCCCTTGTTTTAAGTCGCGTGGAAAAATTTGAATATATCCTAGTTTTATTTTGCAAATATCTTTTTTTGGCCGTCAGCAAAATCATGTTTTTTGTTTCCTACTGCTTCTTGATATGGTTTTCTTTACGCTATGTATACTCCCGAGGCGATTTCACGACCTCTGCAAGTACCCTATTATAAAACTTGAAGGGCTCTGACATTGCCAGGTAACTAAGCATGAAATGCATCAGCTCAGGTTATACCAGGGGCGGATCTAGAATTATAATAAGGGATAAGGGTGGGTTAGAAAATGTCTGCTCTTTCTAAATCTGAACGTTGAAACATCGATTCAGTTGCAATGCTCACAGCACAGCTTTAATGTAAATCTCACTTTCAACTCTGCGAAGAATAAAAGCTTATTCAAGATATGGAGCAAGAGCGTCTCAATAACGGAGTTGCATCAGTATCTCTAAGTATTCATAACAGTATCACCGAGGAGGAGTAGTTTTCGTTTTATTTCAAATTTCGCTCATTTCAATGAGCACTTTTCAATTTTCCCACCCCAGCAGGTCCTGTGAAAAATATCCATTTCTGTCGTACTCCAGCTTCTCTTTGACTCTAGATATGTTACCGCCGTTGTTTCTGGTTAGAAATGATTTTTTGTAAGTAATTTGTATCATCTTGTCTCTTCAGTTTAGTTCGTCTGAATTTTCCTAAAGTTAGTAGTTTTCTTATATATGAATAGGTTCTTGTTTACATTTCACGGTCTGCTAGGTTGCTTATAGCTAGGAACATTGAAAAACACCGATTTGATAGAAAATTTGAAATTAAATAAAAGCTACCAGAGATTGATATTTACAACATTATATCATTAGAGAGGCTATCAAGTTTTACACTTAATCGTATAAAAAAGTTAGGCATTACCATTTGAGAAAATCAAGTTATCATTCAAATTTGACCGTCTTACCTAAGTTGACGCATTTCATGCTTAGTCATACGGTAAAGTTACAGCCTTCTAAATTTTATAATCTTTGCGATATTAAATTTTCTTCGGATACCTTCTTACACCTAAAATGGCGATTTACACATAAACGGTTCGCTTTAAGTCGCATGTGTGATACATAAAGTCACATTGGAATTCACCAAGGAATCTGAATATGCAATAATATACAGGGTGTTTTATTTAAAAGGATATGACTTTGTTACGTTTCATGTTTTTGAGACACCCTATCAAAATACTTTTAAAGTGTAGCTTTAATGGGGCCCTATCAATCCAAAATTATTATTTTCTTTTTCATCAAATACTCAACCCATAATGCCCCGTGTCGAATAACGTGAATAACCCGGTGTAACAGTTTTGTATAAGCGAAAATTCTGATGCTTACCTTTTAGTGTTATTTTTGAAAGTTAGCGCAGTCACATTCCTCAGTGCCTGAATCGTATGCACTAGGCTGATGTTCTGCTTATCCTTTACGTTTACGATGTGTGGGTGAGACCCCTCTTGGACCATAGCAATGTAACTATTGTCATAGCACCAACTGACCTGTGCAATCTTGAGCTGGCGAGTCAACTTTGGCAATCCGAAAGTGGACAGAGTTTCGATCTGGTTCTGATCGATTGCCTGGATTTTCAAAACTGTGCCCGATGAGGCGAACATAACGGCAAATTTTCTCTCTGGAAGCTTTGATAGGTTACTGACGTCTGTGGGCACTAGACTGACCAGATGTCAGTCTTAATTTGGCCACAGGGTGTATTTTGAACATGTTTTGTTTCCAGTACGCAGATGAGAGATGACAGTTTATACGAAATAGAGTTTAAAAGGGGCGATACCTAGGTGATACACGTACGAGCAAGTACGCGTACTTATGGCTCGACGACCTTTTGCGCCTGTGTGTCACCGTAAGTACGCGTACTCGTACCCCATAAATGCCAAAATACATATTACTTCAAATTTCGAGCTTAAAAATTCTCCTTGGGATAATAACGTTTACAAACAGTATCCGGACACAATGTGGATCCGCACACTTTTTGAAAAACTGCGGCAAAACTTTAAAGTGCACTGGTTTCATTGCCATCTATTGCATAATTGCATAACTAAGCAATATATTTGGATTCTGGACCGACATATTTTTTAGAAAACTGCGGCAAACCGCTTAAATGCCATCTCAGTTTAAAGGATTTCGGACAGATGGCGCACAATACTACGTTTCAGTCGCCATCTATTGCAGAAATACTAAACTAAGGATTGACGATTAAAATACAGAAAAGGTTTCGTTCTCCAAAACACCACGGACATCTAGTGCTTGTAATTGGCGGTAGGTATTTTAGTGGAAGTAGTTGAATTATTTTCTTAGAAATCTGTATTTTGCTATTTTGGGCACCCTGATTCCAAATTCAGATACTTGATGTCGCAGGATTATGTGAGGTTAGGTTTGGTTGGCTCGGGTTTTGTGTATGTGTGGGTTTTTGTTAGTTTTATCACTTTTATCACAAGACGGCCAAGAAGACTACTCAAAAACGACTGCCGTATAACACAAGGTAATATTTGAAGCTTTCTATAAAATAATCTTGATGCTACAATACAAATTAAATGTAAAACAATGGGGATATAATCACAATAAAATATCTGTGTCTAGTCACCCAGCCGTTGTCAGTTTTTTTCTGATTTATCTCATTCCAATTGGATGCAAGAAGTGCACTAATTTTTGCAAATTTTCAAATATATATTCATTTGTTTTTGGAGTCAGAGTTCATCACTTTTTCAGTGTACATAGTAGATATTAGATCAAATTCAGTCTTGTAAGTCCTATCTCTTTCTCTTCCCAAATAACTAAATAAACTAAGTTTCTTCACAGGCTATTGCTCATGATGATGTCATTGAGGCCAATTGAGAAAAAATGTGTGCTTGTCACCACAAAGCATTGGCCCCCATTCAATAAAGCTACCATGTCTGGTTTTAAAATAATATTAATAAGGATATCATCTGTGTCTGTATAATTCTTCACATATAGTTCTTGTAAGTGATATCTTTCATACAGGGACTATTTGTTTTAATAGTCTGTGATTCATATCATTGTGTGATAAGGTTCTGATTATTACTTTAGTTTGTTCAATGACATACTAGTCTGATAATGATGTAACACATAATTTCAATTACATGCTACATCATTAGAAAAGAGATTATACATACCTAATACTTTTTCTAGGGTCTGGTTTTGATTGATAAATGACTTTGTTTGTTCTTTTAAACCATATATATAAGAGTTAGTTTACATTACATTATAAATATGTTAATGACTAAGGTTCTGAAAATGGTTCTCCTATATCGAGGAAGTAGTTTAATTGATGTTATCAAACATTTTAAGCCTCTCTTTAGGGGATGACACTATTTTCAACACCCAAAAGCAAAAAGGGGGCTTTTTATAAATTTAGCATTTGATAAGTTGACTTAATTGAAAGTATTTATAGCTTTGATTCAAAAAAACCTACCTAGTTTAACTTTGACAAGTGTCTGTATATATGTGCCTATCTGTAGTATCATAGCTCACAAGGGGATGAACAGATTTTGGTGTAGTTTCTTTTGTTTCAAAGGTTACTTTGATTCATTTAACAAGAGTATTCTTTGATATGGTTCATTTTTCATTTGTCAAATTTACAGTTCCTCAATGTTTCAAGGTCGCGCTCCGCAGAAATATTTTTGGCACGACTGACCGAGTGGTGTGACGTCATAGCTCTGTAGCCAGTGCGGGCGGCCGCTGCCGCTGAGCCACACGACGCGACGCACGTATCAGACAACGTACACAGGCACAGCATGGTGGTGGCGCCGTGAGCTGAGCTACCAATCGTCTCATTTGTTTTGTAGTTTAGTGCATATCAAATAATATTGCTATGATGAGTGACATTAAAAAAGGATGTTATAAAAAATATTGCATTGTTCCGAAGTGTGTGAGCATAACGATTAAAACACCTAATAAAGTTTTTTCCCCACGCACCTTTGCATGCAAAAGAAGTGGTGCAAAGTGATGAAACAGGATTTAATAATACCAAAAAGTATAAAATATGTTTGTGAGGATCATTTTGATGCGAGTATACCAGTGTATTTATCTTCTATTGATAAGTATTAATTATTATCAACTATATATGGATAGCTTCACTGGTTGTTAAAGATTACTTTACCCAATAGTAAATTAGTTAGTTCATTTTTTTTCAATTTATTTGTACCTATTAATGAGTTACAAATATTGCCACCTCGAAAGCAATGCTTGTATGAGGTATAGGCATATACACATACGATAATTTAGCTAACCTATTGCATTTATCCTATCTGTTGAATGATCATCATGGCTTCTATTCAGTCTTTCGCCGGGACTGAAACGACCCTTCTGCAGCCTTCCACATGTCTTCGTTTCTTGAATAAATACATTAATAGGATATCTGATACATAAAATTTTGACGTTACGTATGTTGAATTACTTTACTGTGTTATATATTTCTATATTTTCGGATTCGTAACTTATGTTTTTGTTGATACAGCTTGAAAATGATACTGAAAATCTAATCAAATATAAACTAGTTGGTGGTACATTAAAGCTGAAAACTGAAGGCTGCCCTCATAAGTTTGACTGTCAAAAATTTGTTCATCCTAGAAGAAAACTCTGAGCATATGAAAAAAGGCGACGCGCAGAATGTTTAGAAAATTTAGTGCAGAACGATGCTTCATCGACCTCAAGTTGGCAACCTTTCGAAGTAATTCAGTGTCATTCAATATACAAAGAGCCGGATATACTAGAAAATCCACTATCTAAGGATTGCACAGTGAATGTATCAGATATAATCCCGACAACAATATTTAAACAAAGTGCAAGTTGACAGCAAAGTTAAACAAAAAGATCAAAAAGTGCAAACAATCATGAGAAGGAAAAAAACGAACGATACAGAATATAAGTGTCTGATGACCATCCCCCAATCACCCGAGAGTTCTCCTTCAAAAGAATCAGTATCTTCTAAGAGTTGCTACAGTTCAGTTAGTTATACTTTAAATACAACAGTCATTCCTCAGTATTGCAAAGAGACAATAACAAAAATATCAACAAATGCTAGTTTTTATTTGCGTTTACCGGAAGGCGTTTATTTTCTCACGAAACTATTATCTTAAAGCGTTTCTAGATCAATAAGAGATATTTTAATATGACTTTGTCCTTTTACAAGTCCTTCTTCCGTTATGGTAAAAAACTAAAAAACACTTATTTAAAAATCAAATAATGTACATACAAAACACTCTACAGCTTCCACGATACACAGATCCACGGCAGCGCGCGGCACAGACGGCTGGCTATGTGGATTGCGGAATCGTGACGTCACAGCCAAATTGAAGGCGGCAACTATTTCGCGCAAAATATGCAAACTTTAATTCTTGATTTCTCTGCCATTTATTGACGGATTTCAAAAATTTTTTCACTGACTAATTACTTTTCGTCTATATTTTACGGATACGTAACAGCTTATTTTATCATGAGTATCATGAGACTTCTCCATTGCTCTTGGGGTGCCTCAAGTGCATATGACTGATTATAGATTTTTCTTCAACAGATTAAAAGATAAGTTCTACTGAAGAAAGCAAGACACATCATTCTTCCAACAATGGCTCCTTATCCTGTAAAGGTAACTTGATGGTATAATTTAAATTAGAGTGAGACAAAATATATTTTTCATGATCAGATGTAAAACATGTCAACTGTATAAACATATTCTAATATTCTAACTCTAATATTTATTTATAAGTTTCAATTGATCATTGTACTATAATTACAGATTGGTATCATAGGAGGTACAGGCATGAATGACCCTAACATTCTCAAATCACAAACTGAGAAAAAAGTAGATACTCCCTTTGGTCCCCCATCTGACTCTCTTCTGGTAGGCGAGATAGAGGGCGTACCATGTGTCGTACTAGCAAGGCATGGTCGCCAACACAATATCATGCCCTCAAACGTAAATTATAGAGCCAACATATGGGCTTTGAAGGAAGAAGGCTGCACCCATATCATAGCCACTACTGCCACTGGATCATTGCAGGAAGCTATCAAACCGGGAGATATTGTTGTTTTGGATAGCTTTATTGATAGGTAAGATTCATCATATTCTTGAAACTTCTATTCCATTGTGTTATTTATATCAGCAGTCATAATTTGAAAATGATTTATCCCCAAATTTTATCAATAACAGGCAGCTAGTAGGTATGCTCAACGAAAATTAAAAAAAAAAAAGCAAAAAGGTTTATCGTAAGACCATAGAAAGGACTGTATTCCATGATTTTGAACAGAGGCAGAGAATCTCTAAGCTCTTTGGTGGGGCTTCTCACAGCCCATTCCTATCTGAGCAGAAATTTTCCACTCATAGAGGTGGTTTTGAGGGGGTCCAGGTTATGGGTGTCACTTGGTTGACCTTCCAGATTACAGTTGCCACTGAAATGAAATCCACAAATTTGCAAACCCCTCCCCCCCCCGCAAATTTAAGGACTCCATTTTTTAGACAGCATTTTATAACGTTTCGGGGGGATCCGGACCCCCTAGACCCCCCTCAATGCGTGCCCATCTGCTCTGCCCCAGATGCTGGGATGAAGGTCGAAGTTTGAGTTTGAAGAGGAATCATTGTACTCAGTAAACTGGTCAACATACTGAGCTTCACAATGAGGCCTAGTATGTTTGACAAAAAGTACTTGTCCACGAGGCCATGAAGGTTTACTAAATAAACTAAATCAAATACCATGATATTTTTACTTAATATCAATATTGAACATATGATTTTTGTAAATGTCAGAATGATAATTGAGATATTCACAAGACATGTTTTAGGACTATACAAAACAAAACATTCAGCTCTTTTTCGCTGTTCTAAAATATTCAAGTACATATTCTGATTTAATTGATTAATAATCAAAGAATGTGCTTTCAATCAATAGTCATCGTTAAAGTATATTTAAATATAACTACCATAATTGGCTTTCAATTGTGTGATATGTAGATAAAAATACATCTGTATAACTAGTTATAATCTATTTTTATCTATAGGTACATAGTGATAATTTTAATAGATATATACAGTTTGTGTAATATTTACATTATCAGTCTTTAGTATTGGTAATGTTAATGAACTCTTGCATTAGTAATTACATTTGGGTATACAGGGTGATTCGTAACTTGATCAGTGTCTTGTTTTTATGGGTTAGCCCACAAAAGCGATGAAATAGGACGTGTTGAGTCGGTTTCTGATAATAATTTTTATTACAGGACGTACAAGCGAGAACAGACGTTCTACGATGGAAAAGGTGGTCACCCCAAGGGAATATGTCATCTTCCAGTGGAGCCGGCATTTTGTGAAGAAACGCGGAAAGCGATAATAGAAAGTGCCAAAAAAATCAATATGAACGTTCATCAAGAAGGTGATTAAATAATAATAATAATAATAATGCAGCGCATGCAAAACTCTCGCTGGAACTGAGTACACGGCTAGACATAACTCGGCAGCCAAAATCATACATCAAGCATTAGCCACAAAAAACAAACTAATCGACAACTCAGATCCATATTACAAGTATACACCAACATCAGTACTCAATAATGATCACTACAAATTATACTGGGACGTTGAAATACACACAGACAAAACCATCAATGCAAACAGACCAGATATAGTATTTCAGACAAAGGCAGACAAAGTTACCTACTTAATTGATATTGCTATTCCCAATGATGTGAATGTTCAAAACACCTACGCTGGGAAAATATCTAAATACACTGACCTTGCCATAGAAGTGAAGCGACTCTGGAAACAAGATAAAGTTATTATAGTCCCCCTCATTATGTCGGTCTCAGGCCTCACACCGAACACATTTACATAACATCTACAACAGTTGGGCCTGGACGAAGGGTTACATAAAATATTCCAAAAGTCTGTAATCCTTAAGACCTGTAATATAGTACGATCTTTCCTGAATTCCGATCAGTAATAGTTCAGGTGTTGACTTGGCCTAGCCCGTCAACATTTGTGGTCACCGCAGTTATGCGAGAGAAGTTTGAAAAAACGTGATAATAATAAATAGCATTTATTGCCCAACAGCAAAGCCATTTACAGAGCAATTTATACAATAAGAATAAACTTAGTCTACAACGCCAAATATGAAACAAAATCAGATAAGATATTTAGAATATAGAAACTAGTAATATATCTAATTTCTTCATTTAGGGCAATAGTTTAGCCACGTCTAATATTCCTTAAAGCTGCCATATGGAATGCATTTAGAAGGTTCATTATTTTCTTTTTGATGTGGTCTTCATCCAGATAGTATTTTCGTGCAATACCAGATAAAGGCATCACGTGTTAATCTACCGTTGTTATAATTTGACGTCACTAATATCTTCTCAGGAAGAACTAGTAGCTCTATGAAACATCTTAGAGCAACACAATACAGCGTGTGGTCTTGGTATTAACTACAACAAGACCAAGGTTATGATCGTAGATAGAGAGCACGATAATCATCGAGAGAAATAAAGACAGTAGGTCGTCGTGAAGTAGTTCAAAGTGTTGTGTACCTCGGTTCTTTGATCGACAATTCGGGTAGCTGTGAAAATGAGATTCGACGCCGCATTCAACAGGCACGTGTGGCCATGACAAAACTTACTAAAATATGGCGTGAACATAGCATCACTAAAGCTACCAAAATGTCGCTGGTTCAGTTTCTTGTGTTCTCCATATTTTTGTATGCCTCGGAAACTAGGACTGTTAAAAAGCCAGATCGAGCTTGCATAGATGCTTTTGAAATGTGGACGTGGAGGAGAATGCTGAGAGCTCCTTATACCGCCCATCGAACTAACGTTTCCATACTGGATGAGCTCGGTAATCCAAAGAGCCTATCCTCCATTGTGTCGATGAGAATGCTTCTTCGGACATATACACAGAAGCGATAATATGGAGAAACTTGTAGTTCAGGGTCATGCCCCGAGTGGGCGGCGCCGTGGCCGTTCCCCTACACGCTGGGCGGATACGGCGAAACAGTTGCTGGATATGAGTATCAAGAGCGCCACTGAACTGACAGTAAATCGCGAACGATGGCCAGCTACAGTTCTCAAAACTATTGATAATGTGTCGGCAATACTTTATAGCTCCGACTTAATGCATTTTACGAGTTCACATGTCTGATAATACATTGTGACTATGATGATGACCGCATACACGATGTTTATCATGTTATGGCTCTAAAGGGGCTTCTAAACGGGCAACATTTTCACTGCAATATGTGGCTATAATGTTGGCAACTATAGCCCGGCCATCACGACAACGTTTAATTGCAGCATATGGCTCGGCAAGATATATCTCGGCAATATTTTCTGCAATAGTATGGCCCACAAACTTGTTCATAGACGAGCTACACAATTGAGCTACAATGGCTGATGAAATTATACACGTATCAGCGACTTATATTGTTTTAAAGGAAAAATTAAGCAAAAAAAAGAGAAGACTGTGGATTCGACCTTATCTCAATAGGCGTGAAACTTTAGATAACTTGAGCCTGGGAATGTCTTGATGATAAATTATTCAAAAACTTTTCAAGAATCTCTAAGAGTGACTTTGAATTTCTTTTAAGGACAATTGGACCAAAAATGAAAAGAAATGATACAATCATGCGAAAAGCAATCCCTGTCATGACAAGACTGGCGATAACTCTACGTTTTTAGCAACGGGAGATTCTTATGGCATCGAATGCGAACCATTTCACTGGTTTACCGCCAGCACTACCACTTTTAATCTTTTTTTTCTCCTCATTCTTTGCGTATGTTTGCAGGCTTCTAAGTTTTTTGTATGCCTCTTCAATTGGTATGCCAAGTTTTTCAGCAATTATAGTCCATCCGTCTTTTTTGGCATTTTTGTCTCTATATATGCCGCTTTCCACATTCCACAACTCAGGATGTAAATGTATTTCATTAATGAAGTCTATAATCCTCTCGTTGGTCCAAGTATAAGCCATTTTTCCCCTCTGAAATTTTCGTCAAAAACAACAACAAACAAAAACCAAAACAGCAATATTGCAGTATTTTCGTTCGCCAAGCGATCGTCCGGCCATGTGCTTGCAACACATTAAAATGTATCGGCAATACCGGATATATGTGGCTATATGGCCGAGCCATACAAGAAATATTCGACAGTGTGGCCGGTATTGGCGACAATGTTGCCGGCCATACTATTGCAACACATTGCTGTAAATGTGTTGCCCGTTTAGAAGTCCCTTAACAAACCTCCCGTTTATCTTCCAGGCACAGTGGTGGTGATCGAGGGCCCCCGCTATTCGACCAAGGCGGAGAGCATGGTGTACAAGTCATGGGGCGCCCACGTGATCACGATGACCCCCGTTCCGGAAGTGATCCTGGCCAAAGAAGCGGCCATTTGCTATGGGTCAATCGCTCTTGTGACCGATTACGATGTGTGGAGAAGCTGCGGGGAAACGGTGTGTGCCCAGGAGGTCATCAAGTGCTTCAAGGAGAACATCGACAAAGTCAAAGGTCTCATTTTGGCGACTGTGAAGACTATCGCTGAGAAGGATTGGGGGCCGACAATTAAGGAACTTCAGGTGAGGTTTGCTCAAGACCACTGATTCAATAAGGGCCGGTTCCATAATCATTCTTAATTCTCTAATTAAAGTTATTCGAGCTTTTAACAGTCGAATAGATTTCAGAATATTTTATTGAGTAATTAAGTTGTTTTAATTGTCTGTTAAGTTAATCGGAACAATTAGTGGTTATAATTGTGGAATTTAATACTACGTAACCTATTTTAGTGTGTAAGTCAGGGCGGCCCAAGATGGTTTCCATAAAACTTGATTTCCTTTCCGTTTCCCCATGGCCGACTCTACACTGAGCCGGAGCCTTAGATGTGGCAACGTGTCAACAGTCAGACACTACAAAATAAAAATAAACGCAACCTGTTTCCTGCTGCCACTTCCACTTCCACTTAAATGAACACTCAATTTACTTTGTAAATTGTCACTTGAGCTAGAAAAATTCACTATTAGGTCACTGTGAAGCCATTCTTGCTGGTCTTGATTTCCCTTTCACTATCAAATTCTTTCGTAGGTATGCCCCAGGCCATGCCCAGATGAGTTCTATTAACTGTATTTTTCTGTGATATTTGGGAGGACCAGAAAACATTATAGGTACCACATTGTGCTTTAAAATAGGTCTTATCCTTTGAAATGTTTGTAAATTATTGTCTTTATCCTTATAAATATAACCAGCCCTTCCGAGGAATACCTTTCACCCACTTCTGTTTATGTCCCTTATTGGACGCACAATTGCTAGTGCAACCTGGTACTACACACTTTGCAGGCATCTTTTTATCTTTATAGTTTCATTTCTGCAGGTAAATAAGTAGAAACACATTAAAAATCACCTTGCAACGTTCTTTTTAATCTGGAATAAGGTTATGTTGGGCCATGGTTTGGTAGTCCTCTACTGGGCTGTAACCTGGTACTACACGCTTTGCAGGCATCTTGTTATCTTTATAGTTTCGTTTGTGCAGGTAAATAAGTAGAAACACATTAAAAATCACCTTGCAACGTTCTTTTTAATCTGGAATAAGGTTATGTTGGGCCATGGTTTGGTAGTCCTCTACTGGGCTGCAACCTGGTACTACACGCTTTGCAGGCATCTTGTTATCTTTATAGTTTCGTTTGTGCAGGTAAATAATTAGTAGCACATTAATAATCACCTTCCAACCATATTTTCTACTCCTGGAAGAATACACATGACATAACAACAAATGAAAACTCGGCCCGCTGATTCAGTGTTGCCATATTTCATGCTCCGGCCTAGTGAGTAAAGTCGGCCATGGTTTCCTTAAACTTTATTTTCTGACGTCCATTTTCTCTAACTGGCGAAGTGACAAGTGACAACTGACAGGTGACTGAAACAATGTTGCCAACCCGAAACGTTGCCAACTCGAACATAGAACGACGACACAATTGACATCTGTCACTTCACATTCAAAATACAAAATAGATTCTTACAAGTGTTTATCTGATATTTGAATTTTGGCAAATCGCAGATGCTGGTTTGTAACACGGATTGGTTATCTTGTCTTGAATTCTTTGTCTGTCTACCATTTATTATGTGTTATAGCATTGATCAGGATTTATTTTTGTCGAGCATAAGGTAAATATTAGGTCAGTGTTAAAAGCCACTTTGTTAATATTCACCTGCTTATAGATGGATCTATTGCAAACTAGCAGCAGCTCTTATTCTGATGAAGACGTTCCCATCTCCCGAAAAAACGAAGGTCTATAGAAATCTTGACACCAAATCAAAGAAACACAAACTCAACACAAACGGTGTCAGTATGAAATAATATGAGTTTTATTCAAATGTCATACCACAGTACGATTATACACGTCAACCGTATGACGTTGACATCAACTAACATGCATAAAACTAAGAAGTTCACCATTTTCCCCTGTTGGACAATCCTCCCAGGTGTAGCAACCAGATTTATATCTCACAAAGAGTGTATTATTTAACAATGACTTTTATATTCAAAATAGTACGAGGAATGGCACCTGTTTACTTAACTGGTGATATTAACTATGCTCATGATATTCATTTCTATGGTACAAGGAAAAATACAAATATTTACATACCAAAAACAAGCAAAAAAAGCACAATGAATTCTCTATTTTTCAAGGGATATGATGCTTTTAACAAGTTACCCAGCTATATCAAGGAAAATTCAACTGTCAATAATTTTAGGAGAGGACTCGCAAAGTATCTCAACGCCTGATTATCTGAATGTTTAATGCTATGTCTTCTGAAGTTATGATGTGTGTAGCTTGTAATTTTTTCTATTGTAATACTACAGTTTGTTTTGTTTTATAGTTTGATTGAATCTATTGTTAACGTACATTTTTCCTTTTTTTCCACGGATGATTATTATTCACTAGTTTTTGTATGTATATTAGGATTATCCTATTTCAAATAAATGTTCTTCTTCTTCTTCTAATCGCTTGTTAACAAATTGATAGTTCCAAATGCATTATCAAATGCTGCCAAATTAAAATCGTGTTAATTCAAGAATTAACTTGATCGATGGATTAGCTGGTTGGCCCTAAAGGGCCTGTTCCGTAAACGTCCTCTAAATGCCTCGTTAGCTAATCCATCTTTTAACTTAATTCTCCAGTTACGCCCATTTTGATTTGGGAGCATTTCATAATGCATTTGGAAATGTCAATTAACTAACCTGCAATAAATGAGGTTGTTATACCTGAAAAAAAGGTTTATTCCTCATTTCGTGCTGTTCGAATAATGTTATGACCTTTAAGTTTAACCTGTAAAAGAAATGTTATAGATTGCGTCATTTTTCATTCTGGGGATTTATTAGGTGTTTCTTCTTCTATTACCTTGTGATGAAGGTAGGCTGAGGTAGGCTAGAACTAGAAGGAATTGTAGCAAAAATACAAATAGGAAATGAAAGGTATGTCAGAGAAAAGGAATTACATAGGAAGATCTATTAGATCTAGAAGATAAAGCAAAGAAACGCATGTTCAGTTAACTCATTTTTGTATTAAAATTCGTTCATTACAAATTAGTAACATATTCAGACCACTGATCTCTAACTATCTGTCCTGAATGATGATCATCCATGTTCAATTCATCTTTCGGATTTTCTAAATTTTCAATCCAGACATCCAGTATGCCTTCATTCTCTTCAATGACAAGATTAGTACTGATGTTGCGATAATTATTGCCATGATTGTAGAAAATAATCTTTTCGAGACACCATATTATCTTTCTACCACATTACGGGTTCTAATTATTGTGTCATGTAAATTTTCTGCTGCCGTGTTTATATTTTGAAATTTATCTGCATAGATAATGACTATAGTTGTTTACCAGTTTGTTGCTGCCCATATATTATCTTTTTTTTTGTGCCAAATGTACCAAAATGATTTTTTTCTAATTCAGTACAGTTTGGATTTTCCAACCACAGATATTTTTTCATCAGATGGAGAGTTGCTGGTGGTTTCCATTTTATTATAAAATCTGAATTACTGGCATAGTTTGGATTAATATGTTTTTCCAGGAAACTGTCAAAAACAGCATTATGGCGGGCGAGGAAGAATGCAGTACGAAAAAATAAGAAATATTAAGTATATGTCGTGGCAGCCATACCATGTGATAATTGAAAAAATGCTTTATTTAGTAGATTTTTTGTTGTAACTGTCCTGTTTTTAATAGTTTTAAATTTTGTAATTTTATGCTATTGCACTTCATTCCAATTTTTAATATTGTTATTATTATGGATTTTTAAGTCTTGTGATACTGTAAATAACACTGCTAATCTTCCTAGGACTCTATCTGTATATTTTACATTGGAAATAAAATATATTTGTCTTGTTCAACGTACAATTACATACTTATAATAATAAATACTCTGCAATATTTTAACTACTTGATCACAGTATCCTAACCTAACATATTTATCAATAACGTAAACACAGAATTATATTCTGAACTAACTACCATACCTTACCTATTCATAGTGTTGTACAATTTTCGAAAATACATGAGGCTGCCGGTATGCTCATTCTCTTCAATGACAATGACTGATGGTGAGATAATTATTGCCATGATTGTAGAAAATAATCTTTTCGAGACACCATATTACCTTTCTACCACATTACGGGTTCTAATTATTGTGTCATGCAAATTTTCCGCTGCCGTGTTTATATTTTGAAATTTATCTGCATAGATAATGACTATAGTTGTTTATCAGTTTGTTGCTGCCTATATATTATCGTTTTTTTTGTGCCAAATGTACCAAAATGATTTTTTTCTAATTCTGTACAGTTTGGATTTTCCAGCCACAGATATTTCTTCATCAGATGGAGAGTTGCTGGTATTTTCCATTTTATTATAAAATCTGAATTACTGGCATAGTTTGGATTAATATTTTTTTCCAGGAAACTGTCAAAAACAGCATTATGGCGGGCGAGGACGAATGCAGTACGAAAAAATAAGAAATATTAAGTATATGTCGTGGCAGCCATACCATGTGATAATTGAAAAAATGCTTTATTTAGTAGATTTTTTGTTGTAACTGTCCTGTTTTTAATAGTTTTAAATTTTGTAATTTTATGCTATTGCACTTCATTCCAATTTTTAATATTGTTATTATTATGGATTTTTAAGTCTTGTGATACTGTAAATAACACCGCTAATCTTCCTAGGACTCTATCTGTATATTTTACAATGGAAACAAAATATATTTGTCTTGTTCAACGTACATTACATACTTATAATAATAAATACTCTGCAATATTTTTACTACTTGATCACAGTATCCTAAACTAACATATTTATCAATAACGTAAACACAGAATTATATTCTGAACTAATCACCATACCTTACTTATACATAGTGTTGTACAATTTTCGAAAATACAGGGTTATTCACGTTATTCGACACGGAGCATTATGGCTAAAGTATTCGATAAAAAAGAAAATAATAATTTGGGATGGATAGAGACCCATAAAGGCTACATTCTAAAAATATTTTCATGTTATACAGGGTGTCCCAAAAACACGAAATGTATCAAAGTTATGTTTTTTTAAATGGAACACCCCATATATTATTGCATATTCAGATTCCTTGGTGAATTCTAGTGTGACTTTATGTATCATACATGGTACCTATAGCGAACCGTTTAGGTGTAAATCACCATTTTCGGTATAAGCAGATATCAGGAAAAAATTGAATATCGCAGAGATTATAAAATATGGAAGGCTGTGACTTTGCCGTATTACTAAACATAAAATGCTTCAGCTTTGATGAGACTGTCAAATTTAAATTACGTTTATGCTTGGAGAAATCGGTCGACTAGTTAAGGAAACTTCGATCAGCGATAACTTGATTTTTTTTAAAATGGGAATGCCTAATTTTTTTTATACGGTTAAACGTAGAATTTGATAACCTTTCTAATGATTCAGGTTGTAAATATCAATCTCTGGTAGTTTTCATTTAATTTCAAATTTTCAAACAAATCTGCGTTTTTCAATTTTCCTACCTATAAGCAACGTAGCAGGCCATGAAGTATAAACAAAAACCTGTTCAGGTAGAAGAAAACAACTAACTTAGCAGAAAAGTACACACGAACTAGACTAAAGGGTCAAGATTATAAAAATTGCTCACAACAAACAAAGTCTAACCAGAAACAACGGCAGTAACATATCTTTGGTCAAAGAGAAGCTGGAGTATGGCAGAAATGGATTGTTTCACGGCCTACTAGCTACTGAAATGTACTAGAGATTGGAAATTTCCAAAACCATTAAAAATTTTGAAATGAAATAAAAACTACTAGAGTCTCATCAAAGCTGACGCATTTTATGCTTAATAATACGGCAAAGTTACAGCCTTCCAAATGTTATAATCTCTGCGATATTCAATTTTTTCCTGATATCCACTTATACCGAAAATGGTGATTTACACCTAAACGGTTCGCTTTAAGTCCCATGTATGATACATAAAGTCACAATAGAACTCGTCAAGGAATCTGAATATGCAATAATATACGGGGTGTTCCATTCAAAAAAACATAACTTTGATACATTTCGTGCTTTTGGGACACCCTGTATAACATGAAAATATTTTTAGAATGTAGCCTTTATGGGTCTCTATCCATCCCAAATTATTATTTTCTTTTTTATCAAATACTTTAGCCATAATGCTCCGTGTCGAATAACGTGAATAACCCTGTATATTTTACTGAAATATTTCCGGGAAACGGTTGGAAATTTACGGAAAATAATGCAAACAGATTTAAAAATCAGCCAGTTGTGCAAGAGATCTACTTGATATCACACAAAAGAGCCACGCCTCTAAGGGTCCAGTGTCTTGGATTGTGATCCGTCTCAAAATCTATCGAGCCGACGTATTTTTGATCGGTCCGTTGTGGTTTTCTGTAGATGGGGCATTCATACAGTTTGGGATCTTTGCCTGCCGTCGTGTTGATAGCGTAGATGTAGATCACTGGCATCTGCTCATACAGCACCTACGTCATTGAGAATGGAATTAAAAATGAAGTTAAAAACTTTTACTACGTTCCAAAATCCCATCTATCGAGTGAGCAGATGAATTTTCGAGGATAGTCACGTGATTCCAGATGTTAGGGAGGCTGGAATATTTATGAAACGGCAAATATCTTTTTTTGACAATTTTGACATATCACATAACCTGTGCTCACGTGCTGTTTTCTCAGAGTCAGAGTGAGTGAGTAGTTTCAGTCACAGTTGTTACCATCTGAGCCCTGAGGCTGTTTTGCTTTTGTGAAAATATTTTGTGGTGAAACTGAAAGGACATTCAAATGGATTCAATTATTGAAAATATAATAATGGATGAGCGCTGCATCATTATGAGTACATCATGAAAACTGCATAGAGCTGCTAGCAGTTCTCTATAACAATAAAATTCTTTTCTCATGAAGTACCCACCTTCATTTTCAACTAAAACTTTGTCAGTTTCGGTAATAATTTGATTATTTTCATCCAAAACCTATTGAACTCCGTTTTCCATTGTAATTACTTCTAGACCATAGATTATAGATTAAAATAAAGGGAGAGCCTACAAATAAAGCAGAACAGGCTATGTTAAGTTGTTAGCTGTCAAGTGAAAAATATCTCTTGACAGCCTTAGCACTCTCTTAACCGCTAAAACCTCAATTTGATTTCCGAGCAAAACGATGACATCCATGGCCTCGGGAATGCAATAACGGAACACAGATTTTTGTTGACAGTTTGATGTTGAGTGAATACTGAAACGCTACAGAGCAAATCGAGGTCTTTGATGGGATTTTGGAACGTAGTATTTGTGAGCATTTTTCAAGGGGTGAAACATATTCTATATTGAGGCTCTATCAAACTACTTCTAATTCCAATACGTCACATCACTGAATACGTCACAGAACGCTATTTTGTTGTGGTTGGTCAGTTCCTGTAACCAAACAACTTTTCTGTATATGACTTTCAGCATATGTGAAAGGTAGTTTGTTGGCTTTTTTGTACTGTTGTGATTTCTTGCGCTCATTAATTTATCATCAGTAAGGACTGTTTAAGCGTTTTATAGTGTTTGAGTTTGAGGATTGTACGTTTACTGAGGTCTGTTATCGCCATTCTAACCTGAAACCTTCATTTTTTCAAGGCTTGTTGGAGAATTTGACAGTTTCTCAGTTATTATTAATTATTTTTATATTTTAGCATGACTGAGAAATACTCCGTAAGCTTCAGCTCAATACACGGCTTTTATATGTTATAATCCCTTATGGGTTTTTAAGTTGGATTTGTTTTTGTTTGTATACAGAACGCTGACATTGTCAGAAGTGACGTCAGAGTTATGTGACGTACTACGCATAATGTTTAAGTTTATGTTCTATGGCTCATGGAAATGTCAGATTGTGTTTCATCTGACATATGTCATAATAATAATAATAAGTACTCGAGAACAATCAATTCAAACTATACTGGGACATTGAAATACATACAGACAAAACTATCCCAGCAAATAGGCCAGATATAGTTTTTCAGTCAAAGACAGACAAAGTGACCTACTCAATAGATATTGCGATTCCCAATGATATGAACATCCAAAACACCTACGCTGGGAAGATATCTAAATACACCAATCTCGCCACAGAAATAAAACGACTATGGAAACAAAACAAAGTTGTCATTGTCCCCCTCATTATGTCGGTCTCAGGCCTTACTCCAAATACATTTACGCCACACCTGCAACAATTGGGCCTGGATGAAAAGTTACATAAAACCTTCCAAAAATCTGTAATCCTTAAGACCTGCAGCATTGTACGGTCCTTCCTGAATTCAGAATAATAATAGGTCAGGTATTGACTTGGCACAGCCCGTCAATACTTGTAACTACCGCAACCATGCGAGAAAAAATAAGAAATGCAAAATAATAATAATAATAATATGCTTGCTATCCAGGACCCAGTTATTGCGACAAGAAACTACAAGAAATACATAATTAAAGAGCCATCTATAACAGAAGATAACTGCAGAAAATTTCACCAACAAAAAGAAACATTAGATCACATAACAAGCGGATGCAAAGTTCTTGCCGGTACCGAATACACAGCCGGACATAACACTGCGGCCAAGGTCATACACCAAGCACTAGCCATAGCAAACAAACTAATAGAAAACACAGATCCATACTACAATTACACTCCGACATCAATACTCGATAATGATCGGTACAAACTATACTGGGACGTTGAAATACATACAGACAAGACTATCCCAGCCAATAGACCAGATATAGTTTTCCAGTCAAAGGCTGACAAAAGTACCTATTTGATAGATATTGCCATTCCCAACGATGTGAATATCCAAAACACCTACGCTGGGAAGATATCCAAATAAACGGACCTTGCCATGGAAATAAAACGACTTTGGAAACAAAACAAAGTCACAATTGTCCCCCTCATTATGTCTGTCTCAGGCCTTACACCAAACAATTTTACACCACACCTACAACAGTTAGGCCTGGACGAAAGGTTGCACAAAATATTTCAAAAGTCTGTAATCCTGAAGACCTGTAATATTGTAAGGTCCTTCCTAAACTCCGATCAACAATAGTTCAGGTGTTGACTTGGCACAGCCCGTCAACATTTGTTGCTACCGCAGTCATGCGAGATAAACTTGGAAAATCAGGAAAATAATAATACTAGCTTTATTGTCCAACAGTTTCCCATTTACAGGACAATGTTAATTAATAGTACAAAATAAACGATATAAACATAAAAAAATAAAAAAGAAAACACAAATTGTGTACAATTATTGAAAAGTGCGACACGGGTATATAAATAGGCAGATGTTTAAGTCAAAATAGGTAATTACTGATTTTATGACGATGATGATAATGTAAATTAAAAGTACAAAATAAATATAAAGTATAACATAAAAAAATATAAAAAAAGGAAACATAAATGGTACAATTATTGAAAGGTGCGTCACGGCTATATACATAAATAGATAGATGTCTCAGTCAAACTGGGTAATAGCTGATTTTATGAGACAAGACAGAGAAGACGAGAAAATGTCACAGTAAACTCCAATTCTATTCAAGTTATAACACATAACATTTAATGGTGACTTAAGTAAAATATTTGTTCTTGCTTTGGGCGGCCTAAACATTTCATGAGTGCGAGACAGGAAAGAAGGTACATGAAACTTAAAACCCTTAACTGGTAACGTGCCGTCTGTGAGACTGCAAGCAATCTTAAATTCGAGGCTACAACAAAACCTTACCGCATTTCTGGTAAATGACCTCATCTAATCTATCTGCCATTGGTATCCCTTTTATATCCCGTTTATCAATAAGTTTGCGTAAACAACATTCCAGATGTGCTTAGTTGTTAGTTCGGTTCAGTCTGTGAGACGGAACGTTACGGTTTACGTTATAATTTTTCTCAACTGGTAGTCATGGCAGGTCCGTCATTTTTTACCAAAATATTTTTATAGGTGTATTGCTTTACTTATTATCAATCACAAAATATATAGATTTGAGTGTGGTCAAAGTTTTTTTTATTATCTTGGTCCTACAAATTTGTGCTGTTAATTTGTGTTCTAGTTAATAATTATCATACTTTTTTTTCTTTACATCACATGTTCTGCTACTTTATAAAAAATTATTATTAAAGGATATATACCCAACAAATCTTCATGAATTTTTTCCAAAAAGTAATTAGGAGAGTTTGATTTTTTAAGCTTCAAAGACGTTACAGTCTCACAGACTGCACGTTACCAGCTATGCCCCGAATTTGCACGTTACCGGTTAAGGGTTAATTTGTTCCAAGATAGGAGGACAGTCAATTAAATTATTAACAATTATAAATGAGAGGTGACATTATATAAAAGTTATTAGGAAGTGAACATCGAGCTTCATTTCCACTGCACAACATACATACACTACACTAGCTAACTGGTTATTGAGACAATACCTTCGCCTTGCTTTCTATGAGTTTTCCGCTTTTTCTGTCCAAACCAGCTCCTTCCAAAAACAAGCCGTGTACGTAGACGCCCTCAGCAGGTGGTTCCTTCATATCTTCTTTATTATAACGGGTTATCAGGTTTTGTAGAACTACCGAATCTAGCGCCCAACCTTTGTGAGCTCGTGTTACTTCCTGAAATCAAACAGTTTTCTCTATGATTGTTGAGAAAATGGGGCTATACCCCCCAAATGCATAGCGTCATACAAGTACAAAAAATACAGTCATCACTAGTTATCTATAGCGATCTAACAGGAATGTACCATGAAAAAGAGGCTCCACATTATATTTACCTGTCTCATTGCTGTCAAAAAACCTTGAGGATTGAAAAAGCCAGTCATCCAAAATGCGTTTGGTCTGCCAGTTTGAATCCACGTTCTGAATTGTACATCTCTTTCTAACAGCTCAGTGTACCAAAAACCCAGTGTTGCCGATTCCCAAGAAATCTGAAATGCAAATAACAGTCAACTTATCCAAGATAAGCCACAGAATTTTCAGATATCTTTGACATTCGAGTTTTTAACAGCTAATTATTTAAAAAGGCATGCAGTAAATCATGTTTTTTAAAATGTATTGCTATCATAGTATCAACAAGCCACCATTCTGTTCGTGTCTACTACTGTGCAAATACAGGTTCAATGCTAAGTTTACAGTTGCGGACAGTGGGCGTCATTGCAGATCAGTTGGTCTACAAAATACGTCGTAGTGTGCTATCTTGCCTTGTTCTGAACAAACTAAAGGTGTCGCAAAGATCATTCCGCGTCCTTGTTATAGTCTCTAAGCTGTATACTCTTATGAATCAATAGAAATAAATTCTACAGTACTTGTTTTACCTTCAACCATCGTTCTGGTATCCTGGCGTCGTACATAGAATCCAGAGAAGTTCTTAGATTTTGACTCATGACAATAGTACCGTCTATTGCTAGTTTCAAATCGCTCAACGTAGATTTTACCTTAAATAAACACAGAAATTTAGCTGCTATATTTGAGCTAATCAAGAATATATTTTGTTTTCCACCTTAAAAAAACAAATGACTGCCAGCATTAAAACCACCTATAAATAAATACAATAAAGCTATAAAAGTGTACTAACATCTGAAAATAATACGCCTCTCTTTACCAACAAAATCTCAAGTAAGGACTAGAAAGATCGATCATTATATGACTGTGATGCTTGGACTATGATATTCTACGAAAGACATACCGGAAGCGTTGAAGATGTGGCTGTTGAGAAGAATGTCGAGGATAAATTGTACAGGAAGAAAATGGTTGTCCAGTCTAATCGTGGAAGAAAGAAAGTAACTCCAAATGCTTCTGATTATATTATACGTGATGCAACATATTGTCGTACTTATGACTCGGCAATACTTGCTCTTCCACTTTACCGCTATCTTATTGCTGATGCATGAAAACTAGTAGTAATTTTACGGTCTTGGAAGGCCTCAATCTAATAACATCTGTGATGAAGAGGAAATAAAGCTAGTTGACCAGCTTCTGAGGTAGATTCATTTTAATTCCAACATCTAAGAGGGGTGATACACGAACGAGCAAGTACGCGTACTTATGGCTCGACGACCTTTTTCGCCCGTGTGTCACCGTAAGTACGCGTACTTTAAAACCGTCACGCAAACTGCCGGCGATCCAACTGGTTTGAAATCTTGCTCGTAGCTTGTCTCGGCTCGTACTGCGAGCCGCGAGCCACCACTTAGTTTTGGCAGGCCATCGATGCGTAACGCTTGTTGTGTTTGGCGTTTGTTAAAAGTTTTGTTGATTTAGGAAAATTATCAGAATAAGTGATTTCAGCTTCACGTGTGCCACCACGTCGAGCCGAGTAAGTTCGCGAACTTAAAAACCGCTTACTTAAAGTTCGTACGTGTGACACCCCTTTTAGACCGAAAATTTGATGAAAAAAGATCAAGACGAAAGCCACGACGAACGAATTTTGGAAGTGTTAAACACCTAATGGAAGTAGCCTCGTCCCATCAATCGAAGGGGGTGACACTTGACAGGTATCTTTTGGTACATCGACCAGGCATTCCTTTTAGGCATTGATGATGTTGGCAGAATTTCAATATGATGCTGAATTTGACAGTTCACAGCATATCCTGTGGATCTTTGTTTCTGTGTTTCAAGGTATGCAATTTCTTCATTTACCTCTTTGATAACCTTCTGTATTCTATCGATCTCTTGCCTGAGAAAGATGTTCATCGGCTGCAACGGTCCCATTCTTTGCAAAGCCTCCCTAACTTCAAAGTTGTTATAGGGTTCCGGTAATTTTTCCAACATGTCTTCGGCAAGACAATGAACTACAGATTCCCTAGTTTCGCCACCACCTCCTCCACCCTCTTTCGGTTGGACGTTTAGTATTGTGTCCAGGATAGCTGCAAAAACGGTGGGTCAGTGCTCGTTTATTAACCGAGAATGCTTATGACATCGTTTATTAATTTTTATTTTAAACACAAAAAACGCCGCAATCCATGATTGTATATTTCATTGCCTAAGTTCTTATTTTTAAGTTCTTATTTTTTTAGCAGGAGTTATTAGGTGCTTTCCTTTTGCATGCTTTATCTGATAATTCTCACTTATTGTAGTGAGCAACAGGTCACTGTCAAAACCGATACCAAATTTAGAACTAGCCAACGTGATCAAGACGTCTAGTGGTGGAATTTAGAACCCAATGTTGTATGTGTGCCCATGGTAATCAGACTCTTTTAGCATGCATGTGTACCAACTCAGAGAGAATAAAATGAAAACACAGAAATGTTATGATATTGTTTTTTTATTACTTGTTTCTTTACATTTGTTTTGTATTTATTAATCATGAGTGCTGAGTGTTTATGATATGTTTTTATTACTTGATTCTTGTATTTATCAAATCATGAGTGCTTTGTATTTCATATATTTTACTGGTGAAGTATTTATATTGATATGTTGAAATATACGATTCAAAAATGTCTTAATAATAGTGGTAAACTGGCTCTTGTTATTGATATTGTATAATAAAGAAATGGTTATAAACAGTCACAGTCTAAATGATAAATAATAATAATAATACATGGTGGGATAGGTCTCTGTTCAACGTCAAGGAGGGAAATATGGGTAGGATGTGGAAAAATGTAAAATATCAGCATATATAAATAAATAAATATAATCAAACATATAAAGGAGTAAATAAAGGAGGTAAATGGGATATGGTATATAAAATATAAACATAGCATCGCAAGCATAGCAGCACAGCAAGCATAACAGCATAGGAAGCATGGTATCTATGCGCATAAATAGATCAATAAATAAATATAAGCAATAAACAACATATAAAAGGGCTGGTTAGAGGTAACGTATGGTACGTGTTAACGCGTGAGCATAACCCACTTCCACCTACGGTCCAAATTCAGTCACCTTGGTTTCCACATCCATAAAATAAATATCGTATATACATAAAGAGGATCAGTAAAGGTTGAAATAGTTACACCTAAATAAGACAGAGTTGTCTCTGTTCACCATCAGCCTGCAATCCCTCGGGACCTAGAGTAGACGTAAATCAGATATCCCACACCATATAAAGTCGTCTTAAAAACCCGGATGTTATAGTATACCTTGTGAAACACTTTAAATTTTGTAGCCAAATCACATTAGTTAATAATACAAACTCAAAAGACAACATACCTGCAAATATTCGTGAAAAAGATTCATAAACCCCCTTTTTTGAAATTTTGGTCTCCAGCTTGTTACGTTTTTCAAAAACAATCCCCGCTCGTAATTAATAAACAAACTATCAACAAAACCATGGCAACGATTACCACAACCCACTACTTTATTCAAGTGACAAAACACAAAACCCAAAAGCATCACAGAACTGTAGTGTAGCTTTGAGTCACAGATTGAAAATTAACACGGAACTATTTACTCTATGAAAAGTCACTCATGATCTGATAAATATCAAAATATCTGAACAATATCGGATGTAGTAATAACCAAATACATTACTTATCTTAACTTCATCGACTAATTACACTCATACTCAGATATTACATTTTTTTATAAATCATCCGTCGATGACATCAATGTCAAACTTCAGTCACGTGACCGCTAAAGGTGCGTTCTAACGTCTGGCAGCCAGGAGCACGTTCCGGATCACCACATTGTGACGTCATGACTTATTTCAATGTACGTTTCTTTTGTTTTCTGAATCTGAGTCTAAAGTGAGATATTACCCCCACTTAAGCCCATCTGCACTAGCTCGAAAGGTAGATCTGTAAAGTTGTCTCAGATCATTCAGATGACAGATAAATGAGGTTAGGAGTTTTTGTAAGTTTGAATTTCAGCGGGTTTTGTGGTGTTTGGATAGTCGATAGCGTGCGCGACGATCTCTTCCAAAAACTTCATATCTTCAGTCGTCTGTTTGCGATTTCCGATGTACAATTCGAGTATGCCGTTGTCTTTGCAACTAGGACAATCTCTTTTTATCACGTTGTTGGACACAACGGCTATAGCCGTCTCCGGGGAGTGATCGTGATACGGCACGACGGCTATATCAGTCAAAAAGTTATCAGCTTGTGCGGCAGAACGGCGACGATCGTCAGAATGTTGGTATACTTGGCTTGTTAAGCAATGTTTGTGCCATAACGTGGAGCTCTTCATTTCTGAAATTGCCAAATTCTAACCCACTATACGCTATCTCAACTATTCATGTTTTAAGGCGCATGAGTAAAACAGCACGACGGCTATAGCTGTCCATAACCTCAATGTGATGCATTGAGCTCGTGTATAGCTGCCATATTGCGAGTGTTTTTGGTTTTGTTTGGTTTTCATGTATTTAGTACTTTGTATCCAGACTGCTTTGATGAGTGGCATCAAACATAAATTTGTGTCTGAATTCCGTTTTGTTCGGGGATACCTCTGTTTGCTAATAATTTTGATTTTTTTGTTTTGATACCGTCTATATTCTGAGATGCGTTCTTGTTCATAAATTTGATAAAATAAAATTTTGTTTTTGTTTTAGTTTTTGCCTCGAAAATTATCCTCTTCTTCCCACAATATGTATTTCACGATTACACTGATGAGACGTATATAGCCGCGGTTGCCATTCTAGAACATAAAGTCAGCTGCGATATGACACGACGGATATAGCCGTCTCTTTTATTGTCGCTAAAAACCTCAAAAATGGAAAAAAGAGTCAAAAATAAATACCCCTAAAATATTTTGATGAAGCAAATCATGTTGAAAAACGCAGAAAAAATGGGAATGTTTTGAGGTGCAATATTACGAAGCCTCCCGGCCAGCAGAGTGTCCACCAATGTGTTATTCAGTAAAGGTAAATAAAGCGAATTCTGTGGGTGTAGGGTGTACGCAAAAACGTAAAAAACTGGGTTATGGAAAGGATCGACAGATCATAGAACCATAGCATATTACAAAATTTCGAGGAATGAAATTTAACTGCACAAACACGTTCCTTTAACCCATCTGAGCTATGAGGTTTCTAACTGAGCTGAGCCGCCTCATTTTTAAATGATCTGAGTTAGTGCAGATCTAAAAGGAAAGCACCTATATTTCAAACCACAAAAGAGCTATTTTGCTACTTGGACGATATGATGGACGTTTGATTCAAACTTCGTGATAACAGGGCTGTTCAGAACGATTGGCCACAAAACACAAACCTAATTCATGTTTTGTGGCTAGTATTTGGGACTGTACTGCCTCGCGATCACGACTTTTGTATTAAAACAGCCATCTTAAGATGATAGAATGATTGAAAAGTCGTGTGACCGCAAGCTTTGAATCAAAATGTCCACTTTATAGTACGAGTAGGAGGATGGTGTTCACAAGTCTGTTAAAGTAATCATCCCAGAAATAACAAGCACTGTATAGACTCGCCAAATCAATTTTTTGCAATTTATTCAAACAGTTAGAAGCATGTGATTTGTGAAGGCTGCACAATGCGTTTCAAAATGTACGTGCTTTCAAAACGCAAGACTGCCTCTGTATTTCACTCATATGTACTATACGTCATCACAGCGAGAAATGAGTAATCTGCGGGTCTGCAAATGTCATAGGTCAGTGGTTCTAACTACATAATAGCGGTAAGTTGTGTATAATCAGAAGAAAATTCCGTTATTCGGTCGCAAACTTCTATGCCAATTTCCTCCGCAATGAAACTTATACCTGAAGAAATACGAACCCTTGGCAGAATTTATCTGATAAGTAATATCTGCGTTGGCATGTAAACCAAATACTTCAGGGTTATCTGCCGCTGGTAGAGCATTTATGTAATCGATATATCCACAGAGATTTCTTGTTTGGGGCACTTTGTAGTTTTTGTAGAATTCGAAGCCTGGTCGTAGCAAGACATCACAAAACCATACCTACGAAAGATTTCTTGTGAAACATCCTGTGACAAATATGCTTCGTCTAAATGAAGTTGCAATTGTGGGCGCTGAGGATCAAGAAAGATTGGAAGCAACCAGGTTAGGACATACTTTTGAGTTTAGACCTGTTCGACTATCACTGTGTTAAGATCAATTGATGTTTCATCAAGTACCTTACAAAGGTCAAATTGTTTCAAAAAGTACAATAAGAATAAGAACAAAATGAACTCAGACTGGCTACTTCTAACGTGTGGAACAAAATTTAGAGAAACTGTGCGCCTTAAAAAACAAGCTCATGTTAGCCGTCAATCCTTATGAGTTTTTCTTTGTCATTGTCAAACAAAATAACAATATATATTTTTTTAAGTCTATCTTTTATCTTTTTATTTTTTATATGTTAGGACCCACCCCCAAATTATGTTTTGGTGGCGTGCCTCATAGTTTGAGAAATGCTGTAATAGATATAAACTTTATCGACCTGTGTGAACGTGATAAGCAGCCTCTTGTCAAAGTCGTCGGTGACTCTCCCACCATACATAACCTCCCCCAGCATGTAGCAGACAGTAGGCCATGAAACGCCTTTTTTAGGGTCCATTTCGTCAAGATGGTTCTGGATGAATTGGACACTTGCTGCAAAATCTGCCTGATTGAATTCGTATGGTATGTTCCATCCTGAAAAATGTAGAAAAAATCCTCTGAGTGTGGAAATTTCGACGTACATTTATCTTCAATGCATCTAGGTCAATGAACACGGCTAAAGTTTTGTAGGTTATGGTTACCAGGCCTTTAAAAATTTACGGATGGACGTACTTTCACGAGAGTTGTAGTTCCACCAGCTAGTGAGGCCTGAAGTAACATGCAAATAACGTACTGCGTTCGATGGTATGGATCGTACTCTAGGAAATGGTTTTTTTTGAAGAGTAGAATTAGTAAAGGAGAATTTAAAAATGTGACATACCAAGAGGTCCAAACTTTCTTCTTTCTTGGACGACTGTATGAAGAAATGCAACTGCATATAACAGCGGTGGCCATTGCGGCTGTGATGAGTAATCTAAGAAATCCTGTGTGATGCTGTGGTAAGTCCGCTTAAGACTTGCTCTGATGCCTTGAGGAGGTTCATTCGTAAATTTGATCGCCATCTGAAGCAGGCCTGTGATAAACAAGGATTAGGTATATTTATTACTGTTTATAATATAGTTTCACTTTGTGAAATTCGCCATTAGGAAAATATTTTCTTTCTTCGCCTTACCTATAGGAAACTGCTCGTGTACCTCAGTGGTGAGCCAGATCCTGAATGAGTCATGGATGTGTCCAGCGTCCACTATCATAGCCATTAATTCAGACGCAAAGGGTAGGGACAGGTGGATGTTTTGTAGAAGCACCCAGCCACCCATAGCCATTGATGACTCGATCATATCTTTGGCGACTACTTCTTGACCTTGGCCCATTGATACAGCTTTCAGGGCTATTACAAAGAAAGAAAATTAGATAAAGTTTTAAAAATTTTGTTTTGAACTTTTAACAGTAATAAAACGAAATAAACAAGCAACTTTATGGATTCATATCACTCACGTATGTCTTTAGATTTGGCCAATGCAGCAATCTGTGGCGACGGATCCGATCCAATTGACAGGATGCAGATCAAAGGCGTTCGAGTTTCTGATTCACTCCAAGTAGCTTCTAGGTCCAGAATGCAGGGTTCTCCATATTCGTCTCCCAAAGAATCTAATGAAAACAGATCAGTAATTATAACTATCATTTCGGTCTTCAAAAGACAGTTGATTACCCATGATGTATTTCCTGGCTTGTGATAGGGTCCTGTCTGGACTCCAGGAACGGATAAGTAAGAGTTTCTTGAAGACGTCCAGGGACTTTTGGTAACCGCAGGGTATGTCTTCTTCCTCAGGTTTTTCTTTTTCGTACCATACCCGCCATTCCTTTTCATTGTTCTCGATCTGTATAACAAAATTTAGTACGCATATAAAACGCATTCATTCTCTTTGATTGTCATTAGCTGCCAGAACCAACTTTAAAACCAGATGGGGTTCTTGCATTGCTTTTTAAGGGTATGTTTCGAGGAAAGAAAAACGTATTCAAATGCTAAATGCTGACCAAAACTTAAACGAGACTGCAACTCAAAACAGCAGTCAAATTATCCAAAGACACAAGGTTCCATCTTGATAGAAATCCTAATAAATTGAAGAGTAGCACTGACGAGCTTTAATAAAAGCGAAACGTCGTCGTCTGTGATTGGTTTCCGATGAATGAATGAAATTGCTACTCGGCGCTGAAGTGGCTGAAAGAACTTGACATCAACCTGTAAATACCAAAGACTATGTATCTTAGTTTGTAGCTGTATATATTTTATTTTAGTATAGGTTATAATAGTTTTTCTTTTAATCTATATTTACTATTGTCATGTTTTTGAGCCACACGATAAATAAAATTGCTACTCATTAATTGAGTTAAGTTCCACACAACTGTTGTCGTACCCGCAGGTTTCTATACCTGATGCTTTTAAACAGGTCACATAAACAGTGCTCGGATACTCAAATTAAACGCTCATATACCGGCTTTGGTAGGTAGATGGCGAACCAATACTTTTTCAAAGTACTGCTTCCCAATATTTATATGTTGCTACTACTAATCCTAATAAAGACTTTAGAATTTTTGAGTTGAAACTAAAGATACACGCGATATGAAAATGTTGATCTTCGTTAAACGAAACTGCAACTCAAAACGGCAAACAAATCTGCAATTGGCATTCTCAAATTATCTTAAGACACAAGGTCTCATCTTGATAGAAATCCCAATGAAGTTTTATGTCTCTTGAGTTGAAACTGAAGATACAGGGATATGAAAATTTTGATCTTCGGTAAACGACATTGCAACTTACTCGTTAGACATATAACAGATGCCGAACCTCAATGAAAATATGACGTGCGTCAAGTGTGACATTGTATATTAGTGACGTCAGAGGTTGTTTTCGCGCCGTTTTAACTCATTCAAATTATATTTGGAATACGTCTCCTGAGAAACTTAAACACTCTAAAACCTATTTTTTATGATGCTAAATACGTTACAAGGAAGGATTAAAAGCATTATTTTTTTGGTTCAAGAACCCTATTAACATTTAAACTGTCAGTTTGAAGAAGGGTTCCCTTATGCCTAACAAAAGATGTTTGTAAACATTACGCTCACCTTTTTCAAGATATCCGAAAATATGTCGAGCTTGCTGATTTCAACTAGATTCAGCCAAGTGATGTCCAGGATCCATCTGAAAGGTTTTGGAGTAACTGCGTTTAGGTCTAAGGATGCGCCTCCTTTGATAAATGACATGAACTCTTCATGAGTGATCACTCCCAGATACAGATCTATTTTCATGGCCATCATCAATGTGAATAATAGCTTATGACGCTCATACAGACTACGAATAGTGAACTTCCATACCTACAAGTGAAACTATATTAATATGATCAACATAAATATCAATCGCGATTTAGGTATTGGGTCATTAATAGAACTACATTTGCTGGAAGCTTAACTTTTTAGTGTCAATTATTCTGTATTCTGATAAAGTATATTTAGGGCCGATTTTATCAACACGCGGATTTTAACAAAGGTTTTGACCAATCAGAGCAGCCCATTCAAGAAAATGCATCTGTGAAAGTACTCTGAAAATTATCGATTTCTCTTGAAATTTACCTCAAAAAGGTCAAAAATGACATGCTTTGTATACAATCGATCGTTATGAACCATCTAGTATCTTTTCCGATCTGATTTTCCATCCTAAATGGGTGAAAAGTTGCATTTTCTTGTTTAACAAAGAGCTTAGAAATTGCTAATTTCAACCAATCAGATTCCAGAGAATCTGTACATTTGATCACTGGTTTCTTGTTGTATCCGATGATGACAAGAAATTCATATTACTGTATTATTTTTATAAAATAATAATTCACAATCGATAATAATTATAAATACCTGCAATATACCTATGTATTATAGTAAACAGGGGGAAAAATAACATTTTATTGCATTTCGCAAATAGGCATATACTCGTACGATTTCACAAGTGTGCATTACTGGTTGCCTATCCTTCTTAACAGCAAAGCTTGCGATCTGGCAAAAGTATAACTATGACCTTATTTTTCCTAAACTAGAAACCTTTTGTGTAGTCAGAAAGTGAATAAGGTGGTTTATATAAATGTGGTTCTGCACTACGGTGCCTTTTACGTAGTGCCTTTACAATCTTTACATCCTCTGTGAATATTTCTATAAGAAGATCTATAACAAATATGCATCCAGTCTACAATCAATCTGACTGCAAACTATACAATAATTATAAGGTAAACATTAGAAATCTAGCACTCATTTGCAAATCAATCGCTTTGTTCTAATTTTCTGCTATGATTTTGATCCATGAATTCTAAAATATTTTTGATAAAAGTGTCATCCAGCTTTGACGTTTTGTTTCCAATGTTGATAAAATACTATTGGATGATACTTATCAACATAGCCCTCAATACCCAATAGAAAGCTTTTGCTAAACAACATCCAATAGAAAAGCTTTGTCAAAGTCTTTGTTAAATATGCATGTTGATAAAATCGGGCCTGATATGATGGCCGTTTTGATTCAAAAGTCGTGATAGCAGGGCTATTCAAGAAGGACAAATGATTGGCCACAAAACATAAACTCCTTCTCGTTCTGTGGCTATAGTAGATCACAAGTTCTGTTTCAAAACGTCCATCTTAAGATGCCACTAAGATAATAGCGTTTTGTAGTTATGCACTTTGTTTTTACCTTTATCTATAAAAGCTTCTGAAAACTAGGCCTGACCCAAGCGATCTTACCTCATAAGTTAAATACTTCAAAATTATCTTGATTCTTTCTATAGTATCAGTACTCTTCTCAGACTTCGTGATAGAGTTATCGAACAGAATAAGGAACTGCTTTAACGAATTCTGATACATAGTGTTCACATTGCTCATCTCGACGATAAGGAAGTAGAGTATAGAACCTCTGGATGCAACTGCTCTGAATTCCTCTCTTGCTATATTAATCTTTTTTTCAGTTTGCACCGACACTGATAACTTCTGCGTTACTTCTTCTGCTGTGGCCTTTGTTACCTAGTAAAAAAGAAGGGCTATATCACACAACGTTGATTAACATGACTAAGAAGAAAGAAGAAACATAGTATCACAATACATGGTGTGTGCAACAGTTTTCTTTTTATTGTATGGTATCGATTAGAAACATACCTGGTTTCAAATCATTGTTTGATATGAATCCAAATCTCGAACTTCTTTTTTTATTTTTTTTAATTGTCTTTGAGTGCTTTCCCATTCAGATTTTTGCAAAACTGCGTTTGAAAATGTGACAATTACATCGCTTTTTAGATCCGTTAAAAAACTGTGCCTCCATATTTATGTTCCCTTGATTTTTTAACCCTACGTCTGTTACATTCTAGGCATTTATTTCAAATGCAACAATGAAATGAGGATTTTTTTTATTATATTATATTGACTTCCTAACGATATTTGTGTTATACTCCAGACTTCTATTTTAATGTTTTATATATCGTTGTCCCATGAGTCAACTTTATTTGGTTTGTTTTGTATGTGATTCCATATAGTTAAGATGGGTAACTTTTGGATCATGTAGGTCTTTAATAGAGCTATTCCTATTAATCAGTAATACTAATTTACCTGGAGTACGTTGATCAATTCTTCATCATCAACCAAAGAGCCTTGAGTTGAATTGAGTCTACTCAGTAGATTTGTTTCAAGTTCTTTCATTTTTCGTTGATTTTGCATCACGGATTCAAATAGAGCTACGCGTTCTGCTTCCAAGTCTGATTTTTCCATCAGAATAACTCTTCCAAGCAGCTGATCTTCCAGTCCTGGAAAACGCAATGCAATGGTAGAGTCTCGGGTAGGGTAGTGACTTAAAAAAAACAAATCTTCGGATACAATTCAGATTGTGTTTTCGCAATGTCCATTTATCGATTATTTATCTAAGATCTAAGAATTTTAAGTATAAGTGTTCACTTGGTGTATCTCCAAGGACTTCCAAGCACTTTTTATTTTTCCAATATATATAAGAATGTGATATAAGAAACCTTCCTATCCAAGGAGGATTTCAAACCACAAAACACTATTTTGTTACTTGTAGTACATGATAGCCGTTTTGAGTCAAAACTCATGATATCAGGGCTATTCAGAGTTTTCAAATTATTTTCCACAAAACAAAAATATTCTACCCGTTTTATGGCTATAGCACTGCGATCACGAGTTTTGAATCAAATCAGTCATCTTAAGATGCCAATAGGAAAATAGTGTTTTGTGGCTGGTTGAAAAGTTCTGTGATCACAAAGCAAAATAAAAACTGCATTGCACGAGACACAGACATAAGGTGCTTTCCTTTTACATCTGTACTAACTCAGATCATTTAAAAATGAGACGGCTCAGCTCAGTTGGAGCTTTTTTTATTCATTAAAGCTAAACAAAGCGAAGTCTGTGGATGTAGGGTGTACGCAAAAATGTAAAAAACTAGGTGATGAAAAGGATCGACAGATCATAGAACCATAGCATATTACGAAATGTGGAGGAATGTTATTTAACACACAAACACGTTCCTTTAACTCATATGAGGTTTTCAACTGAGCTGAGCCGTCTCATTTTTAAATGATCTGAGTTAGTGCAGTTGTAAAAGGAAAGCACCTAAAATAAACACTACACATTATTAAGAATTCGCCAAACCGATTTTTTCAAACCCGACACGTGTTAAACATTCTATTATTATATATAGTGTACATCTCACCCAGTCTGGTGACGGTAAAATCGATGATAGAAGACTTTGCGCTTATCTCAGGCGAGTATGGTGGATTTGGTAGCTTTGTAGTGATGTAGAGCATGAATCCTTTGAGAACGTCGCATTCTTTGTCACCTACTATGACCTTTTCTATAGAGCCCGATTTAATAAAGTTCTTCTCCAAGACATTGTCTAACACAGGATCCAGTTCCACATCTATGTCTTCAATGAGCAGCGGTTTACCTACAGACGCAACATCCAACGTAATACATCAAAATATACAGCTGAGGTAGCATAATCATGAAACATAAGTTTGAGCAAATAAATTACTCGATAAACGTAGAAAATATACGTAAAATTTGGATTGTGCGTCAACTACATTGGTGTAAAAAGAGTACATCTCGAGCCTCTTCAGAAAATTAGCAGGACTTTCTCATAAAACTGTTTTTATTTTTTATTGTAAAATCCTTGCCTGAGTTTTGACCATAGACGACCTACCTAACGACAGACAGTCTTCTAAATGGTTTCTGAAATACTTGTGGTTCAATGATGTTATCTGTAGGTTATTGTTAGCCTCTTTGTTTTTGATCCACATCTTTCCTTGGTTCTGTGGATCTATTAGCAGAGGATAAGATCTCGATTTTGTCACAATAAGGGCATTCTGTACGGACAGTTCATCATTAGGCAATCCTTGAAGTGTCCATTCTGATACGGTGGCATTTTCAACCTGCAAACAAGTTTTGAATATTTCTTATTATTTTACACTATACGATAGCAATCAGCATAATAATTCCCAAAAAATTCTCAACATAAAATAGTCCGATGGAAGCTTAATGGTAGTACTGACTGACTAAAAAAAGCTTGTAAATGAACGACTTTGCTCTATAGTTTCTATATGATGTACTCATTCTTCAGATATTATTTTGTTTCTGTCTGAATAGTCAAGGACAGTCTAAGAACCAATCTAACTTACCAGCATATTTGTTATATTGAGGTTGCTGGTGTAAGGAATAGCCTTTGACTGCAATATTTCCATCCAAGTCTTCACCAGATTGGCTCTGAATTCTTGATTATATGGGCCACAATAGGAAAGAAATCCAGTTGCCAATAAGGCATCTCCAACTAACCGCCCTAAGAGGTACAGAAAATACAATAACAATGAAATGTTTACACAACGTGCAATTTTTTTATTGTGCTTTCCAAATTTTGATTTAAAAATTCGAAGTAAATAAGACCATCGAGTCCCTATCTACTGCACCTTCAAAAAGGATGTAACGAAGCAAACATGTTTTAATGAGATTTGTTCCGCATTTTGGTCATTAAAATGAATCGAAAATGATTATTCTTTTGATGAGATGAAGTCAGAAAAGTAACCTTTGACCTTTTTTCTCAGTATGTTAGACCACTTTACTGAGCATTTATATATCCTCTTCAAACTCCACCGTACCAAATATTTGAATTTTAGGGTTGTCACCGCTAAAAATCAATTCAACATACACTACAAGGTATTTTCTAGGAGATGAACTAACGAACATAAATATTAATTTGCAGAAAAATGGCAACGGAATTAAAGGTTTTTCATAAGTTCTATGTTTTTTCTGAAATATTCGTGCAATAGGGTACATTAGTCATCTGGCAACAGTTTAGTAATGAATTCAAACCATAAAACACTATTATGCTAGTGAAATGGTATGATGGCTGTTTCGATTCAAAATTTGTGATAGTAGGGCTGCAGAAGAGAAAACCATACATAAAACGTTGTTTGGAAAGTGATCCCAGACCTGCCCCAATTTGAGCTGAGTTGAAGTTTGAATTAAGACGGCCACCTTAAGATGCTAGTAGAATAATATTGTTTTGTGGCTGGACTGATCAGCACTGCAATCACGAGGTTTGTATCAAAACGGCCATCTTAAGATGCGAATGAAATAGCATTTTGTGGCTAGTATTTTCAGTTGTTTGAACAAGTGATAAATTTTGACATGTGAGGTTTTTCAACTGACATTATTAGGAAGTCGTTACCGAGCTGTTTCTTGAAATCCTTGCTTTGCTGCGTCCATCTGGACTTCTCCCCACCCAGACCATTTATGAGGGTTGTTGCAGTATTCATTTTTCTCATACACAAATTGGCTGCATCCGTAAGTCGCTGTTTCTCCTCTACTGCTTTGTCATATTGCTCCTTTACTTCAGTCAGGGACCTTTCTCTTTCTTCCAACTGCCTTTCTGCAGCGGCCAAATCTTCCATTGCAACCTGACAAAAGAAAAAAAAAATAAAATCCACCATATTCTATAGATATCACCCCCTCCGACTATTTCCTGATTCCAAACCAGAAGGAGTGTCTAGTAGGTAGGAGTGTCAGATGAAAGGGTCATTCATCGTGGAAGCAAATGCTCATATTGAGGGCCTTGCAAAAGCTTATAAAACAACAACAAAATCTCTCAGAGCTCACGTACTTGTCACCCAGAATAATAAACGCATTTGCCTACATAAAGCTGAATCGCAATATCTTTTATCATTCATCAGAAGATTTTGACCCAGTATGGTAAGATATGCTTCAAAGTAAAAATTGATTTTTGTTTTCCATACCAACGGTTTTTTTTGATTTTATTATGGTTTTTTAACATTTCAGAATCACCGTTCGTTAGTTGGAAAGTTAGTTAGCAAAAAAACAAAAGTTGTTTCATTGGCACACTTGCTATCAATGTTGAAAACTGTGTTTTACTTCCCACACCGATAGGTGAGGGGAGTATTGTGATCGCGAAAATTTTCGATTTTGAGATAATACGCTTTTTGGGCGTTTTATGATGTCTACATAACGAAAAACCACGTCACTCATTTCCGTCGGTCTGTCTGTCGGTCTGTCTGTCTGTCTGTCGCTTTTTTCTAGCCTCGTAATCTCAGCAACCGCTGCATGGATTGTGATGAAATTTGGGCAGCGGTATGCTGTGGGGTCGTAGTAGGTAATGTTCCTATAATTTTGAAAATCGGTGCATAGGCGGCGGAGTAATTAGCAAAAAACAAAAAAATAAATATTGCTGAAACTTCGTTTTTAGGCGTTTTATGGGTCCCTGATCATTTTCTACTTTTTTTGGGTGGGGGTGAAATTGGGGTGGTTGGGGGGTGGGGGGTTGTAAAATTGAAAAATTTGTTGCTTCCATAATAGACTGTTCACTGACCTGTGAAGGAAGACCTGGCGACATAAATAACTTTTTTAGGTCCGTCCGAACATTGCCTTGCCTATTACAGAAAGCAAAGGAATTTTTTCTGATATAAACATACGAGAGTATTGCTTTAGATCGTTGTAACGAGGAAACTGTTGAATTGATGTTAATGAAATTTTGACACAGTATTACCACCATGGCGAAGATGGAAAACGCTTATGGTTTTGATAAATCGTGCCAGTGGCGGCGCAGAAATAATAAAAAAACTAAAAATATATAAACAGCTCAAACTTCGTTTTAAAGCGTTTTAGAGGTTCCTGATCATTTTCTGCGATTTTTTGGGTGCAGGTGAAATTGGGGTGGTTGGGGGATTGGGGGTTGAAAAATTAAAAAATTCCTTGCACTCATAATAGGCTGTCGACTAACCTGTTTAGGAAGATCTAGCGACACAAATCACCTTTTTAGGTCCATCCGAACATTGCCTAGCCTATTACGGAAACTAAGGGACTTACAATTTTCTGTATACATACGAGAATTTATTGGTTTAAATCGTTTTGTATTTTGTAACGTGGACACTATTAAATTGATTCTAATGAAGTTTTGGTACAGTATATTGTTACCGTGGTGAGAATGGAAAACGCTTATGCTTGTTAAAAATCGTGTCAGTGGCAGCGTAGCAATAATCAAAGAACGAAAAGTATTAAAACAACTCAATTTTGGTTTTTAGATGTTTTAGGGATTCCTGATCATTTCCTACAAGTTTTTTGGGTGGGGGTGAAAGTGAGGTGGTTGGGGGGTGGGGGTTGTAAAACTGAGAAGTTTGGAGTATCGATAATAGGCTGTCCATTGACCTGTAAAGGAAAGACCTGGCGGCATATGACAATTTTAGGGGGGGGGGGGGGCTGGCGATTATTTGGTTACAAGGATCTTAAACTAAAGCTTCATGCTATGGGAAAATAATAAACTGGTATCAGCGTAACGTGTGGGAAGTACTGAGTCAATCAACTTGACTTCATTTTTTTTTGTAAAACTCGTAAAAACTGTAAAAGGGGCCCAAAGGTAATCGAAATGTCAGTTAAATTTGGGCCAGTAAAACGGAGACAACTACAGGACAAGTTTTAGAAATTACAGTAATTACCGTACCTTTGTGTGACTTTGCTCACGTTATGGCAGTTACCTTGAGTCTAGCTTCTTGGAGTGCCAGATTAGCTTTGAGAGGCAGCACTTCTCTGTTGACGCTATGGAAGAAAGCCATCGCCTTGGTCCAAGATAACAGTCCAGCAACGTCTCCACATACCCTTTTGGCAGTGTCCATGTTGTAGTCCTCCATATCGAAATAAGGTTGGAGGAGGTCCACCATCTCGTTGTTAATTATGTCCTTTGGATAGTTTTGGAGTTGGAGGAGGAACGTTGTCGAAGCCATCATCTGGATAATTAAGTATGATGAAATTAATGGGAGTAAGTTGAAATTTGAAGAGAACTTAGTGGCATCTAGAGTCGCCTCAGAGGGCTGTTAGAATTTAGGAAGATCGTTTGCAATCTTTTTTCAAGCTTTCTATGATCTTTTCGCAGCAGGACAGCTGCAGTATACAAAGGACTGCAGATACATAAAGTTCGTTTCCAATAAATATAATATATGAGGATGCAATCAACCGAGGTCATACCTGGATGACCTAGGGACGTTTTCTCTTTGGTCTTGTTCATCAGAAAGTAGCGCTACAGGTTCGCTACTATAAGGCATTTACGGAAGCTATGATCGGGTTAACCCGATTACAAGGATCACTGATTCTGACGTTCGGAAAGTGATCTAGGATCAGTCAGAAATAGGGTCAGTTCACTCTTGTTTTGTATTATTAAACTGCTGTCATCAAGTGGGATTTATGATTCCATGGATTAAACGGACATCGAACATCGAAAAAGTTGGTTTAAAAATAAAAATCAGTTGGTTAAGAAAAACAGCTACTGATATGAATCATCCGATCACAATCACTAACTGTACAAGAGTGAATTGACCCTATTTTTGACTGATCCCAGATCAGTTTACGAACGTCACGATCACTGATACTTGTGATCGGGCTAACCCGATCATAGTTTCCGTAAAGGCCTGTTCTGATTTACGGCGTTTGAGATGCTTATGCAATTTTATATTCTCTTGACGTGAGAGTTGTCATCATAACATCTGATAGCGGATAGAAAATTTTATGATGGAAAAAATGGTGTCCGCTCCCGTAGCGCTCCACACTGATCATGGTGTCGATCAGAAACAGGGTGATCGCTACACTACCGCTACGTTCTAATGAGAGTGACCTTTTGATACTATCCACAAAACATAATTCGGTTACTAGAATGATATAATGGCAGTTTTGGTTCAAAACTTGTGATTGCAGGGCTGTCTAGGCAGCACAAAACACACATCTCCTTCTCGTTTTGTGGCTAGTGTTTTGTGCTGGGAATGATCAGCACTTCGGTCATGAGTTCTGAACTAAAACGGCCATATTAAGATGTGGTTAGGAGAATAGTGTTTTGTGGCTAGTAATTTGAGTATTCTTCTTTCTACAGATTCTACCTTGGAAGATGCCAGATTGAGCTATCTCAGATGATGACACTGAAATCGAACACATATGGTAGAGAAAGATGTGTATACATATTATGACTCATAAAAGTCTAGTCTAGTCTAGTCTGATATAGTGTATCGGTATAGGTTAACAGTAAATGATCTTAATAAAGCTAGATTTTGTTTGAAATAATTAGAAGAATAAATACTATAGAAAATCTACCAGGTCAAATTTTGAATAATTCTAACTACTTTCTCTCCAACACATATGATTATTGGTATCTCCAGTATTGTAGAATGAACTACAGGGAAACCTATTGATGGACAGTTCCTTTGAGTGCAACGTGAATTGTCACTTAAACTCTTGAAGTTTGCAATGATTTTGTAGTGGGCTTTTTGTCTCTAGAAGTGACCTTTGAAAAAATGGTTACCTTCAGTGATTCCGGCCATGATGGTTTTGGACATGGTGCTGCAGGGTCTCCAATCACAGGATGCAATTTTCTTTGGAATAGGATCAATACACAATCCATTATTCTCATAATTAGGTGAGGTGGTCTACCCAACTTTCTCACGGTAGCTAAAAGGTCCATTTATCATTTAAAAATCAGATAAATAATTATATGTTTTTAGAAATTATTTCAGTATAACAAATAAAATAGGACTACGCACTTTCAAATACGCAGAGACAGTTCAAACAATTCAGCCAATAATAACGTAAATTACAAAAGGGTTTGCAAAGGACAGAGTCAACCTTCTTGACTCATTCTTTTACCTATATGAGCCGGCTTAATTGTATTGAGAGCAGCCTCGGCTTCTTCTAAAGCTGGTTTTGCAGCCTCTAACTTTTCTTCAGCTAAAGCTTTTTCTACAGCGATTGAAGATACCAATGCTTCTGCTTTTTCCTTTACAGTTTGTACTTGGTTCTTTACTTCTTCTGCCTGCATTGCCCTTTCTGTCACCTGAAATAATGTTGAAGAATATGCTTAATGAAACAGTCCATACACAAAGTATTCCAGATGAATAATCACCACTTTTATTTAAACTTGCGACGATCGTTTCGACACACAGTGTCTTTTTCAAACAATGACTCTAAACTTACAATACTAGGCTATTTATATAAAATATACATGTTTAATGGTATAACTATTATGGCTAATCGTTTGTTCTCCGAAAACCATGGGACAGATTTAGTAGGGGTGAATTATTTAAATGCGTTTGGTCGTTAAGTAGGTTACCTGAACATTTGAGCTTGTTGATTTCTAATGCTTCTAAAAAATTTAATTTGCGTCCTTTTTGTTCTACGTGTAATATTTGAAAATCTTCGTTAAAATGACGATCAAATGATTGGCGTAATTTGAATTACAAAGTTCGTTAACAAATGATTTCTTGTGTTCATTAATGCGGTTCTTGAAAGCTCTCCCACTTTGTCCAATATATACTTTAGGACAATCCACACATTCTCAGTCCATAGCTGCTTTCGGAAATGGATGGGGAAGTCTACAAGATATAAACAAAATAGGGTGAACATGGCTTCAACAAAAAGCATTTTGTTCGAAGATTGAAGCTATTTGCATGAATAGTTCAGCTACATATGCTTCTCTCAATTGTACACTTCAATCACAGTGACTACTGAGATAAGTGTCAATTTATATTCTGATAAGGAAAAGAAATTGTTAATGTTTATAAAAACAGTGCAACAAAGCATTTTATCTACGTATTGCAGTGTTTCGCAGCAAGGTAGTGTGAAAACAATTATCGCATCGTTACTCAAAGGAAGACCATTACCTCTGTTAGCACAGTTTCAGCTCTTTGAGAAGCCTCAGCTAGTTCAGTTTCCATATTAGCAAGTTCCTTCTTCAGAATAAGCACTGACGATGATGCCTCAGCAAGTTTCTCTAAACCAGTATCCATTCTGAGCGCTCCATCACTCAATTCAATCTTCTTGTTACTATAAATACTTTTGTAGCCTGCTATGAAGTTCAAGTAGGATTTGGGGGTCACGTGGGCTGTTCTACGAAATCTGTGAGAATCGAAATCATCTTCAATTAATTTCTGCACTATTGAAACTTTTTCAAAGAATACCAAGATGCCTATCAGCAAAGTAGTGAGAGTAGTTGTAGAAAAGGTTTATTCGGATTTTGGTATAAAGAGGTTTTAGCTCAAAGAGCCGACGTTTTGGCGTTTATTTTTCAGGACTACCGAGCACAGCCACACAATAAACGCCGAAACGTTGGCTTTTGAGTTAAAACCTCTTGCAATAATTTGTGCCAGTCCGGCCCTGGATGGCCGACCCGATTTACGTGATATATAGAATTCAGAACGTCCAGAAGCTTTCCAGAACCGACGGTAGCGGCGCGCAAGGGTTCTCGGCGTTCAGCAGGCATCTATACAGGGTGAGTTTTTAGTACCGACCGGTCGATAACTCCACTACTATAGAAGATAGCGAAAAAAGTTGTATATAAAAGTTGTAGCCACGGACATGCTCCTTGCTCAGAAAATATCTAGATTTATACAGGGTGATCCATAAGTACGTGGTGATGCAAACATGCATTTTTTTAAATGAGACACCCTATATATCATTCCATATTCAGATTCTACTAATGATTTCCGTTCTTGCAATATAGGGCATTGTTACATTATACAGGATGTTTCAAAAGTTATGACCATTTTTATATCCAAATCGCGGACAAATGAACGTACTGTATATCAAAAAGTAATGAATCAAAAATTACTTTTTTTACATGAGAAGATTAAAAATATCCTCTAGTTTTACAATCGTCTATAAAAGAAGCCCAAGACGCATATTCATATACAGGGTGATGTAGAATGCAAAATACAAATTTACTCTTTTTTTTTTCAAATGTAACCCCCAATATTTTATTATCCCAAAGAATTGCTTTTAATATGCTCTTTCATCTTTGTATAGCACTTGTTGTACCTACGTCCATCAGTTTCCGAGATATTTCGATTTTTCGGTAAATTTAAAATACATATAGCCTCTATTTGTGTACTGAAATTTATTTATTTTGAGAAAGTACTATCTGATTTGTTTTTTATTTAACGAACAACTAAATTATAACGTCTTGATAGTATTTGATGAAGTCAAAACCCTAAATCATCGAGATAATAAAGTCAAGTATGCTGAGGAAACAATTTTGTAGGCGTCATGCATAATTATCAAGTAGTTCTATCAGGTAGGCTTTGAAAAATTGACAGTTTTCATAACCTACTCAATAATTCCGTGCTGTGTGAAAAACCAGCTTTGAAAATTAATTTTTTCATTGAAGGTATTTAGGAGAATCTTTGAAAAATTGTCTACTTGCCTCTAGAATATATGAACTATGAATAGCAATATCCAGAATGGAGGCACTCTAAAACTATTGCGTTTGAAAGATTTAAGAATCGTTTTATTTGGACTGTGTCGTTTCACATTTCATAGCCTACCTGATACATCTGCTTGATATTTATCTATAAGATTGTTTCCTCAGCACACTTGACCTATATTATCTCGTTACTTAAGTGTTTTGACTTGATCAAGTATTATTATCGCCTTATGTTTTAGTTGTTTGTTAAACAAAAACAAAATTTGGTAGTATTTTCTCAAAATAAATAAATTTTATTAAACAAATAGGAGGTAATTTAAAATTTGTAGAAAAATCGAAATATCTCAGAAACTACTGAATGCAGCCATAATAAGTGCTATACAAAGATGAAAGAGCATATTAAAAGCAAATCTTAGGTATAATAAAATATTGGGGGTTACATTTAAAAAAAGAGAGAAAATCTAGATTCTGCATTCTACATCACCCTGTATACGAATATGCGTCGCGGGATTTTTTATAGCGTATTTTAAAACTAGAGGATACTTCTAATCGTCTCATGTAAAAGAAATAATTTTTGATTCATTACTTTTTGGTATACAGTACGTTCATTTGACCGTGATTTGGATACATAAATGGTCATAACTTTTGAAATACCCTGTATAATGTAACAATACCCTATATTGGAAGAACGGAAATCATTAGTAGAATTTGAATATGGAATAATATATAGGGTGTCTCATTTAAAAAAATGAATGTTTGCATCACCACGTAGTTATGGATCACCCTGTATAAATCAAAATATTTTCTGAGCAAGGAGCATATCCGTGGCTACAATTTTTATATACAATTTTTTTCGCTGTCTTCTACAGTAGTGGAGTTATCGACCGAGCCGGTACTAAAAACTCACCCTGTATAAGCCGCAGCCAGGCAGCGACAGTTACAGTTAGTGTCAATAGAGTGCAGCAGTCGGTGTTCGGTAGTATTATAATACGCGACGTTCCAGTGGCGCGCGCGAAATAAATGAACTGTGACATAAATTAGTGGAGTTAAGGACCAATATAAATTAGTGTAGTGACTTTGGATAAATTAGACTTTTTAGTTATTAGGCTAGGTGTAGTGTACATAGTTAGTGAAAATAAATAGTGAAATCCGTACCAAGTGTTTTCGTGCCCAATCGGACTAAAGACTTGTAACAAATTTATCCCAAAATCCGAAGAAACCTATTACTAAAAAAACTGGGATAAGAATGTCTTTCAACTGTATTAGTGAGAGAAGTTGATTGTATTGTAGTGGATATTGGAATAGCCCCTTACCTTTGAAAATATTCTAAGGAAGTAGCAGCGACAATATCCTGAATAGATCCAAGTGCATTGACTAATTCCTCCTTGATCTCTTGGGTACACTCTATTGTGAAGTCTGTGATAAAATGCCTAGCCACAGATATCAGAGCATCCTTAGGCCAAGGTTGAAACCAGTCAATAGTGCAACCTGTGATCAACGCTGGGAACCGCAGGGCTCTGTTTCTGAATTTTTCACCTACCTGTAATAACATTTAAAGTGAAATTTAAACATTTTCTTGTTTTCATTAAGGGATTAAATATTAAGGGATCGTCACTTTTTTTTCTTCTTAGGTTTAAGTGAATTTGGGAATTATGTTATGGGGCTGGTACTTTGATCAGTCTCTGACTGCCTACCAGCCCTTTTTGCAGTTGTTTATATACTATAGACCTATTTTATTGTTTGTCATATATTGTTGCTGCAAATAAATACTTGTTATTATTATTATAAGAACAATGGAATCTGGTAGAACTCACTTAATTTATAGACAACATACATACTTCCAAAGCTTTAGGTTAAACTACTATTCATATCACAAATCAACAATAAATTATATAGTAAACAATCGTACTTAAATTCAGCAGTTCTGAAGGAGATCTTCAGGTTTACATAAAAAATCGAAAATCTTTATTTGGCTTTCTATGAAGATGAAACTTCGTGTTTTGGATAATTTGAGGGTGCTGGTTACAAATATGGTCGGAGTTTTGAGTTTTAGTCTCGTTTGAAGAAAATCAAAAATTTCAGATCATCCAGATATTCAGGTTTACATAAAAATTCGAAAACCTTTATTTGGCTTTCTATGAAGATGAAACCTCGTGTTTTGGATAATTCGAGGGTGCTGGTTACAAATCCGATCGCAGTTTTCAGTTTTAGTCTCGTTTGAAGAAAATCAAAAATTTCAGATCTTCCAGATCTTCAGGTTTACATAAAAAATCGAAAATATTTATTTGGCACTCTACGAAGATGAAACCTCGTGTTTTGGATAATTTGAGGGTGCTGGTTCTAAATCCGGTCGCAGTTTTGAGTTTTAGTCTCGTTTGAAGAAAATCAAAAATTTCAGATCTTCCAGTTTTTCAGGTTTATACATAAAAAATCGAAAATATTTATTTGGCACTCTACGAAGATGAAACCTCGTGTTTTTGGATAATTTGAGGGTGCTGGTTATAAATCCGGTCGCAGTTTCGTTGAAGAAAATAAAAAATTTCAGATCTTCCAGATCTTCAGGTTTACATAAAAAATCGAAAATATTTATTTGGCTTTCTACGAAAATAAAACTTCGTGTTTTGGATAATTTGAGAGTGCTGGTTACAAATCCAGTCGCAGTTTTGAGTTTTAGTCTCGTTTGAAGAAAATCAAAAATTTCAGATCTTCCAGGTCTCCAGGTTTACATAAAAAATGGAAAACCTTTATTTGGCACTCTACGAAGACGAAACCTCGTATTTTGGATAATTTGAGGGTGCTGGTTACAAATCCGGTCGCAGTTTTGAGTTTTGGTCTCGTTTGAAGAAAATCAAAAATTTCAGATCTTCCAGTTTTTCAGGTTTATACATAAAAAATCGAAAATATTTATTTGGCACTCTACGAAGATGAAACCTCGTGTTTTTGGATAATTTGAGGGTGCTGGTTATAAATCCGGTCGCAGTTTCGTTGAAGAAAATAAAAAATTTCAGATCTTCCAGATCTTCAGGTTTACATAAAAAATCGAAAATATTTATTTGGCTTTCTACGAAAATAAAACTTCGTGTTTTGGATAATTTGAGAGTGCTGGTTACAAATCCGGTCGCAGTTTTGAGTTTTGGTCTCGTTTGAAGGAAATCAAAAATTTCAGATCTTCCAGGTCTTCAGGTTTACATAAAAAATCGAATTTGGCACTCTACGAAGACGAAACCTCGTATTTTGGATAATTTGAGGGTGCTGGTTACAAATCCGGTCGCAGTTTTGAGTTTTAGTCTCGTTTGAAGAAAATGAAAAATTTTAGATCTTCCAGATCTTCAGGTTTACATAAAAAATCGAAAATATTTATTTGGCTTTCTACGAAAATAAAACTTCGTATTTTGGATAATTTGAGGGTGCTGGTTACAAATCCGGTCGCAGTTTTGAGTTTTGGTCTCGTTTGAAGAAAATCAAAAATTTCAGATCTTCCAGGTCTTCAGGTTTACATAAAAAATCGAATTTGGCACTCTACGAAGACGAAACCTCGTATTTTGGATAATTTGAGGGTGCTGGTTACAAATCCGGTCGCAGTTTTGAGTTTTAGTCTCGTTTGAAGAAAATGAAAAATTTTAGATCTTCCAGATCTTCAGGTTTACATAAAAAATCGAAAATCTTTATTTGGCTTTCTACGAAGATAAAACCTCGTGTTTTGGATAATTTGAGGGAGCTGGTTACAAATCCGGTCGCAGTTTTGAGTTTTAGTCTCGTTTGAAGAAAATAAAAAATTTCAGATCTTCCAGATCTTCAGGTTTACATAAAAAATCGAAAATCTTTATTTGGCTTTCTACGAAGATAAAACCTCGTGTTTTGGATAATTTGAGGGAGCTGGTTACAAATCCGGTCGCAGTTTTGAGTTTTAGTCTCGTTTGAAAAAAATCAAAAATTTCAGAGCTTCCAGATCTTCAGGTTTACATAAAAAATCGAAAATATTTATTTGGCACTCTACGAAGATAAAACTTCGTGTTTTGGATAATTTGAGGGTGCTGGTTACAAATCCGGTCGCAGTCTTGAGTTTTAGTCTCGTTTGAAAAAAATCAAAAATTTCAGATCTTCCAGATCTTCACGTTTACATAAAAAATCGAAAATATTTATTTGGCACTCTACGAAGATGAAACCTCGTATTTTGGATAATTTGAGGGTGCTGGTTACAAATCCGGTCGCAGTTTTGAGTTTTGGTCTCGTTTGAAGAAAATCAAAAATTTCAGATCTTCCAGTTTTTCAGGTTTATACATAAAAAATCGAAAATATTTATTTGGCACTCTACGAAGATGAAACCTCGTGTTTTTGGATAATTTGAGGGTGCTGGTTATAAATCCGGTCGCAGTTTCGTTGAAGAAAATAAAAAATTTCAGATCTTCCAGATCTTCAGGTTTACATAAAAAATCGAAAATATTTATTTGGCTTTCTACGAAAATAAAACTTCGTGTTTTGGATAATTTGAGAGTGCTGGTTACAAATCCGGTCGCAGTTTTGAGTTTTGGTCTCGTTTGAAGAAAATCAAAAATTTCAGATCTTCCAGGTCTTCAGGTTTACATAAAAAATCGAATTTGGCACTCTACGAAGACGAAACCTCGTATTTTGGATAATTTGAGGGTGCTGGTTACAAATCCGGTCGCAGTTTTGAGTTTTAGTCTCGTTTGAAGAAAATGAAAAATTTTAGATCTTCCAGATCTTCGTTTACATAAAAAATCGAAAATATTTATTTGGCTTTCTACGAAAATAAAACTTCGTATTTTGGATAATTTGAGGGTGCTGGTTACAAATCCGGTCGCAGTTTTGAGTTTTGGTCTCGTTTGAAGAAAATCAAAAATTTCAGATCTTCCAGGTCTTCAGGTTTACATAAAAAATCGAATTTGGCACTCTACGAAGACGAAACCTCGTATTTTGGATAATTTGAGGGTGCTGGTTACAAATCCGGTCGCAGTTTTGAGTTTTAGTCTCGTTTGAAGAAAATGAAAAATTTCAGATCTTCCAGATCTTCAGGTTTACATAAAAAATCGAAAATCTTTATTTGGCTTTCTACGAAGATAAAACCTCGTGTTTTGGATAATTTGAGGGAGCTGGTTACAAATCCGGTCGCAGTTTTGAGTTTTAGTCTCGTTTGAAGAAAATAAAAAATTTCAGATCTTCCAGATCTTCAGGTTTACATAAAAAATCGAAAATCTTTATTTGGCTTTCTACGAAGATAAAACCTCGTGTTTTGGATAATTTGAGGGTGCTGGTTACAAATCCGGTCGCAGTTTTGAGTTTTAGTCTCGTTTGAAAAAAATCAAAAATTTCAGAGCTTCCAGATCTTCAGGTTTACATAAAAAATCGAAAATATTTATTTGGCACTCTACGAAGATAAAACTTCGTGTTTTGGATAATTTGAGGGTGCTGGTTACAAATCCGGTCGCAGTTTTGAGTTTTAGTCTCGTTTGAAAAAAATCAAAAATTTCAGATCTTCCAGATCTTCACGTTTACATAAAAAATCGAAAATATTTATTTGGCACTCTACGAAGATGAAACCTCGTGTTTTGGATAATTTGAGGGTGCTGGTTATAAATCCGGTCGCAGTTTTGAGTTTTAGTCTCGTTTGAAGAAAATCAAAAATTTCAGATCTTCCAGTTTTTCAGGTTTATACATAAAAAATCGAAAATATTTATTTGGCACTCTACGAAGATGAAACCTCGTGTTTTTGGATAATTTGAGGGTGCTGGTTATAAATCCGGTCGCAGTTTCGTTGAAGAAAATGAAAAATTTCAGATCTTCCAGATCTTCAGGTTTACATAAAAAATCGAAAATATTTATTTGGCTTTCTACGAAAATAAAACTTCGTGTTTTGGATAATTTGAGAGTGCTGGTTACAAATCCGGTCGCAGTTTTGAGTTTTAGTCTCGTTTGAAGAAAATCAAAAATTTCAGATCTTCCAGGTCTTCAGGTTTACATAAAAAATCGAAAACCTTTATTTGGCACTCTACGAAGACGAAACCTCGTATTTTGGATAATTTGAGGGTGCTGGTTACAAATCCGGTCGCAGTTTTGAGTTTTGGTCTCGTTTGAAGAAAATGAAAAATTTCAGATCTTCCAGATCTTCAGGTTTACATAAAAAATCGAAAATCTTTATTTGGCACTCTACGAAGATGAAACCTCGTTTTTTGGATAATTTAAGGGAGCTGGTTACAAATCCGGTCGCAGTTTTGAGTTTTAGTCTCGTTTGAAGAAAATAAAAGATTTCAGATCTTCCAGATCTTCAGGTTTACATAAAAAATCGAAAATCTTTATTTGGCTTTCTACGAAGATAAGACCTCGTGTTTTGGATAATTTGAGGGTGCTGGTTACAAATCCGGTCGCAGTTTTGAGTTTTAGTCTCGTTTGAAAAAAATCAAAAATTTCAGAGCTTCCAGATCTTCAGGTTTACATAAAAAATCGAAAATCTTTATTTGGCACTCTACGAAGATGAAACCTCGTGTTTTGGATAATTTGAGGCTGCTGATTACAAATCCAGTCGCAGTTTTTGAGTTTCAGTCTCGTTTGACGAAAATAAAAAATTTCAGGCCTTGCAGATCTTCAGGTTTACATAAAAAATCGAAAATCTTCATTTGGCTTTCTATTAAAATAAAAATCTTGTGTTTTGGATAATTTGAGGGAGCTGATTACAAATCCGGTAGAAGTTTTGGGTTTCAGTCTCGTTTGACGAAAATAAAAAATTTCAGATTTTCCAGATCTTGAGGTTTAGGTAGGTACTGATAAATTCGAAAATATTTATTTGGCTTTCTATTAAGATGAAATCTCGTGTTTTGAATAATTTCAGGGTACTGTCCAAAAATCCGGTCGGTTTTCGAGTTTCAGTCTCGTTTGAGGAATATCAAAAGTTTCAGATGTTCCCAATCTTCAGGTTTGTACATAAAAAGTCGAAAATCTTTATCTAGATTTGTAGAGAAAGATGAGACATTGTGTTTTGGATAATTTGGGGGTGCTGGTTACAAATCCGGTCGCAGTTTAGTTGTGGTTGAAGTCAGCAGTCCTCAAGGATCTATTCTTCGCCCACTTTATGTGATATGCCAATAGTCAGTGCAAACTGTCAAATTAATTGCTACACAGACATTTTACCCTCGAAAGATGTTTTGGGTGCATGTATTCAAAGACGTTTAATGTAAGTATTATATTCAATAAAAAAATTTGCTTTCCAGAAATCTGTTATTATGGTATAGTTATATGTCAAACATGGCCCCTTTGAATTACTTCTACACTTACTGGAGAAAAGCAGAAAACAACGTGCAAGTTCTGACACGTCCGGTTCATGAAGTACTCCATGACAGTTTCATGGTTGAGGGTTCTTTTTGGGTTTTCTCTTTTCATAATCGGCGTTAACTCCTGAATTATTTCTGATTGGTCGTCCTTAGTGAACAAATTTGATATCACTCCAGATGAAAGAATGTTGTTCAGGTACTCCAAGAAACCTTCCTCTTTGATATCCAGATCGGTGAAAATGAAGGTGGTGCCTTTGCCTTGACACCCACAGGATCTGTACAGGGTCTTGAGGTCTTCCAGGAAGTTGGTGATATTATAGGAACGAGTGAGGGCTATTTGGAAGGTCTTATAGCCAGCTATGAACGAAGACAGCTTCGTGAGGGACTGTTTGCCACTACCTCCGACACCTAAAAAACATTTCTTTAATAGCGTTTCTTATGTCAATGTAAGCTCCTTTATAGGTTTTAGCAATTGCTTTTGCTTACCAACAAGCATAACATTTCCTCTAGGATGCCTGATGATCCTGGATATTTTAACCAGATGCAACATGGCGTCAGGAAAGAACACCAAGTCCATCCCAGATCCTCTAACCATCTCATTGTATTGAGACAAAAACATGTCAAGACGGTCTCTCAGCTCATTTTCGTTGAAAACTGGTTCATACACTTTGGGTAGTTCCATGTCTGCATCTTCACCTTCCTCGCCTGTAGGCTCTGGAGCATCTCTGGAGTGAAAACGTTTATAAATACTATAACCTACAAGTTTTGGTGACCTATGTTATACAGTTCTGTTCCACTTCATAAAAAGGGATCTCCAACAAATCCAGACAATTATCGCCTACTTTCGTTAATCTCTCATGCAAGTAAGGTTCTACTATATATTTTACAATCTTGTTTGGAGGGTTTTATTGGCTGGCAAATTTCTCAGGCGTAGGCAGGTTTCGTGAAAGGACGCGGTACGCGTGAACAGATCTTAAACTTAAGACAAATTATTGAAAAAGCCAGAGAGCATTATTTTCCAGTTTTTATCTGCTTTGTAGACTATTCTAAGGCGTTTGATAACGTAAAGTGGCCTAAACTGTGGGAAATCCTCATAGATATGGGAGTTCCTTATCACCTAGTATTTCTCATACAGCAACTCTACGAATCTAATTCGGCTCGTGTAAGAATTGATGGTAACCTGTCTGTTCAAACTGCAACCAGAAAAGGAGTTCGTCAGGGATATGTATTATCTCCGATGTTATTTGACATTTACTCTGAATTTGCGATGAGACAGGTATTGGACAACTGGAATGGCGGTATAACTGTTGGCGGAAGCAAAATATCCAACTTAAGACTTGATGACGATACAACCCTTATTGCTGCTTCTCAGGAAGAACTAGTAGCTCTATTAAACATCTTAGAACAACATAGTGCAGCGTATGGTCTTGGTATTAACTACAATATGACTAAGGTTATGATCGTAGATAGAGAGCACGATAATCATCGACAAATAACGTCAATAGGCCGTTGTGAAGTAGTTCAAAGTTTTGTGTACCTCGGTTCATTGATCGACAATTCGGGTAGCTGTGAAAATGAGATTCGACGGCGCATTCAACAAGCACGTGTGGCCATGACAAAGCTTATTAAAATATGGCGTGACCATAACAACTAAAGCTACCAAAATGTCGCTGGTTCAGCCTCTTGTGTTCTCCATATTTCTGTATGCCTCGGAAACTTGGACTGTTATCCTCCATTGTGTCGACGAAAATGCTTACATTCTTCGGACATATACACAGAAGCGATAATATGGAGAAACTTGTAGTTCAAGGTCATGCCCCGAGTGGGCGGCGCCGTGGCCGTTTCCCTACACGCTGGGTGGATGCGATGAAACAGTTGCGGGGTATGAGTATCAAAAGCGCCACTAAACTGACAGTAAATCGCGATCGATGGCGAGCTACAGTTCTTAAAACTATTGATAATATTCGTGTCGGCAATACTCTAGTTCCGACTTAATGCATTTTACGAGTTCACAACATGTCTGTTAAGACATTGTGACTATGATGATGATGATGATGATATACAGGGTTACTTAAAATCTTACAGTTCTTAAACTTCGTTGTTTAGGTTGTATTTCATCAATATCAATCCACTCATACCTACCTCATGAAATCCACGAACACCGGTTCAATCTCAGTCTTCTTCCTAAGCTCTGGCCCAAGTTCTCCTTCAACAAGGCTAAGCGCCTCTTCGTTGAACCAATTCTTATCTTCTTTGATTGTGAAACGATCTGAGAAGACCCTGGAGCATTCGTGTTTCCACAACATCATCAAACAACCTTCAGATTCTATCACATTTGATAATGTACCAATCTGAAAATAACATTTGCTGTGTAAGAAACATAGATATAGATTTTTCAAAAATATAATCAATCTTAAAAAAGTCAATCAGACATTCGGAAAAAATAAGCAAAAAGAATAGGGATCTATGTTCTGTGGAGCAAGAAAGTTAGACTTAAGCTGCATATATCATATCCTTAAAAACATATTTGTAAAGCTACTTATTTCATGAATGATGCAATCACACTACACACACTACAAGTAAACATACCATCCCTTGCCAAATTCTGGATAAATCTCTCAAAGAAAATACGTAGTGAAACTTTGCAGGGGTTGGCAGAAGTTTGCTCCTTGTACTCTTCCATAGAACCCTCGTCAGTGGTATTAGCTTCTTCACAAGATTCCTTACTTCAACTGTAAATCCTCTTTTGGAGTTATAGTGGCCTGTTAGTGATCGAAAAGATTCTTATTTTATTTCTTATAAACCATTATTACCATGTGTCATACTGAGAGACAGACATAATTTTACCTTGGGCTATGACTCCAAATATCTTGTCGATCGACACGTCAGTAGGTAAAGGACAGTTAAAGATAGAGAACTGTCTCTTCAACCTTGAAGGTATGTCATTTCGTCCCCCTCCTGGTTGACACATAGCACCCACAAATTGTACGTCATTTATTGTGATGAACTCTCCAGGTTTCTCCAGACTATAGAAGCCTCCCATGTCCATAGTTTGACGCACAATCTCATTTGTTATCTAGATAAAATAAAATCAATTGCAGTTCTAAACAAGAAGAAAGGAATTCAAATTATATAAATCAATAAATTTAAATACAAACTCAAACAATACCTGTTAGAGAAACAACGATGATGCTCTTTGCAACCTATACTGATATATACCTACATTCTTTTTAATTTTTGACCTGGCAGTTGCTATGCTATATGGTTTTGCTGTGTATGATATGTCTATGTTACTTTTATTTATCTTATTTCATTTTTATTTATTTAAATACTACATCTCTTTCATGCATTGATGTATCAGTGCACTTGTTAAGGGTTACATATTTGATTTTTATTTATATACGTATAATGGGCTCCTGTCCACTACTGGTTGAGTGGAATAGCATGTGCTAGATCCACCAGTAGTTTAATATGCCATTTTCGTTGTTATTAATTTTTTGATTAAATAAAGTCGTATTATTATTATCTGACTTTCTAAGTTCCACTCGCATAATTGCGGTAGCAACAAGTGTTGACGGGCTGTGCCAAGTCAACACCCTGACTATTATTGATCGGAATTTAGGAAGGATCGCACAATATTACATGTCTTCAGGATTACAGACTTTTGGAATACTTTGTGTAACTTTTCGTCTAGGCCCAGCTGTTGAAGGTGCTGTGTAAACGTGTTTGGTGTAAGGCCTGACACAGACATAATGAGGGAGACAATTGTGACTTTGTTTTGTTTCCAAAGTCGTTTTATTTCCATGGTACTATTATTAAGAAGAAGAAGAAGAAGAAGAAGAAGAAGAAGAAGAAGAAGAAGAAGAAGAAGGAATTATAAGCAAAATGAGCATTTTTACATCTTACACCACCGATTTTGATGAAAAGAGTTTATTTGAATATATGTTGGGCAAAGTTATTTTTTCTACAAGACAGTTATTATTGTCAGGTGTCTTTTATGTGTCAATTTGTGTATTCGTGACTAATCTGATACGTCGCTACACTTACTATACACTTGAAACATGAATAAAATATTCTAATCTGTTCTATTCTACAGCTCTAAGACGTACCTGGTCTCCCCAGCAGTTGATCTCAGGTAAATTGATGTCATCTATGAAAACGATCATTTTTTTACCATTAGCTGGACCAAAAGTATTTCCCATCCTCTTTTCAACGTAACTTTCTATTGTTTTTTGAAACTGATACGGTGAAGTAGCGCTCGAGAAATTGAATGCCCTACTGAGATATACCTCTGGATTGGCTTTCTTCATGTATGATTTCATCATCACTGTTTTTGCTGTACCTTGTTCACCTAGAGATGGGTTTTTGAATAAGAAAACATGGACTCCAAGAATACGTGTCAAAACCTTGAGCCCTAATATCATAACCCAAAGTCAAACCAGAATGTGAGAAAAGGGAATACACTACTATTCGTGGTAAGATTTTCTTAAGAATAGCTGTTTTGTGAATGAATGAATGAATGAATAAGGACCAGAGACTATCCAGCACGGAATGTGGCTGGTGCATAGGCCACACGATGGGCCCTTTTGCGCCTCTATCCGCGCTAGTTCCTAATACCTGCCTTTTTTGGCAAAGGCAAGTACATTCTTAGGTCCTATCCGTTTTATATCTATTGGTTCCAAGGTTCTTGAGCCCAGCATAGTCTGCCTGTGATAACCCAGGGTTTCACAGCGACACAAGATGTGTGCCGAGGATTCTTCCTCTTCACCACACCACGTGCACGTTGGGTCGTTGACCACCCTCATCACGAACAAGTGACGCCTGAAGGTGTTGTGACCCGTTAGTAGGCCTACTAGCAATCTCAAGTTACTCCTATCCAGAGAGAGACAACATCGTCCTATTCTCTCTGCAGGCCCTGCTAATAGTTCCCGAGCTTGACGGAGATGACCAGAGATGTTGTTCCATCTCAGAGGGTGTTGATTCTGGATCCACTCTCCAGTTGTTTTCCTAATCAAGTTTGGAGATAGTCCTAAGGCTGGTTCAGGGCCCACAAAACTGCACTCCAGGACCAGTCCCCACGTTATTTTCCAAGCACTAAGTGCTTTGATTGCTGCCTGACTGTCAGAGCAGATAGTAATCCGCCTCCTAGACCCGTTAATTTGTGAATTGCTGGAGACTAATTTTCATTTTAGAGATGCAATATCCTATTTTTGCTTGCTATATTCTTAAAAAGTGAATTATGCTTACCTACAAGCATCACAGCTTTCTCTTGTCGCGCTATGGTGTCAATAAGATAATTTATACGAACGTTGTCCGGTATAGGGATCAGAATGCTGGCATATTCTGGAGTCGCCAAATCTGGGTAGGCATAATTGGTTACCATGGTAGTCCAAGGAGTCCATTCTCCGTCAGAACTCACGTAGTAGTCGAAAAGGGTTGCCTGAAACATGAACATATAAGCATACAATTATTAGGCACGCCACTGGTGGCTGCAGATCTGTTTAGTGCCCCATGTTGGACGTTGATGTTTGGTTACATAGACCACACTGTGGTTGTTTTTGACCTCTGATCATGTTTCTGACAAAAGTAACTACGGTCTTTGGTCCTAATCTTCCTAGTGTCAACAGGCCTAGCAGTAGTCTCAGTTTTCTCTAGGAAGAGACAGAAACTCATTTGGCTCTTAGTTGACCTGCTAATCCAGTTCACGCTTAAGATCTGGTTCAGGGCATATAAAGCTGTGCCTGCCTAGAACCTCTCCTTGTGGGTGTGTCAAAGTACCTACATGCACTGTAGGATATGTATTGTGTCGACGATTTTTTTTTATGGTCGGCCTCCCGCAAAGGCTGAAAGCCTATGCCGCTGTAGAAGCGCTGCAGGTTGTAGCCGTCGGGAAACAAATTCCCCGGCAGCTGATTCCAGAGCGTCGAAGTTCTCCAAAAGAAGGAATGCTGGAGGAGACTGGTTCGGGGAGTAAGGACCTCGACCTGGTAAGGATGAGCTCGCAGAGCTTCTCTAGTGTTCCTGGTTCGGACGGCCTGTGGTGTTATTATCTGAGAGAGCTCACTCGAACATCTTCCGTGATAGAATCTGTAAAACAGGGATAGGTCAGCCACCCTCCTTCGATGTTCCAGGCTGTGGAGGTCCTTTGTGAGGTTAGGCGTATCGATTAGTCTAACCGCTCTTTTCTGGATAGTGCCCAGAAGCTTCAGAGAGTGCTTCGGAGCGCATCCCCACACATGGGAGCAATACTCCAGCGATGGTCGGATCTGTGCCTTGTAGAGCAGCAGCAGTTGCTCTGGTGTATACAACTTCCTACAGCGGAACAAAACTCCAAGCTTCTGGGATGCCGTTTTAGCAATACTAACGACGTGGTCGTGCCAGGACATGTTATTGTTGATGTTGATTCCCAAAAGCTTGACGGAAGGTGATTCGACTATGGGGTGACCCTCCATTTCCACGGTTGGTAAGCCATCGTGAGACTTCTTTGTAAGTGATGTTGCCTGAGTTTTCTGTACGTTGAACTGTACTTTATTTGCTAATCCCCACTCGACAATTGTTTTGATATCTGCGTTGATCTGTGAGGCATGCTGCTGTCGCCGACGTACTCCTTAAAAGCCTGGCTGAGATAGCAGATAGCTATCTATCTCCTGGGCCCATAACCTCTAACGACTAATAAATGGAATACTGTAAGGTTGAGGTCTTACCTGCGGGTTCTTACTGTCATTAATCGGCAAATCAAGGACTCCTAAGTTGTCCTTGATGAAAACGTCATATTTGAGTCTATCTTCCGTTTCTAAATAGGCGCCCATTCCCCAGATCAAGGCAAATACGTACAACTTAGCCAGATGCTCAGAAGTAAGAACTTTATTTTCTTCTATTTTCTCAGTTTCCTCCAGGATATCGTCGTCTAATTCCACCTCAGACCTAGTGGCCTGCACATCTTCTTCTGTCTGACTGGGTATCAATCCTAAAAAAAAGAGGACCATTTTATTGTAGAGGTAAAAAAGTTTCTATAACATTCAACAATTTCACCATGTAGAAACGCTATTTACACTTTTTTAAGATATAAAGTCTCGATTGTCCTGACGAATACCAGGACAAAAGAAATCCTTTTGTAGATATTTATTTTTTGAGCAAACCACCCTCTCCCATCATTTTAAAAAAGGGTCAGTGACCTATAGAACCCCTAAAAACAAGAATTTGAGCATTTTTTGTATTTTCGATTTATTATTATAGTTATTTCGCTTTAGTATGTTGCGCTGTTGCTTCTAAAATAACCTACCAAAGCTTCACTAAAATCTACTACTACAACTAAATGAACGAACGAATGCATGAATGAATAAATAAATAAACAAATAAGTACATAAATAAATAACAATTAAATGTTAAGTTATTGAACTAGGTAACTCGTTTTGTGAAAATAATCAAAAATAGTACTACTCACCCTCCAGCAGATTTATCATCTGAGCAGTTATGTTACATTGTAGCACATCAATCACAAGACTGATATTCTGAGTGCCCCAAGAGTACACCTGGGCGAAAGACTCTTCAAAAAGACTGTGGAACACCTCTTGCTCCTTGTCGCTTCTTTTTTTGAGCCAAGCTTTTATCACGGGTTTCCAGTTTAGTCCAGATGAACTCATATATACCATGCCGTTTCTTGATACCTGATTAACAGTTTGGTATATAAGTGTAGAAACAACATGTAATTTAAGTTTAACGTTTGAAACCACTTTTTCCCTCCATACTTTGTCTTTAGACGTTTCAGGTGTCTTGATCATTTTCCATTTCTATGTGAGAGGTTTAAATCTGGGAGGCGAGAAGATTCGTAATGAGGACAATTATTTGGTTGAGAATTCGTGACTTCCAGCTTCTTGATGCCATTTTTTTGAAAGGCTTAGAAATTATATGAGTCCTAAAAATTGGCCCACAGGCTTAAGAAATATAAAAAAATTGAACTTAGGTTATAGGTCAAGTGAGTCGCCTTTTAACTCTCACTGTCTCCGTCTGTCTGTCCGTATAGAAAAGATAGCCAAAACTACAGGTGCTAGAGAAGAACTAAATACAGATTCGGCGTGGAAAAAAAGTTCGGGAAAAATCCGGTTTTGTCAATATCGCTTCCGGTTAAAAAAAAATTGAATCAAAATACGACAGGTAACTGACGACGTATTATGTACGGTGTATTGATATTCCTGAAGCACAGGCAGCGTGGCCGAGCGGTTAAGACGCTATGCGCCAGTCCGAAAGGGCGTGGGTTCGAATCTCACCGCTGTCAACAACTTTTTTCTTTTTTTTAAGATTAAATGTTAAATTTGTTGATTAATAGTCCGGAAAAAATCCGGTTTTGTCAATATGTGAGAGTGCCGTTTGAATTTAGTCAAGTAAATTCTTTCCTATTTTTTTATATAATTATTTGTCTTGAAGTTAGACTTACTGTAGCTGGTGAGGCGTTGTCAATGTTGTGGGGCTCAAATATGATCTTGCAAGTGGGAGCCATGGAAAGACGATCTCCGTTCGCCAGAGTCAAAGTCTTGTTGTCGTCTAGTACAGAGTTGAGATTCTCAATCCAGATGCTGTCCACGGGACCATCTAGCACCAACCACACATGCTCTCCTAAAAATAATGTATAATATGCCTAAACTATTCAGAAACTAGATATCATTTGTTTATTTCAGAGAGGCTCACGACTTACTAAATGTGAAAGTTCGTGATGTTATATCAAAAATGTACCTGGTTTTATTTTTAAAGTTTTTCTCCACAACGCTGAGAAAATTCCATCCGTCCAATCGTTGGTAGCTACATCTAATCTACCAAACATCTGGGCAGCTGTTATGGCTTTTGGGTTCATTCTCATCTCCCTGAAAAAAATCGTGTGTCAGAAGGCATCCTTTTGGTACTACAATATATCAAAAAAATTCAATTCGATCTCTGAATGTTTCAAATCAAAATCCTTAAGATCCCTCACAGAACACTACGGAACGCTTCTGAAATCTCAATACTACTCAAATAGATTATTGCCGCACAATTCTAAATTTAATAGACGTCTAGGTTCAAGTATATTGTGCCAGTCCGGCCCTGGACGGCCGTGTATACAGGGTTGGGATAAAGTATGGAACCAAGCAAATAACTTTGGAACGGGAAGAGCGATATTGCTGAAAATTTGCAAGCAAGTGTAGTGACGTATAGTGCATCCGACGACATTATGTTAGCTATTAATGTACTTCCGGTTTAACCGGAAGTACCGTCAACTTTTTTAATTTAAATGGGACACCCTGTATATTTTTGCAGATTTTAATTCATCTTTTTTTCCCGAATACGTCCATAGTGGGTTTAGCATTAGTTTCTGTAAAAACGGGGAAGATAAAGCATCTTTATCATTTCAGGTGTTTAAAATGCCGGTCATTCAAAGTCGGTTTTGGCGATCGCGCGAGAACTCACAAAGAAGTGTGTCAAATTTTAATGATTTACATCCCGACACGGGTCCTATAACACGTTTGACGGTGACTAAAAAAAAAATACAAAAAAATTACCTCAAACGGGAAGACCGCAGACCGCCACGGACAAATTTGTGAGACAAATTTTTTAAGAAACAAATACTAAACCCGCTATGGACGTATTCGGAAAAAAAAGAAGAATTAAAATCTGTAAAAATATACAGGGTGTCCCATTTAAATCAAAAAAGTTGATGGTACTTCCGGTTAAACCGGAAGTACATTAATAGCTAACATAATGTCTTCGGAAGCATTAGACGTCACTACACTTGCCTGCAAATTTTCAGCAATATCACTCTTTCCGTTCCAAAGTTATTTGCTTGGTTCCATACTTTATCCCAACCCTGTATTTACGTGAAGTCTAGAAAAGTTCCTTCTCGATTCGCGAGCTGCCGCGAACGTTCCAGAGATGGCGCGCCGCCTAATATAAGGCACCATCGCATGAGAGACGGGGACAGTCAGTGACAGTCAATGCAGTGCAGTAGTCCGTGTTCGGTAGTATTGTAATACGCGACGTCCCAGTGGCGCGCGCGCAATAAATGAACTGTGACATAAATTAGTGAAGTGTAGGACCAATATAAATTAGTGTAGTGACTTTAGATAAATTAAAACTGTTAAGTATTAGGCTAGGCGTAGTGTACATAGTTAGTGCAAATAGACAGTGAAAGCCGTACCAAGTGTTTTCTTGCCTAATCGGACTAAAGACTTGTAACAATATTCATTATCTTAGAATATGCTTGTTTTACATTTCTTATTTTTTCGTTTTATTAACATGCCTTATTAGCATCATCTGTATGTTTGTTTGTATGTGAGCTTGTAACTCTCCTTTGGATTAAGAGGTTGGGCTGAGCATTGAATGCTCCAACTTTGTCGCGATAACGATTTTGACGGCTTCAAGTCAGTCGGACCAGCGGTCGTATCCGCTGACTAAGAGATATCGCAGACCCCTTAAAGTGTGTGCTTAAAGTGTTCTTAAAAGTCGTGACATTCAAGTGTTTGGAAGTGGGCATTTTTGTGAATCTTTTTCAGTAATGTTGATAGTTTTAAGCATTGTTTATGCAGTAACGGTAGTGATTATGCTATGAATATTGATCAAAAAATTTGTTCGTTTTCATTATCTTACGTCACGACTATGAAATTTACGTTTAAGGCTAAAGAATAAAGATGGCAATTATTACCTGTGAAAATCCCCCATTTGAGTCAAAGCTCTCATCAATATCTGGATGCAAGTTGTTTTGCCTGCTCCAGCAGGGCCCAACGTCATGATTCCATGCCTGACGCGCTGTGTTTCATACAACTGCATAACAATCAGAAATAATAGTATATTATGCAACAAGTATGGAAAGTGAAAATTTCGCGTGAGCCGAGTACAGAAGTCTAACAAACAAGTGGAAGAAACCCACTCTTATATAATGAGATTATAACGATTAATTCTTTTTCCTTATATGATTTTTATAATCCTACTTCGTTTAACAGACGTTGCACTGGACTTCTGAGAAGGTAGATCGTTGCATTTACTGTCCCGTCATTGAAACAACATAAACAGAAGAAGACTCTTCATTGACGATTTGGCAACCTTTGCTGCGCCAAAAAGCAGTTTTTTGTTTTTTAGCTTACTAACTTTCTAACATTTTGTACAGATAACAGCAGAAAGAGTTTCAAAAATTATTTTCAATTAATATAGAATTTCTTCTTTTTTTAATCTATAATTATCTACCTGTATAAGTTTGAGCTGCCACGGCGGATGGTTCACAAGCCCTGCTTCTTCAACTTGAATATTTATAGCTTCTTCCAGCTCAGGGTATGCCGTCTTCTCCAAAACTTGGTTCGGGAATAAATCAGCTACCAGCGACATGAACAAAGGTTCATCCTCGTCGATCAATTTGGACAGGTTCATGTCCCTGAGCACTCTCATCACTATAGTGCTTTCGGTATCCTTATTGTTGACCCTCTTCGCTGCTCCAAGGCTTCTAAGTACTGATAAAATGTTTCGCAGACCAAAATCGTAATGGACCTATCGAAAGGAAAACATTGATTAATTAATTTGTTCGAATTCACCTATCTTATCAACTAACCTGCTTAGTCAATTGTTCTTCGCACAACTTATACAAGGTGTAGAATTTTCTGGCTAAGGTGATATTTTCTAAGAATCCACAGCTAGCTAGTTTAACCCTGATGATGATTTGTCTGTCAGGAACCATCATAGCTACTGTTCTGAACTGAATTTTCAGGTTTTCTGGTAGTTCCTTTCTTCCAGCGTATCCTGGATTCTGTGAAAAATATTGCTTGTTAGCCGTGCAATAACTTTATTACCTCTAGAAGTTCCTATTATACTTTGTAAAGGAACAAAAAAAAATTATAAATTGATAGGTATATGAAGTTGAGTATTTGAACGACACACAAGAAAGGAGTATAGAAATAAGCACCTTCGCAGACTTTTGATGGCTACTTTAAATCTCAAATGTTTCTCCATCAGAATTTCTGTTTTATTGCAACCATAGCAAGTCCTTTAAAATAACAATGTGAGAAATTGGCAACTATTTTATCCACTTGTCCATTGTTTAACGTTGCCTGTGGTTGAACTGGTACACGATACGACTACATACCATGGTGATGAATATCCCAAACTCTGGATTTAGTTCAATGATGTCTCCATCCGTGAATTGGAACGACTTCTTCTTTTCCTTTTTAGCAGCTAGTACGACTGCCACCTGTTGAGCTGCTACAGACAGTACTGGCAACTCGATACGATTGAACTCATCGAAACATCCCCAAGAGCCTGATTGGGCCAATCCTGTGGAATGGATTAAAATCATTAATGTAATTTTTAAAATTGATAAATGTGATTATTTCACTATCTTATTGCAATAGTTTCCAATGATCGTACCTCCATGGGAACACAGTCTTATACTAGCCCATTTCTTATACAGAATTGTATAATACTAATATGCTACGTGAATATAAGTATATAGGTAGTGAATAGTGAATCTATAAGTCCGCACCTTTGTATATACGTCCTAATCCTCTGTAGTCCATCTGATCTGAACAATTGAAGACCACAACGAACTTGGCCAAAGTTTTTCCCATATCTTTGACAGTTTCTGTCTTTCCAGTGCCAGCAGGTCCACAAGGTGCTCCCCCCATACTCATAGCTAAAGCTTGAGCTAAAGTTATGTAACATCTGTAACAAAATAAATGATACAGAGTAGTTTAAATAACATCAACAACGTGAAACAACCAAGTTTTAACAATGGGGTATTTTCCAACTTGCTAATATTGCCTGTTTAATGGCTGAAATGGTTTGCTTGTATCTAATTTGTAATGATGGCACTGTTTGCTCAATTTTTTTCTGCCCACGTGGAGTACAGATGGACTTTGAAATTCATCCCTTTCAAAAGAGCTCATTTAAATCTCTTAAAGAAATCAACCAATTAAAAGTCATTTTTACGCCGGATGTAGATAGGATGTGACTATATTAATTTGAATAATGCGTAGATTCAAGGTTGTCACGTTGTTAGCATTTTGCCTAGTTTTTCTACATATAGAGGATGTAAACTTAATTTTATGTATTATATTTATTTAGTTTCCCTCTTTCTAATTGAATAAAAGTTCATGTTTGTAGACTATAAATGTTAAATTACACTGCAATTCCATTTTTTGCATTACTATTGTAATTAGAAGTTTACTCTGAGAATGTTTCCTAGTTAGTTTTCACAATTTTACTCATCATTCTTTAACAGCCGGTCACTAGTGTTATGCTATACATAACCTCCCCTGGTCTCACGACTGTCACGGTATCAAAAGGCCTTTACGGAAACTGTGATCGGGTTAACCCGATCAGTTCGATCACTGATCCTGACGTTCGGAAAGTGATCTGGGATCTATCAGAAATAGGGTAGTTCGCTCTTGTACAGTAAGTGATTGCGATCGGATGATTTAGATCAGTAGCTGCTTTACTTAACCATCTGTTTTTTATTGTTAAACCAACTTTTTCGTTGTTCGATGTCCGTTAAATTCATGGAATTATAAATCCCACTTGACAGGCACTGACAGCTGTTTGACATATAACTGATCTATCCGGATCCAGATCAGTGTTTCCGTAAATGCCTTAAATTAACCATGATGAAATGATATAAACAAACATCTGTCAATGTCAGAGTCACATTCTAAGGATAGCACCATGAAATACTTATTACGTCACGCTAAGATTTATTACGTCACAGCTTTGGCGCGAAATTTTATGTTTGAACTTTGGAGGGGATTTTAACCCACTTCGCGTTCACAATAAAACGTAAAAATGCTCGTTACATGGTTTTTGGGGACGTAACATCAATATTCCGTCATAAAATTTTGTTTGGAAAATACCCCATTTAACTGACAACTTTCTATGAATACTTGCCGTTAGCTGTCATGGCGATCCGGAAGACTTTTGTATTTATGTCATAGTCCGTCAGTCAGTGTGTCAGTCTGTCGGTCTGGTCACTCTAGAACCAGACAAGGTTAGAGAGAAATGAGAAAAGAAGGGAGAGAAAGAGCAAAGAAAGAGAAGTGCAACTATTAGAATTTGCGTTGCTAAAATAACTTTGAAGCACTAACCATAATTTTGATTGGTGGATTTGGTTGGCTAAAAAGTGAATCTATATTGTCAAAAATTTCACGAACTTGCTCACAGTGCAAGATACTGTCTAGAATGTTTGCTGACTTGCTCGACCGTGTCGTCCACTTAGTCACGCAACAAAGGATTGCTATACGATTCCGCTTGTTGATAGAGTCGTTAGGTCTGTCCTTTGATATAGCACAATAAGTAAGTAACTCTTGTCATGCTAAAGATTATTGCTTATAGGGAATGAATAACAATAAAGGTCGATGTCTATAAATATATCTCTTTCGTATTATCTCCTCGGCAACTCTTAAATTTCCAGAAGTAAAATAAGTATCAACTATGGCAACAGGTTTAGCGTTCCCATACTTACCTCAGTTCTGTCAGTAAGCACCTACCTGTCAGTCAGAGGTGTAATGACAAGTCTTTCGGTACAGCCCAAATATTCGTTCTGATAAGTGAAATTCACGTCAGTTACTGAAATACAAGTTCTGTCCTGTTCTTCCTTAAAATAGAACCTGCATTGCTTCAGCCATTCGAAGTCGTTCACATGTCTTACGTTCAATCGGCACTAGAATTCACAACAAAGAAATATGCGTCAGGGTGATAGTGTTTAAAAAAAATAGAGCTAAGTCTCTGGTAGAGTGTTCAACAAAAGGCAAACAAGAGTTCAAAAGCCTGTCTGGAATACTCTATGATGTGGGCTCTGGGGCCAGGGTTTTCGAACCAGGAACGAAATTTGCTCCCCTTAGGGAATGCGCCACCATATTCCATGTAAAAGTGCATCTTGTACAAACAGCTAAAAACAACAGAAAGTAAGCAGATAACAGCGATAAACAAAAGAAAAGGACGAAATACAACCGAATAGAACAGAAAAGAACAGAAAACAGCTGAAAACAACAGAAAGCAAGCAGATAACAGCGCTAAACAATAGAAAACGACTTATCACAGCCAAATATAATAGAAACAACACACACAACACAACGCAAGCAGATAACAACTGCAAGCGATAGAAAACGACCAAATACAACCGAATAGAACAGCAAACAGCGCATAACAAAAGAAAGCAAGCAGATAACAGCGCTAAACAACAGAAAACGACTAAACACAGCCGAATACAACAGAAAAGAACAGAAACCAGCTCAAAACAACAGAAAGCAAGCAGATATCAGCTGTAAACGGTAGAAAATGACCAAATACAACCGAATATAGTCAAATCTAGCTCAAAACGACAGAAAAAAAGCAGATAACAGCGGGAAATAATATAAAACGACCAAACATAGCCGAATACGACAGGAAAGAACAGAAAGCAGCTAAAAACAACAGAAAGCAAGCAGATAACAACTGTTAACGGTAGAAAACGACCAAATACAACCGAATAGAGTCAAAACTAACTCAAAACGACAGAAAGCAAGCAGATAACAGCGGGAAACAATGAAAAATGACTAAACATAGCTGAATACAACAGAAAAATCAGAGCACTAGGAGACAAATGATTATCTGCCTTGACGACTAGTGAGATAGTGATACTATTTAAAGTGAGAGTCACAGTATTTATGGTGAAAGTGATAGTATTTAAAAAATAAGAATCAAAGTTCAGGTGGAGTATCCTACAAGTGGGAAGTGGATGACAAGAGGTCAAAAGCCTATCTGGTATACTCATAAATGTGGGTTCTGGCGCCAGCGTTTTTGAAAAGGAACGAGATTTTTGGTCCCCTTAGGGGATGAACCAGTATAGTCCAGACAGGAATGATCGCAGTTTTGGGTATCTTGTGCTCAGAAAGATCAGGGGCCTAGGAAACAGATGACTATCTGTATTAACAACTAGAGTGCAATTTAGGTGCTAAGTGGTTGAAAGATAACATAGAGACTTGTCTTAGAGTGCAGGAAAGCTCTTGATGACATCTCAGCTTAACACTAGATCACAATTGTATGGGCAACTGGATATACTCGATACATGGTAACGAAAGGCATAACTTCAAAGTCTCTGAATCAGTTTTTGTTAAACTAGAACTATTTTTGTAAGTCAAGTAAGAATTGAATATAAAATCAAGACATTCTTAAGTGGTACAGTGTCCCAGGACATCACCGCTAAGCTTTAAAACCCATTTTAGAGGACGTCTCTGTATCTTTCTAGACAGAGAGCAACTGGGTATATTGAAGGGTTGTAATAACCAAGCCGACAATTGCACCCAGCAGGGGTATTTAGTGACCCTACGTTTGGACGATGCTACGTAAGGGAAGAGTCCTCGACACATATGTGACACTGTGACGGTTTAGGGTACCACAGCCTTGTGTCTTGGCCTCTAGAGCTTTGAAGTCAAAGACATAAATGAGGTGGTATCTAAGGCAATGCTAGTTTTTGCTAGACAAGCAAGAGTCTTGGGAACCAACGAGGTCTTAAACGCAAAAGGACCAAACGTGTTGTCTTTGCACCAGTCACTATGTCATCGGCTCGGCTTTCTTCATCAGTCATTCATTTACTCAGAGTTCAAGTCAAAGAAGAAGTTCAAAGCTCAGTAGCAGCTTTCAACACCTGAGAGATTCAAGTAGCTCAACTACAGTTGGTGCAGTGCATATTTTTATATCTTTCGGACTGATCGGGTCATTGAATCTTCAAAATACTTGTGACCAAAGCCTCATGATCAAATTACTAGCATGGTTGAAGATACAATTACTCTATGGATCTTATAATCACAAAAAAATATAGACAAAAACATAGTAAACATCCAAGTTCTGCTTTGGCATGTTTGTCTACTTACTAAGATGTCGAATATGTCTCTCTGATGAACGTGGATGGTGATGAGAGTTTCAAATTTTATTCTCTCGATCTTAGTAAGGTCTCTAGTAGTCTGATCAATGAGGGTGTTTAACAACTCCAGGAATTTGTTGTTGGTATCAGGCATCACTTTTTTATCATGGCGAGCTTGTAGAAGAGCCAGTTCTGCGTCCCGTGTCCAGACCATTTGAATACCCAGAAGTCCCACCTGAAAGATGTATTAATTTTATAGTTTCGTAAAACTAAAGAGCCTTGTAGAGGTGTGGCTATAGTAATAATGTAAAAAGTAAAAAGTGGTAGAAAAAGATAACAAGACTGGTTCTGTATCTTCTTTTTTTAGCTGCCCCATTAGCCATAAACAAAGTTTAAATTTAAGTGTTATTCATTTATATAGAAATCGTAAGATTTGGTATTTGATTTTAGTTTTCCAGCGTTTTTCATCCTCGCTACGGTAACAACACTGTATCATTTTTTTTTAAATTATTTCAATAATCTCCACGTTACACAGCACAGAACGATCTAAAGCAATAATCGAATGACGTATGTATATATCAGAAAATTCTAAGTCACTTGGTTTCTATAATAGGCTAGGCAATGTTCGCATGGACCTAAAAAAGTGCATTATGCCGCTAGATCTTTTCTTCACAGGTCAGTAGATAGCTTATTATGAGTACAACGATTTTTTCCGTTACAACTCCCCACTCCCAAGGACCCCAATTTCACCCCCACCCAAAAAAGTAGAAAACGAGCATGACACCCTATAACGCCTAAAAACGATTTTTGAGAAATATTTGGAATTTGTTTGTTTTTTTTTGATAATTACTTTGCCGCTCATTCAGCGATTTTCAAAACTATAACAGCATTACCCACTAGGAATATCGCTGCCTAAATTTCATCACTATCCATGCAGCGCTTACTGAGATTACGGCTATAAAAATGCCAACAGATAGACAGACCGACGGAAATGAATAACGTGGATTTTCGTTATGTAGACATCATAAAACGCCCAAAAAACGTATTATCTCAAAATCCAAAATTTTCGCGATAATACTCTCTTCACCCGTCGGAGTAGGATGTAAAACTGATGAAGTCTAGGATGTCAGAAGAAACGTTCAACTAATCATTTTTTTACAAACTACTGACGAAAGAAAGGCTCAAGAAGACCACCATAATGTGTAAGACTTTCGCGACCAATAAATTTGTGGTTCTTAGGTGTGGTTTTAGGTATTTCGGAAGTCGTCGAAGTGAAATAGCTTCTGGAGATACCATCCACTGGTGGTGAACCCAAGAACCACAAATTCATTCAACCACCAGTAAGTCATTTTTCAAGTATCACTCTCCTATGAATACTTACTTGAGCCGGCATTTTATCCAAAAATTGTAGCAAATGGAAATTTGTGTCGTTGATCATGACGTACGCCTGTCTGATGATGGAATGCAGAGACGCTTGGGCAGTGGTCAACAACTGGGTCAGCCAGGTTTCTACACTTCCCTCTGCCCTAACAGCTTTTTCCAGCTGGATCACTTCGCCTTCCGATGAAATAATGGCTGTTATCTTGTTATACTCGATGTCGTGGAACTTCACATATCTAAGGAAATTTAGTTTAAAAATGAAAAAAAATAATTTAAAAATTTCTTAGTATAGGCTTTGTCGAGGGCTTTGTGCAATATTTTTCATACATATATCGAGCAACCCACGCTTTTTTCACAATAATACTAGTATGTTTCAATCGTTATTATTTTCAGAATATGTTAAGAATTATTTTTTAATTTCAGTTCTACGAACGCGCATGGTTTCTTGTTTTTTAGTTCAGAACCATAAGGCAAACTTAGACACCGGTTCTTGGTAAGTGTAAAGCTTAAATTAAAGCTTCTAGCTTCCATTGTCACCCTGCCTTGAAAAGGATCATCAAAATTGGAGGTTTCATCTTGATAGAAGGTCAAATAATGAGCTTCGATTTTTTTTGGGTACACCCGCCCGCCTGAGGGATCTGAAATTTTTCATTTTCGCCAAACGAGACTCAGCCTCAAGACTGCAACTGGATTTATAATCAGCACCTTCAAATTGTCCAAAATAGGAGGTTTCATCTTGATAGAAGGTCAAATAAAGAACTTCGATTTTTTTGGGTACACCCGCCCGCTCGAGAGATCTGAAATTTTTTATTTTTGTCAAACGAGATCCAGACTCAAGACTGCAACTGAATTTATAGTCAGCACCTTCAAGTTATCCGAAATACGAGGTTTCATCTTGATAGCAGGTAAAATAAAGAACTTCGAATTTTTTGGGTACACCCGCCCGCCCGAGAGATCTGAAATTTTTCATTTTCGCCAAACGAGACTCAGACTCAAGACTGCAACTGGATTTATAATCAGCACCTTCAAATTGTCCGAAATAGGAGGTTTCATCTTGATAGAAGGTCAATTAAAGAACTTCGATTTTTTTGGGTGCACCCGCCCGCCCAAGAGACCTGAAATTTTTTATTTTCGCCAAATGAGACTTAGTCTCAAGACTGCAACTGGATTTATAATCAGCACCTTCAAATTGTCCGAAATACGAGGTTTCATCTTGATAGCAGGTTAAATAAAGAACTTCGATTTTTTTGGGTACACCCGCCCGCCCGAGAGATCTGAAATTTTTTATTTTCGCCAAACGAGACTTAGACTCAAGACTGCAACTGGATTTATAATCAGCACCTTCAAATTATGCGAAATATGAGGTTTCATCTTGATAGAATGTCAAATAAAGAACTTCGATTTTTTTGGGTACACCCGCCCGCCCGAGAGATGTGAAATTTTCTATTTTCGCCAAACGAGACTCAGACTCAAGACTGCAACTGGATTTATAATCAGCACCTTCAAGTTATCCGAAATATGAGGTTTCATCTTGACAGAAGGTCAAATAAAGAACTTCGATTTTTTTGGGTACACCCGCCCGCCCGAGAGATCTAAAATTTTTCATTTTCGCCAAACGAGATTCAGACTCAAGACTGCAACTGGATTTATAATCAGCACCTTCAAGTTATCCGAAATATGAGGTTTCATCTTGAAGGAAGGTCAAATAAAGAACTTCGATTTTTTTGGGTGCACCCGCCCACCCAAGAGATCTGAAATTTTTTATTTTCGCCAAATGAGACTTAGTGTCAAGACTGCAACTAGATTTATAATCAGCACCTTCAAATTGTGCCAAATAGGACTGCAACTGGATTTATAATCAACACCTTATCCGAAATAGGAGGTTTCATCTTGATAGAAGGTCAAATAAAGAACTTCGATTTTTTTGGGTGCACCCGCCCGATCAAGAGATCTGAAATTTTTTATTTTCGCCAAACGATACTCAGACTAAAGTTCGGACAATTTGAAGGTGCTGATTATAAATCCAGTTGCAGTCTTGAGTCTGAGTCTCGTTTGGCGAAAATAAAAAATTTCAGATCTCTCGGGCGCGCGGGTGTACCCAAAAAAATCGAAGTTCTTTATTTGACCTTCTATCAAGATGAAACCTCCTATTTCGTATAATTTGAAGGTGCTGATTATAAATCCAGTTGCAGTCTTGAGTCTGAGTCTCGTTTGACGAAAATAAAAAATTTCAGATCTCTCGGGCGGGCTGGTGTACCCAAAAAAATCGAAGTTCTTTATTTGACCTTCTATCAAGATGAAACCTCCTATTTCGTATAATTTGAAGGTGCTGATTATAAATCCAGTTGCAGTCTTGAGTCTGAGTCTCGTTTGACGAAAATAAAAAATTTCAGATCTCTCGGGCGGGCTGGTGTACCCAAAAAATCGAAGTTCTTTATTTGACCTTCTATCAAGATGAAACCTCCAATTTCGGATAATTTGAAGGTGCTGATTATAAATTCAGTTGCAGTCTTGAGTCTGAGTCTCGTTTGGCGAAAATAAAAAATTTCAGATCTCTCGGGCGGGCGGGTGTACCCAAAAAATCGAAGTTCTTTATTTGACCTTCTATCAAGATGAAACCTCCTATTTCGGATAATGTGAAGGTGCTGATTATAAAACCAGTTGCAGTCTTGAGTCTGAGTCTCGTTTGGCGAAAATAAAAAATTTCAGATCTCTCTGGCGGCGGGTGTACCCAAAAAAAATCGAAGTTCTTTATTTGACCTTCTATCAAGATGAAACCTCGTATTTCGGATAACTTGAAGTTGCTGATTATACATCCATTGCAGTCTTGAGTCTGAGTCTCGTTTGGCGAAAATAAAAAATTTCAGATTTCTCGGGCGGGCGGGTGTACCCAAAAAAATCGAAGTTCTTTGTCTGACCTTCTATCAAGATGAAACCTCCTATTTCAGATAATTTGAAGGTGCTGATTATAAATCCAGTTGCAGTCTTGAGTTTGAGTCTGGTTTGGTGAAAATAAAAAATTTCAGATCTCTCGGGCGGGCGGGTGTACCCAAAAAAATCGAAGTTCTTTATCTTACCTGCTATCAAGATGAAGCCTCTTATTTCGGACAATTTGAAGGTGCTGATTATAAATCCAGTTGCAGACTTGAGTCTGAGTCTCGTTTGGCGAAAATAAAAAATTTCAGATCTCTCGGGCGGGCGGGTGTAAAGTGTGTGGGTGGTAAATTGTGTTAAAATGGTGAAAAATTGTGTGACTCTGTACTCTCCAAGCATTAGAATAGGTTAACGTATCTTTTGTGTATTTTCTTTCATGCTAACCTTATGTTGTCAAATATGGAGAGTAAATGATTCTGGATGGTATGTGAATCAGAGGCTTGTCCAAGAATCTCCAACAAAGCTGGATCAGATACGAAGAAGAATCTTGGAAACATCATTCGTTTCTTCTCTAGATATCCACTCAGGGACTTTTGACATAGTTCTAGTTGCTCTTGAAGGTGTGGAAGCAACTGCTTTAGCATATCGTCACCTTGGAAGAAAGAAAATATTTAAATGTACAAGAAGAAAAAAACTATTTACTAAATCGTATGAATCATTCAATAATGTTGAAGTTTTAGAAATAAATAATGATCTGATAAAGCACGCTTAGTTAATTTATTGAAACAGTTGATGGGACAAAGCTCGGCTTTGGCTTCGCTTAGTATGTTAATTTTCATTAAAAGTTTTTTATTTAGAATGTCAATACTGATAATGCATTTTAATAATTCACACAGTTTTAGGAATATAAGTGATGAGACACTATGATTTGGATATGTTATATAAATACATTAAGTATCCTGGACACATTCTCTCTATCTCTTAAAGATATACCACGGTATTCCAAGCAGAAATATATGCCACATTAAGTCGTGCCTCTCGTATGAGGATCCTAGGAGGTGGATTACTATCTGCTGCACCGAATGTCTGTAGGTTTACATCCAGGCTCGTTATGCGACGTAGAAAAGTCTTGGATGATCTTTCGGCAAGACATCAGGTGTACTTATGTGGGTGCCAAGTCATGCTGGAGTTTTCGTTAATGATACGGCGGATGCGCTAGAAACTCCTTCATTTATCTTTTTTATTGTACTAACAGCTTAAATGGGTGACTCCTTGGCAGAGCCTGGTTGTTCATCAGTACCGGGTGCTGGCTGGGGCACATCTTGTTTGATAGCGTACAATACTGGGTCTTGGAGGCATTAAATTTAACCATATTCTTGACCCCACAAGTGGTAATGGTATCGAGATCCTTTGAAAGTGAAGCTGCCACTGCCAGTCTTCTGCGTTCCAGCTCGACCATAGAGATCGGTCTATTGCTAATGATGCCTGCATGCAGCGTACTGTCATCCGCAAAACTATGGATTGGGTTTGTAGTGCTAGAGAGTAGATCATTAATGTGAAGCAGAAACAATGTCGGAGTCAATACCGATCCCTGCGGAACCCCGGCATTGATGCTATGGAAAGAAGAGGAAAAGCCGTCTACCACGACAGAGATTTTCCGACCTGAGAGGAAGTCTGCGAGCCAACCGCAAAGCTTAACAGGGAGCTCATAAGACGGGAGCTTGTTTAGGAGAACTGCATGCCACAGTTGATCGAATGCCTTTGAAATATCGAGAGCAACGACGTGAGAATGGCCAAACGACTGGACGAGTTTGCTCCACACATGTGTGATGTAAGCCAGGAGACCTTCAGTTGATCTTTGGTGTCGGAATCCATATTGTCTGTCGTTGATTAAGTGATGGAGCTCTAGGTATTTCATGAGCTCTTGGTTGACGTGCTTCTCCATCACTTTACTGACACAGAGTAGAGCTATAGGTCTGTAGTTGGTTGGATCAGTTTTGGATCCCTTTCTTTTGGCACCGGCTGGATACATGCTGTTTTAAAGTCTTTTGGGAAGATGCTGGATACGTGAGACATACGAAAGAGGCGGGTAAATATGGGAGCGAGCTCCGGTGCGCACTTATTCACAACAATGAAGAGGATCATGTCGGGCCCATTCGCATTATTGTCAAGTGATTGCAGCACCTACCGAACTATTTTTGTTCTGAACGTTATCTCGCTCATGGCTTGGGGTACTCTCGGTATGGATGGTAACTGGGCACTGGATGGGACTTTTACTGTGGAGTTTGCTGCGAATGCCTTGGCAAATATTTCGGCCTTGTCCTTGGAAGCAGTTGCTACTGTTCCATCCGCACATGTGATCGGTGGGAAGCTACTTCTCTATTTGTTTGGCCAGAGTCCAGAAGGAGCGGCTGCCATTGGGATGTGACATAACCTTCTTTTTTATGTTGCCATCGTATTGGCTTTTTGCATGTCGGATGGTTTCATTGTATCTGTTCCTGGGCTCAATATCGACCCGTCTGTTTTCGACGGTGGGGTTCTGTAAGTAAGTTCGGTGAGCCAGAACTTTTTGCAGACGAGCAGTATCACAGGGCTTGTCAAATCAGCTGTTGGTATCTAGTTTGTATGAGCTGGTTGTATGCGGAATGTATGCTTTAATGCCGAAATGAATAACCTCTGTGATTTCCCAGCAGAGAGTTTTAAGAGATTATGAGATGGAGACTTAGTGAACTTATTTTAAGACCTCTGGCCAAGATGAGGCTCTCACTGGAAAGAAGCTAGCTAAGATTACTTGAGGGACTGCTATCTGGCCATAACACCTTCAGACATTACTTGTATGTGACGGGGGTAGCAAGCACCCCAAAGTGTGCACGCTGTGACGTCCTTACACAGACTATACTAGGTTCAAGGGTCCTTGAACCTGAAGACATAAGATGGGCATGACCCAAGGCCATCTTCATTTTAGCGATGAGGGCTGGACTTGGGAACTAGGGTAAGGGGAGGTGCATAAGGGCTCGCTTGTAGGCCTATCCACTGGTGACTCCTGTCATCAGAAAGTTGTTTGTAGGGCAGAAATTTAGCTTGCCAAGATGACCGAAGGTACGGCTACCATTAGGACAACGAAGTTCATGACCAACAAATTGTTGGCTCGAAAAAAAAAATGGTAGTAGATGTCTTGCACCAAGGACAGCCGTGTTAAAAAAACAGATATTAGGGCAAAACTAGTCAAAATATACAATTAATTCATACATGCTCAAAAGTATATATTCGTAACTTCCATAAATAAATTGAAGTCAAAATACACTTTGAGGTGAAAGTTGGGCAACAGTATAAGTAAGTCTAAAAATGCGTCTAATGGTGTTTTTGTAAGCAGCCGGTTTCCACACAACAATACAATATGAAATTGCAAAATGACTGAAAGTGTGTTATACCATGTTTTATGCTATTGTTCGAATGTCAGGCTCTCAAATTAAGGTGTTACCAGAAAATACCGGAAAAATAATCGACTGCCAGCGGGATTCGAACCCGCGCCTCCGAAATGCCATGACCGCCATGGCTCAGCTAGTAAGAGCGCCGGAGTAGAATTTAGAAGGCGCGGGTTCGAATCCCACTGGCAGTCGTTTTTTTTCTGGTAGCACCTGAAAGTGTACTAGACACTGAGCGACTCTATAGTCATTTTTTCATCTGAGTTTCTCAGAACATTACATTTTCTGGACACTTCTGACAAACATCTTGAAAGAACTGTGGTGATATTTGACAACTCAATGACATTTTTGTTTGCCCTTACATTTATTATCAAGGGCACTCTGGATTGTCTTACCTACACAGCATGCTACGACTCCCGGAGTTTCGTGCGCCCGTTGCATAATTTTTTGCCATGACTTGTCAATCCTAGAGAATCTTTTCGCCTCCTTTGGAAGCTGTTTAGCTATGTCACCCCCTACAAAGACTGCTTCCAGATACACCCACATATTCTGGACCAGCAACCACCTTTCCAGGATTTCGTTTGTATTGGAGAGATCGTGCACCCACTGCTGGATCTGTTTCTTGAATGGTGCATTATACCTAAAAGGGGATTAACAATTTAACAAATTTGGTTATTTAGTGACAATGGTCGAATTTATAACAATATCAAGAATATTCTTGTTTTGTAAAATTTAACGTTCTTGACACTAAGTTAATGGCCGCATTTAAGGTGTTGCTCTTGCGGACGAGCTTTATTCATTTGTACCTATGTATATGTTACGGTTAAAGTGGTTGAGGGCCGGTTTCTCAATGTCCAGTTAAAGTGTCAGATAGGTATCTGCCAGATAGCGTTTCTATGAATACAACTGTCAGATAAGATTTACGTGACTTCGTAAGTTTAGCCTTCAATTGTTTAAACAATTTATCTAACAGTTGCTGGTATCTTGCAGATAAATATTTAACTGGACATTGAGAAACCGGTCCTAATTACCTGGATAGTATACAAACTATCCAAACGCCTGATTGTGTTAATGGAAACTTATATTTCAATGAAACTATCAATGACCGTTGGTTAATTTGTATTATATCCAGACAGCTTGTAAACTGGCCACGAATTGTACCTAAAGTACAAATCATAAATGAATTCCACAATTTAACCGGGGCTTTTGGCTGGCTAGTATTTGGATAAAGTGTGAACTAAATATTCCTAGTAATACATAATAACTAACTCGTTGGTCAGCATGCAAACTCAGTATTTCCCTTGGTTAATTTAACTTTAATAATTCCTAGCAAAAAAATAGGGTTTACCAACGAGTTGGTAGTTATACATTATTAGAAATATTTAGTTAACACTTAATCCAAATATTACAGATAGTTTGTAAACAAGCAAAAAACTCCTTCAATTCTTTTGTGGATAGTATACAAACTAACCAATACTTTTTGCTACCTTAATTGAAAGGTAACTTTCCACTAAATTAACCAGGTATTTAGATAGTTTAGATACTATCCAGCTAGTTTACAAACTGACCAAATGAATAACTAGGAAAGTAGGGGTCGCGCAAAAAATAGTTAAGGCAAAAGTCGTAAGAAATTTTCCTGGCCACCCGATGGTGATCTTTATGATGACCTTGGCCTTAACGTCAAGGACACATCAAGCTCCAATCGATTGTCTTAAAAGGAAACCCCTACTTTTGACGCCGGAAATGAAAAGCACGGAAAGTTCTACATCCAGATGTCACCTTGACCTTTTGAAAAACCCGACCTTGAATAATTAAATCAAGGTCAAAATGTGATCAACGGAGTATCTTAATCAGTAGGAGTTGCACAAAAAATAGTCAAGACAAGGTCGTAGGAACATTTTTCGGCTATCCAATGGTGACCTTTATGCTGGCCTTGATCTTGATAATATATCCCATATAGGAACGTAGAATTTTCCTGGCTTTTCATTTCTGTTTCCGTTTAAGAAAATAAATCTATTTGACGTTGATGCGACTCTGAATATCACAGCTGTTTTGTGCGAGGTGAGGTAATTCAAGAGAGTCTAGTGGTTCGTTAAAAACACATTCCTCTTAACACATCCGCGCACATCTCTGGTGGAAACGCAACCTTACACAGCCAGCGATTTTCGGAGAACCCTAATTGCCATTAGCGTACAACCAAATATTGGGAAGGTTCAGGCATGATAAAAAATAGATATTGATTTTTTTATTTTTAAAAATGTTGGGTGGTGCACATGCTTATGGACGAGCCGCTTCTGATCGCAGTTTGTGAAAAGTTTTCGCCATTTCGCCACGCTTGCAATTTATTTGCGTCAGTCTGTGGGATACTTAAATATTATTACCTTGACACGGCTCAACAAACAATCAGCTGTCTTACTCAAGGTCTGGAGATGCTTTGCGCTGATCCCTTTGCGCATCGACATTTTGGGTAAGATTGGTTCTGATTGCAACAGCGGCCGCACGGCAGGGTCATGGCTATCTACGTAGAAACTTTATGTTGTCTTTAATGTTTACCTTCCTTTTACACCACATGGGTTGAGCATTATTTCTTAATTTAACCTTGTCGTACACTTTTTTCTACTCCACCCCTGTCAGGGTGAATGGAACTGTCCTAAAATGGCGTCGCTGACGTCAGGTATTTCATCACAAATGCGCCCTGACCTTGACACGGTGTGAAAGTCAAATGAGGACCCTGTGTTAGCGCTAGCCACCTAGCGCACCTAGCGGCGTTGCCTGATAATTATTGGTCACGTCATCAGCCAACACTGTCTCAAACAGATTTCTAGATGCATCAATAGAAGGGGCCTCAATTGTGACGCCTAACGTCATTTTGATAGCCATTGTCGTAACTGACATTGTAGTTTCTTGCTTTTGTGGATTGGCGTCTTTTTGCAATTTTGCATTACTTTTGAGATTTTTGTCTGCCTATTGTTGTTTATATATTTAGTAATGATTTTAGAAATGAGTTCTATATATTTACTCCGTTGTCCTGCGCCAAATTGCAAGAATGCGGATGCGCGAAGGCAAATTGACTTGATTTGACTTCTGTTAAGCATCAGGGTAGGCCATAGGCATTTTGCCCAAAAATTACTGATGTTTCAACTGGCAGAAGAGCGAGTCTCTTCGAAAAATGTTTTAAACAAACATTCCAAAAGATAGTTTGTGACAAACATTTTCTATAGAAATAGATTCATGTATTGAGATTTGGAAGGTCATTGATTTTTCTGATTTATACCGCTCAGCTCATTATTGTATTCTGAATTTTATTTATTAATACTCCACTTGTCAATTCCATTTTTTTAAATTAACGCTATAAATTTTTTTTATCAGGTTCCTTTTCAAAACAGGTAATGAATGCGAAAGGTAAATTCTTGTGACAAGTTACCACGTTGTCTAGAAGCTGAATAAGCAAAAAGGCCGCTCTTTCCATAACCTGCCCCACCTATCGTCGGTCACCTACAGCAAACTTTTTAGGTTGACCTAGGTCGTGAATGTCCACAGTTTCCTGTAATCGATTCGTGAATGCATTGCCGTGATCACCCGCAACGCGGATAGATGGCGCGGATGTCAGTCAAAAATGTCTTGCCAAATTGTCAATATTGTCATACACAGAGTGTCAAGTCTTTCAGTGAATCTATTGTTAGTCTAACAGAAGCGAGCAGTTAGATGCATCGCCAAGAGTAGACCTAGAACTTCATGCAAGCCACTATTTTTAGAATACAAAATTATGACCGTAATTGCACTATTTATTTTGAAAACGGCTACATTAATATTCAAAAATAAAACAAAATTTGAGACTATAAATATAGAATATAATATAAGACAAAAGAATGATTTTAAATTAATCACCCCCAAATCAGCGCTGGTTAAAGATTCAATCAGATACAATGGATTGAAGATTTACAACAAACTTCCTAAGTTTTTCGTATAAAACTTAAAAATTTCCTATTTCAAAAACCTTATTACACACTAGATGAATTCTATGACGAGTTTTAGTGATATTCCACATTTTGTTGTTACAGCTTTGTCAATAAGAGATTTGTAAATTCTTAGACAATAAAGCATATTTGTCTATCTATCTATCTATCTATCTATCTATCTATCTATCTATCTATCTATCTATCTATCTATCTATCTATCTATCTATCTATCTATCTATCTATCTATCTATCTATCTATCTATCTAAACTCAAGCTAGATGGCTGGGTAGCGGCAAATAAACAGCGAAGTGTACTCTTAAAACTCTATTTCCAAGCTTTCGGGATCATTTGATCCCTTCTTCAGGGCTACAAAGACAATTTAGCAATCAGCAACATTAGAAAAATTAAGATTGAAAAGTTTTTACTTACAAAAGTTTGTGAGGATGCTGCTGGAAGATGTTATAAAACAAGCCAAAAGAGCAAGTAACAACACATATCTTGCATGAAGCACGTTATACAGACACAGAAATTTACGAACAACATTACACAATTTACTGTTAAAAGTTAAAATCTTAATAAAATCGTAAAATGGCCGTTCGATGATTATTTTGCGTGCCGGCAATTACGTCTTTATCGAAACGGTCAAGCACACGTTTCTGAGCGGAAATCGGTTAGTGGAGGGAAATTCAAATCGGCAACGATTACCCGCTTCCTAAAATAATATCTATCTATCTATTGTCACTGTTTGACACGATGTCAAAGTTACAGTGACATATTTTGTGTTATTGAGATGGATGTTGAATATGAGGTTGAATGAAGAGATCTGCATATAGAAGAGTTATAAAATTGTATAGAAACCATGTGTAGCGAAAACGTTTCAAGATTTGTTCTTATAGCAATCAGTATTATTATACTTCTTGATGGACTAGCGTCTATTATAATTGGAGCACTATTAGAAGACAAATACTCTAAAGTGGTACTTATTATTGACGGATGTATTAAGATATGCCTTGGAGCAATGGGACTCTATGCGAGCCTTCGCAGAAAACGGAAAATGTTGCGCATCTTTGCCATTATAATTACTATACTGGTGGTACTTGAGATCCTTACCATCCTTCTATTCATTTTGATGGCGGCACTGAGTAAGCCAGAGGTGTACCGAGATGTACTCGAAAAGAAATTTGATAAATATGCGGATAACAAAGCAGACCGTAAGTTCGTCGATGATTTACAGGAATATTCTAAATGCTGTGGTATTGATGATTCAAAATATTGGACTGACAAGAAGCAAGCCATCCCTGACTCGTGCAAGGATGAGGAAGGTGCTGTATACTCTGATGGGTGCCTTAAAGTTTTCGCTGATCAAATAAAGTTTGGTGCTATTTTGATGATGGTCGCCCTCTTCGTATCTGTCGGAATTAAGATCGCTACTCTAGGCCTTGCGTTTTATTTGTCGAATAAATGGAAGCAAACAGGAAATAGCGACCTTTGATACAAAAGCAGGTCCGTACGCTATTAGGGAAAGGAATGAAATGTTTCTTGTACTGTATGCAACTATTTACTGTTTTTCCCAAGTAATCGCTACAAATAAATTCTAAATAAGTTATCACGCTTTTAATGAAAGTTATACACTGATGCTGCAACGCAACAACGTCCCACGTAATTTGGAAAAATTTCATATTTGAATTAAAGCGGATGGTCTATTATGTACTTTTAAAGAAAATTTGCGAACCAAACATTTAAAAAAAAATATTAGCTAAAACTGGGCATTTTTACCATACTTTCAAAGTATACCGGCACAGAACAGGACAGTTTTAGAATCGAGTACCCGCTTGTTAGGTTCCAATAGTGTCAAAAAAATGCGGTGTTGCAAGCGATAAGCAGACAACAATGTTTTCAGTTTTCCAGCCCCCACCCCCCAACCACTCCAATTTCACCCGCTACCAAAAAAAGTAAACAATGATCACATTCCATGCAGCGGTTACTGAGATTACGAGGCTAGAAGAACGGCAACAGACAAATGAGTGACATGGATTTTCGTTATCATAAAACGTCCAAAAACCGTATTATCCCAAAATAGAAAATTTTCTCGATCAGAATACTCCCCTCACCTATCTGTGTGGGAAGTAACAGGGTGTAAGAGACATACTGAAGACCATACCAGAACCTCCAGGGCTGTTGCCATCGTTAAGAACAATGTCTTCATCTGTGTATGCCCATTTATATAGCTTCTTTGATGAGAAACACTCTTTCCATATCACGATTTACTTGACAGTTAGCTCTGCAGTTGCTTGAGCTATTGTTTTAAAGGCTTTTTTTATAATTTGGTGTGTAGTGGTCCTTCTTATACAGTGACACAGACTCACTTATATAGTATCAAACAACTTTCCTTAATATTTCCACTGAAACTAAAGTGATAAACGTTCTTTCACATCGGATGTATAGTGATTCCTCTTGTATAGTGACACAGATTCACTCATATAGTAAAGTAAGGATAAGTTTCCCTTTTACCTCATAACTTCCAGAAATGATGCGCTAATGATTTGATTCGTGGTACATATCCGTGTAGACAACGTTGTACTATTAATTTTTTCATGCTGGGATCCCAGAATGATAAAGCTGGAGCACAGAAAGCATTTATCGCTTTCTTCTCTCTTAGCGGATTTGAAAGACGCAATTACTTGATGACTCTAATAAGGTCAAATTTAATACAGTTTCAAGAAATCCGATACTGTAATCACACTTATTATATATATGAAGAACAATTATGGACAAAACTTATAGAATCGGTAGGTAGATTACGTAATAACCTACGAATATTTCAAAGCTGCCGTGAACCATTAAGAAGAAGAATGGAAAAATGTATTGAAGTATGAGGACAACAATTTGAACATCTTATATAAAAACTTTTCTTTTCTTTTAATTCCTTTTTTTTAATCAATCATATTCTTCATCAGACCATTAACATTTAATTGTTGAAATATTTATCATTGTGTTTGCAAATACATAAAAAGAAATAAATTTTTTGAATAATTTGCTTGCATTGTCGGCCATTTGTACTGGAACCATTGCTTCTAGAGACTTCGACAAGGGCGTATAAAGGAGGGATAATAATTTTTTTTCAGCCGAAAATGATATAAAGTGTATAGCAAAAAAGTTAGGACCGATTCAATAGAGATGGAACCCTGTATATAGCGCCTTCTATCAGTAATCACAAAACTAAGATTAAATTTCACTTGATCATGATAAAAAACCCCTGTACACCCCATTTTATCCATTTCTTGAGTCTCTTGCTAAAGATATTAAACAAAACCCCAAACAAAATTAAAATTCAATAGCGCGTATCTTTTAACCAAAGGCCTTGCGGACCCTTGTTCGTAGGAACTTTTTTTCTTATCTTAGTGTCCTCTATTGTATGGCACTATGCAATGTACCTTTTTCTATGTCACCCTGTATACATATAATTGGATAATTAATAATAATAAAGGCCCAGTCAAACAGAGGGCGTTCTCTCTGCGCGTTACCGCATTCCGTTGTTTGTACTAAACAGGCCTGTTTGACGGGTTGAGCAAAAGCGTTACGCCAATTTTTGTCAAATGTCTAGTGATTCAAACATAGATGAACTCAAGGCCCGATCAAACAGAGAACATTCTAGAACGCCATAACGCCGCGTTCTAGAACGCCGTAACGCCACGTTCTAGAACGCCCTCTGTTTGATCGGGCCTTTATTATAGTTTTTAGACTACCAGCGGTAAAGTATACCTGTTAGACAGCAGTGAACCTAGAACCATAAGGCTGTCCTCCAATTGACCAATCGTCTCAGCCGTAGTATCACCTCTTAGCAACAGCTCACCTCTATTGTTGAAGGTCATGAACGTCAGTTCGTGAACAGTCCACTCATTAGTTACTTGACGAAGCTTAGCTTCTATGTCCTTTTCTTTCATTGCTGATATGCAGATATCCTAGAAAACTTATTTATGAGAATCTCTTCTCTCTCTTCTGAAACTAATAATAGAAGTATCAAAGACAAAATGTGACTGGGGCGCAGATAAAACTAATGTTTGAAAAGCGTCAGCGACTGGACGGGATAGGATTCTCATACTCTACTCAGGAGAGCAAAAGATTGAGAAGCATCTGCCAAAATTGTTGCCAGTCTTCATTGAAAGGTGTTAAAAATAATAAACAAGAAACTATTCTTATAAATAAAATTCTTCTACATTAAGCTAAAAAAGATCATAGCAAAAGAACTCCTTCTATACTCTAAAATAAAACCAAAAAAATACTCCTAACAAACTCACTAAGACGAAGAAGAAGGAGGAGAAGGAGAAGAAGAAGAAAAATGAGAAGAAAAAGAAGAAGAACAAGAAGAAGAGGAGGAAGAAGAGGACAAACAGGAGCTTTTTTTGTATGTCTAGTGTAAAAGTTGTGATCATGTGACACCTAGGAAGGAAATGTACTACATTTATGAGGTGAAGCCGAAATACAATCGGAATCTTGTGTATATTAGTTTGATGAGTAAATGTGTAATGCTACACAAATTTTTGAATATTTATTCTGCACTTTCACTTTACCTCTATATCCTCCTTATACTGCAACAGCGGGGCTTCCAAAATATTTTTCAAGCTAAATCCATCACTTTCGAACTCAAATATGTAGTTCAACGAGTCCATGATCCTCTGCCAGTGTCTGGGTTTCATAGCTCTGTTTGCCATCAGTTCCAATAACGGACACATATCGTTGAAGTCGTCAATTGTCTTCTTCAGGGCGAAGAATGCAGGCCACTCCTTCAAACCCTTTGGAAGCTTGCGGCATCTGTTTTGGAACTCCATCAGCTCATTGTTGATTTCCTCAATATTCACCTAGAACAAGCAGTGTGGCTATATACTGTGAGCACTTTCACAAGTCAAGGAAGAGCTAAAGGAAGGAAAACTAAATACAGTAGAACTCCATTATCCGTGCGCGGGTTATCCGGGCTGTGGATTATCCGTGCTACTGTAGATCACTTGGCGGAAACCTAACACGCAACATCACTCGACGAAAACTCCGTAATACGCCATGAGGGCGACGCATGACGCAATTTCGACGCTCGGGGAATCCCTGGGAATCCCGTATAGTCTGGGATACTAAAGAAGAGCGGTATTAGGAATGTTCATTACAGTGGACCAGTTCAGTTGTCATCCCTAGACAACATCGCTGGGCTGTTAGCTTTTTAGTATGTATATATATCTGGCTTTTCAGTATTCATGGATAATCGGGGTTCTACTGTAGTAGGTAACTGAAGCAATATATGGTTTCTGATTTATCTGATCTATTAAGTTCCAGGAAATGTGCATTCGCATACTGATCTTCATATACCTAATGCCTTTATGATTCAATGAAGGTTAGCGATTACTTCAGCAATCTTTCTTTTTTCAACCACCCGTATAAGTTGTTCACATCTTAGTCCTATCTGATATCTATCTTTATCCATGATATCTCCTTCCTACATAATTCTCGTTTTCTCTCTACTTTATATGATCCGTTGTCTGTTGCAAACCAACCAAGCTTTGCTGTTAACCTGCTTGGTTGCGTAAAAGTGGCAAATGCTGCACTTTGCCAAGCAGGTTTTTCATAAACTGTTACTATTTACTGTTTATTAATAATTATTATAAAGCAAAAAAAGGTGCAGCCCGGGCTGCGACACACCGAGCTGCTGTTCCATTGCGCAGTGACTACTCATCTCACCGTGAGGTGAGAATCATCATTGGTTCCGGCGAATTGTGTGCCCTAAGTAGACGAAGGGACCCAAGAGTGTCTGCCTTCTGTATTCTGGCAGGTAAGATATGCGTTGCCATACAGCACACCGGCATTGCGTGCAGTGGAGAGAGCTTGCAAAGCTTTTCGAGGAGCTCCTGATACTTGGTTCACTTTTCCTTCACCTTATAGATGTTCGGGAGGTGCCGAACACTCTATAAAGAACATAGCCTTCTGTTAGTGGTCGAAGAAGACTATGTCGGGCTTGTTTGACTGTAGTCAGAAAGCTTGTAACAAATATGTCAATCGAAAGCATACAAGCAAACAAGTATATAGCCTCTCATGTGCATATGTATACAGTAAGGTGCGTTAGTGGCTGAATAGCTTTTCGAACAATCGATCTCTGTTTGTTGTAGTCGAAGGCTGTTCATCAGATGAATTCTCAATAAACGCCGGTGTTCCTCAGAGAGGCTTTGCGAGCTCATCCTTATCAGGTCGAGGTCCCTACTCCCCGAACCAGTCTTCTCCAGCATTCCTTCTTTTGAAGATCTTCGACGCTGTGGAAAATGCTGCTGGGAAATTTGTTTCCGGACGGCTACAACCTGCAGTGTTTCAAATCAAGTACCGACACTTATCCTCTCGCAGCGCTTCTATAGCGCCATAAGCTTTCAGCATTTGCGGGAGGCTGACCATGAAAGAAGGGTTATATTGCAGTACAAAAAGTGTTGGAGTTTAGTGAGTACAAGTTGACATGGGATACTTTTTAGAAAGTTACAGAAATGATAACATACCTATTAATACCTATATACTAAGTGTACATACCTCACCCCACGGTATATCATAATAGCTGTTCACTCGGTCAATAACGTCATTGTAGAGTTTGTAGAGCTTCTGCAGAAGGTTCAGCTCCTTGCGGATTTGAGCTAGTTCAGGATAGTCCGTCGTTGGCAGACCAAATAGCTCCTCCCCACTTTGGTAAGTTTGGAGTTTGCGCCACATTCCATCAAAACGGTTCTGAAAACCATAAAAAACATAAAATCCAAGCCTACCAGTCAAAACCATTTGTTCAATTTGAAGCCCTAACCTCAATACTCATATATTTATATTCGGTTTGACCTATCTGTAAAATTTACCACTGTGAGACGCCTATAGCTTTATTTTGTTATATCAAACGTTTTCGTGGAAGGATCGCTTTCCCAGCTCGTCCAAACTAATGCAAATTTCAGAAAATATCTCACCTGGAAGAGAATGAGCCTATCAGAAGCCTCCCTAGGTGTCAAACCAGGTTGCATGGGTCCAGCGTTCTGATATTCATTGCAGTAGTCAATCTTATCCTGCTTGAACTTCTCAAGGTTGTTTTTGAGGTCTAACTGAAGCTGAGGTTGCATATTAAGCAAAGTAACCTGCATCTTCATCGCTCTACCCAGAAGTTGGCTCCAAGTGTATCGAAGATTATCCACTTGTTCTGTGATTTCGCTTTCCACGAATACTTCGAAGCGTTGCAAGACATTGAAGGCTTCCTAAAAACCCATACGAAAAACTTTGAAATCTTAACCAAGTGGATTTGTTTAGCTGTAATTTAGAGACTGTGAAAAGAAACATACAACATGTAAGTACAATAGTCTGTACTATTACTATTACTACTGCTATACTACTGCACTATTTGGGGTTTATCTTTGTATGTATCACGTTAAGAATAAATAATATACTAACGAAATCATTTGGTTCATAGAAAAATCAACGACAAGGTATCGACTCCATCGACACACCCACCACTCACCCCGAATCTCTCTGAGAACCATGTGTTTCAGTAATCCAGAGACATCTCGTTGGCTGTTGGGTGAGTGTCCACCATTTTGCACGACAGTTCTCTTTGTTACTGAAGTCCGACCCCTCAGTCACTGTACACTGTACACTGCGCTGTGTATCAATAAGGTACTTGCAGTGGTCGTAATTTTGGATTAAGGATATGTTTAGACGAAAGAAAAACGTATTCAAAGGCTGTCTATAACAAAACTTCCACTCTTGATGCTGTTCAGATGAAGAAATTTGTAATTATATTTTACGGATTTTTCAATTTTTTCCACGTGACTGAAAACGGGTGCTGACGTCACAAGACAGTACAATAATCGACATGATTAAACCCATCTCTGATTATATAATGACAACTCCAAAAAGCACAAAACAACATGTTGTTGTTCTGTGACACAGAAACATAAGGTAAGTTTTGTTTACGCCAATCTTGCTTCAATCTTCCATTTTGATTTGTGATTTGGACTTGTTGCTTGTTGACGTCAAATGCGTCAAGTGTGGTAACCAAAAGTTATTGCCCAAAAAGTGTTTATGATACCTCAAATCCCATCACTATAATGTCTTGTGACGTCAGAGGTCGTTTTTGCACCGTTTTCACTAGTTCAAATTTAAATTTGGAACAAGTCTCACAAGCAACTCAAAAAATCAAAAACTTCTATTTTATGATGTTTAATACGTTATAATGCATGCTTTAAAGCATTTTTTTTGGGTGCAAGGACCCTGTTCCATCACGGGGCTCCGTGGTGTAGTTGCTATCGCGTCGGCCTAGTACGCCAGAGATGCAGGTTCGAATCCAGCCGGAGCCCAAAATTCTTTCCAATTTTTCTGCCAACCAAATGATTTGAATTGTTCCCTCTTGCGCAGTAAGCAAGCACCTTTCATTCCATGAAATATACTAACCTCTATTGGTTCAATCTTGAGCTCCATGTCAGTCTCTTGCTCACGTATCTTCTTCAACGTGTCCATGATCATACGGACGTCATCAAGATCTCTGATGTTTCTGTCTAACTTCCTCTCCATATCGCTGATGACAGCATAAACGTAGTCCATTTCTCTTCTGTATTTCTTTTTCATGGCCTGACCAATTCGATAGGTACAGGATTTTATCTCGGTTAAGAGGCCGTACTTCAGTTGGTCAGTGGAGATGGCCAAACAATTTGCTATAAATCAGGCAATCTAATTATGAAGTTGGCCTTTTCGTTTAAATGTCAGATTGAATGCGGGATGCTTAGCGTTATCCCTTCCAGCTACTAAACACTATATACAGATCCACATATACAGGGTGAGTTTTTAGTACCGGCTCGGTCGATAACTCCACTACTGTAGAATATAGCGAAAAAAGTTGTATATAGAAGTTGTAGCCACGGATATGCTCCTTGCTCAGACAATATTTACATTTATACAGGGTGATCCATAACTACGTGGTGATGCAAACATGCATTTTTTTAAATAATACACCCTTTATATTATCCCATTTTTAGATTTTACTAATAATTTATCTTCTCACAATATAAGGTATTATAACATTATACAGGGTATTTGAAAAGTTATGACCATTTCTATACTCAAATCGCTGTCAAACGAACGTACTGTATATCAAAAAGTAATGAATCCAAAATTATTTTTTTTACATGGAAAGATTAAAAATATCCTCTTGTTTTAAAATCGATTATAAAAAAGCCCGCGATGCATATTTGTTATACAGGGTGATGTAAATTGCATCTGATTTAAAATTATTACCCAGAATCCTACAGGACTGTGTATAATATCCATATTACTAATATAATAATATAAAGCTATTCCTTCCTGTTGTACCTACCTATTACGAACGTGTTAGGCTCAGTAGCAATTCTTTCATTCAATTCAGCGTGTTTTCTCAGTGACATTTCGAACTCTGTGAGACATGCGTTAAGTAGCTCTCTTTGGGTCTTCTCGTTCTTCCATAGCATGCTGTATGGACGCCATCTTATTATGAACTGAGTTACTTCCTGTAATGAAGCTCAAAATGACGTAAAGAAATAGTATATAACAAGTTAAATTTTTATACATATAATATAAAAATGAAGTGACATGCGTTATGATAAAGGGCATTCGTGTTCAGGCAGATATAGCTTGAAAATTAAAAAAAAAAAATATAAATATTTGATATAATTTTCTGAAAGATAGGCACACTTAAACTTCATTGCCTTGTTACTGTATTTTGATGGATTCCATGTCATCATCATAGTCACAATGTCTTAACAGACATGTTGTGAACTCGTAAAATGCATTTACTCATTTTACTAGTTTCTCTTGGGATATCTTTAAGATCTGCAATGCAGTAGTTTCCCATTTGCTTTCTGCATCCTCATGCCGTTGACCAGATGGTATCTACTGGTTCATCCACCTTTAGGGGCAATTTCTCACACCAAGGACAAGAAGGTGTCCTGACACTTCTCAACTCGTCTACCCATAGCTGTTGGTTGAGAAGAGGTTACTGATTATACCGACAGTAGTTCGGTTCAGTAGTTCGGTTCCTTTTAGTCGCCTTTTACGACACGCAGGATATACGATGGGAGACATTCTAACCCGCCCCCACACGGGGAGGATTCCCTGTGGAGTCTGGAATAGTATGAACACGTTGAGGCAAGAACCTGAGTTTCTTCAAATATCATCTCATGGTCTTCTTCGATTATTGCTGATCTCTAGGTATAACTTAGTCGACACCTAGACTTATATTCTGCAATCCTTTCATTTATCAATAGCTTCGTTGTTCCGATGTATTTGTTATGGACCAAGTGATTAATGAGGGCATTATCTATAATGTCCGGGCATTATGAATAATGGCTAGCTATATTAGACCAATTGATTAATTATTATCTAAACTTCATTGCTTATCACAGTGTCTGGTCATTATGAATATTGCTACAGGACCATTGGGCAAACTGATAATAAAGCTACATTTCTCCTGGTGTGGGGACAGAAACAAGTGACACGGCTTGACCTATAATCTGTAAAACAGTGACAAGTCAGCCTTATAGGCTGTGGAGGTCCCTTGTGAGGTTAGGCGTATCGATTAGTCTAATTGCTCTCTTCTGGATAGTGTTCAGAAGATTAAGAGAGTGCTTCAGAGCACATCCCCACACATTGGAGCAACACTCCAATGATGGTCAGATCTGTGACTGGTGGAGAAGTAGTTGCTCTGCTGTATACAGCTTCCTACAGTGGAAAACTCCAAGCTTCTGGGATGCCGTTTTAGCAATACTGATTGAGTTTAAGATGTGTTTCGAAGATTGGAATAAGTGCTTGCACAAATGCATAATATCTAGTAGGGATTATTTTGAAGGCGACACCATTAATCTCATTTTGGTAGACAATTTAAAAGTTGCACTTTTATGGAAACGCCCTTTGTATAAGTTGAAATGATATTTGCTCTAGAAAATACTAGCTGTTTCCATAGATCAAGATGTGCAATATTTACATCCTTGTAAATGACTGTAATATCGTTTTCGACTTATTGCCCTATCACTGTACCAAGAGGAACCGAGTGTCAAAATTATGCTCGTCTTACACTTGAGGGCAAAACTAGTCTAACTTTTTGTTTTCGATTTATCCGCTTAATTGCACTTAAGTGCAAATTATCGTCACCTACACTCTGAGCTCGTGGTGATTTCAGTGCATTTTTGAAAGCTATAAAATATAAGTTATAACCTATTTTATTTGTCAAAGAGTCCAGAAGTGGGATTTTGGTAGTATACATAGAAGCACTGGATTATAGTTTACGGAAGGTACGGAAACTTCTGTTGGATGAAGTCTGCTAACATCGTTATCTTTGGATTATGAGGAAATTGAAGCATATCTAGTTACATTCCAAACAACGACTGCGCGTATCCCAAAAATACAAATATTCATTGTAGATGTTGTTTATAAACTGACAGAGAAAGAGGTGTAACTAGATATAAGTATTTACTGATACAGAAATCATAATATAATATTCACATTGAGTTGGGAAATCCTTTGCTGATTCTAAAGCCATATTTCACAGAGACCTGTCATGTTTTATGTCGATAAATTAAAAACTGATCAAACAAGGCGGATTCAACTTTTTCAAATGTAAAAGCCAGCACAGAACGAAATTGAGCACTCAAACTGTCATCACTAACATCAACAGAATAGTTACTTCAATTGCACTCGAAATTTGTTCTATGTCCTACTTATGAGTTCAGATTTATTATTGCATTTATGGGCACCAGACGAGTTTTCAATGTGCACTGTAGTAAACTCGTGGTTAAAATCGGTGTAGTAAGTCGAAAACGCTATAAGATAACCATCCTTACCGTCTTCATATCCTGCATACACGTAGAAAGCAGCGACAGCATCTTCACCACCTCCTTGTTCTCCATGACATGGTTGTAGAAGTTCCGCTGCTGCATAGGGAACTTGGGCCTCTCCTCAGACATCAGCCGGTACAACTTCCTTCTGCGCATCTTGAAGTCCTCCTCTTGGGTCCTGACCTGTCCTTGGCCTTTGGCTGACGCGGTCGCCGTGGGCTGGTACAATCGAGAATTGTTTACGATCTCTGCCAGGTCGGACTTATGCCCGGCCAGTTTCCTCCATGCCGACCTCTTGCGGGGAGTCGCCTCCAAAAGAAGCGAAAACATCGAATAGCAGAACACCACACCAGGTCCGCTGCGGGTGGTGTCAGAAAGGGTGGTTGTGGACAGAGGTGTGGAGCCAATAATTGGATGGTGTAACGAAGGTTGAGAATACGGTGTTGTGGATAGTATCATTGATTAAAGTACTTTCAGAATTGGGCGTGTTATTAAAAACGTATTGCGACTTTTCTGTAAAGGTAGTTTTTTCATTTTTAGTGTATGGTCGTAGTCGTCAAATTGGGTTGTATACCCACCTTAGGTATCATAAGTACAGAATGTCTTTTGAAAACAGGGGAGCATTGCCTTATATTAGAAAAGTGATAAGAAAATAGAAAAATTCGATGTTAATCTTACATTTTGAAACTCTCTTTTACTTCACAAAATTTCCAAATTTAGGAAATTTTCAAAATTTTCAAAATCTCCGAAATTTCCAAAATTCCCAAAATTTCCAAAATTTCCGATATTTCCAAAATTTTCAAAATTTCCAAAATTTCCAAAAATTCCATAAATTCCATAAATTCCAAAATTTCCAAAAGTTCCAAAATTTCCAAAATTTCCAAAATTTCCAAAATTTCCAAAATTTCCAAAATTTCCAAAATTTCCAAAATTTCCAAAATTTCCAAAATTTCCAAAATTTCCAAAATTTCCAAAATTTCCAAAATTTCCAAAATTTCCAAAATTTCCAAAATTTCCAAAATTTCCAAAATTTCCAAAATTTCCAAAATTTCCAAAATTTCCAAAATTTCCAAAATTTCCAAAATTTCCAAAATTTCCAAAATTTCCAAAATTTCCAAAATTTCCAAAATTTCCAAAATTTCCAAAATTTCCAAAATTTCCAAAATTTCCAAAATTTCCAAAATTTCCAAAATTTCCAAAATTTCCAAAATTTCCAAAATTTCCAAAATTTCCAAAATTTCCAAAATTTCCAAAATTTCCAAAATTTCCAAAATTTCCAAAATTTCCAAAATTTCCAAAATTTCCAAAATTTCCAAAATTTCCAAAATTTCCAAAATTTCCAAAATTTCCAAAATTTCCAAAATTTCCAAAATTTCCAAAATTTCCAAAATTTCCAAAATTTCCAAAATTTCCAAAATTTCCAAAATTTCCAAAATTTCCAAAATTTCCAAAATTTCCAAAATTTCCAAAATTTCCAAAATTTCCAAAATTTCCAAAATTTCCAAAATTTCCAAAATTTCCAAAATTTCCAAAATTTCCAAAATTTCCAAAATTTCCAAAATTTCCAAAATTTCCAAAATTTCCAAAATTTCCAAAATTTCCAAATTTTCCAAAATTTCCAAAATTTCCAAAATTTCCAAAATTTCCAAAATTTCCAAAATTTCCAAAATTTCCAAAATTTCCAAAATTTCCAAAATTTCCAAAATTTCCAAAATTTCCAAAATTTCCAAAATTTCCAAAATTTCCAAAATTTCCAAAATTTCCAAAATTTCCAAAATTTCCAAAATTTCCAAAATTTCCAAAATTTCCAAAATTTCCAAAATTTCCAAAATTTCCAAAATTTCCAAAATTTCCAAAATTTCCAAAATTTCCAAAATTTCCAAAATTTCCAAAATTTCCAAAATTTCCAAAATTTCCAACATTTTAAAAATTTCCAAAATTTCCAAAATTTCCAAAGTTTCCAAAATTTCCAAAAGTCCTCTTGGGTTCTGACCTGCCCTTGGCCTTTGGCTGACGCGGTCGCCGTGGGCTTCTGGTACAATCGATATGGATAGTAACACTGAGGCGCAGCGACGCTATAGCCAAGCAGAATCGCATAGCAACCCTTTGTTGCGCGAATCAGTGGACTACACAGTCGAGCATATTCGCAAGCATACAAGGCCGCGGCTCGCTCTGTGAATAACAAAATTGCATCGCGAATTTAGTATAGTAAAAATTAAACCATTCCACGAAAACAAACCAAAATTAAACTCTCGACTATATTTTAAAAATTGCCGCAATAATAAAAAAAAGCCTAAGAGCCTCCTGTTCTAAAAGATTTTCTTCCCCCACTTTGCTCTCCACCTTTCTTCCTTACTTTTCTCTTCTCTTCTTTCTTTGACGTTGTCTGGTTCCTGGATTTCCAGACCTGACAGACTTACGAACTGATACTATGACACAAGAGCTAAGGTCCCACGGACCGCTCTGATAATCAACAATGACTTGACTTGATAGTAACACTGATTAAAGTACTTTCAGAATTGGGTGAGTTATTTTTGTTTTTGATTTTATAGGCAGCGTCGACTACTGTGGTCATTGGCTGCCGTTATCACTATACAGGGTGGGCCAATAGTGCGTGGGCGGAGGATTGTGGCTTACTAAAAAATATTTCAAAAATCCGTCACTTGATCATGGTAGGGACCCTTGAGGGCTATAACGTAAAAATATTTTCACTTAAATTTTGACGTTTATACAGGGTTGCAAGGAATTTTCATAATCTTGCCTCGTTGCTCCAGTTAGTTTGCATCTTTCTACTGAATTAGTTGGGTTCTTCCATATTAACGAGCTTCTGTTTATTTTTCATAGCCTGCTAGGTTGCTTGCACGCAGGAAAATTGAAAAATACCGATTTGACTGAAAATTTGAAATAAAATGAAAACCAAAAAAGATTGATATCGAGAATGCTATATCGTTAGAAAGGTAATCAAATTTTACATTCGATTTTTTAAACCAAAATAGGCATTGCCATTTGAAAAAATCAAGTTAGCTGTGATTGAAGTTTCCTTAATTAATCTACTGATTTCTCCAAGTACAAAAAGAATTCAAATTTAGCCGTCTGACCTAAGGTGACGCATTTCATGCTTAGTTGTACCGCAAAGTCACGGCCTTCTAAGTTTTATAATCGCTGCGATATTCAATTTTTTTCTGATACCTACTTATACCAAAAATGGTGATTTGCGCCTGAACGGTTCGTTTAAAGTTCCATGCGTGATACATAAAGTCACACTAAAATTGACCAAGGAATCCAAATATGCAATATTATATAGGGAGTTCCATTTAAAAAAATGTAAGTTTGATATGAATCACCCTGTATGAACGTCAAAATTTGAGTGAAAATATTTTTACGTTATAGCCCTCAAGGGTCCCTACCTTGATCCAGTGACAGATTTTTGAAATATTTTTTATTAAGCCCACAATCCTCCGTCCACGCACTATTGGCCCACCCTGTATACAATATTGCGAGTTTTCCTTTACAATTTCTAATAAGAGTCCCAAATTCTTGATGTACAGCAGAGTGTTCTGAATCTTATCAGGTGCATTAAAACAACTATGTCGTCATGAGGTATTTCATACAGTTGACGCAGGGGATAAAGGAGTGGACACTCGCAGATTGTGTGGAGAATGGTGAGAAGGGTACTGCATAAACTACAATCGGGAGGGTTGGTGCCGAGCAAAAGATGGGAGTGGGTGAGAGCAGTGTGTCCGATACGCAATCGATGCAATCGGATTCTATCTGCGCGGGGAAGTATAATGGAGGGTGTCCATGGGTAACTGTCCTTTTTGAGTTTTTTAGAAATCTGTACTCGATATCCCACTGAGATTGCCATAGATCATTGATGAATCGTTTTATCAGAATTTTTAGTTCATCTTTTTGAGATAGAGATTATCGATAGCTACAGCTAGACAAGATGCCTGGCGGGCACCGCGGTTAGTGGCTTCATTGCCATGTATTCCTACGTGTCCGGGAACCCAAACAAAATCTACCTCCCTACTTGCGTCTGTCACGGATTTCAATAAATTCAATTCAATTTTTAGGTTTGAATTTAGATGTAGCCTTGTCCTGGAGAGTTCACACTGGGCTAGTTTGTAAAAAATCAGTAAGAGCTACTATGCTATTCTTCACCTCCGGAGTTGCCTAGATATTTCCTAATTGATAAACGTGTACTCTATTCTCACCTGTCATATCACTTGCTTTAAGGCTGCGCCACAAAATAAAGATATGACGTTTTTACATGACGCCATCTATGGGTAAAGAAGCGAGGTAGGTTTATGATTATTTTACACAAGAAAATATACATTATTTACCAGAAAACCTCAAAAAGTGAAAATTTTGAGATGTGACAGTCCTTTTCCAAACAGACGACATGGAAAAAAGTTAATATCATGCCTCGAATTCCATTCTACGGCAGATGGCTTGGCTTGTAGGAAGTCCTTGTTGATGCTTGGATGTGCTCTAACGCCACATTTTTGCATTATAAGCCTTTCAGTTTCAGCGCACACTCCATGCGATGTGCGAATTCTGTTTAGGGTCCACCATTACTTTGGGTGGAGCTCAAAACCAGAAAGTTCTTGCCCAACAGTTAGATTACTGTTCACTTCTTCTGGTAATGAATTTGTGGTTTTTGGGCTTTTAGGCCGGCGTCGTTTAGCGTTAAGTCTTGACGTTTCGCCACCACGAGTGGATGGCATCTTCAGAAGCTATTTCACTTCGGCGACTTCCCAAGTACTGACCAGTGGTACTGACGACTGGAGGATCTGTACCTGCATTTATACCTGTCAACGGTGACGTGGCTCAATCAGGTAACGTTGGTAGCGCCGCCCCCTTGCGATATGGCAGTGTCTTCAGGTCCTTAAGGATGGGTACCCATATCCGGTTGACTTTCTGTATTTCTTCTTTTCTATTGAAATTATTGTGGTGTTTTTGTATCTCGATGGCTTCTCTGTTAAGTCTGGCATAGTACGAAGATGTTGCGGCAAGAACCTGAGTTTCTTCAAACTTGATCTTACGGCCTCCTCCTTCGTTGTTCCTATGTATACACTCCCACATGTTCATGGTATGCGATAAACCCCCGGTGTAGTGAGTGGGTCTCTTTTATTTTTCACCGTTCTCAAATACTCCTGTATCTTTCTTGTGGGCTTGTAGATGGTATTGACGTTTTCTTTTCATAACATTTTTCCTATTCTGTCTGTTATTCCACGCACATATGGTAGAAAAGCTCTTGCTATCGGTTCAGGTTCTTGTTTTGCCCTATTTCTTCCCATTGTTCTTGTTATTTCTTCCTCTGTATAGCCGTTTGCCTTAAGAGCGTTCTTTAGGTGTGCCAGTTCGGTGTCGAGTTCCTCTGGTTCGCACACTTTTCTAGCCCGATCTGTCAAAGTTCTAATAATTCCGTACTTCTGAGATGGGTGGTGCTTTGATTCTTTGTGTAAGTACCTGTCAGTATGTGTTGGTTTTCTATATACCTTGTGTCCTATTGTAGCTCCATTTCTTGTTAGAAGAATATCAAGGAATGCCAGTTTTTTGTTTTCTTCTACCTCCATGGTGAACTGGATATTTTTATGCACGCTGTTCAGGTGTTCTAGAAACTCTTCGAGCCTTTCTCTTCCGTGGTTCCAAATGACAAACGTATCGTCCACGTATCCAAGCCATATCTTGTTTGGCACCTTTGTGAACAATGACACAACGTGAACAGCGTGCATAAAAATATCCAGTTCACCATGGTGGTAGAAGAAAACAAAAAACTGGCATTCCTTGATATTCTTCTAACAAGAAATGAAGCTACAATAGGATACAAGGTATATAGAAAACCAACACATACTCACAAAGAATAAAACCACCACCCATCTCAGAAGTACGGAATTATTAGAACTTTGACAGATCGGGCTAGAAAAATGTGCGAACCAGAGGAACTCGACACCGAACTGGCACACCTAAAGAACGCTCTTAAGGCAAACGGTTATACAGAGAAAGAAATAACAAGAACAATGAGATGGGTATCCGTTATTTAAATTACTTGGCTGGTATCAGAGCTCATGAAAACTCAGAATGATCTGGATGAAATCATATTGCTTATTAGGGTGCCTACTGTTTTGCACGGTATGATACAGTATAGATTGTATTAGAGCCTTTCTCCCCAGACGGTGCCAAGTAGAATTTTGTGTATCTGGTAGGTTTAGTGTAGTAGTACTACATTTCACTGAAACACGTTTTTCTACAATGTGCCTGAACCTTGATGAAGCAGCAATAAGAAAATAAACTACAGTAATTGTTAAAACGCACAATTCTAGAATTTTTCACAAAACAATACGTTAATCAATGATTCAAATGTTTATAAGTAATAAATATATCCTGTCTTTGTGGTTATATGTGGATGGACATTTGTTGTCTAATATTGGTGAAATTTATTTTAGTGGAAGAAGACTGTGACAGGTCTGATAAGACACGATTTGTATGATTCCTAGGTATCTAGAAGTTCCAAGGACTTGTGCGGTAAGACATTCAATAAGTAGTACCTAACTTTAGTTCAAAGTATGTTGTAGGAATATATACACCAAAGGAGTGATTTGAATGCATTGGATGTATGGAAGTCTATTTAGGTAGTGTATTTACATATCGCTAAATTATTTTAGTGGTTTTCACTAAGATGGATGTCCACAAACATTATGTACACAAATATGGATTATAAACGTACATCTAGTAGTACTTGAAAGCCCAGATATATTTGAATGCAGACAGATATTTCAGATTCCCTTTTTGGAGGAAGTAAAAATTACAGCTATGTTCTGGATACTGTCTTCATTTGATAGTGAAATAAACGCATTTGAACGTTTTGCATCGCTAAGCTTAATCAGTGGATATGTTTTTTTTTTGTAAAAAGCCATTTAAAAATTGACAGAGTTTCGCTCTGTATAAATTTTCACTATTTTTGAATGACGCACATAAATTTTGAGGGAAACAGTTTTCAATAAGAAGTTCACAAACCTCACTCCAACTGCATTAATATATAACTGAGTTTTCTATGCTATAAATCTAAGGCGCATATATACAGCTTTGATATGTACACAGTTCATACGCACTACTTCACAACTTACTTGTGTAGTCACATGGCTTGCAAGCTTCATACAATGGTACACAAATTCATCATCAAAAAATCATTTTTTGTTCATAAGTATCATACCTCAAACACGAGTAAATATATTGGTTGTAATTTTACATAGTATTTTCAAAATAATTTAATTATTTGTTATATTATTCTAATATTTATAGAAACCAATAAAGACAATTATTCTAGATGAATATTTTTGAAAGTGCTTATGTATTTAATATGGTGGTGAATGTTTGACCTATCTGAAAAACACGACAGAACATGTCCTGTAGTACAATGGATTGTCTATCTAGAGTTTGTGATGTAAAGTAAAGGCACAGAGACAAAAAACAGTAAGCGCTTTCAAAAACTCAAGAAGATCGAATTTTGTGAAACGCTAATTCAACATGCTACTTTCCAAAAAACAGTAAGACGTTTTAGGCTCAACTCGAGGACTTGATAGTATTGTTTTTGGATATCGTATATGAAAATAGTATTTAGTTACCTGAACTTCACCAGCAGTCCATTGTCCGACTCCTTTTGACACTGACACTATATTTTTTCCAACTCGAACCAATACCTCCTGAACTTCATCCAATGTGGGCTGTATACCCACTTTAGGTATCATAAGTACAGAATTTATTTTGAAAACAGGGGAGCGTTCACTTATATCTGAAAAGTGATAAGAAAATAAAAAAATTCGATGTTAATCTTATATTTTGAAGCTCCCTTTGCTTCACAAAATTTCTAAACTTTACGAAATTTTCAAAATTTCCAATATTTCCAAAATACCAAATATATTCAAAATTTCGAAAATTTCGAAAATTTCCAAAATTTCCAAAATTTCCGAAATTTCCGAAATTTCCGAAATTTCCAAAATTTACAAAATTTCCGAATTTTACAGAATTTTAGATTTCATAAATTTTCAATATTTCCTAGATTTTCAACTTAATCTTTATTTCCTCAATTACTGCCAGCAGTAAACAAAATTCGTCAAATTAAATAGATTCTTACATTCCATGGCAAATCTTCTTCTTAATGCATCAAGCGAGGTCCTGGTGACCCTGACGAGAACATCAACAATTTTTCTGCTGTAGTACCGCCTCATGTCTCCCACGGCACTCTTGACCACGTCCTGCATGGCTTTGGCCATCCCTCCACTCAACAAGATGTGCGGCTTATCGAAGCATTCCCAAACCAAGGACCAGTCGCTCTGCTGTTGTTGCGACGATGAAGTAGCTGGCTCTCCAGCTGATTGGTCTTCTTGAAGAATATGGATGAAGTTACTGCCTTATTTATGTAGTCATTGTAGTAAGAAGCCATATCAGAAATGAGAACCGCTTTTTTCGAATCTTCAACAGGTCTACGGGTCTTCAGGGAAGTGAATAGCTTTATTTAAACCTCAAAGAGGTTCAAGAACTCATCTCAGCGATATTCAATGTTTAAATCCCCAAAAGATTCATAAACTTAGTTTCGAAATGAGGACTACTTTGTTTGAACATCCAAACAGCTCACAAACTTAGCTTGGCAATTGAATTGCATTGATTCTACTCTCTCTCCTCATTCTAGTGTTGAAGACTACCTTTTTAGGACCCCAAAGATGCTTACAAACTCAGATCAGTGTCCATAGACCCAAATAAGAGCTGTTCGATGTTCCAACCGCAGAGGTTTACAAGTTTACAAGTTTAGTTCAGAAATGGCCTGGCCTTTTCATACCCAAAGACAAGAAATGCCTAGTACGTACAAAATGTTTATAAACATAGCTTATAGATGAGGATGACTTTGAACACACCAAAGATTTATGACGTCAATTTGAAATTTGAAGATGTTCGAAGTTTGAATCCCCAAATGGTTTGCAAACTTTGCTCAGAAGTCAGAACCGTTTGATTTAAATACACAGAAGGTTCAATAACACAACTCAGAAATAAGAACTAATCTGTTCCATCGGCAAGATATTCACGAAGTTAGCTCAGAATTGAGATCAGCTTTGTTCGAACCAAAAAGTCCATGCACTCGTCACAGAAATGAACACTGTTCTGTTAGAGCCCACAAAATATTAATCTGAATTATTGAATTTGAAGATGTTCAAAGTTTGAATCCCCAAAGGGTTTGCAAACTTGACTCAGAAGTCAGAACTGTTTTGCTCAAATGCACAGAAAGTTAAAGAACTCAACTTAGAGACAAGAACTATTTTGTTCGAAATGCAAAATATCTACAAAGTTAGCTCAGAAATGAGAACCGCTTTGTTCGAATCCTCAACAGGTCTATTTGTCTTCAGGAATCTGAATAGCTTTATTTAAATCTCAAAAAGGTTCAAGAACTCATTTGAGCGATATTCAACCTTCAAATCCCCAAAATTTTCATAAACTTAGTTCCAAAATGAGAACTGCTTTGTTCGAATATCCAAACAGCTCACAAACTTAGCTCAGAAATGGACTTGCATTGTTTGATTACTCAAGAGGCCCATTAACTCGTCCTAGTCATGAAAACTGCTTTTTAGGAACCCCAAAAGTGCACTTAGCACAGTGCAGCTTAGTTCTGAAATGAGAATCGGCCTTTTTCAAATACATAAAGACAAGAAATACCTTACATGAATCACAAACTGTTCACAAACATAGCTTATAAATGAGGACGATTTTGTTTGAGCACCCAAAAGATTCATGACCTCAATTGAAGTTTGAATCCCCCAAATGGTTTGCAAACTTAGCTCAGAACTGTTTGATTTAAATACACCGAAACCTTCAATAACTCAACTCAGTGACAAAAACTACTTTGTTTTTAACGGCAAAATATCTACAAAGTTAGCTCAGAAATGAGAAAAGCTTTGTTCGAACCAAAAAGACCATGAACACAGAAATGGACACTGTTTGGTTAGAGCCCCCAAAAGATTAATGGTCTCAATTTAAAGATGTTCAAAGTTTGAATCCCTAAATGGTTAGCAATATTAGTTCAGAAGTCAGAACTGTTTTGGTTAAATACACAGAAGGTTCAACAACTCAACTCAGAGACAAGAACTATTTTGTTCGATCGGTAAGGTATTCACAAAGTTAGCTTAGAAATGGAAACAGCTCTGTTCGAATTAAAAACTTCATCAACTCATCTCAGAAATGAACACTGTTTTTTTGGAACTCCCAAAAGATTAATGGCCTCAATTTAAGGATGTTCAAAGTTTGAATCCCCAAATGGTTTGCAAACTTAGCTCAGAAGTCAGAACTGTTTGACTCAAATACAAAATATTCAGTATTCAGTAACTCAACTCAGAGACAAGAACTACTTTGTTTGAACAGTAAGATATTCACAAAGCTAGGTCAGAAATAGAAACAGCTTTGTTTGTTAAAAAGTCCATTAACTCATCTCATAAATGAACACAGTTTTGTTAGAACCCCCAAAAAATTAATGGCCTCAATTTAAAGATGTTCAAAGTTTGAATCCCCAAATGGTTTGTTAACTTAACTCAGAATTTAGAACTGTTTTACTCAAATACACAGAAGGTTCAAGAACTCAACTCAGAGACAAGAACTATTTTGCTCGAACGGAGAATTACTTATATCTACAAAGTTAGCTGAGAAATGAGAACAGGCTTGTTGCAAGCAAAACGAGGACTGTTTTGTTAGAACCCCAAAAATTTCTATGAACTGAGAAAATGGGAATTTTGAATGTATTGTAAATCAAAAATTATCATTCAACTGCAAATATAAAGATACCAGAACTACCTTCAAAAGCAAACCCATCCTCTGTTGTCGCTCCCTCGGGCGCAATGTCGATTCTTTTAACCAAAGACAGAATTTCCTCTACTGCTTCTTCAACCATGAGGCTTTTCTTGTGCAGTTCTATGGCAGCATTCCTGCATACAGCTTCTATCTTGCCACAGAAGCACTCAATAGCCCAAGGATCTTCGTCATTGTCAGGAAGAGTGTGCAGTTGGATCATCTGCATGCTCCTGAGAACTTCTAGCACTCTGTTCACGTAGACATCGTGAACCCTTTCAGTCTGAAAAATGAGCACCTACAGGTAAGGTTTGCGATTGGAAATTCAAGCAAGTGTAAGTTGTATCATAGCCTTCATTTGAACAGTTGGAAACATAATTATGTATAATGCAGTAAAGAATGCAAAACGTTTTGAACATGAAGAAAACAGCTTTGCAATATTCAAAATCAACCTTGGATTTTCCAGGCAACAAAAGAAGCAACAAAGAAATGCTTTGATTTACTTGCCACATATTCTCATCACCCTGGAGCCACCAGAATTCACTATAATCAAGTTATATGTTCTCAAGACTAATAACAAATGTTGGCGTTCTTCAAACGCAACAATTGTTTTTAGTAACCATGTAAGCATATTTTGAGGAAGATTTAGACCAAATTATAATTCATTATTGTGAGTCTTACCAAGATTTTGAAATTTTGTACAGCTTCGTTGCCCTTATCCACAAACTCTTTCCAGTTATGTGACACCCAGTTCAATTTGGTTAAACCTGGTTCAATAATATTCGTGAGTTTCACCAAGTGAGGTAGTAGTAGAGGTCTGACTTCTAGTTTCACCTCCTTGACCACACTGAGGAGGTCGTTTATCAAAAACTGAAAATAAATTTCACTATTCAGTTGTTGGTACTCTTAACAAGATGGTTAGAGCGTCGGTTATGTCCATTAGCGTTTGCATATTAAGCTTGTTTTCCAGGTTGTTGTATAGTTTTTAGAAAACCCGAAATTTTGCGAGTTTTTACTATAATTTCTTGGTAGGTTAACTGAATGTTTAGCTTACATTCATGTCAAATCTACGAAGCTTTTATAGTTTTTTTGTACTAAGATGAGTAGAGAAGGCAGCCATTTATCAGAAACTAAGAAAGCGACGATAGCAAACTAAAAAATGTAGTCAAGTTGATTGACTCAGTACTTCCCATACAATCCGATGATTCCAGTTTTATTATTTTTCCATAGCATGAAGCTATAGTCTAGATGCCCTTGCAACCAAATCATCGCTCGCCCGACCGCAAATAAAGTGTTTTATTCTACTAGGTACTTCTTTCACAGGTCAATGGACAATCTATCCGAACCACTCTAACTTCACCCCCACCCCAAAAAAATAGAAAATGATCAGGAACCCTTAAAACGCCTAAAAACGAAGTTTGAGCTGTTTCCATATTTTTGGTTTTTTTAATATTGCTGCGCCGCCACTGAAACGATTTCTAAAAATCAGACGCATTTTCCATCCTCGCCAAAGTAGTAATACTGTGTCGAAATTTCATGAACATCAATTCAGTAGTTGCCATATTATAGAACCATCTAAATACTCGTATGTATACATCGGAAATTTCTCTAAGTCCCTTGGTTCCTGTAATAGACAAAGCAATGTTCGGATGGACCTATAAAAGTGTATTATGCCGCTAGGTCTTTCTCTCTCAGGTCAGTAGACAGCCTATTATGATTACAACAAATTTTTCAGCTTTACAACCCCCCCACCCCCCACCCACCCCAATTTCACACCCACCCCAAAAAAAAGTAGAAAATGATCAGGAACCACTAAAACGCCTAAAAACGAAGTTTGAGGAATATTTGAAATTTTTCGTTTTTTGCTAATTACTCCGCCGCCCATGCACCGATTTTCAAAATTGTAGCAACATTACCTACTACGACCCCACACCATACCGCTACCCAAATTTCATCAAAATCCATGCAGCCGTTACTGAGATTAGGAGGCTAGAAAAACGCCAACAGACAGACAGACCGACAGACAGGCCGACAGATAGACCGACAGACAGACCGACAGACAGACCGACGGATATGAGTGACGTAAATTTTCGTTATGTAGACATCATAAAACGCCTAAAAAGTATATTATCTCAAAATCGAAAATTTTCGCGATTACAATACTCCCCTCACCTATCGGTGTGGGAAGTAAAAGTACAAATACTGTGTAAACTGTAGTAATATTTTGCATGATTAGGCAGTGCCAATTTTCAAAATTTCCAAAATATACATAATTTCAAAATTTCCAAAATTTCCAAAATTTCCAAAATTTCCAAAATTTCCAAAATTTCCAAAATTTGCAAAATTTCCAAAATTTCCAAAATTTCCAAAATTTCCAAAATTTCCAAAATTTCCAAAATTTCCAAAATTTCCAAAATTTCCAAAATTTCCAAAATTTCCAAAATTTCCAAAATTTCCAAAATTTCCAAAATTTCCAAAATTTCCAAAATTTCCAAAATTTCCAAAATTTCCAAAATTTCCAAAATTTCCAAAATTTCCAAAATTTCCAAAATTTCCAAAATTTCCAAAATTTCCAAAATTTCCAAAATTTCCAAAATTTCCAAAATTTCCAAAATTTCCAAAATTTCCAAAATTTCCAAAATTTCCAAAATTTCCAAAATTTCCAAAATTTCCAAAATTTCCAAAATTTCCAAAATTTCCAAAATTTCCAAAATTTCCAAAATTTCCAAAATTTCCAAAATTTCCAAAATTTCCAAAATTTCCAAAATTTCCAAAATTTCCAAAATTTCCAAAATTTCCAAAATTTCCAAAATTTCCAAAATTTCCAAAATTTCCAAAATTTCCAAAATTTCCAAAATTTCCAAAATTTCCAAAATTTCCAAAATTTCCAAAATTTCCAAAATTTCCAAAATTTCCAAAATTTCCAAAATTTCCAAAATTTCCAAAATTTCCAAAATTTCCAAAATTTCCAAAATTTCCAAAATTTCCAAAATTTCCAAAATTTCCAAAATTTCCAAAATTTCCAAAATTTCCAAAATTTCCAAAATTTCCAAAATTTCCAAAATTTCCAAAATTTCCAAAATTTCCAAAATTTCCAAAATTTCCAAAATTTCCAAAATTTCCAAAATTTCCAAAATTTCCAAAATTTCCAAAATTTCCAAAATTTCCAAAATTTCCAAAATTTCCAAAATTTCCAAAATTTCCAAAATTTCCAAAATTTCCAAAATTTCCAAAATTTCCAAAATTTCCAAAATTTCCAAAATTTCCAAAATTTCCAAAATTTCCAAAATTTCCAAAATTTCCAAAAATTAAAAATTTCCAAAAATTCCAAAAATTCCAAAAATTCCAAAAATTCCAAAAATTCCAAAAATTCCAAAAATTCCAAAAATTCCTAAAATTCCAAAAATTCCAAAAATTCCAAAAATTCCAAAATTTCCAAAAATTCCAAAATTTCCAAAAATTCCAAAATTTCCAAAAATTCCAAAATTTCAAAAAATTCCAAAATTTCCAAAATTTCCAAAATTTCCAAAAATTCCAAAATTAATTTATGAAATTTCCAAGATTTCCAGCGTTTTACAGTTTTGTATTAAATTGATAGAGAAGGTAGTTTATCAGAAATTAAGAAAGCCAGGAAAGTACGAAGTACAAATAAATACTATGTAAACTGCAGTAATATTTTGCATGATAGGCAGTGCCTTACACATTTGAAATAAAATGCATCGTTTATGTTTATAAAAGCATTCATTGTCACAAAATTCAAGATTAAGTTCATCTAGTAACTACACATTTGTCATTTATTTTGATATAAAATGTATAGAAATCATTCTTATACTATTATCTAGCCTTACGGCACTCTTCAGTCATGTTTTAGGTATTTTTCATGCTGATTTTCATGTTGTATATGATTAGGTTCCATCTCCAATATGAAACATGTACAGTAAATACTTAACATTAGGGAGCAATATGAAGTTTTCTTTTCCTGGTATATACCACATAGTCTGTAGTATTATTATTAGTGTTACTATACAGAGATGAAGAATGCACCAATAACATTTTTCTTGAGAGCAAACGACAGAAAGGTTCTGCCGGTAGCAACCCTCGAACATTTTTCTTATTTGCGGATCCTAAGCCATGCAAAGCTCAACTTCATTTAGCTTAAAAACAGAACTAATTCGTACCTGTAGTGAATCTTTAACATCAAAGAAGTAGTCATTCTTAGCGTACAGAGTTAGAGCTACAATGGGTAACGGAAGATCCATTTTGATCATGATCTCAGCTTCTCTGATCAGCAGAGGTATTGTAGGATGAAGATTGACCTTTAGCTTTTGTTTTTCAGCATTTACAGCCAGAAGATGCCTTAGCAGACAGTGATCAACTTCAGAAACCTGCAGAAGATAGGTAATAGAGAAAGTGGTAGTCATTAGCTAATTCTAAGTCTGTAAAAAAATCGAATGCATACGTGTTGATTCATCCACAAAGCAACCATGTCGGTTTCAAAGGACTTCAGCATTGTAAGAGCAGATCTATGCTTCCTTGACAGTTCCACTGCTGCTGGAAGGTTTTTCAGTATATGGTGGGTCGTAACACTAGTTAAAAGTTCGTCAAGATGTGACACTAGAGATCTGGACCACTTTATTCTTCCTGGAGATAAAAAAACGATATGTATATATTCCTAGTGACAGACTTCCAGGCTGAAATATGTGGCAACTCGGCTTGTACAAAGCTGGGCTTTGATACCTACTACTGTGACAGGATTATTGTGATTCTCTCGGATAACCCGGTAATTTGAGGGTGAAGTTTTGAGTTTCAGTCTCGTTTGACGAAAATAAATAAAATCAGATTTTCAGGTTTGCCTAAAAAAACAGAAGGTCTCTATTTGGCTTTCCATTAAGCTGAAACCTCGTTTTTCGGATAATTTGAGGGCGCTGATTATAAATTCGGTCGTAGTTTTGAGTTTCAGTCTCGCTTGACGAAAATAAAAAATTTCAGATCTTTGAGATCTTCAGATTTGCCTAAAAAATCAAAAACCTTTATTTGGCTTTCCAATAAGATGAAACCTCGTGTTATGAATAATTTGAGGGTGCTGATTACGTTATTCACCTGAGAAGTTTGGCTGTTTTATATATAAACAATCTTATGATTCGGAAACCCTTTTTTCTAGTTCTCTTAGATTTTAAGCTGGTAGGAGTTAGACCACGTACTATTGTTTCTTTCTGATATTTCAGCAAATCGATAACAGTATGAAAAACGAAAACAAGTGAGAGTACTAAGGGAGTCAACTTGACTCTGTTTTTAGTTTTCTAGGTTACCTGCAATAGGTGGGAACATCCAAGGTACTGGAGGATCATCCTTTTGTTTTTTGAACATCTTGACTATTCTTTCCACCTCTCTCTCACAGTACCTCAATATGCGGTCATACTTTTCACTCATTTTTGCCAAGGGTATTTTTTCTGAGACCTAAAATACAACATACTTTTCAATGTATATCCATATTACGACCATTTTAAAAGTGATCTGGTAATGACTAAAAATTTAAAATTGCAAAATTCATAAAACATAGTTGGGAAGGAGTCTTTAGCTTTATATCGAAAGAACTTCAACCAGTATACGCGTTTAATGACTGCAGTAAAGAACAGAACACATAAGACGAGAAGATGGAAAAACTGGATCACCAAAAAAACTAGAAAGCTCTAAAAATGGAAAACTGGAACACAAAAAATGGCGAACTGAAAATCTGGAACACTATAAATCTAGAAAATAGAAAAAAGGAAGACTCCGAAAGTAGAAAAACTGGAAAGTTCAATAACCGGAAAACTGGAAAACTAGAAACTGGAATACGAAAACTGGAAATCTGGATAACTACGAAAATAGCGAACTGGAAAGCTGGATAACTGGGAAAACCGGAAAGCACTGAAACCAGATAAATGGCGTACTGAAAATCTGGTGCACTGGAAACATGAACTGGTAACTGGAAAATTTGAGGTATGCAAAACTAGAAGACTAGAAAACAGGGAACTAGATTTCTGGAAAAACTGCGTAATTAGAAAACTGGAAAGTTGGATAACCGCAAGACTGGAAAACTAGAAACTGAAAAACAGGAAAGCTGGAAATCTTGAAAACTACGAAAACTGGAAAGCTGTATAACTGACGAACTGAAGAGGCGAAAAATGGACAACTGAAAATCTGGAACACTGGAAAACTGGAAAAATGTACTAGTAACTGAAAAGCTAGAAGTCTGTGCAACTAGAAAACTAGAAAACTGTAAAACTGCGAAAATAAAAAACTGGAAAGCTGGATAACCGCAAAAATGCAAAACTAGAAACTGAAAAACAGGAAAACTGGAAATCTGGAAAACTACGAAATAGCAAATTGTAAACTGGAAAGCTCTGAAATTGGAAGCGCGAAAAATGGTCAAATGAAAATCTGGAACACTGGAAAGCGATAGAGCTGGAAAACTGGAAACGTAGAAAGCAGGAAGGCCGGAAAATAGAAAAACTGGAAAACTAGAGGTCTATGCAACTAGAAAATTGGAAATCTGGAAAACTACGACAATAGAAAACTGAAAAGCTGGATAACTGGGAAAATGGAAACTGAAAAAAAAGGAAGACTGCTAATTTGGAAAAACTACGAGAATAGAAACTGGTAAGCTGGCTAACTGGAGTACTAGAGAACTGAGGAGCTGGAAAACTAGAAATTGTGGTAACTAAAAAATGGAAGGGAGAATAGAAAGATGGGAAAGCTAGAAACCAAGAAAACGGCAAAATAGGAAAATACGATGAACGGAAAACAAGTAATTGGAAAAATGATGATACAGGAACACGAGAAAACACGATAACGGTAGAACGGGAAGCAGGTGTAGAGCCTATGATGTGGGTAACTTTTTTCCGGCCATCAGCGACAATGCACTCATGCTTTAATATATGGCTGTATATACGAAGTATACCTTTAAGCATTAGTTTATTAGAGTAAAATTTATTGCGATTACTTTTTCAAATCTGGTCAAAAATCTTATCCCTTGGGGTGTTTCCCATACACTGTCGAAGTTTCGTTCTATGGTGTCAGCGATAGTTTCCTTTAGTTCGTCAGTGTGTGAAAGAAACTTTTTGAAATCGTTTTCAAACTCCGTATTTCTGGCATCTAAGTAGTCGTAAGGTTTGTTCATCACAATTTGCCTTATTTCGGTGAATTTGCTTATTGCGTCGTCCAGTGCTAGAAAATAGACATTTTGTTTATTTATTCATTTTTTTTGTCTTTATTTCTATTATACCACATTAGGTGTTGATATTGTCACGTCACAAGTAATAAAATCACAAATAAAAAAGGTGTGATAGAACAAGCATAAGTATCTAACAATTTAGATATCCGTCTGAAGGCGGACATTGACTTAAGCTGAGCTTGTAACCTAATGTTCTTTGAGCTCGTAATGATCATTACATTACAAAGCTCGCGTTTACACAAGGCAGCGAATGCTCATTTCCAATGTTCTGTTCAACAGTGCTCCACTTTTATTTAGTTAGTTCGGTATGGCAGACCTAGAAGTTGCGAGTGCTGCTTCCAATGTGATATTGCTTGAGGATATTTAAGATCCTATTAGGTCAGCTTATTACGATACTACTCAATAAAATATAAAATCTTCTTTTGAGACCACTTCAATAGTGGGTGCTGGCGGAGTCGATACCATGTCGTCGGCGCTGTATATCGGCTACATTATGGGGAACCGTAGTGTAGTTGGTATCGCGTCGGCCTAGAATGCCGGAGACGCTGGTTCGAATCCAGCCGGTGCCCTTCCGATTTTTTTTGTGAACCAAATCATTGGAATTATCTCCCTCTTGCGGAGTAAGCAAGCACCTTTCCAAGGTATGGCTTAGTTGATGATCTTCAATACTAAGCAGCAGTAGACGTTCTTTTCAAGCTGTAATTCTTGAAATTTGTGATATGTAGTCAGTAATGGAATTCTGCATACAGTAGAATATCTATCATAAAAAGGGCAAATATAAATGCCTAATATGAAGTCGTATTAGCTATTCATGTTTGTATTAAACTGTTTCGAGGATCACCATTTGAATTTCCGATAGTAGCCACACTATTGATGAAGGTTATGGCACCCCGGTTTACCATGTTCAATAAATTGAATGGCCGTTTTTACATTTTATGTGTTCGGAGTGAACTCAATAACTCCAATTTATTTCATTTATTGAATAAATTCGAAATTTCATTTAAAAGTGATCGGCGCTTCGTTGTTTCGCGGGCGGACACCAGAATACATCAAATATAATTTATATGTACCACAGAGTTAACATCTCTAGAGGGAGCCTAATTTGAATATTGGCCAGCCAACATCTATAGCGCTATTGCCACTCTTCTTCGTCCGCTTAAGGACCTTTAAGTTTCTTCAAAACCTGGCAGTTTCCGCAGTTTGCACACAAAGTATTTAACTGGGTATTTAACTATACATTCCAATATACTTGCAATGTAGTTGATTTACGTGAAGATAATTTGTATTGATTTAATGAAATCTCAAAAATGGTAAATTTCATAGCGGAATGTCGCAATAACCTCTAATATGTCATAAATCTAGCAACCTACAATCGGCGTTCCCTTAAGCTGTCATGTGGCTGTCATTGTAGTTGTGGTTAATGCGTGTGTCGAGATTTTTGTGATTTTAGTGTATATTTGACTGACTTTGTGACTATTTGTGGTGTGAATTAAATTATTTATGAACAATATTGTCATAATTGCATAATGAGACAACATAGAAAGTGCATAGTTTGCTGTAATAGCGACGAGTTTCAGTTGTTGTTTCAGTTTTCAGTAGCGTAATATAAGGGGGTAACTGGGAACAAAAGTAACTTTACTCCAGTTTGAGGAATAGGTTATTATTACTGCATGTGAATAAATACATACATATCGGTATTCTATACTATTTATTGTTTTTACCTATTGCCCTTATACAGTTTCCTTACCAGGTGTTAAGTACACGCATTACATTCATGTCAATCAACATGAATTTTCCAAATTCCATTTTTTAAACTATTTGAGGACGTGAAATGCAAAAATGTATGCCACATATACTTACAGAAAATCTATCTATGAGAATTTTATAGAACTGGATATTACCTAATGCAATTACTATATTTTATTGCTGAAGTAAAAACACGATGCAGCCATTCCAACAGGCTACCTTTTAGAACACTGTTAGATATGCTTTGAAAAACATTTCATGGTTATAATAAATTATCAACTGTTACAATGAAATTATAATAAGAGTAACTCTCTAAGTAAATACTAATACAACTTATTGGTATCAGTTTGTAACATCACAATAATAATTGAATCTATTAATGGACATCCAATTTTAATACAAAGTCGCACGCCACTGGTAATGCCTTCAAGCTGTCAAAATTTCCGTTACATGTTGGCTGGTCAGCGACCTATGTATTTTGTTGTTTACACTCCCTCTATAGATGTTAACTCTGTGATATGTACTACGAAAGCTGTGAACCAACAGAAACTAATCCAAGGCAAATACCCCTACCAGCATTATTTTACCCTATTGGCTCGAGTGCCTGCTTTGGGGAAATAAGAAGAAAACTGGCAGTCAAGACATACAACAAATGGGGGTCAAGAACGACCCCAAATGGGAGTCAAGACAGACCCTAAATGGGAGTTAAGCCAGAACCCAAATGGGGTAAAGCCGGCCCCCAAATCGGGGTAAAACTAGACCGCAGATGAAGGTCACATCAGACACAAACAGGGGCCAAACAAGGCCCCAAATGGGGGTCACACTAGACCCCAAACGGGGCATACCGGACCCCAAATGCGGGTCAAATTAGACCCCAAGAAGGTCCACCTACGTACCAAATGGGTGTCACACAGACCCCAAATGGGATCTGGGACCACAGAAGGCGGTCAAATCAGACTCAAAACAAGGGCTAAACGAGATCCTAAATGCGGGGCAATCAAGCCCCAAAATGAGGTTAAACTAGACTCTAAATGGGTTATCCGAATCCCAAATCTGGGTCAAACTAGACCCAAAAAGGGGGCCACCCAGGCCCCAAATGGGGAGCGGCAAGGCAGGTTCCAAATGGAGTGATGCCAGATCTCAAACGACGGTGAAGCCGGACCCCAAATGCGAGTCAAACCACCCACAAATGTGGCAAATTTAGACCCCAATGGGGCCTATACAGACCCCAGTTACCAAGACAGGCCCCAATGGTCAATAGAGACCCCAATAACCAAGACATACCCCAATGACCAGGACAGGCCCAGATGACCGATACAGACCCCAATGACTCAGACAGGCCCCAATGACGAAATATAAGTTCACCATTTTTAGATGCTTGTCAATGTGAATATACCACAGCATAAAATTTACTGTATCTATATCAAATTGTAAGTAAGGTCTCTCAAAATAAAACATATCACCTTACCTTCACCAAGTAGGAGGCCTTCCATTCTTCTTTGAAACAACCCGGTATAGTCATCAATCAGTTCGAACATAGAAATGATCTTCATTATCCTCCTACAGAATCCGTCAAACTTCCCAAAAACGTAGTTTTCAGAAAAATTAAAGGGCGGTTGACCCGGAATCAGTGTTTGGTTTTTCACAAATATATATGTCCTTCTGTAGACTTTGTTCAGAATGATGCACTGTGTCAGCTTGTCCTTCATCACAGCTCTGTCCTGGGACCAGATGCTTTCCTGTCCTCGACAAGTTATGTAGTCCTTACAGGTTTGAATCATTTGGTTTGTTATCTGAAGTGAAAAATAAAGGATATTTCAATAAGAACTCAAGATTTGAATTGCTCTCCATGTCTGACATTAACAATGGCACTTGGAAGCTTGTGGGAGTTAGTAAACTTAGAACATTAACCATAATAATAACTGTCCCCCTAATTATGTCGGTCTCAGGCCCTACACCAAACAATTTTAGACCACACCTACAACAGTTAGGCCTGGACGAAAGGTTACACAAAATATTTCAAAAGTCTGTAATCCTGAAAACCTGTAATACTGTACGATCCTTCCTAAATTTAAATCAGTAATTTCAGGTGCTGACAGCACAGCCCATCAACAATTGTTGCTACCGCAGTCATGCGAGATAAACTTAGAAAATCAGGATGATAATAATAATAATCCTTTATTCTACACCTCAGTACAAAAAAGGCGAAATGTTGCTAACATTAGCATTTTTCAACTTGACCATTATACCATAAAATAAAGCGTTGTGAGTGTTAAACATTTTTATCAAAAGTTTCATAGCCACCATTTATAAAGTGCGTCCAATATTCGGGAAACAAAATGTTCTTAATTAATCTACTGTGAAAAGAATAATGGAAAAATTGGAAAGTAATGTATAGTAGTGCAGATACGTGGAATCGTCATCTTGCACAAAAATAGGACATGACAATATGAACGATAATCGCTGTGGAGTGGACGCGGTGGCACAATCGCTTGGCCACGACGTTCACCGGACTTGACTCCACTTGATTTTTTCTTGTGGGGTACAATGCAACAAAAAGCTTACGCTATTAGCAAAATTATTCAAGTCGAAAATGAATTAGGGAATGACAAAGCGATGATCAGTCGCTCTACGCAACATGTGTTAGTGAAAGCCACAACATGTCTGCAACACCAAGGAGGACATTTCGAACAGTGGTTTTAACATGTGTTTCTTTTTTTCTCAAAATAAATGTCGTGTTTACTAGGTACCGTCTCAACTGCCGGATTAGACAATAAAGGGTCATGTTCAAACCATCATAGCTTCTAAACTACTTTACTTAAGGCTAAGATATACAGTTCTTTTAGGAAACATCATGTACTATCGCCTAGAGATAAAAAAATTGGGGTAAGAGCTTAGACTTTTTGAAAAACCTGGAAATGCAAAAAACGTAAAAATTACATAATTATTTTATTTTAACATTCTTTTGCTTTGATATGACATGAAATTTGGAAAAAGTTTACCATTTGTTTATGGTCTACATGTTCCTCTATCGAAAGAGACATATTTTGTGTTTGTAGAACTTCTACATAGGTAGTTACGGCTAAATTAGTACCACACTCGTGCATCAATTTAGCAAAAAACAAAATAGCTGCCATTTTATTAAGGTGGGTGAAAAACTACTTTTGAGGGATGATTTGTCGTTAAAAATTAACGTATTTTATCACCATAAGGCTCCGAAACCGATGACCGGACACACTGTATAAAAGTTTTAAAATTATGAACACATTGACAGGCATTGGAAACATCTTAAATCCTAGTTGCGACACTGTTTTCCAAATATGATCAAGCGAAACGGAAGCTAATGCTTAATTTAAATTTCTATTGAACGAGAAGCACGAACCTGTGATATCTAGAAATGAGCTATAGATGCTTTGCTAATTCTTGATTTTAATTTTTGACTGCCATTTTTCTGCAAATAATTTAACTACCCCAAAAATAGTCCTCTCCAGAAAAGAAAAAAACCCTCTATTATACCCTTCTTACATCTACAATAAATTCATGGTTTTAATTTGTGGATTCAGTTCGTGGTTAAAATTGACAAGTGTAAAACAGGAATTTGACGTCAAATGAGTCAATGGATTTCCTCTTGGATTTCTTCACTGATTTAGAACCTCTTCTAATCTGTGGTCAAATTGGACGTAAAATTCGGTAGTGCCAAACTTAAAAATCGTATGATCGATGTCATGCATGTTGCATACCCGTCTCAGTATATTATTGAACATTTTCTGAATAAAGACTCGCAATCAAATTGAGAGATTTACTGTCAAAAGGCCACAAACAAATACGAATTAAATAGATCTTGCGAAAACCGCTAATCATATGACAACAACAGTGTTGGCAGCACTGTATGCTGTCACAAAATCCATCTTTTTATTCTCAGATGTAAAACACAATCAGTTTGACCTTGAAGATGACCACGGATTGATCAATGAATAAATTCGCGAAGAATATGTCGATGTAAAACGGGTATAAGTGTCATGGAGTTTTACCTTAACCATTAGTGCTGAGGTCCTCTCAGATGTGTTGTAAAATTGAGATACACTGTGTATCAGTCTGACTGTTTGCAAAAGTCCCAAGATTGATTTTCTCATCTTCACCTGGAAGAATAAATCAATTTAATTAAATTCAATTTGGTATTTGTGTAGGGCTTTCGTGTCGTAGAACCATGGTGGTCTTGATCATTAAAAATTTACAACAGTACTTACTGGATCATCTAAGTAAAGGGAGTGACACTTGCTTTCCAAAGCTTGAATAAACTTTGCGTTATCTTTGGCTTCGTTGTAACAAAAAGTTATCTTCTTATCAGTCTCAAGCCATTCCTTGAACAACTTTGAGTGTGCCATTCTTATGCAGTAGATGGTCATTTGAACTTCTTGGGAGTTGACTTGGTTAACTATCTGAGAAAATCTTGCACCTCGTTTCTTCCAGTATTCTAGTTCGTCTTGGGGACCTTAGGATAAACGATTGGGTCAAATTTGAAATACAATAAATTATTTTACTTTCCAAATCATGAAACTGACTAAAATTCTATAAAAGTAACAAAAAATTGCAAAACTGAAACAAAAAAATAATGTTATATATGCGAAATTTTAGACTTTTTCATTTTGGCTGCTACTCCTCGTTATCTACTTTAGGATTTTTTGATAATTTTTGATAACTTTAGGTCAAAATTTGGTCATTCAAACACCTGCAGATAGAAGTGGTCCATATTATGGACCCACAGCGTACTTAGTGAAACTTAGGGTCTTTAGACTTTTAGACATCAAAACCTTCGAATATTTCAATAAAACTATGCAGGAATGTAACAAGCTGACACTGATACAGACCAAACAGGATGATATGAATTTTCATGACATAAATGTTATGAAATAACTACTCTGATTCTGAATTTTTTAGTATCCCAAACCTTGTCTCTCTTATTAGTGTTAAGTAGAAGAGTTAGAAAAATACAGTCATTTCTTGAGTCTTACCAGATGAATGATTTTCTCGTCTGATTTGTTCACTTTCTTTGAGCATCTCATCTAGCTTTTTTATCCAGTTCTTAACTCGGTTTTCTAGCTCTTGGACCTTGTCCTGATGTTTAGCCAGCTCTTTGACATCACTTGACTGTGCAATAGATGCGATAGATTCTCCGTCGTCAAAAATATCCTCTTCATCACAAACTTCTTCACAAACTAAATGGAAGAATACCTTTTCTTAGTACATATTGGTCACCAGATTGATTTAGTTTAATTCTAAACAGATTCAAAAATATTAGTGTGCATTTGAATGCATTTATCAGCAGCACAATTTTTTTAATATATTTCGATATCTAGCCTTAATGCTACAGTTATTTTTTTTACAATACTACGACTAAGTTTGATGTTCAAATAATAATATAGGCATTTTTTCACATCGGGAATTTCACAGTTATTTTGTGAATTTAGTCCTTAAACTTTCGGTAGTTTTATTAACCGATTGATTGCTGAAGGATTTGTAGATACATATTCCAAAACTTTTTGGACAAAAAATCGATAAGGAACTGTTTTGAAAATTTAGGCCAGGTTGATATTTCTTTTAAAGCTCTCTTTTGTACCTTTCAAAACGCTACAGAAGGATCTCAAGCTTGGAAGGAGAAGATTCTTCACCATTGGACAATTGGAAGCATCATCTTCGGTATCAGAGTTTGGATGAGCCAAAGTTTCCATGAATACGTATTCCATGATCCTTTCTACTGTTGTGACTATGCCGACATTGCTGCTATCAATTATTCCACAATAAAGATCCTACAAAAATTCAATATGTTTTTGAAAAATTGGAAATAGGGCTCTAAAAATGTTGAAATCAATATGAATATTTCAAAAGGTCTCTTCCGGGTCCATTGTCTATACAATTTTGAACACAACTAGAACCTAAAGACTGAACTAAAATTACAAAAGTTGGAAGAAAAGAAGATTGAAGAATACAGCGAAACAACATCGATAAACGAACAAACACAGATGAATTGACAGGAGCGATATTGATGAGTCTTTTTTTAGGTGGCCAGACTGATATGTTCAAAGGTCCAAATATTCATAAATGGTGTAAAAACAGTGCTCCAGAAGAAATTTCTTGGTGAATATTTAGACAACGGAAGTCCAAAACAGACCTTTTGAAACATCTACCTCTTATCTACAAACTTCAAACAACAAATTTGAGTATCATGAGCATCTTTACCTTCTGAAATCCTTCTTCAGGCAATTGCTTACTGCTACTGGTTCTAAATATATAGACGCAGGTTCCAGTTAGCGGCTCTTCCACTCCATCAGTAAGAAACAACTTCTTCTTATGTGTGACTTGTTGCTGAACTGTTGTAGATCGACTTCCAGTTGCTTGCAAGTTTCGCGATGTTCCGGGTTTGTTTGGATCCGGTTCAGCTGTCGCTTGTGGCTCTTCTACTTCCTGGTAGAACCACAACAGCCTGGTTTTCATGTGCGGAAGGAACAGCTGGTTGATGCCGTCCAACTGTGTGAAAATTGTACGACAAAGGTTAGGTCAAGAAGTTGTCTACGTACTCTATTCTTTTAAACTTTTGTAACGGTTCACCCGTTTTAAAAATTATTTTTATATTATTTACTTGACTACCATATACAAATAGTTTACAACTTCCATTTTTAGCAACTACTTCCTCATTATACTAGTTACACTTTTAAAACTGTTTTACTTCTCACCTCTACCTTTTCCCATCTCTATTTCTTTCAGCTGGAAAGATTATTATATTACACCATCTGCGCATATCTAATGAGTGGGGGTATGCTCTCGCTCTCCACCAAGGTTACCTCTTATTCCGAAACACGTACATCTTCCCTTTTTTCGCTTTCTGAACTCAAACAGCAAAGACATATAGAATAGCTATGTCTCTCTAAGATAATTTTTGTGTCTGTGCAATTATGTGATAACCAAGGAAAACCACCCTTTTTCGGGGTGCCACTATCAAGACCACTTTTTTTGGGGGTGCCACCATCAAGATCACCTTTTCTTTGGAGGGGCTCTGCACCTTTTTCGGGGTGCCACCATCATGAACACTTCTTTGGGGTGACACCACCAGAACTTCTTTTGAAGGAAGCCAGCCTTCTTTGGTGTGCGGATGTAACACCTTTTTTTGGAGCACCACCTTCTCTTCGGAAGGACACCACGAGAACTACTCCCTGGACTTCCCTCCGAAGTTAAGTTCTTGTTTTTTTAAAAAATAGATAGAATACAAATGTACTGCATTCATATATATGAAATAAATCTTTATTAAACCATTGTTGTCATGTTTTCATTTCTTGGCGGCTAGCTAGACTCACGCACACACGCACGCACCCACAGCCCTTGTTTCATGTAATCTGATTGAGCTGCTGGTTGCTATGAGCAATATGTTGGTTGGTGGCTCATCACCAATCAGCGCTTTTATTGTTATACTTTGCTGAGCAAATGATACTATTTTATCAAGTTTCAAAGTGAAAGAAATAGGACCTGTGCAGAAATTGGGAGCATTGAGGCAGGAGATCAATAAAAAGATTAAGTGTTTGAAAGATACAGACAAGGTCTTGAGGTCGTTAAGATAAGCTTCTGGGTTTATGGATGGTAAAAGGAAAAGGTCCACTTTATAATAGCATAAATCCAGGACATCATAGATAACGTTAAAATAATTATAACATATTATATACTTATATCCGGGAAAGCTTCACTTTAGAGATACAGGGTGTTCAAGTTTTAATAAAAATTATATTATTTTGAAAATTTCCTAAACGGTTGCTTAGAGAAAGTCTAAATTTGGAACTCAGAATAGGCCAAATTAATATTCTCCATGATTTAGAGAATATAGCGATAATTTACAAAAACCGGTGATGGAGATATGGGTATATAAATACCTTTAAAAAACCTCCCATAGCAATGACTTTGTTGCAAATAACAATTACATTATTCAATGCTTGATACACTTTAGAACACAAAATTTTCTTTCATTTTTTTCGTACAAAGAACAGTTTTAGAGATATTTGCGGTTTTCTCTTATCATGTAAGACGTTTCAGCGAACAGCGTCGGCCTCGGATATCGAGCGCAGCAGCTACATGCGCGGTCAGTACTTGGACGGGCGACCGAGGGAGGACTAGAGAAACAACCACGAGTTTTAGAAGCTGTAATAATCAAAGGCATGGGCTAATAAATGCAACATTATGGTTTGTCATATTTAAAGAGTGTATGTAAAACTCCCTACTTACCATATCTCCTTCAAAAACATGATCCATGATTTCGCTCCTAGGTAATCCTGTAGCATCCATAAGTAACTGGAAGGTGAACTCCAATCTAGGGTCCATCTCCCCTCTTCTTGCCTTGCGCTCGCATTCTTCCCTTCTTCTCTGTGAAAAATGTGAATGTCACATATTGAAAAGCTACTAATAAAAAGCTGCTTCACCAAAAATGGCGACATAAAAGTTGAAGTTTCCCATGGCCTTCTTTGCTTTCTAGGTGCGCCATTATATTGTTGTACAACATTTTTCAAAATTAGCATCAGCCAGGAAATCCTAATAGACCTTACAACATTTAAATAGATCCCACATGATTATAGAACATAACCCTATTTACTAGCCCATCCTGCCTTAGTTTTTATTTTCAAGAATTTGGAATGATTGTCAGAGCATTTTTCACAAAAGCTATTTCAGAAGCAGTAACGTTTTTTCAGGTACGTATCCAGGATTTAGTTTTGGGGGGTGGGGGTCCAGGTTAGAGTCGGCATCGTTTAATTTTGCTTGATCGGCACTTGATCAGCAAAACAAAGTACTATTCGTCGTCCGGGGGGGGGGGGGGGTAGGGTGCAGGTTGGGTCAATATCGTTAGATGTGGTGTGCATGTTTCTATAACCTTTCGGGGGGGGGGTCTTCCATAAATATGTGCCTACGTTTTTTGGTGTTTGGTGCAGTAGTACTTTAAGACTATTGTCAGGAGTGCTTCCTTTACCTACCTGATAGATCTGCTTCATAACTATCATCATGGCCAAAAACAACCTTAAGCGGTTAACCTGGACCAAATAACTGGTTACATCAATAACGGGTTATTTTTTGCACCATAGAATAGAGGTTAGATTTAGTAGTGACTTACATATGTCATATCATACCGTATTTTCCTCCTGTGTGCCATACATCCGTTTTCAAGTAGTGTGAAAACTACGTAAAATTTGTGAAACATTTCTTTGGAGTAAATGAGAGGCAAAAAAGACGCTTTTTTTTTCTTCTATTTAAAAATTGTTTTACACATTTTTGTCTATGTTTTCAGAATAGTAGAATACAGATGTCACAGTAAAGGTAGAAAAACAGCTCTTTTGCATTTTTACATTTTACATTACAAACAAAACAAGTATTAGCTATAATTCACAGAAAATATGTCCTAAGGAAAGGTAGTTGACAGCATGTGTGCTGTGGTGTGAGTCGATTTCTGTATCAGTGCAAACACTGTTCTACGAACGATTCCGGGACGGTTTTAAAAAGCCCACCACATAGAACCATAAAACACATATTTCACTGAAGCTACGAATCTAGTGGAGTTCAGAAAGTATAAGATATGAAAATAACCGACTTTCGGTTATTCGCGAACAAACCGGTTAACCGGTTTAACCGCCAGTAAAAAATAACCTGTTTATAACCGGTTATTAGATATGCTATAACCGGTTATTTGAAAAACCGGTTATTTTTGCCCATCCCTCATTATCAATTAAATAAATACTAATGCTATTACTTTCACATAGAAAAAACTTACAAGAAGCATCTTCTCTGGATCGCAATCCTCGTTTTCTTCAGACTCCTCAGACGAGGAGTTCTGCACATGTACTCCATGCACGAACATTTCGGAGCCCAAATACCGAATCACTCGATAAGCTATGCCACTTTGGAGTTATACCTCAAGATAAGCGAGGATTAATTCGATCCCTAAAGACAGTATCGAACAACCGTTTGAACAGCTCTCACTGAGGCATATTTTCGTTTCATATTTTTTAAATGTCAAACTATTTATGTTTTTTATAACCTAAGTTAAGAATAAACTAAGAACTGCATCTACGAAGTACCATGTGAATGCGACAAAGTATACATTGGAGGAACGAAAAGACCTCTAGAAGCGAGAATTAAGGAGCACTGACTCAACACCCAGAGAGCAGAGACAGGAAAGTCCGGAATAGCAGATCACGCTTGGACCGAGCACCACAAAATTATTTGGGAAGATGCTAAGGTTATTGACGACGAACCTCAATGGTATCGTCGGAAATTCAAGGAAACAGCTTATATCGCTAGCAACAAAAATGCCGAGCGTGAAAATTAGATATTGGTCTAATTTTCACCGGCAGCCCCTTATAAGAGGCATAGAAAAACTAAAATTGAACAGAACGAACTTGGACACAAACTTGTGACTCAGCCACCATCGAACGACCACGTCATCATCAGCAAGAAGCGACGTCACTGACGCACTCAGCAGAACGCGCACCAGCCAATTAGAACAAGCCACAAAAAACGACACGTCAGCTAGACGAGAATAAATACCAATGAATGGAACATGTTCCACAGTTTACCTGAAGATAAATCGAAACGTAATCTAAAATTATATAGATAATAGAAGTCAGAAACAGACCTTTTGAAATATCTACCTTGTCTACAAATTTCAAACAACAAAGTCAACACATTGTTGGACACTCTGCTGGCCGGGAGGCTTCGTAATATGGCACCTTAAAACATTCTCATTTTTTTGCGTTTGTAACATGACTTGTGTTATCAAAATATTTTAGGGGTATTGATTTTTGACTCTTTTTTTCATTTTACAGGTTTTTGGTGACAAAAGAAAGACGGCTATATCCGTCCTGTGATATCACAGCAGACTTTATGTTCTGGAATGGCAACCTCGGCTATAGCCGTCTGATCAGTGTAATCGTAAAACACATCTTGTGTGAAGAAAAGGACAATTTTCGAGACAAAAGCTAAAACAAAACAACATTTTATTTTATCAAATTTATAAACAAAAACGCATCTCTCAGAATATAGACGGTATAAAAACAAAAAATCAAATGTATCAGCAAACAGAGATATCCCCGAACAAAACAGAATTTAGGCACAAATTTATCTTTGACGCCACTCTTCAAAGTAGTCCGGATACAAAGCAGGTTTATTTTCACAACCCTTGCATCTATAGCTAGTTTCTTTGCGTTTTCCAGACTTGAAACATTGTTTGCATCTAAGAAAATATGATTTTAATTTATGATCCTCTGGTAGGGGCAGCTTCTCTGGAAAATGTCTCACACGTGCTTCGAGTTTTGTATTGATATGAAACAATACCTTCTATATGTATAATAGGTGGCTAACGAATATCTGTTTAGGATGAAAATATCTGGCTACCACCTCCCATCAATACTGAAAACATGAAAATCAAACAAAAACACACTTGCAATATGGCAGCTATACACGTGGTCAATGCATCACATTGGAGGTTATGGACGGTTATAGCCGTCGTGCTGTTTTATCCATGCACCTTAAAACATGAATGACATTCTGACGGTCGTCGCCGTTCTGCCGTAACAAGCAGATAACTTTTTGACTGATATAGCCGTCGTGGCTTATCACGATCACTCCCCGCAGACGGCTATAGCCGTTGTGTCCAACAACGTGTTAAGAATAGTTATGAGTTTGAATTTCGTAAAGTTTTTCCATTTTGACTCTCCTTAAATTCATCTATTTATATAAAATGGTCATTTGTCTCTTGGTTGTTGGAAATCAAGACGCTACTATTAATTAAATAAATACTATTACTATTACTTTCACATAGAAAAAACTTACAAGAAGCATCTTCTCTGGATCGCAATCCTCGTCTTCTTCGGACTCCTCCGACGAGGAGTTCTGTACATGCACTCCATGCACGAACATTCCGGAGCCCAAATACCGAACCACTCGATATAAGCTATGCCACTTTGGAGTTATACCTCGAGATAAGCGAGGATTAATTCGTTCCTTAAAGACAATATCGAACAACCGTATGAACAGCTCTCACTGAGGCAGATTTTCGTTTCATATTTTTTTAAATGCCAAACTATTTATGTTTTTTATAAATTAAGTTGGGAATAAACTAAGAACTGCATCTACGAAGTACCACGTGAATGTGGCAAAATATACATTGGAGAAACGGAAAGACCTCTAGAAACGAGAATTAAGAAGCACTGACTCAACACCCAGAGAGCAGAGACAGGAAAGTCTGGAATAGCAGATCACGCTTGGACCGAGCACCACAAAATTATTTGGGAAGATGCTAAGGTTATTGACGATGAACCTCAATGGTATCGCCAAAAATTTGAGGAAGCAGCTTATATCGCTAGCAACAAAAATGTATACAGCAAGCGTAGCGTGAAAATTATATGGCAGCCCCTTATAAGAAGCATAGAAAAACTAAAATTGAACAGAAAGAACTTGGACACAAACGTGGGACTCAGCGACCATCGAACGACCACGTCATCATCAGCAAGAAGCGATGTCACTGACGCACTCAGCAAAACGCGCACGAGTCAATCAGAACAAGCCACAAAAAACGACACGTCAGCTAAATGAGAATACATAGCAATGAAAGGAACATGTTCGACAGTTTACCTGAAAACGACTGAAGATACCACATCAATCGAAACGTTGTAATCTAAAATTATATAGACAATGGAAGTGAGAAACAGACCATTTGAAACATCTACCTTGTCTACGAAGCTCAAACAACAAAGTTAAAAATAGTTATGAGTTTGAATTTCCTGAAGTTTTTCCATTTTGACTCTCCTTAAATCCATCTATTTATATAAAATGGTCATTTATCTGAGAGACAGGTATTGGACAACTGGAATGGCGGTATAACTATTGGCGGAAGCAAAATATCTAACTTAAGATTTGCTGACGATACAACCCTTATTGCTGCTTCTTAGGAAGAATTAGTAGCTCTATTGAACGTTTTAGAACAACACAGTGCAGCATATGGTCTTGGTATTAACTACAACAAGACCACGGTTATTATCGTAGATAGAGAGCATGACAATCATCGAGAAATAAAGTCAATAGGCCGTTGTGAGGTAGTTCAAAGTTTTGTGTACCTCGGTTCTTGATCGACAATTCAGGTAGCTGTTAGAATGAGATTCGACGGCGCATTCAACAGGTACAGGTGGCCATGACAAAGCTTGCTAAAATATGGCGTGACCATAACATCACTAAAGCTACCAAAATGTCACTGGTTCAGTCTCTTGTGTTCTCCATATTTTTGTATGCCTCGGAAACTTAGACTGTCAAAAAGGCAGATCGAGCTCGCATAGATGCTTTTGAAATGTGGACGTGGAGGAGAATGCTGAGAATTCCTTATACCGCCCATCGAACTAATGTTTCCATACTGGTTGAACTCGGTAATCCAAAGAGACCATCCTCCATTGTATCGATGAGAATGCTTACATTCTTCGGACATATTCACAGAAGCGATAATATGGAGAAACTTGTAGTCCAGGGTCACGCCCCGAGTGGGCGGCGCCGTGGCCGTTCCCCTACACGCTGTGTGGATACGACGAAACAGTTGCTAGATATGAGTATCAAGAGCGCCACTGAACTGACAGTAAATCGCGAACGATGGCGAGCTACAGTTTTCAAAACTATTGATAATATTCGTGTCGGCAATACTCTATTATCAATTAAACAAATACTACTACTATTACTTTCACACAGAAAAAAACTTACAAGAAGCATCTTCTCTGGATCGCAATCCTCGTCTTCTTCCGACTCCTCCGACGAGGAGTTCTGCACATGCACTCCATGCACGAACATTTCAGAGCCCAAATACCGAATCACTCGATAAGCTATGCCACTTTGGACTTATACGTCAAGATAAGCGAGGATTAATTCGTTCCTTAAAGACAATATCAAACAACCGTTTGAATAGCTCTCACTGAGGCATATTTTCGCTTCATATTTTTTAAATGTCAAACTATTTATGTTTTTTATAAATTAAGTTAAGAATAAATGAAGAACTGCATCTACGAAGTACCATGTGAATGCGACAAAGTATACATTGGAGGAACGAAAAGACCTCTAGAAGCGAGAATTAAGGAGCACTGACTCAACACCCAGAGAGCAGAGACAGGAAAGTCCGAAATAGCAGATCATGCTTGGACCGAGCACCATAAAATTATTTGGGAGGATGCTAAGGTTATCGACAAAGAACCTCAATGGTATCGCCAGAAATTCAAGGAAGAAGCTTATATCGCTAGTAACAAAAATGTGTACAGCAAGCCTAGCGTGAAAATTTGACCAATATGGCAGCCTCTTGTAAGAGGCATAGAAAAACTAAAATTGAACAGAACGAACTTGGACGCAAACGTGGGACTCAGCCACCATCGAACGACCACGTCATCATCAGCAAGAAGCGACGTCACTGGTGCACTCAGCAGAACGCGCACCAGCCAATCAGAACAAGTCACGAAAAACGACACGTCAGCTAGACGAGAATAAATAGCAATCAAAGGAACATGTTTGACAATTTACCTGAAGACGACTGAAGATACCACATCAATCGAAACGATGTAATCTAAAATTATATAGACAATAGAAGTCAGAAACAGACCTTTTGAAACATCTACCTTGTCTACAAATTTCAAACAACAAAGTTGAGAATAGTTATGAGTTTTGAATTTCGTGAAGTTTTTCCATTTTGACTCTCCTTAAATCCATCTATTTATATAAAATGATCATTTATCTCTTGGTTATTGGAAATAAAGACGCTATTAATATTGATTTATCAATTAAATAAATACTACTACTATTACTTTCACATAGAAAAAAAACTTACAAGAAGCATCTTCTCTGGATCGCAATCCTCGTCTTCTTCCGACTCCTCCGATGAGGAGTTCTGGACATGCACTCCATGCACGAACATTTCAGAGCCCAAATACCGAATCACTCGATAAACTATGCCACTTTGGACTTATGCCTCAAGATTAGAGAGAATTAATTCGTTCCTTGAAGACAGTATCGAACAACCGTTTGAACAGCGCTCACTGAGGCATATTTTCGTTTCATATTTTTTAAATGTCAAACTATTTATTTTTTTTATAAACTAAGTTAAGAATAAACTAAGAACTGCATCTACGCAGCACCCTGTGAATGCGGCAAAGTGTACATTGGAGAAACGAAAAGACCTCTAGAAGCGAGAATTAAGGAGCACTGACTCAACACCCAGAGAGCTGAGACAGGAAAGTCCGGAATAGCAGATCACGTTTGGACCGAGCACCACAAAATTATTTGGGAAGGTGCTAAGGTTATTGACGATGAACCTCAATGGTTATATCGCTAGCAACAAAAATGTATATAGCAAGCCTAGCGTGAAAATTAGACCAATATGGCAGCCCGTTATAAGAGACGTAGAAAAACTAAAATTGAACAGAACGAACTTGGACACAAACGTGAGATTCAGCCACCTTCGAACGACCTCGTCATCATCAGCAAGAAGCGACGTCACTGATGCACTCAGAAGAACGCGCACCAGCCAATCAGAACAAGCCACAAAAAACGACACGTCAGCTAGACGAGAATAAATAGCAATGAAAGGAACATGTTCGACAGTTTATCTGAAGACGACTGAAGATACGACATCAATCGAAACGTTGTAATCTAAAATTATATAGACAATAGGAGTCAGAAACAGACCTTTTGAAACATCTACCTTGTCTAGAAAATTTCAAACAACAAAGTTAAGAATAGTTATGAGTTTGAGTTTCGTAAAGTTTTTCCATTTTGACTGTCCTTAAATCCATTTATTTATATAAAATGCTCATTTATCTCTTGGTTATTGAAAATAAAGACGCTATTATCATTGATAGGGATGGGCGGTTATTAAAAAATAACCGGTTAACCGGTTGTTTTTTTTGACAAAAAACAACCTTAGGCGGTTAACCTGGACCAAATAACCGGTTACACCAATAACGAGTTATTTTTTGCACCATAAAATAGAGGTTAGATTTAGTAGTGACTTACATATGTCATATCATACAGTATTTTCCTCCTATGTGCCATACATCTGTTTTCAAGGAGTGTGAAAACTACGTAAAAATGGTGAAACATTTTTTTGGAGTAAATGAGAGGCAAAAAATACGCTTTTCTGCTGCTTTCTTCTATTTAAAAATTGTTTTACACGCAGTTTTACATTTTATATTACAAAGAAAACAAATATCAGCTATAATTCCCAGAAAATATCTCCTAAGGAAAGGTAGTTGACAGCATGTGTGCTGTGGTGTGAGTCGACTTCTGTATCAGTGCAAACACACTACGAACGATTCTGGGACGTTTTTAAAAAGCCCACCACATAGAACCATAAAACGAAGCAAAACAATAGGCATAGGAAAGAACTAACGGTAAAATACAATTCCACATTTCACTGAAGCTGCGAATCTAGTGGAGTTCAGAAAGTATAAAATATGAAAATAACCGACTTTCGGTTATTCGCGGTTAACCGGTTTAATCGCCAGTAAAGAATAACCTGTTTATAACCGGTTATTAGATATGCTATAACCGGTTATTTGAAAAACCGGTTATTTTTGCCCATCCCTAATTATCAATTAAACAAATACTACTACTATTACTTTCACATAGAAAAAACTTACAAGAAGCATCTTCTCCGGATCGCAATCCTCGTCTTCTTCCGACTCCTCCGACGAGGAGTTCTGCACATGCACTCCATGTACGAACATTTCGGAGCCCGAATACCAAATCACTCGATAAACTATGCCACTTTGGAGTTATACCTCAAGATAAGCGAAAATTAATTCGTTCCCTAAAGACAGTATCGAACAACCAGCTCTCACTGAGGCATATTTTCATTTCATATTTTTTAAATGTCAAACTATTTATGTTTTTTATAAATTAAGTTAAGAATAAACTAAGAACTGCAGCTACGAAGTACCATATGAATGCGGCAAAGTATACATTGGAGAAACGAAAACATCCCTGGAAGCAAGAATTGAGGAGCACTGACTCAACCCCCAGAGAGCAGAGGCAGGAAAGTCCGGAATAGCAGATCCCGCTTGGACCGAGCACCACAAAATTATTTGGGAAGATGCTAAGGTTATTGACGCTGAATCTCAATGGTATCGCCAGAAATTCAAGGAACTAGCTTATATCGCTAGCAACAAAAATGTGTACAGCATTAGACCAATATGGCAGCCCCTTATAAGAGGCATAGAAAAACTAAAATTGAACAGAACGAACTTGGACACAAACGTGAGATTCAGCCACCATCGAACGACCACGCCATCATCAGCAAGAAGCGACGTCACTGACGCACTCAGCAGAACGCGCACCAGTCAATCAGAACAAGCCACAAAAAACGACATGTCAGCTAGGCGAGAATAAATAGCAATAAAAGGAGCATGTTCGACAGTTAACCAGAAGACGACTGAGGATACCACATCATTCGAAACGTTGTAATCTAAAATTATATAGACGATAGAAGTCAGAAACAGACCTTTTGAAACATCTACCTTGTCTACAAATTTCAAACAACGAAGTTAAGAATAGTTATGAGTTTGAATTTCGCAAAGTTTTTCCATTTTGACTCTCCTTAAATCCATCTATTTATATAAAACGGTCATTTATCTGAATCTGAGAGACAGGTATTGGATAACTGGAATGGCGGTATAACTATTGGCGGAAGCAAAATATCTAACTTAAGATTTGCTGACAATACAACCCTTATTGCTGCTTCTTAGAAAGAACTAGTAGCTCTATTGAACGTTTTATAATAACACAGTGCACGGTCTTGGTATTAAATACAACAAGACCAAGGTTATTATCGTAGATAGAGATTATGACAATCATCGAGAAATAAAGTCAATAGGCCGTTATGAGGTAGTTCAAAGTTTTGTGTACCTCGGTTCTTTGATTGACAATTCAGGTAGCTGTGAGAATGAGATTCGACGGCGCATTCAACAGGCACGGGTGGCCATGAGAAAGCTTACTAAAATATGGCGTAACCATAACACCACTAAAGCTACCAAAATGTCACTGGTTCAGTCTCTTGTGTTCTCCATATTTTTGTATGCTTCGGAAACTTTGTCTGTTAAAAAGGCAGATCGAGCTCACATAGATGCTTTTGAAATGTGGACGTGGAGGAGAATGCTGAGAATTCCTTATACCGCCCATCGAAGCAATGTTTCCATACTGGATGAGCTCGGTAATCCAAAGAGACTATCCTCTATTGTGTCGATGAGAATGCTTACATTTTTCGGACATATTCACAGAAGCGATAATATGGAGAAATTTGTAGTTCAGGGTCACGCCCCGAGTGGGCGGCGCCGTGGCCGTTCCCCTACACGCTGGGTGGATACGACGAAACAGTTGCTAGATATGAGTATCAAGAGCGCCACTGAACTGACAGTAAATCGCGAACGATGGCGAGCTACAGTTCTCAAAACTATTGATAATATTCGTGTCGGCAGTACTCTAGCTCCGACTTAATGCATTTCACGAGTTCACAACATGTCTGTTAAGACATTGTGACTATGGTGATGATCTCTTGGTTATTGGAAATAAAGACGCTACCATTAATTAAATTTAAATACTACTACCATTACTTTCACATAGAAAAAAACTTACAAGAAGCATCTTCTCCGGGTCGCAATCCTCGTCTTCTTCCGACTCCTCCGACGAGGAGTTCTGCACATGTACTCCATGCACGAACATTCCAGAGCCCAAATATCGAATCACTCGATAAGCTATGCCACTTTGGAGTTATACCTCAAGATGAGCGAAAATTAATTCGTTCCCTAAAGACAATATCGAACAACCGTTTGTGCTCGGAAGGCATTGTAGCCTGCGAATGACCGGGCTGGCAAGCACGGAGCTCACGAAGATAAGATCCTGGGTTGCGTGCATGGAGACCTGAGGAGTGTCAGGATTTCATCAAAATTCTCACAGTGGAAATGAAGTGTGATGGCGTAAAGTCCCTTTTTACATGCGGTTCAGGTTCCCGCCTGGCACGGAGCCATCCCCGAGTCGCTCTAAGCGACCTACGCCAAATACATAACCCTTACAGGGCGGCTCTCCCTTTGGAGTAAAACCCATGTGATGCTAGGCAGAAGTTTTCGCAGTTTTCGCTTCTGTATTTCGCATTCAGGGAAATAAGTTGCCCAGGAGTGTCAGGGTGACAAAATGATATAATTCAAAAATACTATTATCCAAGAGTGTAGTTAAAAGTACAACGTAAAAACGATGCCTTAAAATGCTAGGAAGACAGAATTTCAGTCGAATGTAAGAAACAACTAAACATCTGGCCCTTATTATTTTCTAAACAGTTTGAAGAGCGTCACAGTAATTTAGGCGGTTCGTCACGTTAGAATAAAGTCCAAAGTTGGATAATGTTTACTTGATACCTGCATGCAAATACGTCCGTCCCTTCAGACTAGTCGATCACAAAAATGATTTCATATAGAACCTAGTTATACTTCGTACAATAAAGTGTTCTTGTGAATTGTTGGTGATTGTGAAACAGCTTGGGTGAGTTTATCTCACAGAGTACCCAATTCTACTAATTGCCTCTTTGTTTATTGGTATACTGATTTATTTCATTAATTCATTTGAGAACTTGTTATTAGACAAGTGATAAATTTTGATACACACATTTCTATCATTAATGGTTCTATAATTCAACTACTGAATATCTGCGATATGAAAACAGATAACAATCTCGAAGCACGTCGCGAGTAGACCCTTCGTGCTGAACTAGTACAAAGGAGTGGATACTTTGCGAGTGGACCCCTAGTATCTTAGAGAGTTGGCCTCACAGTTATCATGATAATTCTCCGCCCTAGTTATTGGAGCTCTTGGAGAGGTATTTCGCGTGTTGACCCTTAATACCAAAGACCCAAGTGCTGTTCTCGAGTTTTGTTATATGATGTTTGTACGGTTATAAAGTATATTATTTCATCTATTCTCTTGGAGAGGTGTTTCGCGAGTTGACCCTTAACACCTATGACTCAAGAGATGTTTGATTTATGTTCCGTGTAATTTGTATGACCACATAATATGTGGATATGATTTTATCCGTTTGGGGTTAAAAGATATATTTGCTGTGTTATTTTTTTAGTTACATTTGTGTGTTTATTTATTCTGCTTGCTTTATCAATCACCCCAATATAAAATAACGACACGTTCTTTAATTTAACATATGTTAACCCATTTCTTTTTATTTATCATTCTTCAATGAATTGGTTACTCAGGTATTTTTTTATTTAATTTACAGATTTGTCATCTCGAGCGCTTTTCCTGATACAGGCCCAACCTTGTATCGATGTTAAATTAGGTAAATTAAGCTATCGTTTAAATATTGAATTGTGATCTTACTTAATTTATTTTGGTCATTTGTTTATTGATTGAAGTACTACCTTATTAAATGTTTTTAAGACACGCCCAGAATGATCATTTAATCATTAATTCGTTTTTATGCCCCTACAGGAGGCAAGGTAGTATCAGAAAATAGTGAGGCAACTACCCTTCAGTACTGAGATTCCACAATGCACAAAAAATATTAGCTCCATTAAATTTAAAAGTAAACAATGAAACATTGGTACTGGTAAAATTTTTAGGAATCTATCTCGATAATACTATTAACTTTAAGGCTCATTGTCATGCTGTCATTTCAAAACTGAACTCGCAGTCTTTTGTAATAAAAAACTTGAAAACCGTACTAACCGAGAGCCAGTTAAGTGCTATATATTTGGGACAAGTGGAATCCAAGCTGAAATATGGGTTATGCTTTTGGGGTAGCTTAACATATGCAAAAAATATCTGTTTAAGCTAGAAAAGATTTTGAGATGTATGGCAGGTGTAGACAGCAGGCACAGCTGCAAAGATATATTTAAAAAATTTAAATTATTGACACTTCCCTTATTATTTATATTCGAGTTGGCTACTTACACCTTCTCAAACAACAACAAATTTATTTTAAATAGTCAGATACACACTATTAATACAAGGCAAAGTAATCACTTGCATGTACCTTATGCTCGATATAGGTTAAGTAGTGTGTCACCAAATGTGTTGGGACCCAAGATCTTTAAGGGTCTAGGGTATAGCGCGCAAAACTGAGAATCCAAAAAAGACGTATTCCCATGTTAGCGAGGAGGCGCGGCCGCCTGTTCTCTTTGTCCAGTGTGTGTATCTAAGATGAGGGGAGATAAGTCCAAAAATCCAAAGGTAAGGCCAAAAGGTCCAAAGGTAAGGTCCAAAGGCTACCATAAAAATGAATTTCGCATTTCCAAGCTCCTGACGTTACCTTTAAAATTACAGTAACGACTCAAAGTGCAAATTGAAGACGAAAGCTTGCGCTTGTGGAACTGTTTAGCCTTTTTTTGTTATCGTGTTTGGTTGTTAAATTATAGGCATTTATAGAATGTATGATTTTGCATTGCGAGTTAGCACAATTAAAAACTTTTTTGAGAAAATCGAAAATAGTTGTCATTCATTAAGGTCTTAACTATCGCCTTCTAAAATATTATATATGTAGTTTGAAAATAAGGTGAGTTATGCGAGAAATTGTGAGTCCATGTTTTATATGGCAAATACGTATGTATAAATGTTTGTATCCAGGCCCCTTAACTTGCTTCCGAATGACATAAAAGCAAGTCTAATACTAGTCGAGTATATATTTTTAAAAAAAGATTGAAATATTTTCTTATGGAAAAATGTTATTATTCTGTCAGTGACTATGTTAGTTTGTAAGTATTTATTATGTGACAAGTCCTATACATGTAAGTTCATGTCTTACGGATAATAAATAAATAAATAAATAAATAAATAAAATAAATAAAAGACCAGTGCTTTATTACTTGTCATAAACTTCTCAGAGTTTTTTCAATATAAACATCACAGCGCTGTTGGGTTCTAAATCAGACTCCAATGTTTGATAATTTTGGAGCTAGTATGTTTTTTAAATTTATCTCAAAACTATGTTTTTGCAGTTAAACTGACCTTGGACTCACCGATTCAATTATAGTGTCTCTATCTTCCTATACCTCACACAAAGCATTGCCTTCGAGGTGGAAATATTTATTTGTAGTTCATTGTACATCATTGATGCAAATAATTATGATTATATCCATGATCATTTTTTGTCGGTTTGTCGCTAACATAGCAAAACCGTCGGAAAAAAATCGGTTGAACAAGCGTCCATGAAAGGATGCATTATCGCGTTATTTAGAGTTTTTACAGACCTATAAAATAATCCACCCTATAGCCGTTCACGCTTCAATTCGTGCCTTAGTATAAACTTGCCTTTTGTGATTTAAATATAGAACGTGTATCGCGTTTTTTCAATCCTTTAGGACCGAAGGTATGATATACCACAAAACGTATAAAAGGACCATAAAAACGTGACGTGGCATATGCCATGGTTCACACAGGCGACTGCTGTAAAGAGAGTGTGAACTGTAAATCGTATAAAGCTTTGAGCTTTCTAGTAGAAAGGTTACAGTCGGTGGCTTACTGACTGTTTTTGAGTTCAAACATTTTTGGGACTAAGTGTCTGGATAGCCTGGATAGACGTGATTTTTTATAAAGCTGCAAAGTACACTGTGTGACGTGATGGTCTCAATGCATGTGAGTCTATCTCTGTATGTGGCTATCATTGTAATAAAGAATAAGCGAAGATCTATTCCAAGCAAAAAAGTCATATAAACCAACCAGTTGTGTCACAAATCATTGTATTTTCATTATCATTCATTAAGCTCACTATGTGAAAGATCTGTTATATGAATAACTTACTTTATGGTAATCATGAACAAACTTAATAGTCATAACAATAATTTATCTAGAGAGAATAGGAAATAAGTTAAATCTGTAGAACGATTCAGCATTACAGTCAGTTTATCGAAGACTAAAGAAACACAAATATTTTGTCCGTATTGTTAGATCATTATCACTGCATTGCGAGAGGGTGTCACTCCAGATATGTCTGTCTTTTTGTGCCACTTTTGTCTTTTCTTGGGTATTTTGACGTTTTGTTATTACATAAGCTAGAATACTGTTCAATAGCACGAATTAAATTAAATGCCGAACATGCCATTTCTAGGATTACAAGATTCTTATATAAAAGCTTTAAAATAGTTGTAAGTTTATTATGAAAAACTTTTTGAATATTTTTTTGAATTTTTAATCAGTGAGGAAGCTTGTTATAAATCTTCACTCTATTATACATAATTAAATCTTAAACGATTGATGACTTGAGGGTGATTAGTTTAAAATAATTTTTTTGGTGATTCTAGTGATATTATATTCTATATCTATAGTTTCAAGCTTTTTTTATTTTTGAATATCAGTGATATCGATCCCAAAATGAATAGTGAATGTACCTTTATGCTTTATTGAACATACGCCGATCCGTTTTTTTTTTCAACTACATGCCAAATATATTTTTGTTTATCTCATTCAGTTTTGTTTTCTTTTTTTTGTATTTTTTGTAGTTTCAAGCTTTTGCATTTGCACTAGGTTATGTTTTATTATCTAAGATACATTTTTTAATTCTTCTCGTGCAAATAAAATATCTATTGCTATCAAGGACTATTTATTTGTTCCCTAATTATTTTGGCATGTATGGCCAATTTCGTTATTAAGAAAATTAATGACTAAAGGTAAAACACGAGTTGCTCAACGTTCATGGTGATAGTGTTATTTTGTCTCAACACGATTAAAATTTATGAGTTGCAATAATTGCCCTAAACGAGCCCCTTAGCTAAGCATTATAACGTTTTCTGAAGATATATATGATCTGTATTGTTCATAAAATAATCAATTTTTTTTGTTTCACTCTTGTATCCACAATGTATCTGTGCTTTCATTAGAGGATCAGTCAAACACGATGTAATGCATAGCTTTAATTCACCATATATTTTAATATTTTATTCTTTTAGTCATCTAGCATTAGCAACTAGTTTAGGAAGTAGGACTGCATCAAGTCTATATATACTTTTTATTTTTCTATTTTCTTCTATTTTCTGTTTTGTCTTACCATCTTGATATCTATATCTACATTCATATCTATATATTTTCATTAATACATTTTTTTAATTTTTTTTCTAGTTTCTGTTTGTCTTACCCTCTTGCTATCTATATCTACATCCATATTTATATATTTTCATTTATACATCATTTACAGATTTTAGCTCATATCAATTTTTGACTATTGCTTGCTGCTGGTAGTATTATCCCTGCTATTGTAATTATTTTTGCTTTGAGGAGTTGTATATTATAATAATAATAATGTAGATTTATTTATTAGATATTTCGTTTGGCAATCTAGTTTTTTTATGTTTTTATGATACTTCGTATTAATGTTTATAATTTGTGGATATACTTTTAGATGTTCTGATGTTTGTTGTATCCCTGAATAGTGGAATAAGTAAAACAAATAGACCATTCTTTAAGGCTGATATAGTCTGTTGTGCTGTACTCACGTTTTGCGTTTCATCGCTGAAAGACCTGCTGGGCATCCCCAGCTTCCTGAGTCCTTGGAGTAGCACCAATGTGCTGCCGCCCTTACCGCGTCTCGAAGACTTTCCGCTTTTTTTGCCATCGGTCGGTTTTCCGGATTCATTCATTTTAGCTATTCTTTGTGTTATGTATAAATGGCACCTATACACCTTTATTATAAAGGGACAGATTTTTATTTTATTTCTTTGATGTATCGGCGGTAACACATGGCAACCGCGTTTGATCGAACGCTGTCACGCGTTTTACGTAGATTTACTTTTATGTTTGACACGAGTTTCCTGTCTGTTCGATAGTCACGTTTTTGGTTAGAGACCTGCTGCATCTACCTTAATGTTTGTGATAGATATCTCAATATTCGGGGTAGTGTGCTTTTCTCCCGCACCGTAGATGAAAGTAGGTACTGTAATCTCAAGAGTTTTTTTATAACTGGGCAGACGGCGTAGGCAGAGCCTAAATACCAGGGTACCGCGGCTGCTGTTATGTTAGGGGAAGTTTGTTAACGCGCGATTTGAATGGGCCAATACCCGCAGATCCAATAAATACATCTCCTGACAGTCCATTCCAAGCCTTGGACACTCTGGGAATAAATGTACGGTTGTACCGCTCGGTTCTTGATGTATGAAGAAAGTTCTCGATTTTGTGATAATCAATTTGTTGGGAGTTTTATTATTCGACAGCCTTTCTACCGGTCTGTATGTTTGAAGTGTATTGTTCTCAAGTTCATATACTTATCTTAAATAATAGCATATTGTTCAGTGAGTGGTAATGACCATAATAACTCATGGAGTTGAAGCTTGCAGCACGAAAATGAAAAATAATTTATGCTGTTTGTTTAAGTAGTATGTTCTGTTCAAAAGTAGTTTGATAATTGATAATAGCAAATTTGGTGAGCCGTTGGAAGTAGTTCAAAGTTTTGTGTACCTCGGTTCTTTGATCGACAATTCGGGTAGCTGTGAAAATGAGATTCGACGGCGCATTCAACAGGCACGTGTGGCCATGACAAAGCTTACTAAAATATGGCGTGACCATAACATCGCTAAGGCTACCAAAATGTTGCTGGTTCAGTCTCTTGTGTTCTCCGTATTTTTGTATGCCTCGGAAACTTGGACTGTTAAAAAGGCAGATCGAGCTCGCATAGATGCTTTTGAAATGTGGACGTAGAGGAGAATGCTGAGAGTTTGTTTCTTATACCGCCCATCGAACTAATGTTTCCATACTGGATGAGCTCGGTAATCCAAAGAGACTACCCTCCATTGTGTCGACGAGAATGCTTACATTCTTCGGACATATTCACAGAAGCTATCATATAGAGAAACCTGTAGTTCAGGGTCACGCCCTGAGTGGGCGGCGCCGTGGCCGTTCCCCTACACACTGTGCGGAAACGACGAAACAGTTGCTGGATATGAGTATCAAGAGCGCCACTGAACTGACATTGAATCGCGAACGATGGCGAGCTACGATTCTATTGAATTATCAAAGTTATCAAATTATCAAATATTAATTTGTGTGGGCAATACTCTAGCACCGACTTAATGAATGCATTTTACGAGTTCACATGTCTGTTAAGACATTGTGACTATGATGATGATGGTGAGCTCACGACGGATGAACATTAGCCTACGCACGCTGCATCTAAACGTACAAAAAATGTACAGTTTACAAAATATAGTTGTTAATAACTAAGTTTTGATTTATTTAATTAATTTTAAACTGTCAGGTGTAATTTATACTTGTCAGCTTGAACTTACGATTGACGCGTTGAAAAATTAATTTGACCGTTTTAAATTATCACTTGACGCTTTAGAAGCTACAGCTGGAAAAGATGTAGTTCGTTTGCGTGTTTCTACTAAGTTGGTAGGTTTCTTCCATCTTAACGGGCTTTTGTTTATTGTTCATAGCCTACTAGGTTGCTTGCACATAGGAAAATTTAAAATCACCGATATGATTGAAAAATTGAAATAAAATGGTAACTAAAAAAGATTGATATTTAGAGTCCTATATTGTTGGAAAGGTAATCAAATTTTACATTTGATTCTACGAGTATAAACAAAGATAGGCATTCCTTTTTGAAAGAATCAAGTTATCTGTGATTGAAGTTTCCTTAATTAATATACCTACTGATTTTTCCAAGTACAAAAAAAATTCAAATTTGGCTTTCTGCCTAAGGTGACGCATTTCATATTTTTTTCTGACACCTACTTATACCAAAAATGGTGATTTGCGCCTAAACGGTTCGTTCAAAGGTCTATGTATGATCAATAATGTCACACTAGAATTCACCAATCCTACTATGCAATAATATATAGGGGGTTCTATTCAAAAAAACGAAGTTTGATATAAATCACCCTGTATAAACGTCAAATTTCAAGTGAAAATATGTTCATGTTATAGCCCTGAAGGGTCCTTACCGTGATCAAGCGACAGATTTCTAAAATATTTTTTTTGTAAGCCCACAATCTTCCGTGTACCTACTATTAGCCCACCCTGTATACTAGAGTTGACCTTCACCTACGAAAATATCATTTTCGTAATTTTCCGATAAAATAAACGTATCATGGTGAGATTGCCTTAAAAATATATGTTCACCCTATTCAAGTAGTTATTCTTTTCTTAGTTTATTTTTCAATTTTTCATCCACACCTGTTTGCCACACCAGTCTTCACTAAGTTTGACAATTTACTGAATGATTTGTATGACGTCTCGCACACCGTTAGGAAGCACACGACATGTAGAACTTTTTAAATGAAGACGGAGTGCTCAACTGTCTTCTACTTTTTTACTTCCCACACCGATAGGTGAGGGAAGTATTGTGATCGCGAAAATTTTCGGTTTTGAGATAATGGTTTATGATGACAACGAAAATCCACGTCACTTATTTCCGTCGGTCTGTCTGTCTGTGCGCGTTTTTCTAGCCTCGTAATCTCAGTAACCGCTGTATGGATTTTGAAGAAATTTGAGTGGCAATATACTGTGGGGTCATAGTAGGTAATGCTGCTTTAATTTTGAACATCGGTGCATTGGCGGCGGAGTAATTAGCAAAAAACGAAAAATTTCAAATATTCTCCAAATTTCGTTTTTAGGCGTTTTAGGTATGTCTGGCCATTTTCTACTTTTTTTTGGGTGGGGGTGAAACTAGGGGTGGTTGGGAGGTGGGGGGTTTAAAAATTGAAAAATTTGTTGTATTCATAATAGACTGTCCACTGACCTGTGAAAGAAGACCTAGCGACATAAATAACTTTTTTTTGGAACATTGCCTTGTCTATTACAGAAACAGAAACCAAAGGACATTTTCTGATGTACATACATACATACATGCCAGTATTGCTTTAGATCGTTCTGTATTGTGTAACCTGGAAATTACCGAATTGATTTTAATGAAATTTCGACACAGTATTATTACCTTGGCGAGGATCGAAAGCACGTATTTAGAGATCATGTCCGTGGTGGCGCTGCAATAATAAAAAAAACTAAATATACAAAAACAGATCAAACTTCGTTCTTGGGCATTTTAGGGATCCCGGATCATTGTCCATTTTTTTTGAGGGAGGTGCAATTGGGGTGGTTGGGTGTTGGGGGCTTGTAAAACTAAAAAATGTGTTGTATTGTATTGATAATAATGGGCTGTCGTCGATTGACCTGTGAAAGAAAGACCTTGGCGGCATTACACATTCTTGGGGGGGGGGGGGGGGGGGGTAGGGAGGGGCTGGCGATGACTTGGTTGCAAGGGGATCTCGGACTAAAGCTGCATGCTATGGGAAAATAATAAACTGGTATGACCGTAATGTGTGGGAAGTACTGAGTCAATCAACTTGACTTCATTTTTATAATATAAGGACGTCGGAATTTTCATTACTTTGAGAAGCTTTTGAGGATTTGGAAGGTTATAACTTTTTTCGTTAACAAAGTTAACAATTTATTTAGTATAGCATTTTAGAACAAAAGGTATATGGCAATGCAAGACTAACAAAAAAGTTAGGGGATAAAATAAAGGATTTTGGAAAATTTGAAGAACAATCGAAAAAAAAGACTTTGTTACTATAACACCTAGGAGCCTTTTAGTAATAAAACTTGCAAATAGCCTCACCAATCAAAAAACATTTTGTCTAACATAATGTAGGTAAGATTGGAGTACTCATTGCCGAAACAAAATCCAGTTGTCACAATATCTGCTATTGATCGGGAGTAAGGCAAAGTAACGCAAAACTGGACTCTTTTAACTATTTATTTCAAGCTTTTGTAAACTTTTGATGTCATATGAAATAGTAGTAGCTACACACAAACAGTGATGCATGGTCACAAAGTTTGATTCTGAATAATTATAAATTTTAATGAAGTTCATGTCCAAGGTTATAGGTATGGAAATACGGTTTACATTTTTTATAAATCTTTGTCAGAAGGAAGAATGTGACAGATGACAATACATTTAATTAGTTTGAATTGCCATTTATTATTAATATCACTAAATAGAGTTATTACTTTTCAAAAGGATGCCCCCATGCATAAAAGGGGGTATCATAAATTCACATAGTGTCTCCCAGTCTGATCAGCCATTAAGATCTACTTTTTTGTTTGAAACCTGACTTGGTCCAGAATGTTCTTTCCTCAACTATGATTCCAGACCATTTATTTGACCATTCCTCGTTTGCCAGATATTATTCAGGTTAACGCTTTTGGGCTATTTTCATGCAGTTGCTTTATATCTAGATTTTCATGCATATTATCTACATGCGCATCTTTATAATAAAACATTAATCAGATAAGCTATATACAAACGGACTTCTGACATGCCACAGCACCTAAAAAAAAGCTCTAATTGCATAGTTAATGAATACCCTGTTAAGCTCTTCGTCATCAGCCATGGCTTATCCTCCTGTTAGGTAGATATCCGGATAATGATGAGGTCGCCCGACCTCATTAGCCGAACTATACCGAGCAAGACTTACGGCTTGCTTGTGGTCGACAAGACTGGCAGATGTAAAGACATACTGCCGGTTCCGTTCTAATTGAAACTCTGGATGGATTTTCGATCATGCCATGACACGAGCAACAGAGCCGGACAGTTTGGAGTTTAGCGGTGCATATCCATGACCTGAACGAACAAGGAATGTGGTGATGGAGGTACTGGACTGGACGAGTTGGCAGTTTCTTTCTGGTCAGCCTCTTGCAGAGGCTGAAAACCTATGACGCTGTAGAAGAAGAAGAAGCTTTATTTCAAAATAGGATTACCCTAATGCAAAATAAAGTAGTGATACCTAAAACAATACAAATTGGTTATTCCAAAATAATAAAATTAACACTAAAAAATAATTAAATTAATGCTGATACTATATTCAGGGTGAGTTTTTAGTACCGGCTCGGTCGATAACTCCACTACTGTAGAAGATAGCGAAAAAAGTTGTGTATAAAAGTTGTAGCCACGGATATGCTCCTTGCTAAGAAAATATTTTGATTTAAACAGGGTGATCCGTAACTACGTGGTGATGCAAACATGCATTTTTTTAAATGAGACACCCTATATATTATTCCATATTTAAATTCCACTAATGATTTCCGTTCTTCCGATATAGGGCATTGTTACATTATACAGGGTATTTCAAAAGTTATGAGCATTTTTGTATCCAAATCGCTGTCAAATGAATGTACTGTATATCAAAAAGTCGTGAATCAAAAATCATTTTTTTTACACAGATGGATAAAAAATATCATCTTGTCTTAAAATCGGCTATAAAAAAGCCCGCGACGCATATTCGTATACAGGGTGATGTAGAATGCAAAATCCAGATTTTCTCTTTTTTTTTTAATGTAACCCCCAACATTTTATTATACCAAAGAATTGCTCTTAATATGCTCTTCCATCTTTGTATAGCACTTGTTGTATCTACATCCATCAATTTCCGAGATTTTTCGATTTTTCGGTAAATTTAAAATATAGCTTCTATTTGTGTACTGAAATTTATTTATTTTGACAAAGTACTATCGAATTTGTTTTTTATTTTACGAACAACTAAACTATAAGGTCATGATACTATTTGACGAAGCCAAAATCCTAAATTAACGAGATAGTAAAGTCAAGTATGCTGAAGAAACAATTTTGTAGGCGTGATGCATAATTATCAAGCAGATTTATCAGGTAGGCTTTGAAAAATTGACAGTTCTCATAACCTGCTCAGTAATTTTATACTGTGTGAAAAACCAGCTTTAAAAATTAATTTTTCCATTGGAGGTATTTAGGAGAATCTTTGAGAAATTGCCTACTTGCCTCTAGAATATATCAACTATGAACAGCAATATCCAGAACGGAGGCACTCTAAAACTAATGCGTTTGAAAGATTGGAGAATCGTTTTATTTGGACTGTGTCGTTTAATATTTCATAGCCTACCTGATAGATCTGCTTGATATTTACGCGTGACGCCTATAAAATTGTTTCCTCAGCACACTTGACCTATAATATCTCGTTAGTTCCATGTTTTGACTTGATCAAGTACTATTATGGCCTTATATTTCAGTTGTTTATTGAGCAAAAATAAAATTTGATAGTATTTTCTCAAAATAAATAAATTTTAGTAACCAAATAGAAGGTATATTTAAAATTTGTAGAAAAATCGAAATATCTCAGAAACTAATGAATTCATCCATAACAAGTGTTATACAAAGATGAAAGAGCATAATAAAAACAATCCTTTGGTATAATAAAATGTTGGGGGTTACATTTAAAAAAATTGAGAAAATCTAGATTTTGCATTCTGCATCACCCTGTATACGAATATGCGTCGCGGGCTTTTTTTATAACCGATTTAAAGACTGGATGATATTTTTTATCCGTCCGTGTAAAAAAAATGATTTTTGATTTATCATTTTTTGATATACAGTACGTTCATTTGACAGCGATTTGGATACAAAAATGGTCATAACTTTTGAAATACCCTGTATAATGTAACAATACCCTATATTGGAAGAACGGAAATCATTAGTAGAATTTAAATATGGAATAATATATAGGGTATCTCGTCACGTAGTTACGGATCACCCTGTATAAATCAAAATATTTTCTGAGCAAGGAGCTTATCCGTGGCTACAACTTTTATATACAACTTTTTTCGATATCTTCTACAGTAGTGGAGTTATCGACCGAGCCGGTACTAAAAACCCACCCTGTATACTACGCCAATATACAATGCCAATATTAGAAACCTCAATAATAGAGAGAAGTTAACTGTGAGTCTAAAGATTATCAGATGGCTCTTATGAACGAACCTTGTTTTATTGTAATTGGAAGATTATTGTAATCATTGAATCCTATAAAAGATAAAGAATTCATGCTACTTTTCTTGTTAGTTTTAGAAATATAAATAGTTCGTTTTCTAGTCTGATGTGCATGTATATCACTATCATAGCTGAAGCATTGCAAATACGTTGGTGCCATACCTGACACTATTTTAAAAACAAATACCACGGTAAGACAATATGGTCTTTGTGATACTGATAACCAATTAAGGGTTGATAGCATCAGTTGAATAGGTGTATATCGATTCGTCCTTAAGATAATTCTCATCCCACGATTTTGCAACTTTTGTAACTGTGACAGCTGATTTGAGTTAAAAATGTATAGTACAGAAGAACAATAGTCAAAGTGGGGTTGTATAATGGACTGATATACTTTTAACCTCATCTCGGTAGACAGAAAATTAGAAATTCTTGTGAAAAAGAATAGCTTTTTAGAGATTTTCTTGTGTACATAATGAAAATGTTTATCAAATAATAAGAAGTTATCAAGTTGTATACCTAAGTACTTTACGAAAGTAACGATTTCAGTGTTTTGATTATCAATAGTAATTTTTAAATTCGAAAAATCTATCTGTTTGTATTTATGTTTTGAGGTAATGATCATGGCTTTAGTCTTAAGGACATTTAATTTGAGCTTGTTTAATTTCAAATAATTGTCAGCACTACTTAAGGCATAATTAATTAGAAGTACTGCGAGAGGATAAAAGTCTGTGCACGTTAGATTTGAAATGCTGCAGGCTGTAGCCGTCGGGAATCAAATTTCCCGGCAGTTTATTCCACAGCGTCGAAGTTCTCCTAAAGACGGGATGCTGGAGGAGACTGGTTCGGGGAGTAGGGACCTCGACCTGGTAAGGATGAGCTCGTAGAGCCTCCCTAGTGTTCCTCGTTCGGTCGGCCTTCGGTGTTATTATCTAGGAGAGCTCACCCGAACATCTTCAGTGATGGAATCTGTAAAACAGAGACAGGTCATTCACCCTTCTTCGATGTTCCAGGCTGGTGGAGCACTTTTGTGGGGTTAGGTGTATCGAATAGTCTAATTGCTCTCTCCTGGATAGCGTCCAGAAGCTTTAGAAAGTGCTTTGGAGCGCATCCTCACACATCGGAGCAATACTCCAACGATGGCGATGGTCGGACCTCCAAGCTTCTTGGATACCGTTTCAGCAACACTGACGACGTGGTTATGTCAGGGCATGTTATTGGTGATGTTAATCACCCATCTCAGAAGTACGGAATTATTAGAACTTTGACAGAACGGGCTAGAAAAGTGTGCGAATCAGAACTCGACACCGAACTGGAACACCTAAAGAATGCTCTTAAGGCAAATGGTTACACAGAAAAGGAAATAACAAGAACAATGAGAAGAAATAGGGCAAAACCAGAACCTAAACCACCAGCAAAAGCTTTTATACCCTTTGTGCCTGGAATAACAGACAGAGTAGGAAAAATGTTATGAAAGGAAAACGTCAAGACCATCTACAAGCCCACAAGAAAGGTACAGGAATATTTTAGAACGGTGAAGGATAAAAGAGACTCTCTCACAGCACCGCGGGTTTATCGCATACCATGCACATGTGGGAGTGTATACATAGGAACAACGAAGCGATCTATAAACACAAGAATTGCAGAACATACGGCTAGCTGTCAACTAGGCCATACGGACAAATCAGCGGTAGCTGAACATGCGATTAAGGAGGGAAGTCACAGGATCAAGTTTGAAGAAGCTCAGGTTCTTGTCGCAACGTCTTCATACCATGCCAGACTTCAAAGAGAAGCCATCGAAATACAAAAACATCATAATAATTTCAATAGGAAAGAAGAAACACAGAAAGTCAACCGGACATGGGTACCCATCCTAAAGGACCTGAAGACACTATCATACCGCGGAGGAGCGGGGCTATAAACGCTACCTGGTTGGGCCACGTCACCATTAGCAGGTATAAATACAGGTGCAGATCCACCAGCGGTCAGTATTTTGGAAGTCGCTGAAGTGAAATAGCCTCTGAAGATGCCATCCACTCGTGGTGGCGAAACGTCAAGCTTTAACGCTAAACGACGCCGGCCTAAAAACCCAAGAACCACAAATTAATTGTGATGTTAATCCCCAAAAGCTTGACGGAAGGTAACTCGACTAATGGGTGACCCTCCATTTCGACAGTTGGTGAGCCAACGTGAGACTTTTTAATCAAAATTAACAATTCTAAAATGTAGATATCTATTCTACTACAATAATGTTTACCATATTTCATGTTTATTTTTACTTTTCTGGTTATGGCTCTTGAAAATGATTGCATAAGCCGTAAGTCTATTCTAAGTAAAAGAATGACGTTTAAATTTATCTGATTTGACTGGCCAATTTCTTGGTGTATCTGAAATCAAAAACAATTCAAGGAAAAACATTAAGATTTCGGTTGGACACTGCATAACAACGATGCTTCTGCTCACAGATCAGCGAATTGTCAACGAACAATTGAAAAATTGAAGGCTGCTACTATTATTTAAAGCAAAAAGGTACAGCTCGGGCTCCTACACACCGATCTGTTGTTCCATTGTCCAGCGACTACTCCTCATACCGTGAGGTGAGCAATCACTGGGTCCGCAGTTCTTGCGTACTAAGTAGACGAAGGGACCCAAGTACGACTGCCTTCTACATTTTGGCGGCTAAGATGTGCGCCGCCGCAAGATACACCAGCTCTGCGCGCGGTGCAGAATCGAATCAAAACAAATGTAATCAAATTTTTTATTATTCCATAGATACAAATTTAGTAGAAGGGGGGGTAGTCATTGCCGAAACAAAAACCACTTAGGTAATAAACGGTTAATAATTGGGAATGCGGCAATTAAACGCACAAGTGGACTCTTTTAACTTTATTCCAAGCTTTCGGAAACTTATGATTCCATCTTCAGGGCTACAATAGAATTTGGAATGAGTCACAATCTCAAAAAAGGGGATGTTAATACTTACAAAGTTAGTGAGATTGCAGCGAAATGATGTTAAATGGGAGAGTTTTCACAAAAACTAGCACAATTTGTGTAAAACACAAAATCGTTGTCACAAAACATTGAATGTTGATACAAAGGACTTTAAACATCAAAAAACACATTAAAATCAGATAATTGCCGCATTCCCAATTATTAACCGTTTATTACCTAACTGATACAAATTTATGTATGTGGACACCGTCAAAAAATCCCAATAAAGATTTCTTTAAAAAATATCCTAAAAGAATAACACTTATACATATACACACACACATATACACACCTATATTATATATTTTTTAAATACATAACAATAGATACTTCTAGAAATCTAATATAAAAACATATTATTTATGTGGTAAAAACATTTTTCAGCAGTCAGCAGTGTATTCCTTATTTCACCTAGGGATCCAATGACCATAACCAGCAGACTTACAGTATAGTCTGGCCAGAGCCTGTGAAGTTGTCCGAACAACTTCTGTTATTTGGTCCGCTTTTCCTGCTCCTTAAGCGGCCTACAGACGTTGATCCATGCAGCGATTCCTGAATCAACCCAAGATTTCATGAAACTTGCATCAGTTGCATAAGTTCCTTCTCAAATTGAAACATGTTGCGATCGACGAATCGACTTGATATTTTATGTAGGTTTCATGCAACACAAGGATAGTAGGGTAGAGCTATTTCTTTGCATTGTTGAAACACTTGAAATCTGCATCAATGTCATCGACTCGGCGTCATCGCTCTCGGACCAAATTGGGATTCCATACTGTGCATCGCTGCACGCCGCAACTGATGCCAAATGCGTGATTCAGTACTACACACGCTGCTACTTGCATCATGAAGCGTAGGAGTCGATGCCTGCATCGCAGCATGCATCAACGTCTGTAGGGCGCGTTAAGGGCCCCACAGACATCGATCTTTTTCATCAGGTTTGCACGACGTGCCAACCGAGCACACTCGTTTCGGTCCGTGTGTGCCGAAAGACCGTCGTGTTGACCGTCGCGTCGTTCCAAAAAATCTGTCCGAGCTTGATTTTACTCGTCGGTTTCGAACGCCATCGTGCAACTCGGTACATGTGTGGCCACACATCGCGCAATCACGACGGGATTTTGCAGTGTCGTTCTGGTTGCCTTCGAGTAAGCGTATCTAGGGTTAGCGACATCTATCAAAAATGTGCTGTCAGACGTTCATGAGGGGAAATACTTTGTCTCATCCAAGTATCCTGTTTTTTTATTAGAGGTGCTACTGAATTAAGTAATTCTAAGTATGTTTCTTCATCCATCTTCAAATAATTGTACCAATCGCCTGATTCCAGACGCAATTCTTCTAATAGATTTATATGGGAGAATTGGCCTCTTTTTAAAAGCCACTGTTTCACCCACTTAGAACGTTTTTTCTTGCTGTATTTCACTTTAATAGCTAAAGCCGCCGCTAATGCTACAGTATTATCCATGTTCACGGACCAAAAATATGCGAGAAACTGAAAGAAAACCGAACAGTGTTTGGAAGTATCGTTCCATCGGTTTAACCGACATCGGTTGGCACGTCGTCAACGATGTCCGTGGGGCACTTTAGAGATGACGTTCACCTCGGCAGGTGCTGAAGTCTCTATAAATGAACATCGTCTTCTGTTGCTGGTCAAGACAGACTATGTCGGGATTGTTTGCCTGTACAAGCTCGAGTGTGAAGGACAAGTAGTTCCAGTAAATCCAGCATCTCTCGTTCTCCATATCCCCTGGAGCATATGACAGCACTGGCGTCTCATTTACACCGTATGAGTGCGTTAAATGATAGAAAAGCACTCGTAGTGCCGCGTCGTGGTACTGTTCTATCATATATACAAAAAAAGATATTGTCATTTATTTTATCTAAGACCTGACTTTCGCCTCATCTAAATCCGGCCCTGTTTGTAGGATCAAATTCTATCTGCATTCGCCGTAATCAGGTACAATAAGTTGTGGTTTACGTTCATTAATTTGACGGAATCACGGAAGAGAATTTCATTTGATGCCATCGTCGTACAGAGCCTCGGAAAGCGCAGCGAACTTGAAATAAATGATTTCAACTGTATCTCCGCATATGGAAGAACAGTTGAAGCTATCGTTCTTCATATCAAAAATGTGTTCTATAATAAAGTACGAGGCCAAGTTAAAATTTCATAGACTTTTGACATAACTATGCCTAATGAATGAATGAATAAGGACCAGAGGCTATCCAGCACAGAATGTGACTGGTACATAGGCCACACGGTGGGCCCTTTTACGCCTCTATCCGCGCTAGTTCCTAAGACCTGCCCTTTTAGCAAAGGCAAGTACATTCTTAGGTCCTATCCATTTTATCTCTATTGGTTCCAAGGTTCTTGAGCCCAGCATAGTCTGCCTGCGATAACCCAGGGTTTCACACAAGATGTGTGCCGAGGCCTCTTCCTCTTCACCACACCACGTGCACGTTGGGTCGTTGACCACCCTCATCACGAACAGGTGACGCCTGAAGGTGTTGTGATCCGTTAATAGGCCTACTAGCAATCTCAAGTTACTTCTGTCCTGAGAGGCAGTGAAAGTCTCGTATGGAGTCCGTAGACTCCCGAGCCCGAGCCCTCTCTAGCGAGTGAACCGTCTGTGTACCAGACCTGTCCTCCTTCTTCGATGAGCTGTCTTTCCCTAGACTACCACTCTTCCCTTGACGGAAAAACCACACCGTAAATTTGCGATTGAAGCGATACGTAGGAGAAACTATATCGCTCCTCGCCAACAAAATAGGACTATCCTCATGCAACTCGGCTAGAATCGTCGAATGTCCTTTGCCTGGATTCATAAAAGTCCAGCTACCCTGACTCCAGAGACGGAACCCAGTTTTTTAGCTTCCCCTTGAATTACCGGATCCAAAGAAGGAAGATTCAATAGTGTCTCAATTGCACTCAAAGGTGTTGTGCGCACTGCACTGGTTATACTAAGACATGCCAAACGTTGAACCTTATTAAGTTTGGCTCTTATTGCCTCCGTCTTTATACAGGTCCACCACACTATGGAGCCATATATTAATGACGGTCTGACTATTGTAGTATAGAGCCAGTGCACCAGTTTTGGGCTCTACTATGCTATGCCTAAACTATGCGCGCTGACTTCTCCCTATAGTTCCTTTATTCTTTTAGTGTTATGATGGATTATTATTAAGGAGAAGATTGTATCTTATCTCTCGAAATTCAATATCTTGGTGCCGTTTTAAATTGAATTTAGTATGAACATGTAATTTAGTTTTAACAGTAATCGCAGAAGTCATCGAGGGGCTGGATGACATTCAACATACGGAAGCTGTGATGTGTGACCTCAGCAAAGTCATCGGCTGTGTTAACACATAGATACTGATCAATAAACTAGAATATTACGGATTTCGTGGAAACGTCAACAAATTGATATCTCCAAACCAAACAAATAGGAAACAGTATTTAGTTATGAAAGAATCTACAGCTTAGGGACGAGAATTGTTTGCCAGAGGGCTCTGTTCTCGACCAATTCTCTTCCTTCTGTACATAAATGATCTGATTTCTTCTTTCATGAATGATGGATGGAATTATATTCGTCGAACCATTTGCGGGCATTGCAAAATGGCTCAGACTGGGTAGAGAGGGAAGCACTCCTGAACTGGCGAGATACATCAGGGCTACTGCACTCGAAGGCGTTCATAAGATACCCCTCGAGTCAGGCCCTCCCGAGGATCATGGAATCTAGAAGGAACGATCTCCGCATTCTGGTTGGTCCTACCAAAAAAGCAGTTTCTGCAGTGGTGCCAAAACGTAATTTGGAATTTGGCTTTTCTAGCCAAGCTTGCTGCTTATGGACTACAACCTGGCCTGCGCCAGTGGATGAATAGATTTTGAACGACCGATCTCTGTTTGTTGTAGTCGAAGGCTGTTCATCAGACGTATTTTCAATAAACGCCGGTGTTTCTCAGGGATCTGTTCTATCCCCTACACTGTTCCTGCTGTACATCAACGAGCTGCTGGAAATAACATCCAATTCAATCTACAGCTTCGCAGACGACAGTACATTAATATCGTGCATGGAACCAGGCAAGCCACTATCATCTCAGGAGACGGTACGTCGGCGACAGCAGCGTGCCTCACAGATCAACGCAGATATCAAAACAATTGTCGAGTGGGGATTAGTAAATAAAGTACAGTTCAACGTACAGAAAACTCAGGCAACAACACTTACAAAGAAGTCTCACGTTGGCTTACCAACAGTGGAAATGGAGGGTCACCCCATAGAGGAGTCACCTTCCGTCAAGCTTTTGGGGATCAACATCAACAACAACATGTCCTAGTACGACCACGTCGTCAGTAGTGCTAAAACAGCATCCCAGAAGCTTGGAGTTTTATTCCGCTCTAGGAAGCTGTACACACCAGAGCAACTGTTGCTGCTCTACAAGGCACAGATCCGACCATCGCTGGAGTATTGCTCCCATATGTGGGGATGCGCTCCGAAGCACTCTCTAAAGCTTCTGGATACTATACAGGAGAGAGCAATTAGACTAATCTATACGCCTAACCTCACAAAGGACCTCCACAGCCTGAAACATCGGAAAAGGGAAACAACCTGCAGCGTTTCAAATCTAACGTGCACCGACACTTATCCTCTCGCAGCGCTGCTACAGCGCCATAGGCTTTGCGGGAGGCTGACCATAAAAAAATAATGTTTCAGTGCAGCTTCTCAAGGTTATGCCTTTCCCAAGAATGAGATATTTGACATAACTTTCTCATAGGTTAAATCGCGATTAAAGCCTGTGCTATTCATTCAAAATTCGCATAGCCATTTTAAACCAATTTCAGCCATTTTATTGTATAAATAACTGGAATTATAGATAACTAAAGTCGCAAAGGGTTACCCGATTTGCATTTCCGTACCAGCCGGTATTTCGTACTCGATGCTAATTATTATTCTCCGACGAACTACGTCGGATCGTAGTTCAACATGCAATTACAGTTTTAGATTCAAATATAGCCGAAGGAATTTTACCCACGTACTGTTTACTTACTCCGATATGCTTAGAATGGAAAGCTGAATTTGTAATGGAGTTACTTCATTATAAAAGGGACATTCAACCTTAAATACCTCTTAAACGTCGATAACAGTATACAGGGTGTTAATTAAGTATGTTAACAAACTTTAACCACGAATAGTACTCCGAAAAATAGAAAGAAAATGTCATATGAACATGGGTCCGGAAATGCTTCCTAAGGGAGCTACGCTCCTTTGCATGGGGCACCCTGAAGACGGTTTTCCCTCGATATTCGCGAAACCATTCATAACAAAATTACGAAATTAAGTACGATGGAAAACTTTTGACGCTGAATCTGACTCTGAATTCAGAATTTCATAATTTTAATCAGAGGCGTATCATACGGGAGGAGTTAAGGGTAAAAATAACCCCATTTTCAAAATGGTCATTTTTTTGACATTTTGATTTTAGAATATGGTATTCTAGAGATTTCTACGTTAAAATGGTCTCTTAGTACATCTCGATAGGGCTAACCGTTTTCGAGAAAAATGCAAATTATTGAATCGATGCAGGCTATTGTAAATAAATAAATGTTCGTCTATTTAGTAAGTGGGCTGTGAAAAACATTTTTTTAACCTTAACTCCTCCCGTATGATACGTCTCTGATTAAAATGATGAAATTCTGAATTCAGAATCAGATTCAGCGTCAAAAGTTTTCCCATCGTACCTAATTTCGTAATTTTGTTATGAATGGTTTCGAGAATATCGAGGAAAACCGTCTTCAGGGTGCCCCATACTAAGGAGCGTGCTCCCTTAGGAAGCATTTCCGGACCCATGTTCATATGACATTTTCTTCCTATTTTTCGGAGTACTATTCTTGGTTAAAGGTTGTTAACACACTTAATTAACACCCTGTATAATGAAACTATGCAGTAACTCCTTTCAAACGTAGAACTTTGTTTTCTTTATAACTGAGCAGACCGCGTAGGCAGAGCCTAAATACCAGAGTACCGCGGCTGCTTTGAAAGGGTTATGTTAGGGGAAGTTTGTTAACGCGGGATTTAAATGGGCCAATACCCGCAGGCCTAATAAATACATCTTCTGGCAGTCCATTCCAAGTTTTGGACGCCTTGAGAATAAATGTGCGGTTGTACCGCTCGGTTTTTGACGTTTGAAGAACGACCGCCTTAGGATGAGGTGCAGCGGTCGCGCGGGTGCATCTGATAGGAGCGGTGAGCGGCGGAATGATAGAGGATAGCTTTGAATATCGGTAGAAGGGTGAGAGGTTATCAACAACACGCCGCGCCGGTTAGAAGGTGGCTGGAGTTAGCGCGTTAAGGCCGGGTCGCCAATAAGTCGAATTGCCCTTCTCTGGACGGCATCTAGTATAGACAGGGTAGTAGGGGCAGCAGCTGCCCAGACATGAGAGCAGTACTCCAGGCCAGGTCTTATCTTTGTTACTTTGCAGATCTGTATACTTAGGGAAACTCCATTTTCTGTGAAAATGCGAAGGCGTTGGGCTAATCTGGGTACATCAAGGCATTCACCAGTACATTTTCTATAAAGTAAGATAAGAAATGTTGAAATAACATCCCAAAATCAGGGATGAGGCTCGGCGTTCAAAAACCGAAAAAGTCCGAAGATGCTTTGTTAACTAATTTGGGCACACTGATGACGAATTCGGCCTCTGTTCTGAATTTTGCCGAGTTTAAAGTAAATTGAATATTTTGCATTCCGCACAGATCTGTATATTTACGAAAAATAATTTTTTGTGCGAATGCAATGTTGCAACGTCAGTCTGAGTACTCTATTGGATGCAGCGGAAGATTAGAAAACGATGAAATAACAGTCCAAAATCAGGGAAAATGTCTAAACGCGAATCCCGTGTAGTTGCACTTGACATAACGATATCCTTCGATAGAGTGTGGCATGAGGGACATCTGGTTGAGCTTGCTGCTTATAGCAGCCTGAACCAGTGGCTGAATAGCTGAATAGCTTTTTCAACGACCAATCTCTGTTTGTTGTAGTCGAAGTTTGTTCATCACGTTTTTTCAAGAATCGCTGGCGTTCCTTAGGGATATGTCCTATCCCCTACACTGCTTCTGCTGTACATGAATGACCATTCTACAGCCTTCGCAGACGACGGTCCATTAATATCGTGCATGGAACTAAGCAAGCCACTATCATCCCAGGAGACGGTACGTTGGCGACAGCAACACGCCTTACAAATCAACGTAGATATCAACAGTGGCGAGTGGGGATTAGTAAATAAAGTACAGTTTAACGTACAGAAAACTCAGGCTACAACACTGACAAAAAAAAACAGCCCTCGTACTGACAAAAAAGTCTCACTTGGCTTATCAACTGCGGAAATGGAGGGTCACCCCATAGTCATGTCACCTTCCGTCAAGCTCTTGGGGATCAACATCAATAATAACATGTCCTGGCACGACCACATCGTCAGTATTGCTAAAACGGAATCCCAGAAGCTTGGAGTTTTGTTCTGCTATAGGAAGCTGTATACACCAGAGCAACTACTGTTGCTCTACATAGCACAGATCAGATCATCGTTGGAGTATTGCTGCCATGTGTGGAGATGCGCTCCGAAGCACTCACTAAAGCTTGTAGGCACTATCCAGAAAAGAGCAATTAAATTAATCGATACGCCTAACCTGACAAAGGACCTCCACAGCCTGGAACATCCAAGAAGGGTGGCTGACCTATCCCTGTTTTACAGATTCTATCGCGAAAGATATTCGAGTGAGCTCTCCCAGATAATAACACCAAAGGATGTCCAAACGAGGAACACTAGAGAGGGTCTGTGACCTTATCCTTACCATGTCGAGGTTCCTACTCCCCGAACCAGTCTCCTCCAGCATTCCTTCTTGAGGAGAACTTCGACGCCCATGGAATGAGCTGCCTGGAATTTTGTTTCTCGACGGCTACAACCTGCAGCGTTTCAAATGTAACGTGGACGACACTTCCTCTCGCAGCGCTTCTAGAGCGCCATAGGCTTTCAGCATTTGCGCAGGGCTGACCGTAAAAAAAGGTACACCCTTTATTAAAAAAAAGACGAATCGAGTAAAATTTCGGCCTCTGTTCCGAATTTTTAAGTGTTCTGAGCTTTGAAGTAAATATTTTGCATTCCGCGCAGATCTGCATACTTACGGAAAAATGATTTTCTGTGAGAATGCTAAGTCACAGCGCCAATCTGACAACACCATTGTATTCAGCGATAAATTATAAAGAGATGGAGTTGTAAATGATGAGATAACATCCCAAACTCAGGAGTATGAGTCTGCGTTCTACAACCGAAAAAGTCGCTATACGTTATTACTTTTGTCCTATTGTTATGTGTATAGCCCTGGGTTAGATAAATAAATTCGGAAGAATTTTCTAATGAATATGCCTGTAGAAGTTTCCAATCGAATTTAATTTAATTACCACTGTATAGGCCTAAATGAGTGTTTATAGTTAATTATGGTATCATTTTGTGGACCAGGAGACAGAAACAAATTCATTATTTACAAAGATATATATACAACATACAATAATTATTGTCAAAAGATAGAAGATACATTCACGTAGAAAAATTATCTAATCAAAAAAATCACTAATTCTACAACAGACATACTTGACTGTTAAAATGTACATAAATAAGAAATAGATATAAATAGGTAAACATGTATATTAGAAACAATTGTATAGCATATTATGTAGACAGAAATTGTGTTGGTCGATTATATTTCTATCTCTACTGATATACAGTATACATGTATTCATACATAGATGTATAATATATAATTACTTAAGTGTTGGCCACTTAAAATGGATATTGATATAATTTGGTCGATACTTGTTTTGTCACACACTCTGAATAAAGCTGTTGCAAACTATGCATGTATTTTGATTAAGCTCTAAAGTAGTTCTCAGAGCACATAGAGCAAAACATAGCTAGTCTGGGCACTTCTTAGATTGATAGAGGGTACTGGGTCTTGGACACAATTGGTCTCATCAGAAAATTAGTTAAAAGTAGTATAATTGTAAGGTAATATAAAATTTGTATAATAAACTTAAGAATAATAACTACTTTTAAAGATTGATGATTAAAGTTATTACTACTATTTACTATGATAATGCCAAACGAACTCATAAAACCTGTTATTCACAAAACACATTTTTTGGTAATAGATCACAATTTATCGACAATAAAGAACTTAAGAACTTAATTTGTTTGCTTTGGAAGCATTACCTGCATTTCCTTGAAATAAAAATATATACTCGTAATACTTAATAGTAGATGCTGCTTAGAAAATAAAAAAGGCGCCAAAAAAAAGTTATAAAGCTTCAAACAAGTTTTTAGAAATTTTAGAATCGTGTTGAACTAAAATGTTGTTCGTTAAGGAAATATCCACCATGATGACACCTTTTTCATCTCCTCTGCCAAGTCAACACCTAAACTACTACAGGATTACAGGATTTTTGGAAAATTTTGTGTAACTTTTCGTTATTTTTATTATAATTCGTTTGATCACACGAATTTCTTAGTTTCGAGAAAATCACTGCAAAAGAAATGATTAATTTGGAATTTCAATAATTGACGAGGTATAAGCTTAAACCTGGCAATTTTAAACATATCGATTTTGATTATTAAAGATTTTATAAAACCTTTTATACGATATTTATATAGTATGTTATCTTACAATTCCTATTTGCGCGTAATTGGTAAGTATCTCATATATGGACGTCAAGTAGGTGTACTCTAGTATACGTTCCAGGTTACAGATCTTTTTTTAGGTCTATGGTTCTACTAAATCTAGAGTTGGATGTTAGTCATCCATATTCTCAATCATATTTAGCTGAGATTGCGTAAAACCAAAGTGCATGCCAATCAATATCCAATCTGGACCATCCACAGTTGTTTTTAGTAGTATGTTATAGTCTACAATACTCGATACTGGTACTGATTGTACATCAGAAAGAAAGCTAGGTTAGGCCTTACCAGGGAACTCAAAAAGTTCCGTACTATAGATAATATTTTTTAGACTAAAACGAATAAATTGATATACATTTTCAATATTACGAATTTTTCTGTCGTACTACAAATATATTATTCACAATTCACTATCACTTACCGTTCCTAAGGTATAGAAAAAATATTTATTTATTTTTTTAACAAATCAGTCGATAAAAATTAATATTTTCAAATCTCACAAAATACAATGCGTTATTTTATCAGGCACAAATATTTTGATTACCTCAAATGCTTATATGCTTATAATACAAAGTTTACTGTAGCTTAGATAAGGAGCTAAAAATATAAATTATTAAGCAATTATTTCGGAAAATGGTTGAATTGTTGCTATTAATAAATTAGGTGAGAGTAATAGGCATGACACTTCTCTTAAATGTATGGTTTATCTGTTTGAGAAAAAAACGACGGAGGTACAACAGCCTAGTTTAAAAAACTCATGGAGGAGATCTAGTACTCGAAGCAGAAGGTGCCAACCTTAACCGAATACTGAATTTACAGATGTCATTAAACACTCTAAGGCCCAGTTTCACAATCGGTCGTTAGACTAACTAGAGGTTAAAAGAAAACTAGTGGTTAGCGAACACTTTGCGTTTCATAATCGGCGGTGTACGTCGTACGTTTGTAGGTTATGAAAACATGCATTTTGACATTGACGTTTAAGACGTCGATAGATTTTGGTTATAGTCTGTTGTGACCGAAGTCAAAAATATGAATACAAAGAACACAATTACCACTGTTTTTCTTCCTGAAACAGAGCGATCCGATAACTACTGGTTAACTTCCATCTGTCGGTTAAGTGACTACCAGGGATTATCAGTGATTATGAAACTGAGCCTAAGGCCCAGTTTTACAACCAGTGGTCACTCTGACAGTTTACTGACCTCGACCTGCGAGTTAACTGGAACAATGGAACGCCTCTTGTTTCACAATCATAAAATGACATAGGGCTAACTGATCGCGAGTTGTATTTTATTTTTAGCGGTTGGTGATACTGTGTCCGCAATATTTAAAATTCTTCTTCTTACTTCCTTCGTTAGGTGTTTCGTGCTGGTGTTTTGTGTTTTTCTGACAAGACTGTCAAAGAATGAGTTCGTTGAGTTGTCAGTTCCATGCGATTTCCAACCTCATTTTGGTTTTTTCCACTGACGTTTTTTCATTTCATTCGCAGTTATTTGGTGCTTGGCATAGATAGAAGATTTTTAATTTGGGTTGATGTTTGGACTGCTTGGCGTTGTAGTTGTTTCTGGGGTCTTTTTCAAATAATAGCCGTGCATGTACCCGTGTGTCAGCATGGAACATCCAAAAAGAGCGAACAACTTTTTAAAATATGAAGAGTATCTGTTCATTTCGTTAGTAGAAAAGTACAGGCATGTAATAGAATGCTAAACAAAAGGTGCAACAACACAAGGAAAAAGACAATGCCTGGGAAAAGATAGAGGAGGAATTTAATTGCAAATGTGCAAATAATAGCCGCAGATTTGTAAAGGTGCTGAAAGAAAAATACAAAAAGTTAAAAAAGACCAAGGAGTCATGGTGATCATATTCCTCAAAATGATTGACTCTAGGTTGAAATATTCTTGGTCTCATTGCTTCTTCATCACTGCTATTCGCATTTACATCATAACCATCCTTTTAAAATAAAAAGAACGATAAAATATGAAACTTCAAACACCTAGCAAGTAGCAAAACCAAAGTGACATAACCTAATGCGCATGCTTAAACCTTGGGTTAACTCAAGAATTTCTTGGGTCAAGTTAACTGAGAGTTAACCTCAAGTAAAATCTAAAACTACCATTTGTGAAACATGACATCTAGGGTTAACCTCCGGTCAACGCACAACCTTGAGTTAACCCATTATTGTGAAACTGGCCTTAAGTATGATCTTTGGTTAATCAACTGAGTCAACAGTGATTTAACATCTGGATCCAGTGAACAGTGTGACAATGCACACTCTAGTATCATCAGAAATTAAGCTAATTTTTTTCTCACATCCACATCACAGCTACAGTTTTCTAAAACTTTGTATTTTTAAGATAATCAAGTACCTCTAACTCTAGCATCAAAACCCTATAGAAGGAGAACTACTGTCCTGAAAAATTCTTTTGATTATAAATAGTTTTGGCGTAAAAAAATTGGTCGGCGAATTTTTTTGGATGTTAATTCGGATACTTGATAAAATTGGGTGAGTATAGTATTAACAATAACAATCAAACATTGAATGTTTTTTGACATATTTTACAATAGAAGGGACCACGCACAAACTTCATGGTAAACATATTTTATTCAAAGTCACTAAAAAGATGTCCCGTGTACACTTTACAGATATCAAAGTGTAAGGTTTAGGTTTGACAATTTTGAGTCAATATTCTTATACATTCACATTTTTTACACTTTGAAATACCTTGAAAACTACATACACAGAAGCGCTTTTTTAGTATGGTGCAATACATTTGTAAAAATTTTTCAAATGCGAAAAAAGATCTTACATAAGGTTTGTGGAGGTCTTTGCAGCCACTATCTTGCATTTTGTGAGACCAAAAGGAACAGCATAGTGTTCATCTGTTATAATAGCACGTAAATACATATTTCTATTAAATTCAAATACTATACAACGAAAAATTTGCTATACAAGGTGTTTATTGGAAAACTTCCCACCATGGATTTATCGAAAACTGCTGATTAAAAGTAAAAAGAAGAAGAAGAAGAAAAAAGAAAAAACTTTTTAACCAAATACTACTTCCCCCCATTGAACCCTATGTCCCCCCAGGGTGATCCCCTTAAAAATTTGAATGTAAAGGGATATCAAGTAATAGCCTGTCTTGAAGGTATGTCAAAGTACTTTATCGACTTTTTTGAGTTTTGAAAATCGGTAGATTTGTTTTTGAGATAATTAGAAAAATGTTTATGTATTTTATTTTGAAATAGAAAATATAAACGAATATCACTTTTCATAGCAATAAGTGTTCAAAATGTTGACCGTTATTAGCAACTTGTTTGACAATGTACGATTCTCAGTAATTTTCGTACATTATAGAATCTATATTTTGAAAAAAATTAAACTTTGCTACCCTATACTATGCCAACAAATTTTTTGCAAGTATATACATACATACAAAGATTAGTAGCATGAGTTCAATTTCAGGACATGTTCATCATTAAAATTTTCGTTTTGGAAGTGATAAGCTTTCATTCAGTATTTGCCATTCCAAAAACCAGTCAATGAAAACAAACATGTTCATTTTTGTGAAACGACACCGCAGAATGAAAGGTGTATGTGACATTTATCAGATTTTTGATTCATGTATTCATGTTTCAAACAAATTTTATTACTACCTACCTCAAATACAATCTGAATTCTGCGTTGAAGGATAATTTTTCAATAATATTTGTCTGAAAATTCTATATTTAGAAATATTTGGTAACATACACGATATCGAGTTCCACCTAGCGAGACAAAAAATAATACGCAATTTTTTTAGTTTTGCTCATGGTATACGCAAAGATGCAGGAATATTGAATAACATACAAAGATTGTGCACTCTGAACAATTGGGCTGAAAAACTTTTAGCCTTTTTCAGTGGTTGCACTCGGGCTGCACTAGATTTCTGTTTTGCATTTCACTGGCAGTTCCAGTGCCCAATTTTTTAAGTGCACTCATTTCACTGGCATTTCTGCACTCGGAGCGGTCGAAGTGAGAGCAACAATTTCGCACTGATTTCAAAGTGAGTGTCGTGGAAGTGAACCAAGAAAATGACAGTAGGTTTGAGCGGGAATCTTCAAGTCATAGAGAATTGTGTTTCACCTGTTTAAACTTTTGATCATTGAATACAGTGATACCTATTTGATTTTCATTATTTTCAGTCAGAATGAGTAGAGTTAACGAATAAATCGAACTTTTAATTTCCTTGTTTGAATTGGCAGAATCCAGCTCATCTTCTGAGGATGAACAACTATGTGTTTAGGAAGAAATTCATAAGAAAAAATTCCCAAAATTAGCAATTACATGGAAACTGTTGAACAGTTTTCAGACAAACCAGTAAGTATTATAGTATAGTAGTAGTAATATATGCAAAGATTGTTGTCAAAACAAGTTGTTGTTTCTTGATGTGCATTCCTCTGGAAGAACCCAGTGCAAAAGTCTCGGCAAAAGTCTTACTCTAGGTGAACTTTTTCAGTATTTTGCACTCGCATGGAGTGCACTAAAATGTGTCCAGTGAAAAACGCTATATGTTTTCCACTTTAGCTCTAACTACAAAAACTAGAAAGCGCAAAGGTTGCAACGATGTGATGAGACTAATAGATGGTAGGATAGACAAAAACATGTGTTTCAAAGAGTCCCTTTTTTTTTGTTTAAACCTAAATGATTCAACCATTTTGTATCAAAGAAGTTAACTTTCTGGGGTAACATTGACCATTTCAAGGAGTACTCGCATAGTTAGATAGTTCAGTATTCTATGATACGGCAACATTTCTTAGAACTTTTCCTTAGAAAACATCACTAAAATTTAATAAAAATAATCCATAGGTATTATGATCGTAGCCCAACAGTTACGAAAAAGTCCAAAAATGAAAAATAGACTAGTAAAAGCTGAAAGTGAGCAATATACACAACGTCAATATTATAAAGTAGACGGCAGAAAAGATCTGCCTGTGCTAATAAGCGTGAAACAGCTGTCTGCGTACTGGTGGATTGACGGAGATATAGGGCAACCCTCGTATATCGACTCTCAATATTATACAACACTATTGGCTCTTGGCATATACATATAAAAGCACCTATTTATTTTACCAATGTCACTAAAGCTACCAAAATGTCGCTGGTTCAGTCTCTTGTGTTCTCCATATTTTTGTATGCCTTTGAAACTTGGCCTGTTATAAAGGCAAATCGATCTCGCATAGATGCTTTTGAAATGTGGACGTGGAGGAGAATGTTGAGAGTCCCTTATACCGCCCATCGAACTAACGTTTCCATACTGAATGAACTCGGTAATCCAAAGAGACTATCCTCCATTGTGTCGACGAGAATGCTAACTTTCTTCGGACATATACACAGAAGCGATAATATGGAGAAACTTGTTCAGGTTTATGCCCCGAGTGGGCGGCGCCGTGACCGTTCCCCATACACGCTGAGTGGATACGACGAAACAGTTGCTGGATATGAGTATCAAGAGCGCCACTGAACTGACACTAAATCGCACACGATGGCGAGCTACAATTCTCAAAACTTTTGATAATATTAGTGCCGGCAATACTCTAGCTCCGACTTAATGCATTTCATGAGTTCACAACATGTCTGTTAAGACATTGTGACTATGATGATGATTTATTTTCCATCAGTGAAACCACTCATAACCAAGCTTTTGGAAAAAGTAAAACTCCTGAATATATATTGACGTGCCAGTAGAACAACTATGCTGGATCTCAAGATCTTATCACAGAATGCAAATAGTAAACCTAAACATTAGAGAGGAAAATGTCCTTTGGAAACATCCTCCCCTTAACAGCCGGTTCCTTTACCTACTTTACAATAAGGAATCTTAAAATGTATTAAATAAATATACTTGTAAAGAGAACCCAACATGGTGGTACTGGTAGTACCACCTATGTCGTTTTGGCATCTGAAATTTTCACACAACCGAGCAATTCGATGGTTCCTTCGGATGCTACAGGATGTGAAGATTCTCGCAGTTCTTGAATTTCGAGTCTTCCTTGCCAAACAGCCACGTGAACATCTGTCTGGCCTTCATGCTTGCTTTGACCATGCCTCTGCTTTTGTACCTACAACAATATTATTTTCGTTAAAACATATAGAACAGTTGAGTTAAAAACTATGAACTCAAACAGTGAAAGATTACAGTAATTATATTGAATACTATGTTCATTCATATCCTTGCTGCACTCAATTATAGTATAAGTTCTAGCATCTGTTGACTGATGATGTGTCCACTATATTGACAGGAGACTTTTGTAATAAACATTGCCCCTACAAATTCCTACTTACAGGCTGTCAAAAACAAAAAATTGCCTACATTTGATTACTTATACCAGAGTACCGCGGCTGCTGTGAAAGGGTTATGTTAGGGGAAGTTTGTTAACGCGAGATTTGAATGGGCCAATACCCGCAGGCCCAATAAATACATCTTCTGGCAGTCCATTCCAAGCCTTGGACACCCTGGGAATAAATGTGCGGTTATACCGCTCAGTTTTTGATGTATGAAGAACGACCGTCTTAGGATGAGATGCAGCGGTCGCACGGGTACGTCTGATAGGAGCAGTGAGCGGCGGAACGATAGAGGATAGCTCAGAGGAGCAGATTCCGTTGGAATATCGGTAGAAGGGTGAGAGGTCACCAACAACACGCCGGTGAGAAAGTGACTGAAGGTGGCGCGTAAAGGCCGGATCGCTAATTAGTCGAATTGCCCTTCTCTGGACGGCACCTAGTATAGACAGGGTAGTAGGGGCAGCAGCTCCCCAGACATGAGAGCAATACAGCGTGAGGAGGTTACATGGTGAGAAATACTTTCTGGCTCTAAATAGGTACCCAAGCTTTTCACCATCAGCTGTTGCAATTGACGCGACGTGCTCAGATCAGATTTTCCGTAATGTTGACTCCTAACAGCTTGGACGAGTGACACCTTGGCAGAGCCTGGTTGTTCATTGGAACCTGATGTTGGCTTGGGCACTCCTTGTTTGGCAGTGTACGATACTGGGTCTCGCAGGCATTAAATTTAACCATATTCTTGAGCCCCCAAGCGGTAATGGTATCGAGATCCTTTGAGAGTGAAGCTGCCACTGCCAGTCTTCTGCGTTCCAGCTCGACCACAGAGATCGGTCTATTGCTCATGATCCCTGCATGCAGCGTACTGTCATCCGCAAAACTGTGGATTGGGTTTGTAGTGCTAGAGAGTAGATCATTGATATGAAGCAGAAACAATGTCGGAGCCAATACCCTGCGGAACCCCGGCATTGATGCTATGGAAAGAAGAGGAAAAGCCGTCTACCACGATAGAGATTTTCCGACTTGAGAGAAAGTCTGCGAGCCAACCGCAGAGCTTAACAGGGAGCCCATAAGACGGGAGCTTGTTTAGGAGAGCTGCATGCCACAGTTGATCGAATGCCTTTGAAATATCGAGAGAAACGACGTGAGCCTCGCCAAATGACTGGATGAGTTTGCTCCACACATGTGTGATGTAAGCCAGGAGATCTCCAGTTGATCTTTGGTGTCGGAATCCATATTGTCTGTCGTTGATTACGTGATGGAGGTCTAGGTATTTAATGAGCTCTTGGTTGACGCATCTCTCCATCACTTTACTGATTACAGAAAGCAGAGCAATAGGTCTGTAGTTGGTTGGATCAGTTTTGGATCCCTTTTTTGGCACCGGCTGGATGCAAGCTGTTTTCCAGTCTTTTGGGAAAATGCTGGAATCGTAAGGCATCCGAAAGAGGCGGGTAAATATGGCAGCGAGCTTCGGTGCGCACTTCTTGACAACAATGGAGGGGATCATGTCGAGCCCATTCGACTTATTAATGTCAAGTAACTGCAGCACCTTCCCAACTATTTTTGTTCTGAACGACTATGTGATGCTTTAATAGATTGTCAGCCAACTTTAAAACCCTCCTCATTAATCTCTTTGAATATGAACTGAAAATATTACGTATATATAACACGTATTATTGTTTGAATTATTATTTTTCTGACATAATCTAAAATAAGCATGAAATACCTCGATTTTAGAAAGTTTAAGCTGTATTTCCGTTTCAACAAACATTTTATGTGTCTTTTTCATGTCTTCTTCCTTCTTACCATTTCTTACTTTTATATATTCATTAACTCTGACCAGCTTTTTGTCACCAAATAATAATCAACAAAAGGAATATAATTATTACTGTTATTTTTCAAAACGCAAAACACCGAACTGCTATTACATTACCCAATAACTGCTCCTCACGTCGTGAGGTGAGCAATCACTGAGTCCGCAAATCGTGCGCCCTAAGGAGTCCAATGACCATAACAGACAAACAATATAGTCTGATCAGAGCCTGCGAAGCTGACCGAGGAGCTCCTGGTATTTGGTCCGAGTTCCCTTTTCGTTATAGACGATATTCACCTCGGAAAGTGCTGAAAACTCGATAACGAGCATCGTCTTTTCTTGGCAATCGAGAAGGACTATGTCGCGCTTGTTTGCCTGTATAAGCTCGAGCGTGGGGAACGAGTAGTAATTTAGTTATTAGACTGACTTTGAGTATTTTTTATAAAAATAAAAGTCTAAAATGTATAATGGACCAATAGGATTTTATGATACAAGTTACTGTTGAGATAAAATGAAAAATATACCAACAGTTTTTAGATAATATCTAGTACATCCTCTGATGATGCAGTGAATTCAATAACCTACTTTCTTAAACTATGGTATCAGGGAGCTTAACTTATTTTTTGGTGATTCGGTTGCATCAGATATGAATTTGAAGTTAGCAGATGCAGATGTTATTTTAAAACCAACTTACCACTGCTGATTATGGCCACCTTCTTCATAATTGAGCACCTTCAGCCTGATTTGAGTTAAGATGCCCACTAGTAACTCGTCCACATTATGGTTGATCCCCACGGAGATTTCTATAAACTTCGCTCTATATGTGCAAGCTAGACATTTTCCATCTGAAAAATATATATAAGTGTATATTAATTTGTATAAATAAAGCAAGAATAGAGTGAAGAACAACGTCCGTATACATGGTTTGTCATGCTTCGGACATAAAGAAATCAGAGAACTATCAAAATATGGAGGAATAAATCTGTCCTATTTTCACAAGCACATAAGAAATTACATGCTCAATTTATATCTCTTTATTATACATATTGCGACATTGATTTGGTTTTTATTCAAATTAGGCAACACTCAAGTACAAGATTGCCCCGTGTGGGGGCGGGTAAGAATATCTCCCATCGTATATCCTGCGTGTCGTAAAAGGCGACTAAAAGGAACCGAACTACTGTCGGTATAAGCAGTAACTTCTTCTCAACCGACAGCTTTGGGTGGACGAGTTGAGAAGAGTCAGGACACCTTCTTGTCCTTGGGGTGAGAAATTGTCCCTAAAGGCGGATGAACCAGTAGATACCATCTGGTCAACGGCATGAGGATGCAGGAAGTAAATGGGAAACTACTTCATTAAAGATCTTAAAGATATCCCAAGAGAAACTCGTGAGTAAATGCATTTTACGAGTTCACAACATGTCTGTTAAGACATTGTGACTATGATAATGAAGTACAAGATTAACCAGGTAGCAGGTTTTCAATAACGCTAAAAATAGATTTAAATGCTCCAGAAATCTTCAAGAGCAAATTATGAGCATACGTCAGTTTTAAAGTTTTAAAAAATCACGAAGCTCTTACATATCCATCAAGTTTCAATTTTATTATAATCAAGCTGGCATAGATTTCAGCTTATAAAGCTGCTGTATAATTGCGAAGGTAGTAGTACTATAGCGTTTATTGTAAATATAAAATAAATAAAATACAATAAACAACAAGTGCCCCAAAAAAGCTAAAAACTTGTGCTTGGGTACAATAAGGTAATTATTATAATAATATAAAATAGAAACAACAAATAAGGGTTAATTCAGGAATATTTATATTTAAATATTATGTATTCTATATATATTAGTAATAATAGGTATTACATATGTCTACAAGTTGATGAATTTTAATGCGATTTTTATTTACTATCCATTGCTTTAAACCATACTTGAATGAATTTAAAAGCACTAGACATTTTATGCTTTCTGGTATCTCATTGTATAGTCTTGGAGCAAGAAATGTGACATCGTAATAAAGTATTTTTTCTTGCTCTTGGTACAACATTACATGCATATCTTATGTCATATTTATGTTCGTGTTTTGTAAAGTTTGATTTATTTTCATATTGGTAAATATCTAATGACATGAAAAATGTTTGGCGGATATCTAGAATTTTTGTTTTAGAAAATAACAAGTCACTAGGATGTGTAGATTTCACTTTATATAAAATTTTTATTAAACATTTTTGTATAATTTCTATTGCTTTTATATTTATTTTATTTATTTTATTTTTACATGCTGTGCCCCACACCACAATAGAATATCGTATATGGCTATGAACAAATGCTTCGTATACAGTGATCATCTGTTCGTAGGTAAGTATAGTGGAAAGGAGTTTAAATTTGCTTATAATGTAACGTATTTTTTTGACAACATATTCTGTATGCTCCTTCCATTTGATATGGCAATCTAGATATATTCCTAAGTACTTGATACTGGTGACCATTGATATAGGAGCTACCTGTCTACAACTGATTTGTAAGTTGGTGTATTTCGGTAAGCAGTTTGCGTTAAAATCTATAGAAAAAGCTGAAGTGCTACGATATTCATTTCCTTATGAACCTGTCGTGTACGTAGCACAACGACCTGTTAGAAAAAGTATGATGATTCATTGATATGATAGAGCGTATTGTAACATGATATAATGGTAACATATACAATTACTCATGATTAATGCCCAGTAAATTAGTGGCCTTGATTAACGGCCACGTAATTATCTTATTGACGGTGATAGCACCTGGAGCGATAAATCATTGGACAAATCCTTACTAAAGCTCAGCATCTGGGATTCATCCTGGGAAGGATGGATAACAGAAGTAATTCTGTTATATGTTTAAATTGTGTCCATCCGTAACTACGCCGTTTAAACAATTGAACAAGAATAGCGAACTTGATTTTGAATGTAAACAGACTTGTGAGGCTAAAGGCAGCAACATAGCTTTTTGTATGTAGGTTGGATATCAGCACTATACTAGTTGGACTAAGGTAAATAACTTAAATAATCGTATTACCAGATTACTGTGGTTTTGAAAATTTTTAGAAGAAACTATTTGCTATATAGTAATAATTGAGATATATCACATTTTCTTGGGAGTCCATAGTTTGGAGATAACACGGAAGTCCATATAGACATATTGAATATCGTCATCAAAAGAAAAGACAGCAAAGCAGCTTCAAAACTCAATTTTTGATGAGTTAATAACAATAATGTTAAAATACCCACCTTGTGTTGATACAGCTCTACTTCTTGCTAAATCAATTTTGTTGCCGACAAGTATTGCAGGTCGTGATCTTAACAAATCAGCATCTTGTAGTCTATTCAGTTCCGCCTCAGCTTTTAGGAAACTAGCTTTGTCTACTACAGAATATAGTACCACGAAAGCATCCGGAGGATGAGACTTGTCCACCTCCTAAAAACAAATACCAATTAGCTCTTTGCAAGATGTATGAATGTATGTAGGAGACGATACGTACATAAAAAACATCGCTTTGGGACAAAAAAAAAAGAAAAGAAATTAAGATCTTAAAAGATGTTCAAACACCTGGAATAATATGTTAAAGCGCCAGGTAAGGAGTCAGTTTTAGTTTCACGTTGAGAAATAACTTTTGGGTTTACTAGTGGAGCGAACAGCATTTACAATTATTCAACAAATGATCCCATAGGAAATAATCCAAAGCTTGTATCGATTGGAGTTCCAATTATACAACAGCCTAGGGCTTACTACAAAACTTCGGATTCAAATATTAATTATGTTCATTGAGGGCAACTGAAACAAATAAAACTATCATTGGTTCATTCACCTGTAGACATTAAATTAGCTGTGACCTCAGTGACGCGATAAAGTAACTGTTACTTTGTAACTGTTGAGATGGTAGAAATAAGAACATGACTCATCCAGTGTTATGGCTCTAGATACCGCTGACCAGAAGAGAAGATAATAGAAGGCCCAAAGAAGTATGTATTATTTATTGATAAGACTGTAGTTCATCTGTTTATCGGCTGCATTGTACTGACTTTAGTACCAGACCAGTACCAGAACAGCCTCCATACTCACAAGTACCTACTGTACTTTATAAAATGCTTCTCTTCTTAGCCATATCGATGTTTTCAATTCAAGACCATGATCCATTATTCTACAATTAAGTAGCAACCTGACATCTCGCAAAACATGTATTATTGGTACTAAAAAAAGAAAAAATATACAGTTTGGTCTATGACCCACCGGGCCACTGTTACGAGTATATGACCAGTGATGAGTTAGACATGCACTGGATTCTCGAATAATACTTATTAAGTGAACGTATGTGGTCAAGAGTGCCTTCAGAATTCTAGAGTGGCCCCCTATTCCAGCTAGCAATCCAGTAACACAACTAGCAGACTGTTGATGAACCAGGATGGACCAGGTTATTACTTGAGAGACAATATTGGAATAAAAAAACATTGTCAGTGCAGGTTGCATCTGACCACGACATGTCGCAAGGCAACAGTTACACAGGTACCATTTCATCTCTATTTGCGTGCATTTAGTACTTCTCATATTGGAGAGATCACATTTTCTATATTATAATAAACAAGTGGATAAATATGATGAATAAATTTTGTCCCAAAGCTTTAGGTAGACAGTTTTCGATTCTCACGTATAAGGCAATCCGTGTCATAATACATTAAGATTGAATCATCCTTGTAGATGAAATATAGCTTCAGGTAGCTGTCATACCTTTACCGAGATGGATTTTTATAATAGGAAAAGCCTTACAGGAGATAAGAGAAATCACATATATCATCTTTTGGTGTTCCGCTGTGTTCTTTCGTATTTTCTACCGCTCATCCCCAAAGCCCTCTTACGTGAATGATAAATGTGTCGGTTAGACCTGAAATCGAAGTCCTACGGTCTGGCTGAAGTTGAATGTTTATGTCATACATATTGAAATCGTCGCGAACTCTCGACGAAACGTTGCTTTGTAAAATAAATCACCAACCGAGGTTTTTATACAGGGTGTCCAGTTAGTGTGTAATTCTTCGATATCTCGCAAGCTGTACCTGATGGAAGAAAATGTCAAATATAAAAGTTATTTGGTTACTTAAGACGCATATTCTAAAAATATTTTAAAATATACAGGGTGTTGCGGGAAAGTAGGATAGTGATCAACTTAATTTTTTTATATGGAACTATATCTTTTTTTAAATTCATCTAGTTCCTATAATTGATGTTTATGTAACCCTGAAATATTTTTGGGATTGGTTGCGACGTTGCCCAGTTATAATTTATTTTCTATTAATTTCCGGATTTGCAAGGTCGCAAGTAATACGTCCAAATTGATACATTCCTTTAACTTTTCTCAATAATATTATACAGCGAGTTACTTGAATATCAAGTGGATATTATTTTGGGTGTTACCAGCAATTTGTATCTACAGGGTGTTATTGGGAGAATTTTAAATTACGGCAACTTGAAGGTCATTTTAATTTGTTTTTTTAAATATAACACCCTGTATTTTTTATTTTGAATCGAAATATCTACTAATACCTTACCTCGTCTTGTAATATTTTTTTTGGCGTTTGCGACTTTGCCAAGTTACAAATTATTTTTCCACATTTTTAAACAAATATCCCCGATTTTAATCTATTTCAAATATAATCCTCTACTTATTTTTATTGCAATGAATTGCGCATGTCGAATTTAGTAAGATCTCATAATTTCATAATGTTGTTTCTATTAATTACTTAGATACGGCAACACGGCCTTTTCAGTAAACAGTACCGGAACGCTTAAATATTTCCAAAGCTGCCACAGCTGGAGAGGTGAAATTCAATACTTGGGGGTTCTTGAACATACAGAATTCGAAAACGCAATCATCAGTGTTGTCAGATTTACCAATTTTACGTCATAATTTTGAATGGAATGCCCTATTTATGAAGTCTAATGTAAAAGTGGTAAATCTGACAATACTGATGTTAGCGCTTTTGAATTCTGTATGTTCAAAAACCCCCAAGTATTGAATTTCACCGTTCCAGCTGTGGCAGTTTTGGAAATATTTAAGCGTTCCCGTACTGTTTACTGAAAAAGCGGTGTTGCCGTATCTCAATAATTAACAGAAACAAAATTTTGAAATTGTGAGATCTTACTAAATTCGACATGCGCAATTCTTTGCAATAAAAATAAGTAGAGGATTCTATTTAAAATAAATTAAAATCGGGGATATTTATTTAAAAACGGGGAAAAATAATTTGTAACTTGACAACGTCGCAAACGCGAAAAAAAATATTACAAGACGAGATAGGGTATTAGTAGATATTTCGATTTAAAATCAAAAATACAGGGTGTTATATTTAGAAAAAACAAATTAAAATGACCTTCAAGTTGCCGTAATTTAAAATTCTGCCAATAACACCGTGTAGATACAAATTGCTGGTAACACCCAAAATAATATTCAAATAATATTCAAATAACTTGCTGTACAATATTAATGCGAAAAGTTAAAGGAATATATCAATTTGGACGTATTACTCGCGACCTTGCAAATCTGGAAATTAATAGAAAATAAATTATAGCTTGGCAACGTCGCAACCGATCTCAAAAATATTCTAGGGTTGAATAGAGATCAATGATGGAAACTAGAAGAATTTAAGAAAATGTTATAGTTCCATATAAAAAAATCAAGTTGATCACTATCCTACTTTCCCGCAACACCCTGTATATTTCGAAATATTTTTGGAATATGCGTCTTAAGTAACCAAATAACTTTTGTATTTGAAATTTTCTTCTATCCGGTATACCTTGCGAGATATCGAAGAATTACCCACTAACTGGACACCCTGTATATTCCACAATTTTGTTAGCGTAGTTTAATAAATATATTTACAACTAAAACTGCTCTGGAGATGAATATAATGTAGGTTTCCAAAGCCCTTAAAATGTAATAACGTCAAATATCTACTGATGTGTATGAGATAAAAGTCTTACTTCAACGTCCATAGTCTTGAGAGTTAACCCACACATAATGGTACCCACTTGAAGGAAACAACTTGTAGATTGTTAAACCTGGCACTAATTTATATTTTCTGTGTGAGATACTCTGGTTGTAAGTCTTGCGTTTGAACTACTAGAAGTCAATGTAAACCATTTCTGTGTGAAATTAGAATCTGTTAAAATATACCGGGTGTCCCAGAATTTCCTTGACACGTGATATCTTTGTAACGAAAAACGGTTCAAGCAAGAACTGAGTGGTACTTTTGAAGGTACTATAGGGTCTATCATGCCATGCATTCAAAACATTTTTTTTTGTACGCCAACCCCTAAAACTCACCCCCAACTTTTTTTTTCGAATAGCACCCCATAGGTTTTCCTACATAAATGATATCCCCATTTTATTTAAAATTTTGTGGTACCTTTAATTTTATATGCTAACTTATTTTTTCCGTAAAATCATAAGCATAAGACAAATAAAATGATAATTTGTTTGACCCCTGATATTTTTGTAACAAAAACGGATAAAAGAGAAAAGTAAGTAGGTCTTTCAAGGGTAGTGAATGATCTATCATTCCTTTCTTATGAACCATTTTTTCTTATCCACCCCTAGCTTGTTCTTTTAAATTTCAATCGACAATTTTGCCTGGAAAAATGAATTTTTTACTTGAATTTAATTATCGTAGTGCCTTACTTTTATGCCCCTAATGCAATTTATCGTTAATATTTTTCGTTTAACCCATGAAATCGTAAGCATAAATTAATTAAAACACATGTATGGAAAATATGTTTTTATAATCATGAATAAAAAAAATGTGACAACAAAACTAAGTGCAAAAACGTGAGTTTTATGGTTACATCGGGCCGCGCCAACCACGTGTACAGGGTACGCCCCGCACACGGGCGCCAAAATTAACGATAAAATGCAGTAGGGGCATAAAAAGTAAGGCACTACGATAATTAAATTCAAGTAAAGAATTCATTTTTCCAGGCAAAATTGTGGATTGAAATTTGAAAGAACTAGCTAGGGGTGGATTCCAGGGGTTTAAGTAAAAGAAAATGATTCATAAGCAAGGAATAATAGGTCCTTCACTACCCTTGGAAAACCCACTTACTTTTCTTTTTTATCCGGTTTTGTTAAAAAAATATCAGGGGTCAAACAAATTATTATTTCATTTGTCCTATGCTTATGATTTTACGGAAAAAATAAGTTTGCATATAAAATTAGAGGTACCACAAGATTTTAAATAAAATGGGGATATCATTTATGTAGGAAAACCTATGGGGTGCTATTTGAAAAAAAAAAGTTGGGGGTGAGTTTTAGGGGTTGACGTACAAAAAAAATGTTTTGAATGCATGGTATGATAGACCCTATAGTACCTTCAAAAGTACCACTCAATTTTTGCTTGAACCGTTTTTCGTTACGAAAATATCACGTGTCAAGGAAATTCTGGGACACCCGGTACCTATATATCTTAATATCAACAGTGACATACTCTCACGTTATTTGATATAAATCAATATCAAGAGCTCTTATCCTAATGCTGATACTGCTAATTCTCTATCGTTTCATGATTGCCTTACTAATGCGGGTACATCACACAATAACACTGTTAGCTTGCCTGCTTTGGAACATGGAAGAGCCACCCAATTGAGTGTCGGCCTCTCATACGTAAATTTCGTTTCAAAATGTTCTAGATTGGAAATAAATACATTGATATTAATAGTATGTAAATATTTCGTGAGTTATGACAGGATGATGGAGTAGTGCTCATACCAGTTGATGATAAATTATTTGGAAGTGGTTTTGGTGAATGATAGATAATTGAAAACATAGCACAACTTTACAATATAGTAAACTGGGGACAGGTAGCACAATTCTACAATTGAAAAAAGCTTCAGGATACTAAATGAATGGTGCAAAAAATGTTTATCCTCAACATTCGATTTTACAGCCAAAATATGCCCTTTTGTTTGGTAGAAATGAAAAAAAATACCTGACTATACAAATTGTGAACAATGTCAAAATTTAGAGGACTGAGGGCCGGTTTCTCAATGTCTAGTTAAAGTGTCAGATAGGTATCTGCCAGATAGCGTTGTTATAGATACAACTGTCAGATAAGATTTACGTGACTTCGCAAGATGAGCCTTCAATTGTTTAAACAATTTATCTAACAGTTGCTGCTATCTTGCAGATAAATATTTAACTGGACATTGAGAAACCGGTCCTGAATCCGTCAAACCATCCCTAGATTTTATTTTGCTGACAAAATACTTGACAAGTGTAAAGGAATCTATCATAAGAATCTATAGTAAACTTGAAGTAAAACTACTACAGTAAATTTCAATGAGGAAATTTAATAGCCAACTGCCATTACTAATAAAAAATCACTCAGAGAGAAGAGAAAAGCAGCCCAATATTATGCCAAATGTGGATAAAGAAAACAGTTGTTCATTTCGGATGCATACATTTGCAAGACGAGATCCTACAACCTTTTTTTCTTGAAATTTGTAGACTATGTGGATGTCTGAAAGTTCCATTTCAGAACTTAAACATGAATACAGTTTTTTAGGTGGCACTTTTAGCTGATGTATTGCTATTATTATTGCCTGAAGACGATAGAAAGTGGCAAAACAGTAGAAACAACATGAAACTAAATAAGTCTATAAAAAAGAGTGAAATATAACTTCGAATATCCTAAAGCCTCGTGGCCACTAGCAAATAAAATTGCTAGAGTTGCTCTCACAAGTCACTTGGGTAGCGTATGCACGACGTCATTAGAGAAATATTGCAGCAAAATTACTTGCACTTAAAGAACTTGCGACTTGCTGAGAACTTGTAATGTACACGGTTACTCTCAGGAAATTAGTTTGCCGCAAAAATTTCGAGCCTGTTCCGAAAGTCTTGCAGCAAGTAGTGTTGTAAATCGAGCAGATATGGAGAAGTTCAACTGGATGAGAGAAGACACGTGCTTTTTGATTGAAAATCTTGAATTATATCCTGAATTACGGAATGTACATACTCCAGAATTTAAGGACAGAATCAAAAAGCAGAATGCATTACAAAAATTGGCCGACTTATTTAATACTTCTACAGCAGAAATTCAAAGGAAGCTACATAATTTGAGAACGCAAATTAACCAAGAGTGGAGAAAAATTCAAAAAAAGAAAAGTGGACAAGGGACTAATGAAATATATAAGAGTACTTGGGAGTTCTTTGACTCATTAAAGTTTATAATTGACTCAAATAATATACAGAATATTGCGGGAGATACTCTGGTAAGTTGAAAGTCGATTTTTAGAAAAAAATAATGTTATGTTGTATTTCTAGCAGTAATTGTAGCAATGGTCGGAAAGTAATTAATTAGGCTAGGTCCGGTTCAACACTATTCTTTATTGACTCTCGTTCTTACAACTCTGTACGCAGGCAACCCGTCATACATACACATCCGCAAAAACTGTTTAAGCTCCATCGGATCTTCATTTCTCAATTCAGTAAGCAACTTTTTGTGTATCCTTAGAGTAGTTCTACGTTGAATCCACTTTCTCACCTAACATTTTCTCCGCCTTTTACTATCTTTCTTTTGTTTTATTTTTTTTTTGAACTAAATATACCACAACTACCGCCGCAGCTTCAAATTTTGCGTACGACATCTTATCATCTATAGTGTACACGAAATCAGAACAATCAAGCCCAAGTAAACCTGCGAGAGCAACTTCCTAGATTAAATTTGCGAACAATTAAAAGATAGTGCAGACAGACAAGCAAGTATTTGCTGCAAAAACTATCGCAAGTTACTTGCAAGTGGACACGAGCCTTTATGAAAAATATGTGAGGAATGTAGCGAATTCTTACCTTAACGCTGGCTGTATTTTGAAAAGTCAATTCCGATTCCTCCCCGTTGAGCATTATCGAAACCGTTTGCGCTCCAAGAATATCTGTAACAGAAAACAAATGTCAGAAATATTTATTTATTTTACTCGCACCTCCTTCGCTTTCTTGAACAGCTTTGTATTTTTGTTTGGATAAAAACAAATATTTTTCTACTCCCATACTGTAACTTTATTATTGGATATACGGCAGTTGTACCATACTTTCGTAATTTCGCATTGGGAACACAAGATATTGTTCCAGATAGCGACGAGTCAGTCTGTTGAAATTAAGTTTTTTTCGTCAGATATGATTGTAATAAAAGTTTACATGGCTTTTGTTTTCCTTGTTTTACGACCTGTTTATAGACTTGTAAGAAATGTTGCATAGGCGGAGAGTTGGTCCATGGTATGACTTTTGTAGATCCAGCTCTACAGTCGATTCGTCAAAAAAAAGCAAGCAAATGTGAACAATAATCAATGCAACATGAGCATTTACCAAGATCCCAGTTATTGGTCCAGATCATCTATAAAGCATCAACCTCATATTGTAGTACCCTCCTATTGTAGATGTGTTCCTTTAGCTGACAGTGTTCAGTAGCAGCATTAATCGCAGTTCATAGGTACAGTCTGACAAGTGTAGCAAGAGACTTGGGAAATTTGCCGCTGTCTCACACGCACACGTTATTTCGTATCCTCTCGTCTCTTGCCATCCTTGTCTATTTCATATTTCTCACGGCTCTTGTTACACTTGTCAGGCAATTCGTCATTGTTAGTCAGAGCGGTCCGGTGGACCTTTGCGGTCGTGTCGGTCGATCGGTCTGTTAGGTCTGGTTATCCAGATACCAGACAATGTCATGGAGAAGTAAGGGAAGAAAAAGAAAGGAAGGAAGGAGAAGAGCAAAGAGGAGGAAGTGTGTCGGTTGGAGGGTGTAGCTTGACATAGTCGATTATAGTTCGGTAATTTTTGGGTTTTACCAAAGGGGTTAATTTTGAGGTTCGATATCTGGGGGGCAAACTTTTTGTTGTTTTAAAAATTGGATGACTTGGTTTTGATCACAGTGGAGGTTCATAGGTATTACTTGTGCACAGACAGGTTATGTTTAGCTACATCCACACTAACGTAGCTAAGAAGTTCCTTATAGACAGAGACAAAAAGGATCGGGCTCCAAGATTTTGGTCTCGGCATCCCTTTTTGTCAGCGAGTCCGCTAACGTATTGCCTTTGGACTGTGCGAGCCCTTTTACCTAGCCAACTATTGTGTTGCTTCTGAGAGATAGAGAGGAATATAATTTTTAACATGCTTTTATTAGCTCCACCTGTATGTTTGTTTGCTTATTTGTGAGCTTGTAACTCTATTTTGAATTAAGAGGCCGGATCTAACGTTCAACGCTCCACCTTTGTCGCGAAACCGATTTTGATGGCTTCAAATCCGTTGGACAAGCGATCGTATTCGCTGACTAAGAGATGGCGCAGATCTTCAAGTTTGATAATCATACACAGAGACGTAGCAACGAGAGGTTTATTTAGGAAAGTAAACAGTTTCAATTATCGTTTATGCACTGTGCTGTGTATGTCAATCAAAAACAATTGTTCATCGTCATTATATAGACTATTAATGACTATACAGAGCAACCCGCGTATATCGGCTTTCATATGCAGCATCATATAGAACCGCGCTCTCTGGTGGCTTAAGCGGACGCGCCATGGCGTTCCACCAAGAAGTCTGCTGCTGTTTGGCAGCGATTTTCTTTGGTTTGCCGTTACCTTCGGGTACACACATGCAGAACCTTTCTGTCGCCTGGTCTCACATGCTTCACATTTCTGGTAGACATGAAAAATCTGATGCTCTCTATTTCCGTTAATCGACCTATGGCGCACTGATGATCGCTAATAAGCGTGTCTGCGTACTGGTGGATTGACGGAGATATAGAGCAACCCTCGTATATCGCCGTTCATATGCAGCAGCATATAGAACCGCGCTCTCTGGTGGCTTAAGCGGACGCGCCGTGGCGTTCCACCAAGAAGTCTGCTGCTGTTTAGCAGCGATTTTCTTTGGTTTGCCGTTACCTTCGGGTACCAGATGGCGCACCGGCAGAACCTTTCTGTCGCCTGCTATTAATGAATGCAGTTTAAAAAAAATGGAGTCAAATTGATTGACTCAATACTTCCCACACATAATGATGATACCATTTTATTATTTCCCATTGCATGAAGCTATGGTCTAAAATCCCTTGCAACTAAATTATCGCCCATCCGCCCGCAAAAACGACACAATACAAAAACCCTCGTAAATAGTTTCTTGCGTCTCCCTCCTTAGGAACTAGGACGCCACAGTTTTTTCTGCATGCTTCAACTGGACGATGCGACACGATCAAGAGCCTCCAACCTGTCTAAAAACGAAGTTTGATTTCATATTTTTGGTCTTTTGATTATTGCTGCGCTGCCACTGACATGGTTTTTCAAAAACAGAGTCGTTTTCCATTCTCGCCGCGGTAATAAATTTTGTGTTAAAATTTTATTAAAATGATTCAATAATTTTCGATTTACGCAATATACATAGAAGTAAAGCAAAACTCGTATGTACAGATCACAAAATTGGTTTCTGTAATAGGCAAGCCAATGTTCGGATGGACCTAAAAAAGTGTAATATGCCGCTAGGTATTTCTTCTACAGGTCAATGGGCAGACTATTATGAATACAACAAATTTTTCAGTTTTACAACCCCAAATTCACCCCCACCCAAGAAAAAGTAGAAAATGATTAGGAACCCCTAAAACGCCTAAAAACGAGAATTGAAATTTTTTGTTTTTCGCTAATTACTCCGCCCCTCGTATAACGATTTTCAAAATTATAAGAACATTACCTACTACGACCCCATAGTATAACGCGACAGACAGACCGATGGAAATGAGTGACGTGGATTTTCGTTATGTACACATCATAAAACGCCAAAAAAGCGTATTATCTCAAAATCGAAAATTTTCGCGATCAAAATATTCCCCTCACCTATCGGTGTGGAAAGTAAAAAAAAAAACTGAAAAAACACACGTTAATGATAAAGTTAGCTGAAAAATTAATAATGACTATTATTTAAAACACGCTTTTTTTTATTTCATTCATTCATTTCATTAATGTTTTAAGCTTATTTCAAAAATTACTTTCAACTTTTTCGTCCGATGTTCTTTAAAAGCGTGGTTTTTCTTTTTTTTAACTTATACTTATCATTTTAATACGTAATTTCAAACTTTCATTGCAAGACTATTGAATGAACTGTACGACTTTTGTTCCATTTTAAAACTATGCCGCCACTGTTGTGGAAATTTTAAATGGATCTGGAAAACCGGCTCAAAGCCTCCTTTCCGAGCGTCGGTGAAAACGGCGCACCACGTTTCCACTATAACGTTGCTAGCTTCGAATCTTTTTGTTGAGCGTTTTAGCGGAAGGTGTTAGCAGGATCTCGCATTCTGAGGTCGTCTATGCAAGGCGCTTTCCACGAAACTCTAACTTATAATCCTACCGAGGTATAATTGGGAATCAACGTTGAATTCAAGTTTTACCTTAGACGTTATAAGAGTCTTAAACTATATAGCGTACATTGGTATAGGGAATCTGAGGCTTTCCTTCTCAGAACGTAAGAATATACTAAGTGATACAGAAGATAGAACAGCCAGTATTAATGAATTACAAAAAAGAATTTTTAGAAATATATTAGTTTATGTAATAGTAATTCAATCGGAGAGAATAACCAGATTCACCACTAGAAATGACTTGCCTAGTGAGAATTTACTTTGGCCCAAAATTTTATAATCACTGATGAAACTGCCTTAACGATCACTCAAGCATCCCACTGTGATCTCAAGCCCCTTTTCAAAAATCATGTACGAAATCCAGCCAGACATCCGTACCAGACTGGAACTGCCGAAGAAAAGAAGGGGCACCGTATCGGACACTCTAACTTAACCCACGTGCACCTGTTTACAAGAAGCGTGGCACCATCATGTCCAACATGTAACACAGCACTTAGGGTAAAATACATAATCATCGAGTGTCCAACCTACTCCAACTACAGACGGATACGTCATATACCTCTGGACCTTCGACAAGCATTAACTAAAGACTTTATAAATGTTATTTCTTTTCTGAAGCATATTGGACTGTATATTATCGCATATAATATTCATGTATTTGTTATACCGCTAATAACCCTTTGCGGTTGGTGCAGTTGTTTAATTAAAAAAAATTCTACTTTTAACCGTATACAAAAAATTAGGCATTCCCATTTGAAAAAATCAAGTTATCGCTGACGAAGTTTCCTTAATTCATCGACCGATTTCTCCAAGCATAAACGTAATTTAAATACGACAGTCTCATCAAAGCTGACGCATTTTATGCTTAGTAACACGGCAAAGTCACAGCCTTCCAGATTTTATAATCTCTGCGATATTCAATTTTTTCCTGATATCTACTTATACCGAAAATGGTGATTTACACCTAAACGGTTCGCTTTAAGTCCCATGTATGATACATAAGGTCACACTAGAATTCATCAAGGAATCTGAATATGCAATAATATACGGGGTGTTCCATTTAAAAAAACATAACTTTGATACATTTCGTGCTTTTGGGACACCCTGTATAACATAAAAATATTTTTAAAATGTAGCCTTTATGGGTCTCTATCCATCTCAAGTTATTATTTCCTTTTTTATAAAATACTTTAGCCATAATGCTCTGTGTCGAATAACGTGAATAACCCTGTATACAAATATTAATATAATAACTACCAGGTCTACTACAGTAACATCGTTGCTGCTAAACTGAAAATGAAGCTTTAATTACTTGTGTGATTATAATTCATCTAGTTATATTTCTTAAATAAATTTAGAAATTTAGATGTTAGTATAAGAAATATAGACAAATGGAGGCTAAAAAATTAAATGAGTTGGAATACTCAAATGTCATTAACTGCTGTATTTGTGCACTGAATTGTTTGAAATTGGGCAGTCATAAATAACTTGAAGATGTCCACCTCAAAATAATATTACTATTCGATTGGACTCTTAAGGGTTGAGGGAGTGAGGGTTGCACAAAACAAGAGGATGAACAACAACCACTTGACTAGGGGAAGTTCCTAGAACGAGGTCTGCCTGGTTCAACGTTCTCATTTTGTAATTAACTTAATCACTGAAGCGTGTTTTTTCATTTTTTTTAACTGTATTCATTAATACTCCGTGTAATGAAGATGATAATTAAAACTGTCGACTTTCCTGAATAAACTTCACCAAAATACCAACTCTCAAACAGTTGGACGTCACGCCTTTTAAGTTTTCGTCGATACGCCTCTGTGTAATATTAACAAATTTTAAGGTATCTGCTCTTAGACAGCGAATACGACCGCTAGTCCGGCGATCGTACTATTCGTCATTGTTAGTCAGAGCGGTCCGGAGGACCTTTGCTCTTAGTTGCCGTCGTGTCGGTCGATCGGTCTGTCAGGTCTGGTTACCCAGAGACCAGACAAAGTCATGGAGAAGTAAGGGAAGAAAAAGAGAGGAAGGAAGGAGCAGAGCGAAGAGGAGGAAGTGTGTCGGTTGGAGGGTATAGCTTATTGACATAGTCGATTTGAGTTCGGTCTGTAGTCCACTGACTCGCGCAACAGAGGGTTGCTGTGCGATTCCGCTTGACTATAACGTCGTTGCGCCTGTTGTTTAATGTAATCCCTCAAGTAAGGGATGTCAAGGTCCCTGTGAAGGGTTTCGTTAGAAACATACCACGGGGCGTTAGTTATTGTACGCAATGTCCTGCTCTGCAGAACCTGCAGGTTTCGCATGTGCGTCTTGGCGAGGAAACACCAAGCCGCACATGCATAGGTAATTGCTGGTCCAATAATCATCTTGTAAAGTCGAATTTTATTTACCAAACTCAATTTTGAAGTTCTACATAACATACGGTTGAGTTGACGAAACATAATTTCGAATTTTGTTTTTAACGCTTGAGTGTGTTTCTGCCAAGTCATGCCTTTGTCCCGTATAGGCCGTACTGTCGAAAACGTGTTGTTAATTTTGATTCTAAATTTCCTTCCTTCAAGCAACGATTTTAAAAGTTTTAGAAGCCAAAATGGGTCCGACGATCATTTTCGCGGCAAAGTTGGAGCGTTCAATGTTCGGTCCGACTTCTTAGTTCAAACAAGAATTACAAGCTCACAAACAGATAAACATACTCGCCAGGTTGAAGAAAAGCGTGTTAGAAATGCATATAATACACTGAATTTTGTTGTAGCAATACTTAAAGTTAGATCTACGGCATGATCCAAATTTGTATCATATCGTCTATAGTCTAAAGTTTTAAAAATTATTGGAGTACTCAGATTTTAGACCTTCTCAGGGAGCTCAAACTATATTAAATCAAACTCAATTGCAAAGTGCATTGTTAGTTTTTTGACCCTTGATTCTTTCTGAGGCGTTAAACTTCAGACGTGACAACAGATGTTGACAGTTGAAATAAATGTTCTCTTAGGGCCAGTTTCTCAATGTCCAGTTAAGGCCCGGTTGTACAATACGAGCTTAAGCTTCGGCTTAGGGTAAGCCGACGTTAAGCCACGTCAGTTGCAAAACGTCCATTGTACAATACTGGCTTAGCCCTCCACTCCAAGCTTGACACGAGCTTACGTAAGCCGAAGCTCAACGCGAGCTTAGCTGAGGTTTAAACCTAACCTGATACAAGTGACATGATATGTCAAGGAAGAACCTTCAAATTGCTTGTCACTTTATTAGGTCATATTTTTGAAAGACTTGTGTCTGATTTAACAAAGAGAGCAAATGAAAGAACAGAGACAGAAACGGTCGTTGCCGAAATTTGACACAAACTGTCGTAAGTGCCTAACCAAAAAAGGTAATTTTTCAGATGATTATGTCAGTACGTATTGCTTCATTGATGCCAACTGTAGTGAATTTCATTATCAACCAGGTTCAGCTAAGCCGACGATTGTACAACAGATGTCGACTTTAAGCCTGAGCTTAGCTAAGCTTAGGCTTAACAAAGCTCGTGTTAAACCCGCATTTGTACAACCGGCCCTAAAAGTGTCAGATAGGTAGCTACCAGATAGTGTTTCTATGAATACAACTGTCAGATAAGATTTACGTGAATTCGTAAGTTTAACCTTCAATTGTTTAAACAATTTATCTGATAGATAACTGTTAACTTCCAGATAAATATTTAACTGTACATTGAGAAACCGGCCCTTAGTGATTTATGAAGAGAGCAAAAGTCAGAAAAAGCAACAACTCTATGTGTCTCCTATGTGACACATCAAATGTAGTGGGGATTAGTAAATAAAGTAGAGTGTAACGTGCAGAAAACTCAGGCAACAACACTTACAAAGAAGTCTCACGTTGGCTTACCAACTGTGGAAATGGAGGGTCACCTAATAGTCGAGTCTCCTTCCTTTAAGCTTTTGGGGATCAGCATCAATAATAACATGTCCTGGCACGACCACGTCGTCAGTATTGCTAAAACGGTATCCCCGAAGCTTGAAATTTTGTTCCACTGTAGGAAGCTGTATACACCAGAACAACTGCTGCTGCTCTACAAAGCACGAATCCGCCCATCGTTTGAGCATTTTTGGAGGACACTATCCAGAAGAGAGCAATTAGGCTAATCGATACGCCTAACCCCACAAAGAACATCCACAACCTGAAACATCGAAGAAGGGTGGCTGACCTGTCCCTGTTTTACAGATTCTATCACGGCAGATGTTCAAGTGAGCTCTCCCAGATAATAACACCAAAGGCCGTCCGAACAAGGAACACTAGGGAGGCTCTGCGAGCTCATCCTTATCAGGCCGAGGTCTCTACTCCCCGAACCAGTCTCCTCCAGCATTACTTCTTTCAGAGAACTTCGATGCTGAGGAATGAGTTGCCGGTGAATTTGCTTCCCGACGGCTACAACCTGTAGCGTTTCAAATCTAACGTGCACAGACACCTATCCTCTAACAGCGCTTCTACATAGCTATAGGCTTCCAGTCTTTGCGGGAGGCTGACCATAAAAGAATGTAACCAAAAATTCATCAGAGCTGTATCAATTTTATCGAAGGCCTTGCTGAAGTCAGTATAATAATAATAATAATAATAATAACAACGAGGTAAACATCGTCTCTAAGGAGGAGGAAAAGCGGACCAAATATCAGGAGTTGCTCGGACAACTTCGCAGGCTCTGGCCAGACTACACTGTAAGTCTGCTGGTTATGGTCATTGGATCCCTAGGTGGAATGAGGAATACGCTGCTCTCTGCACTGCGCAAAATACCGGTGTGCCGTGCGGCGGCGCACATCTTAGCCGCCAGAATGCAGAAGGCAGTCATCCTTGGATCCCTTCGTCTACTTAGGGCGCACGATTCGCGGACCCAGTGATTGCTTACCTCACGGTGTGAGGAGTAGTCATTGGGTAATGGAACAGCAGCCCGGTGTGTCGGAGCCCGGGCTGCACTTTTTGTTTTTGATAAATAACAACAATGTTTATTTATAAAATTTACAATACGTGTTCCATATATGTAATAAATTAAATAAACATCAAAAGCCGCAGAAGGTGGAACACCTTGATCGCAACAAACATGTAAATTGATAATAATATGTATGTAAGTTTAAATTTACATTTTGAGGGATACTTAATCCGAATGCATTTTATTATAAAACATAAGCTAAACTGTAATTTTGACGGATGATTATTTTTTATTGTGTTCAATAAATTATATTGCTACTATATAAGCTCGCAGGCTAGTTCATGAATCCAATTTTTCATTTATTTCTTGAAATGGCTCAACCTTCGAATTTCTTTAATAATTGATGGTAATAAATTGTATAGCTTTGAGGATAGGTAAACATATGACATATGACCTAAGCATTATACTTTTACGCGGTTTGAAAACAAGGTTGGAGGATAATTTATATCTTGTTTGATAGGTGTGTATAATTTTTGATTGATCATACTTATTCTTATAATAATGTAAATTGGAATGTAAAAAGCTGTCGGACGTCATATATCTTGGTATCCTCATAGAGAGCTGTTGTGGAATAAAGTCGGGGTTTATGAAATATCATCTTAATTATATGTCTTTGTATAATATCTACTAGCAGCCCCCCAGGCTAAAACCCCATATGTCATATGACTTTCTACTAAAGCAAAATATAATATACGTAAATAATTTTCAGGGATAATATTCGATATATATTTTAATTTGTGTAAAATGAATCTCAGTTTTTTCACTACGTCTTTAATATGTATATCCCATTTTATGTGTTCATCAACATATATTCCTAAATATTTGGTATTGGGTGATCTTTGAATTTCTATATGTTCTCTACCGATATTATACGAAAGCGAAGTATAATTTGGTAAATATTTTGCATACGAATTAAATGCGACAAAGTGAGCTTTATTATAGTTTATAGTTAGTAATCTGCTGTTAAACCATTGTGATATTTGTACCAAGTCTTTTTCTATGTCATGTTTCAAATTTATCCAATTACTTGATTGGTATAATATCACAGTGTCATCAGCAAAACTAACTATTTTACCCTCACTTTTTAATTTAAATAAGTCATTCAAATATATATTAAAAAATAACGGTCAAAGAACTGTACCTTGAGGAACGCCGTATTTAACAATTCGTTCATGACTATGTATTTCTCATAGTTTAGATGACATGTTACATGTACAGTAACATATTACTGTACGTTTACTTGACACCCTTGCCAAAATATACTAGTATTTTTCCAAGTATCACAGGCACATCGGCATAATATGAAATGATAAACAGTCTAGTGATTCCGTCCGAAAATATTCCCAGAAACATCACAGTGGAGTATTTTTGAAACGTGTTGTATCCGTACAGAGAATATTATGAAACGACTACTAAAAACGAAATTGCGTATTCAAGCGGCGATGTATTCGTTGGCAAACGTGCAATTGAATAAAAAATAATATTGATGAGCCGCTTTCCCCGTTTTTCGCACATATGTGTGCTCAAATTTGTGTTCTGGTGAAATTCGGCATGCTATAAACAAAGAGTAAATTGATTCATCTGGTTAATGCATCCGTAACATGATAGCTACAGGCGGTTTTCAAATTTCCAGATATTGATTGACTAATATTTCATCAATTGCTAGCAATTTTTATACTTTGATCGATGAGTTTTCAGGTTTAGAGACAGTTAACAGTTGATTATTAAGTAAAATACTAAAGTTCATATAAGACTATTGTGTATAGAGGGTGAGTTTTTAGTACCGGCTCGGTCGATAACTCCACTACTGTAGAAGACAGCAAAAAAATTGTATATAAAAATTGTAGCCACAAATATGCTCTCTGCTCAGAAAATATTTAGATTTATACAGGGTGATCCCTAACTACGTGGTAATGCAAACATGCATTTTTTTAAATGAGACATCATATATATTATTCCATGTTCAAATTATACTAATGATTTCCATTCTTCCAATATAGGGTATTGCTACTTTATACAGGGCATTTCAAAAGTTATGACCATTTTTATATCAAAATCGCGGTCAAATGAATGTATTGTGTATCAGAAAGTAATGAATCAAAAATTGATTTTTTTTCATGTAAGGATTACAAATATCCTCTAGTTTTAAAATTGGCTATAAAAAAAGCCCGTGACATATATTCGTATACAGGGTGGTGTAGAATGCAAAGTTCAGGTTTTCTCTTTTTTTTTTAGATATAACCCCCAATATTTTTTTATCCCAAAGAATTGCTTTAAATATGCTCTTTCATCTTTGCATAGCACTTGTTGTACCTAGGTTCATCAGTTTCCGAGATATTTCGATTTTTCGATAAATTTAAAATATAGCTTCTATTTGTGTACTGAAATTCATTTATTTTGAGAAAGTGGCATCTAATTTGTTTTTTATTTAACTAACAACTAAATTATAAGGTCATGATACTATTTAATGAAGTCAAAACCCTAAATCATCGAGATAATAAAGTCAAGTATGCTGAGGAAGCAATTTTGTAGGCGAGATGCATAATTATCAAGCTGATTTATCAGATAGGCTTTGAAAAATCGACAATTTTCGTAACCTGCTCAATAATTCCGTACTGTGTGAAAAATCAGCTTTAAAAATTAATTTTTCCATTGAGGGTATTTAGGAAATTTTTTGAGAAATTGTCTACTTGCCTCTAGAATACATATGTCAACTATGAACAGCAATATCCAGAACGGAGGCACTAAACTAAACTAATGAATGCGTTTGAAAGATTGAAGAATCGTTTTATTTGACCTACATTATCTCGTTAATTCAGTGTTTTGACTTGATCAAGTACTATTATGGCCTTACATTTTAGTTGTTTGTTAAGCAAACATAAAATTTGATAGTATTTTCTCAAAATAAATAAATTTTTGGTAAACAAATAGAAGGTACATATAAAATTTGTAGAAAAATCGAAGTATCTCAGAAACTAATGAATGCATCCATAACAAGTGCTATACAAATATGAAAGAGCATATTAAAAGCAATTATTTGGTATAATAAAATATTGGGGGTTACATTTAAAAAAGGAGAGAAAATCTAGATCTTGCATTCTACATTACCCTGTGTACGAATATCCGTGACGGGCTTTTTTATAGCCGACTTTAAAACAGAGGATATTTTTAATCTTTTCGTGTAAAAAAATAATTTTTGATGCATTACTTTTTCATATACATTACGTTCATTTGACCGCGATTTGGATATAAAAATGGTCATAACTTTTGAAATACCCTGTATAATGTAACAATACCCTATATCGGAAGAACGGAAATCATTAGTAGAATTTGAATATGGAATAATATATAGAGTGTCCCATTTAAAAAAATGCATGTTTGCATCACCACGTAGTTACGGATCACCCTGTATATATTTTCTGAGCAAGGAAGATATCCGTGGCTACAACTTTTATACAAAACTTTTTTCCCTATCTTCTACAGTAGTGGAGTTATCGACCGAGCCGGTACTAAAAACTCACCATGTATATAAGAGTGTTGATTTTGATCGATGGGTTTTGAAGTTTAGAGAAGGTTGACATTTGATTATTGGATAAAATACTGAAGTTTAATATAATAGTTTTGATTTTGACTGATGCGTTTCAACGTTTAGAGACAGTTGACGGTTGATTATTGAGTAAAGTATTGAAGTTTCATATAAGAGCTTTAGGTTTTTCAAGCACCTATCAAGCAGCGATCGGGTTGTAACGCATCAGCATTTTTTTATTTAAAACCCTATCCCCAGTCTATATAGCTAGACTTCTTTTCTATTTAAGAGTCTGTAATCTCTATCTGAGAAAGGTCCTTGACCAGACTGCTGACAAGTAATGCTTATACAGACACTTCATCTAAGTTTAACGTCATATACGAAAAGGTTAGAGGTAGAAAGGATAAAGATAGAATACTGCAGTTTATTTTGTTCGACAGATAGATCGATAACTCGAGATAAAAAAGTATGGCGATGGAGAACGTTTACTTTAAAGTCGATATTTATACAAAACACTGAAGTTTATTGAAAAGTTTTGACTGAAACCCAATTACTTTATGTACTAAGCTTCAATATTGTTTTTATTGCAACGAAATTCATGTTTGAATGCTCCGAATATTTCAAATAAAAAGGGAAAAACCATTCAACTGTCAGTTTTGGGTGAAGTGATACGAGATTTCAAAATTCTCTCTGATTCTCCTTCCTACCACATGTTGTGGATGGGTTTGATTCTGCTGTTGTCGAATTTTCCTATTTAATGTGGACCTGACAAGCATTTCACCATATGCGTTTTAGCTTCATATTTATCATGACTTTGTGACTTGTTTTTTCTCTAGAGGAAGACCTATTGTTACGTTCTTTTGAGTTCTTTGGGACTACGACTCTTGGAGAGTATCCCTGATGTTGTAATTCAAAATGTTTCTTATAAATTGTATTTCTGGTTAGAGTTGATTTGTTATAGGGAATTTTTGTAATACTGTCACTTTATTTTAGTTCGTATAAATCTTTCTGTAAAGTAAGTTATTTTCTTCCATGTGAACATGTTTGTGTTTATATTTCAAGGCCTGCTAGGTTGCCTATAGGTAGGAACATTGAAAAATACCTATTTGGCTGAAAATATTAAATTAAATGAAAACTACCAGATATTGATTCACACAAGCTCATATCATTAGAGAGGCTACAAATCTTACATATGCCATCTGTCAATTAGGCATTTCGATTTGAAAAAACACGGTATCTGTGATGTTCCTTAATTAATCCACCGATTTCACCAAGTACAACGATAAATCAAATATAGTGTGTGCAAACATAGAGAACAAAATCCCAATATCTAGGACACGCGCATGTACTTAATTTAAAAGAACCTGATGACTACCACAACTCCTAACACAAAGTTTGTTTGCTTTGTTTTTTTTGTGATTATCTCCCTTCTTTTAATCCTATATTTTTGCTTTGTTTTATCAATCTATTAATTAACTGCATAAATGACCAATAATTAGATTATATGTTGGGGAATCTTTACTTTTAATTTATTGTACAAGTTTTTAATACTGTGTTGTTTAACTTTTAATGTTTTTTCTGTTTTTACATTTTAGCAATACTTTTAATATTTCGTTGTATATGTATAATGTGATTGTTTACATTAATGCTTCTTAATAACAGCAACAACCAATAATGTTAAAAAAAATGTATATAATTGCTTTTTTTGTATTCTAGAGCCCTGAATATGAAAATATAATTTTCGAAACGTTGGCAAATTTGAGCTAAAGTTGTGTTTCTTTGGACCCTATCACCCAATAAAAAAGGCAGTAATAAATCAAATTTGATCATCTAACCTCATCCTCATCCTCATTTCTAATTCCGCCCCTGTGCGATTAGATCAAAAAAGAGACAAAAAACGAAAAAACCCAGTTTACTACGCAGCATAATGAACGTAGCAGCACGCGTTTGACGTCTCTCAAATTGTTGACGTGCTACATTTGTGAGGGCCTTTGTGTGGATTGCCCTTGTATGAACCCAATGTGTGTGTGATGTAGCGTAGTGTAGGGAGTGGATTGTATGCGCTTCTTCCTTGCCCCCAGCTTCATAGTAAAACATCTTTCCTTGACGATCACTCAATCCTCTCGTGTCTCGTGTGTGCAATTTGTATGTATGAATCTTGTTTAGACAGGGGATGATGTGCCCGAAATTGGCGCGTCAAAGAGCAAAATTAATCAAACTGAACCGTTCGGCGTGACAGACAAAACATATCATTTCAAAATGTAACGTGTTGCAACAATCCCAACATCTTTTAAAAACAACAAAAATGGTGCCGCTGGCATAACTAATAATCGACTGGTGGATATGATTTTAGTGTAGGTGAATGTGGTCAAAATGCGTCTTAGGGCCGGTTGTACTAATGCGGGTTTAGTACAAGCTTTGTTAAGCCTAAGCTTAGCTAAGCTCAGACTTAAAGTCGACACCTGTTGTACAATGGTCGGCTTAGTTAAACCTGGTTGATAATGAAATTCACTACAGTTGGCATCAATGAAGCAATACGTACTGACATAATGATCTGAAAAATTACCTTTCTTGGTTAGGCACTTATGACAGTTTGTGTCAAATTTTGGCAAAGACCGTTTTTGTCTCTGTTCTTTCATTCGCCCTCTTTGTTAAATTAGACACAAATCTTCCAAAAAATTTGACCTAATGAAGTGACAAGCAATTTGAAGATTCATCCTTGACAAATCATGTCATTTTTATACCAGGTTAGGCTTAAACCTCAGCTAAGGTCGCGTTGAGCATCGGCTTACGTAAGCTCGTGTTAAGCTTGGAGTGGGGGGTTAAGCTAGCATTGTACAACGGGCATTCTGCCAATGACGTGGTTTAACGTCGGCTTACCTTAAGCCGAAGCTTAAACTTGCATTGTACAACCGGCCCTTAGACTTCGCGAGTGTATGCTGATCGTTTCTCTTACCGCATTCACCCTGACCCTATTAGTGGAGTACCCAGGGATATCGACCTCGGACTCCTAAAATTTAGATGCGCCACTGATTTATAATTCATATCTGTAGATATTTGCCCCTCGTATCCCCTGGGATTACCCAAAGTTGGAGCCTATGACTCTAATTGACCACGAGAAATCTCTGGAAATAGCAATAATAAAATCCGACTCATAGAAATGCTGAGAAATAGTTTCATATAGTACACAGTAATAATATAAGTCAACAAATAATACACAGTGCAGTGGCAATAGCTATTTAAATGCATCTCCTATTATAAGTGAAGTGAAATAGAAGCTGACAAAAGCTTAATAATGTAATGATTTTAATTGCACGATAATTGAAAGAAAATAAATAATTATTATACACCTTTTTATTATTTTACTTCCCACACCGATAGGTGAGGGGAGTATTGTGATCGCGAAAATTTTCGATTTTGAGGTAATACGCTTTTTGGGCGTTTTATGATGTCTACATAACGAAAATCCACGTCACTCGTTTCCGTCGGTCTGTCTATATGTCTGTCTGTCCGTCTGTCTGTCTGACGCTTTTTTCTAGCCTCGTAATCTCAGCAACCGCTGCATGGATTGTGATGAAATTTGGGCAGCGGTATGCTGTGGGATTGTAGTAGGTAATGTTCCTATAATTTCGAAAATCAGTGAATAGGCGGCGGAGTAATTAGCAAAAAACAAAAAAAAAATATTGCTGAAACATCGTTTTTAGGCGTTTTAGGGGTCCCTGATCATTTTCTACTTTTTTTGGGTGGGAGTGAAATTGGGGTGGTGGGTGGTTGTAAGATTGAAAAATTCGTTGTCTTCATAATAGACTGTCCATTGACCTGTGAAGGAAGACCTGGCGACATAAATAACTTTTTTAGGTCCATCCGAACATTGCCTTGTTTACTATTAAAAGTTGATATATATGATAGTTGATATAAAACATCCTTGCCCATAATGGTCTCAAGAGCGCGGCATGCATCCGATTACATGCAAAAATTGAATTTTTTTTTTATTTATATTTATTTATTTTGTATAAAATAAAAAGTGGCAAATTATAAGTGGTCAGCTTTGTAAAATACCATATTAAAAATGCAATTCAACAGGTTTTACAATTATTCGTTGACAGTTTACGTATTCCGAGGTTATTACATTTCAGGCGCTTAAGGTACTGTACTACATCATGCAAAGAGCTAGAGACTCAGGATATCTGTATTCACGCTAGATGATCTAAACGCCCCCATTTGGTCTAAATTGAAAAGGAAATACTTGGCTTTTCCGTCTCGGGGCGCGAACTTCGAACCATATCTATAAGACTCATGTGCCAGGACCGCACTTAAAATTTCGCAGCGAACGAATAGTAAGTATCTTCTTACCATTTTTTTCACACTTCTGCTGCTTTGGCTTTGTCATTTCAAAGGCAGTTGTCGGAAATGGAAAGCCCCAACTTTGAAAACACCCTGTTATTTTTTATTTATCGTATGGCTCAAAAACATGACAATAGTAAATATAGATTAAGAGAAAAACTATTATAACCTATACTAAAATAAAATATATACAGCTACAAACTAAGATACATAGTCTTTGATATTTACAGGTTGATGTCAAGTTCTTTCAACCACTTCAGCGCCAACGGTGTGGCTGCGAAGAACTCTTCTCGCGATCCCTGAAACGCACGCAGTTCACATTCGCTCGTAATATGGTTTATAGTTAGGCGGGGCGCGCCACAGTCACATAAGGGAGATTGCACATTGCCCCACTTGTAAAGGGAGTCGGCACATCTGCCGTGGCCTGTTCGGACTCTGTTAAGTTTTACCTACTCTTTCCGGGGTAGTTCTGATCCTGGAAGTAAGGCTGCCCCCATAAACGCGCATCGCGAGTGGTGCTCCGCAAAACCTTCCCACTGGGAGCGCCATTGGCTTAAGGAGTCGAAGTTATTGGTTTTAAGCCCTTCTGCATCCCTTATTGGTGGTTGTCGGGATTTAAGTCTGTTTATCTGCAACGGGGGTGTTGATCGGTGGATGGGTAGTTTGTTTTGGCCGCAATCTTGTTATACTCCCTTAGAAGGGCGTCAGTCCTTCGCAGCTGCGGTGGGGATATTCCAGAGAGTACAGGCAGCCATTGAGTTGGGGTTGTCTTAACTGCACCTGTAATAAGTCTCATAGTATGATTTAGTTGGACGTCAATTAGTCTGGTATGATGGCTGTTAATCCAGACAGGCGCACAGTACTCAGCACACGAATAGACAAGAGCTAGTGCACTGGTTCGTAGAGTTGGAGCAGTGGCACCCCACGTCGTTCCACACAGCTTTTGGATAATGTTGTTGCGTGTTCTGAGTTTTCCTGCAGTGTTTGCGAGATGTTTCTTATAGCAGAGGGTGCGATCTAACGTTACTCCAAGATATTTTGGGAAATGGTTATGCTTCAGGGGTTCGCCTGCAAAAAGTACCTGCAGTTCATATTTAGCTAGTTTGTTATTCAGGTGGAAGCAGGAAACTTCGGTTTTGTTGGGGCTCGGTACTAGTCTCCATTTCTTGAAGTAGTTGTTTAGAGCTAACAAGTCGTTAGAAAGAGTATGCTCAACGTTCTTGAAGCTCTTATCGGAAAAAGCTATGGCTATATCGTCCGCATAGCAAAACTTGTAACTGACTGTTTCTGGCATGTCAGATATATATAGATTGAAAAGTAAGGGGGCCAGTACTGAGCCTTGTGGAAGTCCGTTGTTCAATTTGCGCTGCCTGCTTGCTTTCTTGTTTAGGATTACTTGGAACTTTCTGCCGCTAACATGTTTTTTATGAGTCTTGTAGTAGTCTGACAGGGAATCACCTGCAGCAACCCTCCCTCCAGACCGTATCGTATGCGGCAGTGAGGTCAACAAACGCCACTCCCGTCTTCATGTTTTGCTGGTAGCCTGCCTCTATATGCGTTGTGAGGGACAGTACTTGATCACAACAACTGCGACCCGGTCTGAAACCAGCCTGGGTTATCGGGACCCGGTCTAAGATAGTCGCGCTCAATCGGTTGTAGACGGCTCTTTCTAGCAATTTATAGGAGCAACTGAGCAAGGCTATAGGTCTGTAGCTGGCGGGTTGATCGTAACACCCTGTATATAATTCGAATTTTGTTGTTTCATCCATAACAGCTTACTGTCTTAATTTTCGATCTAATTTAACCGAGCTGTGACCTGCGAAACTGATAACGGTGAAAAATTAACTGGGAACAACACGACCATTAATTCATGTGTGTCGTAACAGGATATTCGCCAGTGACGAATGTGCGAGCCCCAGAAACGACGTGAACTACACAACACTTTGATGTTCCCGAAATAAAATGGAAATCCACACGGCATTAAAACAGGATGAGACCTCAAATCAGTTCAGTGGCAACGAACCCATGTCTGCATTGCTAAACGCTCGCTGTTCTGTCCGGTTATATACATACTACGATGTTAAGCAGGCCACACACGACCGAATGACGTAAAACATGCTACAGTTTTATGATTTTTTTGAGACAATTCACAAGGTAGCCACCAGTGCTGCCGTTTTAATACATTTACACTATGCCTAGCACAATTTCGACGTCAAAGTACAAAAGTAAATTAAGGCTTAATTCTAGTACTGTTGGTGAACAACCAAACACGTATTTATCTCATCAAAAAATACAAAATTTGCGCTACGCACTCTCAAAAAGGATTACACCACAGAGTTAACATCTCTAGAGGGATCCTAATTTGAATATTGGCCAGCCCACATCTATAGCGCTATTGCCACTCTTTTTCGTCCGCTTCCAGTTTCTTCAAAATCTGGCAGTTCCCGCAGTTTGAACACAAAGTATTTAACTTATACATTCCAATATACTTGCAATGTAATTGATTTACGTGAAGATAATTTGTATTGATTTAATGAAATCTCAAAAATGGTAAATTTCATAGCGGAATGTCGCAATAACTTCCAATATGTCGTAAATCTGGCAACCTACAATCGGCGTGCCCTTAAGCTGTCATGTGGCTGTCATTGTAGTTGTGGTTATTTGACTGACTTTGTGACTATTTGTGGTGTGAATTAAATTATTTATGAACAATATTGTCATAGTTGCATGATGAGACAACATAAAAGTGTATAGTTTGCTGTAATAGCGACGAATCGGTGAACACTTCTTATCATAGGTGAGTACCTATAGGTTTCGTGTTAGTTTTCAGTAGCGTAATATATGGGGATAACTGGGAACAAAACTAACTTCACTCCAGTTTGAGGAATAATAGTGGTTGTTTAACGTATGTTTTGTGCACGCATTACATTCATGTCAATCAACATGAATTTTCCAAATTCCATTTTTTAAACTATTTGAGGACGTGAAATGCAAAAATGTATGCCACATTTACTTACAGAAAATCTATCTATGAGAATTTTATAGAACTGGATTTTACCTAATGCAATTATTATATTTTATTGCTGAAGTAAAAACATGATGCAGCCATTCCAACAGGCTACCTTTCAGAACACTGTTAGATATATTTTGAAAAACACTTCATGGTAATAATAAATTATCAACTGTTGCAATGAAATTATAATAAGAGTAACTCTCTAAGTATAGCTAAATACTAATACAACTTATTGGTATCAGTTTGTAACATCACAGTAATAATTGAATCTATTAATGAACATCCAATTTTAAAATAAAGTCGCACGCCACTGGTAATGCCCTCAAGCTGTCAAAATCTCCGTTACATGTTGGCTGGTGAGCGACCTGTGCATTTTGTTGTTTACACTCCCTCTATAGATGTTAACTCTGTGGATTACACGGTATACGTCAGTAGAAGGCGGGTAGCAGGCCATGCGTCTGTCATCATGACGGTGAAAGAAAGGCTTGGAAAAAGTCAGTCAAGCTGCGCATCATTATCAATTTTGTTCTAGTCTGAAATGGACATTCCCATTCTCAATTGATTAATTTAGTTTAGTTCACAATCACAATTTCATTTTCTCTTCGCACGCGGCTCCAAGAAGTTTTAAAACTCAGCATAGTGAACTTGGCAAGCTTCTGTGATTCACTGTCAATCTTATACAGAAAACCTACAAATATTTCTAATACATTCAATTACGCTTAAAATGTGGGTAGTTTGATTTTCCGTGTCCTGCTCTCAATCATCCGCCCACAAGTACATTTTCAGTTTTCGAAAAATGGACCAAAAAATCTATATCTATCTATATAGTTGACAGTTGTGGTCCGTAAAATTCTCATTTCATGCTCTTCTCAAATGGGGATGAATAATGCAAGAAATTGTATGGTTCGAGAGGTTCAATTTTTTTTTGCTCCTCAGAAAATTCTAGCGTGTGTCCATATGTCGGTCAAATTCCAGTTAATAATGAAATTCAGTCGCACCGCGGCACTGGTAGTAATAGTAGTAATTTATTTGTGTTTCTGCATGAAGATGCTTACCCCACTATGCCTGGAATATAGTATATATTTCAAAAAATAATGATTGTACTCAGTTGTTTTTACTTCCCACGTTGATAGGTGAAGGGAGTATTCTGATCGCGAAAATTTTCGGTTTTGAGATTATACTAACGAAATGGCAGGTCATCTGGCTAGGATGGGATCCGGCAACAGTTTTGTGGGCCCGGAACCAGCCTTAGGACTGTCTGCAAACTTGATTAGGAAAACAACTGGAGAGTGGATCCAGAATCAACACTCTCTGAGATGGAACAACATCTCTGGTCATCTCCGTCAGGCTCGGGAACTATTAGCAGGGCCTGCAGAGAGAATAGGACGATTTTGTCTCTCTCTGGATAGGAGTAACTTGAGATTGCTAGTAGGCCTATTAACGGGTCACAACACCTTCAGGCGTCACTTGTTTGTGATGAGGGTGGTCAACGACTCAACGTGCACGTGGTGTGGTGAAGAGGAAGAATCCTCGGCACACATCTTGTGTCGCTGTGAAACCCTGGGTTATCACAGGCAGACTATGCTGGGCTCAAGAGCCTTGGAACCTTGGAATCAATAGAGATAAAATGGATAGGACCTAAGGATGTACTTGCCTTTGCCAAAAGGGCAGGTCTTAGGAACTAGCGCGGATAGAGGCGCAAAAGGGCCCATCGTGTGGCCTATGCACCAGCCACATTCTGTGCTGGATAGCCTCTGGACCTTATTCATTCATTATCTTTTTGTTTGTCTGTCTATTGGTGTTCTTCTACCCTCGCAATCTTAGTGACCACTGTATGGATTGTGATTAAATTTGGGGCAGCGATATGCTGTGGGGTAGTAGTATGTAAGGCTACTATAATTTTGTAAATCGGGGCATGGGCAACGGAGAAATTACCAAAACACAAAAAAAAATCAAATGCCAAAGATGGAAAATGCTTAAAAATCACTGTTTTTACCTTATTAGGCATCTTTAAATGTTGTTTTATATCTCATGTATGTCATTGTTTGTTTTCTCTGTGTTAGTCCCACCAATAAATGGTTTGTACTGTTGGTGGTGGATCCAATAAATAAATAAATAAATAAATAATGTACTTGCTTTATGTTACTGAAACAATTTCTTGCATTAGCTCCTTGACTAACAAAACAGACTCATACAATGCATTATCCTGGTTTTTTATATAGTTCCTCGTTAATGCGCACATCGTAAAATTAATAGGTCAGGATAATTTGGGAGAAATTAACCCACTTACCGAATGTAATGTAAATCTTAAGCTGTAATTCAATTTACAATGTTTGCTCTTCGGTGCCATGATACATGTTTTTTTTATCTAAAAGGAGATACTCGTATTAAATTAGAAAGGTATATAAACCTAAGATGCTGTAATATTTTTGTATAATTTTATATTGAATGATTTCGAAGACCACGAAAAATCTGCGTGTCTATTTTTTTTTGACCTAGCTTTTGATATGGTTGATCATAATCTGTTGCTAGAAAAGTTACATCGTTAAGGTATCAGAAGCGTTAATTTGTGGATTAGGAGAAAGAGAGAGAGAGAGAGAGATCTCAAATTGTGAAAATTAACCAGAAACCCTCTTCTTTTTTCCATAGGCGTACCTCATGTTATTGAGGAGTTTCGTGACTTAAAAGCTTTAATTCTACTACACATACACACACGTAAGGTATATCTCCATAACCTCAATATCTAAAGCAGGTTAACCCTAAAGTGATGTGTTGGCTTCCACAGCAGGCATGCATTCTATCTAGAATCATTAGTACCACGATATTGTGTAGTCCTCCGTATATACAGAGGAGAATCCATCACTCGCTGGCTGAACTCCGGATGCTATCAAAGGATTTATCGAGAAACAGGGAGTTGACTGCATTGCGATTTCAATGGGGTCTGCTTGCACCGCTAACTCTATTTGGTTTTTCTATTTTATCAAGTACGATTGCGTGGGGATTTTAAGTGCAGCGGAAAAAGCCTTTTAGCGGACTACAGCGAATTATTTGTGTATCGAGTAAGTCACTATCAGCTCTCAAATAGTATATCTAACGCTGTTACTGTACTTTCATTTCACGTATCTCGCTTCTTCTGTTACATATAGAGATAGAGCTACAGTCCGCTAGACAAGCTTAGCTAACACAGGACATCCGTATTAAGGGTCTGGCCACACTCAGTTATACATATGTTTTTGCCATGTAGAACACGGATTCCCATTTCCAACAGAACTCACTTGTTTTTTACTATACTATATACAGGGTGGTCCAATAAGCGCGCGGTGCTCTCTAGCGGCCATACCGTATAAATTAGACCAAAATGTTTTAAACAAAAAACATTTCTTTTCAAATGCTCTACATTTAGAAAATAATTTCAAAGATGGCGAACTTCCGGATATACCGGAAGTAGGCATCAACTTCCTTATTTTAAAAAGAATACCCTGTATATTATCACGTTTTTGAATTCAGCATCGATTTTTAGGTCCAGTTTCTTAACCATTGTTTATGTCTCTTTCACTTTTATCTAGGCACATGTGGTTCTATCATTGGTGGTTTTCACGGTATTTATGGTTTTGTAATTATTGCGTAGGAGTTGGAAAAATCGTAGGTGGCGTGGCTCGCAGACGAAACAATTGGCAGGAAACCTTTCATCCAAAGTGTTTCGATATCTAATACTAAAATGTGCTTTCGCTCCATCTAACTGTAATCACGTTATTCTAAAAAACTCCAGTGGTGAATTTACCAACAAGTTTTCCAAATTTTCATTTAGAAAATTTTGTATAACATTAGTTTAATATGCGGTTTTCAACAATATCACCCCCAATGCTTAGATTCCATGCTGGGTGTCAACAAACCTCAGAAAATTTGGATTTTTTCGGTATAAAAATGTAAATTATGCCAGTTTACATGACCGTTAATGATACGCTGTAGCTACATTTCATAAGAAACAAAATGAAACAAATTCATAAGAAATGTAGCTTCATTCGTGAACAACACTTTGTTGTATTATTGGAAACCGCATAATAGATAAATGTTTTCCAAAATTTTCTAAATGAAAATTTGGAAAACCTGTTGGAAAATTCACCACTGGAATTTTTAAGAATAATGTGATTACAGTTAGATGGAGCGAAAGCACATTTTAGTATTAGATGTTGAAACACTTTAGATGAAAGGTTTCCTGCCAATTGTTTCGTCTGCGAGCCATGCCACCTACGATTTTTCTAATTCCTACGCAATAACTACAAAACCGTGAATATCTTGAAAACCATCATAAATAGCACCACATGTGCCTAGATAAAAATGAAAGAGAATTTAATTTGGCATCCACCGATGTGAACCTTATCATACCATCCTGTTTGAAAAAAAAAGTTTTTAACGTTTTTAACTTTTCAAACTTTAAAATTGCTAGTCTATTGATGTAATGTTCTCTGGTAACAATGATCATTCTGAAACACAAGTACGTTCCTTGCTTGTTTCAAAAGCGAAAACCGCATCTTTCTATCGCGTTCAGTTTCCGAGATATTACCTTTTCTTGTAGTACTACAAACGTCAGATTTTGTAAAAATTGCTGAATAACTCCGAAAATAGGCTTCGTAGACATAAACAATGGTCAACATAGTGGACCTAAAAATCGATGCTGAATTCAAAAACGTAATAATATACAGGGTGTTCCATTCAAAATAAGAAAGTTGATGCCTACTTCCGGTATATCCGGAAGTCCGCCATCTTTGAAATTATTTTCTAAATGTAGAGCATTTGAAAAGAAACGGTTTTTGTTTAAAACATGTTCGTCTAATTTAAACAGTATGGCCGCTAGAGAGCACCGCGCGCTTATTGGACCACCCTGTACACAGTATTTGAGGTGACCTTAATGAATGACACCTAAGAGTAATTTTTTCAAAAAGCATTTGAGTGTGCAAAAAAACTCGCAATGCAAAATCATACATTCTTCAAATATCTGTAATTCAATAACCAAACACGATATCAAAAAAAGGCTAAAGCAGTGACAAAGCGCACGCTTTCCTCTTCAATTTGCTTTTTGAATCATTACTGTGAGTTTAAAGGTAACGTCAGGAGCTTCGATATGCAAAATTCATTTTTATCGTGATCTTTGGACCTTACCATTGGACCTTTTGACCTTACCTTTGGATTTTTGGATTTATCTCCCCTCATTTTAGACACACACACTGGTGAAAGGGATCAGGCGGCCACGCCTCCTCGCTAAAGGCCCGCTGAAACAGAGGGCGTTCTAGAACGCGGCGTTCCGGCGTTCTCTAACAATACAATGGAACGCTGTAACGCGGCGTTCTAGAACGCCGTAACGCCGCGTTCTAGAATGCTTTCTGTTTCCTGCAAACAAATCCGAGATAACAAAATCCAATATTTTTGAGACACTGTATACACTTCGCGTTAAACACGTTCAAACACTACTTTGCGCCGCCCCATATCTCCCGGCTGACGTCGGTACACTGCTACCGGTACCCCGGGGAGACAGAGCAAGGGGCAGGCTGTTTTGATATTTTTGCGGAGTGATACAACTTATATGTATTCCGTAAACTTTGGCACTAGGGGCGGTTTATACTCCTGATGCCAAATACAGTGACAGCAGCAGAGTTAATACTGGCTCACTCAAAACACACATAATCCGTTAGAGGCCGTTAAAAGGCTTTTCTCACTGCACTTTAAGTACCCACGCGTTGTAAAAACCAAATAAAGTTTATGGAAGTCGTAAATTGTCCTTGGATATAAGCCTCATTGAAATCCCAATACTGACACCTCCGTACTTTTCGATAAACTCTCCGATAGCATTGTAAGTTTAGCCAGCGGGTGCTGGAATATTCTTTATGTATACTGAGGAATACACGTATACAAACTATTCACTATTCAGTCATCACTTCACTTTAGGGTTAATGCCCTTTTGATGTTGATAGTCTTGTATCCGTGCTATGTGCAGGCACTCAAGAGTTTAACATTGTTTACGTTTGGCAAGACAAGGCAAGCTTTTAATCACGAAACTTCATAATCGCATATTAAAAAGATTGCCTAAAATCTTATTAGGTGAATAATAGATGCCACATGCACCATTTTTTGAAGTCGATCTAAACTACTCCGTAACGCCGCGTTCTAGAATGCCCTCTGTTTGACAGTGCCTTGAGTTCATCTATGCTTTAATTACTAGATATCTTGACAAAAATTGACGCTTTTGCTAAACCCATCAAACAAGCCTGTTTGGTGCAAACAACGGAATGCTGTAACGCGGCGTTAGAGAACGCCGGAACGCCGCGTTCTAGAACGCCTTCTGTTTGACCGGGCCTTTACACGGGAATATATATTTTCTTGCATTAAGGCGATATTTATGCTTTTTTTCTACGTACAAAACAATTGGCGCTTTGATGTTATCCATTATAGGTATGTATAGATAAAGATCTTATGTAGCTTCTTTGATCTATCTGTGATTGAGAATCTCCATGGCTTTCCCTGTAGTAGACGGAAGGACCACACACAGAAAAATCTGTCGTTTTGTCAAAGACTTACGCTTGGATTCAATGGGTCGTTACACTCAGCATTCCTCAAATACAACGACGTTTTCTCCAATTGGAAGTGGTAGCGAATTATATCGTATTGTCGATTCAACTACAAGATGTCATTGGATTCCAATGAATGATTCAATCGCAGCTTGTCGTTGAATCGAATCTGTTTTTGGTAATTGATTCTAAGCTACTTCCTTTTCCTTGGATCAACAGGTTTTATTGCGAGGACAGCTGATTGATTCGTTTGGATGTTTAATGGTATGATTTTGTGTGAAGTTATAAAGAGCATGATATAAGAATTAGACATTAGCCTACACCAGTTATTGCATTATTACCTGAAATATAACAGTCTGACTAATCTAAATACCTACATTCAAATGTGGGTGTTAGCTCTTCTAAGTCCCAATTTCTCAGTAGGTCCTCCATTTAATATATAACTGGATACATTTAAATCACACAATTGCTGACGCAATACGCAAAACATCGAAATGACACGACACGGCTAACACCGAAACAACACAACGGAACAACTCCATCCATGTTGACGAATTCGCGGCGATAGTAGCACTGAGATCATCCCCCTATTCTTTATTCTTACCTTCATTGAATCGGGACGTCAGTCCTGCCGAATACTGATTATAGTTCAGCGAACGACAAGGGCCATAGAAACAAAATTAATTTTTATCAGATGAATTATCACGAACTGCTGTTGCAGTAATAATTTTTGTACATTGAATAGATTGTATGCTTTGCTTAAATCAAACGTAGGGTAAATTTCGAAGCAAAAGGATGTTTTGATTGCATTATATGTCAATACTGGTATTAGAAGGATTATACATATCGTTATAACGAATATAAAATTATTTTGAATTTATTGGCGTACCTGTGATTACGAGTACTTCCAATATAAGGATTGAATTCTTTCAATGACATGGATTTGAAACATCTGTAAATATATTTAAAGTGATGGAAAAACATCCAAATACTAACAATTAATTGGGAACGCAACAGTATTTTTTTCTGTGCAGTGGAACACATGCCTGTCATTCCACAAGTACCAGATGACAAGCATCAAATATATAAAGGGCGTTACTCCTACTACAATAGGCATGCATTTTATCTATCACAATATTGTGTACTTGTAGTCATCAGTATACAAAAAGATAATCCATCACCCGCTGGCTGAACTCACAAAGTTATCGGAGAGTTTATCGGGAAGTACGGAGTTGTCTGTATTGGGATTTCAATGGGGTTTATGTCCAAGGATAATTTACGACTTCCGGTAACTTTATTTCGTTTTTACAATTTGTCAAATGCGGTCGCGGAGATAGTTTAAGTGCAGTTGGAAAAGCCTTTTAACGGATTATGTGTGTTCTGCTGTTACTGTACTTCGTATCACGAGTATAGAGTGCCCTCAGTGCTTTCGTATCCTTTTTTCTGTAGCACCCCCACTACAACAACTTAAAACCATAGGGAATTTAATTACGAGGTTCTTTATGATCCTTTTTTTTAGGCACAAAAAATCTGCGCTCTAAAGCAATACCAATTTTTCAAATGTCGAGGGTCTAGAGCAGTGGTTCCTAACCTGGGGAATTACCCCCGCAGGGGTAAATCAGCTATTTTACGGGGGTAATGAGGAACCTAATAATTAGGATGGTAAAATAAAAAAATACAGAAAAATGTTATACAGCACTGCACAGTGTCAGCACATTTTGGCTCAAAGCAGGTGCCGAATATCCTGTTTTAGCTAACAGAGCTTTAAAAATGCTAATACCATGTGGCAACGCCAATAGATCTGAGAGTGGTTTTTCTACTTTATTAATACTCAAAACAAAGACCACAAATCGTCCCAATGTGGAACATGATTTAAGTGAAGCTAAACCTATCATTAAAAAACTTTTGAATGCAAAACAATACCAACCTTCACATTTATTTTTATTTAGCGTATGGCATAAGTATACACAGTAAATTACAATTTGAGATCTAAACCATATATGTAATCAATCGACGCTGGGGTAGCATAAAGGAAGTCTCTTGGGTCTCCGTTGTATTTTCTTGTGGGACACTCGGTTATGATATGTCGAATCGTTTGCCTTTCCGCTCCACAGTCGCAATGGGGACTTTGAACTTGGTTCCATTTGTACCGGGAATCTGCACAATTTCCGTGTCCAGTTCGTATTCTATTCAGAGTGGTCCATATTTTCCGTGGCAGGCCAAATCCCGGAGGGGTAGTACTGATACCGGGCATGTCTCGGATGGCTGGGATGGCTTCATTATTTTGTATGTTGTGCCACTGGCTACTGAGTTGGAAGTTATTCGCCCTCAGTTGCTCGGCTGTTCTCGTTGGCGGCTTTCTCGAAGGTAGGCGGTTGTGGTTGGCATCAGCAATTTCATTTTGAATTGGCAGGCGGGGATTGTTTTCTATCTTCTGGTAAGTTTTTAGTAAGGCATTTTGGCGACGCAGCTCTGGAGGTGGTACGTGGCTCAGTAGTGGCAGCCATTGGGTCGGAGTGGATTTTATGGTGCCAGATATCAATCGCATTGTTATATTCAACTGTGTGTCGACGAGCCTTGTGTGAGTACTGTTCAACCACACTGGTGCACAGTATTCAGCAGCTGAGTAGACAAGCGCTAGGGCTGAGCATCGCAGTGTGGGAGCATTTGAGCCCCATGTTGTTCCACACAGTTTGTGTATTATGTTGTTCCTGGTTCTCAATTTGGCTGCTGTATTTTGAAGGTGTTTTTTATAAGACAGTGTTCTATCTAAAGTCACTCCTAGGTATTTTGGGTTACTGTTGTGTGTCAGCAGGTGGTTGCCAGTATAAACTTGGAGCTGCCTATGGGCCATTTTGGTATTAAGGTGGAAGCAGCATACCTCTGTTTTGTTTGGGTTCGGCTTAAGTCGCCATAACTTAAAGAATTCCTCCAGTATAGCAAGATCTTCAGTTAGTATGCGCTCGGTGTTTTCTATTGACTTGTCCCTGGTAGCAATTGCCCAGTCGTCCGCGTACCCGAATTTTTGACTCTGGGTAGCTGGCATATCTGATATATACAAGTTAAATAAGGTTGGAGCGAGGACTGAGCCTTGTGGGAGACCGTTGTTAAGGGTCCTATGAGAGCTTTCAGCATTTCCCATGGAGACAGTAAAACATCTACTACTAAGCATGTTGTTCATAAGTCGGTAAATTGTTTTGCATGGAATTATTTTCAGCAGCTTGAAGAGTAGTCCATCCTTCCAGACTGTGTCGTACGCTGCCGTCAAGTCTATGAATGCCACTGAGGTTTTTAGTTTCCTTTGGTATCCACCCTCTATATAAGTCGTAAGGGCTAGGACTTGATCTGTTGTACTTCGTCCTTGTCGGAATCCAGCCTGCTCTACTGGGATATGTTGAGACAGTGTTGGGCTAATTCTGTTAAGTACAAGTCTTTCTAGAAGTTTGTATATTGCACTCAGCAGTGCAATCGGGCGGTAGCTTTCTGGCTTATCGGGTGCTTTCCCAGGCTTCAAAATGGCAATTACTTTGGTTTGTTTCAGCTTTTTTGGGAGTTGTCCTGTTTGTAAAATGCTGGTGTAGAACTTTGATAGCCAGACTCTTGCCGACTTGCCACAGTGTATCAAGAATTCTGGGTGCACTCCATCCAGTCCAGGTGCTTTACCGCTTTTAATGTCTTTGATTGCTGTGTTCACTTCCTCTGTGGTAAAGGTGCGAGAGAATACAGATACTTCCGGGCTATTCTGTTTTAGATGCTTTAGCTGCTTCTTGACGTTAATCGTGAATTGCTTGACGCTTTTACCTCTTGAGGTAGAGACTATATGGGAGGCAACCTTGTTTGGGTGGATATCAGTGTAGGAACGAACAGCAGGGCTGCCGTCTCCTAGTTTTCTTAAGAGAGACCATGCTTTACGACTCGATTTTTTGAAGTCCAGTGATTCGACTGTGTTCGTCCACTTGTCCCTTCTAGCTTGGTCCAGGCTGTGGAGAAGTTCATCGGCTATTTCACTGTCTCCACTGTCAAGAAATTGTTTGTATAGGTGATTGCTATTCTCGCTCCAGCCAGGAATATATTCTCTGCGGTAGCCCCTTGGTATATGCTTCTTAGCAGAGGAAATAACGGCACCAATGAATCTGTCGTAGCTTTTGTGTGTCGGCGGTATCCAACGAAGACACTTATCAAGATCAGTGGCAAAGGTGGTCCAGTCAGCTCTGTTGAAGTTCCAGCGTGGTCGAGGAAAAGACGTGATTATTGGTATTTGGATGCCTATTTCATAAATAATGGGTCTGTGTTGGCTATGAGGAAAGTTATCGAGCACTTTTCTTCTGCTTGGTAGAGGTTTATGTTCTTGGTCCCTTGTCACAAAGCATAGATCTGGGTTATATTCTTGTCTCCATGCAGCGGACTTGAAAGTACCCTTAGCTTTAGCATCGAACACGTGAAAGAGTTGGTTTTCCTCTACCCAGCCCATTACAGCATCCCCATTCTCATCATTTGTACTATATTTCCATTCCTGGTGGTGGCTATTAAAGTCTCCTAAGTATACAGCCGGGCGTGGGCTCAATTCTATAACTTGTGGTGGCCAGGGCAGTTTTGGAGGCTTGTAAATGTTTGTTATATGGATATCTCCAATTTTGGTTACGACGGAGTGTATGTTGTTCTGTGTGCTACAGGATACGAAGTGGGCGTTTTCGACGCAGTTGCGGACGTATGTGGCATTACCATAAGCATGGTGATAAGTAGCTCCCAGAAGGTTGTAGCCTGGAATTTTGCCTCTGGTTTTTAATTGTTGTTCGTCCGCAGCATGAGTTTCCTGAATGACCACCAGGTCGACATCGTTCGAGATTAGTAATTTAGATAAAAACTCACTCTTTGATCGGCTTATGCCTTCTATGTTTATTTGGCAAATTCGGACAATAGGTCCGAGAGGTCTAGTCATTTGGCCCTCAGAAGAGCCAGTGGTTTGTTGGTGCGTGCCTCTCATTGAAGAAGGTTTCTGTGTATTGGCCAGGAGATCAAGTGATAGTTTGGCCGCCTGTTCGTTCTAGCTCATTTAGCGTTACCCAGGGTGCACGTGTGGTGTTCTACCACGGACGCGAGCTAGTTTGCACCCCACCAACCTTCACATTAAGCCAACATTAGTTTTTTTTACGTTAGAATTAGTTTCACTACTAGACAGTGTAACTGGGTATTATTAATCTTTGTTTCTTTTTTTTATAACTGAGCAGACCTCGCAAGCAGAGCCTAAATACCAGAGTACCGCGGCTGCCTGTTATGAAAGGGTTATGTTAGGGAAAGTCTGTTAACGCGGGATTTGAATAGGCCAATACCCGCAGGCCCAATAACTACATATTCTGGCAGTCCATTCCAAGCCTTAGACACCCTGGGAATAAAAGTGTGGTTGTCCTGCTCAGTTCTTGATGTATGGAGAGCGACCGTCTTAGGATGAGATGCAGCGGTCGCACGAATACATCTGGTAGGAGCGATGAGCAGCGGAACTACAGAGGATAGCTCAGAGAAACAGATTCCGTTGGAATATCGGTAGAAGAGTGAGAGGTCACCAACAACACGCCGGTGAGAAAGTGGCTGGAGGTGGCGCGTTAAGACCGGGTCGCCAATTAGTCGAATTGTCCTTCTCTGGACGGCATCTAGTATAGACAGGGTAGTAAGTGCAGCAGCTCCCCAGACATGAGAGCAATACTCCAGGCAATGTCTTATCTGGGCTTTATATAGCGTAAGGAGGTTACATGGTGAGAAACACTTTCTGGCTCTAAATAGGTACCCAAGCTTTTTACCAGCAGCTGTTGCAATTGACGCGACGTGTTCGTGCCAGATCAGATTTACTGTAATGTTGATTCCGAACAGCTTGAATGAGTGACTCCTTGGCAGAGCCCGGTTGTTCATTAGAACCTAGTGTTGATTGACTTGGGGGCACTTCTTGTTTGATAGCGTACAATACTGTATTTTGTTTTGATAACATTTTAAAGGGGGGTAAAATCAGTTTTCCTCATGGGGGTAACAATATTGAAAAGGTTAGGAACCACTGGTCTCCTCCTCCTCCTTACAGCGTTGCCAATATTTAGGCAGTGGTAGATAAAGGCTAGCAACAGTGGTAACGTCAAATCCACGATCTCACGATTTCTCACGATTTTTGCCGAGCAGTGTCACGAAATCTGTTTGGTGTCATCTGGGACCACTGCCTTCCAGTATACGTAAACAATGGTTAAGCACTTGCTAGCCTGTACATTTCACGGGTACAAGGCTATCAACATCTATTTTTTTTTATGGTCAGCCTCCCGCAAAGGCTGAAAGCCTATGGCGCTGTAGAAGCGCTGCGAGACGATAAGTGTCGGTTAACGTAAGATTTGAAACGGTGCAGGTTGTAGCCGTCGGGAAACAGATTCCCCGGCAGCTGATTCCACAGCGTCGAAGTTCTCCAAAAGAAGGAATGCTGGAGGAGACTGGTTCGGGGCGTAAGGACCTCGACCTGGTAAGGATGAGCTCGCAGAGCTACTCTAGAGTTCCTGGTTCGGACGGCCTTTGGTGGAGAGCCCACTCGAACATCTTCCGTGATAGAATCTAAAGGATATTAACCCTATGGTAGGAATGCGTTTTATCTGGAATCATTACTGTCACAATATTGTGTACTTGTAGTCCTCCGTATACATAAAGGATAATCCATCACCCGCTGGCTAAACTCACAATGCTATCGGAGACTTTATCGAAAAGCATGCTTTGGGATTTCAATGGAGTTTGCATCCAAGGATTATATACGACTTCCGCTAACTTTATTTGGATTTTCCAATTTGTCAAATACGGTCGTTGGGATTTTTAAGTGCACTGAAAAAAGCCTTTTAATAGGCTAGAACGGATTGTGTATGGACCAAGTGATTCACTATTAACCCTGTGCGTTCAATGTTACTTTTTTTATGTGATGGCTGAATTGAGAATCTTCATCTGGCTTTCTATTAAGATGAAACCTCGTGTTGTGGTTTTGGATAATTTGAGGGTGTTGTCCACAAATCCTGTCTCAGTTTTGAGTTTAAGTATCGTTTGAGGCAAATCAAAAATTTTAGATCTTTCAGATCTGCAGGTTTATCTAAAAAAATCGAAAATCTCTATTTGGCTTTCTATTAACATGAAAGCCAGTGTTTCTGGTAATTTGAAGATCCTCAGCACAAAACCGGTTGTAGTTTTGAGTTTCAGTATTGTTGGTCAAAAATAAAAAAATAGATCTTTCAGATTTTCAGGTTTACCTAAAGAACTTAAAATATTCATTTGGCTTTCTATTATTAAGATGAAATCTCGCGTTATGGATAATTTGAAGGCGCTGATTACAAATACGGTCGCAGTTTTGAGTTTCAATCAGATTTGACGAAAATAAAAAATTTCAGACCTTTGAGATCAGCAGGTTTGCCTAAAAAATCGAATATCTTTATTTGGCTTTCTATTAAGATGAAACCTCGTGTTTTGGATAACTAGAAGGTGCTGACTATAAATAAGGTCGCAGTTTTGAGTTTCAGTCAGGTTTGACGAAAATCAAAAATTTCAGATCCTTGAGATCAGCAGGTTTATCTAAAAAATCGAAAATCTTTATTGGGCTTTCTATTAACAACACAATAAACTTTCTTGACATTACATTGAAATATAACGGTGATGGTTGCATCGAAACAAATTGGTATACTAAACCAGTATGGTCAGGAAGATATCTAAATTTCGATTCCAACATTCCCAAAGTGTACAAAACCAGCGTAGTAAATAGTCTTACCGATCGTGCAATCTTGCTATCTGATGCGAAAAATAGACCTGACAACCTGAAAAAGGTAAAAAAAAGTTCTCTCCCAAAACAACTATCCTCAACATTTCACAGATACAGCCATCAAAAAGAGAGTCCACCAAATTTATAACCGCCAACAAAACTCAAAATTTAAAAAGAATACCTCAAAGAAATACTTTTCAATGCCCTACATACCTGGACTCTCCGAAAACATAAATAAAATATTTAAAAAGCATAATGTACATGTCGCCCATACTGCTACTACAACAACACGTGCTGTATTTTCAAATCTAAAACCACAGTTACAAAAAGACATGCATAGTAATGTAATCTATGAAATCCCTTGTAAAGACTGCCCCAACTCATACATAGGACAAACTAAACAGTATTTAAACAAACGCATATATAAACATAAGTATGACATTAAAAATAACAACTCGAATGCTACTGCTCTTAGCAAGCATGCCATAGAAAACAAACATTCAATCGATTTTGACAACGTTAGAACGTTATGTAAAGAAAAAGACTGGTATAAGCGAAATATTTTAGAGATGATTCACATAAAAAAATGTTCTAACAGCTTGAATTTCAGAACTGATACGAGCAATCTCTCGTGTATATATGCAAATTTAATAAAAGGGACATAGCCTATACTTTCTTCCATCTTACCAATATTTACTTTCCTCGCAATCAATTTTAATGTGTTTTCTTCTTTTTGTATATATTTTTTAACGTAGATGTTATCAATGCTCTCACCCAGCTAGGAACTTTTATACCACTAGTCTCTCAATAAGTATCAAGTAGCCTACACCATCCGGCAATAATATTTGAGACTATCGTGATGTAGTGTAAGTTTTTCTGTGCATTTTAATTTTGGATTTTACGTTTTAATGTGTTTTGTAAAATTGTAGATTATGTTTGTGTTCCATGGTAATATTGTTGTACTCATTGCACGAAGTGTAGTTGGATCCTTACAAGACCAATTTTTAATTTTAGTTATACATACATCACACACGCCCTGAAGATGACGCACTTCTAGCGTCGAAACGTTGGCCATCATATACATATATATTTTTTAAATATACTATTGACCGTATCCCAGGATTTTATTACAAAAAGATTGGATTATAACGGTCAGGATACAAAAAGTAAATAAATATTAACATGGAAGCCAGTGTTTCTGGTAATTCGAAGATCCTGATTACAAATTGGTTGTAGTTTTCAGTTTCAGTCAGGTTTGACGAAAATCAAAAATTTCAAATCTTTGAGATCAGCAGGTTTGCCTAAAAAATCGAAAATCTTTATTTGGCTTTCTATTAAGATGAAACCTCGTGTTTTGGATAATTTGAAGGTGCTGACTACAAATAAGGTCGCAATTTTGAGTTTCAGTCATGTTTAATGAAAATAAAAAATTTCAGATCTTTCAGATCAGCAGGTTTGCCTAAAAAATCAAAAATCTTTATTTGGCTTTCTATTAAGATGAAACCTCGTGTTTTGGATAATTTGAAGGTGCTGATTATAAATAAGGTCGCAGTTTTGACTTTCAGTCAAGTTTGACGAAAATCAAAAATTTCAGATCTTTGAGATCAGCAGGTTTGCCTAGAAAATCGAAAAATCTTTATTTGGCTTTCTATTAAGATGAAAACTCGTGTTTTGGATAATTTGGGGTTGCTGATTGAAAATCTGGTCGCAGTTTTGCGTTTCAGTGACGTTTGACGAAAATCAAAATTTTCAGATCTTCCAGATTTTCAGGTTTATCTTAAAAAATCGAAAACCTTTATTTAGCTTTCTCCTAAGACGAAACCTCGTGTTTCGGATAATTTGAAGGTGCTGATTACAAATAAGGTCGCAGTTATGAGTTTCAGTCAGGTTTGACGAAAGTCAAAAATTTCAGATCTTTGAGATCAGCAGGTTTGCCTAAAAACCCGAAAATCTTTATCGGGCTTTCTATTAAGATGAAACCTCGTGTTTTGGATAATTTGAAGGTGCTGATTACAAATAAGGTCGCAGTTTTGGGTTTCAGTCAGGTTTGACGGAAATCAAAAATTTCAGATCTTTGGGATCAGCAGGTCTGCCTAAAAAATCGAAAATCTTTATTTGGCTTGCTATTCAGATGAAACCTCGTTGTTTGGATAATTTGAAGGTGCTGATTACAAATACAGAGTGGATAAACAGAACACTTATTGAACTGAGTGGAGTTAAGTGAGCTGAAATTATCTGAGATTTTGTGTAAAACGTATGCAGCTTCAGACTATCAGCAACCAACTGCAAAACAGCATATTTGGTGCCTCCGCGTACAGAATTGAAATTATGCTCTCGCTTCTTGTCAGTTTTATTATTCTCTAACAATACCAAGACACCGATAGAACGGGCATGTCTACTTGGAATCCAACAAAAGGTCATAAAAAATCATCTTACATATCTAAAGGTAGCTGTCCATTTGAGAGAAAAACTCTCGAGAGTCGCTCTCGAGAGTAATTCTCGCAGATGGACACAGTTTTGCGAGCTACTCTCCGACAGCACCGATGCACTCTCAGACAGTGGACAAGTTGGGACCTGCTCGCAAGTGGACGGCGTGATTCTCTGTAATCTGATAGCGACTATCATAATTTGAATGAAATTCGTATTGTGAGAGAGCTCGCACGATAAAAGGAAAGAAAGAATGGCCTATTCTGTCTATGGTACAAACAGGTATAAGAAATAAATATTGCAAACTGCTATAGGAATCTCTTGCAAAATGTAAGCATTTGTAAAGTGTATTCACACACGGCACCTATTTTTTTTATAATACCTGACGCTAAAAATCGTAATGTGATCATTATGCGTTCGTAGACGGAAATAGCTTCTCGCATTTTCGTATCTCTTTCCGCTATTGATGGTCCAAGTTAGTCTATTAAATATTGAACCTGCACTGCATTCATACGGACGAAATTCCGAAATTGTTGTGCCTCCTCGATTTGCAACTCCCTTGCGAGTGTAGAGCATGCACCTAACTCTACTCTACGCCAAATCCAAAGTTTGATCCAGCACTTCCTTTCCGCTATTTGTTTTTTCTTCCTCTTAAGTAGAATTTTGTAACAAACGATAGCAACTGCAAGTTTTACAACATCCATATTCTACAAATATTTATCTCAACGCGTAGGAATTCACCTGCTGTGGACACGGTTTTGAGAGCACTGTTGCTATAACTCTCAGCGAGTCCCTCGTCGAGCTTTCTGAGAGTAAAAAGTCGTTAAAGCACTCTCAAATGTACAAGCAACTGAGATCAGCTATCGAGTCTAGCTCTCGTGAGTAACTCTCCAGTGGACACCTACCATTATTGAGCAAGTGTATTCTTCAAATCACCCTACTCAGTATGCCAAAGTAGGTACAGACTTCAGTAATAATACAGAAAACTTTTATAGCTCCCGACTTATTGGAAACTTCACCCAACTTCTCGTAATTTCGGTTCGTTAAACCCAGACTTATCGTAACGGCATAGCTTATATATTTCGACAAAACTTCCAGCTTCCAATAACACATAATGCTCGTATTTCGTATATATTCGGTGAATTTGTGCCGTCTAACCTACGTAAGATCTCAGGCATAAAAGGTCACAGTTGAACATATATTACCTTATATAGCGTAAGAATCATATTTATTGGAAGAATATTGGCCTTCTGCCTACGAGTACACGTGCTCTTCAGGATGTCGTGATAAAAGCTTCTTAAAGTAAGCGGCAGCAAGTAATTTTAAATATTAATCTCGTGATTAATATTACACGCGCTTTGATTTTGGATGAAAGTCATCAAATTAAACTTAAATGCACATACCAGGAGAATACTATATAAATAAGGTCGCAGTTTTGAGTTTCAGTCAGGTTTGACGAAAATCAAGAATTTTAGATCTTTAGAGATCAGCAGGTTTGCCTAAAAAATCGAAAATCTTTATTTGGCTTTCTATTAAGATGAAACCTCGTGTTTTGGATAATTTGAAGGTACTGATTACACCAAGGTCGCAGTTTTAAGTTTCAGTCAAGTTTGATGGAAATCAAAAATTTCAGATCTTTCGAGATCAGCAGGTTTGCCTAAAAAATCGAAAATCTTTATTTGGCTTTCTATTAAGATGAAACCTCGTGTTTTGGATAATTTGAAGGTACTGATTACACTAAGGTCGCAGTTTTGAGTTTCAGTCAAGTTGGATGAAAATCAAAAATTTCAGATCTGTCGAGATCAGCAGGTTTGCCAAAAAAATCGAAAATCTTTATTTGGCTTTCAGTTAAGATGAAACATCGTATTTTTGGTAATTTGAAGGTGCTGATTACAAACATGGTCGCAGTTTTGAGTTTCAGTCAGGTTTGACGGAAATCAAAAATTTCAGATCTTTGCGGTCAGCAAGTTTGCCTAAAAAATCGAAAATCTTTATTTGGCTTTCAATTAAGATGAGACCTTGTGTTTTGGATAATTTGAAGGTGCTGATTACAAATAAGGTCGCAGTTTTGAGTTTCAGTCAGGTTTGACGAAAATCAAAAGTTTCAGATCTTTCGAGACCAGCAGGTTTGCCTAAAAAATCGAAAATCTTTATTTGTATTTCTATTAAGATAAAACTTCATGTTTTGGATAATTTGAAGGTGCTGATTACAAATAAGGTCGCAGCTTTGAGTTTCAGTCAGGTTTTACGAAAATCAAAAATTTCAGATCCTTGAGATCAGCAGGTTTGCCTAAAAAATCGAAAATCTTTATTTGGCTTTCAATTAAGATGAGACCTTGTGTTTTGTATAATTTGAAGGTGCTGATTACAAATAAGGTCGCAGTTTTGAGTTTCAGTCAGGTTTGACGAAAATCAAAAGTTTCAGATCTTTCGAGACCAGCAAGTTTGCCTAAAAAATCGAAAATCTTTATTTGGCTTTCAATTAAGATGAGACCTTGTGTTTTGGATAATTTGAAGGTGCTGATTACAAATAAGGTCGCAGTTTTGAGTTTCAGTCAGCTTTGACGAAAATCAAAAGTTTCAGATCTTTCGAGACCAGCAGGTTTGCCTAAAAAATCGAAAATCTTTATTTGGCTTTCAATTAAGGTGAAACCTTGTGTTTTGGATAATTTGAAGGTGCTGATTGAAAATCTGGTCGAGTACACGTGCTCTTCAGGACGTCGTGATAAAAGCTTTTTAAAGTAAGCGGCAGCAAGTAATTTGAAATATTAATCATGTGATTAATATTACACGTGCTTTGATTTTGGATGAAAGTAATCAAATTAAACTTAAATGCATATACCAGGGGAATACTATTAAGGCGCGTACACACTGGAGCGCATATGACTTGAGAAGGACCATCGAGGTAGAATCCCATGGAGGCGCGATAACGTGGCTGAAAGCAGGTGCAAGTTGGCCATATTGATTCGACACTTATGTCAAACAGCTGACGTTTCTTTGACAATTTCGTGATTGCTTTTTTTGAGTGTTTTTACCGAGATGTTTAGTTATTTTTAAGTGATATTCTAGTGAATTCATAAAGGAAATAATGGTTTAATGTGCTTATCATAGTTGCTCCGGCAGAGATGGCATGGATAAGAAGAAATCCACATCCATAGGTATGTATGCAAAAAAATAACAATGTACAGGACCGCATTTGTAATCTTCGTCTCAATGAAGTGTAACGTATCGCAGCAATAATATAGTTGTATTATTCAATTGATGATGAATGTCGTCTCTACAAAGCCTATTTTTTTCATGTACTTAACTATGAATTTCACATTAGATTGAAAAATCAACCCAATACTTCATATTTAAATCATCATTGTAATGAATTATCAAAATTATTTGCATAAGAAAGTAATCCGGCTCTGGCGAGGCGTCCATATTGTTACCACACTTAGCCACGCCTCCTGCTACCGTTTTTGTTATGCGAAATTGAACCTTATAGCGTCTCCTTGGGATTCTACCTCGATGAGAAGGACACATACATAGGTCGTGCTCAATGTGTGTGTTCTCAAGTATTACTACTACACAGAGAAAAATGCTGTTGTGTTTCCAATTAATTGTTAGTATTTGGATATTTTTCCATCGCTTTAAATATATTTACAGTTGTTTCAAATCCATGTCATTGAAAGAATTTAATCCTTATATTCGAGGTAATCACAGGTACGCCAATAAATTCATTAATAATTTTATATTCGTTCTAACGATATGTATAAATCTTCTAATATCAGTATTGACATATAATGCAATCAAAACATCCTTTTTTTTCGAAATTTACCCTACGTTTCGTTTAAGAAAAGCACACAATCTATTCGATGTACAAAAATTATTACTGCAACAGCAGTTCGTGATAATTCATCTGATAAAAATTAACGTAAAAAGAAAGAACAGGGGGATTATCTCAGTGTTATCATCGGCGCCAACCCGCCAACATGGACGAGGTTATTTCGTTGTGTTGTTTCGGTGTTAGCCGTGTTGTGTCATCTCGTGTGTTTGCTTTTTGCATCAGCAATAATTGTGTGATTTGAATGTGTCCAGTTATATATTAAATGGAGGACCTACTGGGAAATTGGGGCTTAGAAGAGCTAACACCCACATTTGAATGTAGGTATTTATATTAGTCAGACAGTTATATTTCAGGTAAAAATGCAACAACTGGTGCAGGCCTATGTCTAATTCTTATATCATGCTTCTTATAACTTCATACAAAACCACACCATTAAACATCCAAACGAATCGATCAGCTGTCCTCGCAATAAAAATGTCTTGGTCCAAGGAAAAGAAAGAAGTAGCTTAGAATCAATTACCAAACACAGATTCGATTCAACGACAGGCTGCGATCCAATGATATCTTGTAGTTGAATCGACAATACGATATAATTCGTTACCAACTATACACCTCCCATTGGATAAAACATTGCTGTATTTGAGGAATGCTGAGTGTAACCTCCCATTGAATCCAAGCGTAACTCTTTGACAAAACGACAGATTTTTCTGTGTGTAAGTTGCAGCTTGCGCTGCATTTGTGACAATGTAGGGTTTAACAGGAAAGCAAGAAAATGAGAAAAAGACGATGGTGGACAACAAAAATACAGAAGAATCGATATCAATATCTTGGTTCCGCGCTCTTAAATGACCTGTGATTAAAAGAGTCGACAGGCCAATTCAACAACTTCGTCCGTATGCCATCAAAAGTTTTTGAAACGTTAACTAATCTTGTTGGACCTAAAGAGGAAAAGAAAAATACAGGATTCAAAGAAATTATGTCTATCAAAGAATGTTTAGCAATAACGATGCTTTTTCTGACCACTTCTCTATACAGGGTGTTTCATAAGTTGGGACTTTTTTTCATACAGCGGATAGTACTTGCCAAGATGAGTGTTCCAAGTAACATATAAACGAAATATTTAGAGAAAACAAGATACTGACCGCTAAAGAAATCCTCAATGCTAAGTCCGTCCCTGCTCCCTGGGCAATGAGATGACCATTATTGTCATATCACAGCAAAACAGCGTCACGCGTTTGCGGTACTGTGAGAAAACAATCCGTTCGTCATACTCGGGTCATACGTCGCGTTGCTGTCGCATAGTGTTCGAGGCTACTTGACGATCGGACTTTAAAAACAACAACAATGGCGCACGCTTATAACAATAATGAACTGGTGGACATGATTTTAATGTACGGTGAGTGTGGTCAAAATGCCGCTGCGGCTTCGCGAGTGTATGCCGATCGTTTCCCTAACCGTACTCACCCTGCACCTTGTCGATTTATCTCGCTTGTGCAAAGATCTAGAGACACAGGATGTCTGAATCCACAACGTGGTGGACACGCTGGAAGACCTAGACAACCTCGTATGGTCCAAATTAAAGAAGACATCGAAAATCGTACTTTTACCTATAAGACGCCTGCGACAGGACCGCACTTACAACACTTCGCAGCAACCAAATAGTAAGTACTTGCTTTTGCTGCTGGTTCACCGTGCATTAGCTTTGTCGTTTCAAGGGCCGTTGCTTCTCAAAAGGAAAGTCCCAACTTTTAGAACACCCTGTGTATGAGAATATATTCGTTTTTGTAGTATTCAAGAGAAAAGTAGAGTTCTGTCTTGAAAGCCTAGTTGGAACATGAAAATCCAATTTTGATAAAAGATTTGGAGAGCTTAACTCATTATTTACTAGATTATGTAGGAAGACCAGAGCACTTAAATTTCACCGTAGTTCTAGTAAATAGTAAATAAGATCGAAGACTTTGAAATTTGGACTTTGCCATGAATTCTGAGAGCATCTTATGTCGATCACGTGAGAAATGAGGACGTCCTCCAGAGCGCCAGTTTAGCAGAAAGGTGTATTAAGGAAGATGAAATTAGCTTACCTAGGACATATAATGCGTGGGCAACGCTTTCACCACCTGGGTCTCATTCTTCAAAGCAAGATCGAAGGAGGGAGAAGAGGAAGTGGAAGAAAAAAGCTAACATGGCTAAGAGACATCCGTCACTGCACAGGAATAAGCGATTTCCAAGAATTACACAGTTCTACAAGTAACAGGACATTTTTTTCAGAAGATTGATTACATTGATCTAAAGTCAGTACATGAAAATCAGTCAATGAATATATTCATTTGTTGATTAATGTCTTAGAACGAGTAGTGTCTTAGATGTCTTGGCAGTGGATTAGAAGTCTCTTAGGAGCGTCTTCAGTGTCTTGGAGGCCTCACTGCCTCCATTATATTGGGAGCATGTTTGGACTTTGGGTTTGTCGGTGTCTGGGGGCACATGCCTCCAACTTTATACATTTGTTTATTTTCCCCCACCACTTCTTCAGTTCAGTCGTTACACTCAAGTCCGCTAAAAAGTAAAGTTATTTCATTTCTAAAGCTACTTAATATAGTTAAGGTTGTGAAACTTTACTGACACCTTTATACCTGAGACATGGGAAATCTTACCCATGCCTTAATGTAAAAATACGACAGAGCTTTACCCTAACCACCTTTTTCTCATGTTAAACTTCTCATTTATTTTCGGGGCAGCCAACAATCGCGTTACAATTTAAATAAACGTCAAACGTTGAATCAAAGCCTACTTGAGCGGAAGTATGCCAAATGTCATGTTTCATTTTGTGTATTATACAATTCTAAGTTTTATTTGAAAGATGTTACAGCACCAATCTCATGGTTACTGATGTATCTTGGTAGATCTGAATCTAATCCGCATGGTAATCTAAATTTGTATTAAAGGAATTCGAACATCATTAATCACTTAGCAAATTGCCAATTCCATCCTATTCAGCTAGTCGACTGTTTTTAGCATGGAATAAGCAGAGCCCTGATAACACCCTCCAAAATCTCCTACCAAACACCCCCATCTATCTCTGAAATATCACGCAGCAACTCCAACCTGATGCGTCTGTCTGGTAACCAATCAACCTTCTTGGCAGAACAAATACTCTTCAGCTTGACTTCCAATTTCCATTAGCGGCGGCCAAATCAAACTGGTGCAAGTTCGAGGAAAGCTTAATTATGTATATTCAATTTAGAGGGTTTCGCGTATCAAGGTAGAAGGAGCTACGGAGCCCACAGGAGTTGACATAATTATAACTTATTTTTGTACTTAGGCAGTTTCGAAGTCGAAGCCTGAATATACGAAGGGTAGTAGAAGAATCTTGCAACTACACCTTTATTTATTTCATTTTTTCAGTTACTTGAGCTTACCACTTACTTGCCCTACCGCACAACTCTATGGTGTCACTTAATAAATTCTCACTTAAAAATGTAGCGCAAACCGCTTTAGTGGCCGCCATGATGACGGACCGAACGCCGACGTCCACCAATCTCCTCAAGAAAGCGCACGGTGCCGTGTCTTTTCATTGGTGGAAAGACGACCTGCGCGGTACATCTCCACTCATTCGCAATTTCTGAAGATCGGCAACCAGCATATCATACCACCATATCGGAGACAGTTTCAGAAATAACCATGTGCGTACCATCCACAAGTAATGAGGGGTACAGCCAAATATGATATACGGGGTTATTCACGTTATTCGACACGGAACATTATGGCTAAAGTATTCGACAAAAAAAAAATAATAATTTCGTATGAATAGAGACCCATAAAGACTACATTTTAAAAACATTTTCATGTTATACAGGGTGTCCCAAAAACACGAAATGTATCAAAGTTATGTTTTTTTAAATGGAACATCCCGTATATTATTGCATATTCAGATTCCTTGGTAAATTCTACTGTGACTTTGTGTATCATACATGGGACCTAAGTCGAACCGTTTAGGTGTAAATCACCACTTTCGGTATAAGTAGATATCAGGAAACAATTAAATATCGCAGCTATTATAAAATATGGAAGGCTCTGACTTTGCCGTATTACCAAGCATAAAATGCGCCAGCTTTGATGAGACTGTCAAATTTAAATTACGTTTGTGCTTGGAGAAATCGGTCGATTAATTAAGGAAACTTCGATCAGCGATAACTTGATTTTTTCAAATGGGAATGCCTAATTTTCTTATACGGTTAAACGTAGAATTTGATAACCTTTCTAATGATATCAGGTTGTGAATACCAATCTCCGGTATTTTCATTTAATATCAAATTTTCAAACAAATCGGCGTTTTTCAATTTTCCTACCTATAAGCAACCTAGTATGCCATGAAATATAAACAAAAACCTGTTCAGGTAGAAGAAAACAACTAACTTAGCAGAAAAACACACACTAACTAGACTAAAGGGACAAGATTATAAAAAATCCTTACAACAAATCAACACTCCCAGAAACAACTGCGATAACATCTCTAAGGTCAAAGAGAAGCTGGAGTATAGCAGTAATAGATATTTTTTACAGTCTACTGGCTACCGCAATTTACTAGAGGTTAAAAATTGCCAAGACAATTAAAAACCCTTATATGAAACAAAAACAACCAGCGACTGGTGCTCCAGCTCGCAACCATCAATCATATGTAATGGTGTAAAAAAGTAGTAATTTGCATCGAAGTCGATACCTCTGACTGGAGCCCTTCTATTTTTCAATATCTATTAGCAATATTGTAAAAAAGGAATACTGACATATTAGATTTAAATTTTCTGCCATTTAAGTTATGTTTTATAATTTGAACAAATTTTAATTCATTCTTCATTTTCTGCGATCTTGCTAACAGATACTGAAGAATTTTCAGAACTCCAGTCAGAGGTACTTTTGGCTTGAGTTTTGACAGAATTGCATACTTTTTTATATCATTAATATCATTTTTTATATCATTAAATATGAAATTTTATTATGAAAATAATAAACCGCCTACAACATTGTCGGTTCGTGTGTATTTTTCAGCTAAGTTAATTGTTTTCTTCTACCTGAACAGGTTTTTGTTTGTATTTCATGGCCTGCTACCTTTCTTATAGGTAGGAAAGTTGAAAAACGCCGATTTGTTTGAAAATTTAAAATTAAATGAAAACTACCAGAGATTGATATTCACAACCTCATATAATAAGAAAGGTTATCAAATTCTGCGTTTAACCGTATAAAAAAATTAGGCATTCCCATTTGAAAAAATCAAGTTATCGCTCATCGAAGTTTCCTTAATTAATCGACCGATTTCTCCAAGCATCAACGCAATTTAAATTTGACAGTCTCATCAAAGCTGACGCATTTTATTCTTAGTGATACGGCAAAGTCACAGCCTTCCATATTTTATAATCTCTGCGATATTCAATTTTTTCCTGATATCTACTTATACCGAAAATGGTGATTTACACCTAAACAGTTCACTTTAGGTCCCATGTATGATACATAAAGACACACTAGAATTCACCAAGGAAACGGTTCGCTTTAGATCCCATGTGTGATACGTAAAGTCACACTAGAATTTACTAAGGAATCAGAATATGCAATAATATACGGGGTGTTCCATTTGAACAAACACAACTTTGATACATTTCGTGTTTTTGGAACAACCTGTATAACAAGAAAATATTTTTAAAATGTAGCCTTTATGGGTGTCTATCCATCCGAAATTATTATTTTCTTTTTTATCCAATACTTTAGCCATAATGCTCCGTGTCGAATAACGTGAATAGCCCTGTACTACTAGTAAGGGACCAAAGGTCGGTTACACTGTAAAATTTTTCAAACTTAGAATTTTTAAAAACCATCTGAGAAGATATCTCGTAAAAATGTGTCCGTATTCGCTAAGTGAATTTTTTTCAACCTGAGCTTATAATTTCGTGTTTTATTTTATATTTTATATTTTAGTGTTTAGGCTGCCTCTGAATATACATGCTGACCCTTTAAATGCCTGTAATGACTTGTTTTGTATTTTTGTTTTTATTAGTTTGTTGTGAATTGTACCAGTTTTCGAATATTGTTTGTTTATATTTATTTTCCGTCTATATTAACTCTATACACTTTTTTATTTTTTGTTTATATGACTAGTCTTATATCATTGCATAATGATCACAAGACAATAAATTTAATTCTGTTCTATTTTATTCTATAATACACAAAGTATAACATGACACTTGACGTGCTTTCCTTCAAGTAGACTTTGATTCAACGTTTGACGTTTATTGTAATAAATTATTGAAATGTACATGTTTTGCGTACCCTTTGAAAAAATGAAAGTGGGGCAAAGATGTGCGTGAAAATTAATTAAAACTATCTGATTACAGTTAATTTAGATTAATTGAAATCAATCAAAATCAATTGAAGTTTAGTAAAATTAATTAAGATTAATCGAAATTAATTGGAATTAATTTAAATCAATCAAAAATAATTAAAGTTAATAGGAATTAATAAAAATTGATTAAAGTTAATTGAAATTATTCAAAATTACATAAGATTTATTACAGTTAACCAAAATTAATTAAATTGAATTGAATTGATTGAATATTGAAATTATTTAAAATTATTTGAAATTAATCAAAATTATTTAATATTAACTAACTAAATGGAGAGTACTTTGAAGTATAGTTGTATAGTTGTTGAGGATTTTTAAATAAATATTTGATCGTTATACTATGGAAATAGTATCCTTATGTTCTAATACATTCTCCTTTGTATTACAAAATACCACTCCTATGAGTATATTTGAAGGTTTTTTTCCTCTGGCAGCCGTCAGGACTTAAGCCTTTATGGCTTATTGTTCTATAACTTCCCAGAGGGGGGACGGTGCACGGCCAGCACCGTTGGCATTATTACACCATATTTGAAGGCTACGCAGAAAAGTAATTTTTGATGCACCACCGTTTTAAGCAACTTATCTTACATATTTCGCTTTTACGTAAGATCTTCTTTGTTTGCACTTCTAAGTTCCTGAAAAAGTTAACTTGTTAAGTAATCTTAATGTTTGCCTGCTCTTTGGAGCAAATGAGAAATAATTGTTCTAGAAACCCTGCAAATTATACGACCTCAGTAACTAGCACGTTTCGGAAGTTGTGGCTAATGTTGGTGAGAAACTTTGTTAATTGGTGACCCAGACTTGTCGTTGCCTCTAACAGTCCAGAACTGTAGCGAAGCTCAATGAGCTTTTTTTAAAGCTGTTTGATATACAGGAGAATGTAAAAATGCTCTTTCTCCCTGGGTAGTTTATCTAAAAGTCCAAACAAGGTGAAGCAATATTGACGAGACAATGGGACATAAATATTATAAGTAATAATTTCAGGCAAATATTACCTGGAATTGTGTATGAAATTGAATCATTCAACGTCATTTTTATCCATTTTATCCAGTATCAGGAAGAAAAAAATATAAAAAGATGTTCCAGATTTTGATGGACACAAGTAATTTTCCTACTTTGGAACAGCATCGACTGTTATGGTCATTAGCCTCGTGTTCACAGCTCTGATAAACTAATGCTCCAGATTTTTTTTTAAATGAGCGATTTACGGTCAAATTGCACCTAGAGGTCACACAGGAAATAAGAAGTACTATACTAATGAACTTCCATGACCCTTGAGGAAAAATTAAAACAAAAATGGCCACTATATCAAGACTTCTCTTGTACGCTATATCATGACCATCCTCCCGTTCATAGATTAGCGATCTGTCAATGGACAATTGACACTCTTAAAATTTCATTATTAATATTATCGATATTTTATGCTCAAAACTTTTTTCAATCAATTATAAACAATTAAAACTAGTGTTTCCGGTACTAGATTCAAAAATTAATTTTTATTTTGACATAACTTTTGTTTGAAATATATGTACATATATAATCTTTATCATATTACCACGATTTTAGGGGGCTGAAAATTATGTTTCTCTCCCACTCTCCCGATCTTACTCCAGTAGGCTTCCGTCCAATAGAAGGATAGTTGTAGAAGATTGTTAAATGAATATTTCATTTTAAAAGCTTTTATTTAACTTGCAATGTATGTACGCTTGTTCGGGTGGAATCTTGCAACTCAATTTTGAAGCAGATATCTTCAACCGATTGAGCTGAAATTTTGTATACACGTTTAGTTTGGATGACAATGCACGATAAGTTATAAGATGTCGTTCTAAATCCAATAGTGGAATAGTTATTTAATGCATTTCTACAATACGGGTATCCATATTGATATGAGAACGCCCAGTAGATGCTAAGGGGAATGACAATCTAATGAGAGGAATGTCATCACTGACAATAGACACAATAGATCCACTGATGTCATTTTTAGTCAAACGATGAATTTTGTTGTGAGAGTTTGGGGAAAATACTATTCAAAGCCGGCAAGTTGTTTTATCACTGCATGAACCTGACGCTGAGAGAAGAGAGTTTTTGCATTTGGCGCTCAACTAGATGCTTGCGGTGTGAGCAAGAATCTGACAGCAGACACAGGAGATTCTGGATCGAAGTGTATGAGTTCCTTTATACAACCTACGCAGTGGTCATCACCAGGTTGTATCGACGACGGTGACGACATCGACATGAGGTTAGGGGGTAGCTAATGAACCGATGGTGCACCGAGCAACCACGAAGGGTAGACGGTGTGTATGACTGTGACAGTGACGTAAGTGGTAAAGAAGATCCGCGGTAAGGATTTTCCAATAAGTTGTAAAGGAACATTTGGGGTGCTGGACTGACTTTGGGAAAGTAATAGGGATAAACTCGTGTTGTTAGTGGACTCTTATCACCAACACAGTGTTAAGGTTATGTTTGGAGTAGGTCTATATTTTTAGCTTAGTTTAAGGTTTTCATGATATCTAATAAAAGGAAATCCACGAAAATGAGTGGATATCATGAGTAACTGTCATTCAAATGATGACAAATGATATGTGTTTTTAGATATAATACAATGATGTGTTTTGTTGTAAGAGCTTGGGAAAGTATACTATTCAAAGTCGATGAGTTGTTTTATCACTGCATGAACCTTGTTTACGATCTGAGAAAAGAGAGTCTATGCACAGTGAAAGGGCTTGTTGAGAGTGACTCGAAAAATAATATGACGTCATTCTAAAGCAACTATGGTGGCCCATCCAAGAAATAGTTCTTTTTAATGCACTTCTGCAATATGGGTATCAAATAAAAGGGCTTGCCGAGAATAAATAAAAATTTTGTTGGATATAAATGTAAGTTAATAACTAAATAGTAAAAAATAAATTAAAAAATACTTTTCTAAAAAAGCTTTGATTTAAAGGTTCTAAAAATAAAGAAAATAAAATGTTCTTAAGAGTGTTAACTATCAACTTATAGCCTCATTATACGCAATTTATATGATCATAAAAGTTTGTCGCGCGATATACTTGTGTAAATTAACTAGTACCTATTTAATTGACTAACTTGGTCTGCTAAATTTAAGTGTGTTAAAATTTCAGTTTGATTGAATTCCTATAAGTACTTACGCAAACCTCGCGACAAGCTTTTATGATCATATAAATTGTGTAAATGAGGCTGTAAGTTGATAGTTAACACTCTAAAGAACATTTTATTTTCTTTTTTTTAGAACCCTTAAACAAAAGCTTTTTTAAAAAAGTTTTTTTTGTTTTAATTTATTTTTATACTATATCTTCGGTGTCATTATTTTCTCCATCCGACACCCTCACATATGACCCATTCCATCAAACGTTCATTTGAAATTCTGGCGGCTTTGCATCGTGAAATCGTGACTGACTATATGAATTTAGATATTCCCTCCTCGTTACAAATACCACATATTGCGGTTAGAGTTATCTGTGTCTGCATTTATCGCATCATTTGTTCGACCAAATCAATTGGAAGCTTAATCAAAGCGATTTCTGATTGATCTAATTTCAGATAGCTTTCAGCGCTGGTACATCCGATACATTTTAATACAGATAACTTTCCGCATATTCAGAGTTGCTTCCAGTCACAATATTCAAGAGCTATTTGTATGATACATTCGATAAGTTTCAATACATATTATTTTCGGTAGAAGAGAGGTAGTCATTGCCGAAACAAAAACCAGTTAGGTAATAAACGGTTAATAATTGGGAATGCGGCAATTAAACGCACAAGTGCACTCTTTTCACTTTATTCCAAGCTTTCGGAAACTTATGATTCCATCTTCAGGGCTACAATAGAATTTTGAGCATGAGTCTCAAAAAGGGATGTTAAATACTTATAAATGTTAGTGAGATTGATGCGAAATGATGTTGAATGGGAGAGTCTTCACAATAGTAGCACAATTTGTGTAAAACACAAAATCGTTGTCACAAAACATTGGAAAAGTAATACAAGGGACTTTAAACATTTAAAACACATTAAAATCAGATATCTGTAGTGAAATCGGTTATTTCATTCTTGAATAAACCACGTGGAAATGTCGTTTTAAAATGAATGACATTCAGAAACATTGACACTTGTCACTTGTCTATCACTCTTGACAGATGACACGAATCGAAATGAAGGACGGAGTGTTAATAATCGATAAAAGATTTCGGTTATATGTTGCTGAGAAAAATCGCTCTTTTTGGCGAGTACTATATGCCCTATAAAGAAAACTCCCAACTTAGGAAATACCCTGCATTTATTCAAACGAAACATTACGTGTTCCAGCACTCATAAAAAGTGCCTTCATATTTAATTGGGACATACTGTATGGAAAACGTTCTATGCGTCACACAGGTAATAAACCTAAAAATAACTATACCACTAAAAGTGAAAGTGTTAGATACACCTGACTAGTACGTCATCGAAATTAGAGAAAACCAATAAAACGAGTTGAACTGTACAAGCATCTCGATCCTAAAATATCACTATTTGCGTATTGCGTACGTGCGTGTGTATGAAACACATCCGAGCGAATATTATCACAAACACTCAGCGATAAACAGTAAGGATGAGCTATCAAAAGTTGAGATAGACCATACGCCATTTCCCGACGGGCAAGCGAAATTTTGTTTCTTTATTCTTAGCGATTTTCTTTATAGACTAGTCGATAAAAATAACTCGTATCTTTAGTCTTCCAGGCTGAAATAGATATGTTGTATCTCGGCTTGTCAAAATCTGGGGCTTGACAAACACTATCGTAACAAAACCTCCTATTGTGTTCTTCTCAGACTTATGGCTCCATCAACCTATATTCTTAAACATATGCTCAGAGTAAAAGGAAATTTTGATGATTACATAAAAAAATGGAGTCAAGTTGATTGACTCAGTACTTCCCACACATAACACTTGCAACCAAATCATCGCCTGCCTGTCGTCAAAAAACATCCAACACAAAAACTAGTAAATAGTTTCCTAAATCTCTCCGTAGGAACTAAAACGACACAATTCAGCTTCAACTGGACGAAACGAAACAATCAGGAACCCCCAAATTGCTTAAAAACGAAGTGTGAACTATTTTTATATTTTTAGATTTTTATTATTGCTGCGCCGCCACTGACACGATTTTTGAAAACCATACGCATTTTTCATCCTTGCCGCGGTAATAATACTGTGTCTAAATTTCATTAAAATTAATTCCATAATTTCCATGTTACTAAATATTATAGATGGAATAAATTTTTGAGTTTTACAACCCCCCCCCACCCCCTAACCACCCCAATTTCACCCCCACCCAAAAAAAAATGGAGTCAAGTTGATTGACTCAGTACTTCCCACACATAACACTTGCAACCAAATCATCGCCTGCCTGTCGTCAAAAAACATCCAACACAAAAACTAGTAAATAGTTTCCTAAATCTCTCCGTAGGAACTAAAACGACACAATTCAGCTTCAACTGGACGAAACGAAACAATCAGGAACCCCCAAATTGCTTAAAAACGAAGTGTGAACTATTTTTATATTTTTAGATTTTTATTATTGCTGCGCCGCCACTGACACGATTTTTGAAAACCATACGCATTTTTCATCCTTGCCGCGGTAATAATACTGTTTCTAAATTTCATTAAAATTAATTCCATAATTTCCATGTTACTAAATATTATAAATGGAATAAATTTTTGAGTTTTACAACCCCCCCCCCACCCCCTAACCACCCCAATTTCACCCCCACCCAAAAAAAAAGTAAAAAATGATCAGAAACCCCTAAAACGCCGAAAAACAAAGTTTGAGCTATTTTTACATTTTTAGTTTTTTTATTATTGCCGCGCCGCCACTGACACGATTTTTCCAAAACATGCGCGCTTTCCATCCTCGCCGTGGCAGTAATACTGTGTCAAAATTTCAGTAACATCCATTCGATAATTTTGGCGTTACGCAATAAAGAACGATCTAAAACTAAAACAACACTCGGATGTATACATCACAAATTATTCCAAGTCCGTTGGTTTCTATTATAAACAAGGCAATGTTCGGATGGACCTAAAAAATTGTATTATGGCGCTAGGTCTTTCATTCACAGGTCATTAGAGAGCCCATTATGAATACAACAAATTTTTCAGTATTACAACCCCCCACCCCCCAACCACCCCAAATTCACCCCCACCCAAAAAAAAGTAGAAAATGATCAGGAACCCCTAAAACGTCTAAAAACGAAGTTTGAAGCGTATTTGAAATTTTTCGTTTTTTGCTAATTGCTCCGCCCCCTGTATAACAATTTTCAAAATTATAGGAACATTACCTACTACGGCCCCACAGCATAACGCTGTCCAAATTTCATCACAATCCATGTAGCGGTTACTGAGATTACGAGGGTAGAAAAACGCGACAGACAGACAGACAGACAGACAGACAGACCGACAGACAGACCGACAGACAGACAGACAGACAGACAGACCGACGGAAATGAGTGACGTGGATTTTCGTTATGTAGACATCATAAAACGCCCAAAAAACGTATTATCTCAAAATCGAAAATTTTCGCGATCACAATACTCCCCTCACCTATCGGTGTGGGAAGTAAAAGGTGATTTGTGTCGCTAGATCTTCCTTCACAGGTTAGTGGACAGCCTATTATGAGTGCAAGAATTTTTTTTATTTTTCAACCCCCAACCACCCCAATTTCACCCCCCCCCCCAAAAACGCAGAAAATGATCAGGAACCTCTAAAACGCTTAAAAACGAAGTTTGAGCTGTTTTTATATTTTTAGTTTTTTTATTATTTCTGCGCCGCCACTGGCACGATTTATCAAAACCATACGCGTTTTCCATCTTCGCCATGGTAGTAATGCCGTTTCAAAATTTCATTAAAATCAATTCAACAGTTTCCTCGTTACAACGATCTGACGCAATACTCTCGTATGTTTACATCAAAAAAAAATTCCTTTGCTTTCTGTAATAGGCAAAGGCAATGTTCGGATGGACCTAAAAAAGTTATTTATGTCGCCAGGTCTTCCTTCACAGGTCAATGGACAGTCTATTATGAAAGCAACAAATTTTTCAATTTTACAACCCCCCGCCCCCCAACCACCCCAATTTCACCCCCACCCAAAAAAAAGTAGAAAATGATCAGGGACCCCTAAAACGCCTAAAAGCGAAGTTTCAGCAATATTTAATTTTTTTTGTTTTTTGCTAATTACTCCGCCGCCTATGCACCGATTTTCAAAATTATAGGAACATTACCTACTACGACCCCACAGCATACCGCTGCCCAAATTTCATCACAATCCATGCAGCGGTTACTGAGATTACGAGGGTAGAAAAAAGCGACAGACAGACAGACAGACAGACAGACAGACAGACCGACAGACAGACAGACAGACAGACCGACGGAAATGAGTGACGTGGATTTTCGTTATGTACACATCATAAAACGCCCAAAAAACGTATTATCTCAAAATCGAAAATTTTCGCGATCACAATACTCCCCTCACCTATCGGTGTGGGAAGTAAAATTAAAACTGACCTGGCGATTCCACTAGAGGTAAAGCGCAATATTTCTATTAATGAAAGCTTATGAGCTACATAGAGTTAAATTGTATAACAATTTAAAGGACAACTTCAACCGCCTCAAAAATACATCAAAAATGTATGCTACAATCAATAATTTCTATACTGTCACCCAATATAATTATGTCATACGCTTGGAATGTGTGAGTTGTCTGGCAAAAATCCTCCAAACTTAAGTCTGTTATTAATTTGTACGGTCTCTATTATACAGAGTGTAACTAAATAAGTTTAAAACATTTAAGGGGATGATTCCTCATCGAAAAAAAGATGGGATCTTTCATACAAAGAAACTTCATTGGAGCTACCCTTGTTAAGATACAGCCCCTTAAAGGGGTTACATGAAATTTATTTAACAATTTTATAGTAATTTATTTGGTTTACCCCATGATTGTAAGGGGTGAAAAACGTAACCCCAAAGATTTATTTCCAATGCAACTTGTTGTCTCATTATTTGTTAACCATTTAAAAAAAAATCCGATAGCTTGTTTCATTCTAAACAAAAAATGTCTCTGGAATTTTTTGCCTAAAATAAACCAGTTAAATGTTTTGCCCAAAAGTAAACCAGTTCGCAGCAAACAATTATTTTACGAACAACTACAGAGATACATCGTAATAAATAATATTTTGCTGAGAACTGGTATACCTTTGGGCAAAAAATTCAAGAGACATTTTTTGTTTAAAATGAAACAGGCTATCGGAAATACATTTTAAAATGGTAAGAAAATAGTAAGATAAAAAGTTGCATTGGAAATAAATTTTAAGGGTTGCGTTTTCCACCCCAACCATGGGGCAAATCAAATAAACTACTGGCTAAGTGTCTCTTTGTCAATTTAATTTCATATCGTAACTTTTTTCATCATCATAGTCACAATGTCTTAACAGATATGTTGTGAACTCGTAAAATGCATTATATCAGAGCTAGAGTATTGCCGACAGGAATATTATCAATAGTTTTGAGAACTGTAGCTCGCCATCGTTCGCGATTTACTGCCAGTTCAGTGGCGCTCTTGATACTCATATATAGCAACTGTTTCGTCGTATCCTCTCAGCATGTACCTGAACTAAACGTTGAGTTTTCAAACAAACTGCGTTTAGACATACTATGTTTCTTAGGGCCGGTTTCTCAATGTCCAGTTAAAAGTGTCAGATAGGTAGCTGCCAGTTAGCGTTTCTATGGGTTTTAACTGTCAGATAAAATTTACGTGAATTCGTAAGTTCAACCTTCAACTGTTTAAACAATTTATCTAACAGTTCTTTTATTATTTTTGTTCTTTATTGTTCTGTACTTTTGTTCTTTTATTGTTTTTAATTTTGATACTTAAGGTGTCTACCTCTTTTATTTTGCATATGTTCTATGTTATTTTTTGTTTAAATACAGAAAAAAATTCATGAGAAGGAATATTCTTTTTGCCCTCCCTGGCTTTTTTTCTGGCGGCGCCCATGGTTACCCGTTAACTTCCAGATAAATATTTAACTGGACATTGAGAAACCGGCCCTATGTATTGTAAACATATTGTGTTATTCTTCATATGTTTCATAGATTCTATGATGATATATCTGCTCTTGACGTGTACAATATAGTTTTTGTGATGATCCTATGAATCAAGATTATTGTATTCGAGGGTTGCTCTATATCTCCGTCAATCCACCAGTATGCAGACAGCTGTTTCACGCTTATTAGCGATCATCAGTGCGCCATAGGTCGATTGACGGAAATAGCATCAGTTCTTTCATGTTTACTAAACATGTGAAACATGTGAGAGCAGAGACAGAAATATAGAGCAACCCTCGTATATCGGCTTTTATATGCAGCTGCATATAGAACCCGCGCTCTCTGGTGGCTAAAGGGGACGCACCGTGGCGTTCCATCAAGAGGTCTGCTGCTGTTTAGCAGCGATTTTCTTTGGTTGCTGTTACCTTCGGGTACCAGATGGCGCACCGGCAGAACCTCTCTGTCTCTGCTCTCACGATTATTGTATTCTATTGTACTGTATAAAGCTCGATAATACGGTCTGCGCATCGTTCTACTGTACTAGATCTGGTGAAGTTCCGCCGGAATAAATACAGCGAGCCGTAGCTTTGTGTGCAGCATTTTTATCACGGTTGTAAAATCGGTAAAATTATTACTAGGCAGGCTTTATAAACATACAGGCGCAAACGAGCGCTATTCCGGCGAAAATGGCTAACGGATTGCCATGGCCAATGATCATGTCATAATTAAATGATAATATAAGCCACGTGGAGAGTAATCCAGGAAAATGCTGCTAATGGCCGGTCTCTGGATTGCGGGCACAGCATACAACGCAGTAAGACGTGTTGTTTTTGCTTTGTTCTTTTCTTTATGGTCGGCCACCCGCAAAGGCTGAAAGCCTATATCGCTGTAAAAGCGCTGCGAGAGGACAAGTGGGCACGTTGGATTTGAAACGTTGCAGGTTGTAGCCGTCGGGATACAAATTCACCGGCAGCTGATTCCACAGCGTCGAAGTTCTCCAAAAGAAGGAATGCTGGAGGAGTAAGGACCTCGACCTGGTAAGGATGAGCTCGCAGAGCTTCTCTAATGTTCCTCGTTCGGACGGCCTGTGGTGTTATTATCTGGGAGAGCTCACTCGAACATCTTCCGTGATAGAATCTGTAAAATAGGGATAGGTCAGCCACCCTCCTTCGATGTTCCAGGCTGTGGAGGTCCTTTGTGAGGTTAGGCGTATCGATTAATCTAATTGCTCTTTTCTGGATAGTGTCCAAAAGCTTTAGAGAGTGTTTGGGAGCGCATCCCCACACATGGGAGCAATACTCCAGCGATGGTCGGATCTGTGCCTTGTAGAGCAGCAGCAGTTGCTCTGGTGTATACAACTTCCTACAGCGGAACAAAACTCCAAGCTTCTGGGATGCCGTTCTAGCAATACTGACAACGTGGTCGTGCCAGGACATGTTATTGTTGATGTTGATTCCCAAGAGCTTGACGGAAGGTGATTCGCCTATGGGTGACCCTCCATTTCCACGGTTGGTAAGCCATCGTGAGACTTCTTTTAAGTGTTGTTGACTGAGTTTTTTGTACGGTGAAGTGTACTTTATTTGCTAATCCCCACTCCACAATTGCTTTGATATCTGCGTTGATCGGTGAGGCATACTGCAGTCGCCGACGTACCGTCTCCTGGGATGATAGTGGCTTGCCTGGTACCATGTACGACACTAATGTACTGTCATCTGCGAAGCTTTAGATTGGATTGGATGTTATTTCCAGCAGCTCGTTGATGTACAGCAGAAACAGTCTAGGGGATAGGACAGAGAAAATACGTCTGATGAACAGCTCTCGACTACAACAAATAGAGATCGGTCCTTCAAAAAGCTATTCAGCCACTGGCGCAGGCCAGGTGATAGTCCATAAGCAGCAGGCTTGACCAGACGTCCGTCATGCCACACTCTGTCGAAGGCTTTCGACATGTCAAGTAAAACAACACGGGATTCGCCATGATTGTCTATTGCCCTGTTCCACAAGTGAGTGACGTAGGCAAGGAGATCACCTGTAGACCTGTGCTTACGGAAGCCATACTAGCGATCATTTATGATGTTATTGTTGTCCATGTATTTCAGGAGCTGTGTGTTAATGACAGTCTCCATAACCTTAGACATGATGCTGAGAAGAGCCACAGGTCTATAATTGGTGGGATCAGTTTTCTTTCTACTTCTCACGTTCACAACAAAGGCAGAGAAGTTTCCAGAACGTGAGAATCTTGCTTTGAGGTATAATGCTTCTTTAGAAATAATTTTGTATAAACACACTAAGGAGGGGTCACTACTGTTGGATCCTCACCAATACGTACCTCCTCCTTTATGTGCCGTCTCCGAGTGGAAGGTTGGCAATCAGCATAGCTATTTTTTACTTAAAAATTGGTTAGAAGTGCATCCGAACCACTCCATCAGATTCCGTAGACATGACATATTTCTTCTGCCTATATTATGTTTTCACCTATGTACAATTTCTTTTTCTCTGCCAATGGGTTTCTGAAATTATGCATTTGGTACTTTATCCATCCACGATAATCTGAGGATCCCTCTGGAAACCCATTTCCACATTTAAAATGTAGACCTTAGCTTTACCCACCACATGTATTGGAAAGTTTTTTGTATCTCTCATAATAACGGAAGTATCAACTTCGGAGTTGTTGATCACACTGTATAGTATAGCGTTTATTGTAAATATAAAATAAATAAAAATAGAATAAACAACAAGTGCCCCAAAAAAGTTAAAAACTTGTGCTTGGGTACAAGGTAATTATTATAAAATAGAAACAACAAATAAGGGTTAATTCAGGAATATTTATATTTAAATATTATGTATTCTATATAAATTAGTAATAATAGGTATTACATATGTCTACAAGTTGGTGAATTTTAATGCGGTTATTATTTACTATCGATTGTTTTAAACCATACTTGAATGAATTTAAAGGCACTAGACATTTTATGCTTTTTGGAATCTCATTGTATAGTCTTGGAGCAAGAAATATATGACATCGTAATAAAGTATTTTTTCTTGCTTTTGGTACAACATTACATGCATATCTTATGTCATATTTATGTTAGTGTTTTGTCAAGTTTGATTTATTTTTATATTGGTAAATACCTAATGATATGAAAAATGTTTGGCGGATATCTAGAATTTTTATTTTAGTAAATAACAAGTCACTAGGATATGTAGATGTCACTTTATATAAAACTTTTATTAAACGTTTTTGTATAATTTCTATTGCTTTTATGTTATTTTTACATGCTGCGCCCCACACCACAATACAATATCGTATATGACTATGGATTAGTGCTTCGTATACAATGATCATCTGTTCATAGGTAAGTATAGTGGAAAGGAGTTTAAATTTGCTTATAATGTAACGTATCTTTTTGACAACATATTCTGTATGCTCCTTGCATTTGATATGACAATCTAGATATATTCCTAAGTACTTGATACTGGTGACCATTGATATAGGAGCTAGATTTGTAAGTTGGTGTATTTCGGTAAGCCGTTTACGTACGACGCGAATGGAACAAAGTGAGTCTTGTTGAAATTGACTGTTAAAAGTCGACTACTGAACCAGTTGAATATTTTTTAAAACCATTTTCAGTCTTTGATTTTAAGATTTCCCAACTTTCAGCAGAAAATATAACAATATAACAGCTGTATCGTCTGCAAAACTCATTACATCTTCACTCACATCAAATAGGTCATTTACATATATGTTGAAGAACAATGGCCCCAGTACCGTTCCTTGAGGAACACCGTATGTTATAGGCAACGAGCATTTATTTATCACAAGAGTTTGTGTTCTATTACTTAAGTAACTTTTAATTAGATGATTCGACCCCGTATACCATAATTTTGTAAAGTTATCATGAGTATCATATGATGAACTGTGCCAAATGCTTTTGCTAGGTCCTCAAACACACATAATGTTGCAATATTCCTGTCCACATTTTTGCATAGTTCTCCTATTACATATGTCACCGCATCTTCAGTAGATTTATCTTTTTTGAAACCGAACTGTTTATCAGAAAGTAGGTTATATTTCTCTAAGAATCCTGTCAATTTGTTTTTTTTATATTTTCAAAAACTTTGCCAAACAGGAGATAAGTGAGATAGGTCTATAATTGAATAAATCATATTCATCACCAGTTTTATGTACAGGCATCACTGTTGCAATTTTGCCATGATACTTCTTACTATTGTTTGATAGATCGTCTTTTTGGTTTTCCGGCTGATGTTTCAAACCCAGATTACACTATATCCAAGTCTATTTTGTATTTCTTCCTAGAATAAACTGTAGACACCCCGTAGTCACGCTGGTGCCTACAGTATTCGACTGAAGAACATTTGGCTTTCCTGGTAAGCCTTTTATAGAGAGACTTGAATAACATTGGATCAGTTATCTAAGAGTATAGTGTAGAAGCAGAACCGTTACATATTATGTACATATTAAATCCCCCAAAGGGATCAAAGCCTACTCGCCTTTTACAACGATATTAATATTACATGGCAGACTGAAACTCTTTACCCTACTCGAAGAGGAGAAGACTTAAAAGGAAAACGTTACATAAAGATATAATTGCTTGTATTTCAGGGTAAATATGAAAATAGTTCTGCGAAAATGAATTAAGTCATTCAGGAGATATTCAGTGTCTGCCAACTAGAATATTTTATTTCAGGTAAGAATCTGCTCAACCTTAATTATGTTACGCTATTTGTAAGAGGGTCTGGTCCTCCGGTGTTTGGCCAGATGAATGGTGCACATCCATTTTAGTTCCACTTCATAAAAAAGGATCTCCAACAAATCCAGACAATTATCGCCTACTTTCGTTAATCTCTCATGCAAGCAAGGTTCTACTATATATTTTACAGTCTCGTTTGGAGGGTTTTATTGGCTGGCAAATTTCTCAGGCACAGGCAGGTTTCGTAAAAGGACGCGGTACGCGTGAACAGATCTTAAACTTAAGACAGATTATTGAAAAAGCCAGAGAGCATTATTTTCCCGTTTTTATTTGCTTTGTGGACTATTCTAAGGCGTTTGATAACATAAAGTGGCCTAAACTGTGGGAAATCCTTATCTCTATGGGAGTCCCTTACCACTTAGTATTTCTCATACAGCAACTCTATGAGTCTAGCTCAGCTCGGGTAAGAATTGATGGTAACCTGTTTGGTCAAACAGCAACCAGAAAAGGAGTTCGTCAGGGATGCGCATTATCTCCGATGTTATTTAACATTTACTCTGAATTTGTGATGAGACAGGTATTGGACAACTGGAATAGCGGTATAACTATTGGCGGAAGCAAAATATCTAACTTAAGATTTGCTGACGATACAACCCTTATTGCTGCTTCTCAGGAAGAACTAGTAGCTCTATTGAACGTTTTAGAACCATACAGTGCAGCATATGGTCTTGGTATTAACTATAACAAGACCAAGGTTATTATCGTAGATAGAGAGCATGACAATCACCGAGAGATAAAGTCAATAGGCCGTTGTGAGGTAGTTCAAAGTTTTGTGTACCTCGGTTCTTTGATCGACAGTTCAGGTAGCTGTGAGAATGAGATTCGACGGCGCATTCAACAGGCACGGGTGGCCATGACAAAGCTTACTAAAATATGGCGTGACCATAACATCACTAAAGCTACCAAGATGTCATTGGTTCAGTCTTTTGTGTTCTCCATATTTTTGTATGCGTTGGAAACTTGGACCGTTAAAAAGGCAGATCGCGCTCGCATAGATGCCTTTGGAATGTGGACGTGGAGGAGAATGCTGAGAATTCCTTATACCGCCCATGGAACTAATGTTTCCATACTGGATGAGGTCGGTAATCCAAAGAGACTATCCTCCATTGTGTCGATGAGAATGCTTACATCCTTCGGACATATTCACAGAAGCGATAATATGGAGAAACTTGTAGTTCAAGGTCACGCCCCGAGTGGACGGCGCCGTGGCCGTTCCCCTACACGCTGGGTGGATACTACGAAACAGTTGCTACATATGAGTATCAAGAGCGCCACTGAACTGACAGTAAATCGCGAACGATGGCGAGCTACAGTTGTCAAAACTATTGATAATATTCGTGTCGGCAATAATCTAGCTCCGACTTAATGCATTTATCGAGTTCACAACATGTCTGTTAAGACTTTGTGACTATGATGATGACTCTGGAATTTGGTGGAAATTTATTTATCCATTTATTTATTTTTATTCACTTACCGCCTGAACGGACTACTTTATTTAATCGGCAGGAAATGCGTAAATGTTTTTACAAAATAAACTGAGACGGCAAGAGTCAACCAACGGTTAAAAAGCTTTTTTAAGGCTTTCATTATTGCAACAGAGAATGCCAACTTCACTTGCCTTTTCACAGACATTGCTCATAACAAAAAGTGGAGAGAATAACGACAAATTTGTCCCCGGGGGAAGTAAAGATCAGGACTACGTAAATTGGGGATGTGTAGTCAACTGTTTTTCTCTCTAAGAGTCAGGGACAACCAACATGTTCATCAAACAATTTACTCAAAAATGTAGAACCGGCATAATTTCTACGTTGCACAAAAGTTGATAGGTTGAATCTATCCAGTAGTATACCACTTTTCGGATATACGTAATCTTCTTTGTACCACAAGTACTTCACAAAGCAGCGTTGCATTCTCTCAATATTATGGACATGAACATGATGACAAGGTACCAAATACTCAATACTCAAGGGCAGATCTAACAAACGAAATGTGCAGCAAAATTAGAATTTTTGGATCATTAAACTGTCTACTACTTTTGATCATATTTATGTAATCTATAAATGCCAGCTTGGAGTCAAATAAGACTCCCAAATCTCTATAGGTGTTTACTCGCTGAAGCTTATTGTCTTCAATCTCAAAGTCAATACGTAATGGTTGAATTTTACGTGTGGACGTCACTGAGCAGCACTTATCAACATTCAAAGACATATTGTTTCTTTACACCACTGATGCATAAGGTTTAAATCTATTTCCAATTTTATACTATCATCTATAGTATTAATACTTTTATATAACTTAATGTAGTGAGCGTAGAGCAAATACTCACATTGCAAGTTATTTACTATGTCATTAATGAAATTCAAAGACAGTAAAGGGCCAAGAATTGAACCCTGGGGGATACCTGTTCTAACCAATATAGCTTCGTATAAATTCGATATTCTATACCTACATATAAATGTCTACCTTCAATCAATAATGCTGCTAGTTAAACAACAGTGGTTCAATTTTTTTGTAGAATGCCGAGGTCCAATCGGTCGAAAGCTATTGAAAAATCAGTCATCAATCTGTTCGCCATTGTCCAATATCACTGAAAAATATTGCTTAAAGAATTCCAAACTACTACAGTAAGTAGATCTATTTTTATAAAAATCATGTTGATACGTAGTTATCATCTGAGAGAACAGATCACCAGATTACTCTAAATGACAACTGCTCTATAATTTTCAACATACGATGTAACACCTATACAGGGTGGGCCAATATTGCGTGGACGGAAGATTGTGGGCTTACTAAAAAATATTTCAAAAATCTGTCACATGGTAATGGTAGGGACCCTCGAGGGCTATAACGTAAAAATATTTTCACTTAAATTTTGACGTTTATACAGGGTGATTCATATCAAAGTTATATTTTTTTGAATGGAACCCCCTATATATTATTGTATATTTGGATTCCTTGGTAAATTCTAGCGTGACTTTATGTATCACATATGGAACTTTAAACGAACCGTTTAGGCACAAATCACCATTTTTGGTATAAGTAGGTATCAGAAAAAAATTGAATATCGCAGCGACTATTAAACCTAGAAGGCCGAGACTTTGCAGTACGACTACTGAAATGCATCACTTTAGGTCAGATGGATAAATTTGAATTCTTTTTATATTTGGAGAAACCAGTAAATTAATTAAGGAAACTTCAATCACAGATAACTTGATTTTTTCAAATGAGAATGCCTACTTTGGTTTAAAGAATCAAATGTCGAATTGGATTACCTTTCTAACGATATAGCATTCTCGATATGAATCTTTTTTGGTGTTTATTTTATTTCCAATTTTCAGTCAAATGGGTGTTTTTCAATTTTTCAGCAGGCCATGAAAAATAAACAAAAACCCGTTTATATGGAAGAAACCAACTAACTTAGTAGAAAGATGTAAACTAACTAGAGTAACGAGGCAAGATTATGAAAATTTCATACAACATATTAGCTCTAACCAGAAACAATAGCGGTAACAAGAACGCTGATTTTTCACAGCCTATTAGCCAATTTCCAAAGTCAGTAAAAAAATATTTAATCAAAGGAAAATTACTAGTGATTGTTACTGGCAGTAGAATACCTATGTCTTCTGAATAAATTTTCACATTTAATGCTATAAAAAAGTAACCATTTCCGTAAGTCAAAAGTAATGACACGTCTGACTAGAACCCTTCAAATTATTCAGTAGGTACTTCTACTTATTAGTAAAATCGCAGCAAATGAAACTTGAATTATTTGCAGTCTGAATTATAAAACATAATTTAGCTTGTAGAAAACTACAAGAAATAAACACAGTTACAACATAGCGTAATTAAAAAATTCTAGTAATTATTTCAATAGATGTTCAGAATGCTCCAGTTAGAGATATCTTCACTTTTGGCTTAGCTAAATGGAAATGACTAAATTTTGTATCCCAATAAATGTGAAATTTCATTCTAAACATGTTAAACTTAAGCAAAAGTCGCTGGTGGTTTTCCTTTCGTTTCAAAATTTTCAAGCATTTTGGAAAGTTGTCAAGGTCTAGTAGACCTCAATAGCTAGTAGGCTGTGAAAAACAAACACTTCTGTCTTACCCCAGCTACTCATTGACATTAGATATCTTGCCGCTGTTGTATCCGGTTAGAGCTAATATGTTGTAAGGAATTTTCATAATCTTGCCTCATTACTCTAGTTAGTTTGCATATGTCTACTAAGTTAGTTGGTTTCTTCCATATTAACCGACTTCTGTTTATTTTTCATGGCCTGCTAGGTTGCTTGCACGCAGGAAAATTGAAAAACACCGATTTGACTAAAAATTTGGAATAAAATAAAAGCCAAAGAAGATTGATATAGAGAATGCTATATCGTTAGAAAGGTAATCAAATTTTACATTTGATTTTTTTAAACTAAAATAGGCATTCCTATTTGAAAAAATCAAGTTATCTGTGATTGAAGTTTTCTTAATTAATCTACTGATTTCTTCAAGTACAAAAAGAACTAAAATTTAGTGACCTGACTAAGGTGACGCATTGCATGCTTAGTCGTACCGCAAAGTCACGGCCTTCTAAGTTTTATAATCGCTGCGATATTCAATTTTTTTCTGGTACCTACTTATACCAAAAATGGTGATTTGCGCTGAAACGGTTCGTTTAAAGTTCCATGTGTGATACATAAAGTTACACTAGAATTGACCGGCGTTCTAGAACGCCGCGTTACAGCGTTACGTTGTATTGTTACAGAACGCCGTAACGCCGCATTCTAGAACGCCCTCTGTTTGACCGGACCTTTATCCTCTCGCTGCGCTATTACAGCGCCATAGGCTTTCAGCCTTTGCGGGAGGCTGATCATAAAAAAACTTTTGTTAGAAAGAGGAACAATTTTTGGCAGTTTCCATTCACTAGGAAAGGTTGCTGTTTTCAACGAAATAGCTCAATCTCTAAAACGCGGGTATTAGAGTAAAGAATATGAGAGCTAGGTTCTACATTTATATAGCTCAAAAATAGAGTGTCATAGAAAATGAATAAAAGTAAGTTTATGTGAAAATTGCCAAATCGCCACAAAAAGATGTTTGTGTCAAAAGCCCAGCTTGTAGATATTATGTACTCACCTTTTTGCCTGTCATAAGCGTTGATACATTCCGAGGTCATGAATTGACTGATGAGTGCCGTTTTGCCAACCCCCTGTGCCCCTAACAGCGCCACCGTATAGTTGGCCACCTCGGTCACCTGACCTGGTTCGTCTAGAACGGGAGAAGGCGTACCTCCACCCCCTCCTCCTCCGCCCATGGACGGAGGGCACAGACTGTTGCTTCGGGATCTACGCCTGCGGAACGAGTCGCCCCTGTTAACTATGCCTGTAACAAAAAAAAGGCATGTAAATATCCGAATAAATAAAAATACGTTATAAAAAGACATGCTTTTAAAGAACACCGGACTAAGGACATGACAAACATGATTTTCAAATTTTGAACCTACCTATTAGCAAGATCGCAGAAAATGAAGAATGAATTAAAATTTGTTCAAATTATAGAACATAACTCAAATGGCAGAAAATTTAAATCTGATTTGTTAGTATTCCTTTTCTGCAATATTGCTGATAGATATTGAAAAATAGAAGGGCTCCAGTCAGAGGTATTGACTTCGACGCAAATTACTACTTTTTTACAACATTACATATGATTGATAATTACGTGCTGGAGCAACAGTCGCTGGTTGTTTTTGTTTCAAATTAGGGTTTTTAATTGTCTTGGAAATTTTTAACATCTAGTGAATTGCGGTAGCCAGTAGACTGTAAAAAAAAACTATTACTGCCATACCCCAGCTTCTCTTTGACCTTAGCGATTTTATCGCAGTTGTTTCTGGGAGAGTTGGTTTGTTGTAAGGAATTTTTATAATCTTCTCCCTTTAGTCTAGCTCGTGTGTATTTTTCTGCTAAGTTAGTTGTTTTCTTGTACCTGAACAGGTTTTTGTTTATATTTCATGGCCTGCTACGTTGCTTATAGGTAGGAAAATTGCAAAACGCCGATTTCTTCGAAAATTTAAAATTAAATGAAAACTATGAGAGGTTGATATTCACAACCTTATATCATTAGAAAGGTCATCATATTCTACGTTTAACCGTATAAAAAATTAGACACTCCCATTTGAAAAAATCAAGTTGTCGCTGGTCGAAGTTTCTTTAATTAATCGACCGATTTCTCCAAGCATAAACGTAATTTAAATGTGTTGGTCTCATCAAAGCTGACGCGTTTTATGCTTAGTAACACGGCAAAGTCACAGCCTTCCAAATTCTATAATCTCTGCGATATTCAATTTTTTCCTGATATCTACTTATACCGATAATGGTGATTTGCACCTAATCGGTTTGCTTTAAGTCCCATGTATGATACATAAAGTCACACTACAATTCATCAAGGAATCTGAATATGCAATAATATATGGAGTGTTCCATTCAAAAAAACATAACTTTGATACATTTCGTGTTTTTGGGACACCCTGTATAACATAAAGATATTTTTAAAATGTAGCCTTTATGGGTCTCTATCCATCCGAAATTATTATTTTCTTTTTTATCAAATAGTTTAGCCATATTGCTCCGTGTCGTATAACGTGAATAACCCTGTATATCCTGTTTTCTTCTTTTTTTGTTGTTGTCCATGTTTCACTACCGTATAAGAGGGTTGGAATAGCTATTGTCTTATAAAATGTCATTAGAGTATCTTTCCTTTCCTAATGCTCTGCTGACAGTACCGCGAATATTCGAGAATTTATTAACTTTTTCTTCTATGTCTTTACTTCTTCCATAAGATATATCACAGCCTAAGGGTTTGAAGCTCAGAGTAATAATTGAATTATTACTCTGAGGTTTGAAGTGTTTTACCTGTTCCAGTACTTCATAGTTTACGACAATCTGTATCCTAACTGGATACTTACTAAGATCATTGATTAACGTATTTAATCAATGTTTAATCAACGTTAATCAATGCTAAGATGTATATCTTCAGGGCATTCCGTTTTCAACTCCTTTATAATGAAATACAGCAACCTTGTCTAATTCCCTTATTTACTCATATTTCTCTAGTAAATTTGCCCCTATATCTCTATGTGTTGTTAATCCTCAATAATTTATTGTGAACAGAAATTTTGCTTAGCCCATTCCAATGCACTAAATTCAATTTTGCAAATCTAATAGTGCATTTCGATTCTGGAATATTGTAATGTGATAAGGTGTGACATGTTGTGCCATGTTGCTATGTTTTGCGTCATGTCACTTTACCTCACGCAACTAGAGGTAACTTAGCCTAGCTGGATAAAGTTGTGACTTTGGTGTTACATTATACTTTAATTCTTGATATAGGACTACCACATTGTAAAAAAATCAATTCAAGTTGATTGACTCAGTACTTTGGTTTCTGTAATAGGCAAAGCAATGTTCGGATGGACCTAAAAAAATTATTTACGTCGCTAGGTCTTCCTTCAGAGGTCAGTAGACAGCCTATCATGAATGCAACAGATTTTTCAATTTTACCCCCTTCCACCTCAAAAAAAAAAGTAAAATCAGGAACACCTAAAATGAACGAAGTTTGAGGAATGTTTGAAATTTTTTATTTTTTGCTGTTCACTCCGCCGCCCATGCACCGATTTTCAAAATTGTAGCAGCATTACCTGCTACTCCACAGCTTATTGTTGCCTAAATTTCATCACAATCAATGCAGCGGTTATTGAGATTCATCATCATAGTCACAATGTCTTAACAGACATGTTGTGAACTCGTAAAATGCATTAAGTCGGAGCTAGAGTATTGCCGACACGAATATTATCAATAGGTTTGAGAACTGTAGCTCGCCATCGTTCGCGATTTACTGTCAGTTCAGTGGCGCTCTTGATACTCATATCTAGCAACTCTTTCGTCGTATCGACCCAGCATGTAGGGGAACGGCCACGGCGTCGCTCACTCGGGGCGTGACCCTGAACTACAAGTTTCTCCATATTCGCTTCTGTGAATATGTCCGAAGAATGTAAGCATTCTCATCGACACAATGGAGGATAGTCTTTTTGGATTACCGAGCTCATTCAATATGGAAACATTAGTTCGATGGGCGGTATAAGGAATTCTCAGCATTCTCCTTCACGTCCACATTTCAAAAGCATCTATGCGAGCTCGATCTGCCTTTTTAACAGTCCAAGTTTCCGAGGCATACAAAAATATGGAGAACACAAGAGACTGAACCAGTGACATTTTGGTAGCTTTAGTGATGTTATGATCACACCATATTTTAGTAAGCTTTGTCATAGCCACCCGTGCCTGTTGAATGCGCCGTCGAATCTCATTCTCACAGCTACCTGAATTTTCGATCAAAGAACCGAGGTACACAAAACTTTGAACGACCTCACAACGGTCTATTGACTTTATTTCTCGATGATTGTCATGCTCTCTATCTACGATAATAACGTTGGTCTTGTTGTAGTTAATACCAAGACCATATGCTGCACTGTGTTGTTCTAAAACGTTCAATAGAGCTACTAGTTCTTCCTGAGGAGCAGCAATAAGGGTTGTATCGTCAGCAAATCTTAAGTTAGATATTTTGCTTCCGCCAATAGTTATACCGCCATTCCAGTTGTTCAATACCTGTCTGTCACAAATTCAGAATAAATGCTAAATAACATCGAAGATAATACGCATCCCTGACGAACTCCTTTTCTGGTTACTGTTTAACCAGACAGGTTACCATCAATTCTTACACGAGCTGAGCTAGACTCATACAGTTGCTGTATGAGAAATGGTAAAGGACTCCCATGGAGATAAGGATTTCCCACAGTTTAGGCCACTTTACGTTATCAAACGCCTTAGAATAGTCCACAAAGCAGATAAAGACGGGAAAATAATGCTCTCTGGCTTTTTCAATAATCTGTCTTAAGTTTAAGATCTGCTCACGCGCTGATTACGAGGCTAGAAAAACGCGTACAGACAACCCGACAGACAGAGATGGAAATGAGCGGATTTTCGTTATGTAGATATCACGAAACTCCCTAAAAGCGTATTGTCTCGAAATCTAAAATTTTCGCGATCACAATACTTCCTCACCTATCGGTGTGGGAAGCAAAAGGGTCAAGACGCTATTTAATCTGGGCGTTGTTAGGTGTATATGGTAGACACGTTTCTTTAGCGTGTCTCTTTTTCTGACCCACAAACATGAATAGAATTTTCCTATCACAATAGCGCTTTCAGCAGCAGGTCTTTTCTTCAAGGAAAAAAGATAAATAAGGAGCCGGTTCTGTGACGGTGATGGCGGGTGGCAGCGAAAGGCTTCCGCGGTAAACTCTTTTCCAATACTCGAGAAAACAATAGCCACTCAGAGTGCTCGACTGCCTTTCCTACTATGTATTGCTGGTGCTCCTCACAACCGGGGAATTCTGGATGCGCGCATACCTATACAGGGTGAATAAAGAGTGAGTGATCCTGGATTTCACCTGTGATTTCGATTACAGTTTATAAGTTGTAACTTGGAAATTCCGTTAATGCTTCTCTGTGTCTTACAAGCAATAGACCGATCTCTGTGGTCGAGCTGGAACGCAGAAGACTGGCAGTTGCAGATTCACTTTCAAAGGATCTCGTTACCATTACCGCTTGGGGGCTTAAGAATGTGGTTAAATTTAATGCCTCCAAGACCCAGTATTGTACGCTATCAAACAAAAGGTGCCCAAACCAACACCAGGTTCTAACGAACAACCAGGCTCTGCCAAGGAGTCACTCATTCAAGTTGTTAGGAGTCAACATTACAGAAAATCTGATCTGGCACGAACACGTCGCATCAATTGCAACAGCTGCTGGTAAAAAGCTTGGGTACCTATTTAGAGCCAGAAAGTATTTCTCACCATTTAACCTCCTCACGCTATATAAAGCCCAGATAAGATCTCACCTGGAGTACTGCTCTCATGTCTGGGGAGCTGCTGCCCCTACTACCCTGTCTATACTAGATGCCGTCCAGAGAAGGGCAATTCGACTAATTGGCGATTCGGCCTTAACGCGCCACCTTCAGTCACTTTCTCACCGGCGTGTTGTTGGTGATCTCTCACTCTTCTACCGATATTCCAACGGAATCTGCTCCTCTGAGCTATCCTCTATCATTCCGCCGCTCACTGCTCCTATCAGATGTACCCGTGCGACCGCTGCATCTCATCCTAAGACGGTCGTTCTTCATACATCAAGAACTGAGCGGTACAACTGCACATTTATTCCCAGGGTGTCCAAGGCTTGGAATGGACTGCCAGAAGATGTATTTATTAGGCCTCTGCGGGTATTTTCCCATTCAAATCTCGCGTTAACAAACTTCCCCTAACATAACCCTTTCACAGTAGCCGCGATACTCTGGTACTTAGTCTGCCTGCGCGGTCTGCTCAGTTATAAAAAAAACTCCCGTACGTAAGATAAAACTAAAATTGTTGCCTTAGTCTTAGTCTGTCTCTATGCACTAAACCAGTCTAGTTTAGTAATCCTGAGGTAATACTTGCTCCCCGATTGAGTTTAGCTATCAACATGCATATTTAACAAATACTTTGACAAAGCTTTTCTATTGGATGTTATTTATCAAAAGCTTTCTGTTGGGTATTGAGGGCTAGGTTAATAAATATCATCCAATAGTATTTTATCAATTTTGAAAACAAAATGTCAAAGCTAGATAACACTTTTCATCATATCGTATATAAGTTTTATAACAAAACTATTGTTGTAACATGAGTATATTTGTTGCAACATAAGCGATGAATGAAGTTTGCAGCTCGAGACGAAGTCAAAGATCGAAATAAATATCTTTTTGAATGGTTGAAAGTAGACCACAAATCCCAGTAATAAAGTACCTAACCAAATATGTTCTATTGAGGCGATCCGCTCCGCAAGATGTTGGGTGGCCTAGCGGTATAGTGTTCGACAGTGAATCACTGTGTTCGAGGGTGGTGTTGGTCATGTGTTGGTTCGAGACCCATCCCTTGCAACTACTTTTTTTTATTTTGTTTTTAACCAATATATTCATTGATATGCTGTTTACTCATGTTACACACATTTTTGTGTACCATCGAAATAAATATGTTTTTGAGTCAAATTAGACATTTCACCTGACATAGTGCAAAAGCTAAGGACCAGAGGCGGTGGGGAATTCAAAGTCAGTGGAAGTGAGGTTTATCCGTCAATATTCAGTGGATCTATTGTCAGTGGTCAATATCAATAGCCAATTGCTTTGATTATGGTATCAAGATGAAATTATTCCAAAAAAGTAAAATTATTCGTAACTTTTTGTTGTACTTGTGAAACAACTAATAAAATTTGATTCAAAAACACATTTATGTCGATGGTACAACAAAATGTGTGTAACATGAGTAAAAAGCATATAAATGAATATTTTGGTTAAAAAAATAATACAAAAAGTAGTTGCAAGTGCTGGGTCTCGAACCAACACCACTCTCGAACACAGTGATTCACTGTCGAACACTATACCGCTAGGCCACCCAGCATCTTGCGGAGCGGATCGCCTCAACGAAACATATTTGGTTGGGTACTTTATTACTTGGATTTGTGATCTGATTTCAAACAATCAAAAAGATATTTACTTCGATCGTTGACTTCGTCTCGAGCTGCAAACTTCATTTATCGCCTATGTTGCAACAAATATACATTTTAGTTACAACTGTTACAAGTATTTTCACGAAGTACGTCACACGGGCTCGGGAGCCGTCGGCGTGTTTTCGGTTCTGGATTCAAAAACCCATTTTTATTTTGATATAACTTTTGAATTATTGCGAAAAAATAGGAAACAAAAACAGTTGTTGTAAAACTTATATTTGATCTCTCCATTTATCACAAAAAAAATTTTTCAAAACCCTAATTTTTTTGTCATTATCATTTAGCAGAAGAAAAAACTAGCGATCAAATGTACAGTTTTTTCGGAATCTGATTGGTTGAAATTAGCAATTACTAAACACTTTGTTAAACAAGAAAATGCAATTTTTCACCCATTTAAGATGGAAAATCAGACTTGAAAAGATACTAGATGGTTCATACTGGTCGATTGTATATAAAGTATGTCATTTTTAACCTTTTTGAGGTAAACTTCAAGAAAATCAATAGTTTTCAGAGAACTTTGACAGATGCATGTTCTTGAACGGGCTGCTCTGACTGGTTAAAGCCTTTGTTAAAATTCGCCTGTTGATAAAATCGACCCTTGAAGTTATACACGTAACAGAGCGGAAAGTAGTTCGAACATGAATCAAGTGAATCACCCTGTATATCTGTACGCTCGCTCCATCGTCACGGCGACAGTCAACAGAGACAATACGCAACGTTAAAATAGGTTACACTACGCTGGGTGCCCGATGGATGAATACACTCGTTCTGGTATTCTTATCGTCTCAATACAGACCTAAAAATAGTCACTGCACCGCCACTGTTCTGCCATTTTTGTCTGCTTGTTAAAGGGAGAGGCAATTTTTTTGGTGACGTAATCTGATGCACCATACAACATACGCAAAAATAAACAAGATTTCAGGCAAAAATTCAATCAGATGGATGGAGTAAGCACATTTCCATATTACGGATGCATCCAAGTGTTGTGGACAGTGTGGGAAGTTTTTTGGGCTTTTGGGTATTCCGAAGATTGGGATTTTTGAGAGACGACTTTCCTCAAAATAACAAAGCTGATGTGACGTAAAATAGCTAGTGAGGCATAATAAATGAAATTTCCATTTCCGGGAGTCTTCTCGACTAACAATTCACATGGAATTCTTATATGTGTATCCTTAGTGTCATCATTTCTTTATTGATGATAATATAATACAAAAAAAAAAAATCGAAGTTCTTTATTTGACCCTCTATCAAGATAAAACGTCGTAGTTCGGATAATTTGAAGGTGCTGATTATAAATCCAGTTGTAGTCTTGAGTCTGAGTCTCGTTTGGCGAAAATAAAAAATTTCAGATTTCTCGGGCGGGCGGGTGTACCCAAAAAAATCGAAGTTCTTTATTTGACCTTCTATCAAGATGAAACTTCGTATTTCGGATAACTTGAAGGTGCTGATTATAAGTCCAGTTGCAGTCTTGAGTCTGAGTCTCGTTTGGCGAAAATAAAAAATTTCAGATTTCTCGGGCGGGCGGGTGTACCCAAAAAAATCGAAGTTCTTTATTTGACCTTCTATCAAGATGAAACTTCGTATTTTGGATAACTTGAAGGTACTGGTTATAAATCCAGTTGCAGTATTGACTCCGAGTCTCGTTTGGCAAAAATAAACAATTTCAGTTTTCTCGGGCGGGCGGGTGTACCCAAAAAAATCGAAGTTCTTTATTTGACCTTTTATCAAGATGAAACTTTGTATTTCGGATAACTTGAAGGTGCTGATTATAAGTCCAGTTGCAGTATTGAGTCTGAGTCTCGTTTGGCTAAAATAAAAAATTTCAGATCTCTCGGGCGGGCGGGTGTACCCAAAAAAATCGAGGTTCTTTATTTGACCTTCTATCAAGATGAAACCTCGTATTTACGATAACTTGAAGGTGCTAATTATAAATCCAGTTGCAGTATTGAGTCTGAGTCTCCTTTGGCGAAAATAAAAAATTTCAGATCTCTCGCTCGGGCGGGTGTACCCAAAAAAATCGAAGTTCTTTATTTGAGCTTCTATCAAGATGAAACCTCGTATTTACGATAACTTGAAGGTGCTAATTATAAATCCAGTTGCAGTATTGAGTCTGAGTCTCGTTTGGCGAAAATAAAAAATTTCAGATCTCTCGCTCGGGCGAGTGTACCCAAAAAAAATCGAAGTTCTTTATTTGACCTTCTATCAAGATGAAACCTCGTAATTCGGATAACTTGAAGGTGCTGATTATAAATCCAGTTGCAGTCTTGAGTCTGAGTCTCGTTTGGTGAAAATAAAAAATTTCAGATCTCTCGGGCGGGCGGGTGTACCCAAAAAATCGAAGTTCTTTATTTGACCTTCTATCAAGATGGAACCTAGTATTTCGGATAACTTGAAGGTGCTGATTATAAGTCCAGTTGCAGTCTTGAGTCTGAGTCTCGTTTGGCGAAAATAAAAATTTCAGATTTCTCGGGCGGGCGGGTGTACCCAAAAAATCGAAGTTCTTTATTTGACCTTCTATCAAGATGAAACCTCGTATTTCGGATAACTTGAAGGTGCTGATTATAAATCCAGTTGCAGTCTTGAGTCTGAGTCTCATTTGGCGAAAATAAAAAATTTCAGATTTCTCGGGCGGGCGGGTGTACCCAAAGAAATCGAAGTTCTTTATTTGACCTTTTATCAAGATGAAACTTTGTATTTCGGATAACTTGAAGGTGCTGATTATAAATCCAGTTGCAGTCTTGAGTCTGAGTCTCGTTTGGCGAAAATAAAAAATTTCAGATCTCTCGGGCGGGCGGGTGCACCCAAACAAATCGAAGTTCTTTATTTGACCTTCTATCAAGATAAAACCTCGTATTTCGGATAACTTGAAGGTGCTGATTATAAATCCAGTTGCAGTCTTGAGTCTGAGTCTCGCTTGGCAAAAATAAAAAATTTCAGATTTCTCGGGCGGGCGGGTGTACCCAAAAAAATCGAAGTTCTTTATTTGACCTTCTATCAAGATGAAACCTCGTATTTCGGATAACTTGAAGGTGCTGATTATAAATCCAGTTGCAGTCTTGAGTCTGAGTCTCGTTTGGCGAAAATAAAAATTTCAGATTTCTCGGGCGGGCGGGTGTACCCAAAAAATCGAAGTTCTTTATTTGACCTTCTATCAAGATGAAACCTCGTATTTCGGATAACTTGAAGGTGCTGATTATAAATCCAGTTGCAGTCTTGAGTCTGAGTCTCATTTGGCGAAAATAAAAAATTTCAGATTTCTCGGGCGGGCGGGTGTACCCAAAGAAATCGAAGTTCTTTATTTGACCTTTTATCAAGATGAAACTTTGTATTTCGGATAACTTGAAGGTGCTGATTATGAATCCAGTTGTAGTCTTGAGTCTGAGTCTCGTTTGGCGAAAATAAAAACCTTCAGATCTCTCGGGCGGGCGGGTGTACCCAAAAAAATCGAGGTTTTTATTTGACCTTCTATCCAGATGAAACTTCGTATTTCGGATAACTTGAAGGTGCTGATTATAAATCCAGTTGCAGTCTTGAGTCTGAGTCTTGTTTGGTGAAAATAAGAAATTTCAGATCTCTCGGGCGGGCGGGTGTACCCAAAAAAATCGAAGTTCTTTATTTGACCTTCTATCAAGATGAAACCTCGTATTTCGGATAACTTGAAGGTGCTGATTATAAGTCCAGTCTTCAGTCTAAGTCTCGTTTGGCGAAAATAAAAAATTTCAGATTTCTCGGGCGGGCGGGTGTACCCAAAAAAATCGAAGTTCTCTATTTGACTTTCTATGAAGACGAAACTTCGTATTTCGGATAACTTGAAGGTGCTGATTATAAATCCAGTTGTAGTCTTGAGTCTGAGTCTCGTTTGGCGAAAATAAAAACCTTCAGATCTCTCGGGCGGGCGGGTGTACCCAAAAAAATCGAGGTTCTTTATTTGACCTTCTATCCAGATGAAACTTCGTATTTCGGATAACTTGAAGGTGCTGATTATAAATCCAGTTGCAGTCTTGAGTCTGAGTCTCGTTTGGCGAAACTAAAAAATTTCAGATCTCCCGGGCGGGCGGGTGCACCCAAAGAAATCGAAGTTCTTTCTTTGACCTTCTATCAAGATAAAACCTCGTATTTCGGATAACATGAAGGTGCTGATTATAAATCCAGTTGCAGTCTTGAGTCTGAGTCTCGTTTGGCAAAAATAAAAAAATTCAGATTTCTCGGGCGGGCGGGTGTACCCAAAAAAATCGAAGTTCTTTATTTGACCTTCTATCAAGATGAAACCTCGTATTTCGGATAACTTGAAGGTGCTGATTATAAATCCAGTTGCAGTCTTGAGTCTGAGTCTCGTTTGGCGAAAATAAATATTTCACATTTCTCGGGCGGGCGGGTGTACCCAAAAAAATCGAAGTTCTTTATTTGACCTTCTACCAAGATGAAACCTCGTATTTCGGATAACTTGAAGGTGCTGATTATAAATCCAGTTGCAGTCTTGAGTCTGAGTCTCATTTGGCGAAAATAAAAAATTTCAGATTTCTCGGGCGGGCGGGTGTACCCAAAGAAATCGAAGTTCTTTATTTGACCTTTTATCAAGATGAAACTTTGTATTTCGGATAACTTGAAGGTGCTGATTATAAATCCAGTTGTAGTCTTGAGTCTGAGTCTCGTTTGGCGAAAATAAAAACCTTCAGATCTCTCGGGCGGGCGGGTGTACCCAAAAAAATCGAGGTTCTTTATTTGACCTTCTATCCAGATGAAACTTCGTATTTCGGATAACTTGAAGGTGCTGATTATAAATCCAGTTGCAGTCTTGAGTCTGAGTCTTGTTTGGTGAAAATAAGAAATTTCAGATCTCTCGGGCGGGCGGGTGTACCCAAAAAAATCGAAGTTCTTTATTTGACCTTCTATCAAGATGAAACCTCGTATTTCGGATAACTTGAAGGTGCTGATTATAAATCCAGTTGCAGTCTTGAGTCTGAGTCTTGTTTGGTGAAAATAAGAAATTTCAGATCTCTTGGGCGGGCGGGTGTACCCAAAAAAATCGAAGTTCTTTATTTGACCTTCTATCAAGATGAAACCTCGTATTTCGGATAACTTGAAGGTGCTGATTATAAGTCCAGTCTTCAGTCTAAGTCTCGTTTGGCGAAAATAAAAAATTTCAGATTTCTCGGGCGGGCGGGTGTACCCAAAAAAATCGAAGTTCTCTATTTGACTTTCTATGAAGACGAAACTTCGTATTTCGGATAACTTGAAGGTGCTGATTATAAATCCAGTTGTAGTCTTGAGTCTGAGTCTCGTTTGGCGAAAATAAAAACCTTCAGATCTCTCGGGCGGGCGGGTGTACCCAAAAAAATCGAGGTTCTTTATTTGACCTTCTATCCAGATGAAACTTCGTATTTCGGATAACTTGAAGGTGCTGATTATAAATCCAGTTGCAGTCTTGAGTCTGAGTCTCGTTTGGCGAAACTAAAAAATTTCAGATCTCCCGGGCGGGCGGGTGCACCCAAACAAATCGAAGTTCTTTCTTTGACCTTCTATCAAGATAAAACCTCGTATTTCGGATAACATGAAGGTGCTGATTATAAATCCAGTTGCAGTCTTGAGTCTGAGTCTCGTTTGGCAAAAATAAAAAAATTCAGATTTCTCGGGCGGGCGGGTGTACCCAAAAAAATCGAAGTTCTTTATTTGACCTTCTATCAAGATGAAACCTCGTATTTCGGATAACTTGAAGGTGCTGATTATAAATCCAGTTGCAGTCTTGAGTCTGAGTCTCGTTTGGCGAAAATAAATATTTCACATTTCTCGGGCGGGCGGGTGTACCCAAAAAAATCGAAGTTCTTTATTTGACCTTCTACCAAGATGAAACCTCGTATTTCGGATAACTTGAAGGTGCTGATTATAAATCCAGTTGCAGTCTTGAGTCTGAGTCTCATTTGGCGAAAATAAAAAATTTCAGATTTCTCGGGCGGGCGGGTGTACCCAAAGAAATCGAAGTTCTTTATTTGACCTTTTATCAAGATGAAACTTTGTATTTCGGATAACTTGAAGGTGCTGATTATAAATCCAGTTGTAGTCTTGAGTCTGAGTCTCGTTTGGCGAAAATAAAAACCTTCAGATCTCTCGGGCGGGCGGGTGTACCCAAAAAAATCGAGGTTCTTTATTTGACCTTCTATCCAGATGAAACTTCGTATTTCGGATAACTTGAAGGTGCTGATTATAAATCCAGTTGCAGTCTTGAGTCTGAGTCTTGTTTGGTGAAAATAAGAAATTTCAGATCTCTCGGGCGGGCGGGTGTACCCAAAAAAATCGAAGTTCTTTATTTGACCTTCTATCAAGATGAAACCTCGTATTTCGGATAACTTGAAGGTGCTGATTATAAATCCAGTTGCAGTCTTGAGTCTGAGTCTTGTTTGGTGAAAATAAGAAATTTCAGATCTCTTGGGCGGGCGGGTGTACCCAAAAAAATCGAAGTTCTTTATTTGACCTTCTATCAAGATGAAACCTCGTATTTCGGATAACTTGAAGGTGCTGATTATAAGTCCAGTCTTCGGTCTAAGTCTCGTTTGGCGAAAATAAAAAATTTCAGATTTCTCGGGCGGGCGGGTGTACCCAAAAAAATCGAAGTTCTTTATTTGACTTTCTATGAAGACGAAACTTCGTATTTCGGATAACTTGAAGGTGCTGATTATAAATCCAGTTGCAGTCTTGAGTCTGAGTCTCGTTTGGCGAAAATAAAAAATTTCAGATCTCTCGCTCGGAACTTGGTTTGTTTACATAAGTCAGAGTGCAATATAAAATAAAAACATCTAAAACTTTGGAATACAACACTAAAATTACACACTAAATTCCTCCAAAGAATAAAAACAATTTTCTATTAAAATACATTTTACTTCATTATAAAATTGTTTTACAGGTAGCCCCTTAATATCATGTGGCAATTTATTGTATAGCCTGACTGCCCAGTAGCCAGGGCCATGTTGACACCTTCCCGAGCGCCAACATCGTGGTATCAGAATTGTCTTATTTCTAGTGTTATTATCATGTGGTTATATAAAAGAGTGATAAGGCCCATAATAACTTACAGGGCAGTACAAGGCCTGACTGTGGCCTCGAGTAGTGTCATGGTGGACAGAAAGTTCACAGTTGATGCGGTTTGTCTAAGCGGCACATGCATTAAGTCAGGAATAGTCGCAAGTTTCGTCACATTTTCTCAGATCCTACAACGTCGTTTTTCAAGGAAGAGACGACTGGAAGGGGAGTGACAGTTTCATATCACCCTCCTTCTTCTTCTTCTTCAGGTGCCATCTCCATTTAATGAAGGTTGGCCACAATTTAGGCGTACTTATTTCGGTCTTGAGTGGTACGGATTGTGTTCATACCAGTTCGATCGCGTATGTTTTTTAACCATGAATGTTGTCTGCGACCAGGACCACGTTTACCTTCGATTTTTCCTTCTATTATTAGTTTTAGTATATCATACTTGTTGTTCCGAAATATGTGGCCCAGATAAGCAGTCTTTCTTCGTTTTATTGTAGCAAGTAACTCTCTTTCCCTTCTCATACGTCTAAGCACTTCATTGTTAGATATGTATTGAGTCCATGACATTTTTAATAACCTAAGGAAGGTCCACATTTCAAAAGCTTCAAGTCTGTTCATGGTATCCACTTTTAATGTCCATGTTTCTGCTCTATATAAGAGAACTAAGTGCACGTTTGCCTTTACAAAACGGTATCTTAGGCTTAAGTTCAAGGTTGGGTTACATAACAGGTTTTTCATCTTTAGGAACGTGCCTCTGGCTTGTTCTATGCGTGATCTTACTTCAACGTCAGGGTCTACATTTGTCGTTATGCAGCTGCCAAGATATTTGAAAATCTCATCTTTCTCTATTGCGGTGTCATATATGTTTATGTCCAATTGTGGGTTTGGAGATCTTGTTATCGCCATTACTTTAGTTTTTGTGACATTAATTCTCACGCCTAGTTGATCTCCTGCCTCTACAACCTTGTTGATTAGGCGTTGAAGTGCCTCTGGACTGTCCGCAATGATAACCGTGTCGTCTGCATAACGTATGTTGTTCAATATCCTGCCGTTAATTTTTATGCCGTCTTCATCACCGCCTATTGCTTGGTTGAATGCTCAGAGTGCATATTAAATAGTATTGGCGACCAAATACAACCCTGTCATGCCCCCTTTTCTATACACACCGGTTCTGATGTTGCTTGTCCATACCACCCTCCTATCTTGCACTACTCACGGATGTTCCAAGTCAGAACTGGGAGCAGGAGCGGTAGTAGTTGATACTAATCCAAGAGTTGAAATTTCTGTATACCTTGGGAAGTATATCACAACCTTCCAATCAGAAATGATAGCTATAGAACTGGGAGTCAGTGAGCTGAACAACAGACCCCGATCAAACAAATCTATAAAAATCTTTTCAGATAGCCAGATTGCTCTGAAAGCACTGAGCTCCAAATGCCATGTGGAAGGCAATTTATTGGCCGCCACACTCAGAAGAGGAAGAACCAAACCTGTGTTCATGGAACCAGAATCATTAAATTTGCGAGCATTGTGAAAGCATTTTCAAGAAAACCATCTCAGATTGGGCAGAGAGGACAGTACTCCTGCACTGGAAAGGTAAACCAGTGCTACTATACTTAGTGAAAAATCTTCGACTTGTACTTCCGTCATTGCTATTACCTACATCAAAACAAAATTATTCTTTTTTGATTTTATAATACATACACCCATTCTGGAACATTACTCATAAATTTGGACGAAATGGGAAACGTTTTTTAACGTGGTGAATAGCAGAGACCTAAGATTGTAATGTAAAAATCTGCAAAATGGATTTGTGTCCAATTTTTTAGTTCGAATACCCATACGTCCGCGAAGATCCCGCAGAATACGTAACTATTCCTATCCTGTATGCTATCTACATGTGACCTGAAATTTGCCACGATCTGCAAAGGAAGAACATAAACATTTACTCTGAATTTGTGATGAGACAGGTATTGGACAACTGGAATGGCGGTATAACTATTGGCGGAAGCAAATATCTAACTTAAGATTTGCTGACGAAACAACCTTTATTGCTGCTTCTCAGGAAGAACTAGTAGCCCTATTGAACGTTTTAGAACAACACAGTGCAGCATATGGTCTTGGTATTAACTACAACAAGACCAAAGTTATTATCGTAGATAGAGAGCATGACAATCATCGAGAAATAAAGTCAATAGGCCGTTGTGAGGTAGTTCAAAGTTTTGTGTACCTCGGTTCTTTGATCGACAATTCAGGTAGCTGTGAGAATGAGATTCGACGGCGCATTCAACAGGCACGGGTGGCCATGACAAGGCTTACTAAAATATGGCGTGACCATAACATCACTAAAGCTACCAAAATATCACTGGTTCAGTCTCTTGTGTTCTCCATATTTTTGTATGCCTCGGAAACTTGGACTGTTAAAAAAGCAGATCAAGCTCGCATAGATGCTTTTGAAATGTGGATGTGGAGGAGAATGCTTACATTCTTCGGACATATTCACAGAAGCGATAATATGGAGAAACTTGTAGTTCAGAGTCACGCCCCGAGTGGGCGGCGCCGTGGCCGTTCCCCTACACGCTGGGTGGATACGATGAAACAGTTGCTAGATATGAGTATCAAGAGCGCCACTGAACTGAAAGTAAATCGCGAACGACGGCGAGCTACAGTTCTCAAAACTATTGATAATATTCAAGTCGGCAATACTCTAGCTCCGACTGAATGCATTTTACGAGTCGAGACTATGACGATGATGCAAAGGAAGAGAGAAAGGAAGAAAGGCATGATTGAGGGCAGTGCTTATGTAAAGTGAGCCTCCTCGTAATGTTTTTGTTATTTTAATTTTCAGCCCCCCTCAAAGCTGAAAGCCTATGGCACTGTAGAAGCGCTGCGAGAGGAGATAAGTATCGGTGCACGTTAGATTTGAAACTCTGCAGGTTGTAGCCGTCGGGAAACAAATTCCCCGGCAGCTTATTCCACAGCGTCAGAGTTCTCCAAAAGGAGGAATGCTGGAGGAGACTGGTTCGGGGAGTAGGGACCTCGACCTGGTAAGGATGAGCTCGCAAAGCCTCTCTAGTGTTCCTCGTTCGGGCCTTTGGTGTTTCTATTTGGAAGAACTCACTTGAATATCTTCCGTGATAGAATCTGTAACAGGGACAGGTCAGCCACCCTTCTTCAATGTTCAGTCTGTGGAGTTCCTTTTTGAGGTTAGGCGTTTCAGTTGCTCTGGCCCTCAAGTGAGGGTCGTAGGCCAGGAGGTTACCAATCGACCTATGCTTACGGAAGCCAAACTAGCTATTGTTTATGATGTTGTTGTTGTCAAGGTATTTCAGGAGCTGTGTGTTAATGACAATCTCCAACCTTAGACATGATGCTGAGAAGAGCCACAGGTCTATAGTTGGTGGGATCGTTTTTTTTGGTACCCGAATTTATAAAAATCCTCCTCTTCTCCAGAAGCGTTGCAACGTCTATGGCGTAAAGCTGGCGTGGTGGCCGCCGAATAAAAATAGCGTGACAGCGTTCGCGCGCCTTTCAAGAATACACTTTCTGATGCTATTTTCGTACACCACCACTCACTTGTGTGTGTGTCTGTATGTCTGTATGCTCGTGCTCGCTCTTTTTGCTCCGCACTTCCTTGTGTACGCGACTATATTTGCACTGCAGCGCGACGGGAATAGGACCACCGAAGATACCTTTGGAAATGGGCAAACAAAGGCCAGACGGCAGACAGGCTGAAGACAGATTGGAAATTGTACAGTCACAGCGTCGCAAATAAAACCCTACAAAGTTTTAACTCTGGCATTGCTACAAGATAGCATTGGCACAGTATATGCAATTATACAGTAGCGCAACTGTCCAGAATTTTGGTGGTTCGCGCATAGCATCCCGCGCATAGTTTGCAGGATGTTTAGCGCGGCGATCGCCTGAGTCGTGTTCAGTTTATAAGAGCGAAGGTGGTGTCTTTGACAGAACCGGATTAAGGAACCTGGTGACACGCTGATATGGATATCAGGTTGCATTAACAATTCCAAAGGCTGTGACTATAGTTTTTTTAAGTTTCCTCAAGATGATGCCATGTAAGCGATTCCTCCAATGTTTAATATGCTCCTTTATAATATTAAAGTGTGATAGCATAGCTCCATCTGTCTCTAACAAAGTCTGTCGGGTATTACGGTAGCTGTGTGTTTTTTTTTCAGTTTTTCGAAGAGTTAGACGTTACGGAAAGTCGTTCTTTAATTAAGAGCCTAAAATCAGAATCACAAAATTCGAAATGGGACATCCGACATAGCGGATTTAGCCACTTTGTGCCCGCCAATTCAACATGCATGAATTTTTGTGTTTTCGGTCTTTGATTATGAACCTAAAATAAATGGTAGACCTATTCTAAAAGCTAATTTCATGAACTATTTATTTTCTACAACTAAGCATTGCGTCAGCCAGCTGAATCTGCTCTAGTCTATATATTAATGTTTCATATTGGTACTATTTTGACCTTACAGGGTAAGAATTTTGGATTATGGCATGTAAGAGAGAAGATTTGTTAGAAGAAGATAATCTGTACAAACTATCATACAGACTGTATGAATTGCATTTTGAAAATCATATGTTTTAGAATAGTATACATATCATGACATACAGCCACTTATTATTAGCTTTCCTAATAATTTCTCACTGTTTCCTCACAGCACCACAACGCTCAAAAGATCTTTCAGGACATATATAACAAAATGAATGTGATTATGCATTCCAGCATTATGAAATTTTAAGCAGGAAGTGAAGTCCATTTTAATGGATACTCAAACAGAGAGTTCACTATAAAAATAATCAACATGATAGTTTCAAAAATATATCATTTTCCTCTATAAACATGGATTCTTTTCTTCAATATGCCTATTCATATGTAACATACAAATAGAAGGAAGCGGGTACTCTTGGCAAACTAGGTAAAAAACAGTTTTGCAATTTTTTTATGAATACCGACCAGTTTAGTATATTTTTTCGTTGTTATAAACATATTGATCATCATTTCTTATGTACACCTAACAAGTTTTCATCGGTTTTGCTGTTTGCCACGTTTTCGTACCTTAAACGTTTTTCTAGGATGATTGATGAAGATAAACTTAAAGGTTGTGGGATGACTAGACATAAATGTTATTTTGGACGCTACGTCGCGTCGTTACATATACCCATATTTGAAATTTGAATCATATAAGATATTATAAAGTTTTTATATTTATTTAAATGTTTAAGGTTAAGTAAGATAAGATAAAATAAAGTTGAATAAATCTCGCATTTTTGTAATTTACTTACAAACAATAACCACCTATTTTCTCAGAGTTAACAATTTTCTTTCATACACCGACTATTTCTTGTTTTGCTTGTAAAAAAAATGTTTACACCCCAATTATATGCAAAGAATACATGATGAATTAGAAGAATCAGTAAAAAACATTTTCACGTACAGTAAATGTGAATACATGGATATAACTTACAAATTGTAATTCAGAATTCCGACCCTATGCTCAAAACGTAAACGGCAATGCTTGCGGCTGGTGCTGAAGACCCGACGTGGGGTTATGAAAGGCCAGTTTTTCGGAGACAAATTGTCTGCATGATTTCTAGGGAGTTGCGCTACTGTATAATTGGATATACTATGGCATTGGTAAACTCAACAGACTCTTAACAAATACGATTATAGTAGATCTACGGGGATGAACCTGAATGCTAATCGGCTCAATGAGTGTTTCCAATAGTTTTGAAGTGTCGGGAAAAAAGTAGCGCGGTGTTTTGGAAAAGGTGGACTTGTACCCTCTGTTCCTTTGAAGGAGCCTATTTGACATATGACATATATGACGTATATGTTTGACCTATAAATGAAACATTAGCCTTCTAGTTCAATAGAAGATTGATTACTGTGCAAATCGATTGAAACTAGGACCAACTTGCATGCATTAGGCTACTAAATAGTTCCTCTCACATCGCATTCTCCATACCTGGTCTGAACTTCAGAAGACAAATCGGAATATAAAAATGGCATCAGAAAATTGAGTGTTCATTATAATTATTGTATGGCCCTCAAAAGCAACTATCTCGAATAATGACCTTTATCAAAACAGAGTTCTAGTAGTGTACCTTTGCTGTCCAACCATATAGCAAATTAACTCATAGCTTTTTGCCACATATTTAGCACAGACTCGTATAGCAAATTATCTCGACTTGGAAGATTGTAGTAGCAGACTCAGACACCGTCCTCCGTTTCCTTGTTGATCCTTAGAGTCAGAATGCCATAGTATTTTACCGCTGAGATATGATTTTATGAGTCAAATCCTTTATCAGTTCAATCGTTTAGTGACCTACTGTATAATATCCAGGAAACAGATGGTTGGGTTTAGGTCAAGAAAAAGAGGGAGTCTCTTTTACTGTTTTTGCCGACGTTTCGGCCTGTATTAGGCCATCTTCAGGGCAACCAGTGACGGACTCCTTGAGTCAAATATGGTGAAAAGGCACATGTAGTATAAAAAAAGTATGTAAGGGTAAAACGACACGTAATAAATAAATAAGACAATAAGACGGAGATTATAATAATATGTCTATTCACAATCGATGTCCGGCGTACACATCGATTCCAGGAGTCCACAACTGGCTGCCCTGAAGATGGCCTAATAAAGGCCGAAACGTCGGCAAAAACAGTAAAAGAGACTCCCTCTTTTTCTTGACCTAAACCCAACCATCTGTTTCCTGGATAGTCAAATCCTTGTATCTAGCCTTATCCATTCTAAATGTGAGATTCTCCGATAGGTCACCATACACGAACCAAAACTCGTTTTTTGTGTTTTGAATTACTACAGTGCTTATACGAGTATTGTTGCTGTTCAAGGCTCTCTCTCTCTTCATTTTATCTCCATAAGCATGGACTATGTTTGACTTCTGTACTAACTCCTTCTGCCATTGAACTTGGTATTAATTACGTCTCCCATTATAAGCTAAATTTAAAGCGATTTGACTTCATTTATGTATCTGACAGAGTTACCTATCCTCAACAGAACAATATATACAATTTGTGTCCGCTCTTTTATCTTCTGCTTCTGAGGCAGCTCGTAGCTCTCAAGACACTCAAGTCCTGTAAGGAACTGTACGGTGTAGTGATCTATGTGTACATCCTCTATCAATCCAGCTCTATCCAGGAGCATCTGTCACCATACCATCACTAAAGCTACTAAAATGTCGCTCGTTCAGTCTCGTGTGTTCTCCATACTTTTGTAGGCCTCGGAAACTTGTACTGTTAAAAAGGAAGATCGACCTCGCATAGATGCTTTTGTGGACGTGGTGGAGAATGCTAAAAGTTCCTTATACCGCCCATCGAACTAACGTTTCCATACTGGATGAGCTCGGAAATCCAAAGAGTCTATCCTTGAGTCTTGACGAGAATGCATACATTCTTCGGACATACTCACAGAAGCGAAAATATGGAGCAACTAACAACGAGCTACAGTTCTTAAAACTATTGATAATATTCGTGTCGGCAATACTCTATCTTCGACTGAATGCATTTTAAGAGTTCACAACATGTCTGTTAAGACATTGTGACTATGATGAGTCCAGGATTAGATTCCTGGTCACATCCCATGAATCAGCGTCTTATGTGCCTTTAGCTATACTTCTTCAGTGTACACTTGTACAGTCCTCCTCCTCCTAAGCTAACAGGTCCATTAGCGAAACATTTGAAATTACAGCTTCTGCAGTTAGGGATTAGGTTGTAATTAGTGATATGAATACAGGGTGAGCCAATAGTGTGTGGACGGAGGATTGTGGGCTTACTAAAAAATATTTCAAAGATCTGTTACTTGATCATGGTAGGGACCCTTAAGAGCTATAACGTAAAAATATTTTCACTCAAATTTTGACGTTTATACAGGGTGATTCATATCAAACATACATTTTTTTAATGGAACCCCCTATATATTATTGCATGTTTGGATTCCTTGGTTAATTCTAGTGTGACCTTATGTATCACACATGGAACCTTAGACGAACCGTTTAGGCGCAAATCACCATTTTGGGTATAAGTAGGTATCAGAAAAAAATTGAATTCGCAGCGATTATAAAACTTAGAAGGCCGTGATTTTGCGATACGACTAAGCATGAAATGCGTCACCTTAGGTCAGAGGGCTAAATTTGAATTCTTTTTGCACTTAGAGAAATCAGTAGGTTAATTAAGGAAACTTAAATCATAGACAACTTGATTTTTTCAAATGGGAATGCCTATTTTGGTTTAAAGAATCAAATGTAAAATTTGATTACCTTTCTAACGATATAGCACTCTCTATATCAATCTTTTTTGGTTTTCATTTTATTTCAATTTTTCTGTCAAATCGGTGTTTTTCAATTTTCCTGCGTGCAAGCAACCTAGCAGGCCATGAAAAATGAACAAAAACTCGTTAATATGGAAGAAAGCAACTAACTTAGTAGAAAGATGCAAACTAACTAGAGCAATGAGGCAAGATTATGAAAATTCCTTACAATATAATTATTAGCTCTAACCGGATACAACAGCCGCAAGATATCCAATGTCAATGAGTAGCTGGGCTATGACAGAAGTGTTTGTTTTCCACAGCCTACTAGCTATTGAGGTCTACTAGAGTTTGACAACTTTCCGGAACGATTAAAAATTTTGAAACAAAATAAAAAGTACCAGCAACTTTTGGCTACAATCATGTTTAGAATGAAATTTCACATTTAATGGGATAAAAAAATTAGTCATTTCCATTTAGTTAAGTCAAAAGTGAGGATATCTCCAACTAGAGTATTCTGAACAGCTATTGAAATAATTGCTAGAATTTTTTAATAACGATATGTTGTAATTGTGTTTATTTCATGTAGTTTTCTGCAAACTAAATTATCTTTTACAATTCGAAGAGACTGTGAATCAAGTTTCATTCTCCGCGATTTTGCTAATAAGTAGAAGTACCTACTGAAGAATTTGAAGGGTTCCAGTCAGAGGTATCATTACTTTTGACTTACGGAAATGGCTGCTTTTTTATAGCATTAAATGTGAAAATTTATTCAGAAGACAGATATTCTACTGCCAGCAACAATCACCAGTAGTTTGCCTTTGACTAAATATTTTTTTACTGACTTTGGAAATTGGCTAATAGCTAGTAGGCTGTGAAAAATGAGCGTTCTTGTTACCGCTATTGTTTCTGGTTGGAGCTAATATGTTGTAAGGAATTTTCATATTCTTGCCTCGTTGCTCTAGTTAGTTTACATCTTTCTACTAAGTTAGTTGGTTTCTTTCATATTAACCAGCTTTTGTTTATCTTTCATAGCCTGCTAGATTGCTTGCATGCAGGAAAATTGAAAAACGCAGATTTGACTGAAAATTTGAAATAAAAATGAAAACTAAAAAAGGCTGATATCGAGAATGCTATATCGTTAGAAAGGTAATCAAATTTTACATTTGATTCTTTAAACCGAAATAGGCATTTCCATTTGAAAAAATCAAGTTATCTGTGATTGAAGTTTCCTTAATTAATATACTGATTTCTCCAAGTACAAAAAGAATTCAATTTTAGCTGTCTGACCTAAGGTAACGCATTTCATGCTTAGTCGTACCGCAAAGTCACGGCCGTCTAAGTTTTATAATCGCTGAGATATTCAATTTTTTTCTGATATCTACTTGTACCAAAAATGGTGCTTTGCGTCTAAACGGTTCGTTTAAAGTTCCATGTGTGATACATAAAGTCACACTAGAATTGACCAAGGAATCTAAATATGTAATAATATATAGGGGGTTCCATTCAAAAAAATGTATGTTTGATATGAACCAGCCTGTATAAACTTAAAAATTTAAGTAAAAATATTTTTAGGTTATAGCCCTCAAGGGTCCCTACCATGATCAAGTGACAGATATTTGAAATATTTTTCAGTAAGCCCACAATCCTCCGTCCACGCACTATTGGCCCACCCTGTATAAGGCTAGATTATAACCTTTGAATACATCAACCTTGATCAAAATCTACTAAATCTGTCACTACTGAAAGCATTCTTAACCAAGTGGACAACAAATTACATATGTTCAATGATCGTTATGTTTTTGCTGATAACTCGAAAACATCAGCTTTCATAAACCGTTCAGCTTACAAGATGCCAGTAATGTTTTTCACTCTAGTCATTGAGTAAGTATCAAGAGATGAGCGTAATGAGAATTTGTCAGCTGAAATGAATATCAGAGTGCGTCGCTATATCCTGGACGTATATCAAACTTACAGATACATACAAACATATTTGTCACTTTCGACCATGATAATTTACAGCTAATTTAAAATAAAAGCCTGCATGTTGATATTTATACCTGACGCAAATAAATTAAATACGTCCGATTCGTTGCCTCGAAGCCAGAGCAGAACAGGTGTTCGTAGACCGATCACTTTAGTTTTTGAGCTGAATTGAAATCGTTAACTTTGTTATCTCTATGGGTCATCATCATAAACACAATCTCATGTTGTGAACTCGTAAAATATATTAAGTCAGAGCTAGAGTACTGCCGACACGTATATTATCAATAGTTTTGAGAACTGTAGCTCGCCATCGCTCGCGATTTACTGTCAGTTCAGTGGCGCTCTTGATACTCATATCCAGCAACTGTTTCGTCGTATCCACCCAGCGTGTAGGGGAAATGCCACTGCGCCGCCCACTCAGGGCATGAACTTGAACTACAAGTTTCTCCATATTATCGCTTCTGTGTATATGTTCGAAGAATTCTCGTCGATACAATGGAGGATAGCCTCATTGGAATACCGAGCTCATCCAGTGTGGAAACGTTAGTTCGATGGGCGGTATAAGGAACTCTCAGCATTCTCCTCCACATCCACAAAACCTTCTATGCAAGGTCGATCTGCCTTTTGAACAGTCCAAGTTTCCGAGGCATACTAAAATATGGAGAACACAAGAGACTGAACCAGCGACATTTTGGTAGCTTTAGTGATGTTATGGTCACGCCATATTTTAGTAAGCTTTGTCATAGCCACACGTGCCTGTTGAATGCGTCATCGGATCTCATTTGTCGAGCGAAGAACCGAGGTACACAAAACTTTGAACTACTTCACAACGGCCTACTGACTTTATTTCTCGATGATTATCGTGCTCTCTATCTACGATAATAACCTTGGTCTTGTTGTAGTTAATACCAAGACCATATGCTGCACTGTGTTGTTCTAAAACGTTCAATGGAGCTACTAGTTCTTCCTGAGAAGCAGCAATAGGGGTTGTATCGTCAGCAAATCTTAAGTTGGATATTTTGCTTCCGCCAATAGTTATACCGCCATTCCAGTTGTCCAATACATATCTCATCACAAATTCAAAGTAAATGCTAAATAACATCGTAGATAATCCACATCCCTGTCGAACTCCTTTCGGTAGGCCGATGATTTTAGATTGTTTGATGAATGAAGTTGGTGAGTGTGAAATTGTTTACTTTGTCGATCCTATGACAATCTCTATAGGTAGGTTGACAACATCAGATTTTTTCATGCAAAAAGCTGGTGAGTTGAAAAGTTCAAGTATGTTCACCGTATAAGAGACTTCTATGAATAGGTCAATCATGCTAGATTTTACTTTCCATACCGTTAGGCGAGGAGAGTATTGGGATCGCGAAAATTTTTGATCTTAAAATAATATGCTTTATGATGGCTACATAACAAAAATCCACGTCACTCATTTCCGTCGGTCTGTCTGTCGCGTTGTTCTAGCTCCGTAATCTCAGCAAAGGATTATGATGAAATTTGAGTAGCGATATGCTGTGGAGTTGTAGTAGGTAATGCTGCTATAATTTTGAAAGTCGGTGCATGGGCGGCGGATTAATTAGCAAAAAAACAAAGAAATCAAATATTCCTCAAACTTAGTTTTTAGACGTTGCTTCCGAAAGGATACGGGAGGTTTTCAATAATGTCACCCCCCTATAGGGGTCGACAAATGCGCTTAAACATAAAAAAAACATATAACATTGATACATGTCATAGTTGGACCTCCCAGGAATATGTATAAAAAACGTCATCCGTTCCAAACAATATGATCAACTTTTTAACGATGTAACTAAAATGAAGTAAAAATCGAATTTAAGCCCAAATTTCTCATAAACTGCCCAGCAAAAAGGGATGACAGTATTTTTTACGTTATTTACAAAAAAAAACAAAGAATTTTTCATAAAGTTCCGATCGGTTTCATTGCGATCTTTGTTTTGAAAAAATCGGTACACTGAAGCCCTTAAATTTCGGATGACGATTTGTTGGAATATTAGTTGGTAGGTGTACTAAAATGCTGCCACATTTTCATTCGGTTACTTAGAGATTTTTTTCGCGTTTTAATACCACCCTCTATCTACAATCCCTCCCATTTTGGGGCTATGGCGCAATGAAAAAAAGTTTCCAAACTGCCTCTAGAACTCAAATACCAAGCGTCATCCGGTTTCTTTCTCGACAGTAAAATTCCTCTGAATGACTTAGTTTGAAACCTTAAACCTTAAATAGCGGGCACAAATATGGGTTATTTCTGTGAACTTAGTAGAGTAAAACGTGTAACTATCATGAAAACATCATTTTCATTAAACTTTTGCAGATATTTTGAAAAGTGTTTCGTTCACTTTTTTGAGCAGTGTAGTTTGCTTAAAGGACAATCTTCTTGAAGATTTTTCTTCATCATTATCCTGCCCCCTTCTTAAAAATCCCCAACCCGCTACTGAACGCCAATACATGTATCCTGCTAGCATCAGTCTGGACTCGTTACTGTTGCATCCTTGTAATCTGTTTACAATAATTATTGCATGTTTGCGAAAATACTGTACGATGGAATTGTATTATTAGCAACGTCTACATCTCGTTACTTTGATATTCTCGAAGTCAGAATTATGGCTGTAGGTTAATTGGAAACGACTAAATTAAAAGGACACACATAGCCCACTATCGAAATTAGAGCACGACGAGGCGAAAGAAATTGGAATTGGTACGTATATCTCAATAATGTGACAAGCAAGGTGACAACAGTATGTAATGTGCAGCCAAACTGCACGTCCAATATTGAGAAAAAAATTGAAAGAGACCTATTTCAAGCCACCATACTCTGAAACTCATTTTAAAATGAATTACATACTCGTCGGAAATTTTTACGCTTTTATTAGATTTCTTCACCTATACATTTGCTTGTGAGCTTGTAGCTCTCATTTCGATTAAAAGGTCGGACCGAACAGACGGTGCGGTAGGAACGGTACGCACAGGATTTTTCAAAAATATTTAGCATTGGTTTGCCTATGGGTGCGCGCACTGGGTCGTCACTGTCGGAACAGGACAGGACCATCCGCACCTTCCGCCGTCCGATAAAATCCCGAAAGAAAGATTACTAGGCATCCCGACCGTCCCGACCGGCCGTACCGATGACTCATCAGCCCTTCGGCGCGTGCCTGCACGTGCTTCGGTAAAGACGTTCCGTCGTTACAGTTGAGCAATATTGGTTGCAAAGCGAGCATGGATGTTCCCAAATTAATTACGGTGGTGGAAAACTACAACATCTTCAATCAAGTCAGGGAAAAGCGTATGAAACTCTCCAAGCTCTAATCTCTTGCGATTTTTTCTATGAGTCCAAAATCTGGGTTTTCCTCGAGTTTTTGACCTTTCTTCTTCTTCTTCTGCTATCAATATTAGACTTACAATTATTTCTTCTTCACTCAACATATCGTTTTGGTTTTCACAATACGTAACAGCACAAAACCTATTACGAGACTGCTTGTCTCTATTGTCCGTCCTTCCGTCCGTCTGTCCGGTCCGTCCGTACCGACCATCTAGGTAGAATCCCAAGGAGACGCTATAAGGTTCAATTTCGCATCACAAAAACGGTAGCAAGAGGCCTGGCTAAGTGTGGTAACAATATGGACGCCTCGCCAGAGCCGGATTACTTTCTTATGTAAATAATTTTGAAAATTCATTACAATGATGATTTAAATGTGAAGTATTGGGTTGATTTTTCAATCTAATACGAAATTCATAGTTAAGTATATGAAAAAAACAGGCTTTGTAGAGACGACATTCATCATCAATTGAATAATAGAACTGTATTAGTGCTGCGATACGTTACACTTTATTGAGATAAAGATTACAAATGCGGTCCTGTACATTGTTATTTTTTTGCATACATACCTATGAAATGTAATTCATGTCGATTTCTTCTTATCCATGCCATCTCTGCTAGAGCAACTACGATTAGCACATGAAATCATTATTTCCTTTCTTAATTCACTAGAACATCACTTAAAAATAACTAAAAATCTCTGTAAAAACACTCAAAAAAGCAAACGCGAAATTGTCAAAGAAACGTCAGCTGTTTGACATAAGTGTCGAATCAATATGGCCAACTTGCACCTGCTTTCATCCACGTTATCGCGCCTCCATGGGATTCTACCTCGATGGTACCGACCGACCCAGTGAGCGCAGTCACCTGAAAAAAGTGCCGAAGGTGCGTACCGTTCGTACCGTTCCGTCCGACCCAGTGCGCGCTTAGCTTAAGAGATGGAGCAGACATCTTAAGGATTGTTGATATCTCACAGATGCGTAGCAATGAGAGCTTAAGAGCCGTGACATCCAACTTCTTGGAAGTCGGTATTTTTGTGAAATTTGTACAGGACGGTCGACAGTTCTAATTATGCTGTATGCAGTAATGGTAGTTATAAGGTTAACTAAAAAATTCTAAATAAATATGGTTAAAAAAATTAGAATACGCGCTTTTAAACAAGATCGAACAAAAAAGTTGGAAATAACTTTTAATTAAGCTTTCACCCTTAAGTACTGGCAATTAAAAAGTCATTTGGCCGTCACATCCAAATTTTATGTTTCTAGTGATGAAATCATCAATAAAATTGAAGAAGAACGTATACTGCTGATCAGAATGGATAAATTGAAAATCATGAAGAGAAAATGGTTGAAATGCGTACGAACATAGCAGTCCAAAGAGACATAGGCGTATTTAGTTGGGGGCTTGGTGGGGCTGAGCCCCCAAGAATGCGACTAGCTCGCCAAAAAATCCAAAAATAATTTATTTATTTATTTAACGACTCTTTTTTGGGAGAAATTTAGCCTTAGGTTATTCTTACATTTCTGTTCAGTTTATTGTATCTAGGGGACCTAAGCCCCTCCAGACTCAGGGACTTAACTACGCCTATGAAAAGAGAAGGAGCAGCAAAGTTAGGTTAGCTAAATTACAGTGTAAAATTTCAATAATTATGTCAATTATAAAACCTCACACAAGGCATATGCTTACAGGTGGTAGTATTTGTATTGTACAGTACAAATATATAAAAATAATGAACGAAACATACTAGTATTACTGTGAAAAAAAGCGTGGGCCCTTTGTGCCATATTATTGGTAGATCCAGTGCCAGACGTTTTTTTCACAATAATAGAGTATTTTTTGTTCATTATTATTGTATGATTTTTTAAAAAACTCTTTTTCATTTTTTAGCTCGATGTTCTTTAAAAGCCTGTTTTTTAATTTTTTAAACTATATTTATTTTACAAAAATAGTAAAGTTCCAACCCTCGACGTAACTAATCATCAGATTGTGGTATCAAAACTATTCTACATGTTGCTCGTCGTTCTGCTTCTTATGACGCCGTCTCCTTTCGAAGGTTGGCGATCCAAATAGCTAACGTAGTCCTAGATACGGCCATGCGAAAAATGTCAAGTGATGAGCAACCAAACCATCTTCGGATGTCTTTCAACCAAGAATTTTGTCGTCTACCGACAGACCTTTTACCTTGGACTTTTCCTACTATAATCAGTCGCAGAAGTTCGTATTTTTCCCCTCGCATGATATGACCTATATAAGCCGTTTTTCGTTCCTTGATGGTGAGCATGAGTTCTTTTTGCTTCTTCATACGATTAAGGACTTCAACGATCGTTATTCTTTGAACCCATGATATTCTGAGTATACGGCGATAAATGTACATTTCAAGGGCGTCGATTTTCTTTTCCAATGTAGCATCTAGATTCCAACTCTCACATCCGTACAGGAGAACCGAGAAAATGTAGCATCTGACCATGCGTATGCGAAGTTTTAGGCTGAGATCTGACCTTATGAAAAATCTTCGCATACTCATAAATGCCTTTCTGGCCTGTTCAATGCGGCATCTTACTTCTTTCTTCGGGTCACATGCCTCATTTACAATACACCCCAGATATTTGTATGACGATACTTGTTCTACCGTACTACCATTGATAATCAGATGAGCCTGTACAGGTGTCTTGGCAAAGGCAACGACTTTAGTTTTTGCAGTATTTATAAGTAGGCCAAAGTTTTCACTGTATCGTACAATACTATCAGCTAACACAACGGTGTCGTCCGCATACCTGATGTTATTAATTATTTTCCCGTTGATCTTAGTTCCATAATCCATTCCTTCCAGAGCTTCTTTGAAAATAGCCTCGGAATATATATTAGATAAGAGCGGCGATAACACACAACCCTGTCTTGCACCTCTTTTAATCATCGCCGCTTCTGATGTGGTACCCTCAACGTTTACTGCTGCGTTTTGGTCAAACAATAATATCGGCGATGTTCAAATTCCTGACGGGCAGTTGCAAAAACGGTGGAAAGGATTCCAACTTCTGGTGCCCAAAATGAATGTGTTCGGCAAACTACAGTTCCGTTTAACGCTAGACATCCGAGGAAGATAACTTTTGTATAAGTATGTTCTGCATCTTATACGAGATTTACTTAAACTGGATCTGTTGCAAATAAAAGACGGAGAGTTTTGGATGAAATCGCTCAATTTGAAGTTTTGGGTTATTTTGCCATAAATCCTAATAGTTCATTACGCAAAATTGTGGATGCGACTGTGCGACTGATATTTCAATTTGGTCTTATACGCACAGTTACTAAACTCCATAAATTTTGTCCATTTAAAATGAAAATAGTGCAAAAGTTAATCGAAGATGATTTCGATCGGAAAGTTGAGTTTTGTGAACAAATGACTACAGCGATTAATAGTAATACCATTCATGTAAAGAATATCTGACTCATCGATGAATGCACATTTTATTAACTGGATTTATTGATAAGCATAACTGCAGGTATTGGAGCAACGAAAATCCTCAAGCTCTTATAGAAGGGCATACCTAGTACCCCCAAAAAATTAATGTATCGGCAAGCATTTTAAGAAACAAAGTGATTGAGTCATTGCCTGTTATTTAAATGGAGACATTTATTTGGGCATGTTGGGAACCATCAATCCGCGTGGCACTGAAATCATTGAAAACGGAATCGAAGGGAAGGAAACCCTATACTTCTAAATCTATTTCCAGCAAGACTTCTCACTATGTTTCTCCGGTTTAGCGATGGCTAGACGACGTGGTTCCAGATAAACGGATAGGGTGAAGAGGGCCTATATAATGGCCTACTAGGTCTCCTGATTTGAGGCCAGTAGACTTTTTTCTATAGGGCGATTTAAGATCTATTGCTTTTGTCCCCAACCTCAAAGTTTTTATGACCGTCGTCAACGCATCATCGAAAGCAGCCACAATATCCCACAACATGTTTTTGCAACTTTACGTCAGGAATTTAAACATCGCCTATATAATTTATAAATAAGCTTATATGTATCATATTATGCCCGAAACAATCAGAAACATGAGTAAATCTAAATTTAAGTCCCTGCTAAAGAGAACTTTTTGTAAGTTCTTTCTATTCCAAGGAGGAATATGTAGACGCCGTCGCTGCCAATTTGGTAAAATAGATTTTATATATTATTTATATTTGTTTTACTGGTCAAGATATGTTTGTATAGGTACATTGTTTTTTATTCAATGTATGTTTTGAATTTTACTGTCTCTCGTTTTTGTTGTTTTTGTGACATCTACAATTGTATTTATTATACAAAATGTAGCAATAAAGTGAACTGAACTGAACTGAATATTGTTTGGGCGATAACGCGCATCATGTTGTGCACTTATTGCAATAAAAAGTGATATTCTCGCGTGTTTTTGTTTTCTATTTGAACAAATTAAGATACATAAAAATGTTTCTACTTTTCTCGAAAACGCATCGACCGATTTTAAAAAAATAAATATCAAAACAAAGGACTTCGACATAATGTACCTTTGAAACGAGATATTACTCGAAGTAGCCTTTGGTTAAAAAGTTGCCCCCTTGACAAATCTTTTGACATGTCTTGGCCCTTTTTCTTTTGATCAGTGTTCTTTGACAAATCCGTGGTTGGAGATTTTCAAATGAACACAGCCTGTATACTCTGTTACTCGATACTTTAGACCGGCTTGACGTCTATTTGATAGGTATCAGGTGACGAAGAAGTGCATCTCAGATTTAATTTTTTAGTAGTGGTCTGAATTGGCAATCCTGCAAGTCAGGACCGACTTAGTAATATTTTCACTGAACATCTCATTGTAAAAAATAATTATTATTTTTGTGAACAAGAAATTGATCCAGTATCTAAAAATTCACAGCAAAATTGCTTGACCGAAACAAATACATTTTTTCGTTTATTATATATGGTTAAGTGACAATTAGTCGTCAGAAGAGGTACGAGCACGGAGTGCACGTACGTATGCCGTCAAAGCATATATCAAGATTCATTCTGGGGGATTTTTAGTTATCACTAGCCGAACATCTGATCGCTGTTGACACGGCTGACAGTCTAAAGTATCGGGTAACAGGGTACGGCCTGACAGGTGTAACAAAAGCCGTGAGAAATATGAAATAGACAAGGATAGCAAGAGACGAGAGGATATGAAATAACGTGTGCGTGTGAGACAGCGGCGAAATTCCCAAGTCTCTTGCTCTTGCTACACTTGTCAGGCTGTATATGTATGCATGAAGTATTTACAGTTTTGAATTCTATTCTATTACTACGTTCCAAAATCCCATCAAAGGCCTCGATTTGCTCTGTAGCGTTTCAGTATTCACTCAACATCAAACTGTCAACAAAAATCTGTGTTCCGTTATTGCATTTCCGAGGCCATGAATGTCATCGTTTTGCTCGAAAATCAAATTGAGGTTTTAGCGACCTTTGTGTCAATACTGTCAATCAGAGATATTTTTCACTTGACAGCTAACAACTTAGCATAACCTGTTCTACTTTATTTGTATGCATTGACGTTCTAACGGGTACGACTACTCTGACACTCTGACTTGAGAAATCAGTACAAGTTATGTGATATGTCAAAATTGTCAAAAAAAGATCGTTGCCATTTCATAAATATTCCAACATCCCTAACATCTGGAATCACGTGACTATCCTTGAAAATTCATCTGCTCACTGGATAGATGGGATTTCGGAACGTAGTATATATAGACACTGATAAACTATCATACTTCTTCAGGACATGAGACAACCTTTGTATAGTAAAGCCCAGAGATATACCATTTGTTTACAAAGTGAGGATCTCCGCAAAAAGTGTCGACAGAGAAAGGGAACGGGGTCGGACTGGGCATTCGAATTCGTTGGAGTGGGCAACAACGAAAATATTCATTCCATCCAATAAAGTGCTCATACATCAGTTGGTTGAACAAGATGTTTGAAACTTTATTATCTGTTGATAAATATATGGTAGTGACATTTCAATATAACGGTATAAACCATATGGTAAATTATTCCTTTCTACACTCAATTTTAACGTTCGATTCGTTGTTTTAGTTGTCCCCAAATTAATTCTATAGGACTGAAAATGCAAAAATAGGGAGGCAACCTTAAGACATCATGACCATACCTTTTAGCTATGCTTTCTATGGCATATTGTTTCTCAAACTGTTCAGTGTGGAGGACTTCCAATAATTCAGTTTTTTTTGTAAGTTTCTTCAAAGTATAAATCCTGTTTTATAATAAAATCTTGTATTTCTGCCTTCGATACCGTTGAATTCGGAATTTTGTACCTTTGTCTGAAGTGATAGCTTCCGTTGTCCATTACGATGACGCTAAATGGCTTTAAATTGGGAATAAGGGTATACTCAAATCATTGCTCAAATATTCCCGAGTCCATGTTTTTGTGGTAGTCTATATTGCAGTCTTCAACTTTCTTTCCGCATAATTTGAGTGCGTTTTCGACCTAGCCGTCAGATGATCCGCAGTGTAAGATAACTATACGGGATCCTTTATTTGGTGGAACGCCTTTTAGCTAACACTTCTTTGTACCGTCGGTCCATCCCTTTTTAGCGGTATCATGGGTATCATACCAGGTCTCGTCAAGGTAGTACACTGACCTTCCCCCGTTCCGGTATTGCTCTATCTTATGCAAGTAATCGTGCCGCCATCTCACAATCCTTGCACTTTCCATTATAGCCATTCGTTTGTTCACAGTTCTGTACCTAAACCCAATCTTCCTAATCCATCGCTAAAATATACTCCTTGGATACTGTTACCCCATTCTAGCAATTGTCTTTGAACGGATTCGATTGTGGGTAGTTCATTAATTTTGTACTTTTCGTACACAATATTCCTCAATAATTTTGTTATCGTGGGATCTAGTTCTTTTGAAACACCAGCATCAAACCTACGCTTCCTGTTTTGTGGCCCCTTTCTCAAACTTTCACATACTGTTGGATATGGAACGTCTTTTTGATCATACTCCCCTTATTTTCATTCTCTGGATCCTTCGTTAGTTCATTATCATTTAGTACTATTTGTGACAAACCGCCGACGTAGCTTCACTGCTGCAGGGTAATCCACATCGCTGTGAAATCCCATTATCTTCCCAAGCCCGAAACATACTCTAGCTGTCACACTTCCGAAAAAAACGTCCGATTCAGACAGAAAAGTAACGCACAAAAGTAAAATAGTCCGGGATCCCAGGCCTATTTTCACTACTTACTACTAACAAGCTGATTTTGCGTGAGTAGCTTAATTTTGATGAGACGCCCAACTTTTTCCTCTACAAAAATTGTCGATTGCGGTAGCTAACAGGGGTAGCAGGGGTGAAATATGTCAATTTGACGAGTGTCAAAAATTTATTACTAACAGTTAGTTTTTCAAATAAATCTAAAGAATGTGATCAACCTTATTAGCAAAAATGTTTGTCCTACAAAATCTATGGTTTGATCACATTGTCCCCCTCCATCCAACATGTACCAATAACAAGGTCATACAAATTTATTACTAACAGCCTGATTTTTTCACTATTGCTTCGTTAATATTTATACAATTTGACAGCAACATTGTCCTACAAATCACGTGGTATGTTATCCTGGTCCTACGCTCAGAAGTTGTAGTACAAATCCCGGGTGTAAAAATAATTACTATCAAGTCTAATTTTCGTGGATAGCTTCGTTGCGATGAGACGCCCAACTTTTTCCTTTACAAAAATTCTCGATTGTGGTAGCTAACAGGGGTAGCAGGGATGAAATATGTCAATTTCACGAGTGTCAAAAATTAATTACTAACAGTTAGTTTGTCAACTAAATCTTAATAATGTGATCAACCTTATTAGAAAAAATGTCTGTCCTACAAAATATATGGTTTGATCACATTGTTCCCCTCCATCCAACATGTACCAATAACAAGGTCATACAAATTTATTACTAACAGCCTGATTTTTTCACTATTGCTTCGTTAATATTTATACAATTTGACAGTAACATTGTCCTACAAATCACGTGGTATGTTTTACTGGTCCTACGCTCAGAAGTTGTAGTACAAATCCCGGATGTAAAAATAATTACTATCAAGTTTTCTATACGAAATTACTGGAACATCAAACTGAAATTGTATATCCTCCAGAAGCAGACATTCACTTGGTTGATGGATGTTATTTACTTCATACGTTGAAGAATCTTCCAAACAGTTATGGTAAAATCTCTAAGGATATAGTACAAATACTCACATATAATAGAAAAGAAGTACATATTATATTTGACAAGTACAAAAAACCCAGTATTAAAGATTCTGAACATGCTCTGAGAGGTGAAGAGGACACACAGTTTGACGTTATACGTAAAGACAATAATCGTCCCGCAGATTTCTGCAAATTATAGAGGAGTAACAGTTTTAAAGAAAAGTTTGTAGAATTTTTAATTGAAGACTGGACAAGAGACGAATTTGTACCGTTGAGCACAGGAAAGACGATTAAACTTAATTACGATCAATGTTACTCTTATGAGGTGACTAGTGGAAATAAAATAAAAAGACTCATTGACTATAACCTTTCTTGTTATCATGAAGAAGCTGATACCAAAATTGTTTTTCACATCTGTCAATTGAATACAAATTATCGTGTGCAGATACACTTTACAGATTCTGATATACCAATAATAATGTTGGCAAATTTCAAATACTTAAAAGGGCCACCTCAAATCATGATCAATTTAAGCACAAGTAAAAAGAAATTGTACTTAAGCATCAATGAAATTCATGCCAAGCTTGGGGATAGATTATGTTGTGCACTTGCCATATGCCATAGTTTTACAGGCAATAATTATAATCCTGCGTTCTTCCGTAAAGGGAAAAAGAGGCCGTTTAGTATTTTGAAAAAAAATGAACATTTTCAAGAAGCTTTTATTCAACTCCTAGAAAGTGAACTCACAACGTGGAATGAGGTGATTCAAGTTATCGAAGAGTATGTACGAGTATGCAGAGTATACTGCCTGAAAACAAAAACTGACATAAATAAAGGGCGGTATGAACTGTTTGAGAGAGGGTATAGATCAAAAAATGAAAACGAAGAAATTTTGAAACAAAAAATCGTCGGATATGACCCTTCCAGTTTGCCGCCGACAAAACAAGAATTATTACAGCAAATCAAGCGAACGGTATTCATCTCCAATATCTGGTGTAATGCACACATGCGGTGCCCCACAGGTAAATTACCAGAAAACTTTGGATGGACAATTATTGACGGCAGGTACCAGTACTATTGGTTTGATGGCCCCCAAGTCCATCTTTTGACGAATTATCTTCCAACTCACAAGGTAACCCAATGATACTATCGTTACTTATAAATTAATTATTCGGCAAATTTATACTGTTTATATTATTACAGAGCCAGATATCACAAATAATGAAAATGAGGGAGATGAAAGAGATGAAGACGATAGTGAATTCAGTAGCGGAGATGAAGATTTGTCAGATGAGTCTGATGCTGATGAAATTAATTTTTGCATATATTAAAATAAAATGTTGTACTTAATACAGTACATAATTAAGTTATTTCTTATAGATTTCGGCAAAGATTACACTTTATAATTATAATACAAGTAGAAAAATGCCAATTCTTGTCGACTAACAGCACATACCTGTTTTCTTCTGGGACATTATTTCCTTTGGACAGAGAATACAGTTAACCTATTATGTGATATTTTGTCTTACAGTTAGTAATGAAAAAATGTTGTATTGACAACTTCTGAGCGTAGGACAGGGATAAGATACCACGTGATTTATAGGACAGTGTCGCTGTCAAATCTTATAAATATCAACGAAGCAATAGTGAACAAATCAGGCTGTTAATTAGTAATAAATTTGTATGACCTTGTTTTGATACATGTTGGATGGATCAATGTGATCAAACCATAGATTTTGTAAGACAAATATTTTTTCTAATAATGTTGTTTACATTCATAAAATTTAATTAAAAAACTAACAGTTAGTAATTAATTTTTGAAGCTCGTCAAATTGACATATTTTATCCCTCCGCTACCCCTGTTAGCGACCACAATCTAGAATTTTGGTATAGGAAAAAGTTGGACGTCTCATCTAAAGGAAGCTACTCACGCAAAATTAGCATAGTAGCAGTAGTTATTCATTATAAATTTCGGCAAAGATTACATTTTATAACACAAGTAGAAAAGTGACAATTCTTGTCGGACTAATGATACATACCTGTTTTCTTGTAGGACATTATTTCGTTTAGTCAGAGAACACAGTAACCTATTATGTGATATTTTGTCCTACAGTTAGTAATGAAAAAAATGGTCTTGTGGTTTTAACAACTTCTGGTCGTAGGACCGGGGTAACATACCACGTGATTTGTAGGACAATGTTGCTGTCAAATTGTATAAATATTAACGAAGCAATAGTGAAAAAATCAGGCTGTTAGTAATACATTTGTATGACCTTGTTATTGGTACATGTTGGATGGAGGGGGACAATGTAATCAAACCATAGATTTTGTAGGACAAACATTTTTTATAATAAGGTTGATCACATTCTTAAGATTTAGTTGAAAATCTAACTGTTAGTAATTAATTTTTGACACTCGTAAAATTGACATATTTCATCCCTGCTACCTCTGTTAGCTACCACAATCGAGATTTTTTGTAGAGGAAAAAGCTGGGCGTCTCATCAAAATGAAGCTACTCACGCAAAATTAGCTTGTTAGTAGTAAGTAGTGAAAATGGGCCTGGGATCCCGGACTAAAAGCAGATTGGCGTTGCTATCAATAACGGTAGCAATACCTGCCTAAACAATTTGACTAAGTCCGGTCCTCTTCATCGATCGAGTCGCTAATAATCCTGGAATGTGTCGGTCTTATCATAGTTCAGTCAAAATATACATCGTGAACGTCTTCCGACAGATTTACGTTCAAATACAACTTAGTGTTTCATTTTCACCATTTTAAAAGGTTACGTTTTGTTAGAAAATTGGTTAAAAGCATATTCCATGAATTGGTTACGAGTACGAAAGTAAAATAATGGTAACCCATTGAATATTATCAAAACTGTATCTATTCCAAATGATGAACTGTACTAAGAGATGGTAGGCAGTTTTTATATAGCGCAAAACGTACACAAATGGTATATCTCTGGGCTCTACTTTACACTAAAAATGATTTCACTCCCACTAGCTCACCTAACTGTTTGTAACAATGCATATTTCCGTCACCTATTTCTAACCTATTTTTAAGACAAGAAGAGGAAAGCTCTATTTATATATCCATTATTCAGGAATAATCACTTGTAGGACTAATCCCGTTTTACGAGCACATAAAATGGTATTAAGGTACTAAAAAACTTTTTTGGCAGTCCTCTGCGCACGTATTGTTCAGCTAGTTTTAAAATAAATTACTATTGCATATAAATCTCACCAAATGTTGCGCACAACTTTAATGCCATACGTCAAGGTAAAAATGCATCAACAAAAGATGAAATTTACAATTCTGTGTGTCGCTAGTTGTAACTTTTACTGACAGGCAATTCGCTTCGTAAAATCCACGTTACGTCAGAAGAGGCAATGGTGCCGTTTTGAGAGATATTTATAGGTGCACTATGCAGTAGAATCGATGTAGCGTGAAAACTATTTAGTGAAAAGCTAACATGATAGTTTTAAAAAGCCATTGTGTAAGAAACTCGATTGCATATTCCATAGCAAGAAAAATGAAAAAAAACCTGACGCTCACTTAGATGACGCTTCGCATGGACAACCTATCTTTTGTGTGGATATTACCAAAACGTGATTTTTTACCTGTCATAACTATTGATTTGAAAAACTTTTTTTGTAAGAAAAAAGTATAACAGGATTAAGGGAGGAAAAAACAAAATTTTGGAGAAAAAAAGTATTTAACTTTTTTCACGTTTTAAACACATCCTTTTTTTTTGTGAGAAAGCTGACATCAGACATAGTCCATTTGTCACAGATTGTAAACAAATACTTTACGGAACTTTTCGCGAATCAAAAACATAATCACATTTTAGGTCAAAATTAAAATATTTGTCATTAAATTTATTGAGGCTCGGTTCCTATAATCTCGCCACTTCGCATTCATCAAAAAAGATACCCTTATTATGAAGTGACAGGAACAGGTATTAAATATGAAATTATTTTGGTAATATTAAGGAATCTAAGGAATCCTTCTATTTACTAGCAAATAACTTCATTTTTTGCCAATGCTCATCATCATCATAGTCACAATCTCTTAACAGACATGTTGTGAACTCGCAAAATGCATTAAGTCGGAGCTAATGCATTGCCGACACGAATATTATCAATAGTTTTCAGCACTCTAGCTCGCCATTGTTCGCGATTTGTTGTCAGTTTAGTGGCGTTCTTGATACTCATATCTAGCAACTGTTTCGTCGTATCCACCCAGCGTGTAGGGGAACGGCCACGGCGCCGCCCACTCGGGGCGTGACCCTGAAATACAAGATTTTCCATATTATCGCTTCTGTGAATATGTCCGAAGAATGTAAGCATTCTCATCGACACAATGGAAGATAGTCTCTTTGGATTACCGAGCTCATCCAATATGGAAACATTAGTTCAATGGGCGGTATAAGGAATTGTCAGCATTCTCCTCCACGTCCACATTTCAAAAGCATCTATGCGAGCTCGAACTGCCTTTTTAACAGTCCAAGTTTCCGAGGCATACAAAAATATGGAGAACACAAGAGACTGAACCAGTGACATTTTGGTAGCTTTAGTGATGTTATGGTCACGCCATATTTTAGTAAGTTTTGTCATGGCCACCCGTGCCTGTTGAATGCGCCGTCGAATCTCATGCTCACAGCTACCTGAATTGTCGATCAAAGAACCGAGGTACACAAAACTTTGAACTACCTCACAAGGGCCTATTGACTTTATTTCTCGATGATTGTCATGCTCTCTATCTACGATAATAACCTTGGTCTTGCTGTAGTTAATACCAAGACCATATGCTGCACTGTGTTGTTCTAAAACGTTCAATAGAGCTACTAGTTCTTCCTGAGAAGCAGCAATAAGGGTTGTATCGTCAGAAAATCTTAAGTTAGATATTTTCCTTCCGCCAATAGTTATATCGCCATTCTAGTTGTCCAATACCTGTCTCATCACAAATTCAGAGTAAATGTTAAATAACATCGGAGATAATAATAGTTATATCGCCATTCTAGTTGTCCAATACCTGTCTCATCACAAATTCAGAGTAAATGTTAAATAACATCGGAGATAATACGCATCCCTGACGAACTCCTTTTCTGGTTGCTGTTTGACCAGACAGGTTACCATCAATTCTTACACGAGCTGAGCTAGACTCATAGAGTTGCTGTATGAGAAATACTAAGTGGTAAGGGACTCCCATGGAGATAAGGATTTCCCACAGTGCCACAGCCAATGCTCATGTTGATTAAATATTTATGGCTGCGGATAAATCTCCGGGATCAACGTTAATATAAAACAGTATATTAGATACTTTTTTAAGTTAAACAGTAAAAAGCGTTATATAGCGAAAAACAGTATAATACTGTTTTCAACACTTTCCTAAATAAATTTCACAAAAGTACCAATTCTCAAACATTTGGGTGTCACGCCTTTTAAGGTCTCGTCGTTACGCCTCTGTGTAATATTAACAAACTTTAAGGTTGCCTGCGCCATTTCTTAGTCAGCGGATACAACCGCTGGCTGGTCCGATGGATTTTAAGCCGTCAAAATCATGTGCGCGGCAAATTTGGAGCGTTCAATGTTCGGTCCGATCCAAAGGAGAGTTACAAGCACACAAACAAACATGCGGGTGAAGCTAATAATAAAATGAAAAAATATAAAAGCATGTTAGAAACGACCTTAAAAGGTGGTCCTTTTAGAGGCATAGATGACAACTGTGAAAGAACTGCAGTCTATCCCAAAAAATTATTTGAGAGGTGCTTCTATCTGTAACCAAATCTTTTTTTAAAGCCAAGACTCTCTTTATTTTACTATTTTCCCTTTTTTTCGTAGAGCTTCTTTAAATTAGAATGTTAGGGATGGTTAGTTGTAAGAAGAGTTTGATAAAAAATCTTGTGGTCCTTATTTTATCTTCCTAGATTAGTTGAATTTCTGAGTATAGTTTAATTTCATCACACTTAGTGGAAGTATCACTTAGATTACGCTGTCAGAAAATTAGCGGCAGACAGACAGACAAACGAAAATAAGTATGAGACGTAGACATAGAACGTACATATCATCTCAAAATCGTCAATGTTTGCAATTGAAATATAGTCCAGGTGCTAGATGATAATAATAATAGATGAGATGTACCCGACACCCATTGTAGAGCCTGCCGACACATAGAACGTACATATCATCTCAAAATCGTCAATGTGAGACGTAGACATAGAACGTACATATCATCTCAAAATCGTCAATGTTTGCAATTGAAATATAGTCCAGGTGCTAGATGATAATAATAATAGATGAGATGTACCCGACACCCATTGTAGAGCCTGCCGACAGGCGCCAGAGACGCTTATGCATCTCTTGTCGGCGTGTAAGACGTACGCTGGGACGGCTTACGTCCATCGGCACAACGCGGCTCTACAAGTGCTCTACTATCATTTAAGGCACTCATACGGTATCGATGAGACACCGGTGCTGCCATATGTTCCAGGGGATATAGAGTCCGTTGTGGAGAACGGGAGATGCCGGATTTACTGGAACTACTCGTTCCCCACGCTCGAGCTTGTACAGGCAAACAAGCCCAACATAGTCCTTCTCGACCACCAACAGAAGACGATGTTCGTTATTGAGTTTTCGGCGCCTGCCGAGGTGAACATCGTCTCTAAGGCCGCTTTCTGATTTGTCGGTGCGGGAGCGGCGCGGATTCGGTTCGCTCGGTATACGCGGTACCGAAAGCTTGCCGAGCACCTATATTTCAATGTGTGTTTTCTGATTGACGCGGAAAGTGCGGGCGCGGAGAGGGATCCTTTAGTTTTACCGTCAGTCGGGACGCGTGTCCAGGAGGTCGGCATGCTGCAATAATACTCTTGATATGTCATATGAAGAACTGTAGTCAACTGTTTTACATTTGTTATAATAAAACTACTCTTGTCGTATTATTAAGAACTTTGATGAACTGTTTTTTTTCTTTTATAATAGTAAACACAATGCCGTCACTATACGCAAAATATAAAATCTAGAATTTCGTATGGTGACGGTATTGGTTTTAAATGATTGTAATATATCAATAACTGTAAATAACTTCGAACTGAAATGAGACCTTTTAATTACCACTTACCTTAAAGTAATAAGTAATCTTTCATCAGCAGTCACGCATTCTCTTCTCTTCGTACGTTTTTTTTGACATTCTATACATCGATAAAAATTTTTGGTCGTCTTGGGAAGGTTCTTGAGCCGCAACAAAAAGTCGACAATTAATGTTCTTCTCGACGTAAGGATGACGCCAATAACGTTTTCTTTTTTTACGTAGACGATATAAGTAACACACTAAAATATCTTCATCGCTTGAAGATGACATTTTCGTAGGACGCTCAAAGCGATATTGCAGGACTTTTTACCGGGAATATACAGATAAGTGAGTAACAGATAAGGCAGTGCGGTATCGTTTCGGTGCCGAGTTAGCAGATCCCGCGCCGCTCCCGTACCGACAAATCAGAAAGCGGCCTAAGGAGGAGGAAAAGCGGACCAAATATCAGGACAACGGACAACTTTGCAGGCTCTGGCCAGACTACACTGTAAGTCTGCTGGTTATGATCATTGGATCCCTAGGTGGAATGAGGAATACGCTGCTCTCTGCACTGCGCAAAATACCGGTGTGCCGTGCGGCGGCACACATCTTAGCCGCCAGAATGCAGAAGGCAGTCATCCTTGGGTCCCTTCGTCTACTTAGGGCGCACGATTCGCGGACCCAGTGATTGCTCACCTTACGGTGTGAGGAGTAGTCATTGGGTAATGGAACAGCAGCTCGGTGTGTCGGAGCCCGGGCTGCACTTTTTTGTTTCTTTAAAATAATAACTTTGGTCATTAATTTTTCGTGGCGACCAATAATGTGCACTCTACAGTGCCCCAAAGTTAGGGGGTTGTGTGCGATTTTTGCTGAATTTTTTTTAAATTCACCACCGCCCATCCCCCACCCTCGAGCGGCCTGCAACTCTCAGAAGTCGCAAACTTATCTGTAGGTTCAGGGAACCGATGACCATTCCACCAAATTTCATTTCTTTTCAATTTTTTTAATAGATCTTTTTTGTAGACACACACCGCTGCGGCTATGTCACGTTTAAAAAAAAAAAGAGACGTACAAAGGAAGATTTTCCATGAGCTACAGGCTGGTGCACTATGTGCCGATGATATAAACTAATTTCGAAACAGTGCTGTTCAATAAACACATTGTCGGTGCCAATAAAGGTTGGCTAGAAGCACAATAGAGGAGGACAAAATGGCAGCAGCGCCTGCTATAAATGGTTATTGCTTTTTGATAAAACGAATTATCTGCCCCATAAATTCATATGTGCGTTACAGTGTAGCAGAATTGCCGGAAAGGACACGAGAAGTACAGGGTGTCACTTTTAAGGATGTCCACATCTATATTACCGTGTAGATCTTGCTGAGTTGATCATTTTTCAATAAGCAACATGGGTCCGGAAACGAACCGTTTCGGAGATAGCGGTACCGGAAGTAGTCCTTTCTGACGCCTGAAGTTAGGCAATTAATTCGATGCCTTGCGGCCAGTAGCGTGGCCGGCGCGGTCTCCGGATCTCAATCTCCTGGATTTTTTCCTGTGGGGTCACCTGAAAGCACTTGTCTACCAAGGTGGTGCACCGCACACAGCAGAAGAGCTGATTGCACGCATCATTGCAGCAGCTGGAGACGTCAGGGAGCAGCCACAGGTAATCAACGCTGCCACTACATCGGTCATCCATCGAGCCAGATTGTGCGAGCAAGAAGGCGATGGCCACGTGGAGCCTCTCCACTGATTTTTGACTGATCTCGGTGTTTTTTGTTGTTGTTTTTTTGCAATGTTTTTTTTGTTTTGTTTGTTTGGTTTACTTTTGACATTTTGGCCATGACGATTAAATGTTGACAAGCCGATCTGTCTTAGCAGCTGATCCGTAACCCCCTCTCTCTTCTGCCAATTACGAGGCGTTGAACGAATTGCCTAACTTCAAGCGTCAGCAAGGATAACTTTCGGTAGCGTTATCTCCGTAACGGTTCGTTTTTGGACCCATGTTGCTTATCGAAAAATGATCAGCTCAGCGAGATCTACATGCTGGAATAGGTGTGGACATCCTTAAAAGTTACACCCTGTATATCGCCAATCATTTATGACAAGGATACAAGGTGGCCAGTGTAATAAGAGATACAATTTTACTCCTTTTCTTCAGATAAGTCAGGTTTTATGGATTCGTGTCATAAAATGGTGGTTTATCCAGAAGCGTCGCATAAAATGTGATTTTATTGAAAACTCAAGTTGCCATCGAATACCGACGTCTCATACTACGAGGGTAAGTCAAAGATTATCTACAGCTGTAGCTTTTGATCAGCTGACCAAGCTTACCAAATTCCTTTTACAACAAGAAAAAAACTTTATAGGGAGGTTGAACTGTATTTATAATATTTTTAGTTCAGAGTTTGATGAGTCTTGGAAGGATAGGCCTACAAACGAACCCTTTTGCACCTCTCCTTATTCTAGTTCTCAAGTCGTCAAGGCAAAGGCCTTGGATCCTGCCATCTTATGTCTTCAGGTTCAAAGGCCTTTGAATCTAGCATAGTTTGCCTATGGTCTGTGATACCCAAGAGCGTCACAGCGACATAGGCTTCTGTCCAATGAGAGACATAACAGTCCCACCTTGGCCAGAGGTTGCAATATAAGTTCTCTAGCTTGACGGAGATGTCCAAAGATAAACAAAAAAAATAAATATTGCTCAGACTTCGTTTTTAGGCGTTTTAGGGGTTCCTGATCATTTTCTACTTTCTTTGGGTGGGAGTGAAATTGGGGTGGTTGGGGGGTGGGGGGGTTGTAAAATTGAAAAATTTGTTGCTTTCATAACTGTCCACTGACCTATGAAGGAAGATCTAGCGACATAAATAACTTTTTTAGATCCATCCGAGCATTGCCTCCCCTGAAACCAAAGGACTTGTGTAGAATTTTTTCTGGTCTAAACATACGAGAGTATTGCTTTAGATCGTTCTATATTGTGTAACGAGGAAACTGTTGAATTGATTTTAATGAAATTTTGACACAGTATTACTACCGCGGCGAGGATGAAAAACGCTTATGGTTTTTATAAGTCGTCCCAGCGGCGGCGCAGAAATAATAAAAAAACTAAAAATATAAAAACAGCTCAAACTTCGTTTTTAAGTGTTTTAGAGATTCCTGATCATTTTCTGCGTTTTTTTTGGGTGGGGCTGAAATTGGGGTGGTGGGGGGTGGGGGTTGAAAAACTGGAAAATTTCTTGTATTCATAATATAGGCTGTCCACTAACCTGTGAAGGAAGACCTACCGACATTAATCACCTTCTTAGGTCCATCCGAACATTACCTAGCCTATTACGGAAACTAAGAAACTTAGAATTTTCCGTACACATACGAGAATTTATTGCTTTAGATCGTTTTGTATTTTGTAACGTGGACACTATTAAATTCGTTCTAATGAAATTTGGACTAAGTATTGTACCGTGGTGAGGATGGAAAACGCGTATGTTTGTTAAAAATCGTTTCAGTGTAGCAATAATTGAAAAACTAAAAGTATGAAAACAACTCAAACTCCGTTTTTAGATGTTTTAGGGTTCCTGACCATTTCCTACCTTTTTTTGGGTGGGGGTGAAATTGGGGTGGTTGGGGGGTGGGGGGTTGTAGAACTGAAAAGCTTGTAGTATTGATATTAGGCTGTCCAGTGACCTGTGAAGGAAAGACCTAGCGGCATAAGACAATTTTAGGGGAGGGGGGCCTGGCGATTATTTAGTTGCAAGGGATCTCAGACTAAGCTATGGGCAAATAATAAACTGGTATCACTGTAATGTGTGGGAAGTACTGAGTCAATCAACTTGACTTCATTTTTTATTTAGATTTTGGAACAATTTTCATTTGACGGATATATTTCTGCACTTCGTATCTTGGTCTATTTCCATCTTCAATGATTGTGCTAGTTATTCCAGTTTCTCCTAATCTGTAATGTTTTAAAAGGCACGGATTTAAACTATCTTTTTTTATATTTTTTATGTCGCATTCCCTGCCTGCCTTTCAGGAATAGTGTAGTAAAATAACAATGTCCGCATTATATCTCTCTAAATTTCAAATATCGTCCCAAAGTTATACGACCGTGGATACTAAAAGCATTTTACAACTGTTCTGACTTCTGACTGTCGTAAGAACCGGCGCATACACCAGTGGAGGGGAAACTATCGCCCAAACTGTTTCTAGTTTCTTATCACTTGATAGTATCACATAAAGTACAGTGGCATTTCATGGCACCAGTACCAAGGGGCTCAAAATAGAAAATCAGCCATCCACTTCCATTTTACTTCCCGCACTGATAGGGGAGGGGAGTATTGTGAAAATTTTCGATTTTGAGCTAATACACTGTTTGGTCATTTTATGATATCCACGAAACGAAAATCCGCGTCACTCATGTCCCTCCTATCTGTCGGTCGGTCTGTATGTTTGTCTGTCTGTTGGTGTTCTTCTAGCCTCGTAATCTCAGTAACCGCTGCATGGATTGTGAGGAAATTTGGGTAGCAATATGCTGCGTGGTCGTAGTAGATAACGCTGCTATAATTTAGAAAATCAGTGCAGGGGTGGTGGAGAAATTAGCAAAAAACAAAATAATTCAAAATAAATATTCATTAGACTTCGTTTTAGCAGTTTTAGACATCACTGGCAATTCTATACCTTTTTTTGATGTATTTTGTAGGTTTTCGGGGGAGGAGAGTTATAAAACTCATAATTCACATTGACCTGTGAAGGAAAGACCTAGCGGCACAATACACTTTTTGGTGGCAGAAAGCCGACGTTTTGGTTGTAAGGAGGGGATCTCAGACTATAGCTTCATGCTATGGAAAAATAATAAACTGATATCACCGTAATGTGTGGAGAGTTCTGTACCAATTAACTTGACTTGATTTTTCTATAACTGAGCAGAGCAGCAACTGGAGGCAAAGCCTAAATACCAAAAGAAAATTTGGTAGCTGTTTCGCAACTGCTGAGTCGAATGCACCCAATATAACATAATAAGGGCAGCTTTAATAAAATAAGACACAAAACAGATACTGTTATTTACACTTTCTCATGGATACCGTCTTTGGAAAAAAGTGAGGTTATTTTTGTTAATGCATTTTCACTTTGACATTTTTGAAATTTTGACCCAATAAGTGATAGCTTGGCGCTATTTTCAATCAGCTTATTCAAATTGGTTCGCAAAATTGACGTGTAAACCCTCAAGTAATGCGGTTTTAGTTAAACTGTTTCAAAATAAAACACGGTTTAAGAGTCTAGGGTATAGCGCGCGAAATTGAGAATGCAAGAAAAGATGTATTCCCGTGTTAGCCTGGAGGCGTGGCTGCCTGTTCCCTTTCTCCAGTTACTACGTTCCAAAATCCCATCTATCCAGTGAGCAGATGAATTTTCGAGGATAGTCACGTGATTCCAGATGTTAGGGATGTTGGAATATTTATGAAACGGCAAAGATCTTTTTTAGACAATTTTGACATATCACATAACCTGTGCTGCTTTCTCAGAGTCAGAGTGTCAGAGTAGTCGTACCCGTTAGAATGTCAGTGCATACAAATAAAGCAGAATAGGTTATGTTAAGTTGTTACCTGTCAAGTGAAAAATATCTCTTGACAGTCTTGACACAAAGATCGCTAAAATGTCATAGCGTTTTTCACTGGTTGCACTCGGGCTGCACTGGATTTGTGTTTTGCATTTCACTGGCAGTTCCAGTGCAAAACTTTTCAAGAGCACGCATTTCACTGGCATTTCTGCACTCGGAGCGGTCGAACTGAGTGCAATAATTTCGCACCGATTTCAAAGCAAGTGTCGTGGAAGTGAACCAAGAAAATGACAGTAGGCTTGAGCGGGAAACTTCAAATCATATAATTGTGTTTCATCTGTTTATAACTTTCAATCTTTGAATACAGTAATACCTAGTTGATTTTCACTATTTTCAGTCAGAATGAGTAGAGTGAACGAAAAAATCAAACTTTTAATTTCCTTGTTTGAATTGGTAGAATCCAGCTCATTTACTGAGGATGAACAAATAATGTGTTTAGGAAGAAATTCGGAAGAAAAAATTCCCAGAATCAGCATTACATGGAAACTATAGAACAGTTTTCAGACAAACGAGTGAGAAATGCAAAGATTGTTGTCCAAACAAGTTTTTGTTTCTTGATGCGTATTCCCATGGAAGAACCCAGTGCAAAAGTGTTACCCTAGGTGAACTTTTTCACTAAAATGTGCCCAGTGAAAAACGCTATCAATTTGATTTCCGAGCAAAACGATGACATCCATGGCCTCGGAAATGCAATAATGGAACACAGATTTTTGTTGACAGTTTGATGTTGAGTGAATACTGAAACGCTACAGAGCAAATCGAGGTCTTTGATGGGATTTTGGAACGTAGTGAGTGTGTGTGTCTAAGATGAGAGGAGATAAGACCAAAAATCCAAAGGTAAGGTCAAAAGATCACCATAAAAATGAATTTCGCATTTCCAAGCTCCTGACGTTACCTTCAAGCTCACAGTAGTGATTCAAAAAACAGATTGAAGAACAAAGCTTGTGGTTTTTCACCTATTTGGCTTTTTTTGATATCGTGTTTGGTTGTTAAATTACAGACATGCGAAGAATGTATGATTTTGCATTGCGAGTTTTTTTTGCACACTAAAAAACTTTTTTGAAAGAATCGCAAATAGTTGTCATTCACTAAGGTCTTAACTATCACCTTCTGTTATTCAACATTTACTCTGAATTTATGATGAGACAGGTATTGGACAACTGGAACGGCGGTATAACTATTTGCGGAAGCAAAATATCTAACGTAAGATTTGCTGACGATACAACCCTTATTGCTGCTTCTCAGGAAGAACTAGTAGCTCTATTGAACGTTTTAGAACAACACAGTGCAGCATATGGTCTTGGTATTAACTACAACAAGACCAAGGTTATTATCGTAGATAGAGAGCATGACAATCATCGAGAAATAAAGTCAATAGGCCGTTGTGAGGTAGTTTAAAGTTTTGTGTACCTCGGTTCTTCGAACCACAAATGAGATTCAATTGCGCGTTCAACAGGCACGTGTGGCTATGACAAAGCTTACTAAAATATGGCGTGACTATAATATCACTAAAGTTACCAAAATGTCGCTGGTTCAGTCTCTTGTGTTCTCCATATTTTTGTACGCCTCGGAAACTTGGACTGTTAAAAAGGCAGACCAAGCTCGCACAGATGCTTTTGAAACGTGGACGTGGAGGAGAATGCTGAAAGTTCCTTATAGCGCCCATCGAACTAATGTTTTCATACTGAATGAGCTCGGTAATCCAAAGAGACTATCCTCCATTGTGTCGATGAGAATGCTTACATTCTTCGGACATATTCACAGAAGCGATAATATGGAGCAACTTGTTCAGGGCCACGCCCCGAGTTGGCGGCGCCGTGACCGTTCCCCTACACACTGGGTGGATACGACGAAACAGTTGCTAGATATGAGTATCAAGAACGCCACTGAACTGACAGTAAATCGCGAACGATGCCGAGCTACAGTTCTCAAAACTATTGATAATATTCATGTCGGCAATACTCTAGCTCCGACTTAATACATTTTACGAGCTCACAACATGTCTGTTAAGACATTGTGACTATGATGATGATCACCTTCTGAAATACTGTGTATGCAGTTTGAAAAACAAGTGAGTTCTGTTCAAAATGGGAATCCATGTTTTAACATGGCAAATACGTATGTATAACTGTGTATACCCAGGCCCCTTAAGGAGACATGTAAACAGTTCCATTGTGCACTTTATCTAGAGATACCCTGTAGAAGCGAAACTTGACGTGAGCCATGACATCTCCCCTTCAGTCTCCAGGACGTGGTTCCCTGCCTACGCGGCTGCTGTCGTCATCGTCTACAGCGTAATCAGAACTGACGAGGTTGTTAGGCGTGGAATGGCTGCGCTATTTGCATGTGGACCTGTTCCTGTTTACTGCGCTCCGGAACTGACACCGCCACTAGTTTGAGGGTAATATATCGCTTTATGCACGGCTTGCTTGCTACCTTACGTACGGCGAGCAATATAAGCGTTCGTAGCCTACTTTGTTGACTAAGAGAAACAAAATGGTCTGGTACACTGGTCTGAAGGTGTCAGTTTTCAGATTAAAATACGAAGAAAGATGTGAACAAGATATGAATAAAGTTTTCTCTCTACAACTACAATATCTTTTTATCATCCTCCGGGGCTCTAGAATCACTAGAAGCCAAGTGAGATTCTGTCTTAGAGGGGTGCAAATAGTACCCAGCAAATCGATAATGTACTTGGGGATTACCGTAGACAACGAACGATGTTTCAACGAACATATAAAGAGAACTACGGTGAAAGCAGAAAGAAAGGTGGCATTACTGTCACGTATAATGCCAAACATTGGCGGCCCAAGTATAGGGAAGAGACAGATCTTGAACGGAGTTATCCACTCAGTTAAGTTATACGGAGCTCCAGTATGGTATAAAGTGATGGAAAAGAAAAAGCAGCAGCAAACCGTAGACAGGGTGCAAAGGAAGTCGCTGCTAAGGGTGGCCAGTGCATATCGCACTGTCTCCACCAAAGCGCTGCAGGTTGTAAGAGCGATACCGCCACTGCATTTGTTGGACAAGGAGAGGAGACGTATGTATATCGCGGAAGGTGCTTTGCCAGAGCGGAGGAGGACCGCCAGGCAGAAAACAATGGACGAGCGGCAGGAGATCTGGTCCACTACAACGGGGGTGGCGCAGTGGACTAAGCGCCTGATTCCAAATATACGAGAATGGGCAGATTGTAGACACAGGACAACCTGCTATTACCTAACACAAGCGTTGTCGGGCCACGGTCCCTTTCGGGTATATAGGAACAAAATAGGTCGAGCGACGGACGATCGTTGTCGACATTGCGGCCAGAGCGACACAGTCGAGCACACCCTATTTGAGTGTGACAGATGGTCCGGCTACAGGCAGGAAGCGAGAGCGAACCTGCCTGAGGACCTGACTCCAGAGAACATAGTGCCTATAATGATATCGAGCGAGCAACGCTGGAAGATCATACATGAGATGGTTCAAAGCATTCTAAAATCGAAAGAGGCAGAGGAACGTAGGGACATGTAGTAAGGACAAGAAAATCATACTTAACTCATCTTGCACTGCGAAGAATAGCGTTCACGGTGATTCCCGGTGCAGATGGAGATTGAGCAGAGGTAAGAAAAGAGGGAACGGGTTTTAGCCGGTCGGGCCGTGGTGTCATGTCGGATGGACGCATTTGCATCCGTTGGCCATGACATCAGAGGACTCAAGCTGGTTCAACGTCGGGCGGGCAGTCTCTCTCTCACACTTCCGGGTGTGCGAGTGTTTCTGTCCTTGCGATCAAGCCGATTTCCTCAACCCTCTATAATAAAAAAAAATATCTTTTTAGCCTGATCAATTTCGTCTGTATCAGTAAACTGGAACTCAAAACATCTGCTGGATTTGTAATCGCCACCATCAAATTATCTAGGATACGGGATTTCATAATGATAGAATGCCGAATAAAGGTTTTAGACTTTTTGAGGCGAAACTGAAGATTAAGGGTATCGGAAATGTTTGGTCTTCGATCTGCGAGGCTGAAACTAGAAACAAAAGCTGCATTTGCAATCACCACCCTCAAGGTATCCAGGATATGGGATTTCATATTGATAGAAAGCTGAATAAAGATTTTAGACTTTTTGAGGTGAAACTGAAGATTAAGGGTATCGGCAATGTTTGGTCTTCGATCTGCGAGGCTGAAACTAGAAACATAGGCTGCATTTGTAATCACCACCCTCAAGGTATTCAGGATATGGGATTTCATACTGACAGAAAACCGAATAAAGATTTTAGACTTTTTGAGGTGAAACTGAAGATTAAGTGTATCGGCAATGTTTGGTCTTCGATCTGCGAGGCTGAAACTAGAAACATAGGCTGCATTTGTAATCACCACCCTCAAGGTATCCAGGATATGGGATTTCATACTGACAGAAAACCGAATAAAGATTTTAGACTTTTTGAGGTGAAACTGAAGATTAAGTGTATCGGCAATGTTTGGTCTTCGATCTGCGACGCTGAAACTAGAAACATAGGCTGCATTTGTAATCACCACCCTCAAGGTATCCAGGATATGGGATTTCATATTGATAGAAAGCTGAATAAAGATTTTAGACTTTTTGAGGTGAAATTGAAGATTAAGGGTATCGGCAATGTTTGGTCTTCGAACTGCGAGGCTGAAACTAGAAACATAGGCTGCATTTGTAATCACCACCCTCAAGGTATCCAGGATATGGGATTTCATACTGATAGAAAACCGAATAAAGATTTTAGACTTTTTGAGGTGAAACTGAAGATTAAGTGTATCGGAAATGTTTGTTCTTCGATCTGCGAGGCTGAAACTAGAAACATAGGCTACATTTGCAATCACCACCCTCAAGGTATCCAGGATATGGGATTTCGTACTGACAGAAAACCGAATAAAGATTTAAGATTTCAGTTTGAGGTGAAACTGAAGATCGAGGCTGACGAAGACCTTTGATATTCGTTTTGCGACACTGAAGTACAAATATCGGCTGGATTTGTAATCACCACCCTTAAATTATCTACGAAACGGGATTTCATATTGATAGAAATCCGAATAAAGATTTTAGACTTTTTGAGGTGAAACTGAAGATTAAGGGTATCAGAAGTTTTTGATCTTCGTTCTGTGAAACTGAAACTAGAAACATCGGCCGAATTTGTAATCACCACCCTCAAGTTATCCAGGATTTCATACTGACAAAATCGAATAAAGATTTTTGACTTCTTGAGGTGAAACTGAAGATCAGGCGTGTCGAAAATTTTTGATCTTCGTTCTGTCAGATTGAAACTCAAAACATCGTCCATATTTGTAGTCAGCAGCCTCAAGTTATCCAGAATACAGGATTTCATATTGATAGAAGGCCGAATAACGATATCAGACATTTTGAGGTGAAACTGAAGATAATGGTGTAGGAAATTTTTTATCTTCGTCCTGCGAGACTGAAACACCAAACATTGGCTGGATTTGTAATCAACGCCCTCAAATACCAGAATACGGGATTCCATATAGATAAAAAGTCGAATAAAGATTTCAACCTATTTAAGATAAAAATGAAGAACAAGTATATCGGATACTCAGAAATTTTGAATGTACGTTCTGCGAGACTAAAACTGGTAACATCGGCTGAGTTTGTAATTGCCGCCCTCAAATTATATAGGATACAGGATTTCATATCAATAGAGAGCAGAATCAAGATTTTAGACTTTTTGAGGTGAAACTGCAGATCAAGGCTGTCGGATATCTTGACCTTCTGCGAGTCTGAAGCCCGAAACACCCCATTTTTGACTTTAGTCACAGATTATTCATAGATCCATTTAGCTTGAGCAGAATATTATCCAACATTTTTTTTTGAAAATTTCTAATTCCAAAAAAAAAATCATTTTTTTCGGTCAAGTAATTTTGAATCACAGGGTCACCTATGATTCTAAGATAAAGAAGTAGAAAACTTTTACCTCCCTCAAAAATTCCTATTATACCCTTCATTCTACCGAGCAATATGTTTGTTGGATTTTTTCATTTGTTGCACGAGTGTAAAGTAGGTAGTGAGCCTATAAATACGAAGAAGCATTATTCCTGCTAGCTTTGACCTTTCTGGATAAAAATAGCAATGAAAATCGTAGCGTGGATAAAACAATGCAGCTGCTTGCAACGGTGGGTCAACGGTGGGTGACTTTCTGTTAAAAAGGAAAAAGCCGGTAAAAGCTTTCCATCTGCTAGTCACGGTCCGGGAATTACTTCGGTGATTATAGATTAAGGGGGTGGAAAAACGATCGCGTTCAAGGTAAATGCTATTCAGCAAATCTGTATCATTCAAAGTTTTGTCTATTCTGTTCAGACATCACTTGGGTTTTCCTCAAACGAGACTGAGACTCAAAACTGCGACCGGCTGTGTAATCAGCATCCTCCCTGACCACCCTGAAATTATCCAAAACATAAGATTTCACCTTTTTTTTCCTCTGGGAATCGTCAGCACTTAAGCCTTTAAGGCCTATTGTACTTACTATTACTTCCCAGAGGGGGGACGGTGCACGGCCAGCACCGTTGGAATGATTAAACCATCATCCCCGACGGTCCGACGGAGGTCACCCGTCCGGTCCTTCCGGATTTCAAGATTTCATCTTGATAGAAAGCCAAATAAAGATTCTAGAATTTTTAGGTAAGCCTGAAGATCCGAAAGATCTGAAATTTTGGACTTTCATCAAATAATACTGAAACTCAAGACTGCGACCGGATTTGTCATCAGCACCCTCAAATTATCCAAAATACGAGGTTTCATCTTACTAGAAAGCCTAATAAACATTTTAGAATTTTTAGGTAAACCTGAAGATCTGGAAGATCTGAAATTTTTGACTTTCGTCAAATGACACCGAAACCCAAATTGATACCTGATTTGTAATCAGCACCCTCAAATTATTCAAAATATAAAGTTTTGTCTTCATAGAAACTCAAAAAAATTTTTTCGATCTTTTAGGTAAACCTGTAGATCTGAAATTTTTGATTTTCGTCAAACGATACTGAAACTCAAGACTGCGACCAGATTTGTAATTAGCATCCTCAAATTATCCAAAACACGCTGTTTTATCTTGACAGAAAGCCAAATAAAGATTTTAGAATTTTTAGGTAAGCCTGAAGATCTAAAACATCTGAAATTTTTTATTTTTGTCAAACGATATGGAAACCCAAAACTACTACCTGATGTGTAATCTGCACCTCCAAATTATTCAAAACCAGAGAAAGAAAATAATCCGACTCAAATCTTCGACCTCTCAATTCCTTTTTGACTTTAGGACGGCGGAGTAGTTGGATCAACCATAATTACCACTCCTAATTCTTTGTTCATCCAACCGAAGTCTTCATAGAGGAGCCGTTTTTGCTTCATTTTCGTCTGTTAAGTATCTCCGATGTATATTAGAATAATACTCCTTGGTTACTGTATATCTTCTAGACACAATACTTCAAAGAAAAGGTGCGGTGTGACACCCTCCGAATTCTGATACACAGTAGTGCTCATAGTGCTTGGAATTCGCCATGTTGGGTAACTCTGAACTCATGTCTAGCTACCAACAGTAATCCTATGCGGGCTCGGGAGGTTGAAGGTGTGCAAGTTAAATTCAATTCGTCATTGCTTGTCAGAGCGGTCTGGTGGACCTTTGCTCTTAGTTACAGTTGTGTGGGTCGATCGGTCTGTCAGGTCTGGCTATCCAGACACCAGACAAAGTCAGGGAGAAGTAAGGGAAGAAAAAGAGAGGACAGAAGGAGAAGAGCAAAGAGGAGGAAGTTCGTCAGTTGGAGGGTTTAGCTTGACATAGTCGATTAGAGTTCGGAGATTTTTGGGTTTAACCAAAAAAAGTTAATTTTGAGGTCTCATGTCTCACGCGAGATTCAGAGACTATGCCGAAGAGATAAGAACTCTTATATACAGCAACTGTGCTAGGAAATAGAGATGCATGCCAATACTAATCATCCGAAGGAGAAGTTTTTTAAGGTCAAATGCCTCAGTCGGGATTTTAAACCCAAATCTTGGGCTGTTAAAAAACCCGAGGGACAGCTAATTACCAACTTGCATGAGGTTATTGAGGTATGGCGAAATGACTGCGAAAACCTGTACCATGAGGATGGCCCTCAGGCCCTCTCATTGGATTTTGAATATGAACCTGATATTCTTTTGTCTGAAGTGGAGTCAACAAGTTAAAAACTAATAGAGCTACAGGCATTGATGCTATCTCTGCCAAAACATTAAAACGCTTGGGTCTCTCTTTTATATAATATTTGTAAAAGGGTCTGGTCCTCCGGTGTTTGGCCAGATGAATAGTGCACATCCATTTTTGTTCCACTTCATAAAAAAGGATCTCCAACAAATCTAGACAATTATCGCCTGCTTTCGTTAACCTCTCACGCAAGCAAGGTTCTACTATATATTTTACAGTCTCGTTTGGAGGATTTTATTGGCTGGCGTATTTCTCAGGCGCAGGCAGGTTTCGTAAGAGGACGCGGTACGCGTGAATAGATCTTAAACTTAAGACAGATTATTGAAAAAGCCAGAGAGCATTAGTTTCCTGTTTTTATCTGCTTTATGGACTATTCTAAGGCGTTTGATAACGTAAAGTGGCCTAAACTGTGGGAAATCCTTATCTCCATGGGAGTCCCTTACCACTTAGTATTTCTCATACAGCAACTCTATGAGTCTAGCTCAGCTCGTGTAAGAATTGATGGTAACCTGTCTGGTCAAACAGCAACCAGAAAAGGAGTTCGTCAGGGATGCGTATTATCTCCGACGTTATTTAACATTTACTCTGAATTTGTCATGAGACAGGTATTGGACAACTGGAATGGCGATATAACTATTGACAGAAGCAGAATATCTAACTTAAAATTTGCTGACGATACAACACCTATTGCTGCTTCTCAGGAACAACTAGTAGCTCTGTTGAACGTTTTAGAACAACACAGTGCAGCATATGGTCTTGGTATGAACTACAACAAGACCAAAGTTATTATCGTAGATAGAGAGCATGATAATCATAGAGAAATACAGTCAATAGGCCGTTGTGAGGTAGTTCAAAGTTTTGTATACCTCGGTTCTTTGATCGACAATTCAGGTAGCTGTTAGAATGAGATTCGACGGCGCATTCAACAGGCACGGGTGTCCATGACAAAGCTTACTAAAATATGGCGTGACCATAGCATCACTAAAGCTACCAAAATGTCACTGGTTCAGTCTCTTGTGTTCTCCATATTTTTGTATGCCTCAGATACTTGGACTGTTAAAAAGGCAGATCGAGCTCGCATAGATGCTTTTGAAATGTGCAAGTGCAGGAGAATGCTGAGAATTCCTTATACGGCCCATCGAACTAATGTTTCCATACTGGATGAGCTCGGTAATCCAAAGAGATGCATTGTCTCGACGAGAATGCTTACATTCTTCGGGCATATACAATATACACAGGAGCGATAATATGGAGAAACTTGTAGTTCAGGGTCACGCCCCGAGTGGGCGGCGCCGTGGCCGTTCCCCTACACGCTGGGTGGATACGACGAAACAGTTGCTAGATATGAGTATCAAGAGCGCCACTGAACTGACAGTAAATCGCGAGCTACAGTTCTCAAAACTATTGATAATATTCGTGTCGGCAATGCCCTAGCTCCGACTTAATGCATTTTACGAGTTCACAACATGTCTGTGAAGACATTGTGACTATGATGATGATGATGATGATGATGTCTAAAATGGAAAAATTTAGTTTTCAGAATTGCACGATTTAACTTTGATCAAGCCGCAAGTTCACTGACTCGCGTAACAGGCTTGTTGTGCGACTCCGCTTGACTAGATATGCATTTCGCTTGAAAACATAAAACCGGGTTTTAAGCGGGTCCCTCGTAAGAGTGGTGTGCAAAGTTGTCAGGGTGCAATTAGAGGATTTAGTTTATTCCACCGCTGCAGCTGTAGCTACTATCTCTGTCTCTGTCTAAATGCAGTTCGCACAAGACCCATTAAGCCGGGTGGGATTATTTTCTGTTTTAAAGCTTCGGTTCTCTCAAGTCGTTAATTATTCCCGGGAAAATTACTGATGAATTGGGGCTCACGTGGGAAGCAGATGATCCTGATGCAATTGCGTGTCAAAGAGGCTACGACCGAAAAAAGGGAGGGAGTACTTAAACATGTGCCAACGCCAGGGGAGAAAGCTATTGTTCGGGCAAATAGTGTTTCTAGGTAGTAAATAACATATTGTTTAGTAAGTAGAGAATTGAGGTTTTGAATAAATTTTTTTTTGCCATAAATGGAAAGATCATATATAAGTTTTATAACAAAACTGTTTTTGTTTTCTTTTTTTTTTCGCAATAATTCAAAAGTTATATCAAAATAAAAATGGGTTTTAGAATCAAGTACCGAAAATACGCCGACGGCTCCCGAACCCGCGTGACGTCACCATGGCGGTCAGGATAATCCTTTGAGCAACGACGTCCTACTCCGATACTAGATTCTAGATTCCCAGCCAATCGCGAAAATACGTATTGGTAAACTGGTAATTAGTGCATATTTGTTGCAACACAGTCGATGAATGAAATTTGCAGCTCCAGACGAAGTCTGCGATCGAAATAAATATGTTTTTGAATGTTTGAAGTTGAAGTCAGATTACAGATTCCAGTAAGTAAGTACCTAATCAAAAATGTTTCGTTGAAAAGATCTCCTTAATTGAAGGATGGCCTGGTGGTTAGAGCGTCCGATAGTGGATCTCAGCGTCTTTGGACCGAAACCCAGGCGTTCCAAGTTTTTTTTATTTTTTTCATCAAAAAAATTTATTGATCTGCTTTTTGCACTTGTTACGCACATTTTTTCTACGATCAACATAAATATGTGTTTGAATCAAATTTTGTTAGATACGTTACTTGCACTGCACAGTGCTTGTTAAATTTTTATGAAAATTTAATTGTTAAGCTTCATTGCTCAAAGTTAAATAAATAATAGTACCAAGTGATAAACAGAATGTAATTACGAGTTTGAGTTACTTTTTTTACATTAAAAGACTTAAAAATGATTGGATTGAATGGATGAAGGCATTTTGTTTTATTAACCGACTATTACATTTAAAAAAAACTAATGGCGATTGATATTGACGGAAAAACCTCATTTCCACTGATTTTTCAATGGTCCATCGCCTCCTGTACTTAGTTTTTGCTCTGCGCAGTGCAAGTAATGTGTTTAACAAAATTTGATTCAAACACATATTTATGTTGATCGTAGAAAAAATGTGCGTAACAAGTGCAAAAAGCACATCAATAAATTTTTTGATAATAAAAATAACGCTCTAACCACTAGGCCATCCTTCAATTAAGGAGATCTTTTCAAAGAAACATATTTGATTAGGTATACTTACTTACTGGAATCTGTAATCTGACTTCAACTTCAAACATTCAAAAACATATTTATTTCGATCGCAGACTTCATCTCGAGCTGCAAACTTCATTTATCGACTGTGTTGCAACAAATATACACTAGTTATCAGTTTACCAGTACGTATTTTTGCGATTGGCTGGGAATCTAGAATCTAGTGTCGGAGTAGGACGTCGTTGGTCAAAGGAGCATCTTGACCACCATGGTGACGTCACGCGGGTTCGGGAGCCGTCGGCATGTTTTCGGTACTCGATTTAAAAACCCATTTTTATTTTGATATAACTTTTGAATTATTGCGAAGAAAAAGAAAACAAAAACAGTTTTGTTATAAAACTTATATATGATCTTTCCATTTATCACAAAAAAAAAATATATTTTTTTTCTTAATTCAAAACCTCAATTGAACAAAAAAGACACGATGATGTTTGATAAAATAATTATTATATCAGCAACCCCAAATACTAGTGTCCAGAGGTCAAACGCCAAATCTTTTTTTTTTAAATGCAAACATTAAATTCTGATGCTATCTCCGTCAGTCGACCTATGGCGCACTGATAATCGCTAATAAGCGTGAAACAGCTGTATGCGTATACTGGTGGATTGACGGAGACATATAGAGCAACCCTCGTATATCGACTCTCATATGCAGTTGCCATAGAAGCGCGCTCTTCTGGTCAGGCTAAGCGAATGCGCCTTTGCGTTCCACCAAGAAGTTTGCTGCTTTTTAGCAGTGATTTCCTTTGGTTTGCCGTTACCTCTGGGTACCAGATGGCACATAGGCAGATCCTTTCTGCCACATACTCTCATGTATAGCTATGTTATATAGGTGAGCAAGTAAACGTAAAGGCGTCATTATTACCAAGTATAGCTTTATACAAAGGACAAAGCGTAGATACACCGCTATAATGAGAAATAGTTTGGAGAGGCTTTGAGTAAATTCTCTAAGGATTGTTAATTATGTTAGCGGCTGGTGCACGAGCCATTACAGGTAAAATTATCAAGGGTGATAGATAATCAAAAAAAGTCGTCACCACTTCACAATTTGTCCCTCCCAAAAACGTAGGTAAAGTTTAAGTAGGTAAGTCTATAAAGAATGAGCATCGCATGTTTGATAAGTAGTTTTATACCAGCTTCTATTAGCTTTACCTGCACGTTTGTTTGTTTGTTTGTTTGCGTGCTTGTAACTTTCCTTTGGATGGAAAGGTCGGACCGAACATTGAACGCTCCAACTTTGCCGCGAAAACAATTTTGACGACTTCGGTTCCGTCAGACCGGCGGTCGTATAGGCATCTGCCCTTAATAGGCGTAGGGCCGATTTACATGCATATTTAACAAAGAATTTAACAGAGCTTTTCTATTGGATGTTATTTAGCAAAAGCTTTCTATTGGGTATTGAGGGCTATGTTAATAAGTATCATCCAATAGTATTTTATCAATATTGAAAACAACACGTCAAAGCTGGATGACACTATTGTCAAAGATATTTTAGAAATTCATGGATCAAAATCATAGCAGGATATCAGAACAAAGCGATTGATTTGCAATTTAATGCCACATTTTCCATGTTTACATCATAATTATTGTATAATTACTAATTGCAAACTGCGATAATCTGTGATAAAAGTAGTAGGTACCTATATCAATCACAGCAACTACCTACCTTATTAATAATTAAAAATCCCACGTCCGTCACTCAGATGGATTATATGAAAATACTTCCTTTAATGAAGAATACTTAATTTTAATTATAAAATGGCTTTGGCGTTCTGGGGTTCTGGATAGGCAACCAGTAATGCACATATGTTTGGGAAGTAGCTGTAACCTTTGAAATGTAACAAAAAGCTAGTTTTACCTCTTTTTACTATAAAACAAAGATATATTGCAGGTATTCATAATTATTATCGATAGTAAATTATTGTTTTATCCAAATAATGCAATGAGTGAAATTCTTGTCATCATATCATCTAATACAGCATGAAACCAGCGATCAAATGGAAATGGAATCTGGAATCTGATTGGTTGAGATTAGCAATTGCTAAACTTTTGATTGATTTGGGATGGAAAATCAGACTGGAAAAGATGCTAGATGATTTACAATGCTCGATTGTATATAAAGTATGTCATCTTTGAACTTTTTGAGGTCAACTTCAAGAGAAATCAATAATTTTCAGAGTACTTTGACAGATGCATGTTCTTGAAAGGGCTGCTCTGATTGGTCAAAGTCTTTGTTAAAATCTGCATGTTGATAAAATCGGGCCTTAGTCTTTTGCTTCCTATTCTCCTTTTCAAAATTAATTCGTTGTTGTTTTTGACATTATATCAAAGAGCATTTCCAGGCAATTAACGAATTAAACAATAAGAAATAATTCTTCAGCTTCAAACATTAGTTCTAATTTATTCTTCCAACGATATTGGATGTAATATAGTTACAGTGAATATTAGAAGTAGGTAATTTTTTTATATGATGTTTGACTTACCATCTTATATTGTTGGAAAATCAATACATATCATTTCTGCTGTTGAAACGATGGTTGACGCTTATTAAAACCACATAATTTTACAGCGAAAAACAAGCGATACAAAAGTTCGAAGATAAGTTTCTCATTGTAGCTAATTTTAGCCTCAAAGTTATGCACACCTTCAGCGACGGCAACCTCAAGGGTATTTATTGATGGGGTGGAAGGGTGAAAGTAGAACACGGTGATAATAGTGTGGTCAATTAGGAGCCAGCACTTGGAGCAATATAATCAATATATCCTTCAGGACATGCCGTACATCATTTTCCTTGGCAGATGAGGCACCGACTGGGTACAGGAATGGTGACGTCATAACGTCGTGTCAATGGTCGTCAGTAGATATACAGGGTGTCCATTTCGTGCGTAATTCTTCGATATCTCGCAAGGTATACCTGACAGAAGAAAATGTCAAATACAAAAGTTATTTGGTTACTTAAGACGTTTATTATAAAAATATTCTGGAATATACAGGGTATTGCGTGAAAGTAGGATAGTGATGAACTTGATTTTTTTATATGGAACTATAACTTTTTCTTAAATTCTTCTAGTTTCCATCATTGATCTCTATTTAACCCTAAAATATTTTTGGGATCGGTTGCGACGTTGCCAAGTTATAATTTATTTTCTATTAATTTCCGGATTTGCAAGGTTACAATAATACGTCCAAATTGATATATTCCTTCAACTTTTCTCAATAATATTATACAGCGAGTTACTTGAATATCAAATGAATATTATTTTGGATGTTACCAGCAATGTGTATCTACAGGGTGTTTTTGGCAGAATTTTAAATTACGGCAAATTGAAGGTCATTTTACTTTGTTTTTTTAAATGTAACACCCTATATTTTTTACTTTGAACCGAAATATCCACTAATACCCTATCTCGCCTTGTAATTTTTTTCCGCGTTGGCGACGTTGCCAAGTTATAAATTATTTTTCCAAATTTTTAAACAAATATCCCCGATGCTAATTTATTTTAAATAGACTCCTTTACTTATTTTTATTGCAACGAATTGCGCATATCAAATTTAGTAAGATCTCAAAATTTCAAAATTTTGTTTCTATTAATTACTGAGATACGGCAACACCGCTTTTTCAGTAAACGGTACCGGAACGCTTAAATATTTCCAAAACTGCCACAGCTGGAGAGGTAAAATTCAATACTTGGGAGTTTTTGAACATACAGAATTCAAAAAGCCATTATTGATCTGTTGTATTTTTTTATAAACTAATTATGGCAAATGGGTTCTTTTATTATTGTATTTAGTTCTAGTGCATTTCATCAACCGCTACAATTTTTTTCTGTGTTCGGATTTCACTTGCGAGTAGTATAATTTCTAATATAATTTCTGAAATTTAGCGTGTGGTTGCCACTCTGATTAACTGACTGATCAACTCACACACAAATAACGCCTTGTTATTAAAAACAGGGTGTTTCATAAGTTGTGACTTTTTTTCATACAGCGGATAGTCCTCGTCAAAATGAGTGTTTTTTCCCAGTAACACATAAACGAAATATTTAGAGAAAACGAGATACTGACCATTAATACCTCAATTCTAAGTCCGTCCCTGGGCAATGGCTCACCATAATATCACAACAAACAAGGCAGCGCTAGTGGTACCCGAACTGCCGATGCCGGTGAGAAAAACAGACAGTTCATCATACTGTCGCGTTGCTGTTGCTACATCTGCCGATCGGACTTTAAAAACAACAACAATGGTGCATGCTTATAACAATAATGAACTGGTGGACATGATTTTAATGTACGGTGAGTGTGGTCAAAATACCGCTGCGGCTTCGCGAGTGTAAGCCGATCGTTTCCCTAACCGTACTCACCCTGCACTTTGTCGATTTGTCTGGCTTGTGCAAAGAGCTAGAGATATAGGATGTCTGAATCCACATCGTGGTGGTCACCTGGAAGACCTCGACAACATCGTGTGGTCCAAATTGAAGAAGACATCGCAAATCGTACTTTAACTGTAAGGCGCCTGCGACAGGACCGTACTTACAACTTCCGTAGCTACCAAATAGTGAGTACTTCCTTGAATATTTTTTTTACTGTTTTGCTGCTGATTCACCGTGCATTAGCTATGCCGTTTCAAGGGCCATTGCTTCTAAAGAGGAAAGTCCCAACTTTTAGAACACCCTGTATATTGACGTTTTGGCTACCTCTGTAGCCGGCTTACTGAATCCAAAAGGTCATATATGTCACAATAGCTAGCTTAGAGGTCGATAACGTGGCATTGCCATCAATCTGGTATGCAACCCATATCCAATCAATGCAAGGGACGCCAAGCAGGACCAGAAACAATTTAACGCGTATCTGCTTCACACTCCTATTTAATTGTTTATTGATTTCACCCATCTAAATACGTTTCCTCGATTGACAACGAACACCTTGAGCTAGCTAGCCACTTAAAACAGGAGACGCTAGAGCTAAGTTAGCTAAAAGGTGTACACAAGACCGAGACTGAAATTAATTTTTAATTAGAAAATTGCTAGTTTCCGGGGGCTTCCAGAAACTTCTATTTTGTTTGCTGCTTGGGGCAAACTCATAGTTTTAATTAAGTTTCGACTCCTACTCGATAACAGGAAGAGGTTTTTAGTTGCAGCAGATTTAAATACACCTTAAACAGTCATGATGCTATAACGTAAATTGCTGGTAACCAAGCCAATCATTTATTAGAGATTTAAAATAAAGATATTTCCTAAAGAAACAACTTCGTGATCCTACACCTTCTCCAGCTGTAGTTTCTAAAGCGTCAAGTGAAAATTCAAAACGGTCAAGTTAATTTTTTAGCTGAACACTTGTAATTTCAAACTGTCAGGTGTAATTTATACCCGTCAGTTCGAATTTACAATTGACGAGTTCACAGGTTACTGAACAGCCTATTATGAATACAACACATTTTTCAGTTTTTCAACCCCCCACCACTTAACCACCCCGATTTCACCCCCACCCAAAAAAATGCAGAAAACGAACAGAAACCTCTAAAACGCTTAAAAACGAAGTTTGAGCTGTTTTTGTACTTTTAGTTTTTTTAATATTTCTGCGCCGCCACTGGCACCCTTTATAAAAACCATACGCATTTTCCATCCTCGCCACGGTGGTACTGTGTCAAAATTCCTTTAAAATCAATTCAACCGTTTCCTCGTTATGCAATATAGAACGATCTAAAGCAATACTCGTATGTTTACACCAGAAAAAATTCCTTTGGTTTCTGTAATAGGTAAGGCAATGTTCAGATGTTGCTAAAAAACTTATTTATGTCACTAGGTCTCTCTTCACAGGTCAGCGGACAGTCTCTTATGAAAGTAACAAATTTTTCAATTTTACAACCCCCCACCCCCAACCACCCCAATTTCTCACCCACCAAAAAAAAGTAGAAAAAACGTTTGAGCAATATGTACTTTTTTTTGGTTTTTGCTCCATCGCCCATGCACCAGTTTTCAAACTTATAGGAACATTACCCACTACGACCACACAGCATATCGCTGCCCAAATTTCATCACAATCCATACAGCGGTTGCTGAGATTACGTGGCTAGAAGAACCGACAGACAGACAGATAGACAGACAGACCGACAGACAGACCGACGGAAATGAGTGACGTGGATTTTCGTTATGTAGACATCATGAAACGCCCAAAAAGTGTATTATCTCAAAATCGAAAATTTTCGCGATCACAATACTTCCCTCACCTATTGGCGTGGGAAGTAAAGATGACTGTAATATGTGCAAAAACCATATCAATCAATTTTTTCTAAATAAACTAAAAAAAATATGTTTGAGCTCTGGGCTCGAACCAACCTAGAGCCCGACCATTTTTGGTAGGAGGTTAGCGCCTTCAACCGTTGAGCTATCATGGCACCAAGAAAATCGTTTTGCTACAAATTATATTAAGTTACCTTATTACTGGAATTTGTGATGTGGAAAACTATACCTTGTAATTCACAATTGACGCTTTTGAATATTAAAACGATACTTTAGAATATACAACTCACTATTGGAAATAATATTTGACGCTTTCGAATATTCAATTGACGATTTGAAAAATCGCTTTTGAATATTCAAATGATACTTCAGAATTTACAACTCACTATTGGAAATAATATTTGACGCTTTTGAATATTCAATTGACGATTTGAAAAATCGCCTTTGAATATTCAAATGATACTTCAGAATTTACAACTCACTATTGGAAATAATATTTGACGCTTTTGAATATTCAAATGATACTTCAGAATTTACAAATCACTATCGGAAATTATATTTGACGCTTTTGCATATTCAATTGACGATTTGAAAATACAGTTGACGTATTGGAATTTGAACCTGACTATTTGGATTTACGTTTGATGCTTTGGAATATTCAACTGACTATTTGAAACTACAAATGACGAGTTGGAAAAATAACCTGACCGTTTTGAATTATGACTTGACGCTTCAGAAACTACTGCAGAAAATGGTGTAGTTCTGTTTGCTATAATGAAATATGAACCATTTTGTTGCGGAGCGATATGAATTTGATGTTCATATATGCATAACCCTGTGTTCTACATAGTTCGATCTGTATACACACTTGATCTCAATTTTGTAGCATATGGGATACAAAAAAGAAACCAAGGCTTTATATTGGTTCGTGTCTGGATCTGATAAAGTACTTCCGTTTTGAGTACACGTCGAAGCAGCCCTGCAATCTCCGCGACCATCGATAGAGCCGTCTTATACGTCGTAGTGCTCCCACAAACAATCGCTCCCTAATTAACCTCCGTTAGCAGCCTCGGATGCAGCTTCTCTGATTTTCGTTCTTTGCTTGTTCCTGTTTCTCATTCCTTCACCACATCCTGACATTGACGCAGTTGGATTTTTTTAAGGGGCTTTTAAGGGTTTGTAACATTCGCGCATGTTTCACGTCTGATGTGGCCAATCCCGATTGCAGTATAAGCTAGTTTTTGCTAGCTTAAACTGACTAAAAGTTCAGGGGACGTCTATATCAAAAGATCAGAAATTTAGTTTTTGGGTAGCTGGATTACAGAAGACTCTATGCTTTAAGGTCAGCCTCTCGTAAAGACTGAAAGCCTGTGGCGCTGTAGAAGCGCTGCGAGAGGATAAGTGTCTGTGCACGTTACATTTGAAACGCTGAAGGTTGTAGATGTCGGGAAACAAATTTCCCGGCAGCTCATTCCACTGCGTCGAAGTTTTCCAAAAGAAGGAATGATGGTGGAGACTGGTTCGGGGAGTAGGGACCTCGTATAGGTAAGGATGAGCTTGCAGAGTATTCCTCGTTCGGATGGACTTCGGTATTATTATCAGGGAGAGCTCACTCGAACTTCTTTCATGATAGAATCTGTAAAACAGGGACAGGTCAGGCCACTTTTCTTCGATGTTCCAGGTTGTGGAGGTCCTTTGTGAGGTTAGGCGTATTGATTCGTCTAATTGCTCTCTATTGGATAGTGTCCAGAAGCTTTAGAGAGTGTTTCGGATCGCATCCCCACACATGGGAGCATTACTCCAACTATGGTAGGATCTGTGCTTTGTAGAGCAGCAGTAATCTGACGTATACAGCTTTCTACAGCGGAACAAAACTCAAAGCTTTTGGCAATACTGACGACCTAGTCATACCAGGACACGTTGAAGTTGACGTTGATCCCCAAAAGCATGACGGAAGGTGACTCGACTATTGGGTGACCCTTTCTTTTCCATAGTTGGTTAGCCAACGGTAGACTTCTTTGTCAGTGTTGTTTGAGTTTTCTGTAGGTTAAACTGTAATTTATTTATTAATCCCCACTCGACAGTTGTTTTGATATCTACGTTGATCTGTGAGGCATGTTGCTGTCGCCGAGGTACCGTCTCCAGGGATGATAGTGGCTTGCTTGGAGTAGAATGGAGGCTTTGATGATGTGGGTGTACCTTGGACAGACCGCGTTACAAATATCGAAGTCCTGTGGCGAATGAACAAGCTTGCTAGAGACTGATTAGTGAAGCTGGAATTTTTAATCTATAACCTGTTACTACAACTTCCTTTCAGTATATTTTTACCAAATTAATAAATATTTTCTTTTTCTTCGTTAGGTAAGCATCCTAACAATTTTGTTTTCTCACTGTATTATTGTTACTAATGTTTTATGTCACTTTTTTACATTTACTTTTGTATATTTTACATCGAACATCTTTGTTCTAACCGACGCAAGCAGTTAAGTGTCAGAGTAGCCAAGGATAAACCTCGCTGCTTGTGTCACTCTTGGTTTTTTTTAAATAAAGACGATACTATTATTATTATTACTACTTTAACAGCTTGGTAAAGCATCGCAAATAACCATCAGCTGGATATTTTCAAGTTCCTGTAACATACTTTATCGCACATATACAGGGTTTTTCACGTTATTCGACACGGAGCATTATGGCTATAGTGTTTGATAAAACGGAAAATAATAATTTCTGATGGATAGAGACCCATAAAGGCTACATCTTAAAAATATTTTTATGTTATACAGGGCGTTCCAAAGACACGAAATGTATCAAAGTTATGTTTTTTTAAATGGAATACTCCGTATATTATTGCATGTTTAGATTCTTTGGTGAATTCTATTGTGACTGTATGTATCATACATGGGACTTAAAGCGAACTGTTTAGGCGCAAATCACCATTTTCGGTATAAGTAGATATCAGGGAAAAATTTAATATCGCAGAGATTATAAAATTTGGAAGGCTGTGACCTTGCCGTATTACTAAGCATAACATGCATCAGCTTTGATGAGACTGTCAAATTTAAATTACGTTTATGCTTGAAGAAATCGGTCGATTAATTAAGGAAACTTCGATCAGCGATAACTTGATTTTTTCAAATGAGAATGCCTAATTTTTTTATACGGTTAAATGTAGAATTTGATAGCCTTTCTAATGATATAAGGTTGTGAATACCAATCTCTGATAGTTTTTATTTAATTTCAAATTTTCAACCAAATTGGTGTTTTTCGATTTTCCTACCTATAAGCAACCTAGTAGGCCATGAAATATAACAAAAACCTGTTAATTCAGATCGAAGAAAACAAGTAACTTAGAAAAAAGATACAGACGAAATAGAATAAAGAGACAAGATGATAAAAATTCCTTACAGCAAATCAACTCTCCCAGAAACAACTGCGATAACATCTCTGAGGTCAAAGAGAAGCTGGAGTATGGAAGTAATAGATATTTTTTACAGTCTACTGGCTACCACAATTTACTATTTTCTGCCATTTAAGTTAGGTTTTATAATTTGAACAAATTTTAATTCATTCTTCATTTTCTGCGATCTTGCTTATAGGTACTGAAGAATTTTTTTTTTTACCTCCAGTCAGAGGTACTTTTGACTTGAGTTTTGACAGAATTGCATACTTTTTTATATCATTAAATGTGAAATTTTATTATGAAAATAATAAACTACCTACAATATTGTCTAGTAGTTTTCGTTTCATTTCAAAATTTTTAATGGTTTAGAAATCGCCAATCTCTAGTACATTGCAGTAGCTAGCAGGCCGTGAAAAAATCAATTTCTGCCATACTCCAGCTTCTCTTTGACCAAAGATATGTTACCGCCGTTGTTTCTGGTTAGACTTTGTTTGTTGTGAGTCATTTTTATAATCTTGTCTCTTTAGTCTAGTTCGTATGTATTTTTCTGCTTTAGTTAGTTGTTTTCTTCTACCTGAACAGGTTTTTGTTTATATTTTATGGTCTGCTAGGTTGCTTATGGGTTGTAAAATCTAAAACACCGATTTGGTTGAAATTTTGAAATTAAATAAAAACTATTGGAGATTGATAATCACAACCTTATCATATCATTAGAAAGGTTATCAAATTCTACATTTAACCGTATAAAAAAAATTAGGCACTTCTATGTGAAAAAATCAAGTTATCGCTGATCGAAGTTTCCTTAATTAATCGACCGATTTCTCCAAGCATAAACGTAATTTAAATTTGACAGTCTCATCAAAGCTGACGCTTTTTATGCTTAGTAATACGGCAAAGTCACAGCCTTCCAAATTTTATAATCTCTGCGATATTAAATTTTTCCCTGATATCTACTTATACCGAAAATGGTGATTTGCGCCTAAACAGTTCGCTTTAAGTCCCATGTATGATACATAAAGTCACAATAGAATTCACCAGGAAATCTGAATATGCAATAATATACGGGGTGTTCCATTTAAAAAAACATAACTTTGATACATTTCGTGTTTCGGGGACACCTTGTATAACATGAAAATATTTTTATCCATCTCATGGGTCTTTATCCATCCGAAATTATTATTTTCTTTTTTATCAAATACTTTAGCCATAATGCTCCGTGTCGAGTAACGTGAATAACCGTGTATATATATTGGGAAAACATGGCCTGGTATTCAAAAAATCCCAGGATATAAATTCCTACAACCACATTCTAGTGAGCTTGACATCCAGTTGAGCGTATGCAATCGGCGATTTTGCCTCCGCGCCGTACACTCCGGAGCAGCGGCAGATTTCCGTTTTGCAACTTCCGGTTGCCGGAGCTTCGCAGATCCGATCCGCCATTCGCGATTGGCGCGAGTTGAAGCTCGCGACCCTCTAATCTTCCGGCGCACTGACGCTGCAACAAAACACCCTCGATGGGAATTTCGAAGGGTTTGTCGTGTCTACACTCCGCAGGCGGGCGATAGCTTGGCTGCTTTGGTAGCTGATACCTACAACTTTTAATGGCTTCGGCCTTAAAAGGCTTGGGAAAATAGGTTTTTGATAGTTTTAGTGTAAAAACGGGTTCAATAAAACGCTTTAAGAATCGGTGTCAAGCTGCTTCACTCAATGCTTGCCCCTATATGCTAAATTTCATATTTTTTTATAATCTAAATAGATTTTTCCAAGTTACAGACTATACAATTGGGGTTTTTTTGTGATAAACGAAAAGATCATATATCTATATATGTAAGTCTTATAACAAAACTATGCTTTTATCCAGTACCGAAGCCACATTAATAGCGCCCTAATAAAACCAAGCGAATATGAAGTCAAAATGTTATATTTTTACACCAACAATGTCCCACTATGCCACAGTCTTCCAAGCAGAAATGATAGCCATAGAACTGGGAGTCATGGAACTAATCAAAAGAACCCTGACAGACAAATCTATAAAAACTTTTTCTGACAGTCAGGCTGCACTGAAAGCACTGAGCTGCAATCGGGTTGATTCAAACCATCCCTTAACTCATATTTACCAAAATTTAAAAACATTATGATCGAAAGAAACTGTGATTGTCAAAAAACGACAATAAGTGTGACATACAATTTAAAATATCTCAGCATAATACCTCATTCTCATATGAGATGGGATATCCACATAAATTATGTTATTAAAAAAGTACGTTCATTTTTTTATAAATTCAGATATCTTAAACAAATATGGACCATTCATCATGCTCACGTGCTCTGATTGAACCATATTTATTGTATGGCATTGTAGCTTGGGGGGAACTACAAATAATCATATGTTGCAGCTAGAGAGAGCCCAGAGGTGGATATTAAAAATTATGCTTTGTAAAGACTCCACATATCCTACAGAAGCCTTATATGAGGAGTGTGAGGTATTTGATATTCGTCAATAATAATAGTAATAGATCGGAGCTCATCAGCATTGACCACTACTATGCCACTCGTAATCCCTTAAAAAGACACCCAGAGTAGGAAAAACTGTTACCCAAAGGAGTTATTACTTTCTAGGGCCTAGACTGTATAATCTCCTGCCAGATGAAATTAAACAATTGAAGTCAAAATCTATGTATAGAAGTAGCTCAAAAAAATGGATAAAGTCAAAAACTAGGAAGGAAATACACAGCCTCTTAGGTATTAACACCGTCTTCACCATGTCCGCTGCTTGAATAATGGAATAGTATTCAGCTTTTTTTTTGTTCAATTGAGGTATCGACTACATGGTCATTAGCCATATACTCTTGTAAGCATTGTATACTGTGCGATTTGTAATATTAGGTAATGAGCTTATGTTCGTTGGTTCAGCTTATTATATTTTTTCGTAATTATTAAATATGAGATAGCAGTCTCACATTGGTTTCGGCAGACATCACGTTACAGTGTTAACAAGACAAGCAATGCTTTTAGTTTGGCACTGGAGTGTTCCTGATGGGATCAATGTGAGTATGTTTTATTAGATATTTTGTTTATAGGGTTGTATATATTGAATGTATGGTATGTTTCTAGTGTATATGGGTTCAGTGGTGCTGTATAGCACCTTCTCTTCTTTATTCTTTTTTCTGTTATAGTCGTCTTTCTTTTCCTGTCGCTTCTGCTAGCGGAGCATATTCTTTGCCCCCGTCCAGTACTGGAGAGAGCTAGATTCCAGACATTTGGATTTACCCAACTAGAACCTTATGACTTCAAGGAAGTTTCACCCTTCACGATAATTGCCTTCGCTAAGAGGTGCGGACTGTACTGTGAACTATAGACAGGGGTGACCCACAATAGACACAATTGAGTCGCAGTGGAAGGAGGCATCTTTTTGATCAGAAATTTTAGTAATAAAGCGTCTAATGAAGCAATTTTTCCAGCATCATCATAGTAGTTCAACGACTTTCTACCCGACAATGTCCGTGTTCGAGCCAAGGGCAACAGCTTTTTAAATTTTTTTAACCTTAAAATATACTGCTCTGATCTTTGCACAGTATTACACACATTTTTTTCTACCACGAAATAAATATGTATGTACAACAAAAATTACTAATAATTTTACATTTTGGGATTAAGTTCAGCTTTGATATCGTAAATAGAGCTATTGGCCATTGATATTGATGGACAAAGATTAATTTTTGAATTCTACTGCCTGTGTACTTTACCTCTGGTACTTTCTTTTTGCACCAATATAAGGAATATATTAGAATCAAAAACATGCTTATTCCAAATGAAAAAAATATGTAACATGTGCAAAAAGCATCAATAAATTTTTTGAAAAAAAAAATTTAAAAAGATATGTCAAGCCCTGGGTTCGAACCCGGACATTGCCGGATCAAAACCCTGATGCTTAGCCGTTTGATCTACAATGGCGCTGCCGAAAAACTTGCTTCGCTAGGTACTTTATTACTGAGATATCTATTTGGATCGTAGACTTCGTATCGAGCTGCAAACATCATTTATCGTGCAACAAATACGTACTAGTTACACAAGTAAGTAATGATACTATAGCTGGGAAATAAAAAATAATGGTAATAGGGACCTGGGTAGGATGTCGTTGATCGAAATATAACATTTTGATGTCACACGTGCTTTTTTTTATAACTGAGCAGAACGCGCAGGCAGAGCCTAAATACCAAAGTACCGCGGCTGCTGTGAAAGGGTTATGTTAGGGGAAGTTTGTTAACGCGAGATTTGAATGGGCCAATACCCGCAGGCCCAAAAAATACATCTTCTGACAGTCCATTCCAAGCCTTGGACACCCTGGGAATAAATGTGCGGTTGTACCCCTCAGTTCTTGATGTAAGGAGAACGACCGTCTTAGGATGAGATGCAGCGGTCGCACGGGTACATCTGATAGGAGCAGTGAGCGGCGGAATGATAGAGGATAGCTCAGAAGAGCAGATTCCGTTGGAATATAGGTAGAAGAGTGACAGGTCACCAACAACACGCCGGTGAGAAAGTGACTGAAGGTGGCGCGTTAAGGCCGGATCGCCAATTAGTCGAATTGCCCTTCTCTGGACGGCATCTAGTATAGACAGGGTAGTAGGGGCAGCAGCTCCCTAGACATGAGAGCAATACTCCAGACAAGGTCTTATCAGGGCTTTATATAGCGTGAGGAGGTTACATGGTGAGAAATACTTTCTGGCTCTAAATAGATACCCAAGCATTTTACCAGCAGCTGTTGCAATTGACGCGACGTGTTCGTGCCAGATCAGATTTTCTGTAATGTTGACTCCTAAGAGCTTGAATGAGTGACCCTTGGCAGAGCCTGGTTGTTCATTAGAACCTGGTGTTGGCTTGGGCACTTCTGATAGCGTACAATACTGAGTCTTGGAGGCATTAAATTTAACCATATTCTTAACCCCCAAGCGGTAATGGTATCGGCATCCTTTGAAAGTGAAGCTGCCACTGCCAGTCTCCTGCGTTCTAGTTCGGCCACAGAGATCGGTCTATTGCTCATGATGCCTGAATGCAGCGTAGTGTCATCCGCAAAACTGTGGATTGGGTTTGTAGTGCTAAAGAGTAGATCATTAATATGAAGCAGAAACAATGTCGGAGCCAATACCGATCCCTGCGGAACCACGGCATTGATGCTATGGAAAGAAGAGGAAAAACTGTCTACCACGATAGAGATTTTCCGACCTGAGAGGAAGTCTGCGAGCCAACCGCAGAGCTTAACAGGGAGCCCATAAGACGGGAGCTTGTTTAGAAGAGCTGCATGCCACAGTTGATCGAATAAATATCGAGAGCAACGACGTGAGCCTCGCCAAATGACTGGATGAGTTTGCTCCACACATGTTTGATGTAAGCGAGGAGATCTCCAGTTGATCTTTGGTGTCGGAATCCATATTGTCTGTCGTTGATTAGGTGATGGAGCTCTAGGTATTTAATGGTTGGTTTTGTTCCGGAGCTGTCGGCGTGGCTTCGGTACTACGGTACTGGATTCAAAACACAATTTTTATTTTGATATAACTTTCGAACTGTTGTGAAAGAAAAAGTAGTTTTGTTATGTATGAGAGGAGATACGCCAGCCCTCAATATACACCAATGGAAATATCCACGATGACCTGCTCAGCTTTTAAAGTATCTTCAACAACGGCATGAAATTTCAAACTTATAAATTATTCCTTGAAACGATAGTGCTGTTTTGGATATTTATAATAAACCGGAAATCAAAAGAGAATGGAGAACGCGTCGTTTACGGGATAATAACAGAACCGCACGTGTTGCCTAAAGTTATCCCGTGAAACCGCCAGACAAAGCAGACGAACCGATATGACGATACAACCAGCGGTTTCTCTGTTCGGAGTTTACAGTAAATTCACGCCTACGGGAGGTATTTCTGCGAAGCGAAATAATTGCTATTTGGACCGAATATTGTTAGACGTCATCTGCAGGCTTGACCCAAGTGATCGACTACTTTCTAAAACTATTCTAGGGTACCAGGAAAGTTTTGTAATATGACGTAACAATGAATCAAGCAAGCTGTGTGTTGTTGCACGTTGAGACCTGTTTATACCTGCCGCTGGCGGTCGTAGCTTGCTTGGCAGAGGGGAAGGGGCATGGAAAATTCATTCAAAGTATAGCAGAAATTAGTCGCGATTTGGGCATTAGTCAAACATCTGTGAAAAGGATCATGTTATCCATATCGCGTACAGCCAAATTGAGCACTTAAACCACAAGACTTTTGAGGTTTTGAGCAAATTTTTTTTTTGAGAAATATAACATTATTATTATTAATAATGTTATATTTCTCAATTTATTCTGAAAAAATGTGTTTGTTTTTGAATATACTTTCTGTAATCAGTAAAGCGATGGAGAGCTCATTAAATACCTAGAGCTCCATCACTTAATCAACGACATATAATATGGATTCCGACACCAAAGATCAACTGGAGATCTCCTGGCTTACGTCACACATGTGTGGAGCAAACTCATCCAGTCATTTGGCGAGGCTCACGTCGTTGCTCTCGATATTTCAAAGGCATTCGATCAACTGTGGCATGCAGCTCTCCTAAACAAGCTCCTGTCTTATGGGCTCCCTGTTAAGCTTTGCGGTTGGCTCGCAGACTTCCTCTCAGGTCGGAAAATCTCTGTCGTGGTAGACGAGAGGAAACTCTTCTTTCCATAGCATCAATGCTGGGGTTACGCAGGGATCGGTATTGGCTCCGACATTGTTCCTGCTTCACATTAATGATCTACTCTCTAGCACTACAAACCCAATCCACAGTTTTGCGGATGACAGTACGCTGCATGCAGGCATCATGAGCTATAGACCGATCTCTGTGGTGGAGCTGGAACGCAGAAGACTGTCAGTGGCAGCTTCACTTTCAAAGGATCTCGATACCATTACCGCTTGGGGGCTTAAGAATATGATTAAATTTAATGCCTCCAAGACCCAGTATTGTACGCTATCAAACAAGAAGTGCCCAAGCCAACCCAGGCTCTAGTGAACAATCAGGCTGTGCCAAGGAGTCACTCATTCAAGCTGTTAGGAGTCAACATTACAGAAAATCTGATCTAGCACGGACACGTCGCGTCAATTGCAACAGCTGCTGGTAAAAAGCTTGGGGACCTATTTAGAGCCAGAAAGTATTTCTCACCATCTAACCTCCCAGGTAAGACCTTGCCTGGAGTATTGCTCTCATGTCTGGAGAGCTGCTGCCCCTACAACCCTGCCTATACTAGATGCCGTCCAGAGAAGGGCAACTCGACTAATTGGCGATCCGGCCTTAACGCGTCACCTTCAGTCACTTTCTCACCGGCGTGTTGTTGGTGACCTCTCACTCTTCTATCGATATTCCAACGGAATCTGCTCCCCTGAGCTATACTCTATCGTTCCGGCGCTCACTGCTCCTATCAGATGTATCCGTGCGACCGCTGCATCTCATCCTAAGACGGTCGTTCTTCATACATCAAGAACTGAGCAGCACAACCGCACATTTATTCCCAGGGTGTCCAAGGCTTGGAATGAACTGCCAGAAGATGTATTTATTGGGCCTGCGGGTATTGGCCCATTCAAATCTCGCGTTAACAAACTTCCTCTAACGTAACACTTTCACAGCAGTCGCGGTACTGTGGTATTTAGGCTCTGCCTGCGCGGTATGCTCAGTTATAAAAAAATGTATGCTCTATCTGAATGTAACCAGCACTTTGGAAGTTACAGGTAAAAAGGTGTTCCGGTAATTTTTTGATCAGTATATCTTAATTATTATAAAAAAATCCTTAATCCATCTCTGTCAAAAGAACAGTGTTCTCATCCACAGCCTGAACAGGAATGATCCATTTATATGCTCTACATCAATCTATACGTGATGTGATGTGTGAACTCCTATAATTGAGGTTTTGAATCAATTTTTCTTTTGTCATAAATCGAAAGATCATATATAAGTTTTATAATAAAACTGTTTTTGTTTTCTTTTTTTTCGCAATAATTCAAAAGTTATATCAAAATAAAAATGGGTTTTTGAATCGAGTACCGAAAACACGCCGGCGGCTCCCGAACCCGTGTGACGTAACGATGGCGGTTAAGATGCTCCTTTGACCAACGACGTCCTACATCGATACTAGATTCTAGATTCCCAGACAATCGTGGAAATACTTGCTAGTAACTAGTGTATATTTGTTGCAATACAGCCGATGAATGAAGTTTGCAGCTCGAGACGACGTCTACGATCGAAATAAATATCTTTTCGAATGTTTGAAGTCAGATTACAGATTCCAGTAAGTAAGTACCTAATCAAATATGTTTCGTTGAAAAGATCTCAATCGAAGGATAGCCCAGTGGTTAGAGAGTCTGCTAGTGGATCACAGGGTCTTTGGATCGAAACCCAGACCTTCCAACTTTTTTTTTATCAAAAGATTTATGGTGTGCTTTTAGCTCTCACTGACTCACTGAAGACAGCTTATGCAGAACCTCTGTCTATCCGTCCGTTCGTCTGTCCTTATACAAAAGATAGCCAAAACTACTGGTGCTAGAGAAAAACTAAATACAGATTCGGATTGAGCCAAAGCCACAGATGCCACAGAAAAACTAAATACAGATTCGGAATCAGCATGAAAAAGCTAGTTTTTTGTCAATATTGCCATTTTTACTTCCCACACCGATAGGTGAGGGGAGTATTGTGATCGCGAAAATTTTCGATTTTGAGATAACACGCTTTTTGGGCGTTTCATGATGTCTACATAACGCAAATCCACGTCACTCATTTCTGTCGGTCTGTCAGTCTGTCGGTCTGTCTGTCGGTCTGATAATTATAACATTGAAACTCATAGAAGAATAAGTTTTGTTTGTTTGCATTGCATTTATAATATATTTTTCTTTGTTAAATTTTTATGAAAATTTAATTATTAAGCTTCATTGCTCAAAGTTAAATAAATAAAGATACCAAGTGATAAACAGAAGCCTGTTGTGATTACGAGTTTGAGTTACTTTACGAGTATGTTTATATTAAAAACTTAAAAAATGAATGGATTTTATTTTATTAACCAACTATTACATTTAAAAAAAATATTGGCGATCGATATTGACGGACAAACACCATTTGCACTGATTTTTTGAATTGTCCACCGCGTCCTGTACTTAGTTTTTGCACTATGCAGTGCAAGTAATATGTCTGATAGAATTTGTTATAAAAACATATTTATGTTGATTGTAGAAAAAAATGTACGAAACAAGTGCAAAAAGCACATGAATAAATTATTTGATAAAAATATAAAAGAAAATTGGACAGACTGAGCTTTGAACCATAGACCAACGGATCCATTAGCCAACACTCTAACCACTAGGCCAGCCGAACATGTCCCAGATAGTTTCAACAAGACAAATTTGATTAGGTACTTACTTACTTACTTACTGGAATCTATAATCTGATTTCAAACATTCAAAAAGATATTTATTTCGATCGTAGAGGTCGTCTCGAGCTGCAAACTTCATTCGTCGGTTATATTGCAACAAATATACACTAGTTACTAGCAAGTATTTTCACGATTGGCTGGGAATCTAGAATCTAGTATCGATGTAGGACGTCGTTGGTCAAAGGAGCATCTTAACCGCCATCGTTACGTCACACGGGTTCGGGAGCCGTCGGCGTGTTTTCGGTACTCGATTTAAAAATACATTTTTATTTTGATATAACTTTTGAATTATTGGGAAAAAAAAAGAAAACAAAAACAGTTTTGTTATAAAACTTATATATGATCTTTCGATTTGTCACAAAAAAAAAAATATTTTTTTCTTAAATCAAAACCTCAATTGTAGAGTTGCTCTGCTTGAGTATGTATATGCTGTACCATATCCATTAGGGGTTGACGTCTTCTTTATGCACATCAAATTAAGAATACTTTTGAAATGTGTTAATGATGTGAATAACAAATTCGCGTGACTGCCTCCTATTGTCGAGTATATTGTTAATTTTGTGCTCATTTTAATACCCAACCAACAATAAAGATAAGATAACGAACACTCACTCTAAACTCAATGACGATACAGGTATGTTGTTATAATTAAATATGTTGCAATTATGGATTCGAAAAGCTGGGTGGTAATGACAAAATGATAAAATGAAAACACAATTCACGCTTTGCAATCAAACTTACCGGTTTTGTTGGTAAACACTCCTACAACAAAAACAAGGTTAATTGAAATACAATACATGTAGCCAGTATTGATTACAGCTTTATTTAAATTCTACAACAATGGGGATGCATTAATGCAATCGCAATAGGGCTGGGGCAAACAAACTTTTTCTGAGCTAGATAACATGACTTTGCCATCAGTATATGTGTGAAATTAAATTTCGACAAGTTGTGCAGGATAACACGCTATGATAGCACATAAATTGTACCTTTTCATAAACTCGCAAATACAAGAAACAGTCTAAAGCGTTAGCGTTAAAGCAGTTAAATTGTTCTGTTCTGTCTTTGTTCTTTCAATTGTGCATATTATTACTATTATCTTGTAATTGGGAAACTGTTGGAAAATAAAGCCACTATTATTATTATTATTATTTTGCATTTCTTATTTTTTCTCGCATGCTTGCAGTAGTAGCAAGTATTGACGGGCTGTGCCAAGTCAACACCTGACCTATTATTATTCTGAATTCAGGAAGGACCGTACAATGCTGCAGGTCTTGAAGATTACAGACTTTTGGAAGGTTTTATGTAACTTTTCATCGAGGCCCAATTGTTGTAGGTGTGGTGTAAATGTATTGGAGTAAGGCCTGAGACGGACATAATGAGGGGGACAGTGACAACTTTGTTTTGTTTCCAGAGCCGTTTTATTTATATGGCAAGATATCTTCCCAGCGTAGGTGTTTTGGATATTCATATCATTGGGAATCGCAGTATCTATCAAATAGGTCACTTTATCTGCCTTTGACTGAAAAACAATATCTGGTCTATTGGCTGGGATGGTTTTGTCTGTGTGTATTTCAATGTCCCAGTATAGTTTGAATTTATTGTTTTCGAGTACTGAGGTCGGTGTGTAATTATAATATGGATCTTTTTTTTCAGTTAGTTTGTTTGTTGTGGCCAGTGCTTGGTGTCTGGCTGGGTACTCAATTCCTGCGAGAGTTTTGCATCCACTTGTTATGTGTTCTATTGTTTCCTTCTGTTGGTGGCACTTTCTGCAATATCGTCGGTGATAGATGGATCTTTAATTATATACTTCTTGTAATTTCATGTCGCGATGACTTGGTCCTGGATAGCAAGCATAAAGCCCTTCGTTTCTGGAAAGAGCTGGCCATTGAATTAATTGGAATACAATACAGGTAGCGAGTATTGATTACAGCTTTATTTAAATTCTACAACAATGGGGATGCATTAATGCAATCGCAATAGGGCTGGGGCAAACAAACTTTTTCTCAGCTAGATAACATGACTTTGCCATCAGTGTATGTGTGAAATTAAATTTCGACAAGTTGTGCAGGATAACACGCTAGGATAGCACATAAATTGTACCTTTTCATAAACTCGCAAATACAGAAAATAGTCTAAAGCGTATGGCAGTCAAATTGTACCGGGTGGTCAGATGAAAATCTCCATAGAGGCTTGCGGTAAAAAAAAATATTACTAAAATGGCTATAAGAAGACCTGTAGTAGCAACATATAGATATCGGGAAGCAGTACTTCGAAAAAGTATTGGTTCGCCATCTATCTACCAAAGTTTATGTGACCCGTTAAAAAGCACCAGGTATAGAAACCTACGGGTATGACACCAGACTCTTTTTTTTTTGGATGAATGAATGAAATTGCTACTCTTTATAAGAAGACCCTGTCACCAAGGGATGTAATCGCCGTTTTAAGCATTTAAAGTAATTTTTTACTGAATTCGACCTAGTAAATGTTACCAAAAAATATGTGCTTTTTAAAGCTAGGATTTACTGAAGCAATTTTAGTTAAACACTCTTTGACGTATTTGTTGAGGTAAAAAGGTGGGATGTAATTAAAAGTCATTTTGAATAAATCTCTCAAATCAACGGATTTCGAGAAACTTGGTCTTGTTGGAAAATGCCTAGTGATACCACTAGAGTGCGTTTTTTGTTATACTAACAGCAATCCGCAAAATTCTCCAAAAAATCAAATACAATGATACGACTTTTTTTTCATAGGGATCTAGAGAAATGTTACCTAAATAGGCTAGCGAGAACTGTATGTCGATATCTTGTTTCTAACGTAAAATATCATGAAAAGAATATGTAGTTATCATAAAATTAAAAAAAGACGCTATTACACTGATAGTTATTGTTATTAATTAGCCTTTTCCAGGATAAAATTTCACAATTTAATAATTCTTAAATACCAAAAGTATTCTTAATTTAGAAAACTACAAAACAGGTAGTAGGGACATAATAATCAATGCACATAATACGCAAGTGCAAGGTAGGTACCGTCTCCTGGGATGATAGTTGGTTGCCTGATTCCATGCACGATATTACTAATGTACTGTCATCTGCGAAGCTGTACATTGCACAGGATGTTATTTCCAGCAGCTCGTTGATGTACAGCAGATACAGTGTAGGGGATAGGACAGATCCCTGCGTTTATTGAAAATACGTCTGATGAACAGCCTTCGACTACAACAAACAGAGATCGGTCGCTCAAAAAGCTATTCAGCCACTGGCGCATGCTAGGTGATAAGCCATAAGCAGCAAGATTGAACAGAAGTCCCTCATGTCACTTCGTCGAAGGATTTCGATATTCGCTATAATTTTCGATTGCTCTGTTCCACAAGTGAGTGACATAGACCAGGAAGTCACCCGTATACCTATGCTTACGGACGCCATACTGGCGATCATTTATGATGTTATTGTTGTCCAGGTATTTCAGAAGCTGTGTGTTAATGACAGTCTCCATACTCTTTGACATGATGCTGAGAAGAGCCACAGGTCTATAGTTGATGAGATCAGTTTTTTTGCCTTTCTTAGAAATGGGTTGTATGCAGCCATTCTTCTATGCAGCGGAAAACACGCCTTGTTGATACGATAGTTTGACGAGCTTGCAAGGAATAGGTGCAAGCTCACAGGCACAGCGTCAGGAAAATGCCTGGAATTTGGTCAGGGCCAGTCGCTTTTTTCGTGTTTAATTTTTGGAGGATGCTTTTTACATCTCGATGTCGAAATTTGACCTCTGCCATTCTAGAGTTTACGCTTATGTGGTCGTTCGAGTACTTTCTTAGAAGTCTATAGTAGAAATTGGCCGAGAAAAGCATCCCTAAGATGTCTGCTTTATCTTAAGGAGTAGACTGTGTCTTATTAGTACCTGCTGCTAGCACCACAGCCCGCTCAGGACCCATAAATGATTTCTTGACCCTCGCCTTGCCAGTGCAACCACCGTTTCATACCCTACTCAAATCGTACAAACTTTATATGGGCTGATCAAGCGCAGCTAATTGTAGAAATTCAAATTCAGTTTCAGAATATTCAGGGATTCATTTACATGAAGCCTGCTGTTGCCTGACAGTAAACGTGGTTACATATTGTAATGAAGTTCTATGTGAGCAAAACGCCTCCCATGTTCATGAAGACAGCATAGCAAGTGTAGAAGTTTATTTGATGTAGGAAACAGTGCTAGACGAGATTTAGTTAATCCTTTACAAAAAAGCAGCCGACTGTGCAAATACACTCCTTTGAAGCTCTCGGGGGCTGATTTGTACCAAACATAGACTCGTAGCTCATCCAATATATAGGGTTTTTAAGAAGTAAGGAATATTGAGTAAAACATTAAAGGTATTGAAATATGTCTAAACAAAATTATTTGGCTAATGTGATTTCTGAAAGCTGTCTTGCGTTTGTCCACATGTTTCCTTGTGCTTCGTTGGCCTAGCAATAAAAATGAGGTACAGTGGAAGATTTGTTTTACCACTTTTATATAAAAAAATCAGGTGCCCCTGTTTACCAGCGCAGAGTCAGTTTTGGCCTACTGCGGTCTTAAGCTGCCTTTATGCTTCAACTGCATACTTTGAGACCTCATCTCATGGTCGTAAGGATAAAAACAACAACAATATCAGAAATTCGTTCTATGCCAGTCCGATGACAGTTTTGTACAAGGTTGCTAATTTCTGTATATTTTTCTTCATTAAGCAGGTTCGAAATTTTTTTCTGGTTCAGGTTCTTCTAGCCTCGTGATCTCAGTAACCGCTGTATGGAATTGTCATGAGATTTGGGTAGCGATATGTTGTGAGGTCGTAGTAGGTAATGCTGAAAATTGGTGCATGGGCGGCGGAGTAATCAGCAAAGAACAAAAAAATTAAAATTTTCCACAAATCTCGTTTTTAGACTTTTTAGGGGTTCTTGATAATTTTTGACCTTGTTTGGGTGGGGGTGAAACTGGGGTGGTTGGCGTTGGGTAGTTGTAAAACTGAAACATTTGTCGTATTCATAATAGGTTATCCATTGATCTCTGAAAGAAAGACCTAGTGGCATAATACACTTTTTTAGGCCTATCCGAACATCGTGTTGTCTATTTTAGAAACCAAGGAGAATTTTATGAAGTATACATACAAGTATCTTATAATACAGGGTGTCCCAAAAAATAGTGTCAAGCGGAAGTCCAGAGATAGACCACACCTAGAGGTATCTGAATCACCCCCATGTATGTTATGCAATTTTTTGTAGTTTCCGAGTTTTTTTCTAAATTTTGGAGAATTCTCTACCTCGGCAACTTAAAACTGTTCCAAAAGAGAAATTAAACGACTTTTCCAAATTATCTTTTTTGGTAATTAATCTCCATGAGTTTACTCTTCATACATAAAATAATCGGCTTCGTAACTCATAAAAGTCATAAAAATTTTAGTGTACAGTGAAAAATTTACGATCTGATAATTATGACTTAAATCTTCGACTCGCAATTGAAAATCCAAAGAGGTGATTTCATGATTTCTAAGCAGCTCTAAAAACTTCTTCAGACACTCAGCTATCATAATCATTAAAAAAAGGGTACTGACAATCAATCTGCTATTAACGCGTTAACATAAGTTATTGATGAATTAAAAAACACATCGCTAATTTCAAGAAATCTTCGCCTCTTGTCTTTGAAGGTCAATTGGAGCGAAAGTAGCCCCATTAAGTACTCCTTTTTTTAATGATTATGATAGCTGAGAGTCTGATGAAGTTTTTAGACCTGCATAGAAATCATGAAATCACCTCTTTAGATTTTTAATTACGAGTCGAAAATCTAAGTCATAATTTCACAGAACGTGAATTTTTCACTTTGCACTATAATTTTCATGACTTTCATCAGATTTACTAAGCCGATTCCTTTATGTATGAACAGTAAACTCTTAAAGATTAATTAGCAAAAAAGATAATTTGGAAAAGTCTTTTAATTTTTGTTTTGGAACAGTTTTAAGTTGTCAAGGTAGAGAATTCTCTAAAATTTAGAAAAAAATTCATAACTCGGAAACTACAAAAAATTGCATAACATACATGGGGGTGATTCAGATACCTCTAGGTGTGGTCTATCTCTGGACTTCCGCTTGACACTATTTTTTGGGACACCCTGTATAAGATGGGAAAGAAAAATGTTGAGAGCTATTTATTAAGGCGTAAGGACAAACGAGGGATGGAGGAGAAGATTAAACCAGGAACTTGAAGACATGTATAAGAAATCCAATATTATAGCGGTCATCAAAACCCAGAGGTGGCTAGGACATATGGAGAGGCTGAATGGGATGAGAATGGCAAAATTAGTTCTTAACCGAAGACCAATAGGTGAAAGAAAGGAAGGCTAGACCAAGGGAGAGAACTATTAGCAGGGCCTGCAGAGAGAATAGGACGATTTTGTCTCTCTCTGGATAGGAGTAACTTGAGATTGCTACTAGGCATATTAACGGGTCACAACACCTTCAGGCGTCACCTGTTCGTGATGAGGGTGGTCAACGACCCAACGTGCACGTGGTGTGGTGAAGAGGAAGAATCCTCGGCACACATCTTGTGTCGCTGTGAAACCCGGGGTTATCACAGGCAGACTATGCTGGGCTCAAGAACCTTGGAACCAATAGAGATAAAATGGATAGGACCTAAGAATGTACTTGCCTTTGCTGAAAGGGCAGGTCTTAGGAACAAGCGCGGATAGAGGCGCAAAAGGGCCCATCGTGTGGCCTATGCACCTGTCATATTCTGTGCTGGATAGCCTCTGGTCCTTATTCATTCAATGGAGAGAGGGCTGAAGATGATTAAAAGAAAATTAATATTAAACAACGGAAAGAGAAGACGACAGACAGAAATAGGTGGGGTGGAATACTGCAGGATATACTCAGAAATAGGTGGTGAAAGTATCCAAAGACAATTTTAAGTTACATAAATTTTAGCGGTATAAGATCAGACTGTACTCATTTCTGCCCTAGGCCTTCATGGCCTGTTATGCAAACTAATAATAATAACATACAAGTACCGTTCTATATTCTATAATGTGGAAACTATTGAATTGATTTAAATGGAATTTTGACACAGTATTACTGCCATGACAAGGATGGAAAATGCCTATGGGTTTTAAAAATCGTATGGTTTTTAGAAATCGTGACAGCGGCGGAGCGGCAGTAACAATAAAAAACTAAAAATATGAAATCAGCTCAAATTCCGTATTTAGGCGTTTTATGGGTTTCTGAAATGAAAAATTTGTGGAATTCATAATAGGCTATTTATTGACCTGTAAAAGAAAGACCTAGCGGCATAACACACTTTTTGATGTGCGAGCGAGCGATGATTTGGTTGCCAGGTGACCTCCGATTATAGCTTCATGCTATGGGAAAACAACAAACCCGTATCACAGTAATGTGTGCGAATCAATCAACTGAACGTAATTTTTTCTCGATAGCTTGAATATTTTGCATAATAATCGGCCATTTCCAAGCTTTTCTAAAACCCTATAGGATGAAATCCGCTGATCCGGCAATTTTATACATATGCAAGCATATATATGTGGAGTGGCAAAGGTGAAATGCAGTCGTTTGATGTTATTTCCCATTAAGCATCCACGTTCGGCGACGGAAAGCACGGCAAATTCTCGTTGGGAATTTGCGTTTCAATTTTTCCGCCATCGGGAACGCATTTCAGCATTTCCACGCTGTCCGGGGACTATACTATACGACTAAAGTTTACAGCAACAAAATGCATTTAGAACATACTTTTATTCAGTATTTAATGTATATAGGGATCAACTAGCCTATTCCTAGAGTGATAGATTCTCCTAGGTTCAGCTGTTCTATCGGAAGAGCTATAGTTGTATATTTTATTTGTCATCAATGTATATTGTACATCATACATGCAAATATCGAAAATCGAAAGCTTTCGACAGAGTATGGCATGACGGACTTCTGGTCAAGCTTGCTGCTTATGGACTACCACCTGGCCTGCGCCAGTGGCTGAATAGCTTTTTGAACGACCGATTTCTGTTTGTTGTAGTCGAGGGCTGTTCATCGGACGTATTTTCAATAAACGCCGGTATTCCTCAGGGGTCTGTCCTATCCCCTACACTGTTTCTGCTGTACATCAACGAGCTGCTGGGAATAACATCCAATCCAATCTACAGCTTCGCAGATGACAGTACATTAGTGTCCTGCATAGAACCAGACAAGCTACTATCATCCCAGGAGACGGTACGTCGGCGACAGCAGCATCCCTCACAGATCAACGCAGATATCAAAACAATTGTCGAGTGGAGATTAGCAAATAAAGTACAGTTCAACGTACAAAAAACTCAGACAACAACACTTACCAAGAAGTCTCACGATGGCTTACCAACCGTGGAAATGGAGGGTCACCCCATAGTCGAATCACCTTCCGTCAAGCTTTTGGAAATCAACATCAACAATAACATGTCCTGGCACGACCACGTCGTCAGTATTGCTAAAACGGCATCCCCGAAGCTTGGAGTTTTGTTCCGCTGTAGGAAGTTGTATACACCAGAGCAACTGATGCTGCTCTACAAGGCACAGATCCGACCATCGCTGGAGTATTGCTCCCATGCGTGGAGATGCGCTCCGAAGCACTCTCTAAAGCTTCTGGACACTATCCAGAAAAGAGCGATTAGACTAATCGATACGCCTAACCTCACAAAGGACCTCCACAGCCTGGAACATCGAAGGAGGGTGGCTGACCTATCCTTGTTTTACAGATTCTGTCACGGAAGATGTTCGAGCGAGCTCTCCCAGATAATAACACCAAAGGCCGTCCGAACTAGAAACAGTAGAGCAGCTCTGCGAGCTCATCCTTACCAGGTCGAGGTCCTTACTCCCCGAACCAGTCTCCTCCAGCATTCCTTCTTTTGGAGAACTTCGAAGTTGTGGAATCAGCTGCCGGGGAATTTGTTTCCCGATGGCTACTACCTGCAGCGTTTCAAATCTAACGCGAACCGGTACTTATCCTCTCGCAGCGCTTCTACAGCGCCATAGGCTTTTAGCCTTTGCGGGAGGCCGACCATAAAAAAAAATAAATCAAGCTCCGCTGTCCGCGAGAGCCACACTCTGTAGTAGTAAAAGTACTTTTCAGCCATAAACAGTGCGAGCAAAGAAAATATTAGTAAAAACGTATTTCAATCGTTGGCAACACAAACGAGTGAGTCAGTATCCCAATACAAGATACCCAAAAAAATAAAAAAATACTGGTAATTTGTGACGACAAGGCTCGTTGACTTCGTGAGATCAGATAATATTCCAAACTGAATCGCGTTTCAATTTAGCTAATTCAATACCACCTGATCCATTGAGATATATTTATAGGCATATAAATGGTCCAATAATATTATCTAACCTACATTATTATCTGCGGCCATCAAACTAGTGTCAAGAATGGTACATTTTACATACAAGAATATGTGTTCTCCATGATTCTTCTTTTTCATTCATTATCATGTGGTAAAACCATCCATAGATGAACTAGTGGGTCCTTCTTACAACTCATTACTCTTGTACCTCCCTTCACAACTCTTTATAAGATTTTGCAGACCTCAAATTTTGACGTGTGTAACTTTTGACATTTCAGTATTAACTACTTCTAAAATAAATTCCATGTTATCAGAAACTCTTACTGGTCCAAACTAGTTCGAACCCCTGTTGTGTAAGGAGATAAATCGGAATTTAGCAAGCCGGGATTAGCCTGAGAGGCTGAAATAAATTTATTACAGTTGCAAGCATTCTAATTATTTGCTTATTTTTACATGACTTTCTATTAAGTTGGAAACTTGTGTTTTGGATGATTTGAGAGTGCTGAATACAAATACGGTCGCAGTTCTGGGTTTTAGTCTCGTTTAACGAAAATCAAAAATTTCAGATCTTCAGCTTTGACTAAAAAAAATCGAAAATTTATGTTTGGCTTTCTATTAAATTGAGACCTCGTGTTTTGCATAATTTGAGGGAGTTGATTACAAATTCGGAGGCCGTTTTGAGTTTGAGTCTTGTTTAACGAAAATCAAAAATATCAGACCTTCAGCTTTGCCTAAAAATCGAAAACATTTATTTGGAAACCTTGTATTTTGGATAACTTGAGGGTGCTGATTACAAATTCGGTCGCAGTTGTGGGTTTCAGTCTCGCTTGACGAAAATCAAAAATTTCAGATACTCAGCTTTGCCTAAAAGATCGATCATTTATATTTTGCTTTCTATTAGGCTGAAACCTCGTGTTTTGGTGAATCTGAGGATGCTGATTTCAAAAACGGTCACAGTTTTGAGTCTCAGTCTCGTTTGGCGAAAAACAAGTTTCTGATTTTTTAGATCTTGAGGTTTACCTAAAAAATAGAAAATCTTTATTTGGTTTTCTATCAAGACGAAACCGCGTGTTTCTGATAACTTGAGGGTGCTGATTACAAATCCGGTCACAGTTTTGAGTTTCATTCTCATTTGACGAAAATCAAAAATTTCAGATCTTCAGCTTTGCCTAAAAAATCGAAAATCTTTATTTGGCTTTCTATTAAGTTGCAACCTCGTGTTTTGGCTAATTTTAGGGTGCTGATTACAAATTCGGTCGCAGTTCTGAGTTTCAGTCTCGTTTGACGAAAATAAAAATTTTAGACCTTGAGCTTTGCCTAAAAAAAACGAAAATCTTTATTTGGCTTTCTGTTAAGATGAAACCTCGAGTTTTGGATAATTTGAGAGTGATGATCACATATCCGTTCGCCGTTTTGAGTTTCTGTCTCGTATGACAAAAATCAAAAATTTCATATCTTCAGTTTTGCCTAAAAAGTCGAAAATCTCTATTTGGCTTTCTAATAAGATAAAAAAACCTCATGTTTTGTACTGATTACAAATCCAGTCGCAGTTTTGAGTTTCAGTCTCGTTTGACGAAAATAAAAAATTTCAGATCTTTCAGATCTTCAGGTTTGCATAAAAAACGAACATTTATATTTGGCTTTCTATTAAGTTGAAACGTCGTGTTCTGGATAACTTGAGGGTGTTGATTACAAATCCGATCGCACTTGTGAGTTTTAGTCTCGTTTGACGAAAGCCAAAAATTTGAAATCTTCAGCTTTGCCTAAGAAATCAAAAATCTTTATTTGGCTTTTTAATACGATGGAACCTCGTTTTTTGGATAATTCGAGGGTGCTCATTTCAAATCCGGTTGAAGTTTTCAGTTTTAGGCTTATAAGACGGACATAAAAATTTCAAGATTTTTCAGATCTTCAGGTTTGCCTAAAAAAACAAGTCTTTATTTGGTTCTCTTTGAAGATTTAAAAAAGTCAAATATCAAAATACAGGACTTCGATATACCTTTGAAATCAGGTATTACTCGATACCCCTTGTCATTTTAAGTTTTTAAGGGCACGACGCTGGGGCAAGGGATACAAGGAGCTGAAGTTGTTTTTGGTTGAAAAGTTGTCCCCCTGTACAAATCTTTTGACGTTTCGCGGTATTTTTTCAATCAGTGGTTTTCGATAAAGTTGTGGTGGGAAGTTGTCAAACGAAATAATATGAAAAGAGGTGAACGAAAACAGCTCCAAGAAAAACAGGCCAATCACTAAGTTCGATATAGAACTGACCTAATTCAAAACATGAAGTCACAGGAATGCTATATGATTTATTTTATGATAACTATGTAGCTCACAACTTTTTGTCGCGTATTGTTAAACATTCGAGTTAGTTATTTTTTCCTAATTCATTATTTCTGTGTCCATTTTAATTTGGTCGTGCTTTGTCAATATACAGCAACGCTTTGTAGCTGACAAGAGATGCGCAAAAAGCAGGATTAAAACAATTTCATTAAAAGCCCGTTTGCTGTGAAATATACAAAAAGGGGAGTTTTAAAGTGATGAAAATGCTCACTGGCTAAGGTCTGAAATTACTTAATTGAAAATTCACCGGATCCAGGTATAAGGCCGATTTATTTTTTGCAAGCTCTTCATGTTTACACATGAGAACGATTCTGCTTTCTGCACCATTTATTAATTATGTTTGTTGTTATACAATTATCCGGAGAGTGATTATAAAGCCCAGAATTGCTTTAAAACAACGCTGGAGATTGAAGTTTCTCTGGGTAGGCTCTAGCAAGAGGATAGCTTGTGACATATCCACAAATATTATTAGCTAAAGTTGCAGTTAATTTCCGTTGATATAGGATATATCCTATATCGTATCCTATCCTACATTGTAATATAAAATACGATATGGTATAAAAGTTGGTAGAAATATTAGTATACATATATCAGTATATAACAAGACGAGCCCCATAACTTCCTACCTCCAAAGGTAGAGTTTTATAATACAAAAAATGAGACATGTACTTTCGTTCATGTAGGCTTTAATTTAATGTTCGGCACTTTTCAAGAATTAATTGTTGAAAAAATGAAAGCGAAGAAAAGGTATGCCATAAAATTGAAACGAAACTTTTGAAATGATTAACACTCGTATGCACCGTTTGGCGATTCTAATCCTAGTTCCCTAAGCGCGTCTTGCTAATCTTTGGCATCTAGCCATGCACCGTCCAGAGACTAACTAATCCAGATTGGAGATACGACAAGGTTGTGTTCGCAAGATTGTTTTGACAGTAATAGTGTCAAAATTGTCAGTTTGCGGTGCATAGTAAACAAGTAATCTAATCCAGGTTTACGTAACCAACCGCGCAATTGACTTACGGCGCACACGGGTGTAAGTGCATTAAATGATACTGTAACCTACTGTATATTATGGTGTTGGTGTACTGTGTTCTAGTTGTCATGTATCACGTAGTCAAAATGGTGTAGAATTTAATGATGTTCAAGGTCACCTAACATTTTAATTTATAAATCCTACTTCAAAAAAGTTATGTTCAATACTACCTGGTATGAACCGTGTAACTAGCGCCCTCTATAACAGTCAGGTATAAAAACAATTTCATAGGATGTACTAGCTTCCAAAACATAGTTATATGAAATTTCATCATAATGTTGCCAGTAGTTTCGACAACATCGTAAAAAATGTGCATAATTTTTTTCTTCAACGCCCTGTACCTTGAATAGGGATAGCTTGACGATTTTTTTTTACTAAGCAAACCCCAAATATTTTTCAGTTTTCTACCTATCCCAGAGACGGGGTCAGTTCTGTGTCTCACTAGGCTGAAGCTGGCTAAGCTTACTTGTGGGTCTATTTACCTTTGCGAAGAGTTGTGGACTTGAAAACTAGAGCAATGCAGGAGAGAGTTAGTAGTCTCTCCACTAGACTCTCTATATCTATCAGTGAATGGAAAAACGAATGGTAAACCACAAACTACGCATAAATAATATGCTAGACTAAGGCAGTTTTTGCTTTAAAGTTAGTGGACATTTATAGTGACTAATAGACTGTGTACTTAGGCTCCTTTTCCATTGAACATATTTTATCTAATATTTGGCTGGACTCAGGCACATGTTGCACTAAACTGAGAACTATTTTTAAAAACTCATATGCTTATTTAATCACCTAGGTACATCTTACAGCTTTTTTTTGTATTATAGAGGGTTTAGGAAATCGCCTTGATCGCAAGGACAGAAACACTCGCACACCCGGAAGTGTGAGAGAGAGAATGCCCGCCCGACGTTGAACCAGCTTGGGTCCTCTGATGTCATGTCCAACGGACGCAAATGCGTCCATCCGACATGTCACCATGGCCTGACCGGCTAAAACCCGTTCCCTCTTTTCTTACCTCTGCTCAATCTCCATGTGCACCGGGCATCATCGTGAATGACATTCTTCGCTGTGCAAGATGAGTTAAGTATGCTTTTCTTCTCCTTCTTACTACATGTCCCTACGTTCCTCTGCTTCTTTCGATTTTAGAATGCTTCGAACCATCTCATGTACGATCTTCCAGCGTTGCTCGCTCTATGTCATTATAGGCACCATGTTCTCTGGGGTCAGGTCCGCAGGCAGGTTCCTTCTCGCTTCCTGCCTATAACCGGACCATCTGTCACACTCAAATAGGGTGTGCTCGACTCCGTCGCTCGCCCTATTTTGTTCCTATATACCCGAAAGGAACCGTGGCCCGACAACGCATGTGTTAGGTAATAGCAGGTTGTCCTGTGCCTACACTCTGCCCATTCTCGTATATTTGAAATCAGGCGCTTAGTCCACTGCGCCAAATATGTGTCTTCTCCTTGGCCAACAAATGCAGTGGCGGTATCGCTGTTATAACCTGCAGCGCTTTGGTGGAGACAGTACGATACGCACTGGCCATCCTCAGCAGCGACTTCCTTTGCACCCTGTCTACGGTTTGCTGGTAATTTTTCCTCTCCATCGCTTTATATCATACTGGAGCTCCATATAACATAACTGGGTGAATAACTCCGTTCAAGATCTGTCTCTTCCTCATACTTGGGCCGCCAATGTTTGGCATTACACGTGACAGTAATGCCACCTTTCTTTCTGCTTTCACCGCAGTCCTCTTTATATGTTCGTTGAAACATCGTTCGTTGTCTACGGTAATCCCCAATTACATTATCGATTTGCTGGGTACTATTTGCACCCCTCTTAGACAGAATCTCACTTGGTTTCTAGTGGTCCTAGAACCCCGGAGAATGACCGCCTCAGTTTTGCTTGGTGCGAGATGAAGTTGATGCTTGGACATCCACTCATCTATCCTTCTCAGCGCCTCGTTTGTCGTTTGCATCAAAGTTTCTTCGTCTCTCGTGGATGCTACCAGAGCCAGGTCATCCGCGAACGCCACGGTCTTTGTGTTTCGAGGAAGAGATATCCTTAATCATATTCCAGAGAAGAGGACCCAACAACGATCCCTGTGGAACGCCTGTAGACATCTCCAGCTCTACGTTTGCTATTTTTATAGCTCTGTCACTAAAATAGCTGCCGATCAGGTTTCGTAAATACCTTGGTATGCCACGTTTATTCAACTCCTCCATTATGATGCCCCACGATGCAGTGTTAAAGGCATTTTGCACATCAAGTGTCACCAGTGCTCCCCATTTATTGGAGGCTCCTTCTACGGAGCATAGAACTGCCTCCAATGCCTTGTTTGTGGACTTGCCACTGCTAAAGCCAAACTGGTTTGGCGACAAGCCTCCCGTCTCTTCAAGTGCCGCCTCTAACCTTTGCCGGATGAATACTTCGTACAGCTTTCCCACTGTGTCAAGAAGACAAATGGGTCTGTAAGATGAAGCAAGCTCCAGGGGTTTACCCCCCTTAGCGCGATCAGCACTACTCTAGCCTTTTTCCAGATGGTCGGGAAAGTTTGTGTTTTCAAGAGACGGTTTAGTAGTCCTAGCAGTAGGCCCAGTGCATTGACAATCAATTCCTTGATGACCTCTGGGGGAACTCTGTCTGGACCCGGTGCTGTCCTGGACAACAATTTTGGATATACTACCAAAAGCTTACAAAACGTTCGGACCGATGGCGCTGATAGACTATAATAATATTTTTTTTATGGTCGGCCTCTCGCAAAGGCTGAAAGCCTATGGCGCTGTAGAAGCGCTGCGAGAGGATAAGTATCGGTTCACTTTAGATTTGAAACGCTGCAGGTTGTAGCCGTCGGGAAACAAATTCCCTGGCAGCTGATTCCACAGCATCGAAGTTCTCCAAAAGAAGGAATGCTGGAGGAGACTAGTTCGGGGAGTAAGGACCTCGACCTGGTAAGGATGAGCTCGCAGAGCTTCTCTAGTGTTCCTAGTTCGGACGGCCTGTGGTGTTATTATCTGAGAGAGCTCACTCGAACATCTTCCGTGATAGAATCTGTAAAACAGGGGTAGATCAGCCACCCTCCTTCGACGTTCCAGGCTGTGGAGGTCCTTTGTGAGGTTGGGCGTATCGATTAGTCTAATCGCTCTTTTCTGGATAGTGTCCAGAAGCTTTATAGAGTGCTTCGGAGCGCATCCCCACACATGGGAGCAATACTCCAGCGCTGGTCGGATCTGTGCCTTGTAGAGCAGCAGCAGTTGCTCTGGTGTATACAACTTCCTACAGCGGAACAAAACTCCAAGCTTCTGGGATGCCGTTTTAGCAATACTGACGACGTGGTCGTGCCAGGACATGTTATTGTCGATGTTGATGCCCAAAAGCTTGACGGAAGGTGATTCGACTATGGGGTGACCCTCCATTTCCACGGTTGGTAAGCCATCGTGAGACTTCTTTGTAAGTGTTGTTGCCTGAGTTTTTTGTACGTTTTTGATGAAGATGTGACTTAGACATTTCTTGCATCGGACTCTTCAATTTATTTTTCTAATAAGCTAATCACCTATCACTTAAGTGTGTCTAGAAATATTTATTTAAACGCTAGTCTCCTGTGAAAAAAGAGCAAGCACCATCTTGCAGAATAAAACCGTCGTTTTCATCTGTGAAAATAATGGAGTCTCGACGAAAATAGCTGCGATGCTATCAACAATGGCGAATTTAGCATAAATTGGTGTATAACTCAACTCGCCGGGTTATTTTTAGACGGTATCGTGTATTTTCACTAGCGGCTTTGTTTGTTTTCTTAATAGACCATTTTTTCGGAAATCATAATAATTTTGGAAGAGTTTTGTATACAAGTGTCTGATTCGAATGTATGATCGGGCTACGCAACAGCGGTTTTATGGCTTTTGACGTAAGTGGCGGTTTGTTATTTAAACCGCATTTTCGTAGAGGTGAACATGTGTCTGGGTGCGCTCAGTATCTCAGCAGTTTTTGTTGATGGATCGTACTATAGGTCGCAGCTAATGGAATGTTGAATTTCTCATGAGGTGTTCAGTTTTATTGAGTGTAATTTTAATTTCCACCAAACGGATGGATGCCACTACGATCATATTTTTTGTAAAAATCGCATGTTTATATTGCGTAAAACTGGTTGCCTATATTTCGTCTGTGTTATTGTACGGAGCTATCAAAATGAGATTCGACTGCGCATTCAACAGGCACGTGTGGCTATGACAAAGCTTACTAAAATATGGCGTGACCGTGGCGTGACCATTAACATTACCAAAGCTGCCAAAATGTCGCTGGTTCAGTCTCTTGTGTTCTCCATATTTTTGTATTCCTCGGAAACTTGGACTGTTAAAAAGGCAGATCGAGCTCGCTCAGATGCTTTTGAAATGTGGACGTGGAGGAGGATGCTTAGAGTTTCCTTATACCATCCATCGAACTAACGTTTCCATACTGGATGAGCTCGGTTATCCAAAGAGACTATCCTCTATTGTGTCGACGAGAATGCTTACATTCTTCGGACATAATTCTTCACAGTAGCGATAATATGGAGAAACTTGTAGTTCAGGGTCATGCCCCGAGTGAGCGGCGCCGTGGCCGTTCCCCCACACGCTGGGTGGTTACGGCAACAGTTGTTGGATACGAGTGTCAAGAGCGCCATTGAACTCATGGTAAATCGCGAACGATGGCGAGCTACAGTTTTCAAAATTATTGATAATATTCGTGTCGGCAATACTCTAGCTCCGACTTAATGCATGCTACGAGTTCACAACATGTCTGTTAAGAGATTGTGACTATGATGATGTTGGGATGAAGGACCATGTTTGGGCTTGTCAACTTCTTTGTTATCTAGAAATGGCGGTCCTTTTAGGTCAAGGAATGAATTATTTTGGCAGTTGCGTGATATGACAGCTCTAGAGTTTCAAAGGTCAAGCTATCAAGGGATGACAAAATAGTATAAAGAGCGAATATTTGAATCTTTCTTGTTTTTTTTCTTAAGTTCCGAATAAATTTCATAAACGAGTAGCACTCATTTGACTCTAGGTCTACAGAACTAATGTCCTTAAGACATTGTGACTACAGCATAGTAAACAACCAGCATAATATCTCTGAGGATTTCCAATATAAAAATGGTTCCTACAGAATTTGACCTTGGGATGATTTTTTACGGATGTGAAGTTTGGGTAGAGATGCGAAAATGAAAATATCGGTACCGGTACCAACTCGATGCTTTTTAGCCAAATAGGCGCATTTGGTTCGTACAGAGCATTTTGCGCAACTGATTACACCCCTCAATAATTATATAATTATTTTCGATACCGATACAGAAGTACCGATATCAGATTGGAGTGCCTCAAAAAGTATCGATGGCAAAAATACATGATATTAGTGCAGAAGTATCGAAACCAGAGTTATTGTGCGGGTTGTTTACTATGCTGTATTGTGACTATGATGATGATGATTGTACGGAGCTGAAGTCTGAACACTGACAGCTGTCACAATCCATTGCCTCGAAGCATTTGAAAAGAGTCGCTTTTATGTTAGAGCCATTATAACGAGTACATTTCAGTATTTCCAATCTTAATCGTTGAATTTGATCTATATTTTTACCATTTCTTGACTTCAGCTTAGATCTTAAGGGTCTAGGGTATAGCGCGTAAAATTGAGAATCCAAGAAAAGACGTATTCCCGTGTTAGCGAGGAGGCGTGGCCGCCTGTTCCCTTTCTCCAGTGTGTGTGTCTAAGATGAGGGGAGATAAGTCCAAAAATCCAAAGGTAAGGTCAAAAGGTCCAAAGGTAAGGTCCAAAGGTCACCATAAAAACGAATTTCGCATTTCCAAGCTCCTGACGTTACCTTTAAACTTACAGTAATGACTCAAAAAGCAACTTGAAGAAGAAAGCTTGCGCTTCTGCAACTATTTAGCCTTTTTTTGATATCGTGTTTGGTTGTTAAATTACAGGCATTTATAGAATGTATGATTTTGCATTGTGAGTTTTTTTGCACATTAAAAAACTTTTTTGAGAAAATCGAAAATAGCTGTCATTCACTAAGGTCTTAACCTCAGAGTAACAACTGAACATAGAGGTAGTAAACAAACCACTTCAGCATGGCGTGCTCAAAGCCATCATCTTTTGACACTTCAGACCCAAACATTGCCAACTAACCTGAAAACTTTTCCAATGCAACCCAGGTTACAAACACTGCTCTGAACTGTCCCATCTCGAAAAACTGTTAAACTACACTCGAGTATAGCACAGCAAGTCCGTAAAGCTTCACTTCAGTTATCACCAGTTACCAACAAATAGCGAATTCGATTTTACCGACCAAGCATAAAAGACGCACAAACAAAACAAACGTTTGACAGTCGGAGGTTACCGTAAACAAATCGCAGGAAAATTGCATAGGCGTTGCCAACTCCTCAAAATTTATGTAAGACAGAATTTGCTTTAATGATGAAGAAATATGCAGTAACGCAGTAGAGGTCAACATATGTATTGATTTTACTGTAATCATTCCTGAACCATCAAAATACCGTCTTTTGTAACGTAAAATGGAATATTTCTGGATACTATACAATTAAGACGATAGTAAACAATTATGATTGCTGTATCTGGTGGTCGATATGACAACGTAAGCAAAGATGTAGGCCTATTAGAATTAGTTGTTTACTACCTCTATGTTCAGTTGTTACTCTGAGGTCTTAACTATCGCCTTCTGAAATATTATATATGTATTTTGAAAATAGAGTGAGTTATGCGAGAAATTGAGAGTCTGTGTTTTACATGGCAAACACGTATGTATAAATGTGTGTATCCAGGCCCCTTAAGAAGCAGAATGACTTGATCGGTCTTTATTTTCGACTGCTTTGAGATATACCATCTGATAGATTGTTCACTTCTATCAATTATTGGTTGGTTGTACTTGAAATAAAAGCAATACCTGCTAGCATATAAATAGTCGGGCATTATCCAGAAATAAGTAACGTTTATGCCAAAATTCAGGTCACTATTGTCCTTGTCCCGAATTAAAGGCGGTGGAAAAAATATATCGGGTTTTGTGTGTGTATGAATGCGTATACTCACATCCAGAAAAAATTATCTCACGTATATTAAACCAGTTCTAACACTTTGCGTACCTATAAAACGAATTTAGAGCTTAGGGACGCTGTTTATTTTTTGAGTCAAATGACTAGTAATTGATTCGCATGAGGAAAATACTGAAAAGTATGCTTTTCAGAAATTTTTTCTCCTTTTACTTTTGACAGAGTGTGGTTTGACATTTCAGAATAAAGATGAGTTTGACATTTAATGTTTAAAGGCATTTAGCGAATGAGAGCTAGGTTATTTATTACATTAATGTTGGGATTATTTTATCGCAGCTTTAACGGAAACCTTGATATTAAGCAGCAACAAGAAGTTTTCTTAGAAAAGTGAGTCGTCTAGTTTCAAAAACTGCTAAATCCAATTTTCAAATAAATTGAACTAGTAGTGCCATCTTATTGCGAGAGGCCTCAGTAATGCTTTAGAACATGATACATCGTCCAAAACCCTCTAAATCCTGGTCTAAATCAATGTAGATTCTTAAGGTTGGAAACTAAATCCATGGGAGAATGAGATTCAAATACCCCTAAATCCATTCGATAACAAAAACCTCTTAATCCATATTAGCATTTACATGTAAACCATGATCCTTGAGAACAAATCCCACTAAATCCAGGGTAGGACGATAAGTCAGTTTTCTGCTGCTTGCGTAACAGCCGTACTACCTATAAATTAACTCATATATTTAACCTAACCTATAATTTGATTTATGTACAGGACGCCCCACGACGATTAAGATAAGCAATATATCGGAACTGGACAGTAGTGCGAATTATAATTTTGGAGGTTTAAATTAGAGCAAATGCATGCAGTATCTTTTCTTATTACTATCTCACCCAATGAGGTATTTGTTTTTGATTACGTGACGTCCGATTCAAAATTTTTAATGGGAAACCCTGTATATTTGTGACTTTTTATGTTCCTACCGATAAAACAATTCCAACAAACTGGTACACTTGGGGTCTAAAGTGAGAGCTACAGGTACTTAAAGGATGGTACCACTACCATTGATTATAACATGTACCCCTAAAGTTAAATTACTTTGGTAGTGTTTCATAATGGTAGTGGTACAGTCCTTTATAAGTACCTGTAGCTCCTGAATCAATCACTTCACACCCCAGGTGTGCTAGTCTGTTGGAATTGTTTTATCGGGCAGAATGCAAAAAGTCGCAAATATACAGGGTGCCCATTGAAATTTTTGAATCGGACGTCATGTGACCAAAAACAAATACCTCATTGGGTGACACAATAATAAGAAAAGATACTATATTTTTAATCTATTTTTTCAGTTTTTTGACCTAATATCAGGTTTCATCTTATTTTGTACATTCTTAAATCCAACTGCGTAAAATATGCCATGAAATACAGTCATATCATGTAAGTTTCGAAGCAAATCCCTCCAAATCCAAATGTATTTCCAAAAACAGCTAAATCCGGAAGGCCTTTCAAGTTTTTCACAAAACTACTAGAGTAGGATTTTTGTCCAAAAGACCTTTTAAAGCACTATGTTACTGTCTATCAGTAGCTATAGTTACAATTACTATTATTGTTTTTTGAGACTAACAGCAAATTTTCGCGTTTCCTTAAAAATATTATTGGAAGGATTTAGTGACTTTTGGAACTAGCCGACTCAAGTGTCATCAAGGTTGAAAAAACGTTATTCGAAATGAGGATAGGCTGATGTAGTAACTTCAACAATCGAGTTTATACTCTCGTTTGACAAACATATTATTTGCCTGCATAACTAACTCATACGCAGAGAAATAAGTAGATAGGTAAAGAAGTGGGGGATAAATAAATTAGTATAGTCCTGTGGATTTTAATGGTTTTAATGAAAATATAATCAAAAATTATGAAATACTAGTAGCATTGTAGGAACTTTATTCGTATGAGAAGTAATTGTTAGTTTTGAATAGATATCCGTTTCAAACTTTTTCTCCCCCTACTGCGGCAACAATATATAACAATATTAATTGACTATGTCTATAGGATATTGACAATAATTATATGAAGAAATGCTCATCTCTATGGGAGTTCCTTATCACCTAGTGTTTCTCATACAGCAACTCTATGAGTCTAATTCGGCTCATGTAAGAATTGATGGTAACCTGTCTGGTCAAACTGGAACCAGAAAAGGAGTTCGTCAGGGATGTGTATTATCTCCGATATTATTTAACATTTACTCTGAATTTGTGATGAGACAGGTACTGGACAATGGGAATGGCGGTATAACTATTGGCGGAAGCAAAATATCCAACTTAAGATTTGCTGACGATACAACCCTTATTGCTGCTTCTCAGGAAGAGCTAGTAGCCCTATTAAACACCTTAGAAAAATACAGTTCGCCGTATGGTCTTGGTATTAACTACAACAAGACCAAGGTTATGATCGTAGATAGAGAGCACAATAATCATCGAGCAATAAAGTCAGTAGGCCGTTGTGAAGTAGTTCAAAGTTTTGCGTACCTACCTCGGTTATTTGATCGACAATTCGGGTAGCTATGAAAATGAGATTCGACGGCGCATTCAACAGGCACGTGTGGCCATGACAAAGCTTACTAAAATATGGCGTGACCATAACATCACTAAAGCTACCAAAATGTCTCTGGTTCAGCCTCTTGTGTTCTCCATATTTTTGTATGGGAAAAAGACAGATCGAGCCCGCATAGATTCTTTTGAAATGTGGACATCGAGGAGAATGCTGAGAGATCCTTATACCGCCCATCGAACTAACGTTTCCATACTGGATGAGCTCGGTAATCCAAAGCGACTATCCTCCATTGTGTCGACGAGAATGCTTACATTCTCCGGACATATACACAGAAACGATAATGTGGAGAAACTTGTGTGCTCCGAGTGGGCGGCGCCGTGGCCGTTCCCCTACACGCTGGGTGGATACGACGAAACAGTTGCTGGTTATGAGTATCAAGAGCGCCACTGAACTGACAGTAAATCGCGAACGATGGCGAGCTACAGTTCTCAGAAATATTGATAATATTCGTGTCGGCAATACTCTAGCTCTGACTTAATGCATTCCACAAGTTCACAACATGTCTGTTAAGACATTGTGACTATGATGATGATATGAATAAAGCCGTTGAGGCTATAGACGTACGCAAACTTGTTCTTAACTTTTCTAGTAAATTCACTGGCGGTATCTGGCTTGAGATAATACAACCCTTGGTGTTCACGTTTCTTGGAGTTACAGTATATCTTATAGGCTGACGTCCTACTGTCTGTAGTAAAAACGAACATATCATTTGGGGAGCTCCAAACGTTGTGTTGGCCGTGATATGTATTTTTCATTTCAGTTCAAGGCAAACAGAGAATTTGATTGCATCGATGTCGTGCTTAACATTAGATAAATAACAAGGTTTTGAATACATTGTAGGCAGAATCACATGGTTATTGAAAGTTTACGAGTGCAAAACTTTTTGATATAAATCAGTAGTAAGGATGTACTGGATTTTAAAATGAATGACAAATTAAGAAAGCTATATGAACACGAACAATGAAGCTACATGCGTGAGAATCTAAGAGGTCCGCTGTTATCTTATGATATTAGAATTCATACTATATGCTTAATCCACAGCATATCGAACAACCAGCAGAATATCTCAAGTTGACGGCAATCCCGCCATTTTGGGTTAGTATCTGTCAAAAGTGGCATTTACGTCGGTGGACACAATTAACGCAAGATCGACGCTCGTATTTGCTCATTGCTGAGATAAAATGCATAGGTGTACACTGTGAGATTCTGTATACGCGGTATTAATAGTGTATGATGGAATGGATAAACAATGTTCTGCAAGTGTATGTGTTGCTAAATATTGCAAAAATAAGTATTATCGTTGCAGAAAAAGTAACAGACTAGTAAACAACCAGCACAATATCTCTGACGATTTCCTATATAAAAAAGGTTCCCACAACATTTGACCTTGGGATGATTTATGGATGATTTTACGGCTGTGACGTTTGGGTAGAGATGTGAAAATGAAAATATCGATACCGGTACCAACTCGATATTTTTTAGCCAAATAGGCGCGTTTGGTTTGTACAGAGAATTTTGTGCAATTGATTACACCCCTCAATAATTATATAATTATTTTCGATACCGATACCCCTACAAAAGTATTGATACCAGCTTGGAATCGCGGGACCCCCCGCAGCTGCGGGCCCTGTGGACCCTTAGTTACGTCACTGATACAAACTAGATTTTATTTTATTTATCGTACGGCTCAAAAACATGACAATAGTAAATATAGATTAAAAAAACTATTATAACCTAGACTAAAATAAAATATATACAGTTACAAACTAAGATACATAGTCTTTGGTATTTACAGGTTGATGTCCAGTTCTTTCAACCACTTCAGCGCCAACGGCATAGCTCTGAAGAACTCTTCTCGCGATCCCTGATACGGACGCAGTTCACAGTCGCTCGTAATATGGTTTATAGTTTGGCGGGGCGCGCCACAGTCACATAAGGGAGATTGCACATAACTCCACTTGTAAAGGGAGTCGGCACATCTGCCCTGACCTGTTCGAACTCTATTAAGTTTTACCCACTCTTTCAGTGGTAGTTCTGATCCTGGAAGTAAGGCTGCCCCCACAAATACGCATCGTGAGTGGTGTTCTGCAAAACCTTACCACTGGGAGCGCCATCGGTTTAAGGAGTCGAAGTTATTGGTTTTAAGCTCTTCTGCATTCCTTATTGGTGGTTGTCGGGATTTAAGTCTGCCTATCTGCAACGGGGGTATTGCTCGGTGGATAGGCAGTTTGTTGTTGGCCGTAATCTTGTTATACTCCCTTAGAAGGGCGTCAGTTCTTCGGAGCTGCGGTGGGACTAAGGAATTCTCAGCATTCTCCTCCACGTCCACATTTCAAAAGCATCTATGCGAGCTCGATCTGCCTTTTTAACAGTCCAAGTTTCTGAGGCATACAAAAATATGGAGAACACAAGAGACTGAACTAGTGACATTTTGGTAGCTTTAGTGATGTTATGGTCACGTCATATTTTAGTAAGCTTTTTCATGGCCACCCGTGCTTGTTGAATGCGCCGTCGAATCTCATTCTCACAGCTACCTGAATTGTCGATCAAAGAACCGAGGTACACAAAACTTTGAACTACCTCACAACGGCCTATTGACTTTATTTCTCGATGATTGTCATGCTCTCTATCTACGATAATAACCTTGGTCTTGTTGTAGTTAATACCAAGACCATATGCTGCACTGTGTTGTTCTAAAACGTTCAAAAGAGCTACTAGTTCTTCCTGAGAAGCAGCAATAAGGGTTGTATCGTCAGCAAATCTTAAGTTAGATATTTTGCTTCCGCCAATAGTTATACTGCCATTCCAGTTGTCCAATACCTGACTCATCACAAATTCAGAGTAAACGCTAAATAACATCGGAGATAATACGCATCCCTGACGAACTCCTTTCCTGATTGCTGTTTGACCAGACAGGTTACCATGAATTCTTACACGAGCTGAGCTAGACTCATAGAGTTGCTATATGAAAAATACTGAGTGGTAAGGGACTCCCATGGAGATAAGGATTTCCCACAGTTTAGGCCACTTTACGTTATCAAACGCCTTAGAATAGTCCACAAAGCAGATAAAAACGGGAAAATAATGCTCTCTGGCTTTTTCAATAATCTGTCTTAAGTCTAAGATCTGTTCACGCGTACCGCGTCCTTTCACGAAACCTAATTCCAGAGAGTACAGGTAGCCATTTACAAACTAGAAACTGACACACTCACTTGTGAAAAGTTCCAAATTAGCCTTCAAGGTGACGAACAAAGGCATGCGGATCTGTGCGATACATTTGTTAGTGTCATCAGGCCTCCATTCATCAAAAACCAATCCTGCTGGTGCATTTTCCTGCGAAATTCGTTCGAATTTCGTGCTCGTTTCATAGAGAATAGGAGCGGCAGACCGAATCGTGTATTAATACCCGTGAAATCGTAACATTTGTCATGGCGGATCCCGTTTGGGGCCGAGAGATGCAAGGACCGCTGCCAACTTCTATTTTTAAATAACACACATTTTTACAGATGTACAAGTGACTGTGTTGTATGTGTGTGTCTGATAATTATCTTTATTATCCGCACCGATGACTTCTACACAGAAAATTAGGTTACCGGCGGTAACGGAGCTCAATGACGAACTTTGAGCGCGAGATAACCCAAAAATCCGTATCTTAAGTCTCAATTACAATTACAAAGCCTGTAGAATTAATGAATATAAAATAAAAATACTTTAAAGTATGTTATAGGTTATAGACTATAGCGTTGCAGTGACGCGAGGCGGTGTTCTTTCACCTCTACTATGGTGCTTAGTGGTGAATGACCTACTCGTGAGACTAAGTAACACAGGGGTCTACGTGCAGGCCTATGCCGACGATATGAGCATAGTGGTCAGGGGTAGATGCATTAATACAGTCTCCGAGGTGATGCAAGGCGCGCTGCGCGTTGTGGAAACGTGGTATAATGAGGTAGATCTGTCAGTGCACGCTGAAAAGATGAAGCTCGTTATGTTCACTAGGAGAAGGAAGATGGAAGGCCTCGTGAGGCCTACCTTTTTCAGAACGACACTTGAATTGTCTCAGTCAGTAAAGTATCTAGGAGTCATACTGGATCACAGGCTGACTAGGAGGCAGCACATGGATTATAAGGTAAGCAAGGCTCGAAACTCATTATGGGCCTGCAGAAGAGTTGTCGGCTGGGACCTGAGCCCAAAAGTGGTGCACTGGCTCTATACTACAATAGTCAGACCGTCATTAATATACCTATGGCTCCATAGTGTGGTGGACCTGTATAAAGACGGAGGCAATAAGAGCCAAACTTAATAAGGTTCAACGTTTGGCATGTCTTAGTATAACCAGTGCAGTGCGCACAACACCTTTGAGTGCCATTGAAACACTATTCAATCTTCCTCCTTTGGATCTGGTAATTCAAGGAGAAGCTAGAAAAACTGGGTTCCGCCTCTGGAGTCAGGGTAGCTGGACTTTTATGAATCCAGGCAAAGGACACTCGACGATTCTAGCAGAGTTGCATGAGATTGTGTATTTTGTTGGCGAGGAGCGATACAGTTTCTCCTACGCATCGCTTCAATCGCAAATTTACGGTGGTGTTTCCGTCAAGGGAAGAGTGGGAGTCTAGGGAAAGACAGCTCATCGAAGGAGGAGGACAGGTCTGGTACACAAACGGTTCACTCGCTAGAGAGGGCTCGGGTTCGGGAGTCTACGGACCCCATACAAGACTTTCACTCCCTCTTGGGGGGCACACCACAGTATTCCAGGCTGAGATCTATGCGATACTTGCTTGTGTAAATCGCATTCGGGAAATTGACGGGTCTAGGAGGCGGATTACTATCTGCTCTGACAGTCAGGCAGCCATCAAAGCACTGAGTGCTTGGAACATAAAGTCGGGACTGGTCCTGGAGTGCAGGAGGGCTCTTGACGACATCTCAGCTAAACACAAGGTATCACTGATGTGGGTACCTGGGCACGCTGGGGTAAAGGGTAACGAAATGGCGGATCATCTGGCTAGGATGGGATCCGGCAACAATTTTGTGGGCCCGGAACTAGCCTTAGGACTATCTGCAAACTTGATTAGGAAAACAACTGGAGAGTGGCTCCAGAATCAACACTCTCTGAGGTGAAACAACATCTCTGGTCATCTCCGTCAAACTCGGGAACTATTAGCAGGGCCTGCAGGGAGCATAGGACGATTTTGTCTCTCTCTGGATAGGAATAACTTAAGATTACTAGTAGGCCTACTAACGGGTCACAACACCTTCAGGTGTCACTTGTTCGTGATGAGGGTGGTCAACGACCCAACGTGCACGTGGTGTGGTAAAGAGGAAGAATCCTCGGGACACATCTTGTGTCGCTGTGAAACCCTGGGTTATCACAGGCAGACTATGCTGGGCGCAAGAACCTTGAAACCAATAGATATAAAACGGATAGGACCTAAGAATGTACTTGCCTTTGCCAAAAGGGCAGGTCTTAGGAACTAGCGCGGATAGAGGCGCAAAAGGGCCCATCGTGTGGCCTATGCACCAGCCACATTCCGTGCTGGATAGCCTCTGGTCTTATTCATTCATGTTATAGGTTTTTATTCGACATTACGGCCCATAAAGGCTGGAGTTCCTCAGGGTTCGGTCCTTGGGCCAATCCTTTATTCACTTTTTATACACGATGTCCCTTGCCCCGCAACTGTGAAGTCTATCTCTACGCTGACGACACTGCAGTTGTAGCTCAGTCGCGGACTGGAAATCTAGTTCGCGATGAGTTGCAACTTGCGGTGGATGAAGTGGGCGGATCGGTGGCTCATCAAAATTAATCATATATTGTACCAAAAAACGTCGTGGTGTCCCGTTAGAGGTCTCAGTGAACGGTGCTAGGATTCCATGGGAAAATTCTGCCAAGTACCTAGGAATTACCCTCGACAAGGGCATGACTTGGCAGCAACACACTCAAGCGTTAACGAAATTACGTTTCGTCAACTCTGCCCTATGTTATGTAGAACTTCAGAATTGAGTTTGGTAAATAAAATTCGACTTTACAAGATGATTATTAGACCAGCAATTACCTGCGCATGTGCGGCTTGGTGTTTCCTCGCCAAGACACACATGCGAAACCTGTAGGTTCTGCAGAGCAGGACATTGCGTACAATAACTAACGCCCCATGGTATGTTCCTAACGAAACCCTTCACAGGGACCTTGACATCCCTTACTTGAGGGATTACATTGAACAACAGGCGCAACGACGTTATAGTCAAGCGGAATCGCACAGCAACCCTCTAGTGCGCGAGTCAGTGGACTACACAGTCGAGCAAGTTCGCAAGCACACAAGGCCGCGGCTCGCACTGTGATCAAAATCAAATCGTGCAATTTTGGCAACAACTAAATTTTTACCCTTTTAGATACCGAACCTTAAAATTAACCCTTTTGGTTAAACCCAAAAATTACCGAACTCAAATCGACTATGTTAATAAGTTATACATTCTAACCGACACACTTCCTCCTCTTTGCTCTGTTCCTTCCTTCCTCTCTTTTTCTTCCCTTACTTCTCCATGACTTTGCCTGGTCTCTGGGTAACCAGACCTGATAGACCGATCGACCGACACGACTGCAACTAAGAGCAAAGGTCCTCCGGACCGCTCTGCCTAACAATGGCGAATAGTAGTAGCTTTTATTACCCTTTTGAAATCCAAAGAAAGAGGTATCCAAGTTAATTTTTGAAAAATACAAAATCTTGGAAAGTAGACCACTAAACCAGCTTTCACTTAAAGCCGCTCATACGTAGGACTAATAATATTATTAAAAAGAGAAACAATGTTTTTTGGTGTGCAAAATATTTCTGTTGCCACAATTTATCGAGTGATCCGTGAATGCGAAGAAGGTTCCTTGTATAAATTTACCAACAAGTGGGCGTCCAAGAGTGTTGAATGCTGCTAGAGTTCAAAGAACGGTCAACAGAAGTGAACATCGAGTTGGAACTTAAACACGAAAACTTGGACGCATCTTTCACGTCAATGCTAATACAATCTGTAAAGAAATGAAGAGAAATAACTTAAAATTCCAAAAAAGAAGAATATGTCTAAAGTATTGCCCAAATCAGTTAGAAAGAATTCATCAATGCTGTCGCAATTTACGTCGCACTCATTTTGCCGGCAACATAAGAATTATTCTTGACGATGAAAAGTACATACTTCACATTTTCGAACCCAGAAATCAAAGGTGATGATGGTTTTCATACAAGCGACATTGAAGCCTGTCCAGATAATGTAAAATTTAAACAAAAAGCAAAGTTGAAAACAAAGTGTTAGTGTGGTGCGCTATATCAGACAACGGCCGTACATTGGACGTGTTAGGGCCGAAGCGGTTACCGCAGAAGTCTATACTCAAAAATGTTTGCCAAAACTACTCAATTTTATCAATACCCACCATGCTAATGACAATATAATGTTTTGGCCAGATCTGGCTTCAAGTTGTTATGCTTTACGTACGATAAACTGGCTAGAACAACACGGAATACCCTTTGTACCACAAAACGACAATCATCCCAATCTTCCTTAAGCAAGACCTATCGAAACTTTTTGCGCTCAACTGAGTGCCAAAGTTTATAACAATGTTTGGGAAGCTCAAAACGAACAGTAATTAAGAAGAAGAATAATGCTAAAGATCAGAGAAATTGATTTAGAGTCTGTCCAAAGCCTAATAAGGAACATTAAGAGGAAATTGCGAGCCGTGAAAGATTATGGTGCTTTAATATCATTTTATATTAAGAAATATTGTTATTTTTTGCAGCTTCTGTTACATATATTATAGTGAGATATTTTTTTAAATTTTCTTCTCAAAACTTTTGCAAAATACGTTAGTTTGAAAAACAAGTGAGTTCTGTTCCACATACGAATCCGTGTTTCACATGAAAAATACATATGTATAAATGTGTGTACCCAGGCTCCGTAAGGAGTAGAAATAATAGAAAAAAATAGAGAAATAGAAATTCGAGATTATTGGAAAAAATTCGTAAATTTGTTGAGAAAAGCTGAGATTGTTGGATTTATTACAAAACAAAATATCACATTTCACCAAAAATTAAAGTTTAAGCCAGTTGTTGGAACTAGTAAATAGTTAATGCAAAGTATATTGTTCATGAAATAGTGCGAAGCATTGAATGTGAAATTTAAAGACTTCCATCTTTTTTTAGATTTTAAAAAGAAATATAACACAATAATCACCACGAATGCTTATCAGCAACTATAAATCTTACTAGAGATCAGACTTTTAGTATTTATCCACCCCTAAGGGTCTCAGCCTTAATGATGCCAGTGTAACTATTTTAATCGAAGAAAATCAAGCCGTAGGAAAAATCCATATCCAATTAGTGACTTAAATAACTACAAAAGGAAGCATTTCAGGAGTACTTTTTTAAAATCCAAAGGACAAATAATAGGAGAGGCTGAGATAATAGAGGGATTTTGGAGTTAACAATGAAAAATCGTCAGAAGCTTTATACTGGGAATCAGGGAATCAGTCGAAATGACGCTATTGCCGCTACGGATGTCCCTCTCTCTCTCTCTCTCTCTCTCTCTCTCTCTCTCTCTCGGTCTAATTCGCTCCCGCTCAATCTCTTAGGCCTGAAGTGTACGTAAATTAAACAGGGTTTTCTTTCGCTCGTAATTAATTCTGCTTCAAGTCATGGGCGGCCGGAAAATCACAACTATAAATGCTCCATTTCCAGACTAGCGTCTGAATAAATATTTATAGAAACAATTAGATACAAGAGATAGGTGATTAGCTTATTAGAAAAACAAATTGTTAGTCTATCTTCGAGCGATTTTGTAGAGCTTAACTCTTAGTTAAAGCCTTGCTTGACTTTTTGGTCGGTCAAATCTGTTTTTTATGGTCAGCCTACCGCAAATAATGAAAGCCTAGGTTAGGTTGGGTTAAGTTGAAAGTGAGTGGGGCAGAGCTGCCTCCTTCCACTGTGATTTAATTGTGTCTATTGTGGCTCACACCTTTTTAGAGTTCACCGCACCTCTTTACGAAGGCGATCAACGTGAAGGGTGAAACTTCCTTGAAGTCATGAGGTTCCAGTTGGGTAAATCCGAATGTCTGGAACCTGGAATTATCCAGTACTGGACAGGAGCAAAGAATATGCTCCGCTGTTTCGTCCTCCACGTAGCAGAAGCGACAGTCTAAAGTTTGTTCAAGACCCAACTTCCGCATATGGTACCTTAGACAACCATGTCCCGTCAGCAGACCGACCAGAATGCGGAGGTCGTACTTATTACATTCCAAGATCCTCGGGGGGGGGGGGGGGGGGGCAGACCCGAGGGGTATCTTATAAACACCTGCAAGTGCAGTAGCCCTGGTGTATCTCGCCAGTTCAGGAGTGCTTTCCTCACTGCGCAGTTCGAGATGGTCTTTTTAGCGGTGCTTTTTGCAATGCCCGCGAATGGTTCTGGTCCTACGAACACAGATTCAGTTCCTCCTTTTGCTAGTGCGTCGGCCAATAAATTGCCTTCCACTCCGCTGTGACCCGGAACCCAAACCAAGGTTACCCTGTTTCCCGTTCCGAGATTGTTGAGGAGGTGCATGCAGTTCCATCATCATCATCATTCACATTCACTTGGAGCCTTCAGTAAATAGCGCAAGATCAGGGGAGGATATAAAATCGTCCCCCCCCCCCCCCATTCGTCCATGCCTGGGAAAAGGACGTTATACAATCGCTCTATATGCGCTTGGGGAACCATATAGTCCGAGACCATTCCGAGTACATGATGGTGGGTAATTTCACCCATTATACCCGTTGTGTCTGGACCTAGTTCCGTTTTGTCAGGTTTGCCGGTTGATAGCAGTCTGTAGGCGACCACTTTTGCAATTCGTTCCACCTCAATGTGCAGAGGTGTTAGGTTTAGAAGGGTCTCCATGTCTAACGTTGGTGTGGTAGACATGGCTCCAGTGCTGACCAAACAGGCGGTGAGTTGCACCGCCACCAGCCTGACTCTGGCTGTCCGTTGTAGGCATTTCTGCCACCAGACCACAGCGCCATATACTACCACGGGTTTGATTACCGCCTGATATATCCAGTAGATCAGTTTAGGACTAACGCCCCAAGATTTGCCGCAAAGCCTTCTGAGTGTCCAGAGGGCGAGGCGGGCCTTTTCGATTCTGTTATCCAGGTGAGAGTTTAAAGTGAGTCTTTTGTCCTATATAAGACTAAGATATTTCACCTCCTCTGCAAACTGGTCTTTTGGTGAACGGAACGACAACTGTTACTGAAAGCCTATGGCGCTGTAGAAGCGCTGCGAGAGGATACGAGTCAGTATCGTTAGATTTAAAACGCTATAGGTTGTAGCCGTCGGGAAACACATTCTCCGACAGCTCGTTCCACAGTGTGGAGAGAAGGAATGCTGGAGGAGATTGGTTCAGGGAGTAGGGACTTTGATGTGATAAGGATGAGCTCGCAGAGCTTTTCTAGTGTTTCTCGTTCGGACGGCCTTTGGTATTATTATCTGGGAGAGCTCACTCGAACATCCGTGATAGAGTCTGTAAAACAGGGACAGGTCAGCACCCTCCTTCGACGTTCCAGGCTGTGGAAGTCCTTTGTGAGGTTAGGCGTACCGATTAGCCTAATTGCTCTCTTCTGGATAGTGTCCAGAAGCTCTAAATCTTTAGAGAGTGCTTCGGAGCTCATCCCCACACATGGGAGCAATACTTCAACGATGGTCGGATGTGTGCCTTGTATATCAGTAGTAGTTGCTCCGGTGCTTCTGGGATGCTGTTTTAGCTATACTGACGACTTGGTCATGCCAAGACATGTTATTGTTGATGTTGATCTCCAAAAGCTTGACGGAAGGTGGCTCGACTATTGGGTGATCCTCCATTTCCACAATTTGTAAGCTAACGTAAGACTTCTTTGTAAGTGTTGTTGCCTGAGTTTTTTGTACGTTAAACTGTATTTTATTTACGAATCCCCACTCGACAATTGTTTTCTACGTCGATCTGTGAGGCATATTGCTGTCGCCGACGTACCGTCTTCTGAGATGATAGTGGCTTGTCTAGTTCATGCAGTGTAGTGGATAGGACAGATCCCTGAGGAACACCGGCGTTTACTGAAAATAGATATGATGAACAGCCTTCGACTACAACGAACAGAGATCGGTCGTTCGAAAGAGTTTCAGCCACTGGTGCAGGCCCGGTGGTAGTCCGTAAGCAACAAGCTTGACCAGAAGTTCCTCATGCCACACTCTATCGGAGTCTTTTCATATGTCAAGTGCAACAACACGAGATTTGCCATGATCTTCGATTCCTCTGTTCCGCAAGTGAGTGACGTAGGCCTGGAGGTCACCCATTATTGTTGTCCAGGTATTTTAGGAGCTGTGTAACCTTAGACATGATGCTGAGAAGATCCACATGTCTATAATTGATGGGATCGGTTGTCTTGCCTTTCTTAGGAATGGGTTGTATGCAACAAATCTGCCATGCGCCATGCGCTGGTACGATATTCCAAATACGCGATTAGCTTTTGTCTCTGTATGGAGTCTTATAGAAAAGCTCACACCATCGAAATTTTGTAGAAACCAAATCTAAAATTTTTTCGATTCTTGAGGTTCTGTCTATCCTTAGATGCAATCAAGGATTTTTTGTGTGGGGGGAGGGGGGTTAAAAAATTTCGTAGTTTTACGTGTATCTCAGTATTTGAACTTTCTATTAATATACAGGTGAATGTACTTTATAAGAACTCAACTGCCATATTCTGTACTATTCCAAGAAATACTGAACAGCGTATGTTGTCGTTCCCTGCAATTGAAAAAGGAGATACACCTAAAAGACATGCATATTACTGTTGCAAAAGTTATTTAGATATTTTGAAAGTTCTAAGTTTTCACGTTTTTCATCTCTGTATTGAAGAACTGAATATTACTTACATAGATAGTTGTTCACCATATCAACGACAATCATCTGAATCGATTTTAGTGAATTCACTAGCTACTGTACTCATCCTTATAATGAGAAACTAACTTAAAAAACGTAACTAAAAATAGTAATAAATAGAATCAGAAGGAAAAAAGTCAGGATTTCAGATGAAAAAGGCTTCTTTCTTTCTTTTATCCTTATGGCTTCTGCTAAAACGGCATTCCAAAAGCTTGAAGTTTTGTTCTGCTGCAACTACTGCCGCTCTACAAGGCACAGATCCGACCATCGTTAGAGTATTGCTTCCCGTGTGGGGGCGGGTTAGAATATCTCCCATCGTATATCCTGCGTGTCGTAAAAGGCGACTAAAAGGAACCGAGCTACTGTCGGTATAAGCAGTAACCTCTTCTCAACCAACAGCTTTGGGTGGACGAGTTGACAAGAGTCAGGACACCTTCTTGTCCTTGGGGTGAGAAATTGCCCCTAAAGGCGGATGAACCGGTAGATACATCTGGTCAACGGCATGAGGATGCAGAAAGCAAATGGGAAACTACTGCATTAAAGATCTTTAAGATATCCCAAGAGAAATTCGTAAAATGAGTTTAATGCATTTTACGAGTTCACAACATGTCTGTTAAGCCATTGTGACTATGTTGAAGCACCTTCTGGGCGCTATCCATAATAGAGCAATTATAGACTAATCGATACGCCTAACCTTACAAATGTCCTCCACAGCCTAGAATAGGGTGGCTGACCTGTCCCTGTTTTACAGATTCTATCACGAAAGATGTTCGAGTGAGCTCTCCCAGATAATAACACCGAAGGCCGCCCGAACGAGGAATACTAGTGAGGATCTGCGAGCTCATCCATCTCTACTCCCCGAACCAGTCTCCTCCAGCATTCCCTCTTTTGCAGAACTTCTAAAACCTGCAACGTTTCAAATTTAACGTACACCGACACTTATCCTCTCACAGCGCCATAGGCTTTCAGCCTTTGCGGGATTCTGATCATAAAAAAAAACTAGTCTTCTGATTAAAAAAAAGGGCGAAAAATATGAGAATGTTCTTATGTCATACTCTGTCATATAAAATCATAAAAAAAATCATGACACTAGTCCATTTGGAGGTGTCGCCTCGGCACCTCCGTTAGTGCCTATGAATCTTTCTTGGCAGCAAAAATTAGACACTTTTTGTTCCTTCTCTGAAAAGTTTAAAAGCCTCTTGGGGATCATGAATAATTCACAGTTTGTGTACGGAAAAAAGTTCGCAGTAGGTTTCATAGACTTGAAGGAGCTTTAAGAAAACACAGAAAAATTAAAAAGTATAGGAGAAACTCATCTAGTTTACGTGGCATATGCAAAGTGTATTAAACACTCTTATTTAAAGTTTGCTATCCCTCATGAATATGCGGTGATTTATTATGAGATGAGGCGGGATGATTCGTTTGAGATTTTTATACAGTTGAAAAGAGACGAAGCCTCAGGATAACTGCATATACCATGGTTTCAAGCTAGCAATTAGCAGCGCAGAAAATGAAAAGCGTATTCCACGCCATTATTCAGAAAAGTGAATGTATTTACTTAAGTAGCAATTAGTGCATGAACAAGAAAATGGCCTACTCACAGAGTTAACATCTCTGGAGGGAATGTAAACAACAAAATGCACAGGTCGCTGACCAGCCAACACGTAACGGAAATTTTGACAGCTTGAGGGCATTACAAACTGATACAATAAGTTGTATTAGTATTTAGCTATAGAGAGATACTCTTATTATAATTTGATTGTAACAGTTGATAATTTATTATTACCATGAAGTGTTTTCTAAAACATATCTAACAGTGTTTTGAAAGGTAGCCTTTTGGAATGGCTGCATCTAAATTTCGCATAGATAGATTTTCTGTAAGTAAATGTGGCATACATTTTTGCTTTTCACATCCTCAAATAGTTTAAAAAATGGAGTTTGGAAAATTCATGTTGATTGACATGAATGTAATGCGTGTACTTACCACCTGGTAAAGAAACCGTATAAGGGCGATAGGTAAAAACAGTAAATAGTATAGAATACAGATATGTATGTATGAACATTTTGATTCGAGGCAACATATGATTTTTGATTTTTGATATCTAAAATAAATTAAGAGTTATAGCAACGCCCTTACTTCTTTCACCGCATTCATTTAGCTGTTCAATTTATGATGGCCACACAGTACGAGTATTGTTTTAGGTCGTTCTATATTGCGTAACGCGAAAATTATTGAATTGATTTTAACGAAATTTTGACACAGTATTACTACTGCGGCGAGGATTGAAATCGCGTATGTTTCGGAAAAATTGTTTCAGTGACGGCGCAGCAACAATAAAAAAAACAAAGTCAACAAATTTCCATTCTGGACGTTACTTCAGAAAAATCTTGGTTGTGCAGTACCTTGGCAGAATGTTCATCTGGTGAGAATTTATCTACCTTATTTATTCGCTGTATTTTATTATTGTAGCAGAAACTTCCATGGCATCCTTTAAATGAGAAGCTTTGAATAATCGCAATATAAACTTAAGTGGTGGCTTGAATACGAGCATGGTAATTCAGTAATTTAGCCTTATCCAAGGGCTTCGTTAAATAAACCTCTTCAGTTATTTAGAACCCATTCTATGGCAACGTAAAGCTTAGAATAACGTCGTATAAATACTCTTATCTTTCTCTTAGGACATAGATCGTCGGTTTGAATTTTCGACCATTTTTGGACGTTTTATGCTTTACGAAAGCTTTACGATATAAAAAAATTGTCGAGTATTTAAAAAAACAAAGTTTGTGATGATCTAAGAAACTTTGTTGATGATCAAGTCATTTCTTCATAAAGGAGTTACATTTTTCTTTGATATCAGTTCATTATACATACATATATACATATGCCAAGGGAGCTTTTGGCCAAAAAACTTAATATAGATGAGAAAATCTTGGTGTTGTGGCCAAAATTTTGAAAAATGACTCGGTCACTGCATAAAAGAGACTCTGGTACCAAGATTTCGGCAATGCTTATTGCCATTTTCAGGGGAAGAAAAGAGAAGGAAATATTAAGTTTTAAAATATTACCTATAATGATTTTTTTTAAGTATACTTACAACGTTGAGGTTTGTCAATGTAAAAAACAGCAACTGCATTGAGTTCAACGACTTAAATGCCAGCTACAGTAATCGTCACATTTTTTTTTCAAATTTCACTATGCTATCATGGTGTCTTCCACAAACAGGTCAGAAACAAACGAGATAAAAGTGTAAAATTACAAACACACAAGACTACCTTTACATGCCCCAAGGCATTGTAAAATTCGTGGTTTGAATACACACATTTTTCGATCTAAATTTTCTTTAATAAAGACCTTCTTGGTCTAACAGGTGATAAAATGGCCGTTGCTTTGTGAAAGCTACAATAGAGTATCCTTTATGCAGTGACCCAGTCATTTTCCAAAATTTTGGCCACAACCCCAAGATATTCTCACCTATAAACTAAAATGATTTCAGCTCCAAGTATCAACATTTATTTTATTCAGTCGGTATACAAATAAGCCCATATGCCTTCCCATTAAGGGTCTAGGGTATAGCACGCGAAATTTAGAATCCAAGAAAAGACGTATTCCCGTGTTAGCGAGGAGGTGTGGCCACCTGTTTCCTTTCTCCAGAATGCGTGTCTAAGATGAGGGCAGATAAGTTCAAAAATCCAAAAATAAGGTCAAAAGGTCCAAAGGTAAGGTCCAAAGGTCACTATAAAAATGAATTTCGCATTTCCAAGCTTCTGAAGTTACCTTTAAACCTACAGTAATGACTCAAAGAGCAAATTGAAGAAGAAAGCTTGCGCTTGTGCAACTATTTAACCTTTTTTTTGATATCGTGTCTGGTTGTTAAATTACAGGCATTTATGGAATGTACGATTTTGCGTGAGTTTTTTTGCACATTAAAAAAACTTTTTTGTGAAAATCGAAAATAATTGTCATTCATTAAAGTCTTAATTATCGCCTTCTGAAATATTATACATGTAGTTCGAAGAGTGTGTTATGCGAGAAATTGTGAGTCCGTGTTTTAAATGGCAAATACGTATGTATAAATGCGTGTATCCAGGCCCCTTAAGAAACAAAGACAGAGAGACTCTTCAGTTTCAACACTTTCCTTGTACTTCTGCAATCCTGAACGGTATTTTTGGATGGTGGTATCATTGTTTCTTAGAAATCTTGTATATGTATGCTAAATATAAATTTAGGAGCAGATACTCGCTTTTCAGGCATTTTTATGTTTTTTTAATGCTCCGTATGTAGAACGTAGATATTTTTTGAAAACGTGATCGTAATGAGCAGCTTCATCTCGAGAGCTGACACGGTTTGTGCATATACAACTTCAAAGGCGAAGTGAATGTAAAGAATTTATTAAGTCGGTTTCTCAGATTGAGTACATAAATTCATCAGAGAAAGTCTTTGATACTTGTGTTGATGGAGGTTGCTTTACACAACCTACTGGATTTGACGATGTGGTATATCTCGCTTTGTGCCATATTATCCGTAAATCGAGGGCCCGACGCTTTCTTCACAAGCATACTTGTATTTCCCGTTCATTGCTGTTTTAAGCTTATTTTAAAAATCATTCTTAACTTTTTAATTCCAAGTCCTTCAAAAGCGTGCTTTTGTTTTTACTTCCCACACCGATAGGTGAGCGGAGTATTGTGATCGTGAAAATTTTCGATTTTGGGATAACACGCTTTTTGGGCGTTTTATGACGTCTACGAAAATCCACGGCACTCATTTCCGTCGGTCTGTCTGTCTGTCTGTCTGTCTGATGTCTGTCTGTCTGTCTGTCTGTCTGTCTGTCGCTTTTTTCTAGCCTCGTAATCTCAGCAACCGCTACATGGATTATGATGAAATTTGGGCAGCAATATGCTGTGGGGTCGTAGTAGTAGGTAATGTTACTATAATTTTGAAAATCGTTTTATGAGGGACGCCGTAATTAGCAAAAAACAAAAAAAAATCAAATATGCCTCAGACTTCGTTTTTAGGCGTTTTAGGGGTTCCTGATCATTTTCTACTTTTTCTTTGGTGGGGGTGAATTTGGGGTGGGAGGTTGTAAAACTGAAAAGTTTGTTGCATACGTAAAGGGCTGTCCATCGATATATGAATGGAAAACCTAGAGGCATGATACACTTTTTTAGGTCCATCCGAACGTTGCGTGCTTATTATAGAAACCACGGGACTTAGAATTTGTGATGTATACATACGAGTATTGTTTTAGCTCGTTCGATATCGCGTAACGCGAAAATTGTTCAATTCATTTCATTGTTTTTAGGCGTTTTAGGGGTCTGATCATTTTCTACGTTTTTTTTGGGTGAAGGTGAATTTGGGTTAGTTGGAGGGTGGGGGGTTGTAAAACTGAAAAAATGGTCGTACTCATAATGGGTTGTCCTTTGATCTTTGAATGAAAAACCTAGCGGCATAATACACTTTTTACGTACATCCGAACATTGCCTTGCTTATTATAAAAACCAAGCGACTTAGAGTTTGTGATGTATACATACGAGTATTGTTTTAGATCGTTCTATGATGCGTAACGCGAAAATTATTGAATTAATTTTAATGAAATTTTGACACAGTATTACTACAGCAGCGAGGATGGAAGACGCGTATGTTTTGGAAAAATAATGTCAGTGGCGGCGCAGCAATAAAAAAAAAGTAAAAATATAAAAACCGCCCAAACTTTGTTCTTAGGCGTTTTACGGGTTCCTGATCATTTTCAATTTTTAGGTGTGGTGAAATCGGGGCGGTTGTGGGGTGGGAGGTTGTAAAACTGAAAAATTTGTTGTATTCATAATAGTCTGTCCATCGACCTGTAGAAGAAATACCTAGCGGCATATTACACTTCTTTAGGTCCATCCGAATATTGGCTTGCCTATTACGGAAACCAATTTTGTGATCTGTACGTACTTGCTTTATTTCGTTCTATGTATATTGCGTAAAGTGAAAATTATTGAATTGATTTTGATAAAATTTTGACACAGAATTTATTGCCGCGGCGAGAATGGAAAACGACTGTGCTTTTGAAAAACCCTGACAGGGGTGGCGCAGCAATAATAAAAAAACCAAAAATATAAAATCAGCTCAAAGTTCGCTTTTAGACGGGTTGGAGGCTCTTGATCGTTTCGCATCGTCCAGTTGAAGCATGCAGAAAAAGACTGTGGCGTCCTAGTTCCTAAGGAGGGAGACGCAAGAAACTATTTACGAGGGTTTTTGTGTTGGATGTTATTTTTGCGGGCGGGTGGGCGCTAATTTAGTTGCAAGGTTATTTCAGACTATAGCTTCATGCAATGGGAAATAATAAAATGGTATCATCATTATGTGTGCGAAGTTCTGAGTCAATCAACTTGACTCCAATTTTTAAACTCTGTTTATTTAATTAATTTTGCAGTTCTGAACTAGCGGTCCCGATAGACGTTATCCTGACTATAGCCTGCCAGACCTTATGTAAAGCAATCCCCGATTAACAACAACTTATTAATTTTAAATTTCATTAAAGAGGCACTTAGGATTATAAAAACCAACCTCTATTAAAAAATAATATTACGAAAAAGCTAGCGACACGTAGTGTTCACAATCGGCCATCCAAACAAGTACGAACTGCGTCCAACGCTGCTCAGCTTCGACGATCGTCGAGAGACTGCGTTTTCCCCGTGACATAACCGTTACCTAATAAAACAGTTGCCTTTGTCCGATATTCAAGCCTGCTTTGCAAGTCAGTCATCAGCATTATGTGTGGGAAGTACTGAGCCAATCAACTTGACTCCATTTTTTCAGAAATGTATAGAACGTGGACAGCCGCTACAATGACTAGACTAAGGGTATCGAACTAGCGGCCGTTATTTACTAGGAAGCGAGGAGTGAAAGGGGAAGCTGTGTAGAACAGCATGGAAATATTGGAGGGTATCCAATGGAGCGGCGCTGGGCTGGAGCCGAGGTCTTTCAACCCGTCCGGATGCACCGTCCGTCCGTCCGATGCTGTTAGCAGATTTGGTCGCGGGAGGAGCTCCCAACATACACCGGACATGTTCGATGTCGAACAATATGATCGTGTAGTAATAATCAACAACAGAGTGGCCTACTCGATTATGAGGCGTACTTGACTACTTGCATCGACGACTTCATACGGAGTGTAACATAAAGGCTGGGCGAGGGGTAAACCGCTGACCCAAAATTTGTACACCAATGCCCATTTTGGGCATTACTCTGTAATTTTGATGCCTAATGCCCGCAATGTACCAGCAATGCACTTGCAATGCCCGCAATGTACCTACAATGCCCACAATGCACCTGCACTTTTCGTAAATGCCCAACATTTTCGGGCTCAATGCCTGAAATGATCAGTAACTCCTACAACTTTATATAAGAGAAGTTCAATTGGGATTTTGACGGCCGTTTTGGATACAATTTTTTTTGTGATAAACGGGTTGATCACTTAAAGTTTTATAACAAAATTATTTTTTTTTATTTTTTTGCAAAAATTATATCAAAATTCTTGAATCCAGTACCGAAGACACGCCGATAGCTCCTGAACGCGTGTGACTTCAGAATGTTATCTTTTCTCTGTTCACCAACGACGTCCTAATTCGATACCTTTTACCATTATTTTTTATAGATTCCCAGTTGATCGTGAAAATAGTTACTTATGCTACTAATGTGTATTTGTTGCACAATAGACAATATATCTTTTTGAATGTTTGAAACTAGATTACAAATTCCAATAATAAAGCATCTGATCAAATATGTTTTGTTGATGCAACGTTTTCGGCAGACCGTGGTTGCGCTACGTCTAAACGCGTCAGGTTTCTGACCCGACAATGTCAGTTTTGGTTCGAGTCCAGGTCTTGACAACTTTTTCTAATTTTCTTTTACAAAAAATGTATTGATATGATTTTTACACATGTTATTTTTTTTTGCTACGATAAACATAGATGTGTTTCTAAATAAAATTAGACTAGTGCAAAAAGTAAGTACCGGAGGCAGAGGAAAATTCCAAAAATCAGTAGAAATGAAGTTCGTCCGTCAATATCAGTCACCAATTGCTCGGATTGCGATATCAAAATTGAACTTAATCCAGAAAAGTAAAATGATTAGTGATTTCTGTTATACTTGTAAACTGTCTAATAAAATTTGATTCAAGGAAATATTTGTTTCGATCTTAGAAAAAAAATTGTGTAATAGGTGCAAAAAGTATAACGATAAATTTGTTGGTAAAAAAATTAAAAAAAGGGTTGTTATGGCCTGGGCTCGAACACGTCGCGCTTACACGGTGCGCCATCACGGTGCTGCCGAAAAAGTTGCCTCAACAAAACATATTTGATTAGCTACTTTATTGCTGGAATTTGTAATCTAATTCTTCGGTCATCGTCTATTGCGCAACACTAGCTACATAAGTAACTATTTTCAAGATTAGCTAAGAATTTAGAAAAGATAATGGTAACAGGTATCGGAATAGGACTTCGTTGGTGAAAAAATAACATTTTGTCCTCACACGCGTGCGGTAGTTGGCGATGTGTCCGGTATTGGATTCAAAATCCATTTTTTCCAATTTTTGTTTGATATAGCTTTTGAATTATTGCGAAAAGGAATAGTTTTGTTATAAAATTCATATATGACCTTACCATTTATCAAAGAAAATAGCTTAGATGAGAACTCTGTAAAGTTACTCGAGTGATAGAATGAAGCAATGCAAGAAGTTTTGTAAAACTTTTTGTATCTCTCTATCCGATTCAAAAATTTTAATGGGACACCCTATATATTTGTGACTTTTTGTGTTCCTACCGATAAAACAATTCCAACAATTTAACACACTTGGGATCTAAAGTGATTAATTCAAGTGCTGCAGGTACTTACAAGATGGTACCACTACCACTTAAAATAAATGGATCCCCGAGTTATGTGTGCCAATTTAATTAAACTTTAATACTTACTGTTTCCTCAAAAATCTTCCGTTATGCACCAGCAAATACAAGCACCACACCTGACTACCTACTGACAGTACTGACGACAGACACGACAGGCCACAGTAGGCCAGTAGAGTACAGATAACTAAAAAATATACAAACATGACCCATTTTTGGTTTGCGTACGGTCGGTCTGGGGTCAACCGGCGCCTGTCACGAGTAAAATCTGGAGACGCGGAAGGAGCCGAACTGCCGTTCGGTTTAAGCGACATATACCTTTAAGATTTAAATTCTTGCAATGCTCACATAAATGACCGCAACGCCCGTTTAAATGTCTGTATTTCTTAGCAATGCCCAGAAATCTTATTCAATCCACCGTAATGTCCCGCAATGCCCATCACAATCTCCGCAATGCCCGGGTTTTGTACACCACTTTGCCCCAGCGGTTTACCCCTCGAGGCTGGGAATGAATTGAACAGTAGATATTTTAGCTAAACTAATAATATACTGCTTAATGAGCGGTAATCACAATTGTTCGCCTTGCGCCGGCTGAAAACATGCTTGCTATACGACGCCTTACGCTGAGCCTACTTCTCTCTTGTCGACAGCTACTTAAACTATGGCATTTTGCTGTGGGGTGGGTCAGCAGCAGTGGGGAGAGTATTCACGTCACAAAAACAGGCAGTTCGTATCCTGGAAGGGGCACCATCGGGCACAAGCTGCAGGACCCTTTCCAAGAAGCACAACATTCTAACCCTACCATCAATCTACATAATTCATACGCTAAAGGAAATACATAAAAATTTATCAAATCACTTACGTCACTCCGATATTCACCAGTACAAAACCAGATCTGCAATGGATCATGTGGTGCTGTACTCCAGATTACGAATTACCGAGATAAACAAAATCGATGTACGCATATATAATAAGTTTGCTGCACTAACCTCTCCCCTGCACATATCAAAACTTACAGAAAGACAATTCTACACATACGCAAAGCGGTTCTTACTGGACCATAGCCCCTATTCTGTGGATGAATTTTTGTCCATACAGTAATATTCTTATTGTTTATTGTGTTTCTTTTAGTGTAAATTTTTGTAATTAGTTTAAATTTAAAATTTAAGTAAATTTAGTAATCAGTAGTGCTCTGACTGCAAATGTACTTTTGCTGTATATAGCTGGTCAATAAACTTAAGTAAGTAAGTAAGTAATGATGGTAACAACTCACGTAGTTGAAGTTTGTAGCACAACTAGTGTGGTGTTACTATTACCGCAAACTGAATATTAAATAAATAAATAGATGAGTATCTTGTATTGTCTAAGAATTACAGAATTCTTATTGACAAAAAAAATGTGTGGATGAATATTCATTTAAATTCGTCGTAGAACTAACTCATTTGAGGTGTAGTAAGATTTTTGAGAGGAAAAAGATTTTTATGGAAAGTTTTTAAATCTTTTTGAATTTTAACGAGTGGGGAAGTTTCTTCACTCCATTATAAATGATTGAGTCTGTAATAAGTGACAATTTGGGGGGTGATTAATTTAAAATTATTCTTTTGTCTTATATTATATTCTATATTCGTAAAGCCAAATTATGTTTTATTCTTGAATATCAGTGATGTCGTTTCCGAAATAAATAGTGCATTAGGGTTACAATTTTGTATTCAAAAAATAGTGCCTTGCATGGAGTTCTAACTCTACTCTTGGTAATGCATCTAACTGCTCGCCTCTGTAAGACTAACAACCTATTTAAGTAGGTATGAGAACAAATACCCCGAAATGGGATAACCGAACCTACTTTGGAACAATGCAAAAACTTTGGGTGGTGTTCCTTTCAAGAGTTTCTCGAACTGTTCTAAGTATGTAAGTTCCTTCATAGATTATCAATTTGATTTGCAAAATTCAATTTTTGATCAATCGTTAGACTTAAGGATTTCATGCTGTATGTTTGATATATTTTTTCATTGTTTAAGTAAAGTAAGCATTTGCAAGTCATACATTGTCTTTTCGAGACATTCATACACACCGGCTGTCCGGTCTACCCTTCGTGGTTGCTCGGTGCACCAGCGGTTCGTTAGCTACCCCCTAACCTCATGTCGATGTCGTCACCGTCGTCGATACAACTTGGTGATGACCACTACGTAGGTTGTATAAAGGAACTCGTACAATTCGATCCAGAATCTCCTGTGACTACTGCCAGATTCTTGCTCACACCGCAAGCCTCTAGTTGAGCGCCAAATGCAAATACTCTCTTCTCTCAGGTCGTCAGGTTCATGCAGTGATAAAACAACTTACTGGCTTTGAATAGTATTGTCCCCAAACTCTCACAACAAAATTCATCGTTTGGCTAAAAATTACATCAGTGGATCTATTGCATCTATTGTCAGTGATGACATTCCTCTCATTAGATTGTCATTCCCCTTAGCATCTACTGGGTGTTCTCATATCAATATGGATACCCATATTGTAGAAATGCATTAAATAATTATTCCACTATTGGATTTAGAACGACGTCATATAGCTTATCGTGCATTGTCATCCAAATTAAACAAAATTTCAGCTCAATCGGTTGAAGATATATGCTTTAAAATTGAGTTGCAAGATTCCACCCGAACAAGCGTACATACATTGCAAGTCAAAAGCTTTTAAAAAATATAAACTCTCTATCTTCAAAAATAACCGAGATACCCCGTAAAAGCGCCCAAAATGGGATACCCTGTAGAAAATGTTAGTTTGTTGAATTCCAAAGACTTGGCAAACGTACCGATCTGACAAGATATATTTGTAGGAAAGATAGATAATAGATTTGCGGAGGCATCGCCCGCAGCCATGGCCTCCTACACTGTGTTTCCAATTAGCGTTTTTCCATCGGCCGAGAAACGATTTCCTTTTGCGGGCGCGGCGCGGCGGTTCATCGGTCATCAGACCGTAACATCTGTATCGGGCGTGTGTTATTTTTACCTTTACCGCCCGCTTTGTGCTTCCGTATTGCGGGCTACCGTTATTAGCGGGACAGAATTGGACAGAATCCGTCTTTTCCCAGTAACATTCTGACGACACTCATTAAGGCGGCTCCTACCAAAGTTTACGGAATACATATAAGTTGGATCACTCCGCAAAAATATCAAAACGGCCTGCCCCTTGCTCCGTCTCCCCGGTACACCGGTAGCAGTGTACCGACGTCAGCCGGGAGATACGGGGCGGCGCAAAGTAGAGGTTGAACGTGTTTAACGCGAAGTGTATACAGTGTCTCAAAATTATCGGATTTTGTTATCTTGGATTTGTTTGCAGGAAATGTATAATCTTTTTAGAAGTTTGAGAGTAATCAATTTCGCGAGAAAAGATATTACCAATCAATTTAAATTTATTAACGGATGGAGAATGACAATCAGATCCATCCTTCCCTTATTTTGTGGTAAAACTTGAAATGTAAGAGATATAACAACAATTAAGACAAGGAATATATCGGAACTGTGCAGTAGTAGAGAATTATAATTTTGGGCATGTAGATTTATTTATTTATTTATTTATTTATTTATTTCACTATTTAGGGATACCACAGACACAGGATCTATAAAAGTATCCACAGATTACAATAATTATAGGTGTAACACCGCAAAACTTACAAACTAGATTTCCAATTATTTATCGGTAACTATGATACTAATGTAAAGTATACAAATATAAATAAATCAGCTACTTCAGAAAAAAAGAGTAAATGATGACTGTTAATATTAAACAGAAGCCATATGTGAGCCAGAAATATAAACGTAAGTGTGTCATATGCAGGTATGATCACCAGATATATACAAACATATACAGAGTTCACAAATACAGACGAAAAATATAGGTAAAAAAATTACATGTATATGGAAGTGTGGACAAGATAGAACAACATTAATATTAGAGCAGATGTTGTGTCCTTTTTTGTCATTTTACTACCCAATGAGGTATTTGTTTTTGGTCACGTGACATTCGATTCAAAATTATTAATGGGACACCCTGTATATTTGTGCCTGTGTTCCTCCCGATAAAACAAGTAAAACAAACTAGCACACTTGGGGCCTAAAGTGATTTGTTCAAGAGCTACAGGTCTAAAAGGATTGTATCACGCTAAAAGCGTATAGTGAGACAAAACATTCATTCAGTGGTTTTTCCATACCACATTGTAAATTATATTTTAGAACTCGAAAATATTTTTATTGATAACTTTAACAATTTAGTTTCTACAGTAGCAATTGGAATGACAGTGAAAAGCAAAATGTCAAAAATTATTTATTCACATCCATGTAAAGCATGATTATCTTTTAAAATTGTACATACGAGTTCGTATATACTATACCATAAAATTTATAAACTTTGATATCAAAAATAAGCCAAATAAACAAAACATTAAGATAAAAATACTACAGCACCTTTGAACCATCAGTTTTTTCTTATCTACGAAATAGCTACAATATGTGAAACCATTTGAGATTCATTAGTAATAGTTTTACTAGGCTTTAATTTCCATCCATTTATGTAACTTAGTGCATTGGCAAAATAAAAGTTACATTTGTATTTGTATGTCTAAATCGGCCGTCAATACATAGTTTTTCAATGACCCTTGTATATATGTACAACAACCCAGGCGTTAGCAAGTGTCCGCTAAAAGACCCTCGTACTTGAGCAAAAAGCAACGCAAAAACTAACTGGCGCGTGCGGCCGCGGCATCGCTTTCATGTGAGTTCTTCAAAGTGTCGACGGAGAGTGATCCAACTTATATGTATTCCGTAAACTTTGCTCCTACGGAGAGCATAAACGGTCATTTTCAAGGGATTTCATCCCAATTCCTGACGCTCTAGTTTTCAACATTTTTGCATGAAATTTTTACGTCAAGTTTAAAAGGAAATTACACAGGGGGCTATCGAAGCATTTTTTGAAAAAAATTGATTGAACATGAAATATGATCGCTTGCAGTTGCCTATTTTCTTCGTCAACTTTGTAATTTTCTTAAGAAAAGCCAGGAAGCAAAAATGAAAAAGTGCTTCGATATCACACTGGACCATTTCCTTCTAAACATCATGTGAAAATTTCATGTAAAAGTATTGGAAAATGAAGCGTCAGGAATTGGGATAAGAAACATCTGCAAATCGCCTTCCTCTTCAATTTTACAAATTTCGGGCGACGCGCTAACATGATGTTTCCATTTCTTTCTAATGTAGCGCGCACCTGTTTTTTTATCACGCCCATCGTCGGTTCCTTTTCAGCTCCTCGCATCTTCCGGAGAAACTATTCCGGATTGTAGGAGCAGCGTTAACGTTGCTTCGGAAATCCATGTTGAGCCTCCTTTTATGCCTTATTTACGCTTAATCTTCACCATCATAATCACAATGTTTTAACAGACATGTTGTGAATTTGTAAAATGCATTAAGCCGGAGCTAGAGTATTGCGACATGAATATTATCAGTAGTTTTGAGAACTGTAGCTCGCCGTCGTTCGCAATTGCGCTCTTGATACTCATATCTAGCAACTGTTTCGTCGTATCCACCCAGCGTATAGGGGAACGGCCACGGCGCCGCCCACTCGGGGCGTGACCCTGAACTACAAGTTTCTCCAAATTATCGCTTCTGTGTATACGTCCGAAGAATGTAAGCATTCTCGTCGACACAATGGAGGATAGTCTCTTTGGATTACCGAGCTCATCCAGTATGGAAACATTAGTTCGATGGGCGGTATAAGGAACTCTCAGCATTATCTTCCACGTCCACATTCCAAAAGCATCTATGCGAGCTCGATCTGCCTTTTTCAGTCCAAGTTTCCGAGGCATACAAAAATATAGAGAACACAAGAGACTGAACCAGCGAAATTTTTGTAGCTTTAGTGATGTCATGGTCATGCCATATTTTAGTAAGCTTTGTCATGGCTACACGTGCCTGTTGAATGCGCCGTCGAATCTCATTTCCACAGCTACCCAAATTTTTGATCAAAGAACCGAGGTATACAAAACTTTGAAGTACTTCGCAACGGCCTACTGACTTTATTTCTCGATGATTGTCATGCTCTCTATCTACGATAATAACCTTGGTCTTGTTGTAGTTAATACAAAGACCATATGCTGCACTGTGTTGTTCTAAGATGTTTAATAGAGCTACTAGTTCTTACTGAGAAGCAGCAATAAGGGTTGTATCGTCCGCAAATCTTACAATGACGATCTCCTTTTCTGGTTGCTGTTTGACCAGACAAGTTACCATCAATTCTTACACGAGCCGAGCTAGACTCATACTGTTGCTGAACGAGAAATACTAAGTGGTAAAGAACTCCCATAGAGATAGTTTAGGCCTTTTAACGTTATCGAAAGCCTTAAAATAGTCCACAAAGCAGATAAAAACTGAAAAATAATGCTCTGGTTTTTTCAATAATTTGTCTTAAGTTTAAGATCTGTTCACGCGTATCGTGTCCTTTCATAAAACCTGCCTGCGCCTGAGAAATTTGCCAGCCAATAAAACCCTCCAAACGAGATTTTGTTGGAGATCCCTTTTTATGAAGTGCTGCTGTCATCAGCTTCTGAGGATCCCGACCACTTATGTTGGCGGAGCGTGTCGATGCCGGCCGATCAGTCCAAGAACCAACAGTTCATCGGATCATGGCTACGATAGTCTGTTGACAAGCACGATGTTCTTTTTTACTGAAATTCGCAGGATTTAAATCTTGTCAAATTTTTTAAAGTAGTTTTTTGTCACCTATGCACCCATAACTTACTCAAAACTATAACAATAAACCGAAGACGATCAACCAAAACAAAGTAGCTATTTATATATTATTCCACTATCATCGTTGCAACTTTGTCAAGTTTTGTCAAAAATAGTTGGTCTGAATTCGAATTGAAACCGAAATGGAGTGGTGTCGGTCGACTGAGATAACGTGGGTCAAGAATTTGCTACTTTGAAATATCAGTTCCTAACCTAACTTAACCAGACCAGTACTCCCAGATTGAGGAAACGCACCCATGAAAATCTGCGCCACTTCGAAGTTCCAAACCTAACCTAAAAACGACACCAGTGTGTGTGTCTAAGATGAGGGCAGATAAGTCCAAAAATCCAAACGTAAGGTCCAAAGGTCACTATAAAAATGAATTTCGCATTTCCAAGCTCCTGAAGTTACTTTTAAACTTACAGTAATGACTCAAAGAGCAAATTGAATAAGAAAGCTTGAGCTTGTGCAACTATTTAACCTTTTTTTTGATATCGTGTTTGGTTGTTAAACTACAGGCATTTATTCATTAAGGTCTTAACTATCGCCTTCTGAAATATTATATATGTAGTTTGAAAATAGAGTGTGTTATGCGAGAAATTGTGAGTCCGTGTTTTACATGGCAAATCATCATCATAGTCACAATGTCTTAACAGACATGTTGTGAACTCGTAAAATGCATTAAGTCGGAGCTAGAGTATTGTCGACACGAGTACTGTCAATAGTGTTGAGAACTGTAACATGGCAAATACGTATGTATAAATGTGTGTATCCAGACCCCTTAAGAATCAAAATAAACGATTCTTCAGTCTAGGATTTCAATGAGCAAAAATGACCTGTATGATTTAACGCATTCTGTATTATGTATTTAGTCAAAACAAATAAAGTACCTACACATAATATCATTTTGAACGAGATATATCTTAAACAGAGTCTGTTCCCGCGACAGTGAATTCAAATACACCGATTTATTGCATACATAAATTTAATTATAATTTCCGAACTATGTATAGCTACCGTGACGCGTTGATAGTAATTCGCACATAACTTTATCCCACCCACAACCTCGTATTGCGTACGCGGGTGTCCGTTTGAAGTGATTAAACTGGATGTTCATGAACACCAGATTCGCTGGCACAATTCGAAATTTCGCTCGGTTAACCCTCTTTGTCGTACTTCGACGATCCGCAGTGAATTTCGTGGAAAACGCTTGTCGAATTTTCCAGCTTTTCATGCAGAATAAAAGCGTTATTTTCTTGCAAAGCTGGTTTTTAGCGGTGCGGAATAATTATGCTGTTTCATGGGTTAGTTACAACTCGCGGTAAATGAGTTTCATATTACGTTTAATTAACACATGGCGAACGAGCTCGAAGGCAAATAAAATGTTATATATTTTCATGATAGATATTTAATTTAATAATAATGAATCAAAAGCAAACCTCTTTTTTTGAAAAAGCTTATACAGGGTGCCCCACGACGATTAAGACAAGTAATATATCGGAACTGGGCAGTAGTAGCGAATTATAATTTTGGGGGTGTAAATTAGAGCAAATATTGTGTCACCCAACGAGGTATTTGTTTTTGGTCACGTGACGTCCGATTCAAAATTTTTAATGGACGCCCTGTATATTTGCAACTTTTCGTATTCCTCTCGATAAGACTATTCCAACAAACTAGCACACTTGGGGTCTAAAGTGATTAGTTCAAGAGCTACAGGGACTTAAAGGACTGTACCACCACCATTATGAAACTACCAAAGTAATTTAACTGTAGGGGTTCATGTTATAATCAATGGTACTTTTGCAATCCTTTATGTACCTGTAGTTCTTGAACTAATCACTTTAGACCCCAAGTGTGCTAGTTTGTTGGAACAGTCTTATCGATGGGAACACAAAAAGTCACAAATATACAGGGTGTACCATTAAAATTTTTGGATCGGACGTCACGTGATCAAAAACAAATACCTCATTGGGTGGCACAGTAATAAGAGAAGATACTATATTTGCTCTAGTTTCAACTCCCAAAATGATAATTGGCTACTACTGCCCAGTTCTGATATATGTATTGCTTGTCTTAATCGTCATGGGACACCCTGTATTAAAATGCTCTACAAAAAATAATTTCTAGATGTTCGCCAATCTCATGTCTTACTTACTTACTTCTGTGTCATCGGCATCGACTACTTTGGTCATTAGCCTCGTGTTCTGTGTAGGCTTTGTTACTGTTTCCCGGCGCCACTTAGGAACAGCACTGTTAATTAGAAGCCAACAGTGAATGCTCAGGTGGGGATTCTCGCTGAGCTTTTTTTTATGGATACTCCAATCTCATGTCTTTAGGTATTTTTAGCAATATAAAAAATCGAGTCAAGTTGATTGACTCAGTACTTCCCATACATTACGGTGATACCAGTTTATTATTTTGCTAATTATTCCGCCGCCCATGCACCGATTTCCAAAACTATTCGAACACTACCTACTACAACCCCACAGCCCTATTTTCATCACACACCATGCAGCGGTTACTGAGATTACGTGGCAAAAAGAGGGCCTACAGACATACCGACAGACAGACAGACCGACGGAAATTAGTGACGTGTGGATTTTCGTTATGTAGACATCATACAACGGCCAAAAAGCGTATTATCTCGAAATCGAAAATTTTCGCGATCTTAATGCTCCCCTCACCTATTGGTGTGGGAAGTAGAATGAATCAAACTTGGCAGAACACAAACGTAAGTATGACACAAGATATAAATCTAATGTTGTAGGTACCTGAAGTAAGAAAAAATACTTTATTACGAAGTTATACATTTCTTGCTCCAAGACTATACAATGAGATATCAGATAGCATAAAATGCCTGGTGCCCTTACATTAATTCAAGTATAGTTTGAAGAAATTGATAGTAAAAAACAATCGCATGAAAATTAATCAGCTTATTGACATATGTAACACCTATTATTACTAATATCTATGAAACACATAAATATTTTAATATAAATATTCCTGAATTTGACCTTACTTGGTGCTTGTATTTTATAATAATTACCCTATAGCCAAGCACACGTTTTCAACTATCTGGGTACTTGTTGTTTGTTGTAGTTATTTTTCATTTTATATTTACAATAAACGCAATTATTATTATTATTTTATCAAAATGAAAATTAAAAAATATATACTTGTAGATTGAGTTACTCATTTAAATAGGTACTTGTTTATTTACGCAAGTCACACGACAAGCTTTTATGATCATACAAATTGTGTATGATGGGGCTATAAGTCGATGGATAGAAATTTAAAGGAACATTTTATTTATTTCTCTTTAAAGCATTTGAATAAAAGGTATTTAGGTGCTGATATTTCTAATATTCTGTGAACTACATTCAAAAAACTATACTGAAATTTGCTATTCACAGCCATCTAATATCATTGACTGTATTTGCAATGTGGTCATACCCTCTCATACCATTTATAAATATACCGCAGGTATTTTGCATTATTTGCAATCTTTTTTTTATCCATGTAGGTTAGACAAGGATAATAAAATGTGTTGAGCGCACAGGTGTATACATATATGTAATAGGGGTAATTACCCCTCCCAAGATTTTCGACAAAAAAACTCAATTCAACTTTGACTTATTTTATTTGACTTATTTATTTAAACAATTGTCGCACTGAAAAAAAATCTTTTTTGCAGTAACTACATTACAAAAGGGTTTGTTTTGCATCATTACAGTGATGCATATCTAATATATTCCCATTGTTACATAATCAGTTGAATGTTCTATACAACGTAATAGCTTGTCACAAAAATTTACCTAATTCATTAATTACCTGTTTTGAAAATTGCACCGATTAGAAAACTTAGAACACTAATTAAAAAAAATGAGTACGTGTTGTGGGTACTAGGGTACCTGACTGTTGAGTGTTCATGATCGTTTGATTTTGTATGTTGTGCCAATAAAACGTTCACGGATGATACGTATTACATATTATTTCCGTAAAATTAAAATTGATTAAGGCATCAATAGATTTTTTATTTCATCTCCCTGAAATACCTGATACTCCACTGTTTTCCTTGCTGTTTATATCTTCTTTTTCATTTTAATGCTATTAACATTTTCCTTTTCTCTTGCATCAACTTCTTCACGAAGGTATTACAAGAAGTGGTGAAAGCACACGCAACTTCATGCCGCGCTACCCCCCCAAGACTGAGGTCTGGATACGCCCCTGGTTGAGCGGCCCACAGCCGCTCCGGAAATCCTCAGGGGAAAAACTGCACAGTCCTGGCCTCAAGGATTATCGGAGCGTATGTGGAGGTTCGCCGGACTGTACAGGCCACCGGATGTGGAATTGAAAAACCATTCGATCGCCTGCGCAGGCCGTCTTTTGATGCCATGCTTGCTAGAACTGAACTGAAAGGTTTCCTGAGCGTCTGTGAAGGAGGGTGTATTCAGGCCAAAGGGCAAGGGCCTTCAGGCCAGGACTGTGCAGTTTTTCCTCTGAGGATTTCCGAAGCCTCTGTGGGCCGCTTTATGGTATTACATCGAAATAATCTATCTACATATCTACTTATCTGTTTATCTAACCTTCATGTACTACTGCTTCGCGTACTATATTACTATATAATAATTATATGTATAATTGAATTATTCAATTATTTCTGGAACATGGTATGCTGAGCACAACAGTATCCTTATGATCCTTACACCTTTGGGATGTAGATGGTGGTTTGACACCTATAGACAAATATTTATATTCTACAGATGACTAAATCAAATCGGGTGGACTTCTAGCTCTTGGTGTTGTTAACTGCAGGTATTAATTCAGTGACAAATTGTTCAGCCATATTCATTTAATACTGAAAATGTTACCTTCTCAGTCAGCGATTTGAGGCCAATCGGACTTTTGTGCACAATGTCAAAAGTCTTGTAATGTATGTTGCAAAAGTTTAGAGAATTTTTTTCGAAACTCGGGAGATAGTTTTACCGTTAAAAACAATTCAGAAGTCGTTACTATGGTAACCAGTCAATCACTAAACGTAACAACAAAATTATTTTGGTTATGATATAAGTTGTCAAAATGTCGTACAAATTAGATATTCGAAAGAGTATTTACAGTCTAGTTGGACGACTTGAAAAAAAAATAGTTCGCCTATATCAAGATTAAAGTATTTCTGTTGCCACAATTTATCCAGCGATCCATGAATCCGAAGAAGGTATTCCTTGTATAAATTTACCAAAAAGTGGACGTCCAAGAGCGTTGAATGCTGCTACAGTTCAAAGAATGGTCAACAGAAGTGAACATCGAGTTGGAACTTTAACTCAAAGACTAGGACGTATTTTTCACGTCAATGCTAGCACAATCTGTAGAGAAATGAAGAGAGATAAATTAAAATCCCGAAAAAGAAGAGACTATCCAAAGTATCCCCCAGCCAGTTAGAAGGAATTCCTCAATGCTGTCGCAATTTACGTAGTACCCATTTTGCTGGCAACATAAAAATTATTCTTGACGATGAAAAGTATTTCAGATTTTCGAACTCAGAAATCAAAAGTAATGATGGTTTTTATACAAGAGACTGAAGCCTGTACAGATGATGTGAAGTTTAAACGAAAAGAAAAGTTTGAAAACAAAGCGTTAGTGTGGTGCGCTATATCAGACAACGGTATTTCACGTACGTTGGACGAGTTAGGGCCGAAGCGGTTACCGCAGAAGTCTATACTCAAAGATGTTTGCCTAAACTACTCAATTTTATTAACACCCATCATGCTAATGACAATATGATGTTTTGGCCAGATCTGGCTTCTGTCATTATGTTTTGCGTACGCGAAACAACGCGAACGCGAACAACACGGAATACCTTTTGTACCACGAAACGACAACCCTCCCAATCTTCCTCAAGCAAGACCTATCGAAACTTTTTGGGCTTAACTGAGTGCCAAAGTTTATAATAATGGCTGGGAAGCTCAAAACGAACAGCAGTTAAGAAGAAGAGTAATGCTAAAGATCAGAGAAGTTGATTTAGAATCTGTCCAAAATGTAATGAGGAACAATAAGAGGAAATTGCGAGCCGTGGAAGATTATGGCCCATTAGCAGTACTTTAATATCATTTTTATATTAAGAAATATTGTTGTTTTTTGTAGTTCTTGTTACAGTTCAAATATATTATTGTGAGATATTTTTTTAATTCTTTGAAAAACTTCTCAAAACTTTTGCAACATGCGTTAGTACGTAAATAAGAATAATATTTTACTAAAATACAAATAATCTGGTATTCCGCCTAATGACTGGCCTATATGGTTATGTAGTTGTAGACTTGGATAAACACTGACTTCAGCTATGTATTATTCCATTGTTCTCTATGAGGCGCTGAAATAATATTGTGCAGGGGATTTGTTTATGGTGGGTGTTTCGTCAAATAAACATGTCGATTTGCACTTGCACTTCCATTTTGTGTAGCATAAATTGTAGTAGGCCCGAATTGCATGTTTATGTCATCGAAATTAGTTTTATGGACGCACTCATAAACCAAAATGTATGATACCAACGCAAACCAATTATTATTGAGGTTTTTACATGACTTGTCAATAGGCGGGGGAAGCAATTTAATCACACAATACTTCGATCGTATATTACCATATATTTTTGATGTTTGATGCAGTGAACGTATAAAAAAATACAACTCGCCTCAAAAGGAGCTACCAGTCAACAAAATTGAGGGAATCGAAGTGGCTAGGGCTATCTAGAACTGACATAAATACGAGTATAAAAAAGGTACTACTACTCCTAATAAAACACAAATCATTGAATTTTGAAAATAACCCAAATTATAATTTCTTTTATGTATGAAAAAATCATAAGAAAACATCAAAAACTTATTTCTCAATCTTTAGTTTGGGGTACATTGATCAAATATTTACCTGAAACATATTCTACCACACTGGGACATATTTCCAAAAATAGATTAAAAATATAGTTAAAATTCAACTTTCTGTAGGCATAATAGCTTATGGTCTTATTATTTTATAAGAGTTAGTTGAAAAATCCTCTCCCGAAGGCTTATTTGTTATGACTTGATTCTAGATCACTAGCAATTTGATAAAAAAAAACAGTGGGACAAAGACGAACAAGGTTCCTTTTTGAAAATACGCTCTACGGTGGGGCAGTGCAGATCGAAAAATCAAATCAAAATTTAAATAAAAGTATCAAACGCCTCTTTTAGGTGACATAATATGTTATAGTTTTACAAGGCTTTTAATGGGGTCAAATTAAGAGGAAATAGATTGAAGGGCTTATGATTGCTCCAATTTCTTTTTGTTTTTATTGAATGCATTCTCTTGTCAGACAAAAACTGCTTGATAGAACTATAGCAACTATCCTTTTGTCAGCAACATTGTCACGACGGCCTCCTTTTCTTCACACCAGGAATCAAGCAGGACGTAACTTTCACCGTTTAACTTTACAATACAGTATGTCTTAAGTCTTAACCTTATCTCAGTTACAACTCAACTCAACTGAACTACTGCCACGCTACTCGTGGCGCCTTATATACTTCATCGAACCATCTAGAGAATTCGATGACATTCGAGAATGTCAATCCGTCATTCTAGAAAACTCTAGACGATTCGATGACGTTTACACGTCAAAGATCTAACCTAACCCTTTGACTTTACATCATGCATGACAACGAATACACAATACACGAATACCATAATATGTTACAATATTATAGTAGGTCACGGAGGACATATTTGCAAATCTGATGAACAAAAAGAAAATAATAAATAAATAACTTTAGTTTATTAAAGTATTCAAAGTTGAGACTTTATTTTTTATAAACAACTGCCTTTGAAATGATAAAGCTAATGTACGGTGAATCAGCGATAGGAGAATTGAAAGAATGGTAAGAAAAAAATACTTAATATTTTTTTATTATTATACACATTATGAGTTTTTATCATTTATAGACATCTGATCATGGCTTAAGTATGATAAACCGAAAGGTCGTGAAGAGTGTAATATAAATCATTGACCTAAATCCACGAAAAACAGCCAGAATAGTAGTAGTCTCAGGCAACAACACAGCCAAAGAAGTCTTACACACATAAAAAGAAATTCTCAAGTCAAGAATTGTGATATTCTTGTAAATACATACTCACAACAAGAATATCGGTTCTCACTCTATGAAAGAATATTTGATGAGAAAATTATAGAAAATTTGTATCAAGAATAATATATTTTTGATTTATATACTTATTTTAAAGAATTATGCTCCGAAAGAAAATATAATTTTCTTTACAACCAAGGCTATAATAATTTAATAACAAATATTTCATAATTTCGTACCAAGATTATCAGTTTTCCCAGCGGTGCTCAGTTTATTTCTATCAAGAATATAGACAGCTTGCAAATTTACAATATGATAATCTTGGTTTGAAAATGAACGCTGTTTTACAAGCACACCCTACCCTATATTTGTATCAAGTCAATCATTTATTTGACGTCTACCAACGTCGGAGTGCGCAGACGTGCAGCGTGTCACGAGTCAACCGTAACCTCTCCACCCTCTCTACTCAACAGCCTGTTGCCCTTCCGCGTCCGCGCCGCCGCGCCATTATCGTTTTTCGGATTATCGCATTCGCCGCCGTCTTTAGCACCGTGGCGTAATACCTAGACCCTGCATAGCAGCACATAATAGTATCTAGTCAAACTGTTAAATAAATTGCCATTGCCACGTGATACCCGTGATACCACCGTCAACCATTAGTTATCGAATCTGCCGGTAGTGCTGATCCACCGCCATTTGAGTCGCGTCCCAGTTTCCATCAGCTTCATCACTGGATCTATCCAACCTGACTCAGGTGTTCCTAGATAAGCACTAAGTATTAAATGTGATTTAATAAATTTTGCAGAACTATTTCTCCAGAAAAATTTCTACATGCTCATAGAAGAGATTGAATGCTCAAATTAATACTACTAGATTCCTCATCCAAGAATATCACAAGTTTAGAATAAAGTTGAGCTACTTGCGTCAAGTTTATGAAATGCTCCCAGTTAAGATTATGAAATGCTTCAGTCAAGATTATGAAATACTTCGGTCAAGATTACCATATGCTTGATTTAAGATTTTGGTATTCTTACTATCAAGAATTTCCCAGTTTTGCATTGAAGATATTTTCTCAATCTAACCTTTATATGGTCAATGACATCGTATTCTCACTTTAAGATTAGCATAACTTTGCGCGTATAAGTTATGGTATACTTGAATTAAAGCATCTGTGCTCCATCTAAGAAATTATTTTTATGTGTGTACGTTGGCTTACCAACTGTGGAAAGGAAGGGTCACCCAATAGTCCAGTCACCTTCCCTCAAGCTTTTGGGGATCAACATCAACAATAACATGTCCTGACATGACCAAGTCGTAAGTATTGCTAAAACGGCATCCCGGAAGCTTGGAGTTTTGTTTCGCTGTAGAAGGTTGTATACACCAGATCAACTACCGCTGCTCTACAAGGCACAGGTCCGAGCATCGTTGGAGTATTGCTCCCAAGTATGGAAATGCTCTCCAAAGCACTATCTAAAGCTTCTGGACGCTATCCAAGAGAAAGCAATTAGACTAATCGATACGCCTAACCTCGCAAAGGACCTCTACAGCCTGGAACATCGAAGAAGTCGACTGATCTGTACCTGTTTTTCAGATTCTATCACGGAAGGTGTTCAAGTGAGCTCTCTTCCAGAGAGCAACTCCGAAGGCCCTCCGAACGAGAAAAACTAGAGAGGCCCTACGAGATCAACCTTATCAGGTCGAGGTCACCACTCCCCGAACCAGTCTCCTCCAACATTCCTTCTTCTGCAAAACTTCGACGCTGTGGAATGAGCTGCCAGCGGCTACAACCTGCAGCGTTTCAAATCTAAAGTGCACCGACACTTATCCTCTGGCGGTGCTTCTACAGCGCCATATGCTTTTAGCCTTTCCGGGAGGCGATATAAAAAAAATGTGTGCACGTATAAGTAACGAGGTTCCTTTCATAGGACCACATACTACCAATCAAACTACCGACGTGCAATGAGCACTATTTTTATGAAAGAATGCCCGACGAGATCCAAAAACTTCGAAGGCAATATATCGAGTAAATCACACAGTAGCGAGCGTGCAATATCGCATAGCAAGGCCGACTAGGATGTTGAACAGCACATTGGTTGGCACCTTCGTCTGTTTCAATTAGGCGTGTAACACTGTCTCGTTGTATACAGTCGCATGTCGTACCTCAATACGCTACCTACGCTACTAGCTGTGTGTCCCCGACGCTCACAAAAATAATTCAATCATTCATCCGAAAATTCCTGGTAGGTTTTATATTCGTTTGAAGCTTTCAGAGAAAGGTATTTCCAGTGCTGAGTGGAAATACATGTCTTGACTTGTTATTAGCAAAAGAATGTGCGCTACCGATCCTGAAAAAATTAAAAGTTGTTTTGGCACCCCCAAACTATACACGATACGAGTTTTCGTTCTGATAGGAAGTCAGATAACGATTTTAGATATTTAGGATGAACTTGAAGATCTGGATGTCTGAAAATTTTTTTATGTTTGTTACCTGAGACTGAAACTGAAAACAACCACCGGATTTGAAATTGGCACACCCCAACTATACACGATACAAATTTTTGTCCTGTTAGGAAGTCAGATGACGATTTTAGATATTTAGGGTGACTTGAAAATCTGAAAGGTCTGAAAATTTTTGATCTTCTTTACCTGAGGCTAAAACCTAAAATAACGACCAGATTTGATATTGGCACCTTCAAACTATACAGGATACGAGTTTTCGTCCTGATAGGAGACCAGATAACAATTTTAGATATTTAGGGTGAATTTGAAAATCCGAGGGTCTGAAAATTTTTAATCTTCCATACCTGAGGGTGAAACTGAAAGCAACGGCCAAATTTGAACTTAGCATCCTCAAGCCATAAAGGATACGAGTTTTCACCCTGATAGGAAGTCAGATAACGGTTTTGGATATTTAGGGTGAACTTGAAGATCTGAAAGGTCTGAAAATTTTTGATCTTCTTTACCTGAGGCTAAAACTCAAAACAATGACCAGATTTGACATTGGCACCCTCAAACTATACAGGATACGAGTTTTTGTCCTGATAGGAGACCAGATAACAATTTTAGATATTTAGGTGAACTTGAAAATCCGAGGGTCTGAAAATTTCTAATCTTCCATACCTGAGGGTAAAACTCAAAGCAACGGCCAAATTTGAAATTAGCACCCCCCAACAGTACACGATACGAGTTTTCACCTGATAGGAAGTCAGATAACGATTTTGGATATTTAGGGTGAACTTGAAGATCTGAAAGGTCTGAAAATTTTTGATCCTCTTTACCTGAGGCTAAAACTCAAAACAATGACCAGATTTGACATTGGTACCCTCAAACTATACAGGATACGAGTTTTTGTCCTGATAGGAGACCAGATAACAATTTTAGATATTTAGGGTGAACTTGAAAATCCGAGGGTCTGAAAATTTCTAATCTTCCATACCTGAGGGTGAAACTCAAAGCAACGGCCAAATTTGAACTTAGCACCCTCAAACGATAAACGATACGATTTTTCACCCTGATAGGAAGTCAGATAACGAGTTTGGATATTTAGGGTCAACTTCAAGATCTGAGGGTCTGAAAATGTGTGATCTTCTTTACCTGAGGATAAAACTCAAAACAACGACCAGATTTGAAATTGGCACCCCCCAAATATACACGATACAAGTTTTTGTCCTAATAGGAAACCAGATAACGATTTTAGATATTTAGGGTGAACTTGAAGATCTAAGGGTCTGAATATTTTTGATCTTCTTTACCTGAGGCTAAAACTCAGAACAGCGAGCAGATTTAAAATTAGCACCCGCAAACTATATGCTATACGAGCTTTCGTCCTGATAGGACACCAGATAACGATTTTAGATTTCTAGGGTGAACTTTAATATTCGAGGATCTGAAAATTTTTCATCTTCCTCACCTGAGGCTATTACTCAAAACAAGGGCCAGATTTGAAATTGGGATCCTCAAGCTATACACCACACCAGTTTTCGCCCTGATGGGAGGTCAGATAACGATTTTAAATATTTAGGGTGATCTTGAAGATCTGAGGGTTTGAAAAATGTTTGGCGAATATCTAGATTTTTTTCGAAAAAATAACAATGTGTTAGCATATGTAAATTTCACTTCATATAATTATTTTTATTATACCTCTTGTATAATTTCTATTTCGTATATATTGCTTTTACATGCCGCACCTCAAGTCACGATACAACAACGTATATGACTATGAACAAGTACATTATATACAATAATCATCTATTCATAGGTAAGTACAGTGGATAGGAGTTTGAATTATTGCTTGATCCTTTAGGAACTACTTAACTACTTCTAGAGATAGTGTAGACAATGTAAGTCCGATATTATTTTTGGTTTACATTAATAACCTAATGGCATTAGAAATAAGTGATCAATTCACTGTATTTGCTGATGACATTAAAAAATTGAAAATGATATAAGTGTAATCATAAGATGGTGTGACAGCAATTTTTTATCCTTTAATATCTCGAAAACCAAATTCGTGACTTTCAGATGCTTACTTGATGTGATTTTCTTTAGACAACGAACAATTACATTAAGCATACGGCATGAAGTTTTTAGGCCTAACTGTTGATCAAAAATTGAATTTTATAAATCATATTGATAATTTAATTAATGAGTTAGCTAAAGTAACTTACATACTAAGAACAGTTAGAAAAACTCTTGAAAGAAACATCACCAAAAGCTGTTATTTTGCATTATTCCAAAGTAGGTTGAGTTACGGCATCCCATTTTGGGATGCCTACTTAAATAAATTGTTAGTTTTGCAGAAGCGAACAGTTAGATGGATCACCAAGATTAGACCTAAAACTTCATGCAAGCCACAATTTTTAAAATACAAAATTATGACCATAATTATTTATTTTGGAAACGACATCATTAATATTTAAAAATAAAACATTTGAGACCATAAATATAGAATATAGTATGATTTTAAATTAATCATCCCCAAATCATTACTAATTAAAGATTCAATTATATACAATGGTGTGAAGATTTATAACAAACTTCCTCACTCTGTTAGAATTCAAAAAGATTTAAAAGTTTTTCTTCGGTTTTCTGTTACAAAAACCTCATTACACACTAGATGAGTTTCAGTCAATATTCCACATTTTGTTGTTAAATAGCTTTGTCAATAAAAATATTGTAATTTCTTAGACAATAAAGTATATTTATCTATCTACCTATAACATAAAAGGCCGAAAATATAAACCGCTGTGGTGAAGGTGTCTTCACATTTAGAACCTTAACGGCAGTACCAGTGATATACTCGAATTTTATATACACATTATGGCTGTCCGATTTTTGAGTAAGGTCAGTCTTGTATCTCTGGCAATACAGCGCAATGACAAACTGCCGTCCCAAAAGCAGAACTGCACGATGCTAAAAATACTCTCCTATCTTGCGAATTCGATAAAATTGGCAAAGGAAATGTAAATACAATACTACGCTAGAGGATGAAAGCTTTTAGTGCAGTTACGAGTACATTGCGTGCAGTAAAAGACGAGTATTCATAGATGCAGTCGCCTTGAATTTATGAAGAACCTTTTTCTGGTCGCTTGTATCTTAGTGCAAAATAATGTAGAAAAAGCTCAGCTAATACTATGATATTATTATCCTTTAAAAATTGGTTGTATTCTAGAATATCCCGCAAGAACGTCAACAAAATAGACAAAAAGGAAGCTATTATCCTTAGCGAACACCTCACTAAGACTACAACACCAAAGATCACATCCATTCTAGATAGTATATGATACAAAAAACTACATAACTATTGAAAATTGTAGGAAAGATGTTGAGAACCGAGATTCCTTTTTTAACACGCTTTGATTATCTCCACCAATGTTTGTTTGTTTGTGAGCTTGTAAATGTCTTTTGGATTCAGAGGTCGGACCGAACATTGAACGTAGGCGTAGTGCCTGTGCACCATCTGGTACCCGAGGGTAACAGCAAACCAAAGAAAGTCGCTGCTAAACAGCAGCAGACTTCTTAGTGGAACGAAAGGCTTTCGCTTGGCCTGACCAGAAGAGCGCGCTTCTATGCCAACTGCACATGAGAGTCGATATACGAGGGTTGCTCCATATCTCCGTCAATCCACCAGTACGCAGACAGTTGTTTCACGCTTATTAGCGATCATCAGGTCGATTGACGGAGTTATATGGAGCAACCCTCGTATATTGACTCTCATATGCAGTTGGCATAGAAGCGTGCTCTTCTGGTCAGGCCAAGCGTACGCGCCTTTGCGTTCCACCAAGAAGTCTGCTGCTGTTTAGCAGCGACTTTCTTTGGTTTGCCGTTACCTTCGGGTACCAGATGGCGCCCAGGCATATTTTTTCTGCCGCCTACTCTCACTTGCTTTACATGTCTGGTAGACATGAAAATTCTGAGGCTCTCTATCTCCGTCAATCGACCTATGGCGCACTGATGATCGCTAATAAGCGTGAAACAGCTGTCTGCGTACTGGTGGATTGACGTAGATATGGAGCAATCCTCTTATATCGAACATTGAACGCTCCAACGATTTTGACGGCTTCAAGTCCGTCGGACCAGCGTATATTAATAAATAAAGTTAAAAAAAACGCACTTTAATGATTAAGTTAACTAAAGAATTAAAAATGATTTTTAAAATAGTCTTGAAAACGTAAATTATTATTTTAAAAATTATTTTTAACTTGTCAGTCTGATGTTCTTTAGAAGCGTGTTCCCCGAAACGTTATAAAATCTCCACAAAAAAATGGAATCCACAAATTTGCACCCCCCCTGCAAATTTAAGGTGGCAACTCCAATCTGGACCCCCCCGAAAGGTCAACCAAGTGACACCCAGAATCTGGACCCCCCAAAACCAAATCCTGGATACGTGCCTGGCGTGTCCTATTTGTTTTTTAGCAATACTTATTTAGAAGCTTTTGGGCAAATACTTCTCCTCATAAACACGAATATCATAATAAATTTTCCTTGGAACGTTTTCCTTCAGTTTTCAATGTATATACTTTGAAGGAATTACTTTTTTTGGGAGTAAAAGGTGATGCTTCTTTTTATAAATACAAGCTGTAATATCATAAAGCCCCATCCAAACTTTAAGAGCTTTTAACCCTGTGATTTGTATCATGATTACACATTTTGTATCTCAATTTTATTTCTCTTGTGTCTCAGCTACCAGTTTTATTAATTCTAAACATTTGTTTCTGCTCTCTGTAGACAGCAACATCTTATTCATCCTAAATAAATTATACGTCAGGGTGAAATACATGTTTAATTCCCGCTAACGAAGCCCCATTCAGACGATAATGTATTTTTTGTCCGAAACTCTAGCGAATTTCCTCTATTGAAACGCTTTCTGCTTAAAATTAATTTTCCTTTTTTGTTTCGTACATTGGAGAGCCGTCAGAATTTCAGGAATTATATCATTGAACTCGAATCTCGCATGAACGACTAAACTACTTAACTGCAGTAACGTTAATATTTCAATGAAATTTCAGTGGAATAACACAGGAGAGTTTGCATCTTGTAGTGGTTAATTTAAAGGGCTCTACAGCTGGTTTTGAGGCAGTCAGCCGCAGTTGCTTACCAACCTGCAGGGCGTAACTCTACTTCTTTGTAGGTAGAAGTTACAAAGTTGTACTAGCACCCGAGAATTGAGTCAGGAAGTTTATAGTCAACTTTAAGGAGTGAACACTCATCATCATCATCTAACAGCGAGGCTTTGTGGATGTAACAGTCTGTTAACTGCCTTCAGCTGGTGCTATAGCACCAGCATACTATCAACTAGATCCTTAATCTGCTTAAGATATGATTGTTTTGGTCCCAATCTTGATATTTTTTCCTAGTTTCATTTAACTCTTTATTACTGGCATTACTTGTTATCCCTATCCAGCTTCTCCTGTTTTGTTTTGATGGGCTATGAAGAAGTTTTAATTTCTCTCCCTCCAGAACAAAGAGAGATACGAAGAAATATCAAGAGACAAAAATGCTGTTTTCTGTATCATGTGAAAAACGATATTTAAGTTTTCAAGGTAAATTTTTTTCTTTTCCAAACTTTGAAACCCTATACCTTGAAAGACTCATTAGTATGGTTATAACTATTGTGAATTGAATCAGATTTTATCCTTTACCAGGATTTATTAACTATATGTGAAATCAAGTAACAAACAAACGCAAAACATGCTCGAAAACCATCTGAAGGCCCCCGATACACAACTACAATCAACCAAAAAAATACTGCTTTACGGCGACACGCTGCATAACCAGACATAGCGAGAAGCGATAATATTTGGTAGACCCACGCGCGGTGTCGATAGAACACCCAGCAATCAAACACATATTGTTTTCAATAACTTGGTTCACAGAAAAATCGAAAAAATGAAGGGTACCGGCTGGACTCGAACCAGCGTCTTCAGCGTTCTAGGCCGACGCGTTACCAACTATACTACGGTGCCCCGCAATATAGCCGATACACAGCGCCGACGACATGGTATCGAATCCGTCGACCCCCACCACTCCCCCGTATCTCTCTGCGGACCATGTATTTCAGTCATCCAGAGAGATCTAGTCGACTGTTGGGTGACTGTGAATCTCCCACCGCTATTTGCACGACAGCTCTCTTTCTTACTGAACAACGACTACTCAGCCGGTCAGGATTTCATGGAATGAAGGTGCTTGTTTACTCCGCAAGAGGGAGATAAATTCAATCATTTGGTTCACAGAAAAATCGGAAAAATGAAGGGTACCGGCTGGATTCGAACCAGCGTCTCCGGCATTCTAGGCCGACGTGTTACCAACTATACTACGGTGCCCCGCAATATAGCCGATACACAGCGCCGACGATACCATGGTATCGAATCCGTGGACCCCCACCACTCCCCCGTATCTCTCTGCGAACCATGTATTTCAGTCATCCAGAGAGATCAATTAGTAGAATTTGAATATGGAATATGGAATAATATATATGGTATCTCATTTTAAAAAATGCAAGTATGCATCACCACGTAGTTATGAATCGCCCTGTATAAATCTAAATATTTTCTGATCAAGGAGCATATCCGTGGCTACAACTTTTATATACAACTTTTTTCGCTATCTTCTACAAAAGTGGAGTTATCGACCAAGCCGGTACTAAAAACTCACCCTGTATAATAAATATGAATAGCCTTCGTATAGGAACGTTAGTTAATGTGATGATGCAAAGTGTAGTTTATTTATCATATTAGGCGAAAATCTGTTGAGCTGTCCGAAGTCCAGTAGACCGAAATCTAAGCTTCCGGTTCTAAAATCAATTTATGGGGATTAGCCATAGCCACACACACTCCAGTTGCTAACAGTAGCGCCATACCATCACGCTAAAGCGGCATGACATGGGTAGATATAACTATGGATATAGGACAATAATAGATCATTGGCGACGTTGGACATTTTCCTGTAAAGGCTCGAACTTGACTTGTCAAGACTTAATTGTTCAATTAAAAGTTACAAGGAACAAACTTGAAAAAAGCTTTTATTTAAATGCTCTAAAAAAAAATAAAGTTTTCCTTTAAAATTTTAACTATCAACTTACAGTCTCATGGTACACAATTTATTTGATCTCCCTCTCATTTCCGCTGAGACACGTGTGCTTGGCCGTTTCGATAAAGACGTAATTTGCCGGCTATGAAAAATTTCGAACGGACATTTTAAATATTTTACAAAGTTTTTAATCTTTAACTGTAATTTTTGTACCGTTTTGTAAAATTCCTGTGTGTTAGTTAACGTGATTCATACAAGATATGTGTCGATACTTGCTTTCCTGGCTTCTTTTATAACATCATCCAGCAACATCCTCACAAACTGTTGTAAGTAAAAATATTTCAACCTTATTATTCAAATGTTGCTGATTGCTAAATTGTCTTTGTAGCCCTGAAGAAGGGATCAAATCGTCCCCTTAAAACCAGAAGGTCGTATGTCAATTTCTTCAATAATTGAGAAATGAGGGGGAAAAGAATTGGAAATGAATTTTTTATGTACAGAATGAAACCTTCCAAGACAAATATATGTTTTTGTACTTATTTCATCAGATATGTTTTGCGCTACAAAATTCAGGTTACAGAATATGGCTAGTTCAGAGCTTATGTCAGAAAATAATAATTTTTTAAAGCTGATTGTCACATACAACCATCTAACGGGTAATGTAGATGACTAAAGTGTACTTAAATACCTACTATCTTGTTATAACAAACTGTGAAATTGAGTTTATTCGTTAAGCTTTACACATTCTCCTAAAGGTATTGGGTAGGTGTATAGGGCACCTTTGTTTTTAGAAAAATATATCTTTTACGGAGGGCAAAAACATTTATATTGGTAGTTATTATTGTCTGCGCCGTGTAAATTGTAATACTCAAACGCTAGTATACTGTTTTAATGAATGAAACATAAATCTTAATAAAAATAATTAAAATAAATTTAATTGAGTGGAGTCAATCTGATTTCTCTTGGTCAGGTTCGGGTAGCCGGTCTACTAAGCCAGGGGTGCATGGTAAGGAGCGATAAAAACTATGACAAATTGCAGGCTTTACAAAATTTTATCAAACTTTTCTTCTTTTTCTCCGATATGGGCAAAGGTCTGCTATACTTCTTTGTTAGTGCTGTTGTCTGGGTTGAATTACGTTTGTTTTTAGCAGATATTAGGGGCATTTCGAAAGTGGCCTCCTGTCGATAATCTGTTTTCACAAATATTGTCTCGGGGCAGTCCTTCTTAAACCGGAGCACTTAATGTCCATCGAGTTGATACTCGTACTCCTGCCTTTTATATCTTCTGACATCTTCTCATGGATGTAGCTTCCAATACCTTTAATTCAAGTCTGTCGCTAAAGGAAAGTTGTGTTATGTGATACAGATTTCTTCTATGAGCTGTTCTGATCACTATTGCGCATCCATCACGTGTGTATATACGTTGATATGACATCTACTTCACATACGACTGTTTTCGGCATTAGTATATACCTACCAGTTGCATGGAACAGTGATTGGCACAAGCTCTTATGTGAACATTTTAACACATACGACTATTCGCCATACATGGTTAGAGTATATGAATTGCACAAATCAAAAATTGACACAAGGTTGTATGTAAAATTTTTACCACATACGACTGTTTGCGTTAGCATCAAAGCTTAAGCTTCAGATTTATGTCACAAAGTAGGTACATAAGACATTTTGCTGATAAATGAAGCTGCATTTTTGTACATGCGCCATAAAGCAGCCTGTGATTTCACTAGTATAGAATTTTTTACTACATAAACCCTTTTGTCAACTGGCAGCTCGCGTTATTCTTGTCACATAGGTATAAAAATCTCATTTACATGAAAAGTGTTACATACGACCTTCTGGTTTTGAGGGGACGAAATGATCCCGAAAGCTTGGAAATAGAGTTTTAAGAGTACACTTTGCTGTTTATTTGCCGTTACCCAGTCATCTAGCTCGTTTTGTTTTATAATATAATATATATAAAAGCTTGTCACGTGGTTAACATGTGTAAGTAAACTAGAACTTATTTAATTGAGTAACTTAGTTTAATGTTTTAAAATTTCAGTTTAATTAAATACTTGTAGGTACTTGAAATTGCAAGCTAGTGCCTAGCTGGCAAAACTCGTAGTAGTAGCAACATATAGATATTGGGAAGCCGTCTGAGACCTAAATCACACTGACGAGCTTTAATAAAAGCGAAACGACGTCGTCTGTGGTTGGTTTCGGATGAATGAATGAAATTGCTACTCTTTAATTGAGATAAGTTGCTTTTTAGCATAAACCGAATGTCGGGAGTGTTAAATGAGTGTTCCACAAAAAAGAGTCTGTTTGTTATCGTACCCACATGTTTCTATACCTGATGCTTTTAAATGAGTCACATAAACAGTGCTCGGATACTGAAATTAAATGCTCAGGTACCGGCTTTGGTAGATAGATGGCGAACCAACACTTTTTCAAAGTACTGCTTCCCAATATCTATACGTTGCTACTACTAGTACGAGTTTTGCCAACTAGGCACTAGCTTGCAATTTCGTTTATTCGTCTCAGATCTAAATCACACTGACGAGCTTTAATAAAAGCGAAACGACGTCGTCTGTTATTGGTTTCGGATGAATGAATGAAATTGCTACTCTTTAGTTCATATAAATTATGTTTAATGAGGCTGTAATGGAAGTAGAATGCTCGATAACAAGGAAATTAGAAAACAGAGCATTACAATGGTATGGCCACGTTCAAAGAATGCCAGAACACAGGTGGCCAAAACGAGTACTGGAATGGGAACCTCCAGGGAGAAGACGGAGAGGACGGCCGGCACTAAGATGGGAAACATACATTGGACATGCGATGATAGATAGAGATCTGAGAGTAGGGGACTGGAATGTAAGAGAATTGTGGAGGAAAAAAACGGCGAACTCGTAAGGGAAAATGCCGAAGAAGAAGAAGAAGAAGAAGAAGAGGCTGTAAGTTCATAACTAAAATTTTAAAAGGAAATGTAATCTTTTTCTTTTTAAAGCATTTGAGTGAAAGCTTTTTTAAGGTTTCTTCTTTTAATCAATTTTTTATATCGTTGGAGTATTGCTCCCATCTGCGGGGATGCGCTCCGAAGCAATCTCTAAACCTAATGGATACTATCCAGAAGAGAGCAATTAGACTAATCGATACGCCTAACCATACAAATGACCTCCTCAGCCTGGGACATCGAAGAAGGGTTGCCCTGTTCCTGTTTTACAGATTCTATCACGCAAGATGTTCGAGTGAGCTCTCCCAGATAATAACACCGAAGGCTGTCCGAACGAGGAACAATAGAGAGGCTCTGCGAGCTCATCCTTAGCAGGTCCAGGTCCCTACGCCCCGAACCAGCATTACTTTTTTGGAGAACCTCGTCGCTATGGATTGAGCTATCGGAGAATTTGTTTCCCAACGGCTACAACTTGCAGCGTTTCAAATCTAACGTGCACAGACACTTATCCTATCGCAGCGCCACAGGATTTTACTCCTCGCAGCAGGCTGAGTATAAAAAAATAATAATAATAATAATAATAATCTAGGGATCTAGCAACCCCTCCGCGAGGGGTTGCTAGATCCCCTCAGTGGCGCCTCCCCAAGGTGGCGGATAGGGGAACGCCTCCCAGATATGGGTGGTACCGGGGAAATGAAATACCCGGGGCGGACCAAAACTAGCACAGTGGAATAGCGTCTGCATCCAGAGGATCGGCTATTCCACAATTAATAGGACACGACGGATCTCCATGTGAGGAGCGGTACTCCGACAGCCTCTGTTCTTCATGTTAGAAGCGGCTGTTTTCATAAACCCCCAGGAAGCCGCCCAACATCAAGAGGCTATTCGGTGCGTGGCGACACCGAGGGGTATACCGAAGCCAGAGGATGTAAGTCGGTCGGCAACCTTCACAGGTCCATCCTCTGGAGGCAATTTGGACGGCTGCCTCCGGAAATGTCGGCTGCGGGCCCTAAGGCTAACCACCTGACGGGCCCTATCTTCGGGTTCGACCACCTCGAAGGAAAAGCACCCACACCGAGCCGGTTTCGGAAGCCGGCGTTGGGCAAGGTGGCGGTGCTTCGATTTGCCCTGATGACGACCCCCGCAATGACATGGACCGTCTTAGGTGGACGACGGACCTCAAGGATGACCTGCTGAGCTGCTACGAGAGCAGTAGCCCGCGCCGTAGGGGATACATGTCCCGCATGTATGAGAGGTGGTGTAAAATGCACCCAGAGCATAGCACGCTTACCTCTCAGAATTTGCGAGATTATGTATCGTACCTCCGGAGGCAGGGATATGTTCGTGCTCCAGCTCAGCCTGCCCCTTCGGCGGACGGAAGGCCTGTTAACCAGGCTGAAAGTTCGCCGGTAAGGCCCGCTGAGAGGGAAATCGACCAAGTCGTCTCACCTGGGGATTTCAGGGACCGAAGGGCCTTGCATAACAACGGAAGGTCCTTGAAGCTGGCAGATTTGAAGAGAGAGAATGAGGTTGTTGGTGAACGTCTATCGGAGGCCTCTGACATTTGGAGCATCAATTGCGAAATTTACGCTGCGGCTCTGAGGCTAGCTAGACAGGGGAGAGTGAGAGACTCTCCTGTTGAGAGAGCACAGAGACGGGTGCGCCAAATGGAAGCGAAAATCCAGTTGGCTCGCCAGGAAGCATCCCGTATCCACTGTGTGATGGAATATAGAGCGGCTGGGAAGCCTTTTACGCGCCGAGTGCGCCAGATGGCCTACGGGTTGAGGCGCGACCATCATACACTCAGTCAAGCGGTACTGGTTGTTGTCAAGCAACACTGTCTTGACAGGATACGGATGCTAATCGCTGCGAAGCGATCGTTGGTGGCGCGGGCGAGAGGTCTGGAGCAGAACAGAATGTTCTACGAAAGACCTTCTCGCCTTTTCCATCAGCCGCCTCCAGCCATAGAACAGCCGCCAACTGCTGATCGCGTGGAGGCCTTTTGGAGGGACATTTACGAACAACCCAAACCTCTCTCAGCAGACACTCCGGCCTTGGCGCAGTTCGAGTCCGTTTGTAGGAGGACTCCTAACTTGAATGTACTGCGTCACCCGATAAACACGGAAGAAATTCTTGACGCCTTACGAGGCGCAAAGAATTTCGCAGCTCCTGGCCCGGATGGCATAAACACCTACTGGTGGAAAAAATTCCCCAGTTGCCACCGGCATTTAGCTAGAGTTTTTAACTCGTGGTTAAATCAGGAGCAGCCAATTCCGGCTTGGTTTGTCGAGGGTCGAACCGTGCTTCTCCCGAAGACCGGAGACTTGTCTGATCCCAAAAACAACAGGCCAATAACATGTCTGAACGCGTGTACATGCGTATCCTTCAAGCTGTGAATCCTGTATTTCTCGACGTGTATGAACAGAGAGGGTCAAAGAAAGGAGTAGCTGGCTGCAAGGAGAACCTGTGTCACGCAGGACTCTGTGCAGTACAAGCGAAACCTTTCTATGTCCTGGATTGACTATCGCAAGGCATTCGACAGCACGTCTCATGACCTCATTGTGCGGTTGTTGGAATGTCTTTCGGTGGATAATCAGATAGTGGGATGCATCAAACAACTGATGCCACTCTGAAAGACCCGGTTCACTATAACATCAGGTGAAACCCGGGTTCAGACAGAGTTGGTGTCATTGAAAAGAGGTGTCTTCCAAGGAGACTCCTTGAGTCCCTTGCTCTTTTGCATCTCACTTTTGCCTCTGTCCATAGCGCTGAGAAATACTAAAGGATACAGCTGTGGCACGCCCAATAACCGGAGGCACAAGGTCACCCATCTGTTTTATATGGATGACCTAAAACTTTATGCCTCCGGCCAACGCGAATTACAACAATCGCTGAGGGTGGTGCAGGAGTACAGTCATGCTATCGGAATGGAGTTCGGGACAGACAAATGTGCATTGGTTCATCTCAAGAAAGGACGAAGCGGAGATAGTGGAGATGAGGAACAGCTCGTTGATGGGAGCATCTTGCGACAACTGCATGCCGGAGATACTTATACCTACCTTGGAGTGGCGCAGCGTCATGTCCAAGAGGCAACATTGGTTAAAGAGTGTCTCCGCCGCAAGTATTTGCACCGACTCCGGCAGATCTGGTCGTCAGAACTGTCCGGCAAGAACAAAGTCGCTGCCACAAACATGCTTGCGGTCCCATTGTTATTATACACCTTTGGTGCTATACACTGGAAAGTGAACGAGCTGAAGGAAATCGACACGAAGACCCGCAAAAGGATGAATATGGAGAGAAGCCTGCATCCTAAGTCCTCTGTCCCGCGAATATACCTCCCGCGACACCTGGGAGGGCGTGGACTATTGAGTTTGGAGCGTCTGCACAACAGAGTAGTACTGGCCACTGCCTGCTATGTAACGAACAGCACCGATCCCCTGATCCGCTTCGTGCGAGAGCACGAGAATGCGGGAAAAGGAGCCTTTCTTTTTAGCGCAGCGAAACGAGCAGCCGAGGAGCTCAGCCTCACACTCGACTTCAAGCGGAGGTGTCAGCAGTCCATTACGGAACTTGCTCCCGCAGAATTAAAAGCCCACATTAAAACTGCCGAAGTCGACTTCCTCTTAAGACTTCATAAAGATAAGCCAATGCATGGAATCTTCTACAAACGTCTAGAAGAGCATGGCTTGTCTGAGCAGTTGACCTTCTCTTTCCTAAGGTCTAGTGGGTTGAAGTCGGAGACTGAGGGCTTTATAATGGCTTGCCAAGACGGTGTCTTCAACACCTTGGTATACCGTCAAAGTGTTATGGGTGTAGATGTACCCGACACCCATTGTTGAGCTTGCCGACAGGCGCCAGAGACGCTTATGCATCTCTTGTCGGCGTGTAAGACGTACGCTGGGACGGCTTACGTCCATCGGCGCAGCGCGGCTCTACGAGTGCTCTACTATCATTTAAGGCACTCATACGGTATCGATGAGACACCGGTGCTGCCATACGCTCCAGGGGATATAGAGTCCGTTGTGGAGAACGAGAGATGCCGGATTTACTGGAACTACTCGTTCCCCACGCTCGAGCTTGTACAGGCAAACAAGCCAGACATAGTCCTTCTCGACCACCAACAGAAGACGATGTTCGTTATTGAGTTTTCGGCGCCTGCCGAAGTGAACATCGTCTCTAAGGAGGAGGAAAAGCGGACCAAATATCAGGAGTTGCTCGGACAACTTCGCAGGCTCTGGCCAGACTACACTGTAAGTCTGCTGGTTATGGTCATTGGATCCCTAGGTGGAATGAGGAATACGCTGCTCTCTGCACTGCGCAAAATACCGGTGTGCCGTGCGGCGGCGCACATCTTAGCCGCCAGAATGCAGAAGGCAGTCATCCTTGGGTCCCTTCGTCTACTTAGGGCGCACGATTCGCGGACCCAGTGATTGCTCACCTCACGGTGTGAGGAGTAGTCATTGGGTAATGGAACAGCAGCTCGGTGTGTCGGAGCCCGGGCTGCACTTTTTGTTTTTTGAAAAAATAATAATATAGACTTTATTGAAGTATACATAGATACACTCCAAATGGCGGAGTTCACTAAAATAGTGCTCTTCCACTCAACCATAATCTTATGTTCAAAAATAAATTGAGGCTTTTTCCAAAATTTTTGTGCCTTCCTTGTTGGATTGGGTACTTCTAGGACTACCCTCGCACGACATCGAACTTGGCAACACCTGGATGTACCTTGAGCATCTGGCAGGTCGAAGATGAGCGGCCTAGCAAACCTGATGTAGAAGTCCAGGTCAATCTTGCCCCGCGGCTGCGTCGGTGGTGGAGCGTCTCCCATTTCTTCAGGACCCTTTCATATTTACAAAAAAAAATACACGTAGAATTTTGTATGCTAGTTCTAGCCCGATGAGAGGGAGTTCTGCGTCATTTATGTCTTGGTTTGTTGTTGGGCAGCCCATCTTCATTTTTTCAAGGAAAACTATAATTGCCTTGGATTAGTGGAACTGCACCTGGTTAATGCCAAATGTCTTGAATCATTCTGGGATTTCTAGACGGACTGACTGAATAATCTATTTTTATTTTTAATACTACTACTTTTTCACGAATAAATTCGTGATCTGAGAAGTGTTGGAACAAAATAAACGACTCGCAGACAACACTGCCATCAAAAATACACAAAAACACTTGCAGCAACTTATTCATTTCATCATGTCTTGAAATGCTATAGTGACATCATATCATTGGCAACTGCAGACTAGAACGTCACATAAGATGTATGTGTACCACCTGTATGTGTATGTCCTTATTGTTTTTTCGAAAATAGCATCACAGAAAATAATATGTGAATCATTAGTAACTTCCTATTTAGTCCATGCGGTAGGGGTTTTTTGACAGCAAAAGGTCGGAGAGAAATGAAATTTGGTAGGAGGGTAGACATTGGTTCCCTTAACCTATACCAAAGTTTGCGACCTCGGGAGTTGCTGCTCGTATCTGGCTTAAAAAAAATACGACATTTTTGCATAACCAAATGCGTGCGTTTATGCAGCTGCAGATAATAAATAAATGAGAAGATATCATTTTTTCAGAGAAAGAAAAATCTTATACGACTTTTTGATAAAGTTATTCGTCTTAATCCACGATTAAATTCCGATTTTAGTGAAAATCACAAAGCAACCCCTAACTTTGGCGTATTGTATTTTATGCCCTCCATAAATTATTTGAAGCTAAGGTTTTTTCGATGTCACTTACCAAAACGTGGCTATTTTTGGAAAGTCCTCGTGAAGCACAGTTTTCCGACCTTTGGTTGCCGAAAGCCTTCTTTTACGACATAGCAATTCGACTAATATATGTGGTTTCCGAAGAAATGTCGTTTAAGGACATTTCTTCGCTACGCTAGAGACAAATGCTGATTAACTCTCTATGAAATTTATTCGAATAAACATGTAAGCTTCTAGGAAAGCAATGTTTTTGGGTTTGATTTATTAACATAAATTTAAAAAAATGACAAGCCCAAGTGGTGACCTAAAATAATTATATATAACGCGCTACTTCCTGATTCAAAATTCTGATTTACACTAAAATATTTTTTCTGAGAATACGTTTCGAACTGAATGCAAGAATTTTTTATTCGGCTTGCAAATGAAGGTGCCTTTATATACATATTTTTCAGTTAAGCAGAATAGCAAAATTGTACAGGAGAGGACGAGAAAAGCTCAACTCTCACCGCATCCTTGTTTATTGAGCTTTGGAAAAAAATCGAAACTGTTCTTTAAAGCGGAAAAGTGAGAGTTTTTTATCCCTGGCAATTGAGGTTTTGAATAAAAATTGTTTTTGTCATAAATGGAAAGATCATACATAAGTTTTATAACAAAACTGTATTTGTTTTCTTTTTTTTTTCGCAATAATTCAAAAGTTATATCAAAATAAAAATGGGTTTTTGAATCGAGTACCGAAAATACGCCGACGGCTCCCGAACCCGTGTGACGTCACCATGGCGGTAAGGATGCTCCTGTGACCAATGACGTCCTACTCTGATACTATATTCTAGATTCCCAGACAATCGCGAAAATACGTACTGCTAAACTGGTAACTAGTGTATATTTGTTGCAACAAAGTCGATCAATGAAGATTGCAGCTCGATACGAAGTCTACGATCGAAATAAATATGTTTTTGAATATTTGAAGTTGAAGTCAGATTACAGATTCCAGTAAGTAAGTACCTAATCAAATATGTTTCGTTGAAAAGATCTCCTCAATCGAAGGATGGCCCAGTGGTTAGAGAGTCCGACAGTGGACCTCAGGGTCTTTGGATCGAAACCCAGGCCTTCCAAATTTTTTCTCATTTTTTTATCAAAAATTTTATTGTTGTGCTTTTTGCACTTGTTACGCACATTTTTTCTACGATCAACACAGATATGTGTTTGAATCAAATTTTGTTAGACATATTACTTGCACTGCACAGTGCTTGTTAAATTTTTTGGAAATTTCAATATTGTTAAGCTTCATTGCCCAAAGTTAAATAAATAATAATACCAAGTAATAAACAGAATGTGATTACGAGTTTGAGTGACTTTTTTTACATTAAAAAACCTAAAAATTAATGAATTGAATGGATGAAGGGATTTTGTTTTATTAACCAACTATTACATTTAAAAAAAATAATGGCGATTGATATTGACGGACAAACCTCATTTCCACTGATTTTTTAATTGTCCACCGCCTTCTGTACTTAGTTTTTGCACTGTGCAGTGCAAGTAATATGTCTAATAAAATTTGACTCAAACACATATTTATGTTGATCGTAGAAAAAATGTGCGTAACAAGTGCAAAAAGCACATCAATAAAATGTTTGATAAAAAAAATAAAAAAAAAAAGTTGGAAGGCCTGGGTTTCGATCCAAAGACCCTGAGATCCTCTTGCGGCTCTCTAACCACCGGGCCATCCTTCGATTGAGGAGATCTTTTCAACGAAACATATTTGATTAGGTACTTACTTACTGGAATCTGTAATCTGACTTCAACTTCAAACATTCAAAAACATATTTATTTCGATCGTAGACTTCGTCTCGAGCTGCAGACTTCATTCATCGACTGTGTTGCAACAAATATACACTAGTTACCAGTTTAGCAGAACATATTTTCGCGATTGGCTGGGAATCTAGAATCTAGTATCGGAGTAGGACGTCGTTGGTCAAAGGAGCATCTTGTCCGCCATGGTGACGTTATACGGGTTCGGGAGCCGTCGGCGTGTTTTCGGTACTCGATTCAAAAACCCATTTTTATTTTGATATAACTTTTGAATTATTGCGGAAAAAGAAAACAAAAACAGTTGCTATAAAACTTATATATGATCTTTCCATTTATCACAAAAATGTACTTTTTTTCTTAATTCAAAACCTCAATTTTTTTCTTAGACTCCATGTTATAATCCAATAGCGTCATCCAATAAAGTGGATGGAGTAGCTGAAATAGCGTTTTTCAGTTTCTATTTTTTTTCTCGCGGCTATGTTAATGTAATAGATGTCCAGCTCGAAAAATTAAAAATTAAATGAGAAATTATTTTCTGCGGTATATCCACAGGTTGTACTGATGCAGGAAAAAACAGTCCTATTATTATCAGCCTACTATAAGCTATCGTTTCATTATTGATTGGACAATGAATAATTGAATCTGGTGAATGTTTACTTAGTAAGAAAATATATAACTAATTCATGTTTAATTGTAAACATCATCACGCATACAATTACCAGTAATGCCTATTATCGTACAGTACATACATTGTCACGTTTATTTGCACAAACGGTTAAAAATATGTATTCAAATTTGTTTTTCATTTTTGTTTTTTAAATTTCCTCCTCTTGCTTCCATAACATCAGCGCTGGAGTCCAGTATGGATCGGTATTGGCTTCACTCCACAACAATGTTCTACTCTCTAGCACTACAAACCCAATACAGAGTTTTGCTGATAGCAGTACTTTGCATGGAGGCATCATGAGCTGAAATTCAGAAGTCTAGCTGCCAAGAGGTCTGGAGATCATTATCGCTTGCGGACACGAGAACATGTTGAAGTACTATTCTGTCAAACCAGAAGTAGTACCCAAGTGAACATTTGGTTCTAATGAACAATTCGACTTTGCCAAGAAGTCACTCATTCAAGTTCTTAGGGGTCCACGTTACTATACTTGATGCAGTCTAGAGAAGAGCAATTCAACCCTAACGTTTACGCACCACCTTCAGCCTCTTTCTCACCGGGAGATGGTTGGTGACTTTTCACTTTTTTTACTGAATTTAACAAAATTTGCTCCTCTGAGCTATATTCTACAGGGTTATTCACGTTATTCGACACTGAGCATTATGGCTAAAGTATTTGATAAAAAAGAAATTAATAATTTCGGATGGATAGAGACCCATAAAGGCTACATTTTAAAAATATTTTCATGTTATACACGGTGTTCCAAAAACACGAAATGTGTCAAATTTATGTTTTTTAAATGGAATACCCCGTATATTATTGCATATTCAGATTCCTTGGTGAATTCTAGTGTGACTTTATGTATCATACATGGGACTTAAAGCGAACCGTTTAGGTGTAAATCACCATTTTCGGTATAAGTAGATATCGGGGAAAAATTGAATATCGCAGAGATTATAAAATTTGGAAAGCTGTGACTTTGCCGTATTACTAAGCGTAAAATGTGTCAGCTTCGATGAGACTGTCAAATTTAAATTACGTTTATGCTTGCAGAAATCGGTCGATTAATTAAGGAAACTTCCATCAGCGATAACCTGATTTTTTTCAAATGGGAATGCCTAATTTGATAACCTTTCGAATGAAATAAGGTTGTGAATATAAATCTCTGATAGTTTTTGTTGAATTTCAAATTTTCAACCAAATCGGTGTTTTTCGATTTTCTAACCTATAGGCAACCTAGCAGACCATAAAATATAAACAAAAACCTGTCCAGGTAGAAGAAAACTAACTTAGCAGAAACATACACACGAACCAGACTAAAGGGACAAGATTATAAAAATTACTCGTAACAAAGTCATCAACATCAACATATCTTTGGTCAAAAAGAAGCTGGAGTATCGCAGAAATGGATTTTTTCATGGCCTACTAGCTGCTGCAATGTACTAGGGATTGGCAATTTCCAAAACCATTAAAAATTTTGAAATGAAACGAAAACTACTAGACAATGTTGAAAGCAGTTTATTATTTCATAATAAAATTTCACATTTAATGATATAAAAAATTATGCAATTCTGTCAAAACTCAAGTCAAAGGTACCTCTGACTGGAGTTCTGAAAATTCTTCAGTACCTATTAGCAAGATCCCAGAAAACGAAGAATGAATTAAAATTTGTTCAAATTATAAAACATAACTTAAATGGCAGAAAATCTAAATCTAATTTGACAGTATTCCTTTTTTGCAATATTGCTGATAGGTATTGAAAAATAGAAGCTCTCCAGTCAGAGGTATCGACTTCGACGAAAGTACTACTTTTTTACACCCATTACATATGATTGATAATTGCGCGCTGGATCAACAGTCATTGGTTGTTTTTGTTTCATATCAGGGTTTTTAATTGGATTGAAAATGTTTAACCTCTAATAAATTGCGGTAGCCAGTAGACTGTAAAAAATATCTATTACTGCCATACTCCAGCTTCTCTTTGACCTTAGAGATGTTATCGCAGTTGTTTCTGGGATGCTTGATTTGTTGTAAGGAATTTTTATCATCTCGTCTCTTTATTCTATTTCGTCTGTACCTTTTTTCTAAGTTACTTGTTTTCTTCCATCTGAATTAACATGTTTTTATTATATATCATGGCCTGCTACGTTGCTTAAGGTAGGAAAATTGAAAAACGCCGATTTCTTTGAAAATTTAAAATTAAATAAAAACTACCACAGATTGATATTCACAACCTTATATCATTAGAAAGGTTATCAAATTCGATGTTTAACCGTATAAAAAGATTAGGCATTCCCATTTGAAAAAATCAAGTTATCGCTGATCCAAGTTTCCTTAATTAATCGACCGATTTCTCCAAGCATAAACGTAATTTAAATTTGACAGTCTCATCTAAGCTGACGCATTTCATGTTTGTGCATGCATACAAAGTCACAGCCTTCCAAATTTTATAATCTCTGGGATATTCAATTTTCTCCTGATATCTACTTATACATAAAATGGTGATTTACACCTAAACGGTTCGCTTTAAGTCCCATGTATGATACATAAGGTCACACTAGAATTCACCAAGAAATCTGAATATGCAGTAATATACGGGGTGTTCCATTTAATAAAAAACATAACTTTGATACATTTCGTGTTTTCGGGTATAACATGAAAATATTTTCAAAATTTAGCCTTATGGGTCTCTATCCGTCCGAAATTGGTATTTTCTTTTTTATCAAATACTTTAGACATAAAGTTCGTGTCGAATAACGTGAATAACCCTGTATAATTCCGCTACTCATCAAGCCAGACCACTGCATCTCATCCTAAGACGGTCGTTCTTCATACATCAAGAACCGAGCGGTACGATCGCACCTTTGTTCCCAGAGTGTCCAGGGCTTGGAATAGATTGCCAGGAGATGCATTTATTGAGCCTATGAGCGTTGGACTATTTAGGCTTTTTTTTCGTGGTCTGCTTAGTTATATAAAATCCTACATTATGAAGAAGTCTTGAAGACTGACCATTTGCTACACATTCTGGACTCGCAAAGCACAATGACTCCTAAAGACAAGACGTATTTAGGAATTAACTAACCATATGTATACTTTAGATATAAGACCAACAGCGACATATGCTTGTGAGACGTGGACTATGAACAAAGAGGAGGAAGAAAAAAATTATAAGATGGGAAAGAAAAATATTGAGAGCTATTTATGGAGGCGTAAGGACAAACGAGGGATGGAGGAGAAGAACAAACCAGGAACTGGAAGACATGTATGAGAACCCCAATATTATAGCAGTCATCAAAGCGCAGATAATAAGGTGGCTGGGACATGTGGAGAGACTGAATGGGACGAGAATGGCAAAACTAGTTCTCAACCGGTGACCATTGGGAAAAAAGGAAGGGTAGACCAATGGAGAGATGGCTGAGAAGGCAGAATATGATTTAAAGAAAATTAATGTTAAACACTGGAAAGAGAAGACGGCAGTCAGAAATAGGTGGCGTGGAATAGTCCAGGATATACTCAGAAATAGGTGATGAAAGTATCCAAAGACAATAGGGTACTTGCAGAGGTCGTGAAATCGCCTCGGGAGTATACATAGTTTAAAGAAAACCATATCAAGAAGCAGTAGGAAACAAAAAACATGATTTTACTGACGGCCAAAAAAAGATGTTTGCAAAATAAAATAAGGATATATTCAAATTTTTCCACGTGACTTAAAACAAGGGCTGACGTCACAAATACCCTATCGATATCGACAATCGATACTGCTACAGAGCAGGTCAGTGAGATTCAACTGCGCATTCGACTAGAGATGATCTGAATTCTTTAACAATGCGACTCAATTTATTGATACTCAAACATATTTGAAACAGGCAATTAACCCACTAGCATTTTCGTTGTAATACATTTTTATATCTGATAGGTATCACAGTTCATCCTGTTTGTGACCGAGATTCGCAGCTAATCGAAGCCATCATTTTATTTCGGCGCATCCCATTATGAATGAATCCAAAGATAGAATCTAATTGAAGCCCATCCCTACAAAGTGAATCTAGCCTAACTTTTATTCTTTTGTCTTTTGTACTTTTGTATGTGACTGTGTTTTGTGGTTATAATGATCAATGTCAAAATGTTAGGTTAGCACTGGCTATCGATATCGAATATCAATACTTTACATCCCATCACTATACGATATTACTGACGTCAGAGGTTGTTTGCGCGGGATTTTCCGGCATTTGAAATAATTTTTGGAATATCTCTCACGGCCGATTCCAGAAAACAAAACATGTGATTTTGTCATGTTCATTAGGCTCTAAGGAACGCGTAAATGACATAATATTTTTTTCTGCAAGTACCCTATTCTAAGTTATATACATTTTAGCGGTATAAGATCAGACTGTACTCATTTCTGCCCTAGGCCTTCATGGCCTGTTGTGCAAACTAATAATAATAATGTATACTTCGGCTGGAAGTGCTTACCTTTGGATGTGAAGCTGAAGGATCTAAGCCTGTAAGAGTCTTCATCCTCCTCCTCAGTGTTACTGTTGCTGCGCTGCCTCTGGTCTGGGACGTCCAGGAAAGCTGCCGACTTCCTGTGATGGTAGACGCTGGTACCGCGTCTCTGAGACCCCTTACGCCGGATGTTAGGGGACACCTCAGGGGTACTACCGCTGCCTCCGCATTCCGGTTCAGACAGCTTAGGCTCACTGCTGCTTTGGCTCTGGAACAACGATCAATATAAAGGTTTGAAGGCTATGACTGAATAAGATTCGGGTTTTCTGAGCATCATAAAATGTCCAAGAGCATCTACGAGTACTAGAAGCGTTAAATAAGTACACTGCTGAAAATAATTAGAGGAACACTTATTAACGTCTCAATAACTTTTTTAATTGCAACAATATACAATTGTAATGACACTTATTTAAAAGATTTACATTTTCTTCGAATAAATTTGCTAAATCAAAACAAATTTTACATGACACTTTCAAGATTACGGCACCAATTCAAAAGAACTACAAGAAATAAAGTGGGGCAAGCAAGCATCTCTTGCCTGTACAACCTAAAATTGTTAACGCGTGTTAACATTAATAACGCGTATGTCTTCCATTAGCACGAATTACTGCTTGACATCTCCGAGGCATGCTTCGTACGAGCCTACGGATGTCTTCTTGCGGTATATTTTCCCATTCTTCGATTAGTGCATTTGTTAGCTGTTGGAGGGTTTGAGGTGGATCTGGGCGCCTTCGAACTCGTCTATCTAACAAATCCCAAAGATGTTCAATGGGATTTAGATCTGGACTTAGCGGAGGCCAATTCATGGTATGAATCCCGTGGTGCCGAAGGAAGTTCATGGTGATGGCTGCAGTATGAAGTCTTGCGTTATCTTGCATAAACACAAAATTTTGGCCTATCCCATAAGCGGCTGGTATAACATGATCCTCCAGAATGAGATCGATGTATCTTTGAGCGTTCAGTCTTCCAGGAACTACCACAAGTTCTGTTTTTTCATCAAGACTAATTCCGCCCCAAACCATCACAGATCCACCACCAAATTTTTCGACTTCTTGTATGGTAGCAGCAGAATGGCGTTCATGTGGACGTCTATATACACGTACTCGACCATCACAACGACTCAAACGAAATCGTGACTCATCTGTGAAGAGTACTGGTCTCCACTGTCGAAGCTGCCATGCGACATGTTCACGAGCAAAATTTAAACGAGACCTTATGTGGTACGGAGTTAAAGCAGGTTTTCGCCCAGTCTTCTTGGTCTCAGGTTGGCTTCTTTCAGTCAATTCCTAACTGTTTGGTCGGATAACTCCACGCCATGAGTTGTTCTAAGCCTAACTTGAAGATCTTTTGCTGTAGATGTGCGGGTACGCAAGGAGGATAAGACTAAAAACCGATCCTGAATTCGGTTTGTCTTCCTTTTACGACCTTGTCCAATGCGTCTTTTGTATTCTCCGGTTTCTAGGTATCGATTCCACACACGATGGATGACGGAAGGGCTAACGTTAAAATTTCTTGCAACTTGACGAATACTGGTGCCATTCTCGACAGCAACAACAACGCGAACAACTTCTGTCTCATTTAAATGCCTCATTTCGATTACCAGGGTAAAACTTAACAATTAATGACGAACTGTCAACATTGTTTACTATTCCAAAGCACACTACAGTATTTTGAATTAAATTTTCTTGTTTTATCTTGTGTTATCTTAAGAGTGATGTGTCAAATATGCTTTGTTTTTGCATTTTATTCAAACAAAATGCAAGTCTTTAAGATATACGTTACCAGATATGTATATCGTTCCAATTAAAAAAGTTATTGAGAAGTGAATATGTGTTCCGCTAATTATTTTGAGCAGTGTATGAATGTTTGAGACTGAGCTGATCCTATTCATTCATAGGGGAAAAATTGATGAGTTTACTGTCCAAGGTGTACCACTGACCCTAACATGGCAGGTCAAACACCTGGGGGTGGTAATATGGACACAGCATATCGACTATGTGTATACAGGGTATCCCAGAACTCAACGTCAAGCCGAAACGGGGTGACAGGATTGATTATAACCATCATGAGAAAAGTCAGAAAAAGATCTATCACATGCAGTTTGAAAATTATGGACATTTTTGAAAAACTTAGAAATTTAGTCAAATTGTAACCATTTTTCGGTTATTGTGGTTAATTTTTATTATTTAAGTTCATTTAAACTTTGGAACCCTGACCCTAAATAACATTTCTAGAACTACAGTCAAAAATAATGACACATTTGCCCCAAGTTTTCTAGAATTAAGACTATTTGTTAACCAACGCACATCCGTGAAACAAGAAATTACAGGTACTTTAGACATCATCTGAGGCAACTATTGATAGAGTGCACTTCATATGCAATATCCGAGTTTACTAATTTTATTCATAATATGTGACTGATAATTGTTTGTTTGTCTATTTAAAATGTGTCTTACATATAACCGTGTTTTTGTATTTATACATATGTAATCTGTCCATCTTTATTGTATATTTTTTTTGTAATCTTGACTTGACCTATCTGTTGGAACAGCTTACAGGTTGAATAAACATATTATTATTATTATTCTAATGAGCAGTACATTTGGGACCGATGGCAGAGTCAGTGCAACACAAATCAGAGCAACAGGCTATTTGAAATATCACCAAATGTGAGAACCAATCTGCAACTTCCCGGTACAAGAAGAGACCAGGTGGTGCTTTCCCGGATTCGAACAGGCCACACCCTTGCAACCTATGGATATATCCTGAACAGAGGCGAAGAAACGCAGTGTGCTGTGTGTGACATCAGACTAACCATCAAACACATATTAATACACTGTCCTAACTTTACTAGTAAAAGAGTGACTTGTAAAGTGCCAAAAAACATTAGAAGTGCCCTTATAGAACAATATAAGACCACTTTAAAATTCCTAAAAGCTATCGGATATTACAAATTAATCTAATTACCCTGCTATAGCCGCTAATAGCCCTGCGCGGTTGATGCGGCTTTGTTTTCGTTAATTAAAAAAAATACTTGTTGGTTTCATGCAAAAAAGAGTAAAAAAATAAAAACCTCAAGTAAACCGATTTTTGCTAACCCATTTTGCTCAGTGCAAATGATTTTTATTCGAACAAGCTTTTGGTCGGTTCTTAATTTTATGGCAAAATAATGAGAGAGATGGATAGTGAACATGTTTGCCATTAGTGAGCGGGACATATAGTAAAGCTACTTTTACTAAAGTCAACAAAAGTAAGAAAAATAAATGAAATAATGAAAAATCTTGACTTAGTTCAGTTTAGGTTTAAAGGAATAAAAGTCATATAGGGAAATAACATTACGAATTACCTACATTTTTTACGAGAAAATTTACCAACTTTGTTAGAGAACGGACCACTAAGAGCTCGTCGCCACCTGTGCTATCAACAAGATGGCTACCCAGCGCATTACGCAGTGCAAGTAAAAGATTTCCTTGACCAGGAATATCCAAGAGGGTGGATTGGACGTTCAGGCACTATTTCGTGGCCAGCCTGTTCCCCAGATTTAAATCCCCTGAATTTTTTTTATTCTCAAGAAAAAAGTTTATTCAAAGCCCATTGAGAGCGTAGCCGAGCTGCGTGAACGAATGTCTCAAGCTGCCAGGCTAATAAGTTGATCCTTTTAAAGAAGATGTAGGGCGCGTATTAAGGCTGATGGGATGGGACCAATTTTATAGGTTTTTCTTAAATGGCCATAGTTTTCAAACTGCATGGGATAGATTTTATCTGATTTTTCTCACGATGGTTACAATCAATCCTGTCACCTCGTTGCGGCTTGACGTTCAGTTTTGGGACACCCTGTATAAAGTCTACAGTTGCCAAGGGGCAGCCGTGTTGGGTAGTTGGGAGCTCAAACCCAAGGTCTTAAAATGGGTCTATATAGCAGTAGTCAGAACCAGTATCCAGTATGGCTGCTCGGTCTGGTGGCCGAGCGTAGAGAAGGTCTCTGTCATTCTCAAGCTCGCTAAAAAGTAGGCATAATGAGAGCCATGAGGACAACACTCACTAAGCAGCACGACAACCACTAGTTGGCCACAATAGAAAACAGAATAATATCCTGATATCGTCATTCAGGCTGGGAAAAGCCAAAGAGGCCTTTTTTTATTTATGTTATTGGCTCTGATCTGAGATCAACTGGCCAGTTCTATTTTGGATGGACACCTTTATTCTTAATAATATGACCACTGTTTTATATTAGTTATAGTTGAAAGTTACAGTGTTATTTGTAGTTTTTGTGTGCAAAAGTTATATAATTTAATTTGTATGCACAGTTGTTTTCACTAGCTAGTATAGAGATCATATTAGCAGGTAACGGAATATAGTTTGACAATCTGTGATACAGGTCTGTTGCCTCATTATTGATCAATTGACATTTTAATATACAGTGTTGAGCAGTACCAATCTCTCCACATCTGCAGTGAGGGTCATCGTCTAGCCCTATTCTAGTTTTGTGTTGAGGGCTTGAGCAATGACCACACCTCAATCTGCAAAGTGTTCTCACAAGTGGTCTATTCGTTTCTCTCTTAAACCAGGGTTCTGTTCTTATGTTCTGCTGTATCTGTTTGTATATCGTTCCGGATGGATTTCTATGGTAGTGTTCACTCCACTTTTCTTTCAGGTTCTTGTTTAATTTACTGTTCAAGTCACTGTAGGGAATTTTGAAGTTCCTCATCAATATTCCATCTGTAGTCTCCATCTTTGCTAGTATGTCGACGGTGTCGTTTTGAGGTATACCTGTATGTCCTTTAATCCATCCAATTTTTACATTTTTATCCAAATTGTGTCTGTAAATGAATTTCGTTATGTTTGAGATGATATGGTTGAAAGTCGATGAAATTCTTAAATGCTCTAATCTCATAGCTGCACTCTTGCTGTGACTGAAGATTATAACATCTCTAAGCTCAGTATTACTGAGAGAATATTCTAGTACTTTGTGAATGACGTTTGTCGTCTTTGAACCGTCTGTGTATATGTGTCCACATTGATCCCATTTTTCTTCTATCTGCTGTTTAAACTTGATGTATGTGGTAGGGTCAGCTTGATGAAAGTTCTTATATTCTACTCCTAGTTTGAGGTTGTAGGTCTTGCATTCTGTGGTAAAGTAGGGGTGTAATACGTTGGAATATATTTGGCCTGTGATTGGTAATAAGTATTCATAGCTTTCTATAAGTGAAGGGAGTTTTTTATGCTGCCAGTATTTGCTAGTCATCCCCAAAATGAAAAGTTTATGAATAGATGCAACCCTGTCTTTGCTAATCTGCTTCAGTACTGCTCTTGTACTCACCAAAGAGGCCTTAAAAGCCTAGATAGATTCTCACTAACCATCCCGTAAAGGAATGATTGTATAAGTGGAAAGATCTAAAAATTGCAGATGTTTAAAGGAATATTTAGCGATTTTTAAAATATTTGACCTATATCACTAAACCCAAAGCGTTTTTAAAAAAATATTTCTGGAAATTTTTCAAATCTCTGACCTTTTCTTCTATATTCAAAAATGACTACGACATCGTACATCGAGAAACAAAAAAGGAGATTATTTGGAAGCCCTTCTCCTCCCAATGTTGTCATCCCCTCAAAATTTTGGAAAATAATTGAACTTCAAAACCCCATAACTTTTGTATCAGATAAATGAAGAATGTGAGTAGAGTATATCGCTCGGAAGTAGCACGATCAAAATATATTATTCGCACGATTATAAAGTATCAAGCTCAGCGGCACAGTAGTATTTTTGGAAAAATTTCCTTGTGGGAATTTCCATCAATATTATGCTTAAAGTAAGTTCATAATCGCTAATTGAATTTACTCCTGAAAATATGTTTCTCATTCAGTCTGACTCATAAGCGTTTTCTGGACACTTACGTAGATAGAGGAGGTAATATCGCAATTTTGTATTTTGTTTAGGAAATAATACATAATATAAAAATAATTCAACATTTAATTTATTTTTTGCCCAACAGAACATGCTCAATTTACAAGACAAAATTATTATTCTACCTATCTATAGATGAAGTCAGAAGTATATGAGTTGTTTACTTTTCTTTCAGGTCTCAATCAGTGCCGACACTTCTATAGTGGAGTTATGTTATTATGTAGACCTGAGTAATGATAAAAACGTAATTATCTATATATCGTCGCCTTAGGACCAAACTATTCTATGTCCAAATTATTTTAAAATCAAGGTTTTACTTCCAATTTAGTCTAAGTTCAATGCCCTTCACGCCAATATATTCTAAGTGCATATATCACATGTAATTTCATAGATACACTGTGACCATTTTATTCCATGTCCATTTAAACTCGTAAATATGCCGACTGAAATATACTATGTACTCTTGTGCAATAAGAGTGAGGGATTTCCATCACATGGGGACATAGAATAAATTGGCTCAAATGGTCTGCATGATTTGTTTTCACAGCTGTTGTGTCAGTTGTGTGACACTGTGGTACATTTAGTGCTTTTTGCGGATATAATATAGTGTAATAACATGAGTGATATAGAAGAAGAGCATTCTGAGCCTCTTCAAAACTCGGGTTCAGAATATTCAGCCCCTACCTCAATGTCTTCAAGAAAACAAAATCGTTCATATCAGGGCATTAGCAAAGCATTTTTCAGCAGTGGATTTACATTTCTGGAAATGTATCATTAAAGATTTTTGAACCTTTTTAGTAATTTAAGCTGAAGAATATTTATTTAAGTTTCGGCTACTTTTCCCACGTCAGTCATCCAATTTACAGTTTAGAATATTGTTAGTCATACTATGATTAGTTTTTCTTTAAATAAAAATTGTAACTATAAGGTACCTACTGAAACAACAGAATAAGTTAAGAATTATTTTTTCTCAATAATAATAATGAGTTTTTTATGTTATTTTCTATCAATATATATCATAAGCTTGCTTTATTTTTAATTTCTTCCGTAATAGTTAGGTATTATCGTAATCTTTAGTACAAATTATTCTATGTTTCAACAAAATTGGCTTCATTATTATTTCTCTAAAAATTTGTTGACACTACTTAATGCAAACCGCATGTTTTTAAAAGTAAATAGCATAAAATTACACCAGAATCCATTTACTATTATGATAGCAGAGCTCTCAAACTTAAAATCGTTCCCCTGTAAAATTTGCAAAATTGGACATAGTCTGGTTCTAAGGCAAAGATATATCATTAGCACTGCAGGCCTAGTAGGCCCATGGTTTGATAGGTTATCTTTCTCCATTGCTTCCTGTCCTTTGCATTTTCCTTCCAATTATTAATCAACAGCCTTATGTCCTTCATCACTTCATCAATCCATCTTGAATTTGGTCTGTCTCGCTTCCTCCTCCCTCCTATGCCACATTCCGTCAGCTTCTTTGGTATTCTCCCATTTTCCATGCGTTCCATGTGCCCTAACCATCTTAGCCTATTATCCTTAACTGTACATATGATGTCTGGTTGGTCAAATAGCTCTTTCAATTCATTATTTGTTCTTCTCACCCATACATCATTCACCATCTTTCCTTTGAATATTTTTTCGCAGACACTTCCGTTCCCATACTGCGAGCATATTTTCCTCACTTTTATCGATCGTCCAGGTTTCACTTCCAAACAGTACCATAGGTCTGATCATTGTCTTATACACTCTAAGTTTTACCCCTCTGGAAAGCAACTTGCTGTTGAGAGTCTCCCTAAATTGGTATAAACACTTATTCGCCTTCTGTAGCCTGTTTTGAATCTCTTTCCTCCTCTCGGGTCTTCTACTGAATTCTACTCCTAAATATATAAATGTTTCTACCTCTTTAAAATGGTAAACCACTCCTTTGGGTGTCGTCACCTCAAATATCCTATCTGCGATAAAGTCATTTTTAGTCCATGCCATAAACTCAGTTTTCTTCTCATTTATGACTAACCCTACTTCCTCTGCGCTTTCTTGTAATCGCAACACCACTTCTCGTAGTTCATGTTTACTTTTAGTCGCTATAACAATCTGCGAATGCCATAAGTTGATGTCTCTTGTGGTACAATAGTCCTGTTCTGTTTAATTTTGCTTTCCGTATAACATATTCAAGTACATAGTTGAACAACACAAAAGTTGTCTCCTTGTTTCAGTCCTTCCGTAACCTCAAATTTGTCAGTTAACTTACTTCCAATTCTTACGCAGTATTCAGTATCTTCTAGTGTTAGTTTAATCATTCGTATAGTGTTATCTATACAAAATATTTATTGTAATAATTCAGAAGGTGGTAGGAGATACAACTAATACCAATCTGCAATGGATAAAAACAAAATAAATCGACCTATTTATTGTATATTAACGCCAGCCCCCTAGCCAGCCCAGCAAAAAATGCCGAAAGGGATTACGGTCATCGGACTTGTCAGGAATCTTGTGAAGACATAAGGAATACTTTGTAGTGTCGGCACTCGGTAGGAGCACAACAAATGTAAACACCTCATATATTTCTGACTACTTGACAACTCAAGCTACCGAAACGTAAGGAAGCAATTCCAACATACGACGGGCCTAAAAACTTTGAACTTTTCGATTTCTATATGTACAGGGTGACCTAATAAGAATGGACGCCGGCAATATCTCGGTAACCGTTAATCGAATAACTTCGGGCAAAAAATATTATTAGGTAAATCGGCTGAGAGAAATCACTGGAAATTATTTTCAAGTTCCGCAAGTAGCCGCTAGGGGGCGTAACTGTTATGGTCAGTCAGAGAAACGGAGCTTTTTTTCAAAAAATATGCGAATAAAGGTATATTATAAATTTTACCGTCATGTAGACTGAACAATTCTCGATTTTTTTGTTAATCGTTTTTTGCTCTGTCTTGTAAGATGTAGTGGTGGGGGAATGTCATAAATCTTTTTATTCAAATGGCCATAACTTTGGTATACGTTAACGGAATTAAACAAGCTAGGTCTCGTTTGAAAGAGTTTTCTTGCCTAGTAATCCGTTGTATCAAAATTGTCCAAGTTTATCTTGACTTTGTAGCTACAGGGTGGTATTTAACATAATAACAACTATTACGTATTATTACGAAAATTTTAAACGGTATGCTATATATCTTTTAACCTAGATATATAGAGGACAAAATTCCTAAAAAGTCAGCGAAAGTATCAACTTCCTAGCGATTTTCAAACCGGAGATATCAATAAAACAAGTATTCTGACAAGTGTGCTGTGAGTTTCAGAAACAATTGCCGCCCTATAGGGTTATAGCCTTCGTCTAATGGTTTTAGTAATCATTTTATAGATAATGCTCAAGTAAAAACATCACAAATCATATTTTGACTTTCTGAAACAACCACTAGGTGGCGTAGTAGGCGCCAATAGGTGCGTATTCAATTTCAAATTCTGACAAGTGTGAGTATTCACAGCACACTTGTCAGAATACTGGTTTTACCGATATCTCCGGTTTGAAAATAGCTAAGAAGCTGAATCTTTCGCTGACCTTTTAAGAATGTTGTCCTCTATATACTCATGTTAAAAGAGATATAGCATACCATTTAAAATTTTCGTAATAATGCGTAATAATAGTTATTATGTCAAATACCGCCCTGTAGCTACTAAGTCAAGATAAACTTGGACAATTTTTATACAACATATTACCAAGCAGGAAGAGCTCCTTCAAACGAGACCTAGCTTGTTTATTTCCGTTAACTTATACCAAAGTTATGGCCATTTAAATAAAAAGCTTTATGACATTCCCCCACCACTACATCTTACAAGATAGAGAAAAAAACGATTAAGAAAAAAAATCGAGAATTGTTCAGTCTACATGACGGTAGAATTTATAGTATACCTTTATTTGCATATTTTTTGAGAAAAAGCCGTTTTTCTGATTGACCGTAACAGTTACGCCCCCTAGCGGCTACTTGCGGACCTTGGAAATAATCTCTAGTGATTTCTCGCAGTCGATTTTGCCTAGTAATATTTTTTGCTCGAAGTTATAAGATTAACGGTTACCGAGATATTGTCGGCGTCCATTCTTATTAGGTCACCCTGTATGTATAATTTCGGAACCCACAGCACCATTTATTTGGACAATATGATATTTATTTTAAAGCTGTGTAAATACTTTCATCTTGATAATTTTATTAATTCTTGTAACTATTTTATGTCGCACTACTTTGTATGTTAAGTAATCCTACTATTTGGCATCCGTATTCCTATAAGTTACTGTAGTTACAGCAATGTGTATTTACAAAATATGAAATTTGAAAACAGTTAAATTATTTACGCGATATTTCTTTAACTAAATACGAGTTTTGGCGATAACTTGTAAATAAATAAATAAGTGTATAGAAGCAGTTGCATAATTATTATGTTGGTGTGACACTATTTTATTGAGAATATACTCTACGGTGCCGGCGTTTTCAAAATCTAGCCAACTATGAATTTTTGAGTATCTTTTTTCTTGTAACAGCGCTACACGCTGTTGACTCCTACATACAGGGTGAGTTTTTAGTACCGGCTCGGTCGATAACTCTACTACTGTAGAAGATAGTGAAAAAAGTTGTATATAAAAGTTGTAGAGTGTATCCGAAGCCACTTGGAACAGCAAAAAATGCTTGAGCGGCATCTCCTTTGTGAAACGCGGCAGCACCGACACTCGGTTTATTGTCGGTGCGCGGCAGATATACAGGATCCCTGGGGCGTTTCACAAAGGAGAAGCCGCCCAAGCATTTTTTGCTGTTTCAAGTGACTTCGGATACACTTTAGCTACAGATATGCTCCTTGCTCAGAAAATATTTCAATTTATACAGGATGATCCATAACTACGTGGTGAGGCAGACATGTATTTTTTTAAATCAGTCGTCTAAATGCAAAACCCGACAAGTCCACGGTAACAAATTTTACAGAAATCGAGAAAAACAGATCAAAGTCTTATTATGAACGAAAATAATACTAAATCGAGAGTATGATGATATACGATGTTTTAGGATGTTAATTCCTAATGCCAAAAAATCTAGGACATAGTTTTTCTAAAATCTGACTTTTAAATTTGGACACGTCGGGTTTTGCATGCGAGGAACTGTGACATCTCGTGTTTTGACTGCTATTTTTGTGGAATCGGATCAAAATAAATGAAACACATCAATTTGGATTATTTTACTGAATATAAAGAAATCTAATCAAACACTATGCTCAACGACAGAAACTATAAACATAAACCTAGATATTAGAAAGGATACATTTCAAGGGTTACAAGGCTTAAACGTCAAAATCTAAATTTTCTGACAAACAAAATTCTTCAGAACTAGCAAATGCATTTTCACAATTAGCTTCGATCCTCTGCATTAATGTAGACCTAGCTTCTGTTGAAGTAGGCTCTCCAAAATCCGCATCCAAAGCATTTTTCAAAAACATGGTCATTTTTATCAATAATTTATCAATACAGCATAAATTAATCTCATTCTCTCAGTAAACTGAAAAACACATGAATTCACCACAACGTATTTTTAGCGACTGGATAAAACAAAAACACACAATGGTCATTTTGAAAAATTTGTTACTTGTCGGGTTTTGCATTTAGACGACTGAAATGAGACACCCTATATATTATTCCATATTCAAATTCTACTAATGGTTTCCGTTCTTCCAATGTGGGTATTGTTACATTATACAGGGTATTTCAAAATTAATGACCATTTTTATATCCAAATCGCTGTCAAATGAACGTACTGTATACCAAAAAGTGATAAATCAAAAATCATTTTGTTTACTCGGATGAATAAAAAATATTCTGTAGTTTTAAAATCGGCTATAAAAAAGCTCGCGACGCATATTTGTATACAGGATGATGTAGAATGCAAAAGCTTTTTCTCTCTTTTTTTTTTAAATGTAACCCCGAATATTTTATTATAGTAAATATTTTAATATGCTCTTTCATAAAAAATTAATCATGTCAATTTAAGACTTGACAGTACAATGTCTACAAGCCATATTGGTGCTATTTCGTTTTGTTGTACTTCCACATGGTGCCATTTTGTATTCATTTTTAAGCAGTCTTGTCATCGCGATCGAGGAGGTACTACTCAGTAGACAGTTCAATTTTGCAAGTTGTTTTGCGAAGAAGAGGAAACAAATGGACCTTTTAAAAAGTATACAGCGTTCGAGGTGGTCGACGAAATGGAATGTGTTAGATAATTTTGGTTATAGATGCGTTGAACATAGTTTTAGTTTACTTGTATTGATTTACACCAAAGGTTGAGCGGAAGATCACTTTATGTTAACTCTGTTTTTGAGGTTTCCCCAAATTCTTATTAGTATGGCACGCATGCCAAGTAAGCATTGATATGTTCATGTTTTATCTGGAAATAAATTATTTATCATTATTCTGATTTGCTAAGTTCATCTCGCATGATAGTGGTAGCAACAAGTGGTGACGGGCTGTGCCAAGTCAACACCTGAACTATTACTGGTCTGAGTTTAGGAAGGATCTCACAATACTACACGTCTTCAAGATGACAGACTTTTGGAATACTAATTAGAGAGACAGTAACAACTTTGTTTTGTTTCCAGAGTCGTTTTACTTCTATGGCAAGGACTGGGTATTTAGATGTCTTCCTAGCGTAGGTGGTTTGAACATTCGTAGCATTAGGGATAGCAATATCTATTAAATAGGTAACTTTGTCTGCCTTCGACTGAAAAGCTATATCTGGTCTATTGGCTGGGATAGTTTTGTCTGTGTGTATTTCGACGTGCCAGTATAGTTTGTATTGATGAGTGGTGTATAGTTCTTGTTTGTTTGGTCTGAAAGAAATGCCTGAGTGTTTTTGTTTGTTTTGTGCGGAGTGACTCCTCTACCACCTTGTTTTCTATCTACGGTAAGCCTTTCTTTGCATGCATTCGGATGTGACATTCTGTGTTTCGTGAGTTCTATCCGTATGAGGATTTGGATGTTTTCTATGTCAGTGTGCGACCATTTGATGATGCCGAAGGAGTATGTGAGGACCGGTATCGCGAATGTGTTAATGGCTTTTGTAAGATCTCTGGAACTTAGTTTTGTTTTTAGTAGCTTAATAAGGCGGTCTTTAAACTCTTGTATACGTTGTTCTTTGACTTGTGAGTGGTCTATCTTAACACTTTGATTGAAATCCAGGTACTTGTATGTTTCGTCCTTGTAAATGTTGTCCAGTGTTTGGCCAGTTACTATTTACCGTTCTTGATGGCCCTTCCATTGACCTTTGTTGATGTGGAGCACCTTGCACTTACTCTTTCCGAATTCCACCTTTACGTCTGACGTGCAAACCTCCGTTATTCTGAGTAATTCTCTCAGTTGTACTTCAGTGGGTGCATATAGTTTTATATCATCCATGTAGAGGATATAAAGGATGAATTATTATTTATTATATTATTATTTATTAATACATGTTGTACCGCTCGGTTCTTGATGTATGAAGAACTACCGCATTAGGATGAGATACAGTGGGTCTGATAGGATCTGTGAGCGGCGGAACTATAGAGGATAGCTCAGAGGAGCAGACTCCGTCTGAACATCAGCAGAAGAGTAAGAGGTCATCAACCGCATGCCGGTCAAAAAGTGGCTGGAGGTGGCGCGTTGCAGGATTAAGAGAGCCCCTTCTTGTTACGTCTATGTTCGGTGGTATTCGTAATACCGATAGGCGATTGTAGCCGTCAGTGGACAGTTAACAAAACTTTCCACCTCGGTTCCGCCAGAGCGCGATATAAAGCGCGTTGTTAATAGCGGCAACTTTCTTATTTAAAACTTTTCCAAACTTCCAATGCGCCTCAAGACAGGTAACAGCTAGAGAGAAGGTGAAGTTTTCGATTAAAAACCGCTGCAGCAGCCTGCTTTGCGTTTTCTCAGGACGGAACCGCAAAAACTAATGGGTGAGGAGGAAATTATTTGGCTCTGCAAAACGAAAAAGGATGTTATGGAACTTAAATTCTTTACTAACTTTTCATTTGGTATTTTGCACATTTAAAATTTACTAATATTTTTTTATCTTTCTTAAGTTAATTTTTCATTACAGTTCCTCGTTTTTTTTTGTTTATCCTTTTTAATCTTCAATTTACATCTAGACTAATAAAAAAACTGATTCCAAATGGGAGTCATGACAAATTTATGGAAATGTACCTTTCTACTACTACTTCTAGACAAGTGACAGCGAAAAACAAAAATTGAGAGAACATAAAACTTTTTTTTGTAATTGTTGTCTACAGCTAGTGTCGTCTCCCTTCCATCAGCTAAGCCTTCTATTTTTCGCGGTGTTCCCAGTTTTCGTCTGCCAGCCCTTTGCTTGTCATGGCTTCGTAGACTTCATTTTTACAGAATCTTCTAGATCTTCCTCTTCTTCTTGTTCACCTAGAGCTGTATTCTGCAACCTTGTTTATTCTTATGTTTTCTACTCTACGTTCGTGGCCATACTATTGTAGTCTTTTTCCCTCTATATATTGTCGAGCGTCTTTTTCTATCTTCATTCTCCTCCTTATCTCTTCATTTGTTATTCTGTCTGTCCATTTCGGTTGTCAGAATGCTCCTTTGGTTTTCCTTGTTAATAAACCATATCTCCGCTGCATATATCATGGTACTTCTTATTATTGTCTGACAGATCATCTTTTTGGTTTTTCCTCTGATGGTTTTATTCCAAATTACACTATGGAGTTGTCTCATCCAGGGTCCTGGGTCCTGTTTGTCCAGTCTATTTTTTATTTGTTCCTCTGTTGTTGCATCTTTTCTTATCGTGGGGCCCAGGTATTTAAATTTCCTCGTTCGCTTTATTTCAACCTTATCTTCTATCAGTTATAAAATCTGTTGAGAATAACTGCTTGATCGAATTTTTAAATGTTCTGTCCTCTGTATTCTTGATCAGGCAAAAACATTGAAGAGATTTAGGTTAAAACTGCTTTTTTGAGATTTAGACTAGAAGTAGCAAGTGGTATGCTGTTAACATTCGTCACTAACTTAGTTCAAAGAGTTTGTTGTGACCTAGATTGTAAAACTTACTAGGAATCTATAGTTTTCATAAGAAGTTCTGTCAAACATTTCAATTTAAAAGTATAACAATCTAAGGCCCGATTCTATCAACCTCCGAATTTCAACAAAGACCTTGACCAAGCAGAGCAGACTTTCAAAAACACACATCTGTCAAAGTACTCTGCAAATTATTGATTTCTCTTGAGGTTGACCTCAAAAAGCTCAAAAATTACATACCTACTTTATATACAATCGACCATTGTGAACCATCTAGTATCTTCTCAAGTCTGATTTTCCATCCTTAATGGGTGAAAAATTGCATTTTTTTGTTTAAGAAGAAGTTTAGCAATTGCTAATCTCAACCAATCAGATTCTAGAGAAGCGGTACAATTGATCACTGGTTTCTTGGTGTATCAAATGATATGATGATACGAAATTCACTCACTGCATTATTAGGATAAAACAATAATTTACTATCGATAATAATTACAAATACATGCAACATATCTTCGTTTTATAGTAAAAAGGGGAAAAATAGCCTCTTGTTACAAACACACGGTTTAACTGTTAGCCAAGTTGTTTCCCAAAGTGTCCATGTGCATTACTGGTTGCCTATCCGTGGCCTATCCTGAACGGCAAAGTGCACCAGCTGGGAGCAACTAGCAGGAGGGATTTTTAATTTTTTATTCCTATATATGCCTTACAATGCGTACGCTGCACCTTTACATCCTCTGTGAATATTTCTATAAGTATTTGTCGATAATCTATCTGACTGACGGAGGTGGGATTTGTAATTATTAAATAAGGTAGTTGCTATGATCATGGCTGACTCTACACTAGGCCGGAGCCTTAGATGTGGCAACGTGGCTTAGCTGTCAAATAGTGGTCCTATAGTTTCAGAATAATTATTACATTTTATATGTATTAGAGTTCATCTCGGTTAATAAATTAAGAAAAATACTTTTTAGAACTGCTACTACTAATACCACTTACATCTGATGTCTGTTTAATCACAGTCAGACACTACAAAATAAAAATAAACGCAACCTGTTTCCTGCCGCCACTTCCATTTCCACTTAAATTAACACTCAATTTACTTTGTAAATTATCACTTGAGCTATAAAAATTCACTATTAGGTCACTGTGAAGCCATTCTTGCTGGTCTTGATTTTCCTTTCACTATCAAATGCTTTCGTAGGTATGCCCCAGGCCATGCCCAGATGAGTTCTATTAACTGTATTTTTCTGTGATATTTGGGAGGTCCAGAAAACATTATAGGTACCACATTGTGCTTTAAAATAGGTCTTATCCTTTGAAATGTTTGTCAATTATTGTCTTTATCCTTATAAATATAACCAGCCCTTCCGAGGAATACCTTTCACCCACTTCTGTTTATGTCCGTTATCGGACGCACAATTGCTAGTGCAACCTGGTACTACACACTTTGCAGGCATCTTTTTATCTTTATAGTTTCATTTGTGCAGGTAAATAAGTAGAAACCTATTCAAAATCACCTTGCAACGTTCTTTTTAATCTGGAATAAGGTTATGTTGGGCCATGGTTTGGTAGTCCTCTAGTCATGCCTCTACTGGGCTGCAACCTGGTACTACACGCTTTGCAGGCACCTTTTTATCTTTATAGTTTCGTTTGTGCAGGTAAATAAGTAGAAACCCATTAAAAATCACCTTGCAATGTTCTTTTTAATCTGGAATAAGGTGATGTTGGGCCATGGTTTGGTAGTCCTCTACTGGGCTGCAACCTGGTACTACATGCTTTGCAGGCATCTTGTTATCTTTATAGTTTCGTTTGTGCAGGTAAATAATTAGAAACAAATTAATAATCACCTTCCAACCATATTTTCTGCACCTGGAAGAATACACACGACATAACAACAAATGAAAACACGGCCTGATCTCCAACGTGCCATATTTCAATGCTCCGGCCTAGTGAGTAGAGACGGTCATGCTGTGATTGATACTACTTTTATGATTCTGTCACAAATCAATGCTGTTTGCAATTAGTAATTATACTGTAAACATGAAAAATCTGGCATAGATTTGCAAATCAATCACTTTGTTCTGATATCCTGCTATGATTTTAATCCATGAATGACCATGAATTTCTAAAATACGTTTGTTTTCAATATTGACAAAATACTATTAGATAATACTTATTAACATAGCCCTCAATAACCAATAGAAAGCTTTTGCTTTGTTAAATATGCATGCTCATAAAATCGGTCCTAAATGTCACGAGAATGTATGACCTAAAACGTTCAATGTCTTGAATTGGTTGTTGGGCGCATCTACTGTATTTCTAAAGATAAGCCTCGAAACGTCACTTGTCAATAGGACTGTTCCAACCTACGGTTCTATTACCGTCCCAGTACCGTTTTCATGATGCTCCGCCCATTTTACGATTCTAAAAACGGTGATTGGTTGGTCCGCCAGCATACCAACCGCCATACCAATCATCGATTCTACAATCGCAAAATGGGTGGGGCATGATGAGAACGATTCTGGGACGGTAATAGAACCGTAGGATGGAACAGTCCTATTATACGGGCTCTTTGACATATCCTCATTCGTCTTTGTAATATTCTTTAGATAGGGAAAGACGCCCATTTGATGCTCTATGAATTAGCTGTCATTAGTTGTTACCGAAAATGAATAGCCACCAAGATATTTTTTTATGATATTTAGCTTTATTAAGAACAATCATTGTAAAATATTGTGGTGCGCATGATGGTAGGGTGTGCAGGTTACGGTTGTAAAAGCCACAGTAGCAGGAAGGAGCCACGAATCACTTATCACAGGTACATTTTGGTACTTTTTTGGTACCATTTGGTAACAGAAATGTCAGTCGCGCGTTCCGCCCTCTCTCTTTCCTTGTCTAAGTAATATTCTAATATCGACACTCGATAGGCCATTATAGCTGCTAGGGATGGGACATCAAAAGAAAAAATCGATGTTGGACATCGATATCGACATCGACGGTCTGCCATCGATAACTACGATATATCGTATTCAAAACATTTATGTTTGAACATCGCAAAGACATCGATATTCGGGTATTGATGTTCTTCAATTTCAATGTTAGAAATACATAATGATATATATGTATTTTACTATCATTTTAAATTTCAAAAAACAGCATAGTAAATACGAAATAATAAGTCCAGAAACTAGCTAAACTAACAAATTTATTAATTTAAACAAAGATTTAAAAAAATTGAATCAACAACATACTTTGACTACTAATAAAGAACAAATGCACACAATATAGAAACTTAATGTGGACATTTGTGCGACGTCCTTCCGTGTTAGTCCCCAACTATGCTGGTTGTACCTGTTATATTATTAGTTACTCAATGCTCCTAATCAGACTATAATCGCAAGCTTCAAAATTTGACCGATCGTTGGAGCTAACTTGTTTTCGGTTCGGTTTTGATTGTCTATTTCCTTTTTCAAATTGTTTTGCAACTTTAGCGAATTTGAATTTCATCTAAAATCAATCAATGTTAAATGTCCATCTCAAATCAGCTTAAAATGGAACAAACAAAAAACAATGCACATCGAAAACGAGGTAACTCCATTGTGAGGACGTGAGCCGTGGCTTTATCACAGCTTTATCAATCGGCCAAATCTAGTAGCTTGTGATTAATCCCCCTCCCATAAATTCCTATTGACGTCAATCGGTCACCATTACGTCGCTGTTGTTTTCGTACAGAATAGTAGTTCGTCTATGAACTAGTTCACTGAAAGGAAGTAGAATGCACACCTCTACAAAGGAACCCAAAGCGCGTTCGATTGGTATTTTAAATCATGCGGCAAAACCGAAGCCCAGAAAATTTTAGAGTCACTAAGGGCCGATTTTATCAACATGCATATTTAATAAAGAATTTAACAAAGCTTTTCTATTGGATGCTATTTAGCAAAAGCTTTCTATTGGGTATTGAGGGCTATGTTAATAAGTATCATCCAATAGTATTTTATCAATATTGAAAACAACACGTCAGAGCTGGATGACACTTTTGTCAAAGATATTTTAGAAATTCATGGATCAAAATCATAGCAGGATATCAGAACAAAGCGATTGATTTGCAAATTAATGCCACATTTTCCATGTTGTACATGTACATTATAATTATTGTATAATTACTAATTGCAAACTGGGATAATTTGTGATAAAAGTAGTAGGTACCTATATCAATCACAGCAACTACCTACCTTATTTAATGATTAAAAATCCCACATCCGTCAGTCAGATAGATGGATTATATGAAAATACATATTTTTATGAAGAATCAATCTTTCATTTACTGGATGCATGTTTGTTATAGATCTTCTTATAGAAGTATTCACAGGTGCATTGTACATCAAATAGGGTTATACTTAATTTTAATTATAAAATGGCAAGGTTTGGCGTTCTGGGGTTCTGGATAGGCAACCAGTAATGCACATACGCTTGGGAAGTAGCTATAACCTTTGAAATGTAACAAAATGCTATTTTTACCTCTTTTTACTATAAAACAAAGATATATTGCAGGTATTCATAATTATTATCGACAGTAAATTATTGTTTTATCCAAATAATGCAATGAGTGAATTTCTTGTCATCATAGCATATAATACAGTATGAAACCAGCGATCAAATGGAAATGGAATCTGGAATCTGATTGGTTGAAATTAGCAATTGCTAAACTTTTGATTAAACAAGAAAATGCAATTTTTCACCGATTTGGTATGGAAAATCAGACTGGAAAAGATGCTAGATGATTTACAATGCTCGATCGTATATGAAGTATGTCATTTTTGAGCTTTTTGAGGTCAACTTCAAGAGAAATCAATAATTTTCAGAGTCCTTGACAGATGCATGTTCTTAAAAGGGCTGCTCTTATTGGTCAAAGTCTTTGTTAAAATCTGCATGTTGATGAAATCGGGCCTAAGTTTACTTTTCTGTATATTTTCAAATTGTAATTGAAATTTTTAGCAAAACATCGATGCAAATTTTTCAAAACATCGATGTTTTCACCGATGGTTCAAGTTAACAACATCGATGGTAGAAACATCGATCATCGAACGTGAAATATCGATGTCTTCCAAACATCGATAATTACCGCCCACCCCTAATAGCTGCCAGTGGACAGTTCATGAAACTTCCCTCGCCTGTTCTGGCAAAGCGCGCTAGTAAACGTCCAATGGGTAACGGCAACTTTCTCGTTTGAAACTTCCCGAAACTTCAAATTCGCCGACAGACCGGTCGTGGATAGACAGAAGGTGAAGTTTTCGATTAAACCCTCTGCCGCAGTCCCGCAGTCCGCTGTGCCCTGTGCGTTTTGTTGGGACGGAACCGCAAAAATAAATGGGAACGGAGAAACTGGATGAAGGAAATTATTCGGCTGTGCAAAACGAGAAAAGAATGTTATGGAACTCTAATGGAGTACATAGTTTACTTTGGCCTTATGTCAAGTCGTTATGATAGTCTAGGCAACGAATTGAAGAATGTTAGACCATCTACTCCAAAATGGTTAAAGTTGTCAGTAATACTGAGAAACTGCTTAATCTAATAGCATTTTCGACTTATTGCCTTTTCACAGCACTCATAGGAACTGAGTGTCAAAATTATGTTCGTCTTAGATTTGAATGCAGAACTAGTGTGGTTTTTTGTTTTCGACGTATCCGCTTAATTGCACTTGAGTGCAAAATATCGCCACGGACTCTCTGAGCTCGTGGAGATTTCAGTGCACTTTTGACGTCTATAAAATATTAATTATAGCCTATTTCATTTGTCAGAGAAACTAATTTTTTGAATTAAGAACTGGGTAGTGAGGTAGCACAGGGTACTATACATAGTAGCATGGATGCTACAATAGGTTACGGAAGGTGTGAAAGGTGTATAGTTGGAAGAACTGCGAATATCGTCATCTTCGGATGATGAGGAAATTGAAGCATATCTAGTTCAATTGCAAACAACGGCTGCGGGTGTCCCAAAAATACGAATATTTGTTGAAAATGTTGTTCATAAACTGACGGAAGAAGAGATACAACCAGATATACATAAGTACCTATTTACCGATATAGGTAGTTATTTATTTTTAGTGCAAAAGCCATATTGCACTAAATGCTGTTAGTTTTTATGTCGATAAACAGGATAAATGATTGAACAAGGCGGATTCAAACTACTCAAATTCCAAAACCACCACAAAATGAAATTGAGCTCTCGGGATACAAAATGACATGAAACTGTCATCGGTTGGCTGACAGAACAGTTACTTGAATTGTACTGAAATTTGGTGTATGTTCGATTTACCAGTTCAGATTTATTGCACTTCTGGCCACCAGACGAGTTTTCAATGTGCACTGTGGTGCAATCGTGGTTAAAATCAGTGCAGTAAGTCGAAAACGCTCTTAGTTGAAAGTTATGATTTCTATATATCACTTGATTCAATTGGCTTCTTTTTGTCACCCATATTATAATATTGCTTGAAATATGACGGATTGTTCTACAGCATTAAAAAAAATTGTAAAGATAGCTCTGGGGAATTCAAAATACTAATAAAATGTTAAACAGAAAAAATGGAGTCAAGTTGATTGACTTAGTACTTGTCGCACATAACAGTGATATCATTTTATTATTTTCTCTATGTATGAAGCTATATTCTGAGATCCCTTGCAACCAAATCATCGCCCGCCTGTTCTCAAAAAACATCACAATACAAAAACTAGTAAATAGCTTCCTGAATCTCCCCGTAGGAACTAAAACGACAATTTTTATTCTGAGAGCTTCAACTGGACGAAACAATCAGGAACCCCCAAATTGCTTAAAAACGAAGTTTGAGCTATTTTTATATTTTTAGTTTCTTTATTATTGCTGCCCCGCCACTGACACGATTTTTGAAAACCATACGCATTCGGTAATAATTCTGTGTCTAAATTTCATTAAAATCAATTCCATAATTTCCATGTTCAATTAAGTAAATTCAGAACGATCTAAAGCAATACCGTTATGTATACATCAGAAAATTTTAAGTCCATTGATTTCTGTAATAGTCCAGGCAATTCTCGGATGGACCTAAAATAGGGTATTATGCCGTTAGGTTTTTCTTTCACAGGTCAATTGACAGCCTATTATGGATAGAACAAATTTTTGAGTTTTACAATGCATGCAGCGGTTGCTGAGATTACGAGGGTAAAAAAACGCGAACAGATAGACCCACAGACAGACCGACGGAAATGAGTGACGTGAATTTTTGTTATGTAGACATCATAAAACGCACAAAAAGCGTATTACCTCAAAATCGAAAATTTTGCGATCACAATACTACCCTCACCTATCGCCTGTGGGAAGTAAAAATATAAAAAGCGAATGGTGCATTATATAGATTGATATAAAATGTTTAATTGTAAGCTATTTCTAAAACTAGAGTTAGTTAATATAGGCTAAAAAACATTTATCGTGGTGTTTTTATTTTTTCTTCGCTCAACACCTTCATTTATCGAATTGAAAGTTTAGAATAAGAACAAAATGTTCACCACAAAAATTTAAAGAAAGCGTTAGGTGCACTATATAGATAATTTAATAGTAGCTATTTCTATCAGTAGGGTTGGTATGAAATGTATAAAAAGATTTCTAGATTTTAATTTTTCTTTGTTATCGCTATAATCCTCGAGGTGCACTTTACAAAATTTGGTTGTCATCAGTTGGTTATTTATTGCGGTTGAACAAAACCATACCAACTCGAATATTTTGCGTGATTTTGATTTGCTAAACTATAATTTATTATGCACACATTTTTACTATCCTGAGTACACGGTTGACAACAGAGGTCTAAGCACTGACCCTTGTGGAACTCCAATTATAAAGCTGCCTATTCATAGAGTTTAAATTGAAATTAAACTATCTATCGCTGTAATAGTTTAAAAAAAAGGTTGTTTCACACATTTTTTTACCGTTACCCAAAAGTATAAATAAAAAGACGAATACCGAAAAAAGATATCGCACTTTCCAGAATGTTTGTTACTGAAATCAAATCAACGTGTGAAGTTTTGTTGTGAAGATAGCTGAAACGTGTGTGGTCCACCTTACAGAGAGTGAAGTTCATTTTCGAGTTTACAGTAAAAAACGGAGAATGTCTAATCACTAGTCCAGGAATAATTTTAATGTTTTTATCGATTGTTGTTTCAACTATCAGATGTTCATTACGTACAAAGGTGATACTTTCGTCGTTAAAGTGGCCACACACTATTATTTTGCGATATAATTAAGGACATTTCAACTTTTTAACAAACATAATAATATAAACATATTACACGAGTAACTGTCGGAACCGGCAAACATTCCTTAAAGTTTTCGGAAATCGTCCTGTGTGAATGGATGCATAAAAATGGACTCCTCGTTTTTTTATAATTTTTTTGGGTGTTGCTTTATTTCATGATATAAACCATACCTATTGAATTGTTATTTATTGCTCTTGGACATAATTTTATGATTTGTTTGCGGTTTTTTGTTGTTGCTAAAATATAATTTATGACTATCCTCACGGTAGACAACAGTGGTCTAAGTACTGACCCCTGTGGTACTCCAATTTAAAAGCTACTAGTTTAAAGAGTTTAAAGTGAAATCAATTAACTTATTGCTATGATAGTTAATAAAATAGCTGTTTCGCACATTTTATTACCGTTACCAAAAATACATATAGGAAGGCAGATGGTGCAGTATACTCGCACAACGTGTTTCAGGACCATTCCCGAGAAAAGAAATCACAGTCAGGTTTCAGAATGTGGAGTCGACGTGAAAAGGAATAGTTCTGAAATTCGTGTTTGTTACAGAGAAATCGACGTTTGAAATTTGTTGTGAACATAGTTAAAACGTGTGTGGCCCACCTTATTGAATGTGAATTTTTTCTTTCGATATTACAGTAAAAAATGAAGAAGGTCATTTAGTAGGGTTACGCTAACAGGTCTTTTTTTATGTTTCTGTCGATTGCTTGATTCAACTATCAGATATTCATTACGTACAAAGATGATACTTTTGTCGTTAAAGTGGCCACACACTACGATTTTGCGATCCAATTAAGGGCATTTCAACTGTTTAATTATTATGAATTAGCATAAGCGCCAACCACCTGAGATTACACACGACTAGCACTTTCTAACCTTAGATATCTTCAGCAATGCCATAAATATCTTTCTCGTATAATTTAAACATATTATACGAGTAACATAGGTCGGTGCCAGCAATCAATCCTTAAGTTTTCAGGATTCGTCCTGGGACACAATGTATGGATATATAAAAATGAATTCCTCGGTTTTTTATAATGTTTACTTCCCACACCGAGAGGTGAGGGGAGTATTGTGATCGCGAAAATTTTAGATTTTGAGATGATACACTTTTTGGCCGTTTTATGATGTGTAAATAACGAAAATCCACGTCACTCATTTCCGTCGGTCTGTCTGTCTGTCGGTCTGTCTGTACGCGTCCTTCTAGTCACATAATTTCAGCAACCGCTGCATGGATTGTGATGAAATTTGGGCAGCGATTTGCTGTGGGGTCGTAGTAGGTAATGTTCCTATAATTTTGAAAATCGATGCATGGGCGGCGGAGTAATCAGCAAAAACGAAAATTTCAGATATTTTTCGAACTTCGTTTTTAGGTGTTTTAGGGGTAACTGATCATTTTCTACTTTTTTTTGGGTGGGGTTGAAATTGGGGTTTTTTAAATATCGAAAAATCAGTATGCCATGCGATTAAGAATTTAAGATTGCGGAATAAAAACTGTGTCGACCCAGTTTCTACGGAGAGATGTTAGAAATTGTTCACGAGAGTTTTTGTGGTAGTTGTTTTTTGCGGGAGGGTAGGCGATGCTTTGGTTGCAAGGGAATGTCAGACTTCAGCTTCATGCTATGGGAAAAGAATAAACTGATATCACCGTAATGTGTGCGAAGTACTGAGTCAATCAACTTGATACCATTTTTTTTGTTGTCGTTTTATTTCACGATATAAACTACAGAGTGAGTCTAAAGTATGGAACGACTCAATTATTTCGAAAATAATTTTTTTTTACTTTTTGAATCCTGACCGTCGGTACCAAATATTTAGTAAAACGCCAAAGACATATAAAACCAGTGTAATAAATAGTCTCACCGATCGAGCCATTTTGCTTTCTGACGTCAAAAGCAGACCTGACAATCTCAAAAAGGTAAGGAATATCCTGTCCCAAAACAACTACCCCCAGCACTTCACAAACACCACTATCAAGAAGAGAGTTCATCAACTTTATAACCGCCGGCAACGTTCAAATAATGATAATAATAAAAAGAAATATTTTTGAATGCCTTGTACACCGGGACTCTCCGAAAACATTAATAAAATTTTCAATAAATTTAACGTAAATGTTGCCCATACTGCCACGACAACAACCCGTACAGTATTCTCATGCCTGAAACCTTCATTAGAAAAGGACATGCATAGCAACTTGGTTTATGAAATACCCTGTAAAGATTGCCCCAACTTATACATAGGACAAACTAAGCAATATTTAAATAAGCGCATATATAAACATAAGTATGATATTAAAAATAAGAACCTGAATTCTACCGCCCTCAGCAAACATGCTATAAAAAATAAACATACCATCGATTTTAACAACGTTAGAACTTTATGGAAAGAGAAAGATTGGTATAAAAGAAACATCTTAGAGATGATACGTATAAAAAGAAGTTCTAACAGCATGAATTTCAGGACAGATACAAGCAATCTTTCATGCATATATGCAAATTTAATAAATGGAACATAGCCTATACTTTCTTCCATCTTATCAATATTTACCTTCCTCGATATTTAATTATTTTCTTATGTTTTGTACTTGTTTATATTTTTTAACGGATATTTTATCAGCTGAATATTTTTGTTCCACCACGCCAGTCTCTCACTGAAAACCAAATTGCCAACACCACCCGGCATAATACATATGACTGTTGTGGTATAATGTAAGTTTTATGTTGCATTTTAATTATTTTTTTTAAATTGTAATTTTGTTTAAAAAAAATTAATTGTGAATGTTAGTCATTTTGTATATGTTTGACATTTTTGATATTTTATTTTTGTTTTAATACCTGAAGATGACGCCTAATAGAAGCGTCGAAACGTCGTAGAAAATTATATTTCAGAAATATAATAATTGACCGTATCCCAAGATTGTTTTACTAAATATCTCGAAAAGGTTTGCATGATTTCCATGAAATTCGGGGAGGGGGGGTTTTGCGATACCTCCAATCTTGCGATGATATTTACAATGTTAGCAGATCTACTGTCCAAGTAAAAATAAGACATTAACTTGAAAAAACCTGAAGGCGGTTACAGCAGATGATCAAAATGTTGTCCGTTTACTTCAATGCCATGTGATTCTTGAAACTTTGTAGTACATTTTGCAAGATGCCTGAAATTTGCACAGTAAACATAGCCACCTTATTTAGTTATTTTAAGTTTAGCAGATGCAATGCAAATTTAGTTGTAACCTAAAAATTATGAGGTTTAGGTATAGGAAATGTTAAAATAATCAATATTTTTCAGGGATTCCAAAACAGGTTTATTATATTTCCGGAAAATGGTAGACATGACAACATTGTAAATACTACTACTTCACACCCCAAAATTTATGGAAATTGTGCTAACCGTTTCCGAGATAATTGAGGCGTTCTATACTTAAGACTCACTCTGTATAATATTATTATTATTTATTATTTATTTATTCATTTTAAAAGCTACATGAATAAATGAAGGTCATTCACAGAAGGCACTGCCTTGTGCGTGAATATCCCCCGGTATAGAATAACTATAATTTAAGTTCATATGCTCCTACTTCTCGTACACTCACTAACTTGTAGACCTTTCCATGATAAGTCATTTTTTGGTTCCTCCTAAAATCCTGTTGTTTCTACCACTTCGACCAGTAAAACTCTCATCTCTTGTGCAGTCAAACATCAACCATATTAATTTTCCTAACCTTTGTTCAGAATAACTTCACAAATAAATTTTGAATTACTACCTCGTGTCATGTCATGTTGTTATTTATTGCTGTTAGATAACATGGTATGATTTACTTGCAGTTCTTTTTTTGTTGCCGTTAAATTATAATTTACGGTTGACAATCGTGGTCTAAGCACTGACCCCTGTGGTACTCCAATTTAAAAGCTACTAGTTTAAAGAGTTTAAAGTGAAATTAATAAACTTATCGCTACGATAGTTAATGAAAAGAAGCTGTTTCACACACTTTTTTTACCGTGGCAACCCCGTTGTGCTGGGGCGGTCTCTGGCCCCTGACCGATCTCCTGGTGGCCGCCACTCGGGCCGACTGGGACCTGGCGGCCGGCCGCCTCCTGCGCTGCCCCTGGGGGGTGCTGGTGCCCCCCTCGTTGGCCCCCTGGGGGGCGGCCTGCGGGGGCAGGGGCGGGATGGCCTCCATGGACACGGCGCACACGGAGGCCGAGCGACCCCCCCGACGTCGGGGCTGCTGAGCCCCTTGCGATCGCGACTGTTGCCTGTCGTCCGTCATGACTGCGCGCACTGACTGCTGCTGCTGCTTCGGCCACCGACGGTGCTTTTGGCGTCCTGACGCCGACTGACGAGCGCCGCGACGCGACGCTCGCTCGCACGATGCTACGACGCGACGACGGTTAATAACCCGGGGAAACTGGGACTTCTTCGAAACCGGACGCTTTCGGTTCTGGTACAAAAGGTGACGGTCGGGTGTTCTGAGAAGGACTTATAAATCACTTAGCTCGTGGTAATTAGGAGTTAAATTTTGGGCTTTCTTTACTTTCTAGGAACCGATGAGTTTTCCTTTTCCGTGATATCTGGGGTCAACACTTTGCTTGTGTCTTTTATTATATCCATAAGAAATTTAAAACTTTCAAAGTTTTGAAACATTTCAAATTTTTCCAAATGTTCCAAATTTTTCCACTCTTCAAATTTTCCAAATTAACAAAATTTTCAAAATTTTCCAACTTTTCATATCTTCCATTATCCATTCCCAAATGTTCCAATTTTCTCCAAATGTTCAAAATTTACCAAATTTCCGAATTTTCCAATTTTTCCACTTCTTCTAAATTTTCCTATTTTTTCCAAATTTTCCATATTTTCAAAATGTACCAAATTCCCAAACTTTTCAATTTTTCCATATTTTCCAAATTTTCAAAATTTCCAAATTTTCCAATTTGTCCATATTTTCCAAATTATCCAAATTTTAGAAATTCTCAAAATTCTCTAAAGCGCCACGACGCTCGCTCGCACACGATGCTATGACGCGACGACGGTTAATAACCCGGGGAAACTGGGACTTCTTCGAAACCAGACAGTTTTGGTTCTGGTACAAAAGGTGACAGTCGGGTGTTCTGAGAAGGACTTAAACGGCACACAGGGTTCGGGAAATTAAGATTATAAATCACTTAGCTCGTGGTAATTAGGCGCTATTTTTTAGGCTTACTTTTTGTTCTAGAAACTGACGAGTCTTTCTTTCCCGTAAGTGATTTAGCCCTTTATAGCTTCAAACACAATACATGTGATTTTTTATATTCATAAATTTTAAAAATATTGATAATTTTTACACTTTTCAAAATTTTCATAATGATCAAACCTTTTCAAAGTTTTCCAAATATTCTAAATTTTCCAAATTTTCAGTTTTCCAAATTTTCTGAATTTTCCAAATTTTCCAAATTTTCCAAATTTTCCAAATTTTCCAAATTTTCCAAATTTTCCAAATTTTCCAAATTTTCCAAATTTTCCAAATTTTCCAAATTTTCCAAATTTTCCAAATTTTTCAAATTTTCCAAATTACCCAAATTTTCCAAATTTTCCAAATTTTCCAAATTTTCCAAATTTTCCAAATTTTCCAAATTTTCCAAATTTTCCAAATATTCCAAATTTTCCAAATTTTCCAAATTGTCCAAATATTCCAAATTATCCAAATTATCCAAATTTTCGAAATTTTCAAAATTCTCTAAATTTTGTCTTTTGGTGACTGACGAGCGCCGCGACGCTCGCTCGCACACACGACGCTACGACGCGACGGTTAATAACCCGGGGAAACTGGGACTTCTTCGAAACCAGACGCTTTTGGTTCTGGTACAAAAGGTGACAGTCGGATGTTCTGAGAAGGACTTAATCGGCACACAGGGTTCGGGAAATTAAGATTATAAATCACTTAGCTCGTGGTAATTAGGAGCTATTTTTTAGGCTATCTTTACTTTCTAGAAACTGATGAGTTTTTCTTTTCCGTGAGATCTGGGGTCAACACTTTGCTTGTGTCGTTTATTATATCCATAAGAAATTTAAAACTTTCAAAAGTTTTGAAACATTTCAAATTTTTCCAAATGTTTCAAAATTTCCAAATTTTTCCACTCTTCAAATTTTCCAAATTAACTAAATTTTCCAAATTTTCTAATTTTTTCAAAGCTACCAAATTTTGCAAATTAACCATTTCCAAATTTTCCAATTTTCTCCAAATGTTCAAAATTTACAAAATTTCCGAATTCTCCAATTTTTCCACTTCTTCCAAATTTTCCAATTTTTCAAAATTCTCTAAATTTTATCTTTTGGCGTCCTGACGCCGACTGACGAGCGCCACGACGCTCGACAGCACACACGATGCTACGACGCGACGACGGTTAATAACCCGGGGAAACTGGGACTTCTTCGAAACCGGACGCTTTTGGTTCTGGTACAAAAGGTGACAGACGGGTGTTCTGGGAAGGACTCAAACGGCACACACGATTCGGGAAATTAAGATTATAAATCACTTAGCTCGTGGTAATTAGGAGCTATTTATTAGGCTTTTATAGAAACTGATGAGTCTTTCTTTCCCGTAAGTGAGTTAGCTCTTTATAGCTTCAAGCACATTACATGTGAGTGACTTATTATATTCATAAATTAAAAAAAATTTCATAATTTACAAACTTCAAAATTTTCATAATTTATTATCAAACCTTTTCTAAATTTTCCAAATTTTCAAAATTTTCCATTTTTTCCAAATTTTCCGAATTTATTAAAATTTCCAAATTTTTCCACTCTTCAAATTTACAAATTAACTAAGTTTTCCAAATTTTCCAATTTTTTCAAATCTTTCAAATTTTACAAATTATCCATTTTCAAATTTTCCAATTTTCTTCAAATGTTCCAGATTTACCAAATTTCCGAATTTTCCAATTTTCTCCAAATGTTCAAAATTTACCAAATTTTCCAATATTTGTACTTCTTCCAAATTTTCCAGTTTTTTCCAAATTTTCCATATTTTCAAAATTTACAAAATTTCCAAATTTTCAAACTTTTCAATGTTTCCATATTTTCCAACGAGTTTTCCAAATTATCCAAATTTTCAAAATTTCCAAGTTTCCCAATTTGTCCATATTTTCCTAATTATCCAAATTTTCCAAATTTTCCAATTTTTTAAATTCTCTAAATTTTGTTTTTTGGCGTCCTGACGCCGACTGACGAGCGCCACGACGCTCGACAGCACACACGATGCTACGACGCGACGACGGTTAATAACCCGGGGAAACTGGGACTTCTTAAAAATTTTAAAAATTTTCGAAATTTTCAAAATTTTCAAAATTTTCAAAATTTTCAAAATTTTCAAAATTTTCAAATTTTCAAAATTTTCGAAATTTTCGAAATTTTCGAAATTTTCGAAATTTTCGAAATTTTCGAAATTTTCGAAATTTTCGAAATTTTCGAAATTTTCGAAATTTTCGAAATTTTCGAAATTTTCGAAATTTTCGAAATTTTCGAAATTTTCGAAATTTTCGAAATTTTCGAAATTTTCGAAATTTTCGAAATTTTCGAAATTTTCGAAATTTTCGAAATTTTCGAAATTTTCAAAATTTTCGAAATTTTCGAAATTTTCAAAATTTTCAAAATTTTCAAATTTCAAAAATTTTGTTTTCAAGATTTACCAAATTTACAAACATTTTTGTAAGCATAAAAATCTAAAATCGTTATCTGGATTCCGATCAGGACGAAAACTTGTGTCGTGTATAAAATGAGGGCGCAAATTACAAATTTGGCCGATGTTTTGAGTTACAGCCTCAGGTAACGACATCAAAATTTTTTAGACCCTCAGATGTTAAAGTTCACCCCAGAATCTAAAATGCTTATATTACGTCCTATCACGACAAGAACTTGTATCATATATACTTTGAGGGCGCTAATTACAAATCCTGTCGATGTTTTGAGTTATAGCGTCAGGTAACAAATATAAAAATTTTCAGACCCTCAGATCTTCAAGTATACCCCAAAAATCTAAAACGGTTATTTGACTTCCTATCAGGATGGAAACTTGTAGCATGCATACTTGGAGGGAGCGAGTTACAAATCCTGTCGTTGTTTAGAGTTACAGCTCCAGGTAACAAACATCAACATTTTCAGACCCTCAGATCTTGAAGTTTACCCTCAAAAGCTAAGATGCTTATCTGACCTCCTATCAGGACGAAAGTTCGTGTCATGTATATTTTGTCGGCGCGAATCACAGGTCCGGTCGCTGTTTTGCGTTACACCTTCAGGTAACAAACATCAAAATTTTCATCGTCATGTTTACGCTAAAAATCAAAAGTGGTTATCTGACATCCTATCAGGATGCAAGCTCATGTCATGTATCTCAAGTATCCCCTAAAAATCTAGAGCGGTTGTCTGACTTTCTACCAGGACGCGTGATTTATTCTTTTGGGAGGCGAATTACAAACCCTGCCGTTGTTTTGAGTTACACCTTCAGGTTATCTAGGAAACGCGGTTTCATTCTCATAGGAGATCAAATAAAGATTTTAAATTTTTTGCGGGTGTACCTCAGGATCCGGGCATCGGAGATTTTTCATTTTCGTTGAACAAGACTGAAACTCAAAACAGCGGAAGGCTTTGCAATTAGGATACCCTAATTATATAGGAAACGCGGTTTCATTCTCATAGGAGATGAAATAAAGATTTTAGATTTTTTGCAGGTGTACCTCAGGATCCGGGCATCAGAGATTTTTCATTTTCGTTGAACAAGACTGAAACTCAAAACAGCGGCTGAATTTGTAATTAGGATACTCTAATTATCTAGGAAACGCGGTTTCATTCTCATAGGAGATCAAATAAAGATTTTAGGTTTTTTGCGGATTTTCGGATCCTCAGATCTTCAAGTTTATCCTAAAAATCTAAAATGGTTATCTGACGTCCTATCAGGACGAAAACTTGTGTCATGCATACTTTGAGGTCCCGGATTACAAATCAGTCCGTGGTTTTGAGTTGCAGCTTCAGGTAACGAACATCAAAATTTTTCAGACCCTCAGATTTTCAAGTTCACCCCAAAAAATCTAAAATGATTATCTGGCTTGCGATCGGGACAAAAACTTACTTTGAGATCACGAATTACAAATAGTCCATTGTTTCTGGATTACAGCTTCAAGCAACGATCAAATTTATAAAATTTTCAGAATTTTCAAAAATTTCTGCGTGAATTACTATTGTCATTACCGCTCATTGAATAATGAGTTGAGTACTTTGCATGTATAGAATGATAGCTAAATGGGACTGTTCTCTGTTGCACATTTTCATGTATCATCGTTCCTGTGTACCCATTGTCAATACTTGTTCACAATTTCTGATTTATCCATGAAAAGTAGCGTGATAAAAAGTGAGGCGTTCATTCCTATATACATATCTGTCTCCCGGAGATTGTATCATACATATAGCTACATATAATATACAAAATGTAGGTAGATTAAACTGTATGGAACCGAGCACCGGGAAACTCGTCTCTCGGGTAGCATATGTCATCCCTCCTACCAATTTCATTTTCGATGCACATAGCGTTCTTTTTTGGATACGACAAAGGCATTTGCTGCGTACCTCTGTTTCATCAAGTTGATATCGGCACACTTATAGTACAATCAACAGGGCGAAAAGAACACCATTCGACAAATATACAGAATTTATTGCGAAATGCGGTAGGACTAAATACAATAATAAACGAACTCATTTGCCATAATTAGTTTATAAAAAAAATACAACAGATCAATAATGGCATGTTGGCCGAGAATCTGCAGTAAATGGAAAAATATGGGAAGAGAGCATACGCCAAAAAATTTTTGGCTAATTTAGTTCGCTGTCTTCCACAACACAGGTCACATTAACAACTAACCCATACGTTAAAAAAGAAACTAAACAACGCCCTTCTAAAAAAAATTAAATCAATAAACCTGTGTTTTCATACCACGAATTTTGTAATTTTTCGGGTGATTAAAACATATATAAGGTCGTTTTTTGTATTTTACACCTATATAATATGTGTTGGTTGTTTGTGTAACCTGTGTTGTGGAAGACACCGAGTTAAATTAGCCTAACATTTTTTGACGTTTTTTGTTTCTAGTATTACATTTTAAAGCCTGCGACTCAATGCACATTGCTGTTCTTGTGAGCAAACCTCAACGTTAAGCCCTGAAGCCGGCAATAAAATTGCCTAAAGCTTGACAGTTAACGCCATAGTCTCCTTTATGCAGTGATGCGTGCTTATTTTCAAAATTTTGGTCACAACCCCAATATTTTCTCTTTACTATATACACGGTGAGCTGATAACTTTTTTAACTGTTCATAGAAGTCGTTGAAATAAACTACTTTTTCAAATAACTTTTCAGAAAACTGAAAAATAGACGAGATACAAAATAAAAAATGCAAATCTTGGCTTGTGTATCAAGGAACCTAGTCTGTTTATCTTTAGTTTTTTGTTCCGATATTTGTCTTATCGATTAGGCATTGCACCTGTCGATAGTCCAGTAGTCACTTTCTGTTCATCTTTGTTGATTTTAAATTGGTAAGTACTAAAAGCGGCACATTATTAGGAACGCAACTTTTAGGATTTACCAACTTAGAATTAACTATACGATAAACTGAATGTGACTAGTGCATTAATTGTCTGATGTTAAGACAAAAATTTTAGCGAAAAACTAAACATAAAAAGACATAAAAACTAAACGTATGTATGTAAACAGGCTAGATAATTTGATCCTGAATCTCACTTGTTTTTCAGTTTTCGGGAAAAAAAGTTATTCGAGAATGATGTTCATTTTAACTTAGGGCTCACCCTGTATATATTGTAACATCCTGTATATGTATAACATTGGTTATTTGTATTGTTGTTGATGTTTCTTTCAAAATGTTAAGTTAGAATTTTTTGATGTGTAAACGTCATCGAATCATCTGGAATTTTCTGGACTGACAGATCGGCATTCTCGAATGTCATCTGAATGTCTGGAATCTTCTAGATGGTTCGACGAAGTTATACAAGGCGCCACGGGTAGCATGGTAGTGCAGTTCAGTTGAGTTGAGTTCTAGCTGAGATAAGGTTGAGAGATATTGTGTTGAGTTGTGAAGTAAAACGGTGAAAGTTACGTGCAGTTTGATTCTTTGGTGAAGAAAAAGAGGCCGTCGTGACAATATACATAACATATTATGAAAAGAAAAGCCACGGAAAATTTCCTGCGGGGGCCCCGAATTTGAGGTTACGCTACTGATGCTTGCTGTTGAATGCAATATGGCACTCGAAACCATCAAACCAATGGCGCTCAACAGCAAACTGGAGATCACGTCGCTCACACCGTCGTCGTCGTACGCGTTGGCGTCCGTCATGTGCCCCCAGACAAAACCTGGACCCGTCGGAGAGTGAGTGGAAGCACTAGATACGGACGATATGATCCTAAACCCATTTCACTCAATCTGTGGTACACCGTGCGGATTCGAATGGGCCTCGTTATAACTGCATACCAAGCGTCAGCAACAGCTCGAGTGGATCACATTCTGTCTTGAAGTGCCAGTAGTCTGTAGTTCTTATACGTGCTCCAGAAACTCTAGCCCGCTGCATTCGCCCTTCTGCGATCCATGCGCGCCAAGCTGCTACAACTGTAGCTACGCTAGGCCCTATGATTACAGCAATTGCTCTGAAAGAAGTACCACATTCTCGTTGGCCTACAATGCGACCCCGTTCAAGGGGGCTTAACTGCGTAAGCTGGGGCTGTCGTCTTTAGGGGCATCTTTACAGAACCAATTCATCTCTTTTGCACAACCAACTAGTCTCTCGCCATATTTGCAACCGATATCATCGTTTTTGAATCCGCAAAAAGCCATGCTTTGTTTTTACACGTCTAGAGCTTTTTAGAGGTGCCATGTAGGTAAATAGCGTCTGAATTAATAAAAAGTGTTACCATTTTCAACCCAAATATCCCTCTTTTTCTAGGTGTTCGGATTTCACTTACGAGTAGTATACGTGAGAAGTATAAGGCTCCGTTATTTCTTCTTATATCTCTTCAGCAAAAAAGGGACATAACCCTTCGCCCTACACTATTGAATCTTCCTCCTTTGGATCTGGTAATTCAAGGGGAACCTAGAAAAACTGGGTTCCGTCTCTGGAGTCAGGGTAACTGGACTTTTATGAATCCAGGCAAAGGACATTCGACGATTTTAAGCATGTTGCATGAGAATAGTCCTATTTTCTTGACGAGGAGCGATATAGTTTCTCCTATGCATCGCTTCAATCGCAAATTTACGGTGGTGTTACCGTCAAGGGAAGAGTGGGAGTCTAGGGAAAGACAGCTCATCGAAGGAGGAGGACAGGTCTGGTACACAGACGGTTCACTCGCTAGAGAGGGCTCGGGCTCGGGGGTCTACGGACCCCATACAAGACTTTCACTCCCTCTTGGGGGACACATCACAGTATTCCAGGCTGACGTCTATGCGATATTTGCTTGTGTAAATCGTATTCGGGAAATCGACCGGTCTAGGAGGCGGATTACTATCTACTCTGACAGTCAGGCAGCCATCAAAGCACTGAGTGCTTGGAAAATAACGTCAGGACTGGTCCTGGAGTGCAGGAGGCCTCTTGACGACATCTCAGCTAAACACAAGGTATCACTGATGTGGGTACCTGGGCACGCTGGGGTAAAGGGTAATGATATGGCGGATCATCTGGTATCCGGCAAAAATTTGTGGGCCCGGAACCAGATTTAGGACTATCTGCAAACTTGATTAGGAAAACAACTGGAGAGTGGATCCAGAATCAACACTCTCTGAGATGGAACAACATCTCTGGTCATCTCCGTCAGGCTCGGGAACTATTAGCAGGACCTGCAAAGATAATAGGACGATTTTGTCTCTCTCTGGATAGGAGTAACTTGAGCTTGCTAGTAGGCCTATTAACGGGTCACAACACCTTCAGGCGTCACCTGTTCGTGATGAGGGTGGTCAACGACCCAACGTGCACGTGGTGTGCTGAAGAGGAAGAATTCTCGGCACACATCTTGTGTCGCTGTGAAACCCTGGGTTATCACAGACAGACTATGCTGGGCTCAAGAACCTTGGAACCAATAGAGATAAAACGGATAGGATCTAAGAATGTACTTGCCTTTGCCAAAAGGGCAGGTCTTAGGAACTAGCGCGGATAGAGGCGCAAAAGGGCCCATCGTATGGCCTATGCACCAGTCACATTCCGCGCTGGATAGTCTCTGGTCCTTATTCATTCATTCAACCCTTCGCCCTAGTACGTACGCTCATGATAAAAAATACGTGAGTGGGTTTTAACGCATCATTGCCTCCTCTGCAACTGCATAAAAACCTGTCAGCGTTTCGACTAATCTTTTTACCCTTTTTGCATTGCAAAGGGGTTGATGATGTTCGCTACCGTATACAAATGTACCTCTGGTGTAATTTAAAATCCGCTCGCATCGTATCGATTTTGTGATCATGATGAGTGATGTTTAGGTAGTCGGCAGTGAAGGCTAGGGTTCCCAGGCATATGAATAATTAGTAAGGATTATATAATTATCATAAATTATATAATATTTGAATGTTACATTTTTTATTAATGTCATCTATAACCAAGGGCGCTTCCAAGGGGGGGACAGTGGGGGTAATTTCCCCTTCCCCCAGAATACGAAACAAAACTGATTAATTAAAAATAAGATGCAATAAGATGCATTGAAAATTTAACTGCTTTAAATATATTTTTCTGTTTATTATTTATAATAAGTCTGGTTTTGTTATATGTGTTTTGTTCTGTTAATTTTCCTTATAATGAAAATGGAAAATACCTGTGTAATGTTTAATTTGATCTTTGCGGCTGAAAAATTTTAATTTCATAAATAGTCATCTCTTACCGTATTATATCTTCATTTGACAAGATGTTTATTGTACCCCCCCCTCTCCTTGGCGGCGCCCACTACATTATCCATAAAATAACTACCCCCTCCCCCCCAGACAAACTTCCTAGAAGCGCCACTGTCTATAACATTATACAGGAATACCTTGGATAACTTGCACAAACGATACTGAGTGAAACTAGACCACAACTTATTTCTAATCTTATGACTGAGAATAAATGTAGCTTAGCGAGTAACAGAAGTCCACTAATAATGTTAACTACATTTTTTCCTATAGAATCCTGTTACTGTTGCTGACAGTTGCCTGTTGGTGGTCTATCACTACGTATAGTCAAATCCGTACACTGAGAAAAAAAGGGTTGCGGTTGATGAAACGCTCTAGGACTAAAACGAACTCATTTGCCATAATCAGATTATAAAAAAATACAACACAGCATGTTCCAGTTCATCCAGCGTGGTCGGAGGATTGGGTAAATCGCTTATATATCGACCCATCCAATTCCGTACCTCTTCATAAATCGGGTGGCCGTGGAGGCCAGGGGATTATCCTGACCTTCCTGTAGGAACCTCATCGATACCCTTGCAATATATCTTGCTGGAAGGAACCCTCTTCGAGGCCTCGGACATATGGAACGGCAATTTTGGTTCTAACAGCTCGTTTGCATAACGATGCGCAGTCATCATGCCACGAATCACCAGTAAAGGTGACTTGCTGTTGAATGCAATGGCACCCCATACCAAACCATCAAACCAATAGGATGACTGTGTACATATCGCTCAACAGCAAACTGGAGATCACGTCGCGTACCCCGTCGTCGCCTTACGCGGTGACGTTTGTCATGTGCCCCCAGACAACACCTGGACTCGACGGAGAAGGCCATCTGATGTCACTCAGCATGTCATTGTCGGTGTTCTTGGCACCAATCTAACCGTTGGCGACGATGATTTGCAGTGAGTTGAAGCACTAAATGCGGACGATATGATCCTAAGCCATGGCCGACTCTACACTAGACCGGAGCCTTAGATGTGGCAACGTGGCTTAGCTGTCAAATAGGGGTCCGGTTACCGTAAATTGTTTTATAGCTTCAGACTAAAATTTTACATTTTATATGTATTAAGAGTTCATCTCGGTTGACAAATTAAGAAAAATGCTTCTTAGAACTACTACTACTAATACCACTTACATCTGATGTCTGGTTCATTGTAGTCAAACACTACAAAATAAAAATAAACGCAACCTGTTTCCTGCTGCCACTTCCACTTCCACTTAAATGAACACTCAATTTACTTTGTAAATTTTCACTTGAGCAAGAAAAAATCACTATTAGGTCACCTTGAAGCCATTTTTGCTGGTCTTGATTCCCTTTCACTATCAAATCTTTTCGTAGGTATATGCCTAGATACATGCCCAGACGAGTTCTATTAACTGTCTTTTTCTGTGATATTTGGGAGGTCCAGAAAACATTGTAGGTACCACATTGTGCTTTAAAATAGGTCTTATCCTTTGAAATGTTTGTAAATTATTGTCTTTACGAGGAATACCGTTCACCCACTTCTGTTTATGTCTTTTATTGGAAGCACAATTGCTAGTGCAACCTGGTACTACACACTTTGCAGGCATTCTTTATCTTTATAGTTTCGTTTGTGCACGTAAATAATTAGAAACACATTAAAAATCATCTTCCAATCTTCTTTTTCAAACTGGAAGGTTATGTTTGGTATGTCCTTTATTTTGGAAGCACAATTGCTAGTGCAACCTGGTACTACACACTTTGCAGGCATCGTTTTATCCTTATAGTTTCATTTGTGCAGGTAAATAAGTAGAAACACATTAAAAATCACCTTCCACTATTCGTTTTTACTCTGGAAGGTTATGCTTGGTATGTCCTTTATTGGAAGCACAATTGCTAGTGCAACCTGGTGCTACACACTTTGCAGGCATCTTATTATCTTTATAGTTTCGTTTGTGCAGGTAAATAATTAGAAACGTATTAGAAATCACCTTCCAATCTTCTTTTTTGCTCTGGAAGATTACACTAATGACAACAACAAATAAAAGCTCGGCCCCCGATTCAGTGTTGCCATATTTCAATACTCCGGCCTAGTGAGTAGAGTCGGCCATGTCCTAAGCCCATTTCACTCAATCTGTGGTACACCGTGCGGATTCAAATGGGCCTCCCTATAGCTGTAAATAATTGTCAGAATAACTGCTATAATCTTGACTATTAATAATCCTAAGATATATATTATGAATAGTTATAACGGAACAAGAATTCAGGAAAATGGTAGATCTTCTGTTGAAAAACTAAATCTGGCAACTACGCCTCGAAGTCACGTGATATGACTGACACTAGACATCTAATAGTAATATACTGAACTATCTTATACATGAACCAACCTACAAAAGAAAACTTTAATGAGTTTGACTGGTTCGAATGCTACTTGTGTTATTTACTGTAAGATTGCGCCACAAGCTAACTTTAGTAAAGTAGAACTAGAATAAATCTGAGATATAGCGGATAACAGTTGTTGTTGTAATCGCCATTGCCTAAGCCTAATACGTTTTCAATGCTTCACTCCAAGGCTTGACAAAATAATGGTATTGTGATTATTATCATGTGATATAGCAGTATATCTGCCAAGATATGGCGTTTTAGCGCTGAATCTGCAACTGCGGTGTGGGGGCTTTGCGTATTTTCCTTCGAGTTAGTGTGTAGCGTAGTGAATGGACTGTAACTTGTAGTTTTGCCTTTTCCCTTGTGTGTTGTGCGTGTGCGTCTTCCTTGCCCCCAGCTTCACAATAAAACACCTTTTCTGGATGAATCACCTTTCCACTTTATTCCTTGTTTGTACAATTGCGTGTTTGACCTTGTTGAGATGTGAGAGATTGAGAGTATGCCCGAAATTGCCTTTGCAACTTTTTTATGAGTGAATTTGTATTCGTTGTGTGCACTTGATGTGTTCTGCTTGAAAACCAATGGCGAAGTGGCCGAGTCAACCGTCGTCAACGGTCAACGTTGTTTCTCACAGTGTTGCCACTGTGTGCTTGTGTAATGTGTGTTGCAGCAATCCAAACATTCTCCCGGCGCAGTTGGGGTATTTAACCTAACAATTGAATGGAAGAGGAGATATTTTTGTTATGCTTCTAGTAAACATTCCATCTTTTGTTCGCAGTTTCACCACTCTTACCTTTCCGTCTGAACCAGGAAATACTTCTATAACGCGAGCTAACTTCCATTGTAATGGCGCTAGATTATCTTCTTTAATTAAAACAACTGTATTGGGTTTGATATTTTCTGCTGGTTTCAACCAAACAGGTCGCCTTTGTAATTTTGTGAGATACTCCTTGTGCCACCTGTCCCAAAATACCTGTTTTATTCTTGAGCATTGTTCCCACAACTTTATGCGATTTTCAGCGATTTTTGAAATGTCATGTTCTGGGTAAGATTGAAAACTATCACCTATCAAAAAATGTGCAGGTGTTAAACTAGATAAATCTAATGGGTCATCTGATAACTGACATAAAGGTCGAGAATTTAAAATTGACTCGATTTGCGCTAATGCAGTAGACATCTCTTCATAAGTTAATATCATATTGCCTATGGATTTACGTAAATGAGTTTTCATTGATTTGACTCCAGCCTCCCATAATCCTCCCCAATGAGGGCTGTTAGGGGGTATGAATTTCCATCTAACTTCGTGAATTGACAAATAATCTAAAACACTATTTTTGTTTTCTTGTGACGCGAAAAATTTATAGATGCCACATAATTCATTCCAAGCGCCCTTAAAATTCGTTGCGTTATCACTATATATTATAGCAGGATATCCTCTTCTCGCCATAAATCGCTTTAGCGTACAAATAAATGCCTTGGTGGTTAAACTTGTAACTAATTCTAAATGAATTGCTTTTGTTACCATGCAAACAAACACTGCGACATAAGCTTTGTATTTTATAGATTTTCGAAGCCTAGTGTCTTTGATTGTGATAGGTCCTGCAAAATCTATTCCTACCTTTAGAAATGGTCTTGCCATTGTGATACGATCATATGGTAGAGTTCCCATGAGTTGTTGTGCTGCATCAGCCTTAAATTTGTGACACAAAACGCATTCTTTTAACACTGCTTTAACCTCCTTAATCCCGTTTATGATCCAAAACTTTAATCTTAAACTAGCTAATACTGCCTGAGGTCCTGCATGAAACAATTTATGATGTTCATTTTTAACAATTAATCTTACAACATGATTTTTATTTGGTAAAATAACAGGAAATTTTGTATCAAATTGTAGATCTGCTTTAGCTAAACGACCTGACACGCGAACTAACCCATTTTTGTCCACAAAGGGATTAAGCGATAGTAACTGTTTGTTGTCGATAAGTTCATTGTTAGTCAATTGTTTAATAACCTTAGAGAATGATTCAGCTTGTATAAGTTTGAAAATCAATTTTTCAGAATCTCTGAGTTCTTCAACCGATAAGTTCCCTGTTTGTCTCTCATGAGGAGCCTTTAAGTTTTTAATGAACCGTAAACAATATGCGAATGATCGCTTGAGTTTGTTGTAACAAGAGAATCTAGTCCAAGGAAAATAATTAATTACTACAGTAGTATGTGTAGCCTTACGTTTTTCTGGTAAGTCATGTTCACTTATGACAGAATCATTATTATTCAATGTTACGTCAGATTTATCAAACAGTTCCCTGGGACCGTACCACCACAATTTACTTTTGATTAGATCTATAGGAGTAGTACCCCTTGAGATGATGTCTGCCGGGTTGAGCGATGAACTGATGTGGTGCCATTCATAATTGCAAGTTAGGGTTTGAATTTCCGAGACTCTATTTGAGACATACATATTCCAACGTGAAGGGTGAGATCTTATCCAAGCTAGGACAATTTGGGAATCGCTCCACAGAACTACCTTAGAAATTTCCAATGTGTAGACTGAAACCACCTTAGTTATCAATCTAGACAGTAAGAGTGCGGCTGATAGTTCCAACCTGGGGAGAGTTATAGCCTTTATAGGAGCTATGCGAGATTTAGAGCATAAAAGGTTTGAAGTTACTGTTCCATCCATGTAAGTAACTCTGAGGTATATGCATGCACCATATGCTTGCATTGATGCGTCAGCAAATCCATACAACTGTATATCTCTAATTGCTTGGTCAATAAATAGCCAACGTTTAATTGAAATATGTGATACCTGTGACATATTGTTTGCAAATTGATTCCATAACACAACTAAATTTTCTGGCAATTGTTCATCCCAATCAACTTTACTTATCCAAATCTGTTGCATTAAAAGTTTAGCCGGTATTAAAAGCGGACCAACAAATCCTATTGGGTCGAATAAGCGTGCTATATTTGATAAGACTACTCTTTTTGTTACAACAACATCTGTTTGGTACTGTGGAAGAATAATTCTAAATGCATCTTCATGTGAACTCCAAGATAATCCCAAGACTTTATTTGAGTTAACCTTATTGATGTGCAAATCTTGCTTAGTTTCATCACTACCAGACAATAATTCTTTATTGTTAGAATTCCACTTATGAAGACAAAAGTTTGCTGATCCTAAAAGATCTAAAAGTTCCTTGCGCAATTGTTTTGCACCTTCAAATGAGTCTGATCCACAAAGTACATCATCAACATAAGTTTGCTTCAATAGTGCATTTGATGCCAAAGGATAAGTTATTTGTTCATTTTTTGCCAACTGAACTAAACACCTTGTAGCCAAATAAGGTGCTGAATTTGTCCCATACGTAACAGTTTGTAGCTCAATGCACTGAAGTGCATCATGAGGATTATCGCGCCATAAAATATTTTGTAAATAACAATGTTCAGGGTTAACTTTAATCATTCTATACATTTTCTTAATGTCAGCAGTTAAAACAAAACGAAATGTGCGAAATCTACTCAAAATGTCAAATAGTTCAGGCTGAACAGTAAATCCTTTATACATTATGTCATTTAAAGAAACATTTGTGTCTGTCTTCATGGATGCATCAAACACTACCCTCAATCGTGTGCTAACACTTTCATTCCTGATTACAGCATGATGTGGTAAAAAATTCTTATTTGATGTCAGTTGAACACTTTTACTATGAAATGGAACAATCTTTGCATGATTTAAATTCACATATTCTTTAATAAATGTTTGATATTCCTTAAAGAAACTATCATTTTTTATGAATTTCTTTTCTAAATTTAGAAATCTCTGTTTTGCAGAATGAAATGAGTTTCCTAATGTGTAAACCTTACTATTTTTTAATGGTAAGTCAACCTGAAATGAACCATCCGCTAAACGTTTGGTAGTTTCTAAAAATATTCTTTCGCATTCCAGTTCCTCATCATCAAGAGACTTTATTTCTGTATTATTACCATATTCCTCTTGTTCCCAAAATTTTGGTAACAATATGTCCAGTGCATTCTCCTCAATACCACTAGCATGTAAACAAACACTCACATTTGATATTGTTCCAGACTTTATCCTAGTCATAGGTATTGTACCTGCCAAAACCCAACCTAATGAGGTATTTTGTAGAGTTGGTAAATTATTTCCCAGTTTTATTATACCTGGCAACAAGAGATCAAAATATACATCTGCGCCTAGCAGTAACTCAATAGCTGACGTTTTATAAAAATGCTTATCTGCTAGAGTCACATCTGTAGGTATTTGTAAATGATTTTTATCAATAGTTATTTGAGGTAAATAACAAGTAATTTCATCTAACACTCCTGCACTAACTACCTTTTTGTAATTATTGACCTGTGAATGTAATGCAACACATACAACTTTATTTATTTTAGTCACTTTATTACCAACACCTCCAATCGATATTTCCTGAGTGTCAGCAAGAATCCCTAATCTGTGATATAAATCTTGACTTATGAAAGAGCTTTGAGATGCTGAATCTAAAAGTGCTCGTGCTTGTATCTTAACATTATTTCTCCCAATTAAATAAACTTGTGCTGTAGCTAACAATACATCTGTATGTTGCTGTACATGAGATGAAAGAGCCGTACCCGAAACCATTGAGACAGCATTTGTCTGAGCTTGACGAACATTTTCAGAGTTATTAAATTCCCTTTTATCATTTTGTGTATTACCTATTACCCGCTGTTGTGATGATGAAGCTTCTTGCTCATCTGTTCTACTTACAGGAGACGATTCAAAGTTTTTCTTACTATTATCATGTAGCAATGTATGGTGTCTACGTTTGCATTCTCTACAACCAGTTGAGGAGCAATTGGCAACATTATGCTTGGACCCAATGCAATTGTAGCACAACTTTTTGTCAAACACAAATTTTCTACGCTCTTCAACAGATATTTCTTTAAAATTCTGACAGAGATAAATATTATGACTTTTCTTATTGCAGTATATACAAAATAAACTTTTACTTGTGCCTGGAGATGTAAACGTAGCTGCATGAGAAGCTCTGCGTGCTTGATTACCCTTGTGTTGAGCTTTGCCCCATTTATCTTGGGTTTGCGCAGTTGAAATGTTTTCTAAAGCATTGCACCTTTTTTCTAAAAAATTAAGAAATACTTCTAACTGCGGAAGTTCCTTTTTCCCACCAATTTCCAATTCAAAAGCGCGTCGTGTGGAAAAATCCAGCCTTTTTGAGAGAGAATAGATTAAAATAAGATCCCATGCATCGACTGGTAGTCCCAGTACTTTTAAAGAATTCAAATTTTGCTTAATCTGCACCAAAAACTTCCTGAGAGCCTTAGCATCATTACTAGGAATTTGCTCCAAGTCTAAAACATTTTTTAAATGTGAATTAACAATGAATATCTGATTTTGGTACCTGTCTTTGAGAGTATTTATTGCAATATCATAGTTTTCATCAGATATGGGTAATGGATCAATTAAACTCAATGGTTCACCTGTTACAGAGGATTTTAGGTAAATGAATTTTTGCACTTTGGATATCGAGTGATTTGAGTCTACGAGCGCAGTAAATAAGTTATAAAACCCATTCCAGTCTTCATACTTTCCGGAAAAAGAAGGAATATTTACTGTTGGTAAATTAACATTAGCGGAAATTGTATTAGATTGCTGCAAACCTTCACTCAGTTCATTTGAACCTCTTGAACTGTTATTGTTTGAAAGAGTAGGTGTGACACTATCTATATTTCTTTTCAATTGTGATAATAAACTTAAGTATTTTTCTTCAACAACCTCTCTATCACTGTCACACTCCTCATCAAGGTCTTCCAATTCAGTTTGTATATTACAATATATGTCAAATGCTTGAGTTAAATACTGTTCCCTAACCTTAAATTCATTTACATCTGTATCGCTATTACTATTTTTGAGAAAATTTTCTATTCTTGTAATAGATCCTTTAGCCCTACCTCTTTTACCTATCAAGAATCTTCTTCTACTCTCAATTTCATCTTCTACATTAATTTCATTATCAGACATATTGCAATACTGTTATAAACAAACTTACAATAGTTCACTGAGTGTCCTTTGCTCTGAATTGCAACAATTTAAAGAGTTTATAAACGAGACTTGGCCCACCTGTGTATCCGTAGTACGACAACTTCTACGTTACCCCTCGTATCTGCCTCCCTACTGCTGCGTCTGGATGCCTAGCGTCGTACGGTGCTGTCTGCCTATGAACAGCTGATCTGCACCAATCGATATTTACCCTCTGCGGCGAGTCGTTGACCTGTGTCCAGCCGTTACCTTCTTGTCCTGCGCCCTGAGCGACGTGACGTGCTCCTGCGTCGCCGACGCTGCGTACCACTGCCGATGCCGGTTCAAGTAAAATTCCAATATGGCTTCCGCTGTGGTTTCTTCCCTTTTCGAGATGTTAGCTTTTTGAGACTGCGATTCATCCGGCTCGACGCTGACCAATGTGGGGGCTTTGCGTATTTTCCTTCGAGTTAGTGTGTAGCGTAGTGAATGGACTGTAACTTGTAGTTTTGCCTTTTCCCTTGTGTGTTGTGCGTGTGCGTCTTCCTTGCCCCCAGCTTCACAATAAAACACCTTTTCTGGATGAATCACCTTTCCACTTTATTCCTTGTTTGTACAATTGCGTGTTTGACCTTGTTGAGATGTGAGAGATTGAGAGTATGCCCGAAATTGCCTTTGCAACTTTTTTATGAGTGAATTTGTATTCGTTGTGTGCACTTGATGTGTTCTGCTTGAAAACCAATGGCGAAGTGGCCGAGTCAACCGTCGTCAACGGTCAACGTTGTTTCTCACAGTGTTGCCACTGTGTGCTTGTGTAATGTGTGTTGCAGCAATCCAAACATGCGGTCTGCTATCTTGCTGCTCCAAATACTCGTATGTAAACCTACCAGTCCTACCACCGAAATTATTGTTCTAGAAGTTATTTTATTTGAAACAGTTGCTTTACAATGGAGATCCCAAAAAAGAACTAAGAAACTATAATAATAATACTTGTTACAACAGCAACTATCCGAGAGAATATAGGATAATATTAATAGGAGATATAGATAATAATAATAACAAAAATGTATTTTCATATAATAATTATATTTTCGAATTATTCTACTTTTACTTTACTAAAATCTTGCCATTGCGCCATCTTACACTGGACCTGTCAAACAAGAGACGTACAGCTCTGATCCGTAATAGTTTTCTTGTTGGTTCCATATGGTTTCATTCATTACTAGATTAATAGGGATATCAACACCTAGATGTCCATGTTAAAATCCATCACGTGATCTTGCAGCATAGATGCCAGATCTGACATTTTAACCGTCAATTTACTATTTTTCTACCATGTAGGGTTGTACTGCAGTACTTGTACCGCTAGACAGTAAGATACTATTATGTCAAAATTATACCTTGTGAAATTTTCATTGAAAGTCTGCGAATATATCAATGATTTTGTAATTTGTTACCCATGGACTTGCATTATGCGAGTTTTAGTTATAGGAGCAACTGCTCGTGGCCTTTTTGATCTGGCAACACGGTCGCACAGTTACTTTGACATTGACAATATGGAATATGCCAACTGGGTGTCATATCATACGTCAGACAAGCGTAAACATTAAACATCAAATCCAAGCTATGGATATTTATGTAAATATAAAGCTTTTGTATTATCTATTTTAAGTGAAAAAGTTATATAGATGTTTTAGTAATTAAGCTTCCAAACATGGCATCATCCCAGGACGCTTGGTACCTTTCCCTTCTAGGATTAGCGGAATATTTTCGCACATCTAGTCCACCTATGATAAAAATGTGTATACAGTGCTTGCAAGCAGTTTTTAATTTCAAACCACCACAAAGGGTGGAAGCCAGGACACATCTGCAATTGGGAAATATTCTTTTGAGTCATACAAAGAATATTGAATTGGCGAAGAGTCATTTAGAACAAGCGGTGAGTAACCATTCACTTGCAGGTATTTGTATTACCCATTGATCACTATTCATCATTAGAAGCTCTTGTCATCATAAATTACAATACTATGGGATAACATCTTAGTACGTTGACATAAGAAGCTTAAGCTTGACCATCTCTTTTAAGTCAGTAGAGCAGAACAGCATATTTTTAGCCCTCAAGCCCAGTGCTGGATTGAGGTTTCATGGGGCCCGGGGCTATTATAGTTTAGGGGCCCTTTATGAATAACATAACATAATAATAAATAGTAATAACAACATAATATAGCTCTCACGGGGCTGCGGGGCCAGGGGCTCCAGCCCCTTTAGCCCCATGGTTAATCCGGCCGTGCAGTCTAGCCTCTAGGGTACTGAGGTGTTGCATTCATAAAATGGATATATTTGATTGACTGATTGTTGAATTTGTAGGGACAATCATCTTTGTCCCTCTCTTAGTAAATCATATTCTTTAACCCTTAACCAGTAACATGCAAATTCGGGGCATAGCTGGTAACATGCAGTCTGTGAGACTGTAATGTCTTTGAAGCTTAAAAAATCAAACTCTCCTAATTATTTTTTGGAAAAAATGCATGAAGATTTGTTGGGTATATATCCTTTAATAATAATTTTGTATAAAGTAGCAGAACATGTGATGTAAAGAAAAAAAATTATGATAATTATTAACTAGAACACAAATTAGCAGCACAAATTTGTAGGACCAAGATAATAAAAAAAACTTTGACCACACTCGAATCGATATATTTTGTGATTAATAATAAGTAAAGCAATACACCTATAAAAATATTTTGGTAAAATATGACAGATCTGCCATGACTACCAGTTGAGAAAACTTATAACGTAAACCGTAACGTTCCGTCTCACAGACTGAACCGCACTACAACTAAGCACATCCGGAATGTTGTTTACGCAAGCTTATTGATAAATGGGATATAAAAGGGATACCAACGGCAGATAGATTAGATGAGGTCATTTACCAGAAATGCGGTAAGGTTTTGCTGTAGTCTCGAATTTAAGAATGCTTGCAGTCTCACAGATGGCACGTTACCAGTTAAGGGTTAAACATATAACTGCAATTATCTTTGAATAGTTGTGTATTTGAGAGAACTTCTTTGTAGTTGCTAAAACATCATTTGTTAGTCCCACCCAGAAAGTGTTGTAAGCCTTGAGTTAATGTTGTAAGCCTTATATATATTAAGCTACAACTTTTGCATTTAATACGCAATATAATCTAGTTAAACAATTTCAGATGCCCTCATTTTACCCACTGTTTTGATAATTCTACTATTTTGAGTTGGTAAATGTAAAACATATGTAGTGCCATGTTATGCCATATTATGCATACCACATAGCAGACATGAGACATGATGTGCAATAATAGCTTTAGAAAATTACAAAAACACTTTAGATAAAGAACAACAATTTAGCTGTTTGCAAAGTGGACAAAGCCAAATAAAAATAAAAAATGTAAATAAACAATAGCATACCAGATGGCATTTATCACATTATGTATAGGTTTCGAGTTTCTACTAACAATAGATATAAAGAAATAATAAACAAAGCACATACCTTTATACACCCATAATTATAAATATGCACACATACACATTTATATTGTAATTATGATAATTTTTGGTTGACATTGCAATAATAACTATGATATATCTTCTGTTTTCTAGTGGCTGTTATCACAAGTGATCAATTCCTTTGATGATGTTAAGTTTGAAGCAGCAAGTGTTTTAGCAGAATTGTATGAGCAGCAAGAACAGATAGCATTGTCTAAGCCTATTTTGAGGAAAGCCATTGAGCTATCACAACATAATGTATATTGGCATTGTAGGCTGATATTTCAGCTAGCAGTATGTAGATTTGAAAAATTTAAAAAAACCCTAAATATCAACATGTTTTTTGTTTTAGCAAATACATGCAACAGAAAAAGACTATACACTAGCAAGTAGTTTGCTAGGCGTTGGAGTAGATTATGCCCATATTTCAAATGCATATTATACCAGAGTATTATTTTTATTGAGTAAAGGAATGGTAAGTTTAACGTCTCTGCTTGTTGTGACATTATTTTTATTACATCAAATACCAAAGACTTTACAAAAATCTTATTTTAGCTACTATTAATAGATAAAAAGCTACAAGAAATTCAACCAGTTCTCAATCAAGCAGGCCATTTAATAGATACATGGACAGGTGCAGTATATCAGAAAGAATATTTGAAAGTGTATTATTTAGTTTTACAGGTAAGTTAACTGCTTTGTACTGTAGTGTATAAATAAGGTACAGAGAGACACTTTGCAATATCTAGGAATTGTTTTTTGTCTGTTGATGAGTTTTAGGCCATATATTGTAATGATCAATGCCTAGATTACCTATTACCATCTGCTGATTTCTTGTGACAAAAATAAAGAATAAAAAATATAATTGCACAAATAAAATAATACTATTTCTTAATGATGATTACTATGATTCCTCCATTTATATATGTTGGTGAAATGAAATAACTATTTTAGTATATGACTATTTTTTAGGTATGCCACTTTTTAATGGCAGGTCAAGTAAAAAGTGTAAAACCTTGCTTAAAGCAACTACAGCAAAGTATTCAGACTATAATGGCAACAGATGATGGTGAGCAACTTACTGTGTAAAATTATTTGATTTGTATATTGTATTATTCTTATATATCTACTTTTGGCTATGGTGGTTCAACTGTAGGAATTGTATTTATCTCAAAACTTTTAAGTGGCACAAAATGCATTGAAATTGTGTTCCCTCAGAACAGTAAATATTATTTCTGGATCAGAAAAAGCCATTAATGGTAAATATGATCAGATTTTCTTGCAGTTTCTTTTACCTAATGGTAACATATTCTTCATTTTTCTAAGGTGTCTAGTTATCTTATTCTTGTGCATTTTTTTGTTATAGTTTTTATGGGGCCCAGTGCAGGAGACATGTTTTTGTGGATGCCAAAGGAACACCTGTATGTGCTGGTATATTTGGTGACTGTCATGCACAGCATGCAGGCAGGATATATGGAAAAGGCACAGAAGTACACAGATAAGGCACTCATGCAAATTGAGAAGTTGAAAAGTTAGTATCTTGCAATGCAAAGTTTTATAAAAATTGAATCCTTCTATTCTGTTTGTAAGTAGTATCAAATGATTTCAAGAATTTATTTCAGATCCACTGGATTTCAAGCATAAAGTTCTGGTCTTGTTGTACTTCATACCTTGTACTGGTAGTTGAGGGTAGTATTTTCAATTTGAGATATAAGGTCTGTTTTTACAGAGAATCACAAACCAGTCAGAGCCAATCAGTATTCCCCATTGCAGTTGTCAAACTATTTCTGACTAGTACTGGCCAATCAAATTGACGCTGACTAGTTTGTGATTGCTGTAAAAACAGACCTAATATGTTTTTTGGGCATTTTGTGATGCTTACATTAGGAAAATATTTGTCTGTCTGTCTCGATTTTTTTCACCCATATAATCACAGTAATTTATTGTTACATAGATTTTAGTTAAATTCAAGTTGTGATAATTTGAGGATGCCAATTGCAAATTTGACTGCTGTTTTGAGCTGCAGTTTCACAAATAACGAATATAAAAAATTTTCGTGTCTCTTGTATCTTCAGTTTCAACTCAAAAAACTGAAAATCTTTATTAGAATTTCTATCAAGACAAAATCTTATGTTGTTGGATAATGTCAGGACTCCAATTCCAAATTTGACTGGTGTTTTGAGTTGCAGCCTCGTTTAACGAAGATCAAAATTTTCTGACCCCATGGACCCTCAGTTTCAACACAAAAAACCTAAAATCTTTATTGAGATTTCTATCAAGACGAAACCTTGTGTCTTTGGATGATTTGAGAATGCCAATTGTAAATTTGACTGCTGTTTTGGGTTGCAGTCTCGTTTAACGAAGATTAAATCGAAGATCAACATTTTCATATCCTTTGTCTCTTCAGTTTCAACTTACTTATTGGGATTTCTATCACGACGCAACCTTGTGTTTTTGGATAATTTCTGAATGCTAGTTGCAAATTTGATTGTTGTTTTGAATTTCAGTCTCGTTTAACGAAGATTAAATCGAAGATCAAAATTTTCATGTCTCGTGTATCTTCAGTTTGAACTCAAAAAACCTAAAATTTTTATTGGGATTTCTATCAAGACGAAACCTTGTGTCTTTGGATAATTTGAGGATGCTATTTGCAAATTTGACTGCTGTTTTGAGTTGCAGTCTCGTTTGAAGAAAATCAGAATTTTCTGATCCCATGTACCTTCAGTTTCAACTCAAAAAACCTAAAATCTTTATTGAGATTTCTATCAAGACGAAACCTTGTGTCTTTGGATGATTTGAGAATGCTGATTGCAAATTTGGTCGCTGTTTTGAGTTGCCGTCTCGTTTGAAGAAAATCAGAATTTTCAGATCCCATGTACCTTCAATTTTAACTCAAAAAACCTCAAACCTTTATTGAGATTTCTATCAAGATGAAACCTTGTGTCTTTGGATGATTTGAGAATGCTGATTGCAAATTTGGCCGATGTTTTGAGTTTCAGTCTCGTTTGAAGAAAATCAGAATTTTCTGATCCCATGTACCTTTAGTTTCAACTCAGAACTAAAATCTTCATTGGGATTTCTATCAAGACAAAACCTTGTGTCTTTGGATAATTTGAGGATGCTATTTGCAAATTTGACTGTTTTTTTAGTTGCAGTCTCGTTTAAAGAAAATCAGAATTTTCTGATCTCATGTACCTTCAGTTTCAACTCAAAAACCTAAAATCTTTATTAGGATTTCTATCAAGATGAAACCTTGTGTCTTTGGATGATTTGAGAATGCTGATTGCAAATTTGGCCGATGTTTTGAGTTTCAGTCTCGTTTGAAGAAAATCAGAATTTTCTGATCCCATGTACCTTCAGTTTCAACTCAAAAAACCTAAAATCTTTATTGGGATTTCTATCAAGACGAAACCTTGTGTCTTTGGATGATTTGAGAATGCTGATTGCAAATTTGGCCGATGTTTTGAGTTTCAGTCTCGTTTGAAGAAAATCAGAATTTTCTGATCCCATGTACCTTCAGTTTCAACTCAAAAAACCTAAAATCTTTATTGAGATTTCTATCAAGACGAAACCTTGTGTCTTTGGATGATTTGAGAATGTTGATTGCAAATTTGGCCGCTGTTTTGAGTTGCAGTCTCGTTTGAAGAAAATCAGAATTTTCAGATCCCATGTACTTTCAGTTTCAACTCAAAGAACCTAAAATCTTTATTGGGATTTCTATCAATACGAAACCTTGTGTTTTTGAATAATTTAAGGATGCTATTTGCAAGTTTGACTGCTGTTTTAGTTGCAGTCTCGTTTGAAGAAAATCAGAATTTTCTGATCCCACGTACCTTCAATTTTAACTCAAAAAACCTAAAATCTTTATTGGGATTTCTATCAAGACAAAACCTTGTGTCTTTGGATAATTTGAGGATGCTATTTGCAAATTTGTCTGCTGTTTTTAGTTGCAGTCTCGTTTGAAGAAAATCAGAATTTTCTGATCCCATGTACCTTCAGTTTTAACTCAAAAAACCTAAAATCTTTATTGAGATTTCTATCAAGACGAAACCTTGTGTCTTTGGATGATTTGAGAATGCTGATTGCAAATTTGGTCGCTGTTTTGAGTTGCAGTCTCGTTTGAAGAAAATCAGAATTTTCTGATCCCATGTCCCTTCAGTTTTAACTCAAAAAACCTAAAATCTTTATTGGAATTTCTATCAAGACGAAACTTTGTGTCTTGGGATAATTTGAGGATGCTATTTGCAAATTTGACTGTTTTTTTAGTTGCAGTCTTGTTTGAAGAAAATCAGAATTTTCTGATCCCATGTACATTCAGTTTCAACTCAAAAAACCTAAAATCTTTATTGGGATTTCTATCAAGACGAAACCTTGTGTCTTTGGATGATTTGAGAATGCTGATTGCAAATTTGGCCGCTGTTTTGAGTTGCAGTCTCGTTTGAAGAAAATCAGAATTTTCAGATCCCATGTACTTTCAGTTTCAACTCAAAGAACCTAAAATCTTTATTGGGATTTCTATCAAGACGAAACCTTGTGTTTTTGAATAACTTAAGGATGCTATTTGCAAGTTTGACTGCTGTTTTAGTTGCAGTCTCGTTTGAAGAAAATCAGAATTTTCTGATCCCACGTACCTTCAATTTTAACTCAAAAAACCTAAAATCTTTATTGGGATTTCTATCAAGACAAAACCTTGTGTCTTTGAATAATTTGAGGATGGCATTTGCAAATTTGTCTGCTGTTTTTAGTTGCAGTCTCGTTTGAAGAAAATCAGAATTTTCTGATCCCAAGTACCTTCAGTTTCAACTCAAAAAACCTCAAATCTTCATTGAGATTTCTATGAAGATGAAACCTTGTGTCTTTGGATGATTTGCGAATGCTAATTGCAAATTTGGCCACTGTTTTGAGTTGCAGTCTCTTTTAAAGAAGATCAAAAATTTCGTACCCCAGGATGATTACTAACATATGCTACAAGCTGTAACCAACAAAATGATTATTTATGGGCAAACAACACGTTTCCGTTTGGTCTATATTCTACTAAGCAACATCACCATTTTTTTGCAACCAAGAATATGTGGGAATGTATTGGTCAAGCTACCTGACACAATTTTTACAGGCGGTTTGGTCATTTTGTAACCATTCGTAGATTGTTTTCATGTTTGCCTAGTTTACTAGCTGGATAGACTATAATAATAATTAACTGATTCTGATGTTTTTCAGTCGTGGACAATAAGCCGATCTTGTCCGTGTTCCAACTGATGTTGCTGGAGCACATAGTGATGTGCCGACTGGTGATGGGCAACAAGACGCAGGCGCTGCAAGAGATATCGACGGCAGCCCAGCTGTGCAGGCAGTCTCCGAAGCTGCTCAAGACTCACGGTCCGCAGCTGCACACCTTGCTCGGTCTCTACGCCATGAGCATGAACTGCATGGAGGCAGCTGAGGCTCAGTTCGTCGCATCCCTCAACGTAAGTGAAGGTTTCATGTTTCATGCTATTGGCTGCATGTCAGGCTCTCAAATCATGGTGCTATCAGAAAATGCCGGAAAAAGAACCGACGCCCACTGACGGCTCCAACTCCGCCATCTGGCTGGTAAGAACGTCGGACTAGGATTTCGGAGGCGCGAGTTCGATTTCCGCTGGCAGTCGGGTCTTTTCCAGCATTTTCTGGTAGCACCTTGATTCCTCAGTAATGGTCCTATTGGCAATTCCAAAAATCGATGAGACCTCTAGCGGCAAAAATCTACACTGACAAAGCAGGTACTCGAATTTCGGACGGCACAGAATTACCATGCCATTAACCGTTTATATGCCGTTTATGTTTCTTTGTTCAGTCGTGTTTTCGAGTTTGTGCTTTGTTAATTGGTATATAGTGTGTCAGAATATTTCTTCGGACCTTATTCATACGCTATTGTCAAGAATATGGCATCTACATCAGGCTTCAAATCAAGAAAGGCTACCAAGTTTAATACAATCTGTAGTGTTTATGGTTGCCACTCCAAAAAAGACTATGATAAAAGCATTCATTGCCACGCATTTCCTCCAAAAGCGTGTCACAGCGTGCAGGATACCTGCTATCCTCCATATTTGTTTACAAACGCCAGCGCCTTCATCGGTAATTGGAATCGCCAATACTATGATTTCATTCTTGGATGACAATACAGTAACGTTGACTTAAACATTATGCAAAAAAGTTGAGTCAAATACGAGGGACACTACAAAGAGAAAACCAAAACAACTGTTTTCTTTCTTTACTCCGAGACTGTCCTGTAAGGTCTTTTGAATTGTGCTTTTCAGGAAAAAGTTTATTCATTTTTTATGTATTTTAAGAATTTATTCATAAATAGTATTGATATTTGCGGAGAAAAACTTAAAAGTCATTTCTATCAAATTAATTATAATTGTTAAAGATTGATAAAACTTGGAACAAAATCACATGACTTTGATCGCCCCTGGATTGGTCACCATAGTCTGACGTCATAATGTTAAACTTAGACCATGGCGCACGAATATCACGGGACCAACTTAGTCCGATCCACAAACTATTTCTGTGCTGTTTTTCCACTTGAACATCTAGTTCACCATGGAAGTACAAGGAAATAAAAAAAACTAGCCTTCCTTGATGTTCTAACAAGAAAAGGAGCTACGTTGGGACACAAGGCACATAGAAAACCAACTCATACTGACGGGAACTTACATAAAGAATCAAACCACCACCCATCTCGCAAGTACAGAATCATTAGTACTCGACACAACACTACACAACTGGAACACCTAAAGAACTCAAGGAAAACTGTTATTAAGAGAAGGAACTAACAATAATAATGAGAAGAAATAGGGAAAGAAAACAACCTGAACCGATAGCTAAAGCTTTTTTACCCTAGGAGCCTGGAATAACAGACCTAATAGAAAAAAAAAAGCTACAAAAAGAACACTTCAAGATCATCTACAAGCCCACAAGAAATATACAGGAGTATTTTAGAATGGTCAAGGATAACAGAGACACACTCAGAACACCAGGGTTTTGTCGCATACCATGCACATGTGGGAGTGTATACATAGGAACAACTAAGCGATCTATAAACACAAGAATTGCAGAACATAAGGCTAGCTGTCGACTATGTTATACAGACAAATCAGCGGTAGCCGAACATGCGATTAAGGAAGGAGGCCATATGGTCAAGTTTGAATAAATTCAGGTTCTTGCCGCAACGTCTTCATACTATGCCAGACTCTACAGAAAAGACACTGCCATACTGCGAGGAGGCTGGGCTACCTACGCAACCTAGTTGGACCACGTCACCGTTAACAGGTACGAATCCGCAAGTCCTCCAACCGTCAGTATTTCGAAAGGCGTCGAAGTGAAATAGCCTCTGAAGATGTCATCCACTCGTGGTGGGAAACGTCAAACGTCAACGCGCGACGCTGCGCTGGCCTAAAAACCCAAGAATCACAAATTAAGTAGTGATAATCAGAGCATCTGTCAAGTTGGAAAAATGAAAAAGTGGAAATGCCTCCAGATATTGGATCTTGTACCCATTCACTTAAACATTTTATTCATGAATGGCAACGAAAATCATTATTTCAAAGACAAGCAATATTACGTCCATATGGACAATGAAAGTCTATTTTAATTTTTTTTTAATAATAGGCTAATATTTCGGTGTATTTATTATGGTGGCTCATAATTTTCTTAGACATCACAAGAACGAGAGCTTTGGACGTTCGCAAACTTGAACCTGGCCATCGTCTACCTTCGAGGACAACGTGAGGCTGATTTTCTAGCTCTACATGACAGAATCAATCCAGAGAGTCTACCTTCACACTCTCACAGTCTTAGAGCAGCCGCGTACTACGTACAGGGACTGCAGGCTTTTTTCCAGGGAAGATATAATGAAGCCAAGTAAGTTGATAATAACGACATATAATAGGTTTTAATCCTCTCTTTGTGCTTTTCGAGTTTCTGGCTATTTTTGGGCACAGTCGAGAAACTGATTTTGAGAGGCAAGATAAAGACCCTTGATTTTGGCAAGTTTCTAGGTTTTTGATTATTTAAAGACGGAGTCTGAATTATTGATGTTAACATCATCATCATAGTCACAATGTCTTAACAGACATGTTGTGAACTTGTAAAATGCATTAAGTCGGAGCTAGAGTATTGCCGACACGAATATTATCAGTAGTTTTGAGAACTGTAGCTCGCCATCGTTCGCGACATACTGTCAGTTCAGTGGCGCTCTTGATAATCATATCTAGCAACTGTTTCGTCGTATCCACCCAGCGTGTAGGGGAACGGCCACGGCGCCACCCACTCGGGGCGTGACCCTGAACTACAAGTTTCTCCATATTATCGCTTCTGTGAATATGTCCGAAGAATGTGAGTATTCTCATCGACACAATGGAGGATAGTCTCTTTGGATTACCGAGCTCATCCAGTATGGAAACATTAGTTCGATGGGCGGTATAAGGAATTCTCAGCATTCTCCTCCACGTCCACATTTCAAAAGCATCTATGCGAGCTCGATCTGCCTTTTTAACAGTCCAAGTTTCTGAGGCATACAAAAATATGGAGAACACAAGATACTGAACCAGTGACATTTTGGTAGCTTTAGTGATGTTATGGTCACGCCATATTTTAGTTAAGCTTTGTCATGGCCACCCGTGCCTGTTGAATGCGCCGTCGAATCTCGTTAACATAATATCATAGATTTTAAATAGTACATTTTTCATGGTTTTCGAGAGCTTGCATGACATGAGCTAAAATTCTACGGGCTTGATGTTTCAATCCTTAGTTATATTTATTGTGTATCAGGATTTCTTATTGTACGTATTTCGATGTCTTTTGTGCTTTCTTGCGCCAGTGCTTTTATTTTTGCTGAAATGTCAACTTGTTTCTTGATGTGTCAGAAGCAATCAAGACTAAGCCAAGCTACGGCCTTGAATCTACATAGGGTTTCTTTAAACACGCATTTTGACGTCTTCTGTTATTTGTTGTGCATCCATATTTTTGTGTTTTTTTTTGTCGAAATACCAACGTTTTTCGTTATGTGACAGAAGCCGTCAAAAGTAACAGAATAACAGGTTAGTTCAAAATTAACTTTCAAAATAGAAACGAAATGTCATGCTGACATGAATGTCATGTCATGTTGACATTTCGTGACTGTGTAACACGAAAACAGTACAGTGCCTAAACCTCAGAGTAACAACTGAACATAGAGGTAGTAAACAAACTACTTCAGCATAGCGTGCTCAAAACCGTCATCTTTGACACTTCAGCCACCAAATATCAGCTGTGACCTCGCAGTGACAGTTCAAATTGTAAACAATGCTGTGTAACGCCAACTAACCTGAAAATTCTTCCAGTTCAACCCATGTTACAAACACTGCACTTTTTGAGTTCCATCTCGAAAAACTGTTAACTACACTCGAATATAGCACAGCAAGTCCGTAAAGCTTCACTATCGTGACCGACAAATAGCAAATTTGATTTTACTGACCAAGCATAAAAGACGCAAAAACAATAAACAAAGCAAAGGTCTGACAGTTGAGGGCATGCGGCGTTGCCAGCTCCTCAAAGTTATGCAAGACTTCAGAATTTGCGTTTATGATGAAGAAATATACAGTAACTCAGTAGAGGTCAAGATTTTGCTGTAATCATTCCTGAACCATCAAAATACCGTCTTTTTTACGTAGAATGGAATATTTCTGGATACTATACAATTAAGACGATAGTAAATAACTATGATTACCACCATGTAGGTGGTCGATATGACAACGTAAGAAAAGATGTCGGCCTATTAGAATTAGTTGTTTACTACCCCTATGTTCAGTTGTTACTCTGAGGCCTAAACCAATTCATAGGGGAATCATGTATCAAAAAAATTTATATTACGTTACTGTTGTGTATTTGTATGCTCTCGATCAGCGTTTGAAACGATAATAAGGAAATGCTCTTTTTCAGACGATATCTTCGTGAAACCTTGAAAATGGCGAACGCTGAGGACTTGAATAGGCTGACTTCATGTTCATTAGTGCTTCTGGGGCATATATTCCTGTCACTTGGCAACAGCAGGGAGAGTATGAACATGGTTACGCCGGCAATGCAACTCGCTAGCAAAATACCTGATGTGCATGTACAGTTATGGGCATCTGCTATACTGAAAGGTATGATAATAATAAATTATGATCTTTTATATGTCAATCGACGTCTGAGGCGTATAGTGTAGAGCTTGCTGCCACACCAAGTAGCTCGTTTCACTGATACTGATAAATCATACAAGTAACATGGGTTGGTTTCTCAAACAAATTGATATCAGCAAAGATGAGGCTGCGTTGACATTGTTTCTCATATTGTTTGGGTTACTCTGAATAAAAGAGGCGTGACGTTTCGGTAAAACCAATCATTTTCGTTCTCTAGAATCTTGAGGTTCCAAAAATCCTAAATAAAATACAAACTTTGTAGCTCTGCAACTCTTATGGATCAGCCGTCATAGGCTGTTGACGTATTCTTGATAATCAAATACTCACAAAACTACCAACTTGATTGTAACAAATTTTTTGACATTTCAATAGTACCTTACCGGGGACATAATACATACCATTGGAGACGGAGTAAAGGTGGTTACTAGTGTCCGACCGAACATTCGGTTTCGGTTTCGGCCTAGTTTCGGCCAAAAAACGGCTTTCGGTTTAGTTTCGGTTTCGGCTGCCATCCAGCCGAAACTACGGCCGAAACCGAAACTAAAAGCGATGGATTTGGCGCTGCGATCGGATGCCCTCGGAGCACTAATCTTCGAGCGAAGAAGTCTGATTTTGCTGGGTAGATGATGGTAATAACTTATCACAAGTTAAAAAGCCTATTTATCGGAGCCAAGTTTGCAAAGAAACGCAGATATTACTTTCACTAGAATTTCAGTCCATTTCTGTCTTTGAGAAAGGTTCCCCTAAAATTCACGTCGGCCTTACTGACGACTGTTTCCTCTGAACAGCTACTTAATGCTACTAGTCAAACTTATTCAGACTGAGGAAGCTACTTGCAAAGAAAGTTGATAAATTATTGTTACTCGCTTACAATATTACAATATTAGATTGTTCAATTATGAATTATTTCATTATTATTACAACACTATCGTGAGTAGAGCAGCGCAAAGTGCTATAAACTCAAAATGCAAATAACGATTAGATACAATACAAACTTAACTAAGCTAAGACACATCACGTACGCATATTGTTCCAGTTATCGAGTCTGTTCTTGAAAAGGTTCACGGACGCACTATTCACTACGCTGGAGGGGAGCTTATATACTGATAGTCAACAATAGCTGTAGCTCAATGCAGCTCACAACAGTTTCTTAAATTCAGAGAAAACTTTACCTTACTTTCAAAAATACTTAGTAGTTGTACTTAGGACGTAGGTACTTCAGGAATTTAGTTAAGGCAGCTAATTGATAACAGTGTCATAAAGATTGACCAAAGTTTGGAGTGTTATTTAGTAGATACAAAATATAATATAAATACAAAATAGTTGATATTTGGTTCAAATTAACTTCTTATTTCAAAAAGTATAAATAATTTATTTGAAATAAGGTGTGATAATGCTGATGAAACGTTATTCATTTTTATATCCACGAAAAAATTACTGACTTTATATTGATGTTTCGGTTTCGGTTTCGGTTTCGGCCGAAACTGAGATGGAGGCCGAAATTCGGTTTCGGCCGTAAAAAGTAGTTTCGGTCGGACACTAGTGGCTACATATACAACTGCAAGCTTGACAAGCATGTGTGTACAATGATTTTGATCAAGGTTGCATAATTTTCCTTCACTACCACACGGTACAAGTACGCTTGAACAAGCATCAGTTTCTCTTGTAAAGATGTCTAGCTTGGACGACAATATGCTTGCTTTGGCTGCTTTTTGCCTTGCTCATTAACGAAAAAAGTGAAAGAAGAAACGCGATATGAGGTGTACGGAATGGCTAATGAGAATAAAAACCTACTCTTATATTAAACCCGAATTGAAGATATATCTCCGTATTGGCATAAGTATCTTAGAATGAATGAAGAAGTTAATTTGAAGCTTTTGTCACTCGTCATACCTTTAATTATTAAAAAGAAGAATACGATCATGAGGGAAGCCGTAATCCCCCACGAAAGATTATGACGAAACGGGAGGAACAAAATGGAGATTTACTTTGTAAAAGATCAAAACTCTGATAAAAAGGAAAATATACATATAAAGCTCTTAGGTCTACCTAAAAAATCCCTTTACTTAATGTCGCCAGTTGTGGAAAATATAATATGTATGTCTATAGCTGCAATGAAAAGCACAGTCATATTATGTTAAAATATTTCTGTGCTAACTTGTGCTAAAATAGTATATTCACAATAAAGTTTTAATTATTTATTTTTAATAAAATCTGACATCTTGTAACTTTTTTAAATATTGTAACTATAAAATGATAATCAAGAGGAATTCTGAATATATTGTCACGACGGCCTCCTTTTCTTCACACCAGGAATAAAACAGGACGTAACTTTCACCGTTTTACTTCACAACTCAATACAATATATCTTAACCTTATCTCAGCTACAACTCAACTACTCAACTACCACCGCCACGCTACCCGTGGCGCCTTATATACACTTAATCGGAACATCCAGAAAGAATTTTGAAAGAAACGTCAGGAACAATACAAATAAGCCATACTATATACAGCGTGTTACAATATGTTATAATAATTCATACCTCTGGGAACATGAGCCGTTTTGAAAGCACGCGATATTACTATTAAAACTGCCACAAGCACTTTGCAAAGTAATCAAAATTAAGCAGCGGACGCTCACTGTGGTGTTTGCGGCTTTGTAAAAATTTGAAATATGCCATATTTTAAAACTGTTGATTTTATATTTGATCATCATTTCTTAGTATGGTATAAGAAGGAAAAAATAATTGGGCCTGGTCGGTATTTTCACTTTTGGAATGCTAGAAGCTAGTTTTTGACCACAGTGAGACGCTACGGTCTGTTTGATCATGCATGCTTTTCAAACTTGAAGTTGTGTTTGTGTATACAGGGTTGGGATAAAGTATGGAACAAAGCAAATAACTTTGGAACGGAAAGAGTGATATTGCTGAAAATTTGCAGGCAAGTGTAGTGACGTCTAGTGCATCCGAAGACATTATGTTAGCTATTAATGTACTTCCGGTTTAACCGGAAGTACCGTCAACTTTTTAAATTTAAATGGGACACCCTGTATATTTTTGCAGATTTTAATTCATCTTTTTTTTCCGAATACGTCCATAGTGGGTTTAGCATTAGTTTCTGTAAAAACGGGAAAAATAAAGCCTCTTTATCATTTCAGGTGTTTAAAATGCTGGTCATTCAAAGTCAGTTTGGCGATCGCGTGAGAACTCACAAAGGAGTGTGTCAACTTTTAATGGTTTACGTCCCGACAGGGCTCCTATAACACGTTTGACGGTGACTAAAAAAAAAAATACAAAAAATATTACCTCAAACGGGAAGACCGCAGACCGCCACGGACGAATTTGTGAGACAAATTTTTTAAGAAACAAATACTAAACCCACTATGGACGTATTCGGAAAAAAATGATGAATTAAAATCTGCAAAAATATACAGGGTGTCCCATTTAAATTGAAAAAGTTGACGGTACTTCCGGTTAAACCGGAAGTACGTACATTAATAGCCAACATACTGTCTTCGGATGCATTAGACGTCACTACACTCGCCTGCAAATTTTCAGCAATATCACTCTTTCCGTTCCAAAGTTATTTGCTTGGTTCCATACCTTATCCCAACCCTGTATAGCCATCTTAATGATATTTGATTGTTGATTACTGGCCATTTGTCTATTCCACAAATGGATGTAGCAGTATCTTTATGTCGTTCTTTGTTGCAGACTTGCATCGGATATGCGGCGACAGCCAGCGCGAGAACGAGGCCTACCAGCGACACGTCCACTTCTCGCAGATGCTGCTCACCGACCACTTCCAGGCGTCCCAGACGCCCGAACATAACCTCATCATGTGGACGCAGGGGGCGCTGCCAGCGGACAGCGCGTCCACAGTGGCGCTGATCAAGCCGGATGCCTCCGCCCTATTATAGCAGTAACCGGCTAGCAGTGATGCAGCTAGCAGACGCGACAGATGTAAATTATTTTTTTATATATTGTACGGTTTTGAATGAAGCGTGGATTTTAGTAGCAGCTGTGTTTTATTTCGTCTTCTTCATGTGCCGTCTTCTCTTTCCAGGTGGAAGAAACACGTGAAAATGCCTTAAAAAGTCACTGACTGACATCCCAGCAGGGTTGCCAGACCTAGGAAATTTTCCCTAGATCTGGGAAATTTTACGGCACAATAGGGAAAAAGGGAATTTTTATCTTTTTAATATGAAAAATAGGGAAATACTAATATATTTAATGAAGGAGAGAAAATGACTAAGCTAATCATTAAAAAAACTAGTAAATAATAATAATAAGTAGTTAGATCTTCAAAAGTACGTACTAGCCGGCCGCCTACTAGTTCCATTTCTGACAGGACATAAGATAGTGTTCTGGATTTTAAATTGAAAAATAGGACAGTAACTATAATACCCTGAAAAACTACTTTTCTGTTGATTGTTTTTTTAATATATTTAATCACAATTACTTATTTGAGCTAAACATTCTTTTAGAACGTGCAAAAATTAGCTCCTGTAAAGCATCTACATCTAAAGATTACGACAATTCGATGTCGTCACCATCCTCCTCAGAAGAAAATCAACAGACTTTGGCAAAAATGAGAAATAAAACTTACACACAAAAGTACAGTTCACAATGTGAGAAAGTACCCCCAAAAACAAAAAATAAAGAATTGTATAATACAGAGTGACTAATAGTTAATTTATAGCCGAAAATATATTACCGTTGATTAGCATATCCTATACAATATGTTAATCAATGGTATTACATATATTTATCTAGGGAAATCTAGAGAATTTGTAGTCAAATATCTATGGAAATAAGGAAAAACCATCTGGCAACCGTGCTTCCCAGGAGAAAAAAAAAACACGTGAATAAATGTCCACTATAGCAGTCACTGACTGATGAGAATGACGTTACAAATGACGTGAATATGACCACATATCACAGAAACATTTATCAGTGTTCAGATATGAAACTGAGAAGTCAATTGTCAAAAAATGTATCTGCTTGCTTTCTGTCGTTTTGAGTTAGTTTTGACTCTGTTCGGTTGTATTTAGTCGTTTTCTACCGTTTACAGTTGTTATCTGCTTGATTTCTGTTGTTTTTAGCTGTTTTCTGTTCTTTTCTTGTTGTATTCGGCTGCATTTAGTCGTTTTCTATTGTTTAGCGCTGTTATCTGCCTGCTCTCTGTTGCTGTGGGCTGTTTTCTGTTCTATTCGGTTGTATTTGGTCGTTTTCTACCGTTTACAGTTGTTATCTGCCTGCTTTCTGTCGTTTTGAGTTAGTTTTGACTCAATTCGGTTGTATTTGGTCGTTTTCTACCGTTTGCAGTTGTTATCTGCTTGATTTCTATCGTTTTCAGCTGTTTTCTGCTCCTTTCTGTCGTATTCGGCTGTGTTTAGTCGTTTTCTGGTGTTTAGCGCTGTTATCTGCTTGCTTTCCGTTGTTATGCTTTGTTTTCTGTTCTATTTGGTTGTATTCGGTCATTTTCTACCGTTTACAGCCGTTATCTGCTTGCTTTCTGTTGTTTTGAGAGCTGTTTTCTGTTATTTTCGGTTGTATTCGGCTGTGTTTAGTCGTTTTCTGTTGTTTAGTGCTGTTATCTGCTTGCTTTCTGCTGCTATGAGCTGTTTTCTGTTCTATTCGGTTGTATTTGGACGTTTTCTATCGTTTGCAGTTGTTATCTGCTCGTTTTCTCTTGTTTTTAGCTGTTATCTGCTTGCTTTCTGTCGTATTGAGTTAGTTTTGACTCTATTCGGTTTTATTTGGTCGTCTTCTACCGTTCACAGTTGTTATATGCCTGCTCTCTGTTGTTTTTAGCTGTTTTCTGCTCTTTTCTGTTGTATTCGGCTGTGTTTAGTCGTTTTCTCTTGTTTCCCGCTGTTATCTGCTTGCTTTCTGTCGTTTTGGGTTAGTTTTGACTTTATTCGGTCGTATTTGGTCGTTTTCTACCATTTACAGTTGTTATAATAATAATAATAATAAATCGTCTTTATTGAAAATAAACATATCATGTAAGATGTTTTTCTTTTCTTGTTGTATTCGGCTGTGTTTAGTCGTTTTCTGTTGTTTAGCGCTTTTATCTGCTTGCTTTCTGTCGTTTTGAGTTAGTTTTGACTCTATTCGGTTGTATTTATTCGTTTTCTACCGTTTACAGTTGTTATCTGCTTGATTTCTGTTGTTTTTAGCTGTTTTCTGTTCTTTTCTTGTTGTATTCGGCTGTATCACACCCCCTGGTGTTTGCGATCCTAACTAAAGCATAACCTTGTATAAACAAGGTGTGACATAGCTTACAAATTTGAGGAAATACAATAAGATGCATAATGCACAAACAAAATGAACGTGAGTTACCCACATGTGGAAATTGTCGTTTTAACGTCCTTGGTGGAAATAATGAGTAAAAGGTGATCTTTTTGAGTTTTATTTCTGTTCAATAATTCATCATCCCTTATTCAATATTCCTCACGTAGTATAAATCGTCAACTATCTACTTATAAGACCAATTTGATTTACAAAGTTGTAATAAGAATTTTTTACAAATACTATGAAAAAGAAATTTCAAATATTTACTTTTGCGCTACAAAAAACTTGATGGGCAAAGAGTGATGGTCCTAAAAAAACCTACAAAAGTTAGTACCAAAATAATATACAGGGTGTTTCATAAGTTGGGACTTTTTTTCATACAGCGGATAGTACTCGCCCAGTAACATATAAACGAAATATTTGGAAAAAACAAGATACTGACTATTAAAGAAATCCTCAATTCTAAGTCCGTCCCTGGGCAATGGCTCACCATGTCATAATATCACAACAAACGAGGCAGCGGTGCCGATGCCAGTGAGAAAACACTAAAACAGGCAGTTCGTCATACGTCGCGTTGCTGTGGTATAGTGTACGAGAGTGCTTGACTTGCTGCATCTGACGATCGGACTCTAAAAACAACAGCAGTGGGGCACGCTTATAACAATAATGAACTGGTTAACATGATTTTAATGTACGGTGAGTATGGTCAAAATACCGCTGCGGCTTCGCGAGTGTATGCCGTTTCCCTAACCGTACTCAGCCTGCACCTCGTCGATTTATCTCGCTTGTGCAAAGAGCTAGAGCACCGGATGTCTGAATCCACATCGTGGTCGACACGCTGGAAGACCTAGACAGCCGTTGGCCCAAATTGAAGAAGACATCGTAAATCGTACTTTTACCTGTAAGAAGCCTGCGACAGGACCGCACTTTTAACTTCGTAGCAACCAAATAGTGAGTACTTGCTTGAATTTTTTTTGACTGTTTTGCTGCTAGTTCACCGTGCATTAGCTTTGCCGTTTCAAGGGCCGTTGCTTCTAAAGAGGAAAGTCCCAACTTTTAAAATACCCTGTATAGGTGTATATTTAGCTGAAAATCGATGTCGTTTACTTTGGCGTTCAACACAATTTGGTACACATCACCTTTTTAGATGATGTAAAAGATGTAAAATGATTAAATGACTTGAAGGATTAATATTTTCTTAGCTTTAATTTTTATATGGTTGAGGAGTAAACTCCAGTCATACATCTCCTGTACCCGTGCGTGGCTATTTTAATAATTGGCATATTTATGGATGTGAGGAGCTCGTGAAATAAAAGACACTTGAACATCAATTTATACTTATAATGATTTAAAAAAATACTGGTAGGTAAAATTAACTATTTCGTGGAACCCATTGGAGCCAAGCTGAGACGTGTTGTTTCAAAAGAGGTGAAATATTTGTTCTCATTGACGCACAATCAGGTACGTCCAATTTTTTTGTGGTTCAAAATCATTTCTCTTAGTGCCTTCCTTCTCAATTTTCCTGTAGTCGTTCTGATGAGCTCATCAAATATCTTGACTCCAGCTCTTAATTTTTGTGCATCACTCAGTCTCTCATCTGCAAATTTACGTATTTCTTCTGGGGTGACTTTCTCGTATCCTTTCTTTAAAACTACTAAGCCCATAGCATGGTCTCCATCTTCTGGATGAGGAATACCTAGAAAAGATTATTACTGACTGAGGATCTCAAATGGTCAAGGTCGAACAAAGTTTTGGTTTGGTATAGACTCCAACCCCTGAGAGCGTGCTGTCAACCATCACGCTGTCAGATACCTGTCATTGCTGTCAGTTGTGATTGCTGAGTTTGACGTTGTTGTTTACTGTTTAGTTGCTGTGGTCCTAGGTCATCATCATAGTCACAATGTCTTAACAGACATGTTGTGAACTCGTAAAATGTATTAAGTCGCAGCTAGTATTGCCGACACGAATATTATCAATAGTTTTGAGAACTGTAACTCGCCATCGTTCGCGATTTACTGTTAGTTCAGTGGTGCTTTTGATACTCATATCCAGCAACTGTTTCGTCATATCCACCCAGCGTGTAGGGGAACGGCCACGGCGCCGCCCACTCGGGGCATGACCCTGAACTACAAGTTTCTTCATAATATCGCTTCTATGAATATGTCCGAAGAATGTATGCATTCTCATCGACACAATGGAGGATAGTCTCTTTGGATTACCGAGCTCATCCACTACGGAAACGTTAGTTCGATGAGCGGTATAAGGAACTCTCAGCATTCTTCTCCACGTCCACATTTCAAAAGCATCTATGCGAGCTCGATCTGCCTTTTCAACAGTCCAAATTTCCGAGGCATACAAATATATAAGGAACACAAGAGACTCAACCAGCGACATTTTGGTAGCTTTAGTAATGTCACGCCATATTTTAGTTAGCTTTGTCATGGACACGTGCCTGTTGAATGAACCGTCGAATCTCATTTTCACAGCTATACCCGAATTGTCGATCAAAGAACTGAGGTACACAAAACTTTGAACTACTTCACAGCGGCCTGGGTATGATACCAGAAATAAAATTATTTATCGTTTTACTTTAAAGGATGGACAGGTAAATTTAGGTTGTAAAAACCTTTGTAGGGCAAATGAAAAAACATGCATTATTATAAATCTGTGGGATATCTGGCTTCAAAGAATCGAAAACAGCCTTAAAGGCAATAAAGAGGATTATGAAAACTAAAAGTTGGTTATTTTGGATTTTTTTGTCAGTTAAAATATGGTGTAACCTTTTGAGCGCAGTCATCATTTGCTATTGAAAATTTCAAATTATTGGTTTTTTTTTCAGGAATCGGTTATTCAGGTATTTATGCGATATTGAACTATATGCCATATATGGTGAATTTGTTATTGAATTAAGTAACAACTGATGGTTGTGTTCAGTTCAGTGTAATTTATGTAGGACTACTATATTCGAATGTTTGCCTGCGGCGAGTAAAGACGTGTACGCTGGTAGCTCCCGGTAAATTTTGATTGTTTTGTCCAGCTGCAGTTTTGACAGTGGTTCCGAAATCTTCATAGTGTGTGGCTAAATTGACCAAGAGTGTATCTGTGAGTTAAAATTTACCATCGATCCAGTTTTCAGTAAGATATTGATAAAAATAATAATATTCGTGTTTACTTTTGAAAACACGATACGCAGTGGCTACAATGGTATTCACAGAAAGGCAAAAAACCGAGTTGAAAAACTTCTGTAAAGATATCTCCAAGGAAATAGTCAAGGAGATAATTCTTGAAAAGGATTTCATCGATGTTTTAGTAGAAAAATTGGCAGTTAAAGTTTGTGATAAAATGAACGATCGGATTGATGCGTTGACTACAAGAATTGATGATTTGGAAAAGAAACTTACCTATGCACACGAAGAACAGGAGGAACTACGTTCAAAACTGGAAGATGTCCAACAATATACTAAACATAACCAGTTACGGGTTTATGGATTCTCTGAATGTAAGAATGAAACACTCAAACGAAAAATGGAGGAGTTTTTCGAGGACAAACTCGCTATTAAAGACTGTGGAATCATCGAGTGTTACCGTATTGGTCCAGCCAGTAGCAAAAAACTGAGGCCTGTCTTACTAGTTTTCAAGGACAGTGCTCATAAGAATTCAGTTTTCCTCAATAAAAAACAACTGAAGGGAACAAAAGTAGTCATAACAGAGGAACTTATCAAATCAAGATACGACTTGTACCAGTACGCAAGGGAAAAAATTGGACCACTAAATGTTTGGACAATGGACGGCAAGATCTTCACTAGGTATAACAACAGAAAGGTCCAGATCAGAAATGAAGATGATGTTTTGAAGATCACCAAGTGAAGCACAGGGCTACCAAGCAGGAGAAGGGCTGTACCTACTTCTTTTTTCTGTGTTTTCTTATTTTTTATCTATCAAGTCTTTTTTTGTTGCTTTCACTTACTTGTTTTTTTTTTGTTTGTTTTGCTACGGAATTATTCTTGATATCTTGTACCTACTTTTTGTGTGGAAATGAAAAACATCTCTGTGGCCTTTTTAAATGTCAGATCACTTACATCTCATTTTGCAGATTTCAAAACCTTAATAGAGGAGGAGAAATATGACATCGTCGGAATCTCGGAAACATGGTTAAATTCTAATATAACAGATGCCACTATTCAGATAAAAGGTTATTCTTTTATAAGAATGGATAGAAGTGGTAGAGGAGGAGTAGTTGGAATGTATATAAGGAACACTTTGGTTTATTCAGTTATTCATACAGGATGTCATGACTTTTTAGAGGAGATCTGGATCGAAGTTAAACTAGAAAAGGTAAAATATGCCGTTGGCTGTTTATATAGACCACCAAAGGGCAGTATCAATGATTTTTTAGAACATCTTGAAGAGTCAATAGCACAGTTTTTAGAGTTTCGTATCATTTGCGGAGGTGATGTTAATATAGATTTTATGGATATAGGTAACTCAAATTGTGATATGTTAACTGATATTCTCGAAACTCTTAGTCTTAAGCAAATTATTAGTGAACCAACTCGCGTCACTGCGCAGAGTGCAACGTTGATAGACGTCATTTTCATATCAAATGATGAGGTTAATTATACTTCTGGTACTAAAAATGCTGATGTCATTTCGGATCACTGTTTAACCTTCTGTGAGCTAACACATATAATTTCTAATAGTAAAAAAAGTTACTGGGCGAGAAACCTCAATTCTGTAGATAGGAATCTAATTGAATTATTTCTTGATAACTCTATGATTGAAAGTCTGATTTATTTGCCTAGTGTGAATGAAAAAGTCTTGTTTTTAAATCAAATTATTTTAAATATTTTTGACACACTGGCACCCCTGAAAGAAATTATCGTGAAAACCAAAAATCCACCATGGCTGACTTACAATATAAGAGAAATGATCAAATTGAAAAATAAAGCTTTTAATAAGTTTAAGCGGAGACCGGATGCAAAAAACTGGTGTTCTTATAAAGAAATTAAAAACTTAACAAACATTGCGGTTGCTCGGGAAAAGAAAAAGTATTTGGAGTTTTATGTTGACAAAAATTTCTCTCAGTCAAAAAATATATGGAACAAATTGAAAAATTTGAATATTACCAAACAACGCTTCAGCGAAGATTTACCTGAACATTTATGTCTTCCCCATGACTTGAATAATTTTTTTATAGACGCATCCTCTGCGGGAAAGACTGTTAATAAGGATTTACTATCGTATTACAAGAGACAGAAGCATCAAAATGTTAGGGTTGAATTTGAATTTCACACTGTTTCAGAGGAAGTGGTTAAAGAGCAGATATTCAAAATAAATTCAATTGCTTCGGGGTTTGACGAAATAAACATAGACATGGTTCTGTTATGCTGTTATAAAATTGTCCCATATTTAACAAATATAATCAACTCTTGCATTTTAGATAAATATTATCCTGATCCATGGAAAATTGCTAAAATACTCCCGCTTCCCAAGAGAAAAACTCCGACAGATTTTAATGACATCAGACCTATTAGTATTTTACCCGTGCTATCAAAAATAATGGAACGTATCATGGATATTCAAATAAGGCAATACCTAAATGATTATAATCTTATACCAGACCATCAGTCAGGTTTCAGACCCCGCTTCAGCTGTGAGACAGCACTCCTTAACATAACCGATGATATAATTAGAGCAACGGACTCTGGTAAAACTACTGCGTTAGTGCTGTTAGATTTCTCTAAGGCATTTGATCATATAGATCATCAGCTGCTTTTGGCTATTCTCAATTATATCGGTTTTTCAGAAGCTTCTATTGAATTGATGGAGAAATATTTAGACAACAGAAGTCAGTATGTTAAAGTAAATCAAACAATCTCCTCTAAACAGCCGATAACTCGTGGCGTACCTCAAGGCTCTATTTTGGCTCCAATTTTATTCAATATCTTTACTATAAATCTTTTTACATGTCTGAAATCCTGCTCCATTCATCAATACGCAGACGATACGCAGATCTATTTGTCATTTTATCCTACTGATCGTCTACGTGCTGAATTCATTATCAACCAAGATATTCATAGTTTGTTAAAGTATTCTGAGGATCATGGGTTAGCAATTAATCCTTCAAAATCATGCTTGATGCTGTTTGGTCGTCTGAGGGATCAGGCCGACCAGCCTTTTGAGATTAAAATTAATAACCATACAGTCCAGAGTGTTAAATCAGCTAGAAATTTAGGCCTTGAGTTTGATAGCACACTGAGGTTCAGAACCCATGTGAATAAAAGCATAAAAAGAGCATACGTTAGCTTGAAGACACTCTATCCACATCGCCACTATCTTTCCCAATCGCTTAAAATTAGACTCTGTGACACACTAGTTCTGAGTCACTTTAACTTCTGTGATGTCATTTATGGACCATGTCTGGACAAACGTGACTCTACGAGAATTGAGAGGGTTCAGAAATCCTGCCTAAGATTCATTTATGGGATACGCAAATATGATAGAATATCTCATAAACTGAAGGATGCTCGATGGTTGAATATGCGACAGAGACGTGAACTACATGCAACAATTTTTTTCCATAAGGTAATTTTTTTTCATTCTCCCCCCTATCTATACAAAAAGATCAAGTTCCGGACCGATGTACGTAACCTGAACTTGCGTTTTCGCGGTTACATTTCTCCTCCCGCTTTCAGTACATCTTTTTTCCAGAGATCTTTTAGTTATAATATTTGTAAAGTTTATAACAGTATTCCTGGCTTCTTAAAAGAATACCATCCAGATCAGTTCAAGTATAAGTTCAAGTCACACTTTAAACAGGCATGTTGTCTGTGAAACTAACCCAGTGAAGGGTTGCATTAACAAATTACAAATTAAAACTAAGCACACACATACACCGGATATGCCTTTTGTTATAAATAATAATATTATGTACAGGTGGTAATCACCTAGTTAGTTAAGCAGAACAACGAGGTGGCATATTGCTTCGTTTTTTCTTTCTTTCAATTTAGGTCAAATAGCAATAAACTAGACTTTGCCATCATTTCCCTCCTTTATTTATTTATATTTATTTATAGTATTTATAGTACCTATCGTTTTGAGGAATGATAGACGATGATGTATTTTTATTATTATTTACGAGATATCGATATACTTTCCGCAGCAAATTTGAAAATAGATATTAATAGCCCATCAGGCAACAAAATATTTCTATAACGAATCCAGGGCTGAACTTTGATCATTCAGTGAATGTTTTCAGTCCTTTTTGCAGCACATACGAATTGCATTTTGTAATAATACTTGTTTTTTTCTCTGTATGCTGTGAATAAAAATTATTATTATTATTATTATAACGATTTTCCAAGTTTCTCTCGCATGACTGCGGTAGCAACAAATGTTGACGGGCTGTGCCAAGTCAACACCTGAACTATTACTGATCTGAATTTAGGAAGGATCGTACGATGTTACAGGTCTTCAGGATTACAGACTTTTGGAATGTCTTGTGTAACCTTTCGTCCAGGCCCAACTGTTGTAGGTGTGGTGTAAATGTGTTTGGTGTAAGGCCTGAGACTGACATAATGAAGGGAACAATAGTAACTTTGTCCTGCTTCCAAAGGCGTTTTATTTCCATGGCAAGGTCCGTGTACTTAGATATTTTCCCAGCGTAGGTGTTTTGTATATTCACATCATTGGGAATAGCAATGTCTATCAGGTATGTAACTTTATCGAGCTTTGACTGGAATACTATATCTGGTCTATTGGCTGGGATAGTCTTGTCTGTATGTATTTCAACGTCCCAGTATAGTTTGTATTGATTGTTTTCAAGTACTGATGTCGGAGTGTAATTATAATATGGATCTGTGTTTTCTATTAGTTTGTTCGTTGTGGCTAGCGCTTGGTGAATGACCTTGGCTGCAGAGTTATGTCTAGCTGTGTACTCGGTACCAGCAAGCGTTTTGCACCCGCTTGTTATGTGATCTATTGTTTCCTTTTGTTGGTGACATTTTCTGCAGTTATCGTCGGTTATGGATGGATCTTTAATTATGTATTTTTTGTAGTTTTGTGTCGCGATCACTTGGTCTTGAATGGCAAGCATGAAGCCCTCCGTTTCTGGGAACAGCTGGCCATCATGCAGCCAGGTGTATGACTGTCTTTCGTTAATATGGTCTTGTGTGACACGGTACCTATGTTTGCCGTGAAGTGCTTTCTGCGACCAGGTGTTTATTTTTTCTTGTTGTGATTGGATGTGATTGTATGTGTCTGCTGCGTGATCTGGACAAGAGAGGTTAAGTGGTGTATAGTTTTTGTCTGCTTTGACTATTGATCTATGGAGGTTTGTCTGTTTGCTTTGGAAAAAATGTCTGAGTGTTTTTATTTGTCTTGAGTGAAGTGACTGTATGTCTATAATTCCTCTGCCCCCCTGTTTTCTGTCTATGGTGAGTCTTTCCTTGCACGCGTTGGGGTGTGACATTCTGTGTTTCGTAAGTTCTGTTCGTATGAGTATATGGATGTTTTCTATGTCAGTGTGCGACCACTTGATGATGCCAAATGAATACGTGAGGATTGGTATTGCAAATGTATTGATAGCTTTTGTAAGGTTTCTAGAATTCAGCTTCGTTTTCAGAAGCTTAATGAGGCGGTCTCTAAACACTTGTCTGAGTTGTGCTTTGGTTTGTGTGTGGTCTATCTTGACACTCTGATTGAAACCCAGGTACTTGTAAGTTTCTTCCTTGTCCATGTTATCCAACGTCTGGCCGGTTACTATTTCCTGTTGGGGATGGTTCTTCCATTGGCCTTTGTTTATGTGTAGCACCTTGCATTTGCTCATCCCGAACTCCATCCTGACATCTGACGTACAAACCTCTGTTATTCTGAGTAATTCTCTCAGTTGCACGTCAGTGGCAGCATATAGTTTTATATCGTCCATGTAGAGGAGATGATTGATTCTGTGTTGATTTGCTTTCTGGTGTCTGATGTTGAAACCATAGTTTGTGCTGTTAAGTGCACTGGAAAGCGGATTTAGACAGAGGCAGAACCACAGCGAACTGAGAGAGTCACCCTGGAAGATACCGCGTCGTATGTTTAGCTCCTCCGTTTGGATATGGCCGTCCTGAGTTTTGAGATATATGCTGGTTCGCCATGTCTTCATGGTTCTTGTAAGAAACCGACGAATGCCTGGGTTTATTTTATATATTTGTAGAATTTTAGTTAGCCAGCTATGGGGTACAGAGTCAAAGGCTTTTTTGTAATCTATGAAACAAGTATGAAGACTCCTATGTTCTTTCCTAGTTTGCTCCATGATCACACTATCAATTATCAGTTGTTCTTTGCAACCTTGGCTTTGTTTTCTGCATCCTTTTTGTTCTTCAGTAAGGATGCTATTCTGCGTAAGGTGTTGTTCAATCCTGCTGCATATTGTTGCGGTGACGATCTTGTATAAGGTGGGGAGACATGTGATTGGGCGGTAGTTGGCAGGGTTCTTGGTATCTGCGTTTTTCGGTTTTATATAAGTTATGCCCTGTGTTAGGAATTTGGGAAACCTTTCGGGTTGGATTATGGCTTTATTGATTTGGTTCGCAAGCATTTCATATGTTGCACTGAATTGCTTGTACCAGAAATTTTGTATATTATCCACGCCTGGGCACTTCCAATTGTGGGTATTTTTTATCGTCTCAGCTATTTCCTCTGGTGTAAGAATAATGTCTCCCTGCTCCTCTATATGTTGATGTTTTTGCTCTTCTTGTTTGACCCATGGAGCGTCTTCATTATGTGTTTTGGGTTCTGACCATAGGCTTCCCCAAAACTCAGTTAGCTCTTGTTTACTAGGAGGCTCTATTGTTGTAATCTGGTTGTCGGATGTTATCTTTTGGTAGAACTGTTTTTCACTTTTCTGAAACAGATTGTTTGCATCCTTTCTGGCATTGGACTCGTTGTATCTGCGGAGTCTAGCTGCATAGACTGCAAGCTTCTGTTTAAGGGTATCAGCTATTTCTGGTACTGTCTGTTGTGGTGACTTGGATTTGAGTATATTAAGAGTTCTTTGTACGCGCTTCGAAGGGTTGTTATTGTTGGTGTATTGCGCGAGGTGTGCCAGATCCTTTCTGATTGCACTAATTTTATTTTCAATTCTTATTTGCCATTTAGGTTTAGATCTTTCGGTTGTGTGGTCTGTAGACCGTTTTGGAAGTTTTTGGCCGTTAAGTATGAGTGTAGTTGCTGCGGCAGCATATATAACAGTATGGATGTCTTCTAGTGTACTGTCGTTTGTTATAAATTGTGGTATTACGTTAGCATTTATTGAGTGTAATATTTGTTGGGTGTTGTTCTTAAAGATTAGTCTGGGCAGTGGATCTCGTAGTGTAGGGTTGGTGCCACACCATTTGTTGAACTGTATGTTCATCACTTCTTCGGCAGATTGTGTGATAGAAGGCGATCGATTAATGTTTCGGTTTTGTGTGGTTGTGGAAGGTGAGTTAGTGAATGTTGTGTTTGGTATATCTGGTGTTTGCTCATGTTCGGGATTAGTTTCAAAATGTATGTTGGTCTTGTTGAATGTGGTTGTGTCTGGAGTATGGTTATTTGGAGACTGAATGTTTTGTGTCTCCGTAATTGATCCAACAATATTTATTTCGTTGGACACCGGATTTTTTTTGCTGGTTTTGTCGGTTGTATCGGTGTTTGGGGACTGGTTATTTCGGGTATGTATGTGTTGTGTCTCCGCGACTGATTCAGAAGCTAGCGGATCATTCGGTGGAACTGTATTTATTTCGTCTGCTACAAGATTCTTTATTGTTTGTAGTTCTAGAGGTGTAAGGCGGTTGTTTTTCGTTATGACTCGTTTTTGGTCAATCAACCTTTGTTCAGTTACACGTGTTGAGAGGTGTGGGTATTGTGCTGTAAACAGCCTGTGAAATTCATGTCTGTAGCCTGTGGAGATTGTTTCTAGTTTTGTGGCGGTGTAGTAACAGTGCATTACAGATTTGTTCATCTCAGTAGTCCACTGTAAGCGCTGTCTTGGTTTGCCAGCAGCTTTGGTGGTTGCCGGCTGTACCGGCAAAACATCCGCAGCTGGGTTGGGTGCTACTGGTTGTTCTGGGGTTTGGATTTGAGGTTCAGGTGAGTTTAATCGACGTACCCTAGGCCGTCGTTGGTTCTTTGCAAAAGTTACTTTATCCATCGCGTTCCCACGAGTCGGGACGATCTAAAAGTCGCTCTCCCGGGTGACGCCCATTCCAGGAGAGAAGGGACTTATATTTACTCCGAAGTTGGCCCAAGGTGCTCCGGAGGATTTGCGACTTTACTGTCGGGTTTTGTTGAGGCTTTCTCCTCGCGGGCCAGCCGGTTAAGGCAAGCCCCCCGGTTGCATACCCCTCACAACGTTCCCCAGCCACGCCCTGCTGAGGTCGTTGAAGTGTGGGGCGCAATAACGGTATGTGACAGAAGGACCGGCGCTCAGTCTTCTGTGGCATTTCTCCCCGGATTTGGATTATTATTATTATTATTATTATTATTATATAGCTAGATACTTCTTCTTTTTTGAATTGTTTTTCACCACAAAAATACACTTCTAGCAACTATTGGTTTTTATTTCATTTATTAACGCACAAAAGAACATATATTTCAAATTATGAGGCAGAATTTTACATTGACCTACTTTTATAGTGTATTTCAAAGTTAAATGTCGCTTTATATAGAGATCATAAACACAATTCGACGTTTTTGGCGGATTCTTGCAACTGAATTACATATCCCTGATTTAAAATTACACCCTAAATTTTAGTAGTCACTCCAACCGTTAAGGGGCACAGAAATCGGTTCAGAAGATTCAACACTAGAGATTAGCATCTAGGCACGACTCGACAAATAACAATCGAGAAAGTTTAACTAAGGCCCAGTTTTACAATCTTTAGTTAACTAGCGGTCAAAAGAAAACTAGTGGTTAAAGAAAATATTCCATTTCATATTCGACAGTTTACGTCAAAAGCTCTGATGGTCAACCAGTAGTTCAAGGACAAGGAATGGGTTATCTTTACGTTTGTTGTAGTAAATCGATGACAGCTTAGGAGGTTATAAAAACATGGATTTTGATACTGACGTCTAAGACGTCGATGGATTTTGATTATACTCTGTAATGACATAAATGAAAAATATGAAAAGAAAGGTTAGGTTTCTTTGTCAAAGGGTTAGGTTGTATTCACGGAACACCATTATGGTGGTGCCAATACGTGGTGCCAACATAAAGATAAATAAGCTTTACCCTCTGAGGCTTTACCATTGGTTTCCTTTGTGAAACAAAGCTCCCCGATAACTACTGGTTAACTTCCATCTGTTGCTTAAGTGACTACCAGAGGTTACCAATGATTATGAAACTGGGCCTTAGAGCCTAAGTAACTAAGTCCATGGTAATTACCTATGACAGCTGCTTCTTTAACAGCAGGATGCCCCATGAGTACCTCTTCTACAATGGCAGGCAGTATGTGCCACCCCCTATATTTAAACATCTCTTTAACTCTGTCCTCTATGAACAAACAATTGTCTTCGTCATAGTAGGCGACATCTCCTGTTCTGAGATATCCCTCGGAATCAAAGGCATCAGTGGAGTCCATTTTGTAGTAGCCGTTCATGTGGAGGTCACTTTTAAGACGCAGTTCGCCCTTTTTGTTTGGACCAGTTACTGGTTGATCGGTCTCCACGTCCACTATCTGGAAAGGATGACGGTTTTTCCAACAAGAAGTTGATATGGCGGATATTTTTCAAAGTTTTTGATGTTAAAAAACAGTATGAACTAAAACGTGCCATTCAAAAAGAAGAAGTGTCCACTTACCTGCTAGAAAAGTAAATAGAAAGCCTACATAAAAATTGTGATCATAGTGTGATGAAATTCCTCAAACCAACTTGCCTCCTGAATTGGTGTGAGTACATTGATCTGTGTCTCTATTGAATGATGTGCAGGGTGCAGGTAACAGAATTGTTACAGGTTACAGGGGAATACAACTAAACTTAACTAAAATCTTTAGCTACTTTCATAACTGGTCAAATATGATTTAAACTGAAGTAGCGTACTCTCACAATAACTAGTAACAAACAGACAAACAGTGGGCGATTAGTAAGTAGAAAGTTTAACGTATAGAAAACTCAGGCAACAACACTAACAAAGAAGTCTCACGTTGGCTTACCAACTGTGGAAATGTAGTCACCTAGTAGGCGAGTTACCTTCCGCTAAGCTTTTGGGGATGAACATCAACATTAACATGTCCTGGCACGACCACGTCGTTAGTATTATTTAAACGGCATCCTAGAAGCTTGGAGTCTTCTTCCGCTGTAGGAAGCTGTATATACCAGAGCAACTACTGCTGCTCTACAGGGCACATCGTTGGAATATTGCTCCCATATGTGGGGATGCGCTTCGAAGCACTCTCTAAAGCTTCTGGACCACAGAGTTAACATCTCTAGAGGGAGCCTAATTTGAATATTGGCCAGCCAACATCTATAGCTCTATTGCCTCTCTTCTTCGTCCGCTTCCAGTTTCTTCAAAATCTAGCAGTTTCCGCAGTTTGAAGACAAAGTATTTAACTGGGTATTTAAGTATACATTCCAATATACTTGCAATGTACCTGATTTACGTGAAGATAATGTGTATTGATTTAATGAAATCTCAAAAATGGTAAATTTCATAGCGGACTGTCGCAATAACTTCTAATATGTCGTAAATCTGTCAACCTACAATCGGCGAGCCCTTAAGCTGTCATGTGGCTGTCATTGTAGTTGTGGTTATTGCGCGTGTCGAGATTTTTGTGATTTTAGTGTATATTTGACTGACTTTGTGACTATTGGTGGTGTGAATTAAATTATTTATGAATAATATTGTCATAATTGCATGATGAGACAACATAAAAAGTGCATAGTTTGCTGTAATAGCGACGAATCGGTGAACACTTCTTATCATAGGTGACTGTAGGTTTTGTTTTAGTTTTTAGTAGCGTAATATATGGGGATAACTGGGAACAAAAGTGTCTTCATTCCAGTTTGAGGAATAATAATGGTTGTTTAATGTATGTTTTGTGCACACATTACATTCATGTCAATTAACATGAATTTTCCAAATTCCATTTTTTACCTAATGCAATTATTATATTTTATTGCTGAAGTAAAAACACGATGCAGCCATTCCAACAGGCTACCTTTCAGAACACTGTTAGATATGTTTTGAAAAACACTTCATGGTAATAATAAATTATCAACTGTAACAATGAAATTATAACAAAAGTAACTCTCTAAGCATAGCTAATTACTAATACAACTTATTGGTATCAGTTTGTAACATCACAGTAATAATTGAATCTATTAATGAACATCCAATTTTAATATAAAGTCGCACGCTACTGGCAATGCCCTCGGGCTGTCAAAATTTCCGTTACATGTTGGCTGGTCAGCGACCTGTGCATTTTGTTGTTTACACTCCCTCTATAGATGTTAACTCTGTGTTCTGGACACTATCCAGAAGAGGGCAATTAGACTAATCGATACGCCTAAGCTCACAAAGAACCACTACAGCTTGGAACACCGAAGAAGGGGGATGACCTGTCCCTGTTTTACAGATTTTATCATGGAAGATGTTCGAGTGAGCTCTCCCAGATAATAACACCGAAGACCGCCCGAACGAGGAACACTAGAGAGGCTCTGTGTGCTCATCCTTACCAGGTCGAGGTCCATACTCCTCGAACCAGTCTCCTCCAGCATTCCTTCTTTTGGAAAACTTCGACGCTGTGGAATGAGCTGCCGGGGAATTTGTTTCCCGACGGTTACAACCTGTAGCGTTTCAAATCACTTATGCTTTCGCAGCGCTTCTACAGCACACCGTAAAAAGACAGAGAGTCAAAGATCTTTGCTGATAATACCCTGCTTCGCTATGATAAAGTCACTAAATACCTAGGAATGACTAGATAGTGTCCTAAGACTGTGTTGCTGAAATGAACACTCCCTAAACATGAAGGGCGGTAACTAATAATCAACAATAATCACGAGAACTTCATCTCCTTCTTGTAAGAGTATCCGCATACCTGCTGAATATCTGTATGTTAGGAGCAAACACCGATTTCGGCCTATGGACGGAAAATATGGTCAAAACGCGTTTTGGCTGCTACCGTTTTGCCAATATCCGAATTATCGCTTTCCGGCTGTTCAATGTAGCCCAGAACGCGTTTTGGGTCAACTACGATTGCCAGAACACGTTCTATATTCTACTACGAATAAATAAATCTCAATTATTTGCCGTGTTGTGTTACAATATTTCCTCTGAGCTTAGAATCCATAACTAAAATGAATAAAAGCACTTGTAGATCTTAGATCCGTGAAAAAAAACTGAATGAAACATACCTCACAATCTCTTATGTCCAGCTCCCACATGAGCGGAATGAATAATGTCAAATAACTCGTGGGTCATGCAAAAATAACGCAGTTCGGCTGTTTCGTCTGTCCTTTTTTCAATTAGCTTCCAGATATAGCCAATTTTTAAAATATCATACCTTTTCAATCGTTGTCTTTGTTTCGAAGATATTGTATCACCGTTACTTTCACAAGCTTGTGCCGCCTTTACCTCTGATAGTGTTTGGTCGTATCTTTCTCTTGTACAAATATTACTACGACCATTGCTACCACTTATGACTTTTTTCACTTCGTCATTAAAACATAACCTTAGGTCTTCCATGGCATTCTCTAGCTACTGTCTAACCCGCACAAAGATCAAATACTAAATGAATACACTAGCTCCAGAGGTATCGTTTACAAGCTGAGACACTCACAAAATCCACCACGCGTTATGGCAATCGCAGTAGAACAGGACGCGTTTTGGCAATCGTAGTTGAGCCAAAACACGTTCTGGGCTATATTAAACAGTCGGAAAGCGATAATTCGGACATTGGTAAAATGGTAGCAGCCAAAACGCATTTTGGCCATATTTTTCGTCCATTGGCCGAAATCGGTGTTTGCTCTTAACATGTATACTATACACACCTTCCATTTAAAGTGACTGAAGATTTTTCCGACAGTATTAGGCTTGTTCTTCTGCAAATCATAATCGTTAATGTCATTTATGGCAGCAATACCTCCTGCCACCTCGGTTTGACCATATATATTTAACACAAATGCATCTGGAAATGCATTCATCATCTCTAGCAATTGCTTAGCCACTACAGGACAGCTTCCAGTCAATAAAACTTTAAGGCTGCTAACGTCTACCTCCTTGTTTTTAGAACGTTCATGGAGAAGGTCGGTAAAGTAGTACGGCGGGATGAATGTTGTTGTCACCTATGGTTTCGAATTTGTGAACTATCAGTACTTCTTGGCATTCCAATCAATAGATAAAACGCAATCTCCTTTTTACTTCCCACACCGATAGGTGAGGGGAGTATTGTGATCGCGACAATTTTCGATTTTGAGATAATACACTTTTTGAGCGTTTCATGATGTCTACATAACGAAAATCCACGTCACTCATTTCCGTCGGTCTGTCTGCGTGTCGGTCTGTCTGTACGCGTTTTTCTAATTACGTAATTTCAGCAACCGCTGCATGGATTGTGATGAAATTTGGGCAGCGATATGCTGTGGGGTCGTAGTAGGTAATGTTCCTATAATTTTGAAAATCGGTGCATGGGCGGGGGAGTATTTAGCAAAAAACAAAAAACATTAAATATTGCTCAAACTTCGTTTTTAGGCGTTTTAGGGGTTCCTGATCATTTTCTACTTTTTTTGGGTCGGGGTGAAATTGGGGTGGTTGGGGGGTGGGGGGTTGCAAAATTGAAAAATTTGTTGCTTTCATAATAGACTGTCCACTGACTTGTGAAGACCTAGCGACATAAATAACTTTTTTAAGTCCATCCGAACATTGTCTACAGAAACCAAAGGAGTTGGAATTTTCTGGTGTAAACATACGAGTATTGCTTTAGATCGTTCTATATTGTGTAACGGAGAAACTGTTGCATTGATTTTAATGAAATTTTGACACAGTATTACTACCGTGACGAGGACGGAAAATACATATGGTTTTTATAAATCGTGCCAGTGGCAGCGCAGATATAATAAAAAAACTAAAAATGTAAAAACAGTTCAAACTTCGTTTTTAAGTGTTTTAGAGGTTCCTGATCATTTTCTGCGTTTTTTTGGATGGGGGTGAAATTGGGGTGATTGGGGGGTGGGGGGTTGAATAACTGAAAGATGTGCTGTATTCATAATAGGCTGTCCACTGACCTGTGAAGGAAGATCTAGCGACATATCACCTTTTTAAATCCATCTGAACATTGTCTTGCCTATTACCGAAACTAAGGGACTTAGAATTTTCTGTACACATACGAGTATTTATTGCTTTAGATCGTTTTGTATCTTGTAACGTGGAAACTATTGAATTGATTCTAATGAAATTTTGCACATTATTATTACTGTGTGAGGATGGAAAACGCGTATGCTTGTTAGAAATCGTGTCAGTGGCAGTGTAGCAATAATCAAAAGAACTAAAAATATGAAAACGTCTCAAACTTCGTTTTTAGATGTTTTAGGGGTTCCTGACCGCTTTCTACCTTTTTTGGGTGGAGGTGAAATTGGGGTGGTTGGGGGGGGGGGGGGGGGGGGGGTTGTAAAACTGAACAGTTTGTATTATTGATAATAGGCTGTTCATTGACCTGTGAAGGAAAGACCTAGCGGCATAGAACAATTTGAGGGGAGGGGGACTGGCGATGATTTGGTTGCAAGGGGATCTCAGACTAAAGCTTCATGCTATGGGAAAATAACAAACTGGTATCACAGTAATGTGTGGGAAGTACTGAGTCAATCAACTTGACTTCATTTTTTTATTAGAAATTCCTTAGTTCAGAAGTCAATTTGTTTTTTAAAGTACCTATAACTATTGTGAATTAAATCAGATTCTGTTCAAGCTGTTATACCAGGGTGCATTAACATAAATAAACACGAAACATGTTCGAAAACCATCTAAAGGTCCCCGTAACTCAAATACAATCAACAAAAAAAATTACTGCTTGACGGCCTCAAGCTGCATAAGCAGACATAAGACAAGAATATTGTTTGCATATTCACTACGCTCGGCGCCGATAGGAGACCCTTTTTGTTGCATTTTTATCAGACGATGGAGGGTATCCACTTATTAGTAGGAAATAGATTAGCGGCGCGCGTATTGACTTATCAGTTAGAGAATTTATCGAAATAAAAGTAGGTATTAGAAATCAAAATGGATTTGTGAAGATCTTTCGAAAGCGACCAGGGAGATGCAAACAATGTTGAAGGTGAATTTGCGGAGTTCAAAAACGTATAGTTCAGTTTTGTCATTATTTTTAAGTAAATCATTGAATATGTTATTAAAAATGGTGTTCTATTTTTCGGTATATAGACAAATGCAATCAGTCCTTCTAGTGTTTTTTTAGCAATTATCCTTAGAACATCTCTATTGATTGGAATATACGTTAACCAAGGGCACAGACTGAAACAGGTTCACTGAAATTAATCTCAACAAAACAAGAACAACTGGTATGGATTATCTTTTTCAATGATAAAATCTCATATAGTGGTCTTCTCAAAGGTGTCTTTTTTCTAAACTTTAACCCATTTAGTAAGTCGGAATTTGTTTAATTATCGCTCTCGAATCTAAAATGAAAAATTTCTATGAAAGGGAAAACTTTATAAATAATTTCGCGTAAAAACCTTAAGTCGGGACTACGTAACATGTATGATGATATTGACCTCATAAAAACTCACTTCTTCAATAATATTCTCACTCACTATTTGTTTCTTTCCACCATGTGTCCTAGAGAAACAGAGCATAAAACCGTTTGTGTAAAAGCCTTACTTTATAACATACCAGCAGCTTGAGCAACTTCGTCATCTAAGGCCTTATTATTTTACTAAAACAAATGGGAAGGTTCTATTTTTCTATAGCATGACCCCAGCTTTGGAGCTATCACTACTTATTGTGAGAAAATTGGTTATTTTCAGTGCGAAGGTAGTGCAGTGCAGTGCAACAGTGGTGCTCTGACGATTAGTGCTGTGCAATGAAATGGTGGTGTTCTGGCGAGTATCAAAAATATTTATATAAAGAAAACTATATACTTATTTAATTTTCTTATTAACCCGCAGCCTTTTTCAAGAATAGTATTGTTTGACAAAAATAAATTTGGAATAAAAATGACATTCACCAATTGACTAGTTTTCCTTGGACGACATTTCATTTGGAGGACTAGCGTTTCTGGATATCAACGATGATTAATTCTTGAAAGGATACAAAGTGCTGCATGTTTAAAACTTAAATGTTGCTTATATTATGAGGACATCATACAGGGTGTTTACGATCTTAATGCATTAATTTGGAGGAACGATAGATCATGATATTTCGAACCTGAAACCCCAGAACCATTTCGCTAGTTAACGCATAGTTAAACAGAAAAAAATTAAAAAAGTATGACTGTGAAATCACAATCCGACAACATTGCCCAGTATTCGCCCTAGTTTTCTGTCAGATGTTTTTGGAGATATTTATGTAAATACACGCTATTATCTCTAGGCTTGTTGCCGCATATTCTGTGTTATCAGAAAATTTTGCGATTCTTTTGAAACTTCAAATTTGGGATATTCGTATTATATTTGTGCTACAAGCATTATAATGATGTGTAATATTCGTACTTTACATAACGGCATTAAGATCGTAAACATCCTGTATAGTTGATGCGAGGGATTCAATAATACTGAAAACTGCATCTTTATCTTTAGCATAGAATTGTCACTAATTTACTCAACAGAAGCAGATATTCTAAATCGCCAGCCACCTTACTGTGTAGTTGATCTTGCAACTAGTCATGCACCTAACAGTGGAAGAGCTAGGGATCTCAGAAGGCACATGATCCAACATCTTAGGTTATTTTCACAACACATTTTCACAATATATTCTAAATTTGGTGAGAACCACCCAAACATGGATGTAGTCCCAGTTTACATAAAGCAGTTAGAATCGCTGACCTTAAAAATACTTTCAAGTTCAATCTCCTGTGCTCAGTAAAAAAAATATACTCGGAGATAGGGGCTTGCAGCTTTTTTTGAGATCTAAGCTAGTGAAGCGCTCATATTGCCATCCAAAAGTCTTTCTCCTATACGCTGTCAAGTTAGCTAAATATAGATCACAGAATCCAGAATCTATCGTATACAGGGTGGTCCAACAAGCGCGCGGTGCTGTCTGCGCTCTTACCGTTTAAATTAGAAGAAGATGTTTCGAACAAAAAACTTTTCTTTTCAAATGGTCTACTTGCGGAAAATAATTTCAAAGATGGTGGACCAATATACCCGAAGTAGGCGTCAACTTCTTTATTTTAAATAGAACACCCTGTATATTATTACGTTTTTGAAGTCAGCATCGATGTTTAGGCCCGGTTTGTTAACGATACTTCATGTCTACGAACATATTTTTGGTCATCCAGCAATTTCTAGAAAATTTGACGTTTGTAGTAGGTACACTTAACGAAAAATGTTAATAATATTTCGGAAATTGGGCACGACAGAAAGATGCGGTTTTCGGAATTGAAATGAACAAGAAACGTATTTGCGTTCTAATAAAACCATAATCAATAGACTAGCAATTTTCAAATTTAAAAGGTTTAAAGTGTTAAAAATTTTTCTTCCAAAAGTATGGCATGATAAGTTTTTCATCAGTGGACTCGAAATTAAATTCTCTTTCATTTTTGTTTGGGTATATGTGGTTCTTCTTTCTTCATCTTTGATGACATTCAAGAGTTTGTAATTATTCCGTAATATGGCGTTTAGGATTTGGAAAACTTTTCATCCAAAGAGTTTAGGACTCTAATACTAAAATGTGCAGGCTCTCCATCTAACTGTAACCACATTATTTTTAAAAGATTATTCCTGAAGGTTTTCCAAATTTTCATTTAGAAAGTTTCTGAAAATTTAGCTTATCATGTCGTTTGAAATAATACTACCCCAAAAGTTTAGGCTCCATCTATGCGGGTTCTCAACAAAACTCTCAAAAAAAAGGTCTTTAACTTTTCAAGTTTGAAAATTTTCTAAAGATTGCTGAATAACTCCGAAAATAGGCTTCGTAGACATAAATAGGGTCCTTGCAGAGGTCGTGAAATCGCCTCGGGAGTATACATAGCGTAAAGAAAACCATATCAAGAAGCAGTAGGAAACAAAAAACATGATTTTACTGACGGCCAAAAAAAGATATTTGCAAAATAAAATAAGGATATATTCAAATTTTTCCACGTGACTTAAAACAAGGGCTGACGTCACAGATATCTTATCGATATCGACAATCGATACTGCTACAGCGCAGGTCAATGAGATTCAACTTCGCATTCGACTAGAGATGATCTGAATCCTTTAACAATGCGACTCAATTTATTGATACTTAAACATATTTGAAACAGGCAATTAACCCACTAGCATTTTCGTTGCAATACATTTTTATATCTGATAGGTATCACAGTTCATCCTGTTTGTGACCGAGATTCGCAACTAATCGAAGCCATCATTTTATTTCGGCGCATCCCATTATGAATGAATCCAAAGATAGAATCTAATTCAAGCTCATCCCTACAAAGTGAATTAGTAATCTAGCCTAACTTTTATTCTTTTGACTTTTGTACTCTTGTGTGTGACTGTGTTTTGTGGTTATAATGATCAATGTCAAAATGTTAGGTTAGCACTGGCTATCGATATCGAATATCAATACTTTACATCCCATCACTATACGATATTACTGACGTCAGAGGTTGTTTGCGCGGGACTTTCCGGCAGTTGAAATAATTTTTGGAATATCCCTCACAGCCGATTCCAAAAAACCAAACAAGTGATTTTGTCATGTTTACTAGGCTCTAAGGAACGCGTAAATGACATAATATTTTTTCTGCAAGTACCCTCATTAATAGTCTACAGGGAGTTCTATTTGAAAGAACGGAGTTGATGCCTACTTGCGGTATACCCGGATGTCTGCCATATTTGAAATTATTTTCTACAAGTAGACTATTTGATAAGACGTTTTTTATCCCAACATTTTCTTCCTATTTAAGCGGTATTGGCGCTAGAGAGCACACGCGGTTATTGGACCACCCTGTATATTTTAAAAGTTCGTTTAAAGCACTGTACTAAAACATGTGAAATTCATTCGTCCCTTCAAACATGTTGCTATTAATACGGTGTACGAAATAAAACGAAAACTCAGCTTTTTTGGTCGACCGCCTGCCTTCTTATGCCTCTAGCCCTCCACCATCAACACTAACCTTCCACTGAAAACATTTGTTGTTAATCCTCCCACAACTGGTGAGCTTCCGTTTTTGCAATTCCCGTTCTTCGGGTAGAGCAAAAATGGACACGACGCCCGCAACTTCTGTCTGTCCGTACCCATTCCTCACAAACGTTTCGGGAAAGGCGTCGATCGCGTCCCTCATCAGTTGATTCGTCACGGGACAGCTTCCGGTGAGCAGGACTTTCAAGCTGCTCACGTCAGCTCCGCTTTTGGAACGCTCCTCGAGTACTGCCGGAAGATAGTACGGAGGTACAAATGCTAAGGTCACCTGCAGAGATTAAGTGAAGCAAGAAACATTTTTGATTCTATCAGATCCTACAGGACGCTGACACAGCTCAGTATTGCTTGCTCTTTCAAAGCAAACATCTTTTAAGAACCTCATTAAGGGTCAAGGGTAGGGGAAGTCCGGGAGACTTGAACCATTTTTTCTAAAATCATAATAATTTCGCTTAGGTGCAGGTTAGAGTAAGATTTTTAATGTTATCGGTTTTATCCATTATTAAGGCATAAACCTGTACTATCACCAGTTCCATAAAATAAAAACGTACACAAATATGACGCATTTTATAACCAATCATCATATGAGTCAACTCTCCCTACCATAAGGGATACTTGAACCGGACACTGGGGAGAGTTGACCATTATTATTTGGACAGGAAAATATATATTTTGAAGCTCTGAATATTGAATTAATTCAATGGCAATATACAGGTGAATAACATAAAATGACCAATTTCTTGGAGCATATGAAGGAACCTAAAGGCTTGTACCATATTGAAATGTACGGCATGAACTACACAGACACCTATCCATCGTTTCTTCCGATTGGCAAACAAGACAGTACCGACGGCAGTCTATATCAAGATTTTCTCGAAAGTCTTCAATGCTACAACTATCAGAATATGAAATATTCTCGTCTATTTATGTTTCGCTGCTATCATTACTGGACCTTTTTCCCTCTCCAGGCCTTATGAACAATATTTGTTACTTTGATCTTTCTTATCATTTTTCCCCTAGCTTCCAGATTCTGTTTTGCCTCTGTGTTATCTTCAGTTGCCTTTTCGTTGTTACTTTGCTCACTTTTGATTCAATTTTTTGATTATATTCCTGAACAGAGGGGGTGATGTTGTGGAACAAGATAAGCTACTAGCTTCAGGAAGTCTTAAACCTTATATCGGAATTTCTTGAAAGGAAGCCAAGAAACCAGTCGTTTCCAGCAGTGTTTTTATATTTGCATTTGTCAGTTCTTTTTCGGAGACCTTTTTTCGCTTGTATTTAGCTTCTCTACGCTTATAATGGAATGACATTATGCAAGATGCAATGGATGAAAATATCAGAAAGGACACTGAGGGAGACTTGAACCACTAATCATCTCTCTCTCAACCGCCATGGTAGATGAAACAAAAATTACCATTCTAAACATTAACACATAAATACATTACGTATCTCAGTGAAAATATAAGTAATCTTAAAATTTCTCAGATTAAAATAAATCACTTCGTAGGGATAAAAACACGTTTTAGCTCGACGGAGCCGAACAAGTCACTAATATAATAAAATGACCCCATACATGTGCTTGGTGATTACCAATTACCAATACCAATGGCATTTAGATTTAAAAGCTACCAGGGATGATTTTGATACTGCTGTAATGCGAAATTTGAGTTGCATTTTACAAGCCGGTTCAACTCTCCCCCTTGGGCAAGTCTCCCGGTTTTCCCCTACCTATAGCGCGCGAAATTGAGAATCCAAGAAAATACGTATCCCTGTGTTAGCGAGGAGGCGTGGCCGCCTATTCCCCTTCTCCAGTATGTGTGTCTAAGATGCGGGGAGGTAAGTCCAAAAGTCCAAAGGTAAGGTCAAATGGTCCAAAAGTAAGGTCCAAAAGTCGCCATAAAAATGAATTTTGCATTTCGAAGCTCCTGACGTTACCTTTAAACTTACAATAATGTTTCAAAAAGCAAACTGAAGAAGACAGCTTGTGCTTTGACACCTATATAGCATTTTTTGATATCGTGTTTGGTTGTTAAATTACAGACATTTGAAGAATATATGATTTTGCACTGCGAGTTTTTTTTTCACACTAAAAAACTTTTTTGAGAGATGCGCAAATAGTTGTCGTTCATTAAAGTCTTAACTATCATCTTCTGAAATGCTGTGTATGTAGTTTGAAAAACAAATGAGTTCTGTTCGAAATGGGAACCCGTGTTTTAACATGGCAAATACATATGTATACCAAGGCCCCTTAAGGCAATCCCAACAAACATTTAAACAGCCTATTAGCTTCATGGAGGCTTTAAATAGGTTTTAAGGTGGCATTTGATAAGAGCTGTGTTTTATGACTGCATCGCCAAATACACTCACGATCAAATTATCCTATCAACAGGTTATAAAGAGTATCAATATCCATGAAACCAATTCATACGGCCAATAGTCAATGGACTAGTATCATGATTTTTTTTGGTTGCATATGATAGAGTACGTCATAAAAAGCATCTCATTTTTTTCTCCGATTTTTTTGGGCACAGGAAAGCCGTGAAAATAAGGAAAATATTTGAATTCTCCTAGGGCAGTGACGTCACTGCCCTGAAGGCGAACAGCCAATCAAAAGACAGATATGTGTACCGCATTCTGATGGCGCGCGAAATGCCGGAGCTGTACGCGGGCTGGCTCATCTATTTTGTCTTCTGTTCCCGTCTGTGCTTTGCGAGTCGGAGCTGTTCTTGGCAACAATGCACTGATGATGATTCGCGCGGTTGGCACTGATTGGCTGAATTTGAATTCTTTTCATTAAACTTTAGAATGGAATGACTAAAAAACAAAATTATGTAGAAAGTAACGAAATGCAGCAGAACGTTTATTTTTGTATGCACTAAGCGGTTATAACAATTAAATAATTGTTCTTAACCTCGTGATACTAGTCCATTTAAACTGTAAAGGCTCAAGGTAGTTTGATGATGGTTTCATACAGATTTTGTTAAAGCTATTTTGTCCTCACAGCTGCCTTAAGACTTACCAACTTTAACGAAGCTTTCAAGAAAGCCTAATAGCTTTAAACAGTTGAAGGAAAATACTCAATAAAGCCGCCTCAAAACTACATATTTTCCAAGTGAAATAGGCGCGACTAAAATCTTCCTTCAAACCTGTTGGTCTCAAGTGTGCTTATGATGAAATAGAAAGGTTTTAAGAAGATAAAGTCATCTTAATGTATTTTTTTGTTAGACATGCTTCTATAAAATTAAAACATAACTATTAACGAATCCTTTTAGGTCTATTAGGTCTATTCATGTGCAAAATAAATAAAAATGGGTAATTCAAAAGAAAAATAAAAAAATAATTTGATGATCAGGAGTACCAACACCATTTCAAAGACTCAACTTCAAGCACAGCAGCACATAATATTAATGCACAAAACCCTACAATTATTAGTTTTTAGCTTGCCAACTGCAGTTGCACTCAGAATTGCCAACAATTTAAACTCAAAATTTTTTATTCCAATAAATAAGAAAATCTAAATTATATAAAACCAACTCACGGAATAGTATGGAACAAGAAATATACTTTGAGGTTAACTATATTAAGAAAATTCGACCAGTGTCAAATAAGTAGTCAGATAAATTTTCTAATTTTTAATTTCTAATGCGCCATTTGAGGCTTGAAATAATCAATTTTTTTCTCGCCGACCGAACAACCCAAGAACCAACTGTTCATCGTATAATTGGGTTATTATTAATGCTACTAAAATGGACAAGCCTGTGTATTTCTTGCCATCAAAATTTGATATGTGCTTAGGCAAACATGTTCTTGTTTTGTTAAGATTAAAATGCAGCAGCTCTGACATATGTAATATGCTACCTTGTATTTCTCTACTATTTCGAGAAATCTCTTTGCATCGAAACTTCGACAGATAACGTTAGCTTCGCCGCTCAAAATAGATCCTATCAGTACACAGACCCTGCTTATCCAATAAAAGGTCGGGTAAAGAAGCACCACTGTATCAACGCTGGCTGGATCTGGAAAGCAGAAAAAAATTAATTCGAAAGTATATAACAAGCTTTCTGGATGAGGCATCTAGCAAATTGTTGATGAAGAACGGATATGAGGGGTCTAGATGCAAAACCCGCTAACTCCACTTTTTGTCCTAATTTACATACCTTTTGCATGTCCCCGGTAGTGAATTTTCATTGGAATCGAAAAATTAATGTATTTGGAAGCAAATTCCGCTAAATCCCCTTCTAAACATATACGGAATATAGCAGTTAATTTCAAAACCCGCTAAGTCCATTAGGGTAGTGAAATCAGAACACACTATCTCCACCTCAGCCAATGGCGTTGAAGTAAACCGCACATGCGTGGCTGAGAGCTGTATCAAGACTGTTGGAAGCACACTATGAACACACTATGTTTCTGCTGTACATCAACGAGCTGCTGGAAATAACATCCAATCCAATCTACAGCTTCGCAGATGACAGTACATTAGTGTCGTGCATGGAACCAGGCAAGCCACTATCATCCCAGGAGACGGTATGTCGGCGACAGCAGCATGCCTCACAGATCAACGCAGATATCAAAACAATTGTCGAGTGGGAATAAGTACAGTTCATCGTACAAAAAACTCAGGCAACAACACTTACAAAGAAGTCTCACGATGGCTTGCCAACCGTGGAAATGGAGGGTCACCCCATAGTCGAATCACCTTCCGTCAAGCTTTGGGGAACCAACATCAACAATAATATGTCCTGGCACGACCACGTCGTCAGTATTGCTAAAACGGCATCCCAGAAGCTTGGAGTTTTGTTCCGCTGTAGGAAGTTGTATACACTAGAGCAACTGCTGCTGCTCTACAAGGCACAGATCCGACCATCGCTGGAGTATTGCTCCCATGTGTGAGGATGCGCTCCGAAGCACTCTCTAAAGCTTCTGGATACTATCCAGAAAAGAGCGATTAGACTAATCGATACGCCTAACCTCACAAAGGACCTCCACAGCCTGGAACATTGAAGTAGGGTGGCTGACCTATCTCTGTTTTACAGATTCTACCACGGAAGATGTTCCAGTGAGCTCTCTCAGATAATAACACCACAGGCCGTCCGAACCAGGAACACTAGAGAAGCTCTGCGAGCTCATCCTTGCCAAGTCGAGGTCCTTACTCCCCGAACCAGTCTCCTCCAGCATTCCTTCTTTTGGAGAACTTCGACGCTGTGGAATCAGCTGCCGGGGAATTTGTTTCCCGACGGCTACAACCTGCAGCGTTTCAAATCTGACGTGAACCGATACTTATCCTCTCGCAGCGCTTCTACAGCGCCATAGGCTTTCAGCCTTTGCGGGAGACCGACCATAAAAAAAAGACTGGCGATTAAATACAGACCTAAGGTTTTACTGCAATCTTGAACTGTGCGGAAATGTGGAGGAGGAAACTGCTGAAGGAGACAAGGATGACTTGTGCCAGCCCAACAGCGAAACGGAGGTTACTCTATCAATCTGATGTTTTTTTTGTGGATCTTTTGTTTAATTGTTTATCAGAATTTGTTGTTTGTTGTTTCAAAAGTTGCTAATAAAAAGTACAAAAATTGAGTCCTTTTTTTAGATTCTGCCTCAATAAACATTAAAATAATAGAATTGTTGATTATTCCCGAGAATGAACATAGCGCGAAAATCCGCATATTCATCATGCTTGTCTTCAAAACCCGCTATGTCCAAACTGTTTCATCAAAATCCGCTATCTCCATTAAAAAAAGTTAAATAACAGCCAAATCCACTACAAGCCAAATCCACTGACACTTAGGTCCAGTTGCTGTCATATCGTACGTCAAAATTTTATGTATCAGACATCAAGGTGCTTTCCTTTTACATCTGCACTAACTAAGATTACTTAAAAATCAGATGGCTCAGCTCAGTTGGAAACCTCAGATGCTCAGATGAATTAAAGGAACGTGTTTGTGCAGTTAAATGTCAATCCTCGAAATTTTGTGATATGCTATGGTTCTATAATCTGTCGATCCTTTCCATAACCTATTTTTTTACGTTTTTCGTAGCTCATCATACACTATCGACTATCCATACACCACAAAACCCGCTAAAATTCATACTTACAAAAAATTCTAACCTCATTTATTGATTTATTTGACATCTAAATGGTCTGAGACAGCTGATCTACCTTTCGATTTTGTGCAGATGGGCTTAAGTGGGGGTAAAATATCTCACTTTAGACTCAGATTCAGAAGACAAAAGGAACGTACATCGAAATGACTCATGACGTCACAAGTGAGATTTATCAAAGGAATCAGGTAAAAGGAAAGCGCCTATCATATTAATTCATTTATTCAAGAAACGAAGACATGAGGAAGGCTGTAGAAGCTTCGTATCCAGTCTAGGCGCAATACAGGACAGAACGGATCAACTCTAACACTGAATACAAGCCATAATACATACAATGTAAGTCACTCAGACAAATAAATTGAAAAAAAAATCCTTCAAGTATAGAATCGTTAATATGCTACATAGTACTTACATAAAGCAATTTATTTATTTATTTTATTTTCGTATGGCTTACATGCAGCGTACATAACATAGATACAGGTATATAATAACCAATAAGTGATAGCACAAAGAAAAAAAAGCAAAAATCACAGAAAAAAATGTTTTTTTTACATAAAGCAAGAAACCAAGTAACACTAAAATAAATTGACTTACACGTTTATTCTATTTCCTGAGAAATTCAAGATTTTGGAGATAGCGGATTCTGATTCTAGACCCCTCATATGGAATCTATATTAAGAAATTACTCACTGGAATAAAAACTATACTATAAATTACAACAGTTTGAATTGACATCTTCGTGTTTGCAATCAAAAGCAAAAAACCTTTTTCAAAAAAGCTTTCATTTAAATGATCTCCGAACAATATTAAAGAAACATCTTTTTTTCTGCCTTTTAGAGCGTTCAAATGAAAGCTTTCAAAAAATGTGCAAAGCAGTACTTATTTTACAGAAGTGAGGTTAAGTTGTCTGCAATTCGTAATTATTATGTATTTAAGTCACACTACTAATTACTTCGGTCATAGATAAAGTATAGTATTCAACCAGCGGTAATTTTGATAACCCACTTGTTGTCTTACAGCACTTGCCAACGGCTTGTGCTGCAAACTTCAACTGCTTGAGTTATTACTTTTTTAAGGTCAGCCTTCCGCGAAGGCTTAAAGCCTATGGCGCTGTAGAAGCGCTACGAGAGGATAAATATCTGTGCACGCTAGATTTGAAACGCTGCAGGTTGTAGCCGTCGGGAAACAAATTCACCGACAGCTCATTCATGAGATCGCAGAGCATCTCTATTGTTCCTCATTCGGGCGGCCTTTGGTGTTATTATCTGGGAGAGCTCACTCGAACATATTCCTTGGTAGAATCTGTAAAACAGGGACAGGTCGGCCACCCTTCTTCGACGTTCCAGGCTATGGACGTCCTTAGTGAGGTTAGGCGTATCGATTAGTCTAATTGCTCTCTTCTGGATAGTGTCCAGAAGCTCTAGAGAGTGCTTCGGAGCCCATTTCCACACATGGGAGCAATATTCCAATGATGGGTGAATCTGTGCCTTATAGAGCAGCAATAGTTACTCTAGTGTATACAGTTTCCTACAGCGGAACAAAACTCCAAGCTTCTGGGATGCCCTTTTAGCAATATTGACGACGTGGTCGTGCCAGAGCATGTTGTTGTTGAAGTTGATCCCCAAAAGCTTGACGAAAGGTGACTCGACTATGGATCATTTCCACAGTTGGTAAGTCAACGTGAGACTTCTTTGTAAGCGTTGGTGCCTGAGTTTTCTATACGCTGTACTTTATCTACTAATTCCTACTCGACAATTCTTTTGATATCCACGTTGATGTGTGAGGCATGCTGCTAACGTCAACATACCTCCCCTGGGATGATAGTGGCTTGCCTGGTTCCCTGCACCTTATTAATGTAGTGTCGTCTGCGAAGCAGATCGTTGATGTACAGCAGAAACTGTGTAGGGCATAGGACAGATCCCTGAGGAACACAGGCGTTTATTGAAGATACGCCTGACGGACAGCCTTCGACTACAACCAACAGAGATCAGTCGTTCTAAAAGCTATTCAGCCACTGCCGCAGGTCAGGTAAGTCCATAAGAAGCAAGCTTGACAGAAGTCCCTCATGCCACACTCTGTCAAGGGCTTTCGATATGTCAAGTGTATTGTATTACAAAAACACCTGTATACTGTGTAAGGCTTTCGCGGCCATCGTCCAATGAATTTGTGGTTCTTGGGTTTTTAGGCCGGCGTCGTTTAGCGTTGCCATCCACTCGTGGTGGCGAAACGTCAAGCTTTAACGCTAAACGACGCCGGCCTAAAAACCCAAGGACCACAAATTCAAAAACACCTGTGTCTAATGCATTGTTAGCTTTTTTGTACTTATCTGTTAGTATACTTTAACTCTAATTCATATTTTTTTGTCAGTTTAAATTGTGATGTGTACATACTGCTTGTGTCAAAAGCATCTTTTTTAAAGCTTCCTGACTGTTTCAACATTGCATAATGGTTGAGACAAATCCCTTTGGGTAATCCAGTCGTTCCACTACTAAACATTATCGCAGCTGTTTTCTTTGAGTCGTTTGTATCGTATACCTAAAAGAAGTTTGCAATAATTACCTCACACTATTTCAAAGCCTTTAAAGAACATCGGACTAAAAAGTTAAAACTATTTTTTGAAATAAGCTTAAAACAATAATCTACAAAAATACTAGTATTATTGTAAAAAACACATGGGCGCTTTGTTCACAATAATACTAGTATTTTTGATTCATTACTGTTTCAAGCTTACCTTAAAAGTTATTAACCTTTTAGTCCGATGATCTTTAAAAGCCTGTTGTTTAGTTTTTTGAACTATATATATATATATATTTATTTTTAATTTCCAGACTTAAATTTATCACTAAAGCGTGTTTTATTATTATTGTAATTATTATTGTTTATTGTAAGTATAAAATAAATAAAATACAATAAACAAGTGCCCCAAAAAAGTTAAAAACTTGTGCTTGGGTACAAGGTAATTATTATAAAATAGAAACAACAAAGAAGGGTTAATTCAGGAATATTTATATTTAAATATTATGTATTCTATAGATATTAGTAATCATAGGTATTACATATGTCAACAAGTTGGTGAATTTTAATGCGGTTATTATTTACTATCCATTGTTTTGAACCATACTTGAATCAACTTAAAGGCACTAGACATTTTATTCTTTCTGGTATCTCATCGTATAGTCTTGGAGCAAGAAATGTATGACATCGTAATAAAGTATCTTTCCTTGCTTTTGGTACAACATTAAATGCATATCTTATGTCATATTTATGTTCGTGTTTTTTCAAGTTTGATTTATTTTTATATTGATAAATACTTAATGACATGAAAAATGTTTGGCGGATATCTAGAATTTTTGTTTTAGAAAATAACAAGTCACTAGGATATGTACATTTCACTTTGTATAAAATTTTTATTAAACGCTTTTGTATAATTGCTATTGCTTTTATATTATTTTTACGCTGCGCCCCACACTACAATACAATATCGTATATGACTATGAACAAGTGCTTCGTATACAATGATCATCTGTTCATAGGTAAGTATAGTGGAAAGGGGTTTAAATTTGCTTATAACGTTACGTATCTTTTTGACAACATATTCTGTATGCTCCTTCCATTTAATATGGCAATCTAGATATATTCCTAAGTATTTGATACTGGTGACCATTGATATAGGAGCTACCTGACATGTCCACAACTGATTTGTGAGTTGGTGTATTTCGGTAAGCCGTTTGCGTACGGCGCGAATGGAACAAAGTGAGTTTTGTTGAAATTGACTGTTAATAGTCGACTACTGAACCAGTTGAACATTTTTTTAAAACCATTATTAGTCTTTTAAACTGTAAAATTATTAATAGTCTGCGTAATGGAGATGAAAAATTGTTTTTGCTCAATATTAATAGCACAATTCTTACCATAAATGCACAAACGATAATTAAAACTTTCGAAAATCGTTTTCGCGGCAAAGTTGGAGCGTTTTGATGTTCGGTCCGACCTCTGAATCCAAAGCAGCGCTACAAGCTCACAAACATACAGGTGAAGCTAATGGCATTTTTTTGCTGTTGATTCAGTTAGTAGTAGTAGTAGAGATCGAAGCCAGACAAGAAAGCCAACTTTGTCCTTTTCTGCCAACCCCATTGAACCAACACTGAATTCATTTAAGAAAGAAAGTTAACGTAAATAATGATTAACGCTTGATGAATGGGTGACATAAAATAAACACTAAACCTACAGAGTGTACAATTAGTCGCTTACCTTGAACTGTTTTTCTTTGATCTGTGGTTTCAAAAAATCATCAAAACTGATGTACTTGCCTTTGCTGTCTCCGAACACAACAATATGGGCTGGCTTTACCTGTGCTTTTTCGATACATGTTTCGAAATCTTTTAAAGCTTCCTGCGAAACAAATATTATCTTTGGCTCCATTAACCTGGAAGCAATGTTCAGGTTCACTAGAAATATAGAAGCGAATATTATTGGAAAAAAAAATATTTCTCTATTTCCTGTTTTATTTTAAAACTCTTTCTATATATACATAGCTCACTCAAGTTTTTTTATATATAATTTTAGTACATTTTAGTATTAGAGACCGAAACACTTTGGATGAAAGGTTTGCTGCCAATTGTTTTGTCTGCGAGCCACGCCACCTACGATTTTTCCAATTCCTACGCCATAATTACAAAACCGTAAATATCTTGAAAACCATCAAAGATAGAACCACATGTGCTTGTGAAAAGTGAAAGAGAATTCAATTTCGCATCTACGGATACGAAACTTATGATACCATCCCATTTGAAAAATAAAAGTTTTTAACGTTCTTAACCTTTCAAATTTGAAAATTGCTAGTCTATTGAATTAATGTTCTTTTGAAACAACGATCTTACTGAAACACAAATACGTTCCTTGCTTGTTTCAAAACCGAAAACCGCGTCTTTCTATCGCGTTTAGTTTCCGAGATATTAACGTTTCTTGTAAAGTACTACAAACGTCAAATTTTGTAAAAATTTGCTGAATAACTCCGAAAATAGGCTTCATAGATATAAACAGTGGTTAACAAACTGGACCTAAAAATCGATGATGGATTCAAAAACGTAATAATGTACAGGGTATTCCATTTAAAATAAGGAAGTTTATGCCTACTTCCGGTATAACCGGAAGTCCGCCATGTTTGAAATTATTTTCTGAATGTAGAGCATTTGAAAGGAAACGTTTTTTATTGCAATAATTTTCGTATAATTTAAACGGCATGGACGCTAGGGAGCACCGCGCTTATTGGACCACCCTGTATAGTATACAAACGATCTCTATTTGAAATGTTTTATGCTTTCTGATTTTAAATTACTACCCATTGTATCAAGATTTAATTATTAAAATTATAATACTTGTGGCTAACCTCAATAGTTGAGTGTACGCTTAGCCTAAGCTTAACTTCGCTAACTAGTTTCTCCACAATTTCTGTTACTTTATAACTGGTGTAAAATACAGACGATTATAACAAATTTAACTTCCGAATCGCCCTATATCAACAAACCTGAGCAATGAGATGGTGTCTATCTGCGAAAGAGCAGGATCAAAAGTTGCTGGAATGGCTCCAATAAAGGTAGTTGCTATGAAGGGTACGCAACTGTTCCTGTGATTATGTGTACATGCACTGACTATGTCATCCTCTCCAATGCCTAGTTCCTGGAGTTTCATAGCTGCTCTGACGCATCTCGTCAATAGCGCCCCATACGTATCTACGTACTCTGTTTCGTCTTCGTACTGAAAACAAGAAAATTAGTAGCGCTTGAATCCAAGAATGGCGCATAATATCGAAGACTGCTTCAGACAAAATGTGTAGAACATACCATAGTCTGTGACTTATCTGACAACTAAAAATATCATACAGGGTGTTCAGTTAGTGTGTAATTCTTCGATATCTCGCAAGGTATACCTAAAAGGAGAAAATGTCAAATACAAGAGTTATTTGGTTACTGGAGACGCATATTCTAAAAATATTTTGGAATATACAGGGTGTTGCGGGAAAGTAGGATAGTGATCAACTTGATTTTTTATATGGAACTATAACTTTTTCTTAAATTCTTCTAGTTTCCATCACTGATCTCTATTCAACCCTAAAATATTTTTGGGCTCGATTGCGACGTTGCCAAATTATAATTTATTTTCTATTAATTTCCGGATTTGCAAGGTCGCAAGTAATACGTCCAAATTGATATTGTCACGACGACCTCTTTTTCTTCACCCAGGGAATCAAACTCGACGTAACTTTCACCGTTTTACTTCACAACTCGGTACAATATCTCTTAACCTTATCTTAGGTACAACTCAGCTCAACTGAACTCCTACGCTACCCGAAGCACCTTATATATACTTCATCGAATCATCTAGAGCATTCGATGACATTTCTAGAATCCATCCGTCATTCTCGAAAACTCTAGACGATGACGTTTACACTTCAAAAGATCTAACCTAGCACTTTACATCATGTATGACAACCAATGACAACTAATACAAATACACGAATACCATGATATACAGTATGTTACAATATATTCCTTTAACATTTCTGAATAATATTATACTGCGAGTTACTTGAATATTAAGTAGATATTATTTTGGATGCTACCAGCCTTTTGTATCTACAGAGTGTTTTTGGCAGAATTTTAAATTACGGCAACTTGAAGGTCATTTTACTTTGTTTTTTTAGGTGTAACACACTGTATTTTTTATTTTTAATCGAAATATCTACTAATACCCTATCTCGCCTTGTAATATTCTTTCGCGTTGGCGACGGTGCCAAGTTATAAATAATTTTTCCTAATTTTTAAACAAATATCCCCGATTTTAATTTATTTTAAATAGAATCCTCTACTTATTTAGATTGCAATGAATTGCGCATGTCGAATTTAGTAAGATATCACAATTTTAAAAGTTTGTTCCTATTAATTACTGAGACACGGTAACACCGCTTTTTCAGTAAACGGTACCGAAACGCTTAAATATTTCCAAAACTGCCACAGCTGGAGAGGTGAAACTCAATACTAGGGGGTTTTTGAACATACAGAATTCAAAAACGCTAACATCAGTGTTGTCAGGTTTACCAATTTTACGTCATACTTTTGAATGGAATGCCCTATTTATGAAGTCTAACGTAACAGTGGTATATCTGACAACACTGGTGTTACTATTTTTGAATTCTGTATGTTCAAAAACCCCCAAGTATTGAATTTCACCATTCCAGCTGTGGCAGTTTTGGAAATGTTTAAGCGTTCCGGTACTGTTTACTGAAAACGCGGTGTTGCCGTATCTCAAAGCTAACAGAAGCAAAATTTTGAAATTGTGAGATCTTACCAAGTTTGATATGTGCAATTCATTACAATAAAAATAAGTAGAGGAATCTATTTAAAATAAATTGCAATCGGGAATACTTGTTTAAAAATTTGGAAAAATAATTTATAACTTGGCAACGCCGCAAACTCGAAAAACAATATTACAAGGTGAGATAGGGTATTAGTGGATATTTCGATTTAAAATAAAAAATACAGGGTATTACATTTAGAAAAACCAAGTAAAATGACCTTCAAGTTGCCGTAATTTAAAATTCTGCCAAAAACACCCCGTAGATACAAATTGCTGGTAACATCCAAAATAATATCCAGTTAATATTCAAGTAACTCGCTGTATAATATTATCGAGAAAAGTTAAAGGAATACATCAATTTGGACGTATTACTTGCGACCTTGCAAATCCGGAAATTAATAGAAAATAAATTATAACTTGGCAACGTCGCACTCGAGCCCAAAAATATTTTAGGGTTGAATAGAGATCAATGATGGAAACTAGAAGAATTTAAGAAAAAGTTATAGTTCCTTATAAAAAAATCAAGTTGATCACTATTCTACTATCCCGCAACACCCTCTATACTTCGAGATATATTCAGAATATGCGCCTTAAGTAACCAAATAACTTTTGTATTTGACATTTTCTGCTATTAGGTACACCTTGCGAGATATCGAAGAATTACACACTAACTGGACACCCTGTAGAGTGCAAAAAATTAGATATTGATGAACTGTTCGATCTTAGGCTGTTCGTAGTGGAGTAGACCCTCTTCTTTGTTTACTCATTGAGGTTAGACTTTTTCACTATTGATTTCGTTTTCAATTGCACGTAAGTTTTTTGATGATCCTAGCTGATTTTGTGTGTACCGCTTGAGCTCTGTTTTCCAGCAAAATTGGTATGGCCGATTCAAGGTTTGTCATGATATTTTCAGTAGGTGTTTTCTTTGGTGCTATAGCAAAATTTACACACACAGACAAGTCTTATAAGGTCAAAATAAAGGTCCATCCAGGAACTTCACTCGCATTCAGCAGTGAAATTCTTATTTTCCTGGTTTAATACATATTTCACACTTTCTGGCCATCAAGCATACTGGGTAACTGAAGTCGTCACACAAAATTGATTCCAAAATATTTACTAAATTATTCAAGGTACTTACAATATGTGCTTAAAAAATTTACCGAACACAGTTTAAACACGTACGGGCAATTAAGTTCCTCATAATTTATTTTAACTGAAATATTTCAAATCTAAAACAGACAATCCTCGTTTATGTCGTTCGGTGTTAGATCTAAAAGACGTCGTTCCTGTAGCCGGAATTATACCATAATGGGAATGCAAAAATGTTCCATATCATCATATATTAACTTTGCTCTATTTATTTGTAGCAGTACTCAAATTTATTGAATTCTCAGTGATATAGGACACTTGATATTTGCATTAGATACAATTTGAATTGTTTACTGTTTAAAAACTTGAGAGTTTGCTGAATGAAGTTTAGACAAGTGTAAGTTGTTTATCTAAGGTTAAATTTAAACAGCGCGGATAACCCTTGAATTCATATTTTCATTAAAATTGACTAATAAAAAAATTGTTTGGATCTAGCTCTTGTAATGTGAAAAACCAAGATTTCAGATAATTAATCTTTTCGCTATATGGAATATGAGAATCAAATTCCAAATAAACGATCTATCTACCCCAGCATATCTTGAAAATGAAATGATGTAATCTTTTTGTAGGTAAGCTTGAACAAATCAAAATCAAAACAACCTCATAGTAAGATACGCAACGCTGCCTATGCAAAGAGTCTTCTGATCATCTTCATATAGTGACAGGAGACACTAATATAGTATTGCTGTTCTTTATCATGAATGGCAAAGTAAATTGAAATTGAAAATAAAAGATCGAAATTGAATTGGAATTTAAATGCCTAAAGAACAAGGGCATAAAATTTTCTTTTAATATGGTAACTATCAACTTCCTACCTCATTATACACAGTTTATATGATCATAAAAGCTATTTCATCATCATAGTCACAATGTCTTAACAGACATGTTGTCAACTCGTAAAGTGCATTTACTCATTTTACGAGTTTCTCTTGGGATATCTTTAAGATCTTTAATGCAGTAGTTTTCCATTTGCTTTCTGCATCCTCATGCCGTTGACCAGATGGTATCTACTGGTTCATCCGCCTTTAAGGGCAATTTCTCACCCCAAGGACAAGAAGGTGTCCTGACTCTTCTCAACTCGTCCACCCAAAGCTGTTGGTTGAGAAGAGGTTACTGTTTATACCGACAGTAGTTCGGTTCCTTTTAGCCGCCTTTTACGACACGCAGGACATACGATGGGAGATATTCCAACCCGCCACCACACGGGGGAAAAGCTATTTACTTATGTAAATATACTGGGACCCATTAAATTGAGTAACATAATCTGCTAAGTTTTTTTAAATTTCCTTTAATGAAATACTTATAGGTACTTACGCAAACCCCGTCACAAGCTTTCGTGATCGTCTAAATTGTGTATAACGAGGCTATAACTTGACAGTAAAATTTTTAAGGAAAGTTTTATTTTCTTTTTTCAGAGCATTTTTCAAATAAGGCTTTTTTCAAAAAAAGTCTTTTTGCTTTTAATCTATTGCTGTATAATTTTTATTTTATCATTTTCCAATAAAATGTGCAGACAAATCTGCCACGGATAAGGGCGATAACCCCAAAAACTTGGAGTTAAGCTCCTATACTGATCCCCCCCATACATCTCAAAAATAAACTGCTTCTGAGAAACGCAACGTAAAATGTATGTTTTTAATAGACTATAGGATCTGAATAGAGCTTACCTGTGCAATTCTATTCCTAAAATGTTTCATGTGAGTGTACAAAGCTGATCCCAAGCTGTACTTTGTACCTTAAAAAAAAGAAACGTATTTGATCATAGGTATACCAAAAAAATATTTTTTGATGTTCGTGATTTTAATGATATACAATTATGTAGGAAAAGTGAATTCATCTGTTACCTATCTATATAGGAGTAATTGACTTAATTGCTTCTGATGACATGACAGGATGATTTGAACTGGTTGAAACAAATTACAACAATTGTTCTTAAAAGCTTATGATAACTACATGTGGCACGCACATTGACTTTGATGATATATTTGTGATAACAGGAACAATTACGTTCACGAAATATAGTTAGTGACGTTTTGAATCACTTACTGATAAATCAGTCTCACCAAATTTGGAATATTATGTTACTATGGCAAGCTAAATATATTTTTTTTTATTTTTTTTTATGTGGCACTTTTTGGTCAGCTGATTTGACTTGATGGAATTCATAGGATCTCAAATTTTGTCGAGCTGTCAAGCTTTTTTAGAAAACAGTGACATTCTTAGAAAACCTTTTTCACGCATAGGCTCTGTTCATATTTGAACTTTTTCGTTTATGTTTTTTATCTGCAGATAGTATTTTAGAATCACATTTTTGAAAAGTTTCGTACTAATTATCCACTCTGTTAAGTAGTGTCTCTCTGAGTTACGTTAAAAGTTAACGGAGGATTAGGTTAATGGAGGCCAGAATTGTTTCATTCTAGGACAATTCTAACTAACCCAAAACATTTTACCTAACTTCAGACAAGTTATTAGATAGTTCCGATTATTCCTTGTAAATTAAACATTATGTCTATTCATGAATATTTCGATTAGACCATTTACACGGAGGAGAGTAGTATGACAGTAGACAGCCAACGGAGGGGACATATTTTTTTTCAACATATTTTTCTCAGTGTAACTTTTTAGCTATGGGAAACATACAGAAGATTAAAAACTCATCGAGTCATTCTCAATAATACTAAGTTTTTAGTTTTTTTTTCTGTATATAATACGAGGTGACCTATTTTTCGTTTTTGGTGAGAATGACTCTTATACAGTAAGCTGATCATGAAATTCTTCAATACCGGACGCAATCTAATTTGCTTAAATGCAACAACACTAACAAAGATGTCTCACGTTGGCTGACCAACTGTGAAGATGGAGGGTCACCCTATAAATGAGTCACCTTACGTCAAGTTTTTGGGGATCAACATAAGCTTGGAGCTTTGTTCCGATGTAGGAAACTGCATACACCAGAGCAACTACTGCTGCTCTACGAGATACAAATCCGACAATCGTTGGAGTGTTACTCCCATGTTCGGGGATGCGCTCCGAAGCACTCTCTAAAGCTTCTGGACACTATCAAGAGGAGATAAAACAATCGATACATGAAAGATGTTCGAGTGAGCGCTCCCAGCCATCAAAGCCGTCCCGAACAAAGAATACTAGAGAGGCTCTGTGAGCTCATCCTTATCAGGTCGAGGTCCCTACTCCCAAAACCACTCTCCTCCAGCATTCCTTCTTCCGAGATCTTCGACGCTGTGGAATGAGCTGCCGGACAATTTGTTTCCCGGCGGCTACAACCTGCAGCGTTTCAAGTCTAACGTGCACTGATACTCATCCTCCCGCAGCGCTTCTACAGCGCCATGGGCTTTCAGCCTTGGTGGAAGGCTGAGCATAAAAAGAAATTAAGCATTCGGTTACGATTGCATAAGACATCTTCAGAGCCCAAAGTACAGACGTTTAACAATTAAAATTGACGTCGTGGTTACTGAGATTACGCGGATATAAGAATGAAGATAGATAGACAAAACCGACAGAAAGGCTGACACAAGACGTAGGCATAATAAAACTTGCAAGGACCATATTACTTAGAAATCGAAAATTTTGGCGGGGCTCCCTCTTGCCTTAGCTTAGGGAAACAAAACTGATGCGGGAGTTTATTTTTAAGTCAACAAATTATTATACAATATTATAATCGAATTTGTTATGAGCTAATCTTAATGCTGCTTTTTCCTTATTTTGATATACAGAGTTATCTATATCTAAGTCATGTTTATGTGAACACTGCAATTTCAATTTCACTTCCCCTCATAGAGTGGATGATCATCAGATTTATTACTCCACGATTATGCAACTCATTATCGTCGTATTTATCATATAATTGAAGCATATCATAATATTTATATGTACAATAAATCTTCGTTATCAGTTGCCTTCACTAGGCTTTTTGCGAATCATATACTGTCAAGTTTACAAGCAGTTTATTAAAAATCCATATGCGTGCATATATACAGGGTGGTCCAATAAACGCGCGGTGCTCTCTAGCGGCCATACCATTTAAATTAGACGTACATGTTTTAAATAAAAAAAACGTTTCTTCTCAAATGCTCTACATTTAGAAAATAATTTCAAAGATGGCGGACTTCCGGATATACCGGAAGTAGGCATTAACTTCCTTATTTTAAATGGAACACCCTGTATATTATTACGTTTTTGAATACAGCATCGATTTTTAGGTAAAGTTTGTTAACCATTGTTTATATCTACGAAGTCTATTTTCGGAGTTATTCAGCAATTTTTAAAAATTTAACGTTTGTAATACTTTACAAGAAATGCGCAATATCTCGGAAACTAAACGCGACAGAGGGATGCGGTTTTCGGTGTTAAAACGAGCAAGGAACGTACTTGTGTTTCAGTTAACTCTTTGTTTCAAAAGAATATTAAATCAATTGACTAGAAATTTTCAAATTTGAAAAGATAAAAACGTTAAAAACTTCAAATGGGATGGTATGATAAGTTTCACATCGATGGATGCGAAATTAAATTCTCTTTCAGTTTTATCTAGGTACATGTCTACTATCTTTGATGGTTTTCAAGATATTTATGGTTTTGTCATTATGGCGTAGGAATTGGAAAAATCGTAGGTGGCGTGGCTGGCAGACGAAACAATTGGCAGGAAACCTTTCACCCAAAGTTTCAGTCTCTAATACCAAAATGTGCTTCCGCTCCATCTACCCGTAACCACATTATTCTTAAAAACCCCAGTGATAAATTTTCCAACAGGTTTTCCATATTGTCATTTAGAAAATTTTGGAAAACATTAGTTTAATATGCGGTTTCCAATAATACCACATCAAATGCTCAGACTCCATGCTGGTTGTCAACAAACCTCTCAAAATTTGGATTTACGTCGGTGTAAAAATGTAAATTATGCCAGTTTACATGGCCGTTAATGATAGCTGTAGCTAATGTAGCTTCATTCGTAAACAACACACTGTTGAAAAGGAGTGCATCTTCTTGGACTCGAGCACGACCCCAGTTACAGAAATTCATTCAGTTTTCAAAGTCTTGTCTTTCAATTGCTTGATTTAGCTTCACGTGATAGGGATGCTATATTTACTCCGTTAAGATCATGTTCACAGATGTTTGACCAATGCCTCGACCAATGCCCAAAGCGACTAATTTCTGATGTAGCACTGCTATGCGGATCTTCAATTACAATTGCGAGAATGTCAAACTCACTATCTTCATGTATTACTACTACATGTTTCCTTCTCTCATATTTTACGCCCATGTAAATCCAAATTTTTAGAGGTTTGTTGACAACCAGCATGGAGTCTAAGCATTTGGAGTGGTACTATTGGAAGCCCCATAATAAACTAATGTTTTTCAAAATTTTCTAAATTAAAATTTGGAAAACCTGTTGGAAAATTCATCACTGGAGTTTTTAAGAATAATGTAGTTACAGTTAGATGGAGCGAAAGCACAGTTTAGTACTAGAGGTCGAAATACTTTGGATGAAAGGTTTCCTGTCAATTGTTTCGTCTGCGAGCCACGCCACCTACGATTTTCCCAATTCCTACGCAATAATTACAGAACCATAAATATCTAAAAACCATCAAAGATAGAATCACATGTGTTTAGATAAAAGTAAAAGAGAATTTAATTTCGCATCCACCGATGTGAAACTTATCATACCATCCCATTTGAAAAAAGAAAGTTTTTAACGTTTCTAACTTTTCAAATTTGAAAATTGCTAGTCTATTTTCTAATTGTTTTTTTGAACACAAGTATGTTTCTTGCAATCAACAATCGTCAAATTTTGTAAAGATTGCTGGATAACTCCAAAAATAGACTTCGTAGGTATAAACAATGGTCAACAAACTGGACCTGAAAATCGATGCTGAATTCAAAAACATAATAATATACAGGGTATTCCATTTAAAATAATGAAGTTGATGCCTACTTCCGGTATATCCGGAAGTCCGCCATCTTTAAAATTATTTTCTACAAGTAGGCTATTTGGAAAGAAACGTTTTTTATTTAAAACATTTTTGTCTAATTTAAACGGTATGGTCGCTAGAGAGCACGGCGCGCATTCGGGAAGAGACTTTCAAAATGCATTTTGTCCAAATTTTCCATATTTGAGATAGAGGTGGTGCTGTACTTTTTATGAACAACAAGACAGATAAAATGCACTCTCCATGCTATCCGCTAGGAAATCGTACCTAGACATATAAACCAATTTATGTCCATGGACAAAATACAGTATGATTGGGATTATATTTTCGTATACTCGTATTGCACGACACAGTTCGGGAGCTGAAATTAATGATGGCTGCAATACGTGAGAAAACTGGCAAACTAGCGATGTATGAATGGAACTTGATGTTTTTGAATGCGCTGAGAACGATTAAAATGATTTCAATAAAAAAAATCGATAAGCGTCTTCACATAAAATTATACTACTATTAGATTTTTTGTTTTATTCTAACACGTTGTTGGACGCAACGGCTATAGCCGTCTGCGGGGAGTGATCGCGATACGCCACGACGGCTATATCAGTCAAAAACTTATCTGCTTGTTACGGCAGAACGGCAACGACCATCAGAATGTTGGTATACCTGCCTTGTTAAGCAATGTTAGTGCCGTAACGTGAAGCTCGTCATTTCTGAAATTGCCAAATTCTAACCCACTATACGCTGTCCCAACTATTCATGTTTTAAGGTGCATGGGTAAAACGGCACAATGGCTATAACCGTCCATAACCTCCAATGTGATGCACTGACCACGTGTATAGCTGCCATATTGCAAGTGTGTTTTTGTTTGATTTTCATGTTTTCAGTACTGATGGGAGGTAGGTAACCAAATATTTTCATCCTAAACAGATATTCGTCGTCCACCTATTATTCATTATATAGAATATATTGTTTCATATCAATACAAAACTCGAAGCACGTGTGAGACATTTTCCAGAGAAGCTGCCCCTATCAGAGGATCATAAAATAAAATCATATTTTCTTAGATGCAAACAATGTTTCAAGTCTGGAAACTGCCAAGAAACTAGCTATAGATGCAAGGGTTGTGAAAATAAACCTGCTTTGTGTCCAGACTGCTTTAAAGGGTGGCGTCAAACATAAATTTGTGCCTAAATTCTATTTTGTTCGGGGAAACCTCTGTTTGCTAATAAAATTGATTTTTTGTTTTTCTACCGTCTATATTCTGAGAGATGCGTTTTTGTTTATAAATTTGATATAATAAAATGTTGTTTTTGTTTTAGCTTTTGTCTCGAAAATTGTCCTTTTCTTCCCACAAGATGTGTTTTACGATTACACTGGTCAGACGGCTATAGCCGTGGTTGCCATTCTAGAACATAAAGTCTGCTGTGATATGACGCGGCGGATATAGCCGTCTTTTTTATTGTCACCAGAAACCTCAAAAATGAAAAAAAGAGTCAAAAATGAATACCCCTAAAATATTTTGATAACGCAAAAAATCATGTTACAAATGCAAAAAAATGGAAATGCTTTGAGGTGCCATATTACGAAGCTTCCCGGCCAGCAGAGTGTCCAACAATGTGCTAATAAGCATATTAGCATAGCTAGTAAGCATATTGCAGCGGCAAACATTTTTCAAATTTTTGTTTTTGCTGCTTAACAATAAAACTCAAACTACATTTTGCTCAGTAGTTCACTAGTGACAAACTAACTGCATTATGTCCAACGGTTTTTATTTTATTTTTGGGTTAAATAGAACTTCACAATTTAAACTCACCTTGTATTGAGCACCCATCCCCACTCATATTTGTTACGTGATAGATCGGTTCTCACTGAACTGCACAGTACTGCTTTACGAGGATGATTCTGTATGTATTTATATATAATCAAGTCCAGCGCAATGTCAGACATCCAACCATAATGATAGCGTTGATTAATTGCATACGTTACATATTGATCGACAGAAATAGTATTTGAAGAAAGCAGTGACTCAATCATCAAGAAACAATTATTTTTAGGGGTTGGAAATCTTCAAAAAACACTCTGAGCTGGCTATAACTGCATCTAATGCTCATATACCGTGTGAAATTTTTTTCGATAGCACTTACTACAACGGCACTATTTGTCAAAAAGCGTCACAAAACAGTTTTCATCACCATCTCCCCCAAACCTCGAGCGACAATCCCAAAATGTCGCAAATTGAAAATAAACAATTTTTTAGGTCATATAATATGCTATGCAGATGATACTGCTATTATTCTTAGAGATCCTTCTTGGGAATTTGTGAAGTCAACTGCCGAATCTGATATGAAAAAAAATCTATACTTAGTAATAAACTTTCCCTAACTATCAATAAAACTAAATTTATAACATTTTTACCTACATTTACAGGTCAACCAAAAGAGATTGATATCAAAATTACATGAACCATCTTGTGATGATACCAAACAGTGTGATTGTAGCATAATAAAAAAAAACTAAATCACTTAGATATTTAGGAATCATGGTAGATCAATATTTAAAATTGGGGGATCATATTAACTATGTCTCCAAACGTTTCAGAAGTCTAATGCATAAGTTTTATGAATTACGTGACATCCCATAAAGAGAAAATTTAATGATTCTGTATACAGCCCTTGTAGAATCTATTATCAGATACTGCATTCCTGTTTGGGGTGCAGCCTTCAAATCAACAATTTCATCGCTACAAGTTGTTCAAAATATAATACTGAAGATAATCTTGAAAAAAACAAACTCTACCCAACTAAAGAACTATTCAATGAATCTAAATTACTAAATGTACATTTGTTATATGTTTACAGCTGTGTAAATAGAATGTTTCATTATCAAAATAAATTTACCATCAGTTATATGAGAGATACCCGGTCGAAAATTAACCTTGATTTTAAAACAGAATTTACTCATAAAACTTTTACACAACACTCCTTCACATATTAGGGACCCAAATTATGAAACAAGCTTCCGAAGAAATTAAAATTGATATCAAAATTTCGCTTATTTAAAAAAGAAATTAAAATATTTATACAAAACAATCAAGAAAAATTTAACATTTAAATTTTCATCGATTTCTGTATATTTTTCTGACTACTCCTTGGCCGTTTCGTTCACTAACGCCTTAAAGGTTAGTAGGTGTAGTTAATATACAGGGTGTTCAAAAAGTCCCGGACCGGGTGAATAATTTGAGAAGTAGGGGCCACACAAAAAAATGGTCAAGGATAAAGTCGCAGGAAATTTTCCGAGCTATCCGATAGTGACCTTGATGGTGACCTTGAGCTTGACCTTCTAAGGTCATTTCAAGATCAAGTTGATTTTCTTAAATAGAAACCCCTATTTTTGACACCGGAAATGAAAATTACGCAAAATTTTACGACCAGATCATGACTTTGACCTCTTGAAGAATTTGACCTTGAACGGTTAGCTAAGGTCAAATTGTGACATGCAGGGTATCTTGGGAAGTAGGAGTCACACAAAAAATGGTCAAGGGTGAGGTCGTAGGAGATTTTCCGGACTATCTGATTATGACCTTGATGGTGACCTTGATTTTGCCCTTCAAGGTCATCATAGGAAATGACTTTGAAGGTCAAAGTCAAGGTCACTATCAAGGTCATCATCGGATAGCCCGGAAAAGGTCCTACGACTTTACCCTTGACCATTTTTTTGTGTGTCCCCTACTTCTCAAGATACCTTGCACTTCACAATTTGACCTTGACCTAACCGTTCAAGGTCAAATTGTTCAAGATGTCAATGTCATAATCTGGTCGTAGAATTTTCCGTACTTTTCATTTCCCGTGTCAAAAATAGGGGTTTCCATTTAAGAAAATCAACTTGACCTTGAAATGACCTTGAAGGTCAAGCTTAAGGTCACCATCAAAGTCACCATCGGATAGCTCGGAAAATTTCCTACAACATTACCCTTGACGATTTTTTTGTGTGACCCCTACTTCTCAAGATCTCCTGCACATCACAATTTGACTTTAACCTTGACCTAACCGTTCAAGGTCAAATTTCTCAAGAGGTCAAAGTCATAATCCTGGCGTAAACTTTTCAGTACTTTTCATTTCCGGTGTCAAAAATAGGGGTTTCTATTTAAAAAATAAACTTGACCTTGAAATCACCTTAAAGGTCAAGCTCAAGGTCACCGTCAAGGTCACCATCGGATAGCTCGGAAAATTTCCTACGACTTTATCCTTGACCATTTTTTTGTGTGGCCCCTACTTCCCAGGTTATTCATCCGGTCCGGGACTTTTTGAACACCCTGTATATTAGTAATTTTGTTTCTGTATTTTAAGTTACATATTTAATATTAATATTCTGTACATGATATGTGGGATTGAGCAATACACTATTACGAAACAGACTTGCAAGCCTAATGTGATAGCTGTATTAGTTCAATCCCCTCTTGATCTACATATTTATACAGGGTGGCCAATCGGGTGACGATAATAATTCTTTTTTAGATAGCCCGTATCGAGACCTATTCAAAACACCCCCATGTATGTGTACCGATTATTGATAGTTTTCGAGTTATGATTTTTTTTTTAAACTTTGAGATTTTCTAGTTTTTCCAAGAAATCGTCAAAAACAAAAACAGGAATGCCTTTTGGCTTTTATTTTTTCTGCAAGTATAACTCAGTATTAAGCTTGTTTTAATATCCAATAAAGAGAACCTGTACATCCGAACAATAATTAAGTACATTTTGGGCCCAAAGTTTGAAATCTCTGTTTTTAGTTAGGAGACCAAGATGTTCAAAATAAAATTAATAATACGTATGCTTGGTTCTGGAGCTTCAGGCTAATCTTAAAAACTTTGCAAGACATTGCACTTTCGAAATAATCATGAAAAAGTAGCACCTATGGGGACATTTTGCGCCGTACGTGAGTGGTAAAAAGGTGATAATTCACGAATTTCCAAAATGATTTAAAAAACTATTGTTTTGCTTTATTATGATAAATTAAAGAAAAAAAACTCGTGACAACTAATAAACCCGATAATCATTGATGTTTTGATGACTTTTAATAAAAAAACTAATACCCAAATTGTGATTTTTGAAGCGTTTTTGCTATGAACTATTGAACTTCTGCTAAATTAAGTTGTATGGAAAGTTAACAAAGGAAGGGAATAATAAAACAATAATCTGACTTCCAATTTCACGGCAGAATTACCTGGGAAACGATGTCGTAGCATACGCCATCTCTTTCTTTCAGATTAGCTTTTTGCGAGCTCATGTCGGCTAAGCGCAGATGTGTTAATTAATTTTCGGTAATAGGCAAGGCAATGTTCGGATAGACCTAAAAAGGTGATTTATATCGCTAGGTCTTCCTTGACAGGTCAGTAGACAGCCTATCATAAATACAAGAAGTTTTTTAGTTTTTCAGCCCCCCACCCCCCAAACACCCAAATTCCACCCCCACCCAAAAAAAAAAACGCAGAAAATGATCAAGAACCTCTAAAACGCCTAAAAACGAAGTTTGAGGAATATTTGAAATTTTTGTACTAAATACTCCGCCGCCCATGTATCAATTTCCAAAATTATAGCAGCATTACCTACTAAGACCCCACAGCATATTGCTGCCCAAATTTCATCACAGTCCTTGCAGCGGTTACTGAGATTACGAGGCTAGAAAAACGCGTACAGACAGACAAACCGACAGACAGAGCGACGGAAATGAGTGACGCGGATTTTCGTTAGGTAGACATTATAAAACGCCCAAAAAACCTATTATCTCAAAATCGAAAATTTTCACGATCACATCCTCCCCTCACCTATCGGTGTGGGAAGTAAAAGGGGCGGCGTATGCTACGATAACGCTTCCCAGGTAATTCCGCCATGGAATTAAAAGTCAGATTGTTGTTTTATTATTCCTTTCCTTTGTTAACTTTCCATACAACTTAATTTAGCAGAAGTTCAATGGTACACAGCAAAAAGCACAGGTATTAATTTTTTTATTAAAAGTGATTGAAACATCAATGATTATCGTGTTTATCAGTTTATGAGTTTTTTTCTTTAATTTATCATAATAAAGTAAAATAATAGTTTTTTAAATCATTTTGCAAATTCGTGAATTACCTTTAACAGTAACAGTTTTACCTTTAACAGTCACGTACGGCGCAAAATGCCCCCATAATGCTATTTTTTCATTATCATTTCGAAAGTGCAATGCCTTGCAGAGTTTTTAAGATTAGACTGGAGCTCGAGAACCAGGGATAAGTATTTTTAATTTTATTTTGAAATTTTTGGTCTCCTGACTAAAAACAGATATTTCAAACTTTGGGCCCAAAATGTACTCAATTATTGTTCGGATGTACAGGTTCTCCTTATTGGATATTAAAGTAGGCTTAATTCTGAGTATAATTGCAGAAAAAAATATAAGCTAAAAAGCATTTTTGTTTTTGTTTTTGACGATTTCTTGGAAAAACTGGAAAATCTCTAAGTTTTCAAAAAAAAAATCATAACTCGAAAACTATCAATAATCGGTACACATACATAGGGGTGTTTTGGATAGGTCTCGGTACGGGCTATCTAAAAAAAATTATTATCGTCGCCCGATTGGCCACCCTGTATAATATTGATTTAGACATATGCCATTATTTTGTATAGAATGTTATTCTAAATTTCGAATGTTTTGTAATGAACAAAATAAGTAAATAAATAAATAAAATAAAAATTTTAATTAAACGCTGCCGGGGTAGTATCATTTCCACTAAAAGTATGCACAAATACAATATTTTTCGCAACAACACGTATCGGTATTAGGCAGGGGTGCGTTTCTTAATGATGCAATTTTTTAAACCAGATGCGTGAGTTTGGGCAGCTGCATATAATGAAAAAACGAGAAGATATAATTTTTTTAGGGAAACAAAAATGTTACACGACGAGTTCTTCGCCTCAATCCACCCTTAAATTCTGATTTTAGTGAAAATGGCAAACCAACGCTTAACTTGGACGCAGTATAGGACGGAAACTATTGATCGCACACGAAAAATGTAAAGATCAGCATTTTGCAGAATTTTGTTCTCTCCATAAATTATTTGAAGCTTTTTCCGATACCACTTACCAAAACGACGTTATTTTTCAAAAATTGTCGCGAAGCAGAGTTTTCATCCCCCCACCCCGCGAGCGGCAACCCCTCGAGGTCGCAAAAATAGGTGTAGGTTCAGGGGATCAATGTCTACCATTCCACTAAATTTCATTTCGTTCCGTCCTTTCGCTGTCAAAAGCCTCTTTTTACGACGATACGATTGGACTAAACGTGCACCGACACTAACTTATCCTCTCGCAGTGCTTCTACAGCGCCATAGGCTTTCAACCTTTGCGTAAAGCTAACCATAAAAAGATATGGAATATAATTTCACTCATAATACCCGTTGTGTCCAGTCATGTATCCTTAAGTGTAAAGGAAGTTTATACGGAAATATGACTAGGTATCTAAGTATGCGTTTTAAGAATCATGATGGACCCAGTAACAATTTAATGTATTTTCCTCTAGACATCACGGACTACATCTTAGTAAAAAAAACTGTTTCAACAACAACCCCGTTGCACTAAAGCATAACAAAACAGTATGACATAACCTCAAACTCATGTGTCATGCTGCGAACTCTAGAGAGAAACTTTACTCTTAACACTCTTAAAACAGTGGATAAAGATGTCATGTTCCCTTAACTCCTTTATCCACTGTGAAAAGTAAGAAGTATTGTACATAACACCTTTACCACCTGAATATCGATGTTATCTATAAAAATAACATAGCAAAGGGACCTAAGAATGAAATGGAAGCATATTTTAAGCTTATTGAATGAAAAATACACATTTTTGGAAAACTGTTATATGACTCCTTTATCCACTTGTGTCTTCAACTTTTATAAACATTAAACATATTCAAGTATTGCCCCTAGGTGTCATCATGAACATAAACGTAATATAAAACAAGTTTCTTAGACAGTAGAAACCTTAAATATGTAATACCTCTCTGGATTGTCTAAAAATTTCAATTAATAGTTTTGTTGATATGTATAGCACTTCATCAAATATTGATAAAAATAACTAGAGATTCATCAAGTTAAGTAGCTTGAGGTTTTTCTGAAATACTTGACTTGAAAGCTCAAGCTTTTGAAAATTTGATGTTTGACTTGACTTGATTTTCGATCTGAACTACTTGACTTGATATCAAGTAAAATCAACTACTTGATATTACTTTATATCGATCTGTAAAATGCTAATCGAAGCATTAAAATAGGGGAATCACCGAGGTTACGACAGCAAGCAGGCACCCGATGACTTTAAAACTTTAAAGCCAACCGACACAGAATGGTCGTTAATTGAACGAATTTGCCAGTACCTTAACGTTTTTAAGAGTATTTCCATAATTTTTGAATTAATATGCTACTCGGCAGACTAGATTCGTGGGCTATGGAACTTGACAATAAACCTGATCGAGATGAAACCGATGAACAGATTATAAATAGTATTCAAGCGGCAAGGGACAATACTGAAGATATTTTAGAATGGTGGAAAAGACATGAGTGTATTTTTCCAAACCTTGCCGCCATGGCCAAAGACTTTTTGGCAACGCCAGCTTCTTCAGCTCCAGTTGAAGAGCTGCCTTAACTCTTACCAAAACAAGAAAACAATATTCAATGAGGTGATAACTCCGTTAGAAGTCTTATGTGTCTCAAATCATGGACGGCAAATGAGGATATTAATTTTTTTTTACCTGTGTCATCGGCATCGATTGCACTGGTCATTAGCCTCGTGTTCTGTGTAGGCTTTGTTACTGTTTCCCGGCGCCACTCTTGGAACAGCACGGTTAATTAGAAGCCAACAGTGAAGGCTCAGGTGGGGATTTTTCGCTGAGCTTTTTTTTATGGATATTTATTTTTGGTTGAAAAAACCAGAAATAAATTTCCGCCTCTAACGAGAATCGAACCCGAGACCTTCCGGTCAAGCCCTGGACTATAGCCACTGAGCTAACCCACGCTCATTTGAGTTTGTTGTTTTTCTATGTATTATTGTTAGAATTCAGAATATTTCGTATTTTTGTTTCATATTATTATATCCATTATTTAACCAATTTTGTTGTAGTTTTCGTTTTTGGATTTTTTTTTAAATAAAAGATAATATCTTTATATACATAGACTTTTACTGTTATTGCGTTTTGGCAGTTAATCAGATTAATATCAAACAATAATTATTTTTTCCAGAAAAATCAAGTTCAAGCTTGAAAAACTTGATTTTCAAGTTGCTTGATGTGTAACTACTTGACTCGACTTGAATTTCGAAAACAAATTACTTGACTTGATCTTGACTTGACATCAAGTGAAGTCAAGTAGCTTGAAAATCAAGTCAAGTCGTTAATCTCTAAAAATAACTTTAGAGAATCGGATTTTGAGTGTGCTAACTTCTCTCAAAAACTTCCTCACTTAGTGTCCCCAGAAACCAACTCAGCTGGTCAGCGCGATACATCACAGAGACGACTACAAGGCAAATTCCAGAAATTACATTAGCTATCTACTACTTACCTTGTATTGAGCACCAATCAGACATGTTTGCAATTTAGAATCTCTGTTTAGACCAAGCCTTTCAGCGGTATTTTGGTGAAATAATTTTTTGGTTATATATATACCAACAATATAAGCTCAAAACTAACGCATATTTAATAATACAGATAATCAGATAATTTCGAAACAATGGTTGTAAACAATTATTAGCAAGAATATTTAGTGAAAATATTGTTCTACGTCAAATAAGATCACTACGCAACGCACAGTTTTAAGAGTGTATGAAGATACCTCTTAAGTTTGGGTTTGTTTATATTTACTATATTTTGTAATACTATGACATTCTTGGGCACGTAGTGCTGGAATTTGATCAGGAGCTGAATTAAAGAGTAGCAATTTCATTCATTCATCCGAAACCAATCACAGACGACGTCGTTTGGCTTTTATTAAAGCTCGTCAGTTTGATTTAGGTCTCAGACGAATAAATGAGTGTTGCACAAAAAAGTCTGTTTGTTGTCGTATCCGCAGGTTCCTATACCTGATGCTTTTAAACGGGTCACATAAACAGTGCTCGGCTCCTCAGATTAAATACTCAAGTACCGGCTTTGGTAGATAGATGGCGAACCAATACTTTCTTAAAGTACTGCTTCCCAATATCTATATGTTGCTACTACTAGTTAGGAGCTGAACCACTATTACATTCGCAAAAAATAATAGATGTGAAAGGCCACACAGTGCCCCCTGGCGTTAAAAAATGTCACCAGTTTGTCAGCTAAGAATAATTTTATTTAAAAATATTTTAGTCCAAATTATTGAGAGAAAAAAATGGAGTCAAGTTGATTGACTCAGTACTTCCCTCACATAACAGTTCCTACCGTTTCATCGAAATAATGATATGGGATCCCCTGCAGCCAAACCATCGCCGGCTCGCCTGCAAAAAAAAATCCAACACAAAAACAGTGTAAACTGGGTAATCGAAGCGATCAGTAACTTCCAAATCGCATAAAAACAAAGTTTGAGTTGTTTTTATATTTTTAGTGCTTGGATTATTTTTGCGCCGCCACTGATATGATTTCCAAAAATCGTAACTCAACTGGTGAGGGCGCCGGAGTACAAATCTGGAGGTTACGAGTTCGAGCCCCGCCGGCCGCCGTCTTTTTCCGACATTTTCTGGTACGAATTCAAATTGAGAAATCCACATGCAGACGTATGCATCAAAATAAAAACAATGGACTAGTATCATGATTTTTTTTGGTTGCATATGATAGAGTACGTCATAAAAAGCATCTCATTTTTTTCTCCGATTTTTTTGGCTACAGGAGAGCCGCGAAAATTAGGAAAATATTTGATGTCTCCTAGGGAAGTGACGCCACTGCCCTAAAGGCGAACAGCCAATCAAAAGACAGATATGTGTGCTGTGTTGCCGCATTCTGATGGCGCGTGAAATGCCGGAGCTATACGCGGGCTGGCTCATCTATCTTGTCTTCTGTTTCCGTCTGCGAGTCGGAGCTGTTCTTGGCAACAATGCACTGCTGATGATTCGCGCGGTTGGCACTGATTGGCTGAATTTGAATTCCTTTCTTTAAACTTTAGAATGGAATTACTAAAAAATAAAATGATGTAGAAAGTAACGAAATGCAGCAGTACGTTTATTTTTGTATGCACTAAGCGGTTATAACAATTAAATCATTGTTCTTAACCTCGTGATACTAGTCCATTCAACATCTCCCGTACCAAACGCGGACGGAGATCAATATCGACCTATCTGATCACTTGAAGTCATAGATGGTGGCCGCTGGTGGTATGGTTTAACTATTGTGAATTGAATCACCTAAAAAAGTCCTCGCCTGCAAACCGGCGGCGTCCTCTTTGAAATGTATGGGCGGCGGAACAGATATATTTTGTTTTCGTTAGGAGATTAATATAGATACATACTACATAGAAAATATTTACTGGAGAAAATATTTATTGGAATTTCACATTTACTTTTTCCAATACGCATGCTCACTGTGCACCTCTAAAAGGCCTTTAGTATTCATCTTTTCGTCGTTTAACAAATACTACGATCAGTAGATACGATCAGTATACATGCCACTTATTTACAAAGGGTATTTAAATATTTCATGCTCTAGGATATGTAAAGCGGTACTTAACTTGTTGCACATGACAGTAATGCAATTAGAATAACAATTCATGAATGCCACAATAACAGTTACGATAAACTGTCAGCAAATGGCTGTTAAAAATAACATGAAAATTACCAGTTCCCTCAAGCGGCCTTACGTCCTGTCAGTTGTCACATTGACATTCAATCAATTTAAAGAATTTAGGTTATACCATATTGTAGCACTAATATAATAATACTTTTATAAGTCTGCAAGACATTATTTGATCTGATATTCAACTATTGTCTGGATCATATTACAACAAAAAATATATTTGAAAACTAGCTGAATTCATAAATGTAAGAAAAATAAAAATTGTGTTATACCGACACTAGTCATGAGCGACATATTTTCACATACTGTAATTCTACCACAGATGTTCAAGCATCACATATTCTATATCACGACTTTTCCTGTATTTCCAAACAAAGCGTATTTTGATACTTGATTTTAAGTTTAAGCACCTCATCCACCTCCGTCATCGTGACTGTGAAATCGTCCAAGTATTGTTATATTGCTATGCATAGAAGTTGAAACTGTTAACATTAGCTCAAATAAATATAGCTATTCGACATTTTAAACGATCAACTTGTTAAGGAGTTTTCATAAGACACAAAATTATACTACCCATAATGCATATTTATGATAGAATAATTCTAATAATTACTATCGAATTATTCGACATGGCTACCTACAAATACAAAAATGACGATGCCAGCTATATCGTCAGGGCAATAAACTACCCCACTCGTCGGGCTTCTTTTGAAGGATTAAGGGATCCTTTGCAGTGTTGACACTCGGTAGGGGGACAAAAAATGTAACAACTTTTATATTTCTGACGCGTACTATACATATCAAATACTTTCATTTCAATAAATTCGCTTCCTGATGGGACAATACTCGCGCCGCTAATGTATTTCCTACAAATAAGTGATGGTCTCCCCGGCGTGAAAAAAACTAGCAGCAAAAAAAGGGTCTTCTATCCGCCGGTGCGTCGTGTGTCCAAAGTCGATCGGCTAAGTATTAAAGACTAGCCGCTTGTGCGGCGTGTCGCCGTCAAGCAGTAATTTCTTTGGTCGATTGTATTTGAGTATCGGGGGCTTTCAGATGGTTTTCGGGCATGTTTTGCGTTTATTTATTACGTGATTTCGCATACAATTAATGCACCCCGGTATAACAGTTTGAATGAGATGTGATTCAATTCAGAATAGTTAAACCATACCAGCGCTACTCGCTGGCCAACCTTTTAATCGTCCAATATGAACAATTTTATACTCATGACTCAAGATGATGGGTTGTAGAAGCGCTGCGAGAGGATAGGTCTCTCGGTGCACGTTAGATTTGAAACGCTGCTGGTTGCAGCCGTCGGAAAGCAAGTACCCCGGCAGTTCATTGGACAGCGTTGGAGTTCTCCAAATGAAGGAATACTGGAGGAGACTGGTTTGGGGAGTAGGGACCTCGACCTGGTAAGGATGTGCTCACGGAACCTCTTCAGTGTTCCCTGTTCGGACAGCTTTTGGTGTTATTATCTGGAAGAGCTCACTCGAACATCTTCCACGATAGAATCTGTAAAACAGGGATAGGTCTTCCACCCTTCTTCGATGTTCCAAGCTGTGGAGGTCCTTTGTGAGTTTAGGCGTATCGACTAGTCTCATTGCTCTCTTCTGTATAGTGTCCAGAAGCTTCAGAGAGTATATCGAAGAAAACCCCCGTACATGGGAGCAATTCATCCTTGTATATATTTTTTTTGAGAAAGCGGGTAATCGTTGCCGATTTGTTAGGAAACAAAACTCAAGCTAGATGGCTGGGTAGCGGCAAATAAACAGCGAAGTGTACTCTTAAAACTCTATTTCCAAGCTTTCAAGATCATTTGATCCCTTCTTCAGGGCTACAAAGACAATTTAGCAATCAGCAACATTAGAAAAAATTAAGAATGAAAAGTTTTTACTTACAAAAGTTAGTGAGGATGTTGCTGGAAGATGTTATAAAACAAGCCAAAAGAGCAAGTAACAACACATATCTTGCATGAAGCAATACAGACACAGAAATTTACGAAAAACATTATACAATTTACTGTTAAAAGTTAAAATCTTAATAAAACCGTAAAATGGCCGTTCGATGATTATTTTGCGTGCCGGCAATTACGTCTCTCGAAACGGTCAAGCACACGTGTATGAGCGGAAATCGGTTAGTGGAGGGAAATTCAAATTTTGTTCATTTGTCAAATGTCATTTGCCTAAATTTTGGGGCATGCGCGCACAATCTATGTTGAAATTATTTTTGTGGAGGGGATTTATGTATAGGGTGATTCAAATTATCACTATACAGTGTCGAACAGACTGAACTGATGTAATCAAATGTTTTAATGTGTGTAATATTATGCAATGTGCGTGGATAGCAATGAATATATCAAAAAGTAGAAAAAGAGGAATTATATGTGCGTTTACAGCAAGAATTTTAGTGATAATGTGAAATTGTTCAATGGGGGGGAAATTTTTTTCACAATATATGTGGTGTAAATTAATTTGATATGTATTACATTTACATTGATGAATTCTCTACAGAATTATCAATACGATATTTTCCACAATTCAAAAGATATGAATAAATTATGCTAAGGCTGCTGATATCAGTTTTTTTATTAATACAATTGTCACATTGAAAAATATGTGCCATTTCAAGGAAACATCTTTTCTTTAAATATGACTCACTTGCCAAAACTTTAACAGAATTGTAGTCAATTGTATGATTGGGAAGATTAGCATGTGATGCCAAAGTACACCTGTTAGGGTAAAGTCTGGCATCAGTTTTATGAGAGGTAAGCCTCCCTTTTAGGGACCTAGAAGTTTGACCAATGTATACTGAGTTGCAAGTACTGCAAGGGATACTATAAACCACATTGGTTAAGCTAAGCAATGGTACTTTGTCCTTTAATTTAGAAAAAAGATTATTAATTGTTAGAACTGGTTTTGAGGCAATTTTACAGTTTACACTTCTGAAAATTCTGACCAATCCAGGAGTTAATTCTTTGACAAAAGGCAATTTTGCATATATAGTGATAGGTTGAGTGGTAAGTGGTAGGTTGAGAATTTTCAGCTTGTGAATTATTAGTATTAGCAATGCTGTGGTTAATATTAGCAATTTGAGGTAAATTATTATTTTCTGAATTGAAAAGGATATTGTTAACCAAGTGTTTAGGGTAACCATTATTAATAAATAATTTAGACAAAGTATGAAGATTTGGATTTGTTGATATAAGGGTTTGGTGCAAGCATAGAATAAAATAACAATTTGTAGTTATAGCTATAATATACAATGTAACACAACTCTTGCATATCACAGCAAAAAAAATTAAGATCTATTGGTACAAAAAACGAAGTTCGTGTCATGAATTCACTTGTTATTGATTGTGAATGATTTCGTTCAAGGCACTCCTTTTTACTTTTCCTGTAGGCGTCCTGATGAGTTGGTCAACTATCTTGACTCCAGCTCTCAGTTTTTGGGCATCGCTGAGTTTTTCGTTTGCAAACTTCCTTATTTCTTCAGGCGTGACGTTTTCGTATCCCTCCCTCAAGACTACTAAGCCCATCGGGTGTTCCCCATCTTCTGGGTGAGTAATACCTGAAGAAAAACAACATTCATCAATGAAAGTTCTTGGATGCTGTACATTGGTACCTAAGCCCTGAACGGCAAAAATATGTGATACATATAAAAGTACGCCAAAGATATTGTCACGACGGGCTCTTTTTCTTCACCAGAGGAATCAAACTGGACGCAACTTCCACCGTTTTACTTCACAGCTCAATACAATTATCTCTCAACTTTATCTCAGCTACAACTCAACTCAACTGAACTACTCCACGCTACCCGTGGCACCTTATATACACTTCATCGAACCATCTAGAGAATTCGATGACATTCGAGAATGCCCATCCGTCATTCCCGAAAACTCTAGACGATTCGATGACGTTTACACTTCAAAGATCTAACCTAACAATTTGACTTTACATCATGCATGACAACTAATACACAATACATGAATACCATAATATACAGTATGTTATATTGTTGGTGCACTGTTAATATATTTCGTGGTTGTGCATCTATTTTGGAGCTTATCAAGTTACGGTTACTGTATATTGGGTCAATGACTACCACGCCATAAATTAGCTTATGGCTGCTGTGCATTATTTCTATAATCGCTGACCATGTATATATGATCACCGATCATTAATATTACGAACAACAGCTATTCGTACTATCCATACTATCTCTTATGTTTGCTGTTTTGCATGTATCCATGCATAGTTTAATGTTGCTTCTTTCACTGTTTCAGTGTATGCATCGACTCTAAGCGAAAATCATTTTTGGGAGTGATCCACTGATTATTTAAAACTTGGAAAGTATGACTCTCCTTCCAAGTTAATAACATACTCACGTCATTGGCAATACAGGTTGGTTTATACCAGATTGTGTCGTAATTTTGATTCATCTAATCATATTCTAATCATAAAGGATGAATAAAATGTTTCTGATTTTCGTGCTTTTCTGCCAATTGATGTTTTGATGAAATTCAAAAAATGTTATTCTACTTACCACAAATGGTCAAAGTCTGCGAAATGCGAAAAAATCGAGTTATGGTTACACTATATACTGCGATTACCCTTGTATTTAACTTCTTAGAAATTTTATGACGTGATGTCTAGAAGAGCGTTCGAACCAATTACTAGGCAATGGAATTTTACAATGGGTGTTGCCAGTTTGTTGTTTTGATGAGATTTGTGCAGTGTGGAATCTTCAATGATTATTGCTGATTTGATTTAATTTAATTTAATGATACATATATACGTTTCTTAACTCGTTCAAACCTATAAAGATCATAATGAACATGGACCTGCGTATATTTGGTTTACATTCAAAGTTATTACCTATGACAGCTGCTTCTTTGATAGCAGGATGTTCCATAAGTACGCCTTCCAGAATAGCAGGCAGTATGTGCCATCCCCTGTATTTGAACATATTTTTAACTCTGTCTTCTATGAACAAACAATCATCTTCATCGTAGTAGGCAACATCCCCTGTTCTAAAATACCCCTCGGAATCAAAGTCACCAGAGCAGTCCATTTTGTAGTAGCCATTCATGTGATTTCCAGTTTTCAGACGTAGTTCACCCTTTTGGTTTGGACCAGTCACTGGTTGCTCGGTCTCCAGGTCGACTATCTGAAGAAATTGTTTCATTTTAATAGCATGTGGATGAAATCCTATAACATACATACATAATAATAATAATACTAAGGGAGGGCGTGGATTATTGAGTTTGGAGCGTCTGCACAACAGGGTAGTATTGGCCACTGCCTGCTATGTAACGAACAGCACCGATGCCCTGATCCGCTTTGTGCGAAAGCACGAGAATGCGGGTAAAGGAGCCTTTCTTTTTAGCGCAGCGAAACGAGCAGCCGAGGAGCTCAGCCTCACACTCGACTTCAAGCGGGGTCAGCAGTCCATTACGGAACTTGCTCCCGTAGAATTAAAATCCCACATCAAAACTGCCGAAGTCGACTTCCTCTTAAGACTTCATAAAGATAAGCCAATGCATGGAATCTTCTACAAACATCTAGAAGAGCATGGCTTGTCTGAGCAGTTGACCTTCTCTTTCCTAAGTCCTAGTGGGTTGAAGTCGGAGACTGAGGGCTTCATAATGGCTTACCAGGACGGTGTCTTCAACACCTTGGTGTACCGTAAAATATTATGGGTGTAGATGTACCTGACACCCGTTGTAGAGCTTGCCGACAGGCGCCAGAGACGCTTATGCATCTCTTGTCGGCGTGTAAGACGTACGCTGGGACGGCTTACGTGCACAGGCACAACGCGGCTCTACGAGTGCTCTATTATCATTTAAGGCACTCATACGGTATCGATGAGACACCGGTGCTGCCTTACGCTCCAGGGGATATAGAGTCCGTTGTGGAGAACGAGAGATGCCGGATTTACTGGAACTACTCGTTCCCCACGCTCGAGCTTGTACAGGCAAAGAAGCCCGACATAGTCCTTCTCGGCCACCAACAGAAGACGATGTTCGTTATAGACTTTTTGGCGCCTGCCGAGGTGAACATCGTCTCTAAAGAGCAGGAAAAGCGGACCAAATATCAGGAGTTGCTCGGACAACTTTTCAGGCTCTGGCCAGACTACACTGTACCAGTCTGCTGGTTATGGTCATTGAATCCCTAGGTGGAATCTTAGCCGCCAGAATGCAGAAGGCAGTCATCCTTGGGTCCCTTCGTCTACTTAGGGCACACGATTCACGGACCCAGTGATTGCTCACCTCACGGTGTGAGGAGTAGTCATTGGGTAATGGAACAGCAGCTCGGTGTGTCGGAGTCCGGGCTGCACTTTTTTGTTTTTTGTATATATAATAATACTAATACCCTAGCCTCCATATTCGCGACATGGCTCTGTGTGCTTTTCCTGTCTCCGCGAAAAGCAGGAATCTTGAGAAGCCGTCATTTTAATGATAATAATAATAATAATAATAGAGATGCCGGATTTACTGGAACTACTCGTTCCCCACGCTCGAGCTTGTACAGGCAAACAAGCCCGACATAGTCCTTCTCGACCACCAACAGAAGACGATGTTCGTTATTGAGTTTTCGGCGCTTGCCGAAGTGAACATCGTCTCTAAGGAGGAGGAAAAGCGGACCAAATATCAGGAGTTGCTCGGACAACTTCGCAGGCTCTGGCCAGACTACACTGTAAGTCTGCTGGTTATGGTCATTGGATCCCTAGGTGGAATGAGGAATACGCTGCTCTCTGCACTGCGCAAAATACCGGTGTGCCGTGCGGCGGCGCACATCTTAGCCGCCAGAATGCAGAAGGCAGTCATCCTTGGGTCCCTTCGTCTACTTAGGGCGCACGATTCGCGGACCCAGTGATTGCTCACCTCACGGTGTGAGGAGTAGTCATTGGGTAATGGAACAGCAGCTCGGTGTGTCGGAGCCCGGGCTGCACTTTTTGTTTTTTGAATAATAAAAGGCTTTATTCAAATATTGTTATATACAATACCTAAGAAATATGGGGCGAAGTCTAGCTGCTGCTACTCCACTTATCCCCCTCCAAATTTTAAATGAAAAAAAATATGTTAAACCAGGAAAATCTTACATATTTTGGCACAAAAAGCAATGTTTTTTTAAATGTTTTTAGCAGTATTTAATGTACAATATTTAATCATGTTCTCAATGTCATTATAGATAGTTACTGAATTATATGTAAAAGAAAAAAAAAGAGAAAAGTACAGGCATAGATAGAACTGAAGGGGCCTGGGTATACACAATTATGCAATATGTATTTGCCATGTAAAACACAAACTTGCACGTATAGCCACAACTCACTTGTTTTTCAAACTACACGCATACTATTTCCGAATGTGACAGTTGAGACATTAATGCGTGGCATCTCAGAGCAATTTTTTTAAAAAGCTTTTTAGTGTGCAATGCAGAATCATACATTTTTCAAATGTCTGTAATTTAACAACCAAACATGACATCAAAACAGGGCCACCGAAGTGACATAGCGCAAGTCTTCTTTTTCAATTTGCTTTTTAAGTCATTACTGTTCACCTTAAAGGTATCGTCAGGAGCTTCTAAATATGAAGCTCATTTCTATGGCGACTTTTGGACCTTACCTTTGGACTTTTGGGCCTACCTCCCCTCATTTTAGACACAGACACACATACTGGAGAAAGGGAACAGGCGGTCATGCCTCCTCGCTCACACGGGAATATTTTTCTTGGATTCTCAATTTCGCGCGCTATACCGTAACACTTAAGTATTTTCTGAATGCTGAATCGGAGACACTAACTACCATGGGATCGTTTTCACTGAAAACTAACCCTAATAGTCTAAGATCCGAATATAAGACGACCTTCACCGAACTGGTTAATGGATGAAAATCATTTTATATTAAATTTAATATGTTAAAAAACATATCGCGAGTGGGTTGGCTGAAAAATTTCAGTCCAGGATATGATTAATTAAATATTGAAAAATTAATTTTTTTTAAACATTTCACTGGTTTGGTTGATAGACAAATCACATACCAATCGAAAGTATGAAGCCCATAGAATATGCAAACGTTAGGTTGGCTACGTTTTCCCGTCCCAACTATAGGGTAGGAAGGTATAAACAGGTGTGGTTAATGCATGAAACTTATATCAAAATAAAGATAATTTTATTGCAAACACGTCGATATACGGTTGTCTGCAAAAAATCAGTCTGGAATTCCGATTGTCGAATTTTAAAGATCAAAATATTGCTGTCAGTTAATACGTGCGTCAGAGAGGAGAGGTGGATAACGATATACTCGTAAATGCTGTGCATCATTTTATTGGAACAGTTTCCCTAATTCTTCTGAATTGAAAAAGCGTGCTACTACTACTATATTGATTGTTGTTATTTATAAACATTAAATTGTGATAAAAATGGCTAAAAAGTGTTTTCTATGCAATTCGGACGATGATGTCCTTGATTTTAACGATGAAACGTATAAAAACTGTTCGTTGAAATTAAATTTTCGTAAAAAGATAAATTTTAAATACAGTGGCGTTGAGTTAACCAATGCATCACTCGATTTTGTAGGTTATCATACCACTTGCTACAAAAAAGTGACTGCTTTGGGTAAAAAATATAATGAAGAGTTTAATAACTTTCTTGGTGAGAATACGGTAAGTGCATAATAATTTAATAATTTCACCTTCAAAAATATTAATAAATTATTAGTGCTCCAAAATATTGCACAGCTTTTTCGAGTGTATCGCTATCCTTTTCAATTTCACGGACACTCTCTTTCATTCAATGGCCGAGCTACACGCAGCTGCTATGGCGCACGTATTCACTGGCAGCAATATTTTAATCTTTAAAATTCGACAACCGGAATTCCAGACCGATTTTTTGCAGACAACCCTATATCGACGTGTTTGCAATAAAATTATCTTTATTTTGATATAAGTTTCATGCATTAACCACACCGGTGCAAATTACTATTATTGATGTACCTGTTCATACCTTCCTACCCTATAGTTGGGACGGGAAAAACGTAGCCAACCTAACGTTTGCATATTCTATGGGCTTCATGCTGTCGATTGGTATGTGATTTGTCTATTAACCAAACCAGTGAAATGTTTAAAAAAAAATAATTTTTCAATATTCAATCAATCATATCCTGGACTGAAATTTTTCAGCCAACCCACTCGCGATATGTTTTTTAACATATTAAATTTAATATAAAATGATTTTCATCCATTAACCAGTTCGGTGAAGGTCGTCTTATATTCGGATCTTCTACTATAAACTTTTCAGAAATTATATACGATTTCTTTCCTGTATCAAACTTTTGTCATTGAATGAAGCTATGCTTACCTTCCACGTATGGTGACCAAGGATTTTTCCGACGGTGGTAGGCTTCTCCTTCTGGAAGTGATAGTCCTCAGGCGCACTTAGCAAAGCTATAGCTCCGCCTACTTCCGACTGGCCATATATATTATATACAAGGGTGTTTGGAAATGCCTCCATAACGTCCAACATTTGCTTAGCTACCACATGGCAGCTTCCGGTTATCAAAACTCTAAGGCTGCTGACGTCCACCTCCTTATTTTTGGAACGCTCTTCTAGAAGTTCTGTGAAGTAGTATGGGGGGAGGAACGAAATTGTCACCTGTAACATTGGATCATAAGTCATCATTGCTTCTCACTGCTAGAATTAGTAGAGCGAAATACAGAATATGAGTATATTACATACAAGGTTACATTTCAAATCTAGTTTGTGCAGTCTACCTCACCCTGTATACAAATATGCGTCGGCGACTTTTTTTACAGCCTGCGTTAAAACTAGATGACATTTTTTATCTTTCCATGTAAAAAAAATAATTCTTGATTCGTTAATTTTCAACATACAGTACGTTCATTGGACAGCGATTTGGATACAAAAATGGTCATAACTTTTGAAATACCCTATATAATGATGCAACACCTTATATTTTCAAAAGGGGAATCATTAGCAGAATCTAAATATGAAATAATATATAGGGTGTCTCACGAAATGTACCAAAGGTATGTTTTTTTATTAGAATATTATTACATACTCAGATTCCTTGGCGAATTCTAGTGTGACTTTATGTATAATACATGGGACTTAAAGCGAACCGTTTAGGTGTAAATCACCATTTTCGGTATAAGTAGATATCAAGAAAAAATTGAATATCGCAGAGATTATAAAATTTGGAAGGCTGTGACTTTGCCGTATTACTGAGCATAAAATGCGTCAGCTTTGATGAGACTGTGAAATTTAAATTACGTTTATGCTTGGAGAAATCGGTCGATTAATTAAGGAAACTTCGATCAGCGATAACTTGATTTTTTCAAATGGGAATGCCTAATTTTTTTTATACAGTTAAATGTAGAATTTGATAATCTTTTTAATGAATATCAATCTCTAATAGTTTTTATTTAATTTAAAATTTTCAGCCAAATCGGTGTTTCTCGATTTTTCCAACCTATAAGAAACCTAGCAGACCATAAAATATAAACAAAAACCTGTTCAGGTAGAAGAAAACAACTAACTTAGCAGAAAAATACACACGAACTAGACTAAAGGGACAAGATTATAAAAATTACTCACAACAAACAAAGTCTAACCAGAAACAACAGCGGTAACATATCTTTGGTCAAAGAGAAGCTGGAGTATGGCAGAAATGGTTTTTTCACGGCCTACTAGCTGCTACAATGTACTAGAGATTGGTAATTTCCAAAACCATTAAAAATCTTGAAATGAAACGAAAACTACTAGACAATGCTGTAGGCAGTTCATTATTTTCATAATAAAATTTCACATTTAATGATATAAAAAAGTACGCCATTCTGTCAAAACTCAAATCAAAAGTACCTCTGACTGGAGTTCTGAAAATTCTTCAGTATCTATCGCAGTATCGCAGAAAATGAAGAATGAATCAAAATTTGTTCAAATTATAAAACACAACTTAAATGGCAGGAAGTTTAAATCTGATTTGCCAGTATTCCTTTTCTGCAATATTGCTAATTAGATATTGAAAAATAGAAGGGCTCCAGTCAGAGGTATCGACTTTGACGCAAATTACTACTTTTTTACACCATTACATATGATTGATAATTACGTGCTGGAGCAACAGTCGCTGGTTGTTTTTGTTTCATATCAGGGTTTTTAATAAATTGTCTTGGAAATTTTTAACTTCTAGTAAATTGGGGTAGCCAGTAGACTAAAAAATATCTATTACTGTCATACTCCAGCTTCTCTTTGACCTTAGAGATGTTATCGCAGTTGTTTCTGGGAGAGTTGATTTGTTGTAAGGAATGTTTATCATCTTGTCTCTTTATTTTATTGCGTCTGTATCTTTTTTTCTAACTTACTTGTTTTCTTCTATCTGAATTAACATGTTTTTGTTTGTGTGTTTGCATTACCACGTAGTTATATACAACTTTTATATACAACTTTTTTCGTTATCTTCGGCAGTAGTGGAGTTATCGACCAATCCGGTACTAAAAACACACCCTGTATAAAAGAAATGCTCAGGTAAACTAAAAAAAGGTTATGCAATGCTTGCAGATCATAAAGTATGGTACCTTATATTTTTCCACCATCTCGAGAAATTGCTTTCCATCAAACCTTCGGCAGAGGACATGAGCTTCACCATTCAAAATAGCTGATGTCAGTGCAGTTACCCTGCTTATCCAGTACAAGGTCGAGTAGAGAAGATTGACTTTATCGCATGTAACTGTACACAAAAAAGGTAGCATCAAATTTGATGATAATATACAGGGTTGGGATAAAGTACAGAACCAAGCAAATATCTTTGAAACGGAAAGGGCGATATTGCTGAAAATTTGCAGGTAAATATAGTGACGCATAATGCATCCGAAGACTTTATGCTAGCTATTAATGTACTTCCGGTCTAACCGGAAATACCGCCAACTTTTTTAATTGAAATGGGGCACCCTGTATATTTTTGCAGACTTTTAATACATCTTTTTTTCCGAATACGTCCACAGTGGTTTTAGTATTTGTTTCTGTAAAAATGGGAAAGACAAAACTTTTTCATTTGTCTCACAAATTCGTCCATGGCGGTCTGCGGTCTTCCCGTTTTAGGTAATTTTTTAATATTCCCAGTTAAATTAAAACGTTTTAGTGTTATAGGACCCCTGTGGGGATGTAAATCATTGAAAAGTTGTCACACTTCTTTGTGAGTTCTCACGCGATCGCCAAAACCGATCATCATTAAGACTTTAAATGGCCGGCAATTTTAAACATCTGAAATGATAAAGAAGCTTTATCTTTCTTATTTTTACAGAAACTAATACTAAGCCCACTATGGACATATTCGGAAAAAAAGATGTATTAAAATCTACAAAAATATTACAGGGTGTCCCATTTAAACTAAAAAAGTCTACGGTACTTCCGGTTAAACCGGAAGTAATTAATAGCTAAAATAATGTCTTCGGATGCATCATGCGTCACTACACTTGCCGGCAAATTTTCAGCAATATCATTCTTCCCGTTCCAAAGTTATTTGCTTGGTTCCATACCCCAACACTGTATTATAAGCAAATTAGGCTAGAACTGAGCTGAGACTCATCCATATAGGTGCAGAAAATATAACAACTTTTGGCTTGTTTTGGTGGAAACCGAAATAAAATGACGGCGCTTTCAACTTTCCCTACACACATAAAAATAATTTCTCAGATGGAGCACAGATGCTTTAATTCAAGTATACCATAACTTCCTATACGCGCAAAGTTACGCTAATCTTAAAGTCAGAATACGATATCTTTGACCATATAAGGATTAGATTGAGAAAATATCTGTCAATCCAAAACTGAGAAATTCTTGATAGTAAGAATACCAAAATCTCAAATCAAGCATATGGTAATCTTGACTGAAGTATTTCATAATCTTGACTGAAGCATTTCATAATCTTAACTGGGAGCATTTCATAAACTTGACGTAGCTCAACTTTATTCTAAAATTGTGATATTCTTGGATGAGGAATCTAGTAGTATTAATTTGAGCATTCAAACTCTTCTATGAGCATGTAGAAATTTTTCTGGAGAAATATTTCTGCGAAATTTCTTAAATCACCTTTAATATACTTAGTACTTATCTAGGAACACCTGAGTCAGGTCTTCGCATCCCAATTTTTTTAATAGCTCATTCATGGTTGGATAGATCCAGTGATAAGGAAGCTGATGGGAACTGGGACGCGACTCAAATGGCGGTGGACCAGCACTACCGGCAGATTCGATGACTGATGGTTGACGGTGGTATCACGGGTATCACGTGGCAATGGCAATTTATTTAACAGTTTGACTAGATACTATTATGTGCTATTATGCAGGATCCAGGTATTACGCTACGGTGCTAAAGACGGCGGCGAATGCGACAATCCGAAAACCGATAATGGCTCGGCGGCGCGGACGCGGACGGGCAACAGGCTGTTGAGTAGAATGAAACCAAGATTATCATATTGTAAATGAAGGTTCGCATTTGCAAGCTGTCTATATTCTTGATAGAAATAAACTGGGCACTGCTGGGAAAAATAATAATCTTGATATAAAATTATGAAATATTTGTTATTAAATTACTATAGCCTTGATTGCAAAGAAAATTATATTTTCTTTCGGAGCATATTTCTTTAAAATAAGTATATAAATCAAAAATATATTATTCTTGATACAAATTTTATATAATTTTTTCATCAAGTACTATTTCATAGAGTGAGAACCGATATTCTTGTTGTAAGTATGTATTTACAAGAATATCACAATTCTTGACTTAAGAATTTCTTTTTATGTGTGTATCTAACCTAAAGCAGACCGGTTGGGTTTCTGGGGTCAAAATGTATTAAATGGGTGATGATCAAGTGTTAATCGACTCCTTCCTTGTTTCGAATTAGAGCACTGTTAGATAGAGGAAACTTTGAAGGCAAATTATCACAATACGTTTGACCAGATTTGAATATCACAGTCCTCCAACATCGCTCAACTCTCCCACCAATTTAAATCCACCCCAAAAAGACTTAAAACCGTAATTTGGAATCGGATATCCCTTATTGTCTGCCAAAATTTTTGAAGTGCGGCAGTTACTGAGATTACGCAGTGCCAAACAGACGCAAATGGGTAACACTAGATTTTGTTTGAAACTTGATCTGTATTATCAGCAGTCAAATTCTACTTAGGTTGTTTTTACTTCCCACACCAATAGGTGGCGGGGATTGTAAAATTGAAAAATTTGTTGCATTCATAATAGACTGTCCGCTAATCTGTGAAGGAAGACCTAGCGACATAAATAGCTTTTTTAGGTCCATCCGAACATTGCCTTGCTTATTACAGAAACCAAGGCATTTTCTGACGTATACATACGAATATTGCTTTAGATCGTTCTGTATTTTGTACCAAGGAAACTATTGAATTGATTGTAATTAAATTTTGACACAGTATTACTACTGGGCGAGGATGGAAAAGCGTTTTATAGGTTCCTGATCATTTTCTACTATTTCTTGGGTAGGGGTGAAATAGGGGTGGTTGGAGGGTGGAGGATTGAAAAACTAAAAAAGTTGGTATAGTCCAGGGCTGTCCATAGCCACCGATCTGTGAAGGAAGATCTGGCGACATAAATCACCATTTTAGGTCCTTCCTAATGTTTCCTTGCCTATTACAGAAACAAGGGACTTGGAGTTTTCTGATGTAGATACATACGAGTATTGCTTTAGATCGTTCCGTATTGTGTAACCTGGAAATGATGACCGCTTTGATTTCAATGAAATTGCGACACAGTGCTGTTACCCTGGCGAGGACGGTAAACACTTATGGCTTTTTAAATGATGTCAGCGACAATAATAAAAAAAAATATAAAAATAGATCAAAATTCGTTTTCAGGCGCGTCAGGTGTCCCGGATCATTGTCCTCCTTTTTTTGGAGAGGTGAAATTGGGGTGGTTGGGGGATGAGCGATTATAAAACTGAAATATTTGGTGTATTGAAAATAGGCTGATGCCCATTAGGTTTGGCGATGATTTGGTTGCAAGGGGATCTCAGATAGCTTCATGCTATGTGAAAATAATAAACTGGTATCACCGTAATCTGTGGGAAGTACCTACTGAGTCAATCAACTTGACTTCATTTTTTCTCTGGTGGCAAATTATTGTACGTACCAACCTTCGACTTTAGTAGGATCCTTCTTGAGGTAGGCGCCCAGTAGCGTGAAGTGATTGAGACATATTCCTTTCGGTGAGCCTGTCGTGCCACTACTGAATACTATAGCTGCTGTCTTTTTTGGATTGCTTGTTTCATATACCTGAAAAGAAACCACACTTATAAGGCAACCAAAAAGTTTCGAGCGGTTTTGAAGGTTTAGAAATCGTTAAATAAAAAATGGGTTAAACTTAGATTTATTAAAAAAAAGATCATCCTCTGCAAGTATTGTCCTTTCCCATCTAAACACAATACTGATGTATATCTCATTTTTATAAAAGCCTTGCTTTTGGGAACTGAAAAAGTGTGTCATATCGTTTTCCAAAACCTCTCTGTTTTCAAATCGCCCATTCTGCATGTGGTTGTTCAAGGCCAAAAACAGATATCAGCCACTCGGGGCAAGGTCTGGTGAGTATGGAGGGTGAGGTAGAATTTCCCAATGGTGTCGCGCTATAGTTTCCTGGATGATTCTTGCTGTATGTGGTCTTGCATTATCCTGATGGTAGACACAACACCTTTTCTGTCCACCAAAGCAGGCTGTTTTTGACAGAACTACCGCAACTCTGTTAAGCTGTGCTGAGTAGATTTCAGCAGTGATTGTTTGTCCACTTGGTAGAAGCTCATAGTGAACTGTACCTGCTGTAGTCCACCGTACACATAACAGAACCTTTTCTTTGTGAATGCGCATCGTTGAACAATATACAGGGTGGGCCAATAGTGCGTGGACGGAGGATTGTGCGCTTATTAAAAAATATTTCAAAAATCTGTCACTTGATCATGGTAGGGACCCTTGAGGGCTATAACGTAAAAATATTTTCACTCAAATTTTGACATTTATACAGGGTGATTCATATCAAACTTACATTTTCTTTAATGGAACCCCCCATATATTATTGCATATTTGAAGTCCTTGGTGACTTTATGTCTTACACATGGAACTTTAAACCAACCGTCTGGGCGCAAATCACAATTTTTGCACTTGGAGAAATCAGTAGATTGATTAAGGAAAGTTCAATTACAGATAACTTGATTTTTTCAAATGGGAATGCCTATTCTGGTTTAAAGAATCAAATGTAAAATTTAATTACCTCTCTAACCATATAGCATTCTCGATATCAATCTTTTTTGGTTTTCATTTTATTTCAAATTTTCAGTCAAATTGGTGTTTTTCAATTTTCCTGCGTGCAAGCAACCTAGCAGGCCATGAAAAATAAACAAAAGCTCGTTAGTATGGAAGAAACCAACTAACTTAGTAGAAAGATGCAAACTAACTAGAGCAACGAAGCAAGATTATGAAAATTCCTTACAACATATTAGCTCTAACCGGATACAACATCCGCAACTTGCGGACCGCAATATATCTAATGTCAATGAGTAGCTGGGCTATGACAGAAGTGTTTGTTTTTCGCAGCCTACTAGCTATTGAGGTCTACCAAAGTTTGACAACCTTCCAAAACGATTAAAGATTTTGAAACAAAAGAAAAACTACCAGAATTTTTTGTTTACAGTCTAACATGTTTAGAATAAAACTTCACATTTAATGGGATAAAAAAATTAGTCATTTCCATTCAGTTAAGTCGAAAGTGAAGATATCTCCAACTGGAGCATTCTGAACATCTATTGAAATAATTGCTAGAATTTTTTAATTACGCTATGTTGTAATTGTCTTTATTTCGTGTAGTTTTCTGCAAACTAAAATATGTTTTACAATTCAAACACATTGCAATTCAAGTTTCATTTTCCGCGGTTTTGCTAATAAGTAGGAGTACCTACTGAAGAATTTGAAGGGTTGCAGACAGAGGTATCATTACTTTTGACTTACGGAAATGGCTGCTTTTTTATAGCATTAAATGTGGAAATTTATTCAGAAGACATATATATTATACTGCCAGCAACAGTCACTAGTAGTTTTCCTTTGGTTGAATATTTTGTTACTGACTTTGGAAATTGGCTAATAGCTAGTAGGCTGTGGAAAATGAGCGTTCTTGTTACCGCTATTGTGTCTGGTTAGAGCTAATATTATTATGTTGTAAGGAATTTTCATAATTTTGCCTCGCTGCTTTAGTTAGTTTGCATATTTCTATTAAGTTAGTTGGTTTCTTCCATATTAACGAGATTTTGTTTATTTTTCATGGCCTGCTAGGTTGCTTGCATGCAGGAAAATTGAAAAAACTGATTTGACTGAAAATTTGAAATAAAATGAAAACTAAAAAAGATCGATATGGGGAATGCTATACACTTAGAAAGGTAATCAAATTTCACATCTGATTCTTTAAACCAAAATAGGCATTCCCATTTGAAAAAATCAAGTTATCTGTGATTGAAGTTTCCGTAATCAATCTACTGATTACTCCAAGTACAGAAAGAATTCAATTTTAGCCGTCCGACCTAAGGTGACGCATTTTATGCTTAGTCGTGTCGCAAAAGTCACAGCCTTCTAAGTTTTATAATCGCTGCGATATTCAATTTTTTTCTGATACCTACTTATACCAAAAATGGTGATTTGCGCCTAAACGGTTTGTTTAAAGTTCCATGTGTGATACATAAAGTCACACTAGAATTGATCAGATTCATCAAATATGCAATAATATATAGGGTGCTCCATCCAAAAAAATGTAAGTTTGATATGAATCACCCTGTATAAACGTAAAAATTTGAGTGAAAATATTTTTACGTTATAGCCCTCAAGGGTCCCTACCATGATCAAGTGACAGATTTTAGAAATATTTTTTAGTAAGCCTACAATCCTCCGTCCACGCACTATTGGCCCACCCTGTAGAGGAAAGGCTTGTCGTATTTTATATAAAATATGTCCCTGAAGTATCAAATCTGCATAAATTTGAACTCCTAAATGCATCGCACTGTCGACTATGCCCACCAAAGGTACAGGCACTGCATCTATATTCAATCTAATAGAGTCTGTTGCATCAATTCTAGTTTTTTTTCTTACAAAAAAAATGTTTTGACTTTTGCCGATTCAGTCCGAGACAGTGATTTTATGAAACTATCTAAAGCTTGTAAATCTTAGCTTTTGCTGTCAATAGCTGATAATACACCTTCAACTTTGAAAGTTGCATACATTTGTGTATCGCCAGGATACGAATGGGCAGTACACGTTTTCAGATATACATACTTTTAAAATGAACTGGGAACTTTCAGAGTAAACTCCCTTTATCTTACCTTGAACTGCCTTTCGTTAACCTTTTGTTCCAAGAAGTCATCGAAGTTCATATATTTGCCTTTACTATCTCCAAACACAACAATGTGGGCCGGTTTCACTTGTGCTTTTTCGATACATATTTCGAAATCTTTTAATGCTTCCTGAGTAACAAATATTATCTTTGGCTCCATCAATCTGGAAGTAACATTAAAATTCATTAAATTCATCATTGCAGCATTTCTGGGTAGTAATAGTACAAGGAGAATATTACAGTGGCAAGTATGCCAAAGTAAGCTACCTCAAATTACTTTGTTGTACCAGTGGTTCTCAACGGGAGGGGGGGGTCATAGTAAAGTAAAATAATAGTTTTTTTAAATCATTTTGGAAATTCGTAAATTATAACCTTTTTACCTTTAACAGTCACGTACGGCGCAAAATGCCCCCATAAGTGCCATTTTTTAATTATTACTTCGAAAGTGCAATGTCTTGCAGAGTTTTTTAGATTAGACTGGAGTTCCAGAACCAGGCATAAGTATTTTTAATTTTTTTTTGAAGGTTTTGGTCTTCTGACTAAAAACAGAGATTTCAAACTTTGGGACCAAAATGTAATTAATTATTGTTCGGATGTACAGGTTCTCCTTATTGGATATTAAAATCGGCTTAATACTGAGTATAATTGCAGAAAAAAATAAAAGCCAAAAAGCATTCTTGTTTTTGTTTTTGATGATTTCTTGGAAAAACTGGAAAAGTTTTCAAAAAAAAAATCATAACTCGAAAACTATCAATAATCGGTACACATACATGGGGGTGTTTTGGATAAGTCTCGGTACGGGCAATCTGAAAAAAATTATTATCGTCACCAGATTGGCCACCCTGGATGTTATAATCAATGGTAGTGGTACAATCCTTTAAGTACCTGTAGCTCTTGAATTAATCACTTTAGACCCCAAGTGTGCTAGTGTGTTGGATTTGTTTCATCGGGAGAAACATAAAAAGGCATTAAGATACAGAGTGTCCCATTAAAAATTTTGAATCGGACGTCACGTGACCAAAAACAAATACCTCATTGGATAACGCAATAACAAGAAAAGACACAACATTTGCTCTAATTTACACCCCCAAAATTATAATTCTCTACTACAGCCCAGTTCCGATATATTGCTTGTCCTAATCGTCGTGAAATCGTCGTATTAGTCGAAACGTCGCATGGATAAAGAATAATAAGGAGTTTTTGTTTTATTGCTGACCATGTCCTAAAAAATAACAACTAAATTGGTTACAGCAGGTTAAAATCGTTACACAAATTGATTCAAAATTGGGTGGCAAATACTGGGAGGTTGAGAAACACTGTGTTACACACTACAACGATACAGGTCAGTAAATGTATCTTTTGAATCAACAAACCTGAGCAATGAGATGGTATCTAATTGTGGCAGATCAGGATCAAAGGAGGCTGGTATGGCTCCGATAAAGGTACTTGCCAAGAATGGTACGCAACTGTTTCGATGGTTATGCGAACATGTACTAACTATGTCGTCTTCTCCAATGCCTAATTCTTGAAGCTTCATAGCTGCTCTGACGCATCTTGTCAATAGTGCCCCGTATGTATCTACATAGTCGGTCTCGTCTTCATACTGTAACATAATTGAAGACACAAGTGGATAGAGGTGTCTTGTCACAAAATAATTATTCTGAGAAAAATCGATTTAAAGATTTTCGATTGGAACTTTTTTAAGCACCACATTTGAGGCATATTTTTTAAGTATTTTCAAAGCTTAGTTATGTATTTTCTTCGTCTGTTTTTTTTTAATTTGGAGACATTTTTATATTTCACGGCAAAATGGCTTTGATTGTACATGACACCTTTATACATGAAAAATTGGCACAGCCTGTATTAAAAGCATATGGAAAAAACAGCTGCGTACACAAACATTGGTGTTCTTTATTGCAAAAAAAAAACACAAAACTTGAAACTAATCTAATCACTAATTGGTTTTTCTTTTTTTCTTTGGATGCCCTTCGTTGTCTTCAAAAATTTTTTTCATAGAACCATATTTATACTCTCTCTTACCTTGACTCCTTTGTCCACTGTGAAAAGTAAAAAGTATTGTACATAACACCTTTACTACCTAATTATCGATGTTATTTATGAAAATAACATAACAAAGGGACTTAAGAATGAAATGGAAGCATATTTTAAGCTTATTGAATGAAAAATACACATTTTTGAAAAAATCTTACATGACACCTTTATCCACTTGTGTCTTCAATTCTGATTGGTCCTGTATTTACACTATTCACCCATGATAGTCCGGTCAAATTAGACCAAAAAATCAAAGTGAAGGGAGATACATTCACGTTTATAATCTTCGATTCAATATTTTTTTACTTTTGTCCCAACTGTTTCTATACAGGGTGTTCCTGAATTTCCTTGGCATGTGATATTCTTAACAAAAAGAGTTCAAACGAAAACTGAGTGAGAGAGAATTTTTGAAAGTACTGTAGTTTCTATCATGTTAAATAAATGACATTACGAACAAAATTGGTTTGTGTGGAAAGTCAAAAGCACTACAAGATATTAAATAAAATTATGACCCTCTAAGAGGGTTGAGGTAAAAAAAAGGTTTCGAACGCATAGTATGATAGGTCATTCGGCACCCTTGAAACACCCACTTAAGTTTTCTCTTTCTGTTTTCATTACGAAAATATTATGCCTCAACCAAATCCTCTTTTTATTTATTTCATGCTTATGAATTAACGAAAAAAATAGATGTTGGTACAAAATCAACGTACTACAAGATTTTAAATAAAATAAGGACTTATATTGTGAAGGAAGAACTATTGCATTATATTTGAAACAACAAAGTTGGGGGTGAGTTTTAAGGGTTGAAGTACAAAAAACATTAGAAAGCATGGTATGATAGACCTTGTAGTGCCTTCAAACATTCCTTTCGGTTTTTGTTTGAACATTCTTTTGTTACGAGAATATGTCAAGGAAATTCAGGGACACCCTGTATATTTACTTTATGCTTAAAATTTGGTTATTCCTGTATAATGGTTGGAAGTAATACCTATTTTATCTCCTCGTTAGTCGTTCATCATCATATTCACACTGTCTTAACAGACCTGTTGTGAACTTGTAAAATGCATTTACTCATTCTACGAGTTTCTCTTGGGATATCTTTAAGATCTTTAATGCAGTAGTTTCACATTTGCTTTCTGCATCCTCATGCCGTTAACCAGATGGTATCTACTGGTTCATCCATCTTTAGGGGCAATTTCTCACCCCAAGGACAAGAAGGTGTCCTGACTCTTCTCAACTCGTCCACACAAAGCTGTTGGTTGAGAAGAGGTTACTGCTTATACCGACAGTAGTTCGGTGTTCCTTTTAGTCGCCTTTTACGACACGCAGGATATACGATGGGAGATATTCTAACCCGCCCCCTCACGTTAGTCGTTAGTTAGTAAAATTTATGATGAGTTTTCTTATAATCTTATTAAAGCTTACCTGTGCAATCCTATTCCGAAACTGTTTCATCTGAGTGTATAAAGCTGCCCCCAGGCTACATTTTGGGCCTTAAAGAATGAAATATATTTCAAAATATTATAAATATGATCCTACCTCTAAGCTGTGACTTTTGCTTTCTGAAAGGACTATCTTTGATATAAGATATTTAATGTAATTTCGAAACTTCTTTGTGGATTAGATTTTTTTAGCATTATTATATACATCGTATAATGTTTCCAGACTCCCTGGACCTCCCACTAAATACGTGCCTGCGTGAGTTAAGAAAAATGATTCATGCTGTTTGCTAATAGTCTAAGATCCGAATATAAGATGACTTTCACCGAACTGGTTAATGGATTAAAAGCACTTTATATTAAATTTAATATGTTAAAAAACATATCGCGAGTGGGTTGGCTGAAAAATTGCAGTCCAGGATATGGTTAATTAAATACTGAAAAGTTAATTTTTTTAAACATTTCACTGCTTTGGTTAATAGACAAATCATATACCAATCGAAAGTATGAAGCCCATAGAATATGCAAACGTTAGGTTGGCTACGTCCCAACTATAGGGTAGGCAGGTATAAACAGGGACATCAGTAATAGTAATTTGCACCGGTGTGGTTAATGCATGAAACTCATATCAAAATAAAGATAATTTTATTGCAAACACGCCGATATAGGGTTGTCTGCAAAAAATCAGCCTGGAATTCCGGTTGAATTTTAAAGATCAAAATATTGCTGCCAGTGAATACGCGCGCCAGAGAGGTTCGAGAGAACTATCCCGTGTATTAATAAAGGACGCAGCATAGCAGCTGCGTGTAGCTCGGCCACTGAATGAAAGAGAGTGCGCATGTCATGTGTTTGTGAAATTGAAAAGGATAGCGATACACTCGTAAAAGCTGTGCAATATTTTGGAGCACTAATAATTTATTAATATTGAATTAAGTTATTGAGCTATTAAGTAATAAAAGATATATGAAATGTGTAACATTCATAAAATCAAAATATATGAATGTTATAAGTATTTTTTTCATTAATTAATAACTTGCATATGTGTGTATATATTGTATGTGATATTAAAATATATTCATATTTCTTTAATCAAACAGTGATAGTGATACATATATAATACTTATCTCAAAAATTGTGTTTCTTCTATCAGCTGCGTAAATAAAAACCAAAAAGGCAAAAGTTCAAAGTCATCAAAAAACTAAAACGAATAAAGCAATATTTTGATCTTTAAAAATCGACAACCGGAATTCCAGACTGATATTTTGCAGACAACCCTATATCGACGTGTTTGCAATGAAATTATCTTTATTTTGATATAAGTTTCATGCATTAACCACACCGGTGCAAATTACTATTATTGATGTACCTGTTTATACCTGCCTACCCTATAGTTGGGACGGGAAAAACGTAGCCAACCTAACGTTTGCATATTCTATGGGCTTCATACTTTCGATTGGTATGTGATTTGTCTATTGACCAAACCAGTGAAATGTTAAAAAAAAATAATTTTTTAATATTTAATTAATCATACCCTGGACTGAAATTTTTCAGCCAACCCACCCGCGATATGTTTTTTAACATATTAAATTTAATATAAAATGCTTTTCATCCATTAACCAGTTCGGTGAAGGTCGTCTTATATTCGGATATGTCTGTATGTAAGCCTTAGCTTCTAGGTTGCCCATAAATTTGAAATAATATCTTCTGTGCTCAAATAACCCAAAGTAGTTTTTCGAATAGGAACTAATTCAATACTCACCTTGAGCTGAGCCACGATCTGTCATTTTCACCTAACTGCTAAGCACTTTTTCAAAATAAGATAACCTTTCTGAACTTCCGTATAAAAATGATTCTGTATGAATATATACCAGCAAAATGAATGAATGATATCAAATTTAATAAACACCATTTACTAAATATTAGACTAATGATAATACAGATATATCAGGAACAATAGTATTAAACAACCGATTATAAAAATATATAAACATAGAATCAATCCTACTTCAAATAAGGATACATAGTTTCATATAGTGAATGGCTTTGTATGTTTAGGTGCCTTCACGTAATTAAAGATTAACAGTTTAAATTGATAAAGCCAAGTTTCTATTTTAGCAAGATGCAATGTCATCTCGCGCGGCATGTTGTGCAATGTGCGTCTTTTCACTTTGAATAATTTATTCTTTTAAGTTACTGACACTATCATATTTCCGTACATCAGTTATGAATCTTCTACTTGGTAGGGACTGATTAGCTAAAGCTAGACTTTCAAGCTTGCTAACACAACCTCCTTTTGGTATAATTTTACCAAATCAAATAACATTTTTCTTTTCGTTTGTTAGGTGAACATTTTTACAAAAACTTTTATGGTATGGCTATTTTCATTTTTTATTTTTATTTTTTTCACATCTATTCTTGTGCATATTGCATTGAACAGCCCTCTTATAATTGACATAATATGCAGTTAAGTGTAAAATTAGACAAATCTATACTTCGCTGCTCATGTATTTCTTGCTTTTTAGAAGGAAAGACTTTTTTGCTCTGATACACCGACCTGCTGTACCATTAGCCATTACTATTCCTAATATCATGAGGTGAGCAATCACTAGGTCGGAAAATCGTGCGTCCTAAGTAGATCAAGGGACACAAGGATCACTGCCTTCTGCATTCTGGCGGCTAAGATGTGCACCGTCTGACAGCGTATTCCTCATCCCACCTAGAGATCCAATCGCTATAACCGGCAGATTTACAGTGTGGTCTGGCCAGAGCTTGCAAGGTTGTCCGAGCAACTCCTGATATATGGCCCGCTTTTCCTCCTCCTTAGATACAATGTTTACCGCGGTAGGTGCCGAATTCTCTATAATGAATGTCGTCGTCTTCTTTTGGTGGTCGAGAAGGACTATGTCAGGCCTGTACAAATCATGAGTGCCTTAAACGATAGCACACCACTCGTATATTATTATAACTGTTCTGCGTGTAACGATCGTTTAAGGTATATCTTAAATAAAGGACGAATAAACATTTAAGCTATAATTTAACAATACTGACTGGTGAAACTATCGCACAAAGCACAGCAGATAAATTAATATTTTCTATGTTTGATAGTGCGTATCTGTGGAATGGTATAAAAAAATTGAATAAGTTTTCACTCGTCTCCTATTCTTCTATTGTTTAGGATCATTTCCCTTAGGGCTTTTCTTTTGATTTTTCCGGTGGCTGTTCTGACGAGTTCGTCAATTATCTGGACTCCAGCTCTCAGTTTTTGGGCGTCACTAAGTTTCTCATCAGCAAATGTTCGTATTTCTTCTGGCGTGACGCCCTTGCATCCCTTCTTCAAAACCACCAAGCCCATTGGATGTTCTCCATCTTCTGGATGAGGTATACCTGAATGAGGGTATCGGTATCACTATACATCAAGTCAAATAATGCGACGAATAAGGTTAGAGGCCTGATTGCAGATAAAACATGGGCTTGAAAAAATCAACTCAATGAGTTTGATGAGTGATTAGAATGTGTAGGGTTCGTATCACTAGAAGAACAAATTATTATTACAAATCGTACATTATGTTTATAGGAGCAAGCAACATGATCAGCTCTAGGGGTCATTCATAGTAGGTCTCTCAACACTTGAAGGTCCTTTAAATACTGTTCTGAATTTTACTGTCGTCGTTCTAAAGTGACTTCAGGACCTCAGGGTCACTTAAGTGCAAGAAAACCTGATGGTTTACTAGAGGTACACTCAGAGTGATTAAATGGCTAACCTTTAACGTTTCTGAAAGGATATGTATAAGCTTGATTACCTATGACAGCTGCTTCTTTGACAGCAGGATGCCCCATGAGCACCTCTTCTACAATGGCAGGCAGTATATGCCATCCCCTATATTTGAACATTTCTTTAACTCTGTCTTCTATGAATAAGCAATTGTCTTCGTCATAGTAGGCGACATCTCCGGTTCTGAGATATCCCTCGGAATCAAATGCATCAGAGGAGTCCATTTTATAGTAGCCGTTCATGTGGAGGTCACTTTTAAGACGCAGTTCGCCCTTTTTGTTTGGGCCAGTGACTGGTTGTTCGGTCTCCAAATCGACGATCTGAAAAAGACAAAAGGTTTGCCCCAAAGCGAGTTTTGAACAACATTACAGTCAAAGGCAAAATATGTATGCCAAATATTAGGCAGCTGGCTATAGATCTGTTAAAGTGTTATTGGTAACAGCTAAGCTTAGTAGGTATTAGATGTACGAGAAGATATGCGTTACTAACTATTTAAAGCAGGTATGAGTATTTGATTCAAGAATAGTAATACATTAAAAACTACACTAGTTATTATTATAAGTGAAAGTGTAGTGAGTGGTAGTTGTGTTTCATGTGTAAGAAATGCTTCCGGAAGATTGGCTCTTCTTAATATTTTTTTTCAACGTTTTTTGTTGTTTAAACACCTTAAATATATAATTTTATTTCAGCATAGTCTATGTTAAATAATACTAAATTATATTAATAAACCACTTACTATAGAAAACAATACAGGGTGTTCTTTGACAAGTAGAAGATACTATACAGAAAGACTGTACAGCTCATTTACAACAAAAAAGATCCTATAAAGTAGGGTTCAATTTTTAACTGTTTCATTTCTTTCGTTATTTGATTTCCAGCGACTTCGGCGCATGTTTGATAAACTCACGACCGCCCGATGTTATGTAGCAAAATACTGAGTAGACAGCATGAAAAGGCATACAATTTTCCATCAAATGGTACTTTCATAGCACTGTAGCATCTTCTGAGAATCGTATTACAAGAGTTTGAAGTGGCAAATAACTGCTTCTGGTAGTTTGTGCCTGATAATTTTTATGAATGTAAAGTTCAAGTTAAGCCAAGTTTAAAGCCAAAATACAGATTTAATATCTCCAGGTCAAGCGTGTTGAGTCTTAAAAAACGACACTGTAAAATTATGTCTGTATTTAAGCCAGCTCCTTTTTAAATGGATACTTGAAGTAGAAGATAATGCATCATTACTTACTGAATAGTTTTCAGTGAAAAATGGTTGACATGGGAGATATATGGCAGAACTATTATCAATAAATTGTAATGTCATATATACTGTTTGCTTAAATTAAAATAAATAAAGTATCTAAATCTATGCTTTACTGTGATACGGATTCACAAATTTTGAAAACCCATAGAGAGGACTACGAATCTATGAGAAATAATGTTAGTGAGTTTGATACTTCAAATTATAAAGAAAACCAACAAATAAGTCAACATTCCTGTGAATGATTCTATCCTAGGTAAAATGGAAGATGAATTTCCTGATGCTCCTATAATCAGTCTCTATGGAACAGGCGTAAAAACATACTATATCAAGTCAGTTAGGGCAACAGGTGTTAAAAAAGCACAATACAGAATCAGTTATGCAGTAATGATTATAGAAATATAATTGAGAATAGTGGTGTGATTCTAAGAAAAATGGACACATTTTAAAGCAGGTTGCATGATGTATCTATATACAGAAGTGAAAAATAGTAGCATTAGAGCCACCGCGACGATAAAAGATTTATAATTCCAAATACAACAAAAACTTTACCATGGGGCCACTCTGACATTGAATTTTACCAAACAAACCCCACATTGAATGTGAAATAGGCTATCGATGATATAATGAAGTTTCTAGATATTAGATTCGAGTTATTATATGCTTGTAAAGAAGGATAGTATTGAATAAATACTTGAAGAATAAAGCTGGTCATTTGACTTCAACTTTTGCGCCTAAACTTACATTACTCATCACCGACATCACATTCATTGGGAGACTTAAAAAATGACAGTTGTAGATATTCAAGGATAACATGCTTTATTTATTGATGTGAAACAACACTGTGACCAGTCATCAACAAGAGGTGCTTCTTGAAAATAAATTATTAAAAATAAAGTAGGTATCTCTGAAACAGCAGAAAATCAGACCCTACCTTATAAGAATTTTTTTGTTGGGAATGAAAGCGCAGCCTTTTCCTAAAGTATCTTTAACTCGCCTTAGGGCACCCTTATCCTACTTCCAATTATAGATAGTACAGTGCCTGAGGATGATTCAACTTCAAATGAGTCGAAACGTAGTAAAACAAGCAAACAATTTGCCAAAAAGGACAAACCACAGGATGGATCTTCGATTAATAAGGGTGAGCAGTCTGTACCTATGTTATCTTTGTGTTATTGTGTTTGTGTGCTAGGTGTATTTTCTATACAATTTCTACACACCTTCCATTGAAACTTACTGAAGATTTTGCCGACAGTGTTAGGCTTACTCTTCTGGAAGTGAAAATCTTGAGGGTCTGCTATGCAAGCTATACCTCCGGAGACCTCTGTTTGACCATAACCATTGATTACAAATGCGCTTGGGAAAGCAGCCATAATCTCTAACATTTTCTCAGCGACTATACGAGAGCCTCCTGTTCCAAAAATTTTTAGGCTACTGACGTCTACCTTCTCATTCTTTGGACGCCGGTTTAGGATGTCGGCGAAATAGTACGGAGGGACGAATGTCATTGTCACCTGTAGTATTAGTGAGTTGTTATTGCTATTCGTAAGCCAATCAATAGAGGTAGCGTTCAAAGTTTTAGCTAAACAAAAAGGTAACATTGCAAAATGAGTGATAGTCTAAGATCCGAATATAAGCCGACCTTCACCGAACTGGTTAATGAGTGAAAATCATTTTATATTAAATTTAATATGTTAAAAAACATAACGCGAGTGGGTTGACTGAAAAATTTCAGTCCAGGATATGATTAATTAGATATTGAAAAATTAATTTTTTTTAAACATTTCACTGGTTTGGTTAACAGACAAATCAGATACCAATCAAAAGTATGAAGCCCACAGAATACGCAATACGTTTTTCCCGTCCCAACTATAGGGTAGGCAGGTATAAACAGGTAAATCAATAATAGTAATTTGCACCGGTGTGGTTAATGCATGAGACTTATATCAAAATAAAGATAATTTTATTGCAAACACGTCGATATAGGGTTGTCTGCAAAAAATCAGTCTGGAATTCCGGTTGTCGAATTTTAAAGATCAAAATATTGCTGCTAGTGGATACGTGCGCCAGAGAGCTCTGAGCGAACTATCCCACGATACACATACACTGAGAACTATCCCGTGTATTAACAAAGGACGCAGCATAGCAGCTGCGTGTAGCTCGGCCATTGAGTGAAAGAGAGTGCGCATGCCATGTGTCCGTGAAATTGAAATGATTTATTTGAATGAAACAATCAAAATTGTATAAATTCATGAATCTTCCATGTCATTATTTCACAATTAAAAAAATCTAAAAGATGTATTTACTAAGAGAGTTTTGAAGGTTAAAAATTATTATGTACTCTCACCAAGAAAGTTATTAAACTCTTCATTATATTTTTTACCCAAGACAGTCACTTTTTTGTAGCATGTGGTATGATAACCTACAAAATCGAGTGATGCATTGGTTAACTCAACGCCACTATATTTAAAATTTTTCTTTTTACAAAAATTTAATTTCAGCGAACAGTTTTTATACGTCTCATCGTTAAAATCAAGAACATCATCGTCAGAATTGCATAGAAAACACTATGGTGTACTATTATTGATTTACCTGTTTATACCTACCTACCCTATAGTTGGGACGGGAAAAACGTGGCCAACCTAACGTTTGCATATTCTATGGGCTTCATACTTTCGATTGGTATGTGATTTGTCTATTAACCAAACCAGTGAAATGTTTAAAAAAATTAATTTTTCAATATTTAGTTAATCATATCCTGGACTGAAGATTTTCAGCCAACCCACTCGCGATATGTCTCTTAACATATTAAATTTAATAAAAAATGCTTTTCATCCATTAACCAGTTCGGTGAAGGTCGGTTATATTCGGACCTTCTACTATGATTGCTGGAAAAAACATGCTTTAAGCTTTCAAATACCAAAAAATCAATTGGATAAAATTGTATGCTTAGGTGTTAAATTCATTTGCACTGCCATTATTTAATTAAGCGAGGCAACCCTTTAAATTTAAAGTGTTAAGCCACAGTCACACTACTCGCGAGTTTGTTTTTTATGATCAACCGAATGCCTATGGCGCTGTAGAAGCGTTGCGAGAGGATTAGTGTCGATGCACGTTATATTTGAAATGCTGCAGGTTGTAGCCGTCGGGAAACAAATTCCCCGGCAGCTCATTCCACAGCGTCGAAGTTCTCCAAAGGAAGGCATGCTGGAGGAGACTGGTTCGGGGAGTAAAGAGCTCGGCCTGGTAAGGATGAACTTACGGAGCCTCTCTAGTCTTTCTCGATCGGACGGTCTTGGAAGAGCGATTACTTGAACACCTTCCGTGAGAGAATGTGTAAAATATGGACAGGTGACATTCGATGTTCCGGGCTGTGGAGACTCAGGCTTATTCGTCAAAGGAAAATGTTGTGTAAATTTGTTTTCTGGTGAAAATGAGGCACATAATCGAAATATATGAAAGTGCACAATGCAAGTTCTGCTGCATGTTGCAGATCATAATCCATTTCTCCGTTGTCAGCTGACGTCGTTATTAACAAAACAAGGTTAGGTCCTTGTCTGTCAAGCAGTGTTCCTCCTCCTGAAGTTAGGCGAGTAGTGTAGTGACCTTCCTCGACGAGGAATTTAGCGAGCAGTGTGGCTGAGGCGTTAGTACTGTTAATAGTAATAGCAAAGGTTACGGAATACATATAAGTTGGATCACTCCGCAAAAATACCAAAACGGCCTGCCCCTTGCCCCGTCTCCCCGGTACACCGGTAGCAGTGTAACGACGTCAGCCGGGAGATACGGGGCGGCGCAAAGTAAAGGTTGAACGTGTTTAACGCGAACTCTATACAGTGTCGGATTTTGTTATCTCGCATTTATTTGCAGGAAATGGGTAATCTTTTTAGAAGTTTGAGAGTAATCAATTTCGCGAGAAAAGATATTACCAATCAATTTAAATTTATTAACGGATGGAGAATGACAATCGGATCCATCCTTATTTTGTGGTAAACATTGACATGTAAGTGATATAAATACGGGGTATCCCACGACGACTAAGACAAGAAATATGTCGGAACTGGGCACATGTAAATTAGAGCAGATGTGTCTTTTTTTGTCATTGTACTACCCAATGAGGTATTTGTTTTTGGTCACGTGACATTCGATTCAAAATTATTAACGGGACACCCTTTATATTTGTGCCTGTGTTCCTCCCGATAAAACAATTCCAACAAACTAGCACACTTGGGGTCTAAAGTGATCAGTTCAAGAGCTACAGGTACTTAAAGGATTGTATCACGCTACAAGCGTATAGTGAGACAAAGTATTTATTCGGTGGCCTTACCATACCACCCAGGGACATTGTAAATTATATTTTAGAGCTCGAAAATATTTTTATTGATAACTTTAACAATTTAGTTTCTACAGTAGCAATTGGAATGACACTGAAAAGCAAAATGTCAAAAATAATTCATTCACATCCATGTAAAGCATTTCCACATGATTATCTTTTAAAATTGTACATACGAGTTCGTATGTACTATACCATAAAATTTATGAACTGTGATCTCAAAAATAAGCCAAATAAACAAAACATTAAGGTAGAAATACTACAGCACCTTTGAACCATCAGTTTTTACTTATCTACGAAATAGCTACAATATGTGAAATCATTTGAGATTCATTAGTAATAGTTTTACTAGGCTTTATTTATGGTATCCATTTATGTAACTTAGTGTATTAGCAAAATAAACGTTATATTTGTATTTGTATGTCTAAATCGGCCGTCAATACATAGTTTTTCAATGACCCTCGTATATACGTACAACCCACGCGTTAGCAAGTCCCCGCTAAAAGACCCTCGTACTTGGGCAAAAACCAACGCCAAAACTAACTGGCACGTGGGGCCGCGGCATCGCTTTGATGTGAGTTCTTCAAAGTGCCGACGGAGAGTGATCCAACTTATATGTATTCCGTATATGTATTCCCTAAACTTTGGTAATAGTGATGGGGGTCGAAGCGAGACAAGTAGGACAACTTGAAGCCTTCTACGTACCCCACTAAACACTAAACCTTGTTGTTGTCTATGGCTGTGTACACATGGGGTAGTATAGCTCAACATTTTGACACAAGCTCATGAGCGGACAAAATATTTGATCACCTCCAAGTTTCATTAATTTCAATTGTAACTACAGATGATTCAAGAACAAAGTAACATTTTGTGATAGCTTTTTGATCATGTCATGAATTTTTATACTATCCAGCGGATCTTATTTGATACTCATCATTACGATATTTGCAGAAATAATCCTCTATTGATTGAGTATGTGGTCAAAAATAAAAATGTATGGAACATGTTCACTAACACTATTCCCAACAAAACAAGAATAATTGTCATGGAAATTTACTTTCGCCATAAAGTCCAAAATTCGGAAACGCATATTCCAAAAACGTTTTGATAGAAGCAGAGTTCCGAGTCTGTTTAAAATGTATAGGTAAATAATATATGAATGACATATGAATAGCTCTTCAGCCTTATTCTGTTTGTTGAGGTCTCTCAAGTAGAACTATCGTTTTCAGCGTTTCAAAGTGTGTGCTGTTAGTAATGATGCTACCTCCATCAACATCGTGAATTTTTGCTTTATGCAGATGACTTAAAAATATACAAAACAGTAGAAAGCCTCTCAATAGTCTTGTGGACTACTGTAATAAAAATGATATACCACTCAATATTAATAAATGTCATTCAATTACTTTCACAAGAAAAACCATGTTATACATCGTACATACCAGTTGAATAATTGTAACATTGCTTCAGTTGATGAGGTTCGCGACCTAGGTGTTATTTTAGATACTAAATGGAGTTTTAACAGCCACATAGACAGATTAATCAATCAATCGAACAAAATTCTCGGCTTTATCAGAAGGTACTCAAGACATTTTAATAGCCCCACAACACTTCTATCTCTTTACTACGCTTTCGTACACAGTAACATCCTATTTGCGTCCACTATCTGGAGCCTACATTACTATGTTCACGTTAAAAGGTTAGAATCGATCCAACATAAGTTCTTAATGGTTCCTGCCTATAAGTCAGGTATTACAATAAGCAATCATGATTACAGTCACGTGATGAAACATTTCAAAATTATACCCCTGGCGGATATAGGAGTAATATCCGGTATCTGCTACCTGCACAAAATTGTCAATAATCTCATTGGCTGTCCGTATTTGCTAGCAAAAATTAATTTTTATGCGCCAACAAGGCCCAATCCTAGACATTGTATATACTTCAACATCCCGTTCTGCAGAACAAATTTGGGTTTGAATTCCCCACTTGTAAGAATGCAAAGAAATTTGAATACTTATGGCAGAGTCCCCGACATTTTTAGCCACAGTTTTCATCATATAAGCGTTTACTAAAAAACAAAATTTTTATCCGCAACTCCGTCTTGACAATTATTGTAGTTTAAAATTGTTCAGCTTTAGCATCTTACATTCTATTTTGTTAACATTGTAATGGACATATACTTGCAATTTAGTGCAAAAACTATGACGTGGATGTCATTTTGGAGATTTTCTCTGTTGATATCCCAAATTGTGTGAAATAAATAAATAAATAAATAAACATTTGTAGCCTCCACAAAAGTCACACTATACTACTAAGTAAAAAATCATTGGTTAGTACATCATGCAGTTAGTTATGGGGTTAGTTTTGCAGTTAGTCAAGCACATGATAGTAGAAAAGCTAGCTACGCAGAAGGTAGATCACATACCAGAAAGATACTACCAATTTTGGTCTCGTCACAGTGCCAACGTATTATGAGACCAGCTTAGTTTGAATCTACATTACATTAACTTGTAGTTAACTACAGCTATTGTTTAGATTCTTATATGAGCAGAATGTACGTGTATAGACAACAAATTTGCTTCTTAAACTGAGGAACTTTGTTTTTACTATTATTACAACTTCCATGATAGAGAAGCCTACCAGCACTATAACTGGAAACTAATGAGTTCTGGAAGGGAAAGTTGCAGAAAACCATGATTTGACAACTTTAACCTCCTCTACCACTCAATCAAGTCCATTGGTGTTGCACCAATTGACTAAAGTAGGCAAAACTTCACTCATAGTGGCACAACTAACAGAGAATGTGACAAAAAGAATTATTGAAGCTGACAGCTAAATCACCAGTACTGGAAGGTCATGATTCTGACTTAAAGCCTCTGGAGCGGTTCAATAATATAGAATGTGGCAAAATTCGGTTCGCTTTTTACTTCCCACACCGATATGTGATGGGAGTTTCGTTATCGTGAAATTTTTCGATTTTAAAAAGATACGCTTTTTGGGTGTTTTATGATTACATAACGAAAATCCACGTCATTATTTCCGTCAGTGTGTCTGTTGGCGTTCTTCAGCCTCAGTAACCGCTGCATGGATTGCAATGAAGATTGGGTAGCGATATGCTGTGAGGTCGTAGTAGGTAATGCTGCTATAATTTTGAAAATTGGTGCATGGACAACGGAGTAATTAACAAGAAACAAAAAGCTTCAATTATTCCTTAAACCTCATTTCATCGTTCTGTATTATGTAACGTGGAAATTATTGAATTGATTTTAATGAAACTTTGACACAGCATTATTACCGAGGCGAGGATGGAAAATGCGTATGGCTTTTAGAAATCGTCTTACTGGCGGCGCAGCAAAATAAAAAACTAAAAATACAAACAGCTCAGCAGCTTAGAGTGTCGGTGAAAGTTTCGAGGGTGGAAAATTGTAAAATTGAAAAATCTGTTGTACTTATAAAAGGCTGTCAATTAACCTGAGAAAAAAGACCTAGCATCATAATACACTTTTTTAGTTCCATCCGAAAGTTTCCTTGCCATTACAGAAAGTAAGGGACTAAGAATTTAAGGTAACGAGTAATGCCTCAGATCATTCTGTATTATTTATGGTCATTAAATATGGGATAGCAGTCTCACATTGGTTTTGTCAGTCATCACGTTACAGTTTTAACAAGACAAGCAATGCTTTTAGTTGTATATATTGAACGCATGGTATGTTTATAGTGTATATGGGTTCAGTGGTGCTGTATAGCACTTCTTCTTTATTATATAATTTTTTTCTGTCATAGTCATGTTTTTTTTGCACAAACAAGAGCTGTGACCCTTATGTGGCTGTTCAGTGTATTTATGAGTATAAAAAAAGAAGTATTTGTTATTTGCTTATATTCAATAAAATCATTTTTGTATTGGATTGTACTGTTTAGAAATTGTGTAAATGGCGGCACAGCAATAATAAAATACTTCGTTTTTATATGTTTCTGAGGTCCCTGATTATTGCCTACTTTTGGATGAGGATGACGTAGGGATAGCGAAACTCCAAATTTTTTTGTGAGGAAAGTATTGCGTCAAGACAATTGACGTCATTGCTTTTCGCGCCACTAAGCGGTTATTCGATGCGATATTTATTTTCATCCCCAGTTTGTCATCTACCTTCTGATGTTACTAGCTATTCACCTATTGTACAACACTAACCTTCCACTGCACTGTACTGAAAATCATCCCGCACGACGTGAGTTTCTTTTTCTGCAAGATCCGTTGTTCGGGTCGATTGAAAAGGGATACAAATCCACAAAATTCTGTCTGTCCGTACCCTATTTTCACAAATGTTTCTGGAAAGGCTTCAATTGTTTCCCTCATCAGCTGAGCTGGCACATGACAACTTCCGGTAAGCAGTGTTTTTAGGCTGCTGACGTCAACTTGATCTTCCGGACGCTCGTGGAGTATGTCAGTTATGTGGTATGGCGGCACGAAAGCAAAGGTTACCTGTAGATGTCAAGCAAAGGGCGGACGTCAGGACAGTATTTTTATGATGAAGTATCCTACAAGGGACGAGTCGGGTCCAAGCAGCAGGTGGCCTTTTTTGAGGATTGAGGGCCAGTTTGGTAGACCAAAAACAAAGCTCTCCCCCCACCATGGAGGTTACGCCACGGTACAACGATTCAATAAGTTTGATCAGATATCCTGACCAAGATCGTTAGGATTGAAGTGCAACTAGTTTATTAGCCCATTCACCATTTCGAGAAAAAATAGGAAAGGGGGTTTAGCCGCCACATTCAAAACTAAGGTTAGTTATGCCATATTTTTGTTCTTTTCAAGTCTGGAAATATAAAAGGAAATAACAGTTCAAAGTACTAAAAATATGGTTTCGTAGCAGATGAAACCAAGAAGTCAAGAATAATTTTAATTAACAAAATATTGTCGAGCAGCGATATAGGATCAAGTTACTTAATAAAATAGATTAAATACGAGGTGCGAAGTATTCTATACATATTATTTAAAAATTAATTAAAATTGTTAAAATTTATATAGTTCAGTAATTGTAAAAGTAGATTTAATAGAAAAATATGCAATGAGTCACCCCTCGATCCTTTTATAATAATTTTTATATTTGACATTTTGCTATTATTTTTAGCACCCTAGAATTTAGTTATTTAATTAAAATTTTTTGATTCTAAAAGTAGAATAATATAAAAATAATAAATGATGTAACATTTCTTTGTTTTAAGATCTCTAAAAGACATTCAAATTCATCAAGTTAGTTTTCATATTATCAGTGTGACAAAACCACATTTACAATTTTTTTCAGTTATAAAAGCAGACTGTTTGATTTTCTGAACCATTATTATTTTATTAGCAGTTGAATTTTTTAAGCTTTAAAAGAACAAACTGGTTCGAAATTAATACCATATCTAGAGTTCTAGAGTGAATGATTTCAGAAGTCACGGTTACATTAATTAATTTTAATTTACACAGCAAACCAGTTCTTGGAGATGAAATCCCCCTTAAAGCTATTACAGAATTCTTTAGCCGCATTTTGCAACTCGTGATGATTATTTGCAAAATATTCTGAGAAACACACTTGCACGAGAACGCAGTTGTGGAAAGGTTTGATTGCAGTGATTTGACCTCTAGTGGAAACTGTAGGTATACAGAAAAGAATCTAAACATAGAGTTGATGTATCGTAGTCATTAATATTTTGAACGTGAGTTCTATGAATCGCTTTAACGCGACAGCCTCTTTTAAGAATTTTATTTCTGAGAAATTGAACCCAGAGCTTCTAATACGTATTCTATTCATTCTATTCAAGAGAGTACTGGCGTTTTTTAGAAATATGTCACAAGGTATGCTTACCCCATTTAAATAAGTTCTTGTTTTGTTGGGAAGAAAATGCAGCTGTTACTAGTACCTTATACTTCTCTACTATCTCCCAAAAGCGTTTGCCATCAAAATTCCGACAGAGAACTTTAGCTTCGCCCCTTAGAGTAGATCCTATTAGGGTAGACACGCTGCTTATCCAGTATAATGTCGAGTAAACAAGGACAACTGAATCAGCAGTTTCTGGATCTGGAAACCAAAAAACCTCGAATCAAAGAGGCAGAAAAAGTATTTATTAAATATGTGATAATGACGTTTGTTAGGACGTGAATTTTACGTTACCAGAGACGTGAAACTAACGTACGAGGCGTGACGTCATTTGTACGAGACAGTAGGTCATTTCAAAGTTATATTCACGTCATTTGTAACGTCATTCTCGTCGGTCAGCGGCTCATATAGTACGACATTTTCACGTGTTTTTGTTACCTGGGTACTTTGCTATCCTTCAGCTCCAGCCTGGCTAGGTCTTTTTGACATCCCCAGACTGCGAAGCTCTTAAATAATACAGGGTGTCTAGTTAGTGTGTAATTCTTCGATATCTCGCAAGGTATACCTGATAGAAGAAAATGTCAGATACAAAAGTTATTTGGTTACTTAAGACGCATATTCTAAGAATATTTTGAAATATACAGGGTGTTGCGGGAAAGTAGGATAGTGATCAACTTGTTTTTTTATATAGAACTATAACTTTTTCTTAAATTTTTCTAGTTTCCATCATTGATCTCTATTCAACCCTAAAATATTTTTACGATCGGTTGCGACGTTGCCAAGTTATAATTTATTTTCTATTAATTTCCGGATTTGTAAGATCGCATGTTTACGTCCAAATTAATATATTCCTTTAACTTTTCTCAACAATATTATACAGCGAGTTACTTGAATACTAAGTGAATATTATTTTTGATGCCACCAGCAATTTGTATCTACAGGGTGTTTTTGGCAGAATTTTGAATTACGGCAATTTGAAGGTCATTTTACTTTATTTTTCTAAATGTAACACCCTGTATGTTTTATTTCAAATCGTAATATCTACTAATACCCTATCTCGCCTTGTAATATTTTTTTTTATTATGACGTAAAATTGGTAAATCTGGCAACACTGATGTTAGCATTTTTGAGTCCTGTATGTTCAAAAACCCCCCAGTATTGAATTTCACCTCTCCAGCTGTGGCAGTTTTGGAAATATTTGAGCGTTCCGGTACCCCTGCATTGGGCCAGAACCTATGCTGGGAATTAGTAGACGCCAGGTCAATGTGGCCCTGGATAACTGGGCCTACAAGGAACTGGCGAAAGCCTGGTTAGAGAGAGACGACTGCAGGCAAGCCAAAAGATTCATAGCAGGCCCTGATAGGGGCCGAACGCAATGGCTTTTGAGTAAAGGCAGAGAGACGCTCAACCTTCTGGTGGGGGTTCTCACTGGTCATTGCCGGCTGAATAGACATCTGTCACTTTTGAGAGTGGTAGGGGGCCCCATTTGCTCCAGATGCTGGGAGGAGGACGAGACAGCGTTCCACTTCCTGGGCAGATGTGCAGTTTATCGCAACCTTAGGGTGCAGATATTCGGCACGACGGAGTTTGGGGAGGAGCCACTATATTCAGCGAAATGGTCGGACATACTGACTTTCGTCAGGAGGTCTGGTAGGTTCGGCAAGGAGCTTTCTAGGGTGTAGAATTTTAGTGTTTTCAGTGATTGGTTCAGTGGGGTTGGCAAAAAGGGCCAAAGGTGGCCTGCTTGCCTGGCTTCGCTTCCCCATCACTACTACTACTACTAAGCGTTCCGGTACCGTTTACTGAAAAAGCGGTGTTGCCGTATCTCAGTAACTAATGGAAACGAAATTTTGAAATTGTGAGATCTTACTAAATTCGATATGCGCGATTCATTGCAATAAAAATGAGTAGAGGATTCTATTTAAAATAAATTAAAATCGGGAATATTTGTTTAAAAATTTGGAAAAATAATTTATAACCTGACAACGTCGCAAACGCGAAAAAAAATACAACAAGGCGAGATAGGGTATTAGTAGATATTTCGATTTAAAATAAAACATACAGGGTGTTACATTTAAAAAAATAAAGTAAAATGACCTACAAATTGCCATGATTTAAAATTCTGCCAAAAACACCCTGTAGATACAAATTGCTGGTCACATCTAAAATAATATTCACTTAGTAGTCAAGTAACTCGCTGTAAAATATTATTAAGAAAAGTTAAAGGAATATATCAATATGGACGTATTACTTGCGACCTTGCAAATCCGGAAATTAATAGAAAATAAATTATAACTTGGCAACGTCGCAACCGATCCCAAAAATATTGTAGGGTTAAATAGAGATCAATGATGGAAACTAGAACAATTTAAAAAAAAGGTACAGTTCCATATAAAAAAATTAAGTTGATATTTTTATAATATGCGTCTGAAGTAACCAAATAACTTTTTTATTTGACATTTTCTTCTAGCAGATATACCTTGCGAGATATCGAAGAATTACACACTAACTGGACACCCTGTATATACATACGTCCTACTTCAAGAGAATCCTCCCTATAGCTCCCTGATTGTTCCAAAAGTGCGTAATGGTTTACACATATTCCTTTCGGCAGTCCTGTAGTTCCACTGCTAAACAGAATCACAGCTGTTTTCTTGGGATCACTTGTTTTATATACCTGTAAAGACAGCCTTCAAACACGATTTCAAAAATATTGGAAACGTTTTAAGCTCCTAAACCTACCTTGAACTGTTTTTCTCTGATATGTGGTTCCAAAAATTCGTCGAAGTTCATATATTTTCCTTTACTATTTCCAAACGTAACTATATATGCTGGTTTCACCTGTGCTTTTTCTACACATACTTCGAAATCTTTTAAAGCTTCCTGAGTAACAAATATTATCTTTGGCTCCATCAATCTGGAAGAAATTAGGGCAATAAAAATGATGGTAATCCTAGGATGTAGCTATCTTGTAACGAAATTTCTGTTATTTTTATTTATTTTAAAATGTACTTTGTTATTGCTGTTTTCTGAAGAGGCCAGGTAATACCCTAATTTTCTTGGAGTCTGGAGGTTAAAACTCCTGGCGCCCTTTTACCTTTTTGTCCTTTGTAGTGTCACTTCGTGGTAAAAAATTAGTGATTTCACCTCTCATTTCTTAGGAGAAAAAAAGTAAGTTACCAAGAATTCTCGACCCACCGTGGTAAAACTGAGCTGCCCAAAGGCACCCCAGTCATTGCTAGCTTAAAGGCCTCAACCTAGTTGAGATTTTCAATCTAGCATTACAATCTGACAGCCGAGTATGCATCCCCCGTATGGGAGAGATCAGCACATGCCCAAAGACTGGACCCTGTCCTGAATGACACATAATAACAACCGGATGCTTAAAACCCACTAACCGTGATCAGCTCTACATGCTAGCCGGAATAGCACCACCGCAAATAGCCCCTCAAAGCCTCTAAAACTGCTACCAAGGAGGCAAAATGGGAACAGCGCCTAGCAGTCAACAACATCCCAACCTGGAATACAAAAGAAAAACTTCCTGCAGGCTCAGACTTAGACTGGGGCACCTGGAAAAATCTCAACCGACTCCGGTGCCAAATGGGGAGATCCAAGAGCAACCTCCTGAAATGGGGATACGTGGAAGAGGAAACGTGTGAATGTGGAGAATCCCAGACAATGGAGCACCTTTTAGCGTGTCAATCTCTACAAACCCCATGTACCATCCGAGACCTTTGGACGTGCAATGAAAATGCTGTGAAATGCGCCAGACACTGGAGTGATAGATGAACATTTATAGTTATATTCACAACATATTGTCATAATATTTATTTTTATCTATGGATATTTTATAATTCCTAGTTACAAGTTGTAGTTCAGACACGATTAAATAAATAAATAAAATCTGACAGAAACATAAAAGATAATATTTATTTGAAGCATACTGCTCAACTTCAAAGCCTTTTAAATGACAGTACTAACAAACCTGAGTAATGAGATGGTATCTGTTTGTGACAGACCAGGATCGAAGGTTGCTGGTATGGCTCCAATAAAGGTACTTGCCAAGAATGGTACACAACTATCCCTGTGATTGTGTGTACATGCACTGACTATGTCATCTTCTCCAATGCCTAATTCTTGGAGTTTTATAGCTGCTCTCACGCATCTCGTCAAGAGTGTCCCATATGTATCTACATATTCGGTTTCGTCTTCATACTGAAAATACCATATGATTTCAACGAACTTCCCAAAAAGTTGTAGTTTCTAAGATCTACTATTTTTTAATGTTTCTGATGATAAATACTAGTATAACTTATTTTTTTCATAATATTTCGTAGAAAAGGTTCTGCGGATTTTGGGATTAAAATACTGCAGAGGTTTTTTTACTCAAAAAGCCGACGTTTCGTCGTTTATTTTACGCCCTCTTCAGGGCTAAAGCATCATATGAAGATGAATAATATACCGGGTGTCCCAGAATTTCCTTGACACGTGATATTTTCGTAACGAAAAACGGTTCAAGCAAGAACTGAGTGGTACTTTTGAAGGTACTATAGGGTCTATCATACCATGCACTCAAAACATTTTTTTTGTACGTCAACCCCTTAAACTCACACCCAACTTTTTTTTTCCAAATAGCACCCTATAGCTTTTCCTACATAACTGAAGTCCTTATTTTATTTACAATCCTGTAATGCCTTTGATTTCGTACAAAAACCAATTTTTTCCGTAAGGTCATCAGCATAAAGTAAATAAAATTAGGATTTGTTTGACGCCAAATATTTTCCTAACAAAAAAATAATAACAAAGAAAATAAGTGAGTTTTTTAATGTACTGAATTATCTATCATATTGCGCTTACAAAAAAAAATCACTCAAACCGGAAAACCCACCCCTATTTATCTTCAAGCTATTAATCCACAATTTTTATCGGAAAAATGAATTTCTTACGTTAATTAAAACGTCATAGTAGCTCACCTTTGTGTAATTAAATTCAAGTAAAGGATTTATTTTTCCAGCCAAAATTGTGGATCGAAATTTGAAAGAACAAGCTAGGGGTGGATTCCAGGGGTTTAAGTAAGAAAAAAATGATTCATAAGCAAGGAATGATAGGTCATTCACTACCCTTGAAAAACCCACTTGGTTTTCTTTTTTATCCTTTTTCTTACAAAAATATCAGGCGTCAAACAAATTATCATTTCATTTGTCTTATGCTAATTGTGGATCGAAATTTGAAAGAACAAGCTAGGGGTGGATTCCAGGGGTTTAAGTAAGAAAAAAATGATTCATAAGCAAGGAATGATAGGTCATTCACTACCCTTGAAAAACCCACTTGGTTTTCTTTTTTATCCTTTTTCTTACAAAAATATCAGGCGTCAAACAAATTATCATTTCATTTGTCTTATGCTTATGATTTTACTGAAAAAATAAGTTTGCATATAAAATTAAAGGTACCAGAAGATTTTAAATAAAATGGGAATATCATTTATGTAAGAAAACCTATGGGGTGCTATTTGAAAAAAAAGTTGGGGGTTAGTTTTAGGGGTTGACGTACAAAAAAAACCGCTTTGAATGCATGGTATGATAGACCCTATAGTACCTTCAAAAGTACCACTCAGTTCTTGCTTGAACCGTTTTTCGTTACGAAAATATCACGTGTCAAGGAAATTCTGGGACACCCGGTACTGTAAGTGAAGATATAAATTGAAAAACGTTGAGTATTAGCTTTAAGAATTCAGTCTTACAAGCAAATTTGAAAAAATTCAAATAAAATTTTCAATTAACATTTAAAAGATTTGAACTTTTTTTTACAAAATGCAACTCGGTACAACAATAAAAATGGAAATCAATACATTGAACTATTGTTCAGCAAGATAAAAATATAAAAATTAAAATATAGTATTCTTTTCATATATTATGTGATTTACTATGATATAACTAAGCTTATGTGTAGAATATAGCTTACTTGTGCAATTCTGTTCCTAAAATATTTCATATGGGCATACAAAGCAGATCCCAGGCTGTGCCCTGTGCCTTAAAAAAAAAAAGAAACATATTGCTATTATACGTATAAATATGAATCAGTCTAAAAGTTGTTTACTAAATTCCTAACAATCTCACTTCATTAACAGATTTTAATTAGATTTAGTGCAGTCCCATCATCTGACTATCATCATTATAGTCAGAATGTCTTAACAGACACGTTGTGAACTCGTAAAATGGACCTAAAAAGGGTATTATGCCGCTAGGACCTTTTACATGTCACTGGACAGCCTATTATGAGTACAACAATTTTTTGAGTTTCACAATCCCCCACCCCCAACCACCCCAATATCGCCCTTACCCAAAAAAGTAAAAAATGATCAGGAACTCCTAAAACACCTACATACGAAGTTTGAGAAATATTTTGATTTTTTTGTTTTTTGCTTATTACTTCGCCGCCCATGCACCGATTTCCAAAATTATCGCAGCATTACCTACCAGGACCCTAGAGCGTATCGGTACCCAAGTTTTTTCACAATCCATGGAACGGTTACGGAGATTATGAGGCTAGAAAAACGCGCACAGACAGACAGATCGACAGACATACCGACGGAAATGAGTGACGTGGATTTTCGTTATGTAGACAACATAAAAAGTTCAGAAAGGGCATTATCTCAAAATCTAAAATGTTCGCGAGGACAATACCTACTCTTGATTATAAAACTCAACAGCTCTGGACATAGAAGTCATGAGTTCATATTACATAAGTACGAAATTATTAGTGCATTACTTTTTGCAACATATTTGCTTTGAAGTTCAACGGTCACATCTGAACCATTGTGTAAGAAGTTAAAAATGCTGATAAAACGTATTATCTCAGATACAGCGATTTTATTTACAAATTGCAAGTTCAGTTCACTAGGAATGGAAATCCCACTGATAGATAATATTTTGATTACTAGGATGATGAACTACTAGCAATCAATGAATAATACTATCATTACTCGACGTCTAGAATAATATTTATTACGTTGCGATATAGAACAATACTGATCTGTGCACTCAAATATTAATTTGTTATCAGTGAAAGTAGTTCTATTATTGAGTCATTTTTAGTTATATGTATATTCGTAAAAAATGCCAACAACAATTAGAAAGAAAACGAACTACATCATATTTGAGTAAAACGGGCTGGTACCAGTCATTGTTTATTGGAGGCTATTGCTAAATTTCATGCATGACAATGTTTGACCAATTTAAAAAATAAAAAAGCCACGTTATCTCAAATAGAGAAGGCTCAAATAGTGGCGAAAAATGAAAAAGGTTTGGAAAATTCTTGAAGTTGCACAGTTCAACAACAGAAATCAGAAACAAAAAACTTAAAAATTAAACAACACTGCGAGCAAGAGCAATCAGTAAAAAGAAAAATTGGTTCAGGTCGTTCCAGAGTTTCAAACCCTGAACAGGATGAAGCTTTTTTGGGGTACCTAAGGGCAAATCCATTTGGAAGGACGAGAGATGCAGAATAGGGTACTTGCAGAGGTCGTGAAATCATCTCGGGAGTATACATAGCGTAAAGAAAACGATATCAAGAAGCAGTAGGAGACAAAAAACAGGATTTTACTGACGGCCAAAAAAAGATATTTGCAAAATAAAATAAGGATATATTCAAATTTTTCCACGTGACTTAAAACAAGGGCTGACGTCACAGGTATCTTATCGATATCAACAATCGATGTTGCTACAGCGCAGGTCCGTGAGATTCAACTGCAAACTAGAGATGATCTGAATTCTTTAACAATGCGACTCAATTTATTGATACTTAAACATATTTGAAACAGGCAATTAACCCACTATCATTTTCGTTGCAATACATTTTTATATCTGATAGGTATCACAGTTCATCCTGTTCGTGACCGAGATTCGCAACTACTCGAAGCCATAATTTTATTCCGGCGCATCCCATTATGAATGAATCCAAAGATAGAATCTAATTCAAGCCCATCTCTACGAATTGAGTTAGTAATCTAGCCTAACTTTTATTCTTTTAACCTTTGTACTTTTGTGTGTGACTGTGTTTTGTGGTTATAATGATCAATGTAAAAATGTTAGGTTAGCAATGGCTATCGATATCGAATATCAATACTTTACATCCCATCGCTATAGGATATCACTGACGTCAGATGTTGTTTGCGCGGCATTTTCCGGCATTTGAAATAATTTTTGGAATATCTCTCACAGCCGATTCCAAAAAACCAAACAAGTGGTTTTGTCATGTTTACTAGGCTCTAAGGAACGCGTAAACGACATAATATTTTTTTCTGCAAGTACCCTCTAGTTCATACACTACATATAGTAGAAGAGTCAGAGAATCCGAACTAAAAAACAGACCAGCAGCAAAAAAATGTTCCTGACTGTAGAACAGCGGCAGGCAAGATTAATTTTTTCTTTAAATTACACATACCGCGGCCCCGAAATTTGGAACACGGTCGTCTTTACCGACGAAAAAACGTTCCAGTCCACTTACAATGGGGCTGGATAAGTATCCATGGATCTGGTGTTTGCTGGAGAATAGGAGGCAGGTTAACCGCCAAAAACTATATTAACATTTTGGAAAGTCTAATGCTCCCATCCATTGAACAATTTTATCCTGAAAATAATTATACATTTCAACAAGATAATTGTCCTGTTCATACCGCCAATTCTGTAAGGAATTGGTTTCAAGTTAATAATGTGGAAGTGTTGCCATAGCCCTCTTGTAGTCCCGATATGAATCCCATCGCAGATATTTGGAGCATAATTGTTAAAAAGATGTATAAGCAAAATTTTAGACCACAGAATTCAACTGAATTATGGGAAAAGATTCAAGAATGCTGGAAGAAACTTGATGCCAATGCAATATCAAATCTAATCCACTCAATGCCAAATAGATTGAATATAGATATAGAAAAACACGGTCAAATGACCAAATATCAGATTTTATTTTCAAGGTGTTCGTGACTGCTTTTTTATGCATTCTGTTAATATAATTTCTCGAATATATTTTTAGTTAATATTTTTTACTTTATTTTATTCACCTCTATACCAATGGATGACATTTCTAATAACCTAATCACTGATAACAGCAGCTGATTTTACGTTAATATGATTCAAGTAAGCCTGTTTTATGAATATACCTGTAAGGGTCATTATACCGAAATGGGACAATTTGGTTAACTTGCCAGTATTTCATCCAAATTTAAAAAAAATATAAATGGCCATTATTTACAAATAAATTCACGTGATTCATTCAAATACTAAATTTTTATATAACAAATTTAATAACTTTACGAGTTTTTCTCCTCAGTACGTTCAAAATATCAACTCCGAGGCTGTAACTTGATAGAGTTCCATTACTTTAAACCGTGTTTTTACGAAAAATTGATTATGGTTGGTATATATTCTGGTTAGTCAGGCAAAGCAAAGAATGATATTTTATATTATTTTTAATATCGATTAATTATCATTATAAAAAACACGACTACCTATAGATAAAAAACTGTCACCAACTTTGGATCTCAACACCGAGGCACAAAAAATCTCCACAATTTTTAGTGTTATTCATCCGGCTTTCCTCTCCAGCGCATATTCGAGCATTGCGGCTATCTTTACATTGTGATTTAATTGAGAATGAACCTTCGAGGTAAGAGCACGTTCGTCGTTTAAGTGAATTATGAGATAGTTGTGCAGTCCACAAGGTAAGCGTAGGTTTTTAATATATCAACACCGAGTCTTGTTTATAAATACGTACATACATATTTTTGTAAATGTTTTCTATGTCATAAAAGTAGTTTAGATATGAGGTTCCTGTCTGATAATTCTTAGCCAAATCATTTGAATGTTTACTTGTCATTTAAACAATGTAATCGAACTTATCAATTCTGGGGCACTCAACACCGAAGCCTTTTTGAACCTCGGTGTTGGCAAAGGTGCGTCGGAGTTGACTAGAATGGTTGTGAATTAGTTATTATGTATAAGATATATATAATATTTATTTTTTACAGAAGTATTCCAAAGTAAAGGTGGCAAAAAGAGAATCTGATGAAGAGAAGCGAAAGAGAAAAACAGAAATTACCCTGACCAATCAAAAGCAATACTTTTCTACTTTTTTACGTTAAATAATAAACAATTACTAAAATGATTGTATTTTTATTTAGGTTACCCTCAACTAACATTATATATGCATGCAAAATTAATTCTAAGGAAATATTTACTCATTACCTACCGTTACTTAACTCAACTCCGAAGCACAGACATTTTCAATTTAGGTACTTATTTTTTTCAGGGAAAGGTGAATTATTTTCAAGAAATAAATTTTTCGTACAAATTCAGCTTTATTTTCAAAATTTTTTGCTTATACAATTTGCGACCTCAACTTTGTAGAACAAAAATTAAAACAGCGACAGTGCCATTTTAATTTTTTTGTCAATTTTCGTTAAATAGAGCTTCTTGATCTCTGCCACATTATCGATTAACTTTCTGAATGTTTACAAAAAACTATTTTAAGATTATTTCATATAATATGCAGTTTTAATAAATACATTTTTTTTATATGATTTGTCCTGTTCCGGTAGAATGACCTGTAACTGTAGATGCCATTGAGGGAGTAAAATTCATTTACTGTGGAATTTTTCGGTAATATATTATATTAAATTATCCTGTATTATAATTATTATAGGTACTATTGCCTGATCAAAAGTAGTCTGATGGTCGCTGTATATCTTAATGGAAGTAGATAAAGACTGAACATTAAACTGTATTAACGCATAAAGGGTATCAAGCTTCTGCTAGTGGTTGCATGCGGTCAAAACATTTTGTTAAATCTTCAATGCTTACTTGAACGTAGCTAAAAGATACCCAATATTTTGAAATTTCATTGGCAGGCCGAATGCTAGCCCGGAATTCAATAAAATTTTTTGTGTTATTAATACTCACCTTGTATTGAGCACCAATTGGTCATTTTTACTCTAAAGTACTTCTTTTTACCCTAAAGCTCGATAACGTTGTACGAAACGGCTTCTGCAGGTTTATATACACCAATAAACTAAGCTCAATGCTAACCAAGGCCTTGTAGTACAGAGTGTCTCAAAAAACCTAAATTAACTTTACTGTTTGAGATACCTAAATGAAGGATGCCTCAAATTGACTCTAAAGTATATGTAAGACAATAAAGTCGAATGTAAGGAGTTCCAAATGACACCTTCCACAACTCTTAAATAGTTTTTTTGGGGTCTTCAGTTTCCTAACTAAACCTCATTTCCGACCTAAAAATTTCATTAAAACGAAAGAAAAACCGCTTTAGAAACTTACCTAATGACGCTGAAATGGGTTGAGCTAATATATTTTTTTTCTAATACCTACCAAAGGAGCTTATGGCACAAAAAAAACTTAGTATAGATGAGAAAATCTTGGGGTTGAGGCCAAATTTTTGAAAAAAAGACTGTGGCTCACTGCATAAAGGAGAATCGGGTGTTAACAGCCAAGCTTTCGGCAATGCTTATTGCCATCTTCAGGGCTTTCTACAATAGTTAGAAAAAAAGAAAGAACAAAATGTAATACTAATATATTTTTTTCTTTCATCACCCATGTGGCTCACCCAGTCTAACTTCATATCAAGATATAATACTAATTTAGCTAGCTATTAATTTGGTAACCCATTTTGGATGATAACGTTACTATATGAAAATGTACAGCGTGATATTCAGAGCTTTTGGTTGAATTTAACCTTTTATGAATATATTTTTATCAATTTGGTGAATGATCTTTTACGATTAGGTCAAACTGAAACAATACTCCTTGTGTTTTTGTTTGCAGGTCATTAATATTTCGAAGGACAATACTTTTTCGTAATATTAGTATCAGCGATTATTGATCCATGACATGCTACCATCGACAATAACGTGTTTTCTGAAAATTGCTGGATGCGTAAAATCAGTGCTTTAGAGTTCACAGAATAACTCATACTGTTTGTTAATTTTTATGTCTGCGTGATTCATTTAATGTTTATCTATTGATGAATCACATAGTGATTTCTTTTATTTTACGTGATCATTACGCAAAATTCGATTTTTATTTTGAAGAATCCAAAATAAAAAAAACTATAGCTATCTTTAAATCAAACACTTACTTTTTAAATCTTTTATTGAGGGCAACATAAAAAAACTAAGATCAAATGAACTGAATCGTAACTATATAAAATTCACTTAACTAATTCAACTTAGTTGCATTCATTCATTAATTTTAATTTGACCGAAAATGTTTGAGACCATTTGCCAAAACGCATGACAAATTTATTTTAGATTAATAAAAATTGGAGATAGATACATACTATACTTGAATATCCTGATTCAGTCTTTTGTATTCTCTATATTTTTGTATGCCTCGGAAACTTGGACTGTTAAAAATGCAGATAGAGCTCGCATAGATGCTTTTGAAATGTGGACATGAAGGAGAATGCTGAGAGTTTCTTATACCGCCCATCGAACTAACGTTTCCATACTGCATGAGCACGGTAATTCAAACAGAATATCCTTCATTGTGTCGACGAGATTGCTTACATTCTTCGGACATATACACAGAAGCGATAATATGGAGAAACTTGTAGTTCAGGGTCATGCCCCGAGTGGGCGGCGCCGTGGCTGTTCCCCTACACGCTGGGTGGATACGACAAAACGGTTGCTGGATATGAATATCAAGAGCGCCACTGAACTCACAGTAAATCGCGAACGATGGCGAGCTACAGTTCTCAAAAATATTGGTAATATTTGTGTCGGCAATACTCCAGCTTCGACTTAATGCATTTTAGGAGTTCACAACATATCTGTTAAGACATTGTGTATATGCTGATGAACCAGAACAGCCTAAAAATTTACACTTATCACGAACTCGAGATTTTCAACCTTTGATGGAACCTGGCTAAACCAGTTTGGGACATCTTGTACGCGAAAACATCGTGCAAATAAAAATGATAAAAAAAATCTCATTGTACCGGCGCCTTGAACTAGACCTGTTATTATGTAACTTGCAAGATTAAAGGCACGCAGTTCCATTGTGACAAAGGATTCTGCACATAAATTATATGGGTTACCGACTATTTGAACAATATGTTAGGTATTTTTTCACAACAAACGACAGCGTTGATTAGGAGTTGGTTGTGTTTTTTTTTTGATACCGGAGATATATTTTGCAATTAGATTATTATTTGTCTGAAGTCAAGGTTGCTAATTTAGACCAGCTACAATATACCATATTTGTGGGATACTCAAAAATCTCCTTAAAAGATGCTGCTGTTCGTTAATTTTTTAGAGAAATCAATATACAGGGTGGACCAATAGTGCGTGGACGGAAGATTGTGGAAAAATATTTCAAAAATCTGTCACTTGATCATGGTAGGAACTCTTGAGGGCTATGACGTAAAAATATTTTCACTTAAATTTTGACGTTTATACAGGGTGATTCATATCAAACTTCTTTTTTGAATAGAACTCCCTATATATTATTGCATATTTGGATTCCTTGGCCAATTCTAGTGTAACTTTATGTATCATACATGGAACTTTAAACGAACCGTTTAGGCGCAAATCACCATTTTAGGTATAAGTAGGTATCAGAAAAAAAATTGAATATCGCAGCGATTATAAAACTTAGAAGGCCGTGATTTTGCGGTACGACTAAGCATGAAATGCATCACCTTAGATCGGACGGCTAAATTTGAACTCTTTTTGTACTAGGAGAAATCAGTAGATTAATTAAGGAAACTTCAATCACAGATAACTTGATTTTTTCAAATGGGTATGCCTATTTTGGTTTAAAGAATCAAATGTAAAATTTGATTACTTTTCTAACGATATAGCATTCTCGATATCAATCTTTTTTGGTTTTCATTTTATTTCAAATTTCAGTCAAATCGGTGTTTTTCAATATTTTATGCGTGAAAGCAACCTAGCTGGCCATGAAAAATAAACAAAAGTCCGTTAATATGCAAGAAACCAACTAACTTAGTAGAAAGATGCAAACTAACTTGTTGCGCGATTTACTTGTGTAAATGAACTAGTGTCTATTTGATTGACTAACTTGGTCTGCTAAGTTTAATAAAATTGTGTTAAAATTTCGGGTTAATTAAATACTTATAGGTACTTACGTAAACTTCGCGACAAGCTTTTATGATCATATAAATTATGTATAATGAGGCTATAAGCTGATAGTTAACATTTCAAAGGAACATCTTACTTTCTTCTTTTTAGAGCATTTAGTTAAAAGCTTTCTTTAAAAAAGTTTTTCACAATAATACTGACATTTTTCGTTATTATTTTGTGCTCATTTTGAAAACTATTTTTAACTTTGTACTCCGATTCTTTTAAAGAGTGTTTTTTAGTTTTTTAAAACCTTGTTTATCAAATTTTCTATTTGACATTATATTATGCAATATGCAAATGACCTTTATTATTATTTTTATTTGGACGCAAGGTTGAGTGTATGAATGAACAAAAGATAAATTTAGATATGAACCGAATTTTTCAGGACTGAATATTCTTTGGGAAAGAAATGAAATAGCATTTTGGTCAAATATCTTGAGGGGGGGATTAGCCCCCCTTGATACACCTGTCAGGTAGATTTAAGCGAATCGGTGTAAATGATTGGTGGTGGTGGAACTAGTGGAAGCACCTTGACGACTGCTCAAGTGTAAGCAAAGGTAAACTAGAACATAGGACTCACCTTTTGCCTGTTTGTTTTCCGTTTCCATAATTTTAAGGGAAAACTATCACAAGATGCACTTCGGAATAAACCGATTTATGTGATGCACTAAATTCATAATCGCAAGTGATATATCATACACTTATGGACGATTCATGCAGCTGCTATTATACTTGAGACTTGACGATTATCTGCATAATACACAATGGGAGTATCCGATTAGTTGTAGTATGATGATAGTACATATACAGGGTATGCTCAGAGTAGTCACCTTTTTTCCCAAGAGGAATTAAGTTATAATTAGCTAATATGTGCTAAATAGAACTGGCCAGTTGATCTCAGATTAGAGCCAATAACATAAATAAAAAAAATGTGCTGAATCACTAGTGAAAAAGTAAGTGATAAAATTGAAGAAAGGAGGGGTTCACAGTTCTAGTTTGGTTCCGTCTTCACTTTTATAATGAAGAGTGAATCACTTTCACACAAACTTTCACAAATCATTTACCAAAAAAAGTGCACAAGTCTTGCCTAAACTCCGCAGTCTGTTGAGGCTGATGGCAAAGTTCTGTTTCCTGTTGATGAAGTAGCCATGTCCAGTGGTAAGGGCAGTAACCTGCCTAAGATATAATTCGTCTTGAGCTACACCAGCCAGCTAGTTAATCGCTCATTTGAGCTAGGGATGCGTAGTTATCAAAAACTAACCGGTTATCGGTTTACCGGTTAATAAAAAATATATGATCACCTATTCAGGTTAACCTTCTTCAAATAACCGGTTATTCAGTTAACCGTTTATTCTATAAAAGTTTTGTATCATTCGATATTAAGGTATCACACAATTTAACTGATATTTTATTTTCCATCATCGGTAATATGGGCTCTCTAATTATTTTTTAATTACTGTGCGTCTATTTTTCAGTTTAGGTGACGTTTGAATTTATGTTTTTCATTGAAAAACAGTGCCAATACCAATAATGTCAGCGTCACGTCCAGTGACATAGTTTGGTTCTGACTATATTAGGGTCTACGAATATGAGATCTAAAATAATGTGGTAAAAATACGCCTCCTAAATTCTTCACGTTTTTTATTAAAAATTGGAATCTATTTACAATATACAAAATAAAACAATTTAATTACAATACAGCTCTTAATAAATAGGAAATATATATAATGTACATCCTTAGCCTATATAACTGGTTAAAAATTATTGTATTCGTATAAAATAGTTTGATTTGTACATCGATTATTATGTAGAACACATTTATTCGTATATACACAGACGATAAGTACGTTGCTATATAATCCAAGAAGAAATGTCTAAAACATGTATATTGAGTATAAAAAATACCATTTGTTACTTTGACAAATAGGCTGATTTGGGTATGGCAACAATAGTACGTTGCTATATAATCCAAGAAGAAATGTCTAAAACATGTATATTGAGTATAAAAAATACCATTTGTTACTTTGACAAATAGGCTGATTTGGGTATGGCAACAATAGTTTTTGACAATTTTTTTACCTTGTCGGTCAAACGATACCTGCATTCGTTTCGCAAGTGAAGTGAGATACTTGAAACTAAGGTGAGATTCTCAAATCAGCAAATATCAGTTCTATTAGGCGAATGAATAGAAAAAAACAGCTGAGCACAGTTGATCAGATTGTAATCGGAAATTAGCAGTTTTTGTTGACGTCAAAAGTGAAGAAACCTCAGAATAACAACTGAACGTAGAGGTAGTAAACAAACCACACCAGCATGGCGTGCTCAAAGCCATCGTCTTTGACACTTCAGCCTCCAAACATTGATCAGCTGTGACCTCGCAGTGACAGTTCAAATTGTAAACAATGCTGTGTAACGCCAACTAACCTGAAAATTTTTCCAATGTAACCCATGTTACAAACAGTGCACTTTTTGAGTTCCATCTCGAAAAACTGCTAAACTACACTCGATTATAGCACAGCAAGTCCATAAGGCTTCACTACAGTTATCAACAAATAGCAAATCCGATTTTACTTACCAAGCATAAAAGACGCACAAACAAAACAAACGCTTGATAGTCGAGCTTCTACCGTAAATATGTCTGCGTTGCCAGCTCCTCAAAATTTATGTAAGACCTCAGAATTTGCGTTTATGATGAAGACATATGCAGTAACGCAGTATAGGTCAACATATGTATTGATTTTGCTGTAATCATTCCTGAACTATCAAAATACCGTCTTTTTTAACGTAGAAGGAATATTTCTGAATACTATACAATTAAGACGATAGTAAACAATTATGTATATGTCGGCCTATTAGAATTAGTTGTTTACTACCTCTATGTTCAGTTGTTACTCTGAGGAAGAAACTGATGTTAGTTTTGCAATTGGAGTAAGGTGGGAGGTAAAAAATTCCCTTCATTTGAATAGAGTTTGGATAAAAGAAACCCGTATTGAACTGAGTAAGGTTAAGTGAGCTGAGATTATCATAAATTTTGTGTAAAACGAATGTGGCTATTGTTGGGGTGAGTGGCTCCTGAAGCCTGTCTATCAAATTTAGACGACAAGTAACGATCTGCGAATAAAAAGTATTTGAAGAAGCAGCTAGCCAAATATACCAGAGATTCTTTTTACCATGTTTAAGTACATATTGTTTTCAATATTATGAACAATTGAAAACTGATTCTAGTTGAGACGTCCTGAGGGTCATGTTTCAATAAAATCAGAAATGCTAGATATTTCGGTTTTGCAGCTATATGTCAACCCAAACACCATTCTGTAAACTGCCTTTAACCAACCTCTGTATTCATTATAAAGCTTATTTGGGATTTTTTCAAATTTCAACGTTTTATGGGTCTATAGGAAATTTCTACCACCACTTTGTACAAATTTTATCATTTTTTCGCTTTTCGCTTATCGTGAGATATCACTATTTACGTTTTGTGAATGACCTGGTTTTCTGCTTATATCCATTAACAGTAAAGTTAAAAAAATAGGAACCTCAAAATTATTACACTGTAGTAATCATTATTATAAATTGCTTTATCATGATGATACATTAAGATAATCATTCGTTCCAATGAACTGCGAGACGAAAATAGTGCAATGTGTTTTATTCCAATTATTTGTGATTACGTAGAGCACGTACGTTGAAAAATTTGTTTATCAATATTTTTGCGACAATGTATAGGGTACGTAGTCTTATGACTTTGACATAATAGTGACACACGAGGAAGCGAAGTCGGTATAACCATTCTATATAACAAGATTTTGTATGAAATTAGAGCTAGGTCTCAAAATACACAGGAATGACGTTATAACTTCAATAGCAATGCTAGAAAATATAGCAAAAACCTAAGAGTAAACATCTCTAGAGGGAGTCTAATTTGAATATTGGCCAGCCAGCATCTATTATAGCGCTATTGCCAATCTCTTCTTTGTCCACTGTAGGACCATCCAGTTTCTACACAATCTGATAGTTTCCGCACAATGTTCCTCAAAGTATTTAACTATACATTCCAATATACTTGCAATGTAACTGATTTACGTGAAGATAAGTTGTATTGATTTAACGAAATCTCAAAAATGGTAAACGTCATAGCGGAATGTCGTCAATAACTGCTAATATGTCGTAAATCAGGCAACCTACAATTGCCGTCTGTTTGGATTCCGCTCAAGGTGTTATTGTAGTTGTGTTTATTGCGTACTTCGAGTTTTTTTTTTGTTTTAGTGTATATTTGAGTGACCCTGTGACTATTTCTGGTGTTAATTAAATTATTTATGAACAATATTGTCATAATTGTTTTTACCTATCGCCCTTATACAGTTTCTTTACCAGGTGGTAAATACACACATTACATTCATGTCAATCAACATGAATTTTCCAAATCATGAAATGCAAAAATGTATGCCACATTTACTTACACGAAATCTATCTTTGCGAATTTTATAGAACTGGATATTACCTAATGCAATTATTATATTTTATTCTTGAAGTAAAAATACGATGCAGCCATTGCAGGCTGCCTTTCAAAACTCTGTTAGATACGTTTTGAAAAACACTTCATGTAATACTAATACAAATTATTGTATCAGTTTGTAACATCACAGTAATAATTGAATCTATTAATGAACATCCAATTTTAATATAAAGTCGTACACCACTGGTTTTTGTTTGTAATACGCTCAAGCTGTTTACTAATATGTCAAACTTTCCGTTACATGTTGGCTGCTCAGCAACCTGTTTGTTTTGTTGTTTTACATTCCCTCTAGAGACGTTAACTCTGTGGTACAAACATGTGTTTTGAAGGACTTTTTCTTGGTTGTATAGTGGCTGAATCATGACCTTCGAAGGAAAGCCATTCTTTTAAATGGAACCGTATATCTTTGTGTCTCGTAAAGACCTTGAGAGCCATGGCTTATTGTGTTATCAAGTAAAAAGTCTGCAAACACGCTTCTACTAAGCTATCTTTTAAAATAATCTCATTCTGGAAGATGTTGTATCTCTTATACAGCTGCTTCTTCATATTTCTTGAAAAAACATTTATGCCCTTCCACATTCATCCATCCATAAAATCCGCAAACATCAAGATATTACGCAATTCTTATCTCTATCGTCCACTGGTCGTTTTCCCGGTGATCTGTGCTGCCCTTCCGTGGCCTGTCTTCTCCTGGCTATTGCAAGGGCGTCGTTGGGCACGTAGGAGATCCTCACTCCTCCATACGCCCTTCTGGGTGGCAGCTGGTAGTCCAAGTCGTCGCTGGACGAGCTTGAGGAACATGTTGAGCAGTAACTTATTGAGTCATCTTCAGGGTCCCGTCTTGATGACGTCGATGCGACCTGAAAAGAGACACTCTATGAGGGTACTGATAAAAGAATTGTTAGTTATGTTTCCTGTTATCAGCAGAGAATAGTAGTAATGTTTAATGCGCTCCATGGAGCCACCAATAAAACCATATCCACTGACATTATACAGGGTGGGCCAATAGTGCGTGGACGGAGGATTGTGGGCTTACTGAAGAATATTTCAAAAATCTGTCACTTGATCATGGTAGGGACCCTTGAGGGCTATAACGTAAAAATATTTTCACTAAAATTTTACGTTCATATTCATATCAAAGTTACATTTTTTTGAATGGAACCCCCTATATATTATTGCATATTTGGATTCCTTGATCAATTCTAGTGTGACCTTATATATCACACATGGAACTTTAAATGAACCGTTTAGACGCAAATCACCATTTTTGGTATAAGTAGGTATCAGAAAAAAATTGAATATCGCAGCGATTATAAAACTTAGAAGGCCGTGACTTTGCCGTAAGACTAAGCATGCAATGCGTCACCTTAAGTCAGACGGCTAAAATTGAATTCTTTTTGTACTTGGAGACATCAGTAGATTAATTAAGGAAACTTCAATCACAGATAACTTGATTTTTTCAAATGGGAATGCCTATTTTGGTTTAAAGAATCAATGTAAAATTTGATTACCTTTCTAATGATGTAGCATTCTCGATATCAATCTTTTTTAGTTTTTATTTTATTTCAAATTTTCAGTCAAATCGGTGTTTTTTAATTTTGCTGCATACAAGCAACCTAGCAGGCAATGAAAAATAAACAAAAGCTCGTTAATATGGAAGAAACCTACTAAATTAGCAGAAAGATGCAAACTATCTAGAGCAACGAGGCAAGATTATGAAAATTCCTTACAACATATTAGCTCTAGTTTGCAGAAAACTACATGAAATAAACACAATCACAACATAGCGTAATTAAAAAATTCTAGCATTATTTCAATAGATGTTCAGAATGCTCCAGTTGGAGATATATTCACTTTTGACTTAACTAAACGGAAGTAACCAATTTTGTTATCCCATTAAATGTGAAATTTCATTCTAAAGATGTTAGACTGTAAGCAAAAATCGCTGGTAGTTTTCTTTTTGTTTCAAAATTTTTTATCATTCTGAAAGGTTGTCAAGCTCTAGTAGACATCAATAGCTAGTATGCTGTGAAAAACAAACACTTCTGCCATATCTCAGCTACTCATTGGCATTAGATATCTTGCGGCTGTTGTATCCGGTTACAGCTAAGATGTTGTAAGGAATTTGCATAATCTTGCCTCGTTGCTCTAGTTAGTTTGCATTTTTCTACTAAGTTAGTTGGTTTCTTCCATATTAACGAGCTTTTGTTTATTTTTCATGGCCTGCTAGGTTGCTTGCACGCAGGAAAATTGAAAAACGCCGATTTGACAGAAAATTTAAAATAAAATGGAAGCCAAAAAAGATTGATATCGAGAATGCTATATCGTTAGAAAGGTAATCAAATTTTACATTTGATTCTTTAAACCAAAATAGGCATTCCCATTTGGAAAAATCAAGTTATCTGTGATTTAAGTTTCCTTAATTAATCTACCGATTTCTCAAAGTGCAAAAAGAATTCAAATTTAGTCCTCTGACCTAAGGTGACGCATTTCATGCTTAGTCGTACCGATATTCAATTTTTTTCTGATACCTACTTATACCAAAAATGGTGATTTGCGCCTAAACGGTTCGTGTAAAATTCCATGTGTGATACATGAAGCCACACTAGAATTAACCAAGGAATCCAAATATGCAATAACATGTAGGGGTTATATTAAAAAAAATGTAAGTTTGATATGAATCACCCTTTATAAACGTCAAAATTTGAGTGAAAATATTTTTACGGGACCCTTAAGGGTCCCTACCATGATCAAGTGACAGATTTTTGAAATATTTTTTAGTAAGCCCACAATCCTCCGTCCACGCACTATTGGCCCACCTTGTATAGTTGATTAATGTTTCTCTTTGGATGCAAGGCGAGGGTCGAAAGACAATTTCCTAGGTCCTAGGCTGTGAGGCTAGCAGCAGGCACTATTAGGAGTAAAACAGAGGTGCAGTTGCAAAATCAACATATTATGAGATGGAGAGGAACCTCTGGACATTTCTGTCAAGCTAGAGTAATTATTTTAAGGACTCTGGCCAATATGGGGCGGTTCTGGGTTCAAGAGTCCTTGAACCTGAAGTCATAAGATGGACAGAACTTAGAACCATCCTCACCTTGGCGATGAGGGCTGGACTTGGAAACTAGAGTAATACGCAGAAATTTTAGCAATGGAAACGAAATTCGAATATGTAGGTTAATGAAGTGATGAACACTTAGCAGATTGATTTTCACTTTACCTGTCCATCTGAGGTTGCTTTTCTTGATCTTGATCGCCTTTCCAAACTATCTGAATGCCTACTGGGTCGACCACCACCTCCAGAGTAGCTTCGACTTCGTGGAAATCTTCGCGTCTCACAGTCAGCTTCGTCAGCTTCAAAAGCTTCATTGTCACCTTGAAACCTGCATAATTGAACATTTTTGATTAGCAGACATAATATATCCCTGTTGTATTATGCAAAAAGACTACCTATTAATGTATTGATGCTAACAAATGTTTTGAAGCGATTCAAAAGAAATTACAGAGATACTGTATGCTCGATATAGATTGATAGGTATGTCAGATGTTGTCATTTTTTTCGTTGAATGCGTTAAATCTCTCAAATTGAATTTTACGATCCTGTAATTTAAATTATACCAGCAGATATGAAGATTTAGGGCCGGTTGTACAAATGCGGGTTTAACACGAGCTTTGCTAAGCCTAAGCTTAGCTAAGCTCAGGCCAGTGACGCCCAGGCTTAAAGTCGACACCCGTTGTACAATCTTCGGCTTAGGGTTGGCACCCATGAAGCGACACGTTCTGACATAATCATCTGATAAATTACCTTTTTTGGTTAGGCACTTATGACAGTTTGTGTCAAATTTCGGCAACTACCGTTTCTGTTTGTCTTCTTTCATTTGCTTTCTTTGTTAATTAGACACAAATATTTCAAAAAATATGACCTAATAAAGTGACAAGCAATTTGAAGGTTCCTCCTTGACATATCATGTTACTTGTATTACGCACCTCCACAAAATAGGAATGAAGGATGACTCGAACTGTGCCTGTGGAGAATATGGAGTCTAGACCATATAATTTTCAATTGCGCTCTGAGACCTCAACTAGGCAACAGATGTTATACACAAGCATTGGAGGTCAGCAAAGGGCCGGCCAACATGAAAACGCTATGCATGAACCCCACATCAAAAGTGATTAAAGACATTGTGCAAGAACTTATCAAAAACAAAATTAAAACTTAAATCGGGGGAAAACAAAAACACTGACCGTTCTGTAAATTGACATTCCCTCCGTGTGAAATATAACGTAATGGAGACACAACAAGAAATTTGGGCAGCTGTCTGAATAGACACGAGTCCACAGGAAGAGAAGAAGAGGTTAGGTTTAAACCTCAGCTAAGCTTGCGTTAAGCTTCGGCTTGCGTAAGCTCGTGTTAAGCTTGGAGTGGGGAGCTAAGTCAGCATTGTACAACGGACGTTTTGCAACTGACGTGGTTTAACGTCGGCTTACCTTAAACCGAAGCTTAAGCTCGCATTGTACAACCGGGCCTTAGAAGGAGAATAGTGAAATGTTATTGAGTTAAGTTGATAAAGAAAGACAAGTGATTTTTCTGCTGTTTTAAAAAGTTATTTACTTTCTGCTAGTGCTGACTGTTGATTTGATATCTAGCTCGTTCATTTTTAATAATATATTGACAAATTGTACGAAAGGAATAAAGGTAGGGCTCTGTTCAATTTCTATCATCCTGGATGATCAATTTTGATTACCATTGGACGATTCATTTCTATTTCACTTAGGACCAAACTGAACCATGTAAACGCTCCTTAAGATAAGTTTCCATAAAAATAGCTCAGTTAAATGGATACGCTGCGCCACCTTGGTGTCAGCGCCCTTAGTTGCTTAACGTTTCGACAACATCGACATCTTCAGAGTCTGTTACCTAATCGGCGGCTCTCGAGTTTCTCGAGGAGGATGCGTTCCACTCGCGTTGACAAAACGGCTAGCGCTGGATCGTATAACCGAATAACCAAAGAAGATTTAGGTGTTTTAACAGACTAGAATACTGCAATACTGGTTGTATAGTAAAGCCTACCTGACACTAAGTAGCCCTCGACTCCTTTTACTGGGCGATGCAGGTGTGGTCGCGTTCCCCGTACTTTCGCTACTCCCTTGCTGAACCCCCAATTCCGGCATCGATGAGGCATGTTGAGGAGGTGTATCTGCACCGCTTCTACTGCTCTCTTTGTCATCTGTCGCGGTTTCTTGCTTATGGTGATCGCTGTCTTCGGGTTTCGCTGGCCAGTCGTCTATGCTGAGATCCGCCAGGTGGAGAGGCTCTCTACTGCGATCTCTGGCGTGAAGAAGCTTTTCCAAATCCGAAGCATGAACCTGCTATAGAAAAATAAGGTTATTAATCCCGTTGAAAGTAATTCTCGTCCCAGTTTTTTTCGTAGAAAAGGTTTCTTCGTATTTTGGGATAAATTAATGCAAGAGGTTACGCTTATACTCACCGTTTTGGCACTTTATATCTTTTACTTATATATTTTTCGTCTTCGTATAAATTTTAGCCCTGGAGAAGGCGTAAAATAAACGACGAAACGTCGGCTCTTTGAGGTAAAACCTTTTGCATTAATTTATCCCAAAATCCAAAGAAACCTTTTCTACTAAATTAGGATATTACACACCCACACGGCGGTGTAACTCAGCTGTTTGTGAACAACGAAAATGCTTTCTGGTTTTTGAAATGACTTTGGGCAGCCTTAATTTGCTGAACCTGTGCCAGAGTCATTATCTGTTTTCAAGTACTACTCACGCAGTACCAAAGTTTCGCACACTATATACATATCGCTTAACATACATTGTGTTTTCTAAGTTCTAAGGAATTTTCTTCCAGAAACAAATACTCTTGAATTAGGGGTTGGTAGGCTCAGTGGGTAGAGCTCAGGGATGTGAAGATAAGGTCCCAGGTTCGAATTTCGCGAAAGGGAGAAGTTTATTTCTTTTCAATCAGAACCTAATTTTCTTAAACCTCAGCGAGTCAGATATGATTAAGCACTGCTTATTAGGCAGGCGTAATTTAGTTTATTATAGAACATGTCGCACTAAAGAAATAAAGAATAATAATAATAATAGCATTTATTGGGGGCTGGGTTGGCCCAGTGGTTAGGGTCGAGGGCTCGTGATCGTAAGGTCCCGGGTTTCATTCTCGTTAGAGGCGGAAATTTATTTCTGTTTTTTTAAACTAAAATAAATATCCGTAAAAAAAGCTAAGCGAGAATCCCCACCTGAGCCCTCACTGTTGGCTTCTAAATAACAATGCTGTTCCTAACTGGCGCCGGGAAACAGGTAAAAAGAATACACGAAACACGAAGCTAATGACAGCAGTCGATGCCGATGATGAGTGAAAAAATAGCCTTTATTGCAGCATACCGATATATACCCCAAATGGCGGAGTTCACTACAATAATAGTGCTCTTCCACTCAACCATATAGCACGTACTATAATAGAATCATTATAACACATGTGAATGTCTAATTTTACTCTGTCCTTGATTAGTTTATACGTTACCTGATTGCCTCTTTCGACCAGTAACCTCTCAAGGTTTCTTTCCAGTAGCACCCTGTCTAATCCCCTACTTACAGGAGAAGCACTTATTAGGCCCCTAGTAGCTAGTTCTTCTCCAGTTTGTGATGTGGTGTCTTGGAAGGTAGGCGTACTTGGTATGGAAGGAGGCTTCGGAGACCTTTGGAGTGCTCTTTTGCCCATCTTTGGAGACCTGGAACCCGTTGGTGACCTAAAATAAAGCAACTGAACTTAGATTTTTGCATTTGCATGATTTTTTCTCTCTATGCTAGTTTTTAAGGATCGTTGTGCAGGATCAATTCTAATTATGCTAGATGATTATATAACAAGGGAGTTCATACACCAAAAGATAAGTTGGTTGACATTTTATTATTTAAAGACGATTTTCCGCTCTTCAGCTTCGGGTGCAGACTAAAAGAAATTTAAGACCGATGATTTTTGTTAATGAACCCTGATTCTCTACAGACATGGTTTACTCAGTTGCAATCGTTATACATATGAGTGTGCTAAGCTTTAATGTTTCTTATCAAGTATTTAATTGGGTTCTACGTCGAAACAAAAAAAGGAAATTTCAAAAAAACCAAGCCAAAATTTCTAGCTATAGACACAGATATGTTTAGAAATTAAGATGCTTTAAAAACGAAATCTCGTTCATATTAGCCTCCACCGAACCTCTAAAAAACTAAAACCTATAGAGATATTGTCCTTCATTGACTGACCCATTATTTAGGCACTATCCAAACTGGACAACTACAAGGAGAATTTGAATGCCTAGTAATTCAACATTATCATTTTACCAAACTTGATCATCCTTCTGCTTACAAAATTACATATGAGAAGTAGACATAAAGACAGTACAAGCACATACGTGTCATGTGACGTCAGTTCAGTCAAAGCTACCTCACCTGCTAATATATGGGCTGGCATGAAGAGGTGCTGGAGGGGATGATGGTGAAGACATTGTAGGAGATCTGGCAGGTTCCATATGCCTTCCCTGCCTAGGGCTATGAGGAGGTGTTATGCTATCATTTGGACTAGATGTTCTTGGAGGTCTGGTACGGCATTGTTGTCTAGGAACTCGGGTGTTCGGACCGGAACTGGAAAAACAATAATACAGTTACTATTATCACAGCTTCTTGGAAATAAAAATACTAGAATTGATCTCCTCTATACTTCTATATCGCTAACTAGAAGCAGCAGTTGGTCATTAACGATAAAGGATATATGATCGTGACTTTGATTTATATGACCACTGGACCTGACTGGAGGACTTGCCACTTACAGGCATACATAGATAGCAAGGGCAAATGTTGCCGAAGGAACTTTTGAATGCACCACGAAATTTCTTCAGAAAAAAGATTTGTTAGAATTCATATCTGAAGTCCACCGGCATCTTCTTCTAAGGAAGACGCTAGGAAAAACGTTAATCTAGGATTGTCGAAAATATGTTTATCAATCAGTCTAGCCGCTATATATTGTTTAAGAATCTAAACAAGAAAGCACATAGAAGAGGGGTAAATGTGATGACTTTTCTAAAATATATTTAAACTAGTGCAACTGTTCGATAAAAGGATGGATATTTTAATGAAACCAAATGATGTTCTGAAGGTTGTCTTACCTATCACTTGGTGTAGGAGGTTCACCTTTACTGCAAGCTATGGAACAATAGATGGCACCTCTGCGAGGTAAAAACGGCCTTCCTAACAGAGACGTATGGCAAGTGTGGCAGCAGAAACAGTTTTCGGTTGCGTGCCAATGTTGACCTGGAAAACATAAGTTAACAAAATTACTTAATTTCTAATTAAATATAAGAGTAGTATAGCCTTTCAAACCAAATTGCAAAAACTGAGTTAGAATAGTAATTTTGGAAATGAAATTGCCAAGAAAGCTTTATTGAAAGAAGGAAACTGAATTTTACAAGAAAAAGATAATCAACACATTTACCTTTGATGCATTTTGTGCCATGCTCGGATGTTTATCTTTCATGCCAAACAGTCTTATTTTTTAAGTATACTAACACATTTTCTTCACTCCAGATCTCTGAGTTACCAAAAAGGATCTACATATGTAATCGAATCTTGCACCTTATCATATAGCAATAAGCTGACACCTAGATACTTCATCCACAAGTTGTTATCCTTCTGAACTGCATCTTTGGATACTTCTTTCGCAGAAGTGTAGGACAAGGCAATAAAATAAATAGATATGGAGAATGAGTGTGGGGTATATGGCTAAGCCCTTAGGGTATCCATCTTTCTGATACTATACACAAAGTATGCATAGCTGGCTATGCAGTTTAAAGTCAGAATATTAATTTAAGATTAAAAAAATAAATAGGTACTGACCTTCATGTGACATCTGTCCTTGGTCTACTCCTATAGGTTCCCCGCAGGAATCACAGTACTCAGCGAACATGGCATCAAAGCAGTGCAAGCAGTATGGTCGTCCATCTCTCATTATGTACCTTTGGCCTCCAAGTTGTCGCTCACATTCTGAACATGCAAAGTGTTTCATATGCCAGGCTCTACCTTCGGCTTCTGTACATTCGTCAGCTAAGATAATCTGTAAATAGAAAAATGATGTAAGATTTTTAGAAGGATGAGGAGGACGAATCACATATTTGTACCAAAATTAAGCCTAAAGCTTTAAGCATAGATAAATGCCGTTTTATGAATACATAACTGGATTTTTCTATGTAAAAATGAATTTTAATGCTTATCCGTTTGAAATAAGTCAGATTTGGGTTTACCTCTTCTATAGAATCTGTTGTTAACAAGAACATTCTAAGGGTTAATAATAAGACATATTTCGACATTCCATTATTTAATACTATATCCATATGAGCCAAGCTATTCCAAGTAGGCTGCTACCTAATGAGATTCAAAGTTTTTATTATAATGGACGAAATGGGATAAGGGTTTTGGTCTTATAATTTTGTGCTTGGTTACATAGTGCTTAGAAAAAATGACTCTAGCACTAGGTGATGCTTGTCCATATCGCACAACGATATTTGGGTGGTATAGAAGATTTCAAAGGGCAAATTTCACTCTGGAGGATGCTGAGAGGCCGAGATGGCACAAATGTCAGTTATGGAGGAAGACGTTACTGCATAGGCGTAGTTAAGTCCCTGAATCTGGGGGGGGTTAAGTCCCTTAACGTGGGGGGCTCAAGTCCCAGCCCTAGATATAATAAACTTAATAGAATTAATTATTTTAGATTTTTTGGGGGGGGGGCCAATTTCATTCTTGGGGGGCTAAGTCCCCCCGAGCCCCCACCTAACTACGCCTATGCGTTACTGCTGTGAGAAAACTATCTGTCGACGATGGGCTAGTGACCTACCAATAGATCAAGGTCATTTTAGGCCTAAATACACCAGAAATTCCTTCAACTCTGCATGACCATTTGCAGTTGAAGAAACTTTGTTTTCTCTGGGTGCTGCACCAACTGACTGAAGAGCAAATAACAGAAGGTGTGAGTAGGTGTCGGGAGATGGTAAATAAGTTTGATAAGGGACATACTCGGTATGTGGACAATATCGTGGCAGGTGAAGAGACTTCTCAAAACAAAGATAGGGTATCTGATGATGAAGATACAACCTTAGCTGTCAGAAAATACCATTCTGTAAAGAAGAACGCGATAGGTGTATGAGTGCAATTATGGAACGTGTTGTTTTGGATACACATAAGACAGTTACAACTTATAAATTAAAATCACACTTTGTTTTAAATCCATTTGAGAAAAAAAGCTGTGGGACTATGGCTACAAGAAGAATAAGAACTGATAGATGTCTCATCAAGCACTTTACAGAAGTCAAGCTTAGTTAATATTTTTAACAAATTTTGCTCCCTCTATCCGTAGATTTAGGCCCGATTTTATCAACATGCAGATTTTAACAAAGGCTTTGGGCAATCAGAGCAGCCCTTTCAAGAACATGCATCTGTCAAAGTACTCTGAAAATTATTGATTTCTCTTGAAGTTTACCTCAAAAAAGGTCAAAATGACTTAATTTATATACAATCGACCATTGTGAACCATCTAGTAGTCCGTATTTTCCATCCGAAGTGGGTGAAAAATTGCGTTTTTTTGTTTAACAAAAAGTTTAGCAATTTTGCTTTATGTTATTTTATGTACAATGTGTATGCTGCACCTATGAATATTTCTATAAGAATATCTATAACAAACATGCATCCAGTAAAGGAAAGATTGATTCTTCATAAAAGTATGTATTTTCATATAATCCATCTGACTGACGGGCGTGGGATTTGTAATTAAGGTAGGTAGTTGCTGTGATTGATATAGGTACCTACTACTTTTATCACAAAACATCGCAGTTTATAATTAGTAATTATACAATAATAATAGAGTAAACATGGAAAATGTGGCATTAATTTGCAAATCAATTGCCTTGTTCCGATATCCTGCTATGGTTTTGATCAATGAATTTCTAAATTATCTTTGACAAAAGTGTCATCCAGCTTTGACGTTTTGTTTCCAATATTGATAAAATACTATTGGATGATACTTATTAACCTAGCCCTCAGTACCCAATAGAAAGCTTTTGCTAAATAACGTCCAATAGAAAAGCTTTGTCAAATTCTTTGTTAAATATGTATGTTGATAAAATCGCGCCTTAGGATCTCAAATTATACTTGGTTTTGAATTTATATGAAAATTGGACTGTGGGACCATGGCTACAAGAAGAATAACAACTGATATATGTCTTATAAAGTGTAAAGTTACAGAAGTCAAGTTTTGTTAATATTTTTAACAGATAACAAAATAACAAAAAAGCCTAAGTGCTAAGGATTTTCTTGCCAAACTTTCATCTTTGTGAAACTGAAAGTTTCTGCTCTTGTTTCGTTAAGATTCAAATATAAAAATAAACTTCAAGTAGAAAATAGACTCAGAGTGGCCATCTCTGACATGGAATCAAATTTAGAGAAATTGTACGACTTAAAACAAGCTTATGGTATCTATTACAAAATATTTCAATTTGAAAAAAATATATTTTATCTCTTGTGTCCTCCCCCTCCCTCCTCAATGAAATAAAGCGCCCCAATTAGGGGCATGCCCCACACTTTCAGAAGCGCTGGAGTTGTGAACAGTGTCTGCTTAAAGTCATTAGATTCATGAAGAACCTGACCAAAGTCATGTATGGACACCTGGTTCCTCTATCACGATAATGCTCCAGCTCACTCCCTACAATTCACACCTTGCTCTGGATGTAAAAATGAGGTTAGAAGAGAAGCGGTTTTCTAGTTATAAGGCATTCTGTGGGCTTGAGCCATGAGAGTTCTTTAATCCCTGTGATACTTAACAGAACTGGTTGAAAGAGGGGCTTAAAGAGATGATATTGAATGTAGAAAAAAATGAGGTAAATAAAGATGTATGACAAAATCTTCCTATACTGTATTACTGCCAAGGTAGAGCAAATGAAAACAAGCCCGCGTGCGGGATCGGCTCGTGTCGGTGCGGTCCCTAATAATCCAGTACATTATGTGTAAATTGTGTGTTATAATCTCGTAAGTCAAAATCTCCAAGGCTGACTGGAAAGTAGATCCAAATATGCAATGTCAAGTGTTCATTGCCTCATGATCATTTCAAACTGGCAGCTGGCTACTTTTGAGTCGCAATGGGCTCATAGGGCAACTCTTTTAAATAGTCATATAAAATTTCATAATTGGACTGGACTATAGCTGGCGCGTTCGCAGACGTTAGCGGACAATAGCCACGCGAATGTTGCATGCGGCTGTTTATTTGGAGTCTATCTTGGGATTGAATATACTGTAGTACCCTAGTAGTACGGCCCTGCTTCCCATACCGAATATTTTATTTAAGTCTATTAATCGGTGTTCTCAGTGTTGCCGTTCTGGTGCGCGGCAAGTGTACGTAACTGGACGATGAATGTAAATGATTAATGGAAAATCGAGATTACCTCATCGCAGGCGGAACACCTAGGCTTGATGGTCTCGGCGTGGTGCCTGCCGCAGTACAACCTGCCTTCCTTGAAGAAATAAATCAGGTCGACGAGCAGCTCTTTGCAGACGCAGCAAGTGAAGCAGGCGGGGTGCCAACACACGTTCGGACCGGCTCGCGACGCGAAGATGCACATATCTCCTGAAGATAGCAGCTCTTCGCACTGCAAACAAATTAATAGACATTAGTGACAAAACTAAAAAAGCCGCTGGATGTGATCAAATTCGTAATGAAACAATAAAACAAATAGCAGAACATATCTCATTAAGGCCCAGTTTCACAATCAGTGGTAACCCTGGTAGTCACTTAAGGGTCTAGGGTATAGCGCGCGAAATTGAGAATACCAGAAAAGACGTATTCCCGTGTTAGCGAGGAGGCATGGCCACCTGTTCCCTTTCTCCAGTAGGTGTGTCTAAGATGAGAGCAGATAAATCCAAAAATCCAAAGGTAAGGTCAAAAGGTCCAAAGGTAAGGTCCAAAGGTCACTACAAAAATAAATTTCGCATTTCCAAGCTCCTGAACTTACCTTTAAACTTACAGTAATGACTCAAAGAGCAAATTGAAGAAGAAAGCTTGCCCTTGTGCAACTATTTAGCCTTTTTTGATATCGTGTTTGGTTGTTAAATTACAGGCATTTATAGAATGTATGATTTTGCATTGCGAGTTTTTTTGCGCATTAAAAAACTTTTTTGAGAAAATCGAAAACAGTTGTCATTCATTAAGGTCTTACCTATCGCCTTCTGAAATATTATATTTTATTATGTCGTTTGAAAATAGAGTGTGTTATGCGAGAAATTGTGAGTCCGTGTTTTACATGGCAAATACGCATGTATAAATGTGTGTATCCAGGCCCCTAAACCGACAGACAGTTAACCAGTAGTTATCGGATCGCTCTGTTTCAGAAAGAAATCCAGTGGTTAAGCTTATTTATCGTCAAGTTGGCAGCATTGCATGGGTCTCTGAGCACTGCCATAATTGTGTTCTATGAATTCAACCTAACCCTTTAATAAATAAACCTAACCTTTTGTATTAATATTTGACTTGTGTCACAACAGACTATAAAAACGCGCGATTGACACTTCTGTTACCAAATGGCACCAAAAAAGTACCCACATTTACCTGTGATAAGTGATTCCTTACTCCTTCCTGCTGCTATGGCTTTTACAACCGTAAGCTGCACACCCTACCATTATGCACACCACAATATTTTACAATGATTGGTCTTAAAAATGCTAAATATCATAAAAAAATATTTTGGTGGCTATTTATTTTCGGTAACAGCTAATGACAGCTAATTCGTATAGCATCAAACGGGCATGCAGTATGCCCTCTCTTTCCTTATCTAAGCTATAATCAAAATCCATCGAGGTCTTAGACGTCAATATCAAAATGTATGTTTTTATAACCTCCAAAGCAAGCTTATGTGTCATCGATTAACCACAACAAACGTCAGATATAACCCCGTACTTTATCCTTGGGTTAACTTAACTACTGGATAGCCAGATATTTTGGCTTAAACCACCGATTATGAAACGCAAGTGTTTGCTAACCACAAGTTTTCTTTTAACCTCTAGTTCAGTGCCGATTGTGAAACTGGGCCTAAGTTTCACTCATAATCTATGCATGGCTGCAGGGCAGTTTCCGGAGGTTTTTAAGGGCCGGTTTCACAATGATGGGTTAACTCAAGGTTATGTGTTGACCGGAGGTTAACCCTAAATGTCATGTTTCACAAATGGTGGTTTTCGATTTTACTTGAGGTTGACTCTGAGTTACCTTGACTCCAAGAAATTGTTGAGTTAACCTCAGGTTTGCGATGACGTATGCGCATTAGGTTATGTCACTTTGGTTTTGCTACTTGCTAGGCGTTTGAAGTTTCATATTTTATCGTTTACCTTAACGTTTCCATCGTCCTTTTTATTTGAAATGGATGGTTATGATGTAAATGCGTATAGCAGTGATGAAGAAGCAATGAGACCAAGAATATTTCCACCTAGAGTTAATTATTTTGAGGAATATGATGATCATGACACCTTGGTATTTTTTAAATTTTTGTATTTTTCTTTCAGCATCTTTAGAGATCTGCGGCTATTATTTGCACATTTGCAATTAAATTTTTATCCTATCTTTTCTCAGGCGTTGTCTTTTTCGCGCCATGTTGTTGTACCTTTTGTTTTGCATTTTATTACATGCTTGTACTTTTCTACTAACGAAATGAACAGATATTCTTCATCTTTTGAAAAGCTGTTCGCTCTCTTTGGTTTTTCCATGCTGACGCACAGGTATATGCATGGCCATTGTTTGAAAAAGGCCCCAGAAACAACTACAACGCCAAGCAGACCAATCCAACCCAACCCAACCTAAAAATCTTTTATCTATGCCAACACTAAATGACTGCGAATGAAATGCAAAAACGTCAGTGGCAAAAACCAAAATGAAGTTGGAAATCTCATTCTTTGACAGTCCTGTCAGAAAAACACAAAACACCAGCACGAAACACCTAACGAAGGAAATAAGAAGAAGAAATTTAAATATTGCTGACGCAGTACCACTAACCGCTAAAAATAAAATGCAACTCGCGGTCAGATGACCCTACGTCTTTATATGATTGTGAAACAAGAAACGTTCCATTGTTCGAGTTAATTCGCAGGTCGATGTTAGTAAACCGTCAGATTGACCACTGATTGTGAAACTGGACCTTAGACGGAGATCGTGATCCCAATTTTTAAATCTAGAGACAGGACTGAGCCGAAAAATTATAGGCGTGTATCGTTACTTCCGAATTTGTCAAAGAAATAGAAGTAAGAAATATCATCCACATATATTTGTAAATACAAACTTGAATTGGAGTTTCAGTACGGATTTCTGGAGAGAAGGTCGACAGGTATGACGGACCTATTATGCAATAGATACCTAGCAATGGACAACAAAAAAGTTCCTGCGTTGGGTGTTTTCGCCGATCTTGCCAAAGCGTTCGCTACTGTAAATCACGTGAAGTTATTAGATTTATTGAGGTATTACATATCAAGAAGCAAACAGCGTGTAAGTATCAATAGTATTCTGAGTGATATGAATATATGATTTGTGGAGTACCACAGGGCTCTATACTTGGACCTATTCTATTTATCTTATATATCAATAACCTTTTTTCTCTGCACACTCCAGGAAACATTGTGAGCTCTGCTGACGACACCGCTATTTTCTATACAGCCTCATCACGGCAAAACTTGGCCAGAAAATTAAAAGGACTTTTAGGAGAATCTTTTTCTTTTCGTGAATTTTTCTAATTATGTTGGCCCCATCAGCGTGTCGGATGTATATAGTTCAGTCGTGAATGGTATCTCCTTTGGTGCAATATTTTATTTTCTTTAACTATTTATTAAACATACTGGGCAAGTGGAACCCGTGAAACACATGTCGCCTCAAATATGTCTGCGAAAAAATTTGGGCATTTTTTCGCTAAACTTGAAAAACCTACTATATTATTATCTGCCTACCTTATTCACACAAGCCGATTCTTCTCGCCCGTCAGTGCTATCTTTCATCGGCAACGCGTAATCTGTACTGAGGGCAAGTGGCCAAAGAAGCATTTTAGTCAAATTACTATTGATACCAACCGAAGAAATCAATTATTTTACTAACATAATTGAAGTATTTTCCTAAAATGATTATAAATTTACAAAATAAGATTGTAAAAAACAAACGTTTTGTATAATGGCAATTATCTTGTAATCTTGTCTTGCAAAAATGCAACACAGTTTTGTAATTTTACAAATATTTTGTGAAAAAATTAATTATTTGTATTTTTCCTGTAAAATGCTCAACCATTTTTACAAAATTTAGTGAATCTACAAAACTAATGTATTTTTGTTAAACTTTACTGTGGTTTTACAACATGACCTAGTAAAATCGCTCCAATAGTGCTTATAATTGTTTTGTAAAAATACCTACGTTTTTTTTAGTGTAAGCAATTAATCATCCTTTATGACATCTTCTTGCAAAATACTTTAGGGATAATGTAATACCGATATCCCCGGTGAAAGCTACCGCAAGAATTTTCGCAAACTTAATTTTGTGCACCATTAACTAGGCAATATCCAATAACGTGGATTCATTCGAGTGAGGTGGAAATCCGCGCACAAAGCCTCGACTGTCACATCTCGGGATGTAACAATGCCGGCGAGGTTCCCTTTGAAATTAAGCGAATCCGTCATCCGTAAAGCTTCCCTTTCTCCACTTTAATACCTCGGCCGCCATTTAAAACAAACTTCAAACTCCAATTCCTAAGAAAACCCTACTCATTAAAGAAATAATTACAGAAGCGCGTCGCGCGGTGCCTTGCCGGCGAGCCACAGCGATTTTACAGGGTGGCACAACGAATTCCGGAATTGTATGCATACTGCTGCATTAAAGATCTCCAAGATATCCCAAGAGAAACCCGTAAAATAAGTACACTTTACTAGCTCACAAGATGTCTGTTAAGACATTAGGTACCCATACACCAGCAGTCATTCTTGCCATTCTTTCCGTTGACGTTCTTTCCTTTTAGAAATTTGTGCGTTAGTGAAGTAAGGAATGATGCGCCGTCGAATGATTCATTCGTTTCGGCTATCTCGGCGTACTTTATCGACAGGATAAAACCTGTAAAATCTTCCCAGTTAGTTGGCTGGAGACTATCATTTTGGCACAATAATTGAGCGAGCGTTCTTTCTTGGTGCTCGGCGTGAAAGACTTATTAATAGTTGCCGCTAAAACGAGTGTTTGTGTTTGCCATGGATTTGATGGACGAAGATGAGTCCTAGTTTCAGTCTACAGTAGACAAAGAAAATGAAAATTGCGATTTATGAATTGTACGTAAAAGAGTTCTACAACAATTTATAGACTGCTATCGAGCTCACCATGCCTTGTGGCAAGTTAAGAATAAAGAATTGTATACTAACAGAAATATGAAAAATCAAGGCTACTTGGAGCTCGTCAAAGTTTGGAAATGTTTTGATCCTGAGGCAGATCAGAAGATGGTGAAATCTAAAATCCAGTCTCTGAGAGGATCTTTTGGTAAAGAATTAAAAAAGGTAATGTTATGCTATTTGGAATACTTTATGTATTGTATTGTATTCACATGTTCCGAATTCTCGTAACAGATTCAGATCGCTGTACATTTTCCGTTTCTGTAACCACTGCTTTGACCATACACGACGCCTCCTCTTTTTCTTAAACAAAACTTCAGTTGCCATACCAATACAGGCAATTGTAATACTCCTTCCAGGTTCCATTTTAACAACTCAAATATCACCTGTAATACTGAATCACAACATCCCGTCGAATCCTCACGTTCTCGAGTGAAATAATCGTTCGGCGATATAATTTTCTACAATCCTGCCAAATTTGCGGTATAAGCAATTAATCCTTTCAAAACTGCAAGGAAAGGCATTTTGTGTTAGTGGGCTCTGAGAGGAATATAATCCTTTTGAAAAACGAGAGTATTGTCCGTCAGTAAAGACTGCCAGGAAAGATAGCAAAATCACGATTGTGTTAGTGGGATACGAAGAAAGATCTTTCATTTTGGTTTTTAAACGGTAAAGAACGTCAAAGGAAAGAATGGCAGTAATCACTGCTAGTGTATGGGTACCTATTGTGACTATGATCATCATCATCGCAAAACTGGGCTTAAGCCTCGTGTTCACTTGCAACTAACTTGCGATAGTTTTTGCAGCAAGTACTTGTTTGTTTTTCTACACTATCTTTTAATTGTTCGCAAATTTAATCTAGGAAATTGCTTTCGCAATTTCACTTGGGCTTGATTGTTCTGATTCCGTATACACTATAGATAACATGTCGTACGCAAACTATGTAGCTGCTGGGGTAGTTGTGATATATTTAATAAAAAACAAAAAACAAGATAGTCAAGGCGGAGAAAATGTTGGGTGAGAAAGTGGATTCAGCGTAGAACTACTCTAAGGATACATGTACTTTAATAAGTCATAGAACTCCCAAGTACTCTTAATACATTTCATTAGTCCCTTACCCACTTTCCTTTTTTTTTTGAGTTTTTCTCCACTCTTGATTATCTTGCGTTCTCAAGTTATGTAGCTTCCTTTGAATTTCCGCTGTGGATGTATTAAATTTAACAAGTCGGCCAAGTTTTGTTACATAATTCAGGATATAATTCAAAATTTTCAATTAAAAGACACGTGTCAGCTCTTGTCCAGTTGAGCTTCTCCATATTTGATTTACAACACTCCTTGCTGCAAGATTTTCGAAACAGGCTCAAAATTTTTGTGGCAAACTAATTTCCTGAGAGTAACCGTGTGCACTACAAGCTCTCAGCAAGCGCAAGTCCTTTATGTGTAAGAAATATTTCTCTAATGACGATGACGTCGTGCACAAGCTATGCAAGTGACTTGTGAGTGTAACCCTAGCAATTTTATTTGCTAGTGGACACGAGGCTTAACGCTGCGTTTCCACCAGAGATGGGCTAGGAAAATGTGCGCGGCGAGGATGTCTAGCGGAGCTGTGAAACGGTATGGGCGTTTCCGCCAGAGATGTATTGTATTGTATTGTATTGTATTGTATTGTATTGTATTGTATTGTATTGTATTTATTATCTTGTGATCATACATGTATGATATAAGACTAGTCATAGATAAATTAAAAATTAAAAAAATTAAATAACACAAACAGATAAAAATGAAACAAACAATGCGAACAGATAACTAGACAGTCCAATAAATGCACATCTGTGGAACAGAGAAAAAAAACAGATAGAAACAAAAATAAAAGCAGAAATAAAAGCAACGTAAGCTACATTCTAAAACATGAAACTAAAAGTTATGCGCCAAAAAAGTCGTCTATCGAATAGAAACATTGTTCCACAAGAAGTTTTCGAAGACGTGCTTTAAAAGACATGATAGACGTCAGGCATTTCAATTCTGCAGGTATGCTGTTGAACACCTTTATGCAGGCAAATACAGGAGATTTTTTGAATAATGCTAATGTATGCGATGGTATACTCAAATCATTAAAAGCTCGGGTGGTATAGCGAACATTGAGATCGTTATTTCTGGTGAATTTGTGTTTGTTCTGAAATACAAATATTGCGTACTTCAAGATGTAAATGGAAGGAAGCGTCAATAGTAGTAGATGTGCTAGGAAGATGAGCGATGCGAAGATGTGCAGCAGAGCTGTGAAACGGTGTCTAGATGAGCGTTGCGAGGACTTGTAGCGGACTCTTTTCAGAGTTTTCTTTTTGCTCGCCTATATCAATACACGCGTCATTCGTCCACATCTCTCGCAACCCATTTCTAGCGCACATCTCTCGAAACACATTAATAACTCAAATTCCTTGCCAACATGCCTTGTTTTGTACGTACAGAAACTTCGCTCCACTAAGCCGTTTGAACCAGAGCGGTGCTGAGCGAGGCGAGGTAATTCAAGCGATTCTATTGGTTCGGTCAGAACACATTCCTCTTAACGCATGCTCGCACATCTCTGGCGGAAACGCAACCATATAAGGACTTATTCGTCAGACCAGACTGATCTGGAAGGCATCTCTGACAGATCCGTATCTAGGTGTATAACCACGTGATCAGCTGATATGCCGTGTTGGCCTCTTATCATCCTCCCAACATAGCTAGACCAGACAACGTCAAATACGCATGTGTGTGACCATTTTCAGGGATGACGTCATCCTTTACAATCACCAATGTCAAGATTCTACCAGAAAATACCGGAAAAAGGATCGACTGCCAGCGAGATTTCAATCCGCAATCTTTGAATGGCACTAGAATCACATTAAATGACCTGATGCCTCACTAAAGCTCTAGCTAGTCGTGAAGTGAAAGCCTAATATCAACTGCTATGAACAGGTTATGTTACAGGAAGTTTATTGACGAGGGCTTAGAATAGACCAATACTCAAAGAGTTAATAGAGTTATATTGTAACGACCGGTGTAACTATAGTAATAACAAATATTTTGGCCATATGTAGTTATTTGGTGGAGGAGTTTTCAAATTTTTAAATATATCTTTTTATGTGTTATATGCATTGCTACGTTTGTTGTATTTATATTGTATTTGACATGTCCAATATCTGTAAAAGGATCCAAAGGATGAATAAAATTATTATTATTTTGCATTCCTTATTTTTTCTCGCATGGTTGCGGTAGTAACAAGTATTGACGAGCTGTGCCAAGTCAACACCTAACCTATTATTATTCTGAATTCAGGAAGGACCGTACAATGCTGCAGGTCTTGAAGATTACAGACTTTTGGAAGGTTTTATGTAACTTTTCATCCAGGCCCAATTGTTGCAGGTGTGGTGTAAATGTATTTGGAGTAAGGCCTGTGACCGACATCATGAGGGGGACAATAAAAACTTTGTTTTGTTTCCATAGTCGTTTTATTTCTATGGCGAGATCGGTGTATTTAGATATCTACCCAGCGTAGGTGTTTTGGATGTTCATATCATTGGGAATCGCAATATCTATTAAGTAGGTCACTTTGTCTGTCTTTGACTGGAAAACTATATCTGGTCTATTTGCTGGGATGGTTTTGTATGTATTTCAATGTCCCAGTATAGTTTGAATTGATTGTTCTCGAGTACTGAGGTCGGTGTGTAGTTATAATATGGATCTGTGTTTTCGATTAGCTTGTTTGTTGTGGCTAGTGCTTGGTGTATGACTTTGGCTGCAGAGTTATGTCTGGCCGTATACTCAGTTCCAGCGAAAGTTTTGCATGCACTTGTTATGCGTTCTATTGTTTCCTTCTGTTGGTGTCATTTTCTGCAATTATCATCAGTGATGGATGGATCTTTAATTATGTACTTCTTGTAATTTCGTGTCGCAATTACTTGGTCCTGGACAGCAAGTATAAAATCTTCCGTTTTCGGAAAGAGCTGGCCATCCTGCAGCCAGATGTATGACTGCTTTTTATTAATGTGGTCTTGTGTAACACGGTATCTATGCTTGCCATGCAGTGCCTTCTGCAACCAGGTGTTTATTTTTTCTTGTTGTGCTTGTATGTGGTTGTGTGCGTCTGCTGCGTGGTTATTATTATCACTAAAACTATTATTAATTAAAACATACCCTGGCAGTCCGCTAAAAGTTCTGGATACCCCGGGAACAAAGACGTATTGTCGTACCGCCTGCAGGATAGCTTTTCGTTGAAGACTGGTAAAAGAAATGACAGGTCACCAACCGCACGCCAGTAAAGAAGCATCTGGACGGAGCGCAATAGACGGAGTCACCGATTAGTTAAATTGCTTGTCTTTGGAATACGTCAACTATTGACAGTGTAGTAGAAGTAGCGCCTGCCCATGTGAGTAATATTCCAGACCAGGTCTTGTATATGCTCGGTGGTTTAGCCCTATTTGAAGTTACTTGTGCCACCCTGTAAGAAGTCGTCTCCATTTTCTTTAGCGTCGAGTCGGTTGCCGCCGTCTCATGATTTTATGATTTCGACCGCAACCGACCGCGTAATTGGACGAAGTTTAATTAAGGCCTTCAGCGGCACTTCGGCGATCGGAGGCTCCAGCTCGCAGTGACGAGCATTACACTAAACTACCCCTCCGACATTTGAAGGCCCTCCGAATTTAAAAGCTTAACTCCAAGTCCAAATTAAATGACCCACCACTTAGAAAGAGGTCCTTGCAACATTACACAGAAAAAAATACTGTTGCGTTTTCAATTAATTGTTAGTATTTGGATGTTTTTCGATCGCTTTAAATAGATTTACAGTTGTTTCAAATCCATGTCATTCAAATAATTCAATCCTTATATCCGAAGTAATCACAGGTATGCCAATAAATTCAAAATAATTTTATATTCGTTCTAATGATATGTATCTTTCTAATGCTAGTATTGACATATAATCAATAAAAGCATCCTTTTGTTTTAGAAATTTACCCTACGTTTCATTTAAGCAAGCATACAATCTATTCAATGGACAAAAATTATTCCTGCAACAGCAGTTCGTGATAATTCATCTGATAAAAATGGATTTTGTTTCCAAAGGTAACTATTACGCGAACAATGCCCCATGCTTTCAAAACATTGTCTATGCTGTTAAAGAAATTGGTAAGTAGTATTCGTACCAACAACATCACATATCGAATTCAATGGCCCTTGTTGTTCGCTAAACTATAATCAGTACTGGGCGGGACTGATGTCCTGATTCAATGAACGTAAAAAGAAAGAAAAGGGGGATCATCTTAGTGTTATTATCGGCGCCAACCCGCCAGCATGGACGAGGTTGTTTCGTTGTGTTGTTTCGTTGTTATCTTATGTTTTTGCGTATTGCATCAGCAATTGTGTGATTTAAATGTGTCCAGTTATATATTAACTAAATTATAACTTCATACAAAATCACCATTACACATCCAAACGAAACAATCAGCTGTCCTCGCAATAAAATGTGTTCGTCCAAGGAAAAGAAAGTAGTTTAGAATCAATTACCAAACACAGATTCGATTCAACGACATGCTGCGATTGATTCATACATTGGAATCCAATGACATCTTGTAGTTGAATTGACAATACGATATAACTCGTTACCAGCTATACACTTCTCTTTGGATAAAACATCGCTGTGTTTGAGGAATGCTGAGTGTAACGTCCTATTGCATCAAGGCGTAAGTCTTTGACAAAACGACATACTTTTCTGTGTGTACTTTGCTCTTTTTTTCATTACTAACACGAAACTAAACCGAACCCCGTTTTTTGCCAAAACTAGGCCGAAACCGAATATTCGGTCGGACACTACATACAGGATCTATCCCAAAAGTTCTAGCGCGCCCCTGACGCTCAGAGTAGGTGGTGGGGGGTCTGAGTGAAGGTACGGCTCTTTCTGCAAACCACTTTTTTGTGTTTTCGACACAGCACGATAATGTCTACCATGTAACCAGATTCTCCTTCCATCTGGGCAAGAATACAACGGAAATATTTTAGTTTTAGGTTTTCGTGACCGGATTCTTGACTCGGCTGTGGTTCCCCGACATCCCTACAGTCTTGCCTCCCCTAAACTTTTTTGTTCCCACACAGAAAAAAATACTTTTGCGTTTCCAATTAATTGTTAGTAATTGGATATTTTTCCATCGCTTTATATTTAAAGCGTATATTATATTAACAGTTGTTTCAAATCTATGTCACTGAAACAATTCAATCCTGATATTTGAAGTAATCACAGGTACGCCCATAAATTCAAAATAATTTTATATTCGTTCTAACGATATGCATAATCCGTCTAATACCAGTATGGACATAATAATTATCATACAATCAAAACATCAACGAACGTAAAAAAGAAAGAACAGGGGGGTCATCTTAGTATTATTATCGGCGCCGAACCCTCCAACATGAACAAGGTTGTTTCGTTGTGTTGCTTAGGTGTTAGCCGTGTTGTGTGATCTCGTGTTTTTGCTTTTTGCATCAGCAATTGTGTGATTTAAATGTGTCCAGTTATATATTAAATGGAGGACCTACTGAGAAATTGGGGCTTAGAAGAGCAACACCCACATTTGAATGTAGGTATTTAGATTAGTCAGACAGTTATATCTCAGGTAATAATGCAACAACTGGTGCAGGCTTATGTCTAATTCTTATATCATGCTCCTTATAACTTCATACAAAATCACACCATTAAACATCCAAACGAATCGATCAGCTGTCCTCGCAATAGAATATGGTGGCCCAAGGAAAAGAAAGTAGTTTAGAGCCAATTACCAAATACAGATACGATTCAATGACAGGCTGCGATTGAATCATTCATGGGAATCCAATGACACCTTGTAGTTGAATCGACAATACGACATAATTCATTACCAGCTATACACTTCCCATTGGATAAAACATCGCTGTATTTGGGGAATGCTGAGTGTAACGTCCCATTTAATCCAAGCGTAAGTTTTTCACAAAACGACAGATTTTTCTGTGTGCAATGTTGAAATGAGCGTTGTAGGGTAAGCACTGGGATACGCTTGACGACTAAAAGTGTATTGATGGAGAAGCTGCATATTTTGAGGATTATTAATCTTTTGTACCGATCCGATCAAAAATATTTTTTTTCAAAATCTCATTCCTTTTGGGATGTACCCTGTATCCCCTGTACTGATGAAGTGCCTCCGACCTTCGATACGTAATTGGTTGTTTTAATTAAACTTTAAAAGGCTTAGTTGGTAAATCGATTAGAAGAAATTGTAATAAAAAACTGATTGACATCGTTCTTTTATAGGACTATATCCTCTTTCCGATGATGACATATATGACGGATGCGATAGTCCCGCATATCCAACTTATGACCATTTATGTTACGTCAAATAGTATTTTATGTGAAATTTATGAAATTGGACCCGCAGCGTATCAAGGGTTTTCTCATTTCATCTGTTTTTTCAGGTAGGGCAATTTGGACGTTGAGCGGCAGGAGTAATCGCTATGTAAATTGCCCTTTTTTCTTCTCTCCTGCTAACTAGACTGCGCCAGTTAATGCCCGCCATTGAAATTAAAATGAGGGCAGTGGCGCTCACTCAGGGGCGGATTCGGGATCCGCCTGACAAGATAATTCAGCTCAAAACTTTTTGAAGAGGAAAACGAAGATAATAGTACATCTCCACGCATTAATTTACTCTTTCTAAGCTAAGTTTTCCGAAAAAATAAGACTTCAGGTTGACCAACTTGGCCTTTTACATAAGCTCATTTAAGAATCTAGTCACAGTTTCAGGAAAAACTCAGTTCCGAAAAGTGATAAGGTTTCTCGTACAAGATTTTTTATTTACCTCAGCACAGTGTCTCCAAAGAGAGTTGCTGTCAAGTCATCGTCACAGTCACAATATCTTAACAGACATGTTGTGAACTTGTAAAATGCATTTACTCATTTCACGAATTTCTCTTGGGATATCTTTAAGATCTTTAATGCAGTGGTTTCCCATTTGCTTTCTGCATCCTCATGCCGTTGACCAGATGGTATCTACTGGTTCATCCGCCTTTAGGGACAATTTCTCACTCCAAGGACAAGAAGGTGTCCTGACTCTTCTCAACTCGTCTACCCAAAGCTGTGGGTTGAGAAGAGGTTACTGCTTATACCGACAGTAGTTCGGTTCCTTTTAGTCGCCTTTTACGACACGCAGGATATACGATGGGAGATATTCTAACCCGCCCCCACACGGGGATGTTGTCAAGTAAAATACTTATTTTTTTACATTATACTTTTATTCAAATTCGATGATAAAGAAATTATTAAGGTACAGATCACTTGCTCGTAAATGGCATGCTTATTAAGCACGCTCAAGATTAGCATTCTTAGGTGCTCGATTTGAGCGTGTGTATCTGTGCCAATGTCATCCGCCGCGTTTTCTGCGCCGGTACGTCATCAATTGTGTGATGTCACAAACCTGCCTTGATAAGGAAGAATATACAGGGTGGGCCACTCAAGCGTATGCGGAGGAAACCGATTAAGTTATTAAAAGTGTTTATTTTCAAAAAATTTCAGAATCATATATTGCATCATGCAAAATTATTTTCACTTATACAGGGTGTTTCATTTAGGCTAGGCGTGATACAACTTTGTTATTTTAAATGGATCACCCTATATATTATTGCATTTTTGAATTCTGCGCGTCATTTGAAGACAAGTTTGTTAAATACATGTAGGACCTAAGATTAATGGTTTTCGAGTTATTCACTTGTTTCTTGTCTATCCCTCACATGCAGTGCTTCTGAAAAATTCGAATAAATCAGAAAAAGGTGATTTCTAGTGGTTCCGGGTTTTTGCGTTGTATTTGGCTTTAAAAGCGCTATCTGAAGGGCTATTAACAAATTTCTTTTTTCAACCTAAGACTTAGCTCTTAGATGCTTTTTTTTCAGATATTCATACATCCATATCTCAATTTTTTTAAATAGCACTACCTCTTTTTCTACACACAATTCGATGAAAAATTAAATTTTCTTCAAAATGATGTATCGCATCAGGGATCTGTCACTATTCGCTGCGGAGAAAATCGAAATACAATGATTTTTTTAATAACTTACCAAATGTGCGGCAATTGTTTATATACACTATTTACAACACCATAGGAGAAAATAGTTTATATTATGTTTTCAAAGTGATCCATTCTGCTGGATGCATACTTATAACTCTTTTCTTGAAATTCTGCTCTCCGTTTTCCAAAACATCAGGAGCCGATTCCTTGAATGCGGCTTTTATTCACTCTCGCATACCTTCCTTAGTCGTAATGGAAGAAGCGTAAACTTTATCCTAACACAGCCCCCATAATTTTGAAGAAAACTTAATTTTACATGGTATGGTGATTAGAAAAAGTGCTAGTGCTATTTGAAAAAAGCTAAGAGCTACATCTTAGGGAATAAAATGAAATTTGTTAGTAGCCTTTCAAATAGCACTTTTAAAACCAAACACAACGCAAAAAACAGGAAACAAAAATCACTTTTTTCTGAGTTATTCGAATATTTCAGAACCACTGCATGTGAGGGATAGACAAGAAACAAGTGAAAACTGTAAAACCATTAATCTTAGGCCCTACATGTATTTAACAAACGAAAATAATTTTGTGTGATGCAGGATGCAACACATGAATTTGAACATTTTTTGAAAATAAACTTTTTTAATAACTTCATCAGTTTAGTGTAAAATTGAAAAATATACCTCGTCAAAGTAATATACGAAAAACACACAAAATAACATCAAAAAAAGTTGATGAGCAATAATTAAAAATGTTGATATCTGTATTGCAATATCTCACAAGCTGTTGAGTCATTTTTGTAATTACTTGAAAAAGTTGTAACTAAACAAATGTTATCACTAGCTTTTGTTACAGAGATAAAACCCGAAAAGTTTATTTTTTTAGATCAGCACGCAAGGCTATTTGTTTATTTAGATGACTTTCTTAGCATGACTGAGTTATAATGACTTGCTATACTACTTGTTCTTTCCTGTGTATTTTATATGATTATTTGCATTGTCATCAGAGCATATACAGGGTTATTCACGCTATTCGACACGGAGCATTATGGCTAAAGTATTTGATAAAAAAGAAAATAATAATTTGAGATGGATAGAGACCCATAAAGGCTACATTTTAAAAATATTTTCATGTTATACAGGGTGTCCCAAAAACACGAAATGTATCAAAGTTATGTTTTTTTAAATGGAATACCCCGCATGTTATTGCATATTCAGATTCCTTGGTGAATTCTAGTGTGACTTTATGTATCATACATGGTACCTAAAGCGAACCGTTAAGGTGTAAATCACCATTTTCGGTATAAGTAGATATCAGGAAAAATTGAATATCGCAGAGATTACAAAATATGGAAGGCTGTGACTTTGCTGTATTACTAAGCATAAAATGCATCAGCTTTGATGAGACTGTCAAATTTAAATTACGTTTATGCTTGGAGAAATCGGTCGAAACTTCGATCAGCGATAACTTGATTTTTTCAAATGGGAATGCCTAATTTTTTTTATACGGTCAAACGTAGAATTTGATAAGCTTTCTAATGATATAAGGTTGTGAATATCAATCTCTCGTAGTTTTCATTTAATTTTAAATTTTCGAACAAATCGGCGATTTTCAATTTTCCTACCTATAAGAAACGTAGCAGGCCATGAAATATAAACAAAGATCTGTTCAGCTAGAAGAAAACAACCAACTTAGCTGAAAAATACACACTAACTAGACTAAAGGGACAAGATTATAAAAATTCCTTACAACAAATCAACTCTCCCAGAAACAACTGCGATAACATCTCTAAGGTCAAAGAGAAGCTGAAGTATGGCAGTAATAGATATTTTTACTGTCTACTGGCTACCGCAATTTACTAGAGGTTAAAAATTTCCAAGGCAATCAAAAACTCTCATATGAAACAGAAACAACCAGCGACTGTTGCTCCAGCACGCAACTATCAATCATATGTAATGGTGTAAAAAAGTACTAATTTGCGTCGAAGTCGATACCTCTGACTGGAGCCCTTCTATTTTTCAGTATCTATTAGCAATATTGCAAAAAAGGAATACTGATAAATCTGATTTAAATTTTCTGCCATTTAAGTTATGTTTTATAATTTGAACAAATTTTAATTCATTCTTCCTTTTCTGCGACCTTGCTAATAGGTGCTGAAGAATTTTCAGAACTCCAGTCAGAGGTACTTTTGACCTGAGTTTTGACAGAATTGCATACTTTTTTATATCACTAAATGTGAAATTTTATTATGAAAATAATAAACTGCTTACAACATTCTCTAGTAGTTTCTACTTTATTTCAAAATTTTTAATGGTTTTGGAAATTGCCAATCTCTAGTACATTGCAGTAGCTGGTAGGCCGTGAAAAAATCCATTTCTGCCATACTCGAGCTTCTCTTTGACCAAATATATGTTAGACTGGTTAGACTTTGTTTGTTGCGAGTAATTTTTATAATCTTGTCCCTTTAGTCTAGTCCGTGTATATTTTGCAGCTAAGTTAGTTGTTTTCTTCTACCTGAACAGGCTTTTGTTTATATTTCATGGCCTGCTACGTTTGTTATAGGTAGGAAAATTGAAAAACGCCGATTTATTTGAAAATCTAAAATTAAATGAAAACTACCAGAGATTGATATTCACAGCCTTATATCATTAGAAAGGTTATCAAATTCTACTTTTAACCGTATAAAAAAAAATTAGGCATTCCCATTTGAAAAAATCAAGTTATCGCTGATCGAATTTTCCTTAATTCATCGACCGATTTCTCCAAGCATAAACGTAATTTAAATTTGACAGTCTCATCAAAGCTGGCGCCTTTTATGCTTAGTGATACGGCAAAGTCACAGCCTTCCATATTTTACAATCTCTGCGATATTCAATTTTTTCCTGATATCTACTTATACCGAAAATGGTGATTTACACCTAAACGGTTCGCTTTAGGTCCCATGTATGATACATAAAGTCACACTAGAATTCATCAAGGAATCTGAATGTGCAATAATATGCGGGGTGTTCCATTTAAAAAAACATAACTTTGATACATTTCGTGCTTTTGGGACACCCTGTATAACTTGAAAATATTTTTATAATGTAGCCTTTGTGGGTCTCTATCCATCCCAAATTACTATTTTCTTTTTTATCAAATACTTTAGCCATAATGCTCCGTGTCGAATAACGTGAATAACCCTGTAGATACATAATATACAGAGTATAACGCATAGTATGGCCCAATACCTTAGAGTGTAAGGCGTGGAGCGTATTTGAAAATTGATATTTCTATAAGGCACTAAATGTTCACAATACTATTACATTGTAACATACTGTACATTATGGTATTCGTGTATTGTGTATTAGTTGTCATGCATGATGTAAAGTCAAAGTGTTAGGTTAGATCTTTGACGTGTAAACGTCATCGAATCGTCTAGAGTTTCCGGGAATGACGGATGGGCATTCTAGAATGTCATCTGGATGTCTCGAATTCTTTGGATGGTTCGATGAAGTGTATATAAGGCGCCACGGGTAGCGTGGCAGTAGTGCAGTAGCAGTTAAGTAGCAGTTGAGTTGAGCTGTAGCTGAAATAAGATTAAGAGATATTGTATTGTGTTGTGAAGTAAAACGGTGAAAGTTACGTCCAGTTTGAGTACGAGAAAGCATGACAATATTTTTGTCATTATTTCGTCAAATATTACGTTAAAAGTGCTTAATTTCATTTTCTAAGTAAGCCTACTGAATACTTATTTTTGTTATTGATAAGAACGTCTCATCGTGCAATATAGGCAAAGAGTTTAATAAAAATAAACAAGATTTGAGGAAAGAAGGTAGCCCCTATTTAATAACGTTTGTAGGCACATAAAGTTATATTATCACTGAAGAACAGACAAGTCCAGGGAAGATTGTATGTTCCCAGTGAAGCAGTCAAAAGACTGAGAGAGTACAAACATCTGGGCACCATTTTTATCGAGACTGAAAGACACTCTCCAGAAATAAGATCGAGAATAGGTCAAGCTAGATCTGCACTCACAAACATGATGAGAGTATTCCGCTGTAGAGATCTTAATATCAAACTTAAGATCAGATTGGACAGCCGTTACGTTTTCCCAATCTTTCTCTATGGGATAGAGTCGCGGACAATGAACAAAGTTGATCTGAAAAGACTTGAGGCTTTCGAAATTTGAGTATACAGGGTGTTTCATATGTTGGGACTTTTTTCCATACAGCGGATAGTATTCGCCAAAATGTGTTTTTTCCCAGTAACACATAAACGAAATATTTAGGGAAAACAGGATACTGACCATTAAAGGAATCCTCAACTCTAAGTTCGTCCCTGGGTAATGGCTCACCATGTCATAATATCACAACAAACAAGATAGCGCTAGCGGTGTCGATGCCGGTGAGGCAGTTCGTCATACGTCGCGTTGCTGTGGCATAGTATACGAGAGTGCTTGACTTGTTACATCTGACGATCGGACTTTAAAAACAACAACAAACAATGGCGCACGCTTATAGCAATAACGAACTGGTGGATATGATTTTAATGTACGGTGAGTGTGGTCAAAATATCACTGCGGCTTCGCGAGTGTATGCCGATCGTTTCTCTAACCGTACTGCATCTCGTCGATTTGTTTCGCTCGTGCAAAGAGCTAGAGACACAGGACGTCTGAATCCAAATCGTGGTGGACAACCTCGTATGGTCCAAATTGCAGAAGACATCGTAAATCGTACTTTTACCTGTAAGACGCCTGCGACAGGACAACACTTACAACTTCGTAGCAACCAAATAGTGAGCACTTGCTTGAAATTTTTTTTACTGTTTTGTTACTGGTTCACCGTGCACTATCTTTGCCGTTTGAAGGGCTGTTGCTTCTAAAGAGGAAAGTCCCAACATTTAGAACACCCTGTATCGACACATACTGAGAATTTCTTGGACAGGAAGAGTCGCAAGTATTGAAATATAAATAAAAAACAGAGAGGAACTGTATAGGGAAACTTTCTCACCCAGGTCACATTATGCGTCTAAAATAAGTACATTTAAAAAAATCACTTGAATAGTTGAGAAAGTTAATCAGCTGTGCGCCACTGGAGGAGAGGCTGCTGCATTTGCATTTTTTGAATTGCTCTCGTATACTAATGAATATCTAGCACTTAATTTGTTCGTCGGTCGAAGTACCTTTGTCTCCTGGGATTGGTGAGGGACTTATTTTTTTGTCTGTTGCTTTAGGGTGAGATACGGTGGAACAATGCTTTGAGTTATTGTATAGGGTTCGACTAATTCGCGAAATGAATGCGAATTTTTTTTTGTATTTTCCCAATCTGAAAAAGCACACGGTATTTTCTCTCACAACTATACATGATACGAGTTTTTCTCCTGATAGGAAGCCAAATGAAAATTTAATTTTTTTTTTTGGAGGTAAACAAACACGACTATTTGATGGTAACATTGGCTGGACAATTTTTTTGTGTCGTATCGTCTAAAAATAGTGATAAAATAAACGCTGTAACAGAGTCTACACTTGAAACGACATATTATTATTGATACTGACACTGATTGCAAGTCAGATAACGATTTTATATTTTTACAGTGAGCCTAAGGGTCTTAAAATTTTTGATGTCCGTTACCTGAGGCTGAAAATCACAACAACGGCCAGATTTATAATCTTGACTCTCAAACTATACATGACACGAGTTTTCGTCTTGATGGGAAGACGGATACCGATTTTAGATATTTAGGGTAAACTTGAAAATCTGAGCGCCTGAAAATCATTGATGTTCGTTACCTAAAGCAGAAACTCAAAACAACGGCCGGATTTGTAAATATCACTCTCAAACTATACATGATACAAGTTTTCGTCCTGATAGGAGGTCAGAGAACTGAAAATTTGAGGGCCTGAAAATTTTTGATGTCCGTTACCGGAGACTGCTACTCAAAACAACAGCCTGATTTGTATTTTGCACTCTCAAACTATACATGAGACGAGTTTGCGTCATACACACATAAAAAGAAATTCTCAAGTAAAGAGTTGTGATATTCTTGTAAATACATACAACAAGATTTTCTGAGTTTATAGCCATTGTTGGCTCAACTCTTATTAAAATAGTAATAATAATAATAAGAATATCGGTTACCACTCTAAGAACGAATATTTGATGGGAAAATTATAGAAAATTTGTATCAAGAATAATATATTTTTGATTTATATACTTATTTTAAAGAAATATGCTCCGTAAGAAAATATAATTTTCTTTGGAACCAAGGCTATAATAATTTAATAGCAAATATTTCATAATTTTATATCAAGATTGTCATTTTTTCCAGCGATGTCCAGTTTACTCCTATCAAAAATATAGACAGCTTGCAAATGCGAACCTTCATTTACAACATGATAATCTTGGTTTGAAAATGAACGCTGTTTTACAAGCACACTCCATATTTGTATCAAGTAAATCGTTTATTTGACGTTTACCAACGTCGGCGTGCGCAGGCGCGCAGCGTGTCACGGGTCAACTTTAACCGCTCCACCCTCTCAACTCAACAGCCTGTTGCCCGTCCGCGTTCGCGCCGCCATTATCGGTTTTCGGATTGTCGCATTCGCCGCCGTCTTTAGCACCGTAGCGTAATACCTGCATCCTGGATCCTGCATAATAGCACATAATAGTATCTAGTTAAACTGTTAAAAAATTGCCATTGCCACGTGATACCCGTGATACCACCGTCAACCATCAGTCATCGAATCTGCCGGTAGTGCTGGCCCACCGCCATTTGAGTCGCGTCCCAGTTCCCATCAGCTTCCTTATCACTGGATCTATCCAACCATGAATGAGCTATTCAAAAAATTGGGATGCGAAGACCTGACTCAGGTGTTCGTAGATAAGTACTAAGTATAGTAAACGTGATTTAAGAAATTTTGCAGAACTATTTCTCCAGAAAAATTTCTACATGCTCATGGAAGAGTTTGAATTCTCAAATTAATACTATTAGATTCCCCATCCAAGAATATCACAATTTTAGAATAAAGTTGAGCTACTTGCGTCAAGTTTATGAAATGCTCCCAGTTAAGATTATGAAATGCTTCAGTCAAGATTATGAAATACTTCGGTCAAGATTACCATATGCTTGATTTAAGATTTTGGCATTCTTACTATCAAGAATTTCCCAGTTTTGCATTCAAGATATTTTCTCAATCTAACCCTTATATGGTCAAAGATATCGTATTCTCACTTTAAGATTAGCATAACTTTGCGCGTATAGGACGTTATGGTTTACTTGAATTGAAGCATCTGTGCTCCATCTAAGAAATTATTTTTATGTGTGTAGGATTATCAACAATTCAAAATTTCTATAAGTTTTCTTTCTCTACCTCGATTACAGGATTTTTCTTCCCATTTTCTTTGACATCAAAATAGGCTATTATTATTACGCCTTCGCACGCAGTTGCACGCACACTAAAATCCCCCACTGTGTTTGCGCACTAATGTCCAAGGACGTTAAAACTCTTATTAGATCATGTAACCCACCGAACCTTTTGAAAAACTGCATGACCGAGGAAATAGCTCAATTTAAGAGCTTGACCATCAACGGTGATTAATGCAAGTATTATTCGCGATCTGAGAGGCCATAAAGACAAATATTCAGTTTGGTATGCCATATGGCCAGCGGCAAATGTTAGGTATTTTCAGCGCTGTTCAGTATTTCAGACGTGACTCAGGAATCGACTTTAATGGCAAAAAATGCTAATAATTCACCAGCTCTTTCTGTTAGCTTTGTGATTCTTTAAGCTCCGTTTTACAAAAAATGCAAAGATGTGTTAATCTTCGGTTTGGTGGTGAGAATAAAGATATGCTAAATATAATCTTGACTTCTGGAATATCTGAGGATTTGCTTGATTTATCGTTAGACAAAAACCTATTGTGCTAGAAAAAGGACATCTTACTTCAACTCCAATTGGTTTCTACTTACAGAGTGGCTCATTATGTAGAGGTCTAAGAGCTGAGTGAAATTTTGTGAAGTGACAGCGTTTATTTTTTTCTAGCTCAAAGTATTTTTTTAACATGATTTTATTAGCTTCACCTCTATGTTTGTAATAAAGATGCATTATTTGTTTATTTGTGAGCTTGTAACTCTTCTATGGATTGGAGGCCTCACCCAACAGTGCCGCGAAAACGATTTTGATGGCGTCAAACCCGTCAGACCAACACCAGCGGTTGTGTCCGCTGACTAAAAGATGCCGACACCTTAAGGTGTAATATTACTAGGGATTCGTCAAGCCAACTAGCTTGAGTTTTTTATTAAATACTTGACTTGACTTGAAAGCTCAAGCTTTTGAGAATTTGATATTCGATTTGACTTGATTTTCGATCTGAACTAGTTGACTTGATATCAAGTAAAATCGAACTACTTGATATTACTTGATATCGATCTGTAAAATGCGAATCGAAGCATTAAAATAGGGGAATCGCTGAGGTTACGACAGCAAGCAGGCACCCGATGACTTTAAAACTTTAAAGCCAACCGACACAGAATGGCTGTTAATTGAACGAATTTGCCAGTGCCTTAATGTTTGTAAGAGTATTTGCATCAGTTTTGCATTAATATTATATAGACTAGATTCGTGGGCTATGGAACTTGACAATAAACCCGATCGAGATGAAACCGATGAACAGATTATGAATAGTATTCAAGCGGCAAGGGACAGTACTGAAGATATTTTAGAATGGTGGAAAAGACACGAATGTATTTCTCCAAACCTTGCCGCAATGGCCAAAGACTTTTTGGCAACGCCAACTTCTTCAGCTCTAGTTGAAAGGCAGTTTTCTAGAGCTGCCTTTATTCTTACCAAAACAAGAAATCGATTAGGTGATAACTCCGTCTCAAGTCATGAATGGCAAATAAGGATATTAAATTGTTCTTACTTTTGTGTCATCAGCATCGATTGCTCTGGTCATTAGCCTCGAGTTATGTGTAGGCTTTGTTTTGTTACTGTTTCCCGGCACCACTATAGGAACAGCACTGTTAATTAGAAGCCAATAGTGAAGGCTCAGGTGGGGATTCTTCGCTGAGCTTTTTTTATGGATATTTATTTTTGATTGAAAAAACCAGAAATAAATTTCCGCCTCTAACGAAAATCGAACCCGGGACCTTCCGGTCACGAGCCCTCGACTCTAACCACTGAGCCAACCCAACCCCATTTGAGTTTGTTGTTTTTCTATGTATTATTGTCAGAATTCAGAATATTTCGTATTTTTATTTCATATTATTATGTACATTCATTATTTAACTAAGTTACATCTTTATATACATTTTTAATGTTACTGTTATTGCGTTTTGGCAGTTAATCAGATTAATATCAAAAAAGAATTATTTTTCAAGAAAAATCAAGTAGTTAGCTTGACTTGAATTTCGAAAACAAATACTAGACTTGATCTTGACTTGATATCAAGTCAAGTCAAGTCAGGTAGCTTGAAAATCAAGTCAAGTCGTGAATCTCTGAATATTAGAAACAGGCGTAGTGACCAACTGTTTGGGGTTGTTATTTTTGTGAAATTTATTCAGGAAAATCGACAGTTTCAATTATCGGTTATGCTATGAATATTGATCAAAAACAATTGTTCATTGTGCACTGAGTATTAATAAATACCGTTTAAAAAATCTAAAAAAAGCAAGCTTTAATGTTAGTGTTAAATTATAAGTTGAATATAGTTTAAAAAGAAACTTTTAAAGAACATGGAACTAAAAAGTAAAAAATAATTTTTAAAATAAGCTCAAGACAATAATGAACAACAAATAATAATATGACTGTGAGTCGAGCACCCGACGATTTTTTCACAATCATACTAGTAGGTATATCTTGTTCTTTATCGTTTTAAGCTTATTTTAAAAATTGTTTTCAACTTTTTAGTCCAGATGTACCAGCAGCACGATTGAGCTCTCCTGCATAGGTCGCTCGTAAAGTTAAGCAACATTTGGAAGAATTCAATTCGCTGTGTATCGGCTATATTGCGGGGAACCGTAGTATAGTGGGTAACGCGTCGGCCTAGAATGCCGGAGGCGCTGGTTCGAATCCAGCCGGTACCCTTCATTTTCCGATTTTTCTGTGAACCAGATGATTGGAATAATCTCCCTCTTGCGGAGTAAGCAAGCACCTTCCATTTGGAAGAATGTTTTCCAGGACGTTGGATTGCTCATGGAGGTTCTATTAGTTAATCTGCAAGATCTCCAGACCTCCCTTTTTTATGGCCAGTCTCCCGCAAAGGCTGAAAGCTTATGACGCTGTAGAAGCGCGAGGATAAGTGCCTGAGCACGTTAGATTCGAAACGCTGCAGGTTGTAGCCGTCGGGAATCAAATTCTCTGGCAGCTCATTCCTCAGCGTCGAAGTTCTCCAAAAGAAGGAATGCTGGAGGAAACTGGTTCAGAGAGTAGGAACCACGACCTGGTAAGGATGAGCTCGCACAGCCTCTCTAGTGTTCCTCGTTAGGACGGCCTTCGATGTTATTATCTGGGAGAGCTCACTCGAACATCTTCCGTGATATAGAATCTGTAAAACAGGGACAGGTCAGCTGCCTTTCTCCGATGTTCTCTGTGCGAATCCCTTTTCATATCAGTCTTTGCATATTGCAACATAGTGTTTGGACTATGCTATAAGAGAGAGAATATCAGTAGTTCAAAATCACTGTATTCGGTTCATTTTCAATTTAAGGAAGTTTGGCCATGTATCAAACTACTATAAAATTATCCGCTGGCTTCGGATGCCATACTTGGTTAAATCCCACTATCTAATTTTCATTCATAAACTGATAAAATCTGGAATACTCATATACCTCAGAGAAAAATTGATTTTCCGGTTTAATGTGCATGATAGGATAATTCGTGAAGCTTCAACCCTTAGAATGCCTCGACACACAACGTCGCTCTTTACAAGAAGCTTTAGCTATAATGCTGTTTCTTTGTATAATAGTATTGATTGTTTTTCAAAAGATATGTCACTTTTTAAGTTTAGGAAATATATTAAACATATCATGTTTCTGCACTAAACTCCTCTCTCTCTCGCTCTCACTCGTACTTCCGATCTTTGTCTTTGTCTTTATTTTTATTTTCCTATAATCGTGTCTGTTTGTACACATGTATAAGCGATAGTTTCTGGAATCTATAACTATATTTTTTTTTCATTTTTATATATAATAATAATAATACTAATTTATTCACCAACAATACAGGGCAAATAAATTGTTTGACCCACAGAAGGTGCTGACCTTGTGCATAGGTTATAATACATATATTTTACAATACGTATATTAAAACTAGTACTAACTATATTAAAAAACTTGAAAGTGTGTCAGTTCAAATCGTGTTAAAAACATTTGAAAAAATATCTCTGGGTGTGTCCGTTATCCAATTTTTGACTTTTTTTTTGTATACAATATGAGATTTTATGGATTTCAGTGAAGCAGGAAGTAAATCGTGTATGCAGCAACATAGATATATTAAACTTTTTTGGCCTATTGACTTAAATATAGGAGGTCTTAAGGTCCTATTCTTGGTTCGTGTATTATGTTCATGGCTATTGAAGTTGATGTAAGTTGATAATAACCTTCAAAACACATTTTTGCAAGAAACTGATACTCTTCAAATGAGTTTGATGCACTCCTCCCCAACCTAAGACGCCATAATTTAGTTGGGACTGCACAAGAGAATAATACAATGTTTCTAAACAACGTGTGTTTAGAAATTGTCTAAGATATTTGAATTTAGGTAATAGTTGTCTGACTTTTCGCGAAAGAAATTTTATTTGTAAATCCCATTTTAAATGTTTGTCAATTATTATACCTAAGTATTTGACACTATCAGCCTCAAAAATTTGTCTTTTGTCTATTTCAATAGGTCCAAAATTCGGTAACGTATTTTTATATGACGAAAAAGGTAAATAGTAAGATTTATCAAAATTTATCGTAAGACGATTGGTATCAAACCAATTTTTAATAATTGTTATATCATACCTGATTATTTCTTGGATTTTTTTCCAGCTTGATGCTTGATAGGTTATCACTGTATCATTTGCTCTTTTGTTTTCCATCGACAGCGGCAAATGGTTAGGTGTAAGAGGAGCTTTTTAGCTAAATCTCGCCATTCTGCTGCCAGTCATTCAGACACCTGACAGATACAAGGTGTATCATCTGTTATTACTAAAGACGATTATTATTCATCTTGCTAAGTTCCTCTCGCATAATTGCGGTAGCAACAAGTGTTGACGGGCTGAGCCAAGTCAACACCCGGACTATTATTGATCGGAATTTAGGAAGGATCGTACGATGTTACAGGTCTTCAGAATTACAGACTTTTGGAATGTTTTGTGTAACTTTTCGTCCAGGCCTAACTGTTGTAGGTGTGGTGTAAATGTGTTTGGTGTAAGGCCTGAGACTGACATAATGAGGGGAACAATAGTAACTTTGTCCTGCTTCCAAAGGCGTTTTATTTCCATGGCAAGGTCCGTGTACTTAGATATTTTCCCAGCGTAGGTGTTTTGTATATTCACATCATTGGGAATAGCAATGTCTATCAGGTATGTAACTTTGTCGAGCTTTGACTGGAAAACTATATCGGGTCTATTGGCTGGGATAGTCTTGTCTGTATGTATTTGAACGTCCCAGTATAGTTTGTATTGATCGTTTTCGAGTACTGATGTCGGAGTGTAATTGTAATACGGATCTGTGTTTTCTATTAGTTTGTTTGTTGTGGCTAATGCTTGGTGGATGACTTTGGCCGCAGAGTTATGTCTGGCTGTGTATTCGGTACCGGCAAGAGTTTTGCACCCGCTTGTTATGTGATCTATTGTTTCTTTTTGTTGTTGGCATTTTCTGCAATTATCGTCAGTTATGGATGGATCTTTAATTATATATTTTTTGTAGTTTCGTGTTGCAATCACTTGGTCCTGGATAGCAAGCATGAAACCCTCCGTTTCTGGGAACAGCTGGCCATCCTGCAACCAGGTGTATGACTGTTTTTTGTTAATGTGGTCTTGGGTGACACGGTATCTATGTTTGCCATGGAGTGGTTTCTGCGACCAGGTGCTTATTTTTTCTTGTTGTGATTGGGTGGGATTGTGTGTGTCTGCGACGTGGTCTGGACATGATAGGTTGAGTGGTGTATAGTTTTTGTCTGCTTTTACTATTGCTCGATGTAAATTTGTTTGTTTGTTTTGGAAGAAATGTCTGAGTGTCTTTATCTGTCTTGTGCGAAGCGACTGTATATCTGTAATCCCTCGGCCTCCTTGTGTCCTGTCTATGGTGAGCCTTTCTTTGCATGCGTTTGGATGTGACATTCTGTGTTTCGTGAGTTCTGTCCGTATGAGGATGTGGATGTTTTCTATATCAGTGTGTGACCACTTGATGATGCCAAATGAATACGTGAGGATTGGTATTGCAAATGTATTAATAGCTTTTGTAAGGTTTCTAGAATTCAGTTTTGTTTTCAGAAGCTTAATGAGGCGGTCTCTAAACACTTGTCTAAGTTCTGCTTTGATTTGTGTGTGGTCGATCTTAACACTCTGATTGAAACCCAGGTACTTGTACGTTTCTTCCTTGTCCATGTTATCCAACGTCTGGCCTGTTACTATTTCCTGTTCGGGATGGTTCTTCCATTGGCCTTTGTTTATGTGTAGCACCTTGCATTTGTTCATCCCGAATTCCATCCTGACATCTGACGTATAAACCTCTGTTATTCTGAGTAATTCTCTCAGTTGCACGTCAGTGGCAGCATATAGTTTTATATCGTCCATGTAGAGGAGATGATTGATTCTGTGTTGATTTACTTTCTGATGTCTGATGTTGAAACCATAGTTTGTGTTGTTCAGTGCGTTGGAGAGTGGATTTAGACAGAGGCAGAACCAAAGTGAACTGAGGGAATCACCCTGGAAGATACCATGTCGCATGTGTAGTTCCTCGGTTTGGATATGGCCGTCCTGAGTTGTAAGGTGTATGTTGGTTCGCCATGTCTTCATGGTTTTTGCAAGAAACTGCCGAAGTCCTGGGTTAATTTTATATATTTGCAGAATTTTCGTTAGCCAGCTATGTGGTACAGAATCGAATGCTTTTTTATAATCTATGAAACAGGTATGAAGGTTTCTATGTTCTTTTCTAGTTTGCTCCATGATCACACTATCAATTATAAGTTGTTCCTTGCAACCTTGGCTTTGTTTTCTACATCCTTTCTGTTCTTCAGTGAGGATGTTGTTTTGCGTGAGGTGTTGTTCATTCGCCATTCTGCTGCCAGTCATTCAGACACCTGACAGATACAAGGTGTATCATCTGTTATTACTAAAGACGATTATTAGTATTATTATTATTATTCTAGACTACGGAGGTCCACGGGAGCAATACTCCGATGGTCGAATCTGTGCCTTGTATAGCAGCAGTAGTTGCTCTGGTGTATACAGCTTCCTACAGCACAACAAAACTCAAAGCTTCTGGGGTGCTGTTTTAGCAATACTGACTACTATATTCTTCATAGAAGGGCTACGCCACTCGCTAAGACATCAATCGTATCAGGAGCAAAGATACTTTGATGTTCCCTTTTCAAAGTTCAAGAAGCTTTATTTGCCTCAAAAATAGTTGGAGACTCTGGGTGCTTATTACGATTCGTCACACCTCTGCCTGTCACTTTTCCCACGGTCACTACGACAGCATCATCGGTATAACGCATATTATTTATGATCTGTCCACAGCGCCGAAGTTCTCCAAAAGGAGGAATGCCGGAGGAGACTGGTTCAGGGAGTAGGGACTTCGGCCTCGTAAGGATGAGCTCGCACAGCCTCTCTAGCGTTCCTCGTTAGGACGGCCTTCGGTGTTGTTATCTGGGAGAGCTCACTCGAACATCTTCCGTGATATAGAATCTGTGAAACAGAGACTGCTCAGGTACCCTCCTCCGATGTTCCAGCCTGCGGAGGTCTTTATGAGGTTAGGTGTAAGAATTAGTCTAATTGCTCTCTTCTGGATAGTGTCCAGAAGCTTTAGAGAGTGCTTCGGAACGCATCCCCACACATGGGAGCAATACGTGAACGATGGTCGGATCTATGCCTTGTAGAGCAGCAGTAGTTAGGTTAGGTTAGGTTGAAAGTGAGTGGGGCAGAGCTGCCTCCTTCCACTGCGACTCAATTGTGTCTATTGTGGCTCACACCTTTTTAGAGTTCACCGTACAGTCCGCACCTCTTTACGAAGGCGATCACCGTAAAGGGTGTAACTTCCTTGAAGTCATGAGGTTCCAGTTGGGCAAATCCGAATGTCTGGAACCTAGCATTATCCAGTACTGGACAGGAGCAAAGTATGTGCTCCGCTGTTTCATCCTCCACGTAGCAGAAGCGGACAGTCTGAAGTTTGTTCAAGACCCAACTTCCGCATATGGTACCTTAGACGACCATGTTCCGTCAGCAGACCTACCAGAATCCGGAGGTCGTACCTATTACATTCCATGATCCTCGGGGGGCCTGACTCGAGGGGTATCTTATAAACACCTTCGAGTGCAGTAGCCCTGGTGTATCTCGCCAGTACAGGAGTGCTTTCCTCACTGCCCAGTCCGAGATGGTCTTTTTAGCGGTGCTTTTTGCAATTCCCGCGAATGGTTCTGGTCCTATGAATACAGATTCAGTTCCTCCTTTTGCTAGCGCGTCGGCCAATACATTTCCTTCCACTCCGCAGTGACCCGGAACCCAAATAAAGGATACCCTGTTTCCCGTTCCGAGTTTGTTGAGGAGGTGCATGCAGCTCCATACCAGTCTTGAATCAACCCGACTGGAGCACAGTGCTTTCAATGCAGCCTGGCTGTCTGAAAAGATTGTTATAGATCTGTTTGTCAGGGGCCTTTTGATTAGTTCCCTGACTCCCAGCTCTATGGCAATCAGTTCTGCTTGGAAGACTGTAGTATACCTCCCAAGGTTGAATGAAATTTCAACTCTTGGATTGGTACCCACTACTCCCGCTCCTGCCACCAGTTCAGACCTGGAGCTCCTGTAAATAGCGCAAGATCAGAGGATGATATAAAATCGTCCCTCCTCCATTCGTCCCTGCCTGGGAAAAGGACGTTATAGGATCGCTCTATATGCGCTTGGGGAACTATACAGTCCGAGACCATTCCAAGTACATGATGCTGGGTAACTTCACCCATTATACCCGTTGTGTCTGGACCTAGTTCCGTTTTGTCAGATCTGCCGGTTGATAGCAGTCTGTAGGCGATCACTTTTGCAACTCTTTCCACCTAAATGTGCAGAGGTGTTAAGTTTAGAAGGGTCTCCATGGCTAACGTTGGTGTGGTAGACATGGCTCCAGTGATGGCCAAACAAACGGTGCGTTGCACTGCCGCCAGCCTGACTCTGGCTGTCCGTTGTAGGCATTTCTGCCAACCAGACAACAGCGCCATATACTACCATGGGTTTGACCACCGTCTGATATATCCAGTAGATCAGTTTGGGACTAATGCCTCAGAAGCAGTAGTTGCTCTGGTGTATACAGTTTCGTATAGCGGAACAAAACTCCAAGCTTCTGAGATGCTGTTTTAACAATACTGACTAGCAGATTCGTCATAGAAGGACTACGCCACTCGCCAAGACAGTGATCGTGTCAGCAGCAAAGATATTTTGATGCTTCCTTTTCAAAATTCAAGAAGCTTGGAAACTCTGGGTGCTTATCACGACATCACCCATTCGTCACACCTCTACCTATCGCTTTTCCCACGTCCTATACAAGCCCCGTGCTTACGGGTATTATGAATTACTACATATTATAGATATGAGTGTGATCGCAACACTGATAAAACAGTAGTTATACCTGTTCTCATGGTTTAACGGTCATTACCCAAGGAGAAAAAAGACCGCGTAAGTATTACCTGCGTTCCATCCCCAATCAGTCTTCCCTGGATAATTCAGCCTCTGATTGCAATTTCTATTAGAATAAACATATAAATCCGATACTTGATTATAAGTCATTCATTAAGTTTATTACGTTAATTTAGCTGTAATTATAATCCGCTTGGTAATCTTTTGATAATCTATTATAGAACCAGTTGCGTGTCTTTCGAAAAAATTGCTACGACACAGCTTGCAAGCAGTGGCGTTTCTTGAAGAAGTAGATTTTTAAAAACCCCCGACACGTGTTTTGCTGTCAGCATTTTGAGAATAGAAAGATTAAAAGGCCCAATTTCACAAGCGTTGGTCAACTAGTCGTTAAAAGAATAATGGTAGTTTGCGAAAACAATTCATTTCATATACGATAGGTAATGTCAAAAGCTCTGATTAACCAGTAGCAAAGGACTTTCATTCACAGTTCAGATTAAAAGCGCCAGTTTCACAATCGTTAGTTAACCAGTAGTTAAAAAAAGTGGTAGTTTGCGAAAACAATCCATTTCATAGTAAGCAGTTTACGTGAAAAGCTCTAGTTAACCAGTAGCAAATGACGTTTGTTCACAGTTCAGATTAAAAGCGCCAGTTTCACAATCGTTAGTTAACTAGTTAAAAGAAAAGTGGTAGTTTGCGAAAACGATCCATTTTATAGTCGACAGTTTACGTCAAAAGCCCTGGTTAACCAGTAGCAAAGGATGTTCGTTCACGGTTCAGATTAAAAGGGCCAGTTCCACAACCGTTAGTTAACTAGTAGTTAAAAGAAAAGTGGTAGGTTGCCAAACCGATCCATTTCATAATCGACAGTTTACGTCAAAAGCTCTGGTTGACCAGTAGCAAAGGACGTTAGTTCACAGTTCAGATTAAAAGCGCTAGATTCACAATCGTTAGTTAACTAGTAGTTAAAAAAAGTGGTAGTTTGCGAAAACAATCCATTTCATAGTCGACAGTTTACGTCAGAAGCTCTGGTTAACCAGTAGCAAAGGACGTTTGTTCACCGTTCAGATTGAATGGCCCAGTTTCACAATCGTTAGTTAACTAGTAGTTAAAAGAAAAGTGGTAGTTTGCGAAAATGATCCATTTCATACTTGACAGTTTACGTCAAAAGCTCTGGACGTTTGTGCACCGTTCAGATTGAAAGCGCCAGTTTCACAATCATTAGCTAACTAATAGTTAAAAGAAAAGTGGTAGTTTGCGAAACCAATCCATTTCATAATCGACAGTTTACGTCAAAAGCCCTGGTTAGCCAGTAGCACATGATGTTCGTTCACGGTTCAGATTAAAAGGGCCAGTTCCACAATCGTTAGTTAACTAGTAGTTAAAAGAAAAATGGTAGTTCCTTAAAACAATCCATTTCATAATCGACAGTTTACGTCAAAAGCCCTGGTTAGCCAGTAGCACATGATGTTCGTTCACGGTTCAGATTAAAAGGGCCAGTTCCACAATCGTTAGTTAACTAGTAGTTAAAAGAAAAATGGTAGTTCCTTAAAACAATCCATTTCATAATCGACAGTTTAGTCAAAGGCTCTGGTTAACTAGGAGCAAAGGACGTTCGTTCACCGTTCAGATTAAAAGGCCCAGTTTCACATTCGTTAGTCAACTAGTAGTTAAAAGAAAAGTGGTAGTGTCTCAAAACAATCCATTTCATAGTCGACAGTTTTCGTCAAAAGCTCTGATTAACCAATAGCCAAGGACGTTCGTTCAGCGCTCAGATTAAAAGCGCCAGTTTCACAATCGTTAGTTAACTAGTAGTTAAAAGAAAAGTGGTAGTTTGCGAAAAAATCCATTTCATAATCGACAGTTTACGTCAAAAGCTCTGGTTAACCAGTAGCAAAGGACGCTTGTTCACTTAAGTTGAAGGTAGATGAAATACATTTTTTCAGTTTTGATAAGTTTAATTACACAGGTATGTACTAAAATTCAAAACTTTTTAGCGATCATCTCAGAAAGTTATTAATTATCAAAAATCACAATTTTACCATGAGCCCCTATGGCCGATTAGCATTCTTCCTATATTTTTAAAGGTAGAATGAATATATTTTAAGGGTATATACAAAAATAAATAACAAAATTTCTTTCGAATAAGTAGTAGTTATACTATTGCTATAGTAGTTATACTATTGCTTTGAAAAACTAGGGTTGATGACCGTTTCAATTAGTTATTAACTATTTTCGGCTGTAGATAAGGGAGGAAAATTAACTCGAGAAATATCAGTAAATAAACGAGCTAGTCAAGGCTGCTGTATTTCGTCAACATTATTCAACATAATACAAACGCCATTATAAAAGAGTGAAAAACGAAATGCCCTGAAGATATACATCTAGACAAAAGTACCACCCTAAACTCTATGTTATATGCCGATGATCTGGTACTTAAAGCCCAAACACCAGATGCCTCAGAGATCAACGTATAGATATCAAAACTATCGTCGAGTGGGGATTAGTAAATAAAGTACAGTTTAACGTCCAGAAAACTCAGGTAACAATACTGACAAAGAAATCTTATGTTAGCATACCAACTGTGGAAATGGAGTGTCACCCAATAGTCGAGTTACCTTCCGTCAAGCTTTCGGGGATCAACATCAACAATATCATGTCCTGACACGATCATGTAGTCAATATTGCTAAAACGGCATCCCAGAAGCTTGGAGTTCTGTTCCGCTGTAGGAAGCTGTATACACCAGAGCAACTACTGCTGCTCTACAAGGCACAGATCATACCATCGTTGGAGTACTGCTCCCATATGTGGGGATGCGCTCCGAAGCACTATCTTCTGGACACTATCCAGAAGAGAGCAATTAGACTAGTCGATACGCCTAACCTCACAAAGGAGCTTCACAGCCTGGAACATCGAAGAAAGGTGGCTGACTTGTCCCTGTTTTACAGACTCTATCATGGAATATGTTTGAGTGAGCTCGCAGATAGTAACGCCAAAGGCCGTCCGAACGAGGAAACTAGAGAGACTCTGCAAGCTCATCCTTACCAGGTCGAGGTCCCTACTCCCTGAACTAGTCTCCTCCAGCATTCCTTCTTTTGGAGAACTTCGACGCTGTGGAATGAGCTGCCCGGGAGTTTGATTCCCGATGGCTACAACCTGCAGCGTTTCAAATCTAACGTACACAGACACTTATCCTTTCGCAGCGCTTCTACAGCGCCATAGGCTTTCAGCCTTTGCGGGAGGCTGACCATTAAAATTTTCTGAAAATGTGGGCACTCATTGTAAATTCAGTTATCTGATACTGATATATTATGGTAGAAGATGTTTTCCATAATCTATAGTTTATATAGCTTGGTAAGGATTAATTTCAAATGGCAACGGACGCCTCAATAATTGAATACTTATCGAATTTAGCTGTACATTTTTTAATTTAGAATTATTGTAGTTTCATTTTATACATTTTTATGTAGTTTATATCATGTACACCCATACGATAAATAAAAAATAGCTTCGTAACAAACACCTTGAATTAAATTATCTCAGACAAGACGCTGGTCTTCTCTCCGCCATAACTTAGAGCCGCTTCTGATGTCAATACTCGAAAAAAAATATGTCTTTTACACAGCTTGTGGTTGTAAAAGCCGCATAATCATTTTCATAGGTCCGTTAACCGCATAGTAGTTAGTGATAGCCTCAAATTGATGGGGAATTTCTGGTATAATAAATAACCAAGATCATTAGTTCGACAACATACACAGCATTCTTTGTGAGTTCTTTTTTGGATGATTAAGCTACTATACAGGACACACAGTCTACTTTCACTACATAACTTTACAGGAGAGACAAAGCAAGACCGAACATATGCGCTCCATAAAGTATTTGTGAATGAGCAACGCATGAGGCTGGACATGGCTGGTTTAGGTTTTTTGTCTAATTAAAAATTCCAGGTTTTAATTTACGAGAAATAATTGCTTGTAGGAAAAAAATCATGAAAGCGACTCATGTGTTGCATTACTCAGGCATTAAAATACTAATAAAAATAACAGTTTCTCCAAAATATACAGTTAGACTAACTCTATTTGTAAGGTTCAATTAATTTTCATAAAACAGCTCGTTTTTATGTACTACAACATTTTTTCATCGTTAGTATCTACAAATTAGTTTTATAAAGAGGATCATTCAAATCAATCACCTTCGTTTTCTGCTCACCTTAGACAAGAATCAGGTAATGGCCTTGATACTATTTGATTTTTCCAAGGTCTTTGACACGATAGACTACTCTTTGTTGTTAGCTTGTTAGCTGAGTGTAGATATTATGGTTTGAATGATACAGCTATACAATTCCTATCAAATTACCTCAGCAATCAGAAGAAAGTTACTTCAAATTATGTTTCCTCCAAACTTCAGCATGTAATATCAGGTGACCCCAAGGGTCAGCACTAGATCCTCTCCTATTTTTAACATACGGCAAGGCAAGAGATAATCCTAAAATTATCCAATATACAGACGACACCAGCTGTATTTAAGTAAGTAAACAATAACCAAGATAATAGCACAATTTTCTTTCAGTTTCTTGCGAGGAAAATAAAAAATTTCAGATCCTCAGATTTGTTCAAGAAATCGAAAATCCTTATTTGTGTTTGTGATGGTTTGATGGTGGTGATTACAAATCCAGATGCAGTTTTAAGTTTCAGCCACGTTTGATGGAAGTCAAAAATATCAGACCTCAGATCGTCAGGTTTTCCTAAGGAATCTAAAATTAAATATACAAAATTTTGGATGGTTAAGCTACTGTACAGGACACAGTCTACTTTCACTACATAACTTTACAGGAGAGACAAAGTAAGACCGAACATATGGGCTCCATAAGGTATTTGTGAATGGGCAACGCATGAGGCTGGACATGACTGGTTTAGGTTTTTTGTCTAATTAAAAATTCCGGAGTTTAATTTACGAGAAATAATTGCTTGCAGGAAAACAATCATGAAGACGGCTCATGTGTTGCATTATTGAGGCATTAAAATACTAATAAAACTAAAAGTTTCTGCAAAATGTACAGTTATACTGTAACTTCGTTGGTAAGGTTTAATTAAATTTCATAAATCAGCTCGTTTGGAGAACTTCCATCGTTTTCTACTCGCCTTAGACAAAAGTCAGGTATTGGCCTTGGAACTATTTCATTTTTTCAAGGTCACTGATACCACAGACTACTCTTTGTTCTTAGGTAAGTGCAGATTTTATGGTTTTCATGATACAACATATCTAGTTACATTCCAAACAACGACTGCATGCAAAAATCATAACATCTAAGGGCGAAACAGGTTTCATGCCCCTAAAGGGAGGAATACGTTAAGGAGACTCACTAAGCCCATTATTATTTAACATGATAATGAACAAAATAATATTGGAAGTAAAAAAGCGAGAAGAATTTAGAATGGGACCACATAAAATCAACATAGTGTGTTACGCCGACGATGCACTCCTAATAGGTAATAATGAAGACGATCTGCAAAGACAACTCCACACTTTTAACATCACGGCCAAAAAATACAATATGGTAATTTCAGCGGAGGAAACAAAATGCATGGTCATCAGTACAGAACCACGTAGATGTAAACTGGAAGTGGAAGTCAAAGTTATTGAACAAGTGATGACATTTAACTACTTGGGCATTGACATAACCAGTGATAGGAACTTGATTACAGAAGTTAAGAGACAGGCGACAAAAGCAGGTAGAGTTAGTCGATGTTTAAGGAGAAACTGTATGGAAGAACAGATATATGTCTACAGAAAGCAAGATTAAAGTGTATAAAACAAAGATGCGACCAATTCTAACATATGCGATAGAAACACGAGCAGACACAAAGAGAACAAAACAAATGTTCAACAGCATAGAAATGAAAACACTAGTATCAATTATGGGAATAACTCTCAGGGACAGACAAACAAATAAGAACATACGAGAACAATGCAACATTAACACCCGTATGCACCGTAAGCCAATTGCGTGATTAGTTACGTAAACCTGGATTAGATTACTTGTTTACTATGCACCGCAAACTGACAATTTTGACACTGTCACTGTCAAAACAATCTTATGAGCACAACCTTGCCGTATCTCCAATCGTCTCCAATCTGGATTAGTTAATCTCTTGACGGTGCATGGCGAGATGCCAAAGATTAGCAAAACGCGATTAGGGAACTGGGATTAGAATCTTTAAATGGTGCATACGGGTGTAACAGCATCAATAAATGGATAAAAACACGAAAGAAAGAATGGAACGAACATGTAAATAGAATAAGACCCAACAGATTGGCTCACATATGTAAAAATAACAAACCATACAATCGAAGACCTCCAGGACGGCCAAAGGAAAGATGGGAAGATAACATCAACAACAGAGACAGAATAAGAGGCAGACAAACAGGAGAAATCCTAGTCATACGAAGAAGAAGAAGAGGAGGAAGACTGCATGTATACCGAAAATACAAATGTTCGTCGAAGATATTCATAAAATGACGGAGAAAGAAGTGTAATAAGATATAAGTATTTACCGATACAGAAGGATGCAAAATGATATCAAACTGTCATCTCTAACATCAACAGAACAGTTAATTCAATTGAATTTGAAATTTGTCCTATATTCTACTTGATAGTTGAGATTTATTGCACTTCTAGGCAACAGTCGAGTTTTCAGTGTGCGCTGTAGTAAACACTCGTGGTTAAAATCGGTGCACACAGAAAAATCTGTCGTTTTGTCAAAGCCTTACGCTTGGATTCAATGGGACGTTACACTGAGCATTCCTCAAATACAGCGACGTTTTCTCCAATGGGAAGTGTATAGTTGGTAGCGAATTATTACGTATTGTCTATTCAACTACAATATGCCATTGGATTATAATGAATGATTCAATCGCAGCCTGTCGTTGAATCAAATCTGTGTTTGGTAATTGATTCTAAACTACTTTCTTTTCCTTGGACCAACAGATTTTATTGCGAAGACAGCTGACTGATTCGTTTGGATGTTTAATTGTGTGATTTTGTGTGAAGTTATAAGGAGCATGATATAAGAATTAGACATAAGCCTGAACCAGTTGTTGCATTTTTACCTGAAATATAACTGTCTGACTAATCTTAAAACCTACATTCAAATGTGGGTGTTAGCTCTTCTAAGCCCCAATTTCTCAGTAGGTCCTCCATTTAATATATAACTGAACACATTTAAATCACACAATTGCTGATGCAATACGCAAAACCGCGAGATGACACAACACGGCTAACATCGAAACAACACAACGGAACAATTTCGTCCATGTTGAGGAGTTCGCGGCGATAGTAGCACTGAGATCATCCCCCTGTTCCTTATTCTTACCTTCATTGAATCCGGGCGTCAGTCCCGCCGAATACTGATTATAGTTCAGCGAACGACAAGGGCCATTGAAACAAAATTAATTTTTATCAGATGAATTATCACGAACTGCTGTTGCAGTAATAATTTTGAATATATTGAATAGATTGTATGCTTTGCTTAAATGGAACATAGAGTAAATTTCGAAAACAAAAGCATGTTTTGATTGTATTATATGTCAATACTGGTATCGTTATAACGAATATAAAATTATTTTGAATTTATTGGCGTACCTGTGATTACTTCGAATATAAGGATTGAATTCTTCCAATGACATAGATTTGAAATAACTGTAAATATATTTAAAGTGATGGAAAAACATCCAAATACTAGCAATTAATTGGAAACGTAACAGTATTTTTTTCTGTGTGTAGTAAGTCGAAAACGCTATTTAGACACATACCTGAAAAAGCGCTAATACGAGAATACGTATTTTGTTAGATTGTGTGCTATAGCCCCTTAAAGGTGGATTCCCATTAGAGCAGCATCAAGCAGCGCGTCGCAGCGCAGCGCGGCACAGTAAAATGCTGCGTCCCGTTGCCTACATGTTATTAAATGACACCATTCCTACTTAAGCAGCGCAACGCCGCGCGGCGCAGCGCGTTACCAAGCAGCGAAATTTTTGTTCTTTCCTAGGCATTGGGAAGCAGCATGCTGCTTATTAGCGCGCTGCTCTGCTAGCTGACGGACAAGTGTGAATTGATTGAAGCATCAAACACATTGCAGCTACCGACATCGGTATAGGTTTTTCAGTTGCAAAAAGAGTAGTTGCACCAGAATGGACGGCGAAAAAATTGAAAGACTGATTTTACTCGTTAGTAAATATACAGAATTATATGATATGAGTAATAGAAATTATAGTAACCAAAACAGACGAGAGAATATATGGTCTGAAATCGGGAAAAATATTAATGAGAAGGATAAAAATATTATATCATCTGATGACGTAGTAGACGTCTCCTTCGCAGCCAGCATTGTCATCGGAAAAACTAAAATTATTTTTGCTGCTGGTTGGTTCGATTGCTGCTAAATGCTGCTCAAGTGAGAATACAATTTTAAAAACGCTGCTTGTGCTGTGCCGCGCTGCGCTGCGACGCGCTGCTTGATGCTGCTCTAATGGGAATCCACCTTAAATCTGACACTTACCGCGTCGCAGTGCATGACAGCGCTCAGCTGTCTGACAGTGCCCCTGCCAAGCGCCTCCCGCTTCCTCTGTGCCGAAAACAACCTCAACTCTTTCCTCTCCTCGTCAGAGAGGGCGTGGCAGTACCGCACCTCATTGTCGTGAGGCGGCAGCTGCTGCAGGAGCTGTCGTACTCGGTACCGTTCACCTACGCTGTTCACGTACGGTACTTTGTCCTCGGGAAGGGCGCTGAAGTACAGGTGAACCTGGAACAAGTGCAGTTATGGAATCAGCTCAAAATGTATATCAATTACACTGGTAAACATTTTTGGACTAAACTATTTACGTACTATCAAAGGTTAATTTTACCTCCAGTAATGTATGAAAAGCTTCCTCAAAAACCAAATTTGAGGGTACGTTTATGTTAACCTAATTCATTTTCTCGGTGTGTCTGGCTGGCCTATTCGGTAATAGTTGGCAGCAAGGTCAAAAAAGCTTAGAGGTATTCATAAATTCACCCGGTGTAAGCATGATAATAGAAAACGGCAGATCCTTGCACCCCAAACTTAGAAAGGACTAAACTAATGTCAACAATCTCTCCATGGTAAAATTCTTACTATTTCTCAAAATAGACTCAGTAGCGGCAAAGAAATATCAACGAAATGGAAAAAGCTCCAACATAGACTTTTAGTTAATGGTCATTCTTCAGCAATTTTGTTATGTAAGGATATGTGCAAGTTGATTTACTCAAACAATTTCTTACAATGGAATTTCTGTTGCACCGGTGGAGTCCAGTTATTTTCAAAGTATCCGAACTTCGTTGCTGTTAAATTATACTGTATTCACAGCCAAGCTAGACCAAATGAAAACAAACCCGCGTGCGTGATCGGCTCATGTCGGTAGGGTCCCTAATGGTCCAGTACACTATGTGTGAATTGCATGTTATAATCCGGCAAGTAAAACCCCCAAGACTGACTGGAAATCAGATCCAAATATGCGATGTCAAGTGTTCATTGCCTAAATGATCATTTCAAACTGGCAACTGGCTTCTTTTAAGTTGCAATGGGTTAATAGGGCAACTCTTTTAAATAGTAATATAAAATTCCATAATTGCACTGGACTATAGTTGGCGCGTTCTCAGATGGCAGCGGACAGTAACCACGCTAATGCTGCATGCGACTGTTTATGTGAGTCTATCTTGGGATTGAATATACTGTAGGTTACAAATGGGATGGGGAATGAAGTCAATACGGCTTCTAAGGTTTTATATAACACTAATTTGTCCATGCACAGTCTTAGTCCTTCTGTGGATATTATCATAATTACTTACGCAATTTTTCGATAATTTTTTCAATGTACTTTGAGAATAAATAAATATTGTTATTGTTATTATTATTTTGCATTTCTTATTTTTTCTCGCATGGTTGCGGTAGTTACACGTGTTGACGGGATGTGCCAAGTCAACACCTGACCTATTATTATTCTGAATTCAGGAATGACCGTACAATGCTGCAGGTCTTGAGGATTACAGACTTTTAGATTTTATGTAACTTTTCATCCAGGCCCAATTGTTGCAGGTGTAGTGAAAATGTATTTAGAGTAAGGCCTTATTATTATTATTATTATCTGACTTTATAAGTTCCTCTCGCATAATTGCGTTAGCAACAAGTGTTGACGGGCTGTGCCAAGTCAAAACCCGGACTATTATTGATCGGAATTTAGGAAGGATCGCACAATATTACAGGTTTTCAGGATCACAGACTTTTGAAATGCTTTGTGTAACTTTTCGTCCAGGCCCAACTATTGAAGGTGTTGTGTAAACGTGTCTGGTATAAGACCTGAGACCGACATAATGAGGGGGACAATAGTGACTTTGTTTTGTTTCCAAAGTCATTTTATTTCCCTAGCAAGGTCCGTGTATTTAGATATCTTCCCAGCGTAGGCGTTTTAGATATTCACATCATTGGGAATGGCTATATCTATCAAATAGGCGATGTTGTCGTCCTTTGACTGGAAAACTATATCTGGTCTATTATTATTATTACTATCCGACTTTCTAAGTCCCTCTCGCATAACTGCGGTAGCGACAAGTGTTGACGGGCTGTGCCAAGTCAACACCCTGACTATTGATCGGAATTTAGGAGGGATCGCACATATTAGGATTACAGACTTTTGGAATGCTTTGTGTAACTTTTCATCCAGGTCCAACTGTTGAAGGTATTGTGTAAACGTGTTTGGTGCAAGGCCTGGGACCGACAAAATTCGTGGGACAATGGTCACTTTGTTCTGTTTCCAGAGTAGTTTTATTTCTATCGCAAGGTCAGTATATTTAGATATCTTCTCAGCGTAGATGTTTTGGACATTCATATCATTGAGAATAGCAATATGTATTAAATAGGTAACTTTGTCTGCCTTTGACTGGAAAACTATATCTGACCTGTTTGCTGGGATAGTCTTGTTTGTATGTATTTCAATGTCCCAGTATAGTTTGTATTCACTGTTTTCGAGTACTGATGTCGGTGTGTAATTGTAATATGGATCTGTGTTTTCGACTAGTTTGTTAGTTGTGGCTAGTGCTTGGTGTATGACTTTGGCCGCAGAGTTCTGTCTGGCTGTGTACTCGGTTCCAGTGAGAGTTTTACATGTGCTTCGTTTCTATATTTCATGTAATTTCGTATGTCCTGGATAGCAAGCATAAAACCCTCAGTTTCTGGAAAAAGTTGGCCATATTGTAGCCGCTATTAGCCAATATTTGTTATTATTATTATCAATTACACAGCAATGTTAATGCGTTTACCTCGTATGAAAGTTTCGTTTTACAGTGGGTCTACTTTAAGAAAAGGCCAGTGGCGCCATCTCATAAGCTTCCTATTATAATTTAAATTAGCTCATATTCCATATAAACTCACTCAACGTTGTGCCTAAGCAACTATTTTTTTTGCTGCGATGGCACTATAATCAGAAGCTACGAAGCAACGTATGATTTGGCCGTTCCAACTAACTACCTTGCAATCCCTCGTAGCTGTAGCATGTTGCTCGGAAATACCTTTCTGCTTCCCTTCTGGCCCCAAGAAGACCCTAATAATACCAGTTAATACCGAAAATTAAATTTCATAACATCGAGTTGGCCCCTAGTCGTCTGGCCGTTTCATCAGATCCTTTGCTTGTACGCTACCGGCACTGAAACTGCCCTTAAGCGTGCCTAAATGCCCCGTCGAGGAACCAGTGGCGTATCACTTTGAGGGAATTGATCCAAAAAGGAGTTTACTAATGGACATGTAGAGTTGTGCCAGTAAATCAAACACGGTCGTTATGCAAAGACTGAATTGTTAAAGCTAATACTCAATGGTTGCATCCAGCAGCAAGATCGGAAGCCGCTACTTTTGTAGCCGCTACATCTCAACAGTTGGCGTTCTGCTGAAAACCATTATTTGTGCGCTCTGAGATATAATAATAATAATACTTTATTGTCCAACAGAAAATCCAATTATTGGACAATGCAATACATCAATAAATGAACAAAAAATGATACAATGAAAATTTAAAATTAAAGACAGAAATAGATTCAATCCATAACCAGCAACTTCTATATATTATACATTATAGCAATGGGATTTTTACCTCTTGATTAAGAGACCTATATTACCTATAGCTTTGAAAACAAACTATGGGTTAGGCAAAAGTGCTCTGTAGACTTACTCACTATAACAGTGATCTTAGTATGATGTATATCACAGGAGTCTGAGATTAGGTTGAAGCATGTGCACATAAAATTTATAGGTGACCGCGCTAGCACATTGGTTCTTGGCATACACTGGTAAAATGTAGGACATCTTCTTGCGTGTAATTTAGGCACGTAGAAGTTTATCCTGCCTAACAGAAGGGGTGCATCTACTTGATTATGGACTAATTTGTAAAGAAACCTTAGTGCATTATTTCTTCTTCTGAGTTCCAGTGGCTGAATATCAAATCGCATTAACAATACTGCATGGTCGGTCCCTCGCGGTGGATAATATCCATCTAATTTTAAAGCAAGATATTTCAAAAAACGTCGCTGCACCTTTTCTATTGAATTTATATGGTTTTGGTAAAGAGGGTTCCACACAATGGATGAATATTCCAACTTTGAACGAACAAGTGTATAATACAGAGTTTTTAACGCGATTTCATTTACAAATGATTTGGTATTCCTAATGATAAAGCCCAGACTCCTGATAGAAGAAGATACAATATTGTTGATGTGTTTGACAAAATTCAATTTATAATCAAAAAGTATGCCAAGATCCTTCACTTCGGTGCACCTTTCCAAGCTTGCATTTCCCAATTTATAATCAAATATCACATACTCTGCCTTACGCGTAAAGGAACAAATCTTACACTTGCTTATATTTAAATAGAGCGTGTTATTCTCACACCATCTGCTGATTGAATCAATGCTATTTTGGAGAGTGAAGCAGTCATTTACATCATTTATCCGCAAGTATATTTTCAGGTCGTCTGCAAACATTAATTTACAGCATTCCAGGGATTCAGTTAGATCATTAATAAAACATAAAAATAAAAGTGGGCCTAGATTTGCACCTTGCGGTACTCCAGATGTTGCACGGTATGAAAATGAGTTAAAACCATTATAACTTACGTATTGCATTCTATTGCTCAGATAGGAAGTAAGTAATTTTATTAACCGATAACTGAAACCAAACTGCTGTAGTTTAAGGATGACTCTAGAATGACTGATCTTGTCGAAAGCCTTCGAGAAGTCGGTATACACCACATCAACTTGTCCCCTGTTATCCAGTGAGTCAGAAATGTACTGAGTTAGCTCTACTAAATTTGATGCGGTGGAGCGGTTGCGCATGAATCCATGCTGCGCACTGGAAATTAAATGACTAGTTTGGGGATAAATGAGAGAGTACGTCGACATCTCGAGTACTTTCGCAAAATTATTTAATACTGATATTGACCGATAGTTCTCAACCTTTGAGGGATCACCGCTTTTTAAGATTGGACATACTCTGGCAATTTTCCACTTATCCGGAAATATACCAGATTGCAATATGCAGTTAAACATGATCCTCAACGGTTTTACAAAAATGTATGCTCCATCTCTCACAAGGAAGCTCGGCAGCATGTCTTCACCAGCGGTCGATTTATTCGGCAGACTTAAAAGAGAATTTAATATACATTGTTCACTGAACTCTGATATATCAACGCATAATGAGCTAGAATCCGTAAAAGTCTGCGGTGCTGACAGGTCATTGGTATAAACGCTCTGGAAATAATCCGCAAAACCGTTTACAATTGTTTGGGGTGTTGTAAGTATTTTATCTTCAAACGTCATCTTTCCCGGTATCCTAGATCTGTTATTTTTGGAGTGAACAAAGGACCAAAAATGATTGGGGTTTGAGATAATATCATTTTGTATATTTTGCAGGTAGAGCTTATACGAGTCCGTTATTTGTTGCTTGACTAATTTGCGTATCCTTGAAAATTCTTCGAAAACTTCTGGATTCCTATTCCTTTTAAAACTTCGTCGTAATTTATTTTTCGTTTTGATATTGCGGATTATTTCCTTGCTATACCAAACAGGATATTTGCGGTCTTTTTTAATGTATTTTGGCACATATAAATCTATTACTCGGTAAAGTTTATCATAAAATAAGTCACACATGCCATTTATGTCCTTAGCTGCGTTTAAAAATGACCAGTCAATATATGTCAGTGCATTATATAAGCCAACGAAGTTCGCTTTTTTGAAGTTGTATGCTGTACTTATCTGACTAGTTATGAATGGTTTTTCATCGTCAGCATTGATACTACACACTATAGATATCGATGGATGATGGGCATCTTCCTTCACTAAGGGCAGTAGATCACGTGATACCTCGCAATCTATATCTGTTACAACCAGATCTAACATTCTTCCTGTTGCATTGAGAATAGTATTAACTTGAGGCAGATTTACGAACCCTAGGAAATCAGAGAATGTATGACAAAAATTGTCATTTTCATTATCACTGGAGTACTTAGTTATGCTGAAATCTCCCAAAATGAGAATATTAGACTGACCAGCCACATATTGTCCAAAGTGTTCAAAAAATGCCTCAAAGTCATGGTGATTGACATGTGGAGGGATGTATACGACATACGTGAAAAAAGATTTAAAATTCTGTAATGATGATAAATAGTTTGTGACGCCTGTCAGTTGTCAGTGAAATGTCAAATGAGTGGTTACATTTGAGGTTATTAAAAATAAACCGTGTAAAATGTGTGGACTTTTTCTTTTAAATATGACAACATAACCTATAACAAGTGTCATAACATGTGACACTCACAAGGTCAAAAGTAGCTTATTTCGGTCCGCTCCAAGTGAGCGTACTTTTCTATCGCTACAAAAAATGGCGACCGCTGGAGCGGTAGCTGCTAGGTAGCGCACGCGTTCAGCAGAAAATTTGGCAGCTGCTCCGCAACTGTTGAGTCTGCTGAATGCACCCAATGTTTTTCAATTTGTATTTTTACTTATATAATTTTTTGACTTTATACGAATCTTAGCCTTGAAAAAGGCGTAAAATAAACACCGAAATGTCGGCTCTTTGAGTGATAAGATCTCTGCAATACTTTATCCCAAAATCCGAAGACCGTTTTCTAATAAATAATAGAAAAAAGGGATCCTATTAACTGCAGCCCTCCGTAGTTGTTGGAGGTCGCTTATTTCTGCCAGTGTCTGATGCTTCTCAACCATGATAGTTTGTTTTCTTCCAGTTCCTCTTTTCCCTCCTTCGATCTTTTCTTGAAGAATGAGACATAGGAGATATCGTTCCCCACGCATTAAGGCCAATTCACATATACGGTACTGTGCACCGACTGTCATGACCGCGCATCGGCTGTGCTGCATTGCCTATTGTGTAACACAGTCTGCGCCCAGACCTATATGTCTGAATTAAAAACAGTAATTCAATACATTCCAATGAAAACTTTGGATGACCGATTCAGTTCAAATCAACACAGTCGGCGCACGTTCGGTGCACAGTACCGTATGTGTGTGTGTGTGGGTTGGCCTTTACATGTCCAAGATGAGCTATTTTCATTTTCCCTATAATCTCAAAGATTTCTCGTTCTGCTAAATACGCTCTCTGGAGAACGTTCTCATTTCTTACATGACCGACCCAGGATACTCTCAGTATTCGTCGCAGACTCCACATTTGAAGCGCTTCGATCTTATTTGCAGTTATTGCTACCTTCAGAGTCCATGCTTCCACGCCGTACAATGGGAGTAGAAGACATAGTACTTCGTCATTCTGTATCTGAGACTGAAGTTCAAGTTTTTGTTAGTAAGAAATTTTCGCTGTTTCAGGAAAATTGTCCTAGTTTGTTCAATTTTGCATCTTACCTCCTGATCTGGGTCCCATCTTTCGGTTATCATATATCCTAATTATTTAAATTTGCTGACCCGTTTGATGTCCTCTCTTTCTCTCTCTCTGCTAACAACCATGAACTTGGTTTTTTAAATTTTTTTCTTCAAGCGTAACCTTTCGCTTTCCTCATTTATAATGCGACTTAAAATACAGTTTGAAGGTCATTTACATTGTGACAGTCTCATCTGCATGTCGGATATTGATTATTGGAAATCCGTTTATTTTGATGCCGGAAGGGCTATCCAAGGTTGCCTTAGCAAATGCTCTCTCCACAATTAAGTTGCTATTGCATTATCATCATCATCATAGTCACAATGTCTTAACAGACATGTTGTGAACTCGTAAAATGCATTGAGTCGGAGCTAGAGTATTGCCGACATGAATATTACCAATAGTTTTGAGAACTGTAGCTCGCCATCGTTCGCGATTTACTGTCAGTTCAGTGGCGCTCTTGATACTCATATCTAGCAACTGTTTCGTCGTATCCACCCAGCGTATAGGGGAACGGCCACGGCGCCGCCCACTCGGGGCGTCACCCTGAACTACAAGTTTCTCCATATTATCGCTTCTGTAAATGTGTCCGAAGAATGTAAGCATTATCATCGACACAATGGAGGATAGTCTCTTTGGATTACCGAGCCCATCCAGTATGGAAACATTAGTTCGATGGGCGGTATAAGGAATTCTCAGCATTCTTCTCCACGGCCACATTTCAAAAGCATCTATGCGAGCTCGATCTGCCTTTTTAACAGTCCAAGTTTCCGAGGCACACAAAAATACGGAGAACACAAGAGACTGAACCAGTGACATTTTGGTAGCTTTAGTGATGTTATGGTCACGCCATATTTTAGTAAGCTTTGTCATGGCCACCCGTGCCTGTTGAATGCGCCGTCGAATCTCATTCTCACAGCTACCTGAATTGTCGACCAAAGAACGTAGGTACACAGAATATTGGACTACCTCACAACGGCCTATTGACTTTATTTCTCGATCATTGTCATGCTCTCTATCTACGATAATAACCTTGGTCTTGTTGTAGTTAATACCAAGACAATATGCTGCACTGTGTTGCTCTAAAACGTTCAATAGAGCTACTAGATCTTCATGAGAAGCAGCAATAAGGGTTGTATCGTCAGCAAATCTTAAGTTAGATATTTTGCTTCCGCCAATAGTTATACCGCCATTCCAGTTGTCCAATACCTGTCTCATCACAAATTCAGAGTAAATGTTAAATAACATCGGAGATAATACGCATCCCTGACGAACTCCTTTTCTGGTTGCTGTTTGACCAGACAGGTTACCATCAGTTCTTAACGAGCTGAGCTAGACTCATAGAGTTGCTGAGTGGTAAGGGACTCCCATGGAGATAAGGATTTCCCGCAGTTCAGGCCACTTTACGTTATCAAACGCCTTAGAATAGCCCACAAAGCAGATAAGAACGGGAAAATAATGCTCTCTGGCTTTTTCAATAATCTGTCTTAAGTTTAAGATCTGTTCGTGCGTACCGCGTCCTTTTACGAAACCTGCCTGCGCCTGAGAAATTTGCCAGCTAATAAAACCCTCCAAAGCGAGACTGTAGAATGTATAGTAGAACCTTGCTTGGATGAGAGATTAACGAAAGTAGGCGATAATTGTCTGGATTTGTTGGAGATTCTTTTTTATGAAGTGGAACAAAAATGGATGTGCACCATTCATCTGGCCAAACACCGGAGGACCAGACCCTCTTACAAATATTATATAAAAGAGAGATGCCGTCTTCACCTAAGCATTTTAATGTTTCGGCAGAAATAGCATCAATGCCTGTAGCTCTATTAGTTTTTAACTTGTTGAGGGCATGTTCCACTTCAGACAAAAGAATATCAGGTTCATATTCAAAATCCAATGAGAGGGCCTGAGGGCCATCCCCATGGAACAGATTTTTGCAGTAATTTCGCCATACCTCAATAACCTCATGCAAGTTGGTAATTAGCTGTCCCTCGGGATTTTTAACATCTCTTTCGGATGATTAGTATTGGCATGCATCTCTATTTCCTGGCAGAATTGCTGTATATATTGCATTATATCCTCCACAATATACCAACACGTTCAACGAAGGTAAGGAGTCCTCCTATTTTCCTGTGGTCTGTCAAAAATTCCTGCATTGTGCCCTAATTGTAGCGCCACTGTAGAAGCGGGCATCCACCCTTTCAATGATAATAACGACCGCCCCAAAGGAAACAAATAAACGTAGCCGCTCCTTGGCCAAGAACTGCCCTTTAATTCCTTTATATGAGCGAGGTCGTCCTATGAAATACATCGACAGTTTATCCCCTAGGAGCGCGTGACCGGGCAGACAGAAGACAGTATTTCATCTCCCGTTGTCGTAAAAGTGAATCTCGGGCAGAATTCCTGGGGAGGTTTATGACAGATATCCACTATATCGTTTGTTAAGGAAACGTTGATAAGGGTGGATATTAATTACATGATGGCAGTAGCGTGCCAAGGTTTTCGGGGGCCCCCCCGCAACTTTTTTCACGGGGCCCCCCGTTTATATATAAAAAAAAATATTTCAAATCGGTTTATATGGCCACTATGAAAGCTACAGAAATGTGCCAACTATTTGGTCTAAGTCTATGCCTTCTACCCGTTCATTTTCTATAGAAATTAATGCCGAAGAACTCCACCCAATGTCGATCTTGCAAAAAATTTATTAGTTTTAGTTTTGAAAATGAGCTTGCTTGAGCCAATGTAACAGGCAGTCCTAGAAGCAACTGAAATGCAGTGCAAATCTCAGGTACCCTACTAATCAACAATTGATTTTTTTCTAAAATAAAATCAGAAAATTCCCTCATACTTAGCAAATGACAGAAAGTTCTGCCGGTGCGCCATCTGGTACCCGAAGGTAACGGAAACCAAAGAGAAACGCTGCTGCGTACAGAACCCGCGTCTCTGGTGGCTAAAAGCGGACGAGCCTTGTCGTCCCACCAAAGAGTTTACTGCTGTTAGCAGCGTTTCTCTGTGGTTGCCGTTACCTTCGGGTACCAGATGGCGCACCGGCAGAACTTTCTGTCATTTGCTAACACATGTTTCACATGTTCTGTTAACATGAAAGACCTGATGCTCTCTATTTCCGTCAATCGACCTACGGCGCACTGATGATCGCTAATAAGCGTGAAACAGCTGTCTGCGTACTGGTGGATTGACGGAGATATAGAGCAACCCTCGTATTTCCCTCATACTGTTAAGATTTTTCAGGATTACATTTCGTCTGGATATTTTTCAACTAGTTCTTTTACTTTATTAATAATTTCCACTTCTTGCACTTCAATAGGTGTTTTATGGTTTAAAATATCGAAGTTTGAATAGACATTTGTGAATGCCTCACATCTATTTTTTAGTTGTACTAGGCATATGTTGAATACTGAAATTGTTAAACGATTTTTAGGGTCTTTAATTGGTTCATCCACCGCCATCTCATCAAAAAACTTTTTAGTAGTAGGAATTCTTTTGTCTGTAAATTGTGGGTCAATACCCCATTCTTTTGCTATTGTTACTGAAGCTTCAAAGATGTTTTCAAAACTATTTCTTAAATTCCCTAATTAATCTGAAACATATGCCATCTAATCTGTGGCTTGGATATCTATATCACTTTTTTGCAAACATTTTGAAAGTAAAATGACGTTTTCAAATACTTTTCTTGAAATATTAATAAAAATAGAAATTCAAAATTTTCTATTTTATTTTGTCAGACCTTTGCCTCATCCCTATCAGATTTTTTCGTTGCTATTAAAACTGGATTCGACAAGCATTTAACGACGACTAAATAGTTACTTTTTAATATGAAATTATATCGATTTGACCCTGAATGACCATCTGGTGGGACATAGTTTTTTATGGTGGATCCCACAGTTTTACTGTTTTACTTCCCACACCGATAGGTGAGGGGAGTATTGTGATCGCGAAAATTTTCGATTTTGAGATAATACACTTTTTGGGCGTTTCATGTCTACATAACGAAAATCCACGTCACTCATTTCCGTCGGTCTGTCTGTCTGTCGGTCTGTCTGTCGGTCTGTCTGTCTGTCGGTCTGTCTGTACGCGTTTTTGTGTCCTCGTAATCTCAGTAACCGCTGCATGGATTGTGATGAAATTTGGGCAGCGATATGCTGGGGGGTCGTAGTAGGTAATGTTCTTATAATTTTGAAAATCGGTGCAGGGGCGGCGGAGTAATTAGCAAAAAACAAAAAAAATTAAATATTCCTCAAACTTCGTTTTTAGGCGTTTTAGAGGTTCCTGATCATTTTTTACTTTTTTTTGGGTGGGGGTGAAATTGGGGTGGTTGGGGGGTGGGGGGTTGTAAAATTGAAAAATTTGTTGCTTTCATAATAGACTGTCCACTGACCCATGAAGGAAGACCTAGCGACATAAATAACTTTTTTAGGTCCATCCGAACATTGCCTTGCCTATTACAGAAACCAAAGGACTTAGAATTTTTTCTGGTGTAAACATACGAGAGTATTGCTTTAGATCCTTCTATATTGTGTTACAAGGAAACTGTTGAATTGATGTTAATGAAATTTTGACACAGTATTACTACCATGACAAGGATGGAAAACGCGTATGGTTTTTATAAATCGTGCCAATGGCGGCGCAGAAATAATAAAAAAAAGTAAAAATGTAAAAACAGCTCAAACTTCGTTTTTAAGCGTTTTAGAGGTTCCTGATCATTTTCTGCGTTTTTTTTGGGTGGGGTGAAATTGGGGTGGGTAGGGGGTGGGTAGGGGGTGGGAAGTTGAAAAACTGAGAAATTTCTTGTATTCATAATAGGCTGTCCACTAACCTGTGAAGGAAGACCTAGCGACGTAAATTAACTTTTTAGGTCGATCCGAACATTTCCTAGCGTATTACGGAAACTAAGGGACTTAGAATTTTCTGTATACATACATACGAGTATTTATTGCTTTAGATCTTTTTGTGTTGTGTAACGTGGACACTATTAAATTGATTCTAATTAAATTTTGACACAGTATTATTAGCGTGGTGAGGATGCAAAACGCGTACGTTTGTTAAATATCGTGTAAGTGGCAGCGTATATAGGAATAATAAAAAAACTAAAAGTATGAAAACAACCCAAACTTCGTTTTTAGATGTTTTAGCCTGTCCATTGACCTCTGAAGGAAAGACTTAGTGGCATAAGACAATTTTAGGGAAGGGAAGGCTGCCGATGATTTGGTTGCAAGGGATCTCAGACTAAAGCTTCATGTTATGGGAAAATAATAAACTGATATCACAGTAATGTGTGGGAAGTACTGAGTCAATCAACTTGACTCCATTTTTTTAATTTAGTGTTTAAGGCTTGCCAACGAGGCAGACGTTCGCTAAAAAAAAACATAAAGTGACTGAATGGTGTCAATGGGGGCCCCCCGGATGCTCGGGGCCCGCCCGCACCGCGGGCCCTTTCGACACGCCACTGCATGATGGGACAGTCGAGGTAGTGAGAGAATACAAATACCAGGGTACCACTTTGAACGAGACTGGAGGACACTCTCGAGTAATGAGATCTAGAATAGGTCAAGCTAGAGCTACATTCACAAATGTGCGGATTCTGCTTTAGGTGTCAGAACATCAAAATTAAGATCAGATTAGCCAGATCTTTTCTCAATCCTCTTCTAAGGGATGGAGTCATGGACAACGATAACGTTGATCTGAAAAGTTGTGCGATATTTAAGCTGAACGTGGAATCTGAGGGTCTAAAAATTTTGATCTCCTATAACTGGGGCTGAAATACAGAAGTATGGCCGGATTAAAAATTGGCATCCTCAAGCTGTACTCGATACGAGTTTTCGTCCTGGTAGGAAGCCAGATATCGATTTTAGATACCAAGGGTGAACTTGAAGATCTGAGAGTCTGAACATTTTTGATCTTCTTTAACTGATGCTGAAACTCAGAGCAACGGCCGGATTTGAAATTGGTGTCCTCAATCTGATAGATAGGAAACTAGATTACGATTTTAGATAGTCAGGGTGAACGTGAATATCTTAGGATCTGAATATCTTGGATCGCTTTCATCCTAGTTTAACAATCTGTGTCAAATATTGTTGATTATGTTTATGGTATACAAATAGTGCATACGATTGCGAATATTACAATTTGTTCTAAGAATGTCCTTTAGGGTTTTTCCTGTTTTTTTTGTTCGAAAACTGGACACTCCACTATTACATGTTTCACAGTTAACACAGCTTGGCACGTGGAACACACTGGTTGCGGCTCTCCAGCGATGGGATAACCGTGGGTTAATCTGGTATGGCCTAGTCGGAGTCGGGTTATTATAACTTGGAATTTTCTGTTATCTGTGACTGTTTGCCACTCTCCCAGGTTTTGTTTCAGCTCGCACAGTTTGGAAGGCTTGCTCTCCTTCACACTATTCCATTGCTCCCCTGTTTTCTGTTTTATATATAGTTTTAAGTCCGATACTGGTACTTGAAGGTTGCTTATAGTACCAGTCATTGCTATTGCATTTGCGGCTCGTTCCCTGCTATGCCTACGTGTGATGGCGCCCATATGAGTACTATGTGACTATCATTGCTGATAAGCCTCGATGTGGTTTCTTGTATTGCTCTTGGTATAAGATTTTTTGTATATAATTTCGTGGTAAGCTGAGTGAATCAATTATGAGAAGCCAATTTTGGATAGGATTACTTTCAATATGTTTCGCTGCTTCTAGGATTGCATATAATTCTCCTGTTAGAATGGTAGCTGCATCTGGGATCTTCACAGATACTGCGTTACTTTGAGTTACGAAGGCTGCTCCACAGTTTTGTCCTTGTTTTGAGGCATCGGTATATATCTGTCTATGATTTGGATATCTATTGAGTATTTCGTAGAATTGTTGTACTATTGCTTCATTTGGGGTGTTTTGTTTCTTCAAGATTGTTAGCTGAGTATTTTTGACTCGTAAGGAAAGGGTCCACGGAGAAATGAGGAAAGCCTTTAGTTTCCCTTTTCGTCAGTTTTTCGTGTCAAACAAATTCTTATTTTATTTATATTATGCTTATGATTTTACGAAAAAAAAAACAGGTCTGCGTATAAAATCAAAGTACCATAAGATTTTAAATAAAATAGGAATATCGTTTATGTAGGAAAACTTATGGGGTCTATTTGAAAACAAAAGTTGGGGTTGAAAAATCCCTGCGGGTATTTGACGATTACAAACGTGACCGGACGGTCACTCGGCGCCCCGCGTGACGCAGACGCTGTGGTGGGGATACACCATCAGGCCCGGTAGCTCTCGACGGTCCCGGCTTAACGGTTAGGCTTAGTTCAGATGACGCGCGTACGACGCGCGTCGACGTGGCGCACGTTTGTTGCGTCTGTGTTCAGATGACGCGCGTAGAACTTCGTACGACTTTTATAGAGAGTGAAACTAGGCAATCGAGTGTCAGTGTATTTGTTGTTATTAACGAGAATGGATGTAGGAGAAGCTGTTTGTGTTTGGTTAGCGTATAGAAGAAGGAAACGACGTAGGGGGGAAAGGACACACTGGGTTCACCCAATTTTAAGGTATAGACGTTCTACAAGTCTATACGTTACACTGTATCCTAGTCTGCGAAATGTTTTAACTACTTCAGGAGAAGTAAAGTTGACAAAGTACTTTGTGAATTAAGGAAAACTAGAATGGCAGGATAGAATGATCTGAATTGCTGTATTAACTGTAAACAACTATTATAAATAAAGCAGTATCAAAAAACTACTTAATATTTTCTTTTTTTTCTTCGCTATCATCGGATTTGCAAAACATTAGCAGTTCTTTTCTACCATCTTACTTGAATCTAATTTGGAATGCATGTCCCAAATCGTAGGCCTCTTCTCAATTTCATCAATGAAAACATCTGAGTTGAATTCTTCTGTTTCTATTTCAATAGCATACGTGAGAAATAAATTTTTGCAGAGAGACATCAGGTATGTCGACTGAACGCTAGAAAAGACGCGTGCCAACTGAACAGGTAATGGGCGCGTCTAGTATTACAATATGCGCGTCGCCGCTGACCGACGCGCGTATTGAGATTCTCTGCATCTAGTGGCGTCGTACGCGCGTACAATTTGTCGTGCGCGCGTCCATGTGAACAGCTTGAATTAATTATGTGTATTTTCAAAACGAGCGCCACGTCGACGAGCGTCTTACGCGCGTCATCTGAACTAAGCCTTAAGCGTTGAAGAAGTTCGCTTAAGATTAAAGAGCAAGCCTCAATTTGGACGACAGGTATAGATCGTGACCAACAAACAAACGGTGGCCGTATCACAGAGAGAATGAACAAATAAGAGCATCAGCGTGTCCCGTCCAGCAGAACAGTAGGTATATCCTCCCGGCAGATCTGACCTACCGCAATGTGTGGTCCGGCGTGTAGGTACACGTACCGGTCCGTGTACAGGGCGTGCCGCAATGCCGGGTCCTCAGCCCGGCCAATAACTAACCGACCGGACGTTAATTAGTTCTGGATCAGCTGATTAATTAGAATGATCAATTAAGCGGAGATTTAGTGAGGCAACATGTGCGACCGACCGGCCAGTCGCATGGCGCATACCTATATGGCGCGATTCCTAATAAGTGCTTCACGTATCTTCCATCTGAGACGACATGCTGATTTAGCGGTGTACGCGACTCACTCTGTTTGGGGTTTTTCTATTTATTACCATGACGCGTGGATTCTCATTGGAAGCTTTATATGCAATATTGTTGTTCTTCCTCACTTCAAGTTTTAGGTACTTGTCACTTTCTATCATCAAATATACTCTTTTTTTAATTTTTATTATTTTAACATTTTTGCATTAATAGACTCAAAGGTATTCATAGTAGCGTCACAGCGAGAAATCGAAATAAATATTTCTCAGAAGATAAAAGGTAAGATGATTCAGTTAAAGGGTTAAAGAGGGTGCTTAATATTGATGTACAAATATTTTAGGATGTAATTTTGTGGATGATGTTGAGTAACAAACTTTATATGAACTAAACGTCATAACTTCCGAGCTACAAGTTCTAATAAAAAAATATTTTTGTAATAACTTTGGTAAAGCTTTAGTTTTCTTTATGAAGCTTGGTATATTGTGTCCATCACAACTAAGAACTTATTTTGAATTCGCCTTTCATTTTTAAAAAATTTTGGTACCTTAACTTTTTTTTATCAGAGGCTCGGTTTTTGTTGAAAAAATAAGTCATTTTCTAGCAAGATCATAAAACTTCCAAATTGTATATCTTCAAATTAGCCAAAACTTATCTATCTTTATTCCTGGAGGTGCTCCATGGACTTGAGAGCAATTGTCACATCCTTTTTCTAGATCTGTTTTGCCTATACATTCAAAACGAATACTATAATATATGGCGCGATTCCTAATAAGTGCTTCACGTATCTTCCATCTGAGATTCAGCGGGGGTATGCGACTGACTCTCTTCTTAGGGTTCTTCTGTTTATTGCCTTGACGTGTGGATTTTTGTAGGAAACTCAATATGCAAGATTCTTCTTCATCTTCTTGTTCTTTTTCTTTTTCACTTCAGGTTTTAGGCACTTTGCCTGCTACGCTACCTATCTTTTTCTCGGGCTTCCGATATCTCTGCTTCCAGAGCATTGATAAAATCTGGCTCTGACTGGAATCCTATTTTCGTGCATTGGTTCCACATATTCTTCCCTCTTTGTTTTATTTTTTTATCTTTTCGTCTATATTGGATATGTTTAATTCCGCTATGTTTCAGTCTGTCTAATTTTGTGCAACCTGCGGCTTTGGGCTGTTACCAAGTAACGAGCTTTTCTTGAAATTGTCACACTCAAATTATCGGTGTAATTTGAATTTGATTGGATAAAAAGCGATGATATCATAAAAAATGAGGAGTAGTAGTAGTAGTAGTGATGGGGAGGCGAAGCCAGGCAAGTAAGCCACCTTTGGCCCTTTTTGCCAACCCCACTGAACCAATCACTGAAAACACTAAAATGCTACACCCTAGAAAGCTCCTTGTCGAACCTACCAGACCTCCTGACGAAAGTCAGTATGTCCGACCATTTCGCTGAATATAGTGGCTCCTCCCCAAACTCCGCCGTGCAGAATATCTGAACCCTAAGGTATCGATAAACTGCACATCTACCCAGGAAGCGGAACGCTGTCTCGTCCTCCTCCCAGCATTTGGAGCAAATCGGGTCCCCTACCACTCTCATAAGTGACAAATGTCTATTCAGCCGGCAATGGCCAGTGAGAACCCCCACCAGAAGGTTGAGCGTCTCTCTGCCTTTATTCAAAAGCCATTGCGTTCGGCCCCTATCAGGGCCTGCTATGAATCTTTTGGCTTGCCTGCAGTCATCTCTCTCTAACCAGGCTTTCGCCAGTTCCTTGTAGGCCCAGTTGTCCAGGGCCACATTGACCTGGCGTCTGCTAATTCCCAGCATAGGTTCTGGGCCGATGCAGGGGCTGCTGGCCCCTATCCTAGCTAATCGGCCCGCTCGCTCTCTCATTACCCGGTATAACAATATGTCCGGGGAACCACAGCAGGGTCACCTTCTTATGGCTCACTAACTTCTGAAGGGCGGCAGAGCATTCTTGTGCCAGAGCTGATCTGGCCATTGGAGCTGCCACCGCTTTCAGAGCTGATTGGCTGCCAGAGCATATATATATGCTCTGTTCAGAACACTTTTCGACTTCCGTCAAATATGCCGCAATCAATATCGCATACACTTCCGTCTGGAAGACAGTCGTGCAGGTTCCCAGAGCGAAGCTCCGCCGCACCTCTTTACCCTCCATTATCTAAATTTAAGATGTCTTTAGCTTTTTCCACCCTGAATGAGGATATCGGGATATTACTCTCCGCGAATCGCTCTATTCTGGTGTGGCCAACTAATGGTTCTCGTGCTACCCACGTTCCCCCATCAGGCAGGCTGACATCGCCTCTCCTTTTATCCAGAGGTGCAGAGGCGGCAAGCCCAAGAGTACCTCCAGGGCAGCAGTGGGTGTTGTCCTGATGGCACCTGTTATGCTCATTGCTGCAAGCCTCTGAATCTTTGCGAGCTTGAGCCTAACAAAGACCTTTTCTACGCTCGGCCACCAGACCGACCAGCCATACTGGATCCTAGATCTGACTACTGCCGTATATAGCCAGTTTAGAACCTTGGGTTCCCCAGGTTCCGCCGACTACCCGACGCAACTGCCACATGGTAGCTATAGACTTTTTATACACATAGTCGATATGCTGTGCCCATGTGAGTTTATTATCAATTAACACCCCCAGGTACTTGACCTCCCGTGTGAGGGTCAGCGGTACACCGTGGGGAGTGGGGGCTTTAAAATCATCTATCTTCTTCCTGTGAGTGAATAGGACCAGTCTTCACTGTCTTAACTGGGTTGATTGAGAGTTCTGATTCTATTAAATTTGAGGCTGAGGGGCCTTCCACTAACGTGCTAAACTTCTAGAGTTGACTCCCACCCTTGGTAACGGCGCCCATGTGTCTCATCACTTACTATATAATCCGCTGCACAGAAATTTCGAACATGATACGCTGCGAGCAAAAACGAGAAGTTGATAGACACACAACACTCGATATAACGGGTCGAGTTACGTGAGGAGGCAATTAGATCCTCGCTGTGTGAAAAAAAGTCCCCGCACCAGGAAAAGGAATTGATACGGCGGTGACAGCCGATAGCTTTGAGAGAATTCCAGTGTTTCTTGCGATCGCCAATACGCGCTGCAGGCCGCAGAGTGCATCGCGATCGAAAAAAAAAAAGGAAGCGCTCCACGCCAACTTCGGTAAATAGACAGAGATTTAAGATGTTAACTCGTTTCTTGGATCGGAGGCTATTATCATAGCTGGGCACATGTCGATGTAAAAGGACTCGGTTAACAGCTGATTATCAGTGAATTTAAGAGACGTTTATAGGTGTACCATATTGTAGAATCGATACCGCGTAAAAAGCATTTACAGCCTGACAAGTACCAATTGCTAAAGTTTCCGGAACAAACAAGATAAAAGAATACCAATAAATACACTAGCTAATATTGAAAAACTCCTGGAACTCAGTGTACATGTGCAACTTAGTGAGCATTTCAGCAAGCATAATCTATTGAATATCAATCAATCGGAATTTAGAGAAAAATATTCCTGTGAAACCGCTCTACAAAAAGTAATAAATGATTTTAAATGCCAGTTGGAAAGGAGAACTCGAGGAAACACCCAAACAAGAAATAGTTTGGTTTACTGACGGTTCCAAAACAGACAATGGAACAGGAGCAGGAATTCACGGTCAATCTCCCAGATGTGACATCAGTCAACCCCTGGGAGTTTACGCCTCTGTATTCCAAGCAGAAATATATGCAATCGACTCTTGTCTGAGAGAAAACATAAGAAGGGGATACAAAAGTAAAAACATTCTTATCTGCTCGGATAGCCAAGCCTCGATTAAAGCTCTTAATGGCTGCCAAATCAAATCCAAACTCGTCTGGGAATGCTTAGAAAACCTCAAACAACTTAGTGTCACGAACAAGGTAACCCTGAAATGGGTGCCAGGTCATAAGGGAATAGAAGGGAACGAAAAAGCAGATACCTTAGCACGAAACGGATCGGCATCCAGTTTTACCGGCCCCTAACCGGCGATAGGCATTACAGGGTCTTTGGTAAGAACTACGATAAACCAGTGGGTGCATTCACAGCACCTAAAATACTGGCAGTCACATCCAAAGCTCAGACACAGCAAGCTGATGGTGAAACAACACACACCAAAACTAGCTGAAGAGATTCTAAAACTAAATAGGAAAGAAACTAGGCTAATAACTGGCTTCCTAACCGGACACTGCGGCCTGAGAAAACATCTACACACATTAGGGATCTTCAAAGAAAACCCAATATGCAGACTATGTGACGAGGACGATGAAACAGCCTCTCACATAATCTTTGAATGTGAGGCCCTACGCTGGTGGAGATTCAGACTAATAGGGCCAAGCAACCCCAAATCACTCCCCAATCGAGATATCGTGAAGATACTCTTGGATCTTATCAAGGACACTAAACTCTTCACGGATTAACAAACGCACAGGACAATACAATAAGCCAATGGCTGCAGTGTTGGGGCTACCTAACCCGGCCTGTACGTTTGACCCCCCTAACCTAACCTAACCTAACCTAGATGCTAGTTAGATAAAGGACATGTTATTGTTGCAGCTTTTATCGATCTCAAACGTTCGTTCAAAGTTGTCGATAGAAAACTGCTTATACCGAAGCTTGAGATATATTTTGGCATAACAGGTAGAGTCCATCAGTGGTTTTTATTTTATCTATCTCAAAGATATCAAGTCACTAGGGTGAATGATAGATTTTCAAATAAAATTTTGGTTGAGCATGGTGTACCTCAAGGAAGTATGTTAGGACCCCTGCTATTTATACTTTTTATCAATGACATTTTCTTTGCTGACGTTGGAGAATGTAGCATGCACCTTTTTGCAGATGATATAATCATATATTTATCTCGAACTGACGTGAACCAAATCTTAAAAATAATAAATGTAGCCGTGAAAAACCTAAGCAAATGGTTTCATAATAACAAGCTAGTAGTTAATACTACCAAGTCAAAATACATGCTAATTTCGAATAAGTCAGTTGTACAGTCTAATATTGGTGTTACACTTAGTGCTAAAAGATCACAACGGGTAACTGAAATTAAGCACTTGGGAGTCGTTATAGATGAACATTTGCGATTTAGTAAGCATGTTGACTACATATCTAAAAAAATTTCAAAAAAATTGGTTTCTTGTACAGAATTAGCAAACATCTGTCACGATTTGCAAAACATATTGTTTACAATACAATTATTAAACCTCACTTTTATTATTGTTCATCAATATTATTTTTGTGTAATAAATCTGATTTGCATAAACTGCAATTGTTACAAAATAAATGCATGAGATTGTTGTTGGGTTGCAATAATATAATAATATAGTCAATATGCAACAAATATTAAATTGGAAGCCTGTAGAGGATTATATTAAAGTACAGACGCTTATATTTATTTATAAAATTGTTAATGGTCTAAGTCCAGATTATTTATATGTGAATATACAATACCAAAGCAATATTCATAGCTACAACACACGACAGATGCATCATGTTGATATAAGACTTACCAAATTAACAATAACCAAAAGAAGTGTATTTAATGATGGGATGAGAGAATATAATAAACTCCCTTTATATATAAAATGTTCTCCAGATGTTATTGTGTTTGAAAAAAGACTGATGAACTATTTATGAGTGATCATATATGTATAATCATAGGTTTAGTGAAACTCATGGGTTGTACTCATAGCTCTATTTTTTTACGTTTTAATTTTACTGTTTTCCTGTAAATAGCTGATGTATGCTAAATAAACGTCTATACTACCACTAAGGCCCGATTTTATCAACATGCAGATTTTAACAAAAACTTTTAAGATCATGCATCTGTCAAAGTACTCCGAAAATTATTGATTTCTCTTGAAGTTGACCTCAAAAAGCTCAAAAATGACATACTTTATATAAAATCGAGCATTGTAAATCATCTAGCATCTTTTCCAGTCTGATTTTCCATCCCAAATCGGTGAAAAATTGCATTTTCTTGTTTAATCAAAAGTTTAGCAATTGCTAATTTCAACCAATCAGATTCCAGATTCCATTTCCATTTGATCGCTGGTTTCATGCTGTATTGAATGCTATGATGACAAGAAATTCACTCATTGCATTATTTGGATAAAACAATAACTTACTATCGATAATAATTATGAATACCTGCAATATATCTTTGTTTTATAGTAAAAAGAGGTAAAAATAGCATTTTGTTACATTTCAAAGGTTACAGCTACTTCCCAAACATATGTGCATTACTGGTTGCCTATCCAGAACCCCAGAACGCCAAAGCTTGCCATTTTATAATTAAAATTAAGTATAACCCTATTTGATGTACAATGCATCCAGTAAATGAAAGATTGATTCTTCATAAAAGTATGTATTTTCATATAATCCATCTGACTGATGGACGTAGGACTTTTAATTATTAAATAAGGTAGGTAGTTGCTGTGATTGATATAGGTACCTACTACTTTTATCACAAATTATCCCAGTTTGCAATTAGTAATTATACAATAATTATAATGCAAAGTTGGAAAATGTGGCATTAATTTGCAAATCAATCGCTTTGTTCTGATATCCTGCTATGATTTTGATCCATGAATTTCTAAAATATCTTTGACAAAAGTGTCATCCAGCTTTGACCTGTGTTTTCAATATTGATGAAATACTATTGGATGATACTTATTAACATAGCCCTCAATACCCAATAGAAAGCTTTTACTAAATAACATCCAATAGAAAAGCTTTGTTAAATTCTTTGTTAAATATGCATGTTGATAAAACCGGCCCTAAGTGTAGCAAAAGACTTGGGAATTTCGCCGCTGTCTCACACGCACACGTTATCCCATATCCTCTCGTCTGTTGCTATCCTTGCCTATTTCATATTTCTCATGGCTCTTGTTATACTTGTCAGACTGTACTTCTTTGACGGTTTTCACTGCTACCTCTAGATGGCATTTTTGGGAACAGGTTAAATAAAGCAAAAATTCATGATTTTCCTTTATAATGACCTTCTGGCTAATACAGGGTGGCCAATCGGGTGACGATAATAATTTTTTTTTAGATAGCCCGTACCGAGACCTATCCAAAACACCCCCATGTATGTGTACCGATTATTGATAGTTTTCGAGTTATGATTTTTTTTTTGAAAACTTAGAGATTTTGCAGTTTTTCCAAGAGATCGTCAAAAACAAAAACAATAATGCTTTTTGGCTTTTATTTTTTTCAGCAATTATACTCAGTATTAAGCCTGTTTCAATATCCAATAAAGAGAAACTGTACCTTCGAACAATAATTGAGTACATTTTGGGCCCAAAGTTTGAAATCTCTGTTTTTAGTCAAGATACCAAAACCTTCAAAATAAAATTAAAAATACTTATGCCTGGTCCTGGAGCTCCAATCTAATCTTAAAAACTCTGCAAGACATTGCACTTTCGAAATAGTAATGAAAAAATAGCACTTATGGGAGCATTTTGCGCCGTACGTGACTGTTAAAGGTAAAAAGGTGATAATTCACGAATTTCCAAAATGATTTAAAAAACTATTATTTTGCTTTATTCTGACAAATTAAAGAAAAAAAACTCATAACAATTAATAAACATGACAGTCATTGATGTTTTAATCACTTTTAATAAAAAAATTAGTACCTGTGATTTTTGCTGTGTACTATTGAACTTCTGCCAAATTAAGTTGTATGGAAAGTTAACAAAGGAAAATAATAATAAAACAACAATCTGACTTTTAATTCCATGGCGAAATTACCTGGGAAGCGTTATCGACGCATGCACCATCCCTTTTACTTCCCACACCGATAGGTGAGGGGAGGATTGTGATCGTGAACATTTTCGATTTTGAGATAATAGGTTTTTTGGGCGTTTTATAATGTCTATATAACGAAAATCCGCGTCACCCATTTCCGTCGTTCTGTCTGTCGGTCTGCCTGTCGGTCTGTCTGTCTGTACTGGTTTTTCTAGCCTCGTAATCTCAGCAACCGCTGCGTGGACTGTGATGAAATTTGGGCAGCAATATGCTGTGGCGTCTTAGTAGGTAATGCTGCTATAATTTTGGAAATCGGTACATGGGCGGCGGAGTAATTAAAACAAAAATTTCAAATATTCCTCAAACTTCGTTTTTAGGCGTTTTAGAGGTTCTTGATCATTTTCTGCGTTTTTTTGGGTGGGGTGGAATTTGGGTGTTTGGGGGGTGGGGGGTTGGAGAACTGAAAAACTTGCTGTGTTCATGATAGGCTGTCTACTAACCTGTCAAGGAAGACCTAGTGACATAAATCACCTTTTTAGGTCCATCCGAACATTGCCTTGCCTATTACCGAAAATTAATTAACACAACTGCGCTTCGCCGACATGAGCTCGGAAAAAGCTACTGTGAAAGAAAGGGATGGCGTATGCTACGACATTGCTTCCCATGTAATTCTGCCATGAAATTGTTTATTATTCCTTTCCTTTGTTAACTTTCAATACAACTTGATTTAGCAGAAGTTCAATAGTACATAACAAAAACACTTCAAAGATCACAATTTAGGTAATAGTTTTTTTATTAAAAGTCATCAAAACATCAGTGATTTTCGGGTTTATTAGTTGTTACGAGTTTTTTTCCTTTAATTTGTCATAATAAAGCAAAATAATAGTTTTTTTAAATCATTTTGGAAATTCGTGAATTATCACCTTTTTACCTTTAACACTCACGTACGGCGCAAAATGACCCCATAAGTGCTACTTTTTCATTATTATTTCGAAAGTGCAATGCCTTGCACAGTTTTTAAGATTAGTTTGAAGCTCCAAAACCAGGCATAAGTATTTTTAATCTTATTTTGAAGGTTTTGGTCTCCTGACTAAGAACAGACATTTCAAACTTTGGCCCCAAAATGTACTTAATTATTGTTCGGATGTACAGGTTCTCTTTATTGGATATTAAAATAGGCTTAATACTGAGTATAACTGCAGAAAAAAATAAAAGCCAAAAAGCACTCTTGTTTTTGCTTTTGACGATTTCTTGGAAAAACTGGAAAATCGCTAAGTTTTCAAAAAAAAAATCATAACTCGAAAACTATCAATAATCGGTACACATACATGGGGGTGTTTTGGATAGGTCTCGGTACGGGCTATCTAAAAAAAAATTATTATCGTCACCCGATTGGCCACCCTGTATACAGTCACCTTCAAGCATATGAAACAATTGAGAGTATACATCGCCTGTCAATTGCATAGTTGCTTTAAACATTATCATTATCATTATACAGGCGTACGAGTTGATACTCTTTTTAACTGTGTTTCAGAAAACCGAAAAATGAGCGAGATACAGAACAAATAAGTGTATCTCTGGGCTTGTGTATCAAAACGTACCTATTATGCTTTTGTTTAGTTTTTTGTTTTTGGATTTTTGTCAAATCTATTAGGCATTGCACCTGTCAGATGGTGCAGTAGTCACTTTTTGTTTATCGTTGTTAATTTTAAATTGGCAAATCCTGAAAGTGGCATATTGTTATGAAACAACTCTAAACAACTCTTCAATTGCTAGAATTAAGCTTTGTATACCTCGCTACTCTGCACTGATATTAACGATTTTGTGTTTCGATTATGTTTCACTATGACATTTTGCAAAAAAGCGAAGCTTTGGTATGTTACCGTTTAAGAAATTTTTCATTTTCGTCAAACGAGACTGAGACTCAGAATTGCGACCGGATTTATAATCAGCACCTTGAAATTATCCGAAATGCGAGGTTTCATCTCAATAGAAAGCTAAATAAGGAAGTTCGATTTCCTTAGGTACACCCCCGCCCGAGAGATCTGAAATTTTTCATTTTCGTCAAACGAGACTGAGACTCAGAATTGCGACCGGATTTATAATCAGCACCTTGAAATTATCCGAAATACGAGGTTTCATCTCAATAGAAAGCTAAATAAGGAAGTTCGATTTTTTTAGGTACACCCGCCCGCCCGAGAGCTCTGAAATTTTTCATTTTCGTCAAACGAGACTGAGACTCAGAATTGCGACTGGATTTATAATCAGCACCTTGAAATTATCCGAAATGCGAGGTTTCATCTCAATAGAAAGCTAAATAAGGAAGTTCGATTTTTTTAGGTACACCCGCCCGCCCGAGAGATCTGAAATTTTTCATTTTCGTCAAACGAGACTGAAACTCAGAATTGCGACCGGATTTATAATCAGCACCTTGAAATTATCCGAAATGCGAGGTTTTATCTCAATAGAAAGCTAAATAAGGAAGTTCGATTTTTTTAGGTACACCCGCCCGCCCGAGAGATCTGAAATTTTTCATTTTCGTCAAACGAGACTGAGACTCAGAATTGCGACCGGATTTATAATCAGCACCTTGAAATTATCCGAAATGCGAGGTTTCATCTCAATAGAAAGCTAAATAAGGAAGTTCGATTTTTTTAGGTACACCCACCCGCCCGAGAGATCTGAAATTTTTCGTTTTCGTCAAACGAGACTGAAACTCAGAATTGCGACCGGATTTATAATCAGCACCTTGAAATTATCCGAAATGCGAGGTTTCATCTCAATAGAAAGCTAAATAAGGAAGTTCGATTTTTTTAGGTACACCCGCCCGCCCGAGAGATCTGAAATTTTTCATTTTCGTCAAACGAGACTGAGACTCAGAATTGCGACCGGATTTATAATCAGCACCTTGAAATTATCCGAAATGCGAGGTTTCATCTCAATAGAAAGCTAAATAAGGAAGTTCGATTTTTTTAGGTACACCCGCCCGCCCGAGAGATCTGAAATTTTTCATTTTCGTCAAACGAGACTGAAACTCAGAATTGCGATCGGATTTATAATCAGAACCTTGAAATTACCCGAAACGCGAGGTTTCACCTCAATAGAAAGCTAAATAAGGAAGTTCGATTTTTTTAGGTACACCCGCCCGCCCGAGAGATCTGAAATTTTTCATTTTCGTCAAACGAGACTGAGACTCAGAATTGCGACCGGATTTATAATCAGCACCTTGAAATTATCCGAAATGTGAGGTTTCATCTCAATAGAAAGCTAAATAAGGAAGTTCGATTTTTTTGGGTACACCCGCCCGGCCGAGAGATCTGAAATTTTTCATTTTCGTCAAACGAGACTGAGACTCAGAATTGCGACCGGATTTATAATCAGCACCTTGGAATTATCCGAAATGCGAGGTTTCATCTCAATAGAAAGCTAAATAAGGAAGTTCGATTTTTTTAGGTACACCCGCCCGCCCGAGAGATCTGAAATTTTTCATTTTCGTCAAACGAGACTGAAGCTCAGAATTGCGACCGGATTTATAATCAGCACCTTGAAATTATCCGAAATGCGAGGTTTTATCTCAATAGAAAGCTAAATAAGGAAGTTCGATTTTTTTTACGTACACCCGCCCGCCCGAGAGATCTGAAATTTTTCATTTTCGTCAAACGAGACTGAAGCTCAGAATTGCGACCGGATTTATAATCAGCACCTTGAAATTATCCGAAATTCGAGGTTTTATCTCAATAGAAGGCTAAATAAGGAAGTTCGATTTTTTTAGGTACACCCGCCCGCCCGAGAGATCTGAAATTTTTCATTTTCGTCAAACGAGACTGAAGCTCAGAATTGCGACCGGATTTATAATCAGCACCTTGAAATTATCCGAAATGCGAGGTTTTATCTCAATAGAAAGCTAAATAAGGAAGTTCGATTTTTTTTACGTACACCCGCCCGCCCGAGAGATCTGAAATTTTTCATTTTCGTCAAACGAGACTGAAGCTCAGAATTGCGACCGGATTTATAATCAGCACCTTGAAATTATCCGAAATTCGAGGTTTTATCTCAATAGAAAGCTAAATAAGGAAGTTCGATTTTTTTTACGTACACCCGCCCGCCCGAGAGATCTGAAATTTTTCATTTTCGTCAAACGAGACTGAAGCTCAGAATTGCGACCGGATTTATAATCAGCACCTTGAAATTATCCGAAATGCGAGGTTTCATCTCAATAGAAAGCTAAATAAGGAAGTTCGATTTTTTTAGGTACACCCGCCCGCCCGAGAGATCTGAAATTTTTCATTTTCGTCAAACGAGACTGAAACTCAGAATTGCGACCGGATTTATAATCAGCACCTTGAAATTATCCGAAATGTGAGGTTTCATCTCAATAGAAAGCTAAATAAGGAAGTTCGATTTTTTTAGGTACACCCGCCCGGCCGAGAGATCTGAAATTTTTCATTTTCGTCAAACGAGACTGAGACTCAGAATTGCGACCGGATTTATAATCAGCACCTTGGAATTATCCGAAATGCGAGGTTTCATCTCAATAGAAAGCTAAATAAGGAAGTTCGATTTTTTTAGGTACACCCGCCCGCCCGAGAGATCTGAAATTTTTCATTTTCGTCAAACGAGACTGAAGCTCAGAATTGCGACCGGATTTATAATCAGCACCTTGAAATTATCCGAAATGCGAGGTTTCATCTCAATAGAAAGCTAAATAAGGAAGTTCGATTTTTTTTAGGTACACCCGCCCGCCCGAGAGATCTGAAATTTTTCATTTTCGTCAAACGAGACTGAGACTCAGAATTGCGACCGGATTTATAATCAGCACCTTGAAATTATCCGAAATGCGAGGTTTCATCTCAATAGAAAGCTAAATAAGGAAGTTCGATTTTTTTTAGGTACACCCGCCCGCCCGAGAGATCTGAAATTTTTCATTTTCGTCAAACGAGACTGAGACTCAGAATTGCGACCGGATTTATAATCAGCACCTTGAAATTATCCGAAATGTGAGGTTTCATCTCAATAGAAAGCTAAATAAGGAAGTTCGATTTTTTTAGGTACACCCGCCCGGCCGAGAGATCTGAAATTTTTCATTTTCTTCAAACGAGACTGAGACTCAGTATTGCGACCGGATTTATAATCAGCACCTTGGAATTATCCGAAATGCGAGGTTTCATCTCAATAGAAAGCTAAATAAGCAAGTTCGATTTTTTTAGGTACACCCGCCCGCCCGAGAGATCTGAAACTTTTCATTTTCGTCAAACGAGACTGAAGCTCAGAATTGCGACCGGATTTATAATCAGCACCTTGAAATTATCCGAAATGCGAGGTTTTATCTCAATAGAAAGCTAAATAAGGAAGTTCGATTTTTTTTACGTACACCCGCCCGCCCGAGAGATCTGAAATTTTTCATTTTCGTCAAACGAGACTGAAGCTCAGAATTGCGACCGGATTTATAATCAGCACCTTGAAATTATCCGAAATGCGAGGTTTCATCTCAATAGAAAGCTAAATAAGGAAGTTCGATTTTTTTAGGTACACCCGCCCGCCCGAGAGATCTGAAATTTTTCATTTTCGTCAAACGAGACTGAAACTCAGAATTGCGACCGGATTTATAATCAGCACCTTGAAATTATCCGAAATGTGAGGTTTCATCTCAATAGAAAGCTAAATAAGGAAGTTCGATTTTTTTAGGTACACCCGCCCGGCCGAGAGATCTGAAATTTTTCATTTTCGTCAAACGAGACTGAGACTCAGAATTGCGACCGGATTTATAATCAGCACCTTGGAATTATCCGAAATGCGAGGTTTCATCTCAATAGAAAGCTAAATAAGGAAGTTCGATTTTTTTAGGTACACCCGCCCGCCCGAGAGATCTGAAATTTTTCATTTTCGTCAAACGAGACTGAAGCTCAGAATTGCGACCGGATTTATAATCAGCACCTTGAAATTATCCGAAATGCGAGGTTTCATCTCAATAGAAAGCTAAATAAGGAAGTTCGATTTTTTTTAGGTACACCCGCCCGCCCGAGAGATCTGAAATTTTTCATTTTCGTCAAACGAGACTGAGACTCAGAATTGCGACCGGATTTATAATCAGCACCTTGAAATTATCCGAAATGCGAGGTGTCATCTCAATAGAAAGCTAAATAAGGAAGTTCGATTTTTTTTACGTACACCCGCCCGCCCGAGAGATCTGAAATTTTTCATTTTCGTCAAACGAGACTGAGACTCAGAATTGCGACCGGATTTATAATCAGCACCTTGAAATTATCCGAAATGCGAGGTTTCACTCAATAGAAAGCTAAATAAGGAAGTTCGATTTTTTTTAGGTACACCCGCCCGCCCGAGAGATCTGAAATTTTTCATTTTCGTCAAACGAGACTGAAACTCAGAATTGCGACCGGATTTATAATCAGCACCTTGAAATTATCCGAAATGCGAGGTTTCATCTCAATAGAAAGCTAAATAAGGAAGTTCGATTTTTTTAGGTACACCCGCCCGGCCGAGAGATCTGAAATTTTTCATTTTCGTCAAACGAGACTGAGACTCAGAATTGCGACCGGATTTATAATCAGCACCTTGGAATTATCCGAAATGCGAGGTTTCATCTCAATAGAAAGCTAAATAAGGAAGTTCGATTTTTTTAGGTACACCCGCCCGCCCGAGAGATCTGAAATTTTTCATTTTCGTCAAACGAGACTGAAGCTCAGAATTGCGACCGGATTTATAATCAGCACCTTGAAATTATCCGAAATGCGAGGTTTTATCTCAATAGAAAGCTAAATAAGGAAGTTCGATTTTTTTTACGTACACCCGCCCGCCCGAGAGATCTGAAATTTTTCATTTTCGTCAAACGAGACTGAGACTCAGAATTGCGACCGGATTTATAATCAGCACCTTGAAATTATCCGAAATGCGAGGTTTCATCTCAATAGAAAGCTAAATAAGGAAGTTCGATTTTTTTTACGTACACCCGCCCGCCCGAGAGATCTGAAATTTTTCATTTTCGTCAAACGAGACTGAGACTCAGAATTGCGACCGGATTTATAATCAGCACCTTGAAATTATCCGAAATGCGAGGTTTCATCTCAATAGAAAGCTAAATAAGGAAGTTCGATTTTTTTTAGGTACACCCGCCCGCCCGAGAGATCTGAAATTTTACATTTTCGTCAAACGAGACTGAAACTCAGAATTGCGACCGGATTTATAATCAGCACCTTGAAGTTATCCGAAATGCGAGGTTTCATCTCAATAGAAGGCTAAATAAGGAAGTTCGACTTTTTTAGGTACACCCGCCCGCCCGAGAGATCTGAAATTTTTCATTTTCGTCAAACGAGACTGAGACTCAGAATTGCGACCGGATTTATAATCAGCACCTTGAAATTATCCGAAATGCGAGGTTTCATCTCAATAGAAAGCTAAATAAGGAAGTTCGATTTTTTTTAGGTACACCCGCCCGCCCGAGAGATCTGAAATTTTTCATTTTCGTCAAACGAGACTGAGACTCAGAATTGCGACCGGATTTATAATCAGCACCTTGAAATTATCCGAAATGCGAGGTTCCACCTCAATAGAAAGCGAAATAAGTAAGTTCGATTTTTTTAGGTACACCCGCCCGCCCGAGAGATCTGAAACTTTTCATTTTCGTCAAACGAGACTGAAGCTCAGAATTGCGACCGGATTTATAATCAGCACCTTGAAATTGTCCGAAATGCGAGGTTTTATCTCAATAGAAAGCTAAATAAGGAAGTTCGATTTTTTTTACGTACACCCGCCCGCCCGAGAGATCTGAAATTTTTCATTTTCGTCAAACGAGACTGAGACTCAGAATTGCGACTGGATTTATAATCAGCACCTTGAAATTATCCGAAATGCGAGGTTTCATCTCAATAGAAAGCTAAATAAGGAAGTTCGATTTTTTTTAGGTACACCCGCCCGCCCGAGAGATCTGAAATTTTTCATTTTCGTCAAACGAGACTGAGACTCAGAATTGCGACCGGATTTATAATCAGCACCATGAAACTGTCCGAAATGCGAGGTTTCATCTCAATAGAAAGCTAAATAAGGAAGTTCGATTTTTTTAGGTACACCCGCCCGCCCGAGAGATCGAAAACTTTTCATTTTCGTCAAACGAGACTGAAACTCAGAATTGCGACCGGATTTATAATCAGCACCTTGAAATTATCCGAAATGCGAGGTTTTATCTCAATAGAAAGCTAAATAAGGAAGTTCGATTTTTTTAGGTACACCCGCCCGCCCGAGAGATCTGAAATTTTTCATTTTCGTCAAACGAGACTGAAGCTCAGAATTGCGACCGGATTTATAATCAGCACCTTGAAATTATCCGAAATGCGAGGTTTTATCTCAATAGAAAGCTAAATAAGGAAGTTCGATTTTTTTACGTACACCCGCCCGCCCGAGAGATCTGAAATTTTTCATTTTCGTCAAACGAGACTGAGACTCAGAATTGCGACCGGATTTATAATCAGCACCTTGAAATTATCCGAAATGCGAGGTTTCATCTCAATAGAAAGCTAAATAAGGAAGTTCGATTTTTTTTAGGTACACCCGCCCGCCCGAGAGATCTGAAATTTTTCATTTTCGTCAAACGAGACTGAGACTCAGAATTGCGACCGGATTTATAATCAGCACCTTGAAATTATCCGAAATGCGAGGTTTCATCTCAATAGAAAGCTAAATAAGGAAGTTCGATTTTTTTAGGTACACCCGCCCGCCCGAGAGATCTGAAATTTTTCATTTTCGTCAAACGAGACTGAAACTCAGAACTGCGACCGGATTTATAATCAGCACCTTGAAATTATCCGAAATGCGAGGTTTCATCTCAATAGAAAGCTAAATAAGGAAGTTCGATTTTTTTAGGTACACCCGCCCGCCCGAGAGATCTGAAATTTTTCATTTTCGTCAAACGAGACTGAAGCTCAGAATTGCGACCGGATTTATAATCAGCACCTTGAAATTATCCGAAATGCGAGGTTTCATCTCAATAGAAAGCTAAATAAGGAAGTTCGATTTTTTTTAGGTACACCCGCCCGCCCGAGAGATCTGAAATTTTTCATTTTCGTCAAACGAGACTGAGACTCAGAATTGCGACCGGATTTATAATCAGCACCTTGAAATTATCCGAAATGCGAGGTTTCATCTCAATAGAAAGCTAAATAAGGAAGTTCGATTTTTTTTAGGTACACCCGCCCGCCCGAGAGATCTGAAATTTTTCATTTTCGTCAAACGAGACTGAGACTCAGAATTGCGACCGGATTTATAATCAGCACCTTGAAATTATCCGAAATGCGAGGTTTCATCTCAATAGAAAGCTAAATAAGGAAGTTCGATTTTTTTTACGTACACCCGCCCGCCCGAGAGATCTGAAATTTTTCATTTTCGTCAAACGAGACTGAGACTCAGAATTGCGACCGGATTTATAATCAGCACCTTGAAATTATCCGAAATGCGAGGTTTCATCTCAATAGAAAGCTAAATAAGGAAGTTCGATTTTTTTTAGGTACACCCGCCCGCCCGAGAGATCTGAAATTTTTCATTTTCGTCAAACGAGACTGAAACTCAGAATTGCGACCGGATTTATAATCAGCACCTTGAAATTATCCGAAATGCGAGGTTTCATCTCAATAGAAAGCTAAATAAGGAAGTTCGATTTTTTTAGGTACACCCGCCCGGCCGAGAGATCTGAAATTTTTCATTTTCGTCAAACGAGACTGAAACTCAGAATTGCGACCGGATTTATAATCAGCACCTTGAAATTATCCGAAATGCGAGGTTTTATCTCAATAGAAAGCTAAATAAGGAAGTTCGATTTTTTTTACGTACACCCGCCCGCCCGAGAGATCTGAAATTTTTCATTTTCGTCAAACGAGACTGAAGCTCAGAATTGCGACCGGATTTATAATCAGCACCTTGAAATTATCCGAAATGCGAGGTTTTATCTCAATAGAAAGCTAAATAAGGAAGTTCGATTTTTTTTACGTACACCCGCCCGCCCGAGAGATCTGAAATTTTTCATTTTCGTCAAACGAGACTGAAGCTCAGAATTGCGACCGGATTTATAATCAGCACCTTGAAATTATCCGAAATGCGAGGTTTCATCTCAATAGAAAGCTAAATAAGGAAGTTCGATTTTTTTAGGTACACCCGCCCGGCCGAGAGATCTGAAATTTTTCATTTTCGTCAAACGAGACTGAGACTCAGAATTGCGACCGGATTTATAATCAGCACCTTGGAATTATCCGAAATGCGAGGTTTCATCTCAATAGAAAGCTAAATAAGGAAGTTCGATTTTTTTAGGTACACCCGCCCGCCCGAGAGATCTGAAATTTTTCATTTTCGTCAAACGAGACTGAAGCTCAGAATTGCGACCGGATTTATAATCAGCACCTTGAAATTATCCGAAATGCGAGGTTTCATCTCAATAGAAAGCTAAATAAGGAAGTTCGATTTTTTTTAGGTACACCCGCCCGCCCGAGAGATCTGAAATTTTTCATTTTCGTCAAACGAGACTGAAACTCAGAATTGCGACCGGATTTATAATCAGCACCTTGGAATTATCCGAAATGCGAGGTTTCACTCAATAGAAAGCTAAATAAGGAAGTTCGATTTTTTTTAGGTACACCCGCCCGCCCGAGAGATCTGAAATTTTTCATTTTCGTCAAACGAGACTGAGACTCAGAATTGCGACCGGATTTATAATCAGCACCTTGAAATTATCCGAAATGCGAGGTTTCACTCAATAGAAAGCTAAATAAGGAAGTTCGATTTTTTTTAGGTACACCCGCCCGCCCGAGAGATCTGAAATTTTTCATTATTGTCAAACGAGACTGAAACTCAGAATTGCGACCGGATTTATAATCAGCACCTTGAAATTATCCGAAATGCGAGGTTTCATCTCAATAGAAAGCTAAATAAGGAAGTTCGATTTTTTTAGGTACACCCGCCCGGCCGAGAGATCTGAAATTTTTCATTTTCGTCAAACGAGACTGAGACTCAGAATTGCGACCGGATTTATAATCAGCACCTTGAAATTATCCGAAATGCGAGGTTTCATCTCAATAGAAAGCTAAATAAGGAAGTTCGATTTTTTTTACGTACACCCGCCCGCCCGAGAGATCTGAAATTTTTCATTTTCGTCAAACGAGACTGAGAGTCAGAATTGCGACCGGATTTATAATCAGCACCTTGAAATTATCCGAAATGCGAGGTTTCATCTCAATAGAAAGCTAAATAAGGAAGTTCGATTTTTTTTAGGTACACCCGCCCGCCCGAGAGATCTGAAATTTTTCATTTTCGTCAAACGAGACTGAAACTCAGAATTGCGACCGGATTTATAATCAGCACCTTGAAATTATCCGAAATGCGAGGTTTCATCTCAATAGAAAGCTAAATAAGGAAGTTCGATTTTTTTAGGTACACCCGCCCGGCCGAGAGATCTGAAATTTTTCATTTTCGTCAAACGAGACTGAGACTCAGAATTGCGACCGGATTTATAATCAGCACCTTGAAATTATCCGAAATGCGAGGTTTCATCTCAATAGAAAGCTAAATAAGGAAGTTCGATTTTTTTAGGTACACCCGCCCGCCCGAGAGATCTGAAATTTTTCATTTTCGTCAAACGAGACTGAAACTCAGAATTGCGACCGGATTTATAATCAGCACCTTGAAATTATCCGAAATGCGAGGTTTCATCTCAATAGAAAGCTAAATAAGGAAGTTCGATTTTTTTAGGTACACCCGCCCGCCCGAGAGATCTGAAATTTTTCATTTTCGTCAAACGAGACTGAAACTCAGAATTGCGACCGGATTTATAATCAGCACCTTGAAGTTATCCGAAATGCGAGGTTTCATCTCAATAGAAGGCTAAATAAGGCAGTTCGATTTTTTTAGGTACACCCGCCCGCCCGAGAGATCTGAAATTTTTCATTTTCGTCAAACGAGACTGAAACTCAGAATTGCGACCGGATTTATAATCAGCACCTTGAAATTATCCGAAATGCGAGGTTTCATCTCAATAGAAAGCTAAATAAGGAAGCTCGATTTTTTTAGGTACACCCGCCCGCCCGAGAGATCTGAAATTTTTCATTTTCGTCAAACGAGACTGAAACTCAGAATTGCGACCGGATTTATAATCAGCACCTTGAAATTATCCGAAATGTGAGGTTTCATCTCAATAGAAAGCTAAATAAGGAAGTTCGATTTTTTTAGGTACACCCGCCCGGCCGAGAGATCTGAAATTTTTCATTTTCGTCAAACGAGACTGAGACTCAGAATTGCGACCGGATTTATAATCAGCACCTTGGAATTATCCGAAATGCGAGGTTTCATCTCAATAGAAAGCTAAATAAGGAAGTTCGATTTTTTTAGGTACACCCGCCCGCCCGAGAGATCTGAAATTTTTCATTTTCGTCAAACGAGACTGAAGCTCAGAATTGCGACCGGATTTATAATCAGCACCTTGAAGTTATCCGAAATGCGAGGTTTCATCTCAATAGAAAGCTAAATAAGGAAGTTCGATTTTTTTAGGTACACCCGCCCGCCCGAGAGATCTGAAATTTTTCATTTTCGTCAAACGAGACTGAAACTCAGAATTGCGACCGGATTTATAATCAGCACCTTGAAACTGTCCGAAATGCGAGGTTTCATCTCAATAGAAAGCTAAATAAGGAAGTTCGATTTTTTTAGGTACACCCGCCCGCCCGAGAGATCGAAAACTTTTCATTTTCGTCAAACGAGACTGAAACTCAGAATTGCGACCAGATTTATAATCAGCACCTTGAAATTATCCGAAATGCAAGTTTCATCTCAATAGAAAGCTAAATAAGGAAGTTCGATTTTTTTAGGTACACCCGCCCGCCCGAGAGATCTGAAATTTTTCATTTTCGTCAAACGAGACTGAAACTCAGAATTGCGACCGGATTTATAATCAGCACCTTGAAATTATCCGAAATGCGAGGTTTCATCTCAATAGAAAGCTAAATAAGGAAGTTCGATTTTTTTAGGTACACCCGCCCGCCCGAGAGATCTGAAATTTTTCATTTTCGTCAAACGAGACTGAGACTCAGAATTGCGACCGGATTTATAATCAGCACCTTGAAATTATCCGAAATGCGAGGTTTCATCTCAATAGAAAGCTAAATAAGGAAGTTCGATTTTTTTAGGTACCTACACCCGCCCGCCCGAGAGATCTGAAATTTTTCATTTTCGTCAAACGAGACTGAAACTCAGAACTGCGACCGGATTTATAATCAGCACCTTGAAATTATCCGAAATGCGAGGTTTCATCTCAATAGAAAGCTAAATAAGGAAGTTCGATTTTTTTTAGGTACACCCGCCCGCCCGAGAGATCTGAAATTTTTCATTTTCGTCAAACGAGACCGAAACTCAGAATTGCGACCGGATTTATAATCAGCACCTTGAAATTATCCGAAATGCGAGGTTTCATCTCAATAGAAAGCTAAATAAGGAAGTTCGATTTTTTTAGGTACACCCGCCCGCCCGAGAGATCTGAAATTTTTCATTTTCGTCAAACGAGACTGAAACTCAGAATTGCGACCGGATTTATAATCAGCACCTTGAAACTGTCCGAAATGCGAGGTTTCATCTCAATAGAAGGCTAAAAAGGAAGTTCGATTTTTCTACGTACGTACACCCGCCCGCCTGAGAGATCTGAAATTTTTCATTTTCGTCAAACGAGACTGAGACTCAGAATTGCGAGCGGATTTATAATCAGCACCCTGAAATTATCCGAAATGCGAGGTTTCATCTCAATAGAAAGCTAAATAAGGAAGTTCGATTTTTCTACGTACGTACACCCGCCCGCCTGAGAGATCTGAAATTTTTCATTTTCGTCAAACGAGACTGAGACTCAGAATTGCGAGCGGATTTATAATCAGCACCCTGAAATTATCCGAAATGCGAGGTTTCATCTCAATAGAAAGCTAAATAAGGAAGTTCGATTTTTTTACGTACGTACACCCGCCCGCCTGAGAGATCTGAAATTTTTCATTTTCGTCAAACGAGACTGAGACTCAGAATTGCGAGCGGATTTATAATCAGCACCCTGAAATTATCCGACATGCGAGGTTTCATCTCAATAGAAAACTAAATAAGGAAGTTCGATTTTTCTACGTACGTACACCCGCCCGCCTGAGAGATCTGAAATTTTTCATTTTCGTCAAACGAGACTGAGACTCAGAATTGCGAGCGGATTTATAATCAGCACCCTGAAATTATCCGAAATGCGAGGTTTCATCTCAATAGAAAGCTAAATAAGGAAGTTCGATTTTTTTGCGTACGTACACCCGCCCGCCTGAGAGATCTGAAATTTTTCATTTTCGTCAAACGAGACTGAGACTCAGAATTGCGAGCGGATTTATAATCAGCACCCTGAAATTATCCGAAATGCGAGGTTTCATCTCAATAGAAAGCTAAATAAGGAAGTTCGATTTTTTTGCGTACGTACACCCGCCCGCCTGAGAGATCTGAAATTTTTCATTTTCGTCAAACGAGACTGAGACTCAGAATTGCGACCGGATTTATAATTAGCACCTTGAAATTATCCGAAATGCGAGGTTTCATCTCAATAGAAAACTAAATAAGGAAGTTCGATTTTTTTAGGTACACCCGCCCGAGAGATCTGTATCTGAAGTATAAAAATTTATTTTTTTATTATATTGACAAAACCGGATATTTCCCTAACTAGTAATCTACAAATTTAACATTTAATCTTAAAAAAAAAAGAAAAAAAAACTTATTGACTGCGGTGAAATTCGAACCCACGCCCTTTCGAACTGGTGCCTAGCGTCTTAGCCGCTCGGCCACGCCGCTTGCGCTTCAGGAATATCAATACACCGTACATAATACGTCGTCAGTTACCTGTCGTAATTTGATTCAATTTTTTTTTTAAACCGGAAGCGATATTGACAAAATCGGATTTGTCCCGGACTAGTTTTTTCATGCTGATTCCGAATCTGCGTTTATTTTTTCTCTGCACCTGTATTTTTGGCTATCCTTTGTATACGGACAGACGGACGGACAGACAGAGGCTCTGCATAAGCTCTCTTCAGTGAGTCAGTGAGAGCTAAAATGCAGCGCTTTAGGTTAGGTTAGGTTAGGGGGGTTAAAGGTACAGGCCGGGTTAGGTAGCCCCAACACTGCATCCATTGGCTTATTGTATTGTCCTGTGCGTTTGTTAATCCGTGAAGAGTTTTGTGACCTCGATGAGATCCAAGTGTCGCTTCACAATATCTCGATTGGGGAGTGATTTGGGGTTATTTGGCCCTATCAGTCTGAATCTCCACCAGCGCAGCGCCTCACATTCAAAGATTATGTGAGAGGCTGTTTCGTCGTCCTCGTCACATAGTCTGCATATTGGGTTTTCTTTGAAAATCCCCAATGTGTGTAGATGTTTTCTTAGGCCGCAGTGTCCGGTTAGGAGGCCGGTTATTAGCCTAGTTTCTTTCCTATTCAATTTTAGGATCTCTTCAGCTAGTTTTGGTGTGGGTTTTTTCACCATCAGCTTGCTGTGTCTGAGCTTTGGATGTGATTGCTAGTATTTCAGGTGCTGTGAATGCACCCATTGGTTTATCGTAGTTGCAGCGCTTTACGGATTAAGGTATTATTTAATCAAATGTAATAGTACGTGGTACTAGGCATCTGCCAAACAAAGCGCAAATTGACTATAGTACTGGCAATTCAGAGTACCAGATTGCAATCTAATAATGCTAATGACGGCAGCGATCAAGATCTATTCCGGCGGTGATATCACACCCACGGCCCCTGAAGACCATCTGCTGCTGTTTACGCGGCGGTGGCGCAAACAAAAAGTGGCCAACAACAGCAGCCCAGGTTGTGGGCATGGCCTGCTCCGTCGACCTGGCGAACGCATGGCCTGCAGCTAGCTTCGGACTGGTTCGCGCCGGTAAAATAAAAACCCTGTAATTGTTTTATATAAATTACGGTAGTTGCGGCGTGCCGGTATTCCTCACCGGTGACAAATTATTCGAATTACGGCCTGGTAGCCTATAAATATTCATGGGTGGCGAAACAGTGGCGTACCTATCAATCAAACGGAGGAGTTTCCTAAAAAATAAAATTTGGAAAATTCATTACTATCTGATCGTGTATTTCTTCGCTTAAAGGATGTCGAAAAAATCATCTGAATATTCCAAAAAACGGCAGAGTTATTCAATTTCATATTTGCGTAAAGCAACCGCAGTGATGACGTCACATGTCATGAATTGTTCGCGGCTGCCACAGTCTGGTCGGGACTCCGCTATGCATGCGCTGCGCTGTATAGTATGCGACATTTAGACTTGAGTGGAACGGCCAAGGTGTTTGTTGTAACGGGCAGACGCCAGCATATTTTTGAAGTATGGAGGAAGGTTACGTTCGTGGTGATTCTAGTAATCTTCCTAAAGTGGATCTCGACATGATTATGGACTTTTACCATACCGATAGGTGAGGGGAGTATTGTGATCGTGAAAATTTTCGATTTTGAGGTAATACGCTTTTTGGGTGTTTTATGATGTCTACATAACGAAAATCCACGTCACTCATTTCCCTCGGTATATCTGTCTGTACGCGTTCTTCTAGCCACGTAATCTCAGTAACCGCTGCATGGATTGTGACGAAATTTGGGCAGCGATATGCTGCGGGGTAGTAGTAGGCAATGTTCCCATAATTTTGAAAATCGGTGCACGGGCGGCGCGGAGGAGCAATTAGCAATAGACCAAATATTTTAAATATTCCCCAAACTTTGTTTTTAGGCGTTATAGAGATGTTCCCGATCATTTTCTACTCTTTTGGGTGGGGGTGATATTGGGGTGGTTGAGGCGTTGTAAAACTGAAAAATTATTGTATTCAGAATAGGCCGTCCACTAACCTGTGAAAGAAAAGCCTAGCGTCATAATGCACTTTTTTAGGTGCATCCGAACATTATTATTATTATTATTATTATTATTATTATTTATTTTGAAATGCAATACAAAATAGCGCCACCTCGAATGCTATGCCTTGTATGAGGTTTAGGCCAAATAGGTCATACACTACAATTTTTATATACACTCAGTTTGTCCAACTTCACCTTATCTGCAGCTAGTTTGGTTAACCTTTCTTTCTGTTTGGTGTTATTTCCTTCGTCCCTATTCGTAGACCATAGAGATCTGGACCATAACTGAAACTGCAGCAGTATAGGAGGCTACAATTTCCCATATTCATCAATATGTAAAATTTTGTACTTGAAAATTTCACGAGATGTAACAAACGTTATGACATTATGTATTATATTACGGAAACCAAGGGAATTTTCTGATGTATACATGCGAGAGTATTGCTTCTGATCATGGTGTAACTAGGAAACTATTGGATTGATTTCAACTAAATTCTTTATGATTTTTAGAAATCGTGTCAGCGGCGGCGCAGCAATAATAAAAAAACTAAAAATATAGAAACAGCTCAAACTTCGTTTTTAGGCGGTTTAAGGGTTTCGTGATCGTTTTCTACTTTTTTGGGTGGGGGTGAATCTGGGATAGTTGAGCGGTGGGGGGGCATAAAACTAATTTTTTTTGTATTCATAATAGGCTATCCAGAAATATTTGTTTGGTGTTTTTATGGTGGTGTTAGTACACCACACAATATTTATTGTTTCTCGGCCTGCTAGACATATTCTTATAATACGAGTACCAATAAACTGCAGTATATAGTTTTGTCACCGTCGGCGCCGCCTACCCTACTGAAAACCATTCGCACCACGCTGAAAACAAGGAATAACAACATGAACGAGGAGGCTGGCGGTGGCGGCACGGTGGCCTGCAGGAGCAGCATCCTCGACAGGGCGCACACAGGCTTGCGTTGTGTCGCGTGACGTCACGGCGGCGTCGCGCGGAGGATACGGCTATTCAAACTTTGAAGGACTATAACTTTTCTATTAATGGAGATAATTACAAAATTTTTTCGCCGTTGTTCCCTAACTCTTTAGGACTATCTGATTAACTAGAATTTGAAAAAATGGAAACTTCCTCATTGTAGCTACGAATTAACGAAAAAACCATGTTAGAACGTTAACTGCCATGTTCATTATTTTTATGGTCAGCTTCGTGCAAACGCTGAAACCCTATGGCGCTGTAGAAGCGCTGCGATAGAGGATAAGCATCGGTGCACGTTAGATTTGAAACGCCTAAGGTTGTAGCCGTCGGGAAACAAATTCTCCGGCAGCTCATTCCACATCGTTGAAGTTCTCCAAAAGGAGGAATAGCTAGAGGAGATTGGTTTGGGAAGTAGGGACCTCGACCTGGTAAGGATGAGCTCACAGAGCCTCTCTAGTGTTCCTTGTTTGGTGTTATTATCTGGGAGAACTCACTCGAACATCTTCCGTGATAGAATCTGTAAAACAGGGACAGGTCGGCCACCCTTCTATGATGTCCCAGGCTGTTGAGGTCCTTTGTGAGGTTAGGCGTATCGATTAGTCTAATTGCTTTCTTCTGCATAGTGTCCAGAAGCTATAGAGAGTGCTTCGGGCCCACACATGGGAGCAATACTCCAACGATGGTCGTTTAAAGGCTCAAGATGTGTAACATCTCGTTTTTTCTTTTCACTTTTTATATTTTTAATAATTCATGTTTTGTAATTTTTTTTGAGGAAGTCAATAAACATTGACAGGACGTTGGAAAAATTCCAAACAGTTTTCTTGACCTTATCGGTTAACGATATTCTGAGTTTGACTGCATATCCCGCTAAAGTTTCCTCAAATGTTAACTTATGTCCGTCACTAAGTATTTAAACTATAGGATTGTCGTAAGAAGGTACAAGTTCCTATATTTAAAGAGGCAATTATTTGGTTTAAAATAAGAATGGAAGTTCGTATAAGTATAGGTTCCAAAATATTCCGGTTTCAAAATTTTATCGAGCTACTTGCGTGCGTGAGTGAAATCTTACATTTTCCAACTACTCAAATGTTTTTAAGTCGACCATGAGCATACTTATGCTATTTTCAGATATTCGATGGTACGCTATTGCCTATTTATCTATCTTACCTTATCTTAACATAAAAAATATCTATTGTTTGTTTTTGATACGATTAACTGTTTTTGGGAAAAATAAAACTTCATTTTGCTACACTATACACGTTCAATTTTTTTGTAATTCTTTGATTTTTTAATGTTCGTTATTCGTTTCTCCCCCTTTCCGTCACGCTAATGAGGTAGACGCTAAGTGTCCATCAGAGCTGGTGTATCTCGCTGCGATTTTACAAGCAATTCCCAAAACGGGAACTAGCTGGTAAGTTGACAAGGCATTTTCGCATTTACAACAGATTGGACCACCTAAAGCTAAAAATTCCGCTGCATTCCAGTGATTTGCAGGGTGCCTACACAGAGGAAGAAAGCTACACTGTCCGAGATAGATCATCTAGTTCGATACTGGTATATCTGTAATAATTATAGCCTATTTTGATGTCAAAGAAAATGGGAAGAAAAATCCTGTAATCGAGGTAGAGAAAGAAAACTTGAGAAATTTTGAGTTGTTGATAATCCTACACACATGAAAATAATTTCTTAGATGGAGCACAGATGCTTTAATTCAAGTAAACCATAACTTCCTATACGCGCAAAGTTATGCTAATCTTAAAGTGAGAATAAGATATCTTTGACCATATAAGGGTTAGATTGAGAAAATATCTTGAATGCAAAACTGGGAAATTCTTGATAGTAAGAATACCAAAATCTTAAATCAAGCATATGGTAATCTTGATCGAAGTATTTCATAATCTTGACTGAAGCATTTCATAATCTTAACTGGGAGCATTTCATAAACTTGACGCAAGTAGCTCAACTTTATTCTAAAATTGTGATATTCTTGGATGAGGAACCTAGTAGTATTAATTTGAGCATTCAAACTCTTCTATGAGCATGTAGAAATTTTTCTGGAGAAAAGGAACACCTGAGTCAGGTCTTCGCATCCCAACTTTTTTAACAGCTCATTCGTGGTTGGATAGATCCAGTGATAAGGAAGCTGATGGGAACTGGGACGCGACTCAAATGGCGGTGGACCAGCACTACCGGCAGATTCGCTGACTGATGGTTGACGGTGGTATCACGGGTATCACGTGACAATGGCAATTTATTTAACAGTTTAACTAAATACTATTATGTGCTATTATGCAGGATCCAGGTATTACGCTACGGTGCTAAAGACGGCGGCGAATGCGACAATCCGCAAACCGATAATGGCGCGGCGGCGCGGACGCGGACGAGCAACAGGCTGTTGAGTAGAGAGGGTGGAGAGGTTAGGGTTGACCCGTGACACGCTGCGCGTCTGCGCACTCCGACGTTGGTAGACGTCAAATAAATGATTTACTTGATACAAATATAGGGTGTGCTTGTAAAACAGCGTTCATTTTCAAACCAAGATTATCATATTGTAAATGAAGGTTCGCATTTGCAAGCTGTCTATATTCTTGATAGAAATAAACTGGGCACCGCTGGGAAAAATGATAATCTTGATATAAAATTATGAAATATTTGTTATTAAATTATTATAGCCTTGATTGCAAAGAAAATTATATTTTCTTTCGGAGCATATTTTTTTGAAATAAGTATATAAATCAAAAATATATTACTCTTGATACAAATTTTCTATAATTTTCTCATCAAATACTCTTTGAGAGAACCGATATTCTTGTTGTGAGTATGTATTTACAAGAATATCACAATTCTTGGCTTGAGAATTTCTTTTTATGTGTGTAACAAAACAATAACGCACAGCTCTCCTTCAGCCTACAAATAATACCACATCGATTGAAATAAGCAGTGCATTGGTGTTTCGGTAGCTCAAAGGTCAAAATGTTTTACTAAAGTATTTTGAAAAGGTCAAAGCTGACGACTTTGATAACTTTCATCCAATTCGGGTGACGCAAGCAAAATCTACTTACGCTAGTACACAAAACACAAAACAACTGAAGAATGAATGCTATTCTTCCTCCAGTATCATGCTTATGCACAATCATGAGGACAAAAACTTAAACGTATAATTGTCAGAATGAAGAAAGGTACAGAATTCTGAACTTGCAATCAAAATACTAATTTAATTGCCAGTTAATTAATTGCAACTACAATTACCTGTAACTGGATGTACCTATAATTACATTGTAATTGCATTGTAATTAATTCAGCAATTTCCAAAGTATCCGATCTTTCGAATTTTACCTCATAATTTCGTTTTTCTTGTAAATACCTGAACCTTTTTATCTGGGAACGAGTAACATATAATCCGAAAACAACATTTCAAAAGATAAAGTGAACATTTTTAAAATGGTTTGTTAATTTGGAACACTTAAGTCGTAATTCCCACACTCTCTTAAGAGGATAAATAGCTTCTTCTGATTTCGATGTTCCGAATTTTGATGGACTATTTCGTGTTTCTTGTAAATATCTCAGTGTTTTTATCTGGCAAAAAGTATCGTCTAAACTTAACCCACCCCAACCCAAATTTAAATAAATTTCAAAGGTGTAGCCTGACCAAAAATGTTTGCTTTAAAATAAAACAGTGAACCAAGCCTTATTTTACACACTGACTTAAGACCATCCGTAATTTCATATTTTGTATAATTTTTGAATACTATTGACACATCGTGTGGCCAAAAATATATTTCTTAAACAAATTTCCACAAGCGTGGTATGAAGAAGTATCAAACATGTTCCAATATTTCCATATTCGGTAAAAGCGGTACAACAAATTAATAAAAAAATTATGTCGAAATGATTGATTCAGTATTACCCACTGTTTATTATTTTCCAATAGCATCTAGCAATACCGTGACATCCCCTTGAAACCAAATTGTCACCCGCCTCACACCTCCCCCCCCCAAAAGTGTGTTATGCCGCTAGGTCTCTCCTTCACAGATCAATGGTTATCCAATACAACAAACTTTTGTTTGAGGAATACTTGGAACTTTTTGTTTTCTCCTAATTACCCCGCCGTCCATGAGTCGATTGTCAAAATTATAGCAGCATTACCTACTACGACCCCACTGCATATCGCTACCCAAATTTTATCAGAATCCATATAGCGGTTACTGAGATTACGACGTTAGAAAGACGCCAACAGACGTACAGACCGACGGAAGTGAGTGACGTGGATTTTCGTTATGCAGACATCATAAAACGCCCAAAAAGCGTATTATCTCGAAATCAAAAACTTTCGCGATCACAATACTCCCCCCATCTATCGGTGTGAAAAGTAATATATTGCAAATGATCACATTTTGCAGTGCTAAAAAGAGCAATATTCACAGGTTATAAACGACTTAAGAGAATTATGACCCAAATCTTGTTTTAAATAGTTTACACTTTGATTGCTTATCAACACTGTTTTAGAATATTTCGAGTTACAGAAGGTTAGGAATTAACGGACAGCAGGCACGTATTTAGGAGGGTCCAGGGGCCCGGACCCCTTTCCCCCGAAACCGTTATGAAATGCCGCCTAAAAAATGGAATCCACAAATTTGCACCACCCCATCCCCCGCAAATTTAAGGTGGCAACTCTAATCTGGCCCCTCCGAAAGGTCAACCAGGTGACACCCATAATCTGGAGCCCCCCCAGAACCAAATCCTGGATACGTGCCTGCCGGACAGACAGACAGGTGGAAATGGGTACAATACTTCTGCCTCACATAATTGGCGTGGGATATAAAAGGAACGTGTAACACATTTTTATTTAATAAAATGATATATGGTTAAGAAAACTACCATACTACATAGTCAAACTGATTGTCACAAATCATACAAAAGTTAAAAGCACATTGCGTCCCTATCTGAGCAGTTGTCACCTCCATCACGACAAAGTGCTCATGATTTCCACTTGACATTACATTTTATATGACCTTGTATGAATAACAACCCAAATGTGGTATACAGTTACTTGCTCAGTAATCTTGACTACAAGCACCTCCTAAATCACAAAAAAATATAACCCAAATAAAAAGGGAGATCGCGCCGAAAACAAACGAGCTGTAAACAAACGAAGAGGTCTACAAATCACCGGAGAGAATGCCTACCTGGCCATTCACAGGCCACTTCGATCGTCGTTGCGTTCCTGGTTGCAACAGGTGGGCGAACTGTCCAAATGCGCTGCGGTCGCCTTTACAGAGGGAGACAGGTGCAAGAATCAAGTGGGCGAATGCTAGAAACAACAGGTGCCCAGGATCCGACGAACTGACAGATAGTCGGCAGGCGGCTTGGAAACAAATGACTACAATGGTGTCATACTCAAGCGATTTTTGGGCTGGTTCGGTGATTTTGAACAGCTGTTTTCAGATACCCATCTCAAATTGATTGACAGCATATTTGTTTTAATCTTCTCCACCAACAGATATAACGAGAGTTATCAGAAAAATGTAGTCAAATTGATTGACTCGGTACTTCCCACACATTATGGTGATACCATAGAGTGCAATGGACCTCCTTTGTATCTAAGAAGACAAAAACTGAGCACAAGAGCAGTACTGAAGCAGATTAGCAAAGACAAGGTTACATCTATTCATAAACTTTTCATTTTGGGGATGACTAGCAAATACTGGAAACATAAAAAACTCGCTTTACTTATAGAAAGCTATGAATACTTATTACCAATCAGAGACCAAATATATTCCAACGTATTACACCCCTACTTTACCACAGAATACAAGACCTACAACTTCAAACTAGGAGTAGAATATACGAACTTTCATCAAGCTGACCCTACCACATACATCAAGTTTAAACAGCAGATAGAAGAAAAATGGGATCAATGTGAACACATATACACAGACGGTTCAAAAACGACAAACGGTGTAGGCTGCGCTTTCTACCATGAAAATAAAAAATATCAAGAATTATACAAACTTCCTCCAGATTGTTCAATATATACAGCTGAGTTGACAGCCATTCAAAAAGCACTAGAATATTCTCTCAGTAATACTGAGCTTAGAGATGTTATAATCTTCAGCGACAGCAAGAGTGCAGCTATGGGATTAGAGCATTTAAGAATTTCATCGACTTTCAACCATATCATCTCAAACATAATGAAATTGATTTACAGACACAACAATTTGGATAAAACTGTAAAAATTGTATGGTTTAAAGGACATAGAGGTATACCTCAAAACGACACTGTCGACATACTAGCAAAGATAGCGACTACAGATGGAATATTGGTGAGGAATTTCAAAATTCCCTACAGTGACTTGAATAGTAAATTAAACAAGAACCTGAAAGAAAAGTGGAGTGAACACTACCATAGAAATCCATCCGGAACGATATACAAACAGATCCAGCAGAACATAAGAACAGAGCCCTGGTTTAAGAGAGAAACGAGTAGACCACTTGTGAGAACACTTTGCAGATCGAGGTGTGGTCATTGCTTAAGCCCTCAACACAAAACTAGAATAGGGCTAGACGATGACCCTCACTGCAGATGTGGAGAGATTGGTACTGCTCAGCACTGTATATTAGAATGCCAATTGATCAATAATGAGGTAACAGACCTGTATCATAGATTGTCAAACTATATTCCGTTACCTGCTAATATGATTTCTATACTGGCTAGTGAAAACGACTGTGCATACAAACTATTATATAACTTTTGCACACAAAAACTAGAAATAATACTGTAACTTTCAACTATAACTAATATAACATAATGTTCATATTATTAAGAAAAAATAGATGTCCATCCAAAATAGAACTGGCCAGTTGATCTCGGAGCAGAGCCCATAACATAAATAAAAAAAAAAATGGTGATACCAGTTTATTATTTTCCCATAGTTGAAGCTATAGTCTTAGATCCCCTTAGCGACCAAATCATCGCTCGCCCGCCCGCAAAATAGTGTGTAATGCCGCTAGACCTTTCTTTTACAGGTCAATGGATAGTCAACTTTTTGAGTTTTAGAACCCTCAACCATCCCAGATTCAGCCCCCCCCAAATTAGAAGTAGAGGGTACTAATTAATGAAAAATAGAATTGTGTTTCTTCAATATCTCAATCCTCCTCCAACTTGAATCCAATCTTGCCAGAAAACAGTAATAATTGATCAAGAGCATCTAAATGCCAAAAATCGATATTGAATCGGTATTGATGTTCTTCATTCTCTGATGCCACCACTGGCACAATTTTCAAAAACTATACAATCTTACCAAACTTCCCTTATGGTAGAAATCAGATGTTAAAGTTTTATGACACTACACTCATGTCATTGTCCTTAGAGTAATAAGAGAAATCCTTTAAGAATACAAATAATTTTGGAATTGCCCCGACATCCCAATTTCATCCTCTCCTAGAAAAACGGAAAAAGAACAGGGACCCCTAAGATGCCTAAAAACGAGGTTTGGAGCTAATCTGATGATTTTAGTTTTCTGCTAATTACTCCACCGCAAATACAGGGTGTTCTAAAAGTTGGGACTTTCCTCTTGCACTTCCTAATGCACGGTAAATCGGCAGAAAAACAGTAAAAAAAATCAAGCAAGTACTCACTATTTGGTTGCTACGAAAGTTATATACGGTCCTGTCGCAAGCGTCTTACAGGTAAAAGTACGATTTACGATGTCTTCTTCAATTTGGACCATACGATGTTGTCGAGGTCTTCCAGCGTGTCCACCACGATGTGGTTTCAGACAACCTATGTCTCTAGCTTTTTGCACGAGCGAGACAAATCGACGAGGTGCAGGGTGAGTACGGTTAGGGAAACGATCGACATACACTCGCGAAGCCGCAGCGGTAGTTTAACCACACTCACCGTACATTAAAATCATGTCCACCAGTTCATTGTTGTTATAAGCGTGCGTCATTGTTGTTGTTTTTAAAGTCCGATCGGCAGATGCAGCAACAGCAACGCGACGTATGACGAACTGCCTGTTTTAGTGTTTTCTCACCGGCATTGGCACCACTAGCGCTGCCGTGTTTGTTGTGATATTATGACATGGTGAGCCATTGCCCAGGGACGAGGGACGGATATAGAATTGGGGATTTCTTTAATGGTCAGTATCTTGTTTGTTCTAAATATTTCGTTTATACGTTACTGGGAAAAAAACACTCATTTTGGCGAGTACTGTCCGCTGTATGAAAAAAAGTCCCGACTTATGAAACACCCTGTATACCTCAGCTTTACCTAATGTGACTATAGCATATCGCCCCCCAAATTTAATCAATATCGGTGAAATGGTTACTTAGATTATGCTGTTAGAAGAATGATAATAGAGAAATAGCCAAACAAATGACAGACGGACAGATCGACGGAAACGAGTGACACATTTTCATAATATTGGCATCACAAAACGTCCAAAAATTCAGAATATAGAAAATTTTTGGAAGGCAGGTACAGGTAAAGATATGTATCTTGCCAAGTGGCTACTATTGCTACTGAAAAATATTTTTAGTACACTTTTATAATCGCATTAAAAGTTTTTGAATCCAGTATACTGCCTCTATTATATGAGGCAGTTATAATGGATCATCAAATTTGTTTCCCCTATTTTCTGATAAATGGTACCTCAAAACTTCCAAGCAGAAATGATTGCCATAGAGTCAGGGAACTAATCAAAAGGCCCCTGACAAACAGATCTATAAAAATCTTTTCAGACAGCCAGGCGGGTTGATTCAAGACTGGTATGGAGCTGCATGCACCTCCTCAACAAACTTGGAACGGGAAACAGGGTATCTTTGATTTGGGTTCCGGGTCACTGAGGAGTGGAAGGCAATGTATTGGCCGACACGCTAGCAAAAGGAGGAACTGAATCTGTGTTCATAGGACCAGAGCCATTCGCGGGCATTGCAAAAAGCACCGCTAAAAAGACCATCTCGGACTGGGCAGTGAGGAAAGCACTCCCGAACTGGCGAGATACACCAGGGCTATTGCACTCGAAGGTGTTTATAAGATACCCCTCGAGTCAGGCCCCCCCGAGGATCATGGAATGTAATAGGTATGACCTCCACATTCTGGTCGGTCTGCTGACGGGACATGGTCGTCTAAGGTACCATATGCGGAAGTTGGGTCTTGAACAAACTTCAGACTGTCGTTTCTGCTACGTGGAGGACGAAACAGCGGAGCACATTCTTTGCTCCTGTACTGGATAATGCTAGGTTCCAGACATTTGGATTTGCCCAATTGGAACCTCATGACTTCAAGGAAGTTTCACGCTTCACGTTGATCGCCTTCGTAAAGAGGTGCGGACTGTACGGTGAACTTTAAAAAGGTGTGATCCACAATAGACACAATTGAGTCGCAGTGGAAGGAGGCAGCTCTGCCTCACTCACTTTCAACCTAACCTAACCTAATGACTATCAGACAATCTCCTAAACTATCAGAAAACCAGTATTTTGTATGAAGTGTAAAAATAAATATTTTTTTAATTTCAGTAAAGATAATCGCTTGGGATAGTTCATCTTCGAGAACCTTTGACTTTTACTTTTAGAGAATAGAAAAATTGAATTTTTCACATATTCTCACTTCTTATATCACAAGCCAATACCGTCTCCATTTTGGTAAAATATCATTCTCTTGTAGGATGAAGTTATATTATCAAAACAAACATCTGCTCCGAAATGTCTTGAGAAAAATTAGAGAAAATCCTACTAAGTGCTTCTCTTTTCTAGGTTCCGGAACGTGGATTGGTAGGAAAAAATAAATCTCTACAGAAAAACCTAGAACTATTCTCACAACATATCTAAGCTAGCACCATAAGCATCCTCTCTATAATTAAGAGCGTGATTAGAAAATTCTTGCAGGCCATTTGTCCTGCAGAAAAAGCTAGAAATCTGCTGCCAGTGTCCTTGCATTGTGCGAAAAGGTATCATTTTGGTACGTCTCAAGAAGCGGAAAGAGTGGCGTGTTAATACAATTACGCTAATTTAACAGTCATTAGGTGGCTTTTATCTTTTATATTGTTGCTGTTAAATGTATGATATTACTATTCGTTTCGAGCAATTCATGACGTTTGTGTTTTGAGGCTAACGAACTAAGGAGCGCCAAGAAAAATCGCTATAATGACGTTTGTAGAAGAGTGGTTCATTAATGTCTTTTATACTTTTCTGTAATTGTTACCCACCTCAAATTCCGCTATAAAATAATGACCACTAAACGACAATCTTGACCATGCACGCAATGGAGAAAATGGTAACGAAGCAGAAAAAATATGGGTAACCTAACTGAAGACGAAGCAGAAATAGTAAGCATTCTCGTCGACACAGTGGAGGCTAGTCTCTTTGGATTACCGAGCTCATCCAGTATGGAAACGTTAGTTCGATGGGCGGTACAAGGGACTTTCAGGATTCTCCACCACGTCCATATCTCAAAATCATCTAAGCGAGCTTTATCTGCCTTTTTAAAAGCTTTTATTTAACTTGCAATGTATGTACGCTTGTTCGGGTGGAATCTTTCAACTCAATTTTGAAGCAGATATCTTCAACCGATTGTATACACGATTAGTTTGGATGACAATGCACGATAAGTTAAATGACGTCGTTCCAAATCCAATAGTGGAATAGTTATTTAATACATATCTACAATATGGGTATCCATATTGATATGAGAACGCCCAGTAGATGCTAAGGGGAATGACAATATAATGAGAGGAATGTCATCACTGACAATAGACACAATACACCCACTGATGTCATTTTTAGTCAAATGATGCATTCTATTGTGAGAGTTTGGGGAAGATACTATTCAAAGCCGGCAAGTTGTTTATTTATCACTGCATGAACCTGACGACCTGAGAGAAGAGAGCTTTTGCATTTGGCGCTCAACTAGAGGCTTGCGGCTTGTGAGCAAGAATCTGACAGCAGTCTCAGGAGATTCTGGATCGAATTGTACGAGTTCCTTTATACAACCTACGCAGTGGTCATCACCAGGTTGTATCGACGACGGTGACGACATCGACATGAGGTTAGGGGGTAGCTAACGAACCGCTGGTGCACCGAGCAACCACGAAGGGTAGACCGGACAGCCGGTGTGTATGACGGTGACAGTGACGTAAGTGGTAAAGAAGATCCGCGGTAAGGATTTTCCAATAATAAGTTGTAAAGGAATATTTGGGGTGCTGGACTGACTTTTAGAGAGTAATAGGAATAAACTCGTGTTGTTAGTGGAGTCTTATCACAGTTTTAAGGTTATGTTTAGAGTAGGTCTATATCTTTAGTTTAGTTTAAGGTTTTCATGATGTCTAATAAAAGGAAATCTACGAAAATGAGTGGAAATCAGGATAGCGCAAATTCTAAGTTAGAAACTGTCGTTCAAATGATGGTAAATAATATGTATTTTTAGATATAATACGATGTCCTTTGTTGTAAGAGTTTGGGGAAAATATTTAAAGTCGGTGAGTTGTTTTATCACTGCATGAACCTTGTTTACGACCTGAGAGAATCTTTGAGTCTTTGCACAGTGAAAGGGCTTGTTGAGAGTGACTCGAAAAATAATATGACGTCATTCCAAATCAACTACGGTGGACCATCCAAGATGGCGAAATAGTTCTTTTTAATGCACTGCTGCAATATGGGTATCAAATAAAAGGGCTTGCCGAGAATAAATAAAAATTTTGTTTGATATAAATGCAAGTTAATAACTAAAAAGTAAAAAATAAATTAAAACAAAAAAACTTAAAAAAAAAGCTTTTATTTAAAGTTTCTAAAAAAAAAGAAAATAAAATGTTCCCTTAGAGTGTTAAATATCAACTTATAGCCTCATTATACACAATTCATATAATCATAAAAGCTTGTCGCGCGATATACTTGTGTAAATTAAATAGTACCTATTCAATTGACTAACTTGGTCTGCTAAAAGTGTGTTAAAATTCCAGTTTAATTGAATTCCTATAGGTACTAACGCAAACCTCGCGACAAGCTTTTATGATCATATAAATTGTGTATAATGAGGCTATAAGTTGATATTTAACACTCTAAAGGAACATTTTATTTTATTTTTTTTAGAACCTTTAAATAAAAGCTTTTCTTTAAAAAGTTGTTTTGTTTTAATTTATTAACAGTCCAAATTTCCGAGGAATACAAAAATATGGAGAATACAAGAGGCTGAACCAGCGACATTTTGGTAGCTTTAATGATGTTATGGTCAAGCCATATTCTACATGGGCGTATTTAAATCATAAGGGGGATAAAATTCAAATCAAAAATGAGCAAAGGTGACATGGTCAGAAATGGAGTGGCTAAGTATGTGTTGGAAAGAGGGTCAGACCCCATTGGGTACCTTGTACATCCTCCCAAGGACCTCTCAAAATTGAGTTCCCACAAAAAGTAATCAACAGTCTCATCTTCCTGTTCACATCCCTTGGACAACTGTGTAGATAGAGAGATAATTTTTTTTATATAACATTGTGGAAAATCGTCAACAATACAGCAACATTCGCATTGTTCAGTTACAAGAAACACGTAATATAATTATATAACGTATGCTATCCAATGACATTGGAGTCCCTCAGGGCTCAATTTTGGGACCTGTGCTATTTATCTTTTATATTAATGACATTAGTGACTTACTTGATTGTGACATTTGGCTATACACTGCAGATATATCTATTACAACATCAAGGAGTGACAAAGACTTTGTGCAGTCGAAACCTCAAGAAAATTTTGATAAACTGCATGAATGGTTTATCAAAAATTCTTTATGCATGAATACAACAAATGCCAACTACATTATGTTTGACAACTACAGTAACAAAAAAAATTAATATCGACCTTTCTTCTAATGGAGAGAAGGTCGAGAGAGCGACTCAAGCTATTTTTTTGGGAGTATGTATAGACGAACACCTAAACTGGAAAGCTCATCGTGAGTCACTTAGTTCTATGTTAAGCTCGGTCTGCTACCTACTTAGAAGCCTCAAACGCATAGTTTCGACCAAACAACTCCTTTCTGTCTACCATTCCCACCTGTCGTCGAGATTGAGGTACGGGGACTGTTTCTGGGGAACCTCATTCGCATCCGTACAAATATTAGTAGCAAAAAAAGAGCAGTTAGAGCACTGGCAGACATTTTGCAAAGAACATCGTGTCATAGCTCTTTTAAATCATTAAAAATATGAACTTCGCCCTCCATTGTGATACTAGAGCTTCCGATACTTATCTATTATCATCAGGGTAAGTATCTTAATAATAAAGACTTAAATGCTTATTCTGCGAGAAACAATACCTTTCTAAGTATCGGATTGGTCGACATTCCACGTACCACTTAACCTGATATTGTAGAGGTACTTATTCAGCTGACAGTAGGGTTGCGTGGATATGGTCAGTTAGTGTTTAGCTACTACTAAGGCAGTCAAGAAGCTCCTTAATAGCTCAGCAGCCAGAAGTGCCATTCCATCTAGCTTTAAAGGTTTTGTGGGTGCACTCAACAGTCTTGCCATAGCTCCATAGAGCAAGAAAGAAAGAGGCCTAGGTCTCAAAGTTTCGTCTCTGCAGCCTTTTTTGCCAACTGGTCCACTAAAATATTGTCTTTTGACTGTGAGTGTCCTTTTACCCAGAATTGGCACAAATTTCTCGTAATCCTAAAGCACTTGAGAGCTAGTGCAACTATTGTATTATAAGACACTAATTTTTAGGGTTAGAAGAAATCAGTTTTCATCATTGCAAAAGGATGCTATAAAGTCTCCAGGAAGAAGCTATGAGGCTTTTTACACAACCCAAAGTCTAGTCAAAAAATAAACGCACGGTATTTATTGATTTACTCAAGCATTGAGCTCCTCTCCTATTTAAACTCATACTCAGTGTATCTTAAACCTTGAGGAGTTTCTTCTTCTAGGAGTGATAGCGAAGCCAGTTTTATTAGCTCCACAACTGCTAGTACCGTATTGTTTTCTCTCTATCCCGACAGTTTCTCGTAGCTATATCGCTAAGACTTTAAAGGCACATAAACCAACGTTATGGCACGTATAAGAAGAACCGCTTCAGTGAAGGTACCGATGCGCAGGAAGAACTGGCGGTACCGACAGTACTCTAATAAAATATCCGACACGATGCTATAAACGTTCCTCTTGCAATTAAAAGTATGATTAGGAAATTCTTGCAGACCGTTCGAATGGAAGAAGCTAGAAAGTAATAACCTTTTGTTTTGTTGTGCGGTATCGTAAGGAAAATGTGTGACATTATAATTAGTTGGTCGTTTCGATAAAACTGCAGCTTTAACGTGCATTGAAGTTGTGCAAAACTTATACGCATCATGAATGGAGGATCAAAGACTTAGGATCCACGATCGAGGATCCAGTATCGAGTATCAAGTATCGATTGTCGAGTATCGATTGTCGAGTATCGATTGTCGCGTATCGATTTTTGGGTATCGAGTACGAACATCGAGTATCGAACATCGAGGATCGCGAGATACGAGGATCCAGGATCGAGCATCCAAGATCAAGGATCGAGGATCGAGCATCGAATACATAGGACTGAGGTTCGAGGAACGAGAATCACAGATCAGGGTTCAAGAAGCAAGGACCAGGATCCTGGTTCGAGGATCTAGGTTCGAAGATCGAGGGTCGAGCAGAGGATCGAGAATCGGGAATCGAAGATCAAGAATCGCGACTCGAGGACCGCTCATTGAGGATCGAGGATCGAGCATCAAGGATCGAGAATCGAGGATCGAGGATCGAGGATCGAGGATCGAGGATCGAGGATCGAGGATCGAGGATCGAGGATCGAGGATCGAGGATCGAGGATCGAGGATCGAGGATCGAGGATCGAGGATCCAGGATCGAGGATCGAGGATCGAGGATCGAGGATCGAGGATCGAGGATCGAGGATCGAGGATCGAGGATCGAGGATCGAGGATCCAGGATCGAGGATCGAGGATCGAGGATCGAGGATCGAGGATCGAGGATCGAGGATCGAGGATCGAGGATCGAGGATCGAGGATCGAGGATCGAGGATCGAGGATCGAGGATCGAGGATCGAGGACCGAGGATCGAGAATCGAGAATGGAAAATCCAGAATTGAGAATCAAAAATAGAGAAGCGAGGATCGAGAATTGAGGTTCGAGGATCAAAGGTCGAGGATCGAGGATCCAGGATCGGGGATCGAGAATCGAGCATTGAGGATAGAGGATCGCGGATCGAGGTTCGAAGATCAAGAATAGAGGACCGATGATCAAAGTTCGAGGAACGAGGATCAAGGATCAAGGATCAAGGATCAAGGATCAAGGATCAAGGATCAAGGATCAAGGATCAAGGATCAAGGATCAAGGATCAAGGATCAAGGATCAAGGATCAAGGATCAAGGATCAAGGATCAAGGATCAAGGATCAAGGATCAAGGATCAAGGATCAAGGATCAAGGATCAAGGATCAAGGATCAAGGATCAAGGATCAAGGATCAAGGATCAAGGATCAAGGATCAAGGATCAAGGATCAAGGATCAAGGATCAAGGATCAAGGATCAAGGATCAAGGATCAAGGATCAAGGATCAAGGATCAAGGATCAAGGATCAAGGATCAAGGATCAAGGATCAAGGATCAAGGATCAAGGATCAAGGATCAAGGATCAAGGATCAAGGATCAAGGATCAAGGATCAAGGATCAAGGATCAAGGATCAAGGATCAAGGATCAAGGATCAAGGATCAAGGATCAAGGATCAAGGATCAAGGATCAAGGATCAAGGATCAAGGATCAAGGATCAAGGATCAAGGATCAAGGATCAAGGATCAAGGATCAAGGATCAAGGATCAAGGATCAAGGATCAAGGATCAAGGATCAAGGATCAAGGATCAAGGATCAAGGATCAAGGATCAAGGATCAAGGATCAAGGATCAAGGATCAAGGATCAAGGATCAAGGATCAAGGATCAAGGATCAAGGATCAAGGATCAAGGATCAAGGATCAAGGATCAAGGATCAAGGATCAAGGATCAAGGATCAAGGATCAAGGATCAAGGATCAAGGATCAAGGATCAAGGATCAAGGATCAAGGATCAAGGATCAAGGATCAAGGATCAAGGATCAAGGATCAAGGATCAAGGATCAAGGATCAAGGATCAAGGATCAAGGATCAAGGATCAAGGATCAAGGATCAAGGATCAAGGATCAAGGATCAAGGATCAAGGATCAAGGATCAAGGATCAAGGATCAAGGATCAAGGATCAAGGATCAAGGATCAAGGATCAAGGATCAAGGATCAAGGATCAAGGATCAAGGATCAAGGATCAAGGATCAAGGATCAAGGATCAAGGATCAAGGATCAAGGATCAAGGATCAAGGATCAAGGATCAAGGATCAAGGATCAAGGATCAAGGATCAAGGATCAAGGATCAAGGATCAAGGATCAAGGATCAAGGATCAAGGATCAAGGATCAAGGATCAAGGATCAAGGATCAAGGATCAAGGATCAAGGATCAAGGATCAAGGATCAAGGATCAAGGATCAAGGATCAAGGATCAAGGATCAAGGATCAAGGATCAAGGATCAAGGATCAAGGATCAAGGATCAAGGATCAAGGATCAAGGATCAAGGATCAAGGATCAAGGATCAAGGATCAAGGATCAAGGATCAAGGATCAAGGATCAAGGATCAAGGATCAAGGATCAAGGATCAAGGATCAAGGATCAAGGATCAAGGATCAAGGATCAAGGATCAAGGATCAAGGATCAAGGATCAAGGATCAAGGATCAAGGATCAAGGATCAAGGATCAAGGATCAAGGATCAAGGATCAAGGATCAAGGATCAAGGATCAAGGATCAAGGATCAAGGATCAAGGATCAAGGATCAAGGATCAAGGATCAAGGATCAAGGTTCAAGGTTCAAGGATCAAGGATCAAGGATCAAGGATCAAGGATCAAGGATCAAGGATCAAGGATCAAGGATCAAGGATCAAGGATCAAGGATCAAGGATCAAGGATCAAGGATCAAGGATCAAGGATCAAGGATCAAGGATCAAGGATCAAGGATCAAGGATCAAGGATCAAGGATCAAGGATCAAGGATCAAGGATCAAGGATCAAGGATCAAGGATCAAGGATCAAGGATCAAGGTTCAAGGTTCAAGGATCAAGGATCAAGGATCAAGGATCAAGGATCAAGGATCAAGGATCAAGGATCAAGGATCAAGGATCAAGGATCAAGGATCAAGGATCAAGGATCAAGGATCAAGGATCAAGGATCAAGGATCAAGGATCAAGGATCAAGGATCAAGGATCAAGGATCAAGGATCAAGGATCAAGGATCAAGGATCAAGGATCAAGGATCAAGGATCAAGGATCAAGGATCAAGGATCAAGGATCAAGGATCAAGGATCAAGGATCAAGGATCAATGACCAAGGATCAAGGATCAAGGATCAAGGATCAAGGATCAAGGATCAAGGATCAAGGATCAAGGATCAAGGATCAAGGATCAAGGATCAAGGATCAAGGATCAAGGATCAAAGACCAAGGAATAAGGATCAAGGATCTAGGACCAAGGATCGAGCATCGAGGATAGAGGACAGAGGATCACAGATCGAGGATCGCAGATGGAGAATCGAGGTTTGAGGAACGAGGATCTAAGATCAAGAATCTAAGAACGAGGATTTAAGATCAAGGATCAAGGAATAAGTGTGAAGGATCAAGTTTCAATACTAATACTAATACTTTATCAGTAATTGATAAAAAACGTAAGAGTACTGGCGACCTTTTGTACTTAATTTTTAGGTATTTCATGCAATTACGAGCTTAAGCTTATTGAGACAGTGAAATTGGAATAGTGGAGATGTTAAGGGGTGTTGAAATTATATGATTTCGTTTAACAAGTTAAAATATTCCATGATGGTCAATGAACTACTTATGAGAAAATCTCATATAACATCTCTGCCAAAAAGCCCATAATCCTTAGTACACTCTTTAAACAAACATTCTAAAACAAAATGCATCTATAGGAAGTATGCATCATTTTTTTCATGCACAGTGATGCTGAGGTCACAAAACTCTGGCTGTTGCTGTTACATAACACGAAAACATCATAAATAACGCAAAGCTTGCAACGACAAAAAACAAAACACAAATTCGCCCCATCTACGTCACATAACATCCAATAAACAAACCGAAACAACCGGGTTAATTATTCTACCAACCAGCTAACGTCGACATGTTCTGCTACACTACAAGCCAAATATATGCAAACTGCAAAGAGAGGCTACAGGGGGAGTGACGTTTTATTACAATTAAGGTATCTCAACATACGTTCTTTGAAAACTGTAAAAATGTCTAGACTACGACACTGAATATACAAGACAGCAAGCTTAACTTGGCATTTTGGTGCTTTGAAGTGGGTGCCGTAGAAGCGAACCGCTAGAGAGAGAGAATAACACTTAAGGGGCCTGGATACACACATTTATACATACGTATTTGCCATGTAAAATACGGACTTACAATTTCTTGCATAACTCACTCTATTTTCAAACTACATATATAATATTTCAGAAGGCGATAGTTAAGACCTTAATGAATGACAACTATTTCCGATTTTCTCAAAAAATGCACAAAAAAACTCGCAATGCAAAATCATACACTATGTAAATGCCTGTAATTTAACAACCAAACACGATATCAAAAAAAGGCTAAATAGTTGCAAGCGCAAGCTTTCTTCTTTAATTTGCTCTTTGAGTCATTACTGTAAGTTTAAAGGTAACGTCAGGAGCTTGGAAATACGAAATTCATTTTTATGGTGACCTTTGGACCTTACCTTTGGACCTTTTGACCTTACCTTTGGATTTTTGGACTTATCTCCCCTCATCTTAGAAACACACACTGGAGAAAGGGAACAAGCGACCACGCCTCCTCGCTAACACAGAAATACGTCTTTTCTTGGATTCTCAATTTCGCGCGCTATACCCTAGACCCTTAATGTAGTTGTTCACACACAACGCTAACAGTTAGATTTCAGGAATCCCGATATATCCAGTCGCTGATGGTCTCGCTCGAAACGCAAGCATGTACTTCTACCCTGTATACTGTCTGGGAGGTGAAATTTGCCAAGATTTGCTGAAGAAGAATATGTGTGCAGGAATTGTTCTTAGTCCAAAACAAAGTCGTACGAACTGTGAGCCACAGTGATATTAGAGTGTTTTGCAGAAACTTATTCAAATCCTATAAAATCTGAACCGTATATGCGTTATTCATAATCAACTGCGTATTTTATATCAAATAGAACAATTTTAGTTTTATTGCTCGTTCTGACGTTAGCTCTGCTAGTGCACTGAGAAAACCAGCCCTGTTAAAATGTTTAACTCGAACATTTTTAATAGCCTATATTAAAGTTGCATGCTGTTTCTGAAATGTAGATTCATAGTCAGTCATAAAAACTGAATTCTAGTACTTCGATTTTGTCACAGAAGACGCATATTATTGTAACAATTAAACTGGTTTAAGTACTACTACTTTCAATTAAACGTTTTAGCAGTAATGATTAACGAGAATTAACATAATAATGAATCAGTGAGTGTCGTTATGAGTATTCCTATCGTAGACACTTCAGGTTACGATGACAATTAAACCGGTTCAAGTACTGGAATTTGCAATTAAACATTTTAACTGTAAGAGTTAAAGGATATTATAGCTGTAATAAGTCACGAAATATGTTTACTATGCTTCAACTCTTTTCTTCTAGAGTGCAAGCGTGTGCAATAGAGATAGATGCTATTCACTGTTGTTTGACATTTCAGTTAGTTTAGTCGTTACTCGTTAGTGACGAATATGACTTTGGAGTACACGAGTCGTACATTTCCGGTAACTTTGCTGTAAGATCAAAATATGTAACAATTTCCCAATGACATTTATGTGTTCGTAGGTGTGATAGACGTTTTATGTGCAATAATAACTTTTTTGTTATGATAAACTCAAGATTTTAATGTTTGTTATAATGATTATTAATTATTTTATCAGGAATAGAGATTATTTTGAATCTATTTGCTTTCCTTAATCCCCCTAACTGAGTTTAGGAATTACCCGTATTCAATTAAGAAAAAAATCGGTATTGGTATTAAAATTTTTCATTATACCAGTTTAATTCATTATCTGTATAGTACCATGACAAAAAGAACGTCACAAATAAATAAGTTAACCGTAATAAATAATTCTGTTTAACTGAAATAAGTTAGGAACTTTAGAGGCGTGGTTTAATTGTAACTATTAAACTAAGCTAGAGTCACAGTGACATTTTTCTGACAACTACTGAGGTGATATTGCTCGCTACCACAATTAATTCTAAACAGAATTCGCTATTCAATTGCAGCAATTAAACAGTTTAATTGTCGCGTATTTTGATGCAAAATTTAATTGCGGTGATTAAAATTTTAATCGTAGTGATTAAAGTTTTCTCTCAGTGTGGCTACAACTTTCGAAATACATATGCCATTCAACTTTCCCAACATGGTTCAGCTGCATCTGCGACAAGTCCGAGCATTTTACCAATCCAAATTTATAACAAGTTACCGGCATCTATAAAATTAATAAAACTCTTATGGAAATTCCAAACAACTTCTGCCGTGCAATCGAAAAACCTAGTAACTCAAAAAACGACAATTTCGGCAAAATCGTTTTGAAGTTTTATTTCATTTTTTTGCATATAACTTCTCTGTATGCGAGTTTTTTGGTAATCGCATGTATACTTGTTACAGATTTTTTCCTTCTCTTCCGGCCTATTGAAAAGACTTTTTTGATTTGCTTTCCACAGAAAAGCTATTTTAGGGTTTTTAATTACTAACTGTATATTACTTAGATGGTATACAACTCAAAAACGTAATAAGTCTACTTATGATGAATATTTATTGAATATGCTATACGAAAACATAGTAAGTAGCTTGGGTGCACCTCATCGAAAACAAGCCTAAGATCAGACAGATTAGTATCCCTGATTCTTATTTTTTTTTCTTGTTAGCATGAATATGTATATAAGGTAAACCTTGTAACTATATTTTTATTAAACTAAAATCTTATTCTAGCACTTTATCGTGCACACGTAAGGATATATTTAATTTTTATATCATTCATTCAACAAAAAAACATCAAAACAGTCTTAAAGAGGGTAAAAAACATACACTTCAAAACCGCTAATCAATTAGAACTCGATACAATTGTATAAATGTAAAAGCACTCCTAAAACAAGTATGTAACAACCTAAAGGAAACAGTAAAAGCTAACAATATTGCATATTTTCATTTAGCAAACAACAACTATGCTGAGTGGTGGCTGCTATTTTAACTGAATCTTCCACCTCATCTCAACGTGGCCAGCTGGTACAAAATATTTGCTTTTTCCTCTATTCTCCCTTAAACATGGCAAGTCATTGTTTTTTCGTCTGTCCATCAGTTTTAAAACCAAAAATATGAATAAACATCTTTTTGCAAACTAATAAGGTGCCATAAAAGCTGTTATTGGTATTATGGAGATGAAGTTCACTGATCCCATGGGATTCAGCAAACTACTCGAATATTGTTTGGCGATCTTTATGTAGGAGTTTTCGCGATAATTTTTTGCAGCTGTTCCCACAGGGGGGGGAACAACTAATTCATTTTTCCTTTTACCTATATTTAGAACCCACTTTGATTGCATCAGTCGCTGTTTTTAGGCTCACGTTGGCCTGTAACACTTTCTCATTTATATCAAACATTTCACTAATACTCCTGTTATCTCCCAATCCCCTACAGATATAGTAATGTTGCATTATACCTTAGAAAAATGATTAGTTGCTATGTTTTTTGTTTGTAACTGAGATTTTGAATAATCAGCAGATCAGTTTACTATCTTTTATACAAGTAAAGGTTTTAAGTAACGCGACTTACTAGGTTTTACGATAGCACATGTGACTCCGTTCATTCAAGTATCCCAATGAATTCAAGCATCTCTATATATGAAAATATATATTTTTAGTATGTCTATTTACCAAAACTGAGATGTCAATATCTGCGAAACTAGCAGTCCGATTTGCAATCTATTAATAGCTACCGAAGGAGCTCGAGCCGGTGGTTCAATATATGCAAATAAAGCAAAAACCTAGTAACTTGAGTTACTAGGTTATTCGATTGCACGGCAGATAGATAGAGGGGTAGACCGACTAAATCAGTGACATTATTAAATTTTCATTATGACGTGTAGACTCCACCAAACGTCAGAAAACGATCTCGATACGAAAAAATGTTCGCAATTACAATACTTACTCATCTCACCTGTGTGATTGTGTGGAAGTAATAAGTAGTAGGTAGGTATACAATATGTTATGCTAATACCGCAAATGTATTTTGCTCCTACGGCCCATCACTAAGCATCTCTCAATTCATTTTAGCTCTTTTTTACCTGGCTACATAGGTACATATTTTCAAATTAGGTATTCATCGTCTTCTTTGACCCATCAGTCAAACAGCCAGAATTTGCATTTTATAAATTCTTAAAAATACTAGGTACTAATATTCAATTTCATTTTTAACCACATGTCACACCCTGTGAAATGTTTTCAAATCGCTATCGTACATAACCAAAATAACCGTCAACCTTATATCTGATCAAATTTTCAAACTTCCAGCAAAGACATACATACATACCTACATTGAAAAAATTTATCAATAGTAAGGAAATACCAATTATCCGAAAATAGATACACAAACCCTCCTATATAATGCCCACTTGCGAAATAATGCAATAGTTCCTATTCCTAAGCCTAGCCATTCCCCAATTCAAAGTTTACAGATTACTCATATCGTCAATCGTCATATCCATCGTCGTTGGCATATCCCAAATGATGGAATGCGGACCGCCACGTGTGCTGTTGCTTCAGTTGCTTGGCCTTTGAGGGACAAGCCGACCGATTTTTTGTTGACGGCACGGGTCTCGGATCGGTGTCCACAAAGGTTATCGGACAAGGGGATCCCGTCGGGTGGTTCTTTGAACATCCTTGGCAACGTTGCTGTCGGGGCCATGGCTGTTTTCTATATTTTTGGCAGAAAATAGGAGGAGCCTCTAAATAATGCTGGGTTGTGTACAGATGCTGCCCTCTCGCGGATTTAGCTTACTAGACAACGTGATGAACCACGTTAAAACGGATTCTAATTGAGAATCCTGTGTACACCTATAACCTTTGACGCACAGCGTACGTCACAACTCATACCAGGCAACACGGAGCATTCGGTAGAATTTCATTTGGGCGGGCGTTCGCAAAGCCGCAGAGGCATTAACACTCTCCATCAGAATGACGGAGTGAGTGCCGTGCCCGTGTAGTACAAGACCTCGCCACTCGCAGTCTCAGAGGTCTCTCAGCCCAGCCGCCATGCCAGAACACGCAGAACAAACGTGCTGTTTCGTATGCAAATACACAGACGTGGAAATTCGTTGATGGAATTACAAATTTAGCCATGGCTGATGAAGGTCTCCTGTCGACCGTGCAGAATGTTCCTAGAAATTGGTCGATGTGTGGTACTCGTTATGTATGAGAATGGAATCAATCTCGGTACCCCCTATGGCTGCTAGTCCATTTTACTTTCCACACCGATAGGTGAGGGGGGGTATTGTGAGCCGTATGACACACAAAAGTTTTTCCATGAAAATTACTCTGAAATTTATAGTGAAAAAATTCGCTAAACGATTTTGACGTATCATACGCCAAAAAGTTATATGAAATTTATGATCAAATAATTCGCCAGAAAAATATAAAGCATATTCTATAGTTTCTAGTATTTTGATTGAAATATGCGCGAATTTATGCGCAGATCACCGAAAATTAGTTAGATCATCTAACATTTGACACGTGACAGGATTGACGTGAGTGATGAGGTTAGAAATCCGGCATGGACGCGCTACATCAGGAGGCTCCTTTACTTTGCAACACACACAGAGCAGCGACTACCTGGGTTGCACCAGGATGTAGTGGGAATTCCCGTGTCGGACGGATCCTTCGGGCTGGCCCGCCCGTTATAAAATCATTAAATATTAATCCAGATATTAATACTCATTTGGTCACCTTATATAATATTTCATGTTTTGTAACCTAACCTAACTTTGACTTTATGGTTTTGTACCTTGTGTTGTGATTATCTACCTAAAGTGTCTGTTTAGTTGATTTTATATTTGGTGCGTATTCATTATGTCTTCTTTGAACCCCGAGGAAGTTTTAATGTTGCTAGAAGAGTACAGAAAGCGGCCCAATTTATATGTAGTAAAATCGGCGAATTATAAACACAGAAACTTGCGACAAACCGCGCTAGGAGCCATCAGAGGCATCCTGAAGGAAAAGAAGCCGAATATAACAATTGCAGAAATTCCCAAAGTTTAAGGTTAATTTTGAAAAATATCATAAAACGTTGGCATAGGTGACATTTGCTACACAAAAGAGCATGCGCATGACGTATAATTTCGGTGAATTTTATGCCACGTGGAATACAAGGTGATTGATGTTTGAGGAAAAATCTAACCATTTTTTCCCGCAAAATACTTTTCAATAATCTTTTCATAAATTTCTTAGAAATATTCATGGAAAAACTTTTGTGTGTCAAACGGCTCATAGCGAAAATTCCGTCAGTTTGTCTGTCGATCTGTCGGACTGTTGGCGTTTTTCTAACCTCGTAATCTCAAGTAACGGCTGCATAGATTGTGATGAAATTTGGGTGGTGTGGGGTCATAGTAGTAGTGCTATAATTCTGAAAATCGATGCATGGACGGCGGAGTAATTAGCAAAAAACAAAATATCCCAAATGATCCCCAAACTTCGTTTTATGGGTTCCTGATCATTTTGTACATTTTTTTGGGTGGGGATGAAATTGGGTGATCTGGGGGTTGGGGGTGGGGGGTGTACATCTGAAAAAAATTGTGTACTCGTAATAGGCTGTCGATTTTCGTGCGGAAGAAAGACCTAGCATCATAATATACTTTTTTGGGTCCATCCAAACATTGCCTTGCCTATTACAGAAACTGCGACTTAGAGTTTTCTGATATATACCTAGGTACGAGTATTGCTTTAGATCGTTCTGTATTGTGAAACCTGTAATTGATTTTAATGAAATTTCGTGTGTCAGTGGCGACGCAGCAGAAATAAAAAAAGAGCTGAAAGTATAAACAGCTCAAACTTTTAGGCGGTTTGGGGGTCCCTGATCGATTTATATATTCTTTTAGAAGGGGTAAAATTAGTGTAGTTTAGGGATGGGGTTTGAGAAACTGACACATTTATTCTATTCGTAGTGAATATAAAAGCCATTCAAACTCATTTTCAGTTACTACATTTTTTCGAAGTAGGATAGGGTCACGGACAGGGTGGTTAGGAAACAGAGAACACTTTGCATTGCTCTTTGAAGATACTGATAATGTGATCTGTGTTTAAATACCGGGAAGTTAGAGTAGAGCTTCATGCAATCGGCAAATAATAAACTAGTATCGCCGTAATGTGTGGGAACTACTGAGTCAATCAATTTGACTCGATTTTTAATCAACGTACCCCTATTCTGCATTTTAGTCGCAGCACTATTGTAGTGAACTTCGCCATTTGGTGATATCTCTCTATGCTTCAATAAAGGCGCTATTATTATTTTTATCCTGATTTTCCAAGTATATCTCGCATGACTGCGGTAGCAACAAATGTTGACGGGCTGTGCCAAGTCAACACCTGAACTATTATCGATCGGAATTTAGGAAATATCTTATAATATTACAGGTCTTTAGAATTACAGACTTTTGAAATATTTTGTGTAACCTTTCGTCCAGGCCTAACTGTTGTACGTGTGGTGTAAAACTGTTTGGTGTAAGGCCTGAGACCGAAATAATTAGGGGAACAATGGTAACTTTGTTTTGCTTCCACAGTCGTTTTATTTCTATCGCAAGGTCAGTGTATTTAGATATCTTCCAGCATAGGTGTTTTGGATATTCGTATCGTTGGAAATAGCAATATCTATTAAATAGGTAACTTTATCTGCCTTTGACTGGAAGACTATATCTGGCCTATTGGCTGGAATAGTTTTGTCTGTATGTATTTCAGCTAAGCTGTACCTAATGGAAATAAACTGAATTGAATTGAATTGCAATTGAAAAAGTCTTCAGGGCTTCTACACACAGAAAAATCTGTCGTTCTGTCAAAGACTTACGCTTGGATTCTATGGGACGTTACAGTCAGCATTCCTCAAATATAGCGATGTTTTATCCAATGGGAAGTGTATAGTTGGTAACGAATTATATCGTATTGTCGATTCAACTACAAGATGTCATTGGATTCCAATGAATAATTCAATCGCAGCCTGTCGTTGAATCGAATCTGTGTTTGGTAATTGATTCTAAACTACTTTCTTTTCCTTGGACCAAAAGATTTTATTGCGAGGGCAGCTGATCGGTTCGTTTGGATGTTTAATTGTGTGATTTTGTATGAAGTTATAAGGAGTATGATATAAGAATTAGACATAAGCCTGCACCAGTTGTTGCATTTTTGCCTAAAATATAATGTCTGACTAATCTAAATACCTACATTCAAATGTGGGTGGTAGCTCTTTTAAGCCCTAATTTCTCAGTAGGTCCTCCATTTAGTATATAACTGGACACATTAAAATCACACATTTGCTGATGCAGTACGCAAAATCTCGAGATGACACAACATGGCTAACGCCGAAACAACACAACAACTTCGTCCACGTTGGCGGGTTGGGGCCAATAATAACAGTGGGATGATCCCCCTGTTCTTTCTTTTTACATTCGTTGAATCGGGACATCAGTCCCTCCGAATACTGATTATAGTTCAGCGAACAACAAGGGCCATTGAAACAAAATTAATTTTTATCAGATGAATTATCACGAACTGGTGTTGCAGTAATAATTTTTTTACATTGAATAGATTGTACTCTTTGCTTAAATGAAACATAGGGTGAATTTCGGAAACAAAAGGATGTTTTGATTGCATTATATGTCGATACTGGTATTAGAAGGATTATACATATCGTTAGAACGAATACAAAATTATTTTGAATTTATTGGCGTACCTTACTTCGAATATAGGGATTGAATTCTTTCAATGACATGAATTTGAAACAACTGTAAATATATTTAAAGCGATGGAAAAACATCCAAATACTAACAATTAATTGGAAACGCAACAGTATTTTTTCTGTGTAAGCTATTTTCATCGTCAGGACTTTAAACACAAAGGAGTTATCATTATTATAAATACTTTGAAGAATGTAGTCTGCCCACCAGCATATGTCAGGCATTAATCCACCCAGTATCGCGATCATGGAGGGCAGTGCAGTGTGAGCAACTAGTTCTTCAGAAAATGCAGACTTGAACCTACTACATCATTTTTGTATTTTTACCGTACTGCTTACATGCATCGAATACTTTATCAATAAGTCCACGTTTGTCGATTTTCCTGAAAATTGTATACCATGCGTTGGAATATTTCACACCGTGGTCATAATTTTTCGTGGCGAGACGATTTTAATGAAGCGAAATGAAGGAAATTGTCTTTTTTTCACGGGAATTATGGCGGCAATAATCATAAATCGTCAATAAATCCAGTGCTTAGTCGGAAGGCAAGACGCTAAAGCGTAATTTTGTAAACCACCGTGTCGTAATTTTAATGATTTAAGCTCTCCACCTTTTTTTCAGTTAATTATTCTAACAGCGCTCACCGGTCTTAGGATGTGGGCATGTTTATAGCGAGAGATTGCAGCTGTACCGAATGGAAAAAATAACGCAATGCTAGAGTGTTCCCCGGAGAAAATTACTTGATTCGATATAAACATTAAAATATATGGAACGAAAGGTGCTTGCTTACTCCGCAAGAGGGAGATGCTTCCAATCATTTGGTTCACAGAAAAATCGGAAAAATGAAGGGTACCGGCTGGATTCGAACCAACGTCTCTGGCATTCTAGGCCAGCGCGTTACCAACTATGTCGTCGGCGCTGTACATCAGCTGTGGTACGGGGCACCGTAGCATAGTCGGTAACGCGCTGGCCTAGAATGCCGGAGTCTCTGGTTCAAATCCAGCCGGTACCCTTCATTTTTCCGATTCTTATGTGAACCAAATGATTGGAATTAAAATATATGTTACTGAATGTTGGCCTTAAAAATAAATCGTTTCAAAAAACTTAAGTCAAGTTGATTGACTCAGTAATTTTTTCACATTACGGTGATACCAAATCATCGCCCTCCCGCCCGCAAAAACGTGTGTTATTCCGCTAGTTACTTCTTCACAGCTCAAAGAACAGCCTATTATGAATACAACAAATTTTCCACATTTACAGACCCCCACCGCCCAACCACCCCAATTTCACCGCCATCCAAAATAAAGTGATCACGAACCCCTAAAATACCTAAAAATTAAGTTTGAACTGTTTCTATATTTTTACCATTTTGATTATTGTTGACACAATTTATAAAAACCATTCCCGTCAAGGTTATTGCCTACCAGAATCATTATACTCTGTTGAAATTTCATTAAGATCAATTCAATAGTTTCCACGATACACAATACAAAAAGAAAAACACAATACAGAAAATTCTCAAGTCCCGGTTTCTGCAACAGGCAAGGAAATGTTCGGATGGCCCTAAACAATAATATCATTACGCTGGGCCTTTCTTTCATAGGTCAATCCAGAGCCCATTACGAATACAAATAATTTCTCAGCTTTACAACCTCCCATCCCCCAACTACCCTAATTTCACTCCCACCCACGAAAATTAGAAAATGATCTGGAACCTATAAAATGCCTAAAAATGAAGTTTGAGCTGTTTTTATATTTTTAGTTTTTTGATTATTGCTGCGCCGCCACTGACACGATATCTAAAAACCATAGGCGCTTTCCATCCTCATCAGGGTAATACTACTGTGTCAAAACTGGGTTGAAATCAATTCAATAATTTCGAACTTAAACAATACAGAACGACCTAAAGCAATACTCATCTGCTTGTATAGATCAGAAAATCCCTTGGTTTCTGCAATATAGGCTGAAGCAATGTTCGGATGGACTTAAAAAAGTGTATTATACCACCAAATCTTTTTTTCACAGGTCAGTTCAGTTTTAGTACCCCCACCCTCCAACCACCCTAATTTCACCCCCCATACAAAAAACGGAAAATCAAATATTTGGTTTTTTTTGTTTTTTGCCAATTACTCTGCCGCCTCTGCAATGATTTTCAAAATTATAACAGCATTACTTACTACGACTCCACGGCATATCTCTGCCCAAATTTCATCACAGTTGATGCAGCGGTTACTGAGATTAGAGGCTAGAAAGACGCTAACAGATAGACTGACAGATCGACAGACAAACCGACGGAAATGAGCGACGTGGAGCTTCGTTATGTAGACATCATCAAATGCCCAAAAATTGTATTATCTCAACATCGAACATTTTTACGATCACAATACTCCCCTCACCGGTATGGGAGGTAAAATGACAGTGATGAAGAAAATGTCTAGAGGTCGAAGCTGTTAGTGGTCCGAACCTCGCTGCAGGTTTGTTTACATTCTATCTATATTCCTTTATACCGGGAGGTCATATAAGTATGCAAAGTGCTGTATCTCGGAAACTATTCGTCATAAGCACCTGCAGTAAAAAAATATTACTGCAGTGACTAAAGGAAGACCGTAAAAAATATTCTCAGATCCCCACGGATTTGAAGTGATTTTCCACCGAAATCCAGCTAGTAACTATGTGCCTTTTAAAGCTACAATGACACAATTACTCTTTTCGCTTGACTTAAGCAGATCAAAATTCTTAACACATAATATACAGGGTGTTAATTAAGTATGTTAACAAACTTTAACCACGAATAGTACTCCGAAAAATAGAGAGAATGTCATATGAACATGGGTCCGGAAATGCTTCCTACTAAGGGAGCTACCTAGGCCGCACAGTAAGACAGGCCGGCATATATATCTATCTCTGTCGTTGCCTACGTCACAAATATCGACCTAAGCCGTCCGCCGCGGGAAACACTGGCAGTACTGGCACTTGTGACTCGCACGTTGTATTCCTGTGCAGACAGCAGACGAGTGCGCATTTGAGTAAATTTGAGCAACACGTGTTATTTTATTATATCGGTAAGGTGAAAGTTTTATTCGATATCCTGATTTGATCTTGTGTTTATTATTTCCGGAATTTTAGGCTTATATAGAGAAACTATACAATAATGCCATCAATGAAAATTGTGTGAAATCTAATAAGAAAAGAAAAACTGATAAGCTGTCCAGTACTTCGTTCTTCCGAAAACTAAAATACTCTCTTACTGTGCGGCCTAGGAGCTACGCTCCTTTACATGGGCACCCTGAAGACGGTTTTCCCTCGATATTCTCGAAACCATTCATAACAAAATTACGAAATTAGGTACGCTGGGCAGACTTTTGACGCTGAATCTGATTCTGAATTCAGAATTTTATAATTTTAATCAGAGGCGTATCATACGGAGGAGTTAAGGGTAAAAATAACCCCATCTTCTAAATGGTAATTTTTTGACATTTTGATGTTAGAACATGGTATTTCAGAGATTTCTACGTAAAAATGGTCTCTTGGTAGATCTATATAGGGCTAACCGTTTCCGAGAAAAATGCATTTATTTATTTACAATAGCCTGCATCGATTCAATAATTTGCATTTCCTCGAAAACGGTTAGCCCTATCGAGATGTATCAAGAGACCATTTTTACGTAGAAATCTCTGAAATACTATATTCTAAAATCAAAATGTCAAATAAATTACCATTTAGAAAATGGGGTTATTTTTACCCTTAACTTAAACGCCTCTGATTAAAATTATGAAATTCTGAATTCACAATCAGATTCAGCGTCAAAAGTTTACCCATCGTACCTAATTTCGTAATTTTGTTATGGATGGTTTCGAGAATATCGATGGAAAACCGTCTTCAGGGTGCCCCATGCAAAGGAGCGTAGCTCCCTTAGGAAGCATTTCCGGACCCATGTTCATGACATTTTCTTTCTATTTTTTGGGGTACTCTTCGTGGTTAAAGTTTGTTAACATACTTAATTAACACCCTTTATATGGGATTTTTGAGAAACACCCTTGAGATATTACGAAAGTTCTTATGGACATTACGAACAAATTGATGTACACCTGAGTGTATATCAGATCAGACACTCACGTCTTTAAAAAGTAGGTTTGAGTCTGTTAAATATTTTTTTCAATCCTATTAAGACTGAAGCGCATGTGAGCCCCCCATGATAATTAGAATCATCAATCTTACTAACAAAATCATGACGCTCATTACAAGAGCGTGTTGATGTAGATGTAGATGTACAAGAGCAATACTCACTTGATCCGGCCTCAATCCAGGCGGTACCCACGTGTACTCCTCTAAGGCGCACCCAGAATCATCGTCGCTCTGGGAGTGACGTTGCGGATCCCCACCACCTCCCATGGTACTGGAGGGGGCAAAGGGAGACGCCTTGCCCATCAGCGGGTCGCTGCCAGGGGGTGGGGGGAGAGGTGGTTTGCAGCTTGTCATCATGTGGGGATGTGGAGGTGGAGAGGAGGGAGGTGGTACTCCAGAAAGGAGGTCATGGTGGTGCTGGACGTGGTGGTGGGGGGTGCCCGACGACGAGGACGACATCGGGGGGCAGCTGCGGTACACCGTTCTGGAATAGAAAAGGAATTGTTATAAAGCTGATGAGTAGTAAACTGTTAAATTGAATGTATGACTAGTAAAAAATGCTTATATCACCAAATGTACTTAAAATTCAGTGGCTGAAGAATATAATTCGCAATAATTGATAACGTGCCTTCTAGGCTAAAGATTCTTAATAAAATACGTACAACGAACCACAATAGAAAGACCTGGATAACACCGGACCATTAGAACAATAAAAACTTTATGAGTACATTTTCATGAGTTTAGAACCTCTTTTCTCCTTCTTTATGAAGTCTAGATCAGAGATAACATAAAACGCTGAGATGATTTTATGCATACTATGACCTTGACACACAGTTTTTGCGCATGCCAGACGCGCATTGCGCATGGTGGCGATCCTTCGAACTTGTGATGACATATGATCTGACATAGGACATTGAATCCGAACTTTATGTATGTTCTGTCACAGTGGTTCTGTGCTGTCCATTGTCCAATATAACCTCAAATTGAGAAATGAGGAATTGTTTGTGCGAAATGGAAACGTTTTACCATTTACACTTGTTTATTTTTTAAGTATGTGATACATAGGTATATAGTGCTCAGTGTCTAACATTTCCTGATTTGTACCTGGTAAAGTAAGATTCTTATCACACCTTAATTTCATGTACCATACTTGAAAGTTAAAACTTATTAAAAAGAGATTTGTACTTCATTTTACCCTTTTTATTCCACTACTCTTCAACATCCCACCTAATAGTATAAAATTCTCCAAAAATGAAGAATTACCAGTATCCCTACTACTACAAAATAAGTCAAAAAATAAGCTGTAAATAAATCGCATTTTAGTTAAATTCGTTCCTGATATATCAGCAATAAATCATGAAGTCTGTGCCACGATTTCGTAGAGATGTGGTGTTAGAGTAGTTATCGTTGTCAAATATATGTGTTATTTGTAAATTAATAGTTCAAACTAAAAAAAAAGCAAACAAAATGTATACTTGACACATCTGACGACTATCCTAACCCCAGTTACCTCTACGAAATTGTGGCACGAACTAAATAAACAACATCTCAAATAAACCAGTATTCAAAAAGCCCGCGGACACCACATTAGTTGTGCCAGACGTCCTAAGACTACTCTTCTGTGTTTTGTTTTCTCTATGGTCTAGATCAACCCTAACCAATCTGACTGTATTCAGTCAGTTTCTTTGTGAAGAATTGGACAGTGGGGGGGGGGCAGGTAGATGTTATTTATACAGATTTCAGTAAGGTCTCTGATAAGGTTAACCAGAACGAGCTCCTGAAAAGGCTTGAGTACTTAGGATTAGATATATGTTATATAACGCTTTTAAAATCATATCTGTATAACAGGAAGCATTATGTTCATTACAGTGGTTATTTTTCATATAAGTATGCGGCTGTTAGTGGAGTACCACAAGGATCTAACCTAGGACCATTGTTATTCTTGTTATTTGTGAACGATTTGTGTGAGTCTTTGAAAAGTTACACACTTATGTTTGCTGATGACTTGAAGCTGTATGCAAACATTGTAAGTGAAACCGACTGTGTGAAGCTTCAGCAGGAACTTTACTGTTTGCAAGACTGGTGTGACAGATTTAATCTACAGCCTAAAATATCCAAATGTAAGGTTTCGTCGTACAGCCTCAAAAAGAACATTATACATTTCTGGTAAAGCGATTATGACTTAGTAAAGTATCTGTCGTGGTATTTTTTTAGGGTTAGGTCAATTAAAAAAAAGCACTTCTTGTTACTTATGCAACGTTTCGACTAATGTATAGTCATCTTCAGGCATCAGAGAAACGAAGTTTTCATGGTTCCGTGGATCATCATCGGAGTTGGTTAGATAACGAAGACACGCACAATATTTAAAAATAAAAATGGAGTGAATCTGATTGACTCAGTACTTCCCACACATAATAATGACCCAAAAAAAAAACGTAGAAAATGATCAGGAACCCCTAAAACGCCTAAAAACAAGGCCTGAGCTAATTTTATATTTTTAGTTTTTTTATTATTGCAGCGCCGCTACTGACACGATTTTCGCAAGACATACACGTTTTCCATCCTCGCAGCGGTAGTAATACTGTGTCAAAATTTAGTTAAAATCAATTGAATAATCTTCGCGCTACGCAATATAGAACGATCTAAAACAATACTCGTAGACATCACAAATTTTAAGTCCCTTGGTTTCTATAATGACCAAGGCAATGTTCGAATGGACCTAAAAAAGTGTAGTATGCCGCAGGTCAATGGACAGCCCATTATGAATACAACAAATTTTTCAATTTTCCAACCCCCGCCCCCCAATCACCCCAAATTCACCTCTGCCCAAAAAAAAGTAGAAATGATCAGGAACCCCTAAAACGTCTAAAAACAAAGTTTGAGGCGTTTTAATTTCTTATTTGTTTTTTTTATTATTGCTGCGCCGCCACTGACACGATTTTTCCAAAACATAACACGTTTTCCATCCGCGCTGCGGTAGTAATACTGCGACGAAGTTTCATTAAAATCCATTCCATAAGTTTTACGTTGCTCAATACAGAACGATCTAAAGCAATATTCCTATGTATTTATCAGAAAATTCTAAGTCCCTTGGTATCTGGGCAATGTTCGGATGGGCCCAAAAAAGGGTATTATGCCGCTAGGTCTTTCTTTTACAGGTCAATGGATAGCCTATTATGAGTACAATACATTTTTGAGATTGACAACCCCCCACCCCCAACCACCCCAATTTCACCCCCCCCACCCAAAAAAGTAGAAAATGATCAGGAATCCCTAAAACACCTAAAAACGAAGTTTGAGGAATATTTAATTTTTTGTTTTTTGCTAATTACTCCGCCGCCTATGCACCGATTTTCAAAATTATGAGAACATTACCTACTACGACCCCCCAGCATATCGCTGCCCAAATTTCATCACAATCCATGCAGCAGTTACCGAGATTACGAGGCTAGAAAAACGCGCACAGATAGACAGACAGACCAACAGACAGACAGACATTGACATGTGTGACAGTGACATTTAGTATTCTGCTGTTTGATTGTATTAAAATTTCAGTTTAATTAAATAGTATAGTATATAGGTACGTAAACTTCAGGACAAGATTTTATCGTCATATAAATTGTGTATATCAGATCAGAGCCAATAAAAAAAATTGTGTATAATGAGGCTATAAGTTGATAGTTAACATTTTAAAGGAACACCTAATTTTCTTCTTTTTAGAGCGTTTGAATAAAAGCCTGTTTTCTAAGTTTTTTTGTTTTTTTCTTAATACTAACATTATGTACATCTGACCCAAAACCCATTTTCTGTTGTGAGGATACAAGTTTACTAGATTCCTGAGTACTTTGACAGCGGACCCGGACACAGACAGATCAGACAGCCACCATGCCCTGGACACTCTTCTAGTTCCTACCGCAGTCACAGGTAGCGCCACAAAACAGGTACCGTTAGGTAGCACTGAGCTAGTTTGTGAGACACCAATGAATAACACTTGAGACAGCCTAAGTGACCTTATAACCTTTTAACTAACGTTTTGTGTATTTAGCGTCCATTGTGATTTTAACGGTGTTATTTAACTTTTCCCTTGGATTATTTCATTATCTGCGCTTTTTCCTTAATAGTTTCCAATTATAATGGTATCGCAGTGCCGCGTGAAAAATTGCTCTTTTAAGAACAAAAAAGTGCATAGGTTCCCTAAGGCTCCTGAGGTGAGTACATCAAATATTTAACTTATCGTTTTGCAATATTCATAATGTAGGCAATGGGCTATGTGGTTTGAGCTTGAGTATGTGCAAACTGTAATAAAAATCACCTTACTAATTCTTACTCTTGATGTTAGCTATGCAAAATGTGGGTGAAATCTACCGGTCGTGTGGATCTTAAAGAGAAGAGCCTTACCACTTTGAGGAACAACTTTGTGATATGTGATGCCCATTTGGATGATGATTCCAAATTTGAAGCCTTCCACAACAGAACAAACCTAAAATAATTGTAAAATAAAATACTGCAAACACTTCAGATGTTTTTTTCATGAAAACAATTAAATAATTGGAATAGCATACCTGCAAGTGAAAGGTCTGAAATTTAAATTTCCCGCTAACGTAGCTGTCAAGACGATCTGCGACAGTGGCGACATTTGTGACTGCGGTAAGAACTAATAGTGAATAGATGTTGTACTGACCATAGAGAAAACAAAACACAGAAGAGTAGTCTTATCCTTATAAAAATTAGAAACACTATTCGATACTAGCGACACTAAGGACGTCTGGCAGAACTAATGTGGTTTCCGCGGGCTTTTTGAATACTGATTTATTTGAGATGTTGTTTATTTAGTTCGTGCCACAATTTCGTAGAGGTAAGTGAGGTTAGGGTAGTCGTCATATGTGTGAAATATACTTTTTTGTTGCATTTTTTTTAGTTTGAACTATTAACTTACGAATAACATACCTATATTTGACAACGATAACTACTCTAACATCACATCTCTACGAAATCGTGGCACAGACTTCATGATTTATTGCTGATATATCAGGAACAAATTTAACTAAAATGCAATTTATTTACAGCTTATTTTTTGGCTTACTTTATAGTAGTAGTGATACTGGTAATTCTTCATTTTTGGAGCATTTTATATTATTAGGTGGGATGTGTTCTGAAGAGTGGTGGAATAAAAAAGGGTAAAATGAAGTACAAATATCTTTTTAATAAGTTTTAGTTTTCAAGTATGGTACATGAAATTAATGTGTGATAAGAATCTTACTTTATCAGGTACAAATCAGGAAATGTTAGACACTGAGCACTATATATCGCATACGTCAAAAATAAACAAGTGTAGAATGTACTCTTGTTCCATATCTGTCTTAGGGCTTTCACGGTCGTATTGAGCATTGAATCTGCACATTTTAGCTATTAAAATGATTTGAAATTGGTAAAATGGTAAAAAGTAAAACGTTTCCATTTCGCACAAACAATTGCACATTTCTCAATTTGAGGTTATATTGGACAATGGACAGCACAGAACCACTGTGACAGAACATACAGAAAGTTAGGATTCAATGTCCTATGTCAGATCATATGTCATCATAAGTTCGAAGGATCGCCATCATGCGCAATGCGTGTCTGGCATGCGCAAAAACTGTGTGTCAAGGTCATAGTATGCATAAAATCATCTCTCAGCGTTTTATGTTATCTCTGGTACTGACTTAACCCAACCTATTCTGATAATCTGTGACAGCCACATCTCAATTTTGCCGCCAGAACCGGAGATAAATGCACCGGAGGACAACTTTTCGAAAACGAGAATAAAAACCGGGTACCTGCATCCTCGCGCACAGTCGTCAGGTTCATTACAGGTTGGCTGTGTGCCTGTGTCTGATCTGCCGAGCAATTAGGATGGCTAAGGATAAATCATTAGTTCGTGTATGTATAATAAACGGATGGAAGCTATTACGGCTTGTGCGTTTCCAAGAAGAAATTGATGTCTATGCACGATCCGTGTTCGTTAGTACGGTCACTGTAGATAATGTTTGCGGTCCACGTGTAAATACAATACAATACAATAATCTGTATTCATAGGATCATCACAAAAATGATATTGAAGACGTCAAGAGCAGATATATCATCATATAATTTATGGATCATATGAAGAATAATACAATAAGTTTACAATACTAAAAAATATAGTATGCCTAAACGCAGTTTGTTAGAAAACACAAACTCGTCAATAGTGTAAAAACATTCATTAATTAAAATTTCTTTAACTTTTCTTTAAAAATAATTAACAGATGCAGCTTCCTTAATTTGTAGTGATAGTAAATTAAAGAGGAAACAACCTACATGAAGAGGTGATTTTTTGTAATACGAATGATAAAATTTGTTGATAACCAGGTCATCTTTCTTCCTAGTATTATATTTATAATTATCACTGTGCCTTTTTAATTTACTCCTGTTACAAAAAATATAAGTTAAAACTTTAAGTATATAAATACTAGTTACAGTTAGTATTTTATAATGCCTGAATGTTTCGCGACAGGATTGTCGATAAGGTAATTTGAACATTAAACGGATAATTCTTTTTTGTAAGATAAAAACACGCTGAATCTCTCTAGCTTGACCCCAAACAACAATACAATAAGAAATAGCGGAGTACACTGTTCCATAATAAATATTTAAAAGAGATTCTATATTCAGTATTTCCTTAAGATTATTTAGAAGTTAATGGCTTTTGCTAAGTTTGGAGCAAACATAATGTATTTGTTCATCCCAGACTAAAAATGAGTCTAGTTCAATACCAAGAAATTTTGTGCATTTAGAAGGCTTAATCGATACATCACTCATATCGAATGAAAGTTCTAACGGTTTCTTCATTTTATTATGGAACTCAATTAATATAGTTTTACCAGCCGGTTTTTCTGACACCAGGACTGGAACTCTTTGATTGTGATATCAATTTTTGAAGTGAGCTCATCTTTAGAAGAAGCCGAAACAATGATGCAGGTATCATTAGTATACAAAAAGGTTTTCCCACAGTTAGGTGATCAGGCAGGTCATTTATCAATAGCAAAAAGATTAGAGGACCAAGTACACTACCCTGTGGGGTCCCTGAACTTAGCTCAAACTTCTCTGACTTCGCATCGCAAATCTTTACGTAAAACTTTCTGTTGTCTAAATAAGATGTTAACCAAGAGTTTATAGGGTCACTTAACCCCATAGCTTGGAGCTTATCTGAAACAAATTTGCTAGTAACCGTATCGAAGGCCCTACTCAAATCAAAGAATATAGCAAAAGTGTAGTCACCGACATCAATCATATCATAAATATGCTGTATACAATCAATAGTATTGGCTTCAGTGGACAGTCCTGCACGAAAACCATACTGACAATCAGCCAAAATGTTATTAACTTGCAAGAAGCATTCGATTTTTATGGAGATCATGTAGTGAAATGCAAATCCATCTTCTCTTTTATAACAGTAGATAAATACTTTCCAAAAATATTTGCTAAATTGTCCTGGAGGTCTCGGATTCTGACAGTCTAGCAAGTCAAGAGTACATCGCGATAAATTCTAATATTATATGGCATCTAAGATTGATAATACTAATGCTAACAAATAGCAGCTCCTGTGTTTTGTTTATTTCAATCACTTACATCTGATCGCTTATTTTACAAATAACGAAGTTGCTTTGAAGGTACGTCTTAAAAATAGAAATAAATATATCCCAAAGCTCATCGCATAACAAAGGATCCATTTTTTTGTCATCCAATTTTGTTTTTGATAACATTTTGGGACAAAATAATTAAACTGCATTCTGGGAAGACACTAAAGTATACATATGCGCTATAGTCTCATTTCTGTTCTTTTAGGAGCCATCAATTAATTTTTTTCTACGTATCTAAAAAAACAAAATGCTTTCAGCATGGAGTTTTGTAGGTGCTCTTAAGGGGCCTGGACACACACTTTTGTACATACGTATTTGCCATGTAAAACACGGACTCACAGTTTCTCGCATAACTCACTCTATTTTCAAACTACATATATAATATTTCAGAAGGCGATAGTTAAGACCTTAATGAATGACAACAACTTTTTCGATTTTCTCAAAAAAGTTTTTTAATGTGCAAAAAAACTCGCAATGCAAAATCATCCATTCTATAAATGCCTGTAATTTAACATACAAACACGATATCAAAAAAGGCACAAGCGCAAGCTTTCTTCTTCAATTTGCTCTTTGAGTCATTACTGTAAGTTTAAAGGTAACGTCAGGAGCTTGAAAATGCGAAATTCATTTTTACGGTGGCCTTTGGACCTTACCTTTGGACCTTTCGACTTTACCTTTGGGTTTTTGGACTTATCTGCCCACATCTTAGACACACACACTGGAGAAAGGGAACAGGTGGCCACGCCTCCTCGCTAACACGGGAATACGTCTTTTCCTGGATTCTCAATTTCGCGCGCTATAGCCTAGACCCTTAACAAAGCTACCTAAATACTTAGAACGACACTACTTCGGGTGACTGTTCAACAGCTCTCGTTCCACTCAATTAATCTTCGCCCCAATTTCTCCATGTCCATAGTTCAGAGCCAATTCATCGAGTGGCTGAAGCTCGTCCTACACTTGGTCCTTAGCATCATCATTCTCTTGTATATCTTGCCTCTGCAAGGCTTCATCATCGCTTCAAGTACTAGCCATAAGTTTATCATGCTCTAACGCGTGCTGTTTGACTTTTTAATGTACTAAAACTGGTTAGTGGTCTCATCGGTTTTGTCATCATTGCTCGACTTCTCTGCATTCCCATACCCAAAGTAGATCCGAAGATCAAAGCTGAAGCTGCTGACAAATAACCTGAGTGTTCGTCCTCTTCCAAGATCTACATCTTGAGTTTGTCAACGTGCTGACTGCTAGTTCATCCCGTCACCTTTTTTTATAATTTCTAATATCTCAATGTCTCGCTCTTTTGTAATAAAATTGAAGCCGAAATAGAAGACGATGATAATGACTAATGACTTGAATATGTCCTTTATGCGACTGATTTTTTACCATTGCTAAGGAGCGAAATCTGGATTCTAGAATCTAGAAGTTTTGATCATAGAGACATGCGTCCACACTAATTAGTTTAGTATGATATAGTTTATTGGTGCTGTATGCATGAAGATGTTTGAACAAGTTAAAAAAAAAGTGCGAAAAAATTTACTTGAATAAATTCAAACAGCGCTCTCACTGTGGAATTTGTTGGTATAAAAATATAAAGTTTTTTTTAAAACCGGAAGCGATATTGACAAAATCGGATTTTTCCCGAACTAGTTCTTTCATGCTGAGTCCGAAACTGTATTTTGTTTTTCTCTGGCATCTGTAGTGTTAGCTATCTATAGCTATTTGTATAGTAGTAGTAGTAGTGATGGGGAGGCGAAGCCAGGCAAGTAGGCCACCTTTGGCCCTTTTTGCCAACCCCACTGAACCAATCACTGAAAACACTAAAATTCTACACCCTAGAAAGCTCATCGTCGAACCTAACCAGACCTCTTGACGAAAGTCAGTATGTCCGACCATTTCGCTGAATATAGTGGCTCCTCCCCAAACTCCGTCGTGCCGAATATCTGAACCCTAAGATTGCGATAAACTGCACATCTGCCCAGGAAGTGGAACGAGGTATCGTCCTCCTCCCAGCATCTGGAGCAAATGGGGTCCCCTACCACTCTCATAAGAGACAAATGTCTATTCAGCCGGCAATGGCCAGTAAGAACCCCCACCAGAAGGTTGAGCGTCTTTCTGCCTTTATTCAAAAGCCATAGCGTTCGGCCCTTATCAGGGCCCGCTATGAATCTTTTGGCTTGCCTGCAGTCGTCTCTCTCTAACCAGGCTTTCGCCAGTTCCTTGTAGGCCCAGTTGTCCAGGGCCATATTGATCTGGCGTCTGATAATTCCCAGCATAGGTTCTGGGCCGATGCAAGGGCTGCTGGCCCCTATCCTAGCTAATCGGTCCGCTCTCTCGTTACCCGGTGTACCAATGTGTCCGGGGACCCACAGCAGGGTCACCTTCTTATGGCTTGCTAATTTCTGAAGAGGCGGCAGAGCATTCTTGAGCCAGAGCTGATCTGGCCCTCGGACCTTCCACTAGCTATTTGTATAAGTACAGACGAACATACGGACGGACAGACAGAGGCTCTGCATAAGCTCTCTTCAGTGAGAGCTAAAAAAGGAAGTAATGAATACAGGTACAATATCACATATAAGTTACAAAACATACCGAAATGGCAACTTAAGGGTCTTAATTCTCTTACTGAAGTCTAATTTGATTTGATAGATCTATAAAATTATTATTTGAATACTTCCTATATCTAAAATGCTTACTATCAACCATGACTCCACCATTTTAAAAAAATTAGTTGCCTCTAGTTTCTTTATGGATTCTGAGAACATTATAAGAAAAAGTAGGAGGTTTACTTGAGTAAACCCAAATGGCGCTCTCACTGTGGAACCGGAAGCTATATTGACAAAACCGGATTTTTCTCGGACTAGCTTCTTCATATGGATATAATGGATATAATATGGAATCACTGGAGCACTCTTGTTAGATGTATCATAAAAATGTAGTATACTGGTTGTACTAAATAAAAATAACTTTATCGTTACAATTCTTATGGTACATAGCTATCATGACCATTTATTGTAACAAGCTTACAGTCCATACAGCATAGTTACTAATCTTCTATACTATAATGACTGGACTATGAAGAATTGATGTGTATGCGCGATCCATGTAGATGTATGTATGCGCGGAGCACCTATTAAACGCTAATTCTTTGTACTTGTTTCCATTTAGACACTCTTAATGATATGTCATACGGTGGATTAAGGTTCTTGGTTTCCTACTTAACTGTTGTTCAAAAGCGCCTCATTAATGGGACTATCAATTTCATCGAATGACAAATGAGATGAGCTACTCATAAATCCGTCGGATTGATACGTGTCTGCCATGTCTGCATTCTAGCTTCAACAAGGAATGTTAAACTGGGCTTGGGCGAAAACCTGTAAATATTTTTGCTAAGCCCAAGCAAGACTGCTGACAGAAAATATAAAAAAATATAAATTAAATAATAATAAGGTTCTCATGCCACAAATACTTTAAGAGCTCTTCTATGTAAGAATCCTTATTTAATACTTATTCCCTACTATTATTGGCTCCATTAACTTTTTAATTTTTTTTGGCAGGTTCCCTTTTTGGTTAGGCTTAAGGAGCCTGGATACACACATTTATACATACGTATTTGCCATGTAAAACACGGACTCACAATTTCTCGCATAACTTACTCTATTTTCAAACTACATATATAATATCTCAGAAGGCGATAGCTAAGACCTTAATGAATGACAACTATTTTCGATTTCCTCAAAAAAGTTTTTTAATGTGCAAAAAACTCGCAATGCAAAATTATACATTCTATAAATGCCTGTAATTTAACAACCAAACACGATATCAAAAAAAGGCCAAATAGTTGCACAAGCGCAAGCTTTCTTCTTCAATTTGCTCTTTGAGTCATTACTGTAAGTTTAAAGGTAACGTCAGGAGCTTAGAAATGCGAAATTTTTTATGGTGACCTTACATTTGGACCTTTCGTCCTTACCTTTGGATTTTTGGACTTATCTCCCCTCATCTTAGACACACACTGGAGAAAGGGAACAGGCGGCCACGCCTCCTCGCTAACACGGGAATACATCTTTTCTTGGATTCTCAATTTTGCGCGCTATACCCTAGACCCTTAAGATCTTTCAAGGGTTTGAGGTACATCACATAATAATAAAGCGTCCTTATTTCGCCCGGTAACACTAAAAACATACATTTAGCTTAAAATGATGGTGACTATTCTACTCAAAAGCCAGGAGTTGATAAGGCCACAAAAAAGAGCGGTGTAAAAAACTTCAGTAATTTGCAGGTAAAGTGATAAAGCTAAGGCAATACAGGAGAATCGTCATGAAGATATTAAACAAAAGAAACTACCCTATCAGTAATACTAGAATTATACAGGTATCAACCTATAGTAATACCCAATGTACAGTTTGTTTTACTTTATATCTGAATTTATTTCATTGCCGAGAGAAATTAGATTGAATTGCACAACTGACTTCTGTTCATAGTGCCACTAAAAGGTCACGAAACTTTATTCGAATAGATGTTTAGCTCTAGTATTTGTAACAATAGTGATGGCTAATAGCCACTAGCCAGCTATTATACTATTATATCCTCAAGGTGATGAGTCCTTTATCTACAATAGTAGCAGTATGAAGATACTACAACTTCTGAGATACAGAGTTCCCACGTGTAATCATTAAACAAGGTAAATGTCTAGGGTGAAGTGAAATTCGAGCATCTCGACTAAAAACGACCAAGCATCAAACCTTCCCATTCAGAGAATGACGTCACTATTTATTTCCTTCACCCACACCCGAATTCAACAACTAACTCCAGTATAAGCTACTCGGTTAGCCAAAAGCTATCCCTCACTCGTCTAATGCCAAGCGATCCCAAAAATAATCCGCCTGCTTGTGAATCATGAACAATTATCCCATGATATAACAATTAAGCGAAATTAAACCAAGAGGATAGGAGCATGCCACTTTTCCAGAGGCGTCCTCAGTTGCACCATGCCCAGTCTATATTTTGTTGTTATTTGGATCTTCCTTGCACTAGTTAAGCGCCATGCCATTCTCGATAAGTGTGCAAGGTGTTGGATTTATAACGCTTGTTTTAGCGCTATCCATCCATCTATCATTATGTCTAATTAACGGAATCGTTGAACCTGACTTTAGCCGAAAATTATAATAATAATTATGTCAGTCTCAGGCCTTACCCCAAATATATTTACACCACACCTGCAACAATTGGGCCTGGATGAAAAGTTACATAAAACCTTCCAAAAATCTGTAATCCTCAAGACCTGCAGCATTGTACGGTCCTTCCTGAATTCTGAATAATAATAGGTCAGGTGTTGACTTGGCACAGCCCGCCAATACTTGTTACTACCACAACCATGTGAGGATAAATAAGAAATTAAGAAATGCACAATAATAATAATAATATTTATTGACCACAAAGATACAAGAGTGTGTATACAGCACGTCAAAAGTCTACATGAAATTGCATGAAATAAAATAAACTAGTTACAGATTCAAAAAACAAAGAAAGAACAATAGCCTCAAAACCTAATCCTACAAATGGCTACCACATCACAGACATATATTCACTGACTTTATAAAAACCATGGTCACACAGTAAGAATTTTACCTTTTTCTCAATCTATCATAGTTATCGATAGTGCCTACATCCAGAGGCAATTTATTGTAAAGTGCAACACAGTTGAAATGAGGAGATTTTATATCATGTCGTTCCTTTAGAGAAAATTTTTTCACTTTCACAACCCTCCACTCCCAAATTACCCCAATTTTACTCCCTTCAAAAAAATGTGGAAGACGATCACAAACCCCCAAAGCACCCCAAAGACGAAGTTTGGACTGTTTCTATACTTTTCATTCATTTCTTTCATTATTGCTGTGCCGCCACTGACACCATTTTTAGAAAACATACACGTTTTTCTTCCTCGCCACGGTAGTAATACTGTGTCAAAAATTCATTAAAATCAACTCAATAGTTACCAGGTATGATCTAAAGCAATACTCGTATGTATACATCAGAAAATTCGTCTGGTTTCTGTAATATTTGGATGGACCTAAAAAAGTGTATTATGCCGCTAGATCACAAATCAGTGGACAGTTAAGAAAACAACACCTTTTTCAGTTTTACAGCCCCCACCCTCCAACCACTCCACTTTTACCCTCAACCAAAAAAGGCAGGAAATGGTCAGGAACCCTTAACACGACAAAAAACAAAGTTTGAGGAATACTAGAAATTTTTTGTTTTTTGCTAATTAACTAATTAAGTTATAGCAGCATTACCTACTACGACCTCACAGCATATCGCTACCAATTTTCATCACAATCCATGCAGCGGCTACTGATATTACGAGACGGACAGACCGACAGACAGACCGTGGAATTAATGACGTGGATTTTCGTTCTGTAAATGTTAAATTAAACACCCTACGATTTTTTATAATCATTTTTTGTGTATTTATCATTTCACAATATTATTTTAGAGTATATTGAAATTTTTACATTGCTCTTTTAGCATACTGTCAAAATTGATTTTACTTTTTAGTTGTATCTGATGAAGCAGCTATGAGAGGTTCAGTTGGTCCAGAAAATTTATTTATTTGCCAAACCAAGCCACTGCCAGTCGCTTGAATCGAGTTTGCCATCTCAATTAATTGTTTTTGAACATACTTGATCCGTTGTAATTCGTAAGATTAGTCTGGGTGGTGTGATTGAAACACATGCCAATTCTTTGAGTGTCGAATTGTCGAATGGAAGTTCAATGAAGTCCGGAGACCAAGAAAAGGCATTTTGAAGAACGTAAATGTATCTATGGGACTACAGTGTTTCCACTTCCACTGCATCAGTCATTACCTGGTAGTGTCTTAAACAAATTTGACGACCGGAATCTCATAATACCTAAAATGAAAATTTCCTTTATATAATTATCGCCTTACATGCCTGTCAATTGATTCCTATATAACCTTGGGGGTGTTACAGCTCCCCTATACTCCATTTCCTAGACTTATACATGAAATTCATAATTTTGTTAGAGGTTGTAGCTAGAAACGATGATAAGTAACACTAAATAATTACCATTATACAGGGTTGGGATAAAGTATGGAACCAAGCAAATAACTTTGGAATGGAAAGAGTGATATTGCTGAAAATTTGCAGGCAAGTGTAGTGACGTCTAGTGCATCCGAAGACATTATGTTAGCTATTAATGTACTACCGGAAGTATCGTTAACTTTTTTAATTTAAATGGGACACCCTGTATATTTTTGCAGATTTTAATTCATCTTTTTTTTCCGAATACGTTCATGGTGGGTTTAGCATTAGTTTCTGTAAAAACGGGAAAGATAAAGCTTCTTTATCATTTCAGGTGTTTAAAATGCCGGTCATTCAAAGTCGGTTTTGGCGATCGCGTGAGAACTCACAAAGAAGTGTGTCAACTTTTAATGATTTACGTCCCGACAGGGGTCCTATAACACGTTTGACGGTGACTAAAAAAAATACAAAAAAAAAATTACCTCAAACGGGAAGACCGCAGGCCGCCACGGACGAATTTATAAGACACATTTTTTAAGAAACAAATACTAAACCCACTATGGACGTATTCGGAAAAAAAAGATGAATTAAAATCTGCAAAAATATACAGGATGTCGCATTTAAATTAAAAAAGTTGACGGTACTTCCGGTTAAACCGGAAGTACATTAATAGCTAGCATAATGTCTTCGGATGCATTTGACGTCACTACACTTGCCTGCAAATTTTCAGCAATATCACTCTTTCCGTTCCAAAGTTATTTGCTTGGTTCCATACTTTATCCCAACCCTGTATTTTGATGAGCCTCAGCTAGCCCTTGTTTATTCCAAATGAATGTACAGGCAGTGCTATTCTTTTTTTTTTTTGACTTATGTGGTAGATAGGGAACATGGGAGTAAAAAGCTCAGAACTTTACAAAAAATGTCTACAATTACATTATATGGTATTGATGAAGGAAGCTCTTCAGTTCTCAAATTGCCAATACATATACATGACTTGCAAAACTGTAAAAAATGTCCCTGGCCTCAAACACCTTGGATGATACCAGGACGCCTCTGTCCTCGGTGCCCTAGTAGCTACCGTATGTTCAATTAAAACACTTGCAGTGCTAACACGCGATCAAAATACATACTCATGCTCTCGTCTCCGTCACAAATGGGAATTTTAACCTAATTTACCATTATAATTGGAAATGATAGAATTTGACCAAATTAACGCCGTATCTAGATATCTTGAGTTGGTGTGTCAGTTAGCTCCACGATGAGCCTTAAAGGGTACCTCAACTCTAAGATCACCACTAAGTTAGAAAAAAGGCTCATCATCACGGTGTGTTTGTTGTGCTTTGTGTTGTTAGTTCTTTTTGTAATTGCTGTAACACGAGGTAAGTTATATATAGATCAGGTTTTTGTGCGTAGTTTGTCGGTGATAGGTGATTCGTCTGATATTACGTAGAAGGGAGAATCGAAACGAAGTGATGAGTGATAACTAAATTACTTATAGACTGCATATAACCAAAATTGAAGAATTAGACAAAGCACAGATTGTTTTAAAGGTGAAAGCCAAAAAAATTCGCGCTACCTCGCTACTTCCAATACATTGATTATTATTTCCTGATATTTTCTGATTTTTTTGACTTTTGGCAACACTGAACATCACCGCTTATGTCCCTCTTGGTTTTTGAGGCGCCTTGAATTGTGCTTTGACTTGTGGGTGGTCTATCTCCCACATTGAAGCCCAGGTACTTTTTTTTGGTCAGCGTCCCGCAAAGTCTGAAAGCCTATGGCGCTATAGAAGTGCTGCGAGAGGATAAGTGTCGATGCACATTAGATTTGAAACGCTGAAGGTTGTGGCCGTCAAGAAACAAATTTCCCAGCAGCTCATTCCACAGCATCCAAGGCCTCCAAAGTAAGGAATGCTGGAGGAGACTGGATCGGGGAGTAGGGACTTCGACCTGGCAAGGATGAGCTCGCAGTCTCTCTAGTGCTCCTCGTTAGGACGGCCTACGGTGTTATTATTTGGGAGAGCTCACTCGAACATCTTCCGTGATAGAAATTGTAAAACAGGGATAGGCCAGCCACCCTTCTTCGATGTTCCAGGTTGTGAGGTCCTTTGTGAGGTTAGACGTATTGATTAGGCTAATTGTTCTCTTCTGAATAGGGTCCAGAAGCTTTAGAGAGTACTTCGGAGCGAATCCCCACACATGGGAGCAATACTCCAGCGATGGAAGGAACTGTGCCGTGTAGAGCAGCAGTAGTTACTCTAGTGTATAGAGCTTCCTACAGCGGAACAAAACTCCAAGCTTATGGGATGCTGTTTTAGCAATACTGACGTCGTGGTCGTGCCACGACATGTCATTGTTGATGTTTATCACCAAAAGGTTGACGGAAGGTGACTCGACCATTGGGTGATCCTCCATTTCCACAGTTGGTAAGCCAACGTGGGACTAAGGCCCGATTTTATCAACATGCATATTAAACAAAGAATTTAACACAACTTTTCTACTAGTTGTTATTTAGCAAAAGCTTTCTATTGGATATTGCGCGCTAGGTTAATAAATATCGTCCAATAGTATTTTATTAATATTAAAAGCAAAACGACAAAGCTGGATGACACTTTTCATCAAACTATTGTTGTATATTTGTTGCAACATAGGCGATGAATGAAGTTTGGATCTTGAGACGACGTCAACGATCAAAATAAATATCTCTTTGAATGGTCGAAATTAGATCACAAATCCCGGTAAAAAAGTACCGAATCCCAAATCAAATATGTATCGTTGAGGCGATCCCTTCGCCGAGATGGCGGGTGGCCGAGTGGTATGGTGCTCGACACAACGCTTGCCTGCTTTGTGGAAGGTGTTGATGGGTGTTGGTTCGAGCCCAGCCCGTGCAATTACTTTTTTCATTTTTTTTAACCAAAATATTCATTGATATACGTTTTACTCATATTACACATATTTTTTTACGATCGACATAAATGTGTTTTTGAATCAAATTTTATTAGACATTTTACTTGACATATTGCAAAAGCTAAGTACCGGAGGTGTTGGAGAATTCAGTCAGTAGAAGTGAAGTTTATTCGTCAATATCAATCGCCAATTGCTCAGATAGCGGTATCAAAATGAAATTATTCCAAAAAAGTATAATTATTTGGAATTTTTGTTGTGCTAGTAAACCATCTAATAAAATTTGATTCAAAAACACATTCACGTCGATGGTACAAAAAAATGTGTGTAATATGAGTAAAGCGTATATCAGTGAATATTTTGGTTAAACAAAAAAGAAAAAAAAAGTAACTACACGGGCTGGGTCTCGAACCAACACCCATCAAACCTCCCACAAAGCAGGCAAGCGTTGTGTCGAGCACCATACCACTCGGCCACCCGCCATCTCGGCGAAGGGACCGCCTCAATGGTACATATTTAATTTGGGATTCGATACTTTTTTACTAGGATTTGTGATCTAATTTCGACCATTCGAAGAGATATTTATTTCGATCGTTGACTTCGTCTCAACAAATATCCATTTTAATTACAACTGTTACAAGTATTTTCATGAAGTACGTCACACGGGTCGGGAGCCGTCGGCGTGTTTTCGGTACTGGATTCAAAAACTTATTTTTATTTTGATATAACTTTTTGATTATTGCGAAAAAAAAACAAAACAAAAACAGTTTTGTTGTAAAACTTATATTTGATCTCTCCATTTATCACAAAAAAAATTATTTAGAACCCTAATTTTTTGTCATCGTTATCATTTAGCAGAAGAAAAAACCAGCGACCAAATGTATAGTTTTTGCGGAATCTGATTGGTTGACATTAGCAATTGCGAAACTTTTGATTAAACAAGAAAATGCAATTTTTCACCCATTTAGGATGGAAAATCAGATTGGAAAAGATACTAGATGGTTCATAATGGTCTATTTGTTATATATAAAGCATGTCATTTTTAACCTTTTTGAGGTAAACTTCAAGAGAAATCAATAGTTTTCAGAGAACTTTGCCAGATGCATGTTCTTGAACGGGCTGCTCTGATTGGTCAAAGCCTTTGTTAAAATGCGCCTGTTGATAAAATCGGCCCTAAGTGTTGTTGCCTGACTTTTATATTCGTTAAACTGTATTTACTAATCCCCACTCGACAATTGTTTTGATATCTGTGAGGCAATTTGCCGTCGTCATCGTACCGTCTCCTGGGACGATAGTAGCTTGGCGTTTCGTCCTTGTCCATCTTGCTCGCTATTTGACCAGTTACTGTTTGATATGGAGCATCTTGAATTTACACATTCGGAACTCCATCCTAACGTCTGACGTGCAAACTTCTGTTATTCTGAGTAATCCTCTCAGTTGTACTTCACTGGCGACATATAGTTTCATGTCATCCATGTAGAGGAGATGATTGATTTTATGTTGATTTACTTTCTTGTGTCTAATGTTGAAAACACAGTTTGTGTTATTGAGTGTATTGGAGAGCGGATTTAGACAGAGGCAAAACCACAGTGAACTGACAGAATACTCCTGGAGGAAGCCTTATGTGAAGCTTATCTCTGAATATGGCCGTTGTGAGTTGTGAGTTGTACGTTGGTTCGCCATATCTCCATAGTTCTTGTAAGAAATTGACGAAGGCCTTAGTTGACTAAAAATGTTAGCTAACTATAGGTACAGAGTGAAAAGTTTTTTTAAAATATATTCTGATTGTTATAATCATCATTTATCCCATAGGCAGTAATATATGCGAGAACCCTGGGTGTGTAAGAAGTTCGCTCCATCTGCTAGAAACTCTAGACACATCTAATAATCCTTGCGAAGACTTTTACAACTACTCATGTGGCACGTTCCTTAAAAACTCGATAATAACCGGGAAGGACCAAGCCCTCCATGATCAAATAAAACGAACAGAGCAGCAGCTCAAGGAGATCGTTTTACGAAATCAAGATGAATCGAATTTGACCAGAACTTTAGTGTGGCAGAGGAAGTTTTACAGGTAGGAGATCTACTTTGTACAGGGTGACCTAATAAGAATGGACGCCGGCAATATCTCGGTAACCGTTAATCGTATAGCTTCAAGGAAAAAATATAAGGTAAATTGGCTAAGAGAAGTCGCTGGAAATTATTTTCAAGTTCCGCAAGTAGCCGCTAGGGGGCGTAACTGTTACGGTCAATCAGAAAAACGGCTTTTTCTCAAAAAATATGCAAATAAAGGTATATTATAAATTCTAACGTCATGTAGACGGAACAATTCTCGATTTTTTTTGTTAATAGTTTTTTGCTCTATCTTGTAAGATGTAGTGGTGGGGGAATGTCATAAAGCTTTCTATTTAAATGGCCGTAACTTTGGTATAGGTTAACGGAATTAAACAAGCTAGGTCTCGTTTGGAATAGCTTTTCTTGCCTAGTAATTCGATGTACAAAAATTGTCCAAGTTTATCTTGACTTAGTAGCTACAGCGCGGTATTTGATATAATAAGAATTATTACGCATTATTACGAACATTTTAAATGGTATGCTATACCTCTTTTAGCATAGATATATAGAGGATAAAATTCCTAAAAAGCCAGCGAAAGAATTAACTTTCTAGCGATTTTCAAACGGAAGATATCAATAAAACAAGTATTCTGACAAGAGTGCTGTGAGTTTCAGAAACAATTGCCGCTCTATAGGGTTACAGCCTCCGTCTAATGGTTTTAGTAATCATTTTATAGATAATACTCAAGTAAAAACATCACAAATCATATTTTGACTTTCTGAAACAACCACCAGGTGGCATAGTAAGCGCCAATAATTGCGTAATAAATGTTATTATGTCAAATACCGCCCTGTAGCTACTAAGTCAAGATAAATTTGGACAGTTTTTATACAACGGATTACTAGGCAAGAAAAGCTCTTTCAAACGAGACCTAGCTTGTTTAATTCCGTTAACTTATACCAAAGTTATGGCCATTTAAATAAAAAGCTCTATGACATTCCTCTACCACTACATCTTACAAGATAGAGCAAAAAATGATTAACAAAAAAAATCAAGAATTGTTCAGGTAGAATTTATAATATACCTTTATTTGCATATATTTTGAGAGAAAGCCGTTTTTCTGATTGACCGTAACAGTTACGCCCCCTAGCGGCTACTTGCGCAACTTGAAAATAATTTCCAGCGATTTCTCTTGACCGATTTACCCAATAATATTTTTTGCTCGAAGCTATACGATTAACGGTTACCGAGATATTGCCGGCGTCCATTCTTATTAGGTCACCCTGTACATTCAAACGCGGTTCTAAAGAATCAAGCTGTCACAGTTAAGTTTAGGTTCCAGAAAACGACGTTCTCAAATTCAAAGATTTGATTGTGGTTTTCGGAAATTCCTCCAAATTTCTTCATGAAATAGCGAGTCGACTAATGCAAGACAATTGATAAAAAAAATTCAAGGATGTGCAAAAAGGGTTTGGAGAGAAATCAAAAAAATTACTACAATGCACTCACACTTGTGAAACTTTACTAAACGTTCCATTGAGCCTAAACTGAAGTGTATACCTAGGAATGTTGTATGTCTTAGATACTCTTTTCTTTGACACCACTTGGAATATTTTAAATTGCTTTTTGAAAGTTCACTTGTTACATCATTATAGCAATTTCTTTCTAAATTGTAGACCTAACCTCGCCGTAATAGGATAGGTTGTTGGCATGTATTTTGATAATAATTGGCATGGTATCAATTACTATTTTTAACTACATTCTAAAGATTTTTGAAGTTGTTTTACAAATGACTACTTTTATTTAGCTCTTCAAAAAACACAGTTGTTTCCCTAGTGCAAACCTCTAAAATAGTGTATTTCATTACATCACAGTTGTTGGCACCCTAGTAAAACCACTTCCTCCTATATTAGTGATTTCCATTATTATTTTCTACTTTACTGGCAATTTCTTTGAGTACCAAATATAAAATCACTTCACAACTAGAATTTAATCAGGAGTTTAGACTGTTTTGTAATGTTGTAAACTTAAGGATTCTTTATTCTTACCATGAGCTGCTCCACAGTTTCGCTTATAGCTGGCAAGGTCCAGTGGAGTAATATTGTCAGATTTTTGGAAATAATTCATTTTGCAAGGTAGCGTCATAGGGCCGTACTCATAGTAGTCCCTGGAGTAATACTTAAGGTTCTCCTTGAAGGATCCTTAAGTGTGGCTTTCTTTGTGTATCTGTTTCCTAGACAACATCAATGACATGGCGGGGCGAAATTGTCATATTTCATGTATAAGTCAATTTGTTAGGTCTATGCCTACGCATTTTAATGTTTTCTGTTATTTGTTTTGTGCCTGAATTTTGTGTTTTGTGCCGGATATTTTTCCGGATGTGATAGAAACTGACAACACCGTACTCCAAAATTAACCTACAGAATCGCCTTGATTGCAACGAAATGTCATCAAGTATGGTTTCGAAACACAAAACCTTACTTAAGAGACCCCTCAAGTATTAAAGGACCCTTAAGTATCGACTATAAATACGACCCTTAGTTTGCTTAATATTATTATATTTATGACAAATATGACAACTACTATCAGAGTGCCAAAAGATATACCCCTTACCCTACCCTCAATATAAGATAGCAGATCTACTGATTTCTTTGTATCTGCTAACTATAATCAAAGTTTACGGAATACATATAAGTTGGATCACTCCGCAAAAATATCAAAACGGCCTGCCCCTTGCTCCGTCACCCCGGTACACCGGTAGCAGTGTACCGACGTCAGCCAGGAGATACGGGGTGGCGCAAAGTAGAGGTTGAACGTGTTTAACGCGAAGTTTGATTTTATCAATTAAATTTATTAGTGGATGGAAAATGACAATCAGATCCATCCTTATCTTGTGGTAAACCTTGAAATGTAAAGGATATAAATACAGGGTGTTTCACGACGATTAAGACAAGCACTATGTCGGAACTGGGCAGTAGTAGAGAATTATAATTTTGGGGATGTAAATCAGAGATGTTGTGTATTTTTTGACATTGTACTACCCACGTGACATTCGATTCAAAATTATTAATGGGACACCCTGTACATTTGTGCCTTTCTGTGTTCCTCCCGATAAAACAATTCCAACAAACTAGCACACTTGGGGTATAAAGTGATTAATTCAAGACCTACAGGTAGGTACTTAAAGGATTGTACCACGCTAAAAGCATATAGTGAGACAAAATATTCATTCGGTGGTCTTAACATACCACCCAGGGACATCCTAAATTATATTTTAGAGCTCGGAAATATTTTTATTGATAACTTTAACAATTTAGTTTCTACAGTAGCAATTGGAATGACACTGAAAAGCAAAGTGTCAAAAATAATTTATTCACATCCAAGTAAAGCATTTCCACATGATTATCTTTTAGAATTGTACATACAAGTTCGTGAATACTATACCATAAATTTTATAAGCTGTGGTCTTAAAAATAAGCCAAATAAACAAAACATTAAGGTAAAAATACTACAGCACCTTTGAACCAATTTTTACTTATCTAAAAAATAGCTACAATATGTGAAATCATTTGAGATTAATTAGTAATAGTTTTACTAGGTTCTATTTTTGATATCCATTTATGTAACTTAGTGTATTAGCAAAATAAACGTTATATTTGTATTTGTATGTCTAAACCGGCTGTCAATACCTAGTCTTTCAATGACTCTCGTATATACGTAAAACCCAGGCATTAGCAAGTCCCCGCTTATAGACCCCCGTACTTGGGCAAAAACCAACGCAAAAACTAATTGGCGCGTGCGGCCGCGGCATCGCTTTGATGTGAGATCTTCAAAGTGCCGACGGAGAGTGATCCAACTTATGTGTATTCCGTAAACTTTGCTATAATATACAATTATGATTTTCCTCAGATCTTGTATTAACAAAACCAAGATTAATGAGGAAAATGTGAAGGCGGTCTTGAAGATACTGGAAGATACCATCGGGGGTTGGCCACTGATAAAAAGTTATTGGGTCGCAGAGCAGTTTGAGTGGTTCACAGCAATGGTAAATGCAAGAGAAGTGGGAGTATTTAACGAATTCTTTCTCAAAGTGACGCCATTTTTCAGAGATGGCAAGACAGTTTTATGGGTAAGACATTTAGTATTTTACAGAGGAAAACTTTATTTATCTGTTTCATCAATTATTATTGGTGGAGCTACATATAAAAAGTAAATAACACAGTTCACAGTTCTTACTGTTCAACTATAATGCAAGTGGATTAGTAAGTACAGCATACATAGTAAGACATACAGATTGGATTTGCAGAATGTCTAGGCTACACATTCGTATTGAAAATGTCAATTTTGTCCTGTTATAGTGTTTTCCACTGGGCTGCACTCACCCGCAATAGTTGTATTCCACTGGTAAAGTTCTATTTCACTGCTTGATTTTTAGTCTGTTCCACTACCCGCATTCTCTGAGTGTAGTGCGTACTCAGGGCAACTTTTTCGCACGAGCCTCGGGGTCTCGTGCTGTAGTGCCAGTGCAAATATGGCGAATATGTCTTCCAAAATGTCAGATTTTCTGATTTTTAATGAATTTCTAGAAAGCGATGAAAGTAGTGATGGTTAAGAAGAAATTGCAATGTTATTGAAGGAAAAGCGAAAAATACAGAAAGTTATAAAATTTGTGGAAACTGTAGTACACAAATTCGGCGATAAATAGGTATACATTTTCCAATAAAAAAAATTAATAAAATCATTTTTAGTTTATAAGTAATTTTCGTGTGGAAAGAACTACATGCTAAAAGTTAATAGAAGAATTCAAGGACTCCCAATTCTTCCCCGGAAGGCCGAAAGACCACATTTGCCATCATAATTTTCATAATGCTCAGACATTTTATACCTTTCTAGCTTAAAATTCGTCATTTTATGACAAAAAGATTAAAGTTAATAGACACCGAAAGTAAACAGCTCTATTAACCTTAGAAAAAACAAAAGCCAGCTGTCATTATAAATGCACTGTTCTACTTGGATACGTTCCACTCGGGAATTGCACTGATCCGCACCGATATGCACTTTGTCAGAGCAGATGATAGATTTGCACTTGTCGAGAGCGCAGTGAGTGTTGCTCAGTGGAAAACACTATAAATTGTAGAAGAACTTGATCCTGAGGGATGACAAATAAAAAATGAGGCTATTTCTTGTATGACATCTTAAGGCGTTAAATTTGCAATGTCATTTATTAATATGATTGTGATTGTATCTATGATTTATAAGCTTCTTTTAGTTTTTAGACAAGTAAAGAAGTACGCTTGATCTACTATATACTCCGAAAAGGATAATCTGTTTTTTGGTGGTTGATAAATTAGTTGAGCTCATGAATTTCTTAACTTCTATTTTGAAGTATTTCATGTGCAACTCTGAGAGTATACTTAAGCTTTTCAGTAGTATACATATCTGCCATTTAGATTCCAATATTTGACCAAAATAAAGTTACTGCAAGTACTGCAAAAAGCAGCAATGAACTATAATAATAGAACTAATGATATTTATAAGTATCTAAATATATTATCAAAAAGAAACACACATAACTCCCGGACTTTCGAGTCGTATTTTGTTAAAAGTGTAGCATAAATTGAGAACACTATTTTTCTTCTTATTCTAAAACTAGTTAAAACTATTTTTTTTTACTTATTGTTGCAGATAAATCCTCCGGATACAACTTACGTTGATTCTCTTATGTGGGAGAAGTCGAACTTAAAACCAATGGAGGAGATAGCAAACTATATAAATCCGAATACTGTCACAGTAGCCAGTGAATTCGCTCAAACTTACAAGTTTGCTGAAGCGCTGAATGATGTGAGTACATCTAGGAACTACTTGTCTAATAAATAATATCGAACTTGGCAAAAGTCTTGTTTATGGATGAGTTCTGAGTTGGAGCTCGACTATGCTGGAGCTAAAATAAAGGACTTTTATTTTTACTAGCACAAGTATGAATATGTTGAATTTATCGCTATCTTTATTCAATAGTTCAATAACAAATAACTCTCCAAGAAAATGGATGAAATAATCGACTGTATAATTACACAAAAAGCATATAACAAAACTTGCTCTTGGGTCGTTGGTAGGGTCAACTCGCGAAATCATGATAACTGTGAGACCTTCTCACTGAGATCCCATGGGTCAACTGGCAAAATATCTACTCCTTTGAACTAGTTGAGTACGAAGGGCTAACTCGCGACGTATTTCGAGAATATGTTATCTGTTTTCATATCGAGACATTCAAGAATAGAATTATCAAACCATTATTGACATAAATGTAGTGAAAGATTGTCAGTTGTCCAGTAAACTTGTGCTCAAATAAATTCATGAATTAAACCAATATAATATCAATATAACGGTACAATTATTACAATTGGGTACTCTGTGAGATAAAGTCACCTAGGCTATTGCAAAGTCACGATACTTTTACTTCCCACACCGATGGGTGAGGGGAGTATTGTGATCGCGAAAATCTTCAATTTTGAGATAATATACTTTTTGGGCGTTTTATGATGTGTACATAACGAAAATCCACGTCACTCATTTCCGTCGGTCTGTCTGTCTGTCGGTCTGTCGGTCTGTCGGTCTGTCGGTCTGTCGGTCTGTCGGTCTGTCGGTCTGTCGGTCTGTCGGTCTGTCGGTCTGTCGGTCTGTCGGTCTGTCGGTCTGGGGGTCTGTCTGTCTGTCGCGTTTTTCTACCCTCGTAATCCCAGTAACCGCTGCATGGATTGTGATGAAATTTGGGCAGCGGTATGCTGTGGGGTCGTAGTAGGTAATGTTCCTATAATTTTGAAAATCGGTGCATAGGCGGCGGAGTAATTAGCAAAAAACCAAAAAAAATTAATATTGCTGAAACTTCGTTTTTAGGCGTTTTAGGGGTCCCTGATCATTTTCTACTTTTTTTGGATGGGGGTGAAATTGGGGTGGTTGGGGGGTGGGGGGTTGTAAAATTGAAAAATTTGTTGTACTCATAATAGACTACCCACTGACCTGTGAAGGACGACCTAGCGACATAAATAACTAGGTCTATCCGAACATTGCCTTATGCCTATTACAGAAACTAAAGGTCTTAGAATTTTTTCCGATATATACATACGAGTATTGCTTTAGATCGTTCTATATTATGTAACGACGAAACTGTTCAATCGATTTTAATGAAATTTTGACACAGTATTACTACCGTGGCGAGGATGGAAAATGCGTATGGTTTTTATAAATCGTGTCAGTGGCGGCGCAGAAACAATAAAAAAACTAAAAACATAAAAACAGCTCAAACTTCGTTTTTAAGTGTTTTAGAGGTTCCTGATCATTTACTAAGTTTTTTTGAGTGGGGGTGAAATTCGGGTGGTGGGTGGAAAAACTGAAAAGTTTGCTGACCTAGCGACATAAGACAATTTTAGGGGGAGGGGGGGGGCTGGCGATTATTTGGTTGCAAGGGGATCTTAGGCTAAAGCTTCATGCTATGGGAAAATAATAAACTGGTATCAGTGTAATGTGTGGGAAGTACTGAGTCAATCAACTTGACTTCATTTTTTACTGTACGTGGTACAGCTTGGTACTACGAATTTTGAGTGATATTTTGACAAAAATTACCCTGGGAAGGAACGTAATTTCGAGCAGCTATAAAACAAACATTATACGCAATTTTGGACTTTATTTTCAATGTGACGAACAGCTTAAATTTTTGTGAAGCTCATCCGACTGTTTAGAAAATAATATCGAACGGATGATGAGTTGTTTATCTTAAACACGGCTGGAATTCCGCTTTTCTTCATCTGTTCGCCATTATGGTATCGCCTTTACGATGCATGTTTATTTTTTCTTTTGAATAATAGTATTTTCGAACTATAAGATGTTCTCACCCTGACATAGTTAAGAGTCATTGCTTTACTGTCACAGAAACATTGTAAGACTAAAACACATCAAATTTCAGACAATATACCACCACTACTACAGTAACAGGACGCCTGAAAGGCAAATGGCAGTAAAAGACATCATGCATCCTTACATCAAACTGGACTGGCTGAGCTTCTTAAGAAATGTCACTCGCCTGCCTCTGACAGGTAGCGAAATCGTATCGTTTGATGTTTACGACTATCTAGAAGACTTTTATTATCTTCTCTTGAAGACACAGAAGAGGTAGGTGACATTTGGTGTGGATAGATTACCAAGATGATTTTCGCATTTCATCAGATAAGCTCCTGATGCGTAGGTTCTTCTCTAGAACGTGGTAGCAATTTGGTGAAGTTACGGAACTTTTATTACTTAATGGTAAAAAAAATAACAGGTGGAGATGTTCAAGCATAATCGAAATATTTTTGAAAGTGGTCACCACAGATTTAAATAGAGACAGTAAAGTAGAGCCCAGAGATATACCATTTGTGTACGTTTTGCGCTATATAAAAACTGCATACCATCTATTAGTACAGTTCATCATTTGGAATAGATACAGTTTTGATAATATTCAATGGTTACCATTATTTTACTTTCGTACTCGTAACCAATTCATGGAATGTGCTTTTAACCAATTTTCCAACAAAACGCGACCTTTTAGAATGGTGAAAATGAAACACTAAGTTGTAATTGAACGTAAATCTGACGGATGAGGTTCACTATGTATATTTTGACTGAACTATGATAAGACCCTCACACTCTACAGGATTATTAGCGAATTCATCGATGAAGAGGACCGGACTTAGTCAAATTGTTTAGGCAGGTATTGCTACCGTTATTGATAGCAACGCCAATCTGCTTTTCTGTCTAAGTCGGACGTTTTTGTCGGAAGTGTGACAGCTAGAGTATGTTTCGGCCTTGGGAAGATAATGGGATTTCACAGCGATGTGAATTACCCTGCAGCAGTGAAGCTACGTCGGCGGTTTGTCATTACGGTGGTGAAAGTAGTGACTATAATACGGACACTGATAATGAATTTGAACAGAGGGAGGTGGAGGTAGACCAATTAAAACCTCACAAAAGGTCACATCTTAGCGCAGATGCAAAACAAATAGTACTAAATGATAATGAACTAACGAAGGATCCGGAGAATGAAAATAAGGGGAATATGATCAAAAATACGTCAATTCTAACACACGTTCCATATCCAACAGTATGTGAAATTTTGAGAAAGGGGCCACAAAAGAGGAAGCGTAGGTTTGATGCTGGTGTTTCAAAAGAACTAGATCCCACGATCACAAAATTATTGAGGAATATTGTGTACGAAAAGTACAAAATTAATGAACTACCCACAATCGAATCCGTTCAAAGACAATTGGCTAGAATGGGGTAACAGTATCCAAGGAGTACATTGCAGCGATGGATTAGGAAGATTGGGTTTAGGTACAGAACTGTGAACAAACGAATGGCTATAATGGAACGTGCAAGGATTGTGGGATGGCGGCACGATTACTTGCATAAGATAGAGCAATACCGGAACGAGGGGAGGTCAGTGTACTACCTCGACGAGACCTGGTATGATACCCAGGATACCGCTAAAAAGGGATGGACCGACGGTACAGAGAAGTGTTAGCTAAAAGGCGTTCCACCAAATAAAGGATCCCGTATAGTTATCTTACACTGCGGATCATCTGACGGCTAGGTCGAAAACGCACTCCACTCTTTTTATCTATGACGCACTCAAATTATGCGGAAAGAAAATTGAAGACTGCAATATAGACTACCACAAAAACATGGACTCGGGAATATTTGAGCAATGCTTATTCCCAATTTAAAGCCATTTAGCGTCATCGTAATGGACAACGCAAGCTATCACTCCAGACAAGGGTACAAAATTCCGAATTCAACGTTATCGAAGGCGGAAATACAAGATTTTCTCATAAAACAGGATTTGTACTCTGAAGAAACTTACAAAAAAAACTGAATTATTGGAAGTCCTGCACACTGAATAGTTTGAGAAACAATATGTCATAGAAAGCATAGCTAAAAAGTATGGTCATGATGTCTTAAGGTTGCCTCCCTATTTTTGCATTTTCAGTCCTATAGAATTAATTTGGGGACAACTAAAACAACGAATCGAACGTTAAAATTGAGTGTAGAAAGGAATAATTTACCATATGGTTTATACGGTTATATTGAAATGTCTCTACCATATATTTATTAACAGATAATAAAGTTTCAAACATCTTGTTCAACCAACTGATGTATGAGCACTTTATTGGATGGAATGAACATTTTCGTTGTTGCCCACTCCAACGAATTCGAATGCCCAGTCCGACCCCGTTCCCTTTCTCTGTCGGTACTTTTTGCGGAGATCTTCACTTTGTAAACAAATGGTATATCTCTGGGCTTTACTATACCATATCAGTAACTTCTATATTTTTGAACATATAAATTCTTTTGAAATTTGGAGAAAATTGTTTTTTCGCACAAAAGATCAACACTAAGAATTGTCTAAAAGTAAAGAAAATGATAATATGATAATGGCCTTATTACAATACTGCCGTCGTAACAAAGAGTGCCGTATCTGCATTTTTTAATTTTTTGTTAGATATGTTTATTTCTACTATTTAGAGCGATCTGAGTTCATTTCTTTATCATAAAACGCCGTATCGACAATGTAAATGCTTCAAATGCACATACGTTTTTGATAATATGACAAACCTTACCTATAAAGACCTATCTACATTTTCACGGAATATAGAATAGAATTGAATGATCAACGCGCGATGCGAATGTCACAATCAACTGTCAACTTTTTCGTTTTGAATCTGGACTTTCTTAATTCCATGTGTTTCCACAGATATCTGGCAAACTACATTGGATGGGGACTGATTCTGAAATATATACACTATTTACCAGACAAATTCAGAGAGAGATACCTAGAAATGAAAAAAGTTGTCAAAATGGATGATTTCAATAGAAAAAATATTTGCTACAACCATGCAACGAAAATGTAAGTACAGTGAACTGATTAACCTAAAAGAATAAATGTCAAGAAAACACTGCAAGTCCGCCAAAGGAAAATAATAAGGAGTAACTGCTATACCTGAGAAGTTTAAAGTTTAGGTACTCGCTGGAAATGGTACTAATAATCTATTTGCTGACCTAATGAGGCTGCACAAACATTTGCAAATACAGGGTGTTTACGATCTTAGTGCATTAATTCAGAGGAACGATAGATCATGATATTTCGAACCTGAAACCCCGGAACCATTTGACTAGTTAAAGCAGAAAAAAAAATTAAAAAAGTATGCCTGCAAAATCACCATCCAACAACATTGCCCAGTATTCGCCCTAGTTGCTGTCAGGTGTTTTTGGAGATCATCATCATAGTCACAATGTCTTAACAGACATGTTGTGAACTCGCAAAATGCGTTAAGTCGGAGCTACAGTATTGCCGACACGAGTATTATCAATAGTTTTGAGAACTGTAGCTCGCCGTCGTTCGCGATTTACTGTCAGTTCAGTGGCGCTCTTGTTACTCATATCTAGCAACTGCTTCGTCGTATCCACCCAGCGTGTAGGGGAACGGCCACGGCGCCGCCCACTCGGGGCGTGACCCTGAACTACAAGTTTCTCCATATTATCGCTTCTGTGAATATGTCCGAAGAATGTAGGCGTTCTCATCGACACAGTGGAGGATAGTGTCTTTGGATTACCGAGCTCATCCAGTATGGAAACATTAGTTCGATGGGCGGTATAAGGAATTCTCAGCATTCTCCTCCACGTCCGCATTTCAAAAGCATCTATGCGAGCTCGATCCGCCTTTTTAACAGTCCAAGTTTCCGAGGCATACAAAAATATGAAGAACACAAGAGACTGAACTAGTGACATTTTGGTAGCTTTAGTGATGTTATGGTCACGCCATATTTTAGTGAGCTTTGTCATGGCCACCCGTGCCTGTTGAATGCGTCGTCGAATCTCATTCTCACAGCTACCTGAAGTGTCGATCAAAGAACCGAGGTACAAAAAACTGTGAACTACCTCACAACGGCCTATTTCTCGATGATTGTCATGCTCTCTATCTACGATAATAACCTTGGTCTTGTTGTAGTTAATACCAAGACCATATGCTACACTGTGTTGTTCTAAAACATCCAATAGAGCTACTAGTTCTTCCTGAGAAGCAGCAATAAGGGTTGTATCGTCAGTAAATCTTAAGTTAGATATTTTGCTTCCGCCAATAGTTATACCGCCATTCCAGTTGTCCAATGCCTGTCTCAGCACAAATTCAGAGTAAATGTTATTTCTCACATGTCATATGGAATTTACCTTTGGGGACATTCCTCCGCTGCCCTGTCTATATTCTGATCACAAAAGAAAGTCGTACGTTGAATTGCCGGTGCTTGCTATCGAGACCACTTTATTCATCTTAAAATAATTACTCTACCATCATTATACATTCTGTCACAATTACAAGACATCCATAAACGTAAAAACGAATTGCATTTGAACAGTTCGTACCATTCTTACAGTACGAGGTCAGCCACGCAAATCAGAACCCCGCGATATCGACTAGCGAATTCCAAAAAAATTCATTAGACCTACATCTTTACAACACATTACTTGACATAGTGAAAAATTTAACGGCGAATAGAAATTTTTAGCTAAACATGCATTCTATTCAGTTCCGGAGTATATGGAAAAGCTTAAACATAAAAATTCAGACAAGTTGTTTTTATAACCTCTTTCTATAAAATGTATTGTTTGTCATATGCGTGTACTTGTTAGTGATTTATATATCAATATCTTGTACTTGTTTGTGATTTATATTTGAATATTTTCCCATAAATGACCTGCTACGAATGTATAGTATTATACAGGGTGAGTTTTTAGTACCGGCTCGGTCGATAACTCCACTGCTATAGAAGATAGCGAAAAAAGTTGTATATAAAAGTTGTAGCCACGGATATGCTCCTTGCTCAGAAAATATTTAGATTTATACAGGGTGATCCATAACTACGTGGTGATGCAAACATGCATTTTTTTAAATGAGACACCCTATATATTATTCCATATTCAGATTCTACTAATGATTTCCGTTCTTTCCATATCGGGCATTGTTACATTATACAGGGTGTTTCAAAAGTTATGACCATTTTTATGTCCAAATCGCGGACAAATGAACGTACTGTATATCAAAAAGTAATAAATCAAAAGTTATTTTTTTGACGTGAAAAGATTTAAAATGTCCTCTAGTTTTAAAATCGGCTATAAAAAAAGCCCGTGACGCATATTCGTATACAGGGTGATGTAGTATGCAAAATCCAAATTTTCTCTTTTTTTTTAAATGTAACCCCCAATATTTTGTTATCTCAAAGAATTGCTTTTAATATGCTCTTTCATCCTTGTATAGCACTTGTTGTACCTACGTCCATCAGCTTCCGGGATATTTCGATTTTTCGGTAAATTTAAAATATAGCTTCTATTTGGTGTACTGAAATTTATTTATTTTGAGAAAGTACTATCTAATTTGTTTTTCGTTTAACGAACAACTAAATTATAAGGTCATGATACTATTTGATGAAGTCAAAATCCTAAATCCTCGAGATAATGAAGTCAAGTATGCTGAGGAAACAATTTTGTAGGCGTCATGCATAATTATCAAGTAGTTTTATCAGGTAGGCTTTGAAAAATTGACAGTTTTCATAACCTAGTCAATAATTCCGTACTGTGTGAAAAACTAGCTTTGAAAATTAATTTTTCCATTGAGGGTATCTAGTAGAATCTTTGAGAAATTGTCTACTTGCCTCTAGAATATATCAACTATGAATAGCAATATCCAGAACGGAGGCACTCTAAAACTAATGCGTTTGAAAGATTGAAGAATCGTTTTATTTGGACTGTGTCGTTTCATATTTCATAGCCTACCTGATACATCTGCTTGATAATTATGCATGAAGTCTATAAAATTGTTTCCTCAGCACACTTGACCTATATTATCTCGTTAGTTCAGTGTTTTGACTTGATCAGGTATTATTATTGCCTTATACTTTAGTTGTTTGTTTAGCAAAAACAAAATTTGGTAGCATTTTTTTCAAAATAAATAAATTTTATCAAACAAATAGAAGGTATATTTAAAATTTGTAGAAAAATCGAAATATCTCAGAAACTAATGAATACAGCCATAATAAGTGCTATACAAAGATGAAAGGGCATATTAAAAGCAATTCTTTGGTATAATAAAATATTGGGGGTTACATTCAAAAAAAGAGAGAAAATCCAGATTTTGCATTCTACATCACCCTGTATACGAATCTGCGTCGCGGGACTTTTTTATAACGTATTTCAAAACTAGAGGATATTTCTAATCTTCTCATGTAAAAAAAATAATTTTTGATTAATTGCTTTTTGATATACAGTACGTTCATTTGACCGTGATTTGGATACAAAAATGGTCATAACTTTTGAAACACCCTATATAATGTAACAATATCCTATATTGGAAGAACGGAAATCATTAGTAGAATTTGATTATGGAATAATATATAGGGTGTCTCATTTAAAAAAATGCATGTTTGCATCACCACGTTGTTATGGATCACCCTGTATAAATCAAAATATTTTCTAAGCAGGGAGCATATCCGTGGCTACAATTTTTATATACACTTTTTTTCGCTATCTTCTACAGTAGTGCAGTTATCGACCGAGCTGGTACTAAAAACTCACCCTGTATATGATGTGGTTAATAAAGTTCTATTCTATTCTATGTGATTCGTATATTATTTGAAAAAGCTGTTTATTTGAAAGACTTCTAGACAGACATCAGTTAAAAAATATCAACTTAGGAATCACCGTGTATACGAATATGACAGAACTACCAAAGGATCAAAAGCCGTCATAAATCCGGTACAAAAATTGGTTATCAAATCACAAATTACGCAATAAGTGTCTCAACTAATGGCAGCATGATATAAAGTGCCGTTTTTCCTCCGAGCATGAGCCGTTTATTTTATGCGACAGTAACAAGAGTGCTTCTAGAAAGGAATAAACTACAGATTCGACAATCGCTGTGGACTTTACAGCGATATATTGCGTTGTTGTTCTAGCAAATCATTAGTCTCTACCACATAAAATACATTGTCGGATATATCGATATTACTAGAACAACTGGCCTGAATAATAGTGTACGGTATGTTGAACAAAACGCTACAACTGTCGTCTGACATGCAGATGTTTCACTGACCATTAATAATTGAGAATATCTGGGATACAGCGCAGAATATAATAGGTATGCATGTAAAAGAGATTATATAGAAAAACGGCATTCTAGCTATACTCCTAAGAAATTTCGTTTTACATTTGTTAACGTAAGTAAAATGAAATAATACACGTCCTTTATTAACATGCTTTTATTAACTTCACCTGTATGTTTATTTATGAGCTTGTAGCTTTCCTTTGGATTAAGAGATGGGACCGAACCTTGAACGTTCCAACTTTGCCACGAAAACGATTTTGACGGCTTCAGATCCATTGGACCAGTGGTTGTATCAGCTGACTTTTTTTTTGAAACATCGTTTATTTCTGAAAATAATTATATAACAATAAACTTTAAAATTCTCTAAACAGTACCGAAGGTTCTGGCCTCGAGAATTATAAACATAAACTTATCAACAGTGCTTAATCTTTTTATTTAACTAGATTGCTACTAGAGTCCTTAATTATATTATATACCTACTACTTAATTAACTACATACTTGTCTAGGTGTTGTTTTAAATTGTACAAGAAGCTATTATACCATATTTTAGATCTAATTTCAACTGGTATTGGCATTGGACAATTCAAAGCTATATTTGTACGACTGTAAACCGGATTATATATTGTTTTGTGACCTGGTAAAATGGTCATGTATTTCATTTACAAAATTATAGATGGTGTTATTCTTCTGCCTGCTATTAATTATTTTAAATATTATTTTACATTGTTCAAGTTCTAAAATTTTATCCATCTGAGCAACTTTTAGTTCTGTATATAACGTGATTGTATTAGTGAGTTTGTTATAATTAAATAGTATTTTCAAAATTTTATTTTGTAAAGTTTGAAGATTTTGAAATAAAGTTCCTGAACAAGTTCCCCATATTGGAATTAAGTACCTCAACCAATTGAGCTAAAATTTTGTGTATACGTTCAGTATGGATTACAATAGACGATAAGTTGTGAGCCGTCATTCTAAACTCAATATGGCGGACCATCTGAGATGGCGGAATAGTTGTTTTTATGGCAATTATACAATATGGGTATCAAATTAAAGAGCTTGTTGAGGCCATTCAAAATAGAATGTGAGGTCATTTTAAATCCAATATGCCCGACCATTCAAGATGGTGGAATAGCTATCTTTTATGCACTTCTGCAATATGGGTATCGAATGAAAAGGCTTGCCGAGAATAACTAGAAAAATATTCTGACATTGCTCCCAATCCAATGTGGTGGACGTTTGAAGTTTTTTATGCTTTCTTATAATATCGGTATTAAACGAAAGGGTTCGATGGGAATAAAAACACAGGTTAGCAACTAAAAAGTAAAAAGAAATTAAAAGAAAAAACTCAAAAAAAAGATTTTATTTGAAGAAAATAAAATTTTACTTTAAAATGTGAACTATATTAACTTATAGCGTCACTATAAAGAATTTATATGATCATAAAAGCTTGTCGCGGGTTTGCGTAAGTACCTATATAAGTATTTATCTAAACTGAAATTTCAAAACGATTAAGAAGATTAAGTTACTCAATTAAATAGTTACTAGTTACACAAGTAAATCGCACGACAAGCTTTTATGATCATATAAATTGTGTATAATGAGACTGTAAGTTGGTAGCTCAAATTTTAAAGGCAAGTGTTTTTAAAAAAGTTTTTTCTTTTAATTTATTTATTTTATTTTTTGTTGTTTTAAGCTTATTTTAAAAATTGTTTTCAACTTTTTAGTCAGATGTTCTTAAAAAGCGAGTTTTTTAGTTTTTTAAAACAATATATTTATTTCATTCTATTATGTTACTAAATATTAGCAATCACCTGTGAAAAATAGTATCACACAAATATGCAACTCTGACCCAAGCATGATCCCTTTTAAATACGTTTCCCTTAATTTTCATTTAGGTTTTCAGAGGAATAGTTTGAATCCGGATGTATTGCAAAACTTTGAGGATCCCTAGATTCAAGAAATCACCTATGGACCACCCTAGCAAATTCGAGAAACATGTCATACAGTTAGAGAAACGAGAAATCCTTTGCGAACAATGTTTTTGGAGTTTTAGAGGTCTGAATATGGTGATACCGTCTGGCCAAATGAATCACCTGAATTGACGGTTCCGTATCACCCATTTTAAAAAACAAGTTTTATGTCAGAGCAATAGGGTAGCTGAAAAATATATTTGGAAACCCATTCAAAATATTACTCCCAGAACCAGAACCTATCTATAAAAGCAACAAAAGGGGATTTAGATTTGCGTTGATTGCAAAAGTGGAAGACGTCCTATTTTTCATCTTTATAAATAAAACATTGAGAATAAGAACATTCGTTTTATTTCATTTTAAAAACCCTCTAAATGCAAATCTGACAGATACATATTGGCTACCATGTATATGTTCCAGATTTCAATATGTCGCTGAGACGGAATACATTAGACGGTATACAACCCCAAGAAAAATAAGGTACGTGAAGGAAATGCTTAATGATATCAAGCATGAACTCAAAAGGACGATATCACAAACCGAATGGATAGAACCGAAATCAAAACAAGAAACTTTAGCATTTATAAAGAATATGACTGAAGCTATTGGATGGACAGAAGAGGCGTTTGATATCAAACAGTTTGAAAAATCAATGCATTATGATAAGGTAGGGTATGTAGTGACTATTAGCTTTAGAAAATCAGTTACCAGAGACTTAAATTGTGAAATTATGGTTCTAGTAGTAATACAATTATTATTGAAATGAAGTTGTTCAGAAAATTGTCAGGCTTCACAAATCAACTTAGTAAGCTTTGGAGAACCTTATTTATTTAAAATGTCGTCCCAGATCAACATAGATATCAAAACTGTCGAGTGGAGATTAGTAAATAAAGTACAGTTTAACGTACAAAAAACTCAGGCAACAATACTGACAAAGAAGTCTCATGTTGGCTTACCAATTGTGGAAATGGAGGGTCATTCCATAGTCGAGTCACCTTCCGCCAAGCTTTTGGAGATTCACATCAACAATAACATGTCCTGGCACGACCTTGTCGTCAGTATTGCTAAAACGGTAACCCAGAAGCTTGGAGTTTTGTTCCGCTGTAGGAAGCTGTATACACCAGAACAACTACTGCTGCTCTACAAGGCACAGATCCGACCAGTGCTGAAGAAGTGTTACCCACCTGTTCCTGTTTTACAGATTCTATCACGGAAGATGTTCGAGAGAGCTCTCCCAGATAATAACACCAAAGGCCGTCCGAACCAGGAACACTAGAGATGCTCTGCGAGCTGATCCTTGCCAGGTCAAGGTACCTACTCCCCAAACCAGTATCCTCCAGCATTCCTTCTTTTGGAGAACTTCGACACTGTGGAATGAGCTGCCGGAGAATTGTTTCCCGACGGCTACAACCCGCAGCGTTGCAAATCTAACCCACACCGACACTTGTCCTCTCGCAGCGCTTCTACAGCGCTATAGGCCTTCAGCTTTTGCGGAAGGCTGCCTATAAAAAGTCACATTGATTTTTGCTCTCAAAGCTTTGTTTTGCGATAGCTGATAGGCAAATTAAATGGGCTTCCTTGACTATAACTCAAGAAAGTATGTCATCTGTTTTTAGGGTTAGTCAACGGCTTGCTAAAACTTTCAAATTTATATCTGTTATAAACGTTCTTTTTAGGTAAATTTTACAAGCGATAATGTGATAGAAATGCGAAGGATCGTAGAGAGAAACAAAATTGACAGCTACTTCGAGCGTCTTTATAGGAACACAAGTAACGAAGAAGAACGTCTGAGGGAGCCAAGAGTCGTGGTGAATGCTTATTTTGCTGTTAAGACGCTATGTGAGTAGAACAAGTGATCAGAGATGTAAAATAACAAAAGCCCAAACAGTAATAGCCAAACTCAGCCTGAGTGTCTCTCTCCAGCGCGAGTAGAGTGTAAAAGATAGTTCTGAAACATACCCCCCACTCTCCACGCCTGTAGACCCCCCACCATTATCCCCCCAACCATACCCCCTCTCTTTACCAATATACCTACCTCTCTGATGTATTAGAATGTTGCATACACTCCCACCACCCGTCTTAGAACATAATTAAACCTCTCTCCAAGATGAATGCCACACCCCAAGACCTTTAATTGATAATCGGTTTAAGTGGAGGTGAGTGGGTTTTACTCAGTTCAATATAGGTTCAAGGGAACCAGAATGAAAGAAGAGTAAACCGGTTTGATCGAGTTTTAATTATGTTCTAAGATGATGGTGGGAGGATATGCTACATTCTAATACATCGGAGAGGTGGGTAAATTTTTGGGAAAAGAGGGGGTGGGGGGATAGTGGTGGGGGGTTTACAGGCGTGGAGAGTGGGGGGTATGTTTCAGAACTATCTTTTACACTCTACTAGCGCGGTTCCAGGGATGGTTCTCTGAAGGACACAGCAAATAAGATAATTAAATTTTAGAATAAAATAAAAACTAGATGAGATCGGTAGTGACAATTTTACATTGACAGAAATGCTATCAAATTTTACATTCAATTGAATAAAAAAATAGGCGTTAGTTGAAAAAATCAAGTTATCTCCGATTGAAGTTGCCTTAATTTCCAAAATGGACTGTTTAACCTAAGCTAACGAAGTTCATCAAGCACACTGCAAAGTCACAGCCTTCTAAGTTTTATAAATGCTGCGATGTTCAATTCTTTTTTGGTATCTGTCTGATACCAAAAATGGTGGTCTGTGCCTAAACGGTTCAATTTGAGTCCCATGTGTGATACCTAAAGTCACACTAGCATTGACCAAAGAATTCAAATATGCCATAATACAAAGGGTGTTATAAAATGTATGTCTTTTTTAAAAACCCTTTACAAAGGCCACAATTTAAGTGAAAATATTTTAGGCTTGCAGCCTTCAAGACACTATCTTCCGTTAACACTGTTGGCTGATCCTGTATTTCTTTTTCGAGGAAGTTGACAAACAATGAGATGAGTTTATGATGGATGTAGAATATATATTTGCTTTCAGATCTACCTACCCCTTTGCTCCAAGGGATAATCTTTGACGAAGATAGACCAGCGTACATGAACTATGGGGCTTTGGGATCAGTAATAGGTCACGAATATACCCATGGTATATTATCGTTTCTCAGGTCAAAAAGTGACACGTATTTTACCAAAAACGAGACGATAGACCAGTTCCATAGCAACTCCGTGTGTATCATGGAGCAGTATAACAATTTTGAATACATTCGTGACGAATTTAGTGTGAGTATATGAGTAATTATTGATTTCAAAGTAGTAATGTATTTTTTTAACTTTAATAGATCGCCTGGTTGCAAATCCAGCTACACTACAAAAGCCTCTTTGTTGGCCAAACCAGAAAAACTGTTGAATTTCCTAAACCACATGAGAATTTCATCAAGTTTTTTACTTCCAATTCTGAGAGATCATTTAAAATTAAAGATAAATAATCTGTGTGTGGCTATTTTCATTTTCATTCCATCAAACGAGACTAAAACTCAAAACTGCGATAATATTTGTAATTAGCAGCCTCAAATTATACAAAACAAGGGGTTTCAACCTAATACAAAGCCAAACAACGATTTTCGATTTTTTGGGCAAACCTGAAGATCTGAAAGATCTGAAATTTTTGACTTCCATGAAACGTGCGACCAGATGTGTAATTAGCACCATCACATTATCCAAAACACGAGGTTTCATACTAATAGAAAGCCAAATGACGATTTTCATGTTTTGGACAAACCTGAAGATCTGAAAGATCTGAAATTTTTGATTTCCGTCAAACGCGACTGAAACTCAAAACTGCGACCATATCTGTAATCAGCACCCTCAAATTATCCAACACACAAGGTTCCAACTTAATAGAGAGCCAAAGAACGATTTTCGATTTTTTTGGGCAAACCTGAGGATCTGAAAGATCTGAAATTTTTTATTTCCGCCAAACGCGACTGAAACTCAAAACTGCGACCATATTTGTAATCAGCACCCTCAAATTATCCAGAATACAAGGTTTCAACTTGATAGAGAGCCAAAGAACGATTTTCGATTTTTTGGGCAAACCTGAGGATCTGAAAGATCTGAAATTTTTTATTTTCGTCAAACGTGACTGAAACTCAAAACTGCGACCATATTTGTGATCAGCACCCTAAAGTTATCCAAAACACAAGGTTTGAACTTAATAGAAAGCCAAAGAACGATTTTCGATTTTTTGGGCAAACCTGAGAATCTGAAAGATCTGAAATTTTTGATTTTCGTGAAATGTGACTGAAACTCAAAACTGCGACCATATTTGTAGTCAGCACCCTCAAATTATCCAAAACACAAGGTTTCAACTTAATAGAAAACCAAAGAACGATTTTCGATTTTTTGGGCAAACCTGAGGATCTGAAAGATCTGAAACTTTTGATTTTCGTCAAATGTGACTGAAACTCAAAACTGCGACCATATTTGTAGTCAGCACCCCCAAATTATCCAAAACACGAGGTTTCAACTTAATAGAAAGCCCAAGAACGATTTTCGATTTTTTGGGCAAACCTGAGGATCTGAAAGATCTGAAATTTTTTATTTTCGTGAAACGTGACTGAAACTCAAAACTGCAACCATATTTGTAGTCAGCACCCTCAGATTATGCAAAACACAAGGTTTCAACTTAACAGAAAGCCAAAGAACGATATTCGATTTTTTGGGCAAATCTGAGGATCTGAAAAATCTGAAATTTTAGATTTTCATCAAACGTGACCGAAACTCAAAACTGCGACCATATTTCTAATCGGCACCCTCAAATTATCCAACACACAAGGTTTCAACTTAATAGAGAGCCAAAGAACCATTTTGGATTTTTTGGGCAAACCTGAGGATCTGAAAAATCTGAAATTTTTTATTTCCGTCAAACGCAACTGAAACTCAAAACTGCGACCATATTTTTAATCAGCACCCTCAAATTATCCAGAATACAAGGTTTCAACTTAATAGAGAGCCAAAGAACCATTTTCGATTTTTTGGGCAAACCTGAGGATCTGAAAGTTCTGAAATTTTTTATTTCCATCAAACGCAACTGAAACTCAAAACTGCGACCATATTTGTAGTCAGCACCCTCAAATTATGCAAAACATAAGGTTTCAACTTAACAGAAAGCCAAAGAACGATATTCGATTTTTTGGGCAAATCTGAGGATCTGAAAAATCTGAAATTTTAGATTTTCGTCAAACGTGACCGAAACTCAAAACTGCGACCATATTTGTAGTCAGCACCCCCAAATTATCCAAAACACGAGGTTTCAACTTAATAGAAAGCCCAAGAACCATTTTCGATTTTTTGGGCAAACCTGAAGATCTGAAAGATCTGAAATTTTTGACTTCCATGAAACGTGCGACCAGATGTGTAATTAGCACCATCACATTATCCAAAACACGAGGTTTCATACTAATAGAAAGCCAAATGACGATTTTCATGTTTTGGACAAACTTGAAGATCTGAAAGATCTGAAATTTTTGATTTCCGTCAAACGCGACTGAAACTCAAAACTGCGACCATATCTGTAATCAGCACCCTCAAATTATCCAACACACAAGGTTCCAACTTAATAGAGAGCCAAAGAACGATTTTCGATTTTTTTGGGCAAACCTGAGGATCTGAAAGATCTGAAATTTTTTATTTCCGCCAAACGCGACTGAAACTCAAAACTGCGACCATATTTGTAATCAGCACCCTCAAATTATCCAGAATACAAGGTTTCAACTTGATAGAGAGCCAAAGAACGATTTTCGATTTTTTGGGCAAACCTGAGGATCTGAAAGATCTGAAATTTTTTATTTTCGTCAAACGTGACTGAAACTCAAAACTGCGACCATATTTGTGATCAGCACCCTAAAGTTATCCAAAACACAAGGTTTGAACTTAATAGAAAGCCAAAGAACGATTTTCGATTTTTTGGGCAAACCTGAGAATCTGAAAGATCTGAAATTTTTGATTTTCGTGAAATGTGACCGAAACTCAAAACTGCGACCATATTTGTAGTCAGCACCCTCAAATTATCCAAAACACAAGGTTTCAACTTAATAGAAAACCAAAGAACGATTTTCGATTTTTTGGGCAAACCTGAGGATCTGAAAGATCTGAAACTTTTGATTTTCGTCAAATGTGACTGAAACTCAAAACTGCGACCATATTTGTAGTCAGCACCCCCAAATTATCCAAAACACGAGGTTTCAACTTAATAGAAAGCCCAAGAACGATTTTCGATTTTTTGGGCAAACCTGAGGATCTGAAAGATCTGAAATTTTTTATTTTCGTGAAACGTGACTGAAACTCAAAACTGCAACCATATTTGTAGTCAGCACCCTCAGATTATGCAAAACACAAGGTTTCAACTTAACAGAAAGCCAAAGAACGATATTCGATTTTTTGGGCAAATCTGAGGATCTGAAAAATCTGAAATTTTAGATTTTCGTCAAACGTGACCGAAACTCAAAACTGCGACCATATTTGTAATCGGCACGCTCAAATTATCCAACACACAAGGTTTCAACTTAATAGAGAGCCAAAGAACCATTTTCGATTTTTTGGGCAAACCTGAGGATCTGAAAGATCTGAAATTTTTTATTTCCGTCAAACCCAACTGAAACTCAAAACTGCGACCATATTTGTAATCAGCACCCTCAAATTATCCAGAATACAAGGTTTCAACTTAATATAGAGCCAAAGAACGATTTTCGATTTTTTGGGCAAACCTGAGGATCTGAAAGATCTGAAATTTTTGATTTTCGTCAAACGTGACTGAAGCTCAAAACTGCGACCATATTTGTAATCAGCACCCTCAAATTGTGCAAAACACAAGGTTTGAACTTAACAGAAAGCCAAAGAACGATATTCGACTTTTTGGGCAAACCTGAGGATCTGAAAGATCTGAAATTTTTGATTTTCGTCAATCGTGACTGAAACTCAAAACTGCGACCATATTTGTAATCAGCACCCTCAAATTATCCAAAACACAACGTTTCAACTTAATAGAAAGCCAAAGAACGATTTTCGGTTTTTTGGGCAAACCTGAGATCTGAAAGATCTGAAATTTTTTATTTTCGTCAAACGTGACTGAAACTCAAAACTGCGACCATATTTGTAATCAGTACCCTCAAATTGTACAAAACATGAGGTTTCATTATAATAGAGAGCCAAATAATGATTTTCGATTTTTTGGGCAAACCTGAGGATCTGAAAGATCTGAAATTTTTGATTTTCGTCAAACGTGACTGAAACTGAAAACTGCGACCATATTTGTAAGCAGCACCCTCAAATTATCCAAAACACAGGGTTTCAACTTAATAGAAAGCCAAAGAACGATTTTCGATTTTTTGGGCAAACGTGAAGATCTGAAATTTTTGATGTCCGTCAAACGTGACCGAAACTGAAAACTGCGATCAGATTTGTAATCAACACCCTTAAGTTATCCGAAACACGAGGTTTCATCTTAAATGAAAGCCAAATAACGATTTTCGATTTTTTGGGCAAACCTAAAGATCTGAGATATCCGAAATTTTTGATTTTTGTCAAACTAGACTAGATAAGTTTAATAAAAACAAGATGATAATATCAGAATAACATTAGCTCACCAAACACGGCGAGGACAACAAATATTTGCCTTACAGTAACTATTTTGTTGCAGAAAAATGGTACCCAAACCTTCGAAGAGAACGTAGCAGACTATCTAGGTGTGATCCTAGCATACAGGGCCTACCAGAATTGGGTATCTCGGCATGGATCAGAAAAACTCCTACCAAGCGTCAACCTTACCCAGAATCAGATGTTTTGGGTTGCCGCCAGTATGTACATGTGTCACGAACCCTCTCTGTCCAAAGAGCATGTGAGCCCGAAGATAGCAATACATGGGGCTCCAAACTTCAGGGTGATGGGCAGACTGATGAGCTCTAAAGAGTTCGCTAGCGACTATGGCTGTGCCGTTGGGTCCAAGATGAATCCGCTTGAAAAATGTATATTGTACGCTTGAATTGAAGAAAATGGCTCAGAGTTCATCTAAATGTCATCAGTAACATTCAATTTGATCAGGTTTGCGAAATGGAAGCAAGATATGTATAGGAATACTTAGACAAAATATCGCAAACTTGTATCTTTTCAGAGCTTTAAATTGATATTCTGGTAATAGCAAGACATTGTTGATTATGAATGTAAAGTATCTAAATCGCAAGACACATGTTTTTCAGATAGCAACTCCGTGTCTCTATACTTCTTCGGAATGATTTTGAATTAGTTCAGTATTTTTCTTCTTATTTTTGATGTGCTGCGTAAACTCCTCTAAGGCCCGATTCTATCAACACGTGCATTTTAACAAAGGCTTTGACCAATCAGAGCAGCCCATTCGAAAACATGCATCTGCCAAAGTTCTCTGAAAATTATTGATTTCTCTTGAAAGTCACCGCAAAAAGGTGAAAAGAAACATGCTTTATATGCAATAGACCATTATGAACCATCTAGTATCTTTTCAGCTCTGATTTTCCATCCTAAATGGGTGAAAAATTGCATATTGGTGTTTGACGGTCTCTTTGACGGCTGGTTCAGCACAGCGAATCAGAATCCAGGAAACCAAAACTTTTGATCACTGGTTTGATGTTGTATCAAACAAATAATAATGAAGAGAAGGCATTCAATTACTGCACTACTTTGATAAAAAAATGTTACTAACTATGATAATTATAAATGCTTGCAAGATACCCTTGTATTATAGTAAAAAATGTAGTCAAGTTGATTGACTTAGTACTTCTCACACATTTCGATGATACCAGTTGTATTATTTTCCCACAGCATGAAACTATAGTCTAGATGCTCCTGGAACCAAACCATTGCTCGCCCTAAAGCTAAAAAGTGTTTTATTCTACTAGGTGCTTCTTTCACAGGTCAATGGACAATCTATCATGAATACAACAAATTTTTGAGTTTTACAAATCCCCACCCCCGAACCACCCCAATTTCACCCCTAACCAAAAAAAAACTTTTTTAAAAGATCGGGAACCCTTAAAAAGTCTAAAACGAAGTTTGAGGTGCTTTTTATATTTTTAGTTTTTTTATTATTGCCGCGCCGCCACTGAAATGATTTCTAAAAAACATACGCGCTTTCCATACTCGTCGCGGTAATAAATCTGCGTCAAAATGTCATTAAAGTCAATTCAGAAGCTTCCACGTACACAATACAGAATGATCCAAAGTCATACTCGTATGTATTTTGTATGCATCAGTCCTCTGGTTTCTGTAATCGGCATTGCGATGTTCGGATGGACCTAAAAAGGTGTATTATGCCGCTAGGTCTTTGTCTTTCATGTCAGTAGATAGCCCGTTATGAGTACAACAAATTTTTTTGATTTACAACCCCTCGCTCCCCATAAAATCGGCCCTAAGTCTACTTACAAAAAACTGGCAAATGATTCATTTTAGAACTGGATAAGTCCTTTAGTACAATACTGCTCAATCTTCTGGTGAGGGTTTCTGTCCACTGTAGGCTGAGCAGAAACGTAAAGGCTCATAGTCAAATAGATCCCTTATACTCCAGGTGCTATGGGAAAACGATAAAACTTCATGTTACTTATGGGGAAGTGTGCGTTTGTTGTAAGCTCAGCCTTAACACATTTGGGATGTCAGAGATTCAGGATGAAGCATTATACTCAGAAAAACGGTCGTACATACTGACCTATTGATTCGACTGAAAGGAGTTTGCTAAGGATCCATGAAGACTTTAGAGGGTTACCCCTCGGAGTACTCAAAAAGCCACTACTGTTACAAGTAGTCTGCAATACTTGTTTAGTGCCTCTCTATTTTCCTAATTATTATCAGTTTGAGAGTAAGGTTAGAATGCACTTCACAAAATTTGACCCAAAGAGGTTAATGTCCTGAATTTACGGGTTCTCTATAGCTTCCATGTAAGCTTTGCTCCATTCAATACAGCCTGAATCAATTCTCTTAGCTGCCCAGGGCTTCTAAACCATGATAAATATCTGAGTCTCTTTTAAATAGCTTTGTTGTGTTTGTAACATAATCGATAACTCTTAAAGTTGGAGGTATATTCTTTTAAACGATGAGTAAGACATATTTGTCATTCTTTCATTTTCTTAACAATGGATTTTAGAATATTCCTTATTTGAACAAAACAAGTTTTGCTGGAAGTTAGTCACATGCTGTAATATTGCAAATATAAAGTGTTATCCACATCTCCAATGCTTCAATAGCTGCTAGAAGAGATTAATAAATATGACGGCTATAACAGGTTAGGATACCACTAGCAGAATATTGTGCTTTGCAACACTGAATGTTAAATATAGAGATAGTGAGGGTGTAACAAAATATCTAGTAACTACACGAAAACATACAGCTTTAGCTTCAAGAAGCTGTTAAAAATCAGTGCGAAATTTCTTTAAGCTGCATCTGCCTCTTTTCGCCTGTTTTGAAAAACATATTATATGCAACAGAAACCTGTTTTTTTTAACCTCGAGTATTTATTTTGTTATTTTTATATTTTTAATAAAACCTTCCCACAGTCACGGAATTTTTAATTTGACCACAAATCTGAGCAAAATAGAGACCAAGGTATAGTGACTTGATGCTTCCAATATATACAAATAAAAATCTTAAACGCTATGAAAAATATGTTACCTGTACATGCCATGTGTTCCACAAGCTAAGAGTGGATGCATACATTTTTGTTTTCTTTCTTAAACTCTTTTTGACTGAGAGAAATACATTCAGATATTATGCTTGGCATCTTTCATTTACTTTCCGAACTACTTTTTTGGATCTTATTTCAAAAGATACAAAGACAAGACACCGGTTTATTTAAAAGGCTTTGGCATCTTCCTTTAACGCGTCCATATACATATAATGGAATATCAAAAAACAAAAAATCAAAGTTAGAGCACAATTTCCTGATCCATAAACATATTTCGTCATACATAATTTGTTTTTTTAGATGGTTTCACGCTATTGTGAATGAAATCATTATACTATATATTTCGAAAACCCTACTGAAAAAATTTAATCGATATTGAAAAAGCACTAAGAAGAAGGGCCAAGATTGACAGTTAGATATACAAACAGACTGACGGCTATGACTGTTAAGTACATTTTTGATGTAAATTCCACAGACTCTAGACATTTCGGCATTTCCTCATTAGGCAGCTTGCTCGCTGGCTGATATAGAAAGGAAAAAAGCATCAGCTTCTTCGAATGGCAAATATACCATCAAAGTACTACCGCCGGCACTAACGTCTCTAAATATATGTACTCAGTATTTCCCATTAGCAGTAATGAGCCGACAATTACTTACAAAGGTAGTATTTCTTGGACAAGCATGCAACTATATAAGCATAAATTTTACACTTAAAACGACAACAAAAGGATGCATGCAAGTATGATGACACTATATGCCTGAAGCTCGTGGAATAGTACTGGTATATACATATATTCATAAATTTATAGCTCATAGAATATGTATTGCTTCATGTTTATATTAGCACTAAGTCATAACAGGAGATTTGTGATTACCGTCTTTCAGTGCATTCAGTTCGAGAGCAAAATGTGAAATATACGGTTGTGTTTTTGTGTTGATCTCTAAGGAGAATATTTTGAAATACAGTACAGTTATTTTTCTCATTACTGTAAGCATACTTTATTTTAACCATCATCCTGCATGACACTCATCCTGTAGGTACCCATCTATGTTCACAAAAGTTTGGTACCAATCGTTTATTTTCTATGGCACTTAATAAAGATAGGACCGAGAGTTTATGAACTGTCTTGAGGTAAGGGTGCTATGGCTATTCCTATGTTCGCAGCCTCTGGATGTAGCTCGAAAGCATCCTAGGCTTGTCAGGATGGATTTGAAGATAATATAACTGTCACAGCAGACTAACATAACCGTAATAATGTGCTGTGCATGTAATGCAGCGGTTGAATGTGGAAGGTACTCATGAGCGTTTTCAAAATACATGAAAAACTCCGACAGAATCCGTCACCTCTTGTCTTCAGCAGATCTTTTCTGTCATCTTTTCACCAAGTAAGTGACACCTTCAATATCCTGACAGTATTTGAGTTCTTTCTGTATCTTGTATTCTTTCTATATCTGGACCCCAGAACCATACTGTGTTAAGTCACTGGAAGGTAATTTTTCAGGAGAGCAGTTTGAAAGTTTCGATTCACTTTGTTGTTATCATAGAATCTTGTATGGAGGAGCAAAGTCATATATACTGTTGCATCAGGTCTTATTTGCATTTGTCCAAAACGACTACTCACTTTCTAGTAGTTTTATCTTTTAAAATAAAATTATTCAGAGTTTACATGACTTAACACAGTTTGGCTCTGAAACAGGTCTTAATACATTGCGACATAATACTAAATTTTGTGACATGATACTGTATGGCTCTGAATAAATGCAAACTTTTGTGGTAAGCCTTTGCACGTTAAGGAGGTAAATGTTACAATATCATTCAAGACAAATAAACTAATAAATTTTATTCATAGAAAAATAAACAGGAAATTCTGACAAAAAAAATCTTTCAAAGAACGTTTTATTAAAATTCTTCATCTTAAGGTCTATGTGTCCTGGTCTGCTTCGTCAAAACTTCCGTGTGGTAGATTTCTGAAAGAATCATGAAATCTTCTGGGAATCCACTTTAATGTCTTTTGGAGGTCGGAAAATAGGAGTCCCTAATTGTCCCGAGCTTAAATAGCTGCGCTCGGTCTTCTTGTCCTCTTCGTGTTTTTCTTGCTTCAGTCTTATTAAAGTTAACGTCTTCGAATTCTGGTTGGTCGAAACTGGTTTTGAAATATAAGATTCATTTGCATTGCCAAGCAACTTCATATGGACCGCCTTCGAGATTAAGCAGCTCTGACCACTTTCAGTTTTTTTCTTAGGTTGCAATGGAGATGCGCCATTGTTATAAAGCTGGTTAAAATCCCTGAAATCCCCTGTATCTATCTCCGATACATCTATGTTAGAACCACACATCCTTATTAACTGTTGCCAGTCCCAGGAAGTAATTATAGAAAGTTTTGGTGAAGTTTTCATCACCCTTTCAACTCTTGCATGAACAGAATCGACTTCCATATGCGTGTGACATCTGAGTAGGTATTTATGCTCAATTTGTTTGAGGGTTGTCTGGGATGGACAGTTATCACTCCATACGACAATATGGTTAACGTTGTCTGGCAGATTTAAGACATATTTTAATAAGCACGATGCCATTTCGTTTCCACCGCGTCCAGCTATGGATTCATCCCATAGGAAACAAGCGGACTTTTGTGAACTGTCGTACACTGTATAATTGAAAGTCCATAGTTTCAGATATTATCTGTATCTGGTACAGGGTGTTACGTTGGAATTTTATTGTATCTTTTATTATTCTATCCATATCTACGTCTATTATTTTATTATGTACGTTACACATTTATCAAGTTACGTCATACAACCAGTATCTCTAACACTACTCTGTTAAGAAGATTCACTTTTGCTGACCGTGCACTCAATCTAAAATAGCTAATTACTTACAATAGCGTTGCAAGCTGCCTGTGTTAACCAGGTCGTTCTAGATAAACATACCTCCATACCCAATTAGGTGGAATGTCACTACATATATACATATATGTAGTGACACTGAGATATTCTGTTGAAAGTAGATTCGAGCTGGGTATGTATACGTATATGGTGAATACTTGCCTACCATGTGTGTGAGGTTTTCATTTTCTTGTATCCTATTAATTTATGCAACAAAAGGAGGTTGAGACATACATGTGGTTTATGAAGTTGCGCTTGCTTCAGATTTAGGTTGCATCTTGCTTCAGGTAATGCGGCTTGGAATTAATTTTCTTGCATTCCATTCATTTATGGAACAAAGGTGTTTGCGCCATGTGAATGTAGTTCAAAATAGGGTTGAAGACAATATATACGTACCTTCTAATTTGCATCCATATACATAAGTAATGCTTTCAATCAATGATTGATCATAGATAGGTACCACGTAGTTTTTGTCCATCGAATCATGAAGAAATCTAAAACCAGCTACTTGAGAGGTAAGCTTATTTTCCGTTGTCATATATTGGTAGGCACTAGAGGGATCAACATAGTCTGCCTATTCCTTTTCATTGAACTCATCCTCTTCAAAAAGGGCTTTTAATATTATTATCTGTGAAATTTTGCAGCTTTGATACTATCTGGAAATCCTTGCCGTTACCCAGTTTCAAAAGAAAAGCTGAATATTTTATTTTAGGTACTTCTCTTCAATCCTTCTTATTAGTTTCCTTCAATAGATCGTTTTAATCTTTGAACTAATCTTCTTCAAAAAGAGCTTCTAATATTATTATCTGTGAAATTTTACAACTTTGATACTATCTGGAAGTCCTTGCCGTTACCCAGTTTCAAAAGAAAAGCTGAATATTTTACTTTAGGTACTTCTCTTTAACCTTTCTTATTAGTTTCCTTCAATAGATCGTTTTAATCTCTGGTTTTGATAAATTTGTCACCTTTCTGCAGATATACTATTAGATGAGCTTATAGACAAATACGTTACATAACTAAATACCGAGATTCACAGGTACTTAATCTTATTCTAAAAAAGACTCTGCCCACTTCAAGAGAACACATCCATAAAATGTTCATCCAGCTATTCATATGACATCAGGCTTAAAACAAATGCTTTCAGCGACAAGACAACCCCCTAATTGCCGTAAAACTTCCTGAAAAACAATGGACATCCCCCCGTGACTAGGAAACAATGGTCGACAAAGTGCTCTAAAGCTCTTTTGAAATACCGTTGGTGAGGTAATTATTTCTCAGTTAAATTGAACTGATGTAGGGAGCGTACTCGCTTGCCTTAGGGGATGCTCGTTCTTATGCAAATTTACCACTTACTGACGGTGCATACATATGTGCATAAAATGCATATGAAATAAACACCACTTATCTCTCTGGTTGTATGTCCTTCTATGCTATATCGAAAACTATATAGTATTATACCACAACAAAAAGCAAGAGCAGAATTCCTAGCAGAACAAAATTGATGGAATCTGATAGAAAACATACTTTTTCCACTGTAGGAAAAAAAGTTATGCGTGGTACAGAATATTACACTACATGCAGCAGAAGTATGGCCAATGACAACAACAATAAGAAACAAAATGAGAACGGTCCTACTAGACTATATGAACAGATGCCTGCAAGTTACAAAAACTGACAATGCAATGGTATGGTCATGTCCAAAGAATGTCAGAACACAGGTGGCCAAAACGAATATTGGGATGGGAGCCTCCAGGGAGCAGACCGGCACTAAAATGGGGAACTTACATTGGACGTGCTGTGGTAGATAGACACCTGAGAGTAGGGGATTAGAATGTAAGAAAGCTGCTGAGGACAAAAACGGCGAACTCTTAAAGAAAATTCCGGAGAAAAAGAACAAGGAAAACAGATGTTCCCCACAGAGCGAGTGAAAACGGACATGTGAAGACTCCCTTAGAGGGGATTAATAATATTTTACGGTAATTGGTGACAACACTATATATTTTATTAAAAAGGTATTAAAAAGAAGAATAAGAGAAAGGTCTAGAAAGCTAACATTCTATTCAACATAATTGCCAATATTTTTATATAAATCATTGGAACATATTCTTTTGGTAGTTTTATTGAAACTTATGTTACAATACTTACAATGCAAAAACTCCACTTATGAAACCTGGGTAGTGGTGCCTTTGTTACTTACAGGTTAAAGCTCATTTTTCCATATAATTTTTTTTTGTAACAATATACAGACTCGCGTTACTCGTTGCCAGGTACTTAGCATGGTTGCAACCCCCCATCAGACACCCCTAAACGATAACGATTTATAATTTTACTTTTGTTATATTATAGCCAGACAGTTTTGGGAGTTCTCTCATCCTGCCAGGCTCATTGAAAGTACTATCCGTCATTGTTAGTCTGAGCGGTCCGGAGGACCTTTGCTCTTAGTTGCAGTCATGTCGGTCGATCGGTCTGTCAGGTCTGGTTACCCAGAGACCAGACAAAGTCATGGAGAAGTAAGGGAAGAAAAAGAGAGGAAGGAAGGAGAAGAGCAAAGAGGAGGAAGTGTGTCGGTTGGAGGGTATAGCTTGACATAGACTATTTGAGTTCGGTAATTTTTGGGTTTAACCAAAAGGGTTAATTTTGAGGTTTTATATCTGAAAGGGCAACAATTTAGTTGTTTCCAAATTTGCACGATTTGACTTTGAACACAGTGCGAACCACGGCCTTGTGTGCTTGCGAACTTGCTCGACTGTGTAGTCCACTGACTCGCGCAACAGAGGGTTGCTGTGCGATTCCGCTTGACTATAACGTCGTTGCGCCTGTTGTTTAATATAATCCCTCAAGTAAGGGATGTCGAGGTCCCTGTGAAGGGTTTCGTTAGAAACATACCATGGGGCGTTAGTTATTGTACGCAATGTCCTGCTCTGCAGAACCTGCAGGTTTCGCATGTGCGTCTTGGCGAGGAAACACCAAGCCGCACATGCGTATAGGTAATTGCTGGTCTAATAATCATTTTATAAAGTCGAACTTTATTTATCAAACTCAATTTTGAAGTTCTACACAATATAGGGTAGAGTTGACGAAACGTAATTTCGAATTTTGTTTTTAACGCTTGAGTGTGTTTCTGCCAAGTCATGCCCTTGTCGACGGTAATTCTTAGGTACTTGGCAGAATTTTCCCATGGAATCCTAGTACCGTCTACTGAGACCTCTAACGGGGCACCACGACGTTTTTTGGTATAATATGTAGCCTGCGTTTTCGAATGATTAATTTTGATGAGCCACCGATCCGCCCATTCTAACACTTCATCCACCGCGAGCTGCAACTCATCGCGGACTAGATTTCCATTCCGCGACCGAGCTACAATCGCAGTGTCGTCAGCGTAGAGATAGACTTCACAGTTGCTGGGGCAAGGGACGTCATGTATAAAAAGTGAATAAAGGATAGGTGCAAGGACCGAACATTGAAAGTTTACAATAAGTGCGAGTGCAAGGATTGAATACATCAACGGGTACGAGTGAAATGGAGCGTTCAGTGCCTTGCGATTTTTTACAGCCCATCCGCTGTCGTTTATTCCGATTATCTGGTGATCTTTTTTCTAATTTGTCAAGACAATTCATTAAATAAAGTTATTATGGCCTGAATAATACATTTTCAAAACAATATTCAGTATCAAGTAACAGGAGTGCGGTGATAAGGCTACCTGTCTGGCGCCTAGCGACCAAATTTTATTTGATCCAGACGCAAAGTGCCTCTATTTCACTCGAACTTGTTAATGCATACATATACTACTTGCACAAAACGTCTGGCAGGATGAGAGAACCCTCGAAACTGTCTGGCTAGTGGGAAAACGTCGTTTAATGTATCCACGCTAAGTGTCTGGCACTTCTATCTGTACCTCAGGATAAAAGAGTATCAAGTCCAAAAATAACAAAATCTAGTTTCTTCTCAAAAAGTGTCACGTATCAAGTCCTCTGTTAAATGCAATACCGTACGAAGTCCTATCGATGCTAACAAGAGTATCAAGTCCTGACTACTTTTAGAGGAAAATCATATTACACCGCAGATACTATCTTATTTAGAACTTATAATTAAGATTATGTATCAAGTGCAGCCCCATCAAAAACATTTGGCAAAAAAAGTACCTATGCAAAGTCCATATATTTGATGATCTTATACAACGCACATACCAAGTCCCTTTCAGCTTTATGTTAAGTACAAGCAATTGACTTAGTATAAGAAGGTACAGGTTAGGTACATCGCAAATCTGAGGTATAGAGATCCCTGTAGGGAAGAATTTGTTAGACTTAATATCATGACATTGCCTGGCGCCTATATTTTTAATTGTCTAATGTATGTTAAAGTAAATATTCATGTATATAACACTCATCATGAAACACATTTATACAATACAAGGAATAAATATAACTTGTATCCAAGACATTTTAGACTCACCAAAACCAGAAATGGAGTTAATTTTTATGGTGTAAAATTCTTCAATGTAATACCTAAAAGAATTCAGTCCCTAAATGATGAAGAGTTTAGAGCGACCATAAAGGGCATCCTATTATCAAGTGCGTTTTATAGTGTGGATGAGTTTCTCAATTATAGGTTTCAGAATTAGTCTTAACCAATGTTTTTGTTTTCTCCTGTATCCTGTTTGTCTGGATGCGGAAGAATGGCATTCAAATATTTTATACTTTGTATTTGTGTGTTGATCTGTTCATTGTGTATGTGGTTTGTGTCCCATAATTTATTTGTGTATATGTGTCTTCATCTCGTATTACTTTTTATTAGCGTTAATGTTGACCTATGTGTGCTTATAAGCACATTAAGGGCACTAAAAGCAATTTATTTTATTTATATATTTGTGTAACTTGAGGTCTATTACCTTTTTTTATTATCTTTATTAATTTTAAATTTGACCTGTGCAAGCACATTGGGTGCACTAATAAGCAATTTATTTGTGTATATGTAACCTGTTTATTCTATTTACTTTTTATCGTTGTTAAATTTTGACCTGTGTAAGCACTTTGAGTGCACTAGCACCAATAAATTATTATTATTATTATTATTATTATTAATAAAAGAATCTCAAGTCCTAAATTCAGATTTAAAAAAAAAATTAAGCTCAAAGTGTACTTCCTCAACAGATCTACGGTAAGCATTTTAAGCCCTAATTAGATCCTGCTTCAGATAGTAGGATGAGTGTTCCACATCGTTTAAGTCAAACTGAGAGTCATCCGCTAAGGTGAGGTTTGGAACTTATAGACCATCTCCTGTAAAATGTTTGTTTTTTGACTCAATACTTTTTTATATTGTCGTACAGATATTGTTAAGAATAAAATATGAAAAAAGGAGCTTTATACACATTTGCTACATGTTACCTGCCAAAGCTACCACTAGCCAGTTTTCATAAATGGGGATCGTTCTTACCTGTATTGGAGCTACACATGGAAGAACTTTCATCTTTTATAAAATTTTGAAGGTCTGGCCCTTACGAGCTTTTGGACTATAAGCTCTAATTTTTCCTGTGCAAATGTTTTATTTCTACATTTTACTTTATTTTTATTAATTTTTTACATCAGGGCTGACGACAAGTAATGTTCTTAATCAAAACCCCTTGTTATTGTTATCAACTGAAACCTTTAACTCCATGCGCAGGCAAAATAATCACTCTGTTACCCAGTTCAGCTTCCATCGCTCCTTTGCTCATTAAACAGGGATTACCATATCGGCAACATCCATTGGGTCGTACGTCATTTGTTTTTTCAGCATCGATCATGCCAACTTGATTAATGAAACACCGTTTAATTTTTCATAGCACGGATAATGAGCTGTGCTTTTCGAATGGTCGAGTTGGTTCGATGTTAAATATGATTGAGGATGTGCCACCGTTTGACAAAAAAGTCTACTTTAACATGATTTGTTGTTGCGCTTTTAGCTGCAAGTTTTGACAGATTTATGAAGATATCAATAGTTGTAGTCCATTCATTTTATAAATTTCTTCCTTTTATGAAACCACGAGGATAATATTTGGAATAAAATAGAAATTATTTTCAAAATAGCATAATTTAGGTTCATTTAAGGTCTGCTCACTTTAAGAAATGGCTGGTGAGGTCATAATGATTGATTCTTAAAAAAAACTAGCTGTACAAAGAGTCTGTAGTTATTTAGGGACAACAGGTTATTTTTGGTTGAATATAATTTTATTTGGATGACAGAAGAAAATACCGAGGTTTCACATCACTGACGTTGAAATATACACAGACAAATCTAATCCCAGCCAATAGACCAGATATAGTTTTTCAGTCGAAGGCAGACAAAGTTACATATTTAATAGATATTGCTATCCCTAATGATATGAATATTAAAAACACCTACGCTAGGAAGATATCTAAATACACAGATCTTGCCATAGAAATAAAACGTTGGAAGCAAAACGAAGTTACTACTGTCCCCCTAATTATGTCGGTTTCAGGCCTTACACCAAACACATGCACACTATACCTGCAACAGCTAGGCCCGGACAAAAAGTCATACGAAGTATTTCAAAAAGTCTGTCATCCTGAAGACCTGCAGTATTCTGCGATCCTTCCTAAATTCCGACCATTAATAGTTCAGGTGTTGACTTGGCACAGCCCGTTAAAATTTGTTGCTACCGCAATCATGCGAGAGGAACTTAGAAAGTTCTAATAATAAATATCTTTATTGAACTACAGCAATAAGGCGAAGCTTAGCCCAATGGTTACTCTTACACTCAACGTTATTGTGCGATACAGGAAAGTACAAATTACAAAATTTCACAACACCCAAAATAATTAACACAGCAAGCCTACTTCTAGGCACCTGCAGAAAAAAACATGAAATATAATTTTTAACCAGTTTTCTGGAGGTGTTGAGGTTTTTATTTCTGCAGGTAGAATCTGTCGAGCATCCTTGGAAAAGATCGCTATAGTGTACTGGCATATTTAAATTGTTGTGTCTAAGCTTCCTTGAATTAATGGTTCCTCTGGATACCATTTTATTAACGAGATAGGTCGGCATATTGCTGCGTAGTATTTTGTGGACAAAAACCTTAAAACTAAATAACTCTTTAGCCTTCGAAGAGATATAACTGTACTCCTGCATTCTCTGTAGTTTACTCTTATTTACTCAATCAAGACAATAGTAGTACAGAATGAGAGCATGGAACAAGCTAGACAGCACTAAAGTTCCAACTAGTTTTTAGGAGTTTTTAAGTTCAATATGAATCGGTTAGGGTATAGCAACTTAAATTTGATGTAAGTAAACCTAGATAGTTATTTGGCGAGTGCATTGAACTTTAAGTTATTAATTTCACTTTATAGTATTATTGAGTCTATTTTTTACACAGAAAATTACCATTAATTAGTTTTTTATGTATATTAGGATCATCGTATTTCCAATAAATATTCTTCTTTAAATAGAGAACTATTAGGACAGTGATAGACAAAGTCGTGAGAAACCATAACCCAATTTTCTCCACGCTCTCGTAAGGTAGTATCTACATGACTTTATCTGATGTAATAAAAGACGATGATCTCAGCGAAATTACTATATTTCGTCTCCGTCGGCCGAAAAAAGCACGTAGAAGATCTAAGACAAAACGATTCGATTAAAACAACAAACCCACCGGAGCGTGGAGCTTAGAAAAGCGCTGAGACGTTGCGGAGCTACCGAGAACAAAAAAAAAATGTTGTCGATGCGTAAATATACGTTAGACAATCGTGGGAAGTCAGAATGGATGACATAATTAGGAACCATTTTGAATCGGGCAATGATGACTTCTCGAAAGAATTTTTGTCACGGCACGTTACGATAGTGCCGCTAATAACAGGTGTTGAACATTTCGGGAAGACATTAGAGGGTAATTACGTTTTATGTATGGGCAATTATGGGTTCTGTCGGCATTTGACGGACTATACACGATGATATTCGGTATGTGGTATATACAGCGTTTTGACAAAAGTTTAGAACCATTTAGATAAAATGTTCTAAGTAGTAAAAAGCTTCAAATAAGGGCTTTAGTCTTTATCTACTCTACTGACACTATAGCCATGAGTTATAAACAGTGGATAGGGGATGAAAGCCAGGGCAAAATTCAACTTCCTAGTATTTTTCAAACTGGAAATATCATTAAAACAAGTATTTGGGTGCCAGGTCACAAGGGAATTGAAGGGAACGAAAAAGCAGACACCTTAGTACGAAACGGATCGGCATCCAGCTTTACCGGCCCCGAACCGGCGATAGGCATTTCAAGGTCTTTGGTAAAAACTACGATAAACCAGTGGGTGCATTCACAGCACCTAAAATACTGGCAGTCACATCCAAAGCTCGGACACAGCAAGCTGATGGTGAAACAACCCACACCAAAACTAGCTGAAGAGATCCTAAAACTAAATAGGAAAGAAACTAGGCTAATAACCGGCCTCCTAACCGGACTCTGCGGCCTAAGAGAACATCTACACACATGAGGGATCTTCAAAGAAAACCCAATATGCAGACTATGTGACGAGGACGACGAAACAGCCTCTCACATAATCTTTGAATGTGAGGCTCTACGCTGGTGGAGATTCAGACTGATAGGGCCTAACAACCCCAAATCACTCCCCAATCGAGATATCGTAAAGAGACTCTTGGATCTTATCAAGGTCACAAAACTCTTCACGGATTAATAAACGCACAGGACAATACAATAAGCCAATGGCTGCAGTGTTGGGGCTACCTAACCCGGCCTGTACGTTTGACCCCCCTAACCTAACCTAACCTAACCTAACCTAAAACAAGTATTACGACAAGTGTGCTATGAAACAGTTGGTGCTCTATAGGGATATAGCGTCCGCCACAACGTTTTAGTAACCATCTTACAGATAATAGTCAAGTAAAACCACTAGAAATTACATGTCGCCTTTCTGAAATAGCCACCAGGTGGCTCAGTAGGCGCCAATAAGGTCTGTATTCGATTTTCTTAATGTTGGAATTTTTAAAAGAAACAAAGATAAATTACAATATAAAATTGACCAAATTTGAGCTAAATAAATATAGTTAGCTAATCACGAGATGCTATATAAACTCAAGTAGTAAAGATGATAAGAAAAAATCAATTTAAATAGATTCAAAAAAAATTTAAAAGTCCAATTAACAGCAGAATAAAGCATGTTTTTTTGTTATTCTTCTTGTTATACCACCTTAATTTGCTTTATTTTACTGGTAATTGGCCTTAAAAATCTATTCACTTTGGTTTTTTGTTACTTTCTTTGCTAATGAAGACAATGATAAATTTTATATTCAAGTTTATCATTGTTAATTTCTTTTGAAAATGCCATTATCGTGAAAACTGAATACAGCACTTATGGGCGCCTATACTGTGCAGCCAATAGGGCACTAGGTGTTTCCGAATCTCACAACATACTTGTCATAATACAGGTTTTATTTATATCTCTGGTTTGAAAAAACCTAGGAAGTTGAATCTAGCGAAGTTTCATCCTCTATAGGATATAATCACTTAGTCAAGACCAGCTTGGATGAGTTTAATGTAAAATATTATTAGGCAGGAATAGCTGTTTTAAACGAGACCTAGATTGTTTAATTGTAAACCAAATTCATTGGCATTCAAACAAAAACTTCTTTGACGTTTCTGCACCACTAAGATAGAGAAAAAAAGCTTTACAAAAAAAATCGAAAGTTGTCCACTCTACATCACGGTAATATTTTATGATAACTTTATTTCTATATTTTTGGGAAAAAGCAATTTTTCTGATTGACCGTTACAGTTGCGCCCGCTAGCGGCTATTTAATGAATTTGAAAATAACTTCTAAGCGTTTCTTTTAGCCGATTTAGCTAATAAGATTTTTTTTGAAGTTATACGATTGTACCTATATTGTCGACGTAGGGCACCCGGTACTTCAGTCGTAGAATTTTTTTGCGGTTCTGTGGATATACATATAACAAACAATAATGCATGGCTTACTAGCCGTGGAAATGGAAGGTCACCCCATAGTCGAATCACCTTCCGTCAAGCTTTTGGGAAACAACATCAACAATAACATGTCCTGGCACGACCACGTCGTCAGTATTGCTAAAACGGCATCCCAGAAGCTTGGAGTTTTGTTCCGGTGTAGGAAGTTGTATACACCAGAGCAACTGCTGCTGCTGCTTTACAAGGCACAGATCCGACCATCGCTGGAGTATGGCTCCCATGTGTAGGGATGCGCTCCGAAGCACTCTCTAAAGCTTCTGGACACTATCCAGAAAAGAGGATTAGATTAATCGATACGCCGAACCTCACAAAGGACCTCCACAGCCTGGAACATCAAAGAAGGGTGGCTGACCTATCCCTGTTCTACAGATTCTATCACGGAAGATGTTCGAGTGAGCTGTCCCAGATGACAACACCAAAGGCCGTTCTAACTAGGAATACTAGAGGCTGAGCGAGCTTATCATTACCAGGTCGAGGTACTCACACCCCGAACCAGTCTCCTCCAGCATTCCTTCTTTTGGAGAACTTCGATGCTATGGAATGAACTTCTGGGGAATTTGTTTCCGGACGGCTACAACCTACAGAATTTCAAATCTAACGTGCACCGACACTTATCCTCTAGTAGCGCTTCTACAGCGTCCTAGGCTTTCAGCCTTTATGGGAGGCTGACCCTAAAGAAAACTATGATCGGGTTAACCCGATCACAATGATCACTGTCCTGACGTTCGGAAGGTCACCTAGGATCAGACAGAAATATAGTCACTTCACTTTTGGGGTTATTCAGATCAGAAGCTGCTCTTCTTAACCATCTGTTTTGTATTCTTAAACCAACTTTTCCGTTGCTTGATGTTCGTTTAATCCATAGAATCATAAATCCCATAAACCAATCTCACCTATCCGGATCCATATAGTGATCACCATTGCCTTCGTCTAAATTTTGAATATCCTTTTAGCATGACTGGTCTTCCCCCATCCTCTTTTCATGAATAGAATAGAATATAATATGGTTATTGGTGCAGAAAACAATACATGCTGATACAATAAAAGCATCTAAAAATATTTCTGCCCAATATACATCAGCTAACCCACTGATAACATGTTTCAAGGACTCCCATTTCACTACGTTACGTTACGTCATTAGGTGAAAAATGAGATATTATAAATATACGCCATTCTCTCGGGTATAATATTCTATTTTGCATAATTCAATCACCGGAGTTAATACCGGAAAATGACAGCAATAAACGAAAAAGCAATTAACTGTCCATCCCATTTTTTCACATCTCCCGAGCGCCGACCAACACATTCTCTGTCCGAAGGTAGAGATGTTCCACTACAGCTAAAGTATCGATATTATAATAATAACACATTATCAGGCGTATTATATTTACTAAATGATAGTTATTACAGAGTTTATACAGCGGCATGGTCTTCCACTTAAGATTCTTACTAAATAAGTTTCAAACTACTTTAGCTTCAGTTATATGTATGTTGTGAATGGGTAGCATAAGAGTCATATCATATATTTGACATTTGTGTTCTTCTCTGTGATGATTACATGCTTTCAATGGTAAAATACACAGATCTTGCCATAGACATAAAATGATTCTGGAAACAAGACAAAGTTATTATTGGCCCCCTCATTATGTCGGTCTCAGGCCTCACACTACACTCATTCACACAACATCTGCAACAGCTGGGCCTGGACACAAAACCTTCCAAAAGTCTGTAATCCTCAAGACTGTAGCATTGTATGGTCCTTCCTGCATTCAAAATAATAATAGTTCAGGTGTTGACTTGGCACAGCCCGTCAATACTTGTTACTATCGCAACCAGGCATAAGAGATGGAATAATAATAGTAAATATAATTATATTACAAAATAACTCTGCCAGTTCCATAACAATATACTCACAGAATTACGTGAAATAGCCTCACAACAACGAAAGCAGACACTGATCAGCTTTTTTTGGAAGCATCCTTATAAGATGTATAAAATGCCCGCCTTAGTGCCACATACATATACAGGGTGAGTTCTAAATTGATATCTTTTTTAAACTGTGTATTGCCGTGTATAAACAAAGAGGAGGAAGAAAGAATTATAAGATGGGAAAGAAAAATATTGAGAGCTATTTATGGAGGCGTAAGGACAAACGAGGGATGGAGGAGAAGAACAAACCAGAAACTGGAAGACATATATGAGAACCCCAATACTATAGCAGTCATCAAAGCGCAGAGAATAAGGTGGCTGGGACATGTGGACAGGATGAATGGGACGAGAATGGTGAAACTAGTTCTCAACCGGAGACCAATAGGAAAAAAAGGAAGGGTAGACCAAGGGAGAGATGGGTGAAGAAGGCAGAAGACGATTTAAAGAAAAGTAATGTTAAACACTGGAAAGAGAAGACGACAGACAGAAATAGGTGTAGAAAGTATCCAAAGACAATTCTAAGTTATACAAATTTTAGCGGTATAAGATCAGACTGCACTCATTTCTTCCCTAGGCCTTCATGGCCTGTTGTGCAAACTAATAATGGCCGTTATAGTAAACAATTTCTTTGAATGTGTTTTTTTCCGAAAACTGAAAAATAGGCGAGATACAGAATCAAAAAAGGTAAATCTGGGGTTATGCACCAAGACGTATCTAGTTTTCTGTTTATGTTTAGTCTTTTGCTCGATCTTTGCCTTATCGGTCAGACATTGTACCTGTCAATTTTATAATAATGTGCCACTTTTAGGATTTACTAATTATAAATTAACAAAAAAACGTGACTACTGCACTGTCTGACAGGTACAATGCCTAACCAATTTGATAAAAATCCGAGCAAAATACAAACACAACACAACACAAACAGATTATAATAGATACTTATTGATACACGAACCCAGATATATTTTTTTATCCTGTATCTTGCTTATTTTTCGGTTTCTGATTTGGACAGGTTGTTTATTTTAACGTTTTGTATACACAGTTACAATAAGAGTATCAACTTAGGACTCACCCTGTATAGCCCAAGAGATTTGGTGGTGGCTACGAACTCAACTTGAACCAAACATATTTTAACAAATGCGGTCTGGGAGCTATGATCTTTTGTTTTGAAGTTAGATATTTCTTTTGTATCGGTTAGAGCTAACTTATTTTCACCTTTTTAGTCTGATCTTCTTTAAAAACTCGTTTTTTAGTTTTTTAAACTATATCGATCTTTATTTTTTAGTTAATTTTATCACTAAAGCGTGTCTTTTTTAGTTTTTTATACTGTTTTTATTAATACTGTATGTAATGAAGATCAACAATTGTTTTTGATTGATATTCATTGCTGCGTAAACGATAAATAAGTGTTGACTTTCCATAATAAATTTCACAAAAATACCAACTCCCAAACAGTTGGATGTACGCCTTTTAAGTTCTCGTCGCTACGCCTATGTGTAATATTAAGAAAGTTTAAGGTGTTTGCGCCATCTCTTAGTCAGTGGATACGACTACTGGTCTGACGGATTTGAAGCCGTCAAAATCGTTTTCGCAGCAAACTTGAAGCGTTCAATGTTCGGTCCGACCTCTTAATCCAAAGGAGCGTTACAAGCTCACAAACATACAGGTGTCAGGGTGAGAAAATTTTATATATCGAAAAATAATATTATCCTACAGTCTAGTTACAAATGCATCGTAAAACCGACGCCATAAATAAAGGCAAAGAGAAAGCTGAAACCCTAGCCTGATCATAAATCATTACCCGACCGATATTGTCTTCTCAACAACTTAAATAGTTTCACAAGAACTTGGGCATACTTTTACTATTTCAAGATGTTCGCCAGATTGAAGTAAGGTTCAATATCGCATATCATGTTTGGAGGTGGTGCCCACTTGAAATTACGGTCCTTCTTGTCGAGAAGGGCACTCAAAGCAGTACAAAGTTGTATCACGTACAGTAAAGAGGTGTTGTGATTTGTTTTGTGATTGTGCATAGATTGTGCATAGGTGAGTTTATATCACAGAGTACCCAATTCTACTAATTGTCTCTTTGTTTATTGATATATTGATTTATTTCATTAATTCATTTGAGAACTTGTTATTAGACAATTGATAAACTTTGAATCACACATTTCTATCATTAATGGTTCTATAATTCAACTACTGAATGTCTGCGATATGAAAACAGATAACAATCTCGAAGCACGTCGCGAGTAGACCCTTCGTGCTGAACTAGTACGAAGGAGTTTGCGAGTGGACCCCTAGTATCTTAGTGGGTTGGCCTCACAGTTATCATGATAATTCTCCGCCCTAGTGATTGGAGCTCTTGGTGAGGTATTTCGCGTGTTGACCCTTAATACCAAAGACCCAAGTGCTTCTCGAGTTTTGTTATATGATTTTTGTATAACTCTGCAGTGTATTATTTCATCTATTCTTTTGGAGAGGTATTTCGCGAGTTGACCCTTGATACCTATGACCCGAGAGATGGTTGATTTATGTTCTGTATAATTTCTATGACCACATAAGATGTGGATATGATTTTATCCGTTTGGGGTTAAAAGATATATTTGCTGTGTTATCTATTTATATTTGTGTGTTTATTTATTCTGCCTGTTTTATCAATCACGCCAATATAAAATAACGACACGTTCTTTAATTTAACATATGTTAACACATTTTTTTTTTATTTATCATTCTGCAATGAATTGGTTACTCAGGTACCTTTTTGATTAAATTTACAGATGTGTCGTCACGAGCGCTTTTCCTGATACAGGCCCAACCTTTTATCGATGTTAAATTAGGTAGTTCTAGTAAGTTATTGTTTAAATATTTAACTGTGTTCTTACCTAATTTATTTTTGTCATTTGTTTATTGATTGAATTACTACCTTATTAAATGTTTTTAAGACACGCCCAGAATGATCATTTATTCATTCATTTTTTTTTGTTTATCTCCTACACGGGTGAAGCTAATAGCGTGTTAATGAAATCGTATTGTATCGAACATCCCTATCCAAGGGCATTAAACAATGCATTTACATAGCAGAATGTTCAAAGTGAATTTTAAACGGCGGTCACATACAACAGAGGAGAAATTCCCGCGCTGAACGACTGAACCGTACCAGTTTTATGATTCATAAAATTCGTTAGTGTGAAAGGCAAAAATTTAATTTATAGCCTTTTAAGCGTCAAACGTTCGATGCGAATTAGTCCCGCACTGGGAGCTTTTTTTAGCAGGTGCCCATAAAGAAGGATATAAAACTTGAAAGACGATGTTCATGGGAATTTTCAGGAAGATGTGTGAAAAGCTGATCTAAGGTTCTTGGCGCCTGAATCACGAATCTTGTCTACTTACAGACCTACCAGTACCTATACATGATTGGCAAGATTGGATCTGAAGTGCTAAATATCCAATACCACTAACCGAGTGGGTCATATGAGAAAAGCGATCAGTTAAAAGGAGACACCTACCTAACCCCTCATATATCCTACATTCCCACTACATTCATAGCCAGGCACAGTAAGAAAGAAGTTTCGGTGGAGCGCATTGATGTCTTAAAGGGCTGATACACGTACGAGCAAGTACGCGTACTTATGGCTCGACGACCTTTTTCGCCTGTGTCTCACCGTAAGTACGCGTACTTTAAAACCGTCGCGCAAACCGCAGGCGAGCCAACTGGTTTGAAATCTTGCTTGTAGCTTGTCTCGGCTCGTACTGCGAGCCGCGAGCCACCACTCTGCTTCGGCAGGCCATCGATCCGCAACGCTTGTTGTGTTTGGAGTTTGTTAAAAGTCTTGTTTATTTAGGAAAATCATCAAAATGCGTGATTTCAGCTTCACGTGTGTCACCGCGTCGAGCCGAGTAAGTTCGCGAACTTAAAAACCGCGTACTTAAAGTTCGTACGTGTATCACCCCTTTTAGTTTCGATAGGTCTTGCTTGAGGAAGATTGTGAGGGTTGTCGTTTCGTGGTACAAAAGGGATTCCGTGTTGTTCTAGCCAGTTTCTCGAACGCAAAGCATAATGACTTGAGACCAGATCTCGTCAAAACATTATATTCTCAATGCATGGTAGGTATTAATAAAATTGAGTAGTTTAGGCAAACATATTTGAGTATACACTTCTGCGGTAACCGCTTCGGTCCTAACTCGTCCAACGTAAGGCTGTGAAATACCGTCGTCTGATATAGCGCACCACACTAACACTTTGTTTTCAAACTTTTCTTTTCGTTTAAATTTTACATTACCTGGACAGGCTTCAAAGTCTCTCGTATAAAAACCATCATTACCTTTGACTTCTGAGTTCGAAAATGTGAAATACTTTTCATCGTCAAGAATAATTTTTATGTTGCCAGCAAAATTAGTACGACGTAAATTGAAACAGCATTGAGGAATACTTTATAACTGATTTGGGGAATACTTCGGACATTTTCTTCTTTTTCGGAGTTAAGTTATTTCTCTATATTTCTCTACACATTGTGCTAGCATCGACGTCGAAAATGCGTCCAAGTTTTCGTGTTAAAGTTCCACTTAGATGTTCACTTCTGTTGACCATTCTTTGAACTGTAGCAGCATTCAACGCTCTTGAGCGTCCACTTTTTGGTAAATTTATACAAGGAATACCTTCTTCGCATTCACGGATCGCTTGATAAATTGTCGCAACAGAAATATTTTGATCTTGATATAGGCGAACTATTTCTTTTTTCCAAGTCGTCCAACTGGACTGTAAATACTCTTCCGAATATCTAATTTGTACGACATTTTGACAACTTATATCATAACCAAAATGGTTTTTTGTTACGTTTAGATGTTGACTGGTTTCCAAGGTAACGATTTCTGAATTGTTTCCAACGGTGAAACTACCTCCCGAGTTTTGAAAAAAATTCTCAAAACTTTTGCAACATACGTTATTAATGTTTTTTTCGTTGCTGTATCTGCTATATCGATAAGGACTAGCTAGGTATTAACAGTAGCACCATTAGCCTTGACCTGGTACCTCAAACAGATATATAGAAAACTGTCAAAAGCATAGCTTGTTAAAAAAGGCTCAGACACACTTCCATTTTGTAACTGTGGAGTCCTTCACTAGTCACTCAGATGTCACGGATTGAATTGATCCTACCACATATCAGGTAGTGTAGGGCACTAGAAACATACTTCTGCTTCTTAGACAAAAGTGAACTGTAAGTAGATGGAGGTTTTCTGCGTGAAGGACGTTGTCAGAGTAGAAAAACCCAATTTGATAATAGCCGAATGTCAGCAACATAATTAGCTTAGAATTAGAAGGTACCATACAGACCTTGGTAGTGGTTCCAGTGCTTTGGCAACGTAGCTCCAAATGGTGAAAATGTGTGACAGCAAATAGAGACTACGTTGTAATTGGATAACCTTTAAGCTTTGTCATCATTCTGAAAGTATAGTGCTTGCTGAACAAATCTTGTATTTCGCAGTAGTTTAAAACATTCGTTAGAATTGTTCATCACATTTGGAGGTGGCCCCTCTCAACAGCTTTCGAAATAAAATGAAAACCAAAAAAGAATGATATCGAGGATGCTATATCGTTAGAAAGGTAATCAAATTTTACATTTGATTCTTTAAACCAAAATAGGCATTCCTATTTGAAAAAATCAAGTTATCTGTGATTGAAGTTTCCTTAATTGTTCTACTGATTTTTTCAAGTATAAAAAGAATTCAAATTTAGCCGTCTGACCTAAGGTGACGCATTTCATGCTTAGTCGTACCGCAAAGTCACGGCCTTCTAAGTTTCATAATCGTTGCGATATTCAATTTTTCTCGGATACCTACTTATACCAAAAATGGTGATTTGCGCCTAAACAGTTCATTTAAAGTTCCATATATAATACGTAAAGTAACACTAGAATTGACCAAGGAATCCAAATATGCAATAATATATAGGGGGTTCCGTTTAAAAAAATGTAGGTTTGATACGAATCACCCTGTATAAACGTCAAAATTTAACGAGGGTTGCTCTATAGCAGCTGTTTCACGCTTATTAGCGATCACCAGTGCGCCATAGGTCCATTGACGAAAATAGAGAGCATCAGGTCTTTCATGTTAACAAAACATGTGAAACATGTGTTAGTAAATGACAAAGTTCTGCCGGTTTGCCATCTGGTACCCGAAGGTAACGGCAACCAAAGAGAAACGCTGCTAACAGCAGTAAACTCTTTGGTGGGACGACAAGGCTCGTCCGCTTTTAGGAACATAGTCAAGGAGGTACGAAACAATAGTGAAAATAGAATTCAACGAGTCAATGTCGGGCAAGAGTTAAGTTCCGAATTAGTGGTACGGACCGGTGTTCCCCAAGGGACCATACTAGGGCCAATATTGTTCCTTGTATACTTAAACAGCATAACAAAAATTAGTAATTTCAAAGGTCACATAGTTAGTTATGCAGACGATACAGCCCTGATTTTCACTGGCCCATCATAGGATACTGTCAAGCATACTGCGGAAACTAAACTGAAAAAAATTCTGATCTGGTTAAATAATCACAAGCTCTCTTTGAATGTCAATGTCATGTGAATGTGTCAACTAAATATATGGCTCTCTCCCCAACAATCAGGGATCAGCCTGATCTGAGTATCAAGTTACATACGCACCATTCTAACGACATGTATAACTGTGATTGCAGGTTAATAGAAAAGACGTCGAGTATAAAATACCTGGGTATAGTAGTTGACCAACGCCTGAAGTGGTCTGAACATATTAATTATGTGGCAAAACGATTAAGAGTTCTAATACATACATTCCTCGAATTAAGAGATATTCTATTTAGAAAAAATCTGATTATACTGTATACCTCTCTTGCTGAATCAATAATTAGGTATTGCATATCTGTGTGGGGAGCTGCATTCAAAACATCCATGCATCCTTTACAAGTTACACAGAATACTATATCAAAGATAATATTCAAGAAAAGTCGACTATTCCCTACTCGCCAATTATATGAAGAAAACGAATTGTTCAAGGTTCGCTCAATATATATCTTTAGCTGCTTAAAAAAAATGTACAGTGAGAAAATAAATGTTTCGCAAGTACACACCGTAAGAACAAGGGCCAATGAAGATATGAACATTAAAGTTGACTTTTTTAGTAAATCTACCACTCAGAATTCGTTTCTTTTTTATGGCCCCAAATTTTTTAATAGTGTTCCAAAAAGATTGAAGGAAATTTCGAACTACAACAACTTCAAAAAGAAAGTTAAACAATATATAAAAGATCATCCAAATCAATTCTAATTATTCTATTCGAAGTGCTTTTCTAATTAAACCGATTTTTTATATATTTTATTTACTTTGTTTCTATTGACTCATAAATATGCTCGAACTGCTGCCTACTTCCATCCAGAATTGCTTATTACACCAATAGGTTTCTTGTTATATCAGTTAAATGCTCTGCTGGAACTGCGGCTAACAAGACAGGCCTCGTGGCCTAGCGTCAGCTGCTGTTTGGTAGGGTATTTTTTTAACTTATATGTAACCTGTATATTATCTATGTATCTAGCTCATAATGTATCTTTATATCACTATCAATAAACAATAAACAATAATAATGTGAACAGATCCCGTACTAAACTTGTTATACCTGTACAACCCTTTTTCTCACACTACTAAAGTAATAGCAGCATAGCATTCGTGAAATGTAAGTAACTCGTTCTTTGTAGAGGCGACCAGCTATCTTAGATAGGTATGCTCTGGTCAAGTATTTCTGTGTTCCGTGCCACAAAAGCATCCTGAAATTTAAAGGTACATCGACTTTCTATTTAAATGTGCTACAAGGAAAAGGTTACAGAATAGGTCGCGAGACGTTGCACGACTCGTGAGTTTTATTGGGGAGGAAAGCTATATACAAGGTGCTTCAAGCACACCATTTAGACACGTGTGCTGGAAAAAATGGAGTAGGCATTTTCTTATACCTATATTATAATGATGAATAATGATGTACTGTTTGATTTTATATCTTCGTGACTGTAATTTCAAACTTGATTTTTTCTAGTGGTATTTCGGTCAATTAAATGAAACACTTTTTCTTTCCACGACGTTTCGGTTTATTATATCTAAACCATCGTCAGGTGTATTTTGCTTTAGTTTGTTACATATTTTTTAAGCATTGTATCTGAGGGTTCAGGGGACGGAATTTAGATATAATAAACCGAAACGTCGTGGAAAGGAAAAGCGTCTCATTTAATTGACCGCAGAAAAAATGAAGATGTACTGTTTGTTAATGTAAACTCTCATAAGGTCTAAGGGCCGGTTTCTCAATGTCCAGTTAAATATTTATCTGGTAGTTAACGGGCAACTGTCAGATAAACTGTTTAAACAAATGAAGGTTGAACTTACGAATTCACGTAAGTCTTATCTGACAGTTGTATCCATGGAAATGCTAACTGGCAGCTAGCTATCTGACACTTTTAACTGGACATTGAGAAACCAGCCTTAAGTCGTCCACAAATATCGAGGTGTAATTTATTGATTTCCTTAAAGAACAGGCAAGGAGGATGATCTGTTGAATATGCTATGCTGCAAACTATGCAGTTGTAATGGTAGACACTGTTAGCACTATTATAGTTTTCTGTTAGAGTACACTGGTGATCAATTCTGCGGTGTGTGCTACTCAGTAATAATCTTGGAAGGCGTGAGAGAGCAAATGTTGATGTTTATATGGTTTCAATACCAAACCAGGTCTTAGTAGTGGACATATTTGGAGTAGTTTCTGCAGAATCTTTTAGTTCAGGAACCCATATTTCAGACCATGTAAATGTATGTCATATTAATTGCAGATTGAGGAACAGGACTACCCTTACCTTCTCTGTTTGTCAGACTGTACTCAAAGAACTTAAATCCATCCGTATAACTATTAAAACTGAATGTAGTTTGAAAAGAAGCTCTCAGTAACGTAGACAATGGAAACAAAATTCACATAATATGGATCATCATCATAGTCTTAACAGACATGTTGTGAACTCGTAAAATGCATTAAGTCGGAGCTAGAGTATTGCCGACACGAATATTATCAATGGTTTTGAGAACTGTAGCGCGCCATCATTCGCGATTTACTGTCAGTTCAGTGGCGCTCTCGATACTCATATCTAGCAACTGTTTCGTCGTATCCACCCAGCGTGGAGGGGAACGGCCACGGCGCCGCCCACTCGGGGCGTGACCCTGAACTACAAGTTTCTCCATATTATCGCTTCTGTGAATATGTCCGGAGAATGTAAGCATTCTCATCGACACAATGGAGGATAGTCTCTTTGGATTACCGAGCTCATCCAATATGGAAACATTAGTTCGATGGGCCTTATAAGGAATTCTCAGCATTCTCATCCACGTCCACATTTCAAAAGCATCTATGCGACCTCGATCTGCCTTTTTAACAGTCCAAGTTTCCGAGGCATACAAAAATATGGAGAACACAAGAGACTGAACCAGTGACATTTTGGTAGCTTTAGTGATGTTATTGTCACGCCATATTTTAGTAAGCTTTGTCATGGCCACCCGTGCCTGTTGAATGCGCCGTCGAATCTCGTTCTCACAGCTACCTGAATTGTCGATCAAAGAATCGAGGTACACAAAACTTTGAACTACCTCACAACGGCCTATTGACTTTATTTCTCGATGATTGTCATGCTCTCTATCTACGATAATAACCTTGGTCTTGATGTAGTTAATACCAAGACCAAATGCTGCACTGTGTTGTTCTAAAACGTTCGATAGAGCTACTAGTTCTTCCTGAGAAGCAGCAATAAGGGTTGTGTCGTCAGCAAATCTTGAGTTAGATATTTTGCTTCCGCCAATAGTTATACCGCCATTCCAGTTGTCCAATACCGGATACCAGGATACTTACATATTTGGTTATGAGCAAAATCGACCTATGGTAAGCAGAGAAAGTCTTCCTTCTTATTAGAAGAATATAAAATGTGTTCTTTCTTCTCCAGGTCAGGGACGGCAACGTCAATAGCCCAATCTATAGTAAATCGAAGGCCTTGGGATACATAATGTGAAGAGATATCATTGGAATCTCTGTTAAATAAGAACTAAAACAACTACAGTACGTCTGGGTGTTACCTTAGACAGGACTCTGTCCTACAAAAAACAAAAGACTAGAGCAGAGGTGAATACGAGGAATGGTCTTATCCCCAACTCCCGATGGGAGGCCTACCTTGGCGTATTGTGGATGACATCGCTTACCATATACTTTTCCCCAACCGAATACGCATGCCCTGTATGGTCCAAATCGACCTATGTTAACAAACTAGACCTTACCATGAACGACGCATGTAGGATAATCAAGGACTGTCTAAAACCTATCAACCTGGAGCACCTATAGATGAAAACCCCCACAAATCAGGCGAGAAGTTTCATGTATCCAAAGTATCCAGACTTAAATCCAGGAAGAATTTCATTATGTCCTTAAACCCACTGACAGGCTCCAAATCAGTAACCAAAGAGGTAGTGTGGAAGCGACGGCTAACAGAGAACCACATAGCAACTTGGAACCCAATTGAAAGCCTCTGGATCACAACTGATATGGAGGAACTGAAAAAGTCTCAACAGGATTAGGTGCTAAATAGGTAAGTCTCGGGGATAACCTTTTGTTAAGTGTTTCTTATTTTTCTAATTACTAATTAACTTATATTAATATGTATACAAAATTAGGAAAAAATAAAAAAATAAAATAAAATTAAAGGAGATTGAAGAAGAAATACGTAAAACTACAAAACTAATTCATCTTTTTAAATAAGTCTAACTGAGACTCGATTAAATAAATAAACTATTTACCACAAAAGTGACTTTATATGACCTAAGAATGAATCCGCTATTTACCTGCCAGGGTTCTCAGAAAGGCCCGTAGAACGGAAGCATTTCTATGAAGTATCGTAAGACTCAGCTAATTTCAGACAATTATTATATGATTTCGATACCAACATACGGATTTCCAACAAATAAATAATAAATATAAATAAATAAATGGACTTTATTTACTTCATAAGTAAATAGGCGAAGTGCCAGCTAGTCGCTGTTTTTCAACTTAACCTTTTGAAAAAGCATATGAAATATGATAGAGAATGTATAAAAAACAATAATTCACATACAATAGATACATAGATAGCTATATAAAAATATTTGTTAAACGTGCAACCACATATTTGTCAAAAAGAGAAATTATTAAAAAAACCATGAGAGTAAGCCAAGAACATAGCAAGAGCCTTCATGAGTGACTAGGTTAATAATAGTGGTATAATTATTATGGAGATTGTTGTAATGGAGGCTCAGGTTCATTGATCCTAGCTGTATCTCTGGTGCGTTAAGCATGAATCGCCCTGTATCTGTCCCAGCTCGTACTATCCGTTTGCTTATTTGCATCAAATTACCTTTGAGTTTCTCAGTGGTTGTTTACCGTGTTATTAAGTACGTAATGTTCCATTCTGCATAAACATATTTATTCCGGCTGAATACCGCGGGTTAAAGGTTTACCGTTTCACTGATCAATTATCATTATACATGTTTCACTACCAACAGTTATAAACATAAACCTACATAGTCATGCGCTACATGTAGAACGCCGACTTAAATATTTGCACTAATAAAAGCATATTTACGTCAAAAATGAAATATAAGTGATCATGTTTAGTGAATTTATGGTTCTTGGGTTTCTAGACCGGCTTGGGTCGTTGAGCGTCGAGGCTTGACGTTTGGCCATCACGAGTGGATGACATCTTCAGAAGCTATTTCACTTCGGCGACTTCCAAAATACTGACGGCTGGTGCACTTGCGGCTGTATTTCTACCTGTTAATGGTGACGTGGTTCAACTAAGCTGCGTTGGTAGTACCGCCCCTTCGCGGTATAATAGTGTCTTTAGGTCCTTCAGGATGGGTACCTATGCAGTTATCCATTCCAAGATTTCCTATCACAAATAGTGTCGAGAGCTTAAGGGCCTAGGGTATAACGCGCGAAATTGAGGATTCAAGAAAAGACGAATTCCTGTGTTAGAGAGGAGGCGTGGCCGCCTGTTCCCTTTCTCCAGTGTGTGTGTCTAAGATGAGAGGAGATAAGTCCAAAAATCCAAAGGTAAGGTCAAAAGGTCCAAAGGTAAGGTCCAAAGGTCACCATAAAAATTAATTTCGCACTTCCAAGCTCCTGACGTTACCCTTAAACTTACAGTAATGAGTCAAAGAGCAGATTGAAGAAGAAAGCTTGCGCTTGTGCAACTATATAGCCTTTTTTGATATCGTGTTTGGTTGTTAAATTACGGGCATTTATAGAATGTACGATTTTGCATTGCGAGTTTTTTGCACATTAGAAAACTTTTTTGAGAAAATCGAAAATAGCTGTCATTCGCTAAGGTCTTAACTATCGCCTTCTGAAATATTATATATGTAGTTTGAAAATAGAGTGAGTTATGCGAGAAACTGTGAGTCCGTGTTTTACATGGCAAATACGTATGTATATATGTGTGTATCCAGGCCCCTTAACTGGACTGAAAAAATCACGACGTCAGCTGACACAATCATACTGTGAACATGAATGGGATTCATTTTATGACTGACACACATTGATAGCTACAAAGGCAAGGTATCTTTTCAGAGAACGATGATGATTATGATGGTTATAGTGATGATGATGGTGATGTGCGGAGTAGGAAATATGAGTAGCATGGAGTGCTGACAAGGACAATAAAAAAACATAGACCATTCTATTCATTCATAAAACGTTCTTTTAAACATTAAAATAGCCGCCATCTTCCTTTTGTGGCAGACATCGAACCATCGAACATAGGCGTATAAAAATTGGGGCAACCAAATCTGGTAAAACAACAAATTCATTCACGTATAAGGGTGCATTTTATAATAATAATAATGTAATAACTACCTATAACACCAAAAATCAAAGGTATTTATTTTACCAGGTCCAGATAATCGGCTGTACTCTCTAACAGTTCTATATAGCTTTAACAGCAAAAAAGGCAAATTTCATGTAAGTGTGCCCACAAATCACGATGTCAAGTCCAAAGATTCTGGACCACTATTGTTTTATCTATTAACCATAATATTCATAAAATATCACTACACCAGCACAAAACATGCAGAAATACGTTGCCGTAAACAATACAACGTAGAATCCTGTATTGCTGCACTTGACATATCGAAAGCTTTCGACAAAGTGTGGCATGAGGGACTTCTGGTCAAGCTTACTGCTTATGGCCGGCCTCACTGGCTGAACAGCTTTTTGAACGACCGATCTCTATTTGTTGTAGTCGAAGGCTGTTCATCAAACGTATTTTCAATAAACGCCGGTGTCCCTTAAGGATCTGTCCTATCCCCTACACTGTTTCTGGTATACATCAACGAGTTGCTGGAAATAACGTCCAATCAAATCTACAGTTTTGCAGACGACAGTACATTAATATCGTGCATGGAACCAGACTAGCCACTATCATCCCAGGAGACGGTACGTCGGCGACAGCAACATGCCTCACATATCAACGTAGATATCAAATCAACTGTCGAGTGGGGATTAGCAAATAAAGTACAGTTTAACGTACAGAAAATGCTGGCAACAAAACTTTCAAAGAAGCCTCACGTTGGCTTAGCAACTGTGGAATTGGAGGGACACCTTCAATCAAGCTTTTGGGGATCAACAACATGTCCTGGCATGACCACGTCGTCATTATTGCTAAAACGGCATCCCAGAAGCTTGGAGTTTTGTTCCGTTGTAGGAAGCTGTATACACCAGAGCAACTACGGCTGCTTTACAAGGCACAGATCCGACCATCGTTAGAGTATTGGTTCCATGTGTAGAGAGGCTCTCCCAAGCACTCTCTAAAGCTTCTGGACAGTGTCCAGAATAATTAGATTAGCCGATACTCCTAACCTCACAAAGAACTTCTACAGCCTGGAACATCTAAGAAAGATGGCTGACCTATCCCCGTTTTACAGATTCTATAACGGTAGATGTTCGAGTGAGCTCTTCCAGATAATAATACCAAAGGCCGTCCGAACGAGGAACACTAGAGAGGCTCTGCGAGCTCATCCTTATCAGGTACAGTTCGAGAACGTAAGACAGGTGTACCAAGATTGGTTGGTATGCTGAGTTGATAGTATTTCTCATGCAAAGTACTGTGCGATGACTCCAGATGCTTCACGCAAAAAAAATTATAGGGCTAAAGATACATACTATTGCAAAGCAGTTGATCTCACTGAAAGGACAATTAATGTTTACGCATAGCTGTGAGAGACGTAACTAAATGTTTTTTTCGCTACTCAAAAGTACTGTCAAAGGTACTGTAATATCTGAAAGACGATACAAAATAGGTTTGTTCACTCTGGCCACTAGCTGTCACTGACGTGTGGCTAGTAGGCCCGATTTTATCAACAGACGCAGTTTAACAAAAGCTTTGACCAATCAGAGCAGCCCATTTAGATGCATGTTCCTGAATAGGCTGCTCTGATTGGTCGAAGCCTTTGTTAAAATGCGCCTGTTGATAAAATCGGTTCCACGTTGATGACGTCGTGACGTGGAGATGTGGCCAGGCCCTAATAATGTCATATTTTTCAATCGTCGTTGGGCATGAAGATCCATTTTCCGCAAGAAGTGATAATGATGACGAATTCTATAGCACATTTTATCGACCTGTGGAACTGCATTCGTTTAAATGCAAATCTGTATACTCATATTCCCCCTCTGAGGACTATTTTCTTCATTTGCGGATTTCTAGCGTAGGCGTCGACATTCTTGCGTGCACAACATGCCGGTATACAAATATATTCAGCGTAATTAAGATATCCTTTGGCTATGCTGCATGTGCTTCCTCAGTTTGCGCCGTCGTATGTAATCCGTAATCCGTAATCCACCTTCCTGCAGTTCCTGCGAGTGTTTGCGAATCCATTAGCGGCGGGGTTCATGGGAATTGTCGCATGCGACCTGCAGCCGATGCCATTGCCACCGGACGAGCCTTTTTACATAATACCTCAGTGGCGTACGATGGAAAGAAACCACCGAACCAAACACTAAAACAATGTTCTATCCACTAAGCTTGAGCTGTGTCTCAGTGACAACGACACTCAAAAAAGTAAATCTTTGTATTCATACATGAAACATCCATCTGGCCATTAGGCCGTATTTATTATTATTATCATAATTATTATTTTATTGTATTGTTCATTGTTCATTACATTACATTTACAATACTTAGAATTGTATTCCATATATTAGAATGGATACATGTAATATCGTGTAAGTCAATATCATATAAGTCAAGTGGGGATTGAACTAATGCAGCTATCACATTAGGCTTGCAAGTCTGTTTCGTAATGGTGTATTGCTCAATCCCACATATCATGTATAGAATAATAATTACGTATAAATATAACTTAAATTAAAATACAAAAATAAAATTACTAATATATACTAACTATATTTACTAACCTTTAAGGAAGTAGTGAACGAAACGGCCAAGAAGTAGTGTTCCCGAAAATATACAGAAATTGGTATAAACTTAAAAGTTGAATTTTTCTTCATTGTTTTGGATAAATGTTTTAATTTCTTTTCTAAAAAAGCGAAAGCTTGATATCAATTTAAAATTTTTTGGAAGCTTATTGAATAATTTTGGCCCGCAATATGTGAAAGAGTCTTGTGTAACAGTTTTATGAGTATGTTCTGTTTTAAAATCAAGGCTAATTTTTGAGCGGGCATCTCTCATATAGCTGACGGTAAATTTATTTTAATAATGAAACATTCTATTTAAACAGCTGTAAACACGTAACAAATGTACATTCAGTAATTTAGATTCTTTGACTAGTTTTTTATTTGGGTAAAGTTTGTTTTTTTCAAGATTATCTTTAGTGTAATATTTTGAGCAACTTGTAACGATGAAATTGTTGATCTGCAGGCTGCACCCCAAACAGGAATGCAGTATCTGGTAATAGATTCAACAAGGGCTGTATATAGAGTTATTAAATTTTTTCTTGATAGGATGTCACGTTATTCATAAAACTTATTTATTAGACTCATCAAACGTTTAGAGGTATAGATAATATAATCTTCCCGCTTTAAATGTTGATCAATCTTAATTCCTAAATATCTAAGTGATTTAGTTTTTTCTATTTTACTGCAATCACACTGTTTGGTATCACCACAGGTTGGTTTATGTAATTTGATATCAATCTCTTTTGGTTGACCTGCAATTGTAGGCGAAAATGTTATAAATTTAGTTTCTTTGATATCTATTTAGGGAAAGTTTATTACTATTCAGCCAAGTTTTTCATATCAGATTGAGCAGTTGATTTCACAATTTCCCAAGAGGGACCTCTAAAAATATTAGTAGTATCATCTGCATAGCATATTACATGACCTAACAAATTGTTTATTTTAGCGATACCATTGATATAAATTAAGAAAAGAATAGGTCCTAAAACTGGACTCTGGGGTACCCCTATTTGTATTACAAATTTTGAACTGAAAATATTCCTATCTTTGCTCTTTGAATTCTATGTGATTAATAATTGGTCATGTACTCTAAAGCTACTCCCTGAATTCCAGTTTGTTTTACTTCGTATTCATAATATTTTCCTTTTCTTTGCAATCAAATTCTCGTCGCAAAAAGGAAAAGGTAGACACGCGCTATGATGGGTAGGTTGCCACTGACAGGCTTTAACTTGCAGTTATTGTATAGGCAAATGCGTGAAGCATTTTTAATGTTAGGTTCAGTACAGAGTGTCTGCTAGTACTGCTTTTACTTAGACTTTTGAGATTATATTTGATAACTGTGGTAAGGATGGGAAGTTACAAGGAATTGTAAGAATACCCAGTAGAGGTACAAGACACAGCCGAAGAGCAATCTGACTTTAATTTCATTGCTGAGAGGGTAAAACGGTACACTGGAATATTGGAAAATCTCAACTCGATTGATAAAAGCAAAGATGCAATTTTTTTGGTGATCGTTTCACTTTGGCTTCATTTTTGGTCGATGGGCACTTGATCCAATCAGCCGCCTTGTCCGTAAAATACTTTTATTTTGTGTGCTGGCAAAAGCAACCCTCCAGTGATATTCATATTTTGGCCAATGTAGCAATCTACATCTGTCATAGCAAATTCATAAAATCACGCGCTCATCCTGTAACTAAAAACAACTTGACCCTTCAAGTGCCTACACACATAAAAAGAAATTCTCATGTCAAGAATTGTGATATTCTTGTCAATACATACTCACAACAAGAATATCGGTTCTCACTCTAAGAAAGAATATTTGATGAGAAGATTATGGAAAATTTGTATCAAGAATAATATATTTTTGATTTATATACTTATTTTAAAGAAATATGCTCCGAAAGAAAATATAATTTTCTTTGCAACCAAGGCTATAATAATTTAATAACAAACATTTCATAATTTTATATCAAGATTATCATTTTTTCCAGCGGTGTCCAGTTTACTTCTATCAAGAATATAGACAGGTTGCAAATGCGAACCTTCATTTATAATATGATAATCTTGGTTTGAAAATGAACGCTGTTTTACAAGCACACTCCATATTTGTATCAAGTAAATCATTTATTTGACGTCTACCGACGTCGAAGTGCGCAGGCGCGCAGCATGTCACCGGTCAACTCTAACCCCTCCAGTCTCCACCCTCTCCACTCAACAGCCTGTTGCCCGTCCGCGTCCGCGCCGTCATTATCGGTTTTCGGATTGTCGCATTCGCCGCCGTCTTTAGCACCGTAGCGTAATACCTGCATCCTGGATCCTGCATAATAGCACATAATAGTATCTAGTCAAACTGTTAAATAAATTGCCATTGCCACGTGATACCCGTGATACCACCGCCAACCATCAGTCATCGAATCTGCCGGAAGTGTTGGTCCACCGCCATTTGAGTCGCGTCCCAGTTCCCATCAGCTTCCTTATCACTGGATCTATCCATCTATGAATGAGCTATTGAAAAAATTGGGATGCGAAAACCTGACTCAGGTGTTCCTAGATAAGTACTAAGTATATTAAATATGATTTAAGAAATTCTGCAGAACTATTTCTCCAGAAAAATTTCTACATGCTCAAAGAAGAGTTTGAATGCTCAAATTAATACTACTAGATTCCTCATCCAGGAATATCACAATTTTAGAATAAAGTTGAGCTACTTGCGTCAAGTTTATGAAATGCTCCCAGTTATGATAATGAAATGCTTCAGTCAAGATTATGAAATACTTCGGTCAAGATTACCATATGCTTGATTTAAGATTTTGGTATTCTTACTATCAAGAATTTCACAGTTTTGCAATGAAGATATTTTCTCAATCTAACCCTTATATGGTCAAAGATATCGTATTCTCACTTTAAGATTAGCATAACTTTGCGCATATACGAAGTTATGGTATACTTGAATTAAAGCGTCTGTGCTCCATCTAAGAAAATATTTTTATGTGTGTGGTGAGAAATGACACGGTGCAAAAGGTTTACATCTGCTCTTATAGTCAGGCGACAAAGAAAGTCATCTGCAGGCCCATAACCAGGACACCCCTGGTTCAGGAGTGCGCGGAGAGACTGGAAGAGCTGTCGAGGCTGAAGGAAGTTACATTGATGTGGGTCCTGAGCCATTCAGGGGTTCCTGGTAATGAGGAAGCTGATAGGCTGGCCAGAATCGTCACTGGGGGCCAGTTTGTTGGCCCGGAGCCCATTATAGGACAAGTAGACAGTAAGTAACGTCAGTCATCAAAAAGTGGGTGAACGATACCATAGATGAACAGTGGAGGCAAAGTGAGGGACGCAAACAAGCCAAGGATTTTGTAGCCGAGCTGAACACATCCAGATCACCGTAGCTACGCAGCCAACGCCGATGGGCAGCCAGAAACCTCGTGTGTGTTCTGACGTGGCATTGCAAGCACAGGCGGCATCTATCATCATTATTAGGAATTGAAAAACACTCCCATATATGAGCTGCAGAGGGGACGATGAAACGGCCTACCACTTCTTTGCGGAATGTGTGTTGCTAGGCGGGCTGAGATACAGATAGTTGGATCCAAAGGGAAGCTTTGACAGGTAGGCATTGGTGGCTGAGGGATGTCAAAAATGGCCTACTGGAACCTATACTTGCTAGGCACTGTCGCTCCACAGCTACTACTACTACTACTACTACTACTACTACTACTGCTGTTCAAGGAATAGTGCGGCCTCAGAGTAACAACTGAACATAGAGATAGTAAACAAACCAAATTCTTCCAATGCAACCCATGCTATAAATACTGCTCTGCACTGTCCCATCTCGAGAAACTGTTAAACTATAGTCGAATATAGCACAGCAAGTCCGTAAAGCTTCACTACAGTTACCAACAAATAGCGAATTCGATTTTACTGACCAAGCATAAAAGACGTACATACAAAACAAACGTTTGACAGTCGGAGGTTACCGTAAACAAGTCGCAGGAAAATTACATAGGCGTTGCCAACTCCTTAAAATTTATGTAAGACAGAATTTGCGTTAATGATGAAGAAACATGCAGTAACGCAGTAGGGGTCAACATATCTATTGATTTTGCTGTAATCATTTCTGAACCATCAAAATAGGTACCGTCTTTTTTAACGTAGAATGGAATATTTCTGGATACTATACAATTAAGACGATAGTAAACAATTATGATTGCCGTATCTCATGGTCGATATGACAACGTAAGAAAAGATGTTGGCCTATTGGAATTATTGTATTGTATAGTTTATTGGTGCTATTTACAATTAAGTGTTTGCACAGGTCAAGAGTAAAGTAAATAACAAAATAAATGTAAAAATGTGAGTAACATTAAAAATATAAATGTGCAAGTCACGTGTTACAATTAGAAAAAATAAATAAATTACGAAATACACAAACAAATACATATCAAGACTAACGAACTATCAGCAAGTAGGTATACAGAGAACATTTTTTGTTTTATTTCGGAGAATATTACGAACACGTCATGTCACCGAAATCATTGCTTAAGTACTCTTCTAGAGAGTAAAACGCTTTCTCAATTAGGTAACCTTTAGTTATGTCCCTAAATGCTTTTGGACATAAGTTTCGGATGGATTCTGGAAGAACATTATAGAAGAGAATTCCATAGTAATTAGAGCCATTCCTGGTTCTTGTTAGTCGGCTTCTAGGTAATATGAAGTTATTGTTATGCCTTGTGTTATACTCGTGGATTTCACTATGCTTTACATAGTCATGTAAGTTGTTTTTTACGTAATCTAAGCATGTTTGTATGTAAAGTGAAGGTAATGTCAGGATTTTTAGTGCAGTGAAAGTTTCTCTGCAAGGGTCAGTATACTTAAGACCAGTCATGTACCTTATGCACCTTCTTTGCAATGAAAACACCCTTGGCATATGAGCTGAGTGACCCCAGTTCAAGAGAGCATATGACAACTTAGACTGATTAGTTGTTTACTACCTCTATGTTCAGTTGTTACTCTGAGAAGTCTGAGAGTGCAGCCTATAGCAGATAGGGTAATATATGCATACGTCGCAATCTCGGCTTGTTCTTTTGCGTGGAATCTCCGCCATTCAGGTTGGAGGATAATTAGAGCTTTTGCGCTAATTACAGGTGCGATTTTAATTGTGTGTAGGCAGCGCCTTTGCGGATCGCGCCGCCGAATGCAACAGAGGCAATCGAGCCGCCGCCGAGTGTGGAACAGATTTATATGTGTGGGATGGTAATTACAAACCGAACGCCTCTTTTACTTTTGAAAAAAGGCGAAATTGATTTATGCGCCTTCCTTATAATACCGTTTGTGAATCGTTCGTTAAAGCTGTTTGATACCTAGCATCCGGGAGTTCGTGGGATAGGGTTTTGTTTAGCTACTTCTGATAGCAGTCCATTCAAAAGTTTCTTCTAATTTGGCTGGTAACACAAAATTGCCAAATCTTTCTTTGTAGGACCAATCACTGAAACTGATGTTGTTAATGCAACAAATCCAAAAAAAAAACTCCAGGTCTTTTGGTGCTATTAACAAATGGTAAGATTATCAAATCACTTAAGGCCTACTAGGTGAGTCCCCTAATATTTTTGTATCTTGGAATGTTGAATATTCCCTCAATGTTTTAAAGTTAGCAGGGTTCTGCCTATTTTTAAAAAAAGAGACGAATTTGACTACTACAACTACAGACCCATATCTATTATCCCTTGTTTTGTGAATCGTTCGTTAAAGCTGCTTGATACCTAGCATCCGGGAGTTTGTGGCATAGGGTTTCCTTTAGCTACTTTTGATAGCAGTCCATTCAAAAGTTTCTTCTAATTTGACTGGTAACAGAAAATTGCCAAATCTTTCTTTTTAGGACCAATCATTGAAACTGATGTTATTAACGCAACAAATAAAAAAAAACTCCAGTTCCTTTGATGCTATTAACAAATGGTAAAATTATCAAATCACTTGAGGCCTACTAGGTGAGTCCCCTAATATTTTTGTATCTTGGAATGTTGAATATTCCCTCAATGTTTTAAAGTTAGCAGGGTTCTGCCTATTTTTAAAAAAAGAGACGAATTTGATTACTACAACTACAGACCCATATCTATTATCCCTTGTTTTGTGAAACGTTCGTTAAAGCTGCTTGATACCTAGCATCCGGGAGTTCGTGGGATAGGGTTTCGTTTAGCTACTTCTGATAGCAGTCCATTCAAAAGTTTCTTCTAATTTGACTGGTAACAGAAAATTGCCAAATCTTTCTTTTTAGGACCAATCATTGAAACTGATGTTATTAATGCAACAAATAAAAAAAAACTCCAGTTCTTTTGATGCTATTAACAAATGGTAAAATTATCAAATCACTTGAGGCCTACTAGGTGAGTCCCCTAATATTTTTGTATCTTGGAATGTTGAACATTCCCTCAATGTTTTAAAGTTAGCAGGGTTCTGCCTATTTTTAAAAAAAGAGACGAATTTGATTACTACAACTACAGACCCATATCTATTATCCCTTGTTTTGTGAAACGTTCGTTAAAGCTGCTTGATACCTAGCATCCGGGAGTTCGTGGGATAGGGTTTCGTTTAGCTACTTCTGATAGCAGTCCATTCAAAAGTTTCTTCTAATTTGACTGGTAACAGAAAATTGCCAAATCTTTCTTTTTAGGACCAATCATTGAAATTGATGTTATTAATGCAACAAATAAAAAAAACTCCAATTCTTTTGATGCTATTAACAAGTGGTAAAATTATCAAATCACTTAAGGCCTACTAGGTGAGTCTCCTAATATTTGTGTATCTTGGAATGTTGTATATTACCTCAATGTTTTAAAGTCAGCAGGGTTCAGCCTATTTTTAAAAAAAGAGACGAATTTGATTACTACAACTACAGACCCATATCTATTATCCCTTGTTTTATGAATCGTTCGTTAAAGCTGCTTGATACCTAGCATCCGGGAGTTTGTGGCATAGGGTTTCCTTTAGCTACTTTTGATAGCAGTCCATTCAAAAGTTTGTTCTAATTTGACTGGTAATAAAAAATTGCTAAATCTTTCTTTTTAGGACCAATCACTGAAACTGATGTAGTTAATACAACAAATCAAAAAAAAACTCCAGTTCTTTTGATGCTATTAACAAATGGTAAAATTATCAAATCACTTAAGGCCTACTAGGCGAGTCCCCTAATATTTGTGTATCTTGGAACGTTGTATATTCCCTCAATGTTTTAAAGTCAGCAGGGTTCTGCTTATTTGAAAAAAAAACAGAGACGAATTTGATTACTACGCCGAGTGTGGAACAGATTTATATGTGTGGGATGGTAATTGCAAACCGAACGCCTCTTTTACTTTTGAAAAAAGGCGAAATTGATTTATGCGCCTTCCTTATAATACCGTTTGTGAATCGTTCGTTAAAACTGCTTGATACCTAGCATCCAAGAGTTCGTGGGATAGGGTTTCGTTTAGCTCCTTCTGATAGCAGTCCATTCAAAAGTTTCTTCTAATTTGACTGGTAACACAAAATTGCCAAATCTTTCTTTGTAGGACCAATCACTGAAACTGATGTTTTTAATGCAGCAAATCAAAAAAACTCCAGTTCCTTTGATGCTATTAACAAATGGTAAAATTATCAAATCACTTGAGGCCTACTAGGTGAGTCCCCTAATATTTTTGTATCTTGGAATGTTGAATATTCCCTCAATGTTTTAAAGTCATCAGGGTTCTGCCATTTAAAAAAACAGACGAATTTGATTACTACAACTACAGACCCATACCTATTATCCCTGTTTTGGAAAAGAGATGAGAAAGACAACAGAACTCACTTGTTTTTCAAACTACATACACAGTATTTCAGATGGTGACAGCTAAGATCCGAGTGAATGACATCTCAAAGCAATTTTTTCAAAAAAGCTTTTTAGTGTGCAAAAAAACTCGCAATGCAAAATCATACATTTATCAACTGTCTATAAATTAAACAACCAAACACGATATTAAAACAAAGCCACCGAAGTGACATAGCGCAAGCTTTCTTCTTCAATTTGCTTTTTGAATCATTATTATAAGTTTATAGGTAACGTCAGGAGCTGCGAAATTCATTCATTTTTATGGCGACCTTCGGACCATTGTCCTTTTGACCTTACCTTTGGACTTTTGGACTCAAGTTCCCTCATCTTAAACACACATACTGGAGAAAGGGAACAGGCGGCCACGCCTCCTCGCTAACACGGGAATACGTACTTTCTTGGATTCTTAATTACGCATGTTATACCCTAGACCCTTAATGACCTTTTAAATGATAGACAGTTTGGTTTTAGGTCAAATCTTTCAAGTTTATGATGTCCTTAATTGGTGATATAGTTGAGGACCTTGAGCTGGCCATAACTTGGGCATCACTCTTCGTGACCTCAACAAGGCTTTCGACGTTGCAGACCATTACAAACTCCTGAATAAATTGGAGAAGTATTATGAAGTTGGGGGAATTGCTTTGAATTTTTTTAAATCTTACCTGCAAGGCAGAAAACAATATATCGGAATTAATAATGAAACCTTCCCTTTAAGAGATATAACTAACGGCGTGACTCAGGGCTCCATACTGTGGCCACTGCTTTTTATAATATACATGAATGATCTCTATTTATACTTACTTCCAGAGACGTGCTTTCTGTACATACCCCTAAACGGGGGTACAGACCTTAATGTACTTAACACTGAAATGATTTTACTTGAAGAAAAATCTAATAAAATGGTTTAATGCAAGCAACTCCATGAACCCCAACAAAATACAAAGAATTATAGTATTAAGTAATTTCATACCATAAAGTCGTGAATCAGTTTGCGTGTTAGATGTAAAAATTCATGATAATTCATTGTGTGGCCGTAGAATGGGCTAAAATCCGAGTGAATTAGGTTAGTTTTAATTTTTGTTTATAGCTGACATGTATGCAAAGCCAAATTAGTGCTGAAATATCTAAAAACAGTATAAGACCGATCGTTGCCTTTGAATCTCATATCTATGGAATAATTTGATACATATTTTTTATTATAATCCTAAGGTGTAACTTGGAAAGTACTAATTGTAATGAAATTTTGACAAGGTATTACTGCCATAGTATATCGTTTCTGGAACTCTTGCCAGTGGAAGAGGAGAAATCAATAAAAAAAGAAAAACAAGTGAAGGGGGGTGGGTTGGCCTAGTGGTTAGGGTCGAGGGCTCGTGACCGGAAGGTCCCGGGTTGGATTCTCGTTAGAGGCGGAGATTTATTTCTGGTTTTTTCAACCAAAATTAAATATCCATAAAAAAAAGCTCAGTGAGAATCCCCACCTGAGCATTCACTGTTGGCTTCTAATTAACAGTGCTGTTCCTAAGTGGCGCTGGGAAACAGTAACAAAGCCTACACAGAACACAAGGCTAATGACCAAAGTAGTCGATGCCGATGACGCAGAAGTAAAAAAAAACAAGTGAAGACATGGAGGTATTCAGATCGATGAAAACTGCTAAAAAAGAAATTCGAATATCATTTGAAAAATGCTTGTGACTAAGCATCCATTATAAATTATATATCGAATAACTTAAACAAATTGTTAAAACTAATCGATCACCACCCAACAGTATAGTGTAGGCCAAACACCACTTAAGTATTCAACAAACTGCTGAATTAATACTGTTTTTGAAATTGTAAGCAAATTACTTGCAGTAAGAACAGAAGAACAATCAAAATAACATCTAGAAAACTTCTCCGAATTACACGAAGCTGCTAGAAGCTTTTCACATCTCATGGTACTACTAAACATCACAAATATCTCATATATTTAAGTTGTAACTAGATAATATGGTTTTTTATTTTTATTTATAGCTGAGAAGTTGCAGACAAGTTAAAATATATGAGGTACAACACAACAAATCTGAACACATTAATCATCCAAAAGCAAGGCTCAAATGGAACCATCTGTCATTATCAAACATAATGTGAAAGACATATTACCAAAGAGCTAATTTATGATTTTCAGAATGCATTCAACACGCTTTCGACATGCCATTCCCGGGCTGACATGTTTAATTTCTACCTATAAACACACGTGGAACAAAAAAATACGAAGTGAATGTTCAACACACATCAGGATGCCTAACGTTACGTAATTTTTAATACAAAGACCACCTACCGATTTTGGTCCCGTTTCTAACCCTACAGCGGTATGTTATTGTTTCGGAGAAACTGAAACAGCTTCAGTAACCCGTCATAGGCCAGTAAAATTCATACTGACTGTTTTTTATTTTCATACTTTCATCTTCAATTTAAATTCCTACAGAAAAATTGAATGCTTCCAAAACCCAGTATGGTACGTTATCAAATAAGAAGTACCAAAGCCAGCACCTGGTTCTTATGAACAATTAGGCTCTGCCAAGTAGTCACTCATTCAAGATCTTGGAGTAAAGATTACAGAAAATCTGATCTGGCATGAACACGTTGCGTCAATTGCAACAGCTGCTGGTAAAAAGCTTGTGTTCCTATTTAGAGCCAGAAAGTACTTCTCACCATCTAATCTACTCAAGCTGTATAAAGCCCACCTGGCCTGGAGTACTGGAGTATTGCTTTCCTGTCAGGGGAGCTGCTGTCCCTACTATCCTGTCTATACTAGATGTCGTCCAGGGAAGGGAAGGAAGAATATCCAAAAGCCGTGAAGAAATAACTTAAAAAAATGGAAAATATGAATAATATTCGAACATCTTTACTCAACCCCCCAAAAGTTGTAAAGTTGGGACAGCGTTTTGTAAACTAGAAACATCAAAATGATAAGTATTTTGCATATCATCAACAAATCACTTCTTCTTAATTTTCCACAGATTTATACCGGGTTATTCACGTTATTCGATACGAATCATTATGGCTAAAGTTTCAGATGAAAAAGAAAATAATGATTTCGGATGGATAAGCATCCATGAAGGCTACATTTTAAAAATATTTTCATGTTATACACGAGTCGTATCAAAGTAATATTTTTTGAATTTTTTCTGTATATTGTAGCATATTTAAATTCGTTGGTGAATTCTAGTGTGACTTTGTGTATCACATATGGGACTTAAAGCGAATCGTTTGAGTGTAACTAGCCAGTTTTGGAAAAAGTAGACAAAAATTAAATATCGCAGATATTATATAATTTGGAAGGCTCTAACTTTGCCGTTTTACTAAGCATCAAATGCGTCAGTTCAGGTGATGGTCAAAAAACATCCAACACAAAAATTAGTAAATAGTTTCCTAAATCTCTCCGCAGGAACTAAAACGACATAATTCAGCTTCAACTGGGCGACACGAAACAATCAGGAACCCCCATATTGCTTAAAAACAAAGTTTGAGCTATTTTTATATTTTTAGTTTTCTTATCATTGCTGCGCCACCACTGACACGATTTTTGAAAACCATACGCAGTTTTCATTCTTGCTGCGGTAATAACACACTGTGTCTGAATTTCATTAAAATAAATTCCATAATTTCCATGTTACTAAATTCAGAACGTTCTAAGCAATACTCGTATGTATACATCAGACAATTCTATGTCCCTTGATTTCTGTAATATCCAAGGCAATGTTCGGATGCACCTAACAAACGTCTATTATGCCGTTTTGAGTTTTACAACCCCCCACACCCTAACTACCCTATTTCACCCCCATACAAAAATAAAAATAAAAAATCATCAGGAACCCCTAAAACGCCTAAAAACAAGGTTTGAGCTATTTTTATATTTTTAGTTTTTTTATTATTGCTGCGCCGCCACTGACACGATTATTCCAAAACATACGCGTTTTCCATCCTCGCCGTGGCAGTAATACTGTACCAAGATTTCATTAAAATGAATTCGATAATTTTCGCGTTATGCAATATAGAACGATCTAAAACAACACTCACAAATTCTAAGTCCCTGGGTTTCTATTATAAGCAAGGCAATGTTTGGATGGACCTAAAAAAGTGTATTATGCCCCTAGGTCTTTCATCAGGTCATTAGTCAGTCCATTATGAATACAACAAATTTTTCAGTTTTACAACCCCCCACCCTCCAACCACCCCAAATTCACCCACCACCCAAAAAAAAGTAGAAAATGATCAGGAACCCCTAAAACGCCTAAAAACGAAGTTTGAGGGATATTTGAAATTTTTCGATTTTTGCTAATTACTCCACCCCCCCGTACAACGATTTCCAAAATTATCGGAACACTACCTACTACCATACCACAACATATCGCTGCCCAAATGTCACCACGTCGTAATCTCAGTAACCCATGCAGCGGTTACTGAGATTACGACGTTAGAAAAACGCCAACAGACATACCGACAGACAAACCGACAGACAGACAGACCGACGGAAATGAGTGACGTAGATTTTCGTTATATAGACATCATAACATGCCCAAAAAGCGTATTATCTCGAAATCGAAAATTTTAGCGATCACAATACTCCCCCCACCTATCGGTGTGGGAAGTAAAAACGTGTTCAGATGGGAGGAAACAACTAGCTTAGCAGAAAAATACAGGAAAGGCTTTTTGTTCTCTTCAGAATACTTTTTAGAAGTGGAAAATACTTTGAGAAGTACTCATTTGACGCACTTTTTCACAGTAAAGTACTGTGAGTACTGGTAGTACCGGAGGGAATGACATCTGAAGAAATTGCGATTAAAAGAGGTGTAAGACAGGGCTGCGTGCTGTCGCCGCTATTGTTTAACATATATTCAGAGGCAATTTTCAAGAAGGCGCTGGAAGGTGTCGAACGTGGGATTAAAATCAATGGTAAAATAATTAACAATATCAGGTATGCCGACGATATTGTTGTGTTGGCCGAAAACGCTCAGGACTTGCAGGTGCTAATGGATCAAATAGTACAGCATAGCGAAAACTCTGGTCTGCTCGTAAATACAACAAAAACCAAGGTCATTGCTTTTGCCAAGACACCCGTGCAGATACATCTGGTTATCGGTGGTGCTGTGGTTGGACAGGTGTCTTCTTATAAGTATCTGGGGAGTATCGTGAATGACCAAAGCGACCCAAAGAGGGAAGTTAGAAGCCGCAGAACAAGCCCGAAAGACATTTATGAACATGAAACGATTTTTCGTGAGGTCAGATCTAAGTCTTGCGCTTCGGATACGTATGGTCAGGTGTTACATCTTTTCGGTACTACTATATGGATGTGAGAGTTGGACCCTGGATATTTCACTGGAGAAGTAAATAGACGCCTTCGAGATGTACATTTACCGCCGCATACTGAGGATATCATGGGTCCAAAGGATTACCAATGAGGAAGTTCTACATCGCATGAGGAAGCAAAAAGAACTAACGCTTACCATCAAAGAAAGAAAAACGCGCTATATAGGGCATATAATGCGAGGACAAAAGTATGAGCTTCTGAGAGTAATTATAGAAGGCAAAATACAGGGAAAAAGGTCCATCGGCAGACGCCAAAATTCCTGGCTAAAGGACATCCGCAGATGGTTTGGTTGCTCTTCGCCCGACATATTCCGGATGGCTGTATCAAGGACAACGTTGGCTATTTGGATCGCCAACCTTCGAAAGGAGACAGCGTCATAAGAAGAAGAAGAAGGTAGTACCGGGCTATGAGAGGAGAGCCGCGTATAATCGACCAACAAATCGATTAACGTTCGCACTGACATGACGTCGGCGGCCATTTAAAAGAAATGGTCGCTGCCGTTGAGTTTTCCGACCTGATGAGCGTGAAATATTTTTAACTAACGAGCAACATGTAATTATTAATTGTTATCGTGATGTTTGCTTTATTGTACGATCACTATGTAATTATTCGTTACCAGTCTTGCGTAATGTGAACCTGAATACCGGCCACGTTCGGTCAGTTGGGATGTTGAACTGTGATGGAGCAAAAAAATTGGATGGAAAGCTTTTTATTTTTAAGCTGGAGGCTTTGAGAATGATATGTGCTTTTTAAAAATTAGTCACGAGATGACTGGGTTGATTGCTAATCAAATAACGTCAGTCATTTAAATTCCTAAGCTTGCCTTTTATCTTATCGTAGTTACTTTTTAATACGCTTTTATGAGCATAGCCTGTATGTTTGTTTGTTTATTTGTGAGTTTGTAACTCTCCTTTGGATTCAGAGGTCGGACCGAACATTAACGCTGTAAATTTCTTAAATTATTCAAATATTTACAATATTTGCAATTTTTCAAGCTTCCGAATTATCCAGATTTTCCAAATACCATTTTTGGCCAAAATAATGGAAGACTGAAACCGAACACTAAGTTAAATCTGACTCTACTTTGAAGTTGACACAACTCTTAATTCTATCTACATCTTGTCACATTCTGCTGCCTGCTAATTATCTACAGGGTTGGGATAAAGTATGGAACCAAGCAAATAACTTTGGAACGGAAAGAGTGATATTGCTGAAAATTTGCAGGCAAGTGTAGTGACGTCTAGTGCATCCGAAGACATTATGTTAGCTATTAATGTACTTCCGGTTTAACCGGAAGTACCGTCAACTTTTTTAATTTAAATGGGACACCCTGCATATTTTTGCAGATTTTAATTCATCTTTTTTTTTCCGAATACATCCATAGTGGGTTTAGCATTAGTTTCTGTAAAAACGGGAAAGATAAAGCTTCTTTATCATTTCAGGTGTTTAAAATGCCGGTCATTCAAAGTTGGTTTTGGCGATCGCGTGAGAACTCACAAAGAAGAGTGTCAACTTTTAATGATTTACGTCCCGACAGGGGTCCTATAACACGTTTGACGGTGACTAACAAAAAAAAAAATACAAAAAAATTACCTCAAGCGGGAAGACCGCAGACCGCCATGGATGAATTTGTGAGATAAATTTTTTAAGAAACAAATACTAAACCCACTATGGACGTATTCGGAAAAAAATATGAATTAAAATCTGCAAAAATATACAGGGTGTTCCATTTAAATTAAAAAAGTTGACGGTACTTCCGGTTAAACCGGAAGTACATTAATAGCTAACATAATGTCTTCGGATGCATTAGACGTCACTACACTTGCCTGCAAATTTTCAGCAATATCACTCTTTCCGTTCCAAAGTGAATTGCTTGGTTCCGTACTTTATCCCAACCCTGTATATGTTAGGATAAAAAAAGGATCTTGTGTGACAACATCGTAGTCTAAGTAGTCTGTCTACCTGTTTTGTGTTTTTGTCGTTTCGTGTTGTTGCTTATTGATGATATATTGTGAAAATACGGAGATTCAGAAAAAAAACTTCAGTTAACAGATACTTCAGCTGCAATATTTGGTACTCGCAGAGGTCGTGAAATCGTCTCGGGAGTATATATAGCGTAAAGGAAACCATATCAAGAAGCAGTAGGAAACAAAAAACATGATTTTACTGACGGTCAAAAAAAGATATTTGCAAAATAAAATAAGGATATATTCAAATTTTTCCACGTGACTTAAAACAAGGGCTGACGTCACAGGTATCTTATCGATATCGACAGTCGATACTGCTACAGCGCAGGTCAGTGAGATTCAACTGCAAACTAGAGATGATCTGAAATCTTTAACAATGCGACTCAATTTATTGATAGTTAAACATATTTGAAACAGGCAATTAACCCACTAGCATTTTCCTTGCAATACATTTTTATATCTGGTAGGTATCACAGTTCATCCTGTTTGTGACCTAGATTCGCAACTAATCGAAGCCATCATTTTATTTCGGCGCATCCCATTATGAATGAATCCAAAGATAGAATCTAACTCAAGCCCATCCCTACAAAGTGAATTGGTAATCTAGCCTAACTTTTATTCTTTTGACTTTTATACTTTTGTGTGTGACTGTGTTTTGTGGTTATAATGATCAATGTCAAAATGTTAGTTTAGCACTGGCTATCGATATCGAATATCAATACTTTACATCCCATCACTATAGGATATCACTGACGTCAGAGGTTGTTTGGGCGGCATTTTCCGGCATTTGAATTAATTTTTGGAATATCTCTCACAGGCGACTCCAAAAAAACAAACAAGTGATTTTGTCATGTTTGCTAGGCTCTAAGGAACGCGTAAACGACATAATATTTTTTTCTGCAAGTACCCTATTATGAGCACATCTAATCTCTTGAATTTTTTTAATCCGACACACGCGTTTCATCTAAAAAAGATAAAACCTACGTATGTCTCTGCAGGATGATACTGTCATATTAACGATAATGTTGCGATCATGCAGAGAAACGGTTTTTATTTTGTTAAGTGAAAACCGTGCATCGGATTGAAAAAACCAAGTGATCAACTTTGGTTAGAAATGAGTGGGAATTTCAAAAATAATCCATTTTAGAAGGAATCAGTGGCGTACCATCAATGTCTGCCAAAACAGGCAGGTAAAATCGCGTACGAACGCCACCGGTGGAAATTTAAGAAAAAGTTGTACAGGGTGAGTTTTTAGTACCGGCTCGGTCGATAACTCCACTACTGTAGAAGATAGCGAAAAAAAATGTATATAAAAGTGTAGCCACGGATATGCTCCTTGCTCAGAAAATATTTAGATTTATACAGGGTGATCCATAACTACGTGGTGCAAACATGCATTTTTTTGAATGAGACACCCTATATATTATTCCATATTCAAATTCTACTAATGATTTCCGTTCTTTCAATATAGGGTATTGTTACATTATACAGGGTATTTCAAAAGTTATGACCATTTTTATATCCAAATCGCGATCAAATGAACGTACTGTATATCAAAAAGTAATGAATAAAAAATTATTTTTTACATGAAAAGATTAAAAATATCTTCTAGCTTTAAAATCGGCTATAAAAAAAGCCCGTGACGCATATTCGTATACAGGGTGATGTAGAATGCAAAATCTAGATCTCCTCTCTTTTTTTAAATATAACCCCCAATATTTTATTATACCAAAGAATTGCTTCTAATATGCTCTTTCATCCTTGTATAGCAATTGTTATGGCTGAATTCATTAGTTTCTGAGATATTTCGATTTTTCTACAAATTTTAAATATACCTCCTATTTGTTTACTAAAATTTATTTATTTTGAGGAAATACTATCAAATTTTATTTTTGCTTAACAAACAACTAAAATATAAGGCCATAATAGGACTTGATCAAATCAAAACACTGAATTAACGACATAGTGTAAGTCAAATGTGCTGAGAAAACAATTTTATAGACGTCATGCATAATTATCAAGCAGATGTATCAGGTAGGCTATGAAATATTAAACGACACAGTCCAAATAAAACGATTCTTCAGTCTTTCGAACGCATTACTTTTAGAATGCCTCCGTTCTGGATATTGCTGTTTATAGGTGATACATTCTAGAGGCAAGTAGACAATTTCTCAAAGATTCTCCTGAATACCCTCAATGGAAAAATTAATTTTTAAAGCTGGTTTTTCACACAGTACGGAATTATTGAGCAGGTTATGAAAACTGTCGATTTTTCAAAGCCTACCTGATAAATCTGCTTGATAATTATGCATCACGCCTACAAAACTGTTTCCTCAGCATACTTGACTTTATTATCTCGAACATTCAGGGTTTTGACTTCATCAAATACTAATATGATCTTATAATTAAGTTGTTCGTTAAATAAAAATTAAATTCGATAGTACTTTCTTAAAATAAATAAATTTCAGTACACAAATAGAAGCTATATTTTAAATTTACCGAAAAATCGAAATATCTTGGAAACTGATGGACCTAGGTACAACAAGTGCTATACAAAGATGAAAGAACATATCAAAAGCAATTCTTTGGGCTAATAAAATATTGGGGGTTACATTTTAAAAAAAAAGAGAAAATCTGGATTTTGCATTTTACATCACCCTGTATACGAATATGCGTCACGGGCTTTTTTTATAGCCGATTTAAAACTAGAGGATATTTTTAATCTTTTCATGTAGAAAAAATAATTTTTGATTCATTACTTTTTGATATACAGTACGTTCATTTGACCGCGATTTGGATATAAAAATGGTCACAACTTTTGAAATACCCTGTATAATGTAACAATACCCAATATCGGAAGAACGGAAATCATTAGTAGAATTTGAATATGGAATAATATGTAGGGTGTCTCATTTAAAAAATGCATGTTTGCATCATCACGTAGTTACGGATCACCCTGTATAAATCTAAATATTTTCTGAGCAATTGACATGTCCGTGGCTACAACTTTTATATACAACTTTTTTCGCTATCTTTTACAATAGTGGAGGTATCGACCGAGCCGGTACTAAAAACTCACCCTGTATATTAAAAAATGCCTCTTGATTCATAGTACATGTATAACGAATTCCATTAAAATATCTGAAGTGGTATTATAGATATTAATAATAAATTATTTATTTTTGAAAACTTTACCACCCTGTATCTCAAAAGATAAGACGCTCATTATGAAATTTCCTTCTTAAAATGGACCCAAAAATCCCCCCATAAATATTGACATTCAATTAGGAAACACCCTGTATATTATATAGTTTTGAGTACGAGTAAGAAATAGAATCACGCCGAAATTCATGGTTATCCAAAGCTTATCAGCTTTGGGGTGAGGAAAAAGCTACAGAGAATCTTCAGGATCAGAACTTTCAGCATTTAATCCTTACGAGAATCTAAGTAGCGGTAATGTGCAATTCCGGAAAGTTCTAAAACCGAAGTGTTCGCACAGAAGAGGGGAAATTTTATCGCATTTTTTCCTTGAAACAGCTCTGATGCTTGCGGCACTTTAAAGCCAGTTCGTATTTCCCCTGGGAAAGAGGGAGATAAGCGGTCGTAAAATAAAAATGGCAGACAGTAGCTTCATGCCGGTCGCAGACCACACAATGACGGATTTCCGCTTTGGAAATATTTTTATGGCGAATTAGATATTCGTTCTTATTCAAGGAATTTCAATCAATTTTAATTTATATCTTAAAAGCTGTTTCTCGTAAATTCATTGTAGTCTAGGGGCCCGCTAGTTTTTTCGACCTTGAAGTGAACCACACTTTTGAAAACACATAATCGATTTGTCGTGAAAACACGTTATCTAAATGACAACATTGTCGTTACCTACCCTGTTCAAACCACTCGCACTGTGATGGCGGTTAAGACGGTGAGTAAATGCAGTTAACCACCTTTTCCATCACTGATGAAAATACAGAATACAAAAATCATAGATAATTACCTCAGGAATTTAAATTTAAGATTTCGAAAATACCGGAAATATTTAGAAAATTTTGAGAATCTAGAAAATTTTTAAAATTTTGAAAAATTTGAAAAATTTGAAAAATTGGAAAAATTTGAAAGATTTGAGAAATTTGAAAAATTTGAGAAATTTGAAAAATTTGAGAAATTTGAAAAATTTGGAAAATTCGAAGAATTTGAAAATTTTGAAAAATTTTGAAAATTTTGAAAAATTCGAAATTTTTGTAAATTTTGAATATTCTGAAAATTTTGGGATTCTGAAAATTTCGAGAATTTTTCTGATAGAAATCCAGATAACGATTTTCGATTTTTGGGGTGAACTTCAAGATCTGAGGGCTTGAAAATGTTTTATGTTCGTTACCTGAGGCTGAAACTCAAAACAACGGCTGGATTTGTAATTAGCGCACCCAAGGTACACATGAAACTAGTTTTCGTCCTGATAGGAAGCCAGATGACGATTTTAGATTTCTATAGTAATCCTGAAAATCTGAGAGTCTGAAGATTTTTGATGCTCGTTACCTAAGACTGAAACTCAAAACAATGGCTAAATTTGTAATAAGCGCCCCCTGACTATACACGACACGAGTTTTCGCTGTGATAAAAATGCAGTTAACGATTTCAGATTATTAGGGTGAACGTGAACGTCTGAGGGCTTGAAAATTTTTCATGTTCATTACCAAAGGCTGAAACTCAAAACAACGGCCGGATTTGTAATTAATGCCCACTACACATGACACGGGTTTTGGTCCTGATAGAAATCCAGATAACGATTTTAGATTTTCAGGATGCACTCGAAGATCTGCGGGTTTGAAAATGTTTGATTTTCGTTACCTAAGGCTGAAACTCAAAACAGCTGCCATACTTATAATTAGCGGGGTCTGAAACTATCTAGGGAGGCAACGCAATAAATCGATCATAACAGTAGAATTTTTTACCCTGATGGCGAAATACTATAAAATTGCACTTTAACACAGCACACTACATTTTGGCAGCTCCTGAATGCTTCGAAAAGCGTTAAATATCAAATGCCATTTGACAAACAAAGTATCCGAGTTACACGTGTTATAATTTTACTACTCATCAATGTACGTTGAATTTAATTTAAAAATTTTAGAATACAGGTTAAAAGCGAAGACACAACAATGATAATAAGTAATTGGTGTTATATCTGGTAGTTATTATGACAACATATCTATAAAGACCTGCCTATTGCACTCCTCTGAAGGCTGCCTAAATACTTTTTTAAATATGTCTCATCGCTTGGGATATTTACATAGACAACATAAAAATATACATACAGGGTGAGTTTTTAGTACCGGCTCGGTCAATAACTCCACTACTGTAGAAGACAGCGAAAAAAGTTGTACATAAAAGTTGTAGCCACAGATATGCTCCTTGCTCAGAAAATATTTTGATTTATACAGGGTGATCCATAACTACGTAGTGATGCAAACATATGTTTTTTTAAATGAGACACCCTATATATTATCCCATTTTCAGATTCTACTAATCATTTTTCTTCTCACAATAAAAGGTTTTATAACATTATACAGTGTATTTCAAAAAGTTATGACCATTTTTGTATCCAAATCGCTGTCAAACGAACGTACTGTATATCAAAAAGTAATGAATCAAAAATTATTTTTTTTTACATGGAAAGATTAAAAATACCCTTTAGTTTTAAAATTAGCTATAAAAAAGTCCGCGACGCATATTCGTATACAGGGTGATGTAGAATGCAAAATCCAGATTTTCTCTTTTTTTTTTAAATGTAACCCCCAATATTTTATTATACCAAAGAATTGCCCTTAATATGGGTATTTAGGAGAATCTTTAAGAAATTGCCTACTTCCCTCTAGAATATATCAACTATGGACAGCAATATCCAGAACGGAGGCACTCTAAAACTAATGCGTTTGAAAGATTGAAGAATCGTTTTATTTGGACTGTGTCGTTTAATATTTCATAGCCTACCTGATAGATCTGCTTGATAATTTTGCATGACGTCTATAAAATTGGTTCCTCAGCACACTTGACCGATATTATCTCGTTAATTCAGTATTTTGACATGATCAGGTACTATTATGGCCTTATATTTTAGTTGTTTGCTAAGCAAAAATAAAATTATTTTCTCAAAATAAATAAATTTTAGTAAATGTATATTATAATTTGATGAATTGAATAAAATTGAAAGAGCATATTAAAAGCAATTCTTTGGTATTATAAAATATTGGGAGTTACATTTAAAAAACGAGAGATAATCTAAATTTTGCATTCTACATCACCCTGTTTACTGATATGCGCCGCGGGCTTTTTTTGTAGCCGATTTTAAAACTAGAGGATATTTTTAATCTTTCCATTTAAAGAAAATAATTTTTGATTCGTTACTTTTTGATATACAGTACGTTTGTTTGACAGCGATTTGGGTATGGTAATGGTCATAACTTTTGAAATACCCTGTATATTGTAACAGTACCTTATATTGGAAGAATGGAAATCATTAGTAGAATTTGAATAAGGAATAATATATAGGGTGTTTCACTTAAAAAATGTTGCATTACCACGTAGTTATGAATCACCCTGTATAAATCTAAATATTTTCTAAGAAAGGAGCATATCTGTGGCTACAACTTTTGTATATAACTTTCTTCGCTATCTTCTACAGTAGTGGAGTTGTCGACCGAGCCTGTACTAAAAACTCACCCTGTATATTGAATGTTATTTACTGCGTATCATGGTAAGTTTAATTTAATCGAAAACTTTTAGAATACAGCTGAAATGCGAAGACACAAGAATGATAGTAAATAATTACTGTTGTATCTGATTGTTATTGTGGCAGCATATCAATAGATACCTGCCCATTGCACTCCTTTGAAGGCTGCCTAAATATTTTTTTAAATATGTCTCATCGCTTAGGATATTTACATAGACAACATAGAAGTATATATAGGTACTAAAATAACAGTAGATATTATAACCGAAACAGCAGCCCACTCGGTATTTTCTTATATGTGATGAGAATAATGACTTATTTACATACGTTCAACATTCGTCAATTATCGGTAGGCATACACGCATCCAGCCTCCTTAGATGTTTCGTTAACTATACCATTAAACGAACAGTCAACTCCAAAGAGAAATACTGGTTGCTATTTACCCAATCATACATCATTACACAACCCATAAGTAGCAAGGTAAACATCCATTAAGATTCAACTGCTGACAAATAAGCATTTTTCCGAATGCAGACAGACTTCTGTTGACTCGCGACCCAAGTATGTTGCCTCTCGACGCATGTCTCTTATTCCAGGGACATTTCACGTCTTCTAGGTAAACACGAATCTCCATCTTCAAACAACGCCAATCTTAAATCAACACTGGTTCGAAGGTTTGTTTATTTATGATGGTCATAAAGACTGTTGATGGATGTATTGAGAGAGGCCGATCGTGCTTTGTCTGGTGATTTTAGTTCTAGAAAAAAATCACTGCGGAATGCCATAGTCAACTGACATGCACTAAAAAAGGGAGCATCACAGAGTTAACATCTCTAAAGGGAATGTAAACAACAAAATGCACAGGTCGCTGACAAGCTAACATGTAAGGGAAATTTTGACAGCTTGAGGGCATTACCAGTGGCGTACGACTTTATATTAACATTGGATGTTCATTAATAGATTCAATTATTACTGTGATGCTACAAACTGATACAATAAGTTGTATTAGTATTTAGCTATACTTAGAGAGTTACCCTTATTATAACTTGATTGCAACAGTTGATAATTTGTTATTACCATGAAGTGTTTCCCCATATTTTACGCTACTGAAAACCAAAACAAAACCTATACTAACCTATGATAACTGGTGTTCACCGATTCGTCGCTATTGCAGCAAACTATGCACTTTTTATTTCGTCCTATCATGCAATTATGACAATATTGTTCATAAATAATTTAATTCACACCACAAATAGTCACAAAGTCACTCAAATATACACTAAAACAACAAAAATCTCAACATACGCAACAACAACTACAATGACAGCCACATGACAGCTTTAGGGGACGCCGATGGTAGGTTGCCAGATTTACGACATATTAGAAGTTATTGCGATATTCCGCTATAAAATTTACCATTTTTGAGATTTCGTTAAATCAATACAAATTACCTTCACGTAAATCAGTTACATTGCAAGTATATTTTCACGTATAGTTAAATACCCAGTTAAATACTTGGAGGAACATGTGTTCAAACTGCGGAAACTGCCAGATTTTGAAGAAACTGGAAGGTCCTTAAGCGGACGAAGAAGAGTGGCAATAGCGCTATAGATGTTGGCTGGCCTATATTCAAATTAGGCTCCCTCTAGAGATGTTAACTCTGTGGGGAGCATCATATTTGATGGAAGTTTTTATAAGCAACTTAGGTTAGAATTAAGTTAACGACGTACTTCTACTACAACTTCTTCTAGTTCACTTTAACATACTCCAGTTAATAAAGATAGCAATAACCTAGGACTAATTTGAGGATATTTTATGTTTAGATAGTAGAGGATATTACAATAGTAACGACTCTTTCAGCAAGTACTCCCTCCACATTGATTTAATCCTTATATGATAATTTTGAGTATAAAGTTTGTGAACGATTTATAGCATACAAACAACGTTTCAACCTTAGGTAACGAACATCGAAAATTTTAGGCTCTCAGATCTTCAAGTTCACCCTAAAAATCTAAAATCGATATATGGCTTCCTATCAGAAGAAAAACTGGTGCTATGTATAGTTTGAAGGCGGTAACTACAAATCCGACCGTTGTTTTGAGTTCCAGCGTTAGGTAATGAACATCAGAAGTGTTCAGATCCGCAGATATTCAAGTTCACCCTGGAAATCAAAAATAGTTATTTTTGGTTTCCTATCAGAACGAAAACTTGTGTCATGTTAGTATGACAGAGCTAATTACAAATCTGGACGTTGTTTTGGGTTTCAGTCGTAGGTAACGAAAATAAAAATTTTCAGACCCTCAGATCTTTAAGGCCTTTAGTCTTGAAGTCAGTTCAATTTCTCAATTATAAGGACTCTTAGATATTAGCCTCCTTAATTTATGGGGTTGTAGCTCATTTATATACATATAACTTTCAATGGTCAAAAGAACAGGTCGGAGTCCTTAAATATTAAAAAAATATAGGTAGAATCATGTTAGTGTGATATTTTTCGAAAGTTAATGCTCATACCTATATGGACCTTCGTTTTTAAACCACAAGCTCTGATTGTTTCGATTTCATAAAATGTCGATTTTTATGTATTGGTAAATAGAAAGTGAATAGATAATAATCATTGGTACCAGTTGTTCGATGTATTTTCTCACTTTTAAAATGTTTTACATGCATTTAATGTACTTACAACTAGAAGTCCAGCAGTGCCAAAACTTACCTGAAACCAAAAAATAATTGTAAGCATTTGTTTGCAAATAATAAATATAATTATAGATGTGTTCATAGAAGTATAAGTTTTCTTGATGTATCGTCCAGCTAAAAGGTAGTATTTGAATACAGTCTTTAAATAACAACTGGGTGATTAAGGCAAAAAATAAATTAGATATTCAAAGTATGGTATAGTATGAACTTAAGTTTCTTCATATACTTGAGCGTTTTGTCTTTTCAAATCATGTAAATGTGTTCCACTCTCGGGTATAGTCTGTTGCTCATGATAAAAATATCACTGAGCTCAACTAAAACACAGAACATGAATTTAAGTGGATATTATTTGATGTTCCAATTGATTTCCTTTCCTGATGAAGTACAAAGTAAATCCTAAATCTAGTATATATCTATATCGTTAATAAAAAACAAATGAATGTTATGGAGGTTGCCACTAAAAATATGTTATTTTTAATAACTATGAGCCGCCTCGTACAAGGTACGTTCACGCTTGCCCCTATGAGATAAGGGCATTAAGGCCATTAGAAGAACACCCAAAATCCTTGTCTGTGTACATTCTATATATAGTACAAATGCCTTCGACCCTACTGAAACCACCTATAAATTTTCATTATCTTTTATGGGCTATCGACAAATTATCCATCCGCTGTTGTCTCTGGGCACATTAGAGGCAATAAAAATACCTCAAGAACGCAACTGTGTCCTTCGGAAACCTTATTATGGTGACAGACGTAGTTTATGTCCTATTATCTAGGGCTACTGACCGTTTAAGGTATTTTGGGCTTTGCATTCATAGACAGATAGGTAGACAGTTTATTAATGTTAATACCAAAACCAGTTCGCATACATTAACAGTAGTAAAATAAGAGGCAATAGTCATCCTCATAAAATAACAAAGACAAAAATGCATATTATATCAATCACTATCGCATTTAAAAGCACTAAAAGCCTATACATAACATATCACAACACACTAAATTCAGAATTTAAAAATTTACCAAAGGAATAACAAGCCTGTTTTAACAGATACGTATTTACTGTAACAAATTTTTTTATGGAATAAACTTAGCAACATCAGGAAGTGCAATAAAAAATGTTATGCTCCAGTATCCTGGTCCATCCTGACACCTCGCTACCCGACAGTATGCAGGAACTAATTTTTTCCAAATACGGGTGTTAAAGCATGAATGTTTTCATGGGTTTGGTTCCATCTCACATACATCAAACACTCTAATATTATACACGTATGGCACAGGCAGTAAGCGCAGCCTTACATACATAGCTCTACAGTCATCTCTATAACTTAGGTTTGATATGATTCTTACAGCCTTTCTATTCAGGCCAAATACCATAAGCGTTCCAGCCGTGTGTCCTCATGAAAGAATTGCGTAAGACAAATCTGTATGAGAAATAACAAAGTATTTGGTTCACAATATATCAGCTGAAACACAAAAGTATAGGTCATGATTTCCGTACTGTAATCTTGCATCAAGGATAACACCCAAAAAATTAGCTTCTCAGGTACATCAGAAAAGCAAAAGCCTATTCGAACTGAACCAATCCTCAGTCTTTGGATGTGCTAGCCTGGATCCGCTCACTGACTCTGCAAGGTTGTCAGCAGCATATGAAACTATTGTGTCACCAGCAAACAGTGTGTATTTAGCAGCTGCGTCGACGCTAGGGAGATTACTTAGGTATATCAAAAGTAATACGGACCCAAGGATCGACCCCTGAGGTAGTCCGATGTTAACTGGACCCTTAGCTGATGCCACACCAGCTGTTCCTAGTACTTGATGCCTACAATGAAGACAAGACTTTATAAGTTTGATACTGTTTTGACTGATGCCATAGCACACAAGCTTTTTGAGGAGGATTCTTTGGTCAACACAGCCAAAGGCTTTGCTCAAGTCACAGATCAAGACCGAATTGTATCGCATGTTATGGAACGTGTCTATTATATGTGACACAGGATTAATTATACCCAGACTTGTATACTTACCTTTCCTGAAACCAAATTGAGAGTGAAATAAGATCACTTCATTCCCAAAAACCTTACTACCTTGATAGTAGATTTTACCCGCTCATTAATTTTTTATCATATCCTCGACCAAAAGTAAAATAAGACAGTTCAAGATATAACAAAGGCACCTGACGTATTTATACTACACTGCAGTATATCATATACTCTTTGGTATTATTTGTGGAAAATATTTTAAGCAAGTCTGACGGTACTAAAAGCATATTCAATAAGTCTCTTCCTTTTTTTTTTATTTATAACTGAGCAGACCGCGCAGGCAGAGCCTAAATACCAGAGTACCGCGGCTGCAGTGAAAGGGTTATGTTAGGGGAAGCTTGCTAACGCGAGATTTGAAAGAGCCAAGCCTTGTACATCCTGGGCATAAATGTGTGGTTGTACCGCTCAGTTCTTGATGTATGAAGAACGATCGTCTTAGGATGAGATGCAGCGGTCGCACGGGTACATCTGATAGGAGCAGTGAGCGGCGGAACGATAGAGGATAGCTCAGAGGAGCAGATTCCGTTGGAATATCGGTAGAAGAGTGAGAGGTCACCAACAGCACGCCGGTGAGAAAGTGTCTGAAGGTAGCGCGTTAAGGCCGGATCGCCAATTAGTCGAATTGCCCTTCTCTGGACGGCATCTAGTATAGACAGGGTAGTAGGGGCAGCAGCTCCCCAGCCATGAGAGCCATACTCCAGGCAAGGTCTTATCTGGGCTTTATATAGCGTGAGGAGGTTACATGGTGAGAAATACTTTCTGGCTCTAAATAGGTACCCAATCTTTTTACCAGCAGCTATTGCAATTGACACGACGTGTTCGTGCTAGATCAGATTTTCTGTAATGTTGACTCCTAACAGCTTGAATGAGTGAGTCCTTGGCAGAGCCTGGTGGTTCATTAGAACCTGGTGTTGGCTTGGGCATTTCTTGTTTGATAGCGTACAATACTGGGTCTTGGAGGCATTAAATTTAACGATATTCTTAAGTACCCAAGCGGTAATGGTATCGAGATCCTTTGAAAGTGAAGCTGCCACTGCCAGTCTTCTGCGTTCCAGCTCGACCACAGAGATCGGTCTATTGCTCATGATGCTTGCATGAGCGTAATGTCATCTGCCAAACTATGGATTGGGTTTGTAGTGCTAGAGAGTAGATCATTAATGTGAAGCAGAAACAATGTCGGAGCCAATACCGATCCCCGCGGAACCCCTGCTATGGAAAGAAGAGGAAAAGCCGTCTACCACGACAGAGATTTTTCGACCTGCGAGCCAACCGCAAAGCTTAACAGGGAGCCCGTAAGACGGGAGCTTGTTTAGGAGAGCTGCATGCCACAGTTGATCGAATGCCTTTGAAATATCGAGAGCAACGACGTGAGCCTCGCCAAATGACAGAATGAGTTTGCTCCACACATGTGTGACGTAAGCCAGGAGATCTCCAGTTGATCTTTGGTGTCGGAATCCATATTGTCTTGTCGTTGTTCAACTGGTTGAAATAAATGAATTGACCCGTGTGCGGAGACCCTAAGAGAGACTATACGCTGGTCGGTCTGACCTATAAAGGCACACACACATATACCTGCGGACCCGCTTTGACCCCACTTGTACCTGTATCTAAAGCAGATCATCTCTCCAAGATAGCCCGCCGCTGTGGACACAAAGGATGTCTTCGTGAGTCGGCAATATCTAATGACTGACAGATATTTATTTTAATACCGTCTCGCCGATCTGCTCCTTATCGGCCTTCCGATTTACATCGGTGATATCGCAGAGTGCCTTGGTCGTGACTTATCTTTTAGTGGCTGAGTGATTTGCTCTTAGTCGGGATGGACTTTCGCGGATACCCATCAATCTGCATAGAAGCTATTATGCCGGCTATACACGATCCAGCAGGCCTGTCAGTTAGTGTCCGACCGAAACTACTTTTTACGGCCGAAACCGAAACCGAAACCGAATTTCGGCCTCCATCTCAGTTTCGGCCGAAACATCAATATAACGTCAGTAATTTTTTCGTGGATATAAAAATGAATAACGTTTCATCAGCATTATCACACCTTATTTCAAATAAATTATTCATACTTTTTGAAATAAGAAGTTAATTTGAACCAAATATCAACTATTTTAGATTTATATTATATTTTGTATCTACTAAATAACACTCCAAACTTTGGTCAATCTTTATGACACTGTTATCAATTAGCTGCCTTAAAACTAAATTTCTGAAGTACCTACGTCCTAAGTACAACTACTAAGTATTTTTGAAAGTAAGGAGTTTTCTCTGAATTTAAGAAACTGTTGTGAGCTGCATTGAGCTACAGCTCTATTGTTGACTACCAGTATATAAGCTCCCCTCCAGCCAGCGTAGTGAATAGTGAGTCCGTGAACCTGTTCAAGAACAGACTCGATAATTGGAACAATATGCCTACGTGATGTGTCTTAGCTTAGTTAAGTTTGTATTGTATCTAATCGTTATTTGCATTTTGAGTTTATAGCGCTTTGCGCTGCTCTACTCATGATAGTGTTGTGATAATAATAATAATTCATAACTGAACAATCTAATATTGTAATATTGTAAGCGAGAAACAATAATTTATCAACTTTCTTTGCAAATAGCTTCCTCGGTTTGAATAAATTTGACTAGTAGCATTAAGTAGTGGTTCAAAGGAAACAGTCGTCAGTAAGGCCGGCGTGAATTTTAGGGGAACCTTTCTCAAAGACAGAAATGGACTGAAATTCTAGTGAAAGTAATATCTGCGTTTCTTTGCAAGCTTGGCTCCGATAAATAGGCTTTTTAACTTGTGATAAGTTATTACCATCATCTACCCAGCAAACTCAGACTTCTTCGCTTGAAGATTAGTGCTCCGAGGGCGTCCGATCGGAGCGCCAAATCCATCGCTTTTAGTTTCGGTTTCGGCTGCCATCCAGCCGAAACTGCGGCCGAAACCCGTTTTTTGGCCGAAACTAGGCCGAAACCGAAACCGAAACCGAATGTTCGGTCGGACACTACTGTCAGTTCGAACTGAACAGTCCGCCTGCATACGAGGGTTGCTCTATATCTCCGTCAATCCACCAGTACGCAGACAGCTGTTTCACGCTTATTAGCGATCATCAGTGCGCCATAGGTCGATTGACGGAAATAGAGAGCATCAGACTTTTCATGTCTACCAGAAATGTGAAGCATGTGAGAGCAGGTAACAGAAAGGTCCTGTCGGTGCACCATTTGGTACATATGTAGGAGCATATAGAACCGCGCTCTCTGGTGGCCAAGAGGACGTGCCGTGGCGTTCCACCAAGAAGTCTGCTGCTGTTTAGCAGCGATTTTCTTTAGTTTGTCGTTACCTTCGGGTACCAGATGGCGCACCGGCAGAACCGTTCTGTTGCCTGTCAGTCCGCCTGAAGTCCGGTCGCCTGAGCGTGTGTACATTCCGGTCGACTTGTCAGTTAAGACTGTTCAGGCGGCCGGAGAAGAATCAAACATATGTTCGTCCATCCGTCCGGCCTGACGTACTCAAAGGCAAGGCTGAACGTGTCTATGGCACAACCGCCTGTCGGGACATCAGGTCGTCAGGTGAAACAGTTCAGTTTAGTACAGAAGTCATTACCATGTCGCAGCGAAAGATAAAACACGCGTATAGAAGTATTTATCGCGATTTATCACAATGAGCCGTGTCTATGGCAAGTAAAATCGAAAGATTATCATGACCGTGGCAAGAGTGGCGTATTTGAAATTGATAGAAAAATGGAAGGAAATTGATCCTTCTCGTACGAAGTCGACTGTTCTCAAAAAAATTAATAATTTGAGGAGCAGTTTTCGAAAGGAAGCAAAAAAAGTGAAGGATTCAATGAGGACGGGATCAGGTGCCGATGATATATTTCCTTCGATCATATAATGATCGAAGTATATTTCAGATTCGCCTGAACGTATGGAGGGCCGTCAGTCCATCACCGCGACCGGTCTTCAGGTGGACTGTTCAGTTCGAACTGACAGTCCTGCCGGATCGTGTGTAACCGACTTTACTTTGAGTATACTAAGCAGGCCTGAGGCACATCGTAGGCATATGCCAATACCGCAACTCTTGATAATAATAATAATACTAATTTTATTGAAGTGTAATATAAAGGGTTTTCCAATAAGAGGTGTTATCTTGAATAGGTGGCTATTTCGGTAGACGTCAGTTTTGACGCTGCAGTTGTTTGACATTTGACAAGCAGAACCAACGCCATTAAAAAAATGGAACGATACACGCTTCAACAACGCATTTAAATTATCAAAATCCACTACAAAAGTGCTGAAAATTTGTCAGTGACGGTTCGTAAAACTAGAACACTTTTTGGTCATCGTGCAGCACCTTGTCGATCCGCAATACAGAAATTGCTGTTGGGACAAGTGAGTGATGTGAAGAATAAAAATCGTGCACGTCGCTCAAGAACAACGGAGAATATTGCTGCTGTAGCCCAAAGTGTTGAAGAAAACCCAGGTTTGTTCATTCCTCGTCGTTCTTTAGAATTGGGCATTCCACAAACGTCATTACACCGTATTTTGCATAAAGACTTGGGTCTTAAGCCTCATAAAGTTCAGCTAACACAGGAACTCAAGCCGGCCGATCATCAACAACGTCGTATCTTTGCTGATTGAATCCTTGAAATGCATGAAAATGATCCGGAATTTCATCGAAAAATCATCTGGACTGACGAGGCCCATTTCCACCACTACCATTGATTGTAACATGTACCCCTACAGTTAAATTACTTTGGTAGTGTTTCATAATGGTAGTGGTATAGTCCTTTATGTACATGTAGCTCTTGAATTAATCATTTTAGACCCCAAGTGTGCTAGTTTGTTGGAATTGTTTTATCGGGAGAAACACAAAAAGTCACAAATATACAGGGTGTCCCATTAAAATTTTTGAGTCTGACGTCACGTGACCACAAACAAATACCCCATTGGGTAACACGATAATAAGATACTATATTTGCTCTAATTTACACCCCCAGAATTATAATTCGCTACTACTGCCCAGTTCCGATATATTGCTTGTCTTAATCGTCCTGTGACACCCTGTATGTAATTTTTATCACAAATTGTTCATCTTTAAGCTCCTCTCTGTACTGTCTACAACACATCACAGAATTCATATAGTGTGAATTTGTACCTGTAGGGTCAATGTGCTCCTTACAGGTATGTGAATCACGTTAGACAAGTGCATGTATATTATTCAAGTACTGCTGTAATATCTGCACATCAATCATCATACGGGTACCTACATTAATATGCGTAATATGCTCTCATATTCCAGGTTGAATGCATTGTCTTATTTGAATTCCATACAGCGCATTTTTCCTAGAAGGAATAGCATGCATCCACGTCTGATATTCTAATTTCAATTGTCTGTAATTTGCCGGCACTGCCGCAATATGCAATCTTCTTGTTTCTTTCCTTTCTTCCTTCCACCTGGTCCCCTGTTTAAAAGCCATTTAGATATAGGTTCACTATATTATCGTGGTGTCGATGCCACCTGAAAACCGCCACCAACTCTATATGAGTATTTAGTAAGGAAGTACGACAATAATTATCCAACATTGTTGAAATTTTGATACGCAGAGGGTGTAAATTCTTTTATCACGGATTTATCGAAAACCACTGATTACAAGAAAAAATGACGAGATACGTCAAAAGATTTGTCATGGGGGACAACTTTTTAACCAAAACCATTTCACCCTCTTGTACCCTCTATCCCCTGGACTATCCCTTTAAAATTTAAAATGGCAAGGGTATCGAGTGATATCTCGTTCCAAATATATGTCGAAGTCCTTTATGTTGACGTTTGATTTTTTGAAATCGGTCGATTCCTTTCCGAGAGAATCAAAAAAATCTTTATGCATCTCAATTTGTTCAAATAGAAAGCACAATAGATCTTAAACGGCCCCATAGAAAAAATCTAATGGCGTCAAATCAGGAGATCTAGCAGGCCATTCTATAGGCCCTATTTGTCCTATCCATTTATCTGGAAACGCGTTGTCCAGCCATTGCCGAACTAGGTATGCCCTTCTACAAAAGTATGAGGATTTTCGTTGCTCCAAGACCTGCAATTATGCTCATTAGCACATCCAGTTAGAAAAAAATATTTGTGCATGCATCACAAAACCCAACTCACCGATCAAAATCGTCTTCGGTTAACTCTTGCAATTTTTCCATTTTGAATGGATAAAATATCAGTCGGATCCACAATTTGCGTAACGAAGTATTGGAATTTATGCCAAAATGACCTAAAACTTCAACTTGAGCAGCATCATTAAGAACTCTTCGTTTCTTATTTGCAACAGATCCAGTTTAAGTAAATTTCCTAACAAGTTCTCTTTCCCGGATGTTTACCATTAAACAAAATGGCAGTTTGCCGAGCACATTGATTTTGGGCACCAGAAATTGTAATCATTTCCACAGTTTTTGCAACTGTCCGCCAGGAATTTGAATGTCGCCTATATTATTCTTTGGCCAATAACAGGCAACACTTTGAACACTTATTGCAATAAAAAATGGTACTTTTTTTCCCATCTCAATAAATTAAGACACATAAATTAATACTCTTTACCGCAGCCGTTTCAAAAATAGAACTTTCGGTATGATTTGGTAAATCGAACGTGAAACTTTACGTAAATCGTACCGAAAGTAATAAATCATACATTAATCATACATTAAAGCTGTTATAACAACAGCTAAAAGGTGCATCCCCCGAGGTTTCCGAAGAGAATATGTTCCGGGATGGAACGATGACATAGAGAGGCTTTATCAAGAGTTTAAGAACAGCGGAGATTCTGAAATAGCTGATGAACTCCTCCACTCTCTAGATGCAGAACGCTGCAAAAAATGGGAACAAGCAGCCAGTAACATGAACTTCAAAAAGTCAAGTAGGAAAGCTTGGAGCCTTCTTAGGAAACTAGGGAGCTCTAACCCACCCACACGCCAAAATAATGAAATATCGGCTGACCAAATCGCAGCACGAGTTGTAGCGCTCTCTAAGGTCTCAACTAATAGACAGCACTGTAAAGATGTTAAGAAACAACTGAAAGAACGTCGTCAAGCAACATTAGCTCACCCTGTATACTCCACACCATTCACTGTTGAAGAAGTAAATAACGCCTTGGAAAACACTAAGCCTGGCAAAGCCCCTGGATTTGATGGAATTCACCCTGAGTTTCTCAAAAACTCTGGGAAACATACCAGAATGTGGCTGAGCAAATTTTTCAGTGACATCTTACAAACAGGAAACATACCAACGAAGCTTAAAAAATCAAAAGTTATTGCAGTGCTGAAACCATACAAACCAAAGAATCTACCTGAGAGCTATCGGCCTATATCCCTACTGAGTTCATGTTATAAACTTCTTGAAAGGATGATACTAAATCGGATAGGTCCAACAATACTGGAACATATTCCCATTGAACAGGCTGGCTTTAGGCCACACCGTAGCTGCACGGATCAGGTACTCAGCCTAACAACCCACATTGAGGCTGGATTTCAGAAACGGCTGAAAACTACAGTAGTATACGTCGACTTGACTTCAGCATACGACACAGTTTGGAGGGAAGGCCTTCTTTTCAAACTCCTGAAAGTAGTACCGTGTGGCCGAATAACGTCGATATTAAACAACATGCTTTGCGATAGGCCCTTCCAAGTAATAACGGGTGACAGCAGAAGTAAAATGAGGCACCTAAATAATGGTTTACCCCAGGGCTCAGTTCTTGCTCCAGTCTTATTCAACCTATACATTTCTGATATACCCAACACCATTTCAAAGAAGTTCATGTATGCCGACGATATTGCTCTAGCCGCTCGTAGTAATACAATAGAGGAGGGCGGTAGTATCTTATCGGAAGACCTTAGTGTGATGGGAAGATATTTTGCAGACTGGAGGCTGATTCCAAACATGATGAAAACTGAAGTGTTATGCTTTCACCTCAATAACAAGCAAGCTAGAACTGAACCTCATGTATACTTCAATGACAACTTAGTGCGCTACAATCCTCACCCAAAATACTTGGGGATAACAATGGACCGAACATTATCATTTAGAAAACACCTAGAAAACACAGCAGCAAAGCTTAGCACCAGAAACAATATTATTCATAAATTGTGCGGTACCACTTGGGGGGCAAACGCAACCACCCTCAGAATATCTGCCCTCAGTCTTGTTTATTCTACTGCTGAATACTGCGCCCCAGTATGGTTAAACAGCCCTCATGCAAAAATGATTGACACCAAATTGAATGAGACAATGAGAATAATTAGTGGCTGTCTAAAAACTACCCCCCTACCGTGGCTGCCCGTTCTGTGCCATATCACTCCTCCTCATATTCGTAGACAGGATAAACTGGTGAAGGAATACAACAAAATACTATCCAATCCCCAACTTCCACTGCATACTGACCTAGATGATGCAGATCTTCGGAGGTTGAAATCTAGAAATCCCCCATTACCATTTGCAGAACGGCTCTTGCGGGATGGCTTCCAAGTTGATGAGCACTGGAGAAGGGATTGGGAAGTCCAGAAGCCGGTACAGGCTCCACCAACTATGGACCCCACTTTAACCCTGCCAGGAATGGAATTGCCTCGCCATATATGGAAAACCCTTAATCGAGTCAGAACGTCGCATGGCATCTGTCGTGACTCGTTCTTTAAATGGGGGATATCTGAATCACCGTCCTGTGACTGTGGAGAGCCCCGGCAGACTGTGCAGCATATTGTCACCGAATGCCCGATTACCGCATATACTGGACAACAGTCGGACTTCTTCGAAGCCTCGAAGTCTGTAGTTGACTGGATAAATGGTCTGAATTTTAAAATCTAAAAACTATTTATTTTTGTTTGTTTTAAATTTAATATTTGTATTTTATTATATTGTTGAAGACTTATTACCAATCAATCCATGTAGCCATACGCTAAATAAATAAATAAATAAATCATACCGAAAGTTCTATTTTCGGGATGGCTATAATGTTCATCATTGCTCGTGTGGGGGCGGGTTAGAATATCTGCCATCGTATATCCTGCGTGTCGTAAAAGGCGACTAAAAGGAACCGAACTACTATCGGTATAAGCTGTAACCTCTTCTCGACCAACAGCTTCGGGTGGACGAGTTGAGAAGAGTCAGGACACCTTCTTGTCCTTGGGGTGAGAAATTGCCCCTAAAGACGGATGAACCAGTAGATACCATCTGGTCAACGGCATGAGGATGCAGATAACAAATGGGAAACTACTGCATTAAAGATCTTTTAGATATCCGAAGAGAAACTCGTAAAATGTGTAAATGCATTTTACGAGTTCACAACACGTCTGTTAAGACATTGTGACTATGATGATGATGATAATGTCCATAAGTAATATTTATAGTAACTATTCCTATTATTTTTAATATTTTATCTAATAAACGGATACAGGAAAAATATTGTACGTAACGAGACCCGAAAATAATTTTACGGGACTCGCAGGCTTCCAGGACTCGCCTAATCCCGTAAAATACCACTTTCGGGACTTGTTACCTAAATAACTATTCTAAACTGTTCTAAACTCTTTCGAAAAAGGCTTGACTGGTTAAAAAAATCACACGTCAACATAAAAGACTTATTCGATATACCTTTGAAGCAAGCCTATACTCGATCCCATTTGTCATTTAAAATTTTTAAAGGGATGACCCTGGCGGAAAAGGTGAAGGGGGGAAAGTAGTTTTTTTAATCAGTGGTTTCCAATGAATCCGTGGTGTTAATTTTGTACAATAGTACCAATAAAAATAAAGAAAATAGATTTTTAAAACGCTTTTGGTTTTTCCAATTATAACAGGGACGTTAACAAAGCTGATCTTAATATGTAACACAATTGGGGGTCGTATTACGTGAAATCGTTGATTGAAGAAAATTTTCGTCAATCAACGGTGAAATTTAGCTAGGCAGAGTGGCTGGATACGTAAACACGCTTCTAATATGCGACGGTTTTTCCAAGGCATTGAATTGCCATTAAAGAAATGTGCAGCTATAAACACATCTTAATAATACAACACTATGAGGTGAGATTCTTTCATTACCAGGTACAAAGCAAAGATAAAAGTATAAATGAGAAGGTTGTGTTATTTTACGATTTCTTGCAAAACAAACAGCAAATATGAGGAATGCGATGTTTAACCGTGAACAAAACGTAAAAAGGTGAGTATGAGCTGCGTTTATAGTGGGCACTTAAGTAATGAGAGTTAGTTAACTCTCTCTCTCTTTTACCTGCTGACTGCGATGTATAATGCAAGTTAACGCTTGCTTTGACAGTTAGAAGTAGCTACTTGCAATCATGAGGTCTCAATTAAAATCAGAAAATCAAAGAATAAATACAACACTGTTATTAAATTCAGACTATACCTGGTTCCAAGCACAACCAAACTTTGAATCCAAAACAATATCGAGTAGTTTCATATCGAGAATAGTCGACGTATTCGTCTCCAAAACAAGAAAAGCTATGCTACTTTAACACTCCATGAATATATCCTGAAAGGCAATCTTCTTCTTAAGACGCCGTCGCCTTCCGCAGGTTGGCGATCCAAACATCTAACGTAGTTCTACACCTTTTCCAGCTGTTAATCAGAAAACTTTTGGCAAATATTTTACACATTTAAATCACTGAAGTCATTGTGGATCATAAACTGCTTTTTTAGTCAAGTATTTCTTGATCTTGTCATGGAAAGTATTCATTTCCAATGTTTTCATCCTGCTTATTCTAGAAGTACAAGGCATAATAATTTATGCCTGTTTATGCTGATTCTGGTACTGGCAGCTTTTCTTGTATTATGACTACGAATTTCCTTATGTCTGGTATATGATGTTCCATTGCGTTTTATGTGACATTCTAAAATGAAAATGAAAGGTAATGTTAGTAGGTGCAAGCTGAGCAACGCATCTTTGCAGGATTCTCTATATTTCAAGTTGACCAATACCATACACATCGTCTCTGTATGCCAAAAATCTAGAATAGCCCCAGTTCAATATACACACAGAAAAATCTATCGTTTTGTCAAAGACTTAACGCTTTGATTCAATGGGGCGTTACACTCCACACTCAGCATTTCTGAAACACAGCGATGTTTTATCCATTGGGAAGTGTATAGTTGCTAACGAATTATATCGTATTGTCGAATCAACTACAAGATGTCATTGGATTCCAATGAATTATTCAATCGCGGCTTATTGTTGAATCGATTCTGTGTTTTAAAGTTGACTACCTTCTTTTCCTTGGATCAATACATTTTACTGCGAGGATAGCTAATCGTTTCATTTAGATGTTTAATAATGGTGTGATTTTGTATGAGGTTATAAGGAGCACGGTATAAGAAGTAGACATAAGCCTGCACCAGTTGTTGCCTTTTTACCTGAACTGTCTGACTAATCTAAGCACCTACATTAAAATGTGGTTATTAGCTCTTCTAAGCCCCAATTTCTCAGTAGGTCCTCCATTTAATATATAACTGGAGACATTTGAATTACACAGTTGCTGCTGCAATACGCGATACCAAGAGATGACACAATACGACAAACAACGAATCAACACAACGAAACAACCCGTTACTGAATAACCTCTCTATGTTGGCGCAGATAACGGATAACACTGAGATAATCCTCCTCTTCTCTCTTTTTACGTTCAATGAATCGGGACATCAGTCCCGCTGAATACTGATTATAGTTCATGCGAATAACAAGGGCCATTGAATTCGATATATGATGTTGTTGGTACGAATACTACTTACCAATTTCTCTAACAGCATAAACAATGTTTTGAAAGCATGGATTATTGTTCATGTAATAGTTACCTTTTGAAACAAAATTAATTTTTATCAGATGAATTATCACGAACTGCTGTTGCAGGAATAATTTTTGTACATCGAATAGATTGTATGCTTTGCTTAAATGAAACATAGGGTAAATTTCGAAAACAAAAAGATGCTTTGATTGCATTAGATATCAATACTAGTATTAGAGGATTACAGATATCATTAGAACAAATATAAAACTATTTTGGATTAATTGGCGGACCTGTGATTATTTCGAATATAAGGATTAAATTCTCTAAATGACATGGATTTGAAACAACTGTAAATATATTTAGAGCGATGGAAAAACATCCAAATACTAACAATTAATTGAAAACGTAACAGTATTTTTTTCTGTGTAAAATATGACATAGTTGGTTGAAAAAGTGCATAACAGCAGTAGTTCAGGGGTGTTGTATTATTTACTATATTCTTCAGATACCTATCTTATGAGGTAAATAGTCCTTGACAACTTCTTTGAAAGTTCCTGAGTGTGTAATCTCCATGAGAGTTGCGAATCTAAGCACACGTCTAGGAATTTTACATTCTGATCTCTCTCTTCTGATGATCAAGCTGTTTTAGAGTCAATTTGTTTTGTTTTTGTATGGTTTAGACTCAGCGAGTTTGAGTGACACCAAGCTCTAACTGATGCCTGTTGAACGTGGTCGATAATCCTCTCTATTTTTGTTGTATCATCTGCGTAAGGAATAAATTCCGATTTTGATTTCTGATTAATGCTTTATTGGAACATCCTTTGTCGACCAGCAGCAGCAACAGTCTTATTCGAATTCCTGGCATCGTATTTTTCCTTCGACCGATAGCATGCATCCACGTCTCATATTCTAATTTCAATTGCATATAATTTGCCGTGCCGGCCGCGGTCGGCAATCTTCCCTCCCCTCCCCCTCCTTGCCCCCCTCCCCGCCCGCGCGGTCCGCCCGTTTTGCCGCGCGCGGTGCGCTGGCTGTCGCAATTAGCATAAAATGTAAGTTGGCCGTGCCGCCGCCGCCGCTGCCGCCTCCACGCCACCGCCGCCGCCGCCGCCGGACTGCATCTAAATTGCACGACGCAGATCTGAGCGCTGGAGGCGGTACCCAGATTATAGTCGGGTGCCAACGTCTCTGCACGCGCGGTTCATCGCTGGTGTCACCGTAATAAATTAAAACAAAAAAAACTTTTTTTAAAAAAGTTTATACTTAAAGGTTCTAAAAAAAAAAAAAGAAATAAAATGTTCCTTTAAAGGGGAGACACACGTACGAACTTCAAGTACGCGGTTTTTAAGTTCGCGAACTTACTCGGCTCGACGTCGGTGACACACGTGAAGCTGAAATCACTCATTTTGATAATTTTCCTAAATAAAAAAAACTTTTAACAAACGCCGGACACAACAAGCGTTCTGCATCGATGGCCTGCCAAAACAAAGTGGAGGCTCGCTGGCGAGCGAGTTGCTGCTCGCAGTACGAGCCGAGACAGGCTTCGAGCAAGATTTCAAACCAGTTGGATCGCCGGCGGTTTGCGCGACGGTTTCAAAGTACGCGTACTTACGGTGACACACAGGCGAAAAAGGTCGTCGAGCCATAAGTACGCCTACTTGCTCGTACGTGTATCACCCCTTAAAAAAACCGTCGTGCAAACCGCCGGTGATCCAACTGGTTTGAAATCTTGCTCGTAGCTTGTCTCGGCTCGTACAGCAAGCAGCGAGCCTCCACTTTATTTCGGCAGGCCATCGATGCGCAACGCTTGTTGTGTTTAGCGTTTGTTAAAAGTCTTGTTTACTTAGGAAAATTATCAAAATGATGATTTCAGCTTCACGTGTGTCACTGCGTCGAGCCGAGTAAGTTCGCGAACTTAAAAACCGCGGACTTAAAATTCGTACGTGTGTCACCCCTTTTATTAGAGTGTTAACTATCAACTTATAGCCTCACTATAGTCACTTTATATGATCATAAAAGTTTGTCGCGAGGCTTGCATAAGTACCTATAGGAATTCAATTAAACTGAAATTTTAACACACTTAAATTTAGCAGACCAAGTTAGTCAATTGAATAGGTACTAGTTAATTTACACAAGTATATCATGCGACAAGCTTTTATGATTATATAAATTGTGTATAATGAGGCTATAAGTTGATAGCTAACGCTCTAAAGGAACATTTTCTTTTCTTTTTCTTAGAACCTTTACATAAAAGCTTTTTTAAAAAAAGTTTTTTTTGTTTTAATTTATTTTTTACCTTTTAGTTATTAACTTGCATTTATAGCAAACAAAATTTTTATTTATTCCCGGCAAGCCCTTTTATTTGATACCCATATTGCAAAAGTGCATTAAAAAGAACTATTTCGCCATCTTGTTGATTTAGAATGACGTCATATTATTTTTCGAGTCGCTCTCAATAAGCCCTTTCACTGTGCAAAGACTCTCTTCTCTCAGTTCGTAAACAAGGCTCATGCAGTGATAAAACAGCTCACCGACTTTGAATAGTATATTTTCCTCAAACTCTTACAACAAAACACATCATCGTATTATATCTAAATATACATATTGTTTGCCATCATTTGGACGACAGTTTCTAACTTAGAATTTCGCTATCCCGATATCCACTCATTTTCGTAGATTTCCTTTTATTAGACATCATGACATCATGAAAACCTCAAACTAAGCTAAAAATATAGACCTACTCTAAACATAACCTTAAAACTGTGTTGGTGATAAGAGTCCACTAACAACACGAGTTTATTCCTATTACTTTCCCAAAATCAGTCTAGCACCCCAAATGTTCCTTTACAACTTATTAGAAAATTCTTACCGCGGATCTTCTTTACCACTTACGTCGCTGTCTCAGTCATACACACCGGCTGTCCGGTCTACCCTTCGTGGCTGTTCGATGCACCAGCGGTTCGTTAGCTACCCCCTAACCTCATGTCGATGTCATCACTGTCGTCGATACAACCTGGTGATGACCACCGCGTAGGTTGTATAAAGGAACTCGTACAATTCGATCCAGAATCTCCCGTTTGCTGCCAGATTCTTGCTTACACCGCAAGCCTCTAGTTGAGCGCCAAATGCAAAAACTCTCTTCTCTCAGCGTCAGATTCATGCAGTGATAAAACAACTTGCCGGCTTTAAATAGTATTTTCCCCAAACTCTCACAACAAAATGCATCGTTTGAATAAAAATGACATCAGTGGATCTATTCACTGACAATAGATCCACTGAGATCTATTGTGTCTATTGTCAGTGATGACATTCCTCTCATTAGATTGTCATTCCCCTTAGCATCTACTGGGCGTTCTCATATCAATATGGATACCCGTTATTGTAGAAATGCATTAAATAACTATTCCGCTATAGGATTTAGAACGACGTCATATAACTTATCGTGCATTGTGATCCAAACTAAACGTGTATACAAAATTTCAGCTCAACTGGTTGAAGATATCTGCTTCAAAATTGAGTTGCAAGATTCCACCCGAACAAGCGTACATACATTGCAAGTTAAATAAAAGCTTTTAAAATACACAAAGGTACGATAATTTTTTTTAAACGTAAGAAAACTAAGCGTTTTCAGATAACAATTAAAAAATACAAACCTAAAATTCTTATTATTATGAGGGTTCGGGAATGATTACAGCAAAATCAATAGATATGTTGACCTCTACTGCATGTTTCTTCATCATAAACGCATATTCTGTCCTACATAAATTTTGAGGAGCTGGCAACGCCTACATGATTTTCCTGCGATTTGTTTACGGTAAACTCAGACTGTCAAACGTTTGTTTTGGTTGTGCGTCTTTTATGCTTGGCCAGTAAAACCGAATTCGCTATTTGTTGGTAACTGTAGTGAAGCTTTACGGACTTGCTGTGCTATATTCGAGTGTAGTTTAACAGTTTTTCGAGATGGGACAGTGCAGAGCAGTGTTTGTAATATGGGTTGCATTGGAAGAATTTTCAGGTTAGTTGGCAATGTTTGGAGGCTGAAGCGTCAAAGATGATGGCTTTGAGCACGTCATACTGAGGTGGTTTGTTTACTACCTCTATGTTCAGTTGTTACTCTGAGGGCCGAACCAAACATGCCGACTGGCCTGATTCGGCGTAATGTAGACGCGTCTTAAAGGAACATTCGAAAAAGGTATGCAAAATAAGACCCAATAGTTAAGTAGTACAACAAATGCCAAATAACCTGTCGAAATTCGAGGTCATAAGGTTGCAGTAAATAATCCGAAATATGCGAGAAGAATTTGATGTGACGAGGTTTCAGTTTAACAAATCTTGATCTACCAGTGAAAATAAATGCATTGGTATCAGATGCAGATAATTGAAGAAGGTCGACAATGGATCTATCGCACGAAATTCATCATTTTTGTCACTTGGTATACAAGGGGTAACTCTTCACGATAGCCAGTTTTATTTGCCTTGTAAATATGTTGCAAATAAATAAATAAAACTAAACTAAATTATTCTGACTGAGAAGATTTCTTGAAATAAGAATGCAAGAAGATCAGTCTGTCAGCACTATCTGATAATCTTGACCTTATGTCTGTTATTAACACGTCTTTATTATATAGGATTCAGTATTATTAAATGCGACAATGGTTCACAAATAAGGTCATTAACGTATGCCAATATTTTACCATTTATTTCATCTTCAATTCTTTTAATTAAAGAGTATACCTCATCAGGCGTTGTTGGTGTCAAGAAAAAGGAACTAGTGACAAATCCTGGCAGTCTCAGGGCATCACACTCGGGCCCGGCACAGTAATCTCAGTAAAAAAATTGTTGAATCCTTCCGCTATATCCTGACTGTCTGTAACAGTTTCACCATTAGACAGAGCTGCTTTTTCTGTTTTACTATGACCACGCATACAACGCTCCTCATTAATTATTTTTCAAATTTCTTTATTTATATTATTTGTGTTTGAGATTCGAGCTTTTAGGTTCTTTTGCTGTTTACTATCTGACTATTATAAAGTATTTTAAGGCTCTCGTATCGTTTTTTAATGAAACTGTTGTCTGTGTGTGTCACTATTTTGGACATTTCACATAGCAATTTATGAAGTTCCTTCAGTTCATTGGATAGCCATTGTTTGTTATTTATTGTATGCCTTATCCTTTTTAGTGGAAAGCAATTAATAAAACGGAACATAAAAGTACTATAGAAAATGTTAAATTTGTCATTGAAGTCCACAATGTGGTAGAGATCCTCCCACTGGATGATAGTTACTGTATTTCTGAAACATTCCACATTTCTCTCACTAAGGTCTCTCACATAAGTTTGTCTATTATCTTTATTATCTAGCCTGTTCAAAAATAATAATTCCCCAGTTTGATATGTATGATCAGAAAGAAAAGTGTGTTTAACCTCTACACTATTTATATCCACATTAGTGAACATGACGTCAATCAATGTTTGAGAAGACGAAGTTACTCTTGTTGGTTCTGATATCATGTTGATCATGTCAAATTCTGCCATAATATTTACAATTTCATTGCTCATTGATGTACTATCTAGAAGATTTATATTGATATCTCCACATAAAATGATATAGTAATCATCACACGAAACAGATGAAAGCAACTCATACATTCGTTCAAAAAATATTTCTTTATTTCCGTGTGGAGATCTGTAAATTTCAACAATCATTAGTTCTTTATGTAAGGATGATTTCTCTAACCTCAATGACACCGCACAAGCTTCAAAATCCTTCTCAAGGCATTCATAAATTGGAACAGGTTCATAAGTCATATCCTTATTAATCATAATAAAAACACCACCCCTAGTAAAAATACTTGTACAAAACGACGCCGCTACATAAAAATCTGACAAACGAAAACAAAACATTTCATTCTGAGTCAGCCATGTCTCACAAAGACATAAAATATCAGGCTTTTCCGTTTCTAGTAAGATTTCAAGCACAAGATGTTTACTTTGTTAGGAAATACCTTGTATGTTGATATGCATAATTTTTATTTTATCCATGTTTGTTATTTGCTCAGTACCACATTTGCTGAAATTAGCTATCCTTGAGAATTTACCTTCTCTTTTTTGCGTAAAAAATTTCTCGATTGTTAATTATTTGAGAAATCTAATAACATATTCTTCTGTATTGGGCGTATCTTATATAATAAAAGCGTGTCAGTAATAATAGTAAAAAAGCGTGTTAACAAATGAATACGATGGCTGGTTCGACGGATTAAAGCCACCAACATCGTTTTCGCCGCAAAGTTGGAGCGCTGAATTTTCGGTCCGACCTCTTAATCCGAAGGAGAGTTACAAACTCACAAACAAACTGTAAAGTTTTTCCTGTCTCACTTGTCATAGGGATGTCAAAGACTACCGATTCACGTCACATAGATAGACCTACCGATGAGACTGGTTGGCACTGTTTTTTTTTTGATGTCCATGAAATAAAACCTTACCTCAAATCAAAATTTCTTTGTGTCAAATAAGCGCTGTTGTCTGTTTTCATCTCCAGATATCCTGGACTATAACGGCCGCCACCGCGGCGTTCCGTTGCCCCATCAGATTTGACCTGAGGCAAACTGAACAGATTACCAACTCCGAGAAGAGGACCAATTGGCGTGCCCCATTCGAACGAACAGAAATTACAGGTTGTCTGGAATGGCGCTACTCTTACGTCATATCTGCATGTATAATGCTTTACGACTTGACCTTACCAAGTAGCTTTTTGGCTACTTTACTTCGCTATTGCTACCGTAAATGTCTATGCTTCAGTCATATATGTTAAGAAGATGAAACGGGTTGTAAAATACGTTACAAGTTGCTGTTAATACGGGTTACGCTACCGTATTGCTATGTAAGGTCTATATTCACAGCACACCTGTCTGCATCATGATAGTCACAATGTCTTAACAGACATGTTGTGAACTCGTAAAATGCATTAAGTCGAAGCTAGAGTATTGCCGACGCGAGTATTATCAATAGTTTTGAGAATTGTAGCTCGCGATTATTCGCGATTTACTGTCAGTTTAGTGGCGCTCTTGATACTCATATCCAGCAATTGTTTCGTCGTGTCCACCTAGCATGTAGGGGGACGGCCACGGCGCCGCCCACTCGGGGCATGACCCTGAACTACAAGTTTCTCCATACTATCGCTTCTGTGTATATGTCCGAAGAATGTAAGCATTCTCGTCGACACAATGGAGGATAATCTCTTTGGATTACCGAGCTCATCCAGTATGGAAACGTTAGTTCGATGGGCGGTATAAGGAACTCTCAGCATTCTCCTCCATGTCCACATTTCAAAAGCATCTATGCGAGCTCGATCTGCCTTATTAACAGTCCAAGTTTCCGAGGCATACAAAAATATGGAGATCACAAGAGACTGAACCAGCGACATTTTTGTAGATTTAATGATGTTATGGTCACGCCATATTTTAGTAAGCTTTGTCATGGCAACACGTGCCTGTTGAATGCGCCGTCGAATCTCATTTTCACAGCTACCCGAATTGTCGATCAAAGAACCGAGGTATACAAAACTTAGAACAACTTCACAATGGCCTATTGACTTTATTTCTCGATGATTGTCATGCTCTCTATCTATGATCATAACCTTGGTCTTATTGTAGTCAATGCCAAGACCATACGCTACACTATTTTGTTCTAAGATGTTTAATAGAGCTACTAGTTCTTCCTGGGAAGCTGAAATAAGGGTTGTATCGTCAGCAAATCTTAAGTTGGATATATTGCTTCCGCCAATAGTTACCGCCATTCCAGTTGTCTAATTCCTGTCTAATAATACCTGTTTTATTGATACTTTCGGTTTGAAAATGGCTAGGCAAATGAATCCTTCGCTAACTCTTTAAAAATTTCGTCCTCCATCTATTTACGTTGAAAGAGATATAATATAGAGCATACCATTTAGAAGGTTCATAATAACACGTAGTAGTTGACATCAAATACAGCCCTGAATAGGCTATTAAGGGCCGGTTTCTCAATGTCCAGTTAAAGTCTCAGATAGGTATCTGCCAGATAGCGTTTCTATGGATGGAACTGTCAGATAAGATTTACGTGACTTCGTGAGTTTAGACTTCAATGGTATAAACAATTTATCTAACAGTTGCTGTTATCTTGCAGATAAATATTTAACTGAACATTGAGAAACCGGTCCTAAGTAATCTTGAATAATTTTTATATAACAGAGTATTAGGTAAAAATAGCTCTTTCAAAAGAGATCTAGTTTGTTCAATGCCGTTAACTTATGCTTAAATTATTGCGATTTAAATAAAAAACTACTTTTACGTTCCCCCACCACTACATCTCGCAGGATAGAGAAAAAAGGATCAACAAAAAAAACTTCAAAATTGTCCAGTCTATACGATGGTAATATTTATAGTATACATTATTTCCATATTTTTTTGAGAAAAAGTGGTTTTTCCGATTGATCGTAACAGCTACAACCCCTATCGGCCACTTGCGGAACTTAAAAATAATTTACGCGATTTCTCTTAGCCGATTTAAACAATATTATTTTTTCCTCATTTACATGATTAACAGCTGGCGAGATATTGCCGGCGTATATTTTTATAGTCCATTTGAAAATTCTTGATAGCTAAAATTTTATTGCATAGCAGGTCAAATCGAGGGTAGCACCTGAAAACAGTGACGGAGAATTTCTAACATGAAACATTGTGAATTTACCTATATACAAGTATTATTATATATAATACATATTTTCAACTTGGTACACAGTGTGTATAATTTACTTAAATGTAACGAAGAAATGGATATACCTAATAAAATTCGATGCTTATATCTGTCTAAAGATGTATTTTTGATTTCTATAAAATGTAAACCATAGGACCACTAAAATACTAAACGTGCTGTTTTAAATGTAAGTTGTGTATGAGCAGGTAATTAGGGATTTCCGCAAAGTATGACGCAGGTACTTTTCCAAGACCTGTATGCAGATTCCCTGTTTATAGTAGGCTACCCGGTACATATGTCTTTATTTTATTAAATGCTAAGTAAATGAATGGTGGGGGGTTGTAAATCTGAAAAATTTGTTGTACTCATAATGGGCTGTCTACTGACCTGAGAGAGAAAGACCTAGCGGGATAATACACTTTCTTAGGTCCATCCGAGCATTGCCTTGCCGATTACAGAAACCAAGGGACTTGAACTTTCTGATGCATACAAAATACATACGAGTATTACTTTGGATCGTTTTGTATTGTGTTACGTGGAAAATTCTGAATTGACTTTAATAACATTTTGACACAGATTTATTACCGCGACGAGCATGGAAAGCGCGTATGGTTTTTAGAAATCATTTCAGTGGCGGCGCGGCAATAAAAAGAACTAAATATATAAAAAACACCTCAAACTTCGTTTTAGACGTTTTAGGGGTTCCTGATCATTTTCAAATTTTTTTTGGTTGGGGGTGAAATTGGGGCGGTTCGGGGGTGGGGTTCGTAAAACTCAAAAATTTGTTGTATTCATGATATATTGTCCATTGACCTGTGAAAGAAGCACCTAGTAGAATAAAACACTTTTTTGCGGTCGGGCGAGCGATGATTTGATTGCAGGGGCATCTAGACTATAGTTTCATGCTGTGGGAAAATAATAAAACTGGTATCATCGGAATGTGTGGAATGTACTGAGTCAATCAACTTTACTACATTTTGTTTAAACATTTCGGGTATGCCTAAAACGATCAAAATTCCACATCAAGACCTTGCTCTCGATAAGAACATGCAGCACTTGCTATAAAAACAAGAACGAACCAAATGCCGATCGCTTTCCTCAATTAAAGTTTAATGCATTCGCCATACAGTAAATCTGGCATAAAAACGAGGCGGTACGGCGAGTACTGCTGATATATCGCTGCGGAAACAGGCGGTATCGCGGTACCATAATTTATTTTAGTATAAGTGGGTGGTGAATGGGTATAATGTACGCGTATTTAAATATAAAGAGTGAGAGTTGAAATATGTGCACTGCTCTGAGTAGTGCACCCGGTTTCTCTGGTTATCTAACAGTGTTTGCAATGTGTGTTGGCTAGAATGTGGCAGGTGACTCATTAGCAAAGGACGGAGGTGATGAATGAATTGAAGCAGTACTTAGACAAGCAATATGGCTGCTGATGTGCAATATTATCAGATCTGTACTTGGTACCACAGTCAAGGTCCGATTTTGAGAAGGTCAAAATTTGACGGAAGATTGGAACAATGGAGCCAGACCATTGCTAAGCTGATTTGTAATCAGCACCCTCAAATTATCGAAAACAGAAGGTTTCGTCTTGATAGAAAGACAAATAAAGATTTTCGATTTTTTAGGCAAACCTGAAGATCTGAGACATCTGAAATTTTGGGTCTTCGTCAAACGAGGCCAAAACTCAAAACTGCGACCGGATTTGTAATCAGCATCCTCAAGTTATCCAAAACACGAGGTTTCATCTTGATAGAAAGGCAAATAAATATTTACGATGTTTTAGGCAAACCTGAGGATCTGAGAGATCTGAAATTTTTGTTTTTCGTCAAACGAGACCGAAACTCAAAACTGCGATCGGATTTATAATCAGCACCCTCAAAGTATCCAATACACAAAGTTTCATCTTGATAGAAAGGCAAATAAAGATTTTCGATTTTTTGGGCAAAACTGAAGATGTGAGAGATCTGAAATTTTTTATTTTCGCCAAACGAGACCGAAGCTCTAAACTGCGACCGGATTTGTATTCAGCTCCCTCAAATTATCGAAAACAGGAGGTTTCATCTTGATAGAAAGGCAAATACAGATTTTCGATTTTTTAGGCAAACCCGAAGATCTCAGAGACCTGAAATTTTTGGTTTTCGTCAAATGAACCCGAAACTCAAAACTGCGACCGGATTTATAATCAGCACCCTCAAGGTATCCAAAACACGAGGTTTCATCTTGATAGAAAGGCAAATAAAGGTTTTCGATTTTTTAAGCAAACCTGAAGATCTGAGAGACCTGAAATTTTTGGTTTTCGTCAAATGAGCCCGAAACTCAAAACTGCGACCGGATTTATAATCAGCACCCTCAAGGTATCCAAAACACGAGGTTTCATCTTGATAGACAGGCAAATAAATATTTTCGATTTTTTGGGCAAAACTGAAGATGTGAGAGATCTGAAATTTTTGATTTTCGTCAAACGAGACCGAAACTCAAAACTGCGACCGGATTTGTAATCAGCTCCCTCGAGTTATCGAAAACAGGAGGTTTCATCTAGATAGAAAGGCAAATAAAGATTTTCGATTTTTTAGGCAAACCTGAAGATCTGAGAGACCCGAAATTTTTGGTTTTCGTCAAATGAACCCGAAACTCAAAATTGCGACCGGATTTATAATCAGCACTCTCAAAGTATCCAAAACACGAGGTTTCATCTTGATAGAAAGGCAAATAAAGATTTTCGATTTTTTAGGCAAAACTGAAGATGTGAGAGATCTGAAATTTTTGATTTTCGTCAAACGAGACCGAAACTCAAAACTGCGACCGAATTTGTAATCAGCACCCTCAAATTATTAAAAATAGGAGGTTTCATCTTGACAGAAAGGCACATAGAGATTTTCGAATTTTTAGGCAAACCTGAGGATCTGAGAGATCTGAAATTTTTAGTTTTCGTCAAACGAGACCGAAACTCAAAACTGTGACCGGATTTGTAATTAGCTCCCTCAAGTTATTTAAAACAGGAGGTTTCATCTTGATAGAAAGGCAAATAAAGGTTTTCGATTTTTTAGGCAAACCTGAAGACTGAGAGACCTGAAACTTTTGGTGTTCGTCAAACGAGACCGAAACTCAAAACTGCAACCGGATTTGTAATCTGCGCCCTCAAATTATCGAAAACATGAGGTTTCATCTTGATAGAAAGGCAAATAAAGAGTTTCGATATTTTAGGCAAGCCTGAAGATGTGAGAGATCTGAAGTTTTTGGTTTTCGTCAAATGATACCGAAACGCAAAACTGCGACTGGATTTGTAATCAGCACCCTCGAATTATTGAAAACAGCAGGTTTCATCTTGATAGAAAGGCAAATGATGATTTTCGATGTTTTAGGCAAACCTTAGGATCGAGAGGTCTGAAATTTTTAATTTTTGTCAAACGACACCGAAACTCAAAACTGCGACTGGATTTATAATCAGCACTCTCAAAGTATCCAAAACACGAGGTTTCATCTTGATAGAAAGGCAAATACAGATTTTCGATTTTTTAGGCAAACCTGAAGATCTGAGAGACCCGAAATTTTTGGTTTTCGTCAAATGAGCCCGAAACTCAAAACTGCGACCGGATTTATAATCAGCACTCTCAAAGTATCCAAAACACAAGATTTCATCTTGATAGACAGGCAAATAAATATTTTCGATTTTTTGGGCAAAACTGAAGATGTGAGAGATCCGAAATTTTTGATTTTCGTCAAACGAGACCGAAACTCAAAACTGCGACCGGATTTGTAATTAGCTCCCTCAAAATATCGAAAACAGGAGGTTTCATCTGGATAGAAAGGCAAATAAAGATTTTCGATTTTTTAGGCAAACCTGAAGATCTGAGAGACCCGAAATTTTTGGTTTTCGTCAAATGAGCCCGAAACTCAAAACTGCGACCGGATTTATAATCAGCACCCTCAAAGTATCCAAAACACGAGGTTTCATCTTGATAGAAAGGCAAATAAAGATTTTCGATTTTTTAGGCAAACCTGAAGATCTGAGAGAACCGAAATTTTTGGTTTTCGTCAAATGAGCCCGAAACTCAAAACTGCGACCGGATTTATAATCAGCACCTTCAAAGTATCCAAAACACGAGGTTTCATCTTGATAGAAAGGCAAATAAAGATTTTCGATTTTTTGGGCAAAACTGAAGATGTGAGAGATCTGAAATTTTTGATTTTCGTCAAACGAGACCGAAGCTCAAAACTGCGACCGGATTTGTAATCAGCTCCCTCAAATTATCGAAAACAGGAGGTTTCATCTTGATAGAAAGGCAAATACAGATTTTCGATTTTTTAGGCAAACCTGGAGATCTCAGAGATCTGAAATTTTTGGTTTTCGTCAAATGAGCCCGAAACTCAAAACTGCGGCCGGATTTATAATCAGCACCCTCAAAGTATCCAAAACACAAGATTTCATCTTGATAGACAGGCAAATAAATATTTTCGATTTTTTGGGCAAAACTGAAGATGTGAGAGATCTGAAATTTTTGTTTTTCGTCAAACGAGACCGAAACTCAAAACTGCGACCGGATTTGTAATCAGCTCCCTCAAATTATCGAAAACAGGAGGTTTCATCTGGATAGAAAGGCAAATAAAGATTTTCGATTTTTTAGGCAAACCTGAAGATCTGAGAGACCCGAAATTTTTGGTTTTCGTCAAATGAGCCCGAAACTCAAAACTGCGACCGGATTTATAATCAGCACTCTCAAAGTATCCAAAACAGAAGATTTCATCTTGATAGAAAGGCAAATAAAGATTTTCGATTTTTTAGGCAAACTTGAGGATCTGAGAGATCTGAAACTTTTGATTTCTGTCAAACGAGATTGAAACTCAAAACTGCGAGCGGATTTGTAATCAGCGCCTCCCATTTATCGAAAATGAGGTTTCATCTTGATAGAGAGGCAAATAAAGATTTTCGATTTTTTAGGCAAACCTGAAGATCTGAGAGATCTGAAATTTTTGATTTTCTTCAAACGAGATTGAAACTCAAAACTGCGAGCGGATGCGTAATCAGCGCCCTTAAATTATTGAAAACAGGTTTCACCTTGATAGAAAGGCAAATAAAGGTTTTCGATTTTTTAGGCAAACCTGAAGATCTGAAAGGTCTGAAATTTTTGGCTTTCGTCAAACGAGACCTAAACTCAAAACTGCGACCAGATTTGTAATCAGCACCCTCAACTTATCCAAAACACGACGTTTCATCTTAATGCAATAGATTTTTAACACAGTACTAGCACTAGTAGGGAAAATGCATAAACCAATGCAGTAATCTAGACTGATGGAATGGGTACTATGGAAAACAGAAGTTGCAATAAACGGCGGAGGAAAAAGATGGAATTACTGTATTGTTATAGGCTTTGTGCGGTTGTTATTAAAATATTTCCTTCTGGTGAACGTTGTCCATTCAAGGAACCACCGCGTCTCTACAACCGCAAAAAACAGTTAATCCCACCGACTCGCCGTACCAAACTCTACGCTAGCCGCCGAAGCGGATAATATCTAGGAAGTAGCCGACTGTATGCTGATGGCCATGATTGATTTTATTTTCATTTAGGAAAGTAGCGCCTCTGCAAAGGCAATTTTCACCTCACCGTAAAATTATCTGAAAACGTGACGGGCCAGCGGATCGCAGATGCGATGGTCTACCCGAGGTAAATTATACCATGACCATGGTAGTCGTTTTCTAGAAAATCACTGAGGTTGATAGTGGCGGCGGATCGGTTAAAAATGTAGCAGTTCGACGCCGCTACGTCATGTACAGGAAGGCGCGCAGGTGCTTATTTCGAATCTAGGAAATGGCCGATCATGCGGCAGTACAACGGTCAAGCTATTATAGAATACCGTCGTGGTTGGACTTTAGTGACGGCCTGTGAACCCACCCGATTCAGTTCTGGTTGGGCATTCTATGCAGGTAACGTTGGATGGGTATAAACCAGTGCTTGCTATTCAGCCATTACACTCTGGTGCAAGAGCTTCTGACCAAAAACGATATCCAATGCATTTAAATTTTGAGTAGATTTCATACACGATTTTATACAACTTAGCCATCCAAGCAAGTAATCGAGAATTTCACTTTTCTGCTTCAAAAACTGCATGCATACACTTTTGTAGACTGGAAATACCACACAGAGAGACACGCGTTTGTTGTTGAATTGTACAACAATTTCTGTCAAAGAAGATCTGAAAATTCTTGGTATGATTTCTGATTCAGAACTCTCATTGAGAACACACAGCCAAGATTTAAAAGTCAGATGCACACGGGTAATGAATGTAATGTCTCTCAAACATATCGTGGGCAAATAGCTAGAAAGTGCTGATATACAGGGTGTCCCAGAAGTCAACGTCAAGCCGCAACGGGGTGACAGGATTGGTTGTAACTACCATGAGAAAAATCAGAAAAAAAATCTATCCCATGCAGTTTGAAAATTATGGGCATTTAAAGAAAACCTAGAAATTTGGTCAAATTATAACAATTTTTCGGTTATTGTGGTGAACTTTTATTATTTTTGTTCATTTAAACTTTGGAACCATAGCCCTAAATAACATTTCTAGAAGCACAGTCAAGAATAATGACACAATTGCTCCAAGTTTTCTAGAATTAAGACTATTTATTAAACTATGAACTTAAAATTTCCAAAGTTTCATGACTTTGAAAAGCCCTCCTTTAAAAGGAATGTATTAAAGTGCCTTGGCAAGTGCCATTAGAATTTGGCAAAGTTTTAGCTGTTTTTATATCTTTTTTTTATTATTGCTGCGCCGCCACTGAGACGATTTTTCCAAAACATACGCGTTTTCCATTCTCGCCGTGGTAGTAATACTGTGTCGAAATTTCATTAAAATCTATTCAATTTTCGCATTACGCAATATAGAACAATCTAAAACAATACTCGTATGTATACAGCACAAATTCTAAGTCCTTGGTTTCTACAATAAGCAAGGCAATGTTCGGATGGACTTCAAAAAGTGCATTATGCCGCTAACTTTTTCTTCACAGGTCAATGGACTACTACTATGAATACAAGGTATTTTTCGGTTTTGCAATCCTCCACCCCCTAACCACCCCAAATTCACCCCCACCCAAAAAAAGTAGAAAATGAACAGAAACCCCTAAAACGCCTAAAAACGAAGTTCAAGGAATTTTTGAATTTTTTGTTTTTTACTAATTACTCCGCCCCCGGTATAACGATTTGCAAAATCATAGGAAGATTACCTACTACGACCACACAGCATACCGCTGCCTAAATTCCATCATAATTCATACAGCGGTTACTGAGATTACGAGGGTAGAAAAACGCGACAAACAGACAGACAGACAGACAGACCGACGGATGAGTGAGGTGGATTTTCGTTATGTAGACATCATATTATCTCAAAATCGAAAATTTTCGTGATCACAATACTCCCCTCACCTATCCGTCTGGGAAGTAAAATATTGAAAAATTGAATGCCATGTTAGAGACAGCAACCATATGGTAAACAAAGACCGATGCACTAGATTGCCAGTATCAGGTCAGGATCTCGATGTTGCCTCACATTACCCAGTTTCACCATCGCACTTGCATCATCGATCATGATCTAGGCATATTTTAAACAAGCTGCTATGCCATCAGCACACAGATAATAAAAACAGGTGAAAGCTGGTCTCGTGTATACCGTTTTAGTTATTTACCAGGCGGCTTTTCTAATAACTCATAATGGTCGCTGAGTTTCTTCTTTGACACGGACTATGACAAAAAGCTCGTTTGCTCCATTAGAAAGTCCATACAACGTCAATGTAGATAAGAGTGACTTTTTGAACTTGTTGCATTCTGGAGGAAGCTTGATAATTGAATCCATTGATGTATACATAATATATGAGGATTTGTTAGTTCATTATGGGCCAATTTAAAGCACATAATTTCCGAGATTTATTATTTCCCTCTGGACATGCGTAACGACGTTATGATTTAATGATCAGACATAGCTGCCGTTAGAAGTGGGCTTTAATTTGTTCCCGTATCATCTCCTATGTGCTATACGTGGGAGCCTAGAAAGTAAATAAGATGCCTCGGTACATGGCCGACTCTACTCACTAGGCCGGAGCATTGAAATATGGCAACACTGAATCGGGGGCCGAGCTTTTATTTGTTGTTAAGTCATTAGCGTAATCTTTCAGAGCAAAAAAGCAGATTAGAAGGTGATTTTTAATGCGTTTCCTGCACAAACGAAACTGTAAAGATAAAAAGATGCCTGCAAAGTGTGCAGTACCAGGTTGCACTAGCAATTGTGCTTCCAATAAAGGACATACCAAACATAACCTTCCAGAGTGAAAAATAAGATTGGAAGGTGATTGTTAATGCGTTTCTAATTATTTACCTGCACAAACGAAACCTATAAAGATAATACATGCCTGCAAAGTGTGTAGTACCAGGTTGCACTAGCAATTGTGCTTCCAATAAAGGACATACCAAACATAACCTTCCAGAGTGAAAAAGAAGATTGGAAGGTGATTTTTAATGTGTTTCTAATTATTTACCTGCACAAACGAAACTATAAAGATAAAAAGATGCCTGCAAAGTGTATAGTACCAGGTTGCACTAGCAATTGTGCTTCCAATGAAGGACATAACCTTCCAGAGTGAAAAAAAGATTGGAAGGTGATTGTTAATATGTTTCTGATTATTTACCTGCACAAACGAAACTATAAAGATAAAACATGCCTGCAAAGTGTGTAGTACCAGGTTGCACTAGCAATTGTGCTTCCAATAAAGGACATAAACAGAAGTGGGTAAACGGTATTCCTCGTCCGGGTTGGTTATATTTATAAGAATAAAGACAATAATTTACAAACATTTCAAAGGATAAGACCTATTTTAAAGCAAAATGTGGTACCTACAATGTTTTCTGGACCTCCTAAATATCACAGAAAAAGACAGTTAATAGAACTCATCTGGGCATGCATCTGGGCATAGCTACGAAAAGATTTGATAGTGAAAAGGAATCAAGACCAGCAAGAATGGCTTCAAAGTGACCTAATAGTGAATTTTTCTAGCTCAAGTGAAAATTTACAAAGTAAATTGAGTGTTCATTTAAGTGGAAGTGGAAGTGGCAGCAGGAAACAGGTTGCGTTTATTTTTATTTTCTAGTGTTTGACTACAATGAACCAGACATCAGATGTAAGTGGTATTAGTAGTAGTAGTAGTTCTAAGAAGTATTTTTCTTAATTTATCAACCGAGATGAACTCTTAATACATATAAAATGTAATAATTATTATTCTGAAACTATAAAACAATTTACGGTAACCGGACCCCTATTTGACAGCTAAGCCACGTTGCCACATCTAAGGCTCTGGCCTAGTGTAGATTCGGCCATGCTCTGTATTATTCTGTATTTACAGCGTCCAAAGGGCCTCTCAGAGCCGAGTGTTTGAATAAGTGGAATCGAATTTAGTATACTAGGAATTTTATTCATCTTTAAGACCGATCCCTGTAAAACTCCGGAGTGTTATTGTGGAAAAAAGAGGAGAGTCCATTTGCCCGGACAGAGGGCTATTTAGAAGAGCTCTGTGCCATCTATGAAGGTTGTAGTATCCACAGCGACCACTGGAGTCCACAAATGCGTGACGCAAACCAGAACAGCGCGTAGCTAACAAAAAGGAGTTAAGGGGTCTGGGTATACACAGTTATACATATGTATTTGCCATGTTAAAACCCGGATTCCCATTTCGAACAGAACTCACTTGTTTTTTAAACTACATACACAGTATTGCAGAAGCTGATAGTTAAGACCTTGATGAATGTCATCATCATCATCATAGTCACAATGTCTTAACAGACATGTTGTGAACTCGTTGAATGGATTAAGTCGGAGCTAGAGTATTGCCGACACGAATATCATCAATAGTTTTGAGAACTGTAGCTCGCCATCGTTCGCAATTTACTGTCAGTTCAGTGGCGCTCTTGATACTCATATCTAGCAACTGTTTCGTCGTATCCATCCAGCGTGTAGGGGAACGGCCACGGCGCGGCCCACTCGGGGCGTCACCCTGAACTACAAGTTTCTACATATTATCGCTTCTGTGAATATGTCCGAAGAATGTAAGCATTCTCATCGACACAACGGAGGATAGTCTCTTTGGATTACCGAGCTCATCCAACATGGAAACATTAGTTTGATGGGCGGTATAAGGAATTCTCAGCATTCTCCTCCACGTCCACATTTCAAAAGCATCTATGCGAGCTCGAGCTGCCTTTTTAACAGTCCAAGTTTCCGAGGCATACAAAAATATGGAGAACACAAGAGACTGAACAAGTGACATTTTGGTAGCTTTCGGGATGTTACGGTCACGCCATATTTTAGTAAGCTTTGTCATGGCCACCCATGCCTGTTGAATACGCCGTCGAATCTCATTCTCACAGCTACCTGAATTGTCGATCAAAGAACCGAGGTACACAAAACTTTGAACTACCTCACAGCGGCCTATTGACTTTATTTCTCGATGATTGTCATGCTCTCTATCTACGATAATAACCTTGGTCTTGTTGTAGTTAATACCAAGACCATATGCTGCACTGTGTTGTTCTAAAACGTTCAATAGAGCTACTAGATCTTCCTGAGAAGCAGCAATAAGGGTTGTATCGTCAGCAAATCTTAAGTTAGATATTTTGCTTCCGCCAATAGTTGTACCGCCATTCCAGTTGTCCAATACCTGTCTCATCACAAATTCAGAGTAAATGTTAAATAACATCGGAGATAATACGCATCCCTGACGAACTCCTTTTCTGGTTAGCATCAATTCTTACAGGAGCTGAGCTAGACTCATAGAGTTGCTGTATGAGAAATACTAAGTGGTAAGGGACTCCCATGGAGATAAGGACTACCCACAGTTTAGGCCACTTTACGTTATCAAACGCCTTAGAATAGTCTACAAAGCAGATAAAAACGGGAAAATAATGCTCTCTGGCTTTTTCAGTAATCTGTCTTAAGTTCAAGATCTGTTCACGCGTACCGCGTCCTTTTACGACGATGACCATATGCGATTATCTCAAAAACGTTTTTTAGTGTGCAAAAAAGCTCGCAATGCAAAATCATACATTCTTCAAATGTCTGTAATTTAACAACCAAACACCATATCAAAAAAGGCCAAATAGGTGACAACACGCAAGCCTTCTTCTTCAATTTGCTTTTTGAATCATTACTTTAAGTTTAAAGGTAACTTCAGGAGCTTGGAAATGCGAAATTAATTTCTATGGTGACCTCTGGACCTTACCTTTGGACCTTTTGACCTTACCGTTGGATTTTTGAACTTTTATCCCCTCATCTTAGACACACATACTGGATAAAGGGAACAGGCGGCCATACCTCCTCGCTAACTCGGGAATACGTATTTTCTTTGATTCTCAATTTCGCGCGCTATACCCTAGACCCTTAAGTGGGCCTAAACTTTTGGAAGACACAGTCGAAGGATACGAACGTTATGGCGTTATAGTGCATATTTCTCACATACCTACATATCTTCTGTACCATCATTCGAGGAATATAATGGAAGCAGAAACGGTAACCACAACGGACGTGTATAAATCCGCCTTTAAAACACGTGTTCTCTGAAGGGAATTTATGTAACACCTTACATGTAGTACTCCGTCAAACCGAGAACCGTGTTAAAAGGTTCGTGACAATGTAGTACCGCCCATACTAGCACGGCTTTGGCTTTCAGCTGCTGAAGGTGAGAGATTATTTGAGAGTGGAGCAGCCGACTGACGCAGTGTGACTCAACGAAGCTTGAAGGAACAGTTGAGGAGCAAAAATTCAAAACGAATATTATTCTAAATTTGTCATTTTGAGTAATAGATAAGGTTGGCTATTTGAAATGAGCCATTAGTTTTATTGTCCAGCATTTGTATCATTTCAAAAAGATTGTTTTCTCTCGTAAAACAACAATCAAAGTACAGATGGTGGATCAAAAAGGATAATATCCTCAAAGAACTATTTTCAAATAGAATATTATTTACGTTGGGTCCAAGGGGATCTTTTTCCTATAACAAACAACAGTGAACATATACAAATTGGTACGGATACGTTTTATTTTAACTGTTTTCAAGGCCTGCTTCACAGGTTGATCTAACTCTCCTAAGAAATTGAAAACTTAATTATCATTCTATGATGTAAATTGGCAACAGGATAAAAACTTATCCTTTTTTGAAGGAAGAAGAAATGACATGATTCAAGGTACTGCCTCGCAACCTAAACCTCAAGACGACTTTGAAGAAAATGATTGAAATCAAGAGGATGGTGATATAGCCTTTATTATTTTGTAACTCCTTTTATAACTTCAGCATTACGTATTTTTAAATAAATTCTGGCCACTTATTTCATGAACAACAGTTTTTATGCTAATAGACTCTAAGTATTTAATTCCGAATGGAATATAATCCCATGTCAGTCAAGTGTTTATTTTCAATAAGATTTTTATCCGATCTATTTTTAACGGCTTTAAACAAAAAAAATGTTTTATAATGTAAATATCATCTTTCTTTAAGGACTTCAATGCTTATATTCGTGAAACAGAATTTCGGGCCACATTTCATTATTACAGTTATAATAAATCTTTGATTATCTCGTAAATTATGAAAATGGATGTTATTCGTTTTACATTTCTGCTCCTCAGTTTTAGGTACTACTATTGAATATTATTGTTTAACCACTACACCGTGCGCAGATATCAGTAAAAAGAAATGTTTAATTCAAGAATTATAATACTCTTATAAAGATATGCGGTATGAACATCTGCTCACATTTAAAAAAAATGATTACTCTATCGATTCGTACAGTATACTCTTATAGGAGACACTTGGTCAGTATTGGTACTTATGGAAATCACATTTGAAGGATAATATCCATTCACTATGACGAAATAAGATCAGTTGTTGCACTTGACGTATCGAAAGCCTTCAATAGAGGCAGGGACTTCTCGTTAAGCTTGCTGCTTATGGAAAAGCTTTTTGAACGACCGATCTCTCTTTGTTGTAATCATCAGACGTATTCTCAATAAACGCCGGCATTCCTCAGGGATCTTTCCTATCCGCTACACTGTTTCTGCTGTACATCAACGAGCTGCTGGCAATAACGTCCAATCCAATCTGAAGCTTCGCAGACGATAGTACTTTAATATGATTCATGGAACTAGACAAGCCACCATCATCCCAGGAGACGGTACGTCAGCGACAGCAACTTGCTTCACAGATCAACGTAGATATCAAAACAATTGTCGAGTGGAGATTAGTAAATAAAGTACAGTTTAACGTACAGAAAACTCAGGCAACCACACTAACAAAGCAGTCTCAGGTTGGCTAACCAACAGTGGAAATGGAGGGTCACCCAATAGTCGAGTCACCTTCCGTCAAGCTTTTGGGGATCAACATCAACAGTAACATGTCCTGGCACGACCGCGTCGTCAGTATTGCTAAAACGGCATCCCAGAAGCTTGGAGTTTTGTTCCGCTGTAGGAAGCTGTATACACCAGAGCAACTACTGCTGCTCTACAATGCACAGATCCGACCATCGTTGGAGTATTGTTCCTATGTGTGGGGATGCGCTCCGAAGGACTCTCTAAAGCTTCTGGACACTATCCAGAAAAGATCAATTAGACTGATCGATAAGCCTATCCTCAAAAAGAACCTCCACAGTCTGGAACATCAAAGAAGGGTGGCTGACCTGTACGTGTTTTACAGATTCTATCACATAAGATGTTCGAGTGAGCTCTCCTAGATAATAACTACGAAGGCCGTCCGAACGAGGAACACTAGGGAGGCTCTGCGAGTTCATTCTTACCAGGACGATGTCCCTACTCCCCGAACCAGTATCCTCCAGCATTCTTCCTTTTTTTTTGGAGAACTTCGACGCTGTGGGATAACCTTCCATGGAATTTGTTTCTCGAAGGCTACAAGCTGCAGCGTTTCAAATCTAACGAGACACTTACCCTATCGCAGCGCTTCTACAGCGCCATAGGCTTTAAGCGTTTGCGGGAGGCCGACCATAAAAAAAACTCCCATGTGTAGGGGTGCGCTTCGAAGCACTATCTAAAGCTTCTGGACACTATCCAGAAGAGAGCAATTAGACTGATCGGTACGCCTAGCTTCAAAAAGAACCTCCACAGCCTGAAACATCAAAGAAGCCTTTGCGGGAGGCTGACCGTGAAGTTCATTAGAAGGCTACTATTTAACTTCTGGCTCATAACCAATTCAGCCCAAAGGATGCGAGATTGAACCTAAAATAGTCCAGCCTATCTTTGGACCGTCCTGCATTAATCATATTCTTAAAAGGCCAGTGACATATGATGATGATATAGTGCTTTAACATGAACAAACTGGTTTATTGCCTTAGGTGTTTGATGGTACGTTATGTTAGTTAAATTGACGAATAAATAAAAGAGCAGGGTGTGTCACTACGTTGTTAATTATGAACTTTTTCGTACTGTTCGAGTTCATTCTGCTCGACGTAGTTTGTGCGACCGATGTAAATTCTGAAAGGTTTAATGAAATGCAAATGGCTTCTGGGTGGGTTCATTATATTTACTATAGTTCATAGTTTTACGATTATTGACGATGATCAGTTCCACAGAGCGGAAATCCAGGAATTTATGTAAATAGCTATTTCTTATTGGGATTTGCCAATATTTATAATTTTATGACCACGTTTACGAGCTTTTTTCTGCAACAGTTCGATTTTTGATTTGGCTATAAGTTTTATGGCTATTAGAGAAGCTCCCTTTTAAAAATATGACTGTGTACATTTAACGTATTAATAAAAAGTATATCAGCTCTTTAATAGACTTGTCAAACTACCGATATCCTGAGATGGGTTAAGTGGGCTTTTATGAGTTTTCTTAAGTAATTTCCACCTCTTATCGAGTAAGTTTTGTGGGGAAAAAGGAAGCAAATCCATAATTTTTTGTGTTCATAAATGAGCATTCATTATCCTCCTTCTTGTAAGAACTAACTTGGTAACATGTCAAACATTGCAGATCTATTCAAACTTTGTCTTTGGAGATACATCAGAAGATTTTTCCCTATAAAGTTACTACTTTATCCCTATAAAGTTACTACTTTATAGGGAAAAATCTACTATAGTAGTATAGCGTTTATTGTAAATATAAAATAAATAAAATACAATAAACAACAAGTGGCCCAAAAAAGTTAAAAACTTGTGCTTGGGTACAAGGTAATTATTATAAAATAGAAACAACAAATAAGGGTTAATTCAGGAATATTTATATGTAAATATTATGTTTTCTATATATATTAGTCATAATAGATATTACATTTTCTACAAGTTGGTGAATTTTAATGCGATTTTTATTTACTATCCATTGTTTTAAACCATACTTGAATGAATTTAAAGGCACTAGACATTTTATGCTTTCTGGTATCTCATTAGCTTGGAGCAAGAAATGTATGACATCGTAATAAAGTATTTTTTCTTGCTTTTGGTACAACATTACATGCATATCTTATGTCATATTTATGTTCGTGTTTTGTCAAGTTTGATTTGTTTTTATATTGGTAAATACCTAATGAGATGAAAAATGTTTGGCGGATATCTAGAATTTTTGTTTTAGAAAATAACAAGTCACTAGGATATGTAGATTTCACTTTATATAAAATTTTTATTAAACGTTTTTGTATAATTTCTATTGCTTTTATATTATTTTTACATGCTGCGCCCCACACCACAATACAATATCGTATATGACTATGAACAAGTGCTTCGTATACAATGATCATCTGTTCATAGGTAAGTATAATGGAAAGGAGTTTAAATTTGCTTATAACGTAACGTATCTTTTTGACAACATATTCTGTATGCCCCTTCCATTTGATATGGCAATCTAGATATATTCCTAAGTACTTGATACTAGTGACCACTGATATAGGAGCTACCCATCTACAACTGATTTGTAAGTTGGTGTATTTCGGTAAGCCGTTTGCGTACGAATGGAACAAAGTTTGGGCAAGCATCTTATATATTCTTCCACTCGTGTAAGCTCATTAACCGCTGCACCAATTTTAGTGAAATTTTGGATATAAGATGACGTGATATCAGAGTGGGTAGTGAGATATTTTTGGAAATCGGCCTACTGAAGGTGGAGTAATTATTAGCAAAAAAAAAGAAAATGTGCTAGGCCGCTAGGTATTTCTTTCATCGGTCAATGGATAATTGGATAGCCTATTATGAATACAACAGACATTCAATTTTACAGCCCCCCCTTCTCGAAGCACTCAAATTTCACCACCATCAAAAAAATAGTTGAAACTGATCAGCAACCCCTAAATCGCCTATAGCTGTTTTTATATATTTAGTTTTTTTTATTATTGCTGTGCCTCCACTGACACGATTTCGAAAAACCGTACGCGTTTTCCATCCTTGTCGGGGTAGTAATAGTCTGTCAAAATTTCATTAAAATCAATTCATTAGTTTTCCAGTTACACAAAACAGAATGATCTGAAGCATGTATACATCAGACAAAGTCCTTTGGTTATATCTGGATGAACCAAAAAGAGTGTATTATGCCGCTGGTCCTTTCTGTCTCAGGTCAGTGGACAGCCTGTTGTGAATATACCAAATTTTTCAGTTTTACAAACTCTACCCCGCAACCACCTCAACTTCACCCTCACTCAAATAAAATAGAAAATGATCAGGAACCCCTAAAGCGCCTAAAAACGAAACGAAGTTAGCGGAAAATTTGGAAATTTTTTTTTTGCCCCTGTACCAATTTTCAAAACTCTAAAATTTTCGCGATCACAATACTCCACTATCGATGTGGGAAGTAAAATGGATTTTGAAGAGATGTATACTTACGCGACTTCCGAAGTAGTTCGTCGTTTAGCGTTAAGGCTTCCGAAATATTTCGGAAGCTGCCGAGTGAAATAGCCTCTGAAGATGCCATCCACTCGTGGCGGCGAAACGTCAAGCCTTAACGCTAAACGACGCCGGCCTAGAAACCCAAGAACCACAAATTCATTGGACTATGGTCGCGAAAGCCTTGCGAAGTACATTCTTCAGTTTTTGAATAAAAAACCATACCGCCTTTACCTGTAACGGGCAGCACAACATGACCAGGGCTCATTCTTAGACGCAATTCTGACAATCTGGTTATATACTTATTTAACTTGAAAACGTAATGTTAGCTTTATTACCGTTTATCCAGGTGTTCAGTCATTTAGTCGTCTATTCCTGACGTCTAACGTCTCTGGGCGAGCTATTCTTTTGTGTACTGCCCGCTATCGGGTGACAGTTGCGCATTGCGCCGGCATCGGCAGGGAGATTGTTTGGATACGTCGTACAGGACGTACCGTTTGAGGAGAGTTGTTGGCTGTTTATGTTTACGCGTGGAGGGTGAAGGTATTCTTGCGTGTGCGATTATTGTATACTGTTGGCTGTAGCTCAGAACAGCAGTAAGTACACACTGATTTATTTATTGGTTAGAACCGTATACCGTCGAAATATACACTGTAAAAGTAATGTTGAAGTAAAGGTGTGGTCATTCATTCAGTTTTCTTTTATTTAAAACTCCCTTAACCTGAACTGGTGCTTACAGTAAGGTATCATAAAGTACTTACGGTATAGGAAATAAGATTTCATAGAGATAAAGAAATTCCCTGCATCTGGCACCACCGTTCAAGGTTCCGATTAAGTGAAGAAATAAAACTGCGAGAATCCCGAAGATGCATGGCCACCTAACAATCTAAATTTAGCCCCACCGGTGCTTCAGGTTCGTAATCTGCATCTCAAGAAGCTCTCGCTGCTGGTGCTGTTGCTTGGCCACGCAGTTTCCAGCATTTTTCCGCAGCTACTTCAAAGATCGCAACCGAACGGCACCAAGTCGATAAAACGTGTTTTACAATGACAGTTTCACTTTATTTATGCTAATGTCCCCATGCTTACATGCTTAATTTCGTGTCAGCCGTTTTATCTTTAACTCTCCCAGACGTAAATTTCGTTTTCTAGACCTCGCGCTCAGACACACAGACACGGTTTTCATGTCGGGCTGTTTGTTATGCGATACCCTGGCGCTACTTTTGCATTGCTCGGATTTTTCTACGCGAATAATTGGAATGGTCTGTATCTGATTATGTTACTCAACACTCCGATAATTTTAAAAAAATTGAGTCAAGTTGATTGACTCAGTACTTCCCATACGTTACGGTGATACAAGTTTATTATTTTCCCATAGCATGAAGCTTTAGTTTGAGATATTCCTTGCAACCAAATAATCGCCAACCCTCCCTCCCCTAAAATTGTCTTATGCTGCTACCTCTTTCCTTCACAAGTCAATGGACAGCCTATTATCAATACTACAAACTTTTCAATTTTACAACTCCCCACCCCCAAACCAACCCAATTTTGCCCCTACCCAAAAAAAAGGTAGGAAATGATCCGGAACCCCTAAAATACCTTAAAGTGAAGTTTGAGTTGTTTTCATACTTTTAGTTTTTTGAATATTGCTACGCTGCCACGGACACGATTTTTAACAAATATACGAGTCTTCCATCCTCACCATGATAATAATACTGTGTCAAAATTTCATTAGAATCACTATAATACTATCCACATTACAAAATACAAAACGATTTAAAGCAATAGATACTCGTATGTATACAGACAATTCCCTTAGTTTCCGTAATATAGGCTAGGCAATGTTCGGATAGACCTAAAAAGGTGATTTATGTCGCTAGGTCTTCCTTCACAGGTTAGTGGACCGCCTATTATGGATACAAGAAATTTTTCAGTTTTTCAACCCCCCACCCCCCGACCACGCCAATATCACCCCCCCCCCCCAAACGCAGAAAATGATCACCTCTAAACGCTTAAAAACGAAATTTGTAGTTTCTTTATTATTTCTACGCCGCCACTGGCACGATTTATACAAACCATACGCGTTTTTCATCCTCGCCACGGTAGTAATACTGTCTCAAAATTTCATTAAAATTAATTCAACAGTTTCCTCGTTACACAATATACAACAATCTAAAGCAATACTCTCGTATCTTTACACCAGAAAAAATTCTGTCCTTTCTTTGGTTTCTGTAATAGGCAAGGCAATGTACGGACGGACCTAAAAAAGTTATACATGTCGCTATGTCTTCCTTCACAGGTCAGTGGACAGTCTATTATGAAAGCAACAATTTTTTTAATTTTACAACCCCCCACCCCCCAATCACCGCGATTTCACCCCCACCCAAAAAAAAAGGAGAAAATGATCAAGAACACTTAAAACGCCTGAAAACGAAGTTTGAGCAATATTTATTTTGGCTAATTACTCCGCCACCCATGCATTGATTTTCAAAATTATAGAAACATTACCTACTACGACCCCACAGCATATCGCTGCCCAAATTTCATCTCAATCCATGCATCGGTTGCTGAAATTGCGAGGCTAGAAAAAAGCGACAGACCGTCAGACCGACAGACCGACGAAAATGAGTTAGATGGATTTTCGTTATGTGGACATCATAAAACGGTCAAAAAACGTATTATCTCGAAATCGAAAGTTTTCGCGATCACAATACTCCCCTCACCTATCGGTGTGGGAAGTAAAAATATTAAAAAGTCTATGCTTTTGGTGCGTATCCTCTGATACAGAGTTTATTGCAAAATCAGTATCTACTACATACTAACGCCAATAACATCAAAAGAATACTATTTTTTTTATTTATTTATAATTTTTAAACGAGTAAAACCCCTTTACAAATATTCAAAAGCACATAGCACATTACGGGTATTTTTGACAAGACTTTTAAAAACACCAAAAGAAGACCCAAATACGTACAGGGTGTTCCAAAGAAAAAGTGACCCCCGTCTCTAGAGATAGGTATAAAACTGAAAAATAATTGGCATTTGCTTAGCAAAAAAAAACTCGTAATGCCATCCGTTTTCAAAATACAGGGCGTTGAAGAAACAATATACACATTTTTTACGATTTTGCCGAAACTACTGGCAACATTGTAATGAAATTTCACACAAATATGTTTTGGAAGCTAACTTTGACTCTGATAGAGGGCGCTATAGTTACACTGTTCATACCAGGTAGTATTAAACATAACTTTTTTGAGGTTAGATTTACAAATTAAAATTTTAGGTCAAACATCATTCAATTTTACACCAAAAATGTACTTTCAGTCAAACTCGATACTGTACACCGTTTTTGGAATATTTTGATTTGAAAATTATGGAGAGCCGAGTCACTGGTTGCTCGATAACTTCTAGGTTATAGGTTTATAGGTCACGAGTCGTCCTTTTCACAATAGCTAAATATTTTCAGAATAAGAAATGCTAATTTGCTAGAATAAATAAACCTCGGTTCAGAAATAGTCCAGAAATTTACTACAAACTGTCTTCTTGTCCAATGAAAGATTCATAAAGCAATAAAATATGCAGTATTTTTGAAGAAACAAGCATTCTACCTAACCCGAAATATTATGTATGTCGTCGTGGTACCGTCACAAATACGAGGTTTGATGCATAGAGCCCTTAAAAAGTGTACTTGCTAGATATAAAGGGTATATAATACAAAAAAATTGATTTGGTTTTACCGGTGCGCGACAAAAACGTTCACAAATTCCGAAAGTTAATGCCACTCCTAATTTAAAACGAAAAAAGTTTCAGAAACCTAGTGTGCTTGTCTCAGGATAAAAACATTACAATCTTTCGTTAAAACAACAGTTCTACCCTAAAAATTTGAAAACAGTACACACTAAGAAAAAATGTATTTGAATACATACAGTAACATATTCTTTAGGAAAAAATCTACATCTACTTACTCATCTCCCTCCCTTGCAAACTCCAACGACTGCAACTCCGGCGACTGGTTTCCCCCTCCACTTGGAGAGGGTAATCTGCTCTCCTCCAAACTGAAACTGCTGTTGCCTGAATCAACTTGTGCTCTACCAGCATTCTCGTAGAAGCTGTGACCCCAATCTACACGTTTGGGAAGCTCTTGGTCCTCTGTATTGCACTTGGTCCCTTCCAGCACTTTGGTTGCCGAGCAGTTAGGGCGCTTGCCGTAGAGTTGTCTGTAGTACTTCTCTTGGTCACCATACATCCAGCATACCTTCCACCATTGCTTGCACATGAGGACATTGGCCGACGCGCTGGCATTCTCTCTTTTCACTGCTGTGTTGGACATACTGTATGGACCTGTTTGAGGAAATAGGAGTTTCGGATCTATTTTTGGGTCAACGGGACCACTAGGTGTGCAAGATGCGTGCTGGTTGGGTTACCTTATGAACGGTTTGGCTTCAAGTTTATTTAAACGTGGCACGTTAATGTCTACCATTAGGAAACAAGCACATACTCACTGAAACTGTGTGGCTTAAATACATACTGTGCCAGTCCGACCCTGTCTCTTACGAAGACAGGTAATCTAGAATCCGATCTTCTAGAAGGGTCGCGGACGACGAGAACTTATCTCGACGCTCGGCAGGCATCTATATAGATGGGTGTCCCAGAAGTAACACGCCAGAGTGACATGGAAGGTAGATTGGCTTTAGATCAATCAGATAACATCGACATGACCTTAGTAAAAGTTTTCTAGTTTTCGAGATATTGCCACTTTTAAGGTTTTTCAAAAAATTCCTACTTTTGCTCTATTGGCCTACTATTCCTACCTCTATTCATCACTTTGATGCTTACAACAAATTAAAAAGGTCAATGTATCTGGGAGTTTCAGACGTAGAAGTATTACGACTTCTATGACAAAACTTGGGGCTATTCAATCTTTAGTAAAAAGAACCTATAAATGTTAATACTATTTTTGAAACAGCATTAGGTAGGTTGGTTTTTAAGAGCGTTTGCTGATTCAGTGTGGTTCATTCGTTTTCACAGTAATCAGTTATACCTTAGTTAAGGTTTTCCCATTGACATAAAATCTATAAGAATTCGGTTTAACGTACCGTAATAATTTTCAATGAAATAAATACTCTGTCGTCTCAACCAACTATTAGTAGTAGCCCAGGAAAAAAAGATCATAAGTTCGCAAATCCTTATAGCTATAATAGGCAACAAAAGGAGCAAAAGTAGGAATTTTTTGAAAAACCTTAAAAGTGACAATATCTCGAAAACTAAAAAACTTTTACTAAGGTCATGTCGATGTTATCTGATTGATCTAAAGCCAATCTACCTTCCATGTCACTCTGGCGTGTTATTTCTGAGACACCCTGTATAAGCGGCGCCGGCAGGCTGGCAGGGCAGTTACACAAACAGTCAATAGAGTGCAGCAGTCGAATCCTCGATATACCGGTGGCGCGCGAAAATAAATGAACTGTGACATAAATTAGTGAAGTGTAGGACAAATATAAATTAGTGTAATGACTCAGTGACTAGATAAATTAGACTGTTAAGTATTAGGCTAGGCGTAGTGTATATAGTTAGTGAAAATAAATAGTTAAATCCGTACCAAGTGGTTTCTTGCCCAATCGAACTAAAGACTTGTAACAGTACATTATCCTTAATACCTGATCTGCTGATAGTACAGATTAAAGCTTGGACTAACTTAAGAGCAACACCTAACATAGACATAGACTATAATCATATAATTCTCCAAAGCTTCAGATCAGCAGTCCGCGTGTTGGGTTACAACACCTCCTTTATGGCTCTAAAGGACTTTAGCTCAGGAAAAATATGAACCTTAAGCAGAAAGAGATAAATTCTATACAGACAGGATACTACAGCACTAGAAACTTCTCGGTCAGTCATGTAAAAAAATAGGGTCTACAATATCTGAAGTAGAAGGCTTTTTGGAACGCACTGTATATTGATGTATACAGGGTGTTCCACGACGATTAAGACAAGCAATATACCGGCACTGGGCAGTAGTAGCGAACTATAATTATGGGGGTGTAAATTAGAGCAAATATATATTTTTTCTTAGTATTGTGTCACCCAATGAGGTATTTGTTTTTGGTCACGTGACGTCCGATTAACATTTTTTAATGCAACACCCTGTATGTTTGTGACTTTTTGTGTTCCTCCCTATAAAACAATTCCAACAAACTCCTACACTTGTGGTCTAAAGTGATTAATTCAAGAGCTACAGGTACTTAAAGGACTGTACCACTACCATTATGAAACACTACCAAAGTAATTTAACTGTAGGGGTACATGTTATAATCAATGGTAGTGGTACCATCTTTTAAGTACCTGCAGCTCTTGAATTAATCACTTTAGACCCCAAGTGTGCAATTTATAGTATGTTGGAATTGCTTTATCGGGAGGAACATAGAAGGTCACAAATGTACAGAGTGTCCTATTAAAAATTTTGAATCGCACGTTACGTGATCACGAACAAATACCTCATTGGGTGAAACAGTAATAAGAAAAGATACCATATTTGCTCTAATTTAAATCCTCAAAATTATAATTCGCTATTACTGTCCAGTTCCGATATATTGCTTGTCTTAATCGTGGTGGGACACCCTGGGACACCTTGTTACGTTTCTGTATCTCTATATTCCGAACAGTACCTCTGCTCAAAAGAACATATGCATAGCATGAACCATGAGTTGCTATAGGCAAAGCTGAATTAGACAGGACTGGATAAACTGTATATTTCTTGTTTTAGTTATCTCCATCACATGAGTCAATCTGTATGAGTGAATCAGAAATTCTCCCCAACACCACTGCAAACTTTCGGTGTGCCTCAGGGATCTATATTAGTACCATTAGTATTTATTTTTTTGCTTTTTGAATCCTGACCGTCGGTATCAAATATTTAGTAAAACAATCTTGGGATACGGTCACTTATTATATTTCCAAAATATAAAATTTTACGACGTTTCGACGCTTCTATTAGGCGTCATCTTCAGGTATTAAAACTTTTTGAGATTGTCAGGTCTGTTTTTGACGTCAGAAAGTAAAATGGCTCGATCGGTGAGACTATTTATTACACTGGTTTTATATGTTTTCGGCACGTTAGAATCGAAGTTGAGGTATCTTCCTGACCATATTAATTTTGTAAACCAATTTGTTTCAATATAACCATCTTGACGTTACACTGAAGTATGACAGTGATGGTTAGATTGAAACAAATTGGTTTACAAAATTAATATGGTCAGGAAGATACCTCAACTTCGATTCTAACGTGCCGAAAACATATAAAACTAGTGTAATAAATATTCTCACCGATCGAGCCATTTTACTTTCTGACGTCAAAAACAGACCTGACAACCTCAAAAAGTTTTATCACTGTCATACTTCAATGTAACGTCAAGATGGTTATATTGAAACAAATTGGTTTACAAAATTAATATCTCGATTAATATGGTCAGGAAGATACCTCAACTTCGATTCTAACATATAAAACCAGTGTAATAAATAGTCTCACCGATCGAGCCATTTTACTTTCTGACATCAAAAACAGACCTGACAATCTCAAAATGTTTTAATACCTGAAGATGACGCCTAATAGAAGCGTCGAAACGTCGTAAAATTTTATATTTTGGAAATATAATAAGTGACCGTATCCCAAGATTGTTTTACTAAATATTAGTATTTATGATATTTAAGCAAAATTGTTGGGATCCCCGTATAGAGTATTTTCCGACGATGCTCAATTGTTACATTATTTTAAACCTGAATATGCGGACTACTGCTATCGGTGTTCTTGGTTTGAAAAAAGGCATTTGATACTTGAAACTGATTCTCATCAGATTTCTAAAGAACGCCACTTTTGAGTACAAACTGATGATTAAATTCTTCCACAAGCACCAAGAGTTCTATAATACCATTTAAAAACTCAGAAGCTTATCTCAGTAACCAAACTATCCTTATTATCAAGCTTCCGGAGATCAACATCAACAATCACAAGTCCTGGTACGCACACGTCATCAGCATTGCTAAAAAAGCATCCCAGAAGCTTGGAGCTTTATTCCGCTGTAGGAAGCTGTATACACCAGAGCAACTACTGCTGCTCTACAAGGCACGTTGAAGTATTGCACCCATGTGTGGGGATGCGCTCCGAAGCACACTCTAAAGCTACTGGACACTAACCAGAAGAGAGCAATTAGACTAATCGATATGCCTAACCTCACAAAGGACCTGCACAGCCTGGAACATCGAAGACGGGTAGCTGACCCATACCTGTTTTGCAGATTCTATAACGCAAGCTCAAGTGAGCTCTTCCAGATAATAACGCCAAAGGCTACAACCTGCAGCGTTTCAGATCTAACGTACACTGACACTTATTCTGTCGCTTCTACAGCGCCATAGGCTTTCATATGATGAGATGCCTCAAAATTGTTCTTGAAAGCTATCTAAATGCTATTTCAATTCTTCAAATCATTGCCATGGATCTCTCTTCAACGCAGAGAAGAAGGTTAAATACCGAGAAGCTGTTATTGCTCTAATTACAGAGTATCTGAAATTACTTTAGGTAATTATAATACTCGGGTGGCATTAGTATCTCACGGGAACTTTTATAATAATGGCGTAAACATTTTTCACATAAACATGTAAATCCGGTCATCAATTACAGTACACCATGATTTATGTAACATTGGTACAATATAATGATGGGTTTTGAATATCTAATTGATTGGGTTAATAATTATAAACAACGGGGATAGTATGTTATGATGATGCATACCAAAATATGCAAGAGTATACGACAATCGGAAATATTTTAATGTTATTAGCCTTGTTTCTGACGGAAAACTAAGATCATTGGATGTTTGAGATGTAGATTTTATACTTTGCAATCCGAAAGGAGGTTAGGATGAACATGCGATAGGAGTGGGAACTTCTCCATGTCAGCATGAGCGAAATTGTAATTCAAAACAGCTAAGCCGTCATATTTAGATTATTAGAGTTTAGTTTTAGATGTGATAGCAGCACATTAACTACAGCAAGATCTTGGTTATGATTGTAGATAGAGAGCACGATAAAATTATCAAGAAATAAAGTCAGTAGGCCGTTGTGAAGTAGTTCAAAGTTTTGTGTACCTCAGTTCTTTGATTGACAATTCGGGTAGCTGTGAAAATGAGATTCGACGGCGCATTCAACAGGCACGTGTGGCCATGACAAACCTTTCTAAAATATGGCATAACATCCCTAAGGCTACCAAAATGTCGCTGGTTCAGTCTCTTGTGTTCTCCATATTTTTGTATGCCTCGGAAAGTTGGACTGTTAATTAGGCAGATCGAGCTCGCATAGATGCTTTTGAAATGTGGACGTGGAGGCGAATGCTGAGAGTTTCTTATACCGCATATCGAATTAACGTTTCCATACTGGATGAGCTCGGAAATCCAAAGAGACTATCCTCCATTGTGTCGACGAGAATGCATTCTTCGGAGTGGGCGGCACCGTGGCCGTTCCCCTACACGCTGGGTGGATACGACGACACAGTTGCTGGATATGAGTATCAAGATCGCCACTGAACTGACAGTAAATCGCCAACGATGGCGAGCTACAGTTCTAAAGCCTATTGATAATATTCTTATCGGCAATACTATAGCTCCGACTTAATGCAATTCACAACATGTCTGTTAAGACATTGTGACTATAAAAGTCCCACCTTAGGAAACACCCTGTATATTATAGATAGAATTACTACAGTTCTCAACAAGGACAACGATATTTTAGCGCATAAAAACACTGTCGCCTTGAGCCATAAAACTTGGATGGTAGGTACTGCCCCAACCTACTGTAATCAATTTTTTCACCACATCTGCCGAGGGTACTGACGACACTGGCGCTGGCTTTGGTATGCACGCGTTGCACATTCGATATTAAATTTAATATTCCGGGCAGTCGCTGCATGAGATATTCCTTTTTCTGTCCGCCACTCGCCGAACCGATGATCATAACATCAAAAGACGGGCGGCAATAAAGCGCGACAGCGGCACCGCGGTACCACAGTATATCCAATTGTACAGTAGCGCAACTCCCTAGAAATCATGCAGACAATTTGTCTCCGAAAAACTGGCCTCTCATAACCCCACGTCGGCTCCTCAGCACGAGCCGCGAGTATTGCCATTTACGTTTTGAGCACAGGGTCGGCTTCACAATAATCGAGTGAAGGAGCGTAATTACTGTGTTGCAATAAGTTTAATGGACGCGATATGTCTCGTAAATAGAGTAAATTTTGAGAGCAGTGTGGTAATGTGATATTCTTCATCGAGGTTATGCAGTTCTCTTTGGAATTCTGAATTACAATTTGTAAGTTGTATCCATGCATTCGCATTTATTGTACGTGAAAATATTTTGCACTGATTCTTCTAATTCGTCATGGATTCTTTGCATATAAATGGGGTGTAACCATTTTTTTTTAGAAGCAAAACAAGAAATAGTCGGTGTATGAAAGAAAATTGTTAAATCCCAGAAAATAAGCGGCTTTATTGTTTTAAATTTATCTTCATCAATCATCACAGAAAAACGCGGTAAACAGCAAAACCGCTGAAAATTTGTTAGGTATACATAAAAAATAATGATCAATATGTTTATAACAACGATAAGATATCCTAAACTGGTGGTTATTCTTAAAAAAATTGCAAAACTGTTGTCTATCTAGCTTACCAAGACTACCTTTCCTACTGTATTTGTATATTACATATGAATAGGCATATTGAAGAAAAGAATCCACGTTTATAGAGCTAGCATGTTGATTCTTTTTATTGTGAACTTTCTATATGAGCATCCATTAAAATGGACTTCACTTCCTGCTTAAAATTTCATAATGTTGGAACGCATAATCACATTCATTTTGCTATATGTCGTGAAAGACCTTTTGAACGTTGTGGTGGAAACAGTGAGAAATTATTATTCTGACTTTAGGCTCATAATTAAAGAACGACTTTCCGTAACGTCTAACTTTTCTAAAAACTGAAAAAGAACACGCAGCTACCCTGATACCCGACATACTTTGTTAGAGACAAATGGAGCTATGCTATTACACTTTAATATTATTAGGTAATAAAGAAGCATAATTAAACATTGGAGGAATCGCATATCTGGCAGCATCTTAAGGAAGCTTAAAAAACTATAGTCACAGTTTTTAGAGTTGTTAATACAGCCTTCAGCGGCGCATTATTTGACTTCACGCGTCCCGATATCGATATCAGCGTATCACCAAATTCCTTAATCCGATTCTGTCAAAGACACTACCTTCACTCTCATAGACTGAACACGACTCAGGCGATCGCCGTGCTAAACATCCTGCGAACGATGCGCGGGATGCTATGCGCGAACCACCAAAATTCTGGAGAGTTGCGCTACTGTATAATTGGATATACTGTGGCGGTACTACCTATAAGCCTGGCCTCGTTTTCAGCGCCAATGTAAATATGCCGTTGCATAAACGTCGGATTAAAGGGATAAAGATCATGGCGGCCAAACAGGATTTTACGGATATGCGTGGTCGGAGATCGCGATGAAATACCTACCGAGTTGAATCAACACCGGTGTTGATTCACACTTTTCACGGCCACGCAAACACATAAACGTCGACTACAAGAAGGCCCAGGATAAATATAACAAAGCTTTGCGTAAGGCCAAAAGAGATTCATGGAGAAGGTACTGCGAGGATATAGAGAACACCTCGGAATGTGCCAGGCTTCAAAGAATACTCTCGAGGGAACCGCACAGCTCAATAAATACACTAAGAACAGATAGTGGTGTATTTACAACAACCGCAGAAGAAACACTTAAAGAGCTGCTTAAGGTGCACTTTCCAGAATCAATAGTAACGGATTTAAAACCTACGACTACATGACAGAACCCCTTGACCCTCTAAGGACAGCGGGGAGGGATGATTGGTGGTTAGCGAAATCCGTGGTTGATCTTGAGAAAACAAAATGGGCCATAAATTCCTTTCACTCATACAAGTCTCCAGAACCAGACGGTATATATCCGGTCCTTCTGCAGGAGGTCTCAGACCTCTTTGTAAGAAGACTTACCGCGATTTTAAGAGCTAGTTTAGCGCTGGAATATGTGCCGAAGCCATGGAGACTCATAAAGGTGATATTTGTACCCAAACCTGGAAGAATTGGACAGGGACATACAAAGTCACTTCGACCGATAAGGCTGATGTCCTTCGTACCGATTCTGTATTGGAAGAAGGGGAATCTGTCAAGATCACAGCATCTTTTTTTTTAACTTAGGCAGCCCTGAGCTAAGGCCATTGGGGGCTGTAATAAGTTTAATAAGATGGAGTTGTTAACTTCTGTAGGCTTGGTGGCTACCTGGAAGGTTAGGCAAGACAAAATGAAATGTTCAACTGTTAAATGTCGTCTACACGTCTCAAAGTTTGATGCTTCATTGCCACTCACTATATACAGATGAGTCAAGTTGTGTGTCCAATCCATAATCTGCATAAGTCAAGTCTACTTGGTCACTTGCTTCAAATGGCCACCATAATTATTTCATTAGTTCTGCCAGATCTAATTAGGTGCCAATCTGAGGGCTCTGAGGGCTCGTATAGACGAAGTCGTATACCTCCTTCAATAGTATTACAATCAGACACTTGTATGACAAGCAGGTCTGCCCTTTGATTTCCTGAGATATCTTTATAATTTGGTATATGGACGAAATAAAGGTGCTTATTCCTGAATTCTATCGATACACACTGTTCTATTATCCTCTAAGTATGTAAATGGGTTTTTAGTAAATCTGTTCATCACTGCACAGCACTGATACTAGGGAATTTGAGGAAGGGTAGGGCCTGCCAAATGTCGAACGATTCAGCAGTAAACATGCTAACTTGTCGGTCGTCTACTAGAATGTTGAGCTTTCGAACTGTCCGTATATATCACTGGGCTATTTTAAAATACCTACTTATTTCAACACTCAATTATTATGCTATTTAATTTGTTGTATTACCCTGTCAATGGGAAACTGTGGGGTAAATAAAGCTATTATTAATATTATCTAAGTCTCATTGGGATCATTGTACATCCTCCAAGGTATTCCTAAAGCCTCGCGTCCATTAGAAAATAAAATTGCTAGAGTTACTCTCACAAGTCACTTGCGAGGCGTGTGCCTGACGTCATTAAAGAAATGTTGCAGCAAAATGACTTGCACGTAAAGGACTTGCGACTTGCTGAGAGCTTGTAGTGTACACGGTTACTCTCAGGAAATTAGTTTGCCACAAACATTTCGAGACTGTTTCTAAAGTCTTGCAGCAAGGAGTGTTGTAAATCAAATATGGAGAAGTTCAACTGGAGGAGAGAAGACACGTGTCTTTTGATTGAAAATTTTGAATTAAATCCCGAATTATGGAACGTACATACTACAGCATTTAAGGACAGAACCAAATAGCAGAATGCATTACAAAAATTGCCCGACTTATTTAATAGTTCTATAGCGGAAATTCAAGGGAAGATACATAATTTGAGACCGCAAGTTAACCAAGAATGGAGAACAATTCAAAAAAAGAAAAGTGGACAAGGGACTAATGAAATATATAAGAGCACTTAGGGGTTCTTTGAGTCATTAAAGTTCATGTATCCGTAGAGTTGTTCTACGCTGCATCCACTTTCTCACGCAGCATTTTCTCCGCCTTTTACTATCTTTCTCTTGTTTTTTTTAACTAAATATATCACAACTAGCGCAGTAGCTACAGATTTTGCATATGAGATCTAATCTATAGTGTACACGGGATCAGAACAATCAAGTGAAATTGCGATAGCAATTTCCTAGATTAAATTTGCGAACAATTAAAAGATAGTGTAGACAAGCAAACAAGCACTTGCTACAAGAACTATCACAAGTTACTTGCAAGTGGACACGAGGCTTAAGAGCCGAGTGTTCAGCCATCCCAGTCTAGTGAAAAATGGGATTCTCCTGAACCTGGCCATGGAGAGATTCTCCCAGAATGGATTCAAACATTAATAAGACAGATTTTATGTGACCAAATTTCAGCATCGTATATTAGCATTGGCCATATATAGATTTCACCATTTGGAGTCAGAGTGTCAGTGGTATTTTTCGGCAAAGGAAAAAGCTGTTAAACGGTGGATATGAAGAGTCGAGGGACTCTGTACTTAAAAGAGGGTACGATCTGCCGAGATACCAGAACTTAGCCCTCTTTGGGTCCCTTGTACAGAACAATAATAGTCATGACACTAGTACATATTATAGTCATGTACAGGACGGTCTACTAAGAATGGACGCCGGCAATGTCATATGGCTTGGTGCAAAAAATATTATTAGGAAAGTCGGCTAAGAGAAATCGCTGAAAATTATTTTCCAGTTCCGCAAGTAGTCGCTAGGGGGCGTAACTGTTGCGGTCGATCAGAAAAACGGTTTTTTCTCAAAAAATATGTAAATAAAAGTATATTATAATTATTACCATCATTTAGTCTGAACAGTTTTTGTTTTTTTTTTACTTGATTTTTGCTCTATCTTGCCAGATGTAGTGTTGGGGGAACGTCAAACAAGTTATTATTTAAATGGCTATAACTTTGGCACAAGTTAATAATAAATTTTTATTTTCGTCATACGAGACAAAAACTTAGAACTGCGACTGGATTTGTAATCAGCACCGCCAAATCATCCAAAACGCGAGGTTTCATCTTAGTAGAAAGCCAAATAAAGGTTTTCAATGTTCTAGGTAAACCTGAAGCTCCGAGAGATCTAAAATTTGTTATGTCAGCCAAACAACATCGAAACTCGAAAATGCGACCGGATTTGTAATCATAACCGCAGGATTATCGAAAACACTAGGTTTCATTTTAATAGAAAGCCAAATAAAGATTTTCGTTTTATTAGGTAAACCTGGAGATCTGAAAGGCCTGAAATATTTTATTTTCGTCAAACGAGTTTGAAACTCAGAACTCGTAACGGATTTGTAATGAACACCTTCAAATTATACAAATTATCCAAAATACTAGGTTTCATCTAGGTAGAAGCCAAATAAAGGTTTTCAAATTTTTAGACAAAGTTGAATTTTTGATTTTCGTTAAACAAGTCTGAAACTCTAAACTGCGACATGATTTGTAATTAGCACTCTCAAATTGTCCAAAACACGACCTTTTTCAATAAAAGGCCAAACAAAGGTACTCAATTTTTTAGGTAAACCTAAAGATCTGAAATTTTAAATTTTTGTTAAACGAGACCGAAACTGTAAACTGCGACCGGATTTGTTATCAGCACCGCCAAATTATCCAAAATACGAGGTTTCATCTTAATAGAAAGCCAAATAAAGATTTTCAATTTTTTAGGTAAAGATCTGAAATATCTGAAACTTTTGATTTTCGAATGGCTGTATGATACCACAGCCTTTATGTTGTGATGATACCAATAAATTTATACATTTCAAAAAGTCAAACCAAATCTTGTTCGTGAAATAGTCTAGAGCAGACGGATAACCAGTTCAAGATATTTTACCACATATTCAATAAAACTAAATACGCTGAACTAGTGCAGGTTTGTTGTGATGGCATTACTGCAGTGCGAGACAAAAAATCTCAACATGAAAATTACGTTGAAACATTTGCATGCAGCTTTCATTATAACCAGTGATTTTCTTCCAACTGTGCCTTAGTATGGTAATCACCTGCAGATAACAGGTTCTTAACGGATCAGTTCCACGTGGAATGGTCATTTTCGTAATGTTTACCCTGTGGTTTCGAATTTCGGATGAGCTTTTGCAAACAAGGTCATTTGTACGATGTTTTGAAAGCATGAAATGGCACATGGCTGAATGGCTTGGGTCTAAAGGCTAGACTCCATTGCTTCGATAACCAAATGTTATGCCTCAAACATTTTGACACCTAATCCACTTTGTTGATATAAAGTTCCTATCTGTTTTTCAATGTATCTTTTTATAGAGACTTTCAATTCGTCAAGCTGTTAGTGTCTTCTAGAAGACTTTAGACGGAGGGACCCAAGGATGACTGCCTGACTGCAATTCAGAGAGTATTCCACCTAGGGACCCAATTTACTACTTAAGTTCCAGTTAAGTAGTAGTAGTTGCCTAATGAGCTCCTGATAGTTGGTCCACTTTTCCTCCTCCATCCTTTTTACTCAGGTCCATTTTCAAAACAGGTAATGACTGTGTAAGGTACATTCTTGTGACAAGATGGTGACAAGTTAGCATGTTGTCTGGAAACTGAATATGCGTATACAACTTCAAAAAGTCTGGTCTTTCCATAACCTACCCCAGCTGTCACCGGTGAACTACCTCAGACTTTCTAGGTTAATCTAGATCATGAATATCCACAGTTTTCTGTAATCGATTCGAGAATGTATTGCTGTAATCATACTCAACGTCGCTAGATGGCGCTGATGGTGGTCAAAAATGCCTTGACAAATTGTCTTTCTCAGGGCCGGTTGTACAAATGCGGGTTTAACACGAGCTTTGTTAAGCCTAAACTTAGCTAAGCTCAGGCTTAAAGTTGACACCCGTTGTATGTACAATCGCCGACTTAGTTAAACCTTAATGAAATTCTCTACAGTTGGCATCAATGAAGCAATACGTACTGACATAATCATCGGAAAAATTACCTTTTTTGGTTAGGCACTTATGACAGTTTGTGTTAAACGACCGTTTCTGTCTCTGTTCTTTCATTTGTTTTCTTTATTAAATTAGACACAAATCCTTCAAAAAATAGGTCTGTTTTTACAGAGAATCACAAACCAGTCAGAGCCCATCAGTATTCCCCATTGCAGTTGTCAAGCTATTTCTGACTAGTACTGGCCAATCAAATTGACGCTGACTAGTTTGTGATTGCTGTAAAAACAGACCTATTATGACCTAATAAAGTGACAAGCAATTTGAAGGTTCCTCCTTGACATATCATGTCACTTGTATCAGGTTAGGTTCAAACCTCAGCTAAGCTCGCGTTAAGCTTCGGCTTACGTAAGCTCGTATTAAGCTTGGAGTGGTGGACTAGCATTGTACAACGGACGTTTTGCAACTGACGTGGTTTAACGTCGGCTCACCTTAAACCGACGCTTAAGCTTGCATTGTACAATTGGCCCTTACGGCGCATTTAGACTATGCAACATGTTGTAAAACATCGTGTTTTAAAACACTGTTGTACAACAAGTTGCAAATACTAACGAAAAATGTTTCACAACTTATCTGTTTTAAAACAACTTTTGTGTTTTACAACAAGTTGTCGCCTTTCCGTCTTGAGGCGGAAAATGTCCAGCATGTTTTAAAACATATTGATATTTCATTTTCTGAAACTACAACTTCTTTCAAAACACGGGGCGGTGCCACAGGGCGGTACAATGCTCTGGTGCATTTAGTGAGGTATTATGGTAAACCAGGTAAACATCAGAAATTGATACTTATTCCAGTCTATTAGCTACTGCAATGTACTAAAGATTAAAAGTTTCCAAAATCATTAAAAACTATCAAATGGGAGAAAAACTCCCACCGAACGTTGCTGGCAGTTTATTCTCCGAAATAAAATTTCACATTTCATTACACAAAAATGAGGTCAAGTTGATTGACTCAGTATTTCTCACACATTATGGTGACAACAATTTATTGTTTTCCTATAGCATGAAGCTGTAGTCTGAGATGCCCCTGCAACCATTCATCGCCCACCCGCCCGCAAAAAAAAAATTAAAAATGTGTTATGTTACTGGGTCTCTTTTTCACAGGTCAACGACGTTTTATGAATACATCAAATTTATCAGTCCTCTAACCCCCGCTCTACAACCACCTCAATGTCACTCCCCCCCAAAAAAAATAATGAAAATAATCTGGAACCCCTAAAATGTATAAAAACGATGCTTGAGGGCTTGAGCTGTTTTTATATTTTTAGTTTTACTTCCCACACCGATAGGTGAGGGGAGTATTGTGTTCGCGAAAATTTTCGATTTTGAGATAATATACTTTTTGGGCGTTTTATGATGTCTACATAACGAAAATCCACGTCACTTATTTCCGTCGGTCTGTCGGTCTGTCTGTCTTTTGGCGTTTTTCTAGCCTCCCAATCTCAGTAACCGGTGCATAGATTTTGATGAAATTTGGGTAGCGATATGGTGTGTGGTCGTAGTAGGTAATGTCGCTACAATTTTGGAAATCGGTGCATGGGCGGCGGAGTAATTAGCAAAAAACTAAAAATTTCAAATATTCTTTAAACTTCGTTTTTAGGCATTTAGGGGGTTCCTGATCATTTTCTACTTTTTTTTGGGTGAGGGTGAAATTGGGATGGTTGGGGGGTGGGGGGTTGTAAACCTGAAAAATTTGTTGTATTCATAATAGGCTGTCCATTGACCTGAGAGAAAAAGACCTAGCGGTATAATACACTTTTTTAGGTTCACCCGAACATTGCCTTGTCTATTACAAGAACCAAGGGACTTAGAAAATTTTTCGATGTATACATACGAGTATTGCTTTAGATCGTTCTGTATTTTAGAATGTGGAAACTTTTGAATTGATGTTAATGAAATTTCGGCACAGTATTACTACTTTGACGAGGATGGAAAACGCGTATGATTTTTATAAATCGTCTCAGTGGCGGCGCAGCAATATTAAAAAAACTAAAATATGAAAACAGCTCAAACTTCGTTTTTAGGCGTTCCTGATCTTTTTCTACTTTTTTTTGGGTGGGGGTGAAATTGGGGTGATTAAGGGGTAGGAGGGTCGTAAAAATTAATTTTTTTGTATTCATAATAGGCTATCCGTTGACCCGTGAAGGAAAGACCTAGCGGTATAATACAATCTTAAGTCCACTCAAACATTGCCTTGCCGATTACAGAAACTATAAGGGACTTAGAGAATTTCCTGATGTATACACAATACATACGAGTATTTCTTTAGATCGTTCTGTATTGTGTAACATTGTAACTTTTAAATTGACTTTAATGACATTTTGACACAGATTTATTACCGTGACGAGGATGGAAGACGCGTATCGTTCTTGGAAATCGTTTCAGTGGTCGCGCGGCATTAATAAAAAAAATGGATGGAGTCAAGTTGATTGACTCAGTACATCCCACACATAATAATGATACCATTTTATGATATTCCCTTTGCATGAAGCTATAGTCAGAGACCCCTAGCAACCAAGTAATCATTCGCATGTCCTCATAAAACATCAAACACAAAAACTAGTAAATACATTCCTAAGTCTCTCCGTGGGAATTAAAACGACACAATTTTTATTCTGCCAGCTTCAGCTGGACGAGCGAAACACTCAGGAACCCCCAAATTGCTTAAAAACGAAGTTTGAGCTATTTTTAAATTTTTAGTTTTTCTATTATTGCTGCACCGCCAATAACTCGATTTTTGAAAACCATACGCGTTTTTCATCCTCGGTAATAATATTGTGTCTAAATTTCATTAAAATCGATTTCATAATTTTCATGTTACTAAATTCAGAACGATCTAAAGCAATAGTCGTATGTATACGTCAGACAACTCTTTTATTTCTGTAATAGCCAAAGCAATGTTCGGATGGACCTAAAAAAGGGTATTATGCCACTAGGCCTTTCTTTCACAGCCTATTATGAATAGAACAAATTTTTGAGTTTTACAACCCCCCACCCCCTAACCACCCTAATTTCACCCCCACCCAAAAAAAAGTAGAAAATGAATGATCAGGTACCCCTAAAACGCCTAAAAACGAAGTTTGAGGAATATTTGAAATTTTTCGTTTTTTGCTAATTCCTCCACCCCCCGTACAACGATTTTCAAAATTATCGGAACATTACCTACTAAGACACCACAACATATCGCAGACAGACAGACAGACAGACAGACAGACAGACCGTCGGAAATGAGTGACGTGGATTTTCGTTATGTTGACATCACAACACGGCCAAAAAGCGTATTATCTCAAATTCAAAAATTTTTGCGATCACAATACTACCCTCACCTATCGGTGTGGGAAGAAATAAAGATATAAAAACACCTCAAACTTCGTCTTTAGACGTTTTAGGGGTTCCTGATCATTTTCATGTTTTTGGGTAGGGGTGAAATTGGGGTGATTGGGGGGTGGGAGTTTGTAAAAATCAAACTTTTGTTGTAATCATGATAGATTGTCCATTGACCTGTCAAAGAATTACACAGTAGAATAACACACTTTTTGCGGTCGGGCGAGCGATGATTTGATTGCAAGGGGATCTGGACTATAGCTTCATGCTATAGGAAAATGATAAAACTGGTATCATGGGAATGTGTGGGAAGTACTAAGTCAATCAACTTGACTACATTTTTTTATTATCTCTGGGCCGCGATTCATAAAAATGTTATAAAAACGTGTATTGAGCCTCTGGGCCTTTGTTCCAGAGGTCAGTTTTACAACCCGACCCCCTAACACACCCAAAAAAGTAGAAAACTATCACTAACCCCTAAAATGCGTAAAAACGAAATTTCAGGAATTTTTTTTTGTTTTTTGCTAATTGCTCTGCCTTCCATGCACCGATCAAAATTATATAGCAGCATTACCTACTACAACACCACAGCATATCGCTACGCAAATTTTATCACAGTCCATGCAGCGGTTACTGAGATTACGAGGGTAGAAGAACGCTAACAGACAGTCAGACCGACGGAAATGAGTGACCTATCGGTGTTGGAAGTAAAAACAAAACTGCGATATGTCAGGCCTGTATCATACACCCTGTATAAGTCATTATTTTTAAAATGAAGTCCACCTCAACCTACATAGACTAGGCATACTTATTTTTCTGAAAAAATATATCGTTTGATCACAAGAGTCCGAGGCTTTGAGCTTGACTCACCCTGTATAGATATCAATTAAATGGCTCATAGCGACCATAACCTCACTAAAAGCACTAGGGCACATGATCCTGTAAGTAGTATGGATATGCCGGTTCTGATCCTCCCTGAAGGTCATTCAAATGGGGTGGGGATGACCTTGGTTTCCATATTTCATGAGGTGTATTGACGTGGGTTTTTCTTATAGGTGCCGGTTCTGATCCTCCCTGAAGGTCATTTTGTAACGTTGTCTTTCCAAAAGTGATCGTATCTTAATGGGGCTTTTTAAATGGGGTGTTGGGTAACCTTGAGAGTTCCAGTTCACATTGACTGATTGTGAAATATTTGTTATTAGTGTTTGTATTGGTTGTTTGTATAACCTTGAAATTAGTTGTATGATTTTCCTATGAGGATCGATAGTGATCCTCCCTCAATGTTATTAAAATGGGGTGGGGATAGCCTTGAGCTTGGCCTTACAAAAGAACGTGTTTTGCTAACGTCGGGCCTTGCATGATAAGCGAATGAGTGGAGGTGGGGGTACGATGCCCTTGAGTATCTAGCTATAAATCGAGGAGGCTCGATCATCGATGCTACAGTTGCTTGACAGACAGTGATCAAGATATAGTCTAATAAGATGCATACATGTAGTGATTGCGGTGATAATTTTACGCGTTCGGACAATTTGCGTCGACATCAGAGAAATGTTTGCAGTGGCAGTTCCACAAGTGGACCACAAGCTAAAAAAATTAAATTGGATAGTACACCTCCGAATATGATATGTCCTTGCTGCAATGTTTCACTTCCGAAAAATCGAATGACTGCCCACGCAAGGACATTACAACATAGAACAAATTCATCGATCCCGATCACTGATGGTGTGAGACTTATAAAAAGTGCATTCAAATGTAGAATTGCCAGCTATAGATTTAGCCCATCAGAATTGTATACCGACTTTAAAGAGTTTTTCGATAACATCAAGCAAAATACTCTAGATGTAATAGAAGAGAAACTTCGAGTGCACAGAGCCCTGAAAGTGAACATGGAAGTATTCGGGAAGTATGTATTACAAACGAGTGATGTGGCAGACGTCAAATCCTTCAATACGGTTAATAAAGTAATAGACGAGAGCACAGACCTATCTGATGTTTATCAACGGTTTGCTGATGAAATTACATCCCAATCATCTGAGTTTGAGGAGAAGGATTCTGGTATGTTAGATATTTAGAGAAGTGCATAAATTGAGATAGTAACCTTTGTTGTTTTATTTTCAGGGTGGGCGATCGAATGTATCCTTTATGCTGAAGTGAACATTAACAAGTTTTCACCATTGGGTGGATCGTCTTATATAAAGTTACCATACTTTATAGAGAAAAAGAAGGCAGTGGTAAATGTGCGAAATCAAGACCAGTGTTGCTTTGCTTGGGCCGTCACATCAGCGCTACTACCAGCAAGCACCCGAGTAGCGGAAGTGTCATCCTACCCGCATTTTTCAACCATATTGAATGTCCACGGTATGAACTTTCCTATTACTTTTAAAGATATCTCATTGTTCGAGAGAAACAATAATATATCTATAAACGTGTACGGAATTGAAAAAATAATCAAAGATGGTAATATCACATACGAAATAGTTGGTCCATTGAGATATGCTCAGAAGAAATTAGCTTTACATGTCAATCTGCTCTATTTAACGGATGATAAGGGGAATGGTCACTATTGTTGGATAAGAGATCTTTCACGGTTAGTTGCACATCAGTTAAGTTCAAACGAGCATAAGCGGTACTTTTGTGACGGTTGTTTGTTATATTTTTCAACTAAGGCGTATCTAGATATTCACCAAAGGAACGATTGCAATCATATATTCACGATAACACCCACAGAAAAATTACGAATTGATAAGTTTGGTAATCAGGTTCCAGAAAACATACTTAAATTCGAGAATTTTGAAAAGCAAATGCCGGTCCCCTTTGTTGTGTATGCGGATTTTGAGTCATTATTAAAACCAATCGATAACTGTGAACCCAACCCAGAATATTCGTATACAAACGAAACCCACACACATGAACCATATTCATTTTCATATTTTATTAAATCTTCATTTGATTCTGACTTATCCAAATTTGTCTTGTATCGAGGTAAAGACGCGGCGAAAGAATTCGTGACAAGGCTAGAAGCTGATCTTAAAGAACTATATTTCAAATATTTGAAAGATGTAACTCCCATGATCCCTTTAACGCCGGAAGAGCAGATTGAATTTGATACTTCAACGAAATGTAACATCTGTGAGAAACCATTTTCAGGATCCGATATTAAAGTTCGCGATCATTGCCACATAACTGGTAAAGTTAGATTCGGGGCTGCACATTCGAAATGTAATTTAAATTTCAAATTACCAAATTTTATACCAATTATAACGCACAATTTAAGTGGGTACGATTGTCACCTATTTATCAAACAACTATCTTCTCATGGAGATAAGATAGACGTGGTAGCCCAGAATAAGGAAAAATACATTTCATTTACAAAAAGTCTGTATATGCATGACTATGTGGACCGAACCGGTAGAATAAGGAGGAAGTTTTTACAAATGAGATTTATCGATAGTTGTCGTTTTCTACCTGGATCTTTACAAGCATTATCAGACAGTTTGACTAGTAGGGATTTTCTGGAGAGTAAAAAGTATTTTTCAGACCCTAGAGTCTTTAATTTAATTAGACAGAAAGGTGTATTTCCTTACAATTATGTGGATGATGTAAAGAAATTGGATCAAGAATATTTACCGTCAAAGGCAGAGTTTTATGATAAGTTGAATGAGAAAGATATATCTGAGGAGGAATATTCGAGGGCAATAACTGTATGGAGAACGTTCAACTGTAGGAATCTAGGTGAATATTCTGATATTTATTTACGGACAGACGTGCTTCTCTTGTGTGATGTCTTTGAAAGGTTTAGGAGAAATAGTATGAATATTTACAAATTGGATCCAGCACACTATTTTACATCTCCTGGATTGTCTTGGGATGCCATGTTAAAGTATACCAAAGTTAATCTCCAGCTCCTTACGGACATAGATATGATTGGGTTCTTTAAGAATGGTATTCGCGGGGGGATAAGTCAATGCAGCGATAGAATGCACGAAGCAAATAATAAATATTTACCAAATTATGATCCATCTAAAGAATCGACATTTATATCATATCTCGATGCCACGAATCTTTACGGGCATGCTATGTCGTCACCTCTTCCTACGGGAGGTTTTGAATGGATGGGGGATTCAGAAATATCTACATTCGATTTAGAAAATGCCAAAATAGACGGTGAGAATGGCTATGTCTTGGAAGTTGATGTGCGATATCCTGAAGGGTTACACGATTCACATAGCGACCTTCCGTTTTTGGTGGAAAGTATGATCCCACCAAATGCCAAGACAAAGATTCCGAAATTAATCCCAAATCTGTACGACAAGAAAAAATATATTGTACATTATCGCGTACTACAACAAGCTGTACGGTATGGTTTGCAAGTAACCAAGGTTCACAGGATCCTTAAGTTCAAACAATCGTTCTGGTTGAAGGAATATATCGATCTCAATACGGCAATGCGTAATAAAGCAAACAATAAATTTGAAAGGGACTTTTATAAGCTTCTAAATAATGCAATTTTTGGAAAAACTATGGAAAATGTAGATAATAGAAGAGATATAAAGTTGGTCACACATTGGGAAAATCTTCGTAATAGCATCGGTGTCGGAGCACTAGTAGCTCGTCCAAATTTCAAGAGTTGTTCCATATTCAACGAAAATCTTGCAGCTATCCATTTAGGAAAAGTTAGAGTACATTATTTTAAGCCAATATACGTGGGATTCTGTATACTGGACATATCTAAAATAGTAATGTATGATTTTTTTTATGGGTTTCTTAAAAAGCAGTTCAACGATAAAGTATCTATGCTTTACTGTGATACAGATTCGCAAATTTTGAAAACTCATACAGATGACTTCTATGAATTTATGAGAAATAATATTAGCGAGTTTGATACTTCAAATTATAAACAAAACAATGAGTTCAACATTCCAGTCAATGACTCTATTCTGGGTAAAATGAAAGACGAATTTCCAGAAGATCCTATAATAAGTTTTTACGGAACAGGTGCGAAGGCATACTATATCAAGTCAGTTAAGGGAGAAATGAAAAAAGCAAAGGGTGTTAAAAAAGCAGTAATACAAAATCAGTTATGTGGTAATGATTATAAGCATATACTAGAGAATGGTGGTCTGATTTTAAGAAAAATGAATACATTCAAAAGCAGGTTGCATGATGTATATACAGAAGTCAAAAATAAAGTAGCTTTAGCACACAACGATGATAAAAGGTTTATAATTCCAAATACAACAAAAACTTTACCCTGGGGGCACTCTGACATTCAATTTTACCAAACAGACCCCGCATCGAATGTAAAATATGCTATCGATGCCATTAATCAGATCACCGCGCGAGATGAGGCTCCTGAAGATGGTAATTTAGATCTACTTATACAATTAATGTTAGCCGAAGTTTCTAAATATTAGATTTAAGTTACTGTAAGCTTGTAAAGTGTGATAGTATTAAATATATGTTTGCAGAATAAAGTTGGCACATTTTATTTAACCTAAACTCAGACTACCCACAATCTACATCAGATTCATTGTGAGACTTCAAAAATGACTATAGTTGTTCTAGATATCCAAGGATATAATATCCAGTCTACGTTTGTTCCAAAAGAGATAGGGTTTAAGAAAAGTGGAAGTTTATTTCATTATGTGCTTAAACCCGTCATTAAATTCAATGAACTGAGCGTAAAAGATCAAAGAAGCGTCAAGTTTTTGGAAAAATATAATCATGGCATCAGATACAGTAGTGGAAATACAAATGCGCAACAAATCATGAAAATAATTAAACAACATATCAGGAACAGCGATAAAATCTTTCTTAAGGGCCATCAGAAGTATGAGTATGTAGTGAGAGCTGTAGCTATGTTAAACTTGGAAAACATACAGATAGTGAACATTGAGGCTATAGATCATAGTATCTGTCTTAACGTGGGCATGAGCAGAGCAGAGCAGAGTGTTCATAGCAAAAAGTGTGACTACCATTCCGAAAACACGAATGGGAGATGTGCATTGAGAGTTTGTGAGGCTATTGATTCGTGGATTAGGACACCGCCTCCGTCACATCCGCAACCACATATGAAAGTTCTGAAAGACGAGTCGTTAGCCGAAAGAGCAGATCATAATTTTCATTAATACATAGAGTGTCTTTCTTTTAGATTCATAGTTTTAGATTCAAGTTGTCTGTTCATAATTTTTTGGTTGTTGCAGAATTTAATATCTTAAATAGTTGTTAGTGGAGTCTTGGAATTTTAAGTTGCTTTCAACGTATTATATTTGTAGTTTTAGAATTGATATTTAAATCTTTGTGTATTGCAGTTACTTTTATTTGGTATGTTAATATATACATAAGAAAATTTCAAATTGTATTAATCAATAAATATATCCACAAGAAAGCTTTGAGATATTTATTTAAACGAGTATAATTATAGAAAAGGCGAGCTGTCCCTAGCAGTCGGAGTGTTTCGGGGAATGAGACCCTTTGGGTCTCGTAAACTCATAATACAGTTTATTTCTTTAATCCCTAAGTCCATAACAAACTTTATTACCACCCCATGTTTAAGATTAGGTTATTCCACGAAGAGAGGTAAGCCTCTATATAATCCCTAAGCCATTAACAAAATTTTTTATTGCCACCTCATCTTTAAGATTAGATTATTCCACGAAGAGAGGTAAGCCTCTATATAATCCCTAAGCCATTAACAAAATTTGTTATTGCCACCCCATCTTTAAGATTAGGTTATTCCATGAAGAAAGGTAAGCCTCTATAAATACCCATTTAAAATTTAAGGGTGCCCCATGGCTACCCTCTTTAAGGCATACACATCTATTAATACATACTTAAAAAATCATTACCGCTCCAGGTATTCAAACTCATGAAATATTTCATAAGTTCTAAATACACATTGATGTAGAAAGAGACAAAAAAAAACATGGCGACATTGGAGTTGATAGGGTAGGGATGTGGGCTGTCTTTCATCCCCATTGGAGGAGTGGGCGTACACCTCTGCCTCTACCCCTACTCTCGAACTATCTGATTGGTGGATTGAGGTCTTAAAAGTGCAGGCGAGGACAGGTAGAAATCATTCTGTCCAGCTTTTGCCGCCAGAATACATCTCACTACCAGCCACCAACTAACCAGCTACGAACCATGTCTCTGAAGAGAAGTGTAAGTAAAAATAATTTTATCCTAACTTGGGAGACCGCTCTACCAACTACCCTCATGGATATGTTTCTAAATATGGTTTTCTCTTTATTGTTACGGATGCCCATCGAATACGACTCAGAAGATGAGTTTCAAAGCTCACCGAAGCGATCGACGCTGCTATCGCGATCGCCTGTTGCCAAGGCTGGTCCCTCGCAAGTACGCGCAAGTCCTACCACCAGGAAAAGGACGGCGCCTATGAAGATGATGACGGGTACCAAACGCCCCAAGAAGGTAGATGGTGATGAATCGCAAAAAAAAGTGGTTGCGATGCAAAAAGAGCCGCGAAAGAAGGTTGTAAGAGTACCGTCGAGTTCGGCAACGCAGCGGAAGCGAAATGAGGGTGCCAAATTTAAGCTGTGTAAGTCGGCATGCAAGACTTACACAGCTCGATTTCGGCAACCTGTACCCCAGTTTGCCACTTCCGCTGCTGTACCGGAGTCGACGGTAGACTTCTCCGTATTGCACGAGGCTCCGACTGTAACGGAACCACCTTTTTTGCGAGAGTCACCCGTCCGGACTTCGGCGGTTGTTGAGGAAGCTACCCCGACATTGCCGTTGTCGATTACTCCACCGGATCAGAATCAAGCACACAAAATTATAGTGCATCAGAATGTGCTTGTTACTGCTCCAGTGGAGTCATCGACGACGACATCTTCGGAGCTTCATCAGGCAAGTCGAAGCCCGGAACCTCTTGCGGTTAATGATGCCCAGTCATCATTTTCACCGGCACCGGCTGACATCCTGGAGGCCTTGCCGCGTACACCCAGGACACCGCGGATATCAGCGACTCAATCGTCCCTCGAGTCGCTGACATCGCACGAGGCCAGTCAACGTAGCAGCGGTAGCGGAAGCAGTGGCGGAAGCAGTAGCGGAAGCAGTAGCGGCAGCAGCAGCCAGACCAGTAGTGGGAGCAGCCAGACTGTGGAGGAGGATCCTGGCTCGCTGCTTGCCAAGGCGACTGCTAAGATGAGAAAGGAACTGCAGGACGCAAGGGTGAGGGTGCAGGAACTGAAGGAGGACCAGTTCCCGCAGATCTTATCGGCCGCCAGGGAGGAGAAGCGAACCGCCGAAGAGTCGAGCCGGCAACTTTGGGGCGACGTTCTGCTGCAGGAGGTGGAGTTGCAGCAACTTCGGGAGGAAGTACTGTCGAGGGAATCGAAGTTGCAGCAACGTCGGAAAGAAGCTCAGCAGCAGGACGTGAAGTTGCGGCAAGCCGGCGGTAAGCTTGAAGGCCTGGAGGAGAGAGCCTCCAAGATAGAAAATTATGAGGCGAAGATAGCAAAGCTGGAGGGACAGATAGCGACGATCGAATCCGTGGATTACCATCCGATCTGTCTGTCCCAAAACCAGAAGGGTGTGTAGTATATATATATATAGTATATATAGATATATACTACACTTTCCCTTATAGTTAGAATTAGGGTTTTATATGTATATATTTAGAGTTAGATATTTGTATAGCATCTTTATTTTATAATTATAGTATTGTATAAATGTATATTTTAACTAATAAATTTTTCATGTATATATAATTGTTATTAAATATATATTTTTTAATTTTAACAAATTTTCATTGAATATATAAAAATCTTATTATATAAATGTATTTTTTAATTTTAATAAAATTTCATGTGTATATAAAAATATTACTGTTTAAATGTATATTTTATTTTTTTATAAATCTTCATGTACAATAATTACAAAAAATGTATTACTCAATTTTAATAAAATTTCATGTATGTATAAAAATATTATTGTTAAAATATATATTTTATAATTAATAACTTTTCATGTATAATAATTACAGAAAATAAATTATACTTGTTCTCAAATTTAGTGTTTCAGTTAATAATATTTTTATAGAATAGTAGCAATGTACAAATGTAATTTTATGTATATCTTATAATTGAAAAAAAATATATAAATATATCGATTATGAGATTATTTAATAAATGAGTAACAAAAAAAATATGTGAACAAAAACTTTTAATTTTGTATTTATTTGTATGCAGGTGTTAGATATTTGTGTAAAATGTTCTAAGATAGTAGTAATGTACAAATGTGTTTTTTTATTACAATATTTTTTATGTATGTCTTATAATTAAAAATAAATAAATTCAAATATATATATATATATATATATATCGATTTTGAAATCTAGTTCTTTTCTGGTTAATAAAATGAGAAATAAAAAAAATATGAAAAAAAGTTTAGTCTATAAAAAAATATCTGCGAAAAAAGGTAAAGGTGGAGGTTAGGTCGACTGCTGCGCCGTCGACTAACATCGACACGGGCGGTGGGTCGACGGCTCCGCCGTCGACCCACCTTATCTCGCCGCGCATACAAAGGCTCGGCGGAGGCCCATTTTGACGCATTTTGAGGGCCAAATGTGATCTTCAACGGTCCTTCAAAACGGTGGTTTTTCAGAAAAAAAGAGTGAAAAAAAACGTTAGAAGCATGAAAAAATCGAGATAGACAAAATTGGAAGACTGATAAAAAATGAGAAAATAAAGTACACCACTGAATAAAATTTTTAGAAAGATCGTTTGTTGGCAAAGCCGCCCACGCTCGATGAATTTTTTTCTGTCACGATGGTAAGGTTTTTTGAAAAAAGGTACGATTTAAAAAAACAAGTTTATTGGTTAATACAAAAAAAAAATCTCTTTATAATTTAATAATAGCACCTCATGTCTCCTCCTCGCTATCTATGAGAAAAGGCAGTTCTATCCGCGCACCTCTAAGGTTTGATGGACCATCTGGACGATAAGGATCAGCATCATCATCATCATCGCTGTTATCTGATGAGCTGTCTATAGTAGACAACAGGAACCCCAGCGGCTGTACTGTGGAGTCGCATGGTCCATGGTCCATCGGTGGTCTCGCCACCGCCCAATGAGATTGGTCGGGTGTCTCATCATCCGGTACCGCAGTCTCCATACTCCATATGCTGGAACTGTCCTCTTGATCCTGCATCCAAGACGTGGAGTCGCAAGGTCCGTTTGACTCTGTAGTGAAGTCCATTTCGCTGCTAGTTGTATTACTGTACCAGTTGACTCTGCACTATGTTTTTCATTGACAAGAACTCTGCCTTTTATGTTCTAAGCTCCCCACACTAAAGCCCCCTCCATACCTCCCCACCTCTTCATTTTATTTGTGGAACATCGGTGGCGTTGGGTGGTGGGTACTGTAAAGCCACACCCTAATCCACAAGGTATATTTACCGTTTCTGTTAGCCCACTGGTACTTACACAATATACCATCATCAAATAAAAGATCATACCTTTTTTTTATTTTTATTCAATATTCGTAATATGAGGCAAATCGATACATATAATGTATATAAATATATATATAATATTTTGCTGTTTATTTTACAACTCAAAGAAAGATATAATACGTTCCTTCTCTTCAGTCAGCTTGCATCTTTTTTGAGTTGATGTCACTCGTAGGGTGTCGATTCTCTTCTTGCAATCATCCAACTGTCGCTTTCTCCTCGTCTTGGTTTCTTTTACACGCTTCCTTTCATCGTCTAGCTGTTTCAACTTTTGCTCATCGATAACTTGTGCTGCTTGGAGACTATCGTTCAGTGCCAGCTCCTCTACCAGTTGCCGCTCATTATTTGCTATTTCATCCTTGATGCGTTGAACAGTACTCCTCAACGCTTCCGTCTGGTCTTCGATCTCTGTTTTTGGAGGTTTATTTGATTTTTCCAATGTCTGCCGCAATAATGCTCCAAAAGGCTTGGAAGGTGCCTTTTTTATTTTTCTACTCGTTATCGCAGGCACTGTACTTGTGGACGCTTGCATCGCATCCACGCCAGCTCCTATAGCTACAGGAGTATTCACACTGGTTGCCAGGACAGGCACTGCACTTGCGGCTGCTTGCGTTGCATCCACGCCAGCTCCTATTGCTGCAGGGGTGTTCACACTGGTGTTGTTTTCAGCTGGTGGGTTCACATGGACGAATTCTTCAAGTTCTTCTTGGACATCTGCAGCCAGCTGCGTAAAAGGCAACCCCTCATCTTCGAACTCCTGCAGGATGGCCCGTAAGTCGTCCCCGACGACTATAACATCTTGATTATTGGTTGCGGCCATAATGTTGGTGATATAGGTATGATATACAATATTTTTCTGCGGAACGGTACGATTTTCTGAAGAACGTAGAACTGAAAAGCCTTACAGAATGAAGCTGTATTTATACCCAAAAATTCACAACATAATTCAGTTGTAAAATCAGAGCGGAGGGGACGAATACTTGGATGGGGAGGATGGGCGAAACAATCACAACCAATAAGCTTTAGATGGGTGGGTTGGGTGAAACTATCGCATCCAATAAGGTTATATTGGTGGGAGCATCCACAATTCTTGTTGGTTTCAGATATCGATATAGTGGTACACAGATCTAAATTAGCATGGTTGGGGTTGGGCGACAAAGTATTTCAGGAGCAGGTGATGACGTGCGAATGTGTTGCCAAAGCATATAACATTTCCACCAATAGGGATTTATGGTCTATACGCCGATTGGCTGGTGGGTTGGTCGTTCTATATTCCCGTTTCAATAGCAGTTGGTGACGTACGAATGCGTTGCCAAAGCATATAACATTTCCACCAATAGGGATTTATGGTCTATACGCCGATTGGCTGGTGGGTTGAACTTTCTATATTCCCGTTTCAATAGCAGTTGATGACGTGCGAATGCGTTGCCAAAGCATATAACGTACTTAATGGTCTATACGCCGATTGGCTGGTGGGTTGGTCTTTCTATATTCCTGAAACGACGTACCCTAAGAGAGGATTGAAGCGGAGGAGGGGAAGCGTTAGTCCCCTAATATCGTATAAATACGGTGGCTGAACGAGAATTACTTAGTGAAGTTCGTGATTCAGTTCTTCAGTTATAGCAAGATTACAGCAAGATAATCAAGAGGAAGAACGAGAATGGAAGCCATAGGATTCAACATCTTGGACCTGGAGCACCTGAGTCAAGGTAAACATTATTCTGCCATTGTATACATTGCGTACAAGTAACAAGTCAAAATACAGCAAGTCTGTTTTCGCTAGTATCCACTCATATGTATTTCTACAATGTACTCTTCTTTTCTTTTCAGCACCAGAGGTCATTCCGGGTGATAGCCGATACAGCGGCTTCACAGAGGTGGCGAGGCGGCTGCGGGAGACAGCATGTCAGGGTGGTGTGGCAGCAGCGACCACAGATCACCGGACATTTGGTCTGCGGCAATGTCCGCTGATCGCGGACCATCTAGTGAAGCCGTCGTCGATGGCGAATCACCTGGTGCGGTGTCGGCGAAGATTGGCAGAGGGTCATGCACCATCTGAAGGTACCTATGTAGTTTGTTTATGAGTAATTATTTCCGAGTTTATGAAATGCTACCTTTATTGATGACACTAAAAATTTATCAAAAACAGTTTATCTTTCTATGTTTTTACTTTTTTTTGCGAAGCAAACGTATTCTATTACAAACTAACCATATACTCATCGATAATTCTTTCTTTTTACAGCTTCTGACAACCGTGGGGTAAAAGGAAGAGAGCAGGGTGATGAAGTCGCCACCACCAATGTAGAGGTGCAGATTGAAGGTATAAAATGTGTTCATTAAATGCGAAAAAATCAAACCACCACCAACTTAGCATCTTTTTTTTGTTTTGTACCAATCCTATGATATTGATACTTTCAACATGCGCCAACATAGCAATTTTTTATTATTTTTTGTTGTGTATTGATAATATGATATTGATACTTTCAACGTGTGTACCCATCATTCCTGAAAAATCTAAATTTAATGAAACCTCGTAAGATTTAGCAATATATCCTTATACACCTTTCACCTTTTGCATCTTGCAATCTTCGCACGCATTACAAAACAACACTTTTTTGTTTCAGAAAACTGGGATAGCGATAACTACCAGAGCTATAAACCAAACCTAGAAAACAGGGCGGTCCTGCGGATGCCCCCACCGTTCCTGTCCAAGAAGGAGAGACGCAGGTGGAGAGCGAGCGAGGTCGCCCGATTTAATAATCTAATAAATTAATCAATGATTATTAATGTAAATATATATATATGCGACAAAATAAAACTACAGTTAGTCCAAACAACTGTTTTATTTATAAACGAATCTAAAAATCATCCAAACAAAAAATAATGAAATAAGTTTACACAGTTATCGAGAAACCATTCAAATATATTATTGAATCATTACAATACATCTTTTACGTCTATCCACGAATTTTTTTCTTTCGGGAAACCTAACCACTTAACGAAGAGCTTGGTTCCTCTTTTCTTCAAGACCCTTTCAATCAGATACTCATCTGGAAACTGCGTCTTTTTTAGCTCAGCTTCGTAGAAACAGCCGCTTATCGGTTGCCCATCCATATCATCTAACATATATGTGACTGGATTTGTAATGTTAACGTTGCGTATTTTAAACAATTCCGTAGAATAGTTGGGGGTGTAACCTTTTTCAAATACACCTTTATATCTGCTTACTCTCACAATGTCCCCAAGTTTAAGCTTACTTCTGCCTGCTACCTTTGGATTGCGATACACATTCAATCGTGTATGAAAATCGACTTCGATGGGGGCCAATCCTGTTGTTCGATGTTTCCTGTTGTTATAGAAGTTAGTGACATTTTGCAGAATTGTAATCCATTTGTAACTACCTCTTGCAGAAAATTCCTTGTACAACAAGTGTTTCAGTGAACGAATAGCTCTTTCGGCAATTGCTGCTTTTTTCGTAGAGAACGTGGAGTAATGGTTAATTCCATACCTTTGCATCAGATCAAAAAATTTGCGATTGTAAAACTCAGATCCGTTATCTGTTTGCAGATTGGTTGGATGATAGCTAGCGTCCTGCAGGATATCATGCATTGCAGCCGTCACGTTTTGCATATCTTTATTCTTAATTGCTCTACACCATAAGAACTTAGAGTAGCAGTCAATGACTACCAATATGTATCTATAGCCATTATTTTCCTTATGAAAAGGTTGCATTTCCGCTAAATCGGCTTGCCATAAGTCAGCGAAACCTTTTATGATAGTTTTTCGACGGCGAAAGTTCTTCCGAACTGCCTTGTGTAATTCTTCTGCTATGCCACGTTTTGTTGCGCTGTTAACTGACATATCTACATGTAGAGGTCTGACTCAGGTGATTGTAGAAAAGAAACTGATCATTAATCATGAAAAATCAACCGATCTATGGTCTGAGTTGATTTAAAGTGTAGCCTGCAAGCCACGCTGGTAAAACAGGGCCACCTTCAGCATCGAATTCCCTGTTGACTCCACTAGCTAATTTCTGGCAAAAATTATATAGAACCTCTAGTTGCTCTAAAATGGATATCAAATTGGTTGTTAATACATCAATCTTTTTCTCAAGGCCATCACTCAATTCTAGCGTTTTGCTATTCACTATACTTTCAAGCATATCAGCGGTACTTTTTAGTTTTTTTTCAACATACTTTATATGAACAGAGTCATTTTCATCTGTAGGATCACCAACATTCTTTAACTGCTTTCCATTGATATCATAATTTCCAGTTTGTGTAAGTTTAAAACCAATACCTGGAATACCACGTACAGTTGTATGCTTAGAACTGCGACGACCAAACTTATCTATCGTATTGTGCATCGCTACGAAAGCGTTATACTATTAGTGGGATCTTTCAACTCGCAAATATATATACCCCAAATTAGCGTATTACGCCCTCTTCACGCAATTCTTCTATTATAGATAAAATTTCGTTGTCGTGGTTTGTATGACCAGCTGATTTTGAGCTGTATAGCAATTTCAATCGATCAATCAGCTCGTTGATGTCGTTCCAGTACACAAAGTCGCGTTTATTAGTGTTAAATATCTTATACTTAGGTATCTTCATTTGTGTATGTCCCCTACCAACTCTGGCTCTCAAATGCATGGGGGATGATGTAGATAGGATATTAAATAATTTATTGAAATACTCAGATCCGTCGACATTGTAAATATTAAGAGGTGTGTAATCTTTGCGAAGTACATTAGTTAGATTCAATATGGACCTGAATGTGTGTAGAGTTTTTGAGTTGGAGTTTCGTGTATCTCCTACAAACATCATATCTAGTAAGTCTGGGGATAGTTTGAATTTAGTAGTCTTATCACCCGACGATAAATAAACCGCCTTATCATCAAATTCCACTTCATGTACACCCATTAACAGCTTCTGTGATTGTGGGTTGATCCTCACATTATAAACACTTCCATAGGCCGGATGTCCTGCTCTCAAATTATCTATATGACTTTTCAGCACCTCAGCAACTGCCTCTCTGTCCACACTTGAATTAGCTGTAGATACATACTGAGTAACTGAATCTCTTTCCCTCTCATTAATTGATGATGGTGTATCAGGTAACTCCTTTATTGGTGTTATACCGGAAAAAGCAGCGGAAGTCAATTCTTCGAATCTCGCCCCTTTTGGTGTACTAGTAGAGGGAAGGGTTTGATTTGGATATGTAGATTGTGGTCTTTTAGGAGTGCTTGTATGACCAACGTTTTGCATTGGTTGTTTCGATTGTGTATGAACTGATGCATTCGCTATTGTCTTCAGCTGTTTCGTAATAGGTTCATATATCCGTTCCAATGCTGTGTTATCGATGTCGCGACCTTTCTTTACAGCATTAAATTTTTTTTGGACAGACTCTGTTGCTTCCACTAATTCTTTTTTGAGAGCAATCTCAATGCTGCTCTGTTGCTGCTTCATACTTGTTATGGTAATGCTACAGCTGCGATGTACATTGATTGCAGTCTCACATTCAATTGATGATATTCCTAGTCCACCAGTGGATTTATGAAACTATCGAATCCTTTCCTGTACCGACCATCTTTTAGTTCTCTATCTTTATCAATTACTAGAAACCCATATTTCTCCCTCCAGCACATTGCACACATATCTTGGAACTGCTTAAAGGTTACGTCGGGTGCCACATGATCTGAAAAAACATGTGAGAGGTTAGTGTTGTCAACTTTGAACAACACAATCAGATTTGCGTTATCTCTAATCACCCTTTTTGGTATCCAACTGTAGCTTTGCACGCAATAAAAGCAATCCACACCTTTGTGTCGACCCATACTGAAGTATTCTCGGATAACATTTTGATTTTCACATATAACGTCATCGAAAATGAAAACTGAATTTGGTTTGGCTTCTGATGGTGGTAGAATATCAGAGTTATTGGTAAATGCATGATATCCCAATCCATCAATCGACTTCATTACTTTTTCTATGAATGTATACTTGGGTTGATTAAGCGATTTTGAAAATATATAGATATTTTCGAAGAAAAGCCCATCAGGATGCAACAACAAAGATATCAGCACATTGGTTTTTCCGCAGTTTGATGGGCCAACAATAATACAACGAATCGTGGATGGTAGTAGTATACCATGTCGATGATGAGAAGTATTATTTTCCAAATCCGTGACCTTTACATCAATATTGCTAATACTTAATTCCTGATCTTGTTTTGTCACCTTCATCGTGCAACGACTTAACCGTATATAAGCCGCAGTTGTTTATATATGTTTTATTTAAATGCCGATACTTCTTGGGAGAAGGTGTAGCAGCATTTCCAAAACTGGTGGTGGAATTGTTAACAAGTTGATAGATAAGTTGCCATTCGAAGCACATTTACCCTTTTATCAGTTTTGTGGGCCGGGCACGCGCGTGGAGGAAAGGCTAGCTCTTGGCCAAAAAGGAATCAATAAATTAGACGCGGCTTGCTTACAGCACGACCTTGCATACCGCAAATCTGACTTGGCTACAAGACACTCGGCTGACTACCTGCTTCAACAAGAAGCCTGGAAACGAGTCAAATCAGCTGATGCAAACTTCGGAGAAAAAGCAGCTGCCTGGTTAGTTACAAATATTATGAAAGTAAAACGTCACACTGGAATGGGTCTTGCATCACGACGTGGGCGCAGTAGGAAAAAATGCATGCGTAAAAAATTGTGGAATGCATTACGTGTAAAACATCATGCGGGAATGGGTTATGGATCACGACGTAGAAGGAATAAGAAAAAATGTGTGCGTAGGAAAATGAGGAAGGCTACAAAGAAGGTGCATTTTGGTTCAGGGATACTAAACAGAGTTCGCAAAAATATGAAGAGATTTTCGAACCATAAGCAAGATAATAACGTGCTACGAAAAGCAACTTCTGCAGCATTATTAGCCGCCCGGAAGCATATCAAGTCTCTGGGAGGGAAACGACGTATTCGCCTTCCGCGAGTTATACCTATTCCAAAAGTAGGTGGAATTCTACCCTTGATACCAATTTTTGCAGGTCTCTCAGCATTAGGCAGTCTCGCTGGGGGTATTGCAAATATTGTTAGGACCTCTAAAGCAATAAATTCAGCACGAGAAAAAAATTCTACATCTATCTCCGGTATGAATAAAATTGGCAGTGGTTTATATTTGAAACCATACCGCAAAGGATTGGGTTTGTTTATCAAAGCTCGGACTTCAAAAAACTTTTAAAAACCCTACCCCAACGACCGCTGACAGACAACGACCTTGTTTATTATGCCAAACAGCTAAAAATACCGTATTTCAGAGGAGTTTTTATGCGTGATGATCTACCTAAACAAGGTCCATTCTGGAATGAGTCAGCCATTATCAACTTAGATAGCAAGAGTGGGGGTGGGTCACATTGGGTATCATATATAAAACGGGGAATGGTGGTGTTGTATTATGATAGTTTCGGCAACCTACCACCAACGAACGAGCTAGTGAAGTATTTATTCGATCAATCAAGGAAAATTAAGATCTTGTATAATCTCAGACGACAGCAGAACTTCAATACTTTTTGGTGTGGACATTTGTGTCTACGATTCCTTTCCGAGGAAAAGCAGAAAGCTAATAAAAATGGATCGTGAAACAATTAGAAAAATGAGTTATTCCCTGAAAGCATTCTCAAAGGAAAGAAGTCTGTTGAACATGACAGAAGAGGAACTTGCTCACATACCAAAAGAAGTACTCATAGCATGCGCACCTAATGAAATAGCACATGTATGGTACAAACTACCATTACACTTGAAGGAAGACCCGGACATGCAGCGATTCCAATTCTGCTGGGAGCATTATGATACACATCAGAGTGGCGATCAAGCAGATGGGCCGCCGCCAAGAAAAATATTTTGTTGTTATTGTAATTTACATGATATTACTTTAAAGAATAATAATCAAAAAAACAATTGCTGTTTTCAATAAATGTTGCTGTTTGGATATATAAAGTGTTACCTTTTTTTGCACCCCATCAGTCATGTCTTACACACTTACGTTGACGGGTTATGACAGCGAGTTGTCGGCTAATTTCTATCCACCAATTGAGCTAGATACTAGCGCCCAGTATGGTTTGGGTCTAATAGGTTTTTACTCCTACAACTCAATATTCAACGTACACGAAGAAAATAATCTAATCGCTTTGAGGTATCCAACAGATAACACCAAATTCAAAATTATATATATTCCGCCAGGTACCTACGAAATCGATGAACTAAATAAATATTTACAAAGGACAATAAAGCCCATCAGTATACACCCACCTAAGCCCACAACTGATGAGTTGTTCTCTCTCAAAGCTAACAACAATACATTAAAGTGTGAGCTATACTCAGCGTATGATGTTGACTTATCTTTTCCTAACTCAATCGCATCTTTGATTGGGTTTGAACCGAAGATTTTTGGACATGACGAAATACATGTGTCAACTTTACCGGTTAATATAACTACAGTTAGATTGATAAGAATCGACTGTGGACTGATATCTGGCGCGTACCACAATGGAAATGAAATGCACACTCTTTACGAGTTCGACATAGACGTCGAGCCAGGATTCAAACTAACAAAGGAGCCACAGAATGTAATATATATGAGCGTAAAGCCAAGCGGACGTCAGTTTATCGACAACATCACACTTAAAATTTTGGATGACGATGGGAATCTAATCAACTTCCGTGGTGAAAAAGTAATCGTTAAATTGGAATTGCGACGTTTAACTTAAAACAAGCTTCATAATTCAGCAAGATGGGTTTTTTGTACAACGTAGGTTCATACCAATTGAAAAATGTCAAGAAAGTTCACACAAGTAGACATAAAATACGACGAAATCAGAGAATTGACGTTATTCGTCGTTCGTCTGCCGCCAAGGATACAGCATCGAAAATTTCTCTACTGAATCGTAAGTTCCTCGAATCTATAGGACTGCAACTTACCAAAAAAAATGGTTCTGCACGTATCAAGTGAGACGTTGGATGTTTTTGAGGAACCTATCATGGACCGTTCCTTAGCCAGCCTTCATGAATACACATACAAGCCGTACGGTTCGCCGTATTTCAAGAACTCCGATATTGTTCATATACCGATAAATTTCCAAGATCTCATTTTAAATATTGCTGACAGTTACATTTACATTGAAGGAACGTTTACCCCAGCAGATGCAACGAAGACGTGCTACCTATCTAATAATGCTCTATCCTTTTTATTTGATGAAATTTCTCTGCATATGGGTGGTGAAAAAGTTGTTGTTGTGCGGAATCCTGGAATAACTTCAACAATGAAAACAATGATTTCACATGGTAAAAGTGCAGCCCATACACTTTTATGTACCGGATGGGGCCTGAATGCTGATAATTTAGCGATATGGGATTTAAACAGCAAAGTATTCAGTGGTAGGATACCTCTAAAGCATATAATGGGATTCGCAGAGGACTACAAAAAAGGAATTCTGAATATAAAACAAGAGCTCGTCTTGGTAATTGCAAGATCTTTCAAAAACTGCTTTGTTGGTGAATGTGACGCTCAGTTAACAATATCGAAGATTGAATGGAAGGTTCAACATATTGTTCCTGAAGATCGATACAAGGTAAAACTTCTACAGCGATTGAATAAAAACAGTCTCAATTCAAGGATTAAGGTAGCATTTCGCTCTTGGGATTTGTATGAACTGCCATCACTTCGCTCAACATCATCAGACGTCTGGGCAATTCGAACAACCAACAAACTGGAGAGGCCTTTGTTTGTTATCGTTGGATTTCAAGACTCAAAATTAGCAGAAAATCCTAAAGAGGATATCACTAAGTTCATTCATGCCAACATAAATTCAATTCGATTAAAGTTGAATAATCAGGTATATCCGTATGAACGATGGAACCTAGATTTCAACAGAAAGCTAAATACTGCAGCTTACTATGCATTTGAGAGCTTCCAAAGAACATTTTATAACAAGGACATTCCAGAACCAATTCTTAACATAAAGGAGTTTAGTGACAATCCTCTATTTGTGATTGACTGCAGTCATCAACCTGATATCCTTCAGCTCTCAACTGTGGATATATCATTGGAATTTGAAACCAGATCTTCTTTCCCAGCGAATACGAAGGTGTATGCATTGATAATTCATGATTCGTGCATTAGTTACAACGCCTTTGATGGATCTATTCAAAATGGACTTATTCATTCCTACTAAGTGTCTCTGATTTTTTATTATATCTAACTCGCAGAAATAAAACAGCTTTTTAGTACATTTAGTTTTTTATTTATACATATAAAACGACACACGGTGTATACAGTTATCATTCCTTATCTAGAAGGCGATATTTGATAATAATATCTTGAGGTAAGTATTTAACTATTTCGTACAAAAATGGTTTGAGTTGATTATTAATCATTCCATCACATAGTTGGTCGACGGTACATTCTTCACGTAAATACTGTCTGCATAACTTTTCCCCTGCTTCATATTTCCTTATTAGTATCCTCTTTCGTTCGACCTCTTCATCATCCCAGCAGATACTTAAGTCATACGCTGTGGAATGTTCCTCATCGAAAATCAAATCCACCAACTGGCATGCAATTCTCTGGATGGCACTACGTAGATCTTTTGCTTCAGGCCACCCCATTGCCGAATACTGCATCCACATTATATAATGGGAATGGAGAGTTAGTCTGCTTCTGAAACAAACGGAACGTCTAATATCAGCTACAAACAAATGTTTTTTTTTTATCTCGAATTTACCTTCCATATATCGGGGTCCAATACATGGGAGTAACCATTATATTATTTATACCCAACACAATCTGTACTACCTCATCACCAAATATATTATTGTTGAATATAATCAAATTTCATCAAACATTTGGAGCGAGTGCCTGGTGTTTTAGGTGAACTTTGACCTATATATGATAGTGAATATTTATTTTGTGATTCATTTATCTCTTTGATCACTGCTTCAGACATATGTTCCGTTACTCTTTTCGGTAACCATACTTTGAACTCATCAGCATTATCTTCTAATAGTGTTGCTACTAGACATTCACCAAATTTTGATTTGACTGGTGACAGATTCTTAATTGTATGGGCTTTGTTTACAGTTAATGAAGATAAAGTTCTGAACGGTATTTTGTTATTTAGTTCACAGTTGATTTTATTGTTAATTTCATGCAATTCAGAGGTAGTGACAGACATTGTTTAAAGAAAAACAAATAATGTTACTGTTGGATAAATAATATAAAAGGGTGCTCACCAATTTATATCTGTACACAATATACTTCGGGAATATACTCCGATCGTCTCTCGACTTTTACTGATCACTAGCACCGTTAGTACACTATTTATACAGATACCATCAAGGTGAAGATACGTCACCGTGCATTCTTCTCAAAACCGCAAAGAAATATCAGTCTCAATAATCACATTCAAGGACGTTCAAAATAAGCAGCTATACAATAACACAAAAAAACCTCAAGGTTACGCAAATAACCAATACAAACACTAATGACAAATATTTCAAAATCAGTGTCTATAAGCACAATGTGAACTGGAACTCTCAAGGTTACCCAACACCCCATTTAAAAAGCCCCATTAAGATACGATCACTTTTGGAAAGACAACGTTACAAAATGACCTTCAGGGAGGATCAGAACCGGCACCTATAAGAAAAACCCACGTCAATACACCTCATGAAATATGGAAACCAAGGTCATCCCCACCCCATTTGAATGACCTTCAGGGAGGATCAGAACCGGCATATCCATACTACTCCTGTACCATAATTGGCACCGCTCTGTATTTTGCAACAAGTTGCAGTTTCAGAAAATGAAATATGAACGCGTTTTACAACATGTTTTAAAACATGTTGGATGTTTAAGACTCAAGGCGGGAACGCGACAACTTGTTGTAAAACACGAAATTTGTTTTAAAACAGATAAGTTGTAAAACATTTTCATTAGGATTTACAACTTGTTGTACAACAATGTTTTGAAACCCCTTGTTTTACAACATGTTGCATAGTCTAAATGCGATTTTTGTGCCAAAATGATTACTGTTTTACAACATGTTGTAAAACACCATGTTTTGATAAACTTGTTTTAAAACAAATGTTTATTAAACATGTTGCATAGTCTAAATGCGCCTTTAGAGTTTCAAGTCTTTCAGTGGATCTATTGTCAGTGTGCATAATTTTCCAAGTATTAATCCATCCAGTCCTTATAACTGATACTCTACTCACCAGTGCTTCCAAGACGTGCCCCTTGGACAGCAGTATCGATTACAGTCGATCGAAAAGAGTGTGAAGCGTGACTGTAATGACACGGAGAGCATAAATTACTCCCAGCTAATCCCATAAATGGAGGTACAGTTAGCAGCCGTTCTTGGTTAATTGACGCAGAACCACCTAATTCACCGCTCGGCCGAGGTCGGATAAAAAAGCTCGCATACAAACCTGCGATAATCTATCGATACACGTACAATAGCGCGGCGTTTGACAATTGCAGACGGTGAGTTATACCAACGATGGTTGGCACAACGTGGAGTCGAGCCAAGAACGGACAGCGCTTGGCTGGTGTCCATTAATGAATTGCGGTCTGAAAAGGCGCGAGATCCGAGAACACCTCTAAGCTGCTCCAATGGATTTATTGGCGTTTTGTTCGGTTGGACTGTGATTCTGTCGAACCTTTGAAAAAATGGAGACAAGTAGGCCGTCTTGGTAATTGTCAAGCATTATTTAAACAGTTTAAAGCAGATCCGTTACAATACAGCTAAGCTATTGGTGCGGCGCAAACCGACAATGAATCACCATAAAACTGTTTTCACAAGACGACACCAAAAAGAAATAGCATTCCCTTTGGAGCCCGGAGACCCACCTATGATGAACGCCTCAAGTTATTCAGGCTCTCAGAATTCGCTGACAAAAAACTTCGAGGTGATTTATAATCACATTTCGGGCACTGCATGGCCTCTTTAGCACTGATCTGAGGTACATGTTCCAGCTGTCAGACAGCAATCTTCGAGGACACAACCTGAAACTACAGAAGGAGCCGTTCAGAACATCAATTCGGCAGTGCTTTATTACCAATCGCGTGCTTGACTCTTGGAACAGACTTCCCGTCGATGTGGTGAACGCAAATTCCGTCACAAGCTTCAAGACCAAATATGACAGGTGGTCTTGTGACCAAAACTTGTAACTCTGGTTCGTGCAATTTCACAACACCTTGTGAACGTTTATGTCTGTACATTCTGATTTTTTTCCCTTATTTTGTACATGAGTTTATAGTACTTTGTATTCTACTTATATCTATTGTGAAATTATAATAATAATAACAATAAGATCCATCCATAACAGACGATAATTGCAGAAAATGTCACCAACAAAGAGAAACAATAGATCACATAACAAGCGGGTGCAAAACTCTTGCCGGCACCGAATACACAGCCAGGCATAACTCTGCGGCCAAGGTGATACACCAAGCACTAGCCACAACAAACAAACTAATAGAAAACACAGATCCATATTACAATTACACTCCGATATCAGTACTCGAGAGCGATCGATACAAACTATACTGGGACGTTGAAATACATACAGACAAGACCATCCCAGCCAATAGACCAGATATAGTTTCTCCAGTCAAAGGCCGACAACATTACCTATTTGATAGGTATAGCCATTCCCAATGATGTGAATATCCAAAACACCTACGCTGGGAAGATATCTAAATACACGGACCTTGCTATGGAAATAAAATGACTTTGGAAATAAAACAAAGTCACTATTGTCCCCCTCATTATGTCGGTCTCAGGTACCAGACACATTCACACAACACATTCAACCTGGACGAAAAGTTATACAAAGCATTCCAAAAGTCTGTAATCCTAAAGACCTGCAATATTGTGCGATCCTTCCTAAATTCCGATCAATAGTCAGGGTGTTGACTTGGCACATCCCGTCAACAGTTGTCGCTACCGCAATTATGTGAGAGGAACTTAGAAAGTCGGATAATAATAATAATAAAAAGTGTCCCTTGATAATCTTCACATCAACTCAGCTAATGCCGTCCCCTTCTTAGGATGTATACTTTGCTGGTCCCCTCACATCAACCAAATTTGCAAAAAAATAAATAAATCATAGTTCGCGTTGCTTAAACTGTGCTGAATGATCGCTAATAAGCGTGAAACAGCTGTCTGCGTACTGGTGGATTGGCGGAGGTATAGGGCAACCCTCGTATATCGGCTTTACGCTGCTTGCGTCAAAATCCGTGCCCCTAGTGGCAAAAGCCAACGAGCCTTGTCGTTCCACCAAATAGTTTACTGCTGCTAGTAGCGTTTCTCTTTGGTTGCCGTTACCTTCGGGTACTAGATGGCGCACCGGCAGAAGTCCTTCTGTCTGCTCGCACATCTTTCACATGTTTATTAAACATGGAAGAATTGATGCTCTCTATTTCCGTCAATCGACCTATGGCGCACTGATGATCGCTAATAAGCGTGAAACAGCTGTCTGCGTACTGGTGGATTGACGGAGGTATAGAGCAACCCTCGTATACAGTTCCCATTGGATAAAACATCGCTGTATTTGAGGAATTCTGCCCATTGAATCCAAGCGTAAGTCTTTGACAGAACGACAGATTTTTCTATGTGTAGGCTGCAGGAATAAATTTTGAAGAGATAAGGATAAGACTGACTTTTCTCACAAGTTCCTAAAAATGTTATTCTGCTACAGATTACATCAGTTCATGTGACATCTGACCTCACGTAACAACTTCGCGCTTCACTTTGATATCCTTATCTTTGCATTGATACAACGAAATGGACCAGTGGAAGAGTCAAAGCAAGCAATGAGTTGCGAAAACCGTTGTGAGCAGATAAAGATAAGCCGCATGCATCTCCTTTTCTCGAAAGAAGACAGGCCGATCGGTTATAGTGCTCGCCTTCGACGGCTGATAGCCATCTTGTAATTACCTTCAAAAGAGGAATTTAATTTGCGCCTAGTATGAAGTTATTAAGTAGTCGCGCTCACATCCACATCTAAGGCCAGGCGATCGTTAACAATAAACAGAAACCGTCCGATTGCTGGTTTGCTGTGTACAGGGTGTACTGTAGCAACTTCAAGGTATAATTAATTAAATGTAATCAGTTTCTTCTGAATAGCTGGCTATGGATATAGCTGATCTGGCTTTAGCCTAGTCTCGTTACTATAGCTTAGCTTAAACGTCTGCAATGATCAATCAAGTAGTTCGTAGATACTGTTTTTTACAGAGGTGCTTTCATAGTTCTCAGCAGTGCTCACGATATGTTAATCAATCGTTCAATCAATACTTAATACCATGGCATACACCGTGTTCAAAAAGTACGGGACCAAGTGAATAACTAGGGAAGTAGCGGTCGCACAAAAAAATTGTTGACCGATCGTGACCTTTATGATGACTTTGAACGAAAAAGGTCAAATCGATTTTATCAAATGGAAATGCCGAACTTTGATGCCGGAAATGAAATGCCCGAAAAATTTTGCGACCAGATATGAGGTCGACATTTGAAAAATTTGACCTTAAATGATCAATACAAGGTCAAAATATGACCAGCAGGATTTCTTGGGAAGTAAAGGTGCACAAAGAATGGTCAAGTCAAACATCATAAGAACTTTTGACCTTAACTTAATCATCCAAGGTCAAATTTTTTCAAATAGCTAAGCTCATATCTGGACGTAAAATTTTCCGTCCTTTTCATTTCTGGCATCAGAAGTAGTGGTTGCCATTTAAAAACATCGATTTGACCTTGATGCCTTTTTGATGTCAAGGGTCAAGGTAAGGTCAGCATCGGATAGGCAGGAAAAGTTTCTACGGCTTTTGTCTTCACTATCCTTTTGTGCAACTCCTACTTCTCAAGATATCTTGATGATCCCATTATGACCTTGACTTAATCGTCCAGGGTCAATTTTTTCAAAAGGTTAAACTTATATCGTGAGGTAGAATTTTCGGGGCATTTCATTTCGGGCGTCAAAAGTAGGGGTTTCCATTTGGGAAAATCGATTTGACCTTGATTTAACCTTGGATGTCAAATTCAAGGTCACCATAAAGGTCACCATAGGATAGCTCGGAAAATTTCATACGATTTCTTTCCAAACTATTTTTCTCTCCAACCTCTACTTCCATAGTTATTTGTTTGGTCCGGTACTTTTTGAACACGGTGTAAAAAATGCTTGCATACATCAACTGGTAGTGGACTTCATACTGGTAAAGTTACACTAGACAGTTTCTAATCATAAAATGACACCAAGGTAAAATATATACTAATATACACATATTTTACATTTACAAGGTATTTGAATTTGTCTTTAACCTGTCATAGGGAAGATTTCTTATGTCGAGTTGTACAACATTATAAAATGTTATCGATCAAAGCCCTGGACCATCCTAACATCACCACCATCGCCTATAACAAGGCACCAGATCGTTACTGGATCAGGCTTTATAATCATGAAGGTACTCATGGCAAGGTAGGTATGCCCAGTTCTCCAAAAGAATAAAAGAGCCTCCACAATCCTCTACATATACAGGGTGGCGCGAGAGAGGTGGGAGTAAAGTAAGGCATAATAAGCAGTTTTTGAAGTATTACAAATATGTGCAACCCATTGCATCCTTGGGTTTAAGTATATACCCAAAAAATTCGCTGTATTCCCATCCTGGTCCAGATCTGTGAAGTCTCGGATGAAAAAGACATTTTTTTTGTTTCGGCTTCGTAGAGAAGCAATTTTTTAAGCAAGAACCATATTTCTGCTCTGTTCAGGGCCATTTATAAGCCATTCTATGATTCTGTGAAGCCATTATAAATGAAAGATGCAATTATGTCATCAGCAACGAGAGTGTAGTCCACTCCAGAAGCTGATTGATGTATACCAGAAACAATATTGGCCCTAGTACTGACCCTTGTGGGACCCCAACATCCATTTTTTTTCTACGGTGACTTCACTCCTGAAACATCCACCAGCTAAGTCCGGTTCTTAAGATAGGATTCTATCAACCTGATATTGATCTGTGACAATTTATAGCTCCTGAGTTTTTCCCCATATGTCGGTTTAGATGTAGTAGTAGCTTACTTTATTGAATTATACAGAAAGGTACATTTCAGAAAGCGCGGTTCAACATCACCAAATTACAGAAATTTGGCTGATTAGACTTCCACCCATGTCATGTCAATGTCCTCTTAAGAGACCCACTATGGCTATTCATCGCAACCAAGCAGTTCATCCAAAAATGAGCGCCTCTGCTATTTTATGAACCCTTTCACCGATCTTAACCCTGCCTGGTAGTTCTGTCCTTTCTTCTCAGTCCACTTTCTTACAGTTTAAGTAAGCAGTCCAATAAATTCTATGAAAGTTATTGGACATCAGTGATACTAGTCCTATTAGTATCCAAAAGTAGTGAGTTATAAAACTAAAGCTTCGCATGATCATCTCACTTCTGTTCCTCCTCACTTGGTACCCATATTAGGTTCACAAGAAGAAGATCAAGAATGCAAGGAAGAAGAGAAGGGTATAGAAATGAGTCAAGATTTCGAAAATCAAGATGCAAGACGTTGATAAAAAGTATGATGAAGATGACAGTGAGAAGACCTCTGATGAAGACGAAGATGCTGACGAACAAATGGGTGAGACTCAAAAAAGCGCTGATCAATTAGATCAGGAAATTTGGAGATGTGACAAGGAAGAGGAAGAAGATGAACAAAAGTCTCGAAAGGAGGAGATAGGTATCAAGGGCGAAAAACAAGGTGAGAGTCAGCTAGGTGCAGGGGAACAAAACCCAACTAAAGGTGAACAAGACAACAAACAGGAGGGACCGGAGGAAAATCCTTTCGATATAGATGGGATAGAAGAACAAAATATACCACAGGAAAAGGAAGAGGAGGCTGATAAACCTGACGCGGAATCAGAAGATAAAGGTGGTGAGGCTAAAGATTTTAGCAGTGACGATGAGGACCTCAACAATGGTGAACAAGAAGAGGACATAGAGAACAGAATAGAGGAAGCTCTAGAGAAGGTTAAAGAAGACCAAGAGAGACAACAAAGATGATACAATGCAAGACGCTCAAAAGTAATTGTATATAAACCAGGAGATCTTGTTATGATCAGAAGAGAAGCACCGTCTACTGGAGAAAGAAGAAAACTCAAGGAAAAATACAAAGGATCATACATAACTGAAAAATTACCATTTGACAGATACAGAATAGAGGATATGCCTGAAACGCAGAGAACACAGAAATTTTACAAGTCTGTGGTGACTGTAGACTATATGAAAAGATTCATGGCACCACAAAGTGAAGATGATTCAGATGAAGAACCTGAGGAACTGCTAGAAGCAAAAGGAACAGAAAAGGAAACGGTAGGGAAGAAAGAAAAGAGAACGAAGAAGAGGCCACAGATTACTTCACGACTTTCGGGGACAAAAGTTTAACAGGACGGCCGAATGTTACATCTATTACGGACCTGTTATAATTATTACGGACCTGGCAGATCTGTGCTATAGTTTCTTTACTGCTTTGTATTCTATGTGTTCTATATTCTGTGGTCAACATCACTTGTTCATAGAGTTTATTAAACAATTGCGCGGTAGTTACCAATTTTTCCAATTGTGTGTAAGAAAAGTACAATAAAACGCCGATATTGAGAGCCCAACTTTCCAAGTAGTGTTGTTTGTGTCCAGCAAAGGTCTTTACGTGTAAGAACATAACATTTCGTGGTGCACTAATTACTTGAGGGTCTTCACGCTATCAATTTCTGCATCAAATTCATTTTTTTTGCCCGAAGAGCATCTTTGTAGATATATGGAAGGCCATAGCCTCTGCCTAGATAATGTCTACTATATTTCCTAGGCTTACCTGCTTTTGGCGTAGTCCTGTCACTTTCTATTTTTTATCTGAGTTATAAAAATAGTATACCAACCTTGCACAAAGACAGTTTTTGTATTACACTTATACATCTATCAAGTTATATGCATGTTCTAAAGCTATACATTTGTACAGTAAAACTGCAATGTTTTCAAGTTATCGTCTAGTAAACTAGGACGTGAAGAAACTAAACAATGTTATGTAGGAAGTAGGAACCAATTAACAACATGAGGAACTGAATTCAGAAGATCGTATTTTCCAATGCATCATCACCACAAGTCACCCTGTATAGACTTCATGTTCGATTTCAATATCGACACATTAATTTCAGGGCAGCTCGGTTGTTCAGAATAAAAGAGAACGTGTTTTGTTCTACGTGACGTAATTCATTACTGTGCAGCTTTCAAGTATGGAATACCATAGAAGCCATTGATGGCTTTGTGAGACGTATCTGATGTACGTCTCTTTTGAAGCACTTATCAAAGAAAGCCAATAATAAGCAGTCAGATGCTTTATTTGCAGATAAAATCTCATTTTGGATTACTACGTATGTTCATCTAGCATCTCACAGCAAGCACACTTACTAAATAGATGAACATTTATTTATTTACAATAGCCTACATCGACTCAAAAATGGAGTCAAGTTGATTGACTCAGTACTTCCCACACATTACTGTGATATCAGTTTATTATTTTCCCATAGCATGAAGCTTTAGTCTGAGATCTCCTTGCAACCAAATCATCGGCAGCCCTCCCTCCCCTAAAATTGTCTTATGCCGCTAAGTATTTCCTTCAGAGGTCAATGGACAGCCTAAAACATCTAAAAACGAAGTTTGAGTTGTTTTCATACTTTTAGTTCTTTGATTATTGCTATATACGCTGCCACTGACACGATATTTAACAAACACACGCGTTTTCCATCCTCACCACGGTAATAATACTGTGTCAAAATTTAATTAGAATCAATGTAATAGTGTCCACGTTACAAAATACAAAAAGATCTAAAGCAATAAATACTCGTATGTATGTATACAGAAAATTCTAAGTCCCTTAGTTTCCGTAATACGCTAGGCAATGTTCGGATGGAGCTAAAAAGTTGATTTATGTCGCTAGGTCTTCCTTCACAGCCCCTACCCTACACCCTATTATGAATACAAGAAATTTCTCAGTTTTTCAACCCCCCACCCCCTAACCACCCCAATTTCACCCCACCCAAAAAAAACGCAGAAAATGATCAGGAACCTCTAAAACGCTTAAAAACGAAGTTTGAGCTGTTTTTATATTTTTACTTTTTTTTATTATTTCTGCGCCGCCACTGGCACGATTTATAAAAACCATACGCGTTTTCCATCTTCGCCACGGTAGTAATACTGTGTCAAAATTTCATTAACATCAATTCAACAGTTTCCTTGTAACACAATATAGAAGGATCTAAAGCAATACTCTCGTATGTTTACACCAGAAAAAATTCTAAGTCCTTTGGTTTCTGTAATAGGCAAGGCAATGTTCGGATGGACCTAAAAAAGTTATTTATGTTGCTAGGTCTTCCTTCATGGGTCAGTGGACAGTCTATTATGAAAGCAACAAATTTTTCAATTTTACAACCCCCCACCCCCCAACCACCCCAATTTCACCCCCACCCAAAAAAAAGTAAAAAATGATCAGGAACCTCTAAAACGCCTAAAAACGAAGTTTGAGGAATATTTAATTTTTTTTTGTTTTTTGCTAATTACTCCGCCGCCCCTGCACCGATTTTCAAAATTATAAGAACATTACCTACTACGACCCCCCAGCATATCGCTGCCCAAATTTCATCACAATCCATGCAGCGGTTACTGAGATTACGAGGACACAAAAACGCGTACAGACAGACCGACAGACAGACAGACAGACAGACCGACAGACAGACAGACCGACAGACAGACCGACGGAAATGAGTGACGTGGATTTTCGTTATGTAGACATCATGAAACGCCCAAAAAGTGTATTATCTCAAAATCGAAAATTTTCGCGATCACAATACTCCCCTCACCTATCGGTGTGGGAAGTAATAATTTGCATTTTTCTCGAAAACAGTTAGCCCTATCGAGGTATACCAAGAGACCATTTTTACGTAGCAATATCTGAGATACCATATTCTAAAATCAAAATGTCAAAAAATTACCATTTAGAAAATGGGGTTATTTTTACCCTTAACTCCTCCCGTATGATACGCCTGTGATTAAAATTGTGAAATTCTGAATTCAGAATCAGATTCAGCGTCAAAAGTATACCCATCGTACCTAATTTCGTAATTTTGTTATGAATGGTTTCGAGAATATCGAGGGAAAACCGTCTTCAGGGTGCCCCATGCAAAGGAGCTTAGCTCCCTTAGGAAGCATTTCCGGACCTATGTTCATATGACATTTTCTTTCTACCTTTCGGAGTACTATTCGTGGTTAAAGTTTGTTAACATACTTAATTAACACCCTGTATATGTTCAACTTAATGCTCTTTTAAACACTTGCACATAAGCAAATCAATTAAACCTGCATTCCAGAAAAGTAGCAAATCATCTCTACCCAGATGAAGGTTTGTGAGAACTTAGCATATATTATATCTTAATGAACTCAAAACAAGCGTAAAAAAGCTTTGATGCTCCGATAACACGTTTTGTTTATACAGCCATCAGGTATATTCTTTATCCTCTGTCAGAGCTCGCTTTTAATCTACTTAGCGATGGGTGGAATCAGCATCGGTTCGACATCATTTGAGTCAAATGGACCGAAGAGATGGTCATTCGTTCTGAATTGTTATCACATAAATCCAACAATATTGATGAGGGTCGTCTCTGTGAATATACCAGTCGTTTACCTGCCATAGTAAAAACTATTTGTGTTTGTATAAAAGTTTAAATTTAGATGAGAAAATCTTGGGGTTGTGGCCAAAATTTTGAAAAAAGAGACTGGGTCAGAGCATAGAGGAGACTCTGGTGCTAACAGCCAAGCTTTCGGCATCTATTGCCATCTTCAGGGCTTTTTACATAGTTAGAAGAAAAAAGAGAATTTAGTTTCAAAATATACATATAATAATTTTTTTTAAAAAGATATACTCACAACGTTGAGGTTTGCCAATTTAAAAACAGCAATTGCATTGAGTGCAAACGGCTTTTAATGCAGCTATAACAATCGTCACAATGCTTCATAAAATTTTAAAAAACTATGCTACCATGGCATCTTCCACTAACAGGTCAGGAAACAACATATAATTGTAAATTACAAACACACGGAAACGACCTTTACATGTTGAAATTTTAAACCCTAAACACACATCTTATGATCTAATAGGTTAGACCAAGAAGGTTTATTCAAGAAAATCTAGATCATAAAATGTGTGTTTTCAAACCACGGATTTAATAATACCTTCGGGTTTAAAATTTCAACATATAAAGGTCGTTTCCTTGTGTTTGTAATTTACAGTTATATGTTGTTTGTTTCCTGATCTTTTAGTGGAAAAAAAAATTGTGACGATTGTTGTAGCTGCATTAAGAAGTCGTTTGCACTCAATGCAATTGCTGTTTTTAAATTGGCAAACCTCAACGTTGCGAGTATATCTTTATTTAAAAATTTATTATATATTTTGAAACTAAACTGTCTTTTTTCTTCTAACTATGTAGAAAGCCCTGAAGATGGCAATAAGCATTGCCGAAAACTTGGGTGTTAGCACAAGAGTCTCCTCTATGCTGTGACCACAGTCTCTTCTTTCAAAATTTTGGCGACAACCCCAAGATTTTCTCATCTAAATTAAGTTTTTTGGCCATAAGCTTCCTTCGTATTAAAAGTTTAAAGCTATGCTTCTGAAACCAATTATCAGAGATATCAATGAAACAGGTATTATGACAAGTGTGCTGTGAGTTTAAGAAACAATTGGTATCCTTTAGGGATATAGCCTCCGTCACAACGTTTAGTTATAATTCTAGAGATAATACTTAAGTAAAACCACCAGAAATCGTATCGTATCGACTTACGAAGTAACCACCAGGTGGCAGAGTAGGCACCAATACGTGCTGTATTCAATTTTCATAATAATAGAACTTTTAAAAGAAACAAACAATGATAAAATACTGTATAAAATCGATTATTATTATTTTTGTTATTCTTAGGCATCAATTTGGGTTGGTTATAGAATGGTATATAAACTCAACAACCAAAGATACTAAGAAAAAATCAATGTGAATAGATTTTAAAAATTAAGGCCAATTAACAGCAAAATAAAGCAAGATAAGATGATCTAACGACAAGGATAACAAAAAATACACAAAACTAATTCACATGCGCATACTATACCTATTGACAGTGTTGTCTTGAATGTTAGATGGCGTCCATTGTTTTAGATGCACTTATGCATCCACATTTTGCTGTTAATTGGTCTTTAGTTTTTAAGATCTATTCATAATGATTTTTTCTTACTATCTTTGGTTGTTGAGTTTATATGTATAACACTTTGTGATCAGCTCAAATTGATTCCCTAGGTGGAATGAGGAATACGCTGCTCTCTGCACTGCGCAAAATACCAGTGTGCCGTGCGGCGGCGCACATCTTAGCCGCCAGAATGCAGAAGGCAGTCATCCTTGGGTCCCTTCGTCTACTTAGGACGCACGATTCGCGGACCCAGTGATTGCTCACCTCACGGTGTGAGGAGTAGTCACTGGGTAATGGAAAAGTAGCTCGGTGTGTCGGAGTCCAGGCTGCACTTTTTTGTTTTTTGTATATCAATTTTATACTGTAATCTATTTCTGTTTGTTTCTTTTAGCAGTTCCATTATCAACAAAATTATTATCTTTAGTGATTTCACTTGAGTCTTATCTGTAAAATGACTACCAGAACGTTGTGACTATAGGGCATCAATTGTTTCTCAAACTCGCAGCACACTTGTCATAATATTTATTTTATCTATATCTCCAGTTTGAAAATAGATAGGAAGTTGAATCTTGTGCCGACTTTTTAAAAATTTCGTCCTCTATCTGCTAAAACAGATAAAGTATACCATTTAAAATTTTCGTAATGATGCGGAATAATTGTTATGATGTCAAATTGCGCCCTGTAGCTACCAAGGCAAGATCAACTTAGATAATTTTTATAAAACGGACCATTTGGTAAGAATAGCTCTTTCAAATGAGACCTAGCCTGTTTAATTTCGTTAACCTATACTAAAGTTATTGCCATATTAATAAAAACTTTTTTGACGCTCCCCCACCACTACATCTTACAAAAAAGTCAGTCTATATGATGGTATAAACTATAATATATCATTATTCGCATGTTTTTTGAGAAAATGCCGATTTTCTGATTGGTAGTAACAGCAAGTAATTTCCAACGATTTCCTTTAGCCGATTCACCTATCATATTTTTTGCTCGAAGTTATATGGTTAACGGTTACCGAGATATTGTCGGCGTCCGTTCTTAGTAGACCACCCTGTACATCTTTGATAGACTCATTATTTGAGTCAAAATCGTCGCACATGGAAACTTTGTGCTCATACGTTTACGGCTCCATAATGTCAACTGGTAACCAAATGCTAAAAACTCACGTCAAGTACTCCCCCTCCCCACTTTTCTTACCCTGATGAGGGAAGAGTACTAGCCATTTCAAAAACCTGCATCCTTTGTGCCGGATCCTGTACATCTTCAACAATTCTATAGTTCACCTACTGGTCAAAGAAGGCCATTGTTACGAGAAACAAAAAAATGCGTTTAAACATCCTCAGCACGCTGTTGGAATTTAAAACAAGACCGTTGAAAAACGACGAAGGGGAAAAATCGCGTCGAATTCATCCTCGAAAGACGATCAATTCCCGTCGTCAGCGAGAACAACATTTGTTAACTGTCTATAAACTAGTCACAGCGGCGAATGGGCATCATCTGGCGCGGACATTGACGAATGTTCTTTAAAACCAAAGAGAGATACGGCACACAGAGCACGGGGAAGAGCGCAATGCCAATGCCACGCAGGCAGACGTCATGTCAGTCGGTTCGCCGATTGAACAATACCTACCGATTTACAGCAGATAGCTACTTTTTCGGTCCATTTAACAGAAGATACAACAGAGGATAGGAGTAATTCAATAAAATGTAGATTTATCTTTTAGTTCCCGTATACGTAGGTTGGTCTAAAAGTTTCGAAAGCAACAGTAAGAAGTAGTAGTGGTAATAGCTGTGGGGCGGCCGCGCCTGGCAAGTAGGCCCCAGTAGGCCTTTTTTGCCATCCCCTAATATCACCCCCCAGCCATCCTCAGCCATCACTGCCTGCCTCACCCTCCCTGCCAATCCTTCCCAACCCTTTGACAAACGCCAGTATGTCAGCCAGCTTATGGAGGGTAATTCCTCTGGCTGGAGTCAATCGGATCCAAAGATCTCGTATCTCAGCCCACCAGCAACTCACATTATGCGAGGGAGCATCGACCTCTCGACAACCCACACATACGAGTCTTTTCCAAATAGTTTTTTTTTTATAGAGGGTTTAGGAAATCGGCTTGATCGCAAGGTCAGAAACACTCGCACACCCGGAAGTGTGAGAGAGAGTCTGCCCGCCCGACGCTGAACCAGCTTGAGTCCTCTGACCACATGTCCAACAGACGCAGACGCGTCCATCCGACATGCCACCACGGCCCGACCGGCTAAAACCCGTTCCCTCTTTTCATACCTGAATTTCTCCAGACAGGGAGTGTTTCTTGACAGACACCGCTTCGGTACCGCTTTCGCATTTCTTCAAAACGATGCTGCCACCTTAAATGCACAAGGAAGCTCCTTTATTCCGTGTCATTTGTGAGTCAGCTACATCAGAGACGGTTAGACGCTCTGTGTGTTCTGGTCTAACCTTTTCTCTTTCAAAATCTCCTCAATGTAAGCTGCAACTTGATACCAAGACTCTTCACTTCTGAGAATTTCAGTCATTAGTCCCTCGGGGGACAATTTTGTCCCAAGCCGCTGTTCTAGCTGTTGTCGTTTATCACTCCATCTTTCACATCCGAAGAAGGTGTGTCGCGGATCATCTTGCTCAGGGCAGTAGTCACACTGAGGTGAAGATCTCACTCCTATTTTGAATAGGTAGCTATTAAATAGCCCATGACCTGTGAGGAATTGGGCAAGATAATAATTAACCTCCCCATGCTTCCTGTTGTACCACAGATCGATCTTAGAAATAAGGATGTGAGTCCATCTAGCGACATGCGCATGTTCTTCCCATCGCTCTTGCCATTTACAGACAGTTATCTTTCTAGCCTCCGTGCTGTTGATAACTTCACCTCTTTTTCTGCTAGTGAACAGAAACTGTCTCTCCTTAGCCAAAAGGTCTATTGGAGGAACGCTTGCGATTACTAGTATCGCATCCTCTGAGACGGTGCGATAAGCGCATGCCACTCTCAGTGCAGCTGTTCTCTGTACCGAAGCTAAGCGTTTTCGGTACTTCTGCACCTGAAGCGCGTCTGCCCACACTTCAGCTCCATAAAGCATTATGGAGTGTGCAACGCTCATAAGAGTTCGCCTCTTACTTGACCTGGGTCCGGCAATGTTCGGCATTAGTCTGGATAGAGAGGCAACTAATTTGGCCGCTTTATCCGCCGCAGTGCATAGATGCTTGTAATGCGTCAGTTTCGCATCGATTTGCTCCCCAAGGTACTTCACGGCGTCCAGCTATAAAGTCCTTGGCTTGTTTGTATCCCTTACTTTGCCTCCACTGTTCGTCCATGGTATCGTTTACCCACTATTTGAGGGCTGACGTTACCTGCTGCCTACTTAATCCTATATTGATCTCCAGGCCAACAAACTGTTCTCCGGTACAGAATCAGCTTCCCCATTACCAGGAACCGCTGAATGACTCAAAATAACTTCCTTCAGCCTCGCTAGGTCTTCCAGTCTCTCTGCGCCCTCCTCAACCAGGTGTACCCTAGTATAAATCTTTTTGTCCACCGCACATCAGTCGTTTCCTGCTGTCACTCCTCTATAGCCCGTTAGCTACAGTCCTTCCCGCTCGTCTGTATGTCTCTTTGCTGGACGTAGATGTTTCTCCTGACTTCAGCTAGCAGTTCCAGGGGCGGTGTCCCTGTCGCCACCTGCAAAGCTTTACTGAATACACTGCATTTGACACTGGCTACCCTCGGCAGTGATCATCTTTGCAGCCTATCCTGTTCTTGCTGATGTTTTTTTCCTTTTGAGTGCGCTGCGCCAAATTGGGCAATCGACTGGACGATTCCGTTCAGGAGTGCCCTTTTTCTACTGCTGGATCCCTCAATATTCGGCATCAGTCTAGGAGGCATTGCTATTCTAGCTTCTGCCTTCTGGGCTGACTTCTTAGTGTGGTCTGAGAAGCACTCTTGCTGTATATATAGACTCCCAAGTACCTCACAGACTTACTGGAGATTATCATCCTGCCTCTAAGCTGGAAGTTCGCGTCCTTCCTTTTTACCCTATATCCGAAGCCTATCGTTCTGATGCTATAGGGTAGCAGCAGTTTCAATATCACATCGTACAGAGGATAGGCCTTAGTGCCGACCCTTTTGGAACGCTGACTACTACTAATATTGGTTTGATTTGATTAGAAAATTCAATATCTAAACTAATTTTATCTACCTTCTTGTGCCTCATACAAAGCATTGCCTTCGAGGTGGAAATATCTATTTGTAGTTCATTGTAGTTCATTAATGCAAATAAAGCAAATTGAATCTCAATGTCCCAAGGACTTAGGACGGGACTCTGTTTGATCCCATTGACTGGGGGTGCATAACAACCCTTAGGCTGAGCGGCAACTATTAGAGACTGAACCCTAACCACCTCACTACCAAAAAAAAAGTATATATTGTGAAGTCTCGTTTAAGCCGAAAATCCAAAAGATGATAGACCAATTCAATTTGAATTGCCACATCTACTTATAGCAAGTGTTTTGCCCATATATGACGATGCACACCACTAGAGGTGTCTGCAAAAAAACATAATTATAATGTTATTAATAATCATAAATTAATCAGACATACCGTCAGAGGAAGCAACGCAGATATCAGGTTTTAAACACAAATTAGATTATCCGAGATAGCAGCACCTGATACGGAAGTTAATCATGCCAGCCAACTATATTAATTCTTGCCTTTTTCTAATTTTGCTCGCATTCCTTGAATCCCAGCGTACTTAAACGGTTTCAGAATATATACATAGCTTTATTAACACCTTCTCATTACCGCTGTAAGAATGTAGACTAGAGGACAGAATTATCAATTATGTTTAACTGCGATACGTTTCTCACTGGATTTTCTGGTTTCTGTTTTGATAGCATCTTTCAGTTGGTCGATTTAGAGAAGACATAAAATAAAAAGCTGTAAAAGTCTGCTTTCAGTGAAGTAGTGCCAAGAGAAATCAGATATATCAGACCGAAACGCCATCTGATACTGGGCTAGTTATATCAAATGCTTTTATATTATCAGCAACCAAAAAAGTTCGTGTGGTTTTGAAGGTTAAGGAATAGTTACACAAAAAAATGGGTTACATTTAGATTTATTCGGAAAAATAATCACCCTCAGTAAGTATTATCCTTTCTTATCTAGACACAAGACTGTATATCCCATTTTTTATAAAAATCTTGTGTCTCTGTTTTCAAATCGCATATTCTGCATGCGATGCGAAGGCCAAAAACAGATGGCAGTCACTCGGGGCAAGGTCTGGTGAGTATGGAGGGTAAGGTAGAATTTCACAGTGCAGTTGCGCTACAGTTTCCTGCATGATTCCTGCTGTACGTGGTCTTGCATTATCCTGATGGAAGACAACATCTGTCCGCCAAAGAATTCATCAAGAAAAGGTTCTGTTATGTGTATCGTGGACCACAGCAGGCTTAGTTAACTATGAGCTTCTGCCAAGTGGACGAACCATCACTGCTGAAATCTACGCAGCACACCTTAATAGAGTTGCGGTCGCTCTTAGTCAAAAACAGGCTGCTTTGGCGAACAGGAAAGGTATTGTCTTCCATCAGGATAATGCATGACACACACGGCAATAAGAATCATCCAGGAAAAAGCTCTTAACGGCTGCCAAATCAAATCCAAACTCGTCTGTGAATGCTTAGAAAACCTCAAACAACTTAATGCCACGAACAAGGTAACCCTGAAATGGGTGCCAGGTCACAAGGGAATTGAAGGGAACGAAAAAGCAGATACCTTAGCACGAAACGGATCAGCATCCAGTTTTACCGGCCCCGAACCGGCGATAGGCATTACAAGGTCTTTGGTAGGAACTACGACAAACCAGTGGGGGCATTCACAGCACCTAAAATACTGAAAATCACATCCAAAGCTCAGACACAGCAAGCTGATGGTGAAAGAACCCACACCAAAACTAGCTGAAGAGATCCTAAAACTAAATAGGAAAGAAACTAGGCTAATAACCGGCCTCCTAACCGGACACTGCGGCCTAAGAAAACATCTACACACATTAGGGATTTTCAAAGAAAACCCAATATGCAGACTATGTGACGAGGATGACGAAAATGCCTATCACATAATCTTTGAATGTGAGACCCTACGCTGGTGGAGATTCAGACTGATAGGGCCAAACAACCCCAAATCACTCCCCAATCGGGATATCGTGAAGAGACCCTTGGATCTTATCAAGGTCACAAAACTCTTCACGGATTAACAAACGCACAGGACAGTACAATAAGCCAATGGCTGCAGTGTTGGGGCTACCTAACCCGGCCTGTACGTTTGACCCCCCTAACCTAACCTAACCATCATCCAGGAAACTACAGCGCGACTCCACTGGGAAATGCTACTTCACCCTCCATTCTTACCAGACATTGCCCCGAGTGACTACCACCTTTTTTTGTCCTTGGACAACCGCATGCGGAATCGGCGATTTAAAATTGGAGAGGCTTTGGAAAAAGCGAAGACACACTTCTTCACTTCCCAAAAGCAAGATTTTTATAAAAATGAGATACACGGTCTTGTGTCTACATAGGAAGGGGTAGTACTTGCTGAGGGTGATTATTTTTCTGAATAAATCTTAGTTTAAACCATTTTTTCTGTAACTATCTCTTAACCTTCAAAGCCGCATATTCTATCTTGTATTCCATGTCTTTAGTAGAGTATGGAGTGGGATAAGGTCTGTAAAGAGTTCAGTGGAGAATTTACTAAGATAATTCCCCTGACATACTACTTCTATCTTCCACCACTACTTTACTTTCCGTCAAGCTTTTTGGGATCAACATCAACAATAACATAAACTGGCATGACCACGTCATCAGCATTGCTAAAACGGCAGCCCAGAAGCTTGGAGCTTTGTTCCGTGGTAGGAAGCTGTATACACCAGAGCAACTACTGCTGCTCTACAATGCACAGGTCCGACCATCGTTGGAGTATATTGCTCCCATGTGTGGGTGTGCGCTCCGAAGCACCCGCTAAAGCTTCTGGACACTATCCAGAAGAGAGCAAGAGACCAATCGATACGCCTAACCTCACTAAGGACCTCCACAGCCTGGAAAATCGAAGAAGGGTGGCTACCTGTCAATGTCTTACAGATTCTATCACGGAAGATGTTCAAGTGAGCTCTCCCAGATCATAACACCAAGGCCGTCCGAACGAGGAACACTAGAAAGCCTCCGCGGGCTCATCCTTACCAGGTGGAGGTCCCTACTCCTCCAACATTCCTTCTTTTGGAGGACGACGTTGTGGAATGAGCTGCTGGGGAATTTGTTTCCCGACGGATACAACCTGCAGCATTTCAAATATAACGTGAACAGTACCATAGACTTTCAGCTCTTCCGGGAGGCTAACCACAAAAAAAACTTTCTGGGCAATATAGACCATGTTAGGTGAAGATTCTGGCTTCGAGTTCCTGTAGGAGGTGAATTTTTCTTCATCTTCCTGGTTTATATACATTTTAGATATTGCTACGTTGTTTGCCAGTTACAGGATGTCCAAAAAGTGAAATAAATTGGCAATCAGTCACAGTCAGTCGTCCAAACGAATCTACTAAGCTTCTTTAGAATGTTCTTCTGAAGCAAAAATCTGTCACAGTCAGTCGTCCAAACGAATCTACTAAACTCCTTTAGAATATTTTTCTGAAGCAAAAATCTCATTATACGTATAGTAGGTCTTCTCTGTTAATGTAATATCAATGAAATCAAATGAATTCGTTATAAAGCAAAAGCTATTTCTTCGATCAACTCCATTAACTTTAATACACACGACGATATAACCTTGCTAGGAAAAATTCTGAGAGCGTGCAGTTAACTGAAGGTTGAGTTCACCGGTATTTAATTTATTAGTAGAATAAAGCTGTATATAGCTTTCTAGAATACTCATACAAACGGAATGGCGAAATGTGGTACTACATTCATAAGCAGTACTAGCGTACGCCTACTCACGTCGAAACTATGTATGAATATTACATAGCAAGGTATCGAGCTGTACATTTTTTAATATTCTTGTGTACCTCTTTGCATACAAATAGCATCTATTGGCTCCGCATGATACTGTGACACTGTGCCATTTGCAATGTATCTTGTATATGAGAGTAGAATGACTATCTACTCAAGATCTACCTGGCTTGGAATTTTATAACTTTCTGTGAAAAGGGAATTCAGACCACCAACGGCATTGTTATTTTTATTTATTTATAACTATAACACTGCCTGGATGGACTGCTCTATTTAACAGGCAGCACACATAAAAATAATTTCTTAGATGGAGCACAGATGCTCTAATTCAAGTATACCATAACTTCCTACAAGGGCGCAAAGTTATGTTAATCTTAAAGTGAGAATACGATATCTTTGACCATATAAGGGTTAGATTGAGAAAATGTCTTCAATGCAAAACTGGGAAATTCTTGATAATAAGAATACCAAAATCTTAAATCAAGCATATGGTAATCTTGACCGAAGTATTTCATAATCTTGACTGAAGCATTTCATAGTCTTAACTGGGAGCATTTCATAAATTTGACGCAAGTAGCTCAACTTTATTCTAAAATTGTGATATTCTTGGATGAGGAATCTAGTAGTATTAATTTGAGCATTCAAACTCTTCTATGAGCATGTAGAAATTTTTCTGGAGAAATAGTTCTGCAAAATTTCTTAAATCACATTTAATATACTTAGTACTTATCTAGGAACACCTGAGTCAGATCTTCGCATCCCAATTTTTTTAATAGCTCATTCATGGTTGGATAGATCCAGTGATAAGGAAGCTGATGGGAACTGGAACGCGACTCAAATGGCGGTGGACCAGCACTACCGGCAGATTCGATGACTGGTGGTTGACGGTGGTATCACGGGTATCACGTGGCAATAGCAATGTATTTAACAATTTGACTGGATACTATTATGTGCTATTATGCAGGATCCAGGCATTGCACTACGGTGCTAAAGACGGCGGCGAATGCGACAATCCGAAAAGCGATAATGGCGCGGCGGCGCGGACGCGGACGGGCAACAGGCTGTTGAGTAGAGAGGGTGGAGAGGTTGTTGTAAATGAAGGTTCGCATTTGCAAGCTATCTATATTCTTGATAGAAATAAACTGGGCACCGCTGGGAAAATGATAATCTTGATATAAAATTATGAAATATTTGTTATTAAATTATTATAGCCTTGGTTGCAAATAAAATTATATTTTCTTTCGGAGCATATTTCTCTGAAATAAGTATATAAACTCAAAAAGATTATTCTTGATACAAATTTTCTATAATTTTCTCATCAAATATTCTTTCTTAGAGTGAGAACCGATATTCTTGTTTTGAGTATGTATTTACAAGAATATCACGATTCTTGACTTGAGAATTTCTTCTTATGTGTCAGGGAATGAGCAAAGATTTATACAAAATAAACTGAGACATTGAAAGTCGACCAGTGGATGATCAACCAGAAAACGTCAACTTAATTAGCACTTTCACAGACATTGCATATATCCTAAAGTGGAGAGAATAGCAACAAATTTGGCCTCGGAAGTTGATAATTTTCTCCAAGACTGAAGAACAATCAGTACGTTTATCAAACAACTTATACAAAAATATAGTAGCAGCATACTATTTAAGTTTCCCTAAATTTAAATTCGATATATTGAATCTACCCAGTAGTAATATCATTACATACCTCTTTCCTGACAGATAACATCTTATTAGTACCACAAGTCCCTTAGAAAGCGGTGATGAATTTATCAATATTATGGACATGAGCATCATGAGCAGATATCAAATAATAGAGCAATACCCAAAGACAAATTAAAGAAAATTTAGCAAAATTACAGTTTTCGGATCATTAAAGTGTCTGCTATTTCTGATGACGATTAATATAATTGTCCACAGTATTTAACTACTGCATAGAAATTATACCAATTCATAGACACTGGGTAAGCAGAAAATATCTTGACAAAGATACCTTTCACACTAAAATTAACTGAGAGAATACAATGACTGAAAAGATATTAATGTCTAAGGTCTAAGAGTCGTTAAGTGATCAAAAACTACAGTTTGTTATGATACTACAAATTTCTTTATTTACAATATCAACAAACCCTCCCTAATTTGAAATAATGAAGTGTATAAACTACATTAAATCGGCAGCACTTATGCTTTATTCATGCCAGATAGTCTGTAATGTTGACTCCAAAAAACTTGAATAATAATAATAATTTATTCACCAACAATACAGGGCAAATAAATTGTTTGACCCACAGAAGGTGCTGACCTTGTGCGTGGGTTATAATACATACATATAGTTTACAATACGTATATTAAAACTAATACTAACTATATTAAAAACCTGTAAGTGTGTCAGTTCAAAATCGTGTTAAAAACATTTGGAAAAATATCTCTGGGTGTGTCCATTATCCATTTTTTGACTTTTTTTTGCATACAATATGAGATTATATGGATTTCAGTGAAGCAGGAAGTAAATCGTATATGCAGCAACATAAATATATTAAACTTTTTTGGCCTACTGACTTAAATATAGGAGGTTTTAAGGTCCTATTCGTGGTTCAAAAGACATTTTTGCAAGGAACTGATACTCTTCAAATGAGTTTCATGCACTTCTCCCCAACCTAAGATGCCATAATTTAGCTGGGACTGCACAAGAGAATAATACAATGTTTCTAAACAACGTGTGACTTCTTGGCAGAGCCTGGCTCATTGGAACCAGCGCATCTTCTTCGATAAAGTGCGGTACTAGGTTTTGAAGGTACTGAATTCTACCATGGTAACGGTAATCCTTTGGAAGCTAAACAGCCACTGCCAGCCTTCTGTCTTCCATCTCGACCACAGAGATCGGCCTTTTGCACATGATACCGGCGTGCGTGCGCACAAAACTGTGGCAAGGTGTTGTAGTGCTAGAGAGTCGATCATTTATGTAAAGCAGAAACAATATCGATGCCAATACCGATCCTTGTGGGACCCCAGTACTGCCGTCGTGGAAAGAAGAGGAGATGCCGTTTATAATGACAAAGAGATGAGAGAGGAAGTCTATTAACTAGCCACAAAGTTTAACAGGGAGCTTGTTCTAAAGAATTATAATTAAAGCAAAATGTGGTCAAGAACATGTTATGGACTCCAATCATTTGGCTCACAGAAAAATCGGAAAAATGAAGCTAGCGTTTCCGGGATTATGGGCCGACGCGATACCAACTACACTACGGTCCCCCGTGGTGTGGCCGATATACAGCGCCGACGACAAGGTATCGACTCCGCCGACACCCACCACTCCCCCGCATCTCTCTGCAAACGATGTATTTCAGTCATCCAGAGAGATCTAGTCACAAGCAGCTAGTCGTACCAAATGTACTTTGGCTCCCTGACTTCCGCATGCGCAGAGTACTAATGTCATGTTATGATTTGAAAATTGTCGCGCCTTATATTTTTAAACTTGAAAATGAAAATGTAACGTAAATTGTATTATTTTATTATGTGCCTAAGTGCAACATGATATGGGAAACTTTGTTATTATCGATATCTCAGAACATTTTATTCGTGATAAAAGATGGTGCATAATGAAAAACTAGCTGTGAGTTGATCAAATCTGCCATTGTGTATACAGGGCATGTAAAAATTCGGAAAATCTGACCGGTTTTTTCCTATTTATTTCGGATATTTGCATTTTCAATGACAATTTTCACGGTAACCACAGCTGATACGCAAAAACTTTATAGTGCTTTTCTGCTCACAATTTTAGGATCTATAATTTGGTTATCTCAAAAATTAAATTTTTTAGGTTAGTTTCATCAGATTTTCTGAACTTTTACATACCTTGTATACACAATGGTATGGCAGATTTGATCAACTCACTGCGCTAGTTTTTCTCTATGCACTATCTTTTATAATGAATAGAATTTTCTGAGATATCGATAAAAAAAAAGTTTCCCGTATGTTATATATATATCAGTCTTTTATTTCTTTATAGTTTTAAAATTAATTAGTTTAATATACTTAGGTGTTCGAAAAGGAATCAGTTTAAAAATCATAAATAAAAAATAATAAACAATTTATTTATACTGAAATTCAGTCAGTTTTATTCTGGTGGATATAAAAAATTTAGCGCTATATTATTTTGCTTCTTCGGCGTCTGGTTTGGCAAGTATTTTGAATCTTTTGACGGCGGTTTTTGTGTTTTGTACAGACGTCTCTGGTGTGAACCTACTAAGGTGACATTTTTTCACATGCAGCCTTAAATTGCAATGCTTTGAAAATAATGTATTGCATATAGTACATCTTGAAGTTATTTTTTCAATTAATTCACAGTAAATAATAGACGTTAGTTCAATTCTAATATTATTAAAAACCTCAGACTCTCAGACGAAAAATATCAGCGATACATAAACCGCGAAATCGGCGAAAATCCCAAAATAATGCGGGACTTTTAGTTTTAGGTTATGTTCCATGTCAACGTCAACTGTCAAAGTCAGGAAGCTAAAGTACACTTGGCACGGCTAGCTGCTTGTGATCTAATCGGCTGTTGGGTGAGTGTGAATCTCCCACCGCTATTTGCACGACAGGTCTCTTTCTTACTGAATTACGACTCCTTAGTCGACCAGGATTTCATGGAACGAAAGGTGACCGACTTTTTTGTTAACCAAATGATTGGTATTATCTCCCTCTTGCGGAGTAAGCAAGCACCTTTCATTCCATGTTATGGACTGTTTTGGTTTTGAACTTTATCTTCAAGCTTACACGCGATTCTGGGTCCGACAAGTGCAAGCGTACAGAAATTCCCGCAGCGATTAAAAAGAGAAACTGATCCATAGATCTCTCGATAAGATTATCATAGGAATTATCTGAACTGGATAAAGCAATAAAAGTGCAATTCAGTGGAATTATAGCTTCCAACAAGCGGAAAGTAACGTAAGTGGGGTCTTTACGTGTTAATTCGCAACTTATGGAAAGTACTGTATCCGAAGTGTGTAATTATTCTAGCAATCTGACAAATTATGCCACCTTCTGTAGAATGCGGCGATTAACTGATATCACTTTGAGATAAATTAGCTGGATTGTTTTGAATCGATTAATTTTATGGTTAACTGAAATGGTTTTTACTTGAATCTGATTTCATAAGTTTTGTGGGTGTGTACATTACCAATATATTGAATCACCGCGCCATTGACATTATTTTTCTCAGTCCATATTATTGAAGTATAACAACTGAAAAAGGATTATGTCCTTGATTGACGGAATAAGGTGGTGATAAATCCCGATATCTTAGAAGTTGTTTAAGCTAATCAAAAATCTTTTCAGGATAAACATATGTCAGGCATCAGAAACAACTCGACATTTCAGGAAAGAATTTATTAATCTACGAATATTTTAATCGATTTATGTTGAAGTATAGCTCGAAAACCTCAGAGACCATTAGGAATGGTGCTTTATTCCACCGATCCTTATGTTTAGTGATGTAAAATCCATATCATCTTTCAAAAAATTCAAAGTGGCGATTCGAAACTTTCTTTTAGAAAACTCTTTTTACTCTATTAGTGAGTATTTAGAAATTATGTAATAATTACAATCTTGGTTTTATTTATAATCTCTTTTTTTTAAGTGTTTGTCTACCATTTAGTGTGTCTCAGTTGTATTTACTTGTTTTACATTTTTACCCTTTTTACTTCTCTTCAACCAATTTGACTAGTCTCATATCATTGTGATGGTCAAATGGACAATAAAAGTTATTATTATTATTATTTATACCTAAAATTAATTTGAGGCTTCGCATGCACAAATTGAACCGAACTCGGATTTTACTCGTAAATCTTTAACGAAAAGTGGTTTCAGTCTGTCTATTGAAATGAACTTCCCTTTTACCACCCATCCTATAGAAACTGCTCTATTCCTGGTCTATTTCAGGCATTCAGGTATGTAAGTAATACGTGGATATGTAAAAACAACCGTATAGGGCCCTTGCACCAGAAAAAACTGCTTCAAAACATTCCTTGTATCATATTCATAATGTCTGAACAGACATGTTGTGAACTCGTAAAATCGGAGCTAGAGTATTGCCGATACGAATATTATCAATGGTTTTGAACACTGTAGCTCGCCATCGTTCGCGATTTACTGTCAGTTCAGTGGGGCTCCTGATACTCATATCCAGCAACTGTTTTGTCGTAACCACCGAGGGTGTAGGGGAACAGCCACGGCGCCGCCCACTCGAGGCATGGCCCTGGACTACAAGTTTCTCCATATTATCGTTTCCGTGAATATGTACAAAGAATGTAAGCATTCTCGTCGACACAATAGAGGATAGTCTCTTTGGATTACCGAGCTCATCCACTACGGAAACGTTAGTTCAATGGGCGGTATAAGGGACTCTCAGCATTCTCCTCCACGTCCACATTTCAAAAGCATCTATGCATGCTAGATCTGCCTTTTTAACAGTCCAAGTTTCCGAGGCATACAAAAATATGGAGAACACAAGAGACTGAACAAGCGACATTTTGATATCATATTAAGTATTATAGGATAGATGTTTGATACATAAAATAACCTTTGACGTCACTGGTACGGTATAATCAAGGACGTTAGCGATATGATGTGAGGTATCATAATAGCAATAATTTTTGCTGTCACACTTGACGCATCCTTTCATTATAAGATGAGGCATCTGTCATTTTTAGGGAACATTTCCAAAGATATTCTACTTATTTCACTTAGATTTAGCATCAACAAGTCAATATTAAAATGGGCAGTCATAGCTAGAGGTGGTCTATGTACAATGTAATAATAATGCTATGATTGTCTATACCATCCTTAACCACGGACCTCAGCACATCGTTTTCAGTCACGTGGAAAAATTTGAAAAAACCTTCACTTATGATACAAATTTCTCAATTTGAACAGCAGCAAGTCATTCTAGGCAGTCTTTGAATTAGTTTATCTTCGCTTTAAACGTACTCAAAATCTGAATTCATTATCACTGCAAGGACCTCGTTGTTTATGTATTTTTCTGTGAATAATATGTTGGACTAAATACTAGCTTCGCTTTTGCAAGACAGAAAAGTACCTACAGTTATTAATACCAGTATACAAAGCACAAGACAACTCAACTTTTGTCACATCCTTAGGCTACTGCCTTTTTGCAAAAGACGTATCACATACGAGTACTCTTGTTTTTGCTACAATACTTTACTGGTTAATGTGTGGGAAATGTGGGATAGGTACCATCAAACAAACATCAATCGTACAGTTAGTCATGAGAATACTTCTGTTTATGACGATATAAAATATGCCTGTGTATGCAATATAAACATTACAGCACTATGTGGACCATACAGGGCGTTCTCAGAGTTAGACGCTTTCTTTACATGGGTGGACACACCATTCTGGCCGTGATTTTGATACCGAGATGTAAACGTGCCAAATCAGATTTGACAAAACCAATAATAACGCATTCTTATAATAATAGTCTAGTTGTGGTGTGTGTAGTATCTGGTGAATACCCTCAAAATACCACTCAAACCTTGCGAGTTTATAGCGTCGGTTTTTCTGATCATATTTATCTAGAACCACATCAGCTTCTTCATCTTATGCAAGAAGTAAGAGATACATTACATTTGTATACGTTTCAGATCTGGAATATCACGAATTGTACACGCTGTAGAAAGTTGAGATTCGTCAAGCGTATGTTGATAACTTAAAAATGTCTAACGGGTTGTTCTTATTAAATAGACAGGTCAGGCTACAGAAGAAGTATTTTTGCAATATCTTGTTTGTCAGGTAATACATGTTTCCGTATATGGAATCATTCATAATAATAATAATAACGACTTTATTGCACTATAATTGCTAGAAGTACATACAAAACTATAGTACAGCGGTGAAGTCTGGCCTTAGGCCATATATAACATCATATTTATTAAAAGGTTCATCCTTATGTCTATCTTGTCCAGAAAAACGTGTTTCGCCATATTTGTGGATAGTCACAAAGGTGTTTATTGAAAATGTAGTTCCAAGAAGGCCTAACTGAAATAAACGCATTTTTTAGGCACGACTTTCATTCTAATTTTCCTCCATTTGTTCTAAACATCAATATAGTGAACTTGTGACCACAAATATGACATTGCAGTGAAAAAATAGTATTTTATCTATGGAATGAAACAAAGAACCAGCCAAATAGTTTCAAGGTATACTCCTTCTTCAAAAAAAATAGATTTCTGAATTTATTATTATTTTAGTTTATTAAAAAACCCATGAGTTCATAGAGTGTAAACATTTTTTGTTTAGATTTACAAAGTATTTTAAGTTTATCGTAACAACTCTAGTGATTTTTAAAAGACGTCTGAATCTAAATAGCGTTAGTGTCAGTAAAATAATCAGTCCAGTTCGATTACCTCAATGGTGACTAGTAATGACGCATATAGAATGCGTACTTGAAGCATCATGACAAATGAATCGTATAGATATTGTAAAGAAGAGGTTTTGTTGTCATATTATTGATGTACCCAGAACATTTACAGAAACACTATATAGGTCCTAAGGAGCTATCATGCAGAGTAATGTAAGTGTTTTTTAGCAGCTGCAAGAGCGTTTATATACAACTGTTGCTTAACAGTTGCAGGCAATCTTTATAGAACATCTTAAATGATTGAACTATTCTATAAGTTGTGCCAATTTTGCCTATATAACTGTTGTGTTTTGCAAACATTCTTCCAGCAAATAGTGCTGTAAAAGAAATGCTGCGTAAACATTCTTAGAACTTTAAAAGAACTCAGAATTGTTAGTTGGGATGGTTATTTGTTTTCTCCGTTTTTTGTTTTTGTTTCTTTAATACTTTTTCATCGCATACTTCACTTCGTTATAACGAAAATACCTAGCTCTTAGAATACCCTGTATTACTTCCAGGCATATTACTCTGTATATAGTAAGAAGAATGGTTATTAAATCAAAGATAAAAAACAGTAACCTCGCACCCATGGTCACGCGATCAATAAAGTTCCCCGGTCTGAGGAGAACCTTTAATAACAGACAGACATCGAATGCACTTCCTTAATAATCAGTAATGCCAGCACAATTCTGCGCGTGTCACCTCTACACTTGAATCCCACCCAAACATAGCACGACATCCTGCACACCAATAAATCATTACAGATATATCTGCAGAGCGTCCCACGTCCTTCTTATAGCAATAGCTTTTGTTATTGAAATAGAAGCTTACGGGAAAACTGCGAAAATATTGCTTGTTGTAATCAATAATGATCAATGATGAATAAGTCATGGAGATACAAAAAAACTAAATGTAACGTTGATTAAGAAAGAGAGCTTTAGAAAAATCATTAATACAGTAATGTCCGCCTACAACGAACCCGCTTTTTGCGAACTTTCGTTTATAACGAACCAAATCCAGAGGTACGAAACTTCGGTATTACTAAACGTGTGTTAATTTTTTCGCAAATAACGAACCCTTTTATAACGAACTTTCGGATAAAATGAACCTTAGGCTTTGATATGATCGTAAGATCTGTCTTTTATAACGAACCTAAAACGGGATTTTATCGCTGATAGAACATTGAGATTCAAAGGCGAAAAATGTGAAGATGGAAAGCTTTCCAAAGAAAGAATCACTGTGATGGTGGTGACAAATTTAACAGGAATACAAAAAAGAAGGTTATTGGTGATTGGGAGATCCAAAAACCCTAGGTGTTTTGAAAATATAAAACAGTTGCCAGTAAATTACAAATTCATGGATGACTTCAGAGATTTTTACGAAAGATTTGCGGAAATGGGATGGCAAGTTAAGACATAAAAACTGAAGAATCATATTGTTAGTGGACAACCGCTCAGCTCATCTAGATGTTAGAAATTTGAACTGCATCAAGTTAGTGTTCATGCCACCAAACTACAGCCTATGGATCAGGGTGTCATCCATAGCTTGAAGAGCCATTACCGTCGACTTCTTCTTTCGAAAATGGTACATTTTATTGATAGTGGGGGTGAAAATTTTTCTATTAACCTCTCAGACGGAATAAACACTCTTCATATGGCATAGCAGAGGGTATCAATACAAACAAGTTTTAATTGTTTTCAACACGGTGGTTTCCTGAAAGTGGAAAATTATTTGGATTCAGACGATGACTTGATATTAGCCGAATGGCTGAAAAAAGTTGGACAGGAAGATGGTAACAATATTCTAGACAATCTTCATTGATCTGAAAATGTCGCTTCTGTGTCTTCTTCAGTTTATATTGATAATGATGAGGAGGCAGAAGACGAAGTACCTGTGAGTACAGAATTGAGACCAGTTCCAACCACATCAGAGGCACTTGAACATATTGATGTCGTTCGTTATTTTCTTCAGTCACGAAATACTCCATAAAGTGTTTTTAATCAATTAGTCGAAGTAGAGTTACATATTAATGATATTCATTTCACAAAAATAAAACAAACTAAAATAAAAGATTTTTTTAAATTAGCCTCAAGAACAGTTGTTAATGTATCTACTATATTACAAAATATATTTTATGTACCCTCATATCTATGTATTAATAAATGTATTAATAAAAATACCACATCTTTTTTATTTATCGTTTATAGCGAACTTCGCTTATAACGAACCGTTTTCGCCGGTCCCATGAAGTTCGTCATAACCGAACATTACTGTTTTTGTTTTTCGACTCCAGTACTGTGGCCTGTGGTTGCGATTATAGATTTTTTACTACACTACTAAATTTGCTTAAATGTTAACATCCTAAAGCTTCTATTCCAATACATTTCCAAAAAAAAACTTTATAAACTTGGGACGTCCTGTAGAGCAAAGCTATAGATACCCTACCTATAATACCATTAGATTCAGCAGTACCAGCCTACGAGAAGCTTAATGTATATCCGGTGCAACACAGTACCACTACAACACAAGCACAAATCCACACAGCACGCACTTGTTATTATTCTTCCAAGAACCACCTGTCACTTGTCAGCTTTATCGATATTATCGGTGGATCGATTTCGAATGACAAATTTAAGTTATCTGTGGATTGTAGATGATACGAAGGTACACGTTTTGTGTCTAACGTTTCTGTGCCTTAATAAAAAGGCATTAGTTTTATTCCAGTATCATATTTTCTTTTGAAATTTTTTTATAGTGCAACAAAAGTTTTACAATATTTCATAACATTCATTTCGCTAAGACCAAACGCTGGTATCGAGAATACACGTAATTTCATATTGCGCCTAAAAACTAAGGCCCAGTTTCACAATCATTGGTAATCCCTAGTAGTCACTTGACCGACAGATGGAAGTCAACCAATAGTTATCGGAGAGCTCTGTTTCACAAAGAAAACCAATGGTTGAACTTATTTATTTTTAAGTTGGCACCATGGATTGATATCAGAGCACTGTCGTAATGGTGTTCCGTGAATAAAAGTTAACCCTTTGACAAAGAAACCTAACCTTTCTTTTCATATTTTTGATTTATGTCATTACAGAGTATAATCAAAATCCATCGACGTCTTAGACGTCAGTATCAAAATCCATGTTTTTATAACCTCCAAAGCTGACCACAATAAACGCTAAGATAACCCATACCTCATCCTTGGGTTAACATAACTACTGGTTGACCAGAGCTTTTGACGTATACCGTCGATTACGAAATGGATTATTTTCGCTAACCACTAGTTTTCTTTTGACCACTAGTTAACTAGCGATTGTGAGACTGGGCCTAAGTGTGTACTTGACTTACACTAGTGACAGTTAAATATTTTAATTTTGAAGTGTGTGTTTTTTTAGTCTGTCTACAAATGTATTGCAGCGCATATTTTGATTTTCTAACGTGCTTGGCAGCATATTATGAACCGTTGATGACTGAGCTATGGGATTACTCAAAACTTTGGTAGTATTGACATTGAACTGATGTATATCATTGCTATGTATATTGCTATGCCTACCTAACTCAAATGTATAAGTGCTTCAGCTGTATGCATGAAATTACAAATTCTTCATTATATTTGTGTTTTATGAAAAATCATCATGGCTGTCTTGCTTTTATAGGATGTTCTTTGTATGCAGTCCTTTTCTTAGAAATCAGTCTTTACGAGACTAGTCTCAACAAATTTTCAGGTTTATACCTAAAACCTTCTAAATATATTGAAATTAATCATAAAGCAGCGCCAATAGTTGCTAAAATATATCAACTCAGCTCATTCTTCTGATACAGCTTATTCACCTTTTATTAAGGAGAATATTCAAATGCTGTTAAAGATATTGGACATAAAAGTAGGAGCTGAATAGAATTTTATATGGACTTATGTGCGAATGATCTACTGTGGTGATCCAAAATACAATTTTGATATTAGTATGATACAGTGGCTTTGTGGAGACACTCTGTATTGGAAAAAGGTTGATCTGCCGAGGTCAAACGATATGAGCTATTTTGTCCTTAATGGCGAAATAGTTATAAACATTTTCGCCTGCCTCTTTATGGTGGAATATTTTCCCAATACAAAGTTTCTCCTTGTTCCTTCTATCGGCCTTCTTTGAGGTGGAGTTTTATAATTCTAAAAAGAGGTTCGAGTCAAATGAGAAGGCAAGCTCATCTGCATTTTCATTTTCTACGATTCCCTCATGGCTTGGCACCAACCAGAGCTTAATCTGATTATTCTTTGCCAGTTAATTAAGGTTTTTTAGGCAATTCCAAACCAACTTAGACTCACAAGTCTAAGAATCGAGAGCTTTTAGTACTGTCTGACTGTGGGTTAAAATATTTTTTATTGCAGCCCTTCAGACTTTTTCTTAGGTTTATTCGGGTGAAGTGGTTGATAGCATAAGGCTCTGCTTGAAAAACTGAAGTAGTTTTCTTATTTAACACCTACTCCAATTTCTATAAAACATCACTATAGTTAAAACCATGTAAAACAGAGCGGTCACAGTGACATTTTGGAAAAGGACAGAATACAGAACACCCGAATTAAATAAGAATCATCATTGAAACATTGAAGAGCTACCAATATGTTGTGCTAAGATATCCCAACTGATTTCTGAAACACTGATGCTTTTTGTGGTCCTATGAAGTTCTTCATTCAGATATGAAGACATCCAAAATTTCAATAGATGTATATAGAACTCAAATAAATGTTTTCTTGTAGTTTTCGATGCCTCTATGTTAAGTTTAGAAGTATAAATTGATTAAGTTTCGAGTACTAATGACATTTGTGAACTTCAAGAGTCTAATATAAAAGGTACCGTTTAGAACCAACATGGAAGATTTTGTGGTTTACTTTTTAGTTCATGAAACAGTCATAGTAGGAATTTTAGAAGTTACTTTAATCACAACAGGGTTTTTTTGGCCATAACTTTTCAATCATAATCCAAATTGAAGCATCAGAAGAACTTTCGTATAGGTACCATTTTCCCTTTCCTCATACCAGACTATACAGGGTCCTAAGTTGATACTTTTTTTAACTGTGTATAGAAGTCGTTACAATAAACAACTTCTTCAAAAAACAATTTCAAAGAACTGAAAAATAAGCAAGACACTGAATAAAAAAGGTATATCTGGGCTTATGTAGACGTACCTAGTCTGTTTATATGTACAGGGTGTTTCAGAACTATGGGATCAAACTTCTACTGATTATTCAGTGCAACAGTAGAAAACTTTTGAGTATAGGGACCCACGTCCGAAAAAGTGTCCATACGGTATTAAGGCCCTAAGAACACCTGATTTAACGCCACTAGATTTTTTCCTGTGGGGACATGTAAAGTCTTTGGTCTACGAAACTCCAGTAGAAACAGAGCAAGACTCGGACGAATTACAGCAGTATCAAATTATTAGTCAAGTCCGCCGAAATCATGTGCGACGTTTAAATCGGTGTATTCAGGTTGGAGGAAGACATTTTGAACAATTTTTGTGATGATACCATGTACAAAAGGCAAAAAGTGAATGCATTAAAAGCTACTTGGGGAGTTTGTCGTCTTTCTACATTTTAACGCTTCTTAGGGCCGTAGCACCGTACGGACACTTTTCCGGACATGGGTCCCTATACTCAAAAGTTTTCTACTGTTACACTGAATAACCCCTAGAAGTTTGATCCCATAGTTCTGAAACACCCTGTATATTTAGCATTTTTTATGGGATTTTTATCATATCGATTAGGCATTGAACCTGTCAGATAGTACAGTAGTCACTTTTTGTTTATTGTTGTTAATTTTAAATTGGTAAATTCTAAAACTAGCACATTATTATGGACCAACTTTTAGGATTTAACAATTAAAAACTAACAACGATAAACTGAAAGTGACTAGTGCACTAGTTGACAGGTACAATGCCTGATTAACAAGGCAAAAATCCTAGCGAAAAACTAAACACAGACAGACTAGGTGCGTCTTGATACACAAGCCCTGATTTCCTTTTTTTGATACTGTATCTCGTTTATTTTTCAGTTTTCAGAAAATAGTTGTTTAAAAATGTTGGTTATTTTAACGAGTTCGATACACAAGCATCACTTAACCCTTAACTGGTATGGCGGGGTCAATTCTGACCCCAGCCGAAATAATTAATTAAATTACAGAAAAGCAGAACGACCTGGCAACCCCACCGCCTAGCTATTCCCTTAAAACTGCAATTAAAGCACCTACGTATTGGAGTTGCTGTCAACGTTTCGCCCAGTCAGGTCATCCACGTCCCTTGGGTCAAAATTGACCCCGTCATACCTCAAATGTAATTTTGTATGTCTTATTTGTGAGAAGAAATGGCTAATCCAAACAGTGATAAAATACCTCTGACTCAACAAGAGTTACAACAGATTGTTGATTCATTTGTTAGTGAAGATGACATTTCTGATGCCCCCACTATTGAAGTGAGAGCTCTTATTTGTTGAGTTGGTAATATTCCTGAAGAGAACGAAAACGAAAACAGGCGTATTGGAAGAGCCCCTAAACGTACAAGGACTACAAGGTGTTAGATTTGCCCACGAAACGATAATAAACAATGATTCATGTGTTGCAAATGTCATAAACATATTTGTAGTCGTATAAAAACAAGCATTTGTAGCAGATATAACGAGTAAAAATCTATGTTGCCAAACTTGTTTGTCAGAATTTTTATTTTCTTGAAAAAGGTTTGTTTTCTTCTGTTTCCCAACTGATTTTGTATATTTAAACAAGGCTTGTTCATTTTTGATACAAAAACACACTTTTTAGCTTTAATCAGTTGAAGGTTTGTCCTTTAAATACTTTTCAAATGTACCCTGTATTTTTCCCAAGCGGATGTCTGGAATGGATTTTTTTTTTGTTCTTTTAGCAGCAACATTAGCATGTATTGTATTGTACTTTTTTTACATTCATACCTGTTGTCATTTTTTTGCACAAAAATTCTATAGGTCTAACCAGACCCCGCCATACGTTGAGTGTAATTTTTTTTCGCCATACTAGTTAAGGGTTAAGGCTCACCCTGTATAACTACGTAGTACCATCGTACCATCTAACTAAGCCATATCCACACATCAATCAAATGACTTCAAATGAAAGGATCACTGAACAATCGATAATCCGTCACTAATAAATCACTGATCACCAACCATCGATCAAACAACATTTGTCAAGCAACATGGCATCGGTTGTGCCATTTTAGCATCACTTCCACGAACACGAATTCCCGATCCATCAGAAATCAATCAGTGGTACCGATTATTGCCGATTGATCGATCGCGATCGGTAAAGCGTGCTGCAAATGAGAACCGCGCGGAAAAAACAATCGACGAACGCCGTGCAGCGCCAACCGAGACTGTGGGCTGATGACAGCCAGTCGCCGGTAGTACCGACGCTATGTTGCCAAGATTATGGTACCAGAGGGAGGTCGAAGAAATACTTGTAGTATTTGAAAAATAAAAGACATGACTGAGGAAGACCACAAGTGGTTTCAACTATCTTTTTGAGAAACTCTGTTTTTTTTCTCCTTTTCTGTTCTCCTTTTTTTCGCAACTAGAACCTCGTCCCCAAAAACCTACTATACAAGATATATAGTTCGGAGGTTCAAAAACCCCTTGAAAAGGAAATAAAAGGAATACTTGTTTTAGATGGCAAATCGTAGAGTACGTTTAAGTAGAATGATCAATTTTTTCATTAATTTTTACTTACATTACAAATAACTGCCACCTCGAAGGCTATATCTAATTGTAAAATGAATCACGCTTTTCTGAAATAAGCCATAATTCAATCTTATAACAATTATATAACAGTTGCGGTATGGAATATTCTAATCACGTCACATAATGGTTGTAAGACGTTCTCTAAAACATTGTATGCTTGGGCTATATGTACCACTTCTATTTCGTAGTTTTGTGGTATACTACACAACGTTCTACTAATTATGCACAACATTTTTTTTGTATAAGCAATTTCTTGATACTCTATCCAGCTCTTGTACGTATCTTTTAGGACTGCTATAAAAAACTTCAGGAAAACGTTATAATAATGTTTATGCGACTCTATTATAACCTGTATACATCTGTCTGACATTTGTTGTTTAAGGTTTTTTGCATAGTAGTCTTTAGAACAAAATAAGAGGGCAATTTTGCTCGGTCGCCAAAATGTTTACAACTTCAGACTTTATGGAACTGATTTGTTTTATAACGGCACTAACGTATACCTATACATTGTTTCTATTCTAATAGGAAAATATTTTGCTAGTTAGCTACGCCATGTGTGAGGTATTGGCTTTGACATTTGTTGATTTAGCTAAGCTTGAACCTATTTCCCGTTTCATCTACAGCCGATCTTAATCTACTTCCTAATTGTCACGTCAAAATATAGAGTTTCAACTGGTCAAATAGTCGACTAAGATTGACAAAAATAAACTGATTACTAGCTGCAGGAGTCTCGCTATGCATCAAAAAAGAAAAACAAGAACGAATGATGACCTGAGCCAATGCACACAGTAAGAAAAACCAAATAGTTGGATTAATAGGTTATATTATCAAAATCTGATGTGAGTGTCGTAACTGTTCCAATCCCCTCAACCTTCGAGTGTGGCAATATATATTTGCCAAAAAAGTATGTAAGAAAATTCTGTTGTGCAAGAGATCAATACTTGAATATTTTATTTTTTGGTCCAACACCAACACATTTCCAATGAATCCAAGTTTGGCAGTGCAGGCACTTAATCATTATAATTTGGTCTTCAGTCTTGCGTTCAGTACAGAAGCACGAAAATTCAGGTTCAATAGCGTTAGAAATTTAGAATGGCCTTAATTGAACCAGGGTTCAATTAGATTTTCAATATGATCACATAGCTCCCCATATTTGAATAAGTTTTTGAAAACGCTATTTTTTTTTATGGTCGGCCTCCCGCAAAGGCTAAAAACCTATGGCGCTGTAGAAGCGCTGTGAGAGGATAAGTATCGGTTCACGAGAGGACAAATGTCTGTTCACGTTAGATTTGAAACGCTGCAGGTTGTAGCCGTCGGGAAACAAATTCCCCGGCAGCTGACTTCACAGCGTCGAAGTTCTCTAAAGGAAGGAATGCTGGAGGAGACTAGTTCGGGGAGTAAGAACCTCGACCTGGTAAGAATGAGCTCGCAAAGCTTCTCTAGTTTTCCTGGTTCGGATGGCCTGTGGTGTTATTATCTGAGAGAGCTCACTCGAACATCTTCCGTGATAGAATCTGTAAAACAGGGATAGGTCAGCTACCCTCATTCGATGTTCCAGGCTGTGGAGGTCCTTTGTGAGGTTTACCGTATCGATTAGTCTAATCGCTCTTTTCTGGATAGTGTCTAGAAGCTTTAGAGAGCGCTTCGGAGCGCATCCCCATACATGGGAGCAATACTCCAGCGATGGTCGGATCTGTGCCTTGTAGAGCAGCAGCAGTTGCTCTGGTGTATACAACTTCCTACAGCGGAACAAAACTCCAAGCTTCTGGGATGCCGTTTTAGCAATACTGACGACCTAGTCGTGCCAGGACATGCTATTGTTGATGTTGATTCCCAAAAGCTTGACGGAAGGTGATTCGACACGGTTGGAGACATCGTGAGACTTCTTTGTAAGTGTTGTTTTTTGTACGTTGAACTGTACTTTATTTGCTAATCCCCACTCGACAATTGTTTTGATATCAGCGTTGGTCTGTGAGGCATGCTGCTGTCGCCGACGTACCGTCTCCTGGGATGATAGTGGCTTGCCTGGTTCCATGCACGACACTAATGTACTGTCATGTGCGAAGCTGTAGATTGAATTGGATGTTATTTCCAGCAGCTCGTTGATGTACAGCAGAAACAGTGTAGGGTATAGGACAGATCCCTGAGGAACACCGGCGTTTATTGAAAATACGTCTGATGAACAGCCCTCGACTACAACAAACAGAGATCGGTCGTTCAAAAAGCTATTCAGCCACTGGCGCAGGCCAGGTGGGAGTCCATAAGCAGCAAGCTTGACCAGAAGTCCGTCACGCCATACTCTGTCGAAGGCTTTCGATATATCAAGTGCAACAACACGGGATTCGCCATGATTGTCTATTGCTCTGTTCCACAAGTGAGTGACGTAGGCAAGGAGGTCACCTGTAGACCTGTGCTTACGGAAGCCATACTGGCGATCATTTATGATGTTATTGTTGTCCAGGTATTTCAGGAGCTGTGTGCTAATGACAGTCTCCATAACCTTAGACATGATGCTGAGAAGAGCCACAGGTCGATAATTGGTGGGATCAGTTTTTTTGCCTTTCTTAGGGATGGGTTGTATACGCAGCCAATCTTCCACGAAGCGGGAAACACGCCTCGTTGATACGAAAGTTTGAAGAGCTTGTAAAGAATAGGTGCAAGCTTAGCGGCATAGCGTTTAAGGACAATGGCTGGAATTTGGTAAGGGCCAGTAGCTTTATTGGTGTTCAGTTTTTGGAGGATGCTTTTTACATCTCGATGTTGAATTTTGACCACTGCCATTCTCGAGTTCACGGTTATGGTGGTGGTCGGAGTACTTCCTTGAAAGTCTACAGTAGAATTGGCTGCGAAGAGCTTCCCCAAGATGTCTGCCTTTTTTTTAGGAGTAGAAGCGATGGGATTTGTCCTCTCTGGTCAAGGGTGGTATTGACGAATAGGAAAAGTTCTGAAACAGCCTTAGCTACAGACCAGAATGTTCTGGACGAACTACATGAGAGGAGCTTGTTCTCATTTTTTTGGTTGCGTTCCTCCTTGCTGCTGTCAATCACGCGTTTACAGTGATTTCTGGCGTCGATAAAACTGCGGTGGCTCTCAGCATTTGGATTTGTCCTCCATTCTTTGTAATGTTGGTTTTTAGAGGTAACTGCATCTCTTCAACGCTGTTTGAACCATGGCTTGTTTTTGGAGGGATGCTTGACGACATGAGGAATATAGGCTTCCATGCCGGATATTAATACCTCTATTATTTCTTGGCCGCATTGTTAAGTATTGCTATAAAACACTGCTATCTAATAGGTAAACAAATTATAAAATTGGAAGGACAAATCTATATTGTTTTAGTTCGATTTGAAGCCTTCGCCAAGTTCACAAACTATTACCTACTTTGCGCGTGGTCCAAATCTTCAACACTTCACAGATCTGTATTACGTTGTCATAATCTAAATATCAACTTCTTGTGACTCATGAGTCACAAGAAGGTCCAAAGGTGTGGTGTCGAGTACCCGATGGCAACATTGTCAAGTTTTCGGAAAAGTAAAAGAATGGCAAAAGTTCAATTTGGGAGACACCGGTTCAATATATAGGCAAAATATACTTGAATGAACAACGAATATTAATGTATAGATCGTATAACATACCTATTATATGCCATCAGGTTCAAGATTATTTTAATTTTCATTATTTTATTCTTATTAAGAAGTTTTGTCCATTCTTCATACGTATCTTCTTTATATTATTCTTATTAAGAAGTTTTTTCCATTCTTCGTACATTGAGTGATGCTATTATAAGAAATTCCTAAGACCATGGTAAATAAATTGGATTGCTATGAGATCTAATAGGCCCATTAGGCATATACCTACCTAATAATTTCATGATGTAGACTTAACTGAATAGCCCTGAAGGGCTCTCTATATCTGTACCCCAACAGAACATGTTTATTATTCATATACATAGAATTACTGTTGTTCTTAGCTAGCATATTATGACACAATCATATATATTCCTTCCACAGACACAAGCTACGTATACACACTATACTTGCTGGCATAGAGTAAAATAGTGATTGTATCACGTATCCGCAAATAAACCATACAACAGCAACCGAAGAATCTAGATACGAACACCGCAATACGTTCCTGTAAATAATACGCCAGGTTCGTCGTGTGATCGCGCATTGAAATCTCCGCGGTACCGCGAGTACAAAAGATGTGACAACGTCGCATCCCAGTGAGTAACCGCTCTGGATTTTATTGAAATTGGCGCAGGTGATGTCGGTTAGCTAAAAACGGACGTCATTATCTAAGGGATCGCTTTTTGATGTCTTCCTTCGATATAGTATAGCCAACGCAGAATTGATTTTTTTTAACAACGAAAGGTGAAGTATCAGGTTATGGCATACGGGTGTGCGCGGTTTATGGCAAATGCTCTACGGGTGTACAAGTGGGTGGAGAAGTTCTTGTATTGATCTGGTTGTAAATCGTATAGTCTGATATACAGGGAGGATAGTGATGTAGTAACAGTAAAGTCGATTTAGCCTAGAGATAATAATAATAATAATAAAATGTCTTTAATGAGGAAAAAAGTATTCACAATACAATTTCCTCCTATAGGCGGAGTCTAGAAAACTACTCACTCAACCTATTACAATGAAAAGAAAAATCGCAGAGACAAAAATAGTAAAGCATGTCGAGTACAAAATACAATACAATGTGAACCATAAAATAGTTAATAAATTGCATACAACAGGGTGCATGGTACATAACTTCAGGGTGACAAAAACAAGGCATTAAAAGTAATAATATAAAATATACAATAAGTAACACTTAAAAATATAAAAAAAAAGTTGAAGTAAAATGTCAAACTGCCAAGAACCTTCTTAAATCAAAATACGTAGTAACTGAAAAGGATTGTTCAAAAATGACTAGATTCATTATTCCAGTGCACATTTCAGCATTGCAATTGTAAGAAATGGCATCTCATATGCTTCTTGAGACTATTTACTCCGAGGGACTTAAATGTCTCATCAACTTCGTTGTATATTTTGACAGCATTATAGATAAAGGAGCGACGAAAAAGTGTATTATAAAACGGTATTTCCAACCTATTTTTGTATCTAAAATGTATGTCTATTTTACTACGACGAGATACGAATTTGTCGTATAAATATGATGGCGTCTGAGTGGTTAAAATTTTATGAGTCAGGGTAGCAACATGATATTTGTAAATGTTTTCAAGTCGGAGCCAATTTAGCTGATTTATATTATAGGAAATATGGTCATACTTTTTTAAGTTAAATACGCAATACAGCAACTATTCTGGAATTTTTGCAATCTCTTCTTTGTCGATCCATCTAGACAGGAGAAGTATACGAGTACAACATTACAGTAACTTAGAATAGGGAATAGAAGGGCTTCACAAAGTTTTTTACGCGTTTTGAAGTTTAAAATATGTTTATTGACATAAATATGCCTCAGGCCAAGGTAGCATTTTTTCAATATCAGACTTACATGTTCTTTGAATCGAAACGTGCTGTCAAACGTTAGTCCGAGGTTTTTAGCTGTATCCAACGAGCTTAATGATAGCGTATTAATGTCCAGTTCACATCGATTAATTTTGCGACCATTTGGACGACCAAAGAGCATAAATGAACACTTTGAAGGGTTTAATTTTGAATTATTGTAATCTGCATAGGTAGAAATTTTATTGAGGTCGTCATTGATCTTTAGGACAGCTTGGAATGTATCATTACTGTCAAGTGACATATATAACTGCCTGTCATCAGCGTATCTGGCTATAGAAGAATTAGAGACATTAAGGTGGAGATCAGCTGTGTAAAGCAAAAGTAACATCGGTCCAAGGATAGATCCTTGAGGAACCCCTGATGTGACAGCACATGGATTAGACCTATTTGTACAACTTGTTGACGATAGGTCAAAAGGATGTTGGAATTACACTGTAGAAGTATTGTTCATTGTATTAAAGAATGACAGTTCTTAACTATTCTTTCAATGGGAAACATTTTATAATTTCAATTTCATTACGTTACTGATGTTTAACAATCTATTAATGAATATAATTAAAGATCAATAAATTTTGTGAATAATATGACAATATTACGTTACCTATCATAAGGGTTTGCTACATTATTCATTTGATGAATTCAGTACATTAATATTAAGATATTTTGCATCAGATTATTGAACGATGTCATTAACTACAACATTTTATATACATCGAACCAACGAAATCTGTTCATTCAAACAATGCCTGCGATAGAAATAATTAATTACTCTTAATTATATTGATAAACTCGTTTTTCGGCTCAAAAATAATGAATCTATTCATTAGTTTAAATATTTTTCATTGTGTTCTGGGTTTTGGTTCAGTGTTCAGTTAACATTTACTCTGAATTTGTGATGAGACATCAGGTATTGGACAACTGGAATGGCGGTATAACTATTGGCGAAAGCAAAATATCTAACATAAGATTTGCTGACGATACAACCCTTATTGCTGCTTCTCAGGAAAAACTAGTAGCTCTACTGAACATTTTAGAATAACACAGTGCATCAGCATATGGTCTTGGTATTAACTACAACAAGACCAAAGTTATGATCGTAGATAGAGAGCATGACAGTCATCGAGAAATAAAGTCAATAGGACGTTGTGAGGTATAGTTCAAAGTTTTGTGTACCTCGGTTCTTTGATCGACAATTCAGGTATAGCTATGAGAATGAGATTCGACGGCGCATTCAACAGGCACGGGTGGCCATGACAAAGCTTACTAAAATATGGCGTGACCATAACATCACTAAAGCTACCAAAATATCACTGGTTCAGTCTCTTGTGTTCTCCATATTTTTGTATGCCTCGGAAACTTGGACTGTTAAAAAGGCAGATCGAGCTCGCATAGATGCTTTTGACATGTGGACGTGGAGGAGAATGCTGAGAATTTCTTATACCGCCCATCGAACTAATGTTTCCATACTGATGGATGAGCTCGGTAATCCAAAGAGACTATCCTCCGTTGTGACCACGAGAATGCTTACATTCTTCGGACATATTCACAGAAGCGATAACATGGAGAAACTTGTAGTTCGGGGTCACGCCTCGAGTGGGCAGCGCCGTGGCCGTTCCACTACACGCTGGGTGGATACGACGAAACAGTTGCTAGATATGAGTATCAAGAGCGCCACTGAACTGACAGTATATAAATCGCGAACGATGGCGAGCTACAGTTCTCAAAACTATTGATAATAATCGTGTCGGCAATACTCCAGCTCCGACTTAATGCATTTTACGAGTTCACAACATGTCTGCTAAGACATTGTGACTATGATGATTGGTTCAGTGTACGTCCATCACAATGATCGAAAGATAAAATCAATGACTCTTCACAGTAATTTTGCTCTGCCAATGTTACGGTTTCGGTACATTGAATCAATGAACACCGGGCATAGATCCATGTTTGTTGATTATTAAGTCGATTAACTGGTATATAACTTGCTGACATAAATAACTAGCGATGACCTTGAATCTATGATCGAAGGTCATTAATATCTATACTTATTTATATTTTCAATTTTTTAAGCTAATTCCTTCCTTCAAAAGGCAAGGCAAAATATTATCTTCAAAAAAAAATCTCCAAAAGCCGATACCCATCAAGTAATGCTTATTTTAGTTCTAATAGGCCATAATATCACAGGTAAGAGCTTCTTTAATGATTTAGGAAGGAACGCCTACGTAACAAAAATTCAAAAATTTTGTTCGGGAAATGATAGACAGCCTACTTTGACATCAAAATAAACTGTCTTGGATAACAGTGTAAACACTATAATTTTTTTATAGTCGGCCTCCCGCAAAGGCTGAAAGCCTACGGCGCTGTAGAAGCGCTGCGAAAGGGTGAATGTCTGTGCACGTCAGATTTGAACCGCTGTAGGTTGTAGCCGCCAGGAAACAAATTCCCCGGCAGCTCATTCCACACCCACATAACAAAAGTATATACACTGTACATACATTGGATATCGAATCAATGGATATGTATATCCACAAATGGAGCAAGAATGTCCAATGGATGTCTAATAGACATAAAAAAATATACATTGCATGTACGTCTGTCGCGAACTTTCACATCGATGGCATATCCATAGAATGTACATATGTACGTCTATAATGTACATGCATAGTATATGTAACATAGTCCAAGTATGAACATGTATATTCATAATATATACCACGTATATACTTACACACCAAAGTATATACATTGTACATACAATGCATATGTATTCCACAAATGGAGCATGAACGTCTAATGGATGTAAAATAGACATAAACAAATTTACATTTCATGTACATTTGTCGCGAATTTACACATCCATGGTATATCCATTAAATGTACATTCATGTACTTTTAATGCATATGCATAGTGTATGACAGTTCAATGTAGAGGCCGAAAGATAAATAAACTTTATACTTCCATTATGTATTGTTATTAATTCAACTTTCAATCAATCAATTACTATGACTCTCATCTCTTTCGTGTTGAACGGCATGTCAAAACCACAAAGAAACGAAGGTTATAAAATTTTGTAGGTGGTTTGTTCCGCCTACAGCTTACCGTTAAACGCTAGATGCGAGTGTTATCAGTAGCTAGAAGATAAGCAATAACACTTCACTCGATCAGGTAATCAGGCACAACCAGCACCAACACACACGCTAACTACGACGAATGGCTAGAAATCAGCAACGGCGGCACTAACTGCCCTTCGCGCAGGCGTAAACTACTCGATGTATATATGGTACATAGACCAACATATTATGTATATTCACATGTATATACCTACGTGAATCTGCATAGTATATTACACTAGTGTATATCATTTTTCATATATACATTTAACGTCCTATGAATATCCAAAATATACATGTTCAAACTGGAATATATAATGTACATTCTGAGGATGTACATATCCATATAGTGTTATTTGGGCAGCTTCGAAGTTCTGCAAAAGAAGGAATGCTGAAGGAGACTGGTTCGGTGAGTATAGAGACCTCGACATGGTAAGGATGAGCTCGCAGAGCCTCTCTGTAATAAAATCTGTAAAAAAGAGACAGGTTGGTCAACCTTCTTCGATGTTATAATAGGCTGTGGAGGCCCTTTGTGAGGTTAGGGGTATCGATTAGTCTAATCGCTCTCTTTTGGATAGTGACCAGAAGCTTTAGAGAGTGCTTCGGAGCAATTCTCCACACATGGGAGCAATACTCTAAAGACGGTCGAATCTGTGCCTTGAGAGCAGCTCTGGTGTGCACAGCCTCCTAGAGCGGAACAAAACTCCAAGCGTCTGAGATGCCGTTTTAGCAATACTGATGACGTGGTCGTGCCAGGACATATCATTGTTGATATTGATCCCCAAAAGCTTGACGGAAGGTGACTCGACTATTGGGTGACCCTCCATTCAAACAGTTGATGATCCAACGTGGGACTTCTTTGTCATTGTTGTTGCCTGAGTTTTCTGAACGTACTTTATTTACTAATCTCCACTCGACAATTCTTTTGATATCTAGTTAGTTACGAAAAAACATTCAATTCACGCCATACACTTATAAATGCATTTCTGTATTCTGTAATCATGGGAGGGCAGTCTAGAGACCACAGCACTTACGCCCCATTGGGCCCTTTGTGCATCCTCCCGGGAGATATCGCCGCCTAGGTTTCCAGCCATCCCAGTCGTTTGAAAAACAGGGTGATTGCACCAAGGGGGATTCTCCTCAAGGAGGCCAAGATTGGCCACCTTTCAGCCAGAATGGATTCTCGAAGTGATGAGACGCTGGGGCAGTCACAAAAGACGTGATGCACCGTCTCATCTTCCTGTTCACAGCCTCTGCAGAGAGGTGTGTCGCATTTGCAAGTGCATTTATAAAAGCTTTAGCCACAATATAGGCAAATGAGACATAGCCTCAGGCAGAAATGGCTGTCGGATATTGAAGCAACGTATTCACTTTTAACCCAGTTCTGCTCAGAACATCGTAAAAACAAATTCTCGGTGCGCTTTCTTTTACGATTATACACGGAAAGGAACTAATTAGTAGTGAAACGTGGTTAGGTGTTAATGACAGCGCGTTTGTCACTGCCGCAGACAGATAAATGTGCTCGACGGCAATCATGTAGAACAATGAATAAAATTATCATAAACGAAATGGACTGTCCTCTATGGAAGCTGCATAGCACCGTCATATATACTCCCTTGTGACATGTATTGTTACTTAAAGGATGCTTATAGTCAGAGTGCTCTAACAAATAGTGTCGAGTAGCAGTCCAGAAATTGAGCAGCCACAAGATTACCCGAACCTAGCCATGTATGTGAACTGACAGTAAATCGCGAACGATGGCGAGCTACAGTTCTCATAACTATTGACAATATTCGTATCGGCATTTCTCTAGCTCAGATTTAATGCATTTTACTAGTTCGCAACATATATGTTAAGACATTGAGACTATATGATGACCCATGTATATTTATGCAATTACTTGCAGTAATGTGATACCTATGATGGTAGCGAATTATTATTAAATATCAACTGACCACCTAAAACAAATAACAAGATGTTTTTAATCGAGCCTCCATTCTTATTCATTGTCATTACTATTTCTAAGCCTCCATAGTGTCGCCTAAAAATTTGGAGGAGAAAGACTTTTGATTCAAAATATATCGAGTTTTTACTAAGCTGCAACCTCGCGTTTTGGATAATTTGAGGATGCTAATTGCAAATCCGTTCACACCTTTCAGAACTTCAGGTTTGTGTAAGAAATACAAAATCTTCATTTAGCTTTCCCTCAAGATAAAAACCTCGTGTATTGGACAACTTGAGGATGCTGATTAAAAATCCGGTTGCAGTTTTAAGATTCAGACTCATTTGACAAAAACAAAAAACTTCGCATGTTTCAGACATTCAGGTTTGCCTAAAAAATCTAAAATCGTTATTTGGCTTCCTATTAAGATGGAACCTTTTGTTTCGGATAATTTAAAGATACTGAGTACAAATCTAGTCGCAGTTTTGAGATTCAGTCCTGTTTGACGAAATTAAAAAAATTAACATCTCTCAGATCTTCAGGTTTACCTACAAAATCGGAAATCTTAATATGGCTTTCTATTAAGATGGAACCTCGTGTTTTGGATAACTAGAAGATAATGATTACAAATCTGGTCGCAGTTTTGGGATCCAGACTTCCATGAGGAAAATCAAAAGTTTCACAACTTTCACATCTCCATATCTGTGTAGAAAATCGAAAAATCTTTATTAGATTTTTATTAGAATGAAACCACATGTTTTGATTAATTGGAGGATGGTGATGAAAAATCCAGTCACAGTTTTGGGATTCAGATTTGTTTGATGAATATAAAAAATTTCAAATCCTCCGGAGCTTCAGGTTTTCCAAAAAATCAAAAATCTTTATTTGGCTTCTATTAAGAAGAAACCGCGTGTTGTGGATCATTTGAAGGTACTGATTTGTAATCTGATCGCAGTTTTGAGGTTCAGGCTCATTTGGCAAAATTCAAAAATTTCACACCTTTCAGATCTTCAGGTTTATCTAAAAAATCGAAAATCGTTACTTGGCTTTCTATTAAGATTAGACCTTGTATTCTGGATAATATGAGGGTGCTGATTACAAAATACAGTCGCAGTCCTGAGTCTCAGTCTCATTTAATGAAAATCAAGAATTTCAGGTATTTCGGTTTATCTAAAGAATCTAAAACCTTTATTTGATTTTCTAAAACCTCGTGGGTTGGATAATTTGGTGATGCTGAAGACAAAAAAATGGCAGTTTTGAGATCTTGTTTGACGAAAATAAAAAATTTCATATCTTTCAGATAGTCAGCTTTACCTAAAAAATCAAAAACCGTTATTTGGCTCTCTATTAAGATGAAACCTTGTATTTTGGATAACGTTAGAGTGCTGATTACAAATACAGTTGCAGTTCTCAGTCTCACTCTCGTTTAACGAAAATAAAAAATTTCAGATCTTTCAGATCTTTAGGTTTACCTAAAAAAAAAAATCGAAAATTTTTATTTGAATTTCTGTTGAGATGAAACCTCGTATTTTGGATAGTTTGATGATGCTGATTACACATCTAGTCGCAGTATTGAGATCCAGACTCGTTTGACGAAAATAAAAAAAATCGCATCTTTCAGATCTTCAGGTTTGCCTAAAAAACCGAAAATCTGTATTTGAATTTCTACTAAGGTGAAACCTAGTATTTTGGATAATTTATAGATACTGATTAAAAATCCCGTCGCAGTTTTCAGATTCAGCCTCGCTTGACGAAAATAAAAAATTTCACATCTTTCAACTCTCCAGGTTTGCCTAAAAAATCGAAAATCGTTATTTAGCTTTCTATTAAGATGAAACACAGTCGCAGCTCTGAGTCTCTGTCTTGTTTAACGAAAATACAAATTTCAGATCCTTCAGATCTTTAGGTTGTACTAAAAAATTTGAATTTGAAGATGTTGATTACAAGACTAGTCGCAGTTTAGATATTTAGACACGTTTGACGAAAACGAAAAAAATCACGTTTTTCAGATCATCAGGTTTACCTAAAAATTCGATAATATTTATTTGGATTTCTGTAAAGATGAAACCTCGTGTTGTGGTTAATTTGAGGGTGCTGATTACAAACCCGGTCGCTGATTTGGGTTTCACTCTCAGTTTGACAAAAATCGTAGTTGGTAGGCGAAATCAGACAAGCATGTCATCTTTGACTGTTTAATTATTCGTAAGCATTTTCTTACGCTTCTTTGACAAGTTTCACTGAATCAGTTATCAAAATCTTCACGCAGCATCTATTTTCTGGACAAGTGAAGGCTTCAGTCAGTGCTTATCTGTTTACCTTCATCTCTGGGAGAGAACTGAATGCCTTCAAGGAACAAAACATTCGACACAGCTACAAATTATACACGGTTTCCATGAAAAATTTAATATTATTTGTAAAAGATGGCCCTTGAAATTTGGACATAATGATAATTGCCGAGCCCACCCCGTAAGCCTTCGGCATTCGTAACGATTGCATCCTGACCGCAACCAGGCGGCGCAACAGTCCGTTTCTAACCTGTAATTTCCCCTAATTCACATATAACTGCCGAGACGGCCTGATGTACAAGGTGGTCCAATCGCACGAGCTTATTACTGAATATTTCATCAAGAACCGTGACGTATTTGATGAGACTGTTTCCTGCCTGTTTTTGTAGATACCTATTCCTATATGACACAGTGAGACCTGCTCTGTAGCATTTTTATTTCAATGCTTCAATATCTAGATTGAAGACGTGGGAAAGACCAGATTTTTGTAACCTTTTTATTTGATAGGCAGCTGCTTAAATGTGGCAAAATGTAAAACCCTCTCTTTTACAAGGAAGATACAGGTTACGTCAATGGTGTTGGTGTAATTTTTGATGGGAAATTGACGTTTGTAGAATAAAAAAGTCTGTGATAGGCATTAGGATTTATCGCCACTGTCAAAGTTTACGGAATACATATAAGTTGGATCACTCCGCAACAATATTGAAACGGCCTGCCCCTTGCCCCGTCACCCCGGTACACCGGTAGCAGTGTACCGACGTCAGCCGAGAGATACGGAGCGGCGCAAAGTAGAGGTTGAACATGTTTAACGCGAAGTCTATACAGTGTCTCAAAAATATCGGATTTTGTTATCTCGGATTTGTTTGCAGGAAATGGATAATCTTTTTAGAAGTTTGAGAGTAATCAATTTCGCGAGAAAAGATATCACCAATCAATTTAAATTTATTAACGTATGGAGAATGACAAACAGATCAATGCTTATTTTGTGGTAAACCTTGAAATGTAAGGGATATAAATCAGGATATTCCACGACGATTAAGATAAGAAATATGTCGGAACTGGGCACATGTAAATTAGAGCAGATGTTGTGTCTTTTTTTGTCATTTTACTACCCAATGAGGTATTTGTTTTTGGTCACGTGACATTCGATTCAAAATTATTAATTGGACACCCTGTATATTTGAGCCTGTGTTCCTCCCGATAAAACAATTTCAACAAAGTAGCACACTTGGGGTCTAAAGTGATTAGTTCAAGAGCTACAGGTACTTAAAAGGATTGTATCACGGTCAAAGCGTATAGTGAGACAAAATATTTATTCGGTGGTCTTACCGTACCACCCAGGGACATTGTAAATTATATTCTAGAGCTCGAAAATATTTTTATTGATAACTTGAACAATTTAGTTTTTACAGTAGCAATTGGAATGACACTGAAAAGCAAAATGTCAAAAATAATTTATTCACATCCATGTAAAGCATTTCCACATGATTATCTTTTAAAATTGTACATACGAATTCGTATGTACTATACCATAAAATTTATGAACTGTGATCTCAAAAATAAGCCAAATAAACAAAACATTAAGGTAGAAATACTACAGCACCTTTGAACCATCAGTTTTTACTTATCTACGAAATAGCTACAACATGTGAAATCATTTGAGATTCATTAGTAATAGTTTTATTAGGCTTTATTTTTTATATCCATTTATGTAACTTAGTGCATTAGCAAAATAAACGTTATATTTGTATTTGTATGTCTAAATCGGTCGTCAATACATAGCTTTTCATAGACCCTCGTATATACGTACAACCCAGGCGTTAGCAAGTCCCCGCTAAAAGACCCTCGTACTTCAGCAAAAACCAACGCAATAACTAACTGGCGCGTGCGGCCGCGGCATCGCTTTGATGTGAGTTCTTCAAAGTGCCGACGGAGAGTGATCCAACTTATATGTATTCCGTAAACTTTGCCACTGTAAACAATTTTTTAGCCCGTCATGTTTAAAAGCCCTCTACTGTACTCTCGTTCGGTCAAAGTTAGAATGCTGTTCCCCTGTATGGAATCCCTGCTATAATTATCACATTGCATTCTACCGACAAAACGATTCCTAAAGTATCTCGCATTTAAAGCTGACGGCACTTACCCTCTCAGAGGTATAGAGAAAAGCTTGAAATTCAGAAGATATTTTATAGGGTTATTGTCTCTTCACAAACTGTTCAATGGTCTAATTGACTTTTCGGATATTTTAAAACAGATTTTTTGTACCTACGATTGAAACTCGTCAACATCAATTATTCTTCTATTGTAGCACTCCCATATAATTAGTGATATCATGAAGTCACCAATTTATACTATATACACTAATTTTAATAAAATTTCTTCATTATGTGATACTCACACGTGTACAAGACATGAGCTGAAACTTGTAGCCTTACAGGTACTTGTTTCAAATTAGTTTTGGTATCAAAACATTTTTATGTAACTTCTTTTCTATATTTTTTTTATTTGTGTTATTGGCTCTAATCTGAGATCAACTGACCAGTTCTATTTTGGATGGACATCTATTTTTTTTCTTAATAATATGAACATTGTTTTATATTAGTCACAGTTGAAAGTTACAGTGTTATTTCTAGTTCTTGTGTGCAAAAGTTATATAATAGTTTGTATGCACAGTTGTTTTCACTAGCTAGTATAGAGATCATATTAGCAGGTAACGAAATATAGTTTGACAATCTGTGATACAGGTCTGTTACCTTATTACTGGTCAACTGGCGTTCTAATATACAGTGTTGAGCAGTACAAATCTCTCCCCATCTGCAGTGAGGGTCATCGTCTAGCCCTATTCTAGTTTTGTGTTGAGGGCTTAAGCAATGACCACACCTCAATCTGCAAAGTGTTCTCACAAGTGGTCTATTCGTTTCTCTCTTAAACCAGGGTTCTGTTCTTATGTTCTGCTGGATCTGTTTGTATACTTTTCTATATTATATTATGTAAATTGCTTTGTAAAGGGTCTTTGTACTGTTGGGCAACAAGACTTTATTATTATAGGCAGAGATGGATATCAATGTGCCTAGACTGCTATAGAACACTAAGGTATATCTTGATAATAATGTGCTAAAATAGCTAGACAAGCTGCTGTGTAACCTAAGTGTAACCTTAAGAACACACTGTATGGGCGGTTTAAGTAAACGGATCTTTTACTTCCTTAATGCTTCCCTCGAGGAAGATGAACAAAGTATTATAAAGACTTGTCTCATCTAATGGTTTGGGTAATAATGGTTACTTAAAATTGTATTAGCTAAGGAAACGTCGAGATTTCTAACCCCATTTTCCAAATAAGTTCCACACATTTTTTTTTTTGTTTAAGTTGCTTCAAAGCTGAAAACACATAATAATAATTCTTTGCTTTTAGTATATGTCAAGCAGATTTCTGGAGCTGTTAGTGGTAGGTTATGTTTTGATCAATCATTTTTGGTGACTTACATGCCTTCGAACTAGATGCATCGAAAAAACAGACCCTAGGAGCCCTAATCTCAAAATATTTTAAAGCCAACGGATAACGGATTTTTAGTAAACATTTTTAAAATCCCATAACTTTAAAACGACTACAGTTCAGATCTCATATTTTATAATCAAATCCATCACAAATCTGCTAAATAATAACGCCCTTCAATATTCCGCACGACTCACTGTATATGAATCTAGGTTTCATCAGATTCTGACCCAAACAAACTATGATAGGATATATAGTTGATAGCTTGAGAGTGGTATACCATTCAAGTTGATAGATGTACTCAAAATGCAACTATGGCATTACCAGCGACACGAGAGAACGCAAACAGTAACTGTTTAATACATTCTAGGTTGGCCTAAAATGTAAAATGCCAAGATTTGCTTGACAATGATATTACAATGCTGGAGAACACTACAACTATAGGTGTAACTTTACAGTGAGTCAAAAATGTGTACTTACTTTAAAACGAAGAAGTGCTAGACTGTCTTACCTGAAAACAAGAAAGAAATAATTATTAACACAATTACCATAGGGTACTAGAAACAAAAGATAGGGTACCAATAAATTATGTGACTCGTATCAACAAATCACTTTTTATTGTTAATATTGAGTTACATCAACTAAGAGACTTAGTACATAACTGATTTGCAGAGGGCTGATCGTACAGTTTATAACAGAGTCTTATCTAAATGTTTACAATTAGCGATAATGATAATGATAGAGAAAGTATGGTGAAAGTCTTCACATAATTCCTCCCCCGCCAAGATGAGCAAATGAGGGGCTCCGAGTTTGCTCATGGGCTGCCTGAGTTGCTTCGTGGAGGTGAATCTGCACTTCAGGGTCCTCGTGCAATCGTCTTCTTACTTCTTTAATTTTGATCCAAACTTGGTATGTTTTGGCAGACCTCCAGGTAAAAGACGGGACACAGCCTCTCTTTGGGGCGTCGATCTCTCCTTTTCCCAGCGGTTCCGAAGGTTCTCCAGGTAGATGGCCTGAGACACAGCTTCTTGGGTGTCGATCTCCGGTTTCCCTGGTAGCTTTGTTCTTGTAGAAGTAAATGGTAGAAACCAACCTCGAGCACTACTTCGTGATGAAGTTTTGTCAGCTTCGAGTGCTTCTATCCTACTGCCAGTTGCGCCAATTATGTGACTCGTATCAGCAAATCACTTTTTAAAAAACAATGTTTGTTGTTAATATTGAGTTACATCAACTAAGAGACTTAGCATATAACTGATTTGCAGAGGGCTGATCGTACAATTTATAACATAGTCTTATCTAAATGTTTACAATTAGCGATAATGATAATCATAGAGAAAGTATAGTGAAAGTCTTCACATAATTAATAGCTCTAACCCTTTTCAGAATAGTAACAGGTTCTGACTTTTATAATTCATTTCATAGATAAAGCGGATACTATGAGATATAAAAGGCTTTGAACTTTTCTATCGCTTCTTATTGTTTGACTTTGAATCAGTTGCCTTTCTATCCTGCCTTAGAGTTGCACTTCTGTCTATACATTTGTGCCATTTGTATACATGACAAAATAGATGTCGCTTATCCATTGTAGATTCAGTGCTTTTTACTGAAAAACCATACTGCGTAGGTCCTCGCACCCTGTTTTCAATCCACACCTCAAACGCGTTTCGAATTGATAATACTTTTTATATTCTCGTAGCCAGAGTATTTAGAGAACCGTAAAAATTTAGGCAAGGGACCATTACCAGTGAAGGTAATTTCACAATTCGTCACACTTCTATTAGCGTTCGTATTACGCAACGATCTATAAATTATATTTCGCTGGCTCACACGTTGAATGAGGCCTCGGGTTGAGCTGTAGATTAACTTGTCAGTATGAATGGTTATCTCTCTTCAATCTCTTTTCTGGTATTCACTTTCTTCAGTCTATTGATCGACGGTCTTTATTATATGTACATACATTCTCTTCGCGACATATTACTCTAGAAAGGAGGTACTTTAGTAATCATCATCATAGTCACAATGTCTTAACAGATATGTTGTGAACTCGTAAAATGCGTTAGGAGCTTGAGTATTGCCGACACGAATATTATCGGGGAATGGCCACGGCGCCGCCCACTCGGGGCATGACCCCGAACTACAAGTTTCTCCATATTGTCGCTTCTGTGAATTTGTCCGAAGAATGTGAGTATTCCTCCGCAATAGAATGATTGAAATTACAGAAAGCGTCTAGTGTAAGAGACATTTTTGTGCAGAATTAAGGTAGTTTTGAAAATGATAGCTTTCCAAATCTGCTACACAACACTAAAAAATTATATAGCCTACTGGGACACAAGGCAATGGAAAGTAGTGTTCCAAAAAATGTCAGGGAATCTATAACAGCGAATTTTCCATGAGTTTTCGAACGAGAACTTTGCTTTGTGTCATCACTCGTGTAAATCTTTTTCGAAATTAAAAAGTTAGTCGATGTAGACCTAGCGTCATAGATAAATAACCTTTTTTAGGTCTATCCGAACATTGCCTTGCTTATTACAGGAACCAAAGGACTTAGAATTTTTTCTGATGTAAACATACGAGTATTGCTTTAGATCGTACCGAGGAAACTATTAGATTAATTTTAATGAAGTTTTGACACAGTATTACTACCATGGGGAGGATGGAAAATAGGTATGGTTCTTATAAATCCTGCCAGTAGAAAAAACAAAATCGGTTTGCGTAATGCGTATGAGATCAAAGGCACGACAAGGTTTTACATAAAATTATGACTTCATCTATGAAGCAGAGCTGTGGAGTGCTGTTTGATAGAATAAGTTGGGAGGGGGGTTTAGGGGTGAGGTACAATTTTTTTTTTCGAAATCATGCTTTGCTAGGTCATTCAGTACCTTTGGAAGGAAGTGCCAGTTTCCTTTTTTATCTGTATTTGTTACAAAAATATTACGCCTCAAATAAATCCTTATTTTATTTATGTTACGCTTATGACTAAAAAATGGGGGTGAGTTTTAGGTGTTGAAGTACAAAATTTTTTTGTGAAGGCACAGTATTGTACTAATTTCAAAAATATCATTTAGTTTTCGTTTGAATTTTTATTATATTACATTTTTTTAACCGCGAAGGATCTCATAATTTCAATTCAAGCGATTCGGATCAAATTCAAATTTCAATTTTCAAATTCAAATTTATTTTCAAATATAACTACATGAATTATAATTACACAAATCAGTAAAGCTTCATTTTCAGTTGAACAGTAGCGATGATACTGTAGTAGACATGGTAGTTATTATATTACTATTTGTATGTATAGCCACCTCATATGCTAGATAATGGCACCATCAATACATGATTAAATATTTATAAACAAGAATGGGTTCTAGTTTCATTTTGGAGATGGTCCTATATACTTAATAGATAAAATCTGCTACAGAGACCCTAGAGGTTGGGCATTACTACCTAGGCAGTAAAGCCTGTTTTGCCTCATACCCAGTCTAGGGGTTCTTACAGTTGTATTTCGAAGCTTGTGAGTATTGTATGTGCATTAAACATAGAAAAAAAGAACAAATTTGACAATGTATGTGGATGATTGAAAACATGGATATAATTTAAAATAATGACAGGAAGGATGCCACTGTATACCATGGAAATCAGGTTGCACTAAAATGGAACTAGCTATCTAAAATGATTTACAATTATTTACATATCATGAATTTCATGCTTCATACCTGTCCAATATCCTAAGAAATGTTGTTTAATTTTCTGTCATGAATTTTTTCACTGAAATTTTGAATTTTTTTAATGTAAATATGTGCTTTAATTCGCATGGTATTTGATTATAAAATTTTGGGCCAAAGTAAAATACGGTTCTCTGTGTTAACGTTTTTTTGAAATTCTCACTACGCAAGTCATTTCTAGTGGTGAATCTGGTTATTCTCTCTGATTGAGTTACATTTTTTGGCTTCATGTTATATATCCTTATTATGGATTCATACACATAGATGAGTTTAATATTTAGTACGTTCATTTCACGATATAAACTGGATGAGGAAAATAGTTTAGGTTTGAAAGTTATAATTTTCAATAGTGTATTTTGTGTTACCTGTAAGATACTTAGAGTGGTGTTGAAAGCACCACCCCATGCTAGAATACAGTACCTAATCACCGATTCAGCTAACGTCAAATACAGTGTCATCAAATGTTTTTTAGATAATATTTGTCGTAATACATAAAATGTATGTATGAGGCTTCTCAATCTTTTATTGACATGGGCAATGTGGTGTGTCCACCTCAAATGTTGGTCCACGATTAAACCCAGGTATTTAATATCAGATACTTGTTCTATTGAAGGGCATGAACAATTTTTAGAGATGTGACAAGGGATAGAGTGGAGTTTCAATGCCAATTCGGTTTGATTAATAATAGTAGGTGTAAATGTGATGAATTTTGTTTTAGCCACATTCAAAGAAAGCTTGTTGTAACTTAACCATCTATAAATTTGGTTTAGATCTTTCTCCGCAGTATGTTGAATTTCCTCCCAATTTTTACCTTTTACCACTAAAACTGTATCATCTGCATAACTTACTATCTGGCTTTCAAAATCGTTTATACTCATCATATCATTCACGTAAATAAGAAAAAATATAGGGCCTAATACAGTTCCCTGTGGTATACCAACCTCCACTACTCTTCCAGCGCTAATCTGGTCACCGATTCTTACTCTCTGAGTTCTTTCTGATAAGTAGTCTGCGATGAGGTCAAGCACGATACCTCTCACACCAATATTTTGTAACTTTTCCAATAATATCTCGTGAGAGACGGTGTCAAAAGCCTTAGCAAGGTCGAGAAAAATTGCTAAGCATCTTCCCGAGCTGTCCAAAGCCTCAATCACCTCTCTCATAAGATCTAGTGCAGCATCTTGTGTACTTGAACCTCGCATGAAACCGTATTGCCGATTACTTATAAGTTTGTGTTGGTCGAAAAAGTCGATTAGTCGGTTTTTTAGTGCCTTCTCAAAAATCTTAGCAAGGTTACTGATTAATGAGATTGGTCTGTAGTTTATTGGCTGTTTAGGATCTCCGGATTTATAAACTGGCGTAACAACAGATTCCTTCCACTGTACTGGTATTTTTCCAGTGGTAAAACATAAATTAATAATATCTGCTAGGGGATTCGCAATATGCTTGTGTATGTGTTTTATTGTCCTAGATGTGATTTTATCCATTCCCGTGGATGCGGTGTTTTTCAGTTCTGAAATATAAATAGTGACTTTAGTACTAGTAATAGGTCGGAGGAAGATAGTGGCGTTAATTTTTTTGTCATTTGAAAAGTTTCTTGGTAATTGTAGATCAGGTATATTTTCCATCATATTTTTTCCCAAATTTGTGAAGTGTTCATTGAATATATCCGCTTTTAGTTTATTTTCAGTTATCGCATCATTTTGGCTATTTATAAGAGTGGCTGTTACTACTGATTTAGATTTTTTGTCTGTACCTGTTATATCTTTTACAATATCCCACATCTTTTTTATATCTCCACCAGATTCCCGCAATTTATTCTGATAATAATTATTTTTGGTTAACCTAATTAGTTTGTTAAGTTTATTTCGATATTCCGTATATTCTATTTTTGTGTTCTCTGTATAATTTCTGATAAGTTTCCTTTTTAGTTCATCTCTACGTTTGATAGAAGATATAAGGCCAACCGTAATCCAGGGTTTAAGTTTTTTTAAATGTTTTGGGTTTAAAGGTTTAGTTTCAGTTGAATGTCCAATGTGTTGATTTAAATGGTCTATGAACCTATTATAGGCTTCCTGCGCTTCATTGCTATTTAAGACAAGAGTCCATTTTTCTTCATTCAAATAACTGTTCAATTTATCATAGTTGACATATTTTGACTTGATCAGGATAACTTATTAAATTATTGTCTTGTCATCACCGGTTCTTGATAACTGTAAAAAGTTTAAATTGAATCTGTTCATTTAGAGTGAGTCAAAAACGCATCCAAAGAAGTCTGTTACATACACACATACATACAAACATATAGGTGAAGCCAATAACAGCGTGTTAAAAGTTGTCCAATTCCTCATAGTGTCACGCAATACATCACTGACACTTGTTCGATATAATTTCCACGTATGCACAGAAAACAAATTTGTAGCTCAGCTAGAGCATCAATTAGTAATAATCCTTAACAAAGTTGCGTAATGAATCCAATCTTCGTTTTCGTTTTCCTCTCACGGCTTGGATAGAAACAGCAAGACGCGCATGATTGAAATTTATCGTGGGTACCATTAGCCATGGATAATTGAACTGGTACGGCATCAGACCGTTAAAAATCGGAACCGTCATCCAGCATACTTTTATAACGCACCTTCGACGTGAAAGATTTCATACCTTGTAAAATATATCTTCACACATGAGTGTGGAGAGGTTGGATAGCCGTCGATGACCAGAAGAACGAGAAATGATGCCACAGTTAAACAGAATGTGTTTGGGCTATGGTCTGACAGACTTTTTTCTTGACAGTGGTTTAGTAGTTATCTCCTAGGAAGCTTGGATAACTTCGACTTGACTCAGATATAATCTCCATATACACATAAAAAGAAATTCTCAAGTCAAGAATTGTGAGATTCTTGTAAATACATACTCACAACAAGAATATCGGTTCTCACTCTAAGAAAGAATATTTGATGAGAAAATTATAGAAAATTTGTATCAAGAATAATGTATTTTTTATTTACATAATTATTTTAAAGAAATATGCTCCGAAAGAAAATATAATTTTCTTTGCAACCAAGGCTATAATAATTTAATAACAAATATTTCATAATTTTATATGAGGATTATCATTTTTTCCAGCGGTGTCCAGTTTACTTCTATTAAAAATATAGAGAGCTTGCAAATGCGAACTTTCATTTACAATATCATAATCTTGGTTTGAAAATAAACGCTGTTTTACAAGCACACTCTATATTTGTATCAAGTAAATCATTTATTTGACGTTTACCAACGTCGGAGTGCGCGGGCGCGCAGCGTATCACTGGTCAACTCTAACCTCTCCACCCTCTCAACTCAACCTGTTGCCCGTCCGCGTCCGCGCAGCCATTATCGGTTTTCGGATTGTCGCATTCGCCGCCGTATTTAGCACCGTAGCGTAATACCTGCATCCTGGATCCTGCATAATAGCACATAATAGTATCTAGTCAAACTGCTAAAAAATTGCCATTGCCACGTGATACCCGTGATACCACCGTCAACCATCAGTCATCGAATCTGCCGGTAGTGCTGGTCCACCGCCATTTGAGTCGCGTCCCAGTTCCCATCAGCTTCCTTATCACTGGATCTATCCAACCATGAATGAGCTATTAAAAAAAATGGGATGCGACGACCTGACTTAGGTGTTCCTAGATAAGTACTAAGTATATTAAATGTGATTTAAGAAATTTTGCAGAACTATTTCTCCAGAAAGATTTCTACATGCTCATAGAAGAGTTTGAATGCACAAATCAATACTATTAGATTCCTCATCCAAGAATATCACAATTTTAGAATAAAGTTGAGCTACTTGCGTCAAGTTTATAAAATGCTCCCAGTTAAGATTATGAAATTCTTCAGTCAAGGTTATGAAATACTTCGGTCAAGATTACCATATGCTTGATTTAAGATTTTGGTATTCTCAGTTTAAGATTAGCATAACTTTGCGCGTATAGGAAGTTATGGTATACTTGAATTAAAGCATCTGTGCTCCATCTAAGAAATTATTTTTATGTGTGTAGTAGAGACACTGTTGAAGTTACCAAATTTTCCACCTTCCTCTATCCACGTTTCAAATTAAAATTATTTATTGTCCTTCAGATATTGAAACAAATCTATAGGATTCGTATGAAATACAAAAATATAGAACAGAGATGTATAAAACAAACAAATATATAACAATCATAGACAAACAAACTCACAGACGGTATAGTAACACTGAGAAGCCAGAAAGTATTTCAGCCTCATCCCAAACTTGTTGACATTTGAACAATCTTTAATATTTTTTGGGAATCTAAGAGTCCCAGTATATCAATTTCTTACCCTCATTGTATTTAGCAAGAGCCAGGTGCAGAACTTCAATTTTTCTGGTTGCTAGAGGCCATTATTATTGTTACTATTATTAATAAAACATATTTTTATTGGTAAAAGTATACACAGGCATTTCGTAAATAAACAAACACGGTAGTGTTAAAACTCTTTGATGCCTAAAAATATACTTGCAAGACGTTTTACTGTTGAGATCAGTCATACGTCGGACTGCCCTCTTTTGGCTTAAAGGTATTACTTGACAAGCATCAACTGATAAGCCCCAGAAACACAAAGCTTACCTCAGTCTTGACTCAACATGACTCAAACTAAGACTACTTGACTCTACGTTAGCACTCTCCTCAAGTTGCTCAAAACATATAACTGATCTTGAACTAAAGTACTCACAGTGACCCTTGTAAATAGTTTAAACCTATGTCGAGATACGGCCCCAAAAATTTAAGTTGCCTATCTGCGCTGTTGTGTCATTGACAGGAACATGTAATGCAGGTCATCTTTTCAGGACGTTATGGAATCGACTTCAATACCACACACAATACTTGTGCAAAACAATATCACGCTGACTGGATGAAGCAACGGATATATGGTTTACAAAAAGAGTGAATTTAGGATTCCAGAGTACCAGAGAGAAATTTTTAGCGGTTTTGTGGGCCCTTGGCCACTTTTTTTGACTTTGACAAGTCTAGGTTACGAACGAGAGAGTGTCCCCAAAAAACCTTAGCTTAATCAGCAACTGCTTTGTGGATTTAATCACAGATTCCTGGATTCACTCTTGCAAGAGAGAAGATGAACGTTCGGGAATCAATTTTCCTTACTTGTGTTTTGTATCACTTTTCCCTTCGGCACACACTGTATGTTTATCTTGCAATATATACCGCTGCCTGAGGAGCTAGCAGTATTGACCATTTTTTAGCGGATATCATCTTGTTAGCTTCCAGAGGCAAAAGCCATTTCTGCTCATTAGCCGAATGCATGTTTCCCTATAAGGATAGCATGAACTTCCATTTCTATATGTATTAATAATTGCACCATTATATATTCAAGGTTGAAATTTCGTTCTCAGTGGTCATTTAGTAAAAGTGAATTATGGAGTTACAAGGAACAGATAAAGCTTCAACTGGTGAAATTGATGCAGATTTGTTTAAGGGTATTTTGTATAGACAAGAAAATGAGAATCAAGATTTTTTTATTTTATTTAAAGCCGCATCTACCTATTGGTCATAAGCGGCGGAAGTTGTGTATTATATTTTACATAGGTAACCTGTGGCATGGAGAAAATTGATCAGACTGGACACATTACATTTTGTTCCGAGAATGGCTCTTAGAGTGCTACTTAGATTATGAACTAGTCTTTCTAATTCTAACAACGGACACTCCAGCATCAAGCTTTTCGTATATTGCGAACGCAAGAAATAAATAGTAATACCATTGACTGAAAAAAATATTCTATATTTTAAAAGCGACGTCATATTCGTTGCCTATTATTTTCCAAAATTACTTAAGGGGCCTGGGTACACGTGCACCTTATACATAAGTATTTGCCACGGATTCTCATTTCGAATAGAACTCACTTGGTTTTCAAACCACATACACAGTATTTCAAAAGACCTTAATGAATAACATCTAACAGCAATTTTTTCAAAAAAGTTTTTTAGTTTACAAAAAAGCTCGCAATGCAAAATCATAAATGTATATAATTTAACAACCAAACACGATATCAAAAAAAGCCTACATAGTTGCACAAGCGCAAGCTTTCTTCATCAATTTGCTGCTTGAGTCATTACTGTAACTTTAAAGGTAACGTCAGGAGCTTGGAAATGCGAAATTCATTTTCATGGTGACATTTGGACCTTATCTTTGGATCTTTTGACCTTACCTTTGGATTTTTGGACTTATCTCCTCTCATCTTAGACATATACACTGGAGAAGGGGAACAGACGGCCACGCCTCCTTGCTAACACGGGAATAAGTACGTATTTTCTTGGATTCCCATTTTCGTGCGCAATACCCTAGACCCTTAATATGCAGATATAGGTGCAGGTCGTATATCTAATAAAAAATCCTGTTTAACGAAAAGCAAAAAATTGAGAGCCTTCAGGTTTGCGCAAAAAGTCGAAAAATCTGTATATTTTTCTTCTAAGACGTCGAACCTCCGTGTCTTGGATAATTTAAGGGCTCTCGATCTGGATGCTGTTTTAAGTTTCAGTCGTCTTCAACGAAAACAAAAAAATTCAGACGCCCTACTTACAAATCAGGCCACTGTTTAAGGTTTCAGGCTCGCTTGAAGAAAAGCAGGAATTTTAGAACCCCAGAAAAATCTAAAATTGTTTAAAGGGTTTGTTTGAAACAAAACCTCGTATCATGGATAAATTGAGGGAGGAACCAATTGTTAATCCAGCCGCAGTTTTAAGTATGAGCCTTCTTCAATGAAAGTAAATCATTTCGGAGCCGAATCTTCAGGTTCGCCTAAAGAATCGATAACCTTTACTTGGCGTTCTATCAAGATACAATTTAGGGCCCTAATTACATATTCGACCACTATTTTAGGTTTGAGTCTCGTTTGACGAAAACAAAAAAATTCAGAGACTTCGCAACTTGAGGTTCAGCAAAAAAAAATGGAAATCTTTAACTGGCTTTCTACTGCAATAAGTTTAAAACGAAGAAAAATTTGCAAGAATTTTATTCTCAACTGGTAGGGTAGGGTAACGACATGGCGGATCATCTGGCTAGGATGGGATCCGGCAACAGTTTTGTGGGCCCGGAACCAGCCTTAGGACTATCTGCAAACTTGATTAGGAAAACAACTGGAGAGTGGATCCAGAATCAACACTCTCTGAGATGGAACAACATTTCTGGTCATCTTCGTCAAGCTCGGGAACTATTAGCAGGGCCTGCAGAGAGAATAAGATGATTTTGTCTCTCTCTGGGTAGAAGTAACTTGAGATTGCTAGTGGTGTGGTGAAGAGAAAGAATCCTCGGCACACATCTTGTGTCGCTGTGAAACCCTGGGTTATCACAGGTAGACTATGCTGGACTCAAGAACCTTGGAACCAATAGAGATAAAATGGATAGGACCTAAGAATGTATTTGCCTTTGCTAAAAGGGCAGGTCTTAGGAACTAGCGCGGATAGAGGCGCAAAAGGGCCCATTGTGTGGCCTATGCACCAATGCATCAGTTACATTCTGTGCTAGGTAGCCTCTGGTCCTTATTCATTCATTCCCAACAACTGTCATAGTAAATGCATATAATAGGTCTGTTTTTACAGAGAATCACAAACCAGTCAGAACCAATCAGTATTCGCCATTGCAGTTGTCAAACTATTTCTGACTAGTACTGGCCAATCAAATTGACGCTGACTAGTTTGTGATTGCTGTAAAAACAGACCTATTATATACACCTATGACTCCATTACGCTGCGGTTCCACCAGAAATGTGCTAGTAAAATGTGCGCAGCGGGGATGTGTGGCGGAACTGTGAAACGGTGTGCAGATGAGCATTGCGAGGATGTGTAGCGAGCTCTTTTCACAGTTTTCTCTTTGCTCGCCTACATCAATAGCCACGTTCCTCGCACACATCCCTCGCAACACATTTGTAGTGCACATCTCTCGAAACACATTAATAGCACTCATTCTTTGTTCATCCATTGTTGTGTACGTACAGAAACTTCGCTCCGCTAAGCCGTTCCCACCAGAGCAAAAGCACATTCCTCTTAACACATCCTCGCACATCTCTGCTAGAAATTCAATCTTAGACTCAGAGGTGAAATGTCTATACCTCATTCCACTGAACCAGATAGTAGAAATAAACAGAAAGGCGGAGCGCAAAAATCGACGCTATGATTGTTGTCAGGTTGTTATATGAGTTAATAAATTGCTCGCACTTTGTGTCTGTTTTCAGTATATTATTACAACTTCTCACTTTAGATGAATTTATGTTGCCATAAATTATTTCAAACTGATACGACGAGATTACATTGTGAATCTATCTAATATCAAATATTTTGTAAAATAACCTGAATATGTTCTAAGGAAAATCAGTGAATAATTTTCCAAAGTGGCAACGACGCATTTCTAACATGATGCAGACTTGCAGATATAGCCTGTGTCTGCGGCTGAGTTGGGCTGAGTGGTTATCAAATACTACGACGTACGTCGTGTTTCCTTTCTCGTCTTGATCAATCGTATCTAGTTCCGAATTATATTTACGTATTACGTTTACTTAGCCTAACCCAACCCAAAAATCTTTTATCTATGGTTTACTTGATCTCTTGATCACTTGCTTCAGAACTAGCTCGCGTCACTTGTGTTTATATTAAAGTTTTGGGTACCGAATTTTCTTGTTTTTTTATTATTTTATAAAGCGTTCGGTGAATTATTTTTAATTAGTGGGTGATTTGCTTTAAAACAATGTCAAGTTCAACAGATTCCGCAGACCGAAAGTTCTCGAAAAGGTAGACGATTTTGAAAAGCATGCATAAGGTGGAAAGTCACGAGTTTTTCTTTCGAAATGTGATAAGTCTCAATGACACCAGCGATAGTGATGTAGACGAATTATCAAGCAATCTTGATTCTGAGTAAGGTGGGTGATTTTGTACATATTTATATTTGTTTATCTCGAACAGAAATTAGGATTAAATTTCGTTATTTATATATTCAGATACGGTCCTGCCTGTGGGCGGAGCATATCCTTTTCTCTCCAATAAAATTCGACTCAATAGTCAAAATTTATTTACTTTCTCTATCAGGTTTCGTGGAATGGACTTCAGACTGGACTACTGCGCATTACCGATTAACTTTAATGGTCAAACAAACGAAAATCGTATCGCAGTCCAACCCAAGTCATACATCAAAGCAGCGTACAGCACCTTGTGAGTTATCTGCTTCCATATCCATCTCAGGGCACGTTAGTATATTATTCATTAAGTGCCAGGTAATTTATGGATCAGACAGGTGTTGCCAGAAGGACATTTAATTAATTGTAAAGTTTTGATTTATGCGACGCTAAAATTCCCCTGCCCTCAGATTAATATGTTTCATTAAATTTTCCACTTTTAACGAATGGCTCTTACCCGTCACGCATTCATATCTTTAATGTTGATAAACTAGAGTTGGTCGAAAGACTCTGTTTTGTTGTAGAACTATTTTTTGAAAGACGAGAAACGGATACTGTGAATTCAATTAATATTTTTTGTATAGGCATTCATTACATTTTGTGTAACGATTTTGACCTGCTATGGCGAATTTGAGTTGCTATTACGAGGGTTGCTCTATATCTCCATCAATCCACCAGTACGCAGACAGCTGTTTCACGCTTATTAGCGATCATCAGTGCGCCATAGGTCGATTGACGGAGATAGAGAGCATCAGAATTTCCATGTCTACCAGACATATGAAGCACGTGAGAGCAGGCAGATCTTTTCAGTAGAACTGCTCTTGGGTTGCTATTGTTTAGGATTAAGTCAAAATTAAAACTAAAGCTTCTTATGATTCTTTATGCGATGTTTTGACTACTATGTAGTCATCATCACGCATCAAAAAATCGAAGTTTTTATTTGTGAAAGAGCATGATAAGAGTATGACTAGATATTAGTTAAAACACTGCCCACAGTGGTAAAACTCAACGAAAATTTAAATGCACAGAACACATACAACTGAATTGAGTTAAAAAAGAAACAAAAATATTGGGATATGTCTACACTCGACAGAAAAGAACCTTCTTCTTAAGGTAGCATTAACTCAAATATTACACTCCTCAAGTAGAGCCTTAGATAGGCTTAAATCAACCACATGGTACTCCAATCAGTAGACTAGATCAGACACTCCAATATTATTGAAATAGTTAGACACAGAAATAATTTATGAGTAGTTTAGGTTTAAATGGAGGATATTACAAAATACTTTACTTAGCATTGATCTAATCTTCCTATCATAACCTTGAGTATAACCTTTTTGTATCATTTCTCAGAAATAAACAGCTTACCATTAATTTAATCTTCCTATCATAACTTTGAGTATAACGTGTTTGTATGATATTTCGGATATAAACCGTCTCGCATCGATTCTACAATAAACTTTCGACTTAGTCTATATATCAGATTAAGCTTAATTCAGATACACACGGCATCCGACGATACGACGGTACGAAACTGTTCCTATTGGCTGAAATATTTTGATTTGACATCACTTTGAATATTTCAACCAATAGGAACAGTTTCGTACCGTCGTATCGTCGGATGTCATGTGCATTTGAATTAAACTCCCCACCATACATTGAAGCGATGGTACTAAATTCTTCACATTTTCAGTATAAAAATACGTGAACAACATCCTGACAGGTACTACTAAGATGTGCCGACGAAGGCTCAAAACAAAGTTTATTGTAAATTGTGGATATTTTGTTTCGATACACAGAAGACAGTCTCAGATAAGCGGTATATAGAACAGTGCTTGCCTAAAGACATTGGATCTATATGAAAAACCTGCTGCCAACGTCAAGAATGAACACCTGATTCAAGCCTAGCTTTATCAGTATTTAGTTTAACCAGTTCCTTATACTTGCCATAAGGCTCCGTAGTTTCATCTTGAAAGCCGCTTCACTCACAATGTTGCTTTTTATACTTAATACAAATATATATTCCAATGATTTGGTTCACAGAAAAATCGGAAAAATGAAGGATACCGGTTGGATTCGAACCAGATGTCGCCAGCATTCTAGGCCGATGCGATACCAACTACACTACGGTCCCCCGTAATGCAGCCGATATACAGCGCCGACGACAAGGTATCGAAACCACCGACACCCACCACTCCCCCGTATCTCTCTGCAAACCATGTATTTCAGTCTTCCAGAGAGATCTAGTCGGCTGTTGGGTGAGTGTGAATCTCCCACCGCTATTTGCACGACAGCTCTCTTTCTTACTGAAGTACGGCTCCTCAGTCGGCCAGGATATCATGGAATGAAAGGTGCTTGCTTACTTCGCAAGAGGGAGATAACTCCAATCATCCGGTTCACAGAAAAGTCGGAAAAAATAGTCGGCGGTGTATATCGGCTACATTATGGAGGACCGTAGTGTAGCTGGTATCGCGTCGGCCTAGAATGCCGGAGACGCTGGTTCGAATCCAGCCGGTACCCTTCATTTTTCCGATTTTTCTGTGAACCAAACGATTGGAATTATCTTCCTTTTGCGGAATAAGCAAGCACCTTTCATTCCACAAATATATACAGGGTGTCCCACGACGATTAAGACAAGCAATATGTGGGAACTGGGCAGTAGTAGCGAATTCTAATTTTGGAGGTGTAAATTAGAGCAAATATAGTATATTTTCTTATTATTGTGTCACCCAATGAGGTACTTGTTTTTGGTCACGTGACATCCGATTCAAAATTTTTAATGGAAACCCTGTATATTTGTGACTTTTTGTGTTCCATTCGACAAAACAATTCCAACAACTAGCACACTTGGGGTCTAAAGTAATTCATTCAAGAGCTACAGGTACTTAAAGGACTGTACCAATACCATTACGAAACACTACCAAAATAATTTAACTGTAGGGGTACATGTCATAATCAATGGTAGAGATGCCATCCTTTAAGTACCTGTAGCTCTTGGATTCGTCATTTTAGACCCCAAGTGTGCAGGTTTGTTGAAATTGTTTTATCGGGAGGAACACAAAAAGTCACAAATACACAGGGTGTCCAATTGAAAATTTTGAATTGGACGTCACGTGATCCAAAACAAATACCTCATTGGGTGATGCAATAATAAGAAAAGATACTATATTTGCTTTAATTTACACCCCCAAAATTAGAATTCGGCCATCATCATCATAGTCACAATGTCTTAACAGACATGTTGTGAACTCGTAAAATGCATTAAGTCGGAGCTAGAGTATTGCCGACACGAATATTATCAATAGTTTTGAGCACTGTAGCTCGCCATCGTTCGCGATTTGTTGTCAGTTTAGTGGCGCTCTTGACACTCATATTCAGCAACTGTTTCGTCGTATCCACCCAGCGTGTAGGGGGACGGCCACGACGCCGCCCACTCGGGGCATGACCCTGAACTACAAGTTTCTTCATATTATCGCTTCTGTGTATATGTCCGAAGAATGTAAGCATTCTCGTCGACACAATGGAGGATAGTCTCTTTGGATTACCGACCTCATCCAGTATGGAGACGTTAGTTCGATGGGCGGTATAAGGAACTCTCAGCATTCTCCTCCATGTCCACATTTCAAAAGCGTCTATGCGAGCTCGATCTGCCTTTTTAACAGTCCAAATTTCCGAGGCATACAAAAATACGGAGAACACAAGAGGCTGAACCCGCGACATTTTTGTAGCTTTAGTGATGTTATGGTCACGCCATATTTTAGTAAGCGTTGTCATGGCCAGAGTTCGGTACTACTGCCCAATTCCGATATATTGCTTGTCTTAATCGTCGTAGGATATTCAAACTAGACTACATTCATCGCGACTCCATAGCATGAAAGAGTACCATTAGTTTGAAGTTTTCAGTACTTTCTTTTTATGTGTGCACCTCATCAATCAATCGGTAAGTAAAATATGTAAAACCTTTCTGAGATTACGTTACAGTCCATTCTCTTGATAGCCCCATTAGTCGACTCACGGATTCGAAAACAACCAAAAACGGCCATTTCTTGCGCTGTTAGTGGAAAAAACCAGCACATATTCCGTAAAACTTATTTACTGCTGAAATAAAAACCTAGCAGAAAAAGAAAAATCTCTGCCTCATTATCCGATGTGGCACCGTACCGTGTACCCGTAATAAAAATCCCCGAAAGAATTTTATTGTGTAGTGTGCGCTTTCGGTTGAAAGCTGCGGGAATGTTAGCGCAAGAATTCAAAAAGCGCAGTCGAGAGAAATATGTAGCCACTGGCGGACGTTACCTGATGTCGTCACATGCCACGAACGTCGCCAGGAAATTTTCCAGTGAGAGGTGAAACAACGATGATTATGCAAATTAAAATTTTAATGACAATCTAATGGCAATAGATATTTGAGATTATTCAAAATAATCTTAGTCTTAAAGCTGAAAGAAAATCTGCGGACAGAGTACTTGCTGAGGCAACCTCGGATATGCCTCATCATCATAGTCAAAATGTCTTAACAGACATGCTGTGAACTCGTAAAATGCATTAAGTCGGAGCTAGAGTATTGCCGACACGAATATTATCAACAGTTTTTAGAACTCTGGCTCGCCATCGTTCGCGACTTACTGTTAGTTTAGTGGCGCTCTTGATACTCATATCCAGCAACTGTTTCGTTGTATCCACCCAGTGTAAAGGGGAACGGCCACGGCGCCGCCCAATTGGGGCGTGACCCTGAGGTATAAGTTTCTCCATATATTATATTATAACCCTGAACTACAAGTTTCTCTATATTATCGCTCCTGTGAATATGTCCGTAGAATGTAGGCATTATCGTCGACACAATGGAGGATAGTGTCTTTGGACTACCGAGCTCATCTAGTATGGAAACGTTAGTTCGATGGGCGGTATAAGGGATTCTCCACGTCCACATTTTTTAAAAGCATCTATGCGAGTTCGATCTGCCTTTTTGTCCAGGCTTCCAAAACATACAAAAATATGGAGAACACAAGAGTCTGAACCAGCGACATTTTGGTAGCTGTAGTGATGTTATGGTCACGTCATATTTTAGTAAGTTTTGTCATGGCCACACGTGCCTGAGAATGCGACGTCGAATCTGATTTTCACAGCTACCCGAATTGTCAATCAAAGGTCCGAGGTACACAAAGCTTTGAACTACTTCACAACGGCCTACTGACTTCATTTCTCGATGATCATCATGCTCCCTATCTACGATCCTAACATTGATCTTGTTGTAGTTAATACCAAGACCATATGCTGCATCCGAAAGAGATGTTTTTTAAGGTCAAATGCCTCAGTCGGGATTTAAAACCCAAATCTTGGGCTGTTAAAAATCCCAACTTACCAACTTACATGAGGTTATTGAGGTAAGGCGAAATTACTGCGAAAACCTATACCATAAGGATGGCCCTCAGGCCCTCATTGGATTTTGAATATGAACCTGATATTCTTTTGTCTGAAGTGGAACATGCCCTCAACAAGTTAAAAACTAATAGAGCTACAGGCATTGATGCTCTTTCTGTCAAAACATTAAAATGCTTGCATGCAGACGGCATCTCTCTTTTATATAGTATTTGTTAGAGGGTCTGTTTCTCCGGTATTTGGCCAGTTGAATGGTGCATATCCATTTTTGTTCCACTTCATAAAAAAGGATCTCCAGACAATTATCGCCTACTTTCGTTAATCTCTCATGCAAGAAAGGTTCTACTATATATTTTACAGTCTCGTTTGGAGGGTTTTATTGGCTAGCAAATTTCTCAGGCACAGGCAGGTTTCGTAAAAAGACGCGGTACGCGTGAACAAATCTTAAACTTAAGACAAATTATTGAAACAGCCAGAGAGCATTATTTTCCCGTTTTTATCTGCTTTGTTGACTATTCTAAGGCATTTGATAACGTAAAGTGGCCTAAACTGTGGGAAAACCTTATCTCCATGGGAGCCCCTTACCACCTAGTATTTCTCATACAGCAAATCTGTGAGTCTAGCTCAGCTCGTGTAAGAATTATTGATGGTAACCTGTCTGGTCAAACAGCAACCAGAAAAGGAGTTCGTCAGGGATGCGTATTATCTCCGATGTTATTTAACATTTACTCTGAATTTGTGATGAGACAGGTATTGGACAACTGGAATGGCGGTACAACTATTGGCGGAAGCAAAATATCTAACCTAAGATTTGCTGGCGATACAACCCTTATTGCTGCTTCTCAGGAAGAACTAGTAGCTCTATTGAACCTTTTAGAACAACACCAAGGTTATTATTGTAGATAGCGACCATGACAGTCATCGAGAAATAAAGTCAATAGGCCGTTGTGAGGTAGTTCAAAGTTTTGTGTACCTCGGTTCTTTGACCGACAATTCAGGTAGCTGTGAGGATGAGATTCGACGGCGCATTCAACAGGCACGGGTGGCTATGACAAAGCTTACTAAAATATGACGTGACCATAACATCACTAAAGCTACCAAAATGTCACTGGTTCAGTCTCTTGTGTTCTCCATAATTTTGTATGCCTCGGAAACTTGGACTGTTAAAAAGACAGATCGAGCTCGCATAGATGCTTTTGAAACGTGGACGTAGGGGAGAATGCTGAGAATTACTTATACCACCCATCGAACTAATGTTTCCATACTGGGTGAGCTTGGTAATCCAAAGAGACTATCCTCCATTGTGTCGATGAGAACGCTTACATTCTACGGAGATATTCACAGAAGCGATAATATGGAGAAACTTGTAGCTCAGGGTCACGCCCCGAGTGGGCGGCGCCGTGGCCGTTCCCCTACACGCTGGGTGGATACGACGAAACAGTTGCTAGATGCGAGTATCAAGAGCGCCACTGAACTGACAGTAAATCACGAACGATGGCGAGCTACAGTTGTCAAAACTATTGATAATATTCGTGTCGGCAATACTCTAGCTCCAACTTAATGCATTTTACGAGTTCACAACATGCCTGTTAAGACATTGTGACTATGATGATTATCTCACGGGTCCTCCTTTATTCTACGCCGCTGTCCAAATGTGCCTCTCGTGACTTAGCCCAATGGTCGTTAGCGGGGCGGTGATTTGTAAGAAGAATGAATGCGTATGCACTGGCGCTGATGACAGGAGATGGGAGCACAGCTTAAGCTTTAAATAGAATAAACACCCAATGAGGACAATAAATTACTTCTCATTCAAATTAAAACGCGTCCACTTTGCAGTTACTCTATTTTTATGGAGGAGGTTGTGGTGCCAGCGCGTCCAGGTAATGGGTTTCCATAGAAACGTACGAATGCAAACCGTAATGAGTTTGGTCAGCATAAAGGCTTGGTAAAGCGTAAGTCGCATAAAGGATTTCTTTGGATGTCAAGATTAAGTATGTGTAACCTTTTACTGAAGATCTTGTCATGCGTCAAGGCAAAAATGTATGACATATCTCACTATAAAGAGTTTCATTCTATGAGGCAAAAGAACAACGTTTATTTTTATCTCCCACACGATAGGTGTTACGTCAGAAAGTAAGGAAGATCCAAGTCACTCATTTCCGTCAGTCTAAAGGCTCGTGTCCACTTGCAAGTCACTTGCGATAGTTTTTGCAGCAAGTACTTGCTTGTCTGTCTACACTATCTTTTGATTGTTCGCAAATTTAATCTAGGAAGTTGCTCTCGCAAGTTCACTTGGGCTTGATTGTTCTGATTTCGTGTACACTATAGACGTTAAGATGTCGTACGCAAAATCTGAAGCTGCGGCGGTAGTTGTGGTATATTTAATTAAAAAAAAGAAAACAAGAGCAAGATAGTAAAAGGCGGAGGAAATGTTAGGTGTGGAAGTGGACTCAACGTAGAACTACTCTAGGGATACACGAAAAGTTGCTTACTGAATTGAGAAATGAAGATCCGATGGAGCTTAAACAGATTTTGCGGATGTGTATGTATGACGGGTTGCCTGCCTACGGAGAGTTGTAAGAATGAGAGTCAATAAAGGATAGTGTTGAACCGGACCTAGCCGAATTAATTACTTTCCGACCATTGCTACAATTACTGCTAGAAATACAACATAACATTCTTTTTTTCTCAAAATCGACTTTAAACTTACCAGATTATCTTCCGTAATATTGTGTATATTAGAGTCAGTTATAAGCTTTAATGAGTCAAAGAACTCCTAAGTATACTCTTATATATTTCATTAGTCCCTTGTCCACCTTTCTTTTTTTTGAATTTTTCTCCACTCATGGTTAATTTGCGTTCTCAAATTATGCAGCTTCCTTTGAATTTCTGCTGTAGAAGTATTAAATACGTCGGCCAATTTTTGTAATGCATTCTGCTTTTTGATTCTGTCCTTAAATTCTGGAGTATGTACATTCCATAATTCAGGATATAATTAAAATTTTCAATCAAAATGCACGTGTCTTCTCTCGTCCAGTTGAACTTCTCCATATTTGCTCGATTTACAACACTACTTGCTGCAAGACCTTCGGAACAGGCTCGAATTTTTTGCGGCAAACTAATTTCCTGAGAGTAACCGTCTACACTACAAGCTCTCAGCAAGTCGCAAGTTCTTTAAGTGCAAGTAATTTTGCTGCAATATTTCTCTAATGACGTCGTGCACACACTACGCAAGTGACTTGTGAGAGCAACTCTAGCAATTTCATTTGCTATTGGCCACGAGGCTTTAGTGCCTGTCACTATGGACCTTTTGCAAGTCCGTTGTCTGAAGTTATTTCACGTTATCGACTATTTGTAACATGCGCAGTTCTCTCGAAATAACCTAATCGTCTAATAACCGATAAGGTTGTACGTTACCTACAAAAGATTATTGCACGTATGATTACTTGTGGTACTGCCACGTCTAGAACGCTATACCGCAATAAGAACAGAACCGTGATGATTTTGATAGCAACAATACTTACTATATGGTTTTGTCATTGTAAAAAAGGATCAGGTTTCCTTGCATCAGCTTTATTTACATTACTTTTTAAGGGTCTAGGGTATAGCGCGCGAAATTGAGAATCAAGAAAAGGCGTATTCCCGTGCTAGCGAGGAGGCGTGGTCGCCTGTTCCCTTTCTCCAGTGTGTGTGTTTAAGATGAGGGGAGATAAGTCCAAAAATCCAAAGGTAAGGTCAAAAGCTCCAAAGGTAAGGTCAAAAGGTCACCATAAAAATGAATTTCGCATTTCCAAGCTCCTGACGTTACCTATAAAACTTACAGTAATGACTCAAAGAGCAAATTGAAGAAGAAAGCTTGCGCTTGTGCAACTATTTAGCCTTTTTTTGATATCGTGTTTGGTTGTTAAATTACAGGCATTTATAGAATGTATGATTTTGCATTGCGAATTTTTTTGCACATTAAAAAACTTTTTTGAGAAAATCGAAAATCGTTGTCATTTATTAAGGTCTTAGCTATCGCCTTCTGAAATATTATATGTGTAGTTTGAAAATGGAGTGAGTTATGCGAGAAATTGTGAGTCCATGTTTTACATGGCAAATACCTATGTATTTATGTATAAATGGGTGTATCCAGGCCCCTTAATAGAAGCTACAAAATTAGGCGTCTCCCGCAACAGCGTGATAGCATCACGGGACTGAACCATGAGAGTGAAATGTCATGCTTCGGTGGTCCTGCAAAACCTATATTGTTAGGTGTTTATATGTTTATAGTCACGTCTAATATACCACCGATGACTCAAAACGATGTCCAAAGCTTGTTCCATTCTGAGTGTTTGCAATACAGAGACTGTAAAAACAATAAAAGAAAACACAGAAAGCCTAAAGCATGAACCTCACTTATTCTAAGCTACGCTAAGCAAAGGTGCATGCTAAAAGTCAAAAGTGTATACTGTTTACAAGTACAACGTCAGACTCGTTTCGTGACATGGTGATGCAAATAACCGTTAACGTTTTAACACTGACCGTTTTAACACTGACACTTTGGAAAGAGCCGTGCAAAAGGTCCCTACTTTCTTCTTAACCGGGTAATTTCAGGAACCGCTGCACCGATTTTCGATGAAATATGTTATGGTTTCATAACAGGTAGCGTTGTTATATTCTCGCTGCAGAAACGTCGAAAAAAGTATACAAAGATTGAACTCCTCAGAACTTCTTGCAGCTCCGTTTGTAGGCATTTTGGTGGAGGAGGGGGGTATATTTCGTCAACCGCTGGGAAAAAGCTCGGATACGTATTCGAAGTCAGAAAGTACTTCTCACTATACAAACCTTCTTACGTTCTATAAAGCTCAGATATTGCTCACACATCCTACTAACTTGTCTATTCTTGATACAGTCCAGAGGAAAGCAATTTGACTGATTGGTAACCCGGCCTTAACGCGCCACCTACAGTCGTTTATCACAGGCATGCAGTTGGTGACCTCTCACTTTTTTACCGGTATTTAAACGTATTCTGCTTCTCTGAGCTATCCTCTATAGTACCGCTGCTCACCGAACCTATTTCAGATGTTCCCCAGGGTAGTATCCTTCGTTCCCTTCACTATGTGCTGTATACATCACAAGAACAGGCACATTCCCTGACGACTCTGCAATAAGAACTGCTGCAAACTTCAAGAACATCTAGACCTTACCGGGACTTGGTTGACCAAATGGAGAATTGAGGTTAAAGAATCTAAATTCTCACAGATAGCGTTTACTCCCAGGAAAGGTAACTGTCCAGCCGTCAGCCCTAATCAAATCAATATACTACAAACAGAAGTAGTCAAATATCTAGGACTTCATTTTGATTAAAAGCTGAATTGGAAAACACATCAAAAGGTCTGCTTCGGACCATTGTCTACAAAATTTTGGATTACATGGATTATATAGACAATGGAAGTCCAAAGCAGACCTTTTGAAACATCTAACTTGTCTACAAATTTCAAACAACAGTTGCAAAACACATGTAATGAAGAAGAAAGCAAATTGAATTAAAATCAAAGAAATCAACTAGTTGTTAGGTCGAAAATCACATCTATCACTCAAGAATAAATTTCTCATCTACAGAACAGTTGGAGTTATGCCAGTAAATCGAACAGTCACTATACAAATCTGTCATTCAAAAATTTTCCGTACCATCGTGGATGCTCAGTTATAAAAAAATCAATAAAATTTGTTATTAGCGGTAACGTGTAAGAAGTTAAATAATATGGATCTACTTTTTATTCAGCTTTTGCTTAAGCACCAAGTCTTCAGTGACTGTCAAATTCCAAGATGAGTAAGAGAAATCAAAGTCCATTATTCTTCATAGGTACTAACTTCTAAATCCAGTATTTCTTTGAAGTCACCGTGTATCCAAAATGATCGTATTAAAATACGGAGAAGAGAAAGATAAGATTATCATTTCCAGAAAGAGCTCAACTCAATTGTAGCAACAATTTACTTGACAACAGGTGCAGCTATCAACTCAGCGTGCTTTAAGAGAAAAAGATTGCAGGTAAATATAATACCTACCCCAGAGGGTAATTTCTTAATCAAGAGAATAAATAACTACATCTGCTCTATCCATTATGAATATAAAGGCAACAGCATCTATATAATACTACAAAGCGTTCTCAAAAAAAGATAGGGAATTAAACATTACGCAAGCTGCATTTGATATACTATTTAATAGTATGATAATGATATTTGTTTGCAAATCAATGATACTTAGAACAACTTACCCTAGTTTTACCACAGTTAATTTTCTGACGAAAACAGTATCTTCAAGTGGGTGATAGGAAAAACAGTAACTTTTTTCCAAGCATGGCAGATTTTCCGTTTAGGGGGCTGTGTGATTCAATCACTGGGATTTCAATCTTTTGCTGGTGACAGTTGAAAAATGAGATTATGAAAATTAAATATTTTTTGTTTGCATATGGTTTACATATCTTTTGTTTCTCCTGAGATTATAACCTTTTATATAGCAACCAATTCCTCAGTTTACTTTGCAAGCTACCTACTTATGTCTTTTGTGTGTATTTTGCCACAAATATTAGGTCACAATAAGCTGATCACTAACTTGACAGTTCAGATATTATGCACAGAATGCTGAAAACCATAGCTACAACGATGATCTGTGGCTACAACCATGGCCGGCTCTACGCACTAGGCCGGAGCATTGAAATATGGCAACACTGAGTCGGGGACCGAGCTTTTATTTGTTGTTAAGTCATTAGTGTAATCTTCCAGAGCAAAAAGGAGATTGTAAGGTGATTTTTAATGTGTTTCTAATTATTTACCTGCACAAATGAAACTATAAAGATCCAAAGATGCGTGCAAAGTGTGTAGTACCTGGTTGCACTAGCAATTGTGCTTCCAATAAAGGACATACCAACCATAACATTCCAGAGCAAACAAGAAGAGTGGAAGGTGATTTTAAATGTGTTTCTAATTATTTACCTGCACAAACGAAACTATAAAGACAAACAGATGCCTGCAAAGTGTGTAGTACCAGGATGCACTAGCTGAGTGCTTCCAATAACGGACATAAACAGAAGTGGGTGAACGGTATTCCTCGTATGGGCTGGTTATATTTATAAGAACAAAGACAATACTTTACAAGCACTTCAAAGGATAAGACCTATTTTAAAGCACAATGTGGTACCTACAATGTTTTCTGGACCTCCCAAATATCACAGAAACATACAGTTAATAGAACTCTTCTGGGCATGCATCTGGGCATACCTACAACAAGATTTGATAGTGAAGGGGAATCAAGACTGGCAAGAATGGCTTCACAGTGACCTAATGGTGAATTTTTCGAGCTCAAGTGACCATTTACAAAGTAAATTGAGTGTTCATTTAAGTGGAAGTGGAAGTGGCAGAAGGAAACAGGTTGCGTTTATTTTTATTTTGTAGTGTTTGACTGCGATGAACCAGACATCAGATGTAAGTGGTATTAGTAGTAGTAGTTCTAAAAAGTATTTTTCTTAATTTATTAACCGAGATGAACTCTAATACATATAAATTGTAATAATTATTCTGAAACTATAGGCCCACTATTTGACAGCTAAGCCACGTTGCCACATCTAAGGATCCGGCCTAGTGTAGAGTCGGCCATGCTACAACTCATGGTTTTGGATGCTGTGACTTTGGCATGGCATATGGAAATCACGACAATAACTTTGACAGAAATTATAACTGTCAACAGACAGATGACATGACGATGCTAATAACGCATATGCTCCTGTCCAATATTTTTAACAAGATATTTGACCATTTCGTACAAGGAGAATAAGTAAATCGTTCCCACTTTCACAATAATTTCTTGTCAAGTTTCTTGTCCAACATTTAGGTTGAAGCTTTGGAACCTTTACATCGATAGCATCAAAATTTCAAATGATATTAAGATTACAATTCGACATTATCAGAAGGCGACATCACTTTTGGTGATGTAGACTTCATGACAGTTCCAAAAAACACCCCCACCTTCAAAAGTTCAAAAGACTGCAATAGCTGAGAGTATTGGCGTGAAAATTAAGTATATTTTGTTAATACTACAACTTAGAAAGAGTCTGCAAATTTTGAAGAAATGACTTTACTGTGGAGATTGCAGTTTTCTCTTCATCTCCTTGGTATGATTCTAGATAAAGCTGTGAACCTAACCACATATTTATCAAGGTATGTCCAGCCTTATAAAACAAAGAGCATGAATTCATCATTTTTTAGATCCCTGTCAAATTTCAAATCTTTATTTTAACGATTATAAAATAATAATCGATCATTTAAATCAGAAACGTGATTCTGTAGCCATACGCGCTGCTTTGTCCATATCGGTAATAGAGACAATTTCTTTTGTTTGCATGAATGAATAATAAATTAATTCAAATTTTTCAACGGACAATTACCACATTATCTGTTTGGAAACGGTATACGCGATATGGGCGAGTTTGAACGCTGGTCTAATGGAATTTTGAAATACCCAGGGACACGCATATCTAAATACAATTTGTTATTACATAAAGATTAATTGTTTCAGATTGTTTATAAATATGTGCCTACACCTATTGTCCTGTGAAGGAGTTAATTTTATGTGTCACGAGCTGACTTTTAAAGCTTTGTAGCACATGATACATACATATAATCCATTTGTATAAAAGTTTTGCTTTAATGGTAGTACTAGCAACATATGGTCGCGGCAATATGGTTTCTAGTTCCAACATGCCAGGCTGCTTTTTATTTATTCGTATGGCAGTGGGGTGCAAAGTAGACTAGCCTCCTCGTGGTGCACCGTGGGCAACGTGATACTTGCACGGCAAAATAGTCTACAATACACGATGCTAGAAACTATCGTCCGATTAGCCTTACTCCAATAGTTGCAAAATTAGCTAAAAAAATAGTTGCCAGCAAGCTGCTCCTTTTTGCTTTGTCTAATAATCTATTTAACAATAATCAGCATGGTTTTCTTCCTGGGCGCTCTATTGTCACTAACTTGTTAATATGTGTTAACGACTGGAGCAAAGTGTCTGATATTGGAACACCAATCGACATAATTTGTCTAGATTTTTCGAGAGCATTTGACAAGGTTCCTCACAAGAAGCTACTTCTGAAATTGAAGCATCTGAGTATTAGAGGTGATCTGTCATGGATAAAAGCTTTCCTCAATAACAGAGAATTGTGTGGTGGGCTCCGTGTTAGGTCCTATACTTTTTCTTTTATATAGCAGTGATCTGCCTACCCTCATGCAATCCACTTGTTCATCTTATGCAGACGACACCAAAATATATAACACTCCTTTGAATATGTCTCATATGCTGCAAGCAGACCTTGACGACAAACTGGCTCTATGGTCCAGGGATTGGTCTCCTAAATTCGGCAAAATGTTTTGTTTTGTGTTGTTTTTACACGTTGGCAGAAACAATCCCATGTACGACTACTACTTAGATGGTCACATTATTCTGAGTTCTACTGATCACTGTGATTTAGGAGTGATTATATCTAGTTCGCTATCTTGGTGTGAACACATAAATCAAATCTGTTCTAAAGCTTGTATCTCATTGACAAGTCGTTTCATGCATGTGACCCATCTGTAGCTTCTTTCCTATATAAAACATATCTACGTCCTATAGAATTCGCTGGTCCATTTTGACACCCAGTTCTTCAACGTGATCGCGACCAACTGGAATCTCTTCAACGTCGTTGCACTAGACTACCCTACGGATCAAGACGTCCATCGTACGAAGAACGGCTAGAGTTGTTTGATCTTCATACCTTCCATGAGAGGCGCACCCGAGGTGATCTAATCATTACTTACCGGGCACTACACGGACTTTTTGGCGTTGATCTTTCTACTCTGTTTTTCAGTACTAACCGCTTGAGATGTCACAACCTTAAGCTTAAGAAGGAGTTCTTCAGATCTATATAAGGCAGCACTTCCTGAGCAACAGGGTATTCAGCTTATGGAACGAACTTCCATCGGATGTAGTCAACAGTCCCTCAGTGAACTCATTCAAGAACAGCTATGACAATTGGCATTTTATGCGTGCATGAGCTAGTTTATTTGCCTTTAATAATTTTTGTCTAATTCCTTATTTTTTACTCTTAAGCCTTGGTTGTATTTTTAGTACACTTTTTAACTGTAATTTGTAGCTATCCTAGCACGTAGAGTTTATAGCACTCTGTGCTCAAATCTTGTTGTATTTTTAATAATCATAATAATAATACGGCTGCTGAGCCTTTACGAAGGACCTCCCAGCAACTAAGAGTACAAGCGCTAGACCGGGCTGCTGTTCCATTACCCAGTGACTACTCCTCATACATACATGATGTGAGCTGTCACTAGGTCCTTGAATTGTGCTCCCTAAGTAGGCAAAGGAACTCAAGGGTGACTGCCTTCTTCATTCTGCGTATTACTGATCCCACTTAAGGATCCAGTGACCATTGCTACCAGACCAACAGTACAGTCTGGCCACAGCCGGCCAAGTTTTTCGAGCATCTCCTGATATTTGGTCCGCTTTTAGTCTTCCTTAGAGACGATGTTCACCTCGGCAGGTGGCGAAAACTCTATAAAGAACATTGTCTTCTGTCAGACGTCGAGGATGACTATGTCGGGATTGTTTGCCTGTACAATCTCGAGCTTGGGGAACTAGTAGTTCCAGTAAATCCAGCATCCCCCGTTCTCCACAACGGACTCTATATCCCCTGGAGGGTATGGCTGTATTAGTGTCTCATGTATACCGTATGAGTGTCTTAGAGCACTCGTAGAGCCACGTTAGGCTGTTCTATTGTACGTTTTACATGCCGACAAGGGTTGCATGAGCATGTCTAGCGCCTGCTGGCAGACTCTACAACAGGTATCGGGTACAGCTATCCTCTAACGCACTACGAACTACAGTATACCAAGGTGTCAAAGATACCGTCTTGGCAAGCCATTATAAAGCCCTCAGTCTCCGTCTCCAACCCACTCTAGGTCCTAAGGAAGAGAAGGTGAACTGCTTAGACAGGCCATGCTCATCTAGATGTTTGTACAAGATATGTTGGAAGTCGCCTTCAGTAGGTAGGTGGCAAGAAAACTGCTGAAACCTCCGCGTGAAGTCGAATGTGATTCTGAGTTCCTCGGCTGCGAGTTTTGCTGCTCAGAATGAATTCTCCCTGACCCTAGTTCCCAAATCCAGCCATCATCGAAAAGTTGAGGATGGCCTTAGGTCCTGCCCATTTTATTTCTTCAGGTTCAATGACCCTTGAACCCTGTATAGTCTGCCAGCGACATAGGATGTGCGCCAAGGACTCTTCCTCCTCGCCACAGCGTGCACACGTCGGATTGCTTGCCACATCTATTACAGACAGGTGACCTCTTAACTTGACTTGATGACTGGGAGGGTGAAATATCAGCTGGAGGAAGAAAAATAAGCAACCTGAGGTATGCCGACGATACCCTAATCATTGCTACAGATGAAGAACAACTGACAAGCATAAATAAAATCAACGAAATAAAAACCAAAGTGATCATCACCGATAGATCCAACGACACAGCCAATATACAAAAGGTAGCGTATGATGTGGTGTACAAGTTCGTGTACCTGGGATCATTGCTAACCAAAGATGGGGGCTGCACAGAGGAAGTGAAAAGAGGACTGGCAATGGCCAGGACAGCAACAGCTAAACTTACAAAAGTATGGAGAGATCAAACCATTACAAAAACAGTGAAAGTAATGCTGGCGAACTCCTTGATCTTCCCAATTGCCGCCTACGCCTATTACAAAACGTGGCAACGTTTTATCGACTGGCAGCCTATAACTTACCCCTCTTTTGTCGGGAAAGTTTAAAAACTCATTAGAATCAAATTTTCTGCATTCTTTAGTATAAAATGCTGCCATTTTTCATCAAAAGTAATGCCGTAATATACAAATTGATTCCTATGGGATCGGTAAAGAACGATTCAAGACATTTTGGCAATGCTCACACTGCGGAACCTCTTGCCTACGAATGTTACACTCGACTGGTCGTGATTATAAAATCCGGGATACTTTTTCAGCATCACCGATTTATCGACTGCGTTCGTTCTTTTCGATCTGCTCTAAGTAGATATTACGGAAAATAAATAAAAGAATAAAAACGGCCAGAGTTCACTGAGCGGATCGGCGCAATCGCAATTACAGACCTCCGATATCCATTGCAATTTCAGCGGAATGCCGAGGTACAGTTATAGTTTCTAACGTAATTAAATATTCGTTTTTGAGTCCGCACGAGAGGCGATATAAAACCGCGAATCGCTTATTGAACTCATTTCCAGAACGTCGAAAGGAAATTATAACATGAGGGAATTGGATTTCAACATGCATAGGATTTGCTGCGAGATCATGGAGCTCAGAATTGGATTATTGTATATGTATATTAAGGTTGTGATGAGAAATCGACGCGAATAGTGTCTACATGCCACTTCAGTTCAAAATTGTTAAAAAGTGAATATCTTATAAATATTATAGATCAACCAAACTGTGCAAATGGGTTATAGCTCCGGAAGCAATGGCAACTCTGAGAGCTAAACGGTGATCGGTCACGAGCGCGCGCGGTTTGATTTTTACCTGTTTACGAAAAGGGTCCCTTCATCGACACCGGTCACTTGGGCGTCGAAATAAAATTAAGCTTGGTTATTCCTAATGACCACATGTCTTTTATTCTTGCGAACTTTCATCTGTCTTTTTACGGCTTGCGGTAGCTTAATTACTTCTTAGATTATTTAAATGACTATTCGGCTTCTGTAGGTATATAAAACTACCCTTAACGAAAATATTTCAGTGGTTTGCAATCCTTAGTTGCTGTTTGTAAATATTGTTCGTGTTCTATTTTTTCATCATGGAGACTATGTGTGAAGGGGAAGAAATTAATAGTCCTTGAAGAGTATACGTTCCGAAGAGATAAAGAAACCACCCGTGGTGTAGCCTACAGATGCTCTAGAAGAGGATGCATAGCATCTTTGCTGATGGGTCAATCGGAAGAGATTGTTTCTAAAAGAAATAATGAGCACAACCACGATGCTCCCACAAAACAAGCTGTGAAGGTAAATTTCTCGGACCTTTTTTTTACATCGTCGAGAAATCGATCAAATTTGTGACAAATTAGAACACGTTCTGATTAGTTGAAATTTTTTGGGGTATTATAAAGACATTTCGGTCTGCTGACAATACCAACTTGTTTATTTGCATCTATTATAGTGATCAGATTAACTTGTTATGCTCAGAACAAAATTTCGCATTTAATAATATGAAAAAGTAATTAATTTCTGTCAAGTCAAAACTAACGATACCTCTGACTGGAGTTCTACAAATTCTTCAGTAACTATTATCAAGATCGCAAAAAATGACGAATGAATTAAAATCTGTTGAAATTATAAGACATAAATTTATCTCGCCACCCCGCGCGCTGGTGGGCCTATTATCCAAAATATTTTGCGCGCTTCTGACCGGTGGGATTAGGACAAATCTGACCGCGGCGCGCTAGTAAGTGCCCTATGGCCCATCTGGTGATCGGAATATTTTGCGCGCTTCTGACCGGTGGGATTAGGACCAATCTGACCGCGGCGCGCTAGTGTCCTATGGCCGGCTAGACAAGTTCTGGATCAAGAATGCTCCGATGCATTCTGAAACTATACAGGATACGAGTTTTCATCCATATAGGAAGCCAGATAACGATTTTAGATATTTAGGGTGAACTTGAAGATCGGAGGGCCGGTATTTTTTTATTTTCATTACCTGAGGCCAAAATTCAAAACAATGGTCGGATTTGGAATTGATACCCTCAAACTATAGGTACACCATACAAGTTTTAGTTCCGATAGGAAGTCAGATAGCCATTTTCGATTTTTAAGGTAAACTTGAACATTTGAGTGTATAAAAATTGTTCATCTTCATTACCTCAGGAAACTAAAAACAACGGCTAGATTTGAAATAAGCACCCTCAAGCTATACCATACGAGTTTTTGTCCTAATAGGAAGTCAGATAACGATTTTAGATATTTGGGGTGAACTTGAAGATCTGAATGCCTGAACATTTCTGATCCTCTTAACCTGAGTCGGAGTATCAAAACAATGGCCGGATTTGAAATTGACACCCTCAAACTATACATAGGTAATACGAGTTTTCATCCTAATAGGAAGCCAGATAACGATCTTTGATATATATGGTGAGCTTGAAGATCTGAGGGCCTGAAAATTTTTCTCCTTCATTGCCTGATGCTCAAACTCAAAACAACGGCCGAATTTATAGTTGGCACCCTCAAACTATACACCATATGAGTTTATGTCCTGATAGGAAACCAGATAAAGATTTTAGATTTTTAGGGTAAACTTGAAGATCTGAGGGCCTGAAATTTTTTTACCTTCATTACGTGAGGCTGAAACTCAAAGCAGTGACCGGATTTAAAATTGGAACCCTCAAACTGTACACCGTACGAGTTTTCGTTGCGATAGGAAGACAGATCACGATATTAGATATTGAGGGTGAACTTGCAGATCTGAGGGTCTGAAAGTTTTTGACCTTCATTATCTGAGGCTGAAACCCAAAACAGTGGCCGGATTTGAAATTGGCACCCTGAAGCTGTACATCATACGAGTTTTCATCCTGATAGGAAATTAGATAACAATTTTAAATATTTAGGATGAACTTGAATATATGAGGGCCTGAAAATATTTGATCTTCTTTACCTGAGACTGAAACTCAAAACAACGCCCGGATGTGAAATTTCAATTTCTACCCTCAAGTTATAAACCATACGAGATTCTTGCCTCTGGTGTTAGTAATGATAATGTTTTTTTTATTTCACCACTACTGCAAATCTTATTTTGCTGTTCCTTATCCCAAAACTATAAGGAATGGTTTAAACTCTACGAGAAAGATTTTTCTACAGTAGTTACGTGAGAAGCACCCATTAGACAAATTGAACGATTAATGTTTCTGTTCCAAATCTTAAAAGTAATCTGTTTTTTCTTTTCGGTTCCCTGTTTGTGACACTGCCTGTATCATGCTGTCTAGTTTCTACAAATAGTTCCGTTTTATGTTCTCCATACAATATAATGCCCATAAAAGTTCAAGTTACTGCGGAACTGAAAACCACATTAATCAAAATCAAACAGTTTAATAGCAAAGCCATATATGTACAACAGATTTACTAGACGCAATGTCTGCAATAACTTTGCAATACAGAATAGCAATTGACCCAAATTCCGCTCACCAGATTACTTTGCATAAAATAAGTTTGCATCTAACACTATGAATGTAATAAAATCGATAGAGTGAATGTACCGTAAATCTAGACACGTTTCCATTTCGATTACTTATCATGTATTCGCAATGTCTATTAAATTTATGAAACGAACGATGGGATTATACGATTAAATTCGACTATTCTGAGTTTTTTTTAACAGGAATACGAAAATTTAAGAATTTTTGAAATTTTAGTATTCATAAAAGTTTAGAAAATTTTTAATGTTTTGATAACATCGAATACAGAATGATTATTTCGAATTCGAAAATTAAAAAAAACTAACGCCAATTCCACGCATTAATGTCTTTTTCAAAAGTAATGTTCAGATATAGAAAGCAAAATATCACCAATGTCATTTTTGGAGGTTTCTGATCGTTTTTTAAATTTTTTTAGAGGTGGTAAAACTGGGGTAATTTGGGGGTAGAGGGATGGGAAACTGAAAATTTTGTTGTATTCGTAGTGGACTTTCCATTGTCCTGTAAAAGAACGACATAATATACTTTTCAGCTTCAGCTTCAGCTAACACACGATAAGCACTGTGACGTAATCCTAAGTGCAATATGACGGACAATCCAAGATGGCGAAATAGTAATTTATAATGAATTGCTACGATATGGATATCAAATGAAAAGGCTTGTTGAGAGTAACTCGAAAAATAATGTGACGTCATTCTAAATTCAATATGACGAAACATCCAAGATGGCGAAGTAGTTATTTTTTACGCACTTCTACAATATGGGTATCAAATGAAAGGATTATTTGAGAGTAACTCGAAAAATAATGTAATATTATTAATCCAATATGGAGGACCATCCATAATGACGGAATATTTATTTTTTACGCACTTCTGCAATGTGGATATCAAATGTAAGCGCTTTCCGAACTACAAGTTTCTCCAATCAAAAGCAAAAAAACCTTTTTTGAAAAAAGCTTTTATTTAAATTCTCTAAAAAAGCAAAATAAATTTTTAATAAGAGCTTGTCGCGCGATTAGCTTGTGTAAATGAACTAGTTTATTTAATTGAGTAACTTAATCTGCTAACTTTAATTTTTTTAAATTTCAGCTTAATTAGGTACTTATAGGTACTTACGCAGTCTCGAGTCCCAGTCTCGTTTAATGAAAATAAAAAGTTTCAGATATCTCGGGCGGGCGGGAGTACCTAAAAAAATCGAAAACCTTTGTTTAGCATCCTATTGAGATGAAACCTCGCATTTCTATTAATTTCAAGGCGCTGATTACAAATCCAGTCGCAGTTTTGAGTCCCAGTCTCGCCTGACGAAAATAAGAAATTTCAGATCTCTCGGGCGGGCGGGGGTACCTAAAAAAATCGAAAATCTTTGTTTGGCTTTCTATTGAGATGAAACCTCGCATTTCGGATAACTTCAAGGTGCTGATTACAAATCCAGTTGCATTTTTAAGTCTCAGTCTCGTTTGACGAAAATAAAAAATTTCAGATCTCTCGGGCGGGCGGGAGTACCTAAAAGAATCGAAAATCTTTATTTGGTTTTCGATTGAGATGAAACCTCGCATTTCGGATAATTTCAAGATGGTGATTACAAGTCCAGTTGCATTTTTAAGTCTCAGTCTCGTTTGACGGAAATATAAAATTTTAGATCTCTCGAGCGGGCGGGATTACCTAAAAAAATCGAAAATCTTTATTTGGCGTTCTATTGAGATGAAACCTGGCATTTCGGATAATTTCAAGGTACTGATTCCAAATCCAGTCGCATTTTTAAGTCTCAGTCTCGTTTGACGAAAATAAAGAATTTCAGACCTTTCGGACGGGCGGGAGTACCTAAAAAAATCGAAAATCTTTATTTGGCTTTCTATTGAGATGAAACCTCGCATTTCGGATAATTTCAAGGTGCTGATTACAAATCCAGTCGCAATTTTGAGTTTGTCTCGTTTGACGAAAATAAAAATTTTCAGATCTCTCGGGCGGGCGGGAGTACCTAAAAAAATCGAAAATCTCTATTTGGCATCTATTGAGATGAAACCTCGCATTTCGGATAATTTCAAGGTGCTGATTACAAATCCAGTCGCAGTTTTGAGTCTCAGTCTCGTTTGACAAAAATAAAAAATTTCAGACCTTTCGGGCGGGCGGGAGTACCTAAAAAAATCGAAAATCTTTGTTTGGCTTTCTATTGAGATGAAACCTCGCATTTCGGATAATTTCAAGGTGCTGATTACAAATCCAGTCGCAATTTTGAGTTTGTCTCGTTTGACGAAAATAAAAATTTTCAGATCTCTCGGGCGGGCGGGAGTACCTAAAAAAATCGAAAATCTCTATTTGGCTTTCTATTGAGATGAAACCTGGCCTTTCGGATAATTTCAAGGTGCTGATTACAAATCCAGTTGTGTTTTTAAGTCTTAGTCGCGTTTGACGTAAATACAAAATTTTAGATCTCTCGGGCGGGCGGGAGTACCTAAAAAAATCGAAAATCTCTATTTGGCATCTATTGAGATGAAACCTCGCATTTCGGATAATTTCAAGGTGCTGATTACAAATCCAGTCGCAGTTTTGAGTCTCAGTCTCGTTTGACAAAAATAAAAAATTTCAGACCTTTCGGGCGGGCGGGAGTACCTAAAAAAATCGAAAATCTTTGTTTGGCTTTCTATTGAGATGAAACCTCGAATTTCGGATAATTTCAACGTGCTGATTACAAATCCAGTTGCATTTCTAAGTCTCAGTCTCGTTTGACGAAAATACAAAATTTTAGATCTCTCGGGCGGGCGGGAGTACCTAAAAAAATCGAAAATCTCTATTTGGCTTTCTATTGAGATGAAACCTCGAATTTCGGATAATTTCAACGTGCTGATTACAAATCCAGTTGCATTTCTAAGTCTCAGTCTCGTTTGACGAAAATACAAAATTTTAGATCTCTCGGGCGGGCGGGAGTACCTAAAAAAATCGAAAATCTCTATTTGGCTTTCTATTGAGATGAAACCTCGCATTTCGGATAATTTCAAGGTGCTGATTACAAATCCAGTCGCAGTTTTGAGTCTCAGTCTCGTTTGACAAAAATAAAAAATTTCAGACCTTTCGGGCGGGCGGGAGTGCCTAAAAAAATCGAAAATCTGTATTTGGAGTTCTATTGAGATGAAACCTGGCATTTCGGATAATTTCAAGGTACTGATTACAAATCCAGTTGTGTTTTTAAGTCTCAGTCGCGTTTGACGTAAATAAAAAATTTCAGATCTCTCGGGCGTTCGCGAGTACCTAAAAAAATCGAAAATCTTTATTTGGCTTTCTATTGAGATGCAAACTCGCATTTCGGATAATTTCAACGTGCTGATTACAAATCCAGTTGCATTTTTAAGTCTCAGTCTCGTTTGACGAAAATACAAAATTTTAGATCTCTCGGGCTGGCGGGAGTACCTAAAAAAGTCGAAAATCTCTATTTGGCTTTCTATTGAGATGAAACCTCGCATTTCGGATAATTTCAAGGTGCTGATTACAAATCCAGTCGCAGTTTTGAGTCTCAGTCTCGTTTGACAAAAATAAAAAAGTTTAGACCTTTCGGGCGGGCGGGAATACCTAAAAAAATCGAAAATCTTTATTTGGAGTTCTATTGAGATGAAACCTGGCATTTCGGATAATTTCAAGGTGCTGATTACAAATCCAGTCGCAGTTTTGAGTCCCAGTCTCGTCTGACGAAAATAAAAAATTTCAGGTGTCTCGGGCGGGCGGGAGTAGCCAAAAAAAATCGAAAACCTTCATTTGGCTTTCTATTGAGATGAAGCCTGGCATTTCGGATAATTTCAAAGTGCTGATTGCAAATTCAGTCGCAGTTTTGAGTCTCAGTCTCGTTTGACGAAAATAAAAGATTTCACATCTCTCGGGCGGACGGGCGTAGCTAAAAAAACCTAAAATCTTTATTTGGCTTTCTATTGAGATTAAGCCTCGCATATCGGATAATTTCAAGGTGCTGATTACAAATCCAGTCGCAGTTTTGAATCCCAGTCTCATCTGACGAAAATAAAAAATTTCAGATCTCTCGGGCGGGCGGGAGTATCTAAAAAAATCTAAAATCTTTATTTGACTTTCTATTGAGATGAAACCTCGCATTTCGGATAATTTCAAGGTGCTGATTACAAAGACCAGTTGCATTATTAAGTCTCAGTCTCGTTTGACGAAAATAAAAAAAATCAGATTTTTCGGGCTGGCGGGTGTACCTAAAAAAAATCGTAACAAGCTTTTATAATCACATAAATTGTGTATAACGAGGCTATAAGTTGATAGTTAAAATATAAAAGGAAATTTTTATTTTCTCAATTTCAATAGACGCTTTTCTTAAAAAAAAAAGGATATTTTGATGCTTTTAGTGTACCTCTCTATCAATCTGCCGATCGTTTTAGATGAAAAAATGTAACCACTGCTAACAAACCAGTCTCATACTGCCCTCAGGAACTACAGTAATATTCTAGCATCTCGATGATTTGTTGAATGTCACTGCAATTGAGTACAGAACAGCATTATGATTGGCTGGCAGACAGACAACCAATTACGACCGGTGCGATACTGACCCGATTCTGTTTGCGATAATACGGTGAAACTGCGACGATTTCAAAGAAGCCGTCCTGCCATAATGATCGGAACCCACTGAGCGCAGTTGTTGGTATCAAGTTATACGGCAACATATTTTTGAATAGGATATTATGAGCGTCCATTGAAAGCCACCGTTGCAAAGATATGGAGCAGGAGAGTCGACGGTGTGTCCGTTATTGAGGAATTAAACTAACTGTCCGATCGGAGACTACACATGAGGACTTCAGGAAGTGACGGACAGCGCTATAGACCGGATTCATGATACTACGACACTGACAGATATGATCACTTGGCGGACAGATTTCGAACCGGTCTGCGCATGACGTCACCGTGTGACAAAAGTGTACAAGCACATGGCGCCAGAGCATTGATTTTTGAAGGTTTTATTTCGTTTCCTGTTATATCTGTGTTAGATATTTAATATTCATACAAAATGAAAATAGCTCATTCACAGTATAATATAAACGATACATATTGCTCTGTATCTGAATAAAACATTGGTGAAATAGTTATACAGAGAATTGATATTAATCGACGCCTGACACGTTTGCAGTAGTTCCGAGCGTTCTGAATGTCAGATACAAAAATTTGTATCTATGTACTCAAAAAAAGTTTACATTGTGAAAAAAGAACAGAGCCAGGGCGGTCTGGACGTATTTTTCTGAAATCTCATATAAGAAGTTGATTGGAGTGCCTAGTGAAACCATCTTTTTGTGGGAAAATTTCTCGGGTAGGGGGTGGAATTTTTATATACTCCATTCAGGAGCCTTTGATTACCGTTCTTATTTTTTATATATAGATTATGATGTTGCGTCACCAGCTCTTCAAGCCAATTTGCATATATATTTACTGTATAGTTCTCTTAATAAAAGGTAGACGAGAAATAAATAACATGATTTTGTCATTAGAGGTTTTTAAAAATCATGAACAAGCATAATGGCATTATGTTTATGGCGAATGAATATTGACTTTTTTCTGCTAATGATTGGTGGAAAAATACATTACCAAATTTTCTTATTTTTTATTTATTCAAATATATGTCACAACCGCGTATATGTTAAACATAAAATAAAAACATATCACAATACAACAATACAATATCTTTCTGGGCATTGTATTTAGCTAGTACAGGTGAATTCTCGTATACTAAAAATTCCTAGTAATAACAGGTTTTTCCTCAATTTTTTTCAAAATGTTTTCACACGATGTATCTGTTTAATAATATGTTTGAATTAAAAAGTTTGATCCACTTGTAGTGATGGCTTCTGATGGCCTGGGTATAGGGAACATTATTTGTTGCTCTCTTGTGTTGTAGTTAGGTATTGATTCTGTATATATGAGTCTATGGGAAAATATATTTTGGACAGACAATAAGAACTGAAAAGGGGTGAATAAGAGCATATAGAACTAGCCTTTCTCTATATGAACTGAAAATGAAATATCAAAATACGTTCTGCAACCTGTAAATCTTCAACCATCTTTTAGCGCATTTTTATTTTATGTAGCTTTTTTTTATTCCAAATAGGAAAGGCGCTAGGAAAGCTGGATACACCGTCGCAGGACCCTGTATACTTATTACTTTATACTATTTTACAATGTTAGTGAATTTCAGTTTTCTAATACTCGAGGTCTCTCTAATTCCCCTATCAAGAATTCGTATTCTGAAATACATTTTGCATCTAGAAAACAAGCTCATCTTTGCTTCATCAGTCACATATACATTCTCTGATAATTTGTTTAAATTCGCAAGTTTTTTTTCAATTTTCAAAGCGTTTCCATTATAGTTGGAAAATATATGGCCGAGCTCATTACATTTTGCCAAGAACTCATCTGTATGTTTTTGTAGTCCACCTTCTGTTAAACGGTTGACCCAACTGAGAGAAGTATCTGTGCAATCTGGGATATAACCCAGTTTCTCCTTATTTTTCAACTTAAATGCAATGAAACCTACCAAATTTTCCAAACCATCCCAAGTAGCGGTAGTGTGACGAATAGTTTTTACTTTTTTATTATTACATCCCACAACCACACAATAAATCATTGTTCAAATATGTGTTAAACTCCAGAATCGCAAATAATTAATGTTTTATCAAACTTTACTACCGTAAACGAGTAAACTCAAGAAAATAAACTGAAAATGTTCGGCTATAACCTGTAACTAAACGAGTAAACAAACCCCGTTTTTGTCACACGCTGACGTCACAGGTGGAAGAGAGACAGAAGACATCATGCGCGTGAGCATACCTTCTAAAGTCGTAGTATCATGGACCGGATTAGTATGACGTCACAAATCATGTTTATGCACAGAGTTAACATATCTAGAGGGAGCCTAATTTGAATATTGGCCAGCCAACATCTATAGCGCTATTGCCACTCTTCTTCGTCCGCTTAAGGACCTTCCAGTTTCTTCAAAATCTGGCAGATAATTTGTATTGATTTAACGAAATCTCAAAAATGGTAAATTTCATAGCGGAATGTCGCAATAACTTATAATATGTCGTAAATCTGGCAACCTACAATCGGCGTCCCCTAAAGCTGTCATGTGGCTGTCATTGTAGTTGTGGTTATTGCGTATGTTAAGATTTTTAGTGTATATTTGAGTGACTTTGTGACTATTTGTGGTGTGAATTAAATTATCTATGAACAATATTGTCATAATTGCATGATGGGATGAAACAAAAAGCGTAAAATATGGAGAAACACTTCATGGTAATAATAAATTATCAACTGTTACAATCAAGTTATAATAAGAGTAACTCTCTAGGTATAGCTAAATACTAGTACAACTTATTGTATCAGTTTGTAACATCACAGTAATAATTCAATCTATTAATGAACATCCAATTTTAATATAAAATCGTACGCCCCTGGTAATGCCCTCAAGCTGTCAAAATTTCCGTTACATGTTGGCAGGTCAGCGACCTGTGCATTTTGTTGTTTACATTCTCTCTAGAGATGTTAACTCTGTGGGTTGATAGCTCTGTTGACAGCTTGATTGTTTTGAAACAATGAATTTTTTCAGGCAATTTTGTATAGGTGAACCTTTTAAGTCTTTCGATAAGTATGATTAATTCTTAGTGTTTGGACTCTTTTTTTCACTTCAAGAATGATATAAGCTTTACGTTGACGTATTCTATCGATTCGGTCATGACCACATGTTATTAATTTAGTACATTTGAAACTTTTTATATATTCTTTGGTGTGCTCATGCCACTTTATCAATGAGGATCAGACAAGGCTTCCAACATTGTTTAAACGCAATGAAAACAAGTTGTTTCCATACCAATCACCAGAGAAAAAAATGTATTTTGGAATAAAACAAGACAATAACACATTCTAACCACAAACAACTAGAATTGATTAATGCTCATATATTTCATAACTACTTACTTTTTACGGTGCCGTAGGTCAGAATAGATGACGTGTATGGAATAAAGTCAGTGAAGCTGAAGAAAACTGCTAAAATAATACAAAAAAAAACACCAAAAATTCTTTTATGGCCACATACTGCGCAAAAATTGTTTGTTTTGAAACAGGTTGACGTATAAAGTCAGTTTTGACGTGACATGACGTCACGATTAATTGAGTCCATTAGATCTGTTTACATTTTTTTGTGGACTTGAACTGCTAAAGAAAACAAGAAAGCCCAATAACGGTAAGTACGGAACATGGACGGCATGAGACATTTTTTAAGAAGTTTAGGGATTGGCAAAAGAGAAAAAAATACTTTTTATTAGGATATGTATGCAGTGCTGGTATGCACCTATTTCTAGCTGCAATCGATTTTCTGATTTATAAGTAGCACACAGTGCTCGGACTATAAAAACTAGCATTCGCAGCACACCAAACTCGAACTTAACCAGTGTCCCGTCACGTGATTGACTATTGGTCAATCGCACGTTATTAGCGCTCCTATTGGTCAATCACATATCAATCGACTTTGAAACTGACCAATGAAAACCGAAAGGTTACCGGTGACATACGAACAAATACGAACAGGGATCCCCCTGCTGACGAACTTAACCAGTGTCCCGTCACGTGATTGACTATTGGTCAGTAACACGTTATTAGCGCTCCTATTGGTCAACCACATATCAATCGACTTTAAAACTGACCAATGAAAACCGAAAGGTTACCGGTGACATACGAACCAATACGAACAGGGATCCCCCTGCTGACGCGTCTCAGTCATCGTCTCTTGCTAGAGTCATTACGCGTTGTTTACATCGGTGATTCTAACCTATACCTATCCACCGAACAAACGGAGTAACCATGCACAATATATGTAAATTATTACTGTATGGTCAAGGATTATATGCACACCGCCTACAAAACTGCATATTGAGAGCAGTGATGTTATTATAAACAGAAAAATTAAGTTCGATTTATCCGAGTAAAGCCCCAAAATATGGGTTTGAAATAATTTTTTACTCCTTTTCTTCAGTGAATTCAGTATAGCATACTATTATTTCAAATGGATAATCCGGTGGACGCTTTGCTTAAGCTGAACTATGGCCGACTTTCCTTAAAGCACAAAACAAAAATCAAGGAAATTATAAATAACATACAAAGATGAAAATAGGTAAGCAGGTATTAATATAATGTACAATGCTTTATAGTTATTATATTAGTGTTGTGAGAATGCAAATTTATATTATCAGGTCTGCGCCAGCAAGCATTCTGCTACCTGCAGCCGAAACATTATACTAGCTGGATATGGAAACATTTTAACGGCAAAATTATGAAGTATCTTATAAAACAACATTAAAACTACTTTGTATACACTTAACGTTTAACAATTCTTATTCGATATATTAGCTAATGCACCTAAATTAATTAATCACAGCTTTATAGTAACTCACTGCAGCTAATTTGCTTTATAGATGGTGCTTATACAGCTATTTTATTATAGCTTATGAAAGCCTTACACAATAGTTTTGTAAATGTTCGTATGGTAGTAAGTTTGCACCACGAATAAGCACTATAAGCTGCTTTAATACAACTTTAAAACAATTATTTTATAGTAACTGTGTGCATGCATTAATCGATACTCTAATAAACTCGTCGTAAAGCATTACTGTTATATCAGTAACTTAATTACCCTTAAGGCATGCGATGATTCTTTTATCATTATCTGAATGGTATATGGATATGGCCATCATTTTGTACTTTGAGATTAGTAGCAGTACGTCCTCAACTACTTGCGAGATTATAGTGCTTTCGTTGCAGCTATCTTATTGAAAAATAATCAAAAGAAGTCGAGATTTTCGAAAAAAAAAAATGAAAAATAATTTTAAAACATTTTACGACTTAGTTCTTCACATTGTATCAAAGGTATTGTTAGCACCAATAACGCGTCCATTGAAAGAGAAGAAATTGTCAGTTTCACACATTGAGTCGTTTTCCAATTTTGCTAAGCCGATTCAAGTATATGCAAATAGATTAGATTGAATTTCGACACGTGGTCAACACCAAAAAGGCTTTATAACTAATAAATCTACAATAAAATAGTTTCATAATAGTTTTATAAAAGACTCTTATACAATACCAACATATTAAAATTGCCTCGGAGACGACAAATTGACTGCTATAAAGTCATTTATTTTTATAAAAGTTGTTACAGACGTTCAAGTTGGAGTTTCGACTTATATCTATTATGATAAATATAGTCACGTGACTGATAAGCTTAATGGGATAATATAGCAATAGTGAACCCCTTTTTCTATCTGCGGTTTATAGTTGTCTTCTCAAGTGTAAGGTATGTAGACCGTTGCTCATTGACCATCACTTATCTAGCAGTTAAGGATTTTAATAGCAGAAAAAGCGAAACAAAAAAATAACGACAGCCAATCAGACATGATGTTAGAGTGGTCACTAACGGAAGCTTAGGCAGCGTTCTCTCATATCGAGTATGCAAAAAGATGCAGTCGCCTATCTTATATCTGTAAAACGAAGATTTATTTATGGATATGGAATATTATATATCAACCTGATTACTTGTTGTGATAACAGCAAATTAGTTTGACTGGAAATCAGATGGAATGTATCTTTTTTGACAGCCTATTAGCTAGTGAAGTGACCGAATGCATTTTTGCAGTTCATTATTGTTGTTAAGTAGTCAATCGCTACACCTAACCGGTTGTTTTACTATGACTGTTTCTTAATCGAGCAAAACCTAAATCGCAGGCAGATGCAAATCTTGGAAAATTTGCGTATAAAGAGGAATAACTCTAATAACGTATGTTGCAAAAGTTTTGAGAATTTTTTTCAAAACTCGGGAGGTAGTTCGACCGTTGGAAACAATTCAGAAATCGTTACCATGGTAACGAGTCAACATCTAAACGTAACAACAAAATCATTTTGGTTATGATATAAGTTGTCAAAATCTCGTACAAATTAGATGTTCGCAAGAGTATTTACAGTCTAGTTGGACGACTTGAAAAAAAAGAAACAGTTCGCCTGTATTAAGATCAAAATATATCTGTTGCCACAATTTATCGAGCGATCCGTGAATGCGAAGAAGGTATTCCTTGTATAAATTTACCAAAAAGTGGACGTCCAAGAGCGTTGAATGCTGCTATAGTTCAAAAAATGGTCAACAGAAGTGAACATCGAGTTGGAACTGCAACACGAAAACTTGGACACACTTCTCACGTCAATGCTAGCACAATCTGTAGAGAAATGAAGAAAAATTACTTAAAATTCCGAAAAAGAAGAAAATGTCCAAAGTATTCCCCAAATCAGTTAGAAAGAATTCCTCAATGCTGTCGATATTTACGTCGCACTCATTTTGCTGGCAACATAGAAATTATTCTTAATGATGAAAAGTGTTTCACATTATCGAACTCAGAAATCAAAGATAATGGTGATAATGAAGGTTTTCATACAAGAAACTTTGAAGCCTGTCGAGATAATGTAAAATTTAAACGAAGAGATGAGTTTGAAAACAAAATGTTAGTGTGGTGCGCTATATCAGACAATGGTACTTCACAGCCGTACGTTGGACGAGTTAGGGCCGAAGACGTTACCGTAGAAGTCTGTACTCAAAGATGTTTGCCTAAACTGCTCAATTTTGTTAATACCCACCATGCTAATGACAATATAATGTTTTGGTCAGATCTGGCTTCAAGTCATTATGCTTTGCTTACGAGATACTGGCTAGAACAACACGGAATACCTTTAGTACCACGAAACGACAACTCACCCAATCCTACTCAAGAAAGACATATCGAAACTTTTTGGGCTCAACTGAGTGCCATAGTTTATAACAATGGCTGGGAAGCACAAAATGAATAATGCTAAGAAGAATAATGCTAAAGAGAGAGAGAAATTGATTTAGAATCTGTCCAAATCCTAATGAGGAACATTAAGAGGAAATTGCGAGCCGTGGAAAATCATGGCCCATTAACAGTACTGTAATATCATTTTTATATTAAGAAATATTGTAATTTTTTATAGTTCTTGATACAGTTCAAATATATTATTGTGAGATATTTTTTTTAATTTTTTTAAAAACTTCTTAAGACCTTTGTAACATACGTTAAGAATTATAAAATCTCAGTACGGTGTAAGAGGCTTTGGAAAGAAGGTCTAGAACAAAAGATTTCAACTGATAATTTTCAGTACAATTTTTAATAAGATTATACTATTTTATCCAGTTACATTAGGTAGCCTAACTAAGATAGAGCTTTAAACACTGCAATTGTAATATAATCTACACAAATGATGTAATGTATTACAAAAGTCTTATCGTAAACATAAGCTCGTCGTGAAAAGTACTAAGTATCTATTCGACTCAACTCCAGAATCACCTCGGTGGCAGTTTATTTTCTCCTATTCAGAGCGCAGGATTGAGGAGTGACGACGGCAATAAAGAGGAGAGCCAGAATTGGCGAAATGAACGACACACGTCCTGAAAAGGGAACAACAGGACCCATTTCAGACGTTTATTGATCTATTTTCGAACTGAATAGAATTCGACGATGCTTTCAAGCGACGCAGGGAGTGGCTACGTGAACGTCGACAGCTCAATAGGGTCCTTGCACTCAAAACAGTATTGCTTTAAAGCATTCAGGGTAACGTATAAAACATTATAAAATGGAAGTTGTTGATTTTTTGAGTTGCTTATGTGACTTAGGACCGGTGTCTCAATGTCCAGTTAAATATTTATCTGCAAGATAACAGCAACTGTTAGAGAAATTGTTTAAACAATTAAAGGCTAAACTTACGAAGTCACGTAAATCTTATCTGACAGTTGTATCCATAGAAACGCTATCTGGCAGTTACATATCTGACACTTTAACTGGACATTGAGAAACAGGCCCTTATTCTCAATATTCTTATTCTCAACTGAACTCGTGAAGACGGCGCGAAAACAACCTCTGACGTCACTAGACGTTATGGGGATGGGATTTGTGGTATCATAGACACTCTTTGGTTGATAATTTTGGTTTTGCCACTGGAGGTTAGGCATCTGATTTCTGGGATTTTTGGCATTGATCAGTGCCAAAAGTCCAAATTAAAATGGAAGATTGAAGGTAACCTTTTTTAAGGGTTGTCAGTTATAGATAGAGATGGTCTGTGATCAATTTAATAGTCATGCTACGATTATCGATTATTGTAGATATTATCTTATGACGTCAGCAACTGTTTTCAGGCACGTGGAAGAATTTGAAAAAAACTGTAAATTACGATAACGAATTTCATCATCTGAACAGCAGCGAGAGTGGAAGTTTTGTTCTAGGCAGCCTTTTAATACACTTTTCGTTCTCTAAACATACTATTAAATTTATCACCACTGCAAGTACCCTATTGAAATGAGGATTGTTCCTACACTCTAATTTTTACATTACAGCTTTGTAATGTTGAATTTGGAAATACGCATGTCAGAATTAGAGTAATTTTTGTATCATTTAATCAATATCAGGTAACTATTAGACTGATGCTTTTGGAAAAATATAAAAATATTGTGCAGCAATGGGGCCTAAGACAGATGTCATTTTAGCGCTTGACAAAGTACTTAGGAAGTTTCCCACAAAACATAATTTTTATGATGTCTGCATCACGAAAACCATGCCACTCATTTTTGTCGGCCTGTATGTCTGTTTGTTTGTCTGTCTATCGTCATGCTTTTATCTGCGTAATCTAAAGTAACCGCTGCACAAAAATTTGATCAAATCTAGGATGTGATAGGCTATGGGGTCGTAGTAGATAAGGCCTTTATATTTTCGAAAAATCGGTATAGTGGCATCGGAGTAATTAGCAAATAATGTAGCTTTTTTCGTTTTTAACTATTTTAAGCGTTCCTGACTAGTTTTAGATTTTTCTAACAGGGGATTATCACCTCAGTTTCTTGGGGTGTTGGTATCTTGCGTACGTGGAACTCTTGGTATAAAAGCGTTCTAGAAGTTGCTAGAGATTATTCTTTTCATATACAGGGTGGCCAATCGGGTGACGATAATAATTTTTTTTTTAGATAGCCCGTACCGAGACCTATCCAAAACACCCCCATGTATATGTACCGATTATTGATAGTTTTCGAGTTATGATTTTTTTTTGAAAACTTTTTCCAGTTTTTCCAAGAAATCGTCAAAAACAAAAACAAGAATGCTTTTTGGCTTATATTTTTTTCTGCGATTATACTCAGTATTAAACCTATTTTAATATCCAATAAGGAGAACCTGCACATCCGAACAATAATTAAGTACAATTTGGGCCCAAAGTTTGAAATCTCTGTTTTTAGTCAGGAGACCAAAACCTTCAAAATAAAATTAAAAATACTTATGCCTGGTTCTGGAGCTCCAGTCTAATCCTAAAAACTGTGCAAAACATTGCACTTTGGAAATAATAATGAAAAAACAGCACTTATGGGGGCATTTTGCGCTGTACGTGACTGTTAAAGGTAAAAAGGTGATAATTCACGAATTTCCAAAATGATTTAAAAAACTATTATTTTACTTTATTATGACAAATTAAAGAAAAACAACTCATAACAACTAATAAACACCATAATCATTGATGTTTTAATCACTTTTAATAAAAAAAATTAATACCTGTGCTTTTTGCTGTGTATACTATTGAACTTCTGCTAAATTAAGTTGTATGGAAAGCTAGCAAAGGAAAGGAATAATAAAACAACAATCTGACTTTTAATCCATGGCGGAATTACCTGGGAAATGTTATCGTAGCATACGCCATCCTTTTACTTCCCACACCGATAGGTGAGGGGAGGATTGTGATCGTGAAAATTTTCGACTTTGAGATAATAGTTTTTTTGGGCGTTTTATAATGTCTACATAACGAAAATCCGCTTCATTCATTTCCGTCGTTCTGTCTGTCGGTCTGCCTGTCGGTCTGTCTGTCTGTACGCATTTTTCTAGCCTCGTAATCTCAGTAACCGCTGCATGAACTGTGATGAAATTTGGGCAGCAATATGCTGTGGGGTCTTAGTAGATAATGCTGCTATAATTTTGGAAATCGGTACATGGGCGGCGGAGTAATTAATAATAATAATAATAATAAATGCCTTTATTTTCAGGTTATTGATACATAAAACATATATGACAATTTATGTATAATAATGCGCCAATGCACCTGAAAACCGCAAGGGGGAGTTCGCTCAAGAGCGCTCTTCCACTCAACCCTTGATTTAAATATTAAATTTTCTATGGAACATAGTTATAAAACAAAAATTTCAGATATTCCTCAAACTTCGTTTTTAGGCGTTTTAGAGGTGTTTGATCATTTTCTGCTTTTTTTTTGGGTGGGGGTGAAAAACTGAAAAACTTGTTGTACGCATGATAGGCTGTCTACTGACCTGTCAAGGAAGACCTAGCGATATAAATCACCTTTTTAGGTCCATCCGAACATTGCCTTGCCTATGACCGAAAATTAATTAACACAACTGCGCTTCGCCGACATGAGCTCACAAAAAGCTACTCTGAAAGAAAGGGATGGCGTATGCTACGACATCGCTTCCCAGGTAATTCTGACATGAAATTGGAAGTCAGATTATTGTTTTATCATTCTTTTCCTTTGTTAACTTTCCATACAACTTGATTTAGCAGAAGTTCAATAGTACACAGCAAAAATACTTCAAAAATCACAATTTGGGTATTAGTTTTTTTTATTAATAGTCATCAAAACATCAATGATTATCGGGTTTATTAGTTGTTACGAGTTTGTTTTCTTCGATTTGTCATAATAAAGCAAAATAATAGTTTTTTAAATCATTTTGGAAATTCGTGAATTATCACCTTTTTACCTTTAACACTCACGTACGGCGCAAAATGTCCCCATAAGTGCTACTTTTTCATTATTATTTCGAAAGTGCAATGTCTAGCACAGTTTTTAAGATTAGCTTGAAGCTCCAGAACCGGGCACAAGTATTTTTAATTTTATTTTGAAGGTTTTGGTCTCCTGACTAAAAATAGAGATTTCAAACTTTGGGCCCAAAATGTGCCTAATTATTGTTCGGATGTAAAGGTTCTCTTTATTGGATATTAAAGTAGGCTTAATACTGAGTATAATTGCAGAAAAAAATAAAAGCCAAAAAGCATTCTTGTTTTTGTTTTTGACGATTCCTTGGAGAAACTGGAAAATCTCGAAGTTTTCAAAAAAAAATCATAACTCGAAAACTATCAATAATCGGTACACATACATGGGGGTGTTTTGGATAGGTCTCGGTACGGGCTAGCTAAAAAAAAATTATTATCGTCACCCGATTGGCCACCCTGTATTGTATAATTTTGAGAGAGAGAGAATAAGAAGAGATAAGTACAGAAACGTCTGACCCTGAGTAAGTCCTTATCCTATATCCTCCCTAACTTACGAAATAGTGTGTTGTCTCTTCTCGTCCAGCAGTCTTTTTCGCTACGGGACTTCTTGAGCCGGAATATTCTCGTTTTGTTTTGTTAGGCTTCTGTAGAGTAGACCATTGGATGTGATCACTTCTAAGGCGTGAAATCTCCCAGTGAATCATAGTTTCTGACTAATGGGACAAGCTCTTACCGCCACTTAAAAAAAGGTACAGCATACGGACATGTTAAGCGGGTACTGTATAAGATTTTTTTCAAAAAATAACGCCTTGTGTTTTATATTAGCAGCTGTTCATTAAATTAGACTGAAATATACGAGACATGTACCTAGAATATGAAATACCTAAGCTAGAGTGGGTGGTGTCTTGCATAGTACTACTATATTTGTGCTACTGCTGTATATCTATATTTGTCATGTGCTGATCAAGAAATGTAGTTAGAGGACTATGGACGTGCTTCATATCAATCTGTCTAATATGATTTTTAAACAACGGAAAAAATCAGGAAAATCAAATATCAACAAGTAAGGAAAACGATGACAGGATGTATGGATAAATCAACTGGGAAGACAAAAAAAATTGTGTTTCCGAGGTCCTTCTAATACAGTTTTTACTTGCTATGCTAAACCAACCTGAAATTTTAGAAGCAACAAGACGGGGTTTGGGTTGTTATTGCTTTGGACTATAGCCAAGTTTCAAAAAAGGTAATTGAACCCAATATTCTTGATATACGTCTCTACGGAAAAACAATAACCAAATAACTTTTTCCAGCAACACTACCAGCCTATCAACATCGTATTTACTCATAGGTCTCAAAAGTTTCTTACATATAATTCTTATTATTCTAACTACTGTTCTACGACATAACCTTAAGAATGATCGTTGGCTTTTGTACAAATCGACTGCGTTCTTTATACACTTCCACCACAGAGACTCACATAGAAGGTATTTCATCAATCACCCCAGTCAGGTTTTCAAAGGGGTCGGAAGTTCCCTAAAACTTTCTGTGGAATACGTGCCTGGAATGGTATACTCGGGCCGAAATGTCGACAAAATGAAATGTCAGACATCTTGTGACTACAATGTGCCTTCGGCTTCAGAATTATACTGAGTTGGAATCTTGTACTGATTTCGATATGAAGTCAACAGAGTGATGTTATATGAGCAATGCTTGGCAGAAGTAGAAATAGATATAGATGTTACGGTAAAGTTTGATAGTTTATACTGTAGCTGGATATTATACAAACTATCCGAATGTCTGGTTATTTTGATGGAAAATCATATTTCTACTAAAATAGCTATGAATATTGGTTGGTTTGTATACTATACAGCTAGCTTACAAACTATACAAGATATGCTGCTAAAGTATATACCACAAAGATGTCACACATATTAACCAGTGCTTCTGGTCAGTTTACAAGCTAACCACATCATTTGGATAAATTATGCACCTAATATCTCTAGTACTCGTTGGTTAGTATGTGAACTAACCATTAACCAATCCTCTTTGGTTACTTTAGATTAGAATAATAATTTTAGTCAGAAGTAAAGTTTATTCATAGATAAAACGTACGTTTGCTATTCGATTCGATTCTCTGTAAATCATGAGCATTCATTACATGACTACTCTTTTTGGTTACTTGATACTTGTTCTTAAACGAATTTTACAAGGCACGACAGTAAACAATACCGTCACACTTGCACTTGCCATAAACATAACCTCACTTTCGTGTTAAATTGGCCAAAGAAAATTAGTTTACATACTAACCAAGAAGCTGGTTAATTTACATACTAACCAACTAGTTGACTATTATGTATTACTAGAGATATTAGGTGCATACCTTAATCAAATGATGTGGATAGTTTGTAAACTGACCAGAAACACTGGTTAATATGTGTGATACCTTTGTGGTCTATACTTTAGCGGCATATCTCGTATAGTTTGTAAGCTAGCTGGATAGTATACAAGCCAACCAATATTCATAGCTATTTTAGTTGAAATATGATTTTCCATCAAAATAACGAGACATTTGGATAGTCTATATAATATCCAGCTAGTTGTTCTACTTTTTTACTAAAACTGGATGAATAAAATTGAAGAATAATAATTGTGATCTACGCTTTAGAGATTAAGCAACGTAATTGATTATTATACATTAACTGATGTCCTGAATGTATCAGTACAAGCCTTCTTGATTCTGAGGAACCGTGAATCTCTACAAGTCATTTATGTTGGGTACCTACTTAATCTAATCTAATAAAAACAAATACTTAAGAAAGATTCTAGTACACAAATATTGATGAACTTTTGGTTCTTGGGCTGTTCGGCCGGCGTCGAAACGTTCCGCCGCATTGGCGTCGACGCGCTTCGCTGCTTGACGTTTCGCCAACACGAATGGTCGGCATCCTCAGAAGCTGATGTCACCTGTTCGGCGTTTTCCGAGAGACTGAGACCGCGTCACAGGGTCACAGAATCTGTGCGTCTCATCCACATTCTGTTCAGCTTATAAGCTTCTTCTTTGTTGTTGAAGTTGCTCTTATATCAATAAATCTAAATGGACTCCCTGTACAGTCTGGCGTAATAAGAGGTCGTAGCCAGAACCTGTGACTCGTCAATTTTTATCTTGTGGTTACCGCTTTCTTGGAGTGCATGCTTAGCTACTGCAGATTTTTCTGTCTCACCTAAAATTGGTATGGAGTTCAGGACAGACAAATGTGCCTTGGTTCATCTCAAAAGAGAACGTTGCGGAGATAGTGCAGAGGAGGTGCAGCTCGTTGATGGGAGGATCTTGCGACAACTGCACGCCAGAGATACTTATACCTACCTTGAAATGGCGCAGCGTCACGTCCAAAAGGCAGAATTGGTCAAAGAGTGTCTCCATCTCAAGTATTTGCACCGCATGCGGCAGATCTGGTCATCAGAACTGTCCGGTAAGAACAAGCTTGCTGCCACAAACATGCTTGCGATCCCATTGTTATTATACAGCTTCGGTGCTATCCACTGGAAAGTGGAAGAGCTGCCACAAATCGACATAAAGACACGCAAAAGGATGAGTATGGAGAGAAGTCTACATTCTAGGTCTTCTGTCCCGCGAAAATACCTCCCGCGACACCTGGGAGGGCGTGGGCTATTGAGTTTGGAGCGTCTGCACAACAGAGTAGTACTGGCCACTGCCTGCCATGTTACGACAAGCACCGATCCCATGGTCAGCTTTGTGCGAGAGCACGAGATTGTGGGTAGAGCAGCCTTCCTTTTTAGACCAGCAACACGGGCAGCCGAACAACTTAGTCTCACGCTCGACTTCACGCGGAGGTGTCAGCAGTCCTTTACGGGACTTGCTCCCGCACAGTTGAAGCTTCTGAAGTCCAGTTGTTGCTTTTAAGGCTCCACAGATATAAGCCAATGCACGGAACCTTCTACAAACATCTACCTACCATCTGAAGTAGTCGATTTCTGTGAGATCACGGTATAGGCCTAATGTGAAAACTGTTTTGTTTGTAACTTTACTACTACTACTAGTAAGTCTTATGTCATGTCTGTGATCTAAGAACAAGAAAAGCAGCTATATATCTATGTACAAGATCTTTTGAAACAACTAAGTCTATGTTAACGACAATAGGTGCTTTACTTTTAAATCTGCACCAACTCCGATCATTTAAAAATGAGACGGCTCAGCTCCGTTGGAAACCTCATTGCTCAGATGAGTTAAAGGAACGTGTTTGTACAGTTAAATGTCATTCATCGGAATTTTGTAATATGCTGTGGTTCTATAATCTGTCGATTCTTTCCATTTCCAGTTTTTTACGTTTTTGGAAGAGATCGTCGTTTACCATACACCATCTACTAACCATACACCATAAAATGAAACTCAAACTTACAAAAAACCCTAACCTCATTTAATTGACATCTGAATGATCTGAGACAACCGATGTACCCTTAGATATAGAAAGAGAGGGGATACCGCACGCCCTTTCACAAGTAAATTTAATAGCGCTTTGGTACACCTTTGGTCCCATTTGGTAACAGAAATCTCAGTCGCGCGTTTCGTCCTCTCTCTTTCCTTGTCTAAGGATCTACCTTTCGTACTAGTGCAGATGGGCTTAAGTGGGGGTAAAATATCTCACTTGTCAATTTCCACTGCATGTTCCTGATCATCGGAGCCAACACTGCAAATTTGTGTGGCAACGCATCCGAAAGCGTAAACACGCAGTTGACGGCCATTCAGTTTCATTTTCGAGCCGTCTCAATTACCAGCAATCCGAAAGAAATTCAAACTGAAAGCCCCTCCGGCGACATTTCCAGTTGGCAGCGGTGCTATGTGTTGTACGACGAGACTCTTGCCGGTCGCCGGTATGTCGAACACTATCCCTTGAGGTAGGTTCGCCTTCTCGGTCCGTTTCCTTATGTACTGGCATCTCATACCGTGCGATATGGAGATAACAAGCCGAGTAATCTGTTCCAGGGAACGTGCGTCGTCAAAGAAAACCGACGTATAGTGCGGTCACATTAGATTCATCATCATCATCATCGTAGTCACAATGTCTTAACGGACATGTTGTGAACTCGTATACTGCATTAAGTCGGAGCTAGAGTACTGCCGACACGAATATTATCAATAGTTTTGAGAACTGTAGCTCGCAGTCGTTGGCGATTTCCCGTCAGTTTAGTGGCGCTCTTGATGCTCATATCCAGCAACTGTTTCCTCGTATCCACCCAAGGTGTAGGGGGACGGCGACGGCGCTGCCCACTCGGGGAATGACCTTGAACTACAAGTTTCTCCATATTATAGCTTCTGAGTATATGTCCGAAGAATGCAAGCATTCTCGTCGACACAATGGAGGATAGTCTCTGGATTACCGAGATCATACAGTATGGAAACGTTATTTCGATGGGCGGTATAAGGAAGTCTCAGCATTCTCCTCCATGTCCACATTTCAAAAGCATCTATGCGAGCTCGATCTGCCTTTTTGACAGTCCAAGTTTCCGAGGCATACAAAAATACGGAGAACACAAGAGACTGAACCAGCGACATTTTTGTAGCTTTAGTGATGTTCACGCCATATTTTAGTAAGCTTTGTCATGGCCACACGTGCCTGTTGAATGCGCCGTCGAATTTCATTTTCACAGCTACTCGAATTGTCGATCAAAGAACCGAGGTAGACAAAACTTTGAACTACTTCACAACAGCCTATTGACTTTATTTCTCGATGATTATCATGCTCTCTATCTACAATCATAATCTTGGTCTTATTGTAGTTAACACCAAGACCATACGCTGCACTATGTTATTCTAAGATGTTTAATAGAGCTACTAGTTCTTCCTGAGAAACTGCAATAAGGGTTGTATCGTCAGCAAATCTTAAGTTGGATATTTTGCTTCCGCCAATAGTTACACCGCCATTCCAGTTGTCAAATACCTCTCTTATCACAAATTCAGAGTAAATGTTAAACAACATCGGAGATAATACACATCCCTGACGAACTCCTTTTCTGGTTGCAGTTTGACTAGACAGGTAACCATCAATTCTTACACGAGCCGAATTAGACTTGTAGAGTTGCTGTATGAGAAACACTAGGTGATAAGGAACTCCCATAGAGATGAGGATTTCCCACAGTTTAGGCCACTTTACGTTATCAAACGCCTTGGAATAGTCCACAAAGCAGATACAAACTGGAAAACAATGTTCTCTGGCTTTTTCAATAACTTGTCTTAAGTTTAAGATATGTTCACGCGTACCGCGTCCTTTCACGAAACCTGCCTGCGCCTGAGAAATCTGCCGGTCAATAAAATCCTCCAAACGAGATTGTAAAATATATAGTAGAACCTTACTTGCATGAGAGATTAACGAAGGTAGGCGATAATTGTCTGCATTTGTTGGAGATCCCTTTTTATGAAGTGGAACAAAAATTGATGTGCACCATTCATCTGGCCAAACACCGGAGGACGAGACACTCTTACAAATATTATGTAAAAGAGAGATGCCGTCGTCACCCAATCATTTTAACGTTTCGGCAGAAATAGCATCAATGCCTGTAGCTTTATTTTTTATCTTGTTGAGGGCATGCTCCACTTCAGACAAAAGAATATCCGGTTCGTGTTCAGAATCCAATGAGACCGCGTGAAGGCCATCCCCATGGCATAGATTTTCGCAATAATTTCGCCGTACCTCGATAACCTCATGCAAGTTGGTAATTAGCTCTCCCTCAGGATTTGGGTTTAAAATCCCGACTGAGACATTTGACCTTAAAAAACATCTCTTTCGGATGGTTAGTATTGGCATGCATCTCTATTTCCCTACACAATTGCTGTAGATAAGAGTTATCTTTTCGGCATAATCTTTGAGTCTCGCGTGAGAGTTGTCTATATGCGTTTTGCTCTGTATATGAATCCAGACCTGAAATCCTAAGGCTTCTACGTGCCTCAACAATGGACAGTGTGTGGCTACTAATCCGTTGTTGTTTTGGTTGAGTGCTACTCTTTGGTTGGCTTATCTGGGCAGCATGTAGAAGCACATTTTTGAATGATAGCCACAAATCATTTGAATTTGACCTATCTGTTATAGAGGCATCCCGAAAAAGCTTTAAACGTTTTGACCGAAAAGAAGCAGAGTCAGCGATCTCCATCCGTACTATCCGCTTAGAACGTGGACATACCTTCAGTTTTAACTGAAGTTCGCACAGAGGTAGTTGATGGTCTAAGCCGTAGTCAGAACCTGGTAGAGTCGTACAAAGGCTTTATGACTTCCACCGTGTACGAACAAAAATGTAATCAATTTGGTTACGAAATCGTCCGTCGGGAGAGGTCCAAGTCCACATTAGATTAGCTGTAGTAATTTAATTTATGGTCAAAGACGAGTACTATCGGTTTGACTGTTGGCCCTGACAACTACACTGTGTCCACCTAACGTGAGGTGAGATATGCCTCGTGATCTATAGAAGTATACACAGTAAACTTGCTACTTACGAACTGTATATAGTTATTGATTTTAATACCAAGGGAGCTTATGGCAAAAAAACCTAATCTAGATGAGAACATCTTGGGGTTATGGCCAAAATTTTGAAAAATGACTGTGGGTCACTGCATAAAGGAGACTCTGGTGTTAACAGCCAAGCTTTCGGCAATACTTATTGCCATCTTCAGGACTTTCTACAATAGTTAGAAGAAAAGAAAGAAAAAAGAGTTTCGAAATATTATAATGAAGTTTTCTCAGCATACTCACAACGATGAGGTTTGCCAATGTGAAACAGCACTGCATTAGTACAACGACTTTAAAACGCCAGTGAACTGTAATCGTCACTAATTCAGGTGCGCTGATTTTAAAACTGATCTCATGTTCACCAAAAATGATGTTTTGCTGGAAAAGTCGGCATCGTAGGACCAATCTGAGCAAGCTATTCGATTCCGTGGAAAATAGTACATAAGATAAAGGGATATATATTGAGACAAAAGCTTAGGACTCGCCCTGTAGAGCTGGCCCAAATGAATAAGATTATACGGGGTGTCCAGTTAGTGCGTAATTCTTCGATATCTCGCAAGGTATACCTGATAGAAGAAAATGTCAAATACAAAAGTTATTTGGTTACTTAAGGCGCATATTCTAAAAATATTTTGAAATATACAGGGTGTTGCGGAAAAGTAGGATAGTGATCAACTTGATTTTTTTATATGAACTATAACTTTTTCTTAAATTCTTCTAGTTTCCATCATTGATCTCTATTCAACCCTAAAATATTTTTGGGATCTGTTGCGACTTTGCCAAGTTATAATTCATTTTCTAAATTTCCGGATTTGCAAGGTCGCAAGTAATACGTCCAAATTGATATATTCCATTTTACTTTGTTTTTTTTATATGTAATAAATACCCTGTATGTTTTATTTTAAATCGAAATATCTACTAATACCCTATCTCGCCTTATAATATTTTTTTTCGCGTTTGTGGCGTTGCCAAGTTATAAATTATTTTTCCAAATTTTTAAACAAATATCCCCGATTTTAATTTATTTTAAATAGAATCTTATACTTAATTTTATTGCAAATAATTGCACATCTCGAACTTGATAAGATCTCACAATTTCAAAATCTTGTTTCCGTTAATTATTGAGATACGGCAACACCGCTTTTTCAGCAAACACTTCAGTAAACTTGGGGGTACATACAGAATTCAAAAACGCTGGCATCAGTCTTGTCAGATTTACCACTTTTACGTTAGACTTCATAAATAGGGCATTCCATTCAAAATTATGACGTAAAATTGATAAATCTGACAACGCTGATGTTAGCGTTTTTAAATTCTGTATATTCAAAAACCCCCAAGTATTGAATTTCACCCCTCCATCTGTGGCAGTTTTGGAAATATTTACGCGTTCCGGTACCGTTTACTGAAAAAGCAGTGTTGCCGAATCTCAGTAATTAATAGAAAAAAATTTTGAAATTGTGATATCCTACTAAACTCGACATGCGCAATTCATTGAAATAAAAATAAGTAGAGGATTCTATTTAGAATAAATTTAAATCGGGGATATTTGTTAAAAATTTAGAAAAATAATCTATAACTTGGCAACCTCGCAAACGCGAAAAAAAATATTACAAGGCGAGATAGGGTATTAGTAGATATTTCGATTTAAAATAAAAAATACAGTATGTTACATTTAAAAAAACAAAGTAAAATGACCTTCAACTTGCCGTAATTTAAAATTCTGCCAAAAACACCCTGCCAGAACAAATTGCTGGTAGCATCCAAAACAATGTCCATTTAATATTCAAGTAACTAGCTGTGCAATATTATTTAGAAAAGGAATATATCAATTTGGACATATTACTTGCGACCTTGCAAATCCGGAAATTAATAGAAAATAAATTATAACTTGGCAACGTCGCAACCTATCCCAAAATATTTTAGGGTTAAATAGAGACCAATAATGGAAAATAGAAGAATTTAAAAAAATGTATAATTCCATATAAAAAAATTAAGTTGATCACTATCCTACTCTCCCGCAGCACCCTGAATATTTCAAAATATTTTTAGAATATGCGTCTTAAGTAACCAAATAACTCTTGTATTTGACATTTTCTTCTACCAGGTATACCTTGCGAGATATCGAAGAATTACACACTAACTGGACACCCTGTATATCGATATATGTGGCTTTGATGATAAACCAGTAAAGCACGACGAATCCTCCTCATGATTTCTTCTACATCAAACAACAATGAAAAATGATGATAATGATGATACTAGGACACACAGTATTGTTATAACGATGGAACGCCATTCTTTCCTCTTTTCTCGTACTGTGGCGTTGAACATCAAATTAGTTGAATTTATATACAATGTGCGTGTCGTCTATAACGACCCGGATAGCGAGTCTTCTTATTATTTGTCTCCCAACTTGTTTCTCTGACGTTCATTAATCTTACTTTGGCCTTTTTTCGTCGGGATGCCGTTCGTATGTACTACAACATGCGAGTCGCTTTTGGAATAGAGATGTTTGTAATCTCAGACGAAGAAACAGAATGCCCGGTATTAAAGCTACGCATCTTGAATTGCAGACGTATCGGATGCCTCACGTAAAATTTTTCACCAACATACCGTGCGTAAAGCTGATCTAAATAAGGCGTGTTGTAGAGAACTCCTGTTTAAATTAAATCAGATACCTAAGCTTCTGTTTTTTGGATTGCAAGGTGCCTGCCTACTCCGCAAGAAGAGATAGTTGTCATCGGCGCTGTATATCGATTCCACCACGGGGTACCGTAGTGTAGTTGGTATCGCGTTGGCGTAAAATACCGGAGATGCTGGTTCGAATCCAACCGGTACCCATAATTTTTCAGATTTTTCTGTGAATCAACTGATTTTAATTGCCTCCCTCTTGCGGAGTAAGCAAGCACCCTCCCTTCATTCCATGAAATCCTGGCCGACTGTAACAAAGAGAACTATCGTGCATATCGCGGTGGGAGATTCGCACTCACTCAACTGCCGACTAGATGTCTCTGGATGACTGAAATACATGGTTCGCAGAGAGATGCGGGAGAGTGGTGGGTGTCGATGGATCTGACACCATGTCGTCGGCGCTGTATATCGGCTATGGTACGGGGCACCGTAGCATAGTTGGTAACGCGCTGGCCTAGAATGCCGGAGACGCTGGTTCGAATCCAGCCGGTACCCTTCATTTTCCCGATTTTTCTGTGAACCAAATGATTGGAATCTTCTCCCTATTGCGGAGTAAGCAAGTACCTTTCATTCCATAGATTTAGGTCTTCTTTTAAATTGGTTTGATAATTTTTTTAACCTGCTACATCGTTTGATTTGTTTGTATATTTTAGCTTTGTAACTTCAAAATTAATGAGTTTAATAAAAAAGAAAAATCTAGTTGTTGTGTTGGTAAAATGTTAATCGCATTTACTTATAACATCCTCTTTTATTGACACCACGCTAGGCCGCTGATTTAAACCGATTCTTTTTTTAGCCACTTTATGATCTACTACTAACAAATAAACGCTATCATGATAATGTTAATGATTATCTGACGTCAGCCGACTAGGTGTCTCTGGATAACTTGGACTCATGGTTCTCAGAGAGATACGAGTAGTAATGAGTGTTGACGGAGTCGATAACCTTGTCGGCGCTCTGTATAAATTCCACCACGGGGCACCGTGGTGTAGTTGATATCACATCGGCCTATTATGTCGGAGATACTGGTTTGAATCCGACCGGTACCCTTCATTTTTCCGATTTTTCTGTGAACCAAGTGACTTCTGTTTTTTGCTTTTAACAGTTTTGAGCAATTTCCTTCTAGGAAGAATCCGATTTGCTAGTCAGTTTCGACGTTATGCCATTATTAACAAAAGTACCATTAAACGACATAATTGAACACATCATGAACATATTTCCAGATGACATAACAAATCTTTCAGAAACGTCTTAACAACCTACTTCGTCTGGGATAACAAAATGTACGAATAAATTGAAGGCGAAGTCATGTGAAGCTCTATGAGCTCGGTAGTAGTCAACTTGGTAATAGAAACAGTTGAATAGGCAGCTTTGGAAGGCTTTCAATACAATTCCCAAGATATGGCTTAGATACGTGGACGATATATTTGTCATTTGGAATCACGAAAGAGAAAAGCTAGGAGAATTTATAACACACCTGAACAGCGAGCATGAAAATACCCAGTTCACCATTTAGGTAGCAGAAGATCAAAAACTAGCCTTCCTTGGTGATCTAACAAGAAAAGGAGCGAGGTTTGGGTAAAGGGTGTATAGAAAACAAACGCATACTATCAGAAGCATGAAATTATTAAAACCTTGACAGAATGGGCAAGAAAAGTGTGCGAATAAGAGGAACACAAGACCGAACTGGAGCACCTAAAGAATGCGCTTAAGGCAAACGAGAAAAATGGAAAGAAATAGGAAAAACCAACAACCTGGACCAATAGCAAATTTAACGTTTGTATCTGGAATAACACACAGAATAGGAAAAATTATACGAAAAGAAAACGTCAAGACCATCTACAAGCCCACAAGAAAGATACAGGAGAATTTGGGAATGCTTAAGCATAAAAGAGACCCACTCACTACACCAGGGGTTTATCGCATACCCTGCGCATGTGGGAGTTTATATACCAAGGATGGCTGGAATTGAGTCATCGACAGACCTATTTCCTAACGCAGACACTTTCTGGGCATGGGCCTTTTCGGGTGTATAGGAAAAGGATAGGACGGGCGATCGACGAGAGATGTTTCTGTGCGACATGGGGGCCATACAGACAGGAGCCAAGTCAAAAGCTGGAGAGTGAGCTAACCCCAAAGACTATGGCCCCGCTGATGTCTAGCGTAGAGGAAAACAAAATATTATCTGCAAAGAGGAGGAGGAGCGACTACAAGATTAGATGAAGATAAGAAGATATTTATAAATGGTATAATCATTACCTCATCTCGCAGTACGGAGAATAACGTTTACGATGATGCTCGGAGGAGATGGAGATAGAGCAGATGTAAGAAAGAGGAAACGGATTTTAGCCGGTAGGGCTGTAGTGGCATGTCGAATGGACGCGTTTGCTTTTGTGGTACATGTGATCAGAGGACTCAAGCTGGTTCAACGTCAGACGTCACCTTTGGGTGTGCGAGTCCTTCTGTCCTTGCGATCAGGTCGACTTTCCCAACCTCTCTACTAAAAAAATAGCTTCTGAAGATCTCATCCATTCGTATTGGCGAAACTTCAAACCTCAACGCCCAACGACGATAACAACGGTCTTAAAGCCCAAGAGCTACAAATTCATTGGACTGCTATATATCTTGTCAGCACAAACATAAAAACTAAACGACAATTATACATTTATCCAAAGAGCTACATTTCATTAAACAGATCATTAATATGTTTGCGTTTGATAAAAAACAAATAAAGTCAGTTATCCATATAAACAATATGTAAAAAGCAGTGCTGTTAAAATTATCGTACTTGCCTTGAAGGTGTTCCGGTTTACAAATTGAGCCATTACCTGAAACAACAAAAAATGCAGATTAGTATGAATTATTAAATACATTTAAATAAATAGGTGATTTGCTTTATGCATAATCTGGAGCAAATGAATGCAAACGTAGGAAAATGTATACCTTCATGTGTACCGCTTCGATTCGGTCTCGATTACAACCTATATTTTTAGATGATTTAAGGGGAAATCAGTGGATCGTGGGAAATTTGTTTATGATCATGCATGCCTTACTTACCAGCAATCAGCATTGCTCAGGAGAAAGTACGACAAGTGTTATAGCAGCTTATAGTACCGATGTTTAAATTTTAATGCGTGAAATAAGCATTTGTTATTTGATTGTCTTACTAGTTTTTCCTTGAAGAATAAGTATCTCACCTGGGTAAAATGGTGTCAAACAAGCGAATTTGGTTAGCATATGGTATAAGCCTTTATATGGGAAAGCTTTAAGATCTGAGAGTTCTGAAATTTTTGATTTTCGGTAAGCGAGACTGAAACTCAAAATCAGCACCCTCAAATTTTCTAAAACACGAGGTTTCATCTTAATAGAAGGCCAAATAGAGATTTTCACTTTTTTAGGTACCTAAATCTGAAGATCTCAAAGGTCTCATACAGGACAAAAGCTCAAAACTGTCACCGTATTTGTAACCAGCACCCTGAAATTAACCAAAACACAAAGCTTCATCTTAATAGAATGCCAAATAAAGATTATCAATTTTTTAGGTAAACCCGAAGATCTGAAACATCTGAAATTCTTGATTTTCGTCAAATGAGAATAAAACTCAAAATTATGACCAGATTTGTGATCAGCGCCCTCAAGTTATTAAAAACACAGGGTTTCATATTAATAGAAAGACAATTAAAGATTTTCGGCAAAAGGCAGAAGTGAATAAGACATGAAAGATCTGAATTTTTTTATTTTCGTCAAATGAGACTGAAACTCAAAACTGTGACCAGATTTGTGATCAGCACGCCCAAATTATCCAAAACACGAAGATTCGTTCCAATAGAAAGCCAAACAAAGATTTTCACCTTTTGAGTAAACCTGAAGATTTGAAGGATTTGAAATATTTGATTTTCGTCAAAAAAAATTGAAGCTCAAAGCTGCGAGCAGATTTGTGATTAGCGCCACCAAATTATCCAAAATACGAGGTTCCATATTCATAGAACGACAAATAAAGATTTTTGATCTTTTAAGCAGACCTGAAGATCTGAAAGATCTGAAGTTCTTTATTTTCGTCAGACAGGAGTGAAACTCCTGAGACTGGGATCGGATTTGTAATTAGCACCCACAAATTATCCAAAACACGAGGTTTCATATTAATAGAAATCTAAATGAATATTTTCAATTTTTTAAGTAAACCTGAAGATTTGAGAGATCTGATTTTTTTTATTTTCATCAAGCGAGGCTGAAAATCAAAATTGCGACCCGATTTGTAATCAGCACCCTCAAATTATCCAAAACCCAAGGTCCCATCGTAATAGATAGCCAAATAAAGGTTTTCCATTTTTTTTTTGGTAAATCTGAAGGTCCAAAAGATGTGAATTTTTAGACTTTCGTCAAACGAAACTGAAACCAAAAACTACGGCCAGATTTGTAACCAGCACTCTCAAAATATCCAAAACACATGGTCCCATTGTAATAGAAAGACAAATAAAGGTTTTTAGTTTTTTTTTGGTAATACCTGAGGATCTAAAAGATGTGAAATTTTTGACAATCGTCAAACGAGACTAAAACTCAAAACTGCGTCCAGATTTGTGATCAGCACACCCAAATTATTCAAAACAAACAAGAGATCCCATCGTGATAGAAAGATAAATAAAGATATTCGATTTTTAAAGCAGACCTGAAGATCTGAAACATCCGAAACCTTTTATTTTCGTCAAAGGGACTGAAACTCAAAACTGCGACCAAATTTGCAATCAGCACTCTCAAATTATGCAAAACACGAAGCGTCACCTTAATAGAGTGCCAAATAAACATTCTCACCTCTCTAGGTAAACCTGAACGTCTTAAAAGTTTAAAAATTTAGATTTTTGTCACATTCTGTGTACCAGCACCAATAAATTATTATTGATATTCTATTACTATCATTATTATCCTATCTCATAAACAATTTTGGAGTTCAATAGCTACTAAGGCATGAAAGACTAATCTGTGTCTTCCCATATATTCAGCAGTCACTTTTTTATTACTAAACCCTTCTTAGAGGTCATATGGCTCTCAGTAAACAGTATTTTCATCAACTTCAAATAGAAACCATGCAAATATAAATAATGAACTCGTTTTCATTGTCGAAAACTGATTGCTGATATTGCAAAGAAGAAAATCGTATAGGGGTCATCTAGTTGAGTTATTTTTTGTTGTATTTGTTGGAGAACATGTACGTAATCTTTTTCAAATTGCCTCAAAATTTCATGGCTGAAAGTTCATCTAATCCTCACGTTCATTGTTCATAGTAAAAAGACGCTCATATATCAATTCCAATGTTCCTAGATTCATTAATATACCACATTAACAATGACAATACTGTTGTAATTTACATTAAGCAGTCATAAGAAAATTTTGGAAGTATATTCTGAGAGGTAATGTATCTTTATTGAGTAAAAAAAACCCATCCCTGGTTTAGATTGTTTTTTAGGAGCATTACTATTTGTATATCAGTTTTCCTGAATCACAATATTGCACTTGGCGATTATCACATTATTTGAGGATTGATGTAAATTTGAAAAATATGATGAACTCTACCTGATCAATGTTAAAATGCCAGAGTAGATGAATATTTAGGTAATATATTTCCATTTTATCATTAATTTTGGCACATTTGTTTGTATCCTGAAACTGAGTACCTATTAAAAATTGTGATGGATACAAATCCCAATCCACAGTTTTTCGGATGACAGTACGCTGCATGCAGGCATCATGACCAAAAGACCGATCTCTGTGGTCGAGCTGGAACACAGAAGACAGGCAGTGGCAGCTTCACTTTCAAAGGATCTCGATACCATTACCGCTTGGGGGCTTAAGAATACGGTTAAATTTAATGCCTCCAAGACCCAGTATTGTACGCTATCAAGCAAGAAGTACCCAAGCCAACACCAGGTTCTAATGAATAAGCAGGCTCTGCCAAGGAGTCACTCATTCAAGCTGTTAGGAATCAACATTACAGAAAATCTGATCTGGCACGAACACGTCGCGTCAAATGCAACAGCTGCTGGTAAAAAGCTTGGGTACCTATTTAGAGCCAGAACGTATTTCTCACCATGTAACCTCCTCACGCTATACAAAGCCCAGATAAGACCTTGCCTGGAGTATTGCTCTCTTGTCTGGGGAGCTGCTGCCCCTACTACCCTGTCTATACTAGATGCCGTCCAGAGAAGGGCAATTCGACTAATTGGCGATCCGGCCTTAACCCGCCACCTTCTGTAAGTTTTTCACCGGCGTGTTGTTGGTGACCTCTCACTCTTCTAACGATATTCCAATGAAATCTGCTCCTCTGAGCTATCCTCTATCGTTCCGCCGCTCATTGCTCCTATCAAATGTACCCGTGCGACCGCTGCATCTCATCCAAGGTCATTCTTCATACATCAAGAACTGAGCGGTATAACCGCACATTTATTCCCAGGGCGTCCAAGGCTTACAATGGACTGCCAGAAGATGTATTTATTGGGCCTGCGGGTATTGGCCCATTCAAATCTCGCGTTAACAAACTTCCCCTAACATAACCCTTTCACAGCAGCCGCGGTACTCTGGTATTTAGGCTTCTGCCTGCGCGGTCTGCTCAGTTATAAAAAAAATAATAATTAAATGTCGATTTCTGTATGACATCTGTGTGATCTTTCTTACTATAACCATTGATTAAAGTATTTAGGGGAAGATGAACAACCACACAGTAAAATCGCGCGCTCGCAGTCTATCTCACTCACTCTAGTCTATCTCACTCACTCTCATAGAAACCACGACACCGTCACCTGGCGCCCTCTTGGCCAATCTCAGAAGCTTCAAAAATTCCTGAATCCTTTATAATAAATATGCCCAATAGATGGAGCAAAGGAGCATCCAGCTATAAAAATACGACCTTGAAGTGCCAATGACCTAGGCCGCACAGTAAGACGACCCATACCTAACCACCGACGGGTCGGTCGGGATCGTCGGTGAACCAAACATTCGAAAATATGCTTTGTGTTCCAATTCCAAACGATCAGCTGACAGCGGTTGATAACCTTGTTGTCGGTATACCGCCATATGAAATTGAGGACTTTTATTTGTTTTTTACAATTTCTTGGACATTTTCACCATAATTGTTGTTGTGATGTGTTTTTTAAGGAACCTTTTTTGTCAGGTAAGCACATCTGTCAATTAAAATGATGTAATTCATGAGATAATGCATGATGAAAACTTGAATGCATATTGAAAACAGCAAAAAAAAAAAACGTTTATTCGCCAATTACAGTTATCCCATGAGTTATCACATTCACTAGAGCGATAGTTGTTATAGTCATACTGCATTTTTATCACTTGATACTCCAAAATAATGCATTTCTTACTTGGAAGTTTTATCTGTGAAGTATATAGAAGTAATGAAGTTGTAGTGGCCAACCTTTGGTGGATTATGTTAAAGTAGCAAAAACATCCATCCGTAGGTAATAATTGCTAGTTGTATACCTATGTACATATAGGCAAGTTCAAAAAATGGATCATTTAATACATTCATTTTTTGACATAACCTAAAAGTTGAGTTTCTGGAATAGGTACATTATGACTATTCACTTCTCTATTCGAATAATTTGCGCACTATTTCAAAATGCTTCCTTTTTGTCATTATAGGTGTGGAAAAAATTCTCCAGCTTCCCAAGCATTCGAGACAGAAGAGGCAGACCGATACCAGGAGGCGAAGAGTGTGCTGACTTTACTCCACATACTGTGTATACTAACAGCACCAATAAATGCTCATGTTATCTATCCATATATTTTTTAATAAATGGTGGAGTTAAAATGAATTATTTATTATTATAGGGTATGCTTCTCACACAATCAAAATGAAAATATTACATATTATAGTTATGTTTATTCAAAACAAATTTCATGTCTGATGTTGCTAACAAATTTGATTTTAAATGATGTTCTTAATAATCACATTACTTCATAATTTTAAACGTTATTATTATAATTAACCATAAACGTATCGATGAGGTAATGAAACAGGATACATTTCAAAAATTTTATTATTCTAAATGATAAACAGTTGCATCTTTCTTTACAATTTTTGTTTCATTTTTAACAACCACAGATAATACATCTCGGGACTGACATGCTGAGTTCAACATTTGCTTTAAAAGCTGTCTTAGACCAGTGCCGAAGCCTTCAAAAATAATAAAAAGTGAAAAAAAATTACAGTAGGATGAAACTCATTAGAAAAGGAGGAGAATATGATAAGAATAAAAGGAAAAATAAATTACGGTCGATTCGAGATCGGGAAGTGGGAGGGGGTGAGCTTTTAAGGGTAGAAAATTGTTTATCTTGATTTCTGGCAAAACTACAAGTCCTATGGAAAAAAGTTGAATGGCAAAGATGTAGGTAATAAAAAGATCTACAACTCTTGTGTTATCAATTTTTTCACATAACCTCAAAATTTTGGTGAAAAATTCAAAAAACCAAGTTTTTGGTCCTTTATTTTTATCTTTTTCAAAAAAAATATTTTTTTTACGAAATTTGGTGAATACTTCCCTTATTATGTCCCAAATACACTGTAATTTATTTGATTTAAAATATTTATTTTTTCGCCTTATTTGACCTTAAGATAAAAAATGCACCCCATTTTTCAATCACAAATTCTCGCGTCAAAATATCAGCTTTTTTCAAAAAGTTTGGGAGCCTTTCGTTCGTTGAAATCTCTATTTTCTGATGGTGTAAAAAAATATACATTACTGTAGAAAATCTTCTCAGAAAATGCAAAAAACTGAAAAAAAACTCAAATTCGAAAAATTTGTTTACTCACCATGTACAATTTTGAGCTATTTATTAAAATTTACACTTATTTACTTAAAAAACGTGAGATTTCATGTTACATTGATAAACTAAAAAATTGCAAATTGGAATATCCTACTATAATTAACAAATAAATAAGTTAATATTTAATAAGACATCCACAATATTTTGAAAAAGTTGTAGAATCTTCTTTAAATAATATTTGTACCTGAGTGACATATGGTGAATGTTAGCCCATTGTAAGGTATTTCATGGAGAAGTGGGGGAATTACATTTTCGATGGTTATGGTGGAAGGACAAGTGACAAGCATCTAACAGAAAATTGTGGCTTTTTAAATTTAATTATACCTGGTGACATAATATTAGCAGATAGAGGTTTTTTAATTAGAGACTCAGTTGAAGTTCTAGGAGGTCACTTACATATTCCAGCATTTACAAAAGGTAAGACGCAACTTCACCCAGTAGAGATAGAAACCACTCGTAGTATTGCTAGAGTTAGTCCATCTCAAATTCCCCTTGATTAGTCTCAATATTTTTTACACAACTGTACATCATATTCAAATGCATTTATATTGTTCACATAAGTTTATACTAGATATATGTAAATTATATCCTCACAATTACTAGGAATTCTGTGAAACTAACAATGCCTAAACAAAAAATGCAGTTTTTGATAGATGATTCTCATATAATGTAGCTAAATCATACAATAGTGTCCCTAATTATATTAGAAGTAGCTATAAACTATAACAATGTTTTTAATGTCTCAGAAATTCTTGTCATTTTGTTATGTATAACAATATGATACTTCAACTCTGTGTATGCCAACTTTTTTTTTAGAATATGTATACATAGCTTTCTTGTTGGCCGACACTTTTAGGACGTGCTTTAAGGAAGAAAAGAACTGCTGCTATGTGGCTGCAAACTTCACTTAATCCTGCCATACAAGTGCAATGAGCACATGATATAGCACCATCTGACAGTACGATAATCCATACCTGTAGTGGTTTATCATTTCTTCTTTGTGAGTGCATAACCTGTAACAAAATAAGGGCTGTTTTAGTAGGTATAGTTTGCTTTTATGGGCGAAAACAGGATGGATGGTTCTTTCTAATCTCTAAAACTATTTTTTTTTGATAGATTGTTCTCGCTTCACATAACAACATGGAAAAATTGACTTGACATAAATATCATGTAACAAGGATATTCTACATTACACATGCTTGTTCTTTTGTATTAATTTTACATAAAATAAAATTATAAAAAAATGTTCAGGCCAATTATTTGTATCACCCAGTAAAACTTTGAGTGAAATAAAGAAGTAGACATGTTTTTTACTTTTTCTGACAAGAAAAAAAAGGAAGGTGTATTCACTAGTGATTCAGCCACTTGAAATTAAGAATACAACAAGCATTTTTTTCTGCATTTTTCTCACCAACTTTTTTTAAACTGAAATTTAGTGAGACCATACGGTTTGTCATGTTCTAAATAGCTGTAATTGCGAGCATCTAGTTTAGTGATCATTGGAATGCTCCATTGATACCTTGGACTGTCAACAAAACAAAACGAAATACCAGAAGTATGGCAGATTTATGCTGTTACTCACACTAATAAACCCACACATTAGCTTGAGCGTTAATACCTTAATCAATGCTTGAGCATAGTATACCTAAAGTGACCATTAATCAGCCACTCGTACATCTTTATAATGATTATGCCATGCCTTGGAACCACTCTTGTCTGTTTGTTGCCAAATTCTTGGGATCAGTAATTCTCAAAAGAAATTCATTTTGCTGCTCAGTTTGCCATAATATTTAGCAAGCTTAAATTGTAACATGAAATTGGAGTTACTGCATTGAGAAATGTTACTGGCATTGGTTTATTGAAAAGTGTTCACAAAGTTTTTGTTTTATTTATTGAAAAATACCTAGTTATTTTGATGCAGTTGGTCAGCTGGTGCTGATTTTGAGTAGGAATAACATTTTTAGAAGGTGTTTTCAATATCCATTTTAGGTATCAACATCGTCCTAATAACCAGAATGAATCACTGGGTTTTTTGAGGCATTCAACATTAGACCATTGAAGAAAAGACTCTTTCTGCTGATGCATTGGTGCTGGGCAGTATATAAGTTCAGTCAAGATACAAAAGCGTTATGTTTGAAATTGTTGTGGTGGAATGCCCCATAGGCTTAAGAAAATGGCAGAGTATGGTAAATTTGCGTATTGCTTCAAGTTTTTAGTGATGTAGATGAGTAATAGAAGGCAATAGTTTGGTTTCAATGGTATAGGCACTTACCTGAATTATACTCATACGTACGGTACTGCGTGTCTGACCAAGAATTTCTTTGTATCTGATCTCTGGATATAGTTCTGTTTGAAGTGTTGTTCGCAGACACCTAATTGCTTTGGCAGTGGGTCACACTTTCCAACATATTGGAACAAATTCACATTGCCACTATTCTTGATCCAAATATCACGTATAGCTGTTGCTTTTGGGAAAGCAAAGAACATCTCTGGATTACGAGTTTTGTTGTTTGGACAGTTATAGTAATAACATCTGTAAACCATTTTGCTTCCCGAAATCGCGAAAAATTCAATACAAACGATGATAAATCGAAATCAATCAATCAATATTTTTTGATCGTGGTTGACCCAAATTTTCCAAATAACATCAGAATATTAAACAATTGAAATATGACACTGCCATCACTATGTCAAATGTCAAATTGCCAATGTCAGCGACACCTGGCGGAGATAATAGTAAGTAGCGTTGATAGATCGTTGGAAGTAGGATACTTTATTCGTATCAAAGTCGATGGTTGTTATATTGTCAAAGTTGTATCAGTAGAGGTACATTTTTGCTCATATAGGTGGCGACACTCCAGGAGGAACAAAAATTAGGCGCGTGATCTTAGCATCTAGTGGCCCATCTTCCCGTTAATACCTTAATCAATGCTATAACTGTTAAAATAAATTTACGTACTGTATTAAAAAAAAGACTATTTTATTCAAAAAGAAGAAAAAAGAGTGCATACAACGTGCCGTGCCGGCACGTCTCCATTCGCCGCAGCCTACCGCGACCGCGTGTCCGGCCATGCCACCCCGAACAAATGAAAATCGCAATGGCGGCGGCCGACCGCGCTGTAATGACAGAAGCAGCCGGACTCATCTTAAATTACAAAGAGCGAAATCGCGCGGGCAAATTACGCGCAACTATCGCAGGAAATTTATTTTATCCGCAGGAATCCTGAGCGCAGCGGTAGATTTACGAACGCCAAGGTGGTTGAAGGTCGCTATGGGTGTCGGACGCTACGGACTGCGCCGCAGGATGGGAGCGGTTTCATGTCGTACATCATGGTTACGTGATGTACTACATGGCAGATATACAGGGTGCGCAGTATTCAGTTAAAATTGGCGCTGCCCCAGTACTTCCAGTAGCAGTAATTTTTTTTCGAAACATCGTTTATTTCTGGAAATAATTATATAACAATAAACTTTAACAATTCTCTAAATAGTACCGAAGGTTCTGGCCTCGAGAATTATAAACATAAACTTATCTACAGTGCTTATTCTTTTTCTTTAACTAGATTGCTACTAGAGTCCTTAATTATATTATATACTACTTAGTTAACTACATGCATGCCTAGGCGTTGTTTTAAATTGTACAAGAAGCCAGTATAACATATTTTAGATCTAATTTCAACTGGTAACCTATTATAAGCTCTAGACGCGGATTGCATTGGACAATTCAAAGCTATATTTGTACGACTGTAAACCGGATATATATTGTTTTGTGACCTGGTAAAATGATCATGTATTTCATTTACAAAATTATAGATAGTGTTATTCTTCTGCCTGCTATTAATTATTTTAAATATTAATTTACATTGTTCAAGTTCCAAAATTTTATCCATCTGAGCAACTTTTAGTTCTGTATATAACGTGATTGTATCGGTAAGTTTGCTATAATTAAATAGTATTTTCAAAATCTTATTTTGTAAAGTTTAAACATTTTGAAATAAAGTTCCTGAACAAGTTCCCCATATTGGAATTAAGTACTTTAAATGTGCAAAAAAATGCGTTATAAATACTATATTTGGTTTTCTTAGTGAAGTAATATCGACATTTAAATATTATGGGCAGCATCGGAGTAACCTTTTTAGTAATATGATTTAGATGTGGTTGCCAGTTTAAACTTTCATCCACTATCAACCCCAAATATTTTATTGATGAGACCTTTTCCAACATGATATTATCAATTGCAATCTGAAGTTCATTAACTATGGTATTTTTCCTTTTAAATAAAATATATTTGGTCTTATCAATATTGATTTTCAAATTATTATAAAATAACCATTTCAGGTATTTGTCCAAGTCTTGATTCACTAAAGCCTGGAGTTCAAGTTCATTCCTTGCTGTGTATACTAGTACCTGTATCGTCAGCAAATGTAAAGTACCTGGCTTTCAAGTTTGCTACCTTCAAATTCAGCACGTAAAGTGAGTACAACAATGGACCTAGAACCGATCCCTGCGGTACTCCATACGAATTAGTCAATAGTTCACTCACTACTTCACCGAGCTTTACATATTGCCTCCGATCACAGAGATATGAGTTTAGTAACTTATGTACTGTGCCTCTAATGCCAATGTTATTCAGCTTTGTCACCAGCTTATCAATACTGACAATGTCAAAAGTTTTTTTTAAATCAACAAATACCGCGATTACAAAATATTTTTCATCTAAGGCTTTCGATATATAAAATCACTAAATCGAATGTGGCAGCCAATGTACTGCTGTTCTTTATGAAACCATACTGATGAATATCCATTGGAACATAATTGAGTCGGTATATGCAAAAACAGTGTAACGCCATTGTTGGCTTGCCCGAAAATAAATCAAGCGTCAGCCCGTCCCAACTCATCCGGCTAGCGTCAGACGTTTAGCATGAGAAAAAGGTGTGTTTAAGTCCCTGTCGTATTTTTACATTCAGACATGGATAAGGTTTCCCGCGTCTGAAATATAAAGGTATCAGTAAAGTTCCACAACCCTAGCTATATTTGTGGTGATTGAACACAATGTAGTACGCCAGTGTCTGGTCAAAAATCAATTAATAATTGATCGACATGATTTAATAGTCTTAGAAATGATATAACTTTACTTTTTAGCGGACTTTAGTGTAAAGGCTGTACTGCAAGGTGTGGGGGGGGGGAAGCAAACAAATGTATAAGGTTTTAGCATTTACTAAACTAAATGCAAGTGACGAAAAATAAAAATATATTCAAGAACCTTTCAATAACGCACATCTTTTATGATTGTCAGCACTATTGTCAGTTATACACAAACCGTTCCGACTGAAATAGGAAAATTAATCACCTTCCTTAAAATAACTGGACCCTCTTTTTAAACTGTAAGTCCTCCGATAAACCAACGAATATAAGCTCATTACCTAAGATTACAAATCGCACAGTATACAATAGCTAATCAATGGTATATGGCTAATGACTATGTAGTCGATGCCTAATTCAAAATAAAAAAAGAAAGAACAATACGAAGAATTCTGGTAGAAGACACTTTGAAAGGAATTATAGTATCCATCATTTTTGGATTCACTAATGAACTGTTGCTCCTGATGATTATGTTTTTGACACTATAAGTAGGGCTTAGTGACATAATTACTTAAATATTTAATGTTTTTGGATCCAAGGGTTCGTCATCTAGGCAAGACATTAGGTATAACTTCTGTCGGTTCCGAGTCATGCTGGAGTTCGCAGTGATGAAACGGCGGACGCTCTCGGAACACGCGGGTTGAGAAACAATGTTTAGGGTCCGGAGCTGGCTGTGAGGCTAGCAGCAGGTAATATTAGAAATAAAACAGGGGTGGGGTAGCAGCGATTCATTGCCTTATTCAAGGGTTCGTTGGACGTTCTGTATCATGCCTTACAAAGTAAAGCTACGTTCACAACACTGATAATAGTAACAATATATAACAATAACAATAACATTGGAAATGGAGAGTCACCCCATAGACGAGTCACCTTCGGTCAACCTTTTGGGGGTCAACATCAACAACAACATGTCCTGGCACGACCACGTCGTCAGTATTGCTAAAACGGCATCCCAGGAAATTGGAGTTTTGTTCCGCTGTAGGAAGCTGTACACACCAGAGCAACTACTGCTGCTCTACAAGGCACAGATCCGACCACCGCTGGAGTATTGCTCCCATGTGTGGGGATGCGCTCCCAAGCACTCTCTAAAGCTTCTGGACACCATCCAGAAGAGAGAAATTAGACTAATCGATACGCCTAACCTCCCAAAGGACCTCCATAGCCTGGAACATCGAAGTAGGGTGGCTGACCTGTCCCTGTTCTACAGATTCTATCACGGAAGATGTTCGAGTGAGCCCTCCCAGGTAATAACAGCAAAGGCCGCCCGAACGAGGAACACTAGAGAGGCTTTGCGAGCTCACCCTTACCAGGTCGAGGTCCCTACTCCACGGACCAGCCTCCTCCAGCATTCCTTTTTTTGGAGAACTTCGACGCTGTGGAACGAGCTGACAGGGAATTTGTTTCCCGCCGGCTACAACCTGCAGCGCTTCAAATCTAACGTGCACCGGCACTTATCCTCTCGCAGCGCTTCTACAGCGACAGAGGCTTTTAGCCTTTGCGGGAGGCTGACCACAAAAAATATAATAATTTATTCGCCACGCCATAATAGATACTTTAGTATAGAAAATAAATATAACAAAGACTGAGAAGAGTAATGAAAGTATATATACTCATAGGACATTTTATAACTATAATTACATTTGGCGACGCTAACGTAAAAAAGAGAGAACAAACAGAGGAACAAGGCTAAATATAATTTAGTCGAACTTTCTTATGGATTTCCTTCATTACGAACTTTTCAATTATGTTTTTGTATTCGCTAAATTTCTTTATACATTTTAAATCTGCTGAAAAGTTTGGACCCGATATAAGAAAACGTTCTTTGTGTCAGAGTTTTTCTTGAAAAAGTGAATGCTCAGATTGATGTTGGTATGTTGCTCGTGGAATAAATTTTCAGGAGACACTGAGAGACGTAAACATGTTTAGTTCTGCAAATGTGTCTCCCATGCTACAGCGAATCTGTCTAAAATGATTTTCATCTGTGATATTATTTTTAGCAACATGTTGTGAGTCCTTTGTAAACTATTCAATGTAGTTGAGAACGCTCCACCACAGATGTAATGCAGTACTTCAAGACGGAATCGACAGTGTGTTAATATCTCCAATCATCCTGAGGGTTCCATCTACCTTAATTATACAAGAAGGTTTTTTATTATAATCGATATTATTTGAAATGCCTGATACATACATACATCGACACCCCCGTAGAATACACAGCGCATGACGGTATGCGTCCGGTGCATGAAATTATCAGAGAACCGCAGAGATGACACCGATTGGTCGCTGAATAATGCATGAGGCATACTCGAACATAGAGAAGAGGGGTAAGGAAGGTCGTTAGGTGCCAGATAAACATTTTAAGTGCGACTTAACCAGGTACTCGTCCGTCATTAACCGTATTTGTAGTAGTCATTTCGACGGCCTCTTTGCGCACCTGTCCATACTGTCAATATACTTGCAGCGTCAATCTCAGCATCATCAAGTGCAATCAGTGGAGAGACAGTGAAGGTTTAATCGATTTCACTTGAAGGAATACGTTTTTTACAATTCTTTGTAATTGAAGCATTTCCTGCAGTCATTTCTCTGAATCAGAATTATGATATACCTTGATATTTACATTATACGCATATGTATTCAATAACTTCATTGCTAGTGGATAACAATGTATATGAAGAAAAATTTGTAAATTGGCTATCTGCTAACCGCTTACAGTATCCAGACAAGATTAGACTTACAGCATAACCATTATATGTGCACGTATAGCTGATAAAGTTAGTCACAACAAAAGGTCTACATTTTTTTCCATATTTGTTATAATAATAATTTCCACTTGTAAGTCTCTTAAGAAATTATATACGGTACCAATACGTAGTTAAAACAATCTGCGGTATACAATTTGTCAAAACAGCTACAGGACTTCTGTAATCATTTTAGACTTTTCGTTTTTTTACACTGTGTTGTTCTAATTTATTTCTCTTTTGTTTACTATACAAATAGTTGTCCCTAGCTGTATTTGGTGTAATAGTGTCACTTCAATCTTGGATTGTCATTTGCGATAAAAAAAATCTATTCTAATATATCAGGCTATCGTACACACTCTATACTGCTAAGCTTTTAGGCATATGTATTGATAATCCAACGACTTGAAAGGTGCATGTAGAACAGCTTTTGAAAACTAAAATGCATCTATAAAGTACGAAAATTTAAAAATACTATATCGGAAAGTATTTTACTTACACGCTACTATTCATACTTTTTAATTTCACAGCAAGGTGGTATATGCATTGATCAATTGTGGTCATTCTTCTCATATCGCAAAAGCGTGTGGCACCCAAAGAAGATACATCAGGTGCATGTATGACTACACCGATCCATGTAAGAACCTTCATTTCCATTAAGATAATGACACTTCTAGCAATTACGTCTCACTTTTTTTATTGAAAGTTTGGCATCAGACCTTTTCACCAAAAATAATATAAAATTTCATTCAAGTCCAAACTCCAGGATTTTTACAAAAATCTTGGATTGTCGTCTCCTCTTTCAGACGCCATTAATGTCTTACTTTGCTTAGTTCATGTAAAAGGCAACGTAGATGAATATAACAGGAACAGGAAACATGAACTGTAACTACTCTTTCATGCTCTCCCTTTATTTGGAAGATGTCTTGATGACAAAACCTTTAAAAATCAAATGAAATCCTGCCTCATAGGAAACGATTTTTACAATATTGACGACCTTATTAATGATGATGCTTGTGACCTGTGATTTTAAGCTACCACGTACTATATTTTATATTTTTATGTCTGACTGTTATCTTTATTTGGTACTACTATGTGTTCCTTACATACTATTGTATATTTTAACTTGTTTTACTTTTTTGTGACATGGCAAATAGTTTATTGTATTGTGACCAATAAATAAATAAAAATAAAAATATAATAATGCGAAACAGCTTTTCGGTATGTTTTCGGTACCATATCATGACCTAAAATATGTTCAAACAGTATTTTTCTGTTCACAGTGACTAAGAAAATTGGACTAAAAAAACGAAATATGTGCATTGAAGGTGATTCTCGATCTTTTGCTAAAGTATGATGCCCCAAGTTCTGTTGTGTACTTTTAGCTATTTCACTCTGTTTTAATCCATACCAGGATTTTTGTTAGATCAAACGTATCATGCTACTAACTACGTAACTCATCCTTTTTGTCACAGCGTTAATTTTTTTTTGTTTGATTCCGTTACGTTCTTAGGTAATGAGAGTAATTATAAGAACCGGCTGCCCACTGGATGATTTACATATTATTTAAACACGGACATGCAATTAAGAAGAAAAATATATGTAAGACCTCAGCTGGATAGATAATTTATTGACTAAACACTTTATTAGGCCTTCAGTCCTATAGTCGAGTACAGTAGATCCAGTACAGTGAATGTTATTTGAAGCCGCTTTAGATTGCGTAGATCCATTCAGTTAATTTTATAAACCAGGTTCAGGTTCTATCACGATTTTGCAATTCAGGATTCAATTACACACTAAATTTCTTCAAACATCTTGTTGTTGTCTTTTTAATTAAATTGATTTAGGCTCTGAAAGTAGTACAAGAAAAGAACAGAAAACTGCTCAAAATAACAGAAAACAAGCAGATAACAACTATAAACAACAGAAAATGACCAAATACAACCGAATACAACAGAATAGAACAGAAAACAGCTCAAAACAACAGAAAACAAGCCATAGAATATCCTTCTGTCCTTTAGAGCAGATACCTCCACACCACATCGCATAGTATAATCACTAGCGTCATATTGCATATTATGTTATCTTATTATTGCTGTTGTTTTGCAATAATTATACCAGTCTGTACGTACGTTTAACAAAGTTGGTATTTTCATATTCTGCGCTACATTTCAAAGCATTTTTCCATTATCATTATATCAGCCGTCTAAATGCAAAATCCGACAAGTCACAAATTTTTCAAAATAGAGTTTTATATACCATTTTGTTCATTATTTGAAGCGCTACCATTTTCTATATTTTTCGCTTACAAAAACCGAAATTAGACATGAGACATTTGGGTAAGAAAACTAGACTTAGGTGCAAACACCGACCAGTCCAAGCGGTGTTTTATTTCAAACACCGACATGTCCACAGGAGCCAATACGGAGAACGGGAGCAAGTCCCATGTCAATCACACGAGGTATTCTGACCGCTGTGTGTCTTTGTTTTATCCAGTCGCTGAAAATACGTTGTTGAGAATTCATGTGTTTTTCAGTTTACTGAGAGAATGAGATTAATTTATGCTGTATTGATAAATTATTGATAAAAATAACCATGTTTTTTGAAAAATGCTTTGGATGCGGATTTTGGAGAGCCTACTTCAACAGAAGCTAGGTCCACATTAATGCAGAGGATCGAAGCTAATTGTGAAAATGCATTTGCTAGTTCTGAAGAATTTTGTTTGTCAGAAAATTTAGATTTTGACGTTTAAACCTTGTAACCCTTGAAATGTATCCGTTCTAATATCTAGCTCTATGTTTACAGTTTCTGTCGTTGAGCACAGTGTTTGATTAGATTCCTTTATATGCAGTAAAATAATCCAAATTGATAAGTGTTTCATTTATTTTGATCCGATTCCACAAAAATAGCAGTCAAAACACGACATGTCACAGTTCCTAACATGCAAAACCCGACGTGTCCAAATTTAAAAGTCAGATTTTAGAAAAACCATATGTTCTAGATTTTGGGGCGTTAAGACTTAACATCCTAAAACATCGTATATTATCATACTCTCGATTAAGTATTATTTTCGCTCATAATAAGACTCTGATCTGTTTTTCTTGATTTCTGTAAAATTTGTTACCGTGGACTTGTCGGGTTTTGCATTTAGACGACTGATAAACTTCAATTTTTCAAAGAATTAATATTTTTTCAATTCTTGCAAGTTTGTAAAGATATGTTTAACAAGTTCTGAATTAATTTTACGGCCTTAAATCTCCTTGCATCATTATTTTGCTTGTAACCCAGCATAATGTCTATTTAAAATTATGGTGGAAGTGCGAGCCTCTAAAAGGTCGCGCTTTCACCATTTATTTAAAAGGCACCCAAAGCTTCAACGGTGTTATCGTATAGGCAACCAGCGTTGCGCTGGTACCACCGATGGTACTTGCGTCATAACGTTTCGCGGTTATTCCCGCAAGTCGGTTGGTGCGGCGTCTCTCGACTTGTCAAACTAGTCTTGGAAGGGAGCTGCTGGCGATTTAACCGCGTGCTTTGAAGGAAGAGTTCGTTGATTCGTGACTCCCACCATAGCATGGGAGCTGGTAGTCAGAAGAGAAGAATATTGATTAAAGGAAACATCAAATAAAGCACAATAGCATGATAATATGCGGCTTCGGCAGGATCAATGTTTCGTCGTATTATTCCTTGGCGGTGTCAATTAGCCACCTGATGTACCGAAAATTTAGCATGCAATTGATTTCGTTACTGTTATAGTAGCTTCTGACCCCAATTCTTCTTAGGTGGTCTGACACACTTTTTTAGATTTTGAGGTGGTCTGTACTACTCAGATCTAGTTTTCAAGACCTCTAGACGTAACAAACTCAAGTACAACTTCAAGTCGTAACTTAAATTAGGATATCTGATGAGAGAAGTATTGGTCCAGTAGAATTACTCGGAAAATCTGCTACATAGGCTGGAAAGACTATTATATAATTTTGGGATGTGAGCAAATGGAAAGCCAAACGAACCCACCCGGCACTTGTAGAAGACTTATAGAAGCCTTACAGGTCGACAGGCCTTCTATAGTGTCACATTTGCAAACATTCTTGAAATGGTCTAACAACTACCAAAACATTTTGAGAATAATAGGAGGAACTTTTTCGGTCAAACAGACATAATGTTGCTCATGGAAGCAGCTGATGAAGCCACACAGAGGTTCTGCAATGAACATGAGGAAACTCTATGGTACCTTTTTTTTATGGTCAACCTCTCGCAAAGGCTGAAAGCCTATGGCGCTGTAGGAGCGCTGCGAGAGGATAAGTGTCGGTATACGTTATATTTGAAACGCTGCAGGTTATAGCCAGCGGGAAACAAATTCCCCGGCAGCTCGTTCAGCATCGAAGTTCTCCAAACGAAGGAATGCTGGAGGAAACTGGTTCGTGGAGTAGGGACCACGACCTGGTAAGGATGAGCTCGCAGAGCCTCTCTAGTGTTCCTCGTTCGGACGGCCTTTGCTGTTATTACCTGGGAGAGCTCACTCGAACATCTTCCGTGATAGAATCTGTAGAACAGGGACAGGTCAGCCACCCTTCTTCGATCTTCCAGACTGTGGAGGTCTTTTGTGAGGTTAGGCTTATCGATTAGTCTAATCGCTCTCTTCTGGATAGTGTGTAGAAACTTTAGAGAGTGCTTCGGAGCGCATACCCACACATGGGAGCAATACTCCAGCGATGGTTGATTATGTGCCTTGTAGAGCAGCAGTAGTTGCTCTGGTGTGTACAGCTTCCTACAGCGGAACAAAACTCCAAGCTTCTGGGATGCCGTTTCAGCAATACTGACGACGTGGTCATGCCAGGACATGTTGTTGTTGATGTTGATCCCCAAAAGGTGACTCATCTATGGGGTGACCCTCAATTTCCACTGTTGGTAAGCCAACGTGAGACTTCTTTGTAAGTGTTGTAGCCTCAGTTTTCTGTACGTTCAGCTGTACTTTATTTACTAATCCCCGCTCGACAATTCTTTTGATATCTGCGTTGACCTGTAAGGCATGCTGCTGTCGCCGACGTACCGTCTCCTTGGACGATAGTGGCTTGTCTGGTTCCATGCACGATATTAATGTACAGTCGTCTGGGAAGCTGTAGATCGGATTGGACGTTATATCCAGCAGCTCGTTGATGTACAGCAGGAACAGTGTGGGGTGATACTACAGATCCCTGAGGAACACCGGCGTTTATTGAAAATACGTCTGATGAACAGCTTTTGACTACAACAAACAGAGATCTGTCGTTCGGTGTTGCGACACTGTAAAGGCCTGGCGTCACAGAGAATTTGTATATTTTCTAATATAAATTTAGATTAGATCGCTAATATAGTTATAAATACAGCTCTGCGGAAAACACCAAGCGATGAGCAACCAAACCATCTTCGCATGTCCTTCAACCAAAAATTTTAGCGCCTGCCGATACCAACCAGTCGCAGAAGTTCGTATTTTATCATTACGCATGACATGACCGACATAACTTGCTTTTCTTTGCTTGATGTTAAGCACGCATTTTTTTTTGTCTGTACATGCGATTAAGGACTTTCTCGTTCGTTATTCTGTGAACCCATGATATTCTTAGTAAAAGGCGGGAAATATACATTTCGAAGGCGTCCATTTTCTTATCCAGTGTAGCATCTGACCTTGCGTATCCAAAGCCCCAGGCTCAGATTTGACCCCATCAAAAATATTCTCATAATTGAAAATGCCTTTCTCAGGACACATTCCTTATTTACATTACTTCCCAGATATTTATATGACGCCACTTGTTCCACCGTACTGCCCTTGGTAATAGGATGAACCTGTACAGGTGTCTTGGCAAATACAATGGTCTTAGCTTTTGTCGTATTGATAAGGAGGTCAAGGTTTTCACCACAGTTTTCACTATAACGAACCCTTGTGATCTATTGCCCTCTAAAGGTCTTACGAATTTTCGGCAAACACAACGGAGTCGTCGACATATCTGATGCTAATGATTACTTTCCCGTTGATCTTAATACCATATGCGACTACTTCCAGAGCTTCTTTGAAAATAACCTCTGAATACATATTGAATAAGAGCGGTGATAAACACGCAGCCCTGAGGGAGGTGGGTTGACTCGGTGGTTAGAGTGAAGGGCTTGTGACCGGAGGGTCCCGGGTTCGATTCTCTCGCTGGAGGCAAAAATTTATTTCTGGTATTTTCAATCATAAATAAATATCCACAAAAAAAAGCTCAGCGAGAACCCATAACAGTGCTGTTCCTAGAGTGGCACCGAGAAACATCAACAAAACCTACTCAGGACACGAGGCTATTTCCCAGAGCAGTCGATGCCGATGAGACAGAAGTAAAAAAAATACGGAGCTCTATCTTACTCCTCATCCAACATTATCGCTTCTGATGATCTTATTGCCGAATGGATCTAGTTGGATTGAGGTTGCAACAAGGACTGTCTCTTGAAATCTGGTATAATTTTCAGTAATTTGGAGCAAGATCACTTCTTACATTGCTTGTTTCTCAAGAAGTAAAATAATGAGGTCATCATTTATACAGATCATCTATACACTGCCTATAAAAATAGCTAAAATCATTTTTGCGAATAAAGGGCTTATATCTATCGCTGGTTAGTGTACGTATAATACAAGGACATTTGATGCCTCATGCTCTTGACCCACAACCATCTGTTCAATAACTGCAATGGCAGTTTAACGACGTTTCGAGGTCAACGGTAGGCTGGCTGATAGCAATCCAGCCACCATAACCATCGGAAATATCGGATTATATGAACATCTTACAAGGTGAACTGCAAAACTCAAAAAATTTACAAGAATCACATACATCTTCATTGTGACCTTTTCTATCCACCCTCTACTTCTTTGCAATGGAATCTAAGTGCTGTGTTCTTGAAAATTCTCCCTTCTCTAGTATACATACTATGGCGACAGTCGCCATTTTCAACACCGTCTGGCATATTCGCGTATATAATAAACTGAAGCAGACTACTTTTAATGATAGTGGACTAACCATTTATAATCACTTATACCATACCGTACTTGATTTTTACCGAGTCCGACCCCTTTCCGGAGTTGACCTCCTTTTCTGCTTCTGTCTGTGAGTTTCCGCGACTTCATTCTGTTACGTTCCCCTTACCCATTTCCTTCAGTTCTACCTGACAGATTCCTAGCGTCGAGTTTAGTCGTTCTCCCCTTTCTTTTTCTCTGGATCTTTTGAGGAGATCACAATACATCTTGTTCACTACGTCATACTATGTATTAATTATTGTATTATTCATAATATGAGCATAGCTTGCTAAACAAGTTAATTTATGGTTTTCTAAGATCACAGAGGTGTCACCCTTCTTGATCAGTACCTCTAGGTGAAGTCTTTTCTACCTGGACTGCTTCCACCCTTCTACTTCTGCATGAACTTTTCTGGTTCCTGATAGCATCTTTGTAGATGGACCTTTTTCCTAGTTCTTGATGAAATTATGTGTTCCTCGTGGACCCCCTTCGTCATTGGGGACACTCCTTTGGTGCCTCGGAAGATAGGTCTTTTAAACACGCTTCTATTGCCTTCATCTGTATGTTTGTTTGTGGGCTTGTAACTCTCCTCTTGACTAAGAGGTCGGACCGAACACTGAACCCCCAACTTTACCGCGAAAACGATTTTGACGGCTTCAAATCCGTCGGACCAGCGGCCGTATCCGCTGACTAAGAGATGGCGCAGACAGTTTAAGATTTGTTAATATTACACAGAAGCATAGCGACGAGAGTTTAAAAGGTGTGACATCAACTGTTTGAGAGTTGGTGATTTTTGTGAAATTTGTTCATGCTATGAAATTTGATCAAAAGCTATTGTTCACCTTCATTACACAGAGCATTAATAAATACAGTTTAAAAAACTAAATAAAATAGCATTTAATAATAAATTTAACAAAAAAGTTAAAAATAAATATAGTTAAAAAAGCTAAAAAAATACTTTTTAAAGAACGGACTAAAGAGTTAAACAAAGTTTTTAACATGAACTCAAAACAATAATGATTGAAAAATACTAGTGATTGTGAAAAAAGCGTGGACGCTTTTTGACATACTATTCTTGAATCCAGGTGCTTTTTCATAATACTAGTATTTTTTGTTCATTAATGTTTTAAGCTTATTTTAAAAATTATTTTCAACTTTTTAGTCTCAAGTTCCTTAAAAGCGTGTTGCATAGTTTTTGTCAAAGTATATTTATTTGTAAAACCAAAGGAGCTTATGGCCAAGAAACTAGTAAAGATGAGAATAGCTTGGGGTTGTGGCCAAAATTTTGAAAAGAATCCGAGGGTCACTGCATAAAGGAGACTCTGGTGTCAACTGCCAAGCTGTCAGCAATGTTTATTGCCATCTTCAAGGCTTTAGCGTTGAAGTTTGCCAATGAAAAAACAGCACTGCATTGAGTCAAAGACTTAAATGCAAGCTCTAGTACAAAATCGTCAAACAATTTTCAAAAAAATTATTCTAATTTCGGTGTCTTGTCTTCACAACAAGCAGGTCAGAAATAAACAACATAATAAAGGTCTAAAATTTCAAAAACACAACGAACTTTCGTGTTAAGTACCATGTAAAGGGCGTTGCGTTTTTGTAATTTTACATCTATATGTTGTTTGTTCCTGATCTGCTTGTTGTTAAGACACTGATATTAGCACAAATGTTTTTTTTTTGGAAATTGCTTGATGATTTTGTACAGGAGCTTTGAGTCTTTGACTCAATGCAGTAACAACATATACATATTGGGAAGCAGTGCTTTAAAAAAGTATTGGTTCGCCATCTATCTACCAAAGTCTGAGCGTTTAATCTGAGGAACCGAGCACTGTTTATTTGACCCGTTTAAAAGCATCAGGTATAGGAGCCGGCGGGATACGACAACAAACAGACTCTTTATTGTGGAACACTCATTTAACACTCCCGACATTCGGTGTATGCTAAAAAGCAACTCAAATCAATTAACCCTTAACCAACCATGTAATAATTTATGACATCGACGACCATGTGGCGTCTGACAGACTTCAACTGTAAACAGAGCAAATTAATTTTTGTTTTCTGGAAAATGTTTATCACATGAGTCAGTAAACGAAAAATGGACATATCGCTACACATAACTGAGTGAATGTTGGCACCTTCTTACATGAACAATTGTGTACAGTCATTGTTTGATTATGAAAATTCAGACACGCCACAGCTCGACTACCATCATCAAATGCATGAAAAAAGCAATTGTAACCCAAAATGTTTTAATTATTTCATGGAAACGGATTCATTATGAAATGAGCTTAGTAACATCCGTATAAATGTGTTAATCAGTGGTAACACATTACAAAAAAAAATGGATATAATATCAAATTTTTCTCCCACTTCTCTCATTTTCATAAACTCACAGAGTTTGTTTTTCGCGTAGTCCATCAGACGCCACATGGTTAGTTAAGGGTTAAAGAGTAGCAATTTTATTCATTCATCCGAAACCAATCACAGACGACGTCGTTTCGCTTTTATTAAAGCTTGTCAGTGTGATTTAGGTCTTAGACGAATAAATAAAATTGCCGCCTGTTAGTGCCTAGCTGCCAAAACTCGTACTAGTAGTAGCAACATATCGATATTGGGAAGCAGTACTTTAAAAAAGTATTGGTTCGCCATCTATCTACCAAAGCCAATACCTGAGCTTTAAGGAACCGAGTACGTATCCGCAGGTTCCTATACCTGATGCTTTTAAACGGGTCACATAAAAGTACGAAATAGAGTGCAGTAAGGTAAGAGGTAACGTAAGACGTAAGAAAATAAACCTGTGGAATCAGATGAGAGTGTTTATAGTCGTAACGTAAGAAGTAACGCAACACTCTCATCTGATTCCACAGGTTTATTACCTTACGTCTTACGTTACCTCTTACCTTACCGCACTCTATTTAGTCCCTTAAACAGTGCACGGTTTCTCAGATTCATTCTTCTTAAAATCGATGCTCAGATTAAACGCTCAGGTATCGGCTTTGGTAGATAGATGGCGAACCAATACTTTTTTAAAGTACTGTTTCCCAATATCTAGATGAGAAAATCTTGGGGTTGTGGCCAAAATTTTGAAAAAAGAGACTGGGTCACAGCATGGAGGAGATCCTGAAATGTGCACATTTCACTGAAGTGTTCACATTTCACTAAGTAACGGCCATTTTATCACCTGTTAGACCAAGAAGGTCTTTATTTAAGAAAATCTAGATCATAAAATGTGTGTTTTCAAACCACGGATTTAATAATACCTACGGGTTTTAAAATTTCAACATGTGAAGGTCGTTTCTGTCAATTATATGTCGTTTGTTTCCTGACCTGTTAGTGGAAGACGCCATGATAGCATAGTTTTTTAAAAATCTTATGGAAAAATTGTGACGATTATTTAGCTGCATTAAGAAGTCGTTTGCACTCAATGCGATTGCTGTTTTTTAAATTGGCAAACTTCAACGTTAAAGCCCTGAAGATGGCAATAAACATTGCCGAAAGCTTGGCTGTTAGCACCAGAGTCTCCTCCATGCTGCGACCCAGTCTCTTTTTTCAAAATTTTGGCCAGAACCCCAAGATATTCTCATCTAAATAAAGTTCTTTGTCCATAAGCTTCCTTTGTTACCCAATATCTATATGTTGCTACTTCTAGTACGAGGTTTGCCAGCTAGGCACTAACAGGCAATTTCATTTATTCGTCTAAGACCTAAATCACACTAACGACCTTTAGTAAAAGCGAAACGTCGTCTGTGATTGCTTTCGGATGAATGTATGAAACTGCTACTCTTTAATGCAGTGCTGTTTTTTAATTGGCAAACCTCAACGTTAAAGCCCTGAAGATGGCAATAAGCATTGCCGAAAGCTTGGCAGTTAACACCAGCCTGCTTTATGCAGTGAACTACAGTTTCGTTTCAAAATATTGGCCACAACCTCACGATTTTCTCACCTTTATTTGTAAACATATTCATTCTTTAAAAATAAGTTAATTCAATTTAAACATCATTATTCATCTACATCGATCTCACGAGATACTGATCATGTCCAGCAAGTCGCTTACCCTGTAGAAGTAATTTATACTGTGCATATTAGACACCTTAGCAATTAGAGTAAATTGCACATAAACTAACATATAATATGGAAATGGCAACGCATTAAAATTATGTATGTAGTATGCGTATTGCACATTTACATTCCCTCGAATAACATTATAACTTCGACTAAATTATATTTATGTAAACAACAAAATTCACGGACTAATGAAACAGCAATCCATCAATCTTGATTATTAATGCTCTACATGTAGTAATTAATTTAAAAGGGCCAGGCCTCTATGTTTAATTTATTTTATTTGGGGAAACCATCGCTTTTTAGTGTGATTAATATGCGAGTCATGGCTGCGGACCACAACGATACGTTATTAGATGGCTTTTATGATAAATAATTCATGTGAATGTCAAAAAATGTCGTCAGGTGGTTTGACTCAGTACTTCCCACGTATCCTTGCTAATAACAAAAATTTGGCGTAGGAAAAATTCCAGATAATGTTTTTAAAAAAATACAGGATATTATCAAGGCCAGACTTTGGTAATAATTCGATTATAGCAGTTTTTGGAATTGGAGCTTTAGATTTCAGTCTTGGGAGGCAGCTATCCGTAAAATTCACAAATTTGCATACCTATATTCTACTATCGAGGGCTTTCTATTTTCAAAAATATGGATTTATTCTTAAATATCAAGAATACAGGGCACTGACACTCTGGCATAGGAAGAAAATATTTCACAGACATCTGTGTTCAAAGGCAACGTTTTGATATGTCTGTAAATACAAAATATGATGAAGGTCAAATTTTTTGGGGTAATAATATGATTATATCAGTTTTTGGAATTGTAGCTTTATACTTCTGCAGCTGTGAATGAAATTCACAAATTTTTATATATTCCACTATCGGAGACTGTCAAAAATGAGGATTTGTTCTACTAACGTTAGGAACTTTCTTTTTTCAAAATATATACTTATTCATCCATCTCCATTCATATCGTCGCCCCATTCAATATTATGCACTTTTACCAGCGTATTTTCCAAATCTTAAAATACCTACCAAGCTCATTCATTCAGATAGCCTCCAGTTTTTCAGCGATGCACTTCAAATGTCAGCTATGCCTGTAAATCGAAGAACCCTTTTATTTCGGAAATAAGAAAAGTTCACTTGTGAGATATTATTAGTAATGTAATCTATGAAATCCCTTGTAAAGACTGCCCCAACTCATACATAGGACAAACTAAACAGTATTTAAACAAACGCATATATAAACATAAGTATGACATTAAAAATAACAAACCGAATTCTACTGCTCTTAGCAAGCATGCCATAGAAAACAAACATGCAATCGATTTTGACAACGTTAGAACGTTATGTAAAGAAAAAGACTGGTATAAGCGAAATATTTTAGAGATGATTCACATAAAAAAATGTTCTAACAGCTTGAATTTCAGAACTGATACGAGCAATCTCTCGTGTATATATGCAAATTTAATAAAAGGGACATAGCCTATACTTTCTTCCATCTTACCAATATTTACTTTCCTCGCAATCAATTTTAATGTGTTTTCTTCTTTTTGTATATATTTTTTAACGTAGATGTTATCAATGCTCTCACCCAGCTAGGAATTTTTATACCACTAGTCTCTCAATAAGTATCAAGTAGCCTACACCATCCGGCAATAATATTTGAGACTATCGTGATGTAGTGTAAGTTTTTCTGTGCATTTTAATTTTAGATTTTAAAGTTTTAACGTGTTTTGTAAAATTGTAGATTATGTTTGTGTTCCATGGTAATATTGTTGTACTATTGCACGAAGTGTAGTTGGATCCTTACAAGACCAATTTTTAATTTTAGTTATACATATATCACACACGCCCTGAAGATGACGCACTTCTAGCGTCGAAACGTTGGCCATCATATACATATATATTTTTTTAAATATATTATTGACCGTATCCCAGGATTTTATTACAAAAAGATTGGATATAGTATTAGGTAGCTTTGCAGCAATACTGAATACAAAGTAGCTACGTCTGCTGACTTATCCGCCTTGTTGGTAACCTTGTAAGACAAATGTATGACTATTTATTTCTAAAGCTTAGACAAAATCTAAATAAAATTTCATGCACACTTGTAGCTAAGTGTGATAGAGTATTAACGGTAGTATCAGGGGTTACTTCAAGGGATGTTGTTTTTGTTTACCGTATGGCATTCAGATATTGTATTGTACAAATGTAATTATTTCGTTTCATTTTGTTGTTATCTTTTGAGTTTTCTTATTTAATCTTTTAACAATAAACTAAATAATCATTAAAGGATATCCAAGAGCTGTGTATAATTGATAGCTGAAGAAGTTACATAGAGGACAGCCTTAAATATGAACTCGCTACAGTTTTTAGGTTTCATACTTGCAAGTCTTTTTGAAATTAATCGTCAAAGGAGAATGAAATTTGAAGATGCCACCAGATTTGTAATCACCACCCTCACATTATCCAAAACACGACGTTTCATCTTAAGAGGAAAGCAAATAAAGATACATTAGATTTTTTAGGAAAACCTGAAGATCTGAAAAATTTAAATATTTTTATTTTCGTCAAACAAGACGGAAACCCAAAACTGCGACCGGATTTGTAATCAGCGCCCCCAAATTATCCGAAACACGAGATTTTGTCTTAATAGAAAGCCAAATAATGGTTTACGATTTTTTGGGTGAACCTCAAGATCTGAGAGATCTGAAATTTTTGATTTTAATAAACCGAGATTTGTAGTCAGCATCCTCAATTTATAGAAAACACGAGGTTTCATGTTAATATAAAGCTAAATAAAGATTTTCGGTTTTTTAGGTAAACCTCAAGATCTGAGGGATCTGGAATTTTTGATTTTAGTCAACCGAGATTAAAACTCAAAACTGTGACCAGATTTGTAATCAGCACCCTTAAATTATTCAAAACACGAGGTTTCATGCTGATAGAAAGGCAAATAAAGGCTTTCGATTTCTTAGCCAAACTTGAAGATCTGAAATTTTTTATTTCCATCAAATAAGACTGAAACTTGAAACAGTGACCTTATTTGTAATAAGCAGCCTCAAATTGCTCAAAACACGAGGTTTCATCTTAATCGAAAACCAAACGAACATTTTGGATTTTTTAGGTATGCCCGAGGGTATGCCTCAAAGTCTGAATTTTTTTATTCTCATCAACCGAGGCTGAAACTCAAAACTGTGAGCGGATTTGTAATCAGTAGCCTCAAATTATCCAAAACGCGAGGTTCATCTTAAAAGAAAACCAATTAAAGGTAAATTTGTTAGGTAAACGTCATGATCTGAAAGATTTGAGAGTATAACAATATAACACTCACAGACAGGTAAAGTTATGGATTATTTAAATGACTAATGTGGCGATCTGTCGATGTGTATGATTCTCATATTCTCAATGACACCTCCACAATTCTCAAGCAGTAATTTTGATCGAAGTAATATGAGCTCAGTTGGACCTTACTAAACTTTATGAAATACTTGGTCGGAGACTATTGAATTTTAGTTATGACAAAAACTACGTTCTTGGTCATAGCATACTTCTTTGGAATGCATGTTGAAATCAAAAACATATTTTTCTTGGTTCAAATTAATTGTAATTTCCTTATTACGTAAATTTTCTTAGAGCATCAACAGACGTTCTTGACGCAAGTATTATCTCTGAGTACATTGGGAGTTCCTTTTTATTTGTGCCGAAAAAAAGCAGGTGGCATTGCCTGAAACAGCAACGATTTGAAATAAATTTGCAGTACCTAACAATAATTTGCTTAACGTACAACTAGCATACAACTAGATTTCAAATGCCACGCGGTATAGCGTCCTCCTGAACCAATGTTTGATCACATCACGCAATATTAAATTCCCATCAAGCAGCGGGTCATAAATTGATTATATCAGAGTACACATGCTTATACATAGATTCATTCCGGTTAACCAGCAACAGCATAAGAGCGGTTCGGTGTTTTTTTGTGCGTATTAGCATGAAAACCCGTTCGGGCATATCCTGCCTGCCATTGCATGCCCGCCTGAGCTAAAGGCAGAAGGAGCAAACATTCTTAACGCATAATTAAAATTGGAATACTGATCTAGTAGGTATGGCGATTAGAGGGGGGATGACCAATGGCGTAGGGCGTATCTACACTGTAGAGCAAGTTCCCAGGCACACAAGTACGATTTTTAAAACAACACATTTTTGTCCTTTTAGATATCGAACCTCAAAGTGAACCCTTTTGGTTAAACAAATTTTCTGAACTTTAGTCGACTATGTCAAGATATAAAGCAACGCTGCCACGGCTCAACATTTTTTTTTATATAACTGAGCAGACCGCGCAGGCAGAGCCTAAATACCAGAGTACCGCGGCTGCTGTGAAAGGGTTATGTTAGGGGCAGTTTGTTAGCGCGCGATTTGAATAGGCCAATACCCGCAGGCTCAATAAATACATCTTCTGGCAGTCCATTCCAAGCCTTGGACACCCTGGGAATAAATGTGCGGTTGTACCGCTCAGTTCTTGATGTATGAAGAACGACCGCCTTAGGATGAGATGCAGCGGTCGCACGGGTACATCTGATAGGCGGCGGAACGATAGAGGATAGCTCACAGGAGCAGATTCCGTTGGAATATCGGTAGAAGAGTGAGAGGTCACCAACAACACGCCGGTGAGAAATTGACTGAAGGTGGCGCGTTAAGGCCGGATCGCCAATAAGTCGTATTATTGCACTTCTCTGGACGGCATCTAGTATAGACAGGGTAGTAGGGGCAGCAGCTCCCCAGACATGAGAGCAATACTCCACGCATGGTCTTATCTGGGCTTTATATAGCGTGAGGAGGTTACATGGTGAGAAATACTTTCTGACTCTAAATAGGTACCCAAGCTTTTTACCAGCAGCTGTTGCAAGTGACGCGACGTGTTCGTGTCAGATCAGATTTTCTGTAATGTTGACTCCTAACAGCTTGAATGAGTGACTCCTTGGAAGAGCCTGGTTATTCATTAGAACCTGGTGTTGGCTTGGGCACTTCTTGTTTGATGGCGTATAATACTGGGTCTTGGAGGCATTAAATTTAACCATATTCTTAAGCCCCCAAGCGGTAATGGTATCGAGATCCTTTGAAAGTGAAGCTACCACTGCCAGTCTTCTGCGTTCCATCTCGACCACAGAGATCGGTCTATTGCTCATGATGCCTGCATGCAGCGTACTGTCATCCGCAAAACTGTGGATTGGGTTTGTAGTGCTAGAGAGTAGATCATTAATGTGAAGCAGAAACAATGTCGGAGCCCATACCGATCCCTGCGGAAACCCGGCATTGATGCTATGGAAAGAAGAGGAAAAGCCGTCTACCACGACAGAGATTTTCCGAGCTGAGACGAAGTCTGCGAGCCAACCGCAAAACTTAACAGGGAGCCCATAAGACGGGAGCTCATTAAGGAGACATGTTGCAAATATCTCACATCAGTGACGCCATTTTGGGATAGTTTCATTCAAAATGACAGGGAAGGAGTAGAAAAAAATGTTATCATTACAACAAGGAAGATTTAAAAAAGATAGTGAGGTGAAGGAAAACTGATCATGGCTAGCGTCATAATATCAATTTCTATGGCAAACAGAGTAAATTATATGTACCTGGAACAACAGTGATACTTTTTTAAGATTTCTTAATTCCTACCTTGAATCTCTAGGGAATCGAAAAAAGACCTACACACATAAAAATAATTTCTTAGATGAAGTACAGATGCTTTAATTCAAGTATACCATAACTTCCTATACGCGCAAAGTTATGCTAATCCTAAAGTGAGAATACGATATCTTTGACCATATAAGGGTTAGATTGAGAAAATATCTTCAACGCAAAACTGGAAAATTCTTGAAAGTAAGAATACAAAAATCTTAAATCAACCATATGGTAATATCTTGACCGAAGCATTTCATATTCTTGACTAAAGCATATCACAATCTTAACTGGAGCATTTCATAAACTTTACGCAAGTATCTCAACTTTATTCTCAAATTGTGATATTCTTGGATGAGGAATCTAGTAGTATTGATTTGAACATTCAAACTCTTCTATGAGCATGTAGAAATGTTTTTCGTCTATGTTATTATCTGCAAGAAAATTTCTTAAGTCACATTTAACATACGTGCTGGTAGCAACACCAGAGTCAGTCTTCGAATCTCCAGTTTTTTAATAGCTCATTCATGATTGGATAGATCCAGTGATAAGGAAACTGACGGGAACTGGGACGCGACTCAAATGGCGGTGGACCAGCACTACCGGCAAATTCGTTGACCGATGGTTGACGGTGGTATCACGTGCCAATGGCTATTTAACAGTTTGACTAGATACTCTATTATGGGCTATTATGGTATTATGCAGGATCCAGGATGAAGGTAGTACTCTACGGTGCTAAATACGGCGACGAAAGCGACCACACGAAAACAGATAATAGCGGCGCGGACGCGGAGGGGCAACAGGCTGTTGAGTAGAGAGGGTGGAGGGGTTAGAGTTAACATGTAACACGCTGCGCACCTGCGCACTCCGACGTTGGTTGACGTCAAATAAATGATTTACTTGATACAAATATAAGGTGTGCTTGTAAAACAGCGTTCATTTTCATACCAAAATTGTCATATTGTAAATGAAGGTTCGCATTTGCAAGCTGTCTATATTTTTGATAGAAGTAAACTGGACACCGCTGGAAAAAATGTTAATCTTCATATAAAATTATGAAATATTTGTTATTAAATTATTATAGTCTTGGTTGCGAAGAAAATTATATTTTCTTTCGGAGCATATTTCTTTAAAATAAGTATATAAATCAAAAATATATTATTCTTGACACAAATTTTTTATAATTTTCTCATCAAATATTCTTTCTCAGAGTGATTACAAATATTCTTGTTGTGAGTATGTATTTACAAGAATATCACAATTCTTGACTTGAGAATTTCTTTTTATGTGTGTAAGTAGCTTTCCGCCGAGCAGCTTCAAACATGTCCAGCTTTTAATTTTCCTGTTTCCATATCCATATTTCATATAGTTATCCATACACAATGTACTACGACTAAACAGCAAGCAAAACATTGTTAAAAATGATGATGAACTATTCAACAGTCCATTCCGCAGCAAAACGCAAAACATTTCGAATAGCAGCTCTTTCATTGGTGATGCTCCCACTGTCACTACGTCTCGTGAAACATGAAGCCTAGATAGCCATGACCCTGCCGCCGCCGCTGTTGAAATGAGAACAAATCTAACCCAAAATGGCGATGCGCAAAAGGATCGGCGCAAAGCACCCCAAACCTTGAGAATGACAGCTGATTGTTTGTTGAGCCGTGACTTATCCACAACTATCTGCCGCTAAAATAAATACTGTAGACAATTCGTAATGCTGACGTTTCATAGCCACCTTTATAGCTATTATACCGTGTATTTGATCATATGCAGTTTTAAGAGATCAGCATTGGTATCTAGCAGGCATTGTTCATAACTCGGCTGATTATGAGTTATGAAAAAAATTCACGTTGTTCGTTTATGGGTAGTCTTACCTGCTCAAAAGTAATTTGGTAATCTCTGTATAACATCATCATCATAGTCACAATGTCTTAACAGACATGTTGCGAACTCGTAAAATGTACTCATTTTACGAGTTTCTCTTGGAATATCTTTGAGATCTTTAATGTAGTAGTTTCCCATTTGCTTTCTGCATCCTCATGCCGTTGACCAGATTGATGTATCGACTGGTTCATCCGCCTTTAGGGACAATTTAGACAAGAAGGTGTCCTGACTCTTCTCAACTCGTCCACCCAAAGCTGTTGGTTGAGAAGAGATTACTGTTTATACCGACAGTAGTTCGGTTCCTTTTAGTCGACGTTTACGACACGCAGGATATACGATGGAAGATATTCTAACCCGCCCTCATACGGGAAAACATAACATAATGGGAGTAATAAATTTTATTTTTCTAGGCGAGTTATTCGAGTTATTCGAGGTGAGTTAGTCAAATGAAGAGAAATAATACTGCTTCAGTCCAGATGAGCAGAGAAAACCATAGAAAAACTTTTGTTTGGCAACAATTCTTGTAAAACACAATCTCTGAGATTTATTGTTTTATTGTTCTGGCGGGTTGCCAATCCGTCATTTGGAAAAAATTGGTAATTCAGAGTAATAATACTACATTTGACATTCTCAGCTCTATTCTTTGTATATTTCAACTTTCTTGTGTCCAGCTACGTCTATGGTATTGATGGCTTTTAAATATCTTACAGCTATTACCGGTCAAAGTAGTTTGTGCTTTCACCATTATTGTAAAACCGGCTGAGTGGTAATAGCAGATGAACTGAGCTTAGTTCAGGTATAGATAACCAGTACTACACCACTGTATTCACGCAAGTATATATGTGGATGTTATCGTGCTCTCCCAGTAACATTTTCCAGGTTTGTCATTACCCATTTGGCGTAACTATGGCGGCTACTGAAAATTCTAGACAATACAATCTTGTTCGATCAGAGGGTATGAATGCCCCTATGTCTGCCGTACTAATATCAAGAAGCATAGGTACCTACAATTTTTTTTTATCAAAACACTCAATAGCAGATACTTATTACGGTACTTAATGTGTTTTTATATAAAAAAGTTTGAAAAGGTTATACAATTTTGCGTAATTTTGACGAAGATGGAATATATACAGGGTGTTAATCATTTATGTTAACAAACTTTAACCACGAATAGTACTCCGGAAAATAGAAAGAAAATGTCATATGAATATGGGTCCGGAAATGCTTCCTAAGGGAGCTACGCTCCTTTGCATGGGGCACCCAGAAAACGGTTTTTCCTCGATATTTTCGAAACCGTTCATAGCAAAATTACGAAATTAGGTACGATGGGTAAACTTTTGACGCTGAGTCTGATTCTGAATTCAGAATTTCATAATTTTAATCAGAGGCGTATCATAAGGGAGGAATTAAGGGTAAAAATAACCCCATTTTCTAAATGGTAATTTTTTTATATTTTGATTTTAGAATATGGTATTTCAGAGATTTCTACGTAAAAATGGTCTCTTGGTACATCTCGATAGGGCTAACCGTTTTCGAGAAAAATGCAAATTATTGAATTGATGCAGGCTCTTGTGAATAAATAAATGTTCATCTATTTAGTAAGTCTGCTGTGAAAAACAATTACAATAATTGATAAACAGCTTGAGAGCTGTCAGTTTATTAAGTTTAGAAATTGTTGCCAAGTAGAAGTGTACTGATACTCTGCTTAAAATGGTCCAATTTACTAACGGAGAAATGACAGATATGCATTTCTGTTATAGAATGGCTCAGGGTAACGCTCATGCTGCGAGACGTATCTATCATGAACGATATCCCCAAATAATGTTCCTTTAAAAATAATACCTAAATGTTTTGTAATAACCCTAAACTGAATAAACTGACAGTTCTCAAGTTGTTTATCAATTATTGCAATTGTTTTTCACAGCGCACTTACTAAATAGATGAACATTTATTTATTTACAGTAGCCTGCACCGATTCAATAATTTGCATTTTTCTCGAAAACGGTTAGCCCTATAGAGATGTACCAAGAGACCATTTTTACGTAGAAATCTCTGAAATACCACACTCTAAAATCGAAAATGTCAAAAAATTACCATTTAGAAAATGGGGTTATTTTTACCCTCAACTCCTCCGTGTATGATACGCCTCTGATTAAAATTATGAAATTCTGAACTGAGAATCAGACTCAGCGTCAAAAGTTTACCCATCGTACCTAAATTCGTAATTTTGTTATGAATGGTTTCGAGAATATCGAGGGAAAACCATCTTCAGGGTGCCCCATGCAAAGGAGCGTAGCTCCCTTAGGAAGCATTTCCGGACCCATGTTCATATGACATTTTCTTTCTATTTTTCGGAGTACTATTCGTGGTTAAAGTTTGTAACAAACTTAATTAACATACTGTATAACTATGTTATAAATTTACATTATTATTATGAAAAAGCAAGCATAATAATGCCCTCTCTGTCATAATGATGAGTGTACGATATTGAGTTCTTCACTAATAAGGAATTAGAGTGAATCCAGTAGTCATATGTTGTTGGGAAGCACCTTACCATTACAATTTTAAGTACCAAAAGAACCTATTTTTTTAGGGAAATAATCAATTTGTTTCTTTATTTGGCTTTCTATTCCTAAAAAATCGAAAATATTATTTATTTCGCTTTCTATTGAGATGAAACCTAGTCTTTTGGAGATTTGAGGGTACTGATTACAAATCCGGTCGCAGTTCTGAATTTCAGTCTTATGTGGCGCAAATAAAAAAGTTTAGACCCCTCAGATCTACAGGTTTGCCTAAGAAATCGAACATATTTATTTGGCTTTCTAAAAACCACGTGTTTTGGATAATTTGAAGGTGCTGACTATAAATGCGGCGCAGTTCAGTTTCTGCTGACGAAAATAAAAAATTTCAGATCTTTCAGATCTTCAGGCTTACCTAAAAAAATTGAAATTCTCTATTTGGCCTTCTATTAAGATAAAACTCGTGTTTGGATAATTATAATAAACGCCGGTGTTTCACAGGGATCTGTCCTATCCCCTACACTGTTTCTGCTGTACATCACCGAGCTGCTGGAAACAACATCCAATTCAATCTACAGCTTCGCATACGACAGTACATTAATATCGTGCATGGAACCAGGCAACCCACTATCAGCCCAAGACACGATACGTCGGCGACAGCAATATGCCTTACAGATGAACGTAGATATCAGAACGACTGTCGAGAAGTACCTACAGTTTAACTTACAGGAAACTCAAGCAACAATACTGACAAAGAAGTCTCACGTTGGCTTACTAACTGTGAAAATGGAGGGTCACCCAATAGTCGAGTCAACTTCCGTCAAGCTTTTTGGGATCAACATCAACAACCACATGTCCTGGCACGACCACGTGGTCAGTATTGTTGAAACGGCATCCCAGAGGCGTGGAGTTTTGTTCCGCTGCAAGAAGCTGTACACACCAGAGCAACTACTGCTGCTCTACAAGGCACAGGTCCGACCATTGTTGCTCCCATGTGTGGGGATGCGCTACGAAGCACTCTCTAAAGCTTCTGGACACTATCCAGAAGAGAGCAATTAGACTAATGGATACGCCTAGCTTCATAAAGGATCTCCACAGTCTGAAATATCGAAGAAGGGTGGCTGACCTGTCCCTGTTTCACAGATTCACGGAAGATGTTCGAGTGAGCTCTCCCAGATGAAAAAATATGAACTTTGCAAAAATAGCTTAAGTCTGTCGATCGCTGGCTCTGTCTCATCATCATCATAGTCACAATGTCTTAACAGACATGTTGTGAACTCGTAAAAATGCATTAAGTCGGAGCCAGAGTATTGCCGACACGAATATTATCAATAGTTTTGAGAACTGTAGCTCGCCATCGTTCACGATTTAGTGTCAGTTCAGTGGCGCTCTTGATATTCATATCTAGCAACTGTTTCCTCGTATCCACCCAGCGTGTAGGGGAACGGCCACCGCGCCGCCTACTCGGGGCGTGACCCTGAACTACAAGTTTCTCCATATTATCGCTTCTGTGAATATGTCCGAAGAATGTAAGCATTCTCATCGACACAGTGGAGGATGGCCTCTTTGGATTACCGAGCTCACCCAGTATCGAAACATTAGTTCGATGGGCGGTATAAGGAATTCTCAGCATTCTCCTCCACGTCCATATTTCAAAAGCATCTATGCGAGCTCGATCTGCCTTTTTAACAGTCCAAGCTTCCGAGGCATACACAAAAATATGGAGAACACAAGAGACTGAACCAGTGACATTTTGGTAACTTTAGCGATGTTATGGTCACGCCATATTTTAGTAAGCTTTGTCATGGCCACGCATGTCTGTTGAATGCGCCGTCGAATCTCATTCTCACAGCTACCTGAATTGTCGATCAAAGAACCGAGGTACACAAAACTTTGAACTACCTCACAACGGCCTATTGACTTTATTTCTCGATGATTGTCATGCTCTCTATCCACGATAATAACCTTGGTCTTGTTGTAGTTAATACCAAGACCATATGCTGCACTGTTTTGTTCTAAAACGTTCAATAGAGCTACTAGCTCTTCCTGAGAAGCAGCAATAAGGGTTGTATCGTCAGCAAATCTTAAGTTAGATATTTTTCTTCCGCCAATAGTTATACCGCCATTCCGTATGCCCAATACCTGTCTCATCACAAATTCAGAGTAAATGTTAAATAACACCGAAGATAATCGCATCCCTGACAACTCCTTTTTTGGTTGCTGTTTAACCAGACAGGTTACCACCAATTCTTACACGAGCTGAGTTAGACTCATAGAGTTGCTGTATGAGAAATACTAAGTGGTAAGGGACTCCCATGGAGATAAGGATTTCCCAGAGTTTAGGCTCTCAGTCTTTATGTTTGTAAAGTTAATTATAGGATTTCCATATTTCTACTCTAGCTTTTGCTATTCAACAATTCTTAAAACTCTGACTGAACATTCGCTTGGCTAGTGTACCGAGTAGTGGCCGAGGCAGATTCGCGTCTGACAACATTCCTGATCACATTATCTAATTGAATATTCATCCACGGATTAGCAATGAACTTGAACAACCTAGCATCCGCGCTATATAATCTCCGACACAATTATGATGAAATAATTGGCATTTAAATCTCATCATCGTCTTATGGCAGACACCAGACACATTCCTGTAGATAAAAAGTACACCGTGTATGATGGATATAGTGTAATATTTATTATTATTCGCTGTAAATTACTTTAATTACGAAGAACCGCCTGTGGGAATGTAAACAGTTGCTGTCTGTGAAGTGTGGCTTCAGACAGAAATTACACGTTAATTATTCTGCTGTTTTGTTCGGGGGCAATCAGTGCGAAGAGAATTAGTAATTTTTCAAGTATCATCGATTACTTCGGCGATTGTAGATTGCATGATCAAGTATTCTTAATCCGGGATATGAAAATTGCAGCGGCTGGTTATTTTTCCAATTCAGGTAAACATGTAAATTGCAGCGGACGACCCTCTGTTAGGGATAGGAGTTTTTATAACAGCCATCCCTCATTGTTTATTTTTGAGAGGCTTTGATAAATACTCAAACAGACACATACATTAAAATGAATAGTGTCAGAATAAAGCACGCTCCAAATGCAACAACTAAAAAGAAGCAAGATTTTTTGAATCTTAGAATAGGTTTATTACTCAATGAAAATAGGATAAGTGGATTGAAATATATAAAAAGTGTATGTCATTTTTATGGTGAGAACCTTAGCTAGTAATTATGGTTTTTTATGTATATATTGATCTAAGATGATTTACGAACATGTTTGTACATAATGTTATGTATTATTAACAATTAAAAATTTAGAAAAGTATAATTTTCTTTCAATGTCAATAGTTTTTGTTTTATTATCAACTGCTCTAACAAAAGGATTTATTAGTTTCAGTCTAAACAAAACCGCGCATTGGGTATATTATCACCTTCCGAAAATTGCAAAAAAGTATCAAAATTGTCACAATAATTGTTGATATTGTCGAAATTGCCTAAAATAATGGAAATATATCAAGAAATTAACTTTTCTAGTTAAGTTCTAGCATTGATTAAAGTATTTAGGGGAAGATGGGCCACCACACAGTAAAATCGCGCGCTCGCAGTCTATCTCACTCACTCTAGTTCTATCTCACTCACTCTTTCATCCTTTAGCGACCACCGTCACCTGGCGCCCTCTGAAATAAATTTCGCAAATTCTTGAATCCTTTATAAATATGCCCAATAGATGGAGCAATGGAGCATCCAGCTATAAAAATACGACCTTGAAGTGCCAATGACCTAACTACCGACAATAAAAAATACGTTTCGTCGGTGGACCTAACATTCGAAATATGTTTTGTGTTCGGAACTTTGGAATGAAATGATCAGCGATCAGCTGACAGCGGTTGTTGACATTGTTGCCCGTATTGTATTTGTTTTTTACAATTTCTTGGGCATTTTCACCATAATTGTTGTTGTGATGTGTTTTTTAAGGAACCTTTTTTGTCAGGTAAGCACATCTGTCAATTAAAATGATGTAATTCATGAGATAATGCATGATGAAAACTTGAATGCATATGGAAAACAGCAAAGAAAAAAAAAACGTTTATTCGCCAATTACAGTTATCCCATGAGTTATCACATTCACTAGAGCGATAGTTGTTATAGTCATACTGCCTTTTTGTCACTTGATACTCCAAAATAATGCATTTCTTACTTGAAATTTTATCTGTGAAGTATATAGAAGTAATGAAGTTGTAGTGGCCAACCTTTGGTGGATTATGTTAAAGTAGCAAAAACATCCATCCGTAGGTAATAATTGCTAGTTGTATACCTATGTATATATAGGCAAGTTCAAAAAATGGATCATTTAATACATTCATCTTTTGACATAACCTAAAAGTTGAGTCTCTGGATTAAGAATATTAATTATGTAAATATGCACCAAAAAAAAAATAGGTACATTATGACTATTCACTTCTCTATTCGAATAATTTGCGCACTATTTCAAAATGCTTCCTTTTTGTCATTATAGGTGTGGAAAAAATTCTCCTGCTTCCCAAGCATTCGAGACAGAAGAGGCACACCGATACCAGGAGGCGAAGAGTGTGGTGACTTTATTCCACATACTGTGTACACTAACAGCACCAATAAATGCTCATGTTATCTATCCATATATTTTTTAATAAATGGTGGAGTTAAAATGAATTATTTATTATAGGGTATGCTTCTCACATAATCAAAATGAAAATATTTCATATCATTAGCTTATACCCACATTCATACTTTTTTTCCAAATATGTAACATGAAATGGTGTCTAGCTACAGAGAGGTGAAAATATGTATTTCAAATGGCACTTTGCTTAACATAGTGTGATTAATTTGTATCTTATCAATCAGGGTGACTATCCAAAAAACACTCATTGGATGATTGTTAAGTTGCACACACCAGAAGCTAAAGGATTATTGAATAAAAAACTATTAGTGATATTTACCTATGTATTTATTATATATATATATATATATATATATATATATATATATATATATATATATATATATATATTTCTTCGATGTATTAAGGCTTGTTCCGAACAGTATATAATTCAGTGTATCGAAGGGCAATGAGTGAAACACCATTCAGTGATGTCAAAATCCCTATATAATTTACATAAGAGTAATTGTCTGTGCACATATTTTAGTTATGTTTATTCAAAACAAATTTCATGTCTGATGTTGCTAACAAATTTGATTTTAAATGATGTTCTTAATAATCATATTACTTCATAATTTTAAACGTTATTATTATAATTAACCGTAAACGTATCGATGAGGTAATGAAACAGGATACATTTCAAAAATTTTATTATTCTAAATGATAAACAGTTGAATCTTTCTTTACAATTTTTGTTTCATTTTTAACAAACACAGATAATACAATACATCTCGGGACTGACATGCTGAGTTCATCATTTGCCTTAAAAGCTGTCTGCCAGTTGTTATTTCATTGAAGTGTCATTAAAAGCCTGTGTCCTTCATGTGACACCATAATTATGTCACCTTGTTTTCGCCCATTTATTTTGAGCATGTCTCACTCACTCTCAAAATTAATATTGAAGTGCAAACTGATTTCAACATGGATTATATGAACAAATTACACTCAGACCTTAATTTTTGTACAGAAAAAATAGAAAACCTACAAAAAAGATTGAATGTTGTGGACATCTCTGAGGAATCATTCAAAGAAAATGATTCAAAAGCTTTGTATTTTACTGGATTTCCAAAATCATTTATGTTGTTTCGAATATTCGATATTGTAAGGCCTCATTTATCTACAAAAAGTTTGTTATGTCCTTTCAAACAATTTTTGTGTTTCACCAGCAACAGCTTCAGATACTTTTTACAAATGCATTGATATATTGTATCAAAAATTTAAAAAGCTAGTCATCTGGCCAGACAGAGAGATATAATTTTGGTAATCGTCTAGCAGTGACAATAGATTGTTTTGAAATTTTCACAGAAAAACCATCTGGTTTAGTTAATATGGCTCGTTGCTGGTCTAACTACAAACATCATCAAACTGTGAAATTTTTGATTGGAATCACACCACAAGGTACCATAAATTACATTTCCGAAGGTTATGGTGGAAGGACAAGTGACAAGCATCTAACAGAAAATTGTGGCTTTTTAAATTTAATTATACCTGGTGACATAATATTAGCAGATAGAGGTTTTTTAATTAGAGACTCAGTTGAAGTTCTAGGAGGTCACTTACATATTCCAGCATTTACAAAAGGTAAGACGCAACTTCACCCAGTAGAGATAGAAAGCACTCGTAGTATTGCTACAGTTAGAATTCATGTAGAACGGGTTATTGGTTTTCTTAAGAAGAAATACAAAATACTTCAAGGTCCGATACCTATTAGCATGTTGTCTGTGTTTACTGATGATAAATGTGCTCTTGACAAAGTTTTAGTTGTATGCAGTGCTTTAATAAATTTATGTCCATCTCAAATTCCACTTGATTGGTCTCAATATTTTTTACACAACTGTACATCATATTCAAATGCATTTATATTGTTCACATAAGTTTATACTAGATATATGTAAATTATATCCTCACAATTACTAGGAATTCTGTGAAACTAACAATGCCTAAACAAAAATGCAGTTTTTGATAGATGATTCTCATATAATGTAGCTAAATCATACAATACCATCCCTAATTATGTTAGAAGTAGCTATATACTATAACAATATTTTTAATGTCGCAGAAATTATTGTCATTTTGTTATGTATAATAATATAATACTTCAACTCTGTGTATGCCAACTTTTTTTTAGAATACGTATATATAGCTTTCTTGTTGGCAGACACTTTTAGGACATTCTTTAAGGAAGAAAAGAACTGCTGCTACGTGGCTGCAAACTTCACTTAATCCTGCCATACAAGTGCAATGAGCACATGATATAGCACCATCTGACAGTACGATAATCGATACCTGTAGTGGTTTATCATTTCTTCTTTGTGAGTGCATAACCTGTAACAAAATAGGGGCTGGTTTAGTAGGTATAGTTTCCTTTTATGGGCGAAAACAGGATGGATGGTTCTTTCTAATCTCTAAAACTATTTTTTTTTTGATAGATTAAAATATTTTAAGCAATATTCTGTACATGATAGCTTTCAACTCTCCTCAACATAGTGATGATGAAACCAAATCTTGTGAACATGTATTTCAGCAGGTAGGTATATAAAAAAATAATCAACATGCTAATCATCTCACATACACTAGAATCTACAGTGAATTTTACAGCAGTTAGTACACGTGAAAGAAACAGTTAGATATGCAAACTAGCTTACCTTGCCCATGACAACATATCAGTTTGTGTTCATCATGTTTGCCATCGTTTGTTGGACATACCCTCATAATATTGGAAAGCCTGCAAAGATTTGTATGCCTTCATCTGCTGTCCAGTATAAAAACAATGCGTTAGCACCAAGTAATTCATCAGATCCACGATTTTCACTGCTGGTAAAAAGCTAACATCTTCCGAAAGTTCATCAATCCTCAGAGCATAGGGATCAACAACATCCGTTAATTTCATTTTTTCATCACAACGAAGTTTGATGTCGCCACTAAGCGATGAATAATACTCACTACGAGACATTATCACCAGAAATTAAAAGAAAATAGCTCAAAAATCACTTTACAAGTACAACGTGCAACGAAATCGTATGCAAAACAGGTAATAAACAAAAGCCTGTTTGCCCCTCAGGCTAAACATAACAGCCGATCTGTCAAAACCACGTGACACGAAACGAATGGCGACACCTGTAGGAAATTTTAGCAAGTAGCGTTTATAGATGGTGGATTAAATAGTAGCAAGTAGGGTACTTTGTAGACTTAAAAGTCGATCTATCAAAGTTGTATTGGTAGAGGTACATTTGTGCTCATATAGATGGCCGCAGTCCAGGAGAAACAAAAGCCGTGCCGTGCCTTTTTTCAATGGGGTTGTCCATCTTTCCGTAAATGTGTTAATCAATGGTTCTAGTTAGTTAAGTAGAGAATTATCTATAACAATAAGTGCGAATAAAATTTTGGGTCTGTAATTTAAAAAAGGCATTGTGATGTCATATACTTTTCAAGATCAATAACAGAAGTAGGTAAGTAAATGCCACTAAATTGTTCCTTTAGATAAAAATTAATTTGACCTGTCACATAATATTATTTTTATATAATATTTTGCTGTACAAATCCAAATTAATTTTTATAATACCTCCAAACAGGTATACTACGCCGAAAAGGGACCCTCGCTGCAATCTACAAAATTTTTTATGGTCACCTTTGAGATTTATAGGATTATACCCTAACCGCGGCTGCAATTTGTATCCGCCCGATTACTTAGTTGCTGGCTTTGCACCCTTCGTCATTTTTAGTTAGAAATATTGGTTTTGCGGTATTCTAATTCTTGTGACACATTTTTTTTGTTAAGCGGCATCAACTACATGGTTATTAGCCGCATACTTGGGTTCGAGTTGACATGCAGTGACTGCCAATTCTAGTTTTAATCACATTAGATTTTGGTGAACATTTTTTTTATGGTCGCCTCCGCAAAAGCTGAAAGCCAAAGCCTATGGCGCTGTAGAAGCTCTGCGAGAGGATAGGTGTCGGTTCACGTTAGATTTGAAACGTTGCAGGTTGTAGCCGTCGGGGGTAAGGACCTCGACCTGGTAAGGATGAGCTCGCAGAGCTTCTCTAGTGTTCCTGGTTCGGACGGCCTGTGGTGTTATTATCTGGGAGAGCTCACTCAAACATCTTCCGTAATAGAATTTGTAAAACAGGGATAGGTCAGCCACCCTCCTGTTGCATGAATTTCAAAACATTGCTGATGGATTCCACAGAATTGAGACAACAACGGATATTATTCGGCAGATTGAACTGCATGCGGTAATGCTCATATTGAGGACAGCCTAATAGAATATGCTTGATTGTGATAGTTTCTTGGCATGTGGTGACTTGCCCCTTAGAAGATGCATTGTGGTGATGTTGGTATGACCCATTCTAATTCGAGTTATTACTACTTGCTGACGTCTTTTCATATTGAGGTGAAAAAGCCACGGATAGACGTTGTCCTTCACTTCGAGTAGCTTTACTTGGGACCTACTATAGCGGTATTGTCATTTGGCCAATATTTTTCCCTTAAACCATTTTTTAGCGTCTTCTATGCGTACCGGGATATTATCTGCATGTAGTTGTTATTATTATTATTAGTTTGCTCAACAGGCCGTGAAGGCCTAGGGCAAAAATGAGTACAGTCTGATCTTATACCGCTAAATTTTCTGTAACTTAAGATTGTCTTTGGCTGTATGTTTCCATCGTTTCATTACCTATTTCTGCACTATTCCACGCCACCTCTTTCTGTCTACCGCCTTCTCTTTCCAGTGTTTAATATATATTTTTTTAAATTACCTTCTGGCTTCTTCAGCCATCTCTCCCTTGGTCTACTCTTCCTTTTTTCCTATTTGTCTAGGACTAATTTTGCCATTTTTATCTCACTTAGGCATTGATGCTATTTCTGCCGAAACATTAAAATGCTTGGGTGAAGACCGCATCTCTCTTTTTTATAATATTTGTAACAGGGTCTGGTCCTCCGGTGTTTGGCCAGATGAATGGTGCACATCCATTTTTGTTCCACTTCATAAAAAAGGATCTCCAACAAATCCAGACAATTATCGCCTACTTTTGTTAATTTCTCACGCAAGCAAGGCTCTACTATATATTTTAGAGTCTCGTTTGGAGGGTTTCATTGGCGGGCAAATTTCTCAGGTGCAGGCAGGTTTCGTAAGAGGACGCGGTACGCGTGAACAGATCTTAAACTTAAGACAGATTATTGAAAAAGCCAGGGAGCATTATTTTCCCGTTTTTATCTGCTTTATGGACTATTCTAGGGCGTTTGATAACGTAAAGTTCCCTAAGGTGTGGGAAATCCTTATCTCCATGGAAGTCCCTTACCACTTAGTATTTCTCATACAGCAACTCTATGAGTCTAGCTCAGCTCGTGTAAGAATTGATGGTAACCTGCCTGGTCAAATAGCAACCAGAAAAGGAGTTCGTCAGGGATGCGTATTATCTCCGATGTTATTTAACATTTACTCTGAATTTGTGATGAGACAGGTATTGGACAACTGGAATGGCGGTATAACTATTGGCGGAAGCAAAATGTCTAACTAAAGATTTGCTGACGATACAACCCTTACTGCTGCTTTTCAGGAAGAACTGGTAGCTCTATTGAACGTTTTAGAACAACACAGTGCAGCATATGGTTTTGATATTAACTACAACAAGACCAAGGTTATTATCGTAGATAGAGAGCATGACAATCATCGAGAAATAAAGTCAATAGACCGTTGTGAGGTTCAATGTTTTGTGTACCTCGGTTCTTTGATCGACAATTCGGGTAACTGTGAGAATGAGATTCGACGGAGCATTCAACAGGCACGGGTGGCCATGACAAAGCTTGCTAAAATATGGCGTGACCATAACATCACTAAAGCTACCAAAATGTCACTGGTTCAGTCTCTTGTGTACTACATATTTTTGTATGCCTCGGAAACTTGGACTGTTAAGAAGGCAGATCGAGCTCGCATAGATGCTTTTGAAATGTGGACGTGAAGAGGAATGCTGAGAATTCCTTATACCGCCCATCGAACTAATGTTTCCATATTGGATGAGCTCGGTAATCCAAAGAGACTATCCTCCATTGTGTAGATTAGAATGCTTGCATTCTTCGGACATATTCACAGAAGCGATAATATGGAAAAACTTATAGTTCAGGGTCACGCCCCGAGTGGGCGGCGCCGTGGCCGTTCCCCTACACGCTGGGTGGATACGACGAAGCAGTTGCTAGATATGAGTATCAGGAGCGCCACTGAACTGAGCTGACTAGCTCCGACTTAATGCATTTTACGAGTTCACAGCATGTGTGTTAAGACATTGTGACTATGATGATGATCTCATTCAGCCTCTCCACATGTCCTAGCCACCTTATTCTCTGTGCTTTAATGGCTGCTATAATATTGGGGTTCTTATACGTGTCTTCCAGTTCCTAGTTTGTTCTTCTTCTCTATCCCTTGTTTATACTTACGCCTCCATAAATAGCTCTCGACATGTTTATTTCCCAATTTCTTTTTCTCCTCGTCTTTGCTGATAGTTCACGTTTCACAAGCATATGTCGCTGTTGGTCTCATATAATAGTTGTGGAAAATCTCTCTTTGGTCTTTCACCATACACATTTGGATTTCATAAGTTTTTTCAGAGCTCCACACTTCTGATTTCCTTTGATGATCCTTGCCTGTGTTTCTTGTTTCTCCTGTCCCTTTTGCTCTATGATTACCCCTAGGTACATACATTCCGTAGTCTTTTCAAAAGTATATTTCATGTTGTTGGTCATAAAAGTTCGGATGATCATCGGGAGTTTTTTCGATTTGCCTCATGACCATATATTTGTCTTGCTTTGACTTAGGTGCAGCTCAAATCCTTTACTTCCACAACGATTCTTGCCGTAATTTTCCCTAGTTCTTTCTTTGTTTTTGCTACACTGTTAGCATAACTGATAGAGCATTGATGTTTGCGATGTTGATTGCAGTTTCAGAGGTCTACAATACATCCACCATCTGCCGCAAATCTACCACCAGTCACCAGACTAACCTAGAAATGTTATTATCGTGTGACAAGGAATACAGGTAAATAAGTCACATTAAGGGCCGGTTGTAAAATGCAAGCTTAAGCTTCGGCTTAAGGTAAGCCGCCGTTAAACCACGTCAGTGGCAAAATGTCCGTTGTACAATGCTGGCTTAACCCCCCACTCCAAGCTTAACACGAGCTTACGTAAGCCGATGCTCAACGCGAGCTTAGCTGAGGTTTAAACCTAACCTGATATAAAAATGACATGATTTGTCAATGATGAACCTTCAAATTGCTTGTCACTTTATTAGGTCAAATTTTTTGGAAGATTTGTGTCTAATTTAACAAAGAGAGTGAATGAAAGAACAGAGACAAAAATGGTCGTTGCCAAAATTTGACACAAACTGTCATAAGTGCCTAACCAAAAAAGGTAATTTTTCAGGTCATTATGTCAGTACGTATTGCCTCATTGATGCCAACTATAGTGAATTTCGTTATCAACCAGGTTTAACTAAGCCGACGATTGTACAACGGGTGTCGACTTTAAGCCTGAGCTTAGCTAAGCTTAGGCTTAACAAATCTCGTGATAAACCCGCATTTGTACAACCGGCCCTAAGGGCCGGTTGTACAATGCAAGCTTAAGCTTCGGCTTAAGGTAAGCCGACGTTAAACCACGTCAGTTGCAAATATTCCATTGTACAATGCTAGCTTAGTCCCCCTCTCCAGGCTTAGCACGAGCTTACGTAAGCCGAAGCTTAACGCGAGCTTAGCTGAGGTTTAAACCCAACCTGATACAAGTGACATGAGGCCTTTACGGAAACACTGATCTGGATCCGGATAGTTTAGTCATATGTCAAACAGCTGTCAGTGGGACTTACGATTTCATGAGGGCTGTTCCAAATTACGGTACTATCTCCGTCCTAGAACTGATTTCATCATGCCCCGCCCATTTTGTGATTCTAGAATCACCGTTTTTAGAACTGTAAAATGGGCGGGGCATGATGAAATCAGTTCTGGGACGGTGATAGTACCGTAATTTGGAGCAGCCCTCATGAAATCATTAGTCCCACTTGACAGCTGTTTGACATATGACTAAACTATCCGGATCCAGATCAGTGTTTCCGTAAAGGCCTATGATATGTCAAGAAGAATCCTTCATATTGCTTGTCACGTTATTAGGTCATATTTTTTGAAAGATTTGCGTCTAATTTAGCAAAGAGAGCAAATGAAAGAACAGAGAAAGAAACGGTCGTTGCCGAAATTTGACACAAACTGTCATAAGTGCCTAACCAAAGAACGTAATTTTTCGGATGATTTTGTCAGTACGTATTGCTTCACTGATGCCAACTGTAGTGAATTTCATTATCAACCAGGTTTAACTAAGCCGACCATTGTACAACAGGTGTCGACTTTAAGCCTGAGCTTAGGTAAGCTTAGGCTTAACAAATCTCGTGCTAGGCCCGCATTTGTACAACCGGCCCTAAGGTTACCTATGCGAAGTTGTCTTTCCTAGATGCCTGGCGGTATTTTATCAAGCAGGTTGATTTTAGGCACCATTGATTGGAATCAGTTCCACCGTTTTTGCAAGTTCGTCAGGAATTTATATCATACGTCACTGTTTGGCCAATAATGGGCAACATTTTGAACACTTATTGCAATAAAGATAGGTATTTTCTTTATGTTTTTGTTTGATATGTACACAAATTAAGACACAGAAAGGTTTTTCTAATTTTCTCGAAAACAAATAGACCGATTTTAAATAATCGAAAGTCAAGATAAAGGACATCGACACACCCTTTCAAACAAGAGAAGTAGGTCTGAAATTTTGAAGGGGATGACCCCGAGGGACAAGGAGGAAAAGAAGTTTTTTGGTTAAAAAGTTGTCCCCTTTGACAAATGTTTTGACGTATCTACGTTTTTTCTTTTAATCAGTGGTTTTCGATAAATTCGTGGGAGGAAGTTTTAAAAATGACACCCTGTATAGGATACACATTTAATATTTCAATGCAGTTAACGTATTTTTCACAAAGGAAAATACTTTTGATACTTTAAACCTTAAATATTTCTTTACCAGATCGATGCCTACCGGCCTGTCCTTTTGATATTTTCCTAATCCACCTTGTACAATCTGTACAAACGTGCCTTGGCCTATAAAATATTCCGAGAGACGAAAGGCTATAAAACTCCAAAATTTATTGATGTAAGTCGTAAACGGAAGATCGAAGTTTTTCGTTAATAGTTTATTAAACGAGGTATAACGTTACAGCCTATAGTAATCTCGGAATTCTATGAATAGCGTTTTATAATTGGACATTTTATGGCGAGCTTATGGGCTAAACGTCTGATCAAAGAGGTTAGGGTGAAATACTATCCGAATGCCTCTCAGTGGGAGAAACCGTTGAATTCTTCGGCAACAATAAGGTGTGGGATCTAAAAGCAGATAATTACGTGTCGTAATGTGAGCTTCATGTAAATGCAACACCATAAGTTTACCTCGTGTCACGGAATCGTGGTATTCTTTTGAGCTGTAGATTACTCGACGACAAATAGTAGTGGTTTGAGAAGTAAAATACAGGCTTTTGTTTGTTGTGGTCGAAGTTTGTTCATCAAACGTATTTTCAATAAACGCCGGTATTCCTCAGGGATCTGTCCTATTTCCTACACTGTTTCTGAGAGTACATGAATATCACGCATGGAACTAGGCAAGCCACTATCATCCCCGACGGTACGTCGGCGACAGCAGTATGCTCAACGTAGATGTCAAAACAATTATTGTCGAGTGGGGATTAGTAAATGAAGTACAGTTCAACGTACAGAAAACTCAGGCAACAACAGTTACAAAGAAGTCTCACGTTGGCTTACCAACTGTGGAAATGAAGGGTCACCCCATAGTCGAGTCACCTTCCCTCAAGCTTTTGGGGATCAACATCAACAATAGCAGGTCCTGGCATGGCCACGTCGTCAGCATTGCTGCAACGGCATACCAAGAGCTTGGAGATTTGTTCCACTGAAGGAAGGTGTATACACCAGAGCAACTACTGCTGCTCTACACATATCCGACCACTGTTGGAGTATTGCTCCCATGTATGGGGATGAGCTCCGAAGCACTTTCTAAAGCTTCTGGGCACTATCCAGAAGAGAGCAACTAGACTAATCGATACACCTAACCTCACAAAGGGCCTCCACAGGACCTCAAGACCACCGTATTAGTACAATTGAGGAGCAGCTAGCAACATCACAAAAACACTTTGAGGAACAGCTAGCAACATCACAAGAACACGTTGAGGAACAACTACAGCAAGTGAAAGACCAGGTCAAGTAAATGGTCAGAGAGCAGCTGCGGGAATTTAGTGCAGGTGAGCGTAGTTTTACACTGCAGCACCCGCTTTACCAGATAGACACAGTGGTGTAGTTGCAAAAACATATCCGTACAATGGAAACACGTCATGGGACATTTATCCTATGCGATTTGAAAACATCGCACGTATGAATAACTGGTCGAATGAGGAAAAAGCTTGTGTGCTGACATCCATGCTCAGAGACTCTGCAGCAGCTATTTTGGAAAATCTCTGCTCCTCAGATCTACGTGACTATGATAAGATATCATCTGCACTAAAGTTACGCTTTGGAGATGCACATTTAACAGAGCTGTTGCATGGCCAGTTGCATAACCGGACACAACACGCCAAGGAGTATTTAACCACATTTGCATACGAAGTCCAAAGCTTAGCTAAACGATCATCGAAGAAGGGTGGACGACCAGTCCCTGTTTTACAAATTGTATCACGGAAGATGTTCAAGGGCGAGCTCATCCTTACCAGGTCGAAGCCCTACTCCCCGAACCAATCTCCTCCAGCGTTCCTTCTTTTGGAGAACTTCGACGCTGTGGAATGAGCTGACGGGGAACTTGTTTCCCGATGGCTACAACCTGCAGCGTTTTAAACTTAACGTGCACCGACACTTACCCTCCCGCAGCGCTTCTACAGCACCATAGGCTTTCAACCTTTGAGGGAGGCTGACCATAAAAAAAGTCTTTTGTATCAGATTGGACGGACAAATAAGAAAAAATGTGGTTGCAATTAATATAATTCTGTGCAATAGCGATTGGAAGCCAATTAACTTAATAAAATAATTGATAGTATCTATAGGTTTAATGTTCTCATCTACATAGCCAAAAAGTATACTAGAATAAAACCTTTTTGTTCAAAAATAATGAAAATCGTGCCAGTTCTGTTATTCTTTCCAAAAACCTCGTCAACGTAAAAAAACGCTACCATGAATAGAGGGCATCACCTACAGCACATTGAACTCATTTAAATGATTAAAACTCTTTTCCAGTTTGGTGCGTTAATGTGAGTATCAGAAAAATCGTTTCCTCAATACGTTTTACGTGAAAAAGTCCCTAGAGTTAACCGTTTTCGAGATAACCTTTATTGAAATTTTCAATAATCCGATAAAAAATCAGTAACAATTAAGCATACGTTCAAACAATTTTCTTTTTCAGGGGATCTCCTCTAAAACCTTGAAATTCTGACTGCAAATGGATGGTATCACTATAAACTAAACTAAATAATTGTATGTGAAAATATTGAATATTATTTCGAAATGCAGCATTCCGTAATTTTACTGACTTTGGTACCAGTTACTGATCGCCTGCGTTCCAAATACAACAGCAATAATCCTATAATTCTGAGTTATCGGTGTCATGTATTTGGTAGTTGAGCATATACATGTAGTTATGGATACTTTGTATACTACCTGTTTTTATGTACATTCCTGAATGTCGAAAAATGAAGCAGTCGTCTTCCCGCACTCATTGTTTCAATACGTAACATGGCACAGTCAGCAGAAAAACCTTGGTAAATGTACAAGCAAACCGGTAAAATTCAGTATCGTTATAAGTGAAAAACGTAAAATTAAAACAAAATGGGCGATTACCGAGGAATCGCTCCGATGTGTTTTTCTGGAAATATAGCAGAAAATTGGAAAGCATGGCGTCAAAGATTCGAAAATTACTTGATAGCATCGGAAGTCAGTAAAAAAGACCAGAAAATTCAGGTGACACAACTACTTCACTATACAGGGTGGGCCAATAGTGCGTGGACGGAGGATTGTGGGCTTACTAAAAAATATTTCAAAAACCTGTCACTTGATCATGGTAGGGACCCTTAAGGGCTATAACGTAAAAATATTTTCACTCAAATTTTGACGTTTATACAGGGTGATTCATATCAAACTTACATTTTTTTTAATGGAACCCCCTATATATTATTGCATATTTGGATTCCTTGATTAATTCTAGTGTGACTTTATGTATCACACATGGAACTTTAGACCAACCGTTTAGGCGCAAATCACCATTTTTGGTATAAGTAGGTATCAGGAAAAAATTGAATATCGTAGCGATTATAAAACTCAGAAGGCCGTGACTTTCCGGTACGGCTAAGCATGAAATGCGTCACCTTAGGTCAGAGGCCTAAATTTGAATTCTTTTTGCACTTGAAAAAATCAGTAGATTAATTAAGGAAACTTCAATCACAGATAACTTGATTTTTTTAAATGGGAATGCCTATTTTGGTTTAAAGAATCAAATGTAAAATTTGATTACCTTTCTAACGATATAGCATTCTCGATATCAATCTTTTTTGGTTTTCATTTTATTTCAAATTTTCTGTCAAATCGGTGCTTTTCAATTTGCCTGCGTGCAAGCAACCTAGCAGGCCATGAAAAATAAACAAAAGCTCGTTAATATGGAAGAAACCAACTAACTTAGTAGAAAGATGCGAACTAACTAGAGCAACGAGGCAAGATTATGTAAATTCCTTACAACATGTTAACTCTAACCGGATACAACAGCCGCAAGATATCTAATGTCAATGAGTAGCTGGGATATGGCAGAAGTGTTTGTTTTTCACAGCATACTAGCTATTGATGTCTACTAGGGCTTGACAACCTTCCAAAGTGATTAAAAATTTTGAAACAAAAGGAAAACTACCAGCGATTTTTGCTTACAGTCTAATATCTTTAGAATGAAATTTCACATCTAATGGGTTAAAAAAATTAGTCATTTCCGTTTAGTTAAGTCAAAAGTGAAGATATCTAACTGGAGCATTCTGAAAATCTATTGAATTAATGCTAGAATTTTTTAATTACGCTATGTTATAATTGTGTTTATTTCATGTAGTTTTCTGCAAACTAAAAATTATCTTTTACAATTCAAACAGACTGCAAATCCAGTTTCATTTTCCGCGATTTTGCTAATAAGTAGAAGTACCTACTGAAGCATTTGAAGGGTTCCAGTCAGAGGTATCATTACGTTTGACTTACGGAAATGGCTACTTTTGTATAGCATTAAATGTGAAAATTTATTCAGAAGACATAGATATTCTACTGCCAGCAACAATCAGTAGTAGTTTTCCTTTGATTAAATATTTTTTTACTGACTTTGGAAATTGGCTAATAGCTAGTAGGCTGTGAAAAATGAGCGTTCTTGTTACCGCTATTGTTTCTGGTTAGAGCTAATATGTTGTAAGGAATTTTCATAATCTTGTCTCGTTGCTCTAGTTAGTTTGCATCTTTCTACTAAGTTAGTTGGTTTCTTCCATATTAACGAGCTTCTGTTTATTTTTCATGGCCTGCCCGGTTGCTTGCATGCAGCAAAATTGAAAAACACCGATTTGACTGAAAATTTGAAATAAAATGAAAACTAAAAAAGATTGATATCGAGAATGCTATATCGTTAGAAAGGTAATTAAATTTTACATTTGATTCTTTAAACCAAGATAGGCATTCCCATTTGAAAAAATCAAGTTATCTGTCATTGAAGTTTCCTTAATTAATCTACTGATTTCTCCAAGTACAAAAAGAATTCAATTTTAGCCGTCTGACCTAAGGTGACGCATTACATGCTTAGTCTTGCCGCAAAGTCACGGTCTTCTAAGTTTTATAATCGCTGCGATATTCAATTTTCTCCTGATACCTACTTATACCAAAAATGGTGATTTGCGTCTAAACGGTTCGTTTAAAGTACCATGTGTGATACATAAAGTCACACTAGAATTGACCAAGGGATCCAAATATGCAATAATATATAGGGGGTTCCATTCAAAAAAATGTAAGTTTGATATGAATCACCCTGTATAAACGTCAAAATTTAAGTGAAAATATTTTTACATTATAGCCCTCAAGAGTCCCTACCATGATCAAGTGACAGATTTTTGAAATATTTTTCAGTAAGCCCACAATCCTCCATCCACGCACTATTGGCCCACCCTGTATAGGAGAAGAAGGTATTACAATATTCAATACGTTTGCATTTGAAGCTGACGAAGAGAGACACAAGCTAAAAATTGTGCTCGAAAAATTGGACAAGTATTTTTTGCCCAAAAGAAATATCTCCTACGAGCGCTTCAAATTTTTCACTAGAAAGCAGACACCAACCGAGTCTATTGAGCAGTTTGTGACCGATTTAAAAAACAAGGCTCGTTCCTGCGAATTTGGTGAACTTAAAGACAGTCTTATAAAGGATATGTTAACCTGTGGCTTAGCTAAAACAAAATTACGTGAGCAGTTACTTCAAGATGATGAAAAAACCCTGGAAGAAGCCATCAAGTTCTGCTTAGCAGTTGAAAAGTCTAAGGAGCAGTCAGTTTCCATGGGCATGAGCAATGATGTCGCTGTGAATCAAGTTCATAGATCACCACATCAAAAAACTTCAAGAAATGCAGTCACCTATGGTGAAAACTGGAAAGACTTTCCATCAACTTCAGGAGGTTGGAGAGGGCCTTCAAGACATGTGGTGTCTAGAAACCAGTTGCAGGAAAATGGAGGAGTGTGTTACAAGTGCGGAAAAAATCACAAAAAAAATAAGTGTCTAGCATTTCGTAAAAATGCGGAAAATTCAATCATTTTGCGAAAGTGTGTCGCCAAAAAAGTGTAGCTACCGTAAGTGCAACCGAACCCTCGGACGAAGATGAGCAATCAAACAGTGTATTTATCTACAGTGTAAATCAGAAACAAGTAGTATACAATGTATCCATAACTGTATGTATATGCTCAACTACCAAATACATGACACGAGGAATCGTAGATTTATCGAAATTCTACCAAATGATGGGGAGGAAGAAAGAGAGAATGCATATGAAAATGTACATGATCGTTCTAGTATATTTAATGATAAGGATGAAGAGGTTTATAGAACACCAGAATGTACCACATCTGGTAGGCGAGTAAAAAAGCCAGACAGATATTTGTGTACTTAGATTTAGTAGTGATAGTGATTAAAAAAAAAAAGGGGGAGATGTCATGTATTTGGTAGTTGAGCATATACATACAGTTATGGATACATTGTATACTACTTGTTTTTATGTATATTCCTGAATGTCGAAAAATAAAGCAGTCGACTTCCCGCACTCGTTGTTTCAATACGTAACAATCGGTTTCTGACAAGTAACTGTAAAGCCTCATATAACAATTACCTGCCAGTGCACCGAAACACCCATTTTCAATCAACACTGTGAATATTTATCACTCTTCTCATAAATAACTCTTCTACACTGTTCCTGCTAGGTAAGACCTACAAACGGCTTTCAATTCGGTAAACTGCAGGCGTGGGTTTTCGAGGCATTAGCTAAGTACTTTTGCTTAATAGATGCCCTGTTAATGAAGCCATTTTCCACGACTGATGCTCTAGATGAGCTTTCGCATGCTCCATTTACTTCCATGCCAAATCCCGTGGGTATTCAAGTAGAAACCATTACCAAGCTTTTAAGTAGGATCGTTTTGTGTGCAGTTATTTAACAGTCAAAACACGGTTACAGGCAGTTCAAAAAATCGGCAGTTAAAGCATTGGGGTTTGTCTCGCTTTGGGCAAGGCCCAAACAATAATAAAGATTGTAGTCAATGCTTTGCGTCGCTGTCAGCTAGTTGCATCAGTAACACTTAAGGTCAACTTGCTACTTACGTGGACTTAGGGTGACAGTGTTGCTTTGCACGCTGTCTAAAGAGCAATTGAGGGTGAGCTAAATCATGGTCAACATAAGCGTTAGATTCTTCTGGCTTAAGGTACAATATCTGTTCCACTTGCACGTGCATTTTTTCCATTTGCACGTGCATTTGTTCCATTTGCACGTGTACTTTTTCCATTTGCACCTGCATTTTTTCAATTTGCACGTGCATTTTTAACATTTTCACGTACATATTTTCCATTTGGTGAACTCAAAAGGAGAACTATTATAGTAGCCTTATACATAATTCATGTAATAAAAATAAAACTCTGTGGAACATAGTCAAATCACACAATGGAAACAACTTAAAAAATAAGACAATTGAGAAAATCTCCATCCACCAAGTTACTTATACAGATCCAACCACTATAGCTAATATTTTTGGTGAGTACTTATTCTACCGTCGTAGATAACAAGATGTCTCTTCATTTCGCACTAACACTTGCACCACTATGTCTGACATAGCTAGCTCTATGTTTTTCAGTCCTGTTATTAGCAATGACGTAATTACAATTACTAACAATTTACCCAATAAAAAAGGTACAGGTCCAGATGAGATTTCCGTTTCGTTAATAAAAGCTAATGCTGACATGATTGCCCTCTTACTGTCTGAGCTCATTAATGCCTCAGTGGTGAAGGACATTAATCCTTCGACACTTAAACTTGCCTCCATTATTCTGATTTTCAAAAACGGTGATCCTTTAAACGCAGAAAATTATAGGCCCGCAGCCCTACTGAGCATATTTTCCAAAATCATAGAGAAAGCTATTGCTGTCAAAATTGAATCTTACCTAGACAGAAATAATTTCCTGACAAACTGTCAATATGGATTTAGAGCCCGTTATTCCACATTTTGTGAATTTTTTTCAAGGCGCACATTAAGATGACCCTCTCATAACTTAATTTCATACTAAGATGGACCGGTGCAACTAGCAGTATGTATCGCTAAATAACTTTATACACTTTTTGGTTAGATCTGCTACAAACAGTTTTTTTTTTCATGTGACAAAGGCTATCTTGACTACAGTGTGTAGATTCTGTAACTTTCGCTATAGTAACGAAGGCAGGCGAAAACGAAGCTAATCATATAAGAAAACTATTTTTGACGGCATTCCATAACCAAAGTTTAACCACGGCATAGTAAACAACCAGCATGATATCTCTGAGGATTTCCTATATAAAAATGGTTCCCACAAAATTTGACCTTGGGAGGGTTTATGGAGGATTTTACGGCTATGAAGTTTGGGTAGAGATGCGAAAATGAAAATATCGATACCGGTACCAACTCGATATTTTTTAGCCTCATAGGCGCGTTTGGTTCGTACAGAGAATGTTGTGCAATTGATTACACCCCTCAATAATTATATACCGATACACCTACAAAAGTATCGATACCAGCCTGGAATCGCTCAAAAAGTATCTAAGATAAAAATAGTCGATATTAGTGCAGAAGTACAAGTATCGAAGTACCGTTACCATCCCTACAAAAAACCTATCCGAAAGTGGGGATGCGCGTGTAATTCCCGCCAACTTGAGTTATTGTGCTGGTTGTTTATCATGCTGTGGTTTAACGCTTCGCTACGCTTTCGGCATGGAGCTCGATGACTCACGAGCATTCACGAGTTGGCTTAAATATCTCTGGATAAGACTCTGCAAAATCCAGCAATGCCGACCATTGCAAAGAATTGGTTTTTTCTCTTCGATTCATTGATTGTTAATTAAGTACACAAATAAATTTAAGCAAATTGTCACTTTGACACACAGCACAATAACGTCAAAACTTGACAAACGAGATCCAAAATCTTTCGCTATCGCTTATACGTTCTTGGATACGTTGCGTTCGTTATGTACGAGTCGGAACGAAGACATTTATGGAATACCGAAACGAGCGAAAGCGTTGGAAGAATGTCGCTATCGCTTCGCTGTCGCTTCGCTATCGCTTCGCACCGAGGTACAGAATTCACCCACAGATCACAATATATTTTGTTATAGCAAATTTAACAAAAAACACAACGGAACGCTGTAACGCGGCGTTAGAGAACGCCGTAACGTCGCGTTATAGAACGCCCTCTGTTTGACCGGGCCTTAAGTGTTTATTATACGACGTAGTGAGTTCAGTGAGTTGGTGACAGATATAAAGCAAGCTAGTTCATCGAGGCAGCACTGAAATTCATGGACAAGAATCTGAAGAACAGCTTGACGAACGTTGTAACGTACAAAAAAGTTATAAGCATGATCCCCCTCACATGTCACCCTATATTACTGCGATATCGCTTCTCATAGTACCTCAATAGCACATACATGTCCTGCCCTGTATACCGGTTGTCCCAGAATTTCCTTGACACGTGATATTTTCGTAACGAGAAACGGTTCAAGCAAGAACTGAGTGGTACTTTTGAAGGTACTATAGGGTCTATCATGCCATGCATTCAAAACATTTTTTTTATACGTCAACCCCTAAAACTCACCCCCAAAATTTTTTTGTCAAATACCACCCCATAGGTTTTCCTACATAAATGATATCCCCATTTTATTTACAATCTTGTGGTACCTTTAATTTTATATGCAAACTTACTTTTTCCGTAAAATCATAAGCATAAGACAAATGAAATGATAATTTGTTTGATGCCTGATATTTTTGTAACAAAAACGGATGAAAAAGAAAAGTAAGTTGGTTTTCAAGGGTAGTGAATGACCTATCATTCCTTGCTTATGAACCATTTTTTCCTAATTTAAACCCCTGGAATATACCCCTAGCTTGTTCTTTCAAATTTTAATCCACAATTTTGCCTGGAAAAATGAATTCTTTACTTGAATTTAATTATCGTAGCGCGTCACTTTTTATGCCCCTACTGCAATTCATCATTAATTTTTTTCGTTTAATCCATGAAATCGTAAGCATAAATTAATTAAAACACATGTATGGAAAATATTTTTTTATTATCATGAATCAACTAATAAAAAAAATGTGACAACAACGCTAAGTGCAAAACCGTGAAAAAGTTTTATGGTTACATCGGGCCGCGCCAACCCCGTGTGCAGGGTGTGCCCCGCACACGGGCGCCAAAATTAATGATAAAATGCAGTAGGGGCATAAAAAGTAAGGTACTACGATAACTAAATTCAAGTAAAGAATTTACTTTTTCAGGCAAAATTGTGGATTGAAATTTGAAAGAACTAGCTAGGGGTGGATTCCAGGGGTTTAAGTAAGAAAAAAATGATTCATAAGCAAGGAATGATAGGTCATTCACTGCCCTTGAAAAACTCACTTACTTTTCTTTTTTATCCGTTTTTGTTACAAAAATATCAGGCGTCAGACAAATTATCATTTCATTTATCTTATGCTTATGATTTTACGGAAAAAATAAGTTTGCATATAAAATTAAAGGTACCACAAGATTTCAAATAAAATGGGGATATCATTTATGTAAGAAAACCTATGGGGTGCTATTTGAAAAAAAAAGTTGGGGGTGAGTTTGAGGGGTTAACGCACAGAAAAAAAGTTTTGAATGCATGGTATGATAGACCCTATAGTACCTTCAAAAGTACCACTCAGTTTTTGCTTGAACCGTTTTTCGTTACGAAAATATCACGTGTCAAGGAAATTCTGGGACACCCGGTATATTACGTATACGTAGGTGTGCAATAAAAGTACAGTACACGCCTTTATACTATGAAAACACTACACTTGTTCGAGGTAACGTTAATACCTTGCGATGTGGCCAACATCTGTTACTTTAATAGTCCTGTAAACATACGATATTTTGTCTAAAAATATTCTTGTATACACGCCGCCTGGTTCGTTCCTTTTATAACTCTTCTGTGAAATCAGCGTTGATCCTTTGCTATTTTAAGTGTAAGGCCTATTTCACGCCTACACGTTGAGCTTCAGGATGCGGAAAATCGACGTAATAGGTGACTATAGAGGGCATTCTAGACAGTCCGTCCCCTATAGACGTATAGCCTGCATTTTATTCTCCAGCCTTTTCTGTCGATCCATTCATCCTTCTTTATTTCTCTGGGCCTATTTTTTTTTGTTTAGTTTAGCACTCAAAGTAACAACTGAACATAGATGTAGTAAACAACGAATTCTGATAGGCCAACATCTTTTCTTACGTTGTCATATCGACCACCAGATACGGCAATCATAATTGTTTACTATCCTGTTAATTGTATAGTATCCAGAAATATTCCATTCTACGTTAAAAAAGACTGTATTTTGATGGTTCAGAAATGATTACAGCAAAATCAATAGATATGTTGACCTCTACTGCGTTACTGCATGTTTCTTCATCATTAACGCAAATTCTGTCTTATATAAATTTTGAGGAGTTTGCAACGCCTATGTAACTCTCCTGCGATTTGTTTACAGTAACCTCCGACTGTCAAACGTTTGTTTTGTTTGTGCGTCTTTTATGCTTGGTGAGTAAAATCGAATTCGCTTTTTGTTGGTAACTGTAGTGAAGCTTTATGGACTTGCTGTGCTATATTCGAGTGTAGTTTAACAGTTTTTCGAGATGGGACAGTGCAGAGCAGTGTTTGTGACCTGGGTTGCATTGGAAGAATTTTCAAGTTAGTTGGCAATGTTTGGGTCTGAAGTGTCAAAAGATGATGGCTTTAAGCACGCCATGATGAAGTGGTTTGTTTACTACCTCTATGTTCAGTTGTTACTCTGAAGTTTAGCAGGATCAACTTTTGAGGCCATATTAGCCGCGTTGCACAGATTTATAGAGATTTAAAAAGTCTTTTATGAAGTGTAATAGTTTGTTACTGATTTCCTGGTTGTTAAAGCATTCACGAAGAGTCTGCGGTATTTCGCAAAGTGTACGGGAATGTGAATAGCGTGAACATTCAGGAATGATGGGCTTCAAAGTTAAACGTACCTACTTGACATTTGTTACAACTTGGAGGTTCTTGATATAATAACATGCGTGTTAATGTATTAGAATATGGGAACTTAGCTATTGTGGGCTGCAAAAGCCGAAGTTCTATTTCAATAGATGTTCAGAATGCTCCAGATAGAGATATCTTCACTTTTGAATTAACTAGATGGAAATGACTGATTTTTCTATCCCACTAAATGTGAAATTTCATTCTAAAGATGTTAGACTGTAAGCAACAATCGCTGTAGTTTTCCTTTTGTTTCAAAATTTTTAATCGTTTTGGAAAGTTGTCAAGCTCTGTCAAACTCTCAATACCTAGTAGGCTGTGAGAAACAAACACTTTTGTCATACCCCAGCTTCTCATTGACATTAGATATATTGCCGCTACTGTTTCTGGTTAGGGTTAATATGTTGTAAGGAATTTTCATGATCTTGCCTCGCTACTCTAGTTCGTTTGCATCTGTCTACTAAGTTAGTTGGTTTCTTCCATATTAACGGGCTTTTGTTTATTTTTCATGGCCTGCTAGGTTGATTGCACGCAGGAAAGTTAAAAAACAAGGTTTTGACTGAAAATTTGAAATAAAATGAAAACCAAAAATGATTGTTATCGAGAATGTTATATCGTTAGAAAGGTAATCAAACTTTACATTTGATTCTATAAACCAAAATAGGCATTCCCATTTGAAAAAATCAAGTTATCTGCGATTGAAGTTTCCTTAATTAATACCCACTTATACCAAAAATGGTGATTTGCACCTAAATGGTTCGTTTAAAGTTCCATGTATGATACAAAAAGTCACACTGGTATTGACCAAGGAATCCAAATATGCAATACTCTTTATAAACGTCAAAATTTAAGTGAAATTTTTTTTGTATTGTAGCCCTCAAGGTTCCCTACCATGATCAAGTGACAAGTTTCTAAAATATATTTTAGTAAGCCCACAATCTTCCGTCCACGCGAACTATTGGCCCACCTTGTATTCTTCTATAAATTGTCCCCACTTTCTGGCCGGTCTACCTTCTTTTCTTTTGCCAAATTTTATGTAATCAGTAACTCTTTTTCGGCAATTGTTTATCATCATTCTCATAACATGGCCATATAAGATCAATTGACGGGTGGATCTATCCCGTTACTGCCAGTGATTTCCATTTTCGAGCGCCATCTAATCTCTGCGTATAACGAGTATGATCTAACTTCGAAACTCTGATTTATTTTATTTGTTTATGAATGATTTGCCAAGTCTCTGCTTTGTACGTGAAGACAGGCTCCACCATAGCTTTGTACATCATTAGTTTGGTGTTCAGTTTTATTTTAGCTGACCATAGTATTGGGTTTAACACCTGGGTCCATCTTTTTAATGTGGAGAACACAAGATGCTTGGAGTATATTCAAAGATGCAGAGATATAGTGAACTGATAAGTCAGAAATACAGTCGTGTTTCTGATAATATGTTAGTATAGTCATGTTTGTTGATTTTTCTCTTATAGTTGTAGCAGTGATAGGGAGGCAAAGCCATGCAAGTAGGTGACCTACTTTGCCTCGTTCTCTTTCCAGAATCTGGAGCAAATGAGGTCCTTTACCACTCTTATTGGTGCCAAATATCCACTCAGCCGGCAGTGGCCTGTGACTCCTGTGAGAACCACCACCGAAAGGTTGAGCGTCTCTCTGCCTTTATTCAGAAGCCATAGCGTTGGGCCCTTGTCACTGCCGGCTATGAATCTTTTAGCTTACCTGCTGTCATCTATTTCTAGCCATTAGTGCATGCAAAACCGGTCCCGGTTCTAAATGCACTTTACCCGGGTACCCGGTTCAGAACCGGTTCTAGGGTGCCTACTATAAAAACTGTATTAATCCATATTGAAGTAAGATTTGTTTCAAAAAAATAACGAAAATAACATAACATAGTGCTAGGAACTCGAAATTAAACATAAAGAAACATAAAATCGTTCTCGGAACATAAATGTTAAATCTATAACATAATCAACGAAAAGTTATCATCTTCAATCAGTCTCTCAGTGACCGTAAGTCTCAGCCTATATATTTAGTTTGCCTAAAATTTACCGTTGTGTTTACTTTTCCACCGATTTTTTCTTATTATCATAGAATGACCGTAAAAATGATATGGCCGTCAAACCTTGATCTCATAACGAAGTGCGGAGCTTATTGCAGATAATCCCAGCTGATGAGAATAATCTCTCTGGCTCCACACTACTAGGCTAAATAATTGTACGATGGCTGTCCTAGGCTAAGGACAAGTACCTTCTTCTTTGACCGCCATTTTCAAGTCTTACGGCTTGTGTCATGTCGGCTATAGGGTGACCAAGCTGATGTTTGGAGGTTGCTTTTTAAAATTCTTTATTCACCAACTTACCACAATTAAACAGAACTTTTACTTTTACCGGTGAAAAATGCTGAGAACTGAACCTAGCCCCATGCAATGCATTGAATGCGAACTGCAAATGCTCCGTCGGGCAATCCGCACATGTGTTAGTCACTACGGTGCGCCAGTCACAACCCAGGGCTCATCTAGTTACAAAACACGAGACTGAGCGCGCGAAATTTAAATTTCTTGCGGCACCGTTATGGAACCGAAACCCGGGTCACATTTTTTTCAGAACCGGTTCTGTGGCCTGATGAAATACCCGGGTAGAACCGGGTATTTTGGAACCGGGTAGAACCGGGTGCATGCACTACTAGCCATAAGAAAACTGGAAGATATCTTAAAGCCCAGCTTTTAGTTTGGAGAACAATAATCAGATCCCTTTGAGGCATTATGTAATGATATCGAGCAGTCAACTAATGGATTAGTGATCCTGATATGCCAAAAAAGGCAGATTCCTTTATATTTCCCTTATAACTATTGTTCTGTTGTTAAACATGCTCTTTCAGCGATCTTCTCCAAGATATGAAAGATGCGATCTAATGGCCCAATGGCCACTGCCTCGATAATATCTATCGCTCGGGGGGCGTATTGGTGTAAACGTGTAAACCATACTTAACGGTATTTCTAACGTCCCAGGGTAGAGATTAGTGTAATTTCATGTTAGTACCGACTTTAACAACATACACAGGATGTTTAAGCTAAATTTAACCGGTTCAAAGCAAGCTGGCTGTGACACATTCGCCTTCTTTGATTCACGCGGACGCCGGGCGAGCATTCAAAAGAGGCGAATTCCAGCGCACAGGTCTCGGTGGTAAAAGTAGAAAGTTCACTTCGGGTCACACTTTCCGAAGCTGATGGTTAATTTTAAAATGCAGTCGCCGCTGGGTAGTTTCGGTTGACCGAATTTTGGGACACAGTTATGTCTGCCTTTCGATTACGCTTCGTATGGAGTGGAGTCGTTTTATGTATACTAGGCGATTATAGCAAATAAGTATTCATCAGTAAACGATACCCCTCGGTATAGTTTCATTCCTTCTTTTATCGTCAACCTCCCGCAAAGGCTGCAAGCCTATGGCGCTGTAGAAGCGCTGCGAGACGATAAGTGTCTGTGCATGTTAGATTTGAAACGCTTCAGGTTGTAGGCGCCGAAGTTCTCCAAAAGAAGGAATGCTGAAGAAGACTGGTTCAGGGAGTAAGGACCTCTGGACCTGGTAAGGATGAGCTCGTAGAGCCTCTCTTGTGTTCCTGGTTTGGAAGGCCTTCGGTGCCACTATCTGACGGACCTCGGTCAAACATCTTCCGTGATAGAATCAGTAAAACAGGGACAGGTCAGTCATCCGTCTTCGATGATCCAGGCTATGGAGGTCCTTTGTAAGGTTAGGCGCATGGTTGCTCTCTTTTGGATGGTGTCCAGAAGCTTTAAACTGCATAGGGGCGCATCCCCAACACATACGAGCAATACTTCAACGATGGTCGGATCTGTGCCTTGTAGAACACCAGTTGTTGCTCGGGTGTATACAGCTTCCCACAGCGGGACAAAACTCCAAACTTCTGGGATGTCGTTTTAGCAATACTGACGACGTGGTCATGCCGGGATATGTTGTTGTTGATGTCGATCCCCAAAAGCTTGACGGAAGGTGGCTCGACTATTGTATGGCCCTCCATTTCCACAGATGGCAGGCCAACGTGAGACTTCTTTGTCAGTGTCGTTGCCTTAGGCTTCTATGCGTTACCAAACCAAACCAAAACTCCAAGTTATTCGCCTGCTTAGTGTAGAACTTTATTTAAATTCAGAAATTATTAAATTATGAAATGTTATCATCAAATCTTAAAAGAAAACTGATATATAACAATAAATACCAATGTATAGCGTCTTTTTGAATTAAATATATAGATAGACGGTTTTGGCTAGCCTATTAAGGTATCGTTTTGCTAGATACTTGTGAAAAGACTCACATTATTGCATTTGATTTTTTAGAGAATTCTGTGGTTTTCTGTTATTATATTTGAATGTTTTAATTCCGTATTATTATTTCAACTAGCTGACTAAGATCTGATGAATATAAAGCAATATCATCCGCAAAAAGGTGTAACCTGCATTTTTGACTGAAAATGTATCATTAATGTGCAATATGAATAGCGACGGGCCCAACACACCTTGAGGTACCGCTATTTCAACATTAACTGAATTTGACAATCGTTGAGTACTTTTCGTAGCTTGACGTCTATCTGACAGATATGATGAAAATCAATTCAATACTTTTCCATCAAAACCAGTACCAGTAGTAGAATATAAAAAAACACGCTCTAGCGGTATCATCATAAATTAGACATATTATAAGTATGATGATATAAAGTAGGTACAGAAAAACATATGGATGAGAAAATCTTGTGGTTGTGGCCAAATTTTTTTGTTTTTGGTCACAACCCCAAGATTTTATCATCTGGATTAGGTTTTTTGGCCATAAGCTCACTTGGTATTAGAAAAATATACGTGTAATTTATATTTAATTTTTTTAAAAGGTAGCTATTTTTTACTGAATAAATGCCTACTACTACTACTTCATCCTAATAGATACGTCGAAAAGTGTTAAACAAAAACTCTCACAATATTTTTTAAAAGATTTACTAGAGGCATTCAGTATATAATTATATGAATGTTTTTAGATTATTGATTAGAGTAATAACAATACCATATTTTAGGGAATCATTATTTTTTATTTTTAATCAAACAACGATACTTGAAAGATTTATATTACGATTTTCCTGTGGCATGCGATGGTAATGATAAAATTAATTTTTTTCTTGAATCGACCTTATTAAATAAGGCAGTGTGATACAAAAAAGTGTTCTGATTACTACTTCATGTATAAATCATGTCGAAACTCGGAAGAATATTGATTGAATAACTGCATAATCTCGTCGGTAAATGGCAGCTTTGAATTTTAAATCATAAAATGCGCCTTCTTCTAGCCGCAATTCTCGCTTTGCCCGTAGAAGGCAAAGTCATTAATTTTTTGCACCAAATTATAAAAGAAACGGAAAATGTCAAATGAAATTTTCCGCGTATGATATATTGCCTTTCAGACACTCGCTTATACCGATATTCCCAATGGATAATCTGACTGAAATCAACGCTCGGTTTTATGTTTTGAGGTGCATAAGTATTGAAACACGTTACTTATGAATTAATTCTTAATTGCATTTTGGTCCGTGAAGTAAGCATGAAACACCTTTTGTTATTTATATAGTTATAAACATCATCTCCTGTGCTGCTACTCTCACTGTGAAATCGGAAGCGAAATTGACAAAACCGGATTTGGTAATGACACATCGGCTTAGGTCAATCCTCGTTAGGTGGGCCAATGAGATTGATAGGCTTGGCTTAGACGTTAGGCATCTTCCTGGCCTTCCGGTATTGATAGGTTTGTGGTGAAAGGTTCCTTTTTGAGCCACGCGGCTTTGCTTGATCGTCCCTTCAAGGAAAGGCAGCATTTGACGGCTGTGACTGCGATATTTAGGATAGACACGGTTCGTTGGTTGTGTTGAATGCATCCTGGTTTGATGTGGCCGTTGCCAAGGACTCTTCGACGTATCGTACTACTGATACTGGAAATCTGGCTCCATCGCGTGTTTTGCAAGTTCTCCGTCGATGATTCCGAAGACATTGTAAACTGCGGTATAAAGGAGCTAGGTGATGGCGAGCTTTTACATCTGCAAGGCTTGTTAAGATACATGGCGACTGCTTTCCGAGGTCTTTGATAAACCTAGGTTTTGCTAACGTGACCGAGATGGTGGTGGAACTTGAGGACGCTTAGCCTATCGTGTATGGGCCCTACCGTTTATGTCTCGCTGGGAGATCTCTTGTTGATGAGTTGGATGTTGGGAGAGTCATCTTCGTCTTATACAAGTCCGATAGTTTTGGGTCACAGGAAGACAACGAAGAAGTGCCCTTTCGTCGAGCATCAAGTCCTTGATGGAAGAACTATTAAAGACCATCACTCCTTTCCTCATGAGGACGACCGGCTTGACCTGCTGACAGGAGATGCGATGATCTTACCCCTAGATCTGAAATCGGGCTATTATCAAGTCCCTATTGCTAAGGAGTCACAACACGAAGCAGCTTCTGTTGCTCCGAACAGTTGGTTTTTACAAGTTTTTTCATGCTGATTCCGAATCTGTATTTAGTTTTTCTCTAGCACCTGTAGCTTTGGCTATCTTTTGTATACGGATAGACGGACGGACAGACAGAGGCTCTGCATAAGCTCTCTTTAGTGAGAGCTAAAAATCATTGATCGTTCGTCGGCTTACCGTTTCAAAAACTAGTATCAACACATTTTTTTATGATAATTATATAACTCTAAAGGTTATCTATATAGATAGACACAAAAGCTCCAGTACTTCGCTCTCATTGTCGTTGGTTGAATTGAAGCTGTGGCAGTTACACTTTTTAAAGAATATCAGACTCCCCTTTTCCTCTTTTTTCCTCTTCTTTCCATAGCATCAATGCCGGGGTTCCGCAGGGATCGGTATTGGCTCCGACATTCATTCTGCTTCATATTAATGATCTACTCTCTAGCACTACAAGCCCAATCCACAGTTTTGCGGATGACAGTACGCTGCAAGCAGGCATCATGAGCAATAGACCGATCTCTGTGGTCGAGCTGGAACGCAGAAGACTGGCAGTGGCAGCTTTACTTTCAAAGGATCTCGATACCATTACCGCTTAGGCGCTTAAGAATATGGTTAAATTTAATGCCTCCAAGACCCAGTATTGTACGCTATCAAACAAGAAGTGCCCAAGCCAACACCAGGTTCTAATGAACAACCAGGCTCTGCCAAGGAGTCATGCATTCAAGCTGTTAGGAGTCAACGTTACAGAAAAGTCTGATCTGGCACACGTCGCGTCGTGTCAACTGCCACATCTGCTGGTAAGAAGCTTGGGTACCTATTTAGAGTTAGAAAGTATTTCTCACCATGTAACCTCCTCACGCTATATAAAGCCCAGATAAGACCTTGCCTGGAGTATTGCTCTCATGTCTGGGGAGCTGCTGCCCATACTACCCTGTCTATACTAGATGCCGTCCAGAGAAGGGCAATTCGACTAATTGGCAATCCGGCCTTAACGCGCCACCTTCAGTCACTTTCTCACCGGCGTGTTGTTGGTGAGTTTTTAGATAATATTAATTTATGAATATTATCAGAGTATTTCTATCGACACGTTCATGGAATAATCATGACGTAATACTCCTAGCACATCCCCATGGGAATAAAACCAATAGAAACGTCCATAGAGCATTCTGTTAATGTTCTGAATATTCTCAATCTATTTTGGATTAAATAAGAATATTCCAGGAATATATTGTGCTGTCTGGGACACTTCATCGGAGGACATAGGTTTATTCTGATCTGTAGTATGTGAGCTAGTATACCACCAGTGGCGATGGACTTGTCCTAAGTCCACCATTTTCTATAACATAAACGTTATCCCAATTCCAAGTAGTACACCTTATAAACCAGTTATCTCGTATGGCTATGTAAATTTCTTCAGCAGTTTTTCAGTTTACAATGTCTCAAAAACAAAAACAAGCTTCTCTCGTAAAATGTACATTTTGTGACTTGGTATACTTCTGCTCTAAAGGGACGACTTGCCAGGAGGTGATGGAACTGGCCCTAAGTACATTCATGGAAAAAGCAAATCCTTTGTGCATAAACCGAAACCCCCCGATGTATCCCAGACATCCCACAAATACAAATCCCGCAAATCCGTAAAAGCCCGCAACCTCGACTCCTCAGCTTTGACAAGAAAAACACTTTGATATTCAAATCCGCGCGAAACCGCCGTCGGTATCTCGGTTCTTCGAGTTATCGAAAACAATAAGGGCGGCCGTATATAACATCAAAGCGATCCAGTGGCTGTGGCAAAACAAAGGCCTGCGATAATGTATGTGAGGCTGGCGCATACAGATGTTTTCCCCAAACAGGCATTTCCATATTGACGAGATGACACCGGCGCGTAGCGCTGGAATGAGCTACGGCTGCGACAATAAGGGAAATTCCTTTGCGGAAATTGGTGTACAGTCAAAGACAAAAATTACAAACCTGTAGCTTATTGTACACCTTGGTCAATCAGACACGAAAGTACAGGCATATCCAATACCTAAGGCAACTGCCACCATCCCACATAACATTATATGGATATGTACATCCACAGAATGTACATTAGAGATGAACATGATGTATATTTTGAATATTCATAGGACGTTAAATGTATATATGAAAAATAATATACACTAGTGTAATATACTATGTATATTCATGTAGGTATATTCAATATACATAAGATGTTGGTCTATGTATCATATAACATCTAGTAGATTACGCCTGCGCGAAAGACAGCTAGTGCCGCCATTGTTGACTTCTAGCCATTCGTCGTAGTTAGCGTGTGTGTGCTGGTGCTGGTTGTGCCTGATTACCTGATTGAGTGTAATATTGTGCAATGTTACTTATCTTCTGGCTACTGATAACATTCGCATCCAGCGTTTGACGGTAAGTCGTAAGCGGAACAAACCATTTTATAACTTTGATTTCTTTGTGACTTTAGACATGCCACTCAACAGGAAATAGGTGACAATCATAGTAATCGATTTTGCCAAGAACTATTATAACTAGAAATTGAATTAATAATAATACATAATATAATGAAAGTGTAAAGTTTGTTTATCTTTCTGCCTCTACATTGAACTTTCATACACTATGCATGTGCATTAAAAGTACATGAATGTACATTTAATGGATATACAATGGATGTGTAAATTCGCGACAAACGTACATGAAATGTAAATTTATTAAAGTCTATTTTACATCCATTTGTGGATATACATATTCACTGTATGTACATTGTATATTTTTTGGTATGTAGGTATATACATGGTATATATTACGAATATACATGATCAAACGTGGACTATGTTACATATACTATGTATGTACATTAGACGTACATCCACTGGACATTCTTGCTCCATTTGTGGATATACATATCCATTGGTTCGATATCCAATGTATGTACATTGTATATACTTTTGTTATGCGGGATACAGAGTAGAGTCGACTAGAGTAGATTATTTATTGACTATTAATTGAATCGGTGAATGAAAGAACAGTATATTTCCAAAATAAACCTTTTGAGAAAAACAAGAAAAACTGTTTTTAAGGAAAACTATTGGTTATTCCGCATAGTCATGTATTGTGAAGTTATAGAACTTATGTTAACGGATAATAGTACGTGCATAGGCCAAAAAAGAAGAAAAAAAAGATATTTGACAAAAATCCTGGCAATTGTACTGTTCTTTCACTCATCTAAGAAAAAAACGCTTATATTGTTGGATAGCCTTATTGATTGCTATTATTTATCAATATCAATAAATCTGAATCTGAATATTCATTTTTCACTTTCCAGCAAACAATATGGTAATAAAAAGAAGTTTTGCTAGTAAAATTAGACAAAAGTTGCCTCAAATCAACTATCTGCTTTCCGTTCATAGGAACAGCTTCTGTGTATATCTTTTCTGTGGGTTATTGAGGATTGGCATTGGGTTTCATTAGTTTGAAGGTATATGACAGAAAACTACCAATGAGGTTTGGTAGTTACATAACCTGCAGTATCACTACTGTACGTGAACCGGTTGTTCATCAACTGACTTGGATGTTTTTTTCTATAAAATCAAGGCCACCAGTTTCTAAAATCGGTATCATCATACTTAATAGTTGTTAGTAAAATTTTGAAAATTTTGAAAATTTTGAAAATCTTGGAAATTTTGGAAATTTTGGAAACTTTGAAATTTTTGAAATTTTGGAAATTTTTGAAATTTTGGAAATTTTGAAAATTTTGAAAATTTTGAAAATTTTGAAAATTTTGGAAATTTTGAAAATTTTGAAAATTTTGAAAATTTTGGAAATTTTGAAAATTTTGAAAATATTGAAAATTTTGGAAATATTGGAAATTTTGAAAATATTGAAAATTTCAAAAATTTCAAAAATTTTGAAAATTTTTAAGTTTTGAAAATCTGGAGGATTTTGAAAATTTTGTTCAATCACGCATAAGCACGTTGGCTTTCTATAATGACATTATGTTTACTCAAAAACGTTATCTTTCTGTGATGCACAATCTTTTCATAGGATTTTACGATTCATCAAACTACACGATAGTTTCGATAGGTTCAATTAGGATCAGAAATACTATACCACATCATCATCTCTATTCTTTTGTCGACAACTGTGACAGCTGAGCCGCTCTCACAACGGCAGAGTGCATCATCCTCGTCGAGAAAGCCGGTACAGATAAATCAGCGAATCGAATGAACAGTTGTCATGGCAACGGCCTCGCTTTGGGAAGCGTCACGACGCCTCGGGACGCCTGGCGCCTCACAGCAAACATGCCGAAACACGAAGCGACGTTCTAATTTTCTTCGGGCACTTGTCCCGTCATTGAGTTGAAAGCGCACACGTTGCCAGACTAATGGATCCCGGCAATCAGATGAAAAACAGGAGCTACTAAATCAGGCGCCAGAGCTAAAGTTAATATTGCCCCATACGCGCTAGGGAGTCTGGTTTTTGTACGAGTGAAGTGAGATTACTAAAGAGATCATTTAGCAAGACTATGTGTAGTCAGTACCAACTATTGGAGTCACATATCCCTGGCTCAGGGTTATATTATCCTTTGTTCATTATCATCATAGTCACAATGTCTTAACAGACATGTTGTGAATTCATAAAATGCACTAAGTCGGAGCTAGAGTATTGCCCACACGAATATTATTAATAGTTTTGAGAACCATAGCTCGCCACCGTTCGCGATCTACCGTCAGTTCAGTGGCGCTCTTGATACTCATATCCAGCAACTGTTCCGTCGTATCCACCCAGCGTGTACGGAAGCGGCCACGACGCCGCCCACTCGGGGCATGACTCTGAACTACAAGCTTCTCCATATTGTGGCTTCTGTGTATATAACCGAAGAAAGTAAGCATTCTCGTCGACACAATGGAGGATAGTCTCTTTGGATTACCGAGCTCATCTAGTGTGGAAACGTTAGTTCAATGGGCGGTATAAGGAACTCTCAGCATTCTCCTCCACGTCCACATTTCAAAAGCATCTATGCGAACTCGATCTGCCTTTTTAACAGTCCAAGTTTCCGAGGCATACAAAAATATGGAAAACACCAGAGACTAAACCAGCGACATTTTGGTAGCTTTAGAACCGGTTTCTTAATGTCCAGTTAAATATTTATCTGCAAGATAACAGCAACTGTTAGATAAATTGTTTAAACAATTGAAAGCTAAACTTACGAAATCACGTAAATCTTATCTGACAGTTGTATCCATAGAAACGCTATCTGGCAGATACCTACCTGACACTTTAACTGGACATTGAGAAACCGGCCCTTAGTGATGTTATGGTAACGCCTTATTTTAGTAAGCTTTGTCATGGCCACACGTGCCTGTTGAATGCGCCGTCGAATATCATTTTCACAGCTACCCGAATTGTCGATCAAAGAACCGAGGTACACAAAACTTTGAACTACTTCACGACGGCCTACTGACTTCATTGCTCTATGATTATCGTGCCCTCTATCTACGATAACCTTGGTCTTGTTGTAGTTAATTCTAAGACCATACGCTGCACTGTGCTGTTCTAAGATGTTTAATAGAGCTACTAGTTCTGCCTTTGTTACAAACTCATTATTTAAAGGTGGAGACTGACTCGAGCCGAGCTTTGTAACGTAATGTTCGTTGAGCTCGTAATGACGATTAAATTAAGATGGCGACTGACTTGTAACAAAACGCCGTAAGGTAACACGTTACAGTGCGAGCATCTGCTAGTCAGGACAGTTTGACTAGCGACGAGTCGAGCGGCTCGGCTTTTCAAATTTTCAATATTTTCAATATTTCAAAAATTTTAAAAATGTAAAAAATTTTAAAAATTTTCAAAATTCCCAAAATTTCCAAAAATTTACAAATTTCCGAAATTCTCGAGTTTTCGAAATTTTGGAAATTTTTCAAAATTTAAAAATGTTCAATATTTCAAAATTTTGCTGCTCGCAAGTCTTAAATACACTGTAAATTCTATTGAACAAGAACTATTGAAATTCAATTCAATTCATAAAAGGTCGAGACGTGGTTTAGTCAATGGTCTTGGCACTATAATTAAATACGTTACCGGAAATTTGGATCAGAATGATCTTACTACAATACAAAATAATTTTCATAAGTTGCATAACACGCAAAATCAAATTATAGAACAAGTTAACACTCAGATATCTTTTGCTCACGCCATATCAGCGAAACTGGAAGAGACTATGAACGTGATCGAAAAACGATTATTAAATGCACAAGCCGCCATCAGAGAATTTAAAGAAAATTCCGATAAGCATATGGTCATTAGTAGAATTTTATTTGTTGCAAATCAGCTGTACGAGAATGTAAAGAGCCTTGAAGTGTCACTCACTTTAGCAATGCAAGGAATCCCAAATCTAGGCAGCTTTTCAAGAAGCGAATTAGGTCTGATACAAGACCACCTTTCCAAAATATATACACCAAAAGCTTTGGTAAATATTGAAGAAAATTTGCCATTTCAAATTTTACAGCAAAGTAAATTAAATATTGTGCACACCGACAAAGAGATCCTGTGTATCCTTAAAATTCCTATCCTTCAGAAATTGCCGTTCATTTTGTATTATATACATCCACTACCAAATTCCGAAAATATTATTTTAGAACCACCTACTACATTTTTTTTGAGTAATAATGTTAAAGAAGCTTGGACTGACACACCCTGTAAGCGGACTGAAAAATTTTATATCTGCCTGACTACCCAACGAACGAACATTTGCTCTTTAGAAAATTCTTACAAGCATTGTTTATTTCATGAAGTAAAAAACGATTATTTTCTCTATAAAAGACTGTGGAGTCAAAACGCTTTAATTTTTGATTCAAAATCAGCTCAGACCGTAGTTGAAAAGTGCGAGGAAAACGTCAGCAAATTTACATTGAAGGGTTCATATATATTAAATGGCCCGTGTGATATAATAATTGATGAAGAAATATTTTATTTATCAGATGTCAATTTTACCATTCATGAGACTTCTATGAGTCTACCCAATTTAAATATAACTTCCAATACCACAGTCGAATTGAATAATTACCATTTCTTAGATTTAAAAGAATTGAAAACATCTCTAAAGCAGATGAAACCGATTTCGTCTCAAAATTTAAATTTTTATCATACCAGCGTTACTACAGGATTTTCGATACTAGCCGTTATAATAATTTTTGCGATCATTTATTTTATATACAGATATTTTCCAAAACACTTGTTTTTTACAAAAAATTCTAATCCTCCCATGGTAGAAATCAATCTTTCAGAAACAGGAAGAAATCGAAACGAGGACGTTTCAATCTAAGGGGGGAGGAGTTATGTATTTTGGTATTCTCCACCACATAATAATTATAAATCTAAAGTGAATATATTCTTAAAGTCCTTCAGACGTCCTAGGTTTATGAACTTGGTATGTTTCTCATATATGTAACATAATACAGGTACGTGCCGTCTAGTCCAGACTTCTACGAATAAAGCTTATGTATACATTTCATCTTTGATAAAACTGGTAATCCGCCTTGTACTTTAATCAGATAGCTACCGACAATCATTGTAGTAGTTAGATTCGCAGCGGTAAATAAACCGATATTTTTTTTAAAAACTCTTGTTCGCCCTTGGCAAACATAATTAGCAGGATCAACTTTTGAGGCCATATTAGCCGCGTTACACAGATCTATAGAGATGTAAAAAGTATTTTATGAAGTGTAATAGTTTGTTACTCATTTCCTGGTTGTTAAAGCATTCACGAAGAGTCAGCGGTGTTTCGCAAAGCGTACGGGAATGAGAGTAGCGTGAACATTCAGGAATGATGGGCTTCAAAGTTAAACGTACTTGACAAATGTTACAGCTTGCGTGTCAATGTATTAGAATATGGGAACTTAGCTTATGTCAGCTGCAAAAGCCTAAGTTCTATTTCAATAGATGTTCAGAATGCTCCAGTTAGAGATATCTTCACTTTTGAATTAACTAAACGGAAATGACTAATTTGTTTATCCCACTAAATGTGAAATTTCATTCTAAAGATGTTAGACTGTAAGCAAAAATCGCTGGTAGTTTGCCTTTTGTTTTAAAATTTTAAATCGTTTTGAAAAGTTGTCAAGCTCTGTCAAACTCTCAATACCTAGTAGGCTGTGAGAAACAAACACTTCTGTCATACCCCAGCTTTCCATTGACATTAGATATCTTGCCGCTGTTGTATCCGGTTAGAGCTGATGTATTGTAAGGAATTTTCATGATCTTGCCTCGCTACTCTAGTTCGTTTGCATCTGTCTACTAAGTTAGTTGGTTTCTTCCATATTAACGGGCTTTTGTTTATTTTTCATGGCCTGCTAGGTCGCCTGCACGCTTGGAATTGAAAAAACAGGGATTTGACTGAACATTTGAAATAAGATGAAAACCAAAAAAGAGTGTAATCGAGAGTGTTATACCATTAGAAAGGTAATCAAATTTTACATTTGATTCTATAAACCAATATAGGCATTACCATTCGAAAAAATCAAGTTATCTTCGATTGAAGTTTCCTTAATTGATCTACTGATTTCTCCAACTATAAAAAGAATTCGAGTTTATCTGGCTAACCTAAGGTGACGCATTTTATGCTTGATCATACTGCAAAATCACGGCCTTCTAGGTTTTATAATCCCTGTGATATCAATTTTTTCTGATACCCACTTATACCAAAAATGGTGATTTGCACCTAAACAGCTTGTCTAAGGTTCCATGTATGATACATAAAGTCACACTGGTATTGACCAAGGAATCCAAATAAACTGAATAAACGTCAAAATTTAATTAAAATCATTTTTATGTCATAGCCCTCAAGGTTCCCTTCTATGACCAAGTGGTAGGTTTCTAAAATGTATTTTAGTAAGCCCACAATCTTCCGTCCACGCACTATTGGCCCACCCTGTATTCTTCTATAAATTGTCTCCATGTTCTGACCGGTCTACCTTCTTTTCTTTTACCAATATTTATGTAATCAGTAACTCTTTTTTGGCCATCGTTCATCCGTCGTTCTCATAGCATGGCCATATAAGATCAATTGACGCTATCTATCCCGTTACTGCCAGTGATTTCCATTTTCGAGCGCCATCTAATCTCTGCGTAACGAGTATGATCTAACCTCGAAACTCTACGGGATCTTCTTAAGTAGTGCATCTCCACAACCTTGATTTGTTTTCTTTGTTTTAGAATGAGTTACCAAGTTTCTGCTTGGTATGTCAGGACAGGCTCCACTATAGCCTTGTAAATCATTAATTTGACTTTTAGTTTATCTTAGCGGACCATAGTATTCGATTTAACACCTAGATGCATCTTTTTAGTTTGAAGAACATAAGATCCTTGAAGTATATTCAAAGATACTGAGACATAGTCAACTGATAAGTCAGAAATACAGTCGTGTTTCGGATAATATGTTAGTATAGGCAGGTTTGTTAATTTTTCTCTTAGAATAGTAGTAGTAGTGATAGAGAGGCAAAGCCATGCAAGTAAGCGATCTAGTCGAACCTACCAGACCTCATGAGGAAAGTCAGTATGTACGACCATCTCGCTGAATATACTGACTCCTCCTCAAACTCCGTCTTACCGAATATTTGAACCCTGAGGTTGCGATACACAGACCATCTGCCCAGAAAGTGGACAAATGTCTATTCAGCCGGCAGTGGCCTGTGAGAACCACCACCAAAAGGTTGAGCGTCTCTCTGCCTTCATTCAGAAGCCATAGCTCACGGCCCTTGTCAGGGCCTGCTATGAATCTTTTAGCTTACCTACTGTCATCTTTCTCTAGCCATATCTTAAAGCTCAGTTTTTAGTTTGGAGAACAATAATCAGATCCTTGAAGCATATCCAACGATAGACACAGAAAAATCTGTCGTTCTGTCAAAGAAGTGTATAGTTGGTAACGAATTATGTTGTAATGTCGATTCAACTACAAGATGTCATTGGATTCCAATGAATAATTCAATCGCAGCCTGTCGTTGAACCGAATCCGTGTTTGGTAATTGATTCTAAATTACTTTCCTTTCCTTGGACCAACATATTTTATTGCGAGGACAGCTGATTGATTCGTTTACATGTTTAATTGTGTGATTTTGTATGAAGTTATAAGGAGCACGATATAAGAATTAGACATAAGCCTGCACCACTTGTTGCATTTTTACCTGAAATATAACTGTCTGACTAATCTAAATACCTACATTCAAATGTGGGTGTTAGATCTTCCCAATTTCTCAGTAGGTCCTTCATTTAGTATATAACTGGACACATTTAAATCACACAATTGCTGATGCAATACGCAAAACCACCAGATGACACAACACGGCTAACACCGAAACAACACAACGACACAACCTCGTCCATGTTGGCGGGTTCGCGGCGAGAGTAACACTGAGATGATCCCCTGTTCTTTATTTTTACGTAAATTGAATCAGGACATCAGTCCCGCCGAATACTGATTATAGTTCAGCGAATGTCGCAGAAATAATTTTTGTACATTGAATAGATTGTATGCCTTGCTTATAGGATAAATTTTGAAAACAAAAGGATGTTTTGATTGCATTATATGTCAATACTGACATTAGAAGGATTATACATACATATCGTTAGAACGAATCTAAAATTATTTTTAATTTATTGGCGTACCTGTGATTGAACTGTAAATATAGGTACTTAAAGTGATAGAAAAACATCCAAATACTAACAATTAATTGGAAACGCAACAGTATTTTTTTCTGTGTATTGAGCAACGATCAACAACTAATGAATTAGTGATCCCGATGTGCCAAAACAGGCAGATTCCTACAACTATCGTTCTATTTTTTAACATGCTCTTTCTGCAATCTTCTCCAAGATACGAAAGATGCAATCTAATGGCCCAATGGCCATTGCCTCGATAATATCTATCGCTCGAGGGGCGTATTGGTGTAAACGTGTAAACCATACTTAACGGTATTTCTAACGTCCCAGGGTAGAGATTAGTGTAATTTCATGTTAGTACCGACTTTAACAACATACACAGGATGTTTAAGCTAAATTTAACCGGTTCAAAGCAAGCTGGCTGTGACACATTCGCCTTCTTTGATTCACGCGGACGCCGGGCGAGCATTCAAAAGAGGCGAATTCCAGCGCACAGGTCTCGGTGGTAAAAGTAGAAAGTTCACTTCGGGTCACACTTTCCGATGGTGATGGTTAATTTTAAAATGCAGTCGCCGCTGGGTAGTTTCGGTTGACCGAATTTTGGGACACAGTTAAGTCTGCCTTTCGATTACGCTTCGTATGTAGTGGAGTCGTTGTAGGTATACTACATAGGCGATTATAGCAAATAAATGGTCATCAGTAAACGATACCCCTCGGTATAGTTTCATTCCTTTTTTTATCCTCAGCCTTTCTCAAAGGCTGCAAGCCTATGGCGCTGTAGAAGCGCTGCGAGATGATAAGTGTCTGTGTATGTTAGATTTGAAACGCTTCAGGTTGTAGGCGCCGAAGTTCTCCAAAAGAAGGAATGCTGAAGGAGACTGGTTCGGGGAGTAAGGACCTTTGGACGTGGTAAGGATGAGCTCGTAGAGCCTCTCTTGTGTTCCTGGTTTGGAAGGCCTTCGGTGCCGCTATCTGAGAGACCTCGCTCAATTATCTTCCGTGATAGAATCAGTATATAAAACAGGGACACGTCAGTCTTCGATGATCCCGGCTATGGAGGTCCTTTGTTAGGTTAGGTGCATGGTTGCTCTCTTCTGCAGAAGTCCAGAAGCTTTGAACTGCTTCAGAGCGCATCCCCACACATGGGAGCAATTCTCCAACGATGGTCGGATCTGTGCCCTGTAGAGCAGCGGTAGTTGCTCGAGTGTATACAGCTTCCTGCAGCGGAACAAAACTCCAAACTTCTGGGATGCAGTTTTAGCAATGCTGATGACGTGGTCATGCCAGGATATGGTCGAGTCACCCACCGTCAATCTTTTGGGGATCAAAATCAACAACAACATATCCTGGCATGACCACGTCATCAGTATTGCTAAAACTATTGGGTGGCCCTCCATTTCCACAGTTGGCAGGCCAAGGTGTCAGTGTTGTTGCCTGAGGCATTTATGCGTTACCAAACCAAACCAAAAATCTAAGTTATTCGCCTGCTTAGTGTAGAACTTTATTTAAATCCAGAAATTATTAAATTATGAAATTTTATCATCAAATCTTAAAAGAAAACTGATATATAACAATAAATACCAATGTATAGCGTCTTTTTGAATTAAATATATAGATAGACGGTTTTGGCTAGCCTATTAAGGTATCGTTTTGCTAGATACTTGTGAAAAGACTCACATTATTGCATTTGATTTTTTAGAGAATTCTGTGGTTTTCTGTTATTATATTTGAATGTTTCAATTCCGTATTATTATTTCAACTAGCTGACTAAGATCTGATGAATATAAAGCAATATCATCCGCAAAAAGGTGTAACCTGCATTTTTGACTGAAAATGTATCATTAATGTGCAATATGAATAGCGACGGGCCCAACACACCTTGAGGTACCGCTATTTCAACATTAACTGAATTTGACAATCGTTGAGTACTTTTCGTAGCTTGACGTCTATCTGACAGATATGATGAAAATCAATTCAATACTTTTCCATCAAAACCAAAGTAGTAGAATATAAAAAAACACGCTCTAGCGGTATCATCATAAATTAGACATATTATAAGTATGATGATATAAAGTAGGTACAGAAAAACATATGGATGAGAAAATCTTGTGGTTGTGGCCAAATTTTTTTGTTTTTGGTCACAACCCCAAGATTTTATCATCTGGATTAGGTTTTTTCGCCATAAGCTCACTTGGTATTAGAAAAATATACGTGTAATTTATATTTAATTTTTTTAAAAGGTAGCTATTTTTTACTGAATAAATGCCTACTACTACTACTTCATCCTAATAGATACGTCGAAAAGTGTTAAACAAAAACTCTCACAATATTTTTTAAAAGATTTACTACAGGCATTCAGTATATAATTATATGAATGTTTTTAGATTATTGATTAGAGTAATAACAATACCATATTTTAGTGAATCATTATTTTTTATTTTTTATCAAACAACGATACTTGAAAGATTTATATTACGATTTTCCTGTGGCATGCGATGGTAATGATAAAATTAATTTTTTTCTTGAATCGACCTTATTAAATAAGGCAGTGTGATACAAAAAAGTGTTCTGATTGCTACTTCATGTATAAATCATGTCGAAACTGGGAAGAATATTGATTGAATAACTGCATAATCTCGTCGGTAAATGGCAGCTTTGAATTTTAAATCATAAAATGCGCCGTCTTCTAGCCGCAATTCTCGCTTTGCCCGTAGAAGGCAAAGTCATTAATTTTTTGCGCCAAATTATAAAAGAAACGGAAAATGTCAAACAAAATTTTCCGCATATGATATATTGCCTTTCAGACACTCGCATATACCGATATTCCCAATGGATAATCCGAGCGATAATCTAGCTGAAATCAACATTCGGTTGTATGTTGTGGGGTGTGTAAGTACTGAAACACGTTACTTATTGATTAATTCTTAATTGCGTTTTGTTCCGTGGCTTTTGAAGATTTTGAAGATTTTGAAGATTTTGAAAATTTTCAAAATTTTACTAGCAACTATTAAATATGATAATATCGATTTTAGAAACTGGTGGCCTCGAGTTTATAGAAAAAAAAAACATCAAAGATGAACATCCAGTTCACATACAGTAGTAGTACTCCAGGATAAGTAACTACCAGTGACTTCATTGGTGGTTTTCTGTCATATACCTTCAAACTAATGAAACCCAATGCCAGTCCAGAATAACCCACAGGAAAGATATACACAGAAGCTGTTCCTATGAACGGAAAGAAGATTTGAGGCAACTTTTGTCTAATTTACTGGCAAAACTATTATTTGCTGAAAAGTGAAAGATGAATGTTCAGATTCAGATTTATTGATATTGATAAATAATAGTAATCAATGAGGCTATCCAACAATTTAAGCATTTTTTTCTTAGATGAGCGAAAGAACAGTATAACATTTTAGTCAAATATCTTTTTTCTTCTTTTTAAACCTATGCACGTATTATTATCCATTAAGGTAAGTTCTATAACTCACAATACATGACATGACTATGCGGAATAACCAATAGTTTTCCTCAAAAATAGTTTTTCTTGTTTTTCTCAAAATGGTAATTTTGGAAATATTGTTCTTTCCGGCGATTGCAAATTGCAGTGATGGTCAAGTATTCTTCTATATGAAAATTGCAGCGGCTGGTTATTTTTCCATTTCAGGTAAACATGTAAATTGCAGCGGACGACCCTCTGTTAGGGATAGATGAGATAGTAATTACTTATTACTAATTTGACATTTTTATGCAGTGTTGAATGCATATTTGCTGACGGGACTTTTCATTACTGTACAAAATTCTTCAAGCAGCTGTTTACAGCTGTTTACAATCCATGGACTAAAGAATGGACATTACATTCCATCGGTTTTCATATTGTTAAAAGATAAGTTATTAACATCTTATGAAAAATGTTTTGCTATTATAATATTTGTTGTAAAAACAGTTTAAATTTAGAACTAACAACTGTAGTCATAGATTTTGAGAAAATGTTTGGCCTGAAGTTCAGATTGTTGGGTGTCGATTTCACTTGGGTCAAGCGTGGTGGCGTAAAGTTCAAAGTCTAGGTTTAGCGAGTGAATACAAAAATTTGACCGATATTGATAAATGGTTAAAATATACATTTGGCTTACAATTTCTGAATCCTAACGAAGTAGGTGACGCTTATGCTTTCGACTTTGCAGGAATTCAGCCTGCTGATGCAAGGGTGTTTTTATATGCAGACTATTTAGTCGAAGATAATATATCGGGGGATTCTGAGTTTCCTCCAGAAATTTGAGCAGAATACTCTGCCAACACATCTCGCACTACCAATGCCTGTGAATTATTTCATGCGCACTTTAACAGCCATCCATCATTGTTTATTTTTGTAGAGTCTTTGATAACAAACAGACGCAAACATTAAAGTGAATAGTGTCAGAATGAAGCACGCTCCAAATGCAATAACTAAAAAGAAGCAAGATTTTTTGAATCACTAATAGAAGTATGTGAGTAAATGCCACCAAATTGTTGCTTCAGATAAAAATTAATTTGACCTGTCACATAATATTATCTTTATATAATATTTTGCTATACAAATCCAAATTAATTTTTAGAATACCTCCAAACAGGTAGACTAACCCGAATCCACCCCCTGCGGCGACACCGATAAGCCGATAAGGGATCCTCGCTGCAATTTTCAACATCTTTTATGGTCACATTTAAGATTTATAAGATCATACCCTAACCGCGGCTGCAATTTTCATCGGCCCGTTCTTTTATTTACCGATTCAACTACCTAATAGGCAATAAATAATCTACTCTAGTCTATTTTACTACATGGTGGCAGATATTTTTTTTTAAACTTGTGTTTCGCATAATCATATTGCATTACAAACAACAAATCCTCTAAACAGTGCAAAAATCCCTGGCCTCGAGAATACTTAGATTTTCATATCTGTGTTGGAGAGATGGAAAGATTCACATATATTCACATAAATTTACTTACTAACTATACCTAAATACATTTTCACCTGTTTGACAAACATTGTATAATTTTTTACGTTTCTAGTGGTCTCTGGAATCTTGTTGTATGCCTTACTGGCTTGTAGAAATGGATTATTCAGACCTATATTTGTTCTTGAACTTATCTGATAGATATTATTTTGGAATCGGGTACTGTAACTGTGTACATCATTTGTCATAACAATACTAATATTAGATTTCTGCATTTTAATTAATATTTTGTAAATTGATTTAATTTACTCACACTCCAATACTACACTAAGTTTAGAAATACTGAGTTCACTATATAATTCGTCTGTGCTAGTTAATTTATCATAATTAAATAAAATCTTTAGAACCTTGTTCTGAAGTGTTTGAACTGTATTAAAACTAGTTTTACAACATGTTCCCCACACTGGCAATAGATATCTGAAATGTGATAGGAAAAAGGCATTGTAGACACTGTACTTAGTTTTATCTGAAAGGTAATTTCTACATCTATATATTATTGGTATCATCGGCATTATTTTTTTGTAGATATATTCCATATGATGATGCCTTAGATATTGGACATGCTGTATTTTTTTATCTGAGTACACGTTCGTAACTTTTGTGTTTGACTGTACACCAATTTCCGCAAAGGAATTTCCCTTATTGTCGTAGCCGTAGCTCATTCCAGCGCTACGCGCCGGTGTCATCTCGTCAATATGGAAATGCCTGTTTGGGGAAAACATCTGTATGCGCCAGCCTCACATACATTATGGCAGGCCTTTGTTTTGCCACAGCCACTGGATCGCTTTGATGTTATATACGGCCGCCCTTATTGTTTTCGATAACCCGAAGAACCGAGATACCGACGGCGGTTTCGCGCGGATTTGAATATCAAAGTGTTTTTCTTGTCAAAGCTGAGGAGTCGAGGTTGCGGGCTTTTACAGATTTGCGGGATCTGTATTTGTGGGATGTCTGGGATACATCGGGGGGTTTCGGTTTATGCGCAAAGGATTTGCTGTTTTCATGAATGTACTTAGGGCCAGTTTCATCGCCTCTTGATAAGTCGTCCCCTTAGAGCAGAAGTATACCAAGCCACAAAATGTACACTTTACAGGAGAAGCTTTTTTTTGTTTTTGAGATGTTGTAAGCTGAAAAACTGCTGATGAAATTTACATAGCCATATGAGATAGCTGGTTTATAATGTGCACTTCTTGGAATTGGGATAACATTTATGTTATAGAAAATGGTGGACTTAGGTGAAGTCCATCGCCACTGGTGGTACACTAACTCACATACTACAGATCATAATAAACCTATGTCCTCCGATGAAGTGTACTACCTCCAGACATGTGAAAGCAGAACTAGTGTAAGGCCATTATCAATACATACTATCTCCAAAACGGCACATCAGTACTAGTCTATCTCCAACATAGCAAAGATGGACTAGTTTAAATTCTGCGAATTTATTATCCCTCCTTCAGTGTCGACGTATATTTCTGTAGTAAATTCGGTGATCTTTAATGTATACGCAGGCGTTTAAATCGCAAAATACCACAACTTGGACATAGTATAGTATAAATTTTGAAAATCTTGAAAATTTTGAAATTTTTGAAATTTTTGACAACAAATATTATAACAGCAAAACATTTTTCATAAGATGTTAATAACTTCTCTTTTAACAATATGAAAACCGATGGAATGTAATGTCCATTCTTTAGTCCATGGATTGTAAACAGCTGTAAACAGCTGCTTGAAGAATTTTGTACAGTACTGAAAAGTCCCGTCAGCAAATATCCATTCAACACTGCATAAAAATGTCAAATTAGTAACAAGTAATTACTATCTCATCTATCCCTAACAGAGGGTCGTCCGCTGCAATTTACATGTTTACCTGAAGTTAAAAAATAACCAGCCGCTGCAATTTTCATATCCCGGATTAAGAATACTTGACCATCGCTGCAATTTGCAATCGCCGGAAAGAACAGTATTTCCAAAATTACCATTTTTAGAAAAACAAGAAAAACTGTTTTTAAAGAAAACTATTGGTTATTCCGCATAGTCATGTATTGTGAAGTTATAGAACTCACCTTAATGGATAATAATACGTGCATAGGTTTAAAAAGAAGAATAAAGATATTTGACTAAAATGTGTGGCAATTATACTGTTCTTTCGCTCATCTAAGAAAAAATGCTTAAATTGTTGGATAGCCTCATTGATTACTATTATTTATCAATATCAATAAATCTGAATCTGAACATTCATTTTTCACTTTTCAGCAAATAATAGTTTTGCCAGTAAATTAGACAAAAGTTGCCTCAAATCTTCTTTCCGTTCATAGGAACAGCTTCTGTGTATATCTTTTCTGTGGGTTATTCTGGACTGGCATTAAGTTTCATTAGTTTGAAGGTATATGACAGAAAACCACCAACGAAGTCACTGGTAGTTACATATCCTGGAGTACCACTACTGTATGTGACTGGTTGTTCACCTTTGATGTTTTTTTTTTCTATAAAATCGAGGCCACCAGCTTCTAAAATCGATATCATCACACTTAATAGCTGTTAGTAAAATTTTCAAAATCTTCAGAAGTCAAGGAACAAAATGCAATTAAGAATTAATCAATAAGTAACGTGCTTCAGTAATTACACACCTCAAAACATAAAACCGAATGTTGATTTCAGCCAGACTATCGCATAGGATTATCCATTGGGCATATCGGTATAAGCGAGTGTCTGAAAGGCAATATATCATATGCGGAAAATTTCGTTTGACATTTTCCGTTTCTTTTATAGTTTGGCGCAAAAAATTAATGAATTTGCCTTCTACGGGCAAAACGAGAATTGCGGCTAGAAGAAGGCGCATTTTATGGTTTAAAATTCAAAGCTGCCACTTACCGACGAGATTATGCAGTTATTCAATCAATATTCTTCCGAGTTTCGACATGATTTATACATGAAGTAGTAATCAGAACACTTTTTTGTATCACACTGCCTTATTTAATAAGGTCGATTCAAGAAAAAAATTAATTTTATCATTACCATCGCATGCCACAGGAAAATCGTAATATAAATCTTTCAAGTATCGTTGTTTGATAAAAAATGAAAAATAATGATTCACTAAAATATGGTATTGTTATTACTCTAATCAATAATCTAAAAACATTCAAAGTAATTTTATACTGAATGCCTCTAGTAAATCTTTTAAAAAATATTGTGAGAGTTTTTGTTTAACACTTTTCGACGTATCTATTAGGATGAAGTAGTAGTAGTAGGCATTTATTTAGTAAAAAATAGCTACATATGAAAAAAAAATAAATATAAATTACACGTATATTTTTCTAATACCAAGTGAGCTTATGGCCAAAAACCTAATCCAGATGATAAATTCTTGGGGTTGTGGCCAAAACCAAAAAAATTTGGCCACAACCACAAAATTTTCCCATCCATATGTTTTTCTGTACTTTATATCATCATACTTATAATATGTCTAATTTATGATGATACCGCTAGAGCGTGTTTTTTGATATGCTACTACTTTGGTTTTGATGGGAAAGTATTGAATTGATTTTCATTATATCTGCCAGATAGAAGTCAAGCTACGAAAATTATTCAACGATTGTCAAATTCAGTTAATGTTGGAATAGGGGTACCTCAAGGTAGTGTGTTGGGCTATTCGTATTGTACATCAATGATATATTTTTATTTAACAATGCAGGCTACATCTTTTTGCGGATGATATTGCTCTATATTCATCAGATCTTTGTCAGCCAGTTGAGATAATTAATATGGAATTAGAAAATTCAAATACAATAACAAAAAACCGCAAAACTATCAAAAAATTAAATGCACTATTGTGACTTCTTTCCACAAGTATCTGGCAGAACGCAAAATTCTCAAAAAAATCATATGCAATAATGTGACCTCTTTTCACAAGTATCTAACGATACGATACCTTAATAGGCTAATTTTGAAAAATTTTGAAAACTGAAAATTTTGAAAATTTTGAAAATTTTAAAAATTTTTAGAATTTCGAAAGTTTTGAAAATCTTGAAAATATGTTCAATCACGCATAAGCATGTTAGCTTTCCGTAATAATGACATTATATTTACTCAAAAACGTTATCTTTCTTTGATGCACAACCTTTTCATAGGATGTTACGATTCATCAAACTACCCGACAGTTTCGACAGGATCAATTAGGATCAGAAATACTATACCACATCATCATCTCTATTTTTTTGTCGACAGCTGTGACAGCTGAGCCGCTCTCACAACGACAGAGTGCCAGTGCATCATCCTCGTCGAGAAAGCGGGTGCAAATAAATCAGCGAATCGAATCAGTTGTCGTCATGGCGACGGCCTCGCTTTGGGAAGGCGTCACGACGCCTCGGGACGCCTGGCGCCTCACAGCAAACATGCCGAAACACGAAGCGACGTTCTAATTTTCTTCGGGCACTTGTCCCGTCATTGAGTTGAAAGCGCACACGTTGCCAGACTAATGGATCCCGGCAATCAGATGAAAAACAGGAGCTGCTAAATCAGGCGCCAGAGCTAAAGTTAATATTGCCCCATATGCGCTAGGGAGTCTGGTTTTTGTAGGAGTGAGATTACTAAAGAGATCATTTAGCAAGACTACGTGTAGTCAGTAACAACTATAGGAGTCACATATCCCTGGCTCAGGGTTATACGATCCTTTGTTCATCATCATCATAGTCACAATGTCTTAGCAGACATTTTGTGAACTCGTAAAATGCACTAAGTCGGAGCTAGAGTATTGCCGACACGAATATTATTAATAGTTTTGAGAACCATAGCTCTCCATCGTTCACGATCTACCGTCAGTTTAGTGGCGCTCTTGATACTCATATCCAGCAACTATTTCGTTGTATCCACCCAGGCGCCGCCCACTGGGGGCATGACTCTGAACTACAAGTTTCTCCATATTATCGCTTCTGTGTATATGTCCGAAGAAAGTAAGCATTCTCGTCGACACAATGGAGGATAGTCTCTTTGGATTACCGAGCTCATCCAGTGTGGAAACGTTAGTTCGATCGGCGGTATAAGGAACTCTCAGCATTCTCCTCCACGTCCACATTTCAAAAGCATCTATGCGAGCTCGATCTGCCTTTTTAACAGTCCAAGTTTCCGAGGCATACAAAAATATGGAGAACACCAGAGACTGAACCAGCGACATTTTGGTAGCTTTAGCGATGTTATGGTCACGCGTTATTTTAGTAAGCTTTGTCATGGCCACACGTGCCTGTTGAATGCGCCGTTGAATCTCGTTTTCACAGCTACCCGAATTATCGATCAAAGAACCGAGGTACACAAAACTTTGAACCACTTCACAACGGCCTATTGACTTTATTTGTCGATGATTATCGCGCTCTCTATCTACGATAACCTTGGTCTTGATGTAGTTACCTACTAAGACCATACGCTGCACTGTGCTGTTCTAAGATGTTTAATAGAGCTACTAGTTCTTTATTTGTAACAAACTGATTATTTAGGGGCGGAGACTGACTTGAGCCGAGCTTTGTAACGTAATGTTCGTTGAGCTCGTAATGACGATTAAATTAAGATGGCGACTGACTTGTAACAAAACGCCGTAAGGTAACACGTTACAATGCGAGCATCTGCTAGTCAGTGTGTGTGACCAGCGACGAGTCCAGCGGCTCGGCTTTTCAAATTTTCCAAAGTTTTCAAAATTTTCGAAATTTTCAATATTTTAAAAATCTTAAAAGTTTTAAAAACTTTCAAAATTTCGAAAAATTTACAAACTTATCGAAATTCAAGAGCTTTCGAAATTTTGGAAATTTTCCAAAATTTAAAAATTTTTAAATATTTCAAAATTTTGGTGCTCGCAAGTCTTAAATACAGTGAAATCGTATTTTCGTGTAAACTATTTCATCTGTATCACTCAAAATGACGCTGCAATTATAATCTGTAGTACACGTGAAACCCCTTGTCTAATAAAGTAGGGATCTTAGATTCAGCAGAATTTTAGTTCCTTATTGTTTCCATCGTTTCAAGCGATAAAATTTGACACATGTGTACGGCAATAACAGTTTCAACAGAAATTCAATTATAAAGAAACACATAAGTGCTTTTAGAGAAATATCCATTTAGTTTTACTGTACCCTCATAAGCTGTTTGCGTTTACGACAAGGTGCCTTTAATGAACGTCTCACAATCTATGGTGTACGCCCGTTATTTACGCGGTTTCCTTTAGCAAATTATATTTGTAAAGCTTTATAAAAACCCTTCTGTATGGTTTTCAAGAAATGATCAATTTATTATTATGTTAGCTATAATGCATTGGCCATCATGAACATTATGTCACTGATAAGGTCTCATTGCGTTCTTGTGAAGGAGTCTGGAATAGAACAAAGTAGCTCTGATTTATTTATTCATGTGAAATTTTTTATATTAGGGTTCAACAATACATTAATTTTGTGGGGCACGTTGCCGATTATAAGATGCTTGTTGATGCACAACAGCTTTAGTTCGTTATTTGTTAACGTATAATTTTCATACTGAGAGACTCACCGAAATACCTTGATTGGTAGGTATCATTGCTATAAGTTAAGAAATTTGGAATATATAACCGTTTTATCTAACCTTCACAAGCATTGACGTTGTAGTAGTAGTAGTTGCAGTAGTGCTGAGGAGGCGAATCCAGGCAAGTGAACCACCTTTGGCCCTTTTTACCGATCACACTGAACCAATCACTGAAAACACTAAAATTCTACACCCTAGAAAGCTCCTTGTCGAACCTACCAGACTTCCTGACGAAAGTCCGTATGTCCGACCATTTCGCTGAATATAGTGGCTCCTCCCCGAACTCCGTCGTGCCGAATATCTGAACCCTAAGGTTGCGATAAACCTGCACATCTTCCCAGGAAGTGGAATGCTGTCTCGTCCTCCTCCCAGCATTTGGAGCAAACGGGGTCCTCTACCACTCTCATGAGTGACAAATGTCTATTCAGCCGGCAATGGCCAGTAAGAACTAGCATTGATGTTGTATATGCAGATAGTTTATAGATATGGGGAAACTAGGTTTTTTTTATAACTGAGCATACAGCGTAGGCCCCGTGTGTGGGCGGGTTAGAATATCTCTCATCGTATATCCTGCGTGTCCTAAAAGGCGACTAAAAGGAACCGAACTACTGTCGGTTTAAACAGTAACCTCTTCTCAACCAACAGCTCTGGTTGGACGAATTGAGAAGAGTCAGGACACCTTCTTGTCCTTGGGGTGAGAAATTGCCCCTAAAGGCGGATGAATCAGTAAATACCATCTGGTCAACGGCATGAGGATGCAGAAAGCAAAAGGGAAACTACTGCATTAAAGATCTCAAAGATATCCCAAGAGAAACTCGTAAAATGAGTAAATGCGTTTTACGAGTTCACAACATGTCTGTTAAGACATTGTGACTATGATAATGATGAAGCATACCGCGTAGGCAGAGCTTAAATACCAGAGTACCGTGGCTGCTGTGAAAAGGTTATATTAGGCGTAGTTTGTTAACGCGGGAGTTGAAACCCGTATATAGGACTAACAAATACATCTACTGGCAGTCCGTTCCAAGCCTTGGAAACTCTGGGAATAAATACGCAGTAGTACCACTCGGTTCTTGATGTATGAAGAACGATCGCCTTAGGATGAGATGCAGCAGACGCGTGGGTGCATCTGGTAGAGTCGGTGAGCGGCGGAATTATAGAGGATAGTCAGAAGAGCAGATTCCGTTTAAATATCGGTAGAACAGTGAGAGGTCATCAACCGCACGTCGGTAAGAAAGTGGCTGGAGGTGGCGCGTTAAGGCCAAGTCACCAATTAGTCGAATTGTTATTCTTTCAACGGCATTAAGTATAGACGGTAGTAGGGGCAACAGCTCTCCAGACATGAGAGCAATTCTCTAGGCCAGATCTTATCTGAGCTTTATACAGGGTGGGCCAATAGTGCGTGGACGGAGGATTGTGGGTTTACTAAAAAATATTTCAAAAATCTGTCACTTGATCGTGGTAGGGACCCTTGAGGGCTACAACGTAAACATATTTTCACTTTAATTTTGACGTTTATAGAGGGTGATTCATATCATACTTACATTTTTTTTAATGGAACTCCCTATATATTATTGCACATTTGGATTCCCTGGTCAATTATAGTGTGACTTTATGTATCACACATGCAAGGTTAAACGAACCGTTTAGGCGCAAATCACCTTTTTTGGTATAAGTAGGTATCAGAAAGAAATTGAATAACACAGCGATTATAAAACTTAGAAAGCCTTGACTTTGCGGTACGACTAAGCATGAAATGCGTCACCTTAGGTCAGACCGCTAAATTTGAATTCTTATTGTACTTGGAGAAATCAGAGAATAAATTTAGGAAACTTCAATCACAGGTGAACTTGATTTTTTCAAATGGGAATACCTATTTTGGTTTAAATAATCAAACGTAAAATTTGATTACCCTTCTAATGATATAGCATTCTTGATGTCAATCTTTTTTGGTTTTCATTTTATTTCAAATTTTCAGTCAAATCGGTGTTTTTCAATTTTCCTGCATGCAAGCAACCTAGCAAGCCATGAAGAATAAACAAAAGCTCGTTAATATGGTAGAAAGCAACTAACTTAGTAAAACGATGCAAACTAACTAGAGCAGCAAGGCAAGATTATGAAAATTCCTTACAACATATTAGCTCTAACCAGAAACAGGTAGAACACCTGTGGTGTACGGCTGAACTTCGCCCATTCGTCATCTACATTTCTTTTGTTTAAATGTACTGCTCTTGTATGTAATTTATATGGATGACGAATAAAGACGTTTATTATTATTATTATTATTATTAAACAATAGCGGTAACAAGGACGCTCATTTTTCACAGCCTACTAGCTACTAGCCTATTTCCAAAGTCAGTAAAAAAATATTTATTCAAAGGAAAACTACTAGTGATTGTTGCTAGCAGTAGAATATCTATGTCTTCTGAATAAATTTAAATAAAATTTCACATTTAATGCTATAAAAAAGTAGCCATTTCCGTAAGTCAAAAGTTATCATACCCCTGACTTGAACCCTTCAAATTCTTCAGTAGGTACTTCTACTTATTAGCAAAATCGCGGAAAATAAAAATTGAATTGCAGTCTGTTTGAATTGTGAAACATAGTTTAGTTTGCAGAAAACTACATAAATAAATCACAATTACAACATAGCGTAATTAAAAAATTCTAGCAATTATTTTAATAGATGTTCAGAAGGCTCCAGTTGGAGATATCTTTACTTTTGACTTAACTAAACGGAACTGACTATTTTCTATCCCATTAAATGTGAAATTTCATTCTAAACGTGTTAGACTGTAAGAAAAAATCGCTGATAGTTTTCCTTTTGTTTCAAAATTTTTAATCGTTTTGGAAAGTTGTCAAGCTCTAGTAGACCTCAATAGTTAGTAGGCTGTGGAAAACAAACACTTCTTTCATAACCCCGCTACTTATTGACATTAGATATCTTGCCGCTGTTGTATCCGGTTAGAGCTAATATGTTATAAGCAATTTTCATAATCTTGCCTCGTTGCTCTAGTTAGTTTGCATCTTTCTACTAAGTTAGTTGGTTTCTTCCATATTAACGAGCTTTTGTTTATTTTTCATGGCCTGCTAGGTTGCTTGCACGCAGGAAAATTGAAAAACACCGATTTGACTGAAAATTTGAAAACCAAAAAAGATTGATATCAAGGATGCTATATCGTTAGAAAGGTAATCAAATTTTACATTTGATTCTTTAAATCAAAATAGGCATTCCCATTTGAAAAAGTCAAGTTATTTGTGATTGAAGTTTCCTTAATTAATCTACTGATTTCTCCAAGTGAAGAATTCAAATTTAGCCGTCTGGCAGGTGACGCATTTCATGGTTAGTCGTACCGCAACGCCTCGGCCTTCTAAGTTTTATAATCGCTGCGATATTCAATTTCTGGTACCTACTTATACCAAAAATGGTGATTTGCGCCTAAACGGTTCGTTTAAAGTTCCATGTATGATACATAAAGTCAGTTAGAATTGACCAGGGAATCCAAAAATGCAATAATATATAGAGGGTTCCATTCAAAAAAATGTAACTTTCATATGAATCACCCCGTATAAACGACAAAATTTAAGTAAACATATTTTTACGTTATAGCCCTCAAGGGTCCCTACCATGATCTAAAGACAGATTTTTGAAATATTTTTTAGTAAGCCCACAATCCTCCGTCCACGCATTATTGGCCCACCCTGTATAGCGCGAGGGGGTTGGATCGTGATGAAAACTACTTTCTGGCTCTGAATCGGCACCCAAGCTTTTTACCAGTAGTTACAGCAATAGACGCAACGTGATCGTGCCAGATCAGATTTTCTGTGATGTTGGCTACTAAAAGCTTGAATGAGTGTGAGTATTTATCATTATTATTTTCACTTGTGATTTTCTCTAAAATTAATTGCATCTATAAATGATCTTTAATTACGTATTTCATCTTGTGTCAAAAAGCTTCGGACAGACCTGCTTTAAAAGTTGAAATCCCCATATTTAAAAAACTTCACGTACAACGCGACTGAATTATTCTTGTGGAGTCGTCACACAACAGGTAATTTCAGATACCCCGCAATCAAATTCTATAAGCAGATGTACCTCGTGAAACCTACGAGTAACGGTGATATGTGCAGTAAAACTCGCATAATACATACATGTGCATTTGTTGCTTTGTAGCGAAACAATGCGGTAAGAAATAAGCGTTATCTTCTATTGTTTACACTCCCCGTTCCAACATTATTACCAATCCGTTGGATACTGATTGAAGTACGAGGTTTGTTAGTCTAGTTACTGCAGCACCTTGCAAGGCTTTTGCGAAGCGGTACAAGTCACGGTAGTGGAATAGATGACTGCATGTTTGGTATATTGTGAAGAAATGTAGGGTATGTTATGTATAAGGCACTTTGATTATTAAATTTATTAAGGCCGAATGATAGCTACGAGAGTTTTTGCGTTTTTAGTGGCGAACAAGCGTATATGCCGTTATAGTAGAAGATCCGAATATAAGACGACCTTCACCGAACTGGTTAATGGATGAAAAGCATTTTGTATTAAATTTAATATGTTAAGAAACATATCGCGAGTGGGTTGGCTGAAAAATTGCAGTCCAGGATATGATTAATTAAATATTGAAAAATTATTTTTTTTTAAACATTTCACTGGTTTGGTTAATAGACAAATCACATACCAATCGAAAGTATGAAGCCCATAGACTATGCAAACGTTAGGTGGGCTACGTTTTTCCCGTCCCAACTATAGGGTAGGCAGGTATAAACAGGTAAATCAATAATAGTAATTTGCACCGGTGTGGTTAATGCATGAAACTTATATCAAAATAAAGATATTTTTATTGCAAACACGTCGATATAGGGTTGTCTGCAAAAAATCAGTCTGGAATTCCGGTTGTCGAATTTTAAAGGTCAATAATGCTGCCAGTGAATACGTGCGCCAGAGAGGTCCAAGCGAACTATCCCGTGTATTAGCAAAGTGCGCATGTCATATGTCCGTGAAATTGAAAAGGATAGCGATACACTCGTAAATGCTATGCATCATTATATTGGAACAGTTTGCCTTATTCTTCTGAATTGAGAAAGCCTGCTACTACTACTATACTGATTGTTGTTATTTATAAACATTAAACTGTGATAAAAAATGGCTAAAAAGTGTTTTCTATGCAATTCGGACGATGATGTTCTTGATTTTAACGATGGAACGTATAAAAACTGTTCGTTGAAATTAAATTTTCGTAAAAAGATAAATTTTAAATACAGTGGCGTTGAGTTAACCAACGCATCATTCGATTTTGTAGGTTATCATACCACATGCTACAAAAAAGTGACTGCTTTGGGTAAAAATATAATGAAGAGTTTAATAACTTTCTTGGTGAGAATACGGTAAGTGCATAATAATTTAACCTTCAAAACTATCTTAGTAAATACATCTTTTAATTTTTTTTAATTGTGAGATAATGACATGGAAGATTCATAAATTTATACATTTTTGCTTGTTTCATTCAAATAAATCATTTCAATTTCACGGACACATGACATGCGCACTCTCATTCAATGGCCGAGCTCATAGAGTGCCGAGCTACACGCAGCTGCTATGCTGCGCCCTTTGTTAACACGGGATAGTTCGCTCGGACCTCTCTGGCGCACGTATTTACTGGCAGCAATATTTTGATCTTTAAAATTCGACAACCGGAATTCCAGACTGATTTTTTGCAGACAACCCTATATCGACGTGTTTGCAATAAAATTATCTTTATTTTGATATAAGTTTCATGCATTAACCACACCGGTGCAAATTACTATTATTGATTTACCTGTTTATACCTGACTACCCTATAGTTGGGACGGGAAAAACGTAGCCAACCTAACATTTGCATATTCTATAAGCTTCATACTTTCGATTGGTATTATTAACCAAACCAGTGAAATGTTAAAAAAAATTAATTTTTCAATATTTAATTAATCATATCCTGGACTGACATTTTTCAGCCAACGCACTCGCGATATGTTTTTTAACACATTAAATTTAATACAAAATGCTTTTCATCCATTAACCAGTTCGGTGAAGGTCGTCTTATATTCGGATCTTAGACTATTACGGGAAATCTTATCGCTTATGAATGACTTCGTTTTTGTCAGGATTTCAAAATATTCTAGAGGGCTGAAAATCATTTTTGGCACCTGGTTCACCGCGAAAACGTTTTTAAGGGCTTCAAATCCGTCCGATCAGCGGTCGTATTCGCTTAGTAACAGATGACGCAGACACCTTAAAGTTCGTTAATGTTGCAGAAAGGCATAGTGACGAGATCTTAAAAGGCAATCATCATTCAGTTGTCTGGGAGTTGGTTTTTTTGTGAAATTTATTCAGGAAGGTAGACAGTTTTAATTATCTTTTATGCAGTAATGGTCATTATTATGCTATGAATATTGATAAAAACAATTTTTCATCTTCACTCCACAGAGTATTAATAAATGCAGTTTTAAAAAAAAGAACACGCTTTAGTGATAAATTTTAAAAATTAGGAATAAATATTGTTTAAAAAAGCTGAAGAAACATGCTTTTAAAGACCATCGGACTAAAAAGTTAAAAATAGTTATCTTTCACTTAAGCTACCCCACTAAACTTTTTACAATATTGTTTTATTGGGAGGAACACAGAAAGACACAAATATATAGGGTGTCCCATTAATGATTTTGAATCGGACGTCACGTGAACTAAAACAAATACCTCATTGGGTAACACATTGACAGAAAAAGATACAACATTTGCTCTTATTTACACCCCCAAAATTATAATTCTCTACTACTACCCTGTTCCGATATATTGCTTGTCTTAATCGTCGTGGGGCGCCCTGTATAATTATTGAGGGGTGTAATCAATTGCACAAAATTCTCTGTACGAACAAAGCGCGCCTATGAGGCTAAAAAATATCGAGTTGGTACCGGTATCGATATTTTCATTTTCGCATCTCTACCCAAACTTTACAGCCGTAAAATCATCCATAAACCCTCCCAAGGTCAAATTTTGTGGGAACCATTTTTATATAGGAAATCCTCAGAGATATTATGTTGGCTGTTTACTACGCTGTGGTTAGAACAACCCTAAAATACTTGCATGCACTTTGACATATTATGAGAAGCATGAAACAAACCATGGCCAACTCTACACTAGGCCTTAGATGTGGCAACGTGGCTTAGCTGTCAAACAGCGGGCCCATAGTTTCAGAATAATTATTACATTTTATATGTATTAGAGTTCATCTCGTTTAATGAATTAAGAAAAATACTTTTTAGAACTACTACTACTAATACCACTTACATCTGATGTCTGGTTCATCGTAGTCAGACACTACAAAATAAAAATAAACGCAACCTGTTTCCTGCTGCCACTTCCACTTCCACTTAAATGAACACTCAATTTACTTTGTGAATTGTCACTTGAGCTAGAAAAATTCACTATTAGGTCACTGTGAAGCCATTCTTGCTGGTCTTGATTCCCTTTCACTATCAAATCTTTTCGTAGGTATGCCCAGATGCATGCCCAGATGAGTTCTATTAACTGTATTTTTCTGTGATATTTGGGAGGTCCAGAAAACATTGTAGGTACCACATTGTGCTCTAAAATAGGTCTTATCCTTTGAAATGTTTGTAAAGTATTGTCTTTATTCTTATAAATATAACCAGCCCATACGAGGAATACCGTTCACCCACTTCTGTTTATGTCCTTCCAACACTCAATTTACTTTGTAGACACTTGAGCTAGAAAAATTCACTATCAGGTCACTGTGAAGCCATTCTTGCTGGTCTTGATTCCCGTTCACTATCAAATCTTTTCGTAGGTATGCCCAGATGCATGCCCAGATGAGTTCTATTAACTGTATTTTTCTGTGATATCTCGGAGGTCCAGAAAACATTGTAGGTACCACATTGTGCTTTAAAATAGGTCTTATCCTTTGAAATGTTTGTAAATTATTGTCTTTATTCTTATAAATATAACCAGCCCATACGAGGAGTACCGTTCACCCACTTCTGTTTATGTCCTTTATTGGAAGCACAAATTGCTAGTGCAACCTGGTACTATACACTTTGCAGGCATGTTTTATCTTTATAGTTTCGTTTGTGCAGGTAAATCATTAGAAACACATTAAAAATCACCTTGCAATGTTCTTTTTACTCTGGAATAAGGTTATGTTGGGCCATGGTTTGGTATGTCCTCTATTGGGCTGCAACCTGGTACTACACACTTTGCAGGCATCTTTTTATCTTTGTAGTTTCGTTTGTGCAGGTAAATAATTAGAAGCACATTAACAATCACCTTCCTATCTTATTTTTTGCTCTGGAAGATTACACTAATGACTTAACAACAAACAGAAGCTCGGCCCGATATCCAGTGTTGCCATATTTCAATGCTCCGGCCTAGTGAGTAAAGTCGGCCATGAACAAATGCAAACCAAACCAGCATTATCCGTAATAGTTGTTTGCCTGCCTGGCAAATAACTTTTATACCAAATTCCAATCAATAAATGCAACAAATACAATGGATCATTAAGTCGAGTCATATTTTGTTCTATGGATCACTAGGTTAAGCAATTTGTTATAGAGGATAGGGCATCGTGGAAAATATCCGAACTTCCACAACGTGTATTAAATAAATTACAACAATAGTACAACGGACATCTAGGTAGCAAGTTAGATCTCGGTCTGAAGCAATGGAATGTTACAGAGTGTCTAGCATTCAGTCTAGGTACTCTAAATTGAATCTGATTGACTACAGCGATACAGTCTATTAGATTGTGCAAAAGCTTGTATGGTAGTTTTCTTGCGGCAGTACGTAACTATAAAACACTTGGATATGTTGAGGGATAACCCATTTACGCCTCACCACAGGTTCACAATATCCAGCTGGGATTGTAATAGATGGCAGTCTTCAACTGACTCAATTAAATTTGCTATTTTGAAATCATCAGCGAATTTCAGTCCTAGGCATTTTATTGACTTCGTAAGGTCATCGATAAACATATTATGAGAAGCATGAAACAAACGCAAACCAAACCAGCATTATCCGTAATAGTTGTTTGCCTGCCTAGCACAAGGTCCAAGCACGGAGTGCACCATTTAGCACGGAACAGCCGTTTGTCGGATGTTCCGGGAAGCGTCCGGGAAATATATGGCTAGGGGGCGCTCGCTCACAATCGCTGTCCGCCTGCGGGCGTCAACAAATAATCAGTTATGGTCTTTGTGGGAATTCGATGGCAGTGGACGGCGCGGGAAGCCAGAGATAATCGTTTAAACGTTCCCATGGGGAGCACCGCCTCCGGGAAGAGTGTCGTATATTCCGGGCAAAGCTGGGAGCATGTGCGGATAAGTGCATAGCGTATGCGTGGCTCGCGTACAGGCATATGAATATGGCAATCATAACACCGTTTACATTTGCGTGGGATTAGATTTCTATCAGAAAAGGGGTTCAAAGATATGATAATTATATAAATATCAAAATATCGGATATATATCAAATTCAAGATATTTGTTTTCATTAACAATTTTTTATTTTTTGATAGACCCCAAATCCTGAAATTCCATCTAAAAATCTAAAATTACTAGATAGTTATTTCGAAAATTTTCAAAATTTTCCAAATTCTCAAATTTTTCCAAATTCTCAATTTTTCAAAATTTCCAAGATTTTCAGAATCTTCAAAAATTTCACAATTTTCATAATCTTCAAAATTTTCAAAATTACTTAATTCTCAAAATTTTCAAAATAATCAAGATTTTCAAAATTTTCAAGATTTTCAAGATTTTCAAGACTTTCAAAATTTTCAAAATTTTCAAAATTTTCAAAATTTTCAAAATTTTCAAAATTTTCAAAATTTTTATAATTTTCAAAATTTTCAAAATTTTCAAAATTTTCAAAATTTTCAAAATTTTCAAAATTTTCAAAATTTTCAAAATTTTCAAAATTTTCAAAATTTTCAAAATTTTCAAAATTTTCAAAATTTTCAAAATTTTCAAAATTTTCAAAATTTTCAAAATTTTCAAAAATTTCAAAATTTTCAAAATTTTCAAAATTTTCAAAATTTTCAAAATTTTCAAAATTTTCAAAATTTTCAAAATTTTCAAAATTTTCAAAATTTTCAAAATTTTCAAGATTTTCAAAAGTCACCATCGCTGTCCGCCTGCGGGCGTCAACAAATAATCAGTTATGGTCTTTGTGGGAATTCGATGGCAGTGGACGGCGCGGGAAGCCAGAGATAATCGTTTAAACGTTCCCATGGGGAGCACCGCCTCCGGGAAGAGTGTCGTATATTCCGGCAAAGCCGGGAGCATGTGCGGATAAGTGCATAACGTATGCGTGGCTCGCGTACAGGCGTGACGATTATAATACCATATACCGGGTGTCCCAGAATTTCCTTGACACGTGATATTTTCGTAACGAAAAATGGTTCAAGCAAGAACTGAGTGGTACTTTTGAAGGTACCATAGGGTCTATCATACCATGCATTCAAAACATTTTTTTTGTACGTCAACCCCTAAAACTCACCCCCAACTTTTTTTTTCAAATAGCACCCCATAAGTTTTCCTACATAAATGATATCCACATTTTATTTAAAATCTTGTGGTACCTTTAATTTTATATGCAAACTTATTTTTTCCGTAAAGTCATATCATAAGGCAAATGAAATGATAATTTGTTTGACCCCAGATATTTTTGTAACAAAAACGGATAAAAAAGAAAAGTAAGTGGGTTTTTCAAGGGTAGTGCATGACCTGTCATACCTTGCTTATGAATCATTTTTTTCTTGCTCAAACCCCTGGAATCCACACCTAGCTAGTTCCTTCAAATTTCAATCCACAATTTTGCCTGGAAAAATAAATTCTTTACTTGAATTTAATTATCGTAGTTCCTTACTTTTTATGCCCATACTGCAATTTATCGTTAATTTTTTTCGTTTAATCCATGAAATCGTAAGCATAAATTAATTAAAACACATGTATGGAAAATATTTTTTTATTGTCATGAATCAACTAATAAAAAAAACAAAACTAAGTGCAAAAACGTGAAAAAGTTTTATGGTTACATCAGGCCGCGGCAACCCCTGGGTGTGCCGGGTGTGCCCTACACACGGGCGCCAAAATTAACTATAAATTGCAGTAGGGGCATAAAAAGTAAGGCACTAAGATAATTAAATACAAGTAAAGAATTTATTTCTCCAGGCAAAATTGTGGATTGAAATTTGAAAGAACTAGCTAGGGGTGGATTCCAGGGGTTTAAGTAAGAAAAAATGATTCATAAGCAAAGAATGATAGGATAGGTCATTCACTACCCTTGAAAAATCAACTAATTTATGCTTACGATTTCATGGATTAAACGAAAAAAATTAACGACAAATTGCAGTATGGGCATAAAAAGTAAGGAACTACGATAATTAAATTCAAGTAAAGAATTTATTTTTCCAGGCAAAATTGTGGATTGAAATTTGAAAGAACTAGCTAGGTGTGGATTCCAGGGGTTTGAGTAAGAAAAAAATGATTCATAAGCAAGGTATGACAGGTCATTCACTACCCTTGAAAAACCCACTTACTTTTCTTTTTTATCCGTTTTTGTTACAAAAATATCAGGCGTCAAACAAATTATCATTTAATTTGCCTTATGATTATGATTTTACGGAAAAAATAAGTTTGCATATAGACTTAAAAGTACCACAAGATTTTAAATAAAATGGGAATATCATTCATGTAGGAAAACCTATGGGGTGCTATTTGAAAAAAAAAAGTTGGGGGTGAGTTTTAGGGGTTGACGTAGAAAAAAAATGTATTGAATGCATAGTATGATAGACCCTATAGTACCTTCAAAATTACCTTTCAGTTCTTGCTTGAACCGTTTTTCGTTACGAAAATATCACGTGTCAAGGAAATTCTGGGACACCCGGTATATTGGATCGGATTAGATTTTTGTCAGTAAAGGAGAATTAGAGGAGGAATTACGATTACTGTAATTAAGGTATTGCAACTGCAACTGCAACTGGTCCTTCAAACATTAAAGGTGGCAATATTCGAAGGTAGGTGTGGTCACATTAAGGCCTTCGAAACATTTGATACAACAAATTTGATCTACTTTTGTATGATACAATGTTGATTCCATAAGTAGTTGATTTTTTTACAGCTTGTGCTAATAACACTAATTTTTTCCAAATCCTCAAAAATTGACAAATAATCTGCAGTACATTGTTTCCTTACCGTAAGGCCAGAGTATGGATAATGAAAGCTCTTCTTACCTAGAACAGAAAAAAACATAGTTAAAGCGTAACTTTTCATAAAAATGATGTGTAATTGACTTATTGTAAACGTACTGAAAAATCAGTTGCCCTTGAAATTATACTGTTTTTGAACAATTATACCTATACTGTATTCAATCCCAAGACAGACTACACATAAACAGTCGCATGCAGCATTAGCGTGGTTACTGTCCGCTGCCATCGGCGAACGCGCTAGCTATAGTCCAGTGCAATTATGGAATTTTATATTACTATTTAAAAGAGTTGCCCTATTAACCCATTGCAACTTAAAAGTATCCAGTTGCCAGCTTGAAATTATCACTTAGGCAATGAACACTTGACATCGCATATTTGGATCTGATTTCCAGTCAGTCTTGGGGGTTTTTACTTGCCGGATTATAACATACAATTCACACATAATGTACTGGCCTATTAGGGACCCTACCGACATGAGCCCATCACGCACGCTGGCTTGTTTTCATTTGGTCTGGCTTAGCTGTGAATACAGTATAGATTAAAACACTAAAAGGCAGAATTAAAGAACATCGGACTAAAAAGGTAAAAATAATTTTTAAAGCAAGCTTTAGTGAAACAATAATGGACGAAGAATACTAGTATGATCATGAAAAAAGGGTTGGGCGCTCGATTCACTAAAAATATGGCACAAAGCGTTCAGTATTGTTTCAAGCTTATTTAAAAATTATTTTTAACTTTTTAGTCTGATGTTCTTTAAAAACGTTTTTTCAGTTTTTTTTAATTATATTTATTCTTAATTTTTCAGTTAACTTTATCATTAAAACTTTTTTTTTGTTTTTTTTTCAACTGTATTCATTAATATTCTGTTTAATGAAGATGAACAATTATCTTTGATCAATATTTTTTTTAAGCTCTCGTCGTTACACCTTTGTGTAATTCTCGTATTAACAAAGTTTAAGTTTTCTGCACCACCGCTGGTCCGACGGATTTTGAAGCCTACAAAATTGTTCTTGCGGAAAAGTTGGAGCGTTCAATGTTCGGTCCGACCTCATAAACAACGGAGGATTACAAGCTCATAAATAAATAAACAAACAAACGTACAGGTGACGCTAACGGAAACGTGTTAAAAAAAGAAAGATCCGAATGGGAAAGCATTTAATTTAGCATAACGTTGTTTATAAAGAACAGCAGTACATTGGCTGCCACATTCGATTTGGTGAATTATATATCGAAAGCCTTAGATGAAAAATATTTTGTAATCGCGGTATTTGTTGATTTAAACAAAGCTTTTGACGTTGTCAGTATTGATAAGCTGCTGACAAAGCTGAATAACATTGGCATTAGAGGCACAGTACATAAGTACATATCTCTGTGATCGAAGGCAATATGTAAAGCTTGGTGAGGTAGTGAGCGAACTATTGACTAATTCGTATGGGGTACCGCAGGGATCGGTTCTAGGTCCATTGTTTTACTCACTTTACGTGCTTAATTTGAAAGTAGCAAACTTGAAAGCCAGGTACTTTACATTCGCTGACGATACAGTACTAGTATACGCTGTAAGGAATGAACTTAAACTCCAGGCTTCAGTGAATCAAGACTTGGACAAATACCTGAAATGGTTATTTTTATAATAATTTAAAAATCAATATTGATAAGACTAAATATATTTTATTTAAAAGGAAAAATACCATAGTTAATGAACTTCAGATTGCAATTGATAATATCATGTTGGAAAAGGTCACATCAATAAAATATTTGGGGTTGATAGTGGATGAAAGTTTAAATTGGCAACCACATCTAAATCATATTACTAAAAAAGTTACTCCGATGCTGCCCATAATATTTAAATGTCGATATTACTTCACTAAGAAAACCAAATATAGCATTTATAACGCATTTTTTCTTGCACATTTGAGGTACTTAACTCCAATATGGGGAACTTGTTCGGGAAGTTTATTTCAAAATCTTCAAACTTTACAAAATAAGATTTTGAGAATACTGTTTAATTATAGCAAACTTACCAAAACAATCACGTTATATACAGAACTAAAAGTTGCTCAGATGGATAAAATTTTAGATCTGGAACAATGTAAATTAATATTTAAAATAACTAATAGCAGGCAGAAGTATAACACTATCTATAATTTTGTAAATGAAATACATGATCATTTTACCAGGTCACAAAACAATATATATCCGGTTTACAGTCGCACAAATATAGCTTTAAATTGTCCAATACAATTCGCGTCTAGAGCTTATAATGGGTTACCACTTGAAATTAGATCTAAAATATCTTATAATAGCTTCTTGTACAATTTATGACAACACCTAGACATGTATGTAGTTAATTAAGTAGTATATAATATAATTAAGGACTCTAGTAGCAATCTAGTTAAAGAAAAAGAATAAGCACTGTTGATAAGTTTATGTTTATAATTCTCGAGGCCAGAACCTTCGGTACTGTTTAGAGAATTGTTATTATTGTTGTTATATAATTATTTCCAGAAATAAACGATGTTTCAAAAAAATGACGAAGTTCGTAATATACTTTCGCATTTCCATTTTTGAAACCCTATGTAACAGCATCACAGTTCCTTCCCAAAATAAAAGAGCACTGAAAGACTACATTATTCATTGACGTTCATATCTATCTGACTCAGAGTGTGTTGGAGAGCGAGGTCTTGAAAAGGCGTTCGTGAAATAATGTTTTCTCGCTTTTATCATATCCGAACACTCTCCCTAAGCCCTAAGGCACGTAACTCTCCCTTCACAATAAACGGCAGGCTATTATTGCATTTCTCCAGAATATACAGATGTCACACATCTCGGCAGAAGGGGAAGATGTGTAATCTAATTCAGCTGATTTATGAGATTACATGGCCATACCTTTGTTGTTGGTTATTTCTTTCTATTAGGTGTGTTATTTTTATTACAGGGGAAGATAATGCTTATATATACAGGGTGCTCAGTTATGGTCGAAGAAAGAACTAATCATGGATTCAGTAGGTATGTATCATAAACCTCAATTTTTATACCATACGTTTCAGATTACTTTGTAGTTTGTCTAGACCGATCACGTGAAGATATGAACTATTTAAATGATATATTACTGAAAGACAAAAACATCAATATCAGCAACAGGTGCAAAATCATATAAAAAATAGTTTTCAAACGTTTGGTAATATAGCATACGGAGGAAAATGGAACCAAATCTATATATTGAAGAAAACATCCTCTTCTTCTTTTTCTTCTTCTTCTTCTTCGTATGACCAGGATTTCTCCTGTTTGTCTGCCTCTTATTCTGTCTCTGTTGTTGACATTGTTGTTGACATCAAATTATCTTCCCATCTTTTCTTTGACCGTCCTGGAGGTCTTCGATTGTATAGTTTGTTATTTTTACATATGTGAGCCAACCTGTTGGGTCTCATTCTATTTACATATTCGTCCCATTCTTTCTTCTGTGTTTTTAGCCATTTATTGATGCTGTTAATGTTGCATTATTCTCGTTTGTTTTTATTTGACTGTCTGTCCCTGAGAGTTATTTCCATAATTGATCTTAGTGTTTTCATTTCTATGCTGTTGAACATTTGTTTGTTGAAGAAAACAACAGTTATAAAATATAGTCGGGTTTAAGTCTTCTTCAAAATTTCAAGTACTCTGTAATAGTTTGGAGGTGCAGGCTTTAAAGAAAAGTTATATTATATTCTCCAAAAGTTACGCGAACCAAGGACAAGTACTTTCGGCACCACTTGAGTGGTGCTATGTCATACCATAAGCGAACTATACTACTGTTTCTTATATTGTACTCTGATAAGACCAACAGACGTTTATGTAGGCGATGATCGAAAGACAAACTACAGAATGTAGCCAAGAGAAATTGGTGGGCTGATAATAAGAGTTAGATAGGTAACATTCCCACTTTGCCCAAAGACAGCTCAAGGATATTACATTCCTGATACGACAGTCCCTAGTCCACGACAGGGCTGTTTCAATTTTTCGGATCTTGTTAGGTGGACCTGGATAAAGCCCGGTATCAGGTTGATATAAAAGCAGTGAAGAAACAAAAACAATAACTCCAAAGGGCTAATATCACTGCCGGCATTAAAGTATACTATCGGCTGGAGTGCTTTCTTTGGAGAAATATCAAGAAGATGATTTCCAGCTCACTTAAAGTGAGCTCATGAATATCACACTCCATTTGTGGAAGTGCATCATGCACGACATTCCTATTGACGACAGCATTGTTGTTCGGATCTTTTGGTTCACATGGTATCAGGCTGAAACGAAAGCAGTGGACCAACAATCAAGGAATCATTGGGCTCACTTTGGGTAAGGTGGACGTCATTTTCCTACTGCTTCAAACAAGCACTCAAACCAATAATCTAATACAGCGCCGGTAGAAGTATTTGCCTTCGCAGTGGTTGTTTCGTTTGGTTCACTAATTTTAAAAAACAGCTGATTTTATTCTTTCCTAGCAGCAACTAACTATTTTATAAATACTAATTAATATAGTAATATAACTTATCGGGTAATTTTTCAAGAATCTATTTAGTAGTTACATTTTACGCAGCATTGTGATTAACATCACATCTGATCCAGGCAGCACTTGCTTTTTTTTCTCATTACAAATATTCAATAAATAAAATCATGGTGTCCTTCAAGGGTCAATACTGGGACCCATGCTGTTTATAATTTATATAAATTACCTTCCTACTCCCGCAAATGATACTTGTGTTCTATGTGCTGATAATTCAACAGTTCCCACTGAAAACGCGGTGGATGGTCCTTGTTCAGTAAAGCAATGCTTGACAGCAAACGTTGAATTCGGAGAAAACACAAAGTATTCTATTCTCATCAGATAAAAAGTTAAACTAGTCTGTTCATGTCAAGCTCCTCAGTGCGCAGCTTGATACTTGGCTCACTTGGCTCATATTGATATGAATTTCGAGTCAAATATTTGTTTTTGTTTTGAGCTTGTGTCTACGATACACATCTCTAAAGTCCACACACTTTACACATATCCGTTGTTACTTAGCCTACAATCCATTGCTATGGGGAAACTCAGTACACGCAATAAGAGTATTTCGGTTACCTTTTTTTATCAGCAGCACGCAAATTGACTACAATACCCTTTGACCCTAGCTGAAGAGAACTGTTCGGATTGCGTAGTATAATGACATAGCAGTTTTCCAGACGCCATTTAACCATAAAAATATCGGTGCATTCACAACACCAGCATTTAATCATAATTATAGTACCAGAAATGCGCAATCGATCATCCCTCTGAGGAGCAGATTACGCGTGACAGAGATGAATAAAGTCAACATACATATTTACAATAAATTGGACTCATTGTTCAAACACAAGCATGTAAAAGATGTGAGCCGGAATGAATTTAAATGATTTACCAAGAAATTTCTTCTGGAGCACCGTTTTTACACCATTGATGAATATCTGGACCTTCAAATATGTCATATAGCCACGTACAAAAAAGTCGCTCATTAATGTCGTCCCTATTAATTCATTTGTCTTTGTTTGTTTATCAATTTTAGCTGTATTTATCAATCACTCCTTGCTTAAACTATTACTTCACTACACCCTTCAACTCTTGTAATTTGACATTTCTATTTCAGTTCATGTTTCTATTATGTATAATGTCCATCCTCTTATAGACGTAAGGTTTGGCTATGATTTTGTCTTCGTTTTTTTGTTTTTTGTAGTCAGCGTACCGGAAAGGCCGAAGAAAGCCTATGGCGCTGTAGAGGCGCTGCGAGAGAATAAGTATCGGTGGACGTTAGATTTGAAACGTTGCAGGTTATAGCCGACGGGCAGCAAATTCCCCGACAGATCATTCCACATTGCCGAAGTTCTCCAGAAAAATGAATACTGTATCTCGACCTGGTAAGGATGACCTCACAGAGCCTCTCTAGTGTTGCTCGTTCGGAAGGCCTTTAGTGTTATTATCGAATATTCTCTGAATATTCCGTGATAGAATCTCTAGAACAGGGACATGTCAGTCACCCTTCTTCGATGTTCCAGGCTGAGGAGGTTTTTTGTGAAATTAGGTGTATCAATTAGTCTAATTGCTCTCTTCTGGATAGTGTCCAAAAGCTTTAGAGGGTGCTTCGGAGCGCATCCCTAGACATAGGAGACGATGGAAGTATCTGTGCCTTGTAGAGCAGCGGTAGTTGCTCTGGTGTATACAGCTTCCTACAGCAGAACAGAATTCCAAGCTCCTGGGATGCCGTTTTGGCAATACTTTATTGTTGATTTTGATTGTATCTATCCTGGCTGTGAGCATGCCTAGGCATGTAAAAGGTCAATAAACTATATGACAATATATACGCCAATCAAATTAGGATTTTTGCTGGAATTAATTCCCAGCAGGCCGGAAATCATCTCAACACCTTTATTGGGTCCTAGATACGTGTAATCTGTTCGCACCGTCGCAGGTAGTGAGCTTAACTTTTGACAGCCCAAAAACTGTAAAATTTTTGCACTTTTTTTTAGTTTTTTGATTAGAGCTTGAAAATGATACGTCGGACGGAAAATGTCGTTCTATGCATTATTGAAAAGGACTAGATTTTACGTCGAATGACATCTAAAACTTTTAAGTGGGTTTAGCGGTAGAGCCTAAATCAATAGTTTCACAGCCTAAAAACTATCAAATTTTTGCACTTTTTTGGTTTTTTTGTTGTAGCTGAAAAATGATGCGTCGGACGGAAAATATCGTTCTGTGCAATATTAAAAAAGGACTAAATTTTGCGTGAAATTACATCTAAAATTTTAAAGCCCGTTCAACAGTAAAGCCTAAACCAATAGTTAGAAGCGGTGAATGTTTTTCATTTCGGTGCAAACTAATATTTTGCGGCTATCTAAGACGTCCTACCTTTAAAGCTGATACTCCTATTGAAAATATAGTAAATAGAATTTTAAGTTATATAAAAACCCCAGTCTTTAAAATCGATCATTTTGACATACAACATTTTGCACCAATTTAAAATCAGTTTGCCTTTGGCTGGACTTTACTTATTATACCCCTGGTATTTATGGTCAAGCTATGCATATATCATCCGAAATATATGTGTGCTTGGAAAGCCACAAAATGTAAGTTTGCACTGAAATACGATTTTTGTATCATTTTTAGCATTAGATTTCAGCTATAGCACTGAACCAAAATTGATGTTTTATATACCTTTTGACGCAGAATTTCGTCCTCTTTGTTATTGAATGGAACAAAGTTTTCCGTTCGATGCACCATTTTCCAGCTACAAGCGAAAAGTAAAAAAAGGGGCAAAAATTTGACAGTTTTTGGGCTGTCAAAAGTTAAGCTCACCTCCTGCGATGGCGCAAACTCAGATTACATGTATCTAGGACCCAATAAATGTATTAAGATGATTTCCAATCTACTGGGAATTAATTCCAGAATCCGGTTTTTTCGACTCTATTTGATTGGCCTAATATGAGAATAGAAATTTTCGTGCGGTTTTTGGAAATTGTCGTTCCATGCGGATACGTAATCAGCGTAATCGACCGTGAACTCGAGCATCACTAAACTGCTGGTAGCTAATCCTCGTTGAAAGAGGAGAGAGGACCCCTGGTGATTTGCATTTAACGACCTTCAAACGCAACGTGATTCACCGGCGCGACGCGGCGCGGCCCGTCTTCATCCGCCTACTCACGGAACCTAAATTATCTCCGTTCATCCCGAAAACCGGCGTCCGCCTAAGTGCACATCACTTACATGCGAATTTGCATGCGAATCTCGCGCTCACCGTTCGCAGGCAAGAAACAAGAACAGAACGGCCGTTGTTCTATGCTCCATTTACCAGAAGAGACTCAGGCTTAATGAGACGTCTGCCATATTTTACCCCGTTCTATGCCGGGGTGATAGCTACGCAAAGTGGCTGTTCAAATCCTTTTATTAAAGAGAAGGCGTTATAATAGGTGCCGTGTACACTAAGAAAAGTATCTATTTGTTGCTTGTATTGTTAAATTTTAAATTCCTATTCTCATAAACACCTACAATGTTTTACGCAACCCAGTTGGACGCACTGGGAACCAGAGAGGCTTTGTTCGCTATCCAGGTTCTATTCCAGCGCTGTAGAGATGTGGACTGTGACGTATACGTTTGCCTGATAGACTACCAAAAGGCATTTGATAAAGTCAAACATAACAAAATGATAGAGGCCCTGAGAACAATCGGCATTGACGAGAAAGACCTACGTCTTATAATAAATTTGTACTGGCATCAAACAGCAAATATAAGAGTGGAGACTGACTATTCAGAAGATATCAACATAAGGCGCGGTGTTAGACAAGGATGTGTCTTGTCCCCTACTCTGTTTAACCTCTACTCTGAACATATATTGAACATGGCACTGGACTCTGTGGATGCCGGGGTTTTGATAAACGGAGAGAGACTGAACAATATACGATATGCAGATGATACTGTCGTGTTTGCCGATTCTCTTGAGGGTCTCCAGGAACTGATGAACAGCATCGTTAACGCCAGCACTGAGTATGGACTAACCCTCAATATTAAGAAAACCAAGTTCATGGTAATAAGTAAGCGCGGCGCGTATCCCGGCCAACTACTAATTAATAATCAACCAGTTGAAAGAGTAACCAGCTATACTTATCTGGGCACAACGATTAACGAGCAATGGGATCACTCTACAGAAATAAAGTGCCGCATAGAGAAAGCAAGAGCCAATTTCGTTAGAATGGGAAACCTGTTCAGGAATAGAGATCTTAATTTACAAACCAAATTAAGACTACTCAAATGTTATGTCTGGTGTGAGCTCTTGTATGGTGTTGAGTCCTGGACGTTGACGGAAGCGTCCACAAGGAAAATTGAGGCTTTTGAGATGTGGTTATACAGGCGAATTCTCAGAATTTCCTGGGTTGACCACGTGTCCAACGATAGAATTTTAGAAAGGCTTCAAAAACAGACCGAACTCGTGGACATTATTAAAAAGCGCAAATTGGAATACCTGGGTCACATAATGAGGAACCAAAAGAGATACGGTCTGCTCCAGCTGATACTTCAGGGAAAGGTCTTCGGAAGAAGAGGACCCGGTAGGCGCAGAATCTCCTGGCTAAAAAACCTTCGAACTTGGTTCTCCCTGTCAACACGAGGATTGTTCAGAGCTGCAACAAGTAAAGTCCAAATTGTTTTGCTTATCGCCAACGTCCGGAACGGACAGGCACACTAAGAAGAAGAAGTTGGTTGCTAAGCTTGTGGAGCACACAGTCGAGGGCCCTGAAGAGGAGGATCATGTCAGTCTTACATTATGTAACCTCAGTAAGGCCATACTGCCTAGTTACTATTTAGATCACAAAAAAAATAAAAAAACTTTTACTTTTTTATAACTTTTTTCATGCGGACTATAATCCTGCGCTAAATAAATAGTAAGGCCTTCAACTCTGTTTCTCATAAGCTGTTACTTGACACGACGAGGGCTCCTTCTGTCTTTGCTTAGTTCCTACCTAACTTTTAGAACTCAATGTACTAATGTGTTAATTGGAATCGCGGTATCTCTCAAATGAGTGCTGTTGAGAGTGGAGTGCCTCAGGGCTCTGTTTTGGGGCCTCTGCTCTTCGCAGTATATGTTATCGATTTATTTGGCTACTTGTTGCCTAATATGTGTGTGCGTTATGCTGATGACTTCATACTGGGCTACAGGACCCAACTGACTTGATGAGCTAGAAACTGAGTTGAGTTCATCTGTGAGTAGGAAAAAGAGATGGCTTAACGAAAATGATTTGAGACTTAACGTTCGACTAAGTGCACATCACTTACATGCGAATTTGCATGCGAATTTCGCGCCCACCGTTCGCAGGCAAGAAACAAGAACAGAACGGCCGTTGTTCTATGCTCCATTTACCAGAAGAGACTCAGGCTTAATGAGACGTCTGCCATATTTTACCCCGTTCTATGTCGGGGTGATAGCTACGCAAAGTGGCTGTTCAAATCCTTTTATTAAAGCTAAAGCGTTCGTCTAGGTGCTGGATACACTGAGAAAAGTATCTATTTATTGCTTGTATTGTTAAATGTTAAATTCCTATTCTCATGAATACAATACTTTACACAACCCAGTTGGTTGCTAAGCTTGTGAAGCACACATTAGAGGGCCTTGTAGAGGGGGATCATGTCAGTCTTACATTATGTGACCTCAGTAAGGCTATACTGCGTCGTTACTATTTACATCGCAAAGAAAATAAAAATCAACGAAAAAACTTTTACTTTTTTATGACTTTCTAACTTTCTTCATGCGGACTATAACCCTGCGCTAAATAAATAGTAAGGCCTTCAACTCTGTTTCTCTGTCAGTATCCTGGGCGTATACCTAGACGATGTTTTGAAATGGAATGCTCATACCTCCTCTCTGGGAAGTAAACTATCTTCTGCAGCATTTTCCATTAGAAATCTAAAAACTTTGGTGAATCTATATTTACTTTTGACAGTGTACCATTCTATGTTCTATGCTCATTAACGCAATTACTTTGTGGGGCAACTCCTCTCTCATACTGCCTATATTTACGCTGCAAAAAAAGGATGTAAGGCTAATTGCTGGTGTTGAATTTCGGGAGCACTGAAAACCACACTTTATATATTTTAAAATCTTCAACTTGCCATTCCTGTACATGTTTTGTCAGTTATTAAACATTCACAAGCACAAACAGAACTTCAATTTGAATTTGTTACGCTGTAGTAAACTGTATACACCAGAGCAACTACTGCTGCTCTACAAGGCACAGATCCGACCATCGTTGGAGTATTGCTCCCATGTATGGGGATGCGCTCCAAAGCACCATCCTAAGCTTCGAGACACTATCCAGAAGAGAACAATTAGACTAATTGATACACCTAACCTCACAAAGGACCCCCACAACCTGGAACATCGAAGAAGAATGCTAACCTGTCCCTGATTTACAGATTCTATCACGGAAGATGTTCGAGTGAGCTCTCCCAAATAATAAGACCAAAGGCCGTCCGAACGAGGAACACTGGAGAGGCTCTGCGAGCTCATCCATACCAGCTTGAGGTCTCTACTCCACAAACCAGTCTCCTCCAGTATCCCTTCTTTTGAGAACTTTGACGTTGTGGAATGAGCTGCCCGGGAATTTGTTTTTCAACGGCTACAACCTGCACCATTTCAAATCTAACGTCCACCGATACTTCTTATCCTCTCGCAGCACTGCAACAGCGCCATAGGCTTTCAGTCTTTATGGGAGCTGACCATAAAAAAAAATTTTCATTTTTATGAGACTCGCTCAGCTGGTTTGATTAGAACAGCCAGATTTAGACTATATAACCTCCTTCCAGAAGCTGTCAAGATTCTCTCGTTCGGTCTATTTAAAAGACATTTAAGAAAAATTATTCTCCTCCTGAGAAACGCGTTTTCTTTGGTTGATAGAAGACCAAAAGTTCAAGCTTACCCTTATGAAAAGCTCACAATCATCAATTTCAGATTTCATCTTAGTGCAAGCAAAGAGATCAGAAGTTGGCTGATTTGGAACACAAATTATATACATCGTAAAAAAAGCTTTTTAAGAAAAACGAAAAATGAGTATAGAACACTAGAACACGTTGGGAAAGATTATTTTTTAAGTCTCTTAGGGCCGGTTTCTCAATGTCCAGTTAAATATTTATCTGCAAGATAACAGCAACTGTTAGATAAATTGTTTAAACAATTGAAGGCTAAACTTACGAAGTCACGTAAATCTTATCTGACGGTTGTATCCATAGCAACGCTATCTGGCAGATACCTATCTGACACTTTAACTGGACATTGAGAAACCGGCCCTTACTTCACCAAACTTGACTAAGAAGAGATACAGAGACAGTGTTTTCTTGAATGAGCAAATTAGAACCACCTATCAAACCAGCGAGTATACTTTCAACCTTACAAAAAAATTGCAATAATGTAGAAACCTTTCTGCACCATCGCATCACAGTATTTAACCCCAGTCTGGAAAGGGTATTTTCTTTGACGGCGTTTTCCTCAGAATAACTTTATCTGATCCTGCAGGCTTCATCTGAAAAGAGATCGCTTATCACCCAATATCTGCACATTACCATAATACCGCCGTTTGGGTTGGGTGGTAAAGCTCCCAAAGACACCGCACGACTTTTAAAGATATTCTCTGTGGATAAGAGGATGCCGGAATCCAATCCGGACTCTGCCGGAGAATTAACCAAGGGCGTATTCGACTTTTTGTCAGGCCGGGGGTTGCCTGATATGTAGCGGGACTGGAGGGATCCTAGATCCTTGTCAGTCCAGAAGATATTTTGGAGCCTGCAGCAATTACCAAATTTTGAGCAAAAACTCGATTAAACTGGATTACAGTACTAAAATTTGCAGACAGGCCAGCAATTTATGATGATGATAAGAACTTATTACTAACTTATACAGGGTGAGTTTTTAGTAGCGGATCGGTCGGTAACTCCACTACGGTGAAAGATAGCCAAAAAAGTTCTTTATAAAAGTTGTAGCCAAGGATGTACTTGCTCAAAAATATTTTTATTTATACAGGGTGATCCGTAACGACTTGGTGATGCAAACATGTATTTTTTTAAATGAGACACCCTATATATTATCCCATCAGCCTGTCAAATTGATAGGTACCATGCTCGATACCAGTCTCTCCTGGTCTTGTCATATTGATTATTTATGCGCTAAGCTTTCCTCACAATTGTTCGCCATGCGCCGGCTGAAAACATGCTTGCTATAGGACGCCTTACGCTTAGCCTACTTCTCTCTTGTCGACAGCCACTTAAACTATGGCGTTTTGCTGTGGGGTGGGTCAGCAGCAGTGGGGAGAGTATTCACGTCACAAAAACAGGCCGTTCGTATCCTGGAGGGGGCACCACCGGGCACGAGCTGCAGGACCCTTTTCAAGAAGCACAACATTCTAACCCTACCATCAATCTACATAATTCATACGCTAAAGGAAATACATAAAAATTTATCAAATCACTTACGTCACTCCGACTTTCACCAGTACAAAACCAGATCTGCAATGGATCTAGTGGTGCCATACTCCAGAATACGAATTACCGAGATAAACAAAATCGACATACGCATATGTAATAAGTTTGTTGCACTAACCTCTCCCCTGGACATATCAAAACTTACAGAAAGACAATTCTACACATACGCAAAGCGGTTCTTACTGGACCATAGCCCCTATTCTGTGGGTTAATTTTTGTCCATATAGTCTTAGCCTTATTGTTTATTGTATTTCTTTTAGTGTAAATTTTTGTAATTAGTTTAAATTAAAATTTAAGTAAATTTAGTAATCAGTAGTGCACTGACTGCAAATGTACTTTACTGTATATAGCTGGTCAATAAACGTTAAGTAAGTATTTAGATTCCACTACTAATGCTTCTTCTTAAAGTATAAGGTATTGTAACATTATACAGGGTATTTTTAAAGTTATGAACATTTTTATATCCAAATCTCTGTCAAACGAACGTACTGTATATTAAAAAGTAACAAACCAAAAATATTTTTTTCACATGGAAAGATGAAAAATGTCCTGTGGTTTTAAGATCGGCTGTAAAAATAGCCAACGACGCATATTCATATACAGGGTGATGTAGAATGCAAAATCTAGATTTTCTCTATTTTTTTAAATATAACCCCCAATATTTTATTATAACAAATAATTGCTTTTCATATGCTATTTCATCTTTGTATAGCCCTTGTTATGGCTACATTCATTAGTTTCCGAGATATTTCGATTAATGTCTCGAAAACGGGTACCTCTAGGGGCTAGGACAAAGTATACCATTTTTACGTAGAAGGTATTGAGGAATCGTTTTTTTGATACCTACATTGATACACTTAACTGGAAAAAAGTTTTGATAACTTAAATGAGTATACGATATACTGTAGGTGGCGCCCTCTACTCATGATGTCAAAACCGTGGTTCAATTTGGATTTCTCGCCTCAAAAAAACCCCCGATACGTATTTTCGGATTGTTGTGTCTTTTTATTGAGAAATAATAATTGACAAAAAACAAAAATAAAAGTGAAATTTTAACACCCTGTATCTTTAAAACTAAACGCGTTAAGGCTGAAAGTTCATAGAAAAGTGAGGTCTATCACCTGTCAAGCGTTGTCGGTCGAATATCGGAACACGCTGTATATAATATATAACGATTGTAGCTTTTTTGACCTGGTAAGCCTACCCACAGGTAATAATACCAACAAAGGGTACAAATATACAATAAAATATCATGTGGTAGAGAAATTGTATCTGGCGTTCCGCAAGGGTCCATTTTGGGGCCACTATTATTTATAATATACACTGCTGACATGCAAAGTGCAATTTCTAATAGCTCCATATCAACCTACGCCGATGATACACAATTAGTATACCATTTTATCCCTTCTCTAGTAGGAGAAGCCAGTGACGATTTGAACAGTGATCTCAACAGTATAGTCTAGTATGCTCATAATCATAATCTATCCCTGAATGTATCAAAATGCAATGCAATGCTTTTCAGTTCCACCAGGAATCGAGATGATTTGAAAATTAATCTGAACCTAGTATTAGAAAACCAAGTTTTAGCTTTCACTGAAAATATGAAAATTTGAGGTCTTATTATTGATGAAAACCTTAGATATCGTACACATGTAAAAAGCGTTGTCCAAAGATCATTTTTTGTTAGACTAAAGCTGCTGTATGCACACAAATACATATTAAGCCCGTCAATTAAGAAGACACTCTGTGAAACGTTAGTTATGTCTATTGTTCAGTACTGCGATATTGTTTATCATCACTGTTTAGATTATATAACAAAGCGAAGAATCCAAAGAATCCAAAATATGTGTTGTAGGTTTGTTCTCAGGCTGAGAAAGTATAATCATATCTCCGAAAGTATTAAGACCTTGGGGTCGCTAAATACAAGTAAACTGGTTAAGTTACATTGTCTGACTATAACTCAGAAAATATTATCTTCCTCTACTCCCGCGTACCTGATGGAAAAACTTATACCGCGAGGGGATACTCATTCGCTTAACCTGAGACATGGAAGTTTGTTGACAATTCCATACCACCAGTCTGCAATGTTCCAAAGATGTTTTTTGTTCTGTTCTGATTTTTTTCTTCAGTGTTCCTGTTAATACTGCTGTTTATAATATATATACATACATTCCCTGTTAGCTTAGGCTTAGGTGTTAGTTTAGAATGTAGTTTTATATATGGGTTTAATGTAAGAATAGCCTTAGGCTAAATTTCGCCCAAATAAAGTCGTTAAAATAAAATAAATAAATAAAATAAATGATTCGTTAAGTATTGCATACTAGCCTTGCTATCAAATCCTTCTCCAAGTTAAGTATATACAGAAGTTTGTACCCTTTATTTTCGACCACCAAGCTGCACTGATCTGCGTCGAGGATAAGACCAAAACGTGCATACGTATATCTATATACAGAAGGTGATGTATTGTATCGTGGAAAATTCGGCAATAACCTTTATTATTGATAGAGTATATCCCTTTGTCCTCCCCGGAAATCCGCACTCGTTATTATCTGCAGTAGCTGAGACGGAGGCGTCTACGAAAAAAGGTATTTGGAGGAGGGCCGCTAACAAAGTTAAACGCATAAGGATGAGGGAGACGTCGCGGCTTGGTTCCCCCACACTCTGTCAAACCAGATTAGATTTAGAGGTTATTGTCTTTGTCGCCACCGATGTCTCATGCTTACACTGAGAGACGTTTCGTTTAAAGCTACCATCATTGTCCGATGATGATTTAACCATTAATATGATGTACGTAAAGGTAAAGGGGTATGTGATACATCTAGCTATCTTCTTGATATTGCCAGAAAATAACGTTCTTGATCGGTTCTCAAACATAAAGACAGTCCAAAACACCTGGGAGTGACGCCTGTCTTGACATTTGGCTTGGTACTGACAGCCCTAGGGTATCAGAAAAACTCATTACAGGCATCAGATTTGGCCTCAGTATATTTGCCCTAGAACTCTAAAATCGTTACCTGACCTTCTATCAGGACAAAAACTCGTATCATGTATATCTTTTGAGGGTGCTTATTACAAATCCGGCCACTGTTTTCAGTTTCAGCCTCAGGTAACGAACATCAAAAATGTTCAGCCTCTCATATCTTCAGGTTCACTCTAAGAATCTAAAATCGTTATCTGGCTTCCTATCTAGACCAAAACATGTATCACGTACGTCTTGAGGGTGCTTATTACAAATCCGGCCACTGTTTTCCGTTTGAGCCTCAGGTAACGAACATCAAAAATGTTCAGTCTCTCATATCTTCAAGTTCACCCTAAAAATCTAAAATGGCTATCTGGCTTCCTATAAGGATGAAAACTCGTATTATGTATATTTTGAGGGCGCTTATTACAAATCCGGCCACTGTTTTCAGTTTCACCCTCAGGTAACGAACATCAAAAATGTTCAGCCTCTCATATCTTCAAGTTCACCTTAAAAGTCTAAAATCGCCATCTGGCTTCCTATCACGACGAAAACTCGTATCATGTATATTTTGAGGGCGCTTATTACAAATCCGGCCACTGTTTTCAGTTTCACCCTCAGGTAACGAACATCAAAAATGTTCAGTCTCTCATATCTTCAAGTTCACTCTAAAAATTTAAAATCGTTATCTGGATTCCTATCAGGACGAAAACTCGTATCATGTATATTTTGAGGGCGCTTATTACAAATCCGGCCACTGTTTTCAGTTTCAGCCTCAGGTAAAGAAAATCAAAAATGTTCAGCCTCTCATATCATCAAGTTCACGCTAAAAATCTAAAATCGTCATCTGGCTTTCTATCAGGACCAAAACTCGTACCACGTATGTCTTGAGGGTGCTTATTACAAATCCGGCCACTATTTTCAGTTTCAGCCTCAGGCAACGAACATCAAAGCTGTTCAGTCTCTCATATCTTCAAGTTCACCCTAAAAATCTAAAATGGCTATCTGGCTTCCTATAAGGATGAAAACTCGTATTATGTATATCTAGAGGGCGCTTATTACAAATCCGGCCGCTGTTTTCAGTTTCAGCCTCAGGTAACGAACATCAAAAATGTTCAGCCTCTCATATCTTCAATTTCACCCTAAAAATCTAAAATGGCTATCTGGCTTCCTATAAGGATGAAAACTCGTATTATGTATATTTTGAGGGCGCTTATTACAAATCCGGCCACTGTTTTCAGTTTCACCCTCAGGTAACGAACATCAAAAATGTTCAGCCTCTCATATCTTCAAGTTCACCTTAAAAGTCTAAAATCGCCATCTGGCTTCCTATCACGACGAAAACTCGTATCATGTATATTTTGAGGGCGCTTATTACAAATCCGGCCACTGTTTTCAGTTTCAGCCTCAGGTAAAGAAAATCAAAAATGTTCAGCCTCTCATATCATCAAGTTCACGCTAAAAATCTAAAATCGTCATCTGGCTTTCTATCAGGACCAAAACTCGTACCACGTATGTCTTGAGGGTGCTTATTACAAATCCGGCCACTATTTTCAGTTTCAGCCTCAGGCAACGAACATCAAAGCTGTTCAGTCTCTCATATCTTCAAGTTCACCCTAAAAATTTAAAATTGTTATCTGGCTTCCTATCAGGACGAAAACACGTATAATCTATATTTTGAGGCCGCTTTCTACAAATCCGGCCACAGGTTTCTGTTTCAGCCTCAGGTAACGAACATCAAAAATGTTCAGCCTCTCATATCTTCAAATACACCCTAAAAATCTAAAATCGTCATCTGGCTTCCTATCAGGACCAAAACTCGTATCACGTATGTCTTGAGGGTGCTTATTACAAATCCGGCCACTATGTTCTGTTTCAGCCTCAGGTAACGAACATCAAAACTGTTCAGGCTCTCATATCTTCAAGTTCACCCTAAAAATTTAAAATAGTTATCTGGCTTCCTATCAGGACGAAAACTCGTATCATCTATATTTTGAGGACGCTTACTACAAATCCGGCCACTGTTTTCAGTTTCAGCCTCAGGTAACGAACATCAAAAATGTTCAGCCTCTCATAATTATCTTCAAATTCACGCTAAAAATCTAAAATCGTCATCTGGCTTCCTATCAGGACCAAAACTCGTATCATGTATGTCTTGAGGGTGCTTATTACAAATCTGGCCACTATTTTCAGATTCAGCCTCAGGTAACGAACATCAAAACTGTTCAGTCTCTCATATCTTCAAGTTCACCCTAAAAATTTAAAATTCTTATCTGGCTTCCTATCAGGACGAAAACTCGTATCATCTATATTTTGAGGGCGTTTGCTACAAATCCGGCCACTGTTTTCACTTTCAGCCTCACGTAACGAACATCAAAAATGTTCAGCCTCTCATATTTTCAAGTTCACCCTAAAAATCTAAAATCGTTATCTGGCTTTCTATCAGGACCAAAACTCGTATCACGTATGTCTTGAGGGTGCTTATTGCAAATCCGGCCACTATTTTCAGTTTCAGCCTCAGGTAACGGACATCAAAACTGTTCAGTCTCTCATATATTCAAGTTCACCCTAAAAATTTAAAATTGTTATCTGGCTTCCTATCAGGACGAAAACTCGTATCATATATATTTTGCGGGTGCTTATTATAAATCCGGCCACTGTTTTCAGTTTCACCCTCAGGTAACGAACATCAAAAATGTTCAGTCTCTCATATCTTCAAGTTCACCCTAAAAATTTAAAATCGTTATCTGGCTTCCCATCAGGACCAAAACTCGTATCACGTATGTCTTGAGGGTGCTTATTACAAATCCGGCCACTATTTTCAATTTCAACCTCAGGTAACGAACATCAAAAATTTATAGTGTCTCAGATCTTGAATTTCACCCTAAAAATCTAAAATCATTATATGACTTCCTATAAGGACCAAAAATCGTATTTAGTATATTTTGAGGGCGGCTAATCGCAAATCCGACCTCAGGTAACGAACATCATAAATTTTCAGGCTCTCAAACGAACGAGTTCACCCGAGAAATCTAAAATCGTTATCTGGATTATTTATAAGTGTGTGGTTGTTTTATCTCTATCCTTTTATTCATACAAGCAAATGAGTATACCTATCTAAATGTTAGTCGTTGAGTTTCAGATACTTTGAGTTGGTCTGCATTATTGTTGTGATTAGTTTGATAACTTCTCCAGCTTCTAGCTATACATAATGTGCTTCATATATGAAAGCTTTCATGAATTTCTCTCCAGTATCTAGCTATAATTAGGTACTACTAGTAATGAGAACCTTTTCTTTTCAGAATCTGTATCTTTTGATATACCCTAAATGGTATGTTCGGCACGGAAGATTTTATTACCGCATATGGTGGAGAAAGCGATTGGATGTAATGTTATGTATAATATAGGTATCGGGCTTTTGTGTTGTGAACATTTTCTTTAGCTATATATCGTATGATGAAACAGTTTTTGGCTTCAATCATTTGGTTCACAGATTGGAATCATCTCCCTCTTGCGGAGTAAGCAAGCACCTTTCATCGCATTTTTGGGCTTGTCAACAAAATCATATTTAACAAAAAATAGCAAAATTATAATGGAAAACATTAATAAATGGAAACAGAGGAGACTCTATGCAATAATACTAAATTTAACCAATTGTACGGTTCTTTAACTATCTGCAGTAGCCATAGAACACATTTTAATAATACTCTCATCTCATATTCAGACATTATTGTGCCCTTCATGGACAAATAAATAAATAGTTAGTTAAACAACAAAAAACCTGTATTCCGGATTGCTCTAAAATATTTCCGACAAAACGCCATATAAGTCATCAGCACAAAAAAACTCAAAAGCTGTTATTACAGTAACCATGTTTATAGCCATATTTTGAGTAATTATCCAATTATCTGATTACAGAACATGAGAAAGCATTTTGATCGCTGATGAGATAACACAGATAGAGCGGTTAGGATGCTTAATGAGTATGTATTAAAGAATGGACATATTTCGGCGACACATTATTAAGGTTCGGGTCTACTGACTCAATAAAATTGAATAAGTGTAGGCGTGGACGTGTTTTGGAAGAAATATAATTACGTAGTTTAGGGGTCATTCATTTTTAATTTCCATACCTGTATAATAAAGCGACATGGTTACTGGTCGGTTTGTTTTGAATCTCCTTACGTTGTATGAAGCCAAGATGAAACATGGCCTGGAGTACTGCTCAGATACCTGGAGACCCTATTCATACTCGACGCATTGACGCGCCAACTCCAGCCACCTTCTCACTGGCGTATGGTTGGTGAACTTTTACTGTTTTACCGGTATTCCAACGCAGCTTGTTCCTCTGAGAAAATTTCCATGATTCCGGAGCCTATTAGATGCACTCGAGGGACTGATGGTTTAAACTAGATTACTTTTGGAATATTACTCGCTTGTGTACTTCAAAGCACCCTTAAGGGGCCTTGATACACACATTTATATATAAGTATTTGCCATGTAAAACACGGACTCACAATTTCTCGCATAACACACTCTATTTACAAACTACGTATATAATATTTCAGAAGGCGATAGTAAAAACCTTAATGAATGACAACTATTTTCGATTTTCTCAAAAAAGTTTTTTAATGTGCAAAAAAACTTGCAATGCAAAATCATACATTTTATAAATGCCTGTAATTTAACAACCAAACACGATATCAAAAAAGGCTAAATAGTTGCAAAAGCGCAAGCTTTCTTCTTCAATTTTCTCTTTGAGTCATTACTGTAAGTTTAAAGGTAACTTCAGGAGCTTGGAAATGCGAAATTCATTTTTATAGTGACCTTTGGACCTTACCTTTGGACCTTTTGACCTTACCTCTGGATTTTTGGACTCACCTGCCCTCATCTTAGAGACACATGCTGGAGAAAGGGAACAGGTGGCCACGCCTCCTCGCTAACACGGGAATACGTCTTTTCTTGGATTTTCAATTTCGCGCGCTGTACCCTAGACCCTTAAGAACATATAGACTTGATTCAGATAAGAACAATATGCCTGAGACGCTATTACGAAGAATCTTCACAGCTTAGACCATGATAAGAAAAGTAGCTTATTGTAGACTGGGCAGAACCTTCACAGCAAATTAAAAATCCTCAGAAGCTGTTAAAATTCTTGGGGTTAGATTTGATGAGAAGCTAAGATTCACCAACCATGTTAAAAATCTCTCTTGAAGAAAACTTGCTCAAGATTACGTACACTTTATGACGATAAATTCATTTTAAACTTTAAAACAAAAAATGTTTTGGGAATCTCTAGTAATATCGATTTTTAACTATTGTCATGTATTACTTTAAAAAAGGAACTCCAACAAATCCAGACAATTATCGCCTACTTTCGTAAATCTCTCATGCAAGCAAGGTTCTTCTATATATTTTACAGTCTCGTTTGGAGGGCTTTATTGGCTGGCAAATTTCTCAGGTGCAGGCAGATTCCGTAAAAGGACGCGGTACGCGTGAACAGATCTTAAACTTAAGACAGATTATTGAAAAAGCCAGAGGGCATTATTTTCCCGTTTTTGTCTGCTTTGTGGACTATTCTAAGGTGTTTGATATCGTAAAGTGGCCTAAACTGTGGGAAATCCTTATCTCCATGGGAGTCCCTTACCACTTAGTATTTCTTATACAGCAACTCTATGAGTCTAGCTCAGCTCGTGTAAGAATTGATGGTAACCTGCCTGGTCAAACAGCAACCAGAAAAGGAGTTCGTCAGGGATGCGTATTATCTCCGATGTTATTTAACATTTACTCTCAATTTGTGATGGGACAGGTATTGGACAACTGCAACGGCGGTATAACTATTGGCGGAAACAAAATATCTAACTTAAGATGTGCTGACGATACAACCCTTATTGCTGCTTCTCAGGAAGAACTAGTAGCTCTATTGAACGTTTTGGAACCACACAGTGCAGCATATGGTCTTTGTATTAACTACAACAAGACCAAGGTTATTATCGTAGATAGAGAGAATGACAATCATCGAGAAATAAAGTCAATACGCCGTTGTGAAGTAGTTCAAAGTTTTGTGTACCTCGGTTCTTTGATCGACAATTCAGGTAGCTGTGAGAATGAGATTCGACGGCGCATTCAACAGGCACGGGTTGCCATGACAAAGCTTACTAAAATATGGCGTGACGATAACATCACTAAAGCTACCAAAATGTTACTGGTTCAGACTCTTGTGTTCTCCATATTTTTGTATGCCTCGGAAACTTGGACTGTTAAAAAGGCAGATCGAGCTCGCATAGATGCTTTTGAAATGCGGACCTGGAGGAGAATGCTGAGAGTTCCTTATACCGCCCATCGAATTAATGTTTCCATATTAAATGAGCTCGGTAATCCAAAGAGCCTATCCTCCATGGTGTCGATGAGAATGCTTACATTCTTCGGACATATTCACAGAAGCGATAATATGGAGAAACTTGTAGTTAAGGGTCACGCCCCAAGTGGGCGGCGCCGTGGCCGTTCCCCTACACGCTGGGTAGATACGACGAAACGTTGCTAGATATGAGTATCAAGAGCGCCACTAAACTGACAGTAAATCGCGAACGATGGCGAGCTGCAGTTCTCAAAACTGTTGATAATATTCGTGTCGGCAATACTCTAGCTCCGACTTAATGCATTTTGCGAGTTCACAACATGTCTGTTAAGACAGGGTGATTATGATGATGATGATGTATTACTTTAGCCGTGTCTTGATCAGGTGACCATAAATCGTATCCAAATTGTTCAAAATAATTTTGTTAAATTAATTTTTGTGTGAGCCCAAATAACTAGACCTAATCTAATCTAAGGTATACGGTTCAAGGTTTCATTTATGTCAAAAAAACCAAAAATGTGGTTCCAGCCCAATATCTGTAACTGTCCAAATTTTAAAACACCATTTAATAAGCTCTGTGGCTAATGACCAAAGTAGTCGATGCCGATGACACAGAAGTAAAAATAAGCTCGCTAAGTACGCAACTTCTCTCTAATTTGGCCGAACCCCGACGGTTTTATATTTCTCCAACAGAAGATTTTATCTCGGGAATTATGCGCATAATATCTGTCGCTCGCCAAGTCTCAAGTTACCAGGATGTTGTAAAGAACACAGTCATAAGCTCTCATTGCATTAGCCAATTATTCATCAGCGATCCACTCCATTAAGCTTGATCCCCACGATCCTCGCTCAAACCACAATTCTCCTTTTTTGCGAGACATTGCAAATTGCAAACGGAAACCAGGTACACCTCCTCCTCGCTGCTATATAGTAAAATAAACTGCGGTCTCCTATTAATCAGGCAAAACCAACAGCTCTATAGCGTAACTGTATATTTATAACCTCACTTTTCTTATAAACCTTTACGCAGAGATTCCCGTTCAAATGCTGCGGCATGCCGCGCGGCGCGGGACCGTCTTCTTCTTCTTCTGCTTGAACCGCCATTAATCTTCCAATCGAAATTAATCGGCCAGTGGCGTGCAAGGTGTCTTGCAGCAGTTCCCTTCAACGTTTAAACATCGAAAGAGATTTTTTTGCAAAGAAATTGCTGCTATATATACCTTGGAAGATGATTCCTCAATAAGGTCTGACAAGAACTGGAAGAAAAACTTGATACAAATTTACAGTCACGACAAAAAAGATGATGATCTGGTTATGGAGCTTGTAAGCTCAAAACAGAACAAAACGAAGAAAGGTAAGAAAGCAATATCTGAAGAAGAAGAGACGAAAGAACAGAAGATGAGGGAAGATGATTCTGAAGAGGATAACGGTACAAAAAGAAGAAAGGTAAAAAGCAACATATGAAGAAGAAGAGAAGGAAAAATAGAAGAAGGAGGAAGAGGACTCTGAAGAGAAGAGAGAAGAAAAGGCGGTCTTGGAAGATGCTGACGTATCCTCCACATCGGCCAAGAAGGTCTGACAAGAATTAGAGAAAAAACTTGATGCAAATTTATAGTCACGAAGAAAAGATGATGATATGGTTATGGAGTTTGTAAGCTCAAAACAGGACAAAAAAATAAAGGTAAGAAAGCAATATCTGAAGAAGAAGAAGAAGTAGATATGGAAGAACAGAAGAAGGAGGAAGAGGTTTCTGGAGAGGATAACCTTACAAAAAGAAGAAAGGTAAAAAGCAATATCTGAAGAGACAGAATAGAAAAAGGAGGAAGAGGATTTTGAAGTGGATAAGAAAAAAAGGCGATCTTGGAAGATGCTGACCTATCCTCCACATCGGTCAAGAAGGTCAGAAAGGAATTGGAAGAAAAGCTTGATGAAAAAAATATGATGTAAGTTTGTAAGCTCAAAACAGGACAACAAGAAAAGAGGTAAGAAAGCAATATCTGAAGAAGAAGAGACGGAAGGACAGAAGAAGGAGGAAGAGGATTCTGAAGAGGATAACAGTACAAAAAGAAGAAAGGTAAAAGGCAACATCTGAAGAAGAAGATAAGGAAGAATAAAAGAAGAGGATTCTGAAGAGGATAAGAAGAAAAGGCGATCTTAGAAGATGCTGACGTATCCTCCATATCGGCCAAGAAGGTCAGGCATGCATTGGAAAAAAAACTTGATGCAAATTTATAGCCACGAATAAAAGATGATGATATCGTTATGGAGTTTGTAAGCTCAAAACAGGGCAAAAAGAAGAAAGGAAAGAAAGCAATATCTGAAGAAGAAGAAGATGCGGAACAGCAGAAGAAGGAGGAAGAAGATTCTGAAGAGGATAACAGTATAAAAAGAAGAAAGGTAAGAAAGCAATATCTAAAGGAAAAGAGAAGGATGAACAGAAGAACGAGAAGAAAAGGCGATCTCGGAAGATGCTGACCTATACTCCACATCGGCCAAGAAGGTCAGACAAGGATAGAAAGAGATACTTGACGCAAATTTACAGTGACGAAAAAAGAATTGATAATCTGGTTATGAAGTTTGTAAGCTCAAAACGGGACAAAAAGGAGAAAGGTAAGAAAGTAATATCTGAAGAAGGAGAAGAGGAGGAAGGAGAGAAAGAGGAAGATGATTCTGAAGAGGACAAGAATAAAAAGCGACCTTCCACTAAAAAAAAAGAAACCAGCCTCGATGTCGAAACCTAACCGATCTTGTGCATCTCAAGGGTTTCTCATTAAGGACGGGTTGATGTTGAAATGAAATAAAACAACCTGTTTGTGAGTTATCAAACAATTTTTGTTTTTATTTGTGGGATTCATGTATGCCATTACGTGTGGAATATTACCTCATTCATATGTAAGCTGTGGCTTCTTACTAGGGCACGGATCCGAGTGGTCCAATTTTGAATGACTCTGCTGCATAAATTCGGCTGAATTTGAGCCATGGCCTGGATTGTATTGACCTTAAGGCCATTGGTAGTTTTTAGCTTACTGACGTCGATTTGTGACTTTAGAAAACTCCACAAGAAAAAGTCAAATCGTATGATCTTGGTGGCCAATTCTCATCACCTCTCCGTGAGACAACCCGACGCTCAAATCATTCATCCGCTGTGTGGCAGGTAGCGCCATTCTGCTGGTACCACATGTCGTCCATCTCCATGTCGTTCAACTTGGGCCAAAAGCACGACCAATAACGCCGCTGGCCTAGAATCCGCACCAAACAGTAACTTTTTGTGGATGCATTGTTACCTGGTGAATCTCATGAGGGTTAGAGTTGTCCTATATACGGAGATTCTATTTGTTAACATATCAATCATTCAAAAATTCACCTTGTCACTAAAGATGATTTTGCGGCTAAATTGGGATCCCCTTCCAAATGCCCCGAAGCCCAGTCAGCGAACAAATGACGTTGTCTATGGTCATCGTATTTGCGTTCTTGGGTAATTTGGATTTTGTATGGATGTTAGGCCTAAATCCTTGCGCTAAATTCACCGAGCTCTTGTTCACGGCGAGGAGTTGACTGTCTTGGGTTTTCCAGGATACTTTTACGGACAGCGGCGATGTTCTCGGCTGATCTGGCACTCCTTTGACGTACGGTTGTTGGTTGATTATTGACTAAGCCGGATGTCTCAAATTTCGCAACCAGACGTTGCAGAGTCGTCTTTGAAGGACCACCGCGTCTTCCGTAAAATAGGCGTAATGCGCGCTGCGGTTGAATTAGTGAACACTCATTTTGATGATAGAGTGTTATCTGGTGTTATCATTTTTACACGCTGCTCAACTGTGTAAATTGTCATGGTAATTTGGCATTAGTGACTTAGTAGAACTGTTCCAAATTACGGTTCTATTACCGGCCTAGAACTGTTTTCATCATGCCCCGCTCATTTTGTGATTCTAGAATGGATGATTGGTTGGTACGCTGGTACGCTGGCGGACCAACCAATCACCGTTTTTAGAACTGTGAAATGGGCGGGGCATTATGAAAACGGTTCTAGGACGGTAATTGAACCGTAATTTGGAACAGCCCTATAATAATCAACCAGATTTGACAGTCGTTGCCAAAACAACATGACAGCCACAGGCTGCTAACATCGACCCGTCCTAATTGAAAAACCCTTTAGTTATGTTCGTGCAAGTATTTCAACAAAGTGACTGGAGTCCTTTGCAAGTACCGTTATCTTCCCTTCTAGTGATTGTATGACCCCGTGTGGGTGCGGGATAGAATATCTCCCATCGTATATCTTGCTTGTCGTAAAAGGCGACTAAAAGGAACCGAACTACTGTCGGTATAAGCACTAAGCAGTAACCTCGTTCTCAACCAACAGCTTTGGATGGACGAGTTGAGAAGAGTCAGGACACCTTCTTGTCCTTGAGGTGAGAAATTGTCCCTAAGGGCGGATGAACCAGTAGATACATGTGGTCAACGGCATGGGGATGCAGAAAGCAAATGGGAAACTACTGCCTTAAAGATCTTATCCAGATATCCCAAGAGAAACTCGTAAAATGAGTACATCTTACGAGTTCACAACATGTCTGTTAAGACATTGTGATTATGATGATGAAGTGTTGACCCTCTTAAATTTGTTATCGATTGCAGTGGTATGCCATCCTTGTGTATTTTCGGTAGTCCGTAGGGGTGTGGTGGTTTGCTGTAATGTGGCGTAAGTGTAGTCCTCTCATGGCACTGTGGCTCTTGGGGTTTTTAATCCAGCATCGTTGAGCGTTAAGGCTTGACGTTTCACCACCACGAGTGGATGGAATCTTCAGAAGCTATTTCACTTCAGCCACTCTCAAAATACCTGTTACAGTATTAGAAACGCCACTCAGTGGAACTATTGCATCAATGCCCAAGTGTTACATGAAAGACCCTTAGGTACTTCAATGGCTAGTTTCTTATGAGCGCACCGCTAGCCTCCAATTGTGGATTATTCGAGGTAACAGTGTTAAGTCATTTACATATTTAATCCTCTAGCGGAGACAGACACGTCGAGATGAATATTAATAGCCGATATAAGAGCCTGTTACTGGCTTATAAAAGTCCTCTTAGCAAGCTGTTTGCTGAAAAACTGGAACCCGCAGATGGGACCGGCACCCACACGGTTCTTGCGGCTCTACGCACGCAGAAAATATCGTAAGTGGCCATGCCCACCATGGAGGTATGTTTTTGCCCTTTTTAACTAACGGATCACAACGTGTGCTCGAGTGGACTAATTACGGTGGCTTCTTGTCATGTTGGCGGTTATTCTAATACGAACATTGAAAGGGCATGGTAATAAATAAACGTTGACCTTGTAGGCAGAAAAGGACTCCGGTCATTGATCTGGAATTAATATGTTAAGGGTCTAGGGTATAGCGAGCGAAATTGAGAATCAAAGAAAAGACGTATTCCCGTATCAGCGAGGAGGCGTGGCCGCCTGTTCCCTTTCTCCAGTGTGTGTGTCTAAGATGAAGGGAGATAAGTTCAAAAGTCCAAAGGTAAGGTCAATAGGTCCAAAGGTAAGGACCAAGTGTCACCATAAAAATGAATTTCGCATTTCCAAGCTTCTGACGTTACCTTTAAACTTACAGTAATAATTTAAAAAGCAAGTTGAAGGCTTTGTTACCTATTTGGCCTTTTTTTGATATCGTGTTTGTTTGTTAAATTACAGACATTTGAGGGATATATGATTTTGCATTGCGAGTTTTTTATATATATAAGGCGGGGTTCCTACGTCCTTCGACGCATCCCGCATTTCGACCTCCATTTTTTCTTATCACCCCAGTCATCTTCTGTAAGCGCCCTATCTATCATGGACTCTCTAATTCCATCTATCCACTTTCTTGATGGTCTTCCTCTTTTCTTTCTGTTTCTTGGTTCGTATTCCAATGCTCTATCTGGCCATCTTTCAGGGTTCATCCTCCTTACGTGTCCATACCATAAGAGTTGTTTTGATTCTACAGTATCTGCAGTAGTGAATATTCTTCCTGTTCATCTTCTTATTTCCTCATTATGTACATGTTCCAATCTTGATGTTCTACAAGCTCTACGTAAAAAATCCATTTCAACTGTTTCCAGTTTCTTTTTGTCTTCTTTGCCGAATTGCCAGCACTCACACCCATATGTCAAAATTGGCTCTACAATGACATTGTAGATAGTCATTTTTGTTTTTAGTCTGATGTTTTTGGACCATAGTATTGAATTAAGTGTACGTATAGCCCTTTTCCCTTGTTGTACTCTGTTATAGATGTCTCTCGAGTTTTTTTACACACTAAAAAACTTTTTGAGACAATCGCAAGTAGTTGTCATTCATTAAGGTCTTAACTATCACCTTCTGAAATACTCTTTATGTAGTTTGAAAATTACATTATGTATAACTGTGTATACCCAGGCCCCTTAAGGCTTCTGATCCGCTGTATTCTTTTTTATTTGTGATCTCTTCTAAGAAGGCTGGCTATCATCATGGCAATTCTTGCTTTAGATGCGGCTGCTCGGAACAATTCTATTGATGAATAGTGATACCATTCTCTTTTTCAGCCGTGAAGTCTGTCTTCTCCCGCACTTGCTTTTCCTTGTATGTTACTTTGTATTATGAGCTACATAATGACGTATCTTTCCCAGTCATAACGTGGCCCAGGTAAGAAGGCTTCCCCAGTTTCTATAGTCTGTCCACTGAAGAAAAGGAGTAAAAAATTATTTCAAACCCATATTTTGGGGCTTTACTCGGACATATCGAACTTAATTTTTCTGTTTGTAATAACACCACTGCTCTCAGTATGCAGTTTTGTAGAGGGTGTGCATATTACCCTTGACCATACAGTAAAAATTTACATATATTGTGCATGGTTACTCCGTTTGTTCGGTGGATAAGGTATAGTAGCTCTGTTTCTTTACTTATACCCCTTAATATTTCAACATTTGTGACTCCTTCCATTCAAGAAACTCTCAAGTTGCTTTAGATCAACCTTGTTCGTTATCCACGACTCCATCCTATAGAGAAGGATTGAGAAAATGTAACATCTGGCCAATCTGATCTTAAATTTGATGTTCAGACCTCTAGAGCAGAATACTCTCCGCATTATTTGTGAATGCAGCTCTACCTTGACCTATATTATTTCTCAAAAGCTTCCGCTAGTCGTAGTCATAAGAAATTTGCTTGGCTATCCGATGATGACCTTTATGGTGAGTAAGTTCTAATCAAGATCAAATCGTTTTTCTTAAATGGAAAGTCCTACTTATGACGCCAGAAGTGAAAAGCACGGAAAATTTTACGTTCATTTATAAGCTCGGCTATTTGAAAAATTTGACCTTAGATGATTAAGTTAAGGTCAAAAATTCTTATAATTTTTGTTTTGACCATATTCTTGTGCGACCTCTACTTCCTAGGATATTCTGCTGGTCACATTTTGACCTTGACTTAATCATTCAAGGTCAAATTTTTCAAAAGGTCGGATTTATAATTGGCACCCTCTAACTATACACTGTACGAGTTTTCGTCCTGATAGGAAGTCAGATGACGATTTTAGATATTTAGGGTGAGCTTGAGGATCCGAGGGTCTGAAAAATTTTGATCTTCTTTACCCAAGGCTGAAACTTCAAAAAACGGTCAGATTTATAATTGGCACCCTCGAACTATACACGGTACGAGTTTTCGTCCTGATAGGAAGTCAGATGACGATTTTAGATATTTAGGGCGAACTTGAAGATCCTAGGGCCTGAAAAATGTTGATCTTCTTTACCTGATGCTTAAGCTTTAAACAACGGTCGGATATATAATTGGCACCCTCGAACTATATACCGAACGAGTTTTCGGCCTCATAGGAAGTCAGATGGTTTTAGATATTTAGGGTGAACTTGAAGATCTGATGGTCTGAAAAATTTTGATCGTCTTTACCTGAGGCTGAAACTCCAAACAACGGTCGGATTTGAAATCGGCACCATCGAATAATACACCGTACGAGTTTTCGTCCTGACAGGAAGTCAGATGACGATTTTAGATATTTAGGGTGAGCTTGAAGATCCGAGGGCCTGAAATATTGTGATCTTTACCTGATGCTTAAGCTTCAAACAACGGTCAGATCTATAATTGGCACCCTCAAACTATACACCGTACGAGTTTTCGTCCTGACAGGAAGGCAGATAACGATTTCAGATATTTAGGGTGAACTTGAAAATCTGAGGGTCTCCATACCTGGACGTAGAATTTTCCTGGCATGTCATTTCCGTCATCAAAAGTGAGGAATCCATTTAAGAAAGTCGAATTGACCTTGATTTGATTTTAACTTCAAAGACCAAGGTCACTAAAAGGGTCACTATCGGATAACCTGAAAAATTTCCTAGGGTGTATAATGCAAGGGGAACGTTATCACCTCCGGCGTCTCATTCTTCAAGGAAAGACTTACAGAGGGCTGCAGTTAATAGAACCATTTGATGGCACCCTAAGAAGAAGAAAATCAACTTTATAAACGCAGCGTACGGAGAAGTTGGCATCAAAGGAAATCCACCAGCTCGGTGTATCCGTACATACATCATCTATTACGAGAATGCCGTCACAGTAATGAGGAATCCAATAACAATAATAACCATTACAGCATTTCTTTATGTTTAAGCACTAGCCTTGCATCGGTATAACAAGAAGGCACCTTAATTAGTCTCTTCGACTCAGCGCAACTCACCACATGTGATCCGTTAGGATGACGAAAAAGGCAGAAGAAAATGTTGTCGTGGTGGGCTTGGCTAGTTGAAACATTTTTTATTGGCGTTTTTGAACCTTCAAAGGTTAGGATTGGTAAATGAGCAGTCTGGGGACAACAATGTGCTCGAAAATTTTATTTTGCATATAGACGATTGGCAAGATTGGATCTGGAGTGGGAAATCCATCACTTAAAAAGAGACACCGAACCCCTCATACATCCTACAGTCCCACTATATATTTACAACCAGGCGCAGTAAGAAAGAAGTTTCGGTGGAGCGCATTGGTGTCATAGCAGGCATTCGCAGTAGCGGCTTATAGGAGCGTTGGAGAGCGTTGGAGTGCGTTGGCCAACGCCGAGTCCCCTCGGCAGGTAGAAGCAGGCCGGCGCCGGTTCCACACGCAGTCAAGCACACCAGTGCATGGTACAGTGGAAACAGACAAGAAAAGGAGTACAAAGATTGGCCAGTCGCATCTAGACACGGTATAGGAAACATGCAAGAAGGGTTCAAAATGTTGCCCATTATTGGCAAAACAATGAGGGACAGTTGCAAAAACACTGGAAATTATTCCTCTGAGGGGCTAGAGAATACAATAGGGGGTGAAATAGTTTTTGGTTAAAAAGTTGTCTCTCTGGACAAATATTTTGACGTGTCTTGGCGTTCTTTCGTTTAATCAGCGGTTTGTGATAAATTCGTGGTGGGAAGTTGTCAAATGGACTATTAGTACATACACATGTAGACTCACATCATACACATTAGAACCATTTAGTTGAAATTTGTCAATCAGATGAATATGTGACTGATGTTCAAAGAATTCTTGTGCGCGTCTTATTAAGGAAGCTATCCATTCTGGTAGAGACTGTTTGAATCGCTTTATAAACAAGTTTTTGGAATCAAAAGGTAGAAGTGTTGTATCATTTTTGCGCTAAATTGAGATATGACTGCCGCATGCCTGATTTGTTTGGTTTGGGAATTATTGTGGTACCTAGCCTACATCTAGTGTTGTGGTTGTGTATAAATGTGTTATGCTCATTTGAATATATCTCTGATACTAAGTTATAGTACATAGTAAATACAATTGCCTAACGTTATATATTTGGGTCTCGTAATATCATTGGTCGGATACATTGTTATTTTGTTAAACATTAATATTGGAATAGCTTTTACTTCCGATACACACCGATAGGTGAGGGGAGTATTGGGATCGCGAAAATTATTGATTTTGAGATAATATGCTTTGTGGGCATTGGGAACAACATTGACATTGGACGCGCTACATAAGGAGGCTCCTGCATTTGGCAACGCATGAGGAACGACCTGGGTTCGGTGGGAATTCCCGTGTCGGACAGATCCTTTGGGCTGGCCTACCAGGTATAAGATAATTATTATAACATCATTAAATGCTCATTCCTTCCAACATTATAGTGCAGCGCTTGTGTCTTTTATCCCAAATAGGGGTTTTCGCAAACACTGAAGCTATAAGTAATTCTTTATCGCTACTCATCTTCGACCGGCACAGACGAAACCAAGTAGCAAACTAAATTTCTGTTACTATAAAGGCGTTCAAGCGGGCTTCCGACGCTGGTAAGCGGTCGAAAGCTCAGTTGAGCAGGTGAGCCTGCATGCGGCACCTGCACGTCTTCGCACGCCCTTGCACGCTCACTAAAAAAGCCCCACTGTGTTTGCGCGCTAAGAAAGGAGTTTCGCTGCAGCCCATTGGTGTCTTACTCAAAGCGAGTAGCGAAAGTTGCTAGGTTATAAGTAGGCTTGTAGCCAGCAAATAACGTCTATTTTGAATCATTGGGGAAGTTTTGAACCACCAGAAATAACGAATTTGGTGGCTATCGTTACTTTGAGCATGTGAAGTAACAAGAAGTAGGTGAATGATACCCAAAAAGATATCGAAGGTCGAGCAATTTTACTTGCGCGCTCTCTCCCTGAAGGATCACTATGGTCAGTGCCAACTGTAAAACAATCGACAATATAGCACTTATTTTTGAGGAGAAGACTAATGAAATGGAAGTTAGAAATACCCAAAATGAAGGTAAAAAAATCACTCACAATTTATACAGGGTGTCCAGATAGTGTGTAATCCTTCGATGTCTCGCAAGAAGAAAATGTCAAAGACAAAAATTATTTGGTTACTTAAGACGCATATACTGAAAATATTTTGAAATACACAGGGTGTTGCCGGAAAGTAGGATAGTGATCAACTTTATTTTTCTAGAACTATAACTTTTTCTTAAATTCTGCTAGTTTCCATCATTGATCTTTATTTAACCCTAAAATATTTTTGGGATCGACCGCGAGGTTGCCAAGTTATAATCGTCCAAATTGATATATTAAAGGAATATATATATATACTTTTCTCAATAATATTATACAGCGAGTTACTTGAATATTAAGTGGATATTATTCTGCATGTTACTAGCCATTTCTATCTACAGGGTGTTTTTGGCAGAATTTTAAATTACGGCAACTTGAAGGTCATTTTAGTTTGTTCGCCCGTATACTCGACCAATTATACTTGACCAACTGTTTACACTGGTCAAGTTTGGCATGCTTTTCTTATCTCGCCCTTCTACTTTACCGTTTACTTGACCAGTGTAAACTAGGCTTATGGTCGGAGGTCCAGGATAGGCGCTCCGTTGTGTCAGCCCACTTAGTTTCAACAACAACGTAAATTTAAAAAAAATCTTTTAATATTCTTAATATTTTTTTGTTTCATATATTATATATTCTTCGCTGTTAGCCTCACTGGAGGTTAAGATAAATAGTCAGTAGCTAAACTTCGCCTTCAGTGTCAGCAAAATAGTTATGTTTTTGTGATCGCGAACATTTTCGATTTTGAGATAATACGCTTTTTGGGCGTTTTATGATGTCTACATAACGAAAATCCACGTCACTCATTTCCGTCGGTCTGTCTGTCTGTCTGCCTGTCTGTTTGTCGCTTTTTTCTAGCCTCGTAATCTCAGCAACCGCTGCATGGATTGTGATGAAATTTGGGTACCGATATGCTGTGGGGCCGTAGTAGGTAATGTTCCTATAATTTTGAAAATCGGTGCATAGGCGGCGGAGTAGTTAGCAAAAAACGAAAAAAATTAAATATTTCTGAAACTTCGTTTTTAGGCGTTTTAGGGGCTCCTGATCATTTTCTACTTTTTTTTGGGTGGGGGTGAAATTGGGGTGGTTGGGGGGGGGATGTTGTGGAGGGTTGTAAAACCGAAAAATTTGTTGTATTCGTAATGACCTGTGAATGAATGACCTAGCTGCATAATACACTTTTTTAGATCCATCTGAACATTGCCTTGCTTATTATAGAAACCAAGGGACTTGTGATGGATACATACGATATTGTTTTAGATCGTTCTATATTGCATAACGCGAAAATTATTAAATTGATTGTAATGAAATTTTGACCCAATATTAGTACCGCGGCGAGCATGGAAAACGCGTGTGTTTTGAAAGCATCGTGTCAGTGGCGGCGCAGCAATAATAAAAAAAACCAAAAATATAAATACAGCTCAAACTTTGTTTTTAGCCGTTTTAGGGGTTCCTCAATATTTTCTACTTTTTTGGCTGGGGATGAATTTGGGGTGGTTGAGAGTAGGGGGGGTTGTAAAGTTGAAAAGTTTGTTGTATTCATAACAGGTTGTATAAACTTTTTTAGGTCCATCCGGACATTGCCTTGCTTATGATAGAAACCAGGGGAATTTATAGCTTCATGAAATGGTAAAATAATAAAATGGTATCATCATTATGTGTGGGAAGTCCTAAGTCAATTAACTTTACTCCATTTTTTTCTGGTAATAAAAAACAGTTTATTATTAATTGTTACTTAAGGCAGGATATATTTAAAGAGTCTTTTCGGAGTATGGAGAGGCGTGTTGAGTGTACAGCAAATTAATTTGAAAAAAATATATAAACAAAGTTGTATTACAAAACTAAGCAAACTAAAAAAGCCAAGTCATTAAAGCATCTTGCAAACATTAACGTGGCACCCTTGATGTAAGATTACCGCATTTCAAGGTAAAATAAAATATACCTCCTAGGTGTCTACTGAAGTGCATTTTCGAGTAATATTTTTTACGTATCACTTGACAGACCACCGCCAATTCGACGAGTCAATTCAATTTAATACCAATTCAGTTCGCGTGGAGGCACAGCAAGAGAAATCCAACAATCTCTGCAGTAGCACTTGATGCCTGCAAGTACTGATTATGGATAATCAATCATTCCTCGTATTTCAATAATAACAATTATTTATCGTTCCAAACAAGCATTGTTACATGTTCTTGCAATCTGCGATTGCAGGAGATCGACAAATGTCTCTGTTAGTGTATCTTTAATATCTTGTAATTATAGTCAATTATCAAGCTGCAAGACCGATTTGCAGAAAATTAAGTTTTTTATAAGTAATTATAATTATTATGGAATTGTCGCATGGAGGTGGTCTCAATTGTAAAAACGCGGGGCTAAGTATAGCCTCCAGCATAACGTTGGTAATTCAATTACTATTTAAGTTTTACTATTACTTAGAACCTAGGCCACACCAGAATCTCCAACAAGCGTCTGAGGGTTTGGAGGACCTTCCAAAGTCAGCAATCCCAAAAGTATACATATATCGAAATTTTGCGTAAGTATTTTGAGCTTTTGATCAATCAACGTAAGCTGGTTGGGAAATAGAAAGTCAAATAGTGATTTTCAATTTTTTAGTACCTGAAAGATCTGATTTTTTTATTTTTGTCAAACGAGACTAAAACTCAAAACTATGACCGGATGTGTAATCCACAGCCTCAAATTATCCAGAACGCAAGGTTTCATCTCAATAGAACGCCAAATAAAGATTTTTGATTTTTTAGGCAAACCTGAAGATTCAAGAGACCTGAAATTTTTGATTTTCGTCAAATGGGACTGAAACTCAAAACTGTGACCGAATTTGTAATCAGCACCCTCAAGTTATCCAAAACAGGAGGTTTCATCTTGAAATGATGCCAAACAATGATTTTAGATTTTGTAAGTAAACCTTTATATCTGAAATATCGGAAATTTTTTATTTTCGTCAAAAGAGACTGAAACTCAATATTGTGACCGGATCTGTAATTAGCAGCCTCAAATTATCAAAAACACGAGGCTTTATTTCGACTGAATGCTAAATAAAGATTTTTGATCTTTTACGTCTTCCTGAGGATCTGAAAAATCTGAAATTTTTCATTTTTGTTAAACAAGACTCGCACTCAAAACTACGACCGGATTTGTAATAAGTACCCTCCAATTATCCAAAACAGAAGTTTTTGTCTTAGTAGAACGCCAAATAAGGGTTTTCGATTTTTTAAGCAAAACTGAAGATCTGAAAGATTTTTGAATTTTTTTATTTTTGTCAAACGAAAAACTCAGAACTACGATCGGATTTGTAGTAAGCATCCTTAAATTAACCAAAACACAAGGTGTCAACTTGATAGAACGCCAAATAAAGATTTTCGATTTTTTAGGTAAACCTGAAGATTTAAGAGACCTGAGATTTTTGATTTTCGTCAAATGGGACTGAAACTCAAAACTCTGACCGACTTTCTAATCAGCACCCTCAAGTTATCTAAAACACGAGGTTTCATCTTGAAAGGAGGCCAAACAATGAATTTCGATTCTGTAGGTAAACCTTTATATCTGAAATATCCGAAATTTTTTATTTTCGTCACGAGACTGAAACTCAATATTGTGACCAGATTTGTAATTAGCACCCTCAAATTATCAAAAACAAGAGGTTTTATCTCAATAGAATGCTAAACAAAGATTTTCGATTTCTTACGTTTATCCTCGCGTTTACCTGAGGATCTGAAAAATCTGAAATTTTTTATTTTCGTCACACGAGACTGAAACTCAACATTGTGACCGGATTTGTAACTAGCACCCTCAAATTATCAAAAACACGAGGTTTTATATCAATAGAATGCTAAACAAAGGTTTTCGATTTTTTACCTTTACCCTCGCGTTTACCTGAGGATCTGAAAAATCTGAAATTTTTTATTTTCGTCACACGAGACTGAAACTCAATATTGTGACCGGGTTGGTAATTAGCACCCTCAAATTATCAAAAACACGAGGTTTTATCTCAATAGAATGCTAAACAAAGATTGTCGATTTTTTACGTTTACCCTCGCGTTTACCTGAGGATCTGAAAAATCTGAAATTTTTTATTTCCGCCACACGAGACTGAAATTCAATATTGTGACCGGATTTGCAATTAGCACCCTCAAATTATCAAAAACACGAGGTTTTATCTCAATAGAATGCTAAACAAAGATTCTCGATTTTTTACGTTTGCCTGCGGATCTGAAAAATCTGAAATTTTTTATTTTTGTCACACGAAACTGCAACTCAAAACTGCGACCGGATTTGTAAGCAGCACCCACAAGTTATCAAAAACACGAGGTTTTATCTCAATAGAACGCTAAACAAAGGTTTTCGATTTTTTACGTAAACCTGAGCATCTGAAAGATCTGAAATTTTTTATATTCGTTACACGAGACTGAAACTCAATATTGTGACCGGATTTGTAATTAGCACTCTCAAATTATCAAAAACACGAGGTTTTGTTTCGATAGAATGCTAAATGAAGATTTTCGATCTTTTACGTTTACCTGAGGATCTGAAAGATATGATTTTTTTTTTATTTTCGTCCCACGAGACTGAAAATCAAAACTGCGACAGGATTTGTAATCAGCACAAGGTTTTATCTTAATAGAACGTTCTCGATGTTTTGGGCAAACCTGAGTATCTGAAAAAGTCTGCCCATTGGCCTATGAGAGATCACGCATGCTTTATTAAGAACTAAGTCCCCGTTTAGTGTTCCAGAAACCATGAAGTGTTTTTATTTACATCTAATTTCAACAGTTTATCACTCTTACCATAATGGTTCATTTTCATACTTCGCGAAACATAAAGTCATTAATACAAGTAAATGAATGAATAATGAAGATTCATATATTTTAATTGAGTATAATGAATAAAACAGCACTAAATTGAAACGTTATAGAGCTGTCATAAAGTATTATACGTATTTACACCTAGGCGACCATTCGAGCATTATTTATATCATATAATAATTATTTTCTTTTGTTGCAGGACATTAAAGCCAATTGCTATATCTACATAATTAATTATCTGCTTTTGCATACCAGCTACATAAATTTTATTGGTAGAATCATGTACAGCCCGATGTACAGTAAAGCAAATACTAACACTTTGTGCATATAAGAAACATAATGCGTTTCTTCGTAACTAAGCTTCTAATAAAAGCCACTGATGTTAGAAAACATGAATTATTTTCATTAAGGAGCCACTGAAAGACTATGACCAATATGATATATAGTATACTGTGTAGGGCTTTCGCGGCCATCGTCCAATGAATTTGTTGTTCTTCGGTTTTTAGGCCGGCGTCGTTTAGCGTTAAAGCTTGGCGTTTCACCACCACGAGTGGATGGCACCTTCAGAAGCTATTTCACTTCGGCGACGTCCAAAATACTGATGGCTGGTAGATCTGCACCTGTATTTATACCTGCTAACGGTGACGTGGCCCAACCAGGTAGCGTTGGTAGCCCCGCCCCTTCGCGATATGGTAGTGTCTTCAGGTCCTTTAGGATGGGTATCCATGTTCGGTTGACTTTCTGTGTTTCTTCTTTTCTATTGAAATTATTATGATGTTTTTGTATTTCGATGGCTTCTCTTTGAAGTCTGGCATGGCATGAAGACGTTGCGGCAAGAACCTGAGTTTCTTCAAACTTGATCCTGTGACTTCCCTCCTTAATCGCATGTTCGGCTACCGCTGATTTGTCCGTATGGCCTAGTCGACAGCTAGCCTTATGCTCTGCAATTCTTGTGTTGATAGATCGCTTCGTTGTTCCTATGTATACACTCCCACATGTGCATGGTATACGAGATACCCCCGGTGTTGTGAGTGGGTCTCTTTTATCCTTCACCGTTCTCAAATATTCCTGTATCTTTCTTGTGGGCTTGTAGATGGTCTTGGCGTTTTCCTTTCGTAACATTTTTCCTATTCTGTCTGTTATTCCAGGAACATAGGGTAGAAAAGCTTTTGCTATCGGTTTAGGTTCTGGTTTTGCCCTATTTCTTCTCATTGTTCTTGTTATTTCCTTTTCTGTGTAACCATTTGCCTTAAGAGCATTCTTTAGATGTTCCAGTTCGGTGCCGAGTTCTTCTGGTTCGCACACTTTTCTAGCTCGTTCTGTCAAAGTTCTAATAATTCCGTACCTCTGTGATGGGTGGTGGTTTGATCCTTTATGTAAGTACCGGTCAGTATGAGTTGGCTTTCTATATACCTTGTGCCCTAATCTAACTCCTTTTCTTGTTAGAAGAACATCAAGGAAGGCGAGATTTTTGTTTTCTTCTGCCTCCATGGTGAACTTGATGTTTTCATGCACGCTGTTCAGGTGTTCTAGAAATAAATACAGGTGCAGATCTACCAGCCGTCAGTATTTTGGAAGTCGCCGAAGTGAAATAGCTTCTGAAGATGCCATCCACTCGTGGTGGCGAAACGTCAAGCTTTAACGCTAAACGACGCCGGCCTAAAAAACCCAAGAACCACAAATTCAATGATATATAGTTCCATCATTCGACTAAGGAACATACAAACTGATGCCAGTCTGATCCAGTCTTCACAAGCGCTTTTTATTTCTTTACAGGTCTTGCCCATTCTTCTTGGCTTGTCTGTAACGATTCCTCTCCAGGTCACTTTAGGTCTTCCTATGTATCTTCTTCCTTGGAAGTTCCAGTAAAACGCCGTTCTAGCTACCGATTCTACTGTTCCTCTTCGCAGAATGTGGCCTATCCAATTCCACTTTCTCGATCTGATCTCCATCCCTACTTTCTTCAACTGTGATGTTTTACACAATAGGTACTTCATTCGATATTGTCCTTGGCCAAAAAAATCCGTAAGATCCTCCGTAGATATCTATAAATGAAAACCTGGAGTTTCGCTTATTGGCTTTTGCGTTTTTCCATGTTTCGCATCCATACCATAAGACTGATTTCATGTTACTATTGAGGTCATGTATGACTTTGATCTATCAGGTGTTATTCACCCTTGAAGAGGTTTCTTTGGTTCAAGGTGAGGAGGTTACCAACCTTCTGCTTTTCTGCTTTATCCTTATCATTTGTCCCTTTCGATAGCCTTGTCGTTAGCTTACTGTCTCCGTTACTATATGGGTTTAGTTTTTTGGCATCATAGGTCTCTCTCATCTCTCTTGTCTCTTCTCATCTTTCCATTCAGAATTAGTTTTTAGAATCTGACTGTGATGTCCCCTCCTTCAGCTTTTTCTTCCGTCACAGCATCCCTGATATCCTTTTGCATAAGTCTCTTTTGTTCTTCAAGTTCGCTGTCTATGAACATGTCTTTACCCTTCAGCTGTTTTCTGTCTCAATAATTTAAATAAATTTTATCCCATGCAGGCAGCTCTGTTGAGTGTCTTTTCTCGATGATTCTACGAACGTTACTGATGGATGATTTCGCCCCTATCCCACGTTCTATTGTTTCTTCGATATTATATTTCAATACTTCGTTATCATCTGTTTCCATATTAGTACCAAATATAACTAAGTTGTTCCTGACTTTGTCTTTTACAGACTTCTCAATTTTGGATTAAAGAACCTTTATTTTGCGAGCAGACAGAAACAGTTCTGCCGGTGCGCCATTTAGTACCCGAAGGTAACGGCAAACCAAGGAAATCTCTGCCTAGCAGCAGTAAACTTCTTGGTGGGACGCCAAGGTACATCCGCTTGTATAGAGCAGCCCTCGTATATCGGCTTTCATACGCAGCGGCGTATAGAACCGGCGCTCTCTAGTGGCCAAGCGGATGCACCTTGGCGTCCCACCAAGAAGTCTACTGCAGCTAGGCAGAGATTTCCTTGGTTTGCCGTTACCTTCGGGTACTAGATGGCGCACCGGTAGAATTCTTTCTGTCTGCTCGCACATGTTTCACATGTTTATTAAACATGGAAAAATTGATGCTCTCTATTTCCGTCAATCGACCTATGGCGCACTGATGATCGCTAATAAGCGTGAAACAGCTGTCTGCGTACTGGTGGATTGACGGAGGTATAGAGCAGCCCTCGTCTATCGGCTTTCATACGCAGCGGCGTATAGAACCCGCGCTCTCTAGTGGCCAAGCGGATGCACCTTGGCGTCCCACCAAGAAGTCTACTGCTGCTAGGTAGAGATTTCCTTGGTTTGCCGTTACCTTCGGGTACTAGATGCCGCACCGGCAGAATTCTTTCTGTCTGCTCGCACATGTTTCACATGTTTATTAAACATGGAAAAATTGATGCTCTCTATTTCCGTCAATCGACCTATGGCGCACTGATGATCGCTAATAAGCGTGAAACAGCTGTCTGCGTACTGGTGGATTGACGGAGGTATAGAGCAGCCCTCGTAACCTTTATTTTGTTTGCTAGTTCGTCTTTTTGTGTATCTAGGCTTTTTTTCACCGCTTGAATTTCTGCTCTAAGTTCTGTCATTATCTTCGTGTTTAGCATTATTTCGGCTTTCACTTCCCTCATTTCATTCCTCATATCCTTTATGTCTCCTCTGATATCAGTTTTTATTGCCGAAATTTCCGCTTTCAGTTCTCCCTTCATCTTTTTAAAATCAATTTTGACCTGCCTAAAATAAAGCTTAAATAAAAAAAAACATGATTCTGAAAATTTCATACTTGTAGGATGCCCCGTCCGCCTAATATAATCATTTGAATTCGCGAAATGCAAGCGCGCGAACACCTAACTGTGACGTAAGCAGATATGTTCGCATGTGATTTCAGATCATCACTCAGTATATATGTTTTGTGATCATCATTACTCGTCGTGTAGTTACGTTCGATGTATGTATTTGTGTTATTGTCAGTGATTGTGACTGGTGGTAGTTTTTGTGTTATAAAATGTGCAGCAGAGCCGCGGTCAACGAATCTGATGACGTCACGACAGCGTATCGAAAATGCGCCTGGCATTCATATTTATAATTTTTTTTGAGCGACTTAGAAACTTCACAGGGGTCTAATTTTTGGCACGGTGACTAAAAAATATGTATTCTTTCAGATTCATAAATAAAAAAAGAAAGGTGAACGAGCCCATTGAGTCCATTTCTGATTTTCCCAAGGTTCTGTTTGCGGGTTTTGTTGGTATTCTTATAGTCAGCTTGCTTCCTTCGAAGTGTTTCAGCTCTTCTTCTGAGGGAAAATCATGCTCAGGCTTATTTCTCTTATGAGCTTTAAGTGTAGTACTCATAAATTCCTAGTGCGGACCTGGCGTGCAAGTCTGGTCATCTATGTATTTTGCTGATATTTGATGAACGACGTGATAAGTAGAGAAGTGTTAAATGGGTGATACACGTACGAACTTTAAGTACGCGGTTTTTTAAGTTCGCGAACTTACTCGGCTCCACGTCGGTGACACACGTGAAGCTGAAATCACTCTTTTACTCACTACTTTAATAACTTTTCCTGCATAAACAAAACTTTTAACAAACGCCAAACACAACAAGCGTTGAGCATCGACGGCCTGCCGAAACAAAGTGGTGGCTCGCGGCTCGCTTACGAGCCGGGACAAGCTACGAGCAAGATTTCAAACCAGTTGGATCGCCGGCGGTTTGCGCGACGGTTTTAACGCTGCTCCTACAATCCGGAATAGTTTCTCCGGAAGATGCGGGGAGCTGAAAAGGAACCGACAATGGGCGTGATAAATAAACAGGTGTGCGCTACATTAGAAAGAAATGGAAACAGTCATGTTAGCGCGTCGCCCGAAATTTGTAAAATTGAAGAGGAAGGCGATTTGCAGATGTTTCTTATCCCAATTCCTGACGCTTCATTTTCCAATATTTTTACATGAAAGTTTCACACGATGTTTAGAAGGAAATTTCCCAGAGTGATATCGAAGCACTTTTTCATTTTTGCTTCTGGGCTTTTCTTAAAAAAATTACAAAGTTGACGAAGAAAATAGGCAACTTCAAGCGATCATATTTCATGTTCAATCAATCTTTTTCAAAAAATGCTTTGATAGCCCCTTGTGTAATTTCCTCTTAAACTTCATGTAAAAATTTCATGCAAAAATATTTAAAACTAGAGCGTTAGGAATTGGGATGAAATCACTTGAAAATGACCGTTTATGCTCTCCGTAGGAGCCGCCTTAAAGTACGCGTACTTACGGTGACACACAGGCGAAAAAGGTTGTCGAGCCATAAGTACGCGTACTTGCTCGTACGTGTATCACCCCTTTTAGAAATTACAATGAGACAAAGTGAGTGTAAAAGAAAGACAAAATCAATGCCAACGCGTAACACAAGACTAACAAAATTACGCTTCCGACCAACCCAAAGAATTCCATTAGTAATAATCAACGGTAGAAAATTGATATAAAGTATCTAATTATATAACATACATGCCAATGTACAAATATGTGTGTATGTGACTTCCAGGAATTATAGAATTAGAGGTATTGCGAAACTAAATAGCTATCTAAATCCTCTATCTTAATAACATCCTGAAAACGATATTTTCCTATATGGACATCTAAACGTTTAATTGCCTCTATTGTTTATGTTCTTGCAGAGATTCTTACGTTCGATTCCTTATCCATGCTGAATGTATGTACCTGCGGCTTCGTAAATATTTGAGAGGGAATGCAACATATCCAGAGCTGAGCAATATCAGATCAAAGACAATGAATGAAATGAATGGTGCAGGTTATTCAAAGCAATCGAAGGATACGTGAAGTCAGTGTTGCCAAGCGTTCAGTAGCAAAAGCTCAGTAACCTGGTTATGTACATTTATTATAATTTTTTTTGTCTGGCCCACTTTGATACTAAGCGCGCAAACACAGTGGGACTTTTTAGTGAGCGTGCAAGGGCGTGCGAAGGCGTGCAGGTACCGCGTGCAGGCTCACCTGCTCAACTGAGTTTTCAACCGTTTACCAGCGTCGGAAGCCCGCTTGAACGTCTTTATAGTAACAGAAATTTAGTTTGCTACCTGGTTTCGTCTGTGCCGGTCGAAGATGAGTAGCGATAAAGAGTTACTTATAGCTTCAGTGTTTGCGAAAACCCCTATTTGGGATAACAGACACAAGCTGCACTATAACCTCACTGCGATAGAAAAATGTTGGAAGGAAATAGGTGCGGTTATGAAAGGAGCCTCCTTATGTAGCGCGTCCAATGTCAATGTTGCTCCCAATGCCCACAAAGCATATTATCTCAAAATCAATAATTTTCGCGATCCCAATACTCCCCTCACTTATCGGTGTGTATCGGAAGTAAAAGCTATTCTAATATTTATGTTTAACTAAATAACAATATACCCGACCAATGATATTACGAGACCCAAATATATAACGTTAGGCAATTGTATTTACTACGTACTATCACAGAGATATATTCAAATGAGCATAATACATTTATACACAACCACAACACTAGATACAGGCTAGGTACCACAACAATTCCCAAACCAAACAAATCAGTCATGCGGCGGTCATATCTCAATTTAGCGCCAAAATTATATAACACTTCTACCTTTTGATACCAGAAACTTGTTTACAAAGCGATTCAAACAATCTCCACCAGAGTGGATAGCTTCCTTAATAAGACGCGTACAAGAATTCGTTGAACTTGCACAGTATCAGTCACATATTCATCTGATTGACAAATGTCAACTAAATGGTTTAAATGTATATGATGTGAGTCTACACATGTATGTACTAATAGTTCATTTGACAACTTCCCACCACGGATTTATCACAAACCGCTGATTAAACGAAAAAACGCCAAGACACGTCAAAATATTTGTCCAGAGAGACAACTTTTTAACCAAAAACTATATCACCCCCAATTGTACCCTCTAGCCCCTCAGGGGAATAATTTCCAGTGTTTTTGCATCTGTCCCTCATTGTTTTGCCAATAATGGGCAACATTTTGAACCCTGATTACATGTTTCCTATACCGTGTCTAGATGCGACTGGCCAATCTTTGTACTCTTTTTCAGGTCTGTTTTCACTGTACCATGAACTGGTGTGTTTGACTACGTGTGGAACCGGCGCCAGCCTGCTCCTACCTGTCGAGGGGACTCGGCGTTGGCCAACGTACTCCAACGCTCCTAACTGCCGCTACTGTGAATGCCTACTAAGGCATTCACGCTTTGAATATGAGAAGATATCAAAAAACCATTTTTTTTGACATAAAACTAGATGAACACTTATACCATGCTTCATGCAATTGGCCGGGCTCTCAAATCAAGGTGCTACCAGAAAATGCCGGAAAAAACCGGACTAGAATTCCGGAGACGCGGGTTCGAATCCCGTTGGCAGTCGGTTTTTTCCCGGCATATTCTGGTAGCACCTAGATGGACTCTGTTTCAAACAGCCTTCCTTGGAAGTGCAAGACAGAATTTGACCTTGTAGACACTTGGAAATAGGCAACATAATGCTGGATAAACTATCCTAAAATTAGAAAAGCTATCTAACTACAATATTGAACAATGTCTTATATAATTTAGTTATTAACACTTTTAAAATATAGAACATTAATAAGGAACAACTATAGTTTTTTATAAAGTTAGGCATTTAACTGTTTGCACACATGGTTTGCAAGGACCAATGCAATCTAAGACAGATTGCACATTGCACAAACTGCGTGTACGAGAAATAAAAGATTGATAAGCATAGTTAGTTCTATGAAACTATTGATGTAGTACGAGTGTTCCGAGATCAAACCTGTAAAACGATTTTGGAACTGGACTGGATTCTACAGAAAAAATTCTATAAGACCCTTTTTTAAACTTTTCAATAAGATAAAGGACAACCGAGTTACAAGGGTGGTCCCAAAATCGATAGTTTTCGATTTCACCCTGTATCTCAAAAACCAAGAGGGCCATGATAATTTTATTGACGGCATCTTTAGTTTCACAAAAAAGTAGCACACTGTCACGAAAACCGCAACTCTCTATCTTCAAAAATAACCGAGATACCCCGTAAAAGTGCCCAAAATGGGACACCCTGTACTTCAATAGACCTATTAAGAGCAGCTACATCTAAAACTGAAATTCCATTGATGATTGCCAATCTCCGAAGAGAGATGGCACCCTAAGAAGAAGAATACTCAAGCCTATGATTCTATGAATAAATGTCTCTATGCTTTCTTCTATAAGAGAGAATTGCTAGTGTAGCAATGTGCATGAGTCCCATTGTTGTTGCGAAAGTTGAAGTTAATGTATCGAATCTTCTTTGAACTAATCCAATTCGACCGATATGACATGCATAATTAGGACGCCATGCTGAAGTAGCATACTTTAAGTGTGATCCGACATAAGAACAAAGTTCTAACGGCGTTATGTGCAGAAACTGGACCTTTATGTATTAAAGAAACCTATACCAACTAAAAAACCAGCTTCAATTAAAAGAAACAGGACACGTTAAACTTTCAATATGACAAAAAGAAAATCACGAAAGGTAATTTCTGTAGCATTCAGAAAGGACCACCCTGTGCGGTAAGCTACCTTTTCTTTAACATTTTTTCTTTAAAAAATCACCGCCTATAACAACCGTAACATGTCGTCAGCTTGAAAAGACCCATATTTCCGCCCCTTTTGTACTAAATCACATCTACCTCCTTTAAGAGTAAAATATGCGACAGGCGGACAATAAATATTGGCCCCACCCTGTATGTGAGCGTGAATTATAGTCAGAGGCGATTTAACACACATTCGGCACGGTGTGCAATCTACTACAGGCAAATTAGGCCAAAACTGAAAGCTAATGATCTTGGAGAAAATACAAAACACTATTCCAATAATATTCCTGTTTTCTGACTGTTGCTAGTGAAGTCTATTCCTATTTGTATTAACAAAGGACGGTAGGGTACTGGAAAGAATGAATAATCTATGAACGAATGAAGAAAACCAGCTTATTTTGGCCATTTTTTTTGAAACAGCAAGTACGATTTTTTACAGCTGACAGTTGAGGAAAATCGAAGGACAATCAGAGATCAGGAGTAAAGGGTTCTCCTGGCTTACGTCAGTGGCTCTATATAAGAGAGGCTTGCAGTCATTTGTTTAGCACAAAACAGAGAAGAATTCCAAATGATAGTTGCCCACCTCTGCTATAAGGAAAAGATGCCAAAAAGGGATTCATAAGAACTTTCTATAGCTCTAAGAAAAACTCTGTACTTGACCTTTTTGAGTATATTTGAATTTCTTTGTTTCATACACCGAAGGTTTTTCAAAGAAATGGTATTTATGAGCACCTAAATTCTTCTCAAGAGCCAGATGTCCTGTTTTATGAGATATTAATTGAGGTCGGTACCTACCATAAGCTTACTATTTGTACAACTCAGAAATCTCAGTTTTAGCTAACATCAACACCAAAAATTCAGTTATATGAAAAGTACCAGGAAAAGTGACGCACATATTATTTTTGTTATTGTCTTATTGTTAACCGTTTTCTAGGTTTTACCATAGATACGTGAAATGAGTATTTAACAAAACTTATAGCATAGAATTTCTCCAAAACTGTGGGCTAATACCTGAGCAAGAAAAATGTTTCACCTCATGCCTCATAGTTCAAGGAAGTTTTTTACAAAGTGTACATCCAATAGATCTGAAGATATAGCTATGTAGAGAGGTAAAAGAAAATCATCTCTGAAGTATTCTTGTAAAAATGGATTGGAGATTTCCAACAAATTTTTTGGCTGAAATTTAAAAACTTTTTTTAAGTGTTAGGTGCCTCATTCCTGGTGATAGGCCTGGTTGTTCCCTCTGATTGATATTAATTTTTTCGCATTGCGTACATCCTTACAGATTTAGCTAATTCCATCTTACTTTATGTTACTTTGAAACCATTTGAGTGATATTTTTGATTCATCCATTCTTCTTTGTTCCACGAATGAAGTAAAATCAGACTGTAGAATTTTTTTAGAACCTCCTGGATACATTATTCAGAAGCCGGAACGACTTGAACTGGTAGGAATATTTATTTTATGAAATTTGAAAACTAATAATTTTGATCTATATTTTAATAAGTTACAAAATTATAAACTGAAACACCTGATTGGTATTGTGTAATGTCTAACACTCTAATCTATGCGGTACGCTAGAAATAGGGAAAATTAGGAGGCCTAGAATTTTATCGATATCATATCAAATTCTTCGAATAATCTGTCATTCAACGTCTTCAGGTAGGATTCATGTCGGGGGTTTGAATGTTAATCTTATGAGGAACTACCCTCTATTAACTATGGTTTGGGCCAAGCATTATTCTGCTAGCTATTCAAGATTTATTTGAGAAATATTATGTAGTCTCATTCACATTTTTTTTATAATCTCAAGTGCAAACTGGTTTTACCCAGCTGTTTTGGAATTTCGACCACTGTACGCCTGGACTAATCGTCATGATCACAATCACGTGGAGAATGTCGGCTTATCGCGACGGTCCGTGACTTTTTTCCACATTTCACCCCCGGTATATGGGGTCGACTGAAAGCTCTCATGAATATTTAATGGTTCGTCAGCCCTTTTCTCATTTAACAGAAAAATCCGGCCCATTTCTCAAACACGTCCGCTTCCACTGCGAAGCCTGTTCCCTTGCATTTGGGTGAATAATTGGTTTTATTTCGGTTTACAAGTTTTGATGGATTTCCAAGAAAGTTGTGTTTCACCGAAGTCAGAAGAAGAGCAAGGTATAGAATTGGAAAAGTTATTTACAAATTTGCATTTTAACTCCGAAAAAAATATCTAGAGGAGTTGCCACTTCACTATGCAGAAAATGACATCCAGTTTATTTTTGATACTTTCTTATGTTAGTAAGTACCATAAGCAAAACGTCGAAAAATCATTGAGGATTCTAGGAGCGACAACAATTGAATACCCAAAATAAATTGTAATCCTCAAAGATTGATTGAATGCTGATGCAGTCATCAGCTGAAGAAATTTGCAAGTATATTTTCAAATCATCCTCATAAAATAGTCCATCATGAATAACAGTGGTCCCAATTGGAGCTTTGTGGTACTGCTGATATTGCAAAATACATAGAATACCTATTATGAAACACAGATTGAGGTATGATGTGAAAAAGGCTATCAAGTTTAGAGAAAATCCAAACTGTAATAATTTTTTTACTAGTATATCGAAGTCAACCCTAATAAGGCTTTTGCGAGGTCAATATATACCACCAGAATCAATGTTAGTAGATGCACACTGAGTAAATGATACCAGGTTTGTTCCGTTTCAACGTCTACTGATAAAACCTAGTTGAAGTTGTATAATTTGACGTTGGAAAACCGGATAATGGATTTTTGTCAATAAGAATTTCGAGAAAATCGAGAGGATTTTAATAGCACGATGGTTGCATATATCAAATTTGTCACCAGTTTTTTATATACAGTTCATGTTTCAACAGAAAACAACCAAAAACAACATAATACAGATCAAAACAGCAGAATACAACAGAAAACAGCCGGAACCAACAGAAAACAACCAAAACAAAAATAGGAAACAACCTGAAATCAGAAAACAACACAAAACAATAGAATACTATCGAAAACAGCCTAGAACAAAAGAAAACGGCCAGAAAACCACAAAAACAACAGAAGACAACAGAATCCCTCTCTGTAGCGTCACAACCCTTCATGGGTTTCTGCTGCAAGCACGATCTGCCTCCATCTATTGCGGTCCATGGCTTTCTCTCTCAAATCTTGTATTCCTAGGGCCTCAGTGTCTTTTTCGATGTTGTTCCATCTTAGTCTAGGTCTTTCTAGTGGTCTCTTACCGGCTGGGTTCTCCTCCCATACTCGTTTAATGAGGCGCTCGTTTTGGGCTCTCAGAACATGTCCTGCCCATCTAAGTCTTTGAGCTTTTATTTCATTGGTGATGATTGGTTTGTTAAATATTGTTTTCAGTTCTTCATTTGTTGTGACTCGATATTGTCCGGTTATCTCATCCACTTTAGGGCCATATATCTTTCTCAGTATTTTACGTTCGAAGCGCTTCAATAGTAGTTCGTTCTGCTTAGTATGGTCCAGGTTTCTGCGCCATACATGACGACGGGCCTGATTATAGATTTATATATTCTAATTTTTGACGTTGTTGATAGGATTGTTGATCTTAATAATTCTTGCAATGCATAGTAGCACCTATTGCCTTTTTGTATTCTTGCCTGTATTTCTCTGCCTATATCGTGTGTTATGGTGGCGCCTAGGTACTGAAATTCTTTTACGCATTCAAAGTTATACGTGTCCATAATTATGTTTTGTCCTATCCTGTCTCTACCTGTTCTGCGGTTGACGTGCATATATTTTGTTTATTCCTCGTTGATGTTGAGACCCACCTTTTTGGCTTCGTTTTATATTTTTATAAACATTTCCTTTATTTTGGTAGTACTATTTCCTACGGTGTCGATGTCATCCGCATATGCCAGTACCATTCTTGTTCCCTGCTCCGCGAATATTTCCTGTTCTAAGTTGGCTTCTTTAATAGCCGCATCTAACACTATGTTAAAAAGTAGTGGTGATAGTCCTGTTTTAATCCATTGGTAATGGAGAACGTTTCTGTTGCATCTTTCCCGATTCTAACCTTAGCTATAGAATTCTCAACACATATTTTGGTTATGTTAATAATCTTTTTTTGGTACTCCTATGCTTTCCATGGCAAACCACACACTATATCACTATACTATCGTACGCTTGGCGAAAATCTATGAACAATTGATATACATCTCTATTGAACTGAGAGTTCAAGACAACAGAATGCAATGAAAAAAAAAGAGAAAAAGGCAATCGGAAACAACAGAAAACAGCCAAAAACAACAGAAAACTACCATTAGTTTTGACCTTGATCTACCATCTTAATACTTTATATTGCTCAAGAAGATCTTCAATCCTTGTTCGTGGCTTTGACTTTTTTTCTGAGATTGAGTGGTTCGCCTAAAGATTCTTGTACAGAGAAACATATGAATCAAATATGGCGTTAAGTAAACATTAAATTAAAGTTATAACTACAACATACAGATATAACAAGTTGGACAGTGGAATGGCGATGTACAAATTGGACATCAAGGTTTAAGTAGGCCTCACCAAAAGAAACATCTTCATAAGAACGGAAGCGAATGACACTTTATCACATTTCTGCATGGAAAGCACAGTCTCAGAAGCTTCTGTTCCACCACCGGCACCGATCCGATTTCATAAGCCTATAATATATTTTTATGACTTTCGCTTTATTCATGCATGTAACGGCGTCGATGACAACCTTTGCCTTTATTCTATGATATACGCAGGTTCTAAGCTAACCTCTGTAAGCACCGCACAGTGAAACCCAGCTGCACATCATTCTTATATTCTTTATCGTCTCTTTCGACTCCATAAACTCCTTCGGCCTCCGCGAACTAGGAAATTTCAGTACAGTCTGTCAGCGAAGTCTTCGCTGTATAAGCGGCCTTAATAGTGGAGTGTATGGATCAACTTTTGAATCATTTTATAGATCTGCCACCTCTGTTAACTATAACCTATGTTCCTAGACTTATCTAACCAGGTTTTTAACAAGTTCAACGTGGATCAGTATAAGCATGTCAATAACCAGATTTTTTTTTATAACTGAGCAGACCGCGTAGGCAGAGCCTAAATACCAGAGTACCGCGGCTGTTGTGAAAGGGTTATGTTAGGGGAAGTTTGTTAACCCGGGATTTGAATGGGCCAATACCCGCAGGCCCAATAAATACATCTTCTGGCAGTCCATTCCAAGCCTTGGACAACCTGGGAATGAATGTGTGGTTGTACCGCCCGGTTCTTGATGTATGAAGAACGACCGCCTTAGGATGAGATGCAGCGGTCGCGCGGGTACATCTGATAGGAGCGGTGAGCGGCGAAACGATAGAGGATAGCTCAGAGGAGCAGATTCCGTTTGAGCATCGGTAGAAGTATGAGAGGTCACCAACAACACCCCGGTGAGAAAGTGGCTGGAGGTAGCGCGTTAAGGCCGGATCGCCAATTAGTTGAATTGTCCTTCTCTGGACGGCATCTGGTGTAGACAGGGTAGGTAGTAGGGGCAGCAGCTCCCCAGACATGAGAGCAATACTCCAGGCCAGGTCTTATCTGAGCTTTATATAGCGTGAGGAGGTTACATGGTGAGAAGTACTTTCTGGCTGTTAATAGGTACCCAAGCCTTTTACCAGCAGCAGCTGTTGCAATTGACGCGACGTGTTCGTGCCAGATCAGATTTTCTGTAATGTTGACTCCTAACAGCCTGAATGAGTGACTCCTTGGCAGAGCCCGGTTCATTAGAACCTGGTGTTGGCATAGGCACTTCCTGTTTGATAGCATATAATACTGTCATCCGCAAAACTGTGGATTGGATTTGTAGTGCTAGAGAGTAGATCATTAGTGTGAAGCAGAAACAATGTCGGAGCCAATACCGCTCCCTGCGGAATCCCACCATTGATGCTATGGAAACAAAAAGAAAAAGTCATCTATTACGACAGAGATTTTCCGACCTGAGAGGAAGTCTGCCAGCCAACCGCAAAGCTTAATAGGGAGCCCATAGGATGGGAGCTTGTTTAGGAGAGCTGCATGCCACAGTTGATCGAATACTTTTGGAATATATACAGGGTGTCCCACGATGACTAAGACAAGAAATATGTCGGAACTGGGCAGTAGTAGAGAATTATAATTTTGGGGGTGTAAATTAGACCAAATGGTATTATTGTGTTACCCAATGAGGTACTTGTTTTGGTCACGTGACGTCCGATTCAAAATTATTAATGGTACACCCTGTATATTTGTGCCTTTCTGTGTTCCTTCTGATAAAACAATACCAACAAAGGCAACAAACTAGCACACTTGAGGTCTAAAGAGGTTAATTCAAGAGCTACAGGCACTTAAAGGATTGTACCATTACCATTATGAAAGGCTAGCAAAATAATTTAGCTGTAGGGGTACACGTAATCAATAATAGTGGTACAATCCTTTAAGTACCTATAGCTCTTGAATGAATCACCTTAGATCCCAAGTGTGCTAGTTTGTTGGAATTGTTTTATCGGTACGAACACAGAAAGGCACTAATAAATCATTCTGACCTAAGTGAATAAACTATGTAGATGTCGATGTATACAAATATCTGATTAATCACTTCAATGACACCTCGTTTTATTATATGTTTATTTGAATGTTTAAAAGATTTGTAGAAAAAGTTCTTGTTACCTCATAGTTTCTCCACTATACAGGAGTATATTATGTTTTTGACTACTGCACGTATTTGATTTATGAACTGTAACTGCAGATACAAATTATGATTAACAAGGTCAATAAACTATCTAGATGTGTTCAGACCGGCTATGAAATCCTTGGCTTATTTGCATCCCTCACTTTGCCTCCACTGTTCATCTATGATATCGTCTACCCCTTTTTTAGGGCTGGCGTTACCTGCCCCTGTTTCTCTATTCACACAAGCTGACAGCTTTGTAATGTCACAAATATTTTATGAAAAACTAAAATACTTAATTTTTTGTAAACTGCTCAAGCATTTTTACAAAATTTTGTAAATCCGTAAAACTATAGTGTTTTTGTTAAACGTTATTGAGGTTTTACTATATTTTTTTTATGATCGGCCTCCCACAAAGGCTGAAAGCCTATGGCGCTGCAGAAGCGCTGCGAGAGGATAAGTGTCGGTTCACGTTAGATCTGAAACGCTGCAGATTGTAGCCGTCGGGAAACAAATTCCTCGGCAGCTGATTCCACAGCGTCGAAGTTCTCCAAAAGAAGGAACGCTGGAGGAGACTGGTTCGGGGAGTAAGGACCTCGACCTGGTAAGGATGAGCTCGCAGAGCTTCTCTAGTGTTCCTGGTTCGGACGGCCTGTGGTGCTATTATCTGGGAGAGCTCACTCGAACATCATCTGCGATAGAATCTGTAAAACAGGGATAGGTCAGCCACCCTCCTTCGATGTTCCAGGCTGTGGAGGTCCTTTGTGAGGTTAGGCGTATCGATTAATCTAATTGCTCTTTTCTGGATAGTGTTCAGAAGCTTTAGAGAGTGCTTACGAGCGCATCCCCATACATGGGAGTAATACTTCAGCGATGGTCTGATCTGTGCCTTGTAGAGCAGCAGCAGTTGCTCTGGTGTATACAACTTCCCACAGCGGAACAAAACTCCAAGCTTCTGGGACGCCGTTTTAGCAATGCTGACGACGTGGTCGTGCCAGGACATACATATTATTGATGTTGATTCCCAAGAGCTTGACGAAAGGTGATTCGACTATTGGGTGACCGTCCATTTCCACGGTTGGTAAGCCATTGTTAGACTTCTTTGTAAGTGTTTTTGCCTGAGTTGTTTGTACGTTGAACTGTATTTTATTTGCTAGTCCCCACTCGACAATTGTTTTGATATCTGCGTTGATCTGTGAGGCATGCTGCTGTCGTCGACGTACCGTCTCCTAAGATGATAGTGCCTTGCCTGGTTCCATGCACGACACTAATGTACTGTCATCTACGAAGCTGTAGATTGGATTGGATGTTATTTCCAGCAGCTCGTTGATATACAGCAGAAACAGTGTAGGGGATAGAACAGACCCCTGAGGAACACCGGCATTTATCGAAAATGCGTCCGATGAACAGCCCTCGACCACAACAAACAGAGATCGGTCGTTCAAAAAGCTATTCAGCCACTGGCGCAGGCCAAGTGATAGTCCATATGCAGCAAGTTTGACCAAAAGTCCGTCATGCCACACTCTGTTGAAAGCTTTCGATATGTCAAGTGCAACAACACGGGATTCGCCATGATTGTCTGTTGCTCTGTTCCACAAGTGAGTGACGTAGGCAAGGAGGTCACCTGTAGACCTGTGCTTACGGAAGCCATACTGGCGATCATTTATTATGTTATTGTTGTCCAGGTATTTCAGGAGCTGTGTGTTAATGACAGTCTCCATAACCTTAGACATGATGCTGAGAAGAGCCAGAGGTCTGTAGTTGGTGGGACAGTTTATTTTTGCCTTTCTTAGGGATGGGTTGTACGCAGCCAATCTTCCGCGAAGTGGGAAACACGCCTCGTTGATACGAAAGTTTGAAGAGCTTGCAAAGAATAGGTGCAAGCTCAGCGGCACAGCGTTTAAGGACAATGGCTGGAATTTGGTCACGATCAGTAGTTTTATTGGTGTTCAGTTTTTGAAGGATGCTTTTTACATCTTGATGTTGGAATTTGAGCTCTGCCTTTCGCGAGTTCACGCTTATGGTGGTGGTCGGAGTACTTTCTTGAAAGTCTACAGTAGAATTGGCTGCGAGGAGCTTCCCCAAGATGTCTGCTTTTTCTTCAGGAGCAGAAGCGATGGACTTGTCCTCTCTGGTCAAGGGTGGTATTGACGAATAGGATAAGTTCTGACTAACAGCCTTAGCAACAGACCAGAATGTTCTGGACGAACTAGGACATGAGGGCAGCTTGTTCTTAATTTTTTGGTTGTGTTCCCCCTTGATGCTGTCAATCACGCGTTTGCAGTGATTTCTGGCGTCGATTAAACTGCGGTGGTTCTCGGCATTTGGAATTTTCATATGACATCGGAAAATCGCTGCAATAGTGCTTGTAATTGTTTTGTAAAAATGCCCACGTTTTTTTTTCACGGTAGAAAAGTTTTTCGTTCTGCATAACCTTATCTTGCCCTTCTCACCGGCTTGGTTCGATACTTGCCCGGTAAATTGTATATCCGCAGTGTAGTAAAAACCTGTGTCCCTCGGTGTACCGCCGTACTTCATAAAGTGAGACGATAAATCCCGATCGCTAGCATCTGCGCCCCACAGCCGGATATAAACGCGAGTACTGCGACTCCGCTCGACTCGAGACCGTCCACCAGGGAACGATCACTTAAAATTGTACCGAGATAGTACCGGCGCAAATCAGGACCGTAAATCATCCGCAAATGAGCTATTTATAATCCATACAGAGTGAGCTAACTGTATACGGTTAAATGAGGCTGGATGTTCGCTTCTTCCACGTTCGTAGATGGTACCGGCAGCTGTGTTTGGAGGTACTTTTTTTATAACTGAGCAGACCGCGCAGGCAGAGCCTAAATACCAGAGTACCGCGACTGCTGTGAAAGGGTTATGTGGGGAAGCTTCTTAACGCGAGATTTGAATGAGCCAATACCCGCAGGCCCAATAAATATATCTTCTGGCAGTCCATTCCCAAACTTGGACACCCTGGGAATAAATGTGCGGTCGTACCGCTCAGTTCTTGATGTATGAAGAACGGCTATCTTAGGATGAGATGCAGCGGTCGCACGGGTACATCTGATAGAAGCAGTGAGCGGCGGAACGATAGAGGATAGCTCAGAGGAGCAGATTCCGTTTGAATATCGGTAGAAGAGTGAGAGGTCACCAACAACACGCCGGTGAGAAAGTGACTGAAGGTGGCGCGTTAAGGCCGGATCGCCAATTAGTCGAATTGCTCTTCTCTGGACGGCATCTAGTATAGGCAGGGTAGTAGGGGCAGCAGCTCCCCAGACATGAGAGCAATACGTCAGGCAAGGTCTTACCTGGGCTTTATATAGCGTGGGGAGGTTACACGGTGAGAAATATTTTCTGGCTCTGAATAGGTACCCAAGCTTTTTACCAGCAGCTGTTGCAATTGACGCGACGTGTTCGTGCCAGATCAGATTTTCTGTAATGTTGACTCCTAACAGCTTGAATGAGTGACTCCTTGGCAGAGCCTGGTTGTTCATTAGAACCTGGTGTTGGCTTGGGCACTTCTTGTTTGATAGCGTACAATACTGGGTCTTGGAGGCATTAAATTTAACCATATTCTTAAGCCCCCGAGCGGTAATGGTATCGAGATCTTTTGAAAGTGAAGCTGCCACTGCCAGTCTTCTGCGTTCCAGCTCGACCACAGAGATCGGTCTATTGCTCATGATGCCTGCATGCATTGTACTGTCATCCGCAAAACTGTGGATTGTGTTTGTTTTGGTGCATAAGCAACCACGAAGTCAAAGCATCAGACATGGTCAGAAAAAAATGGCGTCAAGTGTCTTGGCTCAGTACTTCCCACACACTATCGGTGCTAACAAAACATTTGGAGTTCCTCTATATCTACATCATTTTTCATCTCTATCAAAAAAGTAAACAGTAATCCTTAGAAAAATTCAAAAACGAAGTTTGAGCGATTATGAAATTTTTCGGTTTTTGTTGATTCCTGCAGGACTTCCAACAACAAAACACTCACAATTTCCTCCATAATACGGTGCCACAGTTTCATCACAATCAAGTACGTGGTTTTCAAAATATACGTTATAGGATTATACTTTGTATGAAATTATTCCACACACAAAAAAATCAATTCAATACCTTTTAGGTTACACAATACAAAATGATTTAAAGCAGTACTCTTGTGCATACATCATAAAATTCGAAGTATTATGTCGCTAAATCTTTCCTTCACAGGACAGGAGACAGCCTATTACGAATACAACAAATTTTTCAGTTTTACAACCCCCCATCCCCAACCACATCAAGTTCGCCATACACATAAAAAAGTAGAGAATGATCAGGAACTACTAAAATGCCTAAAAACGAAGTTTGAGTCTTATTTGAAATTTTTAATTTTTTGCTAATTACTCCGCCGCCCATGGACCGATTTTAAAAATTATAGCAGGATTGCCTACTATGACCCCACACTATATCGCTACCCAAATTTCATCATAATCCATACAGCGGTTACTGAGATTACGAGGGTAGAAAAACGCCAACAGGCAGACCGACAGACAGACAGAGAGACCGACGGAAATGAGTGACATGGATTTTCGTTATGTATATGTATATCATAAAACACCCAAAAAGTGGATTATCTCCAAATCGAACATTTTCGCGATCACAATAGTCTCCTCACCTATCGGTGTAGGAACATTTGGGCACATTGATCACGAATTAGGCCTCTATGCAAATTTTTTCCGTGTTTAAGGATGAAAAATTTTGCATACCGCACCTCTGCAGGTACACCATAAATATTTTTTGTTTGTGATAACGTGAGATCCCACGACAAATCTAAGTAGATCGTTGGATTCAGTGGTAAATTTTCTATAAATAAATGTATGAAATGATGAGGTACCGTCTAAAAATTGGGGATGTGGGTAGGCGTTCTAAAATCGAAAAAATCCTAGGCTACCCCTTTGCTGAAAAAAAGTAAAATCGAGTAAAATGTCTGGTCTTCAACTAGGACAAAAACTCTCGACCTCTATTCCGAATTTTTCCACGTTTAAAGCAAATCAAAATTTTGTAAGTACAGCATTTTTTGTAAGATTGCGAGATCACAGTGCCAACCTGAGTGCAGCATTGGATTTAGTGGCAAATTCTCGACTCAGAGTTAGAGTTAGAACATCAACTATAATCCCAAAATTAGGGATGCTAGTCGCCGTTCTAAGTTAGAAAAAATCCAAAGATGAAAAAAATCACACAAAATTTTGTATCCTTAATCAGGGCAAAAACTCGTGTGTTGGGTAATTTGGTAATAGATAGAATAGGCGTCTAACATGTAAAAGAACTGAACTGAAAGAACTGAAAACATTAAGCTAAAAAATCAGAAAAAAAATTTCTGGCATTAAGCTACTTTGGAATAGTGAAAAGGCTTTCCTTTGGAAGACTTGGGCCCGATTTTATCAACACGCATATTTAACAAAGACTTTGACAAAGCTTTTCTATTGGATTTTATTTAGCATAAGCTTTCTATTGGGTATTGAGGGCTATGTTAGTAAGTATCATCCAATAGTATTTTATCAATATTGAAAACAAAACGTCAAAGCTGGATGACACTTTTGTCAAAAATATTTTAGAATTCAGCGATCAAAATCATAGCAGAATATCAGAACAAAGCGATTAATTTGCAAATTAGTGCCACATTTTTCATGTTTACATTATAATTATTCCATAATTACTAATTGCAAACTGCGATAATTTGTGACAGAATCATAAAAGTACCTAGTATCAATAACAGCAACTACCTTATTTAATAATTACAAATCCCACCTCCGTCAGTCAGATGGATTATAGATAAAAATATACATACTTTTATGAAGAATCAATCTTTCATTTACTGGATGCACGTTTGTTATAGACCATCTTATAGAAATATTCACAGAGGATCTAAAGATGCAGCATCTATGATATAAAATATGAGGTTATACGCAGCTAAACAATGAGCTTTGCCGTTCTGTATAGGCAACCAGTAATGCACATGTACGCTTGGAAAATAGCTTGCCTAACAGTTAAATCGTTTGTTTAACTTTTGAAATGTAACAAAGTGCTATGTTTACCCCTTTTTACTATAAAACTGATTGTTTGAGATTAGCAATTGCTAAACTTTTGATCAAACAAGAAAATGCAATTTTTCACCCATTTAGGGTGAAAAATCAGACTGGAAAATATGCTAGATGATTTACAATGCTCGATTGTATATAAAATATGTCATTTTTGAGCTTTTTGAGGTCAACTTCAAGAGAGAACAATAATTTTTAGAGTACTTTGACAGATACATGATCTTGAAAGGTCTGCTCTGATTGGTCAAAGTCTTTGTTAAATTGCGCATGTTGATAAAATCGGTCCTTAGTTCATACTTCATGGTACAATAACTATTTAAGTAGTATGGAGGTTGGAAGCATGCTTGTTTTATTTATGTTCTAACTGAAATTTCCATAAAACGTTAATTTGCCTTTTTTAATAGACGCCAAAGCATATAAACATATCCATATACTGATGCAGGCATGATTCGTGCATTTTTTGGAATTATTCTGCTGGTAGTGATATTTTTTCCAGTCGAATATATGAATAAAAATGAAGGTATCGTTCAGCCTGTTAAAAGCTTTGCCGTGTCCTATCCAATTATCAAGCAAATATAATAACAGTTAGTGCCATCGGTCCGCTACAATGTACAATAAATTCGAATTTATGGCTCATATGTTTGCTAGCGAATTCTACAGAAAATTGTTATTTGGAAAAAAATATATAGAAAATGATAATTATAGTCAATACAGATGGTATTTCTGTCATATTTATAGAATCACAAATTAACTCTGGAGGTTTTAAGTTGGAACCACTTTTATATACTTTTCGGCTATTCGTACTTTTTATATTCGTTGAAATGTTATATAAGATGTTAGGCACCAATATATCGGGAATATAGGTAAGCGCAATTGTAACTCAATCGAAATTGCGGCCGGATTTGTAATCAACACCCTGAAGTTATTCGAAATACGAGGTTTAATCTTAATAGAAGGCCAAATAATTTTTTAGGTAAACCTGGCGATTTGAAAGCTTCAAAATTTTTTATTTTCATCAGACGACCGAACCACAAAACTGATATCAGTTTTGTAATCACACCCTCAAATTACGCAAAACACAAGGTTTCACCTTAATACAAAGCCAAACAAATATTCTCGATTTTTTAGTCAAACCTGCGGATCTGAAACAGGTGAAATTTTTGATGCTCAAAACTTCCACCGGATTTGTAATCAGCACCATCAAATTATCCAAAAGACGAGATTTCATTCTGATAGAAGGCCCAATAAAGATTTTCGATCTTTTAGGCAAACCTGAGGATTTGAAAGATGTGAAATTTTTTGTTTTCGCCACACGAGACTGGAACTCAAAAACTCCGACCGGATTTGTAATCAGCACCCTCAAATTATTCAAAACACAAGGTTTCATCTTAATACAAAGCCAAATAAAGATTTTCGATTTTTTAGGCAAACCTGTGGATTTGAAAGATGTAAAATTTTTTATTTTCGTCACACGAAACTCAAACTCAAAACTTCGACCGGATTTGTAATCAGCACCTTCAAATTATCCAAAATAAGAGGTTTCATCTTGATGGAGATCCAAATAAAAATTTACAATTTTTTAGGCAAAGCTGAGGATCTGAAAGAAGCTAAATTTTTCAGTTTTGTCACATGAGACTGAAACTCAAAAATTCGACCGGATTTATAATCAGGACGCTCAAGCTATCCTCTACATCATTTAATCAGTTGCATTTTAATAGAAAGCTAAATAAGGATTTTCGATTTTTAGGCAAGCCTGAAGATCAGAAAGGTCTGAATTTTTTTATTTTCGTCAAACTATACTGAAACAATTAAGGTTTAGAGAGCATGTAAGTTCATTGATTCAACGTGCATATACGCGTCTTAGGCTGTTATATACCAATAAACACATTTTGAATAAAACATTGAAGAAAAAACTCTGTGAAACTCTAGTTCTCTCTATTTTCCAGTATTGTTCCATAGTTTATTCTTCATATTTAGATTATAATACTGTGCATAGGTAACAGAAGATCCAGAACACTTGTTGTCGGTACATTTGTAATTTGAGGAAATATGACCATGTTTCAGCGAAAATTAAAGAGTTAAATTGGCTAAAAATGCATGAGAAATTTAAATACAATCTCCTTATCTTTATTCAAAAGCTACTCAACACATCACAACCGTCGTATCTTCGTGAAAAACTGATTTTTAGACACAATATTCACAATGTCGATATCAGACATAACCTAACCCTTACCATGCCACTGCATCTGACTGCTTTATTCAACCGAAGTTTTACGCATAGCGCTGTTGCAACTTATAACTCCTTACCTGATAGTTATAAAAAATTACCTTGGAGACGTTTTCCGAAAGTCAATTATTTAATGTTGAAATTTCAGATGTTTAATCGGAATCAACTATTGCTGGTTCTATTATTTGTTTGAGTTATATTATTTTAGACATCACTTGGTTGTAATGTAAATAAATGTTCTTTATACTTAATTACCATAAATGTACTGTAATTGAATTCTGGTTTAGTCTACATTAGGTTAAGTGTAAGAATAGCTGAGCTAAACTTCGCCTATTGTAGATTGAAGAAATAAAGACGATTTATTATTATTATTGTTATTATAGACAATAAGCACCCTCAAATTATCCAAAACACGAGGATTCATGTTAATAGAAAGCCAAATGAAGATTTTTCGAATTTTTGTTACCGAACCTGAACATCTGAAGATCCAAATAAGTAAACCAATGGGATACTGATTATGCATACCGACCCAGGTTTGCATACCCACTTTTTCAACACCTATTTGCGTTACATACAAGCAAGATATAACTTCGTATCACATGAACCCGATACAGTTTAGCTCGCAATACACGTTTATAAATAAAAGTGCGTGAAAGACTCCTCCTTCTAGGTTAGGCGTTCCGCAGCGAGACGAAACTACCATCTCAGCTCAAAGTGTAGTTAGAATTCCGGTCGCAAAGTCATCCGCACCTTTTGTGGAAACACTTTTGATGCGAGGAGCGTCACCGACTATAATTGCAACCTTTTATTGTAATTCCATCTCATAATCACTGCTATTACATCTATTCTCACAACAGTGAGCGCTTCACGGTAAGGTTTTTTGCGGACGCACGTGGGGAGGTAATGAATATGCTGTCCAGCTGGCGTGAGAATGTCACTTGTCATACAAAAAATCAGTTTTTGCTGAATTATGCCTACTAAGATGAGGCTGCATGAATAATATTAGAAAACAGAATATTAATAGTCTACCCCTAGTTGGGAACTCTCGTCTAGTTCCATTTTTGTCTTTTTACCCACACAGAAAAAATACTGTTGTGTTTCCAATTAACTGTTAGGATTTGGATGTTTTTCCATCGCTTTAAATATATTTACAGTTGTTTCAAATCCATGTCATTGAAAGAATTCAATCCTGATATTCGAAGTAATTACAGGTACGCCAATAAATTCAAAATAATTTAATATTCGTTCTAACGATACGTATAATCCTTCTAATACCAGTATTGACATATAATGCAATCAAAACATCCTTTTGTTTTCGAAATTTACCCTATGTTTCATTTAAGCAAAGCATACAATCTATTCAAAGTACAAAAATTATTACTGCAACAGCAGTTCGTGATAATTTATCTGATAAAAATTAATTTTGTTTCAATGGCCCTTGTTGTTCGCTGAACTATAATCAGTATTCGGCGGGACTGATGTCCCGATCTGATGAACGTAAAAAGAAAGACGAGGAGGATTATCTCGGTGTTTTCCGTTATCTGCGCCAACATGGACGAGGTTGTTCGGTAACGGGTTGTTTCGTTGTGTTGTTTCGGTGTTAGCCGGGTTGCGTTATCTCGTGGTTTTGCGTATTGCTTCAGCAATTGTGTGATTTAAATGTGTCCAGTTATATACTAAATCGAGGACCTACTGAGAAATTGGGTCTTAGAAGAGCTAACACCCACATTTGAATGTAGGTATTTAGTCAGAAAGTTATATTTCAGGTAAAAATGCAACATCTGGTGCAGGCTTATGTCTAATTCTTATATCAAGCTTCTTACTTCATACAAAATCACACAATTAAACATCCAAACGAATCGATCAGCTGTCCTCGCAATAAGATCTGTTGATCCAAGGAAAAGAAAGTAGTTTAGGATCAATTATCAAACACAGATTCGATTCAACGACAGGCTGCGATTGAATTATTCATTGGAATCCAATGACATCTGGTAGTTGAATCGACAATACGATATAATTCGTTACCAATTATACACTTCCCATTGGAGAAAACATCGCCGCATTTGAGGAATGCTGAGTGTAACGTCCCATTGAATCCAAGCGTAAGTCTTTGACAGAACGACAGATTTTTCTGTGTGCACAGAGCTATTCTAGATCATATTTCTCGAGTGTGTCCTCCAATGTTGTTCAAAAGGGTACCCAAGTGTTTGTCCTCTCTCTGTATTACTGCGAAAACACAATCGTCCCTGAACATTTGTTTTGCTGATGATCATGAATTTTGTCTTTTTGATATATTAAGGCCCGATTTTATCAACACGCATATTTAACACAGACTTTGACAAAGCTTTTCTATTGGATGTTATTTAGCAAAAGATTTCTATTGGGTATTGAGGGATAGGTTAATAAGTATCATCCAATAGTATTTTATCAATATTGAAAACAAAACGTCAAAACTGGATGACACTTTTGGTAAAAATATTTTAGAATTCATGGATCAAAATCATAGCAGGATATCAGAACAAAGCGATTACTTTGTAAATTAATGCCACGTTTTTCATGTTTACATTATAATTATTCTATAATTACTAATTGCAAACTGCGATAATTTGTGACAGAATCATAAAAGTACCTAGTATCAATCACAGCAACTACCTTATTTAATAATTACAAATCCCACCTCCGTCAGATGGATTATAGAAAAAAATATACATACTTTTATGAAGAATCAATCTTTCTTTACTGGATGCATGTTTGTTATAGACCATCTTATAGAAATATTCACAGAGGATCTAAAGATGCAGCATTTATAATATAAAATAATTATAAGGTTATAGGCAGCTAAATAATGAGCTTTGCTGTTCTGGATAGGCAACCAGTAATGCACATGTACGCTTGAAAAATAGCTTGCCTAACAGTTAAAGCGTTTGTTTATCTTTTGAAATGTAACAAAGTGCTATGTTTACCCCTTTTTACTAAAAAACAAAGATATATTGCATGTATTTATAATTATTATCGATAGTAAATTGTTTTATCCAAATAATGCAATGAGTGAATTTCTTGTCATCATATTATTTAACACAGCATGAAACCAGCGATCAAATGGAAATGGAATCTGGAATCTGATTGGTTGAGATTAGCAATTGCTAAACTTTTGATTAAACAAGAAAATGCAATTTTTCACCCACTTAGGGTGGAAAATCAGACTGAAAAAGATGCTAGATGATTTACAATGCTCGATTGTATATAAAGTATGTCATTTTTGAGCTTTTTGAGGTCAACTTCAAGAGAAATCAATAATTTTCAGAGTACTTTGACAGATGCATGTTCTTGAAAGGGCTGCTCAGATTGGTCAAAGTCTTTGTTAAATTGCGCATGTTGATAAAATGGGGCCTATGTGTAAGACCAGCTTCTGCACTGCTATTCACGATTTTGTCCATCATTACTATACACGTATTCAAATGATTTGTGCTAAAACCATAAACTCCAGATGACGAGCTTATCTAGACGTGATCTCATCACTGCGACCTGCCACGGCTATATTGCAAATGATCCAAAGTTGCAGGAAATTTCATACTCTTCCTCAGTCTTATCATTGAGGTCATCATTATAATGAAACAATAAATCTCAATCCGAAGTAACAAGCATTCCCGCAATCCCTAGCCGCCTATGATATTCATGGAACCGTTATTATTTCACTGTTTGCTGTGCCTTGCATTCCGCCTTGCATGAATCACGTTATTCCTCATAAATATTTCTACAGCTCTATCGAACAGTACCGGAGAAATTGCATGCAGAAGTTGTCCTATAGCGGAAGGTATAACTTCTAAATTCGATTACCTATGTATGATGTTCCACGTTTGATTCCGACCAGTGACTGGGCTCTTGGAAACTAAGGGATCACTTTATAAAAAATGACGTTGAGTTGATTGAATCAGTACTTCTCACACATTACAGTGATATCAGTTTATTATTGCAACCCTTGCAACCAAATTGTCGCCCGCCCGACCAAAAAAAGTGTGTTATGCCGCTAGATCTTTCTTTCACAGGTCAATGGATAGTCTATTATGCATAGAACAGATTTTTGAGTCCTACGACACCCCACCCCCCAACCACCCCAATTTCACCCCCACCAAAGAAAAAAAAAGGAGAAAATGATCAGGAACCTATAAAACGCATAAAAACGAAGTTTGAGCTGTTTTTATATATTTAACTTTTTTATTATTGCCGCGCCGCCACTGACACGATTTCTAAAAATCTCAAACGTTTTCCATTCTCGCCACGGTAATAATACTGTGTACAAATTTCATTAAAACTAATCCAATAGTTTTCAAGTTTACACAGTACGGAAATATCAAGTCCAAGTCCCTTGGTTTCTGTAATAAGATGGACACAAGTAAGTGTATTATGACGCTAGGTCTTTCTTTAACAGGTTAGTGGACACCGTATTATGAATAAAACAGTTCAGTTTTACAATCTCCCACCCCTACCCAAAAAAAGCAGAAAATGATTAGGAAACCCTAAAACGCCTGAAAACGTAGTTTGAGGAAAATTTAATTTTTTTGTATTTTGCTATTTACTCCGCCGCCCATGCATCGATTTTCAAAATAATTTTAGGAACGTTATCTACTACAACCCCACAGAATATCGCTGCCCAAATTTCATCACAATCCATGCAGCGGTTACTGAGATTACGAGGCTAGAAAAACGCCAACAGATAGACAGACAGACCGACTGGCCAACAGCCAGACAGACAGACCGACGGAAATGGATGACATGGATTTTCGTTACGTACACATCACCAACAGACCCCAAAAAAAAAGTATTATCTCAAAATGAAAAATTTTCGCGATCACAAAACTCTCACCTATCGGTGTGGGAAGAAAAGCAACCTTTATCCTTATAATAATAACAATAATAGTCATCTTTATTCATTTGATTTAAAATGTGAATTACATAATGTTGGGATGATGAAAAGGCGAAGTTCAGCTATCATTCAGAAGAATGGCTGGTCTTCCACTTAACCCTTATTATAAAATTATGACTACGTACTAGACATTCTTATACTAATAGAGAAATTATACTTATACAAAAAGGATAAAAATATAAGAATTAGAAGTATGAGGCAGTATGGTAATTGAAGAAAAGATGAAGGAGAAAGAAGAAGAAGAAGAAGAAGAAGAAAAAGAAGAAGAAGAAGAAGAAGAAGAAGAAGAAGAAGAAGAAGAAGAAGAAGAAGGAGATGAAGGAAAGAGAGATAGAAGGATTAAACAATTACATTATAAGGAAACTAGTAGTAAAACTTATAACAAAGTTATTATTGTGAGAGTATAATCAGTCTAATGTTGTAATGTATTGGGACTTCAGAAGCATTGCATAGTGTTTTGTGAAGTCTTTTAAAGACTTAGACTTTGAACATTGAGGGATAGAATTATAATTTTTCGAGACGTTATAGGAAAAAGACCTTTCAAATAGTATGGTGAGCTGGCGGAGTAATATTAGTTTTGGATCTTATGTTCACCTTGTGTACATCTTGTCGAAAAATTATCTTATTATACAAATTTGAAGGAGTTTTAGTTGTTACAACCTTATGACAAAAACATGCGCTGTGTAACTCTCTTCTGTCTCTCATGTTTAACCAGTTTCTTTCAACCTACTTCTGTGATACGCTGTTTCAGCGTCGAATGCCATGAATGAGTCGTAAGCATGAGTTTTGAACTTTTTATATGGTCTCATATAAAAGCAAATCTTATAACTTTGGCTTCAAGGGTCTTACAGATTGAACAAATAAACGGGCTGTCATGTTCATTTACTATCACACTAGTTGTATTACATGTAAGGACTGTGGTTTAGTTAACTACATCAATGTTCCCAAAATAAACCTTAGAGATTTAAATTATTAAATTAAAAACAGTGATAATTCCAACACTTCGCCAATAAATAAAATGCTAAGAATAATCAGATTTCTACAAATATCTCCATAGACATCTTCAACATAATTCTCAAAATATTAAAATCAGTTGGTACTAAATGTTGCCTGTTCATTTATTTTAGTGTAGGTTTAACTTACTAGTCTTGTTTAAGTTTGTGTTTATTTACCATTACATGTAATTACCTTTGGTGCTTGTATTGTGTGTAAATAAATAAATCTTCAGTAAGTATCTGGCACTTTTCGACAGATACATAAAACATAATGGAAACTGTTCAGTTGTAAAAATTTGCAGACACAGACAGCGTGAGGCAGACACGCAGTAACTTTCCGTTATCGTAATTGCATCCCTCTGTTTCCCTTCAGGCAACAATTTGCTTGTTGGGGGGCTTAACACCCTCTCTCACTTGCATGCCGTGGAGGCAACATAGTTTGCGAAGGTATTTTGTTACTCCAGTCTTTTGAATTCCAAGTTATATTAAATTTGCACTGCTGTTTCTGAAGTAAGTCTCTAGAGGACAATGCCCAAATATCAATAGTTTCGGAGTCTCATAATTGAAAATCAATAAAATAATGGTCGTTATATATTCGTCAGGTATTGGACAACTGGAATGGCGGTATAACTATTGGCGGAAGCAAAATATCTAACTCAAGATTTGCTGACATTGCAACCCTTATTGCTGCTCCTCAGGAAGACCTAGTAGCTCTATTGAACGTTTTAGAACAACACAGTGCATCATATGGTCTTGGTATTGCTGCTCCTCAGGAAGACCTAGTAGCTCTATTGAACGTTTTAGAACAACACAGTGCATCATATGGTCTTGGTATTAACTGCAACAAGAAAAAGGTTATTATCGTAGATAGAGAGCATGACAATCATCGAGAAATAAAGTCAATAATAGGCCGTTGTGAGGTAGTTCAAAGTTTTGTGTACCTCGGTCCTTTGATGGACAATCCAGGTAGCTGTGAGAATGAGATTCGACGGCGCATTCAACAGGCACGGGTGGCCATGACAAAGCTTACTAAAGTATGGCGTGACTAAAGCTACCAAAATGTCACTGGTCCAGTCTCTTGTGTTCTCCATATTTTTGTATGCCTCCGAAACTTGGACTGTTAAAAAGGCAGATCGAGCTCGCATAGATGCTTTTGAAATGTGGACGTGGAGGAGAATGCTGAGAATTCCTTACACCGCCATCGAACTAATGTTTCCATATTGGATGAGCTCGGTAATCCAAAGAGACTATCCTCCATTGTGTCGATGAGAATGCTTACATTCTTCGGACATATTCACAGAAGCTATACTATGGAGAAACTTGTAGTTCAGGGTCACGCCCCGAGTGGGCGGCGCTGTGGCCGTTCCCCTACACGCTGGGTGGATACGACGAAACAGTTTCTAGATATGACAACCAAGAGTGCCACTGAACTGACAGTAAATCGCGAACGATGACGAGCTACAGTTCTCAAAACTATTGATAATATTCGTGTAGGCAATACTCTAGCTCCGACTTAATGCATTTTACGAGTTCACAACATGTCTGTTAAGACATTGTGACTATGATGATAATGTCAAGACTCACATTTCATCTTCCTCCTAAGTTGACTAAGGAAAGCATTTTTCAGATCGTCTGATATAAGCACTGCGTCATCACGTATTTCAGGGTAGATTAGAACATAGAATGTTTCACCGATTTGTCAACCTTCAAGCACAGTTTGCATTTGGCATCCTCTAGCGTATTTTGAAATGACACCTGTAGAGACCCTCTGTAAATGTAAGGCTTTTCCTACTCATACCTACCATTGAGTCTACTGTTACCTTCTCTCTCTGGTATGAGTGCCCTTGAAATGCCTCTTAGCTTTGGCATACCTCTCGCTCTCTGGTTAGATGGTGCTTTGCCATATTACATGGAAGTCAAGCTGCTGGCCCTAATTCCAAGAGGAAAGTGCTAGTTCCTTTTGTCAAACCTAGCTGGTTTTATTTTTTTTGTTTTATAAGAATTTATCGTCCTGTAGCTCCTGTGACTAATGATTTTTATAACCTGTGGCAGAGGATACTTTCATTTATTTCTCTGACTACATTAGTACCTTCAGTATAAATATTTCCCTGAAGAAGCTAACAAAGTAAACGAAACACCTATTGCTGTTTGAAAACATTAGTTTAGCAAGAGGCAAGACTATGGTTGCTGAACCAATGGATCTCGTCACATTGCAATTGCACAATGGGTTAAGAGATATTTCATAGTACGTCATGGTTTATTATAGTACTACCTAACTGTTAAATAGAATAAAAAGCCATCCTCATGTGCTGGTCTAACACGGCAGTGTCGTATCTGTCAAAACAGATGAACTATTAGGTGCGAACAACACTGTAAAAATGTATCTACACCATAACGTATAACTGGTCTTTTAGTATTACGCCATCTGTACAGTGTTGCCATTTTGTATATCTGCGATATATATACCTACCTACATACGCTGCTATCAGCTTTAAAAGGATATTTTAATGAAAGTTTCAAGTTTTGAATTCCCCGCTATGTTTGAGAATGACAAGTGATGATTATTAATTATTTAGTATCTGCCAGGTTTCTGCCCCGATGGTACCTCATACATATATGAACATATTGGTACTAATGGGTATATCACAGAAGCCTCAGACGATTCGACATTCTAGATTATGTTAGAATCTAAACTTCACTTGTTATTACTATTACATAGGAGAGTTCCTTTATAATATTCACAAAGTGTCTTATTTCATTTTGCTCACTACATAAACACATTGTTACTGTCTGATTTTACTTCCCACACCGATAGGTGAGCGGAGTATTGTGATCGCGAAAATTTTCGATTTTGAGATAATCCACTGTTTAGGCGTTTCATGATGTCTACATAACGAAAATCCACGTCACCTTTTTCCGTCGGTCTGTCTGTCGCTCTGTCAATCAATCAATCAATCTTTATTTCATCCATGGTGGATTGGATAAGTCAATAAGTTACAAATAAACTGTAAACAATGATGGCATGGACCAATTGTGCTTAATACATGACGTAAATATCTAATTACGTAAGCAGTAAATATTTGTCTGTCGGTCTGTCTGTACGCGTTTTTCTAGCCACTTAATCTCAGTAACCGCTGCATGGATTATGATGAAATTTGGGCAGCGATATGCTGTGGGGTCGTAGTAGGTAATGTTCCTATAAGTTTGAAAATCGGTGCATGGGCGGCAGAGTAATGAGCAAAAAACAAATAAAATAAATATTGCTCAGACTTCGTTTTTAGGCGTTTTAAGGGTTCCTGATCATTTTCTACTTTTTTGGGTGAAGGTGAAATTGGGGTGGTTGGGGGGTGGGGGGTTGTAAAATTGAAAAACTTGTTGCTTTCATAATAGACTGTCCACTGACCTATGAAGGAAGACCTAGCGACATGAATAACTTTTTTAGGCCCATCCGAACATTGCCTTGCCTGTTACAGAAGCTAAAGGACTTAGAATTTTTTCTGTTGTAAACATACGAGTATATTGCTTTAGATTGTTCTATAGTGTGTAACGAGGAAATTGTTGAATTGATTTTAATGAAATTTTGACACAGTATTACTACCGTGGGGTGGATGGAAAATGCGTATGGTTTTTATAAATCGTACCTGTGGCGGCGCAGAAATCATAAAAAAACCGTGTCATCTCATCAACCAAACTCTGACAGGAAAGTTACCCAGTCAAGCTTCTGGAAGTCAACATCTCTGCTAGCTCTGCTGACGTATTCTTAATTACGCAAAACACAGGAAAATAATATGTAAATTCTTAATAGAGCACTTAGCCTCTAGCTAGCTATTCATTATGCTGTGATATCACTATTTCTTTGAAATGCTCATAGCATTTATGTCTGCTCTACTAACCTGCTGTTACGTTAGAAGAGCATGTGATTTTTTTTTTAAATAGAACATCTTAATAGAGCATCTAATTACTTTTTAATTAAATTTTAATTGACCCTTTTTTTCCCGCAAAGGCTGAAAGACTATGACGCCGTAGAAGCACTGCGAGAGTATAAGTGATTGTGCACGTTAGACTTGAAATGGTGCGGGTTGTAGCCGCCAGGAAAAAATTCCCCGGCAGCTGATTCCACACCGTCGAGGTTCTCCAAAAGAAGAAATACTGTAGGAGACTGGCTCGGGAAGTAGGGACCTCGACCTGGTAAGGGGATAAGCTCGCAGAGCCTCTCTAGTGTTCCTCGTTCTGACGGCCTTCGGTGTTATTATCTGGGAGAGCTGACTCAGCATCTTCTGTGATAAAATCTCTAAAACTGAGACTGATCAGCCACCTTTCTTCGCTGTTCCGGGCTGTGGAGGTCCTTTGTAAGGTTAGGCGTATCGATTAGTCTAATTGCTCTTTTCTGGATAGTGTCCAGAAGCTTAAGAGAGTGCTTCGGAGCGAATCCCCACACATGGGATCAATACTCCAGCGATGGTCGGATATGGGCCTTGTGGAGCAGCAGCAGTTGCTCTGGTGTATACAACTTCCTACAGCCGAACAAAACTTCAAGCTTCTGGGATGCCGTTTCAGCAATACTGACGACGTGGTCGTGCCAGGACATGTTATTATTGATGTTGATCCCCAAAAGCTTGACGGAAGATGATTCGACTATGGGGTGGCCCTCCATTTCCGCGGTTGGTAAGCCATCGTGAGACTTCTTTGTAAGTGTTGTTGCCTGAGTTTTTTACGTTTACACAGTATAGAGCAAGTTCACTAGCACACAAGGCTGTAGTTGTAGCTGTGTCATCAAAATGAATCGCGCAATAACTCTGAAAACAACAAATGTTTGCCCTTTTAGATATCGAACCTTAAAATTAACCATTTTGGACATGGGACATGGGAGCAATAGTCCGACGATGGTCGAATCTGTGCCTTGTAGAGTATCAGTAGTTGCTCTGGTGTATACAGCTTCCTATAGCGGAACAAAGCTCCAAGCCTCTGGGATGCCGTTTTAGCAATACTGATGACTTACTAGTGCCCAAAAGCTTGACGGAAGGTGACCCTCTATTTCTGCAGGTGGTACGCTAACGTGAGACTTCTTCGTCAGTGCTATTGCCTGATTGTTCTCTCTGTTAAACTGTAATTTATTTACTAATCACCACTCAGCAATTGTTTTGATATCTACGTTGATCTGTGAGGCATGTTGCTGTCGCCGACGTACTGTCTTCTGGGTTGACAGTGGTTTGCCTGGTTCCATGCACGATATTAATGTACTATCGTCTGCGAAGCTGTAGATTGGATTCCCAGCAGCTCGTTTATGTACTGCAGAAACAGTGTAGCCCGTTGGGTGCTATAGTTACTATAGATACCAAACACAGATCGGCCATACAAACAGCTGTTCAGCCATTGGTGCAGGCCAGGAGGTAGTCCATAAGTAGTAAGCTTAACTAGAAGTCCCTCATGCCACACTCTATTCAAGGATTTCGATACGCCAAGTGTAACAACATGGGATTTGCCATGATTTTCAATTGCCCTGTTCCTCAGGTGGCTGACGTAGGTCAGGAGGTCACTCGTTGACATATGCTTACGGAAGTCTAGTCTAGTTTTGAAAAGAACAGAAAACAGCTGAAAACAACAGGAAGCAAGCAGAGAACAACTTTAAACGGTAGAAAACGACCAAATACAACCAAATAGATCTATAACTGGCTCAAAATAACAAAAAGCGTGCAGATAACAGCGGGAAATAACAGAAAACGACTAAACACAGCCGAGTACAACAGAAAAGAACAGAAAGAGCTGAAAACAACAGGACGCAAGCAGAGAACAACTGTAAACGGTAGAAAACGACCGAATACAACCAAATAGATCCCTAGCTGACTCAAAACAACACTTTTTTATTGCTCTGCTGACTTTATTTTGCTGAATTTACGAACGTTTGAAAATACTATCTTCACATCTTCATGTAACTTGACAACAAACTACGATTGACTCTTAACATTTCACTGACTTGGATCTGGTGTAAAACCAATTAAGTTGGCAACACCCTATGTGGTCGGCAGAAGTACTACCGGCATGTAGTAAACTGTTAGCTCGAACGACCTTATGAAATAAGAAATTCCAACAGTTTATGACCGTCGTAAAGTCTGAGTTTTGAAATGCCTACTGAGTGGTTATGGCCCACTTCTTTATTTATGCAATGCTTACATTTCAACTCGGATCATAAAACTCAATGAGCTTAATTGAATGTTGGTTTTTCGGAGGTTCAATGTGCTGCCGAAAAAATGGGCAAAGTGATTATCCATAATACAATATCTGGCTGGAATATCAAAAAAGTGGTATCAAATAGTAGCTTAGAATGTCAAAAAATCATGACATATTGAACTGAAGAGCAAAAAACAATTTTAGTTAATGGGATCCAAGAGAATTAGTTGAAAAAGTTTAGTACATAAATTATAGAAAACTTAAACTAGCACTCCAGTGATAAAGAAACAAAAAAATGAATTGAAGAAACCGTCGGGTACTATAGGAACTATAGCACCAGCAGCTGTACATCAACGAGCTGTTGGAAATAACATGCAATCCAATCTACAGCTTTGCAGACGACAGCTCATTAATATCGTGCATGGAACCAGGCAAACCATTGTCATCCCAGGAGACGGGACGTCGGTGACAGCAACATGCCTCACAGATTAACGTAGATGTCAAAACTATTTATTTATTTATTTATTTATTAGCAGCTATAATAGTGAACTGTTACCAGTGAAATGTTACAGTCAATCAGAAATGTTCAACAATCGAATGTTACTTATTAATCTAATCAAGTTTACAGGTTCATCTTAAAACTAACGTTATAATCTTTGCCTATAATACACCATCATATGCTGCCAATATTCTTACGTGCACAATGGTATTAAATAATACTGTGTGTGCACTATGTGGCATTTTATAACTGTCATCGTAATGTCATCACTGTCATAACAATCGCAGAGTGGGGATAGTAAACAAAGTACAGTTTTAACGTACAGAAAGATTAGGCAACAACAGTGACAAAGAAGTCTCACGTTCCCTTACCAACTGTAGAAATGGAGGGTCACCCATCAATGGTCGAGTCACCTTCCGTCAAGCTTTTCAGGATCAACATCAACAATAACATGTCCTGGCACGACCACGTTGTCAGTATTGCTAAAACGGCATCCCAGAAGCTTGGAGTTTTGTTCCGCTGTAGGAAGCTGTATGCACCAGAGCAACTACTGCTGGACTACAAGGCACAGATCCGACCATCGTTTGAGTATTGCTCCCATGTATGAGCATGCGCTCCCAAGCATTCTCTACAGCTTCTGGATACCATCCAGAAGAGAACAATTAGACTAGTCGATACGCCTAACCTCACAAAAGAGGAACACTAGAGAGGCTCTGTCCTTACCAGGTCGAGAGCCGTACTCCTTGAACCAGTCTCCTCCAGCATTTCTTCTTTTGGAGAACTTCGACGCTGTAAAATGAGCTGTCGGGGAATTTGTTTTCCGACTGTTCCAACCGGCAGCGTTTCAAATCTAACGTGCAACTCGCGCAGCGCTTTGAGCAACTGCATGAGGTAGATCATAAAAAAATTAAGTAACTTTCTATAGTGACTCTATGTTTTGAATTGACTAATGATGAAATAAGTTAAAATATCCTTTTTTTAAAACTCTTATTCAAGTTGCAACGACGAACATCCATAGATCGGGTGGAATCTTACTACTCAATTTTGAAGCAGATTTTGATTGACTAGAAATTTTGTAAAGACGTTTAGTTTGGATGACAACACACGACAAGCTATGTGACGAAATTCTAAATCCAATATGGCGGAACATCCAAGATGGCGGAATAGCTATTTTTATGCACTTCTGCAACACGGGTATCAAATGCCGAGAATAATTAGAAAAATATGGCGAACTTGCAACAATGGTGCGTTCAATGAGATGAACAGGGTCAGAAGATTAGCCAGCGTCAGCGATCGCATCTATCATATTTTTGCCCTTGACTCTTACCTCTGACCAGCCCTGTGCCTCATACGGCAGGACTGACTCTATTAATGACTTAAACATATTCTGTTTTTTTGTAACGTTATTATTTTACACTATTATATGCACTGACTATGGCATACTTTTAGCTTTCTCAATTTTTACTTCTCACACCGATAGGTGAGGGGAGTATTGTGATCGCGAAAATTTTAGATTTTTAGATAATACGTTTCTGGGACGTTTTATGATGTCTACATAACGAAAATCCACGTCACTCATTTCCGTCGGTCTGTCGGTCTGTCGGTCTGTCTGTCTGTACGCGTTTTTCTAGCCACGTAATCTTAGTAACGGCTGGATGGATTGTTATGAAATTTGGGCAGCCATATGCCGTGGTGCCGTAGTAGGTAATGCTCCTATAATTTTGAAAATCGGTGCATGGGCGGCGGAGTAATTAGCAAAAAACGAAAAATTTTAAATATGCCCCAAACTTCGTTTTTAGGGTTTAGGGGTTCCTGATCATTTTCTACTTTTTTTTTGGTAGGGGTGAAATTGGGGTGGTTGGTGGGTGGGGGGTTGTAAAATTAGAAAATTTGTTGCTTCCATAATAGACTGTCCACTGACCTGTGAAGGAAGACCTAGCGACATAAATAACTTTTTTAGGTTCATCCGAACATTGCCTTGCCTATTACAGGAACCAAAGGACTACCGTGGCGGCGCAGAAATAATAAAAAAACTAAAAATATAAAAACAGCTCAAACCTCGTTTTTAAGTGTTTTAGAGGTTCCTGATCATTTTCTGAGTTTTTTTGGGTAGGGGTGAAATTGGGGTGGTTGGGGGACGGGGGTTGAAAAACTGAAAAATTTGCTGTACTAACAATAGGATATCCACTGACCTGTGAAGGAAGACCTAGCGACATAGATCAGCTTTTTAGGTCCATTTGAACATTGCCTTGCCTATTACCGAAACTAAGGGACTTATAATTTTCTGTATACATACGAGTATTTATTGCTTTAGATCGTTTTGTATTTTGTAACGTGGAAACTATTAAATTGATTCTAATGAAATTTTGACACATTATTATTACTGTGGTGAGGATGGAAAACGCGTATGCTTGTTAGAAATCGTGTCAGTGGCAGCGTAGCAATAATCAAAAAACTAAAAATATGAAAACAGCTCAAACTTCGGTTTTAGATGTTTAAGGGGTTCCTGACCGTTTTCTATCTTTTTTGGGTGGGGGTGAAATTGGGGCGATGATTAGGTAGCAAGGGGATCTCAGACTAAAGCTTCATGCTATGGGAAAATAATAAACTGGTATCACCGTAATGTGTGGGAAGTACTGAGTCAATCAACTTGACTTAATTTTTTTATTATATCCTTGTCATCTTTTCCATCTTCAAAAGATATGACCTCGAATCGAGGTATTCATATAAATATAAATCTTAAATTTTTACGATTACATTGCCTACGGTGGGAAAGGTAAGTAGACCTATATGTATTTTTCAACTTCCTTTTACTTCCCCACCGATAGGGGAGGGGAGTGTTGTGATGGTAAAGATTTTCGATTTTGAGATAATACGCTTTTTGGACGTTTCATGATGCCTACATAACGAAAATCCACGTCACTCATTTCCGTTGGTCTGTCTGTCTGTCTCTCTGTCGGTTTGTCTGTCTGTCGGCCTGCCTGTCTGTTGGCGTTGTTCTAGCCTCCTAATCTCAGTAACCGCTACATAGATTTTGATGAAATTTGGGTAGTGATATGGTGTAGGGTCGTAGTAGGTAATGTTGCTACAATTTTAGGTGTTCCTGATCATTTTCTACTTTTTTTGGTAGGGGTGAAATTGGGGTGGTTGGAGGGTGGGGGGTTGTAGAGCTGAAAAATTTGTTGTACCCATAATAGGCTGTCTACTGACCTGAGAGAGAAAGACCTAGCGGTATAATACATTTTTTTAGGCCCATCCGAACATTGCCTTGTGTATTACAGGAACCAAGGGACTTAGAGAATTTTCCGATGTATACGTACAAGTATTGCTTTAGATCGTTTTGTATTTTATAATGTTGAAATTACTGAATTGATGTTAATTTCGGCAGAGTATTACTACTTTGGCGAGGATGGACAACGCGTCTGGTTTTTAGAAATCGTCTCAGTGGCGGTGCAGCAATACTAAAAAAACTAAAAACATGAAAACAGCTCAAATTTCGATTTTAGGAGTTTTAGGGGTTCCTGATCATTTTCTACTTTTTTGGGCTGGTGGTGAAATTAGGGTGGTTGGGGGGTGGGGGGCTGTAAATCTGAAAAAAGTTGTTGTACTCATAATATGCTGTCTACTGACCTGAGAGAGAAAGACCTAGCGGCATAGTACCCTTTTTTAAATCCATCCGAACATCGCCTTGCCGATTATAGAAACCAAGGGACTTGAACTTTTGATGCATACAAAATACATACGAGTATTACTTTGGATCGTTCTGTATTGTGTACGTGGAAACTTCTGAATTAACTTTAATGACATTTTGACACATATTTATTACCGCAACGAGTATGGAAAACGCGTATGGTTTTTAGAAATCATTTCAGTGGCAGCGCGGCAATAATAAAAATACTAAAAATATAAAAAACGCCTCAAACTTCATTTTAGACGTTTTAGGGGTTCCTGATCATTTAAAAAAGTTTTTTTTTGGTTGGGGGTGAAATTGGGGTGGTTCGGGGGTGGGGGTTTTTAAAACTCAAAAATCTGTCGTATTCATGATAGATTGTCCATTGACCTGTGAAAGAAGCACCTAGTAGAATAAAACACTTCTTTGCGGTCGGGTGAGCAATGATTTGGTTGCAGGGGCATCTAGACTATAGTTTCATGCTGTGGGAATATCATAAAACTGGTGTCATCGGAATGTGTGGGAAGTACTGAGTCAATCAACTTGACTACATTTTTAGGTATTAATTGGTGGCTTTCTGCTGGAAACCCCCTCCTCCCTTTTTTGTCGTGCAGCTGTCCAACAGGAAATCTTAAGCTCCTCGAAGTACATAAAGCCCCACGTGCTCTTCGTTACGGCAGCGTTCCCCTTTGTGTCATTTGGCAACAATTGCTTTTCCGGCTGCTATACGCAAGCGGAACGCGTCCGCCATTTGTCAAGCATCGCTTTCCGCGAAAGGCACGTTCCGTTGCTGAAAAACCTTCCTCGGAAATCCGCCGTAAAGACACGAAACAAGACAATATTCCGCTCGCGACCGATGCTCTTAGGCATGCCGCTCACGTAAAGTATTGAACCGTTTTAGGGATCGATCCCCCGACAGCGTCAAAACTTTTCGAATGTTCGACATATTTTTTAAAGTATAGGCCGAGGAAAATAGGCTTAAAAAGAATTAAATTATAGGTATAGAAAGCAATTTAATTATTTGGTAATGGTATGTTGTGCTGGGAGCTCCAAAATGCTGCTGAACACCCCATCCAGTTGAGGTATTGAAGGTATAAAAAGCAACAAAAATACAGTGCAGAAGGAAAAGATCGAGCTTCGGAGCTATGGAAGGTTATGGAATATTTTAGTGTGTATCTACTAGTCAGTGTTCGCGCACAAAGCATAGCTTTTTGCGAACTAGTACTAATATTTATTTGTATACCTAACATATAAATATTGATATTGATCATCTCAGGATGCATCTCTGAATTCAATATTCTTCACAGCGGACATTTCCAATTCAATCAAACCCAATCCACAGTTTTACGGATGACAGTACGCTGCATGCAGGCATCATGAGCAATAGACCGATCTCTGTGGTCGAGCTGGAACGCAGAAGACTGGCAGTGGCAGCTTCACTTTCAAAGGATCTCAATACCATTACCGCTTGGGGGCTTAAGAATATGGTTAAATTTAATGCCTCCAAGACCCAGTATTGTACGCTATCAAACAAGAAGTGCCCAAGCCAACACCAGGTTCTAATGAACGAGCCACTCATTCAAGCTGTTAGGAGTCAACATTACAGAAAATCTGATCTGGCACGAACACGAAGCTTCAATTGCAACAGCTGCTGGTAAAAAGCATGGGTACCTATTTAGAGCCAGAAAGTATTTCTCACCATGTAACCTCCTCACGCTATATAGAGCCCAGATATGACGTTGCCTGTAGTATTGCTCTCATGTCTGGGGAGCTGCTGCCCCTACTACCTGTCTATACTAGATGCCGTCCAGAGAAGGGCAATTCGACTAACTGGCGATCCGGCCTTAACGCGCCACCTTCAGTCACTTTCTCACCGGCGCGTTGTTGGTGACCTCTCACTCTTCTACCGATATTACAACGGAATCTGCTCCTCTGAGCTATCCTCTATCGTTCCGCCGCTCACTGCTCCTGTCAGATGTACCCGTGCGACCGCTGCATCTCATCCTAAGACGGTCGTTCTTCATACATCAAGAACTGAGCGGTACAACCGCACATTTATTCCCAGAGTGTCCAAGGCTTGGAATGGACTGCCAGAAGGTGTATTTATTGGGCCTGCGGGCATTGGCCCATTCAAATCATGTCTGGGGAGCTGCTGCCCCTACTACCCTGTCTATACAAGATGCTGTCCAGAGAAGGGCAATTTGACTAATTGGCGATCCGGCCTTAACGCGCCACCTTCAGTCACTTTCTCACCGGCGTGTTGTTGGTGACCTCTCACTCTTCTACCGATATTACAACGGAATCTGCTCCTCTGCGCTTGCCTCTATCGTTCCGCCGCTCACTGCTCCTATCAGATGTACCCGTGCGACCGCTGCATCTCGTCCTAAGACGGTCGTTCTTCATACATCAAGAACTGAGCGGTACAACCGCACATTTATTCCCAGAGTGTCCAAGGCTTGGAATGGACTGCCAGAAGGTGTATTTATTGGGCCTGCGGGCATTGGCCCACTCAAATCATGTCTGGGGAGCTGCTGCCCCTACTACCCTGTCTATACAAGATGCCGTCCAGAGAAGGGCAATTTGACTAATTGGCGATCCGGCCTTAACGCGCCACCTTCACTCACTTTCTCACCGGCGTGTTGTTGGTGACCTCTCACTCTTCTACCGATATTACAACGGAATCTGCTCCTCTGAGCTATCCTCTATCGTTCCGCCGCTCACTGCTCCTATCAGATGTACCCGTGCGACCGCTGCATCTCATCCTAAGACGGTCGTTCTTCATACATCAAGAACTGAGCGGTACAACCCCACATTTATTCCCAGAGTGTCCAAGGCTTGGAATGGACTGCCAGAAGGTGTATTTATTGGGCCTGCGGGCATTGGCCCATTCAAATCTCGCGTTAACAAACTTTCCCTAACATAACCCTTTCTCAGCAGCCGCGGTACTCTGGTATTTAGGCTCTGCCTGCGAGGTCTGCTCAGTTATAAGAAAAAATCAAATTGGATATTTTGTTGACAAATTAATGTATGATTCTTTACGCGACTCTTGATTGCGACGTTGCATCTGACGAATTAAATGATGATCATCAACGTAGTCACAATCTCTTAACAAGCATGTTGTCCGAACTCGTAAAATGCATTAAGTCGGAGCTAGAGTATTGCCGACACGAATATTATCAATAGTTTTGAGAACTGTAGCTCGCCAGCCTTCGCGATTTACTGTCAGTTGGATGGCGCTCTTGATACTCGTATCCGGCAGCTGTTTCGTCGTATCCACCCAGCGTGTAGGGGAACGACCACGGCGCCGCCCACTCGGGGCGTGACCCTGAACTACAAGTTTCTCCATATTATCGCTTCTGTGAATATGTCCGAAAAATGTAAGCAATCTCGTCGACAAAATGGAGGATAGTCTCTTTGGATTACCGGTGAAATGATGAAAACTTCAATGTTTAGATACAGACAACTAATCCGTTTAATTTTCTAACTGTACTTTGACACATATAAAGTTAGACCTGAACCAAAGTAACTACCTAATAAGAGATCGAGAACTCTGTGAAGTAAACAACCTGCATCGGGAAATAGTCTGGTATACAGATGGATCAAAGACCGAGCAAGGCACAGGAGCGGGAATCTTTGGAAGACGAACAAGACAGAGCATTCCGCTAGGAAAATACGCTTCGGTATTTCAGTCAGAGGTGTACGCCATGCTGCATTGTGCAAGGATAAATAATGAGCGATCCTACAGAAACAAGAGGATCGTAATACTTACAGACAGTCAGGCTACACTTAGGGCACTAGAAGGGCCCAAAGTTACGTCTATTCTAGTCTGAGAATGTTTACAGGAACTGGGAAGGCTGGCAGAACACAACAAAGTAACTTTGGAGTGGGTGCCAGGACACTCTGCTAGCAAGACTAGGCTCATCTGCTCTATACATTGGAGCAGAAACCGCCCTGGGGGTGCCTAAAAGCATAATCAGACACCAGGTCGGCGAATGGATGAAACATCACAATGAGCAGTGGAACTTGTTGCCAGGATGTGTTCATGGAAAAACATTCATTAAAGCTCCATGCAAGAAAAGAGCTGAAACGCTACTCTCCTTGAGTAGGAATCAGCTCCGAATAACGACGGGTCTCCTCACAGGACATTGTGACCTGAAGTAACACCTGAATAAGATGGGACTCTACAATGGAGACCTCAACTGCAGACCGTGTGGGAGAGGAACTGGACAACAGCTCTTGGGGAAGATCAAGTTAACCAATGGAGTACAGCTCAGCACCAGGACCAATAGGAAAACTGCATAAACCATGCCAGTAACCAGAGCTATGGCATCCGAAATGAATGCATTGATGACTATGCTACAAGAAATGGGAAACAGATTAGAACAGAGTGCAGCTGAAACGAGAGCTAGCTTAGAACGAAGTGCAGCCGAAACAAGGGCAGAAATGAGAACCAGCTTAGACAACCAGGCAGCCGTTACGCAAGCAATAGTCGTGAACCTGGAAGAAAAACTAAAGCAACACCAGGATGAGGCAGTCGTAAACCTAGAAGAAAAGCTAAAGCAACACCAGGACGAGGCAGTCGTAAACCTAGAAGAAAAGCTAAAGCAACACCAGGACGAGGCAGTCGTAAACCTAGAAGAAAAGCTAAAGCAACACCAGGACGAGGCAGTCGCAGATTTGAAGAGTGGACAGGAACTTGTGATGACTAGGCTGGAGGAGCAGAAGCAAGCGGTAAGCCAGGCACTAGAAACTCAAGACCAACGCATTAGTGCAATAGAGACACAGTTCGCGACATCACAAAAGCAGGTGGAAGAGCTAGTGACATCACAGAAGCACGTGGAGGAACAGCTACAGCAGGTGAAAGATCAGGTCAAAGAAATGGTCAGAGAGGAGCTGCGAGAGTTTAGTGCAGGTGAGCGTAATTTAACAGCTGAACCACCCGTTTTTCCTGATAGACACAGTGGCGTAGTAGCAAAGCCCTATCCATACAATGGAAAAACGTCATGGGACATTTATCATATGCAATTTGAAAACATCGCACGTATGAATAACTGGTCGAATGAGGAAAAGGCTTGTGTGCTGACATCAATGCTCAGAGATTCTGCAGCAGCTATTTTGGAAAATCTCTGCTCATCAGATTTACGTGACTATGATAAGATAACATCTGCACTAAAGTTACGTTTTGGAGATGCACACTTAACAGAGCTGTTGCATGGCCAGTTGCATAACCGGACACAACAACCCAAGGAAGATTTAACCACATTTGCATACGAAGTCCAAAGCTTAGCTAAACGAGCATTCGTCAGCAGTCCCATCGAGACACAGGAATACGTCGCTGCTCGCCAGTTTGTCGAAGGCATTGCGGACGCGGAAGTTTAACGAATGGTAAAACTATCCAGTCCCATAAATTTACAAGATGCTGTGATCAAGGCTTTGCAAATTGAAGCTGACATAAAAGCCATGCGAATGACAAGGAGGGTGCGCGCTGTCGAGCAAGATACAGAAGCAGAAGTCAGGGCCACACCGTTTATTTCAGGAAGAAGAGGTGCTAGCTTCCAAAGAAACCCAGTTCGCACAAGCCTAGAAGGAGCTGAAAAGTTTACATGCTGGAAATGTGGACAGAAGGGGCATCTTAGGGTAGGCTGCCGCACCCAGGCTGATAAGATACAAGCGGGTGTAGTAAAAGCGGATGAATATGCGAACAAAATGAAATCTATGCAAGACACGATAAACTCAATGAAGGAGCAGTTTGACAGAGACATAAAGAATTTAGTAAAGAAGAATGAAGAAAGTATTGCCAAACTTCAACAACAACACGGAGTAGCCATGAGGGAACTTAGAGCAGACAGGGATAGGATGAAGCAGTTGCTTGCCTCTCAGGAAAGGAGAAGTATGCATATTAAAAGCAAGTTTGAAACGAATAGAAAGAATCTGCTCAAGAAGGACGAACAACACGAAATAGCCTTGAGGAAGCTCAATAAAGAAGTCTCTGCTTTGAAGGGCGAAATCAAGAGATTGAAAGCTTGGAATCAGTTGAAGAAATCAGAGAGGGAATACGACCAAGTTAAAGATGAAAATGCAATGCTCAAACAGAAGATAAATCAGATGGAGGCTGAGTATGCATTCTGTAAAAAGAACTTGAACAAAGCGAATGACAAAGCCAAAAGGGTCGGTATCAAGAAGAATGAGTTGAGAGAAAGGTTGGCGCAGCTTGAAGCAGAAAACAAGAAGCTGAGAACAGATTTGAGCGCCGAGGTCGATGATGCGAAAAAGCGAAAGGAAGATTTGTCTAAAGCAAGAGAAGTTGATAGTAAAACTAAACAGCGACTGATGAATTTGGAAAATGAGAATGCTCGACTGAAAAAAGAGCTGGAAAACGCATTGACTGAAGTAGAGTATGGTAGCTCCAAGATGAAGCATATGAAGAATGAAAACAGTAACGTGGAGCAGAAGACTACACAGCTGGAGATTGAGATCGATAAGAAGAAGAGAGAACTGAGTAAGGTTACTGAGGATACAAAGAAGGGTGTGTCCGCAATATTAGCGAAGCCATTTTACGATGTAAAGTTAGAACAGAGATTGGCACAACTGAGGAAAGAAAACCCGAGGATAGGAGCAGAGTTTGGCGCTGCACTCAAGGACGCATCATGGGGTTTGGACCAGACCACGCAACTCAAAAGCGAGAATGTTAAGCAAAAGAACAGAATTGTGCAGGTGGAAGACGAACTCAGCAGGCTCATAGAGGAAGTGGAGAATAGCCTGAGTGATGGGAAGAAGGAAGTGTCGAGAGGTGACAGTCGTCAAGGCGAAAAGGTGCAACTGAAGAAAATGATAACAGTGCTAGGAAAAGAGAATCCTGCTGGAGCTGAAAATGAGAATCGCAAGTTGGGCAAAGAATATCGCAGTTACGAGATGATCTGGTATGGTCTTGCAACAGACGACGGAAGGAAGGGTAGATGTCCGAAGCCACAACGCCATGAGAAGGAACCCTACGTGGTGATGAAGCGCCTCAACGACGTAGTCTACAGGTTATGTACGGAAAGTGGAGAACCGAAGGTCGACTATGCTGATGTCTGTGGTGATACAAGAATCGAAGTTGTTCGTCGAGGACGCCGAACGCTAAGGGGGGAAGAATTTAACATACTGTATATTATGGTATTCGTGTATTTGTATTACTTGTCATTGGTTGTCAAACATGATGTAAAGTCAAAGTGCTAGGTTAGATCTTTTGAAGTGTAAACGTCATCGAATCGTCTAGAGTTTTCGAGAATGACGGATGGATTCTAGAAATGTCATCGAATCCTCTAGATGGTTCGATGAAGTATATATAAGGCTACGGGTAGCGTAGTTGAGTCAGTTGAGTTGAGTTGTACTTGAGATAAGGTTAAGGTTATATCCAGTTGTGAAGTAAAACGGTGAAAGTTACGTCGAGTTTGATTCCCTGGGTGAAGAAAAAGAGGCCGTCGTGACAATACAATAGGCTTTAAGACTTAAGTATTGTCGGGGACAGTAAGGTCGGACGGCTCCTGGAAAAAAAGTAACTATCTAAAATTGTCTGCCTGTCAGTACTAGCATTTTTACCTTGGATCTAAGTAAATATTATCTTAGATAATACTGCGTAATTTTTGCATCTTAGACTGCCTTTGGAGAGTTCATAGTTCAAAACGAAAGCGTCAAAGACTTTCTGTTTCCTTTATGGATAATATATTTGATATTTTTATATTAGTAAGAACCAGAGTCCACTTCAATCTAATGTAATCTACGAACCTGTTTCCTTGCCTAAATATAGCGGCTTAAAGGACTGCTCACCTGCAACAAGAAAATAACTGGACATTAGAATATTTCTGCAGATTTAGCTTACTGTAAGCTACAACGATTAATAATTGAACTCATGAAGAAAAATCTATCATACCATATATGTACTAAATTTTGTTGGCCAAAGCAGAACTTCGGATTAATTTATGAACCCCCTAAAAATAGATTTTTCTAAATTTTTAGTGTACTAAATTTTGTTGACCAAAGCAAAACTTCGGGTTAATTTATGGCCTGCTTTGATTTTTATAAATTGAGGTTGCAAGTTCAAGGACAGCTATAGAAGACAACTTGAGTATCCTAGCAGCCTAACATAGGTGCTTAAACGGTAGAGACTAGGAGTCCTATTGTGGTTTTGTGTTTTGAAACCTTACTTGACGGTCAATTAAAGGAATGTCACATGACATGCGAATATGACATTTCGTTGGAATCAAGACGATTTTGTTGGTTAATTTTTGTGTACGGCGTTGTCAGTTTCTGTCACATCCGGAAAAATGTCTGGTACGAAACACGAAATCCTGGCACAAAACAAAAAAGATAACAGAGAACGTCAAAATGCTTAGGCATGGGCATAACAAATTGACTTACATATGAAATATGACAACGTCGCTAAAGGAATCCTGCCTTCTCGTAAATGTTGTCTAGGAAACAGATACTCAAGGAAAACCACACTTGAGGGTCTCTTGAGTAACCCTCAAGTAACCCCCAAGTATTCTTTGAGTAACGCTCAAGGGATACTTGAGAAACGACTATGAATACGGACCTAGATGTTTTCTCATGCAGTGTCATTGGCGACTCAAAGCTTGAAATATAATTTCGAGTATAAAATTATCTGTGAGCATTTTGGGTTTGTAGTTGATTATTGTAGAATGCCGACCAATTGCCATACCCCTTCCACAGTCCCTTATGAATCTGGGGAACATCTATATATGCTGAAGATCTTCCAAATGCTTCAAGGACAGCCTTTGAATTTGTGGTTCTTGGGTTTTTAGGCCGACGTCGTTTACCCTTTGTCCTACGTGGACGATTCAAAGCGAACGCGGTTTGGGAGCGAACCAAGGCGAGGCGATGCGACGCGGCTGTTTTGTCCTATGTGCGCATTTAGCTGTTCGCTCGGCACTTGGATTTTACATTATCACCAACGATACAGCATACACTTCGCGCGAAAATATCAAACCAACTGTTCGCCTTCGCTTCGTATCACACCGCAATCGCATGCTTTTGGTCACGTAGGCCACTACCACAAGATACTGACCGTTTGTTATGTTCGCGCTTTTTCGCGTCGCTTCGCATTCGCATCCGATTCGCTCACGTAGGACACGGCCTTAGCGTTAAATCTTGACGTTTCGCCACCACGAGTGGATGGCATCTTCAGGTAATATTTCACATCGGCGACTTCCAAAATACTGACGGCTGGTGGATCTGCACCTTTATTTATACCTGCTAATGGTGACGTGGCCCAACCAGGTAGCGTTGGTAGCCCCGCCTCTTCGCGATACGGTAGTGTCTTCAAGTCCTTTAGGATGGGTACCCATGTCCGGTTGACTTTCTGTGATTCTTCTTTCCTATTGAAATTATTATGATGCTTTTGTATTTCGATGGCTTCTCTGTGAAGTCTCGCATGGTACGAAGACGTTGCGGCAAGAACCTGAGTTTCTTCAAACTTGATCCTGTGACTTCCCTCCTTAATCGCATGTTCGGCTACCGTTGATTTGTCCGTATAGCCTAGTCGACAGCTAGCCTAATCTTCTGCAATTGTTCTGTTTATAGATCGCTTCGTTGTTCCTATGTATACACTCCCACATCTGCATGGTATGCGATAAACCCCCGGTGTTGTGAGTAGGTCTCTCCTTCACCGTTTCCAAATATTCCTGTATCTTTCTTGTGGGCTTGTAGATGGTCTTGACGTTTTCCTTTCGTAACATTTTTCCTATTCTGTCTATTATTCCAGGCACATAGGGTAGAAAAGCTTTTGCTATCGGTTTGGTCCACACGTCACCATTAGCAGGTATAAATACAGGTGCAGATCCCCCAGCCGTCAGTATTTTGGAAGTCGCCGAAGTGAAATAGCTTCTGAAGATGCCATCCACTCGTGGTGGCGAAACGTCAAGCTTTAACGCTAAATGACGCCGGCCTAAAAACCCAAGAACCACAAGTTCATTGGATGATGGCCGCGAAAGCCTTACACAGCATAGGGACAGCCTTGTTTACACAGTTCCTGTACTAGCAAGCCAGGCCAGCTTCTTTTCTACATTTCGGGCGAGAGCGCGCATTTTCTGCACGTCCGGTGCACAGCAGCCAGCCTGGAGCGGAGATGAAAAGAGAGATGTCGAATAAATAAATAAAAACAGGTTTACAGATTCTCTCAGTCGGAAATGGCTGCCGCTCTTGAATACGACGAATCCATGTATTCAATATATCGAGCTATATCAAGCTACCAGCCTTCTGCGTTTGCAAACTGACATATCGACGAAAACTACATTTAAATGTAAATATTCTTTTGTGGAATATCGTAAAAATACTGATTCTGGAACCAGATAATAGTAAAATTTTAACAACATGAGGTATAAATGTGACCTCTCTGTGTTTAAAAACAAAATGGAGTCAAGTTTGTTGACTCAGTACTTCCCACACATTACAGTGTTACCAGTTTATTATTTTTCCATAGCATGAAGCTATAGTCTGAGACACAACACCCCCCAACCACCCAAATTCCACTCCCATTAAATAAAAAATTAAGCACGGCCAGAAACCCCTAAAGCGCCTAAAAACGGAGTTTTTATATATTTAGCTCTTTTATTATTGCTGCGTCGCCACTGACACGATTTCTAAAACTCATAAACGTTTTCCATCCTCGCCGCCGCGCCGTAGTAACACTGTGTAAAAATTTCATTAAAATTAATTCAACAGCTTCCATGTTACACAATACAGAACAATTAGAAGCAATAGTTGTATGCATACATCAGGAAATTCCCTTGGCTTCTGTAGTAGGCAAGAAAATGTTCGGATGGACCAAAAAATTGTTCATACACTCCTCATGGACGCTAAGTCTTTCTTTCATAGGTTAGTGAATTCCAATTATGAATACAACACCCCCCCAACCCCCAACCACCCCAATTTCACCCCCACCCAAAAAAAAGTAGAAAGTGATCAGGAACCTCTAAAACGCTTAAAAACTAAATTTGAGCTGTTTTCATATTTTTAGTTTTTCCATTACTTCTACGCCGCCACTGGCACCATTTATAAAAACCATACGCAATTTCCAACCTCACCACGGTAGTAATACTGTGTCAAAATTTCATTAAAATCTTCAATAGTTTCCTCGTTACATAATACAGAAGGATCTAAGGCAATACTCGTATGTTTACACCAGAAAAAATTCTAAGTCCTTTGGTTACTGTAAAAGGCAAGGCAATGTTCAGATCGACCTAAAAAAGTTATTTATGCCGCTAAGTCTTCCTTCACAGGTTAGTGGACAGCCTATTATGAATACAACAAATTTTTTAGCTTTTCAACCCCCCACCCCCCAACCACCCCAGTTTCACCCCCATCCAAAAAAAAGTAGAAAATGATCAGAAACCCCTAAAACGCCTAAAAACAAAGTTTAAGGAATATTTAAAAATTTTTTGTTTTTTCTAATTACTCCACCGCCCATGCACCGATTTTCAAAATTAAAGGAACATTACCTACTACGACCCCACAACATATCGCTTCCCAAATTTCGTCACAATCCATGCAGCGGTTACTGAGATTACGAGGCTAGAAAAACGCGTACAGACAGACCGACAGACAGATCGACGGAAGTGAGTGACGTGGATTTTCGTTATGTGGACATCATAAAACGTCCAAAAAGCGTATTATCTCAAAATCGAAAATTTTCGCGATCGCAATACTCCCTCACCTATCGGAGTGGGAAGTAACTTGACAGTGAAGGTTTAAGAACTGTTAAGATAGCCTCATATCAAATAACAAGTTTGAATACTAGCCTGTTCTCAACTGCGTTGTGGTACTAATGTGGTATCCAGATTTATAGGATTATCAAGTGTACAACGTATCAAAAAATTAAGTTCTTACGTATATTTTCAACAGTAATATTTTAATAATTCTGTAAGCTATAGGCCATCATCAAGCTCATTGTCCTTTGATGATAACAAAAATAGTTTGGAGTTTCTCCAATTTAAGTATGATAAATGTATAGTTTTTGAAAAATCATGTAAGTGCTAGCGGTGGCGAAATAACCATCAAAAACCTAGGAATAATACTTTAATACTGCACAAGCTTTATTTTTAAGCTGACAAAGCACTGTCGAAGAAGCTCACTAACTGTGAAAATGGAGGGTCACCCAACAGTCGAATCATCTTCCGTGAAGCTTTTGGGGATCAAAATCAGCAATAACATGTCCTGGCATGACCATGCCGTCAGTAGTGCTAGAACGGCATCCCAGAAGCTTGGAGTTTCGTTCCCCTGTAGGAAGCGTACATACCAGAGCAACTACTGCTGGTCTACAAGACACAGATCCGACCATCGTTGGAGTATTTCTCCCATACGTAGGGCCGCACTCCGAAGCACCCTCTGAAGCTTCTGAACACCTTCCAGAAGACAATAATTAGACTAATCGATACGCCTAACCTCACAAAGGATCTTCATAGCCTGAAACATCGAAGAAGGGTGGCTGAACTCTCCCTGTTTTTGTTGAAACATCGTTTATATCTGGAAATAATTACATAGCAATAAACTTTGACAATTCTCTAAACAGTACCGAAGGTTCTGGCCTCGAGAATTACAAACATAAGCGTACCAACAGTGCTTATTTTGTTTCTTAACTGGATTGCTACTAGAGTCCTTAATTATATTACATACTACTTAGTTAACTACATACATGCCTAGGTGTTGTTTTAAATTGTACAGGAAGCTATTATAACATATTATAGATCTAATTTCAACTGGTAACCTATTATAAGCTCTCGACGCGGATTGCATTGGACAATTTAAAGCTGTATTTGTATGACTGTAAACCGGATATATATTGTTTTGTGACCTGGTAAAATGATCATGTATTTCACTTATAAAGTTATAGTTAGTGTTATTCTTTTGTCTGCTATTAATTATTTTATATATTAACTTACAATTTTCAAGTTCTGAAATTTTATCCATCTGAGCAACTTTTAGTTCTGTATATAACGTGATTGTATTGGTAAGTTTGCTATAATTAAATAGTATTTTCAAAATTTTATTTTGTAAAGTTTGAATATTTTGAAGTAAAGTTCCTGAACGAGTTCCCCAACAGATACCATCAAGATGTTCGAGTGAGCTCTCCCAGATAATAACACCAAAGGCCGTCTGAAAGAGGAACACTAGAGAGGCTCTGCGAGCTCATCCTTACCAGGATAAGGTCACTACTCACCGAACCAGTCACCTCTAGCATTTCTTCTTTTGGAGAGGTTCGACGCTGTGCAATGAGCTGCAGGAGAATTTGTTTCTCGACAGCTGCAACCTGCAGCGTTTCAAATTTAACGTGCACCGATACTTATCCTCTCGCAGCGCTTTTACAGCGCCATAGGCTTTCAGCCTCTGCGGGAGGCTGACCCTAAAAAAAAGCATAAAGGGATTTCTGGTTTATGGACTTTTTTGAGATGGAAAGGAAGAGAACGGGGGGTTGAAAGAAGGAGAATTTTTTTACAACCATGATGGAAACTAAAAATTGTATTTCTACTTCCCACACCGATAGGTGATTTTGAGATAATACGTTTTTGGGCATTTTATGATGTCTACATAACGAAAATCCACGTCACTCATTTCCGTCGGTCTGTCTGTCGGTCGTCTGTCGGTCTGTCGGTCTGTCGGTATGTCGGTCTGTCAGTATGTCGGTCTGTCGGTCTGTCGGTCTGTCGGTCTGTCGGTCTGTCGGTCTGTCGGTCTGTCGGTCTGTCGGTCTGTCGGTCTGTCGGTCTGTCGGTCTGTCGGTCTGTCGGTCTGTCGGTCTGTCGGTCTGTCGGTCTGTCGGTCTGTCGGTCTGTCGGTCTGTCGGTCTGTCGGTCTGTCGGTCTGTCGGTCTGTCGGTCTGTCGGTCTGTCGGTCTGTCGGTCTGTCGGTCTGTCGGTCTGTCGGTCTGTCGGTCTGTCGGTCTGTCGGTCTGTCGGTCTGTCGGTCTGTCGGTCTGTCGGTCTGTCGGTCTGTCGGTCTGTCGGTCTGTCGGTCTGTCGGTCTGTCGGTCTGTCGGTCTGTCGGTCTGTCGGTCTGTCGGTCTGTCGGTCTGTCGGTCTGTCGGTCTGTCGGTCTGTCGGTCTGTCGGTCTGTCGGTCTGTCGGTCTGTCGGTCTGTCGGTCTGTCGGTCTGTCGGTCTGTCGGTCTGTCTGTCTGTTGGCGTTTTTCTAGCCTCCTAATCTCAGTAACCGCTGCATGGATTTTGATGAAATTTGGGTAGCGGTATGGTGCGGGGTCGTAGTAGGTAATGTTGCTAAAAATTTTGAAAATCGGTGCATGGGCGGCGGAGTAATTAGCAAAAAATAAAAAATTTCAAATATTCCTCAAACTTCGTTTTTAGGCGTTTTAGGGGTTCCTGATCATTCTCTGCTTTTTCTTGGGTGGGGGTGAAATTGGGGTGGTTGGGGGGTGGGGGGGGGGGGGTTGTAAAGCTGAAAAATTTGTTGTAATCGTAATAGGCTGTCCACTGATCTGAGAGGGAAAGACACTTTTTTAGGTCCATCCGAACATTGCCTTGTCTATTACAGGAAACAAGTGACTATTAGAGAATTTTCTGATGTATACATAGGGGTATTGCTTTAGATCGTTCTGTACTTTATAGTGTGGAAACTACTGAATTGATGTTCATGAAATTTCGGCACAGTATTACAACTTTAGCGAGGATGGAAAATGCGTATGATTTTTAGAAATCGTCTCAGTGGTGGCGCAGCAATATTAAAAAAATCAATAACATGAAAACAGCTCAAACTTCGTTTTTAAGCGTTTCAGGGGTTCCTGATCATTTTATATTTTTTTTGGGTGGGGGTGAAGTTGGAGTAGTTCGGGGGTGGGGGTTGTGAAACTCAAAAATTTGTATTCATGATAGATTGACCATTGACCTGTTAAAGAAGTACCTAGTAGAATAAAACACTTTTTTTGCAGTCGAGCGAGCGATGCTTTGGTTGCAAGGGCATCTAGACTATAGCTTCATGCTATGGGAAAATAATAAAACTGGTATCATCGGAATGTGTGGGGAGTACTGAGTCAATCAACTTGACTACATTTTTTCTATAAGTCGTATCAGTAGCAGTGTACTAAAATAGCGACTCGCTCTCACGTAACCATGTAAATAGTTCTTGAGGGTGACATTCGCTCTTGTTGGCGAATTGTCAGCCAGGTTTGACTCCAAAACAGCAGAACGTATCAACACCGGCCGGGCAGTCTAAGATCCACAAGCTCACTGGAAGGCAGACTGCTGTATAAACGTAGCGTTCGTGAACTTGGTCGTTCTCTAACAATAGACATGTCGCAAACTGACCATAAATCATCCGAGTGCTCTCAAGATAACGAAATTATTGCGCAGCATCTGCTCCTGATAGATATATGGAGGACGCCACCCTCCAGACGCACCCCTGCTGCCAGTGGGTGCACACATGGCGACTGCCGGAGAAAAACGATTTTCAATTTTCTATCGGAAAGTGAGTTGTTATGTGCGGCTGGTACGAGTTTCACAGTTTAATACTCTGGACACGTACCCAAGATAGGGAGAAGAGAAAACAATTGCTTACATTTCATATTAAAAAAATGAAGTCAAGTTGATTGACTCAGTACTTCCCACACATAACAGTTGCAACCAAATCATCGCCCGCCTGTCGTCAAAAAACATCCAACAGAAAAACTAATAAATAGTTTCCTAAATCTCTCCGTAGGAACTAAAACGACACAATTCAGCTTCAACTGGACGAAACGAAACAATCAGGAACCTCCAAATTGCTTAAAAACGAAGTTTGAGCTGTTTTTATATTTTTAGTTTTTTTATTATTTCTGCGCCGCCACTGGCACGATTTTTGAAAACCATACGCATTTTTCATCCTTGCCACGGTAATAATACTGTGTCTAAATTTCATTAAAATTAATTCCATAATTTCCATGTTACTAAATTCAGAACGATCTAAATTAATACCTACCCCTACCAATACCAAATCCCTTGATTTCTGTAATAGCCAAGGCAATGTTCGGATAAACCTAACAAACGTCTATTATGCCGCTAGGTCTTTCTTTCACAGGTCAGCGGACACTATTATAAATGAAATAAATTTTTGAGTTTTACAACCCCCCACCCCCTAACCACCCCAATTTCACTCCCACCCAAAAAAAAGTAAAAAACGATCAGAAACCCCTAAAACGCCTAAAAACAAAGTTTGAGCTATATTTACATTTTTAGTTTTTTTATTATTGCTGCGCCGCCACTGACACGATTTTTCCAAAACATACGCGCTTTCCATTTTCGCCGTGGCAGTAATACTGTGTCAAAATTTCATTAAAAGCCATTCGATAATTTTGGCGTTACGCAATAAAGAACGATCTAAAACAACACTCGGATGTATACATCACAAATTTTATTGGTTTCTATTATAAGCAAGGCAATGTTCGGATGGACCTAAAAAATTGTATTATGCCGCTAGGTCTTTCATCCACAGGTCATTAGATAGCCCATTATGCATACAACATATTTTTCAGTATTACAACCCCCCACCCCCCAACCACCCCAAATTCATCCCCACCCCCCAACCACCCCAAATTCATCCCCACCCAAGAAAAAGTAGAAAATGATCAGGAAACCCTAAAACGCCTAAAAACGAAGTTTGAGGCAAATTTGAAATTTTTCGTTTTTTTGCTAATTACTCCGCCCCCCGTATAACGATTTTCAAAATTATAGGAACATTACCTACTACGACACCACAGCCTAACGCTGCCCAAATTTCATCACAATCCATGCAGCGGTTACTGAGATTAAGAGGGTAGAAAAACGCGACAGACAGACAGACAGACCGACAGACCTACAGACCGACAGACCGACAGACCGACAGACCGACAGACCGGCAGACCGACAGACCGACAGACCGACAGACCGACAGACCGACAGACCGACAGACCGACAGACCGACAGACAGACCGACGGAAATGAGTGACGTGGATTTTCGTTATGTACACATCATAAAACGCCCAAAAAGCGTATTATCTCAAAATCGAAAATTTTCGCGATCACAATACTCCCCTCACCTATCGGTGTGGGAAGTAAAATCAAGGAGAATGTTTAAATTCTGCGACGTAGCATTTTTTGATGGAGAAGGATACTGCAGCTCAAAAATGGCTCCAAATAGATTGACTCGCGATTTCGGGTTACGGGGAAAATATTCTGAACACAGTCGAGTCCAAATGGCTGTATAGAAGTCGAATAAAGTTATCTGGAGGACTGTTTGCTGTATTAAGCCTTTTTGTTACGATAAATTTGTCATATAAACATTGTTGTATCATTATACTGGTCTTAACAATATATCATATAACTCATTGTACAATAATTTATATTTCTTATAAGCAGACTTAGACAATTAGAAAACAGTTATTTATCTTATAAGGCCTGTATATCTACTGTATAAGACTTCTATAACACACAATAGTTTTACAAGTATTATTAGTGCATAAATTGCACTGAAGACTTTTTCTGTTAAAACGGTTTTTGAACTTTAATGACGAATTACTTTAAGGTTGTGCTCCTCTTCTTTTAGCTTCTTGATTTCGAAAATATTGAAGATTGCTATAGGAGTCGCAAGCTAAACAAGCGCCACAAATCTGAAGACGGGCCTTTGAGATTGACCGAAAGAATAAGAAGTTGTATAGTGCTGCTAGTTGCAATGTGACACGATTGAATGATGCAATGCTGCGCTTGGATTCTTGACCGTTTTGGTGCCTAAAAGTTTAATTTGCTAGTTTGGTGGTCTATACTCAAGAGTTACTTCAGACTACAGAGCACTGATAGTATGGAAAAAAGGCGCTCCTAAAATCCTAATATTTATATTATATTCTTCAAAAATTATTTTTTTAACTTTGCGAATATTTTGAGCACACATGGCGACTGCCGGAGAAAAACGCTTTACAATTTTCTATCGGAAAGTGAGTTGTTATGTACGGCTGGTACGAGTTTCACAGTTTAATACTCTGGACACGTACCCAAAATAGGGAGAAGGGGAAACAATTGCTTACGTTTCATATTAAAAAATCGAGAACGTTTAAAATCTGCGATGTAGCATTTTTTGATGGAGAAGGATACTGCAGCTCAAAAATGGCTCCAAATAGATTGACTCGCGATTTCGGGTTATGGGGGAAATGTACTGATCACAGTCGAGTCCAAGTGGCTGTATAGAAGTCGAATAAAGTTATCTGGAGGACTGTTTGCTGTATTAAGCCTTTTGTTACGATAAATTTGTCATATAAACGTTGTTGTATCATTATACTGGTCTTTACAATATATCATACAACTCATTATACAATAATTTATATTTCTTATAAGCAGACTTAAGGCCGGTTTCTCAATGTCCAGTTAAATATTTATCTGGAAGATAAAGGTTATCTGCCAGATAAATTGTTTAAACAATTGAAGGTTGAACTTGAGAATCCACGTAAATATTTTGACCACACATCGCGACTGCCGGAGAAAAGCGCTTTTCAATTTTCTATCGGAAAGTGAGTTGTTATGTGAGGCTGGTACGAGTTTCACAGTTTAATACTCTGGACACGTACCCGAGGTAGGGAGAAGAGGAAACATTTGCTTGTGTTTCATATTAAAAAATCGAGAAGGATGTTCAAATTCTGCGACGTAGCATTTTTTGATGGAGAGCTCAAAATGGCTCCAAATAGATTGACTCGCGATTTCGGGTTACGGGGAAAATATTCTGAACACAGTCGAGTCCAAATGGTTGTATAGAAGTCGAATAAAGTTATCTGGAGGACTGTTTGCTGTATTAAGCCTTTTGTTACAATAAATTTGTCATATGATCGATGTTGTATCATTATACTAACTGGTCTTTACAATATATCATATAACTCATTATACAATAATTTATATTTCTTATAAGCAGACTTATACAATCAGAAAAAAATTATTTATCTTATAAGACCTGTATATCTACTGTATAAGGCTTCTATAACACACAATAGTTTTACAAGTATTATTATTGCACTGAACTGCGCTGCTATACTTTTGTACTTGACTAACTTATAAGACTTTTTCTGTTAAAATGGTTTTGAACTTTTATGATGAATTACTTTAAGGTTGTGCTCCTCTTCTTTCAGCTTCTTGATTTCGAAAATATTAAAGGTTGCTATAGGAGTCGCAAGCTGAACAAAGCGCCACAAATCTGAAGACGGGCCTTTGAGATTAACCGAAAGAATAAGGAGTTGCATAGTGCTGCTAGTTGCAATGTGATACGATTGAATGATGCGCTGTGCTTGGCTTCTTGACCGTTTTGGAGCCTAAAAGTTTATTTTGCTAGTTTGGTGGTCTATACTCAAGAGTTACTTCAGACTACAGAGCACTGATAGTATGGAAAAAAGGCACTCTTAAAATCCTAATATTTGTATTATATTTTTCAAAAATTATTTTTTTAACTTTGCGAATATTTTGAGCACACATGGCGACGGCCGGAGAAAACCGCTTTTCAATTTTCTATCGGAAAGTGAGTTGTTATGTGCGGCTGGTACGAGTTTCACAGTTTAATACTCTGGACACGTACCCAAGATAGGGAGAAGAGAAAACAATTGCTTGCGTTTCATATTAAAAAATCGAGAACGTTTAAAATCTGCGATGTAGCATTTTTTGATGGAGAAGGATACTGCAGCTCAAAAATGGCTCCAAATAGATTGACTTGCGATTTCGGGTTGCGGGGAAGATATTCTGACACAGTCGAGTCCAAATGGTTGTATAGAAGTCGAACAGAGTTATCTGGAGGACTGTTTGCTGTATTAAGCCTTTTGTTACGATAAATTTGTCATATAAACGTTGTTGTATCACTATACTGTCCGTGTGGGGGCGGTTTAGAATATCTCCCATCGCATATCCTGCATGTCATAAAAGGCGACTAAAAGGAACACCGAACTACTGTCGGTATAAGCAGTAACCTCTTCTCAACCAACAGCTTCGGGTGGACGAGTTAAGAAGAGTCAGGACACCTTCTTGTCCTTGGGGTGAGAAATTGCCCCTAAAGGCGAATGAACCAGTAGATACCATCTGATCAACGGCATGAGGATGCAGAAAGGAAATGGGAAACTAGTGCATTAAAGATCTTAAAGATATCCCAAGAGAAACTCGTAAAATGTGTAAATGCATTTTACGAGTTCACAACATATCTGTTAAGACATTGTAACTATGATGATGATCATTATACTGGTCTTTACAATATATCATATAACTCATTACACAATATTCTTATAAGCAGACGTATACAATCAGAAAAAAATTGTTTATCTTATAAAACCTGTATATATACTGTATAAGACTTTTATAATACAGAATAGTTTTACAAGTATTATTATTGCACTGAACTGCGCTGCTATACTTTTGTACTTGACTAACTTATAAGACTTTTTCTGTTAAAATGGTTTTGAACTTTTATGATGAATTACTTTAAGGTTGTGCTCCTCTTCTTTTAGCTTCTTGATTTCGAAAATATTAAAGGTTGTTATAGGAGTCGCAAGCTGAACAAGCGCCACAAATCTGAAAACGGGCCTTTGAGGTTAACCGAAAGAATAAGAAGTTGTATAGTGCTGCTAGTTGCAATGTGGTGCGATTGAATGATGCAATGCTGCGCTTGGCTTCTTGACCGTTTTGGAGCCTAAAAGTTTATTTTGCTAGTTTGGTGATCTATACTCAAGAGTTACTTCAGACTACAGAGCACTGGTAGTATGGAAAAAAGCACTCTTAAAATTCTAATATTTATGTTATATTCTTCAAAAAAAAATTTTTTAACTTTGCGAATATTTTGATAACACATGGCGACTGCCGGAGAAAAACGCTTTTCAATTTTCTATCGGAAAGTGAGTTGTTATGTGCGGCTGGTACGAGTTTCACAGTTTATTACTCTGGACACGTACCCGAGATAGGGAGAAGAGGAAACAATTGCTTACGTTTCACATTAAAAAATCGAGGAATATTCTGCGATGTAGCTTTTTCCATTGAGGGTGCGGCTACGAATATAAAAAATGACATTAACTTGGTACTTGTCTACGAAAAGTATCTGCACACAATAAACATATTTCAGAGTATGATACAAGTTTTTGAAACTATAAGGATGACTCATTATAGCTGTAGTTGTTGTAGTTGTCTAGACCCGACCAGACTTCTAGTCTAGGAAACAGTAGCAGGGCACACGATATGTTTAACAAAGCAACAAAATTAAATTACGAACTATACTAAGCATTTATAACAGAAAAAAGTGAATCATCCATTGATAAACAATTCTGGTGAGCTGCAGTGAAAATGAAGATCAAACAGGAGAAACATTGACAGTGGTGATAATTTTAGCATATCGGTTTCTTGAGTAAGTATCGTTAATTCAATTTCTAGAAAGACTGACGATCAAACGGATTTAAATAGTTCATCCCTTGTGAACCTTCTCAATGGTTTTCGCAGAACAAGGGATAAGCATTTACTAAGTGTTCCTTTTACCCTTTTTTGAATAAATTCCTGAGACAGTTTAAGTTCATTATCATTGTTTGACAAAGGAACTGTGTGTCGAAACAGTTTTTCATCGGAAAATGCTTTGTTTACTGTTATATTTGCTTATTGCTGCTCACTGTACACCCCTATCCCCTATCGATGTCGGAAGTAAAATGTGGAAAACAATGAGTAACCTTCAAATCGCCACTGACAGATTTTTTTTTAAACTCATACGCGTTTTCCATTCTTGTCACGATAATAGTACAGTCTCAAAATTTCATTAAAATCAATTTAATAATGTCCAGGTTACACAATACGGAACGATCTAAAACAATACTCGTATGTATACGTCAGAAAACCCTTTGATGTCTGTAATAGGTACTAAGGCAATGTTCGGATGGAATATTATGTAAATAGTAAATAATGTGAATATCATAAAAACCGAAGTTTGCGGAATACATATAAGTTGGATCACTCCGCAAAAATCTCAAAACGGCCTGCCCCTTGCTCCGTCTCCCCGGTACACCGGTAGCAGTGTACCAACGTCAGCCGGGAGATACGGGGCGACGCAAAGTAGTGGTTGAACGTGTTTAACGCGAAGTGTATATATACAGTGTCTCAAAAGTATCGGATTTTGTTATCTCGGATTTGTTTGCAGGAAATGGATATTTTCAGAAGTTTGGTTGTATCAATTAAATTTATTAACAGATGGAAAATGACAATCAGATCCATCCTTATTTTGTGGTAAACCTTGAAATATAAAGGATACAAATACAGGGTGTTTCACGACGATTAAGATAAGCAAGTAATACTTAAAGGATTGTATCACGCTAAAAGCGCATAGTGAGACAAAATATTCATTCGGTGGTCTTATCATACCACCCAAAGACATTCTGAATTATATTTTAGAGCTCGGAAATATTTTTATTGACAACTTTAACAATTTAGTTTCTACAGTAGCAATTAGAATGACACTGAAAGGCAAAATGTCAATAATAATTCATTCACATCCATGTAAAGCATTTCCACATGATTATCTTTTAAAATTTTACATACGAGTTCGTATATACTATACCATAAATTTTATAAGCTGTGGTCTCAAAAATAAGCCAAATAAACAAAACACTAAGGTAAAAATACTACAGCACCTTTGAACCAATTTTTACTTATCTACGAAACAGCTACAATTTGTGAAATCATTTGAGATTCATTAGTACTAGTTTTACTAGGTTTTATTTTTGATATCCATTTATGTAACCTAGTGTATTAGCAAAATAAACGTTATATTTGTATATCTAAATCGGCTGTCAATAATAGTCTTTCAGTGACCCTCGTATACGTAAAACCCTGGCGTTAGCAAGTCCCCGCTAAAAGACCCTCGTACTTGGGCAAAAACCAACGCAAAGACTAACTGGCGCGTGCGGCCGCGGCATCGCTTTGATGTCAGATCTTCAAAGTGCCGACGGAGAGTGATCCAACTTATATTTATTCCGTAAACTTCGTAAAAACCCAAAAAGCATATTATCTCAAAATCATTTTTTTTTTTCGGAATCACAGTACTCTAGTCCAGCTAGTCAGTATGTGGGGTAAAGTGGCAAACATTTTGAATACACTCTACGCCCAAAAATCCATATTCTGATTTTATAAAATTCTGACGTGAATATCAATTCTAAATTTGCACTGCGTTTTTGTTAAATGTCAGCGCCAGTAAAGAGTCTCTTCCAGCACATATACAGGGTTATTCACGTTATTCGACACGGAGCATTATGGCTAAAGTATTTGATAAAAAAGAAAATAATAATTTCGGATGGATAGAGACCCATAAAGGCTACATTTTAAAAATATTTCCATGTTATACAGGGTGTCCCAAAAACACAAAATGTATCAAAGTTATGTTTTTTAAATGGAACACCCCGTATATTATTGCATATTCAGATTCCTCGGTGAATTCTAGTGTGACTTTATGCATCATACATGGGACCTAAAGCGAAACGTTTAGGTGTAAATCACCATTTTCGGTATAAGTAGATATCAGGAAAAAATTGAATATCGCAGAGATTATAAAATATGGAAGGCTGTGACTTTGCCGTATTACTAAGCAAAAAATGCGCCAGCTTTGATGAGACTGTTAAATTTAAATTACGTTTACGCTTGGAGAAATCGGTCGATTAATTAAGCAAACTTCGATCAGCGATAACTTGATTTTTTCAAATGGGAATGCCTAATTTTTTTTATACAGTTAAACGTAGAATTTGATAACCTTTCTAATGATGTGAGGTTGTGAACATCAATCTCTGGTAGTTTTCATTTAATTTCAAATTTTCAAACAAATCGGCGTTTTTCAGTTTTCCTACCTGTGAGCAACGTAGTAGGCCATGGAATATAAACAAAAACCTGTTCAGGTAGAAGAAAACAACTAACTTAGCTGAAAAATACACATGAACTAGACTAAAGGGACACGATTATAAAAATTACTCACAACAAACAAAGTGTAACCAGAAACAACGGCGGTAACATATCTTTGGTCAAAGAGAAGCTGGAGTATGACAGAAATGGATTTTTTCTCGGCCTACTAGCTACTGCAATGTACTAGAGATTGGCAATGTCCAAAACCATTAAAAATTTTGAAAAACTACTAGAGAATGTTGTAAGCAGTTTATTATTTTCATAATAAAATTTCACTTTTAATGATATATAAAAAAGTATGCAATTCTGTCAAAGCTCAAGCCAAAGGTACCTCTGACTGGAGTTCTGAAAATTCTTCAGTACCTGTTAGCAAGATCGCGGAAAATGAAGAATGAATTAAAATTTGGCAGAAAATTTGAATCTGATTTGTAAGTACTCCTTTTTTGCAATATTGCTAATAGATATTGAAAAATAGAAGGGCTCCAGTCAGAGGTATCGACTTCGACGCAAATCAGTACTTTTTTACACCATTACATATGATTGATAGTTGCGTGCTGGAGCAACAGTCGCTGGTTCTTTTTGTTTCATATCAGAGTTTTCAATTGTCTTAGAAATTTTTGACCTCTAGTAAATTGCGGTAGCCAGTAGACTGTAAAAAATATCTATTGCTGCCATTCTCCAGCTTCTCTCTGACCTTACAGATGTTATCGCAGTTGTTTCTGGGAGAATTGATTTGTTGTAAGGAATTTTTATAATCTTGTCCCTTTAGTCTAGTTAGTGTGTATATTTCAGCTAAGTTAGCTGTTTTCTTCTACCTGAACAGGTTTTTGTTTATATGTCTTGGCCTGCTACGTTGCTTATAGGTAGGAAAGTTGAAAATCGCCGATTTGTTTAAAAATTTAAAATTAAATGAAAACTACCAGAGACTGATGTTCACAACCTTACATCATTAGAAAGGTTATCAAATTCTACTTTTAACTGTATAAAAAAATTAGGCATTCCCATTTGAAAAAATCAAGTTATCGCTGATCGAAGTCTCCTCAATTAATCGACCGATTTCTCCAAGCATAAACGTAATTTGAATTTGACAGTCTCATCAAAGCTGACGAATTTTATGCTTAGTAATACGGCAAAGTCACAGCCTTCCATATTTTATAATCTCTGCGATATTCAATTTTTTCCTGATATCTACTTATACCGAAAATGGTGATTTACACCTAAACGGTTCGCTTTAGGTCCCATGTATGATACATAAAGTCACACTAGAATTCACCAAGGAATCTGAGTATGCAATAATATACGGGGTGTTCCCTTTAAAAAACACAGCTTTGATACATTTCGTGTGTTTGGGACACCCTGTATAACATAAAAATATTTTTAAAATGTAGCCTTTATGGGTCTCTATCCATCCGAAATTATTATTTTCTTTTTTATCAAATACTTTAGCCATAATGCTCCGTGTCGAATAACGTGAATAACCCTGTATAGTTTTGATGGGCTAGTAAAACGCGCTAAATCAGAGAGACAACCACATGATAAGATTCAGCAATTAAATTAAGGATAACTTTTTAGCTACCATCAAAATATGCTCCGCTTTTTATTTATAGCAACTCTCGATAATAATTTATGCGGCAAAATCGGGAATTCGGTACCTGTGAGCAATGTCGATAAACCCGCCATATATAAAACTAGGCTTGATAAAAATGCGCTGAATTTTTATTGCACTTTCTTAATGGAGCCATAAAATTTGTTAACGACCCTTACCTCGAGCGAATTTTCCATGAGCAGAGATAGCCGAAACCAGTAATCTTGGGCAAACTGCGAGATGTGAAGCAAACCGCGGTTTTGGTGCATTCTAAACCTACAGGTTTTAGGCACATATAACATAAAAATCCAGTTCCTTTCTTCTTGATAACGGGGAATAAGCAGAAATTCTTGCATTTTTCTAATTTTGATATTATTTTAGCAATATCTTCTGAGATACCTAGAAACTCTTTCATATTTTCTCGTAACTTCCGAGGTAGACGCGTTTTCCGCTTTTTTTTGTATCGCTTTCTATCGCAAAATTTGGATATCATCCTTTTCATTATCCTGCCAACTTCATCGCACCATTTTAAAAGTTGATCTTCAAAACTACTTTCCCCAAAATTAACCCCCGTTGAAGCACTGGGACGAATACTTATGTTTATATCTTTTCAAAAAGTCACATTAACACTAAAACTAACACTATGGGATGCTGTCAGTACTTTATCGTAAAACAACTTTCTTATAAAAAGAGCTGAAATAGTACTGAATGAATGAATAAGGACCAGAGGCTATCCAGCACAGAATGTGACTGGTGCATAGGCCACACGATGGGCCCTTTTGCGCCTCTATCCGCACTAGTTCCTAAGATCTGCCCTTTTAGCAAAGGCAAGTACATTCTTAGGTCCTATCCATTTTATCTCTATTGGTTCCAAGGTTCTTGAGCCCAGCATAGTCTGCCTGTGATAACCCAGGGTTTCACAGCGACACAAGATGTGTGCCGAGGATTCTTCCTCTTCACCACCCCACGTGCACGTTGGGTCGTTGACCACCCTCATCACGAACAGGTGACGCCTGAAGCTGTTGTGACCCGTTAATAGGCCTACTAGCCATCTCAAGTTACTCCTATCCAGAGAGAGACAAAATCGTCCTATTCTCTCTGCAGGCCCTGCTAATAGTTCCCGAGCTTGACGGAGATGACCAGAGATGTTGTTCCATCTCAGAGAGTGTTGATTCTGGATCCACTCTCCAGTTGTTTTCCTAATCAAGTTTGCAGATAGTCCTAGGCTGGTTCCGGGCCCACAAAACTGTTGCCGGATCCCATCCTAGCCAGATGATCCGCCATGTCGGTACCCTTTACCCCAGCGTGCCCAGGTACCCACATCAGTGATACCCTGCGTTTAGCTGAGATGTCGTCAGGAGCCCTCCTGCACTCCAGGACCAGTCCCGACCATATTTTCCAAGCAGTCAGTGCTTTGATGGCTGCCTGACTGTCAGAGTAGATAGTAATCCGCCTCCTAGACCCGTCCATTTCCCGAATACGATTTACACAAGCAGCAGCAGAAATGTTACTACTAGCACGTCTGATTTACTACTAAATCGGCTGAAGGCAGATAGATGCGTAGAGCCGAAATCAGACGGGAACATCTAGTAATACGCTAATGTCAACTTCTAACCGTCTCACAGATGGCTAGTTAGTAGTTAAAAAATTATGATTTTTTTATCGTTCATAGCTTTCCGAAATTTCAATTTCAATTTCAACTTATTAATTATTCAAGGTACACTAAATCTTCAATTAGATATAGGAACGGTGCAACATACACAGAAAAAAATACTGTTACGTTTCCAATTAAATGTTAGTATTTGGATGTTTTTCCATCGCTTTAAATATATTTACAGTTATTTCAAATCCATGTTATTGAAAGAACTCAATCCTTATATTCGAAGTAATCACAGGTACTCCAATAAATTCAAAATAATTTTATATTCGTTTTAACGATATGTATAATCCTTCTGATACCAGTATTGACATATAACTCAATCATTTAAGCAAAGCATACAATCTATTCAATGTACAAAAATTATTACTACAACAGCAGTTCGTGATAATTCATCTGATAAAAATTAATTTTGTTTCAATAGCCCTTGTCGTTCGCTGAACTATAATCAGTATTCGGCGAGACTGATGTCCCGATTCAAGAAACGTAAAAATAAAGAACAGGGGGATTATCTCAGTGTTACTATCGCCGCGAACCCGTCAACATGGACGAGGTTGTTCCGTTGTGATGTTTCGGTGTTAGCCGTGTTGTGTCACGGTTTTGCGTATTGCATCAGCAATTGTGTGATTTAAATGTGTCCAGTTATATATTAAATGGAGGACCTACTGAGAAATTGGGACTTAGAAGAGCTAACACCCACATTTGAATGTAGGTATTTAGATTAGTCAGACAGTTATATTTCAGGTAATAATGCAACAACTGGTGCAAGCTTATGTCTAATTCTTATATCATGCCCCTTATAACTTCATACAAAATCAGACAATTAAACAACCAAACGAATCAATCAGCGGTCCTCGCAATGAAATCTGGTGGTCCAAGGAAAAGAAAGTACTTTAGAATCAATTACCAAACACAGATTGGATTTAACGACAGGCTGCGATTGAATTATTCATTGGAATCCAATGACATCTTGTAGTTGAATCGACAATACGATATAATTCATTACCAACTATACACTGGATAAAACATGAGTAAACGTCCCATTGAATCCAAGCGTAAGTTTTGACAGAACGACATATTTTTCTGTGTGTACCTAGGCATAGTTGCCCGTCTCACTGTAGCACTCGCCCGATATTCCAGACAAACGTGTACACATATACATATTATTTAGCAGTTACAAGCTAAATAGTGAAAACATTAAAGCAACATTGGATATTCATTTTCTAGTTTAACAATTAAAAGATCACATGCTACAGAAAAAAATACATTGAAATTCGAGACGTGATCGATGAGAAGTTTCAAAAGTTTTGAGGGTAGATACCTATGTTATTAAACTTATCAAAACTGAAAAAAATTAATTTCTACCAACAGCTCTCGTGAACATGTGTCTTTAGACGTTCTCCTGAATTTAAGCATATCTGTTGACTCCAATTCAGACGTCGTGTTTAAAATGGCGGCTCAATTAAAGTTCAGCTTGTGAAATTTACTCCCTATTAGGACAGTGCTGCAATATGTGGACTTTAATTGAATGTGTAACAAGGTACCGTTATGCTAGAAAAACGTGCACCACGTATCAGATAGTTCTTGTGTGTTTTCCATTAATTCCTTGAGGTATTTCATATGAATTAGGTTATAGGAAAGAAAGCCATCAAGTGTCACTCAACCAGTCTTTGCGTTCCACAGAGGTATGCAGACCGTTCAAAGAAACTGTTGATGTCAGCGTTGGATGATATTTAGGATGCTGATATTCAAGACAAACGTAAGGAGGAAATCTTCGGATTATAGCCGGAAAGTTTGAAGAAACGAAGAGGGTCACTGTAAAGACTATTGTGTTTAAAGCCAAGCCTTTGGCAATGTATATTGCCAACTACAATGCTTTAACTTTAAGGTTTGCTAGTAAAAAAAAACAGTAATGTGTACTGAACTATTACTACTTCGGATGACAGAAATATGAAAAGTTGTCAAAAATTGTAAAATTATGAACTTGGTGTCTGCCAATAAAGGTCGCACAGACGAACAAAAAATGATGTAAAATACAAACTTATAACAAGACCTTAACTAATTGCATATAGATATACTATCTGCAGCTTGATAATATAGAATTAATATAAAATTAGCTAAAAACAGTATACAGGGTGAGTTTTTAGTACCGGCTCGGTCGATAACTCCACTACTATAGAAGATAGCGAAAAAAGTTGTATATAAAAGTTGTAGCCACGAATATGCTCCTTGCTCAGAAAATATTTAGATTTATACAGGGTGATCCATAACTACGTGGTGATGCAAACATGCATTTTTTTAAATGAGACACCCTATATATTATTCCATATTCAGATTCTACTAATGATTTCCGTTCTTCCAATATAGGGTATTGTTACATTATACAGAGTATTTCAAAAGTTATGACCATTTTTGTATCCAAATCGCGGACAAATGAACGTACTGTATATCAAAAAGGAATGAATCAAAAATTATTTTTTTTACATGAAAAGATTAAAAATATCCTCTAGTTTTAAAATCGGCTATGAAGGAAGCCTGAGACCCATATTCGTATACAGGGTGATGTAGAATGCATAATCCAAATTTTCTCTTTTTTTTCAAATGTAACCCCTAATATTTTATTATCCCAAAGAATTGCTTTTAATATGCTCTTTCATCTTTGTATAGCACTTGTTGTACCTACGTCCATCAGTTTCCGAGATATTTCGATTTTTCGGTAAATTTAAATTATAGCCTCTATTTGTGTACTTAAATTTATTTATTTTGAGAAAGTACTATCTGATTTGTTTTTTATTTAACGAACAACTAAATTATAACGTCTTGATAGCATTTGATGAAGTCAAAACCCTAAATCATCGAGATAATAAAGTCAAGTATGCTCAGGAAACAATTTTGTAGGCGTCATGCATAATTGTCAAGTAGTTTTATCAGGTAGGCTTTGAAAAATTGACGATTTTCATAACCTACTCAATAATTCCGTACTGTGTGAAAAACCAGCTTTGAAAATTAATTTTTTCATTGAGGGTATTTAGGAGAATCTTTGAGAAATTGTCTACTTACCTCTAGAATATATCAACTATGAATAGCAATATCCAGAACGGAGGCACTCTAAAACTAATGCGTTTGAAAGATTGAAGAATCGTTTTATTTGGACTGTGTCGTTTCATATTTCATAGCCTACCTGATACATCTGCTTGATAATTATACATGACGTCTATAAAATTGTTTCCTCAGCACACTTTGACCTATATTATCTCGTTAGTTCAGTGTTTTGACTTGATCAAGTATTATTACAGCCTTATATTTTAGTTGTTTGTTAAGCAAGAACAAAATTTGGTAGTATTTTCTCAAAATAGATAAATTTTATTAAACAAATAGAACGTATATTTAAAATTTGTAGAAAAATCGAAATATCTCAGAAACTAATGAATGCAACCATAATAAGTGCTATACAAAGATGAAAGAGCATATTAAAAGCAATTCTTTGGTATAATAAAATATTGGAGGTTACGTTTAAAAAAAGAGAGAAAATCTAGATTTTGCATTCTACATCACCCTGTATACGAATATACGTCGCGGGATTTTTTTATAGCGTATTTTAAAACTAGAGCATATTTCTAATCTTCTCATGTAAAAAAAATAATTTTTGATTCATTACTTTTTGATATACAGTACGTTCATTTGACCGTGATTTGGATACAAAAATGGTCATAACTTTTGAAATACTCTGTATAATGTAACAATACCCTATATTGGAAGAACGGAAATCATTAGTAGAATCTGAATATGGAATAATATATAGGGTGTCTCATTTAAAAAAATGCATGTTTGCATCACCACGTAGTTATGGATCACCCTGTATAAATAAAAATATTTTCTGAGCAAGGAGCATATCCGTGGCTACAATTTTTATATACAATTTTTTTCAATATCTTCTACAGTAGTGGAGTTATCGACCGAGCCGGTACTAAAAACTCACCCTGTATATTCAGTGTGGCATAGTCTGTCTATGGGCCTTCACAGTATATTGCCATCTACAATGCATTAAGGTTTGTTAGTAAAAAACAGTAATATGCACTGAACTATTACTATTTCGGATGCCAGAAGCAAGCAAAGCAGTGAAAAAATTGTAAAATTATGAACTTCCAACAGAGATCGCACATACAAACAAAAAATGGTGTAAAATACAAACTTGTAACAAGACCTCAATGAAAATACTATTTGTAGCTTGATGACACAACATTTTTGTAAAAATAGCTAAATATAGTATGTCTTCAATTCCAAGGACCCATGAGCCCAGTACTGTCTGCCTCTGTGGTACCCAGAGGACTCCTTCATTTGCAACCGCATCAAAAACAAATGAGGTTCGAAGGTGTTATGGCCAGACAGCAGGTCCACATGTAACCTCAGATCTTTCCCCACCTTGTCCAGAGGTCCTAAGATAAGTTCTCTAGCTTGTCGTGGATATCCATAGATTCCTTTCCGTCTCATAAAATGGTACCTGTTGCTAGCCTCACAGCCGATTCAGGACCTAGGATATTATTTCTAGATCCTCGCTTTGAGAGGGCGTCTGTCCCACATAGGTGATACCCGATGTCTTGCCGAAATGTCAGCCAAGACCTTTCTACACTGCAGAACCAGCCTTGATGTAAATCTACAAGCATTCAATGCTTTCAATGCTGCCTGAGCAGATAGCAATCCTCCTAGGCCCCTGAATTTCGTGAATTCGAGAGGCAAAAACTAAAATCACGTATATTTCGGCTTGAAATACCATATATACTATAGTGTATGCTTCAAGAGAGAGGGGATGAGCCTTTTTTTTGGGCCGCAGATCTCAGCGACGGAGCCTTTGTCGGTGAATGCTATGGTCGTAGATAAAGTATAGTATTCAATTCGCGATAATGGTAATAACACACTTGATGATTTACAGCACTTGCATATGGCTCATGCTGCAAACGTCAATTGCGTCAGTTATTACCACCTGTACCGTCTGTATGTATGATAGGCGACTAACCTTTAGTCGGTTATTCAGCTTAAAACCCTTTTGACGCAATATGATGAAAATATAATTTAAACCATCCCTAATAATTGTGTCGATTTATATTTGGTCCAAAAGAATATAATCATGTCAGTGAAGTGACTTAGGTTAGGAAATATTGTAGAATATAATTATTTTATTTTAATTCATAAAATTTTGTCTTAATCAAAACCAAAACATTTAAGAAAAGAACTGATTTTTGGTTATAGAGCTTCATGATAGAACTGTTAGAAATGGTTGCATTATCAGACTTGCTACAAAAAAACCGCAACTTTATTCAGCAGAAACTTTTCATACGATGCAGTCACTCATTGTAGTCGATTAAATATTTTTTTTAAAATACAGACACTGTCATTTTTCCGTAGATCTATTAAAACATCCTACTTGCTAGAGACTGATTAAACCTAGACTTTCAATCTGTAGCTTGTTATTACAAACTAATAGACATTTTTCTTTTTCTTCATTAGATAAGCATCCTAACGAAATGTATTATGTAACTATGCAATGTTTTTACATTTATTTTTGTGTAGATTGCATCGAACATCCTTCTTCTAACCGACATGACCAGTTAACTGCACAGAAAAAAATACTGTTGCGTTTCCAATTAATTGTTAGTATTTGGATATTTTTCGATCGCTTTAAATATATTTACAGTGGTTTCAAATCCATGTCATTGAAAGAATTCAATCCTTATATTCGAAGTAATCACAGGTATGCTAATAAATTCAAAATAATTTTATATTCGTTCTAACGATATGTATAATCCTTCTAATATCAGTATTGACATTAATGTAATCAAAACATCCTTTTGTTTTCGAAATTTACCATATATTTCATTCAAGCAAAGCATACAATCTACAGAAATTATTGCTGCAACAGCATTTCGTGATAATTCATCTGATAAAAATTATTTTGTTTCAAAAGGTAACTATTACGCGAACAATAACCCATGCTTTCAAAACATTGTCTATGCTGTTAAAGAAATTGGTAAGTAGTATTCGTAACAACGAAATCATATATCGAATTCAATGGCTCTTGGTGTTCGCTGAACTATAATTAGTATTCGTGCAGGACTGATGTCCCGATTCAATGAACGTAAAAAGAAAGAACAGGAGGATCATCTTAGTGTTATTATCGGCGTCAACCCGCCAACATGGACGAGGTTGTTTTGTTGTGTTTCGTTGTGCTGTTTCGGTGTTAGCCGTGTTGTGTCATCTCGTGTTTTTGCTTTTTGCATCAGCAGTAATGTGATTTAAAAGTGTCCAGTTATATATTAAATGGAGGAGCTAGTGAGAAGTTGGGGCTTCGAAGAGCTAACGCCCACATTTGAATGTAGGTATTTAGATTAGTCAGACAGTTATATTTCAGGTAAAAATGCAACCACTGGTGCACGCTTATGTCTAATTCTTATATCATGCTGCTTATCACTTCATACAAAATCATACCATTAAACATCCAAACGAATCGATCAGCTGTCCTCGCAATAAAATATGTTGGTCCAAGGAAAAGAAAGTAGTTTAGAATCAATTACCAAACATAGATTCGATTCACCGATAGCCTGTTATTGAATCGACAATACGATGTAATTCGTTACCAACTATACACTTCTCATTGGATAAGACATCGCTGTATTTGAGGAATGCTGAGTGTAACGTCCCATTGAATCCAAGCGTAAGTCTTTGACAAAACGACAGGTTTTTCTCTGTATGTAAGAAAGAGTATTATTATTACTATCATTCTTAAATCATATCCAAAGCAAAGAGTAGGTAACTAACAAGAGGAGACAGTCAGACAGAGCGAATAAAATTAGACAGAGATAGAGCTACACCCAAATTTAAAGGGCCTCGAATTCGCCCGAGCTGACCCGAGCTAGTTCGGTGTCAAGCGTTGCCACATTGAGATTTGTATTCGCATTTCCTGCGACGTCATTATTTAGGAGATTGATAGAAAGTAGAAACACTTCGTCGCAATATTGATAATTTAGATATATTTTAACTATTTTTTTTATTGACCAAAATAAGTAGGTATTTATCTAAATTTACTTTCATTCATAATATTCAAAGATGCGTTTGTTGATGGTTAATATTTTATTATGTCATTATACCACGTCAATATTATAACTTTATGACAGAAAAAAGATTTGAAGCTAATGACCAAAGCAGTCGATGCCGATGACACAGAATTTAAAAAAAAAGAAAAAAGATTTCGTTTCACCATTGGAACATACCACATTACAATATTGTTTTTATTTTAATATTCGGTAAGATCCGTTTTCGTTCGGTGATATATTAATACAAGAATTTACTGGTATCTTTACTTAATATTATATCTGCTAATTCTCCTGAAGTAAATATAATCAAACATACACAATGTAATGGAACTAGAGATTTTTACGATAAACCTACAAGAATTGGTAACGGCGCATCGATTCCACGTGCCACGCCATACCAAGACCAACCGCCGTCCGCACTCCGCCATTGCGTTTGATTTCGTATTGCGTTTTGTTTGTGATTTCCATTTGTATCACTGTGTTTTTAAAAACTTTTGTTTTATTAATTTGTTCTGCTTGCTTGTTAAGACATGCTATCACCTCCTTAATATGTGCTTTAGTTCCTTGTTGCCTTTTATTGCAAGAAACTGGTCCATACATTCAATAACATGCGTAAAACATAAGCGAACTGTGCTCTGACAGCTAATAGACAAACATTTAAAAGAGGTTGTCAGAGATAGGTATTATAATTTATACTTTGAGAAACGTCACAGACGTCGCGAAAACGTCAGTAAACAGTAATAAACAGTTTTTTTTTGTTGTTTGATGCATTTGGCACAGGATAAGTTTCAGGATCCATATTCCTTGTCACTAAAATATTCATGACCCAAAAATATATTGGTATTTTTACTCCAAATTTTCCTAGTTTGGCACTTTTTGACGGTCAGATCTTTAAAAATCACAACTGTTGTGCAATCGTTCATATACAGTAATGAAACAGAATTTACTTAAATTATTTATTTATTTTCAATCCCTTCAGGATACATGCCGTTTAAGCCATATTAAAAGTAAGGGTATTACTGAAAAACGGAAATGGCAACATTGCTTTTTCCCACTAATTCAGGTATTGCGAGACATCTGGCAATTACTGCACATCCAAATTTAAAGGTCCGAGGTCAATGGGAGCGGATTGCAAGCATAAAAGGAATTCCGCCGGGTGTCTCCTCTTGTTAGTTACCTACTCTTTGTCCAAAGTATAATGAAGATAACCATTCTCACCTGATTTTCGCTAGCTTCACCAAGGGCTTTTGAGGATTCTTCATAACGCACGTCCCCAGATCCTCTCGAATGTCTGCACCACTCCTCACCAAAGGCGTGCAAATACTGTAGTAATCCGAGCTCTTCATAGAGCTGCTACTCCCGTAACTCCTCATCCTGTGGTGTTTCTGTTTGCCCTTCAACTGAGCAGTGGAAGGCAAAGTACTACACGAACTGTACACTCTACTATGACATGATAGTTTGTCAGAATGATCAGAGTACCTGCGCTCAGGACACACGTAACCACTGATAAACTCCTTGATTTCCTCATTTTCATCAATATCAGAAATATAGTGTTCGTTGTAGAAAACGTTCTGGTACTCCGGTGACAACTCCGAGATATTTGAGGTAGTATTGCACTTGGAATCAAGCTCCTCTGAAAGCTTCTTGACTTCCTCTAGCTCCTCCAACAGTAAGGAATCCTTCGAAAGATACTTGCTCCTTACGTCTTCACTCCTGTTGCCTCTGAGGTCCTTGCTGAGATCCATGCTGGACCTGGATCTGTCTTCTTCCCTCCCGTAGGTCTTGTGCCTCATCATTGGTGACAGTCCAAGGCCATCTATCAAGCTGCCTGGACTCCATGAAGGAAGCAAAGGACTTCTATAATCGAAGGTGTGTCTACTGAACATTGGAGATCGAAAGTCGCTACTCCTGGAGCTCAGGATTCTGCGGTAGCCACAGCCACCTCGTGTAGGGAGGTCAAATCTGGAGGTCACCATGATGTTGGCCATAGGGGGAGGTGTAGGCAAGGGGATATCAGGGAGGCAATGGGGGCTTTGAGGTTTTTGTGATGATCTTCGTGGCTCCGATGGTCTCATGGTTCGTTTTAGTCCATTAGGTTTTCCGGTAAATCAACTTTCAGTCTTCTTCATCAATTTTTCCGCAAACAAGTCCTTTGTAGTTCCTTTCAAGTTAGACCACTGATTCAAATATCAACTCTGACTTTTTAACTTGCCAAAGAATAAAATAGTAATATATTAACCGAAATATTTACCGTATTTGGTGATGTAACTCAAGTTGCAATTCCTTTATTTTTATATTTTTGTATATGAAACAATTTTTGAAGGTGCTGTATAGTATACAGTCCAAACTACAATACAAAAAAAGTGATGGTGGATTCTTTTTTAAATGAATGAAGGAAGGAGAGAGCCTTTCACTCCTCTCCATACTGTTCTCAAGTCCAGCCCTCATTGCAAAGGTGACGATTGCTTTGGGTCCTGCCCATATTATGTCTTCAGGATGGCAAATTGGGCCAAAGGTGGCCTACTTGCCTGTGATACCCAAGGGCATCACAACGACATAGAATATGTTCCTAAGATTCCTCTTCTTTGCCCCAGCGTGCACATGTCATGTCACTTGCCACGCTCCTCACATACAAGTGACGTCTGAAAGTATTATGACCAGATATCAGGCCCACAAGTAGCCTTGGCAGTCCAATGAAAGACAGAACCGCCCCACCTTGGCCTAAAATAGGTCCTCTAGCTTGACTGGGATCTCCAGGGATTCCTCTCAATCTCATAAGATGGTGATTTTGCAACCATACCTTGGTTCTCTTGTCTTACTAGCACGTCCGCCGTTTCATTACCGAAAACTCTCCGAGTATGACACATAAGTGACACCTGATGCTGGCCGAATTGTCATCCAAGACATTGCAAATCGATCCTTGATGTAAGCCTATGCTTCAATGTTGCTGCTTGGCTGTCAGAGGAGCAGATGGGTGGATGCTTTTACATACCATACAGTGTTGTCAAAATGACTAGTGGTGTATCGTGTCTCCAATAAGTGTACGTTTCATCTGCAGTATCTATAACATTAAGGAGGGCAATACTTGACATTTCGTATCATGTGATACGGCTTGATAAAAGTACTAAAGTTTTTCCACTACGGCAGTAAAACTGCAATTAAACTGAATAGGAATTTATGGTATAGTAACTTGTGCAAAACTGATCGAATTGGCGATTGATGTCTTAAGATATCTTGATTTGGTAATAAAAAGCAGTAACGAACTAGACATAAACACTTTTATAGGCTATTGTACTAATGTCAGTGATAAGAATAATGACATTTCCAATATTAAAATATACTTATGAAGATGTGTATTACGTTCCATTGCGCGACGTATGCCTCAACTAATTTGGTTACTATGACCATTTCAGGTGATTTGACTTTTTAGTAACCCACTCGTTCAAAAGTAAATCCTGTTGCGCAATATTTCATTATATCAAACCCTGTTAAGGTACTGTTTTTCGAGACAGTCATTACTACCTCCTTGTGAATTTTTATGAAAACAAACAACGCCAAAAAGCAGAAGGCAATAAAAATGTATTATTTAATTTATCAACTCGTATGTTTATTGTTTTATCCACATGTTGGCAGCTACATAAAGTGCATTTTAAATTGCGCCAAACTAGTTCTGCTTATATTGTAATTCTCAATAACCGTAGGTATACAATTAATTTTTCAAGTACACCCAAACGGCGTATTATCTCAAAATCGAAAATTTTCGCGATCACAATACTCTCCTCACCTATGGGTGTGGGAAGTAAAAAGGTTGATCGTTTTAGCCTCAGACTAACAACTGAATATAGAGGTAGTAAGCAACTAATTCTAATAGGCCGACATCTTTTCTTAAAATGTTGTCATATTTACTATCGTACTACTTACTATCGTCTTAATTGTATAGTATTCAGAAATATTCCATTCTACGTTAAAAAAGACGGTATTTTGATGGTTCAGGAATGATTCCAGCAAAATCGATAGATATGTTGACCTCTACTGCGTTACTGCATATTTCTTGCGTGGTCTGCTCAGTTATAAAAAAAATAAACGTAAATTCCGAAGTCTTACATACATTTTGAGGAGCTGGCAACGCCGATATAATATTCCCGCGACTTATTTACGGTAGAAGCTCGACTGTCAAACGTTTGTTTTGTTTGTGTGTCTTTTATGCTTGGTCAGTAAAATCGAATTTGCTATTTGTTGGTAACTGTAGTGAAGCTTTACGAACTTGCTGTGCTATATTCGAGTGTAGTTTAACAGTTTTTCGAGATGGAACTCAGGAAAAAGTGCAGTGTTTGTAACATGCGTTGCATTGGAAGAATTTTTAGGTTAGTTGGAGTTACATAGTATTGTTTACAATTTGAACTGTCACTGCGAGGTCATAGCTGATGTTTGGAGGCTGAAGTGTCAAAGATGATGGCTTTGAGCACTCCATGCTGAAGTGGTGTGTTTACTACCTCTATGTTCAGTTGTTACTCTGAGGTTTTAGCGTAAATCTTGACATAAATTATATATCCCTCTGTGATCATTGAGGACTAACAAATCTATGCATGTGCATTAGTATTTATATAAATGCAACTTAAATCCCATTAGCAAACGCCACCAAAAAACACTCAAACCAGCTGATATATCCATTAAAATCTCCGATCAATCAATTCATTGACAAAGCAGAGCCTTCACTCTTGGCTACTAATTAACAGTGCCGTTCCTAGAATGGCGCCGGGAAACAGTAGAAAAGTCTACAGAGAACACTAGGCTAATGACCAGAGCAGTCGCTGCTGTTGACACAGAGGTAAAAAAAATTGATCGTTTTAGCATAAATCTTGACATGTGCTATATATCACTCTGTGATCATTGAGGGTTGATAAATTTATCTATATGCTGAGGTGTTCATTTTCAAACGACTATAACTTGAAGCCAATCATCAAACACCACCTAAAACACTCCAACCAGCTGATCTATCCATCAAAATCTCCGATCAATCAATCCATTGACCCAATTAGAGGAGCTGCAGGCGTTTTATCAGCGCGAGGTTGACAGCACTGAGCCTTCACTGTTGACTACTAATCAACAGTGCTGTTCCTAGAGTGGCTCCGGGAAACAGTAGCAAAGCCTACACAGGACACTGTGACCAGAGCAGTCGATGCTGTTGATATATAAGTAAAAAAAAGGTTGATCGTTTTAGCATAAATCTTGATATGTACTATATGTATCACACTGTGATCATTGAGGATTGGTAAGTTTATCTATATGCAGAAATATTCATTTTTAAATGATTGCAACTTGAATCTCATCATCAAACACCACCGAAAACACTCCAACCAGCTGATATATCCATTAAAATCTCCGATCAATCAATCCATTGACCCAATCAGACAAGCTGCAGGCGTTTTATCAGCGCGAGGTTGTCAGCACTGTTCGAATCACTCGCGACGCACTTTCGCCCCCTGGTATCGATCGGAGGTGGCGCGGAAACACGTGCTCGGTCCCGGGAAACTCACCGAAAACAAGGTTAACCCACCGGGCACTCGCGAATTTCCGAAAATTCGGTTAACGCGCAGCCGGACGATGGACAAACCGACGAATTTCGCTGGCGAGCCTGCGAGAACATGTTGGAAACAAAGTTCGTACGTGTACTGAAAGTGATTAGACGAGTGCGGTGGTGAATGAAGGGCTGCCCCATTGAAGCGGGGTAGCAGGCGCGCATTGGCGGAGAGGGGTGATCTGGGCGGGGGTCAGGGTCGACACGCAATATAATATTTAAACAGTGAAACGGCAAGGTCATATATTTTATGATTTTGTGTGCCCAAATAACAATTCCCAGTTCTTACACAGCGTTTCTTTTACAGCACTATTTGCTGCAGAAACGTTTGCAAAACGTTTTCACAATAGTTATACAAGTAAACCCCGTGTGGGGGTGGGTTAGAATATCTCCCATCGTATATCCTGCGTGTCGTAGGAGGCGACTAAAAGGAACCGAACTACTGTCAGTATAAACAGTAACCTCTTCTCGACCAACAGCTTTGAGTGGACGAATTAAGAAGAGTCAGGACACCTTCTTGTCCTTGGGGTGAGAAATTGCCCCTAAAGGCGGATGAACCAGAAGATACCATCTGGTCAACGGCATGAGGATGCAGAAAGCAAATGGAAAACTACTGCATTAAAGATCTTAAGGATATCCCAAGAGAAACTCGTAAAATGAGTAAATACATTTTACGAGTTCACAACATGTCTGTTAAGACATTGTGACTATGACGACGATGCAAGTAAAGTGGGTACAACTTATAGAGCTATTCAATCATTTAAGATGTTCTATAAAGCAACTGCAACTTTTAAGCAACAGTTGTATAAACGCCCTTGCAGCTGCTAAAGAATCCTTACATCACTACTACATAAAAGCTCCTTAGGGCCTGTATAGCGCTTGTGTAAATGTTCTGGGTACATCAATCATATGACAACAAAACCTCTCCTTTACAACATGTATACAATTGTTTTGTTGCATGAATCAACTTTAATGCAATTAATTGATTCTCTAAATACTGCATAAATGAAGTTGAAAGTTTTTATATAGTTCAAATTATTCTGCAACTGCAACTTTTAAGCAACAGTTGTATAAACGCTCTTGCAGCTGCTAAAGAATCCTTATATCACTACTACATAAAAGCTCCTTAGGGCCTGTATAGCGCTTGTGTAAATGTTCTGGGTACATCAATCATATGACAACAAAACCTCTCCTTTACAACATGTATACAATTGTTTTGTTGCATGAATCAACTTTAATGCAATTAATTGATTCTCTAAATACTGCATAAATGAAGTTGAAAGTTTTTATATAGTTCAAATTATTCTAGCTTCTTATGGTATGTCACATTGTGAATCCATCTGGTTTGTGGATATATTGGAAATTAATAATCTTGAATAGTATCCTTGACAAATCCGATAGCTTGCATCCAGACGGCTAGATTTTGTTGCACACGGAATTTTACTGTACATTTTGCATATAAAAAAAGACCAATTTTTCACATGCTCGGTATTTGATGGATATTTCAACACTGCTCTATATTGAGTTTTAATTTTTAACTACAAAATTATGTCTTTTCTATATTGGATTCATCACATTTGCTACATTTTAGGACATTTACATATAAAAATATATAATATATAATTCACCATTATTGAAACAAAATTAAACGACTTCCAAAGCATGGACATATTATTTGACCAATATGGTCGCTGGTTATGATATTCGTGAGAGGCAAAATGTCATCCATATTGATTGTCATCTTATAATAGGACGAAATTATGTTATCGGTGGTTATTATACAGCAATCTTTCATAACTGAATTCACAACCGCAAGTCGCCCCGCCTCGGCGGTCGTGTACTTAGGTTTGACTAAGGCTAGATGGATCACCGACGAGTCGAACCGTATGTCACCAAATTGCGATTTCACCCAACTCGCAGTAGATATAGAGCTGCCATACAACGTTTACTTCTTAACACACTAAAGTGATGTTGTTATAGAGCAACATTGTTTTTGCAGTACTAATATGTTATGCGGTTGGAGTGCTTTTATATATTGCATATATATTTATATAAAACTTTCAATGGGTTCAAAACCTGCAAGCCAATTATTAATTCGCGCTCTGCGTTGCTAGGAGTCATTGTTTTCTTGCCACTGTAGGAGCTTTGGCTGCGACCTTGACTGGAATTTCTACTAACAGGTTTAAGCATATTATTTTCTGAGTTACATTTTTCTATGGAATGCGGAAATTCTTCTAATTTCTTTCCACTTTTTAAAATCAGTCAATGTAACTATTCACTCACAAATCGTATCTATTACCTAAAATACTCATCAGAAGTTAAAACGCTATAAGGCTATTTCTAGATACATTAAACAACAAAAACATGCCTGTCTAAGATCTTCTGCTCGGTAATCGCTCCAATATAGTTACCATTAATCTTCTTTAACAGCTATTAAACAACAGTTGTATAAAAGCTACTGGTGAGAGCGATATGGTGATAAGAACACACATTTCGCATACTTCAGCAATAAGACAAAGATTATACAGAAAAAGATATTGAACAGCTCGGAAAGTCATTCTTAAGGAGTTCTTACGTAGCTATTTTATGTAGGCGATGATCTGTTGCATAGAAATGCTTTAATAAGCGTTTATACAATGGTTTCAAATTTATCGCATTGTATGTTGTTTAAACTTGCTACAAGAATATTCTAAACATTTTGCTAATGAATAAATATGCTGCAGGGAGCAAAATGGCATTTTGGACAACATTTAAGCAGCAAAATAGTGTTTATAAAACAACAGTACAACAACTGTACAAATGAAGAGTCATTTTGCTCGCGGCTTATAGTGGACCAAAACTGAACCAACCTGTAGGCTATTAACTTTCTTGAAAAGAAGCAAATTATATTGGAGGATATAAATGAGTGTCAGGATGACAAAATTTTATAATTCGAAAATCCTATTATCCAAGAGTGTAGTTAAAAGTACAACGTAAAAACTATGCCTTAAAATGCTAGGAAGACGGAATTTCAATCCTATGTAAGATAAACAACTAAACATCTGGCCGATACTATTTTCTAAACAGTTTGAAGAGCTTCACAGTAATTTAGGCGGTTGGTCACGTTAGAATTATGTCCGAAGTTGTATAATGTTTACTTGATGCCTGCCTGAAAATACGTCCGTCCCTTCAGACTAGTCGACCACAAAAAATCATTTCATATAGAACCTAGCGATACTTCGTACAATAAAGTGGTCTAGTGAATTGTTGGTGATTGTGCAACAACTTGGGTGAGTTTATCTCACAGAGTACCCAATTCTACTAATTGTCTCTTTGTTTATTGACATATTGATTTATTTCATTAATTCATTTGAGAACTTGTTATTAGACAATTGATAAACTTTGATACACACATTTCTATCATTAATGGTTCTGTAATTCAACTACTGAATATCTGCGATATGAAAACAGATAACAATCTCGAAGCACGTCGCGAGTAGACCCTTCGTGCTGAACTAGTACAAAGGAGTGGATACTTTGCGGGTTGACCCCTAGTATCTTAGTGAGTTGGCCTCACAGTTATCATGATAATTCTCCGCCCTAGTGATTGGAGCTCTTGGAGAGGTATTTCGCGTGTTGGCCCTTAATACCAAAGATCCAAGTGCTGCTCGAGTTTTGTTATATGATTTTTGTATAATTATACAGTATATTATTTCATCTATTCTCTTGGAGAGGTATTTCGCGAGTTGACCCTTAATACCTATGACCCGAGAGATGTTTGATTTATGTTCTGTATAATTTGTATGACCACATAAGATGCAGATATGATTTTATCCGTTTGGGGTTAAAAGATATATTTGCTGTGTTATCTATTTATATTTGTGTGTTTATTTATTGTGCCTGTTTTATCAATCACGCCAATATAAAAAAACGACACGTGCTTTAATTTAACATATGTTAACACATTTTTTTTTATTTATCATTCTTCAATGAATTGGTTACTCAGGTATCTTTTAATTTAATTTACAGATGTGTCGTCCCGAGCGCTTTTCCTGATACAGGCCCAAACTTTTATCGATGTCAAATTAGGTAAATTAAGTTATCGTTTGAATATTGAATTGTGATCTTACTTAATTTATTTTGATCATTTGTTTATTGATTGAATTACTTACTACCTTATTAAATGTAATGATTTTAAAAACACGCCCAGAATGATCATTTAATCATTCATTTTTTTATTTATCTCCTAGATGAGTAAGCAGCTAATTACTTCGTAGTTGATGCTGCAAATCATAAATAAAAGAAAAAAATGCGAAACAGCTTGAAACCGCAGTAAAAGTGGATAAACCTTTGGGTGTCTGCAACCCGTTAACCGACGCCTGTGGTATCAAGGGGAGAGAAACAAGGCACGGGGGTGGCTGTGACTCATCAGACGTCGGACGAACGACCGGGGCGTCGCGGCGGCGGCGGCGGCGACGGCGGCGGCGGCGGACGCCTGGCGTCGCGCTCACGATTTCGATACAGGGTGATTTACATTTTCGCACCCCTTCAGTTCACCCCTTCCGCCCTGCCGCCCTTCCGCAACTGCAGCAGTATCTGGTTGAACAGTGTTTAACAGTGTTCGGGAATAGGTCACGTGCGGTGCGTTGGAGTTTCAGTTTACTTTCTTACAGGGTGGCATGTTTATAGTGGTCATTTTGATAAAACCATATTTGCAATTTGTTTGGCGAAAAAAATGGTCATGGAAAAGTCAATAGTTTGGAAGTTATTATTTCTAGAAGCTCTAATTTTTATGTCACGTTGTTTTTTTTATAACTGAGCAGATCGCGCAGGCAGAGCCTAAATACCAGAGTACCGCGGCTGCTGTGAAAGTGTTATGTTAAGGGAAGTTCGTTAACGCGGGATTTGAATTGCAGTTCAATCTAAACCCTAAAAATCGGCGCAGTATCCGCAGTAAATGAAAAAATAGGCAAGACAGCATACGTTAAAAATTTTTGGCTAATTTAACTCGGTGTCTTCCACAACACAGGTCACACAAACAACCAACACACTACAATAGAAACTAAACAACGACCTTTTATAATTTTTCGGGTGATTTATACAAGTAAAGATCATTGTTTAATTTGCGTTTTACACCTATGTGTTGGTTATTTGTGTGACCTGTGTTGTGGAAGACACCGAGTTATACTAGCCAAAAATTGTTTGACGTTTTTTGTTTGAGGATTGCATTTGAAAGTCTGTGACTGTAACTCAACGTACATTGCTGTTCTTTTGCTAGCAAACCTCAACGTTAAAGCCTTGAATATGGCAATAAATATTTCCGAAGGCTTGGCGGCAACTTGGCACAGTCTCCTTTACGCAATGACCCGTGTTTCTTTTCAAGGGCCCAATAAATACATCTTCTGGCAGTCCATTCCAAGCCTTGGACACCCTGGGAGTAAGTGTGCGGTTATACCGCGCAGTTCTTAATGTATGAAGAATGACCGTCTTAGGATGAGATGCAGCGGTCGCACGGGTACATCTGATAGTAGCAGTGAGCGGCGGAACGATAGAGGATAGCTAAGAGGAGCAGATTCCGTTGGAATATCGGTAAAAGAGTGAGAGGTCACCAACAACACGCCGGTGAGAAAGTGGCTGGAGGTGACGCGTTAAGGCCGGGTCGCCTATTAGTCGAATTGCCCTTCTCTGGACGGCATCTAGTATAGACAGGGTAGTAGGGGTAGCAGCTCTTCAGACATGAGAGCAATACTCCAGACAAGGTCTTGGGCTTTATATAGCGTGAGGAGGTTACATGGTGAGAAATACTTTCTGGCTCTAAATAGGTATCCAAGCTTTTTACCAGCAGTTGTTGCAATTGATGCAACGTGTTCGTGCCAGATCAGATGTTCTGTAATGTTGACTTCTAACAGCTTGAATGAGTGACTCCTTGGCAGAGTCCGGTTGTTCATTAGAACCTGATGTTAGCTTGGGCACTTCTTGTTCGATAGCGTACAATACTGGGCCTTGGAGGCATTAAATCAAAAAAAAATTGTTTAAAAACAAGTACACTAAAGTCCCATCAAGTTTGGTATATGTGTAGTGATATAACATAATGCCAGTCCACGACTCTTGCGTTCCTCCTAACTTATAAAAGTTCTTCCTTATCTGATGTCAAATATTTTAAAACGATTTAAGATATTTTAGTTTTTTCATTTTGATCTATAACTATCACTTTGAAATTTTTTATTTTGTTGTCAACGGCATCGACTGCTATGGTCATTAGCCTAGCAGTTCGCAATTATGCATAAAAATAGTATCTACAAAAATATCCGTCTTTGGTAGCAGTACAAACCTGAGATCTCCTGAATACTTATTCCATTAATTTTTGTTACATTTGGAAATAAATATTTTCCGGAACACTGGCTTACAGCTGCTTTGCTGTAGTGTGTTGATGTGAGCTCTATTTTTTAGAAATCCTCATAGAAAGAGAGAAATGTGTTTCGCACAATCGTCACCCATGCCACTTGACAGACAATTGAAGAAAACCTATTCATTGAAATAAGACGTTTTATAACATTGCGGCTGCCTTAAATTTCTCAAAAAATAAAATATTGAATAAAGGTATGTTAATATAAGTGGTATTTGTGAGAGCAGCCAGTAACCAAACTATTCCTGTTGTTCTGCTCTGCTAAATCTACGTTTTAAAAATGTTGCAGAGTTCAGTTATTCATAACCTACCATCTTAACGAAATTGTGCCCTATAATCAGAACTTGCTAACTAAACAAAATCATTTTTCTATTTTACGGCTGCATTTTAGTCTATTGTGTGCTGAACCCCTTTTGATTTGCTACATGTCATAGCCTCAAAATATTACAGTGTCCAAGAGCGAGATCAAATTACCATAGTAATTAGCAGTAGTAGTGCTTCATAAAGCAATGAACGTCTCTTAGATGCAAAGGAAGCTGACCCACATCCGAGTTCTTAATTGAAAAAATATAAAACAAATAAGCATAGGCCCTCTAGATACTTAAGAAATAAATTTGCTTTATATTCCGTTTGATCTTTACTGCTCATCATCGTGAAGCATCTTCAAATGGGTACAAGGAAAGATACACTCATAAATAGAAATGAGTGACATCACAAGTCACCCAAAACATTGCACGTAATACAGCATAAACTTTAGATATCAAACCATATCTAATTATTTTTATTAAAAATACAGAATGATTTACATTTTCACACCCTTGCAGTCTATCCCTTCCACATCTACCATCTATCTGGTTAAACAGTGCCTAACTTTGTTCGCGTTTCGGGTTGCTGTTTGCTTCTCAGAATCTTTGTTGATTTAGGGATTAGTTCAACGAGTTATGAATAAAAAATGTAGAATTAAGATTGGCAAACAAAGTCAGTTTGCTCGCGGCTCTTGATAGCCCTTTTGATATCACGATGAGAGCAGATAGTGTGGAGACGTAGTGATATTATTTAGAAGAAATGGAACTGAAGCTCTCAGAACAACACAGCAACAGCGTTGTAGATCAAACAGTTAAATTTCAGCAAACGTGTAGGTTAAATTTGTAAAAAATAGGAAAAAATAAGGTATTTTCGCAGACTTGCTCCAAAGCCTTCTACCTGGTGCAAAAGGGTTCAAATTCACTAAAGATGAGTAGGACTTGCAGCTACTACGAAAAAAAAATATGGGAATACTGTTAGACTGTAGTGAACACTCCTATTCGAATATGCTGAGTTATTTAAATTTTTTGAATACTGAATCATACAAGAAGCTAATGTGGTGCTTGTATATAAAATTTTAAATAGGAAGGCACTAAATTGTTTTGGAAAATTTCTGTTTGCGAGAATGAATATAACATGGCCTATATCATAAACATATGAAGCATTATTGTATTGAATATATCGCTCCAAATCAAAGGAAAAGGCGTTGTTTATTGAAGGTCTTAAAATATATAATGAGTTGCCTCTGATTGTAAAAAGATCACCAAATTTACAAACATTCAAGAGGAGATCGAGAGTAATGTATTTCATTATGTGATGTGTGTTTACTGTGATATTATTTATGTACTTTCTGTGTGTTAACTAGCTTTTTGCTTAATAAAGTTATTTCATCCTTTAATTCAATATTGAGGAGTGGGGAGATCAAAAGACGGCAAAATAATCGACTTTAGGGTATTATGTCTTTCATGATTGCTAGTAGCCTTTAAAACACATCGTTAATTATGTATAGTTGAAGTACACTGTTATGCTGAGCCCGTACTACCGTACTGTACGCTATAGTAACGTTTTGCAAACTTTCTTGCAACAAATGTTGGAGTACCAGCGCCAAGTGTCCCTTATTAGTATGCCTATGGTATGTTGTCATCATAGTCACAATGTCTTAACAGACATGTTGTGAACTCGTAAAATACATTACGTCGGAGCTAGAGTATTGCCGACACGAATACTATCAATAGTTTTGAGAACTGTAGCTCGCCATCGTTTGCGATTTGCTGTCAGTTCAGTGGCGCTCTTGATACTTATATCCAGCAACTGTTTCGTGATATCCACTCAGCGTGTAGGGGAACGAATTCTTATTATCCTTTTTCTGGTAAATCAATGTCAGGGAGAGGAGAAAATAGCACTATAAAGGCTCGTGTCCACTTGCAAGTAACTTGCGATAGTTTTTGCAGCAAGTACTTGCTTTTCTGTCTACACTATCTTTTAAATGTTCGCAAATTTAATCTAGGAAGTTGCTCTCGCAAGTTGTGGCTTGATTGTTCTAATTTCGTGTACACTATAGATGATAAGATGTCGTACGCCAAATCTGAAGCTGCGGTGGTAGTTGAGGTATATTTAATTAAAAAAAAGAAAACAAGAGAAAGATAGTAAAAGGCGGAAAAAATTTTAGGCGAGAAAGTGGATTCAACGTAGAACTACTAGGGATACACGAAAAGTTGCTTACTGAATTGAGAAACGAAGATCCGATGGAGCTTAAACATTTTTTGCGGATGTGTATGTATGACGAGTTGCCTGCCTACGGAGAGTTGTAAGAAAGAGAGTCAATAAGGAATAGTGTTGAACCGGACCTAGCCTAATTAATTACTTTCCGACCATCGCTACAATTGCTGCTAGAAATACAACATAACATTCTTTTTTTCTAAAAATTGACTTTCAACTTACCAGATTATCTTCCGGAATGTTCTGTATATTTGAGTGAATTATAAACTTTAATGAGTCAAAGAACTCCCAAGTACTCTTATATATTTCATTAGTCCCTTGTCCCCTTTGCTTTTTTTGAATTTTTCTCCACTCTTTGTTAATTTGCGTTCTCAAATTATGTAGCCTCTTTTGAATTTCTGCTGTAGAAGCATTAAATAAGTCGGCCAATTTTTGTAATGTATTCTGCTTCTTGATTCTGTCCTTAAATTCTGGAGTATGTACATTCCATAATTCAGGATATAATTCAAAATTTTCAATCAAAAGGCGTGTCTTCTCTCGCCCAGTTGAACTTCTCCATATTTGCTCGATTTACAACACTACTTGCTGCAAGACTTCCGGAACAGGCTCGACATTTTTGCGGCAAACTAATTTCCTGAGAGTAACCGTGTACACTACAAGCTCTCAGCAAGTCGCAAGTTCTTTAAGTGCAAGTAATTTTGCTGCAATATTTCTCCAATGACGTTGCTCACCCTACGCAAGTGACTTGTGAGAGCAACTCTAGCAATTTTATTTGCTAGTGGCCACGAGGCTTAACTTCTAAAGGCAATCTATTATAGTGAAAGCTGACCAAGTTTTCTATTTTCTAACAGCTTAAAAGACAACACAGTTTTCTTATACATTAAAAAATATTATTAAATCTCTGGAATGGTCTATTGTCCAAGATGTAGCATTACAAGGCTCACTCTCAAGAACGGCAATCAGTGCTTCCGAGAGCAAACTGACAACAGTAGCTGTCTAGCAATGTTCTCCGGTACTTCAGGATAATAGCATTTTACAATAAGTACGAAACAATTCGCAGTTCTCATTGAACGCATCTGGCATACCGCACACCGTGCAACCGCAGAAATAATTTTATGAATCGTAGGAAATGAATTCGAACACCGCCCAGAATTGCGATTGAATTCTAGTACGTGATGAAACTGCATATCATAAAATATAGTACAATGCATTTATTCTTCTCACCTACGAGTTAGTTGTAGCACCCCCAAATCATCCAAAATACGAAGTATCATCTTGTTAGGAAGCTAAATACAGATTTTTTTGGCAAACCTGAAGATAATATGAAAAATCTGAAATTTTTTATTTCCGTCAAACGAGACTGAAGTTTAAAATAGCGACCAGATTAGTAGTCAGCATCCTCAAATTATCCAAAATATGAGATTTTACCTTCATAGAAAGCCAAATAAAGATTTTCGATTGTTTAGGTAATCCTGAAGATCTGGAACGTCAGAAATTTTTTATTTTCGTCGATCAAGACTGAACCTCAAAATAGCTACCTACCGGATTTGTCATCAGCACTCTTAAGTTATCCTAAGTACGAGGGTTCATCTTACTAGAAATCCAAATAAAGATTTTCGATTTTTTAGGTAAACCTGAAGATCGGAAAGATCAGAAATTTTGGATTTTCGTCAAACGAGACTGAAGCTCAAAAAGGCGACCAGATTTGTAATTAGCACCCTCAAATTATCCAGAATACGAGGTTTCATCATAATAGAAAGCCAAATAAGGATTTTAGATTTTTTAGGTAACCCTGGAGATCTGAAAGATCAGATATTTTGATTTTCGTCAAACGAGACTGAAGCTCAAAACGGCGACCATATTTGTAATTAGCACCCTCAAATTATCCAGAGTACGAGGTTTCATCATAATAGAAAGCCAAATAAGGATTTTAGATTTTTTTAGGTAACCCTGAAGATCTGAAAGATCAGAAATTTTTGATTTTCGTCAAATGGGATTGAACCTCAAAATAGCTACCGGATTTGTCATCAGCACCCTTAATTTATCCTAAGTACGAGGTTTCATCTTAATAGAAATCCAAATAAAGATTTTCGATTTTTTAGGTAAAACTGAAGATCCGAAGATCAGAAATTTTTGATTTTCCTCAAACGAGACTGAAGCTCAAAATAGCGACCAGATTTGTAATTAGCACCCTCAAACTATCCAAAATACAAGGTTTCACCTTAACAGAAATCCAAATAAAGATTTTCGATTTTTTAGGTAAACCTGAAGATCTGAGAGATCAGAAATTTTTGATTTTCGTCAAACGAGACTGAAGCTCAAAATGGTGACCAGATTTGTAATTAGCACCCCCAAATTATCCAGAATACAAGGTTTCATCTTAATAGAAGTCCAAATAACGATTTTCGATTTTTTAGGTAAAGCTGAAGATCTGAAAGATAAGAAATTTCTGATTTCCGTCAAACGAGACTGAAGCTCAAAATGGCGACCAGATTTGTAATTAGCACCCTCAAATTATCCAGAATACAAGGTTTCATCTTAATAGAAGTCCAAATAACGATTTTCGATTTTTTAGGTAATCCCGATGATCTGAAAGATCAGAAATTTTTCATTTTTTTGAAACGAGACTGAAGCTCAAAATGGCGACCAGATTTGTAAACAGCATACTCAAGATGTCCAAAATACGTGGTTTCATCTTAATAGAAAGCCAAATAATGCTTTTCGATTTTTTAGGTAATCTTGAAGATCTGATAGATCAGAGATTTTTTATGTTTTTCAAACGAGACTGAAGCTCAAAATGGTGATCAGATTTGCAATTAGCACCCTGAAGTTATTCAAAATACGAGATTTCATCTTAATAGAAAGCCAAATAAAGATTTTCGTTTTTTTAGGTAAACCTGAAGATCTGAAAGATAAGAAACTTTTGATTTCCGTTAATCACGACTGAAGCTCAAAATGGCGACCAGCTTTGTAATGAGCACCCTCAAGTTATCCAAAATACGAGGTTTCATTTTAATAGAAAGCAAATAAATATTTTCGATTTTTTAGGTAAACCTGAAGATCTGAAAGATAAGAAATTTTTGATTTCCGTTAAACAAGACTGAAGCTCAAAATGGCAATCAGATTTGTAATGAGCACCCTGAAGTTATTCAAAATACGAGGTTTCACTTTAATAGAAAGCCAAATAAATATTTTCGATTTTTTAGGTAAACCTGAAGATCTGAAAGATAAGAAATTTTTGATTTCCGTTAAACAAGACTGAAGCTCAAAATGGCGATCAGATTTATAATGAGCATCCTGAAGTTATTCAAAATACGATATTTCATCTCAATAGAAGGCCAAATAACGATTTTCGATTTTTTAGGTAGTCCCGTAGACCTGAAAGATCAGAAATTTTTGATTTTCGTCAAACAAGACTGCAGCTCAAAATGGCGACCAGATTTGTAATCAGCATACTCAAGATATCCAAAATACGTGGTTTTATCTTAATAGAAAGCCAAATAATGCTTTTCGATTTTTTAGGTAATCTTGAAGATCTGATAGATCAGAGATTTTTTATTTTTTTGAAACGAGACTGAAGCTCAAAATGGTGATCAGATTTGCAATTAGCACCCTGAAGTTATTCAAAATACGAGATTTCATCTTAATAGAAAGCCAAATAAAGATTTTCGTTTTTTTAGGTAAACCTGAAGATCTGAAAGATAAGAAACTTTTGATTTCCGTTAATCACGACTGAAGCTCAAAATGGCGACCAGCTTTGTAATGAGCACCCTCAAGTTATCCAAAATACGAGGTTTCATTTTAATAGAAAGCAAATAAATATTTTCGATTTTTTAGGTAAACCTGAAGATCTGAAAGATAAGAAATTTTTGATTTCCGTTAAACAAGACTGAAGCTCAAAATGGCAATCAGATTTGTAATGAGCACCCTGAAGTTATTCAAAATACGAGGTTTCACTTTAATAGAAAGCCAAATAAATATTTTCGATTTTTTAGGTAAACCTGAAGATCTGAAAGATAAGAAATTTTTGATTTCCGTTAAACAAGACTGAAGCTCAAAATGGCGATCAGATTTATAATGAGCATCCTGAAGTTATTCAAAATACGATATTTCATCTCAATAGAAGGCCAAATAACGATTTTCGATTTTTTAGGTAGTCCCGTAGACCTGAAAGATCAGAAATTTTTGATTTTCGTCAAACAAGACTGCAGCTCAAAATGGCGACCAGATTTGTAATCAGCATACTCAAGATATCCAAAATACGTGGTTTCATCTTAATAGAAAGCCAAATAATGCTTTTCGATTTTTTAGGTAATCTTGAAGATCTGATAGATCAGAGATTTTTTATTTTTTTCAAACGAGACTGAAGCTCAAAATGGCAATCAGATTTGTAATGAGCACCCTGAAGTTATTCAAAATACGAGATTTCATCTTAATAGAAAGCCAAATAAAGATTTTCGATTTTTTAGGTAAACCTGAAGATCGGAAAGATCAGAAATTTTTGGTTTCCGTTAAACAAGACTGAAGCTCAAAATGGCGACCAAATTTGTAATGAGCACGCTCAAATTATCCAGAATACAAGGTTTCATCTTCATAGAAGGCCAAATAACGATTTTCTATTTTTTAGGTAATCCCGAAGATCTGAAAGATCAGAAACTTTTGATTTTTGTCAAACGAGACTCAAGCTCAAAATGGCGACCAGATTTGTAATCAGCACCCTCAGATTATCCAAAATACAAGGTTTCATCTTAATAGAAGGCCAAATAACGATTTTCGATTTTTTAGGTAATCTTGAAGATCTGATAGATCAGAGATTTTTGATTTGTTTCGAACGAGACTGAAGCTCAAAATGTCGATCAGTTTTGTAATGAGCACCCTGAAGTTATTCAAAATACGAGATTTCATCTCAATAGAAACCCAAATAAATATTTTCGATTTTTTAGGTAAACCTGAAGATCTGAAAGACAAGAAATTTTTGATTTCCGTTAATCACGACTGAAGCTCAAAATGGCGACCAGATTTGTAATGAGCACCCTCAAGTTATCCAAAATACGAGGTTTCATTTTAATAGAAAGCCAAATAAATATTTTCGATTAAATTTTTGATTTCCGTCAAACGAGACTGAAGCTCAAAATGGCGACTAGATTTGTAATTAGCACCCTCAAATTATCCAGAATACAAGGTTTGATCTTAATAGAAGGCCAAATAAAGGTTTTCGATTTTTTTTAGGTAAACCTGAAAATCTGAAAGATCAGAAATTTTTGATTTTCGTCAAACGAGACTGAAGCTCAAAATGGCGACCAGATTTGTAATCAGCATACTCAAGGTATCCAAAATACGTGGCTTCATCTTAATAGAAAGCCAAATAATGATTTTCGATTTTTTAGGTAATCTTGAAGATCTGATAGATCAGATTTTTATTTTTTTCAAACGAGACTGAAGCTCAAAATGACGATCAGGTTTATAATGAGCACCCTGAAGTTATTCAAAATTTGAGGTTTCATTTTAATAGAAAGCCAAATAAATATTTTCGATTTTTTAGGTAAAGCTGAAGATCTGAAAGATCCGAAATTTTTGATTTCCGTCAAACCAGACTGAAGCTCAAAATCGCGACCAGATCTGTAATCAGTACCCTCAAATTATCCAAAATACGAGGCTTCATCTTAATAGAAAGCCAAATAAAGGTTTTCGATTTTTTAGGTAATCCTGAAGATGTCAAGGAATACAAATTTTTGATTTTCGTCAAAACGAGTCTAAAGCTCAAAATAGCTAGATTTGTCATCAGCACCGTCAAATTATTCTAAATACCAGGTTTCATCTTAATAGAACGCCAAATTAATATCTTAAATTATTTAGGCAAACCTAAGGATCTGAAATGTCTGAAATTTTTAATTTTCATCGATTTATCAAACTTCATTGTTGAATGTTTTAGACCTTTTAGAAGGTTTTAGATGATCGCCAGTGATGCTCTCGACATTTTTTGTGAATCTAAAACATTACTAAATTCTATTCCACAAAATTCACAGAAACGAGAGGTCACAGCTTTGACAATCAAATCTACCATATTATGCTAATTCACAAGTAACTCAATACCAGATGACGTTTCTAGTGTGTACTTGGTCACAATTTCAAAATTGAACATGAGTGACGATAAACAGTATTTTGAGAATCTGTATCTTTTCGGGAAAATATATTTCTACAGCTGTCAATAGCATGAACCGTATGCACTGTATATATATCGCACTGGAAGCACAAAGGTCTTGTACTATACTGCAATAAACAATTGTTGTGCATAAAACCATAATCGCTACAAAAACTGTTATTATATTCAGAAATTGTGGAGAAAATTGGTATTATTTGTGCGAGAAAGCTATACCGCGAGGTCGTAGAACAAAACAATGAAATATCTTTCATCGTATCGTATTGTATTATTGATTTCTAATTTTCAATTCCATCGATATTCAATTATATGTTGCTTCAACTTTAAAGAAATCTACAAAAGTATAGTATAAATGTTCCTTAGCGGCTATGCTAGGTTATATACAATTCATTTTTACATATCAATAACAGTACCAGAAGAAGCCTGTATCTATAGAGTAGGAAGGCTGAGTAGTCCCACTACACCTAGGTCACTACTGGCCCATTGTGCATCTTCCCAGGAAGTTGTTTCCTCAGGTCATTGTCCATCCTACCAATTTTAGGAAGTGGCTTGGGAACATCTCCCTTATGTGGGCAGGTGTAGGCCTAGACTCGCCGAACGCACATTCTCTAATAGAAAATAACTCTAGGCACTCACATATGACGTGTTCCACAGTTTCGTTTCCGCTTTCACATAATGTGGAGGTGTTTCCTAAGTTGACAATAGCCACTCAGGAATTCTACTATGAAACGTAGGTTTGACCTGGTCATCGCCAAGTACTTCTTGGATATTGCCATGCCAAGACCTGCAAGGATTTCCTTGGAAAATCGACGCCCTTGTAGTTCTTCCCATCGTTTTACCATTTGGGCGTGAGAGTACTTTTTGGCTATTTCCGCAATTGTTGTTGTTATTGTGCCCTTTAACCCACCTCAAGGCAATATTGTTCTTGTCTGAGCATGGGCTAATCATCGGTGGCATTCCATTGCCATGTGACGTGAGGTGTTTTCAGGATTAGAATTGTTTGTCTGCGGTCGGTACAGATTATTACAGTCTCTTGGTTAGTTCATTTGCAACTATCCATATGCCAGCTAGTTCCGTTTGAGCGGCGCTGACATTTTTACCCATAGCCCACCTTGTTCTTAGGTACTCTGAACTTAGAGATAAAGAAGTGTTTCTATCACCATGACGACCATGACGACCGGGCAGTTTCGGGTACCTACCACAATGTGCCTACTGCGCTGACATATCTACGAAGCCACCCGATCCCATAGTACATAGTACATAGAAACACGTTTCAGTTACAGAATGCCTAGTGCCTAGCCGCAAACTTTAGGGGCTCTTCGACTTGAGCTTCAGGTACCATGGATTTTTTTATGTCAATTTATGTTTATGAGTGAATCAGGCTAAAATTATAAGTAATGGAACTATTTGATTTCATAATTATAGCAGATATCTCTACAATACTTAATCTTACCTTACTCCCAGATAAAGGTGGACTTTGCAGAAACTCACCTGAAAAAAAAATGAGTTTGTGAGTTATCTCAAGAAGCAGTCGATCATTTAATTGACTTCATTCCGAGGCGTTTTGTGAGCATGGAGGAGATCCAATATACTACTGTCTTTCTTGTGTTAATTTTTCATATTTTTGTGTCGAAATTTTTGTCATTTATTAACTATAGCATGCTTAGTTCATGGTAAAAAGATTGTTGAAAATAAACCATTCTATCTAGGTGTTGCGTATTCTTCTGCACTTAGTATATGGCTAGCAAAGGCCTTATACTTATCGAGAACTCTGAAAAGCCTTATCTCTTTTACATTACTTCTTCGAACTTTTCAGTCGAAAGCCTGTTATGCCATAATGGCATAGGGATACTCAAGCTATGCTGAAAGAGTATTTAAGTTACAAAGAAAAGCCTTGCAAGTAATGTATGAAATGGGTCTCAGAAAGGATGTAAAACATAAATTTATTGAATGAAAAATAATGACAGTTCCATCAAGGTCTAACTACCTTTCATGATTATAATACTAGACGAGGTAACAAAATAAGATTAAGAATTTCTGAGGTTGAAAAAATCACGTTTATCGACAAGCAACTATTGTGTGAAATCTTTTAACAAACTACTAAATAAAATTAAAGAACTACCATTTCACAAATTTGTGAACCATATTAAACATTTGTTAATAGAAAAGGCATATTACAGTATTCACAATTATCAAAAAGAATAACAAAGTTGGAATAAATCAAGCGCTGTCTCTCCTGGGAGTATTAAGAAGCGTAATATGTTTGGGTCCTATAGTTATGGAATGTCCTTCAATTTTTTTAAGTTCGACGATTTTCTGCAAAAATATTTACTATAATCTGTGATCAATAGTGCTTTTTAAACTTGATACGCTTTTTTTTCCCCTGCAGAAACTTTTGACGTATGTAAGAATTTATATTTGCGAAGATAAATAAATTCAATTTGAACTTGAATTAGTACATGTTCTCCTCATTTTACAATTCAGAAGAGTCGGTTAATGAAAATGACAAGTTACTACAATAATTGACACTCGACCGACCTGTCTGCTTGCTAGGTTTAAGCTGGAGTTTTAATTACTGTACGTTACATCTTCTATCAGCTTTGTAATCAGCACACTCAAATCATCGACAATACGAGGTTTCAGCCTAATAGAAAGCCAAATAAATATTTTTGATTTTTTAGTTAAATCTGAAGATCTGAAAGTCAAACGAGATTGAGCCTCAAAACTCCGACTAGGTTTGTAATCAGCACCCTCAAATTGTTCACAATACGAGGTTTCATCTCAATAGAAAGCCAAATAAAGATTTTCGTTTTTTTAGGTAAACGTGAGGATCTGAAAGATCCGAATTTTTTTATTTTCGTCAAATGAGACGCAAGCTCAAAATAGCGACCGGATTTGTAATCAGCACCCTCAAATTATCCCAAAAAAATATGGGGTTTCATCTTAACAGAAAGCCAAATAAATATTTTCGATTTTTTAGGTAAACCTGAAGATCTGAAATTTTTGATTTCCGTCCAACGAGACTGAAACTCAAAACTGGGACCAGATTTGTAATCGGCATCCCCAAATTATCCAAAACACGAAGTTTCATTTTAGATTATATGGATAAACCTAAGGATCTGAACGATCTGAATTTTTTTATTCTTATATCGATTTATCAAACTTCATTGTTGAATGTTTTAAGCGATTTATGCTATTTTAGATGCTCGCCAGTGATTCAACAATTATCTGAATTTAAAACATTTCATTACTAAATTCTATCCCACAAAGTTCACATAAACGTGAGGTCTATTAGGATACTAGAAGACCATTCTGCATCGTATGAATAAGTGAAGAAATTGCCACAGTTGAACAAATTATCTGTTGTCAATTCCAGAAATGCTTATGATTTATGTGAAATAGCACAGCGCCTCATGCGGTTCTCCCTTAGGGTGGTCCACGTCAATTTTCCATGCCATTATGGCGCAATCTAGCCTTTACAAGAAAATACCGGACCTGAGAGTCTCACTGGAATGCGTATTTACTCAGCACAGATTATTTCCAAAGAAACAACGCTATACAATCTCTAAAGCAATATTCCCACACGTAACCACAGTATATCCAATTATACAGTAGCGCAACTCTCCAGAATTTGGGTGATTCGCGCATAGCATCCCGCGCATCGTTCGCAGGATGTTTAGCACGGCGATCGCCTGAGTCGTGTTCAGTCTATGAGAGTGAAGGTAGTGGCTTTGATAGAACCGGATTATCAGTCAGTCATCTTTTGTAGTGTTTTGCTCTGATAATAGAAGAGCTGATATAGAAAGCCGTTTTATTGTTAAAATTAATAATCTTTCAATACCATTATCGGACCATGTCAAATGTCTAGGTTTATTAATTGATAAGAAGCTCAGATTCCACAAACACATATCTGTTCTTATACAAAAATCATATGCACGTTTAAGGATTTTATATGCCAATAAATCTTTGTTAAATTTTAAGATGAGGAAAAAACTATGTGAGGCATTAGTTCTCTCGGTTTTTATGTACAGTTCTATTGTTTACTACCCCTGTTTGGATCAAACAACTTGTAGGAGACTTTGTGTTGTACAAAACAGCTGTGTTAGATTTATTTTTAGGATCAGAAAATATGACCACGTTTCGGACTGTTTTCGTACCATTAGATGGCTGAAGCTTCCAAACTTAGTTAATTTTTATTATTTAGTTCTTGCATATAGATTACTTTTAACTTGTATTCCTGTTTACCTGCGTGATAAATTAATTTTTAGATATAGTATTCATGACAGGTCTATACGCAATACTTGCAATATAATGATGCCTCTCCATTGTACTACCTTGTTTTCAAGATGTTTCACATATAAGTCCGTTACTCTCTACAACACCTTCATTTGTGACCTTGCTAATTTGTCACCCAGCATGTCACTGTACAGTTTCAAGCAACATATTAAAACCACACTTCTTGACTCGCAATGATCTGGTTCTACGTTCATCTTTGTTTTTTTGTGTTTATTCTTCATGTCGTATAATTATGTTAGTATAAGGATGATTATTATTATTCAGGTTTTTTTTTACCACTGTGTACTTTATTTACCATCGTTCTATGTATGCAGCACATGGTTAAGTGTAAGAGTAGCTTATAGCTAAACTTCGCCATGTTTTTGCTGCCATCCTCAACAGATGTTATTCTGATTTATTAATAAAGGCGTTTATTATTATTAATATTATTATTATTAAGGAATTTGGTGATACGCTGATATGGATATCAGGGCGCGTGAAGTCAAATGTTGTGCCGCTGGAGGCTGTATTAACAATTCCAAAAACTGTGACTATAGTTTTTTAAGCTTCCTCAAGATGCTGCCAGGTATGCGATTCCTTAAATGTTTAATATGCTCCTTTATTACCTAATAATATTAAAGTGTGATAGCATAGCTCAATTTGTCTCTATCAAAGTCTGTCGGGTATTAGGGTAGCTGTGTGTTTTTTTTTGTTTTTATAAGAGTTAGACGTTACGGAAAGTCGTTCTTTAATTATGAGCCTATAGTCAGAATAATAATTTCTCACTGTTTTCTCACAGCACCACAACGTTCAAAAGATCTTTCACGACATATAGCAAAATGAATGTGATTATGCATTCCAACATTATGAAATTTTAAGCAGGAAGTGAAGTCCATTTTAATGGATGCTCAAATAGAGAGTTCACAATAAAAAGAATCAACATGCTAGTTTCAAAAATATATCATTTTCCTCTATAAATATTCATTTGTTCAAGATGGCTATTCATATGTAATATACAAATACAGAAGGAAAAAGGTAGTCTTAGTAAACTAGATAAAAAACAGTTTTGCAATTGTTTATGAATAACGACTAGTTTAGTATATTTTATCGTTGTTATAAACATATTGATCATTATTTTTTATGGACACGTAACAAGTTTCCGTCGGTTTTGCTGTTTACCACGTTTTCGTACCTTAAACGTTTTTCTATGATGATTGATGAAGATAAACTTAAAGGTTGTGGGATAACCAGACATAAATGTTATTTTGGGCGCTACGTCGTTACAAATACCCATATTTGAATCATATATTATATAATTTTTATATTTATTTAAATGTTTAAGGTTAAGTAAGATAAGATAAAATCAAGTTGAATAAATCTCGCATTTTGTAATTTACTTACAAACGATAAAGCCACCTATTTTCTCGGAGTTAACAATTTTATTTTATACACTATTTCTTGTTTTGCTTCTAAAAAAATGTTTACACCCCATTTATATGCAAAGAATCCATGATGAATTAGAAGAATCAGTAACATTTTCACGTACAATAAATGCGAATGCATGGATATAACTTACAAATTGTAATTCAGAATTCCAAAGACAACTGCCTAACCTCGATGAAGAATATCACATTACCAAACTGCTCTCAAAATTTACTCTATTTACAGACGTATCGCGTCCATTAAACTTATTGTAACACAATAATTACGCTTCTTCATTCGACTACTGCTAAGCCGACCCTGTGTTCAAAACGTAAACGGCAATACTCGCAGCTCGTGCTGAGGAGCCGACGTGGGGTTATGAGGGGCCAGTTTTTCGGAGACAAATTGTCTGCATGATTTCTAGGGAGTTGCGCTACTGTATAACTGGATATACTGTGGCTATACAATGTCTAAAGCAATATTCCCACACGTAACTCCGGCCGAAAAAATGCCTTTGTCGATTCATAATAATAATTACATCAGAGCAAAATCAAATCCGAACTACCACATAATGCGCCCATACCTGCGTATTAGCGATTATTCCAAGACGTTAACTCAATTTCTTCGGCTGCTGACACCGGCGTCCATTTTCTTTTTTGGATGTTTTATTTAATGGGATTCTAATGAAAGAGCGTTACGTGAAAACCGTGACTGAAACGCGTCAACGCGGTCATACATAAAAACATGAGGATCGTGTATATTTTTCATTATATCGTTGGTTTACAGGGTGATTTATTAATTATGAAGGTTTACTTAGGCCCAGTTTCACAATCGTTGGTAACCTCTGGTAGTCACCTAACCGACAGATGGAAGTTAACCAGTAGTTACCGGGGAGGTCTGTGTCACAAAGGAGACCAATGGTAGAGCTTATTTATCTTTATGTTGGCAGCACGTATTGGTCTCAGAGCACTGCCATTATGGTGTTCCGTGAATACAACCTAACCTTTTGACAAAGAAACCTAACCTTTCTTTTCATATTTTTCATTTATGTCATTACAGAGTATAATCAAAATCCATCGACGTCTTAAACGTCAGTGTCAAAATCCAAGCTTTTATAACCCCCAAAGCTATCATCGGTTGACTATAACAAACGTAAAGGTAACCCATACCTTGTCCTTGGGTTAACATAACTACTGGTTGACCAGAGCTTTTGACGTAAACCGTCAAATATGAAATGGAATGTTTTCATTAACCACTAGTTTTTTTTTGACCGCTAGTTAACTAACGATTATGAAACTAGGCCTTACTTATGTAGATTGTTTATCATGTAGATCAAACGATCTGCCTGTTATACTAAGGCCCGATTATATCAACATGCATATTTTAAAGTTTTAACAAAGCTTTTCTATTGGATGTTATTTAGCTTTCTATTGGGTATTGAGGGCTATGTTAATAAGTATCGTCTAATAGTATTTTATCAATATTGAAAACAAGACAACAAAGCTGGATGACACTTTTGTCAAAAATATTGTAGAAATTCATGGTGATTCATGGATCAAAATCATAGCAGGTTATCAGAACAAAGCGATTGATTTGAAAATTAATGCCAGATTTTTCATTTTTACAATATTGTATAATTACTAATTGCAAACTACGATTATTTGTGACAGAATCATAGAAGTAGTATCAATCACAGCAAATACCTTATTTAATAATCACAAATCCCACCACCGTCAGTCAGATATATTATAAACGAATACATACTTTTATGAACAATCTTCCATTTACTGGATGCATATTTGTTATGGACCTTCTTATAGAAATATTCACAGAGGATGTAAAGGTGCAGCGTACACATTGTAAGGCATACATAGGAAGGAAAATCCCTCCTGCTTGTTGCTCCCTTTCTCTAAAAAGTATATCAAGCACCTGATTCACTTTTCACTGTACAAGTTATACGACAAGTTTCTTGTTTAGGTACATAAAGTAAGGTTATACGCCAGCTGGCGGGCTTTGCTGTTCAGGATAGGCAACCAGTAATGCTCATGTACACTTGGGAAATAGCTTGGCTAACAGTTAAGTCGTAGTTTGGAATGTAGCAAAACGCTATTTTTACCCCTTTTTACTATAAAACAAAGATATATCGCATGTATTTATAATTATTTTCGATATTCAATTATTATTTTATCCAATAAATAGTGCAGTAATTTGAATTTCTTGTCACCCTTATCATTTGTTAGACAAAAATCCAGTGACCAAATGTACCACTTCTGTGGAATCTGACTGGTTGAGATCAGCAATTGCTAATCGTTTTTTCAAACAAGAAAATGCAATTTTTGATCCATTTAGGATGGAAAATCAGACTGGAAAAGATACTAGATGGTCAACAATGGTTGATTGTATATAAAGTCTTCTTTGACCTTTTTGAGGTAAAGCTCAAGAGAAACAAATAATTTTCAGAGTACATACATGTCTTTGAAAGGGCTGCTCTGGTTGGTCAACGTCTTTATTAAAATGCGCATGTTGATAAAGTCGGGTCTAAGACTCGTCCACACAAAAGCAAAAAAGAGAAGCATTCTTTGTCAAGCTAGGTCTTGTTGCTGAAAGAGGTTGTAGAAATAAGAAACAAGGTGTCTACACAGGATACTTGTTTCATGGAGTTTCTTGTAAAAGGGAACACGTCGCTAGTATAGAAAACATAGTGTTTACACAAAGAAACATTGCTGATAGTGTTGAAAAGTTTCGTGTCTAAGAACTGTAAGTATTCGTAATGTGGTATGAGGACGATGTGTTAAAGCTGCAGCAGCTTTCATTGTGTTGAGCAAAGGGAAAAAAGAAGAAAAAGAAAGTGTTATGTGCGGTCCTCCTTACACCTTTTAGTGGAGGTATACATGTCATACATATTGACAGATGATGATGCAAGTTCTTGTCGTCGTCATATGAACAACTTACCAAGAATGTCAAGCACTGACTTTAAAACATTTCTATGCAAGTTAGGACCTATCAACACGAAAGAAGGTACGAATTGCAGACATGACATCTTTGCAAAATAAGGCTGGTTGGCTACAATTAGTTTTTGACCACAGGAGCAGGCTCATTTGTCGTCTGAGCCATAGTCACACATTGAAATTACACATTCAAAATAACTTCAAGATTAATTCTGTGACTTTCGTGTAATCAAATTTGTGAGTAATTGGTCAATCAATAAATCAATCAATCAATCAATCAATCAATCAATCAATCAATCAATCAATCAATCAATTAATCAATCAATCAATCAATCAATCAATCAATCAATCAGTCAGTCAATCAATCAATCAATCAATCAATCAATCAATCAATCGATCAATCAATCAATCAATCAATCAGTCAATCGATCAATCAATCAATCAATCAATAAATCAATCAAGCAATCGAACTGAGGATAATTTACAAAGTAAATTTTTCACAGAATCTTCAGTGATTTGAGCTTATGTACAAAAACCGCTATTTTTAGTAAATGTTAGATCAATCCTATTATTATAGGCTGCGTTTCTAAAGCGTCAAGTGATAACTCAAAACGTTCAAGTTAATTTCCCAACTCGTCACTTGTAAGTTCAAACTATCAAGTGTCATGATACTACGACTTTAGAAGGTATGCTCACGCGCATGATGTCTTCCGTCTCGCTTCCACCTGTGACGTCAGCGTGTGACAAACTGGGTTTGTTTACTCGTTTAGTTACAGGTTATAGCCGAACATTTTCAGTTTATTTTCTTGAGTTTACTCGTTTACCGTAGTAAAGTTTGATAAAACATTAATTATTTGCGATTCTGGAGTTTAACACATATTTGAACAATGGTTTATTGTGTGGTTGTGGGATGTAATAATAAAAAAGTAAAAACTATTCGTCACACTACCGCTACTTGGGATGGTTTGGGAAATTTGGCAGGTTTCATTGCATTTAAGTTGAAAAATAAGGAGAAACTGGGTTATATCCCAGATTACACAGATACTTCTCTCAGTTGGGCCAACCATTTAACAGAAGGCGGACTACAAAAACATACAATGGCAAAATGTAATGAGCTCGGCCATATATTTTCCAACTATAATGGAAACGCTTTTAGAATTGAAAAAAAACTATCTTGCGAATTTAAACAAATTATCAGAGAATGTATATGTGACTGATGAAGCAAAGATGAGCTTGTTTTCTAGATGCAAAATGTATTTCAGAATACGAATTCTTGATAGGGGAATTAGAGAGACCTCGAATATCAGAAAACTGAAATTCACTAACATTGTAAAATAGTGTAAAGTAATAAGTACACAGGGTCCTGTGACGGTGTATCCAGCTTTCCTAGCGCCTTTCCTATTTGGAATAAAAAAAAACTACATAAAATAAAAATGCGCTAAAAGATGGTTGGAGATTTACAGGTTGCAGAACGTATTTTGATATTTCATTTTTAGTTCATATAGAGAAAGGCTAGTTCTATATGCTCTTATTCACCCCTTTTTCAGTTCTTATTGTCTGTCCAAAATATATTTCCCCATAGACTCATATATATACAGAATCAATACCTAACTACAACACAAGAGAGCAACAAATAATGTGCCCTATACCCAGGCCATCAGAAACCATCACTACAAGTGGATCAAACTTTTTAATTCAAACATATTATTAAACAGATACATCGTGTTGAAAATTGAGGAAAAACCTGTTATTACTAGGAATCTTTAGTATACGAGAATTCACCTGTACTAGCTAAATACAATGTCCAGAAAGATATTGTATTGTTGTATTGTGATATGTTTTTATTTTATGTTTAACATATACGCGGTTGTGACATATATTTGCATAAATAAAAAATAAGAAAATTTGGTAATGTATTTTTCCACCAATCATTAGCAGAAAAAAGTCAATATTCATTCGCCATAAACATAATGCCGTTATGCTTGTTCATGATTTTTAAAAACCTCTAATGACAAAATCATGTTATTTATTTCTTGTCCACCTTTTATTAAGAGAATTATACAGTAAATACATATGCAAATTGGCTTGAAGAGCTGGTGACGCAACATCATAATCTATTATGTTATAAAAAATAAGAACGGTAATCAAAGGCCCCTGAATGGAGTATATAAAAATTCCACCCCCTACCCGAGAAATTTTTCCACAAAAAGATGGTTTCACTAGGCACTCCAATCAACCTCTTATATGAGATTTCAGAAAAATACGTCCAGACCGCTCTGTTCTTTTTCCACAATGTAAATTTTTTTTGAGTACATAGATTCAAATTTTTGTATCTGAAATTCAGAACGCTCGGAACTACTGCAAACGGGTCAGGCGTCGATTAATATCAATTCTCTGTATAACTATTTCACCAATTTTTTATTCAGATACAGAGCAATATGTAACGTTTATATTATACGGTGCATGAGCTATTTTCATTTTGTATGAATATTAAATATCTAAGACAGATATAACAGGAAACCAAATAAAACTTCCAAAAATCAATGCTTTGGCGCCATGTGCTTGTACACTTTTGTCACACGGTGACGTCATGCGCAGACCGGTTCGAAATCTGTCCGCCAAGTGATCATATCTGTCAGTGTCGTAGTATCATGATCAAGTGTAATTTATATCTGTCAGTATGAATTTATAACCGACGAGTTGGAAAATTAACTTGACAGTTTTGAATTATCACTTGACGCTTTAGAAACTACAGTTGGAAGAGGTGTAGTAATAGACAGTTTTCGTTACTTACAAAGTGATGTCCCGTTTAACGCTATTTGACAACTTTGACATTTGCATTTCGTTTCACGTATATCGTAACCGCTAAATGCCTGTATTGTACGGATGATAGCCATAGCGATTAACAAAGCGACACGCATGCGCAGCACGAATAAAAGTTAGATCATAACCTGTTTTGGTTTTGACAGTGACACTGGTTACCGGTTTTGACTTTTGAGTAGATCTGCAACAATTATTATCCGTCGTTTTACAAAAATGCTTCCAAATTCGTCAAGCTCAGAGAGTGCTACAAATAATAAAAAGAGTCAGAGTTCAAGTTCCGCAAATTTGAAAGAAGATGACCAAAGTTTTTTGATAGGGCGGTCATTGATCGTCCAAAGAATGGCTCTAGGTCAGCTAACCTGTTGGGGTAGCTCAATCTCCTGAGCAAAATTCAAAGCGCTTCTTGCTCAGAAACCTTATGTTGGCTGTCTGTATTAAGCTCATCTGGAATTCTGAGTGCTTGTACCAATCTCGGAATATGCCGGTTTTCGAAGCGGAAATTCACTTTACACTCCTGTTCCGAGAGCATATCTAAGTTGAATCTCCCGTAAAGGTCGGCTCTGTATTCGATGTTGTTGTTGTCAAATACTTCCAACAAGATCGCATCTTCAAAATCTAAGTCACCACTGGAGTCCAATAAAATCAACTCGTCCATTATTTTAGGGCAAACTACAGCAAACACTAATGAATTATGATTTTCTTTCAAACAACAGCCTTTACAATACACATCTGCTATTTTGACGTTATGGTGTCAAAGTTGTAGCTCAAAATAAGGTTAGGGGGCATCTTACAGTGGTATCTTGCTCCGAAAACTATTTATCTATCTGTCAAATAGCGATTCTGACAACGTATTTGTTAACCGAAGCGGTAAGATTAATTAAGAACAACGAAAACTACTTATTGATGTTTTCCCTAAGTAATACAGTAGTTATACTACTTCCAGTACGACATTTATAACCACATTTATTTAGAGTGAAAAAATATGTGCAGTAGTTTCAACACAAGTTACGAAACGCATATGAGTGATAGTTACTATCCAAGTTGTATCACACCGTTTGATGAAATTGGAATAATAATTATTCTGGTACCGCAAACCGGTACAGCAATGGAACTATATCAAACACCTTGTAAGTTTCCAAACGAGTGATGGCTGTAAATTATAATGTTCATGTTCAACTGCTCTTTGAATAGGAAATGTTATTTATATTACTTTCTATCCAGGTACGAGTATTACGGTGCTGGTCAACCAGCATCATTTATTTTATCTGTTTTCCCATTTGCGTATATTCAAATAGGAATATGTTTATGTTTGCAGATACACTGGCATTACTCGATCAATTTGCTTGATGTATTCCTTGCTACAGAAACAACCTGAATAGTGGAAAGAGAGCTTGAGAATGTGATATTTCTAGACGCATTACTAAAGTACGAAAATCACGAAGAGTCCACGTGTTTCCTTTTTGACCCACAATCTCATTTGGAAGTAAGATTGCCAGTCAAAAGGTCCAAAGGTAAGGTCCAAAGGTCACCATAAGAATGAATTTAGCATTTCCAAGCTCCCGACGTTACCTTTAAACTTACAGTAATGACTCAAAGAGCAAATCGAAGAAGAAAGCTCGCGCTTGTGCAACTATTTAGCCTTTTTTTTGATATCGTATTTGGTTGTTAAATTACAGGCATTCATAGAATGTATGATTTTGCATTGCGTGTTTTTTTGCACATTAAAAAACTTTTTTGAGACAATCGAAAATAGTTGTCATTCACTAAGGTCTTAGCAATCGCCTTCTGGAATATTATATATGTAGTTTGAAAATGCGAGAAATTGTGAGTGTTTTACATGGCAAATACGTATGTATAAATGTGTGTATGTGATATTTTTAGATGTATTAGTAAGTAATCGCAAGGAGTCCAGGGCTTTCCTTCTTGACCCGCAAGCCCATTTGGAAGTAAGATTGCCAGTCATTAATTTTGTTAAAGAAAACGCTTATAGCTATTAAAGCTGCAATGAAATAATCACAATATTCATAAAACGTAGAAGGAATAGGTTTTCAAAGAGAGAGTATTGTCATGCATAGGATAAAATAATATTTTCTCCATTCCGTTACGATAGTTGTTTTTTTATGTTCAGCCTCCCGCAAATGTTGAAAGCCTATGGCGCTGTGGAAGCACTACGAGAGGATACGTGTCGGTGTACCTTAGATTTGAAACGCTGCAGGTTATAGCCGTCGAGTAACAAATATCCCGGCAGCTCATTCCACAGAGTCGAAGTTCTGTAAAAGAAGGAATGCTGGAGAAGACTGGTTCGGAGAGTAGCTACCTCAACTTGGTAAGGATCAGCTTGCAGAGCTTCGCTGATGTTCCTTGTTCGGACGGCCTTTAGTGTTATTATCTCTGAGACACTCGAACGTCTTCCGTGATAGGATCTATAAAACAGGGACAGGTCAGCCACCCTTCTTCAATGTTTCAGGCTGTGGAGGTCCTTCGTGTAGTCAGGCGTAACGATGAGTCTAATTGCTCTCTTCTGGATAGTGTCTAGAAGCTTTTGGAGTGCTTCGGAGCGCATCCCCACACATGGGAGCAATACTCCAACGATGGTCGGATCTGTGCCTTGTAGAACAGCAGTAGTTGCTATGGTGTATACAGCTTCGTACAGCGGAACTGGACTCCAAGCTTCTGAAATGCCGTTTTAGCAATACTGACGACGTGGTCATGCCATGACATGTTATTGTTGATGTTGGTCCCCAAAAGCTTGACGCAAGATGACTTGACTATTGGGTGGCCCTCCATTTCCGCAGTTTGTAAACCAACGTGAAACCTTTTGGTCAGTGTTGTCTGAGTTTTCTGTACGTTATACCATACTTTGTTTACTAATCCCCACTCAACAATTGTTTTGATATCTATATTAAGCTGTGAGGCATGTTGTTGTCGCCATCCTTTGGGATGATAACGAAGGTACTTTTAAAAAATAAAAAAAATTCATCCGTGCATAAAATAGAGTATGTATGACAGGCATAAGTTTTTTGCTGAAACAGGGCTTCAAGCCATAAAAGCTTCTTTACGCCCTCAATATATAGATAACTATCGTTGTGTAATATAACGAATTTGAGCTGATTTATTCAATATTCATACTTAAACTCTGATGTTTATTTTTATACCTATTACCGTTAATTGACCAGTGCAATTTTTAGCAACAACTTTCAACCGACTTAGTCCTTGAGGTATCAAATCCAAAATTACCGTGAAACCTTTACGTGCAGCGAAATAATCTTATGAATAAACATTACGTATTAATTATGATATTAACCGAGATACGAACCGGCGCGAATAATTTGAGTTGTCTCTATGCGCCAAAACGTAGCAATTATAGTTAATAAAGTTTATCACTGAGGAGTTAATAAATCTACGAATGCAATCAAGAAACAAATGTCCGGATACGCTGCACGGATGCGAGGCGTGCCTCCTATTATTTGTAATTCATCATCCAGTTATGCTGTGAAAAAGTTTACGGATGTTGGAAAAGTTCCTGATTCATCAATGAGCCAGAGATCCTCTGCTTATCTCCAGAGACGTAGGCGAGCAAAGATCCGAAATACTGCTTACAGCATGTCGAGGCATAATGCTAATAGAGCCACAGAACAGACTCAAACATGGCCGACTCTACACTAGGAAGGAGCCTTAGATGTGGCAACGTGGCTTAGCTGTCAAATAGTGGGCCTATAGTTTCAGAATAATTATTACATTTTATATGTATTAGAGTGCATCTCGGTTAATAAATTAAGAAAAATACTTTTCAGAACTACTACTACTAATACCACTTACATCTGATGTCTGGTTCATCGTAGTCAAACACTACAAAATAAAAATAAACGCAACCTGTTTTCTGCTGCCACTTCCACGTCCACTTAAATGAACACTCAATTTACTTTGTAAATTTTCACTTGAGCTAGAAAAATCCACTCTTAGGTCACTTTGAAGCCATTCTTGCTGGTCTTGATTTCCTTTCACTATCAGATCCTCCGTAGGTATGCCCAGATGCATGCCCAGATGAGTTCTATTAACTGTCTTTTTCTGTGAGATTTGGGAGGATCAGAAAACATTGTAAGTACCACATTGTGCTTTAAAATAGGTCTTATCCTTTGAAATGTTTGTAGATTATTGTCTTCATTCTTATAAATATAACCAGCCCTTACGAGGAATACCGTTCACCCACTTCTGTTTATGTCCTTTATTGGAAGCACAATTGCTAGTGCAACCTGGTACTACACACTTTGCAGGCACGTTTTATCTTTATAGTTTCGTTTGTGCAGGTAAATAATTAAAAACACATTAAAAATCACCTTCCAATCTTCTTTTTCACTCTGTAAGGTTATGTTTGGTACGTTCTTTATTGGAAGCACAATTGCTAGTGCAACCTGGTACTACACACTTTGCAGGCATCTTTTTATCTTCATAGTTTCGTTTGTGCAGGTAAATAATTAGAAACAGTTTAACAATCACCTTCCAATCTTATTTTTCACTCTGAAAGGTTATGTTTGGTATGTCCTTTATTGGAAGCACAGTTGCTAGTGCAACCTGGTACTGCACACTTTGCAGGCATCTTTTTATCTTTATAGTTTCGTTTGTGCAGGTAAGTAATTAGAAACACATTAAAAATCACCTTCCAATCTTCTTTTTTGCTCTGGAAGATTACACTAATAACTTAACAGCAAATAAAAGCTCGGCCCCCGATTCAGTGTTGCCATATTTCAATGCTCCGGCCTAGTGAGTAGGCCGTGGATACGCTTTTGTTTTCTGACAAGAAACCGCAACGTGCCGGCAACTGAAGCAAGATGGCGGCTGTTTATCTTGTCAGTGCTTAAAATGACGTTCCATGAATGAATAGAAAAATGTATATTTTTTGATCGTCGTTGATTTAGGCTGATATTCGAATATATTCCTTCGACGTTCTCGGAATACACTTGGTTCTGTTTCGCAAGAAATATTGCAAAAAATACAAATTCCTGCAATTGAAAGCGTTAAGCGTTCTCCCTATCACACTCCTCAGCCGTCTCGAAGACCGGCTGGCAGCTAGCAGCTCTCCGCGATCCGCTTCCATTAAATAATTATTTTTCTCAATATCCACATCATAAATTTGTCGTTTCCACCTAGATTGCGTGTATACACGCTAAAATCGAATACTCTGGTTCGATTTTTGTAATGAGGCTGCATTAATTTATGGGCGAATGAATGTACGCCGCCGGAGTTGTAGCGTCGCGTCATCGCGTCGCCGCCTCGCGTCCTCCATATAAGACGACGACATCCACTTCTTGTTTGTCTGACAAAAATGCCGATGCGTGTGACGCTAATAGTTTTGCTTGTTTGCAAATTGCGGCCGCGAGTCTTACAATGACTCTCGGATGAATATCGGAACCTTAAGTAGAATACTCTAGATTCACGACACCTATGTAAACCAAGCATGCGGTTTTTGGCTAGGCGCATTCGTTTTACACAAAATCCCAGATAACCTCAGCTCCCTTAACTTTACACAGTTCAATACGTGTTCTTTTTCAAATGCCGTTAACGAAAACGTCGAAAACTGTTAATTTTAGGTTATAACCCCCTAGTGTGGCTTGGATGAACAAGGGCCTATCTGCATAAAACAAGTTTTGAGAAAATTAAAGGTTTGTGAAAAAAATTCGAAGTTGTTTATTATTGACGCTTCTTAACCTGGCGACATGATATTTTGATAAACGTTGTAAAAAGGCGCCAAATATTCATAAAATATGAAACTATTAGGTTTATTGAACGTTGTTAAAATATTTTTGTTAGTTAGGCCCCAGCAGATTGGTCTCAAGTTAATATAGGCCTTGTCTTTAATACAATAATTGACACACTTAGGACCAGAAAATTGTTATTTAGGACCGGTTGTCGTGTAAAACATTAGTTAGGCCCTTTTTACCTTGTCGAAATTTTCCTCATTATGTTTAGTTACAGTGGTAGGAGTAACAAATTTAAGCTTTTCTATAGTAAAAACTATTTTATTAAAAAAAATACATCTTCTGCAAACTGTGTAATGTATACTAATAAAGGACAAAGAAAATATTCATTATTGTAACAAAAAAATGAATAGCAGATACACAGGTGTATGCGAGATTGTGTCTCAGAAGTATGGGTTACTCATCATAGCCTAACACAATAGGACAAACGTCTTCGTCGCCACTGATACTGTCAGCTTTTAAATTAATATAAAATAGTTCGGATGTATCTAACACAACAAGGTTGCAATACCTTCAGGTTTCTTTTTAGGCAGTAGAAGTGGGTATGCGTCATGTAGTTTTTTTAAACTAGGATGTTCTGTGCTTAACTGTCATTTTTTAAGTTGTTGTTTACGAAATCTCAAGGGCCTATAACATACATCAGAATTAAAGTATTATATATTTTTCAAAATAATAAGGACCTATAAGTAGTAGATAGGACCTACATTTAAAACCAATTATATATCTATGTTACGCTTAGGCCCTTTGAACCTTTTTATCTGCAAACTAAAAACAGGCGAAGATAACATAGGTCTCATATTTCTTGTATCACTTATGCCGACTTTTAGTTAGGCCTGAAAGTGAAGCAATAAGCAAAAAAGCATAAAGGCTCAAGTCCATATAGGCCCCATTTAGTGGGTCTATATTACAAGCTAGGTCCATTTACGACATGCAAAATGTTTAATTAGGGTAGATAAGACCGTGATAAAAAGACCTATACATAGGCCTTTATATACACCAAAGTGTCCATACTTAGGCCTTTTCACATACTATGTATACTTTTGACTTGGGACCTATTCCATCGGAAAGAGCACATTCTATTTACGAAGTTGAGCCCAAAACCCCATTTTAAGAAAATTTGCACACAGGCCCTTGTCCGTCCAAGCCACAGTTATTGTAACGAAACGAATGTCACATTTTGGACATTCGCGGATGAGAATGCTGCTGCCAACATACGCGAATACGAACATTCAATTTTATATTTATTAAAATAAAAGCTTTAATTTTATTTTTGTGAGCTTAAAGTGTTAACCTTCATGTAAAATAATTATATTTATAGTTTATTTACTGTAGAAGTATTATTGATTATTATTTTTAGTTTTGTTTAAGAAGATAATTATAACTTCAGTGAACATTCAGAGGAGAATTATTTTTGTCTGTCTACATTGCATTCAGTATAATATTTTTGCTTGTCAAATTTTTATGAAAATTCAACTGTTAAGATTCTCTGCCCAAAGTTAATTAAATAAATGTCACCAAGTGATAAACACAAGACTGATGTGATTACGAGTTTGAGTTACTCTTTTACATTAAAAAAAACTTAAGAAATGAATGGATTTTGTTTTATTAACCAACCATAACATTACCAAAATGTGACATTCGCTACATCACTAGAGCAAAGTTGATCGGATTATTACCTAAAATTGACAGTTTTCGTTAATGTCATTTGAATTGTGTGGATAAAAAATACGTATTGAACTGAGTTATGTTAAGTGAGCTGAGATTATCTGAGATTTTGTGTAAAAAGAATGCGGCAGTCATTCAATTATTCACCACTGCAACACCTGTCTCAAAGGGGTGACACACGTACGAACTTTAAGTACCCGGCTTTTAAGTTCGCGAACTTACTCGGCTCGATGTCGGTGACATACGTGAAGCTGAAATCACTCATTTTGATAATTCTTCTAAATAAACAAAACTTTTAACAAACGCCAAACACAACAAGCGTTGCGAATCGATGGCCTGCCGAAACAGAGTGGTGGCTCGCGGCTCGCAGTACAAGCCGAGACAAACTACGAGCAAGATTTCAAACCAGTTGGATCGCCGGCGACTCGCGCGACGGTTTTAAAGTACGCGTACTTACGGTGACACACATGCGAAAAAGGTCATCGAGCCATAAGTACGCGTACTTGCTCGTGCGTGTATCACCCCTTTAAGACTTTACTTTTCGAATAACCTCACCCTGTTCTTAAAATTCATTTAGATGTTCATTATCATATAGCGTTTTCGGCTTATTGCCCTATCACTGCACTCATAGGAACTGAGTGTCAAAATTATGTTCGTCTTAGATTTGAGTGCAAAACTAGTGTGGTTTTTTGTTTTCGACTTATTCGCTTAATTGCACTTGAGTGCAAATTATCGCCACGGACTCTATGAGCTCGTGGAGATTTCAGTGCATTTTTGACGTCTATAAATACTAATTATAACCTATTTTATTTGTCAGAGAAAATAATTTTTTGAATTAAGAACTAGGTAGTGGGGTAGTATACATAACAGCATGAAAGGTGCGGAAGGTGTAGTTGGAAGAACTGCGAATCTCGTCATCTTCGGATGATGAGGAAATTGAAGCATATCTAGTTAAATTGCAAACAACGGCTGCGGGTGTCCCAAAAACACCAATATTTGTTGAAGATGTTGTTCATATAACGAAATCGTCAATAAGATTGAAGAAGAATGTATGCTGCTGATCAGGAGGGATAAATTGAAGATCATGAAATGAATACCGTTGAAATGCGTATGAAGAATGCAGTCCAAAGAGAGGGAGCAGCTAAAGATAGGTTAGCCAAATTACAATGTACAATCTCAATATGTCAAGCCAATACCTCATACAAGGCGTAGCCTTCGAGGTGGCAATATTTGTATAGTATAGTACAAATAAATAAATAAAATAAAAAATATACTGACGGAAGAAGAGATACAACAAGATATACATAGGTATTTACCGATGCAGATAGATATTCATTTTTAGTGCAAAAGCCATATTGCACAAAATGCTGTTAGTTTTTATGTCGATAAATAGAATAAATTATTAGGCGGATTCAAACTATTCAAATTCCAAAACCACCACAGAATGAAATTGAGCTCTCGCGATGCAAAATGACGTCAAACTGTCATCAGTTGGCTGACAGAACAGTTACTTGAATTGCACTGAAATTTGGTATACCTTCGACTTACCAGTTCAGATTTATTGCACTTCTGGGCACCAGACGAGTTTTCAATGTGCACTGTAGTACAATCGTGGTTAAAATCAGTGCAGTAAGTCGAAAACGCTAATAGATTCATTATAGGTTATGTCACATGTCAACGGTTGTCAAAATTTGAAGAAGATCCAGTCGAAAGCAATTTAACTATTTTTGGTGGAGGGAGCTCAAAAATGCTGCTGAAACCCCCATCCAGTTGAGCTATTGAGGATTGAAAGAACTAACAACGATATGGAGCAGAAGATGATCGAGCTGTGAAGCTAAGGAAGGTTATGAAATATTTTAGTCTGTATCTACTAGTCGATATTCGCGCACAAAGCCTGGCTTTCTGCGAATTATGACTAATATTTATTTGTATACTCAACAAATAAATATAATGATATTGATATATTAGCCCAGATGCAGCAACTTTGTTTGTCTACTGCCCCATTCAATATGGTATGCGCTTCATCGCTAAAGATAAATCTTGAAGAAAAATTAGTATAAATTTTACTGTGATTGATGAGTCTATCTGAGAACATAAGAAAGAAAATGGTTAAGTAAATATGAAAAGAAATACATTGCAGACTGGCTTTTGAAATTCTATCTCAGGTTATCAACGCATTCTTATTAGTTTATTGTATCTTGGTAGATAAATACCTTACGTTGTATTACTACACTCAAACCAATTTTATAATAAGGAAATACATAACTTGTTTATATTTTACCAGAGCTGTTTCCATCACCCATACTTTCCTCCACAATCAAGTAAATCACTTAGGTCATATGAAAAAGCTATAATATCGCTTTGATTACTTCCACTATCTTTACAAGCCAAAAAAAAAATCTTGAACAAATTCGAAAGTACTTAAATCTGAGATTCGCAAAGTATTATAGATTAAAGTCGGAAGATTAGTTGAACTTTCTATTAAATACCGTTACCAGGCATAATCTCAACCATCACTCACTAGACACGAGAAGACGACTAAATTACATCCGTATCAAATTTCATCTAAAGATAGTCTAGTTTTTAGCATTTGAATAGATTGTGCAGCATTGTATTGCTCGGCAGTGTGGGTTTAACTGATGTAAAGCTTAACGTAATGTGATATTTAAACACACATGACCAGACGTTTATCAAGATCGAGCACCGTGAACAGGACAGTCTCTTCGTTATGTCATATATATTATTTTTGTTTTGAGCCAATTTGTACTGTAAAAACTACCTGCTTCTTGGAATAATTATGATAAGCTCAAATCTGATCATTTATGTAATAGATGCTATACTGTTTGCTATACCAAAATCGCGGATCAAAGTAACTTTTATCAAGCTTGAGACAATAGAAATAAGATTTATTAAGTGACTCACAACGTAGCTTTGGAACCCGATGTGGCACATCGTAGCCATGATTTTTTTAGGAATTCCACTCTATGCAAGGAGTCCAATGTAGTACTAGTAGCACATGATCATACAGAAGGTCTTAAGCCTCGTGTCCACTAGCAAAAAGGATTGCTAGAGTTTCTCTCACCAGTCACTTGCGTAGCGTGTGCACGACGTCATTAGAGAAATATTGCAGCAAAATTACTTGTACATAAAGGACTTGCGACTTGCTGAGAGCTTGCAGTGTACACGGTTATTCTCAGGAAATTAGTTTGCCACAAAAATTTGGAGCCTGTTTCGAAAGTCTTGCAGCAAGTAGTGATGTAAATCAAATTTGGAGAAGTTCAACTAACTAAACGAGAGAAGACACGCGTGAATTATGGAATATACATACTCCAGAATTCAAGGACAGATTCAAAAAGCAGAATGCATTACAAAAATTGGCCCACTTATTTAAAACTTCTGCAGCGGAAATTCAAAGGAAGCTACAAAATTTGAGAACGCAAGTTAACCAAGAGTGGAGCAAAACTCAAAAGAAGAAAAGTGGACAAGGGACTAGTGAAATATATAAGAGTACTTGGGAGTTCTTTGACTCATTAAAGTCCATGTATCCCTAGAGTAGTTCTACGCTGAATCCACTTGCTCACCCAACACTTTTTCCGCCTTTTCCTATCTTTCTCTTGTTTTCTTTTTTTTTTAACTAAATGTATCACAACTACCGCAGCAGCTACAGATTTTGCATATGACATCTTATCTATAGTGTACACGGAATCAGAACAATCAAGCACAAGTGAAATTGCGAGAGCAATTTCCTAGATTAAATTTGCGAACAATTAAAAGATAGTCTAGACAAACAAGCAAGTAATTGCTGCCAAAACTATCACAAGTTACTTGCAAGTGGACATGGGGCTTTAGATAGAGGCACCTGGTACTTATTGAGCAAAAAAACGCATCATACGATATTGTATTGTCTTCCAGACTGAAATATATGACATCACAGCTTGTGTAAAGCTAGGTCTTGATGGGACCATTATGATCCTCTCGTACTTCCAAGCTGCTTTAAAGGCCTTGGACTCCGGGAATATTGCATCAAAACTGGTATTGGACCGTCAGTTGAGGAAACACATTCACAATATGATGTTAATAGTAAAGTGAGTAATACTCAAGGGGCCCTTGAAGGCCCTTCAAGTGAGGTTTAAATGAGGAAAGAGAGGGAATACCGCACGCCCGTTTGATGCTATATGAATTAGCTGTCATTAGCTGTTACCGAAAATAAATAGCCACCAAAATATTTGTTTCTAGCGTTTTTAAGACCAATCATTGTGAAATATTGTGGTGTGTATAATGGTAGGGTGTGCAGCTTATGGTTGTAAAAGCCACAGCAGCAGGAAGGAGCCAGAAATCACTTATCACAGGTAAATTTTGCTAGTTTTTTGGTGTCATTTGGTAACAGAAATGTCAGCCGCGCGTTCCATCCTCTCTCTTTCCTTGTCTAAGAGTGTATCCTTCCTTGTGTATTTGTTTCCTAGACAACATCTGCGAGACGTCAGGCAAATATTTGGCGACGTTGTCATATTTCAAATTAGGTCTATTTGTTATGCGTGTGACAAGGCATTTTGATGTTTTCTGTTATCTCCTTTTGTTTTGTGCCAATATTTCGTGTTTTGTGCCGGACATTTTTCCTGATGTGGTAGAAACTGACAACACCTTACTCCAAAGTAACCTACAAAATCGCCTTGGCTGCAACGAAATCAACAAAGTGTCAACACAGATAGAAGGGGCATTCGTGCATTGGTTTGCGGCTAGAATGAGACAGCGCTATTCAGGGCAGACGGTAGAAGATTTGACAACGCGCCACATTGCTAGTTAGGAGGTAGGTGGCTGTGCTTTTTCCCTGAGTAGTTCTATCTCTCTCACTGACCTCTCTTTCCTATGCGTGCTTTTTCCCTGTCGAGCTCTATCTCTTTCACTGACCTCTCTTTCCTATGTCGTCCGAAAAGGCGGTACATTGTTTAAATGGAAAGGGTCCATTCCATGTGTTGACATTTCGTTGTACGAAATGTCATGTTGACATGCCATGTTGACATTTCGTTACTTGACAATTACCAACGCATTTTGACTTTTATTTTGTGCCAGTATTTCGTGTCTTGTGCCGGATATTTTTCCTAATGTGATAGAAACTGACAACACCGTATTCCAAAATAACCTACAAAATCGCCTTGGCTGCAACGAAATGTTACGTTTCATAACTTGACTATTATTCAGGGGAGTCTTACGCAACAGACTCTCAAGTAGCTGTCAAAAACAAAACCTTACTTAAGGGGCGTGGGTAGACACATTTATATATACCTATTTGCCATGTAAAACACGGACTCACAATTTCTCGCACAACTCACTTTATTTTCAAACTACATATATAATATTCCAGAAGGCGATAGTTAAGACCTTAATGAATGACAACTATTTTCAATTTTCTCAAAAAAGTTTTTTAATGTGCAAAAAAACTCGCAATACAAAATCATACATTCTATAAATGCCTGTAATTTAACAACCAAACACGATATCAAAAAAAAAGGCTAAATAGGTGCACAAGCGCAAACTTTCTTCTTCAATTTGCACTTTGAGTCATTACTGTAAGTTTAAAGGTAACGTCAGGAGCTTGGAAATGCGAAATTCATTTGTATGGTGACCTCTCGACCTTACCCTTGGACCTTTAGGCCTACCTTTGGATTTTTGGACTTATCTCCCCTCATCTTAGACACACACAGTGGATAAGGGGAACAGGCGGTCACGCTTCCTCGCTAACACGGGAATACGTATTTTCTTGGATTCTCAATTTCGCGCGCTATACCCTAGACCCTTAAGGGGCCCTCAAGTATTAAGAAAGCCTTAAGTATCAACTATGAATACGGCCCTAAGACAATTGAGCAGCTATTGTGTGATTGCCCAGCATTCCTATCAATGCAAGAATCCATTCTGGGAAAGCGCTGGCTAGGTTAAGGGAAATCCCTCTGAGCTGCTTGGACTGGTTGAGCCACTCAGTTGTGAGGGATCGTGCTGTGATCTGAACATATCAACCCCCCCCCCCCCCCGTTCAATACAGAATGTGGGAGGAACATAAATATTTATATCTGAATATGGTTATTTTGAGTGATAAACAATCAATGAAATCGATTGAATTTATTAGTATACTCTCTCAAGTACGTTTTTGGAAAGCAGAACCCAGATCTTTAAATGCGCCTAACCTTGTATAGCGGCTATAAAGCAGGTTCTATGTGTACGTAGGCGTAAGCGTCTGCAAGGCATTGTTCTCTGAATGGTTCCAATTCACCTTTGCCAATCCATCCATCACGAGTCGGCTTTTGCGCCACGCCTATGACAGTTTATTTGTGTTCTGTAAATACCTACATTGAACTTTAATGCAAGCAAAGATTGCACGTTCTATACGAGACCCAACAATAAAATGTACGCAAATTGTTAGGAGTCGTTTGTAGGGTGATCGGTCACGAGCGCGCGCGGTCTGATTTTTACCTTTTTAGAAAAAGGGTGCCTTCATCGGCACTGGTCACATGCGCGCCGAAAGAAAATTAAGCTTGGTTATTCCTAATGACCACATCCCTTTTATTCTTGCGAATTTTCATCTGCCTTTTTACGACTTGCGGTAGCTTACAGTTACTTCTTCTGTAGGTATATAAAACTACCCTTAATGAAAATATTTCAGTAGTTTGCACTCCTTAGTTAATGTTTGTGAGTATTGTTTGTGTTCTGCTTTTTCATCATGGAGACTACGTTAAGTATGAAAGGGAAGAAACTAATAGTCCTTGAAGAGTATACGTTCCGAAGAGGTAAAGAAACCACCCGTGGTGTAGCTTACAGATGCTCTAGAAGAGGATGCATAGCGTCTTTGCTGATGAATCAATCGGAAGAGTTTGTTCTTAAAAGAAATAATGAGCACAACCATGATACTCTCACAAAACAAGCTATGAAGGTAATTTTCTCGGACTTTTTTTTACATCGTCAAGAAATCGATCAAATTTGTGACAAATTAGAACACGTTCTGGTTAATTAAATTTTTTTGGTGTATTATAAAGACATTTCGGTCTGCTGGCAATACCAACTTCTTTATTTGCAACAATTATAGTGATCAGATTGACTTATTATGTTAAGAACAAAATTGCGCATTTAATAATATAAAAAAGTAATTCATTTCTGTCAAGTCAAAAAGTAACGATACCTCTGACTGGAGTTCTACAAATTCTTCAGTAACTATTAGCAAGATCGCAAAAAATGACGAATGAATTAAAATCGGTTAAAATTATAAGACATAAGTTTACCTCGCCGCCCCGCGCGCTGATGTCCACATACCTGCCTATTATCTAAACTATTTTGGGGGCTTCTGACCGGTGGGATTAGGACAAATCTGACCGCGGCGCGCTAGTGTCCTATGGCCCATCTGGTGATCGAAATATTTTGCGCGCTTCTGACCGGTGGGATTAGAAGCAATCTGACCGCGGCGCGCTAGTGTCCTATGGCCGTTTGTAGGTGAACCATATGGTAGAACCTATGTGGCTTGAAGATTACTCATCCGGGTAGATCGACTTCCAAATCAGTACACTTAGATGTCATAAATTGTGTTTATCCATACACCCGTCTTACATCGAATATTTTTTCGCGAATTTATTTATGGATTAATCCGTGGTCTCCTTCAAGGTCAAAGTGACTCTGTTTTCATCAAGTGAACAAAACAATGGACCTTGTGGCAGTATACAGTGCTGCCAACATTGTTGCTGTCATTTGGTTTAGCAGTTTTCGCAAGATCTGCTAGTAATGTGTGCTATTAATGTGTGTGTTGAGAGATGTGTACTAGAAATGAGTTGCGAGGGATGTGGGCTAGGGACGTGTGCTGTTGATGTAGGCGAGCAAAAAGAAAACTCTGAAAAGAGCCCGCTACACATCTTCGCGACGCTCATCTGCACATCGTTTCACAGCCCCGTCTGACATCTTCGCACCGCTCATTTTCCTAGCACGTCTCTGAAGGAAACGCATTTCACGGTCACCCCACTCTAATTTTTGTACTAGTTGGATTTTATATAGATGTAGGTGCAAGTCCTAATGCAAAATTTGCCATAATAATATGTTTGAGAAGCCCAATTGCTGAGTACGTCGTGGAATCGAAACATTCGGATTTTCGTCAACACTGGCAGCAACAGCAGCAGTTTTTTCGGCCTAACGCGCATTACGAAGGTGCACAAGTCTCACAGTATCTGCTACGGAGCCAGTTCATTCCAATCTTCCCACTACCTGTCCAATTTCTTGCGCTACTGTTGATTGTCCACGACGACCGAATTTATTTCGTAATGCTCAAAAAGCTTTCACTGGATTCTCACCATTTTTATAGTATAATTCCACAAAATTAACATGCTCAACGATGCTAAAACGATCCATCTTCTGCAATGGCAAATATTCAACTAATGATATGACGCTTTGGTTGACAGATATGTGAAGCAGCTGTCAAGCGCAGGATCTTTACTTTTGAGAGGACGAAATAGAAAACCCTGTATTTGAGTATAGTAATTAATAAAATTCTTGAAATAACAGTGTTTTGCGTATCTACCTATCGAAAAAAATGGGAGTGAAGCAAATATACACGATTAAATTTTGTGTCTGGTTGGGTAAAACAACTGACACTTTTGAAACTCTTATCCAGATATGAAGATGATAGTTTATCAAGACGCTTTTTGAGTGTCATAAGATGTTTAAAGAATTCCGTGAAGGATACTTGTTGCTAAAACTGCTATGAGCTGTTTGTCGGTCATAAATAGCATTTAAATTATTTGCTAAGGTAATTTTAACGTTGTTATTTTGACATCTACGCAAGCGTAGATGCGACTTGGGAAAGGAAATTCCTAATTAGGACAGGGCAGGGCATTATTAAAAACGCGTTAAGAGCTTCCCTTATTTTTGCCCTATTTTACGATTTTGCTGATCGGCATCAACCGGATATGTTCGTGATTGCTTTATTTTCTACCATTCTTCAACAACAACAAATATAGGAAGAGACTTGAGAATTCCGCCGGTTGCGCACATGAAAGAGTGAGAACGCATTCGGCGGAAAAAAATAGAAACACAGTGTACGCGGGTACTCTCTAAGTAAACAGTTAATCTTAGGAAAAGATTTGCTTTGTTAAGAAAGGTCCTCAATGTTGATGACAAATAATAAATAATTATTAGGTAACCTTAAAATGTCTACAGTTCTGGAAGTTCACTTTTGCTCTGAATCACCTTCCGAATCTGAATTTAGCTTTTCTATAAACTCTGCATAATCACTGGCACTACCTTCCTGCAAGTTTATTATTCGATCCTCCATAATCACAGCCAGAAATGGTTCTTTTTCGGTAAAATAGCGCTCGTATATTGCATGCTCACATTTTTTGCCACGCTTCTTGCAAAAATCTGAAGAACTCATCGCAATACTTTTCTTAGTGTTTAAAATTGAAATCCACGTTTTGTTTGCCACATTTTGCTTTAGGGATGCCCATACTAATTCAATTAAATTTAAGTCCGGGTGATACGGTGGAAGTCGTAGAACAGAATGACCTGGTTCAGTCATAATCTTGTCTATTTCATAGGTTTTGTGTCTGGGTTTATGCATTTTTATTAAACCATATAATTCAGCTTTTAACATGTTTTCTGAAAATGGAATATTGCGCTGTCTTAACCACTCTTTCATATTATTCTTCCTGGTCCCTGCAGTAGGAGATTTGTTCACTTCAACATTATGATAAGGCGCGTTATCTATGGCCAATACACTGCTGGTATATTTGGAATAAGCTTTTCTTGAAGCCATTTTTTATAATTGTTATAATTTATTTCTATAAAACTCATATCACCCATTCACCATACGTGATTTTGCCCAGAGTGTACCGTTCCGCTACGAAATATCTGTTGCAGATGCCAAATTTGTTCGCTGTCCACTGCGCATCGAGGGGCGTTCCTTGTTTCATATTCCTCACGTTTCTAGCTATTCTTATCGAGTTGTACCTAACCTGGATTTAAACAGTATTATCTCTGCATTGCTGTGTATCGTGACTTGTATTTCGTAGCCCTGGTTTGCAAACAATTTTTGTTCAACTTAATAGTTAGCTCTGGTTCACTTATCACCTTTTGTGAACAGAAAAAAAACGTATCTTATAGCAGCAACAAAATTTATTATCTATAATGACGAATTTGTACAGCTAGAAGCAAAAGACCAAAGCAGGTCCCAAAAACAAATTCCAAACGATGATATTAGAAATTATAAATACAAGAGCAAACTTCAAGCGATGAGATTCGAGAATAGAACTACGAAAATAAATGTCAGATGTCAAAATAATGCTATCATCTGTTGCCGTGACTGCAATAACTCTATTTTGTGTCCTTATTAAGGTACCTATAAGGCTGGCCTAAATAAGGTAGGGCGTTATTTAACCCTAGAATACTAACGGTAATTTAATTGTATGTAAATACTAACGACACGTCAAATTTACGTATTAACGTTTTTCGTCTATGAATGGTCACGTTTTGATGAATTTTGTGAAGGAATATGATTGTGACTGTTTTAAAGGAACAGTTCTAGAGTATATTATGTGTTTCATTGAAAAAAAACGAAGAACAAGCTTGAGTGTTGCGCAAACTTAGAATTTTGTTAGCGTTTACGCAAATAAAAGGCAATAAGCATAGAACAAAAATACTTTCTTTATTAGAAAACCGAAAAAGTATAAAGAACATGTGAACTAAACATATAACTCATGAAAAATGAAGATAAAATTATTATTTTTTGATGACTACAGGACAGACTACATTTTTATGTGATGTTCGCCTCACAAGGCGCGACCGCATACATAACAAATTGTGGTCGTCATTCTCTTCTTCGCTGTAGGACATAAACTGCAGTAACTTCTTTTTCCTTTCTGCTGAGAAATTTCTTGATTCTTTGCCATGGGTCGATCCAGTTGTAAAATTGTATTTAGGGAGTTTTTCAATTTTCTGGACAGAGAAGGACAACTTTGTAGCCTCTCTTGTTGCCATGGTCTGGTCAGTTGTTCTTGAAGTCTAAGGACAAATTCCTGCCTTGATAATGGCTTCAGACCTTTTTGTATTATATTGTGGTTATATATGACATAGGAATTCACCGATGCAATGTTGAGCATATTGTAGAAAAAACAAAGGGGCCATCTCCTAGTCTTTCTGTTGGCGCATATATTTTGAGTCATTTGATCAAATGAATCAACAACTCCTTTTGTCGCATTATAAGTATGGATTATTTCCGGTTTACTTGTTTTTTGATTTATAGAGTCTGTGGAATGCATCGTCGAAAGTAACAGAACTATCTTATTTTGTATGGGTTTGTAAGACACTAGAGTCATTTTGTCATCAAATGCAAATAACCTCCTTATTTGAACCTCCTTCCACATTTTCTAGGTTTATGGTCTAGTAATTCCAAAGGTATTTCTGACTTATTTTTACGTAGTGTGCCAACTACTGTTAGATTGTATGGACTACTTAGTAATTTCATGGATAAGGGAATGCTGGTAAACCAGCTATCCATTGTAACATTGCGATTGCTACCATGTAGAGGAGTTGTCAAACTTGTAACGAAATAGTTGGCCAATGGCAGTCCATGCGAGCTTGTAGATTTTCCGAGATAAGGACTTGCATTTATAACATATTTAGTAGCAACGTCGCATAGCATTACAATTTTGATGCCATATTTATTTGGTTTGTTGGGCATATATATACGAAATGGGCACTTTCCCCGGAACCCCACAAGTTGTTCATCAATAGTAACATACGCTCTGGGCTTATAATTGTTCATACAGTTGCCAATGAAAATATCCCAGATGTTCGAAATTGGTGCAAAATTGTTACATTTTTTGCGCCCCTCTCGTGTTCCTTGATCGTCAAATCTTAATGAATTTATTAGAAAGTTAAATCTTTCTCTACTCATAGTTGCCCTGTATCTCTCACCCGAATAGGATGTATCAAACGAAAGCTTTGCTGATAGATGATTATTCTTTGCAGAGAGAAAAATTATTCCCAGTAGTGCTCTTAATTCAGTTACTGTTGTGTTAGAAACTGTTGCAGTTTTAACCTTGTATTTTTTTCGTAATTTGGCAATTTTCTCATTTGTGTGCACTAATATTTCGCTTAAAATTTCTTCGGTAAAGAACATACTAAAAATATCAGCTGGCTCTATAACATTTTTAGCTGGGTCTGTTGGTCCTGGTCGAATATAAACAATATTTTTAGCTGGAGTTTTACCACCTGCGTTATTTATCGGAGCAGTTTTCCACACATGACCATTTTTTCCCAAATCCATAGGTTTATTCGGATTTACGGAAACGTCTTCTGTAGTTTGTTCTTCATATGGAGCTTCTCGATATGTTAATGGTTGTAAGAGCTTACATTTCTTGTTATCAGATTGTTCGCCTGGGTTACTTCCTACGCTTTTTTGTTTGGGTTTCCAAATACTTTCCAATTCGGCTTGAAAAATCTCTTCGTCAAGCTCATCGGGAACATAGTCACAATCGGCAACACTATCGTCACTGTCCAACGGGTCTTGCTCTACCATATCTTGTTCATCGTCACTATCACTAAAATCGCTTGCGTCCACAATATCCTGCAATTCTTTGTCTGTAAGATGACGTTTTCGATCATAATCACTGTCTTTCGGCATTTTTCCGCCTGTCTATTACTAACGCCACGTCAAACGTACGTATGTGTTTACAAACGCAATTACTAAGTACACGTAAATTTTACGTACAGTGCTCTAAACATGCCTGTAGCAAAATTAGCAGCTAACTGACATCTTATAACCGTCCTATTCCCATCGTGCAGGAAGAGTGGGGGAAAGCACTGCCGGCACGACAAGCTGCTAGGTCCTATTCAGGGAATGAAACAACTGTTTCAAAAATATTAGTACGTAAATTTTACGTGCCTTAGTATTGTAGGGTTAAGTCCGGCTTGCAATACCTCTCTAATCTATTTTTTCTAAAATAATCACACTATCATGCACTTATACTCATTTTAGCATGTGAGCAAGAAAGGTGATACTTCCTTAATGTTATGAACATTGCAGATCATTATGCTTACTTTAATAATATCCAGCAAATTGATTGCGATCTATAAACGACGACCACATCAGCCAGCTATGTCTGGTTTTCCTCAGCGCTAATTCATTTCACTACGGACATAAACAGCAGTAATTACAAAATGAAATAAGATTGAATAAAGCTTAATAATGAAATTCTTGAAATAATAATTTATGCAAACCCGTTTACACAATTTTCTCCATGTACATACGGAATAACAACTCAATCCCAGCATGACTTTGAGCACTAATTGCCAGATAAGTATGAAGTAAAAACTATTAAAGGTATTCGCTTTTAATTATGAAATTCTCGTCATAAATAAAAGTACCGCAGGACGGCTAAAAACTCGTATGGGGCAGTTGCCTTGTTATACTTTGAAATATCCTTTAATGTTTTCATTCTGTTCAAATGAGCTTGTGATACGATTACATATTATATATACGAGATTCTCGATGTAGAAGTCAATGGCAGCTGCAGAGAAATTATCTACAGGCTTTAACGAGTATTTTCAACAGAAAGAGGAAAGTCTAGTGATGAAGGTTAGGTTAGGTTGAAAGTGAGTGGGGCAGAGCTGCCTCCTTCCACTGCGACTCAATTGTGTCTATTGTGGCTCACACCTTTTCAGAGTTCACTGTTCAGTCCGCAGCACCTCTTTACGAAGGCGATCAACTTGAAGGGTGAAACTTCCTTGAAGGCATGAGGTTCCAGTTGGGCAAATCCGAATGTCTGGAACCTAGCATTATCCAGTACTGGACAGGAGCGAAGAATATGCTCCGCTGTTTCGTCCTCCACGTAGCAGAAGCGACAGTCTGAAGTTTGTTCAAGACCTAACTTCCGCATATGGTACCTTAGACGACCATGTCCCGTCAGCAGACCGACCAGAATGCGGAGGTCGTACCTATTACATTCCATGATCCTCGAGAGGGCCTGACTCGACGGGTATCTTATAAACGCCTTCAAGTGCAGTAGCCCTGGTGTATCTCGCCAGTTCAGGAGTGCTTTTCTCACTGCCCATTCCGAGATGCCCTTTTTTGCAATGCCCGCGAATGGTTCTGGTCCTATGAATACAAATTCACCTCCTCCTTTTGCTAGTGCGTCGGCCAATACATTGCCTTCCACTCCGCTGTGACCCGGAACCAAATCAGGGTTACCCTGTTTCCCGTTCCGAGTTTGTTGAGGAGGTGCATGCAGCTCCATACCAGTCTTGAATCAATTCGACTGGAGCACAGTGCTTTGAAAGCAGCCTGATTGTCTGAAAAGATTTTTATAGATCTGTTTGTCAGGAGCCTTTTGATTAGTTCCCTGACTCCCAGCTCTATGGCAATCATTTCTGCTTGGAAGACTGTGGTATACCTCCCAAGGTTGACTGAAATTTCAACTCTTGGATTGGTACCCACTACTCCCGCTCCAAGTCTAGTGATGAAAAGCAACACAGCATTGCTCCAAGGGTCTGTCCTGGCTCCACTGCTTTTCAACCTTGTCATTTCCGATATGCTGAAACTAGATCTCGGAAATTCGGCTATATGGATGACAGGGTGCTAGCCATGTATCACCGTTCCTTTGAAGAAACAGAGACTGCCTATCTTCAGACTTGGCGAGCTTGGGAACGTATTTCCGTAAATGGAGACTGAGGCTAAACCCCAGCAAAACGGAGACGGCGTGCTTCCATCTCTCTAACAAAGCAGCGAATAGACCTGACGTGCAATCGAATAACCTAGTAACTCGAGGTTTTTGCTTTGCTTGCACATTCTGAACCACCAGCTCGAACTCTATCGGTAGCTATTTATAAATTGCAAATCAGACTGCTAGTTTCGGAGATATTGAGACCTCACTTTTAGAAATAGACATACTAAAAATATATATTTTCATATATAGAGTTACTTGAATTCATTGCGATACTTGAATGAAGTCATATGTGCTATCGTAGAACCTAGTAAGTCGAGTTACTTAATACCTTTACTTGTATAAAGGGATAGTAAACTGATCTGCTGATTATTCAAATTCATAATTACAAACAAAAATATAACAGGTACTCATTTGTGTAAGGTATAATGTAACATTACTATACCTGCAGAGGATTGGGAGATAACAGGGCTATAATTGGAATGCTTGTTATAGATGAGAAAGTGTCACAAGCCAACCTGAGTCTAAAAACAGAGACTGAGGCAATCAAAGTGGGTTCTAAGAAAGGTAAAAGGAAAAATGAATGAGTTGTTACCGCCTTGTGTAATAAGTTGCAGAAAAATTACCGCGAAAACTACTTCATATAGATTGCCGAACAATATTCGAGTATTTTGCTGAATCGCATAGGGTCAGCGAACTTCATCTCCATAATACCCATTAAAGCTTTTAGATGTTTATTCATATATTTAGTTTAAAAACTGATGGAACAACTTGCTTCATAAGATGGAAGACCACTGACTTGCCACGTTTAAGGGAGAATAGGAAAAAAAACATGCCGATGCAAGAAAATATTTTGGACCAGCTGGCCACGTTGAGATGATTGGAAGATTCAGTTAAAATAGCGCCACCACTCAACCTATTTGTTGTTTGTCAAATGAACATATGCAATATTGTTAGCTTTGACTGTTTCCTTCAGGTTGTTACATACTTTCTAGGAGTGCTTTTACGTTTATACAGATATATCGAGTCTTAGTTGATTAGCGGTATTTAAGTATGTTCTTGTATTGCTACGTAGTACTTCTCGCTTAATAGGCGTATGTTTTTTACCCTATTTAAGACTATTTTGATGACCTGTTGTTGAACAAATATTACAAAAATTTAATATAACCTTACTTTTGCACGATAAAGTACTAGCATAAGATTTTAGTTCAATGACAAGGTTTACCTTATACACGTAGTCATGCTAGCAAGAAAACAAAATGAGAAAATTATCTAGAACACCTCAACTTAGAACAGTTTTACTATACTGATGACAGAAAAACTAGAAAACTTGATGCAAGAGTATAGACAAAATGATAGAACCAGGGTTACTATAATCTGTCTGATTGTAGGTCTGTTTTCGATGAGGTACACCCTAGGCACTATTCAATCTATATTCATCATGAGCAGACTTACTATGTTTTTGAGTTATATACCGTCTAGGTAATACACACTTAGTAATTAAAAGCCTTAAAATATCTTTTCTGTGGAAAGCAAATCAAAAAAGTCTTTTCAATAGGCCGAAAGGGAAGGAAAAAATATACATTAGGTGTACATCCGATTACCAAAAAACTTATATACAGAGAAGTTATATGCAAAAAAATGGAACAAAACTTCAAATTGATTTTGCCGGACTTGTCGTTTTTTGAGATACTAGGCTTTTCGATTGCACGGCAGAGACAGCTCCAGGTTTACTTCGAGGATACCTTACTACGCCACAATACGCACCCAAAATATCTTGGTGTCACCCTAGATAGGACACTGACTTATAAGAGGCACCTGCTGAATACGGCTGCGAAGCTGTGGACTCGGAACAACATCCTCCATAAGCTATGTGGCACTACTTGGGGCTCTATTGCTGAAACACTAAGAACCTCAGCACTTGGGTTGGTTTACTCGACTGCAGAATACGGCGCTCCGGTATGGCTCAACAGTGCCCATACCCAAAAGGTAGACACACAGTTGAACGAGACCATGAGGATAATCAGCGGAACGCTAAAATCAACTCCTACCGAATGGCTACCTGTTTTGAGTCATATACCCCCTCCAGACATCTGGCCCAAAGCAGCTCTCCTTCGAGAGTACACACAGAAAAATCTGTCGTTCTGTCAAAGACTTGGATTCAATGGGACGTTACACTCAGCATTCCTCAAATACAGCGATGTTTTATCCAAGGGGAAGTGTAGTTGGTAACGAATTATATCGTATTGTCGATTCAACTACAAGATGTCATTGCATTCCAATGAATAATTCAATTGCAGCCTGTCGTTGAATCAAATCTGTGTTTGATAATTGATTCTGAACTACTTTCTTTTCCTTGTACTAACAGATTTCATTGCGAGGACAGCTGATTGATTCGTTTGGATGTTTAATTGTGTGATTTTGTATGAAGTTATAAGGTGCATGATATAAGAATTAGGCATAATCCTGCACCGTTGTTGCATTATTACCTGAAATATAACTGTCTCACTAATCTAAATATCTACATTCAAATGTGGATGTTAGCTCTTCTATGTCCCAATTTCTCAGCAGGTCCTCCATTTAATACATAACTGGACATATCTAAATCACTCAATTGCTGATGCAATACGCAAAACCACGAGATGACACAACACGGCTAACACCGAAACAACACAACGGATCAACCTCGTCCATGTTGGCAGGTTCGCGGCGATAGTAATACTGAGATAATCCCCCTGTTCTTTATTTTACGTTCTTTGAATCGGGACATCAGTCCCGCCGAATACTGATTATAGTTCAGCGAACGACAAGGGCCATTGAAACAAAATTAATTTTTATGCAGTAATAATTTCTGTGCATTGAATAGAGTGTATGCTTTGCTTAAATGAAACATAGGGTAAATTTCGAAAACAAAAGGATGTTTTGATTGCATTATATGTCAATACTGGTATTAGAAGGATTATACATATAGTTAGAATGAATATAAAATTATTTTGAATTTATTGGCGTACCTGTGATTACTTCGAATATAAGGATTGAATTCTTTCAATGACATGGATTTGAAGCAACTGTAAATATATTTAAAGCGATGGAAAAACATCCAAATACTAACAATTAATTGGAAACGCAACAGTATCATGCAAAAACAGAATACGATCCAGTAGACCAACCATAAGAACTACCAGAGAACAGCACACGTCACAGTTCGATCCCATAGACTCTTGGTAGCAAAAATGGACAGATAACTGCCCCCCTCAAGGCATAAATCTTCTGTGGATAAAAACAAAGCCTCCAGCTTTCGATCAGCCCCGTGAAATATGGACATCACTGAATAGAATACGCACCAACCATGGCATATAAGTGGACTCAATGCACAAATGGGGCAGGGTACAATCTGCGAGGTGTGACTGCGGGGAGAAAAGTAAACAGTTTAGCATATGGTGATGGAATGCCCAAATGCAGCATATGGGGGAAACTTTCATGACTTCCTAATGGCAACTGATGCCTCGATCAAGCATGTGTCTAGATAAAATGTGTGTAAACTGGACTAACTTGTACTTTCCTTTATATACTTTTATGTGTCTTATATCGTATAAAGCCATACTTAAATACTTTCCTTTATATACTTTTATGTGTTTTATATCATATAAAGCCATACTATAAATAATTAAATTGCCCCAGTATTGAATAAAAAGAGAACAAGAAGAAAGGGGGCAAGTTTCTGGACTCAGCATACCTCCTACACATCACCCGTGCTACCAAAAAATGTCCACTATTCCTACATTGTCATTTTCATAAAGTAGATAATGATCAGAGAGCTTTGAAACATCTAAAAACGAAGTTTGAACGATATCCTGTTACCATTTCCTCCACGGTAGTAACACAGTGCTACAATTTCATTACAATCAAGTTCGTAGTTTCTAAGTTACACGTTATAGAGTTGTAATATGCATGTATCAAATTATTCCACAGATACAAAATTCAAAGACAACATAAGGATAGATGTAAAAAGCACAAGATACGTCGAAAGTCGTTTTTCCACCGCAGTACAGAGTATTTTATGAACACATCAAATTTTTTGGTTTTTAACCCTCCCCCCCCCACCATCCGAACTTCACCACCGCCCAAAAATCAAGCTCTTTCATAAGATACGACACACCCTTAACTTTGTCCCTTCGAACTCCAGTAACATTTTGACATTGATCATTACTAAGGATCATTATAACCTCAAAACACAGTCACACACAAAAGTACAAAAGCCAAAAGAATAAAAGTTAGGCTAGATTACCAATTCACTTTGTAGGGATGGGCTTGAATTAGATTCTATCTTTGGATTCATTCATAATGGGATGCGCCGAAATAAATTGATGGCTTCGATTAGTTGCGAATCTCGGTTACAAACAGGATGAACTGTGATACCTATCTGATATAAAAATGTATTGCAACGAAAATGCTAGTGGGTCAATTGCCTGTTTCAGTATCATATTGAGTCGCATTGTTAAGGGAATTCAGATCATCTCTAGTTTGCAGTTGAATCTCACTGACTTGCGCTGCAGCAGTATCGATTGTCGATATCGATAAGATATCTGTGACGTCAGCCCTTGTTTTAAGTCACGTGGAAAAATTTGAATATATCCTTATTTTATTTTGCAAATATCTTTTTTTGGCCGTCAGTAAAGTCATCTTCTTGATATGGTTTTCTTTACGCTATGTATACTCCCGAGGCGATTTCACGACCTCTGTAAGTACCCTATTCCACTGTCTTGTCTACTGCTCTATGCAACGAATGTGTCGTCCACGTATCTGAACCACATTTTTACCTTATACTGGGTGCTGTTCAAGGACGCTAGCTTAATCTGTCTATTATAAAGTTAGCCGCCACACCAACAGTCCACCTTCAAAGTAGCGTCCGTTATCGAACCATGCAAGACACCGTTACCTACCCTGCCCTACCAATGTCACATCCAAAACAAAAACTTTGTAAATGAGCGGGAAATCTTTAATTCATAACGAGATGTGTACAGTAGGCTACAACGAAATAACGATCATCACTTTTTTAAATAAATTAACGACCTGGTACCCGTCTCATTAAACGTCTGGCCGCGTCAATTTTTCTTCGAATCGACAGCAACAGAAGCAGATAGCTGCTGCTGCCTGGCTACCTGGCAGCCATTCCCCTGTCGTCGCTGCTATGTACGCCTTTCTCGAAATTATAATTCGACTTTTAGTGGAAAAAACAGAAAAAACCGCCTAAACCAGTTTGATTATATCTGCGCGAAGCGCTTACCGTTGGAACTCGAGTCGTACATAACATACACACATACGTGCACATGCGGCTGTATGGTTGGGAACAAGGTGGTACTTCTGCCCATAGAACTACCGGTATACAAGGCGTCCCGAGGTAACAAACTGGTGAAACTAAACCACTATTCTCAAAAAAATTCTCTTTCTCAAAAGAAACCGACCCAATCAACTATAGATATGGTTACATTTAATGCCTCCAAGACCCAGTATTGTACGCTATCAAACAAGAAGTGCTCAAGCCAACACCAGGTTCTGGTGAACAACCGGGCTCTGCCAAGGAGTCACTCATTCAAGCTGTTAGGAGTCAACATTACAGAAAATCTGATCTGATGAACACGTCGCGTCAATTGCAACAGCTGCTGTTAAAAAGCTTGGGTACCTATTTAGAGCCAGAAAGTATTTCTCACCATGTAACCTCCTCACGCTATATAAAGCCCAGGTAAGACCTTGCCTGGAGTATTGCTCTCATGTCTGGGGAGCTGCTGCCCTGACTACCCTGCCTATACTAGATGCCGTCCAGAGAAGGGCAGTTCGACTAATTGGCGATCCGGCCTTAACGCGCCACCTTCAGTCACTTTCTCACCGACGTGTTGTTGGTGACCTCTCACTCTTCTACCGATATTCCAACGGAATCTGCTCCTCTGAGCTATCCTCTATCGTTCCGCCGCTCACTGCTCCTATCAGATGTACCCGTGCGACCGCTGCATCTCATCCTAAGACGGTCGTTCTTCATACATTAAGAACTGAGCGGTACAACCGCATATTTATTCCCAGAGTGTCCAAGGCTTGGAATGGACTGTCAGAAGCTGTATTCATTGGGCCTGCGGGTATTGGTCCATTCAAATCTCGCGTTAACAAACTTCCCCTAACATAACCCTTTCACAGCAGCCGCGGTACACTGGCATTTAGGCCCTACCTGCGCGGACTGCTCAGTTATAAAAAAAAGTCTTTACTCTTCTTGGTTCAACTTTAATGTGATTGCAGTACTTGGACATACCGATCAATCGAACGCAGAAAGGTCCAGATACGTCACATAGCAGCGTCCGCGTTGGTGAGTCCGCCGCCGCCAACTAGGAAGGAATCCATTAACGCCAAGAACCGTTGGTCGATGCGGTCGGGATAAAATCCCGGCCGTGCAATCCGGTCCTGTATCGGGCCATTTATCAACGTCGGCTCTGTTCGGAGCATCGCAAAAATGCGCGCCGCGCGACTGAGGCCTGCCAGCCGGCGGACGGACGGGACGCGGACGATCGGTCAGGAGCCGAAGCCGATGCACCAAACCAAACCAAAGAATGCTCAATCCTGACGCTAGAAAAACATTACATCCTAGTCCTCCACAGTAAAGCTACGTTTTTTTAATAGTGGCCTACCTACTGCTATCAACTGGCAGACAGAACAAAAAGGAACTAGGACTGGGCACAACGGATATTGTGTTTCTGCCGAAACATTAAAATGCTTGGGTGAAGACGGTATCTCTCTTTTATATAATATTTGTAAGAGGGTCTGGTCCTCCGGTGTTTGGCCAGATGAATGGTGCACATCCATTTTTGTTCCACTTCATAAAAAAGGATCTCCAACAAATCCAGACAATTATCGCCTACTTTCGTTAATATCTCATGCAAGCAAGGTTCTACTATATATTTTAGTCTCGTTTGGAGGGTTTTATTGGCTGGAAAATTTCTCAGGCGCAGGCAGGTTTCGTAAAAGGACGCGGTACGCGTGAACAGATCTTAAACTTAAGACAGATTATTGAAAAAACCAGAGAGCATTATTTTCCCGTTTTCGTCTGCTTTGTGGACTATTCTAAGGCGTTTGATAACGTAAAGTAGCCTAAACTGTGGGAAATCCTTATCTCCATGAGAGTCCCTTACCACTTTGTATTTCTCATACAGCAACTCTATAAGTCTAGCTCAGCTAGTGTAAGAATTGATGGTAACCTGTCTGGTCAAACAGCAACCAGAAAAGGAGTTCGACAGGGATGCGTATTATCTCCGATGTTATTTAACATTTACTCTGAATTTGTGATGAGACAGGTATTGGACAACTGGAAAGGCGGTATAACTATTGGCGCGAAGCAAAATATCTAACTTAAGATTTAATGACGATACAACCCTTATTGCTGCTTCTCAGTAAGAACTAGTAGCTCTATTGAACGTTTTAGAACAACACAGTGCAGCATATGGCCTTGGTATTAACTACAACAAGACCAAGGTTATTATCGTAGATAGAGAGCATGACAATCATCAAGAAATAAAGTCAATAGGCCGTTGTGAGGTAGTTCAAAGTTTTGTGTACCTCGGTTCTTTGATCGACAATTCAGGCAGCTGTGAAAATGAGATTCGACGACGCATTCGACAGGCACGGGTGGCCATGACAAAGCTTACTAAAATATGGCGTGACCATAACATCACTAAAGCTACCAAAATGTCACTGATTCAGTCTCTTGTGTTCTCCATGTTTTTGTATGCCTCGGAAACTTGGACTGTAAAAAGGCAGATCGAGATCGCATAGATGCTTTTGAAATATGGACGTGGAGGAGAATGCTGAGAATTCCATTATACCGCCCATCGAACTAATGTTTCCATACTGGATGAGCTCGGTAATCCAAAGAGACTATCATCCATTGTGTCGATGAGAATACTTACATTCTTCGGACATATTCACAGAAGCGATAATATGGAGAAACTTGTAGTTCAGGGTCACGCCCCGAGTGGGCGGCGCCGTGGCCGTTCCCCTACACGCTGGGTGGATACGACGAAACAGTTGCTAGATATGAGTATCAAGAGCGCCACTGAACTGACGGTAAATCGCGAACGATGGCGAGCTACAGTTCTCAAAACTATTGATAAAATTCGTGTCGGCAATACTCTAGCTCCGACTTAATGCATTTTACGAGTTCCCAAATGTCTGTCAAGACATTGTGACTATAATGATAGATCACCATATAGTCGGAAGTGCATACGGAAAGGTCTTGCAAAGCCGTTTTACCGAGGAGAGACGATCTGAAGAGAGTGACAGTTTCATATCAGCCTCCGATCTTGCGCTATTCACGTACAGCTCCAAGCCAGAACTGGGTGCAGGAACAGGAGTAGTTGATACGATCTGAAAGTTGAAATTTCAGTAAAACCTTTGGAGGTGTACCACAATCTTTCAAACAGAAATGATAGGCACAGAGTTGAGAGATAATAAAAAAATTTAGATCTCTAAACTTAAGTACTTATAACCTCGTGTTTTGGATAATTTGAAGTTGCTGATTACAAATCCGATGCCAGGTCTGAGTTTCAGTATCATTTGACGAAAATCGTAAATTTCAGACCTCTCAGTTATTTAGGTTTACCTAAAATATCGAAAATCTTTATTTGGCTTTCTATTAATATGACACCTTTTGTTTTGGATGATTTGAGGTTACTGATGAGAAACCCGATGTCAGTTTTAAGTTTCAGTATCTTTAGACGAACTTCAAAAATTGCAGATCTTTAGGTTTACCTGAAAAATCGAAAATATTTATTTGGATATCTATTAAGATGAAACCTCGTTTGTGTAGACAATTTGAAGGCAATAACTAGAAATCCGGTGTCAGTTGGGTTTCAGTCTCTTTTGACGAAAATTGAAAATTTCTTTGATATCTTTAGGTTCACCTAAAAAATAGAAAATCTTTTTTGGCTTTCTATTAAGACGAAGCCTCGTGTTTTGTATGATTTCAGGGTGCTGACTGCAAATTTGATCGCAGTTTTGAGTTTCAGTCTATTTTGGCGAAAATAAAAAATTTCAGATCTTTCAGATCTTTAGGTTTACCTAAAAATTCGAAAATCTTTAGTTGGCTTTCTATTAAGATGAAGCCTCGCGTTTTGGGCAATTTGAGGGTGCTGATTACAAATCCGGTCGCAGTTTTGAGTTTCAGTCTCTTTTGACGAAAATAAAAAATTTCAGATCTTTAGTTTACCTAAAAAATCGAAAATCTTTATTTGGCTTTCTATTAAGACAAAACCTCGTATTTTGTATATATTAAGAGTGCCGATTACCAATTAGGTGTCAGTTTTGAGTTTCAGATGTTTTGGCGACAATCACAAATTTCAGATCTTTCGGATTTTTAAGTTTACTTAAAAAATCTAAAATCTTTATTTGGCTTTCTATTAAGACAAAACCTTGTATTTTGTATATATTGAGAGTGCCGATTACCAATTAGGTGTCAGTTTTGAGTTTCAGATGTTTTGGCGACAATCACAAATTTCAGATCTTTCGGATTTTTAAGTTTACTTAAAAAATCTAAAATCTTTATTTGGCTTTCTATTGAGATGAAACCTCGTATTTTGGACGATTTGAGGGTTCTGATTAAAATCGCGTTGCAGTTTTAGGTTTCTGTATCGTTTGACGAAAATAAAAAAAAAATTCAGATCTCTCATGTTTATAGCTTAGCTAAATAATGATCAATAATCTTTATTTATTTTTCTATTAAGATAAAACCTCGTGTCTTGGATAATACGATGTCGCTTATTAGAAATTTGGTCACGATTTTGAGTTTTAGTCTCGTTCGATGGAAATCGAAAATTTCAGATCTTTCAGATCGCCAGGTTTACCTAAAAAGTCGAAAATCTTTATTTGGCTTTCTATTAAGACAAAACCTCGTATTTTATATATATTGAGAGTGCCGATTACCAATTAGGTGTCAGGTTTGAGTTTCAGATGTTTTGGCGACAATCACAAATTTCAGATCTTTCGGATTTTTAAGTTTACTTAAAAAATCTAAAATCTTTATTTGGCTTTCTATTGAGATGAAACCTCGTATTTTGGACGATTTTAGGGTTCTGATTACAAATCGCGTTGCATTTTAGGTTTCTGTATCGTTTGACGAAAATCAAAAAAAAAATCAGAACTCTCATGTTTTTTAGCTTACCTAAATAATCCTCAGTAATCTTTATTTATTTTTCTATTAAGATAAAACCTCGTGTCTTGGATAATACGATGTCGTCAATTAAAAATTTTGTCTCGATTTTGAGTTTTAGTCTCGTTCGATGGAAATCGAAAATTTCAGATCTTTCAGATCGCCAGGTTTACCTTAAAAATCGAAAATCTTTATTTGGCTTTCTATTGAGATTAAGCCTCGTGTTTTGGATAATTTGAAGGTGCTGACTACAAATCCGGTCTCAGTTTTGAATCTTAGTATCGTTTGACAAAAGTAAAAAATTTCAGATCTTTTAGATCTTCAGCTTTACCTAAAAAAGCCTCGTGTTTTGGATAATTTGAGGACCCTGATTACAAATCCAGTCTCAGTTTTCAGTTTCAGTGTCGTGGTCCATCCAGAAGTGAAGAATTTTCTAGCTGAATGTCACTTGTTAGGCGGTCTGGAACATTTTATATCTTCCAGATTAACTTGGACATCTGCATCCGAGATGCTGGTTTCTAGCTGCTGAGGTATCTTTGGTAGAAACACTCGAAGCAGAGTCGCTGGTACAGTTGACGTCCTCTTTCACATATTATATGCCAGTACACCGCTTTTTAAGGGAAAACACAATGAAGAGGAGACAGAGATGAAACAATGGCACAATGGCTCCGATGAAATACACTACGAACAGATATGTCAGACCAGGCGTAAATATTGAAGTAGCTATGGGGAACTGACGGTTGGGAGTTGTATTGCTTCATAGATGTGACTGTGCGGTTACTGAGATCGATGCAAAATACAGACATTCTTTAGGATGGAAGAGGTTTAGTTATGTATAATCCTACAACGCCTATCTTCATTTGACGTCAAAGACTTTCTAATGCTACGACTGAAACTGTTACTCATACAGTTTTTGACCTTCTACATGCTTACACATGCTTACAGTCAAAAAATAGATACAATAATCAAAGAAGATAACATCATAACCGAGCCTTACATCTATAAGGGGAGGGAGATTATAAATTAAAAAAGTCATGAAGAGGATAGGATCCTGAAATTACAAAAGTTGAAACACAGATAAATTAACAAGAGCAATATAGATGAGTGACTTTCTTGTAGGTGCCTAGACTGGTATATTTAGGGCCGATTTTATCAACAGGCGCATTTCAACAAAGGCTTTGACCAATCAGAGCAACCCGTTCAAGAACATGCATTTGTCAAAGTTCTCTGAAAACTATTGATTTCTCTTGAAGTTTACCTCAAAAAGGTTAAAAATGACATGCTTTATAAACAAATCGACCATTATGAACCATCTAGTATCTTTTCCAGTCTGATTTTCCATCCCAAATGGGTGAAAAATTGCTTGTTTAATCAAAAGATTAGCAACTGCTAATTTCAACCAATCAGATTCCGCCATAACTGTACATTTGATTGCTGGTTTTTTCTTCTGCTAAATGATAATGATGACAACAAATTAGGGTTTTGAATAATTTTTTTGCGATAAATGGAGAGATCAAATATGAGTTTTACAACAAAACTGCTTTTGTTTTGTTTCTTTTCGCAATAATCCAAAAGTTATATGAAAATAAAAATGAGTTTTTGAATCCAGAACCGAAAATACGCCGACGGCTCCCGACCCGTGTGACGTACTTCATGAAAATACTTGTAACATTTGTAACTAAAATGTATATTTGTTGCAACATAGGCGATGAATGAAGTTTCGAGCTTGAGACGAAGTCAACGATCGAAATAAATATCTCTGAATGGTCGAAATTAGAGCACAAATCCTGGTAAGAAGGTACCGAATCCCAAATCAAATATGTACCGTTGAGGCAATCCCTTCGCCGAGATGGCGGGTGGCCGAGTGGTTACGGTGCCCGTGCAACTACTTTTTTTTCATTTTTTAACCAACATATTTATTGATATACGTTTTACTCATATTACACACATTTTTTTGTACCATCGACGTGAATGTGTTTTTGAATCAAATTTTATTACATGTTTTACTAGCACAACAAAAATTCCGAATAATTATACTTTTTTTGGAATAATTTCGTACATCGTACAAAAAAATTTGTGTAATATGAGTAAAACGTATATCAATAAATATTTTGGTTAAAAAAAAATGAAAAAAAGTAATTGCACGGGCAAGGCCTCGAACCAACAGCCATCAGCACATCCCGCAAAACAGGCACGCGTGGTCGGCCACCGTAACCACTCGGCCACCCGCCATCTCGGCGAAGGGATCGCCTCAACGGTACATATTTGATTTGGGATTCGGTACTTTTTTTACCGGGATTTGTGATCTAATTTCAACCATTCAAAAAAATTTTGGATCGTTGCCTTCGTCTCAAGCTCCAAACTTCATTCATCGCCTATGTTACAACAATAGTTTGATAAAAAGTGTCATCCAGCTTTGACGTTTTGCCTTCAATATTGATAAAATACTATTGGACGATATTTATTAACCTAGCCCGCAATACCCAATAGAAAGCTTTTGCTAAATAACAACCAATAGAAAAGCTTTGTTAAATTCTTTGTTAAATATGCATGTTGATAAAATCGGGCCTTAGAGGTCCAAATATTCGCATCAATGAAGTAAAACAGTCCCCAGAAGAAATTTCTTAGCCAATAATTTAAAAGCATTTAGGACCATATCTTCTACATGCATGTGTTGGAACAATGAATCTAGTTTATCGTAAATATGTATGTAGAGTCCCATTCATGTATGCCACGCGTAGTTTTCTCCTCAGACAGATGACCGATTGCACATTTCTGGTATTATATTTATGATTAAATGCTGGTGTGAATATGCAGAGATTTTTATGTATTCAACTGTCCTTTACAAGCAAGAGGATCGTATAGCAATACAGCTAGTACTAGCTTTGCTAATCTTATGCCCATTTACACCAACTCTTCTAAGGAAGCCTTAAATGTTAAGCATTCTTAAACCATGCTTATGCAGAATATTTGATTGCACCAACGTTTAAGGTATACTCAAAGTCTCCTTAAAACTTCCTTAATAAAGTGCTCGATTTTAGCGACTTAAACACGACTTAACTGTCTTTTGCATTTAATTATTATTATATGATTATGTGGAAGTTGTCAACATTGTGGAGTGTGGAATTGCCAGTCATATTTACCACAGGCCAAATTACTTTGAGGAGCTAGATGAATTACGCTTTTTCAAAAGGTTTAGGCTTTACAAAAATAATGTGGCATCTATATCTTGTTTGCATTCACTCATTTTTCTTTATTTCTAATATATATTCCAATGTACAAAAACGGTAAGGTTTAAGGTTAACTAAGTTAACTTCAATACTTCAACCTTCAATCCAATCCAACCCAAAGAACCACGGAATTTAACAAGAACAAATGGTGAACAAGAAAATACAAAAAATAGAAGTGACAAAACACAAAGTAGGCGTGACAGAACCAGCATAACAAGTACTTAACTAAGTAAAGTTTGATTGACGTTCGTGCAAATGATTGGAACTTTAAGGTCATCTTAAATGTTGAGGTTTCCTTTGTTAATCATTCCTTAAGTGAAAGTTGGAGCAACTGGCCATTAGAGTTGTCTGAAATTAGTTTTGTACAAGCAGGGTTTGTGTGTGCGCATAACTATGATATATTTTGCTTCTTTGGTCCTAGTAGTTTAGAGTGGCTGAAAACAGGGATCAGCTCGCCATCGTGATTGCCAAAGTCAAGAGGACCTGACAGGGTGCAATCAAAAGAAGAGGATCCTAATAGACAAATTGCAATTTTCTTTGTTTATTTGTTACAGAAAATATAAATTTCACGACTTCACGACTTTGATGAATGTATAGGAGCTAACCTCAAGGTTGCGGAGTAAACAGATTTTTTCACGATCTGATCCATGCATGCGAATTCTATCATTGTTACTTTTATGAATATCGTGGAGTCAAACAGCAATGCATGCTCAGCCCCATGTCCTCAATATGTAGTCCGACATTATACTGGAGCAAGCACTTGATGGACCTGATGGACCAGTATACAAATTGACGGCAGATTGATAAATTACTTTTAAAATATGCCGATGACACAATCATATTCGCGGATACTTCTGAGGATCTTCAAAGACTACTCAACAGAATAGCTCAGGATCAGGTATTTGGGTAGCTGGTTTATAAAGGACTTGAATCCAGATGTTGAAATAAAAACAAGAATCAAGGTAGCAGAACAACAATCTTGAAAATGCGTAGTCTGCTGAGCGACAAAAGTCTGAATGTCCAAATTCCTTCAGGAACACTGTTTTTACACTATTGATGAACATTTGGACTTTTAAATACATCAATCTAGCCACCTCAAAAAAAAGTCACCCATCAATGACGCTCTTGTTGATTCATCTGTGTTTGTTTTTTTTACTTCTGTCACCGGCATCGACTGGTCTCGTCATTAGCCTCGTGTTCTGTGTAGACTTTGTTACTGTTTCCCGGCGCCACTCTAAGGAACAGCCTGTTAATTAGAAGGCTCAAGTGGGGATTCTTGTTGAGCTTTTTTATTGATATTTATTTTTAAGAAATAAGTTTTCGCCTCTAGTGAGAATCGAACCTGGGGCCTTCTGGTTACGAACCGTCGACTCTAACCACTAAACCAACCCGTCACCTCTGTGTTTGTTTATTTATCAGTTTTGTTTGTTCATCAATGTTAGCTGTATTTTTTAATCTTTCCTTACTCTAGCTTTCATTACTATCATTTCTCATTTCTTTATCTGTTCTACTTCAACCTTCAACTTTTGTAATTTTACATTTCTATTTCAGTTTATGATTTTGTAATTTATAATGCCTATCTTCTTATAGATGTAAGGCTTGGTTATGATGTTATCTTCTTTTCTTCTATCTATTCTGATTGTATGCATGCTATTTATTTATTTTAACGACTTTATTTGGGCGAAATTTAGCCTAAGGCTATTCTTACATTTAACCCATATATAAAATTACATTTTAAACCGAGTTCTAAACTAACACCTAAACCTAAGCTAACAGGGAATGTATGTATATATATTATAGATAGCAGTATTAACAGTAACACTGAAAAAAATATCACTCGAGATTGAGCATTACGCTAGCAATAAGGTGTTTTTCATTTTCTTTTTAAATTTGTCAACTGGCAAAGACTTCAAGGTATTATCTATCACATTTCAAATAGATATTCTTTCTCATCATATACTTAACCTACCATCTTCAAAGAACTAGCAGTATCATGGTACTTCACCATGTGGAAAAGAATTCCTGAACCATCACTAAACGATATCCGACGCTACTTTGCGAATCCCCCTTTAAAATTCCAGTTATTCACGCAGCACTAATAAACTGACGAAACCGAAGAAGTAGAAGAAGAACGGAAAGCAAAAGGAAGATCGACGCGAGGCGGCGCAATTCTGCCTTCGCGTTCACCACTGGCAGCATGTCTTCCGTGCATGTATTGTCAAGGTCAGGCCAGCCGAGCGCTGCGCTGGTCAGCCGCACCGCAGACAAAGACAGATGCATAATAGTCTAGGCCACAGAGTTAACATCTATAGAGGTAGTGTAAACAACAAAATGCACAGGTCGCTGACTAGCCAACATGTAACGGAAATTTTGACAGCTTGAGGGCATTACCAGTGGTGCGCGACTTTATATTAAAATTGGATGTTCATTATTAGATTCAATTATTACTGTGATGTTACAAACTGATACCAATAAGTTGTATCAGTATTTAGCTATACTTAGAGAATCACTCTTATTATAATTTCATTGTAACAGTTGATAATTTATTATTACCATGAAGTGTTTCTTAAAACATATCTAACATGTTCTGAGAGGTAGCCTGTTGGAATGTCTGAATCGTGTTTTTACTTCAGCCATAAAATATAATAATTGCATTAGGTAATATCCAGTTCTATAAAATTCTCATAGATAGATTTTCTGTAAGTAAATGTGGCATACATTTTTGCATTTCACGTCCTCAAATAGTTTAAAAAATGGAATTTGGAAAATTCATGTTGATTGACATCAATGTAATGCGTGCACAAAACATATATTAAACAGCCATTATGATTCCTCAAACTGGAGTGAAGTTACTTTTGTTCCCAGTTATCCCCATATATTACGCTACTGAAAACTAAAACGAAACCTATACTCACCTATGATAAGAAGTGTTCACAGATTCGTCGCTATTACAGCAAACTATGCACTTTTTATGTTGTCTCATCATGCAATTATGACTATATTGTTCATAAATAATTTAATTCACACCACAAATAGTCACGAAGTCAGTCAAATATATACTAAAATTACAAAAATCTCGACACACGCAATAACCACAACTACAATGATAGCCACATGACAGCTTAAGGGCACGCCGATTGTAGGTTGCCAGATTTACGACATATTAGAAGTTATTGCGACATTCCGCTATGAAATTTACCATTTTTGAGATTTCATTAAGGCAATACAAATTATCTTCTCGTAAATCAGTTACATTGCAAGTATATTGGAATGTATAGTTAAATACCCAGTTAAATACTTTGTGTTCAAACTGCGGAAACTGCCAGATTTTGAAGAAACTGGAAGCGGACGAAGAAGAGTGGCAATAGCACTATAGATGTTGGCTGGCCAATATTCAAATTAGGCTCCCTCTAGAGATGTTAGCTCTGTGGTCTAGGCAGTACGGGTTTTTTGACAGCAAAAGGTCGGAAAGGAATGAAATTTGGTGATATGGTAGACATTGGTCCCCTGAACTTATGCCTAAGTTTGCGACCTCGGGAGGTTGCAGTTCGAGGGGAGAGGGGGTGAAAACACTGCTTCGCGACGATTTTCGAAACGTCGGTTTGGTAAGTAATATCTAGAAAAGCTAGAAATGATACTACCTCGGCGTTATGTAATTAAGATTGCGATGAATTTGAGGCCTTTGGGGATTTCTGCTCGAGGAAGGGGGCAGATACCCTGACAAAACCCCACATAACACTATATGGATATGTATATCCACAGAATATACATTAGATATTCCAGTTTGAACATGTATATCTTGGATATTCATAGGATGTTAAATGTAGATATGAAAAATGATATACACTAGTGTAATATACTATGTATATTCACGTAGGTATATCCATATGTGAATATACATAAGATGTTGGTCTATGTATCATATACACATCTAGTAGTTTACGCCTGCGCGAAGGACAACTAGTGCCGCCATTGCTGATTTCTAGCTATTCCGTCGTTCGCGTCCTTAGTCGTAGTTAGCGTGTGTGTGCTGGTGCTGGTTGTGCCTGCTTATCTTTCTGGCTACTGATAACACTCGCATCCAGCATTTCACGGTAAGTCGTAAGCGGAACAAACCACCTACAAAAATTTATAACCTTGATTTCTTTGTGATTTTAGACATGTCATTCAACAGGAAATAGATGACAATCACAGTAATCGACTTTGCCAAGTACCTATACCTATATTATAACTAAAAATTGAATTAATAACAAGGCACAATGAAAGTATAAAGTTTGTTTATCTTTCTGTCTCTACATTATACTTTCATACACTATGCATGTGCATTAAAGGTACATGAATCTACATTTAATGGATATACCATGAATGTGTAAATTCGCGACAAATGTACATGAAATGTAAATTTTTTTATGTTTACTTTACATCCATTAGACGTTTATTCTACATTTGTGGATATACATTATCCACTGTATGTAAGTATATACATAGTATATGTTACGGATATACATGTTAATACCTGGTCTATGTCACATATACTCAGCATGTACATTAAACGTACATATGTACATTCTATGGACATACCATGGATGTGAAAGTTTGCGACAAATTTACATTTCACGTACATTCGTCGCGCATTTTTTTGATGTCTATTTGACATCCATTGGACTTTCTTGCTCCATTGTGGATATACATTGATTCGATATCCATAGTATGTACAACGTATACTTTTGTAATATGGGAAACCAACCCCTAACTTTCTCGCGCACTGTAGAACGAAAACTATTAGTCGCACAAGAAATATGTAAACACCAAAATTGTGCAGACTTTTGTTCTCTTAATAAATCATTTGAAGCTTTCTTCGATATCACTTACCAAAACGACGCTATTTTTCGAAAATCGTCGCGAAGGAGACTTTTCACCCCCCCCCCCCCCCCGTCCGGCCCAGGTCGCCAAATTTAATTTCTTTGCGACCTTTTGCACTCAAAAGCCTTTTTTTGCGACGTAACGATCGGACTATAAGCGCATTGAAGGTGGGACTGAGATAGACGAACGTGGCAAGTTTTCAGCAATTTGTTGAACTTCGCATGGGAGAGAATTATGGCTGATGGTGATTTTTTTTCTAAAAAATGTAAAAAAAGTGGAGCTTGTTGTTCTCAGCGTGACTTGGGATCATGCAGCTTGACAATATAATTGTAGGTTTAACGCGTTAGCGATTAAGTCACACGGATTTTGTACGATGTATCCCAGTTTATCACAGTACATGACTTGAAGAGTACCAAGCTTGTTTACACACAAGTAAATAAGTCTTTGATTAGAACTGTTTTTGCGAAATTTAGAGAAAGGGCTTATTAATTCGTATATCTGTTCATTTATTTTATTTAGTACTCCATTTTACACGCAGGAAATGAGCAAAGGTTTATTCAAATTAAATTAAGATGGTAACAAGCAAAGCGCTTTCTGAAAGTTTCACTGTTGCAACAGAAAACCTCACTTGCACTTTCGCAGACAGGAGAAAATAGAAAAAAATCTTCAGAAGAAGTAAACAAATGCTCTCATACTAAGAGTGAGAAACAATATATACCTCCGTCAAGCAACTTACACAAAAATGGAGCAGCATAATTTCTACGTCTCTCTAAATTTGATAGGTTAATCTACTCATCAATATGTCATTATAATATATTTATACCTTTTTCCGGATAGAGATCATCTTCTATAAACATTTTAAGCAGGGCAACAAATAATAGAGCAATGCTTAAGGACATATCTAACAGAAACACAATATAGCAAAATTAGAGTTTTTAGATCACTGAACTGTTTACTATTTCTAATGAGGAACCGAAGTTTTTGAGTTTAGTTTACTCGTTGAAGCTTATTTCCTCCAATATTAAAGTCAGTACACATTGATTCAATTTTACGTGTGAACGCTTATCAACATTCAATACATTATTGTCCTTATACCACCGCACCGGTCTAAGGTCTAAATTTATTAACTATGCCGTTAATGAAAATCGAAAACAATAAAGGGCCAAGAACTGAACCTTGAGGTCCACCTGATGTAGCCAATATAGACGTTTAACCTCGATATTTTACATATAAATATCTACCTAAAATATACGATATGAAAAAATCAAGAAAGCATCTAGTTAAACCACACGAGTCTAATTTTTTTGGCAGTGGTCCAATTGGTCGAAAGCTTTCAAAGAGTCGGTGTAGACTAACTACATCAACCTGTCCGCCATTTCTAAATACCGCTAATGAATATTGCTTAAATCATGCCAAGTTACTAGAAGTGGATCTATCCTTATCACACCAAATATGTATTTTTAGTGATCAAAAAATTGAGCTCCTTGTTCTCAGTGTGGCTTGAGAAACACTTAGCTTAATACTGCAATTACAGACTTAAAGCTTACACCTCTGTATATCTGCTATTTTTCTCATAGCATGCATAGTTTTACTTAGATCAGAGAAGTTAAAGCAAAAATTACCTTGTATATCCTAATAGACAAAATGTCTGAAAACTAGTATCTTAAAATTAGAATATATACCTATCTAGATTTTTTTTTAAATAGGCACTTAAATTTGAGTTGTCCTAAAGAAGGATATTGTTGTATACAACAGGCTGAAGGACTGAAAAGCCAACACTACAAAACAAAAATAGATGAGTAAGATATCGTCGGTTAAACCCTAACCAGTTGCATCTAGAGTGAGTTGTCCCCTCAGAGTGCAAATTGCTGCATCCATAGGCCATATTGTCAACATTTATTATTTACAGCCATAATACCGAGGTGACAAAGTACGTATCCTATAACTGCAGGTAGAGCAGCACGACATTATATGCATATATGTGCCCTTGACAACAGGTGGGAGCTACAACCAAAGCAGTTTTCCCATAACCTTACACTCCTCATAAATATAACCCACCGGTACACTACCGCTTACCATTGTTGCCGTTTTAGTACACACCCATTATACCATGTATCATATTCAGAACATAGATCATCAACGTCTTAACTTTATTAATTTGGTGATTCCTAGGTTAACATGTAAAGTCGGTTTTTTCCCAAGAAAGGATTTTTCAAAGTTGGTCAGCTATCACAACTTTCTGGCATCGCTTTGTATGTAGTTATAACAAAATTGCAGAAATTGTATTTTTCTCAAATTCAGTTGTCTGAGCTTTGGACCTTGGAAAGCCCAGGTGGTTCAATAACTACAGGGTGCATATAATAGTAGAAGCAGTACTAGTAGTAGAAAGACGATGCCACTCTTGACCCTGGAACCAACACCAAACCTTTCATGGTGTCTTAGTAAACGTTTTTATCGGACCTAATCTTTCGATGATTTCGTTATGCCAGATAACTAGGATGCAGGATGAAGTTTTGTGTCGTCCATTTGCGTCTGTGACAACTGTGTTCTAAACCTGCCAGAAGGTTCAACTGCTTTCCTTCAAAAACTATAGCCCCAACTCAAGCAAACCGTTTGCTTGAGTCCACTTGTCCAGGGTAATAACATTAACTAGTTGTACTTGGTCGTTTTCTGTCGTTTTCCGCTGTGATCTGGTTGTTTTCTGTTGTTTTGAGCTGTTTTCTGTTCTCTTCTATTTTATTCGGTTGTACGTGGTCGTTTTCTGTTGCTTGCCGCTGTTATCTGCTTGTTTTCTGTTGTGTTTGGATGTTTTCTGTTGTATTCAATCGTTTTCTGTTCTGTTATGTTGTATTCTGTTGTATGTGGTGTAACATAGTCTAGGTAGGAGATCCATTTTCTCGTTTCCTGACTCACCGATGTACCCTGGGCTCTCATGCAAAAGTATGTGGAGCAGCACAACATTCCAAGTTCAAAGATGATCTAGGCCTTTGAGGTGACCCACATTTAGGCTGCTTTTCAAATATTCAAGTACCACTCCTCTAAATTTTAGGCAGAAACCAACCCCTCAAAGCACGATCCGTCAATTAAACGTACCAAACTATGTTCAGAGGATTTAATATCACCTCTTAATCACCTGTGTTAAAAATGATAAATCAGGATATATTGCCTAGGCTCAAGGTGTATTGAACTATTTTCCCCAATGAGAATATCCGACATCTATATTAGGTACCTTGACTTGTTACAACCAAGCTTACAGTAAAAGTAGATTGTACTTAGCTCGTCCGAAAGTCAGTGGTTTTCTGCGAACCAGCATACTAGTATAAGACTAAGACTGAAAGGAGTTGATTTGACAAAGGTATCAAGTTTATTTGCATATCGCGCATGAAACTGAGTAGTGTGATTGATTTAGTTATTCGGTACCCCCTTTTTCTACAGATTGAACGTACTATAACCAACCTTTCTACGGCGCAATGACAATTATTTTGTTCGAGTACTGACTATTATCTGAACTGACGCAGAACTAAGAATAAAATTAAGAGAAGCTTTTTTCATTCTGATAGCTGAACTGAGAGTATCAGTACCTTGCCAACTAAGAGCTAAAAATTATGCAAGTGCAGATCATACGTTTATGAGGTTTCTGGAAGTTTGATTATAAAATTTGGTATCGACCATATTTTTTCTTCAAAAATAAATAATTAGAGCAATATCCATGACATTACAACGATATCTTCATTTCTGGGGCTAATACGCTGCCCCTATTTGATTTATTCATAAATTTTATATTTACCATAGAAAGTACATTCCTAAATGCATGCCTGTATCAGCTACGACATACAGGCAAGGTAGTTTTCAGTTATCTGTCGAAGCACACACTATCTGCTTGATTGCTAATCCTCCCCTGCGTTTCTTTTAATTCTGTGTCATGGGCATCGACTGCTCTGATGGTCATTAGCCTCGTGTTCTGTGTAGCCTTTGTTACTGTTCCCCGGCGCCACTCTAGAAACAGCACTGTTAATTAGAAGCCAACAGTGAAGGCTCAGTTCAGGATTCTTCCGCTCGGCTTTCTTTATGGATATTTATTTTTTATTGAACCCAACTGTGTTAAATGTAAGTTTTATAAAATTCAGTCGCTGTATTTGCGGACTGCCTAAGAAATTCTGAGTTTGATTAAGAGCAAAATAGTTCAGGAAAGTATAAAGCAGTACAAGGGAGGGCAAAGATATAATACAGGATAGAAGATTTTTGAAGAACTAAACAACGGATATGTAATATGTATTTTGGGCAAGAGCTTTGGTTCACATATTTTTCCTGCATCGTAGTCCTCTGCTCTTCAACGAGCTTGGTACGACGAAACTCCCAGAGGCCAGTGGACATTGTATGGTACCAGATAGATAAGAAGTGGTAACACTGCAATTCTTCAGTTTGCCTCTTGTCGCATTACGATTCCGACCATTCTTCTTGATGCAGCGGTTGCTGCGGTAACTGCCGTGTTATTATTCCCAATTTTCTCCTGAGCTCATAATGAATACAAAATTATATACGCCCCGGTCCGTCCCAATATTTTCAGGTACTCACGATCCGGTACCGGTTGCGAAACGTGAGAGGATTGATGTGAAATATCGACCGAACGGGTTGATATGAGCGTACAGCTTAGTCTTGGTAACGTTATAGGAAAAATGGTGTCGGGTAGATCGACTCAGTGTACATTTTCAAGTTTTATGCAAGAGTTCAGGGATTATAGCCTCGGAGTACAGCATGTAGAAACTAATATAGAATAATAAGAGGTCACTCTTATATACAGGGTGAGCCAATAGTGCGTGGACGGAAGATTGTAGGCTTACTAAAATACATTTTAGAAACCTGTCACTTGATCATGGTAGGGAACCTTGAGGGCTATAACATAAAAATTATTTCACTTAAATTTTGACGTTTATACAGGGTGATTCATATCAAATAATATAATTAATTCAAATTTTCAGTCAAATCGGTGTTTTTCAATTTTCCTGCGTGCAAGCAACCTAGCAGGCTATGAAAAATAAACAAAAGCCCGTTAATATGGAAGGAACCAACTAACTTAGCAGAAAGATGCAAACGAACTAGAGTATCGAGGCAAGATCATGAAAATCCCTTACAACACATCAGCTCTAACCGCATACAAGCGGCAAGATATCTAATGTCAATGAGAAGCTGGGGTATGACAGAAGTGTTTGTTTTTCACAGCCTACTAGCTATTGAGGTCTACTAGAGCTTGGCAACTTTCCAAAACGACAAAAAATTTTGAGACAAAAGGAAAACTACCAGCGATTTTTGCTCACAGTCTAAGATCTGAAATTTCACATTTAATGGGATAAAAAAATTAGTCATCTCCGTCTAGTTAAGTGAAAGGTGAAGATATCTCTAACTGGGGCATTCTGAAGATCTATCGAAATGATTGCTAGAATTTTTTAATTACGACATGTTGTAATTCTGTTTGTTTCAAGTAGTTTTCTACAAACTAAATTATGTTTAATAATTCAAACAGACTGCAATTCAAGTTTCATTTTCCGCGATTGTGCTAATAAGTAGCAGTACCTACTGAAGAATTTGAAGGGTTCCAGTCAGAGGTATCATTACTTTTGACTTTCGGAAATGGCTACTTTTTTATGGCATCACATGTGAAAATTTATTCAGAGGACGTAGATATTCTACTGCCAGCAACAATCACTAGTAGTTTTCCTTTGATTAAATATTTTCTTACTGACTTTTGAAATTGGTTAATAGATAGTAGGCTGTGAAAAATGAGCGTTCCTGTTATCGCTATTGTTTTTGGTTAGAGCTAATATGTTGTAAGCAATTTTGATAATCTTGCCTCGTTACTCTAGTTAGTTTGTTGGTTTCTTCCATATTAATGGGCTTTCATTTATTTTTCATGGCCTGCTAGGTTGCTTGCACGCAGGAAAATTGAAAAACACCGATCTGACTGAAAATTTGAAATAAAATGAAAACAGAAAAAAGATTTATATCGAAAATGCTATATCGTTAGAAGGGTAATCAAATTTGACATTTGGCTCTTTAAACTAAGATAGGCATTCCCATTTGAAAAAATCAAGTTATCTGTGATTGAAGTTTCCTTAATTAATCTACTGATTTCTCCAAATACAAAAAGAATTCAAATTTAGCCGTCCGAACTAAGGTGACGCATTGCATGCTTAGTCGTACCGCCAAGTCACGGCTTTCTAGGTATTATAATCGCTGCGATATTCAATTTTTTTCTGATACCTACTTATACCAAAAATGGTGATTTGCGCCTAAACGGTTCGTTTAAACTTTCATGTACGATACATAAAGTTACACTAGCATTGACCAAGGAATCCAAATATGCAATAATATATAGGAGGTTTCATTCAAAAAAAAATTAAATTTGATATGAATCACCCTGTATAAACGTCAAAATTTAAGTGAAAGTATTTTTAGATTAGAGATGTCAAGGGTCCCTACCATCATCAAGTGACAGAATTTTGAAATATTTTTTAGTAAGCCCACAACAGAATTAGGTGAAATTCCGAAAAAAAGAAACGGTGTCAGGCGAAATCGGTTCTAAATGACATCACCAAGCTCCAGTTCCAGTATTTTGCCTGGTTCCAATACTAGTACTACCATGTATATGAATTAAGAAATATCAAACAGAAACGCAGAATTCCATTCTTGACTCATACCTAGCAACGAGTTTGGTATTTTTTGCTTTTAAACCACCACACCTGTTTTAAAAAGTGGCGTGGAAAGTAGTCATACTAGGACGGTCGGTGTGGCTGAGGCAGACACGTTTTTGTTGGACGTGCGATCTGCTTTTTGATAACGGAGTACGCTTGTTGGTCGGTTCAGTCGGTTGGCCGTGGCAGTACCCACTGGTACCCACGGTGCCCCGTATCTAGATCAAAGTAGGCAGATAACGCGGGTAATGGCAGACCCCCCTAATGTTTGGATGGGCAAGAATAACAATTTAAATTGGAAAAAATGGTATCAGGTACTTCCCTTTGCTTATGAGGTTCTTGATTTAATATAATGTTTTTGTTCGTTTTACTGACTGCTCGTCGAGCCCAACTAAAGTTGATGAGCTGTCCTTTTTTTGAAAAACATAGTGTTTATATATTAACGCTTATATACAGGCTCGTATACACATTTTATAAAAAAAGACGTCAAATACAGAATTTGCAGCATTTTTCAAATAAGAACACAGGTATTAATATCAGGCATAGAAGCCTATATTCCTCGTGTCGTTCCTACAAAAAGAAGCCATGGTTTAATCAGCGTTGTAGAGATGCAGTTACCTCTAAAAGTCAGCATTACAAAGAATGGATGAAAAATCCACCGCAGTTTTATCGACGCCAGAAATCACTGTAAACGCGTGATTGACAGCAGCAAGGAGGAACACAACCAAAAATTAAGAACAAGCTCCTCTCATGCTCTAGTTCATCCAGAACATTCTGGTCTGTAGCGAAGGCTATTAGTCAGGGCATTTCCTATTCGTCAATACCATCCTTGACCAGAGAGGAGGAGGTCTATCGTTTTTACTCCTAAAGAAAAGGCAGACATCTTGGAGACGCTCTTCGCAGCCAATCCTACTGTAGACTTCAAAGGTAGTACTCCGACCACCACCATAAACGTGAACTCGAGAATAGCGAGGTCATATCTCAACATCGAGACGTAAAAAGTATTCTCCAACAACTAAACACCAAGAAAGCTACTGGTCCTGGTCAAATTCCAGCCGTTGTCCGTAAGCGCTGTACCGCTGAGCTTGCACCTATTCTTTGCAAGCTTTTCAAGTTATCATATCAGCGAGGCGTGTTTCCCGCTTCATGGAAGATTGACTGCGTGCAACTCATCCCTAAGAAAGGGAAAAACCGATCCCACCAATTATAAACCTGTGGCTCTTGTCAGCATCATGTCTAATGTTGTGGAGACTGACAATAACGCACAGCTCCTGAAATACTTGCACAACAATAACATCATAAATGATTGCCAGTATGGCCTACGGGTGACCTCCTCGCCTACGTCACTCACTTATGGAACAGAGCAACCAAAAATCATGGCAAATCCCGCGTTGTTGCGCTTGACATATCGAAAGCCTGCGACAGAATGTGGCTTGAGGGACTGGTCAAGCTTGCTGCTTATGGACTATCACCTGGTCTGCGACAGAGGCTAAATAGCTTTTTGAACGACTGATCTCTGTTTTTTGTACACGAAGGCTGTTCATCAGACGTATTTTCAATAGACGCCGTTGTTCCTCAGGAATCTGTCCTATCCACCACACTGTTTCTGCTGTACATGAACGAGCTGCTGGTAATAACATCCAATCCAATCTACAGCTTCGCAGACGACAGAACATTAATGATCGCATAACGTCACCTATGAAGCAACAAGCAGAACATTCCAAGGGTTCCTTTCCAAGACGGTGGTTGAACAAAGCTCTTTCATGGAATAAGTCAAAGCACGAAATCGTTGTTAATAAAAATAGACCCATACAGGGTGAGTTTTTAGTACCGGCTCTGTCAATAACTCCACCACTGTAGAAGATAACGAAAAAAGTTGTATACGAAAGTTGTAGCCACGGATATGCTCCTTGCTAAGAAAATATTTAGATTTATGCAGGGTGATCCTTAACTACGTGGTGATGCAAACATGCATTTTTTTTAAATTAGATACCCTATATATTATTCCATATTCAAATTCGACTAATGATTTCCGATGTTCCAATATAGGATATTGTTACATTATACAGGGTGTTTCAAAAGTTATGACCATTTTTATATCCAAATCGCGGTTAAATCATCGTATTGCATATCAAAAAGTAATGAATCAAAAATTATTTTTTATACATGAGAAGATTGAAAATATCCTCTAGTTTAAAAATCGGCTATAAAAAAAGCCCGTGACGCATATTCGTTTACAGGGTGATGTAGAATGCAAAATCTAGATTTTCTCTCTTTTTTTAAATGTAACTCCCAATATTTTATTATACCAAAGAATTGCTTTTAGTATACTCTTTCATCTTTGTATAGCACCTGTTATGGCTGTATTCATTAGTTTCTGAGATATTTCGATTTTTTTACAAATTTTAAATATACCTTCTATTTGTTTACTAAAATTTATTTATTTTGATAAAATACTATCAAACTTTATTTGTGCTTAACAAACAACTAAAATATAAGGCCATAATAGTACTTGATCAAGTGATAACACTGAATTGACGAGATAATTTAGGTCAAGTGTGCTGGGGAAACAGTTTTATAGACGTCATGCAAAATTATCAAGCAGATCAATCAGGTAGGCTATGAAATATTAAACGACACAGTCCAAATAAAACGATTCTTCAATCGTTTAAACGCTTTAGTTCTAGAGTGCTCCGTTCTGGATATTGCTGTTCATAGTTGATATATTCTAGAGACAAGTGGACAATTTCTCAAAGATTCTCCTAAATACCTTCAATGGAAAAATTAATTTTTAAAGCTGGTTTTCCACGCACTACGGAATTATTGAGCAGGTTATGAAAACTGTCAATTTTTCAAAGCCTACCTGATAAATCTGCTTGATAATTATGCATCACGCGTACAAAATTGTTTTCTCAGCATACTTGACTTTATTATCTTGATCATTTAGGGTTTTGACTTCATTAAATAGTATCATGACCTTATAATTTAGTTGTTCGTTAAATAAAAAACAAATTAGGTAGTACTTTCTCAAAATGAATAAATTTTAGTAGGTACACAAGTAGAAGCTATATTTTAAACTTACCGAAAAATCAAAATATCTCGGAAACTGATGGACGTAGGTACAACAAGTGCTACACAAAGATGAAATAGCATATTAAAAGCAATTCTTTGGTATTATAAAATATTTGGGGTTATATTTAAAAAAAGGGAGAAAATCTAGATTTTTGCATTTTACATCACCCTGTATACGAATATGCATCAGGGGCTTTTTTATGTCCGATTTTAAAACTAAAGGATATTTTTAATCTTCTTAGGTAAAAAAAATAATTTTTGATTCATTACTTTTTGATATACAGTACGTTCATTTGACAGCGATTTGGATATAAAAATTGTCATGCCTTTTGAAATACCCTGTATAATGTAACAACACCCTATATTGGAAGAACGGAAATCATTAGTAGAATTTGAATATAGTAGTAGTTTATTGTGATAAAAAAAAAGTAAACAATATACACAAATTTACATTAAATGGAATATCTGCACAACAAACTTGGAGAAGCCCAAAAAGTAAAAACTTGTGCTGGGCATAAGCCAATGATTGAATAGCATAATAGTTGTAAAAAGAATCTTAAACTTACAATAGGTACAGACTAAAACAAAGTAAATACAAAAAACAAATTACAGATGAGTAAAAATCTTAATTGATAATTTGATATGATGCGCTACATAAAACTGAAAAAAAAACTGCGAGATATCAGGGGACAATAGAATAAACATGGTGTCCGACTATTACAACTTCAATAAAAAACCCTGTGTATTGGAAAAAAAAAGAATAAGAGAGAGTAATTTCTAAACATACACATAATAATATTAAATACAAACCTCTGTCCGTGATAATGACCTCCATCTATTTTGTTATTTTAATTTTGTTATTATAATAAGTACATTAGTAGTAAACTATGAAAAAAACACCAACTTAAATGTTTTTTGTTCTATGTACTCATGAAGAGTTGTTCTAGGGATTTTATATATCCATTGTTTGACTTTTACTTTCAATAAATTCAAAGAGTTCAAGGACCTGTATTCTAAAGGCAAATTGTTGTACAGTTTGGGTCCAACATCCCCGATCTCAACAGCACTGATTTTTCCGGTTTCGGTACCGAAATACGCGATTGTGCCTTCTGACGGAATATGGAATAACATATAGGGTGTCTCGTTTAAAAAAATGCATGTTTGCATCACCACGTAGTTATGGATCACCCTGTATAAATCAAAATATTTTCTGAGCAAGGAGCATATCTTATACCGTAGTGGAGTTATCGACCGAGCCGGTACTAAAAACTCACCCTGTATATTTGTTCTATCTCGATTCGATAGAGAGTGAAATAGGTGAGTGCAAGATGGGCTATCCCGGCGATGTTCCATGATGGTTCCCTTTTAAATGTACCGTCGCATTCCCAAGCGAACTAATCTGTTGTAAAATCAGTCTGTAAATGTAGACGTCACGCTTCACGCTTTGCCCGCCAACCGCGCTCGACCGCGTAAAGCGCCAAGTGCAATGGTACTCGAGTGTATCTCTGTGTTCGGTGACGTTGAAACGTGTGAATGACGCTGCGGTGACAGATGGAATTGACAATATTTCTGCTTTATGCATGTGTAATAACATATACCCTGTTACCCGATACTTTAAACTGTCAGCCGTATCAACAGCGAACAGCTGTTCGGCTAGTGATAATTAAAAATACCCCAGATTGAGTCTTGGCGTATCAATTTTAAGCTTTGAAGGAATACAGGGCTGTTCTCAGTGCAAGTACTACTAATAACGAGTAGTGGACTAGTATCATGAATTCTTTTTTGGTTGCATATGATAGAGTACGTCATAAAAAGCATCCCATTTTTTTCTCCGATTTTTTTGGGCACAGGAATGCCGTGAGAATAAGGAAAATATTTGAATTCTCCTAGGGCAGTGGCGTCACTGCCCTAAAGGTGAACAGCCAATCAAAAGGCAGATATGTGTGCTGTGTTGCCGCATTCTGATGGAGCGCGAAATGCCGGAGCTGTATGCGGGCTGGCTCATCTATCTTGTCTTCTGTTCCCGTCTGCGAGTCGGAGCTGTTCTTGGCAACAATGCACTGCTGATGCTTCGCGCGGTTGGCACTGATTGGCTGAATTTGAATTCCTTTCTTTAAACTTTAGAATGGAATTACTAAAAAACAAAATGATGCAGAAAGTAACGAAATGCAGCAGTACGTTTATTTTTGTATGCACTAAGCGGTTATAAAAATTAAATCATTGTTTTTAACCTCATGATACTAGTCCATGAGACTTGGTGACGTTTTCGTCCATGCTGTGAGGTCTCTATGCTTATTTTACATTTTCTCGGAAAATCTGGCATTTCTTTCAGTATATCAGTATGATTGGTCTGAATGATGATAATTACGTTTTAAATGAGGTAAGAATATTACTAATACCGTCTTCATCACAGGATTGCCAATCAACACCGCTAGTAAAAAATTAAATTTGAGATACACTTCTTCGTCAGCTGATACCTATCAAATTGACATCAAGCCAGTTTAAAGTATCAGGTAACAGAGTATATTTCAAAAATTGAATTGTGCTATTAACATTGGCAATTTCATTAATGAATTAGATAAGCTATCCTACATCATCGTCACAAATGTCTTAACAGAGATGTTGTGAACCCGTAAAATACATTAAGTCGGAGCTAGAGTACTGCCGACACAAATATTATCAATAGTTTTGAGAACTGTAGCTCATATCCAGCAACTATTTCGTCGTATCCACCCAGCATGTAGGCGAACGGCCACGGCGCCGCACACTCAGGGCATGACCCTGAACTACAAGTTTCTCCATATTATTGCTTCTGTGAATATGTCAGAAGCATGTAAGTATTCTCCTGGACACAATGGAGGATAGTCTCTTTGGATTACCGAGCTCATCCAGTATGGAAACGTTAGTTCGATGGGCGGTATAAGGGACTCTCAGCATTTTCCTCCACGTCCACATTTCGAAAGCATCTATGCGAGCTCGATCTGCCTTTTTTTAACTGTCCAAGTTTCCGAGCCATACAAAAATATAGGGAACACAAAAGAGACTGAACCAGTGACATTTTGGTAGCTTTAGTGATGTTATGGGTCACGCCATATTTTAGTAAGCTTTGTGATGGCCACAGTTATCCTATATATTCAGAAAAATTAGAGCAACTCTTAGAAAGAACACCACCAAAAGTTGCTATTTTGCATTATTCCGCAAACACGGAAGCCAGGGTGGTGATAAATGGGAAAAATATAAATAATCTCAGGTATGCGGATGATATTGTTATAATTATAACCTGTTTGAAAGACTTGCAAAACCTTATGGAACGGATCAATACCTATAGCAATGAATACGGAATTACCTTAAATCCGGAAAAGACGAAATATATTAATATCTAAACAAATGAAGAACCGACAAACGTTGATGGTAAGTAACACCATCATTGAAAACGTTGCAAAATATCAATACTTGGGTACAGTTATAAATGAAGAGAGTGATCAAACCGCAGAAATAGCAGAAACGAAGATGAGATCACTCCTATTAAATAGAAACCTTAATTTAAACGTAAGACTTCGTACCTTACGATGCTATATATTATCTTTATTATTGTATGGAGCTGAATCGTTGACCCTCAAAAAAGAAAATATCAGAATGCTGCATGCCTTTGAGATGTGCATATGTTTTTATATAGACGCATGCTCCGTATTCCGTGGACGGACAAAATTACCAACCATGAGGTGCTGCTACAGGTAGGAGGAGATCCAGAATTAGTCTTTAACCGTCAAAAAAGAAAACTCGAATACTTGGGACATGAGAAAAGGGGAAATAGGTCCCTTGTCCGAAAACAGCAGCTAAGAAGATTCGACTTAATTATTATTATTAGATTATAAAATTATAAATTACAAAAACACGAATTAGGTTAGGTCATATCATTATCTGTCAGGCAGGCGCACAGAACTCAAATATTGAGTTCTGCGTCTTAGGCGAGGAAAGAGAGAAAATGCTATTGATTTGTGCCACTGAGCTCTTATTGGTTCCCTACCGGTGACGTCACGACCTGGGCGGGAAGTGTATGGATTCAAAAAATTCAATATTTAGAGCAATTTTTTCGGCTATAAATACGATAGAAAAATTTTGTAAAATTATTTATGGCATCTACGTGGTCTCAGGGTTCGTTTAAGCCAATAAACAAAAAATGTGGTATAGGCCTATTGCTCTAAATTTTAGACGTAGTTTTGTTTTAAATTTTTCTTAAGTGGTTTAGCAGCTTACAGGCTAAAAATCTGAAAGTTCGAAAAACAAACTTCTTTATTACGGAGTCTGCTTTGGGATTTGTTGGCCCCTCCCACCATAGGAGAATTCATTCTCATTGAAATTACAGTTTTATACAGGGTTGTTGGTAATCCCTGCATGCCTTACCAGAGCATAATTACTCGAAATTTCACGACTTCCTTCTGTATAACTGATATGTTATTAAAATACACATGAATCAATTTGAGTTAGGGAGAAATTGATAAGCTCTGTCTTATAATCATTCAATACTAGCCCATTCTTTGAACAGTACTGCTTCATTTTCTCCGCCGAGCAATAAAGGTTGTGAGTCCTGGTTTTAGCTGCGATGAATGTATCATCAGCAAGAAATGTATTATCATTCGCAATCTAATAGAGACAGGTAAAAGATAACGTCTAAACAAATTTCAAAACTCGTCCTACATCTATTCCAAACACACTGTAAGTAAATAGCCTTCTATTTGGTTGTTAGGCTTCGCACACAACCCATCAGACAGGCAGTAACTCTGTCGAGTTATTTACAAACACACACGACATGAATTTAAAGCACGGCTTGAAGAATTTTACTAATGTAAACACGGTTTGTTTCACGAATTTAAGTGGTGTTACATCGGACGGGGTCTTATCTTTGGGTTTTAGTAGAGGTACTAAAAATGGGTGAACGATGGTTGAATGTTTACAAATAGCCTGGATCGAGAGGATTTCGAGAGGCTTAGATAACTAGGGGCTATCAATTGAGTTTTAAAGATAACCGGGATATATGAGTAAAGATTAATTAACGGAGGCTGTACGGGAAACGCAATAAAGATTAAAAGACGTAAAAAAAGGTTTAATAGCTGACTACTTGTAAATCGGTGCTATCAACGAATTCGAACAGGTTAAAAAAAGCAACGGCCATGCTCCAACAGGCATGTGAGTGTTCCCAAGATCCCCTTGTTATTATTTACTGTGTTCACAAACACGATGTTATTTTTTACAGAAATCTGCAGGATTTAATCTTGTGGAACTTTTAAAACTAGTCTTTTAACACTTATGCACTGTTCACTCAAAGCTATAACATTTAAGCCGAAACAACCAACTAAAACAAAGTTGCTATTTTTATTGGGCTACTATAATAGTGGCCTGTCATTTTTAGGGTTCTTTACCTGTTATCTCGTCGCGGGTATACAAAGGGTATATGGGTTTATCAGCGATTCAGCGGTCAGTGCGCCACCATCATAAAGATGCCGCTTTAGGATTGTGGGCACAAACAAAATCTTTGTTTACTTCTTCTAACCTATTCAAATTCATTGAGTGCCATAACACGGTATCGAGCACTGTGGTCTAGGAGGCTACCGTACATAAAAGCGTCATTATCAGCTCTACACCTTCTCTTCTTCCTCAGCAAATCTGGATAAAGTTCAGGTCACCCATGCAGTTTTTTTATTATGGAGGGTTTAGAAAAATGTGACAGAGCATCTTGCCTCGAGATTGTACCAGCTCTCGTTACCTCGGAACTGTCAAAGCGTTGACATACAGGGTGTCCAGTTAGTGTGGTTCTTCGATATCTCGCAACGTATACCTGATAGAAGAAAATGTCAAATGCAAAAGTCATTTGGTTACTTAAGGCGCATGTTTTAAACATATTTTGTTGCGGGAAAGTACAATAGTGATCAACTTGATTTTTTTCTATGGAACTATAACTTTTTCTTAAATTTTTCTAGTTTCCATCATTGATCTCTATTCAATTCTAAAATATATTTGGGATCGGTTGCGACGTTGCCAAGTTATAATCTATTTTCTATTAATTTCCGGATTTGCAAGGTCGCAAGTAATACGTCCAAATTGATATATTCCTTTAACTTTTCTCAATCATATTATACAGCGAGTTACTTGAATATTAAGTGGATATTGTTTTGGATGTTACTAGCAATCTGTATCTACAGGGTGCTTTTGGCAGAATTTTAAATTACGGCAGTTTGAAGGTCATTTTACTTTGTTTTTTTAAATATAACACCCTGTATATTTCATTTTAAATCGAAATATCTTCTAATACCCTATCTCGCCTTGTGATATTTTTTTTCGAGTTTGCGGCGTTGCCAGGTTATAAATTGTTTTTCCAAATTTTTTAACAAATATTCCCGATTTTAATTTATTTTAAATAGAATCCTCTACTTATTTTTATTGCAATGAATTGCACATATCGAACTTAGTGAGATCTCACAATTTCCAAATTTTGTTTCTGTTAATTATTGAGATACGGCAACACCGCTTTTTCAGTGAACAGTACCGGAACGCTTAAATATTTCCAAAACTGCCACAGCTGGAATGGTGAAATTCAATACTTTGGGTTTTTTGAACATACAGAATTCAAAAACGCTAACATCAGTGTTGTCAGATTTACCACTTTTACGTTAGACTTCATAAATAGGGCATTCCATTCAAAATTATGACGTAAAATTCAAAGATGAAAGATCAAATTAAAAGCAATTCTTTGGTATAATAAAATAGTGGGAGTTACATGTAAAAAAAGGGAGAAAATCTAGATTTTGCATTCTACATCACCCTGTATACGAATATGCGTCACGAGCTTTTTTATAGCCGATTTTAAAACTAGAGCATATTTTTAATCTTTTCGTGTAAAAAAAATAATTTTTGATTCATTACTTTTTGATATACAGTACGTTCATTTCACCGCGATTTGGATATAAAAATGGCCATAACTTTTGAAATACCTTGTATAATGTAATAATACCCTATATCGGAACAACGGAAATCATTAGCAGAATTTGAATATGGAATAATATATAGGGTATCTCATTCAAAAAAGCGCATGTTTGCATCACCACGTAGTTATGGATCACCCTGTATAAATCTAAATATTTTCTGAGCAAGGAGCATATCCGTGGCTACAACTTTTATATACAACTTTTTTAACTATTTTCTACAGTAGTGGCGTTATCGACCGAGCCGGTACTAAAAACTCACCCTGTATGTGTAACATACTCGTAAGTTGATAGAATTTAAATAAAAGCTTTTTTGAAAAGGTTTTTTTCTTTTAATTTATTAACATTCTCTGTCAGTTGCCAACCCCATATGGTGTATATGACTGTTAGCTACTTTTCCACTCAAAAGCTTCACCATGTAACGCTGCGTCTACCATAGTAATGCATGAAATTAACAGTAAGTGAAACGCAATTCCTTGGCTGCCTATAAGCTTCCAGAAGGCTTTTACTTTCCGCCAATAATCCTCGCAAATCAATAACGATGATAATTTTCCATCAGCTTGCTGACCTTTCAGCAGCCTATAACACTCCGAGGCTCGGAGAATAACCAATAAAGATTAATTAACCATTCGGATATTTCTACGTGCACGGAGCGGTTCGTTTAGAACACAAAAATGCCAAAGACAGATTAAGTTTAAAACGCATTGCATGTTAAAATTTCTTTCACGTCCATCGGGCAGGCCTTGAAATTTCTTGTGCGTCTCCCATGGAGGGAATTTCAAGTCTGGGTCGCAGTGGCGGGACATCGAAAACCACCAGATGGCCTCTGGCCAATGCCCTTATACGACGGCTAAAAATAAGGCTGCTGCTGAAAGGAAGGTGACATTTCCTTATGCCAATCTGCTAAAAAAATGCGAGTTTGTATGGTACAATCTTCCTCCTTTGGATCTGGTAATTCAAGGGGAAGCTAGAAAAACTGGGTTCCGTCTCTGGAGTCAGGGTAGCTGGACTTTTATGATTCCAGGCAAAGGACATTCGACGATTCTAGCAGAGTTGCATGAGGATTGTCCTATTTTGTTGGCGAGGAGCGATATAATTTCTCCTACGTATCGCTTCAATTGCAAATTTAAGGTGGTGTTTCCGTCAAGGGAAGAGTGGGAGTCTAGGGAAAGACAGCTCATCGAAGAAGGAGGACAGGTCTGGTACAGATACGGTTCACTCGCTAGAGAGGGCACGGGCTCGGGAGTCTACGGACCCCATACAAGACTTTCACTCCCTCTTGGGGGGCACACCACAGAATTTCAGGCTTGACGGATCTAGGAGGCGGATTACTATCTGCTCTGACAGTCAGGCAGCCATAAAAGCTCTGAGTGCTTGGAAAATAACGTCGGGACTGGTCCTGGAGTGCACGAGGGCTCTTGACGACATCTCAGCTAAACACAAGGTATCACTGATGTGGGTACCTGGGCACTCTGGGGTAAAGGGTAACGAAATGGCGGATCATCTGGCTAGGATGGGATCCGGCAACAGTTTTGTGGGCCCGGAACCAGCCTTAGGACTATCTGCAAACTTGATTAGGAAAACAACTGGAGAGTGGATCCAGAATCAACACTCTCTGAGATGGAACAACATCTCTGGTCATCTCCGTCAAGCTCAGGAACTATTAGCAAGGCCTGCAGAGAGAATAGGACGACTTTGTCTCTCTCTGGATAGGAGTAACTTGAGATTGCTAGTAGGCCTATTAACGGGTCACAACACCTTCAGGCGTCACTTGTTCGTAATGAGGGTGGTCAACGACCCAACGTGCACGTGGTGTGGTGAAGAGGAAGAATCCTCGGCACACATCTTGTGTCGCTGTGAAACCCTGGGTTATCACAGGCAGACCATGCTGGGCTCAAGAACCTTGGAACCAATAGAGATAAAACGGATAGGGCCTAAGAACGTACTTGCCTTTGCCAAAAGGGCAGGTCTTAGGAACTAGCGCGGATAGAGGCGCAAAACGGCCCATCGGTGACCTATGCACCAGCAACATTCCGAGCTGGATAGCCTCTGGTCCTTATTCATTCATTCATTCATGGCACAAGCATACACCACAGGTCTACCAGATCAAGGTGCTTGAAAAACTGGAGTCAAATTGATCACGTGTTTTAAAGGTTTTGATAATTTGAGTGAGTTCATTGTATCGTGGGTGGCGCCCTGTATTCATGATAGCAAAACTGTGGTTGAATTCGAATTTCTCACCTTCAAAAAACCGTCATACGTAATTTTAGATCGTTATGCTATTTTACTGCGAAATAATTGAGAAAAAACAATAATAAAAGTAAAACTACGTAAAGTAATACGGCAAAGTCACAGCCTTCCATATTTTATAATCTCTCTCGATATTCAATTTTTTCCTGATATCTACTTATACTGAAAATGGTGATTCACACCTAAACGGTTCGTTTTAAGTCCCATGTATGATACATAAAGTCACACTATAATTCAGCAAGGAATCTGAATATGCAATAATATACGGGGTGTTCCATTTAAAAAAACATAACATTGATACATTTCGTGTTTTTGGGACACCTTGTATAACATGAAAATATTTTTAAAATGTAGCCTTTATGGGTCTCTATCCATCCGAAATTATTATTTTCTTTTTAATCAAATACTTTAGCCATAATGCTCCGTGTCGAATAACGTGAATAACCCTGTATATTAAATGGAAAACCTACTGAGAAATTGGGACTGAGAAGAGCTAACATCCACATTTGAATGTAGGTATTTAGATTAGTCAGACAGTTATATTTCAGGTAATAATGCAACAACTGGTGCAGGCTTATGTCTAATCCTTATACAGGGTGTCCCAAAAAATAGTGTCAGGCGAAAGTCCGGAGATAGAGCACACTCAGAAGTATCTGAATCACCCCCATATATGTTATGCAATTTTTTGTAATTTCCGAGTTATGAATTTTTTTCTGAATTTTTGAGAATTCTCTACCTCGACAACATAAAACTGTTCCAAAAGAAAAATTAAAAGACTTTTCCAAATTATCTTTTTTGGTAACTAATCTTCAAGAGTTTACTGTTTATACGTAAAATAATCGGCTTCGTAACTTTGATGAAAGTGATAAAAATTTTAGTGTAAAGTGAAAAATTTACAATCTAATAATTATGACTTAAATCTTTAGCTCGCAATTAAAAATCCAAAGAGGCGATTTCATGATTTCTAAGTAGGTCTAAAAACTTCTTCAGGCTCTCAGCTATCACAATCATTGAAAAAAAGTAGTACTTAATGGGGCAATTTTCGCTCCAATTGACCTTCAAAGACAAGAGGCGAAGATTTCTTGAAATAGCGATGTGATTTTCAATTCATCAATAACTTATGTTAACGCGCTAATAGGAGAATTATTTGTCAGTATCGCAATAATAAACGTTAAAAACGTCCCACAAATTAAAAAAGGTCCCTATTTCTTGCTAGAAAACCACAAGGAGCGCATTCTTCAAAATCGGTTTTTACATGAGCGACAACAAAAAGGGCTAACGCTAACGCAGTAAACGATGGCGATGTTAGAAAGAGATAGCTATGGTGTTGCTGTGATGTCTTTTCAAAATATGTCATTGCATAGGTTGTTTTCGTTGTCTTTATTCAGTCGTCTGTGTGTCTTTGCAGCTTTAAAACGATACACTTTTGTATTGGATTGGTGTTGTTTCTGTTGTCTGACTACTTGGCTGTTCCTACGGACCTTGAGTGCACGACAACTGAATTTAACGATGCTGTTTTCTGCAAGAGACTATGCAACAAATGGTTAGGTCGTGGTGGACCCACTGAATGGCCGCCACGGTCACCCGACTTAAATCCGATAGAGTTTTTTGTTTGGGACTGCTACTACTTATGCTAAAGAGTGTCGAAACATCAGCGAATTACGCAACAAATTAACACAGGCTGAAGAAACAGTAAAAGACAATCGGAGAGCTTTTGTTAATTTAAAAAACAATTTTTTTAGAAGATGTAGGTAGATTATGCATCAAACAAAAAGGTAGACATTTTGAAAATTTCTTGTGAAATTCAATAAACTTAGTGAAGAAATCTGATAATTTCGTTTCATTTTACAATTTTCCACTCACAAAAAAGAAGCCGTACATGTAAAAAAAATCTTAGCAAAGTGACACAGGTGGTCATCTATCGATTATTCTGGTCGCACTGAATGTTTTTTATTGCGGCACTGACATTCATTCTGCTATTCGCGCCCTAAAATTAGTTACTGTTTCATTTAAATCCCATCACTAATTTCAAGAAATCTCCACCTCTTGTCCTTGAAGGTCGATTGGAGCCAAGGTAGCTCCATTAATTACTCCTTTTTTTTTAATGATTATGATAGCTGAGAGTCTGAAAAAGTTTTTAGACTTGCATAGAAATCATAAAATCACCTCTTTAGATTTTTAATTGCGAGTCGAAAATCTAAGTCATAATTAACAGAACGTACATTTTCCACTTTACACTAGAATTTAGGTGACTTTCATCAGATTTACTAAGCCGATTCCTTTACGTATGAACAATAAATTCTTAAAGATTAATTAGCAAAAAAGAGAATTTGGAAAAGTCTTTTAATTTTTCTTTTGGAACAGTTTTAAGTTGTCGAGGTAGAGAATTCTCTAAAATTCAGAAAAAAATTTATAACTCGGAAACTACAAGAAATTGCATAACATACATGGGGGTGATTCAGATACTTCTAGGTGTGCTCTATCTCTGGACTTCCGCTTGACACTATTTTTTGGGACACCCTGTATATCATGCTCCTTATAACTTCACACAGAATCACACCATTGTCACCATTAAACATCCAAACGAATCAATCAGCTGTCCTCGCAATAAAATCTGTTGGTCCAAGGAAAGGAAAGTAGTTTAGAATCAATTACCAAACACAGATTCGATTCAACGACAGGCTGCGATTGAATCATTCATTGGAATCCAATGACATCTTGTAGTTGAGTCGACAGTACGATATAATTCGCTACCAACTATACACTTCCCATTGGAGAAAACATCGCTGTATTTGAGGAATGCTGAGTGTAACGTCCCATTGAATCCAAGCATAGGTCTTTGACAAAACGACAGATTTTTCTGTGTGTAGTGAGTATCCGCAGCCTACGCTCATGGTTTGGAACCTGTACCAGAACCCGAATCGGCTTTTTAACAAGCTTTATTCAAAAATTTCGTTGTTTCCGAATATTTTGATCGACTTACATGAAGTCGGAAAGCGAGGATTCATTAAAAAATTCCCGTTAGCATTCCAGCGTGACTGAAATAGCCACCGTCGGTTGGACTTTTTAACAAATTTAATAAACTAGTCGACTGCAAGCATTCCGATAACATCGGTTGCCAACGGAAATCATACGTATTAACAAAGAAGTGATTATGTGGAAATAAGGCATTAATCCTAGCGATATGACTGGCGGTGCACTGGGGTTAATTATTGTTCATGGGAGCAAAGGATAAATAATGAAAACGGAATTTTTTAGAGGTTTTTTCAGTAGAAAAGGTTTCTTCGGATCTTGGGATAAATCAATGTAAGAGGCTTTAACTCAAAGGGCCGACGATTCGGCGTTTACTTTACGCCTTCTTCAGGGCTAAAATTGATACGAAAACGAAAAATATAAAGTGCCAAAACGGTGAGTATAAGCGCTGACAATTCAGTCTGACAGACAAATTTAAAAAAAAAATACACATATATATATATAGTTCACAATTAACATTTAAAATATTTCAACATTTTTTAGAAAATTAACTCGACAAAACAATAAAAAATGGAAAACCGGTACATTGCATAAAAATATAAAAAAATATAACAAAGTTAAAAATGTGATACAATTTTCCAATCAAATGTGAAAATACACTAAAATGTAAGGCATACATTCTTACCAATCGAGCACACCCCTATACCAACAAGAAATAACATATCCGTTTGGGTCAGAAAACAACAAAAAACATTCCAGAGGATGGATAAAAAGAATCGCAAATGCCGTTTGTCAACACACCTGGGATATGCTGAAACCAGTGTGAGAAAATTATGAATATTTTATACTTACATATCATTTGATATATATACCAGGTTCAGTCACAAAGCCAAACAAATATTTGATTATGTTGTTTTGAGTTTAAAATTGGTAATCAATAAATTATAAATCTGACTCAGATCACGAGTGTCAGTTTTCCTATTGACAGCCTTATCATGCTTGTAGATGTAGATCATTTCGCTGATCAGTAATTTCTTATAATCAATCTCGTTGTCAAATATACTGACAGAATCGAATCTAAAATGGTAATTATACTCGAGATAGTGAAGGCTGTATGATCCCTGCAATCCTGTTTCTTTTGTACTTATATATTTTTTGTCAACCCTGCAGAAGGTATAAAATAAATGCCAGAACGTCGGCTCTTTAAGTTAAAGCCTCTTGCATTAATTTATCCCAAAATCCGAAAAACCTTTATTTGACTTTCTATTGAGATGGAACCTCGTGTTTTGCATAATTTGAGGATGATGATTACAAATTTCGTTGCAGTTTTGTATTTCACTCTCGTTTGACGAAAATAAAAAAAATCAGATTCTTCTGATCTCCAGTTTTACCTAAAGAATTGAAAATCTTCATTCGGCTCTCTATCAAGGTCAAACCTAGTGCTGTGGATAATCTGAGAGTGTTCATTACAAATCCGGTCACAGTTTTGAGTTTAAAGTTTGAGTTGAAAAGAAAATTAAAAATTTCAATCTGTAGGTTTACCTAAAAGATGAAACCTCGTGTTTTGGATAACTTGAGGATGCTGATTACAAATCCGGTCGCAGTTTTATATTTCAATCTCGTTTGACGAAACTAAAAAAATTCAGATTCTTCTTATCTTCAGGATTACCTAAAAAATTTAAAATTTTTATTTGACTTTCTGTTGTGTGGAAACCTCGTGTTTTGGATAATTTGAGGATGCTGTTTAAAAATCCATTCGCAGTTTTGATACAAAGCAGGGAAGCGTTTGGAAATGTGATCGCCAACATCCAGTAAGAGTAGATAGACAGCTGAAGAAGAAGAAGAAAGACCGGAACAATATAATGTATTTTTAAAAGTGATTGAAATCTTCAAGTTTGGTATATAGGTTCAAGGATATGGCAAATCAACTGTAGTTCGTTTTCTTCAGCCTGTCTTCCATAACATCACTAAAGCTGCCAAAATGTCGCTGTTTCAGTCTCTTGTGTTCCCCATATTTTTATATGCCTCGGAAACTTGGACTGTTGAAAAGGCAGATCGAGCTGGCATAGATGCTTTTGAAATGTGGACGTGGAGGAGAATGCTGAGAGTTCCTTATACCGCCATCGAACTAACGTTTCCATACTGGATGAGCTCGGTAATACAAAGAGACTATCCTCCATTGTGTCGACGAGAATGCTTACCTTCTTCGGACGTATTCAGAGAAGCGATAATATAGATAAACTTGTAGTTCAGGGTCATGTCCCGAGTGGGCGGGTGGATACGACGAAACAGTTGCTGGATATGAGTATCAAGAGCGCCACTGAACTGACAGTAAATCGCGAACGATGGCGAGCTACAGTTCTCAAAACTGTTGATGATATTCGTGTCGGCAATATTCTAGCTCCGACTTAATGCATTTTACGAGTTCACAACGAGTCTGCTAAGACATTGTAACTATGATGATGATCTTCTGAAGTACATAAAACAACATTAATTACTAGCCCTCGTCCGAAGACAGCTCAAACAAGACGGTAACATATCTTGACATACGCTTAGCAACACTAAAGGCAGTGAGTGTCTGTGGTACAATACAACTACACCGTTCCTCATAATATCCCTTTATACATATTAATGATCGAAAATGTAACTGTGATAAAGCGAATGGTACCATTGAATATATGTATAAGTACGCGATCGGCAGCCAACACAACACAAAGATACAAATGAATGCAGAATGTGCTGAGGGTTCCTTTACCTCTCGCGACGCGTTGTGGCCCCTCTATAGCCAGCACGACTTGACGGTGCTGTCGATGGTACTGCTTGTGTATGCACACACCTGTTGCGTTGTCTCTGCCCACCGACAACGTTCGTACAGTCTTGTGTCATATTTGCTCCATCGTGTTCCAATGGTCCTCTAATAAATACCACAGAGGCTTGAAATAGACTTTACTAAGTTTGTCAAGTATTTGTAGTCTGAAGGCTAACATAAGAAACTTATTTTTATGTTAGGTTAAACCACTATGGTCGCTCAGTTTTCCCTCAGAGTAACAACTGAACATAGAGGTAGTAAACAAACCACTTTAGCATGGCGTGCTCAAAGCCATCATCTTTGACACTTCAGCCTCCAAACATGGATCAGCTGTGACCTCCAGTGACAGTTCAAATTGTAAACAATGCTGTGCTGTGTGTAACGCTAACTAACCTGAAAATTCTTCCAATGCAACCCATGTTACAAAAACTGCACTTTTTGAGTTCCATCTCGAAAAAATGTTAAGCTAAACTCGAATATAGCACAGCAAGTCCGTAAAGCTTCACCACAGTTACCAACAAATAGCAAATTCGATTTTACTGACCAAGCACAAAAGACGCACAAACAACAAACAAAGCAAACGTTTGACAGTCGAGCGCATGCGGCGTTGCCAGCTCCTCAAAATTATGCAAGACTTCAGAATTTGTATTTATGATGAAGACATATGCAGTAACGCAGTAGAGGTTAACACATCTATTGATTTTGCTAAAAATCATCAAAATACCGTCTTTTTTAACGTAGAATGGAATATTTTTGGATACTATACAGTTAAGACGATAGTAAAAAAACATGATTGCCGTATCTGGTGGTCAATATGACAACGTCGGCCTATTAGAATTAGTTGTTTAGTACTTCTATGTTCAGTTGTTACTCTGAGGTTTTTCCATTTACCATACCATTTTCATAGCACATTTTGGTGACAACCAGCATTCTTTTGAGGTCAGCAAACAGGAAAAAGTAACTACGAGCCACATCCGGAGAATTAGGTGGACGGCGAAGAAATTCATAGACTAATTCATGCAATCCAACCATGGTTTTAATCTATTTTTGATCTTGATGAAAAAACACCTTTTTTATTTTTCAAGTAAGGCTAAAGAGAGCCTAAATACCAGAGTACATCGTCCTCTGTCAAAAGGTTATGTTAGGAGAAGTTTGTTAACACGGGACTTGATTGAGGCAACACCCGTAGGAGTAAATGTACTGTCGTACCGCTTGGTTCTTGATGTATGATTGTCTTAGGATGAGATGCAACAAACGTGCGGGTGCATCTGACAGGATCGCTGAGCGGCGGAACTATAGAGGATAGCTTATAGAAGCAGACTCCGTTTGAATATTGATAGAAAAGTGAGAGGTCACCAAACGCATGCAGGTGAGAATGTGACTGGAGGAGGTGCGTTAAAGCTTTGTTACCAATTAGTCGAATTGTACTTCTCTAAACGACGTTTAGTATAAACAGGGCACTAGAGGCAGCAGCTTATCTGGGCTTTATACAGTGAGAGTAGGTTACATGGTGAAAAGTACTTTCTGGTTCTAAATAGGTACCCAAGCTTTTTACCTGCAGCTGTTGTAATTGACGCAACGTGTTCGTGCAACAACATTAGATTCGCAGACGACAGTAATTTTGACAAACTCAGCGGAAGCACTTCAAACTCTGCTGGAAAAGACAAATACGTTTTGCGGAGAATACGGTCTTAAAATTAACACCAGAAAAACAAAATATATTATTATTACAAAGAAACCAAATGTAACTGCAAATATAAACTTAGAAGGTCAAACACTCGAACAAGTCGAAAAGTATAAATATCTGGGAACCTGGATAACTCACGACAACGACCTTAGAAATAAGATCAAGAATCGGAATAGCACGAGCAGGATTTGTAGAGCTAAAGAAAATACTATATAATAAAGACATCTTATTGGAATTAAGAATTAGAACCCTTAGAGGTTACGTATTCTCAACATTGTTGTATGGATTGGAGAGCTGGACGCTAAAACAAGAACATATAAATAAATTACAGGCATTCGACATATGGCGAAAAACTAATACAGAAGTTCTTAGACTAATGGGTAGAAGTTGTGAAATTGTTAAAAATATAAAAATTTAAAAAACTGCTGTATTTAAGACATATAGTGAGAGGGGAACGACATCGTTTGCAACAAATTATAATGCAGGGTAAAATAAAAGGAAAAAGGGCGTCGGCAGAAGGAGAATATGGCTGCGAAATTTAAGGGAGTGGTATCAATGCAGATCCATAGAACTATTTCGAGCAGCGGCAAATAAAGTAAAAATAGCATTGATGGTTTCCAACCTCCAATAGGAGACGGCACTTAAAGAAGAAGTTCGTGCCAGATCAGATTTTGTGTAACGTCCTAACAGCTTGAATGAGTGACTCCTTCGCAGAGCCCGTTTGTTCATCAGAACCGGGACTAGCTTGGGCACTTCTTATTTGATTTTACCATATTACTGAGCCCCAAAAGGTAATCTTCTCCAGATCCTTTGAAAGCGTAGCAGCCGTTACGTTCTGCGTTCCAGCTCGACCACATGCCTGCATACAAAGTACTGTCATTCACAAAACTAAAACTGTGGATTGGCTTTGTAGTGCTAGAGAGTAGATCATTGATGTGGATCAGGAAGAATGTTGGAGCCAATACCGATCCCTGCGGAACTCCAGCATTGATGTTATGGAAGGAAGAGGAAAAGCCATCTATCATGACAGATATGTTCCTACCGTACAGGAAGTCAGCGAGCCAATCACAAAGCTTAGCAGGGAGGCCGTAGGCGAGCCAGGGAGGGCCATGCCACAGTTGATCGAATGCCTTGGAAATATCGAGAGCGATGACGTGAGCCTCGCCAAACCAATGGATGAGTTTGTTCGACACATGTGTGACGTAAGCCAGGAGATACCCAGCAGATCTTTGATGTCGGAATCCGTACTATCTGTCGTTGATTAATTGATGGGGCTTTAGTGATCAGAGATAGCAGAGCTATATTTTCTTGATTTTATCGTCCAAACGCTTCCATAGTGGGCAGAATAGTGGAATGGGGGTCGAACCGTCACAGGGTTGCAAGAAGACGCCTGCGACCTCCGTAAGGTGTGGCTGCAGCGCGCTCTCTCTACCCCCAGTGAACACCAGACACGTTACAACGCCGGGTTCTGAGCCTTAGTCAAATAAACAAATTACAATACCATATGCATTTCAGAATACTGATTCCATAACCTTATCAGCCAATTGTTGCATCTTTACACTCTTTGAAGACAAGAAGGCAGGTCTCTAGTCCAATTCCAGCTATAAACTTTGAAACGGTCAAACAAAAAAACGGGGATACAGGATCATGTCGTAGCTCAAGCACACCAATTTGGCAGGTTATTTTAGAGAGACATGTAAGAAAGTGTAACTGTATTTTATGGTGGGGCTGAAACCTGCAACTATAATAGGATCTGAAAAAAGTGCTTCCTTTTAGCAAAATTGAGTAAGTAATCTTTCACAAGCTCCTCCTCACACGACTGTCTGCCATACAGAATGTATTTTCGTTAGAAAAATGACTCCTTACGCGCACTGAGCTGTGTATAAAGCTTCACGTCCTCAATTCTTAGAAGTAAGTTAGATAGCAAAATCTGTATTATAAAATAGTATGGTTTTAAGGGTAAATGATAAAAGTCAGAGCCTAACTCGAACAAAACCATCTAATTCTGTCGAGTACTGAAAACGGGACTGAAAATTAGGTTGAAAAGATAAATAAAAAAATCAACCCTCGTCTCTGTTTTACTCTGTCTAACGCTAACGTTATAGCCAAGAACTAATATACCAGTTAGATTATTATTGAGAAATAATAAGAAGTAAGTAGAAAGCAACATCGTTGATTTTGAAGTTAGATAAATCCTTTTTAGAAATTGATTTTCAAACAATATTTTTGGGTTTGCACGTAGATCAGATTTTCAAAGTTTCTAATGGAGACCAACTAACTAGTTTGTATTATGCGCAAATGAAATCTCGACTGGGATACTGTGTATGTTTTTGGGGCAGATCTACTAATACAGTAGATGATTTTATTATTCAGAGTGTCAGGAAAGGGTGATTCAATGCACGACTGTCGTTTCCAGTATATGCAGTTGTAAATATATTTTTAAAATGTTTAGAATACCAACGCTACCATCTCATTGTATATCATATAAACTAGCATTATATATTTTGCAAAATAAATGAGTTCATTTTAAATCAAGAAGTTCATAAGAGGGAGAGCAGACAAGTAAATGACATTCACATGCCATTTACTAAACACAAACTAGGCAGTAGATCATCAAATATCTTTAAACCAAGGATTCTAAACAAACTTGCAAATTATAATAAAAAAAGATCTACTTTTGGACAGTCTAAATCTCAGTAATTAGCATTTTGAGGTTAATTAGTGCTATTGTAGTTTGTGTGATTTTATTGTTTGTATCTTTTACCTAACATTGACGAGTCTTATACGCTATGTATCAATGGGCAATAAATTATTATTAAAAAAAAAACAAAAAAGATGCGGCCCAGAGTCCAACACACCAGACTGCTGTTCCATTACCTAGTGACTACTCTTCACACCGTGAGGTAAGCAATCACTGGGTCGGCAAACCATGTGTCCTAAGTATTCCACATATTATTATTGTTATTTCATCTGACTTTCTAAGTTCCTCTCGCATAATTGCGGTAGCAACAGGTGTTGACGGGCTGTGCCAAGTCAACACTCGGACTATTATTGATCGGAATTTAGGAAGGATCGCACAAAATTACAGGTCTTCAGGATTACAGACTTTTGGAGTACTTTGTGTAACTTTTCGACCAGGCCCAACTGTTGAAGGTGTTGTGTAAACATGTTTGGTTTAAGGCCTCATACAGACATAATGAGGGGGACAGTTGTGACTTTGTTTTGTTTCCAAAGTCGTTTTATTTCCATGGCAAGGTCAGTGTATTTAGATATCTTCACAGCGTAGGTGTTTGGGATATTCACATCATTGGGAATGGCAATATCTATTATACATATAGGTAATTGTGTCGGCCTTTGACTAGAAAACTATATCTGGTCTGTTGGCTGGGATAGTCTTGTATGTATGTATGTATGTATTTCAACGTCCCAGTATAGTTTGTATTGATCGTTTTCGAGTACTGATGTCGGAGTGTAATTGTAATATGGAGCGGTGTTTTCTATTAGTTTGTTTATTGTGGCTAATGCTTGGTGTATGACCTATTATTGTTATTATTATGACTCCTATTCAAAATCTGTTCAAATATTTGAGGTTTGGTCGCAGCTCACGTGCGACTTCAACAGTTTGAGGCGTTATCCTTCGTTTGCCGTCAGGTTTCTATCCCTAGCGTCATGTGTCATATTTCACATGGTATCCAACTGTACATGCCTCCAATGCGCAAGGTAAATAGCGAGATAAACAGTGATCATATTGGACCAATTAAAAGTATATTATCGAGAAATAACGACCGTGTAAATGTACGTTTCGCGAACTAGCAGAACCATAAACAATCATACTGTGCTAGGTACTATGTTATTTAATCCTACAGGTTAATTGCACAGTTTGATTCACACCGTGATGCTTTCAGTGCATAATCCAGTTATTTTAGGAGAGTTCGTTTTAGCAAAACCCGACACGGGCGTTAAGATTGGTGTCAATCGACTCGGATTGACGCCCTGAGTCGAACGACATCACTCCTAGACTGAGGAAACGCCCACGTAAAATTCTATGACACTTTAAAGTTTCAGTACCAGTTTCATGACACTTTAAAGTTTCAGTACCTAACCTTACTTATGCCAAACAGTCAACTTATTGAGCTCAAATTCTGTTTAGTTGGTCGTTAAATAAGTATTAATGGATTCTGCTTGATGTCCTGAGTCGAATTAGGCCTCTCCAAGGCTGAGGAAACGCTCCGATGAAAATCTGCGCCACTTCAATTTCAACCCTAACCTCAAAATTACCTCGATATTTCGATGATTTTTCATGAAATATGTGGTCAAACTATATATCGTGCAAAAGCACTAGATGAGTACAACACAACGCCACCAGTCGCAACATCCTAAAATGGAAGATAAAAAAGTTATTATACTTTAAATGTTTAATGTTAAAGCTATTGAGGAAATATGAATAACCGAAAACCAGGTTAGTTTATGTTGAATTAGGTTTGTGTAAACGTATAATGGGGGGCCTGGAGGGCTGCCCCCCCCCCCCCCCAGACGTCGCTGTCTTTGCATATTTTGAATAGTCTAAGCAACACAAGTTTCCCAAGTAGGGTTATCACCTGTTCGGTTTTTTCCATAGCATGCGGGGATAGGGCCCTGAGGAACTTATTTTGATTAATTTCCAATTGAAACTTAAAATAAACGGTTGTACAGTCTAGATTTGGTACAATTTAAGTCAAGATATCAGGTTGAGTCGCTAGACACACCTTTTTATCTCAACCGATTTGCTTACTTTTAGGATTAGGTAAGCTATTGGAATTTGTGAATTTCAAAGTAGCCTGGACTTTCACCAAAATGCTTTCTCGCGCTGGTAATGGTCTGGTTCGTCTCAGGACTTCAATCCGAGTCGATTAGAACCCATTTCAGCTTCAATAATTCAACTAGTTTGGTTAAGTTAGGTTAGACTTGTAATCTTTAAAGTGCTGTAGTTTTTCACCGGAGTGTTTCCTCAGTCTGGGAGTGGTATCGTTCGACTCAGGGCGTCAATCCCCGTCGATTGACACCAATCTCGACGCCCGTTTCGAGTTTCGCTAAAACGAACCCTTACCCTATATTCGCCAGTATTGTTCAATTCCAAATTTAGGAAACTATTCTTTATCGAATATTAAATATTTGTATCATGGCTGCTGTTACAGCTGAATTGTTTTTGTTCTCCTGCTTTTATCTGCATGTGGATCTCTAAATTTAAATTCGTACCAGCAAATGTCGGAAAATGTCGTCGGCCGACGGGACTCGAACCCGCGGCCTCCAGATGCTGTGATATTGCTATAAAATATTTGAAGCTGGAACAATGGAAATGGTTAGTTTAGCTCAAGCGAATTGCTTAATAAATCAACGTCACTTAAAGTAGTAGTGTTTTTTGTATTTTTTGCTGTGGAAGCCTTTTTACAATTCATACCAGCAGTATCGGTCGCTTGATTAGTTTTTTTTATGGTCAGCCTCCCGCAAAATCTAAAAGCCTCTGGCGCTGTAGAAGCGCTACGAGAGGATAAGTATCGGTGCCATCCCTGGATTAACCACGGGGCTAAAGGGGCTGAAGCCCCGGGCCCCGAAGTTTAGAGGGGCCCCACAGGGGCCCCACTTTTATTTAATGTGACAGAGCAAATATTAGGTCAATAAATGAACAATAAAATCAGTAGATCTACTAGAAACTTAATTTCGAGATTTCAATCAAAACGGTGTTTTTCAATTTCCCTACCTATAAGCAAACCAGCAGGCCATGAAATATAAACAAAAACGTGTTCAGATAGAAGCAAATAACTTAGCAGAAAGATACAGATAAACTGAAATAAAGGGGCAAGGTTATAAAAATTCCCTACAACCAATGAAATCTAACTAGAAACAACGCCGGTAAGATGTGTAAGATCAAACAGAAGCTGAAGTATGACAGAAATGAATAATTTTTACAGCTTACTAGCTACTGCAATGTATTATAGGTTAAAAATTCCCAAAACCATTAAACTTTCAGCGATAGTTACTAGCAGTCTAATATATTCAGCACGAAATTTCACATTTAATGATATAAAACAATAGTAATTTTAGTCAAAGTCAAAAGTGACGATACCTCTGACTGTCACACTGTAGCCCTTCTAATTTTTTAGCAAGATTGCAAAAAAAAGAATACTGACAAATCAGATTTTAATTTTTTGCCAGGCAAATTATGTTTTATAATTTGATTTCATTAGATGTGTTACCTCTATTATATCTGATTAGACTTGATTTGTTGTAAGTCATTTTTGTAATTTTAACCACCTGAATTGTTTTTTGTTTGTATTTCATGGCCTGCTAAGTGACTTATAGGTAGGAAAATTGAAAAACACCGATTTGGTTGAAAATTTGATATCAGAGATTGGTACCAAATTTTAAATTCAACTGTATAAAAATAATTAGGCATTCCCATTTGAAAAAATCAAGTTAATTCTGATTGAAGTTTCCTTAGTTAGTCTACCGGTTTCTCCAAGTACAAATGTAATTCAAACTTGAACGCCAAACCTAAGTTGACCAATTTCAAGTTTAGTCACACGGAAAACTCAGTCGTCTAAGTTTTATAATTGCTGCGATATTCAATTTTTTCTGATATCTACTTATATAAAAAATTGTGAATTGCACCTAAATGGCTCACTTCAAGTCTCAGGGGTGATACATAGAGCACTAGAATTGACCCGGTAATCTAAATATTCAATAACATATACAGGGTGTTCCACGTAAAATATCATAACTTTAATGTGGCACGCTTTTGTTAGAAACCCTATATAAAAGTCATTATTCTTAAAATGTAGTCCAACTCGACCTACATACATTCGCAAAGTTAATTTTCTAAAAAGTGCTATGGTTTGGTCATAAGAGTCCGAGGCGTTGCGCTTGACTCAGCCTGTATAAAAAGAAAATAGAAAATACCTATACCTACCCATTGGATACTGTCGGCACCTGTGGCCCGTGCCAACATAATGAATAAATCGAAGTTGAACCGATACAAAGGCGACGCTCAAAAAAGAGAAGTTATCCATATAGTTTCTTAGTGTTATGTCTTTGAGCAACATGGCTACAATTTACCAACATAACACTAAATAACTATTTTAAGGCTGCTGAGGATAAGTTAAAAGAAAAAATTGGTCAAAATAAGTTTTTTAAGCAAACCTAATGCTCCGCTTGAAAAGGATTGCACTGAAAATAGTTCTGATTACTAAGCAAACGCAAACATTGAGAGGAGTGCTGATGCTATAAGCGGGACTCATGACGTACTTATAAAAAGGTGAATAGTAGTTTATTTTGTTATGTCGCGAATATAGTTTCATAAATAGTGGTATTTACTTTTTATTTATAAAGGGCCCCTTGAAATATAAGCCCCGGGCCCCATGAAAGCTTAATCCGGCTATGATCGGTGCACGTTAGATTTGAAATGCTGCAGGTTTTAGCCGTTGGGAAACAAATTTCCTAGCAGCTCATTCTACAGTTCTCCAAAAGAAGGAATGCTGGAGGAGACTGTTTCGGGGGTAGGGACATTGATCTGCTAAGAATGACCTCGCAGAGCCTCTCCTGTGTTCCTCGTTCGGATGGCCTTCGGTGTTATTATCTGGGAGAGCTCACTCCAATGTCTTCCGTGATAGAATATGCAAAACAGGGACAGGTCAGCCACCATTCTCCGATGTTCCAGACTGTGGAGGTCTTTTGAGAGGTTAGGCGTATCGTAGTCTAATTGCTCTCTCCTGGATAGTATCCAGAAGCTTTAGATAGTGCTTAGGAGCGCATCCCCACACATGGGAGCCATACTCCAACAACGATAGTCGGATCTGTGCCTTGAAAAACAGCAGTAGTTGTTCTGCTGGTATCAGGTATCACTGATGTGGGTACCTGGGCACGCTGGGGTAAAGGGTAACGACATGGCGGATCATCTGGCTAGGATGGGATCTGGCAACAGTTTTTTGGGCCCGGAACCAGCCTTAGGACTATCTGCAAACATGATTAGGAAAACAACTGGAGAGTGGATCCAGAATCAACACTCCCTGAGATGGAACAACGTCTCTGGTCATCTCCGTCAAGCTCGGGAACTATTAGCAGGGCCTGTAGAGAGAATAGGACGATTTTGTCTCTCTCTGGATAGGAATAACTTGTTGAGATTGCTAGTAGGCCTATTAACGGGTCACAACACCTTCAGGCGTCACCTGTTCGTGATGAGGGTGGTCAACGACCCAACGTGCACGTAGTATGGTGAAGAGGAAGAATCCTCGGCACACATCTTGTGTCGCTGGGAAACCCTGGGTTACCACAGGCAGCCTATGCTGGGCTCAAGAACCTTGGAACCAATAGAGATAAAACGGATAGGACCTAAGAATGTACTTGCCTTTGCCAAAAGGGCAGGTCTTAGGAACTAGCGCGGATAGAGGCGCAAAAGGGCCCATCGTGTGGCCTATGCACCAGTCACATTCCGTGCTGGATAGCCTCTGGTCCTTATTCATATGCCATATGCTGTGTACAGCTTCCTACAGAGGAACAAAACTCCAAGCTTCTGGGATGTCGTTTTAGCAATAGTAACGACTTGGTCGTGCCAGGACATGTTAGTGTTGATCCTTAAAAGCTTGAAAGAAGGTAACTATTGGGTGACCCTCCATTTCCACAGTTGGTTGGTTGGTTGCCGACGTACCGTCCCCTGGGATGATAGTGGCTTACCTGGTTCCATGCCCGATATATATGTACTGTAGTCTGCGAAGCAGTAGATTGGATGTTAATTCCAGCAGCTCGTTGATGTACAGCAGAAACAGTGTAAGGGTAGGACAGAACCCTGAGGAACACCGACGTTCACTGAAAATACGTCTGATGGATAGCCTTCGACTAAAACAAACAGAGATCGGTCGTTCAAAAGCTTATTCAACCACTGGCGCAGGTCAGGTGGTAGTCCATAAGCAGCAAGCTTGACCAGAAGTCCCTCATGCCACACTCTGTCGGTAGCTTTCGATATGACAAGTACAACAACACGGGATTCGCCATGATCTTCAATTGTTCTGTTCCACAAGTACAATTATACAAATATTGTGCGACGGACATCCAAAGTGGCATGTATGTAGTTGCAAAACAGGATACCAGGACATACTAGATACAAAGAAAATGATGCAGCTGATCTTTTGGCTAAAAGCGATCTTAGAACTAGCAACTAGAGTTTCATATAATACTTTTTCGTGGATTACCCTTTGCTTTTTCGATAAGGCCCATACATTATTTTCTCTGATAAGAACAGTATATAAAGTTTCCTAAATAGAGAATTACTTGCACCCTAAAGGAAAATATAATTGATAATAGAAGATTTTAAGAAAAAGGCTACTGTTGATAAAATGATTTGAGAATAAATGAAAAAGCCCCCCTCCCCTTTCCAACAGAACGATTAATATTTCATTATTTCTGTAAGTACATACTTAACAAAGAAGTTAATTGCATTTTGGTTACTAACATATTATGTTCTCTATGGTTCTAAAGCGTCATTTTTTTGTTCTAGATTAAAACAAGTAACTACCCTTACTTCTTGAATTGAACAATTGAAAAGTGAAAAATATTGCTAAAAATATTGATTTCCCATGTAAAAATAAGAAATCCAAAATAGCTCGATGATAATGTTTCTGCCATCACTTTAATCAAACTTTTTACGTTGCAAAAAGTTCGTGAAGCAATTTTTGTCAATATTTAATCTAAAATTACCTCACTGAGGTTCTGCAGCTTGAATGTAACTAGACCTCAGTCAGTGGACAAAAAATATTCAATAATTAAACAAAAATTTTCTCCTAGTACAGCATATTCACTTTTGAGTTTGGCATCCCAAAAAAATGTGCCTATAGGACCTATATCAATACAGTGCAGTCTCTGAATTTTGAACCGCGAAGTTGATAGGACTATTCATATCAACAAATATTTGGAAGCAAGCATGGCCCTTGTAATGTTTTATCATAAAGTTGATCCAGCATATTAGGACCATTACAATATTGAACTCAAAAGACCGCAAGATTAATGTTCACCGGAAAACTTGCTTTATTACCTTTATGAATAAGTTAATCGGCCCTGGTCCAACAGCAATGCTCTGGCCTGCCAACTCCAACAACACACCAGTTACACAAGTAGGTACCTAACACTGAAAATTCACTTCAAACAAACTATTTTAATCCACAAACCACTCCGGTACACCGGACCGCAACAAGTTATAAGCAACAGTATAAAGCTCTGTAACCGGCCGTCACTACAAAACTCTTTTTCACAATAAAAACGATAAGAGTCCTCACATCAAGACAGGCCGTGAGCTTTCTCACACAAAACGGCACATTCCGGGCGGGCTGTCAAAGTTTCAATCCGAAAAGCTCAGTTTGACCGGATCGCGTCGTCCGAAACAGAAGAGAATCGCGTTACATGGCTGCTGCGATGTTGCGACTTCGCATTGCGATGCGGGCTGAAACTGAACGAGATCTGGAACGAGAGGCTCGGTTATCGCCGCCATGTTGCCAAGTGGGTGGAGGTATCAGCAAGTCGGCGGAAAACTGTCCTTTTAGGGTAGTGGTTCTTAAACTTATAGTGATGAGGGACCATTTGACGAGATTTCTGTCTTTCCATGGACATCAACGGTTTGAAGGTAAAATTTTATCGATAGAGGGTCATCCTAGCTATCAATTTCAAACGCATGCTCATAAAAAAAATCTTTACTGAAGAGATACCTATTACAGAAATTGTTTCAATACGTTTTTTGTGACTGCAAACTATTTACTAGCTTCTGTATCCTTGGCATGTGGGCACTGGCAACTATCTTAGAACTTAGAACTGAATCTTCTTCTTCTCCACTTCAGGTTATAGGCACTTTTCCTGTCACGAACTCATCTTTATCTCGGCCTTCCTATATCTCTTCATTCAGAGCATTGATAAAATCTAGCTCTGGTTGGAATCCTATTTACATTTAGTTTTTTTCTTTTATTTTTTCGTTTTTTTGAAGGCGTTTAATTCCGCTCTTATACAGCTCATATAATCGTCCCACGACGATTAAGACAAGCAATATATCGGAACTGGTCACTAGTAGCGAATTATAATTTTGAGGGTGTAAATTAGAGCAAATATAGTATCTTCTCGTATTATTGTGTCACCCAACGAGGTATTTATTTTTGGTGACGTGACGTCCGATTCAAAATTTTTGATGGGACACCCAGTGTATTTGTGACTTTTTGTGTCTCTCCCGATAAAATAATTCCAACAGACTACCACACTTGGGGCTAAAGTGATTATTTCAAGAGCTACAGGTACTTAAAGGATGGTACCACTACCATTTATTATAACATGTATAGTTAAATTATTTTGGTAGTGTACAGTCCTTTAAATACCTGTAGCTCTTGAATTAATCACTTTAGACCCTAAGTGTGCTAGACTGTTGGAATTGTTTTATCGGGAGGAATACAAAAAGTCACAAATATACAGAGTGTCCCGTTAAAAATTTTGAATCGGACGTCACGTGACCAAAAACAAATACCTCGTTGGGTGACACAATGATAAGAAAAGATACTATATTTGTTCTAATTTACACCCCCAAAATTATAATTCGCTACTACTGCCCAGTTGCGATATATTGCTTGTCTTAATCGTCGTAGGACACCCTGTATATCTATTTCTTAGACCTCAGTATGCTTACGCTACCCTGCATTTATATTTTAGAATTCCTCTGCTATGTTGTGGGAAACATGCATAAGTTCACCAAATATTCTGATGAGCATATATACAACACAATGCACAAAAATTATTTTCATGGGAACTACCTAAGACTCGAAAATTCTAAAAATGGAATTAATTACCATTGTTCAAGCTCTACAATGTTTTGCCAAACAGTGTTACAGCTCTAAATGGTGCACAATTCAAATGTAGTATCAAAAATTACCTTCTGTCAAAGGCATTGATCCTTGTGATGAGTACCTTTCAGATAAATTCATAGATATCTCATTTTAAATGTTTTTGTTTCTAGCTGTTGTTTGTGAATGACTATTATTGTTCGTTATATTTATATCTGTGTGTTAGCTTTTTATGTAAAATCTATTATTTACTTTATTCAATATGTACCTTTTTGACGTGTGTAGGCATCTTCATGCAAAACGCAAATAAACTACTACTACTACTACTTAGACTGTCTAATTTTGTGCAACCTTTCACTCCTCTTAGAAATCTTGTGTTTGTATTCTATTTTCTTCTTTTTTTCGTTGATTTCGAAGGTTCACTGCCGTATAAGAGGGTTGAAACAGCTATTCATTTGTGTATCTTTCCTGGTTTTGTTCTTTAATGTCCTGCTGATGGTTCCACAAGTATTCGTTAATTTAGGTATCAAGTATTTCTTCTATATCTTTGCTTCTGTTATAAGATATATAACAGCTTGAGTATTTGAAGTGTTTTACCTGTTTCAGTAGTTCATCGTTTACGACAATCTTTGTCCTAATTAGATACTTACCTGAGAAAGCCATGGTTTTAGTTTTGTTTATCGATATTTTCATGTCGTGTTTAAAACTAAATTTAGAGCTAAAGAAGAACTAGAACGGTTACTGATACCTTTCATAACTGTATGAAGACTTTTACTTCAATACATAATCTTATGAATTAGCAGGTAGGTACAGAATGTATCGAAATTTCCCCAACCTTTCCATTTCTCTATACATTGGACAATAATTTTTGGCTCTTCTGTAACCTAAATGGATTGAAGTTCTGAAAAGTTACCTTTGTGAACAAAGGTACTTAAAAGCGGATATGGATATCACTTGTCACTTAGAAAAAAGGAAGCCGAAAACTGAAGCTATCAGCAAAAGTGAACCAGCTACCATCCCTAATATAACAGTATTCGCAAGGTTTATCTAACACAATAAATGAAAGAGAGAGGCTTTCTAGTGACCAGAACCATCAGTGCATAGGCCTATAAGCGAGCTCTTATGCACCTCTCCTTACCCTAATTCCCAAGTCCAGTCCTCATCGCAAGGTGAGTATGGCTTTTAGTCCTGCCCATCTTATGTCTTCGGAATCAAGGACCATTGAACCTAGTATAGTCTGCCTATGATACTTAGGGGCATCACAGTGACACCACAGCGTGCACACGTCGCCGTCGGGTCACTTGCCACCCCCATCACATACAAGAGGCGTTTGAAGGTGTTATGGCCAGTTGGCTCAGCTTGCAATCCATTTTTTTCTCAAAGAATTTCGAAAAACTAAAAAAACATGATTTGTCTCGAAACCGTCGATTTATTCCCTGACAGAAACAACTGCCACAAAATTTTGCTCTTGGTATAGATATTTATTTATACATATGTATTTGCCATGTAAACCACGGATTCCCATTTCGAACAGAGCTCACTTGTTTTTCAAACTACATACACATCATTTCAGAAAGTTAATGGTTAAGACCTTAATGTATAGGCGTAGTCGGGTCCCAGTATCCTAGTATCTAGGATATTGTATCTAGGGCGGGGCCCTAGATACAATAAACTTAACAGAAGAAATTATTTTTGGATTTTTGGGGGGCTAATTCCATTCTTGGCGGCTAAGCCCCCCATGTGCCCACCTAACCCTATGTATTAACGAATGACATCTCAGAGCGCAATTTAAAAAAAAAAATTGTTTTTGCAAAAAAACTCGCAATGCAAAATCATACATTCATCAAATGTCTGTAATTTAACAACCAAGCACGATATCAGAAAAAGACCACCGAAGGAACATAATCATTACCGTAAGTTTAAAGGTAACGTCAGGAGTTTCTAAATGCCAAATTCAATTTTATGGCGACCTTTGGACCTTACCTTTGGATCTTCTGACATTATCTTTGGACTTTTGGACTTACCTCCCCTCATCTTAGATACACATACTGGAGAAAGGGAACAGGCGGCTACGCCTCCTCGGTAACACGGGAATACGTATTTTCTTGGATTCTCAATTTCGCGCGCTATACCCTAAACCCTTAAGATAATGGCAAAAAACCACAAGCTGGCTACTCTGCTGTGGCACTAAAAACAACTGAATTTGATGATACGATTCTTATAAGCACGGTAAGTCAGCGTCTTGTCTTGTTTACTTGTTTTGTCAGTTCGACATGTTCTCTGTTAATCTGCTTTACCTCAGTTTTAAGCTGAAACGTTTTATATTCCCAAAGAACTGGTCCAAATACCTTATTAAGATAACAAATAAGATCGAATCCAAATACGAATACGTCCAACTCAATAGCCTCAAACAATCTTATTCAATTAAATAATCGACTAATTAATTGGAATACATCTTATCTCCGCTTATCTGTTCCCTGCATCTGTCCGAGCACAATGAACCCTTATTCTATACGCCTCTGTAAACACATTAAAACTAGTTTCTTCTCCAATTGAAAAAAATCCTCTATATCTCTGATTTATTTCCAGATACTCGGTGCGTAGCAGAACATACAATGGTGGGAACTACCAACAATAAGTACTATTCCGAGTTGAAACCGACAGTCGTACCGACCGGCTCCGATCCTTTTTACTACTGGCAGTACTGCCAGTACTGGTGGCTGTCCTGCAGAGCTGGTGCCGGAATTCCTGCAACTTTACAAGTGCGTCTTTTGGCGGTCAGGTTCGCGATCAGGTGCTTGACGTATATGCTTATAGTGCAGGAGGCACCATTCAGTTTTTGCGAACGACTGGCTATCTCGTACTTACGCCATTGCTGTTTAATATCTACTCAGTCAATCACTTGCAAACACAGAATCCGGGATAGTGATAAATGCGAAAAGTATAAATAACCTTAGGTACGCAGATATGATACTGTTATAATTACAACCAGTTTGAACAACTTGCAAAACCTTCTAGAATCGATCAGCACATATACAGAAAAAATACTGTTGCCTTTACAATTATTAATTGTTAGTATTTGGATGTTTTTCCATCACTTTAAATATATTTACAGTTGTTTCAAATCCACGTGATTGAAAGAATTCAATCCTTATATTCGAAGTAATCACAGGTACGCCAATAAATTCAAAATAATTTTATATTCGTTCTAACCATATGTATAATCCTTCTAATACCCGTATTGACATATAATGCAGTCAAAACATTCTTTTGTTTTCGAAATTTACCCTATGTTTCATTTAAGCAAAGCATACAATTTATTCAATGTACAAAAATTGTTACTACAACAGCAGTTCGTAATAATTCATCTGATAAAAATTAATTTTGTTTCAATGGCCCTTGTCGTTCGCTGAACTATAATAAGTATTCGGCGGGACTGATTCAATGAAGGTAAGAATAAAGAACAAGGGATCATCTCAGTGTTACTATCGCCGCGACACCGTCAACATGGACGAGGTTGTTCCGTTGTTTTGTTTCGGTGTTAGCTGTGTTGTGTCATCTCGTAGTTTTGCATATTGCAACAGCAATTGTGTGATTTAAATGGGTCCAGTTATACATATATTAAATGGAGGACCTACTGAGAAATTGGGACTTATAAGAGCTAACACCCACATTTGAATGTAGGTATTTAGATTAGTCAGACAGTTATATTTCAGGTAATAATGCAACAACTCGTGCAGGCTTATGTCTAATTCTTATATCATGCTCCTTATAACATCATACAAAATCATACAATTAAACATCCAAACGAATCAATCAGCTGGCTTCGCAATAAAATCTGTTGGTCCAAGGGAAAGAAAGTTGTTTAGAATCAATTACCAAACACAGATTCGATTCAACGACAGGCTGCGATTGAATTATTCATTGGATTCCAATGACATCTTGTAGTTGAATCGACAGTACGATATAATTCGTTACCAACTACACTTCCCATTGGATAAAACATCGCTGTATTTGAGGAATGCTGAGTGTAACGTCCCATTGAATCCAAGCGTAAGTCTTTGACAGAACAACAGATTTTTCTGTATGTATAGAAATTAATACGGAAGCTCCTTATATCTGAAAAAAATATATGAACATCAATAAAAAAAAATAAGGAACCGACAAAGATTGACCGTGAGTAGCACCAGCATTGAAAGTTGGGTTGAGGAAAATATCAATACATGGATACAATCATAAACGAAGAGATTGGTCAAACTGCAGAAATAAATAGACGCATGGCAAGACGAGCTTATACGAAGATGAGGTCACATTTTGTCACATATAGACCTGTTCAAGGTAGCTACATCAAACATTAGAATTACCTTGATGATTGCCACCCTCCGAAGAGAGATGGCACAACGAGAAGAAGAAGAAGACTAACTAGTGTAAGACATGAGAACCTATGAAAATTGAGAAAAAATGAGAAACGTGTAGACTTCAACTATATCAGAATTATCAGTAGTCTATATTATAATCCAAGAGCTGGATAAGAATAGGAACAGGATTAAGACAGGGATACGTGATCTTATATACTTTTGAACCACTTTTCAGAGAAAATTATGCAAAAGGCTACATTTGAAGAAACAGCGGGAATAAAGGCAAACGGCGAAATCATAAAAAATACATATCCGCTTTGCTAATGATACCTTGATAATAGTCTAGAGTAGAGCAGACCTTCAAAGAATGATGGACCGAATCACGAATGGCAGTGAAGAAGCTGGTGTTACACTTATTATCAAAAAGACAAAGTTCATGACAATCAGCAAAGCAAATGTCCAGCGAAGATTGTATATTCGTAATGAGTGAGAAAAAACAAATATCTGGGTACTAATTTGCAAGAGACTGGAGGAGCAATAATATCTAGAGCTGGAAAGTATTCTACTACAGAGATGTGAACAACGAACTCCAGATCAGATTGGCCAGATGTTACATTCTCCCAATCCTTCTCTGTGAAATCGAGTCATGGACAACGAATACAGTTGATCTGAAGAAACCTAAGCCTTCGGAATGTGGATATATAGACGCACACTCAATGTTTCTTTGACGGAAAGAGTTACAAATGTTCAGATATTAAGGCGAATGAACAAAGAAGCAGATATAGGAGAAACTGCAAAAATTGGGAACTTTCTTCCCTGGCTCACATATTATGCATGAAGAATGATACCATATTCTACAAATAATATCACAAGGGAAAACACAAACAAAACAATTGCGGGGGAACACGCACTAATTGGCTGAAATATCTTTCAAGAGTGATATCACTGTACAAGTATACATCAATAACATCTAAAGTAAGAATCGCCATGATGATAGACAACCTTCTAAGAGGAGACGGCACTTAAAGAAGAAGAAAAAGATGGCTGAACCTTGGATCTTATATGAAAGTGTATTGGCGGCCAATAGATTGGCCATACTCGAGTCAAAAGAATATTAGTCTTTGTGGTGGATAAGAATAGACTGTCAACCTCAATGTTTGTAGAACTTTTCATAATAATTCGAGCTGCAGAAGAGATTCTAGAGTTTCAGAACATTATGTGCGAACACACTATTTTGCTATCCGTATATATGTATATTTCAACGAATAGCCCCTCTACTAAGTCAATTCGCCTTTTGACGGTGAAATAGGATTCAGGTGCCGGGTAAGACTTGGCAACACTGCAAGCCGCGCGCCTCCTCATGAGAAGCTCCGGTCACCACGTGGACCGGAGAGGAATGCGCCTGCTCTGACTGGAATCGTGGAAAAGCTCTCAAGCGACGTTGCCAGCTTATCAGATTTTTCCTCAAAATTTCTACAGAGTCGATAATATACTTTTAGCAACACGAAAGTGATGACACTTTAAATGGCTTGTATAAAAAAAAAATATGTAAGGAATAGGTATGTAAAAATTGTAATAGTATATATTATATATATGAAGGTTTGAGATTTTTTCAACCTATATCGTTTAACCAGTTTAGAATATTTCAATAACATACAGGTGTATATAAGGCGATATAAATATTACGGCCTCTATTTTTTTAAATTTTTGATAGTAGGCTCGTATGTGAACACATCTTGAACAGGATTAACCTTGACATATCTACAGGGTGTCCCACGACGATTATGACAAGCAATATATCGGAACTGGGCAGTAGTAGTGAATTATAATTTTGGGGATGTAAATTAGAGCAAATCTAGTATATTTTCTTATTATCGTGTCACCCAATGATGTATTTGTTTTTGGTCACGTGACGTCCGAGTGAAAAATTTTAATGGGATACCCTGTATATTTGTGACTTTTTGTGTTCCTCCCAATAAAACAATTCCAACAAACTAGCACACTTGGGGTCTAAAGTGATTAATTCAAGAGCTAGAGGTACTTAAAGGACTGTACCACTACCATTATGAAACACTACCAAAGTATTTAACTGTAGGGGTACCTACATGTTATAATCAATGCTAGTGGTACCATCCTTTAAGTACCTGTAGTTCCTGAATTAATCACTTTAGACCCCAAGTGTGCTAGTTTGTTGTAATTGTTTTGTCGGGAGGAACACAAAAAGTCACAAATATCTCATTAAAAATTTTGAATCGGACCAAAAACAAATACCTCATTGAGTGACAAAATAATAACAGAAGATACTATATTTGCTCTAATTTACACCCCCAAAATTATAATTTGCTACGACTGCCCAGTTCCGATATATTGCTTGTCTTAATCGTCGTGGGACACCCTATATATAATAATTTTATTGTGACTTGCACAAACGTTTCTCTGCAATCACTTATTAATGTTATGTGTGGCAATTTCAACTCTTTATATGGATATTACATCAATGATTCTTCTAAAAGTAGAAACAAAAATGCTTGTTTGTACTTCTCTAACGCGTAGCCTGTTCGTATCGTACAAATATTATGAGAACTGTACCTAGGTTAAGTCCCTGCATGCTGCACTTGTTGTATTTGTCTTGAATGATTATCCATAATCATATAAAGTAATCCATTATTTTCCGTAATTTGGTGAATTGTATCTATTGGAAATAAAGAGGTCTCTATCCATCCCAACTAACCGATAAGGTCCTGTTAATAGGCCTACTGTCTTTGTTCATCTCCATATTGTCAACAAACACTAAACATTCTCATCCCCTGCCAAACAAGTTGTGAGAAAATTTATTTTTGAGTACTTAGACTGTGTGTTTGTTATTCCTGAGCCAACGAATACAGTGTTCTTTCAGTCTTCCAACGGTACCTAAGTATGATCCTCGCAAAACAGGGCAATCGTTCTACCATTTCGCTACGGAGAGATATGAGGGGTTTATCGAGCTTTGAGCTACCTTGACCAGGGATGTTATACTCTCTTCCACTTTTCTGAGTAGCGCCAATGATTTACTAACCGGAAACATGCAAGCTAAAAATAAGCAGTTTACAAAGTATCACCAACTATCCAAAAAATGTTCACCACCATTCACTGGTCTAGAAGCTGATAGGGAATCGTGTAGCGAAAAATGCCACAAGTTATTGGCAACGCCGCTGTGACAGAGAAAGATATGTCCTCTTTTGCTGTTTCTTTCAACGCAGGGTCGTCACGAAGGGCGAGGGTGAGATAAAGAAAGACACAGGTGTCTTTTCAAACAGTTATCATAGGGTGGTGGGTAGATGTTTACTTTTAGCCTTATTTGCATGTCAATTAGATAAATAAACAGTAGACATCTTTCAACGTCTAATTATTTTCGTATTTGACACTTTTTGGTATGACACTGTTCTCTAAACAAAGCTCTGATAATAACGGAAAGAGAAGAAATGCATCACACGCCTGAATTCTTGTCAAACGGCTTGAACTTAAGAACCGCTTGTTGACGGAGCAGGCTCATGAAGAAAACATAGCTATAGTCTAGAAGTATAGTTTTCCTGACATTACAACTTGTGTTAAGAAGATAAGACATCATCGTCATCAAAATAGCTGGCTAAGGATTTTGTTTCACTTATACGATGTATCTTGGTATATACTTCACGCCAAGGGAAACACGTTAGTTAGCCATGATAACTAGTACTGCCATACTAAACAATAGCACTGCAATTTTGTGTGGAGGTATTTCACATTCATGTATTGAATTAGTTGCTTTGGAGTAAGTTGTTGGACCAATACAAATGAAATGTTTCAACACACATAAAAATAATTTCTTAGATGGAGCACAGATGCTTTAATCCAAGTATACCATAACTTCCTATACGCGCAAAGTTATGCTAATCTTAAAGTGAGAATACGATATCTTTGACCATATAAGGGTTAGATTGAGAAAATATCTTCAATGCAAAACTGGGAAATTCTTGATGGTATGAATACCAAAATCTTAAATCAAGCTTATGGCAATCTTGACCGAAGTATTTCATAATCTTGACTGAAGCATTTCATAATATTAACTGGGAGCATTTCATAAACTTGACGCAAGTAGCTCAACTTTATTCTAAAATTGTGATATTCTTGGATTAGGAATCTAGTAGTATTAATTTGAGCATTCAAACTCTTCAATGAGCATGTAGAAATTTTTCTGGAGAAATAGTTCTGCAAAATTTCTTAAATCACTTTTTATATACTTAGTACTTATCTAGGAACTCCTGAGACAGGTCTTCGCATCCTAATTTTCTTTATAGCTCATTTACGGTTGGATAGATCCAGTGATAAGGAAGCTGATGGGAACTGGGACGCGACTCAAATGGCGGTGGACCAGCACTACCGGCAGATTCGATGACTGATGGTTGACGGCGGTATCACGGGTATCACGTGGCAATGGCAATTTATTTAACAATTTGACTAGATACTACTATGTGCTAGTATGCAGGATCCAGGATACAGGTATTACGCTACGGTGCTAAAGACGGCGGCGAATGCGAAAATCTGAAAACCGATAATGGCGGCGTGGACGCGGACGGGCAACAGGCTGTTGAGTAGAGAGAGTGGAGAGGTTAGAGTTGACCCGTGACACGCTGCGCGCCTGCGCACTCCGACGTTGGTAGACGTCAAATAAATGATTTATTTGAAAAAAATATAGGGTGTGCTTGTAAAACAGCGTTCATTTTCAAACCAAGATTATCATATTGTAAAAAAAGGTTCGCATTTGCAAGCTGTCTATATTCTTGATAGAAGTAAACTAGGCACCGCTGGAAAAAATGATAATCTTGATATAGAATTGTGAAATATTTGTTATTAAATTATTATAGCCTTGGTTGCAAAGAAAATTATATTTTCTTTCGGAGCATATTTCTTCAAAATAAGTATATAAATCAAAAATATATTATTCTTGATACAAATTTTCTATAATTTTCTCATCAAATATTCTTTCTTAGAGTGAGAACCGATATTCTTGTTGTGAGTATGTATTTACGAGAATATCACAATTCTTGACTTGAGAATTTCTTTTTATGTGCGAAGTTTATATACTATCGATATCTTTCGTTTGTTTGTTTACGGCATCAACTTCTATGGTCATTAGTCGCTCTATGGATATTATCATGTTCTTTGTCCTGCTTCGGACGAAGGATGATCTACCTAGATCACAGCCCTTGGGCCCCTTGACCATCCTCCCAAGGATCGCTGGACTTGGGAACTAGAGTAAGGAGAGGTGCATAGGGACTCGCTTCTGGGCCTATGCACTAGTGGTTTTGGTCACCATAGAGCCTGTCTTTATCTTTCGTTCAGGGTAGCTAAGGGGTTCCTTAGATGTTAAGCAGTCATCTCCCAAAGCTTTGTGCATGCGCTCCCTCTATTATCCTCTTATTAAGTTAATGAGTAAAGATTCTATTGAAATGCTCGCGTCTATTTCATACAATCAATTGGATGGCTATACATTAGCCTTATTAGAAAGACAAAAACTGTTTGATTTATTCGGCCTGCTTCTAAAACTATGGCCTAAAAACAATTTGTATCTAACGCATAAAGTACCGTTTAACGTATAGAAATCTTAAGGAACAACACTGACAAATAAGTTTCATGTTTGCTCACTAACATTCTGGGGATGTTCTGCATACGCTAATAAGGTTTTTCGCCTTCGAAAACGCTGTTTGAGGAGCATAGCTGGTGTATCTAGGCTTGCCCCATGCAAGCAGATCTTTCAACATATGCGTATCTTAACATTACCTTCGATTTATATCTTGAGTGTATTAACATTTGTTAAATCAAACCCAGAACGTTTCACCCCAAACAATCACTTTCATAGCTATGATACTAGGCTTCGGTTCGGATTACAGTATTCCACATCATAATTTAGCAATCTTCGAAAATAATCCTTCTTTCATTGTCATTCACTTGTACAATAAGCTACCTCTATTCTTAAGATTGTCTAATCTCACAACCTTTAAAAAATGTGTCAAAGATATTTTATTGATAAAGGCTTACTACAGTGTTGAGGAATTTATGACTGACAATTTTAGTAATTTTTTCTAGTATATTTCAGCTTACATTGATATCTTGGATTAATTTTTTAAAGTTTAATTTTGATAATTGTTCCTTTGTTGATGATATTACTATGTACTTTTATACTTATTTATATTGTAATCTTAAGCACTGCTGTCAAATTGACTTATCCTATACTACTCTTGTAGTCCAAGGGCTCAATAAATTACTTTACTTTAACTGTGGAAATGGAGGGCCATCCAATAGTCGAGTCACCTTTCGTCAAGCTTTTGGGGATCAGCATCAAAAATAACATGTCCTGGCACGACCACGTCGTCAGTATTGCTGAAATGGCGTCCCAGAAGCTTGGAGTTTTGTTCCGCTGTAGGAAGCTGTATACACCAGGGCAAAGTACTGCTGCTCTACAAGGCACAGATCCGATCATCGTTGCAGTATTGCTCCTATGTGTGGGGATGCGCTCCGAAGCACTTTCTAAAGCTTCTGGACACTATCCAGAAGAGACCAGTTAGACTAATCGATACGGCTAATCTCACCTCACCTTGACAGCCTGGAATATCGAAGAATGGTGGCCGACCTGTCCCTGTTTTACAGATTTTGTCACGAAAGATGTTCGAGTGATATAATAACACCGAAGGCCGTCCGAACGAGAAACACTGGACAGGCTCTGTGAGCTCATCCTTACCAGGTCGAGGTCCTTGCTCCCCGAACCAGTCTCCTCCAGCATTTCTTCTTTTGGAGAATTTGTTTCCCAACGGCTGCAACATGCAGCGCTTCAACTATAATGTGCACTGTCACTTATCCTCTCGCAGCGCTTCTACAGCGCCATAGGCTTTCAGCCTTTGAGGGAGGCTGGTCATAAAAAAAAATCCCACTGTACGGCAGCACAAGGATACATCAGATTGCTGTCAGGACGCCTCTGGTTTTATCTAACCGGCATAGTCGTCAGTTTGTACTGGCTCTGAAGACACGTTGCTGAGACTGGATGGATCTCTTCGTTTCGTCGAAATTATCGTTGGACTAAATTGGAGGTAATGGACCAATTCAATTGTGGTCGTCGCTGGCACTCGGGACTCTACTCGTTGCGCGTCATCACTCTGAAGACGATTCTGATGTGTTCACCAGTGGCGTACATCATGGGGTGTTTACTTACTTCATCGTAAATTCGTCATGAATCCTGGATGCCTATTTTTAACAAAATACCGCTTGGGGCTTAAGCATATGGTTAAATGTAATGCCTCCAAGACCCAGTATTGTACGCTATCAAACAAGAAGTGCCCAAGCCAACACCAGGTTCTAACGAACAACCAGGCTCTGCCAAGGAGTCACTCATTCAAGCGGTTAGGAGTCAACATTACAGAAAATCTGATCTGGCACGAACACGTCGTGTCAATTGCAACAGCTGCTGGTAAAAAGCTTGGGTACCTATTTAGAGCCAGAAAATATTTCTCACCATGTAACCTCCTGACGCTATATAAAGCCCAGATAAGACCTTGCCTGGAGTATTGCTCTCATGTCTGGGGAGCTGCTGCCCCTACTACCCTGTCTATTCTAGATGCCGTCCAGAGAAGGGCAATTCGACTAATTGGCGATCCGGCCTTAACGCGCCACTTTCAGTCACTTTCTCACCGACGTGTTGTTGGTGACCTCTCACTCTTCTACCGATATTACAACGGAATCTGCTCCTCTGAGCTATCCTCTATCGTTCCGCCGCAAAAAAAAATCATCCTAAGACGGTCGCTCTTCATACATCAAGAACTGAGCGGTACAACCACACATTTATTCCCAGGGTGTCCAAGGCTTGGAAGGGACTCCCAGAAGATGTATTTATTGGGCCTGCGTGTATTGGCCCATTCAAATGTAGCGTTAACAAACTTCCCCTAACATAACCCTTTCACAGCAGCCGCGGTACTCTGGTATTTAGGCTCTGCCTGCGCGGTCTGCTCAGTTATAAAAAAATACAATGTAAGAAATCTGCCGGGAGCTGTCGTAAACATGCAGATGACACCCAACTTTACTACAGCTTGGAAAATCAAATAGCAGATGCTCAAGATATTCATCAATAATAAGCTGGCGATTATGTAGCAATATTCGAATAATGGATTAAATTTAAATACGAATAAATGTGCTGTTATTTATCTTCATTCAAATAGTTTGCACGCAGCTGAAATTTTTAAAATTCCTGTCAATGATGAGGTGTTACTAGTGAAAACTAAAGTTCAAAATCTGGGTATATTATAAGATAGCAAACTTCGATTTAGAAGTCAGGTAAAGTTCAAGCGACAACATTTTGTTTTCTTCGTAATTTGTATAAAAATAGACACCCTCTGCGTGCTGATTCCAAAATATGTCGACCACTAGTATTATCTCACTTCGATTATTGTAACGTCGTTTATATGTCATGTCTTGATGTTAGTTGTAAACATAGAATACAAAAAATACAAAATGCTTGCTTTAGATATTATACTTGTGCTACATATCTTGGCAGTGTATGCAATTTGTCTTGTATGCAATTTGTACACCAACGAACAACATATCGGCCCTTCTACAAAGAGTTTCATCTACACCGATGACGTAGCCATTACGTGCCAATCCCAAGACACCAAAGAAATCGAAAAAAAGCTAACAGTATCGCTGACTACTACAAGTCCAACCAGCAAGGCTGCGTGATCTTTGTAAAAGCTCTTAGAAAATAGTGAAATGTGATTTTGGTTTACCACAGCTATCTATGTTAGTTTCAAACATCAAATGCCACTACAGAGAAGTCTAAAATCGCATAAATTGAAGGCCATTAGTTACAGAGTGTCTATGTGGCAAAAAATGAATTCAAAGGTAATTGAGGAAAACTGCTTTTAATCGAAAAATAATGGTACATTCTATAATGAGTTAGTGTACAGTTATTCTAGTTACCAAATGTTAAAAAAAACTTGGAAATAAACAAAATGAAATATAAAAATAAAAACATTCTTAAAATGTAAATAATCCAAATACCCATTGCAATACAAAAGTGTCTATGTGCAAAAGTTAGTTCAGCTACAAAGGGTCTATGTATAGAAGTCACTTCTGCGACGATTATACATAAGGACAAGTTTTTGCTTCAAATTCGTTTCCTGTTCGTGATACGAATTCACTACCACTTGTTCTCAACTTCTTCTGTGCCTCTTTGGAACTTTTTAACTCTTTTACTTCCCGCACCGATAGGTGAGGGGAGTATTGTGGTCGCGAAAATTTCCGATTTTGAGATAATACGCTTTTTGGGCGTTTTATGATGTCTACATAACGAAAATCCACGTCACTCATTTCCCTCGGTCTGTCTGTCTGTCTGTCGCTTTTTTCTAGCCTCGTAATCTCAGCAACCGCTGCATGGATTGTGATGAAATTTGGGCAGCGATATGCTGTGGGGTCGTAGTAGGTAACGTTCCTATAATTTTGAAAATCTCTTATACTTCTAGGGGTTCCTGATCATTTTTTACCTTTTTGGGTGGGGGTGAAATTGGGGTGGTTGGGGGGTGGGGGGTTGTAAAATTGAAAAACTTGTTGCTTTCATAATAGACTGTACACTGACCCATGAAGGAAGACCTAGCAACATAAATAACTTTTTAGGTCCATTCGAACATTGCCTTGCCTATTACAGAGACCAAAGGACAGAATTTTTTGTGGTGTAAACATACGAGAGTATTGCTTTAGATCCTTCTATATTGTGTTACAAGGAAACTATTGAATTGATGTTAATGAAATTTTGAAACAGTATTACTACCGTGGCGAGGATGGAAAACGCGTATGGTTTTTATAAATCGTGCCAGTGGCGGCGCAGAGATAATAAAAAAAGTAAAAATATAAAAACAGCTCAAACTTCGTTTTTAAGCGTTTTAGAGGTTTCTGATCATTTTCTGCGTTTTTTTTGGGTGCGGTGAAATTGGGGTGGTTAGGGGATGGGGGGTTGAAAACTGAAAAATTTCTTGTATTCATAATAGGCTGTCCACTAGCCTGTGAAGGAAGACCTAGCGACATAAATCAACTTTTTAGGTCCATCCCAACATTGTCCTAGTCTATTACGGAACCTAAGGGACGTAGAATTTTCTGTATACATACGAGTATATATTGCTTTAGATTTTTTTGTATTTTGTAACCTGGACTCTATTAAATTGATTCTAATTAAATTTTGACGCAGTATTATTACCGTGGTGAGGATGGGAAATGCGTATGTTTGTTAAAAATCGTGTCAGTGGCAGCGTATATAGCAATAATAAAAAAACCAAAAGTATGAAAACAACTCAAACTTCGTTTTTAGATGTTTTAGGCTGTCCATTGACCTCTGAAGGAAAGACAATTTTAGGGGGGGGGAGGCTGCCGATGATTTGGTTGCAAGGGGATCTCAGACTAAAGCTTCATGCTATGGGAAAATAATAAACCGATATCACAGTAATGTGTGGGAAGTACTGAGTCAATCAACTTGACTCCATTTTTTTACCTCTCTGTACTTTATCTTTCTCATCCATTGTGATAACAAACTGCAGAAATTGAGGAAAAACACGGAATATCGCCTCACTAATTTTTTTCATTTATTTATTTGCAAAAAAATTACAAATAATGCCACCCCTAGAAGGCTGAGCCTTGTGACGAGGTATAGGCGTACATAATAAGATAATTATAATACTTCACAAAATATTTTATGGTACCATTTTCTAAAGCCAGTGCTTATCCAAATCAGCATTACCATATCACCGTTTGATACCAAAACTGGATCGTGACGACTGATATCTTACGATAGTTGTCTTTCCGTATGCTTTATTGGACTCTCTGCGAACTGTTTTACAACCAAAGATTGGTAGAAGATAATACTAGTAATGTTTTCATAAGTGCTTGTGCTGTTAAAAACTAAAAATTTCGGAAACATTCCACTGATGGCACTTAGACCCATGTTCCTAACAACAACCTGCGGTGTTTAGACCCGGAGCTAACTGCAGACTAAAAAATTAATTATTTGCCTGCGTTCTTGGCTCTCAGACCCTTTATTATAGTATCAGAGTCCACCCGTAGACCCTATTTATGCAAAAAATCCAAATCTTCGAAAATGGCACTTAAACCCTTTGTAACTTATGGTCTTCAAATGGAATTCTCGATCTGCTTGAGGAGTGCAATCCTATTGACATAAAGGCCTGTACAATCTAACTCGGTTGTTCATTACAAACATTCAACTTGTACACGTTATTGTTCAGACTAGCTGTAGCAACTAAAACACTATCTGGTCTGTAAATATGACAACCTTTATCATTGAAACTCAATCTATTTCCGTTTCTTGTAGGTTGATAAACAGATAATAGGTTTGTAGTAAGACCTGGGACATACTGAACACCTTTCAAAAGTAACTTGTGCTCTCTGTCTGTTACTGTCTTGATTTGCACACCACCAGCACACTCCACAGATATTTAAGTACATTTTGGGCCCAAAGACATTGCACTTTCGAAATAATAATGAAAAAGTAGCACTTATGGAGACATTTTGCACCGTACGTGAGTGTTAAAGGTAAAAAGGGGATAATTCACGAATTTCCAAAATGATTTAAAAAAGTATTATTTTACTTTATTGTGACAAACTAAAGAAAAAAAACTCGTAACAACTAATAAACCCGATAATCATTGATGTTTTGATGACTTTTAATAGAAAAACTAGTACCCAAATTGTGATTTTTTGAACTGTTTTTGCTATGTACTATTGAACTTCTGCTAAATTAAATTGTACGGAAAGTTAACAAAGGAAAGGAATAATAAAACAATAATCTGACTTCATTTCACGGCAGAATTACCTGGGAAGCGATGTCGTAGCATACGCCATATCTTTTTACCAGAGTAGCTTTTTGCGAGCTCATGTCGGCGAAGCGCAGTTGTGTTAATTAATTTTCAGTAATATGCAAGACAATGTTCGGATGGACCTAAAAAGGTGATTTATATCGCTAGGTCTTCCTTGAAAGGTCAGTAGACAGCCTATCATGAATACAACAAGTTTTTCAGTTTTTCAACCCCCCACCCCCCAAACACCCAAATTCCACCCCCACCAAAAAAAAACGCAGAAAATGATCAAGAGCCTCTAAAACGCCTAAAAACGAAGTTTGAGGAATATTTGAAATTTTTGTTTCAATTATCTGCCGCCCATGTACCGATTTCCAAATTTATAGCAGCATTACCTACTAAGATTCCAATTCATATTGCTGCCCAAATTTCATCACAGTCCATGCAGCAGTTACTGAGATTACGAGGCTAGAAAAACGCGTACAGACAGACAGACCGACAGGCAGACCGACAGACAGAACGACGGAAATGAGTGACGCGGATTTTCGTTATGTAAACATTATAAAACGCCAAAAAAACCTATTTCAAAATCGAAAATTTTCACAATCACAATCCTCCCCTCACCTATCGGTGTGGGAAGTAAAAGGCATGGCGTATGCTATCATAGGTAATTCCGCCATGGAATAAAAAGTCAGATTGTTGTTTTATTATTCCTTTCCTTTGTTAGCTTTCCATACAACTTAATTTAGCAGAAGTTAAATAGTACACAGCAAAAAGCACAGGTATTAATTTTTTTATTAAAAGTGATTAAAACAACAATGATTATCGTGTTTATTAGTTGTTATGAGTTTTTTATCTTTAATTTGTCATAGTAAATAAAATAGTAGTTTTTTAAATCATTTTGGAAATTCGTGAATTATCACCTTTTTGCATTTAACAGCCACGTACGGCGCAAAATGCCCCCATAAGTCCTATTTTTTCATGATTATTTCGGATGTGCAATGTCTTGCAGTTTTTAAGATTAGATTGGAGCTCCAGAACCAGGCATAAGTATTTTTAATTTTATTTTGAAGGTTTTGGTCTCCTGACTAAAAACAGAGATTTCAAACTTTGGGCCCAAAGTGTACTTAATTAGTGTTCGGATGTACAGGTTCTCTTTATTGGATATTAAAACAGGCTTAATACTGAGTATAATTGCAGAAAAAAATAAAAGCCAAAAAGTATTCTTTTCTTGGAAAAAATGGAAAATATCAAAATCATAACTCGAAAACTATCAATAGTCGGTACACATACATGGGGTGTTTTGGATAGGTCTCGGTAAGGGCTATCTAAAAAAAAATTATTATTGTCACTCGATTGGCCACCCTGTACAGTAGTATACATCATCTATTTTCAAGCAGATTGAGGTCCTTCCAATCCACACGAGAGGATCACACTTTAATATCTAGCTGAGGTATGTGTTCTAGCATACCTATCTTCCTATCTTTGTGGATATTCCTGATAAGGAAAATTGCACTAACCACCTTCGCTTTTCCCTCAGGCACGCCATTTCTCATAAGACGAAGCTATGTGAGCGCACGAAACGGAAGACAGAAGGGATAGTTAAGCAGCTAATGACGGAGAGACTTTGCCAGTGTTATAGAACAATCAACTATATCTGTGTAATCGTTCGTGTAGACAAATGAATGCAACGTTTGTTTGACCGATATTAATAATAGTAGTTTGCTCCCTCCTTATGATTAATAACTCTCCGCATAGGCGGAGGGGCACTGAATACCAATTGCGATCCCTCATCAGATGGAGATAGATTAGCTCTGACCGCTGTACAGTGCGACCAAAGGGATCTCAGGAGTTTCACCCCAGAGCAAGCATTGAAAATTTAGCTTCGGTTTTCAATGTCCCAGGGATCGGTATTGGCTCCAACATTGTTTCTGCTTCACATTAATGATCTACTCTCTAGCACTACAAACCCAATCCACAGTTTTGCGGATGACAGTACGCTGCATCATGAGCAATAGACCGATCTCTGTGGTCGAGCTGGAACGCAGAAGACTGGCAGTGGCAGCTCCACTTTCAAAGGATCTCGATACCATTACCGCTTGTGGACTTAAGAATATGGTTAAATTTAATGCCTCCAAGACCCAGTGTTGTACGCTATCAAACAAGAAGTGCCCAAGCCAACACCAGGCTCTAATGAACAACCAGGCTCTGCCAAGGAGTCACTCATTCAAGCTGTTAGAAGACAACATTACAGAAAATCTGATCTGACACGAACACGGCGCATTAATTGCAACAGCTGCTGATAAAAAGCTTGGGTACCTATTTAGAGCCAGAAAGCATTTCTCACCATGTAACCTCCTCACTCTATATAAAGCCCAGATAAGACCTTGCCTGGAGTATTGCTCTCATGTCTGGGGAGCTGCTGCCCCTACTACCCTGTCTATACTAGATGCCGTCCAGAGAAGGGCAATTCGATTAATTGGCGATCCGTCCTTAACGCGCCACTTTCAGTCACTTTCTCACCGGCGTGTTGTTGGTGACTTCTCACTCTTCTACCGATATTCCAGCGGAATCTGCTCCTCTGAGCTATCCTCTATCGTTCCGCCGCTCACTCCTCCTATCAGACGTACCCGTGCGACCGCTGCATCTCATCCTAAGACGGTCATTCTTCATACATCAAGAACTGAGCGGTACAACCGCACATTTATTCCCAGGGTGTCCAAGGCTTGGAATGGACTCCCAGAAGATGCATTTATTGGGCCTGCGGGTATTGGCCCATTCAAATCTCGCGTTAACAAACTTCCCCTAACATAACCCTTTCACAGCAGCCGCGGTACTCTGATACTTAGGCTCTGCCTGCGCGGTCTGAAAATGTTAGAGCACACATCAATCCTACGTTCAGAGTTTTTAATACGCTTTTATCAGCTTCACATGTATGTTTGTTTGTGTGTTTGTTTGTAGCTCTGTAACTTTCCTTATGAGGTCGGGCCAAACATTAGATTCTCCAACCAAAATAATAAAAGATCCTGTTTTTCGTATAAAATTGGCTTTTTTTAAATGGTTAAATGGTATATTATATCAAGAACAGAAATATATTTTTCTCTTGTTTAAAAAAATGTAGGGTTCGTTCTCCTTACTCTGAAAGGATTTTAAAATATTTAACTTCAAAGTTTCTACAATGTGGAAGTAAATATCAGTCCAATATAGCCATGGCGACCGAAAAACAATTGAATGCGGTATTGTTTAGTTTATATCTGACATTTTGCAGAGGTAAAAAGCATCGTCTGGTGCAAGTGCAAGTAACTTCCAGTTGTATTCTAAAAAATGCTGTTATATTATTATAATGAAAATAAAACTTGAAGTTGTCTTTTGTTTGTCTGAGCGTGCTTCTAGACGGTACAGGTTCGTCAAATAATGCTCCCTTCTAGATTGGTATATGTTGTTATTATTTTTATAAAATAAACGTGTAATTCTTAGTTTTCGATTTCAAATAGATGTGCAGCGGTGTTCTTGGATTTAGCCAAAGCCTTTGATTCTATATGTCATCAGAATTTACTAGCTAAGTTGCATAATTATGGCATTAGGGGTGTAGCTCTTAATCTACTACAAAACTACTTAACAAACAGGACACAAAGGGTAAAGATAGGAGGTATATTCAGTTCAAGAAACACCGTGAAAATTGGAGTTCCTCAGGGTACAGTTTTAGGTCCCATACTTTTCTTAATTTATATAAAGAGTATTACAAAAATGAATGACTTCAAAGGAAATATAGTATGTTATGCTGATGATACGGCAATTGTTGTCACTGGATCAGAGTGGGATGATGTGCGCAAGAATTTGGAAGTATGTTTAATGAAGGTGAAGCAGTGGTTAGATGCTAATCTACTTAAACTAAATGTAAGCAAAACAAAGTATATGCTTTTTTCGCCAACTCTAGCAAATCAACCCAATATCAACATAAAACTTTACGGCAAAAATTGTGATAGAAATGACTGCGATTGTGAAATTCTAGGGAAAGATTCAGTTGTTAAGTACTTGGGGGTCAAAATTGATCATCGCATTAGGTGGTTTGAGCATATAAACTATGTTAATAAACGTACAAGAGTTTTAATAAGCAAATTTTATAGTGTTAGAGATATTTTCTCCCGAAAGATATTGCTCAAAATGTATAATGCTCTTGTAGAGTCCGCCTTGAAGTATTGCATTACAATCTGGGGTGACTCGTTCTCAACCACTTTGAGTTTTTTACAAAGGACTCAGAACATGCAGCTAAAAATAATATACCGCAAAAGAAAATTATTTTCAACAGAATTACTCTATCACGAGACGCAAATTTTCAGGATAAAACATAGTTATGTCTATCAGTGTCTCCTGAAAATATATTCCAAGCAAAAAAGTTTCAAAAAACTGTCCACTGCATCTAGAGCAACAACTAATTTCAATCTGGGTGTTCACTTTTTCAAGAAGACTCTTGACACAAAGAACATTTCTTTACCACGGGCCCAATTTTTTCAATATACTTCCACCAGATTTGAAATGTATAAATAAATTTAACGAATAAAAAAACAAAATAAAAAACTTCATGATAAAAAATCAAGAAAAATTCTAATTTTAAAAAACTCGACTAAATTGCCACCTCCAGCCTTGCTTTTTATATTTGTTTTTCCTTTCTTTACGTTTCTCTGTTTATTCTCTCTTTTTGAGCGGTTTAATATGTACATACACTAATAATGTTACATTTTTACATTTATTTTCTACCTTAAGTAGTACCTACAATTTGTATGTATATATGCTTTCCTGGCGTCCAGCGAATTGTATTTGTTATGGTGTGGTAAATAAATTTGAATTTGAATTTGAATTATAATAATTTAACGGCATTTTGTACAATAAAACTGGAAGTTATTTGCACTTGTAAAAAAGCGATGCTTTTTACTTCGGCAAAATTTCAGAATGACATTACCCCATTCAATTTCGGCCGCTATGGCTATAAATAGTGGATTGAGATTTACACCCACATTTTAAAATCTTTGAAGCTAAATATTTCAAAAACCTTTCAAAATAAAGTGAATGAGCCCTATATTTTTGAAAACAAGAAAGAAATATACGTCTTTCCGTGATATAACATACAGGGTGTCCCATTTAGAAAAATAAAACTTTATACGAAAAAAACGTTTTTTTTTAACTATTTTTCCGTTTTTTTCTTGTCAAATTCTGAATTTCAAGAAAAAACTATAAAACTTTCATGAAAAAAACTGTTTTCTATCTCCTCAAATAAAAAAAGATGGGTTGAGTAGTATGAGGAAACACTACGCGGTACATTGAGAAACCAGCCCTAAATAATATTAACCAGCTAAAACTGTGAGCTGCAAAATATTTTGTATCGTGGCTTACATCTTATGCCGCATTCACAAGAACTACTCATTATATTTTCTATTTGTCTTTTATTTATAAATACTGAAAACATAAATACGCTTATATTGCCCTATACAATAATATATGTTTCTACCATATCATCACAATTATATAAAAACATTTTCAGCGATATCAAAAATGAGATCTGAAAAGTTAGGCTTACTCAAAAACAACTCTTTTTTTCAAGGAGACTCCAAAAAGAATATACTTTTGTTGCATTACGTACAAAAAATTGGAAGTATATATTCAAAAAGTCACTCTGCCATATATACATTTTTCAGATTCCATTTTTGGTAAGATATGGATACTAATATTAACTAACCAAATTACATGTCCTAAAGCAGTCTATACAAATCTCAAAAAATATGAGCAAGATTTTCATTGGTGCTCTTGAAGGTACAAAAACTACAGCACAACTCAACATGTAGTTGTGAGAGAGGATGACATATTTTTATTTGTTATATTTCAATGACCTACAGTTCAAGAAAGGCATGTAGTATTTAAAAGCCCTTGATCTAAATACATAGCGTAGTGAAGAGAGCTAAAGCTTCAATCATCATCTTTGGATGTTCAGTAGAAAATAAGCATTCAAAATAATTATACCCTTACACACTGGTAAGATTTGGTAAAGTAAAAAGAAAAATAGTTATAACACTCTTCAATAAAATATTCCTAGACACAGTCGAATTCAACTTTTAATACCCAAATTAAAGAAATATCAGAATCCAAAATAATGTAAAATACTGGTATTGATTTGATTTCAACATATTTTTTATTCAACCAAAAAGTGTAGGGTCAATCTGATAATCTGTAATGATAATATGAAAAACTAAACGTCCGCAGTTTGTGGTGTTTGCTCCTTTTAGTTGGTTTTTTGGCCATAAAAGAGATGCTCATAAAACATTACCTACTAAAATGCAAAGTTTTATTTGCAGTCAGTTGATTACACTCATTTACTCGTAAAAAGTAATAAGTACCTAGTGGTGGTGCTACAAAACATGTGTTGCAGTAATAAACGAAACTGTGGTGTTGAAAGCACGCAACAATCTTTTCGAGGTGCTTGTGTTATTAAAAACAACCTCTTATTATGCCAGACAAGGCTAGTCAATTAGCTGATATACAGATGACCATCCCTAAGCCCAGGGCAGCTGGGAAGGAACGTGCTGTTAAAAGGAGGTCACTCATTTAAACAAACAGTTCCTTAACATCGAATAATTTTCAAAAATTAGAACTACGATCAGACCTTTTTTAAAATCAATAGAATCAAAGCAAAGGATGAATATACACTGCCCCTAAAATGTATAAACGTAGAAACAAGTGACGCTCTTTCAAACTCCAAAATAACTGCTAAAAGGAGGTCACTCATTTGGACAAACAACACCTTAACATTGAGAATTTCTAAAAATTGGAACTACGATCAGACCTTTTTTCAAATCGACAGAACGGAAGCAAAGGATGAATATACACTGCCCCTAAAATGTATAAACATAGAAACAAGTGACGCTCTTTCAAACTCCAAAATAACTGTTAAAAGGAGGTCACTCATTTGGACAAACAACTCCTTAACATTGAGAATTTCTAGAAATTGGAACTACGATCAGACCTTTTTTCAAATCGGCAGAACGGAAGCAAAGGATGAATATACACTGCCCCTAAAATGTATAAACATATAAACAGGTGACGCCCTTTCAACCTCCAAAATAACTGTGGAGGTAAGTCATTCGGACAAACATTTCCTTAACATCGAATAATTTCCAAAAACTGGAACTACGATCAGACCTTTTTTTCAAATCAATAGAACGGAAGCAAATGATGAATATACACTGCCCCTTAAATGTATAAACCCAGAAACAAGTGACGCCCTTTCAACCTCCAAGTTAACTGTTAAAAGGAGGTCACTCACTTGGACAAACAATTCCTTAACATCGAATAATTTCCAAAAACTGGAACTACGCTCAGACCTTTTTTCAAATCAATAGAAACGAAGCAAAGGGTGAATATACACCGCCCCTAAAATGTATAAACATAGAAACAAGTGACGCCCTTTCAACCTCCAAAATAACTGTTAAAAGGAGGTCACTCATTTGGACAAACAATTCCTTAACATCGAATAATTTCCAAAAACTGGACCTACGATCAGACCTTTTCTCAAATCAATAGAACCGAATCAAAGGATGAATATACTCTGCCCCAAATTTATAAACATAGAAACAAGTGACGCCCTTTCAACCTCTAAAATAACTGTTAAAAGGAGGTCACTCATTTGGACAAACAATTCCTCAACATCGAATAATTTTCAAAAACTGGAACTACGATCAGACCTTTTTCCAAATCAATAGAATGGAAGCAAAGGATGAATATACACTGCCCCTAAAATGTATAAACATAGAAACAAGTGACGCCCTTTCATTCTCCAAAATAACTGTTAAAAGGAGGTCACTCATTTGGACAAACAATTCCTTAACATCGAATAATTTCCAAAAACTGGAACTACGATCACACCTTTTTCCAAATCAGCAGAATGGAAGCAAACGATGAATATACGCTGCCCCTAAAATGTATAAACATAGAAACAAGTGACGTCTTTTCAACCTCCAAAATAACTGTTAAAAGGAGGTGACTCATTTGGACAAACAATTCCTTAACATCGAACAATTTCTAAAAATTGGAACTACGATCTGACCTTTTTTCAAATCAATAGAACGGAAGCAAAGGATGAATATACACTGCCCCTAAAATGTATAAACATAGAAACAAGTGACGCCCTTTCAACCTCCAAAATGACTGTTAAAAGGAGGTTACTCATTTGGACAAACAATTCCTTAACATCGAACAATTTCCAAAAACTGGAACTACGATCAGACCTTTTTTCAAATCAATAGAACGAAAGCAAAGGATGAATATACACTGCCCCTAAAATGTATACATAGAAACACGTGACGTCCTTTCAACCTTCAAAATAACTGTTAAAAGGAGGTCACTCATTTGGACAAACAATTCCTTAACATCGAACAATTTCCAAAAACTGGAACTACGATCAGACCTTTTTTCAAATCAATAGAACGGAAGCAAAGGATGAATATACACTGCCCCTAGAATGTATAAACATAGAAACAAGTGACGCCCTTTCAACCTCCAAAATGACTGTTAAAAGGAGGTTACTCATTTGGACAAACAATTCCTTAACATCGAATAATTTCCAAAAACAAGAACTACGATCAGACCTTTTCTCAAATCAACAGAACGGAAGCCAAGGATGAATATACACTGCCCCTAAAATGTGTAAACATAGAAACAAGTGACGCCCTTTCAACCTGCAAAAACTGTTAAAAGGAGGTCACTCATTTGGGCGAACAATCTCTTAACATCGAATAATTTCCAAGAACTGGAACTACGATCAGACCTTTTTTCAAATCAATGGAATCAAAGCAGAGGATGAATATACACTGCCCCTCAAATGTATAAACATAGAAACAAGTGACGCCCTTTCAACCTCCAAAATACATTCACTCATCCTTAGGTTATTGTAACAGTGTTCACATGTCAGGCATTCCAGGCTTCCTCCTCACATATTTATTGAAGTAATCTGGCCTCCAGCATTTACAGGATCCTGGAATAAGGAACCAATCGTAGTACAGCCTGACTTGGAAGCAGCCCAATGCGTCTACGCCGTCACATTGAGGTGGTTTTTTCGTTGTGGTTTGGTCCATGGAGTGTGGTGGGAGCCCTGCTCTTTTGTGCAGGTATTGCTGGTAGTTCTACGAAAGAAAAGCACATTTAAAGAAGCGATTCAAGTATATATAGAAGAAAGCTTCCAAAACAGCTTTCTGTGTGACTAGCACGGTCTTCAAGCAAGCATAATACAGTTTCACAGTGATGTCAACTCAAAAAATGAATATCTTTTATTATTGTTACCGAAGAGGTAAGCAACATAGCCGATTAAGCTGCTCATTCTTATGCCGTTTACAAAAAACTGTTAGTCATACAATTATGAAGATGGATATAAAATGCATATAAAACAAAACGAAACGTAACTCCAAAACACATTAGTGCTATCACAATATTTTCACAATGTGTAAAGAATTGGAACAACTAAACACAACTAATGATTAAAATTAGTTCTTATTTGTTCATGCCATTTGTCCAACCTTGCCTTAATCCCGTTGACTCTTGAAGGCTATTTCACATGAAATGTACGCCGCTTGTATTAGTGCTACATTTTTTCTGGGTAGTTTACTGTTATTCTCTTTCTCTATCTTGTAAAAGCGACCCCTGAGCTTGAAAGTCTTAATAAGATCTCCACGAACTCTTCTCTCCTGGAGTGTAGGAAGCATTTGAAGTTTTTCATGATACTCTAAGTCATTTTGGGAAGGAGGTATTTTTGTGACTCTTCTCTGGACTCTTTCAAGGATTTTAAGGTCTTCATTGAAGTAGGAATTTCAAATGTTATGTGCAATTTCTAGTTTGGGACGTACGTATGTTGTGTATAGTTTTAAATCAATCATTTCTTTTAAGTGATTGTGAAAGGCCATCCTGCTTAGTAGTTCTTGAGTTAAGAATATTCCAAGCTATTCCGAACGCTTAAGAGTCCTATGCAGGAAAAGGAAATACTCTGTTGTCATGCCTAATATTACGAAGAGCCTCTATAACCTGAGCTAGTACATGAAAGATGCTGATCTTTTCACATTTTCATATTCTGCTATGGGAGGTGTTCCAAGGAGTTCTTTATTATGATATACCAAGTGACATTCGAAGTGCAGAGAAATCCAACAGGTTATACTGATCAGGTCAAGCTTGCAACACATCAAATTATTTTTCTAAGAAGAGCTTATGGCAATCAGAAAGACGTACCTGGTGATCTGTTCCCACAAATTCATAATTCACAATGCTATAAGTTCAATGTTACTGATGAAATGAATGTCATTCAACTCAAGATTAAACAAGTTGATTGACAATGCTTCCTACTTATCTCAGTTTGCAAAAAGCAGAAGAGAGAAAAAAGGCTCTATTAAAGCGTAATAACCAGGAATTTCACTGAAAGGTACCTAAGGAGCATATCTGTGAAAATTGGACAAATAAAGTTGAGAAAGTATATAGTTGAGAGAGTGGAGGAGAATAACTAACTTAACAAGGTGACAAGACCTATTGAAATAGAAAGTAACGACAACGCCTGGACAACTATTTGGGCAGGCACACAGCTACACCAGTAACAGAGGGTATTATCAAACTAATAAGGAATCTGCATACCTTGACCCAAGATCAAAGAGAAGGCCAAGACAATGACGTTTTAGATATCAATGATCTAGGAGGATAGAGAGCAGTGGTTTTACCGACGAAGCATTGGCTTTAGGTAGTTGAAGAAGTTTTTTAATAAAAAACATGCAAAGTGACGATGGACCTGTTTAGTTGAGCCGGGTGCTATCTGTATAAAATTTTGGGGTAATTTCTAAATAGTAGACTTCCCCGACTGTATCAAGAATCCAAAAAAATCTAATCAGCTAAAAAAATGTTATCTAATTTACTGTCCATAGACTTGTTCAATCTCTAGCTACCAGCTGTCCAAGCTAAAACTGACGTATTCAGAGAGAAGGTTATAAGTAACGTCGCTTTTACCGAACGTCTCTTACTTTTACAGGGTATTCCACAACGATTAAGACAAAGCAATATATCGGAACAAGACAGTAGTAGCGAATTATAATTTTGGGTATTTAAATTAGAGCAAATATAGTATCCTTTCTTATTATTGTGTCACCCAATGAGGTATTTGTTTTTGGTCACGTGACGTCCGAATCAAAGTTTTTAATGGGACACCCTGTATATTTGTGACTTTCTGTGTTCCTTCCGATAAAAAAATTCCAACAAACTGCACACTTGGGGTCTAAAGTGATTAATTCAAGAGCTACGGGTACTTGTACCACTACCATTATGAAACACTACCAAAGTAATTTAACTGTAGGGGTACATGTTATAACCAATAGCAGTGGTATCATCCTTTAAGTACCGGTAGCTCTTGAACAAATAATTTTAGACCCCAAGTGTGCAGTTCGTTGGAATTGTTTTATCGAGAGGAACAAAAAAAGTCACAAATATAGAGGGTGTCCCATTAAAAATTTTGAATCAGACGTCACGTGATCAAAAACAAATACCTCATTGGGTGACACAGTAATAAGAAATGATATTATGTTTGCTCTAATATAAATTCTCAAAATTATAATTCCCTGTCCAGTTCCGATATATTGCTTGTCTTAATCGTCGTGGGACACCCTATATATAATACTTACTTGAAAATCTTGTACTGATGGTGGTTGGGAAGCAGCTACAGGACTTCTTTGAGGATTAGTTGTATCACTGCCGCTGAGAATTGTGTCTGGATAGAATATTTCTGCAACCAATAGACTTGACCATCTCGGTGAGGATAAGCATCCTCCATCTAAGTAGTGGCATTTTGCTTGCAGACACCTAAAAATCAGAAATGATTAAGTTGGTGAAACATACGAGGCTCGAACACATTTTAATAATAATAACATTGTTTCCACCAGGCATCACCCAATAACATGAAACTGGTAGATGAATAAATACATAAAAGATTCACGGGCTGATCATGTTTGAATTACTGCTATACTTTCTTCTATAGCAGTCTAAGATATGATCAAAAGTATAATTAATTAAGTCACACATAGTTCATACTGTCTTATAAATTATTCTACAAACCTGCTGCCTTTTGAGAAATGTGTTACAATAGAATGTGAGGTGATGCCAACTTCCTATTCTGTGTACATAGAGGTTCATATGGCTGAGCAATACTGGATAGTCATTTAGTGAGCGTAATAACTTATAGAGAAAAACTAGAGCAAAAATGTTATGACACACTAGCATTGGGTCAATAGATGCTATTCTTAATTCCATGCTGACGATAGGAACCACTTTGTTTGAAAAACAAATATTTGAGGACCTTGCACTGCAATTACGCAACAAGATAAATTGCGTTATTATAAATTAGTGCCCAGATTAACACCGTATAATCAAGCTTGCTTCTTTCGTGAAATGTAAAATGTTTAAGCTGTCAGCGTTAGCTAAACTAGACCAGTTGCTACTAAAAATCCGGGACATTTGGATGTCGACGCTACTAAAGTAAATATATGATCCGAAGGGCACCGCGCTATCAAAAGTTACACCAAGATCTTTGGAGTTGTTAACTCTTTCAATGCTTTAACCATTTATGTGGTAACGATCGACGCAGATAGATTTTTTTTCTAGTGAAACTTAAAATCTTTTACTTATGTATGTTGGGTGAAACTAAAGTATTTACAACTGTTTCCAAACTAGGGTTTGTAAATATCTCAAAGTAATAGTAGTCACTGGCAGTGTCACACCTGAGGAAATTATATCCAGATCTAAACTGAAGAAACAACTGCAGGAAACTTGGCCTGGCATTATTAAAATATAATGCACAGGGGTTTTCTTTGGTCATGATGTTGAGTCAAAAGCACGACTTATTCTAGAAGCTAAACATACTCAGGCCCGGTTGTACAATGCGAGCTTAAGCTTCGGCTTAAGGTAAGCCGACGTTAAACCACGTCAGTTGCAAAATGTCCGTTGTACAATGCTGGCTTAACCCCCCACTCCAAGCTTAACACGAGCTTACGTAAGCCAAAGCTCAACGCGAGCTTAGCTGAGGTTTAAACCTAACCTGATACAAGTGACATGATATGTCAAGGAGGAACCTTCAAATTGCTTGTTACTTTATTAGGTCAAATTTTTTAAAAGATTTGTGCCTGTTTTAATAAAGAGAGCAAATTAAAGAACAGAGACAGAAACGGTCGTTGCCGAAATTTGACACAAACTGTCGTAAGTGCCTAACCAAAAAAGGTATCTTTTCAGAGGATTATGTCAGTATGTATTGCTTCATTGATGCCAACTGCAGTGAATTTCATTATCAACCAGGTTTAACTAAGCCGACGATTGTACAACGGATGTCGACTTTAAGCCTGAGCTTAGCTAAGCTCAGGCTTAACAAAGCTCTTGTTAAACCCGGATTTGTACAACCGGCCCTAGAGTTCGAGAGTCAACTGCTCCACTAAATCTATTAGAATTTCAGAGGAGAAGAGGTCTCTGTTATTAGGTTATTACTTAAATTTGACAGAGGACAATAACGTCGCCGAATGTTTTCTCACTCTCACTCATAAGGTGGGAATATTTGTTGCCTATGAAACAGATACATAAGGTAACACTTGAAAGTTGCTTTTTTGGTAGTGAGGAGCTAGGGTTCAGTTCTTCAATAAGTAGTTGCTTCTCAACCTTAATTCTTATTGTGTACCCCCAGTCAAAGGGATCAAACAGAGTCCCATTCTAAGTTCTTTGCAAACTTTGAACTCTACTGTCGTCCCCCTTGGCCTACATTCAGATAAGAGTTCCTACTTTCACTCAGGACAGGACAGTCGAAGATAACTTGCCTGGTTATCTCCTCTACCTCACCGCACTTCCTGCATAATGAGTTTGCCACTTCAATCCTCAGCTTTTACAGTGAATGTCCAATGGCCGGTTAAAAATTCAACCAATTTTTGTAGTTCCTTCCTGCTTAAACTGAGAGCATCTGCGGTATTTGGTTGTGCTCATTTGACACCCATTTTGACACCCATCTAGTGACAGCTGTCAGAAGTTGCTTGGATGAGGTACTCTCAAGTACGCACTTGAGGAACGACTACGAATACGTTTCTTAACCTTCTACGGGTGGTCTTATTTGTAATTAATTTACAACGTAACAGAATAGTAAAAAAAGACTGGAAATAATAATTATCACTTGCTCTACATCAGACTCATCAGAGCTTTCACGAAATATACCTGGTAACTTCGACGGTTTGGGTGAAGTATCCCTCGTAAGGTATTTGTACAACGTATCTCCATACACCTTGGTAATTTTTGGCAAACACTGGCGTGGCGTACTCGACCTTCGCTGGACAAGGAGTCGGTGGTCCTTCGTATCTAAAAACAATCGACGGTGTAAGCGCACTGCATAACAAATCAAATATTTTATTAAGGCAAATAAATAAGTACGTATACATATTGGAGAGATTTCAGAAGTAGGTCATGGGCAATTTATGAAAAAATATTTTTACTCAACGCTATTATAAAGTGGTTGATGGTAATGTTCATGGTACGAGGCATTTTTAATTTGTTTGTGCTGCTTGCTGGACAGTATGCATCCACCGCATGGTGGACAGAATGCTGTCAAGTTGATGGAAGAGTTTTTCTGGGTAGGATGAACTGTTTTTAATTTTTTTCTTATTCTAATAGCATATTCATTTTTTCAAAATAACTCAGAATGTGTACAATAGATACTATCCTTTTATTGCCTAAAAAATAGAAAATACTTATTCGATTTCCTAATAAGGTGAAACCTCGTGTTTTCGATAACTTGAAGGTGTTGCTTACAAATCCAGTATCAGTTTTGAGTTTGAGTATCGTTTGACAAAAATTCAAAATTTTGGATCTCTTAGATTTTGAGGTTTACCTAAAAAATCTAAAATCTTTATATGGCTTTATATTAATATGAAACCTCGTATTTTGCATAACTTGAGGGTGCTGATTACGATTTCCATCACAGTTTTTAGTTTTATTATTATCTGAAAAAAATAAAAAATTTCAGATATTTTAGATCTTCATGGCTACCTAAAAAATAAAAAACATTATTTGGCTTTCTATCAAGATGAAACCTCGTGTTTTGGATAACTTGAGGGTGCTGATTATAAATCCGGTTGCAGTTTTGAGTTTGAGTATCGTTTGACAAAAAATCAAAAATTTCAGGTCATTCAGATCTTCAGGGTTACCTAAAAAAATGAAGATCTTTATTTGGCCTTCTATTAAGACGAAATATTGTGGTTTTGGTAATATGAGCGTGCTGATTGAAAATCCGGTCGCAGTTTTGAGTTTGAGAGTCGTTTGAGTAAAATCAAAAATTTAAGATCCTTCAGATCTTTAGGTTTATCCAAAAGAATTTTTTATTTGCCTTTCTATTAAGATAAAACCTCGTATTTTTGATAATTTTTGGCTGCTGATCACCAATCCAGTAGCAGCTTTGAGTTTAAGTATTGTTTGACAAAAATCAAAAATTTAATATCTTTCAGATCTTCAGGTTTACCTAAAAAATTGAAAATTCTGATTTGGGTTTCTACTAAGATGGAGTCTCGTGTTTTGAATTATTTGAGGGTGCTGACTACCAATTTGGTCGCAGCATTTAGTTTATTAAGTATTGTTTGACAAAAGTAAGAAATGTAAGATATTTCAGATCTTCAAGTTTACCTAAAAAATTGAAAATCCTTATTTCGCTTTCTATTAAGATGAAACCTCGTGTTTTGGATATTCCGAGGTTGCTGATTGTAAATCCGGTCGCAGTTTTGAGTTTGAGTATTGCGTGACAAAAATCAAAAATTTATGATCTTTTAGATCTTCAGGTTTACCTAAAAAAATGAAAATCCTTGTTTGGCTTTCTATTAAGATGAAACCTCGTGTTTTGGATAATTTGAGGTTCCTGATTGTAAATCCGGTCCCAGTTTTGAGTTTGCGTATCGTGTGACAAAAATCAAAAATTTAGGTTTATCTAAAAAAATTGAAAATCCATATTTGGCTTTCTATTAAGATAAAACCTTGTGTTTTGGATAATTTGAGGTTGCTGATTATAAATCCGGTCGCAGTTTTGAGTCTGCGTATCGTGTGACAAATATCAAAAATTTATGATCTTTTAGATCTTCAGGTTTACCTAAGAAATTGAAAATCCTTATTTGGCTTTCTATTAAGATGAAACCTCGTGTTTTGGATAATTTGAGATTGCTGATTATAAATCCGGTCGCAGTTTTCAGTTTGTGTGACAAAAATCAAAAAAATTATGATCTTTTAGATCTTCAGGTTTACCTAAAAAGTTGAAAATCCTTATTTGGCTTTCTATTAAGATGAAACCTGGAGTTTTGGATAATTTAAGGTTGCTGATTATAAATCCGGTCGCAGTTTTGAGTTTGTGTATCGTGTGACAAAAATCAAAAATTTATGATCTTTTAGATCTTCAGGTTTACCTAAAAAATTGAAAATCCTTATTTGGCTTTCTATTAAGATAAAACCTCGTGTTTTGGATAATTTCAGGTTGCTGATTATAAATTCGGTCGCAGTTTTGAGTTTGCGTATCGTGTGACAAAAATCAAAAAGTGTATGATCTTTTAGATCTTCAGGTTTACGTAAAAATTGAAAATCTTTATTTGGCTTTCTATTGAGATGAAACTTCGTGTTTTGGACAATTTGATGGTACTGATTACAAATCCAGTCGCAGTATTGAGTTTCAGAGGTTTGTGTGACGAAAATAAAAAGTATCCAGATCTTTTACACCTGTATGCACCGTTTGGCGATTCTAGCCTAGTTCCCTAATCACGTTTTGCTAATTCTTGGCATCGAACCTTATTTTGAGCTACAACTTGGACACCTCCATAACGTCAAAATAGCAGATGAGTATTGTAAAGGTCAAAACCAGTGTTACTGTCAAAACCAAAACAGGTTATGATCTAATTCTTATTCGTGCTGCGCATGCGTGTCGCTTCGTTAATCGCTATGGCTATGGTCCGTACAATACCGCCATTCACTGCCGGCATTTAGCGGTTACGATGTACGTAAAACGAAATGCAAGTGTCAAAGTTGTCGAATAGCGTTAAACGGAACATCACTTTCTAAGTAACGAAAACTGCCTAGTATCTAATCCAGATTTACGTAACTAGTCGCGCAACTGACTTAGGATTTCCTAAAAAAATCGAAGTAAAAGAATAAGCTTTTTCTCGCATATTGGAGGTAAGCCGAAAATAAAAAACATTTTTTTGCCTTTCTACTCGTTTACCTGGGTTGCGTTGGAGGTGCCTCGTCCCTCCTTTCCAAAGGCAGCTGGGCAGAATGCTTGCTGGTTGGAACAACTGGTTCACCATTAATCGCTTTGTAAATCAAGCAAAGCACTCCTCCTTGATCACAAAATTTCTTTGGCTGCCTTTCGGTCACATTTTTGTATTCATCCGTAGTTATAGTAGAGTTTACTAGAGGAGACTCTGAGGGCGTAGGTTGATTACTTCTTTTCACTCTGCTATATCTGTCATTTGAATTAGAAATCCTAGAAGAGAAAACAGGTGCATATTTAAAATGTTATAATATTGTTTAGTGAGTCAGAAGACTTGGCTGGGATTGGCTTTCAACACTTATTGCCGTTATTCCCTAAATTGTAGCTCTTATAGTAGTAAAACTAGCGATTTTCATCTGTTAAGTATTGACCAATTGAGTATTGGTTGTCTTAAATCTGTCTTGTTTTATTATGTCTATACAGGGTGTTCAAAAAGTCCCGGACCGGTCGAATAACTTGGGAAGTAGGGGTCACACAAAAAAATGGTCAAGGGTAAAGTCGTAGGAAAATTTCCGGGCTACCCGCTGGGGACCTTCATGGTGACCTTGAACTTGAGATTCAAGGTCATCTCAAGGTCAAGATGATTTTCTCAAATAGAAACCCCTATTTTTGACCCCGGAAATGAAAAGTACGAAAAATTACACGATCTGACTATTATTTTGACCACTTGAAAAATTTGACCTTGGACGGTTAGGTCAAGGTCAAATTGTGACGTGCAGGGTATCTTGGGAAGTAGGTGTCATACAAAAAGATGGTCAAGGGTAAAGTCGTAGGAAGTTTTTCGGGTCATCCGATGGTGGCCTTGATGGTGACCTTGAACTTGACCTCAAAGGTCATGTCAAGGTCAAGTTGATTTTCTCAAATGGAAACTTCTATTTTTGACACCGGAAATGAAAGTACGGACAATTTTACGACCAGATTATGACTTTGACCGCTTGAAAAATTTGACCTTGGACGGTTAGGTCAAGGTCAAATTATGACGTGGGTCGTCAGATAACACAAAAAAATGGTCAATAGTGTGTGTAAAGACGTAGGAGATTTTCTTGGCTATCTGATAGTGACATTGACGGTGACCTTGACTTTGACCTTCCAGGTCATTTCAAGGTCTCGTCGATTTTCTCAAATGGAAACCCCTACTTTGACGCCGGAAATGAAAAGTACGGTTAGGTCAAGGTCAACATGTGACGTGCGGGATATTTTGAGAAAAGGGGTCATTCTAAAAAGTTGTCAAGATACAAGTAGTACAAATATTTCGAGTTAGATGTCTCTACGTTTATGAGTTTCACCCTTAACTCAAATTTTCATCTTTTTATTTACTGGCCGGGAAGAACGCTTGCCTTGCCTTAATTGGCCGGGACAAGACCTACCTTGCCTTAACTTGCCGGGACAAGACTTGCCTTGCCTTAATTGGCCGGGACAAACCCTTTCCTTGCCTTAACTGGCCGAGAAGACCGCTTGTCTTGCCTTAATTGGCCGGAACAATACTTGCCTTGCCTTAACTGGCTGAGAAAAATAGGCCCATTCATTAAAGAAAATCGGCTTGACCTTGAAATGACCTTGAAGGTCAAAGTCAATGTCACTATCAAGGTCATCGTCGAATAGCCCGGAAAATCTCCTACGATTATACCCTTGACCATTTTTTTGTGTTTCCCCAACTTCTCCAGATACACTGCACATTACAATTTGACCTTGACCTAACCCTTCAAGGTCAAATGTTTCAAGAGGTCAAAGTCATAATCTGGTCTTAAAATTTTCCGTACTTTTCATTTCCGGTGTCAAAAACAGGGGTTTCCATTTAAGAACATCAACTTGACCTTGAAATGACCTTGAAGGTCAAAGTCAAGGTCACCATCAAGGTCGTCATCGGATAGCCCGGAAAATCTCCTACAACTTTACCCTTGACCATTTTTTGTGTGATCCCTACTTCTCAAGATACCCTGCGCATCACAATTTCACCTTGACCTTGATCTAACCGTTCAAGGTCAAATTTTTCAAGAGGTCAAGAACATAATATGGTCGTAAAATTTTCCGTACTTTTCATTTCCGGTGTCAGAAATAGGAGTTTCCGTTTAAAAAATCAACTTGACCTTGAAATGACCTTGAAGGTCAAGTTCAAGATCACCATCAAGGTCACCATCGGATAGCTCGGAAAATTTCCTACGACTTTACCCTTGACTATTTTTTTGTGTGACCCCTCCTTCCCAAGTTATTAATCCGGTCCGGGACTTTCTGAACACCCTGTATAACGATAGGTATGTTAAGGCTTGTACTTCACGGGCAGGTAAAACGCCGCGGTTTCCCCGCTAGCAACCGCTTGCTCCAATAAAACTATGCTAGTGTAGTTAGTACCTACCCCGCTGTATTCAGTAAAGCCTTACAAGTGGTGACTCCACCATTGCATCTGATGACTGAATAGGGAAGAGGGGAAAGACTGTAGACAACGGACCATAGAGAATTGGTCTCAAACGACGGAGGTTCCACAGTCAGTACAAAAAGACTGATACCATCAGTAGGAGAATGGGTAAATTGCGAGCGCAGGACTATCTGCTATTTCCTGACGCAGGCTCTAACGGCACATAATTCATTCCGCGTCTATCGAAAAAGGATAGCAAGAGCTACCGATAGCCAGTACTGCCATTGTGCACAGCTAGACATAGCAGAGCATATGCTTTTAGAGTGTGAGAGGTGGCTCACATTCAGACTCAAGGAGCCTATGAAAACCTAGCTGAAGGTCTGAAGGCAGATAACATGGGGAGACTGATTATTTCCCATAGAGTTTATTGGAAGACCATCAACTGCATTGTTAATAATAATAATAATACTATTTATTTTCCAAAACACGAAATACATCGTATAGGAATAGTCACAGCACAAAAAATGGCAGAATGAAAAAGACAGACGCGGTATTCTGGTATCTATGCTATGTCTGCGCGGTCTGATCAGTTATAAAAAAAAGTATACACAGATAAGTAATTGATAAATAATTCCTTAGAGCCTAATCTTTAAAAAAATCATCCACATTGTAGATGCACCTTTGTACGAGTAGCTTTCTTAAGCATGATTTGAATAGACTTTTATATCCACAGTCTCTTATGCTTCATGGTAGTTTATTGAACATCCTTAAACCTAAACAATCTGGAGAGTTGTACCCTAGAACATATTTCCTGTATGGAGTATAAACGTTTTGCTTCTCCCTGGTGTGATTATATCATTCGACGAAGGTTCCGTGTATGGTATGAGGGCTTGGAGGTGAGAAAATAGGGAACGGGCTTCATCCGATGTAGTGACATGTCGGATGGACGCATTTGCGTTCATTAGATATAAAATTACTGAACTTAAGCTGGTTCAACGTCGGTAGGGTAGACTCTCCCTCACACTTCAAGCCGATTTTGCTGAACGCTCAATAATAAAAACTTCTAGGTGTGTCATGTGCTTTTTAGGATAAGTAACTCTGTCATAAACTACAATAAGACGCAGGACATCTTTTGAGTGCCCCGAGCTATCAAGGTTAAGAAAGTTGATTCATATTCACCTAGTAGAAACTGTAAGAGCCTCTCATAGTAGACATCTGCAGTATTCAGAATGAGGAAGTTAATAGAAAAGTTATAGTCGACGATTCGTAATAGCTAAGGTAACGTTCGGATGCACCTAAAAAAGTATATTATGACGCTAGGCCTTTCTTTCATAGGGTAGTGGACGGCCTGTCATGAATACAATAATTTTTCAGCTTTTCAACCTCCCACCCCCCAACCACCCCAATAGCACCCCCATCCAAAAAAGTATAAAATGATCAGGAACGTCTAAAACGCCTAAAAACAAAGTTTGAGGAATATTTAAAATTTTTGGTTTTTTGCTAATTACTCCACCATACTTCACCATTACTCCCATGCACCGATTTTCAAACTTATAAGAACATTACCTACTACTACCCCACAGCATATCGCTGCCAAATTTCATAACAATCCATGCAGCGGTTACTGAGATTACGTGGCTAGAAAAGCGCGTACAGACAGACCGACGGAAATGAGTTGTTTGGATTTTCGTTAGGTAGAAATCATAAAACACCCAAAAAGCGTATTATCTCAAAATCGAAAATTTTCACGGTCACAATACTCCCCTCACCTATCAGCGTGGGAAGTAAAAGTCCATAATCATGTCATCCACTTTAGGAAGATTACTAGAATCACCACGAACGTAACCTTCCTCCATACTTCAAAAATATACTGGCATCTGCCTGCCTGCAACAAACACCTTCGCTGTTCCACTCAAGTCTAAATGTCGCATACTGTACAATTTATTCATGACATGTGACGTCATACAGATTTTCACCTCCGCGGTCGCTTTACGCAAATATAAAATTGAATAACTCCGCCGTTTTTTGGAATATTCAGATAATTTCTTCGACGTTCTTCAAGTGAAGAAATAGACTATCGGATAATAATGAATTTTCCAAATTTTAATTTTTTGGAAACTTCTTTATTGTCATAAATACATGATAAATGCTCATTATCCACAGGCGAGAGTATGTAAAAATGTCTAGTGCGTAGACCCTTACGGTATATATCCATTCTGCAATACATTCCAAACCAACACGCTATCAGACGTCCCTAGAGCTGCATATATAAGGTTTTTTCTCAGAACAACACGTTCAGTGTATACGTTTTTATCATCGTTGATTTTCCACCGTATCATTTTCTTTCGCCAGAGAAAAACGCACTTTCCAAGATGGTTCCGATCGATAAGAGGCCGCCATTACGATAGTCTTATGTGGCGCATTAAATACGTTTTTCACGTGCCTCACGCCATGCCATGCCATGAAGAGAACGAATCAATTTAAAGATCTGATTAATATGCGCCAAATGCTTCACTTACGTGTTCTGCGAAATAAGGTCGTCTTGCTGTAGCTGTGCCACCTTCGGTAACGTTTCGTCTGCTTTCAGGATTGGAAGCGTTCGGCTGAGGTACCTCAAGGTCATGTTCTTGATCAGTTCGCTGGAAGACAATTGATAGATTTGAAGTTAATAATAATAATAGCTTTTTTATGCAACATATCCCATTTGCAAGGTACAGGTACAGGAGGGTCTTCCTACAATAGAACTGCAGATATTTTGAAAAAGATCCAACCAAATATTAAATTTAGGAGTGTTTATCTTGTGGAGAAGTATTTCGATAGCCTGAAGGAGTCTGTTGACGCGACGTAAATTTTAGTGCTTTTGTTATTTCGCATTCGTAACGTATTTTCTAATGTTGTTTGTCTACATTTTGTATTTATTATGTTCGTTACACTATCTATGTCATTTTTTTTTGTATTTTACATCTATTGCTTTGTTGGTGAAACTTAACCTTTGTTTAATAGCAGCAAGGAGTGAATAAATGATTCTATTCTACTCTATATCAACTCAATTTGTACATGAAATGACACGAGGTAGTAATTTAAAATTTATTTGTGAAGATTCTGAACAAAGTTTAGGAAAATTAATATGGCTGATGTTTGACTGCACAAGAGATGGGAGTTTTACTGGTCGAAATGGTAGAAACAGCAGGATTATAGGAGGAACCAAAAGATGACTGATCATGGAAAGGTCTACAAGTTAGTGAGTGCACGAGAAGTAGGAGCATATGAATTTAAATTCTAGTTTTTCTATACCGGGGGATGTTCGCGCGCAAGGCAGTGCCTTCTGTGAATGACCTTCATTTATTCATGTAGCTTTTAAAATGAATGAATAAATAATAAATATTCAGCTCAAAATGATCTAATTATAAAAGCTAATTAATCTACTGCCTAAGTTGGCTTAGGAGTAAACGTCGATAACAAAGCTGCCTTTTTCTGAAAGTGCTAAGAATTTAGGAGTGGTTGTGAAAGAACATTTGAAAGACTAATGCTATTATAGAGTGGATAGATTACCGTCTTCCGGTCTTCTCTTTTCTAAAGCATTTTAGCCATTATCAAACCCCAAAGAACCTTAGTTATTTGTGGAACCTAGGCTCTATTGCCGGCATTGCGTTAGTAATTCAGATAATTACCGGTATTTGTGGCAACACATAAGTCACCTGTTACAAAAAATGTACATCCGTTTAAGAACTCTATGCAAATAAATGTTTCGTGACTTTTTAATATACCTACATAAGAAGTTGATTATAAGGCACAACATCCATCAAAAATAAACTGATACGAATACCACACTAATAACAATGCCTCTTCAGAGCTCTTCTGTAATTGCAAGGTCCTTCACTTACAGTACTTGCATTTTGCACAACAACATTGATCAAAAGGCTAAGGCATGACTGTTTATTTTAGAAAATATATCAAAATCCTCCTCCTCCAAACTGGAGAAAGTAGCCTTCATCCCGAATCTTTGTGGCTAACGAAAAAATTATTACTTGTGCGTATGTCTATATTTTGAGTACACTGCATAATTGAGGCTTTTGTTTTTTTATTTAGCTATTACTCTTATTAAACAACAAAATTTGTATGAACTCATTGGTTCAGCTAGACTAGCTGTAGCTTAACTTTGCCATTGAGTTGCTCACCTGCTTACCTCAGATATCGATATCTGTGAGAAATTGAATAAAGACCAATTATTATTGTATATTATATTACATATGTAGTAGCTTGAGTCATTATTTGCCTCTAACAATAATAAACTATATTACGTAATAAAAGCATCACAATTCACATTCTATAATAGTTATTGCACATAATATGATAAAAAAGATATGTGTTCTTGGTCTAAAGCACCTGAGTGTGTGTGTTATACTGCTATTGAATATAGGAATTGTGAGGGAATACTATGATGTTTAACACTGAACTTTTGCATTCTATTGCATTCTGTAAGTCATAGTTATGAGCTCTGTAATTATGCAAGTTGCACATTCGTGACAGTCTACCATTCTACTATACTAAGTTCTTTCAGAGCAAGTTACAACCATCGGTTCTAACAAACTTCAAAAAATTTTTGAAATAGCAAAACACGATCACTGATACGTAAGACAGAAGCCCCCAAATTAGAGCCCTGAGGAACACCAAACGTAACTGATGGTAGAAGACAATTTGAATTATTCTATTATACAGGGTTCTGTATGTTCAAAAACCCCCAAGTATTGAGTTTCACCGTTCCAGCTGTGCCAGTTTTGGAAATATTTAAGCATTACGGTACTGTTTACTGAAAAAGCGGTGTTGCCATATTTCAATAAATAACAGAAACAAAATTTTGAGATTGTGAGATCTTACTAAGTTCTATATGTGCAATTCATTTCAATAAAAATAAATAGAGGATTCTATTTAAAATAAATTAAAATCGGGGATATTTGTTTAAAAATTTGGAAAAATAATTTATAACTTGGCAACACCGCAAACGCGAAAAAAATATTACAAGGCGAGATACGGTATTAGTAGGTATTTCGATTTAAAACAAAACATACAGGGTGTTACATTTAAAAAAAAACAAAGTAAAATGACCTTCAAATTGCCGTTATTTAAGATTCTGCCAAAAACACCCTGTAGACACAAATTGCTGGTAACATCCAAAATAATATCCACTTAATATTCAAGTAATTCGCTGTATATTATTATTGAGAAAAGTGAAAGGAATATATCAATTTGGACGTATCACTTGCGACCTTGCAAATCCGGAAATTAAGAGAAAATAAATTATAACTTGGCAACGTCGCAATCGATCCCAAAAATATTTTAGGTTTGAATAGAGATCAATGAACGAAACTAGAAGAATATGAGAAAAAGTTATAGTTTCCTATAAAAAAATCAAGTTGATCACTATCCTTCTTTCCCGCAACACCCTGTATATTCTAAATTATTTTTAGAATATGCGTCTTAAGTAACCAAATAACTTTTGTATTTGACATTTTCTTCTATCAGGTACACCTTGCGAGATATCGAAGAATTACACAATAACTGGACTCCCTGTAGTGAGCCTCGGTAAGGAAAACAAAGCCAGAAAGCAAGTAGGATATGCGTGAGGAATCCGTTTATAACTTTATAACTGCAAATGCACGCGTCAAAAAGAATGAAACGGAAACAATGTTAGTATCTAATGACTGGGGATTAAAATATCCTTAGACAGCAGTCAAATTATTAAAAATTTCTCGTTTTTCATGGCATTTTTTCAAATTACAGGTGAACCATGATCAGACGTTTTTACGTCTCTGTTAGTGTTGAAATATTTTTTTTAAATAATATAAGTGACCATTAATCAAAATAGTTACAAATAAGAATTTATATACAAGGAAGCAAAGTAAAATTTATTGTAATTTCTAATATTTGTCCTGTGCTATTTTGCAATTAACATATATGGACCCTCTGTAGCCTTCCTTAGTGTACAAAAGGTTTAAACACGAATAAAAAGGGACATGGATGTAACATTTAATGACTAACTAGTTGTCCTAGCATAGGGTTAGTCACACAAAAATGTATATACATAATCAAATTGCATTGAATTTGGCATGAATCTACAGTAGTGGTATATCAATAAGCTATAAATAAATGTTGTGCCTTTCTTTAAGCATAAACAATTTTTACATGAGAAAAATATTGGGGCTTTGGCCAAAATTTTGAAAAAAGAGACTGGGCCACAGCATAGAGGAGACTCTGGTGCTAACAGCCAAGCTTTCGGCAATGCTTATTGCCATCTTCAGGGCTTTCTACATAGTTAGAAGAAAAAAAGAAATTTAGTTTCAAAAAATATAATAAATTTTTAATTTGATTTGATTAAGTTTTTTGGCCATAAGCTTCCTTCGTAGCAATTTTTACTGTATACGAGTTGTGATGGTGTCTGCAATCTAAAAAAATTGAAACTACCGTAAATTGACTTCTCACTACTTACAAGGGATATGGCGCTCCAAGGACGTTCTGTCCCATCGGATTCCTGGGGATGGTTCCTTTGTTCAAATCCCCGCACAGCACTCTGTGTCCATCGCCCTCTGGACAGTCGATGGGCGCATGAGTGTAGGGGGGAGGTCGCACTCTTGGAGGTTCCGCCATTGGAGATTCGACGAAAGCGTAGTAGCCTTCAGGAGGAAACTCGTCATTGATATTGGAGCTTGATGTCGTTGTGGCGGAGCTGTGTTGCGTTTGGTGCACTAGCAGAAGCAGTAAAGGAACCTGTGGTAAGAATTTTGTAATAGCCATTGAACTATCGGTATCAGTCAGTTGATCATACAATCTAATTACATTTTTTCTACTTTCAAAGTCGGATCCATCATCATAGTCACAGTGTCTTAACAGACATGTTGTGAACTCGTAAAATGCATTAAGTCGGAGCTAGAGTGTTGCTGACACGAATATTATCAATACTTTTGAGAACTGTAGTTCGCCATCGTTCGCGATTTACTGTCAGTTCAGTGGCGCTCTTGATACTCATATCTAGCAACTGTTTCGTCGTATCCACCCAGCGTGTAGGGGAACGGCCACGGCGCCGCCCACTTGGGGCGTGGCCCTGAACTACAAGTTTCTCCATATTATCGCTTCTGTGAATATGTGCGAAGAATGTAAGCATTCTCATCGACACAATGGAGGATAGTCTCTTTGTATTACCGAGCTCATCCAGTATGGAAACATTAGTTCGATGGGCGGTATAAGGAATTCTCAGCATTCTCCTCCACGTCCACATTTCAAAAGCATCTATGCGATCTCGATCTGCCTTTTTAACAGTCGAAGTTTCCGAGGCATACAAAAATATGGATAACACAAGAGACTGGACCACTGACATTTTGGTAGTTTTAGTGATGTTATGGTCACGCTATATTTTAGTAAGCTTTGTCATAGGCCACCCGCGCCTGTTGAATGCGCCGTCGAGTTTCATTCTCACAGCTACCTGAATGGTCGATCAAAGAGCCGAGGTACACAAAACTTTGAACTACCTCACAACGGCCTATTGACGAAGTCAGATACAGACTGTGCAATAATACTAGATAAATCTACTGTTTCAAGTCAAGAAGATCTCAGAAGGGCAACGTTTGAGTTTGTTCACACTGAAGAAGGAAGGTATTCGTGTGGTGGACACTGAGCCTAATTTTGCTGCTTTTTCGTCTCAAACCTGACAAATTTATCTAACCGTAGATAAAATATGGATACATCATTACACTCCAGAGAAACAGCAGTCAAAGCTTTTGAAGGCGGCATGGTTAGAAAGGAGGCAAAGACCGTGGGTGCCCAAAATTATGGAACCAAGCTTCTTATTATTACATCTACCGCATTCACCAGATTTGGAACCCAGTGACAACATAACAAATGGCTTGGCAGACCAGGATTTATGTCTAACATGGAATTCATCTACCAAACATGTACTTATTTTGAGGATCTTCCGAAATCCTACTGATTTGAAGGCTCAAAAAATTTGGGACGCTTATTAAAATGTGGAGAGCTCAAGCTAAACGCAAATTACTTTGAAATTATGCAAAAATATGTTTTTCCTATTTCTTACATATATAATATATTTAACAAAAAAAATTCAAACGAAAACTGAGGGGAATTTTTTAAAGTACTACAGGGTCTATCATATCACGCTTTCAAAACATTTTTTTGTACTTCAACCCTTGAAACCCCAACCTTTTTTCGAAATAGCACCCAATAGTTTTTCCTGCACAAATTAAGTCCCTATTTTAGTTAAAATCTTGTGGTACCTTTGATTTTATACAAAAACGTATTATAAAATCATAAGCGTTAAATAAATAAAATAAGGACTCGTTTGAGGCGTAATATTTTCACAAGAGAGACAAACTAAAAAGAAAGCTAAATGGGTCTTTCAAGGGTATCAAGGGTATATCCCTGAAACTCCCCCCAACCTTTCTGACAGATAGCACCCCACATCTTTTCTCACATTAATGAGGTCATTGTTTTATTTAAAATCTTGTAAATCTTTTTTTTTCGTAAAGTCATTAACATACGAGAAATATAAATAGAATGAGGATTTGTTTGATGCCTAACATTTTCGTAAAAAAAGATTAAAAAATACATTTGTTTTCAAAAGCATGTATTACATTCAGTACCCGTAAAAATCCACGTAGTTTTTTTATCCGTGTTTTTTGCGTTAAGTAAATTCTTATTTTATTTATGTTATACTTATGATTTTACGAAAAAAGTAAGTAGGAATATAAAATCAAAGATAGATTTCGGAATAAAATAAGGATTTGCAAGTGCCTCACATGAACTTCCTATTAGATGTTGCGACCTAAAAAGTGCTCTAAAAAAAGAAATATACAAATTATGGCAGAATGAATGGGAAACAAGTACCACACAACTGAGAAAAATATGTCAAACAACTAAGAAATTCCAAACAAGCAAAGATATGACAAGGAAAGAACAGGCAGTTTTAACAAGGCTCAGAATTGGACACACTCATTTAACCATCGTCCTATCTATTACTTGGCCAACGAAGACCCATTTGCGGACGATGCCAAGAACCACTGACAGTTGAACATATCCTTTGTCATTGTCGGATATACAGAAATGAATTGAACTCTTTGCAACTACCTTTCAAACCTAGACATATTGAACTTGAAAAACATACTCGAATTAAGAAAACTTTTACAGTTTCTGAAAAATATAGGCCTCTTCTACAAAATCTAAGCTAATGGATACACGGATATGGAATCGGATAGAATGCAGGTATCATTGAATTTGAAGACACTACCAATGTTATAGCACAACTTGACGTGACGAATGACCTTGCTGAACAAAAAAAAAATAAGGATTTAATTTGTGTAGGAAAAACTATTTGATGCTGTGTGAAAAACAAAAGTTGAGGGTGAGTTTCAAGGGTTGAAGTACAAAAAAAATATTTTAAAAGCGTGGTATGATACCATATAGCACTTACAAAAATTCCACTCAGTTTTCGTTTGAATTTTTCTTTGTCCGATAATATCACGTGTCAAGAGAAATTCAGGGACACCCTGTATATCAAAGCTGCTAATATAAAAATATATTTAGAAACACAAAGCTAGAAAATAAAAGTTTTCTGAGTGGGTAGATAGATCGTTGACTTCACTAGAAAAAAAGTTATGAAACGTATAACCCTCAATCGTGTTACTTCCATCAATTGATTTATCTTAACATATTATTAATATGATGTTATTAAAAAAAGTCAGTGAGTATTTACCAGCACTGGCCATAAGGCTCTCTGACATATGCAAGGGATATTAACATTGTACGTTTTCTTGTCTGCTTTCAATCATGTTATTAAAAGTTCCATTATACGTTTTAGAAAAATAACAAAAAAATCGCTTCATGCCACTTCACCATCAACCTCAAAAAAGATATTCTTATTCAGACTTGAGCTTTAACCCATAACCGGTGACGTCCCATTATTGTTACCATGGTGACGTGGAGTCTTGGAGACTCCTCCCATATCACTGCATATATTATCAATTCCATACATTATTATCAGGACCTGAGTATGTTTCCTTCAATTTCTAAGCTATTCTGCTGAACTTGACGCAAAAATACTTAGATAACCTTCATTATGATCCATCTCTATTGCAAAGTCAGGATTAATATCACCAATGTCACTATTGTCAGAGTCCTAGCTGTTATACCCACTCCAAAAAGGTCTCTTCAAGGTTAGGATGTGTTGCAGGAATACGCCGTGACGTACTTGGACGAGTAGCCATTACAGTGTTCTAAAGCACACAAGAAAAACCCTGACCATACGATATACATATGTATATACAACAGTTCCAATAATGGTGACATGGAGTCTGCTAGACTCCAACACGTGGTTTACACGAGGTTTACACAACAATGGCTTCCTGTTAACTGACGTCACAAACGATGCTGGCTCGGACGGTGGTTGTAGAAAGCTACCTGAAGTTGCGTTTGTCAAGGTCATCTGGTTTCGAAATTATAGCTATGTTTAACTTCAAAGGAGCCTCCCAGACTCCATGTCACCGGTTACGGGTTAATAGGCCACTTATTGGCTATACGACTTTTGGTCAACTAGCTTGACACACTTAAATCTCACATTTATTTGTCGGAGTACTGCATTAGGGCCAGGACATCTTTCAATAATTTTTTTATTTGATCCGCATAATGTAGTTTGTGGACTACAAAACAAGTATAACAATTAAAAATCAGTCCCACAGAAATAAAAGCTTCGCAATATAAACAGTAATAATACTTTATAAAAACAGACCATAAAGACACCATCATACTTGTTTACAAAGCAGAACATATTAAAATCAGTCTTTTGTATTCCCAAGCGGAATAAATTCGCGTACATAATTTCTTTTTTACTCATTTATAGAGAAAAACTATCAACCTCATTTACGTAACACACAGACAGCACAAGCAAAATATCTCCGCAAACCACTTAACCTATTTCTCTATACACTTGATTTCGCACTTTCTTTCCTACTTCTGTGAACCGTTGCACTCTGCATTTACCGGCAGTTAACATAACAACACAGGCTGGCCAGAAAAAATAGTACGACATACTTATATAGTTTACGGTATAGGATATCCTACTGCCTGTAGTATTATATCATCGTATGACGAAATTTGCTAATATTGGCATATTACTAAGAAATAACTCAGACCTTCTGACACAGTATGTCAAAAACGAATTTGGTAAAGGTGCTTCCAAATAATGGATAATGCTTTTGAATTATCTCTAAATACCCATTTCAATTTGAAGTAGGTCAAAGTTCTGTGTACCTCGGTTCTTTGATAGACAATTCGGATAGCTGTGAAAATGAGATTCGACGGCGCATTCAACAGGTACTTGTGGCCATGACAAAGCTTACTAAAATATGGCGTGATGATAACATCACTAAATTTACCAAAATGTCGCTGGTTCAATCTCCTGTGTTCCCCATATTTTTGTATGAATGACTTACTTATATAGTTTACGGTATAGGATACCCTACTGCTTGCAGATTATTCTAGTATTATATCATCGTATGACGAAATTTGCTAATGTTGGCTTATTACTAAGAAACACTTCAGATCTTCTAACACAATATGTCAAAACGAAATTTGGTAAAATAATTTGGTGCTTCCAATTAAAGGATGATGTTTTTGAATTATCTCCAAATACCCATTTCAATTTGAAGTAGGTCAAAGTTCTGTGTACCTCGGTTCTTTGATGGACAATTCGGGTAGCTGTGAAAATGAGATACGACGGCGCATTCAAGAGGCACGTGTGGCCATGACAAAGCTTACTAAAATATGGCGTGATCATAACATCACTAAATTTACCAAAATGTCGCTGGTTCAGTCTCTTGTGTTCCCCATATTTGGGAAAATTGGACTGTTAAAAAAGCAGATCGAGCTCGAATAGATGCTATTGAAATGTGGACGTGGAGGAGAATGCTGAGAGTTCCTTATACCGCTTATCGAACTAACATTTCCATACTAGATGAGCTCGGTAATCCAAAGAGACTATCCTCCATTGTGTCGATGAGAATGCTTACATTCTTCGGACATGTTCACAGAAGCGATAATATGGAGAAACTTGTAGTTCACAGTCATACCCCGAGTGGGCGGCGCCGTGGCCATTCCCCTACACGCTAGGTGGATACGAGGAAACAGTTGCTGGGTATGAGTATCAAGAGCGCCACTGAGCTGACACTAAATCGCGAATGATGGCGAGCTACAGTTCTCAAAACTATTGATATTATTCGTATCGGCAATACTTTAGCTCAGACTTAATGCATTTTACGAGTTCACAACATGTCTGTTAAGACACTGTGACTATGATGATGATGATGATGACCCATTTCAAATAAGAGTTTATAGAAATCTGCTCATTGAAAAGGGTGACATAAGATTCAGCTACCTAACATTTTTTCAATGTACGACCGCAAGTTTAGACTAGATTTGGCTGCTTAAGGTGGACACACGTCACACGTCCTTTGAACAGCTTCCACAGCTTATATGGAATTCTGCCATTCTGGTAGACTGGCGCCTATACTATTTACTATACAGGGTGTTTCAGAACTATGGGATCAAATTTCTAGGGGTTATTCAGTGCAACAGTAGAAAACTTTTGAGTATAGGGACCCATGTCCGGAAAAGTGTATGTACGGTACTACGGTCCTGAGAAGTGTTAAAATGTAGAAAGACGATGAATTGCCTAAATAGCCTTTAATGCGTCCACTTTTTGCCTTTCGTACATAATATCATCACAACAATTGTTTAAAATCTCTTCCTCCAACCTGGATACACCGATTTAAACGTCGCACATTATTTCGGCGGACTTGACTAAAACTTTAATACTCGTTTTGAATGATTTCAAATGCTGCTGTAATTTGTCCGATTAAGTCTTGTTCTGTTTCTACTGGAGTTTCGTAGACCAAACACTTTACATGTCCCCACAGAAAAAAATCTAGCTGCGTTAAATCAGGTGATCTAGGAGGCTAAGAAGCGGCTCCACCCCTAGCAATCCAACGGTGCCCAAACCACTGAGACAAATCCTCACGTACTGGTACAGAAAAGTGAGCCGGCCCATCGCCATCGTGCTGAAACCACATTTGCTGTCGAACGTTTATTGGAAAATTTACCGGCACTTATGTTTTGTTATCTTTAAAAACGATAACAAAGATTGTTTTTTGTAGCTGCATTCCATATCGCTTTTATCGCCTTAGGGCCGGTTTCGCAATGATAGATTAATTCAAGGTTGTGTGTTGACCGGAGGTTAACCCTAGATGTCATGTTTCACAAATGGTGGCCTTCTAGATCACCTGAAATAACGCCGCTAGATTTTTTTCCTGTGGGGACATGTGAAGTCTTTGGTCTACGAAACTCCAGTAGAAACAGAACAAGACTTAATAGGACGAATTACAGCAGCACTTGAAATCATGCAAAACGAATATCAAATTTTTAGTCAAGTCCGCCGAAATCAGGTGCGACATTTAAATCAGTGTATTCAGGTTGGAGGAAGACATTTTGAACAATTGTTGTGATGATATCTGTACAAAAGGCAAAAAGTGAATGCATTAAAGGCTATTTAGGCAATTCATCATCTTTCTAGATTTTAACGCTTCTTAGGGCAGTAGTACCGTACGGATACTTTTCCGGACATGGGTCCCTATACTCAAAAGTTTTCTACTGTCGCATTGAATAACCCCTAGAAGATTGATCCCATAGTTCCAAAACACCCTGTATTACCAGTGAAAATTATATTACTTGATGTATATAGAAGCAGTTATTATATCCTGTAGATCGCGCGGAAATGAAACGAGTGAGAGCCCTGTAAATCTCCTCGAACAATATCATCTGGAGATCTAAAAGATACGAAATTTTTGATTTTCGACATACGACACTGAAACTAAAAACTGCAACTGGATTTGTAACAAACACACTCAAAGTATCCAAAACACGAGGCTTCACCTTAATGGAAAGTAAAGTCATGTATTTCGAGTTTTTAGGCAAACCTGAACCTATGAAATTTCTTATTTTCGACAAAGGACACTGAAACTCAAAAATTCGACCGGATTTGTGACCAGCACCCTTAAATTCTACAAAAAAATGTGGTTTCATCTTAAAGGTCTAGGGTATAACGCGCGAAATTGAGAATCCAAGAAAATACGTATTCCCGTGTTAGCGAGGAGGCGTGGCCGCCTGTTCCCTTTCTTCAGTAAGTGTGTCTAAGATGAGGGGAGCTAAGTCCAAAAATCCAAAGGTAAGGTCAAAAGGTAAAAAGGTAAGGTACAAATGTCACCATAAAAATGAATTTCGCATTTCCAAGTTCCTGACGTTACCTTTAAACTTACAGCAATGAATCGAAAAGCAAATTGAAGAAGAAAGCTTGCTCTTTCTCACTGTGCTGGTTTCGTCTTGATATCGTGTTTGGTTATCAAAATACAGACATTTGAAGAATGTACGATTTTGCATTGCGAGTTTTTTTGAACACTAAAAAACTTTTTTGGAAAAATTGGTCTTAGGTCTTAGCTATCACTTTCTGAAAGACTGTGTATGTAGTTTTAAAAAGAAATGAGTTTTGTTCAAAATGGGAATCCGTGTTTTACATGGCAAATACTTATGTATAACTGTGTGCACCCAGGGCCCCTTAATAGAAAGCCAAAGAAAGTATTTCGATTTTTTTGGCAAACGTGATGACCTGACATATCTGAAATTCATGATTTTCGTCAAACAAGACTGAAACGCAACATAGTAAACAACCAGCATAATATCTCTGAGGATTTCCTTTATAAAAATGGTTCCCACAAAATTTGACCTTGGGAGGATTTATGGATGATTTTACGGCTGTGAAGTTTGGGTAGAGATGCGAAAATGAAAATATCGATACCGGTACCAACTCGATATTTTTCAGCCTCATAGGCGCGTTTGATTCGTACAGAGTATTTTGTGCAATTGATTACACCCCTCAATAATTACATAAATATTTTCGATACCGATACAAACGTATCGATACCAGCTTGGAATGCCTCAAAAAGTATCGATGACAGAAATACTCGACATTAGTGCAGAAGTATCGAAGCATAGTTAGCATCCCTACAAAAAATGATCCAAAAGTGGGGATGCGCGTGTAATTTCCACCAACCTGAGTTATTGTGCTGGTTGTTTATTATGGTGTGGCTGAAACCTAAATTGCGACCGGATTTGTAATCAAGAACCTCAAATTATGCAAAACATGCGGTTTAATCTTAATAGAAAACCGAATAAAGATTTCCAATTTTTTAGGTAAACCTAAAGATCTGAAAATTTTCAGTCATATCAAACGAGACTGAAACTCAAAACTGGGATGGAATTTGTGATCAGTAGGTACTTATATTAGTCGTTGACAGCAATTGTTGACTAGACTTGAAATTAATGGTTAGCTGATCCGCTTTTTCATCAAAAGTGACATATGAGTGATGGGAAAATGACACTTTCTGAACTAAAATGAGTACGAGAGAGTGGGCAAAACCGCATAGTCATGTAAAAACATGCTTCCTTCTACATCATACAGTTCCAGTCTTGCAAACTAGATATTAAGCACAACATAGTAAACAACCAGCATAATATCTCTGAGGATTTCCTATATAAAAATGGTTCCCACAGAATTTGACCTTGGGAGGGTTTTACGGACGTGAAGTTTGGGCAGGGATGCGAAAATAAAAATATCGATACCGGTACCATCTCGATATTTTTTATCCAAATAGGCGCGTTTGGTTCGTACAGAGCATTTTGTGCAATTGATTACACCCCTCAATAATTATATAATTATTTTTGATACCGATACAAACGTATCGATACCAGCTTGGAATGCCTCAAAATGTATCGATGACAAAAATATTCGATATTAGTGCAGAAGCATCGAAGTATCGTTAGCATCCCTACAAAAAATCATCCAAAAGTGGGGATGCGCGTGTAATTTCCACCAACCTGAGTCCTTGTGCTGGTTGTTTACTATGCTGTGAATTAAGTATCCAAGACAACAATGTTGATGCGATACTTCTCACGGACCAATATTATAGATTGTTTTTTAAATTACGGATACATAAATCTTTGCAGTCTATTGAAACACAAATGAGTGTGCGTAAATGAGGGAACCTGTATAGCTTACGGTACCATATATTATACGCTTTTCTCTGAATCTGACCTCTCAATGTCTATTGATCTGATGGGGGAGGATGAACTTGATTAGTCACTGCACCGGTACCGGTAATTAGTAAACTTTTGACGATGCAACTGCTTGGTTTTTAGCTGTAGTGAAACTGTTTTACCTCGATAGATATCTACCCTTAAAATTTCATCAAGTCGTTAATATTCTAACTTCCCATGCCGATAGGTGTGTGTTGTATTGTGATTTGGGCATTTTATGATGTCTGTCTGTTATCGTTTTTATAGCTTCGTAATCTCACAACTGTGGCATGCGGCTCTCCTAAACAAGCTCCCGTCTTACGGGCTCCCTGTTAGGCTTTTCGGTTGGCTCACAGAACTCCTCTCAGGTCGGAAAATCTCTATCGTGGTAGACGGCTTTTCCTCTTCTCTCCATAGCATCAATGCTGGGATTCCTCAGGGACCGGTATTGGCTCCGGCATTGTTTCACTTAATGATCTATACCCTCTAGCACTACAAACTCAATCCACAGTTTTGCGGATGACAGTAAGCTGCATGCAGGCACCATGAACAATAGACTGCTCTCTGTGGTCGAGCTGGAACGCAGAAGACTGGCAGTGGCAGCTTCACTTTAAAAGGATCTCGATACCATTCCCGCTTGGGGGCTCAAGAATATGGTAAAACTTAATGGTTCCAAGACCCAGTATTGTACGCTATCAAACAAGAAGTGCCCAAGCCAACATCAGGTTCTAATGAACAACCGGGCTCTCCCTAGGAGTCACTCTCTCAAACTGTTAGGGGTGAACATTTCAGATCTGGCACCAACTTGTTGCGTCAATTGCAACAGCTGCTGGTAAAAAGCTTGGATACCTATTTAGAGCCAGAAAGTACTTTTCAGAGCAGGAAAAGTTGCAATGGGAATGTGAAATTTGCATCGTCATATCTTTTCAAATAGAGTTAAGAAAGTAAAAGCTAAATCAGAAAAATTGTATTTCTCCCAAATATGTTTGGAAGTACTCAGAATGTTTAAGCAAGGCCCAACTTTTCTTTAATTTAATCATATTTGTAAATCTTCTGGTTTACGAGGTTCCTGTAGTGTGCCTTCTTATGTGGGACACTGTGTATTCATTTGGACAGATTTGATTTGATAATTAGTAGAAATCCTCTAACTTGACTTTCTTCTAGAATTAACTATTTTAATCATGGACTTCTAACAAGCCTAAAAATAACGAAATTTGAATAAATTTTTGGCTTACTAAATTTTGTCGGCCAAAGCAAATACTCGGGTTAATTTTTGAACCCGTACTACAATATATTCCACCAATTAAAATGAATGCTTGTGTTTTATGTTAAACCATAAAATACCCGCAATGCATGTTACTATACTTTTAGGAACCACAATACTTCTTCCTTCTGTTAGCGTTGAAAGTGTAATTAACATGAAACACTTTCTGTTTAAGTTCATTTGAAATTAGCCACATTGTCAGATGAAATTCAAAAACAATTAACCAGTTGTCACACTTTCTTTATCTAGCCTTTACCGGCAAATTACCGTCACATTTAAATCACTCATCACACACATTCGTCACGTACAAGTACCACTTTCGAAGTGGTACCCTACTTACTGTCCCAAACTTCCAAAGCACCGTCATTGTCATTTTTCTCACAACTCAAGTTTTCCACATAAAACTTCTAGACGATTATTGATCCAATGGTACTGACTTCCCGGTATATTACAAGCGGTTCTGGTAAATGGTACTGTATCGCGGCACCGCGGTTGATACGCGTCTCGCAGCGGACGGGTACAAACTGTTCTTCGCGCTCATTATCAAAGTTTTGATGCCTGTAAGACAGAGGCGCCGGATCCAATATCAACCAGGTTTGGCTTACTTTCGTTACCAATAAAACGACCCAAGGACATTTTTTTTTCGTAGTGAGGTGGATTAGGATTAATTTGCCCTAATAGTTGTTGCTCAACCCTAGGGCTTATAGTGCACCCCCGGTCAAAGGGATAATAATAATAACAATAATAGGTCAGATAATAGGAATACGCTGCTCTCTGCACTGCGCAAAATACCGGTGTGCTGTGCGGCGGCGCACATCTTAGCCGCCAGAATGCAGAAGGCAGACATCCTTGGGTCCCTTCGTCTACTTAGGGCGCACGATTCGCGGACCCAGTGATTGCTCACCTCACGGTGTGAGGAGTAGTCATTGGGTAATGGAACAGCAGTTCGATGTGTCAGAGCCCGGGCTGCACTTTTTTGTTTAAAACACATAATAGGTTAGATTCAGAGAAAAGCGTATAATAATAATAATAGAGGTGAACATCGTCTCTAATGAGGAGGAAAAGCGGACCAAATATCAGGAGTTGTTCGGAAAACTTCGCAGGCTCTGGCCAAACTACACTGTAAGTCTGCTGGTTATGGTCATTGGATCCCTAGGTGGAATGAGGAATACGCTGCTCTCTGCACTGCGCAAAATACCGGTGTGCCGTGCGGCGGCGCACATCTTAGCCGCCAGAGTGCAGAAGACAGTCATCCTTGGGTCCCTTCGTCTACTTAGGGCGCACGATTCGCGGACCCAGTGATTGCTCACCTCACGGTGTGAGAAATGGTCATTGGGTAATGGAACAGCAGCTCGGTGTGTCGGAGCCCGGGCTGCACTTTTTGTTTTTTGAAATGATAATATAATATGTGTGAGGAGTAGTCATTGAGTAATGGAACAGCAGCTCGGTGTGTCGGAGCCCGGGCTGCACTTTTTTGTTTTCTTTAATATAATAATAATTTTTTTTAAATCCAATTACAGGGTAACATTGAATGAAAAAAAATGTATACATTCATAGTGCACGCAGGTACGTAAACTAACAAGTACTACTTACATTGATTCATATGTTTCTTAAATAAACACAAAATTCTAGTGAGACTATCATTGTTTATATCACAATTGCTGGCGATAGAATTAAAATTTGAGCACATAACGTTGACGGGAGAATTTGATAGAGTATTGGTTCGCGAAAATTTACAATAAAAACATGAGGCTTGGCGTAAGGTACGTTTAGGCACAGAAAATTTAATCCTATCCAAAATACTGAGGATAAACTCCATCTATTCTAAAGCATAAACATTTTAGAAATCAGCGTTGTACATTCTCCAACAACGTTATGTGACACATATACTGTGGATCCCAAACAATGCTAGCATATTCTAGTTTTAAATGAACTAACGCGAAGTATAATGCTTTAAGCGCCGCTACATCTGAAAATGACTTACAATTACGAGTGATAAAACCTAACATTTTAGTAGCCTCGGAGGAAATTCTAGTAATATGAGATACAAAGTCCAATTTGAAGGGATCAAACAAAGTCCCATCCTAAGTTCCTTGCGAACTTTTAGATACATTGGTCTATGCTCTTCTGTCTTCCCTTCTGGCCTACATGCAGATAGGAGTCCCACACTATGTTGGAGGCCTTGGAGACGTGGTGCTATCGTCGTATGCTCAGGATCTTATACACTTGCTATGTCACAAGGCGTTAGAAATGATAAATAGTGAAAAAGTGGGCGTATCTTGGGCATGTGACGCGCAATGAAAAATATGAACTGATAAAATTGATTCTGCAGGACAAATAGGAGGCAGAAGAGGTCAGTAATGCCAACGAACATCGTGGCTGAGGAGCATCAGACATTGGGCGGGAATGACGACTGTACATTAGTTCAGAGCGGCTGGCAAAAAGATTATATGGACCAACGTGGTTTCCAACATCCACTGAGGATAGGCACACACTATTTTTGAAGTATAGTGGTGTCTGTATTTACGTAGATAGTTTTTTTGCAGTATCCTTTATCTATGCATATTCCTACGCATTCCAAAGTTGCGGCTATTTCTGCCTGGAAAACGGTAGTCAGTTTACCTAGGCGGATACTTACGTTACCCAGGCCTACCACCGTATATACTTCCTCCTGTGCTTGATGAATTTTTGGAGCCATCAGCATACTAGATGATGATACCATCTTTTTGACGATCACCGTAGAGGCATGTTCTGCCAAAATAAGATGACAAATTTAAGGAAGGAGGCCACATAAAAGCAAGAGGCAAAAAACAGTAGCGGATTTATAGGTTAGCAAGATGTTGATGTACATTTATCATAATATGCCAGTACCTCACACTAGGCCTTCCCTTCGAGGTGACTGTATTTGTATGGACAGTACAAAAATTAAAAATAAAAAAATATATCGAGGCTCTCCTAGAGCCCAATCCGATCTGTCACTTAGGTTGACCTTAGTTTGTCAAGTATCATGGCGTGTTTCATGGCAGGGCGACAAAACCAATTGCCATGGCACTGCACTCTATATGCAGCCATTTTTGCCTCTCCCTCTATGTAAATGTCAAGAGGTGGGATATTCAGCAGTACTTCCAGTGCTACTTACCGTTGGTGAGCGCCTTAGATGCTGTGAAGAAGAATCTTTGGCCATCATACAATAGCACTGTACACTATCATGGGTCTGATTACCCTGGTGGATAGCCAGTTTACCGTCGAGGGGTTAAACCCCAGGTACAACCGATGTCTTGTCTCATCATCATTAAGGTAATCTGAGATCGGCTCGTGATGTTTTCTATGTGGCTGTTCCAAGTTAGTGTATCGTCTAACTTGAGTCCCAAGTATTTCGCTTCTCTGGCACTTCTCCTTGCCGAAAAGAAATGGTGCCTTGGTGATCTTTGATGAATGGTACCTGATGTCTTTCGAGGGGTTTACAGATAGTGAGATGACTCAAAATTCACTGTAGACCCAAATTCCCGTTAAAAGATGGACATTTGTAGCGTATTCCAGAAAATAGAAATTCTTGTTCAAGCTAAAAACAACCACGTAATTCAATATAGCGACTGATATAATGAGTGAAAATCAAGATCCTCGATTATCGACACTACCTCAGGGCGCAAGATATCGCTATACGAACTGTACAAATTAGTGCTTCTCGGTCTATATTTAAAATAAAAGATATAATATATATTCTAGGAGAAGGAAGCACTTCGTGTGAACAGTGTTCAGAGCAATATCCCAGTGATTGGGTAAAAAGTTGGGATGAACAAATTATTGCAGGGACTTTTGATGTGGACCTTCCTCGCGCTGTGAATGACTGTACTCAAAAATGAAAACGTAACACACCATCTCTCTACCAGGGATCATGCCCTCTGCATTAGTTCCAGGAAGGTTACAATGCGTCTACCGAGAGGTAAATAAGAAGTAGGATAACAATGCCATCAGCATATCCTTGGGCATACATCCCTTCTTCTTTTGGTGTTACCAGGAGGCTATCGATACGGTTCCACAATTACGCTTGATTTAAAAAAAAATGCAGTTATCATTTTTTTTCTACAGATTAAGATTTTCTGACAGCTAGAGGTGTATACTTAACATCGAACACCCAAACTTTGTCTTGAGCCTTGGTTGGCACATTGTAATAATACAGCTAAGTCTCGTCAACTGTCAGTACCCAGAAGTATACCCTATCGCTGTTCGTCAACCTGAAACAAGGTGTCCCACGACGATCAAGACAAGCAGTATATCCGAACTGGGCAGTAGTAGCGAATTATAATTTTGGGGGTGTAAATTAGAGCAAATCTTCTCTTATTATTGTGTCACCGAATGAGGCACTTGTTTTTGGTCACGTGACGTCCGATTTAAAATGTTTAATGGGACACCCTGTATATTTGTGACTTTTTGTGTTCCTCCCGATAAAACAATTCCAACAAAGTAGCGCATTTGGGGTCTAAAGTGATTAATTCAAGAGCTACAGGTACTTAAAGGATGGTACTACTACACTACCATTGATTGTAAGATGTACCACATACAGTTAAATTATTTTGGTAGTGCTTCATAATGGTAGTGGTATAGTCCTTTAAGTACCTGTAGCTCTTGAATTAATCACTTTAGACCCCAAGTGTGCTAGTTTGTTGGAATTGTTTTATCGGGAGGAACACAAAAAGTAACAAATATACAGGGTGTCCCATTGAAAATTTTAAATCGGACGTCACGTGATTAAAAACAAATACCTCATTGCGTAACATAATAATAAGAAAAGATACTATATTTGCTCTAATTTAAACACCCCAAAATTATAATTGTGTACTACTGCCCATTTCTGATATATTGCTTGCCTTAATCTTCGTAGGACACCCTGTATATTGTTCATAATCATGAGTTCTTTAAATGATTTATACAAGACAAAATCACAAAAAACATGTTTAAACAGGTCTATTGTTCAATGGCAATGAACTGCAGTTTACGCTCTTCGTTGAATGAAAAGTGTAGATTAAATAAAATTATTTTTTAAGCTAGAAATTTCATCTATACGGAAATTTGTAATGTGTAGGGCTCTCACGGCCATGGTCAGATGAAGCGTTGGTTTCTGGGCTGTTCGACCGTCGTCGATCGACTCCGCTGCCTTGACGTCGGCGCGTTTAATAATAATAATAATAATAATAGGTCTTTATTCATCAAATTACACAAATAGATACAGCTAAAACGAGAAACAAAATTTTGGTGAAAAGGCGAAGTGTCAGCAATTTGCTGTTTTTCAACTCAACCTAGAAAATTATTTATTACTTAATAATAATAACTACAAGTAATACAGTACCTAGAAACATATACATATAAGTAAATGAGGAGCACAAGAAATATAGCAACAAAAATATTTGGAACACATATATCAAGATACTACGGAAATTGAACCAAAGGAGAGGAAAACGAGATAACAGGCATTTTGCACAATTTTAACTTAAGCTCTGTCGAGAGTTTTTGCATTCATTTACGACCTCAATAACTTCATTGCCAATTTTAACTAACGCTTTTTCTTCTAGCAATTTCCTTTTAACAGTATTGTTGCCAAAATATATGACCTTTGACTTGCAGGCGTTCAAAGTTAAATTGTGGGCAGCAGATATATTGCAGAGAATGTCTAAGTCTTCATTAACCTTATTGTGACATGTTTCAGATTCGTCATAAGGAAAAGAAACATACATTTGTTTATCGTCAACATAGTGATGTACTGACATAGTTTTAAGATAAGTATTGAGATCAGAAATATAAAAGGCAAATAGTAATGGAAAGAGAATAGACCCTTAAGGTGTTCCAATGCTAAACATGAAGAGCTAACTCCGTTTATTACAACAAACTGGCTGCGGTCAAACAAATAATTTCTTAAGAGTTTAGTATCTGATTGCATAAATCCAAGAAACTCAAGCTTTTTATTAACAGGTCATGGTCAATTGTGTCAAATGCTTTGCTGTAATCAAGGAGAACAAGACACGCTGCTTGTCGTTTCGCCAACATCCTCAGAAGCTGTTAGTTGCTCTCCGAGAAACTGCAGTTTGTTATATTGTCTTTTCCAGCCCAGTGCCACACCACTGGTGCTGGGCTAACGGTACCAACATAGCTCTTCCATCGAACCCAGCTCGCGCTTACAAGCCGTGTGCCACAGAGGAGGACAGTTTTCGTCAAGTATTTAGGTTAAAGCTGCTGAGCTGCCTGCCGTACTGCTAAAAATACGGTTACCTTTGAACAGATTGGCTATACCAGCTTATGATGCGCACCGAGTTATTATATGATACCGCGATTGTGCATTATTATAGGCCAAGGGTAGTAGATAACGATCGTTATATGTCCGGTTTTAATTCAAGCGTAGTTGAGACTCCAAACTACACCTTTTCCAGATGTAGTTTCTAAAGCGTCAAGTGATGATTCAAAATGGTCAAGTTAATTTTCCAACTCGACATTTTTAATTTCAAACTTTATACCTGTCAATTTGAATTTACAATTATAATAATGCCACTTAAATGATATAGGCCTCAGAGATAGGCTATTAAAAGCTTTTATTTAACTTCGAGGTGGCAATTATTTGTAATTAACAGTACAAATAAATAAATAATAATAATAATAATAATAACTTACAATGTATGTATATGTTACGGTTAAAGTGTTTACTTTTATAGTTTATATACTAGCTGGATAGTATACAAACTATCCAAATGTCTCGTTATTTTGATGGAAACTCAAATTTCAACTAAAATAGCTATGAATGTTGGTTGGTTTGTATACTATCCAGCTAGCTTATAAACTATACAAGATATGCCGCTAAAGTATATACCACAAAGATATCACACATATTAACCAGTGTTTCTGGTCAGTTTACAAACTATCCACATCATTTGGATAAAGTATGCACCTAATATCTCTAGTACTATACATAATATCCAACTCGTTGGTTAGTATGTAAACTAACCAATCCTCTTTGTTTACTTTAGTTTAGGAAAAAATGTTTAATCAGAAGTAAAGTTTATTCATAGATACAACATACAATTGCTATAGCTACCTAAAAATAAGTAAGACAAATGGAAATACTATTTGTGTAACAAAATATTCATATAAAATAAATCTGGTGGGCAGCTTTAATGGCATCATAGTTTTCACTCAAACGTAAAATAATCTTTCCAGATCTTTGTATAAGATTACATAAGATGATTCGATTCTCTGTAAATCATAAGTACTCATTACATGATAATCGATCTTGTTATTAGTGTTAGGTCCTTATTCGCGTATTCTCTTTATATGTTGTACAATATAACCACTGTCGTTCATTAATTTTTAATTTTGGGACTTTTTCTCGTAACATTCTCATAGTAACTTTTCAAATTGCTGTTGCTGATCGTTTTTTGGTGACTAGATATCGGTTCTTGAACAAATTTTACAAGGCACGACAGTAAACAATACCAACACGTCACACTTGCACTTGCCATAAACATGGGGGTCAAGGAAGTGCGGAGGCTCGAGATCACCAGATTTTTACAGGTACTCGAGCCTCTTCACTCTCAGGGGGGGTCGCAAGGCCCCCCAAGACCGTCCAGGAGTGGATAGGAGACAAATGTGTCACCTACCCCGTGCAGAAATGCACCTTTCTCGTAGTGGCCCCTGTCTTCGTCAAATTTGACGAAGCTAATCCTGGCGGATCTAGGCTGGAGCCCCGAAAGGCTCCCTGGCAATGGGCAACAGCATTGCCAGTATCGGTGCCAGCTCCTGGGGGAGGGTGTACTCACGATAAAAGTGAGTGCACCCTTGCCTAGGAGATCGCACCGAACGTCCTCTAGGATAACTGAAGAACCCAACCCAATGTGTCATGCGATCCGTGCTAAAGGGTGCGTGGCGGTGGGGGTGCACCGTCGCTAACGGAGCCTCTGGGATACCAGGCGACCTCCCAGAGTAACAAGCCTTACACTCGTGCAGGGGGCGCCGCGAGTGTGGACCATGTAGTTCCCCCTTACTCGTGGGATTTATTATGAGTAAAAAAAACAATAATAATAAACCCAAATCCGGGGGCCCCCCATCAGGGGACCCCGAACAGCAACCGGGTGGCCTCTCACCAGGGGACCCCGATAGAACCCTCACTGGCGAAGAGCAAGTGAGAGATATTTCAAGGGAACTCGCCAAGAGGGTGGGTACCTTGAATCTGAAGAAAAAGGGTAGGACGGGAGCGCAGAAGAAGCGGGCCCGGAGGCTAAGGCTGGCGCAGGAGGGGCAGGGCTCCGGAAGTCGAGATGCCTCTTCGGGGGCATCTGCTTCGGGGGGCGCTGCGGCTTCTGTGCGGGCTAGGGCGCCTTCGGGTGTTGCAGCTGCGGCTTCGGCGGGGCCTAGCATTGCTGGGAAACGTCCGAGGTCGGCGGGTGTGACACCGGAGGGTGCCTCATCGCGGAAGAGAGCTCGCACTTCCGCTCACGTTAGCTACGCTAGAGTGGCGCAAACCGGGCACAGGGTAGTATTCGTTCCCGAGGACTACCCTAGTGCTCAGTTGGTGGAGACGCAAGTCTTCAGCATCCAGGAGTCAGTGAGCGGACTGATGGACGGGCTCCCACTTGAAGGGGCCCTTCCAAGGTTCGCTGACTGCTACTTCTCGAGGGGGGCGGCCATCTTTGTTTGCGAGAACGAGTTCTCGCAGACGTGGCTGCAGGCTCAGGTTGGCAACCTGAGGCACTGGGAAAGAGCACGACTCAGGGCGATGCGATTTGAGGACCTGCCCGTCTTCAGGAGGGTGATGGCTTGGTTCCCGGGCCCTCACGTGAAAGAGGACATCCTCCTGAAGAGGTTAGACAGGCAAAATCCTGGGATACACCCCAGCTCATGGAGGGTGATGGAGGTCAAGATGGAGCCGAAAGGCGTACGTCTGGTCCTCAGCGTTGACTCTATTAGCTGGGGCGTAATCGAAGGCAGGGGGCTGCGGCTCTACTGCGGAGCGAGCTCAGCAGTGTTTACTCTGCTGAGCAAGAATAAAGAGCAACGCGGGACTGCTGCTGCCGGCGGTGATCAGGGCCCAGGCGAGAGCCAGGAGCCTAGGGACCAAGGGCAGCTGGCACCTGGGGAGGCTGTTGTTGCTGCTCGGGCTCCTCCAAGGGGGACCGAGCGGCAGGAACAGACTCCTCAGGAGTCTCCGGAGTTGGATAGGGATGTGCCCACACCAGGAACTAGTGGGCCACAGAGCAGCACACCAGTGAGTGAGGGGCAGCTACTCGATAGTGACTCCGACTCAGCACTGGAGGGAGCCAGGATGCTGTGGCAGACGGATCAACGCCACAGTCACAGCGAGGGTAGCGGCAACGAACGGGGCCCCACCGTGGGGAACTAGACGTTGGTTCGCTACAAACACACGAGGGTGGACTGCCAAAAAAAAATGGTGAGTTACATTTCTTTTATTCAAATTAATTTGCAGCATTGCATAGCGGCTTCTAGGGTTCTTACTCAGACGATCACTAGGGGTCGCTATGACATAGCTCTTATTCAGGAACCCTGGATAAGGAATGGCATTATTAGCGGGCTTAACATTCCAGGGTATACCATTTTTAGTAGCGCTCCGGAGACAAAGCCTAGAGTGTGCATATTATGTAATAATATGAATGCATGGCAACTAATGGACTTTACAACTAGGGACATGGTTGCGGTGGTGATTCGCCTTAGAGAACAAGGCATCGAAAGAAGTTTAGTGGTATGCTCAGCGTACTTACCGTATGATTCAGGAGATCCTCCTCCCTCAAAAGAGATGGAGGACCTTGTGTCTCATTGTCGGGATAATAATCTCGAGCTTATCGTGGGGTGTGATAGCAATGCCCATCACACCCTATGGGGTAGCTCTAACACTAATAGACGTCGTGAAGAGCTGATGGAATTTCTAGGGACGTCGAACCTAGAGGTTCTGAATGTTGGCGACACTCCTACCTTCTCAAATAATGTGAGGGATGAGGTCCTAGACATAACACTGAGCACGGTCGGTATTTGTAATGAGGTCAAGGACTGGACAGTATCCTTGGAACCGTCACTGTCCGACCATAGACATATAACGTTTAGGATTGATGGGGAAAAAGAGGGAATCCTTGTTACAAATCCTAGGCAAGCAAATTGGGCTTCTTTTAAAGAGGACCTAGGCAGCAGGCTCCGTCCTATAGAGCAGGATCTCAGTAAAGGGGAGGGCTTGGAGGCGGCAGTTGATTCCCTGTGTAGGGACCTCCGAGCCTCCTTTGAGGATAACTGTCCCCTACGCAAAGTGGGCGTGGCGGGCAATGCCACCTTCTGGACTAAGAAATTAGAAACCAGGAAAAAGTCCCTGCACAAACTACTCACGAGAGTTAGGTACAGGAAAGGTACTCCTGAATGGGAGGAGTATAGGATAAAGCTACAGGAATATAAGAGGGAAGTCAGGAGGGCCTCCAGGGAATCTTGGAGGAACTTCTGCAGGTCCATCAATGATATTCCTGCGACGGCAAGGATGCATAGGATCCTTAGCAAGGACACCAAGTCCAAGTTGGGGACCTTGACGGACTCGAACGGTCATAGAACCAATAACGAGGAGGAAACGCTTGAACTGCTGATGAGTGTGCACTTTCCGGGATCGGTTGCCGCTCAGCAGACAGGTGCACATAGGCCACTCCGCCGTCCTCATAGAGAGGAATGGCAGATGGCAGGAGAAGTCGTCACTTATGACCGCACAAGATGGGCGATAAATACTTTTGCTCCATACAAAAGTCCAGGCAAGGATGGAGTCATTCCAGCCATGCTACAACACGGACAGGATCTGGTACTACCTTACCTAGTTAGGATATTTCGCGCCTGCGTGGCTACTGGCTTCACACCGAAGAGCTGGTTGCATTCAAGGGTCGTTTTTATTCCTAAGCCGGGCAGAGGTAGCTATACTCGTCCGAAGGACTTTAGACCGATCACCCTTTCGTCGTTTTTACTAAAAACACTGGAGAGGTTGGTTGATAGATATATCAGGGATGGGCCCTTACAAAGGGTTGAAATCCATGCCTATCAGTTCGCATATCAGGCGGGAAAATCAGCTGAGCTGGCACTTCATCATTTGGTCAGCAGGCTGGAGAAAACGTTGGATCAACGGGAAGTGGCTATGGTAGCATTTCTTGATATCGAGGGTGCGTTCAACTGTACCACTACCAATTCGATAAGACGCGCCCTAGAGAGACATGGAATTGCTCCAATCCTAGTGGAGTGGATTCTTACTACTCTAGAGGGCCGAGTGGCTTCTGCAACGCTTAATGACATAAACTATAGCGTTGCAGTGGCGCGAGGCTGCCCACAAGGCGGTGTTCTTTCACCTCTATTATGGTGCTTAGTGGTGAATGACCTACTCGTGAGACTAAGCAACACAGGGGTCTACGTACAGGCCTATGCCGATGATTTGAGCATAGTGGTCAGGGGTAGATTCATTAATACAGTCTCCGAGGTAATGCAAGGCGCGCTGCGTGTTGTGGAAACGTGGTGTAATGAGGTGGATCTGTCAGTGAACGCTGAAAAGACGGAGCTCGTTATGTTCACTAGGAAAAGGAAGATGGAAGGCCTCGTGAGGCCTACCTTTTTCAGAACGACACTTGAATTGTCTCAGTCAGTAAAGTATCTAGGAGTCATACTGGATCACAAGCTGACTTGGAGGCTGCACGTGGATTATAAGGTAAGCAAGGCTCGAAACTCATTATGGGCCTGCAGAAGAGTTGTCGGTAGTAGCTGGGGCCTGAGCCCAAAAGTGGTGCACTGGCTCTACACTACAATAGTCAGACCGTCACTAATATATGGCTCCATAGTGTGGTGGACCTGTATAAAGACGGAGGCAACAAGAGCCAAACTTAATAAGGTCCAACGTTTGGCATGTCTTAGTATAACCAGTGCAGTGCGCACAACACCCTTGAGTGCCATTGAAACACTATTGAATCTTCCTCCTTTGGATCTGGTAATCCAAGGGGAAGCTAGAAAAACTGGGTTCCGTCTCTGGAGTCAGGGTAGCTGGACTTTTATGAATCCAGGCAAAGGACATTCGACGATTCTAGCAGAGTTGCATGAGGATTGTCCTATTTTGTTGGCGAGGAGCGATACAGTTTCTCCTACGCATCGCTTCAATCGCAAATTTACGGTGGTGTTTCCGTCAAGGGAAGAGTGGAAGTCTAGGGAAAGACAGCTCATCGAAGGAGGAGGACAGGTCTGGTACACAGACGGTTCACTCGCTAGAGAGTGCTCGGGCTCGGGAGTCTACGGGCCTCGTACAAGACTTTCATTCCCTCTTGGGGGGCACACCACAGTATTCCAGGCTGAGGTCTATGCGATACTTGCCTGCGTAAATCGTATTCGGGAAATTGACGGGTCTAGGAGGCGGATTACTATCTGCTCTGACAGTCAGGCAGCCATCAAAGCACTGAGTGCTTGGAAAATAACGTCGGGACTGGTCCTGGAGTGCAGGAGGGCTCTTGACGACATCTCAGCTAAACACAAGGTATCACTAATGTGGGTACCTGGGCATGCTGGGGTAAAGGGTAATGAAATGGCGGATCATCTAGCCAGGATGGGATCCGGAAACAGTTTTGTGGGCCCGGAACCAGCCTTAGGACTGTCTGCAAATTTGGTTAGGAAAACAACTGGAGAGTGGATCCAGAATCAACACTCTCTGAGATGGAACAACATCTCTGGTCATCTCCGTCAGGCTCGGGAGCTATTAGCAGGGCCTGAAGAGAGAATAGGACGATTCTGTCTCTCTCTGGATAGGAGTAACTTGAGATTGTTAGCAGGCTTATTAACGGGTCACAATACCTTCAGGCGTCACTTGTCTGTGATGAGGGTGGTCAACGACCCAACGTGCACGTGGTGTGGTGAAGAGGAAGAATCCTCGGCACACATCCTGTGTCGCTGTGAAACCCTGGGTTATCACAGGCAGACTATGCTGGGCTCAAGAACCTTGGAACCAATAGAGATAAAACGGATAGGACCTAAGAATGTACTTGCCTTTGCCAAAAGGGCAGGTCTTAGGAACTAGCGCGGATAGAGGCGCAAAAGGGCCCATCGTGTGGCCTATGCACCAGCCACATTCCGTGCTGGATAGCCTCTGGTTCTTATTCATTCATTCATATTCATGCCATAAACATAACCTCAGTTCTCTGTTAAATTGACGCAAGAGAATTAGTTAGCTTACATACTAACCAATGCGTTGGTTATTATGTATTACTAGAGATATTAGGTGCATACCTTATCCAAATGATGTGGATAGTTTGTAAACTGACCAGAAAGACTGGTTAATATGTGTGATATCTTTGTGGTATATACTATACTATATAGTTTATAAACTAGCTGGCTAGTATACAAACCAACCAATATTCACAGCTATTTTAGTTGAAATATGAGTTTCCGTCAAAATAACGAGACATTTGGATAGTTTGTATACCATCCAGCTAGTATATAAACTATCAAAGTAAACACTTTAACCATAACATATACACGTTTAGTTTGGACGACAATACACGACAAGCTGTGTGATGTCATTCTAAATCCAATAAGGCGGACCATCCAAGATAATGGAATAGTTTTTTTAATGCATTTCTACAATATGAGTATCAAATGGAAGGGCTTGTTGAGAGTAACTCGAAAAATAATGTGACGCCAGTTTGAATCCAATATATCGCAACATCCAAGATGGCGGAATGCTCCGCTATATTATATGCATATGCGGGTATCAAATGAAAGGGCTTGTTGAGAATAAGTCGAAAAATAATGTGACTTTATGCTAAATTCAATATGGCGGACCATCCAAGACGCCGGAATAGTTATTTTTCATGCACTTCTGCAATATGAGTATCAAATAAAGGGGCTTGGTGGGATTAATTAGAAATCTAATGTCATAACTAAAAAGTAAGAGCTAAATTAAAAGCAAAAAACCTGATTTTAAAAAAATCTTTTCTAAATTCAAATGCTCCAAAGAGAATAAAATAAAATTTTCCTTTAAAATTTTAACTATCAATTTATAGTCTCATTATACAGGGTTATTCACGTTATTCGACACGGAGCATTATGGCTAAAGTATTTGATAAAAAAGAAAATAATAGCTTTGGATGGATAAAGACCCATAAAGACTACATTTTAAAAATATTTTCGTGTTACACAGGGTGTCCCAAAAACACGAAATGTATCAAAGTTATGTTTTTTTAAACGGAGCACCCCATATATTATTGCATATTCAGATTCCTTGATGAATTCTGGTGTGACTTTATGTTTAGGTGTTTCATATAAGTAGATGTCAGGAAAAAATTGAATATCGCATAGATTACAAAATCTGGAAGGCTGTGACTTTGCCGTATTACTAAGCATAAAATGCGTCAGTTTTGATGAGGCTGTCAAATTTAAATTGCGTTTACGCTTGGAGAAATCGGTCAATTAATTAAGGAAACTTTGATCAGCGATAACTTAATTTTTTCAAATGGGAATGCCTAATTTTTTTATACGGTTAAACGTAGAATTTGATAACCTTTCTAATGATAAAATGAATGAATATCAATCTCTGGTAGTTTTCATTTAATTTTAAATTTTCAAACAAATCGGCGTTCTTAAATTTTCCTACCTATGTATAAGCAACGTAGCAGGCGATGAAATATAACAAAAACATGTTAATTCAGAAGGAAGAAAACAAGTAAGTTAGAAAAAAGGTACAGACGAAATAGATAAAGAGACAAGATGATAAAAATTCCTTACAACAAATCAACTCTCCCAGAAACAACAGCTACCAACATGATTTTCGTAGAAACATATATTTCTATGCCTACTTCTCTCGGACTATACAAGCCGATATAAACAGCACGTATGCCTTTTTCTGTATACTTATTGGGCACGGAAATTACGATGAACCGCGATTTGATTTAATAGCAATTAGTATTGTTGCGTACCGCACACAGATAACTGTATTCGAGCATCAAGCCTTTGGAATATGCACGAACGGGTCGAAAGTAGATCGACTCAGACGCGCATAAATAGTGGGCAGACCCACCATTCGACACCGATAACCATAATCAAATTCCTATCGGTAATTAATACCTACCCACTTCGTCGGATTAACATTTTTGGCATAACTGTTACTTTAAATATACACACCTGGAGAACTACGCTACAATATTCTTTGAGCAGACTTACCTACCTATTTTAACCATCTTCTGATGAAAAGACAGCTGAAATACCCCATTATTTAGTACCATTATTAGATAAAACAGGTATCATAAACCGCTTATCTAGGAATGATGTTGGACATCAAATAAAATGTACCCCATTGTAAATGAAACGTAGGATAAATTTATATGAAAGTGTGATATACTATGTATATTCACGTAGGTATATACATATGTGAACATACATAAGATGTTGGTCTATGTATCATATATACATCTAGTAGTTTACGCTTGCGCAAAGGACAGCTGGTGCCGCCATTGCTGATTTCTAGCCATTCGTCGTAGTTAGCGTGTGTGTGCTGGTGCTGGTTGTGCCTGATTACCTGATCGAGTGAAATATTGCGCAATGTTACTTTGTCACTACTGATAACACTCACATCCAGCGTTTGACGATAAGTCATAAGCGGAACAAACTACCTATAAAATTTTATAACCTTGATTTCTTTGTGATTTTAGACATGCTATTCAACAGAAAAGATATGACAATCACAGTAATCGCTTTTGCCAAGTATTTTTATTTTAACTAGAAATTGAATTAGTAACAATACATAATGAAAGCATAAGGTTTGTTTATCTTACTGCCTCTACATTGATCTTTCATACACTATGCATGTGCATTAAAAGTACATGAACGTACATTTAATGGATATACTATGGATGTGTAAATTCGCGACAAACGTACACGAAATGTATTTTTTTACATCTATTATTTCACATTCATTAGACGTTCATGCTCCATTTGCGGATACACATATCCACTGTATGTACACTGTATATACTTTGATATGTAAGTATATACATGGTATATGTTAAGAATATACATGTTCATACCTGGTCTATGTTACATATACTATGCATGTACATGAGACGTACATATGTACATTCTATGGATCTGCCATGGATGTGAAAGTTCGCGACATACGTACATGCAATGTATATTTTTTTGATGTCTATTTGACCTCTTATGAATATACATGTTCATACCTGGTCTATGTTACATATACTATGCATGTACATGAGACGTACATATGTACATTCTATGGATCTGCCATGGATGTGAAAGTTCGCGACATACGTACATGCAATGTATATTTTTTTGATATCTCTTTGACCTCTATTGGACATTCTTGCTTCATTTGTGGATATACATATCCATTGATTTGATATCCAATGTATGCACGCTGTATATACTTTTGTTATGTGGGATAAAGGATACATCTCTAAGATGTCTTGCTAATTGCATCTTGAAGATGTCCAAGTTTTCATGTCTTAAAGATGTCCATTAGTTTAATGTCCAGATTTTAACAGAATTTTTATTCAAAATGATGAGACCTAATGAAGACATCTTCAAGGTGTCTTGCCGATGACATCTTTAAGATGTCTTGTTGATGATAAACATTTGCTAGTGCTTGTTGACAGTTTACGTTTGACTCATGGTTCTTAAAAGATTTTTTTAATATGTAATGTTCTCGAAGCTTCCCTAAGTTCGTCAAAGCTCACGTGCGGAATATCCCGAATATCCCACTCGCATCAAGCCTCCATTGTAGTCTCCTCGTGTTGTGTTTGGCTGTGTTTAGTCGTTTTCTGTTGTTTCTCGCTGTTATCTATTTGCTTTCTGTTGTTTTGAGCTAGTTTTGATGCTATTCTGTTGTATTTGGCCGCTTTCTATCGTTTACAGTTGTTATCTGCTTGCTTTCTGTTGTTATCAGGCACGTATCCAGGATTTGGTTTTGGGGGGTCCAGATTATGGGTGTCACTTGGTTGACCTTTCGGGGGGGTCCAGATTAGATTGCCACCTTGAATGTGCGGGGGGTGCAAATTTGTTGATTCCATTTTTTAGAGGGCATTTTATAGCGTTTCGGTGGGGGGGGTGCGGACCCCCTGGACCCCCATAAATACGTGCCTGGTCGTTATGAGCTGTTTTCTGTTCTATTCGGTTGTATTTCGTCCTTTTCCATTATTTAGCGCTGTTATCTGCTTGATTTCTGTGGTTTTGAGCTAGTTTTGATTCTGTTGGGTTGTATTTGGTCGTTTTCTATCGTTTACAGTTGTTACCTGCTTGTTTTCTGTTGTTTTGAGCTTTTGTTGAATATTCTTGAAACATACGTAGACTGCGGTGAATTACAATAAAATTTAACGAATAAATATTTTGTAGTGACTACATATTTTGAAATAAATAGTATTGGTCATGAGTAACTATCTATAAATAGAGTAGGTAGGTATAATACGATTTCAACAGATATTTTGTGGAAAATGTTATTTTGACCGCAAAACCACATTCAAATCACTAGGTGCTGTAAAATTCCGGTCAGTAGAATATATACAGTATAATAGTAGCTAGTGTAACTGTTATGCTAATTCCGACAAAATTTAAGTGGGAAAGTAGTTTTTGAATCTAATATAAACAAGGATGTCGCTATAGCTTCGTTTATAATAAGGAAGAGCTTCAAGAATTTTAATCTGATTTTCGGCCACACTGAAGGGTGTGTCATCACCGCTACACCGTTGCTCGCAACGAAACCTAATAAAATATATTATTAAAACAAATAAATAAATTCTAGATATTTACCCTTATCTTGGTAAAATTAGTAGTACTTAGGTATAATTGTAATAATTGAGAAATAATATATTTTGCGGATGACACCCAAAGCTGACGACTGGACAATATTAAAAGAAATTATCGAAAAAGATTTTACTAACATTATTCAGTGGTTTGATACCAAAGTTTTAACAGTAAATTTCACAAAAAAGATTCGTTGCCTTCACTCCCTATGCTAAATTATTTACCTTCCTATGAACACCTCCCCATTAAATACCATGCAAAAAAGACTGAAATTAGTAGGGTAGATAGTATGAAATATCTTGGAGTATATCTAGTAGGATAAGCAAATTTTACATGTGATGAAAAAAATGTGCAAGCATATAAACTAAAAATGCTATCCAATATTCTAACAGATAATTTTCTTAAAATATTGTATCATGCTTTAATGGAAACACATCGACCTAATAATTATATGGAATATCAGCTTGGGGATCTGCCTGCAGGACATACCTATATTTCTGAATTGGATATATTACAAAAATATGTGCTGAAATCAGTGAAATCTATATTTCATAAATCTAAGGTCTATCCGTCAAACAATTTATAGGTAGGTACCAAAAGATATTCTATACTAGGTAACCTTATTTCTTACATACTAGCAATTTATTCCACAAAATTTGTTTTGATGGAATGAAACATAAACATGTACATGTATTATGATGTTATTTTGTCAAATCAAATGACAGTTGTGCGGTCAGATCCTCAAAATTTTTAGTTTTACAGTACTTACACTTAAAAAGCATCATTGGTATTATCTGAAGCTCATCTTTGCCTGGTTCAAGTGAAACACACTGCAGAATGTTCTATAAAGCATATGGAAAAGCAACAAGCATAATCCAAAGAAGCTGTCAACGGTTACGATCCAGTTCTGATATAAAAGGGTGAGGGATATTAGATGAAACCACGATGAAACTATAAAATTTTTGTGATTTATGATTATCTAATGTATGCCCATACCCCGACACAAGGCTCAGCCTTCTAGGGGTGGCATTATTTGTATGTTTCGTGCAAATAAATGAAAAAAAAATATAGCTCGAGGCACAAAATATGGTCATCAAACTTAGTTCGACCACACAAAACGATATTCCAACGATCATTTATGTATTGTATTGTGCAGTACCATCAACCATAAAGTCCCTCAAATTTGGCAAACATTTTAAACAAAAACTAAAGGAATGGGTTTACTCTGTAGAGCGAATGATTATACATAATATTATTAATCAATAAAAATTGTTCTAGTAATATTTTGATATATGTATATTTGAAAACATTTGAATTTTTAGATCACATTGTATATCCACCCATAGGCAATGCCTACTGTGGATTTATTTATATTTATTTGCTGGACTGTAATTATGGTGAATAAATATTATTATTATTATTATTATTAATTATGTACCGTTTAAGTTACTTTTTGGTTTATGTAACCATATGCACATGGTTTTTAAAATGACTTCTCAAAGGTATTTTATTTGTTTAATGTTTAGTAGTTTATTGCAATAATATTTTATTAACTCTTCGCTAGTACTTCCATCTACTTCACCTGTACCAATACCAATTCATAAAACTCTCTTTCACCTCGGACCATAAAAAGGTAGTTAAAGAGGAGGTATATAGATGGCCCATCATATATTGCAGTCGTCCACTTTTTTTTCTATCGAGTCTGGTTAGAATACAACCTGTATATTTTGGTTACTGCGTATACATTTTATACATTATATTTCACCAGTAGGTATATTCTTCACTGTACTGCAATTTTTGCGAACATTTTAAATCGTATGCTCCATTGCTCCTACGCCACCTAGACACCTATCGGCTTGACAAGCAATTACGCTAGTAGGTGGATTCGCATCGCAAAGAGGACACTGTATTAATTCAAGCAATGTGGATGTACGTTACTGCACTGTCCAACAGATGGCGCGCGCATTATTAATTAATTGATTATAGATTCTAAATTGTTTAAAACGTTTTAAGCTTAGATAATTTAAGTGTATTTATAAGTCATAAAATACTGTGCTTGTAGGCTTTATGAACTAGCGTAGCAGCGAGGTAATCAGTTTTCACTGTAGTCAGTTTGAGATGTATTCTTTCTAGGGCACCATCTATACGGCAATCTACAAACTCAAATAGTTCAAATTATAAAGATCTCTTTGTTTCAATATGTTTCAGGACATCATGGAAAGATCTATCTAAATTCGAGTTTAGTTTCCAATTAACAGATGGCGAATCTGTCAGGAAGACGACTACAGTCATTGTAGGGTGTTAGGAGAAACAATATTTATATTATTATAATACAGTCAAATACAGCTTATAGGTATTATTATTCAAGGTGGGACTATTATTTGTATAAATCAGTACAAATAAATGAAAAAAAATCATTAGGACGAATAGCGGCCAGATAACTATAGCATTATAAGTTATTGTTCATATGAACTGACATCAACAATATTTTTAAATAACAGGTTACATTGAAAATTAAGAATTATTATTGTGTACACACAAAAGTTCGAAACATGTTTTAAATGAAGTTTCCATAATTAGCGTGAAGCATTAATTTAACCTATTTTTTTATTTGATTATAAGCTGATGCGCAATACCTGTGCCATTATTAGGTCTGTTTTTACAGAGAATCACAAACCAGTCAGAGCCAATCAGTATTCCCCATTGCAGTTGCCAAACCATTTCTGACTAGTACTGGCCAATCAAATTGACGGTGACTAGTTTGTGATTGCTGTAAAAACAGACCTATTAAAGTCCTCAACGTATCAACATTTTTTAATTAGATCCTTTGGAGAATGCATAATACGTACTACCCAGCAAGGACACGTACGTCATTATGACGTCGAATTGTGGTGAATTTTCGTCATGTTCGTCATATACCGAATGAATGACGTCGCACTAACATCATTTTTAATGACGTCACATAAACGTTTTGTCACTTGACGTCGTTATCACGTCAAAATGTAATGGATAAAGGTGGGAGAAAATGTATCTCAAAACTTAATGATCTCACTTTTCTTATTCCTTCCTTATATATTTATGAAAAAAAGGCTATGCTCGCATAGGTACTAAAAAATATTAATTAATTAGATAGATTAATATCTAAATTATTATACAAAAATATAGTCGACTTCAGGTAACGTAGGTATATCTCAAATAAAGCAGATACGACAAAATTGTCGATTTTATGTTTGCATGAGATAATTTTGTATTAACCGCGCTTTAGTTTACTGATGAATCACTGCACAACTTACGTAAAGTACAGACCAGTGAATGAATCGCATGTAATCCGACCCGATCCGACTGCAGCCGAACCGCTAATCTCGATCCCGATCATCACTACAAGGCACAAATTGCCATTTTCGCCATTTTCTACTTGTGTTTTCTATGATGAAGCTGTGACATGGGGACAGAGATGTTAACCTTATGTGCTGTGTGTGCAGTGTCTGTATGTGTGGATTCACCCATAAATAATAATAGGTATAAGTATAGTATCCAGTGTTTTCTCAGGTATTGTGGATTTATTAGATTGTAAGCTCTTATTATATGGATTGAGCCGATTGAAAATAAAAAGTACTTTGTGATTTTAGGCAGGCTTCTATAGCTAGCAAAGCTATGATCATTATTTTTGTATCCTGTCTTTACTGTAAAATACATTATTAATTTATTTTGAATTAGTATATTTTATTACCCTTACTCAAATTAATGCTACACAGATTTCTCACAGCATTATCTCATAAACATTTATCCTATAAGGTAATTAACATCCAAACTATTTTATCTAGTAACTACGACTGCACCAGAAGATATCGTCAGATCAGCATTGACTATTGTAGAGAAATAAAATAAGACAAAGTAACCATCGCCAATTATCAGTGATGATCTGACGATACCTTCTGGTGCGGCCATAGTGATGATATGGTCGAGCAATACTGACGACGTGGTCGTGCCAGGACATGTTATTGTTGAAGTTGATCCCCAAAAGCTTGAGGGAAGGTGACTCGACCATTGGGTGACCCTCTATTTCCACAACTTAAAGAAGAGAACTTTTGCATCTTGAACTATATAAAATCAGTTCGCAGTAGGCACCTCTAAACTGGAGCCAAATTTAGAGAAACTGTGTGGATTAAAACAATCTCATGTTAGCCATTAGTCCTTAGAATCTTTGTTTGTCAATGTTCAACAAAACTCCAATACGTATTTTTTTTAAATGTGTGCGCCCTCCCAATCATGTAATTAAATCTTTTAATCAAAAATATTGGATCAAAAAATCATGCATCAATGTTTTCAACAAAAAAAATTTAATTTAATTTTTTGTTTGAGAAACACTATACTTTAGAGCCTTTTCTGAATTTTGATGATTGAGCCGAGGCTAGGCATGGGCATTTACTGAACCATAATAACACAATAACACAGTATCCTTCTCATTTCTTCTTCTTTCGATTTCATGGCCTTTTGAGGCAAATAAAACCCCATAATTATTCAGAATCTAATCAGCTACAACGCTCGTTGGTTTGTAGTCCACTCGTACATGCACATTTACATTCGTCAGCGGCATTTTTTCCTTGTTGAAATGCATCCGCGAAACCCTCGAGAGAGAACGTTATTCAGGTACAGTTCAGCTACATGCATGGATATTTGTTTTCTCTGCTCCCGCAGGCTGTAGTGCAATAAAAATCTGCCGTACAGGGTCAAACCTAGGGGGAAATGCGTTTCCGAGGACGAGGCTCGATTATTCAAGCCATATTGCTTCAGGTCCAGATTGTTTTTTATTCTAGCTTTAAATGCTGATGGTTTTTTTTATCAGCCTTCCACAACGGCTGGAAGCAAATTCCACGGCAGCTCATTCCACAGCGTCGAAGTTCTCCAAAAGAAGGAATGCTGGAACTAGTTCGGGGATTAGAGACCTCGACCTGGTAAGGATGAGCTCGCAGAGCCTATCTAGTATTCCTCGTTTGGACGGCTTTCGGTGTTATTATTACGTGTTGCAGATAGAATATTTCAAACAATATGTGTATATTTCGACGTTAATCGTTTTACATTTTCCATATTGTAAGGCTGCTGATATATGCTTCAAAATTATTCATGTATTTTGGTTGGTTGGTTATTTTTCCCAAAAAATTTAGTGTTCCTAACACTTTTGAAAAATGCATTTTTGCGCTTTCCTACCTGGACAAACATTCACTGTTTATCACTTGTTAGAAAAAATACTACTGTCTATACCACCGTATGTAAAGATCGTACATACGCACCCTAAACAGTGGGTTAAGTAAATGGAGTATTATTTCTAATTTTAGTAGATAAAACGTACGGTAGTAGACAAAATATTGTATGTAATTCATGTCACTACACACACTTATTGCACAAATAACCATTCCCACAAAAATTGTCACATCAAATCAGTGGGCGAAGCTATTTTGAGTCAATGACAGATATTTCTTAATCGTATAATTTATTAATAATAACTATTCTATAGCAAGTACTCTGTTTATCACATTCGTTATCGGTAAACTAATATATGCAGGGTGTTTATTGTTTTAATGTACAGCTGACGTAGATTAATGTGTATCGTTCATAACATTAACGCTTGCAAACACTGGTCTATGTTTACTGTCGATTGTTTCAGTGAACGGTAGACATACATTCATGTATATCATTGATAGCATTAATCCCTGCAAACATTGATCCATGATTACTGTTTATTGTATTAGTGTACAGATTACATAAATTTATGTATATTGATCATGGCATTAATGACGTGCAATCATGGTTCTACGTTTACCATTTATTGTTTTGATGTATGGCTATGATATGAATAAATTAGGAACATAATAATATATCATTGTTTGCGGTTAACTGTTCCAATGTAGGGCTATAACATAGATTGATGTCTATGGTTCATTATGATAATACTGCTGATTATAAAATAATGTTCATATTTCATTGATTTCACGTACGATGATCGTAAATTAATGTTCAATAAAATTTATGTACAGCCGTTCATTGTCTCAAAGACAGCTGTCGTTGGCTCAAAACTAATGCTAACGTCCATTAATTTGATGTACTTTTTTATTGATTACACGTACCATTTTCGTTCAATGTTATCTGGGAGAGCTCATTCGAACATCTTCTGTGATATAATCTGTAAAGCAGGGACAGGTGAGCTACCCTTCTTCGATGTTCCAGGCTGTGTGTGGTTAGGCGTATCGATATGCCCAATTGCTCTCTTCTGTATAGTGTTCAGAAGCTTTAGAGAGTGCTTCGGAGAGCATCGATGGTCGGATATGTGCCTTGTAGAGCAGCAGTAGTTGCTCTGGTGTATACAGCTTCCTACAGCGAAACAAAACTTTAAGTTTCTGGGATGCCGTTTCAGCAACACTGACGACGTGGCCGCGCCAGGACATGTTATTGTCAATGTTGATCCCCAAAAGCTTGACGGAAGGTGAGTCTACATTTCCACAGTTGGTAAGGCAAGGTAAGACTTCTTTTTCAGTGTTTCTGCCTAAGTTTTCGTACGTTAAACTATACTTTATTTACTAATCCCCACTCGACAATTGTTTTGATATCAGCGTTGATCTGTGAGGCATGTTTCTGTCACCGACGTACCGTCTCCTAGGATGATAGTGGTGTAGTGCGCGATTATAATAAGTGTTGGGGAGGTGCGAGGAGAGTTGGCAACGTGGGTGGTGAGTTGTGCCGAACGAGTCAGTCGACCTCGGGATGACCTCGGGGTGCGAAAAGAGGTAGGCGTAATCGGACGGTGAGACCATAGCCGCGGACGTGTTGGTCTCCCTCGGTTTTCTTTTTATGTATCTCAGATTTTTTATGTTCATTAAAGAATTATTCGTCCGATTTCCCGTGTTTCACTACAGTACCCACCCGAGAAATAAGTTATAAAGTTCATGCTTTTCAGTGGCTTGCCTGGTTCCATGCACGATATTAATGTACTGTCGCCTGCAAGGCTATAGATTGCATTGGATGCTATTTACAGCAGCTCGTTGATGTGCAGCAGAAACAATGTAGGGAGTTGAACAGATCCCTGCGGAATACCGGCGTTTATTGAAAGTACGTCCTAAAAACAGCCTTCGACTACAACAAACAGAGATCGGTCGTTAAAAAACTATTCAGCCACTGATGCAGACCAGGTGGAAGTCCTTAAGCAGCAAGCTTGACCCGAGGTCCTTCATGCCACACTCTATTGAAGGCTTTCGATATGTCAGGTGAGTGACGTAGGCCAGGAGGTCACCCATAGACCTATGCTTACGGAAACCATACTGGCGATCATTTATGATGTTATTTTGTTACCTTTGTCTAGGTTAATGTTAATGACAGTCTCCAAAACCTCAGACATGATGCTGAGTAGAGCAACAGATCTACATATAATTGATGGGATCAATTTTTGTTGCCTCTCTTAGGAATGGGCTGTACACAGCCAATTTTCCATGTAGAGGGAAACACGCACCGCTGATACGATAATTTGAAGAGCTTGCAAAGAATAGGAACGATGTATGGGAGGGAAGTACTGAGGCAATTTTTTTGTTTCAGTCAGATGTTATCAATCATTGTACTCCTGGTTTGTTGGATTTAAAATAATACGCCTGAATTAAATGCATTGCAGATTGTGCCAAACCAAGAACATAAAATATGTCAAAAACCTGTTTGCTCAGTTGCCCCCCGACTGTTCTCAGATAAATGCGCTAGGTATACTCGTATACCTTACTATGTATATTTTCATAGTAAAAGCTTTCTAAAATTTTTGCTCATTTTAGAAGGAATGATAATAATAAAAAAGCCAACTTTTGGCACTGAAATTTTTCGTTTCAATCTTTTACCCTGTACTTTACTACTTTAGGCTAGGTTAGGTTGTATGAAGAATCGCCGCTGTATATATGTACGAAGATTCATAATCACATGCCAGCAGAGGTTAGAAGGTAATCCAATCAAAATTCTCTAAAAAGCCACCTGAGAAGATATCTCTCGTAAACATGTGCCCACATTCGGAATTTTTTTAATCTGAGCTTATATTTTCCTGTTTTATTTTATATTTTAGTGTTTAGGCTGTGTCTGAAGATGCGTGCCGACCTATTAAATGCACGTAATGACTTGTTTTGTATTTTTGTTTTTGTTTGTTGTGATTTGTACCCGTTTTCGAGTATTGTTTGTTTATACTTATTTTCCGTCTATTTTTCTATATTGTCTCTATACACTTTTCTATTTTCTGTTTTCTAGGACTAGTCCTATATCATTGTATAATGATTACAAGACAATAAATTTTATTCTAATCTATTCTATTCTATTCTGTTCTACTCTATCCTATTCTACTCTTTACTATTCTATTCCATTCTATTCCATTCTGTTCCATTCTATTCCATTTTCTTCCATTCTATTCCACTCTATTCCATTCTGTTCCATTCTGTTCCATTCTATTCCATTATCTTCCATTCTATTCCATTCTATTCCATTATATTCCATTCTATTCCATTCTATTCCATTCTATTCCATTCTATTCCAATCTATTCCATTCTATTCCATTCTATTGCATGCTATTCCATTCTGTTCCATTCTATTACATTCTATTCCATTCCATTCCATCCTATTCTATTCTATTCTACTCCATTCTATTCCATTCTATTCTACTCCATTCTATTCCATTCTATTCTATTCCATTCTATTCCATTCTGTTCCATTCTATTCTATTCTATTCCATTCTGTTCCACTCTATTCCATTGTATTCCATTATATTCCATTCTATTGCATTCTATTACATTCTATTCCATTCTATTCCATTCTATTCCATTCTATTCCATTCTATTCTATTCTATTCTATTCTATTCTATTCTATTCTATTCTATTCTATTTTATACTATTCTATTCTATTCTGCTCTATTCTATTCGATTCGATTCTATTCTATCCTATTCTATTCTACGCTTCCTTCCACTGCGACTCAATTGTGACTATTGTGGCTCACACCTTTTTAGTTCACCGTACAGTCCGCACCTCTTTGCGAAGGCGATCAACGTGAAGGATGAAACTTCTTTGAAGTCATGAGGTTCCAGTTGGGCAAATCCAAATGTCTGGAACCTAGCTCTTTCCAATACTGGACAGGAGCACAGAATATGGTACGCTGTTTCGTCCTCCACGTAGCAGAAGCGACAGTCTGTTGTTTGTTCAAGACCCAACTTCCGCATGTGGTTCCTCAGACGACCATGTCCCATCAACAGACCAACTCTACTACTTAAATACTACGTATTTTTTTAAGTACTGAATTTGTGGAGGTAGTCTGCGTGAATCTAATGAGCGCTACAACTTTATTTCAAAGGTTCCAGTGCTCAAAATTGTGACAGAAGTCAAGTTTGTCTACCTACTTTTGGTGCAGAAAATTGATGAATGAACTTCAAGCTTAAAAGTAACAGGATAAACACAAACATCAACGAGTGTTTTCATCTACAAACTCAACCAACTAGCAGAAAAAGTGGAGCAGGCCTTTGAGAGCTCAATAATGAGGAACGCATTCCCGGAGATCTTTCGGAGAGTAGGCAAATATATAATTAATAACTTTTCCGACTGGGTGAGCCGGAGCTCTAATGGCGGATATTTTATTAAATTCTGCTGGCTAGAATTCCCAATCGTCGGCGAAGTTTAACAACTTCAAAGTGCTCAGCGCCTCCTTGTAGTGCCGGTGTAGGGCTTTTTTTCAGCGACGCGCCGGCGAATGAAAAACTTTTAATTAGTGCTGCTTGCTGCAACGAGATTCTTAACAATGTAAGCGTGCAAAAATAGACAGAGATGGATATCTTGCAGTTCAAAGAGGCCCAAAGGGCTTCAGTGGCAGCGTTGCCCTAATGAGCTGAGAACCCTTCATCAGCATAGTCACAATGTCTTAACAGACATGTTACGGTCTGGAGGAAGGGTCCCCTATATAAGTTGCTGCAGGTGATTCCCTGTCAGACCACTACAAGACTCGTAAACAACATGTTGTGCGACAGAAAGTTCCAAGTAATCCTAAACGAGAAAGCAAGTAAGCAGCGCAAATTGAACAACGGACTTCCACAAGGCTCAGTACTGGCCCCCTTACTTTTCAATCTATATATATATATATCTGACATGCCAGAAACAGTCAGTTACAAGTTTTGCTATGCGGACGATATAGCCATAGCTTTTTCCGATAAGAGCTTCAAGAACATTGAGCATACTCTTTCTAACGACTTGTTAGCTCTAAACAGCTGCTTCAAGAAATGGACACAGTACCGAACCCCAACTGTGCGCCTGTCTGGATTAACAGCCATCATACCAGACTAATTGACGTCCAACTAAACCACACTATGAGACTTATTACAGGCGCAGTAAAGACAACCCCAACTCAATGACTGCCTGTACTCTCTGGAATAGTCCCACCGCAGCTGCGAAGGACTGACGCCCTTTTAAGGGAGTATAACAAGATTACGGCCAACAACAAACTGCCCATCCACCGAGCAATACCCCCGTTACAGATAAACAGACTTAAATCCCGACAACCATCAATAAGAGATGCAAAAAGGCTTAAAACCAATAACTTCGACTCCTTAAACCAATAGCGCTCCCAGTGGGAATGTTTTGCAGAACACCACTCACGATGCGCATTTATGGGGGCAGCCTTACTTCCAGGATCAAAACTACCCCAGAAAGAGTGGGTAAAACTTAATAGAGTCCGAACAGGCCACGGCAGATGTGCCGATTCCCTTTACAAGTGAGGCTGTGAGCAATCTCCCTTATGTGACTGTGGCGCGCCCCGCCAAACTATAAACCATATTACGATCGAATGTGAACTGCGTGCGTTTCAGGGATCTCGAGAAGAGTTCTTCACAGCCACACCGTTGGCGCTGAAGTGGTTGGAAGAACTGGACATCAACCTGTAAATACCAAAGACTATGTATCTTAGCTTGTAGCTGTATACATTTCATTTTAGTCTAGGTTATAATACTTTTTTATCTATATTTACTATTGTCATGTTTAAATAACAGACATGTTGTCTGTTGAGTACATTTTACGAGTTTCTCTTGGGATATCTTTAAGATCTTTAATGCAGTAGTTTCCCATTTACTTTCTGCATGCTCATGTCGTTGACCAGATGTATCTACTGGTTCGCCGTTAGGGACAACTTCTCACCCCAAGGACAAGAAGGTGTCCTGACTCTCCTCAACTCATCCACCCAAAGTTGTTGGTTAAGAAGAGGTTACTGCTTATACCGACAGTAACTCGGTTCCTTTTAGTCTCTTTTTATGTCACGCAGGATATACGATGGGAGATATTCTAACCTGCCCCCACAAGGGACGAGGAGAACCGTTCAGTAACCCCAAAGTTCTAACTACATACTGATCATAGTCCACCATTCTGTATTCTGCATTCCGTATTAGAAGGGGGGGTGAGTTTTTTAAGGTCAGCCTCCCGCAAAGGCTAAAAGTCTGTGGCGCTGTAGGAGCGCTGCGAGAGGATAAGTGTCGGTGCACGTTAGATTTTAAATCGGGATAGGTTTGGCAACATTGCCCGCGCGATCAAAACTGCAGCACTAAGATACTAAGGGCTAAAAAAAGTAACTGAATGCTCCTTTGTGACTATTTTTGCAGGCTATTCAATTTTCTGCATGCGAAAATGCTACTTTCAACTTCATGATACTACTCCATTGGCCAGATGGCGAATACCACGTAAAAAACGCGCCCAAGGCTCTATCTCAAAGGTATAGTAAAAATGGGCTCAAAATACAATAATAATAACAGCGTTTGTTGTAAATACAAAATAAATAAAAATTAAAACAGCAAGTACCCAAGAAAAGTTAAAACTTGTGTTTGGGTATAAGGAAATTGTTATAAAATAAAGACAACAGATAAGGGTTACTTATACATTTTTCTTCTAAAAAAAGCTTATTTTCATACAAAATAAAAAATAGACTGTGCGCTAGTTCAACCAGAACCCTTGGCATTTTTTATTATAGAGGATTTAGGGAATCGGCTTGATCGCAAGGGCAGAAGCACTCGCACACCCGAAGGTCCAAGAGAGAGTCTGCCCGCCCGACGTTGAACCAGCCTGAGTCCTCTGATCACATGTCCCATGGATGCAAACGCGTCCATCCGACATGTCACCACGGCCCGACCGGCTAAAACGCATTCCTTCTTTCTTACATCTGATCTCCATCAGCACCGGGCATCATCGCGAACGATGTTCTTCGCAGTGCGAGACGAGGTAATGATTATACCAAATAGGAATGTCTTCTTATCTTCAACTAGTCTTGTGGCCGTTCCTCCTTCTCCTTTGCAGGGAGTATTTTGTTCACCGTCTTATGTATAGTGTTCCATGCCTCTACGCTGGATAACTTCAGCGAGACCATAGTCTCTGGGGTTAGCTAGTTAGATACTTGCGTGCTACCTATTATGGTCCCCATCTGTCGCACAGAAACAGGGCATACTCGACCGTGTCTTTTACCTCGCAATCCAAGCAACTCTCGTCCATCACCCGTCCTATCCTTTTCCTGTACACTCGAAAAGGCCCATGCCCAGACAGTAGCCTCAGTTAGGAAATAGGACGTCTGTCGAACACTGCAATCCGCCCATTCTATTATCGACGGTATTAGTTGTTTTGTCCACTATGCGACATCAGTTGCATAGGCTTTATCACTCACTTGCGGTCACTCTTTTAGCTTCAGGGCGGAATATCACATTGCCTGCTTGGCCACGGCGGATCAATGTCCTCTCTTCGGCCAGCAAGTACAATGGTGGTATCGCATTGCCTTCTTCTCAGCCTTTGCCACTACTCTTTTAAGGTGTTCTCCGTAACACCTCTCGTTATCCAATGTGACTCCGAGGTACACTTTGGACTTGCTTGTTGGGACCTGCACTCCTTTTAGTTGGAAGACCACGTTAGCTCTCTCTTCTTGGGCGGCGCATTATAATTGCTTCTGTTTCCTCAGGAGCCAACTCAATCGCACATCCGCCTGTTAGTTTTGCCCAACGTGCGTTGGCCTTATGAACGAGCTCTGCCTGTTCATTTGCCACGATAACTAGTGCCAGATCGTCGGTGTACTCTACCGTCTTTATCCTCTGGGCAGCGAAAGCTTCAGCACACCATCATAGAGGGTGTCCCAGATAACGACCCTAAAGCAGTTCCTTGAGGCACCCCTATTGTCATAGAAATTTCGGCAATGGCGATGCAAATTGATCTGGAGTCCAGGTAGCTGCTTATGGGGTTTCTTAAGTATTTTGATATGTGGAAAAGCTATATCAGCTCTAGCGTGTTTACTACCAACGTAGGCGGACCTAAGGCTTCTAAAAGAAGATCTCTAACCGGTGTAGTTCATTCTCAATTATTATATGTGGCACCTATATGGCATACTGCAAGTAAAAAACAGATAATTAAACTTGGAAGAATGCAGAGGAAAATATCTATCAGGATATGCAGCGCATATAGTACCATTTCCGCTGAAGGCGTTGGGGTTTTAGCAGGTGTACCTCCGACAGAATTACTAATAAGGGAAAGATTGTATGTTAACAACGGCAAGAACAAGAGCACAGCTAGAGACAACCTGTTAACAGAATGGCAGCGAAAGTGGAATGAGGGTACGTATGGTAGATGGACATACCAATTAATTCTAAATATACGGAAGAGGATCGACAGACAGGATGGTGAGATGGATTATTATATGACCCAAGCTCTTTCAGGTCACGGTTGCTTTCAAAAATATCTTTTTCAGCGTAGGAGATCCCCGAATAGTGAGTGCCTCTACTGCGGAGAGGAAGATGACACCCAACATACGCTTTTTCAGTGCTCCAGATAGTCTGATGCGGCAAGACACTGAACATATCGAACCTATCAGAAGGTCTGGTAGGTAGTCAAGGAACCTGGCAATAGGTATACAGTACGGTTCGTCAAATAATACAAACCAAAGAATCAGAAGAGACTCGGTATGTATCACACCTACATATAAATAACAACAAGTAGACATTTAAAGATTGCATACATAATTTTGACCACCTTACATATCGAAGTAATGCGTGAGCGGTTTCCGGTATGTAAAAGGGTAGGGTAGAGGAGGTTTAGCTGGTAGGCGTCCTGTTGATTGCTAGGCTCTATTGATCGGTATCTACATACATGTTATGCATATACCGGTTAACCTTGCTTGGAGAGACAATGGGATGAATCCATCTGGGTATGACACTCGGGTCATACTTTCTATGAAGATGTTTACCTCCCCGCGAAAAAGGGTATTTTGATATCTTCAGCTTTCTTAGTTCTTCCATAATCATGCTCCATGAGGCTGAATTAAAAGCATTGCGGAGATCCAGCGTCACCAACGCATACTTGGTTTCTTCGGCAATCCTCGTTACCGTTTCCAGGGCATCGATGGTGGACATCCCCGAGCGGAAACCGAATTGGCATGGCGAGAGTCCTCCTGCCTATTCCATGGTGTACCATAAGTCATTCCAAGAGGTGCAGATTCTGAGGGATGACAAGAAAAGTGATAAACGCGTTTGAAAGAGGTCGTCTCCGACTATGTCTGAATAGAGGACAGGCGTTCTTTAACTGAACTGAGGAAATTGTTTTTAAAATGTAATAAACCGTCGTCATTTCAAAGAGGCGAGTTATCGGACATATACAACGGAGCGGGGCACAAAGACTAACGTTAATTTCCCTTTGGTACAAAGTAATCGCTGGATAACTGATCTCTCGGCTAGCTGCTGCTCTTATATTGCTGCCCCAGATAGTCCAGTGAATAGATGCTGGTATGGGATCGAAAGAAGTGAGTTGTTTTTATGGTCAGCCTCCCGCAAAGGCTGAAAACCTACGGCGCTGTAGAAGCGCGAGAGCACAAGCGTCGTTGCACGCTAGGTTTGAAACGCTGCAGGTTGTAGCCGCTGGGAAACAAATTCCCCCGCAGCTCTTTCCACAGGGTCGAAATTCTTCAGAAGAAATAATGCTAGAGGAGACTTGTTCGGGAAGTAAGGTCCTGGACCTGGTAAGGATGAGCTCGCAGGGCCTCTCTAGTGTTCCTTGTTCGGACGGCCTTCGGTGTTATTATCTGGTAGAGTTCACTTGAACATTTTCCGTGATAGAATCTGTAAAACAGGGACAGGTCAGCCACCCTTCTTCGTTGTTCCAGGCTGTGCAGGTGCTTTGTGAGGTTAGGCGCACCGTTAGTCTAATTCCTCACTTCTGGATGGTGTCCAGAAGCTTTGGAGGGTGCTTCGGAGCGCATCTTCACACATGTAGTAGTTAGTAGTAGTTTATTGTGAGAAAGAATCAATACATATTATGTGGATACATCTCAAATATAGATAAATGCGGGGGGTAAACCTGTCTGGCTGTCCGGTGTACAGACCTTTGGCTGTCCATGGCTGTCCGCGGCTGTCTAAGGCTGTCCGTGGCTGTCCATGGCTATCCATGGCTGTCCATGGCTGTCCGTGGCTGTCCATGGCTGTCTATGGCTGTCCGTGGCTGTATTTTGGCTGTACGTTTATAAATCTAGACCAATTTGGCAACGCTGGCGTCGGGGGTAACGTGCACAACACAGCAGAGCTGTCGAATGTCGCCACTTACGCCAATCAAATTAAGATTTTTTCTGGAATTAATTCCCAGCAGGCTGGAAATCATTTTAATACCTCAGTTGGTCCTAAATGCGCGTAATCACTAGGTGGTGAGCTTAACTTTTGACAGCCCAAAAACTGCCAAATTATTTCCCTTTTTTAGTTTTTTGGTTGTAGTGGGAAAGTGATGCCTCGGACGAAAATGTCGTTCGGTGCAATATTAAAAACGACTAAATTTCACGTTGAACGACATATACAGGGTGTGCGACGACGATTAAGACAAGCAATATATCGGAACTGGGCAGAAGTAGCCAATTATAATTTTGGGGGTGTAAATTAGAGCAAATATAGTATCTTCTCTTATTATTGTGTCACCCAATGAGGTATTTGTTTTTGGTCACGTGACGTCCGATTCAAAAATTTTAATGGCACGCCCTGTATATTTGTGACTTTTTGTGTTCCTCCCGATAAAACAATTCCAAAAAATTAGCACACTTGAGGTTTAAAGTGATTAGTTCAAAAGCTACTGGTACTTAAAGAACTGTACCACTACCATTACGAAACACTGCCAAAGTAATTCAACTGTAGGAGTACATGTTATAATCAATGGTAGTGGTATAGTCTTTTAGGTACCTATAGCTCTTGAACTAATCACTTTAGATCCCAAGTGTGCTAATTTGTTGGAATTGTTTTATCGGGAGAAACACAAAAAGTCGCAAATATACAGGGTGTCCCATTAAAAATTTTGAATCGATTGTCACGTGATCAAAAACAAATACCTCATTGGGTGACACAGTAATAAGAAAAGATACTATATTTGCTCTAATTTAAACCCCCAAAATTATAATTCGCTACTACTGCTCAGTTCCGATATATTGCTTGTCTTAATCGTCGTGGGACACCCTGTATAACTTTCAAGTCAGTTTAGCGGTAGAGCCTAAATCAATAGTTTGACAGCATAAAAACTGACAAATTTTTGCACTTTTTTCAGTTTTTTGGTTGTAGCTGGACAGTGATGCGTCGGGCGGAAAATGTAGTTCAGTGCAATATTAAAAAATGAAGTCAAGTTGATTGACTCAGTACTTCCCACACATTACGCTGATAGCAGTTTATTATTTTCCCATAGGAGGAAGATTTAGTCTGAGATCCCTTGCAACTAAATAATCGCTAGCCCCCCCCCCCCCCCCCTTAAAACTGTCTTATGCCGCTAGGTCTTTCCTTCACAGGTCAATGGACAGCCTATTATCTATACTACAAACTCCTCAGTTTTACAAACCCCCACCCCGCCAACCACCTCACTTTCATCCCCACCCAAAAAAACTGGTAGGAAATGATCAGGGACCCCTAAAACCGAATTTGAGTTGTTTTCATACTTTTCGTTCTTTGATTATTGTTACGCTGCCACTGACGCAATTTTTAACAAACATATGCGTTTTCCATTCTCACCACGGTATCAATATACTGTGTCAAAATTTCATTAGAATCAATTTAATAGTGTCCACGTTACAAAATACAAAACGATCTAAATGGCAATAAATTCTCGTATGTATACAGAAAATTCTAAGTCCCTTAGTTTCCGTAATAGGCTAGGCAATGTTCGGATGGCCCTAAAAAGGTGATTTGTGTCGCTAGATCTTCCTTCACATTTTATTGGACAGCCTATTATGCTTACAAGAAATTTTTTAATTTTTCAACCCCCAACCACCCCAATTTCACCCCAACCAAAAAAACTCAGAAAATTATCAGGAACCTCTAAACCGCTTAAAAACCAAGTTTGAGCTGTTTTTATATTTTTAGTTTTTTTATTATTTCTGCGCCGCCACTGGCACGATTTATAAAAACCATACGCGTTTTCCATCCTTGCCACGGTAGTAATACTGTGTCAAAATTTTATTAAAATCAATTCAACAGTTTCCTCGTTACACAATATAGATCTATCTAAAGCAATACTCTCGTATGTTTACATCAGAAAAAATTCCAAGTTTTTTGCTTTCTGTAATAGGAAGGCAATGTTCGGATGGATCAAAAAAAGTTATTTATGTCGCCAGGTCTTCCTTCACATGTCAGTGGACAGTATATTATGAATGCAACAATTGTTTCAATTTTACAACCCCCCACCCCCCAACCACCCCAATTTCACCCTCACCCAAAAAAAAGTAGAAAACGATCAGGGACCCCTAAAACGCCTAAAAACGAAGTTTCAGCAATATTAATTTTTTTTTTGTTTTTTGCTAATTACTCCGCCGCCTATGCACCGATTTTCAAAATTATAGGAACATTACCTACTACGACCCCACAGCATACCGCTGCCCAAATTTCATCACAGTCCATGCAGCGGTTACTGAGATTACGAGGGTAGAAAAACGCGACAGACAGACAGACAGACCGACAGACAGACCGACAGACAGACAGACCGACGGAAATGAGTGACGTGGATTTTCGTTATGTACACATCATAAAACGCCCAAAAAACGTATTATCTCAAAATCGAAAATTTTCGCGATCACAATACTCCCCTCACCTATCGGTGTGGGAAGTAAAAAGAATATGCCGCTAGGTATTTTTTCCATAGGTCAATGGACACACTATTATGAATGCAACAAATTTTTCAGTTTTACAACCCCCCACCCCCCAACCACCCCAAATGCACCCCTACCCAAAAAAAAGTAGAAAATGATCAGAAACCCGTAAAACGCCTAAGAACAAAGTTTGAGCTGTTTTTATATTTTTGGTTTTTTTATTATTGCTGCGCCGCCACTGACACTATTTTTCCAAAACATACGCGTTTTCCATCCTCGCCGCGGTAGTAATACTGTGTCAACGTTTCATTAAAATCCATTCAATCTTTTCGCGTTAAGCAATATAGAACGATCTAAAACAATACTCGTATGTATACATCACAAAGTCCCTTGGTTCCTATTATAAGCGAGGCAATGTTTGGATGGACCTAAAAAGGTGAATTATGCCACTAGGTCTTTCATTCAAAGGTCATTGGACAGCCCATTATGAATACAACAAATTTTTCAGTTTTACGACCCCCCACCCCCCAACCACCCCAAATTCACCTCCACCCAAAAAAAAGTAGAAAATGATCAGGAACTCCTGAAACGTCTAAAAACGAAGTTTGAGGAATATCTATTTTTTTTTTGTTTTTTGCTAATTACTGCGCCGCCAATGCACTGATTTTCAAAATTTTAGCAGCATTACCTACTAGGAACCCACAGCATATCGCTGCCCAAATTTCATCAAAATCCATGCAGAGATTACGAGGGTAGAAAAACGCGACAGACAGACAGACCGACAGACAGACAGACCGACAGACAGACCGACGGAAATGAGTGACGTGGATTTTCGTTATGTAGACATCATGAAACGCCCAAAAAGTGGATTACCTCAAAATCTAAAATTTTCGCGATCACAATACTCCCCTCACCTATCGGTGTTAATACAGCAAATTTTTCAGTTTTTCAACCCCCCACCCCCCAACGACCCAAATTTCACCACCTCCCAAAAAAAACTCAGAAAATGATCAGGAACCTCTAAAACACTTAAAAACGAAGTTTGAGCTGTTTTTATATTTCTAGTTTTTTTATTATTTCTGCGCCGCCACTGGCACGATTTATAAAAACCATACGCATTTTCCATCCTCGCCACGGTAGTAATACTGTGTCAAAATGTCATTAAAATCAATTCAACAGTTTCTTCGTTACATAATATAGAACGATCTAGAGAAATAGTCGTATGTATACATCGGAAAAAATTCTAAGTCCTTTAGTTTCTGTAATAGGCATAAGGCAATGTTCGGATAGACCTAAAAAAGTTATTTATGTCGCTAGGTCTTCCTTCACAGGTCAGTGGGTAGTCTATTATGAATACAACAAATTTTTCAATTTTACAACCCCCCAACCCCCAACCACCCCAATTTCCACCCCCACCCAAAAAAAGTAGAAAATGATCAGGAACACCTAAAACGCCTAAAAACGTAGTTTGGGGGATTTTTGAAATTTTTCGTTTTTTGCTAATTACTCCGCCGCCAATGCACCGATTTTCAAAATTATAGCAGCATTACCAACTACGACCCCACAGCATATCGCTGCCCAAATTTCATCAAAATCCATGCAGCGGTTACTGAGATTACGAGGACAGAAAAACGCGTACAGACAGACCGACAGACAGACAGACCGACAGACAGACCGACAGACAGACAGACCGACGGAAATGAGTGACGTGGATTTTCGTTATGTACACATCATAAAACGCCCAAAAAACGTATTATCTCAAAATCGAAAATTTTCGCGATCACAATACTCCCCTCACCTATCGGTGTGGGAAGTAAAAGGACTAAATTTTGCGTCGAATGACATCTAAAACTCTTAAATCGGTTTAGCAGTAGAGCCTAAATCAATAGTTAGAAGCGGTGAATTTTTTTCACTTCGGGGCAAACTAACATTTTACGGCTATGTAAGACTACATATTTTTAAAGCTGATACTCCGATTGAAAAAGCTCATGGAATAAAAGATATAGTTAATAGAATTTTACGTTCGAGAAATACCTCAGCCTTAAAATTAGATCATCTTGACATACAAAATTTTGCACCAATTTAAAATCAGTTTGCTTTTACTTTACCATTTTGGCTGAACTTTATTTTACCACTGTTACATGGTCAATCAATACTTGTATCATCTGCAAGCATTTAATAAGTATAGTACAATAGCACCAATCACAACGTCTGCAAATGAAAATTTAAAAAATGGAGTCAAGTTCATTGACTCAGTACTTCCCACACATAACAGTGATATCATTTTATTATTTTTCCTTTGCATGAAGCTATAGCCCGAGATCCCTTGCAACCAAATGATCGTTCGCATTTCTTAAAGAAACATCCAACACAAAAACTAGTAAATAGTTTCATAAGTCTCTCCGTAGGAACTAAAACGACACAATGTTTATTCTGCGAGCTTCAACGGGACGAAACGAAACAATCAGGAACCTCCAAATTGCTTAAAAACGAAGTCTGAGCTATTTTTATATATATTATATATTTTATATATTTTTATATAATTTTATATTCAGTCCATTTTATTTGGCCGGAAATGGAAGATATAGATGAGGCAAGTTTTATTTATATTACTATATTACCAGGACCCACTTTCCACCAGCAAGGGAGAAACAGGGGTTAGTACTCATTCCCAGAGCATATAGTGAATCAAATTTAAGATGTAAGTTATGTAAATTTGTGCTGAAATAAAGGTTTTACTCTACAATGCAGTTTAACTAGTTTGTGTAAGTATGTACAGCTATCTAATAATGGCTGTCCTCGTGGCTGTCCGTGGCTGTCCATTTGGCTGGCCGAGGCTGTCCTTAGCTGTCCGTGGCTGTCCATTTGGCTGTCCGTGGCTGTCCGTGGCTGTCTGTGGCTGTCCGTGGCTGTCCATGGCTATTTTTGGCTGTCGGTGGCCAATTTGGCTGTATTTTTGGCTGTCCCTCAACATTTTGGCTGTCCGGTGTACAACATCAGGCAACCGGTTTACCCCCCGGATAAATGTTTCACAATAAATTCGAAAAAATGCCCAAAAGGAAAAATCTTGTGCTGGGATTCATACTAATTTACAGTGTCAAGACAAAGCTTATATATCTCTTAACCGGTAACGTGCAAGTTCGGAGCATAGTTGGTAACGTGCAGTCTGTGAGACTGTAACCTCTTTGAAGCTTAAAAAATCAAATTCTCCTAATTATTTTTTGGAAAAAATGCATGAAGATTTGTTGGATATATATCCTTTAATAATAATTTTGTATAAAGTAGCAGAACATGTGATGTAAAGAAAAAAAATTATGATAATTATTAACTAGAACACAAATTAGCAGCACAAATTTGTAGGACCAAGATAATAAAAAAAAATTGACCTCACTCATATCTATATATTTTGTGATTGATAATAAGTAAAGCAATACACCTATAAAAATATTTTGGTAAAAAATGACGGACCTGCCATGACTACCAGTTGAGAAAAATTATAACGTAAACCGTAACGTTCCGTCTCGCAGACTGAACCAAACTAACAACTAAGCACATCTGGAATGTTATTTATGCAAACTTATTGATAAACGGGATATAAAAGGGATACCAATGGCTGGTAGATTAGATGAGGTCATTTACCAGAAATGCGGTAAGGTTTTGTTGTAGGGTCGAATTTAATATTGCTTGCAGTCTCACAGGCGGCACGTTACCAGTTAAGGGATATAGATACAAAGGTAATTAGGAGAAAGAAATAACTCATAACGTAACAAAAAGTAGGATTAAAAATACTGGTGCTAGATACCCCTAAAAAAATACATAATAACAAAAACTCGGTAAGTTTTAAGTACTATACATAAACTATAAACAATAGACGTTTTTACACCAGACATAATGCATACGAAATAGAAAGTATGGTGAAAGCTTCATTGTAGCTGTATTAAAAAATAGCCTTGTACAATAAATATTAAGTGAACAATAATTATGTAATGTGATATGCCTTTGGGATCAATACTCCAACGGTGGTAGGATCTGTGCTTTGTAGAGCAGCATTAGTTGCTCTGGTGTATCAGCCTCCTATAGCCGAATAAGACCCCAAGCTTCTGGGATGGTATTTTAGCAATACTGACGATGTCATCATGCCGGGACATGTTGTTGATGTTGATCGCCAAAAGCTTGACGGAAGGTGACTCGACTATTGGATGACCCGCCATTTCAACAGTGGATAAACCAACATGAGACTTCTTTGTCAGTGTTTTTGCCGTTGTGGATGTTTGTAAAAGAATCCATCCATTGGCTCATAAAGACGAAGTCTTAAAAAGAAGTCGACTTCGGCAGCTTTCAGTTGTGTGGAAGCAAGTTCCACAATAGGCTCCTGACACCTCCGCGTGAAGTTGAGTGTGTGTTGAGTTCCTCGACTGCTGCTCTAAAAGCATTTTATTATTGTTAGTACAAACTTAATTCAAACTCCTTAGTACCGAGCCCCAACAAAACTAAAGTATCCAGCTTCCACCTGAATAACGGACTACAAAAGATCGCACCCTCTGCTACAAGAAACACATCGCAAACACTGCAGGAAAACTGAGAACACGCAACAACATTATCCAAAAGCTGTGTGGAACGACGTTGGGTGCCACGGCTCCAACTCTACGAACCAGTGCGCTAGCTCTTGTCTATTTGTGTGCTGAGTACTGTGCGCCAGTCTGGATTAACAGCCATCACACCAGACTAATCGACGTCCAACTAAACCAACTATGAGACTTGTTACATGCGTTCTAAAGATAATCTCAACTCAATGGCTGCCTGTACTCTCTGGAATAGCTCCACCGTAGCTCTGAATGACTGACGCCCTTCCATTGGAGTATAACAAGATTACGGCCAACAACAGACTACCCATCCACCGAGCAATACCCCCGTTGCAGATAAGCAGACTAAAATCCTGACAAGCACCAACAAGGAATCCAGAAGCGCTCAAAACCAACAACTTCGATTCTTTAAATCAATGGCGCTCTCAGTGGGAAGGTTTTGCAGAACACCACTCAGGATGCGCATTTATGGGGGCAGCCTTACTCCCAGGATCAGAACTACCTCGGAAAGAGTGGGTAAAACTTAATAGAGCCCGAGTCCGAGTATATAAACAATATCACGAGCGAATGTGAACTGTGTGCGTTTCAAGGATCGCAAGAAGAGTTCTTCACAGCCACACCGTTGGCGCTGAAGTGGTTAAAAGAACTGGACATCAACCTCCAAATACCAAAGACTATATATCTTAGTTTGTAGCTGTATATATTTTATTTTATTATATGTTATAATAGTTTCTTCATCTGTAGTTACTATTGTCATGTGTTTGAGCCATAGCATGAATGAATGAATAAGGACCAGAGGCTATCCAGCACGGAATGTGGCTGGTGCATAGGCCACAGGATGGGCCCTTTTGCGCCTCTATCCGCGCTAGCTCCTTTTGGCAAAGGCAAGTACATTCTTAGGTCCTATCAGTTTTATCTCTATTGGTTCCAAGGTTCTTTAGCCCAGCATAGTCTGCCTGTGATAGCCCAGGGTTTCACAGTGACACAAGATGTGTGCCGAGGATTCTTCCTCTTCACCACACCACGTGCACGTTGGGTCGTTGACCATCCTCATCACGAACAAGTGACGCCTGAAGGTGTTGTGACCCGTTAATAGGCCTACTAGCAATCTCAAGTTACTCCTATCCAGAGAGAGACAAAATCGTCCTATTCTCTCTGCAGGCCCTAGCTTGACGGAGATGACCAGAGATGTTGTTCCATCTCAGAGAGTGTTGATTCTGGATCCACTCTCCCGTTGTTTTCCTACTCAAGTTTGCAGATAGTCCTAAGGCTGGTTCCGGGCCCACAAAACTGTTGCCGGATCCCACCCTAGCCAGATGATCCGACATTGCGTTACCCTTTACCACGGCGTGCCCAGGTACCCACATCAGTGATACCTTGTGTTTAGCTGAGATGTCGTCAAGAGCTCTCCTGCACTCCAGGAGCGGTCCCGACGTTATTTTCCAAAGCACTCAGTGCTTTGATGGCTGCCTGACTGTGAGAGCAGATAGCAATCCGCCTCCTAGACCCGTCAATTTCAGCCATAGGATAAATAAATAATAGGATCCAATTAAATAAATCGACGTAATCTGCTACAGTAGACTAACAGTGGTGGGTGGGTTGGCTCAGTGGTTAGAGTCAAGGTCTCGTGGAGCGAAAGGTCCCGGGTTCGATTCTCGCTAGAAGCTGAAATTTATTTGTGGTGTTTTTCAATCAAAAATAAATATCCATAAAGCTCAACGAAGAATCCCTACGTGAGCCTTCACTGTTGGCTTCTAATTAACAGTGCTGTTCCTAAGTGGCGCCGGGAAACAGTAACAAAGCCTACAGAGAACACGAGGCTAATGACCAGAGCAGTCGATGCCGATGACATCCCAACAAGCATTCTAAGTTAAAATTACCTCACATCGACCACCGTACAGGTTACATGACTAATTTCAACAAGGATTATTTACTTCTAACTGTTCAACATTTTCCCTAAGTGGGGAATAAAACTAAAGTAATTTAGAGGTCAATATGAGGTCGAAGAGGAATTTGTAACCAATAGGTCGAGAATAACATGTAGACATTCTACAGCTATTTAGGTCATAATGAGGTAAAATCGTCGACATTATCCCTATAGCATAACCTAAATCTGACATAAATTTAACACTTTTAACAACAACAAAGAAAACATGATACTTCTGATCTTTTCTTTTATAAACATACGTGAACTACGGATTATAATATGGCCATCTGCCTGTATAGATATGGTGCTGTCTTCATAAACAGTTAAATGGTGATAATGGTGATACCTATAATGGATTGATTTTCAGCTTTGTTCTTTGGTTACTTGAAAATAAAGATTCTATGCGGAATGAACTTTTTCGTAAAATGTGGACATAATAGTTACACAAAATTAAGGCGCCTTAAAAATGAGCTTTTTTAACAAATTTAGTAAATATTTTTTAATGAGGTATTCTGAAACCCATATAACCTCAAATTATATACACGTATTTTCTGGCGCGGTTGTTAGCTATATAGAACAGCATATTTTTTTTTCATGTGTTTTGTTTGTTATTAGAAGGACTGATCTAGCATATTTGAAGAAATAGGAATTCATATAGGATTAAATATAAATTAAAGATGTCTGCTTTTAGAATTTTGACCTATAGGGATTTATTGCTACCATTTTTAACCAGTAGCACATGTTTTCCATAATGATGTCGAAGCAGAGGTACATTTTCAACCTCGTGGGCAAAGTTTTCCTATTTTATACTAAAAAATTACTTTAAGGTCAAAGTCTATTTTAAGGCGAAACTAGGTTCCTGTTGGATAATTCAGTATGGGGTGCGTCACATTTTGTTTATTTTTCATTCGTGCATTCAACAAAATTAAATTATTTAAAGCAATCCCAGGTCCTTCCATCTTTTGGCAGTTCATTTCTACCATGAATTGTTAACAGCTCTCGAACTGCAGTTATAGTTATTTTATATTTTAAAGCCAATATCCTCAGTTGATCAAGAGTTGTACCCAATCACTTCAGACTTCATCAGTACCTATCTAAGTCATGTTCTGTGAATGAATATGATCAGGATCATTTCTTGAGGTTAATGACTCATTGCTGGTTGAATAACTTGCGCAAGGACAAACTATTTTCCGTAACAGCAGTGCCTATTTTTCCTATATTTTTTATTACTCTATAATACTATGATGTATGCCTATAAACCTTAGGCCGTTTTAGATTTAAATCTTTAGCTTTAGGCATCTTCAGAATAATTTTATAACTTGAACTGCGCAAAATATCGGAACAATGCTGTTGTGTAGGATACAGTAGGTATCATGAAGGTTCAATTTTGGGCACTTCAACTTTGAGCGAGTATTTCCAAGTAATTTTAACTTCCATCAAGACATTTGTTGTTATAGGTCTATAGAAATAGAAATTTTGCGCTCAAAGTTAGTGCCAAAGTTAAAATTAGGATAAACACCTACTAAGAATATCCTTGTAACCTCATGGCACTTAAGAAGGCTATTTAGTGAACAATTCAAACTCTTTTTTACCTTTTTATGTCGTTAACTTCCAAGAAGTTTTTCTAGGTAATAAATAAGGTGATTTTTCCCTATTAAAATGCCCAAAAAAATCTCTAACTTTGAGGACATATTCTAGGTTAGTGCTAGGTAATTTATTACCTCTACATTGATGTTTGCAGACAAAGATTTTTTGGTCAATATAATTAGGTATATTTCTTGTAATTCTTAACCAATTATTTCGACCTTTTCGTCATCTGACTATTAGAACACTAATTAGGTACATTTTAACTAATTTTCGTCAATGACTTGAACGCTCCAAGACATTCTGAGTTTAGGAACATTATTTAAGTATACAGCTACTAACATTTGACTTATACAGGTTAATTTCTCTTGGGAGGTGGACTATTTTAACAAAATGCTACTTGGGATACAAGTACAAAAAATAGACTAACAGTCTTGCACTATATATATCCAGACGCGGCACCGGATGTTTACTTTTGCCCTTATTTCACCCAGCTCTGTTGAGGAGGCGCTTTGAAGGAGCCGAATGAAAGGATCGCCGATGAACAGATTGCAGAACGGAGATGGAGGAACGTCCAAGCAAATTTTCTAATCATCCACTCTACTTTTCTTTATTTTAGCCGCAGATTCCTTCGCCTTAGTGGATCTTGGCAGGTCATAAAATTGATGAACCGTGTAGCCGGGTTCTCAAGATACGAGAGCATTTTTAATCAACTTACATTTTTGTACGCAAACAGGAGGGCAGACTTGGTGGAAAGTTGGTTTGATAGGTGGTGTTAAGCTGCTGTTTGGAAGATGAGGGGTGGAATTCCGGTCTGAATCGAGAAACTCGATCTCGATGGATGATCAACTCGATAGAATTATAAACCCGAATTCCGGTACTCGATCTGTTTTGGCTTCGGAAATCTTCATGAATTCGATATTTGAAATGACACATGTGAACTACCTATGACATAGCCGTTGTTTTTTGGTCCTAACCTCAAATATACCCAGAAAAATTATTTTTTTTTACTTGTGTTATCGGCTTCGACTGCTCTGGTCATTAGCTTCATTATTTTTTTGTTTCCATCTTTGTAATAATAATATTCATAGACATAATAATGTTGCCAATTGTGAGAGAGCATCTATTACAGCAACAGAGAGAACAGCAACACTTGATTAATATTCGTAAAAGAATGGAAACTAGAGCAAAAAACAATCCTTTCGAGCTTCCTGACAATAGGTTTTTAGAATTGTTTCGATTAAATAAAGAGTATATACATGTATACTTATCGAAATTATATAATAACATAAACAACAGGTCCTGTAGGCATATGACTGAGGAAATTCGACCTTTGGTTTAGGAGAGATTTTCAAGAAAATGCATTACTCTGGAGAATAAGTTCTTTGCTGCCTTAGTTTCTACACCACAGGTTCACACCAACGATGTAGGTATTGAACAAGAATATACAGCTGGAATGAGTCAAACATCCATAGTGAAATAAAAGTTTATTTTCTAGTTACTGCAGCCACTAATATACTCACAATTTCCCTTAAGTTTGAAAAAACTGAAGTACAGAGTTCACTATAAAATTCAAATGTTTCTGCAAACAGATGTATAACCTCACTCTTGAAAATCTAAGCATCGAATCGACTGCTTTGCAGCTGTTGAGTATAGATATCGAGTTTATTGTCGAATTGTGGCAAACGGACTCGCTACTATCGTTTTTGATATCAAACTCGATATCATTTTTAAAACGGAGGTTTTATAGGTAAAACGTGGGAGCTATAATAGTGTCAAGTAGACTGCGTCAGGACGATCCTAAGCTGCTGTTTAGAAGGTAAGGTTTTATAGGTAAAATGAGAGAGCTGTAATGGTGCTAAGTAGACTACGTCAGGACGAATTTTTGATATATTAGGGCCGTACCTATTCATAGTCATCCTTGCGTCATAGTTAAGGTTAAGTAATACTCAAGGGATACCTAAGCAACCCTCAAGTATGGCTTTCCTTGTGTATCTGTTTCCAAGACAACATCTACGCGACGTCATATTTCAAATATAAGTCAATTTTTTGCCTATGCCTACACATTTTTAAGTTTTCTTTTTTTTTCATAACTGAGCAGACCACGCAGGCAGAGCCTAAATACCAGAGTACCGCGGCTGCTGTGAAAGGGTTATGTTAAGGGAAATTTGTTAACGCGAGATTTGAGTGGGCTAATAACCGCAGGCCCAATAAATACATCTTCTGGCAGTCCATTCCTTGGATACCCTGGGAATAAATGTGTGGTTGTACCGCTCAGTTCTCGATGTATGAAGAACGACCGTCGTAGGATGAGATGCAGCGGTCGCACGGGTACATCTGATAGGAGCAGCGAGCGGCGGAACGATAGAGGATAGCCCGGAGGAGCAGATTCCGTTAGAATATCGGTAGAAGAGTGAGAGGTCACCAACAACACGCCGCTGAGAAAGTGACTGAAGGTGGCGCGTTAAGGCCGGATCGCCAATTAGTCGAATTGCCCTTCTATGGACGGCATCTAGTATAGACAGGGTAGTAGGGGCAGCAGCTCTCCAGACATGAGAGTAATACTCCAGGCAAGATCTTATCTGGGCTTTATAAGCGTACAGAGGTTACATGGTGAGAAATACTTTCTGGCTCTAAATAGGTACCCGGGCTTTTTACCAGCAGTTGTTGCAATTGACGCGACGTGTTCGTGCCAGATCAGATTTTCTGTAATGTTGACTCCTAACAGCTTGAATGAGTGACTCCTTGGCAGAGCCTTTTTGTTCATTATAACCTGGTGTTGGCTTGGGCACTTCTTGTTTGATAGCGTACAAGCGTCTTGGAGGCATCAAATTTAACCATATTTTCAAGCCCCCAAGCGGTAATGGTATCGAGATGCTTTGAAAGTGAAGCTGCCACTGCCACTGCGTTCCAGCTCGTCCACCGAGATCGGTCTATTGCTCATGATGCCTGCATGTAGCGTACTGTCATCCGCAAAACTGTGGATTGGGTTTGAAGTGCTAGAGAGTAGATAATTAATATGAGGCAAAAACAATGTCGGATCCAATACCGACCCCGGCATTGATGCTATGGAAAGAAGAGGAAATGCCGTCTACCACGACAGAGATTTTCCGACCTGAGAGGAAGTCTGCGAGCCAACCGCAGAGTTTAACAGAGAGCCCATAAGACGTGATATCTATTTGTTTTGTGCCAGTATTTTGTGTTTCGTGGCGGACATTTTTCCGGAAGTGACAGAAACTGACAACACCGTACTCCAGAGTTAACCTATAGAATCGCCTTGACTGCAACGAAGTATCATGTTGAGATGTCATGTTGACATTTCTTCACTTGAGTATTACCCAAGGGAGCCTCACGTAAATGACCCTCAAGTAGTTGCCGAAAAACAGCCTTACAAAGGGCCGGTTTCTCAATGTCCAGTTAAAGTGTCAGATAGGTATCTGCCAGATAGCGTTGCTATGGATACAACTGTCAGATAAGATTTACGTGACTCCGTAAGTTTAGCCTTCAATTGTTTAAACAATGTATCTAACAGTTGCTGTATCTTGCAGATAAATATTTAACTGGACATTGAGAAACCGGTCCTTAGAGGATCATCAAGTATTAAGGGACCCTTAAGTATCGACTATGAATACGACACTTAAATATTCAAGAAGGTTTGACAGTGCCGAGCCTGGCGCCAAAGCTAGCTGCATTCAGTCAATCCGCCATCAGTACTGACAACTGACAGACAGACAGACCGACGGAAATGAGTGGATTTCCCAGTAAAACCATAAAACGCTCAGGAAACGCATTACCTATCTCAAAATCTAAAATTTTCGCGTTCACAATACTCCTCTCACCTATCAGAGTGGGAGGATCTCAGTGATCTACTGTAACGCCACTGTTGCCCAAAAATAAATCAGATGTCAACCCATGACGACTCATCGGCTAGCGTCAGGCGGTTAACATGAGAAAAGGTGTGGGGAAGGCCCTGTAATGGGTAAGGTACCCAAAGTCTGTGGCATGTAGGCATGCGTAAAGTTTCACTCTGAGCTATGTCTAAGTTGTTCAATCATAATGTAGTACGCCTCTGTCTGGTTAAAAAAATTTTCGAAACAATTTAATTGTACTAGGAATGGGATAACCTCACTTTTTTAGCGGATTAAGTGTAACGACTGTATCGCAAGAAGTGGTGGGGGGAAAGTAAACAAATGTATAAAGTTTTAACACTTACTTAACCAAATTGCAAATGAGTGAAATAAAAATGTGGTCAATGTGGTAATGGTGATGGTAATGACTGGATGAAAAAATGTGTACAATACCGTATATATTGAAAAAAATAGAGATATAGCGAATAAATTTACCAAAATTTTTGCGCAGCAGTGCGTGAAACAGAATGACTTAAAACGTACAAAAACCAACTGTGTAAGGAAGACGAACTGTAGGTGAGAAAGTAATTTCATCTCCTTGACAGCTTAAAGATACAAAAATTAAATATATGGTAATATTGCTGAACGAGATTCTTACAAAAAATAAGAAAATATATTTCCAGCCCCCGATAGTTGTAAAATATCACTGCCTCACCAAAATCTGTATTACTGGGGTGTATATCGTGGAGGTCTACAGATACTGGGGGAGTTCAGCAACCTGTCCAGGGCGTCCTGAACCATAACATCGTTGAAAAGGCAAGGCTACAGCTATGTGAAGTCAAGCAAACGAGGCTCAAACCTTCAGAAGGTGAGGCTCAAGATATTTATTCCGAGACACGATATGTGCCTCAGATACTGATAGCCCAAAAAGGGAGACATGGGGTCCAAAGATACTTGCTACTAAATATGCTCATAGGATGCTCCTAACACACTTCTGAGACCTCTAAGACATTCAGGCTTCTAGGACGATGCCTGAAAAGACACACAGAGCATAAGTCAAACTACAATATTATTATCTTTTAAATAAATGGCGTATGGCCAGGGAGACAAAAGATAGCTACGAGAAAAAAATTGTATTTTACTGCAAGAAAAAGACTTAACGAAATGAAAAGAAGTTATTAAAATGCTTACATCATTACCTATGGTAAAACTAGATTCTGAAATTAATATACCGAAGGTAAAGTAATAACTAGTAGTGTAATACGGAAAGAATAGAGTGAACAAAAAATGAATTAATTTAATTTGAACTATCGGGCCAAAAATAAACAATTCGGGAATGTGCAACGATGGACAATATCCATAGATTGTGTACTCACCATGAGGATGATATCCCAAACTACCAAACTACTCCATAGTGTCACTTGACAAATTATTACTTAAAATGGTTAATATGGTCGCCATTATGGCAGGCCGAGTCACCATCAACGCATGACCACCCAACCCAAAAAAAAAAGACCGTACCAGCACGTATTTTCCCGACAGTGTCATTAGTGGAAGAAATAAAAATCAAGCTGCACGAAATCATCGATTTCCAAGTACTAAAAATAGATATCAGGCAACCAGCATATCAGGCCAAGCTAGGGTTATACCCAAATACGAGACCGTACATGATTTTGCAACACCAGAAACCGGAAACTGACTAGTGCTCGATGGGGGGCAGACCCTAACGTCCTGCGCTCCTCGGCCCTTGCACTGTGCTACTCCGCAGCCGAGTATGCATCCCCCGTATGGGAGAGATCATCACATGTCCGAAGACTGGACCCTGTCCTGAATGACACATGTAGATTAATAACCGGATGCCTAAAACCCACTAACCTTGATCAGCTCTACATGTTAGCCGGAATAGCACCACCGCAAATACGTAGGGAAACCCTAGCCATGGCCGAACGAAGCAGACAATGTGAAGACACCAGACATCCTCTGTACCAATATATACCGGCAGCGGCCAGACTGAAATCAAGGCGAGGCTTTATGCAAACCACACAGCCCCTCACAGCGTCTAAAACTGCTACCAAGGAGGCAAAATGGGAACAGTGCCTAGCAGTCAACAACATCCCAACCTGGAATACAAAAGAAAAATTTCCTGCAGGCTCAGATTTAGACTGGGGCACCTGGAAAACCCTCAACCGACTCTGGTGCCAAATGGGGAGATCCAAGGACAACCTCCTAAAATGGGGATACGTGGAAGAGGACACGTGTGAATGTGGAGAATCCCAGACAATGTAGCACCTTTTATCGTGTCAATCTCTACAAGCACCATGTACCATCCGAGACCTTTGGACGTGCAATGAAAATGCTGTGAAATGCGCCAGACACTGGAGTGATATATGAACATTTATAGTTATATTAACAACGTATTGTTATAATATATATTTTTATCTATGGATATTTTATAATTCCTAGTTACAAGTTGTAGTTCAGACACGATTAAATAAATAAATTTTGCGCTAGGATGTAAAAAACGCAGCCTTTTTGCTTTCAACTCAAATGTCTGAGAACCGACCAGATGTATTCTCAAAGTATCCCTGATTTCAGAAGGAACGCTATAGCGTGATTGAATAAATAATAAGCAATTGATTATCTGTACGCTCGCGACAAGAATTCTCCATTACAATGATTAATGAGGGTTATATGGCAACTTTTCTCAATCTTCTATCAATTAAACTTTCATAAATCCGAGCAACCCTACAATAGGATCGTCGTTATCGAGTAAGTCGAAAACCCTATTAAAGTTGAGGTGCACTGATTGAAACGTTCTTCGTATTATTTCGTACAGTTTGCTTGACATGCTTTTGTGGTCTGACTCGACAGATAAGTAGATATATACTACTCGCAGTGAAATCTGAACACCTAAAAAAAAGGGATATTTGCATTGAAAATCTGTACACAGCTTGGCAGTACCATCCGTAATACACTATGTAACACTTTTTGTTCATTCAGACCAAAGACTACTAACACCCGTATGCACCGTTTGGCGATTCTAATCCTAGTTCCCTAATCGCGTTTTGCTAATCTTTGGCATCTAGCCATGCACCGTCGAGAGATTAACTAATCCAGATTGGAGATATGGCAAGGCTGTGTTCGCAAGATTGTTTTGACAGTGACAGTGTCAAAATTGTCAGTTTGCATAGTAAACAAGCAATCTAATCCAGGTTTACGTAACTAATCGCGCAATTGACTTACGGTGCATACCGGTGTCAGATGCTACTCACTTACATGGCATCTCTAAGAAGCTCGAGACATGTAAAAATAAAACATGGCTTTTTGTCGCTTCAAAAACCATGGAATCTGTTGCAAATGTGGCGAGAGACCAGTTTGTTTTTGTAAAAGAGATGTAGTAGAAGAGGTGAATTGGTTGTGTAAAGATGCTCCCAGAAGACGACAGCTCCAGATTACGTAAGCCCCTTTGAGCGGGGTCGAATTGAGGTTTTGAATTAAGAAAAAAAGTACTTTTTTGTGATAAATGGAAACATCGTATATATAAGATAACTGTTTTTGTTTTATTTCTTTTTTTCGCAATAATTCAAAAGTTATATCAAAATAAAAATGGGTTTTTAAATCGGGTACCGAAAACACGCCGACGGCTCCCGAACCCGTGTGACGTCATCGTGGCGGTAAGGATGCCCCTTTGATCAACGACGTCCTACTCCGATACTAGATTCCCAGCCAATTGCGAAAATACGTACTGCTAAACTGGTAACTAGTGTATATTTGTTGCAACACAGTCGATGAATGAAGTTTGCAGATCGAGACGAAGTCTACGATCGAAATAAATATGTTTTTAAATGTTTGAAGTTGAAGTCAGATTACAGATTCCAGTAAGTAGGTACCTAATCAAATATGTTTCGTTGAAAAGATCTCCTCAATTGAAGGATGGCCCTGTGGTTAGAGATTCCGCTAGTGGATCTCAGGCCTCTCAGGGTCTTTGGATCGAAACCCAGGTCTTCCAACTTTTTTTTTAAATTTTTTTTATCAAAAATTTTATTGATGTGCTTTTTGCACTTGTTCCGCAATTTTTTTCTACGATCAACATAAATATGTGTTTGAACCAAATTTTGTTAGACATATTACCTACACTACACAGTGCAAAAACTAGGTACAGGAGGCGGTGGACAATTCAAAAATTAGTGGAAATGAGGTTTGTCCGTCAATATCAATCGCCATTAATTTTTTTTAAATATAATAGTTGGTTAATATAACAAAATTCCTTCATCCATTCAATTCATTCATTTTTGAGTTTTTTAATGTAAAAAAAGTAACTCAAACTCGTAATCACATTCTGTTTATCACTTGGTATTATTTTTAATTTAACTTTGGGCAATGAAGCCTAACAATATTAAATGCTCATAAAAATTTAACAAGCACTGTGCAGTGCAAGTAATATGTCTAACAAACAACAAAATTTGATTCAAATACATATTTATGTTGATCGTAGAAAAAATGTGCGTAACAAGTGCAAAAAGCACATCAACAAAGGTTTTGATAAACAAAATAAAAATAGTTGGAAGGCCTGGGTTTCGATCCAAAGACCCTGAGAGGTCTGAGATACACTATCGGACTCGCTAACCACTGGGCCATCCTTCGATTGAGGGGATCTTTTCAACGAAACATATTTGATTATGTACTTACTGGAATCTGTAATCTGACTTCAACTTCAAACATTCAAAAACATATTTATTTTGATTGTAGACTTTGTCTCGAGCTGCAAACTTCATTCATCGACTGTGTTGCAACAAATATGCACTAGTTACCAGTTTAGCAGTACGTATTTTCGCGATTGCCTGGGAATCTAGCATCTAGTATCGGAGTAGGCCGTCGTTGGTCAAAGGAGCATCCTTACTGCCATGGTGACGTCACACGGGTTCGGGAGCCGTCGGCGTGCTTTCGGTACTCGATTCAGAAACCCATTTTTATTTTGATATAACTTTCGAATTATTGCGAGAAAAAGGAAAACAAAAACAGTTTTGTTATAAAACTTATGTATGATCTTTCCATTTATGACAAAACAGTAGACACGTAGAAGAGCTACAGACTGGCAAGGTACTTATCTACGACTACTGGCCATTCTATTCAGAATGCGATCCACTCGACGTGTTGCTGACGCTTGGTATGCAGCTATAGGGAAGCCCATTAGAATCCGCACGATGTACCGCAGATTGAGTGAAATGGGCTAAGGATCACATCTTTCGCATCTAGTGCTTCCACTCACTGCAACTTGTCGTCGCCAACGGTTAGTTTGGCGCCAAGAACACCGACAATGGCATACTGATTGGCATCAGACGGCCTTCTCCGACGAGTGCAGGTTTTGTCTGAGGGCACATGACGGACGCCAACGCGCAAGATGATGACATGGTGAACGATGTGATCTCCAGTTTGCTGTTGAGCGCCATGCACACCATCCCATTGGTTTGATGGTTTGGGGTGCCATTGCATTCAAAAGCAAGTCACCTTTACTTGTGATTCGTGGCACAATGACTGCACAACGTAATTTTAATGTGGTGTTAGAACCAACTGCCGTTCCATATGTCCGATGCCTCGAAGAGGGTTTCTTCCAGCGGGATAATGCACGTCCTCAGGCTGTCGATGAGGTCCCTACAGGAAGCTGAGGTCAGATCAAAGAATGGAACAGGAACGATACCTGCATTCTGTTGACGGTAGATTGTAGGAATTGTAGGAACCACTTGCGGAAGTTAGGTCTAGAACAAACAACAGACTGTAGGTCCTGCTGTGTGGAGGACCAAAAAGTAGAGCACATATCGTGCTTCTGTCTAGTACTGGAAAGAGCTAGGTTTGAGACTTTCGGATTCACCCAACTGAACCCTACTGACTTCAAGGAAGTTTTACCCAACACAACCATCGCATCGCCTTCGTGAAGAGGTGTGCATTGTACGGTGAACTTTAAACAGGTGTGAGTCACAATAGACACGAAGGAGGCATAACTGCCCTGCTACCTTCAACCTTACCTAACGGAAGCTATTTCTGTACGCAAAAATAATAATAATAATAATAATAATAATAAGTGAAGCGAATTTGGAAACAAGATAAAGTTATTATTGTCCCCTTCATTATGTCGGTCTCAGGCCTCACACCGAACACATTTACACAACACCTACAGCAGTTAGGCCTGGACGAAAGTTTACATAAAATATTCCAAAAGTCTGTAATCCTTAAGACCTGTAATATAGTACGATCTTTCCTAAATTCAGATCAGTAATAGTTCAGGTGTTGACTTGGCCTAGCCCGTCAACATTTGTCGTCACCGCAGTCATGCGAGAGAAGCTTGAAAAAACACAATAATAATAATAATATTCTTTATTCCAGGAGACCAAAAACATGGTATAGGAAGCGTCAAGTATGCTGCAAGATTTCAAACGGCAATATAAGATATACACATACACATTAAAATTATTTACATTAATAACTTTGCCCACTTTCTAAAAATTCAGACACATTATAAAAACATTTGCTTATGAAGAATTCTTTCAATTTTGACTTAAAACAGTTCAAGGAACTAACATTTCTTATACTAGGGTCAACTTTATTATATAATTTCAAACCAATGTAATTAGGGTTTTTTCATACATGCTTAATTTATGTGCTGGAACTGTCAGAGCAGAACAGCTGCGTGTGTTGTGTTTGTGGAAATCAGAGTTTTTAGGAAATGTGCTGACATTGTTCTTGACGTAAAGTAGTAGTTCTAGCATGTAAAGACACGCAACCGTCAATATTTTGTATTTTTTGAAAATGGTGATCTTGAAGACGCACCTGCAATTGACCTTATAATTCTTTCTGTATTACAAATATTCTAGAAATAAGACATGAGCTATCCCAGAAAATAATACCATATTTTACCCTTGAAACAAATTGACCATAATAAAATGCTAAAACTATGTTTCTATTACATGTTTCTGTAAGCCTTTTAGCAACATAACAAATAGAAGATAACTTAGTACACAAACTATTTACATGATTAGTATAATTCAGAGAATTATCCAGATTAAGCCCTAGGAATTTTACTGCATCAACCTGCTGTATCGATTTGTTATTAACTGTAACTAGAAAGCTTTCTTGTCTACTACTGGTACGTGGCGTGAAATTCATAAAGACTGTCTTTGAAGTATTTTAACATAAATGGTTGGACGAGAACCAAAGTTTGAATTTATCTATCAGCAATTTTAATTTTTGCACACATTCGTTATGAGTTTTACCATGGAAACTGTTGTCATCTGCATACATCACTAAGTCATCAGTAACGTAAGAAATATCATTAACAAATATAAGAAATATCAAGGGACCTAACATAGAACCTTGCGAACACCTACCTCAACCTGGAGAGCCTCAGAGTGTGCATCACAGACATCAACAACTTGTTTTCTGTTGCTTAAAAATGATGTTATCAAGTCTTTAACTTTACCCCGCAAACCATATCTATATAATTTATTCTGCAGAAGATCATGGCTCACCACATCAAACGCTTTACTCAAGTCCATATACAGTGCTGTACACTTATGACCTTGATCCATTTCTTTATAAAGTTTCGTGAGAAACTGTAGTATGTAGTGAGCCTAACTGTTACATCCGGTATTCTGCGGATTGATGTGGCAACGTGGCAATGGGCGGCTAGACAAGTGTCTGCGATGCGAGAACCCTCATTGGTGCGTTGGCCACAAAATGTTCTATTTTTAGATTTGCAAGAGGGAACAGGTAGTTTTATTTTAGATTATCAGTTTTTCAGTAGTCTGCGTCTGGCGACTCGTCCGACACTTTAGTTTTCATTATTTCTAAAAGTCGTGTAACGGTTGTCCCGTTCACGCACCATCATGTTATCTATAAATTAATAGAAAATAAATCGAGTGTTTCAACCACGAGTCTAGTTCACAATTCACTTATTCCTAATATAGCTGCCAACCCTGAGGAGAAGGAGTTCGTTGCAAGTATTGCAGACTGAGTGCTTCTGTTTTTCCTGAATCCATGCTGGTTGTCTGTTAGTACTCTATTTATGTTCAAAAAATCCACTATTTTATTAAATATTGCCCTATCAACATCTTTAGAAATAGATGATAGAATTGAAATTGGTCTATAACTGCTAACCTGCTGTTTATCTCCCTTCTTAAAAATCGGTATAACTTTTGCTGTTTTTAGGCATTCAGGGAATATTCCTTCAACAAGCAACATGTTTATCAAGTATGTAAGGGGGATCACAATAAAATGAGCTGCCGCTTTTATTAAGTTGTTTGGAGTGTTATCAAATCCCATACTATTTGATGTTTTTAAGTTCAGAATGATATTAAATATGTCCATTTCCGTTGTAGGTGTTAAAAACATGGTACCATAGATATTATTTGATCGAGGTTCATAGTCATTAGTTTGACCTGTTACGTTATTATTCGCCATAAGGGAATATGGGATATGAACAAAATAACTATTGAACTCATCTGCAATGCTCTCCTTGTCATTAGTAACCTTACTATTTTCATTTAATCTGAGACTGTCTATTCTCTGTTTTGTATTTTGATTACTAATGATGCGCCACGCAGTTCTACTTTTGTTTGAGGAATTTTGATATAAATTGTCATTGTACATTTTTTTGGCTGCAACAACTATAATTTAATATGTCTTCTTATAAGAGTTAAAGTATTGATTGTTAACCCACCCTTGTCGTAAATGGAAGTGAAGACCTTTCAATCGTTGGCTAGATATTCTAATTCCTTTGGTCAACCATAGCTTTCACAAAAAGCCATGGGATACATCACAATGTATCCCAGTTTTAACTCTCTTTAGTATAAATGAGCTATCTACATGAAATGCTATGACCTGTGACCTGTGACCCATGTTCCACTTCAATTCATGTGGCATTTTCTGAGCTTTAATCACTGTTCTCAAGATAACAATCCTGGGTCAAAAAACCGACGCGTATGTAATCAGGACAAGTTTCGTATTCCAGCAACAAAAGCGTTTGTGCAACGTAACATCCTCACACATTCCAGCTGCATCCATATTTAATCACAAACAATTAGAAAAGAGCTGCAGCAAAGGGGCTGTGGGGTTAAGGGGGTGGATGTGCACTCCTAACTTAAAAAAGCAACCGTTGTGAATCGTGAAAACAAAGCAGGCAGTGAACTCGTGCGTTTATTACAATCTCGCGTTGTCAAGCTGCTGTTAGTTCTCTGAGCAATTTCAAATGACGATGACTACGAGTTGAGTGGAGTGTGTTTGTAAAGCTATGCACAAAACGTAGAAATGCGCAAGAAGACGATGAACGGGTGGCAGTGGCAGCGTGGCTTCCAGATAAGTGTTGCAAACTGTGCAGATATCTTTTGAAAATAATGATATTAGGAATCAGTTTTCTCGATCCAGTTGCGAAAGGTCTAAATTCAAAAATGTATGAAACTCCACAACCAGTATAATAAGTACGGGGTTATTCACGTTATTCCACACGGAGCATTATGGCTAAAGTATTTGATAAAAAGAAAGTAATATCGTTGAGTGGATAGAGACCTATAAAGACTATATTTTAAAGATATTTTCTCATGTTATACAGGGTGTCCCAAAAACACGAAATGTATCAAAGTTATGTTTTTTTAAATGGAACACCCCATATATTATTGCATATTCGGATTCCCTAGTGAATTCTAGTGTAACTTTATGTATCAAACCGACCGATTTCTCCAAGCATAAACGTAATTTGAATTTGACAGTCTCATCGAAGCTGACGCATTTTATACAGCAAAGTACTTAAATGATGGTACCACTATACCATTGATTATAACATGTACCCCTACAGTTAAATTACGAGTACTTTGGTAGTGTTTCATAATGGTAGTGGTACAGTCCTTTAAGTACATGTAGCTCTTGAATTAATAACTCTAGACCCCAAGTATGCCAGTTTGTTGGAATTGTTTTATCGGGAGGAACACAAAAAGTCACAAATATACAGGGTGTCCCATTAAAAATTTTGAATCGGACGTCACGTGACCAAAAACAAATTCCTCATTAGATGACACAATAATAAGGAAATATACTATATTTGCTATAATTTAAACCCCCAAAATTATAATTCGCTAATACTGTCCAGTTCCGATATATTGCTTGTCTTATTCGTCGTGGGACACCCTGTAGATGGCCATAACTTAGTTTCCGTTTTATAAGAAGAACAACCTTTCACAGTGAAGCAGAAATTTCTGTCAGGACTGGTTTCTCGCTCAGATCTACCATTATCTGACGAAACTTCTAAAAAAAAAAATAGATTTTCAAATCTCTGCTGTGAGGTTAGATAAACCATAGATAATATCAGTGTACCGGTCTCTAAATGGCAGCTTCGATAATTTCTTAAAAATCTTAGGTACTTTTTTTAGATGATATTAATATCAGCAAAAAAAATCATTTCAACTGGTGGTTTCAACTTGCCTTTTAATACAAATGACAAATAACTATTTAGCTGTATTATTTATACTGAAATAGTTTCATCAAATCTAAAAATCGGCTTATCACACATCAAGCTCTCAACATGCTGCAAAATGCTGTAGAAATGCTTGATTGGAGTTTCATCAACAGTAGTATCCATTGTAACAAAAAAACCTTGAAAACCTTGGTGAAATTTTAGTGGAGATCGTTGAAATATGCTTTTTTCATGTCAAAATCGCTAACGAAAACTGTAACTGGTTTGATGATCATCAAAAGCACATGCGAGGGACCTTAAATTTCATGATAGAATTAAAAAAAACTGACAATGAGATTTTGTCTCCTGCAAAAATATATGATTTCAATTTAAAGTGCAGGAATGAACTAGAAAATGTGGAAAAACTGTTCAGTGGTGGGTGTATAGAATTAGCTAGCAACCAACAACGTGTTATGTGGCAAGTCATGAAAATGAAAATTGGCATGGGTAAGAAAGGAACATCTATTGTAAACTTTAGTGCGGTTACTTTCGATTATTACTTTGTAAATGTTGCAGAAAGAATAATATTCCATCTTCTGAAAAAGGTTGACCGAAATCCACTTGTTCAAGCCAAACGTTCACCTTATGCTGCGTGTCTTACAATTAAGTAAGAGAAGCAATAGATTATAAAAAAATTCTAAAATTAGAGATCCTGGTATCACAGTGAAAATAATGAAAGCTATGAAAAATTTGATTATGAAGCCCCTAACAAAACTTATCAACATGTGGGTATCCTATAGTATATTTCCGAACTCACTAAACATTGCTAAAGTTATTCCAATATTTAAAGGAGGTTACGAGGGAATATATCACATTTCCGTCCAATACCTTTGATAACAAAACAGTTTCGTTTGATACGCAGACCCTAGAGAAAGACAACAGGGCATTATAGATGAGCCCTTCTAAGTTCAGTATCCATTAAAATTGAAAAATAGATATTCAAATTTTTATGCTGGACCCTTTCAATATGATCTATAGAGTTACTGTATTGTAATTATGTATACGACTCATCTCATCTCATCTCCTTTCATGTACTTATATAATCAATTATAGATAAGCTAATAGCTATACTTTGCCGTTTATATAACATTCATGGAGTGTCTCTGGATTCAGAGTTAAACAACCGGGCTTTTTTCCATCTAACAGCTCCGTCTTGGCGTCTCCATTTTGGCGTGAAACTTGAAACTTTTGCGGACTAATTCACTTTTTGCCTTAATTATCTTTGCATTATTACGAAATGATTGCGTATTCTTAATTCGAAGGCGACAGTAGCTGCCTTCTTGGTGGCGAAGTGAAGTAATTAAGTTTTTCGTGAAACGCCCAACCGACTCCGCGCAAGGATGTCGACCGAATTATACAGCCAACAAACGAAAACTTTTTCATTGGCAGTAATCAGCATGAGTTTCATTAACTTCTGCATAGATACTTACACTAACAATTGAATGCTATATTTTTAGGTATAGAGACATACCCGTTACCACATTAAGGAAATTACTAGACATTTGCTAATATTTCAGTCAGGCACCCTCTGATCCTTCTGACTAAAACCGCATTGCATTAGTAGCTACGATCTGTTGTGATTTTGCTTGTTACAGGGATTGGCCAAACTGCTATACAGAGTGTCCAGTTAGTGTGTAATTCTTCGATATCTCGCAAGGAATACCTGATAGAAGAAAATATCAAATACAAAAGATATTTGGTTACTTAAGACGCATATTCTAAAAGTATTTTGAAATATATAGTGTGTTGCGGAAAAGTAGGATAGTGATCAACTTAATTTTTTTATGTGGAACTATACCTTTTTTTAAATTCTTCTAGTTTCCATCACTGATCTCTATTTAACCCTGAAATATTTTTGGGATCGGTTGCGACGTTGCCAACTTATAATTTATTTTCTATTAATTTCCGGATTTGCAAGGTCGCCAGTAATACGTCCAAATTGATATATTCCTTTCTTTCTCTTCTCAATAATATTATACATTGTTTCTTACTATGTTAATACCATCGCTTCCACCATTTATTCAAAATTAGTTCCCATGCAGTTAAATTGCAAATTATGGTGAGACTGCAACATTGTTTCTTACTATGTTAATACCATTGCTTCCACTATTTATTCAAAATTAGTTCGCATGCAGTTAAATTCCAAATTATGGTGGATGTGCTGCATTGTTTCTTCGTATGTTAATACCACCGCTTCCACCATTTATTCAAAATTAGTTCCCATGCAGTTAAATTGCAAATTATAGTGGATGTGCTGCATTGTTTCTTAGTATGTAAATACCACCGCTTCCACCATTTATTCAAAATTAGTTCCCATGCAGTTAATTTGCAAATTATGGTGAGAGTGCAACATTCTTCCTTACTATGTGAATACCACCGCTTCCACCATTTATTCAAAATTTGTTCTTATGCAGTTAATTTGCAAATTATGGTGAGAGTGCAACATTGTTTCTTACTATGTCAATACCATCGCTTCCACCATCTATTCAAAATTTGTTCTCACGTAGTTAATTCGCAAATTATGGTGAGAGTGCAACATTGTTCCTTACTATCTGATACAAGAATTAAATTATTCTGTCGCCTCTCGTGTTTTGTTATTCGCGGGTATAGCCCTGAATGGTCCACTAGGATATGCTATGTTCATTCTCTGCCGCTAAAAATGAAAGAGAAAGGGGACAGACCTGATGGGAAAACTTTTCCTTCATTATCCGAACCAGCTGCCGTAAAATATGCAGAGAAAAGCTGATTTTTTCGGGAGTCTCGGCTCAGTGATTGACAGGCCACTAACCAGTCCGTTGAGAGGTTTATTTGAGCAAACCGCGAACTAAATTTTAGGATAGTTATGGGAGCAGTCAGCACGGTCAAAAGGAAAATGAGATTTTAGTATTTATCCATATTTTTTATTTAAACTTTGTTTAACCATATCGCTTGTTGTTCCTTTCTGGTGCAAACTACTACGTGAGCAACAAAAAGAAGACAAATAGAAGAATTAGGATCAAAATTAAACAACATGATCTAACCTGCTTAACTTCAAAGTCACAACATCCCCAACCAGCTAAACTGAGTAACCTCAGTATCATCAAACTAGACTAATTTGAGGAGGGGCAAAGCAACAATTTTAATTTTGTTTGACACTATCAACAGGTATTGACTAACTAAGTATTTATGGCAACTGAGCATTCAAAAAATGTACCTGTCATCTAGGATAAGGTTGAAAAGGAAACAATTTTATAATAGAATGTGCAATGTGTGATATGCTACAATAATGTTTAATGAATGATCTCATACATAAAGTGCTTAATAACGTTATATAACGACATCAATTAAATAAAATGATTATTTACTAAAAAAAAATTTGAAACACCTACAAGTTGGAGCACCCTACGATAATTAAATAAATAAATAAAACGACCTTTATTTACCTGGCGGATATTCAGCTCTAACAGCTGCTTTAAAGTATCAATCAGGGCAGTAAAATTACAAATTCTGAAATTATAACTAAATTAGAAAAACAAAAGTCTATGCACATACAAATAATCATAATATAAAAAACAAGTACTAAATTCAGCAGAGAGTTTTCCAACAGAAAATACTACCATGCCGATGGAGTTCCTGTACGTCTATGAGAACACCTTCAAAGAAGAATGTGGCCATCAGTAAAAGATAGAAGTAGCGGCATGGCTATAATTGCAACTCATAAATGTAATGTTAGGTGTCAGTTCAGCATTTCTGCTGTAAACAAAACTATAAGAATGGTAAAAAGATTTATTTTTTTGAATAACCTATGACATGATGAAAGTATCATATAAAAAATAGACATTTGACAAGGAACATATGCATGTGTCTTTGACGTGGTATAAGCAGCACGCTGGACCTTCAGGTAGGCGAGGGTGTACATCCAGTTCGATTATCGGTTTTACTGAATACTGCCTTACATAGTTTGCTTTTTCTCTCCCCTTCACAGAATTTTGGTTTGCTGTGGACGTTAACTCGTGGAGGATAGCAGATACCTTATGAAGTGGTGTGAATCCAGAAGCGCATGGAATGCAGTGATGATAATTTATCAACCATCGAGCTTGCGTTTGCAGGTCACGTAGTAATAGGTTCCAAGGAAACGGTGGTTTAAAAATGTAGTGACAGATTTTCAGTCCATCAAAGGTAGCCAGCTCTTTCGCTATGAACTTATCGTGCTCCTATTTGAAGCAGCCCTGTATGTCCACAATGAAATTCATAGTTTTAAATCAGAAAATTGTTTCACAACACGCTGTTTCAAGCAATAAAAGTTTAGTGATTTTCTCAGAGCCCTGAGTTTTTGCAGATGCCTTGTTAAAGCTTTTCGGTACGCTTTCATAATTTGAATGAGTGGTTGGTATGGTAGCTTAATGATTTTATAGTCTAACTCTGTTTAATTGTCTTTGTTAGAGGGTTGTAAAAAAAAGCCGGTCATGGAGCAGGAGACAATACGCTGAGGTGTTGGGTGACACATTCTCGCTAGTTTCAAATTCAATTCGCATAACAACAGACCCAGTTTGAATACTTTCCTTCTGCTTAGAACAATCAATATGTGTCAGTGGTGCACAGTTGCAAAGTCCTTAGGGGTGAAAAGTGGTTCATTTCCACTTTCATAATACGAATGACGAAATTTTGAAAACACGTCATACAAGGCAGCAAATTGTTGATTTGGAAAGTCCAAATATAAATCATTATAAGGATATCTTGTATACCATGTAACGTAATTTACATAGGATGTACGATTTAAAATAAAATCCTTAACTTCAATTTGGGGCAGTTCAATGGGCAATGACATCAAACTCACTGGAAGTTCATTGTACTCAAGAATAATGTATTTTTGATTTATATACTTATTTAAAAGAAATATGCTCCAAAAGACAATATAATTTTCTTTGCAACGAAGGCTATCATAATTTAATAACAAATATTTCATAATCTTATATCAAGATTTTTTCCAGAGGTGCCCAGTTTACTTCTATCAAGAATATAGACAGCTTGAAAATGCGAACCTTCATTTACAATATGATAATCTTGGTTTGAAAATGAACGCTGTTTTACAAGAGCACCCTATATTTGTATCAAGTAAATCATTTATTTGACGTCTAGCAACGTCGGAGTGCGCAGGCGCGCAGCATGTCACGGGTCAACTCTAACCTCTCCACGTCCGCGCCGCCATTATCGGTTTTCGGATTGTCGTATTCGCCGCCGTCTTAAGCACCGTAGCGCAATACCTGCATCCTGGATCCTGCATAATAGCACATAATAGTATCTAGTCAAACTGTTAAATAAATTGCCATTGCTACGTCACACACGTGATACCACCGTCAACCATCAGTCATCGAATCTGCCAGTAGTGCCGGTCCACCACAATTTGAGTCGCGTCCCAGTTCCCATTAGCTTCCTTATCACTGGATCTATCCAACCATGAATGAGCTATTAAAAAAATTGGAATGCGAAGACCTGACTCAGGTCATCCTAGATAAGTACTAAGTATACTAGAAGTGATTCAAGAAATTTTGCAGAACTGTTTCTCCAGAAAAATGTCTATATGCTCATAGAAGAGTTTGAATGCTCAAATTAATACTACTAGGTTCCTCATCCAAGAATATCACAATTTTAGAATAAAGTTGAGCTACCTGCGTCAAGTTCATGAAATGCTCCCAGTTCTTTTTCTTCAAGTGCCATGCTTATTTTAAGCGTTAGCGACTCCCATTTCTACGATTTCTCGATATCGTTGTCTATCTTGAGCAGCGTGAAGCAGTTCATCTGCCGACAGTCCAGTCCAATGACGGAGATTCCTTAACCACGACATCTTTTTACGTCCAATTCCCCTCTTACCTTCTACCTTACCGTTCAAGATAAGACGCAGCAATTCATATTTGGGACCACGAAGGATATGCCCTAGATATTCTAATTTCCTTCTTTTCACCTGTTGAAGAAGCAAGCGATCGTGGCCAATAGTTCTTAAAACTTCCCCATTTCGCGCTTTTCGAGTCCACGGTATTTTAAGAAGTCTTCTATAAATCCACATTTCAAGCACCTCGATCCGATTCATAGAATTGGTCTTTAAGGTCCAAGTCTCGCAACCGTATAGGAATACTGACCAGACATAACATTTAGCTAGACGCTCTCTCAGTCGAATATCGAGAGAGCGATTACAAAGTACCGATTTTAACTTCGTTAATGTCGATTTTGCCATTCCTACGCGTGCTTTTATCTCCTCATCAGGATCCAAGGACTCGTTGATCCAGCATCCGAGGTACTTGAAGTGATGTAGGTACCTGTTCTAATCGTTTTCCATTCTACAACAGTGTTTTAGGGCGCAGATCCATTTTATTCACAACCATGAATTTTGTCTTTTTCAGGTTTATTGTGAGACCCCACTTCTTACCTTCCTCACTTATATTATTTAGCATATGTTGAAGATCTTCTATGTTTTCTGCCAATATCGCTGTATCATCTGCGTATCTAATATTTGTGACGACTTCGCCTCCAACTTTGACTCCACCCACTGCGTTGAATGACGTCTCAAACAATTCTCTCCCAGTTAAGATTATGAAATGCTCCCAGTTAAGATTATGAAATGCTTCAGTCAAGATTATGAGATACTTTGGTCAAGATTACCATATGCTTGATTTAAGATTTTGGTATTCCTACTATCAATAATTTCCCAGTTTTGCATTGAAGACATTTTCTCAATGTAACCCTTATATGGTTAAAGATATCGTATTCTCACTTTTAAGATTAGCATAATTTTGCGCGTATAGGAAGTTGTATACTTGAATTAAAGCATCTGTGTTCCATCAAAGAAATTATTTTTATGTGTCTTAACTATGACCTACTGTGATACTGTGTATGTAGTTTTAACATGGCACATACATATGTATAACTGTGTGTACCCAGGCCCCTTAAGGGATCACACTGCTCTTGTACTTGGAGCAAAGCAATGCAGCTAAAGTCGTGTTCAGAAAAGTGGTCACCTTATTCGGGATAATCGTTAATATTGGAAATCGACCGGCGCTTATTTCACCTCACGCTCCGCCGATTCAGAATCCATGTATTTCTATCTGTTTTGGAATTTGGGAGCGGCGTGTCACAGGTCGTGCATACCGGATCGGATTTTTTCCCGCGCAGCGTCGGATGCCTGGAGGATATATCTGATGCGCGCTACATTTCCGAATTTTTATGCAATTCACGGAAACATCGACGCTTGCTGCACGTCACAGGTAATCTGATGGCCCGAAGGCGACGCCCTAATTTATATTCGGTTTGTCCCACGTTTATACAGAGATGCTTCATTTTCACTTGGTTTTAACACCATCACCCTGATTACCAAAAAAGATATAATGACGTCACACTGTCCTTGAATGAATAAGGACCAGAGGCTATCCAGCACGGAATGTGGCTAGTGCATAGGCCACACCATGGGCCCTTTTGCGCCTCTATCCGCGCTAGTTCCTAAGACCTGCCCTTTTGGCAAAGGCAGGTACATTCTTACGTCCTATCCGTTTTATCTCTATTAGTTCCAAGGTTCTTGAGCCCAGAATAGTCTGCCTGTGATAACCCAGGGTTCACAGCGACTCAAGATGTGTGCCGAGGATTCTTCCTCTTCACCACACCACGTGCACGTTGGGTCGTTGACCACCCTCATCACAAACAAGTGACGCCTGAAAGTGTTGTGTGGCCTAGTAGCAATCTCAAGTTACTCCTATCCAGAGAGAGACAAAATCGTCCTATTCTCTCTGCAGGCCCTGCTAGTAGCTCCCGAGCCTGACGGAGATGACAAGAGATGTTGTTCCATCTCAGAGAGTGTTGATTTTGGATCCACTCTCCAGTTGTTTTCCTAATCAAGTTTGCAGACCGTCCTAAGGCTGGTTCCGGGCCCACAGAACTGTTTCCGGATCCCATCCTAGCCAGATGATCGGCCATTTCATTACCCTTTACCCCAGCGTGCCCAGGTACCCACATCAGTGATACCTTGTGTTTAGCTGAGATGTCGTCAAGAGCCCTCTTGCACTCCAGAACCAGTCCCGACATTATTTTCCAAGCACTCAGTGCTTTGATGTGGGCCTGACGGTCAGAGCAGATAGTAATCCGCCTCCTAGACACACTGTCCTTGGTCAATGTCTGCCAAAGATGTAGAGGAATTCGATGTGGCAGTCTGATGTTCCTGGTTAACCAATTTTATTTTTATCGCTAGGATAGTTATATTCTCCCTTCCTTCTCCAACAGGGATTTTCCTGATTTTTTTGTACAAATAATATGAGTCATCATCATCATAGTCACCAATGTCTTAAGAGACATGTTGTGGACTCGTAAAATGCATCAAGTCGGAGCTAGAGTATTGCAGACACAAATACTATCAATAGTTTTGAGAACTGTAGCTCGCCATCGTTCGCGATTTTCTGTCAGTTTAGTGGCGCTCTTGATACTCATATCTAGCAACTGTTTCGTCGTATCCAGTGTGTAGGTGAACAGCCACGGTGCTGCCCACTCGGAGCGTGACCTGACCTGAACTACAAGAATATGTCCGGAGAATGTAAGCTTTCTCGTCGACACAATGGAGTATAGTCTCTTTGAATTACCGAGCTCATCCAGTATGGATACATTAGTTCGATGGGCAGTATAAGGAATTCTCAGCATTCTCCTCCATACCCACATTTCAAAAGCATCTATGCGAGCTCGATCTGCCTTTTTAACAGTCCAAGTTTCCGAGGCAAACAAAAATATGGAGAACATAAGAGACTGAGCGACATTTTGGTAGCTTTAGTGATGTTATGGTCACACCATATTTTAGTAAGCTTTGTCATGGCCACTCGTGTCTGTTGAATGCGCCGTCGAATCTCATTATCACAGCTACCCGAATTGTCGATCAAAGAACCGAGGTACACAAAACTTTGAACTACCTCACAACGGCCTATTGACTTTATTTCTTGATGATTGTCATGCTCTCTATCTACGGTCATAACCTTGGTCTTGTTGTAGTTAATACCAAGAACATATGCTGCACTGTGTTGTTCTAAAATGTTTAATAGAGCTACTAGTTCTTCTTGAGAAGCAGCAATAAGGGTTGTATCGTCAGCAAATCTTAAGTTAGATATTTTGCTTCCTCCAATAGTTATATCGCCATTCCAGTTGACCAATACCTGTCTCATCACAATTTCAGAGTAAATGTTGAGTAACATGCTGTTGCTGTTGCTGTTTGACCAGACAAATTACCATCAATTCTTACACGAGCCGAGTTAGACTCATAGAGTTGCTGTATGAGAAATACTAAGTGGTAAGGGACTCCCATAGAAATAAGGATTTCGCACAGTTTAGGCCACTTTACGTTATCAAACGCCTTAGAATAGTACACAAAGCAGATAAATACTGGAAACTCAATAATATTACACATGAAATAAACACGAACGAACAAAAAACCTGCATCCGCAACGATAATTCGGCAACAGAGGGTTCAGCTGAATCACCTTGCTTGGCGCCTGAACACCGGTGGCGTACTACATGACGTCACGGCGTGTTTTCTTACACTTGGGATAATTTGAATCTCACCCCATATTTAAATCTTTCTAGGGGGCGTTTGAAGTAAGGCAAGTAGTTTTTGTTGGTGACATGCGTATGGGTACTATACAACAATATTAGGTACATTTTGCCGAATTTAAATGTTTGTCAAGTTCCCTCTACCTTAAGGTACTAGTCTTTACCATTTCGCATATACAGGGTGTTTTCTATCTTAGTGCATTAATTTGGCGGAACGATAGATCATAATATTTCGAACCTGAAACCCCAGTACCATTTCACTAGTTAACGCATAGTTAAACAGAAAGAAATTAAAAAAAATATGACTGCAAAATCACAATCCGACAACATTGCCCAGTATTCGCCCTAGTTTCTGTGAGGTATTTTTGGAGATATTCACTATGTAAACATGAAAACAAATGCTATTATCTCTACACTTGTTGCCGCATATTCTGTGTTATCAGAAAATGTTGCGGTTTTTTTGAAACTGCAAATTTGGGATATTCGTATTAAATTTGCGGTATAAGCATTACAATGATGTGTAATATTCGTACTTTACATAACGGCATTAAGATCGTAAATACCCTGTATAATCTAAAACTGCACAGAAAAAGCCTACACAAAGAAAGCACACCTCGCCAAAAAACGGTAGACAACATTTTCTCCGATACTTATTTTGTAAACCAAGTGCACACATAATGCAAGAGCTGTCCGACAAGGGTATTGATGAGGTTAATCCACCATGAATATACCGTAATTTCCTAAGGTGTCACTGTGTCCCATCTAGACAATCCGATCATCATCTATCACTGGACGAACTCTGTATTCTGCTGTGCTGGCCCAGGCATGTCCCGGCTTAGTTCGTATGTGTACCGCACTCTCCTGTCTTTGATATTGTCGTGTGTAGGTTCGCAGTAGAGAAAGGATCACGTCTTTCTAGAAAAATAACCCATCGATACAGACACTGTCGCGGTTTTACTGGACTGCGCAACAAAATTGCAGGTAGAAATCATATATAAGTTTTATTTATCTTATTTAACTCCCAATTGATTTGCGATCTGTAAAAATAGTCACAATGAGCAAATAGTTTGTGGCACTAACACTAACATGTAGGGAACAGTTCAGTAACTATTTCCTTTTACACCTTTGCACATACACAAAGTTTAGCACTGGGAGCTACACACTACACGTTCACTCAAATCTTTCCGGAAGATCACTTGGAATGTGTCTCTTCAACCTGCGGCTGCCCTGATGCTGCATAAGGTATCTGGCTAATGGGTTGGGATGCTCTTGAAGACGAGTTCTGTACCTCTCGGCGATGTTTGACACTTCTTCTTTTACTGATGGGATCTGCAAGTCGCGCCTAATAAATTCATTTGGAACATACCATGGAGCTTTGGTTGGGAGTCGTAATGTTTTGGCTTGGAACCTATCCAGTATTTCGATATTAGAATTCGAGGCCGATCCCCATAGTTGCATACCATAACACCAAATTGGTTTTATTATGGCCTTATATATCAAGACTTTGTTGCTCAACGACAGAGAGGATCTGTGACCTATCAACCAATATCGGTTTTGAAGTTTCAGCCCTAGCTGTTTCCGTTTAGTAAAGATGTGCTTTTTCTATGTCAGTCTTCGATCAAGGTGCATGCCTAGATATTTTACATATTCTTGTTGTTGTAGATTCTGGCCATTTAGAGATATAGTCCAACAGTTGTTCCTCCTGTTAGTAAACGTTACATGGGCGGATTTTGATTCATTCGCTTTGATACACCACCTCCTGAGCCAAGTTTCTGTGCCGTCAAGGCTTTTTTGTAGCTGATTTGATGCCTCCATGTGGTTAGGATGCACTGATAGTACTGCAGTATTACCAGCATAAGTAGCTATAGTGACGTTATCCTTTGTGGGTAGGTCAGCCGTGAAGAGAATATACAGTAAGGGTCCTAATACGCTACCCTGTGGAACCCCGGAACTGATTGGAAAATATAAGTTTTATGACTAAACTATTTTTGTTTTCTTCAAAATCAATTAAAATTAAAATGGGTTTTTGAATCCAGTACCGAATAAACCCGACAGCTCCCGAAATCATGTGACGTCACGTTTACGTCAAGATGCATTCCTTTCACCAATGACATACTACTCCGATAGTAGACTCAATCGTGAAAATAGTTACTAGTAACTAGTGCAAATTTGTTGCACCATAGAAAATGAATGAAGCTCAAGACAAAGTCCTCGATCGAAATGAATATCTTTTTAGATGCTCGAACTTAGATTACAAATTCCAGCAATAAAGTACCGAATCAAATATGTTCCGTTGAAGCGATCTCTTTCGCAACGCCGTGATCAAGCGGGTGTAGGTTCGAAACCCAGGCCTTACAACTCTTTTTTTTGATTTTTTGTACCAAACAATATGCTTTTTACATCTGCCACACAGTTTTTTTTCTACGATCGACATAAATATATTTTTGAATCAAATTTTATTAGAAATCTAGACGCCTTGAGGTTAGCTGGGTAGAAATATCGGGTTTCAAATTCTAAACATACATATATCCACAGTTGGAAGCTGAATGTTGTCAAATTGATAACTGCAGTCAATCACAGATAGAAGATTGTCAATGAGCTCCCTTATATTAATAATTGGTTCTGGAATGTCCTTTAGAAGCTCTCGTAAGTTGCAGTACTTAGTTTCTTGTTGAAATCTAGGGTTCGGCTTTTTACTAAGTAAAACATCATTTCTCGGGGAGTAGGTAATATCTATTTCGTCTTCATGACATGAAACCTTGAACTCTTTAACAAGAAACAACAATCACATAAGTCGAAGTAGTTATTTGTGAGAGATACCTAGGTATCTATTACATTGTTCAGTAGATAAAAAGCTTTCAACAGAGAGTTTAAAATTTTTCAAAAAGAGGACTGAGGAGCATGATAGCAATGAGAAGTTCAATGTATTGATAGTGGGATAGTTACTGATGTAACAGAATACTATAACATTTCACTTAATAATAACGAAACCCAAATAGATATATTAAGAAATACCACATTTGGTTTCTCAATTGATCGATAGCTGTTAGAGCAGCAGCCTGTGGGCCTAGCTCTTCAGTAGTCGATCAATTCTGTCAACTGAGCAGCATCAAGAAAAAAAAAGATGATGAATGGAAGAAAGAAAAAAGGAAGAGAACAGGGAGAAAGGATAGTATGGTTTAAGACATGAGCATTTACTATAGTGATTTGGTAAACTCTGTATAATTTATACTGCTCAGTCTGCCTTATCTACTTCTGAGCTCTGTGATCAACGGATACGTGCAAGAGATTGTACATGAGTGATTGTGGCTGAGTAAAATGGTGATAATAGTATGTTTTTGAAACTAAGTAGCTTATTAAATTATTCATTAAAATTTTCATAAGCTAGTCCCGTGACATAAAAAGCAAAAAAGAGTATACCTTAGAGCACTTGTGCTTATTGGAAGGATCTACGTCTTTATTGCTCAAGATTTTATCAATTTGGAAATGTTTTCTTAAGGAAATTCGTGTCCACTCTAGAAGTTAGCCAGTTTAAGATGCACAACTAAATATCCACAGAATTCCAACGTCTTTTGGTGATTCTTCAGGCTGTTTAAAAGGCTTAGAAAAGAAAGAATTAATGGAAATACAAAAAACAACAGTGATGAAATAGTATACAGAGAGTATAGAGACAGAGTACTTCTCTGAGACTGATATTCCAAGTACTCCACTAAGATTGGGAGAAAATCAGATATTAAGCTTCGTGCCAAAAAATCTGCTACAATATTTCGAAGTAGATAGTAGTAGATAGATAGATAAATATGCTTTATTGTCTAAGAATTTACAAATTTCTTATTGACAAAGCTGTAACAACAAAATGTGGAATATTCACTAAAACTCGTCATAGAATTCATCTACTGTGTAATAAGGTTTTTGAAATAGGAAATTATTAAGTTTTTTACGAAAAACTTTCAAATCTTTTTGAATTTTAAAAGAATTAGGAAGTTTGTTGTGAATCTTCAATCCATTGTATATAATTGAATCTTTGACCAGTGCTGATTTGGGGGTGATTAATTTAAAATCATTCTTTTGTCTTATATTATATTCTATATTTATGGTTTCAAATTTTGTTTTATTTTGGATACTAATGTAGCCGTTCCCAAAATAAATAGTGCAATTAAGGTCATAATTTTGTATTCTAAAAATAGTGGCTTGCATGAAGTTCTAGGTCTACTCTTGGCGATGCATCTAACTGCTCGCTTCTGTAAGACTAACAATTTATTTAAGTAGGTATGAGAACAGACACCCCAAAATGGGATGCCGTAACTCAACCTACTTTGGAATAATGCAAAATAACAATTTTTGGTGGTGTTTCTTCCAAGAGTTTCTCTAACTGTTCTTAGTATGTAAGTTACTTTAGCTAACTCATTAATTAAATTATAAATATGAGATATAAAATTCAATTTTTGATCAATAGTTAGACCTAAGAACTTCATGCTGTATGTTTGATGTAATTGTTCGTTGTCTAAGTAAATCACGTCAAGTGAGCATTTGAAAGTCATGAATTTGGTTTTCGAGATATTAAAAGATAAAAAATTGCTGTCACACCATCTTTTGATTACAATTATATCATTTTCAATTTTTTTTTAAATCGTGTATGTCATTATCATGCCAGAGTATTGTAGTGTCATCTGCAAATACAGTGAATTGACCACTTATTTCTAATGTCATTAGGTTATTAATGTATACTAAAAATAAGATGGGACCTAACACAGATCCCTGTGGTACTCCATCCCGTATGTTCAATTTTTCTGAAGTTACATTTTTAGACAATTTAACAATTTGAGAACGATTACTCAAATAAGAGATAAACCATTTTAGTGCTATTTTAGAACAACCATATTTATGTAATTTTTTGATCAAAATATCATGATTGACACAATCAAATGCTTTAGAAAAGTCACAGAACAAAGCTACTGAAATTTGATTTTTATTTAAGGTAGAGTATAGTTTATAAAGTAGAGTAGATAGTAGTATAAGAGCAGGTAATAAATGTGCATTATCATGCAACTCGAGTGTCTTAAAAACTATTGCTATCTGCGCCAGTATGTTTAAGAAACTGGGAAACCAAAATAAATAGAAAAATAAAATTAGCCCTATGGGGATTAATTTGGGAGATAGCAACCTACATACAATACTTTTTGCAGACGATCAAGTAGTAATTGCTGAAGACCGAGAAGACATGGAGTATATGTTGACCAAGCTCATAGAAGAGTACAGTAAATGGGGCTTAGAGGTTAACACGGAAAAGACGCAGTACATGGTAATAGGAGGAATGGGACAAGATTTAAAACTAGATAGTGGTACGATAAAGAACGTAAAGGAATACGAATATCTCGGGGTCACATTTTGTGAGGATGGAAGGGATGACAAAGATATAATAAAAAAAGTTGGGAAAGCAAAAAATATGACCAAGGCACTGCATCCAATACTGTGGAATCATAACATCACAAAAAAAAACTAAACAAGATATATTTAAGACATTAATAGAGTCAGTAATGACGTATGGGTCAGAGGTATGGGTAATGGGCAAAAATATGAGCCAACGAATATTATCAACAGAAATGTCGTACTGGAGAAGATGTTGTAGACTAACGTTGTTTGATCACGTCAGAAATGAGCTTATTAGAGAAAGGATGGGAGCTGCAAGCACTTCCTTAGATACCATAAGCACTAAGCAATTGAAATGGTATGGACACTTGCGCCGTATGAGTGAAGAAAGGATACCAAAGAAGGTATGGAACTGGACTCCGCCCCAAAGGAATAAACGCGGAAGACCACGAAAGAAGTGGATGCAAAACATAAACACAGAAATGGAAAAAAAGGGGCTACACGACGGAGACTGGAATGATAAAATCCGATGGCGCTTAGGATGCGAGAAGCGGCATTGAGGCTGCAAAACCTCGCTATATATATATAAGAGTCAAAAAGGGCATAAATTTTGGAGCTCAGTGTACACGTGCAGTTTCCCGATCACGTTTGGGATTGGCTTCGCTTCTTTCCCGCACACACAGTGACAGTCACCGGTGCCAATCCCAAGCTACAAGATTTAATCATTACCTACCCGCAGCTTCACCACAAAGGGACAACTCGGGGATTTTTAGGGGGATTACTCTTTCTGCTTTCTATGCTGGAAGTATTCTTATACTGGATACATTGCCTGGGTTACATCTTATATAAGTGTCCACTTTCTGGTTTATTACGTAACAATTAAATAACATGCCAAGTTTAAGTACAGCGTCCTGGTTGATCCTGCTTATAGCTTTTGAGTTAGAATATAAGTATAATAGTATTTGAGTACATATAATATTCTGTAAAGGGGTCTATATCTATTGGTCAATAAAGTATTGTTATTTGTATGAATACTGTCTATGATAGTCAGGCAATATTGAATTTTATTTCTACAGTAGCTTACTATTAAAGCTAGAATGAAGGAACTGTGTGGTTTTTGAAGATTCATATGCTGTCGTTTATGAGCTATACAACATCTCCCAAAGTGATGGCACCACATTTGAATCGTTTGTTTGAGAAACACCGCATGTCCATAAATTTAACAAACCTCGGCATAATTTTCGATTGCAAACTTAGATTTCAAGAATATGTTTCTCTTTTAGTCAAGAAAAACTACCTTGTTCTTAGGTTGTTATACCGTAATGGAGGTGTACTAAATTTTAAGTTGCGTAAGAAGCTTGTAGAAAGTTTGGTATTTTCTGTTCTTAGTTACGGTATCACACTCTATTATCCTTGCTTGGACCAGATACAGATTACAAAAAAATCAAAATTGCTGCTGTCTGTTTATATTCGGTTTGAGAAAATTTGATAGAGTAACCTCTAAAATCAATGAATTGTGGTGGCTGAAAATCGATGGTATGTTTAAGTATTATATGGGTATGTTGGTATTTCGTATCCTTGCTACATCAAATCACTTACGTAGCAAATTACTATTTAGGCGAGAATTACATAATGTTAATATAAGGAATGTGGACAATCTAGCTTTACCTTTTTTCCGGTTAAGTCTTTTTAAGCGTTCTTTTACATATAATGCAGTAAAAATCTATAATGAGATTGAGAACACGATTAAGCGTTATACATTAAATACTGTTAAGGAACATTTAAAAAAACATTACTTTTTGTGGCAAAATATGTAAGTTTTTCCTAAATTTATATTTAGTTTTATATATTTTTCTTCATTTAAAATTTGGGTGGGGTTAAGTGGAGTAGCAGCAGCTAGACTTCACCCCATATTTCTTAGGTATACAATACTTGAATAAAGCATTTTATTATTATTATTATTATGATTCATCAAGTTTCTCTCGCATGACTGCGGTAGCAGCAAATGTTGACGGGCTGTGCCAAGTCAACACCTGAACTATTACGGGTCTGAATTTAGGAAGGATCGAACAATATTACAGGTCTTCAGGATTACAGACTTTTGGAATATTTTGTGTAACCGTTCGTCCAGGTCTAACTGTTGTTGTTATTATTATTATTATTTCCGAAAAATTGTTATATTCATATCAGGGTATCATTTAGCCTGTGATACACACTTTTTTAGGCCCAGCCGAACAGTGCCTCACTTATTACAGAAACCAAGGGAGAGTATTGCTTTAGATCGTTCTGTATTGTGTAGCGTGGAAACTATTAAATTGATTTTAAAATTTTGACACAGTATTACTACTGTAGCGAGGAAAGCGGCAATGGTTTTTGTTTTTGTCAGTGGCGGCGCAGCAATAATCAAAAAAATTAAAATATAAATACAGCTCAAACTTCGTTTTTATAGGCGTTTTAGGGATTCCTGGTCATTTTCAACTTTTTTTGAGTGGGGTGAAATTGGGCTGTAAATCTAAAATATGACTATAGCTTCATGCTATGATAGAATAATAAACTGGTATCGCCGTACTATATAGGAATCAGCTTGACTAAATTTTGTTGTCACAGCACCAAAGTTTTTTTAACTTTTAAGTCGTTAGGAACACCAGATGCACATGCTTTATGTTGACGTAGTTATGTTTATAGATCTTCAAGTCGTTTCCAAATGACACGGCTTTTCCAAGTTTCCTCAAAATAGTGATTTTGTCACATGTAGGGTTTCTTAAATAAGCGTTTCATTTATGATAATTCTTTCCACAAAAATCATATTCCGGAACCACTCAAAATGGACCGACCAGAAACTGAAAACGCGACAAATGAATGCGAGTGTGATACACGCCGAGAAGTCATGTTTACTTAGTCCCTCGGGACTATTAGCCGAGAGTGTATATTAAGGGCTGTACAAACAGAAAGAGGAAGAGTAACATGAAGGGAAAAGGTGTTTGACAGGGTCGTCAACGATGTCTATTGTTTGCAGGAGCTACGTGCCGTGAGCCGTGCGTTACCATTATGGGTCAGGTTGTCGGCCTGTTGAAAGAAAAACTTACTGTCAGTCGGAAGAGCTTCTAGTCATTTCGCTAAGTGCCGAGAAAAACGTACAGTGACGTACTAGTGTAACCTTAGAGTCATAGGAGGCGTTGAGAGCTAGAGTGGCCTATTCTACAGAAATGAGAAATGTCATGGCCGACTCTACACTAGGCCGGAGCCTTAGATATGGCAACGTGGCTTAGCTGTCAAATAGTGGTCCGGTTACCTTAAATTGTTCTATAGTTTCTTAATGATAATTATTACATTTTATATGTATTAAGAGTTCATCTCTGTTGATAAATTAAGAAAAATAGTATTTAGAACTACTACTACTTACCACTTACATCTGATGTCTGGTTCATCGTAGTCAAACACTACAAAATAAAAATAAACGCAACCTGTTTCCTGTTGCCACTTCCAGTTACACTTAAATGAACGCCCAGTTTACTTTGTAAATTTTCACCTGAGCTAGAAAAATTCACTATTAGATCACTTTGAAGCCATTCTTGCTGGTCTTGATTCCCTTTCACTATCAAATCTTTTCGTAGGTATGCCCAGATGCATGCCCAGATGAGTTCTATCAACTGTCCTTTTCTGTGATATTTGGGGGGTCCAGAAAACATTGTAGGTACCACATTGTGCTTTAAAATAGGTCTTATCCTTTGAAATGTTTGTAAATTATTGTCCTTATTCTTATAAATATAACCAGCCCTTACGAAGGATACCGTTCACCCACTTCTGTTTATGTCCTTTATTGGAAGCACAATTGCTAGTGCAACCTGGTACTACACACTTTGCAGGCATGTTTTATCTTTATAGTTTCATTTGTGCAGGTAAATATTTAGAAACACATTAAAAATCACCCTCCAATCTTCTTTTTCACTCTGGAAGGTTATGTTTGGTATGTCCTTTATTGGAAGCACAATTGCTAGTGCAACCCGGTACTGCACACTTTGCAGGCATCTTTTTATCTTTATAGTTTCGTTTGTGCAGGTAAATAATTACAAGCACATTAACAATCACCTTCCAATCTTATTTTTCACTCTGGAAGGTTATATTTGGTATGTCCTTTATTGGAAGCACAAGTGCTAGTGCAACCTGGTACTACACACTTTGCAGGCATCTTGTTATCTTTATAGTTTCGTTTGTGCAGGTAAATAATTAAAAACACATTAAAAATCACCTTCCAATCTTCTTTTTTGCTCTGGAAGTTTACACTAAAGACTTAACAACAAATAAAAGCTTGGCCCTCGACGCAGTGTTGCCATATTCCAATGCTCCGGCCTAGTGAGTAGAGTCTGCCATGGAGATGTGGAAAATTTTAAAGATTGAACACCCAGCTCATGGATTTTCAATATTATAATGGCGTATGACTGATTTCGCTATTATTACAGAGAAGTCGCTAGATATGTTATTATAGCATTGATATAGTTCCTGTTATTTGCAAATCTTTACCAGCACCTTCTAAGTTTTTGAATTTTGGGGATAGGCCACTCTAGCTCTAAACTCCTCACATAAGTACATGATTATCTTTACTCAAATGAAACATGTCATTTCACTTCATCAGAAAGGACTCTTTCATAGTAAGTCGACCTCATCCAATCTGGCATGTTTTAAAAAGTCAGTTTGTTACCGCAGAGGTTTATTTAGCGTCTGATTATAGTAAACATGAAAAAAGTCAGTAAAAGAGTTAAGACAAACAACACAAAATAAAGAAAATGCGATCTAAATAGTAACTGGGCTATAAGTTAATATCGAGCCTGAAAATCCATTCTACAGCTAATGGCTTGGCTTGGAGGAGATCCTTGTTGTTGCTTGGTTGTGCTCTATGACCACATTCTTGCACTACATGCCTTACAGTTGGGCGTTCCACTCCACAGTGGCACCGTGAGGATTCGCGCTTGTTCAATTTGAACAAAGAATCAGCACACACTGCATGCGACGTGTGAATTCTATTTACATTCGGCCATTCCTTTCGGTAAAGCTCAAATCCAGGGGGTTCTTGACCAACAATTATACTACTTTTCACTTATTCTGCTGTTTGGGTCGCCCAAATTTCTGCCCATCTAACTGCAGGGTTAGAACCATCAGACTTAAGTTGAAGACCTGTTGTAATTGATGGTCTTCTGGATCCTAGTCTGCACAAGGAGAGATCAGGTATATCTTCGTGAATACAGATTTTACTAAGGCCTTCGATAGACTTGCTTACGGAATACTGTTAAGAAAGCTTATAGACTGTGGCCTCCCGCTTAAGTTCTCCTTTTTCTCGCTAAATGGAAAACTTCCTGTATTTCAAAGCTCCCGCTCTCTTGGAGGATACATCCTGGTACTCCAAGCAGAAATTCATTCATTCAACAGGCACGTATGGCCACAGCAAAGCTTACTAGAATATGGCGTGGCCATAACATCACTAAAGCTACCAAAATGTCGCTGCTTCAGTCTCTTGTGTTCACCATATTTTTGTATGCTTCGGAAACTAACGTTTCCATACTGGAGGGGGCGAGGAGGGATGTCATTGTGAAGCCCTTAGGTATACAGGCAGATTATATTTGATTCAAGAGTCCTTGAACCTGAAGATAAGATGGACAGGACCCCAGGCCATCCTCACCTTTGCGATGAGGGCTGGATTTGGGAACTAGGGCAACAAGAGGTACATAAGGGCAAGCTTGTTGGGCTCTTATCTTCAGAAGGTCTCCCTCTTTCTTTCGTCCATTAATGTTTTATGGTCAGCCTACCACAGAGGCTGAAAGCATATAGTGTTGTAGAAGCGCTGCGAGAGGATAAGCGCATGTGTACGTTAGATCTGAGACACTGCAGATTGTAGCCGTCGGAAAACAAATTTACCGACAGCTCACTCCACAGCGTCGAAGCTCTCCAAAAGAAAGAATGCTGGAGGAGACTTGTTCAAGGGGTAGCGACCTTGACCTGGTAAGGATAAGCTTGCAGAGCCTTTCTAGTATTTAGAAGTAATTTCTACTGAATCTAGCAAAAACACTTTGCGCTTATGAAAACTATTCTTTTCCTGAATAAATTAGTTAGGAGTTGCTTTTTCGAGAAATCTACTTAATCAATTCACCCTCAGAATTGCCTTTGAAGGCATATGTCCCATACAAAAACATAAGAGTGCCTTGTGGTCTCGCAATAACATACTTTCAGTAACTGCCCAACCGATTTTGACGACATTTGGCATACAATATTGTGAGAGATCATGCTAGGAACTGCTGCATTTTTTTCGAATGTCAGTACATTGGCGGAGGAGTAATTAGTAATAAAAGATATCTTTATAATTCTCCATTTCTTCCACCTTCCATTTTCTCTGAAAGGGGTTGGAATAGCCGAGAGGAAAATTTAGAAGATTTGTAATCTAGAATGTTTTTTATTGGAAGGTCGAAAACTTCAAGTATCTTGAGGGCTCGAAACCTTTGAATGTTTAGTAGAAGAGGTTCTTAGATTTTTAGGATAAAGTACTGCAAGAAGTTCTTTACTCACCGAGTTGACGTTTCGGTATTAACGTCGGCTCTTTGAGTAAAAAGCCTCTTGCAGTACTTTGTACCAAAATCCAAAGAACCTTTTCTACTGAAAAAACTGAGATAAGAATTATTTTCCATACTGCATCACTTTGAAAGTCTTGCTTATTTTGCACGAGTGGCATGACAAAATATAAAATTGGCATAGGAGACCTCACTATTAAGATTCTGAGAAGTTCACAAACTACAAGTTGACATTTTGCGCTTAGTCATATATTTAGAAAGACCATGAGCACTTTAAAATTCCTCCGCTAGTTTAAACATCTTTATCTACCACTTAGCCTGACCTTCTTCTCCACTAAACGTCATTTACACCAGGCCTCGGAATTTCTATTTTCTATTGAAAAAGCCAGAGAATATTATTTTTCAGTTCCTATCTGCTTTGTGGATTATTCTAAGGTGTTTGATAACGTAAAGTGGCCTAAACTGTGGAAAATCCTTATATCTATGGGAGTTCCTCACCACTTAGTATTTCTAATACACCAACTCTATGAGTCTAGCTCGACTCGTGTAAGAATTGATGGTAACTTGTCAGGTCAAACAGCAACCAGAAGAGGAGTTCGTCAGGGATGTGTATTATCTCCGATGTTATTTATCGTTTGCTCTGAATTTGTGATGAGACAGGTATTGGGCAACTGGAATGGCGGTATAACCATTGGCGGAAGCAAAATATCCAACTTAAGATTTGCTGACGATACAACCCCTATTGCTGCTTCTCAGGAAGGACTAGTAGCTCTGTTGAACATATTAGTACAATACAGTGCAGCATATGGTCTTGGTATTAACTACAATAACACCAAGGTTATGAGCGTAGATAGAGAGCACGATAATCATTGAGAAGTAAAGTCAATAGGCCGTTGTGAAGTAGTTCAAAGTTTTGTGTACCTCAGTTCTTTGATCAACAATTCGGGTAGCTGTGAAAATGAGATTCGACGGCGCATTCAACAGGCACAAGTAGCCATGACAAAGCTTACTAAAATATAGCGTGACCATAACATCACTAAAGCTAACAAAATGTCGCTGGTTCAGTCTCTTGTGTTCACCATATTTTTGTATGCCTCGGAAGTTTGGACTGTTAAAAAGGCAGATCGAGCTCGCATAGATGCCTTTGAAATGTGAGCGTGGAGGAGAATTCTAAGAGTTCGTTAGACCGCCCATCAAGCTAATGTTTCCATACTGGATGAGCTCGGTAATCCAAAGGGACTATCCTCCATTGTGTCGACGAGAATGCTTACATTCTTCGGACATATTCACAGAAGCGATAATATGGAGAAACTTGTAGTTCAGGGTCATGCTCCGAGTGGACGGCGCCGTGGCCGTTCCCCTACACGCTGGTAGCTCTAGTAGCTCTATTAAACGTCTTATAACAACACAGTGCAGCACAAATGGTCTTTGTATTGACTACAACAAGACCAAGGTTATGACACTAGACAGAGGGCACGATAGTCATCGAAAAATAAAGTCCGTTGTAAAGTAGTCCAAAGTTTTGCGTACCTCGGTTCTTTGATCGACAATTCAGGTAGCTCTGAAAATAAGATTCGACGGCGCATTCAACAGGCGCGTGTGGCTATGACAAAGCTTACTAAAATATGGCATGACATCACTGAAGCTACCAAAATGTCGCTGGTTCAGTCTCTTGTGTTCTCCATATTTTTGTAAGCCTCGGAAACTTGGAATGTTAAAAATGCAGATCGAGCTCGCATAGATGCTTTTGAAGTGTGGACGTGGAGGAAAATGCTGAGAGTCCCTTATACCGCTCATCGAACTAACGTTTCCATACTGGATGAGCTCGGTAATCCAAAGAGACTATCCTCCATTGTGTTAACGAGAATGCTTCGGACATATACACAGAAGTGATAATATGGTGAAACTTGTAGTTCGGGGTCATGCTTATGCCCCGAGTGGGCAGCGCCGTGGCCGTTCCCCTACACGCTGGGTGGATACGACGAAACGGTTGCTGGATATGAGTATCAAATGCGCCACTCAACTGACATTGAATCGCGAACGATGGGGAGCTACAGTTCTCAAAACTATTGATAATATACGTGTTGCCAATACTCTAGCTCCGACTTAATGCAATTTAAGTGTTCACAACATGTCTGTTAAGGCATTGTTACTATGATGATGATGATGAGAGTTTTCCATGACGTTGTTGGAATTTGACTGTACTAACAGAGCTATCTCGACGATCATCCGGAGCAGAAAACTTTCCCCAAGGATCTGTGTAATATAGGAAAAAGTCGAACGGCGATGATATCGGAATACGAGCTGCTCAAAACAAATCGTCGGAAGTTTTACAGACAAACAGATCGGAAAAATATCCGTCTTCAATTTGTCCTCTTCGTAGCTGGTCGGTTTCTGGGTTATTGTCTAACATTTCGGACTCGGGAAATATCTATTGGGGAATGTTCGCTGTCCAGTCCAGTCGAGAGTATCCGGTTGCTTTGAACGCAAATGGGCTCATTTCGCAGGTATGTACAATTGTACATGCTTGAGACAAGACAGAGTCGTCGGCTAAGGGGGGTTACTGACAGCTCAGACAATGGCTATAAGAAAGGTAGAAACTTTCCTCTAAAATTCTAGCTATCAACTTAAGGGTCTAGGGTATAGCGCGCGAAACTGAGAATCAAAGAAAAGACGTATTCCCGTCTTAGCGAAAAGGCGTGGCCGCCTATTCCCTTTCTCCAGTGTGTGCGTCTAAGATGAGGGGACATAAGTCCAAAAATTCAAAGGTAAGGTCAAAAGGTCCAAAGGCAAGGTCCAAAGGTCACCATAAAAATGAATTTCGCATTTCAAAGTTCCTGACGATACCTTTAGACTTACAGTAATGACTCAAAAAGCAAAATGAAGAAGAAAGCTTGCGCTTGTGCAACTTTTTAGCCTTTTTTTTATATCGTGTTTGGTTGTTAAATTGAGGTTTTGAATAAAGAAAAAAATATATTTTTTTTGTGATAAATCGAAAGATCATATATAAGTTTTATAACAAAACCATTTTTGTTTTCTTTTTTTTCGCAATAATTCAAAAGTTATATCAAAATAAAAATGGGTTTTTGAATCGAGTACCGAAAACACGCCGACGGCTCCCGAACCCGTGTGACGTAATGATGGCGGTTAAGATGCTCCTTTGACCAACGACATCCTACATCGATACTAGATTCTAGATTCCCAGCCAAACGTGAAAATACTTGCTAGTAACTAGTGTATATTTGTTGCAATATAGCCGATGAATGAAGTTTGCAGCTCAGGACGACCTCTACGATCGAAATAAATATCTTTTTGAATGTTTGAAATCAGATTACAGACTCCAGTAAGTAAGTAAGTACCTAATCAAATATGTCTTATTGAAACTATCTGGTGCATGTTCGGCTGGCCTAGTGGTTCGAGTGTTGGCTAATGGATCTGTTGGTCCGGGTTCAAAGCTCAGCCTGTCCAATTTTTTTTTTATTTTTTTTTTATCAAATAATTCATTCATGTGCTTTTTGCACTTGCTATGTACATTTTTTTCTACGATCAACATAAATATGTTTTTGAAACAAATTCTATCAGACATATTACTTGCACTGCATAGTGCAAAAACTAAGTACAGGACGCGGTGGACAATTCAAAAAATCAGTTCAAATGGTGTTTGTCCGTCAATATCAACCGCCAATATTTTTTTTAAATGTAATAGTTGGTTAATAAAACAAAATCCATTCATTTTTTAAGTTTTTAATATAAACATAAAGTAAGTCAAACTCGTAATCACAACAGTCTTCTGTTTATCACTTGGTATTTTTATTTATTTAACTTTGAGCAACGAAGCTTAATAATTCAATTTTCATAAAAATTTAACAAAACAAAAATATATAAACGCAATGCAAACAAACAAAACTTATTCTTCTATGAGTTCCAATGTTATAATTATCTTTACTGTACGTAGATGCTTTTCTGTTAAAATATTTGTTAGTAATTTCATCTTATATGAAATGAATCCAATTTTTTTTAATAAATTATTAATATGTACATTCCAACGTAAGTGTGAGTCTAAATATATTCCTAGATACTTTATACTTTTTTCTATGTTCGGGACTAAAAAATATAGTTTTATTTTTGTTTACTTGAAGTGCTAGCTCTTATGTAAGATAATTATAGTTTATTTATCGTATAAGTATTTATTATCAATAATAATATTAAATAATAAAATAATTATTTTAAGTTTTGGTCAAGAAGATAATTATAACATTGAAACTCATAGAAACATAAGTTTTGTTTGTTTGCATTGCATTTTTATATTTTTATTTGTTAAATTTTTATGAAAATTTAATTATTAAGCTTCATTGCTCAAAGTTAAATAAATAAAGATACCAAGTGATAAACAGAAGACTGTTGTGATTACGAGTTTGACTTACTTTATGTTTATATTAAAAACTTAAAAAATGAATGGATTTTGTTTTATTAACCAACTATTACATTTAAAAATAATATTGGCGGTTGATATTGACTGACAAACACCATTTGAACTGATTTTTTGAATTGTCCACCGCGTCCTGTACTTAGTTTTTGCACTATGCAGTGCAAGTAATATGTCTGATAGAATTTGTTTCAAAAACATATTTATGTTGATCGTAGAAAAAAATGTACATAACAAGTGCAAAAAGCACATGAATGAATTATTTGATAAAAAAAATAAAAAAAAAATTGGACAGGCTGAGCTTTGAACCCGGACCAACGGATCCATTAGCCAACACTCTAACCACTAGGCCAGCCGAACATGCACCACATAGTTTCAATAAGACATATTTGATAGGTACTTACTTACAGGAATCTGTAATCTGATTTCAAACATTCAAAAAGACATTTATTTCGCTCGTAGAGGTCGTCCTGAGCTGCAAACTTTATTCATCGGCTATATTGCAACAAATATACACTAGTTACTAGCAAGTATTTTCACGTTTGGTTGGGAATCTAGAATCTAGTGTCGATGTAGGATGTCGTTGGTCAAAGGAGCATCTTAACCGCCATCATTACGTCACACGGGTTCGGGAGCCGTCGGCGTGTTTTCGGTACTCGATTCAAAAACCCATTTTTATTTTGATATAACTTTTGAATTATTGCGAAAAAAAAGAAAACAAACACAGTTTTATTATAAAACTTATATATGATCTCTCGATTTATGACAAAAAAAAAATTGATTCAAAACCTCAATTACAGGTATTTATAGAATGTATGATTTTGCATTGCGAGTTTTTTTGCACATTAAAAAACTTTTTTGAGAAAATCGAAAATAGTAGTCATTCATTAAGGTCTTAAATATCGCCTTCTGAAACATTATATATGTAGTTTGAAAATAGACTGAGTTATGCGAGAAATTGTGAGTTCGTGTTTCACATGTCAAATACGTATGTATAAATGTGTGTATCCAGGCCCCTTAAAGCTCCATTATGCACAATTTATATGATAAAATTTTGTCGCGCGATTTACTTGCGCTAATGAACTAATACCTATTTAATTGAGTAACTAATGCCCGATTTTATCAACACAGGCAATTTAACAAAGGCATTGACCAATCAGAACAGCCCGTTCGACAACATGCATTTGTCAAAGTTCTCTGATTATTATTGATTTCTCTTGAAGTTTACCTCAAAAAGGTGAAAAATGACATGCTTTATACACAATCGATAATTATGAACCATCTAGTGTCTTTTCGTCTTTTCAGCTGTGATTTTCCATGATAAATGAGTGGAAAATTGCATTTTCTTGTTTAACAAAGAGTTTAGCATCTATAGCATAGGTCTATCAAATGATAATGATGACAAGAAATTCAAATTACTGCATTATTTTGATTATACAATAATTTACTGCCCATACTAATATAAATACCTGCAATATGCCTTTGTCTGATGATATCCGAATTCCAAAATGATCCGTCGTTCAAAAGACGAAGGGTCAGTACGAGCGTAACCTTTTTTGCGTATAGTCAACATACAGATCCTGCTTCTGAACATACAATAAAGAAACGAAAAATATGGTCGCTACTGAAAGCTGTTGCTTCGGAACCCACCAGCACCCATTGCTAAAATGGCCAAACAGAAAATACAAAAGTGCTTATTCATTTTCAGGTCACTATACTAAAGGTGATGATACGGAATACCAATGACACAACTGTACATCTTTTACCAGATGGAGTGTATATCCTAAACAAACAAAAAAACATGCTAAGCCGCCTCCAAAAGACCAGAGCACCATACTCTCGAAGTCCTGCAACCAGCACGCAGGCCGTGGTAGATCTTCGCTGCGAGATGAATGGGCTGCGCCGGTGATCATACCACGCCTGAATAGTGTCATCTAATACAACAAAACAAATAAACCCAAAATAAACCCTGCGAGCCTTTTGCAAAACAGCAAGGTGCGATGACAAGGGCAGTGAACGGCCCTTCAGTATGGGTGGTTAAACAAAAAGAAGAAAGATGACCGGAAGAAGATAGGGATAGCCTGATGTCCACCACATATCAGGGGTAAACTATAGCGTTACCTGGTAAAAGTAGTAGCCGCTGAATCGACGGTAGTACACGAGTAAACTACGGAGTATTTATGGAGAAGTACTGCCGGGAATCTTCACAAGGAGTACCCACAACGAGGTTTAGCCGCAACCCAGTAGTGCAACCCAACACTGGCGTTAACCTCCCTCGGGATTTGCGAATTTATTTGTCCAATTAGCAAGCGAAGAATGACTAAATATCTCTGTCATGTATGCCACAAGCCGATATTGCCTCCAGTGCGCGTGTACGTTGCGTCGATGATTTTTGACTTCGTCAAATTTTGTGACATTTACCTATTGTATGAGCCTAGTTATCAAACGTTTTATTCCTCTTTTTGTATTTTCTTTTATCTATTACAGTTGTAGTAACACTTTAGACGTAAAATGTAGAAACACAGTTTAGTCTTTTCTGTTCCCTGTTATTTGGAAATATAAATTTTTTTGATGTTTTTCAATACTGTCACATAATAAAAGATCTAGGTACCAAAATCACGCTATGACATTCTTTTAAATTCATGGCATTTCTGTTATCTCAAGAGATATACTAAATTCATGTGACAAGTTCCAATGATGTCCCATTAATTATTTTGCATAAATATGAACAATAATTTACGTAGTCTGACAGAAAAAGGTTTAGTGGCTATGTCCTAAATCTGGTACATCACTGCTTAAGTGTCTAGGGTATAGCGCGCGAAATTGAGAATCCAAGAGAAGACGTATTTCCGTGTTAGCGAGAAGGCGTGGCCGCCTGTTCCCTTTCTCCATTGTGTGTGTCTAAAATGAGGGGAGATAAGTCCAAAAATCCAACGGTAAGGTCAAAAGGTCCAAAGGTAAGGTCTAAAGGTCACTATAAAAATGAATTTCGCATTTCCAAACTCCTGACGTTACCTTTAAACTTACAGTAATTGTTCAAAAAGCAGATTGCAGAAGAAAGCTTGCGCTTGTGCAACTATTTAGCCTTTTTTTGATGTCGTGTTTGGTTGTTAAATTACAGGCATTTATAGAATGGATGATGTATGATTTTTGCACTGCGAGTTTTTTTGCACATTCAAAAACTTTTTTGAGAAAATCGAAAATAGTTGTCATTCATTAAGGTCTTAACTATCGCCTTCTGAAACATTATATATGTAGTTTGAAAATAGAGTGAGTTATGCGGGAAATTGTGAGTCCGTGTTTTACATGGCAAATACGTATGTATAAATGTGTGTATCCAGGCCCCTTAAGTGTTAAATGAAAACTTTTAAAAATAACCAAAATTGATATCTTTTAATGTGTGGAATGGAATTGAAGACCATTTTAGTACAAATATCACAAACGCTTACGAATTTCAGCATGTCAGCCAAAAACACCCCACCCCAAACTCTGTGTAATCCAAGAGATTCCTTTCATCGCCATCGCCATATATAGTCCTCTGTCCAGCGCCTACTTCGTACTTTCCGATCATCCCCTGCGGGAGCGAGAGCTGATTAGGTCTCAGTGGCTGCGCGTCATTATGGCTTTTTGCCCTCCCGGGGGATCCCCGACGTCGTCCTTTTTGCTGTTCGGCATGCCGTCCGCATCCTCGGCTGATGCCGGCGGTCAACTCTCGACACACGTCCCACGGACCGACCGACCGACGGCGACGCATCTTCGATAATTAAAGACAACAGGCGTGGCGAACTTCGTCCGTTGATCGATATTATATACGGAAGTGTCCCGTGGGAATGGGAAGATTGAGGGCGCAAACGGGAGCGGGAAGAGTTTAGGAAATGGTGTGATAAAAAATAGTAGGAAAGAATTTACCTGAGTAAATTCAAATGGCGGTCTCACTGGGAAACTTGTTGGTATAAAAATTTAATTTTTTTAATATACAGGGTGTCCAGTTAGTGTGTAATTCTTCGATATCTCGCAAGGTATACCTGATAGAAGAAAATGTCAAATACAAAAGTTATTTGGTTACTTAAGACGCATCAAGACGATCAACTTGATTTTTTTATATGGAACCATAACTTTTCCTTAAATTTTTCTGATTTCCATCATTGATCTCAATTCAACCCTAAAATACCTTTGGGATCGGTTGCGACGTTGCCAAGTTATAATTTATTTTCTATTAATTTCCGGATTTGCAAGGTCGCAAGTAATACCTCCAAATTGATATATTCCTTTAACTTTGTTCAATAATATTATACAGCGGATTACGTAAATATTGAGTGGATATTATTTTGGATGTTACCAACAATTTGCATCTACAGGGTGTTTTTGGCAGAATTTCAAATTACGGCAATTGAAAATCATTTTACTTTGTTTTTTTAAATAAAACACCCTGTATGTTTCATTTTAAATGGAAATATCTACCAATACCCTATTTCGCCTTGTAATATTTTTTTTTCGCGTATGCGACGTTGCCAAGTTATTTTTAAACAAATATCCACGATTTTAATTTATTTTAAATAGAATCCTCTACTTATCTTTATTGCAATGAATTGTACATGTCGAACTTAGTAAGATCTCATAATTTCAAAATTTTGTTTCTAATAATTACTGAGATACGGCAACACCGCTTTTTCAGAAAACGGTACAGGAACGCTTAAATATTTCCAAAACCGCCACAGCTGGAAAGGTGAAATTCAATACTTGGGGGTTTTTGAACATACAGAACTTAGTAATTATCAGAAACAAAATTTTGGAATCATGAGATCTTACTAAGTTGGACATGTGCAATTCATTGCAATAAAAATAAGTAGAGGATTCTATTTAAAATAAATTAAAAAATGAAGTCAAGTTGATTGACTCAGTACTTCCCACACATTACGCTGATACCAGTTTATTATTTTCCCATAGCATGAAGCTTTCGTCTAAGATCCCTTGCAACCAAATAATCGCCAGAACCCCCTCCCCCTAAAATTGTCTTATGCCGCTAGGTCTTTCCTTCACAGGTCAATGGACAGCCTATTATCGATACTAAAAACTTCTCAGTTTTACAACCCCCCACCCCCCAACCACCTCACTTTCACCCCAACCCAAAAAACTGGTAGGAAATGATCAGGAACCCCTAAAACATCTAAAAACCGACTTTGAGTTGCTTTCATACTTGTCGCGTTCTTTGATTATTGCTACGCTGCCACTGACAAGATTTTTAACAAACATACGCGTTTTCTATTCTCACCACGGTAACAATATACTGTGTCAAAATTTCATTAGAATCAATTTAATAGTGTCCACGTTACAAAATACAAAACGATTTAAACCAATAAATTCTCGTATAGTATACAGAAAATTCTAAGTCCCTTAGTTTCCGTGATAGGCTAGGCAATGTTCGGATGGACCTAAAAAGGTGATTTGTGTCGCTAGATCTTCTTAGTGGACAGCCTATTATGCGTACAAGAAATTTTTTAATTTTTCAACCCCCAACCCCCCAACCACCCCAATTTCACCCCCATCCAAAAAATTGCAGAAAATGATCAGGAACCTCTAAAACGCTTAAAAACGAAGTTTGAGTTGTTTTTATATTTTTAGTTTTTTTATTGTTTCTGCGCCGCCACTGGCACGATTTATAAAAACCATACGCATTTTTCATCCTCGCCACGGTAGTAATACTGTGTCAAAATTCCATTAAAATCAATTGAACAGTTTCGTCGTTACATAATATAGAACGATCTAAAGCAATAGTCGTATGTATATACATCGGAAAAAATTCTAAGTCCTTTAGTTTCTGTAATAGGCATAAGGCAATGTTCGGATAGACCTAAAAAAGTTATTTATGTCGCTAGGTCTTCCTTCACAGGTCAGTAGGTAGTCCATTTCGAATACAACAAATTTTTCAATTTTACAACCCCCCACCCCCCAACCACCCCAATTTCACCCCCACCCAAAAAAAATTAGAAAATGATCAGGGACCCCTAAAACGCCTAAAAACGAAGTTTCAGCAATATTTAAATTTTTTTGTTTTTTGCTAATTACTCCGCCGCCTATGGACCGATTTTCAAAATTATAGGAACATTACCTACTACGACCCCGCAGCATACCGCTGCCCAAATTTCATCACGATCCATGCAGCGGTTGCTGAGATTGCGAGGGTAGAAAAACGCGACAGACAGACAGACAGACAGACCGACAGACCGACAGACAGACCGACAGACAGACCGACGGAAATGAGTGACGTGGATTTTCGTTATGTACACATCATAAAACGCCCAAAAAGTGTATTATCTCAAAATCGAAAATTTTCGCGATCACAATACTCCCCTCACCTATCGGTGTGGGAAGTAAAACGGGGATATTTGCTTAAAAACTTGGAAAAATAATTTATAACTTGGCAACGTCGCAAACACGAAAAAAAAATATTACAAGGCGAGATAGGGTATTAGTAGATATTTCCATTTAAAATAAAAAATGCAGGGTGTTACATTCAAAAAAACAAAGTAAAATGACCTCCAAGATGCTATAACTTAAAATTCTGCCAAAAACACCCTGTAGATACAAATTGCTGGTAACATCCAAACTAATATCCACTTGATATTCAAGTAACTCGCTGTATAATATTATTAAGAAAAGTTAAAGGAATATATCAATTTAGACGTATTACTTGCGACCTTGCAAATCCGGAAATTAATAGAAAATAAATTATAACTTGGCAACGTCGCAACCGATCCCAAAGGTATTTTAGGGTTGAATTGAGATCAATGATGGAAATCAGAAAAATTTAAGGAAAAGTTATAGTTCCATATAAAAAAATCAAGTTGATCACTATTCTACTTTCCCACAACACCCTGTATATTTCAAAATATTTTTAGAATATGCGTCTTAAGTAACCAAATAACTTCTGTATTAGACATTTTCTTCTATCAGGTATAGAATAGAAAATAAATTATAACTTGGCAACGTCGCAACCTATCCCAAAAATATTTTAGAGTTAAATATGATGGAAACTAAAAGCATTTAAAAAAAGTTATAGTTCCATATAAAAAAATTTAGTTGGTCACTATTCTACATTCCCGCAACACCCTGTATATTTCAGAATATTTTTAGAATATGTGTCTTAAGTAACCAAATAACTTTTGTATTTGGCATTTTCTTCTATTAGGTATACTTTGCGAAATATCGAAGAATTACCCACTCACTAGACAATGCCGGGTTTTTCCCGGACTAGTAATCAACAAATTTAACCTTTAACCTTAGAAAAGAAAAAAAGTTGTCGACCGCGGTCAGATTCGAACCCACGCCCTTTCGGACTGGTGCATAGCGTCTTAACCGCTCGGCCACACTGCCTGTACTTCAGGAATATCAATACACCGTACATAATACGTCGTCAGTTACCTGTCGTAATTTAATTCAACTTTTTTTAGACCGGAAGCGATATTGACAAAACCGGACTTTTCCCGGACTAGTTTCTTCATGCTGATTCCGAATCTGTATACGGACAGATGGACGGACGGACGGGCAGACAGAAGCTCTGCATAAGCTCTCTTCAGTAACTTCAGTGAGTCAGTGAGAGCTAAAAATTTCCTGCTGCGGAGACCAGGCATTTTGTACGAGTTTCAAAACGCTTCTAAAAATTTAGGTTTGCTTATTGATGATCAACTAAGGCTGAGAGAGCATGTAAGTTCGTTGATTCAACGTGCATATATGCGTCTTAGGCTGTTATATAGCAATAAACACATTCTGAACAAAAAATTGAAGAAAAAAACTCTGCGAAACTCTAGTTCTCTCTATTTTCCAGTACTGTTCCATAGTTTATTTTCCATGTTTAGATTATAATACTGCTCATAGGTTACCGAAGATCCAGAATACTTGTTGTAGGCACATTTGTAATTTGAGGAAATATGACCATGTTTCAGCGAAAATTAAAGAGCTAAATTGGCTAAAGATGGATGAGAAATTTAAAATACAATCTTCTTATTTTTATTCAAAAGCTACTCAATACATCACAACCGTCTTATCTTCGTGGAAAACTGATTTTTAAACACAATATTCACAATGTCGGTATCAGACAAAGCGTAACCCTTATCATGCTACTGCTTGAGGAGGTCTAGGATATCTTTTATCGGATGCCAGAAGAGCGTGTGCTCTCCTTCTTACTTGAACCGGTAATGTGTCAATTATAGAGCTATATTCGATTTGCGGTTTAATGAAATCCCATGCTGTTTTCTAAAAAGTTGCATCTATTTATTTGTTCTTCAGGATGATTAGCCTTATAAACGCAAATGGATTATTTCACAGATATTGATTAGGTCATAAAATTTGATGCAAATTTCAAAAATGTTCTTTGGCAATTTTTGTATCTTGAGTAATGCTGTGGAAGCAGCCGAAACGTCAATTAACAGTATTATTTCAAGCGACTGTGGTTTAATTCACCGGTTAAATAAAAGAAATGTCTTCCAAATATAACCACGGAAGAAGTTTTGGATGTCGCATAACATATTTTCTGGGGGAAGCCCCATCTAAGCCACCTTGTAGTTACAGTAACACTTACCATGATGAAAATGTGTCTAAAGAACGTTGAAAACCTATCTTTTTGGGAAAGCAATCACAAACAGGAAACACTGTATCCACGCTGAACTGTAACGCGTTTAGTCGCGCAGTCTACGATTGTAGCCCAGTCGTATTTCGGCGCTAATAATCTTGCGATGAGCTCACTATAAATACAGCAGATCAACTGAACGTTTAGTTGGGAACATTGTCGGAAGGTATTGAAATGGACTCAAGAGTCACCTGTGGTGTATATATGCGCGTGGTCTACCAGTGTAGCCCACGAGACTAACGAAGGGTTAAAAGTGCGCAATATGCTCGACAGGGCTTATCAAGATATCTGTCAGTGAGACTTGACTAGTCAGTCAAGACGATTGCTGTGTGTCTTCAAGGTGCAACTGGGTTGATCAAGATGTCTGCCAGTGAGTCTTGGGTAGTCAGGTCAAGACGATTCGTCTGTGTCTTTATAGGTGCGATTTCCGCTTATGAGGGTATACCGTACATGATATGTGCACAGTCAGCTACAGGGGTGGGGGTGAACAAGTCTAGGCAGACGGTGGCAGACGCGCATAAGTATCCATTATTCAGAGATGCGCCGACCTGATACGTCACGGAATGTTACCAGCTCACCGGAAAAGAATCGCTCCTACAGGATTTACTGCTCGATGTGAGGATTTCATGACGGCCAAGTACAAGGGCCGTCGTGTTGATGGTTGGGTTATCGTGTCTATATGCACTCGCATATAACGCAGTTACATTTTACGGCGATACTTTTAGGGCTGATGTATTGCTTTTCATCCCGCAACAAAGACAGCTATGACTGGGAATGTTTACTTTGACTTGAATGGTTGATTTTCCTGTATAGCTGCTGCAAATAACATCCAAACCAATCTACGTCTTTGCGGACGACAGTACATTAATGTCATGCATGGAACCAGCAAGCCACTATCATCCCAGGAGACGGTACGTCGACGACAACAACAACATGACTCACAGATCAACGTAGATATCAAAGCAATTGTTTAACGTACAGAAAGCTCAGGCAACAACACTGATAAAGAAGTCTCACTTTGGCTTTCCAACTGTGGAAATGGAGGGTCAGCCAATAGTCGAGAAACGTTCCGTCAAGCTTTTGGGGATCAACATCAACAATACCATGTCCTGGCATGACGACGTCATCAGTATTGCTAAAACGGCATCCCAGAGGCTTGAAGTTTTGTTCCGCTGTAGGAAGTTGTATACACAAGAGCAACTACTGCTGCTCTCAAGACACAGATCCCATCATCGCTGGAGTCTGGAGTATTGCTCCCATGTGTGGGGAGACGCTCCGAAGCACTATCTAAAGTTTCTGGACACTATCCAGAAGAGAGGAATTAGACTAATCGATACGTCTAACCCCTCAAAGGACCTCCACAGCCTGGAACATCGAAGAAGGGTGGCTGACCTGTCCTTCTTATACAGATTCTATAACGGAAGATGTTGGAATGGGCTCTCCTAGATAATAACACCAAAGGCCGTCCGAATGAGGAGAACTAGAGAGGCTCTACGAGCTCATCCTTACCAGATCGAGGTCCTTACTCCCCGAACCAGTCTCCTCCTGCATTCCTTCCTTTTGGAGAACTTCGACGCTGTGGAATGCGCTGCCGGGATGTTTGTTTCCCGATAGCTACAACCTGCAGCAATTCAAATCTGACATGGACTGACACTTATCCTCTCGCAGTGCTTCTACAGTCTTTCAGGCCTTTGCGGGAGGCTGACCATAAAAAAAATACTAGATATTGCTAACAGACAGGTACATTCGATTGTCTTGCTACTTCCAAACTAGCTGGTATTCTTAGGTTTAGCTCTAACTGCATAACACACTTCCTTATAATGAGGTGCGTTAAGTTAAACCTATTGACTTCAACAGCCATGAACATAATACATGAACCAAGAATAGGTCCTTAAGGCGTTCTATATTTGAGTCAATAGGTCAAAAAAGTTTAATATATTTATGTTGCTACATATACGATTTACTCCCAGCTTCACTGAAATCCAAAAAATCTCATCATCATCATCATCATCATCATCATCATCATCATCATCATAGTCACAATGTCTTAACAGATATGTTGTGAACTGGTAAAATGGATTAAGTCGGAGGTAGAGTACTGCCGACACGAATATTATCAATAGTTTTGAGTACTGTAGCTCGAAATCGTTCCCGATTTACTGTCAGTTTAGTGGCGCTCTCGATATTCATATCCAGCAACTTCATATCCACCCAGCGTGTAGGGGGACGGCCACGGCGCCGCCCACTCGGGGCATGACCCTGAACTACAAGTTTCTCCATATTATCACTTCTGTGTATATGTCCGAAGAATGTAAGCATTCTCGTCGATACAATGGAGGATAGTCTCTTTGGATTACCGAGCTCATCTGGTATGAAAACGTTAGTTCGATGGGCGGTATAAGGAAGTCTCAGCATTCTCCTCCATGTCCACATCTCAAAAGTACCTGTCTATGCAAGCTCCATTTGCCTTTTCAACAGTCCAAGTTTCCGAGGCATACAAAAATATGAAGAACACAAGAGACTGAATCAGCGACATCTTTGTAGCTTTAGTGCCTGTCGAATGCGCCGTCGAATCTCATTTTCCCAGCTACCCGAATTGTCGATCAAAGAACCGAGGTATACAAAACGGAACTACTTCACAACGGCCTATTGACTTTATTTCTAAATGATTATCATGCTCTCTATCATAACCTTGGTCTTATTGTAGTTAATAAAAAATCTCATATCTTATATAAAAAAAAAGTCAAATAACGGATAATGGACACCCAGAGATATTTTTTCAAATGTTTTTAACAGGTTTCTGAACTGACACACTTTAATATAGTTAGTATTAGTTTTTATATATATGTATGTATATATTTACTATGTAAGTAGGATAGACAAAGCCCACGCACAAGGTCAAGCAATTTATTTACCCCCCTCTGTACTATTGGTAAATAAATTATTATTATTATACACCACAGATTTTTTTTATGGTCGGCCTCCCGCAAAGGCTGAAAGCGTATGGGGCTGTAGAAGCTGCAGGTTGTAACCGTCGGCAAACAAATTCCCCGGCAGCTGATTCCACAGCGTCGAAGTTCTCCAAAAGAAGGAATCCTGGAGGAGACTGGTTCGGGGAGTAAGGACCTCGACCTGGTAAGGATGAGCTCGCAGAGCTTCTCTAGTGTTCCTGGTTTGGATGGTCTGCAGTGTTATTATCTGGGAGAGCTCACTCGAACACCTCCGGTGATAGAATTTGTAAATCAGCGATAGGTCGGCCACCCTCCTCCGATGTTCCAGGCTGTGGAGGTCCTTTGTGAGGTTAGGCATATCGATTGATCGAATTGCTCTTTTCTGGATAGTGTCTAGAAGCTGTAGATAGTGTTTGGGAGCGCATCTCCACACATGGGAGCAATACTCCAGCGATGGTCGGATCTGTGCCTTGTAGAGCAGCAGCAGTTGCTCTGGTGTATACAACTTCCTACAGCGGAACAAAACTCCAAGCTTCTGGGATGCCGTTTTAGCAATACTAACGACGTGGTCATGCCAGGACATGTTATTGTTGATGTTGATTCCCAAGAGCTTGACGGAAGGTGAGTCGACTATGGGATGACCCTCCATTTCCACGGTTGGTAAACCATCGTGAGACTTCTTTGTAAGTGTTGTTGCCTGAGTTTTTTGTACGTTGAACTGTACTTTATTTGCTAATCCCCGCTCGACAATTGTTTTGATCTGCGTTGATCTGTGAGGCATGCTGCTGTCGCCGGCATACCGTCTCCTGGAATGATATTGGCTTGCCTGGTTCCATGCGCGACACTAATGTACTGTCATCTGCGAAGCTGCAGATTGGATTGGATGTTATTTCCAGCAGCTTCGTTGATGTACAGCAGAAACAGTGTAGGGGATAGGACAGATCCCTGATAAATAAAAAGCTCTACTTCCGCTCAAAAAACGCCTTGAATATTGAACTTCTGGAGAAAAAAAAACGACGTCCGTCCACCCTGAATATTGCGGCGCTCGTTACGGATCGCAATTATCGGCCGACTTCGCCGGAGATATTTTCAATATAAACTTCCTGCTCGGCGGGGAACTGCTCAAGTGGATCTCTCCATCTTTCATAATCGAAAGATGAAAACGCCGCCGAGCCCGCTGCAGAAGCCCGCCACGGATAAGGAGGGCACTCGAATTGCTCCAATTTCTGCATTATTTATGCTCTCGAGCGGACTATTTGTGTGCCTTTTGCCAGCTGAGCAGCTGAACTCGACGGTATTATTTATCATACGTACCTCACCAGATCCCGGATTTACTTTTCAAAATAGTTCATCAAGAATCGCAGCGATTCTCAGGGTGAAAACACAGTAGAGAAGTTCATCTCGCTGCGTCGTAGACCGATGTCAGCCTTTAACACGTTTTTATTAGATTCACCTGTATGTTTGTTTGTTTATTCATGAGCTTGTATTTTTTTAGAGCTTTTATTTAACTTGCAATGTATGTACGCTTGTTCGGGTGGAATCTTGCAACTCAATTTTGAAGCAGATACTTATCTTCAACCGATTGAGCTGTATTTGTATATGTTACGGTCAAAGATGATATTTCGGTCTTTAACGATATTGGCCGGTCATTGTCGTGAATGTCCTATTACAGCGGGACGTCCTGATAATGACCGGCCAATAGCGTGAATATCCATGTAAACTGGGCACTGTTGATAAACTGGGAATGGGTTTACGTTTTTACGACTTTGCCCGGGCAATCTCGTTAATGTCCGCTCAAGAGTGGGCTGTCAAGGTTTGAATAAAATATAGGTTATGTTATTCTCATTTTGCCATTTTTGTGTCTGTTTGTGTAAGTACAGTGTGAGTTTAACAGCTTTAAGCATACATTAGGTGATAGATATGAGTGCAATGCGTGAAATTTTCATTGAAAAGCTGAACTTGCTTATTAAATCAAAGCGAAATGATAATAAGGCGTTTTTGAGTGGAAGTGAATACGAATAGCAAATTAAAAGGCGCGAAAGAAGTGCTTTGTACCGAGAAGTCTAAGAAAACAACGAAACATTACAGAATAATACGATTAGGTATTTTAAGTTTCCTTCCAATCTTTTTGTGAAGCGATGAAGATATATATATATATATATATTTTTTAAAATGTTCCTCATATTTTATCAAACAGCTGCCCTAATCTGTAATATCAACTTTGGCCATGCATTGATGGTCGATGCCGTGGATGGCCGCACAAAGATGCAAAAACTAAAATACTTTCAACCTTGTCCACGACAGACGGGCATTCTCGTTATAGCCTGGGCAATAACGATATTGGCATGCGTATTTGGCTTCTAACGTTAATGCCCGGCCAATGTCATCAATGCCCAATTTACAACAGTGGCCGTAACATATACACGTTTAGTTTGGATGACAATGAACGATCAGCTATATGACGTCGTTCTAAATCCAATAGTGGAATAGTTATTTGATGCATTTCTACAATATAGGTATCCATATTGGTAGTGTTCAACGGGACTTAACGGACGTCAGCGCTTGTGGGCGCTTTGCGCTAACTAACCGATGAACGACAAGCTGTCAAAAAAGCGCCAGTCAACTTGTTAAGCGCTTTAAAAAAGCGCTGTTTGGTTAGCAATGAGGCACATAGCTGGAAAAAAGTTATTTGTAGTTTTGAGAGAAGCAGTTACCTTTGTTTAGTGTCAATCTAATAATAAGTTTTGTGATTTTATAGCCTAGGTTTTTGACAATACAAATAATAAATATTAGAATATGGAAATGGATATGACAGTTTTATCACGTCAAAAGGAAAGTCGTTCAACGGTCACTCCTAGCGCCTGCAGGCGCTTCCACGCTAGCGCTTTGAGACCGCCCAGTGGATGCTAAGGGAAATGACAATCTAATGAGAGGAATGTCATCACTGACAATAAACACAATAGATCCACTGATGTCATTTTTAGTCAAACGATGAATTTTGTTGTGAGAGTTTGGGGAAAATATTATTCAAAGCCGGCAAGTCGTTTTATCACTGCATGAACCTGACGACCTAAGAGAAGAGAGTTTTTGCATTTGGCGCTCAACTAGAGGCTTGCGGTGTGAGCAAGAATCTGGCAGCAGTCACAGGACATTCTGGATCGAATTGTAGAGTTCCTTTATACAACCTACGCAGTGGTCATCACCAGGTTGTATCGACGACGGTTACGACATTGACATGAGGTTAGGGGGTAGCTAACGAACCGCTGGTGCACCGAGCAACCACGAAGAGTAGACCGGACAGCCGGTGTGTATGACTGTGATAGCGAAGTAAGTGGTAAAGAAGATCCGCGGTAAGCATTTTCCAATAATAAGTTGTAAAGGAACATTTGGGGTGCTGGACTGACTTTGGGAAAGTAATAGGGATAAACTCGTGTTGTTAGTGGACTCTTATCACCAACACAGCTTTAAGGTTATGTTTAGAGTAGGTCTATATTTTTAATTTAGTTTAAGGTTTTCATGATGTCTAATAAAAGGAAATCTACGGATGTGAGTGGATATCAGGATAGTGCAAATTCTAAGATAGAAACTGTCATTCAAATGATGGCAAATAATATGTATTTTTAGATATAATACGACGATGTTTTCTGTTGTAAGGGTTTGGGGAAAATATACTATTCAAAGTCGATGAATTGTTTCATCAGTGCATGAACCTTGTTTACGACCTGAGAGAAGAGAGTCTTTGCACAGTGAAAGGGCTTGTTGAGAGTGACTGGAAAATAATATGACGTCATTCTAAATCAACTATGGTGGACCATCCAAGATGGCGAAATAGTTCTTTTTAATGCACTTCTGCAATATGGGTATCAAATAAAAGGGCTTGCGGAGAACAAACAAAAACTTTGTTTGATATGAATGCAAGTTTATAACTAAAAAGTAGAAAATAAATTAAAACAAAAAAGCTTGAACAAAAGATTTTATTTAAAGATTCTGAAAAAAAGAAAATAAAATGTTCCTTCAGAGTGTTAACTATCAACTTATAAAGCTTGTCGCGCAATATACTTGTGTAAATTAACTAGTACCTATTCAATTGATTAACTTGGTCTACTAAATTTAAGTGTGTTAAAATTTCAGTTTAATTGAATTACCTATAGGTACTGACGCAAACCTCGCGACAAGCTTTTATGATCATATAAATTGTGTATCATTATACCATTAGCCTCATTAGGCTATAAGTTGATAGTTAACACTCTAAAGGAACATTTTATTCTCTTTTTTCTAGTATCTTTAAATAAAAGCTGTTAATTAATTTTTGTACTGAACTGATTATCGACATGACATTGTCGACGTCGCCTAACCCTGACCACAGATAAAGAAAAAACACTGCTTACGCTCAAAAAACGCCTTGAATATTGAACTTCTGCTCCATCTTTCATAATCGAAAGATGAAAACGCCGCCGCGCCCGCTGCAGAAGCCCGCTACGGATAAGGAGGGCACTCGAATTGCTCCAATTTCTGCATTATTTATGCTCTCGAGCGGACTATTTGTGTGCCTTTTGCCAGCTGAGCAGCTGAACTCGACGGTATTATTTATCATACGTACCTCACGAGATCCCGGATTTACTTTTCAAAATAGTTCATCAAGAATCGCAGCGATTCTCGGGGTGAAAACACAGTAGAGAAGTTCATCTCGCTGCGTCGTAGATCGATGTCAGCTTTTAAACCGCCTTTATTAGCTTCACCTGTATGTTTGTTTGTTTATTCATGAGCTTGTATTTTTTAAAAGCTTTTATTTAACTTGCAATGAATGTGCGCTTGTTCGGGTGGAATCTTGCGACTCAATTTTGAAGCAGATATCTTCAACCGATTGAGCTGAAATTTTGTATACACGTTTAGTTTGGATGACAATGCACGATAAGTTTTATGACGTCCTTCTAAATCCAATAGTGGAATAGTTATATATAAGAGAACGCCCAGTGGATGCTAAGTGGAATGACAATCTAATGAGAGGAATGTCATCACTGTCAATATACACAATAGATCCACTGATGTCATTTTTAGTCAAACGATGCATTTTGTTGTGAGAGTTTGGGGAAAATACTATTCAAAGCCGGCAAGTCGTTTTATCACTGCATGAACCTGATGACCTGAGAGAAGAGAGTTTTTGCATTTGGCGCTCAACTAGAGGCTTGCGGTGTGGGACTCTGGATCGAATTGTAGGAGTTCCTTTATACAACCTACGCAGTGGTCATCCCCAGGTTGTATCGACGACGGTGACGACATCGACATGAGGTTAGGGGGTAGCTAACGAACCGCTGGTGCACCGAGCAACCACGAAGGGTAGACCGGACAGCCGGTGTGTATGACTGTGACAGCGGCGTAAGTGGTAAAGAAGATCCGCGGTAAGGATTTTCCAATAATAAGTTGTAAAGGAACATTTGGGGTGCTGGACTGACTTTGGGAAAATAATAGGGATAAACTCGTGTTGTTGGAGGACTCTTATCACCAACACAGCTTTAAGGTTATGTTTAGAGTAGGTCTATATTTTTAATTTAGTTTAAGGTTTTCATGATGTCTAATAAAAGGAAATCTACGGATGTGAGTGGATATCAGGATAGTGCAAATTCTAAGATAGAAACTGTCATTCAAATGATGGCAAATAATATGTATTTTTAGATATAATACGACGATGTTTCTTGTTGTAAGGGTTTGGGGAAAATATACTATTCAAAGTCGATGAATTGTTTCATCAGTGCATGAACCTTGTTTACAACCTGAGAGAAGAGAGTCTTTGCACAGTGAAAGGGCTTGTTGAGAGTGACAGGAAAATAATATGACGTCATTCTAAATCAACTATGGTGGACCATCCAAGATGGCGAAATAGTTCTTTTTAATGCACTTCTGCAATATGGGTATCAAATAAAAGGGCTTGCGGAGAACAAATAAAAACTTTGTTTGATATGAATGCAAGTTTATAACTAAAAAGTAGAAAATAAATTAAAACAAAGAAGCTTAAAAAAAAGATTGTATTTAAAGATTCTAAAAAAAAGAAAATAAAATGTTCCTTCAGAGTGTTAACTATCAACTTATTAAGCTTGTCGCGCAATATACTTGTGTAAATTAACTAGTACCTATTCAATTGATTAACTTGGTCTACTAAATTTAAGTGTGTTAAAATTTCAGTTTAATTGAATTCCTATAGGTACTGACGCAAACCTCGCGACAAGCTTTTATGATCATATAAATTGTGTATCATTATACCATTAGCCTCATTAGGCTATAAGTTGATAGTTAACACTCTAAAGGAACATTTTATTCTCTTTTTTCTAGAATCTTTAAATAAAAGCTGTTAATTAATTTTTGTACTGAACTGATTATCGACATTGTCGACACTTGTAACGTCATCTACAAAGTCGACGTCGACACCATAGTGGACGCGTAGACAACTGAATTGTCGACATGACATTGTCGACGTCGCCTAACCCTGACCATAGATAAAGAAAAAACACTGCTTACGCTCAAAAAACGCCTTGAATATTGAACTTCTGCTCCATCTTTCATAATCAAAAGATGAAGACGCCGCCGCGCCCGCTGCAGAAGCCCGCTACGGATAAGGAGAGCACTCGAATTGCTCCAATTTCTGCATTATTTATGCTCTCGAGCGGACTATTTGTGTGCCTTTTGCCAGCTGAGCAGCTGAACTCGACGGTATTATTTATCATACGTACCTCACGAGATCCCGGATTTACTTTTCAAAATAGTTCATCAAGAATCGCGGCGACTCTCAGGGTGAAAACACACTACAGAAGTTCATCTCGCTGCGTCGTAGGTCGATGTCAGCTTTCAACATGTTTTTATTAGCTTCACCTGTATGTTTGTTTGTTTTTTATGCATGAGCTTGTATTTTTTAAAAGCTTTTATTTAACTTGCAATGTAAGTATGCTTGTTCGGGTGGAATCTTGCAACTCAATTTTGAAGCAGACATCTTTAACCGATTGAGCTGAAATTTTGTATGCACGTTTAGTTTGGATGAAAATGCACGATAAGCTATATGACGTCGTTTAAATCCAATAGTGGAATAGTTATTTAATGCATTTCTACAATATAGGTATCCATATCGTTATGAGAACGCCCAGTGGATGCTAAGGGGAATGACAATCTAATGAGAGGAATGTCATCACTGACAATAAACACGATAGATCCACTGATGTCATTTTTAGTCAAACGATGAATTTTGTTGTGAGAGTTTGGAGAAAAAGCCGGCAAGTCGTTTTATCACTGCATGAACCTGACGACTTGAGAGAAGAGAATTTTTGCATTTGGCGCTCAACTAGAGGCTTGCGGTGTGAGCAAGAATCTGGCAGCAATCACAGGAGATTCTGGATCGAACTGTACGAGTTCTATACAACCTACGCAGTGATCATCACCAGGTTGTATCGACGACGGTGACGACATCGACATGAGATTAGGGGATAGCTAACGAACCGCTGGTGCACCGAGCAACCAGGAAGGGTAGACCGGACAGCTGGTGTGTATGACTGTGACAGCGGCGTAAGTGGTAAAGAAGATCCGCGGTAAGGATTTTCCAATAATAAGCTGTAAATGAACATTTGGGGTGCTGGACTGACTCTGGGAAAGTAATAGGGATCAACTCGTGTTGTTCGTGGACTCTTATCACCAACACAGTTTTAAGGTTATGTTTAGAGTAGGTCTGCATTTTTAGTTTAGTTTAAGATCTTCATGATGTTTAATATAAGGAAATCTACGAAAATGGGTTGATATCAGGATAGCACAAATTCTAAGTTAGAACCTGTCGTTCAAATGATGGCAAATAATATGCATTTTTAGATATAACACGATGATGTATTTTGTTGTAAGAGTTTGGGGAAAATATACTATTCAAAGTCGGTGAGCTGTTTTATCACTGCATGAACCTTGTTTACGACCTGAGACAAGAGAGTCTTTGCTCAGTGAAAGGGCTTGTTGAGAGTGACTCGAAAAATAATATGACTTCATTCTAAATCAACTATGGTGGACCATCCAGGATGGCGAAATAGTTATTTTTAATGCACATCTGCAATATGGGTATCAAATAAAAGGGCTTGCCGAGGATAAAAAAAATTTTGTTTGATATAAATGCAAGTTAACTAAAAAGTAAAAAATAAATTAAAACACAAAAAGTTTAAAAAAAAGCTTTTATTTAAAGGTTCTAAAAAAAATAAAATGCTCCTTTAGAGTGTTAACTATCAACTTATAGCCTCATTATACACATTTTATGTGATCATAAAAGCTTGTCGCACGATATACTTGTGTGAATTAACTAGTACCTATTAAATTGACTAACTTGGTCTGCTAAGCTCAAGTGTGTTAAAATTTTAGCTTAATTGAATTCCTATAGGTACTTACGCAAACCTCGCGACAAGCTTTTATGATCATATAAATTGTGCGTAATGAGGCTATAAGTTGATAGTTAACACTCTAAAGGAATATTTTATTTTCTTTTTCTTAGAATCTTTAAATAAAAGCTTTTTTTGAAAACGTTTTTTTGTTTTAATTTATTTAGGGTGAATTTGAAAATCTGAGGGCCTGAAAATTTTTGATCTCCTTTATCTTAGGCTGAAACTCGAATCAACGGCCGGTTTTGAAATTGGCATCCTGAAAATATACAGGATACGAGTTTTCGCCGTGACAGGAAGCCAGATAGCAATTTTAGATTTTTAGTGTGAACTTGAGAATCTGAGGGCCTGAAAATTTTTGATCTTCTTTACCTTAGGCTGAAACTCGAAACAACGGCCGGATTTTAAATTGGCATCCTCAAACTATACAGGATACGGATTTTCGCCGTGATAGAAAAGCCAGATAGCAATTTTAGATTTTTAGGGTGAACTTGAAAATCTGAGGGCCTGAAAATTTTTAATCTCCTTTACCTTAGGCTGCAGCTCGAAACAGTGGCCGGATTTGAAATTGGCACCCTCAAACCATACACAATACAAGTTTTCGTCCTGACAGGGAGCCAGATGGCGATTTTAGGTTTTTAGGGTGAACTTGAAAATCTGAGGGCCTGAAAATTTTTGATCTCCTTTACCTTAGGCTGAAACTCGAAACAACGACCAGATTTGAAATTGGAATCCTCAAACTATACAAGATACGAGATTTCGCCGTGATAGGTAGCCAGATACCGACTTTAGATTTTGTGGGTGAACTCGAAAATCTGAGGGCCTGAAAATTTTTGATCTCCTTTACCTTAGGCTGAAGCTCGAAACAACGGCCGGATTTGAAATTGACATCCTCAAACTATACAGGATAAGAGTTTTCGCCGTGATAGGAAACCAGATAGCAATTTTAGATTTTTAGGGTGAACTTGAGAATCTGAGGGCCTGAAAATTTTTGATCTTCTTTACCTTAGGCTGAAACTCGAAGCAACGGCCGGATTTGAAATTGCCAACCTCAAACTATACAGGATAAGAGTTTTCGCCGTGATAGGAAACCAGATAGCAATTTTAGATTTTTAGGGTGAACTTGAGAATCTGAGGGCCTGAAAATCTTTGATCTTCTTTACTTGAGGCTAAAACTCGAAACAACGGCCGGATTTTAAATTGGCACCCTCAAACCATACACAATAAAAGTTTTCGTCCTGATAGGAAGCCAGATGGCGATTTTAGGTTTTTAGGGTGAACTCGAAAATCTGAGGGCCTGAAAATGTTTGATCTTCTTTACCTTAGGCTGAAACTCGAAACAACGGCCGGATTTGAAATTGGCGTCCTCAAACTATACAGGATACGAGTTTTCGCCGTGATAGAAAAGCCGGATAGCAATTTTAGATTTTTAGGGTGAACTTGAAAATCTGAGGGCCTGAAAATTTTTGATCTCCTTTAACTTAGGCTGAAACTCGAAAGAGCGACCGGATTTGAAATGGGCATCCTCAAACTATACAGGATACGAGTTTTCGCCGTGATAGGAAGCCAGATGCCAATTTTAGATTTTTAGGGTGAACTTGAAAATCTGAGGGCCTAAAAATTTTTGATCTCCTTTACCTTAAGCAGAAACTCAAAACAACTGCCGGACTTGAAATTGGCATCCTCAAGCTAAAGAGGATACGAATTTTCACCGTGATAGGAAGCCAGATACCAATTTTAGATTTTTAGGGTGAACTTGAAAATCTGAGGGCCTGAACATTTTTGATCTTTTTTACCTTATGCTGAAACTCGAAACAACGGCCGGATTTGAAATTGGCATCCTCAAACTATACAGGATACGAATTTTCGCCGTGATAGGAAGCCAGATGCCAATTTTAGATTTTTAGGGTGAACTTGAAAATCTGAGGGCCTGAACATTTTTGATCTTCTTTACCTTATGCTGAAACTCGAAACAACGGCCGGATTTGAAATTGGCATCCTCAAACTATACAGGATACGAATTTTCGCCGTGATAGGAAGCCAGATACAAATTTTAGATTTTTAGGGTGAACTTGAAAATCTGAGGGCCTGAACATTTTTGATCTTCTTTACCTTATGCTGAAACTCGAAACAACGGCCGGATTTGAAATTGGCATCCTCAAACTATACAGGATACGAATTTTCGCCGTGATAGGAAGCCAGATGCCAATTTTAGATTTTTAGGGTGAACTTAAAAATCTGAGGGCCTGAAAATTTTTGATCTCCTTTACCTTAGGCTGAAACTCGAAACAACGGCCGGATTTGATATTGGCATCCTCAAACTATACAGGATACGAATTTTCGCCGTGATAGGAAGCCAGATGCCAATTTTAGATTTTTAGGGTGAACTTAAAAATCTGAGGGCCTGAAAATTTTTGATCTTCCTTACCTTATGCTGAAACTCGAAACAACGGCCGGATTTGAAATTGGCATCCTCAAACTATACAGTATATGTGTTTTCGCCGTGATAGGAAGCCAAATAGCAATTTTAGATTTTTAGGGTGAACTTGAAAATCTAAGGGCCTGAAAATTTTTGATCTTCTTTACCTTAGGCTGAAACTCGAAACAACGGCCGGATTTGAAATTGCCAACCTCAAACTATACAGGATACGAGTTTTCGCCGTGACAGGAAGCCAAATAGCAATTCTAGATTTTTAGGGGGAACTTGAAAATCTAAGGGCCTGAACATTTTTGATCTTCTTTACCTTAGGCTGAAACTCGAAACAACGGCCGGATTTGAAATTGGCATCCTCAAACTATACAGTATATGTGTTTTCGCCGTGATAGGAAGCCAAATAGCAATTTTAGATTTTTAGGGTGAACTTGAAAATCTAAGGGCCTGAAAATTTTTGATCTTCTTTACCTTATGCTGAAACTCGAAACAACGGCCGGATTTGACATTGGCATCCTCAAACTATACAGTATATGTGTTTTCGCCGTGATAGGAAGCCAAATAGCAATTTTAGATTTTTAGGGTGAACTTGAAAATCTAAGGGCCTGAAAATTTTTGATCTTCTTTACCTTAGGCTGAAACTCGAAACAACGGCCGGATTTGAAATTGCCAACCTCAAACTATACAGGATACGAGTTTTCGCCGTGACAGGAAGCCAAATAGCAATTCTAGATTTTTAGGGGGAACTTGAAAATCTAAGGGCCTGAACATTTTTGATCTTCTTTACCTTAGGCTGAAACTCGAAACAACGGCCGGATTTGAAATTGCCAATCTCAAACTATACAGGATACGAGTTTTCGCCGTGATGGGAAGCCAAATAGCAATTTTAGATTTTTAGGGTGAACTTGAAAATCTGAGGGCCTGAACATTTTTGATGTCCTTTACCTCAGGCTGAAACTCGAAACAACGACCGGATTTGAAATTGGCATCCTCAAACTATACAGGATACGAGTTTTCGCCGTGACAGGAAGCCAAATAGCAATTTTAGATTTTTAGGGTGAACTCGAAAATCTAAGGGCCTGAACATTTTTGATCTTCTTTACCTTATGCTGAAACTCGAAACAACGACCGGATTTGAAATTGGCATCCTCAAACTATACAGGATACGAGTTTTCGCCGTGACAGGAAGCCAAATAGCAATTTTAGATTTTTAGGGTGAACTTGAAAATCTAAGGGCCTGAACATTTTTGATCTTCTTTACCTTATGCTGAAACTCGAAACAACGACCGGATTTGAAATTGGCATCCTCAAACTATACAGGATACGAGTTTTCGCCGTGACAGGAAGCCAAATAGCAATTTTAGATTTTTAGGGTTAACTTGAAAATCTAAGGGCCTGAAAATTTTTGATCTTCTTTACCTTAGGCTGAAACTCGAAACAACGGCCGGATTTGAAATTGCCAACCTCAAACTATACAGGATACGAGCTTTCGCCGTGATAGGAAGCCAGATAGCAATTTTAGATTTTTAGGGTGAACTTGAAAATCTGAGGACCTGGACATTTTTGATGTCCTTTACCTCAGGGTGAAACTGGAAACAACGACCGGATTTGAAATTGGCATCCTCAAACTATACAGGATACGAGTTTTCGCCGTGATAGGAAGCCAAATAGCAATTTTAGATTTTTAGGGTGAACTTGAAAATCTGAGGGCCTGAACATTTTTGATGTCCTTTACCTTAGGCTGAAACTCGAAACAACGACCGGATTTAAAATTGGCATCCTCAAACTATACAGGATACAAGTTTTCGCCGTGATAGGAAGCCAGATGGCAATTTTAGATTTTTAGGGTGAGCTTGAAAATCCGAGGGCCTGAAAATTTTTGATCTCCTTTACCTTAGGCTGAAACTCGAAACAACGACCGGATTTGAAATTGGCATCCTCAAACTATACAGGATACGAGTTTGTACCGTGATAGGAGGCCAGATATCAATTTTAGATTTTTAGGGTGAACTTGGAAATCTGAGGGCCTGATAATTTTTTATCTTCTTTACTTTAGGCTGAAACTCAAAAGAACGGCCGGATTTGAAAATGGCACCCTAAACTATACCGTATACGAGTTTTCGCCCTGATAGGAAACCAAATAGCGATTTTCGATTTTTGGAGTGAACTTGAAAATCGGAGGGCCCAATTATTTTCCATGAATTTAGAGAATTACTGTAAAACGTAAGGTTGCCGAATGCTTATACAGATGCCCTGAGATGCTTCTTCCAGGAAGCTCAAAATCTTGAGCAGTATATATTATTCTTTTAGGCACACTTCTTTCGTTGATTTGTTTTCAAGATTATTATATGCTTGATTTAAGATTTCGGTATTCTCACTCTCGAGATTTTCCCAGCTTTGAATTGAAAATGTTCACTCAATATAATAAATAGCATAATATCTTGGTTTAAAGTTATTGCAGTTTTGGGCGTTTAGGAAGGTGTGGTATACTTGAACGAAAATATATATTTTTCGAAAAAGGATTTATTTTTATGTGTGTACACTGATTTTACGTTACTATTGCTAACGTGCAATGCCTGTTGAACATCTAGGTCTATCCCCATGTGTTATTACTGCCTAGGTGTTAGAGCAGTCAACTCTTTTTACTATTTCGTTGTAAAGATCAAAAGGTTCATGGTTAGCTATATTATTCTGCATCTCTTTTGTCTTTTTCACGTTTACCTTCAACTGCAACATAACAGCCTGTTGAACGATATACTATTTCCAATGTTTCGTGAACTATATGGAGCGTTACTTAATCGCCAGGCATAGGAAAACTCCTCCAAGGGCCGATTCAATACGTATATGCATATGCAACCAATCCAGATGGATACATATCATTTCACATTTATGCCACGTAATAATAATCTCCGTATAAACATGGCTTTATTACTGCATGTAATAGCACGAGGCAGCCTCGTCGCCGCTGGAGTATATTTAATGCCTTCAAAGCGTAATTACTACATCGATTAAATTTTCATTAATTTCCTACCAATATTTTCCCCTAAAGCCCGTTACGCTCTTTTATGTGGAGGTTATATAAAGATTTTAATTAACGTTGGTCGTCGTTCTACACAGTTACTCTTACCAGTACGCAAATATGTCACGTCACATCCAAAAAACCCGGAAAAAAGAATGGGACGAACATGTAAATAGAATGAGACCCAACAGGCTCACATATGTAAAAATAATAAACCATATAATCGAAGACCTCCAGGAGGCCAAAGAAAAGGTGGGAAGATAATTTGATGTCAACAACAACGTCAACAACAGAGACAGAATAAGAGGCAGACAAACAGGAGAAATCCTATTCATGCGAAGAAGAAGAAGAAGAAGACATCCAAATTTTAAGTTTCTAGTGATGAAATCGTCAATAAAATTGAAGAAGAATGTATGCTGCTGATCGGATTGGATAAATTGAAGAGAAAAATCACAAACTACCCCCTATCTTTGTAGCACTACAGAATGGAAACTATTGGTCGCATACGAAAAATGTAAAAATAAAAACTGTGTAAGAATCTTGTTATCTCCATATATCATTTGTGTGGACTATTATAAGGCGTTTGATGAAGTGACGTAAAGTAGCCTAAACTGTGGGAAATCCTCATCTCTATGGGAGTTCCTTAGCACCTAGTGTTTCTCATACCGCAACTCTAAGAGTCGAATTCGGCTCGTGTAAGAATTCATGGTCCGTAACTGTAACTACAAAAGGAGTTCGTCAGGGATGTGTATTATCTCCGATGCTATTTAACATTTACTCTGAATTTGTGATGAGATAGGTATTGGACAACTGGAATGGCGATATAACTATTGGCGGAAGCAAAATACCAACTTAAGATTTGCTGACGATAAAACCCTTATTGCTGCTTCTCAGGAAGAACTGGTAGCTCTAAACATCTTAGAACAACACAGTGCAGCGTATGGTCTTGGTATTAACTACAACAAAACCAAGGTTGTGATCGTAGATAGAGAGCACGATAATCATCAAGCAATAAAGTCAGTAGGCCGTTGTGAAGTCGTTAAAAGTTTTGTGTACCTCGGCTCTTTGATCGACAATTCGGGTAGCTGTGAAAATGAGATTCGAAGGCGCATTCAACAGGCAAACATGACAAAGCTTACTAAAATATGGCGTGACCATAACATCACTAAAGCTACCAACATGTCGCTGGTTCAGTCTCTTGTGTTCTCCATATTTTTGTATGCCTCGGAAACTTGGACTGTTAAATAGGCAGATCGAGCTCGCATAGATGCTTTTGAAACGTGGACGTGAAGGAGAATGCTGAGAGTTCCTTATACCGCCCATCAAACTAACGTTTCCATACTGGATGAGCTCGGTAATCCAAAGAGACTATCCCCCATTGTGTGGACGAGAATGCCTACATTCTTTGGACATATACACAGAAGCGATAATATGGAGAAACTTGTAGTTCAGGGTCGTGCCCCGAGTGGGCGGCACCGTGGCCGTTCCCCTACACGCTGGGTAGATACAACAAAACAGTTGCTGGATATGAGTATCAAGAGCGCCACTGAACTGACAGTAAATCGCGAACAATGGTGCGCTACAATTCTCAAAACTATTGATAATATTCGTGTCGGCAATACTCTAGCCCCGACTTAATGCATTTTACGAGTTCACAACATATCTGTTAAGACATTATGACTATGAGGATGATATATCATTTGCACAAATAAGATATTTTTCGTAACATCGCATATCGGTACAAGGTAGCGGTGTGTTTATAAATATAATTTTTTTAATCCAAATGCGTGCGTTTATGCAGCTGCAGATAACAAAGAAATAAGAAAATATAACTTTTTTCGGGAACGACCTTCTAATAAAGTTCTTCGTCTTAATCCGCGATGAAATTCTGATTTTAGTGAAAATCGCAAACCAACCCATAACTTTGGCACACTATAGAACGGAAAATACTGGTCGCACACGGAAAATGTAAAGACCAAAATTATGCAGAATCTTATGCTCTCCATGAGTCGTTTGAGGCTCTTTTCGACATCACCAACAGAAACCAAGCTATTTTTCGAAAGTCGTGTTTAAGCAGAGTTTGCAACCCCCCACGAATTTTCTTGGAACCAACTAGGAGTCACTTATCTTGACGCTTCGCCTCACTGCGAGGTACCTTTCAGCGAGAATATCCTAATATTTGTTGACTCTTCTCCCATATTTCAGTTTCTAACAGTATTTGGTAGAACCAAAAAGTTTTCCCTTGACATACGAGAATATGTGAAAAATGTATCTCTAGCAAGAGACAGAAGGTTCTGCCGGTGCACCATCTGGTACCCGAAGGTAAAGGCAAACCAAGGAAATCGCTGCACAGCAGTATAGACTTCTTGGTGGGACGCCACGGTGCGTCCGCTTGGCCACCAGAGAGCACGGGTTTTTTATACGCTGCTGCATATGAAAGCCGATATACGGGGGTTGCTCTATACCTCCGTCAATCCACCAGTACGCAGACAGCGCCATAGGTCGAATGACGGAAACAGAGAGCGTCAATTCTTTCATGTCTACCAGACATGTGAATCATGTTGTAGCAAGAGACAGAAGGTTCTGTCGGTGCGCCATCTGGTACCCGAAAGTAAAGGCAAACCAAGGAAATCGCTGCACAGCAGTATAGATTTCTTGGTGGGACGCCACGGTGCGTCCGCTTTGCCACCAGAGACCACGGGTTTTTTATATACGCTGCTCCATATGAAAGCCGATATACGAGGGTTGCTCTACAACATGATTCACATGTCTGGTAGACATGAAAGAATTGATGCTCTCTATTTCCGTCAATCGACCTATGGCGCACTGATAATCGCTAATAAGCGTGAAACAGCTGTCTCCGTACTGGTGGATTGACGGAGGTATAGAGCAACCCTCGTAAATTTATCTCTATCTTGCCTTAGATCATTAAACAACTTATGAAACTCACCATAGGTGTCTCTTTTCTGATTGTATGTTATGAACTCAGCAAAAATATCATACAGCTCCTACTATATTTAAAAAAAAACTGAAAAACACGCTTTTAAAGAACATCGAACTGAAACGTTAAACATGAGCTTAAAACAATAATGAAGGAAAAATACTAGTATTATTGTGAAGAAGCGTTCGGTGCTCATTTTTTTCACAACAACACTACTATTATTCATTCATAAATATTTTGTTTTTTGAATTTTCTTTCTTTAAAAGCGTGTTTTTAATTTTTTACTTAAATTTATCATTAAAGCCTTTTTGTTTTTGCAACAATACTTATTTTTAATTTTTTATATTCGAATCAAAGAACTTGATTTCTCAAAGTTAACAGGAAGGATTTCATTTAACAGTGACGCATGAGATGAAATGATTAGTTTACCAAATGCTAACAAACTAGCGCTTCCGACAGGCGTCGTTCTGATTACAGCGCCACCTGCCGTATATAATGTAAACAGAAGGTGGCACCAGAGAGTTCCGCACCGTCAGTCGTAGGTGGCCATGCACGAGGTCAGGTCGACACAACACACGTTACAGTTTAAGGCAACAGGTGGCGCAGTATTGCAATTACTATCACATGCCTGACAAAACAACTATCTTTATAGGAGAATGGAAAACCATACTTAACTGACGTATGCAGTTATATCAACTTATTGGATTTTTCATTAGATGCAACAAATTGTTTTGTGAACATACATGGAATTAGCGAACTTGGTTCTAATTCAAAATAGTGTTACAAGCTCACAAACCCATAAACCCACATACAGGTGGAGCTAATGAAAGCCTGTTGAAAAAGAAAGAGTAACCGGCTCTATTTGCTTACCACTGCGGCGCCATGCCTGGATTAACCATGGGGCTAAAGGGGCTGAAGCCCCGGGCCCCGCGGCTCAGAGGGGCCCCGCAGGGGCCCTACTTTTATGTAATGTGGCAGAGCAAATATTAGGTCACTAGATGAACAATAAAATAGGTAAATCTACTAAAACCTTAATTTCGAGATTTCAATCAAAACAGTGTTTTTCAATTTCCCTACCTATAAGCAAACCAGCAGGCCATGAAATATAAACAAAAGCTTGTTCAGATAGAAGCAAATAACATAGCAGAAAGATACAGATAAACTTAACTAAAGGGATAAGGTTATAAAAATTTCCAAAACCATTAAACTTTCAGCGATAGTTCCTAGCAGTCTAATACCTTCAGCACAAAATCTCACATTCAATGATATAAAACAATAGTCATTTCAGCCAAAATCAAAAGTAACGACACCTCTGACTGTCCCACTGTAGCCCTTCTAGTTTTTCAGCATCTATTAGCAAGATCGCAAAAAAAGGAATACTGACAAATCAGAGTTTAATTTTTTGCCAGGCAAATTATGTTTTATAATTTGATTTGATTAGATGTATTACCTCTGTTATTTCTGATTAGACTTTATTTGTTGTAAGTCATTTTTATAATTTTAACCGTTTACTCTATTCGTCTGTATCTTTCTGCTAAGTTAGTTGTTTCCTTCCACTTAAATAGTGTTTTGTTTGTATTTCATGGCCTGCTAAGTGACTTATAGGTAGGAAAATTGAAAAACACCGGTTTGGTTGAAAATTTGAAATTAAATAAAAACTACCAGGGATTGATACCAAGTTTTAAATTCGACTGTATAAAAATAATTAGGCATCCCCATTTGAAAAAATAAAGTTAATTCTGATTGAAGTTTCCTTAATTAGTCTGCCAATTTCTCCAAGTACAAAATGTAACACAAACTTGAACGTCAAACCTAAGTTGACCAATTTCAAGTTTAGTCACACGGAAAACTCACAGCCGTCTAAGTTTTAGAATCGCTGCGATATTCATTTTTTTTTCTAATATCTACTTATATCAAAAATTGTGAATTGCACCTAAACGGCTCACTTCAAGTCCCAGGTGTCCCATAAAGTCACACTAGAATTGACCCATTAATCTAAATATTCAATAATATATACAGGGTGTTCCATTTAAAAAATCATAACTTTGATCTGGCACGCTTTTATTAGAAACCCTGTATAAAAGTCATTATTTTTAAAATGTAGTCCAATTCGACCTACATACATTCGCAAATTTTCTAAAAAGTGTTATGGTTTGGTCACAAGAGTCCGAGGCGTTGAGCTTGACTCAGCCTGTATAAAAAGAAAATAGAAAATACCTATACCTACCCATTGGATACTGTCGGCACCTGTGGCCCGTGCCAACATAATGAATAAATCGAAGTTGAACCGATACAAAGGCGACGCTCAAAAAAGAAAAGTAAGTTATCCATATAGTTTGTTAAATAACTATTTTAAGGCTGCTGAGGATAAATTAAAAGCAGTGAAAAAATCGCCCAAAATAAGTTTTTTAAGCAAACCTAACGCTCCGCTTGAATAGTATTGCACTGAAAACAGTTCTGATTACTAAGCAAACGCAAACATTGAGAGCAGTGCTGGTACTATAAGCAGGACTCATGACGTACTTATAAAAAAGTATATAGTAGTTTCTTTTGTTATATCGGGAATATAGTTTCATAAATAATTGCATTTGCACTTTATTTTTTAAGGGCCCCTTAAAATTATAAGCCCCGGGCCCCATGAAAGCTTAGTCCGGCTATGTGCGCCGCCGCTGTTGAACTGAGCATTTTAGTTGAAAGGCCGATACGGCTGCACATACAAACGAACACCTGTTTTACGCCGCTGCAACAATACAGAGATATAAATTAATCAAACGAACTCTGCAGTCTTCACTCGCTGCTGCTATTATTCACGCCTGAATAATTCAATCCAAACAACGCAGCGGCAAATATTTTCTGCCATCTAGAGATAAAAGTATGCAAACGGGATGCCTGCCAATTCGGAGACTAGTAATGCCTGACAAATATTTTCAGTTTGTGTACTCTGTTTTTCGATTTTTTTACGAAAATCTATGTTACCCGTTTCCATCTGAGCCTGTATCTAAATTATAAATTGTTTAACAGTGTAACCTCAGTAACCGCTTTACCGAGTTTGAAATGCGAATAGTAAAAAATCAAAAATCTCAAAATCGCTCAAAGCCAATATAGCCAATTGAATAAAATTTACGGTTATTCGATTCATGTGGAGACCTTCAAGCATTACAGGATCAAAGTAAGTATCAGGTAAGGATGGGACGTCGAAAGAAAACATCGATGTTTGAACATCGCAAAAACATCGATATATTCGGGTATTGGTGTTCTTCAATTTGAATGTTAGAAATAAATAATATGTATTTCACTACTAAGTATTTCAAATTTCACAGCATAGTAAACAGGAAATAATAAAGACCAGAAACTAGCTAAACTAACAAATTTTATTAAATTTTTATAAAAAAATAAAAATAAGCTTTGGTTGTCTATTTCCTTTTCCAAATTGCTTTGCAACTTTAGCGAATTTGAGGAGATGAAGTCAACCAATGTCAAATGTTATCTCAAATCAATTTAAAATGAGACAAACAAAAAAGAATTCACATAGAAGACTCCATTGTGAGGATGTGAGCCGAGGTTTTTATCAACTTGCCAAATCTAGTAGCTTGTGATTATACCCCCCTCCCATAAATTCGTCGGTGTTGTTTTGGTACAGAATAGTAGTAACTAGTTCACTGAAAGGAAGTAGAATGCACACCTCTACAAAGGAAGCCAAAGCGCCTTCAACTGGTATTTTAAATCATGGGGCAAAGCCAAAGACCAGAAAACTGCAGACTCGCTAAATTTACTTTTTTGTATATATTCAATTTGTAATTGAAACTTTTAAGAAAACATCGATGCAAATTTTTAAAAACATCGATGTTTTCATCGATGGTTCAAGTTAACAACATCGATGGTAAAAACATCGATCATTGGACGTGAAACATCGATGTTTTCCAAACATCGATAATTAATTATCGCCCACCCCTAGTATCAGGTAGAAGTGGAACTTGATGTTTTTACTACCTACTCGTCAGTCACTTTTCGTTCGTTAGTGTAACGTTTGGATATTCCTATTGCCCCAGTTTCTGTTGCTTTTTATCTTCCACATGAACTTCAAGTACATATACATCTTGTATAGTTTGACAATATAACCTTCTTTTCGCTGAAGTAACTCATGACATTCGATCCTTCTAAAAGAACTTTCAAAAACCTAAGTCTGTGCCACTGAGTTGTGATGTAATTTTAGGTTTTTGTCATTATATGATATTCATTTTTTTCTCGCCCAGAGCCAGAACCAACAGCATCGTTGAAATGATGCGATCTCTCCGGACGGTCTTCCCTCGGTCGTCCATCCAAGTGCTGACCACGCATTTAGCTGCTGCGCTTGAAGTCCAAGGCCAGAGCTGTTCGCTGATTAGCCATGCGTGTCCCTTTATATTTTATTTGTATGATTCGTAAAACAAGTGGTCACTAAAAGACGTACTTTTGTTCTGAAGTTGTGGATATCTTAATGGTTTTACTACTAATACTCCTTTTTATGAAACCTATAAAGCTTCATCAAAATTTATGGTCACCTCATCAGTTCATTTGTCAAATATAACACCCCCAAAAATTCACAACGTAGTTTTTCAAGTCAATTATTACAGAATTTTCGAAGACAATATTACCAGTCAGAAACATTAAATAATGGTTATGGGCATTCGGCACGCTCTGGCGGGTATAAATATATCAAAGTTAATATGAGCATTTTGTATAATCAGTTGTACAGATCTAAGAAATAATAGAAAGACATTGATGTAGTCATTTGAAAGGTTATTTATGAAGGCTGCTCGTCCTTGCGCTTTCCTTGAGGACTAAAATATATACTATACCACGCATACAAAGACTGACTACATACACAAGGTGTCAGTACGCGGTAGTAAGAGAATCTGTAATAACTTTTTGTTATTTGTTTGGTCTATAAACATAACTCCAGTTGCTGTATCAACAAAGTTCTTCACAACCAGATAGAAATCTGCTCCAAAGAACGAATTCGAATAGGTTAGAAGTAATCAAGGATTTTGTTTATCTGCATCATTCTAAACATATTATAAACATAGTGTTTATCAAGCAGTTTGATTATGGCGGAAGATACGTGGACGGCACACAAATGGCACAGGATAGTTTGGCCATGTTGCCAGATCGTTTCCGGGTAAATCCATTATATTTTCCTTATATACTGATCAGTTATGTATATATCAAAGCTATTTTGGGTATATGTATATTGCAGTCATAGTAAAATGGCTAAAATAAGGCGTGTTAGAGAGATCTCCTTTTTTGGATACTTTTTTCTCCACCTGTATGTTCTCAATGAAATGACGAATTAAACGTGAATATAGGCCTAAGTTCTCTCTTAACGGTAGTGTGATTTGCATCGCGATCGCCTAAAATGTCTCGCTGATAAGACATGTAAACACAGTAGGTGTTGAAAATAAAAGTTGCAATATTTTTCATCCGAATTTTACCATCAATTTAATTGAGTTATGAGCCACTTGCATTATTCTTTTGTAGTTCTCGGATGGTAAGTCCCCCACGACTGTTCGTATCATCATAGCGCCGTATGTGACCACTAGGGCTCCGATCCACCTCTACCTCTGCACCCCTGTATCTTCAAATTTTAACAGGGAAATCTCGCTTCGTGAGTGTGTGGAAAGGGATATTTTCCAGTACAAACGGATTGCAAGAGATGACATTCTACATTTCAATGTGAAAAATATTCACCGCCATCACCGAAGTGGTTGAACTTCATGTGTCACCATGATTCCCCTATGGTTGCTCACCATTGGAATCCCCGTGAATTGTCAAAATAGGCTGAAACTGGCATATGATAAATATCAGATGCCTAGCCCAATCTCTTTGTATCAGCATTTAACTTTCCTCTTCACTCCATTATTACATTTCACATCTTCACGGTGGAAAGGTTTGCAACACATGCAACAACACACTACTATGCAACATATGTCGCTCTAGTGCGTTCACCTTTGTTTTGACTTAGGAAAGCCACTTGACAAGCCCCGCGAGTGTTGAACATTGAGGAGGCCCATTTTAGAAATGCGCTAAAACTCTCAGCGCGAAGTTTACAATACTGTAACATTTTTTGCTGGAGCACAGACAGAGTCGAAATTCATAGTGCATAATAGCACAAATTTTCGTCTACAAAGTATCAGAACGACAAGAAGTGTGGTTGTGGAGTCTGGGTCTCAGACTCCACAACCGGTATGCAATGTAGACAAACGAACTTATCACCTGCATAATTAGTTTACTTGAAAAGGTGACAACCTCACCTGAGACGATGTGACCACCACTCTGTTGCTTAGAGCTTTCGAAATAATTTAAATCAGCGACATCTGGTGGGTGCCCCCCCCCCCCTAGTAAGCCGGTTGCACAAACCTAATTCAACGTATTAATTAACACTGTCTTTATAAAAATTTTTTGAGCTATCCATCCCTCTTACAATCTATTTTATTGTTGTTTAAGATTTGAGCGAACTCGGTCTCAGACTTCATGCTTCAAACTACTACATTTTAGTATCAGTTTTCAGTCTACTCTTGCCTCGCAACGTGACATGCGCATATTTTCAAACACTAGCAGTTCATTCATTGACAATACAAGATGAGCATTGTCTAAATCTACTCACACACCGGTCGCAAAACACATTTACTCTGCTGGTCGTACGATTTACTTTTGTATCCTTCGTGGCCAGTCCTCATCATCGTGTATGTTGGCACCCCATTAAGTGTCGCCTCATAAACCCCAGTGATGCCCTCGTTGGGGTTTAAACGGGTCATTTATAGCATGAGGATGACCATGGCAGGTCGTTTGTCTATAACTGCCATGAAGCCGTCAAGTCGACCGACGCACAGATTAGTTTCAACTTAGAATGATTGCCTCAAATTAATTATGTTACGTCACATGTTGCATCTGGTGCTTCATTAGGGTTTCTATGTAGTATAGTTTGTGTTTCAAGCAGAAATATATGCGATTTTAGCTTGTGCCTCTCGTGTTCACAAAACCTAGGGGACTAGGGGGCAGATTACTATCTGCTGTGAGAACCAGGCAGAGTTGAAAGCAATAGTGCTTGTTGGTTTACATCAAGGCTCGTTCTTCAATATAGAAAGATCTTAGATGATATTTTTTGCAAAACATTTAGGCCCGATTTTATCAACACGCTCATATCTACATAATATGGTTAATAAAGTAATATAAGTTATAATAACTGCATGCCTGAGATACTTAGGCCCGATTTTATCAACATGCATATTTAACAAAGACTTTGACAAAGCTTTTCTATTGGATGTTATTTAGCAAAAGCTTTCTATTGGGTATTGAGGGCTATGTTAATAAGTATCATCCAATAGTATTTTATCAATGTTGAAAACAAAACGTCAAAGCTGGATGATAGCAGGATATCAGAACAAAGCAATTAATTTGCAAATTAATCATGTTTACATTATAATTATTCTATAATTACTAATTGGAAATTACGATAATTTGTGACAGAATCATAAAAGTACCTACCTAGTATCAATCACAGCAACAACCTTATTTAATAATTACAAATCCCATCTCCGTCAGTCAGATGGATTATAGAAAAAAAATGTACATACTTTTTATGAAGAATCAATCTTTCATTTACTGGATGCATGTTTGTTATAGACCATCTTATAGAAATATTGACAGAGGATCTAGAGATGCAGTACTTATAAAATATAAGGTTATACGCAGCTAAACAATGAGCTTTGCCGTTCTGGATAGGCAACCAGTAATGCACATGTACGCTTGGAAAGTAGCTTGCCTAACAGTTAAATCTTTTGTGCTATGTTTACCCCTTTTTACTATAAAACAAAGATATATTGCATGTATTTATAATTATTATCGATAGTAAATTGTTTTATCCAAATAATGCAATGAGTGAATTCCTTGTCGTCATATCATTAGATACAGCATAAAACCAGCGATCAAATGGAAATGGAATTTGGAATCTGATTGGTTGAGATTAGCAATTGCTAAACTTTTGATTATATAAGAAAATGCAATGTTTCACCCATTTAGGGTGGAAGATCAGACTGGAAAAGGTACTAGATGATTTACAATGGTCGATTGTATATAAATTATGTCATTTTTGAGCTTTTCGAGGTCAACTTCAAGAGAAATCAATAATTTTCAGAGTACTTTGACAGATGCATGTTCTTGAAAGGGCTGCTCTGATTGGTCAAAGTCTTTGTTAAATTGAGCATGTTGATAAAATCAGGCCTTAGTGTCACTTATGGGAATGCCTGGTCCAAAGAAAATTTCTTGGACCCTGAACCGGCTGTGTGGCTAGCAGTTGGCTCCATTCTAACGGACACAGAGGTGTGGTTACAAAATAAACATCTTATGAGATCGAGAGGAATCTCTGGACATCTTGGTTGAGCTAGAGAACTCATTTTAGGACCTCTGGCCATGGTCAGGCGATTTTGTTTCTCATTGGACAAAAGCCGGTTAAGGTTACTTCTTGTGGGCATACTGGCCGTAACACCTTCAGATGTATGTGATGGGGTAGCAAGCGAGCCGAAGTGTGCTACTAGCAGATTTTGTTTTGCATCTTGTAGCTATGTTTATTAGGTTATCGATGTACACTGATCTACGTCAAGTGTCGTCTTATTTGGATGGAAGCGATATCAATGCCTCGCCAGTGTCTTTATCTCAAAGTATACTGGTCTCTAGGTTCTACAGTGAAAGTTCTTTCAATGAAACAGTCATTCCAATTACAATACGGAGAAAGACAAGCACAGAATAATCTGCATTCTGCGCGTGTCGAATAGCTTTAACGCTGCACTGATTGAAAGTCATTCGGGAAAACGATGCTATATCCCGTAACCGCACATTTCGATCCATCGTACACAATAATTATTTCCACGGGAACAAAGTTAACTTACGACCGAGTACAATGGCCGCCTACCGCAGAAATTGTATCGTAATCGGATTCTCCAGGCTCACTCGATCACTATCTATCTGTGGGGAACAATCTGCCATTGTCCTGCTAAGTTATGACGGTTCGGAAGCGGGGGCCCCATTGTGCCCGTTTTTTGTGAACCGGTGCGGTGCCATCGTTGTCTTTATTCATGGAGAGGATGGGTTTTTTGCAAAGTGAACTGCTGCTTTTATTAGCATCCTCCGCAAAAAATGGGGATTATTTATTGCGAGAAGCTTATTGAAGTTTACAAAAAAGCGATACGAGGCGATCTGTATCCGAGTATATTGAGGTAATGGTGATTGGATGTTTGACCATATGGTTTCTAATAATGACTTCTCCCTGTTTTTTTTTTGCAATAATATGTAAACTTAGTGGTGAATATTGGTTGTTTATGGAAACTTATGGCCAAGCCTTACACATATTCTTGAACAAGGAATGTTACTTTATGTTCCCTTGAACTAAATTCGTTTGAAAAATTAATATGATTTTTGAAACGGTTATATTGCAGGTTTTCATTAAAGTAAAGGTAAATACCAGCCTTTTCGGCCATTAGCGATTTGGGGTACATCTGGTTTCGTTCGTGTAATTTTAAGTAGTGACGGCATATGTCTCTACATCATCTACCACAAGGATGAACCCTACGGTTAGGCATGGGCGATATCGTGATTTCTCGATATCTATGATATTTGATACTGTTACTTTTTAATATCAATGATTTAAAAGCGTGACGTGATCACGACTTCTAGAAACATAGTGTTGCTACTGCTAAGTTATGGGTTAGCGTTAGCGGTATCGTGAATAACAGATTTTGCGAACCTGTCACTGGATGCGGAATTGTGGTTACATTTTACATTTTTTAACTCAAATTCAGTTTCATTTCAAAGTGTGCAAACTTTGAAAATGAGTTAAATTTTTTAAATAGATATTTGTTGGGATTGGAATTGGGGTTGGAAGGTTTATCATAAACATATATTTTTAACAGAAACGTAGGCATAATTCTTGAATACAGAATAAAGAAAATAAAACATGTATAAAAGTAACAACACATCACAGGAAGGCAATTCAAGTCTGATACAATAACATAAATAAAATATCCTTGACAAAAAAAAAACAAAGAAACCCGAAATGGGTATGGGCGGAGGCGCATTCACGACGAAGTCGCACGCGGCCGAGGAACGGTGGAACTCAGATGATACCGTGATCACGTCACGCTTTTCTGTTGCATTTGGTAGCGGTCGTGATTCGTGATTTTGAGATATCAGTGCTTGAATCACAGGTTCGTGAAATATCTACCACCACTACCTACGGTGTCATCATTAATTGTGTGTAAGCACTACAATAATCGTGGCACTACTAAGTTCTTATATCATGATTTTCTATATACTTGACACACTCACTTTGAAGGTACATAGTCAGCGCTAACATCCTGACTATTTTTGATCTCTACTTATAAATCGTAATGAAATGGGAATGGTGGTCACTAAATAAAAAGAACTATCTAGTGAAACTAGTAGAGTGGAGATACAATATTAACTATAGGATTTAGGACAAAACTGCAGGTAAAAGAGCTCAGAGAATTGCATGCACTTGACCCAGAAACTATATTTATACACAAACTGATGATTCACCAAGTCTGTCTATATGTAAATGTTTTAGTAACTGTGAAATAAATATTAAGGTGTAAAAACTGGAGACTAATGTACCAAGTCATCCTATGACTCAGTCATTATCAATCTGCCATTTGTAACGGTTCACCCGTTTTCAAAATTGTTTTTATATTATTTACTTGGCTACCATATACAAATAGTTTACAACTTCCATTTTTAGCAACTGCTTCCTCATTATACTAGTACATTTTTATAACTATTTTGCTTCTCACCTCTACCTTTTTCCCATCTCTACTTCCTTGAGCTGCAAATATTGTTAATTATACACACTGCGCAAGTGCGCACAAATTTTGGCAAAGATCTGATGAGTGGGGAATATAATATGCCCTCTCTCTCTCTCACTACCGACATTAACCTCTATAAAAATGGGTGGCGATAGATCACTCATCCTTTTTTTAAAATAAGCAGTTAACACCTAATATAATTATGTCTCTCTAAGACAATCTTTTGTGTCTGTGCCATCATGTCTTAATCAAGGAGAACCACCCTTTTTGTCGGGGTGCCAAAATGAAGCATAACTTTTTTCGGGGTGCCACAATGAAGACCACCTTTTTGTCGGAGTGTCACCAAGAACACCTTCCTTTTGTCTGGGTGCCACCATGAAGACCACCTTTTGTCGGGGTGCCACCACCAAAGCCACCTTCTTTTTCTCGGGTTGCCAAAATGAAGACAACTTTTCTTTGGGGACACCACACCACCTGAACTCCTGAAAAAGCCAGCCTTCTCTGGAGCACCACCTTCCTTTCGGGAGGGCACTACCATGAGGACTTCCTTCTGAAACTAAGTGTTCTTTTAAAAAAAAATAAAATGTACTGCATTCATATATATACTAAAATAAATCTTTATTAAACCATTGTTGTCCTATTTTTCATTTCTTGGTGGCTAACGAGACTCACACATTCACGCACACACACACGCACCTACATACCCTAGTCTCATGCAAACCGATCGAGCTGCTGGTTGCTATGAGTATTGAAAGTGTTCGCTGGTAGTTCATGACCAGGCAACATTTTTATTGTTACACATTGTACTACTAAGTTATGACGGTTCGGAAGCGGGGGCCCCTTGTGCATGTCTTTTGTGAACCTGTGCGGTGCCATTGTTGTTTTTATTCATGGAGAGGATGGGTTCCTTGCAAAGTGAATTGATCCTTTTATTAGCATCCTCCGCAAAAAATCGGCATTATTTATTGCGAGGAGCTTATTGAAGTTTTCAAAAATGCGATATGAGGCGATCTGTATCCGAGTATAGTGAGGTAATGGTGATTGGATGTTTGACCATATGCTTTCTTTTAATAGCATACGCCCTGTTGTTTCGCAACAATCTTCGCATCCAATGAGAATTATTTGTTATTTATTAATAACAAAATTAAAGATGTGAGAATAATTCCCGTTATTGTTGAAACATCAATTACAGATCATTTTTCTCAAGTACTACAGATACTACTTCCAGGAACAAATAATCCACTTAATAGTGAAATGTTGCGATACAAAGAATACTTAAATAAAAATAAACTTTTAAATGAACTAAAAAATGAATCGTGGAATGAGGTGTATTTCGCTAGTGAAATTGAAAAATCAACAGAAACATTCATTACAACTCTGACAACACACATTAAAAATTGTACAACAAAAGTGAGAATAAAAAAGAACAAACAGAAAAGAAAAGAATGGATCACTGCTGCTTTAATAAATTCCGTAAATGAAAAAAATAGGCTTTACAAAATAATGATAAATGATCCGTCAGTAGAAAATAAAGAAAAATATAAAAAATATCATAATAAGCTTACAAATTTAATCAGAGCTAGAAAATTGTCATATTATCAAGATAAAATCATGAACCATACCAACGATACACAAAAGCTATGGAAATGTGTGAATAACGTTATAGGTGTAAATAACTCGGGTAAAGACATTGGTAAAATTATGTCTCAAAGTGGAGACATGTTGAACACTAACTTAAATATTAGTAATGAATTTAACCGATACTTTTGCTCTATTGGTAAACGTCTAGCAGAAAAAATTAAATCAAGTATCCGATACCTGGACACACAAACAATCAGACTCTCAAACTCCATTGTAGTACAAGAAATCACTGAACAAGAAGTAATTAATTCAATAATGCTGCTGAAAAATGGCAAAACACCTGGAATAGACAACTTAACTGCTGAAACACTCAAAATCGTAGCACATCTGATTTCGCAACCATTCACTAGAATAATTAATTGTTGTCTGGAAAAGGGTATTTTTCCATCTATACTCAAAATTGCGACTGTGATGCCTGTACATAAAACTGGTGATGAATATGATTTATCCAATTATAGGCCTATCTCACTTATCTCCTGTTTGGCAAAGGTTTTTGAAAATATAATAAAGAACAAATTGACAGAATTTTTAGAGAAATATAACATATTTTCTGATAAACAGTTCGGTTTCAAAAAAAATAAATCTACTGAAGATGCGGTGACATATGTAATAGGAGAATTATGCAAAAATGTAGACAGAAATATTCCAACAATATGTGTATTTGTTGACCTAGCAAAAGCATTTGACACAGTTGATCATATGATACTCATGAAAACTTTACAAAATCATGGTATACGGGGTCAAATCTATCATCTAATTAAAAGTTATTTAAGTAATAGAACACAAACTGTTATGATAAATAAATGCTCTAGTTCTCCATTGCCTATAACATGCGGTGTTCCTCAAGGAACGGTACTGGGACCATTATTCTTTAACATATATATAAATGATCTATTTGCGGTTGATGTGAGCGGAGATATAGTGAGTTTTGCAGACGATACAGTTGTTATATTTTCTGCTGAAAGTTGGGAAATATTAAAATTAAAGGCTGAAAATGGTTTTAAAAAATGTTCAACTGGTTCAGTAGTCGACTTTTAACGGTCAATTTCAACAAGACTCACTTTGTTCCATTCGCATCATACGCAAACGGCTTACCGAAATACACCAACTTACAAATCAGTTGTAAACAGGTAGCTTCTATATCAATGGTCACCAGTATCAAGTACTTAGGAATATATCTAGATTGCCATATCAAATGGAAAGAGCATACCGAATATGTTGTCAAAAAGATTCGTGACGTTATAAGCAAATTTAAACTCCTTTCCACTATACTTACCTATGAACAGATGATCATTGTATACGAAGCACTTGTTCATAGTCATATACGATATTGTATTGTGGTGTGGGGCGCAGCATGTAAAAATAACATAAAAGCAATAGAAATTATACAAAAACGTTTAATAAAAATTTTATATAAAGTGAAATGTACATATCCTAGTGACTTGTTATTTTCTAAAACAAAAATTCTAGATATCCGCCAAACATTTTTCATGTCATTAGGTATTTACCAATATAAAAATAAATGAAACTTGACAAAACACGAACATAAATATGACATAAGATATGCATGTAATGTTGTACCAAAAGCAAGAAAAAATACTTTATTACGATGTCATACATTTCTTGCTCCAAGACTATACAATGAGATACCAGAAAGCATAAAATGTCTAGTGCCTTTAAATTCATTCACGTATGGTTTAAAACAATGGATAGTAAATAATAAGCGCATTAAAATTCACCAACTTGTAGACATATGCAATACCTATTATTCCTGATATATATGGAATACATAATATTTAAATATAAATATTCCTGAATTAGCCCTTATTTGTTGTTTCCATTTTATAATAATTACTTATACCCAAGCACAAGTTTTTAACTTTTTTTGGGTCACTTGTTGTTTATTGTATTTTATTTATTTTATATTTACAATAAACGCTATACTACTACTTAAGACGAAGCCTTGCGGAGGTCCTTAAATAAGACAGTGAGTTACATTTTGAAACGTACTAGCTGGCTTTTTTAGGTAAAAACCGCCTATAAATTTAATACGACATTAATTTGAAGCAATTGAAAGAGGGCACTTCCTGAACTTTTCAACTTTCCGAGATCAGGGTATAGGTAAAAACAAGAATTTCAGTCCTCTATCCTTTACAGTACATCTGTTTTCTTGCCATTGAATTATATTATAGTCACACTAATCAGTGTCGTAGTTTTTAATAATAAATCGGTTATGATTATTGGTTGTTTATGGATATTTTAAGTTTAACCTTTCAGACATTTTTGAACAATACATCTTATTCCGTGCCCCTTCAATAAAACTCATTTATAAATTTAATATGATTTGTGTGAAGGTGCTACTTTTATGAAAATAGAGGTAATAACCAGCTTTTTTGACCATCAGCGATGTGAAGTACCACTGATTTCGTTGCTCTTGAATACTCTTATAATCTCGTCCAACAAGAGTTGCTGTACGAAGATATACAGGGTTGGGATAAAGTATGGAACCAAGCAAATAACTTTGGAACGGAAAGAATGATATTGCTGAAAATTTGCAGGCAAATGTAGTGGCGTATAATGCATCCGAAGACATTATGTTAGCTATTAATGTACTTCCGGTTTAACCGGAAGTACCGTCAACTTTTTTAATTTAGATGGGACACCCTGTATACTTCTGCAGATTTTAATACATCTTTTTTTCCGAATACATCCACAGTGGGTTTAGTATTAGTTTCAGTAAAAACGGGAAAGATCTTTATCATTTCAGATGTTTAAAATGGCGGCCATTTAAAGTCTTAATGATGATCAGTTTTGGCGATCGCATGAGAACTGACAAAGGAGTGTGTCAACTCTTCGATGATTTACATCCCGACAGGGGTCCTATAACACGTTCGGCGGTGACTAAAACACTAAAACGTTTTAATTTAACTGGAAATATTAAAAATTTACCTAAAACGGGAAGACCCCAGACCGCCACAGACGAATTTGTGAGACAAATAAAAAAGGTGTATATTTCCCATTTTTACAGAAACAAATACTAAACCCACTATGGACGTATTCGGAAAAAAAAGATGTATTAAAATCTGCAGAAATATACAGGGTGTCCCATTTAAATTAAAAAAGTTGACGCTAATTCCGGTTAGACCGGAAGTACATTAATAGCTAACATAATGTCTTCTGATGCATTATGCGTCACTACATTTACCTGCAAATTTTCAGCAATATCACCCTTTCTGTTTCAAAGATATTTGCTTGGTTCCATACTTTATCCCAACCCTGTATAGTGGCAATAGTCACGATATATGTTCGTACAGCATCTACAACAAAGAACTCTACGGTACCATTCTTGTCTGTAAACACTACTACTGCCGACACTACTAAGTCCTTAAGTCTTGATTTTCTCTATTCTTCGCAGACTCATTTTGGAAATACATAACACCGTTAAAGGTTGACTATGTTTAATCTATACCTGTAAATCGTAATAAAATAGGGAAGGTACTAACTAAATCAGAATCATTCAGAGAAGCTGATAGAGTGGCGATACAGTATAGTGATAGGATGAAACCACGGGCAAAAGTGACTAGTGAATGGCGCCTACTGTACTCAGAAACTATACTTATAACCAAACTGACGTTTCACCAAGCCTTTATATATGTTTGTATATGTTTAAGTAACTGTACTCATTGCAAAACTGTGATACAATATTTATAATATAATATTTTGGGCTTAAAAACTGATGACTAATGTACCAAGTAATCCTACTACTCAATCTGCCATTCTACTGTTAAGTTATGAAGTTCAAAGCTGGGGACCACATTGTTTTTTTTAACTGGTGTGGTGCCATCGTTATTTTTATTCATGAATGGGTTTTCTGCAATGCCAAGTGCTGCTTCTATAAGCTTTTTTTCGCAGATAACTGGGTATTATCTATTGCGAGAAGCTTATTATAGTCATTAAAAATGTGATACGAAGCGATCTGTATCCGAATACATTGACTAAATGGTGACCGGATGTTTGACCATTTGATTGGATATAAAGCAAGTCCTGACAATTCAAAACGAACACTAATTTTACAGATAATTATTGGTTCCCTATGAGTATTTTAGCCCGAAATCTTGCAAATTTTTTTAAATAAGCTCATATCTTAGTATGCACTTCATTCTTCAATAAAATTTATTTAAATATTTGTTTGAACATGCCGACTCAAGTATTGGTATTAGGGACAATCAGATGTATGAACCATAAAACTTCACGTTCGGGGCTTCATAAATTTCATTTATTTTTATTAGTTTCAACAGGTTCATATGTTCAAAATGTAAATAATATGTATAATAATAAGTGCCTATGGATAAATATCAATAACATTAGATTAATAGATTTTCATTGAGCTCCGGACTATTAACAGCTCATAACGGTCATTATTATTATAAATGCGTTGCAATTGCATTGATTATTACCTCTATTTATCATATTTTATCGGATGCATACCCAATTAGTTTTCATATAAGGTGCATAGCAGGTGGGATTTAAACCGTTTGCTTATCAAAAAAATCAGGTGGAAAAATCAGCCCTTCTGGTCTTTGGTCCATTCGTAATCTGTGTAGTCCTGTACAAACTAAAATTTGCTCTGTCTTATTGCTGCTGAAAGTACTTAGTGGCCATTCTAGATTATGGATAAAAAAGTCATTAAATGTAGAGGCATAATTTGTACACAGGGTATTTAATTTATGTGTGGGTGTCTCATATATGCGGTTACTGAGATTAGGAGGCTAGAAAAATGCCAACAGACATACAGACCGACAGACAGAACGACGGAAATGAGTGACGTGGATTTTAGTTATGTAGGCATCATAAAAGGCTCAAAAAGTATATTATCTCAAAATCGAAGATTTTCGCGATTCCAATACTCCCCTCACCTATCGGCATGGGAAGTAATAAATTCTAAGACCATAGCTACCTAAAACTATTCCTTCAATGTGATTTCCCTTGAGGGCAAATTGGCACATGTTAGTTTGAACGGCACAGAATTACTATGGGGTAAAGAACAGTCCTTTACAAAAGAGTCCCCAATCTCGTTTGCCTCCCTATATCTCAATTTAGTCCGTAAAAGAAGGCTGATGAGGACCCTCTAGAACCCATAAAAGCTCAATTTCGAAGAGTTCTGATTTTCAAGAATCCGCACCCTAAATGGACTCATAAACAGAAAAATGATCAAACCTCTAGAACACCAAAAACGATTTTTTTGCGGCTATCTTGTAAAAATCACAAAGGTATGAGAAGGTCATAAAAGTTAAGAAACTTTTCTTGTTGTATCCAATGATTGAGGTAAATTTTATTGAATTTGTGATTATTATAACTTGACACAGTATACCTTGGCGTGGAAACAAGTAACGCTGTACTGTTAAACCACTGCGCTAGTTAAACCAAATATTTCCAAACTTGACAACATAGTGAAACACATGTCGGATCTTATCGAAAAATCGATTTGACGAGTGGTTACACTATATAGTATTTGTTATATCATAGTAATTCACCATCCAAAAACAATTTTCCATAATATTTGACTTTACGACGTATAAGATTAATACTGAAAGTGAACAGAGCGTGGATAGATAATCCGCTTAGGCACATTAATTCAATGTCAACTAATAAAATGATGCCGTCCTTGTTCGCAAGACACACCCACTCCTAATACAATCTAATTATTCCAGGAACAAGACCCGTTATTAGGTATATCTATCGTGAAAGGGTTATGGTAATCCAATATATAGTCTAGTCAACGCCAGCTCTGCTTAGCAAAAACTTTGCATCAGCAGGACATCAAATTTAATAAGAGTAGTAATAATCAGAGAATGCAGAATACGAGACACGAAAGCCTTATCTTTAAAGTACTTTTAATCAAGTAGGCTTTGATTTAACTTTTGCCGTTTGTCAGAAAATAAGTGTCGAAATGTCAGGGTTTCGCGTATGCATCAAAAAAATAAAAATCGTTACACAAGAATGGTGCACAATATGCGATGCAATTTTGTATTCGGTTGGGTAAAACACCAACTAAAATTTTTTGAATGATTTGACGTGCATATCCAGATGATGTACCACAGACTGCCAACAAAATTGTAGAAAATGACAAAATTCAGTTGTTGTTTTGTTGTGCTGTTCAATTTTAGAGCGGCATCCATCTTACAGCCAGCGTTTTTCAAACCTATCTCTAACAGCTTCAATATCGTCCTCGACGAGGAACAATATATGCAATACCGTGGTCTTTTTCATCTTAGTCATACCATAACATCTTTTTCCTTCCACCTTTAAAACTGTTCTTCCGAATATATATTATAAAAATTCAATAATTTCAGTATCATAGTCGCTAAACAACTTATGTATCTTGAAACTTCACTGTCAGTTTGTTAGGCTAGAAAATAGGAACAAGAGAAAATAAAAAATATACATAATCTATATAGATATAGAACGTCAATATAGAACAAACACGGCCTAATTGATATTCTGTTTTGTGCATTTAACTTTCAGCTAACATAGGCCTCTACGGAGACTATGATCGGCTCAACCCGATCACAAGGGTCACTGCTCCTTACATTTAGAAAGTGATCTAGGATCAGAGACAAGGATTATTTCACTCTCATACAGAAAGTGATCACGATCGGGTTATTCGGATCAGTAGCTGTTTTCCTTAACCACCTGTTTTGTGTTATTAGACCAACTTTATCCTTGTTCGATGTTCGTATAATCCATGGAATCATAAATTCCACGAAACAGTTGATACTGATCGATCTGTATCGCGATCACTGTTTCCGTGAAGGCTTCACGTTAACCACAGTTTGGATGTTTCAGTCAAAATAATGTCTAGTCAAAAGGATATTTAACTTTGAGATAAAGTCTAACTTTCGACTGCAAAACACTTTATCTATCTGGTACCTGTTCTCTCCAGATAATATATTTACCTGTACATTGAGAACCACCTCCAGTGTGATTTCTTTGTCAAAAATATTATCCAGATACTTGGAAAAAATTTTCTCATGGTTAAATGGTGTGCACAGAAAAAATATATCAATCGGTTGAGCGTAATGCAAAAATTAGTTATTAAAACTATATTTCATAAACCGAGGCTATACCCTTCTGAAAGTCTGTATAGAGAAACACACTTGCTTGATGTACGCCAGCTTTACTTTTTACATATCTCTACACGCTACCACAAAAAGAAGAACGAACGCATACAAATTACTCGTCTGTACAACACAAGACATAAAACTAAAGCAAATTTTATACCCAGACAAAAAAAAAGTATATTTCAACGATGTTACCTCTACATGGCACCAAAATTGTACAATAAAATACCAAACGAGCTGAGGAAAATACATTGGGATCATCACTTTAAAAAAAGTCTCAAGAACTGGATTTATAGCTTACCTCTACCTGAACTCCACAGTTTTATTGGAATAATGTGTTGATAAAACTAAAAAGAAAAAAGTACTGCAACTCAAAAATAGGCCTCTAACAAATGACCTTTTCACAAATGCACAAGCTTGTCTTCCAGACGGTCACATGGTATCTTAGTTTATAATATTTAAGTTTAATATTAATAGGACAATATGTTGCTGTTTTTATTTTTATTTTTATGGGCAAAAAAGGATCTGGTGGGTATATATTCATTTACATGTGTTTTTTTTTTAGTGATGAACTGTATCGAACTTTATGATACGCGTATATAAAAAATTGTAGTTTATGTGTGTATTTCATATAATTGTCGTGCGACAAAATTTTTAAATAAAAGATATATATTGTATGCAAGAAAGCCGCGCACAAGGCTTTGCCTTCTGCAGATTTCAGCGTTTGTCTATTAAATATTTTTTTCTTCTTTTATACTATGTATCTACTTTTTTTTTAATAAACGCTATTATTATTATTTTGCATTTCTTATTTTTTCTCGCATGGTTGCGGTAGTAACAAGTATTGACGGGCTGTGCCAAGTCAATACCTGACCTATTATTATTCTGAATTCAGGAAGGACCGTACAATGCTACAGGTCTTAAGGATTACAGATTTTTGGAAGGTTTTATGTAACTTTTCATCCAGGCCCAATTGTTGCAGGTGTGGCGTAAATGTATTTGGAGTAAGGCCTGATACCGACATAATGAGGGGGACAATAACAACTTTGTTTTGTTTCCATAGTCGTTTTATTTCTATGGCGAGATCGGTGTATTTAGATATCTTCCCAGCGTAGGTGTTTTGGATGTTGATATTATTGGGAATCGCAATATCTATTAAGTAGGTCACTTTGTCTGTCTTTGACTGGAAAACTATATCTGGCCTATTTGCTGGGATGGTTTTGTCTGTATGTATTTCAATGTCCCAGTATAGTTTGAATTGATTGTTCTCGAGTACTGAGGTCGGTGTGTAGTTATAATATGGATCTGTTTTCAATTAGCTTGTTTGTTGTGGCTAGTGCTTGGTGTATGACCTTGGCTGCAGAGTTATGTCTGGCTGTATACTCAGTTCCAGCGAGAGTTTTGCATCTACTAGTTATGTTTTCTATTGTTTCCTTCTGTTGGTGGCATTTTCTGCAATTATCATCAGAGACAGATGGGTCTTTAATTATGTACTTCTTGTAATTTCGTGTCGCAATGACTTGGTCCTGGATAGCAAGCATAAAACCTTCCGTTTCCGGAAAGAGCTGGCCAACCTGCAGCCAGGTGTATGACTGCTTTTCATTAATGTGGTCTTGTGTAACACGGTATCTATGTTTGCCGTGGAGTGCCTTCTGCGACCAGGTGTCTATTTTTTCTCGTTGTGCTTGTATGTGGTTGTGTGCGTCTGCTGCGTGGTCTGGACAAGAAAGGGCGAGTGGTGTGTAGTTTTTGTCTGCTTTTACTATTGCTTTATGCAAGTTTGTTTGTTTACTGTGGAAAAAAATGTCTGAGTGATTTTATTTGTTTTGCATGAAGTGACTGTATATCTATAATTCCTCTGCCCCCTTGTTTTCTGTCTATGGTGAGCCTTTCCTTGCATGCTTTGGGATGTGACATTCTGTGTTTTGTGAGTTCTGTTCGGATGAGTATATGGATGTTTTCTATGTCAGTGTGCGACCACTTGATAATGCCAAATGAATATGTTGGGATTGGTTTAGCAAATGTGTTAATAGCTTTTGTAAGATTTCTAGAATTTAGTTTCGTTTTTAACAGTCTAATAAGGCGGTCTTTAAACTCTTGTGTTAGTTGTGATTTGATTTTTGTGTGATCTATCTTAGCGTTTTGATTGATTGATACCCAGGTACTTGTACGTTTCATCCTTGTCCATGTTGTCTAGCGCCTGGCCAGTTACTACTTCCTGCTCGGGATGGTTTTTCCATTGGCCTTTATTGATGTAAAGCACCTTGCATTTGCTCATGCCAAACTCCATCTTGATATCTGACGTACAAACTTCTGTTATCCTGAGTAATTCTCTCAGTTGCACTTCTGTGGCGGCATATAGTTTTAGATCATCCATGTAGAGAAGATGATTGATTTTGTGTTGATTTGCTTTCTGGTGCCTGATGGTGAAACCACAGTTTGTGCTATTAAGTGTGTTGGAAAGCGGATTGAGACAGAGACAGAACCATAGTGAGCTGAGAGAGTCACCCTGAAAGATACCACGACGTATATGTAGCTCGTCTGTTTGGATATGGCCGTCCTGAGTTTGAAGGTGTATATTTGTTCGCCATGTCTCCATCGTTCTTGTAAGAAACTGACGAAGCCCTGGGTTGATTTTATATATTTGAAGAGTTTTCGTTAGCCAGTTATGGGGTACAGAGTCGAAAGCCTTTTTATAATCGATAAAACAGGTATGAAGGTTCCGGTGTAAGTTATTCCTTGCAACCTTGGCTTTGTTTTCTACAACCTTTTTGTTCTTCAGTCAGGATGTTGTTTTGCGTGAGGTGTTGTTCAATCCTCTTGCCTATTGTTGCTGTGATGATCTTGTATAATGTGGGGAGACAAGTGATCGGGCGGTAATTGGCAGGGTTCTTGGTGTCTGCGTTTTTAGGTTTTATATACGTTATCCCCTGTGTGAGGAATTTGGGAAGCCTATTAGGTTGGAGTAATGCTTTACTGATTTGGTTTGTGAGCAATTCATAGGTTGCAGTGAATTGCTTGTACCAGAAATTTTGCACGTTATCTACACCCGGGCACTTCCAGTTGTGGGTATGCTTTATTGTCTCAGTTATTTCCTGTGGTGTAAGAATAACGTCTCCCTGTTTCGGTATGTGTTGTTGTTTTTCCTCTTCTTGTCTGATCCATGAAGCGTTGTCATTATGTGTTTTGGGTTATTATTGTTATTGGGTTATTGGGTTATTATTATTATTATTTTTATTATATTATCTCTATTTTTAATTACCCTTATTTAAGGGTTATCTTGACTGACCTATTAAGTGATATTGTGGTGTTGTCGCTACTAGGCATGTCGCTTGATGTTGCGAAATTCCGTATCGAAGGGGTGAGGGGCGGTGGGTCTAATCCACTTACAAATCAAAATATGGCGTCGACGGTAGTAATAGAATTTTCTCGTCACGCTCCTCCGCACCGCACGGCATGGCAGCAAGACAGGGCGAGGAATCAAAAGCACGCGGCGAGATGCTCAAAGGCGAAATTACTCTGTATTACTTCGACCACATAGGCGGAGTCAAGGGGTTAGTCTTGATCGCAACAGAAAGCACTGGTACATAGGTTGCAAATTAAACAGCATATATCCAAACCTTTAAAAATAAGTATCACTAGAGTTAGCACGTTTCAGATTCACTAATAAACAAACTGCTCAACTCAAATGACTAGTATCACGAGGTTAAGAACAATGATTTAATTGTTATAACCGCTTAGTGCATACAAAAATAAACGTACTGCTGCATTTCGTTACTTTCTGCATCATTTTGTTTTTTAGTAATTCCATTCTAAAGTTTAAAGAAAAGAATTCAGATTCAGCCAATCAGTGCCAACCGCGCGAAGCATCAGCAGTGCATTGTTGCCAAGAACAGCTCCGACTCGCAGACGGGAACAGAAGACAAGATAGATGAGCCAGCCCGCGTACAGCTCCGGCATTTCGCGCGCTATCAGAATGCGGCAACATAGCTCATATATATGTCTTTTGATTGGCTGTTCGCCTTTAGGGCAGTGACGTCACTGCCCTAGGAGAATTCAAATATTTTCTTTATTTTCACGGCTTTCCTGTGCCCAAAAGTATCGGAGAAAACAATGAGATGCTTTTTATGACGTTCTCTATCATATGCAACAAAAAAAATTCATGATACTAGTCCACTATAGGGTAATCTTTCCCCATGGTATCCCCTTCATCAAATTCGGGCTTAGACATTAATGTAGCCACGAGTTTCTTTAAGCAACAGAGTAAACTTCAACGTGATCGGGAAATCGTGCATCAGTTGCAAGATTTTTCATGCTGCTTTTACCGTCAAATTCACTGAAGTATGAGCCACTTGCATTATTCTTTCATAACGCTTTATCTTTTTTGACTTTTCAACTTCCTCGACAAAGGAGGGGTAAGCGTTTTCGACATAAGAAAACATGCCCTTTATTGTGGTAGCATTATAATTTCACGTTATGACATTCTACTTTTAATTACCCCCACTTTCGCCCTTTTTATCATCGCAGTGCGACGAAAAACTAGATTTTTGTTTTTAATGATAACCTTTTATACTGACCGAGTTTGAAGAAAATTGACAAACTTTAATTTTTTGGCTAACTTGAATAATAAAACCTTTCGAAGGTTCTGGTGCCGATCATATCAGAAAATGTAACACAACTTATAAATTTGATAACACCTGTTGAAAAAGAATGTTTTGTAATTTTTTCTGAAATGGAGGTTCAGAAAGTTAAATAAATTGAAATACTTAAATGTCAATGTGCACTGAATTGTTTGATATTAGGCAGTCGTAAATAACAGTGTCATCTATCATTCATAGTAGTGGTTTAAGAATTGTACTTAATTCTACTAGTCAATATTATCACAGAGTTATGGTAAAACAAGGACAGGAGATGAACAACCACATAAGACGGGGAAGTCTACCTCGTTCAATGTCCACATTTTTTTTTATTTTGGAAGAGGGAATGAATGGTATATTTATATAGACTTTCTTTTGGCCTATAAGATGACGGTTTCATTAAAAACTCGTATTTACAAGAATACAAGCAAAAAAGGAAAAAATAAAGAAGCGATGAAGGCCGAAAGCAACGAGGATGGAAGGAAAAGACAAGAACGAAATAAGCAAAAGAAGGAGGAACAAAAGCCAGGAAAAAGACAAATTGGAACTAAACGAAAAAAAATGAAAGAAAAATGAAGGAGTAAAGAACGAAGAAAACAATCAAGGAAACAAACAAAGAAAGCGTGAAAAAAATTAGGACAGAAAGAAGAAAACAAGAACACAGAAATAAAGAAGCAACGAAAGAAACAACGAAAGAACGAAAATAATCACGGAAGAAAGAAAGAAGTAAAGCTAAAGAAAGAATGGAAGAACGAACCAAAGAAAGAAAGAAAGAAAAAAAGAAAAAGGAAAATAAAAAAGAAGGCAGAAAAAAAAGAGAATGTTACAAAGCCTCCCACAACTGTTCGTGTCATGTTAGCATCGTATGCGACCATCAAGCACTACTTCTTCTCTCGTACCTCTTGGGGGCTTAAGAATATGGTTAAATTTAATGCCTCCAAGACGCAGTATTGTACGCTATCAAACAAGAAGTGCCCAAGCCAACACCAGGTTCTAATGAACAACCAGGCTCTGCCAAGGAGTCACTCATTCAAGCTGCTAGGAGTTAACATTACAGAAAATCTGATCTGGCACGAACACGTCGCGTCAATTGCAACAGCTGCTGGTAAAAATCTTGGGTACCTATTTAGAGCCAGAAAGTATTTCTCACCATGTAACCTTCTCACTCTATAATATAAAGCCCAGATAAGACCTTGCCTGGAGTATTGCTCTCATGTCTGGGGAGCTGCTGCCCCTACTACCCTGTCTATACTAGATGCCGTCCAGAGAAGGGCAATTCGACTAATTGGCGATCCGGCCTTAACGCGCCACCTTCAGTCCCTTTCTCACCGGCATGTTGTTGGTGACCTCTCACTCTTCTACCGATATTTCAACGGAATCTGCTCCTCTGAGCTATCCTCTATCGTTCCGCCGCCCACTGCTCCTAGCACATGTACCCGTGCGACCGCTGTATCTCATCCTAAGACGGTCGTTCTTCATACATCAAGGACTGAGCGGTACATATGTATATATATATGCGTAAGGGGTAGTTCCGAGACATTCGTACATACGCTGTACATTTGCTAGTGTTGAGTACATAAAGTATACATAGGGTTGATTTTCTAGTATATGCCCTCTGTCACCTCCTGGACTTATATACACCCAAATGTACATTGCATGTGGGTTATTATTCACTATTAGTTAGTTCCAGGACTTGTATCTTTTTGGTTGCTCTTCCGTTGTTCTCTACACATTTGCTAGTGTTGAGTGCATAAAGTGTACATAAGGTTGCATCTCTCGTACATGCCTTCTGCCATCTGCAGGACCTATATATACCTAAATGTACCTTGCATGTTAGTTATTATTCACAATTAATCAGTTCCAGGCCTTCTGTAGGTCTATATTTTTGGTCACTCTGTCATTTTTTAAGATACGTTTGTTAGTGCTGAGTGCACTTTCTGTCTCCTGCTGGAGCTTTGTACTCTCAAATGCATGCACGTAATTTATTATTTACCATTTTAATTATTTCCTTTAATTTAAAAGGGCAACAGTTGATGTATTGGAATACCGCAATTTTATCTGAATGTCCGTCGGTCTGTCTGTCAGTATGTCTTTTGGTCTGTCTGTCTGTTGCTAAGATTGTCAAAATTCTATATAGGCTTTTGACTTTCTTTAGATTCTTTTTTTTCTTTCATTTGAGATGTACTTTAATGGAAATTAACGATTTTGACAGATCTTCAGCCTTGAAATGGAACCTCTTAGGGCTGGTTGTGCAGGATGTCCCATTTTGGGCACTTTTGCGGGGTATCTCGGTTATTTTTGAAGATAGAAAGTTGCAGTTTTCGCGACAGTATGCTACTTTTTTGTGAAACTAAAGATGCCGTCAACAAAATTATCATGGCCCTCTTGGTTTTTGAGATACAGGGTGAAATCGAAAATTATCGATTTTGGGACCACCCTCGTATCTCGGTTGTCTTTTATTTTATTGAAAAGTTTAAAAAATGGTCTTATAGATTTTTTTTAGTAGAATCCAGTGGTGTAGCTTGATTTTTTCTTACTCTAACCATTTTTCAGTTATGGAGCAAACATATATTTTTTTTTATACCCTGTATATTATTATTGAAGTCAATCGGAAATAATTCAAGCTTTTCAAAGTATATATTAGTATTAAGTTGTTTTGAAAATTACGCTCAAAATTTGATTTTTCCAATTTTTACGATACAATAAAAACATCGGGCTATATGTATACAGGGTGTCCCACGACCATTAAGACAAGCAATATATCGGAACTGGGCAGTAGTAGGGAATTATCATTTTTGGGGTGTAAATTAGAGCAAATCTAGCATCTTTTCTCACTATTGCGTCACCCAATGAGGTATTTGTTTTTGGTCTCGTGACGTCAGATTCAAAATTTTTAATGGGACACCCTGTATATCTGTGACTTTTTGTGTTCCTCCCGATAAAACAGTTCCAACAAACTAGCACACTTGGGGTCTAAAGTGATTAATTCAAGAGCTACAGGTACTTAAAGGATGGGACCACTACCATTGATTATAGCATGTACCGCTACAGTTAAATTACTTTGGAAGTGTTTCGTAATGGTAGTGGTACAGTCCTTTAAGTACCTGTAGCTCTTGAATTAATCACTTTAGACCCCAAGTGTGCTAGTTTGTTGGAATTGTTTTATCGGGAGGAACACAAAAAGTTACAAATATACAGGGTGTCCTATTAAAAATTTTGAATCGTACGTCACGTGACCAAAAACAAGTACCTCATTGGGTGACACAATAATAAGAAAAGATACTATATTTGCTCTAATTTACATCCCCAAAATCATAATTTCCTACTACTGCCCAGTTCCGATATAACGCTTGTCTTAATCGTCGTGGGACACCCTGTATTTTATATAAAACCTATATGTAAAACTTATCATTTTTTCCTCTTTGCGATTTAAATAAAACACTGAGAAGCTGTCATGGCATTATTGCAGTCTGAAATTCTTGATGAAGAGGTAAAAGCCAGTCTTTCAAACGATGCCTTTCATTGTATAACTCATACACTGCTTTCTAGGGCTATCAGAGGCATATTCGTGTCTGTTAGTCATTCTCCTATGCTACGGTTCCTTTGTTAAAAAAGGAACCTTTAAATGTGATTATGTAATGTATATACCAGTAGCGCAGATAAGACACTACTGAGTGGCTATCGTAAATTGACCAGCGCGGTATGAGAAAGGGAAGCGGGTGGTTCTCTCAACTAGCGATCGTCATTATCATGTCGAGTTTAAAAATGTTCGCGATCACAATACTCTCCTCACCTATCGGTGTGGGAAGTAAAAGGGATAGAAAACATAAGTATAAAAGGGCCATTAAATATAATCTGCTGCGATTATCCAATCCCGATGCTGGGCCGCCTTTAAGGCGGGAAATAAAATCTGCTGTTGCCGGTTGTAGACGTAAGTTTTATGAAGTATATAAATAGGATATTAAGTGAAGATAAATTATTTGCCTTTATATAGCACATTAAACAAGTCGTGAAAGATGGAAATAGAATAGAATGGTCACACAACAATTGCCAACGCAAGTTCAGATATTACACCCCCTCCAATCAACCAGAAAACAGAAAGGAGGGTAGCACCATGCCGCGCATATTATTGAGGTGAAATGTTCGCATGTTTCCTCACTTAGGTTTCTGGTCAGATTTAATCTTTGTCCTTTCCTTACTCTTTTTCTTCAGATTTCGTAGCAACAACAATGATGACCCTCAATGTACAAAAATTTTTTCCGGGCATAAAGCGTGTTCTCACTCGGAATATCCAGAAGGAGGGTGTCCTCGGGGAATACTATGGCTGAGAAAAAATTGAAGGAGTACTGGCCTTTGTACATAGCAACCTATCCAGCTCTAGAATCTGGTAGAAAGAACATCTTATATGGCTTATAAGCTGGACCTTAAACCATTTCTCAAGTGCATCTGTTGCCTCTACCGCTCACTCGCGGACAACAACTGGATTGGGTGACTTCAACATTTACAATGAACCCTGGTTGGGAACTGACTATTTCAGCAGTAGTTTCTAAAGGATCAAATTACATTTCTAAAGCGTCGATTGTAAATTCAATTGGCGTTCCATAAGCCCGAGGCTCGAAGAGTGTTTCTTCCAGCAAGATAAAATGCACGTCCTCATGTTGCAAGGGTATCGATAAGGTTCCTACGGGAAGCTGAGGTCAGGGTCCGCTAGCCTCCACGATCACCCGATTTATCGCCAACTGAAAAAGTATGGCATTGGATGGGACGATACGTAGGCGATTTACCCAACCCTCCAACCACGCTGGACGAACTGGAACATGCTGGGAGGCTGTACCTCTAGAGTGTATCAACAACTAGATTCCGAACAAGCCGCGTAGGCTAGAGGAGTGCATTCGTCAACATGAAGGACCCACCCATTATTGATTTGTTGTATTTATTTATAAACTTATTATAGCAAATACTTAGTCCTACCGCATTTCGTCAACCGCAACCCTTTTCTTCTCAGTGTTCGGATTTCACTTGCCAGTAGTATATGTATCAAATGGCACTACTAACAAAGATTGGAAGTTGAAAATACCGAAATGCGCGTGTTATAACGGCCCTAATCCAAAATCGGCTCGACTGACTCACAGTCGCCACAGGATTCCAACCACAGCATACTAAGCAATCAGCACAATATCTCAGGTTGGCGGCAATAACACCCGCATCCCGCCATTGTGGGTGTGTATCTGTCAAAATAGGCATAAGCGTCAGTGCATGGCCGTCTCTACTCACTAGGCCGGAGCATTGAAGTATGGCAACGTTGGAGATCAGGCCGTGTTTTCATTTGTTGTTATGTCATGTGTATTCTTCCAGGTGCAGAAAATATGGTTGGAAGGTGATCATTAATTTGTTTCTAATTATTTACCTGCACAAACGAAACTATAAAGATAACAAGATGCCTGCAAAGCGTGTAGTACCAGGTTGCAGCCCAGTAGAGGAGTACCAAACCATGGCCCAACATTACCCTAATTCCAGATTAAAAAGAACGTTGCAAGGTGATTTTGAATGGGTTTCTACTTATTTACCTGCACAAATGAAACTATAAAGATAAAAAGATGCCTGCAAAGTGTGTAGTACCAGGTTGCACTAGCAATTGTGTGTCCGATAAGGGACATAAACAGAAGTGGGTGAAAGGTATTCCTCGGAAGGGCTGGTTATATTTATAAGGATAAAGACAATACTTGACAAACATTTCAAAGGATAAGACCTATTTTAAAGCACAATGTGGTACCTATAATGTTTTCTGGACCTCCCAAATATCACAGAAAAATACAGTTAATAGAACTCATCTGGGCATGGCCTGGGGCATACCTACGAAAGCATTTGATAGTGAAAGGGAAATCAAGACCAGCAAGAATGGCTTCACAGTGACCTAATAGTGAATTTTTCTAGCTCAAGTGATAATTTACAAAGTAAATTGAGTGTTCATTTAAGTGGAAATGGAAGTGGCGGCAGGAAACAGGTTGCGTTTATTTTTATTTTGTAATGTCTGAGTGTGATGAAACAGACATCAGATGTAAGTGATATTAGTAGTAGTAGTTCTAAAAAGTATTTTTCTTAATTTATTAACCGAGATGAACTCTAATACATATAAAATGTAATAATTATTCTGAAACTATAGGGCCACTATTTGACAGCTAAGCCACGTTGCCACATCTAAGGCTCCGGCCTAGTGTAGAGTCGGCCATGGTCAGTGGAAACCAACGACATCCAACTGACATAGTTGGTGGAAACCATTGACGCAAGATCGACGCTAGTATTTGGTCATTGCTAAAACAAAATGCATAGGAACGCGGTGTCGATAGTTGATCTTTCATAATGATAAAAAATATGCTGGAAATATGTGTACTGATAGACATTGCAGAAATAAGTACTGTAATTGCAGAAAAAGTTTTTTTAGATTCTCGAATGATGCCTTAAGGTAAGTACATAATTATAACCTACAAATAAAATATGTACTCCAAAATATACGGACACTATTTTTACAGATCGATCGAGACGATTTAAGTGATTTGATATATAACAGCTAATCAGCCAGCACGCTTTTGAGTTAAATTTTATGCAAGCCTATTCTCGACATTTTATACCATTTTGAACTGCTTTCGAGAAAGTTTCTCTGGAATTCAGTCTTTAAGATTAATTTCAGTACATTTCAAAACACGATAGCTTTGTGCATGTACAAAAACGTACCTCTTTCTTATATTTTTATGAATAAAGTTTCTTATTCACAATTAAAAGAAGTTTTTTATTTTTTTGCAAAATGTCAAGTATGTTATTTTTTTTTATATTATTTGAATAGCAACTTAAAACATAACAAGCAAAATATGACTTAAAAATTTTAGATTACTCTGTCCAGTATTTTTATCATCAGTACTTTTTTAGCGATTAAAAGCTGGTATGGATACTTTTGTTGGAGTATCGGTATCGAAAATAATTATATCATTATTGAGGTGTGTACTTAATTGCACAAAATTCTTTGTACAAACCAAAGCGCCTTCATTGGCATGTTCAGCTCTATACTTGGCCAAAAAATATCGAAATGATACCAGTATCCATACTCTTTATTTTCGAATATCTACCCAGACTTCAAACCCATCCGCCGTCAAGGTCAAATTCTGTAGGGAGCATTTTTATACAGGGTTACTGGTAACTCGACCACTTTCCTGCAGGAAGTGATAGAGGGACTCAAATGCAATAGATTTAACCCCCCATATGTAATTCCGAAAATCGATAGATTTCGAGATAATTAACATTTAATGTTTTTCAACGATATGTCCAAATTTCCACACTACATCCCAAATTTAGAAAAAACCCTGCTGTCGATTTTAGTAATTTCCAATTTAGTTTTTTACTGACACGTGCGTAAATCTAATTTATTATTTAAATATGTAAAAATACTAAACAGTTTTAAACTACATACAATTATTTAAAAAAAAAGAACAAAATTTTTACATTCACCGCGAAAGAAAATTGTCTAGCTCAAAAAAAGATACACAACCAGTCAAACAAATTATTTTTAAAACTTCCTCATCTGATGGCCTATTCCAAGGACAAGAATGACAGAACAACCACAAGTAACTATTTAACAAAATTTATCAACATAATACAGAATGATCAACAACATGATATTCCAGCATGATGGTTGTCCAGCACATTACCGTATCACAATTCGGCAGTTGTTGGACAACACATACCCGAACAAATGGATAGGGAGGGGTGAACCCACCCCATGGCCTGCGCGGAGCCCAGATCTGACACTTCTTGATTTTTACGTCTGGGGTCACACGAAGGCATTGGTTTACGAGACTCCAGTTAATACTGCTGACGAACTAAGGCAAAAATTATCAATGCGGCGAAGGAGATGAAACGAACTTCTTCAACACGAGTTACAAAAACCGAAGTGAGGAAGCGGATCCGTACTTGTATCCGAAATTAAGCGCAACGCATTGAGCAAGATCTCTAGAAACTTTGAGTGGATTTAATTGAATGGTTATTAGGTAGGAAAGATTTTTCGCGATTTGTTCAACCGTTTGTATAATTTTTTTTGAGCTAGATAATTTTCTTTCACGGTGAATGTAAAAATTTTGTTGATTATTTTTTAAATATTTGTATTTAGATTGGAACTGTTTAGTATTTTGAAACATTTTAATAGTAAGTTAGCTTTGTGTAAGTGTTAGTTAAATACTAAAATAAAAATTATCAGAATCAACAACAGATCTTTTTCTTAGTTTAGGATCTAGTGTGGAAATTTGGACATTTGGTTGAAAAACATTAAATGTTAATTATCTCGAAAACTATCGGTTTTCGGAATTACATATGGGGGGTTAAATCTATTACATTTGAGTCCCTCTATCACCTCTTGCAGGAAAGTGGTCGAGTTACCAGTAACCCTGTATAGGAAATCCTCAGAGACAGAGATATTCTGTTGGTTGTTTAGTATGCTGTGCTCCAACTTGATAGGCCTTTTTCGCAGTAAAGAGTGCAAGAAGCAAGTAGCTTATACCCGTTTTACATCAACAAAAAATCCATGGTTTTAATTCGTGGATTCAGTTCGAGGTCACCTGATAAGTGTAAAACAGCAATTTGACGTCAATTAAGTCAATGCATTTCTTCACTGATTTAGAACCTGCTCTAGTCTGTGGTCAAGTTTCACGTAAAATTCGGTAGTGCTAACCTTAAAAATCATATGATGCATGTCATGCATATTGCATACCCGTCTCTGTATATTACTAAACATTTTTTCAGTAAAAATTCGCAATCATGCAAATTAAGTTTTACTGTCAAAAGGCCACCAAGAATGCGAATTAAATAATCTTGCGAATAGCGCGAAATCATGGCAGCAACAGTGTTGGCAGCACTGCATGCTGTCACAAAATGCATGGTTTTATTCACAGATGTAAAACACAATTATCTCTGCGGTTGACGGTGTGTGTTGCTGACTTAATTTTACTTTACCAGAGTAAAAAACATTCACACGGTAGATACACGAATTCGTTTCGCTCCGCAAGTAATTAATATTATAGTAGTATAAAGTCCTCCAAAATAATGCAGTTTTGTGGCACTAACTTATAAAGACTAAACGTATGCAGCAAATGTTGAAATTGTGTTTTTAGTGATATGTGATTTATGTAAATGGCATTATTGAGCAATTTTCATCATCAATTCCACACACAAATCAGCAGACAGAGTAAAAACACACCAACTTTTTTTATACCTGGTGAGAACTAATGGTATTTTTATATATTACCAGTGGCGTACGTAAATACTTACAGAACCTGAATTATGGAGGTAAAGTGCAGCAAGTGCTCGATATCTTGTGCCCCAGATAGTAAAGGCATTTTTAACTGTGACATATGTAAAAAGTCGATATGCAAACGATGCTCTGGTCTATGTCCCACAGAAATAAGGGTCATGGAACTTACTGGGCAACGAAACCTGATATATGCTTGTCCAGACTGTGAATCAAAAGCAGATAAAAACAACCTGCCACGAAGAGGAGTAGAAGATTCAATTACGGTCGAAATAAAAGACTGCCTGAAAGGAACGTTGGATGAAATTGACAATAAAATCAAGTCATTTGAAAAGCAAAATGCAGCCTTCTTACAAAAAATGCAAAAAGCTTTTGAAAAGAATGTCAATGAGCTGGAGATCCTCATTGAAAGAAAACTGGGAAAAAAAGCCCAACCACAGGATTGTGGAGCCGGTAATAATTATGGAAACATCAACGGATCGACTCAAGTTACCCAGGGCACTGGGGCCAAAAATCCTATTGTAGATAAACCTGTATTAAAAAAATTACCTAATGCGAACAATCCTCAAAGCAGTAGAAACGTTGCAAGACTGGAGGAACAGCAAAGAAGTACAATGGAGAGCATTATATACATAAACTCCGACCATTCGAGGAAACAGCAAGACCAGTTACCTAGCAACAGCGCTGAGCCTTGGAAAGAAGCGGACGAAAAGCAGACCAAAAATAAGCAGGAAGAAGACGAAAATGAAGAGGGCTTTCAAGCTGTTAAACGCCGAAGGAGTAGAGCTCCTCCTAAAATAGGAAATAATCCAGAGGGGCAAAACTTTGGATTTATTGGCTGTGCCCATAAAAAAGAGAAGAAAATTTGGATTTTCTTAAAGCATGTAAGTGATTCAACTACCAGTGAGAACGTAAGAGATTTTATTGCATCAAAAACAAACTCGGAGGGAACCAAAATACAAATTAAGGAAGTCGATACTTATCACAATGTATCAAATAATAAGTGTTTCCTAATTGGACTAGACCCATCATTAAAAGACAAAGTATATGATTATAGTTTCTGGCCTCAGGGTGTCACATTTGAGAGGTTTAATTTCATCAAGGGACAGCGATTTTTGGACAAGAATATTCAGCACAGTGAACATAGACCAAAGGATTTTCACAATTAGGAAAATGGCCCACGAAGCTATCTGTTAATTCAACTCGACAGTTGTATAATATTGATATTATCTACTTAAACATTGAAAGCCTACTGCCAAAAATAGAACTTATTCAAACAGAAGTGATTTGTTATAATCCTGCTGTTCTCATAACTAGTGAAGCAAGAACAACCGCAGAAATAGAAGACTGTGAATTAATGATACAGGATTATCAGCTGATTCGTTGTGACAGCAGCAGCAGACACACAGGTGGAATCGTGATATATATAAGAAACGGAATTGAATATAAAGTAAAGAAGAAAATCATAAGTGATCCCAATTATTGGTTCTCGTTCATCGAAGTGAAGGTTAGTGGTCAAAAGTGGTCAATAGGAGGTGTATATCACTCACCAAGTGCTAGTGATGCTGATTTCATAGAGAAACTGGAAGACGTTTTAGATGACTACTTTTCTGTGAGTAAATGTATTTTGATAGGGGACGTTAACATAGACTACAGCAACGAAAACAATTTTTATACAAAAAAAATTAAAAGTTTATTCAATGTATATGGTGTTGACCAGGTAGTGTCTGACTACACAAGAGTAACTAATGTTAGCAAATCTTTAATAGATTATGTTATTACTAATATTGAAGGCATAAAGGTGAATGTACACGATACACCAAAGTTGTCTGATCATTCAATTATATCTGTCTGTTTATTCAAGAATACTGCTGATAAAAGTAATAAAATAATTGAGCTTAGAAACATAAAAGAGGAAAATTTTTCCAAAATCAACATAGACTTACTATTTTGTAAATGGTTAGTGAACAGTATAAACGTTAATGACATCTACGAGAATCTGTTGGTGAATCTAATAGAAGTAGTAAATGCAAATGCACCCAAGCACACTTTATCAATAAAAAGTAACCAGGTTCCCTATTATGATATTCAGCTTAAAGAGAAAGCTAAAGAACGTGATCTCGCATACAAACAATTTAGTAAAAGTAGTGACTATAACGATAGACAAAATAAATGGCATATATATAAAAAAGTCCGAAATGAATATGTCAACTTACTAAAAGTGAAAAAAAAATCCCACTTCGAAGAAAAAATAGACAGTAATAAAAATAATCCAAGCCAGATGTGGAAAACATTGAAATCGTTAGTAAAACCAGAAAAAAACAGCTGTTTAAATCGCATAAGTTTTCACCTGAATGATGGAAAAAGAATTATTTGTAGATCTGAAATTGAAATAGCAAATAAATTTAATACATATTTTGTTAGCAGTATTCTTGACATAGTAAAAAGCATTCATTCTGATAGTGTAGGGTTAGATACTAATTTTCCATATGGAAAAACAGAATTTCGGAACTTCAGATCCATATCATTCGATGAGCTGAAAGATATAATATTCTCCCTAGAAAATAAAACATACGGGGAAGACATTTTGACTCCAAAAATCCTGAAATATACTTTGTACTCCATTGGCCATGTAATCTTGAATTTTATTAACACCTCGTTAAGTTATGGAATATTCCCAGATCAATTAAAAATTAGTACAGTGACACCTATTCCTAAAGTATCTAACACTATTGAAGCGTCCGATTTTAGACCGATAAACACATTGCCACCACTTGAAAAAATTCTGGAAATCTGTGTATATAAACAGGTTACAGAGTATTTTGAAAATAATAAGATACTCATGTCAAAGCAATCTGGATTCCGCAAAGGGCATTCGTGTGAAACAGCCCTACAATTTATAATAAATGAGTGGAAAAACTTCATAGACGATAATAACTATATAATTGCAGTCTTTCTTGATTTCAAAAGAGCCTTTGAAACAATAGACAGGCAAATATTAATACATAAACTTCAACACTATGGTATTGGTGGCACAGTACTGAAATGGATTACAAGCTACTTGTATGATAGACAGCAAAGGACTAAGGTTGGATTTTCATTTTCAGGCACTATTTCCGTTGAATTTGGAGTCCCACAGGGTAGTGTCCTTGGCCCTTTGTTTTTTATCATATATCTGAATGATATGGAACTGATTCCGCAAAACTGCTCCTTAAATATGTTTGCAGATGATACATTGATCTATTTATCTTGCAAAAACTTAGATGAGGGGGTTAGTATGATGAATGGGGATCTTGCACTCATTGAAAGATATCTAAAATCAAACAGACTAAAACTAAATACTCAAAAAACTAAGGCCATGATAATATCTACAGAGCATAAAAGCAAGGTGGTAATAAAAAGTAGTATTAAAATTATAGTTGACAATGTAATCCTGGACATTGTAGATGTAATGAAATATCTTGGATTTATGATAGATGAAAATATAAATTTTAACAGTCACTGTGATTATATTATCAAGAAAATTTCAAAAAAGTTATACTTTTTCTCAAGAATTTCAAAACACCTTTCAATGTTTGCAAGAATCACTATTTATAATACAATAATAAAACCTCATTTTGAGTATGGCTCATCTCTATTGTATTTTATGAATAAAAATAAACTAGGGAGTTTACAAAAATTGCAAAACAGAGGAATGAGAATAATACTGCAATGTTCTAGATATACAAGAATTAACGATATGTTAAACACATTACAATGGCTTTCTGTTAGCCAATATCTTTATTTAACAACTATGGTTTTTATTTTCAAAATTATAAAAGGTATATCACCAAGTTATCTAACTGATCATTTAAGAACAAATAGTGAAGTGCACTCCTATAATACGAGAACTAATTCTAATTTTTACTTAAATAAGACTAATATGAAGAGCACAATGAAATCACTGATGTACAAAGGACTCAGTGAATATAATAAATTGCCCCAGCAAATCAAAGAAGCTACTTCAGTGAAGCATTTCAAATATACGCTAATCAATTATATAAAAATTAACTGTTTATAGTATATAGTATAGTTTTGTTTATGTGTAGTTAAGAAGAAATATTAGATTTCTAATCATAGTGATAATATTGTACTTAAGTTTTTGTTACTTAGATTATTGTAATTATGGACTGAAATGCCATCACTATTTGTATTAGGAAATCCTAAATAAATTGCTACTACTACTACTACTACACAATCAGTTTGACCTTGAAGACGACCATGGACGCACCTTACACCCTTCATAGGCACACGACTCTATAGTGCCGCGTTCGCCACTGGAATATGCCAATATCCGTTTATGACACCATGCATGCTGAAACAGGGGTGCCGCCTCGTGTGAATACCTGATGAATGTCTTGGAAATATGCTTTTCTCAAACGTATATTTCCCGAAAAACATCACAGTGGCGAGTGGTCTGTTCCTCTTGATTAGTCCAGGAAAATAAGGTTTTTTTCGTGACACCCATTCATCGACCAATTTGAGACAAGTTTTTTGGGTCATACTTACCCACAAAAGTAAACCAGCAGCAGTAAACTGAGCAAATAAGAGTTATAAATAAATAAACGGGTAAAAATGACAAACTTGAATTGTAATTGTTTTTAAGACAAACTATCTTCAAGAAGATGCCTTAAATTATAAAATGATGATGAAAAATTGAATTTTAGTGATTTTTATTATAATGTAGGACTGCAAACGGATATCATTATGAAACAAAATCTTATTGTCAGATTTAGAGATTTGGTATATTAGCCCTTAGAAAATATTCTATTTCGTCATTATGGACGAAAAGGAAGTGATCATGTACCAAAAGCTTCCCAAGATTAAATTACCAAACAATGAATTCATCTTAAACAGTTGCCAAATAATTAACCATCAACACAGAGCAGTAGAAACATGCTTATATTTATAGTTAACCATTACAATCACCCTGTATATTTTCCTGTAACAATTTCAAAAATATTTTCACGTTTCCAAATGTCCCTCAAAAGCTTTCAAAGTATAGTTTAAGTGGACTTGGCTTTAGGGTAGATGCTGGAATAACCTTCAAACCCGTGGGCTCAGAAAATGAAATATCGCATTCAGATGTATCTGTGGGCTGCATTGATGTACTTTGATTTTTCTTTCTTTAATTATTATAATTTAATATCTATTAAACCATGTAAATGATTGATAATTTCCTTTTTCGAACTAAAACCATTTCTTCGTATGTTCTCATTGAAGTTTTAAGTATGCGAATATTTTTCAACGAAGCGTTGTAATAAATAATACATTAAGATAACAAAATTAATAAACATACGATGAGAGTTCTTCTTTGTGTACCTTTTCACCTAATATTCATTCAAATATTTTTTTTTTGTTAAAAAAGAATTGCTTTTAATGAACTCCATATTAAGTTATGGATAAATAGCATGGACATAATTAATACATACATACATGGTTTATTTCCACAAGACTCTACAAAGAGTATCAGAATATAGTAAAAAAAAAGAAAGATGTATACGTACTCAATAACCGAATTCGGCCACTGACCGAAATTTATACCCAGAACGCGTTGTGGATTTCTCTAATTTCTCACATCGCGTTTTGAGTAATCCTTGTATGCGCAGAACGCGTTGTGGGTAAATTACAAAGACCCACAATGCGAAACTCCGAATGCGGTCGGAAACACCCGACCATTTTCGCGTTATTGGAATATTGGAATATTGTCCACAAAGCGGTGAAATCGGATAACCTAACATAATTGCTACAGTTGTTCTTTGTCCATTCTTAGCTTAATTTTAGAATAATTTTTAGTAAAATGAGCGAATCGATAGAAACGTTTCGAAAAGAATTCGAGGGTGGTTTGAATAAACTCTACATAGAGTCATCTAATAGGTCTACACTACTATTAGAAGATGTCCTTGAAACATTGCAAAATGAATACTTAGAAAAAATAATAAACAGGATGGTAAACGGGCACGGTGATGATTTAACAAACTTAACAGATGTTAATAACATTGGAAGCACTAGTATAAATTCCTGCCAAGAGGATTCAGAGAATCAAGACCCTGATCAAAACAAAGGACTAAACGAGTTCACAGAAATTGCGCCCAATGATAATATAATCGCATGTCTGGTAATGGTGAATGTGGTAGTATTCTAGAAAAAGGTGAAGTTGGCAGTAATTTGAATGAGCTAACTCAAAGAAACAAAAGGATATTAAGAGAGAGAGATGAATCCCATAAAATGATCAAAATTCAAGCCACGAAAGTGCTGACCGAGTCAAATAAAATATTTGCTCTTTTAAAAAAAGGGGCTAATGTTTTGATTCGATACCGGATGTTGATAGAGGTCGATTAACCCCACGGAATATATTAGCCATCGTTGCCGAAATTAACGATGATGGCTTATATAAACTCAGCACTGAGAATGGACCGCTGGATAGATTATTCTCAAGAAATGAGCTTCTCCAGACAGATTCGCAGTTCATGTCTGAACCAGATAACATGCACCACAAGGAAATTTTGCTGCGCACTGCAGCGAGTATGTCATCAAAATGTTCTGGCTAAGGTTGCTAACGACGTATTCTGTACCAAAATAACCATAGATTATTTTTGCAATTATTATTGTTAAATTACGTTTCCTTAATTTTTCGAAATCTTCGCCGTTTTATAGTTAAAAGCTTAAGGCATCTTTTTAAAGATAGTTTGTCTCAAAAACACAGGTTAACACTTTTTTCTGGTAACCGCTTTAAGAGAAAATTTGACATATTACTTCCTACAGCGATAGGTGAGGGGAGTATTGCGATCGCGAAGATGTTCAATTATGAGATGATACGTTTACACAACATAATCTGTCAGTCTGCTGGTGTGTCTGTCGGTGGTCGGTCTGTTTGTTTGTCTGTCGGCGTTCTTCTAGCCTCGTGATTACTGAGATTACTCAGTATCATTGATCGTGATGAAATTTGGGTAGCGATTTGCTGAGGAGTCGTAGCAGATAATGCTGCATTCATTTGGGAAATTAGCAAAAAACTAAATTTCAAATATATCTCATACCCTGTTTTTAGGCGTTTCAGGGGTTTCTGATCATTTTTGACTTTTCTTTTGGAGGGGGGGGGGTGAAATCGAGATGGTTGGGGGTGGTGGATTGTAAACTGAAAAAATTGTTGTATTCATAATAGCCTCCATTGACCTGTGAAAGAAAGAACTACATAGTATGCTTTCTTAGATCCATCCGAACAGCGCGTTGCCTATTACAGAAACCAAGCAAATTTTATGTATACATACCAAGGACCTTATCCTTGATACATACGAGTATTGCTTTAGATCATTCGGCATTGTGTAAGCTGGAGATTATTGAGTTGATTTCAGTGAAATTTTGCCACAGTATTATTACCGTGGCTAGTATGGAAAACGCGTATGGTTTTTAGAAATCATGTCAGTGGTGGCAAAGGCATAATCAAAGAACTAAAAATATAAAAACAGCTCAAACGTTTTTACGCGCTTTGGAGGTTCCTGGTCGTTTTTTATATTTTTAGAGGGGATAAAGTTGAGGTAGCTGGGGGGTACAGGGTTTTAGAAGTGAAACATTTTTTATATTTGTAGTTGCCTCGTCATTGCCCTGTGAAGGAAAAACATAATATACTTTTTACCTTACACATTTTTTTATTTAATTTTCTAAATAATTCTGTGTGTAGTTCTGCACTATACCGATAGCTATAAAATTTCTAAACCTACACTGTGGATCATTGTGCAGATCGATAAATTCTATGGTTTTTGAAAATTGTGTTAGTGATGGTAAAACCAAATTAAAAACGAAACAATACAAAGCCGTTCAAACTCTGTTTTTGGGTAACCTAGCGTTCTCTCCTCATTTTCAATTTTTGTTTTTTTAATATTCAGAACTGGTCAAGGTAGGATGACGTCTCGGATAGGGTGACTGGGAAACCCCGACATTTTTTGTATCTGTAGTCTGTACAACACTCTTCATTGGCCTTAGATTGATATTGTTGGAGATTGCCGAATAAAAACTCGCGTCGTGCTTGTTCCTACGGAGAGAGCTGCAGGAATCTATTTGCCAGAATTTTTGAATTGTATGTTTTTTAGCGGACGGGCCGATGATTTGGTTGCATAATTATCTCAAAGATCTCAGACCATAGCTTCTTGCTATGGGAAAATAATAAAATAGTGCTTTATTTGCTCACTTCCCTGGACTATATATTCCGGATATCAGTATGTACGTTATGATAAAAAATCACATTGATGCGGGTGCGGGGTGCAGGCGAAGAGTAGGTCCAGGTAGAAACGAGGGTGAAGCGGTGCCGCGTGGCAAGGGGAATACACGGAAGAATCACACAGATAATTATTATTTTTGGCAGTGGATCAGGTCCCAGCAGCGGGGCATGAAAATTACAACCGGAATTTATTACATTTTAATTTGAAATCCCAGCATTTAGGCTATTGATTGTAATTTTCAGGTCCCGGCAACCGGCATTTTTTACATTAGAAAAGTAATCCCGGCACCCGGCATTTCCACATATGAAGTTTGAGGTTATCTTCATGCTCTGTTTACCTTCAGTCTTTGGTGAATGGTGTTTTTAGTTTTAACCTCGGTTTTTACTATTATTTCTGGTGAAAATGAAACTTGGAGATAAGTTTAATCCACTTAAAGATTTCATAAAGTGCATAAAAAGCAAATATTAACCGAATACTGGATGAAAGATAATAGAACTTTGAGGTACTTCTGCTCGAAAACGTGTACCACATGTTATAGAGAAAGCTAATGTGAATTTAAAGTATTACTACATCAAATACTGTTATATACAAGGGGGTCAAAGCTAAAAATTAAGCAAAAAAAAGAGTTTCAGAAAGACTAGGTAATAATTCTATAAACAATTATATTTCATCGAATTAATGGTTATACACAAGAAAAGAAAAGCTATTAAAAAAATTCCTTTCATCAAATCTAATTACAATAAAAAAGAAAAACTGTTATTGTCCTGGATTATCAAAGATACAAATGAAGTTGACAACATATCCTCCCCTAGTTTTCTTATACAGGACTATGATATATACAAACCGGATCTTATCAACAACAAGATTATTGAAGAGTCACTTGTGAACGTTTTTTATATTCGAAGATATTTCACAAATGAAGCATGGAATACTCTAGAATCCATCATTAAAAAGAAAAAAAAATGAACCGGTGGATATTTGCTGTTTGTAACCATGATCTCAATGAAAGTTTCATCAGATGTAGTAGCTGCTTGATATGTGTTTCTCTGGCAAGAAGACCTAAACAGAAGTATTGGTTTTGTGTTAGTTTAATAAACAAAGAATAAATGTTATAAAACTGTATTAGTATGTTAAATAATAACTGAAAGTTTGTAGCCTGTAAATGAAATAGAAACGTACTATTTTGTACAAGCGTGTCTAATATAGTCATTTGTGTAAATAGTGTTATCTTTGTCTATCTAACGTAGATTTTAATTTGTTAGTTCTCCAAAGGTAATGCATAGTTTCACTATAAAACCAACAATGGTTGTTTGGTTGTTTTTTTTTTCATTTAAGTACAACTCACAATAATATTAAAAATTGCAAAATTTTTGATGAAATGGACGGGCAGCCGGCATTTATTTTCTGATATAGAAAATCTCTGCAGCCGGGACCTGATCCACTGCCATTATTTTTTTGTTTGTAAACTCTGAGACGTCGCCGCGTTGTCATTGAAATAAAAAATTATAATAAATCAAAAACTAACCTAACCTTTCTGATTTATCATCTCTACAGGGTTATTCACGTTATTCGACACAGAGCATTATGGCTAAAGTATATGATAAAAAAGAAAATGATAATTTCGGATGGATAGAGACCCATAAGGGCTACATTTTAAAAATATGTTCATGTTATACAGGGTGTCCCAAAAGCACGAAATGTATCAAAGCTATGGTTTTTTAAATGGAACACCCCGTATATGATTGCATATTCAGATTCCTTGGTGAATTCTAATTGACCTTATGTATCATACATGGGACCTAAAGTGAACCGTTTAGGTGTAAATCACCATTTTCGATAGGAGTAGATATCAGGAAAAAATGGAATATCGCAGAGGTTATAAAATATGGAAGGCTGTGACTTTGCCGTATTACTAAGCATAAAATGCGTCAGCTTTCATGAGACTGTTAAATTTAAACTACGTTTATGCTTGGAGAAATCGGTCGATTAATTAAGGAAACTTCGATCAGCGATAACTTGATTTTTTCAAATGGGAATGACTAATTTTTTTTATACGTTTAAACGTTGAATTTGATAATCTTCCTAATGATATAAGGTTATGAATATCGATGTCTAGTAGTTTTCATTTAATTTTAAATTTTCAAACAAATCGGCGATTTTCAATTTTCCTACCTATAAGCAACGTAGCAGGCCATGTAATATAAACAAAAACCTGTTCAGGTAGAAGAAAACAACTAACTTAGCTGAAAAATACACGCTAACTAGACTAAAGGGACAAGATTATAAAAATTCCTTACAACAAATCAACTCTCTCAGAAACAACTGCGATAACATATCTAAGGTCAAAGAGAAGCTGGAGTATGGCAGTAATAGATATCTTTTACAGTCTATTGGCTACTGCAATTTACTAGAGGTTAAAAATTTCCAAGACAATTAAAAACCCTGATATGAAACAAAAACGACCAGCGACTATTGCTCCAGCACGCAACTATCAATCATATGTAATGGTGTAAAAAGTACTAATTTGCGTCGAAGTCGATACCTCTGACTGGAGCCCTTCTATTTTACAATATCTATTAGCAATACCGCAAAAAAGGAATACTGACAAATCAGATTTAAATTTTCTGCCATTTAAGCTATGTTTTATAATTTGAACAAATTTTAATTCATTCTTCATTTTCTGCGATCTTGATGATAGGTACTGAAGAATTTTCAGAACTCCAGTCAGAGGTACTTTTGACTTGAGTTTTGACCGAATTGCATACTTTTTTATATCATTAAATGTGAAATTTTATTATGAAAATCATAAACTGCTTACAACATCATCTAGTAGTTTTCATTTTATTTCAAAATTTTTAATGGTTTTGGAACTTGCCAATCTCTAGTACATTGCAGTAGCCAGTAGGCCGTGAAAAAATCCATTTTTATCATACTCCAGCTTCTCTTTGACCAAAGATATGTTACCGCCGGTGTTTCTGGTTAGACTTTGTTTGTTGTGAGTAATTTTTATAAGCTTGTCCCTTTAGTCTAGTTCGTGTGTATTTTCAGCTAAGTTAGATGTTTTCTTCTACCTGAACAGGTTTTTGTTTATATTTCATGGCCTGCTACGTTGCGTATAGGTAGGAAAATTGAAAAACGCCGATTTGTTTGAAAATTTAAAATTAAATGAAAACTACCAGAGATTGATATTCACAACCTTATATCATTAGAAAGGTTATCAAATTCTACGTTTAATCATATAAAAAAATTAGGCATTTCCATTTGAAAAAATCAAGTTATCGCTGATCGAAGTTTCCTTAATTAATCGACCGATTTCTCCAAGCATAAACGTAATTTAACTTTGACAGTCTCATCAAGGCTGACGCATTTTATGCTTAGTAATACGGCAAAGTCACAGCCTCCCAAATTTTATAATCTCTGCGATATTCAATTTTTTCCTGATATCTACTTATAACGAAAACGGTTCGCTTTAAGTCCCATGTATGATACATAAGGTCTGTTTTTACAGCAATCACAAACTAGTCAGCGTCAATTTGATTGGCCAGTACTAGTCAGAAATAGTTTGACAACTGCAATGGGGAATACTGATTGGCTCTGACTGGTTTGTGATTCTCTGTAAAAACAGACCTATAATGTCACAATAGAATTCACCAAGGAATCTTAATATGCAATAATATAGGGGGTGTTCCATTTAAAAAAACATAACTTTGATACATTTCGTGCTTTTGTATAACATGAAAATATTTTTAAAATGTAGCCTTTATGGGTCTCTATCCGTCCGAAATTATTATTTTTTTTTATCAAATACTTTAGCCATAACGCTCCGTGTCGAATAACGTGAATAACCCTGTATATAAGAGGACAAGAAAAATGTATTTGTTTTGTAAATGCTTTTTAAATTCCGAAAATCATGAATGAAATTAAGTATCGTATACAGGTACGTATCCAGGATTTAGTTTCGGGGGGGGGGGGGGTCGAGATATTAGGATTGGGGCCTTTTAATTTTGCTTTACTGAGACTTGAGGAAAATAATTCTTTACCGGTGGACGGGGCGGGGGGCGGGGGAGATTGTTATATAACGTTTTGGGGGAAGGGGGATCTGGACCAACTGGACCACCCCCCGCCTGATGGTATAACTAATGTGAATTGAATCACCTAAAAATACAATCAAATCCTGACCGACAGTCGACGTTTTCTTTGAGAAGCATGGGCGAGATGGATATTTAGTTTTCATTAGGACATTAATCATTTTTATGTAAATACATACTAGATAGAAAATATTTATTGGACTTTCTTATATACTCTTTCCACTACGCTTGCTCACTTTGCGCCTGTAAAAGGCTTTTAATATGTTGAAGAATTTAGGTTATGCCACGTTGTAGCACTAATAACACTATAAAAAAGTCTGCATTACATTATTTGATCTGCCTGTGAACTATTTTCTGGTGCATATTACAACAAAAAATATATTTGATAACTAGCTGAATACTTATAATTAAGTATTGTAAAAATAAATTGTAGGTACCTATTATACTAACACTAGTCATGATCGATATTTATTCAGATATTCAATCAACACAGACAGTATATCACTACTGTTTCTGTATTTCCTAACAAAGCATCAAATAGCTGTCCGAGATTGTAAATGATCATAACTTGTTAAGAAATTTTCTATAAGAAAGCATAAAATTATACTAACCTATATAAAAATATATCAGGCTAACAATACTAATAATTATATATTCAAGATAGCGCGTTGGCAAAAAAAAAATCAAGGCAAGATACACCTTCCACCTTGCATCAGCACACGACCCTACAGTGCCTTGCGCCCCCCCCCCCTTCCCAAGTGCCGCGGGGTTCCCCACTAGTATAACGTATTTTCGTGATATTATTCTCTTCTCTCTCTAACACCACACATAGGTTAAGCTGAAACAAGACTGGCACCTCGTGTGAATAACTGAAAGTCTTGGAAGTATGCTTTTCTCAAATGTATATCTACATATATCCCGAAACACATCACAGACTGTTCCTCTTTGTTAGTTCAGGAAAATAAGGTTTTTCTCGTGACACCCTTTGATCCAGAAATTTGACACAATTTTTGGGTCATATTTACCCACAAAAGTAAACCAGCTGTTCACAGGGTAACTTTTATGAGGAAATAAAAGTTATAAATAGAGGGGTAAAAATGATAAGACTTCTTAAAGTAGTTACCAGTAAAAAGTGTTTAATTGTGTTTTTAAGATACACTATCTTCAAGAAGAAATTATAGCAGGGTAATTGGTTATTCAATATATTTCTTTGAGGAGGTGAGTCGATCTGGTTAGCTAATAAATATAATCCCATGTCCAATTCCCAATAGTTTCCAAGACATATTAAATTTTATTATTATTTCATTTATTAAAACACAGAACTACAAATGCAAGCCCTATTATTGTCGAGTTTACGAGTTTTCGGAATTTTTGTATTAGTCCTTAGAAAATATGCTAATATGCGATTACAGACTGAAGGAAAGTGATCATGTATCAAAAACTTCTCGAGATAGTCTAAAAACTATTATGTGTTGAAAAGTCAATCCATGAGCAACTGCCAAAAAATAAATTTGTCTTAAAAAGTTACTCTATAATTAACCTTGCACATTGCAGCAAAAACATGCATATCTTTTTAGTTATCCATTGGTACCACGAAGTTGTTGAATGTGTGTTAAACACAGGCAAGAAGATTGCATTTAAGCCCCAGACCTAGAAGCATATGGATTTTCGAGAATAGAAAACTTGTCATCAGATTTCTAGTTTTTGTTATTCGTGCTTGAATAATGTGCTAATACAGCATGCCGAGGTGTAAAAAGTCTTCTTCGGGACAGTATCACAAACTTGTATAATTTTAAAAGAAAAATTAAAGTTGTAATTTAAAATGGATTTGTTTCAAAATGTCGCTATATAACCACGTAGAACATGCAAGCCATGTTACAAAGTACCTTTTATCCGTTGATCTTCAGTTATGTACAAATCAGATTCGCAAATCATGTTACATTTACTAACTAAAACCTGAGAGATCGCAAATCAGACAGATCGAATTAACAAATTAGGAAAAAACTGAGTGGTTGAAAAAACCATTTTTCGATTTAATGGTTGCAGATCTTGTGCAAATTGTCCACCTCTATTTCTGATGGAAGCTCTCATCCCGACATGTGCCTCTGTTTCGACGATTCCCGTTGAAGGTCGTTCGTTGATTGAGCGCGGCCGCGTAGAGGGTCGTACACCAACGATTTGATACGTCCCCAGACGTAAAAGTCCATCGGTGTTAAGTCTAAACATCTTGCTGGCCATGGGAACCCAACAATGTGGATATAGTGCAATTACTGCATCCAACGATTACCGTACACTTATACGACTATGCGCCGGGCAGCCATCGTCCTGATATACCATGATGTGTTGTCTAAGTTGTAACGGAACATCTTCCAAATGCACATTAACTGCATTTCGAAGGAATGTTCTGTGAACATTAAACCAATAATTGATTTTTTAATGATGCAAATGTTAGTCCTAGTTAGTTCTACATGATTTACGATGTCTTAGAGTTTAATTAATATTTAACATGTTTTGGATATCTCATACGTACATGATTAAAAATCTACGGATACAAGATACTTTCTAATATGATTTGCATGTTCTGTTTGATTACCTAGCAACTGTTTAAGACGAATATATTCTAAGTAACAACAAATGTTTCTTTTAAAATTATACAATTTTGAGGTACCATACCGAAGTTTTGTTTGACTGATTCCTTTTTATGATTAATCGTGATGTGAGTAACAAAGTCTACACGGAACACTAGGGCATAGCAGTAGATACCGTTGACACTAAAGTAAAAAATAGCATATTATCCAAGTCCAATAACAAGAATTAGAAATCCCATGCCAAGTTATTGCCAAACGCGCTATTGAAGCTTTGTACTCAAATTCATTCTTTTGTAACTTAATCATGGGGAATTTTTTATAAATGTTCACATTATTCTCATCCATAATGACGAAATAGCATATTTTCTAGGGACTAATACACCAAATTTCTTAATCTGACAATAAGATTTTGTTTTATTAGGGTTTTCGTTTGCTTTTCTACAGTTTAACAAACATTACTAAAATTAAATTTATTTCGGAAACTATTAGGAATTGGACATAGGATTATTAATTTTCAATTTATTAGCATGCCACCTTCACCAATTTACCAATCACTCTGTACATTTTCCTGTAACAGTTTTAGAAATATTTGCACGTTTCCAAATGCGCCTCTGAAGCTTTCAAAGAGTTGAAATAGACTTGGCTTTAGAATAGGTAGTGAGATAACACTCAAATCCGTGGGCTCAGAAAATTGAATATCGCATTCAAATTGGTTGGTTTCACAATAGTGATATACATTTCTGTACTGTATTGATGGATTTTGCTTTTTATTATTTTAGTTATTCTAATTTAATGTTTATTTAACCGTGTAAAATGTGTAAATGAATAACAATTTTTTTTTTTCGAAAAAAAAAGATTCGTATGTTCTCATTGAAGTTTGAAGTATGTGAATAGTTTTTAACGAAGAGTTCAATGCTTTAAAGTTCTTTTTAAGTATATTAAGTTATTGATATAGCATAATATATAGATCTCTCAATAATAAAATAGTATTATATACTGTACAAAAAAATGAGTCCATATGTCATCATGTTAAGACACTCATAAAAATTTTAGGGATCATACAGTCGTCTCAACATTTCGAGTATAATAATCATTTTAAATTCGATTCTGTCACTATACTTGACAGTGAGATTAATTACAAGAAACGACTGATCAGCGAAATGATTTACATCCCAAGGCTTGCTATAGATGAAGTCCGAAATATTTGAGTTGTTTATATTTTTTGTGAACCTACCGAGTGCCGATACTACAAAGTATGCCTTATGCCTTCACAAGACGCCAAACGAGTCCCTTTTCGGCATTTTTGGCTGTGCTGGCTAGGGGGCTTACCCGGTCATTAGCGTGGTCAAAACTGTATACTGTCTGTGTATAATCAGATATCAATATACAACAAATAGATCAATTTGTTGTTTTAATCAATTGCAAATTGCTATTTGAGATTTTGATCTCCTACCACTTTCTGAATTATTATAATATATATTTTGCATGGATAATTGCGTTTTTATCATTACTCATGTCTACATAATAACGCAACTGCACCATCGAAGTGTCGGCACCGATTGAGACCTGAAAGAAATGTAAACAACTCATATATTTCTTCTTCATCTACAAGAAATCTGATACTCTCGATCTGAGCCAGATTTATAATTTATTGATTACCAATTACATTAAACTCAACCCATAATAAAACAACACAATCAAATATTTGTCTGCCTTTATGACTGAACCTGGTATATCTATAAAATAATAAGTATGTAAGTATAAATATTCATAATTTTCTGACACTGGCTTCGGTGTACAGCACCAGATGCCAAAATTAGGTGTATTGACTAACGGTATTTGTCATTTATGAGTCTTTTTTAGCCATCTTCTGGAATGTTGTTTGTTTTTTGACCCAAAGGGATATGTTCCCTTGTTTCCGTGTGCTCGATACACTTGATTGTTATTTACCATTTTAATGATACGGAATGAAAAATGTACCGATTTTCCTATTTTGATTGTTTTGCTTGCATTCTGTAAAAACCCTTTAAATGTTAATTGTAAACTTTATGTGTAGAAAACTTCAAATTTGTTTGTAAGACTGAATTGTCAAATTTAATGCTCAACATTTTTCAATTTATATGTTCACCGAGACTTCAACTTATATATTTTTCGCCTTAGTATGAATTTTAGCCCTAAAGAAGGCATAAAATAAGCGCTGAAACGTCTGCTTCTTGAGTAAAGAAACCTCTTGCAGTAAACGAAACTAAAAATATAAAAACAACTCAAATTCCATTTTTACGCGCTTTGGACATTTTTGGTCGTTTTCCGTATTTTTCAGAGGGGATAAAATTGACGTAATTTGGGGTACAGGGTTTTGGAAGTTAAATATTTGTTATATTCGTAGGTGCCTCTTCATTGGCCTGTGAAATAACAACCTAATATACTTTTCAGCTCTATCCGAATGTTGCCCTACTTTAGACAAAAAATAATTTTTGAAATTTTATTATTGTAGATTATTCTGTAATATGTGTAGTTCAGCACTAAACTGATAGCAATGAAGTTTCCAAAGGGTACCGTGGACCGTGGTGGAGATCGATAAAGTTCATGGCCTATGGAAAATTGTGTTAGTGGTGATGAAACTAAATTAAAAAAGAAATAATACAAAAGCCGTCTAAACTCTGTTTTTAGGTAATCTAGGGATCTTTCATCATTTTTTACTTTTTTTTGAGTATTCGAAATGAGCCTAGGTAGGATGGCGTCTCAGATATGATGGCTGGCAAACCCCGATATGTTTTGTATCTGTACAACACTTTCCATTGCCCTTAGATTGATACCGGTAATATAATCTGTTGTTATCGGAAAATTGGTTCGCCATGTGAGCTGGACATCAATTGTGGATGGCATAATAAAAACTCGTATCGTACTATTTCCTACGGAGAGAACTACAGGAAACTATTTACGGGAGTTTTTGAGTTGTATGTCTTTTGGCGGGCGGCCCGATGATTTGGTTGCAAGGTGACCACAGACCATAGCTTCATGCTATGGGGAAATAATAAAATAGTAACAGCGTAATCCTAATCTGTGGCTAGTGCCTACTGAGTCAATCAACTTGAATACTTTTTTTACTTTTATTTGTTTATAGCTTTTACTTGCTCATAAATCTTACGCAGCAAACATTAAGGTAGGTAAACATGACCCAAAACTTTGTCAGCTTGCTGGATGAATGAAACTCCCCACTCACTAACCATAACTTCTTTTCCTCACTTCCCTGTACTATATCTTCCGGAAAGCAGAACGTTATCGTAAAAAAATTACAGAGAAGTCATTAATACCGGGCGCAGGTATAAAAAGGGTCAAGCAGTGTGGCCTTGCAAGGGGACCACAGGCAAAGATTACAGAATAAACTAGATTCTGTAATCTTTGCCACAGGGTGGGAATACACAGCTAATTATTATTTTTTTGTTTGCGAGCTCTGAGGTGGCGTCAGTGAAATAAAAATGTATAGCAAATCAATAACATTATAAGGGCTTCATATCCTAAAAGTTTAATTACAAGTGTGCACTTATTTGGAATTGAATTGGGTCTCGAGAATGATAGCTCACTAACCTTTCTGATTTGTCATCTCGATATACGAACGTAAATAAAGAAGACAAGAAAAATATGTTTGTTTATTATAAAACATTATCGGAATATGATTGCCGGAAAATCACTGGCGGTCTTAAACAAAAGTAATAGAGGGGTGTAATCATAGGCGTAGTTAAGTCCCTGACTTTGTAGGGGCTTAACTCCCCGCCCTAAATACAATATACTTAACAGAACGAATTATTTTTGGATTTTTGGGGGGGCTAATATCATTCTTGGGGGGCTAAGACCCGATTTTATCAACATGCGCATTTTAACAAAGACTTTGACCAATCGGAGCAAGAACATGCATCTGTGAAAGTACTCTGAAAATTATTGGTTTCTCTTGAAGTTTATCTCAAAAGGGTCAAAAATGACATACTTTATATACAATCGACCATTGTGAACCATCTTGTATTTTTTCAGTCTGATTTTCCACCCTAAATGGGTGAAAAATTCCATTTTCTTGTTAAAAAGTTTAGCAATTGCTAATCTCAACCAGATTCCAGAGAAGCGGTGCTTTTGATCGCTGGTTTCATGCTGTATCAAATGATATGATGACAAGAAATTCACTCGCTGCATTATTTGTGATAAACAATTTACTATCGATAATAATTATAGTTACATGCAATATATCTTTGATTTATAGTAATTAATGAAGTCAAGTTGATTGACTCAGTACTTCCCACACATTACACTGATACCAGTTTATTATTTTCCCATAGCATGAAGCTTTAGTCTGAGATCCCTTGCAACCAAATAATCGCCAGCCTCCCCCCCTAAAATTGTCTTATGCCGCTAGGTCTTTCCTACACAGGTCAATGGACAGCCTATTATCAATACTACAAACTTCTCAGTTTTACAACCTCCCACCCCACCGCCACCCAATTTCACCCCCACCCAAAAAAAAACAGGTAGGAAATGATCAGGAACCCCTAAAACATCTAAAAACCAAGTTTGAGTTGTTTTCATAATTTTTGGTTCTTTGATTATTGCTACACTGCCACTGACACGATTTTTAAAAACATACCCGTTTTCCGTTCTCACCACGGTGACAATACAGTGTCAAAATTTCATTAGAATCAATTTAATAATGTCCACGTTACAAAATACAAAACGATTTAAACCAACAAATTCTCGTATGTATACAGAAAATTCCCTTAGTTTCCGTAATAGGCTAGGCAATGTTCGGATGTACCTAAAAAGGTGATTTGTGTCGCTAGATCTTCCTTCACAGGTTAGTAGACAGCCTATTATGAGTACAAGAAAATTTTCAGTTTTTCAACCCCCAACCCTCCAACCACCCCAATTTCACCCCCACCCAAAACAAACGCAGAAAATGATCAGGAACCTCTAAAACGCCTAAAACCGATGTTTCATCAATATTAATTTTTTTTTGCTAATTACTCCGCCGCCTATGCATCGATTTTCAAAATTATAGGAACATTACCTACTACGACCCCACAGCATATCGCTCAAATTTCATCACAATCCTGCAACGGTTGCTGAGATTACGAGGCTAGAAAAGAGCGACAGACAGACAGACAGACCAACGGAAATGAGTGACGTGGATTTTCGTTATGTGGACATCATAAAACGCCCAAAAAGCGTATTATCTCAAAATCTAAAATTTTCGCGATCACAATACTCCCCTCAACAATCGGTGTGGGTAGTAAAAAGTGGTAAACATAGTATGGTACATTTCAAAAGTTAAACAAACGATTTAACTGTTAGGCAAGCTATTTTCCAAGCGTGCATGTGCATTACTAGATGCCTATCCAGAACGGCTAAGCTCACTATTTAGCTGCGTATAACCTTATTTTATATATATGCTGCATCTTTAGATTCTCTGTGAATATTTCTATAAGAAGGTCTATAACAAACATGCATCCAGAAATTGAAAGATTGATTCTTCATAAAAGTATGTATTTTTTTCTTCTGTAATCCATCTGACTGACGGAGGTGGCATTTGTAATTATTAAATAAGGTAGTTGCTTTGATTGATACTAGGTACTCTTATGATTCTGTCACAAATTATCGCAGTTTGCAATTAGTAATTATACAATAATTATAATGTAAACATGAAAAATGTGGCATTAATTTGCAAATCAATCGCTTTATTCTGATATTCTGCTATGATTTTGATCCATGAATTCTAAAATTTTTTTGACAAGTGTCAACCAGCTTTGACGTTTTGTTTTCACTATTGATATAACACTATTGGATGATACTTGATAACATAGCCCTCAATACCCAATAGAAAGCTTTTGCTAAATAACATCCAATAGAAAAGCCTTGTCAAAGTCTTTGTTAAATATGCGTATTGATAAAATCGGGCCTAAGCCACCCGAGCTCCCACCTAACTAATTACATATTGTCTATGTCTATACATTACAAGGCATAGAAAAGGCACCCTTAAAATGCCTAAGAACGATATTTGTGCTATTTTTATATTTTTTGTTTTTTGGCTATCGATGTGCCGCCACTGACACGATTTCTAAAAACCATACGCGTTTCCCATCCTCATCTCGGTAATGGTACTGTATCGAAATTTCATTAACACAAATTCAATAATTTACACATACAGAACGAGGTAAAGCAACACTCGTAAGGTCGTATGTATACATCAGAAAATTCTAACTCACTTGGTTTCTGTAATAGGCTAAACAGTGTTCGGATGGACCCAAAAAAGTGTATTATGGCGCTAGGTCTTTCTTTTAAAGAGATCAATGGACAAATACAAGAAATTTTTCACTTTTTCAACCTCCCACCTCCCATCCGCCCCAATTTCACTCACACCCAAAGAAAAAGTAGATAGACAATGATGAGGAACCCCTAATACACCTAAAAATAAAGTTTGAGGTCTTCTTATGTTTTTAGTTTCTTTATTATTGCTGCGCCGCCACTGACACGATTTATAAAAACTATACGCGTTTGCCATCCTCGCGACGCGACGGTAACATTACTTTGTAAAAATTTTATTGTCATTAGTACAATAATTAACACAATACAAAATGATCTGAAGCAATACTCGTAAGTTACATCAGAAAATTCTAAGTTATTTGACTTTTGTAATAGCTAGAACAATGTTCAGGTGGACTCAAAAAAGTTTATTATGCAGCTAGGTCTCTCATTCACAGGTCAGTTGACAGCCTGTTATGAATACAAAAATTTTTCAGTTTTACAACTTCCACCCCCAATTTTACTCCAACCCAAGAAAATGTAGAAAATCAGCCCCTAAAACGCCTAAAAATTAAGTCAAAGGAATATTTGAATTTTTTGTTTTTTCTAATTACTCCGCCGCCCATGCGTTAGTTTTCTAATCTACAGCAGCATTACCTACTACGACCCCACAGCATATCGCTACCTAAATTTCATCACTGTCCATGAAGCGGTTACTGAGATTACGAGGCTATGTAAACGCCAACAGACAGACAGATAGACCGGCGGAAATGAGTGACGTAAATTTTGGTATACAGGTACGACCAGAAAGCGTATTATCTCAAAATCGAAAGTTTTCGCGATCACAATACTCCCTTCACCTATCGGTGTGGGACTGCGGGAAGTAAAATGGACTTCCAAATCTTGAGGTTTATAACTAGAGTATTCTGGAATAGGTTCACCTCGGAACAAAATTTGTAAATGCGCCATTGAAGACAAGTTTAAAGCAACACTGGAAACCAAGGAAACAAAAAAATCTGTGTAAGTCTATTTTATAGTCCCATTTTTACTGCAATCTCATAAGTCGAACGCTTTTTTTTAATATTTTTTTGCGCGTGCTATATTATGCTCCTTTAATAATAATACCCCAATCTTAAACTAAAATAAAAACATGTAAAATCTTCCTATCGATGACTTCTGAATATTTAGTTAGCCTCACTAGGAAGACTTGTGTATTCCAAAGTATTTGCCAGAATACAAACCATCTTTTTTATTCACATTGAAAAGGACTGTCTTGGAACTACCCCTTAAACATATGGTAGGCTTAAAATTGTTCCAAGACACAAGTGTCCCGGAAGTAACCCTTACGTATATTTAATAAGACCTGGAACTATACCTTAGTCATAAAAAACTTCCAAGACATTTTCGAAAGTCTCGGAACTATACCTTAAACATAAATTTCTTCCAAGACCGTCTTGGAACTGTAAAAATGTCTTGGAACTGTCGAGAATACCGCAGCTAATGTCTTGGAAGTATACCTTAGACATACATATATATATATATATATGTATATATATATATATAACAAAACTCAAGCTAGATGGCTGGGTAGCGGCAAATAAACAGCGAAGTGTACTCTTAAAACTCTATTTCCAAGCTTTCGGGATCATTTGATCCCTTCTTCAGGGCTACAAAGACAATTTAGCAATCAGCAACATTAGAAAAATTGAGAATGAAAAGTTTTTACTTACAAAAGTTTGTGAGGATGTTGCTGGAAGATGTTATAAAACAAGCCAAAAGAGCAAGTAACAACACATATCTTGCATGAAGCACGTTATACAGACACAGAAATTTACGAAAAACATTACACAATTTACTGTTAAAAGTTAAAATCTTAATAAAATCGTAAAATGGCCGTTCAATGAATATTTTTCGTGCCGGCAATTACGTCTATCGAAACGGTCAAGCACAACGTGTCTGAGCGGAAATAGGTTAGTGGAGGGAAATTCAAATTTTGTTCATTTGTCCATTGTCATTCGCCTAAATTATGGCGCATGCGCACACAATCTATGTTGAAATTATTTTTGTGGAGGGGATTTATGTATAGGGTGATTCAAATTATCACTATACAGTGTCGAACAGAATGAACTGATGTAATAAAATATTTTAATGTATGTAATATTATGCAATGTGCGTGGTTAGCAATGAATACATTAAAAAGTAGAAAAAGAGGAATTTATGTGCGTTTATAGCAAGAATTTTAGTGATAATGTGAAATTGTTAAAAAAGGGGGGAAAGTTATTAATTTTATATGTATTACATTTACATTGATGAATTCTCTGCAGAGTTATCAATACGAAATTTTTCACAATTCAAAAGATATGAATAAATTATGCTAAGGCTGTTGATATCAGTTTTTTTATTAATACAGTTGTCACATTGAAAAATATGTGCCATTTCAAGGAAACATCTTTTCTTTAAATTTGACTCACTTGCCAAAACTTTAACAGAATTGTAGTCAATGATATGATTGGGAAGATTAGCATGTGATGCCAAAGTACACCTGTTAGGGTAAAGTCTGGCATCACTTTTATGAGAGGTAAGCCTCCCTTTAAGGGACCTGGAAGTTTGACCAATGTATACTGAGTTACAAGTACTGCAAGGGATACTATAAACCACATTGGTTAAGCTAAGCAATGGTACTTTGTCCTTTAATTTGGAAAAAAGATTATTAATTGTTAGAACTGGTTTTGAAGCAATTTTACAGTTTACACTTCTGAAAATCCTGACCAATCCGGGAGTTAATTCTTTGATAAAAGGCAATTTTGCATATATAGTGATAGGTTGAGTGGTAAGTTGAGAATTATCACCTTGTAAATTATTCGTATTAGCAATGTTGTGGTTAATGTTAGCAATTTGTGGTAAATTATTATTCTCTGAATTGAAAAGGATATTGTTAACCAAGTGTTTAGGGTAACCATTATTAATAAACAATTTTGACAAAGTATGAAGATTTGGATTGTGGAAGGAGTTATCAGCTATTTTTATGACCCTGTTTTTCATCTGTTTTATAAGGTTAATCTTGATTTGCATTCTATGGTAAGACATATAATTAAGGAATCTGCCAGAACTGCTAGGCTTCCTGTACCAGTCAACCAAAAGAATGTTATTTTCAGATCTTATAAACCTTGTGTCAAGGAAAGGGACTGACTGTTTGGAGTCCTCATTCTCAATCGTAAATTGGATGTGGGGGTCATAGCTATTAAAGATATCCACTATTACATCCAAGCCTTCAGACGGCAGGCAGACGATAATGTCGTCTACATATTTTTTTAAGAAAAAAAGATTGAAAGGTAACACTTGGATCACTGAATCCAATAAGTCATCCATTACATATTCTGCTAAGATTGGAGAAATTTTGGCTCCCATAGGAGTGCCAAAAGTTTGTTGAAAAATTTTGTTATTAAAAGAGAAATGGTTATTATTAAAAAGAAATTTAATAATATTAAGGAAAGATTCAAGAGTTAAATTGCAAAATTGACTGATATCTGACCAATGTTTACTTACAGACCTTAAACAGGCATCCAAATAAACATTGCTAAAGAGAGAGACAACATCCAAGCTTGCAATAACATGATTCTCAGGGAGTTGTAACCTATTAAACTGCTCTGAGGCATCAAAAGAGTCTTTAATGTAATAATCACTTTTTTTATGTGCTCGAGTGAGAATATCTGTAACAAAAGATGACAGAGATTGGGTAGCTGAACCAATTGAAGCAACAATAGGTCTCACAGAAAGAGTAGGCTTATGTATTTTAGGAAGTGCATAAAATTTTGGCAATATAGAGTTATAACTCATTAATTTTTTCCGTTGAATATCATCAATTTGATTAGAATTAAATAATTGAGAAACAATTTTATTGCTTTGTCTTTCCACAGATGTAGTGGGATCTGAGTGTATCTCAGTATATGAGGAATCATTGCTGATCAGATTAGTTGATAAGTCAATGTAATCTTGTTTAAACATAATGACAGTGACGTTACCTTTGTCTGAGCGTGTTACTACCAACTCAGGGTGATCTTTAAGAAATTTTTTTGTTTTATAGAAAAGTTTTCGATAAAAAGAATTGTTTTTATTTTGTGAAAGATGAAAATAATTGGTAACAGCATTGGTGGAACGGGTGATGTAAATGTTCCTTTCTTTTTCATCAGGAACAAGAGAACAAATGTTATCAACATCAGCCAGCAATGATTTTATAGAAAAATCATCATTAAGGGATGGTTCAACACTAAATTTAGGTCCTAGGGAAAGAAATTTTGAAATATCATCTGGAATAGAAACATTAGTGAGATTTTTTAACCAGTTTGATTGAGTATTAAGATAAATTTGATTATTATATTCAACAAGCCTGTTGAGTTTACGTAAGTTACTTAACTTAGTTCTGTGAAAATTACGATTAAAGTGTCTTCTTTGACGAGATTCAAAAGAAGAAAAGGTATATTCATTAGTTGAAGAGATAATAAGTTGTTTTAAAGTTTTAAGTGTGGAATGTAACTTAGCAAGTTGTTTATGGACCGACCCAATTTCAAAAGCTAATATTTTGTCCCCTAACCTTTCTAGTGGAGTTTTCCAGCTTTCAACACGGTGCCTGTCCGCCATATGGTCTAAAGGTGTGATTTTCGACATGATGTGCTTAGGTAGGACCCCCTTGGATCTGCATTGTAACAGGAAAATTCTCCTGTTCGTGAGTCTTGATAACCTCTTCTTGTGTTTCATCCAAGATTTCATGTAATTAACTGCATTGGCTCCATAGGTGTCATGGATGATGTTGAAAAAACCCAGATCTGTGGACATTATTTTAGGAAGCGGGTAATCGTTGCCGATTTGTTAGGAAACAAAACTCAAGCTAGATGGCTGGGTAGCGGCAAATAAACAGCGAAGTGTACTCTTAAAACTCTATTTCCAAGCTTTCGGGATCATTTGATCCCTTCTTCAGGGCTACAAAGACAATTTAGCAATCAGCAACATTAGAAAAATTGAGAATGAAAAGTTTTTACTTACAAAAGTTTGTGAGGATGTTGCTGGAAGATGTTATAAAACAAGCCAAAAGAGCAAGTAACAACACATATCTTGCATGAAGCACGTTATACAGACACAGAAATTTACGAAAAACATTACACAATTTACTGTTAAAAGTTAAAATCTTAATAAAATCGTAAAATGGCCGTTCAATGAATATTTTTCGTGCCGGCAATTACGTCTATCGAAACGGTCAAGCACAACGTGTCTGAGCGGAAATAGGTTAGTGGAGGGAAATTCAAATTTTGTTCATTTGTCCATTGTCATTCGCCTAAATTATGGCGCATGCGCACACAATCTATGTTGAAATTATTTTTGTGGAGGGGATTTATGTATAGGGTGATTCAAATTATCACTATACAGTGTCGAACAGAATGAACTGATGTAATAAAATATTTTAATGTATGTAATATTATGCAATGTGCGTGGTTAGCAATGAATACATTAAAAAGTAGAAAAAGAGGAATTTATGTGCGTTTATAGCAAGAATTTTAGTGATAATGTGAAATTGTTAAAAAAGGGGGGAAAGTTATTAATTTTATATGTATTACATTTACATTGATGAATTCTCTGCAGAGTTATCAATACGAAATTTTTCACAATTCAAAAGATATGAATAAATTATGCTAAGGCTGTTGATATCAGTTTTTTTATTAATACAGTTGTCACATTGAAAAATATGTGCCATTTCAAGGAAACATCTTTTCTTTAAATTTGACTCACTTGCCAAAACTTTAACAGAATTGTAGTCAATGATATGATTGGGAAGATTAGCATGTGATGCCAAAGTACACCTGTTAGGGTAAAGTCTGGCATCACTTTTATGAGAGGTAAGCCTCCCTTTAAGGGACCTGGAAGTTTGACCAATGTATACTGAGTTACAAGTACTGCAAGGGATACTATAAACCACATTGGTTAAGCTAAGCAATGGTACTTTGTCCTTTAATTTGGAAAAAAGATTATTAATTGTTAGAACTGGTTTTGAAGCAATTTTACAGTTTACACTTCTGAAAATCCTGACCAATCCGGGAGTTAATTCTTTGATAAAAGGCAATTTTGCATATATAGTGATAGGTTGAGTGGTAAGTTGAGAATTATCACCTTGTAAATTATTCGTATTAGCAATGTTGTGGTTAATGTTAGCAATTTGTGGTAAATTATTATTCTCTGAATTGAAAAGGATATTGTTAACCAAGTGTTTAGGGTAACCATTATTAATAAACAATTTTGACAAAGTATGAAGATTTGGATTGTGGAAGGAGTTATCAGCTATTTTTATGACCCTGTTTTTCATCTGTTTTATAAGGTTAATCTTGATTTGCATTCTATGGTAAGACATATAATTAAGGAATCTGCCAGAACTGCTAGGCTTCCTGTACCAGTCAACCAAAAGAATGTTATTTTCAGATCTTATAAACCTTGTGTCAAGGAAAGGGACTGACTGTTTGGAGTCCTCATTCTCAATCGTAAATTGGATGTGGGGGTCATAGCTATTAAAGATATCCACTATTACATCCAAGCCTTCAGACGGCAGGCAGACGATAATGTCGTCTACATATTTTTTTAAGAAAAAAAGATTGAAAGGTAACACTTGGATCACTGAATCCAATAAGTCATCCATTACATATTCTGCTAAGATTGGAGAAATTTTGGCTCCCATAGGAGTGCCAAAAGTTTGTTGAAAAATTTTGTTATTAAAAGAGAAATGGTTATTATTAAAAAGAAATTTAATAATATTAAGGAAAGATTCAAGAGTTAAATTGCAAAATTGACTGATATCTGACCAATGTTTACTTACAGACCTTAAACAGGCATCCAAATAAACATTGCTAAAGAGAGAGACAACATCCAAGCTTGCAATAACATGATTCTCAGGGAGTTGTAACCTATTAAACTGCTCTGAGGCATCAAAAGAGTCTTTAATGTAATAATCACTTTTTTTATGTGCTCGAGTGAGAATATCTGTAACAAAAGATGACAGAGATTGGGTAGCTGAACCAATTGAAGCAACAATAGGTCTCACAGAAAGAGTAGGCTTATGTATTTTAGGAAGTGCATAAAATTTTGGCAATATAGAGTTATAACTCATTAATTTTTTCCGTTGAATATCATCAATTTGATTAGAATTAAATAATTGAGAAACAATTTTATTGCTTTGTCTTTCCACAGATGTAGTGGGATCTGAGTGTATCTCAGTATATGAGGAATCATTGCTGATCAGATTAGTTGATAAGTCAATGTAATCTTGTTTAAACATAATGACAGTGACGTTACCTTTGTCTGAGCGTGTTACTACCAACTCAGGGTGATCTTTAAGAAATTTTTTTGTTTTATAGAAAAGTTTTCGATAAAAAGAATTGTTTTTATTTTGTGAAAGATGAAAATAATTGGTAACAGCATTGGTGGAACGGGTGATGTAAATGTTCCTTTCTTTTTCATCAGGAACAAGAGAACAAATGTTATCAACATCAGCCAGCAATGATTTTATAGAAAAATCATCATTAAGGGATGGTTCAACACTAAATTTAGGTCCTAGGGAAAGAAATTTTGAAATATCATCTGGAATAGAAACATTAGTGAGATTTTTTAACCAGTTTGATTGAGTATTAAGATAAATTTGATTATTATATTCAACAAGCCTGTTGAGTTTACGTAAGTTACTTAACTTAGTTCTGTGAAAATTACGATTAAAGTGTCTTCTTTGACGAGATTCAAAAGAAGAAAAGGTATATTCATTAGTTGAAGAGATAATAAGTTGTTTTAAAGTTTTAAGTGTGGAATGTAACTTAGCAAGTTGTTTATGGACCGACCCAATTTCAAAAGCTAATATTTTGTCCCCTAACCTTTCTAGTGGAGTTTTCCAGCTTTCAACACGGTGCCTGTCCGCCATATGGTCTAAAGGTGTGATTTTCGACATGATGTGCTTAGGTAGGACCCCCTTGGATCTGCATTGTAACAGGAAAATTCTCCTGTTCGTGAGTCTTGATAACCTCTTCTTGTGTTTCATCCAAGATTTCATGTAATTAACTGCATTGGCTCCATAGGTGTCAACATCATCCATGACACCTATGGAGCCAATGCAGTTAATTACATGAAATCTTGGATGAAACACAAGAAGAGGTTATCAAGACTCACGAACAGGAGAATTTTCCTGTTACAATGCAGATCCAAGGGGGTCCTACCTAAGCACATCATGTCGAAAATCACACCTTTAGACCATATGGCGGACAGGCACCGTGTTGAAAGCTGGAAAACTCCACTAGAAAGGTTAGGGGACAAAATATTAGCTTTTGAAATTGGGTCGGTCCATAAACAACTTGCTAAGTTACATTCCACACTTAAAACTTTAAAACAACTTATTATCTCTTCAACTAATGAATATACCTTTTCTTCTTTTGAATCTCGTCAAAGAAGACACTTTAATCGTAATTTTCACAGAACTAAGTTAAGTAACTTACGTAAACTCAACAGGCTTGTTGAATATAATAATCAAATTTATCTTAATACTCAATCAAACTGGTTAAAAAATCTCACTAATGTTTCTATTCCAGATGATATTTCAAAATTTCTTTCCCTAGGACCTAAATTTAGTGTTGAACCATCCCTTAATGATGATTTTTCTATAAAATCATTGCTGGCTGATGTTGATAACATTTGTTCTCTTGTTCCTGATGAAAAAGAAAGGAACATTTACATCACCCGTTCCACCAATGCTGTTACCAATTATTTTCATCTTTCACAAAATAAAAACAATTCTTTTTATCGAAAACTTTTCTATAAAACAAAAAAATTTCTTAAAGATCACCCTGAGTTGGTAGTAACACGCTCAGACAAAGGTAACGTCACTGTCATTATGTTTAAACAAGATTACATTGACTTATCAACTAATCTGATCAGCAATGATTCCTCATATACTGAGATACACTCAGATCCCACTACATCTGTGGAAAGACAAAGCAATAAAATTGTTTCTCAATTATTTAATTCTAATCAAATTGATGATATTCAACGGAAAAAATTAATGAGTTATAACTCTATATTGCCAAAATTTTATGCACTTCCTAAAATACATAAGCCTACTCTTTCTGTGAGACCTATTGTTGCTTCAATTGGTTCAGCTACCCAATCTCTGTCATCTTTTGTTACAGATATTCTCACTCGAGCACATAAAAAAAGTGATTATTACATTAAAGACTCTTTTGATGCCTCAGAGCAGTTTAATAGGTTACAACTCCCTGAGAATCATGTTATTGCAAGCTTGGATGTTGTCTCTCTCTTTAGCAATGTTTATTTGGATGCCTGTTTAAGGTCTGTAAGTAAACATTGGTCAGATATCAGTCAATTTTGCAATTTAACTCTTGAATCTTTCCTTAATATTATTAAATTTCTTTTTAATAATAACCATTTCTCTTTTAATAACAAAATTTTTCAACAAACTTTTGGCACTCCTATGGGAGCCAAAATTTCTCCAATCTTAGCAGAATATGTAATGGATGACTTATTGGATTCAGTGATCCAAGTGTTACCTTTCAATCTTTTTTTCTTAAAAAAATATGTAGACGACATTATCGTCTGCCTGCCGTCTGAAGGCTTGGATGTAATAGTGGATATCTTTAATAGCTATGACCCCCACATCCAATTTACGATTGAGAATGAGGACTCCAAACAGTCAGTCCCTTTCCTTGACACAAGGTTTATAAGATCTGAAAATAACATTCTTTTGGTTGACTGGTACAGGAAGCCTAGCAGTTCTGGCAGATTCCTTAATTATATGTCTTACCATAGAATGCAAATCAAGATTAACCTTATAAAACAGATGAAAAACAGGGTCATAAAAATAGCTGATAACTCCTTCCACAATCCAAATCTTCATACTTTGTCAAAATTGTTTATTAATAATGGTTACCCTAAACACTTGGTTAACAATATCCTTTTCAATTCAGAGAATAATAATTTACCACAAATTGCTAACATTAACCACAACATTGCTAATACGAATAATTTACAAGGTGATAATTCTCAACTTACCACTCAACCTATCACTATATATGCAAAATTGCCTTTTATCAAAGAATTAACTCCCGGATTGGTCAGGATTTTCAGAAGTGTAAACTGTAAAATTGCTTCAAAACCAGTTCTAACAATTAATAATCTTTTTTCCAAATTAAAGGACAAAGTACCATTGCTTAGCTTAACCAATGTGGTTTATAGTATCCCTTGCAGTACTTGTAACTCAGTATACATTGGTCAAACTTCCAGGTCCCTTAAAGGGAGGCTTACCTCTCATAAAAGTGATGCCAGACTTTACCCTAACAGGTGTACTTTGGCATCACATGCTAATCTTCCCAATCATATCATTGACTACAATTCTGTTAAAGTTTTGGCAAGTGAGTCAAATTTAAAGAAAAGATGTTTCCTTGAAATGGCACATATTTTTCAATGTGACAACTGTATTAATAAAAAAACTGATATCAACAGCCTTAGCATAATTTATTCATATCTTTTGAATTGTGAAAAATTTCGTATTGATAACTCTGCAGAGAATTCATCAATGTAAATGTAATACATATAAAATTAATAACTTTCCCCCCTTTTTTAACAATTTCACATTATCACTAAAATTCTTGCTATAAACGCACATAAATTCCTCTTTTTCTACTTTTTAATGTATTCATTGCTAACCACGCACATTGCATAATATTACATACATTAAAATATTTTATTACATCAGTTCATTCTGTTCGACACTGTATAGTGATAATTTGAATCACCCTATACATAAATCCCCTCCACAAAAATAATTTCAACATAGATTGTGTGCGCATGCGCCATAATTTAGGCGAATGACAATGGACAAATGAACAAAATTTGAATTTCCCTCCACTAACCTATTTCCGCTCAGACACGTTGTGCTTGACCGTTTCGATAGACGTAATTGCCGGCACGAAAAATATTCATTGAACGGCCATTTTACGATTTTATTAAGATTTTAACTTTTAACAGTAAATTGTGTAATGTTTTTCGTAAATTTCTGTGTCTGTATAACGTGCTTCATGCAAGATATGTGTTGTTACTTGCTCTTTTGGCTTGTTTTATAACATCTTCCAGCAACATCCTCACAAACTTTTGTAAGTAAAAACTTTTCATTCTCAATTTTTCTAATGTTGCTGATTGCTAAATTGTCTTTGTAGCCCTGAAGAAGGGATCAAATGATCCCGAAAGCTTGGAAATAGAGTTTTAAGAGTACACTTCGCTGTTTATTTGCCGCTACCCAGCCATCTAGCTTGAGTTTTGTTTCCTAACAAATCGGCAACGATTACCCGCTTCCTAAAATAATGTCCACAGATCTGGGTTTTTTCAACATCATCCATGACACCTATGGAGCCAATGCAGTTAATTACATGAAATCTTGGATGAAACACAAGAAGAGGTTATCAAGACTCACGAACAGGAGAATTTTCCTGTTACAATGCAGATCCAAGGGGGTCCTACCTAAGCACATCATGTCGAAAATCACACCTTTAGACCATATGGCGGACAGGCACCGTGTTGAAAGCTGGAAAACTCCACTAGAAAGGTTAGGGGACAAAATATTAGCTTTTGAAATTGGGTCGGTCCATAAACAACTTGCTAAGTTACATTCCACACTTAAAACTTTAAAACAACTTATTATCTCTTCAACTAATGAATATACCTTTTCTTCTTTTGAATCTCGTCAAAGAAGACACTTTAATCGTAATTTTCACAGAACTAAGTTAAGTAACTTACGTAAACTCAACAGGCTTGTTGAATATAATAATCAAATTTATCTTAATACTCAATCAAACTGGTTAAAAAATCTCACTAATGTTTCTATTCCAGATGATATTTCAAAATTTCTTTCCCTAGGACCTAAATTTAGTGTTGAACCATCCCTTAATGATGATTTTTCTATAAAATCATTGCTGGCTGATGTTGATAACATTTGTTCTCTTGTTCCTGATGAAAAAGAAAGGAACATTTACATCACCCGTTCCACCAATGCTGTTACCAATTATTTTCATCTTTCACAAAATAAAAACAATTCTTTTTATCGAAAACTTTTCTATAAAACAAAAAAATTTCTTAAAGATCACCCTGAGTTGGTAGTAACACGCTCAGACAAAGGTAACGTCACTGTCATTATGTTTAAACAAGATTACATTGACTTATCAACTAATCTGATCAGCAATGATTCCTCATATACTGAGATACACTCAGATCCCACTACATCTGTGGAAAGACAAAGCAATAAAATTGTTTCTCAATTATTTAATTCTAATCAAATTGATGATATTCAACGGAAAAAATTAATGAGTTATAACTCTATATTGCCAAAATTTTATGCACTTCCTAAAATACATAAGCCTACTCTTTCTGTGAGACCTATTGTTGCTTCAATTGGTTCAGCTACCCAATCTCTGTCATCTTTTGTTACAGATATTCTCACTCGAGCACATAAAAAAAGTGATTATTACATTAAAGACTCTTTTGATGCCTCAGAGCAGTTTAATAGGTTACAACTCCCTGAGAATCATGTTATTGCAAGCTTGGATGTTGTCTCTCTCTTTAGCAATGTTTATTTGGATGCCTGTTTAAGGTCTGTAAGTAAACATTGGTCAGATATCAGTCAATTTTGCAATTTAACTCTTGAATCTTTCCTTAATATTATTAAATTTCTTTTTAATAATAACCATTTCTCTTTTAATAACAAAATTTTTCAACAAACTTTTGGCACTCCTATGGGAGCCAAAATTTCTCCAATCTTAGCAGAATATGTAATGGATGACTTATTGGATTCAGTGATCCAAGTGTTACCTTTCAATCTTTTTTTCTTAAAAAAATATGTAGACGACATTATCGTCTGCCTGCCGTCTGAAGGCTTGGATGTAATAGTGGATATCTTTAATAGCTATGACCCCCACATCCAATTTACGATTGAGAATGAGGACTCCAAACAGTCAGTCCCTTTCCTTGACACAAGGTTTATAAGATCTGAAAATAACATTCTTTTGGTTGACTGGTACAGGAAGCCTAGCAGTTCTGGCAGATTCCTTAATTATATGTCTTACCATAGAATGCAAATCAAGATTAACCTTATAAAACAGATGAAAAACAGGGTCATAAAAATAGCTGATAACTCCTTCCACAATCCAAATCTTCATACTTTGTCAAAATTGTTTATTAATAATGGTTACCCTAAACACTTGGTTAACAATATCCTTTTCAATTCAGAGAATAATAATTTACCACAAATTGCTAACATTAACCACAACATTGCTAATACGAATAATTTACAAGGTGATAATTCTCAACTTACCACTCAACCTATCACTATATATGCAAAATTGCCTTTTATCAAAGAATTAACTCCCGGATTGGTCAGGATTTTCAGAAGTGTAAACTGTAAAATTGCTTCAAAACCAGTTCTAACAATTAATAATCTTTTTTCCAAATTAAAGGACAAAGTACCATTGCTTAGCTTAACCAATGTGGTTTATAGTATCCCTTGCAGTACTTGTAACTCAGTATACATTGGTCAAACTTCCAGGTCCCTTAAAGGGAGGCTTACCTCTCATAAAAGTGATGCCAGACTTTACCCTAACAGGTGTACTTTGGCATCACATGCTAATCTTCCCAATCATATCATTGACTACAATTCTGTTAAAGTTTTGGCAAGTGAGTCAAATTTAAAGAAAAGATGTTTCCTTGAAATGGCACATATTTTTCAATGTGACAACTGTATTAATAAAAAAACTGATATCAACAGCCTTAGCATAATTTATTCATATCTTTTGAATTGTGAAAAATTTCGTATTGATAACTCTGCAGAGAATTCATCAATGTAAATGTAATACATATAAAATTAATAACTTTCCCCCCTTTTTTAACAATTTCACATTATCACTAAAATTCTTGCTATAAACGCACATAAATTCCTCTTTTTCTACTTTTTAATGTATTCATTGCTAACCACGCACATTGCATAATATTACATACATTAAAATATTTTATTACATCAGTTCATTCTGTTCGACACTGTATAGTGATAATTTGAATCACCCTATACATAAATCCCCTCCACAAAAATAATTTCAACATAGATTGTGTGCGCATGCGCCATAATTTAGGCGAATGACAATGGACAAATGAACAAAATTTGAATTTCCCTCCACTAACCTATTTCCGCTCAGACACGTTGTGCTTGACCGTTTCGATAGACGTAATTGCCGGCACGAAAAATATTCATTGAACGGCCATTTTACGATTTTATTAAGATTTTAACTTTTAACAGTAAATTGTGTAATGTTTTTCGTAAATTTCTGTGTCTGTATAACGTGCTTCATGCAAGATATGTGTTGTTACTTGCTCTTTTGGCTTGTTTTATAACATCTTCCAAAAAGACCTCTGCGTTTCCAAACTTCAACTGAAAATTATTGCATCGCGAGCGTGAGGGAAGACACGTTATCATGCACAAAGTCCTTGCAAGGTATGATACTTAACATTTCGGCAAGAAAAAAATTCACCACCACCATAACCACCACAAATATGTGAAACTCCACCAGTAGCTACGACTTGACCATGGGTGCCTACGATTAGTACCGCTGCTGAAGCGTTGGCTACGAAAAATAATTCACGCTGTCTATTCACAGGTAGATAGTATAACACGTTCAAAAGTTATAATAATAATAATTGCTTTATTGCCCAACAGATTAGACCATTAGAGGACAATTCCAATGTAAGTCAGGATTAGAAATGTTTGCCGAAGAGAAAAAGAAATTATAAAAGCTACATAAAACATAAATAAAACATAATAATATATACTAATAATACAATTACCAAAGAAAGTTAAACAAAAAAATATATATAAATACCTTTAGTTAAGATGCACCGATGCTGTATTGATGAAATTTTTAACAGAGGAAGCAAACATGTCAACATGCTTACATATTTTGTTGTAGTTGCTGCACATAGCATATACCAGTGATTTAACAAGTATGTTTGTATTTGCTCTATCACAACTGAAATACAAACTACCTCTAGAATTTAGTCGCGGTACATTGATATTAATTTGACTCAAAATGTCTATGCAATCTATAAGGTTGTGTAACAATTTATATAAAAATGCAAGAGAAGCCAATTTACGTCTTAATCCTAAACTATAATAGCTAAATCGACTGCAAAGTATGGTGTAATCACAACCACGCTAGGGATATGTACCACCAGTTTTAAATGCAAAAAGTTTTAACGCTCTTTTTTGAACTTTTTCAATCTCATTGCCATGACTATTATAAATAGGGGACCAAACTAAACTACCGTACTCTAATTTAGATCGTACTAACGAATTATATAAAATCTTTAACACATCCACATTTGCAAATGCCCTACAATATCTTGCTATGAAGCCATACATCCTTATAGCTTCTGATATCTTAGAATGAATATGATCCACAAATAATAGCTTTGAATCAAAAAGTACACCTAGATCCATAACACTATTACACCTATTTAAGATGGTACTATTAGCTCCATAGCTTAAACTCAACATCGATTTCTTTCTAGAGTAGGTAACGACATTACATTTTTTCACATTCAAACACAGCTTGTTCTCATCACACCAGGCTGCAATTAAATTAAGGTTTGTTTGTAGCTTATTACAATCATCCATAGTGTAGATGTGACCATAAATCTTAAGGTCGTCAGCAAACCCAAGTACTCTACACGATAACTTCTCAAACAGATCATTAATAAACAACAAAAATAAAAGTGGTCCAAGATTGGAACCTTGTGGAACGCCAGATTTAACTGTCATGGTTTGCGATTTAAAGTCATTGTACGTCACATATTGATTCCTATCAAATAAGTATGAACAGAAAAGTTTTAGCAGACCATTCGAGAAACCAAAACTTGCCAGTTTCTGCAGCAAAATTTGGTGATTAACTTTATCAAAAGAATTTGAAATGTCACTATATATTACATCCACTTGACCCTGGCTATCTAGACTTTCTGAGAGTATTGAGTTAAAACGACTAAATTAGTAACTGTTGAACGTCTATCAACAAATCCATGTTGGTATTCTGAAATATAGCGTCTCATAACTGGATAGTTTGGTATTTGCCGTACATCTTGATGGTAGTAGATGGTAGTAGATAAAAGCCTCTATTTCCGTTGGTTACGAAAATGCGTTGCCGAAATGTCAGCTTTCTCTACCACTGGCGTGTTCTGGAATACAGGAAGAGATGTAACGCCATGTGCGTAAGTATTGGGGTGCACACGTAATGCCACTCCGACATAACCTCCTTCGCTGAGCTGAAGGATGTAGCGTCTTATTCGGTGACACTAGCTCTCTTCTCTAATTGATGTATTCAGATGGATGTGACACGTTGGCACTCCATGGGAATGTTAATGCTGCAAGATCGAGGGTGTCAGAATTACAGAGCTGAGGAGCGGCATTCAAACGGGTAGAAGTGTTCGTATTAGGAGTTAGTGGTTTAGTGGAAAATGTTGATAGATATACGCACAAAGTAATACCTACATATAGGTGAAAATATAATACAAAAATATCACACATTGGACATGTGAAATATATTCATCTACGAAAAAGATAACAACTCTTATCTACAGCAACTGCAGGGAAATAGAGATACATGCCAATACTAACCATCCGAAAGAGATGTTTTTTAAGGTCAAATGCCTCAGTCGGGATTTTAAACCCAAATCTTGGGCTGTTAAAAATCCTGAGGGAGAGCTAATTACCAACTTGCATGAGGTTATTGAGGTATGGCGAAATTATTGCGAAAATCTGTACCATGAGGATGGCCTTCACGCCCTCTCATTGGATTTTGAACACGAACCGGATATTCTTTCGTCTGAAGTGGAACTTGCCCTCAACAGGTTAAAAACTAACAAAGCTACAGGCACTGATGTTATTGGTGCACATCAATTTTTGTTCCACTTCATAAAAAGGGATCTCCAACAAATCCAGACAATTATCGCCTACTTTCATTAATCTCTCATGCAAGTAAGGTTCTACTATATGTTTTACAATCTTGTTTGGAGGGTTCTATTCCCTGACAAATTTATCAGGCGCAGGCAGGTTTCCTGAAAGGACGCGGTACGCGTGAACAGATCTTAAACTTCAGACAAATTATTGAAAAAGCCAGAGAGCATTATTTTCCAGTTTTTATCTGCTTTGTGGACTATTCTAAGGCGTTTGATAACGTAAAGCAGCCTAAACTGTGGGAAATCCTCATCCCTATGGGAGTTCCTTATCACCTAGTGTTTGTCATATAGCAACTCTACGAGTCTAATTCGGCTCGTGTAAGGATCGATGGTAACCTGTCTAGTCAAACTGCAACCAGAAAAGGAGTTCGTCAGGGATGTGTATTATCTCCGATGTTGTTTAACATTTACTCTGAATTTGTGATGAGACAGGTATTAGACAACTGGAATGGCGGTGTAACTATTGGCGGAAGCAAAATACCCACCTTAAGATTTGCTGACGATACAACCCTTATTGCAGCTTCTCAGGAAGAACTAGTAGCTCTATCAAACAACTTAGAACAACATAGTGCAGCGTATGGTCTTGGTATTAACTACAATAAGACCAAGGTTACGATCGTAGATAGAGAACATGATAATCATTGAGAAATAAAGTCAATAGGCCGTTGTGAAGTAGTTCAAAGTTTTGTATACCTCGGTACTTTGATCGACAATTCGGATAGCTGTGAAAATGGGATTCGACGGCGCATTCAACAGGCACGTGTGGCCATGACAAAGCTTACTGAGATATGGCGTGACAATTAGATCACTAAAGCTACAAAAATGTCGCTGGTTCAGTCTCTTGTGTTCTCCATAAACTCGAAAACTTGGACTGTTAAAAAGGCAGATCAAGCTCGCATAGATCCTTTTGAAATGTGGACATGGAGGAGAATGCTGAGAGTTCCTTATGCTGCCCATCGAACTAACGTTTCCATACTGGATGAGCTCGGTAATCCAAAGAGACTATCCTCCATTGTGTCGACAAGAATGCTTACATGCTTCGGACATATACACAGAAGCAATAATATGGAGAAACTTGTAGTTCAGGGTCATGCCCCGAGTGGGCGGCGCCGTGGCCTGCCCCCTACACGCTGGGTGGATACGACGAAACAGTTTGCTGGATATGAGTATCAAGAGCGCCACTAAACTGACAGTAAATCGCGAACGATGGCGAGCTACAGTGCTCAAAACTATTAATAATACTCGTGTCGGCAGTACTCTAGCTCCGACTTAATGCATTTTACGAGTTCACAACATGTCTGTTAAGACATTGTGACTATGATGATGACGGAAAAGTAAGTTTAGGAATATTTCTAACCTGTTTTTAGAAGACAATCTCTACTTAGGTATCTGAATCACGAATGAATGTATAGTTGACTTTATTGCTCGATGATTATTGTGCTCTCTATCTGCGATCATAGCTTTGGTCTTGCTGTAATTCATACCAAGACCATACGCTGCACTGTGTTGTTCTAAAATGTTTAGTAGAGCTACTAGTACTTCCGGAGAAGCAGCAATAAGGGTTGTAACATCAGCAAATCTTAAGTTGGATATTTTGCTTCCGCCAATAGTTATACCGCCATTCCAGTTGTGCAATACCTGTCTCATCACAAATTCAGAGTAAATGTAAAATATCGTCGGAAATAATACACATCCCTGACGAACTCCTTTTCTGGTTGCTGTTTGTCTCTTGTCCTAGGTGCCGTGATATTAATAAATAATTACGATCTGGGCGTTTTAAGTTCTGTGACCGTATACCACAGACGAAGTAGAAGTTCAGTATGACTAACTGTTTTCATAAACGCTTCCATTATTTCGTCCCACTCAAATCACTCTACTGGCAGATTTGGGGATGCAAAAGTTTCTCTCGGCTGGGCTGGAGCCCGAATATCCGGGAGAGCTCTTTCTTCGCGTGCCTCCAAAACTTCGTTAGAGCCTCATCGTCTATTCTTTCATAACAATGTTTTTCAGGATTACATCTACCTGAACTCTTATTATATCTTAACAGCTTTTCCAACTTGTCGCTTTCTGTATTTTTCCCCTACCGCTTTCCACTCTCCTTTAGCCAGGCAAGGACTGAGGGAGATGCGAAGGTTAGAATTTGTTACAATGTTCTGCGGATTAGATTGGGCCTATTTATTTTTAGTTCTTCATAAATTAAAACAAAAAAACTTTTTAAAACAAGCTTTTATTAAAAGGTTTTAAAAAAAGAAAACAAAACGTTCCTTTAGAATGTTAACTATCAACTCATAGCCTACATTGTACACAATTTATATGATCATAAAAGCTTGTCGCGAGGTTTACGTAAGTACCTATAGGAATTCAATTAAACTGAAATTTTAACACAATTAAACTTAGCAGACCAAGTTAGTCAATTGAATAGGTACTAGTTTTATAATTTTACTATAAGTTAACATTCTAAAGGAACATTTTATTTTTTATTTTTTTAGAACCTTTTAATAAAAGCTTTTTTTAAAATGTTTCTTTGTTTCAATTTATTTTTTATTTTTTAGTTATTAACTTGCATTTATATCAAACAAAATTTTTATTTATTCTCGGCAAGCCCTTTTATTTGATACTCATATTGCAGAAGTGCATTAAAAATAACTATTCCGCCATATTGGATGGTCCGCCGTAGTTGATTTAGAATGACGTCACATTATTTTTCGAGTCACTCTGAACAAGCCCTTTCACTGTGCAAAGACTCTCTTCTCTCAGGTCGTAAACAAGGTTCACGCAGTGATAAAGCAATTCACCGACTTTGAAAAGTATATTTTCCCCAAACTCTCACAACAAAACACATCATCGTATTATATCTAAAAATACATATTATTTGCCATCATTTGAACGACAGTCTCTAACTTAGAATTTGCGCTATCCTGATATCCACTCATTTTCATAGATTTCCTTTTATTAGACATCATGAAAACCTTAAACTAAACTAAAAATATAGACCTACTCTAAACATAACCATAAAAATGTGTTGGTGATAAGAGTCCACTAACGACACGAGTTTATCCCTATTACTTTTCCAAAGTCAGTTTAGCACCCCAAATGTTCCTTTACAACTTATTATTGGAAAATCCTTACCGCGAATCTTCTTTACCACTTACGTCGCGTCACAGGCATACACACAGGTTGTCCGGTCTACCCTTCGGGGTTACTCGGTGCACCAGCGGTTCGTTAGCTACCCCCTAACGTCATGTCGATGTCGTCACCGTCGCCGTCGTCGATACAACCTAGTGATGACCACTGCGTAGGTTGTATAAAGGAACTCGTACAATTCGATCCAGAATCTCCTGTGACTGCTGCCAGATTCTTGCTCACACCGCAAGCCTCTAGTTGAGCGCCAAATGCAAAAACTCTCTTCTCTCAGGTCGTCAGGTTCATGCAGTGATAAAACAACTTGCCGGCTTTGAATAGTATATTTTCCCCAAACTCTCACAACAAAATTCATCGTTTGACTAAAAATGACATCAGTAGGTCTATTCTATTGTCAGGGATGACATTCCTCTCATTAGATTGTCATTCCCCTTAACATCTACTGGGCGTTCTCATATCAATATGGATACCCATATTGTAGAAATGCATTAAACAACTATTCCACTATTAGATTTAGAATGACGTCATACAACTTATCGTGCATTGTCATCCAAACTAAACGTGTATACAAAATTTCAGCTCAATCAGTTGAAGATATCTGCTTCAAAATTGAGTTGCAAGATTCCACCCGAACAAGCGTACATGCATTGCAAGTTAAATAGAAGCTTTCAAAAACCAGGGGCAGTTAAAACCAAATATAACACAGTGAAGACGTTATTATTTATCTAAAAAAAATTGCGGCTCGAGCTTAGATACACTTGGATGCTGTTCCATTACCCAGTGGCTGCACATCACACCTTGAGATGAGCAATCACTGGATCCGCAAGGATGACTGTTTTCTGCACGCAGTGCAAAGAGCAGCGCATTCTTCATTCCACCTAGGGATCCAATGAGTAAAAAACCATCAGACTCAAAGTGTAGTTTGGCCAGAGCCTACGGGGTTGTCCGAACAACCCCTGATATTTGGTCCGCTTTTCCTCCCCCTTAGAGACGTGGGAGCAAGTAGTTCCAGTAAATCCAGCATCTCTGGTTCTCCACAACGGACTCAAGTTTTTCTCGCATAGTTGTGGACCACACAAAGGTGCAGGTGTCAGGATTACATACTTCTGGAATATTTTATGTAACTTTTCATCTAGGTCCACTTGTTGGAAGTGTGGTGTGAATGTGTTTGGTATAAGGCCTGTAACTGACAAAATGAGGAGGACAATAATAACTTTGTTTTGATTCCAAAGTAACTGTATTTCTGTGGTAATGTCACGCTATTTATCTGCCCATCGCAGGTATTCTGAACGTTCTTATTAATATCAATGTCTGTTGATTAGGTAACTTAACCGCCTTTGATAGAAGCTGCTTTATAGGCTGCGAAACTTTGTGTGCATGTATTTTAACGTCCTACTATAGTTTGTATTGATGGTTTCCAAGCACAGATGTCGTTGGGTATACGTTTTATCAGGCTGTGTATCCGGTATCAGTAAGAATTTTGCATGCACTTACTAAGTGTCAACAGGCGACAAAAACTTTTAATTGAACAATATAAACCTTTTGAATCAAAATATCATATATTTTATGTGATGTAATAGGGAGTTCACTGATTCCATCTCTGTATGGATAAACTTGCTTCAAAAGGATATGGAAGTTTTAAGATTTATAATGACTACAGCACCTAATATCTCGTGTAGGCAGGTAACTTTTCATAACATTTCGCTGAAAATGTGAGCGATAATTGGATATTGTTGAACATCCTTGACGCAATTCAATTTCTTGTAAAGCGAAGCTGAATTTTTTTCTACGAAATCCAAGTCTATGGTATATAGCACCTTGTTTGAGAAATCTATGTATGTGCGCTATACTTTTTAGCTATTATTTAGAAAACCTATGAGAGGAAGTTGATACAAAAAACGGGAATCCTTTGAAAAAATAAACTCAACAATCATGGTGGCCCTCAAGGATCAACAATGGGACTTTTTCTCCAAGTCATATGTTTAAATGAGATTTTCCATCGCCTTGCGCCAATCAAATTTATGTACATGTACCCATGATTGTTTATTATTTATTTCTTTATTTACTTATACAGGGTGTCCCAAAAAATAGTGTCAAGCGGAAGTCCAGAGATAGAGCACACCTAGAAGCATCTGAGTCACCCCCATATATGTTATGCAATTTTTTGTAGTTTCCCAGTTATGAATATTTTTCTGAATTTTAGTGAATTCTCTACCACGACAACTTAAAACTGTTCCAAAAGAAAAATTAAAAGACTTTTCCTAATTGTCTTTTTTGGTAATTAATCTCCAAGAGCTTTCTGTTCATACATAAAATAATCGGCTTCGAAATTTTAATGAAATTCATAAAAATTTTAGTGTAAGGTGAAAAATTACGATCTGATTATTATGACTTAAATCTTAGACTCGCAACTAAAAAGCCAAAGAGGTGATTTCATGATTTCTTAGCAGGTCTAAAAACCTCTTCAGACTCAGCTATCACAGTCATTGAAAAAAAGTAGTACTTAATGGGGCTACTTTCGCTCCAATTGACCTTCAAAGACAAGAGGCGAAGATTTCTTGAAATTAGCGATGTGTTTTTCAATTGATCAATAACTTATGTTAACGCGTTACTAGCAGATTGATTGTCAGTACCGCAATAATAAACGTTAAAAGCGTTCCATAAATTAAACATTTGTCAAAAAAGATCCTATTTCTTGCTAAAAAAAACCACAAGGAGCACATTCTTCAAAACCGGTTTTTACCTGAGCGACAACAAAAAGAGCTAACGCGAACGCAGTAAGCGATGGCGATGTTAGAAAGAGATAGCTATGATATTGTTGTGATGTCTTTTCAAAATGTGTCATTGCATAGGTTGCTTTCGTTGTCTTTATTCAGTCGTCTGTCTGTCTTTGCGGCTTTAAATTGATACGCTTTTGTTTGGATTGGTGTTGTCTCTGTTGTCTGACTACTTGGCTATTCCTATGGACCTTGACTGCACGACAACTGAATTTAACGATGCTGTTTTCTGCAAGAGTACTATGCAACAAATGGATAGATCGTGGTGGACCCACTGAATGGCCTCCACGGCCACCTGACTTAAATCCGATAGAGTTTTTTGTTTGGGACTACTACAAAAAAATAGTTTATGCTAAAGAGTGTCGAAACATCAGCTAATTACGCAACAAATTAACACAGGCTGAAGAAATAATAAAAAAATCGAAGAGCTTTTCTTAATTTAAACAAGAACAAACAAGAACGTGGACATTTTGAAAATTTCTTGTGAAATTTAATAAACTTAGTGAAGAAATTTGATAATTTCGTTTCATTTTACAATTTCCCGTTTACAAAAACAAAGTCGTACATGTAAAAAATTTTTTTAGCAAAGTGTCACAGGTGGTCATCTATCGATATTGTGATCGCACTGAATGGTTTTTATTGCGGCACTGACAATCGTTCGGCTATTAGTGCCCTAAACTTAGTTATTCTTTCATTTAAAATCCCATCGCTAATTTCAAGAAATCTCCACCTCTTGTCGTTGAAGGTCAATTGGAGACAAAGTAGCCCCATTAAGTACCCATTTTTTCAATGATTATGATAGCTGAGGGTCTGAAGAAGTTTTTAGACCTGCATAGAAATCACGAAATAACCCCTTTAGATTTTTAATTGCGAGTCATAATTAACAGAACGTAAATTTTTCACTTTACAGTATAATTTTCATGACTTTCATCAGATTTACTAAGCCGATTCCTTTACGTATGAACAGCAAGGTCTTAAAGATTAATTAGCGAAAAAGAGAATTTGGAAAGGACTTTTAATTTTTCTTTTGGAACGGTTTTAAGTTGTCGAGGTAGATAATTCTCTAAAATTTAGAAAAAAATTCATAACTCGGAAACTACAAAAAATTGCATAACATATATGGGGACGATTCAGATACTTCTAGGTGTGCTCTATCTCTGGACTTCCGCTTGACACTATTTTTTGGAACACCCTGTATAGATGGTGATACTACTTCAATTCAGTCTCTTCTGACTTATCATGTCTGAGAGACTTAGCTGCAATGACCAAAAACAGAGCTAAACGTGAACAGATATAAATTTCAGGAAGTGGTCCTTTTTGCCTTTAAGGTACAAGAGAAACGTTAATTTAACCATGGTTATAACTCAGTATTTTGTATAGCTATCAGAAAATCTCCATTTTGACTCACCATAAGTGCATTTGTTTCTATAAAACGGTCAAACAGTCACTGCTACAACTACGCAATTTTCACTTAACTTCCGATTTTATTGAAGTATAGGTTATAATGGTGGTAGTAGAAATGTACCAGTTTACTATGAATCTGACATCCTCGTCCCTTTGAGCAAACAGTCATCAAGCCAAAATCAGATCCGATATACATCAGATTAAAAGCCACCACCTTTCGTGTTAATATAATTATTCACCCCCGGATATAGTTGACTCAGGTGCAGACATATCCTACGATATGGGTTGGTTTGCGTACAAGGGATGACTCATCGGTTGATCACCCACCAACGCGACGTGTGGTGCTTTACTCACGGCCTTAGTCACTCGGAATGACAAACGAATGATTTTATGGGAAAGGCTTGGACAAACGCACCGGGCATTAAAATAATGGGTGCGATTTGAACTGGTTGACGGTGCGGTATGTTTTTTGGAACGAGGTGCCGATGAATTTTTTATGGCGCTCCGTTTGTATCTGCATGGTAATGAAAGCAAGGCTTACAAAAAAAAACAGTGAATACCCAGATCATAAGTTCTCTCTCCACCGATGACTGATCTAACTCCTATCTGGACGATACTTACTTGAGTCAGTATGAGAAAACCTTATAATTTGGAAATACTATTATCCATTAGTGTAGTTAAGCATGCAACACAAAAGCAATTATATAAAGGCAACTATAATAAAGGAAAGCGAAAACCCAACCGTGTTTAAGATGAAAAAATTATCATCTGGTCGATATAATTTCGTAAACAGTCTGAAGAGCTCCAAAAGAATTTAGTCTCTCCGTCACATCTAAAATAAGGTCAGAAATTGTGTACAACGTCAGCTTCATACCTCTTCGAAATTGCAAGCGGTGTGGGACCTTTTTGTTGAAATATCATTCTACTTTATACAATACAGAGATCTTGTGACTGATTTCATGATTGTGCCTAGCCTAGCTTAGGTGTGTCTATTTAGTGATATATTGATTTATTTTAATAATTTATTTGAGGTCTTTTTTACTAGACAATTAATAAAGCTTCATGCACACATTTATATCAGTTGTTTGATTAATCCAATGCTTGGATGTCTGCGATATAAATACAGATCACAGAATCTCAAAGTACGTCACGAATTGATCATTCGTACTTGTCTAGTTCAAAAAAGTGGATACTTTGCGAGTTGATCCCTAGCATCTTGAATGAATCAACGATTGAAAGAGGGAGAGAGGCTTTCTGGCGACCAGAACCACCAGCGCTTAGGCCTACAAGTGGGCCCTCACGCACCTCTCCTTACCGTAGTTCTTAAGTCCAGTCCTTATCGCAAAGGTGAGGATGGCTTCGGGTCCTGCCAATCTTACATCCTCAGGATTAAGAACTCTTGAACCTAGTATGGTCAGCCTGTGATACCCAAGGGATTCACAGCGACATAGAATGTGTGCCGAGGACTCTTTCTCCTCACCACAGCATGTGCACGTCGGATCACTTACCATCCCCATTACATACAAGTGACATTCAAAGGTGTCACGGCCAGATAGCAGACCGACAAGTCACCTTAGCCGGCTTCTGTTCAGTGAGAAACAGAACCACCCCATCTTGGCCAGAGGTCCTAAAATAAGTTCTCTAACTTGACTTGATATCCAGAGATTCCTCTTCATCACATAAAATGCTGATTTTGCCACCACACTTCTGTTTTCTTTCTAATGGTACCTGCTGCTAGCTCCTCAGCCAGCTCAGGAGCCAGAAAACTATTCCTTGACCCTCGCCTTACGAGCGTGTCCGCCATTTCATTGCCTCAAACTCCAGCATGACTTGGCGCTCACATAAGTAACACCTGATGTCTTACCGAAATGTCATCCAAGACCTTTCTACACCGCAGAACGAGCCTTGATATAAACCTACAAGCGCTCAATGCTTGCAACGCGTATTATCTTAGTGTAGGCCCCAGTTATCATGACAATTCTCCGCCTTAGTGATTCGAGCTCTTGGAGAGGTATTTCGCGAGTTGACCCTTAATACCGATGAGTCTAGAGACGTTGAAATTATGTTCTGTGTGATTTGTGTGACTGCATAATATACAAATATTATTATTTGTTTGGTATTGAAAGTTTTATTTGTTGTATAATCTATTAAATATATGGTACTATATTACATAAATTATTCTTTTATGAACTGACTACTTGGGGGCCGTCCATTAATCACGTGATCTTTTATTTAGCATTTCTTAAACCCCCTCCCCTTTGGTGATATGTGGTGAGATTTCTCTCGCTTATCCAACATCAAGTGTAATTTTAGTACCTAAAAATAATCTTAAAATTTTCCGAATATTGTCTTTAAATACAGGTATAAAATATAATCTTATTTTATTCGGAAGTTAAGGATCATGATAAAAATGTCTAGACCGGAAGATTGCAAGTTATTTTTGATTGGAAGACAAATAATAATAATTTTTTTGACTGAAAAATAAATACACGTGGTATCTTACTAGACCCGGCTCCCCCTGGTGATATTTCGATATTTTTGTCAAATCCCTTCCCCCCTTTACAAGCCTCATGTGATTAAAGGACGGCCCTTCAGGTATCTTTTTATTTAATTTTCAGATGTGTCAGCTGGAGCGCTTTTCCTGGTTCACATCCAACCTATTATTGATGTTAAATTAGCTCTAGTAAGTTATTGGTTAAATATTGCACTGTATTCTTACTTGATTTATTTTAGTCATTTGTTTATTGTTTATGATTCGATGTTTATAAGTAGAGTTCGGATTAAAAAGTATAAAAAAGTTAAAATAAGCGCTTAAAAAGCATCCAATTTTATACAAAAAAGCATTATATATGCATAAACAAGGCATAAAAGTAAAATCAATATTTACTGTTTATCTCTAAAATACATAAGAAAATATATATAACAGACAAATCTTAAAAAAAAGTCTCTATTGAATAACAAAACGGAAAGAAAAATAATTTAGTTCTTGTAGAAACAAGAAACTAAATGCTGATTTAGATGTTCCATATAGTATCTAGTCTATATAGTGTCTTCTATCACTTAAAATATTTTTGTAGTCGGAAAAAATCATTTCTATGTCAACACTTGCTATGGGCGCATATCCAAATTTTGCCAGCACATTTGGGGTTATTTGCAACTCTGCGTCAGTACTTCCTGCCCATACGAAAGCAATTTTTTTTTTAATTTCTGAAAACCTTCATTCTTAGACAGTGTATCATTCAACTTTTTCTGTACTATTTGGGCAGTGCTCCAGGACCATTGTCAATGGCTTTTTCGAAATCACTAATAATCTTCATGGATGTATCCAATGTCATTCCTTGTTGTTCCAAGGACTTTATGGTGGTACTAGCAAAACTAAAATTACCTTTTATATAACCTAAGTTGTTCAATAATTCGTTTTGATTTAGCATCATTTGACAATCTTTAATTACTTTGCTAGCTGTTTCGGGTAGCTAGAATATAAGTTTTTTGAAATTTTCAAAATCATATGCATAATATAATGCGGCATCGAACCATGCCATCTTGTCAAAACTGGTCAAAACACTTATTTTCATTTTTATAAGTCCATTGAGAAGAGGAAATTGTTGTCTTATAGTTTCAGCAACCCTGTTCAAGCCATGAGCTAAACAAGTGCAATGACATAAATTTGGATAAAACACTTAAATTTGTAGCCGTTTTAACCATATATGCTGCTGCGTCAGAGAGCACGGGTAACACTTGCCTATAGGAAACTGGTTCTGGCAAGTAAAAGTTTGTTGAGAACACGTTAAATACCTTGTGGGTGCAATTTCTTCATCATGGACTCCAATAATAATTGCATTTGCAACATATCTTCCACAAGCATCTGTGGTTTCGTCCACTGTAAACTAAATATAGTGACTTCCAATCAGGTCTTTTATTTATTGAATAGTTTCTTTATATACAGAGCTGACATAATTTTTGCAGTACGTACAAAAACCCTGAAAAAAGGCTGTAAATAGACACAAACCAGAAAATATGCATAAAATTAAAAAAAAAGCAAAATAGGCATTACAAACCGTGCTTTTTTGGATTTATTTTTGTCTAATTCATCAACATTTCAAGCTGTTTAACATTTGCTTGTAATATTTCCAAAAAGCATAATGCCTCAAAATTCGGACTCTGATTATAAGACTATCCCCTACATTTGTTGCGTGATATTGCAAGACTTTCCTATTGCCCTTTGTATTGGACATGTGAGGCTAGAATAGCCCTTCTGACAGTATCCACCCTGTAGCAGGGCGAGTGCTCCCTTTGTCTCTTTGTGTAAACATGCAAAACGGAGCGATAATGATGCAGTGTGTATCTATGTCGGTGTTTGCTTGTCCTTGTGATATATTTACGTTACCTCTAGACAGGCCAAAGACACAACAGCCCAGCCCTTATTTGATCCAACTAATGGCGGGTCCAGTTTTACGTAAGTTTGTCAGGTGTGGATGATGCATGGCGTTTCACCTTTTTACGCAGAAATGGGGAAGGTTTACCTAACCAATAATTTGTGGCAGTCCAGTATTCAGATGAGAAATCGTCGCCTTGGGTTTGGGAGACATACTTATTCGTGTTATTAATTCTGCTGTTGAGCTCTACAGAGTGTACTCTAATTAATGAAACATGGCAAAACTGGAGATTCTTTGATTGAAAATATTGAGATTCACCAAACTACTTCAGTGTAAAAGTTGATAGTAACCGAAGTAAACAGTGTCAGTGTCACGTCAACAAGAGGTGTTAGTGAAAAATTTCTCGTATTGATATTACAGCAATAATCTCTGGAATAGCCTCTTTCAGTTCAAGTTCTAACTACCAAGGTTTACGAATTACTGCATGGGGTAGTTTACGGAAAACAGAAATAGTGAGACAGTGGTGAATTGATGAGCTTGGAAAGGGGGGGTCAACCCCCCGGAAAAAGGAGGAAGGATTATATGTATAGTGAGTCAAAGATAAGTATGATGGACTGGTCGACGAGATTTTTGTAACACAAAGCAGACCTTAATTTTCACAGTGGAAATACCCTTCTCATGATAAAAAAAAACATTCCTAAGCCCCTACCATATACCACTTTGTAATAAGACCATTATACATTCGCAGTCAATTTTATCAGTGGACCGTTCAAATTGATGAATTTTATAAAAGGAGAATTACCTGAACTTTATTGTTGAAAATAGAATATCAATCTAGTGTTGAGTTTCCGAGTGGTTTTCTGTGTGTGGACAAGAAAAGCATTTTAAGGAGAAGAATCTGTCCTGACAAATTTTGTTATGTTTGTGGAGAATTTATACTCATACTCATACTCATACTTTATTCATGTTTTACACACAATTCGCATGTGTTTACACAAGTCAACGAAAAAACATGTAAGCACTGCTGAGCAAACAGTGCAGAATTATAAAATCCAGAATGGAATATTAAATATTACACACAAACATATAGTTAAAAACAAACACACATAAAAATATAAAAATACATGCAATTAAAAGTCAAAGGTCACAGGTACAATAATCTCAGTCTGCTAGAAATTCAGCTACACTATAAAAAACATTGCTAGTTAAAATTTGTTTAACTTTTTTTCTAAATTCTTCCATATGTAGCAATCGAATCTCGACTGGAAGCTTATTGCATAATTTTACAGCTAAAAACTCTGGCCGATTTTGGCACCTAGAAAGTCTACAATGTGATGGCACTAGCTTACCTCGCTGTCTGGTATTGTAATTGCTCAGTTCGCCATGCTTTTTAAAAGCGTTCTCAAACTTTTTGACGAATGTGACACTCTCAAGAATAAAAACTGATGGAAAAGTCATTATGCCTGTTTGTTTAAATGATGATCTACAGTCATCTCTATATTTGAGACCCGTTATTACCCTGATTGCCCTCCTTTGGAGTCCAAATACTCTATCCGCCGACGCCGCACTGCCCCACAACATTATCCCGTATGACATAACCGAGTGGAAAAGCGCGTAGTAGGCAGCAAGTATAGTCTCAATAGAGACACAATCATATAGATTCCGCAACAAGAAGACACAGTTTCTGAGTCTACTTGACACGGCATCAACGTGAATGTCCCATTTCAGTTCGGGATCCAAATGTAGCCCCAAAAATTTGACGCTAACAGGGTTGGGTACTTCGCTCATATCTCTTAGCGATAACACTCGCGATAACAGCATCTTCTGGGTTTTGTTATTGTTGAGCTTCAGTTTGTTGGCATTAAACCAGTTTTCGACTTTCGACTGAGTCTCAATGACCATCATCTCAACAGCACATAAGTCCCTCCCTCTCACAGTTAGAGAAGTATCATCAGCAAAGATGGTGTATTTTGGGAAATTATCCTGGAGTGGCAAATGATTGAAAAATATAAGGAACAGAAGTGGTCCAAAAATAGAGCCTTGAGGCACACCAACAGTTACTGCCCTCTCTGTTGAAGATACTCCTCCAATCCGAACCGATTGGGAGCGACCACTTAAATAAGACTGTATAAGTGACACGCTATTATCACTGACATTATAATATTTCAGCTTGTTGAAAGGACAAGCCAGGCCATTTTCTGAAAATGTTAAAAATGCCTACTTCCAATATTTTGGCGTTTTAGAGATCAAGACAAGCATTGGGCTCCTCATGTGTGCTGCGTTAGTTGTAGCATACTATTGGTACAGTGCAGTGGAGAAATAGAAAGAGGCAGAAAGCATGCCTTTTGCAGTCCCAATGGTATGGCCAGTACCCAGTAATAATTTGGACGATTGCTATTTTTGCCTAGCAAACACTGAAGGTTATTCAAAAAACGGAAAGCGAAAGTTCGACTAACCAAATTTGCAGTCTGCGATACGATCTGTTCCTCATAATACAGATTCACTAGTACCAATCGCACCTTTAGATCCGCAAAATGTTGTTTTGGAAGATAATGAAGACAAAGAAACAGTGCACCGACTCTGGTTTTACTCCAGGGCTCAGCTCTCGTGAGCCATATTTAGTTGTTTAAACTGAATTGAATGATTTAGTGCATGATTTAGGATTACCAAAGCAACAGTCAGAACTTATTGGTTCCCGACTTAAGTAACGGAACTTATTAGCCAAAGAAACGAAAATTACGAATTTCAGTAAAAGAAATGCTACGTTTTTTGCATCCTACAGTGTAGAAAATTTGTTGTATGCGTGATATTGATGGCTTAAGGGGCCTGAGTATACACAGTTATACATTTGTATCTGCCATGTTAAAACAGGGATTCCCATTTAGGACAGACCTCACTTGTTTTTCAAACTACATACACAGTATTTCAGAAGGTGATAGCTAAGACCTTATTTTTTTTATTTCACAAGAAATACCGCGTCAACCACGCAGGGTTATTGGCGGTGGACGGCACATAAACACATACGTATAACTATATTTTGTTGTATAGATGACAGTCTTTGAGATATTTAATTATTCTGTATGGATTCCTCGTCAGGACATCTTTGATGTTGTTTGGCAGGTTGTTGCATATTCTTTGTCTATCATTAACAGGACATTCAAGCAAGAAGTGTTTAACTGTGACAGGTACTTGACAGGTTTCACAGACTGGTGGGTGGCAACGGTTGAACAGGTGTTGGTGGGTTAATAAGGTATGCCCAACCCGAAGTCGTGATATCACAACCTGGTCTCTTCTGGTCTTCAAATGTGGTACTTTGGCTGGAAGTTCTGGTATGATGTCACGTAACTTGCTGCTGGAGACGTTCCACTGTAGCTCCCACTTCGTGTTGGTGTATTGTCTCATAGTAAAGACCTTAATGAATGACACCTATTTGCGATTTTCTCAAAAAAGTTTTTTAGTGTGCAAAAAAACTCGCAATGCAAAATCATACATCCTTCAAATGTCTGTAATTTAACAACCAACCACGACATCAAAAAAGGCCAAATAGGTAATAAAGCGCAAGCTTTCTTCTTCAACTTTCTTTTTGAATGATTACTGTAAGTGTAAAGGTAACGTCAGGAGCTTGGAAATGCGAAATTAATTTTTATGGTGACCTTTGGACCTTACCTTTGGATTTTTGGACTTATCTCCCCTCATCTTAGACAGACAAACTGGAGAAAGGGAACAGGCGGCCACGCCTCCTCGCTAACACGGGAATACGTTTTTTCTTGGATTCTCAATTTCGCACGCTATACCCTAGACCCTTAATGCAGGAGCTTGACACTGAGAACTCTCTCTGTGATTGGCGCTTATTTATAGATTCGTCTAAATATAGTTTAAAAGCTGTGTTATTGCATAATGGAAATTTAAAACCCTCTATACCAGTTGCCCATTCACTGATGATGAAAGAAACTTATAAAAATATGCGCACTCTTTTATATAAAATATATTACAGCAAGTATACGTACGTGGCAGTTATGTGCGGACTTAAAAGTTACAGGATTTTTGTGGGACTTCAGGGACGATTTACAAAATATTGCTGTTTTCTTTATTTATGGGACAGTCATCGTGCAGTGAATCAGTTATGTAACAAAAATTTGGCCGGAAAGAAGTGAATTTCAACCAAACCCTCAAAATGTTAAGTTAAGACCTCTTGTAGGCTCCAAAAATGTCCTTCTACCTCCTCTGCACATTAAGCTTGGGCCGATGAAAAACTTCGTGAAGGCTATAAATAAAGATGTTGATGATTTCAAACACTTAACACCCTTTCCCCAGTTAAGCGAAGCCACATTAAAAAAAAGCGTTTTTATTGGACCATAAATTAAAAAATTGCTGGACGTTAGCTTTACAAAGACGCTTACCAGATAGGAAATCAGACCATGGAACTCATTTGTTATTGGAGTAAGAAAACTTTCAGGCAATGAGATGGATACAAACGACCAAAAAAGTAAGACAAGAGATAAGATTTGTGTTCTGGTATTATATCTAGAATTGCTGTAAGATGCACCTGCTACTAGTGACTATATGAGCATATGAGTTTTTTCAAATAGTTCTCAGTTCAATGCAACATGTGCTTAAGTCCAACCAAATATTAGATAAAATATATAAATATGTTCAATGGAAGATGAGCCTAAGTATACAATCACTATTAATGATCACTTCAACGCAGAAATTGCCTTAGGGCCCGGTTTCCCTATGTTCAGTTAGAAGTATCAGATAGGTAGCTGCTAGTTAGCGTTTCTATGGATACAACTGTCAGACAAGATTTACGTGAATTCGTAACGCTCAACCTTCTGGTGGGGGTTCTCACTGGCCATTGCCGGCTGAATAGACATCTGTCACTTATGAGAGTGGTAGGGGATCCCAGCGAGACAGCGTTCCACTTCCTGGGCAGATATGCAGTTTATCGCAACCTTAAAGGGGTGATACACGTACGAGCAAGTACGCGTACTTATGGCTCGACGACCTTTTTCGCCTGTGTATCACCGTAAGTACGCGTACTTTTAAAACCGTCGCGCAAACTGCCGGCGATCCAACTGGTTTGAAATCTTGCTCGTAGCTTGTCTCGGCTCGTACTGCGAGCAGCGAGCTTCCACTTTGTTTCGTCAGTCCATAGATGCGCAACGCTTGTTGTGTTTGGCGTTTGTTAAAAGTTTTGTTTATTTAGGAAAATTATCAAAATGAGTGATTTCAGCTTCACGTGTGTCACCGCTTCGAGCCGAGTAAGTTCGCGAACTTAAAAACCGCGTACTTAAAGTTCGTACGTGTGTCACCCCTTTTAGGGTTCAGATATTCGGCACGACGGAGTTTGGGGAGGAGCCACTATATTCAGCGAAATGGTCGGACATACTGACTTTCGTCAGGAGGTCTGGTAGGTTCGACAAGGAGCTTTCTAAGGTGTAGAATTTTAGTGTTTTCAGTGATTGGTTCAGTGGGGTTGGCAAAAAGGGCCAAAGGTGGCCTACTTGCCTGGCTTCGCCTCCCCATCACTACTACTACTACCACTACTACGTGAATTCGTAAGTTTAACCGTCAATTGTTTAAACAATTTATTTAACAGTTATCCGTTAACTTCCAGATAATTTTTTTTAACTGGACATTGAGAAAGCGGCCCTAAGTACACTAGCATATTATTTATGCGTAGTTTGTGCTTTACCATTCGTTTTTCCATTCACTGATAGAAGCGTGCTCCAAGTGATTTATTATTTCACTCCATTTGTCTAATCGTTCATAGTTGAAAAATTGTGGAGGAATAGTACAAGAAACATAGGGTTTTTTAATATTGTGTTTGTATAGGAAAATCCTGTTTTATGCTGAGACAATCATATAAAGCAAAATTATCAATTTTACCACATTTCTCTCTTATAGATGTCACATACGTAACCTACAGATAATAATACATCTGATATGCGTCCTGGCTTGGAAAATAAAGTTCTTGATGGAGCAATGGACTCCGGCACACCTTAAAGTATGTGTTAGAGCCTTTTTTTACCCTTTTGAAATCCAAAGAAAAAAATGTAGTCAAGTTGATTGACTCAGTACTTCCCACACATTCCAATGATACCAGTTTTACTATTTTCCCACAGCATGAACTATAGTCTAGATGCCACTGCAATCAAATCATCGCTAGCCCGACCGCAAAAAAAGTGTTTTATTCTATCATGAATACATCAATTTTTTGAGTTTTACAAACCCCCACCCCCGAACCACCCTAATTTCACCCCCAACCAAAAAAATTTTAATGATCAGGAACCCCTAAAACGTCTAAAACGAAGTTTGAGGTGTTTTTTATATTTTTAGTTTTTTTTATTATTGCCGCGCCGCCACTGAAGTGATTTTTAAAAACCATACGCGCTTTTGATACTCGTCGCGGTAATAAATTTGTGTCAAAATTTCATTAAAGTCAATTCAGAAGTTTCCACGTAACACAATACAAAACGATCCAAACTAATACTCGTATGTATTTTGTATGCATCAGAAAGTTCAAGTCCCTTGGTTCCTGTAATACACAAGACAATGTTCGGATGGACCTAAAAAAGTGTATTATACCGCTAGGTCTTTCTCTCTCAGGTCAGTAGACAGCCTATTATGAGGACAACAAGTGTTTCAGCTTTACAGCCCCCCACCTCCCAACCACTCCAATTTCACCCCCACCCAAAAAAAAGTAGAAAATGATCAGGAACCCCTAAAACACCCAAAAACGAAGTTTGAGGCATATTTGAAATTTTTCGTTTTTTGCTAATTACTCCGCCGCCCATGCACCGATTTTCAAAATTGTAGCAACATTACCTACTACGACCCTACACCATATCACTACCCAAATTTCATCAAAATCTATGCAGCGGTTATTGAGATTAGGAGGCTAGAAAAACGCGAACAGACAGACAGACAGACAGACAGACAGACCGACAGACAGACAAACCGACACACAGACCGACAGACAGACCGACAGACAGACCGACAGACAGACCGACAGATAGACCGACAGACAGACCGCCAGACAGACCGACAGACAGGCCGACAGACAGACCGACAGACAGACCGACAGACAGACCGACAGACAGACCGACAGACAGACCGACAGACAGACCGACAGACAGACCGACAGACAGACCGACAGACAGACCGACAGACAGACCGACAGACAGACCGACAGACAGACCGACGGAAATGAGTGACGTGGATTTTCGTTATGTGGGCATCATGAAACGCCCAAAACGTGGATTATCTCAAAATCGAAAATTTTCGCGATCACAATACTCCCCTCACCTATCGGTGTGGGAAGTAAAAGTGTCTAAATCGATTTTTGAAAAACAAACAAACAAAATCTTGTAGACCACTAGACTACTAGTAAGCCTTGAATATCAAAAGCTTTGCAAAGACGATGTGGTGAAAATAAAGTTGTTAGTCTGTATTACCCTGTGGCCATCATTTTCAAATAAACTGATTGCAGCTAAAACTTTATTTTGTTCTGGCATCACGATTCAGACAATTACCATCTTAAAACTTTTAATAATCTCTAAAAAGTTCTAACAAATATATGACAAAATTCAGGACTCTCGACTATATAATATATACCTGGTAGTAAACAGTTGGAAAGTCCGACTAAATTTACCTACCTTCATGACATGTCCGTAAACACATACTGTGGAGATATGTGTATATGACCTAGTCGTAAGTCATAACTCGGTGTAGCCGCGAAACTCCTCAACAACTTCTCAACTCCGCAATTACAGTAATGGCGGACGATTAATCGACAAGTAAATTAGCAGCAAGCAGTCATCGTGCGGCGAACAGGCAGCTTCCAAACCAGGCATGCATATTGCTCCAGAAGACAGGGCTGGTTAGGGCAACCTCGAAAGGCATATTTAGGAATATACAGGGTGTTAATTGAGTATGTTAACAAGCTTTAACTACGAATAGTACTCTGAAAAATAGAAAGAAAATGTCATATGAACGTGGGTCCGGACATGCTTCCTAAGGGAGCTACGCCCCTTTGCATGGGGCAGCCTGAAGACGGTTTTCCCTTGATATTCTCGAAACCATTCATAACAAAATTATGAAATTAGGGACGATGGGTAAGCTTCTGACGCTGAATCTGATTCTGAATTCAAAATTTCATAATTTCAATTAGAGTATCATACGGGAGGAGTTAAGGGTAAAAATAATCCCATTTTCTAAATGGTAATTTTTTTGACATTTTGATTTTAGAATATGGTATTTCAGAGGTTTCTACGTAAAAATGGTCTCTTGGTACATCTCGTTTTCAAGAAAAATGCAAATTATTGAATCGATGCAGGCTATTGTATTCAATGATTTGCATTTTTCTCGAAAACGGTTAGTCCTATCAAGATGTACCGAGAGACCATTTTCACGTAGAAACCTCTGAAGTACCACATTCTAAAATCAAGACGTCAAAAAAATTACCATATAGAAAATGGGGTTATTTTCACCCTTAACTCCTCCCGTATGATACGCCTCTGATTGAAATTATGAAACCCTGAATTCAGAATCAGATTCAGCGTCAAAAGTTTACCCGTCGTACCTAATTTCGTAATTTTGTTATGAATGGTTTCGAGAATATCGAGGGAAAACCGTCGTCAGGGTGCCCCTTGCAAAGGGGCTCCCTTAAGAAGCATTTCCGAATCCATGTTCATATGACATTTTCTTTCTACTTTTCGGAGTACTATTCGTGGTTAAAGTTTGTTAACATACTTAATTAACACCCTGTATATTTTGGAAACTTATGGGATTACGATGCGATTACGACCCCTGCTTAATTGGAATCCATGTCTTAATTCAATATCTTGTTTTACGTGCTCCGTGTAATACAGGGTGTAAAACATCTAAGGGGGCAATTCCTCATCACAAAAAGATATGATCTTTCATATAGAGAAACTTTATCAGAGCATCCCTTGTTAAGATACAGCCCCTTAAACGGGGCACATAAAATTTGTTTAACAATTTTTTTCACAAGCACTAAAAAAGTTACAATATTCAAATTAACCTGACATTTTCTACTACCAAAAAGACACTTAGCCAGTAATTTATTTGGTTTACCCCATGGTTGTAAGGGGCGGAAAACGCAACCCCTAAAATTTGTTTCCAATGCAGCTTTTTGTCTTATTATTTGTTTACCATTTACACATTTATTTCCGATAGCCTGTTGCATTCTGAACAAAAAATTTCCCTTGAATTTATTACCCAAAATAAACCAGTCCGCAGTAAAAAATTATCTTACGATTATTTTTACGATATTTTTACGTAAAGTGGCCTAAATTGTGTGAAATCCTTATCTCTATGGGAGTTCCTTACCATATTTCTCATACAGCAACTCTATGAGTCTAGCTCGGCGCGTGTAAGAATTGATGGTAACCTGTCTGGTGAAATAGCGACCAGAAAAGTATTATCTCCGATGTTATTTAACATTTGCTCTGAATTTGTGATGAGACAGGTATTGGACAACTGGAATCGCGGTATAACTATTGGCGGAGGCAAAATATCCAACTTAAGATTTGCTGACGATACAACCCTTATTGCTGCTTCTCAGGAAGAACTAGTAGCTCTATTAAACGTCTTAGAACAACACAGTACAGCGTATGGTCTTTGTATTAACTACAACAAGACCAAGGTTATGATCGTAGATAGAGAACACGATAGTCATCGAAAAATAAAGTCAGTAGGCCGTTGTAAAGTAGTTCAAAGCTTCGCGTACCTCGGTTCTTTGATCGACAATTCGGGTAGCTGTGAAAATGAGGTTCGGCGGCGCCTTCAAAAGGCACGTGTGGCCATGACAAAGCTTACTAAAATATGGCGTGACCAGAACATCACTGAAGCTACCAAAATGTCGCTGGTTCAGTCTCTTGTATTCTCTATATTTTTGTATGCCTGGAAGCTTGGACTGGTAAAAAGGCAGATCGTGCTCGCATAGATGCTTTTGAAATGTGGACGTGGAGGAGAATGCTGAGAGTTCCTTATACCGCCCATCGAATTAACGTTTCCATACTGGATGAGCTCTGTAATCCAAAGAGACTATCCCCCATTATGTCGACGAGAATGCTCACATTCTTCGACATATTTACAGAAGCGATAATATGGAGAAACTTGTAGTTTAGGGTCGTGCCCCGAGTGGCCGGCGCCTTGGCCGTTCTCTTACACGCTGGGTAGATACCACGAAACAGTTGCTGGATATGAGTGTCAAGAGCGCCACTGAACTGACAGTAAATTGCGAACGATGGCGAGCTAGAGTTCTCAAAACTAGTGATAATATTCGTGTCGGCAATACTCTAACTCCGAATTAATGCATTCTACGAGCTCACAGCATGTCTGTTAAGACATTGTGACTACGATGATGATGTAGTATGCTACTATTAGAAGATAGAGAATGCGATGTAGTACCAATCTACATTGTGGAACATAATCTTCTTCTTAGGGTGCCATCTTCTTACGAAGGTTGGCGACCATCATGACAATTTTCACTTTATTAACTGCGGCTCTGAATAATTGTGTTGTGGAGCAGTTATACCACTTCCTCAAGTTACGAAGCCACAAGGTGCGTCTTCTTTCCACATTGCGTTTGCCATCGATTTTTCCTTGCATAATGACATGGAGAATTTGATATCTTTCACCTCTCATTATATGGCCCAGATATTGTAATTTTCGTATTTTAATTTCTGTGACCAGTTCTGTCGTCTTGGAGAGCTGTCTTAAAACTTCCTCGTTGGTAACATGGTCTATGTATGATATTCTCAATATTCGCCTATAAAGCCACATTTCATAATGGAGTTCTCCAATTACGTTGCGATAGCTTGCATACTGTGTACACTTGATATGCAACTGTACAGCTAGTACGCTCCTGTAAATCGGTGAATGTTTGGTTTGTTGTTATTGCCCTCGATATCAGCGGGTCGACGTTGTTGTTTTGGGACTCACGTCATCCTGTTCTCAGTTAGGCCAGGCTGATTGCAACTGCCGATATGCCTAATTCCGACGTCAGCTCGTCTCTGTGCAATAAGGGCATAATGCTGAGGGAGCGACAGCGCAAGGGATATCTTTCAAAATGGTGGTGATAATTTGCGCTCGGTTTGTTGAATGATAACGACGCAGGCCTGTCTGGAAATTGAAACGTGAAATGCACTGGAAACACAATATAGGTCAGAACTGCGCATCATTCTACGATTTTGGCATAACGGCTGCATTCATCAATTTTGAAGCGTTTTCTCGCGACATTAGGTATTAGAATACATATTTGTCACGTATTGATTGCTGACATCATAGACTTTAACCAGCGCCAGCGCTAGAACTAACAGTTCTGAAAACACCTCATAAACGGCGCCAAACTTCAAACAAGTAACCTATCTATTTTCGATGTATTTTTGTGACAGAAGTAGGAAATTTACCTACCCTGCAAAGAATTGTATGTTTCCAAATCGACAGTAATTAAGAACTACCCCAACTGCACTTCCATCATATCTTGTTCTATAGTATTTCACTGTTGTGTTGGTTCATTCGAAATTTTTGAAATTGCAGGACATTACGATGACATGACAGCACTACCATTACAAGCGATCATTTTAGGTTATGTTGGTTTTGAATCGTTTTGAATACATTTTCAGAACGTATTTGAAACATAGACGAATGCGTTTTGAATGCATGGGCGCCAGAAAACAGCCTTGATTCTGTTGTGTAATTTTTCCAATTTGTGACGTACCTCTTTAGGGTTGACGTCTTTTTTTATAGCTTAGTCAGAGACGAGACTGTGGGTATTTTTTATTAAATATTATTTAAAGCCCGTTTAAGTAGGAATGAAGCCAGGAGGGCGCCAGCTGACGTAGTTGACGGAAAGGGTGAAACAAACAAGCTTATTACCTAATTGCTACGAAAAATATATTACGTACTTTTCACAAAAACCGGATTTACGAATGAATTGATATAGTAGATTAACATTTAAAACCTTATAGGCAATAACAGTATCTGTACAGTATCAACAGTACTGTTAAATTGGTTCCCAATTTAGGTATATGTTGAAATTATGTACAGTAGAGCAAATATTAATAATTGTGAAACAGTAGTTCTTCAAAACTTTCTGAGGGAATTTCACATTAGTGTCCATTCCAGTACGACACGACGCTTATGGTAAAAACTGGATTCCAGGGATGACTTTTCATTGACCAAATATAAAGAGTGAATACGACCTTATATCCTCTTGGTGAGATTCTTACCCCCTAAGGGATAACGCCTACTAAACGGGACTCATACGATGGAGGCTCCCAAGCATTCCGAACTCGGAGGTTTCTCCCGAGAAGTACAACGGCTTAAAAACTGGAGCAGTGGCTGGTGGCTGATGGCATCAGAAAATTTTGCTTGCATAATATACATGCATACTGCACAAGCACGTGCCAGTGGCAAAAAAAGCCTACAATGATAATGAATTTCTAAAGAAATCAGAATAAATGATGATAATTAATTTAAGGTCTACTTTCTATAATAGATTACCTTAGATGTTATGAGGCTTCACACACACACGCACCCATAAAACAACGCGTCAGGTTTGCAAGAGCTGAAGACGACCGCTACATTTTCGCCATCTCGAAAATTCCTCCTTTTTTGCTCTTCAGATATTTTTCTAATATATGGGGATATCATTATCCTGCAAATAGGCAGCACATCATTCGTTTTGTACAGGGCGTCTCAAAATGAAAATTGCGTACTGACTCAGATAAAGAAATATCGAACCGTTACAAATTATAGACCTGTCTCACTTATCTCCTGCCTGGTAAAGATTTTTGAACATTTGTTTAACGATTTTGACCTGCTTGGATGAACTTGTATTTTTTTAGGGTTAGGGTTAGGCCAGCAATAAAACAAAAACTTCTTATTATTATTTTATATTCATGCTACGTTTCTACTAATATTATAGTCATCATTAGGCATCTTCAAAATTCGATATTCTGATGCCTGATGATGACTCTATTATTCGACACGTCGCATGGATAAAGAATAATAAGAAGTTTTTATTTTATTGCTGACCTAGAAAATTACTGCTACGTTTTTGAAAATTGAATATAAAGAACAAATTGGCAAAATTCCTAGAGAAGTATAACATACCCTCTAATAAACAGTTAGGTTTCAGAAAAAATGAATCTACTGAAGATGCGGTGACCTGTGCAGTAGGAAAATCATGCAAAAATGTAGACAGAAACATTCCAACATTATGTGTCTTTGTAGACACCAAAAGCATTTGACACAGTTGATCATAATATGATACTCATGAAAACTTTACAAAATTATGGTATACGGGTACAAGTGTATCATCTAATTAAAAGCTACTTAAGTAATGACAGGTTCTCACGATTCAGTTTCGCTGTATCAGTTTGACTGATTCAGTGATACTGAACAGATAATGAACGTGGAAACACTGTTTCATTAAAACTAATCAATGAGTCAGTACTTTCAGTCAATGTGAAAGCCAGTCCTACTTTTCATCCATTTTGATTGAATCGGTATTACAAAATGAATACAAACTGACGTGCGAGAATATTTTCCGTCATCATGAATATCATCAATTTTGGCACACCAAGGTTAGACGTGAAATATGTTGAACAAACGTCGCGTCGTTTTCATTAAGGGGCCTGGATACACACATTTATGCATACGTATTTGCCATGTAAAACACGGACTCACAATTTCTCGCATAACTCACTCTATTTTCAAACTACATATATAATATTTCAGAAGGCGATAGTTAAGACCTTAATGAATGACATCTATTTTCGATTTTCTCCAAAAAGTATTTAAAAAAAAAAACTCACAATGCAAAATCATACATTCTATAAATGCCTGTAATTTAACAACCAAACACGATATCAAAAAAAGGCTGAATAGCGCACAAGCGCAAGCTTTTTTCTTCAATTTGCTCTTTGCAAGTTTAAAGGTAACGTCAGGAGCTTGAAAATGCGAAATTCATCTTTACGGTGACCTTTGGACCTTACCTTTGGACCTTTTGACCTTACCTTTGGATTTTTAGATTTATCTCCCCTCATCTTAGACACACATACTGGAGAAAGGCGGCCACGCCTCCTCGCTAACACGGGAATACGTCTTTTCTTGGATTCTCAATTTCGCGTGCTATACCCTACCCTAGACCCTTAATGCCTGATCGCTCTGTATTGTGTAACATGAAAATTATTGGATTGATTGTGATGAAACTTCTACACAGTATTATTACGATGGCGAGAATGGAAAACGTTTATCATTTTTATAAATCGTGTCAGTGACGGCGCAGCAGTAATAAAAAAATATAAAAACAGCTCAAATTTCGTTTTTAGGCGTTTTAGGGGTTTCTGATGATTTCCTACTTTTTTTTGGGTTAGAGTATGTATATTTTGGGTAGACACTTCCTGGTCCACGCATTCAAGAATCTCACGTACCCAGTGTAAAATACAGTTTATTGCCAAACATGTACAAAATGCGAAATATCACAGACTGCTTTACACTTAGCCTCCATCTCTCGCCATGGCCAACGTGAGACTGTGACTGTCCAAAGAACGTGATGACGTCATCGCTCTAGAAAAGTCGAAGCGATCGATAGGACTAGGGCGCGGCGTTGCCGTAACATAATATCGTCACATCTGATACAAATATAAAATCGTGTTACAAATGAACAAACAAATAAGAATCAAGTAGGTGCGCTGTACAGATTAAAATTGGAGTAGATGGGGGGGTGGGGAGTCATGAAACTGAAAAAATGTTTTGTATTCATAATAGGCTATCAATTGATCTGTGAAAGAAAGACCTAGCGGCATAACAAACTTTTTTTGGTCGGGCGGGCAATGATTTGGTTGCAAGGGGATCTCAGACTATAGCTTCATGCTATGGGAAAATAATAAACTGGTATCACCATACTGAGTCAGTCAGCTTGACTTAATTTTTCAAAACTGGTCTGTATAGTTCACGAGAAAAGAATTTGCGGCCCGTATTTTCGAAAAAAGAAATAACTTGATGTCATTAATGCATAGCATGATGTTTCTCTACATATACTGGTTTTTTATATCATGATTGCCTATTTATAGCGGTGGTGTTATGTAATCAAAGATCGGGGTAAGATAAGCAAGCACCCCACTGTCTGCAGATGTCGTCGTTTTCTTTCTATTAGTGCGTCTCTCTGGGAGCCACTTACGACGTCCAAGAACTGTGAAAGAGAAAACCGCTGACAGGTCGCTCTAACTATATTAATCTAAATAAGAGCAGAACGTCTACCATATTTCTTAATAATACTCGACGCTCAGGTCTTCCAAGGAATCGTTCCGCTAAATGCACTTTTCGCGTCGCTGTTGTCTTCCCAGGGTTAACTAATTCCAAGGAAACCATGATAAATGCTGGGAGCCTGAGTAGTACGGAAGCGTTTGAACTCTAAGACAGGCTGGAAAGGATGTGCTAAGGATGTATTGCCAGTTAGCCCTGACAGTAAGAGGAAAATGTTTAAATATTCACTTGAACGAAACGATGTTACTTATGAATAGCTTGTGTTTAACCCGTCTGGGTGTCAAAACACAGTATAAATATGGCGTCGTGTCTTCCCACACATTATCGGTACTACAAAAAATTAAGAGTTTTTCTATATCTATATCATCCTCATCAAAGAAGTAAACAGTGTAAGCGTCCAGAAACGAAGTTTGAACGATTATGAAATTTTTTGTTTTTTGTTGATTCCTCCATGACTTCCAACAGCAAAACAACGTTATCATTTCCTCCGCGGTAGTAATACGGTGTCACAGCTTCATCACAATCAAGTACGTAGTTTCCAAGATAGACATTATAGAATTATAATATGTATCAAATTACTCCACACATATAAAATTCAAAGACAACATTCGAATAGGTCTAAAAAGCACATGACATCACGAAAGTCAATTTTCAGCGCATTGTAGAATATTTTACGGGTACAACAAACTTTTGAGTTTTACCACCCCCTACCCCCCAACCACTCCAATTTCGTCCCCGCTCAAATATAGTAGAAAATGATCAGGAACCTCTTAAATGCATAAAAACGAAATTTGAGCGGTTTCTATACTTTTAGTCTTTTGTTTATCGCTGCAACGCCACTGGCACGACTTCTAAAAACCAAAGGCGCTTGCCATGATAATAGTACTGTGTCAAAATTTCATTTAAATGAATTCAGTACCTTCTAGGTTACACAATGCAAAACGATCTAAAGCAATACTCGTATGTATACATCAAAAAATTATAAGTCCCTTGATTTCTATAATAGGCAACCCCGTAGGCAACGCAATGTTCAGATAGACCTAAAAAAGTATATTACGTCGCTGAATGATTTCTTCACATGACAATGGACAGCCTGTTATGGATAAAACTAATTTTTTGGTTTTAAAACCCCCCACCCCCCCAACCACCTCAACTTCACCTCCACAAAAAAAAAGGGAAAATGAATAGGAACTCCTAAACGCCTAAAAACGAATTTTGAGGCATATTTAAAATTTTTCGTTTTCTTGTCATTACGCCGTCGCCCATGGCCCGATTTTCAAAATTATAGCAGCATTACCTACTACGACCCCACACTATATCGCTACCCAAATTTCATCACAGTCCATGCAGCGGTTACGGAGATTACGACGGTAGAAGAACGCCAACAGACAGGCAGACCGACGGACATGAGTGACGTGGATTTTCGTTATATAGGTATCATGAAACACCCAAAAAATGGGTTATCTCAAAATCGAAAATTTTCGCGATCACAATACTTCCCTTATCTATCTATCGCTGTGGGAAGTGAGATGAGAGCAGGACATTAGGAGGATAATAGTTATTGATTTGGGTAACGAGTTTGACCTGCGATGATCAACTTGGGTTGTTATTTCTTTAGGCTTCGGTCAGAATGAAGACAAATAGTTCTTTTAATTTAAATTTAATTCATGTAATATCTTCTAAGTAACCCATCTTTATCTAACCCTTTTTGTCACGTAATCCTGTGCCAATAAGTTTATGTAACGATTTTGACTGCTATGACAAACTTGGGTTATCTTTTTAGGTTTAGATCGCAATTAAGATAAAAAGTTCTTATAATCATTTATGCAATGTCTTCTAAGTAAGCAAAGGCTTAAAGCCTATGGCGCTGTAGAAGCGCAGCGAGAGGATAGGTTTTGGTGCACGTTAGATTTGAAACGCTGCAGGTTGTAACCGTCGATTAGTCTAATTGCTCTCTTCCGGATAGTGTCCAGAAGCTTTAGAGAGTATTTCGGAGCTCATCTCCACATATGGAAGCAACACACCTTCGATGGTCGGATCTGCGCGAGCAGCAGTTGTTGTTCTGGCGTATACAGCTTTCTACAGCGGAATAAAACTTCAAGCACCTGAGATGTCGTTTTAGCAATACTGAAGACGTGATCGTGCCAGGACATGTTATTATTGATGTTGATCCCCAAAAGCTTGACGGAAGGTGACTCGACTATTGGGTGACCCTCCATTTCCAGAGTTGGTAACCCAACGTGAAACTGCTTTGTCAGTATTGTTGTCTCAGCTTTCTGTACGTTAAGCTGTACTCTATTTACTAATCGTCACTCGACAATTGCTTTGATATCTACGTTGATCTGTGAGTCATGTTGCTGTCGCCGACGTACCATCTCCTAGGATGATAGTGCCTCACCTTTTTCCATGCACGATATTAATGTACTGTTATCTGCGAAGCTGTAGATTGGATTGGATGTTATTTTCAGCAGCTCGTTAATGTACAGCAGAAACCATGTGGGGGATAGGACGCATCCCTGAGGAACAGGACCGAGGTTCGGCGGCTACCTCCTTCCAGCCCTCTTTGAACTCACCTGATGTTTCGATAAGCAGTTCTTGTTATAGCCTTTCTGCGGGGTTTCCGTTGCATCATTGCCCAGGAGAAAGTAAAATTTGACAGCTTAGCATCGTCCGATGGTAGAGTCCATCGCGTTGTGTCGAAAACTCAAAACAGAAGTTTTCAGAAAGACCTCAAATACAAATGACACCAGCTACGTGTTTCGCGTCCGGAAAAAAATGAGGCTCATTACTTTTGGGATGGACCCTGTACAAGCCCTTTACGGGTTACGAAATTGCATATGCTGGAAGCTAATATAAAATTGGATAGTAAAATTATAGACGCACTAAAACTAAATAACAGTAAAACTACAGACTATAAATCACATCAAATAGTCGTAAGAACCTCTATTAACTATAATAAAATTGTACTAAAAACGGTAAAAAGAATTTTCAATGCGGAATATTTTTAAGGACTTTTTTAAACGATAAATGCTGTTTTCGTCTTTTATAGTCATTCGCAAATAGTTATTGAGTATTGGCACAGGGGTAGTAGATACAGATGCACTGAATGCATTTTCTGTGATGAAGCTTTATGCCTATCTGTGTATCATATATTTACTTTTTGATAAGAATTAGGGTTAAGTATAGTAGCTATATGCTAGACATCGCGCAACATTCATATGTCTGTGTATTCTATATAACGACACACAAATAAAGACATAATAATTACAATAATATTCCAGACTACGCAGCAGTCTCTGGCTCCAGGATGGCTAGCTCTATACAGAAATGAAGAGCTTTAAGTTATTATCCAGGACCAAGTGATTGCAACATGAAACTACAAGACACATATAATCAAAGATCCATCAATCACTGACGATAATTGCAGAAAATACCACCAACAAGGAAACAACAGAACACACACAAAACTCTCACTGGAAACGAGTACACAGCCAAACATAGCTCTGCAGCCAAAGTCTGTGGCACTAGCCACAACAAACAAGCTAACTGGAAACACAGACCCATAGTATAATCCCACACCGACCTCAGTAGTTGAAAACAATCAATTCAAACTATTCTCTATTCTGGGACATTGAAATACATACAAATAAAACCGTCCCAGCCAATAGACCAGATACAGTTTTCCAGTCAAAGGCAGACAAAGTGAACTGTTTGATAGATATTGCAATTCCCAATGATATGACTATCCAAAGCACGTACGCTAGGAAGATATCTAAATACACAGATCTTAATAAAAATCTCTATAGGAATATAACGACTCTGGGAACAAAACAAAGTTAGTATCGTCCCCTCATTATGGCGGTCTCTGGCCTTACACCAAACACATTTACAGCACACCTGCAACAGTTGGGCCAGGACTATTCACAAAACCTTCCAAAAGTCTCTATTTCTCACGATCTTTAGAATTGTAGCTAAATTCCTAAATTCAGGATAATACTAGGTCAGATGTTGACTTGATATTCCCCGTCAATACTTGTCACTACTGCAACTATGCAAGGAAACATAAGAATTTATAAATAATAGTAATATATCTACAGGGTTATTCACGTTATTCGACACATTATGGCAAAAGTATTTGATAAAAAAGAAAATAATAATTTCGGATAGATAGAGACCCATAAAGGCTACGTTTTGAAAGTATTTTCATGTTATACAGGGTGTCCCAAAAACACGAAATATATCAAAGTTATGTTTTTTTTAAACGGAATACCGCGTATAATATTGCACACTCAGACTTTATGTATCATACATGGGACTTAAAACGAACCGTTTAGGTGTAAATCACCATTTTCGGTATAAGTAGATGTCAGGAAAAAATTGAATATCGCAGAGACTATAAAATGTGGAAGGCTGTGACTTTGCCGTATTACTAAGCATAAAATGCGTCAGCTTTGATAAGACTGTCAAATTCAAATTACGTTCATGTTTGGAGAAATCGGTCGATCAGCGATAACTTGATTGTTTCAAATGAAAATACCTAATTTTTTTTACACGGTTAAACGTAGAATTGGATAACTTTTCTAGCGATGTTAGGTTGTGAATATTAATCTCTGGTAGTTTTCATTTAATTTCAAATTTTCGAACAAACCGGCGTTTTTCAATTTTCTTACCTATAAGCAACGTAGCGGGCCATGAAATATAACAAAGACATGTTAACTTAGATGGAAGAAAACAAGTAACTTAGAAAAAAAGATGCAGACGCAATAGAATAAAGAGACAAAATGATAAAAATTCCTTACAACAAATCAACTCTCCCAGAAACAACTGCGATAACATCTCTGAGGTCAAAGAGAGGCTGGAGTATGGCAGTAATAGATATTTTTTACAGTCTACTGGCTACCGCAATTTACCAGAGGTTCAAAATTTCCAGGACATCAAATTCTACGTTTAACCGTATAAAAAAAATTAGGCATTCTCATTTGAAAAAATCAAGTTATCGCTGATCGAAGTTTCCTTAATTAATCGACCAATTTCTCCAAGCATAAACGTAATTTAAATTTGACAGTCTCATCAAGGCTGACGCATTTCATGCTTAGTAATACGGCAAAGTCACAATCTTCCAAATTTTATAATCTCTGCGATATTCAATTTTGTCCTGATATGTACTTATACCGAAAATGGTGATTTACATCTAAACGGTTTGCTTTAAGTCACATGTATGATACATCAAGTCACATTAAAATTTACCAAGGAATCTGAATATGCAATAATATACGGGGTTTTCTATTTAAACAAACATAACTTTGATACATTCCGTGTTTTTGGGACACCCTGTATAACATAGAAACATCTTTAAAATGTAGCCCTTATGTGTCTCTATCTATCCGAAATTTTTATTTTTTTTTATCAAATACTTTAGCCATAATGCTCTGTGTCGAATAACCCTGTTCTTTAATGGCAAGCTAATATTTAAGGAGATAATTTCTAAAAAAAAATTTTTGAGTGTCTTGAATAAACAAATATCTACATTTTTTGAAAAAAATAAACCCTTTTCAGCTTGTCAGCATGGTTTCCGTACCAATAAATCAACATCTTCAGCCATAACTGGTCTTACACAGTACGTAATAAATGGGTTTGAAAAAAACAGATCGACATATGCAGTATTTTATGACTTCACGAAAGCCTTCGACTGCTTATCTCATAAACTACTCTTACGGAAAATGGAGCTGTATGATTTTGAATCCACCAGTGTGTCACTCATGCAAAGCTACCTAGAAAACTGATATCAGTATGTCTCAATCGGCGGTCATAAATCTACTAAGGAACTCATTCAGTACGGAATACCTCAAGGTTCAGTACTAGGTCCAACATTATTTTTAATCTATATAAATGATTTAGGAAATAATAGCAAGGAATCTAAATGTTTACTTTTTGCAGATGATGCCACTCAGCTAGATCGATTTGATTCAGACGACGAAATGAATATCTATGCTTATCAAAAACATTTGGAAGTAAAAACATGGTGTTTAGCTAATTCTTTATGTCTAAACGAAATGAAAACTCAACAGCTCTACTTCAACTTAAAACATTCCGAGCAAAATAATGCACCTGTAAAGTTTTTAGGCATCCATCTAGATCATGCCCTCACCTGGGAAAAACGTGTGATGGAGTTGTCTAAAATTTTATCAAAAAGTATTTACCTGATCAGAAATTTAGCATATGTCATCAGCCAGTCATTACTGTTAACTGCTTATTACGGTAATTTTCACACCTTTGTTCAATACTCCATAATAAACTGGGGCCATTCTAGCCATATGAAAACTATATTCTCTCTGCAACGACGGCGACGTTGTATTCGGATACTGGCAGGCCTATCTTATGAAGCCTGCTGTAAAAACGCTTTCAGGGACTTTAAAATACTTACACTTCCTTGTATATTCATCCTGGAATGTCTGCGTTACACAAAAAATAACATGCAGCAATTTCTCAGGCATTCAGAGGTACATAGCTATGAAACCACGAACAGAGACAAATTATGTCAAAATCAATTGAAGCTGCATAAGTCAAAGAACAGCATCAACCACTAGTGCATCAAGTTTTATAATGTTTTGCCGTGGTTTTGCCTGATAACCTGAAATCTCTTGACAGTTTACGTTTCAATCAAAAGTTAAACCTCCAATCCAAGGCATTTAATTCTTTCGAAGAATATTTGTAACGTGTCGATGAATTCATCTTATATGTTAGGGAAATATTATGTATTTGTATGGCCAGTACTGATAAACAAATAAATCAAAATAGATAAATCATCTGTGATCTGCAACATTAATTTATTGTTGTTAATAATAACCTAAATAATTATCTACCTACTCTAACTTTACATGTGTTTGTTTGTGATATATGTTAAATTGTGTGTCGTTTTCTACATTAGCAGTTTGTAGATGTTATTACATATAATGTACATACTTTACTTTTACTTTTATATTTACATACTGACGTGTGTAAACACTTTTATGTAATGCACAAATAAATTACTACTACTACTACTACTACTACTACTATGTTAATTTAAATTATGCTCTATGACCGACTGTACGTGCCATTAATAAAAAACCTCTCTCTCGTATGAGTTGTGAACCGATTAGTAGTAACATGGATTTCAAAGAGGAAACAAGCTGGACAGCATAAGGCGTGGGAGTACAAAGAGAACGATAACATTGCTCCAATCGCTCGAGACGAAGTGAACAGCGGGTTTTATTCGGCGAAGCTAATTTGTTATGACTATCACGCGAACGGGATCGCTGGAGTGCTTAGTTTAATTATTAGAACGACGGCAGCGGCAGAAGAGTTGAGCAAACCAGACTGAAGAGATAACACAGATGGAGTGTCAGTAGGGGATGAAATGTGCTTCAGATGAAAAGGGCGAATAACGCTGGCTTTTGTGGGGGCTTTTGAGGCATTCAAAACTATTTTTAAAGGGCGCATAACAATGCTCTGACTTTAGTGAGCAAATAGGAGGGTTTTCATCATCATCATAGTCACAATGTCTTAACAGATACGTTGTGAACTTGCAAAATGCATTAAGTTGGAGCTAGAGTATTGCCGAAACGAATATTATCAATAGTTTTGAGAACTGTAGCTCGCGATCGTTCGCGATTTAGTGTCAGTTCAGTGGCGCTCTTGATACTCATATCCAGCAACTGTTTTGTCGGTTCCACCCAGCGTGTAGGGGAACAGCCACGGCACCGCCCACTCGGGGCGTGACCCTGAACTACAAGTTTCTACATATTATCGCTTCTGTGAATATTTCCGAAGAATGTAAGCATTCTCGTCGACACAATGGAGGATAATCTCTTTGGATTACCGAGCTTAGTTAGTATGAAAACAGTTCAATGGGCGGTATAAGGAACTCTCAGCATTCTCCTCCACGGCCACATTTCAAAAGCACCTATGCGAGCTCGATCTGCCTTTTTAACAATTCAAGTTTCCGAGGTATACAAAAATATGGAAAACACAAGATACTGAACCAGCGACATTTTGGTAGCTTTAGTGACGTTATGATCACGCCATATTTTAGTAAGCTTTGTGATGACCACACGTGCCTGTTGAATGTGGCGTCGAATCTCATTTTCACAGCTACCCGAATTGTCGATCAATGAACCGAGGTACACAAAACTTTGAGCTACTTCACAACGGCCTACTGACTTTATTTCTCGATGATTATCGTGATTTCTATCTACGATCATAACCTTGGTCTTGTTGTAGTTAATACCAAGGGCATATGCTGCACTTTGATGTTCCAAGATGTTGCTAGTTCTTCCAGAGAAGCGGCAATAAGGGTTGTATCGCCAGAAAACCTTTAGTTGGATATTTTGCTTCCGCCAATAGTTATACCGCCATTCCAGTTGTTCAGTACCTGTCTCATCACAAATTCAGAGCAAATGTTAAATAACATTGGAGATAATACACATCCCTGACGAACTCCTTTTCTGATTGCTATTTTTGGGGGGTTTACATCGACAAAATTAGTAAAACCAGTATGGGTTACGTTGTGGGGTAGCTTTTTACTACTAGTTTAGAAGGTTTATGGATTCATGGATCAAAAATTGCTGAAACATGCAACTGTTCTGCACTGTTGGAATTATATCCGTCCCTCGTTACGTTGAAGTTACATTACAGAAAACATGTACTGTGTAACGCTTTCGCAGCCATCGTTCAATAAATTTAATTTATTTAATTTTGGGTTTTTAGGCTGGCGTCGTTTAGCGTTAAGGCTTGACGTTTGGCCACCTCGAGTAGATGGCATCTTTAGAAACTATTTCACTTCGACGACGTTTAAAGTACTGACGGCTGGCGAATCTGCACCTGTTAATGGTGACGTGGCCCAACCAAGTAGTGTTTGTAGCCCGGCCCCCTTGTGATATGGCAGTGTCTTCAGGTCCTTTAGGATCGGTACCCATGTCCGGTTGACTTTCTGTATTTCTTCTTTTCTATTGAAATTATTGTGGTGCTTCTGTATTTCGATGGCTTCTCTGTCGAGTCTGACATAGTGTGAAGACGTTGCGGCAAGAACTTGAGTTTCTTTAAACTTGATCCCATGGCCTCCTTCGTTAGTCGCATGTTCGGCTACCGCTGAGTAAATATAATATTCCACCCCTTTGTATCCGTGCAAAATTTGTTAGGCGTTGCTGGTAAAGATGTAATCAGCCACTTCCAAAAAAAAAAATGCTGCCCATAGCTGCCCCCCTGTTTTAACGCTTTTTTGTGAAAAAATTAAAAAAAGCGAAAAAAAATTAACTTATTGATTCATTTTTACAAAATTTTTTATTTAATAAATATAAAAAAATCAAATTATATTGAACAGTTTTTTGCAATTCTGACGAAGGATTTTTAATCAGCGAGCCCTAAACGCCTGAGTAAAATGTTTAGGTATCATGTAGTAACCTGGAATGAACTATTAGCGTTCTGTGTTATGTGTCAACATTCTGTGTTCCATGTCAAATGTCAGCTGTCAATGACGTAGTTGACAGCCGGATGTTAGGTTCATGTCATTACTTACTGTCATGAGTCACTTATGCTTTACGTTATGGTTATGTCTTATGTATTATGGGTTTATGTGAAGAGGAAAATAAAAGTTACAAAAATCGAAAGCCATCCTTTTAATGAAGAAGACATTACTACAATCAATTACCAAAGTTTCTCACCTCTTGAAGAGGTTCACCATATTGACTCCGCCATTCTAAAAATCACGATTCTTCTATCAGATTCGTAATCAGCGACCCCAAAAAATTGAAAATGGTGCGTGACTCAAGTACGATGTGAAATATGAGGTATTTCACGCAAGAGGGTGGTGAATTGGGGATGAAGGGGGTGACATTTAGTAAGTTTGACATTAAGCGACCTCAAAAACCCCTAAATAAGAAATTTGAAATCAATTAGTTGATTTGTCGATTTTTGACCAGCTTTTTTGGTTTTTCTTCCACTGTACGCTAGATTCTGGGTCAAAGTGTGCCATCTTAGCGCCTCTTTTCTCGAGCTCGTACGCACACTTCAACAGGCACTTGTGGCCATGACAAAGCTTACTTAAATATAGCGTGACCATAACATCACTAAAGCTATCAAAATGTCACTGGTTCAGTCTCTTGTGCTCTCCACATTTTTGAATGCCTCGGAAACTTGGACTGTTAAAAAGGCAGATCGAGCTCGCATAGATGCTTCTGAAATGTGGACGTCTAGGAGAATGCTGAAAGTTTCTTATACCGCTCATCGAACTAATGTTCCCATACTGGATGAGCTCGGTAATCCAAAGAGACTATCGTCTATTGTGTTGACAAGAACGCTTACATCCTTCGGACATATTCACAGAAGCGATAATATGGAGAAACTTGTAGTCCAGGGTCACGCCCCGAGTGCGCGGCGCCGCGGCCGTTCTCTTACACGCTGGGTGGATACGACGAAACAGTTGCTGGATATGAGTATCAAGAGCGCCACTGAACTGACAGTAAATCGCGAACGATGGCGAGCTAAAGTTCTCAAAACTACTGATAATATTAATGTCGGCAATACTCTAGCTTCGACTTAATGCATTTTACGAGTTCACAACATGTCTATGTCTGTTGAGCCACTGTAACTATGATGATGACGCACACTCATTGCCATCAGTAGGTGGGCCTGCGAAATCACGTTATCTGATGATATAGTTGTAAATACGTCACCTGGCCACCAGCCACCCCTTACCCCTCAGCCCCCAGGGTAGAAAGAGAGGGAAGCAGAGGCATCGGGGCGCGATGCGGCGACGACGATCGTCCGCTCAGGCGGAAAACGCAGATAAAGTGAACTTCGCGCTGCTGGCTGGGGAAAAGTTGCCAGATAATTTAATAACAAAGACGAAATTACCGTCAAAATACTTCACATCACTGCATCGGCCACGATAAACGCCCGCACCTACCCGTTTCTCAGCGCCCGACGTTCCAACCCCAACCCCCGATAGTTTCTGCCATTGCCATCTCCTTTGCTTCCTATTTCCGCTGATCAGAGTCTACTCCAGTAGGATACCGTCGAAGATAATTTTCAAAATGCAGTAAGTCGAAGAAGGTTTAGAATGTGGGTAGCAAAATTTTTGCAATCCTCTCAAGGCTTACAGGCTGCTTTAAGGGCCTTGAATTTCGTTCAAATTACATCAAAACTAGGGATTGCCTGGACAATCTTAGCTCACTAGCTTCACGAAGCTCTGTACATCTTGGTAGGGTACACAGACATTGGTGGCAACGATTGTAAAGACGAGCTACTTTTCCAGGAGCCGTCCGACCTTACTGTCCCCGTCAATACTTAAGCCTTAAGGCCTATTGTATTATTACTCCTCTCATTTACAGTATCCACTCCAGCAATCTAGATCCCTGCATAAGTTTATGCAGTTTTCCTACTGGTCCTGGTGCTGAGCTGTACTCCATTGGTTAGCTTGATCTTCCCCAAGAGCTGTTGTCCAGTTTCTCTTCCACACAGTCTGCAGTTGAGGTCTCCATTTTGGAGTTCCAGGTGTTCCTTCAGGCCACAATGTCCCGCAAGGAAACCCGTCGTTATTCGGAGCTAATTCATACTCAAGGAGAGCAGTGTTTCAGCTGTTTTCTTGCATGAAGCTTTAATGAATGTTTTTCCATGAACACATCCTGGCAACAAGTTCCACTGCTCCTTGTGCTGATGTTGCATCCATTCTCCGACCTGGTATCTGATTGTGCTTTTAAGCACCCCCAGGGCGGGTTCTGCTCCAATGTATAGAGCAGAAGAGCCTAGTCTTGCTAGCTCGTCCGCCTTTTCATTGCCCCTTAAGCCTGAGTGTCCTGAAACTCACTCCAAAGTTACTTTGTTGTGTTCTGCCAGCCTTCTGCCAGCTACCCAGTTCTTGAAGACGAATTTACATTCAGTGGTCCAACGAGAGACCTCAGCATTACTGATTAATCTACTCTAGACGCACTTGCCAACAATCTGCTTACAGGCCCAGTAGCAGCAGTAGTAGCTAGGCCCTTCTTGTCACCCCAAATATGCCTGGCTTTCCCTCCCTGCCAAACCTTCCTGACATTTCAACAAAGGCCAGTATCTTAACTCAGCTTAGGGAGGGTAATTCCTCTAGCTGAAGTCTATAGTTTATCTAATATAAGTCGGCACGTGAATAAGTCTTAACTCTATTATTAAATCCTTGGCTTGCACCTCTCACTTATCATCCACTGTTCATCTACGGTATCGCTCACCCACTTTTTGAGGGCTGACGTTGCATACTGCTTACTTAACCCTCCTGTACTAAGCCAACACGACCTGACCGTCTGCAAAGCACAACGTGTACAGATAATCGTCTCTCATCGGTATTCCCATACCCCTACATTTTGTCTTCCAAGCTGTTAATGCATACTCTAAAAATATTTTAAATAGAGTTGGTGACGTTGGGCATCCCTGTAGTAGTCCTTTTGTTGTTGTGAAGTGGGCAGCTGCTTTGTTACCAGTTTTTATATATACTTCGTTTCCACTGTATATGTTCTTGAATGCTTGCTCTAGGTTAGTAGGTATCCCAAGTTTACTCATTGCTTTATACAGATCTTTTCTTGGCACGGTGTCATATGCCTTCCTAAGATCAATAAATGCCATATGTACATCTGTGTTCTTAGCTCTTTTCTTTTCTATCGTCTGTTGTATGGTGTGGATATGGTCTAGGCATGATTTCCCTGCTGTGAATCCTTCTTGTTCTTCCCCGATTTTACCCTCTATGCTTTTCTCTATTTTGTTCCTCAGGATCCTGCCATAGGGTCTTCCCATTGCGGCGATGACACTTATGGCTCTGTAGTTCTCGCATTCCTTTCTATTGCCTTTCTTAAATATAGATGTTACGTAGGCTTCCTGCCATTGTTTGGGTATGCCTTCGTATGAGTCAATGCCGAGAAAGTCTTTTAGTTTATTATTGAAATTTTCCCTTATTTGTTTTTCCATGCGCATACTCAGAAAGCTCTTTAACCTAGTATTATTTACTTGGCACAGTTCTTCATAGAACGTGGGCTAGAGTTTATTCTTTAGCCGGTACCGTCCAGCTTTGAAAGAGCTTAGAGGCTCTTTAGACTATATTTCCTCATGTTTACTCTACCGAACAACAACTTGAAGATTCACGGCAGGTTTGGAGTTCTGCTTAGTCTACACCTCAAAGTTGACTTCAATATCCGTTCGTTCAAACAGGATAACCTTTCGGCTTTTACTCAAATTTCTAATAAACACAATTTGAGTAATTATATCTTTATTCTCATTCTCCTACTCTGGGTGCCATACGCTTTGCAGCGTGTAAACTATCATCTGCTCTACTCACTATTGTTGAGATGTCATTGACATGACACAAGTTTCTGAATCTTAGTGCTATAAGTATTGCTTGAGGCCTAGACCTCTCCTTCCTTCAATTTTTCCCATTAATTTTTTTTCAGTAGAATATATTTGGGGCCTCTCAGAATGTAACCTAAGTAAACTTCTTTGCGTTTTTGTTTTTTTTAGGTTTCCAGTATTTCTCCTCGGGTGCAGGCTCTATTCAGTACATCCTAGATCGTTATATGGTCTGACCATGGGACTCCCAAAAACCGACGCAAGCTCCACATTTCAAAGGTTTCAATTGTATTCATTGTCGTGGTTCTGAGGGACTAAGTTTCAGCGCTGTACGTTATTAGCATTGGTCATATATAGAATTTTACCACTCTTAAGTGGGTGACACACGTACGAACTTTAAGTACGCGATTTTTAAGTTCGCGAACTTACTCGGCTCGACGTCGGTGACACACGTGAAGCTGGAATCACTGATTTTGATAATTTTCCTAAATAAACAAAACTTTTAACAAACGGCAAACACAACAAGCGTTGCGCATCGATGGCCTGCCGAAACAAAGTGGTGGCTTGCGGCTCGCAGTACAAGCCGAGACCAGTTACGAGCAAGATTTCAAACCAGTTGGATCGCCGGCGGTTTGCGCGATGGTTTTAAAATACGCGTACTTACGGTGACACATTGGCGAAAAAGGTCGTCGAGCCATAAGTACGCGTACTTGCTCGTACGTGTATCACCCCTTTTAGGTCTGATTTCACCGGTTCCTGATAACTGTCAGATAGCCTATCTGTGAGATAGGCTCATACCACAGAGTTAACATCTCTAGAGGGAGCCTAATTTGAATATTGGCCAGCCCACATCTATAGCGCTATTGCCACTCTTCTTCGTCCGCTTAAGGATCTTCCAGTTTCTTCAAAATCTGGCAGTTTCCGCAGTTTGAACACATGTTCCTCAAAGTATTTAACTGGGTATTTAACTATACATTAAGATATACTTGCAATGTAACTGATTTACGTGATAATTTGTATCGATTTAACGAAATCTTAAAAATGGTAAATTTCATAGCGGAATGTCGCAATTTACTTCTCATATGACGTAAATCTGGCAACCTACAATCGGCGTCCCCTAAAGCTGTCATGTGGCTATCATCGTAGTTGTTATTATTGCGTATGTTGAGATTTTTGTTGTTTTAGTGTATATTTGAGTGACTTTGTGATTATTTGTGGCGTGAATTAAATTATTTTTGAACAGTATTCTCATAGTTGCATGATGGGACGAAATAAAAAGTGCATAGTTTGCTGCAATAGCGACGAATCGGTGAACACCACTTAGCATAGGTTAGTATAGGTTTTGTTTTGGTTTTTAGTAGCGTAAAATATGGGGAAACACTTCATGGTAATAATAAATTATCAACTGTTACAATCAAGTTATAATAAGGGTAACTCTCTAAGTATAGCTAAATACTAATACAACATATTGTATCAGTTTGTAACATCACAGTAATAATTGAATCTATTAATGAACATCCAATTTTAATATAAAATCGTACGCCACTGGTAATGCCCTCAAGTTGTCAAAATTTCCGTTACATGTTGGCTGGTCAGCGACCTGTACATTTTGTTGTTTACATTCCCTCTAGAGATGTTAACTCTGTGGCTCATACTTATATGGCGTTATCTGACAGATAGGTTATCTGACACTTAAGGCCTTTACGGAAACTATGATCGGGTTAACCCGATCAGTTGGATCACTGATGCTGACGTTCGGAAAGTGATCTGGGGTCGGTCAGAAATAGGGTAGTTCACTCTTGTACAGTATTGGATGATTCAGATCAGCAGCTGCTTTACTTCACGATCTGTTTTTTATAGTTAAACCAACTTTTTCGGTGTTCGATGTCCGTTAAATTCATGGAATCATGAATCCCACTTGACACCTGTTTGACATATAACTAATCTATCCGGATCCAGATCAGTGTTTCCGTAAAGGCCTGTAGGCTCATACTTATTTGGCGTTATCTGACAGATAGGCTATCTGACACTTATTAGGGACCGGTAAAACTGGCCTGGCCCCTACAGTTACTTGCGTTTGGTGTTGAACGCAAATATTTGAATTCATATATTTTTATTGGAAGAACTCGATGAATTACGGCTCGATCTTCCTGGAGTATTTTTATTGCTCTGCTCTGTCTTGCTGTTCTTTCCTTATTTCCAGCAGTCGGAACTTCTATCTACTACGCCTTTTCAATTTGCAACGATGATAGTCAATTATTGATTCCATTGTCTCCAGGCTACTATTTTATATCTTTATTGGAAGTTTTGCTCATTATTGATGCTGGTATTACAGTAAAGGTTTGATGTTCAACAGAGCTTATGCAAATTTCTACATTCTGTTGAGAAGATGTGGCAGTAGCAGTTAGCGTTTTAGTCTACACAAGGTGTTTTTTATATTATTACCTTCGGGATGTTCGCAAGAGTTTACAAAAATTAGAATTTTAATTTCCGTAGTTTTCTTTCAAGTTTCTTACATTCATCTATATGTGTTTTTGATCTGTAAGGTGCCCTTTTTCAACTGAAGTAATACTTCAGAAATATTACCGAAATAATTGATAAATGCGATTAAGTTGTTCAGGTGCTTTTAAAAAGACTTCTTTCCTTAACACTGTTTATTAAATGCAACGGTACCACCAAGCTCAAGTAACTTGCCAAAATTAACTACAATAAGGAAAAACGCAGTCAAGATAAGAGTTCATTTTTGTAGTTACACAAATCAACCCCAACAATAACATGTCCTGGTACGACCACGTTGTCACTATTGTTGAAACGACATCCCAAAAGATTGAAGTTTTATTCCGCTGTAGGAAGCTGTATACACCAGAGCAACTACTGCTGCTCTACAGGGCACAGATCCGACCATCGTTGGAGTATTGCTCCCATGTGTGGGGATGTGCTCCGAAGCACTCTCTTAAGATTTTGGATTCTATACAGAAGCGAGCGATTAGACTAATACATACGCCTAACCTCACAAATACCTCCACGGCCTAAAACATCGAAAAAGGGTGGCTGACCTGTGACTGTTTTACAAAATTCTATCACGGAAGATGTTCGAGTGAGCTCTCCTAGATAATAGCACCCAAGGCCGTCCGAACGAGGAACACTAGAGACGCTCTGCGAGCTCATCCTTACCAGGTCGAGGTCCTTACTCCCCGAACTAGTCTCCTCCAGCAGTCCTTCTTTTGGAGAACTTCGATGCTGTAGAATGAGCTGTCGGGGAATTCGTTTTTCGACGGCTACAATCTACAGTGTTTCATATCTAACGTGCATCGACACTTATCCTCTCGCAGCGCTTCTACAGCACCATAGGCACTCATACTTTGCTGGAGACTTACCATAAAAAGAAGTTATAAATTTTGTCCAAAGTGTGTTCCTCTGATTCTAGTACACACCCTACATCGAGAAAATCTGATGGTGGCGCGTTAAGGCCTGATCCCAGATTCGAGGAACTGCTCTTTTCTGTACTGCATTAAGACTAATCAAGCTAATAGTAGCAGCATCTTCCCAGATATGTGAGCAATATTGAAGGCCGGGTCTCATCTCTCTCTACCTATCAAATACAAAATTAGTAGGGCTCTATTTAGGCAAACATCTTTCTTTTCGAATCCATTGTGAACATCGTATATCCAAGCTAAACTGTTAGGCACATGCGTTCAAGAATTTAAGAACGATACCTAATACCAACTAGTTATATGTTATCAGCGCAAATTGAGTTAAGATCTCAACCTATGATTTTGGGGTTGATCTACTCATTCCCTTAAAGTATTTTAAACGCAAAAAGAAGTACTGATAGACATATGGTAGGTGTTAGCACTACACTGTAGGGAATTCTTTAGAAAGTTTAAAATATTTACCTTGTCGGCTCTTTTCATCTATGAGCGATCATTTTTCATCTATCAAAATCAGAGTAAGTTTTCATCCAATAAAGACATCATAAAGAAGCAAAATAGTACACTTGCATACACCATTTTCAAAATACAATGTTGTAAAAGCCCCAATGTCTTAGGCCTGAAAATATTCAATAAGTTACCTGTAGATGTGAAACATTCTCCAACACTGTAAATGTTTAAAGTTAATCTGAAATTTTTTCTTTGTTCTGTTATTATGCCATCTCTGACTATGCAAGTGTATAGGTGTTAGTGTTAGTAACTGTTAGTGTATAAGTGTTTATTGTGATGAGTCTATACCGGGTGTCCCAGAATTTCCTTGACACGTGATATTTTCATAACGAAAAACGGTTCAAGCAAGAACTGAGTGGTACTTTTGAAGGTACTATAGGCCTTGCCTTACTTTTTATGCCCCTACTGCAATTTATCGTTAATTTTTTTCGCTTAATCCATGAAATCGTAAACATAAATTATCATGTGTGGAAAATATTTTTTTTATGAATTAACTAATAAAAAAATGTGACAACAGAACTAAGTGCAACAACGTGAAAAAGTAAGGCACTACGATAATTAAATTCAAGTAAAGAATTCATTTTTCCAGGCAAAATTGTGGATCGAAATTTGAAAGAACAAGCTAGGGGTGGATTCGAGGGGTTTAAGTAAGAAGAAAATGATTCATAAGCAAGGAATAATAGGTCATTCACTACCCTTGAAACACCCACTTACTTTTCTTTTTTATCCGTTTTTGTTACAAAAATATCAGGCGTCAAACAAATTATCATTTCATTTGCCTTATGCTTATGATTTTACGGAAAAAATAAGTTTGCATATAAAATTAAAGGTACCACAAGATTTTAAATAAAATGGGGATATCATTTATGTAGGAAAACCTATGGGGTGCTATTTGAAAGAAAAAAGTTGGGGGTGAGTTTTAGGAGTTGACGTACAAAAAAAATGTTTTGAATGCATGGTATAATAGACCCTATAGTACCTTTAAAAGTACCACTCAGTTCTTGTTTGAACCGTTTTTCGTTACGAAAATATCACGTGTCAAGAAAATTCTGGGACACGCGGTATGTTTATATGGAAAATAAAGGATCATTATTATTATTATCTAGGTTTTATACAGCGTAAGAACGTTGGATGATGAGAGGTACCTTTTGACTCTGAATAGGTATCCGTCCTAGATTATGTCTTCTGTAATGTTGACTCCTAGAAGCGTGGATGGGTGCAGATATCTCAAAACTTTTTAAATTTGCACTCTAAAGAGCAGTAAAATAAATCGCTTAAATTGTTTAGCGTATCATATAATGTTACGCTTATGTACATAGGATAAGGTAACAGCGCCCTATTTTAACGACTACTCATATCGCTTTGCAGTGTGGCCGGAAAAAATAAATCTCGGACGCATATTCAAAGAAAAATTGCCAGGGGGAGGTAAATCAACTCCAAGCCGACAGACGTAAGTCGTATATGCAAAGCCAGTCGGTGTGTGTGGTTGTATCACATCATTAGCATATACACACAAGTGGGGTAAATCAGATTCTCTTCGTGTGGAAGAATGGAGGTGGAAGAATGAAATACAGTTTTTAAGTAGATTTAGTTAGACTAAGTTTCGGATTATATCTGTGTAAAGAGGTATAATAAATGAAGTTAGGAGTGAGTTTAAGGGTTGTGATATTTTAAAAACGTAATGTACTAAAAATTTTAGCACTAGAACTCCTAAAAATGTTCTTTTCACATTTTATTAGAAATGTTGTTTGCTGGTACTGCCTTGTTATATTTGGGCACGCCAAATGTATAACGTTGTTTTTTAAATTCAGGTTGTATCGAATAGTTGCTTATTTGGTAACACGGTACCATTTTTTGTTTTAAAATCATCACTATTTTGGAAATCTATTCTTACTCAGAATCGTACCTTCCATCAAGCTTTTGGGGCTCAATATCAACAACAATATTTCCCAACCACGTCGTCAGTATTGCTAAAACGGCATTCCAGAAGCTTGGAGTTTTGTTCCGCTGTAGGAAGCTGTATACACCAGAGCAACTGTTGCTGCTCTGCAAGACACAGATCCGACCATCGTATTTGTCCCATGTGTGGTAATGCGCTCCGGAACACTCTCTAAAGCTTTTTGGCACTCTCAAGAGGAGGACAATTAGACCAGTCGATATCTCTGCACACCTACAAAGGACATCCACAGTTTGGAGCATCAAAGAAAAGTGGCTGACCTGTCCTTGTTTTACAAATTCTATCACGGAAGATGTTCGAGTAAGCTTTCCCAGATAATAACAGCAGAGGCTGTCCAAACGAGGAACACTAGAGAGACTCTGCGAGCTCATCCTTACCAGGTCGAGGTCCTTACTCTAGTCTCCTCCAGCATTCCTTCTTCTGGATAACTTCGACGCTGAGGAATGAGCTGCCCGGGAATTTGTTTCCCGGTGGCTACAACCTGCAGCGTTTTAAATCTAACGTGTACCGACATTTAGCCTCTCTTAGCGCTTCTACAGCGCCATAGGCTTTTAGCCTTTGCGGGAGGCTGACCATAAAAAAGAGATATTTCTGCTTATCTTGACTATCGTTTTACCAACCCAGATCAGATGTCTACAGAATGCTTTACCCACGAATCAATGTAACCGTTTGGCTCTGAAAATATAATAGTATATTGTTCAAAGAGTGACAATTACGGTAGTAACTCACGTGGCAGGAGTTTTCAGTGCAAGCCATATGCCAATACTCCCAAAATTACGAATGTGAGTTGATATTCTAAAATCGAAAATGTCCCTTTGGTTAAAAAAAGAGGAATTGATCAAATTTTGTATTGCCAATTATGACAAGGTCTCGCTTTTGATTAATTTAGGAACATTGATCACGAATTTGAACTTCGGTTGGAATTTTGCCTTGTTTAGTGAAACATTTTTTTACATTTCGCGCAGATTTGCATGTTGAGCAAAATTTTTGTTTGTGAGGATGGCAACTCGCAGCAATAATCTGTGTATACTATTCAGCGACACTATATTAACACTAAATAACAATGTTTGCTAAGATATTTATTAATATCATGCATTATTTTCCTTCAACGTACCGTCACAAGTTCTGAAGATGAAAGCCTATGGCGCTGTAAAAGTGCTGCGAGAGGTTACGGTGCATGTGCGGTGCATGTTAGACTTGAAATGTTACAGGTTGTAGCCGTCGGGAAATAAATTACCTGACAGCTCATTCTACAGCGTCGAAGTTCTCCAAAGGAAGGAATGCTGGAGGAGACTGGTTCGAGGAGTAGGGACCTCGACCTGTTAAGGATGCGCTCGTAGAGCTTCTCCAGTGTTCCTAGTTCCGACGACTCTTGGTGTTATTATCTGGGAGAGCTCACTCGAATATCTTCTTTAATAGAATCTGTAAAACAGCGACAGGTCACGCACCCTTCTTCGATGTTCCAGGCTGTGGAGGTCCCTTGTGAGGTTAGGCGTATCGATTAGTCTAATTGCTCTCTTCTGAATAGTGTCCAGAAGGTTTAGAGAGTGCTTCGAAGGGCATCCATATGCATGGGAGCAGTACTCCAATAATGGTCTGATCTGTGCCTTGTGGAGCAGCAGTAGCTGCTCTGGTATATACAGCTTCCTATAGTGGAACAAAACTCCAAGTTCTGAGATACCAATTTAGCTATATTGACGATGTGGTGGACAGAGAGAGAATATATGAAGCAATGGTGTAGCTAGGAATTCCAGGAAAACTCATAAGGCTAATAAAAGTGGCATTACAAAAAACCAAGAACAAAATTACATGGATGGGAAATGAGTCACAGGAATTTGAAGTGAGAAAGGGACTAAGACAACGACTATCAACGATACTTTTTAACTTGACGCTTGAAGCAATAATTAGAAAAAGCAAAATCAAAACAAATGGAACCATATTTAATAATGAACACCAATGCAGATGACCTGACACTAGTAGCAAAAACAAAGAAAGAACTAGAGAAAATTACGGCAAGGATAGCTGCAAAGAGATTTGGGATGGAGATAAACCAAAGTAAGGCAAAATATATGGTCATGGGACAAATGGAAAAAACTTCCGATGATCAATCGAACCTAACTTTTACGGCCAACAACATGAAATATACTTTTGAAAGGACTACGGAATTTATGTACATAGAGCAAAAAGGGCAAGAGAAACAAGAAATACAGGCAAGGATCATCAAAGGAAACTAGAAGTATGGAGCCCTGAAAAGTCTTATGAAATCCAAATATGTATCCAGAAAGACCAAAGAGAGAATTTATACAACTGATGTTATAAGTCCAACAGCGACACATGCTTGTGAGACGTGGACTATGAACACAGAGGAGGAAGAAAAAATTATAACATGGAAAACAAAAATGTTGAGAGCTATTTATGGAGGCGTAAGGACAAACGAGGGATAGAGGAGAAGAACAAACCAGGAACTGGAAGACATGTATGAGAACCCCAATATTATAGCAGTCATCAAAGCGCAGATAATAAGGTGGCTGGGACATGTGGAGAGGCTGAATGGGACGAGAATGGCAAAACTAGTTCTCAACCGGAGACCAATAGGTCAATGTTAAACACTGGATAGAGAAGACGGCAGACAAAAATAGGTGGCGTTAAATAGAAATAGGTGGTAAAAGTATCCAGAGACAATTCCAAGTTATATAAATTATTAATTAAACTAATAATAAATAATAATAATTGCGGAACAAAACTCCAAGCTTCTGAGATACCGGTTCAGCTATATTGACGACGTGGTCATTCCAGGACAGGTTATTGTGGGTGTCGATTCCAAAAAGCTAGACGGAAGGTGGCTCGACTATTGGGTGACCCTCCATTTCCACAGTTGGTAAGCCAATGTGAGACTTCTTTATCAGAGTTTTCTATATGTTAAACGGTACTTCATTTAGCAATCCCCACATGACAATTATTTTGATATCCACGTTGATCTGTGAGGAGTGTTGCTGTCACCGACGTATGGCCTCCTGGGATGATAGTGACTTGCCTGTCGTCTGCGAAGCTGTAGATTGGATTGCATGTTATTTCCAGCAGCTCGTTGATGTACAACAGAGACAGTGTAGGGGATACCTGTATTGAAAATACGTCTGATGAGTAGCCTTCGACTACAACAAACAGAGATCTGTCGTTCAAAAAGCTATCCAACCACTGGCGCCTTCCAGCCTTCCCGTGGTGCGCCACTGACATCTCCTTGGAGGCAAGAAGCTCTGCGCTCGGACCGTGAAGAAGAGCAGCGATTGTTGAGGTGGAGAAGAAGCAGCGTTGTACCTCCTTCGCGCGACTCGGCGTTGGGCACAATGCGAGCCGCTCCCTGTTGAAAGGAAGACCCGGTGACAAATGGCTGGAGGAACAAAGGGACGCCGACGAGGTGGGAGGCTACTGGGTATGCTTTGGGATATGTCGTCGCCACTCCAGTGGCGCGCACAGTGACGTAAACTTTAGTTACTTTGAAGGACTTGTAACGACTCGTTACTTTCCACTTCAGGACTCGTTACTCGGAATTCGTTACTCGTTACTTTAGTTACTTTTACTTCCCACACCGATAGGTGAGGGGAGTATTGTAATCGCGAAAATTTTCGATTTTGAGATAAGATGCTTTTTGGGCGTTTTGTGATGTCTACATAACGAAAATCCACGTCACTCATTTCCGTCGGTCTGTCTGTCGGTCTGTCGGTCTGTCGGTCTGTCGGTCTGTCGGTCTGTCGGTCTGTCGGTCTGTCGGTCTGTCGGTCTGTCGGTCTGTCGGTCTGTCGGTCTGTCGGTCTGTCGGTCTGTCGGTCTGTCGGTCTGTCGGTCTGTCGGTCTGTCGGTCTGTCGGTCTGTCGGTCTGTCGGTCTGTCGGTCTGTCGGTCTGTCGGTCTGTCGGTCTGTCGGTCTGTCGGTCTGTCGGTCTGTCGGTCTGTCGGTCTGTCGGTCTGTCGGTCTGTCGGTCTGTCGGTCTGTCGGTCTGTCGGTCTGTCTGTTTGTCTGCCTGTGCGCGTTTTTCTAGCCTCGTAATCTCAGTAACCGCTGCATGGATTTTGATGAAATTTGGGCAGCAATATACTGTGAGATCGTAGTAGGTAATGCTGCTACGATTTTGAAAATCGATGCATTGGCGGCGGAGCAATTAGCAAAAAACGAAAAATTTCAAATATTGTCCATACTTCGTTTTTAGGCGTTTTAGGTGTTCCTGATCATTTTCTACTTTCTTGTGTGGGGGTGAAAATTGGGTGGTTGGGGGTTGGGGGGATGTAAAATTGAAAAATTTGTTGTATTTATAATAGACTGCCCACTGACCTGTGAAGGATGACCTAAGTAACTTTTTTAGGTCTATCTGAACATTGCCTTATGCCTATGATAGAAAACAAAGGACTTTTTTCCGATGTATACATACAGTTTTTCTTAATGGGCAGCCTCCCGCAAAGACCGAGACCCTATGGGGCTGTAGAAGCGCTGCGAGAGGATAAGTGCCGGTGCACGTTAGATTTAAAACGCTGCAGGTTGTAGCCATCGGGAAACAAATTCCCGGGCAGCTCATTCCTCAGCGTCGAAGTTATCCAAAAGAAGGAATGCTGGAGGAGGCTAGAGTAAGGACCTCGACCTGGTAAGGATGAGCTCGCAGAGTCTTTCTAGTGTTCCTCGTTTGGACAGCCTCTGCTGTTATTATCTGGGAAAGCTTACTCGAACATTTTCCGTGATAGAATTCGTAAAATAGGGACAGGTCAGCCACTTTTCTTTGATGCTCCAATTTATGGATGTCTTTTGTAGGTGTGCAAAGATATCGACTAGTCTAATTGTCCTCTTCTTGAGAGTGCCAAAAAGATTTAGAGAGTGTTCCGGAGCGCATTACCACACATGAGACATATTATATTTGAAACACTGCAGGTTGTGGCCGTCGGAAAACAAATTCTCCAGCAGCTCATACCACAGCGTCGAAGTCTTCCAAAAGAAGGAATGGTGAAGGAGACTGGTTCGGGGACCAGGGACCTCGACCTGGTAAGGACGAGCTCGCAGAGCCTCTCTAGTGTTCCTTGTTCGGGCGGCCTTTGGTATTATTGTTTGGGAGAGTTCACTCGAACATCTTCCGTGATTGAGTCTGTAAAATAGGGATCGGTCAGTCATCCTTCTTCGATATTCCAGGCTGAGGAGGTCCTGTGTGAGGTTAGGTAGTGTTACCAAGTTTACCAGTTTTACGTATCATGTCATACCTTTATTGATTTAAATGGAATGCCTCGTGGAATGTCCTATTTTTTTTATTGCAATGAATGGCGCAGTTTAATCATAATAATAATAATAATAATAAAAGGATATTAATTACTGAGATATGGCAACGTCGCTTTTTACTGAAAAAGTATCGTCACGCTTAAATAACTCCAAAACTACCACAGCAGAAAGGATCAAATTAGAATACCTGGGGCTTTGAGTATGCAGAATTCAAAAATGCTGACAGCAGTGTTGTCAGATTTACCACTTTTAGATTACACTTTATAAATAGAGCATTTCGTTTAGAATAAATTAGAGCAGTCGCTTATCATTCGTTGGGTTGTTTCTATTGTTAGAATACGAGAACAGCGAGGTGCCTTTGACCTTGTTTTGCAAGAAGGATGGGTTATATTACAAATAAACATAAAATACCATTTAAGAAACTTCTAATTTAAAAAATTTAATTTAATTAAAAAAAATATGGAAAACGATCAGGACCCTCAAGTCACCTATAAACGAAGTTTGGGCTGTTTTTATATTTAAGTCCCCTGGTTTCTGTAGTAAACAAGAAATAGACCTAAAAGAGTGTACAAGGCTTGTTTTTTTTGACATGTTACTGAATAATCTATTATGGATACAATAGGTTTTTTCACTTTTACTCCACGCCGTAACCAGCCCAATTTGACCCCCACTCAAGAAAGGTAGAAACCCTAAAACTTAGCCGCCTATATAGCAATTTTGAAAATTATAGCAGCATTACCTATCACCACCCCACAGCACACAGCTGCCCAAAGTTCAACACAATCCATGCAGGGATTACTGAGATTACAAGGCTAGAAGAACGCAGACAGATAGGCAGATCGACAGACAGACAGACAGACCGACGGAAATGAGTGACTTGGATTTTCATTATGTAGATTTATAAAAGGTCCAAAAAGCGTGTTATTTCAAAACCTAAAATTTTCGCGATAAGAATACTCTCCCCACCTAACAGCGTTGGAAGTCCATAATTAGAGATGAGCATATTGGGTCATTCTTAGATGCGGATCAGTGGATCTAGATCACCTCAAAGATCCGGAACAGTGATCCGGTTCACGGGTCAGTCGAATCCCGACTCGCGAATGCAATCGTTCACCTCCGATCCTGACCGAAACACGAGGGGAACCGCCCAATCTGGGTACTCAGTGCAGACAGAAATGAGCCAGTACAGTAATCACTTCATGTATAATTTGTTTTATTTTTATATCAGATGATATTTGTTTTCTTTATTAATATGTACCTAGAAGATGCATTATTAATACTATTCTTTACAAAAGGTTTAGATTTGATTTAGTTTAATAAATAACTATTCAGTTTTGAGCTTATCGTATTTGTTAAAATTCACTCCTCGCACGTAAAAGTAATTTTGTTTTCTACTATAAACAGCCACAGCTCATTACACAAAAAGTATTAATTTATTACTCGCCCTAATATATCTATCAAAATATTCCTTTAAATTCAGATCCCAGAACATTAAACATTGTGGCTATCATTTAGCTTCAGCAGAACCCTGAACCGAAAACTGAACACATCGCCAATCGTCAGATCGACTGACCGACATATATGGCCATAGCTCGCACCATCCTGCTTTGTGATTCTTAGGCCCGATTTTATCAACATACATATTTTTATATTGACGAAGCTTTTCTATTGGATGTTATTTAGCAAAGGCTTCCTATTGGGTATCATCGAATAGTATTTTATCAATATTGGAAACAACACGTCAAAGCTGGATGACACTTTTGTCAAAGATATTTTAGAAAGTCATGCATCAAAATCGTAGCAGGATATCAGAACACAGCGATTGATTTGCAACTTAATTCCACATTTTCCATGTTTACATTATAGTTATTGTATAATTACTAATTGCAAACTGCGATAATTTGTGATAAAAGTAGTAGGTAGGTAATAACAGCAACTACCTACCTTATTTAATAATTACAAATCCCACGTTCGTCAGTCAGATGGATTATATGAAAATACATACTTTTATGAAGAATCAATCTTTCATTTACTGGATGCATGTTTGTTATAGACTTTCTTATAGAAATATTCACAGGTGCAGGGTACACATTCACACTGTACATAAAATAGGGTTGTTGTTTACTATGCTGTGGTTATATATAGCTATAAAATGGCAAGCTTTGCCATTCTAGGGTTCTGGATAGGCAACCAGTAATGCACATACACGTTTGGGAAATAGCTGTAACTTTTGAAATGTAACAAAATGCTATTTTTACCTCTTTTTACTATAAAACAAAGATATATTGCAGGTATTCATAATTATTATCGATAGTAAATTATTGTTTTATCCAAACAATGCAGTGAGTGAACTTCTTGTCATCATATCATTTGATACACCAAGAAACTAGTGATTAAATGCACGGCTTCTCTGGAATCTGATTGGTTGAGGTTAACAATTGTTAAACTTTTTGCTAAACAAGAAAATGCAATTTTTCACCCGTTTAGTATGGAAAATCAGACTTGAAAAGATACTAGATGGTTCACAATGGTCGATTGTATATAAATTAAGTCATTTTGACCTCTTTTGAGGTAAACTTCAAAAGAAATCAATAATTTTCAGAGTACTTTGACAGATGCATGTTCTTGAAAGGGCTGCTCTAATTGGTCAAAGTCTTTGTTAAAATGTGCATGTTGATAAAATCGGGCCTTAATGAACAAGCCGCCGGATTTGTGACCCGACTGACCCGTTGAGTTTAAATTTAGGATTCGGTTCAGTTAGATCACCTTAAAGATCCGGATCAATGAACCGGATCAGAACTGTTCTACACATCTCTACCCATAACATTACATTTGATTAAAAACATTAGTACACATAACAACAAAATATAAAACACAAGAAACTTAAAAAATCCCACCCCAGCACCGAAGCGCTAACACCGGCTGACAGCGGATTTAATTTGACGTTGTAAATAGTTGATGACGTAGCCGTGTATCCGATCCCTAGGCGGGAAAGTCGCTCATCCTGCACGGCAACCAATAAACTTTGGCGACTCCCGGTGCTGCAAGGAAAGTCTTCCCGGGAAATTTATAACGTTAGGATGTGACAAGGACCAAAGCCGCAAGACGTATCGCATCCGGATAAAAATACGGTGGTGACCTGGAAATATTGTCAGCTTCCCAGCGCTGAACAGGTATTATGGTTTTGCTTTTCCTCACCATCAATTCAATTAAAATTTCTTTGCTATGGGAGAAGCTGGAAGTAGCCTTGCCCATTACGTGATTACGTTCTAGGAATAATCGGGGGTCAAGAGTAATATTACTATTGGTTATTATTAAGAGTCTAGGGTATAGCGCGCGAAATTGAGAATCCAAGAATAGACGTATTCCCGTGTTAGCGAGGAGGCGCGGCCACCTGTTCGCTTTCTCCAGTATGTGTGTCTAAGATGAGGGCAGATAAGTCCAAAAATCCAAAGGTAAGGTCAAAAGGTACAAAGCTAAGGTCCAAAGGTCACTATGAAAATGAATTTCGCATTTTCAAGCTCCTGAAGTTACATCTAAACTTACAGTAACGACTCAAAGAGCAAATTGGAGAAGAAAGCTTGCGCTTGTGCAACTATTTAGCCTTTTTTTGATATCGTCCTTGATTGTTAAATTACAGGCATTTATAGAATGTATGAGTTTGAATTGCGAGCTTTTTTGCACATTAAAAAACTTTTTTGAGAAAGTCGAAAATAGTTGTCATTCATTAATGTCTTAGCTATCGCCTTCTGAAATATTATATATGTAGTTTGAAAATAGAGTCTGTTATGCGAGAAACTGTGAGTCCGTGTTTTACATGGCAAATACGTATGTATAAATGTATATATCCAGGCCCCTTAAGGATCAGTCATCCTGTAAGGAACGTTGCCGGTTATGAATTGTTTGTTGAAGTATACAGAAACAATTTTAGTTCGTGTTATTTGTTGTCCTACAGGATTTAATGTAATTTGAGGCATGATGAGAGAACTAAAATGCAACAAATTTAGCTTAATATATGTATGGTTAAAAACCAGTAGTTTTTAAGATTTTTCAATTTTAACGGAATTCTAATAATTACCCAAAGTCTAACATTTTTGTCTAAACAGTGAAAAATCGACGTTGAAAATCAGTAATATGTTACTACTTATTTTAGTTCAATACACTTACCATAATTCAATACCATCATAAATAGGCGACAACAAAAAATAGGTGTTGAAAAGAATAAAGTAATCCTTATTTTCGTTTTCATTTCAACAGAATCATATCCAGCCCAAAATATTTCCAAAACATTGCACATACAAACCACTAGAAAAACTTGCCCATAGTCTCAGCTTCTCAAAAAGGTATATTTAGGGTGAGTTTTTAGTACCGAATCGAGCAATAACTTCACTACTACAGAAGATAGCAAAAAAAGTTGTATATTAATGTTGTAGCCAAGGATATTTTGATTTATACAGGGTAATCCATAATTACATGGTGGTGCAAACATACATTTTTTAAATAAGACACCCTATATATTATTCCTTACTTAGCATTAGACTTCACCTTCTGTAACATTATACAGGGCAATTCAAAAGTAATAACCATTTTTATATCCAAATCGCTGCCAAATGAACGTACTGTATATTGGAAATCAACGAATAAAAAATTATTTTTTTAAGTGGAAAGATAAAAGATATCCTCTAGTTTCAACACAAGCCGTAAGGAAAGTCGCTCACGCATACTCATATTGAGGGTGAGGTAGAATTCAAAGAGTAGATTTTCTATTTTTCTGAATGTAACCTCCCATTCTTTATTATACCCAAAAAACTATCTTTGCAAGTAAAAAGATAATTTTTTATTTGTTGATTTTCAATATACGTTGCGTTTAACTGGCAGCGATTTGTTTATAAAAATGGTCATTACTTTTGAAATATCCTGTATAATGTTAATATACCTTATATTTTAAGAACGTGATTTATTGGTAGTATCTAAATATGGAATAACATATAGCGTGTCTCATTTAAAAAAAATGCATGTTTGCAGCGCCACATAGTTGTGGATCATACTATATAAATCAAAATATTTTCCGAGCAAGGACCATATCCTTGGCCATCACTTTTATATACAGCTTTTTTCGCTATCTTCTGCAGTAGTGGAGTTATTGACCGATCCAGTACTAAAAACTCACCCAGTATATATATGAGCCTAGTGGGTAGGTCATCAATTACCAATTACCCTTGTGGTGATAAATATTTTGCTGAAGGAGGTGTAATACGTCATAATATCTATAGTCAATATTTATTGTAGATTGAGCAACTTACCATGTGATTTTTGATAATAAAATGTAGAGGGACTTGAGATGCTCTAGCCCCACGAATTATTTTTGCTATCTTTATGATGTATTACACTCCCTCCAGAAAAATATTTGTCGCCATAAGTTACTGGGTACTAGGTTGAAAAATCTATCTATATTTTGATAGAATTTTTGAATTATTGCAAAAAAATAGTTTTATTGTAAAACTTATATATTATATTCTTTCCATTTGTCGCAAAAAAGTCAAAATTATTTTTTTTTTCAAAAACCCAATTGAAAAATGTTCCAACCAGTGTAGTGAGCAACTGTTCACTGTCAAAACCGATACCAAATTTAGAAATAGCCAAAGCGATCAAGACGTCTAGTAGTGGAATTTAGAGCCGAATGTTGTCTGTGTGCCCGTGGTAACTAGATTCTTTTAGCATGCATATGTACCAACTCAGAGAGAATGAAATCAAAACACAGAAATTTTATGATATTGTTTTTTATTATTTGTTTCTTAACGTTTGTCTTGTATTTATTAATCATGAGTGCTGAGTGTTTATGGTATGATTTTATTACTTGATTCTTGTATTTATCAAATCATGAGTGCTGTGTATTTCATATATTTTACTGGTGAAGTATTTATATTGATATGTTGAAAGATACGATTCAAAAAATGCCTTAATAACAGTGGTAAACTGGCTCTTGTTATTGATATTGTATAATAAAGAAATGGTTATAAACGTTCACAGTCTAGATGATAAATAATAATAATACATGGTGGGCTAGGTCTCTGCTCAACATCAGGGAGAGAAATGTGGATAGAATGTGGAAAAATGTAAAATATCAGCATATCTAAATAAATATAACCAACACATAAAGGAGTAAATAAAGGATGTGAATGGGATAGGGTATTTAAAATATAAGCACAGCATCGCAAGCATAGCAGTATAGCAAGCATAAAAGCATAGCAAGCATGGTATCTAAGCACAGGAATAGATCAATAAATAAATATAAACAATAAACAACATATAAAAGAGCTGGTTAGAGGAAACGTATGGTTCGTGAACGCGTGAGCATAACCCACTTCCACCTACGGTAAGTGATAGGCCGTCCCGGGGACAGCTACCTTGGTTTCTAGAACCATAAAATAAATATCGTATATACATAAAGAGGATCAGTAAAGGTTAAAATAGATACACCTAAATAAGACAGAGTTGTCTCTGTTCACCATCAGCCTGCAATCTCTCAGGACCTAACACCTAGAGTAGATGTAAATCGGAGACCCAACACCATTCAAGGTCGTCTTAAAAACCCGCATGTATAGTCTACTTTGTCAAACACTAAATATCGTAGCCAGTCCACATTAGTTAATAATACAAACTCAAAAGACAACATACCTGCAAATATTCGCAAAAAAGACTCAAAAACCCCTTTGTTGAAATTTTGGTCTCCAGCTTGTTAGGCTTTTCGAAAAACAATCCCCTCTCGTAATAAATAAACAAACTATGGCAACGAGTCTCCAAGGACTACCAAATGACAATACCGAAAAGCATCACAGAACTTTAGCTTTGAGTCACAGATCGAAAATGACTATGGAACTATTTCCTCTATGAAAGGTCACTCATGATCTGACAAATATCAAAATATCTGAGCAATATATGATGTAGTAATGATCAAATAAATTACTTATCTGAACTTCATCAAATGACTACACTCATACACTTAGATCTTACAATTTTTAAAATCATCCGTCGATGCCGTCAATGTCAAACTTCTGTCATGTGACCGCTAAAGGTGCGTTCTAACGTCTGGCAGCCAGGAGCGCGTTCCGGATCATCTCAAGTCAAAATTATTTTTTTATCAAAAACACAATTGAAAAATTTTCTAACCAGTATATGTATATCCTTCAAAAATTCGATTGTTTTAGAGGTCTAGCCTGTGAAAGCTTAAACCCCAAGCTAGATTGCTTTTAATTATTGTCCTGACACTACGGTGAAGCAAATATTTTCGTTCTATAACAGAAATCTTAACAGCAATGCGACTCTCAATTCATTAGATCAACAGAAAGGAGCCGTGGAGCCCTTTCATCATCTTCCGGGCGTGTTTTTGCATTGGATTTCGGCCAATAGTCCCCCTTTGAGAGCTCTTCCGGCTTAATGAAAGTTCGTTTTAAAAGCGGCCAGCAGCCAGAGGCCGGAAAAGACGCTGCTAAATTACAAAGGCTCATTAGTCCTGGATGTTTGCATTGCCAAACACGCCGGCGAAAAGGACTCCACTGATGTCCTAGCTGTCTCATTGTCACCCTGCAGAGATATTGGTTCCGCAGCTCAGGACTCAATGTACGATGGACTAGTTCAAGCTACCAGTAGTAGAGGAAGTTAAAATTGGGGTTTTGAGAAAAACAATTTTTGTGATAAATGGAAAGACTACAGCTAGTTTATAAACTATACAAGATATGCCGCTAAAGTATTATACCACAAAGATATCACACATAGTAACCAGTGTTTCTGGTTAGTTTATAAACTATCCACATCATTTGGATAAAGTATGCACCTAATATCTCTAGTACTACATAATATCCAACTCGTTGGTTAGTATGTAAACTAACCAATCCTCTTTGGTTACTTTAGTTTAGAAAAACAATTTTTAATCAATTCTCAAGTCAAGAATTGTGATATTCTTGTAAATACATACTCACAACAAGAATATCGGTTCTTACTCTAAGAAAGAATATTTGATGAGAATATTATAGAAAATTTGTATCAAGAATAATATATTTTTGATTTATATACTTATTCTAAAGAAATATGCTCCGAGAGAAAATATAATTTTTTTTACAACCAAGGCTATAATAATTTAATAACAAATATTTCATAATTTTATATCGAGATTATCATTTTTCTCAGCGGTGCCCAGTTTATTTCTATCAAGAATATAGACAGCTTGTAAATGCGAACCTTCATTTACAATATGATAATCTTGGTTTGAAAATAAACGCTGTTTTACAAGCACACCCTATATTTGTATCAAGTAAATCATTTATTTGACGTCTACCAACGTCGGAGTGCGCAGACGCGCAGCGTGTCACGGGTCAACCCTAACCTCTCCACCCTCTCTACTCAACAGCCTGCCCGTCCGCGTCCGCGCCGCCGCGCCATTATCGGTTTTCAGGTTGTCGCATTCGCCGCCGTCTTTAGCACCGTAGCGTAATACCTGGATCCTGCATAATAGCACATAATAGTATCTAGTCAAACTGTTAAATAAATTGCCATTGCCACGTGATACCCGTGATACCACCGTCAACCATCAGTCATCGAATCTGCCGGTAGTGCTGGTCCACCGCCATTTGAGTCGCGTCCCAGTTCCCATCAGCTTCCTTATCACTGGATCTATCGAACCATGAATGAGCTATTGAAAAAATTGGGATGCGAAGACCTGACTCAGGTGTTCCTAGATAAGTAGTAAGTATATTAAATGTGATTTAAGAAATTTTGCTGAACTATTTCTCCAGAAAAATTTCTACATGCTCATAGAAGAGTCTGAATGCTCAAATTAATACTACTAGATTCCTCATCCAAGAATATCACAATTTTAGAATAAAGTTGAGCTACTTGCGTCAAGTTTATGAAATGCTCCCAGTTAAGATTATGGAATGCTTCAGTCAAGATTATGAAATACTTCGGTCAAGATTACCATATGCTTGATTTAAGATTTTGGTATTCTTACTATCAAGTTTTGCATTGAAGATATTGAAGATATTTTCTCAATCTAACCCTTATATGGTCAAAGATATCGTATTCTCACTTTAAGATTAGCATAACTTTGCGCGTATAGGAAGTTATGGTATATTTGAATTAAAGCATCTATGCTCCATCTAAGAAATTATTTTTATGAGTATCATGTGTGGGGATACACTCCGAAACACGCTCTAAAGCTTCTGGACACTATCCAGAAAAGAGCAATTAGACTAATCGATACGCCTAATCTCACAAAGACCTTCACAGTCTGGAAAATCGATGAAGACTGGCTGATCTTTTCCTGTTTTACAGACCACGGAAGATGTTCGAGTGAGAAACACTAGAGAGGATCTGCGAGCTCATACTTACTAGGTCGTGGTCCCTACTCCCCGAACTAGTCTCCTCCAGCATTCCTTCTTTTGGAGAACTTCGACGCTGTGGAATGAGCTGCCGGGGAATTTGTTTTCAGACGGCTACAACCTGCAGCGTTTCAAAGCTAACGTGCACAGACACTTATCCTCCCGCAGCGCTTCTACAACGCCATAGACTTTCAGGCTTTGTGGGAGGTTGACTATAAGAAAATAGTTTGCTCAGATTTTCGGAGTGTGATACGTATTACTCCGATTGTTTCGGGTATTAGACTATTCCGTAGAATAGCCCATGTTTTTGATATCACAGAATATGTCAACTCACTCGCGTCACACATTGTACGAGTATATTCCATTAGATACGCGATTCAGTGTCGATAGTTCTGAAATTAACCCCGTAGTCCCAGTAAATATTAATTACAAGCATGTCCAGGTAATTGACAGCGCGATTCTATCACAATGCACAAGATGCTATCCTAGGATCCATTTAGATAATATTATACGCAATAACCTCAATATATCAGGAGGGAACAGCATTGGCGTACATATACAGCATACTTCAAATAATGGAAGACAACAACCAATATATCCCAAATTAAATTACGACCCAAGTTATATTAATGCAAAGCAAGTATGCTATTTATAGCCTTGATTACGATCCAAATTGTATTAAGCCGGAACAAGACTATGTATAGCCCTAAATAAGCCGCATATATCCATGAAGATTGGTTTTCCAGTGAGTAATCTATAATACCATCTATGGTAGTTCTTTTTGCTTCTGTGTCAACGGTATGCATTTATATATTCCGTATGTATACAGCACCTAGCAAAATCTCATTGGGTTAGATTTGAATTTTGAACCAATCAAACTCTGAGTGCCATGCGCGAGTATGGAATGTAAACAAGTGCTATATGCAAAATTTATTAAGGGGAAAAGCGAACCATTTTTTAACTATATATTATTTAAACTGCAGTAAATTTTATTACATATTAAGTTATAGTATGGTGTATAATTTATGTTTTTTTTTACGAAATATTAAATGTAATAATTGCAAACATCTGGTGTATTAAGTTAATTCAGTATTAAGTTTCAGTGCGCAAAAAAAACATACATTACTTATAACATTAAATACATTAAGGAATATAACAAAACAATGAAGAACGTTATATAAAATCAGTGGGATGAACCATATTTAATTGCATTGGGTTTGTTTGTTTTAATATTTTGGGATAGATTATGTTTTTTCTTTGGCCTCAGTCAGTAGGTTTGATCTATATTTTCCAGGACGTTTAAATATTTATGATAGATGAGTAGGTAACCCTGCCTCAGCATGCATGGCGATTTCAAACATATAATAATAATAATAATCTTTATTGCCCAACAGAATATATAAATTCCAATAATAGGACAATTCAAGTGAATCTCCATTGTACACGAGTACTGTATATATAAACTAAACAAACAAAATAGAAAATAGAGAAATAGAAAAAACAGGCTACAGCCTAGATTATAACAAAAAATAAACATAAGTAAAAAACTACATGGCAAATTTGATAAAGTACAACATAGAAAACGATTTTCTCAATTCCTTAATACTGGTGAAATTAATATCACAATTGTCAGCGATCAAATTAAACTTTGAACACATACTATATATACAGGAGAACTTAACAGCATATTCGTTTTCGCGGTGTTCAAGAAAAAAGTAGAATTCTGCCTTGAAGGTCGAGCTGGCACACGAAAATCTAATTTTGATAAAAGATTTGGGGAGTTTATCTCATTACTAACCAGTTTGTGAAGGAAGATCAGAGCACTTATATGTCTCCTTAGGTCAAGCGGTTCAACTTCAAATCTAAATAACAACACCATAATTATGATCACAGCCTCTCTCCGGATAAACACCATCTACTTTAAAAGACAAGTACTTTAGAAATTTACGTTGAATATTTTCGATGTGGTGAGAATGAGTCTGATAACATATTACCGAAGCATATTCAAGTTTTCAGTGGACCATTGAAAAATAGAGGGTTTTTAGTGTTGCCGTGTTCGAGAAATATTTACAGTCCCTGTCCAGGAAACCAAAAAATTTACTAGCAGATGACAGTGCATTCTGGATATGATAGTTGAAGGTGAGCTTTGCATCAAATAATAAGCCCAAGTACAACGATCTTCGCGTAAATGTGCAAATTTTACATTTCGAAACATTCATGAGTAGTTTATTAATCTCACACCATTCCCCAATTTTGTTGATATCGTTTTGTAATTGGAGACAGTCCTGCAAACTATTAAGTCAATTGAGAGATTGTTTATGAATAGCAGAAAGAGTAATGGCCCTAGGTTTGCCCCTTGAGGTACGCTGGATGTTGCGATGTAATGTGCTGATCTGAAACCATTGTAACAAACATAATTTGTTCTGTTATCTAGATATGAAATGAACATTTTCACCAAATTGTTGTCAAAGCCGCACAACTCCAATTTATATAATAATATTGAGTGATCAATTTTATTGAAAGCTTTGGAAAAGTCTGTGTAAATGACATCTACCTGACCCATGTCATCCAAAGCTTCCGCTAGGGTGTAATAGTTGAACGACCATATAACCACCCTATCGCGCTGTAATCGCAAAAATTAAGACCAGAGTCTAGCCATAGCCATACGTTTGACATGCGCATAACTATATTACATTCCGTAAGTGCATGTGGCACTGATTTGCATTTCATACACGCGTATGGCACTCGAAGTTTACCGGATAACAATATGACATAGTAAAAAGCATTCATTCTGATAGTGTAGGGTTAGATACTAATTTCCCATATGGGAAAACAGAATTTCGAAACTTCAGATCTATATCATTCGATGAGCTGAAAGATATAATATTCTCCCTAGAAAATAAAACATACGGGGAAGACATTTTGACACCAAAAATCCTGAAATATACTTTTATACTCCATTGGCCATGTAATCTTGAATTTTATTAGCACCTCGTTAAGTTATGGAATATTCCCAGATCAATTAAAAATTAGTACAGTGACACCTATTCCAAAAGTATCTAACACTATTAAAGCGTCCGATTTTAGACCGATTAACACATTGCCACCTGTTGAAAAAATTCTGGAAATCTGTGTATATAAACAGGTTACAGAATATTTAGAAAACAATAAGATACTCATGTCAAAGCAATCTGGATTCCGCAAAGGGCATTCGTGTGAAACAGCCCTACAATTTATAATAAATGAGTGGAAAAACTTCATAGACGATAATAACTATATAATTGCAGTCTTTCTTGATTTCAAAAGAGCCTTTGAAACAATAGACAGGCAAATATTAATACATAAACTTCAACACTATGGTATTGGTGGCACAGTACTGAAATGGATTACAAGCTATTTGTATGATAGACAGCAAAGGACTAAGGTTGGATTTTCATTTTCAGGCACTATTTCCGTTGATTGTGGAGACCCACAGGGTAGTGTCCTTGGCCCTTTGTTTTTTATCATATATCTGAATGATATGGAACTGGTTCCGCAAAACTGCTCCTTAAATATGTTTGCAGATGATACATTGATCTATTTATCTTGCAAAAACTTAGATGAGGGGGTTAGTATGATGAATGGGGATCTTGCACTCATTGAAAGATATCTAACATCTAACAGACTAAAACTAAATACTCAAAAAACTAAGGCCATGGTAATATCTACAGAGCATAAAAGCAAGGTGGTAATAAAAAGCAGTATTAAAATTATAGTCGACAATGTTGTCCTGGACATTGTAGATGAAATGAAATATCTTGGATTTATGATAGATAAAAATATAAATTTTAACAGTCACTGTGATTATATTATCAAGAAAATTTCAAAAAAATTATACTTTTTCTCAAGAATTTCAAAACACCTTTCAATGTTTGCAAGAATCACTATTTATAATACAATAATAAAACCTCATTTTGAGTACGGCTCATCTCTATTGTATTTTATGAATAAAAATAAACTAGGGAGTTTACAAAAATTGCAAAACAGAGGAATGAGAATAATACTGCAATGTTCTAGATATACAAGAATTAACGATATGTTAAACACATTACAATGGCTTTCTGTTAACCAGTATCTTTATTTAACAACTATGGTTTTTATTTTCAAAATTATAAAAGGCATATCACCAAGTTATCTAGCTGATCATTTAAGAACAAATAGTGAAGTCCACTCCTATAATACGAGAACTAATTCTAATTTTTACTTACATAAGACCAATATGAAGAGCACAATGAAATCACTGATGTACAAAGGACTCAATGAATATAATAAATTGCCCCAGCAAATCAAAGAAGCTAGTTCAGTGAAGCAATTCAAATATACGCTAATCAATTATATAAAAATTAACTGTTTATAGTATATAGTATAGTTTTGTTTATGTGTAGTTAAGAAGAAATATTAGATTTCTAATCGTAGTGATAATATTGTACTTAAGTTTTTGTTACTTAGATTATTGCAATTATGGACTGAAATGCCATCACTATTTGTATTAGGAAAAATCCTAAATAAATTGCTACTACTACTACTCAATTCCGTAAGTGCATATGGCACTGGTTTACATTTCGTACACACGTACGGCACTTGAAGTTTGATTGGTTCAAAATTCAAATCTGACCAATGAGATTGTGCTAGGTGTTGTATACATATGCGGAATGTATAAATGCCAACGGTATCGACTGCTGTGGTCATTAGCCTCCTGTTTTGTGAAGGCTTTGTTACCGTTTTCCGGTGCCACTCTAGAAATAGCACTGTTAATTAGAAGCTAACAGTGAAGGCTCGAGTGGGGATTCTCGGTGAGCTTTTTTTAAGAAAACTTATTTTTGATTGAAAAACAGAAATAAATTTTTAGTTTAAAAAGTTTGACCACGTTTCGGAATTCTTCGTCAGACTAAATTGGATGAGAATGGTTGACCTCATCAAATACCAATATATAGTTTTTGTCCATCGTATTACGATGATACCAAAATCCAGCTACTTGCGAGACAAACTTATTGGTCGTTGTGATACTCATAGTAGGCACTTGAGGGATCAACATAGTCTCTGTATTTCTTACCATCGAACTACCCTCTTCAAAAACTGCTTTTCATATTTATCTGTAAAATTCTATAACAGTACCTGGAAATCCTTGCCATTACCAAGTTCCAAAAGGAAAGTTAAATCTTTTATCTTCGGCATGCCTTAATCCCTGTGATTCTCTTCCAGATTCTATCTTTCTTTCACTTTCATTCGTCTTATGACATCATCTTCCTGAAATGTCATATTGTATTGAAAATCCTGCGATGCCGACACTGGTCGCGTCGGTTTGTGTGTAGCCTATGTTTGGCTTACCGCCTCCTGGCCACTGGTAATACTCTGTTATTATTATCGCGGCGGAATTATCAGTTATATTGTCTGCGCTGGTGGCTCCCTCTGTGCGATGCGTTTGATAGCCATCGTTCGGTGTTCCCCGTCATACCTATGCCGCTACCGTCTCTGATAGCATGTTATTGCCGGTATTATATTCCTGTTGCCGTTATGAAGCTACGCTTGGAAACACGTATGATAATTTTGTTCACATTGTCATCTGTGATTTGAGTGCAAGCCTGATGCTAGTCAGTGTTAGCCTTTGACATATTTGTAACTGAAGGGTCACTCACTGGAATCGGATCAAGGTAAATTTAAATCCACCGATGATAAAGTATATTATATTTTTTTTACTAATCATTTGCACATCATTGACTTAATAATATCTCTTTCTCTCTCTCCCCGATCACCGTGATACCTATTCGTATTGTTTATTGCTGAAGACAGATTTATAAATATTTTCTAAAATCGTATCCGTGGTCCTCGTGGCTTTCATTGCTTTCTTTAGCTATAGGAGCATATAAAGGTTTAAAACTTTTAAAATTTCGATAATTTTGGAAATTTTGAAAACTTCCAAGATTCTCAACATTTTCAGAGATTTACAAAATTTCTCGATATTTCTAAATTTCTTGTATATCCACGGTGTTCTCTTCTACTTTTCGCCACCTTATAAAGCTGGGAGGATGAAGAAAATCGAGACCAGTATCCAATAGGGCCGGGATTCGCCTTTCAACAACGCTCGTTGTGAATCGAATGAGATGAGGTCGTTGGTCGACCAAGTTCATCTCCTTGACATGATTTTGGTTCCAGTCTTTTGTCGACTTGGGCATCAAAGTTTTTGGAATTTTATGCCGACTTCGGTTTTAACGTCGCTTCCTTGTTTTTACCTCCCACACCGATAGGTGAGGGGAGCATTGTGATCGCCAAAATTTTCGGTTTTAAAACAATACGTTTTTGGGCGTTTTATGATGTCTGCATAATGAAAATCCACGTCACTCATTTCCGTCGGTCTGTCTGTCTGTCGGTCTGCCTGTCCTCGTAATCTCAGTAACCGCTGCATGGATTGTGATGAAATTTGTGCATCAATGTGCTGTGTGGTTGTAGCAGGTAACGCTGCTATAATTTTGAAAATCGGTGCATGGGCGGCGGAGTAATTGGCAAAAAAAAATCAAATACTCCTAAAGCTTCGTTTTTAGGCGTTTTAGGTGTTCCTGATCATTTTCTACTTTTTTTGGGTGGGGTGAAATTTGGGGTAGTTGGGGGTTGGGGGGTTGTAAAATTGAAAAATTTGATGCATTTATAATATACTATCGACTGACCTGTGAAAGAACACCTAGCAACATAAATAACTTTTTTAGGTACATCCGAACATTTGCCTATTGCAGAAACCAAAGGACAGAATTTTTCTGGTGTAAACGTACGAGGATATTGCTTCAGATCGTTCTGTATTGTGTAGCGAGGAAACTGTTGATTTGATTACAATGAAGTCACAGTATTGCTACCGTACCTTTTTTTTGGGTGGGGGTGAAATTGGAGTGGTTTGAGGGTGGGGGGTTGAAAAACTGAAAAATTTGTTGTATCCATAATAGGCTGCCAACTGACATGTGAATCAAGGCCTAGCGACATGAATGACCTTTTTAGGTCCATCCGAACATTGCTTTACCTATTACCGAAACTAAGGGGCTTAGAATTTTCTGTGTACATACGAGTATTTATTGCTTTAGATCGGTGTGTATTTTGTAACGTGGGAAACTATTAAATTGATTCTAATGAAATTTTGACACGGTATGTTATTACCGTTGTGAGGATAAGACGCGTATAGCAGTTATAAATCGTGTCGGTGGCAGCGTAGCAATAATCAAAAAAGTAACAAATATGAAAACAGTAGAAACTTTTTTAGACATTTTAGGGGTTCTTGATCATTTTCTACCTTTTTTGATTTTGGAAGGGGGTGAAATTGATTTTTTTGCCAGGGGATCTCAGACTAGCTTCATGCTATGTGAAAATAATAAACCGGTACATCACTGTAATGTGTGAGAAGTACTGAGTCAATCAACTTGACTCAGTACTTGACATTTTTTTATCTGTCTGGTATTCAACAAGGAATATCATGCATTTTCTTCCGCTGGCGCTGTAGTAAATCTTTAAGGAATCGACATAATTATTCATTATCGAAATTCTTACGAAGCTGGGAGGAAATGAATACCCCACTATCCAGGTTGAGATTCGCTTCTCACAAAACTTTTTCTGTTAGTCGTATCAGTCGAGGTCAGCGCTAGTCGACCAAGTGCATCTCCTTGGCGGCATTTTGGTTCCACTCTTTTGTCAACTTGGGCATCAAAATTTTTGAAATTTTTCGCAGACCTCGGTCTTATCGGCGCTCCTGATTTTGGAATCTGGCTGGTGCTAAATGAGGAAATTTTCAAAATCATCCAAATTTTCGAAATATTCCAATTTTTCCAAATACCTATTCAAATTTTCAAAATTTTCAGTGTTCGAGATACAAAATTTTCAATATTTTCAAAATTTTCCAAACTTTCCAGGTCTTCCAGGTTTTCCAAATTTTCCAAATTTTCCAAATTTCCCAAATTTTCCAAATTTTCCAAATTTTCCAAATTTTTCAAATTTTCCAAATTTTCCAAATTTCTCAAAATTTTCCAAATTTTGCAAATTTTCCAAGTTTTCCAAATTTTCCAAATTTTCCAAATTTTCCAAATTTTCCAAATTTTCCAAATTTTCCAAATTTTCCAAATTTTCCAAATTTTCCAAATTTTCCAAATTTTCCAAATTTTCCAAATTTTCCAATTTTCCAAATTTTCCAAATTTTCCAATATTCCCAAATTTCCCAAATTTTCCAAATTTTCCAAATTTTCCAAATTTTCTAAATTTTCTAAATTTTCTAAATTTTCTAAATTTTCTAAATTTTCTAATTTTTCAGAATTTTCTGAATTTTCTAAATTTTCTAAATTTTCTAAATTTTCTAAATTTTCTAAATTTTCTAAATTTTCTAAATTTTCTAAATTTTCTAAATTTTCTAAATTTTCTAAATTTTCTAAATTTTCTAAATTTTCTAAATTTTCTAAATTTTCTAAATTTTCTAAATTTTCTAAATTTTCTAAATTTTCTAAATTTTCTAAATTTTCTAAATTTTCTAAATTTTCTAAATTTTCTAAATTTTCTAAATTTTCTAAATTTTCTAAATTTTCTAAATTTTCTAAATTTTCTAAATTTTCTAAATTTTCTAAATTTTCTAAATTTTCTAAATTTTCTAAATTTTCTAAATTTTCTAAATTTTCTAAATTTTCTAAATTTTCTAAATTTTCTAAATTTTCTAAATTTTCTAAATTTTCTAAATTTTCTAAATTTTCTAAATTTTCTAAATTTTCTAAATTTTCTAAATTTTCTAAATTTTCTAAATTTTCTAAATTTTCTAAATTTTCTAAATTTTCTAAATTTTCTAAATTTTCTAAATTTTCTAAATTTTCTAAATTTTCTAAATTTTCTAAATTTTCTAAATTTTCTAAATTTTCTAAATTTTCTAAATTTTCTAAATTTTCTAAATTTTCTAAATTTTCTAAATTTTCTAAATTTTCTAAATTTTCTAAATTTTCTAAATTTTCTAAATTTTCTAAATTTTCTAAATTTTCTAAATTTTCTAAATTTTCTAAATTTTCTAAATTTTCTAAATTTTCTAAATTTTCTAAATTTTCTAAATTTTCTAAATTTTCTAAATTTTCTAAATTTTCTAAATTTTCTAAATTTTCTAAATTTTCTAAATTTTCTAAATTTTCTAAATTTTCTAAATTTTCTAAATTTTCTAAATTTTCTAAATTTTCTAAATTTTCTAAATTTTCTAAATTTTCTAAATTTTCTAAATTTTCTAAATTTTCTAAATTTTCTAAATTTTCTAAATTTTCTAAATTTTCTAAATTTTCTAAATTTTCTAAATTTTCTAAATTTTCTAAATTTTCTAAATTTTCTAAATTTTCTAAATTTTCTAAATTTTCTAAATTTTCTAAATTTTCTAAATTTTCTAAATTTTCTAAATTTTCTAAATTTTCTAAATTTTCTAAATTTTCTAAATTTTCTAAATTTTCTAAATTTTGAAAATTTCCAAAATTTTGAAAATCTCCAAAATTTTTAAAATTTCCCAATTTTTCAATATTTTCATATCTTCAGGATTTTGAAAATTTGCAAAATCTTCATAACTGAAAATTTTCTAAATTTTCAAAATTAATAAATTTCCCCAGACCTCGGATTCCGCATGATTGCAGTTTTCCCTCCTTTTTACTGTCGCCGCGCCGTGCCGTCTGTGTGGTCAGTACGACATAGGCCTCAGAAGAACAAATGGAATGGACTAGTATCATGAATTTTTTTTTGGTTGGATATGATAGAGTGCGTCATAAAGAGCATCTCATTTTTTTCTCCGATTTTTTTGGGCACAGGAAAGCCGTGAAAATAAGGAAAATATTTGAATTCTCCTAGGGCAGTGACGTCACTGCCCTAAAGGCGAACAGCCAATCAAAAGACAGATATGTGTGCTGTGTTGCCGCATCCTGATGGCGCGCGAAATGCTGGAGCTGTACGCGGGCTGGCTCATCTATCTTGTCTTCGGTTCCCGTCTGATATGTTTTGTGGTTTTAATATCCCGTGATCCGGGGCTAGTAACTAGTGTATATTTGTTGCAATATAGCCGATGAATGAAGTTTGCAGCTCAGGACGACCTCTACGATCGAAATAAATATCTTTTTGAATGTTTGAAATCAGATTACAGATTCCAGTAAGTAAGTAAGTACCTAATCAAATATGTCTTATTGAAATTATTTGGTGCATGTTCAGCTGGCCTAGTGGTTAGAGTATTGGCTAATGGATCCCTTGGTCTGGGTTCAAAGCTCAGCCTGTCCATTTTTTTTTTATTTTTTTTTATCGAATAATTCATTCATGTGCTTTTTGCAACGATCAACATAAATATGTTTTTGAAACAAATTCTATTAGACATATTACTTGCACTGCATAGTGCAAAAACTAAGTAGGTACAGGACGCGGTGGACAATTCAAAAAATCAGTGCAAATGGTGTTTGTCCGTCAATATCAATCGCCAATATTTTCTTTAAATGTAACAGTTGGTTAATAAAACAAAATCCATTCATTTTTTAAGTTTTTAATATAAACATAATGTAACCCAAACTCGTAATCACAACAGTCTTCTGTTTATCACTTGGTATCTTTATTTATTTAACTTTGAGCAATGAAGCTTAATAATTAAATTTTCATGAAAATTTATCAAACAAAAGTATATAAATGCAATGCAAATAAACAAAACTTATTCTTCCATGAGTTTCAATGTTATAATTATCTTCTTGATCAAAACTTAAAATAATTATTTTATTATTTAATATTATTATTGATAATACATACTTATATGATAAATAAACTATAAGTATAATTATTTTACATAAGAGTAAACAAAAATAATACTATATTTTTTAGTCCCGAACATAGAAAAAAGTATAAAGTATCTAGGAATATATTTAGACTCACACTTACGTTGGGATGTACATATTAATAATCGATTTAAAAAAATTGGATTCATTTCATATACGATGAAATTACTGACAAACGTTTTAACAGAAAAGCATCTACGTACAGTAAAGATAATTATAACATTGAAACTCATAGAAGAATAAGTTTTTGTTTGTTTGCATTGCGTTTATATATTTTTGTTTGTTAAATTTTTATGAAAATTTAATTATTAAGCTTCATTGCTCAAAGTTAAATAAATAAAGATACCAAGTGATAAACAGAAGACTGTTGTGATTACGAGTTTGACTTACTTTATGTTTGATCGTAGAAAAAAATGTACATAACAAGTGCAAAAAGCACATGAATGAATTATTTGATAAAAAAAAAATAAAAAAAAATGGACAGGCTGAGCTCTGAACCCAGACCAACGGATCCATTGGCCAATACTCTAACCACTAGGCCAGCCGAACATGCACCAGATAGTTTCAATAAGACATATTTGATTAGGTACTTACGGGTTCGGGAGCAGTCGGCGTGTTTTCGGATATAACTTTTGAATTATTGCGAAAAAAAAAAGAAAACAAAAACGGTTTTGTTATAAAACTTATATATGATCTTTCGATTTATCACAAAAAAATATATTTTTTTCTTTATTCAAAACCTCAATTGACGGAAGACAAGTCACGAAACAGTAAAGTGAAATGTAAATGTTTTGCGAGTCGGAGCTGTTCTTGGCAACAATGCACTGCTGATGATTCGCGCGGTTGGCACTGATTGGCTGAATTTGAATTCCTTTCTTTAAACTTTAGAATGGAATTACTAAAAAACAAAATGATGTAGAAAGTAACGAAATGCAGCAGTACGTTTATTTTTGTATGCACTAAGCGGTTATAACAATTAAATCATTGTTCTTATCCTCGTGATACTAGTCCATTATAGCCCCAGTACCACTCGTGCAAGACTCCTTTTGACGTTCGTAGGTCTTTATGGAGACGTCTCAATTACATCAGCGTTTTACAATCAGGCCAGTTACCACCGCTGATCCAACTTTACACCATTTGCATGGCGTGCACACAAAAAACGGTCATAAAGAGCAGCAACACCATATGCCGCACCCGTCGCGTCGCCTAATGCAATACCAAACAAAATAACATCTGTAAACAGTCACAAATACAGCGGTTATAAATTCATATGGCACGGACTGGCGAACGAGGGCGGTAGAAAGGGTGGGGGGAGTAGCGGGTGTCCACTAAATAATGACGCATCGTAATTATTACAATTCCAATCAGGGGTGGAGGTAAAAATAGTAGCGAACGTTTGTCGACTTGTCTATAGGTCTGTCTTTGGCACCTTTCTAATGAAAGCTAAACCTAAATGTCAATATATTTTGGAACAGAGGCGTATCCAATGTTTTTGCTAAGGGCGGCAACCTCTCCTGGTACTCTTTAAGGAGGAAAACATAATAGGGTACTTGCAGAAAAAAATATTATGTCGCTGACGCGTTCTTTGGAGCCTAGTAAACATGACAAAATCACTTGTTTGGTTTTTTGGAATCGGCTGTGAGAGATATTCCAAAAACTATTTCAAATGCCGGAAAATGCCGCGCAAACAACCTCTGACGTCAGTGATATCGTATAGTGATGGGATGTAAAGTATTGATATTCGATATCGATAGTCAGTGCTAACCTAACATTTTGACACTGATCATTATAACCACAAAACACAGTCATAAGTCATAAGATTATAACCATGAAAATTTACTCTCAAACTCAAACACGTGCATAACGTACACAACAAAAGTACAAAAGTCAAAAGAATAAAAGTTAGGTTAGACGACTAATTCACTTTGTAGGGATGGGCTTGAATTAGATTCCATCTTTGGATTCATTCATGATGGGATGCGCCGAAATAAAATGATGGCTTCGATTAGTTGCGAATTTCGGTCACAAACAGGATGAACTGTGATACCTATCAGATATAAAAATGTATTGCAACGAAAATGCTAGTAGGTCATTTGCCTGTTTCAAATATGTTTAAGTATCGATGAATTGAGTCGCATTGTTAAAGAATTCAGATCATCTCTAGTCAAATGCGCAGTTGGTAAACCCAAAGAAAATATGGTTGCATTCGAACAGCTGATATGATTCCGTGTTGCATTTTGCATCTCGCAGCATTACTCAATGAGGAACTACGGCTGTAGTAGGATAAAAGAGGTCTCATTTCATTCGGGAATATGTATACCCATATAACAAAACACGCTCGTAAAATAAATTATTGATATATGGCTAACGTAAATATTTAAAAAGAAATTTGGCAACATCAGAAATAGTTTGCAGTAGAATCTCTCTGATCTGCGCGGTAGCAGTATCGATTATCGATATAGATAAGATACCTGCGACGTCAGCCCTTGTTTTAAGTCACGTGGAAAAATTGGAATATATCCTTATTTTATTTTGAAAATATCTTCTTTTGGCAGTAAGTAAAATTATGATTTTTGTTTGCTACTGCTTCTTGATATGGTTTTCTTTACGCTATGTAACCTCACGAGGCGATTTCACGACCTCTGCAAGTACCCTATTGTTACATATCTGTCATTAATAAAAGCCTGTATGAAACGCAACTATACAGGGTGTGTCCACTTGCGTCTAGCTGGACCGTGCAACTTTCCAACCCGCAGTTCCGCATGCGCATTTGTCATGACTACCGAGGTTGACACTGACAGTGACAGTTCTGTGTGTCGTTTGCAGAATTCAAAAATGTTTGTTGTTTTGGAAGAATTTCTCTGTTTTCGTGGTGTTTTCATTTTCTGGATCTACCATCCAGATCCAGCAATGTATAATAAAGTGTTTTGAAAAATGTTTTCTACATTTATGTTAAGTGTAGAAAAGTCTAGAAAGTAATTTAACCAAAAATTTCCTTCTTATTGGCATTACTTGACCAGTATTGAACCCAGAAAATTTAGCTTATTTAATGAGGGTATCATTTCTATCGCATATGTCTAATTGAAGTTGAGTTTTTTAGGCATTCGTTTTTTTACATTAGTATATCTAATATAAGGGAAAGTTGGTGCAAAAGGTAAAGAGGAGAGTTATTTCTTCAGAACTGGGTCCAACTTTCTTATACATATATTTACTGTATACTTCTCCACTAATAATCCTTTACAACTAATTTAAAACGCAGTGATAGGTATAATAATGTACCACATTTGCTTTTTATACAGTAATCCAAAGGGATCAAAGATTTTTTTACTTTTAAGGTTAAGGAAGAATTGTTTTTTTTAATTTCTCTCTAATTTTGTATAAGATGACAACGCGACTTGAACGCGACGGTCGAAGTGAGACCCGTAAGATTCAAGGTCATCAAAACGTCCTGGAAGATTCGGCTTGAGTTTCGCTGCTGGTTTACTCTTTATGCTGTGATATAACCGCCTATACTCTGCAAAACATATGACACACGAGGAACAAGAAGTGTAATGTTACCTTTTTCTTTGTTTTTATTAAATAACATCTGTCGTACACCACTGAGGACCACAAGGGTGCATTCATTAATTTTTGCCGGTCACCGCTGATAGAATTAAAATTCATTTGCGCGGTATTTGTGCAGCAAACAAATTTTATATTATAATTAAATATTGTCCGAACGACAACGATGTACAAGGGTTGGGAGAGGGGGTGTGTTCTCACCCCGCAAACGGGTTTAAACGTGCCCTACAGACTGGTAATTAGTGGTGAATACTAAATTAGCATTACAGTATGCCGATATGCATTTATATGTGCAGGATTTTGAAAATCCTGATGCTATGTTGTTTTTGTAGCAACTGTAGTAGAACGTCGAGAGTGTTATATGGATACTATGTTTTGTGGTTGATTAGGTTTGAGAATAATTTGTTCTCTATTTAGTCTGTACTTTTCATAGTAATAACATCGATTAAAAAATTTGTGTGTAAAGATGAGGCTACGAAACTAGACTCGGTTACTGAGCACCTCCACACATGGGCCGTTGGCCATGTGGTCGACGCGATTCCCCACTGACGGGTCATTTGATGGTCGTCTCGAGACGTACCTTTTCAGTCTCATAATTTTTATTCGCATGTGATCAGAATGGACATGTAGTGGCGCGTCTGGATGCGGTAAATATTTGAGGTTATACTGTCAAATCAGTCTTGATTTTATAATTATATACAGATATACAGGGTTATTCACGTTATTCGACACGGAGCATTATGGCTAAAGTATATGTTAAAAAAGAAAATAATAATTTCGGATGAATAGAAACCCATAAAGGCTGCATTTTAAGAATATTTTTATGTTATACGGGGTGTCCAAAAAGCACGAAATGTATCAAAGTTATGTTTTTTTTTAAATGGAACACCCTATATATTATTGCATATTCAGATTCCTTGGTGAATTCTATTGCGACTTTATGTTATACATGGGACTTAAAGCGAACCGTTTAGGTGTAAATCACCATTTTCGGTATAAGTAGATATCAGAAAAAAATTGAATATCGCAGAGATTATAAAATTTGGAAGGCTTTGCCTTTGCCGTACTACTACGCATAATATGCGTCAGCTTTGATGAGATTGTCAGATTTGAATTACGTTTATGCTTGGAAAAATCGGTCGATTAATTAAGGAAACTTCGATCAGCGATAACTTGATTTTTCAAACGGGAATGCCTAATTTTTTTATATGGTTAAACGTAGAATTTGATAACCTTTCTAATGATATCAGGTTATGAATATCAATCTCTGGTGGTTTTCATTTAGTTTTAAATTTTCAAACAAATCGACGTTTTTCAATTTTCCTACCTATAAGCAACCTAGCAGGCCATGAAATATAAACAAAAACCTTGAAAACAACTAACTTATCAGAAAAATACACACGAACTAGACTAAAGGGAGAAGATTATAAAAATTACTCACAACAAACAAAGTCTAACCAGAAACAACGGCGGTAACATATTTTTGGTCAAAGAGAAGCTGGAGTATGGCAGAAATGGACTTTTCCACGGCCTACTCGCTACTACAATGTACTAGAGATTGGCAATTTCCAAAACCATTAAAAATTTTGAAATGAAACGAAAACTACTAGACAATGTTGGAGGCAGTTTATTATTTTCATAGTAAAACTTCACATTTAATGATATAAAAAAGTATGCAGTTCTGTCAGAACTCAAGTCAAAAGTACTTTTGACTGGAGTCTGAAAATTTCTCAGTACCTATTAGCAAGATCGCCGAAAATGAAGAATGAATTAAAATTTGTTCAGATCATAAAACATAACTTAAATGGCAGAAAATTTAAATTTGATTTGTCGGTATTTCTTTTTTGCAATATTGCTGATAGATATTGAAAAATAGAAGGGTTCTAGTCAGAGGTATCGACTTCGATGCAAATTACTACTTGTTTACACCATTACATATGATTGGTAATTGCGTGCTGGAGCAACAGTCGCTGGTTGTTTTTGTTTCATATCAGGGTTTTTAATGTTCTCTCTTCTACTAAATTGCGGTAGCCACTATACTGTAAAAAATATCTATTACTGCCATACTCCAGCTTCTCTTTGGCCTTAGAGATGTTATCGCAGTTGTTTCTGGGAGAGTTGATTTGTTGTAAGGAATTTTTATCATCTTGTCTCTTTATTCTATTTTGTTTGAATCTTTTTTCTAAGTTACTTGTCTTCTTCCATCTGAATTAATATGTTTTTATTATTTTTCATGGCCTGCTACGTTGCTTATAGGTAGGAAAATTGAAAAACGCCGATTTGTTTGAAAATTTAAAATTAAATGAAAACTACCAGAGATTGATATTTACAACCTTACATCATTAGAAAGGCTATCAAATTTTACTTTTAATCGTATAAAAAAAATTAGGCATTCCCATTTGAAAAAATCAAATTATCGCTGATCTAAGTTTCCTTAATTAATCGTCCGATTTCTCCAAGCATAAAGGTAATTTAAATTTGACAGTCTCATCAAAGCTGACGCATTTTATGCTTAGTAATACAGCAAAGATACGGCCTTCCAAATTTTATAATCTCTACGATATTCATTTTTTCCTGATATCTACTTATACCGAAAATGTTGATTTATACCTAAACGGTTCGCTTCAAATCCCATGTATGATGCACTAGAATTAAGCAGGGAATCTGAACATGCAATAATATACGGGGTGTTCCATTTAAAAAAACATAACTTTGATACATTTTGTGTTTTTTGGACACCCTGTATAACATGAAAATATTTTTAAAATGTCGCCTTTATGGGTCTTTATCCATCCGATATTAGTATTTTCTTTTTTACCAAATACTTTAGCCATAATGCTCCGTGTCAAATAACGTGAATAACCCTGTATTATATGAGGACTCTACAAGCTTCTGAGATCCAGGGGTTCCACGGGTATAATCATTAAGTAAAATAAATGCTCGTGAAAAAACTGACCCTCTATTGTAGCTCGACTCTACCGGAAAAAGGCACCAAAACTAAAATGGCAGCAAATTTTGAAGACGCCTTATATTTAACCCCTTCTCAATAATAGTGTCATGTCACGTTTATAGGACACACTGTTCTGTTCGGGAAGGTATTCGCCTAGCAAACCCAAATCCGTGAAAACAGTACAGTATATACATTTATATACTCGTACGGGAACGTATTTCCCGACCGAATTAAATCCTCTGTTTTTGACAACCGAATAGTTTCCTCGAAATGATATGTAAATTCCATATTTACAATATTTACGCGCACTGAATCCCCTCTATTCAATATCCTTGTCAAAATATCAATTCCATAGCAGCGCTCTAGCTATATATAGTTCTGTACATATATTTATACTGTGAATACATATTTTCAGCATTGCTTTGCAGGGGGAACTGGTTATGGAATGTCCAAATAATTCGCTCATGAGATTTCCATAGACCTATAACATTTATACCAGTAACTACTTCTCACTTTTAAAGCTTAGCCAAATACGAGCTCATTTCTTTTTCTTTTCAGGGAAGAAGAAGTTATTGCAAAGCTGCTGTCAAATTGCATGCTACCAAGAGACCCTTTCAAAAAGGGGATCCCAAGAGAGCATTTTCTTCTGGCTAACAACTCACTAATTCAAGTCTGTAGGAGCCAATATTTCAAAAGAAACGATCTATTAAAAACACGTTTTATTCACTAATCGCCAGATTTTAAAAATTTTGAGAATTTGGAAACTTTGGGAAATTTGAAAAATTTGGAAATTTTGGAACTTTTGGAAAATTTGGAAATTTTGGAAATTTTGGCAAATTTTGGAAATTTTGGAAAATTTTGGAAATTTTGGAAAATTTTGAAACTTTGGAAAATTTGGGAAATTTGGAAAATTTGGAAACTTTGGAAAACTTGGAATATTTGGAAGGTTTGGAAAATCTGGAAAATTAAGAAAATATGGAGACTTTGGAGAATTTGAAAAATTTGGAAAATTTGGAGTTTGGAAAATTTGGAAAATTTGGAAAATTTGGAAAATTTGGAAAATTTGGAAAATTTGGAAAATTTGGAAAATTTGGAAAATTTGGAAAATTTGGAAAATTTGGAAAATTTGGAAAATTTGGAAAATTTGGAAAATTTGGAAAATTTGGAAAATTTGGAAAATTTGGAAAATTTGGAAAATTTGGAAAATTTGGAAAATTTGGAAAATTTGGAAAATTTGGAAAATTTGGAAAATTTGGAAAATTTGGAAAATTTGGAAAATTTGGAAAATTTGGAAAATTTGGAAAATTTGGAAAATTTGGAAAATTTGGAAAATTTGGAAAATTTGGAAAATTTGGAAAATTTGGAAAATTTGGAAAATTTGGAAAATTTGGAAATTTTGGAAAATTTGGAAAATTTGGAAATTTGGAAAATTTGGAAAATTTGGAAAATCTGGAAAATTTGGAAAATTTGGAAAATTTGGATAATTTGGAAAATTTGGAAAATTTGGAAAATTTGGAAAATTTGTAGAATTTGGAAAATTTGGAAAATTTGGAGAATTTGGAAAATTTGGAAAATTTGGAAAATTTGGAACATTTGGAACATTTGGAAAATTTGGAAAGTTTGTAAACTTGGAAAATTAGGAAAATTTGGAAAATTTAAAAATTTGGAAAATTTGGAAAATTTGGAAAATTTGGAAAATTTGGAAAATTTGGAAAATTTGGAAAATTTGGAAAATTTGGAAAATTTGGAAAATTTGGAAAATTTGGAAAATTTGGAAAATTTGGAAAATTTGGAAAATTTGGAAAATTTGGAAAATTTGGAAAATTTGGAAAATTTGGAAAATTTGGAAAATTTGGAAAATTTGGAAAATTTGGAAAATTTGGAAAATTTGGAAAATTTGGAAAATTTGGAAAATTTGGAAAATTTGGAAAATTTGGAAAATTTGGAAAATTTGGAAAATTTGGAAAATTTGGAAAATGTGGTAAATTTTGAAAATTTGGAAAATTTGGAAAAAAATGGAAAATTTGGAAAATTTGGAAAATTTGGAAAATTTGGAAAATTTGGAAAATTTGGAAAATTTGGAAAATTTGGAAAATTTGGAAAATTTGGAAAATTTGGAAAATTTGGAAAATTTGGAAAATTTGGAAAATTTGGAAAATTTGGAAAATTTGGAAAATTTGGAAAATTTGGAAAATTTGGAAAATTTGGAAAATTTGGAAAATTTGGAAAATTTGGAAAATTTGGAAAATTTGGAAAATTTGGAAAATTTGGAAAATTTGGAAAATTTGGAAAATTTGGAAAATTTGGAACATTTGGAAAATTTGGAAAATTTGGAAGATTTGGAAGATTTGGAAGATTTGGAAGATATGGAAGATTTGGAAGATTTGGAAGATTTGGAAGATTTGGAAGATTTGGAAGATTTGGAAAATTTGGAAAATTTGGAAAATTTGGATAATTTGGAAAATTTGGAAAATTTGGAAAATTTGGAAAATTTGGAAAATTTGGAAAATTTGGAAAATTTGGAAAATTTGGAAAATTTGGAAAATTTGGAAAATTTGGAAAATTTGGAAAATTTGGAAAATTTGGAAAATTTGGAAAATTTGGAAAATTTGGAAATCTTGGAAAATTTGGAAAATTTGGAAAATTTGGAAAATTTGGAAAATTTGGAAAATTTGGAAAATTTGGAAAATTTGGAAAATTTGGAAAATTTGGAAAATTTGGAAAATTTGGAAAATTTGGAAAATTTGGAAAATTTGGAAAATTTGGAAAATTTGGAAAATTTGGAAAATTTGGAAAATTTGGAAAATTTGGAAAATTTGGAAAATTTGGAAAATTTGGAAAATTTGGAAAATTTGGAAAATTTGGAAAATTTTGAAAATTTGGAAAATTTGGAAAATTTGGAAAATTTGGAAAATTTGGAAAATTTGGTAAATTTGGAAAATTTGGAAAATTTGGAAAATTTGGAAAATTTGGAAAATCTGGAAAATCTGGAAAATTTGGAAAATTTGGAAAATTTGGAAAATTTGGAAAATTTGGAAAATTTGGAAAATTTGGAATATTTGGAAAATTTGGAAAATTTTATAAATCCGGACGATTTTGAAAATTTTGCAAATTTTGAAAATTTTGCAAATTTTGAAAATTTTGTAAATTTTGAAGCAACGATTTTATTTTTGATAGCTAACTCAATTTCAAAGTCGCAATTTGGCAGAAAATCGCCACGCATAGCAACTCTGTGGAACCCGACTTGATCATCTCCTGCCGAACCCTCTAGCACTACATCATGATACCTTGCACTTCATTGTCGGCATTTCGTTCTACTTTTATTGTACTCGTATAACGCAAATCCTGTACTTGCACTGCAACGACAAAGTACACCTTTTTCCACGATCCAATATTTCACGGAGACTTCCAGGCCCACGTGACCCGAAGTGGAAGTCAAATATTTGCCGTCGAGGTGGATGGTCGCTTGCTACTGGTAAGAAGCAGATAACGGAAGGTGAATTTATTCAACACCTTGACTCTCCGGCTTCTAACCCTCCTCCAACCCCGCTTCCTCTACTTGTACCCACCGTTTCGTACGCGTTGCGATACAACCCCATTTACATAACCAAGTATTATCAGGTAAGAGCAGGGTACACCGTTACCAGAAATTTGCTCTTTTAAAAGGGGACAAGACTGATAATATTCTTATGCGATTAGCGAAACTTTCTGGAACATAGTTTAAATAAGTTGATGTGTGCTTCGTCTTTCTCTTCATGGTCGTATCCTGCAGCGTTATCGTCGTTGCTTTCTTATTTTTTGCTTAAACTGGTAGGCCATCTGTTGGTTTCTTCTTTAAACTGCGAACAAAGCTACACGTTGAAATATTGTCAAGTAACTTGTTCAAAAAGAAAACAACCTCAGGTTTTACGAAGTCTGACAGAAAGCCGGTGAGATTCTCTATTCTGTATTGTGTAAAGTGGAAATTATTAAATTTATTTTAATGAAATTTCGACACAGTATTACTACCATGACGGCAATGGATCATTTTCTACTTTTTTTGGGTGAGTGTGAAATTGGGGTGATTGAGTGGTTGTAAAACTGAAAAATTTGTATATTCATAACCCTTTATCCATTGATCTATAGAAGAAAGGGTTAAAGGTGAAAATACACTTTCTTAGGTGCATTCGAACATTGCCTGCCTATTACAGAAACGAAGGGACAGAATTTTCTGATGCACACATACGAGTGTTACTTTAGACCGTTCTGTATTGTGTGAGGAGGAAAATCCGAGGGTCTGAAAATTTTCGATCTTCTTTACCTGAGGCTGAAACTCTAAACAACGGCCGGATTTGGAACTGGAACCGCCAAACATTACACGATACGGGTTTTCGTCCTGATAGGAAGTCAGAAAGCGATTTTAGATATTTAGGGTAAACTTGAAAATCTGAGGGCCTGAAAATTTTCGATTTTTCTTACCTGACGCTGAAACTCTAAACAACGGTCGGATTTGGAATTGGAACCGCCAAACATTACACGATACGGGTTTTCGTCCTGATAGGAAGTCAGATAACGATTTTAGATATTTAGAGTAAACTTGAAAATCCGAGGGCCTGAAAATTTTCGACCTCTTTTACCTGAGGCTGAAACTCTAAACAACGGCTGGATTTGGAATTGGAACCATCAAACATTACACGATACGAGTTTTCGTCCCCATAGGAAGTCAGATAACGATTTTAGTTATTTAAGGCGAACTTGAAAATCCGAGGGTCTGAAAATTTTCGATCTTCTTTACCTGAGGCTGAAAGTCTAAACAACGGCCGGATTTGGAAATGGAACCATCAAACTATACCCGATACGATTTTTCGTCCTGATAGGAAGTCAGATAACGATTTCAGATATTTAGGGTAAACTTGAAAATCCGAGGGTCTGAAAATTTTCGATCTTTTTTACCTGAGGCTGAAACTCAAAACAACGGCAGGATTTGAAATTGGAACCGTCAAACTATACCCGATACGAGTTTTCGTCCTGATAGGCAGTCAAATAACGATTTTGGACATTTAGGGTACACTTGGAGATCCGAGGGTCAGAAAACTTTCGATCTTCTTTACCTAAGGCTGAAACTCTAAACAACGCCCGGATTTGGAATTGGAACCGTCAAACTATATCCGATACGAGTTTTCGTCCTGATAGGCAGTCAAATACCGATCTTAGACATTTAGGGTAAACTTGAAAATCCGAGGGCTGGACATTTTCGGTCTTTATTACCTGAGGCTGAAACTCTAAACAAAGGCCGGGTTTGATGTCGGTAACCCTAAATTATACCCGATACAAGTTTTCGTTCTGGTAGGAAGTCAGATAACGATTTTAGATATTTAGGGTAAACCTGAAAATCCGAGGGTCTGAAAATTTTCGATCTTTTTTACCTGAGGCTGAAACTACAAACAACGGCCAGATTTGGAATTGGAACTGTCAAACATTACACGATACGAGTTTCGTTCTGATAGGAAGTCAGATAGCGGTTTTAGATATTTAGGGTAAACTTGAAAATCCGAGGGTCTGAAAATTTTCGATCTTTTCTACCTGAGGCCGGATTTGAAATTGGAACAGTCAAACTATACACGATACGAGTTTTCGTCCTGATAGGAAGTCAGATAACGATTTTAGATATTCAGGGTAAACTTGAAAATCCGAGGGTCTGAACATTCTCGATCTTTTTTGCCTGAGGCTGAAACTCTAAACAACGGAAGTCAAATAACGATTTTAGATATTTAGGGTAAACTTGAAAATCCGAGGGTCTGAAAATTTTCGATCCTTTTTACCTGAGGCTGAAACTCAAAACAACGACCGGATTTGGAATTGGAATTGTCAAACTATACACAATACGAGTTTTCGTCCTGATAGGAAGTCAGATAACGATTTTAGATATTTAGGGTAAACTTGAAAATCCGAGGGCCTGAAAATTTTCGATCTTCTTTACCTGAGGCTGAAACTCTAAACAATGACCGGATTTGGAATTGGAACCGTCAAACTATACCCGATACGAGTTTTCGTCCTGATAGGAAGTCAAATAACGATTTTAGATATTTAGGGTAAACTTGAAAATCCGAGGGTCTGAACATTCTCGATCTTTTTTGCCTGAGGCTGAAACTCTAAACAACGGCCGGATTTGGAATTGGAACCGTCAAACTATACCCGATACGAGTTTTCGTCCTGATAGGAAGTCAAATAACGATTTTAGATATTTAGGGTAAACTTGAAAATCCGAGGGTCTGACAATTTTCGATCTTTTTTACCTGAGGCTGAAACTCAAAACAACGGCCGGATTTGGAATTGGAATTGTCAAACTACACACAATACGAGTTTTCGTCCTGATAGGAAGTCAGATAACGATTTTAGATATTTAGGGTAAACTTGAAAATCCGAGGGCCTGAAAATTTTCGATCTTCTTTACCTGAGGCTGAAACTCTAAACAATGACCGGATTTGGAATTGGAACCGTCAAACATTACACAACATATTGTGTGTATGAGTTTCGGAAGTCAGATAACGATTTTAGTTATGTAGGGCGGACTTGAAAACCCGAGGGTCTGAAAATGTTCAATCTTCTTTACCTGAGGCTGAAACTCTAACAACGGCCGGATTTGGAATTGGAACCGTCAAACGATATCCGATACGAGTTTTCGTCCTGATAGGCTGTCAAATAACGATTTTAGACATTTAGGGTAAACTTGAAAATCCGAGGGCCTGAACATCTTCGATCTTCATCACCTGAGGCTGAAACTCTAAACAAAGGCCGGATTTGATGTGGGTACCCTTGAATTATACCCGATACGAGTTTTCGTTCTGATAGGAAGTCAAATAACGATTTTAGATATTTAGGGCGAACCTACTTTAATAAATTTTCGACAACTAAAATTATAAAAATAGCTCAAAATTCATTCTTACGCATTTTAAGGATTCCTAATCATTTTCTACCTTTTTTTTGAGTGGGTGTGAAGTTGAGGTGGTAGGTTGTGGAAGGTTGAAAATTTGAAAAGTTTGTTGCATTTATAATAGGCTACCCATTGACCTATGAAAGAAAGGCCTAGCGGTATAACACACTTTTTAGCTCTCACTAAAGGGAGTTTATGCAGAGCCTCTGTCTGTGTGTCCGTCCGTATACAAAAGATAGCCAAAACTACAGGTGCTAGAGAAAAACTAAATACAGATTTGGAATCAGCATGAAGAAGCTAGTTAGGGAAAAGTCCGGTCTCATCAATATCGCTTCCCGTTCCACAGTGAGAGCGCCGTCTGACTTTACTAAAGTAAATTCTTTCCTAATTTTTTATTTGAGGACGGGCGAGTGATGAGTTGGCTGCAAGGGGATATCAGACTATAGCTCCATGCTATGGAAAAATAATAAGCTATATTACCCTAATTTGGAAAGTATACTGATGCAATCAACTTAACTTAATCTTTTAGACACGTATTGCCTATGCTTGAAAACAAAACGCTTCCTCGTAGATTCCTGCAAATAATGAATACTAGTGTAGGAGATAATTAAAAAAAAAATGAATGATTAAATGATCATTCTGGGCGTGTCTTAAAAACATTTAATAAGGTAGTAATTCAATCAATAAACATATGACCAAAATAAATTATACAAGAACACAATTAAATATTTAAACGATAACTTACTAGAACTACCTAATTTAACTTCGATAAGAGGTTGGGCCTGTGTCAGGAAAAGTGCTCGAGACGACACATCTGTAAATAAAATGAAAAGATACCTGAGTAACCAATTCATTGAAGAATGGTAAATAAAAAAAGTATGTTCACACATGTTAAATTAAAGAACGTGTCGCTATTTTATATTGGCGGGATTGATAAAACAGGCAGAATAAATAAACACACAAATATAAATAGATAACACAGCAAATATATCCTTTAACCCCAAACGGATAAAATCATATCTATGTACATCTTATGTGGTCATACAAATTATACAGAACATAAATCAAACATTTCTCGGGTCATAGGTATTAGGGGTCAACTCGCGAAATACCTCTCCAAAAGAATAGATGAAATAATATACTGTATAATTATACAAAAATCACATAACAAAACTCGAGCAGCACTTGGGTCTTTGGTATTAAGGGTCAACACGCGAAATACCTCTCCAAGAGCTCCAATCACTAGGGCCGCGAATTATCATGATAACTGTGAGGCCAACTCACTAAAATACTAGGGGTCAACTTGCAAAGTATCCACTCCTTTGTACTAGTTCAGCACGAAGGGTCAACTCGCGACGTACTTCGAGATTGTTATCTGTTTTCATTTCGCAGACATTCAGTAGTTGAATTATAGAACCATTAATGATAGGAATGTGTGTATCAAAGTTTATCAATTGTCTAATAACAAGTTCTCAAATGAATTAATGACATAAATCGATATATCAATAAACAAAGAGACAATTAGTAGAATTGGGTACTCTGTGAGATAAACTCACCCAAGCTGTTGCACAATCACCAACAATTCACTAGACCACTTTATTGTACGAAGTATCACTAGGTGATTGAAATGATTTTTGTGGTCGACTAGTCTGAAGGGATGGACGTATTCTCAGGCAGGCATCAAGTAAACATTATCCAACTTTGGACTTTATTCTAACGTGACGAACCGCCTAAATTACTGTGACGCTCTTCAAACTGTTTAGAAAATAATATCGGCCAGATGTTTAGTTGTTTGTCTTACATAGGATTGAAATTCCGTCTTCCTAGCATTTTAAGCTATCGTTTTTACGTTGTACTTTTAACTACACTCCTGGATAATAGTATTTTTGAATTATAAAATTTTGTCACCCTGACATAGGAGCCCACCTATATAGCATTTCTTTGCGTTCTATCAAAGTATCTTTTAGCTATAGTGTAGTTGAGATCTTCAAATAGACATAAATAATGTTCACAATTATTTTTATCTTTTAACTCATAAATAATATAGAAAATGTACCTTTAACTGTTTTTTTCAGAGCGTTTAAGCATCGGTTTCTCAACGTCAAATATTGATCTGGAAGTTAACGGTTAATTGCTAGATAAATTATTTAAACAACTGAAGGTGCAACTTACGAATCTTATCTGACAGTTAATATCTATAGAAGCGCTAACTGGCAGCAACCTATCTGACACTTTTAACTGAACATTAAAAATCGGCCCTGAGTCGTTTATCCTAAGGCTTCTTAACTCTAAAATTGTATCTGCTTCTCATGAATGGATAAAAAAATATTACATTAAAAAACTGCCTATACCAATGTTTACGTAAGCATCTGGGGGAGGGGGAGCTTTGCTTCCTTCTCTGACAAGGGGGGGGGGTATAAATAACTGTAGTAAATCTGCTTAAGTAATACGTGAATGGCCCCAAGCAAATATCAAAATACTAATAATATAACCGGAGGTGTCTTCTATAGCTGATGATAAATCCAGTTGGCATGGCATGATGTGAACCGCAAATGTGGTCTCTGCATTGCCCTTACCAGATCGATGCGACGTTTAACGTCGAAGTGGAATTATCTTCTAGTTAGTGGGATTTTATTGCAGACTGTGCAGAACAGTGTCGTGAGGATATAGCAAAATTAGAGAGACAGGGCGTGACTGTCGAAAACTGCTGACCATCATTAAAACGGCAACGTTCGTAAGTGTTGAAGCTGTTACAGATGTTTTGTTTCATTTGCTGTGTCATATCCGTTTCGTATAACCTGAAATCCAATATCCGGTAGTGTTGAATTTCCATTTCAGTTGTTGGTATCATCTATCAGGCGAAAATAAGTTGCTCATCTACAAAAGAGTTATCAAACCAATATGGACGTATGGAATCGTTATACAGGATGACCGACGGGAACCGGACGTTTTTCAAATGGTTAGTGTAACGCCGCTAGAGGTGGGGATTCAGCTATCAGTCGCCTTGCCATTTTAGTAGCTATGGAGCAGTGGACCGTAGAGCACCGTATGTTCGCTTATGACGCGTATGTTAAAAATGCCGAGACGGTCACGGCCGCGCAGCGACTGTTCCGCGTTCATTTTAATCTTGGACGCCACGATGTTATTCCAAGCCGCAATACCATTCTCAGATGGGTTAACAGTTTGAGAGCAACAGGAATTATTGTGAAGAAAAAGCCTCCTGGTCCCATAAAGACTATGAGGACGCCAGAAAGCGTCGAGAGGGTGAGACAAGCGCTTACTCGGAGCCCTCAACTGTCTGCACGAAGACACACAAGTAAATTAAACTTAAGTCGTGAATCAGTGCGCATCATATTGGAAAAATATTTAGCGTTTCATCCCTACAAGATGTGTATTGTTCAGCAGCTTAAGCCAGCAGATTATGAGCAACGAAAAGACTTCGCCATTCGAATTCAAATGCTGCTTGGAGACCATGAAGGTGCAATAATCGTCATGAGTGATGAAGCTCATTTTCATTCAAGCGGAGAGATAAACAAACAAAATTTCCGATACTGGTCTCCAGGTGGCTTTTTCACAATCATTCCTGTTGTTCTCAGACTGTTAACCCATCTGAGAATGGTATTGCGGCTTGGAATAATACCGTGGCATCCAAGATTAAAATGAATGCGGAACAGTCGCTGCGCGGCCGTGACCGACTCAGCATTTTTAACATACGCGTCATAAGCGAACATACGGCGCTCTACGGTCCACTGCTCCATAGCTACTATAATGGGATTATACAGCAAGACGACTATTATACCAAAGAATTGCTTTTAATATGCCCTTTCATCTTTGTATAGAACCTGTTAGAGCTACATTCATTAGTTTCTGAGATTTTTCGATTTTTCTTCAAATTTTAAATATACCTTCTATTTGTTTCCTCAAATGTATTTATTTTGAGAAAATACTATCAAGTTTTATTTTTGCTTAACAAACAACTAAAATATAAGGCCATAATAGTGCTTGATCAGGTCAAAACACTGAATTAACGAGATATTATAGCTCAAGTGTGCTGAGGAAACAATTTTATAGACGTCTTGCATAATTATCAAGCAGATCTATCAGATAGGCTATGAAATATTAAACGACACAGTCCAAATAAAACGATTTTTCAATCTTTCAAACGCATTGGTTTTAGAGTGCCTCCGTTCTGGATATTTTTGTTCATAGTTGATACATTCTAGAGGCAAGTAGGCAGCAATTTCTCAAAAATTCTCCTAAATACCCTCAATGAAGAAATTAATTTTTGGAGCTCGTTTTTCACACAGTATGGAATTGTTGAGCAGGTTATGGAAACTGTCACTTTTTCAAAGCCTACCTGATAAATTTGCTTGATAATTATGCATCACGCCTACAAAACTGTTTCCTCACCATACCTGTCCTTATTATCTCGATGATTCAGGGTTTTGACTTCATCAAATACTATCATGACCTTATAATTTAGTTGTTCGTTAAACAAAAAACAAATTTGATAGCACTTTCTGAAAATAAATCAATTTCAGTACACAAATAGAAGCTATATTTTACATTTACCGAAAAATCAAAATATCTCGGAAACTGATGGACGTAGGTTCAATAAGTGCTATACAAATATGAAAGACCATATTAAAATCCATTCTTTGGTATAATAAAGTATTGGGGGTTACTTTAAAAAAAAAAGAGAAAATCTGGATTTTGCATTCTACATCACCCTGTATACGAATATGCGTCGCAAGCTTCTTTCATAGTCGATTTTAAAACTAGAGGATATTTTTAATCTTTCCCAGTAAAAGAAATATCTTTTGTTCATTACCTTTTTTATATACAGTACTACGTTTGACAACGATTTGGATATGAAAATGGTCATAAATTTTGAAATACCCTGTATATTGTAACAATACCCTATATTGGAAGAATGGAAATTATTAGCAGAATTTGAACATGAAATAATATATAGGGTGTCTGATTTAAAAAAATGCATGTTTGCATCACCACATAGTTATGGATCACCCTGTATAAATCTTAATATTTTCTGAGCATATCCGTGGCTACAACTTTCATGTACAACTTTTTTCGCTATATTCTACAGTATTCTACAGTAGTGGAGTTATCGACCGAGCCGGTACTAAAAACTCACCCTGTATAATGCACTATTATCCAAACTACGAACAAATACTTTTTTACAAACTCACTGCCCCCAAAGGGTAGCTAACAGAGGCATTCGACACAACAGCAGCGCAGAAGGCGAGATGGTCGAGGTGCTTCATTAAAAAAATCGTCCCAATTGAGAAGTAAACGTAAAGACCTGGCAAAAAGCCTTTGCATATTCAAAAGTCCCTTCTCGCCAATAAACGCTCGAAGCGAGCGTTCTAAATACCATCCGGGGGCGTGAAATCGTCCCTAATTTCCATCCATAGCAGCGGCCGTATCAAAAATTTATCAGACAGTAGCAAAGGAGGTCTCCGTGCACTCGAAGTTTCATTAAATTCGGAATCGATGTAAATCGCATTCTGCGGTCAGAGAGGTTTTCACGCCCCATCGACCCTCGGAGGACTATCGAATTGTCCGCGCCAAGGCGGCAGCTTGACTGGTAGTAAGATTAAAGCTGCCAGTCCATCAGTGGACGTATTCTAATACAGATGCATAGTAATTATATCATTTATTAGTATTATATGAATTCCTCCAGCTTATAATCGAAGGCAAGATTGAGGGAAAGCGCGGACCCGGACGTCGCCAATGCTCCTGGCTGAAGAACATCAGAGACTGGACCGGCTTGGACTCAAATACTTTGTTGAGAAGAGCCCAAAATAGAGAGGAATTTGCCACGATTGTTGCCGATCTTCATTGAATGGAGATGGCACTCTAAGAAGAAGAGTATTATGCTCTATTATTATACAACTATTTTATCGTAGTGTACCGCACACAGAAAAATCTGTCGTTCTGTCAAAGACTTACGCTTGGATTCAATGGGACGTTACACTCAGCATTCCTCAAATACAGCGATGTTTTATCCAATGGGAAGTGTACAGTTGGTAACGAGTATATCGTATAGTCGATTCAACTACAAGACATCATTGGACTCCAATGAATAATTCACCCGCAGCCTGTCGTTGAATCGAATCTGTGTTTGTTAATTGAGTCTAAACTACTTTCTTTTCCTTGGACCAACAGATCTTATTGCGAGGACAGCTGATTGATTCGTTTGGATGTTTAATTGTGTGTTTTTGTATGAAGTTATAAGGAGCATGATATAACAATTAGACATAAGCCTGCACCAGTTGTTGCATTATTGCCTAAAATATAACTGTCTGACTGATATAAATACCTACATTCAAATGCGGGTGTTAGCTCTTCTAAGTCCCAATTTCTCAGTAGGTCCTCCATTTAATATATAACTAGACACATTTAAACCACACAATTGCTGATGCAATACGCAAAACCACGAGATGACACAACACGGCTAACACCGAAACAACACAACGGAACAACCGTCCATGTTGGCGGGTTCGCGGCGATAGTAACACTAAGATAATCCCCCTGTTCTTTATTCTTACCTTCATTGAATCGGGACATCAGTCCCGCGGAATACTGATTATAGTTCAGCGAACGACAAGAGCCATTGAAAGAAAATTAATTTGTATCAGATAAATTATCACGAACTGCTGTTGCAGTAATAATTTTTGTACACTGAATAGAATAGATGCTTTGCTTAAACGAAGCTTAGGGTAAATTTCGAAAACAACTGTAAATATATTTGAAGTTGAGGAAAAACATCCAAATACCAACAGTTAATTAGATACGCAACAGTACTTTTTTCTGTGCGTTTTCAATTTTTTTGACATTTTTGCTCTCCTTGAAATTCTGAAGAAGGAAGCATAGGAAGGAAGGCTTGAATGGAAAGTACATCAACAACATAACCTGTACTGGAATCAATAATTTGTCAAGGCCGGCGTCGAGACAACAGAGGAAATGAAACTCAAAGCTTATTTTCCCAAAAGCCCTAGATAACATAGATCAAGTGTACTGTTGAATGGAGAAACAGTGAAAAATAGTCGTCATGCAGATGATACGGTCGTTTTCGCTGATAGCATAGGAGGTTTACAAAATCTTATAGATAGAATAACAGAGCACAGTTAACTATGTGGCTTGGACATTAACGTTAAAAAGACGAAAGTAATGATTATAAGGAAAGACAACATCACCAACTGTGTCAACTGTTAATCAACCAAAAACCAGTAAAAAGAGTACTGCTTATTTCAGAACTTTATTAAACGAACAGTGGGATCACTCGCAGCAAACACGAAGCAGAATTGGAAATCAGCGCTGTAGAGATGCAGTTACCTCTAAGAACCAACATTACAAAGGATGGAGGAAGAATCTGAATGCTGAGAACCACCGCAGTTTTATCAACACCCGAAATCATTGTAAACGCGTGATTGACAGCAGCGAGGAAGACCACAACAAAAAAATTAAGAACGAACTCCTCTCATGTCCTAGTTCGTCCAGAACGCTCTGGTCTGTAGCTAAGGTTGTTGGTCAGAACTTTTCCTATTCGTCAATACCACCCTTGACCAGAGAGGATAAATCCATCGCTTCTGCTCCTAAAGAAAAAGCAAACCTCTTGGGGAAGCTCTTCGGAGCCAATTCCACTGTAGACTTTCAAGGAAGTACTCCGACCACCACCATAAGCAGGAACTCGAGAATGGCAGAGGTCAAATTTCAACACCGAGATGTAAAAAACATTCTCCAAAAGCTGAAAACCAATATAGCTACTGGTCCTGACCAAATTCCAGCCATTGTCCCTAAACGCTGTGCCGCTGAGCTTGCACCTATTCTTTGCAAGCTCTTCAAACTTTCGTATCAACGAGGCGTGTTTCCCGCTTCGTGGAAGATTGGCTGCGTACAACCCATCCCTAAGAAAGGCAAAAAAACTGATCCCACCAATTATAGACTTGTGGCTCTTCTCAGCATCATGTCTAAGGTTATGGCGACTGTCATTAACACACAGCTCCTGAAACACCTGGACAATAATAACATCATAAATGATCGCCAATGTGGCTTCCGTGAGCACAGGTCTACAGGTGACCTCCTTGCCTACGTCACTCACTTGTGTAACAGAGCAATAGACAATCATGGCAAATCCCGTGTTGTTGCACTTGATATATCGAAAGCTTTCGACAGAGTGTGGCATGACGGACTTCTGGTCAAGCTTGCTGCTTATGGACTACCACCTGGCCTGCGCCAGTGGCTGAATAGCTTTTTGAACAACCGATCTCTGTTTGTTGTAGTCGAGGGCTGTTCATCAGACGTATTTTCAATAAACGCCGGTGTTCCTCAGGGATCTGTCCTATCCCTACACTGTTTCTGCTGTACATCAACGAGCTGCTGGAAAGAACATCCAATCTAATCCACAGCTTCGCAGATAACAGTACATTAGTGTCGTGCTTGGAACCAGGCAAGCCACTATCATCCCAGGAGACGGTACGTCGGCGACAGCAGCATGCCTCACAGATCAACGCAGATATCAAAACAATTGTCGAGTGTGGATTAGGAAATAAAGTACAGTTCAATGTATAAAAAACTCAGGCAGCAACACTTACAAAGAAGTCTCACGATGGCTTACCAACCGTGGAAATGGAGGGTCACCCCATAGTCGAATCACCTTCCGTCAAGCTTTTGGGAATCAACATCAACAATAACATGACCTGGCACGACCACGTTGTCAGTATTGCTAAAACGGCATCCCGGAAGCTTGGAGTTTTGTTCCGCTGTAGGAAGTTGTAAACACCAGAGCAACTGCTGCTGCTCTACAAGGCACGGATCTGACCATCGCTGGAGTATTGCTCCCATGTGTGGGTATGCGCTCCCAAGTACTCTCTAAAGCTTCTGGACACTATCCAGAAGAGAGCGATTAGGCTAATCGATACGCCTAACCTCACAAAGGACCTCCACAGCCTGGAACATCGAAGGAGGGTGGCTGACCTATCCCTGTTTTACAGATTCTATCACGGAAGATGTTCGAGTGAGCTCTCTCAGTTAATAGCACCACAGGCCGTCCGAACCAGGAACACTAGAGAAGCTCTGCGAGCTCATCCTTACCAGGTCGAGGTCGTTACTCCCCGAACCAGTCTCCTCCAGGATTCCTTCTTTTGGAGAACTTCGACGCCATGGAATCAGCTGCCGGGGAATTTGTTTCCCGACGGCTACAACCTGCAGCATTTCAAATCTAACGTGAACCGATACTTATCCTCTCGCAGCGCTTCTACAGCGCCATAGGCTTTCAGCCTTTGCGGGAGGCTGACCATAAAAAAAAGAATTTGAAAGAATTGCCACGTTCAACAAAATGGGACGCGCCTGTGTGTTCTCCGTTCTCTGTTCTCTTTCACGGGACTGAAGTATTAATGCTTACTGAAGCTTCCATGAAGAAATTAGAGGCCTTTGAACTATGGCTGTATCGCTGAATATTAAAAGTACCATGGATAGATCACACAACAAATATCGGAGTTCTCAGAAGAATGGGAAAAGAGAAGGAAGTAATACCGTGAAGGCTCGAAGGCTCCAATGTTTGGGACATATAATGAGAAACAAAGATTGGGTTAAATGGAAGAGCAGTGCTGTGGCACCGCACTTTACTACTATTTTTTGTAATACTTATATCAGTAAAATAAGGATATCTTTTTTTAACGAAAAGGTGCAGCCGAGGCTTGACACACCGAGCTGCTGTTCCTTTACCCAGTGACAACTTCTCACATTGTGAGGTGAGCAATCACTGGGTCCGCGAATGTGCGGCCTAAATAGATGAAGAGACCACGGGGCGATTGCCCTCTGCATTCTGGCGGCTAAGATGTGCGTCGCCGCACGGCATACCGGTATTGCACGCATTGTAGAGAGCATCGTATTCCTCATTCTACCTAGGGATCCAATGACCACAACCGGCGGACTTGCGGCGTAGTCAGGCCAGAACCTGCGAAGTTGTGCAACCAACTCCTGATATTTGGTCCGCCTTTCTGTATAACAAGGATGTATTTTGGGACCTTTGCTTCTCTTGGTATACCGGGCTATTCACGTTATTCGACATTATGGCTGAAGTATTTCATGAAAAAGAAAATAATAATTTCGCATGGATTATGACCCGTTGAGGCTACATTTTAAAAATATTTTCTTGTTATACAAGGTGGCCCCAAAACACGAAATGTATCAAAGTTATGTTTATTAATATGACACCCTGTATATTATTACATATTCAGATTCCTTAATGAATTCTAGTTTGACTTTATGTATCACACATGGGACTTAAAGCGAACCGTTTAGGTGTAAATCACGATTCTCGGTATAAATAGATGTCAGAAAAAAATTGAATATCTCAGGGATTATAAAATTTAGAAGGCTGTGACTTTGCCAGATTACTAAACATGAAATGCGTCACCTTAGGTGAGACGGTCAAATCTGAATTACGTTTGTGGTTGGAGCAATCGGTCGATTAATTAAAGCAACTTCAATCAGAGATAACTTGATTTATACGATTAAATGTAAAATTTGATAGCTTTTCTAATGATATAAGGCTGTCAGTATCAATTTCTAGTAGTTTCCATTTAATTTCAAATTTTCAATCAAATCGATGTTCTTCAATTTTCCTACCTATAGCAACCTAGCAGGCCAATAAGAACGATAGGAAAGAAAAATTAAATAAAACAACAACGGTTTGAGATATCAAATTGGTTTTGGCTTTATTTTGAAGCTACATCCATGACATTATGTATGGAATAGAATATTATTCAAATATCCGCCTCGAGATCGCCGGCAGTGCTTAAGCAGTCGGTCCCATTCCAGATGACATTTTCGAGCATTTGCGGCGTTGTGGCGTTGATGGCTACTCAAATATTGTTTTCGAGGGCATCCAAAGTGGCTGATTTGTTGGAGTAGACCAATGATTTGACGCACCCCCAAAGAAAATAATTGAGAGGTGTCAAATTACACAATCGCGGTGGCCAATCGATCAACGCTCGTTTGGTGATGATCCAGTCACTAAACTTCTGTCCAACAACTTTGAGCGTTGCGTCGCTTATGTGGCCCCTGGCTGCATGCTGTTGGAACCACATGTCGGTAATATCGATGGTCACACACTGGCCACAGACATTTTCCAACATCGCTCGGTAGTGTGGCCCGTTGGTTGCAACAGTGTCTCCTTCCTCATTTCGATATAAATAAGGACAGATGATGCCGCCATGCCACAATCCGCACCACACATTCAATTTTTTCGGTTACTGGGCCACTTCTTCGGTCATTTGTGGATTGTTCACAGCCCAATAATTCTGCTTGTTGACACAGCCACTGAGGTAAAAATTGGCTTCGTCTGTGATGATTTTTTCACGAAAATGGAGATCGTCGTCCAACATTTGTAGCGCCCAATTTGCGAACTCACGGCGTCGGCTATGGTCGTCCGGCTTCAATTGTTGCACCAGCACGATTTTATATGAGTGAAGTACCAAATTAAAATGCAAAATTTGCCGAGTTGCCTGTTGAGAGAAGTCCAATTACGCGGCTCGGTATTGGTACGACAAATTTGGGTCGTCGTGAACACTGGCCGCTACGGCGGCGATATTTTCTTCACGTCGACCAGTCTGCATTCGGGTTGGTTTATTTAGGTTCAATAGAGTGTACTCACGCTCAAACTTTTCCACGTTGCGACGAATTGCTTGCTCACTGAAGCCATGTTGAGGGCCGAGTTCACGAAGAAATGCGCGTTGCGTATTTACAATTGAGCGGGAGTTTCCGTAGTACTTTTTAATAATTTCCAAACGATCGACAAGCGTGAAACGGTCCATGATGAATTGTCCAACCTTACTGAATATTCTGACAGCTGGATGACTTTTGTACATTTGACAGCTCTCTTGATATCCCTTTTAGAAAACCTATCACTTCTATTGGGGTACCCTATAGGATGTCGCCGTCCCTGGGCGCTTGTATCATGTACGGTGGCACGTCCTGCCTTGAATCTAATTAGGCAACAATTGACCGCATCGGGACGTCCGGCTCCCACGACCGCCCATCCAGCCCATCCAGAGGGCGCTGGCGTCCGGCTTCCAGTCATCCCGTCGACAATTAACAGGAACGCAGGGACGCACACCTCCAATAACGCGGCCGCAAGCCGCTATGCGCGTCCGTCCGCTTGATTGTCAACGCCGCTCTGTATACACCACGTATCGACAAGTGCGTACTTCCTCGCCTATTCAACGATCGCTACACCGGGAGATGTCATGCCGTTTTGGCGTGTAGTCCGGTCAACATTTCCGGTTCGTACCGCCAGTCGAAAGAATCCTGGCAGAAGCAGCAGCGTGTAGACTAAAGTATATTCAAATGCACCGTGCAGTGGCTGTAAACAATAACACGCGCTCGGCTCGCTGTGGATGTCGGTCGCCAGAGCCGTATTCAAAATAGCAGTTATAAAGTCCATTGTATCGGATGTGGAGTAGCATTTATGAATCATATTTGTCCATTACAGCTGTATTGATATATTTTAGACTTTATATATATTATTCTTACCTTAGGAACCTTCATTTTGGGGATAAAGTTGAGAAGGGGTCAATACTTCAGTCAATTATATCCTCCCTATCGATGAGAATTCTTTTCCTTCCCCGTTTCCCAAATACGAAGCTAAGCTACTTTAATAGCTCATAAAACGTGGTCCGCTTAAAATTGGGCAAGTCATTATCGTCATTCACCTATTTCAGGAGATTGTCAATAGTCGGAAGTTCATTTTGGAAAAAGAACTGATGCACCTTCTCCTCATTGCACTTTTATCGCCATGGTCCACAAGGTCAATGCAACGTCTGCTATTCTGATTAGTTAAAGATGCAGCAAAAGAGTGTCTGGTTCTGTATTCTCGCACCACTTTATAGACACTCCGTTTGCAGATACCTAGTTTGAGCGCAACCTCTTCCACAATATCGCCAGCAGCAGTTGTTAATGGTTTTTTCTGGGTTTCGTATTTATATACGTTTAAACACCACTAATAGCTATTGAAACAACACTACAACACAGATAACACTAAAATTCGCACAACAACACGGCAGGTATTATGCGATGATAAAAGCACGATGTACGCTATCATTAACACGACGCATCGTATACAATGATAAACACAAGAAGCAACTGAATAAAATACAACCCTGTACTCTGTTGAACGATCCAGACGGACGGCAGAGCGGCAAGCCTCCAAGGTGTTTATTTCCTTTCGGCCAATCGCAATGAATGCCGCCTTACTCGGGCGGCGTGCGTGGTATCCTGTTTGTTTACAATCTTCTGCACCTTGGATTTGAATACGGTATAGCAGCAAAAGGAATGACACCGTGTAGCTCATTTGAAGGTGTAATACCATTTTCTTAATACCGATCTTGACTAAAAATGAAGCACAAGTAAATAACAAATGTCGTAAAATCAACGTTCAACAAAATAAGCTTCATAAGCTTTGAGGAAGTACAGCATAAGACAGCACTGCTGAATGTCCCTCCACTTGACTTGGCAGTTCAAGGTCTGCGTTCCGATTGTGGGGTCAGGGCATTTGGTCCTTTGTGAATCCTGGCAGAAGACACTATGTCATCCTCTTGGAATATGAGGGAGGTCGCGGGAGGTCAAGCACTTGGGGGTGATTCTTGAGTCGAAGATGACGCGGAGGTCACAGATGTGTGCCAAGATCGACAGCGACCTTCTGGCAGCTGGGGCGGGTAGTAGGAAAGACATGGGAATTGAACCTCATCATCCTGCAGTGGATATACGCTGCCATCATCAGACCCCGAATACAATACGGCTCGGTGGTCTGGCGGTCTTGAGTGCAGAAATCCACAGTGGCCCCAAGTCTAGGACGGATACAAAGGCTTGTCTGTGTGGGTGTGACAGGTGCAATGAGGACGACCCCAACTGCAGCACTGGTGGCTTTGCTTGAACTGCCAATGATGACATCCTGGATTAGGAAGACATGGGGTTGGCAAGCGACTCGAAGTGTGGCGAGGAGGAACTGTCCTCGATACATATTCCAGAGCATTGGCAGGCCAGACCCAGGCAGACTATACTAGGTTCAATGGTTCCTGAATCTGGGAATATAAGATGGTTCTGGTCACCAGAAAGGCTACCTTCTTATTTAATTCATTCTTCATTCATTCAAGTATAGCAAAATCGAAAAGGAAAGTGTTAGCCTTATTGAAATTTTTAACTCAACCTTGAAAAAAAAAATTGTATTAAATACATTCCATCAGAAACTTATTACACACTTACATTACATACAAGCGATATAATAACAAGGCATATGAAAATATTTATATAGAGTAGTAAATCACTAGTACAAGAACTAGAGAAGCGTAAAGGAGGTTGAGAGGCCCGTTATCAATTGATTATCATATCTCCCATAGTAACTTATCTTTTAAATCCATTTTGAAATTTGTTAAGGAAAAATCATAATATTGGTTAGGGAGATCCAGATATCCACCAATTAACTTTAATATGATGGTTTTAATCGTTAAATGAGCAGAAGCTGGGATAACCAGTGCAAATATTAACATGTAAGAGATATCTGATTGCGCTGTTTTGTTACACTTATAAAACCAGTTGTTTCTGGAGTGAACGTGTAGTGTCCAAATCATTCTGTAAACCAATAACATCAAGCTAGAGACATAAAGGCAGGGTCCTCAATAAAGACCAACAGCGGACTTTTTTTGATAACAAAAACGCGAATCTGTTGTAAAAAAACAGCTAGATTTCAGCAAGCAACATTTGGCAATAAAGTAGTGTCGTATTTCATGGAAAACAGCAAGACAGAATGGGTCTTAACATCATTAGTTGATAATGAAAAGGCAAATAAGCTTGCAAGAAAAGGCTAATCTGTCTTGTTTTTTATGTCTAAGAACATACTGTCGAATATTATTTTGTCTGGCGTACATACATTTTTTCACTTTCAACCACTTAGATGTCTCACTTTCAGCCTCCATACCAAAATAATTATATAAGAAGGCACCCGTAATGTGATACTACTTAAGAGCAGGCTTTCTGAATGGAATTCTGGATCTATAACTGTCGGAAAGCCTAATGTCTAAGATCGGATAACCACTGTGAATGTTTGAGAAATATCTACTTAAGCTATTTTATCTTACCTAAACAGTAAGCTGATTCTGAAATGAATACGTAGTGTTCAAGTCCTTCTGTAAACCAGTAACATAAAGTCCAGAGCACATTGCCAGGGTCCTGAACAAAGATTGACAACAGAGATATTTTTTGACGATGAAAACATGAGTTTATTGTAGAAAACGATAGCTAGAAATATTTTAATCTTGATGTAGGTGAACTATTTCTTTTTTTTCAAGTCGTCCAACTAAACTGTAAATGCTCTTCCGAATATCTAATTTGTACATTTCAACAACCTATATCATAATCAAAATGGTTTTATTGTTACGTTTAGATGTTGACTGGTTACCATGGTAACGATTTCTTAATTGTTTTCAACGGTGAAACTACCTCCCGAGTTTTGAAAAAAATTCTCAAAATTTTTGCAAGATACGTTATTTGCCCCACCCCTCTGAATAATGTAATGGGAATAGATAAAGCTTTTCTGGTCACATTCATACCTTCGCTTACACCATCTAAAGAAATATCTAGTTGCCGCAAAAACTCCAAAGGTGCCCTTTGAGAGAAAAGAACAAATAAACAGATTCCAATTCCCTGAAAGTATACCTCCTGCACATCTAATTCTGCAGACCTGTAAACAGGCCCCCATAAACAACGGCAACTTTCGGACTTTGGCACTAAACAAAAATTGGCTTGACGGTTTATGGTGGCTGCTAATTAAAGCACGGCAACCCTTCCATTGGCTGAGGACGGCCGGAGAGCAAATAGACGAAGTTTTCAGAGACCGGCAGCTAACGGAGTAGTAAAAGTAAATCGAGAACGGCGGGATCGTCCCGCGCTCCGGGCGATACCGGCAGGGTAAAAGAGAAAGTCTAAGTAAACAGTCGCGAACTACCGACACTACTGAAGTTTGGGGCTACTATATGGTTAACGTCGCGAGCGGAGGATGTACTCCCGCGAAATGATATGGCTGGTCTGTGCGGAATCTAAGGGATGAGGGCTACTTTCCAAGCTTGCTTTACATTCGCGTTTTCTTGACAATTTTAACCACGGATTAAATCCATGGTCTTCTTTAAGGTCAAACCGATCGCATAGATATGTAAAACTTGCTTTACATCGGAGTTTTCTTAACGACTTTAACATGGGTTAAATCCATGGTCTTCTTTAAGGTCAAACTGATCGTGTATATAGATACGTAAAGCTTGTTTCACATTGGCGTTTTCTTAACGACTTTAACCATGGATTAAATCTATGGTCTTCTTCGAGGTAAAACTGATCGCGTATATAGATACGTAAAGCTTGTTTCACATTGTCGATTTCTTAACGACTTTAGCCATGGATTGTTTCGATGGTCTTCTTTAGGTCAAACTGATTGCGTATATAGATGCGTAAAGCTTGTTTCACGTTGGCGTTTTCTTAACAATTTTAACCATGGATTAAATCCATGGTCTTCATTAAGATCAAACTGATCGTGTATATGGATACGTACAGCTTGCTTTACATTGGCGTTTTCTTAACGACTTTAACCATGGATTAAATCCATGGTCTTCTTTAAGGTCAAACTGATCGCGTATATAGATACGTAAAGCTTGCTTTACATTCGCGTTTTCTTAACGATTTTAACCATGGATTGAATCGATGGTCTTCTTTAAGGTCAAACTGATTGCGTATATAGATGCGTAAAGCTTGTTTCACGTTGGCGTTTTCTTAACGATTTTAAGCATGCATTAAATCCATGGTATTCTTTAAGATCAAACTGATCGTGTATATGGATACGTACAGCTTGCTTTACATTGGCGTTTTATTAACGACTTTAACCATGGATTAAATCCATGGTCTTCTTTAAGGTCAAACCGATCGCACAGATATGTAAAACTTGCTTTACATTCGCGTTTTCTTAACGATTTTAACCATGGATTAAATCCATGGTCTTCTTTAAGGCCAAACTGATCGCGTGTATAGATACGTAAAGCTTGTTTCACATTGGCGTTTTCTTAACGACTTTAGCCATGGATTAAGTCCATGATATTCTTCAAGGTCAAACTGATTGCGTGTGTGGATACGTAAAGCTTGTTTCACATTGACGATTTCTTAACCACTTCAACCATGGATTAAATCCATGGGCTTGTTTAAGGTGAAACTGATTGCGTATATTCATAGATACGTAAAGCTTGTTTCACATTGGCGTTTTCTTAACGACTTGAACATGGATTAAATCCATGGTCTTCTGTAAGATCAAACTGATCGCATATATAGATAAGTAAAGCTTGCTTTACACTGGCGTTTTCTTAACGACTTTAACCATGGATTAAATCCATGGTCTTCTTTAAGGTCAAACTGATCGCGTATATAGACACGTAAAGCTTGTTTTACATTGGCGTTTTCTTAACGACTTTAACCACGGATTAAATCGATGGCCTTCTTTAAGGTCAAACTGATTGCGTATATTCATAGATACGTAAAGCTGGTTTCACATTGGCGTTTTCTTAACGACTTGAACATGGATTAAATCCATGGTCTTCTTTAAGATCAAACTGATCGCATATATAGATAAGTAAAGCTTGCTTTACATTGGCGTTTTCTTAATGACTTTAACATGGATTAAATCCATGATCTTCTTTAAGGTCAAACTGATCGCGCATATAGATACTTAAAGTTTGCTTTACATTCGCGTTTTCTTAAAGATTTTAACCATGCATTAAATCCATGGTCTTCTTCAAGGTCAAACTGATCGCGTATATAAATACGTAAAGCTTGCGTTACCTTCGCGTTTTCTTAACAATTTTAACCATGGATTAAATCCATGGTCTTCCTTAAGATCAAACTGATCGCGTGTATAGATACATAATGCTTGTTTCACGTTGGCGTTTTCTTAACGGCTTTAACCACGGATTAAGTCGATGGTCTTCTTTAAGGTCAAACTGATTTCGTATGTGGATACGTAAAGCTTGTTTCACATTGACGGTTTCTTAACCACTTCAACCATGGATTAAATCCATGGGCTTCTTTAAGGTGAAACTGATTGCGTTTACAAAGCCAGGTATTCTGGCTATTGGCTATTTTAGAAACTCACCGATAAATCTCTGGCCAGGTAGCGTTAGCGGTACGCTACTGATCGAAACGTTGCTCCCCAATCCTGAACCGCGGACACTTTGTCTTCGGCGATGCTTTATCTATAACGAGATGTTGATAAATTATTAAGACTCAAGTGGAAGTCTATCATCCATAATGATGCTTCATTATGTGCTGGCAGCGTCAGCTTCCGTGGGGTTTTTGTACCTGTTCCTACTTCAGCGGTCAGCGCAAACGGGACGCTGTAAAGAGCCCTTTCCTGCTATTCATCCCCGAAGATACGTTTTTGCAAGGCGATACACTTCATTTATCCCCGAAATTAATAACTATTCAGTCAGCGAGTTCTTTGGTTAATTACGTTGAGTGGTTTGTACAAGCAGGAAGCAACGCTATCAATTTTACTGGAGGTAAACAAGTCTAGCTGTAGACATGCTTTTGGAAGGTGTATTGAAATCACAAAATTTCTGTTTACGGATTCTTAGGCGATCAACATAAATCAAAACAAATACTACGTTGAAAACGATATGCCACGTTGCGGTTTCGGCCATGATAGAAGTAGCTTCTTGTATGTGTTTGCGGATTTCGATACGTAATGCTAAGGGTCTGCTATCTGCTGCTACCTAGTATTTCGATCTATTCCAAGTAACAGATAAACTTTATCGTCGCAGTAGGCTTGTGGAATAGTTACTAGTGTTCAGTAGAGCTGTGGCGTCGCCATCCTGTGTAAATTTTTCTTGCTAGGAGCAAGATTGGTCTCTTGGACCAAGGTTAGTAAACCTATAATTATTTTTTGTAACGATGGTTTTATTACTTTTCTCTCTAGTTTCTCAGCTTTTTACATATGAAAAGAAATTATGATGACAAGTGCAGAAAATGTCACTAACAAAAGGAAACAATAGAATACATACAAGTGCATGCAAAACTCTCGCTGGAACTGAGCATACAGCCAGACATAACTCTGCAGCCAAAGTCATACACCAAGCACTAGCCACAACAAACAAGCTAATCGAAAACACAGATTCATATTATAACTACACACCGGCCTCAGTGCTCGAGAACAATTAATTCAAACTACACTGGGACGTTGAAATACATACAGATAAAACCATCCCAGCAAATAGACCAGATATAGTTTTCCAGTCAAAGACAGACAAAGTGACCTATTGATAGATATTGCGATATTAATGATATGAACATCCAAAACACCTACGGTGGGAAGATATCTAAATACACAAATCTTGCCATAGAAATAAAACGACTCTGGAAACAAAACAAAGTTGTTATTGTGCCCCTCATTATGTCGGTCTCAGGCAACAAATGGGCCTGGATGAAAAGTTACATAAAAACTTCCAAAAATCCGTAATCCTCAAGACCACCATTGTACGGTCCTTCCTGAATTCGGAAGAATAATAGGTCAGATGTCGACTTGGCGCAGCTCGTCAACACATACATCTAGCTGTAGAATAGAAAGCTCTTTCCAGAAACAGACAGATTTATGCTTACTATCCAGAACCCAGTGATTGCAAAGAGAAACTACAAGAAAATACAAATAGCAGAACATTCATTTTTAATGTATGAGGTTCGCACACAACGCTAAATATAACCGTTATTTTTCAACAACCCCATTTATATAACACTGCCGATGATCTCATGCAACAGAAAAGCCTCTATTATTGCCCAGGAAGCTGAAAAGCTGCCACAATTTGCTCAGGAAGAGTTCTGCCAGAGATCAAGCTAGAAAAACAGCTTTTAGGGCTGGTTTGACGCCATGTTAGTACGGTCAATTGAGGGAATGGTAGAACGCATAACTGTAAACCGACAAATGCAAAAGTTTTGTAAGTGTTAAACCTTTCTACTACCTTAGAAGTTTTTGATACTAGCAACTTTCCGTGCTCCCAATATTCAACGAAACATGTGTTCACTTGTTTTACTTCTTCTTCTTTAATCTTCAGATGAAGTGCTGAACATCTTCCTTCCCTTGTTCTGATTGGTCCTCGCCACGTTATACTGAGTGTGTCAGTTCTTGATGTCGCGTAGTTCTTTGCAGCTTGTTCTGATGGGTCACCGTGGCGATATGCGCTACTTCTTTGCATTCTGGAGATACCAGTGGGGCTATTTGTCAATATCGTCAGCATCTATTCTGCTATTCTGGACTTTTCTCACACGCTAGATGTTAAGTCGTTGCTCCTTACTTCTCACTCCTACAGGTCTTTTAGTTTCTCCAGTGCTCCATTCGCATGACACTGCGTAGAGGAACTTTTAGTTTCTCCATGTTTAATCGTGGGCTTTGTTTTCGCTAGTCGACATCGGAGAGTGATGCTTTTTGAGAATCGCATTTGAGTTTTATATTCTTGCCTTAGGCCCGATTTTATCAAAATGCATATTTAACAAAGACTTTGACAAAGCTTTTCTATTGGATGCTGTTTAGCAAAAGCTTTCTATTAGGTATTGCGGGCTAGGTTAATAAGTATCATCCAATAGTATTTTATGAATATTGGAAACAAAACGTCAAAGCTGGATGACACATTCGTTAAAAATATTTTAGTATTCATGGGTCAAAATCATAGCAGAAAATCAGAACAAAGTGATTGATTTGCAAATTAATGCTAGATTTTTAATGTTTACCTGATAATTATTGTATAATTACCAATTGCAATTGCAGTCAGATTGATTGTAGACTGGATGCACGTTTGTTATAGAATAGACCTTCTTATAGAAATCTTCACATAGGATTTAAAGATTGTAGGCACTGCGTAAAAGGCACCGTAGCGCAGAAACATATTTATTTAAAGTACCTATTTACTTTTTGACTATACGAAAGGTTTCTAGTTAAGGAAAAATAAGGATATACGTTATACTTCTGCCAGATCGCAAGGCTTTGCTGTTAAGCAGGATAGGCAAAAAGTGATGCACGCTTGCATCGTGTGTGCCTATAATAGCTTTATGAAATGCAATAAAATGTTATTTTTACCCTTTTTCACTATAATTCAAAGGTATATTGGAGGTATATTATTATCGATTGTAAATTATTGTTTTATCAAAATAATGCAGTAATTTGAATTTCTTGTCATCATCATCATTAAATTAACAGTACATTTTATCCAGCGTGTTGGTTTTGTCGAATCTGATTGGTTGAGATTAGCAATTGCTGAAATCTTTGTTAAACATAAAAATGCAAGTCTTTATCCCTTTAGGATGGAAAATCAGAGTTGAAAAGATACTAGAGAGTTCACAATGGTCGATTACATATAAAGCATTTCTTTTTTCACCTTTTTGACGTAAATTTCAAGAGAAATCAATAATTTTCAGAGAACTTTGACAGATGAAAGTTCTTGAATGAGCTGCTCTGATTGGTCAAAACCTTTGTTAAAATGCCCCTGTTGATAAAATCGGGCCCTATTCTTCTGACTTCATTTGGCAATCCTTTTACGTATGGTATACTGTGACAGTTCTTCTTATAGCTTCTGTGACATATTCCAAATTTTCTTGACTCGATCTACCAAAGTCCGAAGAACTCCTTTCTTCGTTGATGTTGGGTGGTTTGAGGCATAATGCAGATGCAGTCCTGTATGCGTTAGTTTTCTGCATACTTAAGTTTCTATTTGAGTGTTTGTGTACACTTGAATTAAAAGAATCGATAAGCTGAGAAATGATCTCCGATGATCTTATCACTTGGGTGATAGGATCTTGATTGTAACATTTTTTTATTGTATACAGTACCTTTAAACAGTTCATACAACAGAAAATCGCGCCACTTGCGTCCAACCTTGTTATTTAATTTTATTTAAGGAGTTCTGTACAGTGAAATTGTTGCTGGATCACTATTTATAATAACCCTCTGTGCATCAGCAAATAATATATCACTTGAGTAGCTTCATTTCAGCGCCTGTAGGCATGGGCCTGTTATGCCGCATATAATTGCACCTTAAATTAAATCCGACAACCGAAACACACAACTATTCCAATATTCGGAATCTGCATGTAACCACGATGTAAGAATTCTATTATGCATTACCCTCTCGCTATTCCTATCCTGCTCCATCGCTATGCTTTCGATATCCAGGTCCGAACTTGGTTCCGCAGAAAATCAGTGCTGATTACAAATCCAGCCGCAGTTTTGAGTCTTAGTCTTGTTTGACGAAAATAAAAAGTTTCAGATCTCTCGGGCCGGGGGGTATAGCTACAAAAGTCGAAAATCTGTGTTTGGCTTCCTTTTGAGATGAAACCTCGCATTTCGAATAATTTCAAGGTGCTGATTACAAATCTAGTTGCAGTGTCGAGTCTCAGTCCCTTTTGACGAAAATCAAAAATTTCAGATCTCTCGGGCTGGCGGGTGTAGCTAAAAAAATCGAAAATCTTTATTTGGCTTTCTATTGAGATGAAACCTCGCATTTCGGATAACTTCAAGGTGCTAATTACAAGTCCAGTCCCAGTTTTGAGTCTCAGTCTCGTTTGACGAAAATAAAAAATTTCAGATCTCTCGGGCTGGCGGGTGTAGTTAAAAAAATCGAAAATCTTTATTTGGCTTTCTATTGAGATCAAATCTCGCATTTCGAATAATTTCAAGGTGCTCCTTACAAATCCAGTCGTGCTTTTGTGCCTCATTCTCGTTTGACGAAAATAAAAAGTTTCTGATCTCTCGGGCTGGCGGGTGTACCTAAAAAAATCGAAAATCCTTATTTGGCTTTCTATTGAGATGAAACCTCGCATTTCGGATAACTTCAAGGTGCTAATTACAAGTCCAGTCCCAGTTTTGAGTCTCAGTCTCGTTTGACGAAAATAAAAAATTTCAGATCTCTCGGGCTGGCGGGTGTAGTTAAAAAAATCGAAAATCTTTATTTGGCTTCCTATTGAGATCAAATCTCGCATTTCGAATAATTTAAAGGTGCTCCTTACAAATCCAGTCGTGTTTTTGTGCCTCATTCTCGTTTGACGAAAATAAAAAGTTTCTGATCTCTCGCGCTGGCGGGTGTACCTAAAAAAATCGAAAATCCTTATTTGGCTTTCTATTGAGATGAAACCTCGCATTTCGGATAACTTCAAGGTGCTGATTACAAACCCAGCCGCAGTTTTGAGTTTCAGTCTCGTTTGACGAAAATAAAAAATTTCAGATCTCTCGGGCTGGCGGGTGTAGCTAAAAAAATCGAAAATCTTTATTTGACTTTCTATTGAGATGAAACCTCGCATTTCAGATAATTTCAAGGTGCTAATTACAAATCCAGTCGCTTTTTTGTGTATCATTCTCGTTTGACGAATATAAAAAATTTCAGATCTCTCGGGCTGGCGGGTGTACCTAAAAAAATCGAAAACCTTTATTTGGCTTTCTATTGAGATGAAACCTCGCATTTCAGATAATTTCAAGGTGCTAATTACAAATCCGGTCGCGTTTTTGTGTCTCATTCTCGTTTCACGAAAATAAAAAAGTTTCAGGTCTCTCGGGCTGGCGGGTGTACCTAAAAAAATCGAAAATCTTTATTTGGCTTTCTATTGAGATGAAACTTCGCATTTCGCATATCTTAAGGTGCTGATTACAAATCCAGCCGCAGTTTTGAGTCTCAGTCTCGTTTGATGAAAATAAAAAATTTCAGATCTCCCCGGGTTGGCGGGTGTAGCTAAAAAAATCGAAAACCTTTATTTGGCTTTCTATTGAGATGAGACCTACCTAGCATTTCCGATAATTTCAAGGTGCTGATTACAAATCTAGCCGGAGTTTTGAGTCTCCGTCTCGTTTGACGAAAATAAAAGGTTTCAGATCTCTCGGGCTGGCGGGTGTAGCTAAAAAAATCGAAAATATTTATTTGGCTTTCTATTGAGATGAAACCTCTCAATTCGCATAATTTCAAGGAGCTGATTACAAATCCAGCGGCAGTTTTGAGTCTCAGTCTCGTTTGACGAAAATAAAAAATTTCAGATCTCTCGGGCTGGTGGGTGTACCTAAAAAAATCGAAAATTTTTATTTAGCTTTCTATTGAGATGAAATCTCGCATTTCGCAGAATTTCTAGGTGCTAATTACAAATCCAGTCACGTTTTTGTGTCTCATTGTCGTTTGACGAAAATATAAAATTTCAGATCTCTCGGGCTGGCGGGTGTTCCTAAAAAAATCGAAAACCTTTATTTGGCTTTCTATTAAGATGAGACCTCGCATTTCCGATAATTTCAAGGTGCTGATTACAAATCTAGCCGCAGTTTTGAGTCTCCGTGTCGTTTGACGAAAACAAAAAGTTTCAGATCTCTCGGGCTAGCGGGTGTAGCTAAAAAAATCGAAAATCTTTATTTGGCTTCCTATGGAGATGAAACCTCGCATTTCGCAAAATTTCAAGGTGCTAATTACAAATCCAGTCGCGTTTTTGTGTCTCATTATCGTTTGACGAAAATAAAAAATTTCAGATCTCTCGGGCTGGCGGGTGTAGCTAAAAAAATCGAAAACCCTTATTTGGCTTTCTATTGAGATGAAACCTCGCATTTTAGACAATTTGAAGGTGCTAATTACAAATCCAGCCGCAGTTTTGAGTCTCAGTCTCGTTTGACGAAAATAAAAAGTTTCAGATCTCTCGGGCTGACGGGTGTAGCTAAAAAAATCGAAAATCTTTATTTGGCTTTTCATTGAGGTGGAACCTCGCATTTCGGATAATTTCAAGGTGCTAATTACAAATCCAGTCGCGTTTTTATGTCTCGTTCTCGTTTGACGAAAATAAAAAATTTCAGATTTCTCGGGCTAGCGGGTGTACCTAAAAAAATCGAAAATCTTTATTTGGCTTTCTATTGAGGTGAAACCTCGCATTTTAGATAATTTGAAGGTGCTAATTACAAATCCAGCCGCAGTTTTGAGTCTCAGTCTCGTTTGACGAAAATAAAAAATTACAGAATTCTCGGGCTGGCGGGTGCACCTAAGAAAATCAAAAATCTTTATTTGGCTTTCTATTGAGATGAAACCTCGCATTTCGCATATTTCAAGGTGCTGATTACAAATCCAGTCGCAGTTTTGAGTCTCAGCCTCGTTTGACGAAAATAAAAAATTTCCGGTCTCTCGGGCTGGCGGGTGTAGCTAAAAAAATCGAAAATCTCTGTTTGGCTTTCTATTGAGATGAAACCTCGCATTTTAGATAATTTGAAGGTGCTAATTACAAATCCAGCCGCAGTTTTGAGTCTCAGTCTCGTTTGACGAAAACAAAAAATTTCAGATCTCTCGGGCTGGCGGGTGTACCTAAAAAAATCGAAAATCTTTATTTGGCTTTCTATTGAGATGAAACCTCGCATTTCGGATAATTTCAAGGTGCTAATTGCAAATCCAGTCGCGTTTCTGTATCTCATTTTCTTTTGACGAAAATAAAAAATTTCAGATTTCTCGGGCTAGCGGGTGTACCTAAAAAAATCGAAAATCTTTATTTGGCTTTCTATTGAGATGAAACCTCGCATTTTAGATAACTTGAAGGTGCTAATTACAAATCCAGCCGCAGTTTTGAGTCTCAGTCTCGTTTGACGAAAACAAAAAATTACAGAATTCTCGGGCTGGCGGGTGCACCTGAGAAAATCAAAAATCTTTATTTGGCTTTCTATTGAGATGAAACCTCGCATTTCGGATAATTTCAAGGTGCTAATTGCAAATCCAGTCGCGTTTCTGTATCTCATTTTCTTTTGACGAAAATCAAAAATTTCAGATCTCTCGGGCTAGCGGGTGTAGCTAAAAAAATCAAAAATCTTTATTTGGCTTTCTATTGAGATGAAACCTCGCATTTTAGATAACTTGAAGGTGCTAATTACAAATCCAGCCGCAGTTTTGAGTCTCAGTCTCGTTTGACGAAAATAAAAAATTACAGAATTCTCGGGCTGGCGGGTGCACCTAAGAAAATCAAAAATCTTTATTTGGCTTTCTATTGAGATGAAACCTCGCATTTCGCATATTTCAAGGTGCTGATTACAAATCCAGTCGCAGTTTTGAGTCTCAGCCTCGTTTGACGAAAATAAAAAATTTCCGGTCTCTCGGGCTGGCGGGTGTAGCTAAAAAAATCGAAAATCTCTGTTTGGCTTTCTATTGAGATGAAACCTCGCATTTTAGATAATTTGAAGGTGCTAATTACAAATCCAGCCGCAGTTTTGAGTCTCAGTCTCGTTTGACGAAAACAAAAAATTTCAGATCTCTCGGGCTGGCGGGTGTACCTAAAAAAATCGAAAATCTTTATTTGGCTTTCTATTGAGATGAAACCTCGCATTTCGGATAATTTCAAGGTGCTAATTGCAAATCCAGTCGCGTTTCTGTATCTCATTTTCTTTTGACGAAAATAAAAAATTTCAGATTTCTCGGGCTAGCGGGTGTACCTAAAAAAATCGAAAATCTTTATTTGGCTTTCTATTGAGATGAAACCTCGCATTTTAGATAACTTGAAGGTGCTAATTACAAATCCAGCCGCAGTTTTGAGTCTCAGTCTCGTTTGACGAAAATAAAAAATTACAGAATTCTCGGGCTGGCGGGTGCACCTAAGAAAATCAAAAATCTTTATTTGGCTTTCTATTGAGATGAAACCTCGCATTTCGGATAATTTCAAGGTGCTAATTGCAAATCCGGTCGCGTTTCTGTATCTCATTTTCTTTTGACGAAAATCAAAAATTTCAGATCTCTCGGGCTAGCGGGTGTAGCTAAAAAAATCGAAAATCGTTATTTGTCTTCCTTTTGAGATGAAACCTCGCATTTCGCATATTTCAAGGTGCTGATTACAAATCCAGCCGCAATTTTTGAGTTTCAGTCTCGTTTGATGAAAATAAAAAATTTCAGATCTCTCGGGCGGACGGGTGTACCTAAAAAAATCGAAAATCTTTGTTTGCCTTTCTATTGAGATTAAACGTCGCATTTCGGATCATTTCAAGGTGCTAATTGCAAATCCAGTCGCGTTTCTGTATCTCATTTTCTTTTGACGAAAATCAAAAATTTCAGATCTCTCGGGCTAGCGGGTGTAGCTAAAAAAATCGAAAATCGTTATTTGTCTTCCTTTCGAGATGAAACCTCGCATTTCGCATATTTCAAGGTGCTGATTACAAATCCAGCCGCAATTTTTGAGTTTCAGTCTCGTTTGATGAAAATAAAAAATTTCAGATCTCTCGGCTGGCGGGTGTAGCTGAAAAAATCGAAAATCTTTATTTGGCCTTCCATTGAGATGAAACCTCGCATTTCGGATAACTTCAAGGTGCTAATTATAAATCCAGTTGCGTTTTTATGTCCGATTCTCGTTTGACGAAAATAAAAAATTTCAGATTTCTGGGGCTAGCGGTGTACCTAAAAAAATCGAAAATCTTTAATTTGGCTTTCTATTGAGATGAAACCTCGCATTTCGCATATTTCAAGGTGCTGATTACAAATCCAGTCGCAGTTTTGAGTCTCAGCCTCGTTTGACGAAAATAAAAAATTTCGGATCTCTCGGGCTGGCGGGTGTAGCTAAAAAAATCGAAAATCTCTGTTTGGCTTTCTATTGAGATGAAACCTCGCATTTTAGATAATTTGAAGGTGCTAATTACAAATCCAGCCGCAGTTTTGAGTCTCAGTATCGTTTGACGAAAATAAAAAAATTCAGATTTCTCGGGCTGGCGGGTGTAGCTAAAAAAATCGAAAATCTGTATTTGGCTTCCTATTGAGATGAAACCTCGCATTTCGCATATTTCAAGGTGCTGATTACAAATCCCGTCGCAGTTTTGAGTCTCAGCCTCGTTTGACGAAAATAAAAAATTTCAAATCTCTCGAGGCGGCGGGTGTACTTAAAAAAATCGAAACTCCTTATTTGGCTTTCTATTGAGATGAAACCTCGCATTTCGCATATTTCAAGGTGCTGATTACAAATCCAGTCGCAGTTTTGAGTCTCAGTCTCGTTTGACGAAAATAAAAATTTCAGATCTCTCGGGCTGGTGGGTGTACCTGAAAAAATCGAAAATTTTTATTTGACTTTCTATTGAGATGAAACCTCGCATTTCGCAGAATTTCAAGGTGCTAATTACAAATCCAGTCGGGTTTTTGTGTCTCATTCTCGTTTGACGAAAATAAAAAATTTTAGATCTCTCGATCCTAGGATAATTTGAGGGCGCTCTTTACAAATCCGACTTCTATTTTGAGCTTCAGTCTCGTCTGACGAAAATAAAAAAATCAGTCAACCGAATTTTCAAGTTCTCCTGAAAAAAATCTAAAACTCTTGTCTGACTTTTTACCTGCGACAAGGCCAGATAATTTGAGGGTGCTTATCCCAAATCCGGTTCCAGTTTTGACTTTCAGTCTCCTCTGACATAAATAAAAAAAATTAGTCAACCGAATTTTCAAGTTCTCCTGAAAAAAAGTATAAAATCTTTATTTAACTTTCTGTCATGACAGAAGCCTATGAACTAGAATAATTTGAGGGCGCTTATTACAATTTTGACCTCTGTTTTGAGTTTCAGTCTCGACTGACGAAATTAGAAAAACCGTCAAAGGAATTTTCAAGTTCTCTGAAAAAATCTAAAACCTGACTTTCTATCATGACAAAAGCCCGTGTCCTAGGATAATTTGAGGGCGCTTGTTACAAATCCGGCCTCCGTTTTGGGTCTAAGTCTCGACTGACGAAAGTAAAACAAATTAGTCAACCGAATTTTCTAATTCCCCTGGGAAAAATATCTTTTTTTTTTCGTTATGGTCGGCCTCTCGTAAAGGCTGAAAGCCTATGGCGCTGTAGAAGCGCTGCGAGAGGATAAGTATCGGTTCACGTTAGATTTGAAACGCTGCAGGTTATAGCCGTAGGGAAACAAATTCCCCGGCAGCTGATTCCACAGCGTCGAAGTTCTCCAAAAGAAGGAATGCTGGACAAGACTGGTTCGGGGAGTAAGGACCTCGACCTGGTAAGGGTGAGCTCGCAGAGCTTCTCTAGTGTTCCTGGTTCGGACGGCCTGTGGTGTTATTATCTTAGAGAGCTCACTCGAACATCTTCCGTGATAGAATCTGTAAAACAGGGATAGGTCAGCCACCCTCCTTCGATGTTCCAGGCTGTGGAGGTCCTTTGTGAGGTTAGGCGTATCGATTAGTCTGATCGTTCTTTTCTGGATAGTGTCCAGAAGCTTTAGAGAGTGCTTCGGAGCGCATCCCCATACATGGGAGCAATACTCCAGCGACGGTCGGATCTGTGCCTTGTAGAGCAGCAGCAGCTGCTCAGGTGTATACAACTTCCTACAGCGGAACAAAACTCCAAGCTTCTGGGATGCCGTTTTAGCAATACTGACGACGTGGTCGCACCAGGACATGTTATTGTTGATGCTGATTCCCAAAAGCTTGACGGAAGGTGATTCGACTATGGGGTGACCCTCCATTTCCACGGTTGGTAAGCCATCGTGAGACTTCTTTGTAAGTGTTGTTGCCTGAGTTTTTTGTACGTTGAACTGTACTTTATTTGCTAATCCGCACTCGCCAATTGTTTTGATATCTGCGTTGATCTGTGAGGCATGCTGCTGTCGCCGACGTACCGTCTCCTGGAATGATAGTGGCTTGCCTGGTTCCATGCACGACACTAATGTACTGTCATCTGCGAAGCTGAAGATTAGATTGGATCTTATTTCCAGCAGCTCGTTGATGTACAGCAAAAACAGTGTAGGGGATAGGACAGATCCCTGAGGAACACCGGCGTTTATTGAAAATACGTCTGATGGGCAGCCCTCGACTACAACAAACAGAGATCGGTCGTTCAAAAAGCTATTCAGCCACTGGCGCAGGCCAGATGGTAGTCCATAAGCAGCAAGCTTGACCAGAAGTCCGTCATGCCATACTATGTCGAAAGCTTTCGATATATCAAGTGCAACAACACGGGATTCGCCATGATTGTTTATTGCTCTGTTCCACAAGTGAGTGACGTAGGAAAGGATAACTTGAGGATGCTTATTACAAATCCAACTTCTGTTTTGTGTTTCAATCTCGTCGGACGAAATTAGGAAAAAGTCAACCGAATTTGTGGAACACGATGTATAACCCGAGACTTAGGGCGGTCCTGTGCATCTATATCTTGTCTTTACCCTGGCGATCGCGTTCTCTGTTCCAATGGAAATACCAAATGTTCTAAGATTTGGGACGGGCGGAATGCCATGCGGCCACAAATATTCCGAGTTTCGAACCGGTCGAACGATATGGGGAATTGCCGAATACAAAATCGGCTCTAGGTTACTAGGTTGTGTACGATATTAGGCATCCTATTGTGTAACACAAAGGGTGAGTTCAGTTTGAAGCATCCCATGAGGGGAAATTGTCAAGGAACATTTCATTGTAGATAACCTGTCGGAGCACCATCGAGAACACTGACAGTTCGATGTCGATGATATTAAGGGGCCTATGCCCCAATTTTTGTTTGCAGGCTTCAACAAATCCTTACACTATATAGGTGGTATAAATAATTCTATATAAATTTCCACCATACTCATCATGAAATAAAGTTGGAAGAGTTTTGAACCTTATATCCATTGTAAACACGCTCGCCTGATGTCTTGTTTTATGTTCTATGAACACTCTGTTCCTGAGAAGTCTCAAACCTCTTCAAGTTGCTTTAAAAATCGTGCCTTTTACTTCCCACACCGATAGATAGGGGCGCTTTTTGGGCGTTTTATGATGTCTACATAACGAAAATCCATGTCACTCATTTCCGTCGGTCTGTCTGTCTGTCGGTCGGTCTGTCTGTCTTTCTGTGCGCGTTTTTCTAACCCGTAATCTCAGTAACCGCTGCATGGATTATGATGAAATTTGGGCAGCGATATGCTGTGGGTTCGTAGTAGGTATGTAATGTGTAAGTACGAAAAATTTAAAAATTTGTTGCTTTCATAATAGACTGTCCACTAACCTGTGAAGGAAGACCTAGCGACATAAATAACTTTTTAAGGTCCATCCGAACATTGCCTTGTCTATTATAGAAACCAAAGGATTAAAATTTTTTCTGGTAAACATACGAGTATTGCTTTGGATCGTTCTATATTGCGTAACGAAGAAACTGTTGAATTGATTTTAATGAAATTTCGACACAGTATTACTACCGTGGCGAAGATGGAAAATGCGTATGGTTTTTATAAATCGTGTCAGTAGAAATAGTAAAAAAAACTAATAATACAAAAACAGCTCAAACTTCGGTTTTTAGTGTTTTAGAGGTTCCTGATCATTTTCTGAGTTCTTTTTTGGTCGGGGTGAAATTGGGGTAGTTTGAGTGTGGGGGCTTGAAAAATTTGTTGTGTTCATAATAGGCTGTCCACTGACATGTGCAGGAAGACCTAGCGACATGAATCACCTTTTTAGGCCCATCCGAACATTGCTTTACCTATTACCGAAACTAAGGAAATTTTCTATGTATATACGAGTATTTATTGCTTCCTGATCATTTTCAACTTTTTTTTTTGGGGTGGGTAAAATTTGGGTGGTTGGGGGGGTGGGGAGTTGAAAAACTGAAAAATGTGCTGTATTCATAATAGACTGTCCACTGACCTGTGAAGGAAGATCTAGCGACATAAATAACTTTTTTAGGTCCATTCGAACATTGCCTTTCCTATTACCGAAACGAAGGGACTTTCTGTAAACATACGAGTATTTACTGCTTTAGATCGTTTTGTATTTTGTAACGTGGAAACTAGTAAATTGATTCTAATGAAATTTTGGCACTATTACTGTGGTGAAGATGGGAAACGCGTATGCTTGTTAGAAATCGTGTCAGTGGCAGCATAGCAATAATAAAAAAACTGAAAATATGCAAACAGCTCAAACTTCGTTTGTAGATGTTTCAGGGGTCCCTGACCGTTTTCTATTTTTTTTTGGGTGGGGGAAATTGGGGTGGCTGGGGGGTGAGGGGGTTGTAAAACTGAAAAGCTTGTTGTATTCATAATAGGCTGTCCTGTCAAAGAAAGACCTAGCGACGCAATAGACTTTTTTAGGTTCAGATTATTGACCTGTGAGGGAAAGACCTAGCGGCATAAGACAATTTGGGAGGGGGGGGGGACTGGCCATGATTTGGTTGCAAGGGGACCTCAGACTAAAGCTTCATGCTATGGTAAAATAATAAACTGGTATTACCGCAATGTGTGGGAAGTACTGAGTCAATCGACTTTACTTCATTTTTTAATGTAGATATATATTCCCCATAAAAACCGTGACGTCACACGCACTAACCGATAAGAAAAATGGCATCTTGGCTCCAGCCTGTTTGCGTTTTGTACTAAACTTAACAACTAGATATAAAAATAACCTTTAAATACCTGTTTACTGTTTACTTGGGCTGTTTACTTCACTGGTAACAACCAGTTTATGATTCGTAGTTTGCGATGTTACTCACATCAAAGTGATTCTTAAAACAAAATAAGCCTTTGACTGCAAACATGCTCCGGTATGGGCAAGTGTCCACCAAATCTCACTTCCCAATATGTCTGTGGGTACTAAGCTCATCAATAATTCATTTCCTCTTGAAGTAACTGATCTTAGACGCTATTTTTCACAATTATACTACTAAACGCTATCAATCTCAAGATAGACTCCAAATAAACAGTCGCATGCAGCGTTGGCGTGGTTGCTGTCTGCTGCCGTCTGTGAACGGCCACCTATAGTCCAGTGAAATTATGGAATTTTATATGACTATTCAAAAGAATTGCCCTATTAGCCCATTGCAACTTTAAAGTAGCCAGTTGCCAGTTTGAAATGATCATTCGGCAATTGACACTTGACATCGCCTATTAGGGTCAGTTTTCCAGTCAGCCTTGGAAGTTTTGACTTGCAAGATTATGACACATAATGTACTGGACTATAAGGGACCCTACCGACACGAGCCAATCACGCACGCGGGCTTGTTTTCGTTCGGTCTAGCTTGGCTGTGAATACAGTACAGTATTTTTCTTTCATTATTGTTCTAAGCGTATTTTAAAAATTACTTCAACTTTTCAGTCCCATTAATTAACTTTACCATAGTTGTTTATCAATTATTGCAATTGTTTTTCACAGCACACTTACTAAATAGATGAAAATTCATTTATTTACAATAGCCTGCATCGATTCAAGGATTTGCATTTATCTCGAAAACGGTTAGCCCTATCGAGATGTACCTAGAGACCATTTTTACGTAGAAATCTCTGAAATACGGTATTCTAAAATCAAAATGTCAAAAAAATTACCATTCAGAAAATGGGGTTATTTCTACCCTTAACTCTTCGTATGATACGTACCTGATTAAAATTATGAAATTCTGAATTCAGAATTAGATTCAGCGTCAAAAGTTTACCCATCGTCCCTAATTTCGTAATTTTGTTATGAATGGTTTCGAGAGTAACGAGGGAAAACCGTCTTCAGGGTGCCCCATGCAAAGGAGCGTGCTCCCTTAGGAAGCATTTCCGGACCCATGTGCATATGACATTTTCTTTCTATTTTAGGAGTACTATTCGTGGTTAAAGTTTGTTACCATACTTAATAACCACCCTGTATATTGAAGAAAGTATTGGGGTTTGGCCAAAATTTTGAAAAGAAACACGGGTCATTGCATTGCATTGCCAAGTTGCTGCCAAGCCTTCGGCAATATTTATTGCCATTTTCAAGGCTCTAACGTTGAGGTTTGCTCGTAAAAAACAGCAATGTACATTGAGTTACAGACTTTCAAATGCAATTCTCTAACAAAAAGCGTCAAAAAATATTTGGCTAATTTAACTCGGTGTCTTCCACAACACATAGGTGTAAAATCCAAATTGATCAACGACATTTACATGTTTAAATCACCCGAAAAATTAAAAATTTCGTGATTTGAAAACACACATTTTTCGATTGAAATTTTTCTAAGAAGGTCGATGTTTAGTTTGTAGTGCGTTGGTTATTTGTGTGGACCTGTGACACAGTTAAATTAGCCAAAAATGCTCCCTTGCCGTATTTTTCCATTTACTTGCGGATACTGCGCCGATTTTTAAGGTTTCGTTTAAAATTTATTTATTTATTTATTTAGTACACCACCAACAGTGTTAACCAATTACTGGTGGGCAAATACAGAAAAAATACAAAAACTAGCATAGTAACAATAACAAACACTAATTAGTAGATCACATTTTACACAATTGCTTAATATTAGACAAGTTCGTATTGAATATGTCCAAACTGTCCTGGATACTGTTATAGCAGGAACACATTGAATACAGAGGTGAGTGCAAGAGTATGTTAGTTCGCGGGGTAGGGAGGTAGAATGTGAGCGTATTTCTAGTAAAACATTTCGGAGCGTTAAATTTTATCAGCGATGTGAAGCAGGGGCAATCGTGCATATTATGAAGGGCCTTGTAGAGAAAGATCAGCGAATGAGTTTTCCTTCTATTCTCAAGACTGACGAAATCATGTTTCAATAGCAGTTCTTCCTGGGGGGTCCCCTTAGGTGGGTATGTACCATCCACTTTGTATGATAAGAACTTAAGGAATTTTCGTTGCACCTTCTCCAAAGATTCACACGTGGTTACATAACAGGGATTCCAAATTATCCTTGCGTATTCTAATTTAGATAGAATGAACGAATTATAAAGCATGATCATCGCCTTCTTGTCACTAAACTCCTTAGAATTCCTTATAACAAAGTTTTGTTGACAGATAGTATTAGGTGCTCTATATGTGGATTGAAGCTAAGCGATGTGTCGAAGATCACACCTAGGTCTTTAAATTCCCTAACTTTTTCTAAAGGATGGCTCTCAAAATGCAATACTGTCCCAAATTTTCAATTATTTGTAGAAAATATTAACATACAAGGAAGTAACCTTTTAATTTACTACTTTCTTGTTGCACAAACGAAGGCGCTATGAGGACCTTGGGCCTGTAAGACTACGGGGCCCCCAAAACCGCGCCCTGCGGGCCCTTAGCTACGCCATTTGTTCGACCTTTTAATGCAAAGGAGAGTTACAAACACACAAATATACAGGCGAAGCCAATAAAAGCGTTTTATAAATTTCACAAGAATACCAACTCCCAAACAATTGCATGTCACGCATTTTAAGCTCTCATCGCTACATCTTTGTGAAGTATTAATAAACTTCAAAATCTGCGCCATCTCTCAGTCAGCGGATACGACCGCTAGGTTGACGAATTTCACAGATTATCAGAATAGGTTGGGTTAAGAAGATGGGACACTCAGAATAGCATCTATTCACTATTAGTTCTTACCGCAGTCACAAATGTCGCCACTGTTGCAGATCGTCTTGACAGCTACATTAGCGGGAAATCTAAATTTCAGTCTTATGACTTGAAGGGCTGCTGTTCCAATTTTTCAGCTGGTTTTATGAAAAAAACCTCTGAAGTGTTTGCAGTATTTTATTTTACAATTATTTTAGGTTTGTTATGTTGCAGAGGGCTTCAAATTTGGAATCATCATCGAAATGGGCATTACATATCACAAAGTTCTTCCTCAAAGTGGTAACGCTCTTCTCTTGAAGATCCACACGACCGGTAGCTTTCACCCATATTTTGCACAGCTAACATCAATAGTAAGAATTAGTAAGGTAACTTTTATTACAGTTTTCACATACTCAATCTCAAACCATAGGCCGTTGCTTACATTGTGGATATTGCAAAACGATAAGTTAAATCATGCCCTGGACACATCTGGATACTCTTTTAGTTCCTACCGCAGTCACGGGTAGCGTTGGAGCTAGTTTATGAATTACACTTGAGACTTCGACTCTTCACAGCCTAAGTAACCTTAAACCTTTTAACTAGCGTTTTGCAATGAAATGTCAACCTTGGCGTTTTGTGTATTTAGCGTCCATTGTGATTTTTTCGGTGTTATTTAGCTTTTCCCTTGGATTATTTCATAATCTGCGCTTTTCCTTTATAGTTTCCAATTATAATGGTATCGCAGTGCTGCGTGAAAAAACTGTTATTTTAGGAACAAAAAAGTGCATAAGTTCCCTAAGAATCCTGAGGTGAGTACCTACATCAAATATTTAACTTATCGTTTTGCAATATCTATTTTAGGCCTTTACGGAAACTATGATCGGGTTAACCCGATCAGTTGGATCACTGATCCTGACGTTCGGAAAGTGATCTGGGATCGGCCATAAATAGGGTAGTTCACTCTTGTACATTAAGTGATTGCGATCGGATGATTCAGATCGGTAGCTGCTTTACTGTACCACCTGTTTTTTATTGTTAAACCAACTTTTTCGTTGCTCGATGTCCGTTAAATTCATGGAATCATAAATGCCACTCGACAGCTCTTTGACATATAACTGATCTATCCGGATCCAGATCAGTGTTTCCGTATTGTAAGCAATGGCTTATGGTTTGAGCTTAAGTATGTGAAAACTGCAATAAAAATCACCTTACTAATTCTTACTATTGATGTTGGCTGTGCAAAATGTGGGTGAAAGCTACTGGTCTTGTGCGTCTTCAAAGAAGAGCGTTACTACTTTGAGGAATAACTTTGTGATATGTGATGCCCATTCCGGTGATGATTCCAAATTTGAAGCCTTCCGCAACAGAACAAACCTCACGAATATTATTTAAAATACAAAGAAAAAAATATTGCTATAAGAAGAACGAAATAACATAAGGACCAATGAAAGCTATTACCTCAAAATCATATTTTTGGTTTCCAAAACGATGTTTCTAAACCCATATTTTTCAACGAAAATTTCTCGTATTCTCTGTTAGCCATCATAATTATGTTAATATTTGTAGGATAGATAATGTTGAATTGGTTAGCTATACAAGTCATATTTTTCATGCCCAGCATCTGTGTCAATTACTATTCTAGGCTTTCTAGTTGTGTATTACTTCACGACTGGTATTTATGTGGCAAAATAATTGTAAAATAAAATACTGCAAACTCTTCAGAGGCTTTTTTTCATAAAAACAATTAAAAATTGAAATAGCATACCTGCAAGTGATAGATCTGAAATTTAAATTTCCCGCTAACGTAGCTGCCAAGACGATCTGCGACAGTGGCGACATTTGTGACTGCGGTAATAACCAGTAGTGAATAGATGTTGTACTGAGTGTCCCATCTTCTTAACCCAACCTATTCTGATAATCTGTGAGTTAAATATTTGATGTACTCACCTCAGGATCCTTAGGGAACCTATGCACTTTTTTGTTCTTAAAAGAACAGTTTTTCAGGCAGCACTGCGATACCATTATAATTGGAAACTATTGAGGAAAATCGCGGATAATGAAATAATCCAAGGGAAAAGCTATAACACCGAAAAAATCACAATGGACGCTAAATACACAAAACGCTAGTTAAAAAGTTATAGGCTGACTTAGGCTATCAAATCTCAAGTGTTATTCACTGGTGTCTCACAAACTAGCTCCAGCGCTACCTAGCCGTACCTGTTTTGTGGCGCTACCTGTGACTGCGGTAGGAACTAAAAGTGTCCAGGGCATGACGGATTTGAAGCTGTCAAAATCGGTTTCGCGGCAAAGTCGAGCGTTCAACGTTTGACCCGACAAAGGAGAGTTACCAGCTCAGAAATAAACAAACAAACATACAGGTGCAACTAATAAAGGCGTGTTAAAATAGTAGCTTGCATGAAGTTTTACGTTAGCCCCTGGCGATTATTAATTTGCTTTCCTTTGTTAGCTGGGAGAGCGGAGTGGCTAAAAAACGAGTTTTGCAGTTTGATTAAGCCGAATAAAGGAAAATGCATTTTCACAACGGAGCGATTGCGGGCAGCGGCGACTAGGGAAATCCGCCGAAGAAACGCAATTATCAGACAATAGTTAATTACCCATCTAATCCGATTATGGAAGTAAAATTCTTACAGATGACTAGCTCAGCCAAGCCGCGCAAGCCGCACCGCAGAGCCGCCGAAGAACTAAGAAAACTAATTTACAAACTCCCTCTCTAATTTGCTCTAAATTAAGTTAGTCGAGATGCGATTTCTATATAAATGGCCGACTAACGGTTACGTATAAATCAACGAATTACCAGTCGCAAGCGCCATCAGTGACTCGTCAGAGGTAACGGCACACAGAAAAATATGTGGTTCTGTCAAAGACTTAGGGTATAAACATAGTGGAGCGACGAGGCTAGAGGCACAGCGACGAGGTGAGTGACTGGACTTGAATTTAACCGTGCATTGTAATTGAGGCAAACATAGTAGAGATGTTACCGCAGCGTTAAGCGACGAGACAAGCGACGCGACTTGCGCCGAGATAAAATTTGGCATTGACTGTCACGTTGACAGTTTAGTTTTGATAAACAGCGGTATAGTGCACGAGTATAGATAGTTGCAACTTTTGTCTAGGTCAGGGGTTCCCAACCTGTACGCCTCGGCACCCCTGGTGCGCCGTAGAAATTAAAGAGGGGCGCCGTGAGTCGATCCTCTAAGTCTAAAGGACAAATATTTGTGGGTGCCTAAAAAGCAACAATACCTATTCTGACGCTCGCCACACTTTGAAACTACTGGAGAAGATTACAACGTTCAGGAAGAAACTACAAGTTTGGATAAAAAAGACGAATTGTATAAATGTGCGTTTTCGGAATACTTTGCAGATGATGATGTCGAAAAGTTTGCGTGGATCCAAGATCCCTTTGATACCCAAGCTCCGCCAGAATTCTCAAAATGCGATCTGGTAGAGTTTTGGTTATCGATTCAAAGTGAATATCCAAACCTAACTTCAAAAGCTTTAAGAATTTTTATTCCGTTCGCAACGTCATATCTATATGAAGCTGAATTTTCAGTTGTAGCTGTAATCAAGAACAAATATCGCTCAAGGATCAACGAGGAGCAAGACATGAGAGTCGCAGTGTCGAATTTTATTCGCCGTTTTGAAAAACTATGCGGAGATCACCAAGCTCAATCATCACATTCATTTGACTGTTGTATTTTATTTTTGTTTTACTTGAGTCTTTCTTTTTGTTTTCTGTTTCAATTCTGAATTCTTATAAATATGATGAAATAAACTTCATTTTCTATTGAGGAAGTTTTTATTTTTGTGTCTACTATTATTGTAGATACCTATTTGTTTCGACAGTATCTATTTAAAATAGCTGTCTAAGGTAGGGCGCCGTGACAAAATGCCAACCTTGAAAGTGCGCCGCGGGTTGAAAAAGATTGGGAACCCCTGGTCGCCTGGTCTAGGTAAAATCGCAAAACGTATCGCTCTACATCTCTATAGAATATGTGTTTCATCGCGTTTTTCATCTCGTCGCTAGCCTCGCCGCTAGTCTCTAGCCTCGTCGCTCCACTAAGTTTGTACCCTTACGCTTGGATTCAGTGGGACGTTTTATCCAATGGGAATTGTTAAGTTGGTAACGAATTATATCGTATTGTCGATTCACCTACAAGATGTCATTGGATTCCAATGAATGATTCAATCGCAGCCTGTCGTTGAATCGAATCTGTGTTTGGTAATTGATTCCATACTACTTTCTTTTCCTTGAACCAAAACATTTTATTGCGAGGACAGCTGATTGATTCGTTTGGATGTTTAATGGTGTGATTTCGTAAGAAGTTATAAGGACTATGATATAAGAATTAGACATAAGCCTGCACCATTTGTTGCATTTTTACCTGAAATATAACTGTCTGACTAATCTAAATACCTACATTCAAATGTGGGTGTTAGCTTTTCTAAGTCCCAATTTTTCAGTAGGTCCTCCATTTAGTATATAACTGGGCACACTTAAATCACACAATTGCTGATGCAATACGAAAAACCACGAGACGACACAACACGGCTAACACCGAAACAACGTAACGGAACAACCTCATCCATGTTGGCGGGTTCGCGGCGATACTAACACTGAGATCATCCTCCTGTTCTTTGTTCTTGCGGGACATCAGTCTCGTCAAATACTGATTACACTTCAGCAAACGACAAGGGCCATTGAAACAAAATTAATTTTTATCAGATGAATTATCACGAACTGCTGTTGCAGTAATAATGTTTGTACATTGAATAGATTGTATACTTTGCTTAAATGAAATATAGGGTAAATTTCGAAAACAAAAGGACGTTTTGATTGCATTATATGTCAATACTGGCATTAGAAGGATTATACATATCGTTAGAATGAATATATTAAATGAAAGATCTACTGAAAAATTGAGGCTTAGGAGAGCTAACACCCACATTTGAATGTAGGCATTTAGATTAGTCAGACAGTTATATTTCCGGTAATAATGCAACAACTGGTGCAGGCTTATGTCTAATTCTTATATCATGCTTCTTATAACTTGATACAAAATCACACAATTAAACATCCAAACGAATCAATCAGCTGTCCTCGCAATAAGATCTGTTGGTCCAAGGAAAAGAAAGTAGTTTACAATCAATTACCAAACACAGATTCGATTCAACGACAGGCTGCGATTGAATTATTCATGGAATCCAATGACATCTTGTAGTTGAATCGACAATACGATATAATTCGTTACCAACTATACACTTCCCGTTGGATAAAACATCGTTGTATTTGAGGCATGCTGAGTGCAACGTCCCATTGAATCCAAGCGTAAGTCTTTGACAGAACGACAGATTTTTCTGTGTGTAGTGTGTGTAGCGTGTAATTGTGAAATGCTGCATGTAGAGTCTTGATCATTATTATCAGTGCTTAGTGCATGGCTGGTCAAGCAAATTGTGTATAGCATAATTATTGTATCTCCTCTGGACATTGAAAATGTTTGTATAAAGACAAGATGTTTACACGTGCAGTGTTAGCAAAATAACTAATAAATAGGAAGATATGTTTGACTGTTTACATATATCGATCATCATCCTTTTTTCTATTCTATATTTCGAATACAATAACACTGTATACAGTATTTTTTGATTCTAAATAAATAAATCTGGACAAGTGCTGACTGTTAAATAATGAGTGCGGATAAAAGTATGTATTATATCATGTATTATATTATTCTTTGCTTCCTGCTAGAACATAAATGACATATCTTACGTTTATGGAGAAGCAGAATGTCGATTGTGATTTATTTTTTTTTTTTGGTTTTGGAATACCAATATTGACGCATAGCTCGCGTGGTATACTTATTATAGCCCAACGCCTCCTCATATGATATGTCACTAATTTTTTTGCATACTCCAACCCGAAAACACGTTGTTACCTTTTTGCTATGCTATTTTGAAAACTAATCGGATTTCTATTACTGTTCAATTTAGCTGAATATTATCAAAAGCAAGTATTTCTGCTGCAAGGTCATGTTAAATAATAATAATTAACAGGTCATTTAATCTTCTATCTCTATCTTTCCGGAACCGGGAGTTATAGTGGCACGCTAAGGGTCAAGATAAGTCTGATATCAATTGCGTGAATATTGTGCTGAAAATAAGTTCACGAAGATACATATGGTCGTGATATATTGAGTAGCTTTTGAATAAAGACTGTGAGATAGTACTGAAATTTGGATTCCATTTTTAACCAATCTGGTTCTGCACATTTTGCGAAAACACGGTAATCTTTCCTTACAAAATGTACCAACAACAAGTATTTTGGATCAGTACTACGATTCAAACATGAAAAATGAACTATGAAATATTGCTAGAATGTGCATACATCTATCCTTCTTCTTCTTCTTCTTGTAATGCCGACTTCTCATTGAAGGTTGGAGACCACGTTTCTAAATGGGCCTCTGTCTCTTGCAACATGAAACAGTTCTTCGACGTTGAGATTCGTCCATTCTCTTATGTTTCGAAGCCAGGATGTTTTCTTTCTGCCAATACCTGTCTTCCCCTCCACTCTGCCTTGCATAATGTTTTGTAGCAGTATATATTTATCGCTGCGTAAGATGTGACCTATGCATGATATTTTTCTTATCTTAATGATTGTCAACAGCTTTCTTTTGCGACCAATACGTCTTAGAACTTCTTCGTTGGTGATTCTGTTAGTCCAGGGTATCCTCATGATGCGTCTATAGAGCAACATCTCAAATGCCTCAAGTTTTTTGATCATTTGAGCTTTCATTGTCCAAGTTTCCACTTTGTATAACAATACTGACCACACATAGCATAAAATCATCATAAATCTTATTCTGACGTGGAGGTTTAGATTTCTGTTTGTAAACATTGAGGAGCATTTGATAAATGCCTTTGGAGCCATTTCTATTCTGATCTTAATTTCTTCGTCTGAATCCATTTGAGCATTTATGACTGAACCGAGATATCTGTATTTCTATGCCCGTTCTATTTATTTTCCATTCAAAGTGAGAGTAGGGTTATTGTTTGGGTTTTTACTTATAACCATGAATTTAGTTTTTTCGGTATCAATAATGAGTCCTACTTCTTTACATTCTCGGTTGACTCTCTCTAATAGGGTTTGAAGATCCTCTGCACCCTCAACCATTGTAACAGTATCATCGGCGAATCTTAGGTTGTTGATTAATATCCCTCCAATGTTTACTCCTTCATGTCTCTCTTCTAGCGCTTTCTGAAATACAAACTGAGAGTATAGATTAAACAGTTGTGGTGACAGAACGCAGCCTTGGCGAACTCCCTTTTGAATTCCGATTTCATCTGTCTCTATGTCTTCAACACGTACTACTGCTGTTTGGTTGTTGTTTGGTTGTTATTAGTCGAATATCGCTTGGGTCCAAATTGATGCTTTTTAAATTTTCTATCCGTTTATCGTGTTGGACTTTATCAAAGGTCTTTTGGAAATCAATGAAACAGACGTATGTATTTTTGCTGTATTCCCTGCATTTCTGTAGCAAGACTGTGATAGCGAATAATGCTTCTCTAGTTCCTAATCCTCCTATAAAGCCAAACTGTACCTCATCTAGTTGTTCTTCTTCTTCTTTTCGATATAGTCTCTGTTGGATTATTTTGAAGAGTACTTTTATGGTGTGACTCATCAGACTAATCATTCGATAATCATCACAGGATTTAGGGTTGTTCTTTTTAGGCAAGGAAATGAACATTGATTTGGGCCAATCTTTTGTAATTTCTCCTGTTACGTAGATTTTATTAAGTGTTTTTGTGAGATGGTTTAAGTTTCCATCGTCCAGGGCCTTCGAAAATTCTATTGGAACATTGTCAGGTCCAGCCGCTTTACTGTTTTTCGAAATTTTTAAAGCATATTCCACTTCCGATTTAAGAATGCATAGCGGCTCTATCTGTCTGTTATCTTCTCTTTCGTCATCTCGTTCTGCTGCAAATAGATGTTCTATGTAGTTTTACCAGGTTTTTTTTGTCGTCTTCTGTCTACTGGATCTCTCCTTCTTCAGTTTTTTATGTAGATTAAAATAATCGTGTTTATTATTCAGTTCTTCCATTTCACGACAGTTTTCTTCTATCCATCTTTCTATAGTCCTCTTTATGTTTTGTTCTACTTGCTTTTTCAGCTGTATGTATTTCTGTGGGTTAGTGTTCTTTGATCTCCGCTTCTCTTCTATCCTTCTATGTTGCAAAAGAAAGTCGTTGAGAACGACGAAACGGCTGACGATTAAACGAAAAAGCTAGCTCAGTGAATTGAAACAAAACGCTGAAGTGTCGTTGTTTATTATTATTACTTTTTACGATTAGCTTTAACTCCGCCATAGGGCACCTTTAGATGTGTTAATCCTCTGCCAAGGGTGTGATGAGGTTTATCGAGGGGTGGAAACCCTTCCAAGATATTCCAAGACGTTTATTGTAAGACACCTGCGCCGCTGTCAGCCGCTATTGCCCCGTTTGCACATTTACTGCACCGAGAAAGGGCTCCTCCTTTTGTGTCTTTTGCGTCGGATTAAATTATGGGGCGCTTTTGGATTCCGTGCAAGTGGAATATCAGCCCAAATGCTAATGATGATTTGAGAGCGCGATCAGTCTTGGCTATCGAGCGCAGAATTGCGACAAGGTGCTTGAATTAATCGTCATTTTCTCTAATTGCTCCTTCACTAAATGTGGCGTATTTACGTGCATCGTATGTCAAAATAAGCAAGGCTCATACCACCAGGCTCACAGCTCAATAACAAAAGCATTGAAAGTACGGTTTATAACACACTTCTGTTAGCTTCACCTGTATGTTTGTGGGCTTGTAACTCTCCTTTAGATTTAGAGGTCGGACCGAACAGTGAACGCTCCAACTTTGCGCAGACACCTCAAAGTTTGTTAATATTACACATAGCCGTAGCTACCAGTGTTTAAAAGGCACGACATCCAACTATCTGGGAGTTGGTATTTTTGTGAAATTTATTCAGGACAGTCGTTTTAATTATCGTTTATGCAATAGTGGTAATGATTATTAATTAGTTAATAAATACAAGTAGAAAAACACGCCTCGAAAGAACAGTGGACCAAAAATGAACGAAACATACTGGTATGGTATTATTTCTCACAATAAACTATTTCACGCCACTGTCTTTTATCCATGGTCACTCTTCTGACACTTGACACCTATTCTAAAAAGACTCTTCAACGATGGGGAAACTATAAAAGTTGGCTTTATTGACAGTTCAAAATGTAAAAAATTAAAGTAGGGCACTTTAGTCAATAATGCAAAAGTTTTCTGTCTTTGTGTAACATTGAGGTTATACGTGGAAGACTATTTGTGGCTAAAAAATAATATATTTCGTGAACAAATTTTCAAAGAAACGTCTGTCATCCAGTGAATAGTAAAATTTGTCATCTTGTACAAAATTAGAGACAAATTAAAAAGATAACTCTTCCTTAACCTTAAAAGTAAAACAACCTTTGATCCCTTTGGATTACTGTAGAAAGAGCAAATGTGGTACATTATTATACCTATCACTGTATTTTAAATTAGTTGTAAAGGATTATTTGTTGAGTATGTACTGTGTAAGGCTTTCGCGGCCATCGTCCGTCCAATGAATGTGTAGCTCTTGGGTTTTTTAGGCCGCCTTAACGCTAAACGACCCCGGACTAAAAACCCAAGAACCACAAATTCATTATTAGTGGAGAAGTATACAGTAAATATATGAGAAAGTTGGACCCAGTTTTGAAGAAATAACTCTCCTCGTTACCTTTTGCACCAACTTTCCGTTATATTAGATATACTAATGTAAAAAAATGAATGCCGCAAAAAAACGCAATTTCAATTAAACATATGCGACAGAAATGATACCCTCACTAAATAAGCTAAACTTTCTGGGATGAATACTGGTCAAGTAATGCCAATAAAAAGGAAATTTTTGGGTTAATTACTTTCTAGACTTTTCTACACATAACACAAATGTAGAAAACATTTTTCAAAACACTTTATTATAGATTGCTGGATCTGGATGGTAGATACAGGAAATGAAAACACCACGGCAACAGAGAAATTCTTCCCAAACAACACACATTTCTGAATTCTGCAAATGGCACACAGAACTGTCACTGCCAATGTCAACCTTGGTAGTCATGACAAATGCGCATGCGGAACTGCGGTTCCTTTGTCCTCAATGACACTCTGTACTGCCTTATTCCATGATGTAGTCGGTCGCCCTCTTCTTCTGCTCGGTATTGTTTTACTTTCCCAGACCTTTCTGACTTGTCTATTGGTGTCCATCCCGCACATATGCCCAAACGGCTTCAATTGGTTCCGTTCTATTAAATTACATACTGACTCTATTCCTAGTTCGTTTCTAATGTCCTCGTTCCTAATTCTATCCAACCTTGTTACCCCTTTAATCTTCCCGAGGAATTTCATTTCCATTGCCAGTTTTTGTTTCATACTTCCTGTTAGTACCCACGATGCTGAACCCCATAACAGTACCGGTATCACAATAGTCTTGTACACTTTTATTTTGGTGGAAATTGACAGTTCTTTTTTACCGAAATACGAGTCTTTCAATACCCAGTACAACTTGCCAGCAGCGCTAATCCTCTCGTTCAGGTTATGTACCTCCCTTCCACTGGAATCAATTACTGTTCCTAGGTATCTAAGTGTGTCTACGTCTTTTAATATACTGTCATTGTTTACTTTTGTTTACGTTGACCTTCTTGTTTCTTTGCTTTAGAGCGGTGTTCTAGATACTCTTGACGACATCTCAGCTAAACACAAGGTATCACTGATGTGGGTACCTGGGTACGCTGGGGTAAAGGGTAACGAAATGGCGGATCATCTGGCTAGGATAGGATCCGGCAACAGTTTTGTGGGCCCGGAACCAGCCTTAGGACTATCTGCAAACTTGATTAGGAAAACAACTGGAGAGTGGATCCAGAATCAACACTCTCTGAGATGGAACAACATCTCTGGTCATCTCCGTCAGGCTCAGGAACTATTAGCAGGGCCTGCAGAGAGAATAGGACGATTTTGTCTCTCTCTGGATAGGAGTAACTCGAGATTGCTAGTAGGCCTATTAACGGGTCACAACACCTTCAGGCGTCACTTGTTTGTGATGAGGGTGGTCAACGACCCAACGTGCACGTGGTGTGGTGAAGAGGAAGAATCCTCGGCACACATCTTGTGTCACTGTGAAACCCTGGGTTATCACAGGCAGACTATGCTGGGCTTAAGAACCTTTAAACCAATAGAGATAAAACGGATAGGACCTAAGAATGTACTTGCCTTTGCCAAAAGGGCAGGTCTTAGGAACTAGCGCGGACAGAGGCGCAAAAGGGCCCACCGTGTGGCCTATGCACCAGCCACATTCCGTGCTGGATAGCCTCTGGTCCTTATTCATTCATTCATTCAAGTCTTTTGTGTATTTCCTCTTTAAGTCCATCAAAGATAACAAAGAAGGTATTTTTCACGTTCTTTAGTCATCATTTATCCGTCATTTTTTCTTTTGGGTCGCCTTTTTATTTCGCCTTATTAATATTGCTTAAATATGGTAATCTTAATTGCTCTTTTTTCTTACGTAGTAATAAAAATAATAAAGTGAATATAAAGAATCAGTGAAATAATTTGACATATTAAGGACACATTATTAGTCCTCTGAAATCTGCCATCCCTGGTCTCACTTTGCCTGGTCTCTGGTTAACCAGACCTGATAGATTGACTGATCAAGACTGAAACAAAAAACAAGATGGACCACTTCAATGAACATTGACGGACTGTGGAAATACATCGAAATATTCAACAAAATATGTACCTAGGTACTAGGTCATCTAAAAGTAGGTCATGACTTAGATAACTTCTATTAGTGTAACCAAAAATCTAAAACACTGAACTAGAATCAGAACGGTCAGCCTACATTTCGTAGACAACTCGACAACTCGTATATCGTATAAATAGAAGCGCTAACTAAACATCAATTAGAAAATAGGGATTCTGTTTACAGTGTTTACACGCCTGTTATACCTTACGATATGCACACTGAGGACCAGCGGTGTACAAATAGGAATTAGAAACTTCCTGAAGTCATTCAAACATTTTATTCGATATAAGGTTATGGTATGTACTGGGCCGCCATATGTTTCAGATTTGTATCGGCCGTTTGCACCGCTCACTCTTAAATCTGCAGTTTAGCTAGGGTGTACCTTAGAGTTAACCTGAACCTTAGATTAAAGCGGTTTGCTGGGGTTCCTTTTAACGTAATTTTAGCTAAGCGAGCTTACAATTTGGCATCGCCGGAATTCTAGGGAATTTTAATTTGTAATTCTGAAATTTGACTTTTATGATTTGACGTATGTCGCAGGTCCAGCTATGTTTTGTGATCCCGTCCACTCTGCAGCCTCAATATACATATATGTTTTGTGTTCGCATTTTCATTTTCGAAATTCGCAATCGCAAGACGCAAAGTCGTTGATCGCTGTTCTCCGCTGAATAACTGTATTAACTGCTTTCTCCAAAATTATTTCATTATGTGAACAAAAAAAATGGTGGACAAGGATAAGAACAGGGGGCCAGACTACACAGAAAAGGAGAAATCAACTCTAAAATATGCATGGCCAGTGAGCTTCGTCACTCTGAATCTTTGAAAAAAAAGTAGTTCATCGAGCATATTGAAATGGTTCAGTCGATCTTTAATTTGCCTAGGTATCCCTGAGATAATTAAATTCACTTCCACCCACCCGTCATCATCATATATTATTAAATTATTTCTGAATAAATCCATTTTTGAACCTTGCCTTGCGAATGTCGAAAAGAAGCTGAAAGTTTTTCAGGTTATATTACTATGTATCACATTAAGCCAAAGACAGATTTTGTGGATCGTGCAAACGAATTTGACACTTTAAGCGCTACTTAAAGTAAAGGTTCACCTAAGTATAACCGGTGCAAACGGGCCTTAAACAGATATTTTTAAAGTATATTTCGTTGTATGCAGAGCTGAAACTTTACCGATGATTTAAATCCTTTTTTGATTTAAATCTTTTTTTCTATTTAAATCGTTTGATTTTGATTCTTTTGCCATATTAGTGATTTATGATTTGTGACTTAAAGGGATTTGACAAAAAGATTTAAAATCATTTGCTATTCAGCATACACGATTGAAATCATTTTTTGATTTGAAATCATTTTCATATGATTTTAAATGATTTTTTGATTCAAAGTCATTTGCTTATTATTTGAATTACTTTTTAATTCAAACACATGCACATGATTTCAAATCATTTTCTGATTTACACTCAACTGGTAATTATTTAAAATACTTTTTGTTTAAATTAGTTCACACTTTAAAATTATTTTACTACATAGTAGGTAGTTACTTAATACTAAGTAAATTACTTATCTGCTACCTGTTACCGCAATGTTACCTGACATATTTGTTGGTATTTCTATTTATCTTTTGTAGGTATCATTTCTCCAGTCTTGTTTGTAGAATAATGACTTAGATGTTTTCAGTTTTAATTTATTCTTAAGCTTGTGTAGGAGAACTAGTAGGGAATGGTGTTTGAGGAAGGATTTTTGATCATCAAAATGGTTTACAATTCAAAAACGGTTTAAATCATAATAAAATACTTACATCTCAAAAAACGATTAAAATCGTCAAAAAGGATTTGAATCAAGACATAATGGTTAAAATCATATTATGATTTTTGATTTAAATCAATTTCTTCCCTCAAAAGGATTTAAGAATTAAATACTTTTTTGAAATTATAATGACAATGATGAATTGTGATTCATGATTTAAATCTTTTTGAAAAGGATTCGTTTCAGCTCTGGTTGTATGTAAAAATGGGTGAGAACGATGCTTTGAACTCTTTTCCAAACACTTTAACTACTTTGGAATATATCAGCATACAGCTTATTCTATAAATTTCCATAGAAAGAAGTATGGAGCAATCTTTTTCTCAAAATGGCACTATTATTTTTAATAAAAGAAGTTTTTCCTTTCTCCTGAATCATTTGTATTTTTGACATCTAACGGCTCGCCGTTACACAGACATAATATGTATATTATACTGGGAGCTAGAATGGAGCAATAGGGGTAATTAACCCCCCCGCAATATTTTTTTCAAAAAATTTATTTCATTGTTTTTTCCAAGGAATGAATGGTACATAATCTAATTTTGCGTTACGAATTATTACTGGAAATTCGGTGCCTACACATTTCAAATAAAAACAGAGCAATGCATGTTGCATAATGTTTTTCTATTTTAACATATTTTGTTTACTAATATTCCTTTTCTTCGTATTTTTGAACGACTCTCATTTTTATAATAAATAATATGATTCAGGTGTCAGTGAATTTGAAACAAAGTTCTGTAAACCTTGCGATAACTTGAAATCAACTGCATATTTCTTGTACAACTTCCGAAGGCTCAAGACTCAACTGGAACTGAAAGCATTGGTTAACGTATTACCTTCTCATTTCACATATTATATAAATATCGCTATTTATAAATATTTATGATTATTCAGTCTTTTGTGCGGTGCTAATAGAGTGTTTACGGTAATACGTACTACTTCTCGAGGAGTAGCTTCCCACCGATGACATGTGCGGATGGAATAGTAACAACTGCTTCCAAGAACAAGGCCGAAATATTTGCCAAGACATTCGCAGCAAACTCTATTGTAAAAGTCCCATCCAGTTACCATCCATAGCGAGAGTACCCCAAGCCATGAGCGAAATAACGTTCAGATCAAAAATAGTTCGGAAGATGCTGCAGTCATTTGACATTAATAAGGCTAATGTGCCCGACATGATCCCCTGCATTGTTGTCAAGAAGTGCACACCAGAGCTCGCTCCCATATTTACCCGCCTCTTTTGGTTGTCTTACGAGTCCGGCATTTTCCCAAAAGACTGGAAAACAGCTTCCATCCAGCCGGTGCCAAAAAAGGGATCCAAAACTGATCCGACCAACTAAAGGCCTATAGCTCTGCCTTCTGTAATCAGTAAAGTGATGGAGAGATGCGTCAAACAAGAGCTCATTAAATACCTAGAGCTCCATCACTTAATCAACGACAAACAATATGGATTCCGACACCAAGGATCAACTGGAGATTTCCTGGCTTACATCACACATGTGTGGAGAAAACTCATCCAGTCATTTGGCGAGGCTCACGTCGTTGCTGTCGATATTTCAAAGGCATTCGATCAACTGTAGCATGCAGCTCTCCTAAACAAGCTCCCGTCTGATGGGCTCCCTGCTAAGCTCTGCGGTGGGCTCGCAGACTTCCTCTCAGGTCGGAAAATCTCTGTCGTGGTAGACGGATTTTCCTCTTTTTTCCATAGCATCAATGCCGGGGTTCCGCAAGGATCGGTATTGGCTCCGACATTGTTTCTGCTTCATATTAATGATCTACTCTCTAGCCCTACAAACCCAATCCACAGTTTTGCGATTGAAAGTACGCTGCATGCAGGCATCATGAGCAATAGACCGATCTCTGTGGTCGAGCTGGAACGCAGAAGGCTGGCAGTGGCAGCTTCACTTTTAAAGGATCTCGATACCATTACCGCTTGGGGGCTTAAGCATATGGTTAAATTTAATGCCTCCAAGACACAGTATTGTACGCTATCAAACAAGAAGTGCCCAAGCCAACCCCAGGTTCTAATGAACAACCAGGCTCTGCCAAGGAATCACTCATTCAAGCTGTTAGGGGTCAACATTACAGAAAATCTGATCTGGCACGAACACTTCGCGTCAATTGCAACAGCCGCTGGTAAAAAGCTTGGGTGCCTATTTAGAGCCAGAAAGTTTTTCTCACCATGTAACCTCCTCACGCTATATAAAGCCCAGATAAGACCTTGCCTGGAGTATTGCTCTCATGTCTGGGGAGCTTCTGTCCCTACTACCCTGTTTATAGTAGATGCCGTCCAGAGAAGGGCAATTCGATTAATTGGCGATCCGGCCTTAACGCGCCACCTTCAGTCACTTTCTCACCGGCGTGTTGTTGATGACCCCTAGCTCTTCTACCGATATTCCAACGGAATCTGCTCCTCTGAGCTATCCTCTATCGTTCCGCCGCTCACTGCTCCTATCAGATGTACGCGTGCATCTCATCCTAAGACGCAGACGGTCGTTCTTCATACATCAAGAACTGAGCGGTGCAACCGCACATTTATTCCCAGGGTGTCCAAGGCTTGGAATGGACTACCAGAAGATGTATTTATTGGGCCTGCGGGTATTGGCCCATTCAAATCTCGCGTTAACAAACTTCCCCTAACATAACCCTTTTACAGCAGCCGCGGTACTCTGGCATCTAGGCTCTGCCGGCGCGGTCTGCTCAGTTATAAAAAAATATATATATTTTATTTTGTATTTCATAAGACTAACATTTATTATTACGTCAATCGTAGCCTTCTTCATCATCCTAATATGAGAATAAGCTTATTTACATCTTTATTAAAATACTATTCTCATATTTCTTTGTGCTATCTCAATTGCCCTGGCGGAGATATTACAGAAAATGGAGAGAGCTTCATTATACAAACCTCATTTCCTGCTACCCCCACACCCCACCCCAAGACTGATATCCGGTTATGCCATTGCCCCCTTGACGGTTCTTGGAAGCACGGCTATGGATGAACAGCTACTATATATTTTATACAGTTGTAGCTCGAGTGATTTGAAGCTGTTTGCTCATTAAATTGGTAAATTTCATATTTCTCAGCAACGTAAGATATTCAGCTAATGGCTCTAGGAGTGTTCCAATTAACTTCAGAGCTTCTTTGTAGTTTATGTTTATTCATATTCATACTTCCGTATCTCTTTTCCGTAATGCTAACATCGGATTACTTTTACAGTTCATAGCTTTCAGTTTATCCGTCACATTTTATCCAGCACAGCGAAGTCCCTTTAGCAGATCTAGAAAAGTGGAGCAGCATTAACTACTATGTAGCTGTTATACAGGATTTTATGAAAATCGGGAAACAGTGAGTGGACGAAAGGTAATGGCATAGAAGCGTGCCTATATGGTTAGGTAAGCGAATGCGTTTTTGCGTTTCGCCAAAAAGTTTGCGGCTGTTTAGCAGTGACTTTCTTTGGTTTGCCGTTACCTCCGGGTACCAGATGGCGCGCAGGCAGATACCACCTACTCTCACACGCCTTACATTTCTGATGGACATGAAAATTTAGATGCTCTCTATCTCCATCAATCGCTCTGTGGCGCACTGATGATCGCTAGTAAGCGTGAACCAGCTAGCTATATATAAAAAAAAATTCCGAGAAGTTGTATGTGAAAGTTCCTTCCTTATAACGATCACAATTAAGTTTATACTTATAATGGTTTTAGTGAAATAAAAGAATAATGCCTTGATTTCGTTATATTAGAGCTCTAATATGGATGGACTTGGAAGAGTGCTGAGAAATAAACAGGTTTTTAGGAAGAAATGCATATACTGTGTTTTGATCTTAATAATTTTTTAGATAATATAATTAACGAAGACAGTAGGTATGGTTTCATACGTGCTGTGTTTTTACTAAAACGCATGTATGCATTCATGGAAAGTTAATCACAGAATTAACATAGTAAAATACCAAAATGTTTATTCGAAATGAATATTTATTGCACAGGTAATCTGCCAGGCAGTTACAGAACATATAATCACCTTTATAATAATTTTAATAATGGTGCAGATAATAAAAACTAGTGACAAGAGTAGCAGTGTGTTAAAAAAAGGTTTTTGATAAAATACATACTACGAAACAACAAGTTCTAAACTAAAAATTAACAAAAATTAAATTCTAAGTCTGGCTGCTACAACTACCTGGTTCCCCCCGTGTGGAGGCGGGTTAGAATATCTCCCATCGTATACAAATAAATTGAATTGAATTGAAACATTGAATATGCATGCATGTTGTAAAAGGCGACTAAAAAAAACCGAACAACTGTCAGTTTAAGCAGTAACCTCTTCTCAACCAACAGCTTTGGGTGGACGAGTTGAGAAGAGTCGGGACACCTTCTTGTCCTTGGGGTGAGAAATTGTCCCTAAAGGCGGATGAACCAGTAGATACGTGTGTTCAACGGTATGAGGATGCAGAAAGCAAATGGAAAACTACTGCATTAAAGATCTTTAAGATATCTTAAGAGAAACTCGTAAAATGAGTAACGTGAGAAACTATTGTCGGCAGCACTCTAGCTCCAACTTAATACATTTTACGAGTTTACAAGATGTCTGTTAAGACATTATGACTATGATGGTTATGATTATAGTAGATTTTTTCTCTGCATTTATACCGCGGTAGGCACCTTTAATTGTCTATTTTGTCCAAGTTAGCCTCTCAAAAACACTACCGTTTAAGCCGCCAAAACAAACTAAAACCCTACTAAAACAAATGTCAAAACACAGCATCTACAATGGCAGTTACAAAATGATAATTTCTGATTGGTTGGTACATTTACTGTGTTTTAATATCTAGCTGGCACGCAGATACTGTGTTTTGGAATTTTAATAATTATTGTTCTTGTGTAGATACTGGGTTTTGTCAGACAAAATCTCCGTTATTTTGGTATATATTGAAGTTTTGACTGTTTAAACAGATAGATTATGGCCCAGTATGTACGACTTCGTCAAAACCTCAATATATGAAAAAATGCATATACTGTGTTTTTCCTTGGGACAGCCGAACCCTTGTAAATCAACTCTCATATGCAGAAGCGCGCTTATCTGGTCAGGTCAAGCGAACGCGCCTTTGCGTTCCGCCATGAAGTTTGCTGCGGTTTAGCAGCGACTTTCTTTGGTTTGCCGTTACCTTCGGGTACCAGATGGCGCACAGGCAGATCTTTTCTGCCGCCTACTCTAAATCTGGAAATAGTCGATAATTACTTAGAAATCTGTTTTATACTTTTACAGTAGTAACTTGTACGTATTAACATATTGTAACATACTGTATATTATGGTATTCGTGTATTGCGTATTAGTTGTCACGCTTGATGTAAAGTCAAAGTGTTAGGTTAGATCTTTGAAGTGTAAACGTCATCCAATCGTCTAGAGTTTTCGAGAATGACGGACGGCATTCTAGGACGTCATCGAATTCTCTAGATGGTTCGATGAAGTGTATATAAGGCGCCACGGGTAGCGTGGTAGTTCAGTTGAGTTCAGTTCTAGTTGAGATAAGGTTAAGAGATATTGTATTGAGTTGTGAAGTAAAACGGTGAAAGTTACGTCCAGTTTGATTCTTTGTTGAAGAAAAAGAGGCCGTCGTGACAATATATTCCATCATTTACAAAATGTTTTAATATAGATTATTGTTATCTCCTTACACGCATAACTGAGTTTATACAAACAACGTTATATACAATGTGTTTTAAGGAACTTTTATAATCTAGTTCGTTTGTATATTTCTGTTAAGTTTGTCGGTTTCTTCCATATACGAACAGGGTTTTGCTTATTTTTCATAGCTTCCTAGGTACTTTATAGGTACGAAAATTGAAAAATGCTAATTTGACAGAAACATGGGATAAAATAATGAAAACTAAAAACGATTTTTATTGACAATCCTATATTGCTACAAAAGATATGAAATTTTTCATTTTATCGTATAAAAAATTAAGCTGAGATTTCATGCTAAGTTACATTACAAGTTATAGCCTTCTAAGTTTTATAATCTCCGCGATACTCAATTTTCTATCAGATATCAATCTCCTTATTCAAAAAATGCCGATTTGGGTCTAAACGGTTCATTTAAAGTCCCATGTATGATGCATAAAGTCACACTAGAATACACTAAGGAATCCAAATATGCAATAATGTACAGGAGGTTCCAAAAAAACATGTAAGTTTGATATGAACCACCTTGTATAAACTTCAAAATTTATGGAAAATATTTTAATGTTGTAACCCTCAAGGCTCCATACCATGACCAGTGACATATTTTTGAAATATATTGTAGTCAGCCCGTCATGGCCTCTCCAATAGCCTGTATAATGTAAAAATCCTAAAATCTATCCCCCTAATATCAATCCATCTAGCACACTAAATTGGCTAAACCTTGTTTCTATGTTAGCTCAATATTTATTCATTGATAGTGGCATTCCAATCATTCACCACTATTGGTCCTATATTGGTTACGCTTTGGAATTGCAATATTGGTTTTTCCCTTTTGCCCCTGATTAGTCCAATATGTTATTTTGTGATATTGAATCTGCAATATTGGCACTATATTGTATTTGTGATATTGGAATATTGTATTGACAGAGGAAGTTCAATATAGTATTGCGAGGGGTAAGAAGCTGTGGATTTTTGGTGTACACGCTTGCGGATTTCTATGGATTTCCATAGATTTCCGTGGATTTCCTTGGAGTTTCATGGATGTCCGTGGAATTCTGTGAGTTTACTATGCCAGTACGCATGCGCGAACGCGGATGTCTCGGCTGAAACCATCTTGATTTCAGTTACCTGAATTAACAGGTTGAAGGTCTTTTTGCAAGTAAGCCAGTGAAAACATCAAAACCTTCTAGTTCTTGTTCTTTTAAACGTAATACAAGAATTTGACGGAACAATAATAAGAATTCAGAAAAGCGAATAAATGAAGTCAAGTCGATCAACTCAGTACTTCCCACATATTGCAGTGATACCAGTTTATTATTTTCGCATAGCATAAATCTATACTCTGATATCCCCATGCAACCAAATCATTGCCCGCCCGATCAAAAAAAAGTGTGTCATGATGCCAAGTCTTTCTTTTGCAGGTCAATTATAAATAGCCTATTATAAATACAACAATTTTTTGAGTTTCACATCCTCCCACCCCCTACTAACCCCTATTTCATCCCCACCCAAAGAAGAGTAGAAAATGATCAGGAACCCCTAAAACGCCTAAAAACGAAGTTTGAGGGATACTTGAAATTTTTACGATTTTCAAAATTATAGGAACATTACCTACTACGACCCCACAGCATATCGCTTCCCAAATTGCATCACCACCCATGCAGCGGTTGCTGAGATTACGAGGCTAGAAACACGCCAACAGACAGGCAGACCGACGGAAGTGACCGACGTGGATTGTCGTTATGTAGACATCATAAATTGCCCAAAAAGCGTATCATCTCAAAATCGAAAATTTTCGCGACCACAATACTCCCCTCACCTACCAGTATGGGATGTAAAAGGAAATCAAGGTTTTCGAAAACTTCTAATAAAAGTTCCACTCTCATATTCGAATCTTTAGATGATGACGACTTTAGCTGTTAAATATGCTGACACTAGAGACATCGAGGTCCTTACTTCTGGTAGTATAGATTATTCCAACGAATATTCCTTGAAACATTATACAGGGTGGGGCATAATAATCAAGTGTTTTTGAAATAATCATAAAATTATTAGTTTTTACTCTAAAAAAATTATTGGTAGTAGAACATAGCTGATAATAAACCATTTTGAAATATCTAAGTGCAAAAATTACATCTGGCATATGATGCAGCCGTTCACGAAAATTGCACTCCACTGTTTCCAGCATGTCTCTGTTGATTTTTGAGAGATTCCATGACGAATCGTTTCCTTCTCTGCGTCTAACGTACGGGGCTTGGCCCTTTAAACACGTGACCTGAGTTGCCCCCATAGAAAAAAATCACAAGTTGATAAGTCTGGAGAACGAGGAGGTCATGAAATGCCATCAAACCTCTAAATTGAACGATTTGGAAACACGTGGCGAAGAACAGCCATGGATGCTCTGGCGGTGTGTGCCGTGGCCCCATCTTGCTGCAACCATAAATCTTTGATATCCACACCTCTTCTTTGCAATTCAGGTATGGAAAAGGTATTCACCATATAATGTAACGTTCAGATGTTACTGTAGTGGTGACACCATTTTCTCCAAAAAAATATGGGTCAATGATGCCACGCCATATGCCACGCGTTGTTCTAGCGTCTACCGCTCCATGATGGCAAGTGGCAAGTAAGAAAGTGAAATGGTTTGAGTCCAGGTATGGATTGTAATAAACCGCGTGCTCCTCCCTTTTCTAATATATGAGTACTACTCAAACCAAAAACACTTGGTTTTTATGCCCCACCCTGTACAATAATAATGGCTTCATCGCCTGTTGGAACGCCCCCAACTCCAAAATCTTAACATCCTGTTCAGCCGAAGTGTGGAAAATTTTATGCCATCTATTACGAACAACGTTGTTATTTAGGTCTAATCGCGAAAATTGTGAATGACGAGTGCATTGTAAAGTTTTTGAGAAAAAAGCGAGAGAATGAAAGAGAATTCTTGTGGACAAAGCCCGACGATATTATGTTACATTTAAAACTTTTTTGGTATGTTGAACATTTTATCTAAAAGTCGACGGTTTGCAAACCCTTTATACAAAGAACATATTTTATATAAATTCGGGGAAAGAGATAATAGACTGAAAACGATATTCATCAGTTGTGGTGAATTTAATCCAATTTCCTGACACAAAACCCAAAAATAGAATAGGTAAAATAATAATAGGTGTGGTTTCTCTTCTATGAAAATATTTGTATGCTTAATTTAATATCTGAACCCGTTCTATCAGCTCCATTGTTCTCCTCTAGCTGAAACTAAATTGTATTTGAATGTAAAATAGTTCATTAACGTTCCTGGTGTAGCCGCAACAGTAAAATTAGTTTGATATTGGTGGTTACATAAAAGTATGGGAGCATTATCTTGTTTCAAGGACTAACCTCCTTGAACGATTACGATCTTTTACAAGGTTTCATCTAATAGAAACCAAAAAAAATTCCATTTTTTAGGCAAACCTAAAGATCTCAAGACCTGAAATTTTTCATTTTCGTCTAACGAGACCTTTAAATTCAAACTTTCACCGGATTTGTAATCAGCAACATCAAATTATCCAAAATATGAGGTCTTGTCTTAATAGAAAGCCAAATAAAGGTTTTAGATTTTTTAGGCAACCCTCAAAGTCTGAAAGCCAAATGAAGGTCTGTAATGCCTGACGTTTGTCAAACGAACGTTTTCGATTTTTTCCGCAAACCCAAAGATCTTAAAGTTCTGAATTTTTTTATTTTCGTCAAACGAGTGTGAAACTAAAAACTGCCAACGGATTTGTAACCACCCTCAGATTATCCCAAAAAAGAGGTTACATCGTAATATAAAGACAAATAAAGGTTTATGATTTTTTAGGTAAACCTGAAGATACAAAATGTCTGAAATTTTTAATTTTTGTTTTGACATACGAGCCTAAAACCCAAAACTGTCACCGGATTTGTAGTCAGCACCCTCAAGTTATCCAAAAAACAAGGCTTCGCCTTAATATAATGGGGCTTTCTGATATTTTTGGTAAACCTGAAGATCTGAGAGACTTGAAATCTTTTATTTTTGTCAAACCAGACTGAAACTCAAAACTGCCACCAGATTTGTAACCAGCATCCTCAAATTATCCAGAACGTGAGGTTCCATATTACTAGAAGGTCAAATATAGCTTTTAGATTTTTTAGGCAAACCTGAAGAGCTCAAACATCTGAAATTTCTTATTTTTTTCTCAAACGAGACTGAAACTCAAAACTGACACCGGATTTGTTATCAGCGCCGTCAAATGATCTACAACACGAGGTTCTATTTGAATAAAAAGCCAAACAAAAATTTTAAATTCTTTAGGTAAACTTCAATATCTGAAAGGTCTGCTATTTTTGATTTTTGTCAAACGAGACTGAAACTCAAAACTGCTACCGCATTTGTAATCAGCACCCTCAAACTATCCAAAAAATGAGGCTTCATCTCAGTAGACCGCTAAATAAGGATTTTTAGTTTTTTCGGTGAACCTGAAAATCTAAAAAATGTGAAATTTTTGATTTTTGTCAAACGAGACTAAAAATCAAAACTGTGACCGTAATTGTAATCAGAATTCTCAAATTATCCTAAATACAAGGTTTCATCACAATATAAAGTCAAATAAAAAACTTTGATTTTTTAGGTAAACCTGAACATCTGAAAGATGTAATATTTTTGACTTCGTAAAACTCGAAAATGTCACCGGATTTATAATAAGCACCATGAGATTATCTTAAACACGAGGTTCCATATTAATAGAAAGCCAAATAAAAATTTTCCAATTTCTGAATCTGACATTTTTTATTCTTGTCAAGCGAAACTGAAATTCAAAACTGCCACCCAATTCATAATTAGCAGCTTAAAATTGTCCAAAACAAGATATTGTCTAGGTGCTTTTGTTTTCCATTCGAGCACATTAAAGTACATAAAGATTTTTCTAATTTTCTTGAAAATGATTTTAAAAAATCAAACGTCAAAATGAATGACCTCGGAATACCGAAACGAACGAGATATCACCCGATACCCTAGGTCACTTAACATTTTTAACGGGATGATCCTAGGAGCAGAGGGTACAAGGGAGTGAAGTAGTTTTTGGTTAAAGAGTTGTCCCCCTTAACAGGACCTTTGACGCGTGTCAGCGTGTTTGCCGTTTTTTTACTTCCCACACCGATATGTGAGGGGAGTATTGTAATCGCGAAAATTTTCGAATTTGAGATAACACGCTTTTTGGGCGTTTCATGATGTTTACATAACGAAAATCCATGTCACTCATTTCCGTTGGTCTGCCTGTCTGTGCGCGTTTTTCTGGATTCGTAAACTCAGTAACTGCTGCATGGATTGTGATGAAATTTGGGCAGCGATATGCTGTGAGGTCGTAGCAGGTAATGCTCTTATAATTTTGAAAATTGGTGCATGGACGGCGGACTAATTAGCAAAAAACAAAAAATAAATATTCCTCAAACTTCGTTTTGAGGTGATTTAGGGGTTCCTGGTCATTTTCTACTTTTTTTTGGGTGGGGGTGAAATTGGGGTGGTGGGTTGTAAATCCCAAAAATGTGTTGTATTCATAATAGGCTATCCAATGACCTGTAAAAGAAAGACCTAGCCGCATAATACCCTTTTTTAGGCCCATCCAAACATTGCCTTGCCTATTCCAGAAACAAAGGGACTTAGAATTTTCTGATAATTACATAGGAATATCGCTTTAGTACGTTCTGTATTGAGTAACGTAAGAGTTATGGAATGGATTTTAATGAAACTTTGTCACAGTATTACTACCGCGACGAGGATGGAAAACGCGCATGTTTTGGAAAAATCCTGTCACTGGCGGCGCAGCAATAATAAAAAACAAAAAAAAAATAAAAACGCCTCAAACTTTGTATTTAGGCGTTGTAGAGATTCCTGATCATTTTCTACTTATTTTTGGGTAGGGGTAAATTTGGGGTGGTTGGGGGGTGGGGGGGTTGGAAAACTGAAAAATTTGTTGTATCAATAATGGGCTGTCCATTGACCTGTGAATGAATAACCTAGCGGCATAATACACTTCTTTAGGTCCATTCGAACATTGCCTTGCTAATTATAGAAACCAAGGGACTTAGAACTTGTGACGTATACATACGAGTATTGTTTTAGATCGTTCTATATTGCGTAACGCGATAATTATTCAATTGATTTTCACGAAATTTTGACAAGGTTTCACTACTGTGGCGGGGATGGAAAACGGGTATGTTTTAGCAAAATCGTGTCAGTGGCGGCGCAGCAATAATAAAAAATAAAAAATACAAAAACAGCTCAAACTTTGTTTTTAAGCGTTTTAGGGGTTCCTGATCATTTTCTACGTATTTTGTTGGGTGGGGGTGAAATTAAGCAGTTGGGGGGCGAGGGATTATAAAACTGGAAAAGTTGTTGTATTCATAATAATTTGTCCATTGACCTATGGAAGAAATATGTAGTGGCGTATTTTTTGTCCATTGCCTTGCCTATTACAGAAACCAAGGGACTTAGAATTTTGTGATGTATATACCGGGTGTCCCAGAATTTCCTTGACACGTGATATTTTCGTAACGAAGAACGGTTCAAGCAAGAACTGAGTGGTACTTTTGAAGGTACCGTAGGGTCTATCATACCATGCATTCAAAACATTTTTATTTGTACGTTAACCCCTAAAACTCACCCCCAACTTTTTTTTTTCAAATAGCACCCCATAGGTTTTCCTACATATCCCCATTTTATTTAAAATCTTGTGGTACCTTTAATGTTATATGCTAACTTATTTTTCCCGTAAAATCATAAGCATAAGACAAACGAAATAATAATTTGTTCGACCCCTGATATTTTTGTAACAAAAACGAATAAAAAAGAAAAGTAAGTGGGTTTTTCAAGGGTAGTGAATGACCTATCATTCCTTGCTTATGAACCATTTTTTTCTTACTTTAAACCCTGGAATCCACCCCTAGCTTGTTCTTTCAAATTTCAATCCACAATTTTGCCTGGAAAAATGGATTCTTTACTTGAAGTTAATTATCGTAGTGCCTTACTTTTTATGCCCCTACGGCAATTTATTGTTAATTTTTTTCGTTTAGTCCATGAAATTGTAAGCATAAATTAATTAACACACATGTATGGAAAATATTTTTTTATTATCATGAATCAAGTAATAAAAAAAATGTGACAGCAAAACTAAGTGCACAACGTGAAAAAGTTTTATGGTTTAATCGGGCCGCGCCAACCCCGTGTCCAGGGTGTGCCCCGCACACGGGCGCCAAAATTAACGATAAATTGCAATAGGGGCATAAAAAGTAAGGCACTACGATAATTAATTTCAAGTAAAGAATTCATTTTTCCAGGCAAAATTGTGGATTGAAATTTGAAAGAACTAGCTAGGGGTGGATTCCAGAGGTTTAAGTAAGAAAAAAATGATTCATAAGCAAGGAATGATAGGTCATTCACTACCCTTGAAAAACCCACTTACTTTTCTTTTTTATCCTTTTTTGCTACAAAAATATCAGGCGTCAAACAAATTATCATTTCATTTGTCTTATGCTTATAATTTTACGGAAAAAATAAGTGTGCATATAAAATTACAGGTACCACAAGATTTTAAATTAAATTGGGATATCACTTATGTAGGAAAACCTAGTGGGTGCTATTTGAAAAAAAAAGTTGGGGGTGAGTTTTAGGGGTTGACGTACAAAAAAAGAATGTTTTGAATGCATGGTATGATAGACCCTATAGTACCTTCAAAAGTACCACTCAGTTTTTGCTTGAATCGTTTTTCGTTACGAAAATATCACGTGTCAAGGAAATTCTGGGACACCCGGTATATACGAGTATTGCGTAATTTGGTAGGCAAAAATTATTAAATTGATTTCAATGAAATTTCGACACAGAATTGACTATCGCGGCGAGAGTGGAAAACGCGGCAGTGTCTGAAAAATCGTGTCAGTGGCGGCGCAACAATAATTAAAAAACAAAAAATATAAAAACAGCTCATACTTCGCTTGCTCCTGATCGTTTCGCATTGTTCAGTTGAAGCATGTAGAATGAAAACTGTGGTGTCCTAGTTTCTAAGGAGGGAGACGCAAGAAACTATTTACGAGAGTTTTTGTGTCGGATGTTCTTTTGCAGGCGGGCGGGCAATGATTTGGTGGCAAGGGGATTTCAAACTATAGCTTCATGCAGTGGAAAAACAATAAAATCATCATTATTATGTGTGGGAAGTACTGAGTCAATCAACTTGACTCCATTTTTATCAGTGGTTTTCGATAAATCCGGGCAGGAGAATTTTCAAATGAATGCCCTGTATATCAGACTGCCCAAACTAATTACCAAAGCTTGTGTTAGTTGGTAAAATTTCGCTGTGCTTTAAAAAAACGTTGTAGTTCCAGCGACAGCTGCAATGATTCGATACTCCAATATTTGAATTTCCCATTACAGCACCATTCAAAAAAATAAACATACATTGATATGCAGAGAGAAACCGGTCACATCTCGGTGATAAAAATTTACAGTTCACCAATTATCACCTAATTTGTCCAGACGGTTTCGCTTGTTCGAGCTCCAACGGCCAGTTTTCTAAGCAGCGTCCGCAGAATGCGAGAAACCGAAGTGCGTTACTGAAAATATGCGGTGTGGCTTTGCGACAAGTTCTGTGCCTTGGCTTGGAGTAGTTCTGATAGTGTTGTTTGTCGAAACTTTGCAAGATGGTGTGACCATACCCAACTATGTGCACTTTCCTAGAGGGAATCCTTATGTTGGTGTAAGTTTCAATATCGATTAGATACTTCCTTTGTAAGCTGATGACCTTTTGTAGATCTGCATGAATATGTTTCAGGAGAGTTACTAAGAACTTCTGGCAAGTTATATTTTCACGATTCGTGTAGTTTCCTTTGTTATGATATTTTTAAATGTCAACTTGCAATAAGGTGCTTGCAGAGGTCGTGAAATCGTCTCGGGAGTATACATAGCGTGAAGAAAACCATATCAAGAAGCTGCAGGAAACCAAAAACATGATTTTACTGACGGCCAAAAAAAGATATTTGCAAAATAAAATAAGGATATATTCAAATTTTTCCACGCGACTTAAAACAAGGGCTGACCTCACAGGTATCTTATCGATATCGACAATCGATGCTACTACAGCGCAGGTCAATGAGATTCAACTGCAAACTAGAGATGATCTGAATTCGCTAACAATGCGACTCAATTTATTGATACTTAAACATATTTGAAACAGGCAATTAACCCACTAGCATTTTCGTTGCAATACATTTTTATATCTGATTTATATCCCATTATGAATGAATCCAAAGGTATAATCTAATTCAAGCCCATCCCTACAAAGTGAATCAGTAATCTAGCCTAACTTTTATTGTTTTGACTTTTGTACTTTTGTGTGTGACTGTATTTTGTGGTTATAATGATCAATGTCAAAATGTTAGGCACTGGCTATCGATATCGAATATCAATACTTTACATCCCATCACTAATGGATATCACTGACATCAGAGGTTGTTTGCGCGTCATTTTCCGGCATTTGAAATAATTTTTGGAATATCTCTTACAGCCGATTCCAAAAAATCAAACAAGTGGTTTTGTCATGTTTACTAGGCTCTAAGGAACGCGTAAACAACATAATATTTTTTTCTGCAAGTACCCTTTTGCTTCAGAAACTAAACTGTTAACTAAAAACGGATCTCTTGGAATATTTAAAAAATTTAAATAATTTAGAGTATCTCATATATTTTGATTGATTGGCCAATGCTAGTTAATCAAAAACTGTCATTATGTTTAAAACAAAAAAGTGCAGCCCGGGCTCCGACACACCGGGCTGCTGTTCCATTACCCAATGACTACTCCTCACACCGTGAGGTGAGCAATCACTGGGTCCACGAACCGTGCGCCCTAAGTAGACGAAGGGACCCAAGGATGACTGCCTTCTGCATTCTGGCGGCTAAGATGTGCGCCGCCGCACGGCACACCGGTATTTTGCGCAGTGCAGAGAGCAGCGTATTCCTCATTCCACCTAGGGATCCAATGACCATAACCAGCAGACTTACAGTGTAGTCTGGCCAGAGCCTGCGAAGTTGTCCGAGCAACTCCTGATATTTGGTCCGCTTTTCCTCCTCCTTAGAGACGATGTTCACCTCGGCAGGCGCCGAAAACTCAATAACGAACATCGTCTTCTGTTGGTGGTCGAGAAGGACTATGTCGGGCTTGTTTGCCTGTACAAGCTCGAGTGTGGGGAACGAGTAGTTCCAGTAAATCCGGCATCTCTCGTTCTCCACAACCGACTCTATATCCCCTGGAGCGTATGGCAGCACCGGTGTCTCATCGATACCGTATGAGTGCCTCAAATGATAGTAGAGCACTCGTAGAGCCGCGTTGTGCCGATGGACGTAAGCCGTCCCAGCGTACGTCTTACACGCCGACAAGAGATGCATAAGCGTCTCTGGCGCCTGTCGGCAAGCTCTACAAAGGGTGTCGGGTACATCTACACCCATAACCCTTTTACGGTACACCAAGGTGTTGAAGACACCGTCTTGGCAAGCCATTATAAAGCCCTCAGTCTCCGACTTCAACCCACGAGACCTTAGGAAAAGAAGGTCAACTGCTCAGACAAGCCATGCTCTTCCAGATGTTTGTAGAAGATTCCATGCATTGGCTTATCTTTATGAAGTCTTAAAAGGAAGTCGACTTCGGCAGTTTTAAGGTGGGATTTTAATTCTGCGGGAGCAAGTTCCGTAATGGACTGCTGACACCTCCGCTTGAAGTCGAGTGTAAGGCTGAGCTCCTCGGCTGCTCGTTTCGCTGCGCTAAAAAGAAAGGCTCCTTTTCCCGCATTCTCGTGCTCTCGCACAAAGCGGATCAGGGGATCGGTGCTGTTCGTTACATAGCAGGCAGTGGCCGTACTACTCTGTTGTGCAGACGCTCCAAACTCAATAGTCCACGCCCTCCCAGGTGTCGCGGGAGGTATATTCGCGGGACAGAGGACTTAGGATGCAGGCTTCTCTCCATATTAATCCTTTTGCGGGTCTTCGTGTCGATTTCCTTCAGCTCGTTCACTTTCCAGTGTATAGCACCAAAGGTGTATAATAACAATGGGACCGCAAGCATGTTTGTGGCAGCGACTTTGTTCTTGCCGGACAGTTCTGACGACCAGATCTGCCGGAGTCGGTGCAAATACTTGCGGCGGAGACACTCTTTAACCAATGCTGCCTCTTGGACATGACGCTGCGCCACTCCAAGGTAGGTATAAGTATCTCCGGCATGCAGTTGTCGCAAGATGCTCCCATCAACGAGCTGTTCCTCATCTCCACTATCTCCGCTTCGTCCTTTCTTGAGATGAACCAATGCACATTTGTCTGTCCCGAACTCCATTCCGATAGCATGACTGTACTCCTGCACCACCCTCAGCGATTGTTGAAGTTCGCGTTGGCCGGAGGCATAAAGTTTTAGGTCATCCATATAAAACAGATGGGTGACCTTGTGCCTCCGGTTATTGGGCGTGCCACAGCTGTATCCTTTAGTATTTCTCAGCGCTATGGACAGCGGCAAAAGTGAGATGCAAAAGAGCAAGGGACTCAAGGAGTCTCCTTGGAAGACACCTCTTTTCAATGACACCAACTCTGTCTGAACCCGAGTTTCACCTGATGTTATGGTAAACCGGGTCTTACAGAGTGGCATCAGTTGTTTGATGCATCCCACTATCTGATTATCCACCGAAAGATATTCCAACAGCCGCACAATGAGGTCATGAGACGTGCCGTCGAATGCCTTGCGATAGTCAATCCAGGCCATAGAAAGGTTTCGCTTGTACTGCACAGAGTCCTGCGTGACACAGCGGTCAATTAACAGGTTCTCCTTGCAGCCAGCTACTCCTTTCTTTGACCCTCTCTGTTCATACACGTCGAGAAATACAGGATTCACAGCTTGAAGGATACGCATGTACAAGATTCTGGTGAAGAGCTTGTAACACGCGTTCAGACATGTTATTGGCCTGTAGTTTTTGGGATCAGACAAATCTCCGGTCTTCGGGAGAAGCACGGTTCGACCCTCGACAAACCAAGCCGGAATTGGCTGCTCCTGATTTAGCCACGAGTTAAAAACTCTAGCTAAATGCCGGTGGCAACTGGGGAATTTTTTCCACCAGTAGGTGTTTATGCCATCCGGGCCAGGAGCTGCGAAATTCTTTGCGCCTCGTAAGGCGTCAAGAATTTCTTCCGTGTTTATCGGGTGACGCAGTACACTCAAGTTAGGAGTCCTCCTACAAACGGACTCGAACTGCGCCAAGGCCGGAGTGTTTGCTGAGAGACGTTTGGGTTGTTCGTAAATGTCCCTCCAAAAGGCCTCCACGCGATCAGCAGTTGGCGGCTGCTCTATGGCTGGAGGCGGCTGTTGGAAAAGGCGAGAAGGTCTTTCGTAGAACATTCTGTTCTGCTCCAGACCTCTCGCCCGCGCCACCAACGATCGCTTAGCAGCGATTAGCATCCGTATCCTGTCAAGACAGTGTTGCTTGACAACAACCAGTACCGCTTGACTGAGTGTATGATGGTCGCGCCTCAACCCGTAGGCTATCTGGCGCACTCGGCGCGTAAAAGGCTTCCCAGCCGCTCTGTATTCCATCACACACTGGATACGGGATGCTTCCTGGCGAGCCAACTGGATTTTCGCTTCCATTTGGCGCACCCGTCTCTGTGCTCTCTCAACAGGAGAGTCTCTCACTCTCCCCTGTCTAGCTAGCCTCAGAGCCGCAGCGTAAATTTCGCAATTGATGCTCCAAATGTCAGAGGCCTCCGATAGACGTTCACCAACAACCTCGTCCTCTCTCTTCAAATCTGCCAGCTTCAAGGACCTTCCGTTGTTATGCAAGGCCCTTCGGTCCCTGAAATCCCCAGGTGAGACGACTTGGTCGATTTCCCTCTCAGCGGGCCTTACCGGCGAACTTTCAGCCTGGTTAACAGGCCTTCCGTCCGCCGAAGGGGCAGGCTGAGCTGGAGCACGAACACATCCCTGCCTCCGGAGGTACGATACATAATCTCGCAAATTCTGAGAGGTAAGCGTGCTATGCTCTGGGTGCATTTCACACCACCTCTCATACATGCGGGACATGTATCCCCTACGGCGCGGGCTACTGCTCTCGTAGCAGCTCAGCAGGTCATCCCTGAGCTCCGTCGTCCACCTAAAACGGTCCATATCATTGCGGGGGTCGTCATCAGGGCGATTCGAAGCACCGCCACCTTGCCCAACGCCAGCTTCCGAAACCGGCTCGGTGTGGGTGCTTTTCCTTCGAGGTGGTCGAACCCGAAGATAGGGCCCGTCAGGTGGTTAGCCTTAGGGCCCGCAGCCGACATTTCCGGAGGCAGCCGTCCAAATTGCCTCCAGAGGATGGACCTGTGAAGGTTGCCGACCGACTTACATCCTTTGGCTTCGGTATACCCCTCGGTGTCGCCACTCACCGAATAGCCTCTTGATGTTGGGCGGCTTCCTGGGGGGGGGGGATTATTATTTTATTATTTTTTGACAGAAGTGAACAAGTGAACTGTTTATTTCAAAGGAATTGCAAAGTCTAACTTGTCCAAGGATTTCAGATAGCAGTTCCACATCTTTATATCTTTACAGACAAAATAACCCTCAATATTTCTCAACCAGTTCAGTCACTCTTTATCTTTACTTAAAGGCAGGTTCTGACTATTCAGTTTCGCTGAATCAGTTTGATTGGTTCAGCATTAATGATGACGATGACGATGTTTGTTCTCACTGTTCAGTTTTAATTAACCATTTTAAGTGATTTATCATTAGTGAAAATGACGTTTCTATTCGTCTTAATACTGAACAGTCAAAATGAATGAAAAGTAGGACTGGCTTTTATTTTGACTGAAAGTACGAACCCACCGATCAGTTTTAATGAAAATATGTTCTCACGTTCACTATCGGTTCAGTTTCAGTGAGGCAGTCAAACTGATTCAGCGAAACTATGTTCTAAATGACATTATAATAATAATAATGCAGTTGTTTTGGCATAACTTTTAGCCTATTTTTGGTGAGGGTATAAAGTTCCCCGTGTGGGGCGGGTTAGAATATCTCTCATCGTATATCCTGCGTGTCGTAAAAGGCGACTAAAAGGAACCGAACTACTGTCGGTATAAGCAGTAACCTCTTCTCAACCAACAGCTTTGGGTGGACGAGTTGAGAAGAGGCAGGACACCTTCTTGTCCTTCGGGTGAGAAATTGCCCCGAGAGGCGGATGAACCAGTAGATACCATCTGGTCAACGGCATGAAAATGCAGAAAGCAAATGGGAAACTCCTGCATTAAAGGTCTTAAAGATATCCCAAGATAAACTCGTAAAATGAGTAAATGCATTTTACGAGTTCACAACATGTCTGTTAAGACATTGTGACTATGATGATGATGATCAAGACAGTAATTAAAAATAAATAATATAAGAGATTTGCAAAGCTTTTTCCTCACTTTGAAATTGAGAACATACCTATTAGCATACAGAGCACGCAATCTGAGGTAGCTTTTCTTAAGAATACTTTTAACCTGTTTCGTAAATTTCAGCTTCTCATTAAAAGTCACACCCCAATAATTTGGGTGATTGAGAAAAGTTCAGACTTTCTATGCCAACATTCACACTGAGAGCAAATTTAGTGGTCGTCTACTATCAGAGGAGAATAAAAGAAGGTTACATTTAGAAATTCGACGTCGTATTCAATAGGCATGGGTGGCCATGATGAAAATCACTAAAATATGGCGTGACAATAACATCACTAAAGCTACCAAAATGTCGGTCGTTCAGTCTTCTTCATATTTTCGTATGCCTCGGAAACTTGGACTGTTAAAAAAGCTCCCATAGATGCTTTTGAAATGTGGGCGTGGAGGAGAATTCTGAGAGTTCCTTATACCGCCTATCGAACTAACGTCTCCATGTCAGATGAGCTCGGTAATCCAAATAGACTATCCTTCATTATTGTGTCGACGAAAATGCTCACATTCTTCGGACATATTCACAGTAGCGGTAATATGGAGAAACTTGTAGTTCAGGGTCATGCCCCGAGTGGGTGGCACCGTGGCCGTTCCTCTACACACTGGGTAGATACGACAAAATAGTTGCTGGATACGAGTACCAAGAGCGCCGGTGAACTGACAATAAATCGCGAATGATGGCGAGCTACAATAATTTCTAAAACTATTGATAATATTCGTGTCGCCAGTACGCTAGCAACGACTTAACGCATTTTACGTGTTTACAACATGTCTGTTAAGGCATTGGCTATGATTGATGACTTTGGATAAATTTATACAAAAAAAATTGTCACTCAGAGTATACAAGAATGTATTTGATGTCACCGTTCAACTCAGCCTCAGCTTGTAGCAACCTAGAGGACTGAAAGCAATGAATAATTTGTGTGTCATCAGCATGAGAGTGAATGCCTGAGAAATTAACATGAAATGGTAGGTCGGCGATACATACCAAGAACAGGAAAGGTTCCAAAATGACCCTGGCTTCAGTCTGTGAAATAACTAGAAAAAAGCCGAAGAGCAACTTAATCCTTACCGTAATATTTTAATTTAGATAACAATAAATTGTGATTGATTTTGTCAAAAGCTTCAGAGTAGTATGTTTCGCAGCAAGCAATAATATCATGTAGATTTGACTTACTCCAGCAAAGTGCAGATATTTATTAGCTCCAAATGTCCCTTGTATACTGTGGCTTTTTTATGAACTTCTGTTTTTTTTTGCTAACTGTAATTCTGGCCGATATTTTTCTGTAGTGAATAAATTATTTGTAAGATTGATTTATTGATTGGTACTAATAAGTCAGATTCAATGCTTTCGAGGTATGGTCTGGTATCGTGGGTGACGTTTATGTATACTAAGTATATAAAATTTCTATGTCTGGGGTAACCTGTATTATTTGATTTTGGTAGCAAATTACTAGTCAAACTTTCAAGCTTAGTTAGTTGACTAGACACTATGTTAACAAGTACATTCTCCGTTTCACTAAACAAACATTGTTGGGATTTCAGTGAGAAGTCTTTTTGATTACAGATGTCTCTTTTTTGGTAAAATTCATCCATAGCATTGAATCTAAAAATCAAAACTCCTTGCACAGCTTCGTGGCAAAAATATATTCAAAGAGTTCAAAAAATGTTCTGTCTATCTAGGATCAGATCTCAGAAAACTGAAAATCCATTAATTGACAAGTTTAATTAGAAAGGAGTAGTAATCACCGAAAACTGAAAAAAGCAGTCAGGTAATAAGGTGCTACTTTTCTTTGGGATGCGGCATCCCATACGGAAGTGACTACTTAGTTCTTAAAATTTGTTGGATCTGAAAAGGAAGTAGGTACTGTGTAAACTTTCCTTGTTCGTCTCCTTTCTTTGATATTTTGGTTAGATTTTTTATGTTAAAATGTGTAGATACATCCTTTAAAATAGAAAAGTACACTTTTTGTCGAATTTATTAATAACCTACTCCCTGCTCTGCACTTCTTTTGATTTAAAAATAAGCATTTCCCTCTTCTAAGTTATATACCATCTGCAGATGGATGAAATCCATGTTAAACCTTAGGAACATAAAATCGACTATGGCAGAAACTTCCTTGAGGGTGGTAGCGGCCACGGGTTGCCCGCAGGGAGGCGTTCTTTCACCTCTCCTGTAGAATCATGTCGTTGACGAACTCTTAAAGAAGTTAAACGAACTGGGATACTTCGCCCAAGGCTACGCAGACGACATAGTCGTTGTAATCAGGGGAAGGTTTCCCAGAACAACATCCATCTTAATGCAGGATGCATTGAAAGTTGTTGAGGACTGGTGCAAGGAGGAGCAACTACGCATAAACCCCTCAAAAACAATGCTCGTCCCCTTCACAAGGAAAATAAAGCTGGAGGAACTTATACCCCTCAGAGTTTTCCAACAAACCTTGAGTTTTGGTAAGGAAGCTAAGTACCTAGGAATCATCCTCGATACGAAGCTAACCTGGAACCAACACATTCAAAAGATAATCACCAAGAGCCAAATGACACTAATGTCACTAAAAAGGGCTATTCGAAACTCATGGGGACTAATACCGACAGTTGTACACTGGCTGTAAACTACCGTTGTAAGACCCGTGATAACATATGGCGCACTTGTCTACTGGCCGAAGGTGAACCAGAGGCAGGCAACCCTGGAGCTAACCGAAATCCAGAGATTAGCATGCATATGTGTGATCGGAGCACTAAAAAGCACACCGACGGCAGCAATGGAAACAATTCTGATCCTCCCACCAATTGACTTAATTGTCAAAGCAGAGGCAAGGATTGGAGCATACCGCCTCCAGTTAAGTAATAACTGGTACCTGTACCGAAATGGACACGCGGCAATCACTGATATAATTACACAGCCTATACTAACCATACGAAGTGATCACAGGATGCCAACAACATCACTTGAGAAACCCTTTAGCGTCGAAATCGAATGGAAAGGAGAACTCGAGGAAACACCCAAACAAGAAATAGTTTGGTTTACTGACGGTTCCAAAACAGGCAATGGAACAGGAGCAGGAATTTACGGTCAATCTCCCAGACGTGACATCAGTCAACCTCTGGGAGTTTACGCCACTGTATTCCAAGCAGAGATATATGCAATCGACTCTTGTCTCAGAGAAAACATAAGAAGGGGATACAATAGTAAAAACATTCTTATCTGCTCGGATTGCCAAGCGCCGATTAAAGCTCTTAACGGCTGCCAAATCAAATCTAAACTCATCTGGGAATGATGAGAAAACCTTAAATAACTTAGTGCCATGAACAAGGTAACCCTGAAATGGGTGCCAGGTCACAAGGGAATTGAAGGGAACGAAAAAGCAGATACCTTAGCACGAAACGGATCGGCATCCAGTTTTACCGGCACCGAACCGGCGATAGGCATTACAAGGTCTTTGGTAAAAACTACGATAAACCAGTGGGTGGCATTCTCAGTACCCAAAATACTGGCAATCACATCCAAAGCTCAGACACAGCAAGCTGATGGTGAAACAACCCACACCGAAACTAGCTGAAGAGATCCTAAAATTAAATAGGAAATAAACTAGGCTAATAACCGGCCTCCTAACCGGACACTGCGGCCTAAGAAAACATCTGCACACTGGGGATTTTCAAAGAAAACCCAATATGCAGACTATGTGCCGAGGACGACGAAACAGCCTCTCACATAATCTTTGAATGTGAGGCCTTACGCTGGTGGAGATTCAGACTGATAGGGCCAAATAACCACAAATCACTCCCCAATCGAGTTATCGTGAAGAGATTCTTGGATCTCATCAAAGTCACAAAACTCTTCGCGGATTAACAAACGCACAGGACAATACAATAAGCCAATGGCTGCAGTGTTGGGGCTACCTAACCCGGCCTGTACGTTTGACCCCCCTAACCTAACCTAACCTTCTAAGTCAATTGTCTACTCTACTCTACTCTAAGGAGGTCTATTCTTAACCAAAAATCCATACACTTTCCAACACACCTGACAAATACCTTGAGTAGTTTCGAAAACCTGAAACGCTTCGTTTGCAGCTACCTAAACTTAGCTTCAGTCAGGGCGTTGTAGAAGATGTATCGGCTCAGTGAATAACAAGGTTTGTAGAAATGTATAACCCCATTAATTTTTCTGTTATTTTTAGATATTTGTTGCAATTGCTATACCGCTAGATCTTAGAGGACCTGCAGACGTATTTTTTTCCATGAACTTCGAGTCTTCTTATCCATTGCCTCAAAATCAGACTGAATTTACCTATCCTCCAATCATCGGATCTACTACAAGGCAGATGATTTATCGTTTCTTGGAATCGAAGATAAACTCGTAAGTCGTTAGGAAATAAGTGATTATTTCACAATTTTTATGGATTTCTTGGTTTGCGGTCAAATAAAAAACTATTTTTCATGATGTTTCGAGAATTTATTTTTAAACCATCTTCAGGTATTATCTAATACAAAATATACATATATTCCTCTATATTCAGTTTTATAAACTAAGCTTATATTACCACTATGTTGTATAAAATTAACAGGAAGAGATGGTTATCTATATCGTTAATATTGTCACGACGGCCTCTTATCTTCACCAAAGAATCAAACTGAACGTAACTTTCACCGTTTTACTTCACAACTCAATATAATATCTCTTAACCTTATCTCAACTAGAACTCAACTCAACTGAACTGCCGCGCTACCCGTGGCGCCTTATATACACTTCATCGAACCATCTAGAGAATTCGATGACATCTCTAGAATCCATCCGTCATTCTCGAAAACTCTAGACGATTCGATGACGTTTACACTTCAAAAGATCTAACTTAGCACTTTGACTTTACATCATGTATGACAACCAATGACAACTAATACAAATACACGAATACAATAATATACAGTATGTTACAATATTTTTCACATTAGTGCACTAGCCTTTCTTGCTTTTTACCTTTGGTACATAAATGGATCAGAGTGAGTAATTAAGGAGTGCTAGGATTGAGGTCAAATGAGTTAAAAAAATGTCGCACCATCAAATAATTTATGGCATTAAAAGTCAAGCTTTAAATACTGTTACCCTGGAGATGCTAATAAACTGAGACTCTAGTTGCTGAAATCAGAATTTTTATGAGAGTTAGAGATTGTCCATTTAAAATTCATTTTGATGTGCCACCTAAATTTGCTTAATCATTTCTTTGAAGAAAAATACAAATGAAAAAGTTTCAAACACTAGTTAGTACGGGTTCCTAATTTTTATTATTATTATTATTATTACATAGCAACAAGAAATGAGCATAGTAAGCTCTAATAGCAACAAAAGATAAAGATTACAAACTAAAAACTAACAACTACAATGATACAGAGAAAAGAAAAATAATATTTATACAAAGTCAGGTATGAACAGAGCACCAATTGTCATATCTGTTTTTGAAACTGTTTACAGAAGGACTATTCACTAAATCCGCAGGCAGCTGGTTCCATTGATCAAAAACTCTGTTACTTAAAAAGTGTTATCTGGTGGAAGTTTTAAATGGTTCTTTCTTGACCTCTTAAGTTGTTTATATTGAGGCACCAAAAAGGCTGAAGGTTGAATATGCTTTGGTCGAATTTCTCGTGCAATTAACATATTTCATTCAGGTTCCTTAAGGCCAAGCATTGACATCGTTCAAATCTGGCCCTAAATCTTCATAAAGTATAAATATATTGCTTTTATTTAGACCTATGGTTCATAGCAACAAAAAGTGACTTGTTGAACTTATATAGGCTCAGTTCTCTTATAAATGATCACAATCTGTCTTTGATAGGTATGGCTTTCCTGGCAGACAATGTCTACAAAGAGCAGTTTGTGAAGCAACCGAATATACTACACGAAACTACGGGGTGCTGGGTGATATTGTCCACATTCTATTGACGTAAGTATCGCTCAAGGACCAATCATAGATTAATCAAAGAAGTAATACAATTATACCATGTGATATATTTATAATCCCTTTTGAAGTATCAGAACCGTCGTATATTACCTTATATTAAGGGCAAAAGCTTTTAGTTGATGTCAGGAAGGTACGACATAAAGGAATCTTTGGACATCTCCGTGAAGCTAGAAAACTCATTTCGTATCTCTGACCAAGGTGAGGCGGCTCTGTAGCCCATTGGACATTGCTCATGCCACCTTCAGGCGTCACTTGTACAGGAGGAGGGGGAGAAGTCTTCAGCACACACGATGTTGCGACGCCCTTAGGTATCACAGGCAAACTATACTAGTTCCTGTAGACATAAGATGGGCAGGAGAGGTGTACTTATAAGGGCCTGCTTGCGGGTCTATCCACTAATGGTTCTGGTCACCACAAAGCCTCTCACCTTCTATAATTCATTCATTCATTTGTGCCGGAGCCACATCAAACCAACAAATCAAAACTAAACCAGCAGCTCAATGTTCCCCAAAATTTGGCAACGAAACTGTTTTCAAAGACTTGTTTTGGTGATTTTTTCTGTTTGATTCTTGCCAGTGGATGTGGACCCCATGTTACCCAATACTACTAGATGAAGCAATTCTAGCGCAAGAGAAAAACATATTTACTTTGTCATTTTTTTTGTCAATACGATGCTTATTACAACCAAAGACCAATCAGGATAAGAAGCATACCAAGTTCCACTAACACTCCAAGACATGTTAAAATGGACCCATAAGTTTAAATTCAACTTAAGGTAAACTTTATACATGTCCCAAAATTAGTATATCCAATAGACAGAGCAGCAGCCTTAGCAGTAGCATTAAAACAAAGAACAGTAGCCTGCACACCCTGAAGTAATTGATAAAAGATGTTGTAATAAATCAGTGGCAAGAAGAACAGCAGCCCTAGTCAATTACATATAATTCTCCCGAATGTCACCACAAAATTATTTCTTCCTTCGAATAGAAGAGAATAAATAATTGTATGACGACTACGAATAGGACACGCTCTAGCTACACATAAGCACATATTAGAAAAAACTGAAGGTCAGTCTGCCCAGCGTGTAGCGAGAGAGTTACAATGACTCACATCCTTATGAATGCACATTTTATTTGAACGAGAGAATATCCAACCACCTATCCAGCGACATCAGAGAACTTATTCTGCTTTACTCTAACAATGTGTTAAAACTTATCAAGGACATTAATCTAGTTTTTTTTAAATTTAATCAGTATGAATACCTATTACCTACATATATATGAATTGTACCGTCTTCCTGCGTGGCTGATGGAGTATAGGAAAAAGTATTGTAACTTTGCTTACCTTTTGAAAACTGTGATTGAAACCAATACATATTCTGTTCAAAATTTAAAATACATTAACATAGCACTCCTTGATCGATTATGCACTAGTTTATTTATATGTAAACATTTTGATACACTTTTGCTTAAAGTAATCACTAAAGATCAAGTTAGAGCTTACGGGGTTAAATAGTTTGTAGGAAGTTAATTGTAGCAGCACAACTGTGCAAAACTAATATGTAAAATTAGAAAAAAGGGTTTTTCGGATAAACTAGCATTGAAATAAGCAACGTCTTCTTGTCTTGTAGGCCATCAACGACTAAGAAGGAGTCGAATATGACGGATTTCGTAGACGCTGAGCGTTTTGCCAGAGAACAGGGGAATTGCAAAAAATACAGAGAGAACTGCAAGTTGAGTATATTGAACCTTATAAGCAAAGTGACAAATAAATTTAAAGGATACAGGTGATGTTTTATTTACCATTCCTATAAAAATTCCTGAGTGTGAGGACATTTCCACTTTAGCTGTATATACTTTGAAGTAACAATATTCAAGATAAGTTGTATATCCTAAAATTGCATGTTCGTTTTTGTTGTTTTTTACCATTACTCATTGCTAGGGATGAGCAAAAATTTGAATAATTGGTTTAGTTTAATCGAACGGATTGGATTGGAGGCTTGATTAAGTGAGGTAACTGACTAGTTAGAAATCAGTTTAAATATACTTATATGTATTTATTCAGTTATAAAATAGACATGAATAATGACACAAATGAAACTACTGATAAACTTATAAACTTTAGTGAGATGTAGTTACTCGGCCCCTACTTCTAAGTATTGGTCGGAATCTTGTTCTCAGATCTAAAAATGGAGTCAAGTTGATTGACTCGGTTCTTGTCACACATAATGGTGATACCATTTTACCATTTCCCCATTGCATGATGCTATACTATCCAGCATAAAAGCTCTCGTAAATAGCTTTTCGCATCTCTCTCCTTAGGAACAACTAGAACGACATATTTTTTATTGCTTTTCGCATCTCTCTCCTTAGGAACAACTAGAACGACATATTTTTTATTGACTCCCAGGTCGCCTAAATACGAAGCTTGTAATAAGGATACTCTAAATATCAATCGTGCAAGGTTTCGTTCTGATCAAAGGTCGAATAAAGATTTTAGATTTTTTGCGGTTGAACCTCAGGACCCGGGCCATCGGAAATTTTCCATTTTCGTTGAATGAGATTGAAACTCAAAACAGTGGCCAGATTTATAATGAAGATACTCTAAATATCTTGCGTGCAAGGTTTCGTTCTCATCAAAGGTCGAATAAAGATTTTAGATCTTTTGTGGTTGAACCTCAGGACCCAGGCCATCGGAAATTTTCCATTTTCGTTGAAAGAGATTGAATCACAAAACAACGGCCGGATTTGTAATAAGGATGCTCTAAATATCTAGCGTGCAAAGCTTCGTTTTGATCAAAGGTCGAATAATGATTTTAGATTTTTTGCGGGTGAACCTCAGGACCCGGGCCATCGGAAATTTTCCATTTTCGTTGAACGAGACTGAAACTCAAAACAGTGGCCAGATTTGTAATAACGATACTCTAAGTATCAATCATACAAGGTTTCGTTCTGATCAAAGGTCGAATAAAGATTACAGATTTTTTGCGGGTGAACCTCAGGACCCGGGCCATAGGAAATTTTCCATTTTCGTTGAACGAGATTGAAACTGGAGACAGTGGCCGGATTTGTATTAAGGATACTCTAAATATCTAGCGTGCAAGGTTTCGTTCTCATCAAAAATCGAATAAAGATTTTAGATTGTTTGCGGGTGAACCTCAAGACCCGGGACATCGGAGATTTTCCATTTTCGTTGAACGGGCCTGAAACCCAAAACAGTGGCTGAATTTGTAATAAGGATACTCTATATATCAATCGTGCAAGGTTTCGTTCTGATCAAAGGTCGAATAAAGATTTCAGATTTTTTGCGGGTGAACCTCAGGACCCGGGCCATCGGAAATTTTCCATTTTCGTTGAACGAGCCTGAAACCTAAAACAGTGCCCGAATTCGTAATAAGGATGCTCTGAGTATAAATCGTGAAAGGTTTCGTTCTCATCAAAGGTCGAATAAAGATTTTAGATTTTTTGCGGGTGAACCTCAGGACCCGGCCCATCGGAAATTTTCCATTTTCGTTGAACGGGCCTGAAACTTAAAACAGTGACCGAATTTGTAATAAGGATACTCTAAATATCAATCATACAAGGTTTCGTTCTGATCAAAGGTCGAATAAAGATTACAGATTTTTTGCGGGTGAACCTCAGGACCCGGGCCATAGGAAATTTTCCATTTTCGTTGAACGAGATTGAAACTGGAGACAGTGGCCGGATTTGTATTAAGGATACTCTAAATATCTAGCGTGCAAGGTTTCGTTCTCATCAAAAATCGAATAAAGATTTTAGATTGTTTGCGGGTGAACCTCAAGACCCGGGACATCGGAGATTTTCCATTTTCGTTGAACGGGCCTGAAACCCAAAACAGTGGCTGAATTTGTAATAAGGATACTCTATATATCAATCGTGCAAGGTTTCGTTCTGATCAAAGGTCGAATAAAGATTTCAGATTTTTTGCGGGTGAACCTCAGGACCCGGGCCATCGGAAATTTTCCATTTTCGTTGAACGAGCCTGAAACCTAAAACAGTGCCCGAATTCGTAATAAGGATGCTCTGAGTATAAATCGTGAAAGGTTTCGTTCTCATCAAAGGTCGAATAAAGATTTTAGATTTTTTGCGGGTGAACCTCAGGACCCGGCCCATCGGAAATTTTCCATTTTCGTTGAACGGGCCTGAAACTTAAAACAGTGACCGAATTTGTAATAAGGATACTCTAAATATCAATCGTGCGAGGTTTCGTTCTCATCAAAGGTCGAATAAAGATTTCAGATTTTTTGCGGGTGAACCTCAGGACCCGGCTCATCGGAAATTTTCCATTTTCGTTGAACGGGCCTGAAACTTAAAACAGTGTCCGAATTTGTAATAAGGATGCTCAAAGTATCAATCGTGAAAGGTTTCGTTCTCATCAAAGGTCGAATAAAGATTTCAGATTTTTTGCGGGTGAACCTCAGGACCCGGCCCATCGGAAATTTTCCATTTTCGTTGAACGGGCCTGAAACTTAAAACAGTGACCGAATTTGTAATAAGGATACTCTAAATATCAATCGTGCAAGGTTTCGTTCTCATCAAAGGTCGAATAAAGATTTCAGATTTTTTGCGGGTGAACCTCAGGACCCGGGCCATCGGAAATTATCCATTTTCGTTGAACGAGCCTGAAACCTAAAACAGTGTCCGAATTTGTAATAAGGATGCTCTAAGTATCAATCGTGAAAGGTTTCGTTCTCATCAAAGGTCGAATAAAGATTTCAGATTTTTTGCGGGTGAAGCTCAGGACCCGGCCCATCGGAAATTTTCCATTTTCGTTGAACGGGCCTGAAACTTAAAACAGTGTCCGAATTTGTAATAAGGATGCTCAAAGTATCAATCGTGCAAGGTTTCGTTCTCATCAAAGGTCGAATAAAGATTTCAGATTTTTTGCGGGTGAACCTCAGGACCCGGGCCATCGGAAATTTTCCATTTTCGTTGAAGGAGCCTGAAACCTAAAACAGTGTCCGAATTTGTAATAAGGATGCTCTAAGTATCAATCGTGAAAGGTTTCGTTCTCATCAAAGGTCGAATAAAGATTTCAGATTTTTTGCGGGTGAACCTCAGGACCCGGCCATCGGAAATTTTCCATTTTCGTTGAACGAGCCTGAAACCTAAAGCAGTGTCCAAATTTGTAATAAGGATGCTGTAAGTATCAATCGTGAACGGTTTCGTTCTCATCAAAGGTCGAATAAAGATTTCAGATTTTTTGCGGGTGAACCTCAGGACCCGGCCCATCGGAAATTTTCCATTTTCGTTGAACGGGCCTGAAACTTAAAACAGTGTCCGAATTTTTAATAAGGATGCTCCGAGTATCAATCGTGCAAGGTTTCGTTCTCATCAAAGGTTGAATAAAGATTTCAGATTATTTGCGGGTGAACCTCAGGACCCGGGCCATCGGAAATTTTCCATTTTCGTTGAACGAGCCTGAAACCTAAAACAGTGTCCGAATTTGTAATAAGGATGCTCTAAGTATCAATCGTGAAAGGTTTCGTTCTCATCAAAGGTCGAATAAAGATTTCAGATTTTTTGCGGGTGAACCTCAGGACCCGGCCCATCGGAAATTTTCCATTTTCGTTGAACGGGCCTGAAACTTAAAACAGTGACCGAATTTGTAATAAGGATGCTCTAAGTATCAATCGTGAAAGGCTTCGTTCTCATCAAAGGTCGAATAAAGATTTTAGATTTTTTGCGGGTGAACCTCAGGACCCGGCCCATCGGAAATTTTCCATTTTTGCTGAACGGGCCTGAAACTTAAAACAGTGACCGAATTTGTAATAAGGATACTCTAAATATCAATCGTGCAAGGTTTCGTTCTCATCAAAGGTCGAATAAAGATTTCAGATTTTTTGCGGGTGAACCTCAGGACCCGGGCCATCGGAAATTTTCCATTTTTGCTGAACGGGCCTGAAACTTAAAACAGTGTCCGAATTTGTAATAAGGATACTCTAAATATCAATCGTGCAAGGTTTCGTTCTCATCAAAGGTCGAATAAAGATTTCAGATTTTTTGCGGGTGAACCTCAGGACCCGGGCCATCGGAAATTTTCCATTTTTGCTGAACGGGCCTGAAACTTAAAACAGTGTACGAATTTGTAATAAGGATGCTCTAAGTATCAATCGTGACAGGTTTCGTTCCCATCAAAGGTCGAATAAAGATTTCAGATTTTTTGCGGGTGAACCTCAGGACCCGGGCCATCGGAAATTTTCCGTTTTTGCTGAACGGGCCTGAAACTTAAAACAGTGACCGAATTTGTAATAAGGATACTCTAAATATCAATCGTGCAAGGTTTCGTTCTCATCAAGGGTCGAATAAAGATTTCAGATTTTTTGCGGGTGAACCTCAGGACCCGGCCCATCGGAAATTTTCCATTTTTGCTGAACGGGCCTGAAACTTAAAACAGTGACCGAATTTGTAATAAGGATACTCTAAGTATCAATCGTGCAAGGTTTCGTTCTCATCAAAGGTCGAATAAAGATTTTAGATTTTTTGCGGGTGAACCTCAGGACCCGGCCCATCGGAAATTTTCCATTTTTGCTGAACGGGCCTGAAACTTAAAACAGTGACCGAATTTGTAATAAGGATACTCTAAGTATCAATCGTGCAAGGTTTTGTTCTCATCAAAGGTCGAATAAAGATTTCAGATTTTTTGCGGGTGAACCTCAGGACCCGGGCCATCGGAAATTTTCCATTTTTGCTGAACGGGCCTGAAACTTAAAACAGTGTCCGAATTTGTAATAAGGATACTCTAAATATCAATCGTGCAAGGTTTCGTTCTCATCAAAGGTCGAATAAAGATTTCAGATTTTTTGCGGGTGAACCTCAGGACCCGGGCCATCGGAAATTTTCCATTTTTGCTGAACGGGCCTGAAACTTAAAACAGTGTCCGAATTTGTAATAAGGATGCTCTAAGTATCAATCGTGAAAGGTTTCGTTCTCATCAAAGGTCGAATAAAGATTTCAGATTTTTTGCGGGTGAACCTCAGGACCCGGGCCATCCGAAATTTTCCGTTTTTGCTGAACGGGCCTGAAACTTAAAACAGTGTCCGAATTTGTAATAAGGATGCTCTAAGTATCAATCGTGAAAGGTTTCGTTCTCATCAAAGGTCGAATAAAGATTTCAGATTTTTTGCGGGTGAACCTCAGGACCCGGGCCATCGGAAATTTTCCATTTTTGCTGAACGGGCCTGAAACTTAAAACAGTGTCCGAACTTGTAATAAGGATGCTCTAAGTATCAATCGTGAAAGGTTTCGTTCTCATCAAAGGTCGAATAAAGATTTCAGATTTTTTGCGGGTGAACCTCAGGACCCGGGCCATCGGAAATTTTCCATTTTTGCTGAACGGGCCTGAAACTTAAAACAGTGACCGAATTTGTAATAAGGATACTCTAAATATCAATCGTGCAAGGTTTCGTTCTCATCAAAGGTCGAATAAAGATTTCAGATCTTTTGCGGGTGAACCTCAGGACCCGGGCCATCGGAAATTTTCCATTTTTGCTGAACGGGTCTGAAACTTAAAACAGTGTCCGAATTTGTAATAAGGATGCTCTAAGTATCAATCGTGAAAGGTTTCGTTCTCATCAAAGGTCGAATAAAGATTTTAGATTTTTTGCGGGTGAACCTCAGGACCCGGCCCATCGGAAATTTTCCATTTTTGCTGAACGGGCCTGAAACTTAAAACAGTCACCGAATTTGTAATAAGGATACTCTAACTATCAATCGTGCAAGGTTTCGTTCTCATCAAAGGTCGAATAAAGATTTCAGATTTTTTGCGGGTGAACCTCAGGACCCGGCCCATCGGAAATTTTCCATTTTTGCTGAACGGGCCTGAAACTTAAAACAGTGTCCGAATTTGTAATAAGGATGCTCTAAGTATCAATCGTGCAAGGTTTCGTTCTCATCAAAGGTCGAATAAAGATTTCAGACTTTTTGCGGTTGAACCTCAGGACCCGGGCCATCGGAAATTTTCCATTTTTGCTGAACGGGCCTGAAACTTAAAACAGTGACCGAATTTGTAATAAGGATACTCTAAATATTAATCGTGCAAGGTTTCGTTTTCATCAAAGGTCGAATAAAGATTTCAGATTTTTTGCGGGTGAACCTCAGGACCCGGGCCATCGGAAATTTTCCATTTTTGCTGAACGGGCCTGAAACTTAAAACAGTGACCGAATTTGTAATAAGGATACTCTAAATATCAATCGTGCAAGGTTTCGTTCTCATCAAAGGTCGAATAAAGATTTAAGATTTTTTGCGGGTGAACCTCAGGACCCGGGCCATCGGAAATTTTCCATTTTTGCTGAACGGGCCTGAAACTTAAAACAGTGACCGAATTTGTAATAAGGATACTCTAAATATTAATCGTGCAAGGTTTCGTTTTCATCAAAGGTCGAATAAAGATTTCAGATTTTTTGCGGGTGAACCTCAGGACCCGGGCCATCGGAAATTTTCCATTTTTGCTGAACGGGCCTGAAACTTAAAACAGTGACCGAATTTGTAATAAGGATACTCTAAATATCAATCGTGCAAGGTTTCGTTCTCATCAAAGGTCGAATAAAGATTTCAGATTTTTTGCGGGTGAACCTCAGGACCCGGCCCATCGGAAATTTTCCATTTTTGCTGAACGGGCCTGAAACTTAAAACAGTGTCCGAATTTGTAATAAGGATGCTCTAAGTATCAATCGTGAAAGGTTTCGTTCTCATCAAGGGTCGAATAAAGATTTCAGATTTTTTGCGGGTGAACCTCAGGACCCGGCCCATCGGAAATTTTCCATTTTTGCTGAACGGGCCTGAAACTTAAAACAGTGTCCGAATTTGTAATAAAGATGCTCTAAGCATCAATCGTGAAAGGTTTCGTTCTCATCAAAGGTCGAATAAAGATTTCAGATTTTTTGCGGGTGAACCTCAGGACCCGGCCCATCGGAAATTTTCCATTTTTGCTGAACGGGCCTGAAACTTAAAACAGTGTCCGAATTTGTAATAAGGATGCTCTAAGTATCAATCGTGAAAGGTTTCGTTCTCATCAAAGGTCGAATAAAGATTTCAGATTTTTTGCGGGTGAACCTCAGGACCCGGCCCATCGGAAATTTTCCATTTTTGCTGAACGGGCCTGAAACTTAAAACAGTGTCCGAATTTGTAATAAGGATGCTCTAAGTATCAATCGTGAAAGGTTTCGTTCTCATCAAAGGTCGAATAAAGATTTTAGATTTTTTGCGGGTGAACCTCAGGACCCGGGCCATCGGAAATTTTCCATTTTTGCTGAACGGGCCTGAAACTTAAAACAGTGTCCGAGTTTGTAATAAGGATGCTCTAAGTATCAATCGTGAAAGGTTTCGTTCTCATCAAAGGTCGAATAAAGATTTTAGATTTTTTGCGGGTGAACCTCAGGACCCGGCCCATCGGAAATTTTCCATTTTTGCTGAACGGGCCTGAAACTTAAAACAGTGACCGAATTTGTAATAAGGATACTCTAAATATCAATCGTGCAAGGTTTCGTTCTCATCAAAGATCGAATAAAGATTTTAGAATTTTTGCGGGTGAACCTCAGGACCCGGCCCATCGGAAATTTTCCATTTTTGCTGAACGGGCCTGAAACTTAAAACAGTGTCCGAATTTGTAATAAGGATGCTCTAAGTATCAATCGTGAGAGGTTTCGTTCTCATCAAAGATCGAATAAAGATTTTAGATTTTTTGCGGGTGAACCTCAGGACCCGGCCCATCGGAAATTTTCCATTTTTGCTGAACGGGCCTGAAACTTAAAACAGTGTCCGAATTTGTAATAAGGATGCTCTAAGTATCAATCGTGAGAGGTTTCGTTCTCATCAAAGATCGAATAAAGATTTTAGATTTTTTGCGGGTGAACCTCAGGACCCGGCCCATCGGAAATTTTCCATTTTTGCTGAACGGGCCTGAAACTTAAAACAGTGACCGAATTTGTAATAAGGATACTCTAAATATCAATCGTGCAAGGTTTCGTTCTCATCAAAGGTCGAATACAGATTTCAGATTTTTTGCGGGTGAACCTGAGGTCCCGGGCCATCGGAAATTTTCCATTTTTGCTGAACGGGCCTGAAACTTAAAACAGTGTCCGAATTTGTAATAAGGATGCTCTAAGTATCAATCGTGAAAGGTTTCGTTCTCATCAAAGGTCGAATAAAGATTTTAGATTTTTTGCGGGTGAACCTCAGGACCCGGCCCATCGGAAATTTTCCATTTTCGTTGAACGGGCCTGAAACTTAAAACAGTGACCGAATTTGTAATAAGGATACTCTAAATATCAATCGTGCGAGGTTTCGTTCTCATCAAAGGTCGAATAAAGATTTCAGATTTTTTGCGGGTGAACCTCAGGACCCGGCTCATCGGAAATTTTCCATTTTCGTTGAACGGGCCTGAAACTTAAAACAGTGTCCGAATTTGTAATAAGGATGCTCAAAGTATCAATCGTGAAAGGTTTCGTTCTCATCAAAGGTCGAATAAAGATTTCAGATTTTTTGCGGGTGAACCTCAGGACCCGGCCCATCGGAAATTTTCCATTTTCGTTGAACGGGCCTGAAACTTAAAACAGTGACCGAATTTGTAATAAGGATACTCTAAATATCAATCGTGCAAGGTTTCGTTCTCATCAAAGGTCGAATAAAGATTTCAGATTTTTTGCGGGTGAACCTCAGGACCCGGGCCATCGGAAATTATCCATTTTCGTTGAACGAGCCTGAAACCTAAAACAGTGTCCGAATTTGTAATAAGGATGCTCTAAGTATCAATCGTGAAAGGTTTCGTTCTCATCAAAGGTCGAATAAAGATTTCAGATTTTTTGCGGGTGAAGCTCAGGACCCGGCCCATCGGAAATTTTCCATTTTCGTTGAACGGGCCTGAAACTTAAAACAGTGTCCGAATTTGTAATAAGGATGCTCAAAGTATCAATCGTGCAAGGTTTCGTTCTCATCAAAGGTCGAATAAAGATTTCAGATTTTTTGCGGGTGAACCTCAGGACCCGGGCCATCGGAAATTTTCCATTTTCGTTGAAGGAGCCTGAAACCTAAAACAGTGTCCGAATTTGTAATAAGGATGCTCTAAGTATCAATCGTGAAAGGTTTCGTTCTCATCAAAGGTCGAATAAAGATTTCAGATTTTTTGCGGGTGAACCTCAGGACCCGGGCCATCGGAAATTTTCCATTTTCGTTGAACGAGCCTGAAACCTAAAGCAGTGTCCAAATTTGTAATAAGGATGCTGTAAGTATCAATCGTGAACGGTTTCGTTCTCATCAAAGGTCGAATAAAGATTTCAGATTTTTTGCGGGTGAACCTCAGGACCCGGCCCATCGGAAATTTTCCATTTTCGTTGAACGGGCCTGAAACTTAAAACAGTGTCCGAATTTTTAATAAGGATGCTCCGAGTATCAATCGTGCAAGGTTTCGTTCTCATCAAAGGTTGAATAAAGATTTCAGATTATTTGCGGGTGAACCTCAGGACCCGGGCCATCGGAAATTTTCCATTTTCGTTGAACGAGCCTGAAACCTAAAACAGTGTCCGAATTTGTAATAAGGATGCTCTAAGTATCAATCGTGAAAGGTTTCGTTCTCATCAAAGGTCGAATAAAGATTTCAGATTTTTTGCGGGTGAACCTCAGGACCCGGCCCATCGGAAATTTTCCATTTTCGTTGAACGGGCCTGAAACTTAAAACAGTGACCGAATTTGTAATAAGGATGCTCTAAGTATCAATCGTGAAAGGTTTCGTTCTCATCAAAGGTCGAATAAAGATTTTAGATTTTTTGCGGGTGAACCTCAGGACCCGGCCCATCGGAAATTTTCCATTTTTGCTGAACGGGCCTGAAACTTAAAACAGTGACCGAATTTGTAATAAGGATACTCTAAATATCAATCGTGCAAGGTTTCGTTCTCATCAAAGGTCGAATAAAGATTTTAGATTTTTTGCGGGTGAACCTCAGGACCCGGCCCATCGGAAATTTTCCATTTTTGCTGAACGGGCCTGAAACTTAAAACAGTGACCGAATTTGTAATAAGGATACTCTAAATATCAATCGTGCAAGGTTTCGTTCTCATCAAAGGTCGAATAAAGATTTCAGATTTTTTGCGGGTGAACCTCAGGACCCGGGCCATCGGAAATTTTCCATTTTTGCTGAACGGGCCTGAAACTTAAAACAGTGTCCGAATTTGTAATAAGGATACTCTAAATATCAATCGTGCAAGGTTTCGTTCTCAGCAAAGGTCGAATAAAGATTTCAGATTTTTTGCGGGTGAACCTCAGGACCCGGGCCATCGGAAATTTTCCATTTTTGCTGAACGGGCCTGAAACTTAAAACAGTGTCCGAATTTGTAATAAGGATGCTCTAAGTATCAATCGTGACAGGTTTCGTTCCCATCAAAGGTCGAATAAAGATTTCAGATTTTTTGCGGGTGAACCTCAGGACCCGGGCCATCGGAAATTTTCCGTTTTTGCTGAACGGGCCTGAAACTTAAAACAGTGACCGAATTTGTAATAAGGATACTCTAAATATCAATCGTGCAAGGTTTCGTTCTCATCAAGGGTCGAATAAAGATTTCAGATTTTTTGCGGGTGAACCTCAGGACCCGGCCCATCGGAAATTTTCCATTTTTGCTGAACGGGCCTGAAACTTAAAACAGTGACCGAATTTGTAATAAGGATACTCTAAGTATCAATCGTGCAAGGTTTCGTTCTCATCAAAGGTCGAATAAAGATTTTAGATTTTTTGCGGGTGAACCTCAGGACCCGGCCCATCGGAAATTTTCCATTTTTGCTGAACGGGCCTGAAACTTAAAACAGTGACCGAATTTGTAATAAGGATACTCTAAGTATCAATCGTGCAAGGTTTTGTTCTCATCAAAGGTCGAATAAAGATTTCAGATTTTTTGCGGGTGAACCTCAGGACCCGGGCCATCGGAAATTTTCCATTTTTGCTGAACGGGCCTGAAACTTAAAACAGTGTCCGAATTTGTAATAAGGATACTCTAAATATCAATCGTGCAAGGTTTCGTTCTCATCAAAGGTCGAATAAAGATTTCAGATTTTTTGCGGGTGAACCTCAGGACCCGGGCCATCGGAAATTTTCCATTTTTGCTGAACGGGCCTGAAACTTAAAACAGTGTCCGAATTTGTAATAAGGATGCTCTAAGTATCAATCGTGAAAGGTTTCGTTCTCATCAAAGGTCGAATAAAGATTTCAGATTTTTTGCGGGTGAACCTCAGGACCCGGGCCATCCGAAATTTTCCGTTTTTGCTGAACGGGCCTGAAACTTAAAACAGTGTCCGAATTTGTAATAAGGATGCTCTAAGTATCAATCGTGAAAGGTTTCGTTCTCATCAAAGGTCGAATAAAGATTTCAGATTTTTTGCGGGTGAACCTCAGGACCCGGGCCATCGGAAATTTTCCATTTTTGCTGAACGGGCCTGAAACTTAAAACAGTGTCCGAACTTGTAATAAGGATGCTCTAAGTATCAATCGTGAAAGGTTTCGTTCTCATCAAAGGTCGAATAAAGATTTCAGATTTTTTGCGGGTGAACCTCAGGACCCGGGCCATCGGAAATTTTCCATTTTTGCTGAACGGGCCTGAAACTTAAAACAGTGACCGAATTTGTAATAAGGATACTCTAAATATCAATCGTGCAAGGTTTCGTTCTCATCAAAGGTCGAATAAAGATTTCAGATCTTTTGCGGGTGAACCTCAGGACCCGGGCCATCGGAAATTTTCCATTTTTGCTGAACGGGTCTGAAACTTAAAACAGTGTCCGAATTTGTAATAAGGATGCTCTAAGTATCAATCGTGAAAGGTTTCGTTCTCATCAAAGGTCGAATAAAGATTTTAGATTTTTTGCGGGTGAACCTCAGGACCCGGCCCATCGGAAATTTTCCATTTTTGCTGAACGGGCCTAAAACTTAAAACAGTCACCGAATTTGTAATAAGGATACTCTAACTATCAATCGTGCAAGGTTTCGTTCTCATCAAAGGTCGAATAAAGATTTCAGATTTTTTGCGGGTGAACCTCAGGACCCGGCCCATCGGAAATTTTCCATTTTTGCTGAACGGGCCTGAAACTTAAAACAGTGTCCGAATTTGTAATAAGGATGCTCTAAGTATCAATCGTGCAAGGTTTCGTTCTCATCAAAGGTCGAATAAAGATTTCAGACTTTTTGCGGTTGAACCTCAGGACCCGGGCCATCGGAAATTTTCCATTTTTGCTGAACGGGCCTGAAACTTAAAACAGTGACCGAATTTGTAATAAGGATACTCTAAATATTAATCGTGCAAGGTTTCGTTTTCATCAAAGGTCGAATAAAGATTTCAGATTTTTTGCGGGTGAACCTCAGGACCCGGGCCATCGGAAATTTTCCATTTTTGCTGAACGGGCCTGAAACTTAAAACAGTGACCGAATTTGTAATAAGGATACTCTAAATATCAATCGTGCAAGGTTTCGTTCTCATCAAAGGTCGAATAAAGATTTCAGATTTTTTGCGGGTGAACCTCAGGACCCGGGCCATCGGAACTTTTCCATTTTTGCTGAACGGGCCTGAAACTTAAAACAGTGACCGAATTTGTAATAAGGATACTCTAAATATTAATCGTGCAAGGTTTCGTTTTCATCAAAGGTCGAATAAAGATTTCAGATTTTTTGCGGGTGAACCTCAGGACCCGGGCCATCGGAAATTTTCCATTTTTGCTGAACGGGCCTGAAACTTAAAACAGTGACCGAATTTGTAATAAGGATACTCTAAATATCAATCGTGCAAGGTTTCGTTCTCATCAAAGGTCGAATAAAGATTTCAGATTTTTTGCGGGTGAACCTCAGGACCCGGCCCATCGGAAATTTTCCATTTTTGCTGAACGGGCCTGAAACTTAAAACAGTGTCCGAATTTGTAATAAGGATGCTCTAAGTATCAATCGTGAAAGGTTTCGTTCTCATCAAGGGTCGAATAAAGATTTCAGATTTTTTGCGGGTGAACCTCAGGACCCGGCCCATCGGAAATTTTCCATTTTTGCTGAACGGGCCTGAAACTTAAAACAGTGTCCGAATTTGTAATAAAGATGCTCTAAGTATCAATCGTGAAAGGTTTCGTTCTCATCAAAGGTCGAATAAAGATTTCAGATTTTTTGCGGGTGAACCTCAGGACCCGGCCCATCGGAAATTTTCCATTTTTGCTGAACGGGCCTGAAACTTAAAACAGTGTCCGAATTTGTAATAAGGATGCTCTAAGTATCAATCGTGAAAGGTTTCGTTCTCATCAAAGGTCGAATAAAGATTTCAGATTTTTTGCGGGTGAACCTCAGGACCCGGCCCATCGGAAATTTTCCATTTTTGCTGAACGGGCCTGAAACTTAAAACAGTGTCCGAATTTGTAATAAGGATGCTCTAAGTATCAATCGTGAAAGGTTTCGTTCTCATCAAAGGTCGAATAAAGATTTTAGATTTTTTGCGGGTGAACCTCAGGACCCGGCTCATCGGAAATTTTCCATTTTTGCTGAACGGGCCTGAAACTTAAAACAGTGTCCGAATTTGTAATAAGGATGCTCTAAGTATCAATCGTGCAAGGTTTCGTTCTCATGAAAGGTCGAATAAAGATTTCAGATTTTTTGCGGGTGAACCTCAGGACCCGGGCCATCGGAAATTTTCCATTTTTGCTGAACGGGCCTGAAACTTAAAACAGTGTCCGAATTTGTAATAAGGATACTCTAAATATCAATCGTGCAAGGTTTCGTTCTCATGAAAGGTCGAATAAAGATTTCAGATTTTTTGCGGGTGAACCTCAGGACCCGGGCCATCGGAAATTTTCCATTTTTGCTGAACGGGCCTAAAACTTAAAACAGTGACCGAATTTGTAATAAGGATACTCTAAATATCAATCGTGCAAGGTTTCGTTCTCATCAAAGGTCGAATAAAGATTTCAGATCTTTTGCGGGTGAACCTCAGGACCCGGGCCATCGGAAATTTTCCATTTTTGCTGAACGGGCCTGAAACTTAAAACAGTGTCCGAATTTGTAATAAGGATGCTCTAAGTATCAATCGTGCAAGGTTTCGTTCTCATGAAAGGTCGAATAAAGATTTCAGATTTTTTGCGGGTGAACCTCAGGACCCGGGCCATCGGAAATTTTCCATTTTTGCTGAACGGGCCTAAAACTTAAAACAGTGACCGAATTTGTAATAAGGATACTCTAAATATCAATCGTGCAAGGTTTCGTTCTCATCAAAGGTCGAATAAAGATTTCAGATCTTTTGCGGGTGCACCTCAGGACCCGGGCCATCGGAAATTTTCCATTTTTGCTGAACGGGCCTGAAACTTAAAACAGTGACCGAATTTGTAATAAGGATGCTCTAAGTATCAATCGTGAAAGATTTCGTTCTCATCAAAGGTCGAATAAAGATTTTAGATTTTTTGCGGGTGAACCTCAGGACCCGGCCCATCGGAAATTTTCCATTTTTGCTGAACGGGCCTGAAACTTAAAACAGTGACCGAATTTGTAATAAGGATACTCTAAATATCAATCGTGCAAGGTTTCGTTCTCATCAAGGGTCGAATAAAGATTTCAGATCTTTTGCGGGTGAACCTCAGGACCCGGGCCATCGGAAATTTTCCATTTTTGCTGAACGGGCCTGAAACTTAAAACAGTGTCCGAATTTGTAATAAGGATGCTCTAAGTATCAATCGTGAAAGGTTTCGTTCTCATCAAAGGTCCAATAAAGATTTCAGATTTTTTGCGGGTGAACCTCAGGACCCGGGCCATCGGAAATTTTCCATTTTTGCTGAATGGGCCTGAAACTTAAAACAGTGTCCGAATTTGTAATAAGGATGCTCTAAGTATCAATCGTGAAAGGTTTCGTTCTCATCAAAGGTCGAATAAAGATTTCAGATTTTTTGCCGGTGAACCTCAGGACCCGGGCCATCGGAAATTTTCCATTTTTGCTGAACGGGCCTGAAACTTAAAACAGTGTCCGAATTTGTAATAAGGATACTCTATATATCAATCGTGCAAGGTTTCGTTCTCATCAAAGGTCGAATAAAGATTTCAGATTTTTTGCGGGTGAACTCCAGGACCCGGGCCATCGGAAATTTTCCATTTTTGCTGAACGGGCCTGAAACTTAAAACAGTGTCCGAATTTGTAATAAGGATGCTCTAAGTATCAATCGTGAGAGGTTTCGTTCTCATCAAAGGTCGAATAAAGATTTTAGATTTTTTCCGGGTGAACCTCAGGACCCGGGCCATCGGAAATTTTCCATTTTTGCTGAACGGGCCTGAAACTTAAAACAGTGTCCGAATTTGTAATAAGGATGCTCTAAGTATCAATCGTGAAAGGTTTCGTTCTCATCAAAGGTCGAATAAAGATTTCAGATTTTTTGCGGGTGAACCTCAGGACCCGGGCCATCGGAAATTTTCCATTTTTGCTGAACGGGCCTGAAACTTAAAACAGTGTCCGAATTTGTAATAAGGATGCTCTAAGTATCAATCGTGAAAGGTTTCGTTCTCATCAAAGGTCGAATAAAGATTTCAGATTTTTTGCCGGTGAACCTCAGGACCCGGGCCATCGGAAATTTTCCATTTTTGCTGAACGGGCCTGAAACTTAAAACAGTGTCCGAATTTGTAATAAGGATACTCTATATATCAATCGTGCAAGGTTTCGTTCTCATCAAAGGTCGAATAAAGATTTCAGATTTTTTGCGGGTGAACTCCAGGACCCGGGCCATCGGAAATTTTCCATTTTTGCTGAACGGGCCTGAAACTTAAAACAGTGTCCGAATTTGTAATAAGGATGCTCTAAGTATCAATCGTGAGAGGTTTCGTTCTCATCAAAGGTCGAATAAAGATTTCAGATTTTTTGCCGGTGAACCTCAGGACCCGGCCCATCGGAAATTTTCCATTTTTGCTGAACGGGCCTGAAACTTAAAACAGTGACCGAATTTGTAATAAGGATACTCTAAATATCAATCGTGCAAGGTTTCGTTCTCATCAAAGGTCGAATAAAGATTTCAGATTTTTTGCGGGTGAACCTCAGGACTCGGGCCATCGGAAATTTTCCATTTTTGCTGAACGGGCCTGAAACTTAAAACAGTGTCCGAATTTGTAATAAGGATGCTCTAAGTATCAATCGTGCAAGGTTTCGTTCTCATGAAAGGTCGAATAAAGATTTCAGATTTTTTGCGGGTGAACCTCAGGACCCGGGCCATCGGAAATTTTCCATTTTTGCTGAACGGGCCTGAAACTTAAAACAGTGTCCGAATTTGTAATAAGGATACTCTAAATATCAATCGTGCAAGGTTTCGTTCTCATGAAAGGTCGAATAAAGATTTCAGATTTTTTGCGGGTGAACCTCAGGACCCGGGCCATCGGAAATTTTCCATTTTTGCTGAACGGGCCTAAAACTTAAAACAGTGACCGAATTTGTAATAAGGATACTCTAAATATCAATCGTGCAAGGTTTCGTTCTCATCAAAGGTCGAATAAAGATTTCAGATCTTTTGCGGGTGAACCTCAGGACCCGGGCCATCGGAAATTTTCCATTTTTGCTGAACGGGCCTGAAACTTAAAACAGTGTCCGAATTTGTAATAAGGATGCTCTAAGTATCAATCGTGCAAGGTTTCGTTCTCATGAAAGGTCGAATAAAGATTTCAGATTTTTTGCGGGTGAACCTCAGGACCCGGGCCATCGGAAATTTTCCATTTTTGCTGAACGGGCCTAAAACTTAAAACAGTGACCGAATTTGTAATAAGGATACTCTAAATATCAATCGTGCAAGGTTTCGTTCTCATCAAAGGTCGAATAAAGATTTCAGATCTTTTGCGGGTGAACCTCAGGACCCGGGCCATCGGAAATTTTCCATTTTTGCTGAACGGGCCTGAAACTTAAAACAGTGACCGAATTTGTAATAAGGATGCTCTAAGTATCAATCGTGAAAGATTTCGTTCTCATCAAAGGTCGAATAAAGATTTTAGATTTTTGGCGGGTGAACCTCAGGACCCGGCCCATCGGAAATTTTCCATTTTTGCTGAACGGGCCTGAAACTTAAAACAGTGACCGAATTTGTAATAAGGATACTCTAAATATCAATCGTGCAAGGTTTCGTTCTCATCAAGGGTCGAATAAAGATTTCAGATCTTTTGCGGGTGAACCTCAGGACCCGGGCCATCGGAAATTTTCCATTTTTGCTGAACGGGCCTGAAACTTAAAACAGTGTCCGAATTTGTAATAAGGATGCTCTAAGTATCAATCGTGAAAGGTTTCGTTCTCATCAAAGGTCCAATAAAGATTTCAGATTTTTTGCGGGTGAACCTCAGGACCCGGGCCATCGGAAATTTTCCATTTTTGCTGAATGGGCCTGAAACTTAAAACAGTGTCCGAATTTGTAATAAGGATGCTCTAAGTATCAATCGTGAAAGGTTTCGTTCTCATCAAAGGTCGAATAAAGATTTCAGATTTTTTGCCGGTGAACCTCAGGACCCGGGCCATCGGAAATTTTCCATTTTTGCTGAACGGGCCTGAAACTTAAAACAGTGTCCGAATTTGTAATAAGGATACTCTATATATCAATCGTGCAAGGTTTCGTTCTCATCAAAGGTCGAATAAAGATTTCAGATTTTTTGCGGGTGAACTCCAGGACCCGGGCCATCGGAAATTTTCCATTTTTGCTGAACGGGCCTGAAACTTAAAACAGTGTCCGAATTTGTAATAAGGATGCTCTAAGTATCAATCGTGAGAGGTTTCGTTCTCATCAAAGGTCGAATAAAGATTTTAGATTTTTTCCGGGTGAACCTCAGGACCCGGGCCATCGGAAATTTTCCATTTTTGCTGAACGGGCCTGAAACTTAAAACAGTGTCCGAATTTGTAATAAGGATGCTCTAAGTATCAATCGTGAAAGGTTTCGTTCTCATCAAAGGTCGAATAAAGATTTCAGATTTTTTGCGGGTGAACCTCAGGACCCGGGCCATCGGAAATTTTCCATTTTTGCTGAACGGGCCTGAAACTTAAAACAGTGTCCGAATTTGTAATAAGGATGCTCTAAGTATCAATCGTGAAAGGTTTCGTTCTCATCAAAGGTCGAATAAAGATTTCAGATTTTTTGCCGGTGAACCTCAGGACCCGGGCCATCGGAAATTTTCCATTTTTGCTGAACGGGCCTGAAACTTAAAACAGTGTCCGAATTTGTAATAAGGATGCTCTAAGTATCAATCGTGAGAGGTTTCGTTCTCATCAAAGGTCGAATAAAGATTTTAGATTTTTTCCGGGTGAACCTCAGGACCCGGCCCATCGGAAATTTTCCATTTTTGCTGAACGGGCCTGAAACTTAAAACAGTGACCGAATTTGTAATAAGGATACTCTAAATATCAATCGTGCAAGGTTTCGTTCTCATCAAAGGTCGAATAAAGATTTCAGATTTTTTGCGGGTGAACCTCAGGACTCGGGCCATCGGAAATTTTCCATTTTTGCTGAACGGGCCTGAAACTTAAAACAGTGTCCGAGTTTGTAATAAGGATGCTCTAAGTATCAACCGTGAAAGGTTTCGTTCTCATCAAAGGTCGAATAAAGATTTTAGATTTTTTGCGGGTGAACCTCAGGACCCGGGCCATCGGAAATTTTCCATTTTTGCTGAACGGGCCTGAAACTTAAAACAGTGTCCGAGTTTGTAATAAGGATGCTCTAAGTATCAATCGTGAAAGGTTTCGTTCTCATCAAAGGTCGAATAAAGATTTTAGATTTTTTGCGGGTGAACCTCAGGACCCGGCCCATCGGAAATTTTCCATTTTTGCTGAACGGGCCTGAAACTTAAAACAGTGTCCGAGTTTGTAATAAGGATGCTCTAAGTATCAATCGTGAAAGGTTTCGTTCTCATCAAAGGTCGAATAAAGATTTTAGATTTTTTGCGGGTGAACCTCAGGACCCGGCCCATCGGAAATTTTCCATTTTTGCTGAACGGGCCTGAAACTTAAAACAGTGACCGAATTTGTAATAAGGATACTCTAAATATCAATCGTGCAAGGTTTCGTTCTCATCAAAGGTCGAATAAAGATTTCAGATCTTTTGCGGGTGAACCTCAGGACCCGGGCCATCGGAAATTTTCCATTTTTGCTGAACGGGCCTGAAACTTAAAGCAGTGTCCGAGTTTGTAATAAGGATGCTCTAAGTATCAATCGTGAAAGGTTTCGTTCTCATCAAAGGTCGGATAAAGATTTTAGATTTTTTGCGGGTGAACCTCAGGACCCGGGCCATCGGAAATTTTCCATTTTTGCTGAACGGGCCTGAAACTTAAAACAGTGTCCGAATTTGTAATAAGGATGCTCTAAGTATCAATCGTGAAAGGTTTCGTTCTCATCAAAGGTCGAATAAAGATTTCAGATTTTTTGCGGGTGAGCCTCAGGACCCGGCCCATCGGAAATTTTCCATTTTTGCTGAACGGGCCTGAAACTTAAAACAGTGACCAAATTTGTAATAAGGATACTCTAAATATCAATCGTGCAAGGTTTCGTTCTCATCAAAGGTCGAATAAAGATTTCAGATCTTTTGCGGGTGAACCTCAGGACCCGGCCCATCGGAAATTTTCCATTTTTGCTGAACGGGCCTGAAACTTAAAACAGTGTCCGAATTTGTAATAAGGATGCTCTAAGTATCAATCGTGAAAGATTTCGTTCTCATCAAAGGTCGAATAAAGATTTTAGATTTTTTGCGGGTGAACCTCAGGACCCGGCCCATCGGAAATTTTCCATTTTTGCTGAACGGGCCTGAAACTTAAAACAGTGACCGAATTTGTAATAAGGATACTCTAAATATCAATCGTGCAAGGTTTCGTTCTCATCAAGGGTCGAATAAAGATTTCAGATCTTTTGCGGGTGAACCTCAGGACCCGGGCCATCGGAAATTTTCCATTTTTGCTGAACGGGCCTGAAACTTAAAACAGTGTCCGAATTTGTAATAAGGATGCTCTAAGTATCAATCGTGAAAGGTTTCGTTCTCATCAAAGGTCCAATAAAGATTTCAGATTTTTTGCGGGTGAACCTCAGGACCCGGGCCATCGGAAATTTTCCATTTTTGCTGAACGGGCCTGAAACTTAAAACAGTGTCCAAATTTGTAATAAGGATGCTCTAAGTATCAATCGTGAAAGGTTTCGTTCTCATCAAAGGTCGAATAAAGATTTCAGATTTTTTGCCGGTGAACCTCAGGACCCGGGCCATCGGAAATTTTCCATTTTTGCTGAACGGGCCTGAAACTTAAAACAGTGTCCGAATTTGTAATAAGGAAGCTCTAAGTATCAATCGTGAAAGGTTTCGTTCTCATCAAAGGTCGAATAAAGATTTCAGATTTTTTGCCGGTGAACCTCAGGACCCGGGCCATCGGAAATTTTCCATTTTTGCTGAACGGGCCTGAAACTTAAAACAGTGTCCAAATTTGTAATAAGGATGCTCTAAGTATCAATCGTGAAAGGTTTCGTTCTCATCAAAGGTCGAGTAAAGATTTTAGATTTTTTGCGGGTGAACCTCAGGACCCGGGCCATCGGAAATTTTCCATTTTTGCTGAACGGGCCTGAAACTTAAAACAGTGTCCCAATTTGTAATAAGGATGCTCTAAGTATCAATCGTGAAAGGTTTCGTTCTCATCAAAGGTCGAATAAAGATTTCAGATTTTTTGCCGGTGAACCTCAGGACCCGGGCCATCGGAAATTTTCCATTTTTGCTGAACGGGCCTGAAACTTAAAACAGTGTCCGAATTTGTAATAAGGAAGCTCTAAGTATCAATCGTGAAAGGTTTCGTTCTCATCAAAGGTCGAATAAAGATTTCAGATTTTTTGCCGGTGAACCTCAGGACCCGGGCCATCGGAAATTTTCCATTTTTGCTGAACGGGCCTGAAACTTAAAACAGTGTCCGAATTTGTAATAAGGATACTCTATATATCAATCGTGCAAGGTTTCGTTCTCATCAAAGGTCGAATAAAGATTTCAGATTTTTTGCGGGTGAACTCCAGGACCCGGGCCATCGGAAATTTTCCATTTTTGCTGAACGGGCCTGAAACTTAAAACAGTGTACGAATTTGTAATAAGGATGCTCTAAGTATCAATCGTGAGAGGTTTCGTTCTCATCAAAGGTCGAATAAAGATTTTAGATTTTTTCCGGGTGAACCTCAGGACCCGGGCCATCGGAAATTTTCCATTTTTGCTGAACGGGCCTGAAACTTAAAACAGTGTCCGAATTTGTAATAAGGATGCTCTAAGTATCAATCGTGAGAGGTTTCGTTCTCATCAAAGGTCGAATAAAGATTTCAGATTTTTTGCCGGTGAACCTCAGGACCCGGGCCATCGGAAATTTTCCATTTTTGCTGAACGGGCCTGAAACTTAAAACAGTGTCCGAATTTGTAATAAGGATGCTCTAAGTATCAATCGTGAAAGGTTTCGTTCTCATCAAAGGTCGAATAAAGATTTCAGATTTTTTGCGGGTGAACCTCAGGACCCGGGCCATCGGAAATTTTCCATTTTTGCTGAACGGGCCTGAAACTTAAAACAGTGTCCGAATTTGTAATAAGGATGCTCTAAGTATCAATCGTGAAAGGTTTCGTTCTCATCAAAGGTCGAATGAAGATTTCAGATTTTTTGCCGGTGAACCTCAGGACCCGGGCCATCGGAAATTTTCCATTTTTGCTGAACGGGCCTGAAACTTAAAACAGTGACCGAATTTGTAATAAGGATACTCTAAATATCAATCGTGCAAGGTTTCGTTCTCATCAAAGGTCGAATAAAGATTTCAGATCTTTTGCGGGTGAACCTCAGGACCCGGGCCATCGGAAATTTTCCATTTTTGCTGAACGGGCATGAAACTTAAAGCAGTGTCCGAGTTTGTAATAAGGATGCTCTAAGTATCAATCGTGAAAGGTTTCGTTCTCATCAAAGGTCGGATAAAGATTTTAGATTTTTTGCGGGTGAACCTCAGGACCCGGGCCATCGGAAATTTTCCATTTTTGCTGAACGGGCCTGAAACTTAAAACAGTGTCCGAATTTGTAATAAGGATGCTCTAAGTATCAATCGTGAAAGGTTTCGTTCTCATCAAAGGTCGAATAAAGATTTCAGATTTTTTGCCGGTGAACCTCAGGACCCGGGCCATCGGAAATTTTCCATTTTTGCTGAACGGGCCTGAAACTTAAAACAGTGACCGAATTTGTAATAAGGATACTCTAAATATCAATCGTGCAAGGTTTCGTTCTCATCAAAGGTCGAATAAAGATTTCAGATCTTTTGCGGGTGAACCTCAGGACCCGGGCGATCGGAAATTTTCCATTTTTGCTGAACGGGCCTGAAACTTAAAACAGTGTCCGAATTTGTAATAAGGATGCTCTAAGTATCAATCGTGAAAGATTTCGTTCTCATCAAAGGTCGAATAAAGATTTTAGATTTTTTGCGGGTGAACCTCAGGACCCGGCCCATCGGAAATTTTCCATTTTTGCTGAACGGGCCTGAAACTTAAAACAGTGACCGAATTTGTAATAAGGATACTCTAAATATCAATCGTGCAAGGTTTCGTTCTCATCAAGGGTCGAATAAAGATTTCAGATCTTTTGCGGGTGAACCTCAGGACCCGGGCCATCGGAAATTTTCCATTTTTGCTGAACGGGCCTGAAACTTAAAACAGTGTCCGAATTTGTAATAAGGATGCTCTAAGTATCAATCGTGAAAGGTTTCGTTCTCATCAAAGGTCCAATAAAGATTTCAGATTTTTTGCGGGTGAACCTCAGGACCCGGGCCATCGGAAATTTTCCATTTTTGCTGAACGGGCCTGAAACTTAAAACAGTGTCCAAATTTGTAATAAGGATGCTCTAAGTATCAATCGTGAAAGGTTTCGTTCTCATCAAAGGTCGAGTAAAGATTTTAGATTTTTTGCGGGTGAACCTCAGGACCCGGGCCATCGGAAATTTTCCATTTTTGCTGAACGGGCCTGAAACTTAAAACAGTGTCCCAATTTGTAATAAGGATGCTCTAAGTATCAATCGTGAAAGGTTTCGTTCTCATCAAAGGTCGAATAAAGATTTCAGATTTTTTGCGGGTGAACCTCAGGACCCGGGCCATCGGAAATTTTCCATTTTTGCTGAACGGGCCTGAAACTTAAAACAGGGTCCGAATTTGTAATAAGGATGCTCTAAGTATCAATCGTGAAAGGTTTCGTTCTCATCAAAGGTCGAATAAAGATTTCAGATTTTTTGCCTGTGAACCTCAGGACCCGGGCCATCGGAAATTTTCCATTTTTGCTGAACGGGCCTGAAACTTAAAACAGTGTCCGAATTTGTAATAAGGATACTCTATATATCAGTCGTGCAAGGTTTCGTTCTCATCAAAGGTCGAATAAAGATTTCAGATTTTTTGCGGGTGAACTCCAGGACCCGGGCCATCGGAAATTTTCCATTTTTGCTGAACGGGCCTGAAACTTAAAACAGTGTCCGAATTTGTAATAAGGATGCTCTAAGTATCAATCGTGAGAGGTTTCGTTCTCATCAAAGGTCGAATAAAGATTTTAGATTTTTTCCGGGTGAACCTCAGGACCCGGGCCATCGGAAATTTTCCATTTTTGCTGAACGGGCCTGAAACTTAAAACAGTGTCCGAATTTGTAATAAGGATGCTCTAAGTATCAATCGTGAGAGGTTTCGTTCTCATCAAAGGTCGAATAAAGATTTCAGATTTTTTGCCGGTGAACCTCAGGACCCGGGCCATCGGAAATTTTCCATTTTTGCTGAACGGGCCTGAAACTTAAAACAGTGTCCGAATTTGTAATAAGGATGCTCTAAGTATCAATCGTGAAAGGTTTCGTTCTCATCAAAGGTCGAATAAAGATTTCAGATTTTTTGCGGGTGAACCTCAGGACCCGGGCCATCGGAAATTTTCCATTTTTGCTGAACGGGCCTGAAACTTAAAACAGTGTCCGAATTTGTAATAAGGATGCTCTAAGTATCAATCGTGAAAGGTTTCGTTCTCATCAAAGGTCGAATAAAGATTTCAGATTTTTTGCCGGTGAACCTCAGGACCCGGGCCATCGGAAATTTTCCATTTTTGCTGAACGGGCCTGAAACTTAAAACAGTGTCCGAATTTGTAATAAGGATACTCTAAATATCAATCGTGCAAGGTTTCGTTCTCATCAAAGGTCGAATAAAGATTTCAGATTTTTTGCGGGTGAACTCCAGGACCCGGGCCATCGGAAATTTTCCATTTTTGCTGAACGGGCCTGAAACTTAAAACAGTGTCCGAATTTGTAATAAGGATGCTCTAAGTATCAATCGTGAGAGGTTTCGTTCTCATCAAAGGTCGAATAAAGATTTTAGATTTTTTCCGGGTGAACCTCAGGACCCGGCCCATCGGAAATTTTCCATTTTTGCTGAACGGGCCTGAAACTTAAAACAGTGACCGAATTTGTAATAAGGATACTCTAAATATCAATCGTGCAAGGTTTCGTTCTCATCAAAGGTCGAATAAAGATTTCAGATTTTTTGCGGGTGAACCTCAGGACTCGGACCATCGGAAATTTTCCATTTTTGCTGAACGGGCCTGAAACTTAAAACAGTGTCCGAATTTGTAATAAGGATGCTCTAAGTATCAATCGTGAAAGGTTTCGTTCTCATCAAAGGTCGAATAAAGATTTTAGATTTTTTGCGGGTGAACCTCAGGACCCGGGCCATCGGAAATTTTCCATTTTTGCTGAACGGGCCTGAAACTTAAAACAGTGTCCGAGTTTGTAATAAGGATGCTCTAAGTATCAATCGTGAAAGGTTTCGTTCTCATCAAAGGTCGAATAAAGATTTTAGATTTTTTGCGGGTGAACCTCAGGACCCGGCCCATCGGAAATTTTCCATTTTTGCTGAACGGGCCTGAAACTTAAAACAGTGACCGAATTTGTAATAAGGATACTCTAAATATCAATCGTGCAAGGTTTCGTTCTCATCAAAGATCGAATAAAGATTTTAGAATTTTTGCGGGTGAACCTCAGGACCCGGCCCATCGGAAATTTTCCATTTTTGCTGAACGGGCCTGAAACTTAAAACAGTGTCCGAATTTGTAATAAGGATGCTCTAAGTATCAATCGTGAGAGGTTTCGTTCTCATCAAAGATCGAATAAAGATTTTAGATTTTTTGCGGGTGAACCTCAGGACCCGGCCCATCGGAAATTTTCCATTTTTGCTGAACGGGCCTGAAACTTAAAACAGTGTCCGAATTTGTAATAAGGATGCTCTAAGTATCAATCGTGAGAGGTTTCGTTCTCATCAAAGATCGAATAAAGATTTTAGATTTTTTGCGGGTGAACCTCAGGACCCGGCCCATCGGAAATTTTCCATTTTTGCGGAACGGGCCTGAAACTTAAAACAGTGACCGAATTTGTAATAAGGATACTCTAAATATCAATCGTGCAAGGTTTCGTTCTCATCAAAGGTCGAATAAAGATTTCAGATTTTTTGCGGGTGAACCTCAGGACTCGGGCCATCGGAAATTTTCCATTTTTGCTGAACGGGCCTGAAACTTAAAACAGTGTCCGAATTTGTAATAAGGATGCTCTAAGTATCAATCGTGAAAGGTTTCGTTCTCATCAAAGATCGAATAAAGGTTTTAGATTTTTTGCGGGTGAACCTCGGACCCGGGCCATCGGAAATTTTCCATTTTTGCTGAACGGGCCTGAAACTTAAAACAGTGTCCGAATTTGTAATAAGGATGCTCTAAGTATCAATCGTGAAAGGTTTCGTTCTCATCAAAGGTCGAATAAAGATTTTAGATTTTTTGCGGGTGAACCGCAGGACCCGGGCCATCGGAAATTTTCCATTTTTGCTGAACGGGCCTGAAACTTAAAACAGTGTCCGAATTTGTAATAAGGATGCTCTAAGTATCAATCGTGAAAGGTTTCGTTCTCATCAAAGATCGAATAAAGATTTTAGATTTTTTGCGGGTGAACCTCAGGACCCGGGCCATCGGAAATTTTCCATTTTCGTTGAACGGGCCTGAAACTTTAAACAGTGTCCGAGTTTGTAATAAGGATGCTCTAAGTATCAATCGTGAAAGGTTTCGTTCTCATCAAAGGTCGAATAAAGATTTTAGATTTTTTGCGGGTGAACCTCAGGACCCGGCCCATCGGAAATTTTCCATTTTTGCTGAACGGACCTGAAACTTAAAACAGTGACCGAATTTGTAATAAGGATACTCTAAATATCAATCGTGCAAGGTTTCGTTCTGATCAAAGGTCGAATAAAGATTTCAGATCTTTTGCGGGTGAACCTCAGGACCCGGGCCATCGGAAATATTTATATTTTCAGCTTTTTATTATTGCTGCACCTTTCCCATTCTCGTGATAATCTAGTAATACTCTCTATTATGCAGATAATAGTTCTATGTCTAAATTCCATTAAAGTCAATTTCAAGTTACACAATAACTAACGATTTAAAGCAATACTCGTATATACATCAGACAATTCTGAGTCGCTTGGTTTCTGTAATAGGCAAGACAATGTTCAGTTGGACCTAAAAAAGTATATTATGTCACTAGGTCTTTTTTTCTCAGGTCGGTTGAACATATGAACGCAAAAAAATCAGTTTTTGAACCTCCCTCTCAAGCCATCCTAATTTCACCACACCCACCCACTCATCAAAAAGTATAAAATGATCAAGCACCCCTTAAACGCCAAAAAAAAAACAAGCTTAAGCTGTTTTTCATATTTCTAGTTTCTTGACTATTACTGCACTGCCACTGATATGATTTCTAATGATCATACGCGTTTTTCACCCTGGCCACGGTGATAATACTTTGTCAAAGTTTCATTAAAATCAATTTAATGATTTCCGCGTTACACAATACAGTATCACTTGATTAAAGCAACATTCGTATGATTGGTTTCTGTAATAGACAAGGCAATGTTCGGATTGTCCTATGATGGTAGGTCTTTCCTTCACAGGTCAATGGACAGCAGTATTATGAATACAAAAAATGTTTCAGTTTTAGAACCCCCACCCCCAAGTACCCTAGTTTCACCCACATCAAAAAAAATGTAGAAAATGATCAGGAGGAGGAATATTCCAGATTTTTCGTTTTTTACTAATTACTCCGCCGACTATGCACCGACTTTTAAAGTTATAGCAGCATTACTTACTGTCACCCAACAACATATCGTGACCCAAATTTCATTACAATCCATTTAGCAGCTACTGATATTACGAGGCTAGAAGAACGACAACAGATCGACAGACAGACTGACGGAAATGAGCGACGCGTATTTTCGTTAAATGCCCGAAAAGCGTATTATTTCAAATTCGAAAATTTTGCGATCACAATAGGTACCCCTCAGGTATCGGTGTGAGAAGTAAAAGATATGCACTTTTATTATTTTCTGATCGACATTTTAAAGTCCATGGCTACTGTGTCAAAACGACTTCATTTTATTTATTAGTTACTGTAAGTGAGCATACATTCAGTGTCGAGTTTCCAAAAATAAGGTACTGAAGATATCAGCTGATTAACGAGCTATCCTTCTGCAAGTGGTGCCTTATAGGTACAATTTTTTTCTTGACAGTATCGCAAGAATATATAAACACACTACGATGTACTGAATCATACTGGTCAAACCTCGACTGTATGAGGAAGACCCGACCTTTCCTGACGTTGTAAAAAGCATGATTCTATACATATACCTACCTACCGCGTTGAAATAGCACACCAGCAGCCCCGACGTTGTCTAATCTGCATCTGTCAGTTTTAACTGGTCGTTACCGGCAACCAGATAAATCCAATTAGAACCAAGATCGGCGATGGCAACCTAACACCGCCCGAGCGGTAGCGTCCCCGAAGACGTCGTCAGTTGTTTGTCTTGAATGGCAAGCTTTATCCTTATTGCCTCTATCCGTGCTGTTGCTGTGGCTGGCAGAAAGCACCACTGTTGCCAACATGCATCTGCGACGGTCAATAGACGAATTCGGACAATGCTGGAAAAAATACGCTTGCCTCCATATTATCTAGAAATCAACAGACATGAATCATCTGAACTACATTCTAAAACTGAAGGACTCCAACGCTCTGTTTTAGGACTACTACTTTACATAATATTTGTTTATGACTTCCAAATCCTCCTATCCCCTACACTATTTCTGCTGTACATCAGCGAGCTACTGGAAATATCATCCAATCCAATCTACAGCCGGACGACAGGACTTTGATATCGTGCATGGAACTAGGCAAGCCACTATCATCCCAGGAGACAGTATATCGGTGACAGCAACATGCCTCAAAGATCAACGCAGATATCAAAACAATTGTCGAGTGGGGAACAGAAAATAAAGTACCGTTTAACGTATTGAAAGCTCGGGCAAGAACACTGTCAAAGCAGTCTCATGTCGGCGTACCAACTGTGGAAATGGGGGATCAACCAAGCAGTAACATGTCCTGGCACGATCACGTCGTCAGTATTGCTGAAACGGCATCCCAGGAGCTTGGAGTTTTGTTCCGTTGTAGGATGCTGTATACACCAGAGCAACTACTGTTGCTCTACAAGGCAGACCATCGTCGGAATATTGCTCCCATGTGTGGGGATGCGCTCGGAAGCATTATCTAAAGCGTCTTAATGCTATCCAGAAGAATGCAATATTAGACTAATCGATACACCTAACCTCACAAAGGACCTCTATATCGAAGATGGAAGATACTCGAGTGACCTCTCCCAGATAATGAAACTAAAGGCCGTCCGAACAAGGAACTCGAGGGTGGCTCTGCGAGCTCATCCTTACCAGGTCCGGGTAGCTACTCCCCGAACCAGTCTCCTCCAGCATTCCTTCTTTTGGTGAACTTCGACGCTGTGGAATGAGCTGCCGGGGAATTTGGTTTCCCGACGGCTACAACCTGCAGCGTTTCAAATCTAACGTTCGCAGCGCCTTTGCGGGAGGCTGACCACAAAAAAGCGATGGATATGTTATGTATCCAGATGACACATCTCTATTAGCTGCAGCTCATAATGGTGAAGCTCTTGTGAAAACAGCTTCCACGAAATTAAGAAACGCACATCAATGGCTAACTAATTATTATGGCCTAGTACTAAGTGAGACAAAATCGGTACTTGTACGGCTTTCATTCTCTCGTAACATCTATTATGATAGTCTCATGATTAGGAGCCTTAGTAGTACTATTAAACAATAAATTTACAAAAAAACCCAAAAAGCTTTCCACTTGACTCAAAAATGATTAATATGATTGAAGTTGATGTGGAAATAGCTCTCAAAATTTCTCCCAAGGGATCGAAGTATTAGAACCAAAAACACAAATACTTGTTTCAGAAAAATTATAAAACAGCAGCTGCCATATTTCTGATTACACTTGTGTTTTTGAAAAAACTGAAATCTCGTTCCACGGCGTCGAAGTTCTTCAAAGGAACGAATGCTGGAGGAGACTGGTTCGGGGAGTAGAGACCTTGACCTGGTAAGGATGAGCTCGCAGAGCCTCTCTAGTGTTCCTCGTTCCTACTGCCTTTGGTGTTATTATCTGGGAGAGCTCACTCAAACGTATTCCATAATACAATCTGTAAAACAGGGTCGAGTCAGCCATACGTCTTCAGTGTTCCAGGCTATGGAGATCCTTTGTGAGGTTGTGCGTACCGATTAGTCTAATTGCTCTCATATGGATAGTATCCAGACGCTTTAGAAGGTGTTTCGGAGCGCATCCCCATACACGGGAGCAATACTCCAACGATGGTAGGATCTCTGCCTTATTGAAGCAGTAAAATTTCTTGGTATTCATGTATCACAAAACTGTTGGTAACCTCTGCCTTCTGCCTTCGATAGTGGGGCAGCAGCAGCCTTGTGCGCGGTTGGCGCTTGGGTGGGTGACTGAATTGCACCGGGGTGACTGAATAGTTTGGACCGGCTGTCGGTGTCGCCCACACGAGCAGTGAGCGGATCATCTTGCTCGGCCGGCACTTTGGATGATCGACCGGAAGGATCGGATGGAGGACTCCCCGTCGGACCATCCGGGATGATGATACAACAATAGGCCTAAAGGCTTCAGTTAAAAGCACTGAGTGCTTGGAAAATAACGTCGGGACTGGTCCTGGAGTGCAGGAGGGCTCTTGACGACATCTCAGCTAAACACAAGGTATCGCTGATGTGGGTACCTGGGCACGCTGGAGTAAAGGGTAACGAATTGGCGGATCATCTGGCTAGGATGGGATCCGGCAACAGTTTTGTGGGCCCGGAACCAGCCATAGGAGTATCTGCAAACTTGATTAGGAAAACAACTGGAGAGTGGATCCAGAATCAACACTCTCTGAGATGGAGCAACATCTCTGGACATCTCTGTCAGGCTCGGGAACTATTAGCAGGGCCTGCAGAGAGAATAGGACGATTTTGTCTCTCTCTGGATAGGAGTAACTTGAGATTGCTAGTAGGCCTATTAACGGGTCACAACACCTTCGAGCGTCACTTGTTTGTGATGAGGGTGGTCAACGACCCAACGTGCACGTGGTGTGGTGAAGAGGAAGAATCCTCGGCACACATCTTGTGTCGCTGTGAAACCCTGGGTTATCGCAGGCAGACTATGTTGGGCTCAAAAACCTTGGAACCAATAGAGATACAACGGATAGGACCTAAGAATGTACTTGCCCTTGCCAAAAGGGCAGGTCTTAGGAACTAGCGTGGATAGAGGCGCAAAAGGGCCCATCGTGTGGCCTGTGCACCAGCCACATTCCGTGCTGGATAGCCTCTGGTCCTTATTCATTCATTCAAAGGCTTCAGTCCTAACAGCTCCCAGAGGAAAAAACCACAAAACTGTAACATGTTTGCCAGCTGCCACTAACCACCTTACGTAGCTCCTTCCTGCTCAATCTGAGAGCGTCTGCGGTACACTCAAGGATCCCCTCAGCCATCCTCTTAGACCGAGTATTCCCCACCACTCTATCCTAGCGTTTTTGATGCTTATTTGACACCCAACTGGTGACAGCCGGATGAGAGGGAGTTCTGCAGCCTCCTTGGTACACTTGTCGGCTCTCTCATTACCACCCATTTCTATGTGACTATGCACCCAAGGTAAAAAAAAATTATGATCAATTATTGTCTTGACTCTACCGAATAATGAAATTTTGATAATTTGTCAGTACCTGAGTACCTGAGTTGAGTTGATTGTCGCGATTTTTGAGAAACCGACAGATTTTGCAGAAAAAGTGCCAAATAGGCAATGCTGTATAGCAGCTGTAGCTGTATTCACCTCAACCTGCAGCTAACGAGACGAATCGACTAGACAACATGGACATACGACGCCAGATGGAACATTTTCCTCCTTTCTGATTAGTAAGATCGGATTCCTGCATAGAAAATCGGAGTGGGGTGTAGGAGGATCTGTCAGATGAGATGAAACAGATACGATGCAAAGTTACCGTTCTTAGCTGTTTGCTGTTACAAATTGCAAGTAGAAGCAGTATATTTTAGTACACTGCTACTGAAATGACTTATAGAAAAAATACAACTTTTTGATTCCGCCATAGAGTTAACATCTCTAGAGGGAGCCTAATTTGAATATTGGCCAGCCAACATCTATACCGCTATTGCCACTCTTCTTCGTCCGCTTCCAGTTTCTTCAAAATCTGGCAGTTTCCGCAGTCTGAACACAAAGTATCTAACTGGGTATTTAACTATACATTCCAATATACTTTTGCAATGTAACTGATTTACGTGAAGATAATTTGTATTGATTTAATCAAATCTCAAAAATGGTAAATTTCATAGCGGAATGTCGCAATAACTTCTAATATGTCATAAATCTAGCAACCTACAATCGGCGTGCCCTTAAGCTGTCATGTGGCTGTCATTGTGGTTGCGGTTATTGCGTGTGTCGAGATTTTGGTGATTTTAGTGTATATTTGACTGACTTTGTGACTATTTGTGGTGTGAATTAAATTACTTATAAACAATATTGTCATAATTGCATGATGAGACAACATAAAGAGTGCATAGTTTGCTGTAATAGCGACGAATCGGTGAACACTTCTTATCATAGGTGAGTGTAGGTTTTGTTTTAGTTTTCAGTAGCGTGATATATGGGGATAACTGGGAACAAAAGTAACTTCACTCCAGTTCGAGGAATAATAATGCTTGTTTAATGTATGTTTTGTGCACGCATTACATTCATGTCAACCAACATGAATTTTCCAAATTCCTTTTTGTAAACTATTTGAGGACGTGAAATGCAAAAATGTATGCCACATTTACTTACAGAAAATCTATCTATGAGAATTTTATAGAACTGGATATTACCTAACGCAATTATTATATTTTATTACTGAAGTAAAAACACGATGCAGCCATTCCAACAGGCTACCTTTCAGAACACTGTTAGATATGTTTGGAAAAACACTTCATGGTAATAATAAATTATCAACTGTTACAATGAAATTATAATAAGAGTAACTCTCTAAGTATAGCTAAATACTAATACAACTTATTGGTGTCAGTTTGTAACATCACAGTAATAATTGAATCTATTAATGAACATCCAATTTTAATATAAAGTCGCACGCTACTGGTAATGCCCTCAGGCTGTCAAAATTTCCGTTACATGTTGGCTGGTCAGCGACCTGTACATTTTGTTGTTTACACTCCCTCTATAGATGTTAACTCTGTGGATTCCGCCATGGCTGTAAAAAATATTCTCCTTCTTTCAACCTTCCATTCTCTTCCCGTCCAATTTGTCCTCCTCAAAAAGTCCACAAACCAGGAATGCATTTATGTTTCTTTTATGGCCAGCCTCCCGCAAAGGCTTGAAGCCTATGGCGCTGCAGAAGCGCTGCGAGAGGATGGGTGTCTGCGTACGTTAGATTTGAAACGCTGCAGGTTAGAGCCTTCAGGAAAACTCCCCGGCACATCATTCTACAGCGTCGAAGTTCTCCAAAAGAGGTAATGCTGAAGGAGACTAGTTTGGCAAGTAAGGATATCGACCTCGTAAGAATGAGCTCGCAGTGCCTCTCTAGTGTTCCTCGTTCAGACGGCCTTCGATACTGTTATCTAGGAGAGCTCGTTCGAACATCTTCCGTGGTAGAATCTGTAAAACAAGGTTAGGTCAGCCACCCTTCTTCGATATTCCAGGCTGTGGAGGTCCTTTGCGAGGTTAGACGTATTGATTTGTCTAATTGCTCTCCTCTGGATACTCTTCAGAACCTTTAGAGATTGCTTCAGAGCGCATCCCCACACATGGGAGCAATAGTCCAAAGATGATCGAATCTTTGCCTTGTACAGCAGCAGTACTTACTCTGGTGTGTATAGCGGAACAAACTCCAAGCTTCTGGGATGCGGTTTTAGCAATACTGACTACGTGGTCGTGCCAGGACATATTATTGTTAATGTTGATCCCCAAAAGCTTCACGGAGGGTGACTTGACTACTAGGTGACCCTCCACTTCCACAGTTGGTGAGCCATATACCTTTCAGCCAGATGATTCGACTACATTCATGAAGTTTAAACAGCAGATAGAAGAAACATGGGATCAATGTTAGTGCATATTTACAGACGCAGACGGTTCAAAGATGAAAAACACCTTCTACCATGAAAATATGAACTATCAAGGGTCATACAAGCTCCCCTCAGAACTTTATATACAAACAGCTGAGTTGTTAATCAAAAAGCCCTAGAATATTCTGCCAGTCGTACTGGAGATAGAAATTTCATAATATTTATGGCATCCAGAGTGTATGTATGAGGTTAGAGCGTCACAGAATTCGGATTGAAGGAGAATCAGGCATATCTCAAAACAAAACAATCGATATGATAGTTAAAAATTGGGTCAAGTCGATTGACTCAGTAGTTCCCACTCATAACGGTGATATCATTTTGTTATTTTCCAATTTCATAAGAGTGTGAGATCCCCTTGCAACCAAATTATTATCCGCTCGCCCTCAAAAAAAACAACATCCAACACAGAAACTCTCAAAAATAATTTTTTGCATCTCTCTCCTTAGGAACCAGGACGACATAGTTTTTATTTTGCAAGCTTCAGCAGGACGAAACGGAAAGACCAGAAATCCCCAAATCGCTTAAAAACGAAGATTGAGCAATTTTTATATTTTGAGCTTTTTATTATTGCTGCGCTACCACTGACACGATTTCTGAAAACCATACACATTTTCCATTCTCGCCACGGTAATAGTAGTGTGTCGAAATTTCATTAAAATCGATTTCACGTGACACAATACAGAACGATCCAAAGCAATACTCGTATGTATGAGTATACATCAGAAAGTCCCTTGGTTTCTGGTTTCCGTAATAGGCAACTCAATGTTAGGATGGACGTAAAAAGGTGTATTATGCCGCTAGGTCTTTCTTTCACAGGTCAATGGAACCAATTATGAATGAAACAAATTTTTCAGTTTTGTAACCCCCCACACTCCAACCACCCCAATTTCACGCCCACGACAAAAAGTAGAAAATGATCAGAAGTCCATAAAACGCCTAAAAACGAACTTTGTGAAATATTTGATTTTTTTTGTTTTGTCCTAATTAGTCCGCCGCCCATGCGCCGATTTTAAAAATTATAGCATCAAGACCTACTACGACCGCAGGGCATATCGCTACCCAAATTTCATCATTATCAACAGCGGTTACAGAAATTACGAGGCTAGAAAAACGCGAAAGACACACAAACAGACAGATAGACCGACGGAAATGAGTGACGTGGATTTTCGGTATGTAGACATCATAGAACGTCCAAAAAGCAAACCAACCGGTGTGGGACGTAAAAGACAACGACTAATGATGGAGGACAGTTAAGTGACTTCAAAGTTGCCTACAGTGACTTGAGCAGTGTGCTTAACAAGAACCTGAAAGAAATGGAGCGACAAGTAGAAGCCCCTGAGGTTAAGGGTTTAGGGTATAGCGCGCGAAATTGAGAATCCAAGAAAAGGCGTATTTCCGTGTTAGCGAGGAGGCGTGGTCGCCTGTTCCCTTTCTCAAGTGTGTGTGTCTAAGATGAGGGGAGATAAGTCCAAAAATCCAAAGGTAAGGTCAAAAGGTAAGGTCCAAAGGTCACCATAAAAATGAATTTCGCATTTCCAAGCTCCTGACGTTACCTTTAAACTTACAGTAATGACTCAAAGAGCAAATTGAAGAAGAAAGCTTGAGCTTGTGCAACTATTTAGCCTTTTTTTTGATATCGCGTTTGGTTGTTGAATTACAGGCATTTATAGAATGTATGATTTTGCATTGCGAGTTTTTTTGCACATTAAAAAACTTTTTTGAGAAAATCGAAAATAGTTGTCATTCACTAAGGTCTTAACTATCGCCTTCTGAAATATTATATATGTAGTTTGAAAATAGAGTGAGTTATGGGAGAAATTGTGAGTCCATGTTTTACATGTCAAATACGTATGTATAAATGTGTGTATTAGGCCCCTTAAGTCATTTCAAAGTGGCCTACAGTGACTGGAGCGGTGTGCTAAACAAGAACCTGAAAGAAATGGAGCAAAAAGTAGAAGCCCCAGAGGATAATACCGAAATTTGGTTCAATTGGTGTTCCTGTTTCATAGTTTTAATCATGGCAAATGTGATAAATTTCACTCAAGGCTGTCTGGCGAATTGAACTGTAGAGACCACTTCTTAAAATGCCCTTGTCTACTCGCCAGTGTCCCTCAGCAAAATGCTGATATGGTGGTCGGCGACTCTCAGCTATAAAGATCGAAACACGTCGGAATAGCGCCGGAAAGTGGCGGTTGCATGGAGGACCCAACTCTTGCCCGACAAGAATTGAATTTATGAAAGAAAACCGACAAAAGACGCGAAAAATTCGTTCCTGTTATCTGCGAGGGTCGAGAGAGTGAGACCCGTGCTGATGCAACATCCAATTGCGTTTAGCTAGAGGTCAGCGGAGGTGGAGGAACGCAAACTCACAGGGCACTCGTTTCTTGAATAGGACAACCTATAGTGGACATAAAATACAACTCTAGTTCTACTCATTTCCTGGGATTCAGCACTAAAATGCTGAATATAGAGGGTGAGTGAAACTCAACGCATTCTTCATTTCCAACGATCTTACTTATGGGTACTGAAGAATTTGCAGAACTCCAGTCAGAGGTATCAGTTACTACATTTTTAAATCATTAAGGCCCGCTTGTACAGTACAAGCTTAAGCTTCGGCTTAAGGTAAGCCGACGTTAAACCATGTCAGTTGCAAAACGTCCATTGTACAATGCTGGCTTAGCCCCCCACTCCAAGCTTAACACCAGCTTACGTAAGCCGAAGCTTAACGCGAGCTTAGCTGAGGTTTAAACCTAACCTGATGCAAGTGACATGATATGTCAAGGATGAACCTTCAAATTGCTTATCATTTTATTAGGTCATATTGTTTGAAAAATGTATGTCTAATTTAACAAAGAAAGCACATGAAAGAACTGAGACAGAAACGGTCGTTTCCGAAATTTGACACAAACTGTCATATGTGCCTAACCAAAAAAGGTAATTTTTCGGATGGTTATGTCAGTACGTATTGCATCATTGATGCCAACTGTAGTGAATTCCATTATCAACCAGGTTTAACTGAGCCGACGATTGTACAACGGGTGGCGACTTTAAGCTTGAGTTTAGCTAAGCTTAAGTTTAACAAAGCTCGTATTAAACCCGCATTTGTACAACCGGCGGACGCAAAAAATATTATTAGGTACATCGGCTAAGAAAAATCGCTGGAAATTATTTTCAACTTCCGCAAGTAGCCGCCAGGGGGCGTAACTGTTACTGTCCATCAGAAAAACGGCTTTTTCTCAAAAAATATGCAAGTAAATGTATATTATAAGTTCTATCATCATGTAGACAGGACAATTCTCGATTTTTTTTGTTAACAGTTTTTTGCTCTATCTTGTAAGGTGTAGTGGTGGGGGAATGTCAAAGAAGCTTTTATTTAAATGGCCATAACTTTGGTATAAGTTAACCGAATTAAACAAGCTAGGTCTCGTTTGAAAGAGCTGTTCTTAGCTAATAATCTGTTATATAAAAATTGTCCAAGTACATCTTGACTTAGTAGCTACAGGGTGGTAATTGACATAATAACAATTATTACGCATTATTACGAAAATTTTAAAAGGTATGCTGTATCTCTTCTAACACAGGTATATAGAGGACAAAATTCTTAAAAAGTCAGCGAAAGATTCAACCTCCTAGCTATTTTCAAACAGAAGATATCAGTAAAACAAGTATTCAGACAAGTGTGCTGTGAGTTTGAGAAACAATTGCCGCCCGATAGGGATATATCCTCCGTCTAATCGTTCTAGTAATCATATTATAGATAATACTCGAGTAAAAACACTACAAATCATATTTTAACTTTCTGAAACAACCACCAGGTAGCGTAGTAGGCGCCAATAAGTGTTATGTTCAATTTTCTTGATAATGGAACTTCTAAAAGGAACAAACAAAAATAAATTACAGTATAAAATTGATTATTAGTTTAATCATTATAAAAAGTCAATTTGAGCTGATCACAAAGTGTTATATGAACTCAACAAGCAAATATACTAAGAAAAAAATCAATGTCAATGGACCTCAAAAATAAAGACGAATTAACAGCAAAATAAAGCAAAATAAGTGGCACAATAACAAAGATAACAAACAAATGATACACAAACATAATTCACATGCGCATACCGTACCTATTGGCAGTGTTGCCAGTGTTCGATGGCGTCTATCGTTTTAGATGCACTTACGCATCCGTTTTAGCGTAGATAAACCTGCCAGTTTAGGCATCTAGAGTAACACTGAAAATAGATATGCTATACCCATGTGATTTAGGTTTATGTATTTCATTTATTAAAATTGTTGTTATACCACGTTTTTTTGCTTTATGTTGCTGTTAATTGGCCTTAATTTTTGATATTTATTCACATTGATTTTTTATTACTATCTTTGTTATCGAATTCCTATAATACCTTGTGATCAGCTCAAATTGACGTCTAATAATGATAAAGATAATATTTTTATTATACTGTAATTTGTTTTTGATTGCGTCTTTTAAAAGTTCCATTATTATGAACATTGAACACAAAATTGGCTACAGCACTTATTGGCGCCTACTGCGCCACCTGATGGCTATTTTGGGAAGTCAAAATAAGATTTTTAGTGTTTTTGCTTGAGTATTATCTATAAAATGATTACTACAACGATTATGCGGAGGCTATATCCTTATAGAGCGGCAATTGTTTCTGAAACTCACGGCACACTTGTCAGGATACTTGTTTTACTGATATCTCCGGTTTGAAAATAGCTAAGACGTTGAATCTTTCGCTGACTTTTTAAGAATTTTGACCTCTATATATCTATGTTAAAAAAATATAGCATACCATTTAAAATTTTCGTAATAATGCGTAATCATTGTTATTATGTCAAATACCGCCCTGTAGCTACTAAGTCAAGATGAAGTTGGACATTTTTTATATAACAAATTATTAGTTGAGAACAGCTGTTTCAAACGAGACCTAGCTTGTTTAATTCTGTTAACCTATATCAAAGTTATGGCCATTTAAATAAAAACTTCTTTGACATTCCCCCACCACTACATCTTACAAGTTAGAGCAAAAAACTTAACAAAAAAAATCGAGAATTGTCCTGTCTACATGACGATAGAATTTATAATATACCTTTACTTGCATATTTTTAAAAAAAAGCCGTTTTTCTGATTGATAGTAACAGTTACGCCCCCTAGCGGCTACTTGCGGAACTTGAAAATAATTTCCAGCGATTTCTCTTAGCCGATTTACTTGATGATATTTTTTGCTCGAAGTTCTATGATTAACGGTTACCGAGATATTGCCGGCGTCCATTCTTATTAGGTCACCCTGTACAGTATGATCTCCAAGAGTTTCGTAAAATTATTAAGGATAGATACAGCTCTATATTCGCTAACATTATTGTAATTCTGTGATTTCGGAATTGCGCAAACCTTAGCAGCCTTCCACTTATCAGGGAAAACAGTTGTTAGAACAAGATTAAACAGATGTTTTACTTGATTCGTTCACTATATTTTTGCCTCTCCAGTAAAGCCGGCGCCACATATGCGGGTATTTGCCGAGTATCAATACTCGCCGTTTTTCAACCTTACTCGCCGATTAGCGAGCACGTATCTCCCTACATGTGCGTAGTTGGCTATGTTTAGTTTCGAGAAGAAAGGGAATGGGAAAGCCCGAATATTCGTAGCAAATTGAAACTTATTTATTATTAAAATTTATCGACAGTAGAATCAACGTCATCATCAATGGAAAATAATAATGATATAGTCGTGGCAGCAAGTGCCGTTTTTGTTATGTGTAGTGCTTATATGTTAATAAGGAAAAGAAAAAATCACCCAAGAAGGAGGCGATGGTGGATGGTCTCATTAAATAGAAGCCGAGAGAGGTAATAAAATAATTAGCAATAACATCAAACCACAATGTTAAACACATTTTCAGGTATGGCGGACCACACCTAGTTGCCGATTTATTAAAAGAACCGTCTGGATTTTTTGAAAATTTTTGCAGAATGTCTTCCGAAGATTTTGAATCTACTCAGCAATGTGCAGGGTGTTATTGGTAGAATTTTAAATTACGGTAATTTGAAGGTCATTTTACTTTGTTTTTTCTAAACGTAACACCCTGTACGTTTTATTTTAAATCGAAATATCTACTAATACCCTATCTCGCCTTGTAATTTTTTTCGCGTTTGCGACATTGCCAAGTTATAAATTATTTTTCTAAATTTACAAACAAATATCCCCAATTTTTATTAATACTGCACAGTACCGGAAGGCTTAAATATTTCCAAAACTGCCACAGCTGGGGCGGTGAAATTCAATACTTGGGCGTTTTTGAACACACAGAATTCAAAAATGCTAACAAATAAACAATGCAAATAAAGTTTTTAATTCTCTAGTCCGGCCCTGTTCCTGTTTCTATGTCAGTATTCGGGTACTTATTTGTGTTCGGCAAATTCCGACCATTCGCACAAACTGCTCCAGCCACACTAGTAGGCGTTTGCCGAATTGCGAATATTCGCTGTTCGTAGTTCCCTAAATGCCGCATGTGTAGCGCCGGCTATGGCGCTAGCTGAATGCTCGGTGCTCGGCATATGGCGAGTATTCGGGTAAAATCCTGCAGCCACATAGCCGAATAGCAATTAATCGGGGTTCGTTGCTCGCCGATTACCGCATATATGGCGCCGGCTTAAGATTGCGTTTAATTGCCTGAATATGCTATGAGCCATCTATAACCTTTCAATCATATCTCGAAGGAGAACGCGAAGAAAGCAATCGGCTCATGGTGCAGGCGGGCAAACAACGGCGCTGAAAAATGACGCGCAGGTAATACATTAAGTCGAGTGTAAGCGGCCAACGCAGCGGTGGAAGCAGAACACTGCTCGAACTCTCAGCCAGTTTTATGAATGTTTTTCGAACGTTGGCGAACTATAATGGATGACAGGTAGTTGCTGTGCGTTATTGATCACCTTGTTTACCGTTGGCCATGGCGCCGAAGAACAGGCTCAAACTCTTCCCAACCGATCACTAGTAGGCCCAACGAACTGTCATCGACTAGAGTTATCATAATATCCGCTTTACATACAAATTCACGGCTTTAAGCTTAGTTCAGATGCACACGACATCCGATGATACGACGGTACGATACTGTTCCTACACAAAAAAATGCTGTTGCGTTTCCAATGAATTGTTAGTATTTGGATGTTTTTCCATCGCTTTAAATATATCTACAGTTCTTTCAAATCCATGTCATTGAAAGAATTTAATCCTTATATTCGAAGTAATCACAGGTACGCCAGTAAATCCAAAATAATTTTATCTTTGTTGTAACGATATGTATAATCCTTCTTATACCAGTATTGACATATAATGCAGTCAAAACATCCTTTTGTTTTCGAAATTTACCTTATGTTTCATTTAAGTAAAGCATACAATCTCTTCGATGTACAAAGATTATTAGTTCGTGATAATTTATCTGATAAAAATTAATTTTGTTTCAAAAGGTAGCTATTACGCGAACAATAACCCATGCTTTCAAAACATTGTCTATGCTGTTAAAGAAATTTGTAAATAGTATTCGTAACAACATCGTCATATATCGAATTCAATGGCCCTCGTTGTTCGCTGAACTATAATCAGTATTCGGCAGGAATGATGTCCCGATTCAATGAACGTAAAAAGAAAGAACGGGGGGATCACCTTAGTGTTATTATCGGCGCCAACCCGCCAACATGGACGAGGTTGTTTCGTTGTGTTTCGTTGTGCTGTTACGTGTTTTTGCTTTTTGCATCAGCAATTGTGTGATTTAAGTGTGTCCATATTATATATTAAATGGAGAACCTACTGAGGAATTGGAGCTTAGCACAGCTAACATCCACATTTGAATGTAGGTATTTAGATTAGTCAGACAGTTACATTCCAGGTAAATATGCAACAACTAGTGGAGGCCCAAGGAAAAGAAAGTAGTTTAGAATCAATTACCAAACACAGATCCGATTCAACGACAGGCTGCGATTGAATCATTCATTGGAATCCAATGACATCTTGTAGTTCGATATAATTCGTTATCAACTATACACTTCCCATTGGATAAAACATCGCTGTATGTGAGGAATGCTGAGTGTAACGTCCCATTGAATCCAAGAATTGACAAAACGACAGATTTTTCTGTGTGAATTGGTTGAAAATATTCAAAATGAATTGGCGCCAAACGTATGTCCGACGATTTTCATACAACGCGACGGTCGGATAAGTTGGAAATATTTTAACTTTTTATCCGATGTATGAAATTTGAAAGCTGATAATCTCCATGAATTTGTATTTGAAAATGATAACTGAGCGATCTCAATACGTGAATTCAATAAATGTTTTACTTTTATCCCTCTTATGGATAAAAATAAAGAAAAGATGAAGAAAGCAGATATTTTGGGTTCGAGACATTTTTAAAAACAAGAAAACGCAAGGAGCGTACCATAACCTGTTGCAGGGCATGGAGCTAACTGACGCAGAAAAATATTTCGATTATTTACGAGTACCAAGTAGTGCCTTTAAATCGTTGGTTGAAATTATTGGTCCACGGCTAAGTAGAATTTATTCTACTCACCAACCTATTGCTTCTGTGTAAAGACTTGCTTCAACTTTGTGGTATTTAAGGTGGTTCGTCACGTTTTCGTCACGTTTTATAAACGGTTTATATTTCCAGTAATAGCTATTTTTTATTGATGTTATATTGTCATGCCTTCTAAGAGGGTGTATTTCGTTGAATGTATATAGTTTTTTCGAGGATTGTGGGTATTTTTTGTACTAGATTTCTTGAATTTTATTTCGATAATATTTCAAAATGTACCGATACTAGAACTTTCTAATTTTGTTCTTATAATTAGTGACACAATATGTCTCGACTGACGCAAAGCTTTTTTGAAAAACTTGATTTTTCAAAAAGATACTTTGCTTAGTTTTTTAATTTATTTCTTTTTACGAAATTTCTGAGCGTAGTACAACGCAATCCTAGATATTCAATCAAATAAAAAAAACTTTTTTTCGATATCTCTAATAATAACGGAAAGATTGATGAAAAACTATCAAAAAATCGGTTCCGACACGCCTCCCACTGATCCGTCCTACTTAGAGTGAGACAGATAACTTTAGGCCGGCCGATAACAAGAAATAAGCGGCCTTGTTGCCAAACTGTCAAAGAGAAGGATATTCCAGGAAATAGTTACTGGAAACGTGTTTATGAGTTATGTGCCGATATTATGTGATAAGCGATGTTAGTGATGTTACCATATATAGGTACATTATTGTCTACATAATATATACACATAGCAATGTACGATTGTTTTTTTTTTTCATTCTATCTGAAAACTGGAAAACACTTATACCTGTGCAACTATCCGCGTGCCATCACGGTATCTTAGATGAATAGGTAAAGCAAATGATATATCGATTCAAAAAATGATACATGAGTTAGTTTTAGAATATTATTGTGGCTTCCTAGCAAGTTGAGCGGTGCCCCATGGGTCAAATAATAAGAAATCATAGCATACTTCCAGGCGAGTTCTTGTCTGAGGGATGTCTCGCGTCGCATTGCCGCCGCGCGGCGTCGGCAGACGTATGGCGTGGAGCGGCATGAGCAGTGATAGCGCGTAGCGGCCGGCGCGGCGGCTCTCGCAAAGCGTTTGAGGTGACGCCGCGCCGCCAAGAGCGACCCGCCCGTACGTAACCGTGGTGGTTACAAAGCTGCCGCCGCGGACCCCTTTTTTATATGTAGAGGTAGTGCTGTATACCACAGAGATAATTTGATTTTTTGCTTGCAATTTGTAAATGCTGAGACATATATACATTGTTTTCTATTCCTCTCCCGAATATTTATTTAGTTTTCTGGAGACTGTTCTTCAGAGTGTTGGTATTAGTGGTTTGTCTGCATTACCCGTAGTTCGCCTTCATTGTTTCATTGTTGCTTCATTTATTGATCACTTTAGATGTTCTCCTGAATATTCTCAGGTCACTGTTCAGATTTTTCATTTGTTTCTCTATTTGTTCATATTCGAGTGCTGAAAGCTTGAATTTTTTGGCACCTCAGTTGTTGATAATCTTTATGTGTCCTTACTTTACGAAACGTTGTTTTAACTTTTGTTACATTTTGATATAGGTATCATCATGAATTGAAGGGTTGTAATCTTTAAATTCTAGCTAACTATTTCAGGTTTTACTTTTTTCAGGAACATAAATGTACTGCCGAAATTAATAAATCTGATGTCATTCTTGCTCGGGCCACCAGAAGTTGTAGTGCCCGATGCATTTTTCTAAACGCCACATGCATCATAAATGGGATCGAGCATAACGACGGGCTAAACGAATTTTGCGCACCGTATCGCAAATATCTTTATAGTTGATTAAACTCTGAAGAAAAAAATAATAAATAATAAATGAATAAAACGTAGGTATACCTAAAGTAAAATGACTGATTCGCTTTTCCAATATATATTTATATTATCATTCAATTTCCAATAATGTAAATTTCTATAGACTCGCATTATTTGCAAGTATACATGCCGGTAAGGGTGGGGGTACTAAACGCTATCAAAATCGGTCCAGTAGCTAGGTACTGAAATTACGATAATCATAATACATTATAATAGTCCGCTGATGTTTGTCCACATCCACGTCCACAGGTATATCTTCAAATACAATGGTCGAGTGGGCCTGTTTTTTTATCATAAGTTCTATATGAATACAAAAATGGCTGCAACTCGCCCCTCAAGCAACTCTCCCGGCGATCCGCGATCCTAATTATTAATATGATCCTTACCGAAAAAAACTAAATATTATTAGAAACCCCTAAAGCGCTAAAAAAAGAAATTAGGAGCTGTTCTGGTAATTTCATTTTCCGACAGAAAATTGTAGCAGCGCAGCGGTTACTGAGATGACTCCACAAAACGTCAAAAAACATAATTATCTCGATACGAAAAATGTTTGGCAATTACAATACTTACTCATCTCACCTGTGTGATTGTGTGGAAGTAATAAGTAGTAGGTAGGTATACAATAAATATGTTATGCTAATATGCAAATGTATTTTGCTCCTACGGCCCATCACCAAGCATCTCAATTCATTTTAGCTCTTTTTTACCTGGCTACATAGGTACATATTTTCGAATTAGGTATTCCTCATCTTCTTTGACCCATCAGCCAAACAGCCAGAATTTGCATTTTATAAATTCTTAAAAATACTAGGTACTAATATTCCATTTCATTTTTAACCACATGTCACACCCTGTAAAATGTTTTCAAATCGCTATCGTACATAACCAAAATAACCGTCAACCTTATATCTGATGAAATTTTCAAACTTCCAGCAGACATACATGCATACATCGAAAAAATTTATCAATATTAACAAAATACCAATTATCCGAAAGTAAGATACACAAACCCTCCTGTATAATGCCCACTTGCGAAATAATACAACAGTTCCTAAGCCTAGCCCTTCCCCAATTCAAAGTTTACAGATTACTCATACGGTCAATGGTCATAATTATGTCATATCCCAAATGATGGAATACGGACGGCCACGTGTGCTGTTACTGCTGCCTTTGAGGGACAAGCCGGCAGATTTTTTGTTGCCGGTACGGGTGTCGGATGGGTGTCCACAAAGGTTATCGGACAAGGGGATCCCGTCGGGTGCTTCTTTGAGCATCCTTGGCAACGTTGCTGTCGCGGCCATGGCTCTTTTCTGTATTTCTAGCAGAAACTAGGAGGAGCTTCGAAATAAATAATAGTTGTGTACAGATGCTGCCCTCTCGCGGATTTAGCGTACTAGACAACGTGATGAACCACGTTAAATACAGTAAAACATATTTCAATTATCAAATCATAATCAATCATCAAAGATATCCTACATCGGTTAACTATATTCAACCGTGCACCTAATGACCTAACAGTGGTAAGATATTGGCAAAAAGTCGAGGTAGGTATGTGGTGGATTGGATTTGATTTCTAACAACCTCAAATCACGTATTTAGAAATTTAAATTGTCTTGAGAGAACCTCGGCAACTGATATAGGTACTGTTATATACATATAACTGTTATACTTAGGTTTTGCTTGTATTTTAAAAGGTACTATTAAGATACAAATTCCCCAAATTTGTAACCAAATTTCGGACTCAAGTGAATGGATACATTTTAGATTATACGACAGAATCAGTTCGTCGTATGTCGTGTGTCGGATGTCGTGTGCATGTGAATTAAGCTTTATTCATGACAATTGTAAAACAAGAAATTTGACGTCCTACAACTCCATGGATTTCTTTACGGATCTAGAACCTGCTCTAATTTGTGGTCAAGTCTGACGTCAAATTCAGTACCTACTGCTAACCATAAAATCATATGATGCATTTCATGTATGTGGAATATCCGTCTCTGTATATTATTAAACATCTTCTAAATAAAAGTTCATAATCAAATCGAAAGTTTTACAGTCAAGACGATCCACAAAAATACCAATTGAATAGATGTTGCGTAAACCACCAAACCATATGACAGCAACAGTGTTGGCAGCACTGCATGATGTCCATGATTTTATTCACAGATGTAAAACAGAATCACTTTGATCTTGAATAAAATCATTGATTAAGCAATGAAAAAATTTACGAAGGAACTGTCGACGTAAAACGGGTGTAACATACAAGATTTAACAAATGAAGGAAGATATATAAAACGTGTCCCAATAAGAGTGGGGTGGGTGGCCCAGTGGTTAGGGTCGAGGGCTCGTGACCGGAAGGTCTCGGGTTCGATTCTCGTTAGAGGCGTAAATTTATTTCTGGTTTTATCAACCAAAAATAAATATCCATAAAAAAAAGCTCAGCGAGAATCCCCACCTGAGCAATCACTGTTGGCTTCTAATTAAAAGTGCTGTTCCTAAGTGGCGCCGGGAAACAGTAACAAAGTCTACACAGAACACGAGGCTAATTACCAAAGTAGTCGATGCCGATGACCACAGAAGTAAAAACAAAAAAATAAGAGTGCACTATTTAAATTTGGTGTAGTTTTTTTTCATACATGTTGCAATTCCAAAATTTGACAGATGTCTTCTACTATTGTTCCGATTAATCAAAATGAAGCGTTACACAAAAGAAGAACGTGTCATTATTGTAAAAACAAAGTCACACCGAGACCACTCGCAAACTTCGCGGAATTTTTAGTTGAGAAAGTGCACAAAATATGTCCGCAGAAGAGCAGTCAAAAAATTTGACGAAACTAGGTCAGTTGTGGACCGTATTACGTCCCCCCCCCCCGATCCCGGAAAGTCAGGTTCTAGATTTTTATCCTAGGATCTCGAAACGAAATCTGAATCCTGAAGAGTGGATTGTAGGTAGGCTACTTTATGAGTTTCGGTGAGTATCCAGGAGAAAGAGCCCGAGATAAATTTACAGAGTTGTCTAGTCGTTCTGAGACTTCTTTGGTTCAGCTCCAGTTTGACGGTTTTCGGACATGGCTCAGTAACTTCATGCAGACGGAACTTTTCTGTATAGGGTAGTAAACAAGGTGAACGCCAGTCGTAAGATTTCATTGTTTTTGAAGTTTTCGGGTAGATAAGCAAGTTTTAGAGGAATTGCCGGTCGATAACAATCAACTCAATTTTAGTAGTGAATAATATTTGCTGAGTGATACGAGGTCTTTCACCATATGGAACGCAAACATGTTATTCTCATCCTGATACATTATAATGATTTCAACTCACTAATTTTGTGTAAATCTATTTTAATATATTTATGTATATAGTATGTTTTACAACTATCTGTGAAACGGTAACATGCTTTGCTACCTATTGATAAGCTATCAGTCGAGCACGTTGTAGACTGTATCGGTGTGCCATGACCTTTTGACACTAATATCTAGGAATAAACAGTTGATAAAATCTTCTTGAATGTCATTCTAAATCTTACATATAAAGCGCTGGTTGTATTCACTAAATTGATGGATTTTTTGTTTGGATCAGGAACGTACCCTAAATTCCTAAAGAAGTCAATAGTAATTCCTATTTATGAAGTAGGAACAAATGATGAATCCTCGAATTTTAGGCCTGTAAGTATAACTACCATTTAAGGGAAAATAATAAAAAAAATGGTTCAGATTAGGTTTTTAAAAAACATCATAAGTCCCTCTTTCAGTTTGAATTTTATAATCAAACACAGAAAAAAATACTGTTGCGTTTCCAATTAATTGTTAGTATTTGGATGTTTCTCCATCGCTTTAAATATATTTACAGTTGTTTCAAAGCCATGTCATTGAGAGAATTTAATCCTTATATTCGAAGTAATCACAGGTACGTCAATAAATTCAAAATAATTTTATATTCGTTCTAACGATATGTATAATCCTTCTAATACCAGTATTGGCATATAATGCAATCAAAACATCCTTTTGTTTTTGAAATTTACCCTATGCTTCATTTAAGCAAAGCACACAATCTATTCGATGTACAAAAATTATTACTGCAACAGCAGTTCCTGATAATTCATGTGATAAAGATTAATTTTGTTTCAATGGCCGAGGCTGGCGTTCGCTGAACTATAACAGTATTCGGCGGGACTGATGTCCCGATTCAACGAACGTAAAAAGAAAGAACAGGGGGATCATATCAGTGTTATTATCGGCGCCAACCCGCCAACATGGACGAGGTTGCTTCCTTGTGTTGTTTCGGTGTTAGCTGTGTTGTGTCATCTCGTGTTTTGCTTTTTGCATCAGCAATTGTGTGATTTAGATGTGTCCAGTTATATATTAAATGGAGGACCTACTGAGAAATTGGAGCTTAGAAGAGCTAACACCCACATTTGAATGTAGGTATTTAGATTAGTCAGACAGTTATATTTCAGGTAAAAATGCAACAACTGGTGCAGGCTTATATCTAATTCTTATATCATACTCCATATAACTTCATACAAAATCACACCATTAAACATCCAAACGAATCGATCAGCTGTCCTCGCAATAAAATGTGTTGGTCCAAGGAAAAGAAAGTAGTTTAGAATCAATTACCAAACACATATTCGATTCAGCGACAGGCTGCGATTGAATCATTCACCGACAATATGATATAATTCGTTACCAACTATACACTTCCCATTGGATAAAACATCGCTGTATTTGAGGAATGCTGAGTGTAACGTCCCATTGAATCCAAGCGTAAGTATTTGACAAAACGACAGATTTTTCTGTGTGAAAGATTACCTCAGATACCATCTTTTTCTCTACCTTATAAATTATACTCTAATTTAAATAGAAAATTTCAGTGGCTTTGTTCTGCGACTTTCTTAAAGCATTTGGTTGTGTGAGTCATGGTATTTTGATCAAGAAATTAGATAAATACGGTTGTTCTAAAATAGTACTTGAATGATTAAATATACCTCTTATTTGAATGATTCCTCTCATATTGTTAAGTTATCTAAAGCTTCTGAAAAAATTAAACATACGAGATGGAGTACCACAGGGACCTGTATCAGGTCCCATCTTTTTGGTGTATCGTAATAACCTCACAATATTTGCTGAGGACACTACAATACTCTGGAATGATAATGACATACATGACATACAGAAAAAACTGATAATGATATAAGTTTAAATAAAAGATGGAATGACAGCAATTTTTTAATTTTTAATATATGGAAAACCAAATTCATGACTTACAAATGCTTACTTGACGTGATTTACTACAACGAACAATTACACAGAACATAGAGCATGAAGTTCTTAGGTCTAACTATTGATCAAAGATTTCATTTTTAAATCATATTAATAGTTTAATTAATGAGTTAGCAAAAGTAACTGACATACTAAGAACAGTTCGAGAAACTCTTGAAAGGAATACCACCAAAAGTTATTATTTTGCATTATTCCAAAGTAGGTTAAGCTACGGCATCTCATTTTGGGGTGTCTGTTCTCATACCTACTTAAATAAATTGTTAGTCTTGCAGAAGCGAGCAGTTAGATGCATCGCCAAAAGTAGACCTAGAACTTCATGCAAGTTATTATTTTATGAATACAGAGCTATGACCGCGATTGCATCATTTGTTTTGGAAACGATATCACTATATCCAAAAATAAAACAAAATTTGAGACCATTAACCATCTAGTAGCTTGACTATTCAATTGTTTTTAAATATTTTGACGTTCAGTTTACATTAAAGAGTAGCAATTTCATTCATTCATCCGAAACCAATCACAGACGACGTCGTTTCGCTTTTATTAAAGCTCGTCAAACTGATTTAGGTCTCAGACGAATAAATGAAATTACATGATAGTGCCTAGCTGGAAAAGCTCGTACTAGTAGTGGCAACATATAGATATAGGGAAGCAGTACTTTGAAAAAGTATTGGTTTGCCATCTATCTACCAAAGCGGGTACCGGTACCCCTTCTCAACTTTACCCCCAAAATGAAGGCTCCTAAGGTAAGAATAGTATTATGTAAAATTCAAAATATATCAATACAGCTGTAATGAGAAAATATGATTTATTTATAAATGCTAGTCCACATCCGATACTATGGACTTTATGACTGCTATTCTGAATACGGCTCTGGCGACCGACATCCACAGGCCAGCCGCCGAGCGCTTGATATTGCTTACATTCACTACACGGTGGATTTAAATACACTTTAGTGACTTGTATTTCAAAAACGCTCTGTAATATCATGTTTTGCCATATGCCGATCATATTGGACACTAAAGGATTCATATTAATGCACGATAATGCTCGACCGCTTGCAGCTAGCATAGTGACTAATTACCTTGATACAGTCAATATTCAAAGATTAGATTGGTTACCATATAGCCCCGACCTAACTCCGATTGAAAATATCTGGGATTATATTAGACGCCGCATGCGAAGAAGAAATCTTATAGAACAGCTCAAAATTGCTGCCCAAGAGGAGTAGAACGTGATTTCTTAAAATTATATCCAAACTCTATTTAGTAGCATGCCGGGAAGAAACAATCAATAACTAGATCTCGAGGAGTTTACTTTAACTTTAATCATTTTTATTTGAGGTCTAATTAGCATTATAGTATAACGTAAGTATCCTTAATTTTCACAGCCTTCCGCATAATTTTTTTAAGATTCTATTCTGACAAAAATCAAGAATAGGCATTGAAATGTCTTTATAATAAACCTTTTTTGTAATGCATAGCGTTTAAATGTCTTGATTCACCACAATCTATTTCTATAACGAAAAATGAAGTCAAGTTGATTGACTCAGTACTTCCCACACATTACGCTGATACCAGTTTATTATTTTCCCATAGCATGAAGCTTTAGTCCAAGATCCCTTGCAACCAAATAATTGCCACCCCCCCCTAAAATTGTCTTATGCCGCTAGGTCTTTCCTTCACAGGTCAATGGTCAGCCTATTATCGATACTACAAACTTCTCAGTTTTAGAACCCCCCACTCCCCCAACCACCTCACTTTCACCCCCACCCAAAAAACTGGTAGGAAATGATCAGGAACCCCTAAAACATCTAAAAACCGAATTTGAGTTGCTTTCATGCATGTCGCCTTCTTTGATTATTGCTACGCTGTCACTGACAAGATTTTTAACAAACATACGCGTTTTCCATTCTTACCACGGTAACAATATACTGTGTCAAAATTTCATTAGAATCAATTTAATAGTGTCCACTTTACAAAATACAAAACGATTTAGACCAATCAATTCTCGTATAGTATACAGAAAATTCTAAGTCCCTTAGTTTCTGTAATAGGCTAGGCAATGTTCGGATGCACCTAAAAAGGTGATTTGTGTCGCTAGATCTTCCTTCACAGGTTAGTGGACAGCCTATTATGAGTACAAGAATTTTTTTAATTTTTGAACCCCCAACCCCCCAACCACCCCAATTTCACCCCCACCCAAAAAAACGCAGAAAATGATCAGGAACCTCTAAAACGCTTAAAAACGAAGTTTGAGCTGTTTTTATATTTTTAGCTTTTTTATTATTTCTGCGCCGCCACTGGCACGATTTAACAAAACCATGCGCGTTTTCCATCTTCGCCATGGTAGTAATGCCGTTTCAAAATTTCATTAAAATCAATTCAACAGTTCCTCGTTACAACGATCTGACGCAATACTCTCGTATGTTTACATCAAAAAGAAAAATTCTAAGTCCTTTGCTTTCTGTAATAGGCAAAGGCAATGTTCGGATGGACCTAAAAAAGTTATTTATGTCGCCAGGTCTTCCCTCACATGTCAGTGGACAGTCTCTTATGAATGCAACAATTTTTTCAATTTTACAACCCCCCACCCCCCAACCTCCCCAATTTCACCCCACCCAAAAAAAAGTAGAAAATGATCAGGGACCCCTAAAACGCCTAAAAACGAAGTTTCAGCAATATTAATTTTTTTTTGTTTTTTGTTAATTACTCTCGCCGCCTATGCACCGATTTTCAAAATTATAGGAACATTACCTACTACGACCCCACAGCATACCGCTGCCCAAATTTCATCACAATCCATGCAGGGCTTGCTGAGGTTACGAGGCTAGAAAAAAGCGACAGACAGACAGACAGACAGACAGACAGACAGACAGACAGACAGACAGACAGACAGACAGACAGGCCGACAGACAGACCGACGGAAATGAGTGACGTGGATTTTCGTTATGTAGACATCATAAAACGCCCAAAAAACGTATTATCTCAAAATCGAAAATTTTAGCGATCACAATACTCCCCTCACCTATCGGTGTGGGAAGTAAAATTATAAAAATTTTAAAATAATCGATAATTTTATCCTTGAGTGTATAATCATTTAGTGAACTTGCCCTCACCTCCCTTTTGTGGGTATTCAAAGTGCAGTCGCCTCGTGAGTCACCCCCGGACCTAAAGCCGCTTTCATACCCTTTTCGATGGGCGCCTAGATAACGACTCGATTAATTCTTTTTACCCCATACCCCCATAAATCTGGACCCCTAAAAAACAAATCTATTAGCATGCCGCAAATAAAATTCCCCCGGAATATTCACGGAACCTGGCCATTTCTTCCAGACGATTTGCTACCTACGATTCGGAGGAAGGTCAGAGACATTGTCACGTTCTTAGCTGCCAAATAATTTTCGGTATGCAGAAATGAGGTGTAGTGTAGGCAATAGCGATGAAAATATATAAAATAGGGTACTTGCAGAAAGAATATTATGTCGTTTACGCGTCCTTAGAGCCTAGTAAACATGACAAAATCACTTGTTTGGTTTTTTGGAATCGGCTGTGAGAGATATTCCAAAAATTATTTCAAATGACGGAAAATGCCGCGCAAACAACCAGCCACACACAAAAGTACAATAGTCAAAAGAATAAAAGTCAGGCTAGATTACTAATTGACTTTGTAGGGATGGGCTTGAATTAGATTCTATCTTTGGATTCATTCATAATGGGATGCGCCGAAATAAAATGATGGCTTCGATTAGTTGCGAATCTCGGTCACAAACAGGATGAACTGTGATACCTATCAGATATAAAAATGTATTGCAACGAAAATGCTAGTGAGTTAATTGCCTGTTTCAAATATCTTTAAGTATCAATAAATTGAGTCGTATTGTTAAAGAATTCAGATCATCTCTAGTTTGCAGTTGAATCTCACTGACCTCCGCTGTAGCAGTCTCGATTGTCGATATCGATAAGATACCTGTGACGTCAACCCTTGTTTTAGATCACGTGGAAAAATTTGAATATATCCTTATTTTATTTTGTAAATATCTTTTTTTGGCCGTCAGTAAAATCATGTTTTTTGTTTCCTACTGCTTCTTGATATGGTTTTCTTTACGCTATGTATACTCCTGAGACGATTTCACGACCTCTGTAAGTACCCTATTCAAATGTATGCTTTCCAATATACCTACAGAGTGATCCAATAACCGCGCCGTGCTCTCTAGCTGCCTTACCGTTTAAATTGGAAGAAAATGTTTCGCATAGAAAAACTTTTCTTTTAAAATGGTTTACTTGCAGAAAATAATTTCAAAGATGGCGGACATTTGGATATACCAGGAATAGGTATCAACTGCCCTTTTTTAACTATAACATCCTATACATTATAACGGTTTTGAATTCAGCATTGATGTTTAGGTCCAGTTTGTTAATCATAGTTTATGTCTAGAAAGCCTATTTTCAAAGTTATTCAGCAATCTTTAGAAAATTTGACGTTTTTAGTACTTTACTAAAAATGTTAATATCTCGGAAACTAAGAACAACAGAAAGATGCGGTTTGCGGTTTTGAAACTACCGAGAAACGTATTTGAATTTTAGTAAGATCATTGTTTTGAAAGCAAATTAAATCAATAGGCCAGTAATATTCAAAATTGAAAAATTTATAAACTTTTTTTTTTCAAATGGGATGTGAAATTAACTTCTCTTTCACCTTTGTCTGGGCATATGTGGTTGTATCTTTGATAGTTTTTGATTTTGTAATTATTACGTAATAGCGCGTAGGAAAAATCGTAGGTGGCGTGGCTCGCAGACGAAACATTTGGCTGGAAACTTTCCATCCAAAGTGTTTCGGCCTCTAATAATAAAATGTGCATGCGCTCCATCTAACTGTAACCATATTACTCTTAAAAACTCCAGTCGTAAATTTTCCAGCAGCTTTTCTAAATTCTCATTGTGTCTACTCGTATACTCATTAACCTGGAACTCATATATTGTTTAATCTGGAAATTTATTATAAAGCTGTTTATGTCAAAGGTATACGAACACGTTATACTCAAAGCTATGGTAGGAAAATCAAATAAATGTTAAGATCAAAACTCAGTTTTTTTAAAGCGCATTTCAATTGCTCAATGCTGTTATTGTAATCAGCACTAGGCCTGTTTGTATGTGCTTCTGTCTAGGGCCGTTATGTTACGCAATACTTTTTGTGAATTTTATAACCAAGCTTGAAACAGAAGCAGCTTATTTGAGTTTTCACCAAATTATCCTATTACAGCAACATTACGAATGTATAACGAGAGGTAAAAATTAGACTGAAGCAGCTCAGAAATGAGCCGGGGTTAAACCTACATCATACGTGTAATCCTTTTTACTGCAGCATTTCAACTGTGAGCAAGGTGGGTCTCACTATTTCGTAAACACACACAAACCGCAGATCTAACATTGTATCTGGTTATCCATATATGCAGTAGTAACAAGATGAAAAGTATATTCCATTAACATGGGCGTACGTAAGAATCCCAAAAATATACAGAATAATAATAATACAAAAAATGGGGTCAGGTTGATTGACTCAGTACTTCCCACACATAATGATGATACCATTTTATTACTTCCTATTGCTTGAAGCTATAGTCTAAAATCCGCTTGCAACTAAATTATCGCCCATCCGCCCGCAAAAACAACATCCAACACAAAAAACCCTCGTAATTAGTTTCTTGCGTCTCCCTCCTTTGGAACTAGGACGCCACAGTTTTTTTCTGCATGCTTCAACTGGACGATGCGAAACAATCAAGAGCCTCCAACCCGTCTGAAAACGAAGTTTGAGCTAATTTTATGTTTCTGGTTTTTTGATTATTTTTGCTCCGCCATTGACACGGTTTTCCAAAAACAGAGTCGTTTTCCATTCTCGCTGCGGTAATAAATTCTGTGTCAAGATTTCATTAAAATCAATTCAATAATTTTCGCTTTACGCAATACACATAGAATGAAATAAAGCAAGTATGTACAGATCACAAAATTGGTTTCTGTAATAGGCAAGCCAATGTTCGAATGGACCTAAAAAAGTGTAATATGCCGCTAGGTATTTCTGCTACAGGTCAATGTACAGACCATTAAGAATACAAAAAATTTTTCAGTCTTACCCCGATTTCACCCCACCCAAAAAAAAAAATTGAAAATGATCAGGAAACCGTAAGTTTGAGCTGTTTCCGTATTTTTAGTTTTTTTATTATTGCTGCGCCGCCACTGACACTATTTTTCCAAAACATACGTGTTTTTCATCCTCGTTGCGGTAGTAATGCTGTGTCAAAATTTGATTAAAATATAGAACGATCTAAAACAATACTCGTGTGTTACATCACAAATTCCGAGTCGCTTGGTATTTGTAATAAACAAGGCAATGTTCGGATGTACGTAAAATGTGTATTATGCTGCTAGGTTTTTTTTTCAAAGATCAATGGTCAAGCCATTATGAGTACAACAAATTTTTCGGTTTTACAACCCCCCACCCTCCAACCACCCAAATTTTTTGTTTTCTGATAATTACTCCGGCCCCCGTATAACGATTTTCAAAATTATAGGAACATTACCTACTACGACCCCACAGCATAGCGCTGCCCAAATTTCATCACAATCCATGCGGCGGTTACTGAGATTACGAGGGTAGAAGAACGCGAACAGACAGACCGACAGAGAGACCGACAGACCGACGGAAATGAGTGACGTGGATTTTCGTTATGTAGACATCATAAAACACAAAAAGCGTATTATCTCAAAATTTAAAATATTCGCGATCACAATACTCCCCTCACCTATCGGCGTGGGAAGCCAAAAATAAGAATAAACATTGAACCTGTTCAACCTCATATCTCCCTATTTTACAAAACAATATTGGAAAATGTATTCCATCAATACCTCACGGTAGATTTTGTTATAAACAACAATACTTAACGTAACGTTCGTAATAAAATATCAATAAAAATCATTTTTATTGCATAGCACGACCTCGTCAAATCGAATCAAACGTTTCGTTTTGCAAAATATACATATTCGTTCAAATTATAGCATACAGAACCATAGAATATTCGTTATATAGAAAGTTTTTATTGTTTTGTTTTGTACTTTTAAAATTCAACATGCACTCCATAGGTGAAATTCCAGACGATATACTACAGCCCTATCCATAACAAACGTGCGTTGCTTCTGTTTTAAAATATCAATCAAACATTTTGATTTCGCTGAATATACATTAATTGAAAATACTCGGCAGATCTGTTTTTGATCCGCAGATGTGCGTTTGACGTTTGCAATTGTTACTGTAAGCTATTTGATGATTGAACTACATTTATCAGTTCAATAAACAAAAAATTACCGTATTTGGGATGTGTCTATATTATTCTTTTATGGTCTACCTTCCGCAAAGGCTGAAGCCTATGACGCTGTAAAAGCACTGCGAGAGGATAAGTATGGGTTCTCGCTAGATTTGAAATACTGCAGGTTGTAGCCGTCGGGAAACAAATTCTCTGGCAGCTCACTCCACAGCGTCAAAATTCTTCAAAAGAAGGTACGCTGGAGGAGACTGGTTTGGGGAGTAGGGACCTCGACCTGGGAAGGCCTTCGGTGTTATTATCTGGGAGAGCTCACGCGAACATCTTCTGTGAAAGAATCTGTAAAACAGGGACAGGTCGTCTACCCTTCTTTGATGCTCCAGGCTGTGGTGGTCCTTTGTGAGGATAGGCGTATCGATAGGTCTAATTGCTCTCTTCTGGATAGTGTCCAGAAGCTTTAGAGAGTGCTTCGGAGCGGATCCACACACATGGAAGCAGTACTCCAACGATGGTAGGCTGTGCCTTATAGAGCAGCAGTAGTTGTTCTGGTATATTCAGCTTCCTACTGCGAAACAAGACTTCAAGCTTCTGGAATGCCGTTTTAGCAATACTGACGACATGGTCACGCCAGGACATGTTATTGTTAGTGTGGTACATACAGCCGAGAGATGATGACTTGGTATCTTCTGTTGTTTGGGAAGGCCAGTAGAGTTTTCACATCAGGTTTAACTTGGTAGTTCGTTATTGGTATTTCGGTTCCACTGATTCTGCCACAAAGTTGAAATATATTTCTTAATTGGTTTTTGATGTCATCATAGGATGATCGTGCCACAGTAACAGGTTTGATCACCGTGCTGCTGCCCTGTATGCTTCTTGATTTCCAATAATTCCCACGTGCGAAGGTACCCACAAGAATTTAACTGTGTTGTTATGGTCGTATGGGATCTTCAGTTTTTCCTTAATGTCCCTGACGACTATCTGGCTCCGGGAGTACATTTTCCTCAAATTTTCTAGTGCACTCAATGAGTCTGTAATAATTAGTATGTTGTCTTCAGCAGATAGTCTTACGATATCTAAGACTTCATTGATGGCTAATGCTTCCCTATTCAACTTCTGGTGTATGCAGATAATTCTGAAGACATCTGGTACCTCATAATACAGATTATTCACAGTTTCTTCCTTATTTTAATATCAGAAAACTATGAGAACTTGGGAAATAAACTAAACATTTAGGATTCGGAAATTTTGGCTGCCCATTTGACCGAGTGCAGTCTATGCCTTCTAAAAAAGCGGAAGTAGGCGTGGCTTTGCGTTTCTGCCACCCGTGTGCAAAATTGATAAGTGGGCGCCCTACCCCAAGCACAACAAGAGAAGGTGATAAAATTTCGGAGACGTTTACTTTCAAGTTTTGTTAAAAATTCAATATTTTTTTACACAAATTCTACATAAATAAAAATCCTTAAAACTAAGCAACAAGGAAACAACTAACGTCATAACCGATAACCATGTACCCTACTCCGATATCAAACTCCTCATCAAACATCACATCCGATACCGATGGCAGCAGAAATGGGGTCGCAGTAGTAGTAAACTTCACCAAGTCATACCACAAGTTGCTACTACCTTGAAGCTTCCTGCTAACAGAAGAGACCTGGTGACAATTTCGAGACTGCGTATTGGTCACACACTTCTGACACACCAGCATCTATTTAACAACGCAGAACCACCAACCTGTTCCACGTGCAACACCTCGTTGACAATCAAACACATCCTCCTTGAATGCCCCAGCTATGAACCTGCAAGACGAGCCAACCACCTACAGCATAGTTTACAAGATATACTAACTTCAAATATTGATAGCCTTCTAAAATTTATGAGAGACATTAACCTTTATTTTTCAATATGATACCTGTGCAATATTACAATTGACAAATATTGTATTTTTGAGTTGTGCCGTCCACCGCTAATAACCCTGCGTGGTTGATGCGGTTATGTGTTAATAAAAAAAACATATAATTATGTACTTTAACCTTAAAAACAAAAGCTTCCAGAAAACAAAAATTAAATATTCTAAAAACCTTAAGTTCAATATTTTAAACATAAACAAAAAACAAACAGAACAGATAATTATGTACTTTAAACTTAAAAACAAAAACTCCTAGAAAATAAAATATGATACACCTATCTTTTTATAAAACTTATCGAAAAGATACTTGCCTTGCCTTGCCTTAGTAAGCTGACTCGACTATTAGGTGACTGTCCGTTTCCACAGTTGGTTAGCTAACGTGAGACTCCTTTGTCAGTGTTGTTGCCTGAGTTTCCTGTACACTGTACTTTATTTACTAATCCCCATTAGACAATTGTTTTGATATCTACATTGATCTGTGATGTATATTGCTGTCGCCGACGTACCGTCTCCTGGGATGATAGTAGCTTGTCTGGTTCCATGCATGATATTATTGTACTGTCGTCTGCTAAGTCGTAGATTGGATTGAATGTTATTTCCAGCAGAAACAGTGTAGGGGATACGACAGATCCCTGAGAACAGCCGGCGTTTATTGAAAATACGTCTGATGAACAGCCTTCAACTACAAAAAACAGAGATTGGTCTTCAAAAAGCTATTCAGCCACTGTCGCAGGCCAGGTGAGGGTCTATAAGCAGCAAGCTTGACCAGAAGTCCCTTATGCCACACTGTATCGAATGCTTTCGATATTTCAAGTGCAACAATACGGGATTCGCCGTGATTCTCAATTGCTCTATTCCACAAGTGAGGTCACCCGTAGATCTGTGCTTACGGAAGTCACACTGGCGACTATTTATGATTTCATTGTTGTCCAGGTGTTTCAGGAGCTGTGCGTGAATGACAGTTTCCATAACCTCAACCTGTGGTTGGTGGGATCGGTTTTTTTGCCTTTCTTAGGATTGGGTTGTACTCAGCCAATCTTCCACGCAGCGGGAAAGACGCCTTATTGATACGATAGTTTGGAGTTCTTGCAAAGGATAGGTGTAAGTTCAGTGGCACAACGTTTAAGGACAATGACTGGAATTTCGTCAGGACCAGTAGCTTTCTTCGTGTTTTGTTTTTGGAGGATGCTTTACATCCCGATGTTGAAATTTGACATCTAATAGTCAGTTATTCTCCGGAGTGGTCCCTGGAAGAAACACTGGTTGTCACCTGCACTCCAATTGTTATTATTAGTAATAGTAGCTGTTATGCTGTTCACTCTTGATAATGAAAAAGTGGCAGAGGACCCAACAAATAATCTATTTTCCATCATGACAAGTATGATATATCCAGTACATTAACCCGAATGGCTCGCACCCTTTGCAGACTTACCCTCCCTAAAATATCTCTATGTGCTTTTATGTGCTATATCCGAGCGAAAAGACTTCTAGAGTATTTATACAGAATTTATGTCGGCATAATACTCCCAGGCATTTTGTTAATCCCTCTATCATCTCTAAATAATTACATTACATTCGTAGCTGGGGATTATGGTAGTTAAAATGTTTAGAGCTTCGTGCATGTATGTTGTTTCGGATGCTGTGCTCTTCTTGTGTAATATTTTCCATGACATACTGAGTTTTAGGATTTATAACGAGGCATGAAAGAAAATTCGAGTGGAGTGCGACCCATGAGTACAGCTAACGGTGAGACATTTATGTGTGACAGTGAATAAAAAAAACTATGTTTATTATCATTTATTAATTAAGTACCTGCGGTTACTGAAGGCAAGCATAATATACTGACTCGCTTTTCAGATGAGCCAGAAAATCTGAAAGATCTAGAACACAGCATAGAAAACAACCAGCATATTATCTGTGAGGATTTCCTATATAAAAATGGTTCCCACAAAATTTCACCTTGGGAGGGTTTTTGGATGACTTTACGGCTGTCAAGTTTGGGTAGAGATGCGAAAATGAAAATATCGATACCGGTACCAACTCGATATTTTTTATCCAAATAGGCGCGTTCGATTCGTAGAGAGCATTTTGTGCAACTGATTACACCCCTCAATAATTATATAATTATTTTCGATACCGATACAAAACTATCGATACCAGCTTGGAATGCCTTAAGAAGTATCGATGACAAAAAAAACTCGATATGAGTGCAGAAGTATCGAAGTACCATTACCATCCCTACAAAAAACCCATCCAAAAGTGGGGATGCACGTGTAATTTCCGCCATCTTGAGTTATTGTGCTGGTTGTTTTCCATGCTGTGTCTAGAATTTCTGATTTTCGTCAAACGAGACTGACAGTCAAAGCTGCGACCGCATTTGCAATCAGCACTCGAAAGTTATGAAAACCACTAGGCCAAATAAAGATTTTCGATTTTTCATGTTATAGCTGAAGATCTGAAGGATCTGAAATTTTTGATTTCCGTCAAACGACACTGAAACTTGAAATTGCGACTGAAATTGTAATCAGCATCCTTAAGTTATGAAAACCACTAGGCTTTATTTTAATATAGCGCCAAATAAAGGTTTTCGATTTTTTATGTTATAGCTGAAGAACTGATGGATCTGAAATTTTTGGTTTTCGTCATACGACACTGAAACTCGAAATTGCGACTAAATTTGTCATCACCACCCTAAAGTTATGAAAGCCACTAGGCTTTATTTTAATATAACGCCAAATAAAGATTTTCGATTTTTTATGTTATAGCTGAAGATCTGAAGGATCTGAAATTTTTTATTTCCGTCAAACGACACTGACATTCGAAATTGCGACCGCGCAAAACCACTAGACTTTATTTCAATATAACGCCAAATAAGGATTTTCGATTTTTTATGTTATAGCTGAAGATCTGAAGGATCTGAAATTTTTGATTTCCGTCAAACGACACTGAAACTCGAAATTGCGACCAAAATTGTAATCAGCATCCTCAAGTTATCGAAAACACTAGGCTTTATTTTAATATAACGCCCAATAAAGATTTTCGATTTTTTATGTTAAGCTGAAGATCTGAAGGATCTGAAATTTTTGATTTTCGTCAGACGACACTGAAACTCGAAATTGCGACCAAATTTGTCATCACCACCCTAAAGTTATGAAAACCACTAGGCTTTATTTTAATATAACGCCAAATAAAGATTCTCGATTTTTTAAGTTATACCTAGTTGAAGATCTTAGAGATCTGAAATTTTTGATTTTCGTCAAACGACACTGAAGCTCAAAATTGCGACCGAATTTGTACTCAGCACCCTCGAGTTGTCAAAAACCGTAGGTTTTATTTCAGTATAACGCCAAATAAAAGGTTTCGATTTTTCATGTTATAGTTGAAGATCTGAGAGATATGAAATTTTTGATTTTCGTCAAGAAATACTGAAACTTGATATTGCGACTGAACTGAACTGAAATCAGCACCCTCGAACTGTCAAAATCACTAGGTTTTATTTTAGTATAACGCCAAATAAAGGTTTTCGGTTTTATAGCTGAATATGTGAAAGATCTGAAATTTTTGATTTCCGTCAACCAACACTCGAATTCGCCATACCACCGATCCCCTTCTACCACATGCCTTCACAATCTCATAAGATGCCAAAAAAAAATCTTAAGGGACCAACATAATTGGCCCAATGAACTTTACTGCTCCTCTCCCGCCACCACCAGGTGCATCCGGAGTTCCTTTCCTCCGGTGGCGCTTTCGGGCGTCTTCGGCTGTTTCCGGGCTCCGTCGCGCCGCATCGCCACCCTTGATCGTGGCCGCGCGGCCGTCAGTGCCTGCTGCGATCGCAAACGGGGTGAGAGCCACCCCTCGCGCCTTTCTCGCCCGTGTGACACGCGACACGCCGGGACGTGCAGAGGTGGCTGTGGATTCCAAAGGTGATTTGATTAGAACGGTGGAAATCGTTGCGCTATCATTGGTGAATTGCGGTTGATGAGGAAAGGGGTTGTTTGTGAGGAGTTGGGAATACTTTAAGGGTAGCTTTGAGAGGAGGCAGTAGGTGACAAGCTTCACGTAAGCTAGTGTCTGCAAGAGTTAGTTTTTTTTAAATATTGGGCAGGAAAAAGGCCTGGAATAATACCATTGAGAAGGATTTTCACAGACTGATGATTCCATGAATATTTGACGTGATTGACACGAAATTCACAAATGTTAAGGTGATCTTATCAGAAAGTTTTATGCGATATCACCAAAACTAACCCAAAAGACTGATAGTCATAAGAAAAGTCAACATAATAAGGAGGTTTGATGAAAGTCTGTAATAATCTTCTATTATAGCTATTTAGTACCTGCTACTATCTTAAAAGACACTGCTTGGTCATAGAAAAGCTGTCAAGAAATAAAAACGGTTTTGAATGTCTAAAAAATATACCTTGTATTCTTCATCGTGTTTTATGAAGAACAGACCTAAAACATCTTTGGCAGAGGAATTGAGGTGGAAAGTTTCTGGTCTAACTACAAACCAATTTCAACAATTCCTAGTCCTTTAAACAAGATTTAGTTGAAACTATTGGTGAAGAGGAAGTACTTTAAGTAGAGAAAAAAGGCGAAAAGCTTCATGTAGAGAAGTCGCAGCAAAGGTCATTTTTTGAGATACCAGACATCAGAAAAACTGCCCAACTTTTTCCACTGAAGTACCATTTTCATAGCCTAATGAATTAGTGGAGACTTTAAACAAAATTTAGGGTAGTATTTGAAAGGGTTGTGTTTTTGTGACTCATGTGATTCAATCAAAATTGACTAGAGATTAATTCACCCTGTTGGAAATTTAAAGAACTGACAGGCATAAAAAAATCTAAGCAGTATGGAGGTTTAAGGGGGTCTGTATTAAGCTTGTATTAAACTTATCCAGTTCTCACAAATATTTCAAAACCACTTGACTGACTTTTGGGGAGCCTTTTTATACAAGCATCGTTTTGATAATCTAAGAAAAAATCCAGTATTTCTGCCCTAAGGTGTTGCTTTTATAAAGAAATTAACCTGGCATGGAAAAAGAGGTGAAATATTTCTCGCCAAACATGACAGCTTGTTCCAAGATATTTCAATGCAATGGACCCCAAAGACTAGAAAAACGAATTCAAAGAATTATAACTTGGTACTTTATCAAAAAGGTAATCATTATATGCCAGGGTATGGCTTTTCAGATTCTTACCACAAAAAAGGTTTTAAATTCTATTTTGATGTATGTATCGTAATTTTGTTAATCACACGTCTAACAACTTGTACTTAAGTTACCCCAAAATGTTTCTGTCTCTTACACCAAACCATTTGAATTTGTTGAAATGCAGGAGGTTAGATTAGACAAAGTGAAATTGAAGTGCGATCTATTAAATTTTTACATGAGAAACCCTCAACTAGTATTAAAAGTTGTTGTTCTTGAACCAAAAAGGATGAAAGTTTATTATTTATTTAAACAACTGAACAAAGCATGTATATTTAGTACAACAAAAGCGACATATGATGTCTATTTATAATATGTTACTGTGATATACTCTCATGTTAAATATTTACAATTACTGTTGGCCGAAAAGATCAATACACAGGCATCGTGATACTGTACCTCACCAATTAAAGGGTTGAGCTGCTTGGTCACTTAAATTATTTAACAATATATTTTCATAGTACTGAGTGGTTCCTTATACTTCATCATCCCTCTTGTCTTTTTTATTCGAAGAGATATAAAAAAATGTTTATATGAAAGTTTTATAGTTTCCCTTGTCAATCAGAATTTGAAAAGATGAAAAAAAAAGAATAATTAAGAATAGTTTATTTTTCGTACAATGTTATAATTATACGAGGGTTGCTCTAGGCAGAACTTTCTGCTTGTTGCCTAAAGTTATAATTTTTAAAAACTATATCACGAAGAGAAATATATTTTACTCTTATTTTCAAAAATATTGGGTTCGTTCACCCTATCTTGAAAGATTTTTAAAATATGAGTAAGCCTCAAACCACTATAGCCATGGCGATCAAAAAACAATTCAATGCGGTAATGTTTTGTGCAATTCTGACATGTTGCCGAGGTAAAAAGCAAACACTTTGTTTACGAGTGAAAATAAGTTCCAGTTTTATTGTAAAAATTGACATTAAATTAATATAATGGACCTAAAAAACTTTATAATACGTTTATTTTATAAAAATAATAACAATATATCTCAAGCAACATAAGAGTACAGGGCTCGGTACAGAGCATTATTTCGCTGACCTGTGACGTCAAGAAGCACAGAAAACAACTTCAAGTTTTATTTTCATTACAATAATATAACGGCATGTATTCCTAGTGCAAGAAAAGTGACATATGATGTCTATTTATAGTATATTACTTTGTTGTATTCCCATGTTAAATATTTACAACAATTACTACCCGCCGCATAGGATCAATATACAGTAATCGTGATACAGTACCTCACAAATGATAGGGTTGAGCTGCGTGGTTACTTAAATCATTTAACACGATATTTTAATAGTACATGGTGTTTCTTCATACTTTGCCACCCCTTTACAACCAAATTTTGAAGTTTATAACCCCCCACCCCCAAAGCACCCCAATTTCAGCCCCACCCAAAAAAAATTGAAAATGATCAGGAACCCCTAAAATGTCTAAAAACGAAGTTTGAGTTTTTTTATATTTTTAGTTTTCTTATTATTGCTGCGCCGCCACTAAAACGATTTCTAAAAACCATACGCGTTTTCCGTCTTCGTCACGGTAATAAATCTGTGTCAAAATGTCAAGTCCCTTGGTTTTCTCTAATCGGCAAGGCAATATTCGGATGGACCTAAAAAAAGTGTTTTATGCCGCTAGGTCTTCCTTTCACAGGTCAATGGGCAGCCTATTATGAATACAAAAGAATTTCAGTTTTACAAACTCTCACCCCTCAACCACCCCAAATGTCACCCCCACCCAAAAAAAAGTAGAAAATGATCAGGAAGACCTAAAACGCCTTTAAACAAAGTTTGGCGAATATTTGAAATTTGTCGTTTTTTGCTAATTACCCCGCCGCCAATGCACCGATTTTCAAAATTATAGCAGCATTACCTACTACGACCTTACAGCATATTGCAGCCCAAATTTCATCAAAATCCATGCAGCGGTTACTGAAATTACGAGGCTAGAAAAACACGCACAGACAGACAGACTGACCGACGGAAATGAATGACGTGGATTTTGGTTATGTAGACATCACAAAACGCCCAAAAGGCATATTATCTCAAAATCGAAAATTTTCGCGATCATAATACTCCCCTCAGCATCGATGTAGGAAGTATAAACGAAAAAATAATAAAGAAATCGCTTTTTTGTATAATAAAATGGAACACCCGGTATATGATGTCAAGAAAGGATATATATTTTTCCCTTGTTTTCAAAAATATAGGATTCGATCGTCTTATTTTGGAAGATTATAAGAAGTATTACTAAGAAATGAAAAGTGAGACTAGCGGCAAGCCTAGACTCCCTAGAACCTCCTTTTCGTCAAAGGTGTATGTTCAAAAAACCATAGCTCAGATAGTTCTATCCAGTCGATCAGATCTACGAAAAACTATCTAGTGAATTATACGCTGCAACAGTAACTAACATAATGTTCTCAAATTCGAGGATCTTATTTTGCATGTCAAAATATTAAAAAGAGTTTGTTGATAGATTGATCTGGAAGTTCTTGCTAAGATGGCTAGATCCCCCATAAATAAAAATACTGATTAAATGCGTGACTACTTTAGGCACTTTGACTGTTTACTCGAAGATGGTGGTCGAAAGTTTACCATAGAAATCCAGCTGTATGCGTAATGAGCGGTGTAAGAAGGAGTGACGGTTATTGGACCAGATTTCCGAAATTTTTAGTTTTAACAGCTCGAGTACTTATGAAAACATTATTGGTATTATCTGCTACCAATCTTTGGCTGCCTGAAGTAAACCAGTTCGCAGAAAGTCCAATGAAGCATACGGAAAGATAGCTAGCATAAGCTATTAGACATCATGATCCAGTTTTGGTATAAAACAGTGAGATTGTAATGCTGTTGGATAATCACTGGCTTTAGAAAATGGTACAGTAAAATATTTTGTGACGTATTACAATTATCTTACTATGTATGCTTATACCCTGCTACAAGGCTCAGCCTTCTAGGGGTGGCATTATTTGTAGTTTTCTTGCAAATAAATAAAGATATTTTTTGACTCAATTTCAATTTATGTGTCGGAACCCCAAAAAAAAAGTAAAGAACAGAGTCTCTTTACACCGATTTCTTTGCATACAGTTGCTGCTACTCCTCTGTACCTTATTAGGTCTTCGACATTTTCTCCATTTGGTATTAGTTACACTAGTAGCATGGGCATTTTAGTTTCTACTGGGATCTTGGTTTTACTCTAGCATGATACAGAAACATGATATATATTTCCATTCTCTTCTCTTAGCATCTCTTGTTACGAATACCTCTGGATTTTATATAGAAATACACATGAACACTGACTGAATTCATAACATCTAAGGCCCAGTTTCACAATCGTTAGTTAACTAGTGGTTAAAAGAAAACTAGTGGTTAACGAGAATATTCCATTTCATATTCGACAGTTTACGTCAAAAGCTCTGGTCAACCAGTAGCTTTGTTAACCCAAGGACGAGGTATGGGTTACCTTTACGTTTGTTGTAGTCAACCGGTGACAGCTTTGGGGGTTATAAAAGCTTGGATTTTCACACTGACGTCTAAGACGTCGATGGATTTTGATTATACTCTGTAATGACATAAATCAAAAAATATGAAAAGAAAGGTTAGGTTTCTTTGTCAAAGGGTTAGGTGTATTCACGGAACACCATTATGGTAGTGCTCTGAGACCAACACGTGGTGCCAACATAAATACAAATAAGCTTTACCATTGGTTTCCTTTGTGAAACAGAGCTACCCGATAACTACTGGCCAACTTCCATCTGTCGGTTGAGTGACTACGAGAGGCTACCAACGATTGTGAAACTGGGCCTTAGTCAGTAAACCTTGCCTGTCTAAAACTAAAGATTATTTGAGAAGATCCAAAAACATCTGGTCTATATAAATCTCTCAAATGGACTCTGACACCCTTAGGAAAATTCCTCGTACCAATCCTCATAGGAACTTTTCTTAATAATTTGCAGTGCAAAATCGTATCCCGGAATTTGAACAAACTATAGCTATTTTGACTCTAGAAACTAATAATTTTTTCATCTAGCACTGAAAACGGATCAAGAGCTGCCCGTCACTCAGAAGCCAACAACTGACAGATCCACAAATCACCGGTCAGTGCGAACATTTAGTTGACAGTTGTGACGTGTCAGTGACGTAACACGGCTGACATTTTAAGCAAAACGTGAGTGTTTACTGCACAGTGAACTACAGATCAGTGAGTGTAATCGGTGTGACATGACAATGATGACGATCTTCGCTGCTGTCATCGTCTTGGCGTTCATAGACTGTGTCAGCTGTCAAACGTTGCTGCCCGAGGACGAGGAGATTGAAACAGGTGAGTTGAGGGTGACGTGGGATCGCTTAGAAAGTCGGTGATCTGAAAGATCTTGTGAATACAGTGGGGTTGATTCATGGGTTTATAACGGTACTGATACTTCTGACCATTTCATCAATATGGATTATTCTTCCATAACATTTCGGTCTACCGAGCCTAGCAAAAGTATAAGTATTATGTATCAGAAATCGATTTTTTGTCAATAACTCACCTGCACTGCATGCTTCTTCACACTCAATTTTGCCAGAGCAACCTATATTTGAATCAACCCAACTACACAGTTTGCTTTTGGGTTTGCGGTGTAGTGAACATATTTTGGACATATCTCTTGCACAATAATATGGTAACGTGTCAAAATATCATTGCAATCAAGTAAGGATGTTCAAGATTATAAGAATATCATATATGAACAATGCTAACTCATAGGTATGACTTCAAAGTGACTGTTCAGGAAGGTCTGAAAACCTTAATCAGGCCATCGCAAAGGTTTTATAGACACAAACGTTTTTAGGATTCTCCCATATGTTTATGTTTTCCTACAAGTTGTAAGGTGTTACATGTAACACAACAACATGTACATGTTACATGTAACAGACCACTTGTTTCCAATTCAGCTGTTCAAGAATAACTTACTGACTTGCCAGCTGCACCTCACACTTTAAAGTCTTGACATACTGCGTGTATCTATAAAAGTTGTATGCTCTGTTACAATGAATAAGGCGTATTGTAGTGCTGGGGTCTTAAGAACGTTTTTAAAATCTCCTATATACTACTTGTCGTTAGCTATAAAGACGCTCTGTAGGACATTTGCCTTTATATTTGTTTGTAAGTCTGTCGGTCTTGTCACCCAGAAACCAGACAATTTTAGTGAGAAAAGTAAGTAAGGAAGAGGTAGAGCAAAGTGAGGAAAATAAATCTGTTAGAGTAGATTTTTAGAATAGAAGGGTACAGGAGAAGAACGACAATGGTTCATCCAAACAGATTTGGAGAAAACCGAAAATATAAGTTTAAATATTCATGCCACTCTTCCTGGGTATAGCCTATCTTGTAGCTGTTATTTTTCGGACTCCAGCAGTTTTCACCATTTAACGATTTCTTATCCGATAGTAAATACAATTATGCCATAAGGAGGGACAGCTTTGTGGAATCAGATTTTACTGAAGAACGAATTTATTATATGCTCAAAAATCTTGGGATTTAATTTTTTCTCATGCACAGTGCTTGCGGACTTGCTCGACCGTGTAGTCCACTGAGTTACTCCGCAAAGGGTTGCTATGCGATTTCGTCCATTACGTAGGGATATAGTCAATTAAGTAAAGATCCCTTTTTTTCACCTAGAATCTAATCTCCGTTTATTCAAGCATCTCGAGTAACAAGACCTGCCAATGCTGACGTCATTCGCATAATAATAGGAAAAATCTAATTTTGTGAACTCTCCTTTCCACTTTTACCGTTTCTTTTAAACCATAGTCGTAAAACAAACTTTGTAATTTTTAAGGACCTTTTCTTTCCCTGTACCCAAAGTAACAAAACTTAAAGAATAATACTCTTTTTGGTTGGATGATTAGATATCTAGGTAAGCCCGAAAATATGTAGAGGCAGTCATTAAAAAAAAAAGAGAATTAGCACTTTTTTAGGAATTGAATTTTCAAATTAACAGTTATAAGTTAAATATTTTTTAGTAGCCACAGTCTTTGTTATAATAATGAATTTCAATATTATTTTCTTGTAGATAGTATTTAACCTGTTTAATTTTTTTTAATGAAATTTTCATACCGCCCTTGTTCATGAGCATAGATAAGATGTCACTTAGAAGTCATCTAGTGCAGAGTCGATTATGTACTTTTGAACCTTGCCTGGTTCTATTGATGTAAATAAATGGTAAATGCGCGTACGTATAAAATAGTTGCACTTTCGCCATTCTTTAAACTATAAAATAATTCGTTCCAAAGGGAAAATTCATATACATAGATGAGCTAAAGCGACAAATGACAACCAAGTAATGTATGCTAATTAAAAGACTTCAGATATTTTCTACATATTATTTCATCAGTTCTTTATTTGTATAATTACGGTTTGAACTAGAAACAATGGTGCGGTAGGACTTCTTGATGTGTAGCAGTCCCGCGGATACATGCTTGATGAGCGGCAAAATTATTCAGGACTCCTCAGAGGAGCAGATTGAATACCGGTAGAAAAGGTCACCAACAGCACCCCGGTGAGAAAGAGGCTGAAGCTGGCGCATTAAGTTTGGGTCTCCGATTAGTCGAATTCATCGAGTAAATATAGATCATTTGGCATTGTTTCATCAGCTATTTGGTAGCACTCATCTTATGCATGTGGAATTTTTAAGGCCGAATTTGGCATCATCAGTTATAGGGTTGTGAGTCCGCTGCTCTTCAATGCATAGATATTCAGGAATCTTCTGATGATGTTTAGATTTCGGCCGATACCAAGTCAATGTACTAGGCTCAATTTCTTTATTTGTAGGAGATAAAAGATTTAAAAACTTGAACAAATGGTGGATGCGGTAATGCTTATTATGCTAGTACTTTCACCATAATTCAAATTGTCACATTTTTCTTGAGAAAAACACTTGTAAAGTTTATACTTCTCTCTGGAAATATTACCTTTTCAAATAATTATTTGATTTGTTATAATCTTGTATTTTATTACTTTTAGGGTGAGCGACTTTTAAGTAAAAGATAGTTTAATTTTCTTTTGATTTCGAAAGGGTAATGAAAACCCTTAGTATTTTCATTTAATAATATATAGCCAGGACGCATATCAGATATTATTATCTGTAGGTCAGATATGTGATATCTAAGATAAGAGAGAAATGTGGAAAAATTGATAGGTTTGCTTTATATGATAAAATTTTTAGCTCTTAGCATAAAACAACATTTTATTGTATTGCCGACACAAATATTATCGATAGTTTCGAGAACTGTAGCTCGCCATCGTTCGCGATTTACTGTCAGCTCAATGGCGCTCATGATACTCATACCCAGCAACTGTTTCGTCGTATCCACCCAGCGTGTAGGGGAACGGCCACGGCGTCGCCCACTCGGGGCGTAACCCTGAACTACAAGTTTCTCCATATTATCGCTTCTGTGAATATGTTCGAAGAATGTAAGCATTCTCGTCGACACAATGCAGGATAGTCTCTTTGGGTTACCGAGCTCATCCAGCATGGAAACACTAGTTCGGTGGGCGGTATAAGGAATTCTCAGCGTCCACATTTTAAAAGCATCTATGCGAGCTCGATCTGCCTTTTTAACAGTCCAAGCTTCCGAGGCATACAAAAATATGGAGAACACAAGAAACTGAACCAGTGATATTTTGGTAGCTTTAGTGATGTTATGGTCACGCCATATTTTAGTAAGCTTTGTCATGACCACCCGTGCCTGTGCGCCGTCGAATCTCATTCTCACAGCTACCTGAATTGTCGATCAAGGAACCGAGGTACACAAAACTTTGAACTACCTCACAACGGCCTATTGACTTTATTTCTTCATGATTGTCATGCTCTCTATCTACGATCATAACCTTGGTCTTGTTGTAGTTAATACCAAGACCATATGCTGCACTGTGTTGTTCTAAAACGTTCAATAGAGCTACTAGTCCTTCTTGACAAGCAGCAATCAGGGTTGTATCGTCAGCAAATCTTAAGTTAGATATTTTGCTTCCGCCAATAGTTATACCCCATTCCAATGTCCAATGCCTGTCCCATCACAAATTCAGAGTAAACGTTAAATAACATCGGAGATAATACACATCCCTGACGAACTCCTTTTCTGGTTACTGTTTGACCAGACAGGTAACCAGCAATTCTTACACGAGCTGAGCTAGACTCTTAGAGTTGCTGTATGAGAAATACTAAGTGGTAAGGGACTCTCATAGAGATAAGGATTTTCCTCAAAAACTTTAGACTACCAGAAAGCTAACAAAAAGTGAGCATAGATGGCACCGATAGTCTATAACTGATGAAAGTGTGACTCAGCCACTTCTTGCACTTGACTCTCCAATTAGTGAAAGAGTGAGTAAAATAACCTAATACGTCCTGCCCAACTAGCTTTGAGCAACTTCCCAAATGCCATGTTCCCAGCTTATCTATATTTTTTTTAGAATCCACAGTATTATTACCACCGAACAACTATCCAAGCAAATAAACGAGAGATCGAGTTGAAATAAAAGCGGTAGCGTTGACAAAATAAAATGTAATATGATGGAACATCCATCTAAAGAGGCCCATTGGACCAGCTCGGTCCATTAAATACTTTGAGCGCTTTAAATATTTCAGGCTCTATTGTGAATGCTGGTCATATTTGACGATGCATTCAATAATCCATGTATGGGTCCGAATTGACATTAGGTCCGTGAATTTTTTATGAAATGCTTGCTGTACACCGCTTTGATTGGATTGATGAAATGGCCAACAGAGAATTGCTAATGTCCCGTTACATCTGATAGACGCTATATATATACCACATGTTAATAATTAAGTAGTATTAAGTGAATTATTGGGGGTGTCAATTTATACAAGGGGATATTCTGGCAGTCTTATAAGTAACTTCCTGATCTGAGTTACTAAGCTTCACATTAGGTTTTGATGTAAGTCAAGCAATTACTTCTACTTTCAGCGATTAATAGAAAATACAGCAATTGAGGTTTTGAATAAAAATTTTTTTTGTCATAAATGGCAAGATCATATATAAGTTTTATAACAAAACTGTTTTTCGCAATATTTCAAAAGTTTACTGCTACTTTTAGCGATTAATAGAAAATACAGCAATTGAGGTTTTGATTAATTTTTTTTTGTCATAAATGGCAAGATGATATATGTTTTATAACAAAACTGTTTTTCGCAATATTTCAAAAGTTATATCAAAATAAAAATGGGTTTTTGAATCCAGTACCGAAGACACGCCGACGGCTACCGAACCCGTGTGACGTCACCATGGCGGTCAGGATGCTCCTTTGACCAACGACGTCCTACTCCGATACTAGATTCCAGATTCCCAGCCAATCTTGAAAATACTTGCTAGTAACTAGTCTATATTTATTGCAATACAGTCGATGAATGAAGTTTGCAGCTCGAGGTGACGTCTACGATCGAAATAAATATCTTTTTGAATGATTGAAATCAGATTACAGATTCCAGTAAGTAAGTACCTAATCAAATATGTTTTGTTGAAACTATCTGCTGCATGTTCGGCTAGCCTAGTGGTTAGAGTGTCCGATAGTGAATCTGTTGGTCTTTGGTTTAAAGTTCAGGCCTTCCAACTTTTTTTTTTAATTTTTTCATCAAAAAATCTATTGGTCCACCGCGTACTGTACTTAGTTTTTGCACTATGCAGTGCAAGTAATATGTCTAATAGAATTTGGTTTAAAAACACATTTACGTTGATCGTAGAAAAAAATGTACGTAACAAGTGCAGAAAGCAATAAATTATTTGATGAAAAGAATAAAAGTAAAGTTGGAAGGTCTGGGCTCCGAACCATAGACCAACAGATCCACTATCGGACACTCTAACCACTAGGCCAGCCGAACATGCAGCAGATAGTTTCAAGAAAACATATTTGATTAGGTACTTGTTTACTGGAATCTGTAATCTGATTTCAATCATTCATCGACTGTGTTGCAACAAATATACACTAGTTACCAGTTTACCAGTTAGTATTTTCACGATTGGCTGGGAATCTAGAATCTAGTATCGGTGTAGGACGTCGTTGGTCAAAGGAGCATCCTGACCGCCGTAGTGACGTCACACGGGTTCGGGAGCCGTCGGCGTGTTTTCGGTACTCGATTCAAAAATCCATTTTTATTTTGATATAACTTTTGAATATTAGAGAATATTAAAAATACCCTGGACGGCTAGAGTTACCAACGAGGAGGTCTTGAGACGAATAGTACAAGAGAGGAAACTAATAATAACAATCAAACGGATAAAAACAATATACCTCGGCCATATTCTAAGGAATAACAAATACGAACTACTGTAGACTATCATGCAAGGACGAGTAGATGGAAAAAAGGGCATAGAAAGAAAAAAGAAATCCTGGCTGAGAAACATTAGAGAATGGACTGATATGAGTATAGGAGAACTGTTCCACATTGCAAAAGACAAAGATTCATTCAGAGAAGTGGTCGCCCACCTCCATTAGGAGGCGGCACTAGAAGAAGAAGATAACTTTTGAATTATTGCGAAAAAAAAAAAGAAAACAAAAACGGTTTTGTTATAAAACTTATATATGATCTTTCCATTTATCACAAAAAAATTTTTTTTTTCAATTCAAAACCTCAACAGCTTCTAGTCCAACATTAAAAAATGTGGACGTTGAACGAGGGAGACCTCGTTCTATGAACTTCCCCGACTCAAGTGGTTGTTTTTCATCCCCTATTAAGACATCCTTTTTGTCCGATCCCCACTTCCTTTAACCCTCAAAAGCTCAATTCGAAAGTAATATTATTTTGAGGTAGACATCTTTAAGTTATTTACGACTGCCTAATATCAAACAATTCAGTGCACAGATACAGCAGTTAATGACATTTGAGTATTTCAATGTATTTAACTTTTTAATAAAGAGACATAGAGAAACATCCTCTTTCAATGGGTGCTATCAAATTTATATGTCGTTTTACATCTTTTTTGTGCACTCCAGCCCACCCTTTTCTATCTCCCATTGTCCGATCGGCACCAAAACCTTCCCAACTCTAAAGGACTTTTATTTATTCAAGTTGGGTAAATTTGACAGCAACCGCTTGAGGCGTTTTTGAGTGACCAAAAAACCAAAGTTTTCCGATGTTCTTAAAACTTGTTCTTCAAACCATAAAAAGGCTATCATTAGAAACAAACATCTGGTTTTTGGTCCCGCTGCAATGAAAAAAAAGGGGTCAGGGTGGGGGTAGCCCAAAAAGTGAGGTCATAACGTGAAATTCTAATACTTCCACAATAAAGAACACGTTTTCTTATGTCGCATGCCGTAAAAATTCATAATAAGTAGCAAGTTTTGGAACTTTAAAATGGAAGTAACTGTCACTAAAATGATCCAAATAATTTCAAATTTTACCGTCACATAGAGATTCTTTTTATCCTGTAGTAGGTGTTTGGGGATGAGGTTCAAAAAAGCAATACAAGGAGAGAAAAAAAAGTTTTTTATCTCAAAATGGTTGCAACGTTTCCACCACTCTGTGGTCTTCTCCAATCATATATTTTTTCTTCCAAAACTACAATCATAATATAATACATATACAAAAATTTTTGGCTATCAAGTCGTATATACCTACCAAAAAAACTTTAAAGAAAATCAGGTTACATAAAAAATATATTAATAAAAATGAGGGCGCAGGCTGTTATAACAGCACTGGCCTGTAAGCCTGTGAGGCTTTTAGCACATTTTTTACGCTTTCTAATGAGAAAGCTTGTAATGACAAGCAATAAGAATTTTACTTTTTATAAAAATAAAACGGCCAAAACACGTGGAGCAGGTACAAGCGTAGTTGCAATCACAAAACACTAATCATACAGTTTACAGTTTCTGTGGCCACATAATGACAACGGCTGACATAAGTGCACAGAACGAAAAGAAATATGTGGATTAGATAGAAGATGCAAAAATTACTATTTAGTATGGAATTGGTGATATATGACAGAAGGTGTTTTGATTTTTGATGTTGTGTTGTGTTTATGTGTTAGTTCATGCTTGGATAATGCTGTTTTATTTTTTTATCATACTTATGTCCTTTGATTCTATTTTCTAAAAGTTGGGATGTTTGGCCGATATAGGAACTATTACAGTTATTACAATTTTTTTTCTATCTTTTGGTACACTTTTGGTGCAAATCCACGATTTAATGATGCAGGGGGCGGGGGAGGGGGGTGAGGGCTACTGAAAAGCAATTGCTCAAAGTAATTTTTTAAAGGCTTTTATTTAATTTGCAATTTATGTATGTATGTATGTATGTATGTGTGTTTGTTTGGGTGGAATCTTGCTGCTCAATTTTGAAGCAGAAATCTTCAACCGATTGAGCTGAAGTTTTGTATACACTCTTTTTTTAGATGACAATGCATGACAAACTATGTGGCGTCATTCTAAATCCAATATGGTGGACCATCGAAGATGGCGGAATAGTTATTTTTCCTGCATTTCTACAATATGAATATCACATGAAAGGGCTTGTCGAGAGTAACTCGAAAAATAATGTGACGTCATTCTAAGTCCAATATGGCGGGCCATCCAAGATGGCGAAATAGGTATTTTCTATGTATTTCTACAATATGGATATCCAATGAAAGGGCTTGTTGAGAGTGACTCGAAAAATAATGTGACGTCATTCTAAATGCAACATGGCGGACCATCCATGGCGGAATAGTTACTTTTTATGCACTTCTGCAATATGGGTATCAAATGAAGGGGTTTGCCTAAAATAATTAAAAAAAGATTTTGACATCACTCTTAACCCAATATGGCGGAGTTTTTAAAGTTTTTATGCATTCTCAGAGTATGGGATAGAATAGAAACGCAAGTTAATAACTAAAAAGCAAAGGGTAAATTAAAACAAAATCAGCTTAAACAATGCTTTTGTAAAAAACATTTTAAAAGAAAATTTCATTTTCTTCTTTTTAGAGCATCAAATAAAAGCTTTTCTAAATTTCTTTTATTTTAAGTTATATTCATTATGCTCTTAATGTGGAGACTTTAGAAGTACAATCCAGAGCCTGCTGGTTTTACATTAATATAATGTTACAAGTCCTCAGTCCGATTGGGCAGGGAAACACTTGGTACGGGTTTCACTATTTATTTTCACTAACTATGTACACTACGCCTAGCCTAATACTTAACAGTCTAATTTATCTAAAGTCACTACACTAATTTATATTGGTCCTTAGCTTCACTAATTTATGTCACAGTTCATTTATTTCGCGCGCGCCACTGGGACGTCGTCGTGTATTACTACCGAGCACTGACTGCTGCACCCTATTGACACAAACTGTAACTGCGGCTACCTGACTGCGCCTTATATAGATGCCTGCTGAGCGCCGAGAACCATCGCGCCGCAACCATTGTTTCTGGAAAGACGTCTAAATTCTAGGTCCCACGTAAATCGGCTCTGCCGTCCAGAGCCGGACTGGCACAATAATGACTATCACGTGATTAGCCTAGAAATAATAATTCCGCCTTCTCACTGGACTATCTTTCAGTGATTCTATCTAGAACTGCAAAATCAAATAGAACCTTGGAACGATGCCGCAGAATTTCAGAAGTTCACCCTCAACATTACAAAAAAAAAACAGCCGTGAATTATGCAACACGTAGCCTTCGAGCCAACTTATCCATATCATCTTTGCAGGAGATAAAATAAAGTTTCGCTACTGCTAGAATTCTGGTCGTCATATTTAGCGATATTCATGAATTTCAACTTCATTTAAATATAGGGTCGAAGTTAGGCGGAATTTTGCGAATAAACTGCAAGTTCAATAAGTGTGAACGACTGCCGTTTTGGGATCGAGAAGCCAGCCCCATTATAGAAAGGGTCATGCTTCCATATATGGCCCAAGGATGATAGAAGAGAGGATATTCCGAACGACTTGGATATTTTTATAACCTGAAAAAAAAAATAACAAATTTATATGTATGAGGGATTTTTGTCTAAGCTTGGTCCTTTGAAAATTATTTTGAGCAGTTTTTGAACACAGAATCAATCAAGAGTAGATACTTTGATTGGCCAATGCAAAATGTAAACTTTTTGCCGCGTTTGACGTAACCTTTTTGACCATTTCGTCGGGAGGTATAGGAATGATTTCGGCACTATAGTTAACCTTGACCTTATTAGTGGTCTGGGATCAAAAGCCAGCCCCATTATAAAATAGATCATGCTTCCATATATGGCCCAAGGATGATAGAAGATAGGATATTCCGCACAACTTTGATATTTTTATACCCTGAAAAGGAGAACAACAGATATCTATGTATAAGGTACTTTTATGTGAGCTTGGTCCTTTAGAAATTATTTTGGCTAGTTTTTGAGCACAAAATCAATCAAGGTAGCCTCATTGATTGGCCAACGCAATGTGTGTCCTTTTTGACGTATCTTACATACTTTTTGACCATTTCGGGAGGTATAGCAATGATTTCGGCACTACTCTTAGCCCTGGCCTCATCAATGGTCTAGGATCAAGACGCCAGCCTCATTGTATCAGGGATCATGATTCCATGTATGGCCCTAGGATAATAGCAGGAAGGATATTGCGCAAGACTTGGATATTTTTATACCCTGAAAAATAAAACAACAGATTTCTATGTAAGAGGTATTTTTGTGTGAACTTGGCCCCTTAAAAATTATTTTGGCTAGTTTTTATGCACAAAATCAATCAAGGTAGCCGCATTGATTGGCCAACGCAATATGTGTCCTTTTTTCCCCGTCTTACAGAACTTTTTCGACCATTTCGGGTGGTATAGCAATGATTTCGGTACTACTCTTAGCCTTGACCTCATCAATAGCATGGGATCAAGAAGCCAGCCTAATTATAGAAGTGATCATGCTTCCATATATGGCCTAAGGATGATAGAAGGCAGGGGTGCGCCATCTCTCTATTTTTATGTGAACTTGGTCATTTTAAATTTATTTGGACTAGTTTTACATAACCTTTTCGACCATCTTGAGAGGTATAGCAATGGTTTGGCGCAGATCTTTGACCTCGTCAATAGTCTCATGCTTGCTGGCATTTAGTCTTGTCTGCAGATAACCCCCCAGAAAGAAGTCCGTATGGTTCAAATCTGCATATTACAGGTTTTCATGATTACAGACATTGGGAATAGTTTGTGTAAATGTTGACTAAGCGTAAGTATTGCAGGTCTGGTGTAAATATGATGTAACAACAATAAGTTTGTTTTGTTTCCAGACTTGTTTCATTTCTATAGCAAGGTCTGTGTATTTTTTAGATACCTTCCCAGCGTAGCGTAGGAGATTTGCATACTCATATCGTTGGAAGTGGCAATATCTATCAGATAGGTAACTTTGTCGGCCATTGACTGCCTTTCTTGTTGTAATTGTATGTGATTCTGTGCATCTGCTTCGTGATCTGGGTAGGATAGGGTGAGTGGAGTATAGTTTTTGTCTGCTTTTACTATTGACCTACATACATATATAAGTTTGTTTGACTGTGTTGGAAAACAATTCTGAGCGTTTTTATTTGTTTTGTGTGATTTGACTGTATATATATGACATTCTGTATTTCTTGAGTTCTGTTCGTATGAGTATGTGGATGTTTTCAATATCAGTGTACGACCACTTGATGATTGCAAAAGGGGTATCTGAGGACTGGTATCGCAAATGTGTTAATAGCTTTTGACATATTTCTGGAATTCAATTTTGTTTTTAGTAGCCTAATAACGCGGTCTCTAAACTCTCTCCAGGTACTGGTATGTTTCGTCATTGTCTATGTTGTCTATGTTTGGCCAGCTACTATTTCCTATTCGGGATGGTTCTTTCATTGGCCTTTGAGGATGTCCAACATCTTACACTTGCCCATTCCGAACTCTCCATTTTGACGTCTGACATATAAACCTCTGTTATTCTAAGTAATCCCCTCAGTTCCACGTCAGTGGTGACATATAGTTTTATATCATCTATGTAGAGGAGATGGTTGACTTTGTGTTGATTTACTTTTTGGTGTCTGATGTTGAAACCGTAGTTTGTGCTGTTAGGTGCATTGAAAAGTGGATTTAGACATTTTTTCTGCAGCCTTTTCTAGAGCAGAATCTGTTTGACAAAACGTATCACCCGAACCTTCAGTGAACAGTTGATTTCAGTGGAAGCGACTTTGCATGTGGGTCATCATCATAGTCACAATGTCTTAACAGACATGTTGTCAACTCGTAAAATGCATTTACTCATTTTACGAGTTTCTCTTGGGATATCTTTAAGATCTTTAATGCAGTAGTTTCCCATTTGCTTTCTGCATCCTCATGCCGTTGACCAGATGGTCTCTACTGGTTCATCCGCCTTTAGTGGTAATTCCTCACCCCAAGGACAATAAGGTGTCCTGACTCTTCTCAACTCGTCCACCTGAAGCTGCTGATTGAGAGGAGATTACTGCTTATACCGACAGTAGTTCGGTTCCTTTTAGTCGCCTTTTACGATACGCAGGATATACGATGGGAGATATTCTAATCCGCATGTGAGTCAGTCAATACTATTTTACTTGGCAGCAATAGATGGCTAGCATAAATTTAGAAGTTTTTACTAGGAACGCGAACGCAGTTGATTGGTTGTAGCGAAAATTCCAATGAATAATGTTCTACTCTTTGCCTGTGGAAATTAACCGTATAGAATGTCTCGTCATTTATATTGCGGAAAAATTCGTTGCTTTTTCTATGCGCGCAGAATAAAAGCCTCGCGTGTTCGGGTGATAATGGAGGCAGAGAGCTTAATTAAAGTCTACCTTTTCCGAATAAAAAATGCTGAAAGGTTTTTATGGAAACGGGAGAACCTTAATTGCGTAACAATGCTCTCTACCGATCAAAAGCAGAGCCAAATCATCAACCACATTGTAAGAGAGTGTATCCTCAGATCCTACGATCGCGGCTAGGGTGACTTTTCTATTGTTTAATGCTTAACATCTAAAAGACAGAATAAAAAGAAACCAGTATCAGATGAGAAAATCTTGGAATTGTGTCTACAGGTCACTGCATAAAGGAGACTCTGATGTCAACTGCGAAGCTTGCGACAATGTTTATTGCCATCTTGTACAAAAACAGCACTTTGCATTGGGTCACACACTTAAAATGCAAGTTCTTGAGCAAAAACGTCAAAAAAAAATTGGTTTATTTACGGTGTCTTCCACAACAGGTCAGCACAAACAACATACATATGTAGGTTTAAAATAGAAACTAAATCAACAACCGATACATTTTTCTTTTTCTTCTCCTTTGGTATTGACACAAGTGTAAACATTATAAATATAATAAAAGTGAAAGCAGCAGCTGGCTGGATGGAGGACCTCCCTTTGACCTGTACTGACTATTTAAAAACATTCGACACCATCATCTCTCATAAGCTGATTGTGGGGTTGTCAAAATGTCTTTTGGTGGACAATCAGACAATGGGATGCATAAAACAAAGGATGACATCCTGAAAGACACTATAACATCAGGTGAAACACGGGTTCAAACAAAGGTGGTGTTATTCAAAAGAGGCTTCTTCCAAGGAGGCTCCCTTTGTCCTTTGCTCTTTTGCATCTCACTTTTGCCTTTGTCCATAGCGCTGAGAAATACTAGGATACTAGAATACAGCTGTGACACGCCCAATGGCTGAAGGCACAAGGCACCCATTTGGTTTAAATGAATAACCTAAAATGCCTCCAGCCAACGCGATCTACAATAGGGTAGTGCCGAAGTACAGTCGTGCTATCGGAATGGAGTTCGGAACAAACAAATGTGCATTAGTTTATCTGAAAAATGACAAATGAAGATACTGGAGAGGAGGAACTCTTGAATGGGAGCATCTTGCAACAACTGCATCCGGAGACACCTGTACCTGCCTTGGAGTGAAAAAGCGGACAGTGAATGAATATGGAGAGGAACCTACGTCCTAAGCTAAGTCGTCTGTCCCGCGAATATATGTGTCTCCCACGACATCTGAGAGTGTGTGGACTATTGAGTTTGGAGCGTCTGCACAACAAGGTAGTTTCGGCCACTATCTGCTATGTGACGAGGAGCACCCATCTCTTGATCCGATTACACTCGACTACACGTGGACGTGTCAGCAGTCCATTACGGAACTTGCTCCCGTACAACTACAATCCCACATTAAAGCTGCCTAAGTCGATTTTATTGTAAGACTTCATAAAGATAAGACCTTCTTTTCCTCAGGTCTATGAAGGCTTTATAATGACTTGCCAGTATCTTCAACGATTTGGTATACTGTAGTATATGTGTAGATATAACATCTTGTCGGCGTGTAAGATGTACGAGTCCCTGCTACCATTTAAGACACTCGTACGATATAGATTAGACACCTTTGCTGACATACGCTTCATGGGACATAGAGACCGTTATGGAGAACGAGAGAGCCAGATTTACTGGAACTACTGAATTCCCACGCTTGAGCTGATAGTGGGAACCAAATCCGATACAGTCCTCCTCGACTTCCAACAGAAGACGATGTTCGTTGTTCAGGTTTCGGCACCTGTCGAGGAGGTGAGCGTCATCTCAAAGGAGGAGGAAAAGCAGACCTAGTATCAGGAGATGAACAAGATAGGAGATGCTCCAACATCTGGTTCTCCACGCAGGCGCAGGCGCATAAATCATCCTCGGCGTATCTCCACCTGAGGCTTGAGGCTTTTCCAGTTTTGATCCGGCAGAGAGGATCTCAGATGGGTTCGAAAATTGTATAATAACGGTTCTCTGTTAGCTGCTGCTTCCACAGCCCTTTGGTTACTGACTTTCAGTTTATCTTCAGATCTTCTTGAATTTAAGTCTAGATGTTGGGGGTTTGTGACCATATAGAGGATGTCTTATACTTAAGGACTGTCTACTCCATTCTGAGGTTCATGAGAATTCTCGCCTGATCTTTGTGGGGGGGGGGGGCTATTCACGCTGTCATGTATATATGGTCTAGGATGGTTGGTTTTAGACAACTTGTGATTATCCTACAGGTGTCGTTTAGGGTAGGGTCCAGTTTGTTAGCATGAATAGATCTGGACCATAAAGGGCTTGCATATTTGGCTGGAGCAAAGCACATTGTAATAGATGCTGTTCAGCCTCCCGCAAAGGCTACAACCCTATAGCGCTGTAGAAGCGCTGCGAAAGGATAAGTGTCGGTGCACGGTGCATTTGAAACGCTGCAGGTTGTAGCCGGCAGGAAACAAACTCCCCGGCACTCCAAAAGAAGGAATGCTGGAGGAGACTGGTGGTTCGTGGAGTAGGGACCTTGACCTGGTAACGGTGAGCTCCCAGAGCCTTTCTGGTGTTCCTCGTTCGGAGGGCCTTTGCTGTTATTACATGGGAGAGTTCACTCGAACATCTTGCGCGATAGAATCTGTAGAACAGGGACAGGTCAGCCACCCTTCTTCGATGTTCTAGGCTGTGGAGGTCCTTTGTGAGGTTAGGCGTATCGGTTAGTCTAACTGCTCTCTTCTGGAAGCTTTAGAGGGTGCTTCGGAGCGCATCCCCACACATGGGAGCGACACTCCAGCGATGGTCGGATCTGTGCCTTGTAGAGCAGCAGCAGTAGATGAAATAACATAACGTTCATTTTTCTTGCACCGTGCATTACGCAAGGGAAACTCTGAGAGAGCATTTAGAGCTTTTCTATTCCGATAAAAGCAGCTATTGTGCGGGCGACGCTGGCAATAAAGCTGCGCGGATTCCAATACGGATAATATCCTGACATCGCTCCCACTTACTCCCAGATGTTCTGCGGTAGCGCGTACGCAACAAGCTGACATTGGCAGTCGTCCAAGCTCTCCGTCTCCTAGCCCAGACACACTGCCACGCTTCCGCTTTCGCAGCTATTTTCTGTTTATCATATTTTAACGGGTGTCGTGATCGTTTCCTTTCAACTGTTTTTCTACACTCTTTCCAGAATAATGTTTTCCGAGTGTTAAAGGCAATGGCGTTTTTACACCGCAACAGCTGCGAAGTTTAGATTGGTTTGTTTGGGGTAGACTCTGGTCTTTTTTCCCCGGCATCGACATCTAAACTCATTTAGTCACTGCTTTGCTCGCGTTGAATTCTATGATCACAGGTGTTTCTTAAGGGTCTAGGGTATAGCGCGCGAAATTGAGAATGCAAGAATATACGTATTCCCGTGTTAGCGAGGAGGCGTGACCGCATGTTCCGTTTCTTCGGTGTGTGTGTCTAAGATGAGGGGAGATAAGCTCAAAAATCCAAAGTTAAGGTCAAAAGGTCTAAAGTTAAGGTCCAAATGTCACCATAAAAATGAATTTCGCGTTTCGAAGCTCCTGACGTTACCTTAAACTGACAGTAAAAACATTTAAGGAATGTATGATTTTGCATTGCGAGTTTTTTTTGCACACTCAAAAACTTTTTTAAAATAATTGCTCTAAGATGTCATTCATTAAGGTGTTAGTTATCACCTTCTGAAATATTGTTTATGTAATTTGAAAAACAAGTGAATTCTGTTGGAAATGGAACCTGTGTGTTTTTTACATGGCAAATACATATGTATAACTAACAACCAGAAACAGTTGGGTATGCTGTCAACACAACCAAAACAGGGGGGCTCAATTGAAGGAGTACTCTTCGTTTAAAAAGATTTGTAGAAGAAGATATGTAGAATTAAGAATATTAAGGATAGTTACCCGTTCTACTGTAGCTAGCTGACTAGATCACCACGTTCCAAGAAAGTGAGCATGCTTTCTTTGTTAAACCTCACATGTTCAGTATGTATTAAAAACTTTATTTTGTAGTACTATTGGTTTAACTTTGGGTGTTTTTTCAGTATTTTGTAGAATCCTGATGAAGAAAATAAAATTAGTATTTTCCATTCTGTTCAATATACATAACCCATATCTTTATATACTTGTCATAAACTTGAGAAACCACTTTTTGGGAGTCTTTATAGCCATCATAGCGTTCTTGACCTTTGAATCGGACTGAAATCTTCAATCCTTCAATTCCATTTTGACTTTAGGAAACAAATGGAACTTACATTGACCAACGTCGGGAATATCCATCTACAATTTAAATTGTTTGTTGACAAATCGCTGATAATTGTTGTGTTGCAAAAACCAATCGATATCTCGCTAAAGCTGCGTTTTTTGATCTAATCTTTTCTTTAAGGCAATTTCTCTCTACTTGAACTTATTCACTACCATCTTTAAACTTCTTGTCTCATTCAAACTTTGCTTTCAATAATTTTGAATGTTTCAGTTGGTGTTTGATCCAAAATGTAACAAAGTTTCAGCGCATTTCTTTATCGCAATCTGACTCTTTCCATGAGCATTGACATTGTAATAACGCATTTCTACCAAACATCATACATAAGATCAAAGCCTCCTTGAGCTAAGGTACATTAAAGATGGGCATTTCATGTCTCACTTTGTGTGCTATGAAATTCTACCTCTGAAAAAAACTATTTTACCTGTGGCCATTACTAGTGCCAGAATACCCCAAGGGTTCTACCAACCCATAGTTTAGAACATTAGTGCATATCTTGTACTGTAACTGAAGCTACCATTGGTAGCCGGGTCACCACCCGAAATTGTAGTTCCTCACCCACGGAATTACTGTATCCCACTTCTGATAGTGAACATTATTACTAACTAAACTTAAATATATAGCTTGGTGTTACTTTTGGAACAACTGATGGCATTTCGAAAATGAATCGTTATTTCGTCACCAAATGACAGTTTAGTACCTCAGCGCATAGCTACTTTCACAACACTGTCCACGGAATTATTCTATCTCACTTCTGATCATGAACATTATTACTGACGAGACTTAAATATATAGCTTGGTATTGATTTTGGAATAACTGATGACATTTCGGAAAAAAATCGTTATTTGGTCATCAAATGAGTTAGATGCATCAGTGCATAGCCACTTTTACAACGCTACCCATGGAATTATTGTATCCCACGTCTAATCATGATCATTATCAACAAAAAACTTGAATTCAATGTAACTGATGACATTTCGGATACGAATCGTTAACTGACCCACGTGGATTGTAGTCAATACACAATTTGTTCGGTATATTTCAGATATCCTACCACGGTGAAAATATCGTATTCGATGCCAACCCGTTTTCTATGGATGTACGTTTCACAACCTCTATAGCAGTATAAATAGCAGCCAGACAAAAAAGTTTATTGCCCAATGTTTGTCGGTACCCAATGATACGTTCGGGCTAGCTGTTTACACGTCCAATTTACAAAACAGTGTCCGTCAGATTGGTGGAAAAGCTCGCGACCTGTTGTTTATATTTCAATCGAATCAGGAAAAAACTGAATAACAGCTCATTGTTTGCCGGTTGACAAGTTCCGATATGGAAAAACATAAAACAGTATAACTGGAAATCGATGCTTGGTTTCCATTTTTATTGCCATCATCACAATATCTGATGGACTTTGGTGTACAGTGACACAGATTCACTCATACGTCTGTGCCTGAGCAGCCACTAAATTGCAGTCCTTCAGTAGGCAATTATAAGGTATCATCACGGTACGGTCCCATGCTACTGTGTAGTTTAAATCTATGCTTGGTTTCCATTTTTACTGCCATCATCACAATATCTGATGAACTTTGATGTACAGTGACACAGATTCATTCATACGTCTGTGCCTAAGCAGCCACTAAATTACAGTCCCTCGGTAGGCAGTTATAAGGTATCATCACGGTACGGTCCCATGCTACTGTGTAATTTAAATCGATGCTTGGTTTCCATCTTTATTGCCATCATCACAATATCTGATGAACTTTGGTGTACAGTGACACAGATTCACTCATAAGTCTGTGCCTGAGCAGCCACTAAATTGCAGTCCTTCAGTAGGCAATTATAAGGTATCATCACGGTACGGTCCCATGCTACTGTGTAGTTTAAATCTATGCTTGGTTTCCATTTTTATTGCCATCATCACAATATCTGATGCAGTTTGGTGTACAGTGACACAGATTCACTCATACGTCTGTGCCTAAGCAGCCACTAAATTACAGTCCCTCGGTAGGCAGTTATAAGGTATCATCACGGTACGGTCCCATGCTACTGTGTAGTTTAAATCGATGCTTGGTTTCCATTTTTATTGCCATCATCACAATATCTGATGAAGATTGGTTTATAGTGACACAGATTCACTCGTACGTCTGTGCCTAAGCAGCCACTAAATTACAGTCCTTCAGTAAGTATAATAAGATAAAGTATCATCACGGTTCGGTCTGATTCTACTGTGTAGTTTAAATCCAGGAAGGATTTCATTATGTCAACAAACAAACAACAACGAACTCACTGACAGACTTCAAATCAATTTTTTTATAACTGAGCAGACTGCGTAGGTAGAGCTTAAATACCAGAGCACCGTGGCTGCTGTGAAAGGGTTATGTTAGGGGAAGTTGTTAACGCGGGATTTGAATGGGCCAATATCCGCAGGCCCAAGAAATACATCTCCTGACAGTCCATTCCAAGCCTCGGATACCCTGGGAATGAATGTGCGATTGTATCGCTCGGTTCTTGATGTATGAAGAACGACCGCCTTGGGATGAGATGCAGCGGTCGCGCGGGTGCATCTAATAGGAGCGGTGAGCGGCGGAACGATAGAGGATAGCTCAGAGGAGCAGATTCCGTTTGAATATCGGTAGAAGAGCGAGAGGTCACCAACAACACGCCGGTGAGAAAGTGGCTGGAGGTGGCGCGTTAAGGCCGGGTCGCCAATTAGTCGAATTGACCTTCTCTGGACGGCATCAAGTATAGACAGGGTGATAGGGGCAGCAGCTCCCCAGATATGAAAGCAATACTCCAGGCCAGGTATTATCTGGGCTTTATATAACTTGAGGAGGTTACATGGTGAGAAGTACTTTCTGGCTCTAAATAGGTATCCAAGCTTTTTACCAGCAGCTGTTGCAATTGACGCAACGTGTTTGTGCCAGATCAGATTTTCTGTAATGTTAACTCCCAACAGCTTGAAGGAGTGACTCCTTGGCAGGGCCCGGTTGTTCGTTAGAACCTGGTGTTGGCTTGGGCTTGGATAGCGTACAATACTGGGTCTTGGAAGCATTGAATTTTACCATATTCTTGAGCCCCCAAGCGGTAATGGTATCGAGATCCTTTGAAAGTGAAGCTGCCACTGCCAGTCTTCTGCATTACAGCTCGACGACAGAGATTGGTCTATTACTCATGATGCCCGCATGCAGCATACTGTCATCTGCAAAACTGTGGATTGGATTCGTAGTGCTATAGAGTAGATCGTTATTATGAAGCAGAAACAATGTCGGAGCCAATACCGATTCCTGGGGACCCCAGCATTGATGCTATGGAAAGAAGAGGAAAAGCCGTCTACCACGACAGAAAATTTCCGACCTGAGAGGAAGTCTGCGAGCCAACCGCAGAGCTTAACAGGGAGCCCGTAAGAGGGGAGCTTGTTTAGGAGAGCTGCATGCCACAGTTGATCGAATGCCTTTGAAATATCGAGAGCAACGACATGAGCCTCACCAAATGACTGGATGAGTTTACTCCACACATGTGTTACGTAAGCCAGGAGATCTCCAGTTGATTACAGAGAGCAGAGCTATTATAGATCTGTAGTTGGTCGGATCAGTTTTGGATCCCTTTCTTGGCACCGGCTGGATGCTAGCTGTTCTCCAGTCTTTCGGGAAAATGCCGGAATCGTAAGACATCCAAAAGAGGCGGGTGAATATGGGGGCGAGCTCCGGTGCGCACTTCTTCACAACATTTGGAACCCAATTGAAAGCCTCCCTGTCGGCAGCCTCGACAGGATAAGATGCCAAATAGGTAGGTATGGGATCACCTATTAACATCGGCATACGCTCATGACGACTAATGCGGGGAGAACTGGACGATGAAGCATCTTCTATCTTGCCTATCCTGAAGTGAATGTGTCGTTCAACAGTGTAGATATGAGCCAATACACGGAATAATACCTGACTTGTGACGTCTGTGAGCGTCACAACTATTTAGTTATTTCACGTTTTTAACAAGTGTATCTCAGACGCAACCTCAGTTCCAAGACTAGTAGGGAAACTGCACAAACTAATGCAAAGATCCTGTCTGTTGGAATGGGTACTGTAAAAAATAGGAGTTATAATAGGCTAAGTTTTAAAGCTGCAGTATTGGAACAGTCTTTTCACACGAAAAAAAAAATTGACTGGACTAGCGCACCACCTAACGAAAAAGACAATACACATAATAAACACTTGTGCCAGTTCCTATCGAGTTTAAGAACGGAAGAGAGTCCATAAAGAGGCTGGTAATGTTCTAAGGAATCCTCCATGAAAAAGCTTATAAATAAAGCAAATGATCCGGTGGAGTGTGCTACGCTACTCACGGGGAAGTTTATATTTTTTACTAGCTTCTCTCTATCCTTTTTCTCCCCCACTCTGGGAGCGCGGAGCTTTGCCGGAAAAAATAAGAATCTTTTAGAAGAAAAGTTTCAGTAGAGGGATTTCTTTGTCGCTTCCGAGCGTTATGCTTTAAGAGGTTTTTGTACGTAGAATCTAACTGTAGGCTGTCTACTTTAGTTGTTGTTCGGCGCTTATCTCTATAAATGCTGTATGAAAAAGTATTGTATGCAGACATGCTGGAAATGAGAATTGCGAAATTAACTGATTAAATTCCAAATAGGTAAAAAGCTTAAAAGATGCATTAAAGTTGGAAGATTTTGTGATACTTAAAAACAGTTGTTAAATGCTCGCGATGTAGATGATGTTCCAAAAATAAGTATGAAAAACGTACAAAATCGTGAGAATTTATGCATAAACATTGGCAGACAATTCCATAAAAGTGTGTTTTACTCTAAAACATTGACTGGACATAATTTGCATTATTCTAATATGAAGAAGGTGAATTACTTCGATAAAATTGATAAGCTCCCTTTTTTCCGTTGATTCAAGGTGACGGAAGCTACAGCTGTGTATATTCTAAGGCTGGCTGAGAATGAAATTTGATTATCCCTATGTGTGTGCACGTTATATTTGAAACACTGCAAGTTGTAGCCGTCGGGAAACAAATTCCCCGGCAGTTCATTCCCCAGCGTCGAAGTTCTCCAAAACAAGGAATGCTGGAGGATATTGGTTCGGGGATTAGGGACCTCGACCGTGCAAGGAAAAGCTCACAGAGCCTCCCTAGTGTTCCTCGTTCAGACAGCCTTCGGTCTTATTATCTGGGAGAGCTCACTGGAACATCTTTCGTGATCTTCTTCTTAGGGTGCCGTCTCTCTACGGAGGCTGGAAGTCATCAAGGCAACTCTAATTTTTGATGTAGCTGCTCTGAATAGGTCTATTGAACTACAATGAAACCAGTTCCGGAGATTCATGAAACATGATATGTGTCGTCTCCCAACCGATCTTTGTTCCTCAATTGTTCCCTGCTGTGATATAATCTGCTCTTTTCTGGATAATACCCAGAAGCTTTAGAGAGAGCTTCGGAGCGCATCCCCACACATGGGAGTAATACTCCAACGATGGTTGGATCTGTGCCTTGTAGAGCAGCAGTAGTTGCTCTGGTGTATACAGCTTCCTACAGCAGAGCGAAACTCCAAGCTTCTGGGATGCCGTGGTAGCAATAGTAATGACGTCGTCATGCCAGGACATGTTATTATTTATGTTGATCCCCAAAAGCTTGACCGGAGGTGACTCGACTATTGGGTAACCCTCCATTTCCACAGTTGGTAAGCCAACGTGAGGCAAATAAATGGCATTCTAATTTTTAATCACAAAACTATAATGTTCGCGATGTTGCCAAGCATTTCTAGTACCTAGAAAAGCTTCAGTTAGGATTGCCATTGTGCAAACCATCACATCATCACATTAAGATAAGCCTCCTAATAATTTAGTTTCATATTAAGAGTGACCCTGTACAACTATCAGGTAGTGATTCACTTTATTCAGTAAAAGTTACGCCCAATCACTCGTGAGAGTGTTTATCGGTATTTCAGTTCTGCTTTTAATCTCTTCATCAGGATCATATTTGTCATTTAACCAACATCCCAAATTTCTAAATCTTTTTACTCCTTCTAAGCCCTGATTTTCTATTTCTGTTCTATCATTGTATGCAGAATTAAATGGAAACAAAGTAACACTTTCCCAAGTAACTTTGCTAGTGATGGATATCAGCTTCCAAATGTGTATCACCGAGCATAGCTAGTAGCAAGTCAATAAAAATAATCTATTCAACATGAAATGTTGTTTTTTGTTGTTCTTTGGTGGTTTATAATTCCTGCACAAAGCTGTAAGTGTCTATACAAGGGTCTCACTTTTCATGCGGAGAAGATCGCTGTCCAATTTTATCGAGCTTTAATGCCTGATAGACGCTATAAAACTTCTCTATCATTTAAAACATCCCACTCCAAGGGAACTCGCAGGCACGTGTGTTCAAGCTACGCCATAAACGCATCTCAGAATTGTACACAGTTTCCGTTGCCGAATCATTTCCTCGATTCGCAGGCATCCACTCTACACATATGTTTTATGTACTCTTCTCTCATTCCACGTCGCAAAAGGAACCAGCAGAAGAGTTTATGACATGTGTAACGTCGTCGTTGAAGGCAATGAAGGAAATTTCACTGAGTTGGGCTGGATTGGTGGAAAAATTGAGACGACTCGCTGTGCTGGAACGCAGGCCCGAATTGAGGTTTTGCATTGAGAAAGAAAGATATTTTTTTCTGATAAATGAAAAGATCGTACTATATAGGTTTCATAACAAAACTGTTTTTATTTTCTTTTCTTTCGCAATAATTCAAAAGTTATATCAAAATAAAAATGGATTTTTGAATCGAGCACTGAAAACACGCCGACGGCTCCCGAACCCGCGTGACGTCACCATAGCGGTAAGGATGCTCCTTTGACCAACGACGTCCTATTCCGATACTAGATTATAGATTCCCAGCCAATCGCGAAAAAACGTACTGGTAAACTGGTAATTAGTGTATATTTGTTGAAACACAGTCGGTGAATGAAGTTGCAGCTCGAGACGAAGTCTGCAATCGAAATGTTTTGAAAGTTTGAAGTTGAAGTCAGATTACAGATTCAGTAAGTAAGTACCTAGTCAAATATGTTTCGTTGAAAAGATCTCCTCAATTGAAGGATGGCCTAGTGGTGGTTAGATCGTCCGATAGTGGATCTCAGGGTCTTTGGATCGAAACCAAGGCCTTCCATTTTTTTTTTTCATCAAAACATTTATTGATGTGCTTTTTGCACTTGTTACGCACATTTTTTCTAAGATCAACATAAATATGTGTTTGAATCAAATTTTTTTAGACATATTACTTGCACTGCATAGTGCAAAAACTAAGTACAGGAGGCGGTGGACAATTCAAAAAGTCAGTGGAGATGAGGTTTGTCCGTCAATATCAATCGCTATTATTTTTTTTAAATGTAATAGTTGGTTAATAAAACAAAATCCCTTCATTCATTCAATCCATTCATTTTTAAGTTTTTTAATGTAAAAAAAGTAACTAAAAGTCGTAATTACATTCTGTTTATCACTTGGTATTATTATTTATTTAACTTCGGGCAATGAAGCTTAACAATAAAAATTTCATGAAAATTTAACAAGCACTGTGCAGTGCAAGTAATATGCCTAACAAAATTTGATTCAAATACATATGTATGTTGATCGTAAAAAAAATCTGCGTAACAAATGCAAAAAGCACATCAATAAATTTTTTGATAAAAAAAAATTAAAAAAAAGTTGGAAGACCTGGGTTTCGATCCAAAGGCCCTGATATCCACTATCGGACGCTCTAACCACTAGGACATCCTTCAATTGAGGAGATATTTTCAACGAAACATATTTGATTAGGTACTTACTTACTGGAATCTGTAATCTGACTTCAAATTCAAACATTCAGAAACATATTTATTTCGATTAATACATGGCGAGAAGAAGTAATCGTCAACAATGTTGCCGACTCAGCATCTTCCTCAAGTGATGTCCTAGACAGAAATGCCCTTGAATCTGTCACTATACCCATAGTCATCCTGTTGGCCATAGCTCTAGGAGTTTATTTATTAAATCGTACGAAGAGTGGGCTGAAGAAAATAATACAGGCTGAACTTCGGTGGAGCGAGGAACAAGTGTAACGCCATTATGAACAAGGGATATGGAATGGACTGGAAGGAATTCAAGTATACCTTGGAGGAGCTATAGAAATGTACAGAATAATTCTAATATTGAACTTGAAATTAAAAATGAGGCAAAACACACTGTTGATGCTATTTGTGAATATATTAACAATACAGGGTGTTCTAAAAGTTGGGACTTTCTTCTTTAGAAGCAACGGCCCTTGAAACGGCAAAGCTAATGCACGGTGAATCAGCAGCAAAACAGTAAAAAGAAATTTCAAGCAAGTACTCACTATTTGGTAGCTACGGAAGTTGTAAGTACGGTCCTGTCGCAGGCGCCTTACAGGTAAAAGTACGACTTGCGATGTCTTCTTCAATTTGGACCACACGATGTGTAAAGGTCTTTCAGCGTGACCACCACGACGTGGATTCAGACATCCTGTGTCTCTAGCTCTCTGCACAAGCCAGACAAATCGACGAAGTGCAGGGTGAGTACGGTTAGGGAAACGATCGGCGTACACTCGCGAAGCCGCAGCGGTATTTTGACCACACTCACCGTACATTAAAATCATGTCCACCAGTTCATTATTGTTACAAGCGTGCGTCATTGTTTTTGTTTTTAAAGTCCAATCGTCAAGCACCCTCGAACACTAGCAACGCGACGTACGAACCGAGTATGACGAACTGCCTGTTTTCTCACAGGTACCGCTCACGCGTGGCGCTGTTTTGTTGTGATATGATAATACATCGTCATCTTATTGCCCTGGAAGCAGGGATGGACTTAGAATTGAGGATTTCTTTAGCGGTCAATATCTTATTTTCTCTAAATATTTCGTTTATTTGTTACTGGGAAAAACACTCATTTTGGCGAGTACTATACGCTGTATGAACAAAAGTCCCAACTTATGAAACACCCTGTATAGAGCAAAATTTAAACAACAGCAATGGAGTGAGTTTATTACAGCCTGCATAAGACATGTTTTAGAGAACCCCTACTTGCTAAGCCACAGAAATGGATGTTTTTTCTTCAACTTCTTCTTCACGGTGTTTACTTTCAATCTAAATTTTATTAACCATATCGTAGAAGTCCGGTTCTGTGCTGAAAGCATCCTGTAGCAAGGAACCCCGCCCAAGGGTGTATTCAAATAAAGCGAAATCTTCTCAAATATCAATTTGCTTATACGGGCCTCACAGCAAATGTAACATAAATATAGGATGACTGGCGACCTATGCGAGGTTATGCAGTATGTTGCCAAATTCTTTTCTTTGTCTTTTATTTATGTTATCTTAGTATTTTTACGGAAGACTCTTGAGGAAACTAAAATTCAGTTACCTTTTTACAAAGCATTTCACTTTAGTATCATTTTGAGCAGAGCCGTTTTGCACTCATCATAGGATCATAGTACTGTCGACAACACGCAGTGGTACTAACCTATAAGAAATGTCTGTGATTACTATGATTGTTATTAAAAGTACTTGTCAGATTAACACGTAATTCGGAATATCAATTCTTCAGCTGCATGTGCCTCTCTTCATTATGGTATTTCGGGTTTTCTAACATATATCATACTTACTAATATTCACCATCAACTTTGTGTCCCTTTAAATAACATTAATCAAGTCTGAATTTACTGACAATAAGTCTAGCTAGACACCTTTACAAAATCTTGTGATTAAAACATTGGAGCACTATTGCCCTAATTAGAACTATTGCAGATGTAGTAAAAGTTAGAAATAATATATAATATAGATATAACGCTTGAGCAATAGCTATAAATCCTCAACACTGAAGAACTTAAAATGAAAAGAATGTAGTTTGTAGTACATACATACGTCGAGTACGGTGGTCGAGTATAATATGTTCTAGACTTGGTAACGTTGCTACTTGCTAGATGGTATATATTAATTTCATTTACGTTAACGTCATTTTGTCATTCATAATTTGTCCATAAGTTGTTGTGGTTATGTCGTTGACCCACTCATTTTGCATTTTGCGTGTGTACATTTGTTGCTTCAAGCGAATTTTATGCTAATAATGATACGTTACTGCTATGTATGTAAAATATGCACCCGCCAGCTATGGAAGTGATAATTGGCATTACCCCTCTAGATATTTACATCAAAGTGGTTGCTTTACTGTCAATGCTACGACGTCGCCCGGTTGGTATTAATCCCGATGTAGGTATGGGACAACCCGTGTGGAGGCGGGTTAAAATATCTCCCTTCGTATATCCTGCTTTTCGTAGAAGGCAACTAAAAGAAACCGAACTACTGTCGGTATAAACAGTAACCTCTTCTCAACCAACAGCTTTGGGTGGACGAGTTGAGAAGAGTCAGGACACCTTCTTGTCCTTGGGGTGAGAAATTGCCCCTAAAGGCGGATGAACCAGTAGATACCGTCTGGTCAACGGCATGAGGATGCAGAAAGCAAATGGGAAACTACTGCATTAAAGATCTTAAAGATATCCCAAGAGACACTGATAAAATGTGTAAATGCATTTTACGAGTTCACAATACGTCTGTTAAGACATTGTGTCTATGATGATGAGGTATGGGACAGCTGGTGTGGCGGGAAGCGCTAAACCCACTACCTATGCTACAAACAACCAGCGACGGAATTGAACCAACATTCGTTTTTAAGAAACCCTGCAAAATAGAAATTAAACAGAATGCTGAGCCAAATGTGACAAATGCAATTAGCATGTACACAGATGACTCCAAAACAAGGCGCTGAATATGGTGTGTGGTGTCTAATTTTAAGAACAAAGTTGGATATGTGTAAATATGTCGTTCAAAAGCAACTGGGCAGCAAGCAATCACTTTCAACCCTGAAAAGGCCTCGCTTCACATCAGGGCTAGAAATGGATTTTTTAGTACTTTACGCAGATAAAACCACCACAGCTATTGATGCTGAAACTGAGGAAGGACTCGGTTATAAGATGAATATTGTTTCTGCTGAATTCACGACGTGGTGTAGAAATAATTTTTTAATTGTGAATGCGCATAAAACAGTATGTATGAGGTTTTGCGCTGGATCAGGTTCACATCGAAAAATTAGCAATAATTTTTCTGTTCAGGTTAACGCTGACTCTATTGGTATGTCAAGTTCAGCGAAGTTCCTAGGTTTATACATCGATAGCGATATGAGCTGGAGAACGAACATCAACGAAATTAGTAAAAAGCTGAATAAAAGTTATTATGCCCTGTTACAATTGAAAAGCTATTTTAATGTTGCCCAGCTAGTCAGCATTTACTTCTCGATTGTATATCCACATCTATCATACCATATAATAATTTGGGAAAATTCCGCGTTGGCAAATAGAATCTTTATAGCGCAAAAAGGACTGATTCGACTTATTTTCAATTTGACGTTTGGGAAGTCGTGTAGATCTACCTTTAAGGAATACAATATTCTCACATTACCATCAATTTATATATATATAAATCTATACTATCTGCCAAGACAAATTTAGATAATTATGAAAAAAATTCTGATTTGCATAGTTACCATACTAGGGGCAGCAACTCACTTAGATCAATTAAGCACAACATCGCAATATAAGAGAACAGTCCTTTTTATATGGGCCACAAACAATTCTACCTAGTTCCATTAGTTGTCTAGATGGGGCAAAATTCAAAAGTGCTTTGAAAGGCTTTCTGACAAATGGCGCTTTCTGCTCCTTGCAAGAGTTTTACGATGCATGTAATGCATGAATACTAAATGTTTTTAATTTGTGTATGCTGACGTATCCAATATCTGTATCAGATCTGATGTATAAATAAATTAATTGAATTGAATTGAATTGAATGCCACCAATCATTAGCCCATGCTTCGGACAAAAACAATATTTTTCTGAGGTGAGCTAAAGGGCATAACAACAACAAAGGCAACCATACAACGGACGGTCCAGACAGGAAAACAGTCCCATTCCCAAATGGTTAAACGATGGTTAGAACTACAAGGATGCCGATTTGCCAAGGAAACCCTTGTAGGCTTTGGCGTGACAATATCCAAGAAATACTTGGTGATGGCCAGGTCAAACTTACGTCTCATAGTATAATAATTCCTGACTGACCATTTTCAACTCAGATTATGGGGTTAAGTGACACACCGTTATGTTGAATGTGTGAAAGTGAAGACGAAATTGTGGAACAAGACATATGTGAGTGCCCAAAGTTATCTTCTAGTAGTGAATGTGACTTCTGCGTGGGAGACTACTCATCCTCCCTACTCTACAGATATAGATGCACCCGTCAGTCTGAGTGACATACTCTTATTGGGTAGGTACAGTAAGATTTAAGTAGAATTTGTGGTTTTAAATGTCTTGACCTACGAGGTAGCCATTCTAGCTTATTTCGCCTTTCTCTCTACTTGCTAGATTAACTTTTAATGTTCTAACGTAAACAGATGTATAATCATGAATGGGATGAGGGGGCTAACTTATTAATTTGTCGTCGGTGTGTGTTTGAGCAACATCTTGAGAAATGTGATAGATGCACACATAAAAATTATTTCTTAGATGGAGCACAGATGCTTTAATTCAAGTATACCATAACTTCCTATACGCGCAAAGTTATGCTAATCTTAAACTGAGAATACGATATCTTTGACCATATAAGGATTAGATTGAGAAGATACCTTCATTGCAAGACTGGAAGATTCTTGATAGTAAGAATACCAAAATCTTAAATAAAGCATATGGTAATCTTGACCGAAGTATTTCAGAATCTTGACTGAAACATTTCATAATCTTAACTGAGAGCATTTCATAAACTTGACGCAAGCAGCTCAACTTTATTCTAAAATTGTGATATTCTTGGAAGAGGAATCTAATAGTATTAATTTGAGCATAAACTCTTCTATGAGCATGTAGAAATTTTTCTGGAGAAATAGTTCTACAAAATTTCTTAAATCACATTTAATATGCATAGGCATAGTACTCATCTAGGAACACCTGAGTCAGGTCTTCGCATCCCAATTTTTTTAATAGCTCATTCATGTTTGGATAGATACAGTGATAAGGAAGCTGATGGGAACTGGGACGCGACTCAAATGGCGGTGGACCAGCACTACCGGCAGACTCGATTACTGCTGGTTGACGGTAATATCAATATTATGTGCTATTATGCAGGATCCAGGATGCAGGTATTACGCTACGGTGCTAAAGACGGCGGCGAATGCGTCAATCCGAAAACCGATAATGGCGGCGCGGACGCGGACGGACAACAAACTGTTGAGTTGGGAGGGTGGAGAGGTTAGAGTTGACTCATGACACGCTTCGCGCCTGCGCACTCCGACGTTGGTAGACGTCAAATAAATGATTTACTTGATACAAATATAGAGTGTGCTTGTAAAACAGCGTTCATTTTCAAACCAATCTTATCATATTGTAAATGAAGGTTCGCATTTGCAAGCTGTCTATATTTTTGATAGAAGTAAACTGGACACCGCTGGAAAAAATGACAATCTTGATATAAAATTATGAAATATTTGTTATTAAATTATTATAGCCTTGGTTGCAAAGAAAATTATATTTCCTTCCGGAGCATATTTCTTTAAAATAAGTATATAAATCAAAAATATATTATTCTTGATACAAATTTTCTATAATTTTCTCATCAAATATTCTTTCTTAGAGTGAGAACCGATATTCTTGTTATGAGTATGTATTTACAAGAATATCACAATTCTTGACTTGAGAATTTCTTTTTATGTGTGTGAGCAATCGAAGTTTCATGTCTGACAGATGATGTTTGAAGCTGATTTCACGTTCCAAATCTTATCTACATTTAACAAGTTATTTTGTAGATATTGAGCTGGGTCCACACAAGATGAACTCATTGTATATTTTAACTCATGGTTTTCTCAAAAAGGTCTTAATACCAGAACCACGTCTAATAGTGTCGACTTCCAAGGAGGAACGTCAGCTCGCGCAAACGATACAGTATTTAGCAAACTTTACCGTATGAATACAAACCCTGTTAATTGATGTTCCGCGATGAAAATTGAAAACCACCCCTTCTCTCTTCCACTTTCCTATGCCAACACAAAATCTGTTACGCTTACTTAACTTTAATCAATACCTGATGTATGTGGTGTACACGATCGACCTCAGCCTCGAGACTCGACCTGTGATTGGGGGTTAGGACTCTCCCTTCTGTTATAAAGGGGTTGGGGTAGGGGTTGCAGCCCCCCTTGCAATTAAGGGGATATGCCGGAAGTTTGGCGGGAACCACACACAGGCTGATACATGCACATGTATATCTACAACTGAGAGATAATGTTTAATGTGGATTAATGACCTCCCGGATACAGAAGTGGATGTATCGTGGGAAACTCAAAGCTGGGCGTAGATGTATCAGTGCTTCCTATGTAATCGAGGTATGTTAGGTGTGATACTACTACTCGTTGTTAGCTGTCAAGGCGGTTCGGAGGACCTTTGCGTTTATGTCATAGTTCGTCAGTCAGTTTGTCATCCTGTCTGTCTTTTTACCCAGAAGCCAGAAAATGTTTCAGAAAAAAAAGAAAAGAAAGAAAGGAGGGAAGGAAGAAGAAGAGCAGAGAGAGAAGTGTAACTGTTAAAATAGGCATCGTTAAAATGACTAGGGTAATTTTGATGCTTTAAACGAAACTTGTTGAAATCAGATGTTGCTAAAAAGTGAATTTATATGATCTAAAATTTCCACGACTTAATTTTGGTTACAGTGCGAGCAGTGCTCTTGAATGTTTGCGGACTTGCTCGACCGTGTAGTCCACTGAGTCACACAACAAAGGGTTGCTATGCGATACGCTTGTTCATAGCGCCGCTGCGCCTGTGTTTTGATATACATATAGTCTAAGATCCGAATATAAGACGACCTTCACCCAACTGGTTAATGGACGAAAAGCATTTTATATAAAATTTAATATGTTAAAAAATATATCGCGAGTGGGTTGGCTGAAAAATGTCAGTCCAGGATATGATTAATTAAATATTGAAAAATTAATTTTTTTTAGACATTTCACTGGTTTAGTTAATAGACAAATCACATACCAAACGAAAGTATGAAGCCCATCAATAATAGTAATTTACACCGGTGTGGTTAATACATGAAACTTATATCAAAATGAAGATAATTTTATTGCAAACACGTCGATATGGGGTTGTCTGCAAAAGATCAGTCTAGAATTCCGGTTGTCGTTATAGCTCGGCCATTGAGTGAAAGAGATTGCGCATACATGTCATGTGAAATTGAAGTGATTTATTTGAATGAAACACAATCAAAAATGTATAAATTCATGAATCTTCCATGTCATTATTTCACAATTAAAAAAATTTAAAAGATGTATTTACTAAGATAGTTTTGAAGGATACATCATTATGCACTTACCGTATTCTCCCCAAGAAAGTTATTAAACTCTTCGTGATATTTTTTACCCAAAGCAGTCACTTTTTTGTAGTACGTGGTATGATAACCTACAAAATCGAGTGATGCCTTGGTTAACTCAACGCCACTGTAATTAACAGTTTTTATACGTTTCATCGTTAAAATCAAGAACATCATCGTCCGAAAACACTTTTTAGCCATTTTTTATTACAATTTAATGTTAATAAATAACAACGATCAGTATAGTAGTAGTAGCACGCTTTTTCAATTCAGAAGAATAAGGCAAACTGTTCCAATACAATAATGCGCAGCATTTACGAGTGTATCGCTATCCTTTTCAATTTCACGGACACATGACATGCGCACTTTGTTCATACACGGGATAGTTCGCTCGGACCTCTCTGGCGCACGTATACTCACTGGCAGCATTATTTTGATCTTTAAAATTCGACAACTGGAATTTTAGACTGATTTTTTGCAGACAACCCTATATCGACGTGTTTGCAATAAAATTATTTTTATTTTGATATAAGTTTCACGCATTAACCACACCGGTACAAATTACTGTTATTGATTTACCTATTTATACCTGCCTACCCTATAGTTGGGACGGGAAAAACGTAGCCAACCTAACGTTTGCATATTCTATGGGCTTCATACTTTCGATTGGTATGTGATTTTTCTATTAACCAAACCAGTGAAATGTTTAAGAAAAAATAATTTTTCAATATTCAATTAATCATATCCTGGACTGAAATTTTTCACCCAACCCACTCGCACTATGTTTCTTAACATATTAAATTTAATATAAAATGCTTTTTATCCATAAACCAGTTCGATGAAGGTCGTCTTATATTCGGATCTTCTACTAATAGTCCTTTAAGTAAGAAATATCGAGATCTTTATGCAGGGTCTCGTTTGAAACATACCAAGGGGCATTTGTGACAGTTCTCAGGATCCTGCTTTGGAGAACCTGCAAAGCTCGCATGTAAATCTTAGCTAGAAAACAGCAGGCTGCACATGCGTAAGTAATTGCGGGATAATAATCATTTTGCACAGCCGAACTTTGTTTACCAGGCAAATTTGTTTTTAGCAAACTTCTGGCTAAGATTCAATGCTTGGAGTGAAAAATGCAAATATAAGAACCAAACCTTGAGGAGCACCGGTCTTGATAGGTCGTATTGACGACAATGCATTGCCAATTCTGATCAGAAATTGTCTTTCTTCTATGAAGGATTTCAAAGCTTTAGGATCCAAAAAGGAAAACCATTTGAATTGATTTATAGAAAAAAATGAAGTCAAGTTAGTTGACTCAGTACATCACACACATAACCTCCTAAAATTGTCTTATGCCGCTAGGTCTTTCCTTCACATGTCAGTGGACAGCCTATTATCAATACTACAAACTTTTCAGTTTCACAATGCCCCACCCCCCAACGACCCCCAATTTCACCCCCACCCAAAGGAAAGGTAGAAAATGATCAGAAACCCCTCAATTATCTAAAAATGAAGTTTGAATTGTTTTCATACTTTTGATTATTGCTACGCTGCCACTGACACGATTTTTAACAAACATACGCGTTTTCCATCCTCATCACGGTAATACTGTGTCAAAATTTCATTAGAATCTATTTATTAGTGTCCACGTTATAAAATATACAACGATCTAAAGCAATAAATACTCGTATGTATACAGAAAATTCTAAGTCGTAGTTTCTGTAATAGGCTGGGCTAAAAGGGTAATTCATGTCGCTAGTTCTTCCTTCACAGGTTAGTCGACAGCCTATTATGAATACAACGAATCATTCAGTTTCTCAACCCCCCACCCTCCAACCACCCCAATTTCACCCCCACCCGAAAGAACGCAGAAAACGATCAGGAATCTCTAAAACGCTAAAAAACGAAATTTGAGCTGCCTTTATATTTTTAGTTCTTTTATTATTTCTGCGCCGCCACTGGCACGATTTATGAAAACCATACGCGTGTCCTATCCTCGCGCCAGTAGTAATACTGTGTCAAAATTTCATTAAAATCAATTCAACAGTTTCCTCGTAACACAATACAGAACGATCTAAAGAAATACGTATGTTTACACCAGAAAAAGTTTTAAGTCCTTTGGTTTCTGTAATAGGCAAGGCAATGTTCGGATGGACCTAAAAAAGTTATTTATGCTGCTAGGTCTTCCTTCATAGGTCAGTGGACAGTCTATTATGAAAGCAACAATTTTTTCAATTTTTCAACCCCCCACCCCCCCAACCACCCCAATTTCACCCCCACTCAAAAAAAAATAGAAAATGATCAGGAACCCCTAAGACGCCTAAAAATGAAGTTTAAGCAATATTTATTTTTTTTGTTCTTTGATAATTACTCCGCCCCCAATGCACCGATTTTCAAAATTACAGCAGCATTACCTACTACGACCTCACAGCATATCGCTGCCCAAATTTTATCACAATCCATGCAGCGGTTACTGAGATTACGAGGCTAGAAAAAAAAGCGACAGACAGACAGACCGACAGACAGACAGACAGACCGACGGAAATGAGTGACGTGGATTTTCGTAATGTAGACATCATGAAACACCCAAAAAGCGTATTATCTCAAATTCGAAAATTTTCGCGATCACAAATACTTCCCTCACCTATCGGTGTGGGAAGTAAAAAGAAAAGTTGATTTTCATAACTAGTGCTATATTTTTCCCATATGTATTTGTAAAATTATTGAATAACATGGCTGCGATACCATTGCCTTCACCCATGTTTCACCAAATATTATGTTCGATACTAAATAAGAATCGCACGCACAAAACCTCCACGTTCATGCATATTTATGTTTGCACAAGGCGACTTCCAGTGACCTATAATAGGAAAGCTATCGATCATATCCATTAAAAATACACAGTGGAGTCTTTATTGCATTCCAAGCTATAATCATACATTTATGGTATGCTTACCCTACTCGTAGGGGAAAATATTTATAGCTGCTTTAATTAGGAATAAAAATTTGCACGACTTCCTTCCAGCCTACCTACCATTATTATTTTATTTATCGGTTAGTTGTATATCTTGCAAGCTTTCTATACAGTACTGGATCCAGACAATTTATCAGCGTATCTATTTTGTGAGTACTTCATAGACGCAAAACATCATCATAGTCATAATGTCTTAATAGCCATGTTGTGAACTCGTTAAATGCATTAAGTCGGAGCTAGAGTATTGCCGACACAAATCTTATCAATAGTTTTGAGAACTGTAGCTCGCCATCGTTCACGACTTACTGTCAGTTCGGTGGCGCTCTTGATACTCATATCTAGCAACTCTTTCGTCGTATCCACCCAGCGTGTAGGGGAACGGCCACGGCGCCGCCCACTCGGGGCGTGGCCCTGAACTACAAGTTTCTCCATACTATCGCTTCTGTGAATATGTCCGAAGAATGTAAGCATTCTCGTCGACACGATGGAGGATAGTCTCTTTGGATTACCGAGCTCATCCAGTATGGAAACATTGGTTCGATGGGCGGTATAAGGAATTCTCAGCATTCTCCTCCACGTCCACATTTCAAAAGCATTTATGCGAGCTCGATCTGCCTTTCTAACAGTCCAAGTTTCCGAGGCATACAAAAATATAGAGAACACAAGAAACTGAACCAGTGACATTTTGGTAGCTTTAGTGATGTTATGGTCACGCCATATTTTATTAAGCTTAGTTATGGCCACCCGTGTCTGTTGAATACGCCATCGGATCTCATTCCCACAGCTACCTGAATTGTCGATCAAAGAACCGAGGTACACAGAACTTGAAACTGTCTCACAACAGCCTATTGACTTTATTTCTCGATGATTGTCATGCTCTCTATCTACGATCATAACCTTGGTCTTGTTGTAGTTAATACCAAGACCATATGCTGCACTGTGCTGTTCTAGAACGTTCAATAGAGCTACTAGTTCTTCCTGAGAAGCAGCAATAAGGGTTGTATCGTCAGCAAATCTTAAGTTAGATATTTTGCTTCCACCAATAGTTATACCGCCATTCCAGTTGTCCAATACCTGTCTCATCACAAATTCAGAGTAAATGTTAGACGCAAAAAGGTACCGTCAAATTTGATGATAAGGTATAAGCAAGTGCATAAGCAAGTTATGTTAGAATTGATATTACAATATACTTCAACTACAACTACTTCCACGTCACTTGATAGTACTTTAGTTTATAAAGATAGCATTAACTCAAATACAAAACTTAAAAGCAGTTCAAATCACCCACATGATATTAAAATCAGTACACTCAGTATAATTGAGAAACTGAGTTACAGGACTAATTTAAGAACATTTAAGGTTCAGGTAGAGGATATCAGAATAGTACTGAATCTATTAGCAAATACTTAACTCAACATTCGTTTTATCTTCTCATCACAACTTCGAGTATAACGTTGTTTGTTTTATGATATACAGGGTGTCAATCAAGTATGTTAACAAACTTTAACCACGAATAGTACTCCCAAAAATAGAAAGAAAATGTCATACAAACATGGGTCTGGAAATGCTTCCTAAGGGAGCTACGCCCCTTTGCATGGGGCACCCTCAAAGCGGTTTTCCCTCGATATTCTCGAAACCATTTATTGCAAAATTACGAAATTAAGTACGATGGGTAAACTTTTGACGCTGAATCTGATTCTGGATTCAGACTTTCATAATTTTAATCAGCGGCGTATCATGCGGGAGGAGTTAAGGATAAAAATAACCCCATTTTCTAAATGGTAGTTTTTTTGACATTTTGATCTTAGAATATGGTATTTCAGAGATTTCTACGTCGAGAATATCGAGGGAAAACCGTCTTCAGGGTGCCCCATGGTTAAAGTTTGTTAACATACTTAATTAACACCCTGTATGGGGTATTAGCAGCATTGGCCGCTTCACAGTAAACATTCCATTTATACATGAGTATAGGTACCGTCCCCATCATCTATCGTAGAACTATAGGATGTGATGATTCGATTTTTGACAATCTTGGTATGTGAACAAGACCGCGACAGGTGAAGACACCTGGATCTGCTACTACGATATACCGACCAAGGCTTTGAACAAAGTTTGGGTCTTTGCTGATAAGTATACACCCATACCTGTCAGAAGATCGCCCCGTCTCTAGAGAAGGACATGGTACCTGTACCTTTTAAATCGAGTGAAATTGTGAAACCTGTTATTTTGAACCTAGAAGATAGTCACAGCTAAGTGATATAGGGAACAGTGCCTGCCTCATATTTTGTGGGACGGTATATTGGTGGGATCCTTATTAACTATCTAAAGGAACAAAAACGGTAGGGATGACTTAGAAACCTGACAGTACAAAAATCTATTTGCAAATACAAAGGTAACTTACGAAAGCTTCATATACTTCTGAAAGGGGGTTCTAGAACCCATTGAAATCGTGATAATATAAATCCAGAATGTGACGTCTACCTGCATAAATTCGGAAATCCGTAATAATCCACATCATCTACACACACAGAAAAATCTGTCGTTTTGTCAAAGACTTACGCTTGGATTCAATGGGACGAGCATTCCTGAAATACAGCGACGTTTTCTCCAATGGAAAGTGTATAGTTGGTAGCGAATTACATCGTATTGTCGACTCAACTACTAGATGTCGTTGGATTCCAATGAATGATTCAATCGCGGCCTGTCGTTGAATCGAATCTGTGTTTGGTAATTGATTCTAAACTACATTTGTTTCCTTGGATCAACAGATTTTATTGCCAGGACAGCTGATTGATTCGTTTGGATGTTTAAGGGTGTGATTTTGTGTGAAGTTATAAGGAGCATGATATAAAAATTAGACATAAGCCTGCACCAGTTGTTGCATTATTACCTGAAATATAACTGTCTGACTAATCTAAATACCTACATTCAAATGTGGGTGTTAGCTCTTCTAAGTTCCAATTTCTCAGTAGGTCCTCCATTCAATATATGACTGGACACATTTAAATCGCACAATTGCTGATGCAATACGCAAAACCACGAGATGACACAACACGGCTAACACCGAAACAACACAACGGACCAACTTCGTCCATGTTGACGAGTTCGTGGCGATAGTAGCACTGAGATCATCCTCCTGTTCTTTATTCTTACCTTTGTTGGATCGCGACATTAGTCCCGCCGAATACTGATTATAGTTCAGCAAACGACAAGGGCTATTGAAACAAAATTAATTTTTATCAGATGAATTATCACGAACTGTTGTTGCAGTAATAATTTTTGTACATTGAATAGATTGTATGCTTTGCTTAAATGAAACATATTGTAAATTTCGAAAACAAAAGAATGTTTTGATTGTATTATATGTCAATACTGGTATTAGAAGGATTATACATATCGTTATAATGAATATAAAATTATTTTGAATTTATTGGCGTACCTGTGATTACTTCGAATATAAGGATTGAGTTCTTTCAATTACATGGATTTGAAACAACTGTAAATATTTAAAGTGATGGAAAAACATCCAGATACTAACAATTAATTGGAAACGCAACAGTATTTTTTTCTGTGCAGCGATATCCAAATAATGACACTTGACTATACCGGTTCGGTGATTAATATTTATGAAAGCAGCTAGCAAAAACGTCTACAATATATTTCATTCCACTCAGCAATTAGGATAATAATTTGAAGTAAATTTTCTAAAGAATTAGTGGAAAAAATGGAAAATAAAGAGACAAAGTTATCAGTTAATAGCCTTATCAAATCCTCAAGGCTCTATTCCGGAGATTTAATACCGCCCAGAAACAAATTCCAGCAACAGCACCCCAGAGATGAAATTTAAGGAGGAAGCCTCAGCGAATTTGTGAAATTTTAATGATTATAATGTGTCCCATTAATAATAAAATTCCATAGTGCCGGGGCGTAAGCGGCTGTAGAATAAGCTAAGGCCGGCATTAATTTTTTATTGGTCTTTCGCATCTATTTATAGTCCCTCGGCGACCAGTTAACCCCCATTATAATCTAAGAGGGGTGTGTTCAGTAGACTCATTTAGCATCCCACCGCAAAAGTAGTTGTGTTAGCAAGCCTTTTACCAACTTTAACAAATGAGGTCAAATGCTTGGGGGTGGCAAATGACAGTAGACTGGCATAGATTTGGCATGTCGACCATTTTGCGAAATGTCAATATGTGGCACATGTATCGTGTAGTTGAAAGATCTGGGGGCTCAAGCCTAAGTCACAGAGTTAATATCTCTAGAGGAAGCCTAATTTGAATATTGGCCAGCCAACATCTATAGCGCTATTGCCACTCTTCTTCGTCCGCTTAAGGACCTTCCAGTTTCTTCAAAATCTGGCAGTTTCCGCAGTTTGAACATATGTTCCTCAAAGTATTTAACTGGTTATTTAACTATACATTAAAATGTACTTGCAATGTAACTGATTTACGTGAAGATAATTTGTATTGATTTAACGAAATTTCAAAAATGGTAAATTTCATAGCGGAATGTCGCAATAACTTCTAATATGTCGTAAATCTGGCAATCTACAATCGGCGTCTCCTAAAGCTGTCATGTGGCTGTCATTGTGGTTGTGGTTATTGCGTATGTTGAGACTTTTGTTGTTTTAGTGCATATTTGAGTGACTTTGTGACTATTTGTGGTATGAATTAAATTATCTATAAATAATATAGTCATAACTGCATGATGGGACGAAATAAAAAGTACATAGTTTGCTGCAATAGCGACGAATCGGTGAACACTTATCATAGGTTAGTATAGGTTTTGTTTTTGTTTTCAGTAGCGTAAAATATGGGCAAACACTTCATGGTAATAATAAATTATCAACTGTTACAATCAAGTTATAATAAGAGTAACTCTCTAAGTACAGCTAAGTACTAATACAACTTATTGTATCAGTTTGTAACATCACAGTAATAATTGAATCTATTAATGAACATCCGGTTTTAATATGAAATCGTACGCCACTGGTAATGCCCTCAAGCTGTCAAAATTTCCGTTACATGTTGGCTGGTCAGCGACCTGTGTATTATGTTGTTTACATTCCCTCTAGAGATGTTAACTCTGTGGCCTAAGTACTCAACTATCTCTTTACGGGACTCCTCAGAGCTGGAACGTAGTATGGGTACTCGTTCTAGAACGTCGAGATAGAATCCCAAGGAGACGCTATAAGGTTCAATTTCGCATAACAAAAACGGTAGCAGGAGGCGTGGCCAAGTGTGGTAACAATATGGACGCCTCACCAGAGCCGGATCATTTTCTTATGTAAATAACTTTGAAAATTCATTACAATGATGATTTAAATATGAAGTATTGGGTTGATTTTTCAATCCAATGCGAAATTCATAGTTAAGTATATGAAAAAAACAGGCTTTGTAGAGACGACATTCATCATCAATTGCATAATACAACTGTATTATTGCTGCGATACGTTACACTTTATTGAGATAAAGATGACAAATGCGGTCCTGTACATTGTTATTTTTTTGCATACATACACCTATGAAATGTAATTCCTGTCGATTTCTTCTTATCCATGCCATCTCTGCTAGAGCAACTACTATAAGCACATGAAACCATTATTTCCTTCATGAATTCACTAGAATATCACTTAAAAATAACTAAAAATCTCGGTAAAAACACTCAAAAAAAGCAAACACGAAATTGTCAAAGAAACGTCAGCTGTTTGACATAGGTGTCGAATCAATATGGCCAACCTGCACCTGCTTTCAGCCAAGTTATCGCGCCTCCATGGGATTCTACCTCGATGGCCCGGAAGCAGAGTATGGAGACGACATCTGTTTCAAAGCAATAAGATAAACCTGGATAATCATTTTAGAAAAGTTTAAATTTCCAACCGCTGTCAATCTAATCTAACCTGCTTATTTGGTTATGTACATATACTCTGTTATCCGATACTTTAAGATAAATTCAGATGCACACGACATCCGACGATACGACGGTACGAAGCTGTTCCTATTGATTGAAAGATTAAAAATCATGTCAAGTCAAAATATTTCAACCAGTAAGAACGGTTTCGTATCGTCGTATCGTCAGATGTCGTGTGCATCAGAACTAAGCTTTGAACTAAATTCAGATGCACAGGATATCCGACATACGACACACGACGAACTGATTCTGTCGTATAATGTAAAATGTATCCATTCACATGAGTCCGAAATTTTCGTACGAAATTTGGTTACAAACGTGGGGAATTTGTATTTTCATAGTTGGTATCTATTAAAGTTAAAGCAAGCCTGCCCTGAAGAAATAGGTTCGCGAACACAATAAATTCTACTGATCCGTAGACCAATAATTTGAAGCAAAGATTTAAATGCATTACTTGACATTGGCAAATAATTAAAATATTTTTTCTTGTCAGTTAGTTTCATCTCCTGCAGCAGATTATGGTGCGCTCCTTTCTTCTTTCGATTTTTAGAAATGTCTCGAACCCAAATTCTTCGCGTTCTTCCTCTTTTCTTCATTTTTATCCATAAGAGGGATAAAAGTAAAATATTTATTGAATTTACGTATTGCGCTCGCTGAATTATCATTTTCGAATACAAATTCATGTCAGCTGTCAAATTACATACGACATCGGATAAAAAGTTAGAATATTTTCAACTTCTCCGACCATCGCATAAAAGTTAAAATCATCGGACATTTAGTTTGGCGCCAATCCATTTTGAATATTTCAACCAATAGGAGCAGTTTCGTACCGTCGTATCGTCGGATGTCGTGTGCATCTGAATTAAGCTTTACACTGGCTTGACGTCTATTTGATAGGTATTAGCTGACGAAGAAGTGCATCTCAGATTTAATTTTTTAGTAGTAGTCTGACTTGGCAATCCTGCAAGGACCGTCTTAGTGATATTTTTACTGAATATCTCATTGCCAAAAAGTAATGACTATTTTTGTGAACAATAAATTGATGCAATACCTAAAAATTCACAGCATAGATGCTTGATCAAAACAAATACATTTTTTTCGTTTATATGTATACTGTTAAGCGTCAGTTGCTCGTCAGTAGCGGATGAGTACCGAGGCAGCCCTGTACGTATGGCGGCAAAGCATGTGTCAAGATTCATTCTGGGCGATTTTTTGTTATCACTAGCCGAACATCTGTTCGCTGTTGATACGGCTGGTAGTCCAAAGTATCGGGTAGCAGGGTAGATTAAATTCGAAATAGGTGATGAATGAATGAATAAGGACCAGAGGCTATCCAGCACAGAATGTGACTGGTGCATAGGCCACACGATGGGCCCTTTTGCGCCTCTATCCGCGCTAGTTCCTAAGACCTGCCCTTTTAGCAAAGGCAAGTACATCCTTAGGTCCTATCCATTTTATCTCTATTGGTTCCAAGGTTCTTGAGCCCAGCGTAGTCTGCCTGTGATAACCCAGGGTTTCGCAGCGACACAAGATGTGTGCCGAGGATTCTTCTTCTTTACCACACCACGTGCACGTTGGGTTGTTGACCACCCTCATCACGACGCCTGAAGGTGTTGTGACCCGTTAATAGACCTACTAGCAATCTCAAGTTACTCCTATCCAGAGAGAGACAAAATCGTCCTATTCTCTCTGCAGGCCCTGCTAATAGTTCCCAATCTTGACGGAGGTGACCAGAGATGTTTTTCTATCTCAGAAAGTGTTGATTCTGGATCCACTTTCCAGTTGTTTTCCTCATCAAGTTTGCAGACAGTCCTAAGGCTGGTTTCGGGCCCATAAAACTGTTGTCGGATCCCATCCTAGCCAGATGATCCGCCATGTCGTTGCCCAGGTACCCACATCAGTGATACCTTGTGTTTAGCTGAGATGTCGTCAAGAGGCCTCCGACACTCCAGGACCAGTCCCGACGTTATTTTCGAAGCACTCAGTGCTTTGATGGCTGCCTGACTGTCAGAGCAGATAGTAATCCGCCTCCTAGACCCGTCAATTTCCCGAATACGATTTACACAAGCAAGTATTGCATAGCCCGGAATACTGTGGTGTGCCCCCCAAGAGGGAGTGAAAGTCTTGTATGGTGTCCGTAGACTCCCGAGCCCGAGCCCTTTCTAGCGAGTGAACCGTCTGTGTACCAGACCTGTCCTCCTCCTTCGATGAGTTGTCTTTCCCTAGACTCCCACTCTTCCCTTGACGGAAACACCACCGTAAATTTGCGATAGAAGCGATACTTAGGAGAAACTATATCGCTCCTCGCCAACAAAATAGGACTATCCTCATGCAACTGTGCTAGAATCGTCGAATGTCCTTTGCCTGGATTCATAAAGTCCAGCTACCCTGACTCCAGAGACGGAACCCAGTTTTTCTAGCTTCCCCTTGAATTACCAGATCCAAAGGAGGAAGAAATAGGTGATAGTGACCAATTGCACCCTTACGAGCAGATTAAACGCTCAGATACCGGCTTTGGTAGATAGATGGCGAGCCAATACTTTTCTAAAGTACTGCTTCCCAATATCTATGTGTTGCTACTACTAATTTTAGCTTAGTCCCAATTTGTTAAATGCCGTATTCCCAGTTCCGCTGACCTACCGTATCACAGCGTAATTCAACGTTACATTTGATGCTGGCGTTAATAAATGTTGTTCTTGTTATTTCGATAGAGGAGGCAGGCTGATGGGGAGGTCAGGGAAATACTGAACCGACGCAATTAGTCCATGTGTTGTTCTAACCGAGAACTGTTATTATTTCCATCCATCAGCGCGCTTTTGCTACTGAAGTGTCCGAGGCTTGTCGATCAGATCGCTTGCAAGAACTCAAAAAAGCTTTTGGGCTGTTTTTCTTCTTTTCTTAGGCAGCGTCGACTACTAAGGTCATTGGCTGCGTTGATAAGATTATTAATAAAATTTATATTTGGGCTATTTTAGAATTTTATATAATTCAAAGTTGAGATATGACAAACTACGAGTATTAGCTTGGGTTGGTCACATTGTAGAGATACCACACATGATATACAAAAAATATCAAGTTTTCTAAATTATTGGAAATATTATAGAAGCAATGGTATAAGAATATCAGGGACGTTAAGGGCGCAAGTCTATTGCGAGGTTTCATCTCAATAGAAAGCCAAATAAAGATTCTCGATTTTTTTAGGTACACCCGCCAGTCGGAGAGATCTGAAATTTTTCACTTTCGTCAAACAAGACTCAGACTAAAACTGCGACTGGATTTGTAATCAGCACCTTGAAATTATCCGACATCCAAGGTTTTGTCTTAATGGAAAGCCGAATAATGATTTTTGATTTGTTTAGGTGTACACCCGCCGACCCGAGAGATCGGAATTTTTTTATTTTCGTCAAACGAGACTGAGACTTAAAACTGCGACTAGATTTGTAATCAGCACGTTAAAATTATCCGAAATGCGATGTTTCGTCTCTATAGAAAGCCAAATAAAGATTTTCGATTTTTGATGTTCCTGCGTTCTGCTAATAAAATACATAATTAATTTGAGTAGCAAGAATCAGTTTTATTCTCCCTAAAGTAAATAAAAAATAAACAAACTGAGTTAGGTTAGGTTAGGTTGGCAGTAAAAAAAATAAGCTTTGTGGAACTAGTTATATTCGCCCACTTGTACAGGCAATATTACAATTTAAATAAGAAATAATGTCAGTAGAAAGGGAAACGGCTTATTCTTCTTGTTCGTCGTCCTCTTGGGCAGGTTCCGTAGTGTAATCTGACATGCTATTGGAGGTTGTGAAGGACTAATACCAGCTCTTCTGGTATATAATTCTTGCGACATAGTTTTAATAGATCTTCCTTTCAACAATACTAATCGGTAGGTACGTATCCAGGATTTATTTTTTTTTTTTTTTGGTGTGGGGACTAATTACGGATTCGTCGTAGGGAGGGGGGCACTACATAATGTAGTTTTGGGGGTGGTCCAGATTAGGATTGCCACCTTTTAAATTGTTCTCGTCGGAGGCAGGGAAGTGCATATTTTGTGGATTAGATTTTTTACGCGGCCTTATATCTGGCGTTACCAGTGACGTTCTTTGTCAAGAACCTTAGCGTCTATCCAAACAATTTTAAGATCTTGGCCCATGGTTGATTTTGTGGCCGTGCAGCACAAAATCATTTGGGCAGACGCTAAGCAAAAAACCTCAATGGTATCGCCGGAAATTCAAAGAAGCTGCTTATATTGCCTGCAACAAGAACGAGTACAACAAGCCTACTGTGGAAATTAGATCAAAATAGCAGTCCCTCATAAGAAACATAGGAAAACTGAAATTGGACAAAACAAACTTGGACACAAACGTGTAACGAAGTGACCATCGAACGGCCACGTGATCGTCACTAAGGACTGACGCGCGACGCCACTGAAGTAGAACACAACAATGACCGGTTAGAACAAGCCGCGAAGAACGGCACGTCATCAAGAACTGACACACTCAGCAGAACGCGGCACCGACCAATCAGAACAAACCACGAAAAATGGCGCGTCAGCTAGACGAGAATAAATAGCATCGAAATGGTAGTGGCAGTCAGAAACCGGCCATCTGAAACATCTACTTTGTTTACAAACCTCAGAAAACAGTTGCTGTTAGTGAGTTTTTGCATTCGCGCGCCAAGTTCAAACATTTATGAAGCGTTTATGCGAGAAGTCATTAAGGTACTTAAGGACTTTTCGTATTACAATTTTTAGTTTCTATTTTGTTGATGAGTTTTAATATATAGATATAATCTGATCTGATACATATAGACAGTTAGTGACTTCTAAAACTGAAAACTACAATGAAAATAAGGTGTAAGATGCAGTTAGGTAATTTTTCCACAAAAAGTCAGTTAGTGACTTGTAATATGACGTTATTGTTTTGTTTCTTTCAACCCTTAACTCATGATTTGCTACAGCTATTCTCCATCAAATGTGTGTAATTATGATAATGAACTATTCCCTGACCAGAATGATAAATTATAAAGGACCTCGTCATAACGTATACCGTATTTCCAGCTGCCTTGTGTGATCAATTCATCAAAGATATGGATAAATTGCCGTAAAATGTCACCGCTGATGTGGTAGAGGAAGAAAACGAGGTCACTGTTATCCATTTTACATGTCCTTATATACGCAGTAACATAATTGCGCCCTATTTTGTCAGACTACACAGGATCAATTGTGTACCTTACGAGAATCTCTAATAATCGTATAACCACAGAGTTAACATCTCTAGAGGGAATGTAACCAACAAAATGCACAGGTCGCTGACCAGCCAACATGTAACGGAAATCTTGACAGCTTGAGGGCATTACCAGTGGCGTACGATTTTATATTAAAATTGGATGTTCATTAATAGATTCAATTATTACTGTGATGTTACAAACTGATACAATTAGTTGTATTAGTATTTAGCTATACTTAGAGAGTTACTCTTATTATCACTTGATTGTAACAGTTGATAATTTATTATTACCATGAAGTGTTTCCCCATATTTTACGCTACTGAAAACCAAAACAAAACCTATACTAACCTATGATAAGTGGTGTTCACCGATTCGTCGCTGTTGCAGCAAACTATGCACTTTTTATTTCGTCCCATCATGCTATTATGCGATTATGACAATATTGTTCATAAATAATTTAATTCACACCACAAATAGTCACAAAGTCACTCAAATATACACTAAAACAACAAAAATCTCAACATACGCAATAATCACAACTACAATGACAGCCACATGACAGCTTTAGGGGACGCCGATTGTAGGTTGCCAGATTTACGACATATTAGAAGTTATTGCGACATTCCGCTATGAAATTTACCATTTTTGAGATTTCGTTAAATCAATACAAATTATCTTCACGTAAATCAGTTACATTGCAAGTATATCTTAATGTATAGTTAAATACCCAGTTAAATACTTTGAGGAACATGTGTTCAAACTGCGGAAAGTGCCAGATTTTTAGAAACTGGAAGGTCCTTAAGCGGACGAAGAGGAGTGGCAATAGCGCTATAGATGTTGGTTGGCCAACATTCAAATTAGGCTCCCTCTAGAGATGTTAACTCTGTGGTATATACTAATCATTATTCTGCTGGCACCGTACCTGGATCATCTTGAAACTAGAATAAACGATGACATCTCTTACCGCTACCCCATAGTATCTGTGGTTCCTCAGGGTAGTATCCTTGGTCCCCTTCTCTATGTGCTGTATACATCTGATATACCTACCGCCGGCGACACAACAATTGGCACATTTGCAGATGACACAGCAATGTACCTAAGAACTGCTGCAGCCAAACCTCAAGACACCTAGCCCTTACCGTACCTGAGAGCTGTTTGCAATGGTTCAGCTGTAACAATTTTTAAGACCTCTGGACTGAAAAAAATATGAGCATTAAGCAAAAGAACAGTTCTAGAGTAATGGCGATGTGTTTTCCAAAATTTCCTAATAGACAATTATAAAAAATGCAAAATGTGGCATTTTTTGACTAAATTCACGCTTATCCTCCTCCTATCCCTTGAACCTAAGAAGATGAGCAGGACCCAAGGAAATCCTCACCTTTGCGATGAGGGCTGGACTTGGGAACTAGGATTAGGAGAGGTGCATAAAGGCCAGCTTGTAGTACTATGCACTGGTGGTTCTGGTCACCAGAAAGCTTTATTCATTCTTTTATTCACCCCCCCCCCCCAAGACTGATATCTGGATATGCCCTTTTTTTCAGGAGCCGTCCGACGTTGCTGTCCCCATCAATACTTAAGCCTTAAGGCCTATTGTATTATTGCTCCTCTCTTTTACAGTATCCACAACAGCAATCTAGAACCCTGCATAGGTTTATGCAGTTTACCTACTGGTCCTGGTGCTGAGCCGTACTCCATTGGTTCTAGCTTGGTCTTCCCAAAGAGCTGTTGTCTCTTGTGATCTAGCGCTTCGCACTCACACAGCACATGTAGGGCTGACTCAGTTTCTCTTCCACACAATCTGCAGTTGAGGTCTCCATTGTAGAATCCCATTTTATTCAGGTATTCCTTCAGGCCACAATGTCCTGTGAGGAGACCCGTCGTTATTCGGAGCTGATTTCTACTCAAGGAGAGCGGTGTTTCAGCTATTTTCTTGCATGGAGCTTTAATGAATGTTTTTCCATGAACACATCCTGGCAACAAGTTCCACTGCTCCTTGTGCTGATGTTTCATCCATTCTCCGACCTGGTGTCTGATTGTTCTTTTAGGCACCCCAGGGTGGGTTCTGCTCCAATGTATAGGGCAGACGAGCCTAGTCTTGCTAGCTCGTCCGCCCTTTCATTGCTTCTTATACCTGAGTGTCCTGGCACCCCCTCCAAAGTTACTTTGTGTGTTCTGCCAGTCTTCCCAGTTCTTGTCAACATTCCCAGACTAGAGCAGACGTAACTTTGGGCGCTTCTAGTGCCCTGAGTGTAGCCTGACTGTCTGTAAGTATTGCGATCCTCTTGTTTCTGTAGGATCGTTCATTGTTGATCCTTGCACATTGCAGGATGGCGTACACCTCTGACTGAAATACCGAGGCGTATTTTCCTAGCTGAATGCTCTGTCTAGTTCCTTTTCCAAAGTTTCCCGCTCCTGTGCCTTGCTCGGTCTTTGATCCATCTGTGTACTATTTCCCGATGCAGGTTGTTTACTTCACAGAGTTCTCGATCTCTTATTATAGTTTCGAATTTCTTGTTGAAGATGTATTTATGTGGTCCTTTTTAGCATCCATTATGGTGTGCCCCACATATTCTGCGATTTGGTTGTGTCCAAGGTCCTTGTAAATTCCTCTTGGTAGGGTTTGTAGTCTAGAGTAGCCCATGCTCGCCTCGCCCATTTGCAACGGAGGGAGGTCCAGGATGGTCTCTAAGACTGCGGTGGGTGCGCTTTTCATTGCACCTGTTATGGACAGACAAGCAAGTCTTTGCACCTTGCTTAGTTCTGCTAGAGCAGCTCGCTGTTTCATCTGTGGCCACCAGACCAAAGACGCATATGTAATCATGGGTCTTACCACCATTGTGTATGTCCAATGCACCATGGCTGGACTTAGACCCCATGTCTTACTATGCGAGCGCCTCGATAGCACTAATGCCATCTCGGCTCTTCTTTTAACTCTTTTGAGCTGAGTGCTCCAGGTTAGCTTAGAGTCCAGTACAACTCCTAAGTATTTAACCTCCCCTGACAGCTGTATTTGGCTACCCAGAAGTTGTACAGGTCCTGGTCCCTCAACTTTTTTCCTTCTGGTGGAGGCAATTATGGACGTTTTGGAGGGGCTGACGTTCAGTCCCTCCTTAAGGGTCCAGCTTGTAACAGCGTTTAGTGCCCTTTGCATTTTGTCTTTAACCGTGCTGTTGGATTTTGCTTGCTCTAAAATTACCAGATCGTCCGCTGGATATGCCCTTACTTCGGTCCTATAGTTCGAGAGGTTAACACCAAACACTTGTATACATTATGTACTTATTATTTGTCCCACATTTCTGGCCGACCTCGTGAATGTTTGGCAATGTAACGTTTATTTTCAGCTGCAAATTATAAATATTCAAAACAAGCGACAGCGATAGGGATCAACTGTGGTTTATGTAGGCTGACAAGCTGACTCACTACAGATCATTAACGAGCCCTGTCATATCCAGTTGGATACATTTGAATGCTGCAAGATGTAATCGTATTTATATATGTAGATAATTATGCACCAAATTATGTTTAATCGGGAAACTAGCTGCCAATTTAATTTGCATGATGCTATCTATTCATTATTTCATTATCATGACTCCGCAATGCGGGGGCATAAGCCATATGGCATTTGCAAACGTCCTCTTCCATCAAATATATGAATCGCATAGAAGGTCAAAGGTCAGCGTAGTTTGGAATATGGGCTACCTTTACATGTTCGGCAATGTACTGGGCGGTTAGATAAGAATGCTTAGTGCTGTATCTCGGAAACTACTCACCATAGAAACTTGCGGTAAGGAAACATGTTAGGGTCAGTTTTGCCACCTCCTGAAAAGTCTAGAATAGCTTATCTACATATTTTGTCTTTGTCTCTTGACGTAAGTGAGAAAGTGACAAAAACTAGCGGTTAGGCTGTCTGACATTTATACTACTACTTATAGTACTTATAAGAAGCAGGTGGTGAAACTGGCTCTTAGGGCCTGCCTTGGAGAGGCGTGGGGTGAGATCCTCCCTCGTGGAATGGATCCTCTCCACCTTAGAGGGTCGAGTGGCTACTGCCATGCTGAATGACATTTCGCATAGCGTCGAAGTAGCGCGGGGCTGTCCGCAGGGCGGAGTCTTATCTCCCTTGTTGTGGTGTCTGGTGGTGAATGAACTTCTAGTCAGGCTGAACAATATAGGTGTTTACGTGCAGGCCTATGCAGATGATCTTAGTATAGTAGTCAGGGGTCGATTCGTGTCTACTGTCTCGGAGATAATGTAAGGCGCTCTGCGCATTGTGGAATCGTGGTGCAACGAGGTAGATCTACCGGTCAATGCCTAGAAGACCGAGCTAGTTATGTTCACTAGAAGAAGGAAACTGGATGGATACATCCGACCAACCTTCTTTGGAACATCACTTGAACTTTCCCAATCAGTAAAATATCTAGGAGTAATTCTAGACTCGAAGCTAAAGTGGAGACAACATGTGGAACATAAAGTCAATAAGGCACGTAATTCGTTATGGGCATGCAGAAGGATTGTAGGAGTGAATTGGGGCTTGACCCTAAGGAGATGTTCTGGCTCTATACTACAATCGTTAGGCCGTCCTTATTGTATGGATCACTGGTGTGGTGGCCATGTGTGAGGATGGAGACAATCAAAGCAAAGCTAAATAAAATTCAAAGCTTGTTCCGATTGTGGAGTCAAGGCAGTTGGTCCTTTGTGAATCCTGGCAGGGGATACTCTGCCATTCTCACGGAACTGCAAAGGGATGGCCCTATCCTAGATATGAGGACTGATATAATTCCTCCTACATATCGCTTCGACTGCAAATTTACCGTAAGGTATCCTACAAGGGAAGAGGGCCAGTCTGGTACACCGACGGCTCACTTACCGACGAAGGCTCTGGCGCTGGGGTCTATGGGCCAAAAACAGAGCTCTCCCTGTCTCTTGGGGGAAACACCACGGTATTCCAAGCAGAGATGTATGTGATTTTAGCTTGCGTCTTTCGCATTTACGAAATTCAGGGGCCAAGCAGGTGGATCACCATCTGCTCTGACAGCCAGGCAGCATTAAAAGCATTAAGTGCTTGCAGGTTTACATCAAGGCTCGTTCTGCAATGTAGAAAGGTCTTGGATGACATTTCGGCGAGACATTAGGTGTCACTTATGTGGGTGCCGAGTCATGCTGGAGTTAGTGGTAATGAAATGGCGGACGCGCCCGCAAGGCGAGGGTCGAGGAATAACTTCCTGGGTCCTGAGCCGGCTTTGGGGCTGGCAGCAGGTATCATCAGAAGGAAAATGGAGGTGTGGTTGCAAAATCAGCATCTTATCAGATGGGGAGGAATCTCCGGACATCTCCGTCAAGCTAGAGAACTTATTTCAGGACCTCTGGATAAGGTGGGACGGGTCTGTCTTTCGCTGAACAGAAGCCGACTAAGATTACTTCTCGGCCTGCTATCCGGCCATAACATTTTCAAACGCCCTTTGTATGTGATAGGGGTGGTAAATGATCCGACGTGTACACGCTGTGGCGAGGAGGAAGAATCCTCGGCACACATTCTTTGTCGTTGTGAAGCCCTTGGGTATCACAGGCAGACTATACTCGGTTCAAAAGTTCTTGAACCTGAGGTTATAAGATGGGCAAGAACTAGGGTAAGGAGAGGTGCAAAAGGGCCCGTTGGTAGGCCTATGCACTGGTGGTTCTAGCCACCAGATAGCCTCTCTCCCTCTTTCAATCACTCATTCATTAGGGCCGTATTAATAGTCGTCCTTTGCGTGTTACTCAAGGGAACCTTACTTGTTTATCTGTTTCCTAGATAACATCTACGATATGTAAATATAAGTCAACTTAATTTAAATTCATACCAGAAAATATGAACATTTTTTCAGATTTCCAAGATGGCCACCAGGCGGCGAAACTACCGTCCTAAACTAATGAAGCAAAGCGTACTGTCATAATTATCTAAAAAAGCCTACTGTGGTTTGTCAGTGTGACGGTTTGTAAGCTGACGTGGTTTAACGTCGGCTTACCTTAAACCGAAGCTTAGGCTTGTATTGTACAACATACATAAGGGGAGGTTGTAAGGGCTTTAAAACTTAATCAAAGGCTGTCAGGTGGGCTGTCAGTACCAAAGTGACAAACCAATGACAACTCTCATACACACATTCTACTTCTACTGGCATTGTAATTGAGAAAATCGATCCTCTGACATTCTGACAATCTCTCGGCTATCGCTAGATGTTTCCACTTGTTATGTTATCTACACCTGCGCCGGTACCCTGTAACTTGTTTCTATGCAAACGTGTTTCTATGCACTATGTACTATGGGATCGGGTGGCCTCGTAAATATGACAGCGTGCCGTGATAGCGTAGTAGACACGTGATAGGCACCCGAAACTTCCCGATCGTCATGGTCGTCATGGTGATAGAAACATGTTTCTAAGTTAGAAGTTGGAGAGTACCGACACTGTATTCTTTTATTCTAGGCTGTCTACCCATTACATGCAGATCTAACACACATAGCTTCATATTATAATATTTATATTATCTATAAATACCAAAACGCGCACCAGTTGAATTTTACATATACAAATAATATATGCATACAAATATTCAAAATAAAAAATGCAAAGCCAACGGCTTTTGAATAATAAATTACGCGCATATTAAATATGGATATTGGTTATAGAGCAAGTGTGGTAAGGGGCAATGTGTGTATGGGGGGTAGAGAGCAGTTGTGCAACCCTGTTTTCATCAATTATTCTGAATAATGTTTGGTATATAATATTCGCCATCTGGTCGGAAGTCGATTGTATGGAAATTATGTCTAAAACATAAAGCATTTTGGAATATCTAATAGCATCAAAACACCGCTGTATTACCTGCACCTTCTAACTTTTTTTAAATTTCGTGGTCGTTTCCGAGATTAGCTCTAAAAAGCTTTACTTAGGGCAGCTATCGATCAATATAATACAGAGACCTCTATGTAGGGGCGTAAGACTTTCATGCTCTTTCATGCATATTGGTTTCTCAATTTCAACTCCCTAGAAAATGTCCGAAATGGTCATAGTTGGACCTCCCAAGAACATGTATGAAAAACGTCATCAGTTTTAAAAAATATGAACAATTTTTAACGATTTCTAACAAAAATGATAAATTGAACTTTAAGCTCAAATTTTCTCATAAACTGCTCAGCAGAAACGGATGACAGTATTTTTTGTATCTACAACAAACACAAAGAGTTTCCTTCAAGTTCCAACCGGTTTCGTCTTTTTTTATCTTCATTTTAAAAAAACGGTAGGCGCAAACTGCCCGTAGATTTCGGATAACGATTTTTTTGGAAAATTAGTTGGTAGATGTACCAAATGCTGCCGTATTTTCATTGCGCTACTGAATGGTTTTTTTTTTCACCCCACTCTATCTCCGATCCATCTCATTTTGGAGTTATGGTGCAATGACAAAAAATTTCCAAACTGCCTCTAGGACTCAAATACCAAGTGCCTTTCGGTTTCTCTCTGGACACTAAACTTATGCGTCATTGCTCTGAGTACAAGAAACTATTTGATGTGCCAGCCAACAAAAGTTAAAAAATTTGTCTTTCTTCCATGTTGAGCCAGCCTGATCGAAGATGAAGGCTGATGAAATATGATCCTGTTTCTGCAGTCCACAATGAGTTTTCGTCTTGATACGAGGGCAGATAACGATTTTAGATTTTTAGGGTGAACTTCAAGATCTCAGGAACCGAAAAATGTTGATGTTCGTTACCTGAAGCTGAAACTCACGGTGCCGGTCGGTTTTGCAATAAGCACCTTCAAACCATATATGATAAGAGTTTTCGTCTTGATACGAGGGCAGATAACGATTTTAGATTTTTAGGGTGAACTTGAACATCTCAGGATCCGAAAAATTTTGATATTCGTTACCTGAAGCTGAAACTCAAAACAACGGTCGGATTCGTAATAAGCACCTTCAAACTATATATGATACGAGTTTTCGTATTGATACGAGGGCAGATAACGATTTTAGATTTTTAGGGTGAACTTGAAAATCTCAGGATCTGAAAAACTTTGACATTCGTTACCTGAAGCTGAAACTCAAAACAACAATCGGATTCGAAATAAGCACCTTCAAACTATATACGATACGAGTTTTCGTCTTGGTATGAGGGCAGATAACGATTTTAGATTTTTAGGGTGAACCTGAAGATCTCAGGATCCGAAAAATTTTGATATTCGTTACCTGAAGCTGAAACTCAAAACAACGGTCGGATTCGAAATAAGCACCTTCAAACTATATACGATACGAGTTGTCGTCTTGGTATGAGGGCAGATAACGATTTTAGATTTTTAGGGTGAACCTGAAGATCTCAGGATCCGAAAAATTTTGATATTCGTTACCTGAAGCTGAAACTCAAAACAACAATCGGATTCGAAATAAGCACCTTCAAACTATATACGATACGAGTTTTCGTCTTGGTATGAGGGCAGATAACGATTTTAGATTTTTAGGGTGAACCTGAAGATCTCAGGATCCGAAAAATTTTGATATTCGTTACCTGAAGCTGAAACTCAAAACAACGGTCGGATTCGAAATAAGCACCTTCAAACTATATACGATACGAGTTTTCATCTTGGTATGAAGGCAGATAAAGATTTTAGATTTTTAGGGTGAACCTGAAGATCTCAGGATCCGAAAAGTTTTGATATTCGTTACCTGAAGCTGAAACTCTAAACAACGGCCGGATTCGAAAACACACAATGCTGGACCAAAAATACAGTTTACTCAATTAAAATCTGAAAGTTTAGATATTCATTTTGTATTAAGAATTTGTCTATTTGAATAAATCAAATTGAAATTGCAGAACGCTTTTTTTTTATTGCAAACATTACATGATCTCAGGAAGGTGATATTGTTGATATAAATCAATAATAAGACCAAGATTTTTTCAGACTAGGGAGCAAGTGGCTCATCACACAGAAGAAAATACAGTTGCGTTTTCAATTAATTGTTAGTATTTGGATGCTTTTCAATCGCTTGAAGCATATTTACAATTATTTCAAATCCATGTCATTGAGAGAATTTTATCCTTATATTTAAAGTAATCACAGGTACCCCAATAAATTCAAACTAGTTGTATATTCGTTCTAATGATATGTGTAATCTTTCTAACACTAGTATTGACATATAATGCAGTCAAATCATCATTTTCGTACCAACAACACTGTATATCTAATTCAATGGCCCTTGTTGTTCGCTGAACTAAAATAAGTATTCGGCGGGACTGATGTCCTGATTCATGAACGTAAAAAGAAAGAACAGGGGGATCATCCTAGTGTTATTATAGGCGTCAACCCGCCAACATGGACGAGGTTGTTTCATGTTTCGTTGTGTTGTTTCGTTGTTTGCCGTATCGTATTGTGTCATCTCGTGGTTTTGCGTCTTGCATCAGCAAATGTGTCCAGCTATATATTAAACGGAGGACCTACTGAGAAATTGTCTTAGAAGAGCTAATACCCCGCATTTGAATGTAGGTATTTAGATTAGTCAGACAGTTGTAGTTCAGGTAAAAATGCAACAACTGGTGCGGGCTTATGCCTAATTCTTATATCATGCTCCTTATAGCTTCAGACAAAATCACATCATTAAACATCCCAACGAATCGATCAGCTATCCTCGCAATAAAATGTGTTGGTCCAAGCAAAAGGAAGTAGTTTAGAATTAGGTATAAAACACAGGTTCAACTCAACGACAGGCTGCGATTGAATCACCCGTTGGAATCCAATGACATCTTGTAGTTGAATCGACAATACGATATAATTCGTTACCAACTATACACTTCCCATTGGCTGAAACCTTGCTGTCTTTGAGGAATGCTGAGTATAACGTCGTATTGAATCAAAGCGTAAGACTTAGAAAAAAAGACAGATTTTTCTGTGTGCATTAACTGATACTCCAATTTGATCTATTACACGTTTTTTAGATGCATACTACTGAACCGCAGAGCTTTTGAGTAACTAGAATAATTAATGCAAGTAGCACTATGTGCATTAATTTTCTTGAATGTGAATAAAAAGTTGTGTATCGTCACTAGACGCATACGTCATACATCTGTAAAAAGGTCCCATCACTGAGCCTTGAAGAACCCCAGACTGAAGTGGAAAATAAAATAAAATAAATGGAAAAATATCCTTCCAACAGAACTCGTTAGTTTCTATCTGATTTATCAGTTCACTGTTGTAACCAGCACGGTTCACTGAAAATTTACGTTATAATATATCTGAAATGAGATTCGTAGGCACATTAGCATTTTTGCGCAAATATGCCCAGGAGTTTCAAAAACCTCGTGGCTTTTGAATATTAAATAATGATGTTTGCATGAATAATACATTCCGGTTATATAGTATGTTGATGAGTGTATGCGCAAAAGGAGAAACATCGCTTTTTCCGCCATTTCCCAGCATCCAGCTGGTAGCTTTTTATCTAGTTATTATGCCGCAGAGGGTTGCTCGTTCAGGATTTATCTGGCTTAGCAATTATGACAATATGTTGTGCGTATCTGTTCGTTAACAAAAACGCTGAGTGGAACAGCGGCGTACAGATTAGATTTGGAGCCTCAGAAGTTCACCCTAAAAGTCTAAATTAGTTGTCTGGCTTCCTATCAGGACAAAAACTCGTATCACGTATAGTTTCAAGCGCTAGTTACAAATATGGCCGCTGCTTTGAGTTTCAGACTGGGGCAACGAATATCAAAAGTTTTCAGACCCTTAAATCTTCAAATTCTCCCTAAAAATCTAAAATCGTTATCTGGTGTTCTATCAGGACGAAAACTCCTGTCACGTATATTTTGAGGCCATATATTACAAATCTGACCGTTGTTTTGAGTTTTAGCCTCAGGTAACGAACATCAAAAAATGTCGACCCTCGAATATTCAAGTTCAGCCTAACAATCTAAAATCGTTATGTAGCCTTCTGTCAGGACGAAACTTCGTGTTATGTATAGTTTGAAGGTATCTATTACAAATCCGACCATCGTTATGAACCTCAGTCTTAAGTAACGAATCTCCAAAATTTTCAGAACCTCAAATCTTCAAGTTCACCGTAAAAATCTAAAATCATTATCTGGCTTCCTGTCAGGACGAAAACTCGTGTCGTGTATAGTTTGAGGGCGCTTATTACAAATATGGCCGTTGTTTTGACTTTTAGCTTCAGGTAACGAACATCATAAATTTTCAGATCCTCAGTTTTTCAAGTTCACCCTAAAAATCTAATATCGTTATCTGGTTTCCTATCAGGATGAAGAGTCGTTTCACGTACAGTTTGAGAACGTTGATTACAAATCTGGCCGTTGTTTTGTGTTTTAGCCTCAAGTAACGAACATAAAGAAACTTCAGACCCCCAGATCTTCAAGTCTACCTTAAACATCTAAAATCGTTATCTGGCTGTCTATTAGGACGAAAACTCATGTCATGCATAGCTTGAGGACGCTAATTACAAATCTGGCTGTTGGTTGGTGTTTTAGCCTCAGGTAACGAACCTCGAAGAATTTCAGACCCTCAGATCTTCAGGTTCAGCCTAAAAATGTAAAATCATTATCTAGCTTTCTATCAGGAGGAAAACTTGTGTTATGTATAGTTTAAGGGCGCTAATAACAAATCTGACCATTGTTTTGAGTTTTAATCTCAGGTAATGAACCTGAACAAATTTTAGACCCTCAAATCTTCAAGTTCACCCTAAAAATCTAAAATCTTTATTTGGCGTTCTATCAGGTCTAAAACGCGTATCATGTATAGTTTGGGGGTCCTTATTACAAATCTGACCGTTGTTTTGAGTTTTAAGCTCAGATAGCATACCTCAAGAATTTTCAGGACCTCGAATATTCAGGTTCACCCTAAATATCTAAAATCCTTATCTGGCTTAATAATAGGACAAAAACTCGTATGGCGTATAGTTTGATGGTGTCAGTTTCAAATCCGGTAGCTGTTCTGAGTTTCAGCCAGGCAAAGAATATCAAAAATTTTCAGGATATTCAATGAGCTTATGAAGTTTCAAGTAAACTGTTAAAAGTTTGTTGCAGAAAAAGGCTTTTATTCGCGTAATGAGTTCATTGATTTTGAGTTTTAACGTATTGATATGCATTATTGCTATATGTGATGTATGATTGTATGTTTGTTTATTTTGCATAGGTGTATTTTTCTTTTACTTTGTATGCACATTGCAAGGCATTATGTGCAAGTACATTTCATGTACGCTAACACCGATAAACTATTAATATTAAACAAACTGATTTCTATGAGATCGCCGTATAGACCCTTTGAGAACGCCTATGTTAACAGTACCTACAATTTTATTTTTACAGCAACGTACTCCGGCTGAACATAGAATTCAAATAATTTTATAGCAATGTACGGTCCGCTGATTTTTGAGGGAAACCAGCTCGCTGTATAAAATTTTTTACATCCTTATTATGTATTCGTTGCGTGGTATACGAACTAAACAGCCAAATAACATGTAGTGAGCTTCTGTTTCATTCGAACGTGCATAACTAAATAGACAATGACTGCATTATGGATTTTGACTAATTTTGAGAGCACTGTAAATCGATCCTAAACACTGTTTTGGCTATAAAAGCAGACAAAATGTTTGCTAAGGTTAGAGGTCATGCCACACGAAATGCGAAGCTGGTAACATTGTAATCAAACATATTTTGTATGATCCTTCAAATTTCAATACTTTCAAGTAGCCCAGACCCAAATATCTGTCTAACATTCTACAGATCTCTAGTTAGATCAATATTAGACTATGGATCGATTCAATATGGTAACGCATCAAAGCAAAATCTGCAAAAAATAGAAAAAATCAAAAACAGATGCTTAAGATTTTCTGTTGGATACTTACCAAGTACTCCAATCAATGTAATGGAGGTAGAGTGCAATGAACCTCCCTTGTATCTAAGAAGACAAAAACTGAGTACAAGAGCAGTACTGAAGCAGATTAGCAAAGATAAGGTTGCATCTATTCATAAGCTTTTCATTTTTGGTCTGACTAGCAAATACTGGCAGCATAAAAAAGTCCCTTTACTTATAGAAAGCTATGAGTACTTATTAAAAATCAGATATCAAATATATTCCAACGTATTACACCCTTACTTTACCACAGAATACAAGAACTACAACTTCAAACTAGGAGTAGAATATATGAACTTTCATTAAGCTGACCCTACCACATACATCAAATTTAAACAGCAGATAGAAGAAAAATGGGATCAATGTGAACACATATACACAAACGGTTCAAAAACGACAAACGGTGTATGATGCGCTTTCTACCATGAAAATAAAAAATATCAAGAATTATACAAACTTCCTCCAGATTGTTCAATATATATAGCTGAGTTGACAGCCATTCAAAAAGCACTAGAATATTCTATCAGTAATACTGAGCTTAGAGACGATATAAGCTTCAGCGACAGCAAGAGTGCAGCTATGAGATTAGAGCATTTAAGAATTTCACCGACTTTCAACCATATCATCTCAAACATAATGAAATTGATTTACAGACACAACAATTTGGATAAAAATGTAAAAATTGTATGGATTAAAGGACATACAGGTATACCTCAAAACGACACAGTCGACATACTAGAAAAGATGGCGACTACAGATGGAATATTTATGAGGAATTTCAAAATTCCCTACAGTGACTTGAACAGTAAATTAAACAAGAGTCTGAAAGAAAAGTGGAGTGAACACTACCCTAGAAATCCATCCAGAACGATATACAAACGGATCCAGCAGAACATAAGAACAGAACCCTGGTTTAAGAGAGAAACGAATAGACTTGTGAGAACACTTTGCAGATTGAGGTGTGGTCATTGCTTAAGCCCTCAACACAAAACTAGAATGAGGCTAGACGATGACCCTCACTGCAGATGTGGAGAGATTGGTACTGCTCAACACTGTATATTAGAATGCCAATTGATCAGTAATGAGGTAGCAGACCTGTATCACAGATTGTCAAACTATATTCCGTTACCTGCTAATATGATCTTCATACTAGCTAGTGAAAACAACTGTGCATACAAACTATTATATAACCTTTGTACACAAAAACTAAAAATAACACTGTAACTTTCAACTATAACTAATATAAAAGAATGTTCGTATTATTAAGAAAAAATAGATGTCCATCCAAAATAGAACTGGCCAGTTGATCTCAGATCAGAGCCAATAACATAAATAAAAACAAAGTAGGGGAAAAATGTAGATGAGTCTCTCAGGGCTATGGATAAACATGAGTTGTCATTAACAATCAACTCGTTTGCAATAGGATGCATCCTTAACATCTTCAAAAAATAATTTACCAACCTCACCCCGAACTTTTGACGTACGTTCTATGATGTATTATTTATGGTAACGGATTTCTGAATTTTTTGTGCTTAAACAGGTTTGCTGTTTGAGTGATATTTTGTGAATTTATAAATTATACCTATATAAAACGATAGTGGGAATTTGTGAAATATGTAAAATAAATAGTGGATCTCTATTGAACTGTGGGAATACAGCCGATCTGAGTTTGATTACGCTGAAGTAGAAATAAAGACCCTTCGCACAAAATGAGAATAATTTTGAATAAAAAGAAGTTGGCAAAGGTAGGTTGTATGTTGAAAGAACTTCAATGGTTGAATATAAAGAATTTTATATTGTACCTAGTTCCCATATTCAGATTTAAATCAAAAATCATTCATTGCCGAAAATTTTAAATAATTTTATAAAAATTAAACAATCAGTATCATAACTATTCGACTAGAGGAAATATAGGTTTTCACCTATGAATTTGCAATAGCAATATGACAAATAAATAGATGTTCTAAAAAAAATTTTACGAATTTAATAAATTGGACAATAAGATTAAATCAAGTACCAGTTTGAAAGTATTCAAGACAAGATTGAAAAATTATTTCTTAGATATACAAAATTTATAGTGATGGAATCTTATGAATGCATTCAGTGAATTAAGTTAATTTTTGTTTTCTGAGTAACATAGCCTAGACTTTCTTCCACCTTACTACCTACTTACCTTCCTCGCAATCAATTTTAGTGTGTTTTCTTTTTGTATATATTTTTTAACGTATTTTTTATCAGTGCTAGGAATTTTTATACCACTTGTCTCTCAATAAGTATCAAGTAGCCTACACCATCTGGCAATAATACTTGAGAGGGTTGTGATATAGTGTAAGTTTTTCTGTGCATTTTATGTTGTATATATGTAATATTAAATTTTAAATTTTAATGTGTTTGGTAATATTGTAGATTATATTTGAGTTCAATGTTAATGTTGCTGTACTCGTTGTACGAAGTGTAGTTGGATCCTTACGAGACCAATTTTTAATTTAGCTATACATGTATCACACACGCCCTGAAAATGACGTACCTCTAGCGTCAAAACGTTGGCCATCATATACATATATATTTTTTAAATACATTATTGACCGTATCCCAGGATGTTATTACAAAAGGATTGTTTTTAGTAACAGTTATATTGTAGCAGTTATGCGAAGTAAATCTATTATACTACTACTACTAATTGTATATCAGACCTCAAGATAATGAACTTGCTCCTTCTGTGACTACGATATTGTATTGGCTAGATACTGGAACGCTCCGTTCACACTTTAGTCCTTCGAAAAGACAATTTTAAGCACTAACAAATATTTGCAATAAATATTGCCTAATTTTTCCTAATTCACCCCGATTGACTCCCCCCATTCAATATTCTTAACTATATGTAGCACTGAACTTATCTGCCTTTTTCCATTATCTCAGCCTGTCACAATTAATTCATTCTCAGATTTTCGTAACTTCCAAATGCCTAAAAAGTAGTCCGACCGAAACTACTTTTTACGGTCGAAACCGAAACCGAAACCGAATTTCGGCCTCCATCTCAGTTTCGGCCGAAACCGAAACCGAAACATCAATATAACGTCAGTAATTTTTTCGTGGATATACAAATGAATAACGTTTCATCAGCATTATCACACCTTATTTCAAATAATTTATTTATACTTTTTGAAATAAGAAGTTAATTTGAACCAAATATCAACTATTTTATATTTATATTATATTTCGTATCTACTAAATAACACTCCAAACTTTGCTCAATCTTTATGACACTGTTATCAATTAGCTGCCTTAAAACTAAATTTCTGAAGTACCTACGTCCTAAGTATAACCACCAAGTATTTTTGAAAGTAAGGAGTTTTCTCTGAATTTAAGAAACTGTTGTGAGCTGCATTGAGCTACAGCTATTGTTGACTATCAGTATATAAGCTACCCTCCAGCGTAGTGAATAGTGAGTCCGTGAACCTGTTCAAGAACAGACTCGATAATTGGAACAATATGCGTACGTGATGTGTCTTAGCTTAGTTAAGTTTGTATTGTATCTAATCGTTATTTGCATTTTGAGTTTATAGCGCTTCGCGCTGCTCTACCCATGATAGTGTTGTAATAATAATAATAATTCATAACTGAACAATCTAATATTGTAATATTGTAAGCGAGAAACAATAATTTATCAACTTTCTTTGCAAATAGCTTCCTCAGTCTGAATAATTTTGACTAGTAGCATTAAGTAGATGTCCAGAGGAAACAGTCGTCAGTAAGGCAGATGTGAATTTTAGGGGAACCTTTCTCAAAGACAGAAATGGACTGAAATTCTAGTGAAAGTAATATCTGCGTTTCTTTGCAAGCTTGGCTCCGATAAATAGGTTTTTTAACTTGTGACAAGTTATTAACATCATCTACCCAGCAAAATCAGATCTTCGCTTGAAGATTAGTGCTCCGAGGGCGTCTGATCGCAGCGCCAAATCCATCGCTTTTAGTTTCGGTTTCGGCCGTAGTTTCGGCTGGATGGCAGCCGAAACCGAAACTAAACCGAAACCCGTTTTTTGGCCGAAACTAGGCCGAAACTGAAACCGAAACCGAATGTTCGGTCGGACACTACTAAAAAGTATTGAGTTGCACTAATTAACGTATTTATTTTAATCCATGGCAGATTACCTGCATGCTATTCAAAAACACTTCAACGCTAAATTCGCTAATGGCTTCGGGAGGAAAAAGCTAACCAATCCGTCATTTTAAGCGTGTCGAAAAGCAAAGCGTTGGTTAATCCCTGCTAGAATGCGGTGAGTTAAAAATAAATCGGGGTGCAGCGTAAATAACGAAACGCATGCGAACAAAGCTGTACAAAACTTCTGAGGCACGCGAAAAAGCTATACATGAACACGGAGGTGTGATACACCCAAAAACTATACGTCACCTTCTTAATACACATCATGTCTAACCAGAAACGGTTTAGTACAGGTATAAGATATTCTAGGAGTTAGGATTGACGAAATAAGACCAAATACAAAATCTAGTTGATTTTAGGATTTTTTTTGCCTAGCCACACAGGTCCAGCCAAGGAAGGTGCGGAGGTCCCTCTTTTCGTGCCAGAACCAGCATTTGGTAACATGGTATGGGCAGCTGCTATCACACCAGAAGAGCTGTGACACAATTGTAAGGATATTCAGTCAAAGGATACAGAATGAATGAATAAGGACCAGAAGCTATCCAGCACGGTATGTGGCTGGTGCATAGGCCACACGATGGGCCCTTTTGCGCCTCTATCCGCGCTAGTTCCTAAGACCTGCCCTTTTGGCGAAGGCAAGTACATTCTTAGGTCCTATCCGTTTTATCTCTATTGGTTCCAAGGTTCTTAAGCCCAGCATAGTCACAGGATGTGTGCTGAGGACCACACCACGTGCACGTTGGATCGTTTACCACCCTCATCACGAACAAGTGACGCCTGAAGGTGTTGTGACCAGTTAATAGGCCTACTAGCAATCTCAAGTTACTCCTATCCAGAGAGAGACGAAAGCGTCCTATTCCCTCTGCAGGCCCTGCTAATAGTTCCCGAACTTGACGGAGATGACCAGAGATGTTGTTCCATCTCAGAGAGTGTTGATTCTGGATCCACTCTCCAGTTGTTTTCCTAATCAAGTTTGCAAATAGTCCTAAGGCTGGTTCCGGGCCCACAAAACTGTTGCCGGATCCCATCCTAGCCAGATGATCCGCCATGATGCAGAGGAGGACCCTTGTGGTTGGTGCCACAGACGCTCTCAGAATGAGGAGGAAGGAACCACTAAAAATGGTTGGTACTATAACTGGCCGTTAGACGTTCAGTGCAAACCTCCAACAGTTGGGGATGTAGAAAATCCTTCATGCAGGAGGTGTGGTGAGGCAGGGGAAACAACCAAGCACGATATCTTGGACTGTCCTGCCTTGAGTGAAAGCAGAAACATCTATCTGAATGTCAAGATTCAAAAAGAATTTAGGATGGGACTTTGTCTGATCCCATTGACCAGGGGTGCACAATAAGATATTCTAGGAGTTAGGATTGACGAAATAAGACCAAAACAAAATCTAGCTGATTTTAGGAAATCTTTTTTGCCTAGCCACATAGGCCTAGCCAAGGAAGGTGCGGATGTCCCTATCTTCGGGCCAGAACCAGCATGTGGTGACATGGTATGGACAGCTGCTGTCACGCCAGAAGAGCTGTGACACAGTTGTAAGGATATTCAGTCAAAGGATGCAGAATGAATGAATAAGGACCAGAGGCTATCCAGCACGGAATGTGGCTGGTGCATAGGCCACACGATGGGCTCTTTTGCGCCTCTATCTGCGCTAATTCCTAAGACCTGCCCTTTTGGCAAAGTCAAGTACATTCTTAGGTCCTATCCGTTTTATCTCTATTGGTTCCAAGGTTCTTGAGCCCAGCATAGTCTGCCTGTGATAACCCAGGGTTTCACAGCGACACAAGATGTGTGCCGAGGATTCTTCCTCTTCACCACACCACGTGCACGTTGGGTCGTTGACCACCCTCATCACGAACAAGTGACGCCCGAAGGTGTTGTGACCCGTTGATAGGCCTACTATCAATCTCAAGTTACTCCTATCCAGAGAGAGACAAAATCGTCCTGTTCTCTATGCAGGCCCTGCTAGTGGTTCCCAAGCTTGACGGAGTGGCCAGAGATGTTGTTCCATCTCAGATAGCGTTGATTCTGGATCCACTCTCCAGTTGTTTTCCTAATCAAGTTTGCAGATAGTCCTAAGGCTGGTTCCGGGCCCACAAACCTGTAGCCGGATCCCATCCTAGCCAGATGATCCGCCAGGATGCAGAGGAGGACCGTTGTGGTTGATGCCGCAGACGCTCTCAGATTGAGGAGGAAGGAACTACTAAAAACGGTTGGTACTATAACTGGCCGTTAGACGCTCAGTGCAAACCTGCAACAGTTGGGGATGTAGAAAATCCTTTATGCAGGTAGTGTGGTGAGGCAGAGGAAACAACCAAGCGCGATATCTTTGACTGTCCTGCCTTGAGTGAAAGCAGGAACATCTATCTGAATGTCAAGGTTCAAAAAGAATTTATTTAGGATGAGGCTTTGTCTGATCCCATTGATCGGGGCAGCACAATAAGCCAACCTACCAATGACCCACCATTAGGGTAACTAAACCCTAACCTAACCTGGGCCCTAAACTCCTTACTACCAAAAACGAAACATGCGAGAAAGATATACATGAGCACGGAGGTGTGATACACCCAAAAACTATACGTCACCTTCTTAATACACATCATGTCTCACCAGACACGGTTTAGTACAGTTATAAGATATTCTACGAGTTAGGATTGACGAAATAAGACCAAAAACGAAATTTAGTTGATTTTAGGAAATCTATTTTGCCTAGCCACATAGGCCTAGCCAAGGTAGGTGCGGAAGTCCCTCTCTTCGGGCCAGAATCAGCGTGTGGTAACATGATATGGACAGCTATCACCAGTTGGGTATTATATGAGCACCAGAAGAGCAGTGACGCAGTTGTGAGGATATTCAGTCAGAGGATGTCGAAGAGGATCCTTGTGTTTGGTGCCGCAGACGCTCTCAGATTGAGGAGGAAGGAACTACTATGGTTGGTACTATAACTGGCCGTTAGACGTTCAGTGCAAACCTCCAATAGTTGGGGATGTAGAGAATCCTTTATGCAGAAAGTGTGATGAGGCAGGGGACGCAACCAAGCACGATATCTTGGACTGTCCTGCCTTGCGTGATAGCAGGAACATCTACCTGAATGTTAAGTTTCAAAAAGAATTTAGGATGCGTCTTTGTCTGATCCCATTGACCAGGGGTGAAGAATAAGCCTACCTGCCAGTGAGCCACCATTAAGGTAACTGCCCTAACCTCGGTCCTACTCCCCTACGTACGCGGTAAACATTTTGGATGTATCACACGGAGGTGTGCAAAGGTTGATAATAACCGAATACAGGGTGACAAGGTTGTGATTATCATTTTGTTGCTGGTTAATAATTCATCAACAGGATGACGTCACGGCACTAAATTAGGAACCAGGTTCCCCTGAAATTTATTATCGGGGCAGGCTGCGAGAAATCATATGTCAGTTGACACAACAAAGGCAACACACTTGTTGACGTTTTACTGGTTCTTGAAAGATTTTTTAATACGTGAAAGAAATACTGAACATACTGAAATCTGTGTTTCTGACTGAACTAGTCGCCTTGTCCTTATGTTTAGCTACACATTAGGAACCTTTGGGCCTTATTTTTCTTCCTACTGTAATGACTGGACTAAAACGAGTCCATACTTTTAATAGACCCCCCATTATAGCTGATTGATGACTACTAACAGAACTGCGTGCCCTGTGTTGTATAGAAAGGGTGCCAGTTCAAGGGTGACGAATGGCAAATATGCTACGAATTGGTGCAAGTTTTTTTTTTGTTAGGAACTCAACCCCATGTTGTGCATCGCGTGTTTTCGATTTAAATTGATTTAATGTCCATATTTAGGTTTGTTTATACTGTGCTGTGGTTGCTTCAAAATTAGATGGAGTTAATGCTGAAACGAAAATGGTTAAAGTTGGTTTATTTGCCTGTCCGCGAAGCACATTGAGGCTTCTACTTTAGCTGCCACTACATTAACGTGTTTTCACCATGTTAAGCTAGGGTCAAAGGTTAGGTTAGGTTAATCTGATACTGAGTGATGTGATTACGCTTCCTTCGATTGCGATCCTTTTGTACCTGTTGTGGGTCACACTAATTTAGAGTTCACTTCACAACCTACACCTTGTGACAAAATCTATGGTCGTGTTGTGTGAAACTTCCTTGACGTCAGTAGGTTCCAAATGTGTCCTAGACTCTGAAACCTAGCCCTTCCCAAAATCAGTTTGTTCTTTATTCCAAGTTCATTGAGGAGATGTATACGGTTCTGTACGAGTTTTGTGCCAACTCGTTTGGAGCTCAGTACTTTCAGGATAGCCTGGCTATAAGAAAATATTTTTATAGATTTGCTGTTGTCAAGGCTTACAGCCAGAAATTTTATCGATGGAGATTATTTTTTATTTTTTCTGCGTTCAGAAGTAGCCTAGCCCAGAACCAGTACTATACTATTGACTAAATTTGCATAGATTCAGCAGTGGCCTCATCAAAATCATCAGCAGTAGCCTTATCAAAATCATCAGCAGTAGAAAATATTGTGGCATCAGAAAACTGTGTATTTTTTGTTACGTTTATTATACATGGAAGATCGTTTACTGTATGGGGCTCAAAATAGAACCCTGCGGACCTCAATGTTACCTTCACGTTTTGCAGGTGAGACTTCAGATGCCTAAACTGCTTGCTCTCTACAAGTTAGGTTCCAATAAGTTTAATACTGTTGGGGCAAAAGTTATGATATGGCTTAGTTCACTACCTCAGCAAAAAATGTCGTTGTGGCATCAGCAAACAGTGTATATTTTACTCTTCTTCTTCTTCTTCTTCTTCTTCTTCTTCTTCTCCTTCTTCTTCTTCTTCTTCTTCTTCTTCGTCATTGTCCCTTACGAGTACGCCGTTTTTGTCCTCCACAGCTCTCTTATACTCCAACTACCTACTCTCAGATCTCTATCTATCATAGCATGTGCAATGTAAGTCTCCCATCTTAGTGCTAGTAGTCTTCTACGTCTCCTCCCTGGAGATTTCCATTCTTAGCCATATCTCTGCAAATCTTTTTTCAGTTCTTGTGACTAGCAGGCATCTTCTCATGTATTCTAATTCGACCGTTCTTATGTCTATATTTCACTACACTTTTTATACGTGCAAAATCGTTTATTCATTCCAGAAGTACTACGGGACACAAAATGGAACCCTGCGAAACCTCAGTGGTAACTTCTCTTTTTGCAGATGACACACGAGACATAGTACTTTCTGCCTACCATGAGGATAGATTTCAATACATTTTATGTTGTGGGGGCAAAAATTATAATAGATTAATATTTGTTTCACATAGTTAAAGGCTTTGCACAAGAGCACAAGGTTCATCCAACTATACATCCATGCATTTTCATCTAGGTCTCTAGGTTTCCGATACATCCGCTGCTACCCATTAATGAGGTAAACATTCAGAATCGGATTATAGAATTACGCTAGAATAATTGCGACCTATTTCAGCACCCACGGGCACTGCCAAATGGCAAATCATGTGAGGATTCATCAGCAACTATATGTCATCGATTGCTGTAAACAGCGATCAGATTTTGGCACTAACATGTCTCTGTAAGGGGCGCTTTATTAACTAGGTTGAATCTGGCAAATTGTGATCATCATTCGTTGATGGGTTTTTTTATAGTCAACCTCCCGCAAAGGCTGAAAGCCTATAACGCTGCAGAAGCGCTGCGAGAGGATAAGCGTCGGTGCACGTTAGACTCGAAACGCTGCAGGTTGTAGCCGTCGGGAAACAAATTCCCCGGCAGCTCATTCCACAGGAGAAGACTGGTTCGAGGAGTAGAAACGTTGACCTGGTAACGGTGAGCTCGCAGAGCCGAGAGGCTCTACTGTTTCTGGTTCGGACAGCCTTTGGTGTTGTTATCTGTGAAAGCTCTCTCGAACATCTTCGGTGTAAAGCAGGGACAGGTTAGCCACCCTTCTTCGTTGCTCCAGGCTGTGGATGTTCTTTGAGAGGTTAGGCGTACCGATTAGTCTAGTTGCTCTCTTCTGGATACTGTCCAGAAGCTTTAGAGAGTGCTTCAGAGCGCATCCCCATACATGGGAGCCATACTCCAGCGACGGTTACCAAAAAAGAAGCTGAATTTCAAATATCTCATGTCAAATTTAGAGTTTCAACCGGTCAAATGGTCGAATAATATTGAGAAAACAAACCTATTGTCAGCTGCTGGAGCCTCATTGTGAATCAGGGAAGAAAAACAAGAACGAATGATGACTAGATCCAATGCCCACAGTAAGAATGACCAAATAGCTGGACTAATAGGTTATACTGTCAAAATTTAATGTGAATGTCATAATAATGTCAATTCCCTCATACAGTTTTCTACAGCGGAACAAAACTCCTTTTACTACATTTACTTTCAAGTGCATAATGAGTTCTTTTTGTTTTGTGGTTTAGTCTTGGTTCCACAGAGCTAAAATTTGTGAAAGTACAAGGCGATCAAAGTAAATTGAATACTACCTTTTGACCAGGTAACAAACTAAATCTCTATACAGCCATCGTGAGTCCTCTTTCGATATGTTGTGGATTTTATGAGACCTCCGAAAAAGCACAATAACTTCGTCTTGGCAAATACGTGAGCAATTCCGGTATCAGCACAGGAAACATATCGTCGTCTCGCTAGCATCGATCAGAATATTGCATTGGGAAATAGTTTTATTCCTTTGGAACGGCCTGTACGGATATCTGCGATAGCTCGGTAAGATTAGCGTCTAAGGCTAGAGACTGTTTGCGACGCTTCTTTCAATCATTTATTTATATATTTATTTAATTATTCATATAAATACACTATCCGAACGGCCTTCACCATTTAACGGATAGCAGTTGCAGAAAAATAGATTAGTTCAAGAAATAAACTATAAACTAAACTATAAACTATTGTCATAAATGCACATACCACAGCATAAACAACCAGCAGAATATCTCTGAGGATTTCCTATATAACAATTGTTCCCACAAAATTTTACCTTGGGAGGGTTTATGGATGATTTAGGGCTGTGAAGTTTGGGTAGAGATGCGAAAATGAAAATATCGATACCGGTACCAACTCGATATTTTTTAGCCTCATAGGCGCGTTTGGTTCGTACAGGGAATTTTGTGCAATTGATTACACCCCTCAATAATTATAGAGGGTGTTTACGATCTTAGTGCATTAATTTGGAGGAACGATAAATCATGATATTTCGAACCTGAAACCTCAGTACCATTTCACTAGTTAACGCATAGTTAAACACAAAAAGAAATTAAAAAATTTTAACTGCAAAATCACAGTCCGACAACATTGCCCAGTATTCGCCCTAGTTTCTGTCAGGTATTTTTGGAGATATTCACTATGTAAACAACTGTTATTGACTCTAGCCTTATTGCCGCATATTCTGTGTTATCAGAAAATGTTGCGATTTTTTTCGAAACTTCAAATTTGGGATATTCGTATTATATTTGTGCTACAAGCATTACAATGATGTGTAATATTCGTACTTTACATAACGGCACTAAGATCGTAAACACCCTGTATACCGATACACCTACAAGTATCGATACCAGCCTGGAATCGCTCAAAAAGTATCTAAGATCTATATATATTACTGCAGAAGTACAAGTATCGAAGTAACGTTACCATCCCTACAAAAGATCATCCAATAGTGGCGATGCGCGTGTAATTTCCGCCAACTTGAGTTATATTGCTGGTTGTTTACTATGCTGCGCATATACTATGTCAAAATAAATTGACTTTTTCAAAATAAATATTAACCTAAAGTGAGAAAAATCTTTTAAACTCGTGCGCATTACAAAAATATATATCTACGGGATGCTTTGCGTCTTCATAACTGTTACATATCGCATATATTGCTTTTTGGGACAGCTAAGTAAAAATATTTCACATTTGACCGAGTTCTAATACAGAGAACATGTATAATAACTTTACTGAGTAAATATTCATAACCTATAATAAATTATGACTTAAACTAAGGTGAATCTTAACTGGGCGATTCTTGATACCATTTTTCATGCTATTGCCCACATGTCGGGCACTCAAATCAAGGTGCTACCAGAAAATTCCGGAAAAAAGAACCGACTGCAAGCGGAAATCAAACCCATGTCCTGAAACTCTAGTTCGATGCTCTACCAGCTGGTTAATGGCGGTCATGGCAAACCAGCCAGCAAAACGCTCATTAGAGGCGTCGAATTCGCGCCAAGTGACGACCCCAATTCCGCCATCTTCTGCTAGTACGAAGCGACTTGTATCTGTGTCATCGTAGGAAATCTGTTGAGTCAGCATTGATCTCCGACCACGTTCGACTCCAGACGCCACCAGGTCGTAGTCGTACAAACTGGTACAAACCAATGCCACCCTTGAAAGTACAACTTGTATAAGGGCTGATAAATAATACATTAAATTTTGACACACCCCATTGCCTGACAGATCCACCATCGGTTCTCCTACACACTCGCCTAATCCATATGGTTCTGTATACTTTAAATTCAAAAAATGAGGTAGCAATTTACGCACAGAAAAGAATTAGCAATTACTTGGTCGGGGCAATCGAATACCATAATAAGTATTCTTGGATGAGCTTGCTCAACACACAAATTCAATTCACATCACCTCCTAACGTAAAAGAAGGCGACATCGCCAGCATAAAAACCACGTGACCCAGAAGAAGACGTTACGAATGCCAAAGGTCATGCGATGTTTTCTCCTTGCATGGCTATCTTGATATCAATCAGCCGCAATTCCAGTTACGATCGGCTGTTATGCTGTTTCAGTATGTAGATTCTAAGAACCTGAATTTTCTATTATACGAGAGGGTTGTGTCTATAAGCTTAGATTAATAGATCGCTCATTATTCTACAGGGTGGGGCATAAAAACCAAATGTTTTTGGTTTGAGTAGTACTCATATATTAGAAAAGGGAGGAGCGCGCGGTTTATTACAATCCATTCCTTGACTCAAACCATTTCACTTTCTTACTTGCCATTTGCCATCATGGAGCGGTAGACGCTAGAACAACGCGTGGTGTATGGCGTGGCATCATTTGCCCATATTTTGTTGGTGAAAATAGGGTCATCGCTACAGTAGCACCTGAACGTTACATTCGTATGGTGCATACCTTTTTCATACCTGAATTGCAAAGAGGTGTGGATATCAAAGATTTGCCGTTCCAGCAAGATGTGGCCACGGCAGACACTGCCAGAGCATCCATGGCTATTCTTCGCCACCTGTTTCCAAATCGTTCAATTTCGAGGTTTCGTGGCATTTCATGACCTACTCGGTCTCATGACTTATAAATTTGTGATTTTTTTTTATGGGGTAACTCAAGTCACGCGTTTAAACGGCCAAGCCCCGTACCTTAGACGCAGAGAAGGAAGCAATATTCGCCATGGAATCTCGCAAAAATCAACATATAAACATACGCCAGATGTAATTTTTGCACTTAGATATTTCAAAATGCGTGATTATCAGCGACGTTCTACTACCAATAATTTTTTTTAGAGTAAAAACTAATAATTTTATGACTATTTCAAAAACACTCGATTAATATACCCCCTGTATAAAAATGCAGCATACTCGCGCTTGCAACTGCTTTTTCTTGTTGCTGGTGGTGCTGAATGCAAAAAGCGGGATTAAAACTCCTTGGTATATCCTTGCAAAGTTACTCAAATGCTAAAAACTTGAATGCCCTATACGAAAAAAATGGTCTGTTATAACATAGTTCATGTAATATCAATATGTAATTATTATTTTTTATTATTTATTCACTTTATGATAAGATTCTCTCTGGATCTCAAGAAACCCTATTGAATTACATCATAACCTAAGATACTGGAGGCCTCAGAATTTCCTTTACACGTCATATTTTCGTGATCATTTATTTGCACTGTACAATCCAAATACTGATACCTGCAGAGCTACGCCTTGTATGAGGTGTTGGCATTGACATGTTGAAAATATCCAAGAACTGAGTTAAGTAATAACTAAGTCATTTTAAGGGTACCATAGGGTACCATGGTCGGTGTTACCTTCATCTGGTGGGCCATCACAGCATCCAAATATCATTCTTATGGAATCCGTCAGGTATCCCGTTAACTGCAACATAACGTTTTTTACACTCTCCTCTCACTGACAATTTTAGTTGTTGACATCGATGACATCCACAATATTTATATAGATCAGGTAGAACGGCAACACGGTACACATATCCGTCTTCTGATTGGTTGTTCCCCTCTAGGACCGTGACGTCACGTTCAAATATTTTACTCATTTTCTCCACTTTCCCGTATTCAAAAAACTCGCGCAAAAATATCAGAAGGTTCTTATGCCATACAAAATCATAAGAAATTCATGACACTAGTGCATTGTGCTCATCGAGAAATAAAGTCAATAGGCCGTTGTGAGGTAGTTCAAGGTTTTGTGTACCTCGGTTCTTTGATCGACAATTCAGGTAGCTGTGAGGATGAGATTTGACGGCGCATTCAACAGGCACGGGTGGCCATGACAAAGCTTACTAAAATATGGCGTGACCATAACATCACTAAAGCTACCAAAATGTCACTGGTTCAGTCTCTTGTGTTCTCCATATTTTTGTATGCTTCGGAAGCTTGGACTGTTAAAAAGGCAGATCGAGCTCGCATAGATGCTTTTGAGATGTGGACGTGGAGGAGAATGCTGAGAATTCTTTATACCGCCCATCGAACTAATGTTTCCATACTGGATGAGCTCGGTAATCCAAAGAGACTATCCTCCATTGTGTCGACAGAAGCGATAATATGGAGAAACTTGTAGTTCAGTGGGCGGCGCCGTGGCCGTTCCCCTACACGCTAGGTGGATACGACGAAACAGTTGCTAGATATGAGTATCAAGAGCTGACAGTAAATCGCGAACGATGGCGAAGTACAGTTCTCAAAACTATTGATAATATTCATGTCAGCAATACTCTAGCTCCGACTTAATGCATTTTACGAGTTCACAACATGTATGTTAAGACATTGTGACTATGATGATGATGATGAGTGTATTGTTTAAGTTATGGTAGTGGTCCGTGACTTGAAAAAGTTTAAGAAAGGGTGATCTAAACAACGTTGACTGTATCATGAGGGTAAGAGCAGTGTTCCGCCTGTAAAGTTACGAATGAAATTTGTTATATTCGAATCGGAAAATGCCGGTATGAGGATATTCCATATTTATTTGAACATAAAAGCGTCCAGGATCTACGGGATTTGTAAGTTTGGATAGGTTGCGCCGCGTGTACCTCCTCTTCTGGAATTTATGGGAGCTTGATCCTGTTACTTAAGGTTATAGTGCCCAATAAAGCTCTACTATGGTTCCATATAATATCGGGCGATAAAATGATGCATTGAACATTTCTCCAAGAAATACGTTCTTTCAAGAAAAGCTTTGCAGAAGCTTTGGATCGGTTTGGATACACAGGTAGCTTTTAGCTATTATGCTGCCTATACTTATCTATACTGAAGTCGGTCTGTGATATAACTTGTTATCACAGTTGATGGCACCAACGGCATGTGGATATGTAAGTTCAATGTTTATGAAAACACTGATCTCAAATAAAATTAGCGAACACTTAGTAGATTTGCTATAGAATTAGCGTGAATATATTGGTTTTGTTGAGCTCACATTTTTTGGTGCCATCAGTTGTGATAACATGGTATAACACGTTTTAACGTAGTAGACGTCTTTAATTGAGCACTTATTTTTAATTTTACTTTCCACACCGATAGGTTAGGGAAGTATTGTGATCGCAAGAATTTTGGATTTTGAGATAACACGCTTTTGAGCGTTTTATGATGTCTACATAACAAAAATCCACGTCACTCATTTCCGTCGGTCTATCTGCCTGTCGGTAATCTCAGTAACCGCTACATGGATTGTTATGAAATTTGGGCAGGAATATGCTGTGGGGTAGGTAATGCTACTAAAATTATTGAAAATCGTTGCATGGGCGGCGGAGTAATTAGCAAAAAACAAGACGTTTGAGGTGTTCTTAGCCATTTTCGACTTTTTTTGGGTGGGGGTGAAATTGAGGTGGTTGGGGGGTGGGGGGTTGAAAAACTGAAAAATTCGTTGTATTCATCATAGGCTGTCCACTAACCTTGGAAGGAAGACCTAGCGACATAAATAACCTTTTTAGGTGCGGGGACTTAGAATTTTCTGTGTACATACGAGTATTTATTGCTTTAGACCGTTCTGTATTTTGTAACGTGAAAACTATTTAATTGATTCTAATGAAATTTTGACACGGTATTATTACAGTGGTGAAGAATGAGGATTGAAAACGTTTTTAGAAAATGTATGTGTGGGAAGTACAGAGTCAATCAATTGACATCATTTTTTTTTCTCTTGCTATTAGCTTCACCTGTATGTTTGTTTGTTTGTTTGTATGTTTGTAACGAACTCCTTTGTACTTGATTTTGGCCTGCATTAAGCAAACAGATTTAATTTAAACTTTGTAAACTTATCAAGAACCTACGACAATAAAATAATTTGATAAGTTTGTCTCATCACAATAAAAATCGCCAAAATTGAGGTTAAGTCCTTTCGCCGTGTTAAAAATGGTAAATATGATAGATATCTGTATTTTTTTGATAAATGGTGAAAGGGCTCATGAAATTCAACCTTAATCATGATAATTATTCCTGATCCCTGATACATTTGTAGACATCGTAATAATGTGAAACGAAAAAAATAACATTTAATCGCTTAACGTTCAAATCGCTTTCATCGTAATAGCACCATAGAACACCCACAAAGTGGATAATAGAATATGTTTGATAAAAACTTTGTTAGGGTATGAGGGTGATGACCCCTGAAAACTTGCCAGTCATGGTCGATTATGTCTGTTAATATGTTCTTCGCTTAGCCGAAGCTGTTATATAGGAATATTGGAAAGTTCTCTTACAGAAGCTCTAACAGAAAAGGCTCAGAAGTCCATACAAGCAGCTTTTGTGCGTAGATAGCGAGATGACAAAATACGTTAAAATAATATGTTGCAATTTTGGTTATTTCTTGTATGTATTTTTCTACAAACGAAAGCATGTTGTAAATATAATTCAAACAGATTGCAATTCAGGTTTTATTTTCCGCAATTTGCTAATAAGTAGGAGCACCTAGTAAAAAATTTGCAGGGCTCTAGTCAAAGATATCATTACTTTTGACTTATGGAAATGACTACTTTTTTATGGCATTAAATGTGAAAAATTATTCAGAAGACACACATATTCTACTGCCAGCAACGATGGCTGTTGGTTTTCCTTTAAATAAATATTTTTTTACTGGCTTTAGAAATTGGCTAATAGCTACTAGGCTGTGAAAAATGAGCATTTTTGTCATAGGTATTGTTTCTGGTTGGAGCTAATGTGTTTTAAGCCGTGTGACCTAAGGTGACGCATTTCATGCTTAGCCGTACCGCAAAGCTACGGCCTTCTAAGTTATAATCGCTGCGATATTCAATATTTTTCTGATTTCTACTTATACCAAGAATGGTAATTTGCGCCTAAACGGTCCGTTTAAGGTTGCATGTATGATATATAAAGTCACACTAGAATTCATCAGGGCATCCTGATATGCAATTATATAGTATAGGGGGGCTCCATTCGAAAAAATGTGAGTTTGATATGAATCACCCTGTATAAACGTCAAAATTTAAGTGGAAGTATTTTTACATTATAGCCCTTCAGCGTCCCTATCCTTGACAATTTCCGAAATATTTTTAGTAAGCCTACAATCTTCTGTCCACTCACTGTTGACCCATCCTGTATTGTTGAACAAAAATTAAACTTGCGAGAGCACTAAAGTATCACACAACTTCTGTTTTATCTCTATTGGCAGATACGTTCTATGGGAATACCCATTAATTCAACCTCGCCTTCAAGTGAGTTGGCCCAATTCTGCTTACTTTTTAGAATTTGCTACAGCTTTTGAAAATCCGATTCTAGTGGCTGCAACTGCTGCTTCTGTATTTTTTTACCCATGCATTCCGCCCCCTGTAAGTTAATGGATAAGAGAGCAGCTAATTTTATAGTTTCTAATTAAAACTTTGAATCCAGGAAATTCTCCTTCATGGAAACATTCATTTCCGAGCAGACAGAGAGAGAGATAGTGAGGGAGATAGGAAGAACGCAACTGCCGTCGAGTTTTGACCCACAAACGGCGCCTGTATGCCCTGCACTGCCTCAGGCGAAGTATAAATAAGGATAAAAATAGGTCTCCGGGTTGTTTTAGAGTCTGCATTTCTGGATTTACAACTGCAGTCTCGGAAAGACGGCGATAAATAACCTTTCTATTAACCTTCTGAAAAAACAGAATTCTCTTTACGAAATCCTGAACACAGTAGAGGCAAGAAGGTGTGATATAATTAAGAAAAAATGGAGTCAAGTTGATTGACTTGGCACTTTCCATACATAACAGTAATACCCGTTTATTATTTTTCCTAGCATGAAGCTATAGTCTTACAACCAATTATCGCCCACCCGCCCGCAAAAAACAACTAACATAGAAACTCTCGTAAATAATTTATAACATTTCTCTCCATAAGAACTAGGACAATACAGTTTCTATTCTGCAACCTTAATCTCTTATCTTAATTGCATGGCATGCGGATATTTCAATATATAAAAACATATATTACCAGCATTAAACGTGGGGGGCAATGAAATGTGTTCCGAGGCTTCCCAACCACACTATCCGAGACCCCATCCTATCTCAGCTCAATTTAAATACTCCAAAAAAAAAACAGAGAACGGTCAGAGATCCCTAAAGCCCTCAGAAACCTAGTTTGACAACTCCTTACCCCAAACCACCCCAATTTTACCCTCTCTCAAAAATGTGGCCAAACAATCAGGAACCTCTGAATCGCATAAAGACGACGTTTGAGCTGTTTTTATATTTTCAATATTTTTATTGCTGTGCCGCCACAGACACGATTTCTAAAAATCATACGCGTTTTCCGCCCTCGCCACAGTAATAATACTGTGTCAAAATTTCATCAAAATCAATTCAATAATTTCCACCTTCCACAATATCGAACGACCTTAAGCGATACTCGTATGCAAACATCAGGAATTTCTAAGCTCCTTGATTTCGGTAATAGGAAAGCCAAAGTTCGGATGGGCCTAAAAAAGTGATCTGTGCCGCTGTGTCTTCCTTCACAGGTCACTGGACAGCCTATTTTGAATACAGCAAATTTTTCACTTTTACAACCCTCCACCCTCCAACCACACCAATTTCACCCCCACTCAAAAAAAGTAGAAAATGATCAGGAACCCCTAAAATGGCTAAAAACGAAGTTTGAGGAATATTTGAATTTTTTTGTTTTTTGCTAATTACTCCGCCACGCACGGACCGATTTTCAAAGTTATAGCAGCATGACCTGCTATGACATAACACCATACAGCTACCAAAATTTCATCAGAATCCATGCAGCGGTATTTTCGTTATGTAGACATCATAAAACGCCCAAAAAGTGCATTATCTCAAAATCGAAAATTTTCGCGATCACAATACTTCTCTCACCTATCGGTGTGGGAAGTAAAATTGGCATCGCTGACTTCAAGTATGTTAAATGCTAGATTCGAGTTTGGAAACAAAAATTCTTTGAGTAAGTTTAGTTACGGGATGACTAAAGGTAATCCTGAATTGCTTCCAGACCCCCATTCTTAGGCTTTTGAGTTCATGAGACACATTATACGGAAAAAACAGGATCACAGTTTTATCTACTGAAGCAAAGTTGGAGAGCAAAAAGGGATTAAGCATTGAACTACATTTTTAACTGTACAGGGTATACTAAAAGTTGGGACTTTCCTCTTTAGAAGCAACGACCCTTGAAACGGCAAAGCTAATGCACGGTGAACCAGAAGCAAAACAAAATTCAAGCAAGTACTCACTATTTGGTTGCTACGAAGTTGTAAGTGCGGTCCTGTCGCAGGCGTCTTACAGGTAAAAGTACGATTTACGATGTCTTCTTCAATTTGGACCATACGAGGTTGTCTAGGTCTTCCAGCGTGTCCACCACGATGTGGATTCAGACAACCTGTGTATCTAGCTCTTTGCACGAGCGAGACAAATCGACGAGGTACAGGGTGAGTACGGTTAGGGAAACGATCGGCATACACTCTCGAAGCTGCAGCGGTATTTTGACCACACTCACCGTACACTAAAATTATGTCCACCAGTTCATTATTGTTATAAGCGTGCGCCATTGTCCGATCGTCAGATGTAGCAAGTGAAGCACTCTCGTACACTATGCCATAGCAACTCAACCTATGAAGAACTGCCTGTTTTAGTGTTTTCTCACCGGCATCGGCACCGCTAGCGCTGCCTTGTTTGTTGTGATAGTATGACATGGTGAGCCATTGCCCAGGGACGGACTCAGAATTGAGGATTTCTTCAATGGTCAGTATCTTGTTTTCTCTAAATATTTCGTTTATATGTTACTGAGAAAAAACACTCATTTTGGCAAGTACTATCCGCTGAATGAAAAAAGTCCCAACTTATGAAACACCCTGTAGAAGCAAAGTTTTCCGGTGAAAAAAAGGAGTTAAGCATTGATTCACTGATTACACAATGTATGTGATCGGCTACACAACAATAGGCATATTCGCAGACCACACGGCAACATTTGCAACCAATGAAGATCCAAGAACTGCTGCAACCAAACTTCAAAGATATCTAGATCTAATCGGGACATGGTTCATGAAATGGAGCATTGAGTTCAACATCCATATAAACTGTACCTTTGACGTGAATTCCACAAGACTCAACAATCAACAACATAAAAAAAGCACTCCTACACCAAACTAAACATCGAATAAGGGTGGCTGACCTATCCCTGTTTTACAGATTCTATCACGGAAGAGGTTCAAGTGATCTCTCCCAGATAGCAAAGCTTAAGGCTTTCCGATTCAGAAACACTAGAGGGGCTTTGCGAGCTCATCCATACCAGGTTGAGGTCCCCACTCCCCGAACCAGTCTTCTCCTTCTTCTGTAGAACTTCGATGTTGTGGAGTGAACTGCAAGGGAATTTGTTTCCCGATGGCTACAACATGCAGCGTTCCAAATCTAACGTGCGTCGACACTTATCCTCTCGCAGTGCTTCTACAACGCTATAGGCTTTCGGCCTTTGCGGGAGGCTGACCATAAAAAAATAACTTGTTGACTGTTTATTATAATCGATTTTGAATCTTCTAATAACAATTCATTCTCTTTGCAGGTAAACACCATACTCTACGAGAGCCGTAAAATAACAAACTGTAAGTTATTTGACTTTATACGAATGTTACCAGTCATGTAGTATAATAGTTAAACTTAAAATAATTTCGGCATATGATAGAGATTCTTCCAAATCACTATCAGCTGGAAGGTACTAATGTCTCATTTAGTAGGATACAGATGAATTTAAAAAACGCATTCTATCATCTTAAGGGGCAGTTTTATTACCTTCTGACAAATGTCAGACAAAGTATGTGGATAAGCTATCTATCTATCTGACACTTACCAGAAGGTGGCGAAACTAACACTTAGGCTCAGTTTCACAATCATTGGTAACCCCTAGTAGTCACTTGACCGACAGATAAAAGTCAACCAGTAGTTATCGGAGAGCTCTGTTTCACAAAGAACACCAATGGTTGAACTTATTTATTTTTAAGTTGGCACCACGGATTGATCTCAGAGCACTGCCATAATGGTGTTCCGTGAATAAAAGCTAACCCTATGACAAAGAAACCTAACCTTTCTTTTCATATTTTTGATGTATGTCATTACATACAGTATAATCAAAATCCATCGAAGTCTTAGACGTCAGTATCAAAATCCATGTTTTTATAACCTCCAAAGTTATCATCCATTGACCACAAGAAACGCTAAGATAACCCATACCGCACCCTTGGGTTAACGTAACTACTGGTTGACCAGAGCTTTTGACGTATACCGTCGATTATGAAATGGATTATTTTCGCTAACCACTAGTTTGATTTTGACTACTAGTTAACTAACGATTGTGAAACTGGGCCTTAGCATCCCAACTGAAATGAATAACTTGTGAATTTTATTGCAGAAATTAGATTACCTATAAATTTATTGTGTTCACTTCAAAAGCAACAAAAATATGTCCACATGCTTTAACATGTTTCTTTAGAAAGTGTAGGGCCAGTTACTGAACTGGAATGTACAGCTGCAGTTTGTAGTTTCGGCATACGTACTAGCTATGCCTATACTTTGGAAATCTAAAGTCAAAGTTCATCCCTTTGAGTACTGACAGAGCTTTCACCAGTCGCGATGACCAAATCCTGATGGTATCCAAACATCCAATCAATACATCATGGCCAAAGTTGTATATTAAATGTACCCAAATCGGATGGGTAACGGGAACTAATTTAGTATAAATAATTCAAGCTATTTTACGACCCAATTAATGCAAGCACGGCTATGACTCATACATAATCATGCGATAGATCTGAATCATTTATGATTTACCTGCCAACCACATAAACCCCTTAGGCTGCCGCTTCTGGATATGTATCTGGCGTCAGATATGTCATTTGAAGAGGTCAATGATCAACGACGGAGTCATTGGTCAGATAAGTTAGCATACGTACGTTAATATTATAAAATGGAAAGGATGGTGTCTCCAGCAATATTCGAGGGTTGCTCTATACCTCCGTCAATCCACCAGTACGCAGACAGCTGTTTCACGCTTATTAGCGATCATCAGTGCGCCATAGGTCGATTGACGAAAGTAGAGAGCATCAATTTTTCCATGTTTAATAAACATGTGAAAGATGTACGAGTAAGACAGAAGGAATTCTGCCGGTGCGCCATCTAGTACCCGAAGGTGACGGCAACCAAAGAGAGAAACGCCACTAGAAGCAGTTTACTTCTCCTTGGTGGAACGACAAGGCTCGCTCGCTTTTTGCCACTAGAGGCGCGGATTTTGACGCACGCAGCGTGAAGCCGATATACGAGGGTTGCTCTATACCTCCGTCAATCCACCAGTACGCAGACAGCTGTTTCACGCTTATTAGCGATCATCAGTGCGCCATAGGTCGATTGACGAAAGTAGAGAGCATCAATTTTTCCATGTTTAATAAACATGTGAAAGATGTACGAGTAAGACAGAAGGAATTCTGCCGGTGCGCCATCTAGTACCCGAAGGTGACGGCAACCAAAGAGAGAAACGCCACTAGAAGCAGTTTACTTCTCCTTGGTGGAACGACAAGGCTCGCTCGCTTTTTGCCACTAGAGGCGCGGATTTTGACGCACGCAGCGTGAAGCCGATATACGAGGGTTGCTCTATACCTCCGTCAATCCACCAGTACGCAGACAGCTGTTTCACGCTTATTAGCGATCATCAGTGCGCCATAGGTCGATTGACGAAAGTAGAGAGCATCAATTTTTCCATGTTTAATAAACATGTGAAAGATGTACGAGTAAGACAGAAGGAATTCTGCCGGTGCGCCATCTAGTACCCGAAGGTGACGGCAACCAAAGAGAGAAACGCCACTAGAAGCAGTTTACTTCTCCTTGGTGGAACGACAAGGCTCGCTCGCTTTTTGCCACTAGAGGCGCGGATTTTGACGCACGCAGCGTGAAGCCGATATACGAGGGTTGCTCTATACCTCCGTCAATCCACCAGTACGCAGACAGCTGTTTCACGCTTATTAGCGATCATCAGTGCGCCATAGGTCGATTGACGAAAGTAGAGAGCATCAATTTTTCCATGTTTAATAAACATGTGAAAGATGTACGAGTAAGACAGAAGGAATTCTGCCGGTGCGCCATCTAGTACCCGAAGGTGACGGCAACCAAAGAGAGAAACGCCACTAGAAGCAGTTTACTTCTCCTTGGTGGAACGACAAGGCTCGCTCGCTTTTTGCCACTAGAGGCGCGGATTTTGACGCACGCAGCGTGAAGCCGATATACGAGGGTTGCTCTATACCTCCGTCAATCCACCAGTACGCAGACAGCTGTTTCACGCTTATTAGCGATCATCAGTGCGCCATAGGTCGATTGACGAAAGTAGAGAGCATCAATTTTTCCATGTTTAATAAACATGTGAAAGATGTACGAGTAAGACAGAAGGAATTCTGCCGGTGCGCCATCTAGTACCCGAAGGTGACGGCAACCAAAGAGAGAAACGCCACTAGAAGCAGTTTACTTCTCCTTGGTGGAACGACAAGGCTCGCTCGCTTTTTGCCACTAGAGGCGCGGATTTTGACGCACGCAGCGTGAAGCCGATATACGAGGGTTGCTCTATACCTCCGTCAATCCACCAGTACGCAGACAGCTGTTTCACGCTTATTAGCGATCATCAGTGCGCCATAGGTCGATTGACGAAAGTAGAGAGCATCAATTTTTCCATGTTTAATAAACATGTGAAAGATGTACGAGTAAGACAGAAGGAATTCTGCCGGTGCGCCATCTAGTACCCGAAGGTGACGGCAACCAAAGAGAGAAACGCCACTAGAAGCAGTTTACTTCTCCTTGGTGGAACGACAAGGCTCGCTCGCTTTTTGCCACTAGAGGCGCGGATTTTGACGCACGCAGCGTGAAGCCGATATACGAGGGTTGCTCTATACCTCCGTCAATCCACCAGTACGCAGACAGCTGTTTCACGCTTATTAGCGATCATCAGTGCGCCATAGGTCGATTGACGAAAGTAGAGAGCATCAATTTTTCCATGTTTAATAAACATGTGAAAGATGTACGAGTAAGACAGAAGGAATTCTGCCGGTGCGCCATCTAGTACCCGAAGGTGACGGCAACCAAAGAGAGAAACGCCACTAGAAGCAGTTTACTTCTCCTTGGTGGAACGACAAGGCTCGCTCGCTTTTTGCCACTAGAGGCGCGGATTTTGACGCACGCAGCGTGAAGCCGATATACGAGGGTTGCTCTATACCTCCGTCAATCCACCAGTACGCAGACAGCTGTTTCACGCTTATTAGCGATCATCAGTGCGCCATAGGTCGATTGACGAAAGTAGAGAGCATCAATTTTTCCATGTTTAATAAACATGTGAAAGATGTACGAGTAAGACAGAAGGAATTCTGCCGGTGCGCCATCTAGTACCCGAAGGTGACGGCAACCAAAGAGAGAAACGCCACTAGAAGCAGTTTACTTCTCCTTGGTGGAACGACAAGGCTCGCTCGCTTTTTGCCACTAGAGGCGCGGATTTTGACGCACGCAGCGTGAAGCCGATATACGAGGGTTGCTCTATACCTCCGTCAATCCACCAGTACGCAGACAGCTGTTTCACGCTTATTAGCGATCATCAGTGCGCCATAGGTCGATTGACGAAAGTAGAGAGCATCAATTTTTCCATGTTTAATAAACATGTGAAAGATGTACGAGTAAGACAGAAGGAATTCTGCCGGTGCGCCATCTAGTACCCGAAGGTGACGGCAACCAAAGAGAGAAACGCCACTAGAAGCAGTTTACTTCTCCTTGGTGGAACGACAAGGCTCGCTCGCTTTTTGCCACTAGAGGCGCGGATTTTGACGCACGCAGCGTGAAGCCGATATACGAGGGTTGCTCTATACCTCCGTCAATCCACCAGTACGCAGACAGCTGTTTCACGCTTATTAGCGATCATCAGTGCGCCATAGGTCGATTGACGAAAGTAGAGAGCATCAATTTTTCCATGTTTAATAAACATGTGAAAGATGTACGAGTAAGACAGAAGGAATTCTGCCGGTGCGCCATCTAGTACCCGAAGGTGACGGCAACCAAAGAGAGAAACGCCACTAGAAGCAGTTTACTTCTCCTTGGTGGAACGACAAGGCTCGCTCGCTTTTTGCCACTAGAGGCGCGGATTTTGACGCACGCAGCGTGAAGCCGATATACGAGGGTTGCTCTATACCTCCGTCAATCCACCAGTACGCAGACAGCTGTTTCACGCTTATTAGCGATCATCAGTGCGCCATAGGTCGATTGACGAAAGTAGAGAGCATCAATTTTTCCATGTTTAATAAACATGTGAAAGATGTACGAGTAAGACAGAAGGAATTCTGCCGGTGCGCCATCTAGTACCCGAAGGTGACGGCAACCAAAGAGAGAAACGCCACTAGAAGCAGTTTACTTCTCCTTGGTGGAACGACAAGGCTCGCTCGCTTTTTGCCACTAGAGGCGCGGATTTTGACGCACGCAGCGTGAAGCCGATATACGAGGGTTGCTCTATACCTCCGTCAATCCACCAGTACGCAGACAGCTGTTTCACGCTTATTAGCGATCATCAGTGCGCCATAGGTCGATTGACGAAAGTAGAGAGCATCAATTTTTCCATGTTTAATAAACATGTGAAAGATGTACGAGTAAGACAGAAGGAATTCTGCCGGTGCGCCATCTAGTACCCGAAGGTGACGGCAACCAAAGAGAGAAACGCCACTAGAAGCAGTTTACTTCTCCTTGGTGGAACGACAAGGCTCGCTCGCTTTTTGCCACTAGAGGCGCGGATTTTGACGCACGCAGCGTGAAGCCGATATACGAGGGTTGCTCTATACCTCCGTCAATCCACCAGTACGCAGACAGCTGTTTCACGCTTATTAGCGATCATCAGTGCGCCATAGGTCGATTGACGAAAGTAGAGAGCATCAATTTTTCCATGTTTAATAAACATGTGAAAGATGTACGAGTAAGACAGAAGGAATTCTGCCGGTGCGCCATCTAGTACCCGAAGGTGACGGCAACCAAAGAGAGAAACGCCACTAGAAGCAGTTTACTTCTCCTTGGTGGAACGACAAGGCTCGCTCGCTTTTTGCCACTAGAGGCGCGGATTTTGACGCACGCAGCGTGAAGCCGATATACGAGGGTTGCTCTATACCTCCGTCAATCCACCAGTACGCAGACAGCTGTTTCACGCTTATTAGCGATCATCAGTGCGCCATAGGTCGATTGACGAAAGTAGAGAGCATCAATTTTTCCATGTTTAATAAACATGTGAAAGATGTACGAGTAAGACAGAAGGAATTCTGCCGGTGCGCCATCTAGTACCCGAAGGTGACGGCAACCAAAGAGAGAAACGCCACTAGAAGCAGTTTACTTCTCCTTGGTGGAACGACAAGGCTCGCTCGCTTTTTGCCACTAGAGGCGCGGATTTTGACGCACGCAGCGTGAAGCCGATATACGAGGGTTGCTCTATACCTCCGTCAATCCACCAGTACGCAGACAGCTGTTTCACGCTTATTAGCGATCATCAGTGCGCCATAGGTCGATTGACGAAAGTAGAGAGCATCAATTTTTCCATGTTTAATAAACATGTGAAAGATGTACGAGTAAGACAGAAGGAATTCTGCCGGTGCGCCATCTAGTACCCGAAGGTGACGGCAACCAAAGAGAGAAACGCCACTAGAAGCAGTTTACTTCTCCTTGGTGGAACGACAAGGCTCGCTCGCTTTTTGCCACTAGAGGCGCGGATTTTGACGCACGCAGCGTGAAGCCGATATACGAGGGTTGCTCTATACCTCCGTCAATCCACCAGTACGCAGACAGCTGTTTCACGCTTATTAGCGATCATCAGTGCGCCATAGGTCGATTGACGAAAGTAGAGAGCATCAATTTTTCCATGTTTAATAAACATGTGAAAGATGTACGAGTAAGACAGAAGGAATTCTGCCGGTGCGCCATCTAGTACCCGAAGGTGACGGCAACCAAAGAGAGAAACGCCACTAGAAGCAGTTTACTTCTCCTTGGTGGAACGACAAGGCTCGCTCGCTTTTTGCCACTAGAGGCGCGGATTTTGACGCACGCAGCGTGAAGCCGATATACGAGGGTTGCTCTATACCTCCGTCAATCCACCAGTACGCAGACAGCTGTTTCACGCTTATTAGCGATCATCAGTGCGCCATAGGTCGATTGACGAAAGTAGAGAGCATCAATTTTTCCATGTTTAATAAACATGTGAAAGATGTACGAGTAAGACAGAAGGAATTCTGCCGGTGCGCCATCTAGTACCCGAAGGTGACGGCAACCAAAGAGAGAAACGCCACTAGAAGCAGTTTACTTCTCCTTGGTGGAACGACAAGGCTCGCTCGCTTTTTGCCACTAGAGGCGCGGATTTTGACGCACGCAGCGTGAAGCCGATATACGAGGGTTGCTCTATACCTCCGTCAATCCACCAGTACGCAGACAGCTGTTTCACGCTTATTAGCGATCATCAGTGCGCCATAGGTCGATTGACGAAAGTAGAGAGCATCAATTTTTCCATGTTTAATAAACATGTGAAAGATGTACGAGTAAGACAGAAGGAATTCTGCCGGTGCGCCATCTAGTACCCGAAGAATTCCTTCTGTCTTACTCGTACATCTTTCACATGTTTATTAAACATGGAAAAATTGATGCTCTCTACTTTCGTCAATCGACCTATGGCGCACTGATGATCGCTAATAAGCGTGAAACAGCTGTCTGCGTACTGGTGGATTGACGGAGGTATAGAGCAACCCTCGTATATCGGCTTCACGCTGCGTGCGTCAAAATCCGCGCCTCTAGTGGCAAAAAGCGAGCGAGCCTTGTCGTTCCACCAAGGAGAAGTAAACTGCTTCTAGTGGCGTTTCTCTCTTTGGTTGCCGTCACCTTCGGGTACTAGATGGCGCACCGGCAGAATTCCTTCTGTCTTACTCGTACATCTTTCACATGTTTATTAAACATGGAAAAATTGATGCTCTCTACTTTCGTCAATCGACCTATGGCGCACTGATGATCGCTAATAAGCGTGAAACAGCTGTCTGCGTACTGGTGGATTGACGGAGGTATAGAGCAACCCTCGTATATCGGCTTCACGCTGCGTGCGTCAAAATCCGCGCCTCTAGTGGCAAAAAGCGAGCGAGCCTTGTCGTTCCACCAAGGAGAAGTAAACTGCTTCTAGTGGCGTTTCTCTCTTTGGTTGCCGTCACCTTCGGGTACTAGATGGCGCACCGGCAGAATTCCTTCTGTCTTACTCGTACATCTTTCACATGTTTATTAAACATGGAAAAATTGATGCTCTCTACTTTCGTCAATCGACCTATGGCGCACTGATGATCGCTAATAAGCGTGAAACAGCTGTCTGCGTACTGGTGGATTGACGGAGGTATAGAGCAACCCTCGTATATCGGCTTCACGCTGCGTGCGTCAAAATCCGCGCCTCTAGTGGCAAAAAGCGAGCGAGCCTTGTCGTTCCACCAAGGAGAAGTAAACTGCTTCTAGTGGCGTTTCTCTCTTTGGTTGCCGTCACCTTCGGGTACTAGATGGCGCACCGGCAGAATTCCTTCTGTCTTACTCGTACATCTTTCACATGTTTATTAAACATGGAAAAATTGATGCTCTCTACTTTCGTCAATCGACCTATGGCGCACTGATGATCGCTAATAAGCGTGAAACAGCTGTCTGCGTACTGGTGGATTGACGGAGGTATAGAGCAACCCTCGTATATCGGCTTCACGCTGCGTGCGTCAAAATCCGCGCCTCTAGTGGCAAAAAGCGAGCGAGCCTTGTCGTTCCACCAAGGAGAAGTAAACTGCTTCTAGTGGCGTTTCTCTCTTTGGTTGCCGTCACCTTCGGGTACTAGATGGCGCACCGGCAGAATTCCTTCTGTCTTACTCGTCCAGCAATATTATTTTTTGTATAATACTCAGCTACATCAAATAATTGAGCTCTAGGTTCTGAAATCCGAGCACATGGACATACTTTACGCTTACTTTACTTACTTTATGCTTTAACTAGAAATAACAAGGCTGGAGACCGCGGTTGCTAAGGCGACATTTCAAAAACTAAACTTATGTTTCATGTTGATTGTATTCCTTGAAATTGATCAAAGACTTTATGTTTACTGATAGACAAATATTTTTAGCGCGAGTATTTTTTTTAAATATCAACGCTCAACTTTAAGTCGGCTACTGCTCTAGAGACTGCATTCAATTTCCTGAAACTGTTTTGATTGGGATACGTTTTCTTTGTAAAGTAACTCGGTAAAAAAATACTGTATGCTTATTAAATATATTGTTTTCAGTAATGTATGTTCTTCACAAGTCAGTGGACAACAGTCTATTATGAATGCAACAATTTTTTCAATTTTACAACTACCCACACCCAACCATCCCAAAGTTCACCTCAGCCAAAAAAAGTAGAAAATGGTCAGGTACGCCTAAAGCGCCTAAAAACGAGGTTTGAGGGAATTTGAACTTTTCTGTTTTTTGCTAATACTTGGCCGCCCATGCACCGATTTCCAAAATTATAGCAGCATTACCTACTACGACCCCAACCCCGACCGACAAACGTATTATCTCAAAATCGAAAATTTTCGCGATCATAACACTCCCTTCACCTATCGAGGACATATTCGACTATCCAGGCCTTAGTTGCTTCATATATGTACCAGTATCTTAAGATTATACAGTCACTGTGTGTATTATTAGACACGTCCTCTAAAGCTCACTGTTTATTGACTGCATAACGCTTGCACTGGTTATCAAGTTGCACACCTTAATAAACACCGTTAAGAGCCTGCTAAGTCTGTTGGCAGCCCTGCCGGAACGTAAACATAAAATATTAATGGTGGCGGACTTCTTAGGCATCCCGGTGTTAGGAACGTAAACAAGGGTTGCCTTTTCGGTAAGCAAACTTCACACCAAACTTCACAGCTTATTACTAGCCGCCCAAAATTGTAGCGTGGTATGAATAAGGTGAGTTCTGCAAATCATCCTTTGACTGTTTTAGTCAGTCATCGTGCTTCAAGTCGTCGTTAATTAAAATTATATGTGAAGAGAAGGAACACCTCTAACAACCTGTCTGATACACTTGAGCGGCAATATTTTTATAAACTTTTGTAGACAAGCATTATTCGTAATGAGATAGGTAGAAAGAGTCGGAATCATAACCCATCAAGCTAGTATTGTCAGGGTTAGAAATTATATGGTTATGAAGTGGTACGTATATGTATTAAAAAAGTGCTCTAATAGTTCTATAAAGAATATAGCCATTTTCAAAGTAATATCAAGGCCCTCATTAATACAAAATAATGAATCTCCCAAAAGCAAGCAGAAAACATGTAAGAACCCCTGAAAGGGGTGATACACGTACGAGCGTACTTTAAAACCGTCGCGCAAACCGCCGGCGATCCAACTGGTATCAAATCTTGCTCGTAGCTTATCTCGCCTCGTACTGCGAGCCGCGAGCTACCTTTTTGTTTCAGCAGGCCATCGTTGCGCAACGCTTGTTGTGTTTAGCGTTTGTTAAAAGTTTTGTTTATTGAGGAAAATTATCAAAATGAGTGATTTCAGCTTCACGTGTGTCACCGCGTCGAGCCGAGTAAGTTCGCGAACTTAAAAAGTTCGTACGTGTGTCACATCTTTAAGACATATTTAAACGAGATTTTAAGTGGTTAGGTGGATTTATTTTGTGGACAGTTACTCTGCCAATTTCATCAAAACCGTTGCAGTGGTTACTAACGTTACGTGAGTAAAAAATGGCAGGCAGACAGAGAAACAAAACGATTTCCTTTCTTTTTTCTCGCAATAATTCAAAAGCTACGTGTGACGTCGTAATGTTAGTTTTCACTCATTGCAGTTTAACCAAAGACTATAAGTATTTACAGTGTTTTGCTCTAATGATGAATGCGTGAGGTCAAAATATCTGGGAGAAGGTCTAGTGCCTTTGGGTAACACATGATTCTTCAAACGTTCAAACCCAGGCGTTGTAAGCCAATATTTCTAGTACCACTATCAGTAGTAGTAGCCTTTATTAAAAAATGGTCTTTTTTGCTATTAACTTATTCTTTTACTATCTAGTTATCGCTGGTTAGGTTTCTGAGTCTGCGCATCCTTGTTGCAAGGTCGTTTGCAGAGAGACCTGATAATTTCACCCTACTTAAGCACAGCAGCAAAGAGCTTCAAGCCTAGGTAAACAACGGCGTGGTCGACAGTACTATCCCGCATTTTGTGTACGCGCAAGTCCCGCATACTACAATTGGCAGAACTCTTCGTTCTCTGGTTCCCTGAACCCATACTATAGGAAAGCATAAACGTCTTCAAGAGTTTACCTAAAAAGACGAAAATATTTATTTGGTTTCCTATTAATATAAAACCTCGCGTTTTGGATGATTTGAGGGTACTGGTTACAAATTCGATCGCAGCTTTGAGTTTCAATATCGTTTGACGAAACTCAAAAACTTCTCCGTGGGGAAATCTTTACTTAGCTGTCTATTAAGATAAAACTCGTGTTTTGAATCATTTGAGGGAGCTGATTACAAATTCGGTCGCAGTTTTGAGTTTCAGTCTCGTTTGACGGAAATAAAAAATTTCACGTCCATCAGATCATCAGGTTTACCTAAAAAGTCTAAAATCATTTGGCTGTCTATTCAGATGTGTTTTGGATAATATGAGGATGATGATTATAAATCCAGTCCAGTCCAATCCAGAAATATTCTAATTATTATCCACACTTTTCGGTATTGCACTTCAGTGATGTTTCCATGCCAAATCAACCTAATCATGTCGACATCATTCACCCTTCGATCGCTCTGAAATCAGGATCTGGCGTCGTCAGCTACGGTTAATTGTAACTTATTGTGACGCTCTGCGACCGGTAATATTGTGTCAGCCTTCCCCGTCTCCAGGATGTTTGCCTAATTGTTGTTTATGGGAGGATTATGATGCCTCTACCCACTGCTCGTCACGATCAGGAGTTGCTCCGAACTAGACGTATACCGAGCTTCCGAAAGGTCGTGGCAAATACTTACTGCTAAAAAATTGGTAGCTACTAATCTGAAAAGACGATATCATCAAATTGCTGATATTGCCGTAAGATTGTTTATCTGTCTTCCCTCATCCCAGGTGAGACAAGGATTGAGGATTGTAAAAAATCTCGTTTTGAGATAGGCAATGTCCGCATCACCAACGTCTAAGTTGTTTATTCCGGTAATCTCTAGTTTCTCTATTTGTCTTCCTTGTTTATAAAATTTTACAGTCTTAAACGATTTTCATATGCCTCGGAGGAGATAATATGAAGGGGAACCTCCCGTTACTAGATTACGCAGTTCCCAAAAACACCGAGCATATTTCGGTAGACGTCAGCAGCCGCCGTTAAACTTCGAACAACTTCCGGAGTGTTTACCATAAGATTATCCCGACCGCCAACTATCCAGAAATTCCCCTAGCATCATGAAAAAACTTTCCTCGGGCGTAGAGATAGCGCTGACGGTCAACAGAGCGCTTCGGCAACGCAGGGAAAACGCGGCGGTAACTTCTCGCAGCGTACACCCCCAGTTTTGCCGCAATGGGCACGAAAGTTTTGAATGTCGGAGGTCTTCTGAACTACGCGCATTTTCCGCCACGATGCGTCCTCTCTATGACCTAATTTTACGATGAATATACAACTTGGCGCAAGGTAAACGCATCACGTAATTATGTTTATCTACTTCTATTAAGTTATACTGCAATTATCAAACTACTTTTGAACAGGTAACACACCTATAACATAATCTACGCTTTCAGGGTAACGTTATCTTAGTTTGCTTCAGTGTGGTCTTCATCAACTGTGAGGCTTAAACTCTACGTTTAAAAGTATATTTACGTTTATTGCATATTACAAACAATTATCCTTACTAGTACCTCGTCCTACAGCGCACATGTTAAAGTAGTAAAATTGAACTAATAAATCAAACTATCGGTGTCAATGTAAAGCAATTCCTTGATATGAAATGGCTAATGTCATCACAGAGTGATTTTGTCCAGTCCAATATTTTGTTTTTAGATTGTTGATTACCAAACTACTTTTAAAAAGAGACCTATAAACAAACAGCGTCAATTATTTTTTATAGCTCACGCTCCAGCCGTGGGTTATGAACAACGCCCGCTAGATACGCGTATCGATCCCTTGGGAACGCATGTGATCAAATACGGCTATAATAATTGCAAAGGTGGCCATGCCCTGAGATGCCGAACGCTAATTCGACGGTACAGTATTTATCTTATGAAGACGCAGTTCCCAAAAACACCGAGCATATTCCGGTAGACGTCACCCACCGCCGTTGAACTTCGAACAACTTCCGCAGTGTTTACCATAAGATTATCCCGACCGACAACTATCCAGAAATTCCCCTTACATCATGAAAAAACTTTCGGGCGCAGAGATAGAGCGGATGGTCAACAGAGCGGTTTGGCAACGCAGGGAAAACGCGGCGGTAAGTTTTCGCAGCGTACACCCCCAGTTTTGCCGCAATGGGCGCGAAAGTTTTGAATGTCGGAGGTTTTCTATGCTACGCGCATTTTCCGCCACGATGCGTCCTCTCTATGACCTAATTTTACGATGAATATACAGCTTGGCGCAAGGTAAACGCATCACGTAATTATGTTTATCTACCTCTATTAAGTTATACTGCGATTATCAAACTACTTTTGAACAGGTAACACTACCTATAACATAATCTACGCTTTCAGGGTAACGTTATCTTAGTTTGCTTCAGTGTGGTCTTCATCAACTGCGAGGTTTAAACTCTACATTTGAAAGTATATTTACGTTTATTGCATATTACAAACAATTATCCTTACTAGTACCTCGTCCTACAGCGCACATGTTAAGGTAGTAAAATTGAGCTAATAGATCAAACTATCGGTGTCAGGGTAAAGCAGTTCCTTGACATGAAATGGCAATTGTCATAATAGATTGATTTTACTTCCCACACCGATAGATGGTCAACAGAGCGGTTCGGCAACGCAGGAAAAACGCGGCGGTAACTTTTCGCGTCGTACGCCGCGAGTTTTGCCGTACTGAGCACGGAAGTTTTGAATGTCGGAGGTTTTCTGAGATACGCGCATTTTCCGCCACTATGAGTCCTCTCTATAACCTAATTTTACGATGAATATACAACTTGGCGCAAGGTAAACGCATCACGTAATTATGTTTGTCTACTTCCATTACGTGAATCAGCCATTACCAAACTACTTCTGAACAGGTAATACTGCCTATAAACAATCCGCGTGTGTTACATTTCATAACTCGCGGTCCAGCCGTGTGTTATGAACACCGCCTACTGGATTCCAGTATTGATCTCTTGGAAATGCATAGGATTAAATAGACGCTGTAACAGATGCAAATGTCACTATAAAACGCCAAACGCTAATTCGAACGGTGAGAGTGTTTATTTAATTGACAGAAAAGAGAGGTCAAGTTGTCAATATGGTGTAATTATTATGTGTTTAAATCATACTATTGATAGATTCGGTGGTAGATAGAGTGTATTTTTTTTTGTTAAGCCTCCCGCAATGGCTGAGAGCCTATGGTGCTGTAGATTTATTATTTATTTAGCGTATGGCACACAACGCATCATTAGAATAAGAAAGAAAGTAAAATTAAATTTGACTTTCAACATTCACCTTGACAATAACATTATGTCTAATATGCAACGAAAGGACATAGAAAATTACAAACATTTAATGTTTTAATGTAATCAATGGGGTGCTGTAGAAATGCTGCGAGAGGAGAAGTGTCGGTTCACGTTAGATTTGAAACGCTGCAGGTTGTAACCGTCGGGAAACAAATTTCCCGGCAGCTGATTTTGTATTTTAGTCGTATTGTTAATTGCGTCGGTGGTAGACAAAGTATTCAACTCGCGGTGATGGTCCTAACACACTTGTTGATTTACAGCACCTGCCGCCTACGGCTGAACTGCGTGAGTGATTACCGTCATTACCGCATCATTGAACAATATACTATTATTCTCAAAATCCCGATTCCCGACTATTTAGAGAGAAGTGTGGTTGGAATGCTGAAGGGGTTAGTAGTCTTAATTTTCAGTATCTAGAGAATTCCTTAAGCCGTAAACTCAAAACAACGGCTTGATTTGAAATTGGCGTCCTCAAACAATACTCCATACGAGTTTCGTCCTGATAGGAAGCCAGACAACGATTTTAGATATTTAAGTTGAACTTGAATATCCGAGGGTATGAAATTTTTTATCTTCTTTATCTGACGCTGAAACTTAAAAAACGTCCTGATTTCAAATTGGCACCCTCAAGCTATACACCATACGAGTTTTTGTCCTTATAGGAAGTCGAAATACGATTTTAGATATTTAAGGTGAACCAAATCCAAGGGTCTGAAACTTTCTGATCTTCTCTACCTGAAGCTAAAACTCAGAAAGAGAACGGATTTGAAGGTAGCACCTTTAAACTATACACGATACTAGTTTTTGTCCTGATAGAAAGCCAGATAGCAATTATAGATATTTCGGGTGGACTTGAATATCCGAGGTTCTGAAAATGTTTCACCTTCTTTACCTGAGACTGAAACACAAAACAACTACCAAATTTAACATTGATACCCTCAAACTAAACAATATCCGAGTTTTCGTCTTGATAGGAAGCCAGATAACGCTTTTAGATATTTAGGATGAACTTGAACACCCGAGGGTCTAAAAATGTTTGATCTTTTTTACCTGCGGCTTCAACTCAAAAAATAGTCGGATTTGAAATTAGCACCCTCAAACTATGCATCATAAAAGTTTTAGTCCTGATATAAATTGAGATAACGATTTTAGATATTTTGGGTGAACTTGGAGATCTAAGAGTCTGAAAATGCTACCAGAAAAATGCCAGAAAAGAATCTACTGGCAGTCGACCCTTTGCAGGAATTTTTCTGGTAGCATCTTCATTTGACAGCCCGACGTGTGACCAATAGCACTAAAAATTGTAATACATGATTTTATTTAGCTTAGAACAAAGATAGCGCAATCACTTGTTCTTTTTAAATGATCAATCTAACTCGAATATCGATACGTATACCAAAATAACACTGATAAATAGAGAAGTCCATTATTCCCAACCCTCGCTGATGCTGAACAAACAACGTTGCATTCCACGAGTCGCTTTTGGTCGAACAAACATCCAGTGGGCTGTATGTGCGGTCGAGTAAAAAATTAGCGTTTAAGGAGAAAAAATGGGAGAATGCTGCCGGTGAAAAAGAACCCGTGGAATAATTAAAAGCCCTCGAACAACAGAGTTGAGCTACTGCCAGGCCATGTAGATGAAATTTTTTTCTAAACAACGCGTAGGAAGGATTCAATTTAGGGAGGTTCAACACCCACCAAGCCTTACAACCTTTTCCTGTGTTATTCCTCAATATACACATTTATTTTTTGGCACAATTATCACGCTGGGGTCTGATTTCAGAAAAATAAAAAATAAACAAAATACATGGTGAACTGTTTACATAAAGGTAACAAAACGCAGATAAAACACACTGATAAATGAAAAAAAATAAAAACAAAATAACAAAACTTTAGTAATTCTAGTAATGCCTCTAAAGTTCATTTTTTGAACTATAAATTTTTCACCTCAAAGTTTCGGCACTCAGTTCACACAAATTGAGTCTTTGTGGTCTCCAACAAACTCCTCTTGTGTATTTTCAACTAAAATATTCTATATTTCCAACTCTAGTCCTCTAGGTCAGAGGATGGTGTATGTCGTGACCGAATATTGTTATTTTAAGAAATATTCAATAAAACAACAAAACTGAACACTTGAAATATACACCTTTAAATAACACACTGGGGTCTACTAGACCCAAAGCTAACTTCGCACGCTAACGGCTCCACAGCACTGGACAAACTAACATATCGGACCGCATGCACAGGTATATGTATATCAAAGTAAACTAAATTTGGGTAGATGCGCCAAGATATACTATCCAAAACAAAAAAGTAGTGCAGATTTAAAATACTGCCAGGGTCTCATAGACCCCAGTGTGCTGGTTAAGGGTTTAGCAGTGGAGAGCGACGTGATTCGTAATGTCTGTCAATCAGTATTAAAGTGCATTTCAAAGAGACTTTCTTTTACCATTCGTAGAGAAAGGTGCCAGAATGGTCGCCTACAGACTGCTATCAACTGGAAGACAGGACCAAAAGGAACTAGGACCAGACGCAACGGGTATTATGAGTGAAATTATAAATCACCCTAAGGTTTTCCAAACGCACACGGAGAAACCCTACAACGACCTTTTCCATGGAGGGACGAATGGAGGAGGCGTGACAGTGTCATATCACCCTTCAATCTTGCGCTATTAACGGATGGCTCTAAGTTAGATCTGGGGGCAGGAGCGGGAGTAGCTGGTATTAATCCAAGAGTTGCAATCTCAGTAAGCCTTGGAAAGTATACCACAATATTCCAAAAACAAATGATGACCCCTGTCAAACAAATCTATTAAAACATTTTCAGATAGCCAGGCTGCACTGAAAACACTGAGCTCCAAACGACGTAACTCAATACTCATATGGAACTGCATACATCTTATCAACGAACTTGGATCAAGCACAAGGTAACTTCAGTTTGGGTTCAAGATCATAGCGGAGTGAAAGGCAATGCATTGGCTGACATACTCGTAAGAGGAGGAACCAAATCTGTGTACATAGGATCACAGAACAATTCACAGGCATTGAAAAATACCGCTAAGAAAACCGTCCCAGTTTGGGCAGAGAGGAAAGCACTCTTGCAGTGGCAAGACACCACCTACATTTGAAGGTGTTCATACCATACCCCTCCAGTTAGGCCTCCCACGAGGATCTTAGAATGGAACTTTTACCTTTGAAGGAAACATTTTTTTTACAAATAATAATAATAATTTTCATAAATATCTTGTATATACTGCTTTTCATTCCTGCTTTCAGTTACACGTCTATTGTTCCTAAAAATTATTAATACAATGTAGTTTTATGAACAAGGAACGTATCTGGGCCCCGTAAAAATCTCTTTGAATTAATTCAAAAGGAGGTATGTAACAAAGCGAAATGCGAAACAACATACGGCTACACAACCTACAAATCCAATTATATACCAAACGAACTAACTGAAGCAAGAAAAGTCGGGTCAGGAAACAAGCCTTTTTAAAGCGCTATGAATTCGCAGTGATATACGTACAACAAACACTTCTTTCAGACGGATCCCCAAGCGGTGTTGGTTCCGCTCCCTCCCCCTCTCCCGACAGGCAAACGAGCAAAAAGCTGACGAGCTTTCGAATTTCTCTTTTCATTTCTCGCAGCATTTCATTAACATCATCGTCAGGGTTGCTCACAGTCCGATATTATTTTCATTTTACTAATCTAGACATCTCTGAATTTAACACATAACATACGTTTCTCGGTCTGATGGGCATATAGTACAGGACCATTAGTATTTGTTATATTTTTTCTTCCACTTTAGGAGGCTAGACAAAACAACAATAGAAACGACAAGATACAACATAGGAGGACTAACAGACGACTCGACGAAATTCTTGTATCAGATAAGACTCGCAAACAAACTGAAAGAAGTCCAGGATGACACAGCAGAGAGGATGTACGAGGCAGTAAAATCATGTATACACCAAGCAGCCAATGAAGCTCTAGGCACTCTACACAACGAACCAAGACGGCATAATACTACACCCTGGTGGAACGACAAGCTCCAAGCCCTCGTAAAAGAAAAGAAAGATCTACACCGAAAAAGGCTGGAAACAAGATCGCCACAAGACATTACAAACTATCAGAAAAAAAATAAAGAAGTCCAGAGGGAAGTAAGGAAAGCTCAAAATGAATACTGGGAGAAGGTATGCCTAGACGTCGATCAGAACATTGGAAATACACGAACAAACAAAGCCTGGAAGGTACTCAAAACTATGAGAAATCAAACAAAGAACGCTACGAGAATGAGTCCAATCAGCATACAAGAATGGAAAAAGTATTACGAAGACCTACTCACAGAACAGAGAGTGGAATTCACGATAACGCAGATGGAAGGTAATGATAGTACCGCTGACAATTCCATCGTAGAAGAAATAACACCGTCTGAAGTGAGAAAAAGTATTCTACAGATGAAAAACGGTAAAGCACCGGGCCCAGGTAACATCGTAGCTGAACTGGTCAAAGCAGGCCCTGATATACTTATGGAGCTGTTGGCTGACATATTCAATAAATGCCTAGCAGGAGAAGAAGTTCCTAAGGAATGGAAGCGGTCCATAATAACATCTATACATAAAAAGGGCAGCACACAAAAATGCCAAAACTACAGAGGGATTAGCGTCATATGCACTGTGGCAAAACTGTACGGACGCATCCTAAAGCATCGAATCGAAGATGAATTCAAAGAATCCGAGGAACAAAATGGCTTCAGGGCGGGCCGGTCATGTATAGATGGCATTTTTACTATAAAAAATATCACAGAAAAAAGAATTGCAAGAGGACGAACCGTTCATATGGCATTTGTTGATCTCCAGAAGGCTTACGACACTGTGCCATTAAACAAGTTATGGCCTTGCATGGAAGACGAAAACATCTCCAAAATGTATATCCACGCGGTGAAAGAATTATATAGCGGCTGTACTGGTGCAGTGAAGACAAATAATGAAGTGTCAGAGGACTTTAAAATGACAAAAGGCTTAAGACAAGGCTGTACCCTAGCACCGTTACTTTTCAAGATCTACCTACAAGGAGCGCTCAAGGTATGGAAAAGGAAATGTGGAGGTATGGGAATACCTATAGGAGAAAATGTGATATTCACATTATTGTTCGCAGACGATCAGGTAGTGTTAAGTACAGACCGAGACGACTTAAACTATATGTTGCGAAAACTAAAGGATGAGTATGAAAAATGGGGCCTCGTTATAAACATGCAAAAAACTGAATACTTAATAGTAGGTGACGAAAATGACAGAAGCGACATGCAAATAGAGAACGAAATAATAAAACTATGCTCATCTTTCAAATACCTAGGCGTCACTATCTCCTCTACAGGAAAAAGTACTGAAGATATACGCAACAAAATTGGACAAGGGAGAAATGCCATCCGTCAACTAAATTCAGTACTTTGGAGCAAAAATATAAGTGCCAAGACAAAAACTATGATCTTTAAAACAATAGTCCAGAGTATATGTACCTACGGCTCCGAAACATGGGAACTAAATAAAAAAGATCGGCAAAAACTCTTATCCCTTGAAATGGATTTCTGGCGAAGAGGTGCAAGAATATCAAGGCTCGATCGTATCAGAAACGATAGAATACGAGAAATCATGAAAGTGGAGCAAACTATAATAGATACTGTTGAACAAAAACAACTAATATGGTATGGTCATCTTCAAAGGATGGATGAAGATAGGTGGCCCAAGATAGTATGGCACTGGACACCCCAAGAAAAACGGAAAAGGGGAAGGCCACCTCGAAGCTGGAAAACTGACGTACAAGAGTCCATGGCAGCCAGAGGACTCCAAGAAGGAGACTGGCACGATAGAAAGTATTGGAAGTTGAGATGCGAGAAGCGGCAGCGACCGTAACCAACTCGCGTGTATATATATATATAGGAGGCTAGAGCCTGTTGATACTCCCCTGATATCAAAAAACCATCTTTGACTGTCAAGCTGCATCCATTTCGTTCATTTCCACTGGAATGACCTGACATCATGTTTTTTTTTTGGTTACGTTTTGGGAGCAGAGATATATGTCGAAAATCGAACACCAAGATTTTCGAGTCACCTTCCGTCAACCTTTTGGGGATGAACGTAAACAATAACATGTCCTAGCGCGACCACGTCGTCAGTGTTGCTTGAACAGCATCACAGAAGCTTTGAGTTTTGGTTCGCTCTAGGAAGCTGTATACACCAGAGCAACTACTGATGCTCTATAAGGCACATATCCGATCATCGTTACAGTATTGCTCCCATGTGTGGGGATGCGCTCCGAAGCACTCTCTAAATCTTCTGGATACTATACAGAAGAGAGCAATAAGCCTCACAAAGGATCTCCACAGCCTCGAACATCAAAGAAGGGTGGCTGATCGTCCCTATTTTACAGATTCTATCACGGAAGATGTTCGAATGAACTCTCCTAGATAATAACACCAAAGGCACTCCGAACGAGGAAGACTAAAGAGGATTTGCGAGCTCATCCTTCCAGGTCGAAGTCCCTACTCCTCAAACCAGTGTTCTCCAGCATTCCTTCTTTTGGAGAATTTCGACGCTGTGGAATGAGCTGCCGGGGAATTTGTTTCCCTACAACCTGCAGGGTTCCAAATCTAGCGTGCTCAGACACTTAATCCTCTCGCAGCGCTTGTACAGCGCCATAGGCTTTCCTCCTGTGCGGGAGGCTGACGATAAAGAAAAATTAGTAGAAGTATATGTACTCTTTGCTGAATGCAATGAGGAGGTGAGAAAGGGCAAGGAGCAGAAGGTTTATATCTTCTTTGACAGGCACGAGAGCCATCTATGGGCCCAGAACCAGAACACTTCTGTTTCACGAGTCGCGGAGGGACTTCAAGAGCAGGCGAGACTGAAGGAAGTTACCTTGATGTGGGTACCGGATCATACGGGGGTTCCTGGTGATGAGGAAGCCGATATGCTGGCCAGACTCGGCACCGGACGACAGTTTGTTGGCCCGGAGCCCATTATAGGATTAAGTAAGCAGCAGGTAACGTCAGCCCTCAAAATTTGAGTGAACTATACCATACATGAACAGTGAAGGCAAAGTGAGGGATGCAAACAAGCCAAGGATCTTATAACTGGGCTGAACACATCCAGATTAGCATGGCTACGGAACCAAGGCCGATGGGAAATCAAGAACCTTGTAGGTGTTGTGACTGCAGGCTCGAGCGGGATCTATCACTATTAGGAATTGAAGAACACTACCTCTGTATGGGTTGTGGTAAGGCCGATAAAACGGCTTACCATTTGCTTACAGATATAAGTTGCTAGGCATGCTGAGATACGAGATCTTTGGATCCGATAGTCTCCAGCCAAAGGAATTACTCTACATAAGCTGAGCCGGCATACCAAAGTTATTATAAAAAATCCCTATTTATAGTTAATAGATAATTATGAGCCAAATTAAGTATCTACAGCTGATTTTCTTGTACTATGAGTTGAACATAGGAAGGGGGGGAATAGTGTGGATGCGTGAGTGAAAAGCCGCTGAAATTCGTACGTTATGCACATCGTCAGTGTTCGCTAAATAAAACCCTCAACCACGCTGTGCTATGCAAATTCACTAGTTATATATGAATAAAGCGAATTTGGTGGTAAATAGTTGCATAAGGGCCGACTCGCTCACAGCTTATATTTAGGTATGCGCTATATTCGCTGCTAGGGAAGCCACTGCAGTTGGATGTGTAACCTATATACGTTGCTGATACCACTGAGCCTTGCTCTACTCTGGCAAAATCAAACACTAGCACACCATCAACTTGCTTATCATTTATTTGTGCCAGTTAAAATACAGAAGATATTACCACCCTGAAGGTTACACCGGAGAATAGCAAAACTAACGGCAAGAGACAGCCGACGGCGTATTTGATCTTCCGTTAATATTGAGCGCCCCATTTTCGATGACGTTGAATCAGCGTATGAATAAATAAGAACCAACAGAAATATTTTAATCGTAATCATCGTAGAAGTATACGGTAAGTCATTCAGATAACAAGGCAAAATTTTAGATATCCAGGTTCTGAAAGTTCAAACGAAACGCCTCTGGTGAACTGTGAAAAACTGCCCGCCAGGGGTGAGTGAGAGAGAATAATGAAAAAAGGCAATTCTCTGGCAGTATTTCAACAGCAGCAATAAACCAGAAAATAAAATCGACAGCCCCCCATATATTTTTAATACGGTCATTGAATCCTGACGTACCTGCTATGCCCAGACGGATTAGTTTTTATATCAAGCACTTTTAAGGTTTACCTGTAAATATACCTAAATCCCTATCATTTATATCAGTTGCTTGCTACGGTGTTGTCATATTGATGATTACGCGAACAATTTACATGTAACACATGACTACCGCCATTGTTCTGTTTAATAAATTAAAATACTTATACTGTGAGTGTTGTCCACAAGTCAGGGCTTGAACGTGTATTATGACAAATAATCAACGCTGAGTTTGTATAGGTAGTATTATCTATTAAAATGTAGTTTGGTAATCAACAGTCCACAAACAAGATACTGGACAGGAGAAAAATCAATTTACTATGAAATTTACCATTTCATTTTTAGGAATTGCTTTACATTGACACAGATAGTTTATTCTATAAGCTCAATTTTTTTATTTTAACATGTGTGCTATACGACCTGGCGCTCATAGTCATTATCACTATCCTGACTTTCTAATTTCCTCTCGCATAATTGCGATAGCAACAAGTGTTGACGCGCTGTGCCAACTCAACACCCGAACTATTATTGATCGGAATTCTCTATTTCTCTAGCATGACTGCGGTAGCAACACGTGTTGACGGGCTGTAACAAGTCAACACCTGAACTACTATCGGTCTGAATTTAGGAAGGATCGTACAATATTACAGGTCTTCAGGATTACAGACTTTTGGAATACTTTCTATAACTGTACGTCCAGGCCTAACCGTTGAAGGTGTTGTGTAAATGTGTTTGGTTTAAGGCATGAGAACAACATAATGAGAGGGACAATAGTAACTTTGTTTTGTTTCCGAAGTCGTTTTACTTCCATGGCAAGGTAGGTTAAGTTGAAAGTGAGTGGGGCAGAGCTGCCTCCTTCCACTGCGACTCAATTGTGTCTATTGTGGCTCACACCTTTTTAGAGTTTACCGTACAGTCCGCACCTCTTTACGAAGGCGATCAACGTGAAGGGTGAAACTTCCTTGAAGTCCTGAGGTTCCAGTTGGACAAATCCGAGTGTCTGGAACCTATCATTATCCAGTACTGGACAGGAGCAGAGAATATGCTCCGCTGTTTCATCCTCCACGTATCAGAAGCTAAACAGTCTGAAGTTTGTTAAAGACCCAACTTCCGCATATGGTACCTTAGACGACCATGTCCCGTCAGCAGACCGACCAGAATACGGAGGTCGTACCTATTACATTCCATCATCCTCGGGGGGGCTTGACTCGAGGGGTATCATATAAACGCCTTCGAGTGCAGTAGCCCTGGTGTATCTCGCCAGTTTAGGAGTGCTTTCCTCACTGCTCAGTCGGAGATGGTCTTTTTAGCGGTGCTTTTTGCAATGCCCCCGAATGGTTCTGGTTCTATGAACACAGATTCAATTCCTCCTTTTGCTAGCGCGTCGGCCAATACATTGCCTTCCACTCCGCTATGACCCGGAACCCTAATCAAGGATACCCTGTTTATCGTTCCATGGCAAAGTCCATGTTATTAGATATCTTCCCAGGGTAGCTGTTCACATCATTGGGGATTGCAATATCTATCAGATATGTAACTTTGTCGGCCTTTGATTGAAAAACTGTATCTAGTGTATTGGCTGGGATAGTCTTGTCTATATGCATTTCAACCTCCCAGTATACGTAGTTAAACGTAGAGTTTAAACCTCACAGGTGATTAGGATCAAACTGAAACAAACTAAAATTACGTTTCCCTGAAAGCCTAGCTTTTTCGAGGTTCCCCGCCCAAACGAATTTGGCCGAAACTGTTCAGGTGGTAGGTAGCGCTGGAAAATACGTATGGAATTTGTTTATTGGCGTTCTCGAATAGCAGCCTGTGCGATCTGGCACGCAGTTGAGAAAGTTTCTGACTGAAGCTCCGGTTGAGAGTTTTTGCCCTTTTTTACCTCCAGGCAGGCCGTTTGTTATGAGATTATTTCATTACAAGGGCAGAGGGACGTTTCATTTGTCTTAACATTCCTGTGAATATTGCGTTGCTTTATTAAATTATACTCGCAACGGATACTGCGTGAGAGGAATGTGAGTTATGAAGGTTTGAATTGAACAGTCTGAAGGTATTGATATTTGAATCAGAAGAAGACGTAATGTTTGGCAATGTCATGTCTGCCACCTCTAGAAGTAGACCTGGAAAAAGAGATTCTGGCAACGATGGTAAACTCAAGTTGGTATATAAGGAGTACAGCTATACTACTTGTATTGCAAATTGGAAGTACTACAAGAAACGGACATAACTATAACGTTAAGCAAAAATTGCTTTAAAGACAATTTATGTTTTTCACCAGCTTTTAGTTCCAGTCGATACTACTAGTCAGTACTGCTAGAGGCGTTATAGCTTGAGGCAATAGTTTATGATAGATTTATTTGGCAACGGTGTGATTTGGTTTAAAGCATATAGCATGCGGCTTTATGTTTACTTTTTTTAATAATAAATGTTACTGCTTATTCAACCATGGAGATACTTCAAGGAACTACGGTGAATATTTGAATCTGATAAGTTCAATAGTACGATTGCATTAACTTGGCTGCCCATGAGTACAGACTCATTAAATTTGGAGTCGTTGCATACTTCAAAATTTTCGTAGATGTACGTCACTGTTAAATTACTGTGAACAGTGAAGTCAGGACTCCACAAACTAGTTTGCTTACCTCCTTTCGAGTGACACATTCTCGGCACACTGCGATTATTGTATTAATCTTGGTTGTAAGCTGTCACTGCTGTTTCATTTTCTGGCTCCCTAAGTGCATAAAATCACGCTAAGGTCGCGCTAGGTGAACGTGTTAGGTATGGTATGCTTAGTAGCTAATTAGTCGCATTATGTTATTACATACTTATCAGTATGTTTACCTAGCTCTCTGTGATACAAGGTGTTTGTTCAGATAAAAAAAAACCGTCGCCATCAGCTTGTCAGTTAATCAATTTGAATTTATTGTACCAATCAAAAAAATGTTTTACAAACGTCAAGTTAAAAAAGTTAATCAAACAGATCATCACAAACAAAAACAACAATTATAAGCACGAATACAATACAGATAGAGATGATTATAAAAATCATATTGTTCAGTTGCAGGCCATGTACTTCTCAACTGAATAAAAGGCATTTTTTGTCAGATAACTTTTAATGATAATTTTAAATTGGTTATTTGACAATGATAAGATTTTTTCACTAATCTTATTAAAAAGTCGGAGTTGTAATGATTTCCTCTCACATTTATTTAGTCTGAAACTCTGACAACGTAGGTGATTTGCACTTATAGTGTTATGGTAGTAAATTTCTAAGTATTTCATTTGAAGAAGACAATATATGCACGGCATTGTCAGCAAATTATGTCTGATAAAAAGTGTTTTCCAGTGTTCCTTATATGATACCTCAGACATATTCTAATGTAATCTGAAAGCTTTGATAGCACTGGAAGAATGGCCCCTTAATAATACTCCATAATGTATATAGGAGAAAATTTATGAATAGTCTGTATTTAGTAAAATACTAAAACTAATAGTATTTTAAAGTTTTCTGAGAAGCTATATAATTACTTGAGAGTTCGAGACACAATGAATAATTATGTTTTGGCAATTTAGTTTGTCATCAATTTCTACACATAATATGGAAAATGATTCACCATTTGGTTGTCTAAAATTATTAGACACTATAATTTTTTGTGCTTTGTTGAGGTTCATCACCAAGTTGTTTTCATTAAACCATTTCGGTGTCAAGTACATCAAGGTATGTACCCGATTTAAGTGAAGTAGTCTCATCTGCGTACGAAAGACCCGTTTTTGTAAGTATATTTATGTATATGATAAAGAGTAGTAGCCTCAGTATAGAGCCGTGAGACATACTTTAACACACATCTCTTAAAGAGGAGATTTCATCATTAAATTTGACATAATGCCTTCAACACGCAAAAAAACTCGAAGTTATTCCCCTGATTCCATAAGACTTCTCCATTTTGTTCAGGAGACAGTTGAAGGCCTCGATGAGGTCGCAGAAAGTGACGCCCTTGTCACAGCCAGTCTCAAAGCCTTCGATTGTATAACCAATCAAGGACATTACAGCCTTGATGCTTGGAAGATTTGGTCTAAAACCAAACTGCCTATAATTTTAAAGACCATTACTTTGAAGAAAGAGTATAAAGATGATAAAATAAAATTCTTTCTAAAGTCAGGGATAATACATATGGGACTATAGCTGATGTAATCACATTTTTCTCGATTTTGAAAATAGCCACAAACGTACTTACTTTAACACATTGAGGAAAATTTCACACTCAATACATTTATTATACAAAAATGTACTTCTGTACTTGAATAACGTGTGAGGGGGAATTGAAATGTACTTAAATAGTTATTACGAAACGGAATGCAATGTCAATTGTCAACCTTCTCTTAAGTATTTCATACATTTTGTAAAAACGTATAAATATTGGAGCTATTAAAGTGAATCTGAGTGGCAGACGTAAAGCGTTCTTCACGGTTTCAATATAGTCCATTTACGGAAATATTAAAATTTTCTAGAACGTCTACATGCCAATTCCTCGTTTAATATTCAGACATGCGGTCGATATTGCCTTGAGAAAGCAGCGTGAAACGCCGAGGTTATAGTGTAGAGCTGGAAACCGTATATTCATAATAAACAAGAGAAAATGCTGACAGATCCTTCAGAAAGTTCAGTTGCTCTACAAGTTGCATCCATAGGGATCAGTTTCTAGTTCCACAATTTATTTAATAGAGACTACTACTCATATTACTATTTAAGGGTCTAGGGTATAGCGCGCGAAATTGAGAATCCATGAAAAGACGTATTCCCGTGTTAGCGAGGAGGCGTGGTCGCCTGTTCCTTTTCTCCAGTGTGTGTGTCTAAGACGAGGGGAGATAAGTCCAAAAATCCAAAGGTAAGGTCAAAAGGTCCAAAGATAAGGTCCAAAGGTTACCATAAAGATGAATTTCGCATTTCCAAGCTCCGGAAGTTACCTCTAAACTTACAGTAATGACTCAAAGAGTAAATTGAAGAAGAAAGCTTGCGCTTGTGTATTTAGCCTTTTTTTGATATCGTGTTTAGTTGTTAAATTACAGGCATTTATAGAACGTATGATTTTGCAATGCGAGTTTTTTTGCACATTAAAAAACTTTTTTGAGAAAATCTAGAATAGTTGTCATTCACTAAGGTCTTAACTATCGCCTTCTGAAATATCATACATGTAGTTTGAAAATAGAGTGAGTTATACGAGAAATTGTGAGTCCGTGTTTTACATGGCAAATACGTATGTATAAAAGTGTGTATCCAGGCCCCTTAAAACTAGATTTTTAAATGACTCATCATCATAGTCACAATGTCTTAACAGACATGTTGTGAACTCGTAAAGTGCATTACTCATTTTACGAGTTTCTCTTGTGATATCTTAAAGATCTTTAATGCAGTATTTTCTCATTTGATTTCTGCATCCTCATGCCGTTGACCAGATGTATCTACCGGTTCATCCGCCTTCAGGAACAATTTCTCACACCAAGTACAAGAAGGTATCCTGACTCTTGTCAAGTCGTCCACCCAAAGCTGTTGGTTGGGAAGAGGTTACTGCTTATACCAACAGTAGTTCGATCCTTTTAGTCATTTTTTACGACACGCAGGATATACGATGGGAGATATTCTAGCCCGCCCCCACACGGGTTTAATGACTAGTTAGCCAGAAATAAACGATTGCTGGACATAGGGTGGGGAAAGTGTTAAAAAAATGGCTTCAGTCTAAGTTACATAACACTACTCTATATTGATTAATAAATTAATTTGAATTGAATAAAGCACCTTTAAAGCAGTATAGAACATTGAGTTGGAATTATGGAACTGCTAAAATTTGTTTATCATAAACAAGGGAGAATATTGGTATATTTTTCAAGCAGTCCAGAGAACAGCAGTTATTTATGCACCGCAATTTAGTGAAAACTGTCCACCTTGGATTATTTTGGAAAAATGTAAAACAGGTCAAAAATTATTTGTAGAGGGACGTCTGGCTACCTACCTCTTTTAACAGATACCACTCGGCCTCACGGTTAATCCTTCAGGTTTCAAATAGAACATTCTGCAAATTACTTCAGAATCGGCTGCGCCTGTGATGCTAGACACCAAAAATGTATAATACTTCAGATTTAAAAGGAATCGTTTTGGAGCTACAATTGAATGACAGAAACGCTAGAATGTCTGCAGTAAGTCGACTCAAACAAAAAATGGACAATTTTTCGTTTGACCTTTATGAAATGGAGGGTCAAAACATAGCTATTTGACACTTCTTTGATATTCATAATTAACAAGAAGAAATGCTGGTAAATCCGTTGAACTGTTCAGCGAAAATACATTGGGATCAGATTCTTATGCCATAAGCTGTTTAATAACAATTATTTATATAGCCTTATTAATAATATGCGCTTAACTCTCTACTGTTGTACATTGATTAAAATAAATCCAGTTAAATAGAAATAGAACTAAATCATGGTGCAGGTTAACGATAAATTGGACTATTAATTTATATTATATTGTAATTTCCATGTAATATCTAAAAGAAAGAAGAGATTGAAATGTGGAGCTATCAACCTCAATCAGGACAAAAGCTCATATTTTGGCTAATTTGGAGACACTGATCACGAATTCAGCGTAAGGTTTAGCTAGAGAAAGCGTATTGTAACTGTGAACGGTCTCTAACTATAACATATACTACTCGCAAGTGAAATCCGATAACTGAGAAAAAAATGGTTGTGGTTGATAAAATGGGGTAGGACTGAACGAAATAATAAAATAATAATAAATAAAGTTTTCCATAATTAGTTTATAAGAAATACAACAGATGGATGATGGGTAGGCCATCCATGTTGAATGCTTTCCTCCAGCCTACGTGGCGTGTTCGTAATCTGGTTGATGATAAACACTAGAGGTACAGCCTCCCAAGCTGCCCTCACAGCATGTTCCACTTCATCCAGCGTTGTCGGAGGACTCGGTAAATCGCCTATGTATCGACCCATCCAATCCCATACTTCTTCAATTGGCGACAAATCAGGTGATCGTGGAGGCCAGGGGAGTACCCTGACCCCAGCCCCTGTAGGAACATCATCGATACCCTTGCAATATGAGGACGTACATTACTTTGCTGGAAGAAACCCTCCTCGAGGTCTCGAACATATGGAACGGCATTTGGATCTAACACTTCATTCACATAACGTTGCGCAGTTATTGTGCCTCGAATCTCAAGTAAAGTGACTTGATGTTGAATTCAATGGCACCCCAAACCATCAAACCAAAAGGACGGTGTACATGGCGCTCAACAGCAAACTGGAGATCACGTCGTTCACTCCGTCGTCGTCTTACGCGTTGGCGTTCATCATGTGCCCCCAGACAAAACCTGGACTCGTCGGAGAAGGCTGTGTGATGCCACGCAGCATGCCATTGTGATCTTGGTACCTATCTAACCGTTGGCGACGATGAGTTGCAGTGAGCGGAAGCACTAGATGCGGACGATATGATCCTAAGCCCATTTCACTCAATCTGTGGTACACTGTGCGGATTCGAATGGGCCTCCCTATAGCTGCATACCAACCACGTTCTCGTTGGCCTACAATCCGACTTCGTTCAAAGGAGTTTAACTGAGTAAACGGAGGCTGCCGTCTTCTAGGGGCACCTTTACACAACCAACTGATCTCTTGCCACATTTGCAACAAATATCATCGTTATCATATGATAATATGATATAGTACTGTAAAAATTTAAGCCATAAAGATAAATACACAATTGGCAAGCCAAGCGTACCTATAACCTGGCAACATGTGATACTTGCCTTGAGTAAAGGCCCCCACAAACATCGTTCTTTTTCATCAGGTTTGCACGACGTGCCAATCGATGTCGGTTAAACCGATGGAACGATACCTCCACACACTGTTCGGTTTTCTTTCAGTTTCTCGCAAATTTTTGGTCCGTTAAACATGGACAATACTTTAGCTTTGGCGGCGGCTTTAGCTATTAAAGTGAAATAGAGCAAAAAAAAACGTTCTAAATGGGTGAAACAGTGGCTTTTAAAAAGAGGTCTATTCTCCCGTATAAATCTATTAGAAGAATTGCATCTGGAACCAGGGGATTGGTACAATTATTTGAGAATGGATGAAGAAACATACTTAGAATTACTTAATTCAGTAGCACCTCTAATACAAAAACAGGATACTTGGATGAGACAAAGTATTTCCCCTTATGAACGTCTGACATTGAGATTCCTTGCTACGGGTAGAAGCTACGAGGATTTGAAATTTTCAGTTGCGATATCCCCCCAAGCTTTACAAATTATACCTGAAACCAGAACTACACTGCAAAATCCCGTCGTGATTGCACGATGAACGGCCACACATGTACCGAGTTGCACGATGGCGTTCGAAACCGACGGGTAAAATCAAGCTCGGACAGATTTTTTGGAACGACGGTCAACACGACGGTTTTTCGGCACACACGGACCGAAATGAGTGTGATCGTTTGGCACGTCGTGCAAACCTGCTGAAAAAGAACGATGTCTGTGAGGCCCTTTAGACATCAACACGCTCCACCGAAACTGCTTGCTTACTGCGCCCGGCAGTGAAGGAGTGGGAATGTAGGATGTACGAGGGGTTAGGTGTCTCTTTTTAAGTGATGGCTTTACCCATATGTACCTTGCCTGTTAGTTGCATTGGAGAGTGTGCACTACAGATCCACTCTTGCCAATCTTATAAAATAATAAGTTATTATGTTTCCTTTGGGGGAAGGACAGTCGCTATGTATGGTTGTCCAAACTTCTTAAAAGTTCGTGACTTTTATTTTTGCCATGCTTTGTTTTTGCACGTCTAGAGCTTTTTAAAGGTGCAATATAGGTAAATAGCATCTGAATGAACAAAAAGTGTTACATGTGTACCAGAGATGGTACTGTCAAGCTGTGCATAAACTTTCGATGCAAATATCCCTGTTTGGATTTCACTTACGAGTAGTATATATTACATTTCCTATCACTCCAAAAGTGATTACAAAGTTCCACAAGATTTCTTTCACAAAACCGTCCACGTTTTCAATTAGCAGTATATCGCGCAGATGTACGCAGCGAACGCGGCAAGTCTAAACTGTTCTTAATTTTGTGCCGGGCATGTTAATAAAAAGTGAGACTGGCAGTCGGGGAGTGTTAGCCAGACCGGGCACGTTCTCTAAAACGGCCTCATCCCGGTCACAACTGCCCGGACGTGCCCCATCTCCGCCGCATTTTATAGGGCAACTCACCACCGCCGATGAACTGGATACGGCTGAAGGAATCCAATTCGATGGTAGGCGATGTTTTCTATATGCAATTCGCCAAACACCTCCTACGGACGTGGTTATGCTATCGAGTCTTCGAAGGTAGTTGAATAAAAAAGGTATCTCCCTTTCGGTGCTCCCCTAACAACAAAAATGTGAACTTCAGTCTCAGATACAGGATGATGAAGTGTTATGTTTGGTCCACTCTGTTATATGGCGTGGAGGAATGGACGCTGAAGGCAGCCATTGTAAGTAAGATTGAAGCGTTCGAAATGTGGACTCTGCAACGAAAGCTGAGAGTGTCTTGGGGTGACCATGTGAGAAATGAGAACGTTCTCCAGAGAACTGGCCTAGCAGAATGAGAACTTTTTGAGGTTATAAGGAACAGGAAAACAGCTTACCTAGGCCACATAACGCGTGGGAAACGCTATCACCTCCTGCGTCTTATCCTTCAAGGTAAGATCGAAGGAGGGAGAAGAGTAATTGGAAGAAAGAAGCTATCATGGCTGAGAAACATCCGTCACTGGACAGGAATAAGCGACTTCCAGGAATTACAGAGGGCTGCAATGAGTAGGACGATCTGATGAGAGAATGGTGAGCGATAAACGCCTATGCAAGAATCTGCACGGCACCCTAAGGAGAAGAAGCTCCCCTAACATTACCAATGAGGTATTTTCCAAAAAAAAAAAAAAAACAGAATTCTGACGGATCTAGCCTACTTAAATTTATAAATCACAACATCGTCAGTTTCCCGCAAACGCTGAAAGCCCATGGCGCTGAGGAAGCTCTGTGTCGGTGCACATTATGTTCGAACCGCTGCAGGTTGTGGCCATCGGGAAGTGTCGAAGTTCCCAAAAAAAGGAATGCTGGAGGAGACTGATTCGGGGAGTAGGGACCTCTCTAGTGTTCCTCGTTCGGACGGCTTTTGGTGTTATTATCTGAGAGAGCTCACTCAAACACCTTCCGTGATAGAATCTCTATAACAGGGACAGGTCAGTCACCATTCTTTGATTTTCTAGTCTGTGGAGGTCCTTTGGGAGCTTAGGCGTATTGATTAGCTTAATTACTCTCTTCTCGATAGTGTCCAGAGGCTTTAGAGAGTGCTTCGGAGCGCCTCCCCACACACGGGAGCAATATTCCAACGTAGTTGCCCCTTGTATACAGCTTCCTACAGCAGAACAAAACTCCTGTTGCAGTAATACTGACGACGAAGTCCTGCCAGGACCTGTTATTGTTGATGTTGATCCCCAAAAGCTTGACGAAAGGTGACTCGACTATTTGGTGACCCTCCATTTCCTCAGTTGGTAAGCCAACGTTAGTGTTGTTGCCCGAGTTTTCTGTACGAATCCATTTTGTGTTTCGAATTTTGCCATGTTTGAAGTAAATTAATGAAATTCAATCATTGTGCGCAGATCTAGATATTTAAGAAAAAATCATTTTCTGTGGGAATCGAAGTCGCAGGGCTATTCACAGCACACCGTTGGATTGAGCAGTGAATTTTCTATAAGGAAAAGTACGTAATGGTAAGATAACATCCCAAAATTAGGATGAGAAAGGGCGTTATAAAACCGAAAAAGTTCAAAGGCTTTGCTGAAAAATGACGACTTGAGCAAAGTTTCTGGTTCTCATGCAAGACTAAAACTGTGTAGGTTAATTAGACTACAGCATCTGGTAAAAGCGACACTAAGATCTACATAAATAAGGACAGCAAACCCAAAGGACGTTTTAAGGCTTATTAAGTGCCTGTTTTAAATGTTCAGTAAAGGCTTAGCACGATAGATCCGCGTGGTCGCAGCGACATCGTTTTATTTGGACTGTGTCGTTTAATATTTCATAGCCTACCTGATACATCTGCCTGATGATTATGCATGACGTCTATAAAATTGTTTCCTCAGCACACTTGACCTATATTATCTCGTTAATTCAGTGTTTTGACTTGATCAAGTACTATATTGGCCTTATATTTTAGTTGTTTGTTAAGCAAAAATAAAATTTGATAGCATTTTCTCAAAATAATTAAATTTTAGTAAACAAATACCTTTTGGTATATTTAAAATTTGTAGAAAAATCGAAATATCTCAGAAACCAATCAATGCAGCCATAAGAAGTGCTGTACAAATACGAAGGAGCATATTAAAAATTCGTTGGTATAATAAAATATTGGGGGTTACATTTAAAAAAAGAGAGAAAATCTAGAGTTTGCAATCTACATCACTCTGTATACAGTACGTTCATTTGACCGCGATTTGGATATAAAAATGGTAATAACTTTTGAAATGCCCTGTATAATGTAACAATACCCTACATTGGAGGAACGGAAATCATTAGTAGAACTTGAATATGGAATAACATATAGGGTGTCTCATTTAAAAAATGCATGTTTGTAGCACCACATAGTTACGGATCACTCTGTATAAATCTAAATATTTTCTGAGCAAGGAGCATATCCGTAGCTACAACTTTTGTATACAACTTTTTTCGCTATCTTCTACAGCAGTGAATAATCGACCGAGCCGATACAAAAAACTCACCCTGTATATGAGTTGTTTACATTTTTTCAGGTCTCAATCAGTTCGACAGTTCTATAGCGCAGTTAGGTTATTATGTAGACCTGAGTAATGATAGAACCTTAATTATCTATACTAAATATATATTATAATAATTCAGAAAGTGGTAGGAGGTCAAAATAATCGAAATTACCAATTTTCATTTAATAAAAACGAAATAACTTGATCTATTAATACACAGACATATACAATTTTGACTACACTAATGTCCGTTTACAGCGCAGCAAAAAATATCGAAAAGAAAAATGATCGTTCGACCCGTCGGGTGTCTTGTGAAGGATTAAGCGGTCTTTTGTAGTATCGGCACTCGATAGGAGCACAAAAAATGTAAACAGCTCTTATATTTCTGACGAGTACTAACTATAATTGATCAAATAATGTGAATCGAAAACTGACATTGCTGCCACGGCTGGTCCCGATTTTCAAGTTTGGCTTTCGGACGGTTCTTGTCAAGACCAGCAATCATGCTTCTGGAGTCGCAAGGACAAAGCACGTAGATGTAGCTGCGTGAGAAATGTGGCAGCTGAAAAGGCACATGTAGTATAAAAAAAGCATATAAGGGGAAAACGACACGTAATAAACAAATAAGAAAATGAGACTGAGATTGTCTATTCACAATCGATGTGTACGCCGGACTGTTTTAACACACATTAAATTTGGCAGATCAAGTTAGTCAATTGAATAGGTACTAGTTAATTTACACAAGTATGTCGCGCGACAAGCTTTTATGATCATATAAATTGTGTATAATGAGGCTATAAGTTGACAGTTAACACTCTAAAGGAACATTTTATTTTCTTTTTTTTAGAATCTTTAAATGAAAGCTTCTTTTAAACATTTTTTTTTTTGTTTTAATTTATCAAGTTTGGCTTTCGGACGGTTCTTGTAAAGGCCAGCAATCATGCTTCTGGAGCCGCAAGGACAAAGCACGTAAACGTAGCTGCGTGAGAAATGTGGCAGCTGAGCGCTGGCAAGTCCGGTAATAAGTCCCAGTGAATAAATCATCCGGAGACCGACGCGGCTGCATATAGCTGGTAGCTGCTGTTAGCTGCAGCTACATTACGCTGCAAACTTAATTTAATGATTACAAGGTGGGAATAGCAGAGCTGCACACATATTGCTGGTTTGTACTCTGGCCTACGCCACCTGACTCGAACCCAAGGCTCAAGTGCTCCGTGATTATTTGCGGATTCCCAATAATTGGAATACACCATACCTCTGTGGGATATCCAAAGCATTTCGGTTAGTGGATTGGTATAAACATAAATCTGGGCACTATAATTGACTAGAGCTACTGGAGAATGGGGTTGCTTAACGATGCAATATGGTCCCAGAAGGTGACGCGGTAGAGAGTTGTCTGCTGACGGGATGACTGTAGCTCAACATGCAAAAGCACCGGAGAACCGATCTGGAGATCGCGGGTTCGAGTCCCACTGACCGCCGACATATTCCGACATTTTCTAGAACGAATTTAAATTAAAAAATTCACATGCGGAAGAAAGCGTTGAAATAAAAACAGTCACAGAAGATATAGTACGTCTTACATGAAAGATAACAGTAGTTTCCATAACTGGTTGTAAACACAATGTCCAGTGATGACAGTAAATATCAACTATGCAATATAACATAAGTTAAAACTAGGCACAGGCAGCAGTACCCGGTTTGCCCTTTTTGAGAAATGGTGAATGGGCTCCAATAGTCCAATTTATTTTCGTTAGTCTTGCTGATTCCGGTCACGACATTAAATAACCCACTGAATTGTTCTAGTTTCATCTGCTCTTAGTATTAGTGCGCATTTTTTGTTCTATACGATACCAATGTTTTGGACAGGAATTAAAATCACCTTCAGGCATTGCAATACATAGAAAAGCCGTACCAATTGAAGACGTTCACTACACTCATCTGAAAAGCGATTTACCGACCTGGCCTGCGCTATATTTTCTTAAACTGAAAATGCACTCTCTCGAGCGAGATCTGGATATGTCGCTAGAAAAATAACATAAAAACACGTGATTGATGTCATCTGCTACCTTTCTGTCTCCGTTCGCATTCCACGCGGATGTTAAGTAGGTCACAGACGAGCCTGACCTCTTGAACGGGGTCCGCAGAAAACAGCTTGTCTTAGGACTTGCATTTAAGATATCAACAATTCGTTCTCAGAATTTCGTAATGGGCAATAAAGAATCTACATTTATGAGCAAAATCCACTTTGGTTTTATTTCAAGAAATGGTGAATGGGCTCCAATAAACCAATTAATTTTTTGTAGTCCTGCTTCTTAAGGTCACGACATCAAATGAACCTCTCTGAATTGTTGTATGTTCGTCAGCTCTTGGTAGCTGTGTAATTTTTTTGTTGAGTACAACGCTAACGTTTTGAGCGGTAACGAAAATAACCTACAAGCTTTAAAGTAACAAGATACCATTGCCCAGATAGATCGCTTGAAGATAATAAAGGCACTTAGGAAAATGTTAACCTGACTGGACTAAAAACTTGTCCAACGACTCAGGGTAGATCTGCTGCTGTACGGCATATTTTCTCAAACTGAAAATGCACTCTCCCGAGCGAGGTCTGGATCTGTCGCTGGAAAAATAACATAAAAACACGTAATTGATGTCATCTGCTTCCTCTCTGTCTCCGTTCGCATTCCGCGTGGATGTTAAATAGGTCACAGACGAGCCTGACCTCTTGAGCGGGGTCCGCAGAAAACAGCTTGTCAGAGGACTTGCTTTTAAGATATTAACAATTCGTTCTTAGAATTCCGCAATGGGCAATAAAGAACCACAGTTTTTGCGCAAAATCCACTTTTTTCAAGAAATGGTGAATGGGCTCCGATAAACCAATTTGTTGTTGGTAGTCCTGCTGCTTCTGGTCACGACATTTAAAGAACCCCACTGAACTGTTCTATGTTCATCGTCTCATAGTATCTGTGTAATTTTTTTGTTCAATACAACGCCAACGCAACGTTTTGAACAGGGATGAAAACCACCTTCAGGATTCAAAGTAATAAGATTTCGTTGCCTAGACAGATACCATCGCTTGAGGTTAATGAAGGCGCATAGAAAAATAATAACCTGACTGGACTAACAAAACCTTTTCACCGACTTAGGGTAGGTCCGTGCCGGCTTGCCATATTTTCTTAAACTGAAAATGCACACACTCGAGCGAAGTCTGGATCCGTCGCTAGAGAAATAACATAAAAACACGTAATTTATGTCATTTGCTTGCTCTCCGTCTCCGTTCGCATTCCGCGCGGATGTTAAATAGGTCACAGACGAGCCTAACCTCTTGAGCGGAGTCCGCAGAAAAGAGCTTGTCTGAGGACTTGCATTTAAGATATCAACAATTCGTTCTTAGAATTCCGTAAAAAACTTTTCTTAAGAAATGGTGAATGGGCTTCAATAAACCAATTTCTTGTTGGTAGTCCTGCTTCTTAACGCCACGACATCGTGGTATCTGTGTAATTTTTTTGTTGAGTACAACGCCAACGCTTTGAACGGGAACGAAAATGACCTACAAGCTTTAAAGTAATAATATCCCATTGCCCAGATATCATCGCTTGGAGTTAATAAAGGCACATAGAAAGTGTTAACCTGACGGCTATACGGCATATTTTCTTAAACTGAAAATGCAGTCTCTCGAGCGAGGTCTGGATCTGTCGCTGGAAAAATAACATAAAAACAAGTAATTGATGTCATCTGCTTCCTCTCTTTCTCCGTTCGCATTCCGCGTGGATGTTAAGTAGGTCACAGACAACCCTGACCTCTTGAGCGGGGTGCTCAAGAAACAGCTTGTCTGAGGACTCGCGATGTAAAATGTCGGTCAACAATTCATTTTAAAAAATTGGAAATAGGGAATAAATGCCCTAACTTTTTGATCAGTATGCGCTTTGTCTTTTTAAGAAATGGTGAATGGGCTCCAATAAACCAATGTGTTGTCGTTCGTCCTGCTGATTCCGGTTACGACATCGAAATAACCTCACTGAGCTGTTTCATGTTCATCAGCCCTTAGTATCGGTGCGATTTTTCTGTTCAATACAAAATACAACGCCAATGTTTTAAATCTGAGTGAAAATCACCTTCAAGCTTTAAAGTAATAAAATTCCATTGCCTAGATAGACAAAATGAGATTCGACGGCACATTCAACAGGTACCTGACCATAACATCACTGAAGCTACCAAAATGTCGCTGGTCCAGTCTCCTGTGTTCTCTGTATTTTTGTATGCCTCGGAAACTTGGACTGTTAAAAAGGCAGATCGAGCTCGCATAGATGCTTTCGAAATGTGGACGTGGAGGAGAATGCTGAGAGTTCCTTATACCGCCCATCGAACATACTGGATGAGTTCGGTAATCCAAAGAGATTATCCTCCATTGTGTCAACGAGAATGCTAACATTCTTCGGACATATTCACTGAAGCGATAATATGGAGAAACTTGAAGTTCAGGTTCATGTCCCGAGTGGGCGGCGCCTTGGCCGTTCCCCTACACTATGATGATGATGTGCCTAGATTTAAATACTATCCGTTGAAGTTAATGAACGCACATACAAAAAAATGTTAACCTGACTGGACTAAAGACCCTTTCGCCGACTTAGGGTGGATTCACCCCTGCATGGCATACTTTCTCAAACTGAAAATGCACTCTCTCGAGCGAGGTCTGGATCCGTCGCTAGAGAAATAACATAAAAACACGTAATTGATGTCATATGCTTCCTCTTTGTCTCCTTTGGCATTTCGCGTGGATCTTAAGTAGATCACAGAAGAGTCTGACCTCTTTTGAGCGGGGTCGGCAGAAAACAGCTTGTCTGAGGACTTGCATTTAAGATATCAATAATTCGTTCTTGGAATTTTGCAATGGGCAATAAAGAACTTCATTTTTTGAGCAAAATCCACTTTGTTTCAAGAAATGGTGAATGGGCTCCGATAAATCAATTTATTGTTGGTAGTCCTGCTGCTTCTGGCCACAACGTCTAAAGAGCCCCACTGAACTGTTTATCGTCTCATAGTATCTGCGTAAATTTTTTGTTCAATACAACGCCAACGTTTTGGACAGGAATTAAAACCACCTTCTAGCTTCAAAGTTTATTTATTTATTTTTATTTATTTATTCATAACTATACACTGCCGGAACGGACTACTCCATTTAACGGGCAGGAGATGAAAAAAGGGTTTAAGGGTTTATGCAAAATAAACAGAAACAGTAACAGTCAACCAACAGTTAAAAAACACCTTTTCAGAGTTTCAGTGTTGCAACAGAATATGTCAACTTCAATTGTACTTTCACAGACATTGCACATAACATAAAGTGGATAATATAACAACAAGTTAGTCCTCGGAAGAGGTAAATAGAACATAGTGTTGCCAGAATGACGAGTACGCAAATTAGGGGTATGGAAACAAAAAACGTTACAACAGCATAATTTCTACGTTTCTCTAAATTGGATAAATTGAATCTAGTGAGTAGTATAACATTACGCATACCTCCTTCTGGATAGACAAGTTATAAAATTTCGTTGGCTAAATCAAATACCATCGCTTAAAGCTGATAAAGGCACATAGAAAAATAATAACCTGTCTGGACTAAAAACTTTTCCACAGACTTAGGGTAGATTCGCTGCTGCATGGCATGTTCCTTGACTAAAACTTAACTGAAAATGCACTCTCTCGCGCGAGCTCTGGATCCGTCGCTAGAGAAATAACATAAAAACTCGTAATTGATGTCATCTGCTTCCCCTCCGTCTCCGTCGCATTCCGCGTGGATGTTAAGTAGGTCACATGCGAGACTGACCTCTTGAGCGGGGTCCACAGAAAACAGCTTGTCTGAGGGCTTGCATTTAAGATATCTACAATTTGTTCTTAGAATTTCGCAATGGGCAATAAAGAACCTCAATTTTTGAGCAAAATCAACTTTTTTCAAGAAATGGTGAATGGGCTCCGCAAAACCAATTTATTGTTGGTAGTCCTGCTGCTTCTGGTCACGACATTTAAAGAACCCCACTGAACTGTTCTATATTCATTTTCTCATAGTATCTGTGTAAATTTTTTGTTCAATACAACGCCAACGTTTTGAACAGGGATGAAAACCACCTTCAGACTTCAAAGTAATAAGATTTCTTTGCCTAGATAGATACGATCGCTTGAGGTTAATGAAGGCATGTATAAAAATAATAACCTGACTGGACTGAAAAAAAACTTTTTCACCGACTTAAGTGTAGATCCGTGCCGGCGTGCCATATTTTCTTAAACTGAAAATGTACTCTTTCGAGCGAGGTCTGGATCCGTCGCTAGACAAATAACATAGAAACACGTAATTTATGTCATCTACTTCCTCTCCGTCTCCGTTCGAATTCCGCGCGGATGTTAAGTAGGTCACAGACGACCCTGACCTCTTGAGCGGGGTCCGCAGGAAACAGCTGGTCTGAGGACTCGCGATGTAAAACGTCGGTCAACAGTTCATTTTAAAAAATTGGAAATAGGGAATAAATGGCCTAACTTCTTGATCAGTATGCGCTTTGTCTTTTCAAGAAATGGTGAATGGGCTCCAATAAACCAATTTGTTGTCGTTCGTCCTGCTGATTCCGGTTACAACATCGAAAGAACCTCACTGAGCTGTTTTATGTTCTTTAGCTCTTAGTATCTGTGTGATTTTTTTTATTCAACACAAAATACAACGCCACTGTTTTAAATCTGAGTGAAAATCACCTTCAGGCTTTAAAGTAATAAGATTCCATTGCCCAGACAGATACCATCGCTTGAAGATGATAAAGGCACATAAAAAATGTTATCCTGACTGGCCTAAAAACCCTTCCGCCGACTTAGGGTAGACTCGCCCCTGCGCGGCATATTTTCTTAAACTCTTCGCTGGAAAAATATCATAAAAACACGTAACTGACGTCATCTGCTTCCTCTACGTCTCCGTTTGTATTCCGCGTGGATGTTAAGGAGGTCACAGATTATCCTGACCTCTTGAGCGCGGTCCGCAGAAAACAGCTTGTCTAAGGACCTGCATTTAAGGTATCAACAATTCGTTGTCAGAATTTCGCAATGGGCAATAAAGAACCTCAATTTTTAAGCAAAATCCACTTTTTGTTTTAAAGAAATGGTGAATGGGCTCCAACAAACCAATTTGTTGTCGTTCGTCCTGCTGATTCTGGTTACGACATCCAAAGAACCTCACTGAGCTGTTTTATGTTCATCAGCTCTTAGTAATTGTGTGATTTTTTTGTTCAAAACAAAATACAACGCCAATACTTTAAATCTGAGTGAAAATCACCTTCAAGCTTTAAAGTAATAAGATTCTATTGCCTAGATAGAGCAAATAAGATTCGACGGCGCATTCAACAGGCACGTGAGGCCATGACAAAGCTTACTAAAATATGGCGTGATCATAACATCACTGATGCTACCAAAATGTCGCTGCTTCAGTCTCTTGTGCTCTCTATATTTTTGTATGCCTCGAAAACTTGGACTGTTAAAAAGGCAGATCGAGCTCGCATAGATGCTTTTGAAATGTGGACGTGGAAGAGAATGCTGAGAGTTCCTTATACCGCCCATCGAATTAACGTTTCCATACTGGATGAGCTCGGTAATCCAAAGAGACTATCCTCCATTGTGTCGACGAGACTGCTAACATTCTTCGGACATATTCACAGAAGCGATAATATGGAGAATCTTGAAGTTCAGAGTCATGTCCCGAGTGGGCGGCGCCATGGCCGTTCCCCTACACTATGACGATGATGTGCCTAGATAGATACTGTCGCTGGCACTTACAAAAAAATGTTAACCTGACTGGACTAAAGACCCTTTCGCCGACTTAGGGTGGATTCACCCCTGCATGGCATACTTTCTCAAACTGAAAATGCACTCTCTCGAGCGAGGTCTGGATCCGTCGCTAGAGAAATATAACATAAAAACACGTAATTGATGTCATCTGCTTCCTCTTTGTCTCCTTTGGCACTTCACGTGGATCTTAAGTAGGTCACAGAAGAGCCTGACCTCTTTTGAGCGGGGTCGGCAGAAAACAGCTTGTCTGAGGACTTGCATTTAAGATATCAACAATTCGTTCTTGGAATTTTGCAATGGGCAATAAAGAACTTCAATTTTTGAGCAAAATCCACTTTTTTTAAAGAAATGGTGAATGAGCTCCGATAAACCAATTTATTGTTGGTAGTCCTGCTGCTTCTGGTCACGACAGTTAAAGAACCCCACTGAACTGTTCTATGTTCATGGTCTCATAGTATCTGCGTAAATTTTTTGTTCAATACAACGCGCACGTTTTGAACAGGAATGAAAACCACCTTCTAGCTTCAAAGTTTATTTATCTATTTTTATTTATTTATAATTATTCACTGCCGGAACGGACTACTCCATTTAACAGGCAGGAACTGAAAAAAGGGTTTATGCAAAATAAACAGAAACAGTAACAGTCAACCAACAGTTAAAAAACACCTTTTCAGAGTTTCAGTGTTGCAACAGAATATGTCAACTTCAATTGCACTTTCACAGACATTGAACATAGCATAAAGTGGAGAATATAACAAGTTAGTCCTCGGAAGAGGTAAATAGAACAAAGTGTTGCCAGAATGACGAGTACGCAAATTAGGGATATGGAAACAAATTTTCTCTAAGAGTGAGGGACACTCAATACGTCCTCAAACAACTTACACAAAAACGTTGCAGCAGCATAATTTCTACGTTTCTCTAAATTGGATAAATTGAGTCTACTGAGTAGTATAACATTACGCATACCTCTTTCTGGATAGACAAGTTATAAAATTCCGTTGGCTAAATCAATACCATCGCTTAAAGTTAATAAAGGTACATAGAAAAATAATAACCTGGCTAGACTAAAAAAAAATTTTCACCGACTTAGGGTAGATCCGTGCCTGCTTGTCATATTTTCTTAAACTGAAAATGCACTCTCTCGAGCGAGGTCTGGATCCGTCGCTGGAAAAATAACATAAAAACACGTAATTGATGTCATCTGCTTCCCCTCCGTCTCCGTTTGCATTCCGCGTGGATGTTAAGTAGGTCACAGAAGAGCCTGACCTCTTGAGCTGGGTCGGCAGAAAACAGCTTGTCTGAGGACTTGCATTTGAGATATCAACAATTCGTTCTCAGAATTTCGTAATGGGCAATAGAGGTCCTACATTTATGAGCAAAAGCCACTTTGATTTTTTTTCAAGAAATGGTGAACGGGCTCCAATAAACCAATTTATTTTTTGTAATCCTGCTTCTTAAGGTCACGACATCAAATTAACATCTCTGAATTGTTCATCAGCTCTTGGTACCTGTGTAATTTTTTTGTTGAGTACAACGTCAATTGAACGGTAATGAAAATAACCTACAAGCTTTAAAGTAATAAGATACCATTGCCCAGATAGATACCACCGCTTGAAGATAATAAAGGCACTTAGGAAAATGTTAACCTGACTGGACTAAATACTCGTCCAACGACTTAGGGTAGATCTGCTGCTGTACGGCATATTTTTTTAACCCTTAAGTACTATCTACCCGTCTCACAGACGGAATACCATATCTGAGTTTGCGATATCTCTCCCACCACGCGCATCACAGGGTCAACCGTGCATGACTTTACACTGGTTATAGATACAAATTAGAGGACCGAAGGTCAGTTGGCGGAAACGCGTTGGTGCGGATATATTTCAACTCGAACTGCCAGTTCCGTGTGTGAGACGGGTGGCTAGTGTAGGTGTAAGCCTCCCTTATTTTGTGGAAAATGGATGACGAACCTGGAAGCTCAAGAGGGTTAAATATGGTGACCCAGATTACGAAGATGTCCTTCTAAAGTGGTTTGAAGAAGTTAGAAGCGACAATAGCAACGTAGAGAGAATTTTGCCATAAATAGTGTGGACAGAGTGTGCCGAAAAAACCCAATTTTAGGCTTTGCAGTTTTTTTACTGTCTTGTTAATTTGTATTTTTTCTTGGCTAAGAATATTTTTTTGTTTTCTTTTTTTTTTAAATTAAAGATATTTTTGTATTTTTTCAAACAGTTTTTTTTAATATAATATAATGTAGAGGCATGCCAAAGGTAAGAAAATGGATTGCACGTTTCTATATTTTAATCTTTTTCCAGTGAAAATAAACGTAAACTGTATTTTTTCTCATTGTATTCCAAATCTTGATCATCAGTTTACTTATTTCTGTGAAAAAAAGGCTAATAAACAAAAAGTTTATCTTTTACAATCATTTTTCTGAAACCGGGCCATCAGACGGTAGAATAGTGTGAATGTGATTATTTACAGACCATAGTACTTAAGGGTTAAACTGAAAATGCACTCTCTCGAGCGAGGTCTGGATCTGTCGCTAGAGAAATAACATAAAAACCCGTAATTGATGTCATCTGCTTCCCCTCCATTCCGCGCTGATGTTAAGTAGGTCACAGACGAGCCTGACCTCTTGAGCGGGGTCCGCAGGAAACAGCTTGTCTGAGGACTCGCGATGTGACACGCCGGCGAAATTACAAAAGAGGATAATTAAGAATGAAGACGTCCCTGATGCCTGGCGCGCCACTTGCTGACCGGGAAGTTAGATTTTCCTGGGAGCGGAAGATAAATTGAACCAGCCGAGCTGGCTGGAATAGTAATAAAACGGCCGGCTAGGAGGGGGTATTAGTGCTTCTGAATGACAGCCGACACGGCACGATGTACAATGTGCTAGTCGGCGGAAAAATAAGCTGTTTATTTTTGCTTATTCGCGTGAGAAAGTTATGGAGACAGACCTTGAGACTCCTAAGTATTAATACCTATTAGACTGAAAGCCAGCTATAGCGAGATTGATGGTATTTTAACAAACCTCATGTTGATGCTACCTAGAATACTGTTTTTTCGATAGACTAGAAAGTTTCATTAAAAGGCATAGCATCATTTCTTCTTCACAGTTTGGTTTTAGGCCTGGTTTATCAACAACGACAGCTATGCTTCACTACTACAAAAGGTTTACTTCACATCTTAATAACGGTGAATACACTGCTGGGATTTTTCTGCGATCTCAGTAGGGCACTTGACTGCGTGGATCACCAAAAGTTGGGTGAATAGTTGCATTCTTATGGTGTGAGAGGTCCCGCTCTTTTCTGTATCGTAGGCAACAATATGTTTCACTAACGAGTAGAAGTCCTCCATCAGGAGAGTGTACCCTATCGTCAGATGCAGAGGTAGTGAGTATTGGGGTACCCCAGGGTTCGGTACTTGGGCCCTTATTATTTGTGTTACATTAATGATTTGATGCGATCACTAGATCCATCATGCCATGGGACGTTTTATGCTGATGATTCCTCTTTCATTGTATCTGCAAATAAAGAACTTGAAAACGTATGTAATGCTACACTACAGACTATTACATACTGGTTCAACAACAATTCATTGTTTTTAAATTGCTGCAAAACTAACTTCATTATATTCCATCCATACCAGCGCAGACATGACCTCATCATCAATATATCCATTGACGGTCAAGATATTTCGCCAGCTTCATGTACCAAATTTCTTGGGCAAAACATAGACCAACATCTCAGTTGGAAGACATACTGTCAAGACATAGCGGCTAAAGTAAATAAACTAACATATGCGATCAGGAATCTTAGGTTAGTACTTTTCCCTCCAATGCTAATTAATGTATACCATGCTTATATCGCATCTCAACTCCGTTATGCTGTCTGCTTTTGGGGATCGTCGCCTGCAGCAGAAACTGTTTTCGTTGCTCAAAAGCGAACAGTACGGTGTATGTTAGGTTTATCTCCTACAACTTCCTGTAGAGGAAAATTTAGGCAATTACAGCTTCTCACTCTGACAGGTATCTTCATTTTTGAAATTGGGAAGTATATATTTTTGTACTCAGGCGAATTCACCGTAAACAAGAACCACCACGGCTATAATACTAGAATGAGAAATAATTTTAGAATACCACATGATCGCCTTCAAATTACCTCTAGCGCTCCTCACTCTCTGGGCTTGAAAATTTTTAATCAGCTGCCAGATGATATAAAAAACGCTAAGTATGTTCAAACAGAAACTAAGGTGCTTTCTGGTAGAAAAAGAATTATACTCGTTGAAAGAGTATTGGGTCTAATTTATTTTGAATTAATCTGTTATTTTAGTTGTCCGTATTGATGTACATATGTGTATTGTATGTGTTTACTGAACTGTGAAGTGTATTTGAAAAATTTGCTTGTACAAATTGACTTGTTCTATATCTCTTTTGAGATCAAAAGAACTAATAAAGAAACAAAAAAAAACAAACAAACAGGTATGCTATTATACATACCGTAGGTGAAATGGGGATTAATTATCCTCTGGCTATGGTTCCTCTGGGCAGTCACAAATATTGACAACATAACCATACTTCTGACACTAAAATAAATTCTGCAATTGTTTATTATTTATTGTAGTTTGGACTTTGTGTTTGTAGTTAGTGAAAAGTAGAGTTTAGTAGGTTTTTAGAGTGTTTGAATTGTTTTTAGCGTTTTTAGTTTCTTATAAAATATTTGTTTTAGTTTGTAGTTGTAGTGAAAAGTAGTGTTTAGTATTAGTGTTAGAATTGTTTTGAGCGTTTTTAGTTTCTTATAGAATATTTGTTTTAGGTGTTTTTGTTTGTATTTGTAGTGAAAAATAGTGTTTAGTAGGTGCATTTTAGAGTGTTAGCAATTGTTTTTTTTTTCTCAGTTAAGTGTTTCTGTGATCTGTGACAATTCGTCAATTACCTGGATCTTTGCTCTTAGTTGCAGTCATGTCAGTCGATCGGTCTGTCAGGTCTGATTACTCAGAGACTAGGCAATGTCACGGAGAAGTGAGGGTATAAAAAGCGAGGAAGAAAGAGAAGAGCTATACCGTCTAACTTCGTCGGTTGGAAGTTAAAGCTTAAGGCGGCTCCTACGGAGAGCATAAACGGTCATTTTCATGTGATTTCATCCCTATTCCTGACGCTCTAGTTTTCAATATTTTTGCATGAAATTTTACATGAAGTTTAAAAGGAAATTACATAAGGGGCTATTGAGGCATTTTTTGAAAAAAAATGATTGAACATGAAATATGATCACTTGAAGTTGCCTATTTTCTTCGTCAACTTTGTAATTTAAAAAAAAAGCCCAGAAGCAAAAATTATAAAGTGCTTCGATATCACTTAGGGCAATTTCCTTCTAAACATCAGGTGAAAATTTAATGTAAAAATATTGGAAAATGAAGCGTCAGGAATTGGGATAAGAAACATCTGCAAATCGCCTTCCTCATCAATTGTACAAATTTCGGGTGACGCGCTGACATGACTGTTTCCATTTATTTCTAATGTAGCGCGCACCTGTTTATTTATCACGCCCATCGTCGGTTCCTTTTAGCTCCTCGCATCTTCCGGAGAAACTATTTCGAATTGTAGAAGCAGCGTTAATATAGTCAATTTGAGTTAGGGAGTCCTTTGGTTCTAATCAAAAGGGTTAATTTCTGAGGTTCAATATCTAAAAGTGCAAACATTTTTTTGTTTTCAAAATTGCATCTTCTACTGTTTTTTTTGTGGTGGTGAAATTTGGGGTGGTGGTTGTGGGGTGGGAGGTTGTAAAAGTGAAAAATTTGTTGTATTTACAATAGACTGTCTACTGACCTGTGAAGGAAGACCTAGCGACATAAATAGCTTTTTCAGGTCCATCCGAACATTGCCTTGCCTATTACAGAAACCAGAGGACTTTGACACACTATTACTACCGTGGCGAGGATGAAAATGCGTATGGTTTTGATAAATCGTGCCTTTCGCGGAGCACAACTGATAAAAAAACTAAAAATATAAAAACACCTCAAAGATCTTTTTTAACCGTTTTCGAGGATCCTGATCACTTTCTACTTTTTTGGGCGGGAGTAAAATTGGGGTGGTTAGGGGGTGGGGGGTTTAGAGACTGAAAAATTTGTTGTATTCATAATAGACTCTCCATTGCCTGTAAAAGGAAGACCTAGCGACAGAATACACTTTTTTAGGTCCTTCCTAACGCTTTCTTCCCTATTACAGAAAGCAAGGGACTTAGAATTTTGTGATGTAGATTCGTACAAGTATCTCTTTAGATGGTTTTGTATCGTGTAACTTGGAAATGACCAAATTGATTTTAATAAAATTTCGACACAGAATTATTACCTTGGCGAGGATGGAAAACACGATTGGTTTTTAGAAATCATGACAGTGGTGGCACTGCAATACCAAAAAACTAAAAATACGAAAACAGATCGAACTTCGTTTCTAGGTGTTTTAAGGGTCCCGAATCATTTTCCTACTTTTTTGGATGTAGCTGAAATTGGGGTGGTTGGGTGGGGGTGGAAGATTTTAAAACTGAAAATTTTGTTGTATTGATAATAGGCTTTCCATTGAACTGTGAAGGAAAGACCTAGCGACATAACGCAATTTGGGGGGGGGGACTGCCGATGCTTTGGTTGCAAGGGATCTCAGACTATATCTTCATGCATGAGAACATAAAATGGGATCACCGTAATGCGAGGAAACTTCTGATTCAATCAACTTGTCTTCATTTTTTTTCATGCTGCAGATTTTGATCTTCTACTTACTTATTATCATTGTCGTTATTACTGTCGTCACCGTGTTGAGCAATATACTAGTGTAGCTCAGACTAATAACGCAGATCTGTTCCTTATCTGTTTTTCATCGCAGTTCCCTAAGCCACATTTCCGGCTGTTGTTTCGCTCCCCGCAGCACAATTAAATGTGAAGCAACGCCTTCTGCGACACGCACTAAAAACTTATTAAACTCAACTTGGCGCGCCATGTGGCGAAACGCGTGTCTAGCCCCCCGCCCCCTGCCCTGCACCCCTCACCACAGGTGATTTGCCATCGCGCACCACACCTTTCCCCATTAGGCAGCGTTCGGGGACAACAGCTGTTATGTGTTCATACCCCTCAACAACGACCGAGGGGTGGATGAACGATATGGGTTTTGGTGTAGATTACCAACTGTCCCTTTTTGATTGATACTGTCATCGCTCTTGTTATACGTTTTGTTTGTACGGTCGGATGAGCACTCACGTGAACGGTAGGTATGTTGGTGTAAATGGAGCAATAAATATAGTCTAAGATAAATGTAGCTTAAAAAACTAAGAAAAATACGCTTTTAAATATTTTAGAAATTCTATTTCCTTTATTTGATCGTCTACATCTGGTAGCGTTTTCAAAATTATCTCACCTACCCCTACTGGATTCAATTTACCTTTGAAGTTGAATGAATGAATAAGGACCAGAGGCTATCCAGCACGGAATGTGGCTGGTGCATAGGCCACACGATGGGCCCTTTTGCGCCTCTATCCGCGCTAGTTCCTAAGACCCGCCCTTTTGGCAAAGGCAAGTACATTCTTAGGTCCTATCCGTTTTATCTCTATTGGTTCCAAGGGTCTTGAGCCCAGCATAGTCTGCCTGTGATAACCCAAGGTTTCACAGCGACACAAGATGTGTGCCGAGGATTCTTCCTCTACACCACACCACGTGCACGTTGGGTCGGTGACCACCCTCATCACGAACAAGTGACGCCTGAAGGTGTTGTGATCCTTTAATAGGCCTACTAGCAATCTCAAGTTACTCCTATCCAGAGAGAGACAAAATCGTCATATTCTCTCTGCAGGCCCTGCTAATAGTTGCCGAGCTTGACGGAGATGACCAGAGATGTTGTTCCATCTCAGAGAGTGTTGATTCTGGATCCACTCTCCAGTTGTTTTCCTAATCAGGTGTGCAGATAGTCCTAAGGCTGATTCCGGGCCCACAAAACTGTTGCCGGATCCCATCCTACCCAGATGATCCGCCATTTCGTCACGCTTTACCCCAGCGTGCCCAGGTACCCACATCAGTGATACCTTGTGTTTAGCTGAGATGTCGTCAAGACCCTTCCTGCACTCCAGGGCCAGTCCCGATGCTATTTTCCAAGCACTCAGTGCTTTGATGGCTCCTAACTGTCAGAGCAGATAGTAATCCTCCTCCTAGACCCGTCAATTTCCCGAATACGATTTACACAAGCAAGTATCGTATAGACCTCAGCCTGGAATACTGTGGTATTCCCCCCAAGAGAGATGGAAAGTCTTGTATGGGGTCCGTAGACTACCGAACCCTCTCTAGCGAGTGAACCGTCTGTGTACCAGACCTGTCCTCCTCCTTCGATGAGCTGTCTAGACCCCACTCTTCCCTTGACGGAAACACCACCGTAAATTTGCGATTGAAGCGATGCGTAGGAGGAACTATATCGCTCCTCGCCAACAGATAGGACTATCCTCATGCAACTCTGCTAGAATCGTCGAATGTCCTTTGCCTGGATTCATAAAAGTCTAGCTACCCTGACTCCAGAGACGGAACCCAGTTTTTCTAGCTTCCCCTTAAAGCACCAAATCCAAAGGAGTTACCGGAATTATTCACTCCGTATACATAAAACGGTCCCGTGTCTGTTTGTTTGTGCAAGACAATTGGTTTAGCGCTTTTTCTTTGTAATAATAATCTATTTATCGGTGCTTTACACAAAAGTGTTTGCACAAGTCAAACTTACGATATACAATGTACTCTGTTAGTTGCATATTGCCTACATCAATAAGCCTCTAAGAAGAAGCAATATTTCCTTCGAACTCCTCAGCAAATGCATCAAGGGCATTGATCTTGCATTATAGCACCTGCAGGTATAAATAACCCTTACCCTTTTTCGATCAGTCTTTCAAAACAGGCTTGTCTATAGCTTCATGCTGTGGGTGCGCCAGACGAATGAAACGAGGCAAATAAATTAAGATGGACATTAACAGGGAGGCAAATATGACGCCAGGTCGAGTTACGGTGTATAGGAAAGCGCAGGGTTCGGGCTTATTGAAAACAAAAATAGCACGAATGCCCGCCTGCCTGCAGAGCTTTATTGAAAACTGAAAACGTACGATCACCAAACAGGGGCGCAGCCATATACTGTGGTAGAGGATTTTATTATAATATCGCTTTATGGCAACATAACAGATAAAATCAATTCGCTTTGGTACAGGAACCAAGACAACCTTTTCTATTTGCAGCTGAGTTAACCAAGTGATTTTCAAAAGATGTATTAAATTTGTTGTGTTGTGTTGTGTTTCATAAGTTGGCACTTCTTTCATACAGCGGATAGTACTCGCCAAAATGAGTGTTTCTTCCCAGTAACATATAAACGAAATATTTAGAGAAAACGAGATACTGACCATTAAAGAAATCTTCAATTCTAAGTCCGTCCCTGGGCAATGGCTCACCATGTCATAATATCACAACAAACAAGGCAGCGCTATTGACGCCGATGTCGGTGATAAAACACTAAAACAGGCAGTTTGTAATACGTCGCGTTGCTGTGACATAGTGTACGAGAGTATTGACTACATCTGACAATCGGACTTAAAAAACAACAACAATGGCGCACGCTGATAACAATAATGAACTGGTGGGCATGATTTTAATGTACCTACGGTGAGTGTGGTCAAAATACTGCTGCGGCTTCGCGAGTGTGTGCCGATCGTTTCCCTAACCGTAAAAGCTAGAGACACAGGTTGTCTGAATCCACATCGTGATGGACACGCTGGAAGACCTAGATAACCTCGTATGGTCCAAATTGAAGAAGACACCGTAAATCGTACTTTTACCTATAAGACGCCTGCGACAGGACCGCACTTACAACTTCGTAGCAACGAAATAGTGAGTACTTGCTTGAAATTTTTTTTACTGTTTTGTTGATAGTTCACCGTGCATTAACTTTGCCGTTTCAAGGGCCGTTGCTTCTAAAGAGGAAATTCCCAACTTCTAGCACACCCTGTATAACAGTATCTATTTAGCGCACAAGAAAATGACAATGACTGGAAGAAGTAGAGAAGCCGTCTGAGCGAGTTCTTTTGCACCTCTCCTTACTCTACTTTCCAACCCTCATCGCAAAGGTGAGGATGCCTTTGGAGCCTGTCCATCCTATGTCTTCAGGTTCAAGAACCCTTGAACCCAGCATAGTCTGTCTGTGGTACCCAAAAGCGTCACAGTGACATACAGTCTGTGTCGGGGAGTTCTCATTATATTAAAGTAATAATAATATACTGATAATCATCATTCGACAGGAGACGAGATCTAGATAAAGTTATTCTTACACCTAACCTCCTAACATATTGCGGGATTTAGATAAAGCTATTCTTACACCTAACCTTGTAACATGTTGCATCAGTATTTGAGGATAATTTCCGGTTTCTAATAATAAAATATATTATCATATGCGAAGCTAAATGTACCATTTCATCTTGGTATCTATTCTCCTCCTATGTCCTTGATACCTCTAAAAAAAATTATTTTGAATTATATACAGCGCAGCCCTATTTCTTGCAACTGACATTATTTTGCATTTTCTAGGATTTAGCTTTAGGTATCTTCTCAAGGCAACTATTCGTTGTAGATTTTCTTTCAATTGTACTGAACTCTCTTGCGCCCTACTTGGGCCCAGTTTCACAATAATATTTTAACTAGTAGTTAAAAGAACTAGCGATTTTGCGAAAACAGTAAAATTCATTTCATAATCAGCGGTTTTCGTCTAACGTAGGTAAAGGGTAACCTAAGAAGTCAACCAGTAGATAGTATTGCCAAAAGACGAAGTATAGGTCATCTTGACGTTTGCTGTGGTTAACCGATGACCGATAAACCTACTGTGGAGGTTTAGGGGCCGGTTTTCGTTAAGGATTTGATAATTTAACAAAGAGAACAAATAAAATAACAGAGACAGAAACGGCCGTTGCTCGAATTAGACACAAACCGTCACAGTGACAAACCAGAGGATGTTATTATTTTAGATAATCATGACCCAGCTTCACTAGTGACAACCGTAGTGAATTTTATTATCAACCGACGATTCAACAACGGATGTCAGCGTTAAGAGTAAGCTTAGCTAAGCTTAGGTTTAATGAAGCTTGAGTTAAAACGGCATTTGTACAAACGGCCTTTAATAAGACTGATTTTTATTATAGCCTATGGTGACATAAATCAAAAGTATTAATGCAGAGGTTAGATCGCAGTGTTCCGAGACCTGGTTGTCAGAAATTTGGTGCAAACTTGAAGATAAATAATCTTAATCATTGTTTTTCTGTGAAACAGAACTCCACAATAACTTCTAGTTAATTCTACTAGAGGTTACGAATGATTGTGAATTTGGGCTCGGGAGAATAAGTCTTCAGATCATTTTTCAACAGTTATCATTTATATGGTTGATCATCATCATCATAGTTACAATGTCTTAACAGACATGTTGTGAACTCGTAAGATGCATTTACACATTTTACGAGTATCTCTTGGGATATCTTTAAGATCTTTAATGCAGTAGTATCCCATTTGCTTTCTGCATCCTCATGCCGTTGACCAGATGGTATCTACTGGTTCATCCGCCTTTAGGGGCAATTTCTCACCCCAAGGACAAGAAGTTGTCCTGACTCTTCTCAACTCGTCCACCCGAAGCTGTTGGTTGAGAAGAGGTTACTACTTATACCGACAGTAGTTCGGTGTTCCTTTCAATCGCCTTTTACGACACGCAGGATATACGATGGGAGATATTCTAACCCGCCCCCACACGGGTAATATGGTTGATACCGCTATGGAATATATAGCTCCAGATGATCAGGTCGGGTAAGATTCAGTTATCGGTTTTTTTTATGGTCAGCCTCCCGCAAAGGCTGAAAGCCTATGGCGCTGTAGAAGCGCTGCGAGAGGATAAGTGTCGGTTCACGTTAGATTTGAAACGCTGCAGATTGTAGGCGTCGGGAAACAAATTCCCCGGCAGCTGATTCCACAGCGTCGAAGTTCTCCAAAAGAAGGAATGCTGGAGGAGACTGGTTCGGGGAGTAAGGACCTCGACCTGGTAAGGATTAGCTTGCAGAGCTTCTGTAGTTTTCCTGGTTCGGACGGCCTTTGGTGTTATTATCTGGGACAGCTCACTCGAACATCTCCCGTGGTAGAATCTGTAAAACAGGGATAGGTCAGCCACCCTCCTTCGATGTTCCAGGCTGTGAAGGTCCTTTGTGAGGTTAGATGTATCGATTAATGTAATTGCTCTTTTCTGGGTAGTGTCCAGAAGCTTAAGAGAGTGCTTCGGAGCGCATCCCCACACATGGGAGCAATACTCCAGCGATGGTCGGATCTGTGCCTTGTAGAGCAGCAGCAGTTGCTCTGGTGTATACAACTTCCTACAGCGGAACAAAACTCCAAGCTTCTGGGATGTCGTTTTAGCAATACTAACGACGTGGTCGCGCCAGGACATGTTATTATTGATGTTGATCCCCAAAAGCTTGACGGAAGATGATTCGACTATGGGGTGGCCCTCCATTTCCACGGTTGGCAAGCATCGTGAGACTTCTTTGTAAGTGTTGTTGCCTGAGTTTTTTGTACGTTGAACTGTACTTTATTTGCTAATCCCCACTCGACTATGGTTTTGATATCTTCGTTGAACCGTGAGGCATGCTGCGGTCGCCGATGTACCGTCTCCTGGGATGATAGTGGCTTGCCTGGTTCCATGCACGACACTAATGTACTGTCATCTGCGAAGCTGTAGATTGGATTGGACGTTATTTCCAGCAGCTCGTTGATGTACATCAGAAACAGTGTAGGGGATAGGACAGATTCCTGAGGAACACCGGCGTTTATTGAAAATACGTCTGATGAACAGCCCTCGACTACGTCAATGGATTATAGGCGCGGTATAACTTTTCCGTTGAGTGTAACAGATTGCTCTAGTTATTAACTATTGCCGGTGGCGGTCGAAGCCGCACATATTTCATTTCCCTGGGGATATTAACTAAAACCTCCGCCGTCCAGTCGATATATACACTTGAGGTGTCGCGCACTTACTGCCGCCCGGACGCAGGACGGATTTCCGGTTCGATATGACCAACCGGTTATGCTTTCTATTGCGCCAATTTGTTTCTGTTATTGGAAATACTACCAGTTCCGTAGGATCTGTTTCCCGCTCTCGCTATTTCGATGGAATTGTTGCCCAGTTCTGGATTCGTCTCTAGCATTGTGGTGTCGTTCAATTGACTACGTCAGAGATATGTATATACAAGGTGTCCACTTATTAGTGGTACATAGTAAAACTGCAGATTCCTTCCTAAAAAACCATGATTGACACGCAAAATATTAACAAGCAGCAAGCAAGCTTTGACAGTAACTAAGTGTGTAGCATTTGTTATTGCAGCTGATATCTGATTTAATCACCTAGCGACTGGTCTTCTATGAAGATGAAACACCGCGTTTTGGGTAATTTGAAGGTGCTGATTCTAAATCCTGTTACAGATTTGAGTTTTAGTCTCGTTTGATGAGAATCAGAAATTTCAGATTTTTGAGATCCTCCGGTTCGCCAAAAAAATCGAAAATCCTTATTTGGCTTTCTATTAAGATGAAACCTCTTGTTTTAGATAACTTGATGGTGCTAATTGCAAACTAGGTCGCAGTTTTAAGTATAAGTCTCGGGTGACGAAGATAAAAAATTTCAGTTCTTCAAGTTTGCCTAAAAAATTTAAAATCTTTATTTGGTGTTCTATTGGAATGAAACCTTGTGTTTTAGGATAATTTGAGGACATTGATTACAAATTTCGTAGCCAATTGAACTAGGACCAAGGCAAAGAATTACTGATTGTTCAGATCTTCAGGTTTGCCTAAAAAATCGGAAATCTTTATTAGGCCTCCTGTTAATACAAAAACTCGTATTTTTGATAACCTGAGGGTACTGATCGCAAATATGGTCATAGTTTTGAGCTTCTGTTACATGTAACGAAGATAAAAAATTTCTAATCTTTCAGATCTTCAAATCTTTTCAAAAAAACAGAAAATCTTGATTTGGCTTTCTATTAAGATAAAACATCAGGTTCTAGATGACTTGAGAATGCTGATTACAAACTGGTTGCGCACTTGGGCTCCAGTCTCGCACGACGAAGATGAACAGTTTCAGTTCGTTTAGATCTTCAAGTTTAACTACAAAATTGAAAATCTTTTATTTGGCTTTCTGTTAAGATGAAACAAATTTGGTCGCAGTTTCAAGTTTGTTTCAGTCTCGTGTGTCGAAAATTAAAAATTTCATATATTTCAGACCTTCAAAATATCGAAAATCTTTATCTGGCTTTCTATTAAGATGAAACCTCGTATTTTGAATAAATTCAAGGTGCTGATAACAAATCCTGTCGTTGAGTTAGAGTCTCGTGTAAAGAAGATAAATATTTCCGACTTTTCAGATCTTCAGATTTGCTCAAAAGATCTAAAATCTTAATTTGGCTTTCTAATGAGATGAAACATCTGGTTTTGAATAACTTGAGGGGCTGATTACAAATCCAGTCGCACTTTATGGCTTCAGTCTCGTGTGACGGCGGTAACAATTTCAGGTCTTTTGGATCTTAAGGTTTGCCTAAAAAATCGAAAATCCTTATTTAGCTTTCAATTAAGATAAAACCTTCTGTTTTGGAGAATCAGAAGGCGGTAATCTATAAATAAGCTGAATGACTAATATTTATTCGATTGTCTACGAACACATACTCCAGAACCATCGAATAATTCTATTGAATAGTGACTATCGAATGCTTCGTGCCCATTCCCAACGTTATTAACCTTGACAGAAACTCCAACAATCTCCTTCTCCAACTGATACGCAAGACGAAGCTGTGTAAAACTGTAATGTGACATACATACACTTGCCTACTACCATTAAGCAGGAAATGTTAGATAATCAAGTTCAACTACACATGTGAATCCTATATAAACTCGACCGTTTAGTGTAAGTACTTCGGAAGTGCAACAACAAGACGAAACGCATTTCCGTGTTTCTATCTCCAGCCATTTCCGTAATGCCCCATCAGTATAATACTCCAATAGCTGAATGAGACTGGGGTGTCGCCCCCAAGATCGGGGCGTTCAGATAGCATCAAGCCATTTGTTTATTCTGTTTGTTCGGCAGAAAACACTACTATCTGAGGGCCTGAGAGGTTCGGTTCAACGTTTTCAAAAAGAATTCTTGGTAACATCAATGGTAGTTTCTGACCTTTTTTCATTACTAGCAAATTAGAGTAGTTCGTAACTTTGGGCTTTGAGAGAAGCTGTAAAAGTTTTGTAATCATGAAGGGCTTCATTTCTCTGAAAAACAAAATAGATGCTGTTGATGCATTATACTTTACAGATCTTTGAACTACTCCTCACACGGTGAGGTGAGCAATCACTGGGTCCGCCAATCGTACACCCTCAGTAGATGGAGGTACCCAATCCTGAAAGAAAATAAATGCATGATTAAGGATCCATCTACAAACACCAATAATTGCAGAAAATGCCACCAACAGAAGAAACCAATGCAAAACATCACAAGCCCACGCAAAACTATTGCTGGAACCGACTACATGACCAGATATAACTCTGCACTCAAAGTTATACACCAAACACCATCCACAACAAACAGAGTAATCGGAAACACAGATTCATATTATGATTACATATCGACATCGGTACTCGACAACAATCAATATAGACTATACTGGAACGTTGAAATACACATAAACAAAACTATCTCAGCCAATAGACCAGACATAGTTTTTCAATCAAAGGCAGATAAAGTAACGTATTCAATATATATTACTATAATAATCTTAACAGCTTTATTGCCCAACAGAATAGTCACTTACAGGACAATTTTCATGGACACAGCTGAGAAAAATACACTAATAAACTAACCTGAATGAAAAGTTACTAAAAGTAAACGTTACCAACCCCTGCTATCTCACTAAACGGAGAATTAAATATATCACAGTACCTGCATATTTTGTTTTAATTATTACACATTACATAATTCGGCATCTTTGTAAGTATGTTGCTTCGAGCTCTGGTACACCTGAACGGCAAACAGCTCCTAGATAATTGAGGCACATTGAAGTTCAGTTGAGCTATGATATCATTACTATAAAATCAGTTATGCAAGAGCTTGAACCAAAACTTAATTCAGGAAATATCTCGTCTAGATTTCAGGCTGACAAAGCCGAACATACTACATAAAATGTCATGGTCTATACCTTGCTCAGGATAGATGCCGTCTGTTTTAAAGGCCAGATATTTTAAAAACGTCCGTTGTACTTTTTCAATATTTAGAATATAACAGTTATAAATTGGGTATCAGATGATAGAAACATATTCAGGCTTGGGTCTCTATGAGCGGTTTTAGCTTTTTTCCTTGAGTACGTTACAATTTTGTATTCCTTAACATTGAAGTAATATAATTTATTGGATGTTCACCACCCATTTATTTTATTTAACTTCCTTTGGAGAATAAGACAATACTCTACGTTACGAATTTCTAAATATATCTTTAAATCATCGGCAGAGCACAACTGCTTGCAATCAAGGCTGACACATAGATCATTAATGTACAGCGGGAATAAGAGAGGGCCCAGATCTGATCCTTGTGTTGCATGATTGACCTTGACGAATGCCTTCGAAAAAGTCGATACAGATGGAATCTAGGTGGCACTGCAAGTCAAGGATTTCGGCAATATATTGAGTTATTAATGCTAATATTAATGATATAAATATTGGTAGCACCTATACTGGGAATATATCTAAATACACAGATCAAAAACTACACAAAATGCACAGAAAAAATTACTGCTGCGTTTCCAATTAATTGGTAGTATCTGGATGTTTTTCCATCACTTTAAATATATTTACAGTTGTTTCAAATCCATGTCATTGAAAGAATGCAATCCTTATATTCGAAGTATTCACAGGTATGCCAATAAATTCAAAATAATTTTATATTCGTTCTAACGATATAATATAATCCTTCTAATACCAGTATTGACATATAATGCAATCAAAACATCCTTTTGTCTTCGAAATTTACCCTATGTTTCATTTAAGCAAAGCATATAATGTACAAAAATTATTACTGCAACAGCAGTTCCTGATAAAAATTAATTTTGTTTCAAAGGGTAACTATTACGCTTACAGTAACCCATGCTTTGTCTATGCTGTAAAAGAAATTGGTAAGTAGTATTCGTAACAACATCATATATCGAATTCAATAACTCTTGTTGTTCGCTGAGCTATAATCAGTATTCGGTGGGACTGATGTCCCGATTCAATGAACGTAAAAAGAAAGAACAGGGGGATCATTTTAGTGCTATTATCGGCGTCAACCCGCCAATATGGACGAGGTTGTTTCGTTGTGTTATTTCGGTGTTAGACGTGTTGTGTCATCTCGTGTTTTTGCTTTTTGCATCAGCAATTGTGTGATTTAAATGCGTCCAGTTATATATTAAATGGAGGACCTACTGAGAAATTGGGGCTTAGAAGAGCTAACACTCGCAGCTGAATGTAGGTATTTAGATTAGTCAGGCAGTTATATTTTAGGTAAAAATGCAACAACTGGTGCAGGCTTATGTCTAATTCTTATATCATCCTCCTTATAACTTCATACAAAATCACACCATTAATCGCTATCCTCGCAATAAAATCTGTTGGTTCAAGGAAAAGTAGTTTAGAAGAATCAATTACCAAACACAGATTCGACTCAACTACAGGCTGCGATTGAATCATCCATTGGAATCCAATGACATCTTGTAGTTGAATTGACAATAAGATATAATTCATTACCAACAATACACTTCCCATTGGATAAAACATCGCTGTACTTGAGAAATGCTGAGTGTAACGTCCCATTGAAACCAAGCATACGTCTTTGAAAATACGACAGATTTTTGGCCCTCCTAAATCAGATCAATAATAGTTCAAGTGCTGACTTGGCAGCGCCAGTCAACACTTGTTGCTATCGCAATGTGAGAAGAACCTTAAAAGTGAGAATAATAATTATACATTCAACAAATGACGAAGCTGTATAAATTTTGATTTTTTAATAATTTGCTCCATATAAAGCAATTAAAATTACTAAATAACAATGGAATATATTAAATTTGGCTCGATTTTCTGAAACCAAAACGCATGTTCGTGTCTCTATCTCGGATGCTGGAAGAGTCCGGAGTATCGCACCCCAGGCTCCGGATGCCCTCACACGCTGCCATCAGGCAATTTGTTTCTTTTATTCGTCCGGCCGGAAATAGTTATGGTCGGAGGGGTTGCTCTTCGATGCGGGGGCCGGCTGAGTTATACCGGAAACGTGATGGTGCGTAAAAGTGTCAGAAGTGGGGCGACAGACCGTATGCTGAAGTTAGGAATGGCCGATTTGGGAAGGTTAGGGTTTTATTATGATGATTTTGTGGTGGGGTTGGATATTCTGGGGGTTTGAGTCATATTTGTGCCTAAACAGAAAAAATGCTGTTGCGTTTCCAATTAATTGTTAGTATTTGGATGTTTTTCCATCGCTTTAAATATATTTAGAGTTGTTTCAAATCCATGTCATTGAAATAATTCATTCTTCGTATTCGTAGTAATCACAGGTACGCCGATAAATTCAAAATAATTTTATATTCGTTCTAACGATATGTATAATCCTTCTAATACCAGTATTGACATCTAATGCAATCAAAACATCCTTTTGTTTTCGAAATTTACCGTATGTTTTATTTAAGCAAAGCATACAATCTATTCAATGTACAAAAATTATTACCGCAACAGCAGTTCGTGATAATTCATCTGGTAAAAATTAATTTTGTTCCAGTGGCCCTTGTCGTTCGCTGAACTATAATCAGTATTCGGCGTGACTGATATTCCGATTCAAGGAACGTAAAAATAAAGAACAGGGGGATTATGTCAGTGTTACTATCGCCGCGAACCCGCTAACATGGACGAGGTTGTTCCGTTGTGTTGTTTCGGTGTTAGCCGTGTTGTGTCATCTCGTGGTTTTGCGTATTAAATTTGTCCAGTTATATATTAAATGGAGGACCTACTGAGAAATTGGGACTTAGGAGAGCGAACACCCATATTGGATGTAGGTATTTAGATTAGTCAGACTGTTTTATTTCAGGTAATAATGAAACAACTGGTGCAGGCTTATGTCTAATTCTTATATCATGCTCCTTATGACTTCACACAAAATCACACAATTAAACATCCAAACGAATCAATCAACTGTCCTCGCAATAAAATCTGTTGGTCCAAGGAAAAGAAAGTAGTTTAGAATCAATTACCAAACACAGATTCGATTCATCGACAGGCTGCGATTAAATTATTCATTGGAATCCAACGACATCTTGTAGTTCAATCGACAATACGATATAATTCATTACCGACTATACACTTCCCATCGCTGTATTTTAGGAATGCTGAGTGTAACGTCCTATTGAATCCAAGCGTAAGCCTTTGACAGAACGACAGATTTTTCTGTATGTTATGCTTCTGAACAACGAAGTAAGATGCTGAAGTTGCTTAATGCCAACAAGAATACTGGTATTGAAGTTTTATTCTATAGTTATTGTAGATGTTTTTAATCTTTAACAAGATTCAGAGCAGTCTTTTGAGTGCCTAGTGGTTTCAGGCAAAACACAACAACTCATACTATATTTATTTTGAAATGGTACCGGTAAGAAGACTGGTGTTAAATCGTCATCATCATCATCATAGTCACAATGTCTTGACAGACATGTTGTGAACTCGTAAAATGCATTACGTCGGAGCTAGAGTACTGCCGACACGAATATTATCAATAGCTTTGAGAACTGTAGCTCGCCATCGTTCGCGTTTTACTGCCAGTTCAGTGGCGCTCTTGATACTCATATCCAGCAACTGTTTCGTTGTATCCACCCAGCGTGTAGGTCGAGCCCTAGCCACGGTGCCGCCCGTTCGGGGCATGTCCTTGAACTACAGATTTTACAATATTATCGTTTCTGTGATAGGTCTGAAGAATGTAAGCATTCTCGTCGACACAATGGAGGATAGTCTCTTCGGACTACCGACCTCATCCAATACGGAAACGATAGTTCGATGGGTGGTATAAGGAACTCTCAGCATTCTCCTCACGTCCACATTTCAAAAGCATCTATGCGAGCTCGATCTGCTTTTTTAACAGTTGAAGTTTCCGAAGCATACAAAAACATGGAGAACAGAAGAGACTGAATCAGCGACATTCTGGTAGCTTTAGTGATGTTATGGTCACGCCATATTTTAGTAAGCTTTGTCATGGCCACCCGTGCCTGTTGAATGCGCCGTCGCTCTCACAGCTACCTGAATTGTCAATCACAGAACCGAGGTACACAAAACTTTCAGCTGCTTCACAACGGCCTACTGACTTTATTTCTCGATGATTGTTGTGCTCTATATCTACGATCATAACCTTGGTCTTGTTGTAGTTAAGACCAAGACCATATGCTGCACTGTGTTGTTCTCAGATGTCTAATAGAGGTACTACTTCTTTCTGAGAAGCAGCAATAAGGGTTATATCGTCAGCAGATCTTAGGTTTGATATTTTGCATCCGCCAATAGTTATACCGCCAGCCCAGTTGTTCAATACCTGTCTCATCACAAACTCAAAATAAATGCTGTTAAATAAAAACTCTCAATAATATGTATATAAATTTAATAAACGGTTAATAATTGGGAATGCGGCAAATAAACGCAAAAGTGGACTATTTTAACTTTATTCCAAGCTTTCGGAAACTTATGATTCCATCTTCAGGGAAAAGTTAGTGAGATTGGTGCATCATCAAAATCAGCAGCAACATCATTTCGCATCAATCTCACTAACTTTTCCCTGAAGATGGAATCATAAGTTTCCGAAAGCTTGGAATAAAGTTAAAAGACTCCACTTTTGCGTTTATTTGCCGCATTCCCAGTTATTAACCGTTTATTAACTAACTGGTTTTTGTTTCGGTAACGACTACCCCCCTTCTATATCAATTTATCTAACTGATATTCAACTACGCTCCTAGACGATTCATTCTCATTATTTCCGATCCATCTTGACTCCAACTCAAACCAAAGGAAATAAACCGAGCAATTTTAGTGGAAATTCTCCAGTGCCAAGGAAAAGCGATATGCCGCCAAATGAGCTCAATGAATTGGGGATTATGCTCGTCACGACCGACAGACGACGCCTTCGCTCAGCTATAAATTAAAATACCTGAACAGCGATAATTCCCGCCTGGGAATGCTACCATCTATTCACTCCCTTCCCTCCCCCCCCCCTTAATATCAGTACCGCCATTTCGCTCAGCTTCAAGCGTTTTAACCATACGATATGGACCTGCAGCTCTGCTCAATATTTAACGTGCAGATTGAGTCGGATACAGTAATTCTGTCTCTCGCCCTTTAGAATCAAGGCTGTTGACAACCCACCATCAAAGCTTGGCCGCGTGAGAAGACATGTCTGGCTATTCAACTCCCAAGGAACTTCTTAGTGACCTTAGTGAGCAGCTAAATACTACCCTGTCCATCCCAAAGCAACACCTCAGAATTACGACTGATGCTGTTACTAAACACCGTCAGATAAAGTAACACACTACAAGGTTGAGTGCATTCAACACCTGTCGTGCAACTGTCCAGCTACCCTATCAATACAAAAATCCATTTTGAGGAGCGCTGGCCAGGTTAAGGAGAATCCCACTAAGCTGCACCATCATGTTTCTCACTAGGTTGTCTGGCTGAACACTCAGTCCTTAGGGATCCTTGGTAGGATGATGTACAAAAGGTTCAATGGCGCCTAGGTGTTGTGATCTTGATAGATCACCATCCTACCAACACCAGAATACCAATTCTAAGCTCAAACAAGATGTATTGAGCTTCTCAGTTATATATATACGTACTTTTTATGGTCAGACTCACGCAAAGTTTAAAAGCCTATGGCGCTATAGAAGCTCTGCGTGAGGATAACTGTCGGTGCACATTAGATTTTAAACCCTGCAGGTTATAGCTGTCGGGAAACAAATTCGCCGGTAGCTCAATCCACAGCATCGAAGTTGTCCAAAAGAAGTAATGCTGGAGGAGACTGGTTTGGAGAGTATGGACCTCGACCTTATAAGGATGAGCTTGCAGAGCCTCTCTAGTGTTCCTCGTTTGAACGGCGTTAGGTGCTACTATCTGGGAGAGCTCACTCGAACATCTTCCGTGATGGAATCTGTAAAACAGGGACAGGTCAGCCATCCTTCTTCGATAGTCCAGGCTGCGGAGATCCTTTATAAGTCTAGTCGTATTGATTAGTCTAATTGCTTTCTTCTGGATAGCGTCCAGAAGCTTTATAGGGTGCTTCGAAACGCATCCCCATACATGGAAGCAATACTCCAACGATGCGATGGTCGGATCTGTGCCTTGTAGAGCAGCAGTAGTTGCTCTGGTGTAAACAGCTTTCTACAACGGAATAAAACTCTAAGCTTCTGGGATGTCGGTTTAGAAATACTGACGACGTGGTCATGCCGAACATGTTATTGTTGATGTCGCTCCCCAAAAGCTTGCGAAAGATGACTCGATTATTTGGTGACTCTCCATTTACACAGTTGATAAGTCAACGTAAGACTTCTTTTCAGTGTTGCTGCCTGAATTTTTGTGTACCTTAAACTGTACTTTATTCCCTAGTCCCCACTCGACAATTGCTTTAATATCTACGTTGATCTGTGAGCTATATATGGGCCTTCTATTGAAAAAAATGTTTGAAACAGATCTTATATTTTTTTCTATTTTGTGTGGGTATCCTTTAAAGAACTGAAAGTTGAGTGAAAGACAAGTGATAATATTTTGTGTTTGCTTCATTTTTACCCACTATCTCCTGATGCATTCATCAAATAAAACCTCTAAAATGGTTAAAAGTGCATATGCACATGATCATTTATCACGATATAAAGTGCTTGAGTGGCAGTAGAACTTCAAAGACAGTTGTGGATCAGTTGAAGATGAACACCAACTCCGCGAACTCTCAGAATATGCAAATTAACAAAATGATGATGATGATGATGATGATGATGATGATGATGATGATGATGATGATGATGATGATGATGATGATGATCATGATGATGATGATGATGATGATGATGATGATGATGGTGATGATGATGATGATGATGATGATGATGATGATGATGATGATGATGACCATGATGATGGTGACGATGACCCTGAGTTCTACGGCGCCCTGAATTTACGGATCAATTCTCTTTACTGTCAGACCACCATAATAACATAAAATACGACGCGACGTCGGACCAGTTTTATCACCTTCTGATGAGTGACATCGCTATATTGTTAGGATGGAGATCATTAGATGTATCTGAATGATGGATAATATATAGGGAGTCTCATTTAAAAAGTTGTGTGTTTGTATGGTTGAACAAATCCTTGCCCACAACTTGTATACAACTTTCTGCTTCAGTATTAGAGTTACGGAACGATCCGATACTAAAAGCTCACCCTGCGTATATGGTATCCTCCACTTATACACTTTTTATGATCGTTCAATTTTTGAAACGCTGCAATAAACTTCCTCCCCGAGTACGTCTGTCAACATATCACTCGGCAGATAGAAGCGGGACGATACAATTTGCAATTTTTCGAAACGACAGCACGTCAAAACCGTAAAAGTTCAATTAGGTGGAGCGGGATCTGAAATTCAAATTTTAAGTGTTTTTCATATGCGCGCTAGGAGAAACATAAAAATGGGCTTATTCGAAAATGTATATATGTATCGCCATGCGACATAGCTACATGGCAATATTGGAATTTTCAGTCGGGATACATGCGATGGGAACACGAATATTAAATTCAATTTGAGCAGGAATAATAAGAAGAGGTATGTAGAGGGTATTACCATGTATCTGCTAGAGTTACGGTCAAAGGAAAACTTCGTGAAAGGTGGTAACGTCAGATGGAAGATGTGGCATTAGAGCATTCTTCACTTCTGGATAGAACCTGCCTCTGTTTTGCGTCAAAAACTGAGCTTTCAAGCAAGATTTTACAGGACACCCTCAGAGCACTAAGATGACTGAGACTACTTTCGAATGATCATACGAGTCGTATAAATCAAATAACAAGACTGATTTCTCTCACGTTTTACATGCGTTGGGAACACGAATATTAAATTCAATTTGAGCAGGAATAATAAAAAGAGGTATGTAGAGGGTATTACTATGTATCTGCTAGAGTTACGGTCAAAGGAAAATTTTGTGAAAGGTAGTAACATCGAGAAGATGTGGGATTACAGCATTATTCACTTCTGGATGGAACTTGTCTCTGTTTTGCGTCAAACGCTGAGCTTTTGACCAAGATTGTACAGGACACCCTCAGAGCACTAAGACGACTAAAACTATTTTGGAATTATCATACGAGTCGTGTGCTATAAGTGGCGGTATAATTATTGGCGGAAGCAAAATATCTAACTTAAGATTTGCTGACGATACAACCCTTATTTCTGTTTCTCAGGAAGAACTAGTAGCTCTATTGAACACTTTAGAACAACACAGTGCAGCATATGGTCTTGGTATTAACTACAACAAGACCAAAGTTATGATTGTAGATAGAGAGCATGACAATCATCGAGAAATAAAGTCAATAGGCCGTTGTGAGGTAGTTCAAAGTTTTGAGTACCTCGGTTCTTTGATCGACAATTCAGGGAGCTGTGAGAATGAGATTCGACGGCGCATTCAACAGGCACGGGTGGCCATGACAAAGCTTACTAAAATATGGCGTGACCATAACATCACTAAAGCCACCTAAATGTCACTGGTTCAGTCTCTTGTGTTCTCCATATTTTTGTGTGCCTCGGAAACTTGGACTGTTAAAAAGGCAGATCGAGCTCGCGTAGATGCTTCTGAAATGTGGACGTGGAGGAGAATGCTGAGAATTCCTTATACCGTCCATCGAAATAGTGTTTCCATACTGGACGAGCTCGGTAATCCAAACAGACTATCCTCCATTGTGTCGATGAGAATGCTTACATTCTTCGGACATATTCACATAAGCGATAATATGGAGAAACTTGTAGTTCAGGGTCACGCCCCGAGTGGGCAGTGCCGTGGCGGTTCCCCTACACGCAGGGTGTATACGACGAAACAGTTGCTAGATATGAGTATCAAGAGCGCCACTGAACTGATAGTAAATCGTGAATGATGGCGAGCTACAGTTCTCAAAACTATTGATAATATTCGTGTCGGCAATACTCTAGCTCCAACTTAATGCATTTTACGACTTCACAACATGTCTGTTAAGATATTGCGACTATGATGATGACGTGTAAATCAAATAACAAGACTGATTTCTCTCACTTTTTTATTCAATTATAACTACGATCCAATATTGTGTCCTTTATCGTAGTTTCCTTGAGATGGTCCTTCCACTACTTATAGTATTGCTCAAATTAGGATACTGGAATAGCCTTCAGCTGATCGGTTACAGCTGTTTGGATGTTTCCAAATGTCCCAAAATGAGCTCCTTGAAATGATTTGCCAGTCTCGTGCAAAGGAGAAAGTCACAAGGGCTCAAGTTTGGTGAATAAGGAGGCCAAGGAGCCACAGGAATGTTTTCACTGGTCAAGCACTCATCTACTGAGATTGCTATGTGACATGGCTCATTGTCGTGATGCAACACCTAGTTGTTTTTGATTTTTGGTCGCACACCAAAGAGTTTTTTCCGGAGTCTTTCAAGGACCTCTCGGTACAAGTGTTGATTAACTATTAGACCTTGAGGCACAAACTCTTTGTGGACGATTTCGTGGCTGTGAAAAAAACAAATCGGCTTGGATTTGATCTTTGACTTCCTTGATTTTGCTTATTTTGGGTCTTGGAGAGGTTGCAGTGTGGGACTCCATGCTCTGGCGTTTGGTTTCGTAGTGTTACTCAAACACTTAAGACTCACCACCGGTAATAACAAGTTCCAGAAAATGGGGACCTCTTTCAGTCGCTTTCAAAAAGTCAAGACCCCTTTCCTTTCTGGTATCCTTGGTAAAGGTTTTTTGAATGAGGTGTGTTTCTAATTCAACTCTTCAGTGATCATTCATCTAACAGATCAATCGTCTATCTGAACGTACAAGATCTTCGAACTCTGTTGAGATTTGCATCGTCGTTTTCACTTGAAGGCCTTCCGCTTCGTGGTTCATCTTCAATCGACTCTCTTCTTTCTAAAAATGCCTTAAGCCATCTAAACACCTGGGCCCTTAACAAAAAACTTTCCCCATAGACCTACAGAGGCCGTCTGGCAGGATGAGAGAACCCTCGAAACTGTCTGGCTACTGGCGAAACATCGTTTGATGGGTTCTGACTAGAAAGATACATAAAATTTAGCTTTTATAGTTTAACAAAAGTATAGTTACCCTAGATATACTGACAAAGACCAACAAGGTAACATTATCTTGGGTGCATAGTCACTTAGAAGGGGGTGGATTGTAAAGCATTATGGTTTACGGATTTCTGGTCGGGGGTTGGAACCGTACTAAGTATCTGACAACGAGTAACGCGGGTTTTTATTTCTTCTTCTTTATTTCTTTCTAAGCCAAAGGCTGTGTCTGAAGATGAATATCAACAAAACCAAGTTCATGGTGATTAGCAGAAACCATATCCCAAACACCCGAATCCACTTGAATGGAGGGGACATCGAACGGGTCAGCAAATTTGAATATCTGGGATACGTGGTAAACGAAAGATGGGATCCAGATTGGGAGATAAGATGCAGAACTGAACAAGCTAGGACAATTTTCCTGAAACTTCGAAAATTTCTTGCCAACAAAAATTTGAACTTCAGTCTTAGATACAGGATAATGAAGTGTTATGTCTGGTCCACTCTGTTGAATAGCGTGGAGGCATGGATGCTGGAGGCAGCCATTGTAAATAAGATTGAAGCGTTCAAAATGTGGACTCTGCGACGAATGCTGAGAGTGTCCTGGGTCGACCATGTAAGAAATAAGAACGTTCTCCAGAGAGCTGGGTTAGCAGAACGAGAACTTTTTGAGTATATAAGGAAGAGGAAAATAGCTTACCTAGGCCACATAATGCGTGGGGAACGCTATCAACTCCTGCGTCTCATTCTTCAAGGTAAGATCGAAGGTGGGAGAAGAGGAATTGGAAGAAAAAAGCTGTCATGGCTGAGAAACATCCGTCACTGGACAGGAATAAGCGTCTTCCAGGAATTACATAGGGCTGCAATGAACAGGATGATCTTATGAGAGAAAGGATGAACGCCTACGCAGGTATCTGCATGGCATCCTAAGAAGAAGAATTTCTTTAGGTGCCATACTCTATCTGCTCTCGTGGCCAACGATGTGTAGAGTGCCGTCTTCTGCTCTTCTCACTATTGTCGTCGATGTGACACCAGTTTCGGATATCTCGAAGCGATGAGTGTTGTCTGCGACCTGGACCACTCCTTTCCTCAATTTCACCCATTCAAATGCTATTACCTATTAAAATTTCTTTTAGTAGCCTATATTTGGGGCCTCTAATTATATGACCCAAGTGAGCTGCCTTGCGTCTTTTTATGATTTCCAGTAACTCCCTTTAGGTGGAGGCTCTATTCAATACATCCTGGTTCGTAGCATGGTCTGTTCATGGGATTCTCAAAAGCCGACACAACGTCCACATTTTGAAGGCTTCTATTTATATATTCATTGACTTTATTTTGAGGCCGTGTTGGCCATATACAGCATTTTACCACTCGCAGTCTGTGGCTTAGTGGTGTTTCTCGGCGTCAAAGAAAGCTGTTAAACTTATATAACTATAAAAGTAGTCCTGGCCATCGCAATGCGTATTTTGATTTCTTCGTCACAGTCCCATCTTGCATTTAGTGTTGAACCTAGATATTTGAATTTATCTACTACTTCGACCAGTTGGTTGTCTATGAAAAGCTGTTCACAGGTATGTTGTTTTCTGCTTAATCATTAATTTAGTTTTTGTTATATTGATCTTCAGACCATACTCTTTTCCGAATCTATCTATTTTGTCCACCATAAAATTCAGGTCCTCCATGTTGTCTGCTGCTATTGCGGTATCATCAGCGTATCTCAGACTATTTACAGGGTAGCCATTTATTCAGATGCCTCTCATTTCGCCTTCAATTCCTAACTGAAAAACCTTTTCGACGAATACACTGTTTTTATATTGATATGAATAAAATATGATAAAATGTAGCATTATGCTTTGGCAAACCTGAGATGGGATTTTGTACACCTTTGCTACCTGTTACCTACCAAAGCCACCACTATTTTTCATAAGTAGGGATCGTTCTTACCTGTATTGAGAGGCTCTTGGGCTATAGCTCTTAAATACAAAAAAAAACCTTTCTAGATCAGCTGTAATCCCTAATGTCCAATAAGACTGTATCATAAATTACAATCAAACCTTGCTAACGACAAAAGCAGGTTGATTTAGCCATTTATAAGATCTCGGTTAAATGCAATCTGCCTGATAAGGTGTATTTCGCACGAAAATCGATGGATGAATAGCTCCTAAATGTCGCGTTTCGGTGCCGTGGAGCTGGCGTACTTAATTCTGGCTTTATTTATGTAGATTGGATATGCGGAAACGATAAATCTTGGTCCCCGGGCCCTACTTATACGTCGTTTCTCTTTGGGTCTTTATTGAGAACGTAAGTTAATGCTAACTAGGCTGTCGAGAAGTTTTTTCGTATACCTGCTATATCCCAACAATGGTAAGCAAGTGACTTCCATAGTTTTTATGTCCGACTCTTGCTTTAGTCTGTTGTTACATTACGGCATCTGACTTGAAAAAATCTAGTTTATCTAAGTGTTACCTTAGACAGAACTCTATCCTATAGAAAACACGTAGTGAAAACTAGAGATAAAGTGAACACGAGGAACGGTGTTATTCGCAAGCTGGTTAACTCCCAATAGGGGGCCCTTAGATTAAATATTGATAATGTAAGAATAGAAATAGACAATCAGGACGTAGAAAGAGTAAACCGATTCAAATATTTGGGATGCTGGCTAAATGATAAATGGGATCCTGATGAAGAGATTAGAAGCAGAATCGAAATAGCCAGAAATACTTTTTTCAAAATGAAAACGATACTCTGCAACCGAGATTTAAGTTTGACTACTCGATGGCGAGCAACAAGATGCTATGTACTGTCCACATTATTATACGGAGTTGAAGGATGGACATTAAAAGCTCGGACCATGTCACGTTTGGACTCTTTTGAGATGTGGCTTACAGACGCGTATTAAGGATATCATTGACCGAGCAGGTAAGAAACACTAGGGTACTAGAGAGAATGAATAAAGAACAGAAACTTTTAACCACAATAAAATGAAGAAGAGCAGCATATTTGGGCCATATTTTTAGAAATTGCAAGTATGAGTTGTTACAACTGATCGTTGAGGGAAAGATCGAAGGACGACGAGGGATCGGGCGAAAAAAGTTCTCCTGGCTTGGGAACTTAAGCCAGTGGTTTAATATAAGAGAGGCCTGCACCATCATTCGTTTAGCCCAAGACAGAAAAGAGTTCCAAATGATGGTCGCCAACCTCCGCTGAGGATATGGTACTGAAAGAAGAAGAAGAAGGGGGGCCCATCCTAGCGTATTGCGGACGACAACCTTTGCCATGTGATCAAAATTTGAATCAAAGATCAGAGTTTCGACAAAATTCGTCGTCTCTCTCAGAGAATCTTTGATCAAACGACGAATTTTGTCGAAACTGTGATCTTTGATTCAAATTTTGATGATATTTAACTTGAAAATTTATGCCTTGTCTTAGGGTTCTTTCCCTGACTGAAGAGACGAACCGAAGTCGAAACAAGCCGACCGAAAACGAACTTAGCTGGTTTTCCGGCTATGAACACTTTTCGTTTGTCACGTCACCTTTTGCTTTACACTTTGCTTTTGCCTTTGTGCTCTGCACTTTTGCTTTTGCTTTGTGTTTTTGCATTTGGTTGTGTGTCTGCGAAACTGGGTCCATTTACCGAGGATTCACCAAAACCTTGCGTTTTGTGTTGTTCCCATTTCATTACGGCAGCTTTCGACCTTTTGGGTCTCATCAGTTTGGCGAAGAAGCCAAAGAGCTATTTGATTTTGTTATCTTTGCCATGTGCTTTGCGCCAACCGAAGAATGTGCTCTGATGGCCAATGGAGACCTAGGTTAGTTTTATAACGTCTATTTATGTACAAAGTTGCATTGTGATTCAACCTATATTCATAATAATACATAGCATAGGGTAAACTGGCGTATTGCCGGCACCCTACCTATCGTTGGCACTCTGTTCTATTTTCATAAAAAATAAGGTAACGGTAAAATCATGTGCTTTCAATGTTTCTTCTCGTTATGCCAGCAACATCGCTTAATATTTTCCAGTAGCTTTATCTCACCTATGTGATGTAGTATGTCTTCGAAAACAGAACTAAATAGTTGTAGTTTTACGAAGAGCGAATCAAGGTAAGTTATTATCATTTTGTTAAGACGTACTGTCGGAGCGTTATTGAAATAAAACAAATATTTAATGAAAAGATCTATTTTCAGTACTATATACCCTTGAAGTTATATCGTAGTTTCCATATTTATTCGTTTTTCCTTTGATTAAGTGTATATTTGTTTAAAAAAATGAAGTGACAGTCATTTGTCATGTAAAATGTGCGTAATGCCAATTACCGGCACCCCTGTGCCAACTACTGGTACCTGGTAAAAATAAGCTTACCTTATGTCGGCACTTTCATGATTTTTGCTTTTTTAACATTTCACTTACTTATTCCAAACAATATTTTGTCAGTTTGTTGCTTTCTATT